>OX421325.1:15659349-25222916 GCA_949125395.1 Diaphora mendica | reverse complement strand
AGAATATATGTACAGAAAGTGCAAAACACGTATCAGAATCACCAGATCAAAAGAAAATTGAAAGCAACATATGTACAATGAATGTAGTAGAAGGCAAATAGATAAAATACAATATGATGTAAACAAATAGAATATAAACATACAGGATACAATGGATGAGCGAATCTATATGTACAGTAACTGTAAATGTGCTGTACATATAGATTTGAGCGTTGTATATATTATATATACATATATATTACACAATTAGAAATATATATAAATAGATAATTGAAAATAACATATGTACAAAAATGTAGTAGAAGACAAATAGATATAATGTAATATGATGTAAACAAATAGAATATAAATATATAGGACACAGAGGATGAACGAATGTATGTGTACAGCAATTGTGAATATGCTGTACATATATGTTCGAGCATTCATATATATTATATATACATATATATTACAAATATAACGACATCACACACCACACACTTGCACTATATAAAAAACAATAAGAATAAAAAGGTCCTGTCTCTCCATGGACGGGGAAAAGCGGCGAGGTCATCAAGACCTCATAAAAAAAAAAAAAAAAAAAAAAACCTAACCTAACCTAACCTAACCTAACCTAACCTAACCTAACCTAACCTAACCTAACCTAACCTAACCTAACCTAACCTAACCTAACCTAACCTAACCTAACCTAACCTAACCTAACCTAACCTAACCTAACCTAACCTAACCTAACCTAACCTAACCTAACCTAACCTAACCTAACCTAACCTAACCTAACCTAACCTAACCTAACCTAACCTAACCTAACCTAACCTAACCTAACCTAACCTAACCTAACCTAACCTAACCTAACCTAACCTAACCTAACCTAACCTAACCTAACCTAACCCGTGCGAAATTTGAATCGAATACAGCTGCTAGTGTTGTTGTTATTTGTTGATATCATCTTTGTAGACACTCCTGCGTCCCGTGGGAAGAAAATTACCTGAAAAACAAAGAAAAATTTTTAATTTCTGGACTTAGAATATTTTTAAATTTCTAAATTAACAAATTTTCGAGGTTTTTGTCGAATTATTCGATAACGCTTCACCTCAAAGTTGACATAATTACAGATCTAGATAGCCCTCATCAAGGCCTATCTAATAACACCTCCTTTGTATAGGTTGGGTAAATAGAAGTTACTAAATTTTCACATTCATTTTGACTTTCGGCATTTTTAAGGAAATTTCCAAGGCGCTTCGCTTATAACTTTTCGAAATTTATTTTTGGAATTTTTAATTATATATACTTAGATAGAACTCGTCAAGGCCTATCTAATAACACCTCTTTTATTAACATTCGGTTAATAAAAGTACTAAATTTTCAACATACAAATCTCAATTTACCGTTTTTTCGAAAATTTTCTGCGATTTTCGTTTAATAACTTGCCCCCTTATTTTTTCTAAACAATTAACTATACATATCTAGATAGCTCGCGTCACGACCTATCTAACAACACCTCTTTTAAGTAAATCTGGTAAATAGAATCTTAGAAATTCGACATTTAAATTTCAATTCTAGTCATTTTTGAGGTTTTTGTCGATTAATTCGATAGCCTTTGTCTTCCAAATTATCAATTATATATATTTAAATAGCCCTTTCAATTACCCGTCGAACGACACCACTTTCGTCCGGATCCGCCTGACGGAAAATTGAAAAATTGCCCGCCCACCCTACCCTTATTTTACCTGGGTATATAGGCTTTCTGGAGTAAAGTTCACTGACCCCTCCTTTCAACTTCTAAGAAAATTTTTTATTCATTTATTTTAAATTTCGCACTTATTTTAATTTATTGACAGAGGCACTATACACCTCAAATACTTATAGACCGGCTCAAATTAGAGCGAAAAACTTTTGTTTGATTGTATTTGTATTTTATCATTTTAACTGTGTAGAACTACGTTCTACACAAACCTTAGCATTTACTTTAGTTGTACGATTGACACACCCCCCTATACAGGGCTACACAAACATTTACATACTGACACTGACACACCCCCTTATACAGGGTTCTATACACATATACATATACACTCTGACAATTTTCCCCGTCACATACACAACACAATACACACACTCTCATACCACTTTTTCACACATCGTTCACTCATATCGTCACGCGCACCCCCAACATGTCTGGCACCGGAACCTCTACTAACAGGCGACTTAGCTTTGCCTCATTATCACCATCACCGGAGGCAATGACGATCCCGGCAGAAAAGCGGAGCTACCATGCCTCCCGAAACTGCCAAATAGTAAGAGAACAGCTCAAAATCTCAGGCAACATCAAGAGGGAAATTAAGAGGGAGATTGAATGTCGAATTAATATCATAGAGCAAATATTTAAAGAGTACGAAAAGGACAGGGTAAAATCAATCGTGGATCAGAGCTTTGAAGTCGTGGGGGTTTCAGGCGCTGAAACAACCAATGAAATCCTAAAGAAAATAAAAGAGAACGAAAATATATTGAAGGAGAACGCTAAAATTCTAGGACAAATAAAGGAAAGAATAGAAAAGCAAGATGATAGGGAAAAGGAGAGGGAGAAAAAAGAAACACCAACCATGACTTATGCGGGGATAGTGACGAGCCGCCCTGAAGCCCAGCTTCCGGAGAGGAAGACCCTGCACTCTGTGGTCGTTACGTCTAAGGACGAGATGGACACAGGGGAGCAGGTAATAGAGAGATTAAGAAAGGCTGCAAGTGAGGATGAGGGCTGGATCAAGGTGGAAAAGATAAGAAAAGCCAAGGACAGGAAAGTTATAATAGGGTACAAAACAGAAGAAGATAGGAAAAAGGCTCAAAAACGAATAGCAGAGAAAGGTAAAGATCTGATAGTGGAGGAGGTGAAAAATAGGGATCCCCTCCTGGTGCTATACGGCGTTCAAAAGACCCAAACGGACGAGGACATAGTGAGGGCCTTGAGGTGCAGGAACCGGGAGATATTCCGGGACCTGACACCGGATCAGGACAGGCTAACGGTCCAATACAGGAGGAGAGCCAAAAATCCCCACACGTGCCACGTGGTGCTCAGGGTCTCCCCGGCGATTTGGTCCCGTGCCCTAGACAGGGGTAGACTGCATGTCGATCTGCAACCGATCAAAGTTGCGGACCAATCCCCTCTAGTGCAGTGCTCTCTGTGTCTGGGATACGGGCACAGCAAGAGGTTCTGCACCACAACTACACCAAACTGCAGCCATTGTGGCGGGCCCCACCTAAGGGCCGAATGCCCGGACGCTGCCTGTGGTGCGGAACCAAACTGCTGCAACTGCCAGGTTGAGAGGCTGAGCAGCACGGGGCACAACGCCTTCAGCGCTGAGTGCCCAGTCCGCCAAAAATGGGACTATCTGGCGAGGTTAACCACGGCATACTCGTGACACACTCATTCATACACACACGACACAGAAGCACACACACACGAACACACACAGATATTGAAAGTATATGGTGAATATATACGGAGACATCATAACATGCACACAAACACTGAACACGCACACACAACTAAAATAAACAGCATAACAAATAATTCACGACCGGGCTTATAATAATTGTTTATATTTAAGCATATAAATAGATTGTTGATAACAAAGGCGGAATTAATGCTAAAAATAAAAAACATATACAGACACGAACATCACTTTTAGACATTTAAATCACGCACACATAGATTAAAACAACAAATCACAAAATCACACAAAAACACTCGCAAAAACACTGGACAAGAACACAAAACAAATTACACAAAGTCACAAATACCGTGGCCTCAACAGATGGGAAAACCACAAATAAAGAACACTTGGAGAACAAAACTAGGAGTAATATAACACATTTAAATAAAGAAAAAGTATCACCAAAAAGAAAACTAAGCATTAAATAGAAAATAACCTAATATAAAACAATATACATAAATAGTAAAATAACAGATCAGTATAAATAAATAAATAAATAATTAATTAATTAAAAATATACATGACCATTAATAAGCTAAAATTAAAACTGCACTGAAAATTATTTAATTATATTAACAACTACTGCTTAAAATGGATACTAATACCATAAATGATCACAGAAAAGAGAATTTAAGAAAATAATGTATTTAAAATCTTAGAAATAATGCTTTGCTATAAAATTTTGTATAATTATAATAGAATGAAACAAATAGAAAATAGTAAAAAATTTATTAAAGCCAAGAGACGGATGGGAGGCACTTGGTGCGAGACACACCAATGAACGGCAAAATATATTATTAGCAGAAAAGGTCCTGTCGTTACTATGGACGGGGGAAAGCAGCGTTATCCCAAGGGATAACATAATTAAAAAAAAAAAAAAAAAAAAAAAACCTAACCTAACCTAACCTAACCTAACCTAACCTAACCTAACCTAACCTAACCTAACCTAACCTAACCTAACCTAACCTAACCATAATTGACACACCCCCCTATACAGGGTCACACAAACATTTACTTTTTACACACAGACAATTTTCCCCGAACATTCGCACTACACATTATACACACACTCTCTCACACACAAACCTACCATGTTCCAAACACCACCAACAACTGTCGCCGCCAAGAAATCAACCACTCCCGGCACCTCTACCTCGCCTTCCATAGTGTTAGACGCTGCCAAGACCTTTATTCGCAGACCCGGAACAAAACGGAGGTCGCTCGACAATATGGACATCTATAAAAAACAGCAAACCAACTACGCTGAGCAGTCGAGCGACCAACTACTCCAGGAGGTGATGGGGACCTTTGAGGATATACCCACAAAGGTCCAGCAGTACCCTCAGATGAGGCGCGACATCAAAACCTACCTGGAAGCACATTCCGATAAAGGTCTACGCATTCTTTTTGAATTGAGCAAGCGAGTGAAGCGCTTGGAGGCGGAGGCATCCGGGGCTGCTGGTGCGGCTGCCGTGGCTGCGACTCCTGCACAGGAGGATGCAGCTGCAGCGGCCGCATCTCTCGCACAGGAGAAAAGGCTGACGAAAATGATGGAGCACATGAAGGACTCAGTCCAGGAATGGATGAGTGAGTCCCATCATACGCTCCGGCGGCTGATCCAGGGCGTTGATCGGAAGATAGATAGCCAGAGTGTCGATATTGTCGAAAAGGTCTCCGAAAAGATCGAGGAGACCCAGGTCGACATCGACAAATCGACGGAGGTCATGATTGTGCGTGCGCAGTCCCAAATCGAAGACCTGATCGGGACTGTCGCCAAAGACATAGTTGTCGAAACACAGACGCACATCACCTCAACCTTTAAAGGGCTAACACCCGAAAGCGCCCTGGACCAGGTCCCCAAGACCTACGCCAGTGCAGCAGCAACCAGACCCGGGCGCCGACCGGCGCTTCACTCCGTGGCGGTGACCTCAAAGGACAGTCAGGAGACTGCCGATGAGGTACTCGCCAGGGTGAAGAAGGCGGTCGACGCCAGGGGTACTGGACTTAAAGTCAGCAAGGCCAGAAAAGCCAAGGGCAGCACCGTGATCTTAGGCTGCGACACGGAGACAGAACGGGACAAGGTGAGAGAGCGCCTTGAACGACACGGAAATGGGCTAAACGTAGTGCCCATGAAGAACAAAGATCCACTCGTCGTCCTTAAAGATGTCTACATGGACAGTGACGACGAGGAAACGATCAGGGCCCTTTACACCCAAAACACCGAAATCTTCATGGGCCTACAACAAGAAGAAAAGGAACTGTCCATTAAATATAAAAAGAGGACAAGGAACCCCGAGACGTCTCACATAGTCTTACAGATCAAGCCAAGGGTATGGCAAAGGATGACGGAGGCGGGAACCCTCTACCTGGACCTGCAAAGGGTCAGAGTGGAGGACCAGTCTCCGCTCATCCAGTGCACGAAGTGCCTCGCTTTCGGTCACGGCCGCAAGTTCTGCACCGAGAGTGTGGACAGGTGTAGCCACTGCGGAGGCCCGCACCACCGCGAGAAATGCCCCGATTACAATACGGGAGTCGAGCCGCGGTGTTGCAACTGCTCGCACTCTGGGCTGCAGAAAACCGGCCACAACGCCTTCAGTGCCGAATGCCCAACCCGCACAAAATGGGACTACTTGGCGAGATCCAACACGGCATATTTGTGACTCACTAACTCATGCACACACACGACACAGAAACACACACACACACACAAAATTTGATCTGGAAAGTATATAATGATTATATATGGACACATCAAAACACGCATACAAACCATTAGACACATAAACAACATGAAACAGCTTACAAATAATTCACAATAGAAGTGGCAACAATTACGTATATTTAAGTATATAAATATATTGTTGACAAAAAAGATAGGTACAAAAAATTTGTGAATTAGGTAAAGAAAACACGCACATTAACACCGGACACGTACACAAAACAACATACACAAGTCACAAATATTACTATCTCACGTGTTGGAGATTGATGGCTGGGTGAGACGTCTTGGAGAGGTAAATCAGGAAGATATTGAATAAAGACATACTAAATAAATAAGGAGACAAATTATAGCTATTGGGAAATTATCTAATGGAAAAACAACAGAAATAATTAAGGAAGAATATATCGAGTCAAAAACATTATATTAAGTATACAAAGTTAATATTATATAATTAAGTTTTACAAGTTATAAAATTTATAAATATACGTCAATAAATAAGAAAAGCAAAAATTGTAAGTCATAAAGAATAAATTAGTACTAGAAAGAAGTAGACAATCAGAAGTAAGAAATATAAAAGCTAAGAAAACAATAAGTGTATATAATATAAAGAAGAATAGTTAAGCCTTATAAATAAAACATGTTAAAATACTCCAATAGAAGATTAGTTGAAATAGCTATAGTACCGGGAATATTACCCGAAGAAACAACACTAATAATAAATGATAATATTGACACCCAGAATAATAAGGTCCTGTCGAATCTTTGGACGGGGAAAAGCAGCGAGATCTTCAAGATCTCTTTAAAAAAAAAAAAAAAAAAAAAAAAAAAAAAAACCTAACCTAACCTAACCTAACCTAACCTAACCTAACCTAACCTAACCTAACCTAACCTAACCTAACCTAACCTAACCTAACCTAACCTAACCTAACCTAACCTAACCGTGCGAAATTTGAATCGAAGACAGCTGCTAGTATCGTTGTTTTGTATTGATATCATCTTTGTAGACACTCCTGCGTCCTGTGGGAAGATTTTAACCTGAAAAACAAAGAAAAATTTTAGTTTCTGGACTTAGAATATTTTTAAATTTCTAAATTACCAAATTTTCGAGGTTTTTGTCGAATTACTCGATAACGCTTCGCCTCAAAGTTGACATAGTTACAGATATAGATAGCCCTCATCAAGGCCTATCTAATAACACCTCTTTTATATAGGTTGGACAAATAGAAGTTTCTAAATTTCTACATTCATTTTGACTTTCGGCATTTTTAAGGAATTCTTCAAGGCTTTTGGCTTATAACTCTTCGAAATTTATTTTCGAAATTTTTAATTATACATAACTAGATAGAACTCGTCAAGGCCTATCTAATAACACCTCCTTTATTAAGATCTGGTTAATAAAAGTAGTAAATTTTCAACAAACAAAACTCAATTTAACGTTTTTTCGAAAATTTTCAGAGATTTTCCTTTAATAACTTGCCCCCTTATTTTTTCTAAATAATAAATTATACATATCTAGATAGCTCGCATCACGACCTATCTAACAACCCCTCTTTTAATTAAATCTGGTATATAGAATCTTAGAAATCCGACATCTAAATTTCAATTTTAGTCATTTTTGAGGTTTTTGTCGATTAATTCGATAGCCTTTGTCTTCCAGACTATCATTTATATATATTTAAATAGCCCTGTTAATTACCCGTCGAACGACACCACTTTCGTTCGGATCCGCCTCACGGAAAATTAAAAAATTGCCCGCCCACCCTCCCATATCTCACTGAGTATATAGGTTCGGCTGAACAGGGATCGCCAACTGTTGGTATTGACCCAAAATTTTAATTAGGGAAAAACTTTAGTCTTTTTTTTAATTAAATTTCGTATAGTCTTAAGTTATTGTCTTAGGTTTTTATTTGTCGACTGAGGCTATTTACACCTCCTATAATATATAGACCGGCTCCAATTAGTGAGAAAACTTTTGTTTTGATTAAATTTTATTTTAATATAGTAACTGTGTAGATTTAAGTTTACACAAATCATATTTTAATTTAGTCATATAATTGACACACCCCCCCTATACAGGGTCACACAAACACACTTGACAATTTTCCCCGTCACACACTAAACACTTGCACACATCCTCTCACACACATTCTATTGCCTTATTTATTGAATTCCAACATGTTCCAAACGCCACCTACGTCTGTCGCGGCTCCCGGCGCCTCTACCTCGCCTTCAATAGTGCAGGACGCTGCCAAGACTTTTATCCGAAGACCCGGAACAAAGCGAAGGTCGCTCGACCAAATGGATTTGTACAAAAGGCAGCAGAACACCTACGCTGGCCAGTCGAGTGACCATCTACTCCAGGAGGTGATGAAGACCTTTGAGGAGATTCCCTCGAAGGTCCAACAATACCCTCAAATGAGGAAGGACATCAAAACCTACCTGGAGGTCCAATCTGACAAGGGTCTTCGGATACTTTTTGAGTTGTGCAAGCGCGTGAAGAGCTTGGAGGAGGAGGCGTCCAGGGCTGCTGGTGCGGGTGCGGTGGCCGTGACTTCTGCACAGGAGGATGCGGCCGCAGCAGCCGTATCTTCGGCACTGGAGGGAAGGCTGCTGGCGAAACTTGGGGAGGTCGAGGACTCGGTCTTCACATGGATCAATGAGGCCTATTCTAAGATAAAAAAGGAGATCAAGGACCTCGACCAAAGCAACGACGATCGGGGCGCTGACGTCTTGGACAGGGTCTTCGAGAAGATAGAGGAGACCCAAGTCGACGTCGACAAGTCGACTGAGGCAATGATAGTGCGTGCGCAGTCCCAAATCGAAGACCTGATTGGGACTGTCGCCAAGGACATAGTGGTCGAGACACAGACGCACATCACCTCAACCTGTAAAGGGCTAACACCCGAGAGCGTCCCTGAATCGGCCCCCAAGACCTACGCCAACGTCGCAGCAACCAGACCCGGGCGCCGACCGGCACTTCACTCGGTGGCGGTGACCTCAACGGACAGCCAGGAGACTGCCGATGAGGTGCTCGCCAGGGTGAAGAAGGCGGTCGACGCCAGGAGTACTGGTCTAAAAATCAGCAAGGCCAGGAAGGCAAAAGGCAGCACCGTGATCCTGGGCTGCGACACCGAGTCGGAACGAGACAAGGTGAGAGAGCGCCTTGAAAGCCGTGGAAATGGGCTAAACGTAGTGCCCATGAAGAATAAGGATCCACTCGTCGTCCTTAAAGACGTCTATGTGGACAGTGACGACGAGGAAACGATCAGGGCCATTTACACCCAAAACACCGAAATCTTCATGGGCCTACCACAAGAGGAATGCGAAATAAAAATAAAGTTTAAAAAACGAACAAGGAACCCAAAGACGTCTCATGTCGTACTTCAGATCAAGCCAAGGGTGTGGCAGAGGATGACGGGGGCTGGAATCCTCTACCTGGACCTGCAAAGGGTCAGAGTGGAGGACCAGTCCCCGCTCATCCAATGCACGAAGTGCTTGGCATTCGGACACGGCCGCAAATTCTGCACCGAGAGTGTGGACAGGTGCAGCCACTGTGGAGGCTCGCACCTGCGCGAGAAATGCCCCGACTACAGTGCGGGCACTGAACCGCGGTGCTGCAACTGCTCGCACTCTGGACTGCAGAACGTCGGCCACAACGCCTTTAGTGCCGAATGCCCAACCCGCTCCAAATGGGATTACCTGGCGAGACAAACAACGTCGTATTTGTGACTCCTACACTCATGTACATACACAACACAGAATTCACGCACACGCACACATTGATATAAGAAATATATGATAAACATATAAGAATATATCAAAACATGCATACAAACATAGACACATACACGTAAATAAACAAATAGTAAGAACGATTCATAGCAGGAAGTGCAACAATTGCATATATTTAATAATATATATAGATTGTTAACAAGTAAGATGAGACAAGAAAGTATGAATTGAGAAAGGTAACATGCACATAAACACCGGACAGTACACAGACAAAACACGAGTCATAAATATTACGCCCTAACATACTAGAACATAACATCTGAATGGGACGTCTTTGGAGATACAAAGAAACGGAAAGAGTTCAAGTTTAGCAAAGATGGACAAAATTTATATTGGAAAATCGCATTATTAGAACAATAAATAACGACAGAGAACGAAATATATACCTAGTCATATAAAATTATTACTCACAAACAAAGTTATAAAATAAAAGAAATTTAGAAAACTAAACCAAAGTAACCTGTAAAAACTTAGACAAAAAACATACGACAAACAAAATAGACAACAAAATTAGTAGTTACAATAATTAACAAGTAATACCAGGAAAGAAAATAGACAATTAGACATAAAAACTATAAGAATAAGAAAAAAGTAACCATGCATAAAATAAATATAACTAGACTATACACAAAAAATGTTAGAAATATCTTTACAGCAGGTAAAGTAAAATATTGAATAACGGGAAATTTTACCCAATGAGATATTATAAGAAAATGACAACATAGTACGCAGAATGACAAGGTCCTGTCGGTATTATGGACGGGGAAAAGCGGCGAGGTCAAATCAGATCAGACCTCATAAAAAAAAAAAAAAAAAAAAAAAAAAAAAAAAAAAAAAAAAAAAAAAAAAAAAAAAACCTAACCTAACCTAACCTAACCTAACCTAACCTAACCTAACCTAACCTAACCTAACCTAACCTAACCTAACCTAACCTAACCTGGGGCGCGGCGTCGGGTAACCTCCACGTTGGCTTACGCGTTTCTTCCCCCTTTGGACTCCGGTCCTGGGGAGCGGAAGCGTGGAGGCTGGTGCGCCCTGGACAGGCGGTCAGGATACTCTGACTCTCAGGAGCTCTGTATGCTGGCCGTCTGACCAATAACCCGACAACTGACCCCACTGCACGAGGGGGTCGTGGGATCCGCGTAGCCCTTTTCAGGGCTCGCCATCGCTCCCAGTACCCCTCTGTTTTCAGAGGGGACAGGGGAGAGATGCTGGATCGAGGGACGGGTCGGCCCACTGATTACTCAGGGGCTGACAGGCACTAGTGCCACCGTCGGTGGGAGAGGCCTAGCCACCCTCTCGCGTTCCGTAACCAACAGGGGCTCAACTGTGACCTGACTGGTGGCTCCAGGAGGGTATGCTGAGAACCTGTTGGCCGGAGGGCTTGCCTTAATTGGCCGGCCCATGACAAGGACAGTCTATAACACCCGACAGCGAAGTCGTAAAAACCTGTGGATACCGGCCGACCTCCACAGTATATAGGCTTATCCGGGTGCAGGGGGCACCGCCCGGACGGACTTTTTATTTCCCCCACACTCGTGGGAATTGTATGGATTTGTCTAATTTAAAAACCAAAAACCAAAATGATGATGTGCCAGTTTTGGCGGAGGAGATGGAGACGGAGATGGGGACGGAGACCGCAAGGTCTTCCGTCTCTGTCGGTGAAATGGTGCCAGCGGTGGTGCTGGAGCGGATGACTGCTGCCAGCTTGCCTGGAGTTGCGCGCTCGTCTTCCCCACCAAGGGGAAGACTCTGGCGTAAGCGCACCAATTCGTTGGAATCGCCAGCGCAAAGTGACAGCGATTCGGTGGATGGGCGGGGGCCTAAAAGGAACCGTGGCCGTCCCCCGAAAACTGGAGAATACGTCGGTCTAGCCAAGGCCAAAGCGGAGCTCAACGCGGCTAAGGAGCGTGAGCTTGAGCTCCGAGCAGAAGAGGAGCTCGCAGATGAGCTGCGCCTGCAGCGGCGGAGGGCTCTCTATCTCAGAGAGACCCCTGGCCCGCAGCCGCAGCCCAGTCTGCAGCCCCAAGCGGGACTGGTATCCTCGGACACCCAGTCTCTCAGTGCCGAGGAGATCTCGGGCTCAATAGAGGCGGCGGTGAAGGTGGTCCAAACCATCGCCGCCAAGAGCTCCAATTTAAAGGGCCAATACGTGCGGGACCTCAAGGACGCGTGTGGCTCCATTATGGAGAACGTGCGCGTTCTGATGTCCCGCACGGAATCGGAGGAGGTAGCCAAGCTCCAGGCCGAGCTGGCGGCTGTGCGGGCCGAAATGCGGGCCATGAAGCAGCAGGCGGAGGCTGCGCCGCCCCCGATGAGCCGGGAAGAGATCGGCTTCCTGGTCGACGCCCGGCTCGCGGGGATCGCTGACCGCCTGCTGCCGGAGACCCGCATCCGTCCGCCGCTGCAGGCGGACGCGAGGAATGCGGCGCGGTCCACCGGCGCACTTGAGCCCGAGCCTGAGACGTCTCCCTCAGAACCTCTCCCCCCTCCCCTCTCTCCTCCAATGCCAGGCGGGCAGGTGGAGGCAGGGCCGAGCCTTACCGGGCCGCCGGGGGGGAAGGAGGAGAGGAAGAAGAAGAAGAAGGCAGGGAAGAAGACGGCCGCGGCGAAGGAGGCGGAGGCTGCCCGGAAGCCCCCGTCGACTTCGACTTTGACGTTGGCTCCCGCCCCGCTCCCGCAAAGCGGAACATGGAGCGAGGTGGCGGCTAGGCCAGAGAAGCCTAAACCGCCCCCTGCCGGGTCGGCTGCCCCAACCGCTGCCACTCCAGTAGCGTCAGCCACCAAGCGGAAAAGGAAGCCCCGCAAATTGCGCACCCCGCAAACGGCGGCGGTCACAGTCACGCTGCAGCCGGGTGCCGTAGAGCGGGGCGTCACCTACGCGCAGGTGATGTCCAAAGCCGAGAGGTCGATAGACCTCAAGGGTTTGGGCATCGACGGCCTCCGACTCCGCAACGCGGTAACCGGAGGTCGGATCCTCGAGGTGGCTGGCGCCGACAGAAGCCGGAAGGCGGACCAGCTCGCGGCTAAACTGAGGGAGGTGCTCGAAGAGGTCCGGGTCGCTAGGCCGGAGAGATGCGTGGAGATGCGCATCTCTGGGCTGGGCGACTCGGCCTCGAAAGAGTCGGTTGCCGCGTTGCTGGCAGCGGAGGGGGGCTGTGCTGCCGACCACATCAAGGTGGGCGATATACAGCGCCCACCTGACCGACAGGGCACTGCCTGGCTTCGATGCCCAGTTGCGGTCGCAAAGAAGCTGACGGATGGCCGCCGCATCGTCGTCGGGTGGTCAGTGGTCAGACTGACCATCCTGGAGCCGAGGCCGGCGCGGTGCTTCCGCTGCCTCGAGCCAGGGCACGTCGGGGCCAAGTGCACTGCGGCCACTGACCGCAGTGCGCTCTGCTTCCGTTGCGGGCAGGAAGGCCACAAGTCGGCCACCTGCTCCGCGGAGCCCAGATGCCTCATTTGTTCGGCGGAGGGTGCGGCGTCCGGCCACCGGCTTGGGTCGGCGCAATGCAAGGCGGCCTCCCGAAGCAGGGGAGCTAAAAGGAGAGCAGCAGGTGGGGCGAAACCCACGCCCTCGCCCACCCTGCTGCCGAATAGGGAGGAGGAGATGGACACTGCCCAAACCTAATGGCCCAAACCATCTCTATGCTGCAGGCCAACGTCAACCACTGCGCCACGGCCCAGGACCTTCTGGCCCAATCCATGGCGCAGTGGCAGACGACAATGGCAGTAGTCGCCGAGCCGTATTGCGTTCGCAACAGCCCTAACTGGGCCGGCGACCACGGCGGCTCGGTGGCTATCGTCGCTCAGCGAACGGCCCCTCCTTTCGACAGAGTGCGGAAGGGCCGAGGGTGCGTACTCGTCGCGCTGGGTGGCGCTGCGGTAATTGGGGTGTACTGTCCCCCCAGCAGAAGCCTCGCCGAGTTCGAGCAGTTGCTCACGGAGGTCGGGGCTCTGCTGGCGGAAGTGCACCCCACCCCGGCTGTGGTGGCCGGGGATTTCAACGCTCACTCACGGGCGTGGGGATCCCCGGCGACCGATGCCCGGGGGGAGATGGTTGAGGAGTGGGCGGTGTCCCAAGGCTTGGTGCTGCTGAACCGAGGGGCGGTCCACACGTTTGTGCGGGCCCGGGCCGGGTCGGTGGTCGATCTTTCTTTCGCGAGTTCTGGCCTGGCCCGTCGCATACACAACTGGCGGGTCGTCGAGGGGGTGGAGACTTCGTCTGACCACCGGTACATCCGGTTCGACATCGTCTCTGCCCCCGCGGCGACGCCGCGTGTGGCACTGGACCGCCCCGTGGTAGGGGAAGGTCCGCGGTGGCGGCTCGGAACGCTGGACCGGGAGCTGGCCCGAGAGGCGGCTATCGTCGAGCGATGGGCTGCTGTCGACAGCGGTCAGGACGTGGACGCGAGATGCGAGTGGCTCGCTGGAGCACTGACTCGCGTCTGCGACGCGGCGATGCAGAGGGCGAGACCTATCCCGCCCCGGAGGCAGGTGTACTGGTGGCGTCCCCACTTGGCCGAGCTGCGTGCCGCGAGTCACGCGGCCCAGAGGCAGTACACCCGCAGCCGAAGGCGGGCCGTTAGGGATCTCGCCCGCGAAGAAGAGTTGCACGCCGCGTACCTTACCGCTCGTCGGACCCTCAGCTCGGCGATCAAAGCCGCCAAGGACGAGGCCTGGAAGGAGTGGCTCGAGAGCCTCGACCGAGATCCGTGGGGGCGGCCGTACAAGATTGTGAGTCAGAAACTCCAGCCTTGGGCGCCTCCCCTCACCAGAACTCTCGAGCCGAGCCTTCTGGACCGAGTGGTCAGCTCCCTCTTCCCTGCCAGGGAAGAGTGGACCCCGCCGCGGATGGGAGCACCGAGCCAGGTGCCGGCAGACGAAGGGGCGATACCTCCCGTGTCCGAGGCCGAGTTAGGGGCTGCGATACTGGCACTCCGGTCCAGGAATCGCGCCCCGGGCCCGGACGGCGTCCCTGGGAAGGTTATCGTCACCGTCATGCCGGCACTAGAGGAGGAGACGCTGTCCCTCATGTCGGAGTGTCTGGTGTCGGGGAGAGTCCCTCGACGATGGAAAACCGGCAAGCTCGTGCTGCTCAAAAAGCACGGGCGCCCAGCCGAATCGCCGTCGGCCTACCGCCCCATCGTGTTGCTCGACGAGATGTGCAAGCTTTTTGAGCGGGTGCTCGCTGCGCGTCTCGTCGGCCACCTGGAGGGGGCGGGGCCCAATCTGAGCGATGGCCAGTTCGGCTTCCGTCGTGGGAGGTCGACCCTCGACGCGATATCCCGGCTGCGGGACAGCGTCAATGAAGCGGTCTCCGGGGGTGAGGTGCTGTTGGCTGTATCGTTGGATATAGCGAACGCCTTCAATACCCTCCCCTGGGGAACCATTGCGGAGGCGTTGAGGTACCACAATGTCCCGTGGTACCTCAGGCGCGTCCTTGCGGACTACTTCGTGGACCGGGTCATCATTTACCCGGCCCAAGACGGGGTGGTCCGCAGGGGCATGTCTTGTGGCGTTCCACAGGGGTCGGTCCTCGGGCCGCTCCTGTGGAACATAGGTTATGATTGGGTCCTGCGCGGTGCTAATCTTCGGGGGGTCGGTGTACTTTGCTACGCCGACGATACCCTAGTCACCGCGCGGGCCCCCACATTTCGGGACGCCGCCGTCCTTGCCACGGCAGGTGTAGCCCACGTGGTGCGTCGCATCGAGGCGCTCGGCCTAAAAGTCGCCCTCGAAAAGTCCGAGGCCCTCTTCTTCCACGGGCCCCGGCAGACGCCGCCTCGAGATAGGACCATCATGGTGGGTGGCATCCCCATCGCTGTCGGGACCAGCCTGAAATACCTCGGGCTCGTTCTCGACAGTCGGTGGGGGTTCGCGGAGCATTTCCGGCAGCTGGCACCGAAGTTGCTGGCATTTGCCGGAATGCTCTCGCGGTTGCTGCCCAACAGCGGAGGCCCAGGGTCTGCATGCCGCCGCCTCTATGACGGAGTGGTGCGCTCCAAGGCGCTCTACGGAGCGCCCATATGGGCGGAGGCCCTCTGCCCGGCGAATATCGCGCTGCTGCGACGATCGCAGCGCGCCATAGCGCAGAGGGCTGCACGGGCGTACCACACCGTCTCTTACGAGGCGGCGTGTCTGATTGCGGGGAGTATCCCCTGGGATCTCGAGGCCGGCGTCCTCAAGAGGGTGTACGACGAGGGCGCCCTGATGCGGCGTGCTATCGGGGGTCGGCCGCCTCCGGAGGAGATCGATCGCTGGAGACAATCGGCTCGCGATGATCTCTTCCGGAAGTGGGCTGAAAGACTGCGGGCGACGCGCAGCGGATCGCTGCTTGTGGGGGCCGTCAGGCCCGTCCTGCGTCAGTGGGTAGAGAGGGGTCATGGGGCCCCGACATACCACCTCACCCAACTTCTCACGGGCCATGGCTGTTTTGCCAAGTACCTGTGGGAAGTGGTGGGGATAGAGTCGGAGCCCCGGTGCCGAAACTGCACCAGCGGAGACCCTGACACGGCCTACCACACCCTGGCTGTGTGTGAGGCGTGGGACGGACAAAGGACGGCCCTCATAAGCACCATTGGTGCGGACCTCTCGCTGTCGGTCGTAGTTCCAGCTATGGCCGGCAGCGAAGAGTGTTGGGCTGCCGTTGCCTCGTTCGCTGACGAGGTGATGGCGGCCAAGAGAGAGGCTCTGCGGGAGCGGGAGCGAGCTGGGCTCACTCTCCCGCCCCGCAGACCCGCGGCGAGGGGGCGCCGGCGAGCACAATTCGCCCGCGTCCCCGAATGAGAGTGGCCACGGGCGGTGGGTCGGGGGACCTGCTGCCCCACGCTAATGTGGCGGAATGCGCCCCTCTGTGTTCCTGGGGTGCATTCATGAGGAGGACAGGCCCCATCATCTGGGCTCGGTGGCCCGGATGGTGGGGCCTCGACAGAGGTGAGCCCGATAAAAAGGGCGTCCCTAGCCGAGTCGCGGTGAGCAAACTATCCCGCGGCTCGGTTTAGGTGAAGGAGGAACACCGTGGTGGTTTAGTGGGTAGTCTGGCCTCTCTTCGAGGTCAGGAGTCCCACACGAAGCGAACCCCCTGCCCCCGCGGGGGGTGAGCGAAGTGCGTAAATGCATTCCACCACGTAAAAAAAAAAAAAAAAAAAAAAACCTAACCTAACCTGGGGCGCGGCGTCGGGTAACCTCCACGTTGGCTTACGCGTTTCTTCCCCCTTTGGGCTCCGGTCCTGGGGAGCAGAAGCGTGGAGGCTGGTGCGCCCTGGACAGGCGGTCAGGATACTCTGACTCTCAGGAGCTCTGTATGCTGGCCGTCTGACCAATAACCCGACAGCCCTTTTCAGGGCTAGACCCCATTGCACGAGGGGGTCGCGGGGTGGGATCCGCAGCAGCCCTTTTCAGGGCTCGGCGGGATCGAGGGGCGGGTCGGCCCACTGTTAACTCAGGGGCTGACAGGCACTAGTGCCACCGTCGGCGAGAGAGGCCTAGCCACCCTCTCGCGTTCCGTAACCAACAGGGGCTCAACAGTGACCTGACTGGTGGCTCCAGGAGGGTATGCTGAAAACCTGTTGGCCGGAGGGCTTGCCTTAACTGGCCGGCCCGCGTCAAGGAAAAGACTCTAAAACCCGACAGCAAAGTCGTAAAAAGCAGACCTCTCGCCGTAGGCTGTGGCTCCGGCTATGGCCGGCGGCGATGAGTGTCGGGCTGCCGTCGCCTCACGGCTGATGGCGGCCACGAGGAGGGGCTCTGCTGGGGCGGGAGTGGGCTGGGCTCGCTCTTTCGCCCCGCGGGCCACGGGGACGCCGGCGGGCGGAGTTCGCACGCGTCCCTTGGCGCGGCAAATGGCCAGCTTCAGAGTTTTCCGCGCTTCGCGGTACTCCTCATGAAGCTGGTCATCCTCACCGTTTCCGCGGTGACGTCGCCGGCTACGGGTGTAGGACCTCCGGGCACGGGTGCAGGCCGCACGGAGGTCCGCCAGCTCCTGGGACCACCAGTAGACCCCCTTCCGAGGAGGCCGACGACTCCGGATGCGGGGCATGGCCGTATCGCAGATCTGCGTAATCGCATCGCGAAAACGGCCAGCCCCCACGTCCACGTCGACCTCGTCGGTCGAGGCCTGCGGAGACAGCCAAGAATGAATAATGGCTGCCTCCTCCAGCAGGTCCAACCTAACCTAACCTAACCTAACCTAACCTAACCTAACCTAACCTTTTTTTTTTTTTTTTTTTTTTTTTTTTTTTTTTACGTGTGGAAATCCCCTCGGACCGTCACCCGCGCCGGGGCTTGCGGCGGGGCGGTGTGTCGGACTCGAACCGACTAAAACCACACGGTGTGCCACTCTGCGCCTGAGGAGGGAGGAGTCCGGGAACTGCTGTTATTACGCCGTCCAGACCCCTCCCAGCGCTTGCCCGCACAGAAGCGGGCACCCTCTCCAACACCTCTCCTTTTAGGCGACGTACGGCACACACGTAACGTCGCCTCCTCGCGGGCGGCCACTAGAGCGGATGGAAGGGAAAGCCCGTCCCGACCATCCGCGGCCACACTCAGGGCGGCATGAGGCGCAGGTGCGCGCGCCTCCGCTGCCCGGTTCGCCGGCGACGGATTGGGTCCGAGTGGAGGTCGTCCTCCCGGGCCTTCTCCGCCGCCTCCTTCTGCGAGATTACATCTTCGCAGAAGGTTGCGACCGCGGTAAAACTGCTGTCGCTACCGGCCATGGAGCGTATGACGGCCGGTAGCGAGAGATCTCCTCCGATGACTGCAGTGAGGGCCCGGCGCTGCGACGCCCAAGCGGGGCAAATCGCCAGCGTGTGCTGGGCCGAGTCTTCACTGCAGTCGCAGTGGTGGCAGGCGGGACTCAGTTCCCTCCTAGCGACCGAGTGCAGGTACTTCCCGAAGCAACCGTGCCCGGAAAGTACCTGCGTCAGTCGGAAGGAAAGGGTCCCGTGCTGCCGCCCTGCCCACTCGAGGATGACCGGCTGGAGAGCCTCCACGGCGGCAAAGCCAGCGCGTGGAGTCTCCAGTCGGAAAGACCACCGAGCCATCGTGGCTCGACGGGCGGCTTCACGCCACTCGCGTACCTCTTCGGGCGGAGGGCGAATGCCTCTCTCCACCCGATATTCAGCCACCCGTCGATAAACTTCGGCGAGCACTTCCGCCTCCAAATCCCACGGGGGTGTTCCGGCCAACGCGCACGCTGCCTCGGTCGACACCGTGCGGTAACCACGTATCGCTCTGACCGCCAGTACCCTCTGAGGCCGCCAGAGGCGCGCCTTGTTCTGGGCGGTCAGAGCCGTGACCCACACCGGTGCGCCGTACAGCGCCATTGACCGGACAACCCCCGTGTACAGCTGTCTCGTAGCGACGCTGGCTCCACCCAAATTAGGCAAAAGTCGCCCAAGGGCAGAGGCAGCGTCGACCAGCCTGGGAGCAAGCTGTCGGAAGTGCTCGTCGAAGAGCCACCTACCGTCGAGGATCAGACCCAGATACTTCATCTGGGCCCGAACCGGTACGAGGACCGAGTTGACCTCTATGGTGGCGCCGGGGGGCGGACCACGACGGGGCCCATGAAATAACAGGGCCTCCGTCTTGTCCAGGGCCACCCGAAGGCCCAGCGCCTCGATGCGCCCGACCACCAGAGAAACACCCGTGGTGGCCAGGCGCGCCGCCTCTTGGAAGTTCACCCCCCGGGCTGTGACCAATGTGTCATCGGCGTAACAAATTACGCCCAGCCCGGGGGGGAGACGACCTCGTAGGACCCAGTCGTATCCCACGTTCCACAGGAGTGGTCCAAGGACAGACCCCTGCGGAACGCCGCACGACATGGGTCGCCGTCTCAAGACGCCCTCTCGGTCCTCGTACACGACGGTACGCTCCTCCAAATAGTCTGCCACTAGCCGCCTCAGGTACTCTGGCACCCCGTGGTACTGGAGTGCTTCCCCGATGCAGCTGAATGGCAGACTATTGAATGCGTTGGCGATGTCTAACGACACCGCCAACAGCACGCCGCCACAGCACACTGCCTCTTCGGTCACGGCCCTAAGGCGCATCACGGCATCGACCGTCGAACGCCCCTCTCGGAATCCGAACTGGGCATCCGACAGGTCGGGCCCCACCTCACTGAGGTGCCGGACGATGCGGGCAGAGATTATCCTTTCGAACAACTTGCCCGCCTCGTCCAGCAACACGATGGGCCTATAGGCCGCGACCGAATCGGCAGGCCGTCCCGGCTTCTGCAACAGGACCAGCTTCCCGCATTTCCAGCACTCAGGAAAGTGTCCGGACGCTAGGCTAGCATCCAACACTTCCCTGAGGCGGTCCGACATATGGTCGAGGGCTCGGGCCATCACTCGGGCTGGTATCCCGTCCGGCCCGGGGGCGGTGTTCTTGGAACGAATCCGCAGAACAGCCGCCCCTACCTCCGATTCCCTCACGGGTGGAGCATCCTCCTCTCTACCCCCGTCGTCTCTGACCGAGTAGGCCATCGACGGGGGTGTGTGCTCTGCCCGCTGAGGGAAAAGGCCCTCGACCACTTCCTGCAGGAAGCTGGGCTGAAGAGTCTCGGTAAGGGGGGGGCCCGCCGTGCGGAGCTTTTGACGCACCGCACGATACGGGCGACCCCAGGGGTCACGATCGAGACTCTCCAGCATCTCCTTTCTTTTCGCGTCCTTGGCGCGGCAAATGGCCAGCTTCAGAGTTTTCCGCGCTTCGCGGTACTCCTCATGAAGCTGGTCATCCTCACCGTTTCCGCGGTGACGTCGCCGGCTGCGGGTGTAGGACCTCCGGGCACGGGTACAGGCCGCACGGAGGTCCGCCAACTCCTGGGACCACCAGTAGACCTCCTTCCGTGGAGGCCGACGACTCCGGATGCGGGGCATGGCCGTATCGCAAATCTGCGTAATCGCATTGCGAAAACGGCCAGCCCCAGCGTCCACGTCGACCTCCTCGGCCGAGGCCTGCGGAGACAGCCAAGAATGAATAATGGCTGCCTCCTCCAGCAGGTCCCTGTCGAGCTTGGCAACAGCCCACCGCGGAAAACGGGATGGATGCCGCGCCGTGTGACCCCTACTGGGGCCCTGGGACCGGGAGAGCTCAAATCGGATATACAAATGATCCGAGAGCGTCTCGACCTCTTCCAGGACACACCAGTTCCTTACTCGTGCGGCAACAACAGGGCTAGCGAACGAAAGGTCCACTATCGACCCGCCCTGCTGTCGCACGCACGTGTTGGTGGAGCCTCTGTTCAGCAAACAGAGGCCCACCGAAGCCGCCCACTCCACTACGGCTTCGCCCTTGGCGTCCGTCCCGGGGGACCCCCACGCAATGGACTTTGCGTTGAAGTCCCCCAGCACGAGGACGTGCCCAGACGCTAGTCGCCGTATCGAGGTCTCCAAGGTGTTGAGGAAGACCTCGAAGTCACTCAGACTCCGGTTGGGGGAGAAGTATACACCGTAAACGGTGACCCCCCCCCAATCGGCGGCAACATATCCAGTACCCTTGTCTCTTAGCGACAAGGGCGGGGAATGAGCCGCCGTGGAGCTGACGACTGCCACGGAGCCGTCCCGGTCACCCATCCAGTTTGGACGGGGAGGAACATAATAGGGCTCCGCGACTACGGCAACACCTATTGACCACTGCGCCATGGTTTGCAGGAATAAATCCTGCGCCGCGGCACAGTGGTTGAGGTTCGTCTGGACCAGGAGGCTGGAGACTTGATCCATTAGTGGATCGTCTCTACAGCCTCCTCCATGGGCGTCGGCATAGACGCACTAGTTACGCCGGAGGCAGCCTGGGTCGACTGGCTTACCCCCGACGCTTCCCGAGAAGCACGAGAAGGCCTGCAGCCTCCCTGCCCCATCTGATGATTGGCGGGCTTATTAGCCGCCGCACAGATGGGGCAGTGAGGGGCGGCAGAACACTCTGCCGCCTTGTGCCCCTGTTGACCACAGCGGAAGCAAAGTCCGCTGCAGTCGAAGCAACTACTGCACTTGGTGCGTGTGTGGCCCGCCGACAGGCATTTAAAACACCTCATCGGCCTTGCCGCCAGGACTGTTATCCTGGCGCTCACAAAGCCGACGAGGAGCCTGCCAGCATCGCCCAGCACTTTGGCTGCCGCTACTGGGCAGCTGAGCCACACCGCACCAAGCCCTCCCGGACCGGTACGAACGGTGCCGACCTTGATGTTATCAGCGCTGCAGCCAGTCTTCTGCTGGACTGCAACGCGGACATCCTCGGCCGTGACAGAATCGTCCAGGCCCGAAATGCGCAATTCCGCGCACTTTATAGGCCTGGCGATTCTTACACCGTCCGTTTCCGCGAACACTTCTCGCAACTTCTCGGCAAATGCGTCTGCCGACTTTGCGCCCTCAGCCCCGGGGAACTCGAGGACTCGAGCTCCCGTCTGGGCGAGGCGCAATCTCACCCCTGTTGTCCCGAAGGTGGCGAGACTAGCCCGAGCCCTCTTGAAGAGGGCCGCGTAGGACAGCCCGCCTTCAGCCGCCTCCGGCGACACGGTCACTACTACCGCCGCGGTCTTCGGCGGCTGCAGTTTCCGCGGCTTCGTCTTCTTGGTGACCTCTGTCACCGGTGGCGCCCGCGGGGTAGAGGCCGCCTTTTGGGCAGCCTTTTTGGCCTTCCTTCGGGACTTCTTAGACCCCCCTACTACCTGCCAACCCTCATTGGAGGGGGCAGAAGTAGAGGGGCCAGGGGCAGTCGTTGGAGTGGAGAGCGGAGCCTGCGCTCCAGCCTTTGCCGTCGTCTCAGGCACCGGCTTCGGGGCAGCCGCCTTTGCCTTGGCTCCCTTTCGTGGCTTCTGGGCCGCCGCAGGAGCCGACGCCGATGTCGCTGCCGCGTAGGTGACGCGACCTCCCACCACGGGCAGTTCGGTCGGCGCCGAGGTGCCCTTGGACTTCGGGCTCGCGAGCGGCGGCCTAATGACAGGGGCCGGCGGCAGCCTCGCCTCCAGACCAGCCAGACGTCCGTCCACCAAATTCCCCACCGCCATGAGGATCTGCTGCACTAAGGCGTCAGATACCCCAGGGACAGTGAGGACCGGCTGCGACGCAGGCGGGGCCGGCCGCGACGCAGACGGGGCCGGACGCGACGCAGACGGGGCCGACTGCGACGCAGACGGAGCCGGCCGCGACGCAGACGGGGCCGGGGCCGCGGCCTCACGCCCAGAACGCTCCGACCGGAATTGGGCGAACTGAGCGCTAAGCTCGGCCACCTGCCCCGTCAATCTGTCATTGGCCGCCTGGAGGCGAGCCACATCTCCAATTAGGGTGCCTACGACCCCCGCCACTGCGGAGGAGGAGTCCTTAAGGGCCTTGACGAAGGAACCCTTAAGGTTCGTGGATTTTGTGGCCACTTTATTTATAATGGCCACAGCCACGTTCGCTCTCTCCTGCAGAGACACCGGTGCAGGATCCTCCACTGCCGGCTCCCGGATTCTCTGCAAGAGATCAGCGATCTCCTCCTCCACTACGGTTTCTCCCTCCGCCCTGGCTCGCCTGTACATTTCCGCCCTAGAAAAGGCGGAGCCTGGCGTAGCCGAGATTGGAGAGCGTGACCTCCCTCTGTGGCTAGTAGGCACTTTGGGAGGCAGGCACTCCTGGGCCGCTTCCACGTCCGCGCCCGTAAGTCCGCGCTTCCGGCTATCACCGATACCCACCTCCACGACATCCATTGCGACAGTCGTCGCACCGGAGCCGCTGGAGGTGGTCGGAATAACGGACTTCGAGCGCAGTCGATCCGATCTTTTTTGGCTCCCAGCAGTCAGATCGACCTCTGGGAGCCCCACCGAACTAGGCGTTCCGGACGCCGCAGCAAGTTCCTCGGTGGACGAGTGAACGTCCGCCTTTTGGAACTGCCCCTTGGCATTCCTCGCCACTTTCTTCTTTTCCGCTTGCTGTTCAAGTCCATTTGGGTTGCCAGTAGTCGTTTTGTTTATATCCAATTCGTTTGTTTTAAGTTTTATATTTTTAAGAGAATCCATGTGAGACCCACGAGTAGGGGAGAACTAATGGTCCACCCGGGCAGAGATCCCCAGTACCCGGGCAAGCGTAAATTTGTGCCCAACCGAGGGGTCCGCAGGTCCCTGGCTGGGGGTGTGCTTGCGACTGAACTACCCATCAGCCATGCATCCCCTGGTCACACACCAGAACACGGGATTCGGGGTAATTTTTTATAGAGGTTTTCTTCTCTCCGCCCGATATTCAGCCACCCGTCGATAAACTTCGGCGAGCACTTCCGCCTCCAAATCCCACGGGGGTGTTCCGGCCAACGCGCACGCTGCCTCGGTCGACACCGTGCGGTAACCACGTATCGCTCTGACCGCCAGTACCCTCTGAGGCCGCCAGAGGCGCGCCTTGTTCTGGGCGGTCAGAGCCGTGACCCACACCGGTGCGCCGTACAGCGCCATCGACCGGACCACCCCCGTGTAGAGGAGTCGCGTTGCGACGCTGGCTCCACCCAAATTAGGCAATAGTCGCCCAAGGGCAGAGGCAGCGTCGACCAGCTTCGGACCAAGCTGTCGGAAGTGCTCGTCGAAGAGCCACCTACCGTCGAGGATCAGACCCAGATACTTCATCTGGGCCCGAACCGGTACGAGGACCGAGTTGACCTCTATGGAGGCGCCAGGGGGCGGACCACGACGGGGCCCATGAAATAACAGGGCCTCCGTCTTGTCCAGGGCCACCCGTAGGCCCAGCGCCTCGATGCGCCCGACCACCAGAGAAACACCTCTGGTGGCCAGGCGCGCCGCCTCTTGGAAGTTCGCCCCCCGGGCTGTGACCAATGTGTCATCGGCGTAACAAATTACGCCCAGCCCGGGGGGGAGACGACCTCGTAGGACCCAGTCGTATCCCACGTTCCACAGGAGTGGTCCAAGGACAGACCCCTGCGGAACGCCGCACGACATGGGTCGCCGTCTTAAGACGCCCTCTCGGTCCTCGTACACGACGGTACGCTCCCCCAAATAGTCTGCCACTAGCCGCCTCAGGTACTCTGGCACCCCGTGGAACTGGAGTGCTTCCCCGATGCAGCTGAATGGCAGACTATTGAATGCGTTGGCGATGTCTAACGACACCGCCAACAGCACGCCGCCACAGCACACTGCCTCTTCGGTCACGGCCCTAAGGCGCATCACGGCATCGACCGTCGAACGCCCCTCTCGGAATCCGAACTGGGCGTCCGACAGGTCGGGCCCCACCTCACTGAGGTGCCGGACGATGCGGGCAGAGATTATCCTTTCGAACAACTTGCCCGCCTCGTCCAGCAACACGATGGGCCTATAGGCCGCGACCGAATCGGCAGGCCGTCCCGGCTTCTTCAGCAGGACCAGCTTCCCGCATTTCCAGCACTCAGGGAAGTGTCCGGACGCTAGACTAGCATCCAACACTTCCCTGAGGCGGTCCGACATATGGTCGAGGGCTCGGGCCATCACTCGGGCTGGTACCCCGTCCGGCCCGGGGGCGGTGTTCTTGGAACGAATCCGCAGAACAGCCGCCCCTACCTCCGATTCCCTCACGGGTGGAGCATCCTCCTCTGAACCCCCGTCGTCTCTGACCGAGTAGGCCATCGACGGGGGTGTGTGCTCTGCCCGCTGAGGGAAAAGGCCCTCGACCACTTCCTGCAGGAAGCTGGGCTGGAGAGTCTCGGTAAGGGGGGGGCCCGGTGTGCGGAGCTTTTGACGCACCGCACGATACGGGCGACCCCAGGGGTCACGATCGAGACTCTCCAGCATCTCCTTTCTCTTTGCGTCCTTGGCGCGGCAAATGGCCAGCTTCAGAGTTTTCCGCGCTTCGCGGTACTCCTCATGAAGCTGGTCATCCTCACCGTTTCCGCGGTGACGTCGCCGGCTACGGGTGTAGGACCTCCGGGCACGGGTGCAGGCCGCACGGAGGTCCGCCAGCTCCTGGGACCACCAGTAGACCCCCTTCCGAGGAGGCCGACGACTCCGGATGCGGGGCATGGCCGTATCGCAGATCTGCGTAATCGCATCGCGAAAACGGCCAGCCCCCACGTCCACGTCGACCTCGTCGGTCGAGGCCTGCGGAGACAGCCAAGAATGAATAATGGCTGCCTCCTCCAGCAGGTCCCTGTCGAGCTTGGCGACAGCCCACCGCGGAAAGCGGGATGATTGCCGCGCCGTGTGACCCCTACTGGGGCCCTGGGACCGGGAGAGCTCAAATCGGATATACAAATGATCCGAGAGCGTCTCAACCTCTTCCAGGACACACCAGTTCCTTACTCGTGCGGCAACAACAGGGCTAGCGAACGAAAGGTCCACTATCGACCCGCCCTGCTGTCGCACGCACGTGTTGGTGGAGCCTCTGTTCAGCAAACAGAGGCCCACCGAAGCCGCCCACTCCACTACGGCTTCGCCCTTGGCGTCCGTCCCGGGGGACCCCCACGCAATGGACTTTGCGTTGAAGTCCCCCAGCACGAGGACGTGCCCAGACGCTAGTCGCCGTATCGAGGTCTCCAAGGTGTTGAGGAAGACCTCGAAGTCACTCAGACTCCGGTTGGGGGAGAAGTATACACCGTAAACGGTGACCCCCCCCCAATCGGCGGCAACATATCCAGTACCCTTGTCTCTTAGCGACAAGGGCGGGGAATGAGCCGCCGTGGAGCTGACGACTGCCACGGAGCCGTCCCAGTCACCCATCCAGTTTGGACGGGGAGGAACGTAATAGGGCTCCGCGACTACGGCAACACCTATCGACCACTGCGCCATGGTTTGCAGGAATAAATCCTGCGCCGCGGCACAGTGGTTCAGGTTCGTCTGGACCAGGAGGCTGGAGACTTGATCCATTAATGGATCGTCTCTACAGCCTCCTCCATGGGCGTCGGCGTCGACGCACGAGCGACGTCGGAGGTAGCCTGGGTCGACTGGCTAACCCCCGACGCTTGCCGAGAAGCACGGGAATGCTTGCAGCCTCCCTGCCCCATCTGGTGATTGGCGGGCTTATTAGCCGCCGCACAGATGGGGCAGTGAGGGGCGGCAGAACATTCTGCCGCCTCGTCCAGCAACACGATGGGCCTATAGGCCGCGACCGAATCGGCAGGCCGTCCCGGCTTCCTCAATAGGACCAGCTTCCCGCATTTCCAGCACTCAGGGAAGCGTCCGGACGCCAGGCTAGCGTCCAACACCTCCCTGAGGCGGTCCGACATATGGTCGAGGGCTCGGGCCATCACTCGGGCTGGAACCCCGTCCGGCCCGGGGGCGGTGTTCTTGGAACGGATCCGAAGAACAGCCGCCCCAACCTCCGATTCCCTAACGGGCGGCACATCTTCCTCTCTACCCCCGTCATCTATGACCGCATAGGCCATCGACGGGGGTGTGTGCTCCGCCCGCTCAGGGAAAAGGCCCTCGACCACTTCCTGCAGGAAGCTGGGCTGGAGAGTCTCGGTAAGGGGGGGGCCCGACGTGCGGAGCTTCTGACGCACCGCACGGTATGGGCGACCCCAGGGGTCACGGTCGAGACTCTCCAGCATCTCCTTTCTCTTTACCTCTTTGGCGCGGCAAATGGCCAGCTTCAGAGTTTTCCGCGCTTCGCGGTACTCCTCATGAAGCTGGTCCCCGCCACCGTCTCCACGGTGGCGTCGCCTGCTACGGGTGTAGGACCTCCGGGCACGAGTACAGGCCGCACGGAGGTCCGCCAACTCCTGGGACCACCAGTAGACCTCCTTCCGAGGAGGCCGACGACCTTGGATGCGGGGCATGGCCGTATCGCAAATTTGCGTAATCGCATCGCGAAAACGGCCAGCCCCCACGTCCATGCCGACCTCCTCGGTCGGGGCCTGCGGAGACAGCCAAGATTGAAGAATGGCCGCCTCCTCTAGTAGGTCCCTATCCAGCTTGGCAACAGCCCACCGCGGAAAGTGGGAAGAATGCCGCGAACCTAACCTAACCTAACCTTTTTTTTTTTTTTTTTTTTTTTTTTTTTTTTTTTTTTTTTTTTTTTTACGTGTGGAAATCCCCTCGGACCGTTACCCGCGCCGGGGCTTGCGGCGGGGCGGTGTGTCGGACTCGAACCGACTAAAACCACACGGTGTGCCACTCTGCGCCTGAGGAGGGAGGAGTCCGGGAACTGCTGTTATTACGCCGTCCAGACCCCTCCCAGCGCTTGCCCGCACAGAAGCGGGCACCCTCTCCAACACCTCTCCTTTTAGGCGACGTACGGCACGTAACGTCGCCTCCTCGCGGGCGGCCACTAGAGCGGATGGAAGGGAATGCCCGTCCCGACCATCCGCGGCCACACTCAGGGCGGCATGAGGCGCAGGTGCGCGCGCCTCCGCTGCCCGGTTCGCCGGCGACGGATTGGGTCCGAGTGGAGGTCGTCCTCCCGGGCCTTCTCCGCCGCCTCCTTCTGCGAGATTACATCTTCGCAGAAGGTTGCGACCGCGGTAAAACTGCTGTCGCTACCGGCCATGGAGCGTATGACGGCCGGTAGCGAGAGATCTCCTCCGATGACTGCAGTGAGGGCCCGGCGCTGCGACGCCCAAGCGGGGCAAATCGCCAGCGTGTGCTGGGCCGAGTCTTCACTGCAGTCGCAGTGGTGGCAGGCGGGACTCAGTTCCCTCCTAGCGACCGAGTGCAGGTACTTCCCGAAGCAACCGTGCCCGGAAAGTACCTGCGTCAGTCGGAAGGAAAGGGTCCCGTGCTGCCGCCCTGCCCACTCGAGGATGACCGGCTGGAGAGCCTCCACGGCGGCAAAGCCAGCGCGTGGAGTCTCCAGTCGGAAAGACCACCGAGCCATCGTGGCTCGACGGGCGGCTTCACGCCACTCGCGTACCTCTTCGGGCGGAGGGCGAATGCCTCTCTCCACCCGATATTCAGCCACCCGTCGATAAACTTCGGCGAGCACTTCCGCCTCCAAATCCCACGGGGGTGTTCCGGCCAACGCGCACGCTGCCTCGGTCGACACCGTGCGGTAACCACGTATCGCTCTGACCGCCAGTACCCTCTGAGGCCGCCAGAGGCGCGCCTTGTTCTGGGCGGTCAGAGCCGTGACCCACACCGGTGCGCCGTACAGCGCCATTGACCGGACAACCCCCGTGTACAGCTGTCTCGTAGCGACGCTGGCTCCACCCAAATTAGGCAAAAGTCGCCCAAGGGCAGAGGCAGCGTCGACCAGCCTGGGAGCAAGCTGTCGGAAGTGCTCGTCGAAGAGCCACCTACCGTCGAGGATCAGACCCAGATACTTCATCTGGGCCCGAACCGGTACGAGGACCGAGTTGACCTCTATGGAGGCGCCGGGGGGCGGACCACGACGGGGCCCATGAAATAACAGGGCCTCCGTCTTGTCCAGGGCCACCCGAAGGCCCAGCGTCTCGATGCGCCCGACCACCAGAGAAACACCCGTGGTGGCCAGGCGCGCCGCCTCGTGGAAGTTCGCCCCCCGGGCTGTGACCAATGTGTCATCGGCGTAACAAATTACGCCCAGCCCGGGGGGGAGACGACCTCGTAGGACCCAGTCGTATCCCACGTTCCACAGGAGTGGTCCAAGGACAGACCCCTGTGGAACGCCGCACGACATGGGTCGCCGTCTCAAGACGCCCTCTCGGTCCTCGTACACGACGGTACGCTCCTCCAAATAGTCTGCCACTAGCCGCCTCAGGTACTCTGGCACCCCGTGATACTGGAGTGCTTCCCCGATGCAGCTGAATGGCAGACTATTGAATGCGTTGGCGATGTCTAAAGACACCGCCAACAGCACGCCGCCACAGCACACTGCCTCTTCGGTCACGGCCCTAAGGCGCACCACGGCATCGACCGTCGAACGCCCCTCTCGGAATCCGAACTGGGCGTCCGACAGGTCGGGCCCCACCTCACTGAGGTGCCGGACGATGCGGGCAGAGATTATCCTTTCGAACAACTTGCCCGTCTCGTCCAGCAACACGATGGGCCTATAGGCCGCGACCGAATCGGCAGGCCGTCCCGGCTTCTTCAGCAGGACCAGCTTCCCGCTTTTCCAGCACTCAGGGAAGTGTCCGGACGCCAGGCTAGCGTCCAACACTCCCCTGAGGCGGTCCGACATATGGTCGAGGGCTCGGGCCATCACTCGGGCTGGAACCCCGTCGGGCCCGGGGGCGGTGTTCTTTGAACGAATCCGCAGAACAGCCGCCCCTACCTCCGATTCCCTCACGGGTGGAGCATCCTCCTCTCTACCCCCGTCGTCTCTGACCGCGTAGGCCATCGACGGGGGTGTGTGCTCTGCCCGCTGAGGGAAAAGGCCCTCGACCACTTCCTGCAGGAAGCTGGGCTGGAGAGTCTCGGTAAGGGGGGGGCCCGATGTGCGGAGCTTTTGACGCACCGCACGATACGGGCGACCCCAGGGGTCACGATCGAGGCTCTCCAGCATCTCCTTTCTCTTGGCGTCCTTGGCGCGGCAAATGGCCAGCTTCAGAGTTTTCCGCGCTTCGCGGTACTCCTCATGAAGCCGGCCATCCTCACCGTTTCCGCGGTGACGTCGCCGGCTACGGGTGTAGGACCTCCGGGCACGGGTACAGGCCGCACGGAGGTCCGCCAGCTCCTGGGACCACCAGTAGACCTCCTTCCGAGGAGGCCGACGACTCCGGATGCGGGGCATGGCCGTATCGCAAATCTGCGTAATCGCATCGCGAAAACGGCCAGCCTCCACGTCCACGTCGACCTCCTCGGTGGAGGCCTGCGGAGACAGCCAAGAATGAATAATGGCTGCCTCCTCCAGCAGGTCCCTGTCGAGCTTGGCGACAGCCCACCGCGGAAAGCGGGATGATTGCCGCGCCGTGTGACCCCTACTGGGGCCCTGGGACCGGGAGAGCTCAAATCGGATATACAAATGATCCGAGAGCGTCTCAACCTCTTCCAGGACACACCAGTTCCTTACTCGTGCGGCAACAGCAGGGCTAGCGAACGAAAGGTCCACTATCGACCCGCCCTGCTGTCGCACGCACGTGTTGGTGGAGCCTCTGTTCAGCAAACAGAGGCCCACCGAAGCCGCCCACTCCACTACGGCTTCGCCCTTGGCGTCCGTCCCGGGGGACCCCCACGCAATGGACTTTGCGTTGAAGTCCCCCAGCACGAGGACGTGCCCAGACGCTAGTCGCCGTATCGAGGTCTCCAAGGTGTTGAGGAAGACCTCGAAGTCACTCAGACTCCGGTTGGGGGAGAAGTATACACCGTAAACGGTGACCCCCCCCCAATCGGCGGCAACATATCCAGTACCCTTGTCTCTTAGCGACAAGGGCGGGGAATGAGCCGCCGTGGAGCTGACGACTGCCACGGAGCCGTCCCGGTCACCCATCCAGTTTGGACGGGGAGGAACGTAGTAGGGCTCCGCGACTACGGCAACACCTATTGACCACTGCGCCATGGTTTGCAGGAATAAATCCTGCGCCGCGGCACAGTGGTTCAGGTTCGTCTGGACCAGGAGGCTGGAGACTTGATCCATTAGTGGATCGTCTCTACAGCCTCCTCCATGGGCGTCGGCATAGACGCACTAGTTACGCCGGAGGCAGCCTGGGTCGACTGGCTTACCCCCGACGCTTCCCGAGAAGCACGAGAAGGCCTGCAGCCTCCCTGCCCCATCTGATGATTGGCGGGCTTACTAGCCGCCGCACAGATGGGGCAGTGAGGGGCGGCAGAACACTCTGCCGCCTTGTGCCCCTGTTGACCACAGCGGAAGCAAAGTCCGCTGCAGTCGAAGCAACTACTGCACTTGGTGCGTGTGTGTCCCGCCGACAGGCATTTAAAACACCTCATCGGCCTTGCCGCCAGGACTGTTATCCTGGCGCTCACAAAGCCGACGAGGAGCCTGCCAGCATCGCCCAGCACTTTGGCTGCCGCTACTGGGCAGCTGAGCCACACCGCACCAAGCCCTCCCGGACCGGTACGAACGGTGCCGACCTTGATGTTATCAGCGCTGCAGCCAGTCTTCTCCTGGACTGCAACGCGGACATCCTCGGCCGTGACAGAATCGTCCAGGCCCGAAATGCGCAATTCCGCGCACTTTATAGGCCTGGCGATTCTTACACCGTCCGTTTCCGCGAACACTTCTCGCAACTTCTCGGCAAATGCGTCTGCCGACTTTGCGCCCTCAGCCCCGGGGAACTCGAGGACTCGAGCTCCCGTCTGGGCGAGGCGCAATCTCACCCCTGTTGTCCCGAAGGTGGCGAGACTAGCCCGAGCCCTCTTGAAGAGGGCCGCGTAGGACAGCCCGCCTTCAGCCGCCTCCGGCGACACGGTCACTACTACCGCCGCGGTCTTCGGCGGCTGCAGTTTCCGCGGCTTCGTCTTCTTGGTGACCTCTGTCACCGGTGGCGCCTGCGGGGTAGAGGCCGCCTTTTGGGCAGCCTTTTTGGCCCTCCTTCGGGACTTCTTAGACCCCCCCACTACCTGCCAACCCTCATTGGAGGGGGCAGAAGTAGAGGGGCCAGGGGCAGTCGTTGGAGTGGAGAGCGGAGCCTGCGCTCCAGCCTTTGCCGTCGTCTCAGGCACCGGCTTCGGGGCAGCCGCCTTTGCCTTGGCTCCCTTTCGTGGCTTCTGGGCCGCCGCAGGAGCCGACGCCGATGTCGCTGCCGCGTAGGTGACGCGACCTCCCACCACGGGCAGTTCGGTCGGCGCCGAGGTGCCCTTCGACTTCGGGCTCGCGAGCGGCGGCCTAATGACAGGGGCCGGCGGCAGCCTCGCCTCCAGACCAGCCAGACGTCCGTCCACCAAATTCCCCACCGCCATGAGGATCTGCTGCACTAAGGCGTCAGATACCCCAGGGACAGTGAGGACCGGCTGCGACGCAGGCGGGGCCGGCCGCGACGCAGACGGGGCCGGACGCGACGCAGACGGGGCCGACTGCGACGCAGACGGAGCCGGCCGCGACGCAGACGGGGCCGGGGCCGCGGCCTCACGCCCAGAACGCTCCGACCGGAATTGGGCGAACTGAGCGCTAAGCTCGGCCACCTGCCCCGTCAATCTGTCATTGGCCGCCTGGAGGCGAGCCACATCTCCAATTAGGGTTCCTACGACCCCCGCCACTGCGGAGGAGGAGTCCTTAAGGGCCTTGACGAAGGAACCCTTAAGGTTCGTGGATTTTGTGGCCACTTTATTTATAATGGCCACAGCCACGTTCGCTCTCTCCTGCAGAGACACCGGTGCAGGATCCTCCACTGCCGGCTCCCGGATTCTCTGCAGGAGATCAGCGATCTCCTCCTCCACTACGGTTTCTCCCTCCGCCCTGGCTCGCCTGTACATTTCCGCCCTAGAAAAGGCGGAGCCTGGCGTAGCCGAGATTGGAGAGCGTGACCTCCCTCTGTGGCTAGTAGGCACTTTGGGAGGCAGGCACTCCTGGGCCGCTTCCACGTCCGCGCCCGTAAGTCCGCGCTTCCGGCTATCACCGATACCCACCTCCACGACATCCATTGCGACAGTCGTCGCACCGGAGCCGCTGGAGGTGGTCGGAATAACGGACTTCGAGCGCAGTCGATCCGATCTTTTTTGGCTCCCAGCAGTCAGATCGACCTCTGGGAGCCCCACCGAACTAGGCGTTCCGGACGCCGCAGCAAGTTCCTCGGTGGACGAGTGAACGTCCGCCTTTTGGAACTGCCCCTTGGCATTCCTCGCCACTTTCTTTTTTTCCGCTTGCTTTTCCAGTCCATTGTCCATGCCAGTAGTCGTTGTATTTTTTCCATCCGATTTGTTTGTTTTTAAGTTTATTTTAATTTCAGAATCCATGAGAGACCCACGAGTAGGGGAGAACTAAAGGTCCACCCGGGCAGAGATCCCCAATACCCGGGCAAGCGTAAATTTGTGCCCAACCGAGGGGTCCGCTGGTCCCTGGCTGGGGGTGTGCTTGCGACTGAACTACCCATCAGCCATGCATCCCCTGGTCACACACCAGAACACGGGATTCGGGGTAATTTTTTATAGAGGTTTTCTTCCTCGCGGTCCGGGCGGTTAAGCCAAGACCCTCGGTCCCAGTACTGGGATTACGATGCTGCGGCGAGGGCAAAATAAGAGTACCTCTTAAGTTGCCCGCTCGGAGGCAGGGTTAGTGCTCACCGAGCTCGCCCTCTACTCGCACTCCAATACGCCCTCTGCTAGATCAGAGGGACGCTTGGAGTGCCCTCCACGGCAGTCTGCAATCAGACTCCGTCTGGTATCCCATTTAGTCTGGGGTCTCCTTCTGGGCCTATCCGGCATGAGTGGCTCTACCGGCATAGCCCCAGAAATCATCGACCCACGCAAGCCCCACCACGACGACAACGTAGGGATACATTGGGGGGAACCTTTTTTTTTTTTTTTTTTTTTTTTTTTTTTTTTTTTTTTTTTACGTGTGGAAATCCCCTCGGACCGTCACCCGCGCCGGGGCTTGCGGCGGGGCGGTGTGTCGGACTCGAACCGACTAAAACCACACGGTGTGCCACTCTGCGCCTGAGGAGGGAGGAGTCCGGGAACTGCTGTTATTACGCCGTCCAGACCCCTCCCAGCGCTTGCCCGCACAGAAGCGGGCACCCTCTCCAGAGCCTCTCCTTTTAGGCGACGTACGGCACACACGTCACGTCGCCTCCTCGCGGGCGGCCACTAGAGCGGATGGAAGGGAAAGCCCGTCCCGACCATCCGCGGCCACACTCAGGGCGGCATGAGGCGCAGGTGAGCGCGCCTCCGCCGCCCGGTTCGTCGGCGACGGATTGGGTCCGAGTGGAGGTCGTCCTCCCGGGCCTTCTCCGCCGCCTCCTTCTGCGAGATTACATCTTCGCAGAAGGTTGCGACCGCGGTAAAACTGCTGTCGCTACCGGCCATGGAGCGTATGACGGCCGGTAGCGAGGGATCTCCTCCGATGACTGCAGTGAGGGCCCGGCGCTGCGACGCCCAAGCGGGGCAAATCGCCAGCGTGTGCTGGGCCGAGTCTTCACTGCAGTCGCAGTGGTGGCAGGCGGGACTCAGTTCCCTCCTAGCGACCGAGTGCAGGTACTTTCCGAAGCAACCGTGCCCGGAAAGCACCTGCGTCAGTCGGAAGGAAAGGGTCCCGTGCTGCCGCCCTGCCCACTCGAGGATGACCGGCTGGAGAGCCTCCACGGCGGCAAAGCCAGCGCGTGGAGTCTCCAGTCGGAAAGACCACCGAGCCATCGTGGCTCGACGGGCGGCTTCACGCCACTCGCGTACCTCTTCGGGCGGAGGGCGAATGCCACTCTCCACCCGATATTCAGCCACCCGTCGATAAACTTCGGCGAGCACTTCCGCCTCCAAATCCCACGGGGGTGTTCCGGCCAACGCGCACGCTGCCTCGGTCGACACCGTGCGGTAACCACGTATCGCTCTGACCGCCAGTACCCTCTGAGGCCGCCAGAGGCGCGCCTTGTTCTGGGCGGTCAGAGCCGTGACCCACACCGGTGCGCCGTACAGCGCCATTGACCGGACAACCCCCGTGTACAGCTGTCTCGTTGCGACGCTGGCTCCACCCAAATTAGGCAAAAGTCGCCCAAGGGCAGAGGCAGCGTCGACCAGCTTGGGAGCAAGCTGTCGGAAGTGCTCGTCGAAGAGCCACCTACCGTCGAGGATCAGACCCAGATACTTCATCTGGGCCCGAACCGGTACGAGGACCGAGTTGACCTCTATGGAGGCGCCGGGGGGCGGACCACGACGGGGCCCATGAAATAACAGGGCCTCCGTCTTGTCCAGGGCCACCCGTAGGCCCAGCGCCTCGATGCGCCCGACCACCAGAGAAACACCCCTGGTGGCCAGGCGCGCCGCCTCTTGGAAGTTCGCCCCCCGAGCTGTGACCAATGTGTCATCGGCGTAACAAATTACGCCCAGCCCGGGGGGGAGACGACCTCGTAGGACCCAGTCGTATCCCACGTTCCACAGGAGTGGTCCAAGGACAGACCCCTGCGGAACGCCGCACGACATGGGTCGCCGTCTCAAGACGCCCTCTCGGTCCTCGTACACGACGGTACGCTCCTCCAAATACTCCACACTGCCTCTTCGGTCACGGCCCTAAGGCGCATCACGGCATCGACCGTCGAACGCCCCTCTCGGAATCCGAACTGGGCGTCCGACAGGTCGGGCCCCACCTCACTGAGGTGCCGGACGATGCGGGCAGAGATTATCCTTTCGAACAACTTGCCCGCCTCGTCCAGCAACACGATGGGCCTATAGGCCGCGACCGAATCGGCAGGCCGTCCTGGCTTCTTCAGCAGGACCAACATTGGGGGGAACCTTTTTTTTTTTTTTTTTTTACGTGTGGAAATCCCCTCGGACCGTCACCCGCGCCGGGGCTTGCGGCGGGGCGGTGTGTCGGACTCGAACCGACTAAAACCACACGGTGTGCCACTCTGCGCCTGAGGAGGGAGGAGTCCGGGAACTGCTGTTATTACGCCGTCCAGACCCCTCCCAGCGCTTGCCCGCACAGAAGCGGGCACCCTCTCCAAAACCTCTCCTTTTAGGCGACGTACGGCACACACGTAACGTCGCCTCCTCGCGGGCGGCCACTACAGCGGATGGAAGGGAAAGCCCGTCCCGACCATCCGCGGCCACACTCAGGGCGGCATGAGGCGCAGGTGAGCGCGCCTCCGCTGCCCGGTTCGCCGGCGACGGATTGGGTCCGAGTGGAGGTCGTCCTCCCGGGCCTTCTCCGCCGCCTCCTTCTGCGAGATTACATCTTCGCAGAAGGTTGCGACCGCGGTAAAACTGCTGTCGCTACCGGCCATGGAGCGTATGACGGCCGGTAGCGAGAGATCTCCTCCGATGACTGCAGTGAGGGCCCGGCGCTGCGACGCCCATGCGGGGCAGATCGCCAGCGTATGCTGGGCCGAGTCTTCACTGCAGTCGCAGTGGTGGCAGGCGGGACTCAGTTCCCTCCTAGCGACCGAGTGCAGGTACTTCCCGAAGCAACCGTGCCCGGAAAGTACCTGCGTCAGTCGGAAGGAAAGGGTCCCGTGCTGCCGCCCTGCCCACTCGAGGATGACCGGCTGGAGAGCCTCCACGGCGGCAAAGCCAGCGCGTGGAGTCTCCAGTCGGAAAGACCAACGAGCCATCGTGGCTCGACGGGCGGCTTCACGCCACTCGCGTACCTCTTCGGGCGGAGGGCGCATGCCTCTCTCCACCCGATATTCAGCCACCCGTCGATAAACTTCGGCGAGCACTTCCGCCTCCAAATCCCACGGGGGTGTCCCGGCCAACGCGCACGCTGCCTCGGTCGACACCGTGCGGTAACCACGTATCGCTCTGACCGCCAGTACCCTCTGAGGCCGCCAGAGGCGTGCCTTGTTCTGGGCGGTCAGAGCCGTGACCCACACCGGTGCGCCGTACAGCGCCATCGACCGGACCACCCCCGCGTAGAGGAGTCGCGTTGCGACGCTGGCTCCACCCAAATTGGGCAATAGTCGCCCAAGGGCAGAGGCAGCGTCGACCAGCTTCGGACCAAGCTGTCGGAAGTGCTCGTCGAAGAGCCACCTACCGTCGAGGATCAGACCCAGATACTTCATCTGGGCCCGAACCGGTACGAGGACCGAGTTGACCTCTATGGAGGCGCCGGGGGGCGGACCACGACGGAACCTAACCTAACCTTTTTTTTTTTTTTTTTTTTTTTACGTGTGGAAATCCCCTCGGACCGTCACCCGCGCCGGGGCTTGCGGCGGGGCGGTGTGTCGGACTCGAACCGACTAAAACCACACGGTGTGCCACTCTGCGCCTGTAAAGGGAGGAGTCCGGGAACTGCTGTTATTACGCCGTCCAGACCCCTCCCAGCGCTTGCCCGCACAGAAGCGGGCACCCTCTCCAAAGCCTCTCCATTTAGGTGACGTACGGCACACACGTAACGTCGCCTCCTCGCGGGCGGCCACTAGAGCGGATGGAAGGGAAAGCCCGTCCCGACCATCCGCGGCCACACTCAGGGCGGCATGAGGCGCAGGTGAGCGCGCCTCCGCTGCCCGGTTCGCCGGCGGCGGATCGGGTCCGAGTGGAGGTCGTCCTCCCGGGCCTTCTCCGCCACCTCCTTCTGCGAGATGACATCTTCGCAGAAGGTTGCGACCGCGGTAAAACTGCTGTCGCTACCGGCCATGGAGCGTATGACGGCCGGTAGCGAGAGATCTCCTCCGATGACTGCAGTGAGTGAGAAAGCACCTGCGTCAGTCGGAAGGAAAGGGTCCCGTGCTGCCGCCCTGCCCACTCGAGGATGACCGGCTGGAGAGCCTCCACGGCGGCAAAGCCAGCGCGTGGAGTCTCCAGTCGGAAAGACCAACGAGCCATCGTGGCTCGACGGGCGGCTTCACGCCACTCGCGTACCTCTTCGGGCGGAGGGCGCATGCCTCTCTCCACCCGATATTCAGCCACCCGTCGATAAACTTCGGCGAGCACTTCCGCCTCCAAATCCCACGGGGGTGTTCCGGCCAACGCGCACGCTGCCTCGGTCGACACCGTGCGGTAACCACGTATCGCTCTGACCGCCAGTACCCTCTGAGGCCGCCAGAGGCGCGCCTTGTTCTGGGCGGTCAGAGCCGTGACCCACACCGGTGCGCCGTACAGCGCCATTGACCGGACAACCCCCGTGTACAGCTGTCTCGTTGCGACGCTGGCTCCACCCAAATTAGGCAAGAGTCGCCCAAGGGCAGAGGCAGCGTCGACCAGCTTGGGAGCAAGCTGTCGGAAGTGCTCGTCGAAGAGCCACCTACCGTCGAGGATCAGACCCAGATACTTCATCTGGGCCCGAACCGGTACGAGGACCGAGTTGACCTCTATGGAGGCGCCGGGGGGCGGACCACGACGGGGCCCATGAAATAACAGGGCCTCCGTCTTGTCCAGGGCCACCCGTAGGCCCAGCGCCTCGATGCGCCCGACCACCAGAGAAACACCCCTGGTGGCCAGGCGCGCCGCCTCTTGGAAGTTCGCCCCCCGAGCTGTGACCAATGTGTCATCGGCGTAACAAATTACGCCCAGCCCGGGGGGGAGACGACCTCGTAGGACCCAGTCGTATCCCACGTTCCACAGGAGTGGTCCAAGGACAGACCCCTGCGGAACGCCGCACGACATGGGTCGCCGTCTCAAGACGCCCTCTCGGTCCTCGTACACGACGGTACGCTCCTCCAAATAGTCTGCCACTAGCCGCCTCAGGTACTCTGGCACCCCGTGATACTGGAGTGCTTCCCCGATGCAGCTGAATGGCAGACTATTGAATGCGTTGGCGATGTCTAACGACACCGCCAACAGCACGCCGCCACAGCACACTGCCTCTTCGGTCACGGCCCTAAGGCGCAACCTAACCTAACCTAACCTAACCTAACCTGGGGCGCGGCGTCGGGTAACCTCCACGTTGGCTTACGCGTTTCTTCCCCCTTTGGACTCCGGTCCTGGGGAGCAGAAGCGTGGAGGCTGGTGCGCCCTGGACATGCGGTCAGTATACTCTGTCTCTGAGGAGCTCTGTATGCTGGCCGTCTGACCAATAACCCGACAGCCCTTTTCAGGGCTTGACCTCATTGCACGAGGGGGTCGCGGGGTGGGATCCGCAGCAGCCCTTTTCAGGGCTCGGCGGTATTTATTTATTTATTTAAGTCTTCATGCATAATTGTTGCACAGGCGGACTTAATGCCGTAGGCATTTTCTACCAGTCGACCTTAGGGTGATGCAGAGCCAAGAATGGTAGATGCACAATGTTCAGAAATGTTAAATAAAATAATTCCACTATAGTATATCATATTTCCAGAGAGAGAGAGAGAGAGAGAGAGCTTACAAATATAAATTACTTAATGATTTTACATTATTACTTATATCATTAGAATATTAGTACACATAATATTTAAGTAATTATATACTCACACATATATACATATATACACACATAATATACATATACATACATAATACCTTATATATATTTTTGTTGTGAAGAGGATAAAATTTAGGATCGTGGTGTTAATATTTTTGTGAAATGTTTCCGCAACAAGTATTTAAAGGCTTGACGTGTTTTCGCCATCCTGATCTGGAGAGGGAGCGCATTCCATAACAGGACAGATTGAACCAAGAAAGAAGAATGTACAAAATCCGAGCGGTGAGAGGGACAATGAAGAAGTAAGTTGTTTGACGATCTAAGGTTTTTTGCGTGATTAGCACCTACATATTGAAGTTGGGAAGTTAAGTAAGAAGGAGAACTTGGTGAGTAGAGTAAAGAGTATAAGGTGGTTAATGCTCGTACCTCTCTGCGCTGGCGAATTGTAAGCCAATTCAATAGGGAGCGATACTGTGACACATGATCATATTTACGTAAATTGAAAATGAATCGAATGCAATTATTGAGAAGACGGTCTAGCTTATTGAGCAGATCTGCATTCAGGTCAAAGTAGCACACATCACCATAGTCAATTATAGGGAATATTAGAGTCTGAACAAGCATTACTTTTGTTTTCAGTGGCAAAAAGTTTCTAAGTCTATAGAGGGCGCGCAATGAGCCTGTGACTTTCTGGCACACAGTTGCAATTTGTTTACGCCAGCAAAGGGTTGTGTCCATATGCAGTCCGAGGTTCTTCACACTATCACAGTATGGAATGACCATACCATCGTAGGTGAGTTGCGGAATTATAGTGGGGTCGAGCTGGCTAATACCACGGTTGCTACCAATTATGATGGCCTGACATTTATTTGGATTCACCGAAACACCAAACATGTCAGACCATTGTTTTATAGCTGTCAGATCGCTATTTACGACTGAAACAGCGGATGATATATTGCACAGCTCAGTTTGATAGTATACTTGCAAGTCATCAGCATAGAGATGATAGGAACACTGAAGTCTTGGGGTGATAAGATTAATAAAGATGGAAAATAGGAGAGGAGACAGAATACCGCCTTGTGGGACCCCAGCAGTGAGGTCACACCAGTTAGAAGAAGAATCTTCCACAGTGACTGCTTGCTGACGGTCCCGAAGGTAGGAGGAGAACCAGTCCAGTGTTTCACGAGATACCGAGAAATGGGATAGGACAGCAAGGAGGAGGTTATGACTGACGGTATTAAAGGCATTGGAAAAATCAACCAGTACTACGGTTGTAATCTTAGAATCCTCCATTCCCACTTTAATATCGCCAGTCACTTTGAGAAGAGCAGAAACCGTGCTATGGCCTGGTCGAAAACCAGACTGAAAGGGACTAAGTAAGTTGTTGCAGTAAATGAAGTGGGAAAACTGTTTGTGGACGCAGGCTTCTAGCACTTTAGAGAGGAAGGGAAGGATAGAAATAGGACGAAAATGATTTGGAAGTGACGGATTAGGAGTTTTAGGTAACGGGCGTACATACGCTTTCCGCCAAAGAGAGGGAAATGTGCTGGAAATGAGAGAGAAGTTTACAATATGGGAGATGGCGGGGAGGAGGTAGACTAGCAATATGGTTATCATTTTTCTACCAATGCCATCACTACCAATCGCTTGAGATTTAATGGACAGAATAATTTTCTTAACTTCCTCCTCTGTGACTGGACTGAAGTGGAAAAGGTTTACTTGAGGGCGCGGTAGACTATTAATATAACTAATGGTGTTCGTTTCAGACAGACTATCCAAGGTGGAAGAGGTAGCAAAATGTTGATTTAAGGTATCGAGACTTATGGATTGCGGAAAGTCTACATGTCGCGATTTGCCAATACCAAGAGTTCCGAGGAACTTCCAGATATCCGCAGGAGATGAAGAGGAAATATTATCTAGAACATGGCGGCGTTTAGCGTTCCTTATCAACTGGTTACACCGATTTCTTGCAATCTTATACCGTTCCCAATTGACCTCGACGCGGTCCCTCTTATAAGTCTTAAAGGCACGATTTCGACATTTCATCGCCAACTGTATATCCTTGGTCATCCAAGGCGCCGGTGGCCGCTTGACTCTTATCATCTTAACTGGGGCATGAGTATCATACAGTTTAGTTATTTCTGCATTAAATACGTGCACCTTATCATCGATCGAAGTGGAATCAATCAAGGGTGCCCAGTCAATCCGTGAAGCATCGTCATTCAATTTCTCCATATCCATTCGCCTAAAGCTACGCCTGTACAGAATCTTAGGTTTAGGTTTAGGAGGTTTGAGGACATAGGAAAGGAAAATCAGGTCATGATGTGAAAATCCGGGAGCGTCAAGTTGACCATGAGAGGAAACAAGGGAAGGGTTAGAGGTGATGATTAAGTCGAGCCAAGTGTCCTCGCCGGTATTATTATGGTGAGTGGCATGTAGTGGTAGAACACGAAAACTGACCGACTCAAGGAGGAACTGGAGCTTGAGGGAACGAGGGGAGTTTTGAGCTAAAAGATTGGTGTTGAAATCTCCCATGATGATGTAATGAGCATACTCTGCACCCAAAGATTCAAGAACTGATTCGAATTCAGTGAAATAGTCAATGGAAGGGGGACAATAGACAACGCCAAGCACAGTTTTGGCGCCCCTGACACAAACCTCCAGGAAAAGGAATTCAGCAGAGGCAACATAATTAGAATTAGAAGGGGAAGATGATATAATTCGATACGAAAAGTCACTGCGTAAGTAAATCGCTACGCCACCTCCCCCCTTCCCCATCCGGTCATTCCGGATAAGAATGAAGCCAGGCAGCAGATAAGAGGTGGAAGGCAGATGTGGCTTGAGCCAAGTCTCGGAGATCAGAACGGCATGAACATTGGTATCACAGAAAGCCTCGTACAGTTCAGCGAAGTGGCTGGGAACACTTTGTGCATTTACATGACACACATTGAAGAGCAGATTGTTACTGTTACCATTAAATTTGCTGCGTAGAACACCACCGAGAGTATCCGTCACTGAGGAGAAACTTTCATCACTCGAAGAAGTTTCCAATTCATGAGCAGAAACATAACATTCACTGTCAGAAGACATCAAAACAAATAAACTATAAATATAAGTAAATACTACGAATAAATATAAAAAATATAATAACAAGAAATATTAATAAATTACGTGCAGATATTCTGGTACACCGTTATTATCTCTGCACCACCCGCCAGCTTACATCACTAGAAAAACATAAATGGAACAGAAAAATTACAAAATTAAGTTACAGTTCAACAGATGTAGAAAACTTAGAGCAGAACAATAAATATCGCGCAGTGTATCCGAACGTTAGTGACCGAAACGATTGAATGACTCAACATATTTTATCTATGTTACACACAAATGTCACTTCAAAACAAAACAATAAAATTTTAATTGGTAATGAAATTTTAACTTTGTAGTAAATAAACAAAATTAACACAGTGCAAGTAAAGACAATCTGGAAGAATTTGTTCACAGAGGGAGCTATCTATACTTAAACTCGTCAATATGTGGTAACAATGGTAATGGCAACAGGTAAAAGGTAAATGTAACAACTAAAATATGTTTGTTTACTTATTTACGAGACCTGATTTCTCCCACAGGCCGGTCACTAGACCCTGATGTAGCATTATGGACCCTAGGATATCTGTTCAGCAGCGGGTCCAGCTCCTCGCTGGTCGTTATTTTATGCCTAATACCACCAGGGACTTTGATGACTATATAACCGTCTTGAGTCCAGCACGCAGAGACGCCGAAGTGTAACCTGGCCTTAGCGAAGATGGATTGCCTATTTTTAGTCAGGAACTCCCTAATGGTAATGGAAGAACCCTTTAGTCTAGATTTGGCCTTCCATACTAACGATCTGTCATCCACAGTGGAAAATTTGATAAGTATAGGCCGCTGACGATCTTTGCTCGACACTCCAAGACGGTGGCACACTCTGATAGAGGAAGCAGAAATATTCTTGAGGCCTAAGTTGTTGTTGATGACTTGAATTATGACATTATTGCAAGTGTCCTTCTCAGTCTCCTCGATGCCCAAGAAGATTAGCGACTTTCGCCGCTGTCTAGTTTCCATCGCATCAACCTGTTTGGAGCATTCATTAATTTGCTTTCGTAGTAAGCCCAGCATTGAGAAAACTAATTCTCTAAAAGTTCTGAACTCCTCTGCAACCTTGGCCACGGTGTCTTTTGCGGGACCTGCACTTTGGATCTGAGCTTCCAAATCAGTCATCTTTCTTGTGAAGGTCTCCTCAAGTGTCCTTTGCGCCGATAATATTTCATTTATTTGTGACATTCTTTAGTTGTATAAAGTAATATATGTGAAATAGTTATGTCAAGCACTGTAACGTGATGCGCCGGCAGGTGGTGTTGATTAGGTGGCTTATTATCACATTAAATACGCTCCAAATGTGAGTACCAATACACTAACTGTGTTTTATTGTCCAAAAATACTTAATTAAGCAAAATATATAACAAATTAAAATATTACTTAAATTCCGAAACTCACGACACGTCTATACTTTTCCACATCGGTATCGAGGGGCGGGTCGGCCCACTGTTGACTCAGGGGCTGACAGGCACTGGTGCCACCGTCGGTGAGAGAGGCCTAGCCACCCTCTCGCGTTCCGTAACCAACAGGGGCTCAACAGTGACCTGACTGGTGGCTCCAGGAGGGTATGCTGAGAACTTGTTGGCCGGAGGGCTTGCCTTAACTGGCCGGCCCGCGTCAAGGAAAAGACTCTAAAACCCGACAGCAAAGTCGTAAAAAGCGGACCTCTCGCTGCAGGCTGTGGCTCCGGCTATGGCCAGCGGCGATTAGTGTCGGGCTGCCGTCGCCTCGTTGCTGATGGCGGCCACGAGGAGAGGCTCTGCTGGGGCGGGAGTGGGCTGGGCTCGCTCTTTCGCCTCGCGGGCCACGGGGACGCCGGCGGGCGGAGTTCGCACGCGTCCCGGGGAGGGATGCCGGCGGGCGAAGTTCGCACGCGTCCCTGGGTGAGAGTGGCCACGGGCGGTGGGTCGGGGGATCTGCCGCCCCATGCTAATGTGGCGGAATGCGCCCTTCTGTGTTTCCGGGGTGCATTCAGGAGAAGAGCCCGACAACAAAGGGCGTCCCTAGCCGAGTCGCGGTGAGCAAACTATCCCGTGGCTCGGATTAGGTGAAGGAGGAACACCGTGGTGGTTTAGTGGGTAGTCTGGCTTCTCTTTGAGGTCAGGAGTCCCACACGAAGCGAACCCCCTGCCCCCGCGGGAGGTGAGCGAAGTGCGTAAATGCATTCCACCACGTAAAAAAAAAAAAAAAAAAACCTAACCTAACCTTTTTTTTTTTTTTTTTTTTTTTTTTTAACGTGTGGAAATCCCCTCGGACCGTCACCCCACCGGGGCTTGCGGCGGGGCGGTGTGTCGGACTCGAACCGACTAAAACCACACGGTGTGCCACTCTGCGCCTGTGAAGGGAGGAATCCGGGAACTGCAGTTATTAACACGTCCGGACCCCTCCCAGCGCTTGCCCGCATAAAAGCGGGCACCATCAGCTGTTAACATCAACCTTTTTTTTTTTTTTTTTTTTTTTTTAACGTGTGGAAATCCCCTCGGACCGTCACCCCACCGGGGCTTGCGGCGGGGCGGTGTGTCGGACTCGAACCGACTAAAACCACACGGTGTGCCACTCTGCGCCTGTGAAGGGAGGAATCCGGGAACCGCAGTTATTAACACGTCCGGACCCCTCCCAGCGCTTGCCCGCACAGAAGCGGGCACCGTCAGCTGTCAAAATCTCAATTTAGGCGACGTACGGCACACGCGTAACGTCGCCTCCTCGCGGGCGGCCACTAGAGCGGATGGAAGGGAAAGCCCGTCCCGACCATCCGCGGCCACACTCAGGGCGGCATGAGGCGCTGATAGGCGCGCCTCCGCCGCCCGGTTCGCCGGCGGCGGATTGGGTCCGAGTGGACATCATCCTCCCGGGCCTTCTCCGCCACCTCCTTCTGCGAGATTACGTCTTCGCAGAAGGTTGCGACCGCGGTAAAACTGCTGTCGCTACCGGCCATGGAGCGTATGACGGCCGGTAGCGAGAGATCTCCTCCGATGACTGCAGTGAGGGCCCGGCGCTGCGACGCCCAAGCGGGGCAAATCGTCAGCGTATGCTGGGCCGAGTCCTCACTGCAGTCGCAGTGGTGGCAGGCGGGACTCAATTCCCTCCTAGCGACCGAGTGCAGGTACTTCCCGAAGCAACCATGCCCGGAAAGGACCTGCGTCAGTCGGAAGGAAAGGGTCCCGTGCTGCCGCCCTGCCCACTCGAGGATGACCGGCTGGAGAGCCTCCACGGTGGCAAAGCCAGCGCGTGGAGTCTCCAGCCGGAACGACCATCTAGCCATCGTGGCTCGACGGGCGGCTTCACGCCAGTCGCGTACCTCTTCGGGCGGAGGGCGATAGCCATACTCCGCCCGATATTCAGCCACCCGTCGATAAACTTCGGCGAGCACTTCCGCCTCCAAATCCCACGGGGGTGTTCCGGCCAGGGCGCACGCCGCCTCGGTCGACACCGTGCGGTATCCGCGTATGGCTCTGACTGCCAGTACCCTCTGAGGCCGCCAGAGGCGAGCCTTATTTAGGGCAGTCAGAGCCGCCACCCACACCGGTGCACCGTACAGCGCCATCGACCGGACCACCCCCGTGTAGAGGTGTCGCGTTGCGACGCTGGCTCCACCCAGATTGGGCAAAAGTCGCCCAAGGGCGGAGGCAGCATCGACCAGCTTGGGACCAAGCTGTCGGAAGTGCTCGTCGAAGAGCCACCTACCGTCGAGGACCAGGCCCAGATACCTCATCTGGGCCCGAACCGGTACGAGGACCGAGTTGACCTCTATTGAGGCGCCGGCGGGTGGACCACGACGGGGCCCATGGAACAATAGGGCCTCCGTCTTGTCCAGGGCCACCCGTAATCCCAGCGCCTCGATGCGCCCAACCACCAGAGAAACTCCCCTGGTGGCCAGGCACGCCGCCTCTTGGAAGTTCGCTCCCCGGGCTGTGACCAATGTGTCATCGGCGTAACAAATTACGCCCAGCCCGGGGGGGAGACGACCTCGCAGGACCCAGTCGTACCCCACGTTCCACAGGAGTGGTCCAAGGACAGACCCCTGCGGAACGCCGCACGACATGGGTCGCCGTCTCAAGACGCCCTCTCGGTCCTCGTACACGACGGTACGCTCCTCTAGATAGTCTGCCACTAGCCGCCTCAGGTACTCTGGCACTCCGTGGTAGTGGAGTGCTTCCCTGATGCAGCTAAATGGCAGACTATTGAAGGCGTTGGCGATGTCCAAGGACACCGCCAACACCACGCCGCCACAGCTCACTGCCTCTTCGGTCACGGCCCTAAGGCGCATCACGGCATCGACCGTCGAACGCCCCTCCCGGAATCCGAATTGGGCGTCCGACAGGTCGGGCCCCACCTCGCAGAGGTGCCGGACGATGCGGGCAGAGAGTATCCTCTCAAAAAGTTTACCCGCCTCGTCCAGCAACACGATGGGCCTATAGGCCGCGACCGAATCGGCAGGCCGTCCCGGCTTCCTCAATAGGACCAGCTTCCCGCTTTTCCAGCACTCAGGGAAGCGTCCAGACGCCAGGCTAGCGTCCAACACTTCCCTGAGGCGGTCCGACATATGGTCGAGGGCTCGGGCCATCACTCGGGCTGGTACCCCGTCCGGCCCGGGGGCGGTGTTCTTGGAACGAATCCGCAGAACAGCCGCCCCAACCTCCGATTCCCTAACGGGCGGCACATCGTCCTCTCTACCCCCGTCATCTCCGACCTCGTAGGCCATCGACGGGGGTGTGTGCTCCGCCCGCTGCGGGAAAAGGCCCTCGACCACTTCCTGCAGGAAGCTGGGCTGGAGAGTCTCGGTAAGGGGGGGGCCCAACGTACGGAGCTTCTGACGCACCGCACGGTATGGGCGACCCCAGGGGTCACGATCGAGACTCTCCAGCATCTCCTTTCTCTTTACCTCTTTGGCGCGGCAAATGGCCAGCTTCAGAGTTTTCCGCGCTTCGCGGTACTCCTCATGAAGCTGGTCCCCGCCACCGTCTCCACGGTGACGTCGCCTGCTGCGAGTGTAGGACCTCCGGGCACGAGTACAAGCCGCACGGAGGTCCGCCAACTCCTGGGACCACCAGTAGACCTCCTTCCGCGGAGGCCGACGACCTTGGATGCGGGGCATGGCCGTATCGCAAATCTGCGTAATCGCATCGCGAAAACGGCCAGCCCCCACGTCCACGCCGACCTCCTCGGTCGGGGCCTGCGGAGACAGCCAAGAATGAATAATGGCCGCCTCCTCTAGTAGGTCCCTGTCCAGCTTGGCAGCAGCCCACCGCGGAAAGCGGGAAGGATGCCGCGCCGTGTGACCCCTACTGGGGCCCTGGGACCGGGAGAGCTCAAATCGGATATACAGGTGATCCGAGAGCGTCTCAACCTCTTCCAGGACACACCAGTTCCTTACTCGTGCGGCAACAGCAGGGGTAGCGAACGAAAGATCCACTATCGACCCCCCCTGCTGTCGCACGCACGTGTTGGTAGAGCCTCTGTTCAGCAAACAGAGGCCCACCGAAGCCGCCCACTCCTCGACGGCTTCGCCCTTGGCGTCCGTCCCGGGGGACCCCCACGTAATGGATTTTGCGTTGAAGTCCCCCAGCACGAGGACGTGCCCAGACGCTAATCGCCGCATCGAGGTCTCCAAGCTGTTAAGGAAGACCTCGAAGTCGCTCAAACTCCGGTTGGGGGAGAAGTACACACCGTAAACGGTGATCCCCCCCCACTCGGCGGCAACATATCCAGAGCCCTTGTCTCTTAGCGACAAGGGCGGGGAATGAGCCGCCGCGGAACCGATGACTGCCACGGAGCCGTCCCAGTCACCCATCCAGTTTGGACGGGGAGGAACGAAGTAGGGCTCCGCGACTACGGCAACACCGATCGACCACTGCGCCATGGTTTGCAGGAAGAGATCCTGCGCCGCGGCACAGTGGTTCAGGTTTGTCTGGACAAGGAGGTTGGAGACGTGGTCCATTAATGGATCGTCTCTACAACCTCCTCCATGGGCGTCGACGTGGACGGACGGACAACGTCGGAGGCAGCCTGGGTCGCTAGGCTAGCCCCCGACGTCTGCCGAGAAGCGCGGGAAGGCCTGCAGCCCCCCTGCCCCATCTGGTGATTGGCAGGCTTATTACCTGCCGCACATATGGGGCAGTGAGGGGCGGCAGAACACTCTGCCGCCTTGTGCCCCGGTCCACCGCAGCGGAAACATAATCCGCTGCAGTCAAAGCAACTCTCGCACTTGGCGCGTGTGTGTCCCGATGTAAAGCATTTAAAGCACCTCATCGGCCTCGCCGCCAGGACTGTGATCCTGGCGCTAACGAAGCCAACGAGGAGCCTGCCGGCGTCGCCCAAAATTTTGGCCGACGCCATGGGACAACTTACCCACACAGCTCCAAGTCCTCCCGGACCGGGGCGGATGGTGCCAACCTTGATGTTGTCCGCGTTGCACTGCGTCTTCTCTCTGATAGCAACGCGGACATCATCTACAGTGACGGAGTCGTCCAGGCCCGAAATGCGCAGCTCCGCGCATTTTGTAGGCCTGGAGATCTTCACACCATCCGTGGCTGCGAAGACTCCCCTCAGTTTCTCGGCGAAAGTGTCTGCCGTTTTTGCGCCATCGGCCCCAGGGAACTCCAAAACTCGAGCTCCCGTCTGGGCGAGGCGCAAACGGACCCCTGTTAACATCAACCTAACCTAACCTAACCTTTTTTTTTTTTTTTTTTTTTTTTTTTTTTTTTTTTTTTTTTTTTACGTGTGGAAATCCCCTCGGACCGTCGCCCACGCCGGGGCTTGCGGCGGGGCGGTGTGTCGGACTCGAACCGACTAAAACCACACGGTGTGCCACTCTGCGCCTGAGGAGGGAGGAGTCCGGGAACTGCTGTTATTACGACATCCAGACCCCTCCCAGCGCTTGCCCGCACAGAAGCGGGCACCCTCTTCGAAGACCTCTCATTTTAGGCAACGTACGGCACACACGTAACGTCGCCTCCTCGCGGGCGGCCACTAGAGCGGATGGAAGGGAAAGCCCGTCCCGACCATCCGCGGCCACACTCAGGGCGGCATGAGGCGCAGGTGAGCGCGCCTCCGCTGCCCGGTTCGCCGGCGGCGGATTGGGTCCGAGTGGAGGTCGTCCTCCCGGGCCTTCTCCGCCGCCTCCTTCTGCGAGATGACTTCTTCGCAGAAGGTTGCGACCGCGGTAAAACTGCTGTCGCTACCGGCCATGGAGCGTATGACGGCCGGTAGCGAGAGATCTCCTCCGATGACTGCAGTGAGGGCCCGGCGCTGCGACGCCCATGCGGGGCAGATCGCCAGCGTATGCTGGGCCGAGTCTTCACTGCAGTCGCAGTGGTGGCAGACGGGACTCAGTTCCCTCCTAGCGACCGAGTGCAGGTACTTTCCGAAGCAACCGTGCCCGGATAGTACCTGCGTCAGTCGGAAGGAAAGGGTCCCGTGCTGCCGCCCTGCCCACTCGAGGATGACCGGCTGGAGAGCCTCCACGGCGGCAAAGCCAGCGCGTGGAGTCTCCAGTCGGAAAGACCACCGAGCCATCGTGGCTCGACGGGCGGCTTCACGCCACTCGCGTACCTCTTCCGGCGGAGGGCGAAAGCCACTCTCCGCACGGAATTCAGCCACCCGTCGATAAACTTCGGCGAGCACTTCCGCCTCCAAATCCCACGGGGGTGTCCCGGCCAATGCGCACGCTGCCTCGGTCGACACCGTGCGGTAACCACGTATCGCTCTGACCGCCAGTACCCTCTGAGGCCGCCAGAGGCGAGCCTTGTTCTGGGCGGTCAGAGCCGTGACCCACACCGGTGCGCCGTACAGCGCCATCGACCGGACAACCCCCGTGTACAGCTGTCTCGTTGCGACGCTGGCTCCACCCAAATTAGGCAAAAGTCGCCCAAGGGCGGAGGCAGCGTCGACCAGCTTGGGAGCAAGCTGTCGGAAGTGCTCGTCGAAGAGCCACCTACCGTCGAGGATCAGACCCAGATATTTCATCTGGGCCCGAACCGGTACGAGGACCGAGTTGACCTCTATGGAGGCGCCGGGGGGCGGACCACGACGGGGCCCATGAAACAGCAGGGCCTCCGTCTTGTCCAGGGCCACCCGTAGGCCCAGCGCCTCGATGCGCCCGACCACCAGAGAAACACCCCTGGTGGCCAGGCGGGCCGCCTCTTGGAAGTTCGCCCCCCGGGCTGTGACCAATGTGTCATCGGCGTAACAAATTACGCCCAGCCCGGGGGGGAGACGACCTCGTAAGACCCAGTCGTATCCCACGTTCCACAGGAGTGGTCCAAGGACAGACCCCTGCGGAACGCCGCACGACATGGGTCGCCGTCTCAAGACGCCCTCTCGGTCCTCGTACACGACGGTACGCTCCTCCAAATAGTCTGCCACTAGCCGCCTCAGGTACTCTGGCACCCCGTGGTACTGGAGTGCTTCCCCGATGCAGCTGAATGGCAGACTATTGAATGCGTTGGCGATGTCTAAAGACACCGCCAACAGCACGCCGCCACAGCACACTGCCTCTTCGGTCACGGCCCTAAGGCGCATCACGGCATCGACCGTCGAACGCCCCTCTCGGAATCCGAACTGGGCGTCCGACAGGTCGGGCCCCACCTCGCAGAGTTGCCGGACGATGCGGGCAGAGATTATCCTTTCGAACAACTTGCCCGCCTCGTCCAGCAACACGATGGGCCTATAGGCCGCGACCGAATCGGCAGGCCGTCCCGGCTTCTTCAACAGGACCAGCTTCCCGCATTTCCAGCACTCAGGGAAGTGTCCGGACGCTAGGCTAGCATCCAACACTTCCCTGAGGCGGTCCGACATATGGTCGAGGGCTCGGGCCATCACTCGGGCTGGTACCCCGTCCGGCCCGGGGGCGGTGTTCTTTGAACGAATTCGCAGAACAGCCGCCCCTACCTCCGATTCCCTCACGGGTGGAGCATCCTCCTCTCTACCCCCGCCGTCTCTGACCGAGTAGGCCATCGACGGGGGTGTGTGCTCTGCCCGCTGAGGGAAAAGGCCCTCGACCACTTCCTGCAGGAAGCTGGGCTGGAGAGTCTCGGTAAGGGGGGGGCCCGGTGTGCAGAGCTTTTGACGCACCGCACGATACGGGCGACCCCAGGGGTCACGATCGAGACTCTCCAGCATCTCCTTTCTCTTTGCGTCCTTGGCGCGGCAAATGGCCAGCTTCAGAGTTTTCCGCGCTTCGCGGTACTCCTCATGAAGCTGGTCATCCTCACCGTTTCCGCGGTGACGTCGCCGGCTACGGGTGTAGGACCTCCGGGCACGGGTGCAGGCCGCACGGAGGTCCGCCAGCTCCTGGGACCACCAGTAGACCCCCTTCCGAGGAGGCCGACGACTCCGGATGCGGGGCATGGCCGTATCGCAGATCTGCGTAATCGCATCGCGAAAACGGCCAGCCCCCACGTCCACGTCGACCTCGTCGGTCGAGGCCTGCGGAGACAGCCAAGAATGAATAATGGCTGCCTCCTCCAGCAGGTCCCTGTCGAGCTTGGCGACAGCCCACCGCGGAAAGCGGGATGATTGCCGCGCCGTGTGACCCCTACTGGGGCCCTGGGACCGGGAGAGCTCAAATCGGATATACAAATGATCCGAGAGCGTCTCGACCTCTTCCAGGACACACCAGTTCCTTACTCGTGCGGCAACAGCAGGGGTAGCGAACGAAAGGTCCACTATCGACCCGCCCTGCTGTCGCACGCACGTGTTGGTGGAGCCTCTGTTCAGCAAACAGAGGCCCACCGAAGCCGCCCACTCCACTACGGCTTCGCCCTTGGCGTCCGTCCCGGGGGACCCCCACGCAATGGACTTTGCGTTGAAGTCCCCCAGCACGAGGACGTGCCCAGACGCTAGTCGCCGTATCGAGGTCTCCAAGGTGTTGAGGAAGACCTCGAAGTCACTCAGACTCCGGTTGGGGGAGAAGTATACACCGTAAACGGTGACCCCCCCCCAATCAGCGGCAACATATCCAGTACCCTTGTCTCTTAGCGACAAGGGCGGGGAACGTGCCGCCGTGGAGCTGACGACTGCCACGGAGCCGTCCCGGTCACCCATCCAGTTTGGACGGGGAGGAACATAATAGGGCTCCGCGACTACGGCAACATCTATCGACCACTGCGCCATGGTTTGCAGGAATAAATCCTGCGCCGCGGCACAGTGGTTCAGGTTCGTCTGGACCAGGAGGCTGGAGACTTGATCCATTAATGGATCGTCTCTACAGCCTCCTCCATGGGCGTCGGCGTCGACGCACGAGCGACGTCGGAGGTAGCCTGGGTCGACTGGCTAACCCCCGACGCTTGCCGAGAAGCACGGGAATGCTTGCAGCCTCCCTGCCCCATCTGGTGATTGGCGGGCTTATTACCCGCCGCACATATGGGGCAGTGAGGGGCGGCAGAACATTCTGCCGCCTTGTGCCCCGGTCGACCGCAGCGGAAACAAAGTCCGCTGCAGTCAAAACAGTTGGCGCACTTGGCGCGTGTGTGTCCCGCCGACAGGCATTTAAAACACCTCATCGGCCTCGCCGCCAGGATCGTTATCTTGGCGCTCACGAAGCCGACGAGGAGCCTGCCAGCATCGCCCAGCACTTTGGCTGCCGCTATTGGGCAGCTGAGCCACACCGCACCAAGGCCCCCTGGACCGGGGCGGATGGTGCCGACCTTAATGTTTTCCGCGCTGCAGTTCGTCTTCTCCTGCACTGCAACGCGGACATCCTCGGCCGTAACGGAGTCGTCCAGGCCCGAGATGCGCAACTCCGCGCACTTCGTAGGCCTGGCGATCCGTACACCATCCGTTTCCGCAAACATCCCTCTGAGCTTTTCAGCAAAAGCGTCTGCCGACTTTGCGCCTTCAACCCCGGGGAACTCGAGTACTCGAGCTCCCGTCTGGGCGAGGCGCAACCTAACACCGGTTGTCCCGAATGAGGCGAGACTAGCCCGGGCCCTCTTGAAGAGGGCCGCGTAGGATAGCCCGCCTTCAGCAGCCTCCGGTGACACGGTCACCACTACCGCCGCGGTTTTCGGCGGCTGCAGTTTCCGTGGCTTCTTTGCGGTGGCACTTGCCACCGGTGGCGACTGCGGGGTAGAAGCTGCCTTTTCAGCAGCCTTCCTAGCCCGCCTTCGGGACTTCTTGGACCCCCCAACCTCCTGCCAACCCTCATTGGAGGGGGCAGAAGTAGAGGGGCCAGGTACCGGCGTTGGAGTGGGGAGCGGAGGGAAATCCGCTCCAGCTCTTGCCGTCGTCTTACTATTAGGCCCCGGCTTCGGGGCAGCCGTCTTCGCCTTAGCCTCCTGTCGTGGCTTATGGGCAGCCGCAGGAGCAGGCTTTGACGTCGCCGCGGCGGCGTAGGTCACTCGACCCCCCACCACGGGAAGCGGGGTCGGCGCCGAAGCGACCGTCTTTCGCTGAGCTCCAAGCGGCGGCCGAACGACAGGGGCCGGAGGCAGCCTCGCCTCGAGGCCGGCCAGACGCCCGTCCACCAGATTCCCCACTGCGATGAGGATCTGTTGGACGAGGTCCTCCGATACCCCAGGGACAGTGGGGGCCGGCTGTGACGCATACGGGGCCGGCCGAGGCGTAGACGGGGCTGGCCGTGACGCAGCCGGAGCCGGCCGCGACGCTGACGGGGCCGGCCGCGACGCAGACAGGGCCGGGGCCGAGGCCTCGAGCTCAGGACGCTCCGCCCGAAATTGGGCGAACTGAGCGCTCAGCTCAGCCACCTGCCCCGTCAGACGGTCGTTGGCCGCCTGGAGTCGTGCCACGTCCCCTATCAGGGACTGGACGACTCCCCCCAGTGTGGAGGAGGAGTCCTTAAGGGCCCTTACGAAGGAGCCCTTAAGGTTAACCGACTTGGTGGCCACCTTGTTAATGATGGCCACCGCGGCCTGCGCCCTCTCCTGCAGAGAGGCCGGTGTTTGGGGCACTGAGTCCCCATCCACCGGTTCCCCGATCTGCAGTAGGAGACCAGAGATCTCCTCCTCCGCCTGAGTCTCGCCGTCCGCCCTGACGCGCCTATACGATTCCGCCTTCGAAAAGGCGGAACCCGACGCTGCCGAGACTGGGGTTCGAGACCTCCCCCTATGGCTGCTGGCGATTTTGGGCGGCAACATCTCCTGGGTGTCGCTGCCCCCATCGTTGGAGCGCACGCGTTTGCGGCTGTCGCTCAGGTCCAGGTCCATAGACTCCAATGCATCAGCATTGGATCTACCACCCGCGCCATCCGACGAGTGGCTGGACCTGGAACGCGTACGCTCCGTTGTTCTTCGGCTCCTAGCAGTCGGATTGACTACTAGGAGCCCTGCCGAGATAGGCGCCCCAGACGCAGGCTCCTCCTCCGTAGAGGAATCGTCTGCCCTCCGGAACTGCCCCTTGGCGTTCCTCCTTCCCTTCCTTTTTTTTTCCTCCTTCTCATTTCCGTTTTGCGTAGCCAGGGTCGTTGTAGTTTTTTCGGTTTTATTATTATTTGTATTTGATTTCAACTCCATAAAATTCCCACGAGTATGGGGGAAATAAAAGGTCCGTCCGGGCGGTGCCCCCTGCACCCGGATAAGCCTAAATACTGTGGAGGTCGGCCGGTATCCACAGGTTTTAACGACTTGGCTGTCGGGTGTTATAGACTATCCTTGTCATGGGCCGGCCAATTAAGGCAAGCCCTCCGGCCAACAGGTTCTCAGCATACCCTCCTGGAGCCACCAGTCAGGTCGTTGCTGAGCCCCTGTTGGTTACGGAATGCGACAGGGTGGCTAGCCCTGTCCCACCGACGGGTGTCAGCCCCTGAGTAAACAGTGGGCTGATCCGTCCCAGGTTCCTCTCGAACCTACTCGCACTCCAATACGCCCTCTGCTAGATCAGAGGGACGATTGGAGTGCTCTCCGCGGCAGTCTTTCCAGACTCCGCCAGGTATCCCATTTAGTCTGGGGTCTCACTCTGAACCTATCCGGCATGAGTGGCTCTACCGGCATAGCCCCAGAGATCATCGACCCACGCAAGCCCCACCACGACGACAACGTAGGGATACATTGGGGGGACCTAACCTAACCCTGACCTAACCTAACTCTGACCGTACGAAATTTTCATAGAGTATAGCTAACCAAATTACACCCTTGTTGCTTGCTACCACCTCTAAAGACACTCCTGCGTTCCGTTGGAGAATTAACATCTATAAAACATTAAAAAATCCATATTTAAACTGCAAATTTTGACAATTTTTGACGTTTTTGTTGAATTATTCGACAACCCTTCATCTCAAAGGTTATATTTCTGCATATTCGGATAGCGCTCGTCTAGCCCTATGAAACGACACCTCATTTGCATAGATACGGCTCATGAAAGTTCAAAAATTTGACCGCCCACCCTCGCTTTTCTCTCTGGGTCTTGACAAAAAATTTAATAAAAACTACAAAAAAAAAAACTTCAAAAATCTCTCTTTTGTTTTAAATTAAGTGACGGAGGCGATATACAAATCTTTCTCTACAATTTCAATGAAATTTGGTACACAGATAGCCTAGAGCCTGAGAAAGGACATAGGCTACTTTTTAATGCGAAAAAAAGGTTGTAAGGGGTTTAAAGGGTTCCCCCCTTTAAACCCCTTACAACCTTTTTTTCGGGTTGTATAGAAGTCGGGCGGTTCACTCGCCATACGCATGCGCGTTACCTAAGCCGGGCGTCATGACAACGAATAAACAAAGCTGTCACCATGATATAAAAAATACAGGTATGACATTCCGAGATACAGCACGAGATGACGTCATCATAACTATCGCTGGTTCTCAAATTTTATACTTTTGGGGAGATTTTACAACCTACTTAATTTAGTCAATAATTAAAATTCAGAAAATAATTTGAATACATAAGTTTTGATCATGATTGTGAGGGACAAACTATACACCATTAGTTTTTAATTACCAGAGAAAAAATAGGGGCAGATACATAAAACACCATAACAGAAATGCCAAACAAACAAAACAACAAAGTTATTAACGTTTTTAAAATCAAAAAATACGTCCATAATTTTTGGACACCATGTAATAATTACGCACGTAGTGTACCTAACATATCGGCCAATGAATATTTTTATTCTTTCGCGCTCACAGGCCCGGGCGACCGACGATTGGTTTAATATTATTATTGCATTGCAGCGACTTCAAATACAACTGTTCTAGGTTTTTTTTTTTTTTTTTTTTTAAAGTTTTGGCTGAGCCAAAATGACTCTGCTCTGCCTGATGGAAAGCACGAGCAGATTCTAAAAGTGGTGATCACCATCCTCAATGCGAATAAGGACATTGCAGCATGGTGACCTACACTATGGCCGCCTAGTGAGATGCTTTTTTACGCCCCGCTTAAAGGACCCGGGATCATAGTGGGAGGGAAACACGTGCGCTGGAAGTGAGTTCCAGGTTTTGACCGCTCGGCACAGAAAGGACGAACCGAAGCGATGAGTACGAGATCGTATGTCTACCACTCTGAAGCGGTGACTTCCAAGGCCGGCACGTGTTGTCCTGTAGAGGAAGGGGGAAGGGGGGACCAGTTGGAAGAGCTCCTCAGAACACTCTCCGTGATACAAGCGATAGAGTACTGCCATAGAGGCGACATCTCTACGCAGCTGCAGGGGCTCAAGGGACTCGGTGGCTTCAGGACTGTTGACAATGCGGATTGCTCGCCGCTGCAACCGGTCGAGAGCGTCAAACAGGTACTGTGCGGCACCATCGCAAAGATGAGAACAGTACTCTACGCACGAGCGAACCTGGGTCTTGTAAAGAAGACACAGATGCTCGGGCGAGAAGAACCGTCTCACCTTGTTTAAAACACCTAGCTTCCGCGAGGCCGCTTTAGTGACACTCTCAACGTATTCGCGTGGGTTGAGATCTCGGCAGATATCCATGCCCAGGATATCGAGCCTACCTTGTAATGCCATTTGAGTGTTCTGAAAAGTGGGAAGGGGAAGGAATGGAGACTTTTTGGCAGAGAACGCGCACCCCTGTGTTTTCTTGGCGTTGAACTCGACCAGATTCTCACAGCCCCATTGAGAAATGCGGCCCAGAACATGGTCGAGTTGAACGACAAGCTCCTGTCGTTTTTCCTCGATATCTGCAAGCTTGGCTGTTGGATGTCCAAAATATCGTCCATGAACTGTACTGTCGTCTGCATAGCAATGAATGTTGCCAAGGGCTAACATGTCATTGATATGCAGAAGAAACAGTGTGGGCGACAGGACGGAGCCCTGCGGTACTCCGGCATTAATCGACTGAAAATCGGAGGCCGCACCGTCGCAAAGGACTCTGATGCGGCGCTGGTGCAGGAATGCGGCAGCCCAGTTGCAGAGTTTGGGGGCAAACCGAAAGCCGGTAGCTTGGAGAGAAGCGAACGATGCCAAACCCTATCAAAGGCCTTGGCCATATCAAGGCTAATGGCCAGGGATTCCCCATGCCTGTCAATAGCCTCACCCCAAAGGTGTGTGACGTACGCTAGAAGATCACCCGTGGATCGGTTCGGTCTAAAACCATACTGACGATCATTTAGTAGGGAGTGATCTTCCAGGTAGTGGACCAGTTGTTTGTTTATTATCCGCTCAAACACTTTGCAGATAATGGAGGTGACGGCTATCGGACGGTAGTTGGCCGGGTCGGAGCGGTCGCCTTTTTTGGGGATGGGTTGAACATTCGCCTCTCTCCAAACCTCCGGTACAGTTCCCGAGGAATATGACAGGCGATACAGACGCGTCAATACCGGAGACAACTCTGGTGCACAGTTCTTAAGAACCACCGCTGGGATACCGTCGGGTCCACTGGCTTTCCGGACGTCGAGTGACCGAAGCTCCGCACGGACTTCACTCAGCCGGACGCGAATGTCCCGCATTGTAGTGTCGCAGGTCGGAATAGTAGGCGGGTGCTTGCCGTGGTCATCGATTCGCGAGTTAGCCGCAAAGAGATCAACCAGCAGTTTCGCTTTCTCCTGCGGCTCAAGGGCAAGTGATCCGTCCGGATATTTCAGCGGTGGTAGCGAAGGCTGACAGAAGTTGGACTGCACGGCTTTAGCCAATCGCCAGAACTTTCGGCTACCCGTAGGGTATGCAACGAGTTCTTGACCAAGCCGCGCGATGCGCTGGGCATCCGCTCTGATGTAAGCCTTCTTGCATTCCCTAGTGGCTTTGTTAAACGCTGCTTTTAGTTGATCAATATCAGGGGAGCCGTGAGCGCGGGCCCTGGTCCATGCGCGATACGCCGATTGCTTTAGTGAAACAGCATGGGCGCACTCGCGATTGAACCAGGGACGGGTCGTCGGGTTGGCGACCTCACTGTAGGGAATGTAGTATTCCATTCCGACAGTGATTTCGCCAGCCACGGCGGCTGCACTTTGCGACAGATCTCTATCTCTGAAGCAGCGTTGAGCCCACGGGATGGATGCAAAATAATCCCGCATTCCATCCCAGTCTGCCGACGAGTAGTGCCATAAACGTCTTTTTGCTGCCACTGGCCGTGGGGGGGCAGCAAGAGGCACCGTGGTGGAAACCAGGCAGTGATCGGAGGATCCCAGAGGGGCCAGCACCGATACACTATACTGCGCTGGGTGACTCGTCAGCAGTAGGTCCAGCAAGGAAGGCGCTTGACTCGGTATGTCTGGTATCCTGGTGGGCTGGAGTACCAGCTGGGTGAGGTCATGCGTGAGAGCGAATGTGTGGACAGTCCGGCCTGCGTGGTCAGTTCTGGAAGATCCCAACCAGGACTCATGGTGGGCGTTAAAGTCTCCCAGAAACACCAGTTCGGCGGTCGGAAACTGCTCCTGCGCTTTGTCCGCTGCCTGACTGAGATATTCGAAAAGTCGAGTTGTCTCAGAATCTCCAGAGTGGGATCGGTATAGGCATACGTAGATTCGGCTCGTAGAGCCAATATCTACGTGGAGCCAAAGGGTGGAGAAGGATGGGTCCTCAAGGCAGCGCAATCGGCGACAACAAACATCCGCCCTGACGAAAAGACATACCCCAGCCTTCGCGAGGAAGCACTCCTCAAGCACGTAACCGGGGTAGTGAAGATATGTCGTGTCGGCAGGGCGGCGTATTTGAGTCTCCGTTAGAAAAAGCATGGCGGGCTGTGCCGTCTCTAGATGCTGGTGGACGGCGTTGAGGTTTGCATGGAGTCCACGGATGTTATTGAACTTCACCTCAAAAAGCGAGTTGGTGGGAGAGTGGAGTGCCGCTGTGCATCGTTTGTGCTTTTTCTGTGCTGCCATGAAAAAAATAGGAGGAGGGGGATGGGAACGTAAAAGGCGTGACAGTCATCGCGGCAGTGTAATACTGAGACTCGGAATGCTGTTTCGTCATAACGGTGAGGCATGATGGTGACCGAGCCGTCGGACGGAAGGGCTCCCGTACCCTCCCGGAAGTGGTCGCCTGGTCCCACCGTCTGGTCACCAACCGGCACGACGAGCCACTCCGTGGATTATGCGCGACCTGACGGGGCAGCCTCCCAGGGTGGTTAGCCGCGGTTGGGCCCCTCTCTATGCCGCGGGCGGCCAGCGGCACCACCGTTTCTACAGGTCTCCCTGGCCGACGGCTCGATCCACGTCACCCTCAACATGACTCTACGAGCATTCCACTGCTCACACACTTACCACGATAACTGTCACCCCTGCATCATTGGGCCACCGGTCTCGCACTCACCAACGAAATACGACAGTACTAATACTGTCATTTTACGTTGATTTTCTGTGCGAGGGTAGTACCGCCCCGGTCGAGCCGGCCCGTTCGTGCTGAAATCAGCGTGGCTCTACTACCTTTAATTAAATAGTTAAAATCCCTCATTATACTAGTTTGATCGTAATGGTAGTAAGATCAATGGTGAACTGAGTACCTAGTAAAGTAGGTATCTACTTTACTAGGTACTTAACAAAGTTTCTCAATCAATCACTCAATTTTATGCTCGATACACCCGAGAAGCCAGCCTTTAAAATGGGCAAACACAAAATCCCTACGTACCTACCAATGTTTTATCCGATACTGTTTTATTATTATAATAATAATAATAATAATAATAATACTTTATTTCGAACACAAGATTCATAGCTAAATTACATGTAGAGATAAAGAAAAAGAAAATACAAATACAAGTAAAAACAAACAAAAAGAAAAGGACACAGACCAAATAATACCGTGTATACTTAATAATAGAATATACACAAATGAAAATAAAAAAATAAAAAGATACAAAAATCAGGCTACTGTTTTTAACCAGTGCCTGTACATACAGGACGTAATATTCCTATCTGACAGACTTCTGATGATGGCATTCTTACACCGGTCAATTCTGGACATGAATTTAACTATGCGGTTTCTCTGGATGGCTTCAAACGAGTTAACTCGCGCCTCAAAGAACATACCGGAAGCGCTACAGTATCGTGGTAGTCCCATGAGTTGCCTAAAGATGTTGTTGTAGGCAACTCGAATGCTGTTAATGGATTTTTTATTATAGTCTGTCCAAAGTTGACAAGTGTAAAATGTCTGACAAAAGGAGCGAAACAGTGTTACTTTAACATCTGGGGAAGACTTAAAGTATTTCCTACAGATCATATTACCTACAACACATAAGGCTCTCCGTTGACGTTCAATGTCACTGTCGTCCTTCAGGTTTGACGTTACAATGTGTCCAAGGTACCTAAAGCTTTCGACTACTTCAATAGGCTGTCCGTCAAGAAACATGCTGGGAATGATGTCAGGTCCCTTTCCGGACCTAAATATTACCATTTTTGTCTTTTTAACATTGTATGTTAAATTGTGTTCCCTTGCAAACTTTTCACAGATCGAAATTAAACGTCTTAAGCCTCTTATCGTGGGGCTGAGAAGCACCATATCATCTGCATAGCTAAGATTGTTGACATATCTGCCATCCAATTTAAGCCCCACCGGGGTGCCGCTCAGCTCCACGATAAGATCATTTACATACATATTAAATAGGTCCGGAGAGGTCAGCCCTCCCTGTCTTACTCCGCACGACAATTTGTAGCTGTCCGAGAGCTCCTGTCCCCATCTGACGCTATTGGTTTGATTACGATACCAGTAAGTAAGCAAACCAACAACCTCATGCGGAACAGATGTCTGTAGTAGCTTTTGCCACAGCAGCTTGTGGTTCAGAGTATCGAACGCACGACTTAAATCTAAAAAACAGGCGTATACGCTTGTCTGGCCACACTTGTAATAGTTAACAACCTTATTACTTAGTTTTAATTTTAAGTAATCAACTGGCAGCTAGGTACTACAGAACTTAAGTATTTCATACATACCACTACAAATGCTTTAATTGTTGCAAACACAAACACACTATTCAATTCACTTTTAAACTTTTTAAACTTTCACTTCACTCCACAAGTACCTAAAAGTCCACAGGAGTTAATCGGGAGACTGTTTACACTAAACCTGTGTTAGATTCTGGGAGTAAGGATAAAGTAAGGATTCCTCATTGACCACCAATGTTCGTTGTGATGGTTGAACAGTCCTATCCTTGTAAATAAACGTCGTCGTGTACGACGTGTCGGTATCACAGAAATGTACTTAACGACGTCAAAATCAAAACTGCAATTTTATTCGGGACCTCTTCCACCCGCGCGGGCGGTGTTTTCATTCATGTGCCCGGCCGCTGCGCCGGCGATCGCGAACCCCCCGCATCCCGCAGCCCCGCAGCAAGGACATTGACCGTATTGAATTATATCATACGTTATGAACAAATATTTGGTGGTTTTAAGGATAAAATTAACATATTGTTTTTTTTTTGTTTTAATTACATGGATGTGCTCAGTATCGAATACCGAATACCAGATTTTTTTTTCTCTGGTAATTAAAAACTAGTCGTGTATAGACTGATAGTCGGCCCAGAATTACGTAATTTTAGGAAAGATGAAATTTTAAGGGTAGGTAGTCTAACATTTACTCAGAAAGGAATGGGTACTCACTAAGCTGAAAGTGGGCCCGTTTTTTTTTTGCCGGCTCCACCTGCATGCATATCGGTTATCGTAGTAATTTCCGTAGCCTATACCTAAAATGTAGAGATGATTGTATTATATAAATCCATTCTTTAAAAGGGTGATTCACCCTTCAAAGTTCTGGAAGGGGTTCGATCGATTATGTAGTATTGCTTCTGCCCATAGTCTTTTAGAAGCATTTGCTTCGATCAGAAAAAATATTGTACCGCCTTTTATAGCTCTGCTCTTACAGTTCCGAATAGAACAACAAATCATTTTGTTTTATATTATAAATACAAATAAATATTTGAGAATAGCTGTTTAAACTAGCACAGAACGAGACAGATTTATGCGTGTAACGAAGATAACGACATACAGAAAAACACTGACATAGCACGTTTGAGTGTTATCAGTAGTATGAAATAATAACTCCCAACCACCATTATTCGCTTTGTGAATTCTATAGAACAATAAAGTTATACGTTATCATATATTTAAATTCAAATATTTTGTTTCATTGTGCACACAAAACAACAATTTAAATGCATTTAACATTTTTTTAAAATATAATGGTGACTGAAAATATTTCCATCATTTCATGTTATGTTGCTTTAAAGTGGTCACTGGATAGTGACGTCACCCCGTCACTAGCTTGCGGAATGTCATACCTGTATTTTTGCTGTCAGAATATTACAACAATATTATCAAAGCCCAAGGAAAGACGATTAAAGTTGCAGTTCATTTTTTCCTATGGGCAGCATACCCACGAGTATCAAATACGCTAAATATTTATATTTTAAGTTATGGAATCAGGCATTACTTTGCGGAAATCCATGACATTAAATGCAATGAAATATATTTAACTTTAATTCCGCGAGACAAATATCCAGGTCTGAAAGCAGGGCACAAATCCCACCGTCATGCATACTCACATGCACATATGGGTATCACGCATATGTACACATACAAAACAAGTGAGAAATAATTAGCATGCCATGCAACCAAACCTATACTCGACACGTGTTTCGCCCCTCCACGGGGCATCCTCAGGAGATGTTGACTCGTCGAGCGTTTGAGCTTGAATGAGCTAGCGCACCGCTGTCGGCCCTTTATATACCGTTTCGATGACGCTATAATAACGATCGATACAATGTCACAACGACATCTGTGCCGAACTACCCGTAATCATACTTAGAAGTGGTGATGGAATTAAGTTTGTTTGGTCATTCAACAGTGTATATGCATTATTATTGTTATGTTTTGATATTTCTAACTGTTCCAACACACTCAGCCGGAAACCCTTATCGCAAACATGCAGAATGTTATAGGTATTGTTCCCGCTCAAGGAGTGGCCGGTGTCTATTAAATGTTTTGCGAAATGTGATTTATCTGGATGGCCATTCCTGTGAGCGGCAACATGTTCCCTGTACCTAATTTCGAAACTACGGCCTGTCTGACCCACATAGACCCCGGTGCAATCATTGCATACTAATTTGTAAACTCCGGATTTTTTTGAATTTTCTAATTTATCTTTACCGTTACATAGTTTACGCAAGTTATGATCCGATCGAAAAGCTACGTAAACATTGTGTTTTCTTAGAATATTCGCGATTCTATCTGAAATTGGGCCTATGTAAGTGGGACTCCCGACATTCTTGTTAATTCTTTCGGGGGTACATGCATAAAGTGCTGAGCGCGCCCGGTCATTATGCTTTTTCTTAATTATATTATCAATAACTTGTTTGGTGTAACCGTTCGAAGTCGCGATTTGATACAATATTTTGAGTTCTTTTGCGTAATTATCCGCGGACAGTGGAAGTGACATTAAACGGTGGACATAGCTGCGGAAGGCTGCTAGTTTATGCTGTGGTGGGTGACAGGATGAAGCGGGAATCGTTGTGTCCGTGTGTGTGGGCTTTCGATAAATTTGGAAATCGAGTTTGTTATTGACTCTTGTGATTGTTAGATCCAAAAAACTAAGGGACTGATTTGATTCTAATTCTAATTTGAATTTAATTTTGGGGTGGTGAGTGTTGAGCCTATTTACGAAAATATCCAATTGACGATTAGTACCAGTCCAACAGATAATTACGTCATCCACATATCTATAATAAAACAGAATGTTGGGCTCGCCCACCACATATTTACATTCGAAGTAGTCCATAAATATTTCCGCCATTAATGGACTTAAAAGTGATCCCATTGCTAGACCCTCTTTTTGGCGGTAGTATTCGTTATTGAATCGAAAGTAATTTTGTTCCATGCAAATACGTGTGTGGTTAATTAGGTAATTTATTTCTCCTGGATGCAAACGTTGCCTTTCCAAAGGGTACCCCAAAATACGTAGGCACTCTTCAAATGGAATATTTGTAAATAAACTATCTACATCTAGTGATAATAATTTCGAATTGTGGGGGGTGTTAATATTTTGTATTTTTTTAGTTAAATCTAAACTATTTTTTAAACTGTACTGTGGTTTAAAAGACGCCTTTGCCTTTAGTAAATTGTTTAGATATTTGACTAAATCGTATGTTGGGGCACCAATGTAAGAGACAACATATGGACTACTTCGAATGTAAATATGTGGTGGGCGAGCCCAACATTCTGTTTTATTATAGATATGTGGATGACGTAATTATCTGTTGGACTGGTACTAATCGTCAATTGGATATTTTCGTAAATAGGCTCAATACTCACCACCCCAAAATTAAATTCAAATTAGAATTAGAATCAAATCAGTCCCTTAATTTTTTGGATCTAACAATCACAAGAGTCAATAACAAACTCGATTTCCAAATTTATCGAAAGCCCACACACACGGACACAACGATTCCCGCTTCATCCTGTCACCTACCACAGCATAAACTAGCAGCCTTCCGCAGCTATGTCCACCGTTTAATGTCACTCCCACTGTCCACGGATAATTACGCAAAAGAACTCAAAATATTGTATCAAATCGCGACTTCAAACGGTTACACCAAACAAGTTATTGATAATATAATTAAGAAAAAGCAGAATGACCGGGCGCGCTCAGCACTTTATGCATGTACCCCCGAAAGAATTAACAAGAATGTCGGGAGTCCCACTTACATAGGCCCAATTTCAGATAGAATCGCGAATATTCTAAGAAAACACAATGTTTACGTAGCTTTTCGATCGGATCATAACTTGCGTAAACTATGTAACGGTAAAGATAAATTAGAAAATTCAAAAAAATCCGGAGTTTACAAATTAGTATGCAATGATTGCACCGGGGTCTATGTGGGTCAGACAGGCCGTAGTTTCGAAATTAGGTACAGGGAACATTTTTTTTTTTTTTTTATGGAATAGACCGGCAAACGAGCAGACGTATCGCCTGATGGTAAGCGATTACCACCGCCCATGGACATCTGCAACACCAGAGGCGTCACAAGCAGGGATATTCCGGTTAGGGTTAACCTAACCGAAATAATCTGTTATTAACCCTTTAGGAAATGGGTTAACCTAAATTTAGGATTAACATAAATATGTGTTACCGAATTATAACTGTTAACAGGAATAATCTAATACAGGATAGTTACGGTTAACCTTAACCGAATTTGATATAGGTTTGTGGATATTTGTAGGTCCGTGATTCATTTTTCGTTATAGTCGTCGGTGACGTTCATTATTTGCGTGGAATGGGAAAAGGGGATAACAAGTTAATTTTTTTTCACAAGAGATCAAGTAAAATTGATTAATTTTCGAATTGGGTCACGTCGTAAAATAACCGAAAACTTGGGTTAACATCTATCATTTGGGTTAACAATTTCAAAAACATAAACCCCTTAATTTGGGTTAACCCTTATTGTTTGGGTTAAAACAATAACATATATAATCTGTTAACCGAATCAATGAGTAACCCTTTGAAACGGTTACAGATTGATTCGGTAACCGTTTATAACGAATACCGTTATGCATGGGTTTTCCGATCCCTGGTCACAAGTGCGTTACCGGCCTTTGGGGGATAGGGGGGGGAGGGGGGAGGAGATAGGCGGAGGGGTTGGGGTATGGGCCTCCGGTATCCTCACTCACTCGGTGAAACACAGCGCAAGCACTATTTCACACCGGTTTTCTGTGAGGCCGTGGTATCATTCCGGTCGAGCCGGCCCATTCATGCCGAAGCGTGGCTCTCCCACGGTCACCTGGCTCTCTCACGGTCAATGTTGCCGCTCACAGGAATGGCCATCCAGATAAATCACATTTCGCAAAACATTTAATAGACACCGGCCACTCCTTGAGCGGCAACAATACCTATAACATTCTGCATGTTTGCGATAAGGGTTTCCGGCTGAGTATGTTGGAACAGTTAGAAATATCAAAACATAACAATAATAATGCATATACACTGTTGAATGACCAAACAAACTTAATTCCATCACCACTTCTAAGTATGATTGCAGGTAGTTCGGCACAGATGTCTTTATGACATTGTATCGACCATTATTATAGCGTCATCGAAACGGTATATAAAGGGCCGACAGCGGTGCGGCGAGCTCATTCGAGCTCAAACGCTCCACGAGTCAACATCTCCTGAGGATGCCCCGTGGAGGGGCGAAACACGTGTCGAGATATACTCGACACGGGTGAAAAAGTTTAAATTAAAATAAAAATCACAAACTTTTGCATGTCAGCATGACTAAATGTTAGAACTAAATGTAAATTTTCTATAACAACTTATGTACAACATTTAATGGCAAATAAATTATTCTGTTCTATAGGTTTGGTTGCATGGCATGCTAATTATTTCTCACTTGTTTTGTATGTGTACATATGCGTGATACCCATATGTGCATGTGAGTATGCATGACGGTGGGATTTGTGCCCTGCTTTCAGACCTGGATATTTGTCTCGCGGAATTAAAGCTAAATATATTTCATAGCATTTAATATTTAAATTTGGCAAAAGATGGCAAAACAAAAAACGCACATAATAAAATAGTACTTTTTTTTACTTAAGGGCTGACAAAGTGACTATGGTCTGTCTGATGGAAAACTCAAGCCGAATCCAAAAGTGCTAGCAATCATACTCACTGCGAAAGCAGACAATGCAGTATTGCGTCCAACAATATAACGAATTAGTGAGATGCTTTTTCACGCAAAAATAAATTTCACGCCCCACTTAAAGGACCTGGGATCATACTGGAAGGAAAACACGTGCGCTGCCTGCGCTGGTAGTGAGTTCCAGTTTTTAACTGCTCGGAACAGGAAGGAAGAACCAAACCGTTTGGTTCGAGAGCGTATTTCTAAGACTCTAAGGCGGTGTATTCCAAGGCCAGGACGTGTTGTTCTGCAGAGGAAGGGAGAAGGGGAGACAAGTTTGAAGAGTTCTTCAGAATACTCCCCAAAAAAAAAACGGGCCCACTTTCAGCTTAGTGAGTACCCATTCCTTTCTGAGTAAATGTTAGACTACCTACCCTTAAAATTTCATCTTTTCTAAAATTACGTAATTCTGGGCCTACTCTCAGTCTTTATAGTTTGTCCCTCACAATCATGATCAAAACTTATGTATTCAAATTATTTTCTGAATTATCGACTAAATTAAGTAGGTTGTAAAATCTCCCCAAAAGTATAAAATTTGAGAACCAGCGATAGTTATGATGACGTCATCTCGTGCTGTGTCTCGGAATGTCATACCTGTATTTTTTATATCATGGTGACAGCTTTGTTTATTCGTTGTCATGACGCCCGGCTTAGGTAACGCGCATGCGTATGGCGAGTGAACCGCCCGACTTCTATACAACCCTTATTCCCCCCTTTAAACCCCTTACAACCTTTTTTTCGCATTAAAAAGTAGCCTATGTCCTTTCTCAGGCTCTAGACTATCTGTGTACCAAATTTCATTGAAATCGGTGCAGCGGTCTGGCCGTGAAAGCAAGACAGACGGACAGACAGACAGAGTTACTTTCGCATTTATAATATAAGTATGGATATAGATGTATTTATTATACTCTTCTTAGATAATACTCATCTATTCAACAACACATTTACATTACATAGGTATTATGTTCATAAAAACTCTTTGGCAAATAACTCATTGTTAGGTACCAACTCTTAGCGTCTTATACTCGTGATAACTTCTAAACGAAATGTACGATTGGGATGAAACACAAAGTATTTTACTTCTAAATAAATACCCTTGGTAACATAATGCTTAATTTGGATAAGGATTAATATTACGATACACATTTAACGTAGTTTCTCTCTTCAGACTATTTAATATTTTTTTTGAACACGAAAGCGGTTATTGTGACTAAACCATGATAGTTACATATATGCTCTCGCGGACTTTTTTGTAGATCTTAATGGGTCCTACAAACCCGTAATACATTATTTTGTTCTATTGTCAATAGTTATAGGTTTTCGATTTCACACCTTGGGTTACAAAATATCACTTTTCTTACGGATCCCTATTTTTTTTGAAAATAAAATATAGCCTATAGCCTTCTTCGATAAATGGACTATCCAACACTGAAAGAATTTTTCAAATCGGACCAGTAGTTCCTGAGATTAGCGCGTTCAAACAAACAAACAAACTCTGCAGCTTTATAATATTATAGTATAGATGTATTTTAGTTTGAGCCTGGGAGTCATACTTTGGCACAAATTATAGGTTAAAGAAGTTTTTGTATTTCACAACATATTAAGCCTATGACTGTTTATCGTTTAGATAATCGATATAAAATTAATCATTCCATTTTATTAAAATACTGTCGAGGAATACCGCCGGTGAAACAACATTTTCTTGATGTCTCGCCCATCCCAGGTACCACACAATCGTCATGATGTGTGCACTGTGCACAACACCCAACAGTTCGGTTCCCACTAATGCAATTGCACCAATAACCCAATACTGCGTTTATAGGTTCGTCTATATTGTTGAGTTGCTCATCATAAAAAATGTAGGTGTAGTATTCCCGTCTTGACGTATGTCTTGATTTGATACGACCTCTTAATAAAACTGGGTGATTACCACCCATGTGTACCATGAGCTCTACAGAAAACTCAATGTTAAGACATATTTCCACTTCATATATGCCTTGGTCTCTGACATGTTCGCCATAATATGAGCGAGCCTGCTTTGTCTGATGAGGACCCAATGATATTCGTTTTAAATTATCTAGAGTAAGCTCTGGAAATGTATTTAGAGCAGGCAGACTTGCATTTATACTTCTAAATAAAACCCTTCGTCGATTTAAACGGTATTCATCTTAAATTGTCCTAAATAAATAGGCTAATAATAGGTATGTCTGTAACACCTAGACCTATCAGGCGGTATTACTCTCCGGCGAACTCCTTCGGTAGAGGTTATGAGTCCAGGGCGCCTTGTATAATCAATAGAAGAAAGAAAATTTAAATTTAAAAAAAAAGAACGTATAGAATGGGTGTGTGTGTAATGTGGGAGTCCCAAGGATCTCTTCAGAGAAACAACAAGAACACAGTAACACAAATATATTTCGGTTATAAATAATAAAAGAAATTTACAGTTTCTTTATATTAAAACACAATCCTTATCAAAAAAATTATAGTGGGTAGTGATTTTATATAATATATATAAGAGTAACGGTTAATCTTGATATATTCTACATCTATCAGGCTTCTTGGTCTTCAGGTCTTCCACTCAAGCCCAAGATAGCTTGAGTGTTTAACTTTTGGATGACTGATGATTAAATAAAAAAATAAAAAAATTATACGTGACTTCCCGTAGCTACGGTAGTTGGCTTGACGAGTGGTCAGGTCATCCTCCGTATGCCAGCAGAAACATTAGAGGTTCTCTGGTGCGGAGAGCCACGCCTTGCAGGACAGGTTGATCAAATAAAATATTTTCGCCCTACACCTGAGCTGAACCGTTGTGTGGTATCTTAAAGATGATACCCTTCAACCGTATCCTTGAGCCCTACAAACAAATGGACCTTCTAAGCATTTTTTGAATAATAGAAAAGACATGAAAATAAATCTCAAAATATTTTCTCAACTTACCACTAATGCAGGCTCTGGTCACACTAAGTAATTAACACAACTGAAAGACAGACAGTCACACTACTCCTGTTGAGTTCTAAGCAGAAAAGACCTCGAGACTCCAAACATCTCCTTAAATACATCTTCTTATAGATTGTTCTAGAAACTCCCCACTATGATATCTACATAATAGCTTCTTTGACATTTGTCACATATGAGTGTCATACAGTATATTAATTTAACTCTTAATATTACGCCCTCTCTCGCACAATCAGCGAACAAGCAATTAAATCAATACACTGGATGGACGGCACCTATAGTATTAGTGCATAACGAGTCTAACAGAGGGCGCTATTTACAAATCTGTATTATTATTTCTATCTTTAAAAAAAAAGTGTTACATGTGGAGTCTTGATAATGCTATTCGAGCAATTTCTTCTGCATTGAGGATTTTCAATAGGTTTGTGATACTTATTTAGTAGAGCAGCAGCAATTCTAAAATCTTCCATCATGTGACCTGAAGCCAAATTAAACAATATATTTCTAAACAGTTTGTAGTCACGCTTGAACCTACCATTAACTACTTCAACTACCCATCTGCAAAGAGTTACACATCTGCTTTTGTTTGCTTGTAAGGCAGTTAACTGTCGTTCACCTTCATTCCTGGTCTCAGGTGTGTGTATAGTTAAACCAAGAGCTTCTAAATTGGCAATAGCGTCTCGAAAGCCACGGTCCAATATCAATACATCATTTTCACGAAAAAAGTGATGTAAACTACCTTCCCTGGAAACTAAATACCGCATTATTTCAGCATCGCTTTGAGTTGCAGCAAAAGGTCCAAACACATCTATGATGTACCCATCACAACAGACCACCAAAAATGGTTTGGTCAAATTGTGAAACTTATGGAGGCTGTATGTCTTTTTTTGGTATATATAGTTGGAACTCTCCTGCACATACAAGTATGTACCATCACATTGTGCAATAGCCCATTTTTCAACAGAATAGGACTCGGGATTTCCAAACAATTTATTAGGAATAATTGTGTTTCGTTCTGCTACTTCTTGTCGAGACATATGTGACACCCCAAGGTGTGCAGGAACAAAATGATTACTGAGGCAGTTTCTCACTAGATTCATTTTGTAGTTAACTGTTGATTTCGGAATTCTTAGAAGACTAGATATTCTAGCATCACTATCACCTGTTCTGTATTTAATCAGAAGCATTGCTAATGCAGTTTATGATTCCTTGGTCTCCACTGACTGTATGGATATGCTATTGTGTAATTCTACAAATTCTTCAGTTAACCGTCCTGTCCAATAGTGACATAAATGATTTGGCTTGGTTTCTATTTTTTCAAAATCAAGAAAAGTTTCGTCACTTTTGCTGTCTTACAAACTTTCAATCTGTTGAGCTGTAAATGAGTTAGATAAGCTCGTGTTTTCAACAACATTTCCCAATCATTGGAATATAAATGTTCTTCACAAACTCTGGTATAAAAGTTTATGTTTGGCCAGCAACCCTGCCTTGATAATGGTAAGCACTAAATGACCTGCACTATGTTGGCAACCATCAAAATTGCATCTTCTGGATGTGTTGGCACAGCGTTTATAATTCGGAAGCACAATTATGGACACATCTGGTACATTTCTCACAATTAACTCAAGAGGAAAAGGTGGTGGGACAGGTGGTGGGACTGGTGCTTGGACGCCTTGATCAGTAATATTTTCTTCTCGATCATTAAATCTTACGCTCTCTGCTTGCTGATGTTTGCTCATGTTACTTGCCTCATAGCTCTTAGATAACATGCTTGACATAAAAAGTTGGGCGTTCTGACCTAAAAACATACGAATCATGAATAATAGAAAATATCTTAAATATATCTAGCCGATTCCAAACTAGGCAGAGCCTATACTATGAGAACCAGCCTGCTGATAAATCTACTTTATAATAATAATCATCATAAGCATTTCATATCTTTATGTGAAATGAGTCCTTTTTGTAATTTATGCTAACAGAGATGTTACTGCAATAATAATATTCTTTAACATCAGCACAGCACCGGTCTTAACTTAAACAGATCTAATAATTTATTGAGTTCCATACTGTTCATAAATAGTCTTCTAATTATAAAAATATAGAACCATTGTAAACTTTGTCGGAAGACCATAATAATATTTATATCTCTTAGTACAAGTATCTTAAACTTATTATCATATTTCAATATAGTAAGTAAAAATGTGCACATATTATAAAATCGTAAGTGTTTGCTGTCTGTACATGGAAGATATATGTATAATCTTAGAAACTACTTAACCGATATGAATGTGGTTTTCACTAATGTGTTTACGTTTTCTCCACTTAACATTTCGTGTTTGTTTCATTTAAAGCGGTTCATAAATAAAAAAAAATGTTAGTTTGAAGAATCACCGCGATAACCGACCTTTATACGAACAGAGCCGCGGGCAAAAGCTTCTCGTATATTGTATATCGTAATATTTTTGAATGTATCATGTAATATTATATTGAACATGTGTATTGATTTCAAATGGATGTATTTTTTTCTTCACAAATAAAAAAAACCTTGGTGTATGAAAAAAAAAACGTGCAAGTATACAATGTACAAAGAGAATAAAAGGCTCAAGTGACATAATAATATTAACTCATAATGTCAAGTAAGCATGTAAAAAGTAATCATAAATTTTAACAAAAAAAAACGACTTCAATCTGGACCAAATTTAAATGGGACCATACGGGAATATTTAGTTATTCGTTAATTTGTCGCGCACATGCTTAATGCAAATTGAAGACTTATATGGTTTTCTCATAGATGACATGTCAGAACTGGACCAAATTGAAATGGGACCACATGGGAAGCACCAGCTTTCAAATAAAAAAAGAATCATCAAAATCGGTTCACCCAGTCGAAAGTAATGAGGTAACAAACATAAAAAAAAATACAGTCGAATTGAGAACCTCCTCCTTTTTTTGAAGTCGGTTAAAAAGGAATCTAACTCTGACTAATTAGGACAGTTCCTAGTTACTGAAGTCAGTGCTGCAGATACTTCTCTAAGCAGCCGTGCTCAGAATTAACCTGCGTCAGTCAGAAGGAAAGGATTTGGAGGTGGAAGTGCTCACTGATAAACTTCGGCGAGCACTTTTGGCTCTAAATTCCGCGGTTTCCGGTCAAGGAGCACGCTAGCCTCAGTGGACACGGTACGGTAACGGGGTATGGTTGCGAAATCCATTACTATTCGTTATTTACGTAAATTATATCAATTCATGTATGTGATCTTCCTTGCTTCTTCGCTTCGCAGATGACATGAAGATTTACACTGTTATTTCGTCTCCCGCTGATGTGATCGCTATTTAGGATCAACTACATCACCTCTAGACGAATACTGCTTGTTAACAGGATAAATCTTAACCCGTCAAAATATTCAGGGGCGCGTCCCTAAAAACGCGCGAAAAGGCACTTGCAGTTTTGCAAAACACAAACAACTCAATTCATATTTGACACTAAAAAAAATATCTCAGTAGTTTAATAAATCAGTCTACCAATCTACCGAGTGACATTTATGAAATAATTCTTTATTTTTGTGAAAAAAAGCCTTAACAAAGATCAAAATCATCGAAATCGACCTTTTTAATTAGCACGCTCTGCCCTATTTCGTGCTCTATTTTAAATGTTTTTTTTGTTATTTCACGAGAAAAAACTATGGAGAAAAGATTTACCGGTTTAGTTTTTTATTAATTCTCACCAAAAAGCCATAATCTAAGGCTAAACATCATTCATTTTTAGCGACAAAAGTTCCATACATTTTAGTACGTAGATATCGTCTCCCGTAAATTGCAATAAATAAGTTTTATCGCGCTCACAAAATTCAGTGCCCGCCGAATATTCAAGGTGACACCACGTCCGTTTGTAGTTCGCACTGAGCTCCATAATACGTAAATGACAAGTTTTAGGGTGGGTTGCCAGTGAGTGTCGAATTGTAACTGTTAATTTGTATTCTTGAATTTAATTTAATTTTTTTAAAGAATAATTTCAAAGAAAAATATTAGTATTTTTTATTAACACAGAACTTATTTTTATGTTTTTTTTAACTTGCTATGTATGTATATATCTAACTATATTTGTTAAGACGGAATCTTGCAACTCAATTTTGCAGATATCTTCAACCGATTGTGTTGAATTTTTGTAGGCATATGTATATAGCGTGACAATGCTTTAATATGATGACATGGAGCTGATCTGATGTTGAAGCTGGAAGGTGGTCATAGGAACTTGGTAACGACGGAACCTATCGAGTTTGGAGTCGTTTGATTTGTCTTGACGAGTACTTTGAATGCACTTTGACAGACCGAGACACTTTGAGAAATTGTTTTTAAAAATGTAAAAAAAAAATTTTTTTTAATGATTTCTGTTAGAATTTAATAACTACTACTGAAATAATGAAAGACCTTAAAATTACAGTTTTATTTTTGACTGCATGGTTGGTCTAGTGGTTTAAGCGGTTGCCTCGCCGCTTCCTACTGTATCAGGTGTTGTGGGTTCAAATCCCACATGGGACAACACTGTGTGATCCACGAATTGTTGTTCTGAGTCTGGGTGTCCATTGTGTCCGTTTCATGTATGTTTGTAAAGTCCCCCGCGACACAGGATTTATTGGATATATACGGAAGTTGTCTTTTTTGAAAAAAAAACTAGCTGAGCCCCACGGTCTTACCCGCGATACTACACCAACCGCAGTTACTCCTTATATCATCAGCTACCTATCAGTAAAAATCCCGTCAAAATCGCTCCAGCCGTTCCAGAGATAGCCGGCACAAACAAACAGACAGACAGACAAAAATTGTAAAAAAGGGTCCCATCTACACTTTACGTCATTTCCATTATTATTCATCCCTTAAGTTCGAATTTAATCAATTGGTGAATTGTAAAATAATAGATGCCCTATCCTTATATAATATAACCTTATATTATCTGATATCTGTAATCTGTAAAATCTGTAAAAAAAAAAGTACGTAAGTAAGATTTATGTAGTAAAATTTAGTCAATATGAGCAATAAAAGCGTTCAAAATTTATAATTTTAAGAAACATTATGTTCCATTAATATAACATACCTACATCATACAAATTTTATTTCATAACATAGCATTAAAATCCGTTGATTACTGTAAAAGATCTAAGCTGACAGATAGCGCGAGCGACTTAATTTTATACTGTGTAAAAATATATTATTTGTCCATGAAATGAATTAAAAATTAATAGGTACACTTGAACCCCATTCTCGGCCGTTGACGAGTTACTTAAAGCCCGCGGGCTTTCCGATATGACTAAGATACATTGCGTGCTTTGTAGGACATTCTAAACATTCTTCAAAGGCGAACAGTTAATGAATATGTAACTAGAAGAAAAAACCGAAAGTAAATTTATTAGTTGCCAGGGTTAGTATGCAACAGTGGCCGATGCGTTTGTGTGCATGTAAAATATGAATGTGGGTGTTCAATCACAAATTCCCACGCTCAAGGACTACAGTCTTCATTAGTCTCATTTAAAGGAAAATGTAACATTTATAACCAACAACTATACACCGAGAGGGCATATATTGGCAAGGCAGAATGCAATAACTATGAAATATTTATTAAGTAAATTGTGTTCGATCACACGTACATTGTAATTCGTATGTATCTTTATATGTGAAGACCGTTAATTGGCTTTCTAGTGACAGTAAAGGATGATATATCATCATAGTAATATTATAATTGCGAAAGTTTGTAAGTATGGATGGATGTTTGTTACTCTTTCACGCAAAAACTACTGAACGGGTTTGGATGAAATTTTACAGTAATATAGCTTATACATCAGAATAACACTTAGGCTACTATTTGCCGCGATAATCGAAATACACGCGGGTATGTATCGAATTTGAGATATTATATGTTTTATGTGATATTCCATCTTACGACAACACCCACTTTTATTATTCCGGCGGTCAGAAGCATAAGTTTGGGGTTGGGTTCATAGTGACGAAGGAAGTGAAAGAATGTGTGAGAGGATATGTTCCACAGTCCGATAGAGTAATGTTGCTACAGCTAAACACCAAGCCTATAAAAACCAACCTAGTCTAATAGGACAAGCTAAGACCGCTTTCTTCAAAATGTTGCGAGTTTCAGTGGTGCAGTATCCATGTGACTGCGTATTGGAGTTCAAAGGGAGCTTTAATTTAATATATTTTTCAAGTCGGTGAAAAATTATGAGATTCATCGCTTTTCATGCTAAATTTACTGAAACTTGAGAAAAAAAAACAATAAAACAGTACATAAGCCATTAATTTCTGATGCTTATCACCTTTTACGTTTCTACGAGTTGTTTGAGTCAACCTCATACAAATACACACCTTTCCTTCGTATTCGGGACACGATATCAATTTCTTCATTGAACTATCTCCTCTTGTAGCTCCTGGTGAGGCATCTTTACGTCATAAACGGTTGGTTCTATGAACAATATCCGGTAGCGGAGTTAATGAAACAATACTTATTACAACTTACGTATAAACTTTGCCCTGACAGTACACTATCGTGATTTAAACTTATACGAGGTTCAAAGAAAAGTGAAGTCGAATGATGCATTAAAGTGCAAGCGCTCAGTCGGAGTAGTTTGCGCGCGCAGCTCTGGTGTGGGTCGGGAGGAGGCCGGGCTCGGCGCTCGGCGCGCTGCCGCTGCAGTGTGGCGCGGCGTTACGTCACCGCCGCACGTTCCCAGGCGCCCGGCGCCCGCCAAACATCGCGTAGCCGCTGCCGCACCCCGCCCGTGCAGTGCGCGCTGCACCGCCCCTTGGTGCCACTGTGGAAGTGAGTGATGTGCACGTAGCACGTACAGGTAGCGGACTGGCTGGCTCTCCTAGTCGTCGACCGAGCGCTTCGGAAATGAGGATATCATTGGGAATGAACGGTGACAGTACGTAGCGCCCGAGCATGTGTTTGTTATTTATAACTTTTACTACTAGTTACTGACGAAGTGAGTGATCATGCATGAGGTCGTGAGCTAGTAACAAAGTCTGAAACGAGTGCAGCGGAGAGGTGCACGTATTTGCGCCGACTATCGCACGCTGGCACGACGTCGAGTGCGGCTATTTTCGTGGTACATTCACGATAATCACTCGTATGTACGACGTACCGCGTACTAGCACGTTCACCTACTTTACAACGTGTTCGTTTTGCAAATCAGTTTATGTTTAAATTACAATTTCATAAAATGGACATTATAGCAAGGAACATATCTATTTAAAGCATGGAATATATTTATATATGTCAACTGCATAAGGCACAATGAACGAATAGTTGAGTTGCTGTTTAAACGAATATAGTTGCGTAATACACATAAAGTAACACGTTTTGTTTAAACTTGAAACACGCACACACGCAAGAACAAACAGTGCTTTCCGTGATTTTTCTTCACCGGGACGGGAGAGTACCAACGCTCCGCGATCTCGAAAACGATTCCATCGCTTCTATAGCAATATAATAAATTGTTTGTATAAGTCAGGTAACGGCTAATATTACTAACTACTTAATACTACCTACTACTTACACGTTTACATTACATCCGATTATGTAGACGTACAGTTTTAAACACAAGCTTGTTTATTTTTTCAAGCTTGTTTATATACTACTAGCGACCCGCCCCGGCTTCGCACGGGTGGATTTCAGATGCCCCCACCGACGACACGCTCGTGCATTTTAAATCTGTAATATCTTCGAATATATTCATTTAAATTAGATACTGTAAAAGGCCATTTTGATCTATGTCAAATGCAGAATGTATTTAACTTACTTAATTGTATAAGGATTCATTTTTTATTGCTTAAAATCACTTCGTAAATAAGCCATTATTTCTCGTAAAAAGAAAGGAATAAAAATGGTTGTTGTGGGTTATCCCTAAGAGATGTAGTACTTTTTAAGGTGTACAATACTGTAGTACATTATTTTGATCTATCTCATAGGGTGCAACCAGCGTTTGCAATGTAAGCGCAAAAAAATCTAGGGGCACGGTCGTGCCCCCGCCAAGACGAGCCAAGCGGAGCGCAAGGGCACTACCTACCTTTTCTCGATGTGTTTCGTCGTTTTTTTGAACCCTCATAACTTTGGTTCCCGATATACCAGATCGTTCAAATTCTCATAATATGATGTTACCAATAGACTAATGAAACATACAAAGTTTCAATTGCATAGCTCTAATACTTTAGATTTTATTGATACCTAAAAAACACCGATTTCGTCACTGACACACTGATGATCATCAAAACTGTTAGGGTACTTCCTGAAGTGCTAGAAAGCTGAAAATTGGTATGTAAACTAAGTTTAGTATACAAACAACAGAAAAATTCATAAACCTATTACTTTTACCCCCCAACACCCAAATTTGGGGGGAGGAAGTTTGTATGAGACTTTCACAAATGTTTATGCTAGAGGTTTTATTTGTACATTTTTACTGAGATGTAGAGTTTGTGAAGTTAGGGTTGGTAGAGTTAGGGCGTGTAGATTCGGAACCTTGGCTCCACATGAGATCTGATATCTTTTTCACAGGGTAAGCCATATGCAGTCGTCTTGGCAACATTTTACATGAAAATGTTTTTGGTGGGATGTGTTATTTTGCTACATCACATTAGAAACCTGGAAAATTAACAGTGTTGCCATACTGTATTATGCATTTATTATACATAAAAACCTTCCTCTTGAATCACTCTATCTATCAAAGAAATCCGCATCAAAATCCGTTGCGTAGTTTTAAAGATTTAAGCACACATAGGAATATAGGGACAGAAAAAGAGACTTTGTTTTATACTATGTAGTGAAGAGAGAAATAGTTTACACTGATATCTCTCGGTACGTTTGTCATGTTTTAGATCCCTTGTAAACACACTCCCCATACTAGTACTCATTTAGTTTCAGTTAGAGTACTCATTTACTGGCCCCGCTCTTTCATTAACAATGTTGGCATTTCAAGCTGTCACTTCTTCATTCTTCTTTGGAATGAGCTCCCTCTCGAAATCAGGATGGCCACCGTACTTTTTCCTTTAAGACGAAAGTAAAGCAATATCTTAATAAGCAACTGGCAGAATCAACATCCTCATAACTGTCATCCACTATTTTTATTATGCGTATGTGTATGTATTGTATGTACTTGTATAAGTTTATATGTATTTAGTTGTATGAATAATATGTATTATAGTTTTTGTGGGTTCGTTAGAAATATATATATTCTGTATATTTGATATGGTATTTGATCTATTTTAATACAATTATTAATCAAAAAGCACCTACTTTCCGTTTTCTCTGCATCGCCCAATGGTTGACTGGTAGAGAATGCCTGAGGCATTAAGTCCGCCAATGCACCACAAGTGCATAATGTATTAAATAAATAAATAAATTGCAGTTTACGATTTATGGCGTATTAAAAAAAAACGACTTACTTGATTTCGTTCAAACCAATTTTCGGTGGAAGTTTGTACATCATATACATATTTTTTTAGTTTTATCATTCTCTTCTTTCTATTTTTGTGTGAAAATCTTATTGCTGTTCACAGAATACATCTACTTACCAAGTTTCAACATTATAGTTCTTATAGTTTCGGAAAAAAGTGGCTGAGACATACGGACGGACAGACGGACAGACAGACATGACGAATCTATAAGGGTTCCGTTTTTTGCCTTTGGCACGGAACCCTAATAAAAACTACAACGCACTAATATAAATCTCACTTTGTAAATGTCAAAATGTCACCAAATTTATAAGTACTGTTATATAGGTACAAGAAAAGGATAGGTTTAAAGCCCGTCCGCTCATAAAATATAATTATGCCAGTTTTAATTTGGTCTCACAAATGAAATCGGAGTCAAAGACACATAATAAAAGATAGAAATAGGTATTGGGAGCACATTGGCAGGCGGATAGTCAGTAACTTTTGAATTGTAACTGACTGATTGTAAAAGAATGCTCTAAATATTAATTGAGAGGAAGAACAGAGCCTCCATAGAGTGTCAATCAGTGGCCTATCAGGGGGTGCTGATGATGAGATGTCCAATTGTTTAATCTTTATGTCATCTTTATTCCACTTTTTTATGGTCGCTAGAGCAGTAGGCATGGAAACATTGAAATTGAAATATATTTAATTAAAAAGTAGTTTAATATAGCTAAATGAACATTTGGAGCAATTTCTACCTATGATTGCCAGTAAGGATAATGTTCGGAGGTATACAATCTGAACATTAACCGCTGTTGTAAAATTCACAGGTAAATTATTCATCACTTCTTTATAATCATACTAGCTGACCCACGCAACGTCGTTTACGTCTCCTATTGCCCGTAGCGTGATAATTTTCCCCCGTTTTTGAAACATTCTTCATTGGTGCTCCGCTCCTATTGGTCTTAGCGTGATCATGTATAGCCTATAGCCTTCTATAGCCTAAATGGGCCGTCTAACACTGAATTGGACCAGTAGTTCCTGAGGTTAGCGCGTTCAAACAAGCAAACAAACTCTTCAGCTTTATATATTAGTATAGATGGATTTATTATACTATTCTAAGTTCTAATACTCATAATAAACAACACATTTATTTGGATAAAGATTGATATTAGGCATTATATTGATAAAAACTCTTTGGCAAATAACTTATTATTAGGTACCAACTCTTAGCGTCTTATACTCGTGATAACTTCTAAACGAAATGTCCGATTGGGATGAAAAAGTATTTTACTTCTACATAAATACCCTTGATAACATAATGCTTAATTTGGATAAGGATTAATATTACGATACACATTTAACGTAGTTTCTTTCTTCAGATGATTTAATAATTTTTTTGAACATAAAAGCGGTTATTGTGACTAAACCATGATAGTTAGATATTTGCTCTCACGGACTTTTTTGTAGATCTTAATGGGATCTACAAACCCGTAATACATTATTTTGTTCTATTGTCAATAGTTTTTGCAGCGCACGCAAAAATAGGTTTTCGATTTCACACCTTGGGTTACGAAATAGCAATTTTCTTATGGATCCCAATTTTTTTTTGAAAAAAAAAATAGCTTAAATCGCCTCGCCTCGATAAATTGAGTATCCAACACTGAACGAATTTTTCAAATCGGACCAGTAGTTCCTGAGATTATCGCGTTCAAACAAACAAGCAAACAGACAAACTCTGTAGCTTTATAATATTAGCATAGATAAATTGATTACAGATTCTGCCAACAAGTGAGCTTACACTAAAAATATCTATGCATCGAAAATCACTTGTAGGAACTTGTTGCTCAAATTTATAAAAAATGACACTGACGCGCGAAACTTGATTTTTTTCACACAGAACCGTTTGGTTCTTTTCAACATTAATTTGTAGCGACAGATAAACTTGATAAGTTATAAAATACATAATAATTTTTTATGAAATTATAACTTTGCGACTGATAATAGAAGCATTATAGAGTATGGGCCCGTGTCGAAAATTGATGGGTCATCTGAACCACCAGGAGACCTTTTAAAAAATATACAGGGGCATAAAACAATAACATTCAGCACTATGCCGTCACTTGTAAGCTGTTCAACTAAGTACAGGTGAAGGGGAGGTGGTAGCAACCCTCGATTTTTCTCCCTTGCCACATGATTTTTGTACGGAGTTGCGAAATAACGTATTAAAAGAAATATTGAAATTGTATGGAACCTATGCCGTACTACTAATAATCTATACTACGAGTAATATTATAAACGCGAAAGTTTGTATGGATGGATGTTTGTTACTCTTTCACGCAAAAACTAGAGAACAGATTTGGATGAAACTGTACAGTAATATAGCTTATACATCAGAATAACACATAGGCTACTATTTGCCGCGATAACCAACATACACGCGGGCGGAGCCGCGGGCAACAACAAGTAATAAATCTTATATATAAAATTCTCGTGTCACAATGTTAGTTACCATGTTCCTCTGAAACGGCTGTACCGATTTTTATGAAATTTGGTGTGCAAATCGGGTATTAACATCTATTTTTATACCCCAATTTTTTTAATGGTATAACAACGTTTGCCGGATCAGCTAGTAATATAATATAATACACTAAATAAATTGAGGCAAACCCCAGCAAGTTATTGGATATACTTGTATCGGGGTTGTCTCGCTTCTTTCACGTAATTTATAAATACACAATGATGAGGCCATAATTATAACAGACTAGTACTAGTAGTCAATAATTGTGTAAATTATAAATAAAAATAGATGTCCAAAATGTTCACTTTTTTCTCACATGACCAGAATTATAATTTACTAGCTGAGCCACGCTGTGTCGTTTAAGTCTCCTATTGCCCGTAGCGTAATCATTTTCCCCCGTCAAACAAACAAACAAACTCTTCAGCTTTATAATATTAGTATAGATAAAAAATTCATGAATGTTGTAATATGCATAATTTATTTCTTAGTCTTAGGGCTGTGTATTCCCTCCAACATTTTCGTAATTTTTTAAATATAATTGGCTCCATACAAAATATGCTCTTTCGTAAGCGTGCAGTTCTGTAATCATATACACAAAGTTTGTTATCAAATTCAAAATCATTTATTCAGATGACACTAAGTGACATTTGTAAACGTTAAATTGAAGCTATAGTTAAAACTCATAGATCGACCCCAACAGACGCCACAGCATGTACTGGATTGTCAAAGTAAATTAGATGTAAACATCAAAATCTACTGCCTGCTTGTGTCAATCTATAACTTCCAGTTTCCAAAATGCGTAGAGCCCTATGAGAAGAATATTATATTATTATGCCTTGGTTGCTCACTTCAAATACAAAATAAGTGAAATATAATTTCGTTTTTAAACTAAGGATAATATATTGATACCCAAAATCTTCCTATTCCTTCCTACCTATAATGCTTGTATTAAAAAAAAATTTTCAATTGCGCTTTCCAATTGAGTTTACTGTCAATTATTACTCCTAAAAATGTTGCTGACAACTCGATTTATGAGCTTATATTGATAGTGCACGTTACCATTTTGTGTTAATGGTGTAATTGGCTAAAATCGTTGAGTGCATGATGTTACGTTGAGTGAGATTCATTTTTAAACTATTATTGTCTAACCATTTTTAACCGACTTCCAAAAAGGAGGAGGTTCTATGTTCCACTGTATGTTTTTTTTTTTTTTTTTTATGTTTGTTACCCGATTACTCCGTCAGTTGTGGACCGATTTCAAATTTTTTTTTTGTATTCGAAAGGGTATGCTTCCGTGGTGGTCCCATTGCCAGCATATCAGGATCTGATGATGGGATCCCAGGGAAATCGAGGGAAACTCTCATTTTTTATAGGCACATACTATGTTTTTCGTATATTTCCTGAAGTTACACCCGTATTTGCGTCTGGTAGTCATCATTTTATGATGATGAGCTGATGATGTAAGGTACAACTCCTTAACGGTTAGGAGTTGGAGTATAAATCTTTAAATATCAGATGTATATATGTTACCTTTAGTCGTATTCTTTCAAATTATTTAGGTAAGCTGATGATGGTAGGTGGAAGGTACAACTCCTCAACGGTTAGGAGTTGGAGGATAATTCTTTTAATTTCATACGTATCTTCTTCAAACAGATTCAATTTATGAAGAACCAGTTTATTTTACGCTTTTAAGTGTTTTTTTGGCAGAGAGTTTTCGTTGGATGTTTTTTGGAAGTCGGTTTTTTTTTTATACCATCGATTATTTAACATTGTTTATGTCAGTTTCATACGTGTTATCTCTATCTTTTTGGGCGATTATTATGTTATTGTCATCAGCAAAGAGGGTAATTGGATGAAATATAGATTTCGGTACGTCTATATGAATGAATTAAAGAGGAGTGGTCCTGAAATACTACCCTGGTTATGTTTTTGGACATATGTCCAAAAACATAACTTACATTATCGTTGACACCGTTTGACTATGTTTTAGTAATGAATATGTAAGTTCCTCTATTTGTAGTGCACACTGCCTACACCGGAATAGAAGTGTGCTAGTCACTACAGTTAGGGTCTGTTCACACAGACCGGCTCGGAGAGCATCGGCCCGCTTTTTTCTTTTCACACATACCGGATCGGAGCGGAGCCGCCAACTATTTCACAAAGACCGGCTACAATAGATCTGCACGAGTGCGAGCGATAAAGAGCACGCAATCGGAGCCAGTCGGCTCCTCTTATTATTTCACACGAAGCGCGTTCAAACATTATTAATGACAAAAGAAGTGCACATGCAAAAATAAACCTTACTACAATTTCTCAAAGCTCTGTTTCCAACGTGATAAAAATGTGCTCTCCTCTCCGAGCCGGTATGTGTGAACGGAGGGTGTATGAGGCAGTGTGAGTAGTGTGACCCTGTCCGCAGCGGGCGCGTGCGCGGCGGCTCGGCGGTAGCGGCGCGGCGCCATGTGGCGCGCGCTGGCGGCGCTGGCGCTGCTGGCGCTGGCGCTGCTGGGGCTGGTGCGCGGCGCGGCGGGCGGCTGCGGCGTGGCGCAGTTCGCCTGCCGCAGCGGCGCCTGCGAGCGTCTGGACGCCTACTGCGACGGCGTGGCGCAGTGCGCGGACGGCAGCGACGAGCCGCCGAACTGCACGCCCTGCAACAGGACGTACTACGGGCGCGTGGGAGTCGCGTACTCCGTCGGCGTGCGCGACGCCACGCGCGTGCCTTTCCTGTGTCACATGACGTTCACCGCCGGAGGCGTGGCGCACGGGGATCTCGTGCAGCTCGCCTTCGATGAGTTTCGTGTCGGGCGCTACGAGCCCGGCGCGCTGGACGGCTGCCCGGACGGATACATGCAGTTGTCGGAGCTGGGCCGCCCCTTCACCGGAGGCTCGTGGTGCGGCAAGGCGGACGGTGCTGCGCTTTACTACAGCGAGACGGCGACGGTCACGGTGTCCGTGAAGCTGTTCCGAGTGCGTCTCGGTGAGCCGTTTGGCTTTCGCTTGCGCTATAAGTTCCTCGCTCAGCGAGACGCAGTAGTGAGGTTTGTGAAGTTTAGTTTGAAAGGGTCACATTTTACGAGTAGGTATTTCGCTAAACTAACTTATCAACGTTTGGTAGGTTCGGCGCTATCGAGGCGCCCTTGGAGCGCGGCTCTATCTCGCCGGGCACGTACTGCACCCGCACCTATGAAGAGTGTCACCGCAAACCGTGTCGATTGCAGAGCCCGAATTACCCCGGCATGTATCCTAGGTAATGCGTATAATATTTATTAATACGACTAAACATGCAGGAGATTGCCTATCCTCGTCAAATAATTTTAAATAATACTTTGTCAGCTTGCTATTACCACGTTTCAATCATAATTAGTGTGGGTTTCAGTAACACATGGGTATGTATGTATGTATATGTATATACTTGGTTACTAGCATAATTGAGGTAAACATCTCTTTTACTTTGAGTTTTTATGTTTTATTGATCTACGCTATTCACTGTAGTTAGATATAAAACACCGTGGATACAAGGGCTCCACATACATACTTTCGTACACAGTGCACTCACTCGCGTGTCTGACACATCAGCTGTAATAATTCCGAATCGTGTCTACTGAGACAAAACAAATGGTTGCTTATTAATTTTACACTTTTGAATTTATATGAATCAACTCGATTTATTGTATTTTTTCTCGTAAAAAAGAGAACAATAACACTTGTAGGCGACATGTCTCAGTAGCATCTTCGTTGGTCGTCGGCCAGGACAGCCGCTGCGCCGCGTATCATACGATTTTCGTCGTCGACTTTCTCGACTTTGGCTAACTGCGGGCAAAACGAAGCTTGATGGTATTCCACAAGGTGTTTGTATAATGAGTGTGAGTAATGTTTGTCAGGAACGTGACGTGCTACTGGAGCCTGCGCCAGAAGGACATCCCCACGTGTAAGCACGCGATGATTTCTGTACGACAGGAATACTCGCACAAGATGCAGATTAAACGTTCTATTTCTATGGCAAGGTATGTGTTTCGATGTTACATTTTGCTCTGGCTAATAATTTAATTATAATTAACCAATTTAGGCAATAAAAATAAATAAATAGGTGAATTTCGTGGTTAATATTCGAAATATTTATATTTTTTTATCATGTTTCCTATGGAGGTGTACTAAAAATATTTCAGTCCTATATACCTACATTTAACTAAAAAGGTCTGGAGGACTCTTCCGATTTGGAAGTTTTAAACACGATAGTTCAAGTTATTACTTGGAAGGGATATAAAACAAAAGATAATTATAGAATTAATTGAATATTTAGAAGGTAGCAGAGCCACGCTGATTTCAGCATGGTTGGGCGGCTCGACCGGGACGGTACTACCCTCGCACAGAAAATCAACGTAAAATGACAGCTTCCGTGCTGTCGTGTTTCGTTGGTGAGTGCGAGACCGGGGGCCCAAATGGTCTAGTCAACAAGTTCCATACTTGTTGACTAGACTAAAAGATGCAGAAGCATTACTAGGCCGCCATGGTGTATGTCGCCATGCTGCAATGAGTATGGTGACCACCACTCTTAGATTTTGCTTATGCTTTCCATCAGGCAGAGTATAGTCATTTTGGCGGGCCAAACATAAAAAAAAAAAAAAAATCGAAAGTTATCGTACAAGTAGCCCAGAACTTTTCTCAAAAGCCGTTCTAATGCGACCGTTGTGTCTGTGTCGGCTGTGCGCAATTTGTGTACGTCGTGTGGCGGTAAGTCAATATGTCTGTACAGAACGGGGTGTGGGCGTGTGGGTAAGGCGTGGGGGTGTTGCGCGAACAATGAAATGTAAGCAGGCAATTAACACGCAGCTTGAACAAGACGGGGCGCGTGGTGCGCGCGTGGCGCGAGTGCACGGGCGAGCGCGACCGGCTCATCTTCTACGACGGCGCGTCCACGGACGACCCGGTGCTGGTGGAGTACTGCGGCGGCGACTGGCTGCCGCGCGTCACGTCGCGGGGCCCGGAGATGCTCGTGGCCTTCCACTCGTCGCCCTTCAGCGCGCCGCTGCGGCCGCCCGCGCCGCCGGCCCCACTGCGCGGGTTCGAACTAGACGTTGACGTCGTTTTCGCAGATTCCGATTCTCTCGACTACGCCAGGTGAACTCCAACTTACTTTTCTACGCCAATTTTATAATAACAAAGGATTTTCGTATGGCCACCGCGCACCGTCCTCACTCTACAACAGACATGCATCTCTTTTTTTTTAACCGACTTCAAAAAAAGGAGGAGGTTTCTCAATTCGACCGTATATATATTATATACTTAGTTATAAAATAAATGAGGTTTCTTTAATATAAAAAAAAGTCTGTGGGTTGTGTTGTGGGACGTTTTTACGCAATGTTTTTTAGTTTGCAAATTCAAACTTTTAAATGTCAAATGTAGATACTCATGTGGTAATAAGACTACTATGATTAGACAGACAGGATATTTTTAGTCCTTGTGGTGATGGATTAAGAATAAGGATTATCACTAACCCTATCATCGAGATATAATTTATAGAGAAGACGCCACTCATAAGTGCGGTGTTCCATGCAATTGCGGCGCTTGCGCCGCACTTCCTTCAGTCGCTTGCTAGCTACACTCTGCAGAAGCGGTGGCTTTAGCGTGTGATTGTTTAAATTTAAAAACGTTCTAAAACTCGTGAAATATGCCATTTTGTGTCTTGAGATATTGCACTAATAATACAAGGAATACGGAGAAAAACAAAGGAATAACTTTTCACCAGTAATTAACTAGATATCATTGTTTTAAAATTAAATACGAACAAAAAATTTTAAGACGCCATTGTTGCCTCACTCGACATAGAGTACTTAGAGTAAAACATACAGAAGTGATATTTAGGTAGAATTAAGTGACGTTAAATGCACAACGTATCTAACGTATTTAATTGCATAAGGAAAAATAATATGTTGTTAAAAATAGCTTCGTTAATAACCCTTAACACTTTTTTTGTAATAATTACACTTAAAATTATACTTAAAGTATAATTAAAAAAACTGCTTTTATATTTTATACCTCGATGCATTCTACAAAAAAACTGAAACTGTCAAAGCTATTGAAGTACTATTTACTCAGTGTGAATTTCCTAATAAAATTTCGTAGGTATAAAGCTATTTATCCGTTCTGCTTTGTGCTTGGCGCTTACTCTATTAAAGCGAATCTTTGCAACAGTTCGTTGGCCAAAACGCGTAAGCGCCATGAAAATCACGGCGCTTATGATATTTCGCTCGCGAGGAAACTATAGCTCAAATGCGATAGAGCGCTGCTTGTTAATACTGTTGGATTAGACTACTAATTTGTTTGGCTGCGCTGCAGCGCTTTTTAGTTTTAATTAAAATATAAACGGAACATATAATTGGTTTTGAGTGGCTCCTCTAGTACGTAGTACGTAATATCTCGATGAACCCTATTCATTTTATTAGACTCGTACGAGCCGTCTAAAGGCGCACAGTACTTTGGTAGTGTTAAGGAAGCAAACTAGGCAGGACAACGGTACTGCAAAGAAGGGAGGAAGAAGGAAAACTAAGATATTCATTTTGATTTATAATAAACGTACAACGTATCTAAAGTAATCAATTGAACAGGGAGGCGCGACGATGCGAGTTCCACGTCAAGGCGTCCTCGTCGGAGGAAGAGACGAATACGACTTCAACGGGAAGCGGGCGAGGGAGGCGCGGCCGTCTCCGTGCACCCGCGCACACCCTGCCGCCGAACACCACCTGCACCTGGACCTTCCACGGACGACCAGGTGACCCGAGTTCTTTGGCGATCGTAGATGTCTCACCGTAGTCCACGGAAGACGCTCACGTATATATCGTTTCAGGTGACCTCGTTTGGATATACTTTTCGAGCTTCACTCAGTACTCGCTCGTCGAACCGCGTCGAGTCGAGAGTGCCGAACGAGAAGACGAGACCGGTGTCACGCAGCGCTCGACTCTCGCAACGCAGACGCGCACGCATCTCGCTAGCGGCGCGTGTGCCGTGGAGCTACGCATCTGGGACGGAGGCGGGGCGGGGGAGGGGGGCGCGCGCCAACTCGGCCGCTTCTGCGACGCGGCGCCGGCGCTGTGCGCGCGGGCCGCGCTCGCCAACGCCACGCGCTCGCCCCGGCCCTGCGCGCCGCCCGACGGCTACGTGTCGGCAGCTCCGCTGCTGTCGTTGGCTGCCACGTCACTACCCGGCACAGCCACGCATCCTCTCGAGTTCGCGCTTCATTACGAGTTCGTAGACGCACGGTTGGAGGGATCCGCGCTACCTGTAGACGCGAGACGCATGCCGCCCGTGCCGGCCGAGTGTGCACGCCTGCTGACGTCTCCGGGTGCGTTCGCGTCGCCCCGAAACGCTCTATGGTTCGGTCGCGGGGGAGCGCGGCGGCTGCGTTGCGTGTACCGGTTCGAGGCGGAAGGCGCGCGAGTCGTCCTCGATCTGCAGTCGGCTACTTTTGGCAAGGATCCGCGGTGCTCCACCCGCACGGACTCGCTCACGGGGCGTTCGGTGTGCACCCCCGAGCCGGTGGAGTCGCACGTCGAGGAGCCCGAGTTCGGCGACGACTCGGCGGCCGACTTCGACGGGGACGAGGACTCGCCGCTGCGAGTGCCGCATCTCCGTATTTATGAATCTCCCTGGCTCGGATACAGGGTGAGCGCCTACTCTGATGTAGCAGCTTCCGCGGAATTTTCGTTCTGTTCAGTTTCACGCGCATATATATTACTAACTAGCCGTCGTCGGCGTCTCCTACTGCCCGTAGTGTGATGTAATACAGCCTTAACAAATTTTTATACTATAAAAACGGTTATTGTGAGTCAATCTTAAAAGATAGACATATATGGCTGTCAACTACTGTTTTTAGAAGAGGAAGGGGTATAATTCTGTCATACAGGACTGCACGTGGATGTCGAGTACATCTACGTGGACCGCGGCACCACGGTGTGACGTGCGGCGGAGCGCTGCTGCTCGCGGTGGGATCGAGTGTTCTTCCGTTGCGTTGCACGCTCTGTTCGGTTCTGACTCGGTGGCGCAAGTGGTAGCATAAACGACTGCTGTGCTCGAGGTCTCGGGTTCGATTCCCGGGTCAGACCAAATATTTATAATTATGATCTGCAAATATTTTGAATTTGAATTTGAAAAATTTTCTATTCGGAGTTGGGGCGTTTTCTATGTATAATATGTATGAATTTACAAAAAAAAAGTATACATGTATTTATATAAGTTGTCTATAGGGATTGCAATCCGGAAAACCGGATCCGGTAATCCGGCGGATCCGGCTTAAATATACGTCTACCGGATCCGGTACTGTCACACCGACCGGATCCGGTAGATTTGTCTTTTGGCGAAACAATCACGCTGTCTCGAATGTAGGTACTTTAAGCGTATGCTGTTTACACTACCTGTGCGAGTCGTGCGTCCCGTGCCTACAGGTTACATTTGCAAGCTCTTTAAGTTGATTGGGATATGAAACAATTAACACAAACTGTTTCTTAAGATCGTTGTTTCAAACCAATAGTAATTTTATTTGTTAACAAGCTAAAGATTTCGAACACAAACCTGACACACATTTAAGTAGACATCTAAAAAATATATATTTTTGGATTTTCAATGTTAAAACTTGAATTCAAAAGCCATCTAAACGACTGCTCTCCATGTTCCATACTATTTGACACTTGAAGAATCTACTACTAATTAAGTCGGTAAGTTTAAACATTACAATTACCTGCATGACCGAAAAATATGCAAATACATATAGCTGATTAGAACTTTCGCAATAGCCACTAATGATAACGACATAATGATGAATATTTGATCTCACTTAAGGTTAATCATTACGTTATGTTTAATTAGTTTCATGATGTTGATTAATAGTATCGATCTCTGATTAATCTGTAAAAGTAGACTGTATCACCAGCTACGTTATATAGGTAATAAAGATAAAGACGTTATTATTTTTGGAAATTTAATTATTTTAGTTTTAGTCTATGGTCTTTTTTAATTATGTAATAAGGGGCAAATGAGCAGACGTATCGCCTGATGGTAAGCAATTAACGCCACCCATGAACGCCCGCAACACCAGAGGCGTCACAAGTGCGTTGCCGGCCTTTGGGGGATGGGCCTCCAGTATCCTCACTCACTCGTGGAAACACAGAGCACCGGTTTTCTGTGAGGCCGTGGATTCACTCCGGTCGAGCCGGCCGTCGGCCCATGTATGCCGAAGCTAGGCTCTCCCACGATAAGTTTAAAAGATGAACTTATTTCTTTCAAAGATGAGCGATGATAAGCATTTAACAGTTTTCTCTGAAAGTTATGTGAATAAAGTCGATTTCGTTTATAGCTATCGTTTTTTTTACACTTCAATAACGGTCCATGTCCATAAACGCACAAGGAAATGAATTTATCTTTGTTAAATCAATCCGACCGGATCCGGCTGGATTTATGAAATTCGGTCCGGATCCGGTCGGATTGAAAATGACGCCGGATTGCAATCCCTAGTTGTCTAGTACCCATAACACAAGCTCTACTTAGCTTGGAACTGGATGACTTTTTGCGTTAGATGTCCGAAAATATTTATTAGTTATTTTTACATTATTTTTGCACGTGTTACAAAATTTTTCATTGGTACTTCGCTACTAGTGCGAAAATATATCTTTATCGCATTTTTTGCAATCGTAAATAATTTATTACAGTTCGTAAGAAAGCCTAAAAATTACCTACAGGTGCAGGTGGCGTGTATCTGTGATAACAGCACGGCTCCTCTTCGCCTGGAGTCCGGCGGCCCCGGGCTAGAACTGGAGCTGGTGTCGCGCACCATGCTCGCCGGAGAAGACCATCGACACGTACAGTTCCACGGGGCGTGGTCGCGCGGCGCCGCACCTTCTCCCTCCTGCGCGACGAGGCGGAAGTCACCACCGCCGGGGGCGAGGATACATCTCACATACCCTTACAGGTAGCGAATGCTCGAATCCGAGTTTCGGAGACGATCGGTTTGTCGGTCGTAGTAACGAAACGAACGATTTTCAGCGATGACCGGATTTCGGAGTGCGGAGAGACACCGTTCCTACTGGAGGCGCGCGGCAATCGGTCGGTGTTCTTGCGCGTGTGGGGGGAGGAGATGCCTCTGCCTACCGCGGGGGCAATCGGCGACGCTCCGCCCTGCGCCACCGCCAACCGCGTGCTCGTGTACGACGCGCACTCGTCGAGCCTCCTGCGGGTCGTGTGTCCCGGCGTCGGCGCGAGTTCCGTGCACATCTTCACCGACGAGTGGTGGGGCCGCGGCGCCAGGCCGGGCGCGCTGCTGGTGTCGTGGGCGGCGCGCGAGCCGGGCGAGGCGCGGCTGGCGTGGATGGAGCTGTGGCGCGCGGGGCCCGCGCCGCGGCCGCTGGCGCCGGGCGAGGCGTGGCCCAACGCCACGGCGGCGTGCGCGCACCCGTGCGCGGCGCTGGGCGCGTGCATGGCGGCGGCGCTGTGGTGCGACGGCGCGGTGGACTGCCCGGGCGGCGCGGACGAGGCGGGCGCGTGCGGCGCGGGCGCGCGGCTGCTGGCGGCGCTGGTGGCGCCGGGCGGGGCGAGCGCGGCGGCGGCGGCGGCGCTGGCGGTGCTGGCGCTGCTGGTGGCGCTGGCGCTGCGGCGGCGGCGGCGCGCGGCGCCCGACAAGCAGCTGCTGGGCGCGCTGGCGGCGGGGCGGCGCCTGACCGAGGAGCTGCTGTACGACGCGTCGCGCGCGTCCTCGGCGGCGTCCTCCTGACGGCGCGAGCGCTCCGTCGAGTACATCCACGTGGACCGCGAGACCACGGTGTGACGTGCGGCGGAGCGCTGCTGCTCGCGGTGCGATCGAGTGTTCTCCCGTTGCGTTGTACGCTCTGTTCGGTTCGTTCGTTGTGTTTTCCTCGGGTAGGTCGTGTGCGGTACGCTGTGAGAGTGCGCGGACGATCGATAATACTCGTGAGTGAATTGTGGGACGAGACCGAGTGAAAGATCACGAAATGTTGCGACGACGCTCAAGCGGAACTCACTGTATTATTATATTGTAATTATAAATATAACATTATTATTTTATTTAAATTATAATTTTGTACAAGACGGCGTCGTAGAGTGCGTGGGCGCCGTATAGGCTGTGACGTCGCAGGGCGAGGCACTTTCTCTGTCGTTGTGTTATATTTACTGTTGTTTATCGTTACTTATTGACGAACTGTCCCGTCCCTCGTCTTGTTTAAGTTATCTACGCTGAAATAAATACATAGTTCAAAACTAAGGACTTAAATTGTGGGGTTTCATTTTCCTACCCTGTTCACTCCTCCCACCAATGCTGTGATCACTCTATGATACTTGAGATGTCTTAGGGCCCATAGATAGGACATTCAATCACTAACCTAATTCATTGGCGAGAAGAATAAACCACAGCGATTCACCGTGTTCTTAATCTAAACTAAAATCATCAAGCACTTACTGGAGTTGTGTGGCGTCCTATTCTCGACGTCCCAAGAGATCTCTTGGGTAGGTGGGTAGGTTCTTCTCTGCGTCGTCACACAATCATAAACTCCTAAAATGCTGTACAACTTCCAAGGTATTCGAATTACAACAAACTCGTATCAGCTATCACGGATATTCGAATTACAACTCACTCGCTTCGGCTATCGCGGAACGCGCCTATAAACTCGCGAGTCCACGACCTGGACAATACAATTAGCTTACTATCAACTTATTTTCGGTTCTCAAACAACAAATCGTCTACCTTTCACAACGCGCGTCTTTCAAGTAATCGTCTCACGCTGGCATACAGCGAGCCTACAAGTATGTTAGCCTAACAAAACCCACGGTGTAATCAATCTCACGCGGAAGCTATGCGAGTATCACAATCAAATTAAATTACCGCCCGCCATTACTCGACTTGTTCACGAGATTTCTATCACGATTCACCTCAAACGTCAAAACGTCAAAACTAGAAAAATAGTGACAAACAAAAATGTTGCCATTATAATGACGTTCGAAATCTAACATACCCTTTTTTGTCCTTTTGACCTATGCCCCATGAACATGTCAACGTTGAACAGTTTGGTGAAGGTTATGGTGCAGGTCACCCACAGCTACAGGAGCAAGTTTTGTTAATCTGTTTATTTATTTTTGGTTTACTGGAACTTTCAAACTTCATTAGTATATAAAATAATAATGAAAAAAAACTTTTTATAAAACAAAAACCGACTTCCAAAAAACATCCAACGAAAACTTTGTCAAAAAACACTAAAAAGCGTAAAATAAACTGGGTCTTCATAAATTGTTATGTGCCAATTCTTGTCTATACCTAATTCTTTATTCATTTAAATAGTAGTATTATAATGTGTGCTAGGTACCTAGAATCTGTTTGAAGTCGGTGCCAAGCGACTATCATATCGCTTAGATTTTTGTAATTGTTCGTTCGTATTCTTTTTGGCTTGTCCTCATCCTGATCATCCTCTAATCCCTAACTGTTGAAGTGTTTAACCTTCTATCATCAGCTCACCTAAATAACTTGAAAGTATACGACTAAAGGTCTTTAGATACGTATGAAATTGAAAGAATTATCCTCCAACTCCTAACCGTTGAGGAGTTGTACCTTCCATCATCAGCTTACCTAAATAATTTGAAAGAATACGACTAAAGGTAACATACATACATATGATATTTAAAGATTTATACTCCAACTCCTAACCGTTAAGGAGTTGTATCTTACATCATCAGGTCATCATCATAAAATGATGACTACCAGACATAAATACCGGTGTAACTTCAGAAAATATACGAAAAAAAACATAGCATGTGTCTAAAAGAAATGAGGGTTTCCCTCGATTTCCCTAGAATCCCATCATCAGATCCTGATATGGTGGCAATGGGACCACCTCGGGAGCATACCCTTTCGAATACAAAGAAAAATTCAAAATCGGTTTACAATTGACGAAGTAATCGGTGAACATGCATAAAAAAATAAAATACATACAGTGGAACATAGAACATTCTCCTTTTTGGAAGTCGGTTAAAAATAGTTCATTGCACGGACTACCATCATGGATTTTTTGATATTATTCGAGTCAGTCGTTTATTTCTTGGAAGGGGGGAGGGACCTCCTATTTGAACAAAAAATTGCGCTTTTAAGTTGAATGTTACGCAAAATGATACCTTAATTTATTTATTTATTTAAACTTGTTGCACTTATTGTACAAAATCTTTTTATAAAAAAAAACCGACTTCCAAAAACCATCCAACGAAAACTCCCTGCCATAAAACACTCAAAAGTTTAAAATAAACTGGGTCTTCATAAATTGCTATTGCCAATTCTTGTCTATACCTAATTCTTTATTCATTTAACGTTGATTGTTGATTTAGAAGAATGACAATTAACAAGACGCCGAAAAAAAAACTATTCAAAGAATATTAAAAGAGTTGTGTATAAATAGGTCTAACAGGTTGCAGCTTGCAACTCACATTTACAATAACACATCGATGCGCTCGACAATGCCTGATATTGGTACAGACGCGCAGGTCCGACATGCCACCAGTCGGTGGTATCCGGAGGGATCCGCACAAAAAAAAGGGGCGCAGGTCGGAATTATTTAACTAAAATGTAAATAAACGTAAACGCACTGATTTTAAATATTGTGTTTTTGGAGTTGGGGGTTAAAATCTCTTTAAACCACAGAAACCTAGTAGTGGAAAAGTTATGAACTCGTATCTAGTGCGCGTGCACGTAAAGGCCCTTGATTCAAGTAGGTTAGTAGTAGTAGTAGTTAGTTCTTCTTCTGGTAATTTCTATCCAAAATAAATGCAGGTCAAGAGCAATAGACCTGTGTAACGGGGTGCCTTTGGTACTTGAGTATAATAATAATTAGTGCGAATAAGAGCACCCGTTAACAATTCGGTTAATCCGTGGGTACAGGGGCATTATAAATGATACTCACTTTCACATAAATATGTAATCTATATGTAATCAATAAAATATTCATAATAATTACAATCTTACTATATTTTAAGGCAACATCTTCCATCTGAAATAATCTCTACGAAATTTGTCTTTTCAATAAACCAAGGTGTTAGCGCCAACTGGCGTGGCCAAGAATTTGTCAACGCCAACATATAAGGCGGGGTGCGCAGTATATCTTCAGCGACTAGGCACTGCCTGAAAACTGATTTGGGCCGAGTACGATGTGGCTGCCGGACAGGTGGGTAGGAGAATATAGGAAGCACGCTTACCTTTGGTGATCTTGAGCTGCTGTCCAGACCAGGCGGCCTGATCAGGCTCCTGGCTCCTCTCACCGCGGTGTGGCTTGCGGATGAAGATGGCGGCACGTATTCTTATGGAAAAACGTCCCTAGCTTGCCGGCAAGGCACGATTGTACTCAGCGAACTAATGCGGATTCCACGATCAATCACTTGAACGCGGCGTATGTAATTTTACTATTTACAGCGGTTTTAAAGTCTACATGATATGCGGTGGCGGAGTCCACAACTGGTGTAAACTCGACAAGCGGGCGGCGAGCTTCGCGTCTGGAGCGTTCTCTAAAACGTGCGGCGAGGTCCGCGTTCAGGGCGTAACTGTTTTATCTCTTCTTTGTTGTAGCGGCGCGTGCGACTGGAAGGGAACATCGGTTAAGGTGTGGGTAATATATGTGCCGACAGATTCACCTAGCGGAACTTTATACAAACTAACAGAGTACCTGTCTCTATAGACAGGTGGCGTTACCACAAGGAGTATCATGCCCTAAGGTCATGGAGTAACCGGAGTAAAACGATAACCTTTCTAAATCGTCTCATAGATGTCGTCATTTTCGGACTTATTCGCATTAAATACTTGAATTTTTTTTTTAATAATAAATTGTATTATCAAATATATCGTCATGTGAGGCGCACACTTTTAGAAATAATTTGTTTTTAAATGTGAGAGTACATTTATTGAAACTACCTCACATTTAAATGTGTTATGTTGTGAGGACAGGGGGCGGGGCGCGGTGTGCGGGGCATGTTGACTCTTCGCGTTAGCAATCAGCGAGTCGAGGCGCCCGGGCACGGCAAGCGTCACTGTGTCAAATATTTCATGCAAGACCTTTATTAAATGCTAATGTTTGTCGACGTTTCGTGCAATCATAAAATAAAATGGAAAAGCGACAGAGGCCTCGCTTCGCTCTCAGCATCGCTCAGGCGAGGCGAGAAGGGGCACTACATGCAAAACGATGGTATCGAAAGTCTCTGCAGAATTTTTGCTCTATTAAAACTTGTCTATTGAGCATATTTAAGAATGAAGGTTCTCAACTGGTTGTATTTTTTTTAATGTTTGTTACTGGTCTCGAATTTTACCGGTTGCGAATTCGGTATTTATGAAGGCATTCGGTATTTAAGAAATTTGTTTATAGTTTTTTATTGACCGATCAATCATTTAAGTTGCAGTGAATGTTCTTTAATGTACTACTTAATTCCAGTTGTTTCAATGGTTAATGTTATGTTGCCTACAGGAGGACAGGTCGTTATCAGTTTAACTTTTCTGCTTCTGCATTCAGAAACAGAAATGTATAACTAATAACAATGTTGAAGGTAGTTAAAGTGTAGTGTGGTGTGCGGGCGGTGAGTTGTGACGCATACATAAAGTTGCCCACGATCCGCCGGTGTGCTCGCTGCTGCCCGCTAACTAATAGCCATACAGGCTCACGCCGCCCAGCTTGTTACGTCGTCGGTAGGCATAGTCGGGGAGCGCTGCGGGGGCGCTGTTCATCAGAGCGAGATAATTTAATGAGCACGGTCATTGCACCGACCAGACCACCTGCCATCCAACTGGCTGTTTCTTGTACCTACCACGAATAAAAATCGCTAAATATATATATTTCAGCAATAGTAGCGTTGCCACAGCATACAATGTGGCGTACATAATTTTAATGTACACTTTAGTGTAAAATGTATCCAGGAAAGGTAACGGGACATGTCCTTCTCTGTATTCCTACAAGGAGTCTGTGCGATGCAGTCATCTTGTCTTCTTGCTTTGGGTCGAACAACATCGACCAAAATTTCTATTTCAGATCGAGTCTTCCATTGTCCAGTCAATGGTCAGCTATGGTTTCAGACTAGAGTGGTTTTAATTGATCTATATAACTCCCTTTAAGTAGTTATGCATACACACGTACGCATACATAGCCTCTAACAGACGACTGCTAGACATGGCTGCTCTTCTTAGAAAGGAGGTTTCGCTCTACTAAGCTGGCCAGGTTTCAAGTTTTTCATCTCTAAGCAGTGCTGTAGTCCTGCCTAGTTTTTCTACTATAGTCGACGTACAGTATGCAGACCCAGAGCCGCCGCAGCGCGCTTATCTTTGTGGTTATCATTAAGTTCAGTAGTTTCGTTTGTGTCTAGTGTGTGATGTGTTACCTGGACCTTTGCCTTTTATAATTATGTACATACATTATGTTTCACTTTATTGTGTACTAGCTTTTACACGCGGCTTCGCTCACGCAGACTTTCATCCCCTGATTTACCCCCTTAGGGGTGGAATTTAAAAAAAATATTTCTTAGTGCTCACTTACGTTATATAGAGAACCTATATGCAAAATTTCAGGATTCTAGCTTCAGCGGTTTGGGCTGTGCGTTGATCTCTGGGTATGTCAGTCAGTCACCTTCCTCTTTTACATATATAGATTTAACGTTAACTAAGTGAAGTAGTATGGAGGCATCATGTTTACTTCTGGATTGATACCAGCGCTTTTAAATTGATTAGTTGAGGTGAGACGGTAAGGCGGTGAGGTCAGTCGGGCGACTCAAACGACTCGTTCAAAGAGGCGGTGTTAGTCCGGCGTGCGACGTAATCGCGTTAGGAGCGAGAGAACCTTGCGGTGGTGTACGTGGGTGTACGTATGTCGTGAGAGGTTTAGGCGTTTGGGTTTGCCTTTATGATGTTCACTAATTCTTTGAGTCAACACAGGGGTCTAGAACACTTCAATAACTTTACTTATGTACCTGTGATTGTATGTAATGAACCCATATAAGAGAATAAATATGTAGTACATAGAATTTATTAATGTAAGTACATTAATTATGTATAAAGACGATTACAACGGACAATAATAAAGCTCTTGTTTGAAACCCGCATAGTACATTGTTCGGTGTCCATGATGATTAGCTCCGAACCCAACAACTAAAAAAATGCTTATTATAAGTTAAATCATCTATACATTATCTTCATAGATCACGGCTTTTCAAACTTGTTTCTTACTTTTTCAGCGTCGATTTTGTGATAGAACCCCTCCCTAGATTCGCGTAATTAAGGTTTGATAATATTCTCTGCCTTGTTAAAATAAACACCAAGCGAATGCCAAAAACGTTTCCTACTTATAAAAAAAGGGTCAACGATAAATAAAGAGATTGATCGCTTTGAGCAGCAAGATACGAACATGACACTATTGAACACTTATTGTACTTTTAACATTATTAGCTGGGAACGTTTCACATCTGGGTGCAATACACTCAAAGTTTTAAAGTGTTACGTTAGAGAGATGTAAAAAAGGGACTCTACCTGCTTCCTTGAGGGGTTTAATGGGGACAGACAGGGCTTAGGGGAGACACTTAGTTTTGTGCGACGGGGGTGAACGGTCCTGGGGTTAGGCTGAGGCAGTGAGTGTACATCGGAGTGAAAAGTAAGGTAAAGAAAGCTACCATTCGGGTGAGTTTCTGTCTTCTATAATTACTTGTAGGATTATGAGCTTATTACCTTAATAGGCAGTTATTGCCCGGTCTGAGTAACGTAGTAACTGTTCGGTTATTTCATATGATCTTACAATTATTTAAACGTCAAACAGTACAATTGATTCTATTTTGGTACCGTGTATGAGGATGTATTAGTTGGCCCCCTTATGAAGTCCACGGCGTGGGAGATTCGAGTCATGATTGAGTGAAGCTCGGCGGCTGATCACCGCTTGGTTCTGCTGCACAATCGTACCTCGGAGATCTATCTACGTGGTTTCTTCATATTGAGGTTGGCGGATTGTGAATTGTTCGAGTGTACTTAAGTGCTGGGAGTTTTAATGGCCGGCTACACGGAGTCTCTACAGACAAGTTGAGCATTGTCACCGTTGCGCCAGTAGGAGAACTGGATTCGAGTTCCAGCCTGTGGCATGCTAAAGGCATTTTTAAATGCCACGGTATCATAGATACCAGGCCCAGTGTAGCATGAAGGCTGAATGCACCTTCTGCCAGCGGTTATAGTGTTTAATTCTGCAGTACAGATTTCCTATGATAAATAAGCATTAAAACACCAGCGTCTTGATTGCACATTGAGAGGTTATGAGAGTGTTCAGTAAGAATTAATTGTAATGTGTTTATTCGTCCACAATCTTGCCCTTTGCTCCGCGTGGGCCTTTAAAGCTGGTGGAAGAATTGCGGTCAGGAGACGAATTCTACAGAGCAGTACGGCTGGAGGGGTACTGTTCCTTCCCCCTAAATGGGGGTTGCCGGTTGCGTAATTAAAGAAAAAACCTTGTTCGATAGACAATTACATACTTTACTCAGGCTAGGATGGGCTAGGCTCGAAGAGGCACCATCACAATTTTTGTCGTAGTTGGGTTTTAGTTTTTACTTTTTTTTTATTACTTTTTTTCATTACTTTACTTTAGTACGTGATTAGCGTGTATTTTTTTTGCCATTTTAGACTATATTTTTTAATCTGCCCACGCCCCCCTTGTGCCATCTCAATGCCCCCTAATTTTGCCTGGGTCTTCGACTACCCCCTCCAAAGTCTCAAATGCCCACAAGGGGGCGTTATCGCCCACGTTGAGAACCTATGATCTAAACGAATGAATTTACATAGAAATGCTGAATAAGCGATTTGGTGTTGAGTTAGTCAGAGCAGTACAATCAGTCGCCAGTCGCTTTGTAACAGCGAACCGCGGCGCGCACGTATGGGAATACACACCTACTGTGTAATATCATGTTTTATTTTGTTCGATACAGATAGTAATAATATGTAGTTGTAATGGCAAAACTAGGGGTTGTCATAATTGTCAAATGTCACTAATTCACTCGGATAGAGGTATTGAGACGAGTAATGGCTCCGGTGAGATTTGTTTTGGCCACCGCGAGTTTGTGAGCTAATTTAATATAATAATCAACGAGTGTTTGTAACCACCTTGTTACGTTACGTCGAAGTAGCGTCGGTTCCTCGTGTAGTTGGAAATACTTACTAGAAATATGGCGCCGGGCCGAGTTTGTTAAGCCACGTGAGAATGGACCTTGGTTAAAACCACCTTGGCCACGTGTGTTGAAAATATAGAATTAATTGTTAAAACGAGGTTTTGTGTGTGTGGTACGATAAAAGGAATTATCGTCGACTCTCGTATGATTGAAGTGTTTGTAACCGGGTTGTTGAGTAAGGATTCGGGAATACTCCTTGGCCTTCGGTTGAAAAATTCACCAGGGGTGTGTTTGAATTGTAACACGGAATATTGTGTGATGGTACAGAACTACGTGGATATCGTTAAGAGGATCCCGCAGCAGAGATCAAAACTTTCAACACACCCATTGTTTAAATACTTTCCCCAGGGCTTCGTTCCTTGGAGTAGGTAATTAATCCTTCTGGGAGGGGTCTGGATGTCTGGGAGGGGTCTGGATGTCTTAATAACAGCAGTTCCCAGACTCCTCCCTCCTCAGGCGCAGAGTGGCACACCGTGTGGTTTTAGTCGGTTCGAGTCCGACACACCACCCCGCCGCAAGCCCCGGCAGGGTGACGGTCCGAGGGGATTTCCACAGGTATAAAAAAAAAAAGGTAAGTAATCCTTGTACCAGCCTGTAAGGGCCCATAAATTAAAAGCTAGTTCAGTCAAAGAACTGTCATTTTGGGGAAAGCATTTAAACATAGAGGCTATTCACCTTGTTAAATATAACATAAAGAATAACTCACAAATTTCTGGTGTGTAGGCTGCGTTGACATCCGAAGCGGTTAGGGGGGCCCCTGTACGCTGTCACGGAGCTCCTGGGTACACTACTAAATGTCCTGGTACACATACAAGCCGAAGTTCGGGGGAAGTCAAATCCGTCATTCACCGAAAACCAATGACACAATATACTATAGACCGTCCCTCCCTTGGCCAATACTGTACGCCGTAAAAAGCTAGAAAAGTTCAACTAAATCTAGATGGCGCTTAAAATAAGCTCTAAAATGCAGTTTAACAAAGTTTAACAGTATTTTATTGATGTGCTTCAATTCTAGTAACTATATTATTATTTTTCAAATATAAAACTTGCTTTGTATTGCTTGCTTTAAAAAAATGATTTTCAATTGCATAACTAAAAGTTATCACCTATGTTTAGGAGATGTCGTTGCAATCGATTTAAATAAACTTGAAAATAATGACCTATTTACTACGCTAGATGTCACATTTATAAGTTATTTGGTTGAATCAGAGAAACAATGCACTCATGAATGGCAACATTGCAAAAATCGTTCATATCTTCCAGTAGTTAATACGGAACGGCAACGTCGCTTGAGCCGCGTACTCAGTTCAAAAATTTAATTAATATGAATGTTTATTTTAACCGACTTCAAAAAAAGAAGGTAGTTATCAATTCGACTGTACTTTTATTTTTAACCGACTTCCAAAAAGGAGGAGGTTCTATGTTCCACTGTGTTTTTTATATGTATGTTCACCGATTACTGCGTCAATTGTGGACCGATTTTGAAAATTCTTTTTGTATTCGAAAGGGTATGCTCCCGAGGTGGTCTCATTGTCACCATATCAGGATCTGATGATGGGATCCCAGGGAAATCGAGGGAAACCCTCATTATTTTAGGCACATATTATGTTTTCGTATATTTCCTAAAGTTAACCCGGTATTTGCGTCTGGTAGTCATCATTTTATGATGATGAGCTGATGGTGTAAGGTACAACTCCTTAACGGTTAGGAGTTGGAGGATAAATCTTTAAATATCATATGTATGTATGTTACCTTTAGTCGTATTCTTTCAAATTATTTAGGTAAGCTGATGATCGAAGGTACAACTCCTCAACGGTTAGGAGTTAGAGGATAATTCTTTCAATTTCATACGTATCTATAGACCTTTAGTCGTATACTTTCAAGTTATTTAGGTGAGCTGATGATAGAAGGTTAAACTCTTCAACAGTTAGGGATTAGATGATGATTTTAATATTACACGTACGTATATACCTTAAGTTGTATTCTTTCAGTTATTCATATGGATCGTTTTATTGAGTAGACATTCACTAAGGAAGGTATTTTGGAATTTCTACCCCTAAGGGGGTGAAATACGGGTTGAAAGTGTGGACGAAAGTCCGTCATTTTTAAGTTAGAAACATGAAACTTTAACTTTGGGCTACTGATTAAAAATGAGTAGATACGTATTTAACCGTTTCTGGATATTATTTAACTTGGTTACGCGCGACGCGACGTAATATGACCCCTGCCCCTGGTAATACCACGGCCTCACAGCGCTGTGTTTCACCGAGTGAGTGAGGATACCGGAGGCTCATACCCCAACCTCTCCCCCCATCCCACTCCACTATGCCCCAAAGGCCGGTAACGCATTTGTCAAATTATTTTAGAAATAATCAAACTTTACAAAATATACTATAAAACAATATATTATTTTTATAAATATATTATTTATATAAAACAATATAATATATTATATATTTTCTGTAAATAAATGCAAAAAGTCAACAACACGCGTGGTAATCCCAGGCGGTCACCCATCTAATTACTAACCACGCCCGATGTGGCTTAACTTCGGTGATCGGACGAGAACCGGTGCATTCAACACGGTATGGACGTTGGCAATCAGTTTGTTATATTTAACGTTGAGTATCCAGCACTATGACGTCAACTCAATGTTAAGTGTCGCTACAACTTTTGGCGCGAAAAGCGCGTTAGGGAACTTCGTTCTAAAAACATTTCTTATGATTGTTTTATTAATAACTAGGTTTCGCCTGCGACTTCATTCGCCCGCGACTTCGTTCGCATTTAATAAAAAGTATCCTATGTTACTTCTAATACCTCTACAAGAATATGTGTTTCATGATGATCAGATTGATCAGCTAAGTAGTTTTCGTCGGAAAGCGTAACAAAGGAACTTACGTTCGCATTTTTAACATTAGGATTATTTATAAGACACAAACCGAAAGAAAATCCTTAATTACACCTTTTTGTCATCTACAGTTGTTAATTAATATGTGCAAGCAATTCTCGACATTATCAACTCGTAATTATCAAATTTTTTATTTGCATACATTCACGATCAACAACATTTATAAATGCCAAAAAATGTTTTTAGACATGTGTCATTAAGGACGGGAATTGCAACTGCAACATGCAACTATATTTTATTAATTCATCAATTTTTATTTTGTTTTTTGAATCCATTAAAAAAATAAAATGTCAGTCCTTAGTTCCTTACCTATGTCAATTGAGAAACATGCATACAAAGTTTAAAGTGAATCCATTGAAAATAAAAAAGTTTCAAACAATTAATAAAAAAAAAGATTGTAAAGAGAAAAGCGGTTATTTTAAAATTAAAAACAGACATTTCAATTTTATTTATTTGTGTAGATCTCTCTGACGATAAAATATTACATAAATTATGTAGGTACTAAGATAATTAATTATTTAAAAAACGACATCTAGTGGTACATTTCGCAATAATACAATGTCAATAAACTTGACAGTTGACTGTTGGGTTCGTATTGGTGTTGGGGGTTAGAAAATATCGTTGTAATTCACGATTTGATGCACTTAGTGACATCTAGGGAACATTAAGCTTACTATAAATCCGCGTACAGGTCTCGCCTAGTAGAGTGTTGGTCTAGTATATATTTCGTCAGTGCCGAAAACTAATCTCTTCGCGTGGTTCTACAAGTGCCGTTCTGGTGGAAATCAAAACTCGTCTATATACACTCATTTGCAAAAAAAAAACGGGCGGTTTCGATTTTCTTACTGGCTGAAAAAAATAAAATACCAAAAGGTTTTAATCATTTGAACATGTTACTGGCCAGTTATAAAAGTGCCATAATGTTTATAAGAGTACATTCCAAATTCAAATTTTTGACTGAGCCTGGTTTTCAAAGAAAACAACTTTTAACTACATTTTGTGGCGCGAATTCCCTATAGTTGATATTTTTTTTTTATTTTTTTTTTTTTAATGTTTGGCCCACCAAAATGATTCTACTCTGCCTGATAGAAAGCATAAGCAGAATCCAAGAGTGGTGGTCACCATACTCATTGCGAATGCAGACAATGCAGTATGGCGACCCACACTATGGCGGCCTAGTGATGCTGCTGCATCTTTTAGTCTAGTCAACAAGTATGGAACTTGTTGACTAGACTAATTGGGCCTCCGGTCTCGCACTCACCAACGAAACACGACAGCACGAACGCTGTCATTTTACGTTGATTTTCTGTGCGAGGGTAGTACCGTCCCGGTCGAGCCGGCCCATTCATGCTGAAATCAGCGTGGCTCTACTACCTTCCTATATATCGACGATATCGACTCTAATTAACTTTTTGTCAATTTTTATTAAATTATGTGATGCCCTTGACATTTAAAAGTATTGTTATTGAGTTTAGCAATCTCGAAAATAGTAGATAAAGTGATAAAAGCGAGCAAAATTATTGCGCTGCTTGAAGAAGGTTGCAGCCAATGCTTCGTGGCTCAGAGGCTAAATGTCGGTCGGTCGGTCGACAGTTCAAAGGACCTGGCAGCGCTATCAAGAGACCGGTTCCGTCAAGAGAAGGCCTGGTTCTGGCAGAAAGACACCGAACCATGGGATGATCGTTTTCTAGTTAGTCAAGCGTTGAGAAATCGCAAATCTTCTTATGTGGACCTCAAGAACAGCCAATAAATGAATAAGAAATGTGCAAATTAGTCTATGGACGGTCAGGAGGAGGCTTCTCGCTGCAAATATACACAGTCATCGCCCGGCACGCGGCCCTAATTTACTCCGTGGACATCGAGTTGCCAGGCTTAGCTTCGCTCGAAATTGTGTGTCATGGACTCATGAAGACTGGGATAGGGTATTGTTCTTCGATGAAGCCAGGATATCTCTGCATGGTGAAGACCGACGTCGGCGAGTACTACGTAGACGAGAAGAACGCTTTGCAGAGGCATTTTTTGAAGAAATCACACCTTATGTAGGGGGCTCTGTTATGTTTTGGGCAGGAATAAATTCTATGGATGAATGTGATTACCGCGGAGTGGAAACGTATTCCCCAAGAAACCATAAAAGATATACTCGCTAGCATGCCCAGACGAATGCAAGCCGTGATTTCAGCAAGAGGGGGTCACACTCAATACTAAACTTTTATCTGCTTTTAATGTATTCAAGAAAAACAAAGAAATTAACGCGTTTCATTTTTATTTAGCGAGCAGGTACAATAATAGTGTTTTGAGCTTAAACATTATTTCTCAATAATTTAATCAAAATGTTATGATAAAACTGATGAAAACTATTCCTTCCTAATTAATTTATAAAATTACTAGCGACCCGCCCCGGCTTCGCACGGGTGGATTTCAGATGCCCCCGCCGACGACACGATTCGTGCATTTTAAATCTGTAATATCTTCGAATATATTCATTTAAATTAGATACTGTTAAGGGCTATTTTGATCTATATTAAATGCACAATGTATTTAATTTACTACAATTGTATAAGGATTCATTCCGTATTGCTTAAAATCACTTCGTAAATAAGCCATTATTTCTCGTCCAAAGAAAGGAATAAAAAATGGTTGTTGTGGGTTATCCCTAAGAGATAGACATATACCGTAGCGGACTTTTTTGTAGTACTTTTTAAGGTGTACAATACTGTAGTACATTATTTTGATCTATCTCGTAGGGTGCAACCAGCGTTTGCAATGTAAGCGCAAAAAAAATGTGTTTATTTGCTACATCACATTTGTAACCTCGAAAATTAACAGTGTTTCCATACTATATTATGCATTTTTTATACATAAAAACCTTCCTCTTGAATCACTCTATCTATTAAAGAAATCCGCATCAAAATCCGTTGCGTAGTTTTAAAGATTTAAGCAAACAAAGGGATATAGGGACATAGGTACAGGGAAAGCGACTTTGTTTTATACTATGTAGTGATGATGATGAGGATAACAATACCTAAAATTGTCAAACAAACTAATAGTAACTATAAAATAGTTCTTTGCTTAAGTGCCCGTTTTTTTTGCAAAAGAGTTTATTAATTACTAGGTGACAAGAACAAACACCTAAACTAATTCAATCCAAATTACGGTCCGCCCAAATATTTCGACTGTTCCGACATGACATGCATCGTCGTGTCGTCTCTTTAGGATAAAGCTTGTTAAAATACTTTAAAATGACTGTTTTGAACTTTGAACTTTCGTTTGATATAGATATTTTTGCTTTAAATAAATTGAAATAGACAAATCGCGATGCGATGTCCTTTAACATCCATATCTCGATCATGTTGATCGGTTATCTAACTGACCCACCCAAAAATTTTTTTTTGCAAAAGAACTTTTGCCGGATCAGCTAGTAAGTCTAAAACTTTGAACGCGCCGCTGTCTCGCTCGCTTCCGCTGAGTTTGTGTACACGGCCTCAGGAATGAATTCAGTATCACGGGGGACTTTACAAACATACATGAAACAAACATAAAGAACACCCAGACTCAGAACAACAATTTTTGGATCACACAAAGCGTTGTCCCATGTTGTATTTGAACCGACAACACTCAACGCAATAGGAAACGGCGTGGCGACCGCTTAAACGATTACGCTATCCGTGCAGCCATCGACAACAATACTTCCTTACTAATATAGGAACAATATTTACGAGCACCGATACCAGGCAGGCAGCCCATGGTGGGGGAGCACGTACGGCAACGTAAGAGCCGCCGCTCGTATAAACGTCCAAATCAATGATGGATGAGCACTTTTGCATAACGGAGAAAGTTTGGCAATTCCCTCAATTGGCTTTTTTACTACATGAGTCGAAGGCGATATTGTATCGTCCTTAGCACTTCTTCCACAGTTCTTAATGTGCATTACTCGCACCTGTACGTCTACGTTTTATAGAATACCTATTGGTTTTCCCATTGATTTTAGGTACCTAGTGATTTAAGGTAGCCAAATTAAATTCAGATTATTTTACGATTTCTAGGGTTTCTAGCAGGGGTGATATGATTTAAATCATTTGATTTAAACCAGTGATTTAAATCGTGATTTTCATCACATGATTTTTTTTTATAAAATTCAATTATTTAAATCATTAAATTTATACTGCAACTAAATGGGCCTAAAATTGTCTAGGGACTTCCCCCTACATAGACTACGGCGCGCACAAATGCACAGTGCCGTGCGAGCGAGCGACTACCGACACAGTTCCGGGATTCCAAATGCTACAGGACATGTTCTAAAAGTTATCAAATATTTCAGAAATCATTTCGCGCATGTTATTTAAATTCAATGCAAAGAGATAAGTATTTGATTTCAGATAATGCACTCATTTGGAAAGATTTGGATTTGTACTTTAATGAATTGCTAAGTTTTTACTTTTTAACCGACTTCCAAAAAGGAGGAGGTTCTATGTTCCACTGTATGTATTTTTTTTTATTTTTTTTATGGATGTTCACCGTCTTCTTTTCGATTACTTCGTCAATCGTGGACCGATTTTGAAAATTCTTTTTGTATTTGAAAGGGTATGCTCCCGAGGTGGACCTATTGCCACCATATTAGGATCTGATGATGGGATTCTAGGGAAATCGAGGGAAACCCTCATTTTTTGAAGGCACATACTATGTTTTTAGTATATTTTCTGAAGTTACACCGGTATTTACGTCTGGTAGTCATCATTTTATGATGATGAGCTGATGATGTAAGGTACAACTCCTTAACGGTTAGGAGTTGGAGGATAAATATTTAAATGTCATATGTATGTATGTTACCTTTAGTCGTATTCTTTCAAATTATTTAGTTAAGCTGATGATGGAAGTTGGAAAGTACAACTCCTCAACGGTTAGGAGTTGGAGGATAATTCTTTCAATCTCATACGTATCTAAAGACCTTTAGTCGTGTACTTACAAGTTATTTAGATAAGCTGATGATAGAAGGTTAAACTCTTCAACAGTTCGGGATGAGAGAGTGATTTTAATATTACACGTACGTATAGACCTTAATTCGTATTCTTTTAGTTATTCATATGGATCGTTTTATTGAGTAGACACCCACTAAGGAAGGAATTTTGGAATTTCTACAACTAAGGGGGTGAAATAAGGGTTGAAAGTTTGTACAAAAGTCCGTCATTTTTTAAATTAGAAACATGAAACTGTATCTTTGGGCTACTGATTAAAAATGAGTAAATACATATTTAAACGTTTCTGGATATTCTACCCCTAAAGGGGTGAAATAGGGGTTGAAAGTTTGTGTGGAAGTCCGTCATTTTTTAAGTTAAGATCATGAAACTTTATCTTTGGGCTACTGATTAAAAATGAACAGAAATATATTTAAGCGTTTCTGGATATTCTACCCCAAAGAGGGTGAAATAGGGGTTGAAAGATTGTAGAAAAGTTCGTATTTTTTTAAGTTAGAAACGTCAAACTTTATTTTTAGGCTACTGATAAAAATGAGTATTAACGTATTACGTAGCGTTTCTGGATATTCTATACCTAAGGGGTGAAATAGGGGTTGACATTTAAACCACTAAAGTTATTTGCATCAACAGAAATTTTATGAAACAGTTCAACTTACTACTTTCCTACGATTATTTGCACTAAAAACCTAAAAATAAAAACTTTTTATAAAAAACCGACTTCCAAAAAACATCCAACGAAAACTCTCTGTCAAAAAACACTAAAAAGCGTAAAATAAACTGGCTCTTCATAAATTGTTATGTGCCAATTCTTGCTTATACCTAATTCTTTATTCATTTAAATAGTAGTATTATAATGTGTGCTAGGTACCTACCTAAAATCTGTTTGAAGTCGTTGACAAACCAAAAAGAATACGAACGAACAATTACAAAAATCTAAGCGATAGTCGCTTTTGGAAGTGTTTTTTGGAAGTCGGTTTTATTCTTGTTATTTTTTCAACACTACCTACTGTTGTCTAAATTGTTGATTTTAGTAGAACTTGTTAAATTACCTTTTAATTGTATTAATAATTAAATTTGAAAAATACTATGCCGAGTTCGCCGGGCCACCTAGTCACCTAGTATAGTAGTAGGTATATAATTAAGGAGATATTAAGTAGCGAGACATCGTTGGTGGCGTCGAGATACTTTGCTATGAATAATAAATAAATAATAATGAATAAATATTTTCGGACATCTAACACACAGCGCCATCTAGTCCCAAGCTAAGCAGAGCTTGTGTTATTGGTACTAGACACCTGATACAAACATATATACCTTTTTTATTTTTTTTGTAAATACGTACATATTATACATAGAAAACACCCAAACTCCGAAACAAATATTTGTAGATCATACAAACATTTGGTACGACTCGGGAATCGAACCCAAGACCTCATGATCAGCAGTCGCACACGCCAACCGTGAGACCAACGAGGCAGTGAATGTTATATTTACCTGCGCTCACGATTGGTAAGACCCCCCCCATCTGCCCCCCATCCTCCAAAGGCCGGCAACGCACTTGTGACGCCTCTGGTGTTGTGGCTGTCCATGGGCGACGGTAATCGCTTACCATCAGGCGATACGTATGCTCGTTTGCCGCCAAATCCATCCAAAGAGAATTGGCGCAAACCTGTAGTACTTAGTACTGATGATCGCAGGGAGGTATGGAAGGGCAAAAAACTTCATGGTCGATTTTATCGGGCCCTAAATGGGCCTGATATAGATTTTAAAGCATCTACGTCCTGGCTACGGTATAGTGTATAGTACGGACTATTGTTGCCAATAAGCCCGATGTTGTTGTGATAGATCGATTAGAGCGCCGCGCAATGATTGTCGATATCGCCGTTCCTCATGACGAGAATCTCGTGAAAGTCAAAAAAGAAAAACAAATAAAATATTTGGATTTATCTCACGAGATTGTCGATATGTGGAATGTGGATTCGGTAATCATTGTTCCGATAGTCGTATCTGCTCACGGATTGATAGCCAAGAGCCTCGACCAACATCTTAAGAGGCTCACGTTAGAGGGCTGGATCAAGGGTCTGATGCAGAAGGCAGTCCTCCTTGACACGGATCGTATTGTGAGGAGGTTCCTGTCTCTGGAGCCCCAACCACCGGTTTCTTGGTCCCTGTACCCGAGGTCGGTGGTCTACTATTTTTTATATTTTTAAATGTATTTGTTTTTATATTTATATTTAAAAATGTAATTAATATGTATATATAAATGAAATAAAGAGAATAATAATAATAATAAATCTCTTTATTGTACACCAGATTAGTTCCTAGTTTAACATAAAAATTAGAGAAGTACAATTGGCGGCCTTATCGCCGGAGGCAATCTCTTACAGGCAACCCTTGGATGGAGAGAAAAACATGATTATGAGAAAGTGTGGGGTAGTGTCTGGTGTAAAACTAGGTAAAGAGAAAAAAAAATTAAAATAGTATAGATTATCATATACCGTTATAGTTATACATATAGTTGTAATGATACAAATTTGAAGAGAGCGCAGTTATTGTGGTCTATGGTTACACCGTACACTGTAATTTGATTATGTACTTTTATAATTTCTATTTTTAGGGTTGGGTAGCAATATGGCAAAAAACGGAACCCTTATGGATTCGTCATGTCTGTCTGTCTGTCCGTCCGTATGTCACAGCCACTTTTTTCCGAAACTATAAGAACTGTACTGTTGAAACTTGGTAAGTAGATGTATTCCGTGAACCGCATTAAGATTTTAACACAAAAATAGAAAAAAAATGGGGTTCCCCATACTTAGAACTGAAACTCAAAAATTTTTTTTCATCAAACCCATGCCTGTGGGGTATCTATGGATAGGTCTTCAAAAATGATATTGAAAAATAACAAAAACATTTAATTTCATAAACATAAACCTTACGCATTTTTAAAACTACACTACGCAATGAGTTTGGTGACCACCACTCTTGGATTCTGCTTATGTTTTCCATCAGGCAGTGTAGAGTCATTTTGGCGGGCCAAACATAAAAAAAAAACATTAAAACATCGATCAAAGTTACAACGAACTACAAGAACTTTTATATTATGTTACTTGCTGCTACGGAACCCTTCATGAGCGAGTCCGACTCGCACTCGGCCGCTTTTTTTATTATATATCTAATGCATGTAGCAAACGTTTTATATATTGTTAACGAAAATTATTAGAATGGAGGAGGCACAATTAAAGTTTATATGGACGAGGAGTACAGAGCGCAAAAAGTAGAGAAAAAAGATTAATGTCTATTTTGGAGCACAGGGCGACCACTAGTAATTGTTATTATTATGAACAATTCAAAAATTAAAATCATAAAGGACTTGATGTGGCGGTTGGTACTTATTGGTGAGTACATACAGCACTAAGTACATACCAGTACCTATGAGTGAGCCAACGTTGTGCCCAGCTCGTACCACTGGCGTCACGGGCTCACTTACCGATGAACTAACTGAAAGACCTACTTAGTTTCAGTGTAAACTTAATATTTCATTTTTGGAGAAAATATAAATAAGTTTTCTTTTTCAAATAAGCAGTACAAACCTATAGTATATTACCAAAACATTTGCATGCTTTAAGTTATAATATAGAATTGAACTTGAATTTGATATTTAAAGCTTCGTTAACCAGCGAAATAAATCTTAAGACGGGTAATGACCCGAATGAGAGTCGGTATAATTTGGCCAAACTCCAGGCGCTAGCTCCTTTTCTCCCATGCAATACCTATGCAGCAAACAAGCATACCAAATATTCTTAGTACCTACTGCGCCTGCGTTACGAATCTAGATAGCTGTAGCGCGATGAAGAACAACGTGATTACGTGGAAATGCACCGACCCACGACCTAGTACCAAGTGCACAGACCACTGTTTGTCACGGGCAGGCTGTAGGGGAGACGGGGAGACCGTTCATTACATTCTACAACTTTCAATTTGACTCGCCGCGTTTTGTTGACCAAAGCAGAAGTGATGACAGCAGCCTTCGCCAGCGTTAAATATATAGGTACTTGAATCTCATCGAAAATTTCATGTGTCACACTTGACTGACACTGAACTTCATAACTTTTTTGTGGTTTTAATAATTTAATTCTGTGCAGCAATGTTTACAAATCGGTTGTTATTAAATGATTCATGTTAAGATCAGCATTGTCAGATTACGCATGGAGTATGTTATATGTACATCTATCTCTCTTTATTTCTTAAATAAACTCGAGTGAATAAGAGCAGGCTCCCGGGACTAAGAGATACAATCAATGGAACGGTTCAGTTTACTTTGCAAGTTTCCAAACTTGGGTAGAAGTCTGAGAAGGTTTTAAATCAGACGACTGATCCCCATAGCTCCGACTGTTCCCCTTCAGTAAACGGTTACAATTAAAGCTACGTAATCCGGTTAGCAGCGGCGCTTCGTCGCGAATCAAACCCACCGCTACAGACACAGAGGGGCCTCCCTCCGTACCGCGAGCCCCGCGACTCTCCTCGCGAATAATGAGAGAGGAAAGATAAAGTTTGTGTAGTAATGAGAGCTGTTGAATATTTAAAAGGCAGCGTTAACAAGAGGCCCTTAGACAATCGGACAATGATTAGAAAGCGCCCCCTTCCGACGCCGCCCTAAATCGAGTACCGTGCAGAATAGACTTGCGCCGACTATTACTATTAGCTAGGGAGGTAGCGATGCATTTTTTATGGTGATTTATATACGAGTCACCTTGAGTGCAATCGATAGTTTAGATTATGAAAATAGTCAGCAGTAAAGATAATGGCGGGTTGTACGTCAGCAGCTCATATTCACCTACCTATTTAAAAATTATTGTTTTCATTTCATTTCTGGTCGAATGAAACTTATACAGATTATTCTTTATGCTATTAAAATAAAATAAAAAATACCTTAGGGGTAATGATCGTCAGCAGGAGGATTACAAGTGCAGAGCAAGAATTTAATCCGAGTATACAGATTAATGAAACAGACAGCTAGATTAATGAAAATTCTGCTCTTTCCTTTACTATTTCCCAAATATGACCTGAGATTAGGATTGCGGTCATCTACGTAAGTGAAGATGTGTGTGTGGGAAAAGGAGATAGTACACAGGTCATTAACATATACTTGGAAGAGCGTAGGACCACTGGGTCCTACGCTCTTCCAAGTATATGTCATCTCATTCAACAAGGGAGTGTACTGACACTCCCTTGTTGAACACCGTAGAAGACTGTTACTTCTTCACTTACATCATCCCCTATATTTACGGCTTATCTCCGATCTGTCAGATAGTCTTCAAAAAGCGGCAAATACATGATGTAACTTACATCAAATAACCTCACTTGGTGTTGAACAATGACAAACGTAGGAAGGGGCGCTGCTCGTGACGCGCGGAAATTACTCGTCCAGCGTATTCGATCGAGATTTCAATGGAAGTACCTACAGCAGGCGCTTGCCTCTTGACGTAGAAACGACACGGCGTGAGGTCGCGTGGCGCGGGCGCGTTGCCTCAGGGGTGTCACACTATTAGAAACCGTTCAACAAGTAGGTACAACATTTTTACAGTTGAAAAATTAATAATACAATTTCCAATTCCAAAACAAAAATATTTCATTTTGTAACAGCAGTATGCGGGCTACGTGGTGCGAGTATGTGTCACTACACATTAATTTAACTGGTTAAACAGTTAAAGTTCTAAAGAGTGGTTAATATAGCAACCATCGCGTGTCGTGTGACTACTGTTCATAAAAAGCCTTTACAGCAGCAACGTTTCTCAGAATTTTTATACAACATACACTAATTGTTTCGTCATGGCTCTAATGAACCACAAATATGTTTGATTATCGCGGCTAGCCAAATACGCTTTTGAAGTTTCCTGTTCAGAAACAGGCTAAAAGATGTAAAGTGAAGAGGTTCAGGTACTCACAGGATGATGGGAGACAGGAGATCACCGCACAGCATCACTTCAGTAGTATTTCACGATATTTTGGGGATTTTTCGCAAGCGTGATTGGTTTTCTCGCCGGCCGGCGGATGAGTTTCGTACGAACTGATTTGTTTTGCTCACGCCGCAGATGACGGGAGCGATGTGTTGTCACAGCCCTCACAACGATAGGCGAGGGCCAGTTGCGGTAGATTAAAACCAGGGAGGAAAGGTCGGATTGGGTTAAAGCATCCTAAAGCCTGATCACTAATTAATATATATTGTTTATTTAAATCGCGCGTGTCTTCTAAGTTAGTGAGCGCTTTCTATGTGCAAACCTTCGTTGTTTGTGGAGTATTATTTGCGTTACGACTTTCTAAAAAAAAGAAAGAATTTTCTTCACGTATTAGGTCTTACCCTTTTACTAAATTTATTTGGGGTTGTCACAATAAGATTTCTTTCATTCTTGACCAAAACTTGTCAGTTCACTGCTTACTCTAATCAAGCTATCGCTTCGTTTACGCATTATAAACGTTGTTATAAAAAATAATTAAGTAAACTAGCTGACCTACGAAACTTCGTCTACGTCTCTTTTCAGTCATGTTCGGCTCCTGTTGGTCTAAGCGTGATGTTAACTATCCTCTCTTAGGCATGCCAGCAAAGCACTCATTTAAAAAAAACATTAACGTTGTGCATTTTCGATTTAATAAATATCATTTTTTTAATTTCCTATATTGATTAAACACAATGAACGATGCTATACGAATCTATGCCTTGCTTTGTCTTTAATATTCCTTGAGAACCGATAACTACAGAAATGCTTATTGTGATGATATAAAAATATAGGTTAGAACGAAGCCGGGCTTACACACACGCACACTCGCGCAAGCGCCCTGTGCCGCTTAAACAAAACAGCATGAGCACTGAGCAGGCATACATTTTCACCGCGCGGTAGAAAGAGAGGGGGATATTATTTTCTCGGCGTACACGCCTCCGTCTTACAAATATTCGATCAGGTCACGTGTCCTGACGCGAGTTTCTGACGAGAGTTTAATATTTTTTACTCCTCCCAAAAAAGTGCACTACGCCACTAAAGAAGTTTACACTTCAAAAATGTGAATATCGGTTAGATAGTTTCGGAGTTCTCTATTTACATGAAAATAAATCGCGAAATGTATATGCGCGCATAACTTCCGATCGACTCCACCAAATTGGATAGTTATTTTTTTTATCTATTCGTTATTGTAAGGATAAGGTTTGTTTAGAAGAAAATTACAAGATTACCGGAAAAGTTATTTTTTTGTACGCGGCTGTACACTACCTGTGGAAAGCTGAGGCAGGCATAATTACTAAAACAAGTTTTTCAGAAATTCAGAAAATATTTACGAATGAAAAATATGGCGATGCCAAGTTCGCCGGGTCAGCTAGTACAGTAGTAGTAATATATAATTAAGGAGATATTAAGTAGCGAGACATCGTTGGTGGCGTCGAGATACTTTGCTATGAATGTTTTATTTACCTGCGCTCACGATTGGTAAGACTTGTAGTCGAGAGCTAGCGTCTCTGCATAAACAATCGTGTTCGTTAGGTGGGCAACGCGAAGCAAGCCAAGATAGCATTGCTGGCGCGGAACGTCGTCGAATGCCGAATTTATTAAAATGAGAACGAATAAACTCAGTTTCTTTATATTAATTATAAGTTCTCTTCATCTGCCGGTACTGTCTCAACAGCACAACAAGGACAACGTTTTATTAACGACTAAATTTTGCCCGCGGCTCTGCTCACGTGTATGTCGGTAATCGAGAGTGAGAGTAGCCTATGTCATTCCTCAAGAATTAAAGTATCGCCATGACAAATTTCATTGACATTGGCACAGCGGTTAGCCGTGAAAGCGTTACAGACAGACAGACAGTTACAGACAACCTGGCTCGTACGTGGAAATAATAGTTCACCTTCTTGTTCTAGACGCCTGCGCTGTCGCCGTATTTCTGTAATCATATTTAGTTTTCGTTTGTCACAGTAACGAAACTACATGAAACATGAACCAACGAAAATGACTAAAACCACACATATATATACTGGCGGACCCAAGCAACCTCGTTTGCGTCTCCTATTGCCCGTAGCGTGATCATTTTTCCCCGTTTTTGAAACATTTTTCATTGCTGCTCCGCTGCGCCTTCCTTGATAAATGTACTCTATCCAACACTGAAAGATTTTTTCAAATCGGACCAGCTTTTCCTGAGATTAGCGCGTTCAAACAAACAAACAAACTCTTCAGCTTTATATTATATATATTAGTATAGATAAGGTTGCCTGGAAGAGATTGCTTTTAGAATAAGGCCGCCCTTTGTACACTACACATCGTACGTTTTTAACCGACTTCAAAAAAAGGAGAAGGTTTCTCAATTCGACCGTATATATATACTAGCTGACCCGGCGAACTTCGTACCGCCATATTTATATACAATAATTAGCAATAAATTAAAATTGCGACTATAATTTGAGATTTAAACTATCCTATCTCTCAATTTGGATCGAACTGCACATGGTGTGCAAATTTTATTATAATCGGTTAAGTGGTTTAGGAGTCCATTGAGGACAAACATTGTGACACGAGATTTATATATATATACTAGCTGCCCAGTACGTGCTTCGCTACGTATAAAGTGAAATAAAAAAAAATGGTGATATAATTTCAGATTTAAACTATCCTATCTCTCAAGTTGGATCGAACTGCACATGGTGTGCAAATTTTATTATAATCGGTTAAGTGGTTTAGGAGTCCATTGAGGACAAACATTGTGACACGAGATTTATATATATTAAGATATATATATATATATATATATTTTTTATGTGTGTTCGGGGATAACTTCGTCGTTTATGAACCGATTTTGATGATTCTTTTTTTAATGGAAAGTAGATGTCTCGACGGTGGCACCATGATAAGGAAACTAGGATCTGATGATGGCTTCCCAGAGAAATCGAGGGTAACCCTCATTTTTTTCAGGCACGTACTATGTTTTTCGTATATTTTCTGAAGCTACGCCGGTATTGACGTCTGGTAGTCATCATTTAATGATGATGAGCTGATGATGAAAGGTAAAACTCCTTAACGGTTAGGAGTTGGAGGATAAATCTTTAAATGTCATATGTATGTATGTTACCTTTAGTCGTATTCTTTCAAGTTATTTAGGTAAGCTGATGATGGAAGCTACAACTCCTCAACGGTTAGGAGTTGGAGGATAATTCTTTCAATTTCATACGTATCTATAGACGCTTTATTTCGAGACGACCATCAACGACGTCGCGTCAGCCCGCGCGTGTCTGCTCGCTTGGGTTGTTTTATGCTAGCTATCCGGCAGCGGCGAGTGCGGTACCTCCTATTACATTTGGCTTGGCGCCGACTTCAAACAGATTTTAGGTTCCTAGCATACACAATAATACTACTATTTAAATGAATAAAGAATTAGGTATAGACAAGAATTGCCACATAGCAATTTATGAAAAGCCAGTTTATTTTACGCCTTTTAGTGTTTTTTGGCAGGGAGTTTTCGTCGGATGGATTTTTGGAAGTCGGTTTTTTTTTATAAAAAGTTTTTTATGTATTCCTATTTAACTCTGTAATATGGTTTGCAAATTAAGAGTTATCTATCTATCTCCTATGTAGTTAATAATGTGAAACTGAAAAGAGTAATAATGTTGAGGTGACCGCACGAGACCTGTGGAGAATTAATTAGTTCATTACTGACAAGCGGATGAATAGACTCGTTAGTTAATAGTGGCCAGTGAATGTATGTCACACTCATCGATACGTTCGTAGAATACAGTTTATGTGTAAAAGTACAAATGAATGAACATCCTCTAAAACGGTTGCAAAATGACAAGTGTATTTTGTATAGTGTCGTCTGTGCTATGTGCTTCAATGACAAGCGCGAGTTCATAAGCGATAATGCCTACTCGGTTGCGCTGGGAATGCTCGTGGTACAGGTGCGGGGTCGTTAGCGCGACACGACACGCGTCGCGGCATGCAGCGGTTCGCTAACGAGAGTTTGACGCAAGTTGCGAGTGTTGCGAGCGACGCGACTAGTTTCCACATTTCGTCCGGGGCCGTCCTGGGCGACGTTTAACTAGTTAGTAGTTGACGAAGGCACGGCACGTGTCGCGCGCCACCGCTCTACGACCGCTACACTTCACACGGTAGCGGGTTGTTATTCGCGCCCTGTTACACCTTTAATGAATATGACTTCACTATTTATACTTAGCTTTAACTTGAATATAATCTATGTAAACTAAAAAAATATTGGGTTGTTTTTAGGGTTCCGTACCCCAAAAAGATAAAACGGAACTCTTATAGGATCACTTTATTGTCAGTTTGTCAGTCTGTCAAGACCCTTTTCTCAGGAACGCGTGAAGGTATCAAGCTGAAATTCATATGAAATACTCAATTCTACTGTCCCTAGGAGCTGTAAAAAAATCAAACTTCTAAGCTATCGCAATCCAAAGATACAGCCGTTTATGCTGCAAATTTTTGACACTCGCAAGAGAGTCAAAAAATTCAGGGTACTTCCCGCGAACTCAGAATCTTGAACTTTGGTACGAAGCAACGTCTTATAGCACAGATAAAGGAAAAATTGCAAAATCTTTGGTTACACCATAGTCATATCATCATACACCTACAGGTTTATACGGAACCCTAACCGGAAACAAAGAACTAAACTTGCCATATTGTTACTAAATGACATAATAACACTAACTCAACAATTATTGTAAAACTAGTTGAACGACGCGCTGTCAACTGTGATTGTTGTTGTACCTTTACGACAATAACAACGGGTAAACCCGAGGGGCGAAACTAGTCTAAATAAAAAAGTACATGAAGTTACTCCTTGTATCATCAGCTATCTGCGAGTGAAAGTCTCGTTATAATTAGTCCAACCGTTCCAGAGATTACCCGGAACAAACAGACAACTTTATTTACTCGCAGTGGCAGCCATGGATTTTTGAAGACTGCCTCGTTGGTCTCGCGGTTGGCGTGTACGACTGCTGATCATGAGGTCTCGGGTTCGATTCCTGGGTCGGACCAAATGTTTGTATGATCTACAAATATTTGTTTCGGAGTTTGGGTGTTTTCTATGTATAATATGTATGTATTTACAAAAAAAAAGTATAATGTAAGTATATATGTATTAGTATCATTTGTCTAGTATCCATAAGACAAGCTCTGCTTAGCTTGGGAATAGATGGCGTTGTGTGTTAAATGTCCAAAATATTTTATTTATTTATTTATTTTCTACCAACAACTTGCAGGTACCGACTTCCAGCCTTGTCGTTGGTTCCAACAGGGTCTCCAGTCCTGAAGTATAAAAAAAGAAGTTTTTATTTTCCATTAGATATGGTGTAGGTTTGCGGCTACTGTTCGCCGATGATTTCTCTGCGCACCTCACGTTTGCTAGTATGGCCCCCAATTCGACGGCACCGTAGTTTTTGTACGCTCACTTCTGTTAATTCATTAATTAGTATTTATTTATGTATTATAAATTGTATTATTCACTCAAAGTTGTGTCTGAGATCTCGAACAAGGAGCGTACCTATGTATCACGAGCAGTACGCAGTGTTACAACACGTGGTTTTATGTTATAGTCCTTGTATTGTGTGGCAATGGTGCGTGTATTGTGGCCGTGAATTGTGGTCTACAATCCCATTTGATACAACGAGGAGCAATTTATGTACGAGATGAGAGACGCGAGCGAACAATGGTGCCGGGGAGCGCCGTCCTGTTAATATCTGCATGTGAGTGTACTTGCGGCGGTACGTCAATGAACTAGTGTGAGACATACAGAATAACGCCTGTGGTCGCACCCCTCCCTCGACTTGACCAACAAACGACAGTATGTGTGAGAAATAGTTGATTTTAAAATATTCATTTTCTTGCTATAGACCACAAGTGGCAGTGGCCACTTATTTTAATTCACCCGCAAAATTTAATCCAAGCTACATCTGTTACAATTTGCTCCTTTATTATATATGTACATATCCGTATACAGACCTCCTAAATACACAAGATCGCCTCCTCAATAACTGCATTCGATTCATTTTCAAGCTCCGCTAGTATGATCATGTGTCTGCTTTACGGTTCCGGCTGCAGTGGCGCCCAATTCGACAGGGCCGTAGTTTTTCTACACTCACTTCTGTTTTTTCTTTCTTCAACTCCCTATCGTTACCTGAATACCTCGTACCCCACTTCCGTTTCTTTTGCTCCAATCATGATCAAAGCCTTCGGTCAAGAAACATAATGCTTCTTCTTTGCCCCCCTCACACCTCCAACTTCATTAATTCTTCTTTCTTTGTGCAGTCAGTTTTTTTTTGCGCTCCCTGCCAAATCAGGGTATCAGGAGAACAAAATGAGTTTCATAACTTAAATAATTGAAATTTTCTTATCAATTATTTTCTAATAAACGTATGTTGGATTTCGAACGTCATTGTAATGGCAACATTTTTCGATTGTAATTTTTTTCGTGTTTGACGTTTGAGGTTAAGAGAGTACAAGAAAGACGCGTGTTGTGAACGGTCGACGATTGTTGTTTTGAGAACCGTAATTAATTGATATTAAGCTAATTGTACATCGACCCGGTCCCTTTAGTGATTTACCGTTTTGTTAGGTCTGGTTGGACTCGCGAGTTTTGTAGGCGCGATCCGCGATAGCTGAAGCGAGTGAGTTGTAATTCGAATATCCGTGATAGCTGATACGAGTTTATTGTAATTCGAATACCTTGAAAGATATACAGCACTTGGAGCAAGTTTGTGTGACGACGCAGAGAAGCACTACCCAAGAGATCTCTTGGAACGCCGAGAACACTGAAGCCACATAACTCCAGTAAGTGCTTGATGATTTTAGTTTGGATTAAGAACACGGTGAATCGCCGTGGTTCATTGCTCTCGCTAGTGAATTAGGTTAGTGATTGAATGCCTTATCTATGGGCCGTAAGACATCTCAAGTATCACAAAGTGATCGCTCCATTGGTGAGAGGACTGAACAACGTATAAAAATAATACAGCGTGCTCTGGAGCCGACAACGAGCACGCCACACAATGCGCAGAGCACCTTCCATTTCCCGGGATCATCAAAGAGAATGTCTGAGGCATATTTTACCCCCGCTGTGTTTTCAACACTAGCGCTGTTTTATGGTTGCATCGAACAAATGAACACAGACGGCGGAACAAGCAAAAAGTTTACATATCTCGCAGACCGAGCTCAACTTCTAATCGAATGTGCATTAATGATTATACCACAGGTTTATTCTCAACAGTGAAAATTACCAGCGAAGGGAGAATGAATAATAATGTTTATTAGTTGTTTATAATTCTCATTAAAATGGTTCCTCGAAATGTGGCTACTATAGAAACTTTTAATTGGGGGATTGGGGTTGTGGGCCTCCGGTATCCTCACTCATTCGGTGAAACACAGCGCAAGCACTATTTCACACCGGTTTTCTGTGAGGCCGTGGTATCACTCCGGTCGAGCCGGCCCATTCATGCTGAAGCGTGGCTCTCCCACGGTGACACGGTATTTGGTTCCGATGTGCAGCCTGAAGCTGGCATTTTATCCACTCGCACGAAATACTAACTGAACATAAGTTACTAATAATATCCATTTCTATAAACTTATATTCATTTCTCTACAATAATATACAATATATGACGCGGCGCAAAAAATATTGTTGTACAAATATTTACAGACTTTGTTTGACAACCTTATCTTTGATGTCATCACACTTAACTGAATATTGTTATATTGTTTACTGGAACTTTGGCAACGTTTGTTTGTTAACAAATCACTTTATGAATTAAGAACATTGTGTTAGTAATGTTCTCGATATTATTTATGAAGAAATCATACAAATTAATTAAAGAAAATAAAGTTTTGTTATCTCTACGTTGTACTTATTTCACTTGGCATTGGCTGTATGGCATTACTTGTTAATCATTTGTTAATACGCGTTACAGAATATTATTCAGTGCACTAACAATCGATCTGTACACCTATATCGATCTGTATTATCTGCAAATAAATAAGTATTGCTTCCCTAGACTCGGTGTTAGGCTTCTCTTGACAGAAGAATGGTAATTCTATTATACTTTGATGGGGAAACAGGAGGTGACGATGTTCATGGATAATAAGTGGGTGTTAATTGGTAATAGTTTGTGAACATACAGCACATTTAAGTGGCAAACGTGCCTAGCCGCCACCTACATAATCTAATGAACGGTAGTTAAGGGTGACGCGGCAGGCAGGCGGCAGGTAACCACGCGGTACGGTGCCGCGCCGCGCCGCGCCGTAATTTAATTTGCAAGTTTAATTAATTTTAACCTTTTGAGAGGTTCACGCTAACGCTGTACTACATTATTCATGATGTAGGTACACGTTTGCGGCGCGGTTCCGCCTATTCAAATGATTCATTACAAAAGGAAATATTTTCTTGTCAATAGCTTAAGCGTATAATATGTATATAATTACAAATATACATATTTTAATAGATGCGACGATAAAAGTCGTAAGCTGCCCTTATTTGTCAAAGCTATTGTGTGTGTAGTGCGGGCCTGTGTAGTGGCAGGCCCGTGCGGCTCCGTGGCTCCCTAATAACAATTTAATTTGCGCCCGGCGCGGCCGCCATCGCGCCTCGCCGGCGCCTTCCTTACAAAATATCTCATTACTATCAAGAGGTTACAATCTCGTTACACGGACCCGAGTAAATACTTTTGTTCGCTGCTTAATCCCTTCGCAATATGCCGTGGAGGGCGAAACTTGGAAAATTAATGACAAAATTTTACCAAGCAAAATTTTAATAGTGAAATGATTTTTCAACCGTGTCGCGTTCCGACGCTATGCCCTGTGTGTAGCATTGTGTATAAAACTGGGAACTTATTAGTGGTAAGGCATTGTACGATATGAAGGCATGACAGTCAGGGACCACGTCGGATTATATCTAGTATGTGTCCCGCGGCGGCACGTACCTGCGCACATACATAAGTACCGCAGGGCGCGCGTGGCTCGGGCCGCGCTAATTCAATCTCGCATCCTACATTACGTATTAGGCCTCTTGTAATTTATTCAAACGACTCGTATTTAGCTAGTTAATATTCCGCACGGTCCGGGTTCGGACGAGAGTCGCGTAAATTCAATTATTGGACAAACATTATAATCTAGCAGCACAACATTATTTTAACGGCGGCTTCCAAAGCTTGAAGGCTAATTAAGTTGACGTCTACCACATATTTTATATATCTACGTGTAATTTAATAATTAATGTTTATTTTATACTAGCTGTTGCCCGCAGCTTCGCCCGCGTGTATGTCGCTTATCGCGGCAAATAGTAGCCTGTGTTATTTTGATGTATAAGCTATATTACTGTAAAGTTTCATCCAAATACGTTCATTAGATTTTGCGTGAAGAAGTAACAAATATACACACAAACTTTCGCCTTTATATATTAGTATAGCTGTAGCCCGCGGCTCTGCTCGCGTATAAGTTGATTATATGTATTTAATTAAAACTGTACAAGTATCTATGAATAATTTATTCAGGCTTTTAAACGTATTTATTTATTTATAATCAATAGTCCTGTTGGATTTCGAACGTCATTGTACTGGCAACATTTTGATTGTCGCTGGTTCGTGTTGACGTTTGACGTTTGAGGTTAAGGTTGGAAGGAATCGAAAGTAAAATCGTGTTGCAAATGGCCGGGGCCGTAATGGAATTTGATTGTTAATGCTTGTGAAAATCAATTGATAGTAAGCTAATTGTATTGTCCATCGACCCGCGGTCTCTTTAGTGAGAAACCGTATTGTGTTAGGTCGTGGATTCGCGAGTTTTGTGGGCTGTTCCGCGTAAGCCGAAACGAGAGTATTGTAGCTCGAATACCATAGGAAGTTGTAAAGCATTTTAGGAGCTGTATGTGTAAACGTACCAGGACAGACCAGGCGGTGGGGTACCCCATCAACGGCGCCGAAAACAGGACGACACACAACTCCTGTAAGTACTTTAACTATTTTAGATTGTGATAGAACACGGTGACACTGCCGTGGTTCATTGCTCCTTCCAGGGGACATTGTTATAGCGATTGAATACCTTATTCTATGGGCCGTAAGATATCTCAAGTATCACAAAGTGATCGCTGCCCCTTAAGGGAGAAATGCACATTTTGGTAGCATGAGCTTGGTTTACCTCCGGGTAGTGCACTCAGAAGGTGAAACCTAGTTGTTAGGCAGGTAATTATACTGTTCCACTGTCCACATATCTTTGATTCCACTGATATAGCTATTTAGAATAGTATTTGAAACAATTTATTAGCATAATGATTGAATGTAGGTAGTTCACACATTTAATTATTGTATTAATGTAAAACTTATTTTACTAATTGTTTGCTGATTTGAACTATATTGTATACTTGATATGAGTGTTGGGACAGTTGGTCCAATATATTAACCCAATAACACATTAATTATTGGTTGAGTTGTAAAACTTAAATTGTAAAACTTAATAGTAAATATTAATTGTTTGAAACATTTGGTCCAATATATTGGTGTCATACAATTGGATTTTGCTAGTTCAGGGACAATATTACTAGAATAATATTGTTATATATTAGTATTTGTAATTGTTTATGTAATTGTCTTGAGTTGTAGTCTTGAATTGATAAAGAGAAACTTGTAGGTAGATATATATATCTGAGATTAAGTTACTGCACAAGCACTTAATAGGGTTTTATATGAAGTCCCTAATAGTGTTTGAATAAATAGTTTGTTGCATACATAAAATATTGTAACTTGTAAGTATCGTTTTGCCGCTATGTCGTTCTCATTGTACCGGGCTAAGATTAGCACAGAATTGAGATGGTTTACATCGGTTCAAGGTCTCCTAGGCCGACCAGATAGACAGGATGCACTGTTGGCTCGAGCTTTGGATGCACCGGCTAGGCTGGAGTTATTGATGGAAACGCTTACCAAGGTCGAGGCCCTTGAGGAGGAGAAGGTCAGCGATCAGATAAGGTCATCGATGCAGGCTGATGTTGACCAGTGCCTCTCAATTGCTGATGACATTCAGCAGCGCATAGCTGAAATAAAGCGCCAGCGCAGAACTGTCTATGATGAAGAAGCTGTGGAAGGCCCACACTCTCGCGGGGTTGTATCAAAACTGCCTCAGATACAACTACCCAGCTTTGATGGAGAGCTCGGTGAGTGGGTCAGCTTCATCAACTTATTTGATAGTTTGGTCCACTTAAGGGAGGATTTACCTAAGGCCTATAAGATGGCACAACTGATGTCAGCTCTGAAGGGAGAGCCTAGGGAACTGGTAGCCCATTTGACGGTGACCGAGGGCAATTATGAGATTGCCCGTCAAATGTTGGTAAGGCGCTACCACAACAAAAGAAGGCTGGTTGATGCTCAGCTCAAGAGGCTGTTTAGCATCCCTTCAGTGACTCGGGTCTCTGCCATACAGGCAGAAGTGTTGAACCCGTTGTTGAGCCCCAGATGACTACTTGGAGCCCTGTGAAGAGGGGACTTCCGCCAAGGAAGTGGTATGGACTCATGGGTGCCTCAACACCTGTACGGGATGCCTGCCTGTATTGTAAACAGGATGGCAATGGTGTGGCCGCCTGCCTTAGATTTAGGGACCAGAGAGTCCAAGGGCGACGCCAGATCACCAAGCAGCGTGGCTGGTGTTTCTTGTGTCTGGGTCCCCATTTAGCAAGGGATTGCGCTCGGTCCGCAATGTGTAAGTTTTGTGGAGGCCGACATCTTGAGTTGCTCTGCATGAATAGGCCCGGCCAACATCATGCAGATGGACAGGGCCGGACTCGGGGACGGATGGGGTCAAGTACACAGGGCCGGACTTGGAACCTGGGTCCACGGGACCAGTGTCCTCATAGGGAAGATGTTGGGGGCGATGTTCAGGCCAACATCGCGCGCGGTTCCCCGACCCATTGGCAGGCCAGGGGCTCAGTTGGAGCTGGCACGGGCGGGTGTGCGGATGCACCCTCGAGTATGGAGCGGTTCGTTAGAACGCCGCCTCGGGTGTCATCGCGCTCGCCGCCGACCACTAGAACGCCGCCTCGGGTGTCATCGTGCTCGCCGAAGATGACGACATTTCGTCGATTTTCGCCGCCCATCATGGAACGCCCTCGGTTGGATCACCGCACCCCCCCTATCCGTGGACGGCACCAAGTAGAGCGCCGCGACTGGAGGGGCACTTACGAGGGACGATAGGATCCCTACCACAATGATATGCCCGGTTGCTCGGGTTATAATGCGTGGGGCCCCGGGGGCCCCCGCTAGGAAATTGCAGCCAATCAAAATTTGGTCCCCAACCGGAGGCTATAGTCTCGCCCACTGCCTCCGTGTGTGTTTGGGGTTTGATGTCGACACCCCAGGTACGGTTGACGTGCTACTGGGGGAGACGTTCTGGGTAAGTTTTGTTGTCGGAACGGCGAGTCTTGCAGCATGATCGACTCATGGCTGTGGAGACATGTGCCAGGACAGTTGAACCCGTCGGATTGTGCATCCAGGGGATGCCGGGCTCCTGAGTTGGTTAACCATCCTAAGGTGGGGCCCTCCTTGGCTGGCAAGGAAGGAATCGGATCTGCCCCCTGATCGGGTGAATGAGGCTAGGCCATGGGCTGGTATTGTTACAGACTTTGCGGGCCCATTCTTAGTGAAAAGCTCGCGGCTGCGGAACTGGAAACAGTACAAGGCGTACCTTTGTGTGTTCGTCTGTCTATCCACCAAGGCGGTGCATCTCGAGCTCGTTGCTGACCTCAAGGCGGAAGCTTTATAGCGTGCTTGGACAGATTCGTTTCCCGAAGGGGACTGCCAGCACTGATTCGTTCCGATAATGGAACCAACTTCGTAGGTGCAGAACGATACTTACGAGATGTAGTCAGGTTTTAAATGAAAACAAAGTGGATATTGGAACAGCCCTCTCCCGTCGGGGTATACAATGGACCTTCAGTCCACCAGGTTGCCCCCACTGGGGCGGGATTTTTGAAGCCGTTGTTAAGTCAGCTTAGACGCATTTATGGCGTATTGTAGGTCAGACCGCGCTGACATTTGAGGAACTCGCGACGTTGTTTTGTAAGATAGAAGCCGTTCTCAACTCGCGACCGTTGTGTCCGCTCAGCTCGGATCCAAATGTCTTGGAGGTGTTGACTCCAGGCCATTTCTACTGGTCCCCCTAATGTTGGTGACCTCGTGCTGGTTAAGAATGCTAACCTACCGCCACTGCGTTGGCGCCGGGGGCGCATTGTTAACTTGTTTCATGGTGAAGATGGGACCCCCCGGTCCGCAGAAGTTCTTGTTGGGGACTCAGTTATCAAACGAGCGGTAGCAACGTTATCTCGCCTGCCTGTAGATTAGGGAACAGGTACGTACCTGTTCGAGCGGGTGACTGTTGGATTTCGAACGTCATTGTACTGGCAACATTTTGATTGTCGCTGGTTCGTGTTGACGTTTGACGTTTGAGGTTAAGGTTGGAAGGAATCGAAAGTAAAATCGTGTTGAAAATGGCCGGGGCCGTAATGGAATTTGATTGTTAATGCTTGTGAAAATCAATTGATAGTAAGCTAATTGTATTGTCCATCGACCCGCGGTCTCTTTAGTGAGAAACCGTATTGTGTTAGGTCGTGGATTCGCGAGTTTTGTGGGCTGTTCCGCGTAAGCCGAAACGAGAGTATTGTAGCTCGAATACCATAGGAAGTTATAAATGATACACTGCGATAGCTTGACAACGACTGACTTTTATTGTTCAAGAAGAAATAAAGGTACAGACAAAACTATCATAGATGGCGCTACTGGTTACATTTTGTTACAAACTTAACACCCCCACTTAACAAAATACTAGGTGTATACATATACCACACTATACTTATCAAACATCAGTATACATCCATATAATATATTTTGTAACAAACCGAAATCAACATTATTTCTTATCAAATAAACCAAACATTTCCAAAAAATTGTAATGTTTCATTTTACATAAACCCTTAGTAAGAAGATCTGCGGGCATCTCTGAGGTAGATAAGTATTCAATGTTTACAATTTTACTAGCAACCTTCTCTCTACAAAAATGATACCGCACATCTATATGTTTGGATCTCTTATGATGAATAGGATTGGCTGACAACTTATGGGCTGACTGATTATCATTATATATTGGTATAGGATAACTTTCATTAGTTAATTCAAATAACAAATTTTGCAAATACACTGCTTCTTTGATACTTTCTGAAATGCCCATATACTCTGCTTCCGTACTAGACAATGCTACGGTATTTTGCTTCTTGGTTTCCCAAGATATTGCACAATTTGACAGCCTGAAAAAGTATCCAGTATAGGATCTTCTATCAATTACATTACTGGCCCAGTCAGCATCTACAAAAGCCTCCAACTTACCATTACCACTAGCTGAAAACTTTAAACAGAAAGATTTAGTTTTCTTCAAGTACTTTAGCACTCTCTTAGCATAGGCCCAATGTTCCTCACCATAACAGTTATTAAATTGGCTTAAGAAGTTAACAGAAAACACTATATCAGGACGTGTGAGTACAGCTATATACATAAGCGAACCAATCAGTTGCTGATAGGGTAATTTTTTATCACAATTTTCAATTTTAGTCAAACTCAGTTTAGGTTCTATTGGTGTATCTGCAGACTTACAATCTGAAATATTGAATTTTAACAATAACTCTTCAATATAATTTTCTTGGTCTAAAGTTATAGTACCATTCTTTTTATCCACAACCACTCTCATTCCTAAACAATTTTGAACACATCCTAAATCCTTAATTTTAAATTTAGATGACAAACTCTCTTTCAACAAATTAGTTTCCTGTACACTATTTGAAAATACAAAGAAATCATCAACATATAATGCTATAATTATCTTTACTTTCTTATCTATTTTTGTAAACAAACATGGTTCAAGTTTAGATTTTTTATAACCCAAGGATTGTAAAAATTCATCCACCCTTTGATACCATGCCCTGCTTGATTGCTTCAAGCCATAAATGGCTCGTTTCAGTCTCAAAACCTTGTTTACATTATCATTACTATCCTGAAAACCTAGTGGTTTCATCATATAAACTTTTTCATTTAAGAAACCATTTAAAAAAGCAGTACTAACATCTAAATGACATATATCTAAATGAAGCTGCAGTGCCAATGCGAATAACAATCTCAAAGTTGAGTGTCTGACAACAGGTGAAAAACATTCATCAAAATCAATGCCCGACCTTTGGGTGAAGCCCTTAGCCACTAATCTGGCTCTGTACCTAACTTTATTATCAACATCTAATTTGCGTTTAAAAACCCATTTACATTGTACAATTGTGGCATTGGCTGGAATATCAACCAATTCCCAAGCATCATTTTCCTGAAATGATTTAAATTCACTTTGCATGGCCAATTTCCACTGTACACTTTCTGGTCCATGCAACGCTTCATCTATTGTTATTTCACTGGCACTTATGTCACTGTTTTGACCACCACACACATAATTAGCACTATACCAATCAGGTTGTCTGCGAGTACGCTTAGTTGGCTGCTCCACTGGAAACTCGGCAAGAAGCCTTGGCTGAGACATGTGATCTCGCCCAGGCTCTGCTGGTTCAGATCCCGTCATCTCTTCCTTGCAGTCCTTATAGTCCTCCTTATCAGTATCAGAACTTTCACACTTATACTGCTCCTGATCTTCCAATGTTGTTATGTCTTTCATGTCCCCCACTTCTTGGGTACATTCTTCTCTTTCCTTTTCCATTGGAAAGATGTCATCAGTGCTCTCACTAATGTCAATGTGTACCATATCTTGCTTCTGTTCAATCCCCTCCTCAATCACAACAATATCTCTAGAAATGACTATTGTGTCATTGTTGGGATTGTAAACTCGGTAACCTTTCACATTGTTTGAGTAGCCGACTAGAATACACTGAGTTGCTTTTTTGTCTAATTTCAATCGTTTTTCCTTAGCTATGTGTACCATGGCCTTACTTCCAAAGATACGTAGATAACTGACATCTGGTTTAGCTCCGGTCCAGATTTCCATGGGCGTTTTGTTATTCAATCCTGATGCGATTGATCTGTTTCGCAGATAAACTGCAGTGTTCACTGCTTCTGCCCAGAAACGCTTAGGCAATCCTGCATCGAATAACAAACATCTTGCTTTCTCAACCACTGTACGGTTAAACCGCTCACACAGACCATTCTGTTCCGGTGTGTATGGACAAGTCTTTTGATGTACAATTCCAGCTAATTCCAAGAATTTATCGAATTCCTTATTGCAAAATTCCTTACCATTGTCTGTCCTGAACACTTTCAGCTTCCTTCCTGTCTGATTTTCCACTAGTGTTTTGAATGTCTTAAACTGTGAGAATACTTCATCTTTTGTCTTCAAGAAATATACAAAAGCCATCCGACTGAAGTCATCGACAAATAACAGGAAATATTTCTTTCCTCCAATGGATTTGGCTTCTATAGGCCCACAAACATCTGCGTGTACGACCTCAAGAAGTTCCTTGCCTCTGTCACCAACATGACTGAATGGCAACCTGGCCTGCTTCCCCTCGCAGCACACTATGCAGTTTGTTTTACTGACCTGAGCCTTGTCCAAGAATGACATTCCTTTTACAGCACCATCTCTCATCACATTAAGATCTTTGCTGTTTAGATGACCAAATCTTCTATGCCACACGCTTCCGGACACTGAAGACAACAAACAATCTACTTGCTTGATTCTCAACTTATAAACTCCTCCAACCAAATCTGCAGTAGCCACTAGCTCACTATTTTGATTATAAATATAACAGTGCTTCTCATCAAATGTCACTTTGTTTCCTTTGCTAATTAACTTGCTGACAGATAGCAAATTCGTAGCTAAATTTGGCACATATAATACTCCCATCACTGTGTTCTCGTGTTCGGTATCTCCAACAACTGTAGATATATGCACATCTCCACAGCCTTCAACAGAAATTCTAGTTTTATCGGCGATGATAATCTCTTGCACTTGCTGTTGATTTGTTGTGTTCAACAACCAGTCTTTTTTGGATGTTAGATGACAGCTCGCACCGCTATCAACATACCAATCCGTTTGATTGAAGTTACCGCTGAGAAATACAGCACTGAATGCATTAGATTCGTTTCCTTTTGGAGTATTTTTACATTTGTTCATGAAATGGCCGTATTGTTTACATTTGAAACATCTGACATTTGATTTGACGTTTTGTAATGACGTTTGTCTATGCGCGTGCGATTGGTTTTTATTTCTGTATTGCCAACCTTTCGTCGCAAACGCATTCTGTGTAGAACTTGTACCAACTTCACTTCCGCTTCCGTCCTCCATATCGAGTAATTTCGATTTAATGGCGTCGGCTGTCAACTCAATGCCAGAATGCTCCACCGCCATTATCATCGGTTCAAACTTTTCAGGTAATCCGGCTAGTAATAAAGAGCCGATCCACTCGTCACTGATTTTGAAACCTGTATTATTTAATCGCTGACTTGTTTCTAGCAGCGAAGTCACATATTGAGACATTGTTTCACAGTTTTCTCGACGAATAGATATGAGATTTCGAAGCAATCCGATGCGCCGCGTGTAGCCATTATCATCAAATAGCTTCTTCAGCTTCTGCCATAGCCCCATTGCAGTTGATTCACTCTTTATATGCACGAATAAACTGGGATCTATAGTTAAAACTATTTTGGCTTTTGCTTTGGCGTCGTTTGGATCTCCGCCGGTGTTGATGCACTGTTGCAGACTTTCCAATATGAGGTAGTTCTCCACGGCAAACGCCCAATCTTCATAATTTGCTCTGCCTCTAAGCTTATCAATGCTTGCAATAAGATTTGACGACATTTTGCACTATATTTCCACCAAAATTTGCTTAAGGCCCATAACCTATAAATGATACACTGCGATAGCTTGACAACGACTGACTTTTATTGTTCAAGAAGAAATAAAGGTACAGACAAAACTATCATAGATGGCGCTACTGGTTACATTTTGTTACAAACTTAACAGAAGTTGTACAGCATTTTAGGAGCTGTATGTGTAAACGTACCAGGACAGACCAGGCGGTGGGGTACCCCATCAACGGCGCCGAAAACAGGACGACACACAACTCCTGTAAGTACTTTAACTATTTTAGATTGTGATAGAACACGGTGACACTGCCGTGGTTCATTGCTCCTTCCAGGGGACATTGTTATAGCGATTGAATACCTTATTCTATGGGCCGTAAGATATCTCAAGTATCACAAAGTGATCGCTGCCCCTTAAGGGAGAAATGCACATTTTGGTAGCATGAGCTTGGTTTACCTCCGGGTAGTGCACTCAGAAGGTGAAACCTAGTTGTTAGGCAGGTAATTATACTGTTCCACTGTCCACATATCTTTGATTCCACTGATATAGCTATTTAGAATAGTATTTGAAACAATTTATTAGCATAATGATTGAATGTAGGTAGTTCACACATTTAATTATTGTATTAATGTAAAACTTATTTTACTAATTGTTTGCTGATTTGAACTATATTGTATACTTGATATGAGTGTTGGGACAGTTGGTCCAATATATTAACCCAATAACACATTAATTATTGGTTGAGTTGTAAAACTTAAATTGTAAAACTTAATAGTAAATATTAATTGTTTGAAACATTTGGTCCAATATATTGGTGTCATACAATTGGATTTTGCTAGTTCAGGGACAATATTACTAGAATAATATTGTTATATATTAGTATTTGTAATTGTTTATGTAATTGTCTTGAGTTGTAGTCTTGAATTGATAAAGAGAAACTTGTAGGTAGATATATATATCTGAGATTAAGTTACTGCACAAGCACTTAATAGGGTTTTATATGAAGTCCCTAATAGTGTTTGAATAAATAGTTTGTTGCATACATAAAATATTGTAACTTGTAAGTATCGTTTTGCCGCTATGTCGTTCTCATTGTACCGGGCTAAGATTAGCACAGAATTGAGATGGTTTACATCGGTTCAAGGTCTCCTAGGCCGACCAGATAGACAGGATGCACTGTTGGCTCGAGCTTTGGATGCACCGGCTAGGCTGGAGTTATTGATGGAAACGCTTACCAAGGTCGAGGCCCTTGAGGAGGAGAAGGTCAGCGATCAGATAAGGTCATCGATGCAGGCTGATGTTGACCAGTGCCTCTCAATTGCTGATGACATTCAGCAGCGCATAGCTGAAATAAAGCGCCAGCGCAGAACTGTCTATGATGAAGAAGCTGTGGAAGGCCCACACTCTCGCGGGGTTGTATCAAAACTGCCTCAGATACAACTACCCAGCTTTGATGGAGAGCTCGGTGAGTGGGTCAGCTTCATCAACTTATTTGATAGTTTGGTCCACTTAAGGGAGGATTTACCTAAGGCCTATAAGATGGCACAACTGATGTCAGCTCTGAAGGGAGAGCCTAGGGAACTGGTAGCCCATTTGACGGTGACCGAGGGCAATTATGAGATTGCCCGTCAAATGTTGGTAAGGCGCTACCACAACAAAAGAAGGCTGGTTGATGCTCAGCTCAAGAGGCTGTTTAGCATCCCTTCAGTGACTCGGGTCTCTGCCATACAGGCAGAAGTGTTGAACCCGTTGTTGAGCCCCAGATGACTACTTGGAGCCCTGTGAAGAGGGGACTTCCGCCAAGGAAGTGGTATGGACTCATGGGTGCCTCAACACCTGTACGGGATGCCTGCCTGTATTGTAAACAGGATGGCAATGGTGTGGCCGCCTGCCTTAGATTTAGGGACCAGAGAGTCCAAGGGCGACGCCAGATCACCAAGCAGCGTGGCTGGTGTTTCTTGTGTCTGGGTCCCCATTTAGCAAGGGATTGCGCTCGGTCCGCAATGTGTAAGTTTTGTGGAGGCCGACATCTTGAGTTGCTCTGCATGAATAGGCCCGGCCAACATCATGCAGATGGACAGGGCCGGACTCGGGGACGGATGGGGTCAAGTACACAGGGCCGGACTTGGAACCTGGGTCCACGGGACCAGGGTCCTCATAGGGAAGATGTTGGGGGCGATGTTCAGGCCAACATCGCGCGCGGTTCCCCGACCCATTGGCAGGCCAGGGGCTCAGTTGGAGCTGGCACGGGCGGGTGTGCGGATGCACCCTCGAGTATGGAGCGGTTCGTTAGAACGCCGCCTCGGGTGTCATCGCGCTCGCCGCCGACCACTAGAACGCCGCCTCGGGTGTCATCGTGCTCGCCGAAGATGACGACATTTCGTCGATTTTCGCCGCCCATCATGGAACGCCCTCGGTTGGATCACCGCACCCCCCCTATCCGTGGACGGCACCAAGTAGAGCGCCGCGACTGGAGGGGCACTTACGAGGGACGATAGGATCCCTACCACAATGATATGCCCGGTTGCTCGGGTTATAATGCGTGGGGCCCCGGGGGCCCCCGCTAGGAAATTGCAGCCAATCAAAATTTGGTCCCCAACCGGAGGCTATAGTCTCGCCCACTGCCTCCGTGTGTGTTTGGGGTTTGATGTCGACACCCCAGGTACGGTTGACGTGCTACTGGGGGAGACGTTCTGGGTAAGTTTTGTTGTCGGAACGGCGAGTCTTGCAGCATGATCGACTCATGGCTGTGGAGACATGTGCCAGGACAGTTGAACCCGTCGGATTGTGCATCCAGGGGATGCCGGGCTCCTGAGTTGGTTAACCATCCTAAGGTGGGGCCCTCCTTGGCTGGCAAGGAAGGAATCGGATCTGCCCCCTGATCGGGTGAATGAGGCTAGGCCATGGGCTGGTATTGTTACAGACTTTGCGGGCCCATTCTTAGTGAAAAGCTCGCGGCTGCGGAACTGGAAACAGTACAAGGCGTACCTTTGTGTGTTCGTCTGTCTATCCACCAAGGCGGTGCATCTCGAGCTCGTTGCTGACCTCAAGGCGGAAGCTTTATAGCGTGCTTGGACAGATTCGTTTCCCGAAGGGGACTGCCAGCACTGATTCGTTCCGATAATGGAACCAACTTCGTAGGTGCAGAACGATACTTACGAGATGTAGTCAGGTTTTAAATGAAAACAAAGTGGATATTGGAACAGCCCTCTCCCGTCGGGGTATACAATGGACCTTCAGTCCACCAGGTTGCCCCCACTGGGGCGGGATTTTTGAAGCCGTTGTTAAGTCAGCTTAGACGCATTTATGGCGTATTGTAGGTCAGACCGCGCTGACATTTGAGGAACTCGCGACGTTGTTTTGTAAGATAGAAGCCGTTCTCAACTCGCGACCGTTGTGTCCGCTCAGCTCGGATCCAAATGTCTTGGAGGTGTTGACTCCAGGCCATTTCTACTGGTCCCCCTAATGTTGGTGACCTCGTGCTGGTTAAGAATGCTAACCTACCGCCACTGCGTTGGCGCCGGGGGCGCATTGTTAACTTGTTTCATGGTGAAGATGGGACCCCCCGGTCCGCAGAAGTTCTTGTTGGGGACTCAGTTATCAAACGAGCGGTAGCAACGTTATCTCGCCTGCCTGTAGATTAGGGAACAGGTACGTACCTGTTCGAGCGGGTGACTGTTGGATTTCGAACGTCATTGTACTGGCAACATTTTGATTGTCGCTGGTTCGTGTTGACGTTTGACGTTTGAGGTTAAGGTTGGAAGGAATCGAAAGTAAAATCGTGTTGAAAATGGCCGGGGCCGTAATGGAATTTGATTGTTAATGCTTGTGAAAATCAATTGATAGTAAGCTAATTGTATTGTCCATCGACCCGCGGTCTCTTTAGTGAGAAACCGTATTGTGTTAGGTCGTGGATTCGCGAGTTTTGTGGGCTGTTCCGCGTAAGCCGAAACGAGAGTATTGTAGCTCGAATACCATAGGAAGTTGTACAGCATTTTAGGAGCTGTATGTGTAAACGTACCAGGACAGACCAGGCGGTGGGGTACCCCATCAACGGCGCCGAAAACAGGACGACACACAACTCCTGTAAGTACTTTAACTATTTTAGATTGTGATAGAACACGGTGACACTGCCGTGGTTCATTGCTCCTTCCAGGGGACATTGTTATAGCGATTGAATACCTTATTCTATGGGCCGTAAGATATCTCAAGTATCACAAAGTGATCGCTGCCCCTTAAGGGAGAAATGAACAAGTCCATTAAAGTCGACTTTCATACACACTTTCGCACCTCTTTTAACCCCTTTAGGAATAGAATTCCCATATGTGCTGATATAAGTATTTATTTATTTGTAATCAAAAGCCTGAAGACGAAGTTTCAGGCTACTAAATTAAAAAATGACGGACTTCCAGTCTAACCTAGGGATAGAATATCCCGAAACGCTTAAATACGTATCTCATCATCATCATCGCAGTCCACTGCTGGACATAGGCATCTCGAATTGCACGCCACTTGGTTCGATCCTCAGCTTCTCTCATCCAGCTCCTGCCAGCCGTCTTGGGCAGATCATTATTCCACCTGGCCTGTGGAAGTTCTACACTACGTTTGCCGAGACGCGGTCTCCACTCAAGAACCCGTTTACCCCAACGGTTATCTGTTCTACGGCTAATATGGCCAGCCCACTGCCACTTCAGCTGGCTTATCCTGTGGGCTATGTCAATGACCTGAGTTCTCTGCCGGATCAACTCATTCCTGATGCGATCCCTTAGATAGAGAAACGTTGAGCATAGCAAGAGTGCTATGCTCAACGTTAAAGTCGCTCAGCGTGCTATGGAGAGCCATAGCACGCTGAGCGACTTTAAACTTGTGAACCAGTCGTGTCGTAAGTGTCAACGTTTCGGCACCGTTTGTCATGACAGGTAGGAGGTACTGATTAAGGACTTTCGTATTTAGGCACTGTGGGATTGATGATGATAAGACCTGGCGAAGTTTCCCAAACGCTGCCCAACCCGGCTGAATTCTCCTGTTCACCTCGTCCTCGAAGTTTTTTCTACTTAACTGCAAAGTCTACCCGAGGTACCACACATATATTTGAACAACTTCGAGTCTGGCACCGTGAACCACAACCGGTTCCGGTAGAACATGTTCGTACATACGTATCTACTCATTTTTAATTAGTAGCCCAAAACAAAATTTTAATGTTTTTCACTTAAAAAATGACGGACTTCCTTACAAACTTTCAACCCCTATTTCACCCCTTTACGGGCATAATATCCAGAAACACCTAAATACGTATCTAATAATTTTTATTTAGTAGCCCAAAAATAAAGTTCCATATTTCTTATTTTAAAATTTGAGACTTCCATATAAACTTTCAACCCCTAATTCACCCTCTTAAGCGTAGAATATCCAGAAACGCTTAAATACGTATCTACTAATTTTTAATCAGTAGCCCAAAGCTAAATTTTCATGTTACTCACTTAAAAAATTACGGACTTCCATACAAAATGTTAACCCCTATTTCACCCCCTTAAGGGTCGAATATCCAGAAACGCTTAAATACGTTTCTACTTTTTTTTAATCAGTAGCCCAAAAATAAAGTTTTATGATTCTAACTTTAAAAATGACGAACTTCCATACAAACCTTTAACCCCTATTTCACCCCCTTAGGGGTAGAATATTCAGAGATGCTTAAATGCGTATCTGCTCTTTTTTAATCAGAAGCCCCAAAAAAAAATTCATGTTTCTAACTTAAAAAATGTCGAACTTTCTTACAAACTTTCAACCCCTATTTCACCCCTTTAGGGGCATAATATCCAGAAACTCCTAAATACGTATCTAATCATTTTTATTTAGTAGCCCAAAAATAAAGTTTCATATTTCTTATTTAAAAATTACGGACTTCCATACAAATTTTCACCCCCTATTTCACCCCCTTAAGGGTAGAAATCCAGAAACTCCTAAATACGTATCTAATCATTTTTATTTAGTAGCCCAAAAATAAAGTTCCATATTTCTTATTTAAAAAATTACAGACTTCCATACAAACTTTCAACCCCTATTTCACCCCCTTAAGGGTAGAATATCCAGAAACGCTTAATTACGTATCTACTAAGTTTTAATCAGTAGCCTAAAGCTAAATTTTCATGTTACTCACTTAAAAAATTACGGACTTCCATACACACCTTTAACCCCTATTTCACCCCCTTAGGGGTAGAATATTCAGAGATGCTTAAATGCGTATCTACTCTTTTTTAATCAGAAGCCCCAAAAAAAAAATGTCATGTTTCTAACTTAAAAAATGTCGAACTTTCATACAAACTTTCAACCCCTATTTCACCCCCGTAGGGATATAATATTCTAAAACGCTTAAATACGTATTAATACGCTTGTATTCCTTTTTAATCCGTAGCCCAAAAATAAAGTTACATGTTTGTAACTTCAAAAATGTCGGACTTCCAGACTAACCTATGTACAAAATCACAACCCCTATTTCACCCCTTAGGGGTAGAATATATAGAAACGCTTAAATACGTGTTTACTCATTTTTAATCAGTAGCTCAAAAGTAAAGTTTTATGTTTCTAACTTAAAAAATGACGGACTTCCATACAAACTTTCAACCCCTATTTCACCCCCTTAGGGATGAAATTTCAAAAAATCCTTTCTTAGTACTCACTTACGTTGTATAAAGAACCTACATGCAAAATTTCAGGATTGTAGCTTCAGCGGTTTGGGCTGTGCGTTGATCTCTGGGTATGTCAGTCAGTCAGTCTGTCAGTCAGTCAGTCACCTTACTCTTTTATATATATAGATTTTGACTGCTCTAGTGGTTAATATATTTTATTTTCATTTTATTTTACATTTTTATGGAATACCAACAGCATATACACTTTCTAGATCCTAAAATTAATAACTACAGAGCTATTGACAGGCATTCGCTAATAGGTTTCAAACCTGTAGAAATATTAGGTCTTTACCTATGAAATTGCCGTTCTTCAGTACTGGTCATTTCAAATAAAAAAAAGTTTGTAATGGCTCTGTATTCTAAATTCAAATTAATTTTGTTTTAAAACCATGACATTCTATTTACAAACTCAGTCTTTTGTTTTTTGATTAGCGTTGTATTTTCATTATATTTGAACATTTTTCGTCATAATGGATACTTTAAAAATTCGTGTAATTATGGAATATGAGTTCCGTCGTGGCACCAACGCGACACAAACGGCACGTAACATCAAAAACGTTTACGGAGAGAACTGTACAAACGAACGCACAACCCGTTATTGGTTTTCCCGGTTCCGTTCTGGAAATTTTGACTTGAAAAATGAAGCTCGTGGTCGTCCGGAGACTTTGGTTAACTATAATGAATTAAAGGCGATTGTGGAAACTGACGAAACTCAATCTACAGCTGAGCTAGCAGCAGCTTTTAATGTAAGCATCAAAACAATATTGATCCATTTACGACAAATTGGCAAGGTAAAAAAGCTTGATAAATGGGTGCCCCACGACCTTAACGATCGCCAGCGCAACGTACGCGTCGAGACCTGCCTTCCGCTGCTCAACAGGCAAAGAAATGAAGGAATTTTGAAACGAATTGTTACGTGCGACGAAAAATGGATTCTGTTCGACAATCGAAAGCGCTCAGCAAGTTGGTTAGACCCTGGTTCAGCACCAAACCAATGCCCTAAACCAAAAATGACCCCTAAAAAGGTGATGGTCACTGTTTGGTGGTCTAGTGCGGGTGTGATTCACCACAGCTTTTTAGAAAACGGCATGAGCATTAATGCAGATGTGTACTGTGAAGAACTGGAGAGAATGATGGAGAAGCTTGCACATCTGCAACCAGCTTTGGTCAATTGGTCGTCCCCACTGCTCCTTCACGACAACGCGCGACCCCATACTGCGCAACAGGCAGTCTCCAAGCTGCAAGAGCTGGGGTTGGAAGCTCTCCCTCATCCGCCATACTCACCAGACCTTGCACCTACCGACTATTACTTTTTCCAAAATTTAGACAACTTTTTAGTGGGTAAAAAATTCAATTCCCGAGAGGCAGTACAAAATGCCTTTGAAGAGTTTGTTGCCACCCGTCCAGCTGATTTTTACAAGAAGGGCATCAATAAACTGCCAATGCGTTGGCAAAGATGCGTCGATTGCATGGGTGATTACTTCGAATAACAGAAATAAAAAAGTTTGAAAAAATAAGTACTTTCACTTATTGCATACAAAACGGCAATTTCATAGGTAAAGACCTATTACATAAAAGAGAAAACATAAATAGGATAAATGAAACACAACAAAAGAAAATTAGGAGATACATACACCAATAAACCTATTCTATTGGTTTGACATATCCGTGACGGAGTGTCGGAGTGTCGGAGCCAAAAAAATCTATGGTGTGTCGTATATACTCGTACGTATTACCACTGCAATCAAGAGAATTTTCCTGATCCAGGCAAATTTCAGTTTAGTGTTCAATCGCGCCAACCGAGGCTGATGACGTAGTGACTGGTGATAACAACAATCAATAAAAAGGGGGAATCAGTAGTGAAAGAATGCTATTCAAGGTCACAAAACTATTGGTCCGGGATCCCCGGAACCAATTTAACAATTTATTACTATCTGTTAAATTATATAAATATTAACTAACATTATTAATTTATTGGAAAAAAATATTTGTCCTACAAAATGTATGGTTTCATCCTTCCAACATGTATCGATAACGAGGTCATGAAAAATAATACTAACCAGCTGATTTTTTAACAGTCGCTTAGTAGCGTAGTTTAATATTTATATTATTTAACAGCCACATTGTCCTACAAATTGCATGGTACGTTATCCCGGTCACGCTCAAAAGTTTTTATACCTGCTGCCCCTGTTATCTACCACAATTGTAAACTTTTGTAATAGGAAAAGGGGGGGTCTCATCAAAATTAAGCCACTCACGAAAAATTTACTTGATAGTAATAATTTGTAAAATAAAAAAAAAATGCAATACATATACAGTCTTACCATTAAAACATATTTTTCTTTCCCAAATTAATGGGAGTATTTGTAATTTATGAAATAATTTGTTTTATTCTGTCTTAAAATGTGTTAGTAAATATGTCATTAATACAAAGATAAACCTTGGTGGTTTTTAGTTGAAATCAGTATATAATTTATTGTATTTTTTTGTAAATTATAATGAATAAAAAAAAATGTCATGTACATATATTTAAATTTACACTTTAATTGAACTACATAATAGGTATGTAACCTCATTGCACCTACTTCGTAAAATACTGGAAGAGAATGCCCTGGGCATTAAGTCCGCCGATGTACAAACGTAGTGCATAACGTTTATAAATAAATATATACATTTAAATATATGTCAACATGTAATGTAAATTATCTTACATTTGATGTAAAACAATCCCACTGTCACTAGCCAAACCCTCGAATTCTCGAGTCTAATAGCAGTGTGTTTCTTTGGGGAACATTGCGTGGCGCGTCTGAACCGTGACATAAACGTAACCCGAAGGTGCGTAGTACACAGGTACGTGACTTTGATTTGTTGAAATGTTCACGCCAGATAGAGAGGCTTCGTTATTCACACAAGGTAAGTAACAAAGCCTCTCTACCGACGGCTCTACGGCTAACGAGGACCGCATTATAGTTATCAATGCGTTGGATTGCGTGGCACGGAAAATTTATCTGTAGGTTGCTGAAGTCATCTGTCATATTTAATATAGTAATGTTAAAACCCATACTACATACTATAATATAATAAAGTTTGAAAGTAGCTATGTCTGTCTGTTACAATTTCACGGCTGAACCGATTTGGATAAATGGAGATGCTTTGATTCTTGAGGAAAGACATAGGCTTCTAGTTACCGCGATAATCGACACACGCGCAGGCGGCGCCACGGACAAAAGCTAGTTAGTTATAAAAGTCATAGCACACTAATATGTTAATAACATAATTTAAGTAAGGTTAAGTTAAGGTATATTAAAATTTTATTCGGAGAAAAAAGCTGAAAGAAAACATCCGCCATATGTTTAACTTGTATTGTACATAGATAGTACAAAAAGAAGGTGCAAATGATTAAAATCGTGTACGAACTATCAGGTGAAGGCGCTGTTGCTCGCGGACACGGAGCGACGACGTCCCGCAGCATCTCCGGTACGTGACAAATTGAATCCGCCGCGAGATTAGCAGCCGCGCGACACCTTCACCTTATTGAGCATCAACCCGCTCTAACTGACACCCTCCCCCCCCCCCCTGCCGGTGGGCAGTGAGCTAGCACGTCGTCGCATCTCTGGCACACAGCACCTGCTGCCGCTAATAGCAAAGGCGCCGTCCTGCACCTTCGGTGACTAATTGTGATAACCATGGCGAATAACAAGCGCGAATCTTTACTCATCTATGAACTATTTTCTAATTATGTTTTTATATTGTTTGTATATTATATATGACTTTGACTACCTCGTTGGTCTAGCGGTTGAAGTATGCGACTGCCGATCAAGAGGTATCGGGTTCGAATCCCGGGTCGGGCCAAAAGTGTCATTGAGTTTTCCTGGTTATAGAAAAACTTTATACAAATTATATAGAAATACGTTTCGAAGTTGGGATCTGAACCCCCGTGCCTCAGAGAGCACGTAAAGCTGTCGGTCCTGCGCCTGATCTGACCTGATTAACCGTGCCATCGATTCTGTGAGAGAGGGAACAGAGAGTGCACCTTGTGCACTATAATATCTCCTGCGTAGTTGACTGGTCTCCGTTGAGACTGGCCGCCATGGCCGTTATCGGCTAGGAGAACATTATTATTATTATATTATATATTGTGTAAGTGTTAAAATATATAAAAAAGGCATTTATGTATTTGACACTTAGACTACCTCTTGTTTCCTTTATCTTTGTAGATTTGTGCGTCCAATTATCTTTATCTATGAAAATGAATTGCTGTTCGTTTGTCTTACTAAACTCAAGAATGGCTGGACCAATTTGGCTAATTTAAATCTTTAAATATTTATGGAAGTTCAGGGAAGATTTAAACGGAGAAGAGAAACATAAATAAGTAACGGAAAATACTAAAATTACAATTTTATTTTCCAATACAAACTGTTTCTTGCTGTGAAACATTTGATGTCTTTTGTCTTTTTAGAAATAAAAAGTCTTACTTGGATATCAAATATTTATAGCCGCGTTCAAAAATTTGTCTTCTCATTTTACACAAATAAATGTAAGTGATACAAAGTTCACCGGGTCACCTTGTCACACAGTAAAGTATTTCTATTTGTCTATCTAACTGCACAATAATTAGTGTTCAGTTCGAGTAACAAAAGAATCGCTAAAGAAAAATAAACTCACATCTATAAATATATTCCTACGTCATATATTGTTAAATTAATAGAATTTATACGTACATAGCTAAGCCTGACCAGCTGTGTCAGCATATTTCAGATATGAGTACGAGTATATTATCGATCACGTAGTATTTAGACATTTTTATCTCGTCAAGGATAAGACGTGATTATATGCATTGTACCGATAGATGTTAGAATATATAAGGTAGCTGTAAGTTGGTATTAATAGCAAACGTTAATATGTAATATTAAAGTAAGAAGGAGCCGGAGCTCTTGCACAATAAATATTACTCTCATCGTTGCTCATCGCCGTTGTTTTTTTTTTTTTTTTTATGTTTGGCCCGCCAAGATGACTCTGCTCTGCCTGATGGAAAACATAAGCAGAATCCAAGAGTGGTGGTCACCATACTCATTGCGAATGCAGACAGTGCAGTATGGCGACCCACACTATGGCGGCCTAGTGATGCTACTGCATCTTTTAGTCTAGTCAACAAGTATGGAACTTGTTGACTAGACTAATTGGGCCCCCGGTCTCGCACTCACCAACGAAACACGACAGCACGAACGCTGTCATTTTACGTTGATTTTCTGTGCGAGGGTAGTACCGCCCCGGTCGAGCCGGCCCGTTCGTGCTGAAATCAGCGTGGCTCTACTACCTCTACATATTACCTACAAGTTCGCTATAAAAGACACTGGCATTGCAGTGAAACTTACAAAATGTGTAACCTGGTAAAAATGTGGTTCTGACAGAATAATACGAAACGCCAATGTTTAATTGTTTTTGCATTCATCGTCATTTGAGCCGTGAGAGGCCCGGAGGTGTTGGACGTTATTGTTACAGCCGGTTAACTTCTTCCTTGTATTTCAAATTCAAAATTATTTATTCAATTAAGGCACAAAGTGACATTTATGAACATTAAATTAAAGCTACAGTGAAAATCATAGATCGACACAAACAGACGCCACAGCATGTACTGGATTGTCTAGGTAAATTAGGTGAAAACACCAAAATCTACTGCCCGCTTGTGTCGATCTATAACTTCCAGTTTCCAAAGTGCGTAGAGCTTTATGAGAAGTTCCCAGTAGTTATTTCAGGTAGTGGAAGGGTTGAATATGACTCTGTATAGTTTGTTCACAAAGTGTGCATATTATACGAAGCGTGTGTCTGCAGAAGATAATGCACGGATCGCGTGAGCAACAGTACACGCCCCCTCTCGCGCTAATCATCGCCAACCAAACACAAACAGCTCTTATTTCTTTTACCCGTCTGTGCAAAAATAAAAACTTCTGCTGTGTATACAATGAGATGCGTGAAATGATTTTTTCCCAAAAGTCATTACAACTCCGCCTGTGTTAATTACTTTTACAAGAATGTATATAAATCTGTAGGGACACACGTATACCTTCCGATGTACTTAGGTCGTATTACTGTATCGCGTGGCTGCGCCCACGCGTATTAATATTAAGGTGTGAATATAATCAGTCGCAAATAAACCATCGTCAAGTCCAGTGGTCTCATTTCATTTATATCACTGCTCCCTTATACGAAACATGCAAGTTGTCAAGGACATCTATATTGACAACTCTACATTAACAGTTTCAATCGTGAAAGATTGAACATGTTGACGCTTAGTTTTAATGTCAGTTAGTAATTTTTTGTTTGAAGCCGCTTTACTGTAAGTATACGAGTATTTTATGAGAAGCTTTGACAGAGCTAAGCAAAACTGTTTTTTTTTATAAATGGGAACCTCTCTAAAACCTTAATGAAATGGCCAATGCTAAGGAAAAACATTGTGTGTCAACCAATAAATGTAATTAGGTGTATCAATGTTTGAGAGTTACACGTTATGCTCTAGCTATTTAGCTATTTTTAAGACCCTTTAGTCGTAGCTATGAAATATGTCCTCAGGAAAAAATGAAAATTATGATACGTTATACCGTAGGAACGCCTTTGATATTTATGCAATTTGATCGCTTGATATAGTTTGACGTGAATTATTAACGTCTACATTATTCCTTTTTTTTTGTTTGGCCCCCCAAAATGACTCTACTCTGCCTGATGGAAAGCATAAGTAGAATCCAAGAGTGGTGGCCACCATACTCACTGCGAATGCAGACAATGCAGTATGGCGACCCACACCATGGCGCCCTAGTGATGCTTGTGGCTCCATTTTTTGCTAATCAGAGCGATCGAACAACAGCTCGAGGGTAAGCTTACATATTTATATAACCCTATAAAGGTGCAGAGAAAAGGAGTAACTAGTTTAGTGGTTCCAGCTAGTGTATAGGAAAACTACGTAGCAGCCGGACCGTAGCGCGCGTAGTATGTGTAGCGGTTACGTAGCTGCACCGTAGAGGATTCATAGTGTGTCGCTCACTACGAGGGTGAATGCTAATAAGTAAACTAGTTATTAAATCATATAATCTTTACATCTCAAAATCTTTTCTAGCAGGAAATTTAATTGCGAGACAAGCATGTAACTTTTTTAGTTAGATCTCCACTGTGTTTTGCAGGTAAGTGTTATTAAGGTATCACTCAATTTAGTTATAGCACCTAGCCTGTGTGGATATCTACTTAATTAATAACCAGATTTACTGTTAAACTAACTTTGTACTCCAATTACTGGTACATAGGATCGCAGTTAAGAAGTTTGAACATTGAGACACTAATGTAAACTGTATGAACATTTGCTCTGTGGAGGAACGGGTGATCGTGTCCCTCCGACACAAAAGGAGGATCCTCCGACCAGGCGAGGTGATCAAGCCTGGCGGGCCAACTGCCCAACGGTTGATCTTGGGAAGTTGTATATATGTTAATTGGCGCGAGAAATCTTATTGTGCGATTCAGGATTGGTACTGTTGTGTACTCCGTGTCGTGACGTCACACCGTAGTTCAGTGTATCTTTGGTCGATGACGCTGTAGCATGTTGCTGTTGCGCTGCATGTGGAGGTCGCCACATTTACAACTAAAGTATAAAATGTCGTAAAATCAGCGAAAGTGTTAGTTTGTCACTCACAGTATTGTGGAACTGTGATATATAATAATTCTTTACATATACATAGATTCCAATTAAATCCGCTTATAAAATTCAATAAAGTACCTATTTTACTTCTAGGTTTTACCTAACAACATTCCTGATATCAAACATGTGATAGTTAGTGAGCAGTTTAGAGAAGGGGTATCACGGCGTCTGTTACAGTTCGATGTGGCGAGTCAACTACCTAGCCTCCACATACAATATTTTTAACTAACTTGTTGATATAATGACTTAATTATTCTGAAGTAATCGTGGAAATCGAACATTTACCGGTCAAGCCTCATTCCATTAATTGTTTATGTTTCCTAATTTATTTAAGAAGATGAAAAAATAGAAATTCATATTTATCGTGATAAATTTATTAAAGCGTTAAACATTTCCAGAGCGAGTCTTTCTCCATCGAGCCGTCGGCTAACGATCCTCACGGCGCGCAATACTGTGTCAATAAACCAATTTGAGCCGCGACTCGACGCGAAGAATACGAGAAAAAAACGCATGAGCGCTCGCAACGCAACATAATTAAGGCTCATAACAAACAGTCCCCGGGAGCACGCGGCGCCTGATGAAGAGCGCGACGCGATCGATCCCCCCGCAGCCCGCGCACGCGCCCCGCGCTGCGTGACGTCACGCGCCCGAACAGACGTGCCGCCATCTGAGCTCGTTGTGAGCGCTGTCGGCCGCCTCTCAGCCGCAATGGGCATTGCATCTCACCGCATTCCTACGAGCTTACTGAACGATCACCTCCTACGCGCAAGAGCTACTGACAAATTTATATGAATATTTTACAAAATCATTTTGCAAATTAATTCTGATCAGGTTGAATAACCGACTAAAAAAGGAGATGGAAAATTCTGCAAAACTTTACTAAAACAATTATTATTGCTGACCAGTCAGCCTGTGACCACGGCCAGTGCAACCTGGTCGAAACGTCAGGCAAAACAGAGGTATGTAGTACCTTGAAATAGTGATCGCGTTAATTCCCGTAAAAATAATAATAATTATATCATGGAACGCGAAAGTTTAAAAGTTAGTATTTACTAAAACAACAGAACGAACTCGTAACACGATAAAATTAATTTTTGAGCGAAACGAAAGCTGTAACCTCGTTGAGCTCGTTAGGTGAGTTAATAATCATAAAGCAGCTCCGAGCTCTCAACGGTTGTGTACAGATGCGTTATCGAGTTAATTAAGCTCCATTATACTTTTCAACAACAACAACCTAATTGTAAACATCGCCGCGTTCGGGAGACTTCAAAGATTCGTTACAACTCCTTAAAAGTCTTACAAATGTAAAAGATAATAAATATCGCTGGCAAGTGTCAGAAGTTCATCGTAGTGAGCCTTTAGGGAGGGGCGGATTTCAGGATGGAGGGGCAGGGAAGAGAGCGAGGGTCACGCTCTGTCGGCCCTCAAGCCAAAGCGCGCAGTAACTGGGGTTTCGACTTTCAAGAGATATATCTTATGTCATACATTCATTGTCAACTAAAATACAAAAAAATACTACGTAGACTAGTGATCCACTTAGCATCACAATCAAACAAATTATTTTTGACATTTGAGAGGTTCTCATTAAACTCTCACTGATCTGAGTTCCCAAATCAGCGCCATACAGAGCTATATTGTAATTACAGATATTCGACGGAAGTTTATAGTTGGTTTATTTTAAGAGAAATGCGTCAATCAACAGCAGAACTCGTTAGTTCTTCAGCTTTAGTTCAAAACCGGGACTTGTAGTGAAACTAGGACATTAACAGAGCCCGAAGTGCTTAGGGTGCGTCACTTCAAGGGTCTTTTATAAATATTTTATATATTAAAAGTTCTGTGCCCTTAATTGTTGACAAGAAGGCCCTTAAAGAAGCAATAAAGAAATCATATCTTAATTACTTAAATTGAAATAAATATTTATAACCTTTATTGACAAATTCCACACATCGAACAAAACTTTATACTTTATCCCATCAATAAAGCACCCAGCATTGTAGATTTCATCTATTTTTATCGCTATGTTTTAATGATAGCGCAGTCCATAACCTGTCTCTTAAAAATACATACGCCGTACAATACAGATAAACACATACGCCGTGGAGAACAGATAAAATACATACGCCGTAGAATACAGATAAAATACATACGCCATAGAATACAGATAAAATACATGCGTCGTAGAGTACAGATAAAAAACATACGCCGTAGAATACAGATAAAATACATACGCCGTAGAGTATAGATAAAATATAAACGCCGTAGAATACAGACAAAATCTCAATGAAAGTTATAAAATGTTACTGCAAATCTTACAGTGGTAATGAACGAAAGCTAAAAATTTTGAGATTTCCGGCCTTTTCCGACCTTTAGTTGTTAAAAACAAAGAACAAATACTCCTTAAGTGTACATTCAGACCAATTCTATTAATCTATCTCTAGTTAAAAGTAGAGATTGGTTATTGATAACGGCTCAACCACTTCGAGTAGAGAGCGCCTCGAATCATCGAGGATATATCAGATATCACTTAGATAATTTTCAATCTACCGCTATGTACTTTCCGAGGAAAATTTTCATGCGATCAATTAAACTGTTGAAATTATCGGCTGTTTAGTAAGTAATCATCGACGACTTCTCATAGGCTCTTATACTATAAAAATAAACTATTATTTAAAAAGAACAATCTACTTATAACTTGCATGTAACAGCACCGAGTATGGCACTACATTTTTAGGTGTCAATTTTATCAGCCATTACAACTGGAGAGCTCGTTTTAAAACGGAGTGCACTAGTTTATACTAAGATGATAAAACTTACAGCCGAGAAATCAAAGTCCGTATGAGGGGCTTATACTATATACCTACCACATATAATATAATATATGTGGAATACAGTCTTGACCAAACTGCGATCTGTAAAAAAAACGCGCTGTAAAATATTTGTGTCACAGAATTTGTGCCTGGCCGGGGCAAGGAACCTAAATAGTGGTGTGGCATTTATATTTAAATGTCGTCATTGTCACCTAAGTAAAGTGTCCTCGTGTTATCAGAGAGTTACAATTGCTAAGTTTTTAATCTATTAAAATTACTTGCTATAAAAAGTTAGATAGAGAAAATCAGATATATCCGGGTGTATATTGGGGAGGCTGATGGGGGGGGGGGGGGGCGGGGAGAACGGCGTGTGTAATGAGCCGAGGACGGCGATAAGGCTCGCCGCACATCCACGAGAGAAGCTCCGACGGGGCAGCGCGTACCGATAGATAACTCGTCTATTAGATGCGAGATAGCGGCTTTTAGTGAGCGTGCGCCTGTCGGTACTTAGCAGATAATGATGTAGTGGAAAATGAGCCGACGTATTTTATCGTTTTCGTCGTCAGCCAGACGTGAGCTCGAGGGTAGCTGTGCGGTCCACAGGAAGCGGTTAACGTTGGTTGTTATTTGTCGCAAGGAGGTGACGGCCTCGGGTACCTGAACGTTACTTCATGCTAGTTTTTATCCAAATATGGTATGGAATTCTATGGGATTTGAGTCGATTCGATTCCGATACACATTCCTACCGTTAAATGGCGAAATTACTATACGCACTAAAATTTAGGTTTTCAAGTATATTGCTAATACTTAGCCTGTGTTTCAATATATAATCATATTTTTTGTCGCTCCTCATTAGTCTCCTTACTCGTCATGATGAATGGTGGATTATTCTATTAATCTACCTTATGCTATCACATTAATGCCTTTTGAGGAGAAAGTCATATAATATTTAATAACAATATTTACTGAATTTTAAATAAATTTACAGAGTTGTCTACCGAGGTGTTAGTTACAGCGCTGTATTAACGGGACTGTAAACTCAGTCGCTTAACTGCGACAACACCTTCCTCAGAACAGACAGACATTGGATTAAATCGACATTAAATCCATTACTGTAATGCTCTTTAGATAGTTCAGCAATAATTAACAGCTGTTCTATGATCGCTATTGGCTGTTGTGTTTAGTGGGTGTTCAGTGGATTACGAGTAATTCACCCACTCATTGTAGACGCTTCATAGCCCCCAGATTACACAAACATACACACATATATACGGTGTGTACATACTAGCCTATGTCCTTCCTCAAGAATCAACCAACCACCGTGGGAGAGCCACGCTTCGGCATGAATGGGCCGGCTCGACCGGAGTGATACCACGGCCTCATAGAAAACAGGTGTGAAATAGTGCTTGCGCTGTGTTTAACCGAGTCCGCTCGTTTGCCCGCCTATTCCATAAAAAAATTAAAGTATCTTCATTGCATTTAAAAAATATATTTTAGCAGCCAAAATGACTATGCCCTGCCTGATGGAAAGCATAAGCAGGATCCAAAAGTGGTGGTCACCATCCTCAATGCGAATAAGGACAATGCAGCATGGTGACCAGCACTATGGCGGCCTAGTGAGATGCTTTTTCACGCCCCGCTTAAAGGACCGGGGATCATAATAGGAGGGAAACACGTGCGCTGGTAGTGAGTTCCAGGTTTTAACCCCTCGACACAGGAGATAAGAGCCGAAGCATCCGAAGAGAATAAGCATGAGGTCTCGGGTTCGATTCCCAGGTCGGACCAAATGTTTATATGATCTGCAAATATTTGTTTCGGAGTATGGGTGTATTATATGTATATTGTTATAAACTAGGATGAGAATTAAATAAAAGAACAAATAGGAGGTAGCCTAACCTCAGTTCTCATTTATAATTAAAACACTAAACTGTTCACAACAAACGAATCTTATAATTCATGATTACAAGCAATTCACGAAATACATACAGATCGACATTAGAACGATAATGCAATAGGTTTACGACGATATAACATTAAACGATAAAATATATGACGTCTGCCTTACGATCCTATGAAGACACTGATCAGTCCTCTAGCCAAGGCAGCGATCACCTTTTGATGATGTTTATAATACCTACGGGCCCATGGATAGTTCTACAATCACTGAACTATGCCCTCTGGCAAGAAGGCTGAACCACGGCAGTGTCACCGTGTTCTTAATCTAAACTAAAATAATTAAGCACTTCCTGGAGTGTGTGGCTTCAATGTTCTTCTCGGCGTTCCAAGAGATATCTCTTGGGTAGAATCTTCTGCTCTTGCGTCTTCACACAAACACACGCTCCTAAAATGCTGTACAAGTTCCTATGGTATTCGAGCTACAATACACTCGTTTCAGCTTACGCGGAACACGCCTACAAAAACTCGCGAATCCACGACCTAACACAATACGGTTTATCACTAAAGAGACCGCGGGTCGATGGACAATACAATTAGCTTACTATCAATTGATTTTCACAATAACAAACAAATCGTCGGCCGGTTCAACACGCGTTCTATCACAATCCTTTTTCTACATAGAGCCTTAAACGTCAAAACGTCAAACACGAACCAGAGACAATCAAAATGTTGCCAGTACAATGACGTTCGAAATCCAACAGTCACCCGCTCGAACAGGTACGTACCTGTTCCCTAATCTACAGGCAGGCGAGATAACGTTGCTACCGCTCGTTTGATAACTGAGTCCCCAACAAGAACCTCTGCGGACCGGGGGGTCCCATCCTTACCATGAAACAAGTTAACAATGCGCCCCCGGCGCCAACGCAGTGGCGGTAGGTTAGCATCCTTAACCAGCACGAGGTCACCAACATTAGGGGGACTAGTTTTGTCAGTCCACTTAAGGCGCTGTTGCAGAATGTGCAGATATTCTAGAGACCATCGTTTCCAAAAATTCTGGGAAAACTGCTGCAACATCTGATACCGAGACAACCGAAACAATTTCACATCTTCGAACGGGTGTTCGGGCAGCGCGTTAAGTGGCTGACCAATTAAGAAATGGCCTGGAGTCAACGCCTCCAGGTCATTTGGATCCGAGCTGAGCAGACACAACGGTCGCGAGTTGAGAACGGCCTCGATCTTACAAAACAACGTCGCGAGTTCCTCAAATGTCAGCGCGGTCTGACCTACAATACGCCCTAAATGCGTCTTCGCTGACTTTACTACAGCTTCAAAAATTCCGCCCCAGTGGGGGCAACCTGGTGGACTGAAGGTCCATTGTATACCCCGACGGGAGAGGGCTGTTCCAATATCCACTTTGTTTTCATTTAAAAACTTAACTACATCTCGTAAGTATCGTTCTGCACCTACGAAGTGGGTTCCGTTATCGGAACGAATCAGTGCTGGCAGTCCCCTTCGGGAAACGAATCTGTCCAAGCACGCAATAAAAGCTTCCGTCGTGAGATCAGCAACGAGCTCGAGATGCACCGCCTTTGTAGATAGACAGACGAACACGCAAAGGTACGCCTTGTACTGTTTCGCGTTCCGCAGCCGCGAGCTTTTTACTAAGAATGGGCCCGCAAAGTCTGTACCAACACCCGCCCATGGCCTAGCCTCATTCACCCGATCAGGGGGCAGATCCCCCATGTGAGGCTGCATCGTGGCAGCCTTGCTCCTATAACAAGGCATGCACCGAAACACGATGTTCCGTATGGTACGACACCCAGACAATATCCAAAACTCCCTCTGGAGTGTAGCCAACAAGGCGTTACAACCTGCATGAGCGTTTTTAACATGCCGGTCAGTCACCAACAACTCAACCAACTGCCCTCCCTTGGGGAGCAGTAGGGGGTGACGAGCCGAATACGGCAGATTCGCATTGCGCAATCTTCCTCCTACCCGAAGCAACCCGGCCGAATCTATAAACGGGTTGAGACGCGCGACAGCACCCTTCAATTTCGAACGCCCAGTTCGTAGACTCTGCAATTCTGCTCCAAAGTTCGAAGACTGTACCAACTGGATCAAACTCAGAAGCGACTCATTTCGCTCTGCCGGTGACAGAATTGGGCTTAGCACTCGCTGATCGCGGGAAGTGCGACAATTCCTAACGAATCTCCTTATCCAACAATTGACATTGATCAATTTATCAAGAGAGCTATACCGCTCAATCAGGAAACTCGCGTCAGTCTCCTGGACCTCCTGGGTCACATACACGGCTGCTATTATACCACAGTCCACAGACAACTTCGCGTTGTTAAGGGGCCAATCCGATTCCTTCCTTGCCAGCCAAGGAGGGCCCCACCATAACTGATGGTTAACCAACTCAGGAGCCCGGCATCCCCTGGATGCACAATCCGACGGGTTCAATTCTCCTGGCACATGTCTCCTCAGCCATGAGTCGATCATGCTGCAAGACTCGCCGATCCGACAACAAAACTTACCCAGAACGTCTACTCCCAGTAGCACGTCAACCGTACCTGGGGTGTCGAATGCAAACCCAAAACACACACGGAGGCAGTGGGCAAGACTATAGCCTCCGGCTGGGGATCAAACCCGATTGAGCTGCAACTTCCTAGCGGGGGCCCCCGGGGCCCCACGTACCAGCAACCGAGCAACCGGGCATATCAGTGGCGACGTAGGGATCCCATGGTCCCTCGTAGGTGCCCCTCCAGTCGCGGCGCTCCACCTGGTGCCGTCCACGGATAGAGGGGGTGCGGTGATCCAACCGAGGGTGTTCCATGATGGGCGGCGAAAATCAACGAAATGTCGTCATCTTCGGCGAGCACGATGACACCCGAGGCGGCGTTCTAGTGGTCGGCGGCGAGCGCGATGACACCCGAGGCGGCGTTTTAACGAACCGCTCCATACTCGAGGGTGCATCCGCACACCCGCCCGTGCCAGCTCCAACTGAGCCCCTGGCCTGCCAATAGGTCGGGGAACCGCGCGCGATGTTGGCCTGAACATCGCCCCCAACATCTTCCCTATGAGGGCCCTGGTCCCGTGGACCCAGGTTCCAAGTCCGGCCCTGTGTACTTGACCCCATCCGTCCCTGAGTCCGGCCCTGTCCATCTGCATGATGTTGGCCGGGCCTATTCATGCAGAGCAACTCAAGATGGCGGCCTCCACAAAATTTACACATTGCGGACCGAGCGCAATCCCTTGCTAAATGGGGACCCAGACACAAAAAACACCAGCCACGCTGCTTGGTGATCTGGCGTCACCCTTGGACTCTCTGGTCCCTAAATCTAAGGCAGGCGGCCACACTATGGCCATCCTGTTTACAATATGGGCAGGCATCCCGTTCAGGTGTTGAGGCACCCACGTGCCCATACAACTGCCTTGGTCCTCTCTGCGGTAGTCCCTCCTCACAGGGCTCCGAGTAGTCTTCTGTGGCTCCGCAGCGGGCATCACGAACATACCCATGTTCTCTGCCCTCCGACACTCTTCCTCCAAAAACTCCATGAGTTGAGAAGAGGTGGGCAAGTTGTCTGCACCCTGACCATGATGCTGCTCAAATCTGGTCTGCACATCCACTGGCAGCCGGGACAGTACTATGTACACTAACATGTTTCCATTGTTCTACCGGCAAGCCTAAATTTTCTAATGCCCGAGTGACACTCAACAACGGGTTCAACACTTCTGCCTGTATGGCAGAGACCCGAGTCACTGAAGGGATGCTAAACAGCCTCTTGAGCTGAGCATCAACCAGCCTTCTTTTGTTCTGGTAGCGCCTTACCAACATTTGACGGGCAATCTCATAATTGCCCTCGGTCACCGTCAAATGGGCTACCAGTTCCCTAGGCTCTCCCTTCAGAGCTGACATCAGTTGTGCCATCTTATAGGCCTTAGGTAAATCCTCCCTTAAGTGGACCAAACTATCAAATAAATTGATGAAGCTGACCCACTCACCGAGCTCTCCATCAAAGCTGGGTAGTTGTATCTGAGGCAGTTTTGATACAACCCCGCGAGAGTGTGGGCCTTCCACAGCTTCTTCATCACAGCCAGTTCTGCGCTGGCACTTTATTTCAGCTATGCGCTGCTGAATGTCATCAGCAATTGAGAGGCACTGGTCAACATCAGCCTGCATCGCGGACCTTATCTGATCGCTGACCTTCTCCTCCTCAAGGGCCTCGACCTTGGTAAGCGTTTCCATCAATAACTCCAGCCTAGCCGGCGCATCCAATGCTCGAGCCAACAGTGCATCCTGTCTATCTGGTCGGCCTAGGAGACCTTGAACCGATGTAAACCATCTCAATTCTGTGCTAATCTTAGCCCGGTACAATGAGAACGACATAGCGGCAAAACGATACTTACAAGTTACAATATTTTATGTATGTATATAAACTATCAAGTGCTTTTGCACTCCTTACAAGTTACAATATTTTATGTATGTAACAAACTATTTATTCAAACACTATTAGGAACTTCATATAAAACCTTATTAAGTGCTTGTGCAGTAACTTAATCTCAGATATATATCTACCTACAAGTTTCACTTAATCAATGCCCACTAACAATAAGTTAATTTTATTAAAAATAACTGAATTTAAGCTTCACTAAACAATATTAGAATGATATAACAATATTATTCTAGTAATATTGTCTTTGGGCTAGCAAATCTAATTGTATTAGACTAATATATTGGACCAACTTTATTGTCTCAACAATTAATATTTAATATTAAGTTTCACAATTCTACCAATAATCAAATGTGTTATTGGGTTAATATAATGGACCACACAATCAATATTAAGTATGCAATTTACTAGTTTTACAATTATAAATTCAAACTAGTAAACATCAATTAGTAACACAAATTTTACAATTTATGTATAAGTTTTATAATTAAATGTGTGAACTACCTACATTCAATCATTATGCTAATAAATTGTTTCAAATACTATTCTAAATAGCTATATCAGTGGAATCAAAGATATGTGGACAGTGGAACAGTATAATTACCTGCCTAACAACTAGGTTTCACCTTCTGAGTGCACTACGCAGTGCTCACAGCCCGGAGGTAAACCAAGCTCTTGCTACCAAAATGATCAGTCCTCTTGCCAAGGCAGCGATCACCTTTAGATGATGTTTATAATACCTACGGGCCCATGGATAGGTCTACAATCACTGAACTCTGGCAAGAAGGCTGAACCACGGCAGTGTCACCGTGTTCTTAATCTAAACTAAAATAATTAAGCACTTTAACACTAAGCACAAGAGATATCTCTTGGGTAGAATCTTCTGCTCTTGCGTCTTCACACAAACACACGCTCCTAAAATGCTGTACAAGTTCCTATGGTATTCGAGCTACAATACACTCGTTTCAGCTTACGCGGAACACGCCTACAAAAACTCGCGAATCCACGACCTAACACAATACGGTTTATTACTAAAGAGACCGCGGGTCGATGGACAATACAATTAGCTTACTATCAATTGATTTTCACAATAACAAACAAATCGTCGGCCGGTTCAACACGCGTTCTATCACAATCCTTTTTCTACATAGAGCCTTAAACGTCAAAACGTCAAACACGAACCAATCAAAATGTTGCCAGTACAATGACGTTCGAAATCCAACAGACACCTTACCGACCTTTTGCTCGAACAACATGTGTGAATGCATAGCCAAGTACCGTCTTTTTATAGGTTCTCACTGCATAATTTATCGCTAGAGTTGGGATACACCTAACAATATATTTACAAAAAAAAGTATATATGTATTTTATCAGTTGTCTAGTACCCATAACACAAGCTCTGCTTAGCTTGGGACTAGATGGCGTTGTGTGTTAGATGTCCGAAATATTAATTATTATTTTATCCAAACGGTTCAGCGGTTTAGCTGTGAATGCGTAACAAACAGACAAACAGAGCTATTTTCTAATTCTAAAAATTCTAATTAACTATGATGTCTAAAACATTATATAATTATACATTTTCTTCCAATTAACCCCTGGGCGAGGCGAAGTTGTGTGTGGAAGCCAGGGGTGTATTTAAAAGTTGTGAAATAACGGATGAACAAACTGTCATCAGTTTAATCGTTGCAGAAAGACGACTAACCTAACCGCGAGCTTGCTATAGCGCGTCCGACCAACACAATTTGTGTATAGTAATCAATCACGGCTGTACGCCGGCGTCTAATTGGCATCAGATGAGTGCCTCCGGGAGACACATTTGAATTAAAAGTTCTAAGGTAAGCACTGCGTCAAGCTCAGTCCCCCTTCTACAGGCTAAACGATGCAATGTGGTATCGGTTAATTATCTTGAACACACTCAAGGCGCACGTCTGCAGCTCTTCCTCAAGGCGGAGTACTATCCTCTTTATGCAATCTCATGTTTACCGTCCACAAGCTTATCGCGCAAATTAATTTTATGAAGCGGGAGAGCTTTTTGTTAGAAGTGACTTGCGTAGAAAACAAAACTATTATCGGTAATGATAAGTCACCGGTTTGGTTTGATAGTTAGGATGAAAATAAATGAGTCAGTACCACGGTGTTGTCGAATCTAGCTTTGCACTAACAATAATTAGTTTTCGTCCTCCGTGACTCTTCACGCAGGCAAGATTATTTCAGATATCTCTCTAGATATCTGAAATAATCTTGCCTCCCATCACACGCCGCAAAACAATTTTTGTATAGCATTTGTCCATAATGTTAGTATCAGTGGTGTTGCAGTTGACATCAGTGGGTGTGGGTACACCGCACTGGTTCGTGTCGCGTGACCCTTGTTCATGTCGCTGCGAGTTGTTTTAGGAGCGGATTAAACACCGCCCGTGTTCTGAGGACCCCTCGTTAAATAAAGCCGTTTGGCAACGTTTCATTGTCACTTATTGTTTTACTACTAAATTGCCATTTATTTCTCTTTTGAACAAAGTATTATTGAAATCTAAACAAAATCCGGAATTTGGGTGGTATATTACTTATTTATGTATTTACAAAAAGTAGTAAAGTTGTCTAGTACCCATGGTACAACCTCTGTTAGTTTGGGACTAGATTGCGTTGTGTGAATGTGTAGAAAAAAATTGTATAAATAAAAATGATTATTATAAGAGTCTAGTGTGTTATTTTAAGAGTGTTTAAGCCTAGTGTTTTCATGGGCATATTGTTTTTTTTTACAGTGAAATACAACAGTACAACACAAAATCAGCGCTAAAGTCGTCTTTTCCGCTGTAGCTGACACCTTTTTATATTCACATATTGATTGAATAACGAAACCAAGATACCATATTTGGAACACATAGCAAATTGAAACCCGTACATACGTACGACGACGATATACGTACTGTACAAAAAAACTTTTTATAAAAAAAAACCGACTTCCAAAAAACATCCAATGAAAACTCTCTGCCAAAAAACACTTAAAAGCGTAAAATAAACTGGTTCTTCATAAATTGCCTATACCTAATTCTTTATTCATTTATTAAATAGTAGTATTATAATGTGTGCTAGTTACCTAAAATATGTTTGAAGTCGGTGCGAAGTGACTATCGCTTAGACTAGACTAGACTTTTTATAAAAAGTTTTTATTTTTCAGTTTTTAGTGCAAACAATCGTAGGTAAGTAGTAAGTTGAACTATTTCATCATCAAGAATACAAATTAAGGTCTATACGTACGTGTAATATTAAAATCATCCTCTAATCCCTAACTGTCGAAGAGTTTAACCTTCTATCATCAGCTTACCTAAATAACTTGAAAGTATACGACTGAAGGTCTTTAGATACGTATGAAATTGAAAGAATTATCCTCCAACTCCTAACCGTTGAGGAGTTGTACTTTCGACCTTCCATCATCAGCTTACCTAAATAATTTGAAAGAATACGACTAAAGGTAACATATATACATAGGATATTTAAAGATTTATCCTCCAACTCCTAACTGTTAAGGAGTTGTACCTTACATCATCAGCTCATCATCATAAAATGATGACTACCAGACGCAAATAGGAATGTAACTTCAGAAAATATATGAAAAACATAGTTTGTGCCTATATAAAATGAGGGTTTCTCTCGATTTTCCTGGGATCCCATCATCAGATCCTGATACGGTGGCAATGGGACCACCTCGGATGCATAACCTTTCGAATACAAAAAAAAATTTCAAAATCGGTCCACAATTGACGGAGTAATCGGTGAACATATATGAAAAAAAAAAAAATATATAAATACAGTGGAACATAGAACCTCCTCCTTTTTGGAAGTCGGTTAATGAAGCTTCTTTTTCGCATCTAACGATACAGAGTTGCAAAGACAGCGTAAGCTCTTGAGTCTAGCATATGCAGCCTGTAACAGCAAGATGAAATAGCCTAAAAAAATATATTTGACATCCTAGGAACTTTGAACCAAAACACCATTGATGAACTTTATCTTCAACCCCCGACGCAAACAGAGGGCTGTTATAAGTTTGACGTCGATGTCTGTCTGTGGCATCGTAGCTCTCAAATGGATGGACCAACTTCGATGCGGTTTTTTTAATTTGAAAGCCTGCGGTGGTTCTTAGCTATGTTTGGTTAATATCGGTCCAGTAGTCTAAGAGTATCAGCTCTTTTCCTAAATGATGTAAGGCATTTTTGCATATGATTTCTCGATTAAGTGGTTTACGCCTGCCAGTATAATCTTTAAATGATAATTAATTGATAACTTCGATCTGATGCTGCGTAGGGGGTTTTTAAATTCTTAATTTGTGATTATTGACATTTTGTAAGCTCTTGAAATGAGGTAACCCACGTTCAGACAACTGGGTCTCCGTCATGTCACACTGCTGTTATTACACACACAATCTCTAGTCGATCGCGTAGGATGATGAGCAGCGCCGTGGCACGTAGCTAGCTCGGCGAGATTATCGCGTAACGTGCCTACTGCGTGCCGCTCGAGACAAGTTTTATACGAGACTCGCATTAAGTGAGCTCATTGCGTACTCTTGGATTTGTATCAGAGCTACAACGCTTAACGAGGACGAGCCGAATGCTAAACACTACAACTGCGTACATCACCGTAAAAGATCATTCATTGCAATTTCAAAAATACTGTAGGGGTAGTCTAAATCTTAATCATTGTAATATTGGTTTCAAATTTATATAAACCACGTTTTTCCTAAAAATCTCCTTCCTTGTTAATGAAATATCCGATGTTTACTTCTTTTATTATTCCAAGTGCACCGCCAAGGCATTTAACCAAAAATGTGTTAAAATCATGTTTTCTAGTAATAATTTGTCTTCATGTTTATATTATTTATCAACAGCCGCTTCTATTTTAAGGTCAATTATAAGTAGGCTAAGTGTACTGAACTATAAACTGACATATAAGACTCTCAGGATGCTGTATAGGGCTTTGGCAGATTTCGTAATCAAGTCATGGTCTAAGCAGCTACGGAAGAACGTACTAAACATACTTATTTGATATATATAATTACAATTAAAAATACTAAAAATCATTACACTCAAACATATTAAAAATACAAATATAATAACGGATATGTTATGTTAATAATGTTATGATTTTGTACAATAAAGTGGAATATTTGACCCTAACAGAAATCAATAAGCCTGAGGCGATAACTGAAAAACCTAGACCTGGGTTCTTAAGATCTGTCTCTAATGAAAATAAGTTTAAACTGTCCAAAACGAACAATGTACAGTGAACAAGAGTGGCAGATTCTTAATTAATCCCGTACTACTTGAACAAATTATAAGCGATACACAGGACAGTTTAGAAAAGTTGCAAGTATACATTGAAATAGTATTCAATACAAGAGGTAGGTTAAAGAATGTGAACTATATTGCTTATACTGTATTGTTGTGTATTGTATATACTTACTGTTTTACGGCACGCCACCCAGACAAACCCTACGAGGTTATCGTGGATTGGCCATACATTAATACTGCTGTTTAAGAATATTGATAAATAAAATAAAAACATAATAATAATAAAATGACATCTAAAGTCAAACAATGCATTTATTGTTAACGAATATATTATGTTCAATTAACAAGAGAGGAAAGGATCGTGCAGTATTGGAATATGTTTATCTGTGGTGTTTGGCGTGCAAACGTAGGCGGCTAACCAAATACATATATGATGCCGTGTCAGAATAAATAACGCAATTCATCCCTTCTTCCGCGTTGTGGCTGATTCATCATGTCCGCCCGATGAACGCGCCGACACACGGCACGCGTCTAGTTAATGAAGCACCTGACGATTCCCGAACCACTACTTATTATTTATTAACTAACCACGCACTTGCGACTTAATTTGTTGTTCTTTTGGATTAAATAACATTTATGGAAGGTATAGTAATTGTTGTCGCAACAAATTAATAATCTCTATCGATAAGTTATGGAATCAGGCGTTACTTTGCGGAAATCCATGACATTAAATGCTATGAAATATATTTCATAGCATTTAATCTCTATCGATATAAATAAAAATGAATCGCCGAAATGTAAGTACGCGAATAACTCACGATCGGTTGCACCAAATTAAATAATTATTTTTTAAATGTGTTCGTTATTGTTAGGATAAAGTTTGTGTACCAATAAAATTAAAGGATAAAGGGAAAAGTCAGTTTTATTTGTCCGCGGCCATTCACTGCCTGTGGGAAGCTGAGACAGATATGTCAATATGGCGGTACGAAGTTCGCCGGGGCAGCTAGTCATGTATAAATTAGTAATAAATTTTGTATTATAAATAACAGTTTAGTGCGTTATTATATAACAATGAGTTACTATAACGCCACGTTATTGGTATGCTTCAGAATGATGGACAATAATGGACACATAACGTGTAAATGTGTAACTTATAACTACGCGGTCCGGTCATTACAAACGGTTGTAATTAAAAGTACCTAAAGATTACAGACTGTAGCTTCAGTACACTAACTTTGACTTAAATTAATTAATAATGGCTTATTAGCATTTGTTTTAATCATCGAGATATTACGTACTACGTACTAGAGGAGCCACTCAAAACCAATTTTAAGTTCCGTTTATATTTGAATTATAACTAAAAAGCGCTGCAGCGCAGCCAAACAATAATTAGTAGTCTAATCCAACAGTATTAACAAGCAGCGCTCTATCGCATTTGAGCTGTACTTTCCTCGCGAGCGAAATGTCATAAGCGCCGTGATTTTCATGGCGCTTACGCGTTTTGGCCAACGAACTGTTTCGAAGATTCGCTTTCATAGAGTAAGCGCAAAGCAACAAAGCAGAACGGATAAATAGCTTTATACCTACGAAGCTTTATTATGAAATTCACACTGAGTAAATATTCTGTGTGTGAGAATATTTACTCACACACAGAATATTTAGTGTGAGAATGCATCGAGGTATAAAATATAAAAGCCGAATATTCAATTTTTTTATTATACTTTAAGTATAATTTTGAGTATAATTATTACAAAAAAAATGTTATGGGTTATTAACGAAGCTATTTCTAACAACATATTATTTTTACTTATCCAATTAAATACGTTAGATACGTTGTGCATTTAACGTCAGTTAATTCTACCTAAATATCACTTCTGTATGTTTTACTCTAAGTACTCTATGTCGAGTGAGGCAACAATGGCGTCTTAAAATATTTTGTTAGTATTTAATTTTAAAACAATTATATCTAGTTAATTACTGGTGAAAAGTTATTCCTTTGTTTTTCTCCGTATTCCTTGTATTATTAGTGCAATATCTCAAGAAACAAAATGGCATATTTCACGAGTTTTAGAACGTTTTTAAATTTAAACAATCACACGCTTAAGCCACCTCTTCAGCAGAGTGTAGCTAGCAAGCGACTGAAGAAAGTGCGGCGCAAGCGCCGCAATTGCAAGGAACACCGCACTTGTAAGTGGCGTCTTCTCTATACATTATATCTCGATGGTTTTAATACTCAAATTCTTAAAAAGGTTTGTTAGTGCATGTCTTTTAAGACTATATTATTTAATCAGGGTCTCATTCCTGGTATACATCTTCACTTATGTATGACAAGGTTGTGTGCAGGTAAACCGATAATAATTTACTATTACAATGTTATCAGTATCAATGTTTCATCAATCAATTCGGACAGCAGCGTTTTATGTTTCAATCAATGATTGATGAATTGTCCGAGGGTTGCCATGTCGTATAGCAAGAGTATGGCCCACGATAAGGAACACCGAATGACTTACGACACTCTCTCATACATAAAACATCAAAGACGTCGATGGCGGCCTCTGGCCCGGATTTATGGACGTCGAACTGACAGATCTCAAACGGTCTCGAACATCTTGATAGTCGTAAGCTAAATTATTTGCAATATTGTTCTGTAGCTATAAATTGGTATGCTTAACGTAAGTCATTTAAACAGCAGTATATGCCTCGTTGTACCCGCTACTTTAGGAACAAATAAATAATCGTTCTCATCACATAATTGTTTGCCCTGAATGGGAATGTCACGACCATAGGTCAACAAGTCAATCAAGTATACTAGAGTATAGAATACGTAAGTGGTACTTTAATCAAAATCGATGAGTACTCGTATATACTCATGGATTTTTGTTTAAAGATCATACTCCATACAGTTGTCGAGTACTATCATGAATCACTATTATTTGCCCTTTATGAAAGAGAGTTATGGCGTTGACCCAGGCGGGCGAGCGCAGGTGGAGCGCGGGCGCGGGCCGTCTGAATTATAAATTAGTGACGCGGAGTGGTGCAAGGGCTACAGCGGGGTGCGGGTGGAGCGGCGAGGGGCGGAGGGGGGAGGGGTTGTTTACTGAGGTAATTGTCTGGTTCACCTCGCGCTCCGCTACCGAGACGCGCGGCCATCGGCACCCGCCGTCCCTCACGAAACTAAGAGCTCACTTTCCAAGTACCGACATCTGTTGATTTCTCGACTTTATTTTCAACTTTCCACAAACATAACTTATTCGGGAAAATCCTTTGACTAAGTCAAATGCAAAATATTTTTTCTCAGAAAAAGTAGAAAGCGTAACTTTCAAAGAAATATAAAAGTTATTTGCAGTGAAGAACTGGAGTAACCCTTATTAAACTTGTTTATTTTGAATAAAATTAAGTTTAAAGACGATTGTCGTTGACTGTGTTTAATTTATTGTGGAGGTAAATAGATGTTGGTGTGTTTTCAAAGTTAGTTCCAGAGGTACATTACTAAGAATATTCTGTATTCTGTACCTCAGTTATATACTCAGAAACATTGATTATAGGGTTCTACGTTGGCTTCGAAGAAGCTTGGTGTGCTCAACAGATCGAGACAGTATTTCACTCCGGCCCACCGCCTGTTACTTTATAAGGCGCAGGTTCGGCCTCACATGAAATACTGAACCCATCTTTTGGCGGGGGCACACCAATACCAGCTCCTCCCTTTGGACCGCATTCAACGGAGAACGACTCCAATTGTCGATTGCCAAGAACTTTCAATTCGGCTAGACTCTTTGGCGCTGCGAAGAGATGTAGCTTCGCTGTGCATCTTCTACCGCATTTAGCACGGGGAGTGCTCCGAGGAATTGTTCGGACTGATTCCTGCCGCCTCTTTCCGGCATCGTCCTACGCGACAGAAGTTTCATCCCCATCATCTAGATGATTGGCAGTCCACAACTGTGCGCTTTTTCAGGAACTTTCTGCCTCCTACAATAAAACTCTGGAATGAACTGTCGCCTGCGGTATTCCCGGACCAATACGACCTTCAAAACCTTCAAGAAAAGAGCGTACTCCTTCTTAAAAGGCCGGCAACGGACTTGTGATGCCTCTGGTGTTGCGGGTGTCCATGGGCGGCGGTAATTGCTTACCATCAGGTGATACGTCTGCTCGTTTTCCACATTACTCATTAAAAAAAAGCAACTGGCAGAGCAATGCGCCGAAGAGCTTGACAACGTGGTTTGACTTAACCCCTCTCCTCTGTAACACGGCACCTGAAAACGCTCACTGATGTCATTTACGATTGGGATGGTAAGTTAATAGGAGCGGTTATCAGCGCGGGGCTGCGAGCCGCCGTCGCCCACTGATTGGATTACAGCCACTTTAGCCGCGCCACTGCGCTCTAATCAACCTCCGGATGATTGTGTCAATCTACGATCACCGCTTCTAACTAATACCACTCACTACAGTTAATAATAATAATAATAAATAATAATAAACTAGCAACACTTAAAGCAGATACGGAATTTTTCAAACATATTTTCAAAAATTTATTTTCTCGTATTAAACCATTCTGGAGTAACAAATTCAACCAAAAATAGTTTCTATATATATGCAAAATGCATTATTATCATCAAAGCAGAGTTAAATTGAATAAAAAGGCGTTGTACGAGAAAACATCTGATATAGTAAGACATGACGTTTTGAACGTCATGTCACAACAATAATTTTAATGAACAAATTCCTATAAATGCTAACAAGAGCTAGATCCAGAGCACGTTTACCATCTTCGGACTCGTCACTATGCTCCGCCTTGCCGTCTTCGGATGTAAGAACAGAAGTTCCAACTATAGCAGAGGCGTCGAGCTCTTCATCAAGTGACGAGTTTTTCTCTCCGCCGACGTCGCCAACACCTGTACGTCGGCAGGAGAGATGCCGGCCACCAGATAGCTTAGGACCCCGAGGACCACTGACCTCGAATAGGGCCCCCGCTACCGGTGGTAATGTGCGCCGCATGAAGTGGACACATTCGATTAATGAGAATGTCATGCGGGCATATTTTCGGGCTACAGAGTTGGGAACAAACCTTACTGCATACCGTGTTCGACTAGTCTCTCTGTTTCAGGAGCTTGAACCAGCTGTCAACGTTTCGGCACAGCGACTGTCGGATCAAGTGCGAGCTATACAGCGTTGTCACCTGCTGGATGATGCCGTACTTGAGAGGATACGCTTTGACATACGGAATAGCTTGGCTGTCCCTTCTTCATCACATGTTGTGGATACGGTTACAAATACCACACCACAGTTACCACGAAGTGAACACATTGACGAACTAGTGGACAGTGAAATTATCTCCGTAAGTACCCAATGTAATGATACGATAAGGAGCGCTTTGGAGGATGCGATTCGGAAATACCGATATGTAGATTCTAATAACAGACCCCGGTTGCCTCGTTTGCCCATACATAAACGAAATTTAGCGCTGGTGAGTGCCTTGGATTCGTTATTACTGGATTATTTCAGTAATAGCGAAGATCTCAGTGATACACATTCCATTCTATACTGTGCGGCTATTGCAGTTTGCCGAGTAGCTGGTGTTAAATTTGTAGAGTATGAAACCACTACTCGAACAAAACATTCTGTGCCAGCTTGGCAGTGTAGAATTGAACGTCGTATTGCTGAGACCAGGACACTCATTGGTAAGCTAATTAGCTTCCGATCGGGTAATACGCGACCAAAAGTGATGCGCTTTGTGAAACAGGCATTCTTGGGGACTACTGTTAGTTCTCAACAGTACATGTCATGTGTCACAGAGCGCATAGACTTTCTAAAGCAAAAAGTTTATGCATGGGCAAATAGAATAAAGCGCTATAGAAAACGAATAGATCGGTATAGTCAGAATCGCACGTTCCAAAGAGATGAGAAGTGGGTGTACAGGAAGTGGGAGAAACCGAATCCGTGTATGAGTGATGGGCAATTGCCAGATAAAAATGCCACAAATTCATTTTGGCGTAACATCTGGTCAATGCCTGTCGCTCATACAGAAGGTGATTGGTGTCGGGGTGTCGAGCGCTCATGTGAGTCAATAATATCTATGGAACCAGTTAGCATCGATAAGGAGGATGTAAGTTGTGCGGTCCGTTCATTACCGAATTGGAAAGCACCTGGTCCAGACGGACTGCACAACTTTTGGCTTAAATGGTTCCGTAGCTCACATGCGTGTTTGGCATCTCAATTCCAGACAGCATTGGATTCGGGTTCATTACCACAATTTTTAACCACTGGCATAACCCACTTACTCTATAAATCTGGTAGTGCCATGGATCCCAAAAACTTTAGACCCATTACTTGTTTACCAACTTTAATTAAACTTCTAACATCTATTCTGAGACTCAAAATTACTACTCATATTAATAAAAATTCGATAATTTCCGTTTCTCAGAATGGATGTAGAAGTGGGACCCGTGGCACTAAAGAGCTCCTTATAATAGACATGACCATTAGCCAGCAGGTACGTCGTAATCGTAAGAGCCTGGCGACATGCTGGATAGATTACAAGAAGGCTTATGACTCCGTTCCTCATACATGGCTTTTAAGGGTGCTGGAGTTGTATAAAATTGATACAACTCTGTGCACTTTCTTGAAGTCGTGTATGGGGCAATGGAGAACAGTACTTCGCTATCCAGGATGTCGGCAGTCTACGATGAACGACGTACTTATAAAGATCGAGCGGGGCATCTTTCAAGGTGACAGTCTGAGTCCCTTGTGGTTTTGTCTAGCTTTGAACCCTCTCAGCACTCTATTAGAGGGTTCAGGGTTAGGCTATAGGTTGCAGAAAGATGATCAAGTTATATCTCACCTCCTTTATATGGATGATTTGAAACTGCTTGCCCCCACTAAATTACAATTGACAGCGTTACTAAAGGTCACTGAAAACTTTAGTAATTCTATCAAGATGGAATTTGGTGTAGACAAGTGTGCAGTCATGTATGTAAAGAAGGGAGTGATTGTGGAATCTGAAGGAGTAGAGCTTTCAGATTCCACAAAACTTCGATCTCTTTCTGCCACCGAAACCTACAAGTATCTAGGTTTTTCGCAGGCCTTGGGAATACCAGAATCTGTCGTGAAACAAACGTTGCGGGAACGTTTCTTTGGCCGCCTGAAAAAAGTAATTAAAAGTCTTTTATCAGGCGGTAACAAAGTGCGGGCCTACAATAGTTGGGTCATGCCAGTTCTGATGTATTCCTTTGGTATACTTAGATGGACTCAGACTGAATTAGATGCCCTTGACAGGAGAGTCCGTACATTGCTGACTTCATTCCGAATGCATCACCCACGTTCATCGGTTATGAGGTTGTATATCCCGCGAAAGTTTGGGGGTCGTGGTCTATTAAATATCAAGACCCTACACAATCGCGAGATATACAATCTTAGAGAATATTTTCTCCAAACTGATGTGGGCGTGCATCGCAATGTAGTTGCAATGGATACCGGACTGACTCCGCTCGCTTTGGCTAAAGAGAATTGGCGCAAACCTGTAGTACTTGGTACTGATGATCGCAGGGAGGTATGGAAGGGCAAAGAACTTCATGGTCGATTTTATCGGGCCCTAAATGGGCCTGATATAGATTTTAAAGCATCTACGTCCTGGCTACGGTATGGTGATCTCTTCGGAGAAACCGAAGGTTTTGTCTGTGCGATTATGGATGAAGTTATCATGACGAATAACTATCGGAAGTATATCCTGAAGGATGGTACGGTCGACATCTGTCGGGCATGTCACCGTCCTGGAGAATCTATTAGGCATATTATTTCTGGTTGTTCTCGGCTTGCTAACGGCGAATATTTACACAGGCACAACCAAGTAGCCAGGATCGTACATCAGCAACTTGCCCTGAAATACAAACTTGTGAGTTCAGAGGTGCCATATTACAGGTATGTGCCCGACCCAGTTCTCGAGAATGGTCGTGCTACATTATATTGGGATCGATCTGTTATCACAGACAGGACTATTGTTGCCAATAAGCCTGATATTGTGGTGATAGATCGATTAGAGCGCCGCGCAATGATTGTCGATATTGCCGTTCCTCATGACGAGAATCTCGTGAAAGTCGAAAAAGAAAAACAAATGAAATATTTGGATTTATCTCACGAGATTGTCGATATGTGGAATGTGGATTCGGTGATCATTGTTCCGATAGTCGTATCTGCTCACGGATTGATAGCCAAGAGCCTCGACCAACATCTTAGGAGGCTCACGTTAGGGAGCTGGATCAAGGGTCTGATACAGAAGGCAGTCCTCCTTGACACGGCTCGAATTGTGAGGAGGTTCCTGTCTCTGGGGTCCTAACCACCGGTTTCTTGGTCCCTGTACCCGAAGTCGGTGGTCTACTATTTTTTATATTTTTAAATGTATTTGTTTTTATATGTATATTTAAAAATGTAAATAATATGTTGTATAATAAGTTTAATAAAGAGAATAATAATAATATAAAATAAAATAAAAAGCCTTTTATTTCTCGCATAATAATAATAATACATAATAATGAATTCTAAATTGATAAATTATATAGATAAGGTTCAAAATTCAAATAATTAAAAGATGTATATAATTCATCATGCAGGCATGCAAGAACCCCTTTTATGTGATGGTGAAGGCCTCCTCCAGACTTTTCCATATTACTTTATCTTTGACAATTGCCTTCCAGTTTTTGCCAGCTATTTTTATAATATCATTTTCCCAACGAGTTGCCGGTCTTCCTCTCTTTCTAATGCCTGCAGGGCCCCGCCATAACGTAAGTCTAGAAGCCCAGCGGTCATCTTTCATCCTGGCTACATGGCCCGCCCAGCGCCACTTTAACTTTTGTGAGAAATTAAGTGCATCTGTAACTTTAGTCGTTTCTCGTATGGTATTGTGCGGGATTTTTTGTATTTTTCTTACATTTGTAATACTTCTCTCCATAATTCGTTGGCAGGATCTGATTTTGTTTCTTATGCGAAGCGTGTATTTCCACGTTTGGCAACCATAGGTGATAGAGGGGAGCAGGCATGTATCCATTACTTTTTTCTTTAAATTCATAGGCATTGTTCCCTTTAGTATTTCTTTCAGGCTCCAGATTTTTTCCATGCGCCTGAAATTCTTCTTTCAACATCTAGTTCGTTGTTGTGCTTTCCAAAAGAGACTTGTTTGCCTAGGTATATATAACTATCCACGTATTCCAATGGCTTTTGGTCGATATATATGGGGTGTTTTGTACTGTTGGACATAATTTTTGTTTTATTGAAATTCATTTCTAAACCCACTTCGTAGCTCATACTTTTCAGTGATTGTATCATTGATTCTATCTCTTTAGCACTTTCGGACAGTAGAACAATATCATCTGCAAATCTTAGATGACTGATGAATTTACCGTTAATGTTCAGCCCTGTTTTTTCCCAGTTTAGCTTGCTAAAGACCATCTCTAGTACCGCTACAAAAATTCTCGGAGATAGTGGGTCGCCTTGTCTTACACTCCTCCTTATGGGTATCGGTGGTCCTGTCGTCTCCAGTTTAACTCTACTCGTGCAGTTTTTGTACAAATACTTTATAACTTTTATATATTTATGTTCTACGTGTTGTGAGCTTAAGGCGGTCCATATAGAAGAGCGTCGGATTGTGTCGAAGGCTTTCTGGTAGTCGATGAACACTACGTAGAGTGGTTTCTGATATTCACTATATTTCTCGATGATTTGTTCGATTGCGTGGATATGATCAATTGTTGAATAACCACGTCTAAAACCAGCTTGCTCTATCGGTTGGTGTTCCTCTATACTCTTACTGATCCTCTTTTCTATAATTGATGAAAAAAGTTTGTACAGTGTGGGCAGCAGACTGATAGGGCGATAATTGCCTACATCAGTGGGATCTCCTTTTTTATAAAGTAGAATCATGTTTGACTCTGACCATTGAGAAGGTGTAGTGCCTGAATCTAATATAGAGTTAAATAGTTGTGTCAGAGGTACAACCTATTTTTATTGCTTCATTACTGATTCCATCAGGGCCTGGGCATTTTTCTACTTTTAGTCTTTTTATTCCTTCTATGGTTTCGAGCTCGTCTATCTTTTTTAACTGTGAGACATCTTCTCCAGTTAGTTGTATGCTGGTGTTGTCAAAAATATTTGTAGAGTTTTGGGCTTGAAAATCATACAGTTTTTTGTAGGTCGCGGTACAAATTGTCGCGGTTTTCATAATATCAGTCCTATTATGGGATAGCTTGTCCTTCTCTTTTAATTGTTTAATCCATATTTTGTGGGTACTTAACTCTTTGTATGCCTTTTTAATGCTGCCGGTACTACTTATTTGTTTTTCGATGTTTTTTGATCGATGAAGCATGTAGTCTCTCTTTATGTTCTTACTTATGAGTTTATATAAGGCTTTGAGTTCATGTCTCTGTGATATCGTTTTAGGTTTAATTTCATGTAGTTGTTTTCTCCGATCCATGAGTTTCCTGGTATAGGCTGATAATACACTTGGTTTAGTGGTGTGTTGTGCTGTGGTTTGTGCAATATATAGACTTTTTTCTATACTACAAATTATCCTGTCATAATTTGCTTGTATGGTGACATCTTCTTGATATTGCAGTTCTTCTTCATGTTTTTCCAAAGATAATTTATATGTCGATATTTCTGTCTCGGTTTTCAATTAATTTCTTAACCGGTTTGTGTATTTTGTACGACTTTCCCTGATTTACTACAGTTATCAAATACTTTTGTTTTTTTTTTTTTGGTTTTTTAAAAAGACAACTCCCACATTAGGAATAAACATCCTGTGTCGCGGGGGACTTTACAGACATACATGAAACGCACACATTTAACACCCAAACTCAGAACAACAAATTAATATGTATTATAAGACTGAAAGTGATTTAGTCTGCTACTCCGGCACAACATATATTAACCCAACACCCAGAAACTCTGTAAATACGTTTCCAGGGGAAAATAAACTGAAAAAATAACATTCAACAAAAAAGTTCTGCTCGCAAGGGACAGAAACATAACTTTGATGGAATTAAAGTCGCGTAAAGTGATAGTGAAGTGATAGATTTAAAAAAAATGAAATGCATTTAACGATTTGTTGAAACGGAGTAGTGCGTACGTTTTAAAAATAAATTGTAGCGAGAAATTTAATTGTACAGTACATTGTCACACCTCACGAATAGCCCACATTCTTTTTATTCATAAGTCGCAGAAAAAAATTGACCACGTCCTGAGTTGAGCGGGAGGGTGAATGGTGGGGGCCACCGGTCGCTTCACGCGGATTAATTAAAACTTGTGCTGCGGCCTGTTGTCCCACTCCTTTTGTGTCCTCAACACAACGACGAGCGTCGGCTACGTGAATGTAGCACCTTATCACAGCGTAGTAAGAATGAAGCACGTGCAGCATGTCGTTGGTGTTCGGTTTGTACGTACAAGCCACACGGCGAAGGTGCACAATAGGCGCGTATCCGCTGTTTATTAAAGTACAGCTGTCGCGACAAAAGAGCGCCACTCGCCTCCAGCCGCGCTGTGTCGCCCACATTGTGTGGAGGTGTAATTCCCCGCACCTACGAATGCTCTACATTAACATTTGTATTTGCGAGTGATTGGATCTTTATGTTTAATTGCGCCAAAGTTATTTTAATTGTCATCTACGTTATGATACGAAAAGTCGGTTAGTCTAATATTGATAACCAAATGAAAAAAACCCAGCAGTATGCGCTGTATTCACGTAATAACATCAAATCAACATGCTAACACATGTCATAATAATCTAGAAAGTTATTTTATTCTATAAAACAATAAAATGTTAAAAGTCTTAAGCAGTACGCTGGCTTTGTGGATAAATTAGCGATCAGGAGTAGCTTCGATTTCCTGAAACTGAATAAAACATCTCATCAACTGGGATAACTCTTGAGCGAATTTGGCAACAGACCGTAAGCAATGGACGAAACTTGGAAATATTATAACAAAGAAACGCAAAGTACCTAATCAATATCTCTTTTGCATAACGAGAAGTACGCTGGAGGAGCCACTTCATGACTAATTGTGAGGAACGTCGAGTTGTTCGATTGTTCGGCGCGCGCACGGACCTGAGACAGTTGTTTGTTATACTTTGAGACTGTAATAACAACAGCATTACTCTAATATAAAGAATAAATCTACTTTGTTTTATTGTCTCTTCAATATTTTAACTAACACCTAAGCAATAAGCTTCATTTTAATAAATTAAGTTCATAAATGTAACTATATTTTATTATATATTCATTTATATTTCATATATAAAAACACGTGATTTAACATCAAATATACGATTTCTTAAAGCTAAGTTTCTCTTCCTAAATCATTTCTTCTTCTTGTTCAAACCCTATTTCAAATTTTGAAGTAAGTATTAAAATTGAACGCTTAACTGAAATATAGTAATGGTAGTATATTTGTTCTACATTTTAAACGAGTTCCTGAGTCAAAACTAGGTTAAAAGCGCGATATTAAAACAGCAATCGTGAAATATATGGAAAGCGGCAACAAAATACATAGCCCCAGTTACTTTCTTTATATCGCATGAAATTTTGGAGTGACGATTGAAATGACCACGCAATTTTTTTATAATTATTGTGAAGGAATATGTTACAATGTGTAAACTTTGTAACATATACCTTCACACCGCTTTATAAAGCGGTGCACGATATGGTTCATCCTCAGAGGATGGTAGCGGTAGCATAACAGCATTGTTTACTTGTCATTCTAAACAAAAAAAAATTGAATATTTATTTAAAACTTATATTAAAATAGTTAGACTTGCGCTTCTTGTCCAGAACACCACGTAGTGCTATTTTCACTCGCACACACACATACACGCACACACACACGAGAGTGCACCTACCTTCAACACATAGGTATATACACACGTAAGTTACGTACATCTTAAAGCGTAAGGCTACGACGACTAGCTAGGCGCCAAGCGCGCAGTGCGGCCGGTCGCGAACGTTTTAGAACGTTCGTTCCGCTAAGTTGCTCGCTTGCTCGCTAGGCTCTAGGCGCTAAACACCTGCCTGTCTGCCTGCCTGTGCGTTTGTAACCTTTTGGGAGCCTTCATAATAAAGCAATTTAAGATAAAGATTGTTGGTCTAAATAGTGTTCAAATGAAGCTCAAGCAAGGCCTTTGCCGGTGAGGAATGGAGTGTTTACGTCTGCGTGTGTTAAGTTGCATTATTGTAAAACATGGAAATATGATATCAGGCGTTATTTTATTATAGGGGGTATTTAGCTCTTACTCTCGAGCACCTTTAAAGCAACACCAATGGTTTAACTGTTTTGGGTTTTTGTGCCAATATTTATTCTCTAAATAAATCCATTGTGTAAGGCATAGGTTTGACCCTGTACGGAGTACAAGTCTCATCTCGTTGTAGGGATAGCCCAGTACAATACTTTCCCTATGGATCGCATTTAATGGAAAGCGACTCGAATCGTTGATTGCCAAGATATTTCAGATCGACTTGTATTCAGATATAGTTTCACTCTCGCATTTTCTATCGATTGTAACGTGGAGAGTTCTCCGAGGAGTTGTTCAGGTTTCTAGCGCTCTCAGCACACATTACTACGCGTTTCTCACGAAGTTTTTTGCTTCACATAACCAACCTGCGTCACAAGTGCGTTTCCGGCCTTTTGGGGATGGGGGGGGAGAGCTAGGGGTAGGGGATTGGGGTATGGGCCTCCGGTATCCTCACGCACTCGGTGAAACACAGCGCAAGCACTGTTTCACACCAGTTTTCTGTGAGGCCGTGGTATCACTCCGGTCGAGCCGGCCCATTCATGCCGAAGTGTGGCTCTCCCACGGTGTAAATATAAATAAAATGTAAATATAAATAAAATGGTGTAAATGTAATCATAGCTTGATTTATTATTTGTGGTTTAGTTTTAGTCGACTCTGTGAGCTGCTGCATGCTATTGAAGTAAGAGCGGGTAACCCTGAATAGAGTAGTAAGTGTCACCACTAGTAATGGCGGACGGCATTCTTCTGAAAGCTACCGCACGAGGTGCAAACGTGCTAACCTTATGGCTCTGTGGAGGAACGGGTGATATGTCCCTCCAACACAAAGGGAGGATCCTCCGACCAGGCGAGGTGATCATGCCTGGCGGGCCAACTACCCAACGGTTGATGTTGGGATGTTGTATATATGTTAACTGGCGCTAGAACTTTCACTGCGCGATTCAGGATTGGTAGTTTCTTAGTTTCCTTCGTTACTCCGTAGTTCGACGTATCTTCGTGCTCTTATTTCGAAATTCCTGCCGTTGCACCGCTCACGATGGCATGCGATAACCAAGACCGCTATGAGGCTCCGTCCTGACGCTCTTACATTGTATACATTGGCCGTAACCGAAACTGTAGCAAAATTTCTATAAAAGGATTAAGAAAAGTAGTTACTTAGGTACGAAGGAAAAATATGAACCACAAATATAGCTGATTTGAAATAAATTAATAATTAATTACTATTCTAATTTCATTAACGTGTCAAAGTGTGTTCTGCCGTGCTCCTGTGTCAGCGAGTGTTTGTGAGACTTTGTAATCAATTGATGGACGTCCCAATTCCAAGTTTCAAACACAATTTAATGGCCTTTGGTTTAGCGACACTGCACCAACAAGCGCGGAACTGACACAGCAAGAGGGTTCTTTTGTAACAGCTTTGCTCTATTTCATTCCGAGGCTTTTAGCCACACAAAATTTGTAAAATTTTGTTTAATTTACTATTTCTTTATTTTCCTGAAAATGATCAGGCTTATTACAATCTTAACTCACTTGTCTCCAAAAATTCATTCTGTACTTGACAGTCTAAAGTGTGCTGGTAATATTAATTAACTGTAATTTGGAATATTGTAGGGAACAAAGTACTAGTTGGTTACGCATTAATTACTATACTATCCCGCTGCCACATAACGTGCTTGTTATCTTTTTAGTTACAATGTAATAGCTCAATATGTATGAGTCGGCCACTTCTTACCAACATCCTACAAGTTCTCTAATATACATTTAGGATTATATTACACAGACTCTGACTGCTAAGTTAATTGGGTATGAGCACGATTAGTCTGTTTACTACAGTACAGAATCCGCCTTTTTGGGAGCAAACGATGTGTGTGGGATGTGTAAGGCTTATTATATTTGTAACCGTATCTATCTATAAACATAAAAGAGGAAGGTGACTGACTGACTGACATACCCAGAGATCAATGAACAGCCCAAACCGCTGAACCTAGAACCTTGAAATTTTGCATGTAATTTCTTTATATAACGTAAGTGAGCACTATCAGTTATCTAGTACCCAAAACACAAGCTCTGCTTAGCTTGGGACTAGATGGCGTTGTGTGTTAGATGTCCAAAAAAAAAAACGAAATTCCACCCCTAAGGGGGTTAATTAGGCGATGAAAGTCTGCGTGAAAAACCTGCGTGTAAAAGCTAGTCTATATATATACATTTAGGTACAAAAATCGGGCACATCACTACTTAGCATATCATAATTACATCGCCATGTCAATATTAGCGCAATATACATCAGTTTCAATATCAGTGTTACGGTGAAGTCCATCTGCACCATGAGCGATAGGTTTGTGAAGTATTTAAAATAATATGAACCCATTGCCAATTTTGTGGAAGATCGCCTTCACATACAATATATGTAGATTGCGATCGCTAACCGCGTCAATCACTCGCTAACCGTACGTCGGCGGCGCGCACATACGTCATAAGCACGGCTGAACAAGCCCTCCCCCCACCACCCGCCTCCACTTCACCTCTGGCCCCCTATCTCCGCGCCACCTCCCGCTACGGCCCCGTCCGGCAAAAGGCACGGAGAGCTGATAAAAGTTTGAGGCGGGCGAGAGTGGCGCCACCTGGCGGCACACGCTCAGCACCAGCCACCACCGCGCGCTTACATTATGTATGGATGGACACATTCATACGTATTGGATGTTAAAGCTTTTATACGCCGATGTTTTAGTAAGTGATTGAGTTTAACTTTATTTGTTTGGCCCTGCGCGATAAAGGTCAAGGACACAAAAAGGCTCTCGGTACATACGGAATTATGCCGAATGAAATTTCTAAGAAATGTTTAATCTCATTCTTTGGAATCTCATCCAGAACTGGATAAGACATACGTTTCTAGAGCCAAAAGAATTATAATAATACATTGTTTATCTCCGTGACAAACCAAATATAAGCGTTGTAGAATATTTTTCTCTGATTGTCTCATAGGTCGTATGCTACGAGTATTGTAGCTCTCGTAGATAGTTGCGTAGCAGCTGTCAAACAAACCGCACATTATGTAATAATAATATTTTTTTGAGCAAAAAATTGTTTACAAACTTTTACAAATGAATAATTTCACAATGTGTAGCATGATCTAGTTTATATATGTCGATGACACCTGTACTAATGCAAGCATTGTATCACAGATGTTAGCGCCTTCACATCGGTTTGAGAACATTTTACTTTTTAATTAAAATTAAATGATATGGTCAAAAAATTTATTAATTTAAAAAAATTATTGGTTATTATTTATGAAAAAAGGCAACACAGGGCCGCCATTAGTGTAATCTCAAAAATATACGCAATGTATGTGTAATGTATGCAATTTAGTAAATTAGGAGATAATTCATTGTAAATCAATTTGTGAGTGACATGATATTTTTTTTTTTTATGTTTGGCCTGCCAAAATGACTCTACTCTGCCTGATGGAAAGCATTAGCAGAATCCACGAGTGGTGGCCACCATACTCATTGCGAATACAGCAATGCAGTATGGCGACCCACACCATGGCGGCCTAGTGATGCTTGTGCATCTTTTAGTCTAGTCAACAAGTATGGAACTTGTTGACTAGACTAATTGGGCCCCCGGTCTCGCACTCACCAACGAAACACGACAGCACGAACACTGTCATTTTAAGTTGATTTTCTGTGCGAGGGTAGTACCGTCCCGGTCGAGCCGGCCCATTCGTGCTGAAATCAGCGTGGCTCTACTACCTACTGTATATTTTATGGGCAATATGAAAGCAAAGTGTATCAAATATTTTTATTTTTATCATTAAAGGTTCTTGTTAACTTCATGCTAACAAATAAAGCATTAAACAAGTAAGCAGCAGCCGGTTCCTGATGAATGGGAGCGGCTCTCACTAGGTAATGTATTCAGCGGCCGTTCGACGACTTATTATATCTACATGCACTTATGGAATCGCTGGCGATATCTCCTCAATGTTATGCCAGCCTAGTGTTTCTGCAGTAATAGGTTTACAGCGCTATCAGGACATTTTGTAGACAATGATATCTATTTGTTAATACGTGAAGCAAAAATTTTGTATCACTTTTTAACCGACTTCAAAAAAAGGAGGAGGTTTCTCAATTCGACCGTATATGTTTTTTTTATGTGTTCGCGGACAACTTCGTCGTTTATGAACCGATTTTAATGATTCTTTTTTTAATGGAAAGTAGATATCCCAACGGTGGTACCATGATAAAGACACTAAGATTTGATGATGGAATCCAAGAGAAATCGAGTCGAACCTTGATGTCGGTTTTTTATTTTGTTAAATTTTTATACGAAAATAATGTGAAAGGAGGAAAATGAAGTTTGGCACAGTTAAAGTTTGTATGGATGGGGAGGGGGTGCAGAAAACTGACAGAAATAAAAGAAACAAATATTAATAAACTATTTTTAATCGAGTTTCGACTACTGAGCGACCATGAGTTACCTTAATTTTGAAAACCATAGCTCTCTACTACCTGTTTATTTCTTTAGGACAAATTACTGACTTAATGCAGCCAAGTAAATAAAATGCTAATTAATTTAATTATTAAACTGTAGCTCACAAAATTGAATATGCATGATGTCACGATATTAATTTCAACCAGCTAATTACATAAGTATAATAATACTAGCTGATCCGGCTAACGTTGTTTTGCCATAAAAAATTGGGGTATAAAATATATATGTTGGTCGATTCTCAGACGTACCCGATATGCACACCAAATTTCATAAAAATCGGTCCAGCTGTTTCATAGGAGTATGGTAACTAACATTGTGACACGAGAATTTTATATATAAGATATTCACATACACATAGCGAACGAACGTTACGAAGTGTTTTCGGCAGTAAATAAAAAAATCTATAACTCATAGACATCTTTGTGAGACATTGACCTGGTACCTTACCGAAAACTTATTAACTTATATTTTTATTTTTATATCGAATAACTTAGCAGAGTACCTTCCCGGGGAGTTTTATCCCACTTCAATCCCGGCGGTCGCATTATGAGCCAATCGGAGCCATTATCCTCCAAGCACAAGATATTGTTCTTTAATGTAAATCTCTCAGCCTCGTACTCAGACGTTTCGGGGTGTCGTACACTCTAATAATATTTCCAATAAAAGTAATACGATAGCCATAAAAGAATGCAAAGAAGTTTTGTATCCAATAATACTATTAATTATAATGTAGCAATTGGTTCCGAAGGCCGCTTATACCATCATTTAAATGGCAAATCCTTCCAATCTCGCTTGAGACAATCAAAATATTTGATATTGGAATTGCGTGATGAAAATGAATCACGATATTTTGGATTGTGGGGCTTAAACCTGTCCCGGGGAGTGAGACAGGCGTGGTCAGACGATGACGACGCTAGGCCGGGGACGGGGCCGCTGCGGGCTTTCACCCGTTGAATAAAACATAACATAATTCAATCCATCTCCTGTAATGAATGTCAATCGCAATGGACGACATGTTCAGCGGCGCGGCGAGGTGGAGGTGCGCTCTACTATCGACATTCGAGGCGCGTCTGCGTGCCCGGCCGATGTGCTGCACTACCATCGACACCCTGCCTACAAACTGTTCCATTATTCATCTCGTTTGCCTACTGCGTACTTAATATTAACTGTTAAACGATTTACATTGGCCTCATTTTATTTAACGGTTTACACCAGTTCATTGGGCCATGTAATTATCATTTTAGTAGTTAGCAAACAAATTTATTTATTTATTTATTTATTTATTACTTACAATATCCTTACAGACTATATCCAATACGATATTGTAGTTACATTTTTCTTAAACACTAATTACTTAAACATAAGAGTAACAAATTATGCAAAGAGCTATCCGTGTGAACTCACTCAGAGTACAGTAAAATATATCCACCTCGCCAGCTATGAGGTTAAGTGTGCGCAGCGCGCGCGTCATAGGTGCCTCGCGCAGTAAGTTTGTGCGACCGCGCGGCACGGCCAATAGGCCCGGCCGCCGCCGATGTTCCGCGTAGCCATCCGGGACACACAGACCCACTGTATGTGCCAATGCCAATATGTCTGCATTATGTATCCCACCCCTAACTACCGTAAAGATATAGGTTACGAGTGCGAGTTCCCTCCTTACTTTCAGTTCATTATATCCTACCATACCTAAGATGAACAGGGTAGGATACATTAATGGATAAAAAGGATAGACTCCGTACTGTTTTAAGTAAATAAATCTAATAAACTTATTTTGTATACGCTCCAACATGACACTATATTTAGTTTCATGTGGAGCCCAGATAACTGCGTTACATTCCAGTTGACTTCTGACTAAAGCATTATATAATGTTGTAATGGCTTTTATGTTTGTGAAATCTTTAGCCATACGAAGTACTAATCCCAAATTCCTATAAGCCTTTTTACAGATTCTGAGTATATGATCGCGAAACGTTAGCTCAGTGGTAAACTGCACTCCCAAATCCTTCACTTCAGTTACCCTGGTCATCTCCGTCCCCTCCATCGTATACTTGTATTGGATAGGTGTTCGTTTACGTGTAAATGAGATGGTCACACACTTTGACACGTTGAATTGCAGTTTATTTTGCCTTTTTTTTTTTTTTTTTACGTGTGGAAATCCCCTCGGACCGTCACCCCACCGGGGTTTACGGCGGGGCGGTGTGTCGGACTCGAACCGACTAAAACCACACGGTGTGCCACTCTGCGCCTGTGAAGGGAGGAATCCGGGAACTGCAGTTATTAACACATCCGGACTCCTCCCAGCGCTTGCCCGTACTGAAGCGGGCACCGTCTGCTGTAAAACTCTCAATTTAGGCGACGTACGGCACACGCGTACGTCGCCCCTTCGCGGGTGGCCACTAGAGCGGATGGAGGGGAAAACCCGTCCCGACCATCCGCGGCCACACTCAGGGCGGCATGAGGCGCTGATAGGCGCGCCTCCGCCGCCCGGTTCGCCGGCGGCGGATTGGGTCCGAGTGGATATCATCCTCCCGGGCCTTCTCCGCCACCTCCTTCTGCGAGATGACTTCTTCGCAGAAGGTTGCGACCGCGGTAAAACTGCTATCGCTACCGGCCATGGAGCGTATGACGGCCGGTAGCGAGAGATCTCCTCCGATGACTGCAGTGAGGGCCCGGCGCTGCGACGCCCATGCAGGGCAGATCGCCAGCGTATGCTGCGCCGAGTCCTCATTGCAGTCGCAGTGGTGGCAGGCGGGACTCAATTCCCTCCTAGCGACCGAGTGCAGGTACTTCCCGAAGCAACCATGCCCGGAAAGGACCTGCGTCAGTCGGAAGGAAAGGGTCCCGTGCTGCCGCCCTGCCCACTCGAGGATGACCGGCTGGAGAGCCTCCACGGCGGCAAAGCCAGCACGTGGAGTCTCCAGCCGGAACGACCATCTAGCCATAGTGGCTCGACGGGCGGCTTCACGCTACTCGCGTACCTCTTCGGGCGGAGGGCGATAGCCATACTCCGCCCGATATTCAGCCACCCGTCGATAAACTTCGGCGAGCACTTCCGCCTCCAAATCCCACGGGGGTGTTCCGGCCAGGGCGCACGCCGCCTCGGTCGACACCGTGCGGTATCCGCGTATGGCTCTGACTGCCAATACCCTCTGAGGCCGCCAGAGGCGGGCCTTATTTAGGGCAGTCAGAGCCCCCACCCACACCGGTGCACCATACAGCGCCATCGACCGGACCACCCCCGTGTAGAGGAGTCGCGTTGCGACGCTAGCTCCACCCAAATTGGGCAAGAGTCTCCCAAGGGCAGAGGCAGCGCCGACCAGCTTTGGACCAAGCTGTCGGAAGTGCTCGTCGAAGAGCCACCTACCGTCGAGGATCAGGCCCAGATACCTCATTTGGGCCCGAACCGGTACGAGGACCGAGTTGACCTCTATGGAGGCGCCGGGGGGCGGACCACGACGGGGCCCATGAAATAATAGGGCCTCCGTCTTGTCCAGGGCCACCCGTAAGCCCAGCGCCTCGATGCGCCCGACCACCAGAGAAACACCCCAGGTGGCCAGGCGCGCCGCCTCTTGGAAGTTCGCCCCCCGGGCTGTGACAAGAGTGTCATCGGCGTAATAAATTACGCCCAGCCCGGGGGGGAGACGACCTCGTAGGACCCAGTCGTATCCCACGTTCCACAGGAGTGGTCCAAGGACAGACCCCTGCGGAACGCCGCACGACATGGGTCGCCGTCTCAAGACGCCCTCTCGGTCCCCGTACACGACGGTACGCTCCTCTAAATAGTCTGCCACTAGCCGCCTCAGGTACTCTGGCACCCCGTGGTAGTGGAGTGCTTCCCTGATGCAGCTAAATGGCAGACTATTGAAGGCGTTGGCGATGTCCAAGGACACCGCCAACACCACGCCGCCACAGCTCACTGCCTCTTCGGTCAGTTTATTTTGCCTGCTCCAACGTACAACTCTGTCTATATCCCCTTGAAGCTTTTCACAGTCTGCCGTGCTCCCAACAGCGAGAGATAATTTTAGGTCATCCGCAAATAACAGACACTTGGCCTCCTCTATGACACTCGGTAGATCGTTGACCATCAATATAAACCCCAACGGACCTAAGTTACTCCCCTGACTTACGCCAGATCTGGTAAAATATGGTCGCGTTTGGTGTCCCGCATAGTCCACATACTGCCGCCTGTCACCCATATAACTTGCGAAGAATTTAAGCAGATGCGGAGTGAACCCAACGCCAGCCAACTTCTTCAGCAACACGTCATTATCAACCAAATCAAATGCCTTTTTAAAATCGAAGTATGCTGCGTCGGTCTGCCCCCCATTGTCCACTGTTGGTACCACTTCCATTATGTGACTCAAAAGATTACTTGTGGTACTTCTTGCAGCTCGAAATCCGTGTTGCGCGTCGGCAAGTTGTGAGCGCACTTGTAGATAAATATTTTTTTGAACAGCGGATTCCAATACCTTTGACGGTGTTGACAGTACAGCAACCGGTCTATACTCCTCTACTTTAGTACCCGAACCTCCTTTCGGTACCGGTATAACTCGGGTCGTCTTCCACCTCTCTGGGAACACTGCAGATGCAAGACTAATATTGAAGATATGCAATAGCGGTTCCGCTAGGACCCTACGATGTATATAAATATACATAATGTATATAAATATACATAATAAAAATAAATACTAAAACTCTACAATATAGAAATGTTTTTTTTTTAAATTTAAATATATATGAAGGAAGTACATGGCTACTTTTAATAAATCACCCCAACATCCCCAAGGTTTAGTAGAGGACACTCAGATTCTTCTTAATATTATTTATTGCCATTCATGTACGAGAAGGCAAGACTATGACTCTAGAGCAGGCATTTAAGCCATTAAAAGTAGGAAAATTAAATAAGAGAAAAATTAAAAAGAAGAGATTAGTAAGAATAGAAGGCAAACACAGGCCAGATAAACACTATACCTGTAATACAGTCTGCTTATCTCTTAGGGATATATGGAGGTACCTACGAACAAGTAAAATCATTCATTAAAATGATTTTTACAAATATAGAAAACGGTACGTCAGTTATATTTAGAATTATATAAGATAACTAAAGTTTCACTAATTTCAGTTTGTGCTAAAATGAATAAGATTGATTTGTGAAGTTTAACATGAGTAGTGACTAGTCGGTGCTACAACTAAACTAATCGTATTAGCGCGTAGTCAACGCAGGCGCTGGTGAGTGCGACTCACAAACGGATTAATTACCCGACGCTGGCGTATAATTTAGTTAACAAGTAGCCGAGCCGAGCCCGGACGAGCTCCGCGCGTCAACGAACAGATGTACCGCGTGCATTATTAGTGACTTAGTCGAGACGATTGTTAAGTAATAAGTCACGCCGTCTATATATGTCATCACCTTATTCACCGACTTATGTACTTACTGTAAGTTATGTCTGTAGTGTATGTGTCTATGGTCAGTCACTTCACTAGTAACGCATTCATTCATTGAATGAATGAGAAGGAAGCATTAGGTCATCTCTAGGCATGTGCGGGTCGCACACAGTTCAGTCGACGGTGAGCGGCGCAGGTGAGTGTGCACATGTACCTTGGAGCCGACAATATAGTATATGGATATACTACATTTTGGCGACGAGGAGAAAATACTACTGTGAATAATTCTTAAAAAAAAATATATATATATATATATTATATATGTGAGGGTGTTTTGTACAAATTACTAAAACTAGAAAATACTACTGTGAGTTAATCATTATTGAATTCTATCTGGCTTCTATTGAATTTAAAACAATAAGATGTGAGAAATAAACATTCTATTCGTGTGACTATACATGATTTAATTGTAGGAGGGTGTCGTGCGATTTACGAATACATTTAGTTTTTACATGTATATTGTGAACTAATAAGAAATCAACACACTGCATGCGGCAATGGGTGAGTAAATTACCATTAATTAAATCTTAAAGATGAAAAAGTGTCATTTCTGTATTCTAGTAGGTGGGCTCTTTTCTTATAATCACTGAAAAGAGAAAGCAACATTTGAAGGACATGAAATATGTCGTGGATTGAAGTTGATTAACAGATACTTAACTATCTTAAAATGTAGAGATGTATGAGTGTAAATGTACAGATACTTTTGTGTAGAGGGCTTGAGTAATAATAAATGTATTCACCAGCCTACCTGCCAACTTTATAAAGACCTGTTAATGTTACAAAGCGGTAGCTCTGATATTTATATTACAACAAATTCGTCAGTTTGTACCTACCCACATAAAAAAAAAAGAAAAAAAAGAGTGCTAGTGCTAATAGTACCTAGATACGATGATATGGATGTTCAAAAAAAAAAGTATAAATATCAAAGTAGAAATAACAATATATTGGGATAAATTGGTAAACTTCGACAGTATTAACGAGAATACCTAAACCCCAATAGATGACGTTAGTGGTGGACCACATAACAAACCACAACTTGTTTAATAGCTAATGTAAAATAATGTGGTAGACCGGCAACGTCTTGTTGTAAGACACTGTCTCTTAAGATGCGGGTTTTCCTGCTTTGAGGCAGGGCTGTATAAAATTTGTATAGATACGAGACAAAATAATGTCGTCCTGTGTCTGCCTCTATACCATGTTTTGATGTAGGTATATTGATATTACCTACATTATGAGCATTTGGGGTTCTATAATTATTCGTGAATAAACTATATCTTCAGTATTAAAGAAAAAATATGGTTGTGTTGTTATAATGATTACTTAGTGAAAATTGTGGTGTTACCTTGCTTCGTTTTCAAAGTATAGAATTTGTGTTTAGTGTTGAATACGTGTGTCGATGGGAAGAAAATTTACGTATCGACGGTAAAATATCATAATCCGTTACGTGTTTTCGAAGTACCTACCACCTTACACAAAATTATTATTTTCGTATATATGCCGTATAGAATGCCGTATAGAATATTATTTATTAATAATATGGCATGACGTTATAATTGTCATTGTAAAATTATATTCTAATTTCACAAGATTCCTACCTCAGGGCTATTCCATGGCTCTCAGATACCGCAAGATAAGAAAAGTAGAGGGTTGTGTCTGATGTATTAAATAGTGTAGAAGAAGAAATTAAAGCGGTATATATGATATATAAGGTGAAAGTTAGTCACAAGTGGATTATTAAATAAATACTTTTATGAGTGTGAGTGCAATCATATAAAATATTATTAACATAATTGAATGATTTATAGTGACCTAATGACTAAGCGATAGAAGTAGGTTGTGGGACCTAGATGTCTGCCAGATTAAAATGTATACAAAATGCGTACAGACTGTTGAGTAGCTTAATTGACTTCATATCCGGTGTGAAATAGTGCTTGCGCTGTGTTTCACCGAGTGAGTGAAGATACCGGAGGCCCATACCCCAACCCCTCCCCCTATCTCCCCACCCCATCCCCCAAAGGCCGGTAACGCACTTGTGACGCCTCTGGTGTTGCGGGTGTCCATGGGCGGCGGTAATCGCTTACCATCAGGCGATACGTCTGCTCGTTTGCCGGTCTATTCGATAAAAAAAAAAAAAAAAAAATATCTAGAAGAAGACTAGATCTTACTATATTATTGTTTATGATTGTATTAACTCGACCAACTCGAAGTAGAACATAAACAACAATGGTTCCGGTGAAGAGAAAGTCAGAAATAAATAAATAAATAAGCGATATAAACTGCATGGAACATGACAGATTCATGTAATATTAGTGAAGACCTTGATATTCCGCATATTCAGCAACGGGGTCGAGACATAAAGAAAGCTGATCGTGACCGCATCGATGTTTTGACATGTGGTGTTGGAGTCGAATGCTTCAGATTCCATGGACTGTCTTCTACTAAATGAAAATACCCGATTCTGTCCTACCTGCCTGCGAAGAGTGTTTTCTTTGGTTACATCGCCACAAAAGAGAACAACCTCGAGCGAGGTTTAGTCATCGGAAAGGTTGACAGCAAAGGTCCAAGAGGACGTACTCCAATAAGTGAACTAACCAGATCCAAACAGCCTTGGACGCCTCTAACATTGCTTTGCATTCGGCCAAGGAGAGGGATAAGTGGCAAGTAAGTGTCCGACAGAAGATGGCCTCAACTAAGGAATGACAAAACTCGGTAATAATAATAACGAGGAGGATTATTGTGTCAAGTAATGATGCTCGTACAAAAGAGAACACGCGTCTCTTATAATACGAATGTAATCATATGTGTATTAAGGCCAAATAAAAGATGGCAACTATTTATAGTGGACGGTATTTTATAATAACTACTTCAATAGTGCTTAGTGCAAAACAATATGAATGTGATGACGGGATTGCCTGTGAGGCGTGCCGCGTTCTCTGGAGCAGTGAATGACGCCTAGTTCTATACGAAGCGGATGGAAACATGGTGCCGGCGACGCGTCCTCCCGATTGGCTGGCGAAGGCGTGCTAGTGATGTGGTGATTGTGTCATAGACAGGTGACGCCTGTTACTTCTAATGGAATACCAGAAGATGCCTAGTAGTGCGGAAACAGGTGACGCCTGTAGCAATAAGTTATGATGTAGTACTAGATGATGCCTGATAATCCAGAAACAGGTGATGCCTGTGAGGACTTCGTTGACGCCTGTTACATAAGTTCTATATAAAGGTGAACAAAATCTAAACTGTGAGGTTACTAGATGATGTATTCTAGTCCGGAAACGGATGACGCCTGTAAGAAATTCGTAATATAGTTCAGTACAGGTGATGCCTGTAAGTACATGATGCGATACGAAGTAGTTATGTCAGTGTGATTACATAGAAGTTTTACTCGGGTGGCGCCCGCAATAAGAAGTTTTGTATACGGAGTGTAAAGAGAATTATTATAACCAGCTGGTTCTTGTATGTTGGATTAATGCAGTTCGATGCTTGGTAGTTCTGGAGCGGTTCTGTAAGGACTACTGTTGGGATCGATATGTCGATATGTCAGTCCAGCAACATGTGATTGTATTGCCTGGCTCATAGATGAACCCGAGGGCATTGGTGAGTTTTCTTTAGAATCTGTATTAAGGCGTATTTTGGTTGATGAGTTGGGTGTATATTAGCATATGTCATGCCATGAATGAGTGTCCCAATAAGTGTCCGGCAATTGTTAATTGAACCATCTTTTGGACGTCTGACGTTCGGTGTTGTGGCCGTGCTCTGAAATATGATGAAAATGGGTAGAATGATTGGCTTTATAGGCGGTGCGGATCTCGTGACCTTCCATTGTAATAAAATAATAAAATTTATTTGCGGTCTATGGTGAAAATCTTCACATTTTTAAATTGTCATATTTTATTGTATGTATAAACAAGGATTATAACTAAGGCTATACGACACCAGTATATGGTTATTCTAAAGGTGCAAGAGTCAATAGAGAAAAGTGAAATCATAATAATACACCATTCTTTTGAGATTGACCTGAGCTACGTGTTTCAGAAAGTCGCTGACTGTTATGTTAGATACAGGAATAAATAAATAAATAATCGTCTAGTACCAAGCTAAGCAGAACTTGTGTTATTAAATAGGAGATTAAATATTATGAGAATTTATTAAAAGGTTTAAATTTATTAAAATGATGTAACTTAATACTGGTTTATATACGCAAAATATTGGTGTAAGATCTGCCATTGCCCTTTGACGTGGAGATGCTTTGATCCTTGGGTAAGGATCATGAGCTGCTTTGCGGCGCGGTGATCAGCGTGCGTGCGGGTGTATTCATCTGGTTTTGATACTAGCGTCGAGGGCTGACTCTGGTTCAACCTTAAATTTCGGTGTTTCTGCTGTCACCTTTAATTCGTCATTGTCTGCCAAGGTTTTCAGACGGTCGTGTTTCAGTTTCAAGTTGAAGTTTGAGAAGTGGAGGCGTCAAACCAATACCGGGTGGTGCGTTCGTTTGTAGTGTTGACTCAGCAAACGTCAGGATATTGCGTGCCACTGGAGCTGCTGCTGCTGCTGCTGTACGTCGGCACTTGTATTGCATTTTTGTTCGAATTTTGACGGTTCCATGATGGCGGGGGACTACACGAAGGCAATGGGTATTATGGGTTGGTCCTTGGATAGATGACTGATTTTGAGGAAATAACTATGTTCTTAGTTTTAATGCACTTTCTGGCCGTTGCACCGCATTTCAGCCATTTGGAAGTTCTCTGCCGTTCTCTGATGGAGCTATGCATATACTCTAGTAGAGTGTCATAACAAGAGGGCTTTACCACCTGCATTCCGAAATGACAACATTCGGGAATGCATGATGTCCTCTTTGGGATAAGCGGTTGAACATCGGAACTCCTTTGCTACTTGGTGTGCAGTTGATGGAGGTCCCTGGTTTCCCATCGTAGTGATTCCACTAGACTGGAAGGTTGCTTCCACAACTGGAAGGTGTTTGTCATTAAGTTGGGAAAATGGGGGATGCCGCACTACGCTGCACAATTAAGAACAATTAGATTAGAAACAATTAAGAAAAGAAAAGCAGCGTATTTTGGGCATATATATAGAAGTAAAAAGTATGACTTCATGAGACTGATAATTGAAGGGAAAATTGAAGGTAAGCGCAGTAGAGGTAGAAGGCGAACATGATGGACGAAAAATATAAAAGACTGGTTGGATGTGGAAAGCACAGATGCACTAATTCGCATGACTGAAGACAGGGAGACGTACAGAAATATGGTCGCCGACCTCCGTGGTGGAGATGGTACTTAAAGAAGAAGAAGCGCATCATTTCAACATTTGGTGTTTGAATTAACTGGTCAACATGTATTATATATATTTTTTTTTTTTATGTATGGCCCGCCATAATGACTCTACTCTGCCTGATGGAAAGCATAAGCAGAATCCAAGAGTGGTGGTCACCATACTCACTGCGAATGCAGACAATGCAGTATGGCGACCCACACCATGGCGGCCTAGTGATGCTTCTGCATCATTTAGTCTAGTCAACAAGTATGGAACTTGTTGACTAGACTATTTGGGACCGATGAGTCTTGTTGAATGATTCGGTTACACTATTGACCAAAGGTTTCATGCTGGGACGAATAAAAAAAAGCTAGACTAGAAAACGGAGCAGGGTTTGCGATATGCATGTTTGGGGGACTGAACCGGGAAAGTGACGAAACAAGACACACATTATGTCAGAGATTCCAAAAGAAAAAAAGAAGACGTGTGGAAGGCTGTAAATGGTGGGATGCTATGGGAGGATAAGTGTCAATAGTTTTCTATAATCGATTTCTGTTTTGTTGATTGATGTAAAAAAAAAACATTCCGGTCACCTGAGTTTACATTTTGTTGGTTTTACTGTTCATGGGTTTCACGTCCCTAACGTAACGAGAGGATTCTCCGACCGGGCGAGGTGATCCTCAGCCAGACAGTTGATGTTGAGAAATTGCATATATGCCAATCGGCGCGAGGGCTTCTGTGTCGCGGTTCAGGATTGGTGGCTTCTTCGAGTGGTGCGTTATTCCGTGGTTGGATGGCGCTGTAGTGTGATTTCTTTGTTGCGTTGTATGTAGAAGTCACCACAAAGCATTGAAAAAAAAATAATAAGGAAGGGATGTAGTGTATGTGTCTATGGTCAGTCACTTCACTAGTAACGCATTCATTCATTGAATGAATGAGAAGGAAGCATTAGGTCATCTCTAGGCATGTGCGGGTCGCACACAGTTCAGTCGACGGTGAGCGGCGCAGGTGAGTGTGCACATGTACCTTGGAGCCGACAATATAGTATATGGATATACTACAATGTCCCCCAACACAATTACCAAAAACTTATCCAGTTAAAAAATATAAATTAATTTATTAAATATTTAAATCACTTTTGTTAGTTGTTTTATGTGATACTGCTCTCAGCTCAGAGTACTGACATATTATATTACTAAATTATTGTTTATTATACAACTTAACACGAAATATATGTCATTATTACATTATATAGAAACATATATATATATATATATATATATATAGATAACCATAATTAAAAAAAAACCGTATCATCGCCTACTGGTAGCGTTCTCAAAAGGCTGGCAACATTGCCACGATGAATGACCAGAATTCTCCGCCTTCTGGTCACGAGAAGCGTCGATGAGTTGCTTAGCTAGTTATTTAAATATAGCGAGGGTGTCGACGCAAGTTGCGTCCCACACCAAAGGCTTACCCAGCTTCTACTTGCTTCTTACTTACTTCTTACTTGTTCTTCTTCTTCTACTTGTTGTAATATAGTTTTATATGCCTCATATATGTAATCTTATGCGGTAGCCACATTTATTTAGAAAACAAAATCTTTAACTTTTTTAACAGAAAAAATAATCTTGTAACAGTTTTTAGGGTTCCGTGCCAAAGGCAAAAAACGGAACCCTTATAGATTCGTGATGTCTGTCTGTCTGTCTGTCCGTCTGTCTGTCTGTCTGTCCGTCTGTCTGTCCGTCCGTATGTCACAGCCACTTTTTTCCGAAACTATTAGACCAATAATGTTGAAACTTGGTAAGTAGATATATTCTGTGAACCGCTTTAAGATTTTTACAGAAAAATAAAAAAAAAACAATAAATTTTGGGGGTCCCCATACTTAGAACTGAATCCCAAAAAAATTTTTGTCATCAAACCCATACGTGTGGGGTATCTATGGATAGCTCTTCGAAAATGATATTGAGGTTTCTAATATCATTTTTTTCTAAACTGAATAGCTTGCGCGAGAGACACTTCCAAAGTGGTAAAATGAGTATCCCCCCCTTTAACTTAAAATAAGAGAATGATAAATCTAAAAAAAATACATGATGTACATTACCATGTAAATGGCGCACACTTTTATATGATTGGTCACCCGCCCTGTTGAAATTCTACCTCAACGCCTTTCAATTAACTCTCCCCGATCAAAGCAACCTAGTAAGGTGGGGAAAAGCTACAGAAAAGGCTTGTACGATGTGCAATGCGGCAATAGGTACAGCCAGGCACTTACTGACAGGTTGTAAGGCGCTATTAGACCGGGGTCATTATTCACGTCGCCATGATAGGGTATTACTCATCATACGCGAAGCTATGAGTTTATCACTGGCGAGAGCGAAAAAAGGAATAACAACAAACATAAAAATCGTGTTTGTAAAGGAAGGCTCAACTAAAAAGACTTCACTCACACAAAAGCCGTACTCAATTATAAATACCGCCAGTGACTGGACATTATTAGTGGACACGTATGAAAATCACTACAGAATACCGGAGGATATCTGTGCCTCGGCGTCCAGACCGGACATATTTCTTTATGCAATGTCAATTAAGCGTGTAGTACTAGTAGAACTCACGGTGCCGTGGGAAACGAACATCCCTAAAGACCACGCTTTAAAAAGAAACAAGTACTTTGACTTAACCAACGAAATAACTAAAAATGGTTATGTCGTTGCGCTGTATGCCGTGGAAGTGGGTGCGAGGGGTATACCAGCGAAATCCCTCTATAACCTGCTTAAAGACCTTGGATTGCCAAGAACTTCAGTAAGCTCTTTTCTTGAACGAATATCCAAAGCGGCATTGCTAGGCTCACTTCAAATATGGTTAGGTAGAGGGGGTAAAACGGCGGACAGTGGAGGTGAGCGTTGACACGTCGTAAGGAGTGCTCCTTAAACCTAAATCTGGGTCGCAATTCCCAGGCACTGTCGAAGTCGCATGTGTTGCCCCCATCTATCACGCGATGGACCCGGCACCCGCACGGTGAATCCATGGAACGCTAAGAAATAGGTCTTCCAACGAAAATTGGTTTGAACGAAATCTAGTAAGTAGTTTTTTTTTTATACGTCATAAATCGTAAGCTGTAATTCACCTTTCATTCAATCAACACAGATATAAAAATAAAATAAAAATTATAGTATGTTACTTGCTGCCGCGGAACCCTTCATGGGCGAGTCCGACTCGCACTTGGCCGCTTTTTTTGATAACAGCATAATCACATGATAAATCAGCTTACTTATCTCAGCTATTGTAATGCTATTTTTATTCCAGGAGAGGTCAAAACGAGGTTGGAATATAGTGGGTCGCCTAACGATGTTTAATGATGAGGGACTGCGCTTGACACCATTAGGTAAATGGAGGTCGAAGGTGAATTCCTCTTAAATAATATTCTTTCAGAGAAATCTTAAAAGGTCCTGCCCAAAGTTCGGTTGTATTATTGAATAAAAATAAACCAAATTGTTCTCCTTGTGACCCGCATTTTCACTTGAACTTCATTACTTTTGAGTTTACGCTTTGACAAGCTTTATTCGGCTCGAGAGAGCTCCGCGCCGGCCTCGGCGACGTTTTCCAGGAAGCAAGAGCTTGTCGTTATCCCTACATTCCACTTTTATTGCGTATTATTAAAGTAATATATTCTAATGTTTTCGTGAAAGTATTTAAGGGATTTTTCTCTCTCTCACTAACACAACGTATGAGATAGTTAAAAAAGACACTAGAGTTGTTTTACACGCCAAAGTCCAAGTCGAACTCACACTTGGAGTGGAGAGTGTTATCAATATTATAACATTTACATTCCTTTAAATTAACTTAAATAGACTAAGTGATGAGTATCTTTTTCCATGTGTTTGGTTTGTAAATTTTTTACACCCAATATGGAGCATTTAATATGCATTTAGTGAAAGGTTGGTTGGTTTGAAATCAGAGTTGTAGCCTGCCCCCCTAGCCAAGTTGCAAGCGTTCTTCTTTCTGTAATCGTTAACGCCTAAATTGATTGAGTTGTGATAGTGTGTAGGAATCGGGTGGGTATTTATGTTTTCTTGTTAAAATTGTTGGTTTAGTGTTCGGTAATTCTTATTATTGCCACACTCTCTATAATATTGTTTTAAAATGTAATTATATTTTTACTTTTTCCTTTTGTTACTTATAAATTTTATCCCAGTGTACTAATACTGTTGTGAATGTTATGTACACCGTAATTGTTGTATATATCAGATTAAATGCTTACCAACAACTAATAATACTACGTGAACTGTGTAATATATACAATGTGGTTGTACTAATAAATAAATAAATAGACCCTGCAATTATTATTTTTTGTAAAGATAAACTTATTCAAGTCGAAATAGTCTCAATGAGTCATAACGAATTATTATTTGAACGCAGCGAGCGTACAACAATATGATATTATTTTAAACAACGCTACCTGTGAAGTCGGTGAAACGAGCCGTGGTCATTTGAGGTCAGTGGCCGCGAGGGCCCGTGCCTCACACTCTCAGTTCAGAGCGATGGTGTGCCGCCGAGAGGCTCGTCCGCCAATGGACCGGCAAATACACCATGTCTATAATCTGTGATAGCATTACGTGCGTAGTTACGCCTCTGCGCTTATCGGCCATTTCTTCGGGACGTACTTGGCTAGTTATGGGTATTACAAGTTGTAAAAAGGAAATCGCTAGTTATCTATTTTCTTTTATTTTTTTTAAGTTAAAGGCTACCTAACAGTTACTTTCGGCCTCACACAATAAGCCTGTAATTTGACTAATTTGCCTACTTTATATTCGGACTGATACGACCTTCAGTCATTCAATGAAAAAAGTGTTCACAATATAATAGCGGACAGGGTACTTGTAACTGTTGAGTAGCAGGTGTCTTTGGGCAGCGATAATCATTCACTATCAGTCTGTTTGCCTTCTTTTTTTTATGGACTAGGGAGGCAAACGAGCAGACGTATCGCCTGATGGTAAGCGATTACCGCCGCCCATTGCCTTTGGGGGATGGGGGGAGGGGTTGGGGTATGGGCCTCCGGTATCCTCACTCACTCGGTGAAACACAGCACTAGCGCTATTTCACACCGTTTTCTGTGAGGCCGTGGTATCACTCCGGTTGAGCCGGCCCATTCATGCCGAAGCGTGGCTCTTCCACGTTCTATATACACAAATATAATAATGGATACAAAAGAAAGTCAAACTGAACTGATTTAAAAACGTTATATTACTTCGAAAACGTTTAATTAAGGTAATTCATTTTGTTAAATGTATTATATTTGAATTTATTAATGTTAAATGTGCGCTGAATAGTAGAAACAAATGAGCATGTGCCGAATCACCGCGCACAGGCCGACCGCAACACCGAGGTGTGCGCGACACCGGCGTTCGTTAGCCACGTGACCACATCAATACCGCTATGAATTAAATTAATTTAATAAATAAACATTGTTTGAGATAATTCAACGTATATCATATCTCTGCACAAATTACAGCAAGTGTTAAACGCTTCTTTAAAATTACAAGCAACATTCAGCAACCTTTTGCGTCGCTCGCAACAGAACTGCCCCCCTAGCCAAGTTGCAAGCGTTCTTGATTCTTTCTGTAATCGTTAACGCCCAAATTCAGCTTCAGTAACTTGGCTAGGGGGGCTGTTTTGTTATTTTTTTCGTTAAGACTAGAAAACTAACACATAGAAGGGCAATAAACTTTTCAGGTCAGGTTTTGTGAGTTTTGACGTTATTAGAGTGAAGATGTGAAATATTTTTCTATTTGCTTGCAACAACGACTTAATAATAGGTCTTTACCTATGAAATTGCCGTTTGTATGCAATAAGTGAAAGTACTTATTTTTTCAAACTTTTTTATTTCTGTTATTCGAAGTAATCACCCATGCAATCGACGCATCTTTGCCAACGCATTAGCAGTTTATTGATGCCCTTCTTGTAAAAATCAGCTGGACGGGAGGCAACAAACTCTTCAAAGGCATTTTGTACTGCCTCTCGGGATTTGAATTTTTTACCCACTAAAAGTTGTCTAAATTTTGGAAAAAGTAATAGTCGGTAGGTGCAAGGTCTGGTGAGTATGGCGGATGAGGGAGAGCTTCCAACCCCAGCTCTGTCTGTCTGAACTGTCTGTTACGAACTGTACCAAATGATGTTGTCAGTTCAGACAATCTCCAAGCTGCAAGAGCTGGGGTTGGAAGCTCTCTCTCATCCGCCATACTCACCAGACCTTGCACCTACCGACTATTACTTTTTTAACCGACTTCAAAAAAAGGAGGAGGTTTCTCAATTCAACCGTATATAATTATAATTATTTTTACGGGAATTAACGCGATCACTATTTCAAGGTACTACATACCTCTGTTTTTGCCTGACAACCTGGTCGAAACGTCATGCAAAAACAGAGGTATGTAGTACCTTGAAATAGTGATCGCGTTAATTCCCGTAAAAATAATTATAATTATATCATGGAACGCGAAAGTTTAAAAGTTAGTCAACCGTATATATTTTCATTTATGTGTGTTCGGGGATAACTTCGTCGTTTATGAACCGATTTTGATGATTCTTCTTTTGTTGGAAAGGAGATGTCCCGAAGGTGGTGCCACGACAAGGAAACTAGGATCTGATGATGGCATCCCAGGGAAATCGAGGGGAACCCTAATTTTTTTCAGGCACGTACTATGTTTTTCGTATATTTTGTGAAGCTAATCCGGTATTTGCGTCTGGTAGACATCATTTAATGATGATGAGCTGATGATGAAAGGTACAACTCCTTAACGGTTAGGAGTTGGAGGATAAATCTTTAAATGTCATATGTATGTATGTTAACTTTAGCCGTATTCTTTCAATTTATTTAGGTGAGCTGATGTCACATGCGCTATGATGACTAACCCCTTAATGTATTTTGCTTTAAGTAACTCGCCTGCTTCTATTTCATCACGACATTTAAGCTTGGACACGATTCCTATTGCCCCGTAGACCACGTTCTCGGTAACAGAAATCTTGCATCTCAACATAATTTTGGAAACTGAGCATACTCAGTTTTAATACGTGTTCAAACCACTAAAGTTATTCGCATCAGCAGAAATTATATGAAATAGTTCAACTTACTGATAACCTATGATTGTTTGCACTAAAAATGGAAAAATAAAAACTTTTTATAAAAAAAAACCGACTTCCAAAAACCATCCAACAAAAAACCTCTGCCAAAAAGCACTATAAAGCGTAAAATAAACTGGCTCTTCATAAATTGCTATGTGCCAATTCTTGTCTATACCTAATTCTTTATTCATTTAAATAGTAGTATTATTATGTGTGCTAGGTACCTAAAATCTGTTTGAAGTCGGCGCCAAGCCAAAATGTAATAGGAGGTACCGCACTCGCCGCTGCCGGATAGCTGATGCCTCGTGTAGCACAAAACAACCCAAGCGGGCAGACATGCGCGGGCTGACGCGACGTCGTTGATGGTCGTCTCGAAATATAGTGTGGTAACTACTACATTTGGCTTGGCGCCGACTTCAAACATATTACTATATATATTATATTTAAATTAATAAAGAATTAGGTATAGACAAGAATAGGCACATAGCAATTTATGAAGAGCCAGTTTATTTTACGCTTTTTAGTGTTTTTTGGCAGGGACTTTTGTTGGATGGTTTTTGGAAGTCGGTTTTTTTTATAAAAAGTTTTTTCCAAAATTTAGACAACTTTTAAGTGGGTAAAAAATTCAATTCCCGAGAGGCAGTACAAAATGCCTTTGAAGAGTTTGTTGCCTCCCGTCCAGCTGATTTTTACAAGAAGGCCATCAATAAACTGCCAATGCGTTGGCAAAGATGCGTCGATTGCATGGGTGATTACTTCGAATAACAGAAATAAAAAAGTCTTAAAAATAAGTACTTTCACTTATTGCATACAAAACGGCAATTTCATAGGTAAAGACCTATTATTACATTTGCATGTAATGAGTGTTACACAAAAATATCGCAGTAGTGTTACGCGGTATCATCACACACTGAAGACGCAAAGTAACTTCGACTTGATAGTATTGTTTAGTTCATTGTCATTCTCCTTAGTCTAAATTTTTAGAAAGAATTTATTGTAGACCAGAATATTATGCACTAGACTAGAGTAGAGGAAAAACTTGCAACTATAGATGGAATCGCACAATGCAGTCAGGTATAGAGAGAACACAAAATTAAGAAAAAAAACTATTGTCTGGTGCACTAACATTAGATGGATAACATGAAAAATAACACAACATCAATGTGTGAACATTGTGTATCGTCAGCCATAACGTTAGTATAGCGCGCATTTTCACAATTGAATTGATTTTAATCTAACAATTTCACTTTGGAGCGAAAGCAAATAAATTTAATTTCCTCTAGCGGGTTAATTTATTTTGTCTGTTATTTTTGTGCTGTGCTCTGTAGCGCTGTACAACTGACTTAACATTTTATGGTAATGCACAAACTGTACAATTTGTTCCACATTTTGTGAACTGTTATACGTTGGGTTTTACACGTTGATGCACATACACTCGCTGTAATGTACACATCTGTTCGAAACGTTTTCGATTTTTTTTCAACTCATGCCACAAAGTACACTTATACTCGTACGTCTTTCATTCAAGTTTTTTTATGGAATAGAAGGAAAACGAGCAGACATATCGCCTGATGGTAAGCGATTATCACCGCCCATGGAGACCCGCAACACCAGAGGCGTCACAAGTGCGCTGCCGGACTTTTGGGGATGGGGGGAGGGGTTGAGGTATGGGCCTCCGGAATCCTCACTCACTCGGTGAAACACAGCCCAAGCGCTGTTTCACACTGGTTTTCTGTGAGGCCGTGGTATTATTCCGGTCGAGCCGGCCCATTCATGCCAAAGCGTGGTTCTCCCACGTCAAGTGCTTCTACTCAAGTTAATTCACGTGTATGTTTAGGGTGATTTTTAATAAAGTAACATAATCATCATATAATAACATGGTGGCAATGGAGTGTATCCACGAGCACCTGCGGCAGGCTGCCCTCGTGGGTCACAGGCGTCCTATCCTCGATTATTGTTAAATACACGTTGTGAACCAAATCTGTGTGTGGAGAGGGTGAGATTGAGGTGACTTACGGAGCAGGGCGAGTGAGGGGGCCGGCGGTGGGGGAGGGGAGAGATTTAGTCGGTGAGGACGAGTGCGGTTAACGCAAGTAATTGGATCCGAGAGGATTATACTATATCGCATCCCTAAACTACGTAACGAGCTTTCTGCCTCCGAACCGAACAAGCTTCCGATGTGTTGGGAACGAAAATATCTGTACTCCTCTCTACGTGGGTCTTACTGCGACTGTTATAGTGCTCAGAAAGAAATAGGTATATGTTTATTATAAGATAAACATAATAATAACTGTCATATCATTTTGCAAATAAAAGTGGACTGAATGAACTTATGAAAATTGATTATTTTATTATAACGATATCGATAATCTGAAGAAAATATGAACAGGAAAGTCTGACAGAAATTTTTGCTCACCAATTTTTTTTTCTTGAGAGTTTCTAATCTACCTGAGGATTGAGTCACGCTGCCCACTACCGCATACTTATGTTTACTTTTGCACTGAAGAGTTTGTTTGTTTGAACGCGCTAATCTCAGGAACTACTGGTCCGATTTGAAAAATGTTAGATAGCCCATTTATCGAGGAAAGCTATAGGCTATATATCATCACGCTGAGACCAATATGAGCGGAGCACCAATAAAAAATGTTTCAAAAACGGAAAAAAATATGAAGCAATAGCAGGGCAATAGGAGACGCAAACGATGTTGCGTGGGTCAGCTAGTTTAATATATAACTACTAACATGTTTCTTTACTAACACGTTCCTACAGCGTAACATTACCTTACCGTGCTGCGTGCAGTGTGTACACAACAAGTCAATACTGCACAATAATGCACAAAGTAATTGAGTGAACGACAACAGCTGTTTCGTTGTCCTAACTAACCGTTACGACGAGACGATCAAACAGCGCTCTGTGGCGGTTGTAAAGCGAGCAATTAGCGCGCCAACGCTAAACGATCGCGCCACTAACTACGTGTTATGATGTCAACAGTACACTGACTCCTGTTTGGGGGCTTATTGGCTCCGCATTTAACATATTATAAGAGCTGAACAAAGCCTTGGACCAGTGCAATTCTACATTTAGCTTTTATGTACATGTCAGCCGCAGTTACATAAGTCGATTTAATTATGTAGTGTTAATATATCGCCTAGTAGGGAACTTGAGGGTCTATCTGACTTTAATATTATACTTATACTGATCCAATTGTACAATACATTTTTTATTATTAATTTATATCCATTTTTAAAGACAACTCCCGTACCAGAAATATATTACCTATGTATTGTGGAGAAATTTACAAACATTGGAATGGACGCAAAGAAACTGACTCACAACAACAATTGTGGATGACACAAAACGTTGACGTTACACAGTTTTGTCTATGACATTTATAAAAAATCTTTTTTTCTAAATGTTATGTGCATTGTTTAATGTAGATAACTTATGCAACTTTACTATCAAATATTACGAAGCAAAAAATAATTTATTACAACAATAACATTCAGTAGGAAGCAGCGAGGTGGCAGCTTCACCCACACGTCCGTGTCGTCATCTACATTTATTACATATTACGAGTATTAACTAACATCTTTTTATCATATTCTTTTAATCTACCTCAAATGTAATTGTTTTTTTAATATAAGAGAAAACAGAAATATGTTATTCCCAGACGTGCAATATGATTATAAAACGCATTTAGTCTTTCATTAAGACAATCATGTTAAACTTCTATTATCTTTGTTTAATTAAATACTCTACGCTTGTTTTACTAAATTCCAGAAACCGGCGAAGTATACTGAAGACCTGAAGAAATATGGACAGAAAAGTCGGTCAGAAACAACATCAAAGAATTGAAGAGTTCGATTTAAAGTTGTTAAGTATGATCTACACAACAACAACTTTTACACGTTTTTGTAATGGTATGGGACATCTTAGTGTTGCACATATTAGTATTGTACTGTTCGTACTGTTTTTTTTTATTTACACTTATTATCATTGTTCAAGTACATATGGTGGGGAGGCTTTATCTACGAGATATATGTTTATCGAATGTGACCCCCTTTGTATTGATGAAAAGAAACGTACCGAGCGACGACAGCTTTGCGAGGCTGGCGACTACGTCGTGAGGCGACTTTGGAACCGCTCCAACGAGCGCACACAGCGATACGTATATTTGCCAACTGACGACGAGCTGAGGTGACTCGTGATTGTTAATAGTTGGAATAGTTTGAAAATTAGTGAACCCTTTTTTCGTTGAATCTAATTTATAATATTTTGAAACACCTTTAGTATTTCTATATTTCAAATTCAAGCCCAAATTCAATAAATTTATATACTTTCCATCCAACATTTTACTTTTCAATTAGGTAAAAAAATTAAAATACTTGAAAAGAAATTCAAAGATGCTAGTTTTCTTAAAATAAGTTAAACAAGTTCAGCTGAATGTCACAACTCACTAAAACAATAACTCTATTATCTTCTGTCACATTAAAAAAACTCATTCTATTACAAAAATAACAGATTTTTATTGCGCACACCAGTGTCCATTGAATTTCTTTTATGTTCTTGTATTATTGTCGGTATTAAAACATGCATGACCAAGGGCGTGGAAAAGCGATAATAAGATTAGTGATAATTGAACTTGACTTCCAACAAAAATTGACATTAATAATTTAGTACCAATCGCAAATCTGGTGTGTACTTTGTATTGGGATTGTGATTATCCGCCATATTTTACTGAATATAATTTTGTTACTACATTTTGTGTGGGGTGATTTATGTTTTTAATCGACTCATTAAATACGCTATACGCTACTAGTTTCGTCATTAAAAATATAAACTTTGTGAATCTACCTACATCGCGACACCTTCGCAATTGGTGAACAATATTAGGAAAAATATAAAGTAACTAAGTATAGTATCAATTTTTTCCCCGATTTTTGTGCATTTACAGATACCAAGAAGATGATAATAAAGGCAAATTTCTTTAATAGCGTTTAATTATTCTCCATTGTTTATTATAGCTACATATTCCTTGGTTTTACTTGAAAATTTACGATATATATATACATACTAGCTTTTACACGCGGCTTCGCACACGCAGACTTTCATCCCCTGATTTACCCTACGTGCAAAATTTCAGGATTCTAGCTTCAGCGAGTTGGGCTGTGCGTTGATCTCTGCGTATGTCAGTCAGTCAGTCACATTACTCTTTTATATAAATAGATAGATATATAATTATGATGTACCTATTTGTCACTATAAAATGTGACCTCTCACGAATTAGAGAAAGTCAAATAGCATAAGAATATAAAGATGATGTTAAGACTAGAAAGTCTATATTTACCTGAAACTGTTTTCTCTCAGCACGAACAACACTTGTGCATGCATGTGACGTAAATATTCAAGGAAATGGCGTTACAAGCACTATAAAGGCGGAGGGAGAGGTGCGCAGTACACATTTATAGTTTGGACATTTCCAGAAGAATTATGTTGAATGCATTTTAACACTTGTGCCTATCTTCTTTTATGAGTGTATACCTATTAGTTTTTGAATCTCGCAAAAACCAGTTTCTGAGCCTGGCTTTCCACGCTTTAAGGGTGACGTAACTAATAACACAGCGCTGCAGACTTACGCGGCTTACGCCCCACTTTCAGTTAACGCTCGATTATACTATTTATATTTTTTTTATACCGATGGCGTGGCATAATAGTAACTTAAGGAGCCGGAGCAAACTCTAAACATACAAACAAAATAAGCATTCTACACACGACATATCGATACCCGATCCGAATTTACCAATATTTTTAACATCATATTATTATTTCGTCGAACTAAGTGGCGTGCAATTGGAGAGGCCTATGTCCAGCAGTGGACTGCGATAGGCTGATGATGATGATTATTATTTCACTTTTAGGAATTAATCCCACAACGATTCATCAGCCAGGATCACTAAACAACTAGATCAATTGGTAGATATATTATGTCAGTAGATGTACGTCTGTGTATCGCAATCAATTCAGTAAGTACAATGTTGACTGTTGAAAGTCAACGACCTATCGTACACTATGCAAGCTGACCGCGTGAGAGTACGTGTGAGTGGGCGGGGCGGGCTGCCTCCCGCTGCGAATAATATTTTCACGCGTCACGGCCGTGAGTGCACCTCGTGCATTCATGGCGGTGTGCATGATACAGGCGACGCAACAACCCCGCGCTGAATCCCACAGGCTCACCCTTTTTACCGATTTAAAAACCAGTACGGAAAGCACACAGGAGAGTACTGTTATATTATTTACGAAACTGGTTCTGAGCATATTAAATGATAGGACTCTTTTATACCATGTACTACTTCACATGGTTGGTTTTTTGTTTACAGTCAAGTGTAAAAATCATTTTGGATAAATGCCATTGATTACAATAACGTAATATTTGTTTGTTTGTTGAGTTAGGTATTTTTTATTTCTCGTTTTTTTTCAATGATAACTCTATAAAATTTAGGAAACGAACAAAAGAACGCCCAGACTCAGAACTATAATTTATAGATCACACAAAGTCTTGTCCAATGTGGGGTTTGAACCCACAACACCCAGCGCAGTGGGAAGCGGCGTGGCGACCGCTTAAACCACTAAACCAATCGTGTGCCTAGTCATTTATAAGCTATTTTTATATGTCTATAAACTATTTTTACCGTGGGAGAGCCTCGCTTCGGCATGAATGGGCTGGCTCGACCGGAGTGATACCACGGCCTCACAGAAAACGAAAACTGGTGTGAAACAGTGCTTGCGCTGTGTTTCACCGAGTGAGTGAGGATACCGGAGGCCTATGGGCCTCCGGTATCCTCCCCCCCCCATCCCCAAAAGGCCGGCAACGCACTTATGACGCTTCTGGTGTTGCAGGTGTCCATGGGCGGTGGCAATCGCTTACCATCAGGCGATAAGTCTGCTCGTTTGCCCGCCTATGGCATAAAAACAAAAAAAATTAACATTGTAAAATTTTCATAGATATTAAATATATATTGTTTATGGAAAAAAAAAAACTGTGCCTAATGTTATCTACTTATATACGTACAAGTACTTATACAAGTACTGATACACGTTAGTACATAAAAGTGCTGCTACCGTGTGCTAGCCTGAACGTTTGATAAAAATCTAGTATGTACTTTATGGTACCGCTTCGCTACGGTTTCAGCTTGATTGTACGTAGAAAGTTGACTCACGGTGAGGTGGGAGGTGGAAGGAGGCCTCTCGGGGAGAGGGCGTTCGGTTACATGCATTTAGATTGCAGCATTTAAATGAAAGCGATTCTTCCGAGCGTCCCCGGGCTCCTGGTGCACCGGCCACTCTCTGTGCAGCCACCGGGAGCCACGTACGTGCATACGTGATCAGAGTTGGGGGGCCTTTGTGTCTGTGCTCACTTTACCTGACCTTTGATAACTGAAACCTTTAGATAACGTTCAAACACTAACAACTAATATATCAGTATAATAATGATTTAGTAAGATAATAATTGAGAAATGTTGAAGTGAAATACTTCTGTTTCAGATTTCGAAGCAGTTCGTCTCGATCCGTGTCAGCTTCGGGTGTTAGGTTTTTTTATTACGGAAGTTCTTGATTCGGTCGCCGCGCTTAAAGCCCGCGATAAAAGCTATTTAAAAGGTTAGAACTTTTATAATTAATCACAAATTAATTTTACTGTCACAACAATTTCATATATATCATCATAATATACAGCTGTGAGGTATTTTCAACATGAAATCAATTTACGATCACAAAAATACTTTACATTCGGCAACAAAGACGAATTAAGAAACAAATATGGCGGCGCGGGACATATATGCTGTTCAACCAATCAGCGCGCGACTTGCGATTCGTTGATACCATTTCACAATCTTTCAACGGTTTGCAATCTCGCGAGATAGATTATAATCTAACGGTTTTGACAATCTGAAGGTAACATATACACACACCAAAATTTAAATGATTATTTAAAAATATACTCGTACAAGCGGTACAAGAGATATAAAAAAATTATGTAAATTTTTAGTTTTTTTATTTTTAAGTTATTATTTTTAGTTTTATTTATGTCTTTTTCTTGTTCATGATTTTAGGATGGTTTTCATTTTTAACCGACTTCCAAAAAGGAGGAGGTTCTATGTTCAACTGTATGTATTTTTTTTTTTTTAATGTATTTTCAGCGATTACTCCGTCAGTTGTGGACCGATTTTGAAATTTTTTTTTGTATTCGAAAGGGTATGCTTCCGAGGTGGTCCCATTGCCAGCATATCAGGATCTGGTGATGGCATCCCGGAGAAATCGAGGGAAACCCTCACTTTTTAAAGGCACATACTATGTTTTTCGTATATTTTCTGAAGTTACACTGGTATTTGCGTCTGGTAGTCATCATTTTATGATGATGAGCTGATGATGTAAAGTACAACTCCTTAACGGTTAGGAGTTGGAGGATAAATCTTTAAATATCATATGTATATGTGTTACCTTTACTCGTATTCTTTCAAATTATTTAGGTAAGCTGATGATGGAAGGTGGAAGGTACAACTCCTCAACGGTTAGGAGTTGGAGGATAATTCTTTCAATTTCATACGTATCTCAAGACCTTCAGTCGTATACTTTCAAGTTATTTAGGTAAACTGGTGATAGAAGGTTAAACTCTTCAACAGTTAGGGATTAGAGTATGATTTTAATATTACACATACGTATAGACCTTAATTTGTATTCTTGATGATGAAATTTGATGAAATAGTTCAACTTACTACTTACCTACTATTGTTTGCACTAAAAACTGAAAAATAAAAACTTTTTATAAAAAAAAAACCGACTTCCAAAAAACATCCAACGAAAACTCTCTGCCAAAAAAACACTTAAAAGCGTAAAATAATCTGGTTCTTCATAAATTGCCTATACCTAATTCCTTATTCATTTAAATAGTAGTATTATAATGTGTGCTAGGTACCTAAAATCTGTTTGAAGTCGGTGCTAAGCCAAAAATATTACAAACGAACAATTACAAAAGTCTAAGCAATAGTCACTTGGCACCGACTTCACACAGATTCTAGGTACCTAGCACACATTATAATACTACTATTTAAATGAATAAAGAATTAGGTATAGGCAATTTATGAAGAACCAGATTATTTTACGCTTTTAAGTGTTTTTTTGGCAGAGAGTTTTCGTTGGATGTTTTTTGGAAGTCGGTTTTTTTTTTTTATAATTATATTTGTAAATTAAGCACTAATTGCTATTTTACGTTTTTGTTGTATAAATCACACTTCACACTTATCTATCTATACTAATATTATAAACGCGAAAGTTTGTAAGGATGTATGTTTGTTACTCTTTCACGCAAAAACTACTGAACGGATTTGGATGCAACTTTACAGTAAAATAGCTTATCCATAAGAATAACACATAGGCTACTATTTGTCGCGATAACCGACATACACGCGGGCGGAGTCGCCGGCAACAACTAGTTAATATTATAACGGCGAAAGTTTGTGAGTGTGTATGTTTGTTACTTCTTCACGCGCAAACGGCTGGACCAGTTTGGATAAAATTTGGTATGCAGGAAGCTGACACCCTGTATTAGATTTCGAACGCCATTATAATGGCAACATTTTTGATTGTCACTTTTTCTTGTTTGACGTTTTGAGGTTAACGTATAGTACTATTGAGACGCTTCCCGGCCGAACACGTTTTCGCCTTTGATTGTCGGTTTAAGCGAATTGAATTGATATTAAGCTAATTTCCCAAGACTCGGTTTTCGTCGGTCACCGTTATGATTGGTCTAGTTAGGACTCGCGAGTTTTTGTAGGCGCGTTCAAAAGGGCGTGATCCGTGATAGCTAATACGAGTTTATTGTAATTCGAATACCTTGAAAGATATACAGCACTTTGGAGCATGTTTGTGTGAACGTACCAAGACAAAGCAGAGAGAAAACTACCCAAGAGATCTCTTGGAACGCCGTGAACAAGGAAGCCACACAACTCCAGTAAGTGCTTGATGAATTTAGTTTAGATTAAGAACACGGTGACACAGCCGTGGTTAATGAACCACGGCTGTTGCCAATGAACTAGTTTTAGTGATTGTATGCTTATAACATGGGCCTATAGGTATTTCAAACGTCACAAGGTGATCGCTGCATTGGCGAGAGGAATGAACACCCTGGAATAACACATAGGCTACTATTCGCCGCGATAATCGACTAGCACGCGGGCGGCGCCGCGGGCAACAGCTAGTAAATAATAATGTGCACAAGGTTTTCTTTTTAAACTCTTTAAGTTTCCTGCCGGTTCTTCTCCATAAGAATGACATTTTTAACCCCCGACGCAAAAAGAGGGATGGTATAAGTTTGACGTGTCTGTCTGTTTGTCGGTCTGTCTGTGAGACCGTAGCTCGCGAACAGAAGAAGCGGATTTTAATTTAGTTTTTATTTGTATGAAAGGTGAGTTACGTGCGAGTGTTCTTAGACATGTTTCATGAAAATCGGTTGAGTCGTTTAAAAGTTATGGGGGTGAAAGTGGGGAAGAATAACAGAATGTCTGCAAAAATATCATTTGCGTATGATAACTCGATTAAGTGCTTGAGTAGGGGGTTTTTTAAATTTTGAATTTTAGCTTGTTAAACCGAACAACTAGAGTCAGTAATGTAACGTTTTCAAAATGCCTGAAAAGGCCTAATTGATATAAAAGCTTTTTGATTCTGATAAAAATCATCAGATACTTACAAACTCTGCCTTTGTTCTTTATAGCCCTTAGTTATGTCTTTTAAAATGATTGTATCATTAAATGATTTATATTTTTCTAACGATATTTACTAACAACGAGAATGTACCCAATACTCTATTTTGTTGAATAACGGCGCCGGGCGAAGTAACCAACACGCCATGTTATCACTTAATTAGTTACATTTACATACGTGAAGCGTTTTAAATTAAAATTGATAGATCACACAGATGAGCTGCGTAGGTAAGTACGATACGCTAACATTACAATAATTACTAGTAAACTATTGTTATTATTTCTAATCCTAAAATAATTTACATAAAACTGGCAGCAAAATAATAACATTCACTGATTTCTTTCACCGTTCACTTTCAGGTTATATGTGGAACCAACCCTTGGGGATGTTAATTGCAATTTGGAGGAATAATAACTAATAAAGCAGTTATAATATTTAATTTAAAAATCTTTTCAAAAACAAGCTTTTACTGGAATGCCTCGAGACGAATCAAACGAGTCCAAACTCGATGATGCTGCGACGTTTCTTTACAGAGTTCCTATGGCCATCTTCCAGCTCCAGCATCAGGTCAGCTCCATGTCATTATAATATTGTATTGTCACGCTGTATACATATGCTTGCAAAATTTCAGCAAAATCGGTTGAAGATATCTGTTTCAAAATGGATTGCAAGATTCCACCCGAACATACAAGCATACTATGTACATTGCAAGTTATAAAAAGCTTGAAACAAATGTTGGAAACTCGTCGTTGTTCAGTTACACTTTACTACCGAAAAGTGAATTAACTTTACATAGTTGTTAACTGTTCTCTTCGTCGGTAACTTAACGTCTCTTTACACTTACACACTTTTTCTACAACAAAGAACAGAAACCTGTTCTTTTAGAATTTGCATGCCTTTGCCTGCCGCCAACCCTTTACCTGTTAAGAATACTTCCCCTCGTTTCAAAAGGTACTAATACAACCCTTTGCCACCTTCGACGCTAGAAATGCAAACTAATGTTATTCATTTTAACGTCAAAGTAATCGATTAATCAATCTTTGTCCGCGCTGCACGGGCTGATGGTCTGTCATTTCAGTAAATTGTTATTCGACTATTCATAATTAACCGATATATTACGGGCGGATATAAATTTAGCCCATCAGTAGTGGGGCAGCGATTCGCGAAATCAATTATTTCGATACATTCATATTGAATACGCTGTCGCGTTTATAACGCGTTTGTTAGTAGGAGTGAGTCGCGCCCCCCTTGTGTTTAGCCACGTCCATTAGCAATCATAGTACTCACACCGATTAAAGGTTGACACATACTGATTAGAGTGTTTAGAATATATAATTACAACTGTATATAAATGTATTTAGGATAGTGTGACCGCTTGGTGTACGAACAACGGTTTATTAGTAAACTTTAATTGATACGGCAACTCGTTTGCTTTTTACTTCTATCATAAAAAATCTTTCAATTATATAGGTAGTTCTGGAGTACAAGTAGGGATGAAAAAAAACATTTTTTCTGTCTAGTTTTTTTGTGCAATTTAGAATTAGTCATGCCGACCGGAGCTTTACCTGATAAACTACTGAAAGTACATAGTTTTGCTATCCGCCAGTGTTGATAGTGTTCATGTATGAATTTTACAATTTACGATTTCATGTAGGATTCGAAAGCACAACACTCATATTAACGCAAAGTTACCGTTGTGCCGTACGTGAAGTTATATTTGTTACGACAAATAAGAAACGCTTTAATTAATGTTATACGTTGACTTCACAGCACTTCATTCTGGCTTATAAAGTGGCGTAATCTAACAGACTCATCAACCGAGCACCATCTGTTACGGAAGGTTTTATTCTTCCTGTTCCCGAGATAAATCAACGCAGAGCTGCACAAGTCTCTGGGCTGGGTTTACGTTTTATCTCATGTGTTTACACGGCAGGTAAAAAGTGGACGTAGAAAAAGTTTGTAGCGTATAGCTCGGTTTAGCTATGGGATTGCTCATGCAATTTAGTTTTAAAACCTAAACTTTGTAGGACTTACAGCAAAAAAGTTTTATACGCATATTTCAAGTAAGGCTGTCTACGCTATTTATATCCATCTTTGGTAAAATTACGGTTGTGCTAAACCGTTGCATAAGTTTATGACTGTAACAAAATATTCTTGTTTTTATGTTGAAGAAAGTTCTCGTAATATACATAATAATATGTACTTGTGAACTCATACGCCTCAGAGACCTAACTTGTAACAAGTTTGTTGCGTAAGCTTGTGGCAAACTTTACTTATTTGGCTCTCCGACATCAAAGGGACAAGCTCCTAATTAGTATTGTGGGAGTCATTTAGATTGACTATTATGTGCGATACATATTGTGGAAAATATTAAACTGTAGAGGTCCCTACGGCGAGACATTCCTTCCTTCCTATCGCCACCGTAATGCTCAAACACACGAAGGTGTCGTTAGAGTCCAATCGTACTACGTTAATGAGACTAAAAAGCAAATTAGAGATAAGCTCCAAGGTTTCATTTATGAAGAGATTTTTAATGATGGCAACTGAAACCAATGGTTTCATGTCATTTGATTCGCAGAACAGCGACACCGTATGGTTTTATAGGTACATTTTAGAGTTTCATAAACCTAACAAGAAATTTTCAAATTCGTATAAAAAATCCCTTGTGAAGATAAACTTATAGTGATGGACACATTTAAATCTGTCTCTTAAATAGAGGGAGTATGTAGATTGTTCTTGTGAATGTTCTTGTGGAAATGTTGAATTATGAAGTGCTATTTCAATTAATTTGCCATTAAATTAATTTTCCGGCTATAAGTTATTGGACTAAGAAGAAAGCCTATTACGAGTACGACTAATCTAGTTTTATTAGTTTAAGAGCTAAATTCACCTGCAAAGTACCTTTTGGTGAATTTTATACATAGTACATTTCTTTGGAAAATATACTTCAATGTAAATGTTATTTATTTAAAACACATAGTGATAGATAACCTACGGAGACTCCAACATACTGTTTTTTTTGGCTTATGTGAACAGTGGGACTGTGTGTAGAGTATCACTGTTGCCTTAGATTTAGTTTAGTTAAAAATATGTGTATATTTTCTTCACAATTACATTTAAATATACTTACTGAAAACAAATACTGTTGAGCAGTATGCTGTGTCAGAGACTGAGCGAAAGAAACTTAGACAGTTATCGTTTACAACAATAGATTTAACACAAATCCGTGACCCCCATTAATGGTGTACTCATTAAATGTGTAAATAAGGCTACATCTAATAAACGTTCCATTTATCCATGCTAAGGCCTCTAATTGGAGCCATTACCGCCCAATATCTCCTCTGGGAGTCCCTCTGTCTTCTATTTGTATGTGTCCGTACGCGCCGACACAATCTTCCTACCCATCTTATCTTCTTGTTTACTGGTTAAACGAATTCGGATCGTTTTCCTCATACATTCTCCTAATTTTCAACCAAAAGAAATGATGCTATTGGATTTCCATTTAAGAATTTTGGAATAAAAAGCTTTTGTCGTATCTCAGTAAGTAGCGGTGACGTTCACTGATCTGTGAGATTTTTCATGCTAGTTCACAAAAACCGTGTTTATATTGTTATTGGATCGATTTATCACATAACATGAAGTGAATAGAATAGAATTAAAGTGATATTATTTGATATGACTTTCACTACTTAATTGTTTAAATTCTTGCAGCAACGCGACAATTACCACTTTGTCAGTTATTTTTAACAGTTGACATTGGATCTCACTAAGGCAATTCATATATATGCAATACCTGTTACCTGGTCGCGTTAATTTTTACTTAAGTATACAAGCTGATCCGGAAAACGTTGTTTTGCAATAAAATAAAAAAAATGGGGTATAAAAAATAGATGTTGATCGATTCTCAGACTTACCCGATATACACACCAAATTTCAATAAAATCGGTCCAGCCGTTTCAGAGGAGTATGGTAACTAACATTGTGACACGAGAATTTTATATATAAGATTTAATTATGTAACATGGAACGTCAAATTAAAAAGAGTAAGACTTACTACTTTCTTGTTTAGGAAACGTGTCTCGTGACTAAAAACATATTTGTTGCACAGCGAAATAACTTTACCAACTCTTATAAAACTTGTTACCTTAAAGATAGATAGATAAAAGATAAATATGTAAAAATAATTTTTATGTACTAAAAAGTAAAAAATTACAAATTTTATTTTTTTGTTCGATTAAAAGTATAAGTTATAAATGTTCATCCGATAGTTATGCTTTTATGGTACTCGGTAAAAATGGATATTATGTTTTTTTTAAATACAACTCCCGCACTAGGAATAAATCCTGTGTCGCGGGGGACTTAACAAACATACATGAAACGGACACAAAGAACACCCAGACTCAGAACAACAATTTGTGGCAAAATGGCGGTTTACAAATTTTGACACGACTACCTCAATATGGGTATCATATGAAAGGGCTTGATTAGTAGAACATAGTTCACTATGAAAAAGTATATAATCCAAGATGGCCGCCGCTACAAGATGGTGGTTTACACATTTAGTCACGAATACCACTATATGGGTATCAAATGAAAGGCAGATAAAAAAGAGAATCGTTGGGCCCGTGTTTCCATCAAGTCAACCTAGTTTACGCTACGCCCAACGATTTTTAACCGACTTCCAAAAAGGAGGAGGTTCTATGTTCCACTGTATGTATTTTTTTTTTTTTTTTATGTATGTTCACCGATTACTCCGTCAGTTGTGGACCGATTTTGAATTTTTTTTTGTATTCGAATGGGTATGCTTCCGAGGTGGTCCCATTGCCAGCATATCAGGATCTGATGATGGGATCCCAGGAAAATCGAGGGAAACCCTCATTTTTTATAGGCACATACTATGTTTTTCGTATATTTTCTGAAGTTACACCGGTATTTGCGTCTGGTAGTCATCATTTTATGATGATAAGCTGATGATGTAAGGTACAACTCCTTAACGGTTAGGAGTTGGAGGATAAATCTTTAAATATCATATGTATATATGTTACCTTTAGTCGTATTCTTTCAAATTATTTAGGTAAGCTGATGATGGAAGGTGGAAGGTACAACTCCTCAACGGTTAGGAGTTGGAGGATAATTCTTTCAATTTCATACGTATCTAAAGACCTTCAGTCGTATACTTTCAAGTTATTTAGGTGAGCTGATGATAGAAGGTTAAACTCTTCAACAGTTAGGGATTAGAGGATGATTTTAATATTACACATACGTATAGACCTTAATTTGTATTCTTGATGATGAAATTTAATGAAATAGTTCAACTTACTACTTACCTACGATTGATTGCACTAAAAACTGAAAAATAAAAACTTTTTACAAAAAAAAAAAACCGACTTCCAAAAAAACATCCAACGAAAACTCTCTGCCAAAAAGACACTTAAAAGCGTAAAATAAACTGGTTCTTCATAAATTGCCTATACCTAATTCTTTATTCATTTCAATAGTAGTATTATAATGTGTGCTAGGTACCTAAAATCTGTTTGAAGTCGGTGCTAAGCCAAAAAGAATACAAACGAACAATTACAAAATTTTTACTTTTTAGTACATAAAAAAACATTTTTACATATTTTTTATTAATACTGATAATGTAGGGATTTAGTACAAATATCTACTTTGTAGAGAAGAGATTTATATTTTATTATTTTACTAAACGTTTCATCTATGGTATTGTCTTGCATTCTATCTACTCGCTTTTACTCCATGGCACACTTATTGTTCATGTATTCTGATCATATAACTCGTTCCAAACATAAGCCCTATAGGTAAATGGTAATTTTAATGAAAGGAATGACGAGCAAGTGTTATTTGCATAACCCAAATAACCACGGGATTTGTCGCCGCGGTACGCGCACCCCGCGGTACTTAGTACGACCCAACACTTTTGGGAATTCTTAACCGTGTCACTCAGTTTTATAATATGTGAGAATAATTCATGGCGCGCCGGGTTAAGTATGAATATGTAAAATACGGTCACCTTACAGCCCCGCTCACTCACTGTTCCTCATCACGACCTAAATATTATATACCTAAGCAACATAACATCATATACTCAGGTAAATTTTATAATTAAGCAGCTTCGTATTGATATTTATTTAATTTTTATCGAGACATTTTTTTCATAGAGATAAAAGGAATACCCAATTATAACAACATGTTATTGCCTACGAAATTATTGCCACCTATATTATTGTCTAGATAATTTCTAGCTGTAAGCTATTATATGTAATTATGGACTAAGAGCCCGGGAACCCAGACTTTCGCCATTTTATAAAAGCTGAAAGTTTGTCAGCGCATGCTCCCAACACAGGTAAAAATGATGGACCATTATGAAGTTTGGGTTACCGTGGCTTTGGCAGGTAAACGGTACCAAAGGTGTAAAATATCGATCTAAATTCGTCAAATAATAAAGCGCGATTTTTTGGTAGTGCCTTCAGAATATTATTAAAAATCACGTTATTCATTGCCAGACACTTAACATAGTGGCAACCCCTTGCCAGACATACTTAATGTTCATGAAATTATAATTTTACGTATGTTATAGCATAAAAGCTGATTTTTAACCGACTTCCAAAAAGGAGGAATTTTAAAGAATACGACTATAGGTAACATACATACATATGATATTTAAAGATTTATCCTTCCTACCAAACTTCATAATGGTCCATCGTTTTTACCAGTGTTGGGAGCATGCGCTGACAAACTTTCAGCTTTTATAAAATAACGAAAGTCTGGGGTTCACGGGCTCTTGCTCCATTATTTTACAACTTTATATATTATCTTTAAAATAAATATTTAAATTTTGATCCCTTGACCTGTAAGTCATCTGTAATCTATTGTGTAAACAAACAGTTTCAATATCTAATAAGTCGTTACCATAACAGCTGTTACGAATACCTACAGTTGTTAAAGTAAATATAGTCGTTTGGTACAATTTTGAAGCATAACTTGTGGATTATTTCGGTTTAAGGTGCGTACGTGATCAAATTTAAGATCGAACAAAAATTATTTTTGCAAAGTTCAGAATACGATCTTTAAGCATATTCGCTTATACTTTCCTAGTCCCATTCAATTTCAAAGCACTAGTTAGGGGTACAATTAGCCGTCCATTGAATATGTAACTTTCAAAGTAGTAGTCATAATAGTCTCATTGTAATGTAATAGCTGTACGAATGAGTTCCGATAAAGAATACGGGATGTCATTACCCGTATTAATTCGCCCGAGCCGACTAAGGGAACAAATTACGTAGGACAACCACATTGGAAAAGATGGAAAACTATATATTGTTTTGAACTTTCATGGTCATTAACATTACAATAGCAATCTACGGAATTGGAAATACCGGATACTCACAAAAAAAGGTACATGGTAGCAATCCCGTAGATTCCTATTTTAATGATGGAAAACTAGAAACAAATACTATAACAAACCCGTTTGGCCAGCATGGTATTATAGTCTTGTGTTTGAGGGCTTCAGTAAAAGATACCTTCAGGATGGATATGGCTTAATACAGTTCACACAGACTTATCTAGACTATACTAGACCATCAGGCGATACGTCTGCTCGTTTGCCCGCCTATTCGATAAAAAAAAAGACGTGTGGCACTCGGGGACTGCAGCGGTAAAGCTATTGTATAGCATTTTTTATCAACTTATGCAATTATATAATTATTTATTTATTTTTTATTTATGCAGTATGTTTAATATTGTGAATGAAAAACTCTAAACTATTAAATTAGTACCAACATCGTCACTAGATGGCGTTGATAATTTTTTTTAAGTAGCGATATGGTTTCGTTACAAAGCATACTATAAAAGGTTTAAACTATTCCTAATAAATGTCTTCGTCATTGAACGAATTGTTTAATTCACAGTATTTATTTTTCGACGCCATCTAGTCAGTGACGATGTTGGTACTAATTTAATAGTTTAGTATTTTTCATTCACAATATATTATACCAACATTATGTTTTGAATATTCCAATTTCAGATTTCGGAGCAGCTCGTCATGAAGTGCGTGACAGAGACAGACAGATTCGTTGATTCGTCGGTCGGAGCAGCTTGTCTCGATCCGTGCGAGCTTCGGGTGTCAGGTAATATTTTCGTTACGTTACGGAATTTCTTGATTCGGTCCTTTCCGTCAAGGTCAAGGTCCAATTCCTTAAAAAACGTGTCCTAGCACCGACGTTGACATAAAGGAAGTGAGACTCTAGTGACGTTTTACAACATAGTAATTGGACTTCCCAACAAAGACTCTTGATGATAATGGTTATTATAGTGAATAAATTACTGACATTTCCCTAAAATAGTTACAGATAGGAAACCTACAGATATCATCTGCTTGAAAATTCGAATAAAGGCACACCTTATGGTGTTCTTTATAAATAAACAATGACGACCAGCGTGTCTAACGCTAAGAAACAACAACTTAATTTGTACCCTATTTCAAAGAGTTTACGGTCCAAGAAGGATTGTAAAGGTTTGAAATATTTCCGGGTAAGGTTTCGGGCTCATACATAATGCGGGTCGGCAAGCGCACGTCGGTGGGTGCGTCCGTGCGCCTCTCCACGCGAATCGCCGCTCAAATCTTTAGCGGCGATATGTATTTAAACAGAAGCCTTCAAACATCTTCTGTGCATTCTTTAGATATCCTCTGCAACTACAGTTGTCTTTACTTAAGACTCAAATTGACTGAAACAGATAATGACGACGAGGAAGCAACTGATGTAATTCTAAATAACGCTAATAACTTATTCGCAAATCATTTTTCTTTAATTATGAAAGGATATTAGGGTATAGGGCTTATTTTAAGTTTTCTTTTCTCTTTACAGTGATGTTGTCCCGCATAGTTCGTTGCTTTAGTCGCCTCTTACCATGAAATGAATAAGGAACCACACGTAGAACTATTACTATAATAATTAAATGTTGTTAAATTGTCGTTGTTAATTCAATACAGCACTACTGTTCATTTAAAAAAATCATTTTAGTTATTATTTTGTAGCAAATATTTTTTTCAATAATAACAAAATAAAGAACAAAACAGAAACCGTACATAAAGAAATCATCATTCGACCCAATCAGAGAGCTATACTAAAGATGTGCTCTCATCTGCACACACGACGACACACACTGCACTCACAGCTAATTAAAAGTGGCATGTAAGGGTGCGACGTGTAGGTATTGCAGTGTGACCGAATTTCAACATACCTTAGAGCCTCTGCTCACATTGGTTCGAACCATTCAAGGCCACTTATAGGCAGATGGAGAGGTTTTCCATTCGCGTAGCATTGTCAGAACATTGAAATGATCCTGGCTGATCAGATGCAAAAACCATGTCGGGTGCCGCAGCCCTTACAGCCAATGTAGTACATTTACGAGCCTTCTGCGTCTGGTTGTATATATTTCCTATAGCGTCATTGGATTAGACTGCTGTAACCTTTTTGTCTTCGAACACCGCTGAAAGTAGTAAACGTATTTCAAACGAATTCATTTAAATTTCTCTGGCTTTCGTAGTTTGAATACAAATTGACAACACCTATCTTTTATGTTATACTTTATGTAAATATTGCACATTAGATTGTCCGAAATATTTTAAATATTTATTTAGTTTTAATAACTGAATAATGTATCAGTCAAATAATACATGATTAAAGTTGGTTGTGACATCACGATACGAAATATGAGTTTAACTGTTGTTTACTGAGATAGTCCAGGTACTACGAAAGTCGTAGTGATTATTTTTTCGTCGGCATGAAATTTGAACAAGTGTTTCCATACGCACGAGCCTTTCAAAATGATTTGTGTAAAGTTAAACTATGTTTGGTTGGGTGTTACTTGCATATTGTTTAAAAAAAAAAAATTGTGCTTATGTGTGTGTGTTTGTGTAGTTACATGTACATGAAATGTAAAGTTTTTATTAGCTATTTGTTAGAATGGTGTAATTAGGTTTTAGGTATAGCGCCACTAATTGTCTGCTAGTAGTTAGTCTTAGTTATACTGTCACTTGGGCCCAATTGAAAACCAGCATCAGGTTTTTTGCCTGGCACCATGCTGAATTAGGTCCAGTTTTGGTACCATTTAAAGTTTTTAGATTCTGTGTTTTTTTTTGTTATTTTTTTTAATGTTGTCAAAATAAATATTTTTCATTTCATTTCATTTAATTCCTTGAAAGTGTGAAATAAAATAAAATTCGCTTCAAAAGTCACGTAACCCTTATTTACTCCATATGATATTGACTTCACGAGATATTTCTCTAAGCGAAAAATGTTCTATTCACCTTGCAAGGTATACAAACCGGGTAAAATAAAAATCGTTGCTTTTAAATCGGGAAAAGGTAAATGGGTGACCCCGTAGGTGCTTTTGAGCGGCTCTCCGGTGCGGTACGGATTATTCAGCTTTTCAAATATTTAGGTACGTTCTCAGTGACTCACTCACAGACATGATGCGGGTATTAACCTAGAAGGATTAACTTTTTTAGTTTTCAAATGTGAAAACTCATCTCGGTTAAGTCCGAAAGCTCATTTTACTTTAAATTGTTTACACTTTATTAAACTGGTTGTATAGTTATAAATCTGCTACATTTTTGAAATATGGTAATGTATGGTAAGGTAATGTTAAAAAATATAATAATTATGATTTTGTATTTAATTTTTTTTTCACAAATTTTAAACGTTTTAATCTCTACTAATATTAATAAGTTGAAATTTTAAAAGGACGGGTCTGTAGGTTAATGTTAATGATGTGGTAATAGAAAAAAATGGTGTCAAAATTATTGCATAGCATTAGATAAAATTTAGTGCAGAGGTAGATTATTTTGGCAAAATTGACAATGACGCAAACGAAAGATTATGAGAATACCGCTTTCTTACAAGTTTATTATAATTTCATTGCGTAGCAAAAAAAATACAAAGAAAAAATGGAGTAAGACCAAATACGAACGAATTTTTCACCAAATTTTCTCTAAACTTTGGCTCTGTAAGCGACATGCCCTATCCTGTTGACGATCTCCCCACTGTCAGCGAAACTTGGTAATCTGGCGATCGCATTTGGCATGACTTTCTATTGTTCTGTAAAATGAACTTCAATTTTATATCTCTAGATACAAAGTTGATTTTTAATTGGCAATTTTTTCACTACTATAGGTTGTAAATCTATTCTTTTACAAGATGTTTGTAACTTTAGTAGACTATGACAGAAATAAATTTTATATTGTGTACCATGTGTAAATATAACTCGTGGGGCTCGTGGCTACAGAAGCACGAGCACCACCCCCCTAGCTAGCATTGGCTAGCTACGTAGCTTAACACGTCCCAAGGCTAAGCAATCCCTTCCAGCTGAGTTTAAGCTGAACATAAGGGAACCTCTCCATGTTCATGCAACATGTTGCATTAAAAACATCTATGGACATCGGTATGGGTAGTTTTTTTTCTCTTTATTTATTTTTAAGGGACTTTTACCCTGTTAGGTTATGCCAGTCCCATAAGGCCTTAGCTTAAACAAGTACCAATTTAAATATTATATGCTAGACTGTACAATTTAATAGCTTTTTTTGATGTCGGTATAGCCAAAACACTTTGGATTATTCCGACATCCAAACAATTCAGGTTTAACTGCTTGATTACTACATTTCCTTTAGATTGATGGGTAGTTGAGGCACATAATTTTACCACAATTTAAGCCAGCCCCGGGCCATCTCTTATCACAGGATACGGCACATACGGGTGTTTACACGCACGCCGCACGACGGTTCCTATCGCCCATCCATGAATGTGCTATTCCTTATAATAGTTGTTGTAAATAGTAGTAGTAGTAATAGTTGTTATAAAAAAATGGATATCATGGAAAATTCTAGACTACAAGAATGGCATTCTCGAACGTTATTCGACGATTATTTTCTATTAATATTAAATTAATGTATATTGATCCAACCTTCGCCACTTTCTCGCAGATAAATATTGTTGATTTAACAACATTTCTGATACTTGACTAAGTTTGTCTTGCGTTACATGAAAGTTGCTACGTCGTAGACGCAGCTACGGAGCATCTACGGCGCCACATACACATAATCCAATTTGTACAATCGAACCATCGAAGCATACCCTTGTCAATCCTTGTCACTACATCTTCTCTGAATTCACAAGATTCTCTTATAACTCTACGTATATTATGAATAAGTAATTCAGCAATAATAATGTGTGTTTAATGTAAGATTAAAAGAATATTTAAATATGTGCATAATCATGAGAGTTTTTACAATTTGCATAAGTTACTTTACGATAAGTGGCGCGATGACTGACTGATTACGGTCACTACCCCGTTGCCCACCGTAGACACGCGAAACCTACAAAACAATAGACGATTAAGCAGTAAAAATTTAACGTTCCGCACTATGTCGGTCGATTTCACAGAACTCATAAAGTTCCCCAATTCAACCGTTCTAATTTAAAAATAATAATGATAAACCATCGACTTTACAATCTAGTGCACTAGAGAAAAAGCAACATTTTATTGATGTAAATAAACTGTTTTACAAGTCACTGTATTATTTACTTTAATATCCTTACACATAAGATTGATTTGTCATTTGAGAAGAAATCTAATGTACATTGTAGCTCTCATGTTACTAGTTATTCATGAGTAATATTGAGTATGAAACTGTCAGCAAGCGGGTGTAGATATTCATTACTTTAGCAACTTCAGTGAATCCAACCGTTACGCGTAGGGATGGGCTAATCCATAGCGTCTCCCCTTGTAGCTCTGTTGTTGTAACTCCAACAAACTTCGCCACTCACCGATGTTTGAACACGCCTCTTAACTTTAATTAAACTAGCTTGTTAGCTTTTTAATATCAGCGCATTGTAAACTTTGCGATTGTGTATAATTTCCACTCGACAAGCTCTGTTGAGGGGTAAAGTTTGATTAGTTACTAGAAAATAATTATGTTCGGGTTGTGAGAACCACCATTTTGAACACATAACATGTTTTACTAATGTTGAGTTAAGCAGACCACGATGCGTGTGGTCTCGGATTATAATCACAGAGTATCACTACCCTTACTCACTCGGCGGGCGTCGCATGAGCTGACTAAACGATCAAACAGCATTACAAAAGAGACGGAAAACTTAAAACGAAACCAATACCTGTCTGACTAGCTTGATTGAAGTTTTGATTGAACATTGCAGAGATTGAAGAAAACTTAAGAGTAAATTTGAAGTCCACAATTCAATGAGCGCTGGATCGATGTAATTCATTTGGATCTTGTCATTTCTTCTGAGACTTTTCATGTTACTTGTTAATTTATCTCAAGTTGTCGTATAAGTTATAATAAAAACAATAAAACTTCTTTTTTATACCAATCCATACTAATATTATAAAGAAGGAAAGTTTTTGAGGATATTGGGGGTAATCTTTGGATATACTGAACCGATATTAAAAACTTTTTTACCAATACAAGGCCACATTGTTTCTAAGTATAACAACACAAACGTAGCAGCAGTAGGTATGTTAATAATTTACTATCCCAACTTATAATAAAAATGAGAAGATGAGTCTGTTTATCATTTCAGAATCGAAAAAAGGATCCGAAAAGACTCACGTTTCCTTTTCTAACCTTACATCCAGAAATAAACTTGTTCCGTTGGTGACACACAGTTATTAATAAATGATTATATTGATTCACACACCGCTTGGTGTACAAATGTGTTAACTTTGCATTCCTGACTTTGTTTAAAAAATAATATATTTCCAAACCTAACATTGGCAACTTTTATGAAGTACTATGTGGATTAATTATTCATTTGGCCAATTTGTCTGGTGGTTAGTGACTGACTGACTGACTAACAAGCCAGAGATCTTGGGTTCATTCTCACCCAGGTAAAATACGTGTGATCAGTGCCTGCCAAAATGCCTCTACTTTGCATGATGGAAAGCATAAGCAGAATCCAACAGTGGTGGTCACCATACTCATTGCGAAAGCAGACAATGCAGCATGGTGACCCACACCATGGCGGCCTAGTGATGCTTCTGCATCTTTTAGTCTAGTCAACAAGTATGGAACTTATTGACCAGACCATTTGGGGATCTGCCTACTTTGGTATTAGACGGCCTTATGTGAGATGTGTGACGTTGTTTACGACATTTTAAGACTAGTACCTGGATGACCGAGCGTCGCTCGGTATTTTTTTTTATAAATGGGTTTTTCGGCAACATGGCATGGGACTATCCAAACGCCGCCTTTTTGTTATTTTTCTTTAAATAAAAAAAATTAAGTGGCGCCCTCTCTTGGTACGCCCTGATACTGTTTATTCTGTTTTTTAATATGTTTTTGAATAGCATATTTAATAAAATAAAAATATTTTGTCGGCCGTAGGGTGGGCCTGGAGATCTGTAATACAGGCTTCGAGCCTAGTATGGACTCCAGCTCTCACTAGGGAAATTTTTGTAAACTTTAGTTTGTACCTAGATATCTTGTAACCGATTTGTACCTTCCTGTGAGAGAAATAAAGTTTTATTATTATTTTATTATTATATTATTATTCTGCACCTTATTCCAGTATAGGTTAATGTAGCTCACTTGTATTACGATAGATGGCGTTGATGTACATTGATTTTATATATTGGGTTGTTAAAAACACGAATAAAACGACATTTTCTAAAAATGAATCCTAGCTAGATCGATTTATCGGCCCCGAAACCCCCTGCATACAAAATTTCATGAAAATCGTTGGAGCCGTTACCGAGATTCAGATTATATATATACAAGAATTGCTCGTTTAAAGGTATTAGATTATATAATCTAATACCTTTTTGACAATCTACTTATGTTGTAATGTGCCGAACGAACACAAGAATATAGAACAGAGTTTATGTTATATCTCGACCACCAAGCTAAACTGATCTTGGCTAAAGCGGACAGAAAGCAAGAACCTCTAACACGTAACCGTACACGGTGTACAACGGTTACACAATTACCATATTTGTATGTGCTCTCGACAAAGGCTTCGCAAGTTTGCATATTTCAGTAGAATGGTCGCTGTAACGTCCTTAACACAGAGATGGTGCGCTCTGCCCGGCGAGCTCAGAGATAAACGGAATCTGATAGTTGGGTGGAGCTCACAGCCAACGACGTTTATCACTACAAGGAATTGTATATGTATAAATATGTGTGTGAATATTTATGTATCTTTCTCTTGTATTACACGAGACACAAGCAATTAATATACGAGTATAAAACAAGTTCATCTCTCTGGTTATTTTAGACTAGATACTGTAAACAGATTTACTTATCATGATTGTTTTTACTTATAACCAACGGCAGAAAATGTAAAGTGGAGGACGACGGGCAGGAGATTCAATATGTCGAAGAATACTTGTACCTGGGCCAGTTAGCATTCTTCGAGAACAGGCAAGAAAAGGAAATCAATCGCCGAATTGATAACGCCTGGAAGAGCTACCGGTCCTTGAACAGTACATGAAAGGGGATCTTCTTGAAACGCCGACTCTTCGATATATGTCTCCTGCCCATCCTTACATATGGCGCCCAAACTTGGTCTTTGACAGAGGATCAGAAGTCCAAGCTCAAGGTTTGCCAAAGAGCAATGGAACGCAGTATGTTGGGTGTCAAACGACATGATCATATAAGAAACACAGAGATGCGTTCCAAAACTAAAGTTGCGAATGTGGGCAAGAAGACTGCCAGATTTAAATGGGATTGGGACGGACACGTATGTCGGATGAATCCAGATCGGTGGGCCAAGGTCGTCGTGGAACGCTGGGTGCCTCAGGGTGGACGCCGACGACGAGGCAGACCCCGTAAAAAATGGCGCGACGATCTTGATGCCTATCGGAGAGATTGGAGCTGGCCGGAACTGGCCTTGAATAGAGGGAAGTGGCTTGTTGCAGGGGAGGCCTTTGCCCAGCAGTGGGACACAAAAGGCTCATATAAAAATTAAAAAAAAATTGTTGAGCTCCTCATTCAAACTTCGTCTTTAAGATTTAAAGGTTATGTGCATAAGAACATATATCTTGCCATTGGTGTCTAGAAATATTTAAAAATAAAAGCTTTGATTGTAAATACGGAGTTACGGAGTTTACCTTTCAATAAATAGTACCTTTTGAAAGTATCACTTTCGTATAAATAAAATTGAATAAAGTAAAAGGGCTTTAAATATCTATTGTTATAATAACCTCCTTATACAAAGTTCAAGTAATACTTTTCATTCAAAAAAAACTAAAACAAAATATTAAAAACTAAATTATTGTGGGAATGCGACCACCAGGCGGTCTACTAATATGAAAATGAATGAAGAAATGAATGTCTAAATAATATAGTTAGCACCAATTATGGACCAGGATCCAGTGACAGATTTTCATGACCAAGTCCCTCCCAACCGAAACTCTGTAAAAGGCATTAGGAATGTATATTATGAATACTCGTGACCGTCAGGTGCGACTCCGTCGGTGGGGCAGGCAGTGGCAGCCTACAGCAAACACGCAGAAAAAAAAAATGTTTTAGTCACTTCCTCCCGTTTCAAAACTTCTAGGATTATAGTTTACCTAATATCTTGAAGGAAAAATAAAGTCAGCTGAAGTCAGTCAGGTGAATTATAAGTCAGCTGGGCACTTGAACATGACAAAAAAAATTGATTTTCAATGATTTCCTTTCATCTACAATTTTTTCTGGTGATAGTTTATATGCTACAACGAATAAAAATTCATGTCAGCCTGCTCTATCCCAGTGCAAAGTTTGTCAGCTGGCACCTTGAAAAGTGTAATGCGGCAGCATCTATCATCTACTGAATCGTATCAGCTGACAACTTTTCCCTTGACTTACAGCTAGCAAATTTTTTTCAATATTTACTATAGCATGTTAACAATCCTCTTATACATTTTCATCCGAGAGGACATCAAGTTTCATAAGTTATTCTCTTTTTACAGATTGAAGCTAGATACATAAGCCCTTGTGGGGGAACGGGTTCTATGTCCCTCCAACACAAAGGGAGGATCCTCCGACCAGGCGAGGTGATCATTCCTGGCGGGCCAACTGCCCAACGGTTGATGTTGGGATGTTGTATGTATCTTAATTGGCGCGAGAACTTTCACTGCGCGATTCAGGATTGGTAGTTTCTTAGTTTCCTTTGTTACTCCGTAGTTCAGTGTAACTTCGGTAGATGGCGCTGTAGTATATTTCTGTTGCGCTGTATGTGGAAGTCGCCACATCACTCCCCTCCAAGACCGGAAGTCGATACATTGTTGAGTCAGCTGTCTGTGCTCTGTTGTGGAGCTTGCCAGTGCCAGGAGTGAGTAGTTCCAGTGAGTCGGAACTGAATGCCGCAAGTTCTAGTGAGTCGGAACTGGATGCCGCTAGTCCCAGTGAGTCGGGGCTGAAGTCCGCTGATCCCAGTGAGTCGGGATGGCAGGCGGTGCGCGGTGCTGCAGTGAGGTCCCCAGTGAGTCGGGGCGGTTGCTGCGTAGTGGCTGGCTGCTGCGTAGACGGGAGAGAGGTGCTCTGCTTACATGGACCGTAGGTGCAGTGTGCTGTGCCTAGACGCTGATGAGGCCGTAGGGGTAACCAGGCTGAAGCGGTCGCTTCCTGCGTGTGGTGTATCCCTGTTGAGGCCGAGGTTGCTGGCTGGCTGGCTGTGAGACTTGTTGTGGGAGTGAACAAGATGGTGGTGAGCTGATGCTGCTTCGAAGGCTGCTTCCAATCACGTCGGGGTCACCACTGTGGGGGAACGGGTTCTATGTCCCTCCAACACAAAGGGAGGATCCTCCGACCAGGCGAGGTGATCATGCCTGGCGGGCCAACTGCCCAACGGTTGATGTTGGGATGTTGTATGTATCTTAATTGGCGCGAGAACTTTCACTGCGCGATTCAGGATTGGTAGTTTCTTAGTTTCCTTCGTTACTCCGTAGTTCAGTGTAACTTCGGTAGATGTAGTATATTTCTGTTGCGCTGTATGTGGAAGTCGCCACACCCTTTCCACATTGCAGCTAGATTGTGGATTAAAATTACCGAAGTATATTATTATGTAGATGTGAGATTTCACTATTTAAGAACTATGCGGTTCACTTTTTCCAAACGTCAAATATTGAATAAGTTTATGCTGTTTCAAGGACAATGATGTTCAATCTTCTTTTCTTCTTAACGTACTTTATTATAGTATTTTTGTAAACTACCTAAACAAACGTTTCATTATCCCAAGATTAAACTGTCTATTTAAAATAAGATTTGTGTATGAAACGATTTATGTAAACAGTTTCACTCCGTTACATAAACAATAAAGTGTGACACTTCACTAGTCGGTGCTCGCGCATTGACCAATCATGTGCGTTTGATTGGGTGTGACTTTCTGTTTGTTTATCATACAGGCATTATAGGCAAAAGTATGTTCGTCATCTTCTATCCTGATATATTTCTGTGATGGTAACGGTTCAATCTATCTATACAAGTAAAATTTTACCAAATATAAAACCGATTTCAAGAACGACCAAGTTGATCGATGTCTCTTGGATGCCATCATCAGATCTTAGTGTCCTTATCATGGATTGGGATATCTCCTTTCCATTAAAAAAAGAATCATCAAAATCGGTTCATAAACGACGAAGTTATCCGCGACACACATAAAATAAAGAAAAAAATACATAAATACGGTCGAATTGAGAACCTCCTCCTTTTTTGAAGTCGGGTAACAAATAAAAATGAATCACAAAAATGTATGTACGCCCATAACTTTCAGTTATTTGTTATTGTCATTGTCAGGACAAGATTTGTATACAAGAAAATAAAAAAAGGTGTTGTTCGATGGTTTAGAATATATTTACATAAGTAAATAAGGCGATACGAAGTTCGCCGGGTCAGCTAGTATATAATAAAAATTGCTAACGTGATACCTTAGTGCGTCTTTTTTAAAAAAAAATGGTCAGTTCAAATTAATTAACGAAGATAATTTAAATAAGTGTAGACATGTATTTACAATACGAAAAGCTAATAATCTAACTGGTCACGATACTGTGCTTCCTACACAGCCAATCGTGAATGTTTGTAAAGTCCCACGAGAAATAGGGTTTATTCTTTTTTTTTAAAGGAAATAGTTATTTGTTATACAAGAGTGCAAAGTTGCTTTTTAACCGCGTGCTCAATTTTGATGACCGAGCAAGCGAAGGATTCAAAAATTAGAATCCTGAGCGTTAGCGAGGGAATCAAAAGAGCACGAGGTGAAAAATCTTTGCACTCGAGTGCGAAAAAATGTAAATGCAAAAAAATCATTAACAATCACAAGATACTTTTATTTCAGTTTAGGTATTATTATTTATTAGGTACTACATTATGATAGGTAAGTATTACAGATTAATTTTTGAATTATTTCAAAAATACTTAGGTACTCGCTCAACCCCGCGGTGTTACCCGCGGTTTTTGTCGTACCGCGAGTAACACCGCGGGACAGAGCTAGTCTAAAAAAAGTAGCCTAAGTTACTCCTTAGAATATCATCTATCTGCCAGTGAAAGTCCCGTCAAAATCAGTCCAGTCGTTCCAGAGATTACCCGGAACACACAGACAGACAGAGCGACTGACAGACAGACAATGTAACAGAAATTATAAAAAAAAGACATCCATACTAATAAATAAAATTATACATACATATGCATTTAGTAAAAAGCGGTTATTTTAATATTACAAACAGACATTTCAATTTTATTTATTAGTATGGATGTATAGATAAATTAAGAAAAATCGAAAGTTATGTTGCTATAGTTACTTAAGAAGAAAATGGTGCGGGCAGAGCATATAAAAAAAAACTACACCATGAAGGTTCCGAGTCTGAGTTTTTAACAAATTAAAAAATATTGTATGATTAATTCGGCACCGTGGAGGTAGAAGTAAATAGGTTTAATGATGTTTTGAATTCACAAACTTAGTGCACTCGAGCGATGTTCTAAATTCAATTTACTTTATTCCTCTAGAGGATAAAAACGGCTTTTGCACTCAGATATCGAAGGGCAAAAAAACTCTTTACGAGCTGATGGGATGAAAAAACACTTGTGAATCTCTTTGCATTATGAGCGGGCGACATTAATATGATGCAGTATAATACAACAAAAATACGTAAACATTTCTCAATCACAGAATCACTATATCTATTGGTTAAAACTGCATCAATATCCGTGCAGTCGATTTTGAAATTTATCACGAACAGACAGACAGACAGACGCTGTGGAGTTCGTTAATTGAAAAATTATGCTATTAATTAATTTACTTATACCAAAATTTGCTCCATTATTAAACTTCATATTGGTTATCAAAACTCTCAAATCAAGTATACCACCGAATCACTTAAGAAACGTGATTTCCTTTGGGATGAAAATTTATAAGAGGTTTGTTAACATGCTCTAGTAAATATTGAAAAGAATCAGCTAGCTGTAAGTCAAGGGAAAAGTCGTCAGCTGATAAGATTCATTAGGTGATAGATGCAACTGCGTTACACCTTTCAAGGTGCCAGCTGACAAACTTTCCACTGGGACAGAGCAAGCTGACATGAATTTTTATTCATAGTAGCATACGAACTATCACCAGAAAAATGTTTAGATGAGAGGAAATCATTCACATTACACTCTCACTCACACTCACTCACACTCACACGAGCCATTTATAAATTAGGCCCTCGAGTTTCTCTCCGTTCCAAATTTAAAGAGATAAATATTCTGACTGTATCTTCACAATATATATACGAAAATTTTGTTTATGTTCAAAAAAATATATCAAAGTTTCCTAAAATCAGTGATGTTCATTCTGTAAATACCAGAAACAAACATAATCTTAGTGTTCACGTCACTCGTCTCCACAGAGTAGGCAACTCGTTCATGGGACAATGTATACGCTTTTACAATAAACTCCCTATTGATATTAGGAATTTGCCATTAAAGAAATTTAAGAATACCATAAAATCTAAGTTATCCGCAAAGGGGTATTATACCATAGCAGAATATCTTGATGATAAAACCGCCTGGGATTGAGCTGCCCATTCCGCACATGCTGTTTATTTTGAATGTTTAAATTTATTTTGATGTGCCAATAATTTATAGTTTGAAACAAATTAATTTTAAATTATTGCTATTGTTGACATTTTTTTTTTAAATTATTATCTTTACTGATTATTGTAATTGTGACTCAAATTGTAATTATCGTATTTCTTTTATTGAAATAATGTCTTTTGCATATTGTCTGGACTTTAAAAGAGACTGTGATCCCTGAGTTTGTTTCGTCCTTTCTTCTCAGGGCTAGTCCAGTTAGGAAAGGCCGAACTCATCTGCTCAAAAAAAGTTTAACTTGCAAAAGTGTTCATGTAACCTAATTGCAGAATAAATGATTTCATTTCATTAAAAAAACAATTTTATTTGTCATGTTCAAGTGCCCAGCTGACTTATAATCCACTATGTTATGATCAGCTGACTTTATTTTTCCTTCAAGATATTAGGTAAACTATAATCCTACAAGTTTTGAAACGGGAGGAAGTGACTAAAAAAAAATTTTGCGTGTTTGCTGTAGGCTGCCACTGCCTGCCCCACCGACGGAGTCGCAGCTGACGGTAACGAGTATTCATAATATACATTCCTAATGCCTTTTACGAAGTTTTGCTCGAAAGGAAATAATTGACCGAATTTGTACCTGGCTCCCGGGCCATTACTGTAAACTATGATAAGTTAGTGAACATTTATATTTCGAAATTAGGTTAAGTTGGTGATTGAGCATTGACAGCACTTTCGTTCAAGGTTCTTTAAAAACATTACGACAAGATTTTCTGAAGACCGGCGAGGCAGCTATCTAGATCTGTCAAGAACCTCTCAACGGTTGGTATGTTCTTGAACGCCATCTTGTCACGTAGGTACTTAAAAACAATTTGTGATAAGAAAGTATTCGCTAAAAAGATTCGATAGTAATCGAAGTCCTACCTAAATGTCCGGCCATACTATCTTGTTGCCTGAAACTTGAGACTATTGACTTCTGTTTCTGTGTTTTATGTTCCTGTAGGTAGGTACGTATATATATATATATATGTCTCTGTAAATAAAATCGTATATAAAAACTGGCCAGTAAACGTGTAGCTATTAATTATCTTGTAACATGAGCAGCATTAGGGGCATAAACGTCAGAACGAGATACATCGCGCATTAATCGTTGTGATCGATCACGTGCGCCCTCGGACGCGATGCACTAGACAAGTGTTCACTCTCACCACTTAGCAGATATTGACCGAATCGTATGAAAAACACCGCGCGTGTTATAATTCATACTGATTTATCTACTTAGTCTGCATTAAAAAGTAATATTTAATTAAGTGACCTGAGCAAGTGCACGGAGTCGGCTATACAAGTTTATCTACGACTTTTTAAGTTTGAAAATTGGTACACTCAAGTAAACAGTTGAATTATAAATATCAGATCGTAATATATAGCAGAAAAGCGTATTTCAGTGGGTTCTGTTCGCGGTTCGAGTCCCACAGGTGAACGGTAACAGTTGGCTCAATAAATAACCCGCAGCTGCCGTCGAGCGCTAATTACTATCGCACATAAACAAGCTCTGATGTGTGGCTAATGGCGTCATTGTAATTTATTACCTTGATTTGATTTATTACAATATAATGTTTATAAAACATTCAAAATCGTTAAATAATATATCAAAGCTTACAAACATTACAAACAAAAATTACAAACTTCCGTGAATTAAATTATGAAAAATAAGTGAGTAGAACGGTCTTACTCTAATTTCTAAGCCGCACACGATAAACACGCAATTCGTTAAATCAAGTTATCAGTTGGCCCAGTTTGAAAATCATCAATTCATCATTCTATAGACAAATTGCCTACAAATAAAAAAAATAAAATAGATCTGAATCTGGACCAAATTTAAATGGGACCATTCGGGAAGTACCAGCTATCAAATAAAAAAAGAATTATCAAAATCGGTTCACCCAGTCAAAAGTTATGAGGTAAAAAACATTAAAAAAAACAGTCGATTTGAGAACCTCCTCCTTTTTTTAGGTCGATTAAAAAGAAAAGTAAATGGATTGCTCCCTAGCTTGTAGATTAACTAAACCCAATTATTCTTAAAAATCTCATTCCTCCTCATAGCATATAAGGAGGAATGAGATTTTTCAAGAAATTGCCCGAGTATTAAATATTGCTCCGAATTTCGAAAATGAATAGTGGACAAATCTGCAAATTAACATAACAAAGCGAAACTCCCGGCAATAAAGCAAACCGTTAACAATAGGTACCCCTCCCCCCCTATAGTAAAATTTCTTAGTCTTGTTTTCCCCCTTCGTATCCCAGCTCTACGCCAAACACAATGACGGTACATGGATTTTTTCACAATAAGTTAGCCACGGTCTTTCTACCGGATTTGCGAAGCACGACGACGGCAATATTCACTATGTATGTATAGTATACCCTGTAACTGTCAACTATGTAAGTATACGCTGCATCACCGAAAAAGTGATTATATTACCTAGTTATCACCAGGTTCGTTCGTTCTGTTTACATTGTCCGATAGAAATAAAGAGAAGTGGTATAACACTACATCTACTACTACTGTACTACTAGAGAAAAGACTAGAGTCTAATTATCTCTATGCCAATTTTCATTGAAATAGGTACAGCGGTTTAACTGTGAAAGCGTAACAGGCAGACAGAAATACACAGTTACTTTGGAATTTATGTAATTATTATTTAGATTTTTTTATTTTTCTCCCTTTTAGAGGGGTGATTTACGTGTCATGCGGACCTAAACCAAGCATGATACGTTAAATTGAGTAGGGAGATGATATAGATGAAGATGTTAGAAATTTATTATTATTTTTATTTTTTAGGTGTGGATTAAATTCAAATAATCTATATAATTAACAAATACAAAACATAATACTTAGTCATACACGGTAAGTATGTACATATGTACGTAGTTGACTCGGTTAAGTAATAACACCGAATCTCTAGTACAACTTTGTATGGTTTACGAGTACTTCTCCGATGACTTGCAACGCTACCCAAAGCTACTAAACTAAATCAGTTTGTTGATTTGTGGCAAACTGTCTAACTTTATAATTAGTATTATTTATGTGTTATTTTTTTCGGGATTATTGTACGAATGTTACACGTGTATTACGCCATGAATGAAAGTCTTAACTTGTAACTGGTATAATTGTGTAATTTCGTTGGAAAGATTTTTTATCACAAACATAACTTGAACTAAAAATATGTGAATGAATGAGATAAGTTTACTTAACGAGTATTATATTGAGTTCAGAGTGTGCTCAGGTGGCACACTTAACTTCTAAAAGTGTCCCGCGGAGGTAACTACTGCAAACTTGTAATTTACGCTCCAAGAGCGGTGTGAGCCAATTTCTCCCTCAACTAATAGGAATTACTATCATTTAAATGTACGAAGCGAACTTAGGTTTGTTACTTCATTTTGAAACAATTTAAAAATATAGTTGTGATAAAAAATACTAATTAATATAAACTTTAAATAACGGAGGTTCTCAACGATATTTCATGCTGTATAGTTTAGGTTACGTAATATCTTCACTAATATATAGACAGACTATCTTATGCCCGCTGCTCCAGACGCTTGTATGTCAGTTATCGCGCTAAAAAATAGCCTATGTCCTTCCTCAAACATCAAAGTATGTCCCTTGCCAACTTACACTAAAATAACCTATGTCCTTCCCCAAACATCAAAGTATGTCCCTTGCTAACTTACACTAAACTAACCCATGTCCTTCCTCAAACATCAAAGTATGTCCCTTGCCAACTTACACTAAAATGACCTATGTCCTTCCTCAAACATCAAAGTATGTCCCTTGCCAACTTACACTAAAATAACCTATGTCCTTCCTCAAACATCAAAGTATGTTCTTTGCCAACTTACACTAAAATAACCTATGTCCTTCCCCAAACATCAAAGTGTATCCCTTGCCAACTTACACTAAACTAACCTATGTCCTTCCTCAAACATCAAAGTATGTCCCATGCCAACTTACACTAAAATAACCTATGTCCTTCCCCAAACATCAAAGTATGTCCCTTGCCAACTTACACTAAACTAACCTATGTCCTTCCTAAAACATCAAAGTATGTCCCTTGCCAACTTACACTAAAATAACCTATGTCCTTACTCAAACGTCAAAGTATGTCCCTTGCCAACTTACACTACAATAACCTATGTCCTTCCTCAAACATCAAAGTATGTCCCTTGCCAACTTACACTAAAATAACCTATGTCCTTCCTCAAACATCAAAGTATGTTCTTTGCCAACTTACACTAAAATCAGTGCAGCCGTTTAGCCGTAATAGTGTAACAGTCAAAGAGACAAACAGAGTTACTTTCGAATTTATAACATTAGTATGGATTCTAATCACATAAAGTAAACCAGTAGGTAATCAATTATCTTATATGATTAGTTTGTGCTGTGTTATATTTGGGAATAGTGAGACAAAGGTAGTAGAGCCACGCTGATTTCAGCACGGATGGGCTGGCTCGACCGGGGCAGTACTCCTCTCACAGAATACCTACCCAAAATAACAGCATTCGTGCTGTCGTGTTTCGTTGGTGAGTGCGAGACCGCAAGCCCAATGATACAGAATCCTCATTAGGCCGCCATGGTGTGAGTCACCATGCTGCATTGTTGCAATGTCTGCATTCGCAAGAGTATGGTGACCACCAGTCTAGGATTCTGCTTATGCTTTCCATTAGGCAGAGTAGAGTCATTTTGGCAGGCCCGTACATAAAAAAAAGAATTACTAAGAAACATTTTTTTAAAGAATTAAACTAATCGTTACATAAAAGGGCCACACGGTTTTTAACAGAACAGCCAATCACAATCAATTTTCGATAATGACTTCTCATCCACGTGCCTACGACAAAGACCTCAGATCAAACTTAGACAAAGTTAGTCGAGGGGTGCCCACGCTTTAAGTACACATAACTATAGTTTTCCTTCCATTAGATTGTAATAATTTTTATTGGATAAAGTTATCCAAGAGAACTAAAATAAAAGCAAGTTTCAAAATGATTTACATTTTAAAATACTTATGCACTATAACGCTTACATAGGCGGCCACACCACCATTCAACCTTTCGGGTACATTTCAAAAAGTTCGAATAGAAGTGTATTAAAGCCCACATATTGGCCACATTATATTATAATTTGTAAATTTCATAGTTGCGTCCGATACTCCTCATCTTTTAAGCGCACGTGCCTACATCAGAAGCGGCACTAATGTAATATGTTCCAGATATATGGCTCCCATTAATCTGCTTCTGCCTCTAACCACAGAAATAACTAAAATCTTTTAGAAGGAGCGCCTTCAATGCTGCTCACGTTTTGCTATTAAATCGCGGCGGTAGTTTCTCACTTAGCATACATTCATCTCAGATGTTTTGCATCAATATCTTTTCTTACATAATAGGTACCTAATTATTCTCTAAAGAACAGAATTGACAATGGATAAGTTTTCAGGAGGAGAGATAGAACACTGAAATGCTCGAAACATGCTTACAGTCGCGAATCCGAATCTGTGAAGCGAAATCTGACTTTCCTGTCCTGTGACCGATTTCCCTTTCTTCTCAGGACTAGTCCAGTAAGGAAAGGCCGAACTTATCTGCTTAAAAAAGTTTAACTTCCAAAAGTGTTCATGTAACCTAATTGCAGAATAAATGATTTCATTTTATTTTCACAATTGCCGTTAGTCCTTACTTGCTTTTCCCTTCATATTGAACTTATTTTCCGGGAAATACTCTCTTTCCTAGTTAAATAGGTGGGGCTAAAATTATACCCGAACAAAAGGTTTAAAATCTGTTTCTGCTTACCTTTCAGGGATGTAGGTATGAATTAACTTATGATATTTAATATAATAATATATAAATATGTTGTACGAGGCAGCGATACATATGAGAATTGAAGATATCACTACTGTTACGAAGGTGTTAGGTACTAGGCATCATTTGCTACGAAGCGTCCTGTTTCCAGGACTAATCCTTAATTGTTTTTTTTAATTAGTCAATCTGTTTGTAACGCTTTCACGCAAAAACCGATCATCGTGAAACTTTGTACACATATTCTTGGAGGTACTTACATGACTATTTATTAAATACGAGCGAAGCACTGGCGAAAGCTAGTTCAAAAATAAAAGAAAAGCACTATACGACTTTAACTAATCACTTTTAGGTTCAAAATGTTTTGATACAAAGAAGCATGTAAGTCACGTTAACTTGAAGTTCTCGACTTGAAAGTTATAGCAGTTACCGCAGTGTGTGCGAGGCACTTAGCGCGCGCTCCCCGCCGGCCGTGTCGCACCGCGGCGTCTGATAAACGCGCGACTCCAACTCGCAAGATTGATGGTAAGTGGAGTTGCCCAACGCCTGCTCGCATCCAGGTAACTCTTTACGTAGATTTACTGCCATCCAGCCACCGTATATTGTTTCAAGGTGCCCCAGAAACGCTCCAGTAACTAACTCCTTCAATTATTTATTTACCGTATATCCTTGTTCCCGCCGAGACGTGAACTTCGTTCTTACATTACAATACACAATCCACGTTTAGTAATTAGCAGCAAGATACGACTCATTGTGCACTTTACGTTGAAACGATACAGTCGTGAATACAAGTCTGTTCATTTTTATACTCGCTGTATAAAAAATAAATATATAATTATATGTCGGAACGGTCAATAGTACGGGAGCTGATTTGACAACAGGACGCAAGCGGTGAAACGTCATCGCTTCGGCAGTCTAGATCACAGAGTACAATGTATATATTATAGAGTTTAGATAAGTGTTCGTGCGGGCCGGGCAGAGTTCACTTACTGATCGGCCACCGCGCGGTCAACAAGTCTAGAAAATATCTTACGGCTCGTTGTTACCACTTTAAGTTACCTACTTGATAATGAAGATTTTTTTTCGTTTCCGACATATATATTCTATCTAAGGAGGTTTACATACTTTAACACATATTGATTGGACTGATACCTCGACCAAAGCCAGTACGATGCATGTTTTTGCTTCTTTTTGCATAAAGGTCGGCTACTAGTCCTACCGGTCTTAATTTAGTGGCTCCGTCCAAAATGATATTCAGATCAGTTTTCCTACGGAGAGGCTAGCATCGGATTTCCACAACCCTGGGGGAATGGGAGAACTGAATTCGAAAGTTGAACTAGTTATTAGCATATTTAAGGGCACTGGTTTCCTAATAACGATCGCCATAGATGTTCATGACAACCGGTACCAACGGCTAACGTGTCCGCCGAGGCACGGGCATAAAACAAAGCCAAACTTCCATTCTCCAACTTTAACAAAAATTCAACAACACTAGGTGACAAGTGGTTTGATTCGTGAATTAAAACCGAGATCATTTGATTTACATACGCTAACCGCTAGACTGAGGCAGTTAAAGAAGTGGGGTTACCGGAGATCCAATTATAATCCTGGTGACACAGTATTCAAACTGTGTCTCTTGAAATGCAATCGTTCTTCAGCGGTAGTAGTCGTTGACCAGGGTCACCTAAGCAGACGTGAATGTTACGCTCTGTTCTCTCTCATCCTACTATAACGCAATAAAAATGTTAGGGGTCGTATTGTTCCTTATTCGGTTCTACTTTCCCAGGAGATTTTTGTTTCATTACATTTTCCATTTTGATTCTACAGACGACAAAGTAATTAACGAGATACCAAGAAAGCTATTACTAACTTTTGAAAGAAGTATTGCTTTTATTTGCTTTCAAAGCGACTAAATTAAGTTTTTTTTTTTTATTAGCTTTATATCTCTTATTTTTTGCAAGTTATTTCGTTTAAATTTACGTCATAACTATTCAAGATTCAAAGTGGGGTAAAACCACAGAAATCTAAATAGGGTAAGATTTCTGTGGGTAAAAGCAATGACATTGAAGTTAATAAATTTATTTTTAAATTATAAAAAAAAAAAAAACCGACTTCCAAAAAAACATCCAACGAAAACTCTCTGCCAAAAAAAAACACTTAAAAGCGTAAAATAAACTGGTTCTTCATAAATTGCCTATACCTAATTCTTTATTCATTTAAATAGTAGTATTATAATGTGTGCTAGGTACCTAAAATCTGTTTGAAGTCGGTGCCAAGTGACTATCGCTTAGACTTTTGTAATTGTTCGTTTGTATTCTTTTTGGCTTAGCACCGACTTCAAACAGATTTTAGGTACCTAGCACACATTATAATACTACTATTTAAATGAATAAAGAATTAGGTATACGCAATTTATGAAGAACCAGTTTATTTTACGCTTTTAAGTGTTTTTTTTGGCAGAGAGTTATCGTTGGATGTTTTTTTGGAAGTCGGTTTTTTTTTTTTATAAAAAGTTTTTATTTTTCAGTTTTTAGTGCAATCAATCCCTAACTGTTGAAGAGTTTAACCTTCTATCATCAGCTCACCTAAATAACTTGAAAGTATAGGACTGAAGGTCTTTAGATACGTATGAAATTGAAAGAATTATCCTCCAACTCCTAACCGTTGAGGAGTTGTACCTTCCACCTTCCATCATCAGCTTACCTAAATAATTTGAAAGAATACGACTTAAGGTAACATATATACATATGATATTTAGAGATTTATCCTCCAACTCCTAACCGTTAAGGAGTTGTACCTTACATCATCAGCTCATCATCATAAAATGATGACTACCAGACGCAAATACCGGTGTACCTTCAGAAAATATACGAAAAACATAGTATGTGCCTATAAAAAATGAGGGTTTCCCTCGATTTCCCTGGGATCCCATCATCAGATCCTGATATATTTTTTTTTTTTTTTTTTTATGTTTGGCCCGCCATAATGACTCTACTCTGCCTGATGGAAAGCATAAGCAGAATCCAAGAGTGGTGGTCACCATACTCACTGCGAATGCAGACAATGCAGTATGGCGACCCACACCATGGCGGCCTAATGATGCTACTGCATCTTTTAGTCTAGTCAACAAGTATGGAACTTGTTGACTAGACTATTTGGGCCTCCGGTCTCGCACTCACCAACGAAACACGACAGCATGAACGCTGTCATTTTACGTTGATTTTCTGTGCGAGGGTAGTACCGCCCCGGTCGAGCCGGCCCATTCGTGCTGAAATCAGCGTGGCTCTACTACCTACAAAATATAATAAATATGGTGGCAATGGGACCACCTCGGGAGCATACCCTTTCGAATACAAAAAAAAAATTCAAAATCGGTCCACAACTGACGGAGTAATCGGTGAACATACATAAAAAAAAAATACATACAGTGGAACATAGAACCTCCTCCTTTTTGGAAGTCGGTTAAAAAATAGTTAGTATCTGTCATCTTTATTAAATTAAGTTTTTTTAAATCTATACTAATGTTATAAAGCTGCAGAGTTTGTTTGTTTGAACGCGCTAATCTCAGGAACTACTGGTCCGAATTGAAAAAATATTTCAGTGTTGGATAGTCCATTTATCGAGGAAGGCTATAGGCTATATTTTATTTTCAAAAAAATAAGGGACCCGTAAGAAAGTTGCTATTTTGTAACCCAAGGTGTGAAATCGAAAACCTATTTTTGCGTGAGCTGCAAAGACTATTGACAATAGAACAAAATAATGTATTATGGGTTTGTAGGGCCCATTAAGATCTACAAAAAAGTCTGCGAGAGCATATATCTAACTATCATGGTTTAGTCACAATAACTGCTTTTGTGTTCGAAAAAAATATTAAATCATCTGAAGAAAGAAACTACGTTAAATGTGTATCGTAATATTAATCCTTATCCAAATTAAGCATTATGTTATCAAGGGTATTTATGTAGAAGTAAAATACTTTTTGTTTCATCCCATTCGGACATTTCGTTTAGAAGTTATCACGAGTATAAGACGCTAAGAGTTGGTACCTAGTAATGAGTTATTTGCCAAAGAGTTTTTATCAACATAATACCTAATATTAATCTTTATCTAAATAAATGTGTTGTTGATTATGAGTATTAGATCTTAGAAGAGTATAATAAATACATCTGTACTAATATATAAAGCTGAAGAGTTTGTTTGTTTATTTGAACGAGCTAATCTCAGGAGCTACTGGTCCAATTTGAAAAAATATTCCAATGTTAAATAGCCCAATTATCGAGGAAGGCTATAGGCTATATATCATCACGCTAAGACCTATAGGAGCGGAGCACCAATGAAGAATGTTTCAAAAACGGGGGAAAATTATAACGCTACGGGCAATAGGAGACGCAAACGACGCTCCGTGGGTCAGCTAGTAATCTATATAAGTTACGTTACATACATATATATTCCTAATTACCGTTAAAAATTCTTTATTTTGATACCACACTCAATTTATTTTGATTTCTTTTTGGCGCCAAAATCCTTAATTTTGTTTTTTTTTTATTATTTTGATGTACCCAGTGTCACTCTCACGACTAAGACGAATCTATCGACACCACTCACATAAAAACATGACAAACCCTGTAAGCTCTAGGGCATGCCAATATACACTCGAAAAACATAACCTTCCTTCTTTCGCAGTCGGGTAAAAATAGACTCTGTTTCATTTACTATCAATAAGTTCTATATTTGAGTTTTGCTGGTAACAATTTCTTTACTTGTCATGTGATTTACAAGGACGAATAGTAGGACTGAAACAATTGTATTTTTGGATCTTTTATTATTTTTTTTACGCTTAGCTAGTTTAGTAAAAACCTATATCGGTCCAGCGTCCGCCTGTTGGGACCAAAGGGGATGAAAAGATTACTTGCACAATGTTTATCTTTCATTTTCGGAACTGAATATAAGGTAAACAAATCTTTGCAGTTTATATCGATATATCAGCCGCAGAAATAACATGGGTACACACGTTGACAAGATACAATACATTTATTCAGAAGAATATCCGTACATCAAAAACACTGGTATTCAATTCAATTTTCTTTGATACTCGTACTAAAAACATTGATAAAATACCTATCGATCAATTGCCTTACTAGCTACAATTTAAACGATTTAAAACTGTTTCAATCAAAAAACATTGAAGTGAACAATATCAAAATCTGTCGAATATGATTCATAGTGTTGGCCGAACATTTAAATTGATAAGCTTTTTTTAACATGCCGTCTAGTGGTGATAAAACGAAAAGGTTTCATTGTTAATATTAAATGCCTCGGTGGCGTAGTCTTAGCGGAAGCGACTGCTGTGCTTGAGGTCTTGGGTTCTATTCCCGGGTCGGACCAAATGTTTGTATGATCTGCAAATATTTGTTTCGGAGTTTGGGTGTTTTCTATGTATAATATGTATGTATTTACAAAAAAAAAGTATATATGTATTTATTTCAGTTATCTAGTACCCATAACACAAGTTCTGCTTAGCTTGGGACTAGATGGCGTTGTGTTGTAACATGTCTGAAATATTTTTTTTTTTTTATTATAATTTTTGTTTTATCTTTTTGTATTTTGAATTCTGTAAACTTTATTAGTTTCGCTATGATGAACTTCATTAGTCTAGCCTAAATTAATTGCTAGTTCTAGCATGTCATTTAAGCTAGAACAGTCGTCATCATTTTCCTAGCCTTTATTATTCCCAAGATTAATTGGGGTACTAAATCGGCTCCTAATTCAACCGATTTTACCTGAATGTTAGTTTTTCTGCAGAGCGTCTGGCATCGGACTTCCGCAACCCTGACGGTGAATTGAATTCGAACGTTGAACTAATTGTCAGTATATTTGAGGGCACTGACTTCTCAATAACGATTGTCATAACTCGGGCACGGGCGGGAAACACCGCCATCTTCCATACTCCGGGCTGCTATTAAGAATTTCTTGTAAGAAAAACCCAACAACATTCCGACCCAGGAATCGAACCCGAGACCTCTTGATCGGCAGTCGCTTACGCTAACCGCTAGACCAAGGAGGCAGTTAGGCTAGAACAGTATTCTTGTAATTACGCAGGTGAAATTAACCTCTTACATTTCGTTCATCAAAGTTCTTATTTTGCCTGTATAATGGGCGATTTATTGATTTTATTACAACTTGTCACTTTAAGCTGCTCAATCATTCTGAGTACATCAGAAACTTTACACGCATTTTAATTATAAGACAGCTGCAGCAAAACACTACAATATTAGAAGTGCCTTTTTGCTAAGACGCTATAGATACGTAAAAGTTTGTAAAAATCCTGGTGATCAAGTAGAATGGAAGGAATGTAAGACCCACATTTAAAACATAAACTAAGAATAAATTAATGCACTCTATGTCTTTATCTGTATCCTAACTATGTATTTGCAAAATTTTATAATCAACGGTAGAGTAGTGACCGTGAAATCGTAACAAACAAAAACAATTAATAATAGTCGGATAAAAACCAAATGTAAATATTTGAGCGAATCGTGCGCCACTAAAAGAGAAAATCAAAAGGCCTAAAACCATAAATTGAAATTACGAAATCACATCACGCAGAAGCAATAGCAGGCAATAGACATAAAATAAATCAATCAGTCGTACGCCAATAACTTTTAATCCCTCGCCTTTGTGACACAGCGATACATTTTATACTCTATCTGTAAATGAAACAGTTGAACCAAATACGATAGGATTTGGAGGTATTAACGACACATCGTAACTACTTACCGTATACATTATCCTTAGTTCACAATACAGAATGAACTAGTTTACGACTTTCAGTTATAATATTTGCGTGAACCGACTTCAAACAGATTTTAGGTACCTAGCACCCATTATAATACTACTATTTAAATGAATAAAGAATTAGGTATAGGCAATTTATGAAGAACCAGTTTATTTTACGCTTTTAAGTGTTTTTTGACAGAGAGTTTTCGTTGGATGTTTTTGGAAGTCGGTTTTTTTTTTTATAAAAAGTTTTTATTTTACAGTTTTTAGTGCAAACAATCGTAGGTAAGTAGTAAGTTGAACTATTTCATCAAATTTCATCATCAAGAATAATACAAATTAAGGTCTATACGTACGTGTAATATTAAAATCATCCTCTAATCCCTAACTGTTGAAGAGTTTAATCTTCTATCATCAGCTCACCTAAATAGCTTGAAAGTATACGACTGAAGGTCTTTAGATACGTATGAAATTGAAAGAATTATTCTCCTAACCGTTGAGGAGTTGTACCTTCCACCTTCCATCATCAGCTTACCTAAATAATTTGTAAGAATACGACTAAAGGTAACTTATATACATATGATACTTAAAGATTTATCCTCCAACTCCTAACCGTTAAGGAGTGGTACCTTACATCATCAGCTCATCATCATAAAATGATGACTACCAGACGCAAATACCGGTGTAACTTCAGAAAATATACGAAAAACATAGTATGTGCCTATAAAAAATGAGGGTTTCCCTCGATTTCCCTGGGATCCCATCATCAGATCCTGATATGCTGGCAATGGGACCACCACGGAAGCATTCCCTGTCGAATACAAAAAAAAAATTCAAAATCGGTCCACAACTGACGGAGTAATCAGGTAACATACATAAAAAAAAAAAATATATACATACAGTGGAACATAGAACCTCCTCCTTTTTGGAAGTCGGTTAAAAACTATCTTTACATGGAACAGTTTTTGTTTGCTTTAAACGTCTGGAAATAGAAAGTTTGCGAAGCTCACAAATATTGATATAACAATACAGTTTCCTTATATGTAAGGAGGAGTGCAGAAAACTAAAAAATAAAATATGGTCAAATTTTTACCACTGGTCGAGCACTAGTAATTACGATAATAAAGAATACAGTTCCCAAGACGAAGATAATCCACTTTTTTATGTTTGGCCCTACCAAAATGACTCTACTCTGCCTGATGGAAAGCATAAGCAGAATTCAAGAGTGGTGGTCATCATACTTACTGCGAACGCAGACAATGCAACAATGCAGCATGGTGACCCACACCATGGCGGGCTAGTGATGCTTCTGCATCATTGGGCCTCCTTTATAGTAACTTCACATGAACAGCCTTTAAAAGTTCACTGCTGGACATAGGCTTATTCTTAGAAAAGAACTCTGGCCCTAGTATATCACGCCGGCAAAGCGGGCCAGAAGTTAAATTTAAAAAAAATGCCATGTTATGTATGCTGTTCTGTAAAATAAAAATATTTCATTTGAAATATCAATCTTCAAAAGGATTTTAAGGCATTTTAAGACACAAATATATTTTCAGAAGCAATTAACTTTTAATTACACAGGGATCCGCGAACCAATTTCATGAAATCTCCTATCTGGCTTTTCTATGCCATCAGTAAATGATATTTCTTTATTCCTCTGGGTATTTTTGATAGATTTGGCCTATAGTACAAATCGAGCAATTATAACCGATATATAGTAAGGGGTTACACTTCCATGAATGATGAATGAACCATGTCATGGCATTCTGAAAGTTTTGAAAAAGATATTTATTATTAGTGAACTGCGGGGCTCTAGCGTATCATTTTCCCCACTAAATATTTATGATTATAGTTCTTATGCTTGGTTGTACTTTATGGCAAACGTAACAATAAAATATCATGCCTTCTCATCACCCCGTAAAAAATGTCTCTTTGACATTGTGGCAATAAATAGCACATTATATCAAAGTGACCTATGGTTTTTGCAGAGATTAAATTTTGACATCACATAAGACTAAAGGAGAAAGATTTTTCATGTTATTGTTCTAATATGTTAATGTTTTATTAACTATTTTTAACGAGACAGGAAAATATATATAATTACCGTATAGCTTCTTTAGTTTGAATAAGAAATACCATAAGATTTTTTTATTATGAACACACCCCAATATAAAAAAGATTGATTCTATTAATATTGTAAACTTTCAAATAAGTTCGTTCCTAAATAATAGGATCATGTGAAAGAGCTCCCACACATAACTGCGAATTCGCAGCGCATCGCAAATATCTGCGAGCTCGCACGAATGCACCTCAAGAACTTCACGCCGCATCGCATCGCAGTTATGTGTGGGAGCCCTGAGAAGGTTTCAGAGAGTTAACTTTGACCATATAACAGTTACATATAAAGTAGTAAGCGAGCTCTTATAGACATGTTTAGTACAGAATATAATATATGAATAGACTGTAAAAATAAATACAGCTCTTGTCATCATTAAACATAGGGATAGTTAGTATTAATTAACTAAACTTTTGCCTAGTTGATACAGGAAACATCATTGCAATCATAAACAAAGTTATTTTTGGTTGTAATTTACGAAATTCAACTCGTGCACATAGGGATTTCGCGTTCATGGATTTGAGGTGTAATTCAATCTTATATAGTTGTATATTGACACTGAGCATATGAGTATATTATATTAATGTAAATTTCCAATTTGTACATTTAAACTATATTTAAATTATCTCTTTTCAGAATTTGATCATTTAATTAATACCATTTCTTACAAAATTTGTGACATAAGGTCTCACGAGTTCCCATATAAATCCCACTTGGCCTCAACACATATAAAACTGTTTCAACACATGTTACTACAATAAGAAAGGAAGGGTAAAATATGTATGTACGATTTAGATATTGTATCTTACAGAGAACCAGTGTTGAACAATTGTTTCGTTGCTCTTCACGAGCGAGTGAGGTTCCCGGAGCCCAACACCCATCTGAATTCTGGAGAGTGGATACAAAGAGCGAAACTTTACAGTTTCATGTGTTCGTATGGTAGTTTGCCTCCTATACTATTAAAGCATTAATCTCACATTGACATCAGTAAACATTTAACAGAGTGCTCTAAAGGAAATTAAGAGACGATGAGCTCTAATATTAATCAATCAAGCGTGTACTGATCAATCAGTATAGTGTGTAGAGCGACAGGGGAGGGGCAGGGGCGCGGGACGCGAGGCTGAGTGGTGTACCGATATTAGTGGTGTGTGTTTAGGTACGTGTTCGTGGTGTCGTTGATGATGTTATTGGAAACTCGTTAATACATCATTAATGTGCACAACTCACTTGGTGTGATTGATAGTGTTCATGTAATTTGTAATGTATATTTTGTAGAAAAGATTGAATTGCTAAATGTGAAAGTAAAGTGTATCACGGTTCTGGCCAATGACACAATTTTGTCAGTGGTTCTGGCTAAATTGAAAAGAATAAATGAAGTATTTTTTCGCCGTTTTACTAATTTACCAAACAAATTAAGATGATTTGGCTATGGGCCATCACTCATGCCGAATTTTAAGTCAGGAAAAAAATCATGTACGCCGGAGAAGTTTTTTTCTGATGTGACAAAGGAAAACAAAACTTACGGCGGAGCTTATTTTAATATTCAAATTTAACATTCAAGTTATAGCAATTAGTCAGTGTAAAACACCTTCTGACGGCTCTTAAGACATAAACCCCTCAATGGTTCCTTTAATACTCGTATAAGGAGCTTTGAAATTAATTAACTGTTACGAGCTTTGAATGCGAACATAAATGGAGTACTTTTTAACATTAAATAAAGAACGTAATGCCAATTTCAGAAATGGTTTCACTTTGTGCTCGCTGTTGCCGTTACCTAAAATAAACTGTAGCATGCCGCGGTGTCGTACACGTACAGACATACGTATGGTCAGTTAGTATATTTTCCGAGCGATGACAACTGAAACAAACCTGACCCATTTTGTGTTATCTGAAAATGTAACAAAATCCACGAACATTTTACCCGGAAATATACGAGTACAATTGCTCGCCGCATACTTTAAGGGAAATAGCTATTTTTATATTTTTTTTATTATTCTCTGTCAATCCAAAGACTGTGCAATGTTAGTTATCCATCAATAAAATTTACTTGTATAGATTTAATTACTTCTTACCTATGTTTTGTCTGACATTGCGTAATAAATTTTGCATAATATGCTAAACGTCGATTTGAAGAAAGTGGCTGGCAGCCGATGGATGCTGCCCAAGACCGGGATAGTTGGCGCTCCTTGGCTCCTTGGGGGGAGAGGTTACGTTCAGCAGTGGACGTAGGTCTCCCTAGGTCCCCATAGGACGTATGTAGATTTATGCAGCCGTTTAAAAAATCTTTTAATTTGTAACACATATTGCTTGGTGTTTGAAACTTAAAGAAATTTTGTTTAATACTTAACGTTTGCTTGAAACTTTGAACTAACTATATTCTAATATTATAAATTCGAGTGTAACTCTGTCTGTTACGCTTTCACAACTTAATCACTTCACTGATTTCCATGAAATTTGCCATAGAGATACTTTGATTGTTGAGGAAGGACATAGGCTACTTTAAACTGCGATAACCGACATCGCTAGTGGAGCCGTGGGCATAATTTAGTTTCATATAAATATGAGCAAAAGCAACTTCGCAATTATGTGGCATACAATTAATTTATTTTACTAAGCTAAACTAATGCCCCCTGTGTCTCCTCCTTGTGTCGTTATCCTCAATTCTGAGGGTCGTGACCTCTATTTGGACTAAATGTGCGAGTGATAGCTCGCCACCTGTTTCTATCTTGAGCAGTGTGTAGGGCAGCATGGATCGTAGTGCCGAGAGTAGTGCAAACTTGGTCTGCCCAGCGCAACGGGCTACGGCCCCTGGGTCTTTTCCCCTCTATTTTACCCGTCACCATCAGTCTTTCAAGGTTATCGCCTTCTCTCCTCGCAATGTGGCCAAAGTATTCGAGGATTCTGCGGAGGCACAGGGTCGACAGGCGCTCACGAATGTTAAGTTCCTTTAGGATGGATACGTTGGTGCGATGTGCTGTCCAGGGTATTCGTAGCAGCTTCCTCCAGCACCACATCTCGAAGGCATCAATGCGTTTACGGTCGGCAGCCTTTAGCGTCCACGTCTCGACACCGTACAGGAATATGGGGAAGATGAGGGTTCGTATCAGCTTTATTTTTGTCCCTCTAGAGATGTTGCGGTCCTTCCATATTCTATCCAGGTCAGACATTGCACTCTTAGCCATACCTATTCGTCTCCTAATCTCTTTTTCAGCTGATCCGGTGCTGGTGATGTTGGAGCCAAGGTAAATAAAATCCTCCACCACCTCAAGGCTAAGCGAACCTGTGAGTTCCAGTTTGGCGGTTCTGTCAACAACCATGACTTTTGTTTTGGCCCTGTTCATTTTGAGCCCTAGGTCTTCACTGGCTCTCTCCATTCTGCTCAAGAGAGCATGCATCTCGGCCTCATCCGCAGCTAGGAGAGTGGTGTCGTCTGCGTAACGAAGATTCGAGACTTTGACGCCACCAACAGATACGCCACCGCTCCAGTCCTCGAGTGCTCGCCTGAGGATATACTCGCCGTAGATGTTGAATAAAATCGGAGACAGTATGCAGCCCTGGCGCACACCTTTTTCGAAGGTGAATGGCTCTGAGAGGGTTTGGTCCACCCTGACGATGCCCCTGCTGTTACTGTATAGCGACCGTAGCAGAGACGTGAGGTGTTGTGGCACGCCCATTTCGCCCAACACCAGCCACAAGCAGTCCCATCTGACGCAATCAAAGGCCTTGCTGTAATCCACGAAACATAGTACCACTGGTGTGTCGAATTCATAGGCTTTCTCAACGATCTGCCTAAGGTTGAGTAGTTGTTCTCTGGTTCCCTTGCCCTTTACGAACCCTGCTTGTTCCGGTGGAATTTGCCAATCCAGAAAGTGTCGGATGCGAGCATTAATTATGTGGAGGAGCACTTTGCTGGCGTGTGAGATTAAGGCAAGGGTGCGATAGTTGTCACACTGCTTCGTGGAGCCCTTTTTGTGAATGGGAAGAATAACTGACTCCGTCCAGTCGCGAGGCCATATACCAGTACGCCAAACGTTGGTACAAATGCCATGCAGCAGGTCGATGCCCAGTTCTCCGAGAGCGATGAGGGTTTCGGATGTTACTTGATCTGGCCCAGGGGCTTTCCTGGCCTTAAGCGATCCGAGGGCTGCTTCTATCTCCGATCGTAAGATTGTGGGTTCAGGCTCAATGGTGTACCAGCTAGGGGAGGGCAAAGGCATAGACTCACCATCACCCCTGTAGAGTTGACCGCAATATAACCGCCATCTTTCTGCAATGTCCACCAGGTTATGTAGTGGCTGGCCGTTTCCATCGTCTATCACCCACGTTTTCGGCTTAAATTTCTTGGACAGAATGCGAACCTTTTTGAAGAGATCAGCGGTGTGAGCTTGGAGTGAGTGCTTCTCGAGATCTTTGCAAATCCCCCTGTGTATGATGCGCTTTTAATATATTAATTTAGTATCGCATCATGTAGATAAATGTTGTGAATAGTTAAACAGATCAAAATTAGAAGGTGACAGAGGCACTATGGGCCAACCAAACAAAACATTGTTTAAGACTTTAATGACTACTGTAAACTAAGTACACACCCATTGGAAACAGAGCAGAGAGCACGTTCTGGTCATAGGCGCACTAATTCATTAACATCATTGAGCATTACAGATCTAAAACGAGCTCACACCAACACCCATTACGTCACGGAGGTTAGTGTGAAAGACCGAGCGAATTTCACGACGAGACTCTCAAAAATTCCATGTTATTACTGTCTTTTATCAGTTCCTGTAGTACTTTGAGGAGCATTAATCAACTTGTTTTTTTTTTTGACTAATTATTTCAAACTGTTTTACACCTTTTATTTTGTCTTATTTAAACTTTAAATAGCAATATAATATGGATATCAGTCTGCAAAAAATGATTATTCAATGAATTTATTGATTACCTTTGATAGTTTTTATACCTTTTGATCAGTCCTCTTGCCAAGGCAGTGATCACCTTGTGAAGTTTATAATACCCACGGGCCCATAGATGGATATACAATCACTACTAATACCACTGGCAAGAAGAATGACCCACGGCCTGTGTCACCGTGTTCTTAATCTAAATTAAATTCATCTAAAGCACTTACTGGAGTGTGTGTCTTCTATGTTCTCGGCGTCCAAGAGCTCTTGGGTAGAATCTTCATTCTTCTCTGCTCTGCGTCTTCACACAAACATTGCTTCCAGGTGCTGGTTATTTCTCAAGGTATCCGAATTAATCTCAATAATCAACTTTTCACAGATATTCGAATTACAATACACTCGTTTTAGTTCTCGCGGGACGCGCCCATCACGTATTACAATTCTCGCGAGTCTAATCACAATTAACGGCAGACTGTTCACCAGCCTAGCCTGACCGATCAAATTTGAGAACAATTTTCGATATTAACCTCGTCTCACGCTGGCATACGGCGAGCCCACAAGTACCCTAGCTCAACAAACCTCACGGTGTAATCAATCTCACGCGGAAACTATCGAGTACTACAAAATTAACAATCAATAAATTACGGCACCGGCCATTTCAACACGCGTTCTATCACGATCTTTTTTACCTATCCACCTCAAACGTCAAAACGTCAAACACGAACCAGACACAATCAAAATGTTGCCAGTACAATGACGTTCGAAATCCAACAGTCACCCGCTCGAACAGGTACGTACCTGTTCCCTAATCTACAGGCAGGCGAGATAACGTTGCTACCGCTCGTTTGATAACTGAGTCCCCAACAAGAACCTCTGCGGACCGGGGGGTCCCATCCTTACCATGGAACAAGTTAACAATGCGCCCCCGGCGCCAACGCAGTGGCGGTAGGTTAGCATCCTTAACCAGCACGAGGTCACCGACATTAGGGGGATTAGTTTTGTCAGTCCACTTAAGGCGCTGTTGCAGAATGTGCAGATATTCTAGAGACCATCGTTTCCAAAAATTCTGGGAAAACTGCTGCAACATCTGATACCGAGACAACCGAAACAATTTCACATCTTCGAACGGGTGTTCGGGCAGCGCGTTAAGTGGCTGACCAATTAAGAAATGGCCTGGAGTCAACGCCTCCAGGTCATTTGGATCCGAGCTGAGCGGACACAACGGTCGCGAGTTGAGAACGGCTTCTATCTTACAAAACAACGTCGCGAATTCCTCAAATGTCAGCGCGGTCTGACCTACAATACGCCCTAAATGCGTCTTAGCTGATTTTACTACGGCTTCAAAAATCCCGCCCCAGTGGGGGCAACCTGGTGGACTGAAGGTCAATTGTATACCCCGACGGGAGAGGGCTGTTCCAATATCCACATTGTTTTCATTTAAAAACCTAACTACATCTCGTAAGTATCGTTCTGCACCTACGAAGTTGGTTCAGAAACACGATGTTCCGTATTGTACGACGCCAAGACAAAATCCAAAACTCCCTCTGGAGTGTAGCCAACAAGGCGTTACAACCTGCATGAGCGTTTTTAACATGCCGGTCAGTCACCAACAACTCAACCAACTGCTCTCCCTTGGGGAGCAGTAGGGGTGACGAGCCGAATACGGCAGATTCGCATTGCGCAATCTTCCTCCTACCCGAAGCAACCCGGCCGAATCTATAAACAGGTTGAGACGCGCGACAGCACCCTTCAATTTGGAACGTCCAGTTCGTAGACTCGCCAAGTATACTGCATGTACAAATTTAATACATATTGTACTCCTTAATGTTTAATGATGTCATCGTAAGTGATAAGATTTATAGTTTGCCATGATTACTTAATCGTTTATATTTCACCCTTTTCGTTTTACATGCGTTTTAATCTTTTTTGTTCCTAATAACTTTGTTCGCTCGGTTGTTAATAATTGTTTTTGCTTGCTGTGGTCTCCTGTAAGTGAAGGAGTACACCGGTATAATACCAGTAATTTATTGTATACTGTACATATGTGTATATCCTTTGTTGGAGATCCTAATTTAATTAAATAAATAAATAAATAAATAAGAGAACAGCTTTGAGGACACTAAAACTTTACCTTAAGACCTATTTTAAACAAAACTTCGTCGCAAATTTCTGTGTATATATAATAAGAATAACTTTTGAAAAGTAAACAAGTCATATTAGATTAATACGTTTTGTATTTGCTGCGGAAGTATTGTGCACTTACCGCAGAAGCCCAGGGCATCCTAAGTAAACGCACCATACACGGGCTTAGTGTTTACCTCCTACCACATTGCTTCGTAAAGACAGTGAAGTCACATCCCTCTAGAAATACTTATAAGTTATAAATACGGGTATAATTTCACCGAGAAACCTTTACCGTTCTCAGTGTAAGACACTCACGGTTCATAATATCGTAAGAGTAAATAGAGACAGGGAATAATAACTCATAAGCTTGTTTTGGGATGTTTTGGTATTACATATAATATCTACATACATGGTATGATATTAAATTACAATATGCAATATACGTGTTAAGACACGAAAGGAAATGAAATCGGTAAAGCCAGGATATTTTAATATTCTAACAAAAATAATAGAGATGAAATCTATTATTTTCATAAATAGGTTCCCAGTTGAAAATATTTACCTAATTCAAATTCAAAATCATTTATTCAATGAATACACTAAGTGACATTTGTGAACGTTAAATTGAAGCTACCAAAAAAAATCATATAAAAACAGACGCTACAGATGTACTGTATTGTCGAGGTGAATTAGGTGAAAACACCAAATTCCACTGCCTACCTATGTCCATCCATAACTTCCAGTTCCCAAAATGCCTAGAGCGTTATGAGAAGAATACTGTCAAAGAAACTCATGGCCACTCTTTTGAAAAGTCAGATCTTCAGGTACAAAAGTATTAGTATTACATGAAAGGTTAACAGTATGCAAGCTGTTGCCACCTGAATTTAATTTTATTGAAATGCTGCAAAAGCTAACGTAACAACAAAAAAAAGTGATACCATTAAGGATTTGAACCCATTAAACATAGAAATCATTCCAGGTGAACATCTACTTCCGTTGCAAAATCAACTGTTAAAAATAATTTGTGACTGGATTAAGTGGCTACAGTTGCAGTTGAACGAACCGAAACAATAGTATTGGCTAAAGCATCGCTGACTAGGCCGACCAGTCAACCCAAGCAGCACCCGTTTTACCCCAACTCCCTAGATTTTTATGTTTAAATATTATGTATTTTATTACTACTTATAATATCCACAACAGATGAGCTATGTTGTATTAAGAGTAGAATGATATGAAAACAGTATTGGAGAGATTTGTATTTAAGTACATGAATACTTGATTGCCGGTCCGACAATTTAGGCCCTGTGTTGTCGATACTCCAAACATAGAGCTTATTCATCGATACGGCAGACATCGGCGGTAACAAACAGGGCGATAAAGATACGTTATAACGTTAAGTATGTATGAGCCAGAGGCGGCACAGCTGAATGTGTTTTGTAGGTATTCTAACTTACAAACGTGACTTAGTGGCGCACTTTCAAGAACGCTACAAGCAAATTCTTGCTCTGTACCTTCATTTTCACAGTTATTAAAGCTTTTTGTCTATTATCGAAATTACTTACCTTAATTAAATGTAATGAATTACATTTCAACATACATTCTATTACTTAAAAGTTTAAAGACTTTTCGCCCAGTTTAATTCGCTTTCAATGCGTCTCTATCTTTAATTCAAATAATAATCACTTTGACTATATCTAGAATGAAATATTAGTTTAGAAATGTACTCTACAGTAGGTTTAACAATAGAAATAGTTAGCTAGTTTAAAACACATATAACATAACCAACTAAGGGGTTTTGTTCAACCAAGAAAATTTCAAGTCCAGTCAAACTTAAAGTCCTCTTAAGCTAAGACTATATTTATCGAAGTACATTTATTTTTGCAGTACATTAACTTTGCCAATATTTGAGACAACAGTGTTCCGAAGCTGAGTGAACATAACGCTATCGAAGAGCTCTCTCGACTCTCGGTCCACTTGCGCCCGCCGGAGAGCGCGACTTATTCCTGTAGGATCCACCGTCTTCACTTAATTCCACTTATACTTCTGTTATCATATTATATTCTTACGTTCTACTGTTTGGTTCAATTATAATTGTAATGTATTACATTGATGTGTGTCTATTAAAAACGAACGATTAAATAATTACAATTTAATAGTATCTCTTTCGATTCGGTTTCGGAGAATAGACGTTAGATTAAAATCTAGATTTATAGGTAAAACTTCATCCATCAAAATAATGTATTCGATATCCTCATCTAAGTCACGACCAGTTAGATACTGTCTGAATTAATCTATTTTTACAATTTTGAAAGATTACAGCTGTATACGCCGAGTTCTAACCTAAAGCACAATGGTGGTGATTCTCTTGTTGTCATCACTAAATTAAAATACATTAAAATTTGTTATTGCATTATATACTCTAATCTCATCCGCTTACAGTCCATTTTTCGATATTTCACATTTAAGCTGTCACTGTGTTTAGATTTGTACCAAATACACATTAATCAGAAACACACGCTTGTTTATTACTTGAAAAAGTAAAATTTACTTTGGCATAATCAAAATTAGTTAAGTTACTCAATTTAGACCATATTTTTCTTTTTCTATTCTTGTGTTGAACGTTTAAAAACGTGTGACGTAAAACTTGACATGTCGCACTAAACTTAGACGTCGTCTAAATACATGCTGACTAAATTATCTACGTAATTATTTCTTATAATAAAACATTTAGAGATTAGTTTAGTTTTTTTTACTAATAAACAAGCTTGTATCTCTGATCAACTTTTAGTTGGTACTGAACTAAATATAGTGAAAGCTGAGGTAAGAGAAATTGAAAAAGCGGCCAAGTGCGAGTCGGACTCGCCCATGAAGGGTTCCGCAGCAGCAAGTAACATTTTTTTTTTTAATATTTTTATATTTGTGTTGATTGAATGAAAGGTAAATTGCAGTTAACGATTTATGACGTATTAAAAAAAACTACTTACTAGATTTCGTTCAAACCAATTTTCGGTGGAAGTTTACATGGTAATGTACATCATATCTTTTTTTTTAGTTTTATCAATCTCTTATTTTAGAAGTTACAGGGGACACACACACATTTTACTACTTTGGAAGTGTCTCTCGCGCAAACTATTCAGTTTAAAAAAAAATGATATTAGAAACCTCAATATCATTTTTGAAGACCTATCCATAGAGACCTCACACGTATGTGTTTAATGAAAAAAAAATTTTGAGTTTCAGTTCTATGTATGGGGACCCCCAAAATTTATTGCTTTTTTTCTATTTTTATGTGAAAATCTTAATGCGGTTCACAGAATACATCTACTTACCAAGTTTCAACAATATAGATCTTATAGTTTCGGAATAAAGTGGCTGTGACATACGGACGGACAGACAGACAGACGGACGGACAGACAGACAGACGGACGGACGGACAGACAGACAGACATGACGAATCTATAAAGGTTCCGTTTTTTGCCTTTTGGCCAACCCGCCAAGCTCTTGGATTATTGTGCCGATTGTGTCCGATTAGCGTCTTTCTTTTTGTATTTGAAAAAGTATTCATTGAGGATGTTTATAGACAATTAACATAAGATTTCTCGTGGGAGAGCCACGTTTCGGCATGAATGGGCCTGCTCGACCGGAGTGATACCAAGGCCTCACAGAAAACCGGTGTGAAATAGTGCTTGCGCTGTGTTTCACTGAGTGAGTGAGGATACCGGATGCCCATACCCCACCCCTCCCCCTATATCCCCCCCCTATCCCCCAAAGGCCGGTAACGCACTTGTGACGCCTCTGGTGTTTCGGGTGTCCATGGGCGACGGTAATCGCTTACCATCAGGCAATACGTCTGCTCGTTTGCCGGACTATTCCATAAAAAAAAAAGAAAAAGATTACTTCATCCTTCGGATTAAACCTCGTTTCGGCTCAATCCGAGTAAAACAATACCACTTAAAAATTCAATAGCAAGCACCCTATATCTTGACAGTAAAGACGAGACGAGACAACATCTCGAGTCGTCCATGTTGCACATTCGGATTCAAATTCAAAAGCGATATGTATATAAATCTGCTCCTCTAGCCAAGTTGCATTCTACAAACGTAAACGTAGTGGAAAGTAACAAACGACGTCATCTCACCGATAAGTCCCGTGGTCAAAACAACATCTTAATACGTTCAAGTCGTTCTTGTTTTATTTCAATATCTATTTTGTGTGTAGAACTAGAGTAGGTACCTAAACAAACATAGTATTAGGAATAATTGTTATTAACAATATGAGTCAAGTGGCTTGATTAAATAAAGAATATTATCATATTATTATTAATACAAGAGAATAGACGCATTAGTGGTTGCAGAAAGAGAATCGACGCAAACACTTGTAACTCGACTAAGGGGCTGACGTCATATAAAATGAATGAACGAATGAATGTCCGCTGAAGCAATCCTGACGTCATTGTATTGCTCGCTCGGACCGTGGCTGTCCAGCCTTCGCTGTGCCGCCGCTTGTTCGCTTTTATATTTTGTAATTTGATACAATAGCAACAAAAGGTTTCATTACTGTTCCTTGAAGACTGTTTACATTGTTTAATCATGACGTGTATCGCCTGGATCGTAGCTTCGCAGAATTCATTTTATATTAGTTTGCTAGGTCACACGTAAAGCAATAATATTGTTATTGTTTAAAATAATCACGCTATCAAACTGTTTATTTCATTATATTTATTTGTCAGTCTGGCAGGCATGTCACTGATAGATACTGACTGAAAAGCATTTTATAATGTTCAAAAGAAATTTCGCCCTTTGTTGTCAATGTAACTTACCAACAAACAAAACAAGTTATAGAGAAAGTGCAATGAGTTTTCAATGTCTTCAGCAAGGGATGTATGAGAACCGAACTGAATGAAGAAAAAAATAAGAAAATTTGTTTATTCTGACATACACAGACACTGCTACAGTTTGTATAAACATAACATATTGAGTAATTTCTGTTAAATAGTATTGTACTTTACTTTTGATAATCTTTTAAAAATATTTTATCACGGATTATAGCAATAATTTAATTATTATAAAGGTACATGGTGAACCTTCATCTTCATCTTCAGCCTACCGCAGTCTACTGCTGGTCATAGGCCTCTCCAATTGCACGCCACTTAGTTCGATCCTCGGCTACTCGCATCCAGCTCCTGCCAGAACCTTATGTATCTAATTATATTATTTTAATAGTTTATGGTGCTACTTCTTGCACTTAAGTAGCTTCTTCTTAAGTAGCTTGCATCTTAGATGTCAGTGCTCTACTTGTGTGTGTGCGTGTGCGTATTTATAGAGTGATACTGACACTAGATATAATAATATATGTTAAATGACTTAATTCATAGCATTTTGTGTAAAAAAGTACACATTACATGTTACCTACAACAAATTGCCTTATAATTGAGATGTATTATACTTTTATATCTCTGTTATGTGATGACACAGTCGATGTCTAAATTACTTTAAAATTGATTTTTAAATACAAAAGAGAATATTCAGCGGTGAAATTATTTTAACATAGCTTTTAAACCGTAAAGGTTATGATATCGTTACGTCTATGATGATCACAAGTCTAATGGTCACTATTAGCAGATCAGCTTTAAGATATCACACTACTATCATCATCATCAGCCTATCGCAGTCCACTGCTGGACATAGGCCTCTCCAATTGCGGGCCACTTGGTTCGATCCTCGGCTTACTATAGGTACATACAAAATTTCATTTCGATACGAAGTAGATCAAATACAATTAATTTCTAAGAGAGAGAGATGTTTACCTACATACTAACAAGAAGCTAAAAACGCGTTAAAGAGAGAAAAGTTGATAATGTTGTTATGCTTGTAACTTGTAACATTATCTACCACCACCGTGGGAGAGCCAAGCTTCGGCATGAAGGGGCCGGCTCGACCGGAGTGATACCACGGCCTCACAGAAAACCGGTGTGAAATAGTTCTTGCGCTGTGTTTCACCGAGTGAGTGAGGATACCGGACGCCCATACCCTACCCCTCCCCCTATCTCCACAAGCCCCTCCCCTCTCCTTGACTCCCCCACCCCCTCCCCCTATCTCCCCCACAATCCCCCAAAGGCCGGCAACGCACTTGTGACGCTTCTGGTGTTGCAGGCGTCCATCAGGCGATACGTCTGCTCGTTCGCCCTCCCTTTCCATAACAAAAAAAAAACCACAGTCTACCACTTACCGAGACATGTTCCAACGTATGTATGTCACAACGTCGTCGCACCGACACAAACATGTACCGGTGTTGTTTACTTCAATTAAAAACGGCACGAGGATAAATATTGTGAAGATCCTGAGATACGGTAAAAAAACATGACGTGGATGTAGACACGCATACGGTAAAATCTCAACATTTTAATTTATGTTGGGTAACAAGGGTAGCCGTTCACCGTTTAGTGTTTTAATGTTTTTTTTTTTTTTTTTTATGTTTGGCCCGCCAAAATGACTCTACTCTGCCTGATGGAAAGCATAAGCAGAATCCAAGAGTGGTGGTCAACATGCTCACTGCGAATGCAGACAATGCAGCATGGCGACCTACACCATGGCGGCCTAGTGATGCTACTGCATCTTTTAGTCTAGTCAACAAGTATGGAACTTGTTGACTAGACTAATTGGGCCTCCGGTCTCGCACTCACCAACGAAACACGACAGCACGAACGCTGTCATTTTACGTTGATTTTCTGTGCGAGGGTAGTACCGCCCCGGTCGAGCCGGCCCATTCGTGCTGAAATCAGCGTGGCTCTACTACCTTTAAATAATATAATTTAAACCATAATATTTTCTTCTGGGCTAACTCCCTGACACACAAGTAACTGTTAATCATTAAAGAATATCAAATAAACTCAAACTATCTACTACTATGTAATGACTTTATTAAGTAGACATATAAGGTGGTGTCTAACATTTTAGCATATTTATAGGCATTTCTGCATGTTAATGGACTTTGATATATAAGCAAAGCAATGAACATAGAATAATAATAAGAATAGAATAACAATCATTTTGTTTATTTCGCTATATAGCACTTTACAAGAGACCTTGATATGATCATTTCAATTCAGTCTTGAACAAAACAAGAGAATTACGGCCATCTCAAAATAGTATTCAGTTTATAGTACTTTTAGCAGCGATACACGGCCTCGCAAACCTAAATCTATAATTTATGTAAGGCTAGAGAAACGAGATGTACCTTTTTGGATTTATGTATTTTGTTCATGTTGGACTTGATCCACATATAAATAACTCGTAAACGTTTTCTCTCTCTCGTACAAGTGTTCTACGACTGGATAAACATCGTTCATTATAAGTAAATTAATAAATTCTGTAACGTAGATGTGTGTTCATTGTTATAACAATAAATTTTAGCCATTTATATTTTAGATTACAATTTGTGCTTTTTTCTTATTTTTTCAACCAAAACATGTCCGCTGTTGGACATGGAATTTCCAAAAAGTTTTATATAACGACCGGTCCTGAGCTGCCTTCATCCAACAGTTCCCCACGACCTTCCACAGTTTGTCGACATCTACACTCGCTCTATCTTACGGCAAACGATCACCACTTTGGAATTCTTTGTTTTTATGGGCCTTCGTTACTGCAATCAATGTGCCCTGCCCACTGTCACCCACAATCTCTTCTAAGAGTACATTATTCGTACCTAATAATAGTTTTCAGATGAGACAAACTTAGAAGCACGGCACGGCCAATGATACCTCAAGCAAAGGCCGGCAATGCATCTGTGACGCCTTTGGTGTTGCGGGCGTCCATGGGCGGCGGTAATCGCTTACCATCAGGCTCGTTTGTCCTCTATTCTATAAAAAAGACTTCAAATACAGAAATGGAAGTATGATTTACAATAGTGAGAGAGTAGTTCCGAAACCGTTTTAGTATACCCATATGTCCACCCTGTGATTGGAGCGGCATATAAGACAGATGTTCTTGTTCTAGATGTCTATTAAGCATTTCACAAGATTTGTATATTTTTTTTGAAATGTTTGTTTTTATAGACGTGAAACTGAATCACTGAATAATCTTAGATTTTAAGTTCAGTGCTTTTACGAATTCTGTTAGCATGACTCATTAATAAGCCAACGTCAATCTGGTACTTCATTATCTTGTGAATTCTGCCCTACAGGTGGTGCAATGTGAAGAAGTTCCAAGTACTAATCCACCGCCACTCTCATTTATTATGCTGCGGCGGAACGCACACACACAGGCAGGCATAGCTCGAAATCCACTGTGCTAGCCACGCCGTCAAGGCCGTTCTGTTGAGCTTCAAAGCTTGGATAGAGAGGACCGACTGTGTCACCTACGGAATGACTCAGATACTCACCGGGTACGGCTGTTTCGGTCAGAATCGGACTACATCTGCACCCAGCTCATCCTTTTTCAGCATCACCCAAGCGGTCGTCTGGCAGAGAATAGCTTGAGACAAATACATATATTTATGTATAGAGTAATATAATTAAATGAAATTAATGTATTTGTAAGTACAATGCATGCTCTCAATGCTGCGAGTGTACAATACAGTGTTAGTGTACATTAAAAAAGTTATGTATTTAATAAATGATGGTAGCTTTTAAGTTACAATAACTTATTTATTAAGGGCACGTGTTAAGATGTATAAAAGGGTGTGCGAAGCTCTGGCTGGAGAATACGTTATTAATATTGACAGAAGTGCTCTACGCGTCATGATGTTTATATAAGCGTATGTGTGGGTATTTAGTGACGTCACGTCAAAGAAGGGCATTTTAATGTCCATTTGCATAACCCAAGGGTTCACGGGGGACTGAAATATTTTATTTGTGTTGGGATAACATAGGGGCGGTGGGAAATGTTGTTTTATGTATGGGATGTAACATAAAAAAGATGTACCCTTGTAGGATGGCTTTATATTTCAATTTTGTATTATTTAAAAAATATACCACTGGATAAAGTTACTTTAGAACACAATAGTAAAAAGACAATATCAATTCTGAGCCAACAATTTAAGTCAGAAGTAAATTCAGCGATTTGTACAAAAATATGAAACTACTTCTACAATGCTTCTTTTAAAATTGAGCAACGCGGCACCGCTTGTAGATGTTACTGCGACAATCTGGGGCACTGTTCTATGAAACAAACCTGTTTGGCAGATACTTTTGTAGACCGATTGGATTGGAAGATTGGAACTAATAAGTTTGTTGATTTGTCGACTCAATAAGTACGTTATTTTATATATCTTTAGTAAGAAAATATTTTAATCATAATGATTTACATGAGGTTTTGTTACTGGTTAATATGTTATTACTTTATACAAGCTTTTTATTAACTTGCAATGTATGTATTATGTATGTATTAAATGCTATGAAATATATTTCATAGAATTTAATGTCATGGATTTCCGCAAAGTAACGCCTGATTCCATAACTTATCTTATGTATGTATGCTTGTATGTTCGGGTGGAAACTTGCATCTCAATTTTGAAGCAGATATCTTCAACCGATTTTGCTGAAATTTTGCAAGCATATGTATACAGCGTGACAATACAATATTATAATGACATGGAGCTGATCTGATGCTGGAGCTGGAAGCTGGCCATAGGAACTCTGCAAAAAAACGTCGCAACATCATCGAGTTTAGACTCGTTTGATTCATCTCGAGGCATTCCAGTAAAAGCTTGTTTATAAAAAGTTTTTAATTTAATTTATTAGACATAATAATCAACCACTTCAAAATATTATAAAATCTAAGTAAGTACCACTCTAAGTACGAATAAGTACTTCATATTCGCCTCATACTTTATCGTATCGAGGAAGCTGAATATGATTTAATTAAGAACAAACTAATTATAAAACACACAGCGACGTTCTCATTCAATTATAAAGAGCCTCTCAGCGCTCAGCCAACAAGAAGTGTTACGTACCGTGAATATATTCATCATACTTTTATATTTGAATCTGACTACGAATCTCAAGGAGCTCCGTTAATTGCGAGAGTTTCATTAAAAGTTTGTGGCGCTCGTTGGCGGCTGGCGCGTGACTTCACACACCGTCTCGTGGCCGTGTGTTTCTTATTTCTTATAAAGCTATCGATTGACTATCCATTATAGTACACAACGATAGTTTGTCGAACGATCAATAGTATACAAATGATATGTATGTATTGTTTTATCTATCTTACTTATAATAAAAATGTAACAGGTCCAATTCTGTACATTAAAGAGATTTTAATTTTTTTTTGGGAGGGCTCTCTTTAATCGATACTGAAGCCAAAACTCTATTTTTTTTCATTTTTGTCTGTCTGTCTGTCTGTATCTTGACCGCACATCATGCCGAAACTACTGAATGGATTCAAATGAAACTTGGCATGATTTGAGTTCATACTATGAGGTAGGACATAAGATTACTTTTTATCCCGAAATTCAGCATGGTTTCCTGGAGAGAGGGGATGAAAGTCAAAATATGTACTTAGTTGTAATTCAATAACACAAAGTCCGATTTCATTCATTATTTTTTGCTAGAAAGAAAATAAATAAAAGATAACGGGAAAAGTCTTCTTTTTTGTCCGCGACTGTACACTGCCTGTGGGAAGCTGAGACAGATATATAAATATGGCGGTACGAAGTTCGCCGGGTGAGCTAGTATGTAAATATAAATGTATATTTGTACCTTTATATTTATATCTATGTATTTGGTGAATGTTATATTTTCATTGGTGACTTATAGATACTCTATCTACCTTACACGATTTCTACACCATCTAAAGGTGAACAGGTAGTTTTTATACCCAATTTTTTTTATGGCAAAACAACGTTTGCCGGATCAGCTAGTGTTATATAATAGTTATCTTTTTAAAGACTACTCTCGCATTAGGAATAACCCCCTGAGTCTTTACATGAAACGGACACAAAGAACACCCAGACTCAGAACAACAATTTGTGGATCGCACTAATACTAATCGCACACACACACGAACACACACTATTGGCGCAGTAGAAAGCGGCGTGGCAACTGCTTCAACCACCAAGCCAACCGTGTAGTAAAAAATATTTTTTTTACTACGTTTATTATTATTTATTTTAGGAGGAAAAATCTCTCATAACTATTACGGAGTTTATGAGTTGGAAACAGTGAAGTGTGCGTGTAGACAGTTCATCTTCACGGTTAGTCCTCGTTTTGTTTCGCGTTTGAGGTAAACAATGTGCGTGTTTTTTGTTTCCACATCGTTTGGTTAATCATTTTCCTTGTAATAAATCGATTTGATGTATGATTGTCGAAGTTATAAGTTTTTATAAAATATACAAATACATTGATATCTAAGTACAATTTTGTACGACTTTAATTGGGTCTGGATAATCCTAAGTACCTTATATTATTATAAACGCTAATGTAAGTTTTCTTTGTTTGTTACGCTCAAGCCACTTAATCTTTTTTATAAATTCTTGCACCAATCGAAAGAAGAATATCAACGAGTAACTTAAGCTACTTTTTAACTCGATAGCTGGCATACAGGCGAGCGGCGCCGCGATCGAAAGCTAGTTTATCACTAGGACAACAAACTAAGTGTCACAATGACATAATGGTAAATTAAAATCGTAATATACCTTTTGTGAGTTATATTTCTCATTCTCAACGAGCGACTGAAAGCCTATTTGTCTAAGGAAATCGCTCCAGAACAAGCCGGTTTTGTGAAGGGTAGGTACTCGGGAACAAATTCTCATCGTACGCCAGATCATCGAGAAGTCAAGAGAATTTAATAAGCCCGTATTTCTTTGCTTTGATGATTTCTCCAAAGCATTCGACTCGGTGAAATGGCCGGTATTATGGAAGACCTTGCTAGATATGGGCACACCAAAACATCTTGTACACCTTTTAAGACGGCTTTATGAGGATGGAACTGCCTCAGTATGCACAGATGGTCTATTTTCAGGTGACTTCCGTCCTAGTGCCGGAGTACGTCAGGGATGCATAATATCACCGCTCTTATTTAACACCTACACGGAGCTAATAATGCGCATCACTTTGGAAGACTGGACGGACGGTGTAACAATTGGTGGACACAAGATTGCAAACCTACGATACGCGGATGACACCACATTGTTTGCAACTAGTGCGCAACATTTGGAGGAGCTTCTGTCGCGAATGGAACGGGTTAGCCATGGGTTTGGACTTAAAATTAATCGCAGCAAGACCAAGGTGATGATTGTAGACCGTGCCGGAAATAATTCGCCTGAAGTGACCCGAATTGCGAATTGCAACGTGGCCCAATCTTATGTTTATCTTGGGGCTCTGATTTCAAACAGTAGCGGTTGCATCGATGAGATCAAACGACGTATGGGCATCACAAGAGCGGCGATGGACAAGATGCGGAAAATATGGAGGAATAGGAACATTACCAAAGCCACGAAGATCAGGCTCGTAAAGACGCTTATATTCCCCATATTTCTATACGCGGCTGAAACTTGGACTTTGCGAGATGTGGAAAGGCATAAAATAGACGCTCTGGAAATGTGGTGCTGGAGAAGAATGCTTGGGGTTTCGTGGACCGAATTTCGCACGAACGTCTCGATACTTCAAGAACTCGGTATCAAGCAGCGTCTGTTCTCAACTGTACAATCTCGCATCCTTACGTTCTTCGGACATGTTTCTCGGCGTGGCGATCAATCCATAGAGCGCCTTGTCGTTCAAGGAAGAGTGGAAGGCACTAGACCCCGCGGAAGGTCACCTACGCGTTGGACTGACCAGATCAAGTCTGCCGTGGGAAGTTCTGTGAACGAGTGTAGCAGGATGACCTCGAACAGGCAGCAGTGGCGAGGCGTCGTGAAACGCATCACATCTCCTAAAGCTACTACTGAATAACGATCACGACCGCTCTGTCAAGAGCGTACCGGATGAGAAGAAGGAGTTATATTTACATCGGCTTTTTAAAACCATTGAGGTTATGTGAAGACTTTTTTTGGCTTCAGTGAATATCTATGGGTAGGCTACGCATAACAATATCTGTAAAAGATTTACTTACAAATAAGAATATATCTGGCGGTATATCCAAAGTACTTTTTTTCAGCACAGTGTTTTTTTTCTCTCCTAACTATACTTGTATATTAAAAATATTAAATAAATAATGAAACTAATAATATATTTACACCGGATTGAAAATTGACTTAAAGTATTTTGCACTAAATGCGAAAGCCCCCATATTTTTTATATGAAGAAAGTTCTTGATGTAACATTTAAATGTATCTACAGACTTGTATTTGTAATTTATTCCTTCCTAGCACGAGAATCCAGTGACGTAACAAACAAGCCTTCCTTCACTTTTATATCCGCGAAACTGTTTCCTTGAAGGTCAACAGAATGTATAAGGAAAATGTGAGGGTTTCACCGGCAAACAAGCGTATAAGATGTGAAGTGGGATTGTGTCAGTACGTACATATATTAATACAGCGCTCGCTCGCTCCTTGGGGAAATATGGGGCGAAACGGCAAGAGGCCATGCGTAGACTAGTCACTACTAGGAATGCGAGTATTAGTAGAGACACCAGGTAATACAGCAATGAGTGCACGTCATAACGCTTATCTGTTAGTTTTACACGTGTGTATTTTGCGTGTATGCGTTTGTATCACACATGTGTGTACCTACCGACCCTGCTAAAGTAAATTGATGGAATATTTGATATAATTGGAAAGTGATAAGTAATGTGATGAAAGCATGTGTTGTGTGATACTTAACAGGGTAGTTTAATGTCAGTTAAACACAGTTTTTCATAAAATAACTACAAATTTTAACAAAAAAAAACCGACTATAATCTGGACCAAATTTAAATAGGACCACACGGGAAGCATCTGCTTTCAAATAAAAAAAGAATCATCAAAATCGGTTCATCCAGTCGAAAGTTATGAGATAACAAACATAAAATTAAATTAAAAAAATACAGTCGAATTGAAAACCTCCTCCTTGTTTTGAAGTCGGTTTAAAATAATATTTAACGGCACATTCTATTGTAGTCAAATTATCAATTACCTGCCTGTATCGGGTGGAAAAGGTATTTTACATCTACCCATTTCGCTACGTGTACAATTATGTAGCGGTCTCAAAATACATAGAATACAAATATACCGTTGTGTGTCAAGTTTATTTTATATTTAATCTCCAACTTATTTTGATTTCAATGTTTAGTAATTATACGTTACAATAAATACACATTAAGACTCTCTATTTTAATGATTATACAAGGTGGATATGACAATACGACATTAAATGTAACCGTGGGCTATTTTAAACCTCCAAATTGTCCATACTTACCCAAGGTAGCGCTAGTAAATGCTTAAGATATCTCAACTACAGAATTGTTTCTTGTGTAATGTCATACTTACGATAACAATGAACACTGTGTGTTAGACAAACAATAAGGAAATATATACGAGCTCGGCGGGAACTCGCAGCTGAGGCCCTTTCATATTTACAACATACATATATAACTGTAACAAGATACTTGGAGCGTCTCAACGTAGCGCTTACAATTTACTGCGATCACGTAATAAAAAGCGCGCGTCCCCATAAAAATATTATGTAAATTTTCCAAATGCCTCTCTGTCTTTTGTACGAAAAGATTACGTCCCGATTTGGAGACACGGCGGCGCCAAGTTTCTATTTTCAACTTTTACTGTGCGATATTTTAAACCCTGTTTAAGACTTTCTTTTGTGAAGAACATTAATAAACATATTATTTAATTATCTTACAATTTTTTTGTAGATTCCTACTGTTCTGTTATTATGCAGGGCTGGACTTAAATTATAAACAAAAAATACGGGAATTAAATATGTATATATTTCATGCGTTCTGACGTTCAATCGCTGTCACTGTGAACGATGAAACGATAAACCATTTATTTCTATCTTTTTCGCTTACCACTTTTTAAGAAACGTGGTCAAAACAAGCAATATAATTAAATTTATTCGAAACGAGCCCGTCTTTATGAAACAGAAGAATGCGTCATAATTTTAAGTAACGAAAAGACAAAAATAACAGCCAAAGATCTTTACGAACTAAAATAGCCAGAGAACTCTCTATGGCTGGTAGGTTTATTTAAATGTTTTATTTAGAGACTTCAAGCAAGATATTATTTTTTTGATTATTACATGTACTTTAGGTATAATATTTACAGATACGGACTTATTGACAAAGTTATTCTCTACTGCTAGCCTACATATCAGGAAAGTCTTTCTTATTAATGAAACATTACTTGACCAAAAAATGACAAATCGTTATACGTCATCCCAGTCGTGTACAGTAACATCTGTTATCTATTTCATATATTTTTTACATTTTTACTAACAACCTATTATCTACTGTTTAAATCTATACTATATATAGTATTATAAAGCTGAAGAGTTTGTTTGTTTGTTTACACGCGCTAATCTCAGGAACCACTGGTCCGATTTGAAAAAATCTTTCAGTGTTGGATAGTAAATTTATCGAGGAAGGCTATAGGCTATATATCATCACGCTAAGACCAATAGGAGCGGATCACCAATGAAGAATGTTTCAAAAACTGGGGATTGTTACGCTACGGGCAATAGGAGACGCAAACCAGGTTGCGTGGGTCAGCTAGTTAAATATATTTATCGAAGCGTGACGCTTTTGAATACGTACTGAAAAATTCTATGAAAGAAAATGATACCGAATTTAAACTAGGTATACTGTCACAAAGACTACTTAAATTGAATGTCAAATAACTTATTCAATTGTGTCACATTGGGTTTGAAACTTTCATTTGTCTGTTAAGTAAATTGAAAGAGAAGGGCAGCTTGTCGAAGACAATATCAACAAGTTTTGTTAAACAAACTGAATAGTAGGCATTTTAAAAGAAAGATAATATTAAATGTTGTTACAGCTAAAGGTGACGTTGAGGCAACTTGACTCGCCGCGATCATCTACCCACGTTGTTTTCCAATTTCGTTTACATTATCACCAAGAGACATTTTTTATTAGCCTTCTAGCTTTTTATGTTTAGGTTTTTAGATCTTGCGAAATAGTGACTTAAGTTTTATTGGCTTCTGGATGGACTTTTCGTCGTATAATTTTTATGTTTACTCGTATTACAAAAGCAATTAAATTTTGATAACAATATTTAACGAGTTTTTTTTATAGAATAGGGGGCAAACGAGCAGACGTATCACCTGATGGTAAGTGATTACCGCCGCCCATTGACACCCACAACTCCAGAGGCGTCTCAAGTACGTTGCCGGCCTTTGGGGGATAGGGAGGGGGAAGGGGGAGGGATTGGGTTATGGGCCTCCAGTATCCTCACTCACTCGGTGTCTCAGAATATTGTGATTATAATCTTCATTTAGCTTTTACCTTTTAATTTATATATGTCTAACTTTTGCCGTCGGCTCTGCTCACGTGTATGTCGGTAAAGTGCAGCGGTTAGCCGTGAAAGAGGAACAGACAGACAGAGAGAGCTACTTTTTAATTTTAATATTGGTATGGATTTTGCTTGCTCAAAGAAAAAATCCATAAAACAAGTAAAGTACATAAAATGATGTTTGAAAGACGGGCTTCAAGAAAGTAATGTCAAAGTACCTAAGAAGACAGCCACTGTTAGCCGTTGTCTGTTTTATAAAAAGCAGATATTGTAAGTTTCACATTGCAGCGATTTTATCTCCAGTAACCCACAAAAACGCAACTCAACCTGTCGGAACACATCAGGCCTGAATGACGGCGCGGTTTTCTACAATACTCCAAAATGTCGTGAGTCACGATCTGAAATTAATCGTAAAATAAGCTCTCGCTGCAGGAATCCCTCGGTGCTGTTTAAGCTGCTGACGGTAACGTGCGCGTAATAATTTGGCTGCTTCTAATTTGCACCTTGTTCAATATTAAATCATCACATTCTACAGAGACGTGAGATTAGAGATAAAAACGGCCCCTACCCTCAAATCGTTAGTAGAAACATGCCAGGAATATGTTTGGAATAAGTAAGTTAGTTAACCGGGGTTTATATTTACTACTCGAGACGTGCAGGTGAAATTCATGTCTCACTTTAAAATATTTCATTATGATTATTTCATAATTATTTTCGTCTACTTTTTCCATCTTTACTTTGGCTTGGGTTGAAAAATTCACATTGTGGCCAAGTACATTTATTTATAGAAAATATTTAGTCAGGTTTATTTATAGTTAGAAGTTTGTCTGAAACTATCCCTTGTGATACTGCTATCGTTTATAGGCGGAACAAATGACAAGGGTAAATCGTGAAAATAAAATTGAACAGGGCAGGAGAAGTAGGGCAGAGCATTACGATATCACAGGTCTACTAAAGAAAAATGGGTCTGGGATTGCAGTAGTGCAGAACGGGTATGACACCTCGGTCTCTCCTGTGATTATATAGGCACCATGGCAGACCTCTACTTGCCTACTTTAACAATGCAAGTTTGTAAATTAACGTGAGTTCTAGACATTTATTTGTAGAACTTCTTGTTCTAATGATTGTAAATAGGACGACTTTAAATATTATGTTATGAGCTCTGAAACGGGTCGTTACAACTTAGACACTCTGAGATAGGGCCTTACAATAAGACGTAATTTAGTCAGAGGACATTTTACGACTTCGCCGCTTTAAGGGGCTGGTTTAACGAGTCGCATTGTTTTGTTATTTGCCATGTTACGCGATATTAGGCTCTCTTGTTCATCAAGATACCAATCTGTAGAGAAGTACTAGTTGAATTGAGTTTGCAAAGTGGTAGAGGTACGCTGATTTAAGCACGAACGGGGCGGCTCGACCGGGGCGGTACTATCCTCTCACAGAAACCCAACTTAAAATGACAACATTCGTGCTTTCGTGAGTGCAAGACCGGAGGCCCAATGATGCAGAAGCATCTCAAGCAGGTCACCAGATAATGCATTGTTGCATTATCTGCATTCGCAATGAGTATGGTGACCATCACTTTTGGATTCTCATACATAAAAAAAATTGTACAAATCAAAAGTACGTACCAATCTACCCTAGATTGGTACGTACTTTTGATTTGTACAAATTTCAAAAATAGTTCTTTGATTCACAACATTTTCATATTACGAGAACACTTACTTACATGACATATAAATGTTTCTTAAAGTACGATAGTTGAAATGATACATGAGCATAAGAATGATAATGTCGATCATCTAACATCTAACGAAATCGAACGTTTACCGATCGGTATGCCTACTCACCCGGTTTCTGTCAGTAGTTGGGTAAGATTGGCAACATCATTGGTCTGTGTAATCATAACTTGTACCATTATCAGCCCTAAGTCATGAACCTTTGGACAAGTTATAACGAATGGGCAGTCCCATAACCGCCATCGTTGTGAACTTTATGGACTATTACGTGCACATTAGCCCATCACACGCCGGAGATGTAGGCCATTATGATGATGACGGGTACATGATAGTAGGTCAGGGACAACACAGAATTGAACGGCATATGAAGTCATAATCAGTCTTTTTATTAGTACAATTCCAGTTTATAGGTGATTTTGAAAAAACAACAGTTGGCAATCATATTATATTTAATTACTAGTGGTTGTCCGCGGCTCCACCCGCGTATATGTCGGTTCTCGCGGTAAATAGTAGCCTATGTGTTATTTTGATGTATAAGCTATATTACTGTAAAGTTTCATCCAAATCCGTTCAGTAGTTTTTGCGTGAAAGAGTAACAAACATCCATCCATCCATCCATCTATCCATCAATCCATCCATACTTACAAACTTTCGCGTTTATAATATTAGTACAGATATTGCAATTAAATCGAAGTTTCTAGGACGCCGTTGTATTATTAGAATTACAGTGAGACAGTGAGGTAGTTATACCGTGAATGTCGTTCGTCTGAACAAAATGTCGTAAGTAGGTTGAGATTCTGCACACGTAGTAGTACTAAAACGTAGGAGGAAACCAAATTGTTGAATTTTCTGTTGATATATACAACAAAGCCCAACACAGCGCTATTTGCATACAAAAATGAGAAGCTTGTAGGATAATTACACAGAAATTTGGTTCTCTACATAAACCATCTAGACGTAAACTATGGAATCGCTACTAAATCATTAAAAAAAATTATATTCAAGTATGTTTTTGCCATGAAAAAGTTATCCTTTGGCACATGCAGGTGGGCTCATATATCAAATACTAGCAAACACTAGCTGATCCGGCAAACGTTGTTTTGCCATAAATAAAACTGGGGTATAAAAAATAGATGTTGGTCGATTCTCAGACCTACCCGATATGCACACTAAATTTCATAAAAATGGGTCCAGCTGTTTCAGAGGAGTATGGTAACTAACATTGTGACACGAGAATTGTATATATACTAATATTGTAAACGTGAAAGTTTGTAAGTATGGATGGATAGATGGATGGAGGGATGTTTGTTACTCTTTCACGAAAAAACTACTGAACGGATTTGGATAAAACTTTAGAGTAATATAGCTTATACATCAGAATAACACAACCTTTTATTTTGTTTTCTTTGGTCGACTTCGTTCTCATTCAAGTCTCTTAGTGAAAAAAATATTGTAAACCGTATTTTTTTTTTTTAAAAGGAGCAACAATGGAGTTTCTTGCCAGATTCTTCTCCATGAAGGGTAGGCTGCACTTGGAACTGGCGAGAATCACTCGATTTTTTAATATTAAATATTGACTATTCATAAGTGCCTGTAAAATAAGTGCCTATATGAATAAAATATTTTTGAGTTTGAGTTAGGCTACTATTTGCCGCGATAACCAACATATACGTGGGCGGAGCCGCGGGCAACCACTAGTCTTTAACATACATATATCCAAAATACTTGTATATTTCACTCAGACAAAGAACAAATAATCGTGTATATCACACAAAACTGTGTGATGGTGTGCAGTCCACAACTGTGCGCTTTTCTAGAAACTTTCTGCGTCGCACAACAAAACTGTGGAATGAACTATCGCCTGCGGTATTCCCGAACCAATACGACCTTCAAACCTTCAAGAAAATAGCGTAATCCTTCTTAAAAGGCCGGTAACGCACTTGTGACGCCTCTGGTGTTGCGGGTGTCCATTCCCGTTATACTACAGCCACACATAACTAAACTTGATCTACTAAACAAGTATTTATAGTATTTCGTCTTTTCCATTTGTGTACCTATATTTTATCCCTCATATACTATGTTAACACAACCTACACACACACATTCACTCACACACACTACTCACTTACACAAACTATTTTCCTTTTATATGTACTTATCTGAGGTCTAGAATTAACTTCTTATTATATATAGTCTGTAAGGATATTGTAAGTAAGTAATAAATAAATAAATTAAAAAAAAAAAAAATGTATAGACAGTCTACTCTTGTGCTTTTTTGTATTAATTTTAAATTAATGTGTACTTCATAATTGGTGTATTGTTCAAATATCACTATTGTAAACTTATTATTGTCAGCTGTGAAGGACCTTACATTTAATAAATAAATTACATTAAAGTTGAATTTTATAGTCGTTTTTTTGTGTATGTAAATGTAAGTATAGTCTGGCCTTATAATATTAGTTCATATTTATCATCTTTTTGGTGATTTTATGTGTTTACACGGACTACCCAAATGTAATAATTGAAAACATACACAGAGTGAGTCTTGGGAAATTCCGGCACATTCTAGCTGTAAAGTACGAAGTGTCGAAATATATCAAAAAGGTTTACTTCAAAAATAAAATATAATTTGTCCTCATTTATTCCTCAGTCTTTGGATAAAACATGAATAATTGTATTGTAAAATTACACAGACAATATAGAAGATTTATAAGCATTTTTAACCGTCTTCAAAAAAGGAGGAGTTTCTCAATTCGACCGTATATGTTTTTTTTTTTTTATGTGTGTTCGCGGATAACTTCGTCGTTTATAAACCGATTTTGATGATTCTTCTTTAGTTGGAAACGAGATGTTTCGACGGTGGTACCATGACAAGGAAACTAGGATCTGATGATGGCATCCCAGAGAAATCGAGGGGAACCCTCATTCTTTTCAGGCACGTACTATGTTTTTCGTATATTTTCTGAAGCTACTCCGGCATTTGCGTCTGTTAGTCATCATTTAATGATGATGGGCTGATGATGAAAGGTACAACTATTTAACGGTTAGGAGTTGGAGGATAAATCTTTTGAGACCGCTACATAATTGTACACGTAGCGAAATGGGTAGATGTAAAATACCTTTTCCACCCGATACAGGCAGGTAATTGATAATTTGACTACAATAGAATGTGCCGTTAAATATTATTTTAAACCGACTTCAAAACAAGGAGGAGGTTTTCAATTCGACTGTAATTTTTAAATTTTATTATTATGTTTGTTACCTCATAACTGTCGACTGGGTGAACCGATTTTGATAATTCTTTTTTTATTTGTAAGCTGGTCCTTCCCATGTGGTCCCATTTCAATTTGGTTCAGTTTTGACATGTCATCCATGAGAAAACCATATAAGTCTTCAATTTGCATTAAGTATGTGCGCGACAAATTGATGAATAACTCAATATCACGCGAACCGATTTCAATGATTCTATTTAATGGTCCCGTATGGGCCCATTTCAGTTTGGTCGTTTTTGAAGTCGGTTTTATTTTTGTTTCAATTTTGTATTATACATAAAAACTTACTAATACATCATATAAAAAAACGTTACTGACTAACAAAGTAGACGATATTCACTCGCTACAAGCTATTATATTTACATAAATGTCACAATATAATTACTTACTCGTTTGCACAGCGTGCCCAACATTTTAATAGGGGCAGGAATATGAAAGTTACTTACGTACCGAAACAGATATACGTTATTAAAATATAAAATTATTTCTATACCATTACATATTAATGTTTCAACATTAAATAGAATATCTATTATACACACCGTGGCGTTTTTACGTAGCTTTTGTTTCGTTAAATAAATAAAAATTGAAATAAGAAGGGTTTGAATGGATGAAATTAACGATACATTTAAATGTGTGTAATTTATTATACTCTTAGAGGCAGACAGATATAGACATTTCATTGTCAAATTATTATATTGCTATGACATAAAATACTATGAACATTAATGATGACGAGTAATGACAAAAAATTGCAAAAAGATCATGGGCTTTGATTCGAGTTGACGTATACGACAATCCTCGTCTCCGGCGCTATTTTTCATGTTGTAGCTTTCTGCTCAAAGTCGCACAAATCACTGTAACGATACCTCTGTAATGTCCGCCATAAGTCAGACAAGACATAAATTTATCACCGAATTTCTTCGTCTGCTAAATTTGGACAGATCCAGTTCTGAGTAATGACTCGGCTATCTCTCACCCAATGGTCTTTTAAGAACTACCGTGCTTAAGATTTGTGAAGGCATAGGAACGAAACGATATTTGTTATTCGTTATTGAACTGGATCAGGCTCACAGAATATTGTTTTGTATAGAACCTATAATTTTTTTGTATTACCTGAATTAGTGATCTTTTGGCGAATTTTAACTATGTCACAAACATCGTCTTTTTTAAGAAATCTGAGTAATTAAATGATGAGATGATGACATTCCTTTTCACCGAGTAGTAATAGAGTACATTTATTAGGTAACTCGTGGGATACCTTGTTTTACATTCCTACTAGGTTTACATTTATTATAGCTTTAAGAGAGATTTTCCTACACAAGTGCGTCCTTAAATAATATGTTTAACTCAGTAGTAGTCATGAATTATTAAAGAAGATTTGACAAGCTTCTCCATCTGGTTTACGAGTATGTTTGGTTACCTATCAAAACTAATGAGATGATCTCGATCATTTACATTTACTGAAATATTTATAAATTCAGTAATATTTGAATATATCAATATAAATCTGATTCCCATAGTCCAAGCTCTGTCTACTTTGGGACCAGATACCCGACTGCGGTTTATTAAAAAATAATGTTTTATTGTGTTAAACGTTGTCTACAAATGTTCATATTATTATACACACATTTACAATTGTATTTTTGCAATCATCCTAATGACTCAAAATATATAGAAACATTTAGTATTTTGCTTATAATTTGATTTAATTTTGTATCACGTAAAAGTACCATACAAGTTATCACGTATAAGTATTGAACTCCTAATTCAAGTACCAAAGAAGCAAATATAATGGGCCTACACACAACGATAACATTTTATGTGTATGGCTGCCATATAATGTCAATGAGTGCTTTGTGGCATGGTTTGTGTTCATTTAGACAAAGCGCTTTGTATATTATGGTTTATTTGACTCTGGTATATATTAAGTCGATAAAACCACCATACTTTTGTGGCTACTATATACTCATAGTGCAATTCATAACAGTTACAATAGTTTCTAAGTTAGAAAGTAGCATCAGCGCTTAGCGCCATGAGCCGAACACCGGCTGTGGCGAAGAGTTTTTGTTCGTCGTGTTTATGTGATAAATCAACAGAGAACTAGGACGGCACACGTGTGGAGATGTACGTTTTATCTCGCAATTCTATGGATTTAATTCTTGAAGGGGTGTATGTTTACAGGACATGGCGCACTGAAATTTATTTAAAAAAACGGCCAAGTGCGAGCCGGACTCGTGGTCCGAGGGTTCCGAACCTGTAGGTATATTATATGAAGTTACTAAAAAAATATACTTTTCGCAATTTTTCCCTTATCTGTGCTATAAGACGTTGCTTCGTACCAAATTTCAAGATTCTGAGTTCACCTGAAGGTGAAGGTTTCGATTCCCTTGCGAGTGTTCAAAATTTGCAGCATAAACGACTGTATCTTTTGATTGCATTGGATTAAAAGTTCGATTTTTTTAAAACTCCAAGGGATAGTAGACCCGAGTATTTGATATGAATTTTAGCTTGATACCTTCCCGTGTTGCTGAGAAAAAGGGTCTTGACAGACAGACAGATAATAAAGTGATTCTATAAAGGTTCCGTTTTTTCCTTTCGAGGTATGGAACTCTAATAAGATGAACATGTCAACATAGTAGTAGTGCATCAACAACTCTCTCTGTTACATACCTTGACAAAATTAGTAATGCGTGAGAGAAAAAGTAATACAAGTTCATACCAAACTGATAGCTGTATACCTCGTTACTTGTACATTAAGGCTGCTACAATTGGGTATATTTTAAGGCAACTTAAGTTACCTGTGGAAAGTGAACGCTACTCCTTTGGGGGAGGAGTTTAAGCCGTGGATTTATTAGTGCAAGTTAACTTTTATAGCTCGGAGCTTGCCAGTTTCGCTGCGACCAGCCTTTATTGATACTTGGCGTAGTAGATGGCGCCGTTTCGCCTACTGATCGATCGTGCTGTATTAGATGTAGGTACGTAGTGTTTTAAATGTTCGTATTGTACCTTTGTATTAAAGTACGAAACTTTATTACTTTTTTTAAATAGGTAGTAACTTAATGTCAAGAGCACAGTTGAATTATGATTAGTGGATTTGTAGGAATTTCATCCTGCAATGAGGTAGATGATAAAATGAAAGATAGAATTTCTTATGAGTAATATACAGGGTGGATATGACAATCCGACATTAATTTGAACTAGACCTACCTACAAATGATACAATTCCACCTACAAAATTTCAATAAAAATTGGTTCAGTAGTTTAGCCATGGGACACTATTTTTCGTTTTTAAAATTGACTACACGATGTTGTTGGGTTAATGACCGATGTTACATCTACCGTCGCGTCGTCGCACGCGCTACCTTTGCACCTTTGAAGTAGCCGCCGACATCGGCGCGGGAGCCCTGTGTGACCTGTGTCGCTTTGTTGAACCTATTGGTTATAAATAGGTATTTATTTGTAGTGATTTTACAGTGACATGACTCATTAGTTAAGTTCGTTAGTTATTACGTAGCGTTATGTTATTTTGTGTGAGTTTTAAGTTTAGACAATGCCTAGACTCGGTTACACTTATACGGCTAGTAAATATTTTACTACGGATAAGATATTAATTTACGGAGAATGTTCGTTTATCCTACCTACCAATAGTCGGATTATTGTACAAACTATCCAGGACAAACGAGAAAAATCAATCTTTTATTCCTAATAGAGATAATGCTCTTCCAGTTGTAACCTTGACACGAGATGATCAAATTTAAAACCTTGCGGTTTCCGTTTTTTTGTGATTATTATGGTGACTGTGTAATTTAAAAAAAATGTGAATACATAATACATATTACTAGTGCTATTTGGCTTACGGCGATAAAGTAGGTATCTACTTTGTCAACCTACGTCGCGCTTCGTTTAGGTAACTATATTACGGCCGCCGGCCGGGACCGCGGCCACTCAGGTTAGTGAACTTAATTTACAAATGGTGTCCTTATTAGTTTGAATTTTTAAGATATTTAGTTTGTTTGAAAATTTTATTTTTTATTGTATCCGTTTTCGGGTAAATTAAACAATCTCAAAGTAAATCAACACATTTAACACATTTGCTGCGGCAGTACCTGAACCCAGTTTTACTACCAGTGCTATACGAGTCATATAGTTCCCGTATGAAGAATGCCAATCGTGCGGTACGGCCTGTATTTTTCCCGTATCAGTTCCTGACTTCTAAGGTCCTTAAAGGCGTGGAATAACGTTATTTTCAATTTTTTTTATACCATTCCTTAGATTATATCCTTGTCTATATATAGCTGCCGTAACACGAGGATCTTCGCAATAGACTAAGAGTTATATATTTTTTTCTAAATCGGTCATATTACGGGAAATTACTTCACGTCCCGCATAGAACGTATAAAGAGCTAGGGATGGGGTAAAGTTTAAAAACTGAAACCAACTTTTGTCGATTTTCATACGAAACATAACAGAGAATAGAAGATTCATTAACATCATATTCATCAACAAATGGTACATAAAATTGAACAAGTATACTCATTCTGTAGAAACTGTTCTTTCTTCCTTCGTACCTTATCAAAATAGTTAACAAATCACATGAGATCTTTACGTTACAAACTATGATATAATATAATATATATAATATATAATAATAAACTAGAAAATGTATCGGAAATCATATTAAGTGCATGCATGAATGAAATAATATATTAAAATTAAAATTGCTCATATCGCATATAAACTAATTTTTTTTTTTTTTATGTTTGGCCAGCCAAAATGACTCTACTCTGCCTGATGGAAAGCATAAGCAGAATCCAAGAGTGTTGGTCACCATGCTCACTGCGAATGCAGACAATGCAGCATGGCGACCCACACCATGGCGGCCTAGTGATGCTACTGCATATTTTAGTCTAGTCAACAAGTACGGAACTTGTTGACTAGACTAATTGGGCCTCCGGTCTCGCACTCACCAACGAAACACGATAGCATGCTGTCATTTTACGTTGATTTTCTGTGCGAGGGTAGTACCGCCCCGGTCGAGCCGGCCCGTTATTTAAATAAATTCAAATTACAAATATTAAATAGTATCCAACAAATAAATCCAAATAAAATTCCAGTTTGTTAATTCATATGGACCCCTCAACGGGTAAAGGCCTCCTCCATTTTGCTCCAAGTCTGTCTGTCCTTTGCTTTTGTAAACCAGTTTTCACCGGCTTTTCTAACTATATCGTCGACCCATTTTTCCTTTGGTCTACCTCTCTTCTTTTTGTTTCTTGGTCCTTGCCAGGTAGTTACTCTCGGTGTCCATTTTCCCTTGTCCATACGTGCAATATGACCCGCCCATTTCCATTTTTGCCTTCGAGAGTGTTCCAAGGCATCTATTATTTTTGTCGTTGTTCTTATTTCTGTGTTTTCTTTGTATGTTTTGTATACTCCTTTCCATCGCTCTTTGGCATACTTGTATTTTGTTTCTAACATGATTATTATATATCCACGTCTGGCAGCCATACGTTAGACAGGGTAGCATACATGAGTCCATAATATTTTTCTTGAGCTTCATTGGGAGCTTTGATTTTAGGGTTTCTTTATTGCTCCAGAATTTGTTCCAAGTTATGTTAACTCGTCTTTTTATCTCATCCTCGTGCCTTGTCTTAGAGAAGGATACTTGTTGTCCTAGGTAGACATAACTTTGAACATACTCCAATACATTGTTATTGACCCTTATTGGTATAATATTGTGGTTCGTCATAACTTTAGTCTTGGAGGAATTTAGTTCTAGGCCGATCACACTGCTTACGTCATACATTTCGTTGATCATTTCCTGTAATTGTGATGCTGTTTCAGAGAAGAGTATAATATCGTCCGCGAAACGAAGATTACTAAGGTGTTTCCCATTTATATTAATTCCTTTTCTTTCCCAATTTATGGTTTTCAGTATACTTTGTATACGCATTGTATATGTATCCAGTATAAGCATATATATGCTCACCCTTTATTCCAAAAGAAGCAGACATTGCCGTATTAATACGCCCAGGGTTTGTCGACTGTAATTTTAGTTAGCTGCTGTAGAGAGTACTACATAGGTACTACCTTTAACTTTACCAAAGTCGTTAACCTTTAACTACTTTGTAACTAAAAACGAATTTTAAATGTGTAAAGTAGATAATAATAATAAGGCACTTCAAGCAGTAAAATTCAGTTTGTGTTAAATTTCCTCGAAACGAAATCTCTTCAATAGAAGTATGTGCTCTTTTCTGGCGACCGACTGGTAGGTACTCTTAGAATCAATACCGTGTTAGCGGCGTTCCACATTTAAGTGTGTTAGTTGGCCAGCGCGTGCCTCCTGTGCCTCCGTACAATACGTGCCAACGATCACATACCTCCAACCACTGCATTTCTCTTCTCTGGACGTACAACTGCCGAGAAGTTAGTGTCTGAGGTAACAATATAATTAAATCATTTCTTAGAAGTTTTCTTACTATAAAAGAAATTAAATAAAATCTATATTAAAGCTAAGATTTGCCAGTTTCAAAAAATGCTATTACACGTAGGTATATACCTATATACGTAGGTAGGGATATATGTATCCTATATATATTTCCTGATTTGAAAATGGAACCCTAAAACTATACATTCAATCAAAAACGTTCTCATTATACGTTGCTCTTGCTGAATTTTAAAAAAAATCTTTTGAAAAATGTTAATGTTAATCCCTTGAATCCCTGGAAATCGGTTTCTCTATATACTTTAGACAAATCAGTACTTGGTGACAATGTGAATACCCTAGTGCTCTAGTCCTGCTACGTTTTAAAAATATTTTTTTAATCAGTCAATGTTAGATGGAAATTGTAGTGCACATACAGCCGCACATGAAACCTTTTACTAATTAAAATCACTTTTTGGAAGTTAACTTTTTTAGCTAACCAATAAATTGTTCCAAAAAGTTAAAATAAACACAACTTCAAATAAATTAAATTAAAAAGCTTTTTAAAAACAAGCTTTTACTGGAATGCCTCGAGACAAATCAAACGAGTCCATACTCGATGATGTTGCGACGTTTCTTTACAGAGTTCCTATGGCCACCTTCCAGTTCCAGCATCAGATCAGCTCTATGTCATTATAATATTGTATTGTGACGCTGTATACATATGCTTGCGAAATTTCAGCAAAATCAGTTGAAGATATCTGCTTCAAAATTGAGTTGCAAGATTCCACCCGAACATACAAGCATACATACTTACATACATTACAAGTTAATAAAAAGCTTGTAAAATAATATGTACAGCAAACTTTTAAACGTATGCAATACCAAGTACATAAATACCTTGGGCGCTGCGCAAACGTGTCGCCCGTTGCTACTACTGGTCACTGGTACTGGCGGGAAACGGTAAACAATCACCGGTTGTTACTACTGGCCACAATTCGTCGCTTGTATTCCATCAGTCTCACGATGTTGTAATGAATATACTTATAAGTAAATTTGTTTGTTAAAAGGAAATTTGTTAATGTTACTTGTGTCTTCAACAGGTTTCCAGTTACCGACACCGAACACTTTTTGATCGTCGTATGTGTTAAGTGGAAGCAACTAGACACAAACAAATTTTGTATAGAAATCAAATATTCATCGGTAGCTTGTATCCGACATAAGACACAAAAGTGTCCACGCTTGCGCTCTGCCAAAGATTCAGTCAGTACATGACTACAACCGTTGCAACTTATCCCTGTAAATCATAAGACACGAATTTAAACAATGTCATATCCACGAATATCCCCGGTCGTGTTGGTAACACACTGGTGACCGTCGTCGCGCCAACCCCCTGGAACTAATAGGGTTATGTGCAATATCACGCGCCACATCTCAACTGTAACTGATCGAGTATTATACGCGACGAGACACTTGAAGTGCCACGTACCTTGTGACGTCACACCGACCTTTATTATACATGCCACGATGGGTAACGCCATGTCACTTATTTATGGAATCACCTCTAATATTGGCCCCTTGAAATATGCGGCGAAATACTTGAAAATACATTGAATAATATTACATTATATACTAGCTGAGTCCCGTGGTGCTATCCGTGGTTATTGTCGTACCGCGGGTGACGCCGCGGGGCGAAGTTTAGTCTAAAAAAGTAGTCTAAGTTACCCCTTAAATCATCAGCTACCTATCAGTGAAAGTCCCGTCAAAATCGGTTTAGCCGTTCCAGAGATTAGCCGAAATAAACAGACAGACAGACAAAAATTTAAAAAATCCATTTTTGGTAGATCTACCGTGTATGCATATGCATTTCGTAAAAAGTACTCGTCAACTTTGGTACACAGAACTCACTACTTCTTTAAATTATTACGTAAGATTCAAGTTACATTAATTTACTGCCACCACAGTGAGCTATTATTATACACTAGTGTATAAGCAATTATCACAGGTTCTCCTCATACCAAGCCCAAACCCTATTTAAACAATGACAGCAAATTACAAAGAGGATTGTAAAACAATCGTTAGCCAGTGGAGGGCCTAAGGGCTCTTTACAAAACGTTAATGGGTACAAATTGCTTTAATTGATAAGGGTATCGATCGTAGCGCGTACGGGGTGTGTGGGGCGGGTGAGGGGCGCGTGCGGGGGACTCGATAGAGATGTTATCATAACAAGGTTGCAAGCGGTAGGATTGAGTACTTCAATTTAATAAATTTGATTATACTCGTGTTCATATATTATACGATTAATAACTATAAATTGTTATATATACAGGGTTACTGGAAACATGTAGCAATCCCTTTAAGGGGTGATAGTATCTCATTAGCTATCAAATTGTCCTCGGGTATATGTGTCAGAAATGTACCGTTTTGGAAATAAAATTAAAAACTCGTTTTTTTAAGAAAAGTGGATCACGCTACTTCAAAGTGCTCTTAAAACAAACACTTGCGTATTTAATGGTTGTTGTTGGTGTTTTTAGTTTGCTAACACCCTAATACGTAATAATAACACAAAAAAGAACAGAAATGTAGTACCGTTAGTGAATAATGATTCAGGGAATCTAAAAATGTTCATACATTTTACTGTTTGTTATGACTAAATGCAATTTTATTAAAAAAAATCACCTTACAATTTTATCGGCGTAATAGCTTAAAAACAAGTATGTTTTATTAGCTATCCTACAAGTTATAAAAAATTAAATACGTTGACAAATGGCTGAGTAAATAAACTTAATCGGGAGTAAGTGAAAAATCGTAATTTTTAAAATGTAGTTATTTTGCGGTCTAAACTTAAATTTACAGTCGATTTTCAAAGTGTGAGCCCCTATTTCTAATGCAAGCACGCATTCTTGTCCTCAATTGAGTTTTTACAACACCACTAAACAACGAGTTTTTGATTTCACTTGCGGCATTAACTATGCGGATCCATAAACCTACAATATTTGGTACAGGCGAGACATCATAGACCAGGCTCACACACACGTCATAATCCATCAGGGTAAGATTGGTACAACTTACTGGTCCCGAGGATAATTTGATAGCTAATGATCTCTACTATCACCCCTTAAAGGGATTGCTACATGTTACCAGTAACTCTGTATAGTCGAATAGCTTTCCATCAGAGAACTCGTACTTTCGGAATACAGCTAATTTGGGTTACCGGTATACAACCCTGACCTAATTGCTTACTTTATCTATTTCAGCCGTGTAACGTTCAACATTTCCCAATGTGACCTACCATTCTTTATTCATCAGCGTAACTAAAAACAAACACAAAAATACCTCAAATGACTTTCATTCTAATTTTGTAAAGATTAATCACATGTAATAATTAACCTATAAGATAACTCTATATATGTGCCCTGCAGTGTACCCTTTCGTGACCGAGATTTATATATTTGGACAAAATGTGTACTTAATATTATTCGGGACAAAAAGTGGTTCATTGGTCACACGCGGCGACAAGACCGGCGCGCGGTGGCCGGTCGGCCCCCGGACGACAATAACTCTTACAACTTGTTTCCGTAACGCAAACAGCCCACGTGACACACGCACACACTCCTCACGTTTATTGTATTAATAAATAGGACAGGAACTATATTTTTTACCAGCTGGTGCCCGTTCAATGTGGGGTGCGAGGGACTTTTCTCTCTCTCATCAGAAGAAATGCGAAAGAAGCGCCACCGTTTTAGTTTGCTTTTACTTGTGTCGAAGCGACTATACCTATTTATTTTCCACAGATTGTTTGACACCCTCCGGGTTCTAGTGCGTTCTCCGCCTCTTGCTCCAACTTACAAGCTTGCTAAATAAGACGAGCGGTTGAATGCGTTTCCGTGAACTGTGGCTGTGTCTTGTGCTGCTAATAACTAGAGCAGAATCAAACCTATATGCTCAGCAATATCTATACTGTATACTTATAATAAAAATATTAAAAATGTAACAGGTCAAATTCTGTACATTAAAGATATTTAAAAAAAAAAAATTGGAGGGCTCTCTATAATGGATACTGAAGCCAAAACTGTATTTTTTTCATTTTTGTCTGTCTGTCTGTATCTTGGCCGCGCATCACGCCGAAAGTACTGAACGGATTCAAATGAAACTTGGCGTGATTTGAGTTCATACTACGAGGTAGGACATAGGATAATTTTTATCCCGAAATTCAGCACGGTTACCTGGAGAAATTCAATAACACATGATCCGATTTCTTTCATTCTTTTTTTGCTAGAAATAAAAAAATAAAGGATAACGGGAAAAGTATTTTTTTTTTCTGCGACTGTACACTGCCTGTGGGAAGCTGAGACAGATATGTAAATATGGCGGTACGAAGGGTCAGCTAGTATAAAATATACCTGTGATTTTCAATACCGTTCTTTGACCTGGCTTTTCATTATTATAAAACTTACTTCTAAGAAGAACTCTACTAAAACCGGGATGGCAAAGTAGGAAGAAATATATATCTTATCATAAAACACGGATAAAGCAAGCTTGGAATTAAAATCCCACAAATGATATAAAGTTTATTTTCTCAGAAGAAGTCGGTTGAAAATTAACCTCTAACCTTCATTGAGGTTTTGACCACAGAGGTTAGATCTGATGATCAGAGATCAGATTCTGATCCCAAATTATGTCAAAACGTACCGTTTAGAATTAAAATTTAGGTAAATAGACTTACAGAGAGGCCAAGTTAGTATTGTGATTCTATGGTATTGTGATACTCCCATACTAGACCTATGGAGGAAACTATTCACGCTGCAATGAATGAAGCAAAAACAACTTGGGCAACTCACGAACATATTATTACAAAAGAACACAGTGTACTCAAACTATGAAGAAGTTCACAATATTACACGAACACTGTCTCATCTAAGCGTTGAACACACGAGAAAATAATACTGTTTTTGTTGAGAAAATAGAATAAAGTACAAAAGATTGATCATTAAATCTATGGACAAGGCGATTTACCTAAAAGAAAGTTGTAATTCCAAATCAATGGCAACATACGTGTATACAAATACGTCCTACGTGACTCGTAACCGTACTGCCTATATATTGGCTAGTTTCAACAGAAAAAAGCATTTGATAGATACACAGTTCCCTAAAGAAAATTGTTTTCTTTTAATGTAGCATTTCTATTACTATTTTCAGTAAAAAAATTATGGAACAGGCCGTGGAATAGAAATGTAGCTGGTGTCGGGAGACTTTAAAAACATTAATGAAATGGACGCAAAGTATACTCAAACTCAAAACAACCATTTGTGAATCACACAAAGTGTTGTCCGAAAGCACAAGGTTCAGGCACTCATCGCAGTAAGAACCAATGAGGTAAGCGCTTATACCAATACGTAGTTCAAGCAAACATTCTTCACTTCTTAAAATAAAATATTGTGTTATCTACATAACAGTACGTATCTACTGTTTTTTTTATTTATATTCGACCCGGCCAAAATAATAATAATAATATAGCATTTATTTTTGTCACAAAGGTGGACACATAAGTACAAGTTAAATCAGAGTGAAATGACTCTACTCTGTCTGATGGAAAGCATAAGAAGAATCCAAGATTGGTGGTCACAATACTCACTGACAATGCAGACAATGCAACAATGCAGCATGGTGACCCACACCTTCCGCATCATTGGGTCTCCGATCTCGCACTCACCAACAAAACACGACAGCGTGAAGGCTGTCATTTTACGTTGATTTTCTGTGCGAGAGTAATACCGCCCCGTAGAGCCGGCCCGTTCGTGCTGAAATCAGCGTGGCTCTACTACCTGATCCACTCTTTATTTTTCAAATACAGCTAGAATGTTATAAAACTAACATCGCACGTCCGAAATAAGTTGATGTCATCATTTATTCATTTAAAGTAAGATTGATCAACATATACCTAGTAGCGTCTAGTCTAAACACATTTTTTGATACAATATTAGAAATACTTTATAATTATCCCGCCGACAATAACGTTATTTAATGATGCAGGCACTGTAAAAGGTTAGTTTACTTCTTGAAAAATAGAACTTGCCTAGAAATTATTGAAATTTGTAAGTCAACCCGTGAATACAGTACTATATCACAAATATCTTATTAATTTGCGTACCTTGTCAGAATTTTTGTATTATGTATTATATACAGTCGAAACTAAACGATACAAAATTAGCGAGCCTCACGAATTTGAAATGATCCAGCACTAGGAGCACATATTGGTCAAACTGAACAGCACGTGTATCTGTTACACACTTTCGTCCTTTCCACGAAAACACTCAAAGATTGCAGTAAAGTGAGAGGAAAGATGTAACACATCAACGTAGGTAAATTATGTAATTAATACTGTCGATTGTCGGCACTTGATGGAACTTGTTGTAATACATTTTTGAATGAAATTCACTTGTACTTATTCCACTATTTTAATTAAGTTTACACCTGACGGGTTTCGCCTTATTGCATCCACAAGATACCATAAGGCAAAACCGGTCAGATGTAAGTTTAATTAAAATAGTGGATTAAGAACAAGTGAGTTTCATTCTAAAATGTATAAAAAAGTAGGAAAATTGTGTTAGAATTCAATCTTCATTTCCAGCGACCCTTATTACCACTAACATGTGCGCTATTCAATTGTACCTATTGTTCCATTAGAAGGGTTACAACTCCTGGAATCGTTCATTTTCTCGCTAAATCTTTTCATAACTTATTTATATTAGAATACATTCGATACTTTCATTGTTACTGCCAATTGGCAGTTGTATTGTTAGACGCGAACTAACGGCTCTCGTGAGGATAATAGCTATAAAATATATCCTTCGCTGCCCTTGCAAGAGTTCATTAAATAGACAAAAAGAATACCTAGACTCAGAAAAACAGTTTTTGGATTACACAAAGTGTTGTCCCATGGGGGACTCGAATCAACATATCTACGCATCTATTAAATACATACTCATGTCTGATTCGCTCGGTGCCTGCGCCTGTCATAATTGCAACTGACAATTAAGTAGACGGACAGTGTGTGGAGCATGTTTATCGCTCACATAAATAACAAGAGCATTAGGCCTGACTGGTAACATCATAAATTCATCAGCAGCACTCGGGTTCATTTATCAAAGCGCACAACAACAAGAAGGAAAGTATTTCGTGTAGGTACTTTGTTATTGCTAATAATATCACTTACTTAAACTCATTTATGATACTTAAACAGTCGTGTTCTAACGCCTTCGCATTCAAATTCGAATGTATGTATGATACGTTCAAATTGACATCCTACTCACATATGCGAAAACTTAAAGGCGATGTAAAACATCACAGTTTTACTTCTTTACATTTAACTTATCAAATACTTTTAAAGGTAGAGTTTAAGATAGTTTATTAATATAGCAACGTTAAGTCCTGACTCATTATTGTCTAAAAAACAATCATCTACTGGCAAAGACATAAAAAATGAAACGTTAAGAATAATATCGACAAAAGAGCAGTAACAAGATGATATTTATTATTATGATGTTGCAGTTACTAAACATACTATGTAATTACCTCTACCACTTTATCTTCATTGACTCTGTTTTGCTCATGCAGGCCAAGCTATCTTTATTTGTCGATTTGAACAGATTGGTTGCCAAATTTCACCGCATTTACAAAACTAAATACTGGTCACAATACGCGCTGCATTTATTTATGTCGTTCTTTGGAACTTTGCCTAACGAAACGAATAGCAGAGGAAAGTAAACTATGGATTCAGCTTTCTAATCAGGTCAAATGGCGCTCTAGATCTGAACTAGTTCACAAATAGGCGTCACATTTAGACTTCCGAGTTATAGTTTACTTAGGTTTAAATATGATAAGCTTATTGCTTAGTCGTGATTCATTTGTATTAAACAGATAAATTTTATTTTAAATGTAGCTGCGAATCGTGGAATACAGAAAGCCTAATAAATCTAGCTTAGGTTGTAACTTAAATAACATTAATCTATTCTATATACATAAAAGCGAAATACCACTCTTGAAATTTGGCAGGTAGGTTCCTTATAGGCTGTAGACATCCGCTAAGAACAGATTTTACGCAATCTACTTTTGGGGTTAAAACGGGGATGGTAAGTAGTTTGTATGAAAGTCGAATGTTATTGAAGTTAAAGTAATGATGGCAGAAGGATTTTAAATGGTATTTAAGTAGAAGAATTATTGAAAACAACTACTTGATTTTATAAGGAGGGATGTTACTATATGTTACTAGCTAAAGCTAGTTAGTAATATATTATGTACGTTACTTAAGAACACTCATTTTCAAAGTAGCTAAAATATCACTCGCTGATAATATAGCTAACCATTTGTAAAAAAATATTAAAATGGGTTTAGTGGTTTAGCCGTTAAAGCATAATTAACAAAGAAACTCACGTTTGCATTCATAATATTTACTAGGATTTCAATGGCCATGGAAAATCATTAAAATATTTCATAAAGAAAGGCGATAGGAAAACACCTCCTTAAATAAATTTCACCACTTAAGGTTGGAAACTCATCTTTGAAGAAAACTCATCCAATAATACATTATTAATGAGGCTGGGACTATCACAGCTCGAAACGTCCTTTGTCTGGAGTAACTCTTACGTGGACAGTATAAGGTCTAAAATTGAGTACACATATAAAACATGCGGTCTTCTGGCCTAAGCTCACCTGTCCCCGCGTATTGAGCGCTGAATGAATTATTATCGAGACAATCGACGGATCTGTCATGCGTACACATAGACATTATACAGAATCGATTTTCATCTTATATTGATGATCGCCGCTTTCTGAGTCGTAAGCACTATTAAATACAGAAACATCTATGCATTTATAGAAGCATTTTATAGTATATTTCGCGATGTTATTTCACTGGGTTGTTAGTTCAATGGTAAGTGATCCTGACTGATAAACCAGACGTCGTGAGTTGTATTTATATCCAGAATAAAATATTCTAGGGAGCAATCGTTTATTCTATGTCTCGGTGTAATTTAAATATGTTTTTGTCTAGAATATACCTAAATAGCGTTTAAAAGCAATAAGTTAGTATATTACGTAAATAAAAAACAAATTTTAAATACGCATCTGGCTACCTTTGTCGGGCACAAAAAGCGGGAAAATGACAGCGTTTCATAGAAATATGTACGTTCAAATTTCAGCTAACGATTTAGAAAGCTTTGCCTTAAACGTTGCGCTGTTAAATAGCACCAGTACGTCTTTCAGTTACCTTGTAAACATATTATAATGAAGACAAGATTCAAATTAAGGTGCCCTTAATTTTGCCATTTTTCAAAAATCTCTATGACAGTATAAATCGTGTCTTCTTTGAGTGGTCACGATTTCATTGTAGCTTTAGTACAAAACAAGTGCCCCTTTTTTGTTAGACTGGATTTTTAGGCTCACGTACATTACGAGACATTTTTTGTGCTTTACGCCATTTATAATGAATGCTTGTAATGTAGTTGCTATGTGGCCGACGGCACGGCGTTGTGTGGGACGCAGGGGTTGGGTGTTGTTTATTCAGAATTAAGAAGAAGAATTATTCAGATACATTATAAAACTGAGAGACGTGTTTGAGAGTTTACAAAAAGTGACGAATTCTACAATCGCCATCTTTAAGTCTCATGACTATGATTGCGGTATGTAAACGTATGAATGCTTAAGATGACATGTCTAACATCTTTGAGTACTAAGCATTTTCTAACTTTTGTATACCTCAAGTACAATATGAACAGTCAGTGTGTGTCACTAGGTCTGTGACACATACTGACTGTTGAGCATGCCAGGTTTGTTTTAATGCTCGGAGTGTCCAAATATATGCACACCGAGAGATCTCCCTCAATAGTATGTATAAGGCAAAAGAAAACGAGGAAAACATAGATCAATGTACATACAGCAAAGGAGAAAGTGAGAGTCGTGGTCTACCAAGAGATCAAATAGTCATGACGACTGTCCCACTAACAAAAGCCTGGCCTTTGAATTGAGAGATATATATATATTATATGTCTGGATTATACTGTTTAACTCCATATATACATATATATATATATATATATATATATATATATATATATATATATATACACATATATATATACACATATATATATTATATATATAGATATATATATATATGAATGATGAATGAATGCATGAATGGAGCCAGCTTGACCGGAGTGATACCGAGGCCTCACAGAAAATCGGTGTAAAATAGCGCTTGCGCTGTGTTTCACTGAGTGAGTGAGGATACCGGAGACCATACCTACTCCTTCCCAACCCCTTCTCCCCCTCCCCATCCCCCATCAGCCTCTGGTGTTGCGGGTATCCATGGGCGGCAGTAATCGCTTACTATCAGGTGATACGTCTGCTCGTTTGCCCGTATTCCATGAAATAAAATTCAAAAAAATACGCTCATCTCTAGCTTCTTTGACTGGAATGCCCGAACTAAGGAGCTAAGAACCTTAGCAAAGAAAGGTGTGTTAAGTAACAAGTCCTTTATATAACATGAGGATGAAATAAATGTTGTTTGTGTGGACCATTACATTTTTACTCTTGCTTTTTTTTCTGAAGACCACTTGTAAAAGACTTCAAAAACAAGCTTCAAGTCCTCCATTGTATATTAATACAATACCTTAATAAACTCAGAATATGAATCTTATAGGCGGTACACACTACAACGATTTATCGTAGCGATTTAACTGTGCAGTTCGTTTGTGCAGTTTTATCGATAGCGTGGAGGGAAATTGGTTCAGATTTTTTGAGAAATATCTAAGCCAATTTCCGTCCACTCTATCGATAAAACTGCACAAACGAACTGCACAGTAAAGCACCGGGAGAGGTTTAGAACTCTCCCTGTCCGCCAGGCCCGGGAACGGGCTAGGTACTGCAGACGACTCGGGCGTCGGAGATCGCTAAACGATCTCCGTGCTCCATAAGCGCAAGCCTGAGGGTGACAGGTGAGGCCACCAGCCACCCTAGCAGAAGCAGGCCGGGGCGGCGGTGCGAGTTCTATAAAGTGATCGCGCCCTATTCTGAATAGAAGTGTTAGGGTTCCTACACAGGAGGGGGCCACCTACAAAAAGTGGGTGGCCCGAGGTACGTCGGGGTTCTAGGGATATCCTTTCGAGACGGTGTGCGGTTTTTAGTCGGTTCGAGTCGGACATAACCACCAACCCGTGGTATCCGAGGGGATTTCGCAAAAAAAAGTGTACTCTTTAAAAAAATGTTAGAGACTGAAACGGTAAAGACGCAAAAGTGTTTGTAATTAGTTATTCGATGTCAGTTCAAACTTACAACGTCGAGAATCCCTTTAAACATTGCTGCACATGCTGTGGCCTCTGTTTGTGTCGATCTATGATTTTTAACTATAGCTTCAATTTGACGTTCATAAGTGTCACTTGGTGTCTTAGATGAATAAATGATTTTGATTTGATTTGATTTGATCTGACCCAGGGACGATATTTTTTGGTATTCAAGGCAACTTTTAATCTTTACTGTACATTTTGTTTAACATAGTTTGAAAAATTCTTTGCTAAGATATTTCGGTCAATGCTACCCAAACTCCTTTCTTCCTAAAATTCGTCTCCGCAGTGCATAGTATATTCCAGCCTCGTCCCTAATTGAAGTAAACAATGAACACGTTTATTGTTAGCAACTCGTTGTAATATTATTATGATTGTACAACAAAAACATCACATTTAACATACGGATTTGTTTGAACATGTCTCGACTCGGTGTTGGTAATGTTTCATTTAAAAAACAAACATATGGTTGTACGCGTAACTCGTAAATAACTAATATTATGGTCTCACAGAATAATGTTTCTCTACATCGTTGGTGAAAAATGACGGGCTGAAAATATTTGTGTTTGGTCCTACATTTATACGACGATAAATAGACTTTTTCCTTATGCGTGTAAAATAGGGAAATAAATTCAGTCCAAGAATTCTCCATTTTACTTTTTAACCAATATCGTCATCATTTAATTTGCGGCCACATGTTTCTATTATTTTTTATTTTTTTCTAACCCTAAGAATGATATTTTATTTCAAATTTAATTAAACATAACAAACCCTTGGGTGCTAAAATAAATAACTCAATTATCAAACATTTGATGTAACAAATATGTAACTTCTTACCATAGAAGAGTTAAATATGTAGTCGTGGTCAACTTTAAACAATACGAGTACATGTCTATTATTGTTTAGTACCCAACTTCGATCAATAACAGTACGTTATTTACATTATTGATTAAATGCAATGTGCATCTGCCGCGACCTAAACCCGCGCGAGTACGTTGAGGGCGTCACTAAGGCGGCCTCGCGGAAGTTAGGTGTTCTAAACAAGGTGAGACGGTTCTTCTCGCCGGAGCACCTGTGTCTTCTTTATAAGACCCAGGTTCGCTCGTGCGTGGAATACTGTTCTCACCTTTGCGATGGTGCCGCGCAGTATCTGTTCGACGCTCTCGACCGGTTGCAGCGGCGAGCAATCCGAATTGTCGGCAGTCCTGAAGCCACCGAGTCCCTTGAGCCTCTGCAGATGCGTAGAGATATCGCCTCCATGGCAGTCCTCTATCGTCTTTATCATGGGGAGTGTTCTGAAGAGCTCTTCCAACTAGTCCCGCCTTCTCCCTTCCTCTACAGGACAACACGTGCGAGCCTCAGAAGTCACCGCCTCAAAGTGGAAGACATACGCTCTCGCACTCATCGATTCGGTTCTTCTTTCCTGTGCCGATCGGTTAAAACCTGGAACTCACTACCAGCGCACGTGTTTCCGTCCAACTATGATCTCGGGTCCTTTAAGCGGGGCGTGAAAAAGCATCTCACTAGGCCGCCATAGTGCTGGTCGCCATGCTGCACTGACCTTGTTCACATTGAGGATGGTGACCACCACTCTTGGATTCTGCTTGTGCTTTCCATCAGGCAGGGCAGAGTCATTTTGGCAGCTAAAATATAAAAAAAAAAAAAAAAAAAAAAAAAAATACAATATTGATCGAAGGTACTCAATAAGCAATTGCTTATGCAAATACTCAATTATATTTTTCTTATTTAGATGGTAGAATCAAGTTAAATGTTTACCTTTGAAGTTACTTTTAAACTTGTAAAAACTAAAAGTGATGGAAGTTCCTGCACAAACTAAAAGTTTACATTAAATCGGTGAAACTGAAGCTCGAGTCGAGGCAAACGAAGCGAAATGGAGATGACCTCTTTATATAAATAAAGTTTGGAAGAAAACAGCCTCTGAAGAACATTAAACGAAACCTTTTGTTGTTATTGTATCTGGCTCCGGAGCGTGGCGCGCGGCAACCGGGCCGGGCCGAGCCCAGCTCGACGTTACCATTCATTTCTTAGTAGCCATGTAACGTTCCATGATTTCAAATTTTATGCAATATTTTATAAGCAGAACATTTCACGTTGTGTTCTATCTGCGGCGAGGATTATATTTTGTTACGAATATAGGTACTTGTAGGTTTTTTAGTACTGTTTTTGTCTGGATGTCATCACATAGTGCAGTCGATGAACTGGGTATGTTGTATAAAGCTTTTAATCACGACGCTTAAGTCCTGTGGCTCAGGTATTGCCTATGAACAAAAATTCGGCAAGTCTTTGTGCGATTACATCTAGAAAGTAGCTATAGGGTGTTTAAAATGGAACCCTTGTTTGAGAACACTCTCGCAACTTCCTGCAAATGGTTTTTTTTCTGGATAAAATACATGCAAATTCAAATAGTGATGGTATTTTTGCAAAACTTTAATTGAACATTTGATGTTAATTTTAGTGCTTTCGTTATAACTACCTCGAAATATAATTTAACTCTCCTTATTCCGGAGACCAACCTTCGGTTTGTAAAATGAATCCTTAGTTGTTAATAAACTTCAACGGAAATTAACCATTTCAAACCAGTTTTTCTAATAATTTAAATATATACCTCGTATTCATCACTGCGGTACTTAAGACACAATACGAAGTTCTTGACAAACTATTCGTGTAATAAATCACACAATACATCACCACTGTATCGGAAGAGAGAAAAACAAAAAAAGTTTCTCAATTATTTGGCGAAGGGAACACTCGGCGAAGTTTCCGCGAGTCCTTGGCAGATGACACTGAACTGACAAGTAAACTGCTTTGTTTATATCTGTTGTGTTCCCTCACGCTGCTGGCATCGCCGAGACGAACCTCCCTTTGATATATTGTTTGCGGCCTAAGTGTATACGAATGGAAATTTATTTACGAAGAAAATGGAATTGTTTAGTGGCTGTCGCTTCGAAATATAACATTTGGGCTGTGAAAACGGAACGGTTACTCGTTTTTTGTTATTCATATTCACATTTGAATCCTTGCTAAAAGAAAAAAAGGTTATTTGATGTAAAAGAATATGGGATGGGATGATGTTTTTTCGAATACAAATCTGGATGGTCAAATTATATAGTTTTCATAATGTCTATAATAAAACTGGATTTAAAAAAAACACAATTAAAGCGCGACCTTGCGTCATGACGCGGATCCACCCAGGAGCGGACGTTAAACGGGGACAATATCGGAGGTACAGGGGGCTATATGTTTGCTACGCACCATTGCGCCGAGCTCATCACACTCCTAATAAAAACATATTCTCGTCGAGGCGGCTCTAACTCATGTATACTTAACGCAATAGCGTAGATTTATCGCGCTGTTTGTTACTCCCTGTTACCGCCGATGTCGTAACATCGCAAATGTTCGGGAACTTGACCCCGGTGCGATAGATAACTTACATAATCGACTTTTGTTATTTGTTGTTAGAGAACAATAACAATACTTAGTTGTAATAATGGTTGTTTAAGGACTTGTAAGTGTTACCTTTGTTATATCGCTTGAAGATTAATAAAATGTGTTTGTTACGTTTGAAGATTAATAAAATGTTTGTGAGGATGAGGTGAGACTTCATTCTTCTTAGACTTCTAGAAGCTTTGTAAAACTATCGGTGATTATTTCTTATAGAACATAACATGACTTTATCCGGGCACTGAACGCGGGATAAATATTTTTTCTATATAATAAGTCTATCTAGGCGACTTTAAAAGTTCTATATTAACCCTCTTATAGATTTAAACTAAAGATATTAGTTTAACATGAACATTAACAGCGGTAATTTATCTTTATTGCTTTTTCATCTGTTGTTCCAAACACCATACTTTATCGCTATCGAACTGTACTAATATCGATATAACCGGTTGTAAATCTTTAGTTTTATCTCTCTCGGGATATCCCGAGGGTCGACAACACGTTCGGTATAAATGTACATATGTGTTGGTACTATTGGCGAGTATCAAATATTTATTCCTTGTGAGCTAGTTCTGTGGTTTACAAGGTTTGGTATAACCAGGAGCTTATGCTAAACAATAAAAGTCCTACTAATATTAAAAACGCGAAAGTTTGTAAGTATGGATGGATGAATGTTTGTTACTCTTTCACGCAAAAACTACTAAACGGATTTGCATGAAACTTTACAGAAATAAGGCTTATACATCAGAATAACACATAGGCTACTATTTGCCGCGATAACTGGCATACACGCGGGCGGAGCCGCGGGCAACAACTAGTATACAATAAATTAGAAAGTATTTTTAAAAAGGCAAATTTCAGTGGATAACCTGTTACAAAAATTGGTAATCATTATCATATTTTAAAATCGTTTCTTTTTTTTATTATATAGGGGGCAAACGGGCAGACGTATCGTCTGATGGTAAGCGATTACCGTCGCCCATGACACCCGCTACACCAGAGGCATCACAAGCGCGTTGTCTGCCTTTTAAGAAGGATTAAACTCTTTTCTTGAAGGTTTGAAGGTCATATTGGTCCAGGAATACCGCAGGCGACAGTTAATTCCACAGTTCCCGAGGAGGATTAACTAATTTCTAGTTACAAGTTTGTACGAAAACCTTGGTGTACTAGTCAGATTCTCTCTGATATTTTAAAATACACGTCTAATAATATTTTTTCGTTAAAAGAACTTTGAAAAATATATCAATTCATTTTTAACCGAGTTCTTTTGACGAAAGATTTTCTTTTGACAATTTCCATGAAACGTTACTGACTGACCGCGTTCACAGGGTATTTACTTAAAATCAAGCTTTTAGTATTGATATAGGTATCTACTGAAATACAATTTTTACATTACATTTTTAACGTTTTCAAAAAAAAAAACTTTATGGTAGATTCACAATCGCATTTTATTTAGTTGGTCATTTAAAACCATGGTTATTCGAGTTACAATTCTAAATCCTTATCAACCCTTGAGAGGCTTAGCGCCAACGATTCATGACAAGTAATCCATTGCAAACAACCATTTATTTCTCTTTTAGGCTACAATAGCCTTCGCTGCACAATGTTATCGCAACGCAGCTACATTAATCATTACTTATCATGTTTAAATTGCCGCTTTGTGTGCACAAAAACAGTTTCTGTAGCCTGCCACTTGTTAATAACTATATGTCACTAGCATCGATTAATCTGACTCGTCAAATCAAATGCTAAACTAAACACAGGTACATTATTAAGTCTGAACATAGAAACTGCATCCATAGTTCCTTCAGAGTGGTCGGATTTCCTGACCGAGAATGAAATATTAAACCGGACCAATGCTGCTGCTTCTAGTACGAAACAACTTTGTGTACCAACAATATTCTGTACAGTTAACAAGCAATATAAACACACCCTTCCTTGATTAATAGTTTTCATAATATTTGTGGAAAAGTTTACAGAATTAGCTGTGAGCGACTGGCGGTTATTGAATTCATTTCTTAGGTCTGACCTACTTTCGCCTTAAGCATTCTTCTTGGAAGATAACAACGATTTTCCTAATTCCATAAGATCGATCTATTGTCTACCAATCAATCATAGCTTTACCTATGAACAATTTTTGTTTAGAGGACACATTTTAACAAAACAAGATACTTGCTAAAAAAATTATAAGGTTGTTACTATTTATACTAAGTATTTCTTTTACATTTGAACGCGTGTACAGCAGATGTTATCTAAGTTTTGGGAACGCATAAATATGTATTATTGCTCGACAAAATGATAAACCGTTACAAACGTTCAATAAGGGCAAAAACTGTTAGTAAATATGTATTGTTCTTTCTTTAGACAACATACCAAACAAAAAACAATCTATTTTTTTTTCACCTACTTAATCATAATGCGTTATAGTATGCACTGTAGTCGTATTTACTGCGGTAATTTCAACAAGAATTGTACCTATATTTTATTTCAGCCGTACACTTCACTTGTAGACTGCCTCATTGATCTAGTGGTGACCGTTAGCGACTGCGGATCAAGAGGTCTCAGGTTCGATTCCTGGGTCGGACTGCTGTTGAGTTTTTCTTACAAAGAAATTCTTAATAGCAGCCCGGAGTATGGAACATTGCGGTGTTTCCTGCCCGTGCCTCGGAGAGCACGTTAAGCCGTCGGTCCCGGTTGTCATGAACACCTATGACAATCGTTATTGGGAAGTCAGTGCCCTCAAATATATACTTACCACTAGTTCAATCTTCGAATTCGGTTCACCCTCAGGGTTGCGGAGGTCCGATGCCAGACGCTCCGTGGAAAAACTGATATTCAGCCGGTAGCCGACCGAGAAGAAGAAGAAGTATATTTTACTGCAAAATTTGTAATTAAAAAGTTATATCATTACAATATTATACCTAGATCAAGAGTATCAAAGTATATTAATATCAAAAATATACCTAAAATCTAAAATTTCCGTATTGCTTTTTGACTTTAGCAATAATGCCTTGAAAGTGTAAAAGTGTATTTAACCAAGAAACGGGTACTACAACAAGTTAAAATTGAAAACTCAGGGACCGGCCTCGAAGGATAAGGCGAGTTTGCGGCGGTCAATATTGACGAACATGATGAATATTGTACAACAACGCTCAATGTTCTTGTAATAAAACTGTGTGATATACAGCGCGGGTGTTGGGGCGTACAGAATCATGTGAGTTTTATGGAAGCGCGTAACCGACGCGCGTAATGTGATGTCTTTGTATTACGTTGGAATAGCTTGAGGAGGTTTATGGCCAAGATTCAATTTATGTGCTCAATACGTAATGCAGACTGAAGATCCTGAGCAAAAATATAGCTTTGAAAAATATTAATCTTAGGATTCTTATCTACTTTTGTAAACTCGGTTGCACGGATGGTGTACTGGTTTAATCGGTTGCCAAGCCTCTCTCTAGGTTCAAACCCCACATGGGATGGGTCCCCATTTTGTGCAATCCACAAATTGTTGTTCTTGGTCTGTTGAGTTGTAAAGTCCTCCGCGACGCAGGATATTCTTAACTAGCTCTTATCCGCGGCTCTGCCCGCGTTTATTTCAGTTATCACGGTAAAGAGTAACCTATGATCTTTCTCAAAAATCAAAGTGTCTCCACGCTAAATTTCATTCAAATCGATGCAGCGTAACAGACAGACAATGTTACTTTCGAATTAATATTATTTGTATGGATAGTCTAGTATAAATAAATAAATAAATAAATAAATATTTTCGGACATCTAACACACAACGCCAACTAGTCCCAAGCTAAGCAGAGCTTGTGTTATGGGTACTAGACAACTGATACAAATACATATATACTTTTTTTTTTGTAAATACATACATATTATACATAGAAAACACCCAAACTCCGAAACAAATATTTGTAGGTCATACAAACATTTGGTCCGACCCGGGAATCGAACCCGAGACCTCATGATCACCAGTCGCACACGCCAACCGCGAGACCAACGAGGCAGTTATATGAGTATGAATGCGAGCTGTTACGCGGATAATCGCGATTTGGTTTTAAAAAAGAAAGTTTTTAATTTATTTAATAAAAACACTGTAATTAAAGTACAGAGGGTCAAATACAACACAATTTATCTCTAGAGGCAACCGCACTGATTGAAATATGGACACGGACTGGCGAAGACCAGTGGACGAGCAGAGGGCTTGGAGAGGAGAGCTGCTGACTAAGCAGAGTAGCAGGCAGGGCAGCACTTAGGGGTGCATATCTCAGATATAACAGAGCGTTGTCTTTTAAATAAGAAAAATAATGTTATATGGTATAGATATATACAAGTACATGTTATTCCGTTTCAACAAATACAGAAACTAAGTGATGGATTAAATGAAGCAAGCAAGGTGATTCTATTACCAACAATTTATCAATATTGGGATTCCCAAGGGCACTACGCTGACAGATAGTTTTCCTGTTTTTCTTGAACACGTCGGCCAACTAACTATACTTAAGTAAGATATTTACACGTAGAATTCTTGACTGCCTCGTTGGACTCGCGGTTGGCGTGTGCGACTGCTGATCATGAGGCCTTGGGTTCGATTCCCGGGTCGGAACAAATGTTTGTATGATCTACAAATATTTGTTTCGGAGTTTGGGTGTTTTCTATGTATAACATGTATGTATTAACAAAAAAAATTATATATGTATTTGTATCAGTTGTCTAGTACCCATAACACAAGCTCTGCTTACCTTGGGACTAGATGGCGTTGTGTGTTATTAGATGTCCGTAAAAAAAAATGAAAAGATAAAAGGATTGAAAATAGAGTTCACTACTATGTGATATCATTTCTTTGCCGTGATGTTCAATGAAGAAATAACAATCCACTTGCGTTCCCTTTATGTCAGCCACAGGGCTTAGGTGACAGCTAATAATAGTCTATTTCACACAATGAGCTGAGATTATCCTGAGCTGTTATTAATTAGACTCGAATACTAATCACTTACCTCATTTACATAGACAAACCATTAAGCTGGCGAACCCACATAAAGACAAAGACCCGAGTCGGCTTATTAATTTATATTTACAAGAGGGTTTAAGTATAATGGCTCTATATTATACGATTTAAAAAACTGGAAATAATCTATAGCAGATGGATATCCGCATTGCAACTCCACCCCTAAGGTGGTAAAACGGGGGTTGGAAGTTTGTATGAAAGTCCTATGTTGTTGAAGTAAGAGACTTGTTTAAAATGTATGCTCTATAGACGGTGTACAGGTGTACTAATAATGTATCTTTAGAAATCTACCCCATTCTGGGGTTCAAACGGGGGATGGTAGTTTGCATGAAAGTCCAATGTTATTGAAGTTAAAATAATTATGGCAGAAAAATTTCAAATGGTATTTAAGTAGTAGAATTACAACCCGGTCACATTATCTAGAGACCTCGCTGGAATGCGAACCTCCCGCCCCGTTCTCCTTTCACCTCCCCGCGCTCGCCACGGCGCGTCAGTACGGTTAGCACTTTCGTTGCCGATACGCGTCGACTTGTTTTCGTGGTATATTTTTAAACATTTCATTGTTACGTTTGGACTTTTATTGTTATTTTGTTATTGCTGTTACGTTAAAATATTGTTTTTGTTGCAACGTTGGACATTTTTGTTAAGTTTAGACATTTTGGTTTAGTTTGGACATGTTTGTTACTATTTCGTTGCTTTGAAGTGGGACAGTGAAAGTATTTTGAAATCCCTAGGCGAAGAGAGTTCGGACAGTGAGATCAGCGATAGCGATAATGAGACAATGACTGGCATCGAGCCAATCATATATTCTGAAGAAGATTTTTAGTCTGTAATTTTGTGCAATAAACACTTCTTGTACCCACTTAACCAAGATTGTTTCATTTATTTCCCATCATTTTAATCATATCATTATAATAATATTAATAAATAAAATAAAAAGCCTTTTATTTCTTGCATTTCATAGTACAATTTAATTTACAGTGTGCTTGTAAAATAGATAAATTAAAATTAATGTGATAATGATAATATTATTATAATAATATTACCTACATTAAATTAATTAAGTAACACAATCTTTGTTTTGTTGGAAGTCTTGTTTATAATAATATCCTACTAGAGGATACTTGTTTTGCGCACCATATCAGAGCGCCGACGCAACGTGACGTCATCGACGCCAGGTCTCTAGATAATGTGACCGGGTTGTATATAGGTGTGTATACTAGCTGAGCCCCGTGGTGTTACCCAAGGTACAATAACCAGGGCAACGCCGCGGTGCAAAGCTTGTAAAACTATATATGAAACGTACTTCAAACTGCTATTTAATCCAAAATTGTCATTTAAATCAATTTTCGTTATATAGTCAAGAATAAACATATTGTACAATTTTATATAAAGAAAGATGTCGTGTTTAGGTATAATTGTGTTTTTGTCATTTTCTTTCGTCAATATACTTTATGACTGACGTTCTTAACAGAGCTGTTCGTTTTTCAGATACCATTACGATTTGTTTTTATTTCAATCAGATGGTGAAGTAAATCGTTCTTTTATTTATTGTCGTCTTATGGGCTATTTGCATTTCTCATTTAGATACTAGTTACGTCATCTTAAGAAATCATTGCTTTTATAATTCTTATCGCTGTCTTTTTCCAAGCGATTATTTTGTTCATTTGTGAACAGAATAAAATCCAATTATTGTCTATTTATACATCTGATTGAATATTTAAAAAGGGATTTCCATTTCCGGGAGTTACTAAGTGCGTGAGCCCTCCTAATCAGCAAGTCAGTAAACATTCCTTGTATTATTTATTCGGAGAGAGTCGAACTGGGTGGACTCTTTTAATGTACATCCGACGGCAAGGCTCACACTTTAATATTAAATGAAACACGTGAGCTCACTTCTACTCCGGTCTATTTATTATTAACGCGTACTACGACTGTATAATGGTGTTCATTTATTTATTCCCTTACCTAATTGAATGATGCGTGAGTAAAAACGTGTAACACGCACTTATTATATTCATGTTAATCTGATACAAACACGCAATGGGCGTCACGACATCTGAGAACATTGTTACAAACAAATAGACCAAGCTATCTTTATTTAAATTTCTTTTCATCTTCATGTTGAAGGAAATGTATTATTCACCGCGTGAGAGCCACGCTTCGGCATGCATGGGCCGGCTCGACCGGGGTGATACCACGGCATCACAGAAAACCGGTGTGAAACAGCGCCTGCGCTGTGTTTCACCGAGTGAGTGTGGATATCGAAAGCCCATACCCCAACACCTGCCCCCCCCCCTTCCCCTCCCCATCATCCAAATGCCGGCAACGCACTTGTGACGCCTCTGGTGTTGCGGGTATCCATTGGCGGCGGTAATCGCTTACCATCAGGCAATACGTCTGTTCGTTTGCTCCCTATACCATAAATGGTGTAACAATTATATACTGAACAGCGATACCGATACATAAATGGTGTAACAATTATATACTGAACTGATTCATTAATTTGTTTTTTATATTTACTGATTTATCAATCCATAATGTATTCATTTAGTGATGTGGATGTAGCAGATTATTATAACTGCGGTTTATTGAATATAATAATAATATTCTTATTGAATGCCGAAACAAATTGCATATTCAAAATAAAATTCTGTCAATTAACATTCTATTTAACTTGGATTTGAACAATTAATTATATAGGTAATTATTCAAAAGTGAAACATTGGTGTATGAAACCGAACCCTATGAATTTTCCCTCCAACCCTTTTTAACACTATGATTTTGTTTAATAATAATATCAATCAGTAACTTTTGTGTTGCGATAAGATCATAAAACCATACCATATATTCAAGATAAGGTTGTATGTGTAGCGCAACAGTTGACACAAGACATCGACGACCACCAAGTACAACACTCCAATTACAACACACCCCCTAACTGTTACTGGACAAGTAGTTAGGGAATGGTTTAGCTGTTCAATATTGTTTGTAATGTGAGCACGTCCTGCAGTTTGCAGTCAGACCAACACTGCACTCACTAACTGATATAACGCGAGTGGCGCCGGCGACAACGATTACTGCCAATTATTGTGTTATTCCAGTATTGCACGAGTACGTGTGTTCTGCATTTATGGACACCACTACTACTGCTATTACTACTACATATGGATATGTAGGTATATCACCAACAACGCTACCAGAGTGTTTCTAATTTATTTTATCATATAACGTTATGTTAGTATAAGAAACAGGATTATTTTAAATGACTATAAGAGTGAAATATTAACAAAATAAGTGTTTTGCACTATTCCAGAAATGGTTTGCATTGTAGTCAGTAGTCCTAATTATCGTCGAATGATTTTTGTGGATGTTTAGAAGTAAGAGAATAAAAAACTGCAATAACATTTTTTAGTAACAAAACATGTCTATTTGTAAATAAAAAATTGATAAAATCCTATAAATGTTTCAAAATCAACAGCAATATTTTCTTGCGTTGCTCTCCGATTACCTCATCAACTACTGTCATTGCAGTAGCACGTAGGTGATGGTCGCTCCGTTATGACTTGTTGCGACATCTCTTATCCAATTGGGGAACTAATAGCATGTCCCAGAAAAACTTCAGACATTCACAATGTTCTATGATGTTGTAGAAGTTTTTAGAGGGTTGTTGAGCCAATCGGGTTGCAATGAGATTTTTCCAGAATTTAGGATTTTCGGGGGTTACTTCGTTAGAAGTTCCAGAAACTTTCTACAAGATAAGCCCGAAAAGGAAAACTACGATCCGGTGTAGACACATTTTGGTTTTACGATGCAACGAGTTGTTTAATCGCATTATTTTACTGTTCTTCGCACTTATTTACTCAATTCGCTTTTATCAGCGATAATTGAGACTACGCAAAGCCGACCCCAAATAATCTTGGGAATAATTAGGGCTAGGAAGATAATGATGATGAATTGTGACTACGTAAAAATTGATGTTTAACCTAATCACAAAGCCAAACTCATAACAACGTTACAATCACAACCGATATTGCATCTTCACTTCCCTCCGCGGGTCTGAACGGTTCACGTGTGACGTCGCGTTTTAATAATTTAAATATTGTTTTTGTGTATCCTTGCGACTATTACCCGGTTTGTGGGCGGTATAAGGTTGTATATAGTGTTTTTGACAAATAATCTGTAAGTTTTACGCCTTATAAATACAAATATTGTGTTAGTTTCTTTTACTACGGCTATCGGTAAGTCAATTTATTTTATTCATAAAGGTAGGTAGGAGTAATATTTTGTTTGTATTAATTTTCTTTTCGTGTTTTTTGATTTTGAAGTTGTTTTTATTGATATTTCTTTTGTCTGGTGTGTCTTTGTTTGGCCATGTCGGTTGTTGGCGAGTTGCCGGATCCCGGTGGTACAAATGAATTTCGAACACCAACCGGAAATAAATTGTTTGGTAGAATGTCGCCATCAAATTTATCGTCAAATGAAAGTAGAACTGAACGAATTAGGGCTTCGGACTTGGGCGAGAGTGTTTCGTCTCTTAGTGGTCGTGATAACTGTGGGGAGTATGATTATTTTGAGTTGGTGTCTCAGGCAACCGAATATTTGGCAAAAATTAACGAATTGGTAAACGATCAGGGGTCGCGAATGAATGTGGGGAATAGGACCGCCATTATGGACGTAACCCAGCGGATTACCGGTATCGTCTCATTGTTGGCAATTAAATCTGCTAGCAATGAAACGAAATTAGCGAATCTCGAGCGCCGGGTGGGGGGTGTCGCCGTTCAACAGCCGGGCTTGACGTACGCGGACAAGCTTAGGCTTCGCTTACCACCTGGATCAGCCCCGTGTCCGGTGTCCGCTGAGGCGCGCGTATCTAGGCCGTGTGTTATTGCGTATCCTACTACGGAACGTTCAGCGGACTATGCAACTTCGTCAGCTACAAAAGAAGCTCTCATGAAGGCTATTAAACCTAGCGACGAAGGTTTTCAAATTGTAGGCGTCAAAAAAACCGCAAAGGCAGGCGTCGTGTTGCGGGTCGCAAATGAACGGCAGCTTAAAAAACTAGAAGCAGTAAACGCCATTAAATCTGTAGGCTTACGCTTAGAAAAGCCGAAAGGCCGAAGGCCCCGTATAATTGTAAAAGACGTGCCCGGTTCTATGGAGGATCGTACCTTCCTAACAGCTTTATATCGTCAGAATATCAAGGACGAATTAAAATTAAGCGAAAGCGATTTTTTAAAAACGACCAAAATTGTCAGGCATCGTAAACTGGAAAACGGACGTCAATGGATAGGCTTAGAATTAGAGACAGAGGTTAGGAAACACTTGGCTAGCACAAAAGATAAATTATATATAGACTGGGCCACATGTAGGTTTATAGACGACTTAGAAGTAGTTCGTTGCTTAAACTGTCAACAATTCGGTCATGTTCAAAAATTTTGCACTATTAAAACTCCTACGTGTGCTAATTGCGCGGCCAGCCACGATACAAGGGCTTGCCCGGATAAGGACACACCAGATTTTAAACCGAAATGCGCACAATGCAGCCGGTACAAAAAACCATGTGACCATCGATGTGGATCACAAGACTGCTCCACATATAAACTTAAATTAGAGCAGCTAATCCTAAATACTAATTACTGAATAGCTTATACAGTAGTAGCTGTAGTACCTTTTTAATAAAATGGATAATATCTCAATAGGCCAGTTAAATCTTCATAATGATAAAATAGCCACGTCAGAATTAGATCGCTTAGTTTTGGAACAAAAGTTAGACATTGTCCTTATACAAGAGCAATATCAAAGCGCTCAATTGCGGAATTATGTAGTACAACTAGATGGCCGGTCGCGGGCTGGGATATATGTTGCAAGTTCTAATTTTACGGTAACATCTTTGCGTAACCTTATGACGTCACACTGCGCCGTTGCTGAGATCTCATCCTCTACCTGTAGGGTTTACATAGTGAGCTGTTATTTTCAATTTTCACATCCTATTGATCCTCATCTACATCATTTACGTTTCGTTTTGCGGTCCCTCATAGGACACAAAATTATTATTGGCGCTGATGTCAATGCTTCTTCTACTTTATGGTATGGCAAATTGCGTGCAGCTGACATGGCTCGTCGCTGTGCGGTTGAAGATTTTATTGCGGAAATGAATCTTACTATCCACAATACCCCTGATGCACCACCAACTTTTTGCAGCCCAATGGGTGAGTCTTCTATTGACGTGACGCTTACGCGCGGCGACGTCTCGATATCTGGATGGCGTGTCCTACCGGACGCATCCTGTAGTGATCACCGCTTAATCGTGTACGAATTCATACCAATGGTTGCACAATATCCACAAAGAACTCCTTACAATTTTAGGTATAAAACTAAAGGGGCAAATTGGGCTTTATTTGGTTCACTCTTTGCAGTACATGCCAAAGACTTCAGTCGCAGTGGTCTATCAGCTGAGGAAAGCGCAAACATATTATCAGATACTTTCACATATTGTGCTGATGTTTGTATCGGCCGTGGATCTATCACTAACACTCGTAGATGTGATTGGTGGAATTATAAATTAGTCGAATTACGTAGAATCTATCGAAAAGCTCGTAAAAAACTAAATGACATTAAAAAGCGTAACGTAACAGGAGTTATTTACAATAATGCTCTTATTGCTCTTAGAGTTGCCAGGTCTCATTATAGAGCTGCTGTGGAGAAATCAAAGGGAAATTTAATACGTAAACTTGTTGATAAACTCGATAGAGAGGGTCCCTGGTCACCTTTGTATCATGAATTTAAAGCAAATAGATCAATCGACCTTGCATACGTACAGAACATCAAAATTAATAATAGTTATACTACAGGAGTAGAACAAACCACAGAATATCTTTTAGAATCACTTGTGCCTGACGATCGGCCGGAGGATGACACGGATTATCACCGACAAATTAGGCAGTGGGCTATTGAACCACCATTGTCTCCAATGTCTGACTTACCATCTTCAGACGAATTCCTCAGTATTGTTAGGTCATTGCCACTAAATAAGGCTTCGGGCGACGATAAAATATCAAACAAAATGATAAAAGAAGCTTGTAAACTTTCGGGTGATACGGTTTTAACAGTTTTTAAACGTTGCATTGCGGAAGGAGTATTTCCTAGTGTTTGGCGGTGCGGTAATATTCGAATAATACCAAAAAGCGGCGATAAGCCGCCGGACGATCCTAAATCCTATCGACCCATAACACTGTTACCATCGCTGGGAAAGCTTTTAGAGCGTCTTGTAGTACCACGACTTCTACCGGGTGGAGTTAAATTTCATGATAGACAATTCGGCTTTACGTTGGGAAAATCGACAACTGATGCGGTTATATCTGTAAGGAAAACTGTCACCGAGTCAAGTTTTCAATACGTTTTAGGCATCTTCTTAGATATATCTGGCGCCTTTGACAATGCGTGGTGGCCCATGCTATTGCTAAAATTAAAATTAAGAGGTTGCTTTAAAAATATTTATTCCCTTATCTCCTCGTACTTCTTACAAGGTACTACTAAATTGAGACTTGGGCATCATTCTGTGTCGAAGGCGCTTACGATGGGGTGTCCTCAAGGGTCAGTGCTAGGACCATACTTGTGGAACATAGGCTTCGACGATTTTCTGGCAATGCCTGTGCCGTCCGGATGTACCCTGAATGCGTACGCGGACGACGGTTTGTTATTGATAGAGTCGGATACTAGAACGGGGCTTGAGAGGCTGGCCAGTGAATGTTTGGACTTAATATCTCGGTGGGGTGGGCGTAATCGGTTGACGTTTGCACCAAACAAAACCTTCCAGCTACTTCTGAAAGGTAACCTCAAATCACCGCCTTGTATTAAATTTGAAAATATTACTATTAAAAATAAAACCTCGGTTTGTTATTTAGGATTGGTTTTAGAAAGAAATTTTTCATTTATTGAACATATTAGAACAGTTAATGAAAAGTCTAAAAAGAGTTTCTTTGCACTGACGAGGATATCAACTGCGACATGGGGTCTGTCATATAATACACTAAAGATCATATATGGAGCTACTTATTTGGGTTCTATTTGCTATGGTGCTCCTGTATGGGCAGATAGGGCGACTGTAGGTGCTGTCCGTCGCAAACTGTTACAAGGCCAACGACCTGCATTGATTTTCTTGTGCAAGGCATACAGGACGGTTAGCACTGAGGCTTTACCGGTGTTGGCAGGTGTTCTTCCGGTCGATCTCGAGGTGCAAAGACGTGCAGCCATGTACTATTCCACACTACAAAACATGGAATGCGATTTTTTGGGCATACGAGACCGCGGTAAAATCATAAGATTGTTTCAACAAAAAACCAATGTCTATAACGACCTCTTGGATGAATGGCAGAAACGATGGGACGAATCATCTAAGGGGCGCCACCTTTACCAGTTCTTTCCATCTGTTCGCGAAAGGTTGTCAAGGACATGGCTCGAGGTAGATCACTGTGTCGCTCAATTTCTTACAGGCCACGGTAACTTTAAGAGCAAACTATACTCATTTAAATTAGTCGATTCACCATTGTGTCAATGCTCAACACCTGATTCTAGCTGTGAACAGTCGGCTCATCATATCCTCTGGGAATGTAGTCTTTGGCACAATGAACGTAACATGATGCTAAATAGCTTACAAATGACGTCTGGGGTAGTATATTATGGGGATCTTGTGTCAACTGCGGTGAATTTCCGTGCGTTTAAGCGATTCTGCCATACATACTATAGAAATCAAATATAGCTCACTTAGGACCCATAATATTTTTATCCGTGGTGCTTCCCGGTTTGAAAAAGGCGTCTGCCTATTTTGACTCCATTTTGTCTCCCGCTTTGCTAAGGAGGGAAGTGGACTTATTATATTTCCAACTCCTCCAGTTTTCTTCTGATTAATTTCGTTGCGGGTTCCAAGACAGTTAAATTTTTCCTGGGACTTCCCGAGTGTCATAACTCGGTGTTTTCGTGGGTCACCGCTGTTGATCCTGGTGTACAGGAGTTACAGTGGTGGGCGTGTGGGCGGGATTAGTCCCACATAACCGATATTGCATTTAATGCATTTTTCTTTAGATTAACCAAGAATAATGTAATTCTGTTTATCAAATCTACAGTATTTTTTAAATATTTTACCATAAAGTATTAACACCTATACATGAACAAATTTTTATGACTAAGTACGTATGAGTAAGTTCTCGCTCTTTAGTACTCTGTGTGATATGATGAAAAACCTTCTTCAAGGATATTTCATAAGCGGAAAGTTGTGATAGGGGAAAACACAATTCACAAAAGTCTCAGGGTGGAAATGACGTATTGTCGTGGCGTTTTGTCCAACCCAAGGACCTTTCGCTTTTGTTATGTTAATTTGTAGACGTCTAATATTCAGTTCGAAGGATCTCGGGCGATACTTTATCATTCGAGGTAAAGTCCGAATGCTCATAGAAACATTTTTGAGCGTTTTTTTATATACAATGACAGAGTACCTGCAGAATTGTCTATCTTTTTTGGATGATATTTTATTCATTCTTCGTTACACATACAGACATAATAAAGTGTTTACTATGGCTATATTTCCAGGTGGGTACAGATATATTAAACTCCACAATTTTTTAACTATAATTTTAAATTCCGCTTACGCAATGAGGGTAAGCCAATGGGCGTCTGCCGAGCCTTAACGGTTTCATTCAACCTTTATGGATTAGATGGAAAATTGGACGTATATTGAAAGGAAAGGTAGATGAAAAGGTACAGTAACAGGAGTAATGAATATAATCAGTTAGTGGGGCAGGTTAAATTCGCGTACCTTTAATTGGTTATTGTTTGAAAGCTCGAGCACTCTAAACGATTTCTTTTTTGTTCAAACTTTACTTTTTATTAAACAGCGTGGGTCAGTTCTATCGTATCCTGAACATTTTACTATACACATATCATTTTAATACAATCGATATGAATCAGAAAAGAGCTTTCGGGTCACTGCTATTTTGCACCGATCAAATTTTGCAAAACATTCCTACCTCGCGTCGGCTCCATTCAAATTCAAGTCGGACACTAAACTTTCGTACACCTTTATGATGTAAATATGAATGTTTTTTTTTTATCTTAGAGAATAATTTATTTCCCGTTATATCTATAACAAACTAAGATTACTTATGTATATAGTATTTCTGTAGTTTTTCTCCCAATTCGTAATATGTATCACGCATGTTTAATACCTAGAGAAATAACAAACTCTTATTTATTACTAAGGCCGAGTTAATCCGCAGTACTAATAGAATTATTATATTTATTTATCTTATCTGTGTCGCAGTAGATTAAGCCGTACTAAATTGTATTTGTAACATTTGCTGTACATTTCCCACGTGTAATATGAACACAGCGTGTGTCAGCGAGCAAAAGTAATTAGCGCAGTAATTGAATCTGAAGCTACCGCAGATTATATATAATACAAATTGTTTGCTGACAGATCACTGTGAGATACCGTTATACACCAACACGCAAGGGTACAACTGAATGCTATTGGGTTCTTTCTATAAATGCTACGTCATAACTTATGGTAAAAATGTAAGGCTAAAACAAGTTGAGTATAGTATTTTACTCTGCCAAATATTTTGTGTGTGATAAAGAAAAAATTATAAAGGATTAGGATATACTCACGTTAATATTTTGGTAATACGCCAACAATTTCGGACTTGAAGGGGACCTTTGTCAAGGCGTGAACCGACTTTCCGCATCTATGTCAGCCGCTGTCAACGACTTGCATTGATGTTCTTGTGGCGGCGGTTACCACTGAGGCTTTACCGGTGTTGGCAGGTGTTCTTCCGGTCGATCTCGAGATGAAAGGATAAATGCATTTTATTTGGGTATACGAGACCGCGAAAACAAATCATTAGATTGTTTCAACAACAGTCCGATGTTGATAATGACCTGATAGACGAATGGCAACAACGATGGTACGAATCATCTAAGGGACGCCACCATTTCCATATGTTCGCGAACGAAAACTATAGTTAATCTGCCATTGTTTCAATGCTCAACGAGCATCATATCCTCTGGGAACGTAGTTTTTGGTACAATGAACTTGACATAATGCTGAATAGCTTACAAAAAACATCTGGGGCAGTATGGAGATATTGTGTCAACTGCGGTGAATTGCCACGCGATTCTGCCATACATACTATAATTTGCAAATATTATGTTCATTAAAACTTTGTGAACGTGGTGCTTCCCAGTTTAATAAAAAAGGTTTTATTTCATTTTGTCTCCCGCTTTGCTAAGGAGGGAAGTGGATTTATTACCTTTGCACCTCCGGTTCCGGGTTCCAAGACAGTTTAATTTTTCTGGGTCTTCCCGAGTGTCATAACTCAGTGTGTTCGAGGGTTGCTGCTGTTGATCCTGGCGTACAGGAGTTAAAGTAGCGTCACTTATGTCGTTCGGGTTGTTTATTCTAGTTATAGTATATTTTTGTACATTTTTCTAAGTATATGAAATTTACGTAAATGAAATTCGTGTAAACTTCAAATACCTACGGATAGTTGTGCAATATAAGTAACTTGGCAAAAAATCCGTTGCGTCACGCGATAAACTGAATATTGTGCATGCACGTTGTCGATTCGAATCCTTAATTGAAATTTTCCCTGAATCTGAATACTAAAGACCAAAATTAGGTAGATAGGTAGTAGGATTCTCAAGTTTTAATAGATTTTTTTTAACTATAAGATTATTTTAGAAAAAAAATTACATTTTAAAGAAGTAACAATGATACGTCATTAACAGTGCCAATTCTATTGCCACAAAACTCTCTAAACGCTACTCAAAATTGATCTGAGTAAGTTTAACCCTGTCAAACAATGTTTGGTATTCTGAAAGCGTAGATCTAAAGTTGTAACATCGTTTTTTTTCTTTTCAATCTTTTAACAATTTTTGTTTTCAGCGCCCTCTCGTTCACTGTAGTTCGAACTGCAACTAGGTGCGGATTGCGATCAAATTGTTTAGCTGTCTGGTGCACCTAGGATGCGCCAGGTGGCGTTTATTTTAAAGGATTTTTAGTTTAGATTAAGCCGCCTAGTAACAATGATACATTATCATATGTGTGTCATTCGGTTCTCAATACATTTTAAATTTATCGCATAGAAACAAGCAGTATAGTAGTTGTACGTCTTGTTCTCAAGTCATGTAATGAGGAGGGGGTTTAATCGAGAAAGTTCGATGATGCGTCTTTAAAAATAGATGTGTCGCAGATGAAAGATTCATTCTTAATCTTCTCTTTGGAACTCTGAGGAAGTTTTCATTATCGTGTATATATATATCTTTGATTGGTAGTGTTTTGTGAGTGATCAAGTCCCACTGTCTGTGGTAAGTTAACCTCAAAAAGGTTTTCATTAATATCTTTAAGTATGTAGAATATGTCCTCAGGATATTTAATTTTGTTTAATTAACCTATGTATATCAAAGGGAACATATCCGAATAATCTTAAAATATCAGTTGTAAAGCCATTATTTAAAAAGAATAATCGAATGTCAATGCAAAACTATAGGCCAATTTTATTGCTGTCAACATTTTCAAAAATATTTGAGAAATATCTATACGGTGAAATAAATTCTTACCTTGAGAATAACAAAATTTTGTGTAATGAACAAAAGGGTTTTAGGCAAAATAAGACCATTAACATGGCAATTTATGAATTTATTAAAAATGTTATATCACTCGTTGATAAAAAGAAACATGTTTGTGCAATCTTCTGTGACATGACTCAGGCATTTGACTATGTAGAACATAATATATTAATTAAAAAACTTGAAGTATATGGTATTAGAGGTAATGTATTAGACTTACTGAAATCATATTTAACTAATAGGCAACAGATAACAGAAATAACAAGAGTGAATCGGTTAACTAAAACTGAAGAAAGGTATACCTCGTTGAGGCGTCGTATTTCATATGGTGTTCCTCAGGGGAGTGTACTAGGCCCCCTTCTATTTATCATTTATATTAATGACTTGCCAAATGCCACAAATCAGGCTATGACACTATTTGCAGATGACAGCACTGTTACTATTAGTTGTAAGGACATTAGCGAATATAATTTTTTACATAAATAACTCAATGACATCCATTATTTCATGGCTTGATAATAACAATTTAAAAATAAATCTGAGCAAGACAAATATAATTCATTTCAACCAAAGAAAAGTAAATCCGTTAAACATAAATTTGGCTTACAATGGTTATACCATAAGAGAAGTCACCACTGCACGTTTTCTTGGATTAATTATAGATAGCAAGTTAAATTGGAAAGATCACATTGATTCATTATGCAAAAAAGTAAGCAGTCTAGCATATGCAATGTATAAACTTGCACCTACTTTAAATACCGACGCATTACTATCAGCTTATCATGGTCTAGTGGAATCTGTTCTTAGGTATGGTATAATTTTTTGGGCAAATTCAACCAATAAAGAAATGGTATTCAAAATGCAGAAGCGATGCATACGTGCCATGTTCGGCCTCCAAACTACAGACAGCTGTAGGCCAACATTTATAAGGCATAGTATTCTTACGGTTCCATCGCTTTACATATTGGAAACAGCCTTATTTGTCAGGAATAACTTGCATCTATTTCCACGGCTTGCTGACGTTTATAACGGTAGGAGCAATCGACGTGATAATAATAGACTCTGTGTTCATCCCGCCCAATCAACATTATTGCATAAAAGTATTGTGTGTAAAGCTCCAATAATTTATAATAAGATCCCTGCTGATATCAAAATATTAAAGACAGAATTATTTAAAAGAACTTTGAAAAAACTTCTAAATGATAAATGTTACTATACTGTAGATGAATTTCTTACTGACGAAAGTTTGTGAGTTTTTTTTATTATATATATTGTGTAATATTTGTTTTGACCGAATTTGATTTGTTATTGTCTGTTTGTATTGTTTTGTTGCAACATTTTGACATCTATTTTGTATTGACATTGATAATTTATATTGACATTGGTATTTTTATTTTTTATTATTAATTTGAATGTATGGTAAATGTAATTTATGAAATCCAATTAACTGATAATTAAAACAAAAAAAAAAAATTGCATGCTATTAAGGTAGACCAAAGAGGACATGTATGAATAAAAATGTAACACCATGATAAACCTTTGATCAGCAAATAAATGATATTATTATTTGTGCATTTGTTGTTCTCGAAATTTAAATTTCGGTATTCTAATGAAAACCACGGGCCTAGGCCAAGTGGAGTTCATTTGAGTGATTTGGGACTGAGGCTGTAATGTGTGATGTTGTGTCTTCCTGTAAAAACTTTCGAACAATACGGCAAGTGTTTAATATAGCGGCTTTTTGCATAGTAATGTATGTGTTAGTGGGGAGTTCAATCTGTCCTAGGAAGTGATGAAGATGTTTTGGTATAACTCCGGTGCTGGAGAGTACCAACGGCACAATGTACACTTTAGTCATTTTCCAAATTCGAACTATTTCTTCTTTTAATTCTGTATACTTGTGTATCTTGTCAGTAATTGTTTTTTGTAAATTGTGTGTGTTAGGAACTGCAATATCTATTAAGTATGTGTGTTTATTATGTTTATCTATAAGAGTTATGTCTGGTCTGTTATTGTGGATAGTTTTATCAGTTAATATGGCTCTATCGAAGTAAATCTTGTGAGTTTGGTTCTCCAACACCGGTTTTGGAGAATATTGGTAGTATGGTACTATTTTAGGTGGTATCAAATTATGTTTAATAGCTAATTTCTGGTGGACGATATGAGCGATTTGATTGTGCCTATGGGTATAGTCGTTTTGAGCTAGGGTTGGACATGCACTTGTGATGTGTTGAATGGTTTCTGCGGATCGGTGACATTTTCTACATTTATCATTTTAGATATTCGGGTCTTTCAAAATAAATTTACTATAGTTTTTAGTGTTAATAACCTGGTCTTGTATTGCAATCATAAATCCCTCAGTTTCAGGGAAAAGGGAACCTAACTGAAGCCATTTATTCGAAGACTCTAAATCTATGTGTATCTGTTCTAGGTCATGTAAATGTCTGCCATGTAGTTCTTTCGAACGCCATCTATCTACTTTTTCTTTTCTTAGTGATTCTGGGTTTTTATAGGTTACGTCTCTATTGCATAAATTTAATGGAGTAAAGTTAGCATCAATTTTAATAATGGCTGCATGTATATTACTTTTTGTTGCTTTACTATAAAAGAAATCTCTCAAATTTTTTATTTATCCTTCCCATAACGTTGTCAGATCTATGAGTCCTCTTCCACCCTTTTGTCTTTGAAGTGCGATTCTTTCTATTGCCGATTTTTGATGTAAATATTTGTGTTTTGTTAGTGTGGTTCTAGTCTTAATTTCTAAACGATTTATGTCAGTTCGTGTCCATTTCACTATACCAAATGAATACGTCAATATGGGTATGGCAAATGTGTTAATGGCTTTAAATAAATTTTTGGAATGAAGTTGTTTCTTGCATATTTGATTTAATCGTCTAGCGTATTCGGATGAAAGTTGTTTTTTAATTTCGATGTGATTGATGTTGTGAGATTGTTGAATTCCTAGATATTTATAGGTGTCAGCTGGTTCCATACTTAAAAATGATTAGATTCTAGTGTGTTGTCAGTATTAGTTTGTATTTTCCCGTTGCGTATATGTAAAGTTCGACATTTGTCAAGTCCAAATGACATATTTATATCCTGGCTATACTGTGTTGTTATTGTCAATAAATGATCAAGACACTTACTATTTCTAGCAAACAGCTTAATATCATCCATATACATTAGGTGTGTTATATTTGTGTTAGTGTCTAATTTATATCCGTTAGTGGTAGTTCTATTGAGAAGAGTGGATAGAGGATTTAACGCAAGGCAGAACCATAATGGACTGAGCGAATCTCCCTGAAAAATGCCATTTTCGATGGGTATCTCTTCTGAGACGATTGAATCTGTTCCATTGGATAAATGTAATGTAGTACGCCAATCAGACATGGCATTTTTGAGGAAGTTAATAAGGATAGGATTATTTTATAAATATGAAGAACACGAACTAACCAAGAGTGAGGAACACTATCAAAGGCTTTTTTGTAATCAATATAGGAGATATTTAGATTCTTTTTGTGTTTATTTGAGTGTTTTAAAATTGTAGAGTCTTTAACTAGTTGTTCTTTACATTCTTTATGGTTTTGCCTACACCCTTTCTGCTCTTCGGATAAAATATTATATTTTTCTAAATGTTTACTAATTTTCTTTGTGATTATAGATGTTATGAGTTTGTAAATTGTGGGAAGACATGTGATAGGGCGGTACTGTGAGGGATTGCTTGTATCGCTGCTCTTGGGTAACATGTAAGTGATACCTTTTGTTACAAATTTGGGTAGTTCTTGTTCGCCTTTAATAATTTCATTTATATTATTTGCTAACTTATGATGGAGAGTAAAAAACTTTTTGTACCAGAAATTGTGTACACTATCTATACCAGCCGATTTCCAGTTTTTCATTTTTCTTGTAGCTTATTATTATTATTTGGGTGACTTATTTTTTCTCAGCTTTCGCTGGTAGTATGTAAGTGGCATTTACGGACTAAGTCAAGTAAATGTCACGGTTTTGTATAAACGTGAATTAAGTGTGTGAGTCTATTGCATTGTGTGTCTGCTCGTCTATTTGCAGAAACTTTCTGACGATTCTGCAGGTATTATTATTATTATTATGTTTTTATACCTTTTCTGGTCTCCCTTTTATTTTAAAGGGGATGCTAAATCTAACACACGGGCCTTAGCCAAGTGTGCCAGGGGGGAAATGGTGTGAGATTAGAATGACGATGATGCGAGAAATTTTCGTGTGAGACGGCATGTATTTAAAAGAACTGCTTTTTGGATCAGCATTAGAGTGGATTTCGGCATTTGCAGTGTGTTGAGGCTATTTTGCAGAGTCTTGGGAACCACACCAGTTGTGGATATGATAATGGGTACAATTTTAACTCTATCTACCTGCCATTGTCTTTTGATTTCAGTAGCTAAGTCTATATATTTTGAAACTTTTTCTGTGTGCGTCGTAAGAAGATTGTGTGTGTTACATACTGCTATGTCTACAATCAAAACAAAACTGTCCTGTTAACTTTATCTAGGATTGTTATGTCAGGTCTATTGTAATGTATGGTTTTGTCGGTAATTATTGTCCTATCCCAATATATTTTAAATGCATTATTTTCAAGAACTGTACTGGGTTTATATTTATAATAAGCAGTTTTATTAGGAATGAATAAATATTTATGAGCCAGATTTTGGTGGATAATTGCAGCAACTTGATCATGTCTGTGTTTGTAATCAGTTTGTACAATAGATTTACAAGCGCCTGTGATGTGTTGGATGGTTTCAGAACTGCTATGGCATCGTCTACATAAGTCGGTTGGAAGATTAGGGAGACGGATTATGTGTTTTTGATAGTTAAGAGTATCTTTAACCTGATCCTGAATAGCGATCACAAAAGCCTCGGTTTCTGGAAAGAGTTCTCCGCGCAGCAGCCATTCGTTCGACGCTTTTCTGTCGACATGTGTTTGGCTGAGATCGGCGAGGTGTCTGCCATGTAGAGACTTTTGTGCCCATAAGTCTATTTTCTGTTGCTTACTTGCTAATTTTGGGTGAATGTTTCTGTCATATAAGTTGAGCGGGGTTAATTTTTTGTCTATATCGGTTAAGAATTTATGAAGTTGGGATTGTTCGGCTTTGGCATAAAAATAATTACGTAGCTTATCTATGAGTGTATTGTGTAAATTCTGTATGTCGATGAGACCTCTACCTCCATCGTGGCGGGGTAATGTAAGGCGTTGTGTGCACGATCTGGGGTGATGTTTCCTATTGGTTGTCATGTGTGTGTTGATTGTGCGTTGTAGTTTAATAAGATCGCTTTGAGACCAGTTTATAATCCCAAAAGAATAAATAAGGACCGGGATTGCATATGTGTTGATGGCTTTGATACTATTGCGTGAATTTAATTGGGTTCTCAGAATCTGATTTAGTCTGGCTTTGAATTTCTTTGTTAACTCTAATTTTGTGTGTTTTTGTTGAATCTGTCTGGACTGATGGAATCCTAAATATTTATATGTTGTATGTTCGTCAAACGGTTCTATTTGTTCACCTGTATTAAGTGTATAATAGTTGTATTCCGTCTTGCCATGGTTGATCGAGTGAATTTTACACTTGTCTACCCCGAACTGCATTTGGATGTCTGTTGAGAATGACTGTATAATGTCAGCTAGTTTACTAAGATCGGTGTAATTAGTTGCATAAATTTTAATATCGTCCATGTAAAGTAGGTGTGAGAGTTATTATTATTATTATTTATAGGGTCGATAGATTACGGATGAAAATCTACCTTCAGTATACCCGTCCTGTGGTTCGTGATTTATTACTGAAGAAGTCTGATTGTAGGCAGCTCACGGCTCACTCCTCAAGATTTCTGCCCTACCTTGAGGGAAGATCACGTAACGATTAAGATCCTTAATTATTACTTTTATTTAGCACCTACAAGTAGATCACCGTAGGACGTCTCCTCAAGCTACCTTGAGCTGGTGAGAGACTTCGGCTGACTACCTCGAGTCAGCAAGGTGATCCTGAGGGTTGCTACCTAATGCTGTCCAAGCAACAGGCCTGATTATCTCTAAGAAACTTTATAATTTATTTTTCTTACCTACCTTGTATGTATTTATAAATATTTTTCTTACAATAGGTAACTTATAAATGTAATTTGTTTGAGCAAAATAAAAGTTGTATGTGTCTCAAGTTGTTTCACTGAAGCCTCCCGTGGAGCACCAGCACAGGCACCCACACTTTAAATATCTTAAAAATTCTAACGGCGCCCTGAGGTCTTAAAATATCTACCGCGAGTTGTAGTCGGTGAGTAATCTACCTGACAAGTTCAGGGGTTACAAAGTATTTTAGTTTGATACAACTAAAATTGGTTAAGTTACTGAACCTCGACGTTAATTGGTTTATTGATATTCCACTGCACATCTTGTAATAAGTAATAACAAATGTTGCACTAACATTAGACACCACCTTGGCAAAAATACGGTTTATAGGTAAATATAAGGTTATTAAAACAATTAATGAAGTATAAATGTAATTTATTAGCTTATTTATTGTGATCAAAGGTATGCAAATAAATAAACTATGATCACATAGTGTACGTTTAAATCGTAAAAAAAAACAATATTTAGTATAAGTACAGAGTATAGCTATGTACCTCACTAAAGAATTTTACACATCTCAAAACAACCCGGTTTCCTTCAGATAAACTGTAAAGTATTGGTTCGATTTGTTGCCAAAACGTTCCCGTATCAAAGGCGCCGGGTTTAAAGGATAACCATTACTTTTATTCTTTTGGCTCAGATATAAATGTAAGCTATATCTAATCAAATTTTTTTACAGGAATAATCTATTCAAGAGAGTAATTCTTTAGGATATTTATGCAACATCTTGCCATAACCTTAAGAAGCACAGCGGTAAACTGCAGAGCTAAACTGCAGAGAACAGCTGTAATTACATTGTTAGAGGTTTTGTATGAGGAGCATACTCTTTTACTTTTTACTGCTGCATTGCATGTCGTCGAATTTTTACACACATTGTTAGAGCAGAAGGATAATATACAGACTTTTATTCGTAAAAAGCTACTGTTCCCGACGGGTACATGAATTGACCGATAAAATCTTCATTCATATGAGCGAAGCAGCGAGCAGAAACTAGAGTTATATAAACATAATAAGAGCCAATCAGATAATGTTGTTTATATTCTCTCTACCGTTGCAAAACATTGGGTATTGTTATTACACTTTTATATTTTCGTTACATGTGTTAGTGAGAAGCTCAAAATAAGTTCCATTATAGTACTAACGCTTTCACAGAATACGTAACTGCCATTAGCTTAAGCTACAAGTTATTTTATGAGTTTAATCATTTACTTTCAAGTGAAGTGAACCAAAGTTACACAAAGTCAAAGTTATGAACTATGCAAAGTGCTCTACACTCTTCGTGTTTAAACCTACCAGCACTGAAACAGGATGTTACAATATCGAAGAATATGTGGGAAACCTTTCTTAACGAAGCTTAGCGTCTTGTGCCCAATGTTTTCAAAGGGAAGTTTTGTTCGTGCGTGCGGGAATTAATGTTCATATAATATCAATATGTCGACATTTAAAGGAAAATGAAGACTATTTTAGTCGGCTTCGGCAAAAAAGTAGTGTTTGACTGTATATATTATCTTTTTAAGCATGTGCACCGATATTTTTGTATAAAGTGATCCTTTTTTGTAAAGTGGAACTTTAAAGGTTTTTTTTTTAAATTTGCTATGTTAAACAAGCTAAACTGTTGACTTAAAAAAATTGATTCTGACATATAAAGTACCTAATCAGCAAATTAATGTATATTAGTTGATACAGCATTTTGAACAATTACATACTGCTCCTTCAGCATATGTCATTGTCTTTGTATATTGAACAAAATATTAAATGTGTCCGATATTTTGGAAAAGTTATACAAAATTGAATAATTAGCGCCCACTATTACTAGCATTTCGTTAAGCGATTAAGTTTCTAGCTCAGTGTCGCACTAGTTGTATTATAGTTGATCAACTGTGTGTTTGAAGTATTTTCTTCGTGCGCATTATATTTTAAAGTATCCTAAGTATTAGTAATCATATTGAAGTGAAATCTCTCTTTCTTTCTCTTGCTGTAACTGAAACACATCTGGCCTCACTCTTATTTATTTAGCTCTGTCAATGCTATTCATGATACAAACTCACGGCAAACCTGGTCAGGTCAAACTATCCTCTCACTAAAGACTAACCTAAAATGACAGCATTCGTGCTGTCTTGTATCGTTGATAAATGCGAGACCGGAGGCCCAATGATGCAGAAGTATGTCAATAGGTCGTAGTGTGGGTCACCATGCTGCATTGTTGCATTGTCTGCATTCGTAATAAGTATGGTGACCACCACTCTTGGATTCTGCTCATGCTGTCCATCAGGCAGAATAGGGTCACTTTGGCAGGTATATATAAAAAAAAGAACATGTATGAGGATTGTAAATAATTCGTTCCGTTAAATAATTCGTTCATACATCACTTAATTTGTCTAGTTTCATAAAAATTACAAATAGTTCGAACTACCAACCAGGTTTTCGATTGCTGTTGTGTACATACATATAATCCCAAATAATTTGTGGTTGTGTACAAATACTCTTCAACCGAGTATTCTGCGCTGTCTTACTCCGAGTATCCGAACCTTCAGTAACGTTGTATACTGCTATTATTCGCTGATTCAGACAATAGCGCTGTGGGGTATCAGAGGGTAGAAAATACGACTAACAAATGTTCCGGGTGGCGGGGACTCCTCTCATTCACAATTCGTCCGACTACGCAACCTTCCCTTTTGTTATGATAATTTGCAGATCTGTCCACTATTCAGTTGGGAAGTCGAAAGCGATGTTTTATGTTCGACCGAATGAATATGATCAATATTATGAAAATATATGGAGTCACATCACAAAATAGTTCGGAAATACTATTGGAGTGCACTTTCTTACAATATTGGCGGTTGCTCAGCTATTTTGTCTTGTATTTAACTTAGTTGGGAAATGGTGAAGGATGTAAATTCCCTCGAAATGCAAATGTAGTAGCTGTTTCAAAGTTAAAGTCCTATCTTTATGCTTTCAGACGCCAAGACTGAATTTTCTTGAAAATGCATAAGTGTTGAAGAATTTTTCATAGCAAATAACTTTTTTCACAAATTTTGTTATCCATTAAAAACATTTCAAAGCGAATCAATTATAGTATAAGCTTTGTCTGACTTAGGCTTTAAACGGCCTCGACCACAGTCAGGTAACAATGCAATAGACCGCAATTAAAAACCACTAAACCACCCGGGCCTGAAACTTGTCTCGTAATTGTGCCGTGTTTTATACAAGGAAGAGTCTTGCTTCAATATAAATGGCAATAATTGGAATTAACACATAAATGGCATCTGTAGGGGCTCAACAGAGACTACTTGTTTTTTAATATTTTGGTTAGAAAGTATAAACTGTTTTAATCAAAATATTAAATAGCAGTTCAAATAAAAAATGAATTTATATTCTACTAACAACTTTGTACGTAGGTTCGCTGAAAACCCCGTGAGCTGTTATCAGAGAGAACCGATCAATCTTTGTACCGCGCTAATGTTTAATTGCATCATATATGTGATCGATCACAGCAATGAATGTGTGATGTATCACAACCTGACGTTTAATAGTGCCCATATTGGGCCGACCCTAAATAGAACAAAGTATTGTAATAACACATTGGCCCTAGTGGTTTAACGGTCACCACGCCGTTTCCTACTTCGCCAAGTGTCGTGGGTTCAAATCCCACGTAGGACAACACTTTGTGTAATCCACAAATTGTTGTTCTGAGTCTGGGTGTTCTTTGTGTCCATTTCATGTATGTTTGTAAAGTTCCCCCCGACACAGGATTTATTCCTAGTGCGGGAGTTGTCTTTTAAAAAAACAAAAAAAAAAAACATCACATCACACACAGTTATATCTAGGATATATGACAGGCCAGCTCTTTAAACGTTTTTATGTTACAATCTTTCATTCAGAAGTTGAGTGACGTCAAAAACATAAAACGAAAATTAAGGCATCATTTTCTTGAGAAAAGAAAATGTCTGTCGAGGAAATCAAAGGTTAATCTCACTTTTGAACTTTACTTACCATCTGTTCGGAGAGATTTCTAAAGGTCAAAGTAAATTGTATAAAACAAAAAGAGAAAGCATGTGTGTATATAGACAATAATAAGTTGTTTAGTAATATTGACAATTCTGAGGTATTGTTTTCCATCTTTCGTATACACATTGATTATAAACATATCACTATGTTCGTTATAATGAAGTTATGTCAAGTCACTGTCAAACTTGAGCATGTTGCATGTATCTACGTATGTTCAAACTAGAGTTTGATACCTACTTGCATTTATTTAGATCGATTACTCTTACAGATTTAGTACTTCAGTTATATCCATCACGGATAAACAATCAAATCTATACAAATAAATAAAATTGAAATGTCTATTTGTAATATCAAATCAACAGTTTTTTACTGAATGTATATGAAAGTATGTAACCTACTTACATGAAAAAGTCAATTTTTGTTTTTTGTCTGTTTATTCTGGAATGGCTGAACCAATTTTGGATGTTTGTTACTCTTTTACGCAAAAACTATTGAACGAATTGAGATAAAACCTTACAATAATATACATCATGCTTATACATCTGAATAACACATAGACTACTATTTAGAGCTTTTGAAAGACAGTACACAATATTATAACAAGGATACAGTGGCTATTATGAGGGCACTCTTTAACCAAGCAAATAATATGTATTTTTTATTTTATTTTATGTGTGGCCTCCCAATATGACTCTACTCTGCCTGATGGAAAGCATAAGCAAAATCCACGAGTGGTGGTCACCATACTCATTGCGAATGCAACAATGTAGCATGGTGACCCACACTATGGCGGCCTAGTGATGCTTGTGCATCTTTTAGTCTAGTCAACAAGTATGGAACTTGTTGATTAGACTATTTGGGCCTCCGGTCTCGCACTCACCAACGAAACACGACAGCACGCTGTCATTTAACGTTGATTTTCTGTGCGAGGGTAGTACCGCACCGGTCGAGCCGGCCCGTTCGTGCTGAAATCAGCGTGGCTCTACTACCCATTGTATTGTCAAGAGTGGGGTGCTTATTTATGGAAATGGGGAGATAAATACATAAAATGATGAAATAGATTCTATATGTCTACTGTAAGAAAAAGACACCAGAAAATAATAAAGTAGGGAGTTAAGCGTGTTCCTTAAAGTTTACAGATTTTCTATAACAACACCGCTAGTACACAACAAGTTGTTACCAAGCAGCTAACAAGCTACTTAATTAAAGTACCGAAGTAAGTTCAAACATAGGTGAGTTCAAACACACATGCGCGAGAAACTTCACTGAACTACATTATGACGATAGTTATTAAGAAGCAACTTAAATAAGGCTGTGTTCAAACGAACTAAAGCCGTGTTGCCCTAGAAATTCTTACAAAATAAACATGTATTAACGATTTAAGGCTATTTGTGATAAGTAGAAAAAGTGGTTGACGAACTCAATGATATAGTGGTCGTAGATTCGATTTCGCAGGGTATTGATCTTATGTACGTGTAACTTTTAAGAAAAAAATGTCTTTAAATATTCGCTGCTAAGTTTAAATAGTTAAAACATTTACACGCAATTTCTAAGAACTTATTTAGGCCAACAATCTATACAAATAAATAAAATTGGAGTGTCTGTTTGTAATATTAAAATTACCTTAAATTTTTAATAAATGCATATGTATTATGCTGCATATGGCTTACCCTGTGAAAAAGATATCAGATCTCATGTAGAGCCAAGGTTCTGTATCTACACGCCCTAACTCTACCAACCCTAACTTTATAAACTCTATATCTCAGTAAAAATGTATCGCTTCGCCGTTTCGCTACCATTTCGTCACGAAGGGGAAACGAATGCCTTTTTGTTTGCAAATATGTAGTATCTGAAGTAATGTGTTATGCGAATATTTAGTTTTCGAAGTAACTAAACAGCCAAGCCATATATTTTCACTGAGATGTAGAGTTTATGAAGTTAGGGTTGGTAAAGTTAGGGCGTTTAGATTCAGAACCTTGGCCCTACATGAGATCTGATATCTTTTTCACAGGGTAAGCAGTCGTCTTGGCAACATTTTACATGAAAATGTTTTTGGTCGGATTTCATTTATTTTTGTAAGTTGCTTAAGGCAGTTTTTTTTTTTTTTTTGGGTGTATTTCTCGTACATCTTCTTTCTTCTCTCGAAAAAGTCCGTGTACCAAAAATAAAACCTCTAGCATAATAATTTGTGAAAGTCTCATACAAAGTTCCACTCCCCAAATTTGGGGGTTGGGGGGCAAAAGTAATAGGTTTATGAATTTTTTGGTTGTTTGTATACTAAACTTAGTTTACATACCAAATTTCAGCTTTCTAGCTCTTCAGGAAGTACCCTAAAGGTTTTGATGATCATCAGTGTGTCAGTGACGAAATCGGTGTTTTTTAGGTTTCAATAAAATCTAAAGTATTAGAGCTATGCAATTGAAACTTTGTATGTTTCATTAGTCTATTAGTAACATCATATCCTGAGAATTTGAACGATCTGGTATATCGGGTACCAAAGTTATGAGGGTTCAAAAAAACGACGAAACACTTCAAGAAAAAAGGTAGGCAGTGTCCTTGCGCTTCGCATGGCTCGTCTTGGCGGGGGCACGACAGTGCCCCCAGTTAGTTTTAATTGTAAGATCACCTGATAGAAATATGCTAATAATGATTTGTACACATAATTTGTACACATAATTATATATCGTATGTACTTCTACAATGAAACCATATCTATCAAAATTTAATTTAAATAGATTCTTTTTAACTAATTAAAATCAGTAAGCTTTTGCTATCAATAATAATTAATAATTCCTATCAAACGTGGAGGCAATTTCAACAAAATGTATTATTTTATCAATGCAATATTGATTTGCTGCTCTGAACAAGTAAAATTTTAACAATTAAAATTTAAAAAAATAAAAACCAACTTCAAGGTTCGACTCGATTTCTCTTGGATGCCATCATCAGATCTTAGTGCCCTTATCATGGTACCACCGTTGGGATATCTCCTTTCCATCAAAAAAAGAATCATCAAAATCGGTTCTAAAACGACGAAGTTATCCGCGAACACACATAAAAAAAAACATATATACGGTCAAATTGATCCTCCTTTTTTGAAGTCTGTTAAAAATGAACAGATATTTTATGTATAGGAAGCTGAGTATAATATTTGACCGATTTACTTGTAACTGTTAATATTTCTTTGTTTTATTTGTGTAGAAAACGATAATGTTTTATCTGCTTTTTTATAATACAGAATACTATATGCTACTATTTATTCAGATTTAATATGTAATTAGACTTTAGTATAGATAGCTCTGTAGACGCTCGTAGCTAAGTCTACGCTGCGCCGTAGCAGCACACCGTAGTCGTAGACGTCCATCGTTTGGTTGTCTTTCGAATAATAACTCACTGTGTAGTATAGCGAACTTATTTAATGATTAAGGACACGGTGATGAAGGCGGTATAGATACTTGTAGAAGAGATGAATAACACGAAGGTTGTAGCGACTGTGGTATATTTATTGTCAGGAGCCCAGGGCTCCTGAATACTCTTGGTGTCACATGGTAACTGTGTTGAGAGTAAGTCCTTAGTATGAGTGGTTGTATGCCCATTACAGTTTCCTTATATATACTGAAACCTATTGGTACAATGCATATAATCACGTACTGTACTTGCAGACAATAACTACCTTTTGTAGTTATTGTCTATGTAGTTATTATTTCTAACTACGTGACCGATAACATCCTTACATCTGAGATATGCTGTTATCGCTTAGCTATGTATACATTCTATTAATTTAACTAATATGAGTATATAGGAATAATATATAGGAATATGTAGTTTTTGGATATTTGTCAATTTGTTGGTTCTGAAAATGTGGGATATTTAAAGTGTTCCGTAACAATGCCGTAATAGTTACATTTGACACTTTTCTATGATTTTATAGAAGATCCAAGCAAGCAGACGTGAATACTAGATTCACACTGTTACTTACGCTAGTGTCTCATTAGTGTTTGGTCAATGCTTAGATATAGTAATATACACCAACAACGCTAGTACAATAGTACTAGCATTCAGGCATAGTGATAATTGTATAGGTCTGTACACGCATCTAGACGCTCATGCGGTACATTATTCTATTTTGATTTTTCTAAACCTGAAAGGCTCTTAATAAGTTTCCAGGCGTTCGTGGTGTTTATGACTTCAAGATTATATAATTTGGGTCACCACTCTCTTGCACCAATGATAAATAAGGTAGATCAGGTCCAACGGCTCTGGGTGCACAGCCACTACGAGATCAATTGTAACGTTCATAATGCGAGTCCCGAATTGTTCGTAATCTATATAATAAAAAGTGTATGCTCTGCTTTCTGCCATCCCGGGAGACTGAGGCTAATACGTTCAGTCCGTCAGTAGACGAGAAACTGTTGCTTATCCGTTTATAATCTCGTACGCGTGAAGAGCGCACGTGAGCCAAGTCATGATAATGCCACAACCTGCGTGTACCTGCCGCAATAACGCTTCAACTTGAGCTCATAACACCACTACAATGTGCGCATACTAAATAAAAGGCTCTTACTTTATTACACTTGTTTACGAATATTAAGGCTTAGCCCTGTACCTTGGTACGTAATGTATGTGGCTCTTGTAATTAGTAGGTATTAGTGATGTTTGAACGTAGAGATCGTTTTGTCCTAATTTATGTTGGATTCCCCGTTTGACTGGAAAAAAAGACGTGTGGCACTCGGAGATTGCCGCGGTAAAGCTATTGCATAGCATTATTATCAACTTATGCAATTATATATTTTTTTTTTTTTTTTATTTATGTAGTATGTATAATATTGTGAATGAAAAATACTAAACTATTAAATTAGTACTAACATCATCACTAGATGGCGTTGATCACTTTTTTAAGTAGCGATATGGTTTCGTTACACAGCATACTATAAAAGGTTTAAACTATTTCTAATAAATGTCTTCGTCATTGAACGGGTTGTTTTATTCACAGTATTTTTTTTTCTTTGAACATTTATACTTACGGGGCGCACATGCGGTGAGTGTGGCATTATAAAGATATGATAGATACCTATACACCTATATACTTTCTCACAAACAGCTGCTTAAGCCTGACATACACGTTCAAGTATACTTGCGCAAACCCAGACTATTTCGGAGCAGCTCGTCTCGATCCGTGCGAGCTTCGGGTGTCAGGTTTTATTTTCGTTACGTTACGATATTTCTTGATTCGGTCGCCGCGCTCAAAGGCCTCAAAGTCCGCATTAAAAGCTATGCAATAGCTTAAAAATCTGGTTTTTTTAATGATGAGAATGATATACTCCTTGACGATTTCTACCACGGCGGCTGGTCTCAACGGAGACTAGAGCGGATCAGAGACCAGAGATACCATACAGGTCAGAGATCCGCTGGCTTTACATACTCTCGAACCCTTGGGCTGCTATAAAGCATTTCAATAATCAGAAAAAGTAAGTAACACTCTTGACCCGACCCAGGAATCAAACCCGAGACGTCTTGATATCAGTCACGTATGCTAACCGCTACACCAATAAGAGAAATGTATAGTAATTTTTGACTCCCTCTCCACCAAGACCCAGGAACTACCAATAGGCAAATCCAGGCCCAACCCAGTGAATTGCCTGTAGTTGCAGACTGTGCGGAATACCACTTGAACAGGCCGTAGATCTGAAAAAGTTTCCCCGAAGCCCTAGTTGGAGTCCACTAGAACAACCACGAGAACCATTGTATGATAATACAATATCAATTTTAACAACAAACATGGATACGAGTATTAAAATTAATTTTACCAGCAATTTGTTCAGTTCAAAAAGCTCAAACCTGAAAATAGAGTAGATGCCCGCTGCAGCGCTACACAAAGCGACTGAAAGCCGACTCGGCTGTCATTTCTATCAAATATACACGCTTTGGTTTTGTATGCAGCTGTATCTCTAATAGTTTTCATTACAATACTCTGTGGCGAGGTCAGTGCCCATCTGTAGACGGGTTTTGGTGACGAGTTTTATACAATCAATTTTGTGATTCGAATTCGGCTGAGTAACATTTTGTATTCTATATTGTGAAATAAAGTACTATTGGAGTTTATTAGTCTTAATACATATAATTCTTCTGTACTTGTGTTTGTCACGTAATTCCTCCTAAACGGTTAGACCGATGTGAATGAAATTTTATGTTTATACTTCAATGGGTTCCTGGATGGTTTGGAATTTCAATCTGATCCGGTAGGTGGCGCTACTGCCGGTATGTTACCGAATTTGATCATAACATTAATTAATTCTAAGTTGTTAAGTACCAAGGGGAATAAAATCAGTACATAACTTTTGGGTTTTTGAAGCGTGCATAAACCAACTTACAATTTCTATAAAATAAATATATTTTATTTTCAGGTATACTTGCCATCGAATAACGTCAACAAACGAACTATATCTGCAACGAAGGAGACGTTCCGTTCCGTAACCAACGGCAGCCTGCATTATGTATGAGACAAGAATCCTTCGCCACATATAAGAGTGTGTACAGAATTTTGAGACTACAATTGAACACGAGATAAAATCACGAACAATGCCATTATATAAGCATATAAGACTAGGTCGTTGTTCCACTGAAATCAGTTCGCCATTTTTTGCATGCGATCGAGAAGAATTGTTTATAATACCGATTGACATAAGAGACAGACAAGAATAGTGCTACCTGATTTTATTCAAATTCAAAAAAAAAGCTTAATACCAAATTTAACAGACCAGATTCGTATTGCCGTTATATTGTTCATAATGTTACCCATTTTATATCTAGTGTGAGTTCAGTCTTTCAATTGAATTTATAATTATTTTTATTTGAAATACCCTTAGTTAATATTGATTGAAGTCGGCTCAACTTTTTAAAAAGTAATGATGTCAATGGATGTCTCCGGGATTAAAAGACCGCCATATCTATACTAATATTATAAAGCTGCAGAGTTTGTTTGTTTGTTTGTTTGTTTGTTTGAGTAGTTCCTGAGATTAGGAATCTCAGGAACTACTGGTCCGATTTGAAAAATTCTTTCAGTGTTAGATAGTCCATTGATCGAGGAAGGCTATAGGCTATTTTTTTTTCAAAAAAATTAGAGATTGGTAAGAAAATTGCTATTTCGTAGCCCAAGGTGTGAAATCGAAAACCTATTTTTGCGTGCGCTGCAAAAAGTACTGACAATAGAACAAAATAATGTATTACGAGTTTGTAGGTCTCATTAAGATCTACAAAAAAGTCCGCGAAGAGCATATGTCGAACTATCATAGTTTAGTCACAATAACCGCTTTTGTGTTCAAAAAAAATATTAAATATATATATCGGCTATATTTTATTTTTATATCATCACGCTAAGACCAATAGGAGCGGAGCACCAATGAAGAATGTTTCAAAAACGGGGGAAAATTATCACGCTACGGGCAATAGGAGACGCAAACGACGTTGCGTGGGTCAGCTAGTTTTATCTAAATACCGTAATCAATAAGCCAGTTTTGCGTGATTGCGTAAAGTATATCCATCTAAATTGTCACAGCCATAAAAAGAAAAAAGCTTATGAATGTTTTATGAAAAACTAACCAAAGCGCGTGTTAGCCATGGGTTTAATAATCTTTATAGTGATACTGCCTCTTCGATACACTTTTATAAGAAGAGGCACTATTGGGCGTGGTATTCGGAAGTAGTGTATAATTATTTTTACATTTAACTATATCACCACGTAAGGCATGTTGGTAATTTATATTTTTTTGCTGCGTCATCCATCTCGCTGTCCTGATTGCGCGCGTAATGGCCGACTATTGTGTTAAAGTGTGAGTGCGTAGTGCGTATGTACGTATATAGCAAGATGGCCGAATTTGAGTGACAGATTTACATATTTGTTAGAGAGACTACGTCTGACTTTTTTATATGTAACACTAGCTGACCCACGCAACCTCGTTTGCGTCCAAACTACCATCCCCCGTTTTAAACCCAAAAGGGGGTTGATTTCTAAAGATACATCATTAGTACACCTCCACACCATCTATAGAGCATACATTTTAAATTTCAAATCTCTTACTTCAAAAACATAGGACTTTCATACAAACGTCCAACCCCTGTTTTACCCCCTTAGGGGTGGAGTTTCGTAAAATCCGTTCTTAGCGGATGTCTACACCCCATAAGGAACCTACCTGCTAAATTTCAAGTTTGTAGGTATTATAGTTTCTGAGATTTCGTGATTAATAAGTGAGTGGTATTTCGCTTTTATATTTATAGATTATTCTTTTTGTTAATGTAATCTGTGAGGCAATATGGTACAGGATTAGTATTCTCATTTATAATTGTTTACAATTTATAGTTTCATAAGCTTTAAAAGGTCGTGACTGTTAGTTGATTAACTAACAATTAAGTAAACGATGTTAAATCTTACTAAATACATATCTTAATTACGGCGGCAGTCTCACGACACAGCCTGAGGAATTAACCCGGCTGCTGCGTCAAGAACCTCCATAATTAATGGATAGTGTTATCTTCGTCACAGACAGGCAATGTTCGGCTTACATCCCTTTGTTTCTCGTCTTTATTTGGCGGAAGTTCACTTATGGCAGAGGCTTTGCACTCACTCCAGGACGTGATTAACTAGCCTTAACTGAGGATAGCTTACACTAAACAATACTTATTTGTTTTTCATTTAGGTGAATCACATTCAAAGCTTAGTTTACCTTTTTTGGGTTCCGAAAATTCGTAGTAAAATAAAGCTGTATAACACGTTCGATTATGAGTAGTAAAGGTCATCTAATTACTTACATTAGAGATATTAGTAAGTATATGACCCTCTAACTCTCTACTAATCCTTTCAAGTCAGCTAAATATTCGATAGTGCCTCAGTTTATAATGTACTAGCTTTTACACGCAGCTTCACTCACGCAGACTTTCATCCACTGATTTACCCTCTTAGGGGTGGAATTTCGAAAATTCCTTTCTTAGTGCTCACTTACGTTATATAAAGAACCTACATGCAAAATTTCAGGATTCTAGCTTCAGCGGTTTGGGCTGTGCGTTGATCTCTGGGTATGTCAGTCAGTCAGTCACCTTACTCTTTTATATCTATACTAATATTATAAAGCTGCAGAGTTTGTTTGTTTGTTTGAACGCGCTAATCTCAGGATCTACTGGTCCGATTTGAAAAATTCTTTCAGTGTTGGATAGTCCATCTATCGAGGAAGGCTATAGGCTATATTTTATTTTCATAAAAAATAGAGATCCGTAAGAAAATTGCTATTTTGTAACCCAAGGTGTGAAATAGAAAACCTATTTTTGCGTGCGCTGCAAAAAGTATTGACAATAGAACAAAATAATGTATTACGGGTTTGTAGGTCCCATTAAGATCTACAAAAAAGTCCGCGAGAGCATATATCTAACTATCATGGTTTAGTCACAATAACCGCTTTTGTGTTCAAAAAATTTATTAAATCGTCTGAAGAAAGAAACTACGTTAAATGTTTATCGTAATATTAATCCTTATCTAAATAAAACATTATGTTATCAAGGGTATTTATGTAGAAGTAAATTACTTTTTGTTTCATCCTATTCGGACATTTCGTTTAGAAGTTATCACGAGTATAAGATGCTAAGAGTTGGTACCTATTATTAAGTTATTTGCCAAAGAGTTTTTATCAACATAATACCTAATATTAGTCTTTATCCAAATAAATGTGTTGTTGATTATGAGTATTAGATCTTAGAAGAGTATAATAAATACATCTATACTAATATATAAAGCTGAAGAGTTTTTGTTTGTTTGAACGCGCTAATCTCAGGAACTACTGGCCCAATTTGAAAAAGTTATTTCAGTGTTAGATAGCCCGTTTATCGAGGAAGTTTATCGAGTTTATCTATATCATCACGCTATGACCAATAGGAGCGGAGTACCAATGAAGAATGTTTCAAAAACGGGGGGAAATTATTACGCTACGGGCAAAAGGAGACGCAAACGACGTTGCGTGGGTCATCTATACTAATATATAAAGCTGAAGAGTTTTTGTTTGTTTGAACGCGCTAATCTCAGGAACTACTGGCCCAATTTGAAAAAGTTCTTTCAGTGTTAGATAGCCCGTTTATCGAGGAAGTTTATCGAGTTTATCTATATCATCACGCTATGACCAATAGGAGCGGAGTACCAATGAAGAATGTTTCAAAAACGGGGGGAAATTATTACGCTACCGGCAATAGGAGACGCAAACGACGTTGCGTGGGTCATCTATACTAATATATAAAGCTAAAGAGTTTTTGTTTGTTTGAACGCGCTAATCTCAGGGACTACTGGTCTAATTTGAAAAAGTTCTTTCAGTGTTAGATAGCCCGTTTATCGAGGAAGTTTAGCGAGTTTATCTATATCATCACGCTATGACCAACAGGAGCGGAGTACCAATGAAGAATGTTTCAAAAACGGGGGGAAATTATTACGCTACGGGCAATAGGAGACGCAAACGACGTTGCGTGGGTCATCCATACTAATATATAAAGCTGAAGAGTTTTTGTTTGTTTGAACGCGCTAATCTCAGGAACTACTGGCCCAATTTGAAAAAGTTCTTTCAGTGTTAGATAGCCCTTTTATCGAGGAAGTTTATTGAGTTTATCTATATCATCACGCTATGACCAATAGGAGCGGAGTACCAATGAAGAATGTTTCAAAAACGGGGGGAAATTATTACGCTACCGGCAATAGGAGACGAAAACGACGTTGCGTGGGTCATCTATACTAATATATAAAGCTAAAGAGTTTTTGTTTGTTTGAACGCGCTAATCTCAGGGACTACTGGTCTAATTTGAAAAAGTTTTTTCAGTGTTAGATAGCCCGTTTATCGAGGAAGTTTAGCGAGTTTATCTATATCATCACGCTATGACCAACAGGAGCGGAGTACCAATGAAGAATGTTTCAAAAACGGGGGGAAATTATTACGCTACGGGCAATAGGAGACGCAAATGACGTTGCGTGGGTCAGCTAGTATATAGATATAAGAGATTCAGTAGGTAGTAGAGCCACGCTGATTTCAGCACGCACGGGCCGGCTCGACCGGGGCGGTACTACCCTCGCACAGAAATTCAACGTAAAATGACAGCGTTCGTGCTGTCGTGTTTCGTTGGTGAGTGCGAGACCGGAGGCCCAATTAGTCTAGTCAACAAGTTCCATACTTGTTGACTTGACTAAAAGATGCAGCAGCATCACTAGGCCGCCATGGTGTGGGTCGCCATGCTGCATTGTCTGCACTCGCAGTGAGTATGGTGGCCAACACTCTTGGATTCTGCTTATGCTTTCCATCAGGCAGAGTAGAGTCATTTTGGCGGGCCATACATAAAAAAAAGAGCGGTTATCACCAGTTAAAGTAATGTAGTATATTATGCGAATTGTATGTTTCTATTAAACAAATAGATTGCTAAGTTGATGATGAAGGCATCCATGATAGTATTTCTACAGCTCGTAGTGACTACTTTAATTTGATGATATTATATTTGAAATAGAAACATCTTTCTTACAACAAAAGCCTCTCACAGCAGAACACAACATGACATGATAACACAGAAGCCAATTTAACGTCAGTAGTACGTTAACGGACCACAAATGGACTGAGCGTTTCTGATGAATATATGACATCCTCAGTCAGTCGCCTAACACATCATTTGAGAGCTATAAACATGTTGTATGCACAGCTGGGCCGTCTGCACAGATGCTCTTAACTACAATTATAACACATACAAGAGACAAAGATACATGGTTCAAAGCGTCACGAACGTTTCAAATCGGTTTTATCAACTTTAAAATGCAATATTACCTCAATTTTCACTGGATGTCTCTGATTATTGTTTTTTTTTTTATGGAATATCTGACCTATAAGTGACGTTTGCCTAAATAAATGAAAAATATTTTAATAAATATCATCGAATTCAATGTATTTACCCCATGATAAATTGTAATAAACTGTATACTTTTTACCTTAATTTTCATCCCTATTCATGATTTTTCCTACAAATTTAAAAGGATATAAACGGAGAGTATATTTTCAAATAAAAATTGTATTTCCTAAATAGATTCATAAATAACAGAGGTTTAGACCTCTAGTTTTATGTTTCAAGTAATAAACATTAAAATAACTTAATACCTCCTGCTATAATTACTTAGACAAACATATTATGTATTCAGAATGTTTAATGTCCATTGAAAGTTTTTTTTATGGAATAGGGGGCAAACGAGCAGGTGTGTGATGGTAAGCGATTACCGCCGCCCATGGACACCCGCAACACCAGAGGCGTGACGAGTGCGTTGCCGGTCTTTGGGGGATAGGGAGGGGGATGGGGGGAGGGGTTGGGGTATGGGCCTCCGCTATCCTCACTCACTCGGTGAAACACAGCGCAAGCCCTGTTTCACACCGGTTTTCTATGAGGTCGTGGTATCACTCCGGTCGAGCCGGCCCATTCATGCCGAAGCGTGGCTCTGGTAGACTAAAGTCAACGCAACAAAAAGAACAAATTAATTTCATCCTACGCCCTAGCTGATACAGAATGTACGTATTGTAAATCCTATAATAACATATTTTAATACCTATTACATAGATACACAATATATGTAGATACTTTAATAAGTAAACCGACACACCACACAATAGTTCAATGTATAATTTCACGCTTATAATAACAATAGATACAGTATGTGTGTATATTGTACATGCAGACAATACGAGTGTGTAGGCGCGACGGGAACTCACAGGTGACATCGCCGCTATTCAGTGTCCTCGTACTGTAACTGTGCTGCTTCGAAGATGGTTCTATCTATTGACAAGCAAATATATGTTACACAAGTTTACTAAGCGATACAGCGATTAAAGCAAAACATACTGCGACACCTTTAAAGTTCTGTCGAAGCACTATTCAGTAACATGTATTTAAAAACATTAATAAAGTCAATAACTTGCATCATTTATTGTGAGCAGCACTGCAATGAAATAATGTTTTAGATCCTTACTTTTAACAGTGTTACATTGCTGTAATACTAAACAAAGTAACTACAATCGGTTCAAAATCACATTAATTTGTAATTTTATTATTTTAATAAACTAACCCTGACTCTAAATGTCGATTTAACCCAATTAATACTAAACATTTATACTCTATAAATCACAATATTATTTAAATTTATATAGAAGTAAGTTAACTTCAAAGAAACCGATGTTTGGTATTGATTTTGAATTAGATAAAAGTAACGTACACTGACGCCGCGCTGCCCAAACAGCTCGACACATAAGAACGTCCTATCCACTACGAAGTTTTAAGTTCTGACTTACTCGATTGGAGACGTAGACGCGGCGTTGACTATAAGCTCGTCGCTTTCAGACGTTTTATCCCCGTGGACGCTGCGCTGCCTGCCAGCTTGTCGCTTACGGACGAGTGCGAGTGCCTACAACCTGATTGCTTGTCCGTGCGGTCTTAGAATACTTGTAGTTAGGGAACCGAACCCACTATTCTACTAATAAATTAAATTGTATTTGTGACGGACCCATCGATTTTATTTATTTTGCGTTTTTACGTACAGACGTAACAATAGTTAAAATTCACGTTCACGTGAAATCAGAAGGCATAATGGATTTTGTTAAGTTAACTGGAAACTTTAAAAAAAAATATCAATCTCTGCCAAAGATATATTCGATAAATTATAAACATTTTCGGATATCCAACATACTTTTTGAGCGGGATATGTGAATCATATTGTGTGCATAAAAACCTTTGTAGGCACGCAGTAATGCGAACTGAGCATTTGTTAAAAATATACTTCAGTTCAAATAAAGTTAAAGAAATTGATGATGACAACTTGAAATTCAAATGAAATTGCTTGGCTGATGTGAAACCACATTTTTTCTGATATTTTAATCTACAAGTTAATAGATTATACAAATGATAGCTAGAGTACATCGACCAACTTAGAAATAAATCAAGTCGGTAATTGCTATTTGCGGAGCGTAATTGCTTCAAGTATTCATTATTCAAACCGCAACCAATATCGATTCAAAGTGGAATCGAACCATCGAGACTGTTGAATAAATATATATCAATCGAGTATTTTATTGCACATCTATGCATAAAGGTTTATGAACTTCGTAATGAATACTGCATAAAAAGGAATGGAAAATTCCACCAAATCATTTAAATGGTCATGTCATGTCTCATCATTGTAAACATTTCTAGTACAAATAAACATCGAAAACTACCAAGGAAAAAATGGATATTCGAAAGTCGGTAGTTTTTTAGTGTACTTTAAAATAATTGGTTCTAAAGCCATTATATGGCGCTAGTTAAAACTTCACTAATAGTTCCTTAAAATAACAGACATTTCGTACCACCCACCAGGTATTTTATTTCTCGTGTGTATATAAATCCCAAAACATAATAAATATAAAGTGTCTTTATACGTGCCATGAACAAGCGCATCAGCATTGGCAATACATTGGGTTGCTCGTTACCCGTGGGAGACGTATATCAGGTCGCGATACTCTGAATAGTAGCTTTAGGTTGCTGCGGCCATTAGTTGAGATTATCGGCATTGCATGTTTAAGGTTTTATAAATTATGTTATTTAGAAATATTAATAGTCTTTTGCTTATTTACTTGACACAATTTACTGTAAAGTGTTAGATACATAATTTAGAGTAAAAGATTAGTGATACTTCGAATATTTGCTACTAACTTCATGCTTTCCTTGTCTTAATGATAATATTATAAATATTATTAAATATATATATATATATTATTATGTTTCTTATAGATTTTATTAACGAAATAACTAAACCCGACGTAAATCGATTATAATTTTGAGTTTGATAAACCAAAAACCTCCAATGTTGAAACTCTCAATGTTGACTCTAAAAATCAAAATACAATCCCGAAAACTGCTACAATAGCTTGCATCAAACAAACATCAATAAATCGATTTTACCAGCAAACAAAAATCGGCTAACCTACCATTACTGAGCTCTCGTTACAAACACCATGTACGCATACATTGCGTGATATGCGTATATACATCATTGATGTATGTACATCTATGTCGCCAAACGTGTATAATAGAACGTACAAAGTAGTGCAAACGACACACCTTTGTGCCGGATTCAATTGTGTAAAAATGTGATGGTGTGTGGGCTCGACACAGCGCTGCACGGCGCGGTTCGACATCACCGGCAAGTCCATTACGGCTGACGCATCGACTTCTAATACAGTTTTTTTTTAATTCCCGCTGTGTCCCGTGTTCAATAGCTCTGGTTTTTTGTTTGTTTTCTAATAGCCAAACATTGATTTAGTGCTATCGGATTCTGTCAAATACAACGAGAAAGTGCAAATTGAACAGGTTTGTGAGTGAATATTGTAAAGTGTGCACCAATAAATAGGATTTACACTTATAAAAGAGCAATAGGTACATGTTTATGTGACTACGTCAGTTAATAATTTGACATGATATAACATATCATTTACTTATGTAGGAAAAAAACTAATATCTCGTAACCATACAAATCAATCTTATTTGCAAAGACAATTTCGTAGGCACTCCACTCCTCATTGTTGACAAACTGAATAGACAAAGGCAGAAACTTCTGATACAGAAACGATTAAATAGAAGGATAACAAGTTGTATAGGTAGCCATGTTTCATTGGCAAATTCACCACAACGCTATCAGAAATACCTTAAATCAGGTATACAAGCCTATGATGCAGAAGCATGACTAGGCCGCCATAGTGTTGGTCACCCTGCTGCATTGTTGCATTGTCAGCAATAAGTATGGTGACCACTACTCTTGGATTCTGCTTATGTCTTCCATCAGGCAGAGTAGAGTCATTTTGTCAGGCCCATACATAAAAAAAAACAATCTACTGCGAGTTTTCTAGTTTCTCACTTATTATTAAATAATTTCAAACAATTGTGTTCACTTTCTTTGACGTGATCGTATAACTATAGTATATATACGTACAGTACAAAGTGTTTAGACAGTATTAAAATACTGCAGGTAGTAGAGCCACGCTAATTTCAGCACGAATGGGCCGGCTCGACCGGGGCGGTACTACCCTCGCACAGAAAATCAACGTAAAATGACAGCGTTCGTGCTGTCGTGTTTCGTTGGTGAGTGCGAGACCGGAGGCCCAATTAGTCTAGTCAACAAGTTCCATACTTGTTGACTAGACTAAAAGATGCAGTAGCATCACTAGGCCGCCATGGTGTGGGTCGCCATGCTGCATTGTCTGCATTCGCAGTGAGCATGGTGACCACCACTCTTGGATTCTGCTTACGCTTTCCATCAGGCAGAGTAGAGTCATTTTGGCGGTTCAAACATAAAAAAATAATAATAATAATAATGATTAATAATAAAATGAATAATAATTAATGAGTTAATACTAATATTAGTATTAACTCATTAATTATTATTCGACTATCATTGATAGACACAAAGCTTCGTAAAAGCTTAAGATAATATTGATGACCCTAAAGCTCGCTAAAAGCACAAAAAAAGAAAGCTCTTTACAAACGGAGAAGGAAAAACCCACTTTTTTCGTCTTTTCCTGTAAATAAATAAATAATGAAGGAAGTGACGTATTATGTGACAAATTACTAACAAGCCCCTGATTTCTTTACTTCGGCCGGTCATTTGTTCGATCACACGAAATAACAAACAATTCACGGCCAACAAACGCGGAAAATATTGGAATGGGATTCCGTATAAATGTTTTGTATATATTTGTTGATTTGATTATTATCTATTATTATTTGATTTATTGACCAAATGTTTGTATGATCTACAAATATTTGTTTCGGAGTTTGGGTGTTTACTATGTATAATATGTATGTATTTACAAAAAAAAAGGAAATATATATATTTGTATCAGTTGTCTAGTACCCATAACACAAGCTCTGCTTAGCTTGGGACTAGATGGCGTTGTGTGTTAGATGTCCGAAATATTTATTATTATTATTTATCTGGGTACCGTAAAATAGTTACTTTAAAAGTCACTGATTCCAAAGACCACTTTTTAACCGACTTCAAAAAAGGAGGAGGTTCTCAATTGGACCGTTTATTTCTTTTTTTTATTTGTGTTCGCGGATAACTTCGTCGTTTATGAACCTATTTTGATGATTATTTTTTTAATGGAAAAGAGATATCTCAACGGTAGTACCATGATAAGGACACCAGGATCTGTTGATGGCATCCAAGAGAAATCGAGTCGAACCTTGAAGACGGTTTATTTTTTTGTTAAAATGTTACTTACCTATAGAGTGATTCAGCTGTCGTTAAAGGAAAGTTTTTAGTCTTAAAAGTATCACGACCAAGTTAGTTTATTTTAAGAGTAGTAGACGTCCAACTTATAAAGCCCGACGTAAAAAAATAAGTACAATTAGAAAATATTTGAAAGATGAGTAACTTACCGGACTCATGCGACTTAAAATCCAAATCCAAAATTGATTTTTATATCACTATTTTACTAGGTACTTCACTTTGACTTGCATTTAAAACGGTGGTCTAAATAATCCTTAATTTGAAGTTAGTGCCTTAATTTGGTTAAATTATTCAGTTGAAAGGCACTTTCCTAGGAATGGAGAATGATAGCTGACTCAATCCACTCTGCTCCGATTGTCTTAACCTTGAGTCAACGTAGCTCATTATTCTTATATGTTTAATAAACGTTTCAATGCAAATCAGTTCGTTAACCATTTCTTACTGAATACTGAATAAATTTAATTAGGAAACAGAGCTAATTAAGAGCAAAGTGAAGCTTACCTTAAGTTTAAATTAAAGTAGATACATCATGTGTAGCGACCCGAACAGCAGGAGCCGCATCCCGTATTAACACGTATTGGAAACATCTATCTATCTATCTCAGCCTCTTTCTATCCAGTTTTGGATGTAGACCTCTTCCATACTCTTCCACCTCTGACGGTCTTGAACCGCCGACATCCAATTTTGACCTGCATGTCCCTTGATGTCGTCCTTCCGTCTCATTGGTGGTCTACCCCGCGGTCTAGTATGTGCCCTCGGGCGCCACTTGCAATATGTTGCAACTTACATTGGAAACATATTATAACTAATACCAATTGGCATTAAAACATATATACAGGCATAAATGCAAACTGTACTTAGTCTAACCACTTGTTTGCCTTCACAATTTGCCTCAAAATACTCACTACAATTGTAAGAACGAAAGTGTTTTTACATCTTAATTACTCAACCTATTATCATAAAATGTTAACATATACTTTGTCTAAAGTAGGTACAAAAAGCAGAATAGAATAACCATTTCATTCATCCTAAGAAAAATACTGTTCTCTAGGGATAGTGAACTGTTTGACATGATCTACACAAATGCGAGTGTATCTAACCTAGTATATTTTTATTAAAGAACCGTTTGAAATAGGTTTACTTACGTTAAAATTGTTTTAGTCAACGATGTCATAGTGTAATAATCGTTTACTTATGGACAAGTTCCTCTTTTGCATCTCGAAGCCTTTGTACGTTATCTAATTTGTGCGCGTAATAGCGTGTACTAACGCTAACAATGGAATTTAGTTTAAATTATATGTTCTATACCAAAACTTTCATGCACATTTAAAGTATTAATTCACTGTTTGATTACAATTTATTTGTGATAATTTTGTTTTGAGATATTTGCATTTCGACAAATTTCTTCTTAACTAGCTGTGCCCGCTACTTCGTACACGTGACATTTGGATTTTCAAGTTACTTTTATTTTTTAACTGACTTCAAAAAAGGAGGAGGTTCTCAATTCGACTGTTTTTTTTTTGTTTTTTTTTATGTTTGTTACCTCATAATTTTCAACTGGGTGAACCGATTTTGATTTTTTTATTTGAAAGCTGGTGCGTCCCGTTTGGTCCCATTTAAATTTGGTCCAGATTGAAGACATTTTTTTTGTTAAAATTTGTGTTCACTGTTTAAACCTTCCCTGGACTACGACAAACATTTCAAAACCAAAATCAACTAAATCGGCCCAGCTGTTCTCAACTTTTAGCGAGACAAACGAACAGCAATTGTTTTTTATATATATATAAAGATTTGGACAATAAAGATAAGCCGTATTGCCGGACACAATATCTGTTCGAAATTCATTATAACTATAAACTCTCGTAATTTTAAAAACCCCCGACATAATAACCTGAGTTCCCTTTAAAAAGTAAAAAACACGTTATGCGCTTTCATTTGAGACCCCACTTGATGATATTTTTGCAGACATTCGGTTACTCTTCCCCACTTTCATCCCCATAACTTTTAAACGGCTCAACCAATTTTCATGAAACATATCTAAGAACACTCACACGTAACTCACCTTTCATACAAAGAAAACGAAATTGAAATCGCTTCATCCGTTCGGGAGCTACGGTGCCACAGACAGACAGACATACGGACAAGTGAAACTTATAACACCCCTCTTTTTGGTCGGGGGTTAAAAAACAAGAATTTCACACATGGTAGATTTCAAACAAAAAACTTTCTCGTAAATATTAACTTAAAAGTAAATATTTCATTTCTTAGTAATCACACATACATCTATATCTATACTAATATTATAACGCGAATGTTTGTAAGTATGGATGGATGGATGGATGAATGGATGTTTGTTACTCTTTCACGCAATAACCACTGAACGGATTTGGATGAAACTTTACAGTAATTATAGCTTATACATCAGAATAACACATAGGCTACTTTTTGCAGCGATAACCGACATATACGCGGGCGGAGCCGCGGGCAACCACTAGTGTACTTATATATAGTTGAGCATTTAACCATACAAATATTTTTAACAAACCTTTACTAGCTTATAAATAAACAGTAATCTTATTAATATTTCAAAAAAAATATATATATATTAAAAAGCGCTCAAAAGCGTATCATAAGTATGCATTGGTTATATCTGATGTCAAAATCAATGATCATGTTAGCTCCCGAGTACATTATACATTATAAAACACATTACAAAAATAAATTACTTATTATTATTTATTGTTCTTAAAACAGAACCATTCAAGTAAAAATCTCTCTCAGTGAACATAAAACGAAAACTTAATATTATTTGCTTACACTAAGTGCCCTCTTGCCGAAACAATGTACTCTGAGTAACTTTATATCTTGCTACATCACAACCTTGTATAAACGAAAATAAAAGAGTTGAGTAAAATATTGTTATATTTGCGAAGTATTCTTCAAAAGTATTTGCAATGCTCACAATTGTCAAGAATTCCTTTCCAAATGACGGGCTTTAATAAAGTTGAAAACAATTATAAGAATTCGAATAACATTGAAGACGGTGTCGCTCCAAATCAACAGTACTTAAGGACAGTCGACAACTCCGTCTCACCCTTGACCGTACTTAACATAACTTCAGTGTAACGAATGTGTTAAGGAGACATTAACTTCATGTGGGTACTTGGTCCATCTTGTCACTCACTGCCATGTGGTCGTGTCTCTGTATTTAAGGATAGCAACTGTGGTACATGTATTTGTTTGAAGGTAGGAAGTCTAAGTATTTATAGACGTAAAATTTAATAAGATAATTCACTTAAGAAGTAATTTAAGAAAATAATTTGTAAAATACAACGAGTCCTAAACTCCGCCGAAGATACACCGGACTGTTAACTTCAATAATATGTATGACAGCAAGTGACAGCAACACAAAAGAAAGTTTATTTTTACCAATAAAAATTATAATATTATGATTACGATTACTTAATATTATTACGATTTATGTTTTTACTCCTCTCAATCAAAAAGTTTCAGCAATGACAGATACGACGGCTACATTTATGTTCAAAGAATAGTGCTTTCGTCACTGTTGCTTAAGTAGTTCCAAGCAAGTTAATTAAGAAATCAAAGGTAACCTCTCAATACATTGAAACTAAAATCAAAAGCTATATACATGAAGCATATTAGTTTTACTACAACGATGATGTTGTATCATTACCATAAGTTACACTGCACAGTTTTGGCTAGTAACATTATTTATTTTTATTTATTTAAAACTTATTGCAAATGACGTACAAAGGCGGACTTAATGCCATGAGGCATTCTCTCCCAGTCAACCTTCAGGTGATGTAGAAGTATGATGTGGTAGGTGCAACGACAAAGAACGAATTTATATAAAATCACAATAGTTACGTAAATAAAAAATTTACTTACATCAAATACAACTAATATATACTACCAAAACTATATTTATTTATACATATATAATTGTTTAAGCATACACATACATATATTTAATAAGATATGAATATGCACAGACAAGTACTAGCGTTGTGTTTGTGCTGCCAATTCCCCCCGAAGGAGTTCTCGTACTTTTCGCTTAAATGTGAGGCGGTTTGTGGACATCCTGATTTCAGCTGGAAGTGCGTTCCAGAGTAGAACTGACTGTACATAGAAGGAAGAATTGATAAAATTAGAGTTGTGGGAGGGGCATAAAAGAAGTAAGTTGTTTGTTGACCGAAGACTCCGGTCGTGATTGGAACATAAGAAACGTAAGTGTGGAACAAGGTATTCGGTTATCTGGTTCTCCTGAATGTTAGTCTTTTTTTATGGAATAGGCGGCCAAACGAGCAGACGTATCGCCTGATGGTAAGCGATTACCGCCGCCCATGGACACCCGCAACACCAGAGGCGTCACAAGTGCGTTGTTGGCCTTTGGGGGAAGGGGGATAGGGGAGATAGGGGGAGGGGTTGGGTTATGGGCCTCCGGTATCCTCACTCACTCGGTGAAACACAGCGCAAGCGCTATTTCACACCGGTTTTCTGTGAGGCCTTGGTATCACTCGGGTCGAGCCGGCCCATTCATGCCGAAGTGTAGCTCTCCCACGGTTGTTGTGGGAGATTTTTGTTTTATCTCTTATAAAACTATGATTTTGGTTGAATAGCGTTCTAATTAAAACTTCATGACTTTTTGCTTGTGTAAAATTGCTATTTACTGAGTGATCTACAAGCACTTTAAATCTTTAGTTTTTGCTTAATACATTTATTTTTCAGAGCAGAGCTAAACGAATTACGTAATATAAATCTTTTATATTTAATTTTACCAATTCGATAATAGATAGGCCTGCCTTTTTCCCACGAATCATTTTTAAATCACTATGACCTTTCGTTTAAATCGTGAATTCTGTAAAATACATTTATAACTTATGACTTCTAAAATATATATAACAAATGCTTTTCAAACAGATTAAACAGCAAAAGTTATTTCTAGTTCATTCAACAACGTTTACAAGTGAATTATCGAGGTCGTTTTGCATGTATTTCTCTTGGGAGCAACCCCTCCTCCTCCTCTTCCCCTCCAACCAGCTAAAATAAAGCCATCAATGGTACCTCTATGCACTCTGCAACACTGATGTATGTCTCCCACGAGTGGCGGGCCGAGCACCAGTACCAGAAAGCTATCAGTGTGGTTGAGTGGAGACAGTAACAAATGAGTTACGTTGTAAGCTGTATTCCGAGGAGAATGCACGTTGATATACATGCTGTTGTCCCGTAATCTTAATGTTTTAACTTCACTACTAGTGAAAAAGAAATGTGCTGATGGAATGTTATGTTATAATTGTGTGATTTGGTACTTAGGTAGAAAGAATACAACTTATATATTACTAGCTTTCACACGCGGCTTCGCTCACGCAGACTTTCATCCACTTAGGGTTGGAATTTTCAAAATTCCTTTCTTAGTGCTCACATAAGTTATATAAAGAACCCACATACAAAATTTCAGGATTCTAGCCTCAGCGGTTTGGGCTGTGCGTTAATCTCTGGGCATGTCAGTCAGTCAGTCAGTCACCTTACTCTTTCATATAGATAGATGAATAATCCAATCCAAATCTAAACATTTGAAACTGTTGTGGGGGACAGGGTGTCATGTCCCTCCAACACAAAGGGAGGATCCTCCGACCAGGCGAGGTGATCATGCCTGGCGGGCCAACTGCCCAACGGTTGATGTTGGGATGTCGTATATATGTTAACTGGCGCGAGAACTTTCACTGCGCGATTCAGGATTGGTAGTTTCCTTCGTTACTCCGTAGTTCGACGTATCTTCGGTAGATGGCGCTGTAGTATGTTATGTTGTTGTTGCGCTGTATGTGAAGGCCGCCACATCGTGTATATTAATACTAGTACCATAGTTTAAATTGGGGCCAATAAACTGTCCAATCAGCAAATCAAACTTGAAAAGAAAATCAAGGCGGAAAATTACAAGTATAAACTCAATTACTAAAACTGCTAACACTTGAGCGACCTTCGAGCCTTTGCAAACAGCCCGAGATCGAACTGAATCTGGTTCTACAAAAGATTGGGTCACCCCTCTTCACCCCGCAGCGTAATGCCCCCTACCCGCAACGGCCCAACCTTCACATTAGTGAGTCCGTTCGGAAGACGTTCTGAAAATTGTGTTTATTTTTATCCACTTTGATTATGATTGTAGCTTTCAATGGAAGCTAAACATTCAACAAAAATAACATTTGTATTGTACAGTTATTTATAAGTTAAATTGAAGATAAACAAAAGTGAAGGTAGTAGAGCCACGCTGATTTCAGCACGAACGGGCCGGCTCGACCGGGGCGGTACTACCCTCGCACAGAAAATCAACGTAAAATGACAGCGTGCTGTCGTGTTTCGTTGGTGAGTGCGAGACCGGAGGCCCAATTAGTCTAGTCAATAAGTTCCATACTTGTTGACTAGACTAAAAGATGCAGCAGCATCACTAGGCCGCCATGGTGTGGGTCGCCATGCTGCATTGTCTGCATTTGCAGTGAGCATGGTGACCACCACTCTTGGATTCTACTTATGCTTTCCATCAGGCAGAGTAGAGTCATTTTGGCGGGCCAAACATAAAAAAAAAAAAAAAAAAAAAAAAAAAAAATATATTTAACGCATTTACTTTAGCTGAATGTATAAATTGGGACAGTTTTTTGATACAACATACTAAGAATGAAATACTTGCATATACAAAAGTAACGCCACGCCGCCCTCATGTTACTTAGAAAATGGTAATGAGACTTTTATTTATTTTTATTTATTTATTTATTTATTTATTTATGGGAATGGTCAATAGTACGGGAGATGATTTGACTGCGAGACGCAAGCGATGAAACGTCATTGCTTGAGTGGAGTCTAGATAAGTGTTCGTGCGGGCCGAGGAAGCTCACTTACCGATCGGCCACCGCGCGGACAACAAGTCTAGGAACTACCTTACGGCTCGTTGTTCTCACTTTAAGTTACATACTTGCTAAGGAAGATTATTTGTTTGTAGTAATCATGTGAGGCTTTGTTCAGTCCTCTCACCAATGGAACGATCACTTTGTGAAACTTGTAATTTATTTATTTATTTATTTCGGATCACCAACAAATGATACACACATCAAATATTAATATAAAGAAAACAAAATACATGCCCTGTGCTCATTCAGTTATAGGTAATCACAGCTAACAAAGAATAATTATTAGTACTATTTAAATTAAACTAAAAGAATATAATAATAATGATAATAATAAATAAAATGAGCTAGCAACACCACAAGCAGTCAGATTTTCTAATACATTTTTTCTCAAAATAAAATTTATTTTCATATATTTAAACCAATATAAATCATCTACAGCAAATAATAAGGAAATAAAATGGGTCAATACCTTAAAAATAAGGTATTAACACGCCTAAAATGAAAGAATGGAATATAAATATCTACCATAAGACATGACGTTAAACGTCATGTCATAACAATGTATAAATCATGGTATAAATAAAGAGAATTTCTGACGAAATGATAACAAGAGCTAGATCAAAAGCACTTTTAACACCTTCGGACTCGTCGCTAAGCTCCGCCTTGCCGTCCCCGGAAGCAAGAACAGAAGTCCCAACTCTTGCAGAAGCGTCGAGCTCTACATCAAGCGACGAGTTTTTCTCTCCGCCGACGTCGCCAACACCAGTGCGTCGGCAGGGGAGATGCCGGCCACCAGACAGCCTTGGACCTCGAGGACCACTGACCTCGAATAGGGCCCCCGCTACCGGTGGTAATGTGCACCACATGAAGTGGACAAATGCAATTAATGAGAACGTCATGCGTGCATATTTTCGGGCTACAGAGTTGGGAACGAACCTTACTGTGTACCGTGTTAGACTAGTCTCTCTGTTTCGGGAGCTTGAGCCAGCTGTCAACGTTTCGGCACAACGATTGTCGGATCAAGTACGTGCTATACAGCGATGTCACCTGCTGGATGATGCCGTACTTGAAAGGATACGCTCTGACATACGGAATAGCTTGACTGTCCCTTCTTCGTCACGTGTTATGGATGTGGTAACAAACACCACATCACAGGTACCACAAAATGAAGATGTTACTGAATTAGTGGACAGTGAAATTATATCCGTAAGTACCCAATACAATGATAAGATAAGGAGCACTTTGGAAGATGCGATTCGGGAATACCGATATTTAAATTCTAATAACAGACCCCGGTTACCCCGTTTGCCCATTCATAAACGAAATTTAGCGCTGGTGAGTGCCTTGGATTCGTTATTACCGGATTATTTCAGTAATAGCGAAGATCTCAGTGATACACATTCCATTCTATACTGTGCGGCTATTACAGTTTGTCGAGTAGCTGGTGTCAAATTTGCAGAACATACAGCTACTACTCGACCAGAAAATAGTGTGCCAGCTTGGCAGTGTAGAATTGAACGTCGTATTGCTGGGGCCAGGACACTCATTGGTAAGCTAATTAGTTTTCGATCGGGTAACACGCGACCGAGAGTGATGCGCTTTGTGAAACAGGCATTCTTGGGGACTACTATTAGTCCTCAACAGTACATGTCATGTGTCACAGAGCGCATAGACTTTCTGAAGCAAAAAGTTTATGCATGGGCAAATAGAATAAGGCGGTATAGAAAGCGAGTAGATCGGTATAGTCAGAATCACATGTTTCAAAGAAATGAGAAGTGGGTGTACAGGAAATGGGAGAATCCGGGTCCGTGTGTGAGTGATAGGCAATTCCCAGATGAAAATGCCACTAATTTATTTTGTCGTAACATCTGGTCAGTGCCTGTCACTCATACAGAAGGTGATTGGTGTCGGGATGTCGAACGCTCATGTGAGTCTATAACACCAATGGAACCAGTTAGCATCAATAAAGAGGATGTAAGTTGTGCGGTCCGTTCATTACCGAATTGGAAAGCACCTGGTCCAGACGGACTGCACAACTTTTGGCTTAAGTGGTTCCGAAGCTCACATGCGTGTTTGGCATCTCAATTCCAAACAGCATTGGATTCGGGTTCATTACCACAATTTTTAACAACTGGCATAACCCACTTACTCTATAAATCTGGTAGTGCCATGGATCCCAAAAACTTTAGGCCTATTATTTGTTTACCAACGTTATATAAACTTCTTACATCTATTCTGAGACTCAAAATCACTACTCATATCAATAACAATTCGATAATTTCCGTTTCTCAGAATGGATGTAGAAGTGGGACCCGTGGCACTAAAGAGCTCCTTATAATAGACATGACCATTAGCCAGCAGGTACGTCGTAATCGTAAGAGTCTGGCGACATGCTGGATAGATTACAAGAAGGCTTATGACTCGGTTCCACATACATGGCTTTTAAGGGTGCTGGAGTTGTATAAAATTGATACAACTCTGAGCACTTTCTTGAAGTCGTGTATGGGGCAATGGAGAACAGTACTTCGATGTCGAGAACAGGATGTCGGCAGTCTACGATGAACGACGTACTTATAAAGATCGAGCGGGGCATCTTTCAAGGTGACAGTCTGAGTCCCTTGTGGTTTTGCCTATCTTTGAACCCTCTCAGCACTCTATTAGAGGGTTCAGGGTTAGGCTATAGGTTGCAGAAAGATGATCGAGTTATATCTCACCTCCTTTATATGGATGATTTGAAACTACTTGCCCCCACTAAATTACAATTGACAGCGTTACTAAAGGTCACTGAAAACTTTAGTAATTCTATCAAGATGGAATTTGGTATAGACAAGTGTGCAGTCATGTATGTAAAGAAGGGAGTGATTGTGGAATCTGAAGGAGTAGCGCTTTCAGATACCACAAAACTTCGATCTCTGTCTGCCACCGAAACCTACAAGTATCTAGGTTTTTCACAGTCCTTGGGAATACCAGAAGCTGACGTGAAACAAACGTTGCGGGAACGTTTCTTTGGCCGCCTGAAAAAAGTACTTAAAAGTCTTTTATCAGGCGGTAACAAAGTGCGGGCCTACAATAGTTGGGTCATGCCGGTTCTGATGTATTCCTTTGGTATACTTAGATGGACTCAGACCGAATTAGATGCCCTTGACAGGAGAGTCCGTACATTGCTGACTGCATTCCGAATGCATCACCCACGTTCATCGGTTATGAGGTTGTATATCCCGCGAAAGTATGGGGGTCGTGGTCTATCAAATATCAAGACCCTACACAATCGCGAGATATACAATCTTAGAGAATATTTTCTTCATACTGATGTGGGAATGCATCGCAGTGTAGTTGCAGTGGATACCGGACTCACTCCGCTCGCTTTGGCTAAAGAGAATTGGCGCAAACCTGTAGTACTTAGTACTGATGATCGCAGGGAGGTATGGAAGGGCAAAGAACTTCACGGTCGATTTTATCGGACCCTAAATGGGCCTGATATAGATTTTAAAGCATCTACGTCCTGGCTACGGTATAGTGATCTGTTCGGAGAAACCGAAGGTTTTGTCTGTGCGATTATGGATGAAGTTATCATGACGAATAACTATCGGAAGTATATCCTGAAGGATGGTACGGTCGACATCTGTCGGGCATGTCACCGTCCTGGAGAATCTATTAGGCATATTATTTCTGGTTGTTCTCGTCTTGCTAACGGCGAGTATTTGCACAGGCACAACCAAGTATCCAGGATCGTACATCAACAACTTGCCCTGAAATACAAACTTGTAAGTTCAGAGGTGCCATATTACAGGTATGTGCCCGACCCAGTTCTCGAGAATGGTCGTGCTACGTTATATTGGGATCGATCTATTATCACAGACAGGACTATTGTTGCCAATAAGCCTGATATTGTGGTGATAGATCGATTAGAGCGCCGCGCAATGATTGTCGATATCGCCGTTCCTCATGACGAGAATCTCGTGAAAGTCGAAAAAGAAAAACAAATAAAATATTTGGATTTATCTCACGAGATTGTCGATATGTGGAATGTGGATTCGGTGATCATTGTTCCGATAGTCGTATCTGCTCACGGATTGATAGCCAAGAGCCTCGACCAACATCTTAAGAGGCTCACGTTGGAGGGCTGGATCAAGGGTCTGATGCAGAAGGCAGTCCTTCTTGACACGGCTCGTATTGTGAGGAGGTTCCTGTCTCTGGAGCCCTAACCACCGGTTTCTTGGTCCCTGTACCCGAAGTCAGTGGTCTACTATTTTTTATATTTTTAAATGTATTTGTTTTTATATGTATATTTAAAAATGTAAATAATATGTATATATAAATGTAATAAAGAGAATAATAATATATAATGATACTAGCTGACACGGCGAACTTCGTACCGCCATATTTATATACAATAATTAGCAATAAATTAAAATTAAGACTATAATTTGAGATTTAAACTATCCTATCTCTCAATTTGGATCGAACTGCACATGGTGTGCAAATTTTATTATAATCGGTTAAGTGGTTTAGGAGTCCATTGAGGACAAACATTGTGACACGAGATTTATATATATTAAGATATAAAAAATAATAATGATTGTAATACCTATAGGACCCATGAGTATAAGCATTAACTCGCTACTAGTCCATTGGCAAGAAGAATGAACCACGGCGCTCCACCGTGTTCTTAATCTAAACTAAAATCATCAAGCACTTACTGGAGTTGTGTGGCTTCAGTGTTCTCGGCATTCCAAGAGATCTCTTGGAAAGGTTTCTTCTCTGCGTCGTCACAAAACTTGCTCCAAGTGCTGTATATCTTTCAAGGTATTCGAATTACAATAAACTCGTATCAGCTATCACGGATATTCGAATTACAACTCACTCGCTTCAGCTATCGCGGAACGCGCCTACAAAACTCGCGAGTCCTAACCAGACCTAATAAAACGGTAAATCACTAAAGGGACCGGGTCGATGGACAACTAGCTATTTATCAATTAATTACGGTTCTCAAAACAACAATCCTCGACCGTTCACAACACGCGTCTTTTCTAGTACTCCCTTAACCTCAAACGTCAAAACGTCAAACACGAAAAAAAATTACAATCGAAAAATGTTGCCATTACAATGACGTTCGAAATCCAACAACCTACTTTTTTTTTTTTTATGTATGGCTCGCCAAAATGACTCTACTCTGCCTGATGGAAAGCATAAGCAGAATCCAAGAGTGTCGGTCACCATACTCACTGCGAATGCAGACAATGCAGTATGGCGACCCACACCATGGCGGCCTAGTGATGCTTCTGCATCTTTTAGTCTAGTCAACAAGTATGGAACTTGTTGACTAGACTATTTGGGCCTCCGGTCTCGCACTCACCAACGAAACACGACAGCACGATCGCTGTCATTTTACGTTGATTTTCTGTGCGAGGGTAGTACCGCCCTGGTCGAGCCGGCCCATTCATGCTGAAATCAGCGTGGCTCTACTACCTATATTGGTTTTGTGCACCGAAAATACTCGTTTTCCGACATATTTTTTATTTAAAAACTTTATGCACTACATTAGTACATCGGCGGACTTAATGCCCAGGGCACTCTCTTCCAGTCAACCTTCGGGTGGTGTAGATAGAATGTGTTGTTGTGTAGAACATTTATGTGGTTGTCCATTTGTCTTTATTTCATCATTGCCTTCAAATTAAAATTGAAGCTTAAAATATGGTAATAACAAAACCCAGCGTCACCTAACCGTAGGAGAACCTTGGTTCAGCATTTGGGGCAGTTAGACTGGAGTTTACGTTCTCACAGGATACGGATGTTATTCTTTAGTTGTATTAGACCTTGGGAGTAAAATTAGCAAATATCCAACCGTATACAATAACACACTCGTGACTCTTAAGTCGCAGCTGTAAATCGGGGGTGGTAGTCACTAACCACCGAGTAAGCTATCTGCTTATTTGGCTGTCTGCTCTATACACTGTGTATTGCCTAATATAATTTATCTCTCTTTAGTTAGATGTCCGAAATATTTATTCATTTAATTAACAAGTACGTCATTCTTAATAGTTTTAATTTCTGAATTCATATTGATCACATAGGTATCGCACTTTTCACAATAAGATAATTGACAGTTTTGAGTCTCCACCTGGACAAAGCGCAGTACATCCGCTATATCCCGTCGGCTCAACACATCTGAACAACTCCTTTCCCCAAATAAGCGACGACGTGACCGCAATAATTTCGCAAAATAACCAAGACACAGACAGTGAACAACAGTAAGTTAACTAACTACACAATAACAAACGCTCTGTGTTTATTTGAGAGGTCTTACTGCATCGTCACAGTTGCACAAACTGACTGAATTTAATAAGTTTATTAACCATCATCAGCAGCCCAAAATAATCTACTGCTGGAGACAGGCTTCTCCGCCACACAGCTAGAGGCTTGTATCCGCCACAAGACACAAAAGTGTCTACGTCTGCGTTCTCCCTATATGTTGTGTGGCGACACTCCATATTCTTAATTCATCTTCCCATGGATAGATTGCCTCTGTATTTTCTCTACATTATTTTGAAATATGATGACGTAAAAGATGGGAATGAATAAATTGAATTTTGGTGTACGTAAATTTTCTTAAACAAGAATAAAACGTCAAAATAAAATTATAACCGTAAATAGAGCTCATTTTAAAAATATCGCTGTAATAAGAGCCTTTACTTCACTTTGATTCAATTAGATAGGTAGACAGTGTTGGACTTATATATTAAAATTTCTTAGCTATTGAAATATCTCATCTACTTAAATATTCTGTTTAAAAGACCGGACTGATACTAAGAGTAAAAATACCATTCAATTTTTTTGCTTTTAACTTTAAATATCTTACAAATGTCTGGATTTATAAGTTTTCATTTAATTAGATTTGGAGACAATTTATTATTGAAATAGAAATCAGCGATGTTATTGCTGTATAATCTTCAGTGTGGCGCTGCTACCGCCCGCGGCGATATCTTTTATTCTTTTCCTCATACAGCCGGGATTTATGTATTTCTGTGATGTAATATATGAAAACATTGTTTATGATAGAAAACAGACCATTGGCGACTCAGTGTGATGCATCCGGCGCTCGAGCCTCCCTTTTTCTTTTCTGCAGACACACAAATATCATGCTTGGCCAATAAATCATCTCACCAGTACTCCGGGTACAAAATCGTGTGCTATTTTCTTTATCAAGATGGGTCATGTATGTTTATCTTGTAAAATATGCTGTTGATAAATTGTATGTCGACGTCCAACCGCATGTCAAAGCTTATTTATAAAATCATAATTCGGACACAGATAAACTTAGTTCAGACAACGAATTTACCCTCCTAAGAAATAATGACTCTTCTTGTGTCGCTATCCTCAGTTCTGAGGGCCATGACCTCTATTTGAAAATATTTTGACCGTGGGAGAGCCACGCTTTGGCATGAATGGGCCGGCTCGACCGGAGTGATACCACGGCCTCACAGAAAACCGGTGTGAAATAGCGCTTGTGCTGTGTTTCACCGAGTGAGTGAGGATACCGGAGGCCCATACCCCAGCACCTCCCCCTATCTCCCCTCCCCATCCCCCAAAGGCCGGCAACGCACTTGTGACGCGTCTGGTGTTGCGAGTGTCCATGGGCGGTGGTAATCGCTTACCATCAGGCGATACGTCTGCTCGTTTGCCCGCCTATTACATAAAAAAAAACTGCGAGTGACAGCTCGCTACCTGTTTCTGGCTTGGGCAGTGTGCAGGGCAGCAGATCGTACTGCTGATAGTAGACACGATTTAGTCTGCCCAGCGCATGATGATGAATATTCTATCGTGTCATATACTTGATATATGAAATACACGAGAACATGTCTTGAACTCCTATTTGTAACATACACGTAAAGATAGACTCGTTATGATAAAGTGAAAAAGTCATCCTGTTGCAAACAATTCAGGCACCCTGCCAAACAGTCGCGCCCCATCTCAGTACGATGGGACCACATATTTGATGGCAATATAACAATTGTTGCAAATTTCTTTATATAAGGAATTATAAGATTATATTACATACACAGAAGTATTGAGGTTTCAAAAGCATTGTTCAAAGAGAGTTCAAACACATGATGAACAAATCACCCCGATGAAAGGCAATACAATAATTCGGTTATGCTGGAGCGTATTCAAAATAAATTAATTAGGTGTCTGTATTTGAATCAATAGTAGTTACGGTATGGCCTTATTATTCGTTCTTATATCCTATAATTCGTTTATTTGTGTTATATGGTGTTGATAATAATTTGCTTTATTTTTCCAATAGTTTACTCTTGTCATATACATACCTATAAATAAATACGACACATATATTACACTTAAAAGAGATGAGAGGATAAAGATGAATTAAAAATTAAAAATGAACATCATATTGATCGTATTGGAATCCTCTATCACACGGCTGACTTCTAAATTCGAAAGAACTTTTAGTGAAACCTGGAGCATGGCTGTGACAGTTTGGAACTGCAAATAAAAAGTATTTATTTTTATTAAAAAAAATTCAAAACTAATTCATCATAAAGTCAATATTAAAATCGCAGGCACCTGATGAGTTAATTATTTACTACATAACTATATCCACAGCTTCCAGCGCAACGGATATTTCTAGCGCCTGGAACTGAATTAGTCAAAGTCACTTGCATGACTTCCGTGACGTGTTTCCACCAAGCAAATTTATCACTAATTTCGTAAATCATATTAAGACAAGATTTTTTGCAATTACTTTTATAAATTTTTGCCTTTAGGTATTATTTACGAAAGAGGTATTAGGTATACACATACGCGAGGAAACTTTGAACACCATAACTATAAAGAACGAAACCGTCATGTGTCGTATATATCTCTTCTCTTTCCTTGTCTCGTTTTTAAGCTATTGCATAGCTTTTATCGCGGGCTTTGAGGCCTTTGAGCGCGGCGACCGAATCAAGAAATTCCATAACGTAACGTAACGAAAATAAAACCTGACACCCGAAGCTCGAACGGATCGAGACGAGCTGCTCCGAACGACGAATCAACGAATTTGTCTGCCTCAAAGTGTCTGTCACACTGTCTGTCAGACAGACAGAATATGTCAATAGCCGGCCGCGCAGGCGTATTGAAATACGTCAAGGAAGATTCGTTGCCTTAGACACGAAGATTTATTATGTCATATAATGTATAAAATTATTCATGGTAGCCATTCACTACTGCATAAATTAAAAATAAATAAATAATATTATTTGCATAAGTTGATAAAAATGTTATGCAATAGCTTTACCGCGGCAGTCCCCGAGTGCCACACGTCTTTTTTTTATTTTCTTACAAAGTTTATTTTCTTCATAACTTCTTCGAAAATTCTTTAAAAGTACTTTAAAAGTAAGCTAGCTTGGTAAGTCTATAACTTGCACACCAAGCAATGTAGATTTTAATACACTACAGACATAAACTGTGCTTCGGCATTCCTTCACTGAACTGTACTGCGCTATATGTAAGGCAAAAAATAAACTACGCTGGAGCTAAGATCGTGAGGACTCGTTATTTTTTTTCCATTTGATATGTCAAACATATTTTCTTTAATGTAAAACTCATGGAGAGAATCAGTACCTAATGTTTTGAAGCATAATAAAACCATGGCCACCACGAAATTATAGTCAGTTTTATGATTACTTAATAAGTAGCACTTGACACCACATCGAAAACTATTCATTTCAATAAAAATACGGGTAAAGTATAACAGATAATAAAACAGTTCACTGTTTAATAAAAATGTGTTAATAGACGTTATTATGACCGACAGTTAGTGGCGGTGTTACGCTATTGTCCGACTAGAAATGACGAGAATTGATGGGGTGATAAAAAGTACAATAATTTCACTTGAGTACTGAACGAAAAACGAACGTCGAGATTGCTAATATTTTATGAATTAGATAGATTATTATAGCGATAGTGATGTCGATATTACTATTAAAGTGTCGGTAAAGTGATAAAGTGTATCATTAAGGACTTAAACATGAACGATTGATACCACTTATCCTATTTGAAAGTTTGAATCAGATGGTTAGCAACGTGTGTTTAGTTAATTGAACCATTCAGGCTTTTAGATATATCAATTATTCAGTAACTATATTATTAAAATACACTAGGCAAATATTCAAAACCATTTTACTTTATTTTTAAGTGGATTTACAAATATATGTAGGTATGTGTGATGGCGTTCATATCGACATGTGGTACGGCACCGCCCCGCCACTACGCACAACTTTTCTCATGAAATAAATATCAGCCGTATATTTACTGCCCTAGATTTGAAATTTATTCGTGGCACTACGTCCTGAAACGTGTGCCAAAAATAGCTCCAAGCTATATCACTGGTAGTAGGAAGATTTCAATCACTGCTAGTGCACTGACCTCGATCAGGCTCCTATAGAGCAGTGCCTACTTTTAGAGCACGTACTTCGTTTTCAATTGTTCCTTATTTTCTTTGATAAGTCGGCCTTGTGGGTGGAAAAGGTGGAACACTACTAGTATTATTATAAGAGATATTACTACTTATAAAATAAAAACTCCGCAGTGTTAGTATGACAGTCAGAACGTGATAAACTCCAAAACTAGCTAACGGCTCGTAACTAGCACACGGATTTAGAGGGGATTTTTGTATAAAATTTATTTAAATATTGAATAACTACGCCGATATATGACAACAATCAGATCAATCCGCGCTTCGTAGACAAAAACTATGTATAACAAAATTTATCCTCGTACAAAGATCTTTTAACTGTAACATAAAATAAATATCTCAATTCTAAAAACGTGAGAAGCCATAATGGTTTTTTGAAAGCTGCTATTTAGCCTTTAAAGTTAAACCTCATTTAGTGTAATAAATGTGTAGTGTATGTGTCTATTGTCAGTCACTTCACTAGTAACGCATTCATTCATTGAATGAATGAGAAGGAAGCATTAGGTCATCTCTAGGCATGTGAGGTCGCACACAGTTCAGTCGACTGTGAGCGATGGAGGTGAGTGGTCACATTGCTGTCAGAGCCGACAATATAGTATATGGATATACTACAAAATGTAAACTCAAAATAGCTACAGAATTTAACAGCTACTTTACTTTTTGATTCTCGCTTTAAGGCGAAACTTAGTTTGTTTGTTTAGTAACAGAGATGCAGAGGAGTATTCAATACAATAGTATTATAAACTAGAAGTGAGAATTAAATAAAAGAACCAAATTGGAGGTAGCCTAACCTCAGTTCTCATTTATAATTAAAACAATAAACAGTTCACAACAAACAAATCTTATAATTCGACATATGATTACAAGCAATTCACGAAATACATAACAGATCGACAATATAACGATAAGAAATAGGTTTACCACGATATAACATTAAACACGTCTTACCGACCGCTCTGCTCGAATAACAAGTGTCCAAGCATAGCCAAGTACCGTCTTTTTATATGTTCGCACTGCACAATTTATCGATAGAGTAGGGATGCACCTAACAATAGTGTATATTTCCTCTACCTTCCACGCGATACAAGTATACATTTCCCGAGTAAAAACTCGATATTTCACTCGTGAGGTCACCAATGATTTATTCATGAATACATCATTATAGAACGTGATTATATAAATGGAAATAGAAGAAGTTAGTCAAATCTAAACAGAAACTACTCGTCCAACACGTGACGTGATGTTCCGTCAACACGGCAAGTAGGTCGTAAAATTGTCGTTAATGATATCACGTGTCACGTTATTGGGGAATGTCTGAAGACATTTCGGGACACACTCCGAGGTGACGTGCTTCGGGAACGAAATGAGGAACATATTGAGTAACGCCAATTCAGTGCTGCGACGCGCGATTTAATGTATAAACTTATGTGCAGTTATTACGACCTAGTTACGACTTTGGCTATAAACTGTGACGTTATCTGACTATTGAAGTAGAGTTATGGAAAGACTTTCATGTATTTAATACACTACAACGATTTTTCGGTAAACAAGCTCTGTCCGCCCGGCAACAGACAGTTTGAGGTAGAGATTTGGGATCTGACTTAGTGCTTACACTTCTAACACAGACTATAGAGATAATAGCTCTTTATTGCATTTAGGTAATTTCCCTTTTCTATAATTCCATTCCTAAGTTTCCCATTCCGATGCACCCTAAAGAGCCCGTGTCACTAGTAATAGGTACACCATTTGCCCTGTATGATGTAAGTGGATTCACAGAATGTGGATGTTTCATACGCCTCTATCGCCTTAGAGAATGCAGAAGTGTAGTATCTATAAGTGCGTTTTGATTTTAAGTTTAGTGATCTGAATCCAAGTGAAGATAGTATTTGTATTTTGTAATGCGAAACCTCCATTTCTTTAATAGGCCAATTTACTTTTCATAACGTCATCTATCTCCCGTCCCATGAAAATCCCTGTTCTCAATTTTAACCGAAACATTCTTTAAATTGTAAAGCATAATATCGCTTTTAAATGGAGCGTTCTGTCTCGACGATATCAGGTGACACAGTCATTTTCGAATGTTATCTAATTATTCTGGAATTATAGATCCCTGACAATAAAATCACTAAACTCCAAATTTTGAAATTCAGGTGTTTGATAAAAGACTATTTTTAGTAAACTTCAGACAAATATCGCCATAATAGTCTTGTACATATATGTACATAAATTCTTAAAACATTTTCCGAGCGTGTTGAACAGCGTAATGTAAACAAGACACGTCGCCATAAGTTCGTCTTCATATCTAGATATAGACGCAAATATTAGACCAAATTCAGACTGAAAGCAGTTCAAATACGAGAACGCGCTGATAACTAAAGCTTACATGACGAAAATCTGCACCACGCTTCACTTTGCATACATTTGCATTTTGTTTGATCACAGAAACGTACAGCTGCATAACTTACAGATTTATATATATATAACTAACATACAATATTATTATATACAATTCTTGTATTTATTTTATATACTATTCAAATACAAATATTATCTTTAAAAAATGTTTTCTTTTAAATTGTAAATATAAACCAATTTACAATCTTACTAAAGACGCTATTTTTTTCTTTTTAATTTAGGGTTAATTTAATAGTGCAGATCGTGTATCTGGCATATGTTTTGAACACGTACATCACATGCCATGATCAGCCTACTGATCTTGTCTCCCTCTCAAGCCGACAGAATAGCTCTAATCTCTAATAATGACAATCGCTTCTTACAACAGAAAAGATTAAAACTCAAATAACCAACATGAGCAAACACATCATTTATTTACTTCTGTAACCCTTTTGCCGTGCTCTCTAGTAAATATTCAAAAATAAATTCAGCTTAACTTTATAGAACAAAACATTCTAGTTTACGATTATATTCATACAACAGCCTTGTACAGGACGATCGTCATAAACTGTATAACGAAATAATTAACTCGTAAAACAACACGGGGAATGGGAGGGGCAGTTAGGGTCAGTCGGCGTGAGAGGCCTTTATCGGCGGTGACCCACACCGTGCACGTCTTCATAACCCATTGACAACCTATTATTTGAACCCACACTCTGTCGATTAACCATTAGACATTAAAACTAATGAACATGATTTTGAGGACCATATAGCCCATGGAGCGCTTGATCATCAGTAAATATTTACAGCATAGTACATTTTAGATTGAAAATGACTTTTGACTCTCTATAAAATACGTATTTCCCTCGTTTTATGGCCTAAGTAGTTCATCCATTCTTGATTTTTTATGTTGTATAATGTATATGGTTAGAATCGCTCAGAAAGATTAATTCATTATTTACCAGACTGATTTTGTCTACTTTCAACTAGCTTTTAGCGCCACTTGTAGCTATATAGACATGTCTTGGTAACCTGATAATAACACTCATGTGAAATTTACACTAATAGCTGGACAGTGGGACCTTTCAACGACTGTTAGTCGAGCCCTCAACTTAGGTTTTATATGGATAGTTTCAATGATCTTCACATTTTCAAAAAAGCTAAATTTACGTGTTTCTAGTTTGTCTAAATTATGTTTATCATTATAAACTTTGAGTAAGAGAATGATGAAGGAGGTAGAATATGGAAGAAGTTTATTGTGGGTTGTTCGGTAGACCAAAGATGCGCTATGTGTAATATTCATAGACTGTAGGTAGATTTATGGATAAATCGTCAAAATACAAATCAACCAGATTTAGATTCAAAATCCTCCGAAAAAATGTGTAGTATACTTATACAACAAGTACAAATTATTAAAAATAAAAAACCCGACTGCGTCAATATAACAATAAAAACATATAAGTTTTATATATATTCGTAATCAACGTAAAAAATTCTTTATTTTGATACCACACTCGATGTATTTTGTAAAAAAAAAAATTATATTACTTTTTGGCGCCAAAAATCCTTATTTTTTTTCTATTTTGATGTACCCAGTGTCACTCTCACGACTAAAACGGATCTATTGACACCACTCACATAAAAATACGACAAGCCCTTTAGGCTGTAGGGCGTGCCAAAGAAATATACATACTTACATACATACACTCGAAAAAGATAACCCTCCTTTTGCAGTCGGGTAAAAAGAGTTGTTACCGAGACTACTGAAATAAAACTTTAACTTAAAAGAATGTTTAAAAGAAAATTGCATAGAATAAAAATACATAAAACATTGACTTTGAAAATCAATTTATTTATCCTTAAGTCTTCAACTTTCATATGAAGGAAATTTTTTATATTATGTGTAAGATATTGTGACTGCATAACTATGTCAAATATTAAAGCTGTTAGTAGGATCTAAGTTTAGAGTTAACTCAAGTATCATGACTTCATTAAATTCGTAGTAACAGGAACTTCTAATCCATGAAAGATCATCGCTTGAATTGATTAAATAGTACGCGTCTAGTATTGCCTCGCTTGTAGCAACGACATCTAAAAACTTGTTGAATATACAGAGAGATAAAAGCGATTTAAATTCTTTTTGAAGGTAACAGATATTTCGCAAAAAGCATCCGACAGTGTATGTATGTATGATTGTTTTTCGTATACCTTCACCTCGAACCAGCATTCAGTATGCAGTCCAGGAATCCATCGCACAGTAGGGCTGCAGATTGAGTGCGATCTATGTCAAGTAAATATTCTGGGTGTAGGAAAACCTGGGTTCGCTATTCAATATTTAATTTTAATTGATTTGATGATAAGTATTAATAAAACCTGAAGTACCTAATTTATTATAAGCAACATTTGTCTTGTCACTTTTCCTACAATCTGTGAAGAGAAATCCGAAGACGGAAGTTCCATTTGATTTTTAACCGACTTCCAAAAAGGAGGAGGTTCTATGTTCCACTGTATGTATTTTTTTTTTATTTTTTTTTTATGTATGTTTACCGATTACTCCGTCAGTTGTGGACCGATTTTGAATTTTTTTTTGTATTGGAAAGGGTATGCTTCCGAGGTGGTCCCATTGCCAGCATATCAGGATCTGATGATGGGATCCCAGGGAAATCGAGGGAAACCCTCATTTTTTTATAGGCACATACTATGTTTTTCGTATATTTTCTGAAGTTGCACCGGTATTTGCGTCTGGTAGTCATCATTTTATGATGATGAGCTGATGATGTAAGGTACAACTCCTTAACGGTTAGGAGTTGGAGGATAAATCTTTAAATATCATATGTACATATGTTACCTTTAGTCGTATTCTTTCAAATTATTTAGGTAAGCTGATGATTGAAGGTGGAAGGTACAACTCCTCAACGGTTAGGAGTTGGAGGATAATTCTTTCAATTTCATACGTATCTAAAGACCATCAGTCATATATTTTCAAGTTATTTAGGTCAGCTCATGATAGAAGGTTAAACTCTTCAACAGTTAGGGATTAGAGGATGATTTTAATATTACACGTAGACCTTAGACCTTAATTTGTATTCTTGATGATGAAATTTGATGAAATAGTTCAACTTACCTACGATTGTTTGCACTAAAAACTGAAAAATAAAATCTTTTTATTAAAAAAAAAACCGACTTCCAAAAAACATCCAACGAAAACTCTCTGCCAAAAAAACACTTAAAAGCGTAAAATAAACTGGTTCTTCATAAATTGCCTATACCTAATTCTTTATTCATTTAAATAGTAGTGTTATAATGTGTGCTAGGTACCTAAAATCTGTTTGAAGTGTTTTTTTTTATTCTAATGACCGCTCGACGTGCTAGAGTTGTTCGACAGGTAGTAGGAGAGATGTCTGATGTTACTCATCAAATGCTACTACAATAAGGCTATGTGGGGGACAGGTGTGTCATGTCCCACCAACACAAAGGGAGGATCCTCCGATGAGGCGAGGTGATCATGCCTGGCGGGCCACAGCCCAACGGTTGATCTTAGGATGTTGTATAATCGGCGTGAGAACTTCTATTGCGCGATTCAGGATTATTAGTGTTTTTGTACTCCGTGTAGTAACGTCACTCCGTAGTTCGGTGTATATCCGGTAGATGGCACTGTAGTGTGTTTTTCTTTTCATGTGGAAGTCGCCACAGCTAATTAGATTTAATGATTTACGGACAACTTAGCTTGACTGAAATATCTACTTTATTCTATGGACCATTTTCCTTGGTATATCCCGCCCATGGATCTGGATATTTATAGTATCTAGACCAAAACCTTCTTTCTAAGGACAGATCAACGTCCAACAGTGGACTATTAAAAACTTTTGATTCTTTATTTATAGGCTTCATACTGTTTAAGTTTTATTCTATTGCCAATATAAACATACACTTACATCATTAGTAATTATTCAAAAAAACTTTCACATACCTAATGTATTTACATTAATTCGAATACGCATATGAAACACCAACTGTTCGCCGTTTGAATACAAAATACTACAAAAGGACCCTACAAAGAGGTTGAATTGCTACAGTATTTATCTAAAACAATTTCAGTTACGAAAACGAAATTGTTAGGAGTCCCGAATACGGTATATATACAGAATCTAAGAAACCAATAAGAATGGTCCATTTAGCAATAAAAATAAAATCTCGAATGTCGTCAATAACGAACAACGTACCTTATTATTTTGCGACTTCAGAAATGGAAACCATCCTAATCCCTTGTAACTCGAACAGTTTCGTCGAAATAAGTTGACAATCTCGCTTATCTTACATTGAGCATCCCGAAGGCAGCAGCTACACACACTAGACATATTTTACGAGACATGTAAGTGTTATTGGCGAGCAATAACAGTCGGACTGATGTCAAAAGGTTCTGTGGTTGGAAGTAAATAGTGGGCCCGCACGCAATGGATTAACATAGGACGATTTTGCAAGTGAACTTAGAACTCGCTGGGTTTGGAGTAAATATGGGAAACAGTTTGCGTCAAATGATCCTCTTTAACTTTCCCATTCAAATTGAGATACTGAATTTAATGTTTTAATTTTATTTTATACTAGCTAAACCGGCGAACTTCGTACCGTCATTCGACCATATTTCATTTCATTTCTTTTTTTAGACTTCTCACTCGATTTAGCACTCCTTCTCTATAAACTTTAAAAGTGTGCCAAATGTCATACTCCTCCGTAGCATAATTTTCGTAAAAAGAGGTACAAAGTTTTGCTTCACGTATTAATATATGGAAGATTTTAAGCTGATTTTTACATGATAACGACTTAAAATTCGAAATTGTTAGTACTATGTTACACAATCTAAACTAACTACCAAGGGACAAAGAGATACAGGTACATTATAGTAAAAAAAAAAGTAAAAACTAAAACCCAACTACGACAAAAAAGGACGATGAAAAAGTATGAAACAAGTTTCAAAAGCCGTAGTCACACGTTGTTAAAGTGTTATGGTGCGTTTTTTGTCGTAGTTGGGTTTTAGTTTTTACTTTTTTTTTGTTTAAAATGTTTTGGTGCCATTATTAACATATAATATATATATATATTTGAAATGTACAAGTAACGCCCTTTCCAATGATACCAAACACAGCATATTTATCTCAAATTATTTTTTTAATTCATTACTTTATGTCGGCTAGAGGGCGCCACATTAGATTCAGCGACACGTCATATAGCCTATAACCAGCAGACGATCAAGACGCTTCTAACGATACCTCATTTGTCCAGTTCTAATAAGTAGTTGAGGAGCTATGAGGGAACAAATGAACATACATACATACATACATACATACATACATAGCCTGTCAAAATCATAACCCTCCTTTGGCTTTGTCGTAGTCGGGTAAAAATTCGTGGCCCATTTTGCTCTAAGCTAAAATCGTTATAATTTGACATTAAAGTCTCATGCCTTTTTTAATTCGTCAATAATATCACCAAAAAGCTTAGTGCTTATATTATTATTTGTTATGTTCTATTATGTTTTCTGGGGAACTATCGTGATTATTTATCTCCTATTTAATAATTTACAATAATAGTATCTCTTGGACTAGAATTGAAAAAATGAATTTAACATCTTTAGTATTATTCAGCGTATCTTAGTTCTACTTTTTGCTAGTTAGTTCCACTTTAAAACATTTAAGTGCGCTACGAATTAAGTTTAATTGCTTTTGATGGCAATTACAAAGTTCGGTAAATGTGTAGTGATGACTTCGCTATATGTTTTGTGAAGAACTCATCTTACTGAAAACATAATTGCTTAAAGGACATCTTAAATGTTTACTTAGGTACTTTAACTGGTAACTTTGACCGCTCGGATGGCGTAGTGGTTAAGCGGTCACGTTGAAACTTCCTACTGCCATGAGTGGTGTATGTTCGATTCCCTCATGGAACAACACTTTGTGTGATCCACGAATTATTGTTCTGAGTCTGGGTGTTCTTGGTGTCCGTAGGATATATGCATATATTTCTAATGCGGGAATTGTCTTTTTGATAACTGAACTTTAAATAAGTATAGAATAAGGGAAAAAAGTACGTCATTTAAAGATAAAAGATTGAATAATAAAAAATTAAATGGTTTTATATATCCATAAAGTTGACTACACGTTGTTTTCATACAAATAAACCCCATAGTCATGTGTCGTCACACGCGTGTAATAGAAGCTAGTGGTTTATGGTTGATTTATGTCCTAATAAACACCTCTTTATTAAGTAGAATGGTGTTTATGTTTAATAAAGACGATGCACACACTGCTATATATCCCAGTGGGTTCGAGCCCCACATATTGTAGTTATTTATATGTGATACATGACATAGATATCACCTCAAATCATAGAGTTGCCCTAGTATTTTATTTCTTACCACTCTGATCGATTTTTGGCTTCTCGTATAATGCTCCTGCCATCAGTTTTGTACAAATTATCACTTTCTTAGGAGTACAGCACCTGGCCTGTAGACGTCCTACTATATGTTTGCAGAGACGCGGGCATACTTGAGAGAGACATATGAGCCAGCGCAGTGATACCAAGGCGTCACAGAAAACCAGGATAAGCAGTTCCTTCCAGTAAGATCCTGAAAGAGTGGCCACAGACATGTGTCTCTTGAGCTGCCCACGTTCATAGGTGGTGATAGCCATTTCCCATCGGGCGAATCAAAAGATCTTTTGCCCTTAATACCATAGAACAATTGAGTTATTAATCTTAATTTAGAAATAATAGTCCTCAAAATATAGCTTGATCACTGTGACAGTTGTAACTAGTGACTTTTTACATTACCAGGTTCATTCCAGGTATGACATTTTATATTTACAATACACTTCATTCGTAATTAAGTGAACACATAAAGATAAAAAATATAGGTGATATGGAATAAAATCGCTTGTTCAGAGTTACTTCGTGGAGATCATGCTACAATGCCTGATGGAAAGCATAAGTAGAATCCAAGAGTGGTGGTCACCATCTTCAATGCGAATGTGGACTATGCAGGTTGGTGACCCACACTATGGCGGCTTGGTGAGATGATTTTTCACGCCCCGCTTAAAGGACCCGGGATCATAGTGGGAGGGAAATACGTGCGCCGATAATGAGTTCCAGGTTTTGACGACTACGCGATAATTTGAGGACCGTAATATCGAATTTTGAATTTGAATCAGTAACTTATTGATGGTATATTACATTTACTATTCATTCAAAATAGTTAAACACAAGTTCTAACAAGATTGGACTCGCAAACCGGGTCAGGAGGTGACCAATCTCAACAAACTAACAACTGCCACTATAAATTCTAATCTTAGTTGAGTTAACGAGGGAATTCTGATCGTACCGCAACATTGATTGGCGCAGAACTGGAGCAGAAAAGCGGGGGGATACAAACACGACTAACAAACGTCGCGGGGGAGGGGGTAGCTCGTATTGTTGACGGGCTTTTGTTCGATTCCAAGATCTTTAGTTATGTTATGTTGTACAACTGTCTTAAGTGAAATTTATGTGCGTAGAGAGACCAAGTGTATATGGACCAAGTTTATACAGACATAGACCATTATGTACAAATTTTTTAATCATATTTTTTATATACTTTTACCGTGGGAGAGCCACGCTTCGGCATGAATAGGCCTGCTCAACCCGAGTGATACCACGGCCTCACAGAAAACCGGTGTGAAATAGTGCTTGCGCTGTGTTTTACCGAGTGAGTGAGGATACCGGATGCCCATACCCCTATCCCCCCCCCCCATCCCCAAAAGGCCGGCAACGCACTTGTGACGATTCTGGTGTTGCAGGTGTCCATGGGCGGCGGTAATCGCTTACCATCAGGCGATATTTCTGCTCGTTTGCCCGCCTATTCCATAAAAGAAAAACTACGTGATCAAATGTTACTTGTCTGTTAACTACCCCAAAAATCTAAGTATCTACCGAATATACGTGTTAAGTATTAAGACCTCCGATTGTAATGTCTAACATATTTGTAAACCATATTTTGTTATATGTGTATGTGTATGTATGCAGTAAAGATAAATAAATAAAATACTCATGTAAATGACATTTCTATTGAAATCTTTGAAGTTTTAGAAACTCATTTTATAAATGCTTTTACTTTTGTGCAAGATTATTTATTAATATTACAGTTATATATCTATTAGTCATACCCTGTATAACACATATAAATGTTATCGTAATGAGAATCTATGCACCACATACCACATGTGTTGTACACATAAAACTAAAACTAGGTGGTCACAGATTTCATTCTGGGTCAGTGTAAATGATTTAGCTTTAAAGTATGTAATTTCATTGAGTCTGATGATTCTATATATAATACTAGATTATAATCTGATTATAATTTATCGAGGAACCAAACGGTGGCTAAAGGTTGATAAATAATTCTTGTCATAATCTCAACTGCCTCAAACACATTTTTTCCTTGTATTTTTTCTTTAAATAGCCAAGGAAGTCCGTACTCCTGTGCAACGAAAATAATCAGAGAAGAAAACGTTAATTAACTCACCGGTACCTCAGCCCCTGCGTCCGCCGCGCCCCTGGGCACACAATTAGGGGAGACATTGTGTTTTTTCGAGCGTTATATTTATTTGTAACTCAAATTCATTTCTATATAACATATATTTGCCAGGTTTACATCCCAAAGTATGATTGACAGCATTAGGCTTGGTTTATTTAAGTATGAATAAAGTAAAGTTAATCCAAATTTGAATACTTAATACACGGGTAAACGGTGTTTTTGTATATATTTGCATATATCTGAGTTTCATATGAACGCAGGTTAACAATTAGACCTACAGTCATGTATTAATGAATGTACACTCGTCGATGTTGAAAGAAAGTTCAGTTCATACCCAGTTTCATTAGTACTAGTGGTCGTCCAGTGATCGAAATTGGACCTTAATTCATTAATTATTTATTATTATTTAACTTTGTGCACTCCTTCTCGATATAAACTTTAACTGTACCTAATTTCATACCCGTCTGAAGTTTTTGCTTCGAGTATTAATACATAGATAAAGATTCTCCAAGACTCAAAGTGAATTGACATGCTGTGACAACTTTTAGTTTATTCAAAACTTGCTTGTTGACGCTTGAGATAACTTTTAGAGCGTTTATTAGCAGGGTATATTAAATTTGGCATCACACAACGATCTTACGACACTACTATAGTACGATGTAAGATGCTTCAGCGATGTGAACATAAAATATCACTTGATATTGAATCAAGTACTTTGCTAGGAGCAAGTATCAAACTGCATATCTTCAGTACTAACTGAAGCCACTAGGTTTCAACCAGCAAGCACAGTTTACTGACACCCATCGGGAAAATGTATGGTTTTAGTTTTTAAGTTTGTAAATATGTTCTTGTAAATGCTGTGCATTTTATATTAAACTATGAGAAACCAAACAGTAGAAATGTGTTACTTTAACTCAATTGACGATAATTAAGTTAGGAGATGGTTGAAATGATGTGATTTTTACCAACACAACAAACTTTATATCTTGCTAAAACCAGTCATTCGATAAGTTTGGTATTTTAACCGACTTAAAAAAAGGAATATTCGACTGTTCTCAATTCGACTGCATTTTTTTTTATGTTTGTTACCTCATAACTTTCGACTGGGTGAACCGATTTTGATGATTCTTTTTTTCTTTGAAAGCTGGTGCTTCCCTTGTGGTCCAGTTCTGACATGTCATCCATGAGAAAACCATATAAGTCTTCAATTTGCATTAAGTATGTGCGCGACAAATTGACGAATAACTCAATATCACGCCAACCGATTTAGATGATTCTTTTTTATTTGAAAGCTGGTGCTTCCCGTATCATTTCAATCGGGCCCATTTCAATTTGGTCGTTCTTGAAGTCGGTTTTTTTTGTTAAAATTTTATATTAAATAAACGTCTTTATTTCGTGTATCCGTATATAGTTCCTGAAAAACAATGAAATAATAATTGCCGTACATGTCTCGTTAGAAGAAGTTTATGAAACTAATATATATGACCCACTAAGTAAAAGTTTTGATAAAATGTATGTAGCCCATGGTACCCTGGCCATTAATGCGAATCTACGACTCATTCATTAAAATCGGTTCAGTAACTCACACGTTACGGTGGAACATAGACTGAAAAAATTATTAGCCTTTCTTTTGACTTTGGCGTAGTCGGTCAAAATACAAGAAATATGTTCTAAAAATGTACTTATAACATATCCGAGATTCCCTTGAACACGTTCTCCATTGTGCTATAAACAGCCCCGTGATCACGTCTGCGGAAGTAACACCAGAATCGGGATTGAGACAGTTGTCACTCATTTTATTGGACCGATTTATGAGCGGAAAATTGGCCTGTAAAAGCATTTGTTACGTAATATGTACCACAGAAATACGTGATTTGGAGTTTAATCTGGCGAATTTGTTCGAATATTCGATGATATTTAATATTGTTCTGAGTTATTGATTTGAAGAGCCAATCAAATATCAAATGCTCAGTGTACCGAATCCACTTTTCAACAACTGTTCTTTACAATAAGATTTTATTTTCTGTTGTATGTAACTGTAGTAACACTAAACAATTTATGTGTTTGTCTAAAGGCACTTAACTAGTTATTTTCTCTTTTAAGTTTGCTATATGTATTCTATTCTATACAGAATAATAGATGAAAGACGATGGGTTCAATAACATCACGCGAGCAGAACATCAACTATAAATACGATGATGAAATGTAGGATAATGGCTAGATTTATATTTTTTTTGTATTAGTCTTTGTGTTCTGACACACACATACATTATTATTATTTTGTTGTCAACAAATATTGATGAATTCATGCGGTCAACTCCTGTATTACAAGTCCATGAAGAAAATCACACCTTCCAATTACATTATATCTGTTTAGTTATATAGTAATATATAGTTACGATAAGACACATCTAAAATTATTTTTTTGGTATAAGAAGACAACCTAATATGGTCAGATCACTTGATGGTAACACTAAGGCTAAGCGCGCACTACGATTTTTATTCGTTGCGATTTTTAAAGTGCGAAATAATATCGCAAACGACAATAGTTCCTACGCGCAGTATGATTTATTTCCATACAAAATTTACATACAATTTCGCATCTGCGATTTTAAATCGCAAACGATTATTTTCGTAGTGCGCGGATTGTAGTGTTTTTCTATTGTTCACAGATTTGCGATATTTTTAACCGACTTCCAAAAAGGAGGAGGTTCTATGTTCCACTGTATGTTTTTTTTTATGTATGTTCACCGATTACTCCGTCAGTTGTGGACCCATTTTGAATTTTTTTTTTGTAATCGAAAGGGTATGCTTTCGAGGTGGTCCCATTGCAAGCATATCAGGATCTGATAATGGGATCCCAGGGAAATCGAGGGAAACCCTTATTTTTTATAGGCACATACTATGTTTTTCGTATATTTTCTGAAGTAACACCAGTATTTGCGTCTGGTAGTCATCATTTTATGATGATGTAAGGTACAACTCCTTAACGGTTAGGAGTTGGAGGATAAATCTATAAATATCATATGTATGTATGTTACCTTTAGTCGTATTCTTTCAAATTATTTAGGTAAGCTTATAATGGAAGGTGAAAGGTACAACTCCTCAACGGTTAGGAGTTGGAGGATAATTCTTTCAATTTCATACGTATCTAAAGACCTTCAGTCGTATACTTTCAAGTTATTTAGGTGAACTGATGATAAAAGGTTAAACTCTTTAACAGTTAGGATTTTTTTTTATGTATGGCCCGCCATAATGACTACTCTGCCTGATGGAAAGCATAAGCAGAATCCAAGAGTGGTGGTCACCATACTCACTGCGAATGCAGACAATGCAGTATGGCGACCCACACCATGGCGGCCTAGTGATGCTGCTGCATCTTTTAGTCTAGTCAACAAGTATGGAACTTGTTGACTAGACTATTTGGGCCTCCGGTCTCGCCCTCACCAACGAAACACGACAGCACGATCGCTGTCATTTTACGTTGATTTTCTATGCGAGGGTAGTACCGCCCCGGTCGAGCCGGCCCATTCGTGCTGAAATCAGCGTAGCTCTACTACCTACAGAGGATTCTCAGAGGATATTAGAGGATGATTTTAATATTACACGTACGTATAGACCTTAATTTGTATTCTTGATGATGAAATTTGATGAAATAGTTCAACTTACTACTTACCTACGATTGTTTGCACCAAAAACTGAAAAATAAAAATTTTTTATAAAAAAAAACCGACTTCCAAAAAACATCCAACGAAAACTCTCTGCGAAAACAGATTCTAGGTACCTAGCACACATTATAATACTACTATTTAAATTAATAAAGAATTAGGTATAGGCAATTTATGAAGAACCAGTTTATTTTACGCTTTTAAGTGTTTTTTTGGCAGAGTGTTTTCGTTGGATGTTTTTTGGAAGTGGTTTTTTTTTTTCGCACCGATTTTTAATCGTAGTGCGCGCTTAGCCTTAAACTTAACATCTATAAAGACTGTTTCTCGCCAAGGAAACTTTAAATTCGTCCGTTCTGTACAAAATTGAATTGTTAAATATAGAACCAGAATAAAATTACACCAAAATATATCAATCTGGAGCTAGAAATTCCCAGACAGTTCGTCATTAAATTTAATTGATTAAAGCTAATCAAATAACTACCCCGGCCGGTCTATTTATAGAGTGTAAAATGTTATTGCAGATTTATGGTTAATTATATTCTGTTAACAGTTTCGACTAGAAGATTCTGCCGGAAATTAAATAAATACAATTTAAGGGGAAGGATTTTCTAACCATAGTTATTGCATAATTTTAAAATAGCAATTTTTAAGCTATTGCATAGCTTTTATCGCGGGCTTTGAGGCCTTTGAGGGCGGCGACCGAATCAAGAAATTCCATAACACAAATAAAACCTGACACCCGAAGCTCGCACGGACCGAGACGAGCTGCTCCGAACAACAAATCAGCGAATCTGTGCTCTGAAACAAGTTTTGTTGAGACTTGAACTCGAGGCACCTTTGTCATAAATCATTCACCTTCACCTTCCAGGCAATAACTCATTACTACTAAATGTTAAAATTGTTGTTCTTATGCTGCTTGATAAATTCTAACGGTCCGGTAATTCCAAACATAGATTTGTTTGTTGTCAGTATGGCACCAATTATGTAGATGGCGGTACTTCGAATGCGATGGAGCATTTGAAAAATAGTTTAGTATTTTTCATTCACAACATTAAACATACTGCATAAATAAAAAATAAATATAATTGCATAAGTTGATAAAAAATGCTATGCAATAGCTTTATCGCGGCAGTTCCCGAGTGCCACACGTCTTTTTTTAATCGTGATGGTACGTTCTCATGTAACTTTTGTTAAGATCATAAGTATTAAGGAAATTGCGATTTACTTGCTGATAGCAACCCATAAAAATGTTCTCACGGGTCATCCCAAATAACATCTAGTATCATCGAGAGAGTATTTATTCGTTTTTATACTTAATTACGCTTTAACTTAATGCTCCGAAGCATGGCTCTCTAATGATTTACCATCATATCCGTGGTCGTTGTCGAGCCAACCGACTCGACTGAACTAATATCACTTTGCTAAATTGACTGTTAAATAAACCTCCGAAAACTGACAACGCACTTATGACTCTTGGGCAGCGGTAGGCGCTTACCGCCTGGTTATTCGCTTGCTCATTTTTTAGTAATATTACCGCAAAAGTATAACGACTAAACCAATCCAATCAAAAAAGATAACACGTTAACATTCATTCTGAAATAAATATTGCACTTAACTCGAGGTCTTAAAACTGAAATGAATCTACACGAATATGGACAAAATTGCTAACAAAATGTGGTTTGTAATGTTTTAGACTGTTTTAATTGATTCGGCGCAAGCTGAATGGACGTGGACCGTATGATAGAACACAAAACACTGTTTTGTTCATATGTCAGTAAAAATCGCGAAACGATTGTAGTGCAGTCAATAAACTACTAAACTGATATCGAGTTAAGAAAATGGATAAAAGATCAATGTATTTACAAGTACTTCAATTGAAATAAATTACCAAAATAGGTTATGACGATGACGAAGTCGATCCTCGCGAATACCAGTTTATTTGATTTAGGGAGTAAAGGGAATATAATACTACAGGTAGGTATAATGCTATCCCGGGACGTATACGTGTAGGTATGTGTCTGTGTATCGCCGTAGTGTTATCTCCCCTATCTTATTTATGTATATATTTACCCAGTTAAATTATTTGCTATAGTATTATTCATTTATTACTATTATATTAGTTTTATATTATTGAGTACAAATAAGAACAGAGAGATAATACACCACAATTGAAGAATCAGCTGTGAGATTTGAAAGATAAATGCAAATATTAGTACCGCACGCAATAAATCCATTTGACAAATTCTGATTAAACCGAACTTAAATATATGAATGTATTGTAGGTTAACAAGTAAGCGGCCAAGTGCGAGTCGGACTCGCCCATGAAGGGTTCCGCAGCAGCAAGTATTTTATTTTTATATTTGTTTTGATTGAATCAAAGGTAAATTGCAGTTTACGATTTATGACGTATTAAAAAAAAGCTACTTACTAGATTTCGTTCAAACCAATTTTAAGTGGAAGTTTGCATGATAATGTACATCATATATTTTTTTTAGATTTATCATGCTCTTATTTTAGAAGTTACAGGGGGGGGGGACACACATTTTACCATTTTGGAAGTGTCTCTCGCGCAATCTATTCAGTTTAGAAAAAAATGATATTAGAAACCTCAATATCATTTTTGAAGACCTATCCATAGATACCCCACACGCATGGGTTTGATGAAAAAAAAATTTTTGAGTTTCAGTTCTATGTATGGGGACCCCCAAAATTTATTGTTTTTTTCTTATTTTTGTGTGAAAATCTTAATGCGGTTCACAGAATACATCTACTTACCAAGTTTCAACATTATAGGTCTTTTAGTTTCAGAAAAAAGTGGCTGTGACATACGGACGGACAGACGTAAAGACAGACATGACGAATCTATAAGGGTTCCTTCCTTTGGCACGGAACCCTAAAAAACCCGACTGCGTCAACATTTAACAATAAAAACATATTAGTTTTATATATATTCGTAATCACCGTAAAAAAATCTTTATTTTGATATCACACTCGATGTATTTTGAAAACATTTTTTTTATGTGAGGTACTTTCTGGCGCCAAAAATCCTTATTTTTTATTATTTTTAATTTTAATGTACCCAGTATCACTCTCACGACTAAGACGAATCTATTGACACCACTCACATAAAAATACGACAAGCCGTTTAGGTTCTAGGGCGTGCCAAAGAAATATACATACATACATACATACACTTGAAAAACATAACCCTCCTTTCACAGTCGGGTAAAAACAGTCTGTACTGCAACTGATTTTGATGTTGTATACTACACATCAGTTTATTCACATTTGCCTTTTCTAAATTTCAGAAATATAAAGTTTTAGATCTTAGTACAAATAATTTTATCCTTTTATTGGTTTATTATAAATTGATTGCGAATAAATTAGCATAATCAAGGAAGACGTTTCGCAATTAAGACTTCGGAACTTCTAAATTTGAATCCGGTTGCAAATGTTTACGATTTGAGGTCACGTCTCAGGGGAAGTCCGAGGAGCCGGCCGAAATGACAACCAGCACGTTTTGGTGTTTCATATAAACTGTAGCGCCCACTCTTAGATTCTACTCAAGCTTTCCATCAGGCTGAGTAGAGTCGCTTTTGCAGACTGACAAATAAAATAAAACTATAACCCTATTAAAGTATTAAAAGTGTGTTCATAATAAAAAAAATCTACAATTAGACAACCGTCCCAAAACAGACAAAACCGTCCCAAAAGACAGTACCTATGTGGTGTTTACAACAGAAACATAATATTATTATTATACTATAAGTATATTTTGATTTCCTCGTCATAATAAATTTATACAATACTCTTCATCTACAGCTTTTATAATGAGGTAGGGACCCGTTTCCAAGGTGTTACGGAAGCGACCGCTTTAATAAATATCGCCACTCAAGATTTAAGCCTCATCTCGAAAGAAACCATCCAACAGGCCATAGCACACTTGCATTATGTATGAAGCTGAAAAGCTTCCAGATACGAAAGCTGCAACTGCGTGTACGTAACAGGAATTCTTACGGAGACGGCTTAGGGTTCAATATTGAGTGCATGGATGTGAGTACGGGTTTTGGATCTTGGTCGGTCTGTCAACGCGCATCTTGTGACAACGGAATGGTCGTTGGGTATTTATGAGAAGATAATAGAAGGACTTCATTCATTGGACATGTGACACAAACAACATCAGAGGCCACCCTCTAAGGGTCAAGTTAAATGAAATCCTTGCAATTACGATATTTTTGACTTTCGTTTTTATAAATAAAATAAACGATAAAGTTACTATTACTAACACACAATAGTGTGTTCGTTCAAACTTTAATGACGTATTAAATCTGATTGTGAATATATGTACATATTACAATTGAATATTCTATAACTTTTATGAATATGAGCAATGTGCCTAATGACCTACAGCCCTATGGAAACATGAAAGTTGTAGATTATAGAATATTTACATGACAAAATCTAAAACGCTTTTATTGGAAGTAGGACTTTTCTGGCACTTTCGAATTGGTTGTGCGGAAGCAAAATTACATTCCTATGGAGAAGAACTCACAAGAAATTTCAAATTACTCTTTTGAATATATAATTAACAATAGTTTATGTGTCCACCGATTACGACGTAATTGAATAAACTCTACAAAAGTACAATTCTATATGGCACCTCTTATAAAAGATCTGCCAAGGAATGTGTGATACACAGGGGCTAAAGTAGACAAGTGCTCGTGTGTTACATATTCATAGTGTGCTCTGCGTCTCATGAATTATTCACACACATTACAAAACTGAGCTACGATGTTCAGAATTCACTAAAGTGTCCAGTACTCTTGAGCTTAGAGGAGTGATCCCTCACGAACCTTTGCATTACACAAATGAACATCCCAATGTATATCCTTTACATTTCTAAGTAATATACATGAAACACAAAAAGTGGATTGCATTTCCACTTGTTGATAGTTTTACTTAACACGACTCTTCAATCCATACTTTCATACTACAATTTCATACATTCAAAAGAAACTCTGTCTACCTGTTACACTTTCCCAACTAAACTGGTGAACCGATTTAAATGAATTTCGCCATAGAGATAAATTGGACCTTGGGGAAGGACATAGGCTACTTTTTGTCGAGATAACAGACATACACACGGGCGGAGCCGCTGGCAAAAGCGAGTTGTACAATAGTAATCTTAAACATGTTACAGACGACCATCTGGTACCAAATTAACCAGCTGAAAACTAACTTATAAAAACATATAGATATATAACACATTAACTAGTCGTCGTGCCCGTCACACAATTATGTGTCCAGTGTGGGTACCGAAACTACGTCCTCTGGCTGAGCAGTCAAGATCACCATCCACCATGCTAACGAGCCCGGTAAAGAAAAGGGACATTATGTTAACCGAATTCATGCGCCATACGTGACAATATTTCTTTTCATATTATTATTTTGTTCATTACTGTAGACAATATTTTCTTTTTTAACATGGGATTGATATTTATAAAAAAAAAACTTCGTTTAAAAAAACCGACTTCAAAAACTGTAAAGTATAAAATAATTGAATTTGTATGTGCTACCTATTCATAGGTTTGAATTCGGCGCCAAGCCAAATGTAATAGTAGGTACCACACTCGCTATATTTTGAGACGAACGTCAACGACGTCACCGACGCTTCGGTTGTTTTGTCCTACGCGAAGAGCAGCTACCCCGCTCAAGGTCACGCGCGGCGAGTCCTACTATTACATTTTGGCTCGGCACCGACTTCAAACCTATAAATAGGTAGCACATACAAATTAAGTTATTTTATACTTTTCAGTTTTTGAAGTCGGTTTTTTTAAACGAAGTTTTTTTTTTATTTTTCGCTTTTTAGTCTTTCTCAAGTGTCTCATCATCATTTCACCTAAATAACTTGAAAGAATACGACTAAAGGTAACATAAAACACACTGTATAGAATAATAAATAAATATTTCGGACATGATGTTTACAGAATATGAAAGCATGCAGACAATTGCCTTAACTTTATTGCAGGCGCTCACATAAATTTGAGGGTTTCCTTCAATTTCCTTGGGATCCCATCATCTGATCCTGATATGGTAGCCATGGGACCACACGGGGAGCATACCCTTTCGAACACAAAAATAATTTTCAAAATCGGTCCACAATTGACGGAGTAATCAATGTACATACAATACATAAAAAAAAAGAAGTCGGTTAAAAAGGAGTTAAATTTTCAGGAGAAAAATTCATACATTAGTGGAGGACAGTGATCTATTAGGGACCAGTTTCAGCACAGGCTTCATTAAGTCCTTGATAGGCTGATGTCAACTTATTTGTCAAATATCTACAGATTTCGGTGTTGAAATTATACATATATATCAGATATTCATATATTTATCAAAGACATTTAATCTGTTGAAGGTAAAATCCTTTTAAGGATTTTACCTTCCTACTTTAGTAGGTAGTAGAGCCACGCTGATTTCAGCACGAACGGGCCGGCTCGACCGGGGCGGTACTACCCTCGCACAGAAAATCAACGTAAAATGACAGCATGCTGTCGTGTTTCGTTGGTGAGTGCGAGACCGGAGGCCCAATTAGTCTAGTCAACAAGTTCCATACTTGTTGACTAGACTAAAAGATGCAGTAGCATCACTAGGCCGCCATGGTGTGGGTCGCCATGCTGCATTGTCTGCATTCGCAGTGAGCATGGTGACCACCACTCTTGGATTCTGCTTATGCTTTCCATCAGGCAGAGTAGAGTCATTTTGGCGGGCCAAACATAAGTGAAACTGGCCCTTATTTTTGATCATTATATAGTAATACTAGCTGACCCAAGCAACCTCGTTTGCGTCCAAACTACCATCCCCCGTTTTAACCAAAAAGGGGGTTGATTTCTAAAGATACATTATTAGTACACCTCCACACCATCTGTAGAGCATACATTTTAAATTTCAAGTCTCTTACTTCAAAAACATAGGACTTTCATACAAACTTTCAACCCCCGTTTTACCCCCTTAGGGGTGGGATTTCATAAAATCCGTTCTTAGCGGATGTCTACACCCTTAAGGAACCTACCTGCTAAATTTCAAGTTTGTAGGTGTTATAGTTTCTGAGATTTCGTGATTAATAAGTGAGTGGTATTTCGCTTATATATATATATAGATATAGATTTCATAGTGTATTAGCAATATTTAAAACTTATTTCCTAGTTTAGTTAACCTACTAATAAAACTTGTCATAATTGAAGAGCACAAGTTCTCTGAAACAGTTCTCAGAATACTGTTACGATTATCTCAAACTGTTCTCATTAATAACGCTATTTGCAATGTTTTCGAATTTTTGAAATAAGAGCATTAGACCTGGAACAATTTCTCGTATATAGTTTCCCTGAAGAGAATCTTTAAACACTAAACCACAGATAGAACGCAGTGAGTTGAATTTCATTACATTCAAAAACAATTCCGGCCATTATTTTAATGAAAGCAATAAACTGGAGCCAGATTTGGTATTTATATCAGACAATAAAGCATTAACAATGATTTATCTGCAGCAAACATTCGTGTTTATCGCCACAATGAAAAATCAGTTCCCTCGTGTATTTCAACTCGCTTAGCTGAAACGATTTGTGCGAGGGAAGAATACGGCATTAAGTATTGATCTCAGTTAAGAATAGCTCGAACAGCCCCGTGGGGAGAGCGAGCAGCGGCCCACAGAATACGGCACCGTAAACAGAATCCTATATATACATATATAAGCCACACAGTTTATTGCACTTTTTCACCTAACCAGGACTACTTAGACTTTAGATTTCTAACCTAACATTTAGAAAATTAAATTATTCTTAAAACGCTCAGTCATTGCTCTCTGCGACCCTTCAAGTTTAATGAAGGTGAACCTACAAAACGCATGTAGATGAGCTCGTTTCTAAATAGTAATCGAATAGATTAGAATAAGCTAAGTAATCCTACTTAAGATTGTCCATGGAGACTGAGGACAAACTGAAAATAACGGGTTTTTAGTTTTAAGACCCGTTCTTGTCTCAGACAGCACATTAATCCAACCATTGGTCGCGTCTACCATACGAACAATTGTTACGAGTTCGACAAGGTTGTATCTACATATTGGTTAATAGGTCTAATTACAATCGCTCCCACCCCTGGACACCCAGCAACACCAGAGGCGTCACCAGTGCTTTGCCGGCCTTTGGGGGATGGGGAGGAGGATGGGGGAGGGGTTGGGGTATGGCCCTCCGGTATCCTCACTCACTCGGTGAAACACAGCGCAAGCGCTGTTTCACACCGGTTTTCTGTGAGGCCGTGGTATCACTCTGGTCGAGCCGGCCTATTTATGCCGAAGCATGGCTCTCCCACGGTAAACGGCGTTTTTTAAATAGCGGTTAAACATAATCTACCGTTCTTGTATGATTATGAAATATGCATAACGGAGAAACGTGAATGGCGCATTAATGTATTTTTAATAATGAACAGGAAAACAAGAGATTTGATGAGACTCATAGCCGACTACAACTAAATGTTATCAACATTTAGAAATATTAATCAATATGATGTAATAATAAATAAGAACAGATAAACAATTCGAGGTCAGAAGATTATCGTTAGAGGGAAGTCCTTTTTCCAAGTTTCTGTAACGAAGTTTTAATTATGGTAAAGTAAATGTAGCCGTGAATGTTGAGTTTGTACATATACAATATACATGTACATAAAAAATCAAGTTATTAAAGTAGAGAACCTGAGCTGTTCAGAAAAACATATTTACGTAAGAAATAATTTATTGTAATCACAAATTGCAGAATTATTGATTTCATTATATTATACGTGAGTAAGACTAGTGAAGACTAGTTTTCATGCATGAGCCGGCTCGACCGGAGTGATAACACGGCCTCACAGAAAACCGGTGTGAAACAGCGCCTGCGCTGTGTTTCACCGAGTGAGTGAGGATACCGAAGGCCCATACCCCAAACCCTTCCCCCATCTCTTTCCCCATCTCCCAAAGGCCGGCAACGCACTTGTGACGCCTCTGGTGTTGTCCATGGGCGGCGGTAATCGCTTACCATCAGGCGATACGTCTGCTAAAGCTTATTTTTCTATATTACACTTATTTATTTACCTTCTACTACTGCACGTGTGTGGACAAATATTGAAGCATTCATACTAATATTATAAATTCGAAAGTAACTCTGTCTGTCTATTACGCTTTCACGATTAAGCCGCTGCACGTACATGGTCGTGTTAACACTAACCTTTTTTTTTTTTTTTCAACGTGTGGAAATCCCCTCGGACCGTCACCCCACCGGGGCTTGCGGCGGGGCGGTGTGTCGGACTCGAACCGACTAAAACCACACGGTGTGCCACTCTGCGCCTGTGAAGGGAGGAGTCCGGGAACTGCAGTTATTAACACATCCGGACCCCTCCCAGCGCCTGCCCGCACAGAAGCGGGCACCGTCTGCTGGTAGACTCTCAATTAGGCAACGTACGGCACACGCGTACATCGCCCCCTCGCGGGAGGCCACTAGGGCGGATGGAGGGGAAAGCCTGTCCCGACCATCCGCGGCCACACTCAGGGCGGCATGAGGCGCTGATAGCCGCGCCTCCGCCGCCCGGTTCGCCGGCGGCGGATTGGGTCCGAGTGGACATCGTCCTCCCGGGCCTTCTCCGCCACCTCCTTCTGCGAGATTACATCTTCGCAGAAGGTTGCGACCGCGGTAAAACTGCTATCGCTACCGGCCATGGAGCGTATGACGGCCGGTAGCGAGAGATCTCCTCCGATGACTGCAGTGAGGGCCCGGCGCTGCGACGCCCATGCAGGGCAGATCGCCAGCGTATGCTGGGCCGAGTCCTCACTGCAGTCGCAGTGGTGGCAGGCGGGACTCAATTCCCTCCTAGCGACCGAGTGCAGGTACTTCCCGAAGCAACCATGCCCGGAAAGGACCTGCGTCAGTCGGAAGGAAAGGGTCCCGTGCTGCCGCCCTGCCCACTCGAGGATGACCGGCTGGAGAGCCTCCACGGCGGCAAAGCCAGCGCGTGGAGTCTCCAGCCGGAACGACCAGCGAGCCATCGTGGCTCGACGGGCGGCTTCACGCCAGTCGCGTACCTCTTCGGGCGGAGGGCGATAGCCATACTCCGCCCGATATTCAGCCACCCGTCGATAAACTTCGGCGAGCACTTCCGCCTCCAAATCCCACAGGGGTGTTCCGGCCAGGGCGCACGCCGCCTCGGTCGACACCGTGCGGTATCCGCGTATGGCTCTGACTGCCAATACCCTCTGAGGCCGCCAGAGGCGGGGTGATAACACTAACCTAACCGACATACACGCGGGCGGAGCCGTGGGTAAAAACTAGTTGTTTTGAAAGTCGATAAAAATTCATTGTGTAAATGTCGCCTCGTTTATTTTCTACAGGCGGTTCCTATTTCTCGACATTTCTTTTATTTTTCAAAGGAAAACAGCTTTCTTTTCATTTTTTTTATCATAATGATTCTGCAGTAACCAATTGTATACCGTGATATCGACGAGCAAAACGTTTTTCTTGAACTGATTTTGTTGAAATGGAAACACGACACTCTCTGTCGTTATCTTCGTACTTACTATCAAACAAAAACTCGGATCGTCTCTTTGATGACCCAAAAATCACTGAGAATAAGTAAATAAAGCAAAACAGCTAATCATACAGGTCATGTCACTTGGGACGAGACTGTGATCCGGGGTTACAAAGGAATGGGAGGGCGCGTCCCGAGGGGCTGACTATACCGGAGCGGGTGGACCGAGAGTAATGCACTCAGACCCGCCGACCATCGCCTCCGATGCCGTTACATTGATACAGTGTCTGGAATACTTATTTGAAATGTTGGCAGCCGTTGCAAAGGAGATGCTATAGACTTGAGATAATATGCGGAGTTCATTTTTGGGGATATTTGTAAATCAAGTAGTTTTACACCCAACACCAGGGCTCACCAATTATTTTGAATGGCTCGTTTAAATTTTACACTTTAAAAATATACTTAAGTTTCTGTCGCTGTCCGTTAGATAGATGATGACTAGATTCCAAGGTTTTCAATATCAGTTGCAAAAACAACAAAAAGATGAAGACTGCCTCTGTGGCGCAGTGGTAGCGTATGCGACTGCTGTGTTTGAGGTCTCGGACTCGATTCCCGGGTCGGACCAAATTTTTGTATGATCTGCAAATATTTGTTACGGAGTTTGGGTGTTTTCTATGTATAATATGTATGTATTTACAAAGAAAAAAACGTATATATGGATTTATATCAGTTGTCTAGTACCCATAACACAAGCTCTACTTAGCTTGGGACTAGATCGCGTTGTGTGTTAGATGTCCGAATTATTTATTATTATTATGTCTGAATATTTTTTTTTTAAGATACACAAAAAACGAAGTTTTTTTTACTCTCAACAGCCGATTTAAGATTAAGAGTTAAGTTTGTGTCATGAAGTTCTAGAGATGATTAATCCTTGTAGTTTTAATTAAATAAATCAATACTATGGTATTCTTACACCTCTAGGTCTGCACTAAATACGTCGACAGGCCAGATCTCTACCACGGTTCGCCATTCAATTGCCCTTGTCCTATACTTAGACTCTAATTATGATTATTTAAAATTTGAAAGTGAGCTTAGTGCGTGAAAGAGTAACAAACATCCATCCATCCATCCATACTTACAAACTTTCGCGTTTATAATATTAGTTTATATATGTTCATTTGACTGCTCTTTTGACTGACCAATCTCCATTAGTGTATTGCCCATGGTCCACTTCCGTAGTCCACCTGGGTGGAACACGGGAAATATTTTTTTCCCATGGTACCTAAGTGTTTTGAGATGAGTCCAACAAAAAAGGTAAATAGGTCCCGATCCAGGGTATAAGATACCTATCAAAAGTATGGATAGAAAGGGGGACTGAGACTGTGATTGATCGAAGAATCCGCGATGGTGTACTCAATATGCGGTGATATCAACTGCCTGTAACTAATTACATCTCACAATATCATATGAAAAAACAATATACCTGTTTATTATTAGGTGAAATGATTCATTGCCATCTTGACGTAATACTGTTCACTTCCTACTAAGTACCAACCGGTACACACTACCAAAACACATAGACATATAGATAGTTATTATTAAGATTCTATTGTGATAATTATGAGTTATATTTTCCTCGATTGAATTTAAGAAAAGAACCGACGGAGCGTTACTTTCAGACTTTAAATCTTATGTGTTAGGTAATAAAGACTACTCATTATCATGACGGTCGGGAATCCCGTTTGCCCAAACGATAAACACTACAAGATGGTGTGCTCTTATCGTGAAGAGAATAATAATTGTCTTCAATCAAAAATTGTTCTGCAATGTGCAGGGAATTACCTCAGATGATAGCGCGGGGTGGTTCACGGGCAAAATTATTTAAGGTCGTCACACATTAGACTGATACGTATCATAATTAAATGTTATCTATACTAATATTATAAGTTCGATAGTCACTCTGTCTTTCTGTCACACTTACAATTAAACCGCTGCACCACTTTCAATGTCATTTGGAATGGAGACACTTTGATTTTTGAGGAAGAACATACGTTACTTTTTACTGCGACCGTCATACACGTCTGCAATTCGATTTTGGTTTTGTTTTTGGTTCAAGACACATTAAAAACTGATTTGTATTTTTCATTAGTGGAAGTACTCATGCCTTACTCACTACTTACTACTATTTGATATTTAATTACTTTCATCTTCATATAAGCCCTACTTTAATTGATCTATTTTACTACAAGTTACACACGTAACTAAATACACTAAACATTAACACATCGATTATATATTATTATGTATTTACAATATGTACACTTATTCTACACTAAAAATATTATTCATAAAATATATACATTATTAACACACACGTTTATAATATAAGTACATCATAAATAAATATTACATTCCACACGGTTTATCGATATGTTTGCCGATAAATTCTATCGACACGTTCTTTCACTATGCTATGTAAATGCATAGCTACCGAGATACGCACCGGCAATCCTTGCGCGTGCGCCGTCTCAAACAGTCTGAATTCGTTATCGACGCCGACTGCACGCTTGTTTACCTAAACCTTATGTACCGCTTTTATGTTGTCGATATAGTGCTTAAATATTATTTATATACTGCCTTCATATCTAGTGATGTCTTGTGCTAATCTTGAACTGTAGATCTTCCTGCTTAAACTATTATATGTGCTGTGCCTGTGCCTACAATTTCTACCTAATGTACCTTCTGTCTATTTCTCGTGTGGTGGATAAATACATTATAATAACAGTGAGCTGAACTCTTTTATTTACTTCGGATAACATGAGATAAGTAGTTACTACCAAAGTACCTACACTGGTGACCCCGTATACCGAACATGGGTAACGGAACTCAAGATGTGCAAGGCACATCGCCACAAGAGCCACACCCAAGTACTAGTGATGGGCAAGTATCGATAAAAAGTGTCGATGTTTTTAGAGTCGGAGTAAGAGTGCCAGCATTTTGGCCCGAGGAACCCGACATTTGGTTCGCACAGATAGAGGGACAGTTTGCGATTTCCGGTATCAGGGATGACAATACAAAATTTAATTACGTCATCGGTCACCTCAACATGCAACACTCTAGAGAGGTGAAAGATATCATTGTCAACCCTCCTTCGGTAGATAAGTATGCCAAGCTGAAATCGGAGCTTATTAAGCGACTGAGTGCATCTAAGGAGAACAAATTGAAGCAATTGCTCATGCACGAGGAGCTAGGAGATAGGAAACCCTCCCAATTTCGCCGACATTTGCAGAACCTGGCATTGGCGAACTTTCCAGACGACTTTTTGAGGACGATTTGGACCAGTCTTCCGTCCGACCGACTGGTCGGACGGAAGACTGGTCCAAATCGTCCTCCAGCCTTCCGTCAAGCCAGCCGTCTTCCTCACGGCATCCAAACCGTGCTTGCAGGACAGCCAGCCACTGCCTCGCTGGAAAACCTGGCAGACTAAGCCGATCGAGTCAACGACCTTGCGTCTTCAACGTCTATGGTAGCCACAGTTGAAGGTTCCATAGTCAACGAACTCACGAAGGAAGTAGCAGAGTTACAAAGACAGCTGCAGAATCTGACCTTTGAGAAGCAGGATAGTCAACGTAACCGTGGCAGATCAAAGTCTCGTGGTAGCCGCAATAAATCGAGACAGCGGTCCCAGTCAAATTATCGCAAGTTCCCGCTATGCTGGTACCACAGTAACTTCTGGGAAAAAGCTGCGAATTGTATCCAGCCATGCGACTACAAGCCGGAAAACTCCAAGGGCGGTCGGTAATGGCGACTGACGATTGCCCTTCATACACAGCTGGTCGCCTTTTTGTCGCGGACCGTACGTCGAAGCTCCAGTTCCTGATCAACACCGGGAGCGATCTATGTGTCTTCCCGAGGTCTGCGCTTCGAGATCTTCGTTCTCGCACGAACTATTGTTTATGTGCTGCGAATGATTCTAATATTTATACATATGGTTTTGTACATCTTAATTTAGACTTTGGTTTACGTAGAACTTTTTCGTGGCGGTTCGTCGTTGCTGACGTCACAAAGCCAATTATAGGCGTAGATTTTTTAATTTTTTATAATATTGCCATCGATATTCGTAATAAACGTTTAATCGATCAGTTAACTTCTGTGTCAGCTGTGGCAACTGTAGCTCGAGCCAGTATTTCTTCTGTTAAAGTGGTAACTGGCGAGACTCGGTACCACAAAATTCTTGATGAGTTTCCAGAATCGACCAGCCGGTATGCATCGCACTACACTACCTCACAACACTGTTCACCATATTATTATTACCCCAGGACCTCCAGTAGCTTCATCTCCACGTCGTCTAGCCCCGGACAAGCTGAAAATAGCGAAGCAAGAGTTCGAGGCGATGCTTTCATGTGGCACCGCCAGGCCGTCTAAAAGTCCCTGGTCATCTCCGCTGCATCTGGCTCCTAAGAAGAACTACGGATGGCGTCCTTGCGGTGATTACCGTAAGTTGAACGCCCGTACCGCGCCTGACAGGTATCCGATTAAGCACATCCATGACTTTAGTCATAGTTTGTCCGGATGTACTATTTTCTCTAAAATTGACCTAGAAAAAGCTTATAATCAGGTACCTGTCAGTCCGGAGGATATTCCGAAAACGGCCATCATGACGCCATTCGGATTGGTCGAATTCCCCTATATGACATTTGGTCTTAGAAACGCAGGTCAAACTTTTCAGCGTTTTGTAGATGAAATGACCAGGGGACTCGATAATGTCTATTGTTTCTTGGACGATTATTTAGTATTTTCGCGTAATACCCAGGAACATGAACAGCATCTACGCAAGGTGTTTGGCAGGCTGAATCAGTATGGAATGTTGGTTAACATTTCCAAATGTATTTTTGGTGTAAGTGAAATTGAATTCTTGGGTTATCACATTTCCAAGGACGGTTGTAAGCCTTTAGAGTCGAAGGTGCAGGCTGTCAATGATTTTCCAGCTCCGAAGAACGTGCGACAACTTAGAGCCTTCTTAGGCATGTTAAATTTTTATAGGAGATTTCTCCCACGTGCAGCTGAGATTCAAGCTCCCTTACATGTTTTGTTAACAGGTTCGGTTAAAGGATCGCAGCCCGTCAGCCTTACCGGTGACACTTTGGCGGCATTCAATGCCTGTAAAGCCAGTTTATCCGAAGCAGCCTTACTAGCACACCCCGACTGCGATGCTAAACTCACCGTGGTCACGGATGCTTCCGATAAGGCACTCGGTGCTGTTTTACAACAGCTCAAAGACAGTGCTTGGCACGTTGGCCTTCTTTGCCAGAAAGCTGAGTCCGTCGCAGACTAAATATTCACCCTATGACAGAGAGCTTCTTGCCATTTATGAAGCCATAAAATATTTTAGACACATGCTCGAGGCAAGACACTTCATTGTCTATACTGACCATAAGCCCATCAGTTTTGCTTTCCATCAAAGGAAAAATAACTGTTCGCCTAGGCAGTATAGACACCTAGATTTCATATCTCAGTTTACGACGGACATTCGGCACATTTCTGGGAAGACCAACGTTGTTGCCGACTCTCTGTCGCGTATTGAGGCACTAGAAGCACCCGTTGACCTAGAGATGTTATCTCATGGTCAGGCATCTGACTCTGAACTGCAGACCCTGTTATCGGAAGGGTCATCTTTGCGTTTGGAGAAGTGCCAAGTCCCTGGAAGTCCATTGACACTTTACTGCGACGTCAGTAACTCAACTTCCAGGCCATACGTTCCGATACCCTTCCGGAAGCAGGTGTTTGATAGCCTGCATTCCCTTAGCCACCCTGGTGCTAATGCGTCGGCCAAATTAGTGGCGGAACGGTTTGATTGGCCCGGGGTGAGGAAGGATTGTAGGAACTGGGCGCGTTCTTGTATACAGTGCCAAAGGGCGAAGGTCCATCGCCACGTTTTCGCGCCTCTTGGGACATATAGATTACCAAGAGCGCGTTTTAAACAGGTACATATTGACCTTATAGGTGCATTACTTGTATCGCACGGTTTCAGGTACTGCTTAACAGCGGTAGACCGATTTTCTCGCTGGCCTGAAGCGTGCCCAATCGAGGACATCACGGCGGAAACCGTAGCGAAAGCTTTAATGTCAACCTGGATATGTCGATTCGGTTGTCCAACGGACATAATAACTGACCGTGGACGACAATTCGAGTCGGCATTATTTCAGAATCTGTCGAAGTTAGCAGGTTTTGAACATAAACGCACGATAGCCTATCATCCGGCATGTAACGGCCTTGTCGAGCGGTTTCACCGGCAACTGAAGGCTGCAATCGTATGCCACGCTACTGACAGGTGGACTGAGTCGTTGCCATGGGTTTTGTTAAGGATCCGTGCTGCGTTTAGGGTTGATTTGCAATCATCCCCAGCAGAACTTGTTTACGGAGAGCCTTTGAGACTCCCTGGCGAGTTCTTTGAACCCAGTACCGGCGGTAGTACCGACTTATCGGATTTTTCTGCTCGTCTCAAAAACTTCGCAGATAAGTTGCGTCCCGTTCCGACTTCGCGCCATGGTCACCCCAGAGTGTTTGTTTTCAAGGAGCTTGAAACCTGTGAACACGTCTTTCTTGGTGAAGACGCGTCTCGAGGTTCGCTCCAACTTGCTTACTCTGGGCCGCATAAAGTTGATAGGTAGTAGAGCCACGCTGATTTCAGCACGAATGGGCCGGCTCGACCGGGGCGGTACTACCCTCGCACAGAAAATCAACGTAAAATGACAGCGTTCATGCTGTCGTGTTTCGTGAGTGAGTGCGAGACCGGAGGCCCAATTAGTCTATTCAACAAGTTCCATACTTGTTGACTAGACTAAAAGATGCAGTAGCATCACTAGGCCGCCATGGTGTGGGTCGCCATGCTGCATTGTCTGCATTCGCAGTGAGCATGGTGACCACCACTCTTGGATTCTGCTTATGATTTCCATCAGGCAGAGTAGAGTCATTTCGGCAGGCCAAACATAAAAAAAAAAAAAAAGTTCTCGCCAGGGGGGAGAAAGTTTTTAAGATCCTCCTTAAAAATAAAGAGGCCACAGTGTCGATAAACCGTCTCAAACCGGTTTACACACTCTCCGTTAAAGATGATCCTCCAGAACCACAGGTGCAACCAGGTTTTGTTACTCGTTCTGGTCGTCGGGTAAGGTTCCCGGACTATTATCGCCCTTGATGGTCTCTGGAGGGGGGCGGTATAGGGATCCCCCTACTTTAATTGATCTATTTTACTACAAGTTACACACGTAACTAAATGCACTAAACATTAACACATAGATTATATATTATTATGTATTTTCAATATTTACACTTATTCTACACTAAAAATATTATTCATAAAATATATACATCATTAACACACACGTTTATAATATAAGTACATCATAAATAAATATTACATTCCACAGCGATACATATCGGTTTATCGATATCTTTGCCGATAAATTCTATCGACACGTTCTTTCACTATGCTATGTAAATGCATAGCTACCGAGACACGCACCGGCAATCCTTGCGCGTGCGCCGTCTCAAACAGTCTGAATTCGTTATCGACGCCGACTGCACGCTTGTTTACCTAAACCTTATGTACCGCTTTTATGTTGTCGATATAGTGCTTAAATATTATTTACATACTGCCTTTATATCTAGTGATCTCTTGTGCTAATCTTGAACTGTCTATCTTCCTACTTAAACTATTATATGTGCTTTGCCTGTGGCTACAATTTCTACCTAATGTACCTTCTATTTCTCGTGTGCTGGATAAATACATTATAATAACAGTGAGTTGAACTCTTTTATTTACTTCGGATAACACGAGACAAGTAGTTACTACCAAAGTACCTACACCCTTTTCTTCTCTCCTTACCAGTAAATTAATGCAAGCGTTTTTCCAACTATGTTCCATAGAGATATAATAACTCTATATTTTAAGCATTTTACCCAGCGCTGTTTAGTATCTTATCGTTTGTACATTATTAGATCTCCTCTGTTAGATGGTGTCACTTTATAAGGGAACCCACCTTGTCATGGCAAGCCTGTTTGACGATTTGATTGTCAACAGTTGCAGGCAGAACCACTGTAGGCCGAGGTGGTTCTAATTTCAAAGAGCTCGTTCCTACTTGTCGGGTGTCGTGCCTGAATATTAATCGTGTGTCGGCGCCACTGTTCACACTACGGTTAATAATTGGTTATCGTCCACAAACCATACCTACAATAAAAATACAACAACTTTGTGGGTGTGCGATCGCAGCGATGTACGCGCGGACGGAATAAGGGGTAGCGGGGGACACGACGCCATCAGTCGGCACGACACACGACAAATGTGAACAGCGACGATTTTTTTCCGGGCGTAGAGGGCTGGCAAAACACACGACATTTATTGTCGTGGACGACACAAAATCGGTCAACGACAAGTATGAATAGCTTCATATAAAATGTTCTGCCACCGGAACCCACGATTAATATTCGGACACGACAAACGACAAGTGTGAACGGGGTGAAAGATTCAATTAAGGCGAGCAGATAAACCTGTTGTGTTCTGCCTACTAAAGATCGTGTCCTTTAAATAGTCTAAACCGATTTAAAACTTCAATATTAGAACTCAAGACACGTATCTACCCCACCCGAATACAAAATGGAAATAATGTAAAGACGTTATACATGATTCAGTATGTTAAGTGGAAGTGCCGTAAAAAGATCCGTACCGCAGTATGTTAACATTCTTAGGGCGAGATTGATGTAAGCGGCTGGCATCTCTCTCGTGGCACCTTATAAATGTGCCCCAAAAATGCAATAACCTACCCTCGTGTTGACATCTTTATAAAAACACACACATTTGAACTTGAACCTTCGTGTTATTTGAACCGCTGCAGTTACGTTGCAAATTCTATTATCTATGCATTTTGATGAACCTCAAAGCGTGACATACCACAGGTCGAGGGTTTGATGGAATTTAAACCCACGACCTGTGGGAACTCAGAAAAAATGTTTTGTAATAAGTACGATCATTTGTTCTGTTAATGTATGTGTGACTGGTTGGTGGCAATATACCTATTTTATACTATGTAAATCAGACTAAAATTATAGTCGTTAAATTGAAGCAGTTTATTATGCCTCTATCTATCCATTCGAAGATAATAGACATATTTATATGAGTGATTTGTAAATATGCAAGCTCTCTGTGTCCACACGCAGGTCACAGAAAAAAATTCCAGAATTGCCGTACATTTTCAATAGGAAAGAAAGTAGTTTTGGTTAGGTAGCAATAAGGCTTGTTATGTAGAAATAAAATAAGATTCCTGTGCCTATTTACTAGTACGTACGCTGTGGCATAGACATCAAAAGATAACTGAAAGATGTTTAAGCTACAGAACCTACATCGCGCTATGAATGTACTTACGCAGAGTCAGCCACCTAAAATCAGCTATTGAGCCGTGGACTATTAGCATCAATCTCGCCTGGTCCGAATATGTTCTCTTTATGTTGGACGAACATTACAGCTATTAAATCCACAATAGATATAAGTGAATATGTTATAATTAATAAAGTTATATGCATAATTTAGTAAAGTACTTTAACTTACTTTACTAAATTATGCATATAACTACCCACTGGTACCCAAAATAATTCAATAAGTGTCATAGTGAGCTAGTACCTTAATAGGCAGTCAATATTCGTGCGGGGAAGTATTGTAGTGCTTAAATACCACGGTGTAGCAGTTAGCTCAATGCACTTCCTAAATCGCATCTTGACTCTAACGACTCCACCATGAAGGTCGATAAATGTCTCACCAGTGACAATATTAACCAGAATCTTCTGAACATCCAGTATGCTGTGAGAGGCCCCATCGTGCAGAGGGCGCTGCAGATTGAGCGGGAACTAGAGAAGGTCAGTGGCTTGGTATTGTAATAACGATAAATATAAAGTTTGGTCGTAATTTGAAAACCGGCGTTAGGAGAAAAAATATAAAATTTGGATACAGTAAAATGTGTTTCTATATATTTATGTACTAGCGGGCGCCCGCGACTTCGTACGCGTGGAGTTAGTTATTTGCCATTTTGCACATTCTTTTTAATTATATTCGAAAAAGCTTAATACTTAATGAAAGGAAAAAATTAAAGAAAGATAAAAGTAATCAATTTCTAGACGAATATTTAGAAATAATGAAGTCGACGGATATAAGTTTTTCAAAAACAACATTTATAGTTTTTCTTTCGAGTTGGAGGACAACCAACTCTGTGGGTCATATTGAGTGATATTGATTTGATAGAAGTGCGTCAGAAGCACGATGTATCTCAGTGATTCCTATCACTCTATTGTCTTTACTGTGCCGAACAATGTCTCTCTTTTCAAACTCCTGACCTACAAAAAAAACTGCAACTTTCCTAGACGTAACGTAAGGACCCTTTAATGACCTCTTTGGCCCCAAAGGATGTCATTTGGAAACATCCATACATATTTTGTAGTGGAAGAAAGAAAATTTTCTGCTTTTGCGTGCTGATGGTAGAGAAGTCTGTATAATGGTTCAGGGTAATGTTAGATGGCAGGTAGCTAGACTTTTTCGCCACTGCAGCACATTCCATCAGACTAATCATCATCCATTTGAAAGCATGAGACCAGGTACAGAGTTCCCATGTTCCGAGAGCTATAAATTTGTCATTTGAATTATCAATCTTAGAATCGTACACAAATCCAGTATTTCTGTTAAATTTATGTGCCTTACTAACATGGGGGTTATTATATGAATACTTTCTAACAGACTGTCTATTGACCTCGGAATGATTTTTAGCGTATTTATTGACATCAGCTCTAAGGCTCTCGAGATGATTTGAAATGTTTTTTAACAGCGTCTTTTACTTGTTTTTTCCTGATTCTTGTGATCAGTAAATCTTTTTCTGCGTTTTTTTTCTCTTTCGCCTTTTTCTGAAGTTTCAGTGGAAGTAATAAATTCGTTTAAACATATATTATGATAACCGTGGTATAGGAAAGTTGCAACTGAAACGCAGTACAGGGCAAATTCAGTTCACTTTCAGTTGGCTCATACGTGATTGATGAATGGTCGACATGATCAATATTACCTGAATAGGTTAATTTAAATTTAGTTAAAGGAAGTAAAACATCAACGTGTCCTTAATTGACATGTCCTGTAAACCAAATTCTTTTGATTCCCTGTAACGGCTCCCCAAAAGTGGCGATTACCACCGCGAAACAGCTGAAACTCAATGGAAATATTCCTCCAGCTGCTTTGAGTTTGCAAGTAGTCCCATAACTGTTAGTTGAAAACAATGCGTGATGATTATTATGGTAATTTGATTAGTAGTAAATTTTATCAGTATCTCGGCTATGGTTCGTCACGCTCACTAAAATATCATTGCTTGTGGTGTCGTGGCGGGTCGTTTCTTTCCCTCTGATATGGTGAAGAAGACGATGGGTGGTCCATGCGTCGTACTCGTGAACGGGTGCTGCTTGGGGTGACTGGTCGGCCTGGTCAGCGATGCTTTAGCCTATACTTTTATTTTACAAAGTACCATCCCCCATTTGAACCCCAAAAGGGGGTTGATTTCTAAAGATAAATTATTAGTACACCTCCACACCGTCTATAGAGCAGATACATTTTAAATTTCTAATCTCTTACTTCAAAAACATAGGACTTTCACACAAACTACCATCCCCCGTTTTAACCCCAAAAGGGGTTTGATTTCCAAAGATACATTATTAGTACACCTCCGCACCATCTATAGAGCATAGATACATTTTAAATTTCAAGTTTCTTACTTTAAAAACATAGGACTTTCATACAAACTACCATCCCCCGTTTTAACCCGTAAAGGGGGTTAATTTCTAAAGATACATTATTAGTACACCTCCACACCATCAATAGAGCATACATTTTAAATTTCAAGTCTCTCACTTCAAAAACATAGGACTTTCATACAAACTACCATCCCCCGTTTTAACCCCAAAAGGGTGTTGATTTCTAAAGATACATTGTTAGTACACCTCCACACCATCTATAGAGCATACATTTTAAATTTCAAGTCTCTTACTTCAAAAACATGGGACTTTCATACAAACGTCAAACCCCCGTTTTACCCCCTTAGGGGTGGAGTTTCGTAAAATCCGTTCTTAGCGGATGTCTACATCCTATAAGGAACCTACCTGCTAAATTTCAAGTTTGAAGGTGTTATCGTTTCTGAGATTTTGTGATTAATAAGTGACCTGAAAGAGTGACAATAAAGGCATTTATAACTTTTGTTAGGAGCAATCCATAATGTAGGTAGTAGAGCCACGCTGATTTCAGCACGAACGGGCCGGCTCGACCGGGGCGGTACTACCCTCGCACAGAAAATCAACGTAAAATGACAGCGTTCGTGCTGTCGTGTTTCGTTGGTGAGTGCGAGACCGGAGGCCCAATTAGTCTAGTCAACAAGTTCCATACTTGTTGACTAGACTAAAAGATGCACAAGCATCACTAGGCCGCCATAGTGTGGGTCGCCATACTGCATTGCTGTATTCGCAATGAGTATGGTGGCCACCACTCGTGGATTCTGCTTATGTTTTCCATCAGGCAGAGCAGAGTCATTTTGGCGGGCCAGACATAAAATTTATTAATACCGCTATGGCTCCATGTAGTCTGTACTACATGGAGCCATAGCGGTATTAATAAATTAAATTATAAAGCTTTTTAAATACAAGCTTTTGTGGAATGCCTCGAGACGAATCAAACGAGTCCAAACTCGATGACGTTGCGACGTTTCTTTACAGAGTTCATGTGGCCACCTTCCAGCTCCAGCATCAGATCAGCTCCATGTCATTATAATATTGTATTGTTACGCATTATACTTATGCTTGCAAAATTTCAGCAAAATCGGTTAAAGATATTTGCTTCAAAATTGAGTTGCAAGATTCCACCCGAACATACAAGCATACATACATTGCAAGTTAATAAAAAGCTTGTAAAAAAAATCTCGAGTATTATTTTCTCTAACAATTCATTAAAGACAATTTAGGATAAATATTAAATAGTGATAAAACTTACCGATGGAAATGGTTATTATTAATATACACACATCAAAAGTGTCTAGGGATCAAGCATTTTTATGCGGATTTCTTGAGATTGAGATGTGGCTTTGTAATAAATTTATGATTTTATAAATTTATATGGATCCTTTTTGGTGCATTTCATAATTTTAATCAGGAACTGTCAATCAAATTCGAGTAAAAGATGAAAATCAGCTGTCAATATTTTCCCTATAAAAACATACAACGCATTGAAGACATTATTAGTGCTACTGTTTCCCTACTACTGATTAAAACCAACGTTATTATGGAGCGGCGACGTCATTTAAGCAGGGAAGAAATGCTCAGAGCCGTGGGAATGATAGAAGCTGGTTCCCGGCAACGTACTGTGGCTTTAGCTCTGAATACAAGTCAGAGTTTTATCAGTCGACTTTGGACACGTTACCGAAGCACTGGTACCGTGGCTGAGCGCCATGGAGGACGGTATCGCTGCACCACACGGAGACAAGACCGATACATTCAAATCTTAACTCGAAGAGCTCCAACAATGACCGCCATGATGTTAGCCGTGAGGCTTCATCACTCTTCAGGGAACTTAATTAGCGACCAAACAGTCAGAAACCGCTTGCATGAAGTGAACCTTCATTCCCAAAGACCGCTACGGGTACCACCTATAGCAATGCACAATCGTAGGATTCGATATCAATGGGCTCTTGAACACAGAAATTGGGCAGAAGAACAATGGCGTTTCGTGTGCTTTTCTGATGAGTCTCGTTTTGGTATGAGACCGGATACAAGACGTATACGACACTGGAGAACCCCTGGACGCCAACAGCGATTAAAATCCTGCCAGGAAGTCCATCCTTATAGTGGTGGAACCATCATGGTATGGGCGGGTATTTGGATTGGCGGAAGAACTGAGTTGATTTGGATCAGAGGCAACCACAACGCTCAAATTTATGCTAAGACGATTGTATCAGACGTCATCGTTCCTCTACAAGTGCAAATCGGTCCCTTATTTCAGTTAATGCATGATAATGCACGACCGCACACCGCAAGAGTTGTAAGACAGACTCTCGCCGTAGCTAACATCAATGTCCTGCCCTGGCCTGCTCAGTCGCCAGACTTGAACCCGATTGAGCATGCATGGGATATGCTACAGAGAAGAGCTCTGCCTAATATGGAGGGTATCCAGTCGCAAGAAGACCTTTTTTTGTTGTTGCAACTAACATGGGCGGCCATTCCACAGCGTGATTTGGATGAACTCATTTTGAGTATGCCAAACTGATGTTCTTGTGTTGTTAGTGTTCGCGGTAGAAACACGGATTATTAATTATTTAAGTTACCTAATAAAATTTTAAAGAAAACTGTTATTTCAGTCTTTTTTTCGAACTTTAATGTTAGTGGTTCAAATGTCAAAAATCCCTTTATTAGGAAAATGGCAAATTTCTTTATTAATGCAAAGGTGACTTGGTTTATCGTTACTGTGACAAACGAAAACACTTTATTTGATGAATCCTTAAAGAAAATTTTAATTAATATCAATCAGGAGAAAAGTTATTGCAAAAATATATGTTGATCCCTAGACACTTTTGATGTGTGTAGATAACGTACGACCCAACGGGGTTCTACTTTAAATAGGACTCGAAAAATGTTGAAACTTTACTGGTGTTATTTTCAATCGCCCATCTTTGTTCTAACGCTAACTGTTGTACATTCTCGTCAGTTTCTATAGACGCGAGACAAGGTTACGTAAAAAGGCTTTGAATGGTGAAGTTTCTTTATTACTATTATAAAACATATTTTCCGTGTTATGCGATCGTTTGGAGGCTCGTAAAAATGAAGGTGCTCCTAGTCCCAAGGGGGCCGGCTGGAATGTGCCGGCCTAGTTTTAGAAAACATATAAGTTTAGTTTTTATTGTCTACCTTCGTATATAATGTTACTGTTTGTGACTTACCTACTGATAGCAAACCCAATAAAATTTCTTTGCCTGAACTCAGTAAGACTTCAACGTGTATTTGTATCATAAAGGTAGTTAAACGCTTCATTAAAGAAATATATTAACGTCTGTATCCAACTCGTTTATGGAAAAAAAACGACTCGGACTCGCACACCGAGGTTTCCGTACGAACCTGTAGGTATATTATATGATGTATCGATTTTTTTCCTTTGCCTGCTATAAGTCGTTGCGTCATACCTTTCAAGATTCTGAGTTCACGGGAAGTACCCTGTAGGTTTTGATTCCCTTGCGAGTGTTGAAAATTTGCAGCATAAACGGCTGTATCTTTTGATCGCGTTGGCTTAGAAGTTTGATTGTTTCAAGCTCCAAGGGACAGTCGACCTGGGTATTTGATGTGAATTTTAGCTTGATACCTCCATGCGTAGGGAAAAAGGGCCTTGACAGACAGACGGACAACAAAGTGATCCTATAAAGGTTCCGTTTTTTCCTTGTGAGGTACGGAACCCTAAAAAGAAAATTATGTTCAGATAAATAAATAAATAAATATTTCGGACATCTAACACACAACGCCATCTAGTCCCAAGCTAAGCAGAGCTTGTGTTATGGGTACTAGGCAACTGATACAAATACATATATACTTTTTTTTTTGTAAATACATACATATTATACATAGAAAACACCCAAACTCCGAAACAAATATTTGTAGATCATACAAAGAAAAAAAAAGAAAGACGATTTAAGTGACCAGAAATTTCGACATCAGCTTATGTGGATGACGAAAACCACATTTACGGTAATGCATCAGAAATTGTAAAAGTTCCATCGTGCCCAATATATAATTTCTAGTTAGTCAAATGAACAATCTTCTCTGAATTGACAATCTTAGTGTGTATGAGCACATTAACAATTAAATCCTTATCAACGGGAATCTATGTATTTTTGAGAGCGTTTTCAGTCGTACCATCACTTGTAATTCCATCATAAAATACTTCCTAGTAACTCATTCAACCATCCGAATTCTTTTAAATCTTCTATCTCAACTCAATAAAATACAGATACAGTAAGGAAGTACTTGGCGAAGTTACCGCATCCTACCAAATAACCTCCGTTATGGCAACATATCTTTTGATGCTCTTTGTATGGGTGTTATGAGATAAGATTATTTATTCAAAATGCTTATTTATATCAGAAATTCGAAGTTATTCAATAACTTTTCTTAATAAAGAAAACCAAATATGTATTATGTTTTGTTTTTAAAATACTGTCTTCTTTCTTGTAGGCTCAAATCAAATAAAAAAAGGTAGATAACGCACGGCCTTGTTCTTTTTGAAGCAAAAACTACGCTACTTTTTTTTGCTTTAATGATCTGAGCTTGTGTGAAGTCACTCAAATAAAATAATAATAATGTTTTAATTTATTTTCTAAAACATAGATGTGAAAAAATGCAATGAAATGGGTAGAAATTAGAAAGCTTCAGGCGTTTATTAACATAGGTGAAGAGGTTTACGAAATTGTTATCTACATCTACGCTATTATATTACTACAATTACCAAACACAATTATATTAAGAGGTAAAGTTTGTGAGTTTGTGACGTTGTAGGGGGGTAATCTCTGGATCTAATTAACCGATTTTGAAAATTCTTTTACCAATAGAAGGCTACGTTATTTGGGAGTGATATAGGCTATATAATAACCCGAAAAGTGGAAAGACTTTTTCGAGGTAGCTGAATTTGCAAAGTAAGTCGTAGAAAAAAATGGTTACCGCCCAACGAAGTGGGCACGGGTTAGCTAGTCATTTATACCGCACCACAGTTTTCACTTTCTACCTTTATTGCAACATACTTGTGATTCTTTGGCTGCAGGATGGCTGCAGGTATCCCGCCTAGTTGTTAGCCTTCCTGTACCAAAAAAGGTACGGAAAGAGCTTTTAAAAGGGCACTAGCACAGTGATCGGTAATCGATCTTTACCGACCTTCGTTCAGGTTATACAGATCGAAATGATATATCTCAATGAATCAATTTATTAAGGTCGATTCAAATGTACCAACAGTGGAAAATATTTTTCCGGCGCCGAAATGAAAACATATTGTCGTCCACACACTGAACTTATGTCATTGTGGTGATATAACGCAGATTTATCGCTCTGTTTGTTACTTGTTATCGGCGACGTCTCGTGACGACTGCGACAGAAGGGGAGGGGGTGCCTAAGATTGGTGGGAGGATCGGTGACCAACCAAAGGGTTGATGAATACACTACGTAAACTCCGTACCGAATTATTGTCATTTGCTCATTAAACTTACGTTTTCAATTGCCGTTTTCATTTGACTTACTAAAACTGTTTGTCTGTTATAACTCAGGAATACAATAGACAGCGAGATAGTGATGGCTAACTAAGCTAATGTTAAACTCCTGCCTTTATGAGATTTACTGGAGGGTTTGTTAAATAACGTTAACACCATCTGTAATCTGATCTATATCGCGATGTAAGTCGACGTGCACGCCATCTATGGGATATCTAGTAAGGTTCCACATAAATTTATTAAGCGATTGTGTACAATTGATCGTTGGTCGTATACAAACTCAAATGTATATAATAATAATTAATAGGTCTTCAACTATGAAATTGCCGTTTTGAATGCAATAAGTGAAAGTACTTATTTTTTCAAACTTTTTTATTTCTGTTATTCGAAGTAATCACCCATGCAATCGACGCATCTTTGCCAACGCATTGGCAGTTTATTGATGCCCTTCTTGTAAAAATCAGCTGGACGGGAGGCAACAAACTCTTCAAAGGCATTTTGTACTCTTTACTTACTTTACTATTACTTTTTCCAAAATTTAGACAACTTTTTAGTGGGTAAAAAATTCAATTCCCAAGAGGCGTCGATTGCATGGGTGATTACTTCGAATAACAGAAATAAAAAAGTTTGAATAAATAAGTATTTTCACTTATTGCATACAAAACGACAATTTCATAGGTAAAGACCTATTATATGTTTTCTACATAATATCATTCTAATCACTGACACAATACTAATATTTCGTCAATTAAATCACTTACTTTTAATGGTCGTTATTATACATGTTAGCTTTGAACACGAATAAATCCTACCAAAATGTTAATTGTAATATTCATCACCATCATCAACAGCTTCAATGGTTCCTGCTCGACTTATGGCTCTCCTTAGAAAAGACGTTTGAGTCCATTATACCAATGTAGCCAGACGTGTTGATCTTGTCAATTTTTCCTTCCCTCTGCGGTGTTGTTGTTCTGCGAAATGTAATCCGCAGTGTATTATATGCCTTAATAGAAGATTTATAATTAAGACTTCAAATACACCAATTATTAAAAAGAATTAAAACAAAGTACAACTTACAGATGTATCAAGATATTACGAGGTTTCACAGGTTAAACATCTTTATAGTGGATCGGTTACCTGGCCTGGTGACATACATAAGACATTAAAAGTCAAATGAAAAAATATATAACATAAAATTGGGAAAGGTAGACGAAGGACTGAAGCCTATGTTACACGTTTGGAGGAACAGAGGTGGAGTGCTGTAGACCATTGATTGAAATACTATCCTTGTTGTTATTTGTTTAAAGGGAATACGCAAACCTTTCTCCCGGGTGGTGCGCGCCAACATCGGCGACTGCCACGCGCTCGGACAGAAACCGATCACCTTCATCAGACAAGTAAGTTTGTGACATCATTCATTACCTGCGTATGAAGATACGCATAGCCCAGTTGTGCTAACGATTTCAAATAATATTACAGGTGCTGGCGCTTGTTGCTTATCCACATTTAGCAAGTACTGCAAATGTTCCGGCAGACGTCCGAAACAGAGCGCAGGATATACTGGACGACTGCACGTGAGTAAGCCTGAACTGTGACTCGTTAAGAATTAAGATAAATAAACCACCAAATGAGAATTACTTTATTAGGCTCTCTTACAAAACATGAAAAACAAGGAAGGAACTGCTTGTAACCCCTGAACTTGTCAGGTGGAAACTCACCGGTTTCGACTCAGGATAGAATATAAGACCTCAGGGCGCCGTAAGAATTTTGGTAAAATTTTAAAGTGAGGATGCAGAGGGTCCACGGGAGGCTTCAGTGAAACGACTTACGACACATACAAACTTTTATTCCATTCAAGTTATTTTACAATTGTGAAATAAAAAATATAAAATTATAAGGAAACTTATAAGGTAGTTTAAAATTACAAAATAAAATTATTCCGTCTTTTTCTTCGACACTATAAGCCTGTAGACTGGTCAGCACAGGATAGCCACCCTCTGGTCACCTCTCTGACTCAAGGTAGTCAGCCGTAGACTCTCTCCAGCTCAAGGTAGCTTGAGGAGACGTCCACCAGTGATCCACTTGTAGGTGCTAAGTAAAAATATTAATTAATTTCAATTTAAGGATTATGTGAACTTCCCTCAAGGTAGGGCAGATGGGTCTTGAGGAGTGAGCTGTGAGCTGCCAATAGTCACCCTCCTCAGCAACAAATCTTGAACCACAAGGCGGGTAAAATGTAGGTAGATTTTCAGCGGTAATCTAACGACCCTATAAACAAAATTAAATAGCCTGAGGACATATTCTACATACATTAAGATAATAAGGAAAAACCTTTTTGAGGTTAACTTACCACAGACAGTGGGACTTGAACACTCACAAACACTACCAACAAGGATATCAATATACACAGTAAGCAAAGCTTCCTCAGAGTTCATGAGAGAAGATTTAAGAAATGAAATTATCTGCCACACACACCCATCTATATAGACTTCTCATCGAATATTCTCGATGAAAAACCCCTACCCCATTGCTGGATGTGCGAACAGGACGTACAACTTCCATTCTCCTTGCTTATTTGCGATCAATTTAAGATGTAATGAGAATCGTATGATACACATATGATAATGTCTCACTATTTCTAAGTGTTCGAATGTCAACAAAAAATATCCTTCAAAACATACGCCACCTGGTGCCACCTAGGTGTACCAAAAGCCCGGTACTTCGATCGCGCACAACATCCAATTGTAGTTCGAACTACAGTGAACGAGAGGGCGCTGAAACAAAAATTGTTAAACATTGAAAGCAAAAAAAAACGATGTTACATGCTCTTTCGTCTTGCCTATACCTATTGTAATAAATATTTATGACTGCGTAAAGCAATATTAGTCTCAATACCATTTTTTTCATGGAATAGGGGCAAACGAGCAGACGTATCGCCTGATGGTAAATGATTACCGCCGCCCATGGACACCCACCACCAACAACGTTAACACCAGAGGCGTCACAAGTGCGTTGCCGGCCTTTGAGGGGAGGAGGTTTTGGGGGATGGGCGTCCGGTGTCCTTACTCACTCGGTGCAACAAAGGGCAAGCGCTGTTTCACAACGGTTTTATTTGCCGGTTTATCCAATTCACAGAAAACGTTCAGTGGGAGCATACTCTCCGTCTGCCGGTTTGCAAATAGTTCGTTCTCGAGTCGCGCAATACATCACAACGAGGGACAGCGTACCTGCCTCTCCGAGTGATGTCTACCTCGGCTCTGGTGCGTCTGACGTCATCAAGGCTGTGCTCACCATGTTTGTAGCAGATGTAGATGGAAGACCACCCGGTAGGTTAAAACCTAACTCATTACAAAATACATTTATAATTTTATTTTTTATTTTTAATTATTATACCTGAATTACTTTCATCAATATTTTCATACCTTTTTTCTCTTTTATAATTTGTGGGTTTAGTGTGTTACTTGCACATGATTCTAGACAGATTTTTATAAAGCTGGTGCCTCTCTGAATATAAATGGATAGACTGAGGGAATTGAGAATGTAGTTTTGTGCTTCTCGAATGAGGAAACAGGAATAAATCATCAGTAGTTCGGAGAGAGTGGGCTTAAGTTGGTCCAACGAATAATTGAAGACAAGGCCGTAATCTGAATAAATGTAAAAAATGGTATAAAAAGGTTAATTATTATTGTTTTTGTTTGATAGCGGTTATGGTCCCGATACCCCAATACCCATTGTTCTCCGGGACCCTGTCGGAACTGGGTCTGCGCCAAGCAAACTATTATTTGGATGAAAGCAACGAATGGGCTTTGTCGGTACAAGAGCTAAAGAGGAGCTGGACAGAGGCCAATGAACAGAGTCACGTCAGAGCACTGGTTGTTATCAACCCTGGCAATCCTACAGGCCAGGTGGGTAACATTAATTTTGTCAAGTATCAGAAATGTTCATTCGTAATTAATTTGTTACAAACCCTATTTGAATGTGACTGCTGATAAAATATATTTTAAATTAAAAAAAATGTTTTTGCGTACGAGTACTATAAGCATTTTCATGTCGTAACATCTTTCTTATTTATAAAACACAAAAATCACAACATGCTATTTACTTTATCCCTAACTAAAAACACAGTAAAATGACAGTACTCAAAAACTTTAGCTAGTAAGAAATGTTAAATAAATGTGGGTGTTGATTTGTTGGCAGGTGTTGACTCGTAGAAATATAGAACAAACTATAAAATTCGCATACGAACATAAACTGTTCCTGCTGGCAGATGAGGTGTACCAGGAGAACATAGTTAGCAAACCATTCCATTCCTTCAAGAAGGTAGTTTCTAAAACTTTAAAGAAATTAATTTATTACTTTATACTTTTAAAGTTAACTTGAACTTGACTTGCTTCTAAGGTTATGCACGAAATGGGACCTCCTTACTCTTCGATGGAACTGGCCAGTTTTTTGACTTGCTCTAAAGGCTGGGCTGCAGAGTGCGGTCTCAGGTCTGGCTACGTGGAACTTTTGCGGGTTGCACCTGAAGTGGTGGCAGCTTTCAACACAGCTAGATCTGTGATGCAATGTCCAACAGTACTTGGACAGTGCCTCTTAGACTGCGTGGTAAGAAAGATATTTTTAAAGAATATTGTCTACACATATACCTACAGTTATGGTCTCCGTCTAACTAGACGTCTGAGTTGATGATGATGATATACAATTATTACAATAATATCGTTGTCGCAAAAGAATTTCCAAGCCTAGAATCAGCTTAGTGGCCCCATTTAGCAGCTATCAAATAGCTTTTTAATGCAATATTGGTTGACAGCATTAGTTGCGGTGAAGGCCTTCTAAAGTTGAAATGTAAGAATGTATTTTTCGATTTGCAAAGATTTAAATACTTTATATCGTTCAGTATCCAGCCTACAATATAACTGGAGGATTTCTCTAACTGTGTTATTGTAGATGAAACCACCACGTCCCGGTGAAGCTTCTTATGAGCAGTTCGCTATGGAGATAGAAGAAATTCATAAAGTGCTCGAAGAACGAACCGAGACCGCTTACGAGACATTCAACACTATTCCAGAATACTCGTGTAACCGGATAGATGTAAGTTTAATTTAAAATATCCTGAATAAAATACGACAGAATATTTTATCAGGGTCCAAGATACTGGGGTTTAGTACATACTGTGTAAAAAAACTGAAAGAATTTTCCATTTACGAAAACATGTGTGTTTTCCAGAAAAAAATAGATTTATTTTTTAAATATGTATGAACTGTTTATAACATTTTGATACTACATCAGAAAAATCTTTCAATATTAAATATCCACTATTTGATTATTATCAGTCGCCTGATTGCCTTTCAATAAGTTCACTTTTTAGTTTTCAATTTATCTCTTCCATCAGCGGCTCATAAAATGTCCTTCATGAAATTATTATGATTACTACGGCAAAATTATCGTTGTTATATAATAATGTTGTGTTCCTCAGGGTTCAATGTTCGCGTACCCGCGCTTCGAGATACCTGCGCGTGCGCACGCAGCGGCTGCTGACTCTGGTCTTAGCCCTGACGAGTTCTACTGTCTTGCACTTCTCGAAAAAACTGGTAATTACTATTTAATATTATAATCTTTATAATGTACATACTGATTATTTCAGTAAAAAATGATAAATAAATCTTATTTTTCTGAAAACGTTTCTGAGAAAAAGAGCAGCTGCTGTGCTTGAGGTCTGATGAGGATTCGATTCCCAAGTCGAACCAAATGTTCGTATGATCTGCATATGTTAGTTTCTTTTTTTATGGACTAGGTGGCAAACGAGCCGACGTATCGCCTGATGGTAAGTGATTACCGCCGACCATGGACACTCGCAACACCAGAGGCGTCACAAGTGCGTTGCAGGCCTTTGGGGGTTGGAGTGTGGTTGGGGGATTGGCCTCCGGTATCCTCACTCACTAGGTGAAACGAGATACGTGCAACTGGTGAATTATGCCACCTCTCCTAACGCTAGAGCTGCCTTCTTAGCCCAGATGCAAGTGTTACGCGTCGAATTTCTTTCTATAATCGCTAACGCCATTCCATTAGATTGTTGTATGTGTAATTTATACTCTCGATTGTCGGCACTTGATGGAACTTGTTATAATACATTTTTGAATTAAAATCACTTGTACTTATTCCACTAACATTAACACACATTAATTTAACAAATAGCGTAGGGGGGGACAAATACAATTTCCCTGATTTCGGGGAAAATCCCTTACACGGACACACTGATATTTACATGTACCCGCAGTGGTGGGTTTTAGATGTGAATATTTTATTTTGTATAATCAGTAACCTTTGATGATGCCATAAGGCGAAACCGGTCAGGTGTAAACAAAAATAAAATAGTGGAATAAGTACAAGTGATTTTAATTCAAAAATGTTGTATGTGTGTTTTCGTATTATTGCTTACGTTTGTAGAAGTCACCTTGGCTAGAGGGGCTGGTTATCAATTGCCACAAAATGGATGAATGAACTATCCAAGAAATCAACTTATTCTGTTCTACTAGTGGTCTGAAAACTTTGAGGTTTAATAATATAAACTAATTTAGCATTCCTTACTGTTAAATCCTTCACCTGTCTTCAAAGAACCAGTTCTGTAACCAGATTTTATTGTTGCAGGGATATGTGTCGTACCAGGGACAGGGTTCGGCCAGCTACCAGGCACATATCACTTCCGCACCACCATACTGCATCCGAAAGAAGAGTTCCAGTACATGATGGACTATATTGGGCGGTTTCATCTAAATTTTTTGCAACGTTACTCTAAATAGTATTTATTGTTAGTATTAAGTAGTTAAGCACACACGCATTTATGGTCGACTTGGTCAAGATCCCATTATACCTCGAGAGATAATCTCAAATTTTACAGACACTACCATTTCACTGTCTAGTATTATTGTACCGCATGATCATGTACTTATTGATAAATATAAGTAGTCATAAATATAATATTCTTCCTCATCATCAATTTTTTTGGTTTCTCAAACGTCGTCGCTAAAGAATTTGGTATTATTATTAAACTATGGAGCCGTATATAACTATACATATATTTACAATCAACTTAATAAAACTATAATGTAAACTTAATAATACTATTATCTATTTTAAACTTTTTAATAGTTTTACATACTAGGTGGGAAATTAGTTGAATGTTACCCTGCACTCCTTAGTCGCCAACAAAAACGTGTCGAAAAGGGCACGTTTGGCTGTGCAAATAGCCAATTTTGGATATGGCTTAAGAGGAAAGAAGATGTAGGTAGTGACAAGGATAGAAGATGAAAGGCATGCTTCGATAATTTGGCCACTTAGAGAGGATGTATGATAGAAGACTCAAGAAAGGAATTTATAAAGCCGATATATATTAGGGACGCATTCCTATGCGTTTGGCTTCGAACTGGCTTTTGTCGGCAAACGCGTGCCTTGCACGTTAATTATTTTTTTATAAATAATGCACTAATCACAAGTTTTAAAAAGTGTAACTTGAAAAAAGTTCTCTTCCTAATATCACGTTCTTCTTGATTAAGTCCCAAGCATCAAAGAATAAACCCCTTCACTTTAGTTGTTATATTTTATACATGCCACATATGATCCTGTAATAGAGTACCATTACAAAACTGGTACTTATAACATAACGTGTCGAGCTGATTAGATCTAATGTGGCTTATCTCTGTAATAAGGAGATTGTTCACTTTTTTCCGAGCGCCGATTCTGGAGAGATGGTATGTTCCTTGAGGTACTCGGTCATGCACAGATGTACTGCCTTCCTGAGGTTCAGAAGTAAATATTCCAAAAGTTTCCAAACCCGTTGATTTTGTACTTTACGACAGTCATCATGATCTGATCGGAACATTTGTACTAATGTTGTGTTGTACAAGTATCTGGAAACGCATGATAATAATAATAATATAATTTTATTGGCTTAAATGTGGTACAAAAAGATGGTAAAAAATAAAACGATACACATTTCACCAGTAATAGGCATGCAAATTTAGTGTTGCAGTCTTTCGTACAATAGTTATTAAATTGCTAAAACTATATTAATTGCCCACGCCTACGCCGAGAAGGTGCTCTGCAGCGCGCGCCGGATGAGGTCGGCGTTGAGGAACTTGCGCGTCGCCTTAGTTACCTCTTTTAATATGTATTGGTTGACTCTAGTGAACACCTGGGACATAATAACATGAACACCAAAGTTTTATGTCAAAAGAATGAACAGTGATGAGGAAATGATGTTCTTTTAAGTAGTTACTTATGCGAACGTTAAAATTATACAAGCACTTCAATACTAAAAAAAGTATCTGCAATAGACATTTTGAGAATTCAGACCCAACAATTGATAGGTTTTGTACCGTGTGGAAATCCTCACCGCTCATCACTTAGATCATGATCACGAAAGTGTAAACGTAAGTCGTAAGTATTTTGTGATAAATCAGTCTGCTGTAGCAGACTCTGGTCTACCCTGGGAAGAAAATCTTAGAAAACGCTGGCAGCCATGGCGCTTGACCATAAGTGAGCAAAATACGGTCTTAAGCCTGTTTTTACTGAACTATTTTCCTAAAACCCAAAACTGAATCCAACTTTACTTAAGATTCTCTGTATTGTACACAAACTGAAATGATTTATTAACATTACCAAGGTTAGTTGATTCGTCATATCACTCAGCACAGCCTCCACTTGTTTCCTCTCCGATTCCTGCGATGGGCACTCCTGATTCTTATTGGTTTTGTTGATCTTCTCCGCATGTCTAAATAATTTCTCGTCCGTAACATTCATCTGATTACTGTGCCCGTGTGCCAACGTCGTTAAAGCGCGAAATTTGTGTTCTCGTTTCTGTGTTTCCAATTTGATATCGAAGGAGATTACTTCAAATTGAACATCTACTCGTATGCATCGAACCGTGTGAACAAATAATGCCACGTACATAAGGTTCATAGCAGCAATGAACTTGTTACACTTATTTTTGTAACGTGAATATGTACTTCTTTTCAATTTTTGTTCCCATTTTAACATATCAAAATAAGTTCATCGATCTTCAACTCCAAAGTAAAGTTCAGTCCGATAATATTCCTATAATATTAATTATTTTTTAAAATAATCTCAATCATCATTTTCTTTCAACCAAGTCCAGTTTCATCTCTTGACTAAAAGATTTAACCTAACATGTAAAACCAAGTTGGTTTAGATTGGCAAATATACGTTGACTGTACTTTTGGTTTTTTAAATATAAACGTATCAAATATATTATATGACTAGCTGACCCGGCGAACTTCGTACCGCCATATTTACATATCTGTCTCAGCTTCCCACAGTCAGTGTACCGTCGCGGACAAAAAAAAAGACTTTTCCCGTAACCTTTTATTTTTTTTCTTTATAGCAAAAAAAGAATGAATAAAATCGGACAATGTGTTATTGAATTACAACTATGTACATATTTTGACTTTCATCCCCTCCCCCCAGGAAACCGTGCTGAATATCGGGATAAAAAGTATCCTATGTCCTACCCCGTAGTATGAACTCTAATCATGCCAAGTTTCATTTGAATCCATTCAGTAGTTTCCGCGTGATGCGCGGCCAAGATACAGACAGACAGACAGACAGACAGACGGACAGACAGACAGACAGACAGACAAAAATGAAAAAAAATACAGTTTTGGCTTCAGTATCGATAATAGAGAGCCCTCCAAAAAAAAATTTCAATATATCTTTAATGTACAGAATTGGACCTGTTACATTTTTATTATAAGTACTAGCTGACCCGGCGAACTTCGTACCGCCATATTTTCATATCTGTGTCAACTTCCCACAGGCAGTGTACAGTCGCGGACACAAAGAAAGACTTATCCCGTTATCTTTTATTTTTTTCTTTCTAGCAAAAAAAGAATGAAAGAAATTGGACTATGCGTTATTGAATTACAACTAAGTACATATTTTGACTTTCATCCCATCTCTACAGGAAACCGTGCTGAATTTCGGGATAAAAAGTATCCTATGTCCTACCTCGTAGCATGAAGTCAAATCATGCCAAGTTTCATTTGAAACCGTTCAGTAGTTTCGGCGTGATGCGTGGCCAAGATACAGACATACAGACAGACGGACAGACAGACAGACAAAAATGAAAAAAATTACAGTTTTGGCTTCAGTGTCGATTATAGAGAGCCCTCCAAAAAAAAATTCAAAATATCTTTAATGTACAGAATTGGACCTGTTACATTTTTATTATAAGTACTAGCTGTTGCCCGCGGCTCCGCCCGCGTGTATGTCGGTTATCGCGGCAAACAGTAACCTATGTGTTAATCTGATGTATCTTCTATACTTAAAAAAACCGACTTCCAAAAAAACATCCAACGAAAACTCTCTGAAAACTACTATTGAAATGAATAAAGAATTAGGTATAGGCAATTTATGAAGAACCAGTTTATTTTACGCTTTTAAGTGTCTTTTTGGCAGAGAGTTTTCGTTGGATGTTTTTTTGGAAGTCGGTTTTTTTTTTATAAAAAGTTTTTATTTTTCAGTTTTTAGTGCAATCAATCGTAGGTAAGTAGTAAGTTGAACTATTTCATCAAATTTCATCATCAAGAATACAAATTAAGGTCTATACGTACGTGTAATATTAAAATCATCCTCTAATCCCTAACTGTTGAAGAGTTTAACCTTCTATCATCAGCTCACCTAAATAACTTGAAAGTTTATGACTGAAGGTCTTTAGATACGTATGAAATTGAAAGAATTATCCTCCAACTCCTAACCGTTGAGGAGTTGTACCTTCCACCTTCCATCATCAGCTTACCTAAATAATTTGAAAGAATACGACTAAAGGTAACATATATACATATGATATTTAAAGATTTATCCTCCAACTCCTAACCGTTAAGGAGTTGTACCTTACATCATCAGCTTTTCATCATAAAATGATGACTACCAGACGCAAATACCGGTGTAACTTCAGAAAATATACGAAAAACATAGTATGTGCCTATAAAAAATGAGGGTTTCCCTCGATTTCCCTGGGATCCCATTATCAGATCCTGATATGCTGGCAATGGGACCACCTCTGAAGCATACTCATTCGAATACAAAAAAAATTTTCAAAATCGGTCCACAACTGACGGAGTAATCGGTGAACATACATAAAAAAAAAAAAAAAAAAAAAAACATACAGTGGAACATAGAACCTCCTCCTTTTTGGAAGTCGGTTAATAAAATAACATGTCCTGACTGACTGATTCATCATCGCCGAGCGGAAACTATTAAACTTGGGAATACAAAATTTGGTGAGTATGATCGTTTCATTAAGTAGATACCCATTAAGGAAGGAATTTTGGAATTTCTACCCCCAAGGGGGTGAAATAGGGGTTGAAAGTTTGTATGGAAGTCCGTCATTTTTTAAGTTAGAAACATGAAACTTTATTTTTGGGCTACTGATTAAAAATGAGTAAACACGTATTTAAGCGTTTCTGATAGATAGAGCGGATATTCTACTCCTTAAGGGTGAAATAGGGGTTGACGTTTTGTATGTAGGTTAGTCTGGAAGTCCGTCATTTTTGAAGTTAAAAACATGAAAGTTTATTTTAGGGCTATTTAAGAAATATGAAACTTTATTTTTGGATTACTTATAAAAAATTGTAGATATGTATTTCAACGTTTCCTAATATTCTACCCCTAAGGGGGTGAAATAGGGGTTGAACTTTGTTTGGAACTTCGTCATTTTTAAATTAGAAACATGAAACTTTTCTTTTGGTTTGGGCTACTGATTAAAAATGAATAGATACGTATTTAGGCCTTTCTCGATATTCTACGCTGAAGAGATGAAATAGGCGTTGACATTTCGTAAGCGGGTTAGTCTAGAAGTCCGTCAGTTTTGAAGTTAGAAACATGAAAATTTATTTTAGGGCTATTGATAAAAAATAGGAGATACGTATTTAAGCGTTTCCCAATATTCTACCCGTAAGAGGGTGAAATAGGGGTTGAAAGTTTGTATGGAAGTTCGTCTTTTTTAAGTTAGAAACATGAAAAATTATCTTTGGGCTAATAGTTAAAAACGCGTAGATACTAAGTGTCTCTGGATATTATATCTACCCCCTTTTTTGTGCGGAAATTCCCTCGGATATCAGCAACTGGTGGTTATGTCAGACTCGACACTCTCGCTCACTCTCTCACTCGCACACCGTCTCGGGTTCTAGAAACCAGGGAACCAGAGGGCCCTCAAAAGGAAATCCCATAAATGATATTTCTACCCCTAAGGGGTGAATTAGGTGTTGAAATGTCGTAAGTAGATTAGTTTGGAAGTCAGTCATTTTTAATTTAGTAGCCTGAAACTTTGTCCTTAGGCTTTTAAGTACAAATAAATGAATACCTATATCATCATTTATGGGAATTCTATTTCTAAAGGGGTAAAAATAAGGGTCGAACGTTAGTATGAAATCTTTTTTAATGGGCTATTGATTAAAAATAAATAAACAGGTACGTTTAAAAACATGAATAAATTATTCATACATACTTACACAGTTTTAATTAAATATATTGTAAATAATCAACTTCCACGCGAGCAAAGCTGCGGGCAACAGCTAGTAAGCTATATTACTGTAAAGTTTCATGCAATTCCGTCCAGTGCTTTTTGCGTGATGAAGTAACAAACATACACCCTCACAAACATTCGCTTTTATAAATTAGTGTGATGTGATAAAATCGAATACGAAAAACAATGTTAAATTTATCACTACAGTTAAATGAAAAATTAGACATAACGAATGAAGCTTATTTTCAAAGCGTAAATAAAAGTAAATTAATTAAGTATCTACAACTAATTCAACGAAAAAAATGGAAGGTATCTACAACTTACTAAAAGAAATTAAAACACCAACAAATAAGGCTAAGTAATTAAATATTTGCAACGAAAAACATCTGCTTACCTATGCCTATACCAATAACCTAACAAAATCCTATAAAAAAGTAAATTATAGGTACCTAGGTACCTATGCTATAATCTTACAAAATTCTAAAAATACCGAGAAAACCAATTAGAATCTACAAAAGACTATTTGCTAATTATTGAGGTACAACAAAAATCGCCTGCTTCCTAATCCTAATCGACAAAATCCTAAAAAAAAACTTCGTTTTAAAAAAACTGACTTCAAAAACTAAAAAGTATCAGTTAACTTAATTTGCATGTGCTACCTAGGTTTGAAGTCAGTGCCAAGCCAAATGTAATAGTAGGTATCACACTCGCTACATTTCGAGACGAACGTCAACGACGTCACCGACGCTTCAGTTGTTTTGTTCTACGCGAAGAGCAGCTATCCCGCTCAAGGTCACGCGCGGCGAGTGCGGTACCTACTATTACATTTTGGCTTGGCACCGACTTCAAACCTATGAATAGGTAGCACATACAAATTAAGTTATTAGGTACTTTTTAGTTTTTTCGGTTCGGTTTTTTTAAACGAAGTTTTTTTTATTTTTCACTTTTTTGTCTTTCTCAAGTCTCTCGTCATCATTTCACCTAAAAATCTCAAATGGACTATCTTCTATAGGTTACTATAATTCAAGTGATTTGAGGTAAACTGACTATCTGAGGTTAACTCTGATATCGTTAAGACCCGTTTTATATATTATGAAATTAAATGATGTCTACAGAATATGAAGGCATGCAGATAATTGCTTTAACTTCATTGCAGGCGCTTACATAAATTTGAGGGTTTCCTTCGATTTCCTTAGGATCCCATCATCAGATCCTGATATGGTGGCCATGGGACCACATGGAGAGCATACCCTTTCGAATACAAAAAGAATTTCCAAAATCGGTCCACAAATTGACGGAATAATCCGTGTACATACATAAAAAAAAATATACCGATGAAATTGAGAACCTCATCCTTTTGGCAGTCGGTAAAAAAAAATATACCGATGAAATTGAGAACCTCCTCCTTTTGGAAGTCGGTTAAAAATACAGAAGAAATATTATAATACCAAGTAATATTTATATTAGGTAGAACAAAAATCAAGTAAATAGTTCCAAAAATAACTTTTTATCCGAATTTACATTCAAGAACTACTACTGGGTTTTTAAGTCGATTTGGGTGCGTGTGTCGCGTAGGGAGCCGACCGACCGCGCGGGTACTGCTTTTTAAACAATTTGGACGTGTTTGGTAACCTACGCAGGGCAGTACTATGTATTAGTTATTCTGTGGCAGGGCGCAGGCCACGCGCCCGCGCTGCCTTTCGGGTACCTATCATAAAGATGTTTTGTATCATTTTCTGGTAAATTATGATGAACTATTATGTTATATGTTTACTCCTCTTTCAAATATTTTAAACTTAAAATAAATATCATAATTATAAATGATCATTTAAAGTTTATGGCATTCTAGTTTTTGGTTCAGTATCAATAAGAGCGTCCTCCCAAAAAATCTAAATTTCTTTAATGTACAGAATTGATCTTATACACTTTTCTTATGCGTTTAAAAGTAATCATATTACGTACCTATTGTAAAGTTAGTTACTTGATTCCAAAAGATGTCGCTGTTTTAAGCACAGTTCGTCAGTGAGCACAGAAACAATATTCAAGAAAATGTAATTGCTTTAGTATCGATTAGAGAGCCCTCCCAAAAAATCATCTAAATTTCTTTAATGTACAGAACTGAACTGTTACATTTTTATTATACGTTAAAAAGAGTAATCATGTCAAGTTAGTTACTTGATTCCAAAAGATGTCGCTGTTTTAAGCAAATAAATTTTTCAAAAAAATTTAATACAACCCTTTCTATGGAAAGAGAGAACATAAAACAAATAACTACCTATCAAATACTAACTATATACCACATTAATCACAATGCTTGTGCATAAAACGTTCCCACGATTATTTTGAATATTTAAGTCATGCGGGCACAACCAAACACACAGATTCGACGTCTACAGAGAGATATAGATATTCTTTTTCCTATGGATAGAGAGGTTGCGATAAATCAAATACTTAATGCTACACCGAATTATACGTAATACGTTCTACGATTATTCCACGATATATTAATCAAAGTGTTATTAATTACGCATGGCTGGCAATAGATGTCACTACATGTAGTTTCACGTAATGATAAATTCTTTATATTTTTTTTTTCCAATAGATAGAGAGATTGTGATAAATTAAATACTTTATGCTACAATCTTCAGAGTATCTCCTTTCTAACAAAAAAAGAATTATTGCGATCGGACTACTCGTTAATGAATTACAATTAATTACACATTTTGACTTTCATCTCCCCTCCCAAGGAAACCGTCCGAAATTTCGGAATAAAAAGTATCCTATGTCCTACCTCGGAGTATGAACTCAAATCATGCCAAGTTTCATTTGAATCCATTCAGTAGTTTCGGCGTGATGCGCGGCCAAGATACAGACAGACAGACAGACAGACAGACAGACAGACAGACAGACAAAAATGAAAAAAAAAATAGTTTTCGTTTCAGTATCGATAACAGAGTGGCCTCCAAAAAAATTTTCAAAATATCTTCAATGTACAGAATTTGACCTGTTACATTTTTATTATAAGTATAGATATAGATGGCATTGTGTATAAAAAGAACATAAAACCACGCTTAAGCTAATATCTCACCTTTACTCCCTCCTATGATGCTTGATTATTATCAGGCTTCATTAAATGCATTGTGGCAGGGAGTATTTTCAGTTTCTAATTTATAGTTTTTCTTTATTAGTCACAAGTGTGAGTTTAACTCAGTTCAAAATGAGTAAAAATAAGATTCTTGCAAAAGCAATATAAACCGATAACGTTATATGTATTAAATAAATATTTACAGTAATTGAATTTTACGTACAGTCGACATCAGATTCCGATTCAAAAAAGCAAGAAATGTAATTAACATTAGCTGATCAATGTTAGATTAATATTACATTAGCAACTTACTGCGTAATTCGGTTAATTTATTTCAGCAAATGAATAAGTTAAACAATAGGTACGATAAGCATTAGGTACAGTTTTATTGCTTAAGCACTTTAAAATTCAATTAGACATTTATTTTTAAACATCAAAAACATAACCTAACGACTAGTTTTATACAATACATATTTTCCAATAAAGTTATAAACACAGTTTTATAACCGCCGAGACGATTGAACGGATCTACATGACATAAATTTTGCACAAAAATATTAACCAACAAACGACCTTTATGTAAACAAAACGCAAAAGCTAGTTTAAATTAATTAACCATTGGAATAAAGTTACAACAAAACTACAATTAGAACCAATTCTAAACCTATCAGGATTATAATTCCAGAAATCAAACTAGAAGGCAGTGACAAACTGCTTACATAACGGATAGTGCGGAAAGTCAATACAGTTAAATATTCCAAGATAAATAGTCACATCACTGTATCCTGCAAACACAACTTCGATAGATATAAATTGACCTTGATTTCTTTTATTTATCTCTCAAAGATGAAGCAAATTTACTATGGATACAAGTCCCAAGATATTGTCAGAATCTGTCTTTACGCAACTTTAAATAAAAATTATTTAAGCCTCACGTTTATTTCGTCAACTTGAGGAAAGTATAGCTAATTAACAACGAAGCCATGAGCAGAATATTTAAAACAGAATTATTCATAAACGTATAATTCTTGTCACAATTCACAACAAACTACAATTTTCAATAATGGAATACTTGTTTTTACCACAAATAGTGGTAAACACAGTTTTTTGTCCATTTATACTCCACAACAAACAAGTTAGTTGCATATATGTAGTTTGTAACGAACGCAACAATACATGTATTAATACATAGAACATACAAAAACTAAATAAAGGAATTTTCGATAAATAATGCGATGTAATGAGAATATAAAATTATTGTTGGTAATTCAAGATCAATTATAACTTAGTACGCTTGTAACAGTAATGTTGAGCTGAGTTACGACAATTGCTTGATGAACTTAGCTTGAAAGGCTTCGAATATCTTTAGCATTTGAGAACTTCGGGTTGAGGAAGAATTGTCGTCCTAAAGTGGTATGCGCCCGGTTTTTGGCCAAACCCTGAGCCTGGTACTACGCTGATACCTGTTGCATATTGCGTACATTAATATTGGTAGTGGGCCTCAGTTTCCGTATATACACTTAAGAATGTTCCTTCTTGCGTCGAAGTAATTATTTACTTTTTTTTTTATTTATTACAAAAAGAAAACAAACAGAATTACAATCTTTGTCCCCCAAAACCTGGTTGATGGTTTGACTGGGGATAAAGCATGATTCACGCTACACCGTGTCGCGACCGGGCCGTGCCCCGGCCGGGCTCCGGCTAAACATCTATAGTATACTTTTGGATAAAGTGATTCATGCTTGACCGTGGCCCGGCCGTGCTCCGCCCGAGCCCGGACGGAGCACGGCGTCGAAATGTCGGTGGGTATTTATTCCCGGCTCCGGCTCGGTCCAGTCGCGACACGTTGTAATATGAACGTGTGCGCCGGCCGGCCGCAGGGGACTCAATGAAAAATCTTAGTGATGTAAACATCAAAATGAACGATGAAAAATTGATAGAATGTGTGCGCAAGTATTCTGTAATATATGACATGTGCCATTCTAAGTATTTAGATAATAAATACAAAAATATTATTTGGAAAAGACGCGGAAGACCAGGCCGTGCAAAGAATACACGCCAACAGCACGGTGTAGCATGAATGACTAGCCCGGCCGGCGCTCGGTGGACGTGCCCCGTCCGGGGCACGGCTCGGTCGCGACACGGTGTAGCGTGAATCATGCTTAAGGTTGGCTAGACGAGCCAACCAAGCTTTTTTAGGAGTGCAGAATTCCCCGGTGCGTTTACAGGTTTCAAAGAGCAATGTTATATCTGAAGTAAGGTATTCTGTATTTCTATATTCTGGGACATGCAACAGAAGTTCGGTGGCTTACGTTTGCCAGTAAGATTCGTTTTAGAGTATACTCATTTTTTAATTAAATTATGAATGAGAATTAACGCGACCATGTAATATATAGGTACATGCATGGCGTTCCAATCAGGATGCACTGGCCATGGTCATAGTCTGACTCCAGGGTCTGCTCTTTACGTGTTGTATTAATGAACGTTCTTTATAAAAAATATTAAACTACATCTATGGCAATTAGTAAAAATATACGAAAACTTTGTTATTGAGCCTTTTTCTAGAACCAAGTTGGGGTCAGCTTAAAATCTACGATACGGCTCAACTTCAAGTTGGAGTAACTACTATCAAACCTTTACAAAACAAGTACTGGGCGATATCAAAGTTCTGTCGAAAGAATGTTGTGCGACTTTCTAGAGCTCCTACTACCCGTAACGATTGCAACAGGTATTGCAAGGCCTTAACTTATTCTTCGAAGCAAGAAATCCCTTAATGTATTAAGAACGGTCACTCATCCAGACTTATCTGACTAGGCTTACTTAACCATGCAATATGTTAACGTACCAACACATCACTTAGTCGTGAGTCTCTCTTTTCTTGCCCCTTTGTTAACACACGCAACGCGTACATACATAATGCAAATTGAAGACTTATATGGTTTTCTCATGGATGACATGTCAGAACTGGACCAAATTTAAATGGGACCATTCAGGAAGCACCAGCTTTCAAATAAAAAATCATTAATCAAAATCGGTTCACCCAGTCCAAAGTTATGAGGTAACAAATCTAAAAAAAAATAAAAAAAATACAGTCGAATTGACAACCTCCTCCTTTTTTGAAGTCGGTTGAAAATAAAAAAAATATTATTCGTAAAATCAGTTTACGGAAGTTTACGGACGATAGTTTAACGTGACAACGTTATAAAAAAACATTCATGAAAATGATGATACAATGAGCATACAACGATGTATAATGAACATAACGGGACAATGGGCGTAACAGGACAATGAGTCATCCATTTTCGTGAATGCAGCCGGTGTTCATCAATTTATTAGACGTTGTCACGTCAATAAACGTGTGCGTCTCGGGACGCCCGACAGAAGTGATAACTTAAATTAATCTAAGTTGAACTATTTAATATACTGAGTAATTAAATAGTCCACCAATAGTTTGGGTTTACCCTCCCAAAAGCTGCCAAAAGCTTTTATGTTTATATTATCTCTCAAAATTAGTCCATGTTCAGATTACGAGCGCTCAACGCGTTTTGTTTACGCGCGTTTACAACTACATGTAATTTCGTTCTAGGAGTACACATGCTAACGCGCGTTTTTACATGTAGTTGTTAACGCGCGTTAGTAAAACGCGCGTTAAGCGCTCGTCATCTGAACATGGCCTTATTGTCTCATCTTTTCCCTCATAAATTCTTTAGATAAGGTTTTCAACCATGTGCAACTTTGAGTTTGTGGATCAGCCATACCGTAACTATCCACGTTTGATGGATAAGACGCACTGATTGAAAACTTTCGTCTTTAGACACTGTGGGATCGACGACGAGAATACTCGATATAGCTTTCCAATAGCTTTCCAAAAGCTGTCCACCAAAGAATCTCTGTTAAGATAGTAAGAAATACAACTAATTGATCTACTAATAAGAATCAGTATGAGAAACTTTGTTTTTTCAGTCGTCTATTAAACAGTGATATCTTAAGAGTAAAAACATACGTTTTCATTAGAAAAGTTAGAACTACACTTACTTTTGAGTTACTTTTATTGGTAAAGACCTATTATTAGGTATTATGTTGATAAAAACTCTTTGGCAAATAACAGAAACAGAAACAGAAAATAAGAAAAACAGGCTCACAGAAAACCGGTGTGAAATAGTGCTTGCGCTGTGTTTCACCGAGTGAGTGAAGATACCGGAAGCCCATACCCCAACGCCCCTACCTATCTCCCTCCACATGCCCCAAAGGCCGGCAACGCACTTGTGACGCTTCTGGTGTTGCAGGTGTCCATGGGCGGCGGTAATCGCTTACCATCAGGCGATACGTCTGCTCGTTGCCCGCCTATTCCATTAAAAAAAAAAAACAACTCATTATTAGGTACCAACTCTTAGCGTCTTATACTCGTGATAACTTCTCAACGAAATGTCTGATTGGGATGAAACAAAAAGTATTTTTTTACTTTTACATAAATACCCTTGTTAACATAATGATAAGGATTAATATTACGATACACATTTAACATAGTTTCTTTCTTCAGACGATTTAATATTTTTTGAACACAAAAACGGTTATTGTGACTTTGTTTGTATTTTGTAGATCTTAATGGGACCTACAAACCCGTAATATATTATTTTGTTCTACTGTCAATAGCTTTTACAGCGCATGCAAAAATAGGTTTTCGATTTCACACCTTGGGTTACGAAATCGCAATTTTCTTACGGATCCCTAATTTTTTGAAAATAAAATATAGCGTATAGCCTTCCTCGATAAATGTACTATCCAACACTGAAATATTTTTTCAAATCGGACCAGTAGTTCCTGAGATTAGCGCGTTCAAACAAACAAACAAACTCTGCAGCTTTATAATATTAGTATAGATAGATAGATAAAACAAATGTCAAAATATACAATAACATTCAGTATATATAAAACATGACATGTACTACTATTTGTTAAATTTACCATCAAAGAATTTAATTTGCCTGCATTTATTTCAAACATTTAATGTTTCCTGAGGAGGTTAACAACAAATACGTGGCTCGAATATTCGTCTCTAATAACTTTCATCTTATTACTCTATGATACACGAATATACTTTAAGCTTACTAACTTGCAGTATAGACAAACAAATGACATCAAAAAAATACGCAGAGTAAACACAAGTAGAGCTATGAATGTTCCTTGGTGAATTTGGTGTGAAACGTCTGGAATGTCTGCAGCATCAACTTGAGCAGGTCGGGCTGAGGGAGAATTGTCGTCCTGAAGTGCCATGTTCCTGGCTGTTGGCCAAATCCTGTCCCCGGGATTATACAAATACCTGCAACCATATCATTATCAAAACTTTCTAGTTCAGATAAATTAGTTTTTAGCCTATTCAAGAATTAATCTGAAGTAGAACTAGAATGTAAATAAACATCTATAGACAAAATTACGATTAAAGGCAAACCTGCCCATTTGAAGTTTTCTCAACACCGACAACCTTTAACTTTTCCAGTGATGGCTGCACTCTTTCTTGGGTTTACATAACAAACAAACATTAGGCAACTGGCATATTTAGCCGACACTAGGTGGGTTAATAGTCCACTGCTGGAACCAGGCTTCTTTAGGACGGAGGTTTCGGCCCACTATACTAATCTGATGATGATAATACTGCGCTGGTCAGACGGGTTGATCTAAAATGTATGTCAATTTCTTTTTGCAGCATTTGCAAAAAGAAATTGAGATACGTTGCATTTTGCGTGGCTTGCTCCCTTAGTCAGCTCTTACGATACCCGCTAGATGAATAGGGGTGGTGACACTCCATATTTTAATACCTACGGCACCACACGGACACTTTTTTTATGGAGTAGGCGGGCAAACGACCAGACGTATCGCCTGATGGTTTTTTTTTTTTTTTTGTAATAGGCGGGCAACCGAGCAGACGTATCGCCTGATGGTAAGCGATTACCGCCGCCCATGGACACCTGCAACACCAGAGGCGTCACAAGCGCGTTGCCGGCCTTTGGGGGATGGGGAGGAGGATGGACGCGGGGGATGGGGGAGATTGGGGTATGGGCCTCCGGTATCCTCACTCACTCGGTGAAACACAGCGCAAGCACTATTTTACACCGGTTTTCTGTGAGGCCGTGGTATCACTCCGGTCGAGCCGGCCCATTCATGCGGAAGCGTGGCTTTCCTACTGTGTACTATACATTTGTAAATTCTCTGGACTAAATATTGGAATCAAGACGGTTTTAAAAGTTTTAACCAAAGAACAATGATGTCTGTGAGATGCTATTTGTGTGATACTAGAGCATTTGCGTAGATTGTCCATGCCTGAATTCAAACTGTTTAACAGAGATTACTATTATAGGTTGCTACGGGAATGGCTTTTAATATCTTTTGGTCACATTAATGTTATATTTGGAGAAGTTTTAATAGCTAGGTAGATTCACCCACCTGTCTCCTCGAGGAGTCGGAAGGCGTAATAGACATCAGGCTTCTGTTTCTTCTGCTCTGCAGCCTCTATCGCTTTGGGGGGTAACTTGATCTGCGGGAAAGCGTACATAGCGCCCTACAACACAATAAGAGGGTTCATTTTTACATGTTTTAGTAAGTAACTAGCACTAACAGTACTGATTCATTACCTGTACGATATTGCACGTGAATCCCTCCATCTTGTTGAATATCTCGTAGACCATTGAAGCTCGCTGCGCCAGTGATTCAAGAATTTGCGATCTCTCCTGAGTGAAAAGCTCATATGAAGGATCCCCGCAAACGGGATGACGTACCTGTAGACCAGTGAAACAATTCCGATTACAAAGTAAAGTCCATTCGCTTAGACACAGTCACATTGATCGCGAATCCGTCGCACGTGCGGCAACCTGCCACAAAATCAAAGGGCCCGCCTGCGGCGTACACGCACAAGCAAATATAATTTGTCAGTTTACGCCGTTGTATGAATTAATATATTCGTATTTCACAACAATAACCACAATTGCGTGCGGGTGCAGAGGCACTATCTAAACGAATGGACTATAACGGCACTATCTTCAGTTTTACCAATTAGCTACACAAAGATTTTTGTCTTATTACTTGTTGTGTTCTCGCTCGTGTATTAATTAGGATAGTCCGTATACACATTGTGAGAAATCCCCAGAAACTACCACAAAAATACTTAGTCTGCCCATAAATACTGACAAACTAAGTGTTATGACTATGTTATATGTTAAACTAATTCATGAATAAACTAAAACACATATCAGTTGTAAATGTTTTATGCGATAATCATGGCCAAGGTAGTAGAGCCACGCTGATTTCAGCACGAATGGGCCGGCTCGACCGGGGCGGTACTACCCTCGCACAGAAAATCAACGTAAAATGACAGCTTCCGTGCTGTCGTGTTTCGTTGGTGAGTGCGAGACCGGAGGTCCAAATAGTCCAGTCAACAAGTTCCATACTTGTTGACTAGATTAAAAGATGCAGCAGCATCACTAGGCCACCATGGTATGGGTCACTATACTGCATTGTCTGCATTCGCAATGAGTATGATGACCACCTCTCTTGGATTCTGCTTATGCTTTCCATCAGGCAGAGTAGAGTCATTTTGGCGGGCCATAAATAAAAAAATAAAAAAATATAGAGACGTAGGTATTAATTTTAGATTCTAAAAAAGTGTGTTTTTAGGCTGTTGGTATTATTGAATACGAATATACCTGCATAACTTGTGTTAAAAAGGTTTGACTTTTAATTAAGTTAAAAACAAAATATATGATGGTGGAAATTCCAATACTAACAACACAGTCCAGTACGACCTGGCCCAAAGAGCTAGGACAGAGCCTCGCAGATAAGGCCTTGTACAAATTGGCCTGCACCCCAGGATCCACGTTAGTCAGCTCCATCCAGCCTCCTCTGATGCCACACTCGCCCATGTAACACTTGGAGGCAGACATGAAGGAGACTAGTTCTATTTTATTATAGGGATCGCCTAAGTCAGATATCACCTGGAATATAACCGCTTTTTTTTATTAAATTATCAAAGAACAATGGCATTCTTATTTGACTATTTAACTATCGCCTTGTTAACACTCGAAGACAAGAAAGAAAAAGGATCTCCAGTTGTATTAACATATGTAATTACACAGATAATGTTATGTACTAAGAGAAATAACTTACCTTTTTAAAAGAATGAAACTCGGAGCCTTTAGCGTAGACGTTTTGTTGGTACACCTCATCTGCCATTATCAATAGAGCTTTCTCTTGCGCGAACTTTACAATGGTCTCGATGTTGTCCCGTGACAGGACCTGTCGGTTGCCGTGAACTGTCATATTATCCACGAACGATGCATTAGGGCCGCAATATGTATTTTCAAGTTAAACAATTGAAATAACAATAATCACAAAATTTAACAAAAAAAACGACTTCAGTCTGGACCAAATTTAAATGGGACCACACGGGAAGTACCACCTTACAAATAAAAAAGGATCATCAAAATCGGTTCTCCCAGTCGAAAGTTATGAGGTAACAAACATTTTAAAAAATACAGTCGAATTGAGAACCTCCTTCTTTTTTTGAAGTCGGTTAAAAATGACCTGCGATACAAGATAGGCATACTCATACCTGGCCGGTGGGATTCCCTGGGTTGATAACGACTATAGCGCGTACTTTACACTTGGAGGAACCTTCATCGTAGCTACGCTGGAGTTCTTTTAGCTCTAGAGCCCAGCTCTGCTGCTCATTTAGGTAGTATCGCACAGGCTCCAGGCCATATTCCGAGATCGTAGCCGAGTATAGGGGGTACTGTGGGATCGGTATCATAACCCCTGCAAACAGATTACCGCTCGCTTGCTGAATCATGAACTACACAAGTTTAGTAAGCCTGTATGGTGAAATTTGTGACGTAGCTTGATGTATCCTTAATAGCTTGATCAATATATGTGCTTAATAGTGATAAAGATATTAAGTCATAATACAATGAAGTTAGTACAATGCATCGTGCGCGGATCTCAAATGATTGAGAAGTACCTCTTAAGTACCCCATAATCACAAATTTTAACAAAAAGAAAAACCGACTTCAATCTGGACCAAATTTAAATGGGACCATACGGGAATATTGAGTTATTCGTTAATTTGTCGAGTACATACATAATGCAAATTGAAGACTTATATGGATTTCTCATGGATGACATGTCAGAACTAGACCAAATTTAAATGGGACCATTCGGGAAGCACCAGCTTTCAAATAAAAAAAGAATCATCAAAATTGGTTCACCCAGTCCAAAGTTATGAGGTAACAAACATAAAAAAAAATACAGTCGAATTGAGAACCTCAAAAGTCGGTTGAAAAACATTGCCTATTGCTACGGTCACGTAGTTACTCCCTTCTCTGTAATAGGTACATACCAGTCTTCTCAGAATTGCTGAACAGCTGCAAAACACTTCTGATGCCGCTCGAAGCACCACCACAGAGACATACGTTTTCCCAATTTGAGGGGTGACAGTCGCGCTTCTGAATGTAAGTGGCGATGTTCTTGCGAATTAACTCAATCCCGTAAGACGCGGTATATGCACCTGCAGATTTACCACTGAAATAGCACAAACACTCGTTTTCATATTTTTATCTAGAACTCGAACTTTAGCAGTACTCGCTTTAAATATGTTTGAGAATCTTTTTTATTGTCGGCGTCTACAAGTAAAAGATGAGGGCCTGGAGATTCGTCACACAGGTTGTCCCTAGTATGGACTCCAGTCTCTCACAAAGGATCATAAATTTGTAATTTATTTATATTGTTACGAAGAAAGATTATTCGCGAACAATGATCGAGAAAGTTCTAGATTATTCGCGAACAACGATTGAGGAAGCTGATTTTTGAGGCACGGAATAACGAACCTTATTTCGATTACCATAGCGTTGAATATAGATTGGTTGTTGTGCGATTGCTTACAATGAATTCGCCGGCGGGCGTGTGCTCGGAACGGGGAACGCCCTCGTATGTTCGAGACGTTTCTCGAGAAAGCTAGTAAAATGTAAAAATCTATATAAACACGAACTCTCGCGGGCCGCAGTGAATTCAGTTTGATCAACCTAGCGACCTCGGCGACCATTAATTGTTTGATTGTTATTCGGAGTGATTTTATGAATATATTGTCGGTAAGAAGACTGCAATCTTATAAAATATGTTATTAACTCAAATGCTGCATCACGCAATACCTCATCGGAAGTAAATACTTGCCCACAATTAGACAAAAGTTCTGTTGCTCTCGCCTTGACATCATCAGGGAAATTACTGGATTGGATGAGTGACGGGCATACCATGCAGGCCAGCACCTACACCATTGAAATTATCTATATCACATCATCACATCAACAACCGTTAACAGTCCACTGCTGGACATAGGCATCTACATAAATAACATAAATGAGAGTATTCAGTTAAATTTAAAGTAACATATTTAAAAGCTGGTAGAAATAAATTATCCCAAGTTCGCTTCTGTTTAACAAGACAATTTTTTTTTTTGAGGCGTGAAACAGTATTAAACAAGCTTACGTTGAATCGGTAAAAGTATATACTTATACTAACAGGTGATTGTGATTGTTATTACTTTATTACACCCAGTCTTTTACAATTAAAACCAATTTCTTTTTATGGAATATATGGGCAAACGAGCAGACGTATCGCCTGATCGTAAGCTATTACCGCCGCCCATGGACACCTGCAACACCAGAGGCCTCACAAGTGCGTTGCCGGCCTTTGGGGGGATGGGGGGATATAGGGGGAGGGGAGTTGGGGTAAAGGCCTCCGGTATCCTCACTCACACGGTGAAACACAGCGCAAGCGCTATTTCACACCGGTTTTCTGTGAGGCCGTGGTATCACTCCGGTCGAGCCGGCCCATTCAAGCCGAAGCGTGGCTCTCCCACTCAAAATCCATCAGGTTAAATAAAAGGTTTAGGTTACAGACCGTGTGAGTGCGTATCGCACAAATATACGTCAGACCGCGACATACAGGTAAAAACGCAGTAATGGTTAGATATAGTGTCCACAATCTGGCAGCACACATACTCAGCGCCATAGCACAGAATAACTAATAGTACTTACGTAGCCATAGTTAATTTATATATGTATATAGCTCCAGTCGATTTAACTAGTGCATATTTCATAAAATGGAATCTTCAAGTAAAAAGTGAATAATGGAACTCACTTGTCTGATGAATGTCACAGGCTTTTGTCCCATAGCGTGTGCATCTCCAATGTTGGCTTTGATCACTGTTTTAAAAGGTTTTTGAGCTCCCTGTTGATAAACGGAATGGATAATGTAAGATATTTACTCAACACAGGGCGACGGTAAACGTCTGTCTAGTTATAAGAGTTGATTACGAAGAGCTGAGCTGACTTCAATTTCAACTGTATTTCTGTATCCCCCTTGATCCGCGAAGTATTTACACACGTGAGTACAACCACCAATCCTTTGTAAATATTCATCTTGCGTAAAGATTTTAAGAGTGTATTTTATTCCTGACTATCGTTTATTGAAGTCAACGTATTAACGTTCGAGAAATCAGTACCTGCAAAAGTTCCTTTTCAATGTTGGTAGCGCGAATAACCAGCGGACCTCGAACAGCGTACTGTAGTGCTACTATATTTGGATTGAGGTTGTCCATGGTCAAGGCTTTGCCTCCGCTACTACCACCACCATCCTTATTGGAACTGCCACCACAACGAGTCGGCCTACATGGATTCACTAAAGTACGAATGTTTTGGAGCTGACATGTTGTTTTCTTCGAGAGCATAGCTTCATAGCCAAATTGCATGACCTGTAAATATCCTAATTATTATTTAGAAATACAGTAAAAACCTAAATAAATTCTGTTTCTAAAGAGAGGTTGGTACTATTAATCGTAAGCATTTTGAAAAAGTAATTGAGAAATAGCGCTATTCTCTTTGGTCTGGCAAACTTACTGGTCTGATGAACAATATTGGCTGTGGGGTCGCGATGATGCAATACATTGTAATAATAAAATGCATGATCAGCTAATGTAGCACATCGCACCTCGGGCTCGACAGGGCTCCGTTGGAGTCTTCAGTCAGTCCGCACCTTCGATATGTAACACACGTTTAGTTGGACTAGTCAGTCCGCACCTCCGATAGCTAACACACGTTAGTGTCAGGCAATCTCAGTCACTCAGCTCAAGTAATTAATGTATCAGCCCATATAAGGAACGCGAAATATATTCGGTTTACATAAAGAACCTTTCATTTACAACATAACTACATTAGCTAAATACGCTAAATTATAGTGGTAAGTATCCCCGCCTGTCACGCGGGAGACCGGGGTTCGATTCCCCGCCGGAGAGCCACGTTTGGTTGGACTAGTCAGTCCACACCTCCAATAGCTAACACACGTTAGTTTCAGTCAACCTCAGTCACCATACGCTAAATTGGTGACCCCGCCCGAGAAGAATATGCAACCTTGGAGTGGAGAAGGAATCACTCGGTCCGCAGCGCAGCACCGATACGAGTCGGTCTGCATCGTGCATCGTCGATAAGGTACGTAACGTACATCAGATACGATATGGGCGTCTAATTAAGAAAAATGTAACCTTCAGATCACGTCGGGGGGTATAGACCTACTTATAGAGGCGACCACCGACGTGGATCATATGTAATTGGAATCAAGAGAGATTGCGGACTGCTCCCCATTGTTTAGAAATGGGTTATTGGTATTTTATATGTATTTTTGGATATCACGTTTTAAAAAATGACACCAGTACTTCCGACAGATTAGTATCACAAGAACAGAGAGATATCACTACAGGTACGTCACCAGTACATTAAGAAGGCAGGAGAAAGGTCTCCGTCTTACTGGTGAGTGTATAAAAATGTGGCAAGAACGCCAAGAACATGTGAGCAACCGTGCAACTGGAACAAGGCAAGTACGTCATCAGTACAAAGAGGGCTGCAGAAATATGAAAACGCCTTACTGGTGAGTGTATTATGTGAAAGTATAGTGAGTGAATATAAATTATGTGCCGTGAATAATACAGAAATTAAAATGTGCAGATTAAGGACATTAGAATTTATTTCCCCACACGGCGTGCACATATCCAATATTCAATTTCCGTGTTTTGGGATTCACCTGTTCACAGTATAGAAAACCGTTATAATACCTACTCATATTTAACTTGTAAAATAAGATATGATTGTAACATTACTGTTTGGTGGAAGGCACCAGAAAAATTTGAACTTAAATAATCATGGAATCAAATTTAGGCTTTTATACCCGACTGCGAAAGAAGGAGAGTGTATGTATGTATGTATATATGTATGTATATTTCTTTGGCACGCCCTAAAGCCTAAACGGCTTGACGTATTTTTATGAGAGTAGTGTCAATAGATTCGTCTTAGTCGTGAGAGTGACACTGGGTACATAAGAATTACTTTACTTTACTACAAATTAATAAACTCTACTCTGTCTGATGGAAAGCATGAGTAGAATCCAAGGATAGTGGTCACCATATTCATAGCGAATGCAGACAATGCATCAATGCAGCATGGTGACCCACACTACAGCGCCTTGAGATTGAGATGCTTCTGCATGATTGGAGCTCCATTCTCGCACTCACCAACGAAACTCGACAGCACGATTGCTGTTATTTTAGGTTGGTCTTCTGTGAGAGAGCAGTACCGCCACGGTCGAGACATCCCGTTCGTGCTGAAATCAGCATGAACGGCCGGCATGTATTGTTAAAGGCAGGCAGAACACAATAGCAAGAACTTGAATTGATTGTACGTACCATCTCACATTTTAGTCCAACACCAGCTGCGCGTGTGTCGAGATGGTCATGAGTACTCAGGTGTTCTTTACTTATTGCCTTACCAATCTTACAACTACCACCTGCTTCACCAGCTGACGACGAAGTACCAATGTTTTGTGGTAGAAGTTTCGAGTTATTCTCTGGGGGTGTATTGGCACAGTAACCGCGTACAACACGGCCTGCCAACTCCAAATGGAATTTTGTCATCGGCATAATCTAAAAACAATAGAATTTCTTTCAATTTGTCATTGATAAATTTACAGCATTTTAAGTGGTTACACAGAGTATTGGATTCTTTTAGCCATAAAGACCCTCGCGAAGTTCACGGAATTGGTGCAGAAAGCACAGAAGCTATACATTTATTATAATTCCATAAAATTAAGTACAATAAGATTTGTATATCTTAAAATAGTCTGTTAAAAAATTACATTCGAAATAGTTTGTTACAGCAACTTCATTAAAATTTTGAAATTAGAATTTTAATAAGTTTTTTTTATGATGAGAAGAAGATCAATACTAAATAACTATCCTAATATTCTTTACAATTATGGCCACTTGTTAGCTAGGAATTAGCTATACTCTTAGTCCGTTTTCCCGTCCGACTGGAGGTACACCTATCCCTTGCCTGTGATCCCTAGTTCCTGCTGCGGGTATGCTGACAAAGCTCATTCGTGTTGTAGTATACAAGTGCTTAAATTATATGTCCTATATATATCTACTAATACTAGCTGACCCGGCGAACTTCGTACCGCCATATTTACATATCTGTCTCAGCTTCCCGTCGTGGACAAAAAAGACTTTTCCCGTTATCTTTTCTTGTACACAAACCTTGTCTTAACAATAACGAACAAATAAAGAAAATAATTATTTAATTTGGTGCAGCCCATCGGAAGTAAAGCGCGTACATACATTTTGGCGATTCATTTTTATTTAAACCTAAGAGATTATAGAGCTGAAGTGTTTGTTCCTTTGTTTGTTTGGTAGAACGCACTAACCTCAGAAAGGAATAAAAAAAATATTGCTATTGCAAGCGTCCATTCCGTTCGTTATGTGAAGACGGTTAAAGTTTTACAAAAACAATGTATGAAAGAATTGTTTACCTTTAAATTTCAAAGAAAAAGTACTCGAATTTTTTATTTATTCTCGAATAAATATATTTATTCTATATAATATATTTATATCTCGAATTAATATTTTACCAAATGTTTAGGTAGGTAGGTACATCCAAATTAAACAAAAGATAACAAATGATTGAAATCTATATAAATTAAAATTAATCACAAAAATGAATGTATGCGCATAACTTTCGATCGACTGCACCAAATTGGATAATTTTGGATATGTTTGTTATTATCAGGACAAGGTTTGTATAGAAAAAAATAAAAGAAATCCGCAGATGTTATATTTCCTTAGTCCGCTTAGTCGTATACACGACAGCTGCGGGAAGTTAATATGGCCTTATTAAAATTAGGTTTTTCGGTAATTCTGAAAGTGTTCACAAAAACTAATATGGCGCTACGAAGTTCGCCAGGTCAGGTAGTATATGAATATATTTTAACTTGTTTCTGCTAGCGGCTCCGCCTGCGTGTATGTCGTTTATCGCTGCAAGTAGTAGCCTATGTGTTATTATGATGTATAAGCTATATTACTGTAAAGTTTCATCCAAATCCGTTACCTAAGTAGTTTTTGCGTGAAAGAGTACCTAACAAACAAGCATCCATCCATCCATCGATCCATCCATCCATCCATACTTACAAACTTTTGCGTTTATAATATTAGTAGGATATTCAACTGCATGATTGGCCTAGTGGTTTAAGTGGTCGCCACGCCGCTTTCGATTACGCCAAGTGTTGTGGGTGTTTTCCACAAATTGTTGTTCTGGGTGTTTTTTGTGTCCGTTTCATGTATGTTTGTAAAGTCCCCCGCGACACAGGATGTATATTCCTAATGCGGGAGTTGACTTTATAAAAGAAAAAAAAAGTTCAAAGCTAAAAAAGTTTTGCAGCGATGTATATCGATAGTGCGCAATGAATGCAAAATGGTGACACATTAACATTCGTTGGAGCTTGGTTGGAGCTAATATACAACCGTGTTAAGATCTTAGAAACACAATCGTAACAGTTTTGGAAGTAGGTACAACAACTTAGATTTTTATTGTACACAAGTGTCTAATCCCTACATAAACTTGTGCTCAAACAAAAAAAAAAGTTCAAAGCTAAAAAAGTTTTGCAGCGATGTATATCGATAGTGCGCAATGAATGCAAAATGGTGACACATTAACATTCGTTGGAGCTTGGTTGGAGCTAATATACAACCGTGTTAAGATCTTAGAAACACAATCGTAACAGTTTTGGAAGTAGGTACAACAACTTAGATTTTTATTGTACACAAGTGTCTAATCCCTACATAAACTTGTGCTCAAACAACTGCAGTTTTCCACGAACGTGGTGCATTCGCTTCGATGTAACCATTCAAATAAATCTTTCGGGACAGCTGTGTGCTTGCTGACCCGTATAGTTTGCCTATAACTTGGTCCTACACGCTATGCCAGCTGGCTGAGAGTGTAGGTACTGGGATATAGGTATGTGGCCGGCCCAGCTGTTTAGCTTTTGATCCGTAGCCTAAATACCAGGGAGAGGTGGTGATTCACTATCCTAACCGGCCCAGCTGTTAGCCTTTGATCCGTAGATAGGATAGTAGTGAAACTCGGAGGAGGTTACGACTTTTCTTATTTATTTTGCTAAAATGCACTTTAATATATACACAAAATTGGCATACAACTCGTGGCTGTACCAGCGAGCTTGAATTTACGCGTGAGTGAGAGAGTGATATAATTGAGTGAGAGAGAACGATTATCGCTTAGTGACAGTTTATATAAATACGTGCGCGCGCTGTGATTCCGTTCATAATTTGTTTGCTAGCGCAGCGATTGGACTTACGCATGCTGCAACCGGACGGCGCCACCGCAGGCGCTCTGTCGCCACATTACTCCCCCTCAAGCGAAGCGTACGTTGGGTTTAACTGGCCTCCCGGCTCGGGTGACGTAGGTGTTCCGTTTCGTGGCTGGCTCATCTGTGTTGCTCGACGTCGCGGCGGCTGCACTCGTAGTATTGGTACTCGAAGTTGGCGGTGTTGCTTGCATTGTCGTATTGGGATATGTTTGAGGATGTGATGTACATTGTTCGTCGCTATATGTATAGGCTGGTTTCAGTCGATCTATTGATATTACTGTCGTACGTAATGGTAATTGAATGGTGAATTGTTTGCCAGTTGCGCTGCGTTGTAATACTTTGTAAGGACCTTCGTATGGCGGTGTAAGTGGACGGCGGACGGTGTCGTTTCGCACAAACACATGTGTACATGTTTGTAGGTCCTTATGTACGAATGTGTGCAGGTTCGATGTATGCGATCTTTTTGTAGGTGTTAATGACGACATTGTTTCGGTCAGCTGACGAACGAACTCTGCGTCGTTTATGTTCGGCTTTGTAGGCACGAAGAAGTCCGACGGGATGCGCAGTGTAGAACCGTAGGTCATTAAGGCAGGGCTAACTGAAGAGTCTTGACAAAGTGCTGTACGTAGTCCTAGTAGCACAGTAGGTAATTCTTCGCTCCATCTGCAACTCGCGCATCTTGCCATTAGTGCTGCTTTCATAGTACGATGCCATCGTTCTATCTGTCCGTTTGCTTGTGGGTGGAATGCAGTGGTGCGTATGCGAGTGACGCCGAGTTTCTTCATTAGTGAGTGGAATAGTGATGACTCAAATTGTCTTCCTTGGTCGGTTGTGATTCGTAATGGACAACCGAATCTTGTTATCCATCCTTCGTAAACAGCTTTCGCTACTGTCTCAGCGGTAATGTCACGAGTAGGTATTGCCTCAGGCCATTTAGTACAGCGGTCGATCATTGTAACTAAATACCTATAGTCGTTTGATGGTGGTAGCGGTCCAACTATGTCGACGTGTAGGTGTTCAAAACGCGATGATTGTTGAAACTCTCCGAGTGGACTAATTACGTGTCTTTGTATTTTTGCGCGTTGACAGCCGATGCATGACCTTGACCATGTAGTTACATCTTTGTTCATAGACGGCCAGAAGAATTTTGTAGTCATTATTTTTCTTGTTGTTCGTATGCCGGGGTGACTTAGTTCGTGTTGCGCTTTGAATGCTACAACACGATAACTTAGTGGTAGGTATGGTCGAATGTTCGTTGTAGACGTTTCGCACCATATCGGTCGTTGACCCCCGGGTAGTGTGATGTGTGAAAACTTGAGATTACTTTGTTTCATGCAGGCTTGTAGTTCTGTGTCGTTCTCTTGTTCTATTGCTAATTTATTGTAGTCGATTGTGTGATTAAGTACTTCTATTTCTGATATTCGTGATAACGCGTCAGCTGCTTCATTTCGATCTCCGTGAATGTATTTAATATTTGAACAGAATTGACTTATGTAGTGTAGTTGTCGTTCTCGTCTCGGTGTATCACTGCTATTCGGTGCTCTCGTAAGTGCGTAGGTAAGGGGTTTGTGATCTGTGCATATAGTGAGATCGTTACCCTCAATCAGCCGGCGTAGGCTCTTAACAGCGGTGTACATAGCTAGTAATTCGCGATCGTACACGCTGTATCTGCGCTGTGTGTCATTCATTGTTTTCGAGTAAAAGGCAAGCGGTTTCCATACGTTGTTAACTTTTTGTTGTAGTACAGCGCCGAGGCTCGTGTCGGATGCGTCAGTTAATAAGCACAGTGGCGCGTTAGGTATTGGGTGCGTGAGTGTAGTCGCTTCGAGTATGCTTTGGCGGCATTGCTCAAAGGATTTTTCAGCTTCAGGAGTCCATTGAATTGGTGATTTGTCATTCTTCTTAGAGTTGTGTAAGTATTTATTGAGTAGGCATTGATGTTCTGATTGATGAGGTAAACAGTTGCGGTAAAAGTTAATCATGCCTAAAAATCTTCTTAGTTCTTGTATCGTAGTGGGTTTCGGGTAATTCTTTATCGCTTGGACGCGTTCTTCCGTGGGTTTGATTCCGTCTGATGATACTTCGTAGCCTAGAAATTGTATCTTGTTTTTACCAAATTCGCATTTATTGATGTTAAGTGTGACTCCATACTGGTTAAGGCGTTCGAGTACTTTATGTAAGTGTTTTTCATGGTCACTGAGGTTTGAGAATATGATTAAATCATCCATATAAGAAAAACAGATGTCATCAAGTCCCCTTAACACTTCATGCATAAATCGTTGAAAGGTTTGACCAGCGTTACGTAAACCAAAGGGCATGCGGTTGAATTCAAAGAGCCCAAATGGGGTGATGATCGCAGTCTTCGCGGCGTCTTCTTTTTCTAATGGCAGAGCGTAAAAAGCATTTTTCATATCAAGCTTCGAGAATATAGTTTTTCCGTGTAACTGGTAGGTAAAGTCGTGAATCCTTGGTATAGGATATCTATCTGGTATTGTAACGGCATTGAGTCTTCTATAATCACCACACACTCGTAGTGAACCGTCTTTTTTCTTTACGACGTGTAGTGGGCTGGCCCAAGGGCTGTTTGATGGCTTACATATACCCATTTCTATCATCTTCTCGAACTCAATCTTCGCGGTTTTATATTTATCGGGCGGGAGCGGACGCGGCCTTGAGAATAAAGGCGGTCCCGTCGTTTCGATGCGGTGTGTGACGTCATGTTTGGCTGTAGTTTTGAGTGACATTGGTCGTAACAAGTCAGGATATTGCTTCAGTATCTCATGATAAGGGTGATTACGGTTAATTAGGTAGACGGATTCTTCAGTGTTACGTATTTCAAAGGCGTTAATGCTGAGCTCGGTGACACAATCTATTAATTTTCTGTTGTGTAAGTCGACTAATAACTTATATTTTGCGAGGAAGTCTGCACCTAATATTGAAGTTTTTACGTCGGCGACCATAAATGTCCATTTAAAACTTCTACGTAAGCCTAAGTTGAGCTCTAGTGTGCGCTCGCCGTAGGTACGTATCTCTGTTCCGTTCGCAGCGTATAATTTATAACTGTTTTCTGTAGGTCTTAAAAATCTCGTTTTCTTTGCGGCCAGTACGGATATGTCGGCTCCTGTGTCGACTAGAAACTTTTCTTTGTTATTGCTATCTATAATACATAAGCGGTGGGTTCCATGGTTCACACCGACGCCCGCCACAGTCGGTGCTTTCGTTAGTTTTCCTGTTTATTACTTGTATTAATAATATAATTACGCTTATTCTTCGAGCATGGTGATTCGCATTTACGAGCGTAGTCACCGTAGCGGTAATGATAGTAGCATAGCCAATCGGCGTCGTCGGGCCCGCGTTGGCGGGAACGCGACGGCGCACGATATTTTTACTCGGCGCTCTTGAGTGTCCTTCAAAGCGCGAACGGTGTGGTGGATGGTAAGGCGGGAAGTACGTTGAGCGTTGCTGGTTTGATTTTAGTTCGGCTACTTCTAGTGACAATTTTTCGATTTGTTTTGTAAGTAGGTTGATTTGGAGGTTTCCTGTTTCCGTATTATTATTTTCTTTACTTTGGCACGACGTAGTGGTTGTAATGGCAGCAGTGATTGCGGGTTCGAAGTGTTCTAACATTCTGTTGGCCATTGCAGCTAGGATTTCAAGTGAAGATTCTTTGTTGATGGCTAGGATGCCGCGGATCTGTGTAGGTAATTGATTAAGCCATATTACTTGTAACGCCTCGTCTGTTAATAACTTGCCGCTGAGTTCACGCATTTTACGTAGTAATTGGCTAGGTTTTGAGTCTCCAAGTTCTAGACCACAAAGTAGTTTCTGTAACTGACGATGGTCTGATTCTTGATACGTGGATATAAGTCTGTTCTTCAACGTTATGTATTTCCCTGTAGCAGGTGGATTTAATATAATGTCGGCGATTTGTTCGAGGTCATCGCAGCCGAGTAGCGGGACAACTAAATTGAATTTCTGTTCTTCTCCGATTTTACTTGCAGCGACGGCGGCTTCAAACTGCGCGAACCATAGTCGTGGGTTTTGGCGCCAAAATGGTGGTAGACGTGCAGGCAGCGAGATTGTGGCTACGTCGCTCTGAATTGTAACTACCTGGGCATCGCTAAATTCTGTGTTCGCTTCATTCGTCATGGCTGTAGGTACACGTGGACAGTAGTGGTAGATACTGCGCTTGATGCGTCGTTAGCGGCGAGAAGGTAGGTACGACGCGTCGGCTGTGCGATAGGTATGTACACGCGGTCAGCCGAACGACGTCTCGCCAGTAGGTACGCCGAGTCGTCGCCGTGAATGCGAAGGAGCGTTTGTTTGGGTTCGGGGTCACCAATTTCGGGACAGCTGTGTGCTTGCTGACCCGTATAGTTTGCCTATAACTTGGTCCTACACGCTATGCCAGCTGGCTGAGAGTGTAGGTACTGGGATATAGGTATGTGGCCGGCCCAGCTGTTTAGCTTTTGATCCGTAGCCTAAATACCAGGGAGAGGTGGTGATTCACTATCCTAACCGGCCCAGCTGTTAGCCTTTGATCCGTAGATAGGATAGTAGTGAAACTCGGAGGAGGTTACGACTTTTCTTATTTATTTTGCTAAAATGCACTTTAATATATACACAAAATTGGCATACAACTCGTGGCTGTACCAGCGAGCTTGAATTTACGCGTGAGTGAGAGAGTGATATAATTGAGTGAGAGAGAACGATTATCGCTTAGTGACAGTTTATATAAATACGTGCGCGCGCTGTGATTCCGTTCATAATTTGTTTGCTAGCGCAGCGATTGGACTTACGCATGCTGCAACCGGACGGCGCCACCGCAGGCGCTCTGTCGCCACAAATCTCTAGGGCAGACATTGAATGTTTACTGTAATGTACGTGAAAGTCTGATTCGAAAACTCTGTCAGGGTTAGATAGCCTACGCTATCTACTGATCACGCTATGACCAAAAGGAGTGGAGTATCAATAAAAAATGTTGCTTATATGGGGTTTAATTACTTTATTTGAGAGCTTCCATTGCGTGTCCAAAGAGTTGATCCCCTTTAAAAGCTCCTAAAAAAAGTTCGCGCCAGGATATGTTTATCTTTTAGGGGTCGGCTAATTTAATTATTCAGATCAGAAGTTTTATAATGCATGAGTATATCTATAGAGATAAGATTTTTCCTTTAACAATTACCGACTCAATTATTATTATTAAGAACGGATTGTAAACGTACCTACGTGTAACATGTTATATCTATGGGTCATACTCGAGACACCTAACAGGTTACTATTATCATATTACAGGTTCTGGTGAACTGCAGTTTCGTAAACTAATTGCCGGCACTTAATATACATAAATTATAGGCATATAAAAAACTAGCTTTTACACGCAGCTTCGCTCACGCAGACTTTCATCCCCTGATTTACCCCCTTAGAGGTGGAATTTCGAAAATTCCTTTCTTAGTGCTCCCTTACGTTATATAAAGAACCTACATGCAAAATTTCAGGATTCTAGCTTTAGCGGTTTGGGCTGTACGTTGATCTCTGGGTATGTCAGTCTGTCAGTCAGTCAGTCAGTCACCTTACTCTTTTATATATATAGATAAGCTGGCTCATCAGTGTCGCGAACTACTGGAACAAAAGGCCTGCCTGTCATAAGAATGCATGTTGCGCAGAGAAGTGATTTTATGACCACAATTTAAGAGTTACGTGGAATAAATGTTTGACCAAAGTCACAGATCAGTTGACAGAATGTCATTTTGAGACGAGTAGGAAGGATTTTGGTGAAGACTTTTTGGTTATACTCACCGCTCGATAGTTTACCAAATTCAGCCAATATAGTAAAAAAACTCTGTAAAATTATAATGGAAATAGTGCGTAGACGTTGTACTATAAATTTAATGTATTTCTAAACAAATAATTTAAAAATGTCCATGACCATGACGCTATTTACTGCAGCCAAAATTGACGTTACTATTTTTTTAATTTCTCAAGAGTGAACCATCTGAAAAACCAAAGAGTTAAAATTCTTGACGGTGTACCGAAGAAAAGTTGTCCAGATGACGATATTTTTTTCTAATTTCAACGCATGTTTTACCTAAACAACCTAGACTAGGGTTGTGGCAAGCCGGAGCAAGGGATGTTCCCGCATCCCTCCATCTCAGACACACACACAGAGTGGCACGCCTTGCGGTTTTAGTTGGTCCGGTCCCTACACAGTCGCAATCCCTGGGGGGGGGACGACTCGAGGGGGTTTACCTTTAAGTTACACGTTACATCCCTGAGTAATGTCGGCAATTTTTTTAGGCAATTTAGAATATTGTGCAACAAGTTCAGTATTACTAGGTATAGTCCGAACCAAACTTTATGGCGTTTCTAAAGTTAGCTGCGCAAGGCGTGCGCAGGTACAGTTAAGTCGAAAATATTTAAATGAGTAATTATACTCATAATATGAAATTTACTATTACATGTACTTATTTTTTAGCATGTTTTCTTATAAAAACATGCTGTTCCTACCATTCTTATCCAACTATAAACCGAAGAATTATTTCAAAGATGTTGTTCGAGGCAAATTAAATATGATCTCAAATATTAATCTAATTCTATTTAATTATATTAAAAGTTTTCTAGCAAGTTGAAGTGTTTTGTGAAAACCTATTTACAGAAAGAAATGACTTTGACTTAGAAAATTATACAGTCCGCGAGTCATTTTAATCAACACATCAATTATGTAAGCATTGAAAAGTTCACGTAAAATACACAAAACTACAACAATCAATAATAAAACAAGTAGGTTACGAAACAATCGACTGCACGGTTGGTCTAGTGGTTTAGGCGGTCGCCACGCCGCTTGCCAATTCGCCAAGTGTTTTGGGTTCAAATCCAACATAGGACAACACTTTGTGTGATCCACAAATTGTTGTTCTGAGTCTGGGTGTTCATTGTGTCCGTTTCATGTATGTCTGTAAAGTCCCCGCGACACAGAATGTATATACCTAATGCGGGAGTTGTCTTTAAAAAAACTATGTATTACTCACTCGACTATACGTAGACAATATTATGAGTGCATGTGTAGTGTACAGACACAAGTCACACACAAGGAAACTGCGCCGTGTGTTGACCTCCCCCCGCACACCTGACCCCTGTACGTCCCGCTGATACCTAACATTTTATCCGAGCCGCCATAAAGTTTGGTTTGGACTATAACTCGTGTTGTCTATTTACATAAGAATATTAATTTAAAAAACTCTTGTGCAGTTTAATGTATTTATTTTAACAATATGTTAACAACTTACTTGCACCACAATAATAATATATGTCGGAAACAATAGTTAACAATCCAGGAACAAATGGTGTGCAAAGAATAAATAACAAAGCATTTTATTTTAAAGTGCACTTCAGTACAACTGACAATAATGAACTGGGCAAAATTTTAACATAAATATAAAACCTATTAAATTATGTCTTTTTAGGAGTATTCAATACACTGTTAGGTATAATTATGTCTTTTAAAACTATTTAAACTGAAGTTATATTCATAAAAAGCGGTTTGGTTTAGTATAAAATACAAATTGTACAACTATAGAGGCATTGGTCTATATAGCCGACTTCAAAAAAGGTGGAGGTTCTATGTTCCACTGTATACATTATGTATAATGAACTATTCGGTGTCATTGACGCCATATCACAAAATTATTATCTCAAAATAAAATACTTCAAATAAAATAAAATAAATGTATCGCAATACATAAAAAATATATCCAAATATTAAACACAATTTAAATGCAATTTTCTTTATATAAAGCAATAATTATAAATAATAAAATGTACATTTACTACAAACGCTCATATTTAAATATAATTTATAAACTCACTGGTCAATATTCGTTTATTCGACTCATTTATTCGAAGAAAACTGGATTTCTGTGATTGTATGAGAGATCTGTCGACATGCAACATGTTGCGATATCTCTGCAGTTATTTAGAAGCTCAAATTGTACATTATAGTATGTTTGACGTACATTTAGGGCATTTAGTGTTACGATAATATATATATGTATTTTAGATTGTTATCGAATATTGATTCTCCTTTTGCTTACAAGCTTAATAATAAATAATACATTTGTAGGATACTTTTAGTGTAATATTTGAATCCGAGGCAGGATTAACTTGACAAGTATTTGTTTAAATTTTGAGATAGGAATGTGTTCGCATCGAAACTATTCTGTATTAAGTAACACGATTATCATGGATTTCACTCCTATACTCGTTTAGTAATAATTTATTTAATTAAATAATTTCATATCTTCTCTATAATAAACATGATTAATAAACAATTCATAATAACTTTAAAAAATAGAAATTGTGTGCTATAAATTAACTCTTTTCTAAAAAGAAGCCCAATATGTCCAATAGTGGACTTCTAAAGAAAAATACCAATCACTTTAAAAGTACTAAACATTTGTTCAGGAGCACAACAAAACGTGGTTTACAGTGGCCCTTATAACACAAATAATAAATTCTAGCGAATTCAAAGAGTCTTAGTTATGAGTTCGCTCAGTAACATAATATTACCATTATTAATTTATTGAAGTCTTACAATAACAGGTGTTCTTAAATTAAAGAACTAATCTCGTCGTGGAAACCGTATCGAAGGATATACTCAACAAAGCAATGGAATTAACATACGAGTAGTCATAAAAGAAACATTAAATAGATTCAAAACAATAAACAAGGGCCTCTCGGGTAACCCGAGTTCCTCAACTATAATGTCTCTCTTTCTATGTTGACTTGGCACACATAAGTTTAAAATTATAATAATGTGCATTTTTTTTATTTTTGACTGAGACACCTTTTAAAATACGGGCCTTAAAATACCAAATGAACCACAATTAATATACAACTATACATTGCCACGTGAGTGACTATATTGATTAATTATAATCTTTAACAGCAATATGTTGTAGGCCCCGGCCATGCTTTATCGGCAGCAATACAATTTTATATTATCCCCTCACTCAAATTATTACACAAACGATATCATAATATCAAGGGTAATAAAAAAAAAACTTTTCTTATTTATCTTTTAAGAAGCACCTTCTCATTAATCATAAATTATTGAAAAATGTAAGGGCCACGCAGTATAAGTATACATATAAATATACGTTATTACAATACACTAATGTAATGCCAGATACTTCAGACAATGTTCTAAAACAACAATCACTACCAAATGATATTCTAAACTGTAGCTCAACTCAAGCTGTGACTTATACCGCGTTTCTCGTTGGTAAGGATAGTTTCTTTAAAGTAATACAAGGTATGGTATATAATGGTATAAACAATAGATGTTGCTCGATTCTCAGACCTACCCGATGTGCACACCAAATTTCATAAAAATCGGTCCAGCCGTTTCAGAGGAGTATGGTAACTAACATTGTGACACGAGAATTTTATAATAAGATGTGCGAAATCGATCGTTTAGAAATGTAGATTGTAATGGTAACACTAAGTAATTTCAGGATCGGTTTCGAACATAATAAGTTATATTACAAAATTGCGTACCTTTAGGTACCAAGGTATCGGACTCAAAATAAAATATTGAGTTTACAAACTCGGTACATTAGATATTAAGTAGGTCTAAGTGATCAAGGCGAGCGGCGAGATTCGTTGGAGACTGCCTTGAGTATGTTCTACAAGCTTCACTTACACTGCGATATTCTATAAATGTTTCGTAGTGAAGCTGCCTCTTAGTATTTAGCTAAAACATTAATGCCGACAGTGAGATTAAAAACCATAGCTTTGTTAAATCGCGCGATAACCGGTGGTAGGCAAATTACGAGTACTCCTTGGTGAACTTGGCGTGGAACTTCTGGAACACCTGCAGCATCTCCTTCAGCAAGTCCGGCTGCGGGAGGATGGTGGTCCTGAAGTGCCAGGTGCCCGGCTTCTGCCCGAAACCTGAGCCTGGGATTATGCAGATGCCTGGAAAAAATGTCAAATAATCAAATAAAAAATGTAAGACAATAGGGCAAATGAGACACGAGGCTTCTTCCAAAAGGCGGGTTTTACTGTTGGTTCAAGTTACAAAATGACAGGTGCAGAGCTAAAGAGGGCGTTGCGAACGGTCCGCGTAGGCGTACACAGACACAGTATGTTTGGATTTGGTAACAGTTGGAGGCCCGGTATCGTGCTCATTATAATAGGTCTTTACCTATGAAATTGCCGTTTTGTATGCAATAAGTGAAAGTACTTATTTTTTCAAACTTTTTTATTTCTGTTATTCGAAGTAATCACCCACGCAATCGACGCATCTTTGCTAACGCATTGGCAGTTTATTGATGCCCTTCTTGTAAAAATCAGCTGGACGGGAGGCAACAAACTCTTCAAAGGCATTTTGTACTGCCTCTCGGGAATTGAATTTTTTACCCACTAAAAAATTGACTAAATTTTGGAAAAAGTAATAGTCGGTAGGTGCAAGGTCTGATGAGTATGGCGGATGAGGGAGAGCTTCCAACCCCAGCTCTTGCAGCTTGGAGACTGTCTGTTGCGCAGTATGGGGTCGCGCGTTGTCGTGAAGGAGCAGTGGGGACGACCGATTGACCAAAGCTGGTTGCAGATGTGCAAGCTTCTCCATCATTCTCTCCAGTTCTTCACAGTACACATCTGCATTAATGCTCATGCCGTTTTGTAAAAAGCTGTGGTGAATCACACCCGCACTAGACCACCAAACAGTGACCATCACCTTTTTAGGGGTCATTTTTGGTTTAGGGCATTGCTTTGGTGCTGAACCAGGGTCTAACCAACTTGCCGAGCGCTTTCAATTGTCGAACAGAATCCATTTTTCGTCGTACGTAACAATTCGTTTCAAAATTCCTTCATTTCTTTGCCTGTTGAGCAGCGCAATGCAGGTCTCGACGCGTACGTTGCGCTGGCGATCGTTAAGGTCGTGGGGCACCCATCTATCAAGCTTTTTTACCTTGCCAATTTGCCGCAAATGGATCAATATTGTTTTGATGCTTACATTAAAAGCTGCTGCTAGCTCAGCTGTAGATTTAGTTTCGTCAGCTTCTACAATCGCCTTTAATTCATTATTGTTAACCAAAGTCTCCGGACGACCATGAGCTTCATTTTTCAAGTCAAAATTTCCAGAACGGAACCGGGAAAACCAATAACGGCTTGTGCGTTCGTTTGTACAGTTCTCTGCGTTGGTGCCACGACGGAACTCATATTCCATAATTACACGAAATTTTAAAGTATCCATTATGACGAAAAATGTTCAAATGTAATGAAAATACAACGCTAATCAGAAAACAAAAGACTGAGTTTGTAAATAGAATGTCATGGTTTTAAAACAAAATTCATTTGAATTTAGAATACAGAGCCATTACAAACTTTTTTTTATTTGAAATGACCAGTACTGAAGAACGGCAATTTCATAGGTAAAGACCTAATATATTACTTCATCCGAAGGTAGCTGCCCGACCGGTCGGTAACAGTTCCACGTCCTTATACTATAGCTGGGAGCAAATTATAGTGTGATCTAATTCGCTCCTAACGACATCTATCAGGACCGTTAGTGTTACAAAAAATATTAAACATTTGATTATTGATTTGGTATAATTTCATTTTCTGTGTGGTGATGGATTAAAAATAAGGAGTGTCACCATTCCTTTTCACGTCATGGTGTCAACTAATGGAGTGAATTACGCAAGACAACATCACTAAAAAGAGAAAGATAAGCCAACAAACAAATGTTTCCAGCAGTGGACTGTCAAAGGCTCTTTTTGAGATGAATTTCATTTTTGTAAATGGGATAATTTTTTGTTTTCAATGGTTTCGTAGGTATCACGTATTAGTTTTTACCAAGTTAACATAGCAGTTCACTGAAAAGACTTTTAAGAACAGTTAATCTCTAACAAAATGTATGTGAAATCCTGAGCCTCGCCCAGCAGTGGAAAGTTAAGGTTTGTTGAAGAAGTATGTTAGTGAATGTTTGAGTAGGTGCGGCACGTACCGGTCTCCTCGAGCAGGCGGAAGGCGTAGAACACGTCGGGCTTCATCTTCTGCTTCTCCGCAGCCTCCACCGCGCGCGGCGGCAGTACGATCTGCGGGAACGCGTACATCGCGCCCTGCAACACCACACACGCTCTGTACACCATGTACTCCTAGCCGATGTCACTAGGTGCACTCTCTGTTCCCTCGTTCTCACAATCCGATGGGATCGGAGAGAGATCAGATTCAGGACTGACGACTTTACGTGCTTTTCAAGGCACGAAAAGCACGTAAAGTGACAGTGAAAAAACCAGAGACCTCTTGATCAGCAGTTGCATACGTTAACCGCTGGGTCGACGAGGTAGAGTAAGTAAAGTAAGTAATGAAGGGTTATTACCTGTACGACATTGCAGGAGAAGCCCTCCATGCTGTTGAAGGTTTGGTAGATCATGTCCGCGCGCTGCGCCAGAGACCTGAGCACGTGCGCCTTCTCCTGCGCGAACAACTCGTACGAGGCGTCGCCAGGGGCCGGCTCCCGAGCCTGGCCAACAACTTTCATTATTTCTTTCAGATTTTTAACTAAATCCTCGACAAAAAATCTGAGAAACGGAACATTCAATCGTTAGAACTAAATAACCAGGTATTGAATTAAAACATTTGTATTTTTTCAGGTTGTTTACTACTAAACCTGACCGTTTCCACCTCACGGCATTTTCAAGAGATATTTTTAACAATTACTTAAACATCATGAAACAATAACAGTGTTATACAACAGTGCAAAGTTGCTTTTTAACCGCGTGCTCACTTTTAATGACCGAGCAAGCCAAGGATTCTAAAATTCAATTAAAATTAAAAAAAAATTGAATCCGGAGCGTTAACAAAGGAATCAAAAGTGCACGAGGTAAAAAAAATGCACTCGAGTGCAACACGTAACTTTTCATCCCACCTCAGCGAGGAAATGACTAAATGACGTGAAAAGAAAATGGCGCTGGCAAAGCAAATAAAAAAAAAGTACACCAAGAAGGTTCCGAGTCTGAGTTTTTAACAAATTAAAAAATGTATGATATATTCGGCACCATGGAGGTAGAAGTAAATAGGTTTAATGATGTTTTGACTTCACAAGCTTAGTGCACACGATGTTCTAAATTTAATTTTACTTTATCCTCTTAAAATACTCTTTCCAAAATGGTGGGATGAAAAAGCTAGAGAGAGAGAGACAGTCCATGACGGTCTGTCCGAGCGAGCTGGGGCACAGCATGGCGGACAGCGCCTTGTAGAGGTTTATAACATGAGTAAGCTAGGGTACTGACGACACAGTCCATGACGGTCTGTCCGAGCGAGCTGGGGCACAGCATGGCGGACAGCGCCTTGTAGAGGTTTATAACATGAGTAAGCTAGGGTACTGACGACACAGTCCATGACGGTCTGTCCGAGCGAGCTGGGGCACAGCATGGCGGACAGCGCCTTGTAGAGGTTTATAACATGAGTAAGCTAGGGTACTGACGACACAGTCCATGACGGTCTGTCCGAGCGAGCTGGGGCACAGCATGGCGGACAGCGCCTTGTAGAGGTTTATAACATGAGTAAGCTAGGGTACTGACGACACAGTCCATGACGGTCTGTCCGAGCGAGCTGGGGCACAGCATGGCGGACAGCGCCTTGTAGAGGTTTATAACATGAGTAAGCTAGGGTACTGACGACACAGTCCATGACGGTCTGTCCGAGCGAGCTGGGGCACAGCATGGCGGACAGCGCCTTGTAGAGGTTTATAACATGAGTAAGCTAGGGTACTGACGACACAGTCCATGACGGTCTGTCCGAGCGAGCTGGGGCACAGCATGGCGGACAGCGCCTTGTAGAGGTTTATAACATGAGTAAGCTAGGGTACTGACGACACAGTCCATGACGGTCTGTCCGAGCGAGCTGGGGCACAGCATGGCGGACAGCGCCTTGTAGAGGTTTATAACATGAGTAAGCTAGGGTACTGACGACACAGTCCATGACGGTCTGTCCGAGCGAGCTGGGGCACAGCATGGCGGACAGCGCCTTGTAGAGGTTTATAACATGAGTAAGCTAGGGTACTGACGACACAGTCCATGACGGTCTGTCCGAGCGAGCTGGGGCACAGCATGGCGGACAGCGCCTTGTAGAGGTTTATAACATGAGTAAGCTAGGGTACTGACGACACAGTCCATGACGGTCTGTCCGAGCGAGCTGGGGCACAGCATGGCGGACAGCGCCTTGTAGAGGTTTATAACATGAGTAAGCTAGGGTACTGACGACACAGTCCATGACGGTCTGTCCGAGCGAGCTGGGGCACAGCATGGCGGACAGCGCCTTGTAGAGGTTTATAACATGAGTAAGCTAGGGTACTGACGACACAGTCCATGACGGTCTGTCCGAGCGAGCTGGGGCACAGCATGGCGGACAGCGCCTTGTAGAGGTTTATAACATGAGTAAGCTAGGGTACTGACGACACAGTCCATGACGGTCTGTCCGAGCGAGCTGGGGCACAGCATGGCGGACAGCGCCTTGTAGAGGTTTATAACATGAGTAAGCTAGGGTACTGACGACACAGTCCATGACGGTCTGTCCGAGCGAGCTGGGGCACAGCATGGCGGACAGCGCCTTGTAGAGGTTTATAACATGAGTAAGCTAGGGTACTGACGACACAGTCCATGACGGTCTGTCCGAGCGAGCTGGGGCACAGCATGGCGGACAGCGCCTTGTAGAGGTTGGCCTGCACGCCAGGGTCCAGGTTGAGCAGCTCCATCCAGCCGCCTCTGATGCCGCACTCGCCCATGTAGCCCTTGGACGCCGACATGAACGACGCCAGCTCCAGCTTGTTGTACGGAGGACCCATTTCTGTGATCACCTGCAATATTTCAACACATGACTATCATATATTTCTGTTTCTATCAATCCGAAATAATTTACGCATTTTTTGGCTTCATACAGCAGTGGATTGCGATAAGTTTATTGTTTTGTTTCTTTGTATCAAAACCAATAAAGTAGATTAGAAATCGTTCATATTTGGTTTAAGAGAACGGTTGTGGGATCATACCTTCTTGAAGGAATAGAACTGGCTACCCTCGGCATATACGTTGTGTTGGTACACCTCGTCGGCGAATATGAACAGCTTCTTCTCGTGAGCGAACTTCACTATGGATTCGATGTTCTCGCGCGACAGCACCTGGGGAAGGAAACCACGTTAGTGATACAAGCGTATTCCTGGTGGTCAAAATTGTATGGCAAAAAGGCATAAATATGTGCACTGTAGTAGAGAGTGTAGAGAGTTGAAGGTAGGAGAGCCACGCTGATTTCAGCACGGTTCGGCCTTCGCACGGAAGATTAATCTAAAGTGATAGCAATAGTGTTGTCGTGTTTCGTTGGTGAGTGTATGGTGGGTCGTGAGGTGAAAGTGTGATTGTAAATGAAGCACAAGCAAGTAGCACAAGAAACTAAGTTTATTTTGCACAGCAACACATAAGAAATAGTTCACACAACACACGACACAAAGTATATAGAAAATAGAAATGAAGGAGTATGAAAGATGATAGTGATAGCAAGAGAATAACACAAATTCCAATATTATAACCGTCCGCGTAAGTAGTACGTACAACTGACCGAGCCGCGAGCGACATGAGCTTCGCGTGACATAGACAGATATCGACTGGCGCGGGCGGCGGCGCGAGCGCAGGGTCTCTGTAGGAATTCAACGAAACCGGTTTTGGTGGCGAGCCGACGGAGCGTTTCCAATGCACGATATGAATAATAGTATCATATACTTGTTATAAATGTTTATGTTTAATGTATGTGATATGTATATAAAATATGTGTGTATAAATAATATTAAATGTTATAAATAGTTTTAATATATGTAAATAAAATGTATGTAATAAATAGGCTACAAGTGCAAAAACGGAGGTCCAACGATGCAAAAGCATCACTAGATCTCCATGGTGTGGGTCACACTAAGCTGCATTGCCTGCATACGTAGTGACCACCCTTCTTGGATTTTGCTTATTTTTTTTATTTTTTTTATAAATTACCTGCCAAAGTGACTCTGCTCAGCCTGATGGTAAGCTCAAGCAAAATCCAACAGTGGGGGCAACCATACTCACTGCGAAAGCAGACAATGCAGTATGGCGTCCCACACTATGGCGGCTTAGTGAGATGCTTTTTCACGCCCCGCTTAAAGGACCCGGGATCATAGTGGGAGGGAAACACGTGCGCTGGTAGTGAGTTCCAGTTTTTGAGTGCTTGGCACAGGAAGGAAGAACCAACCGTTTAGTTCGAGAGCGTATTTCAATGACTCTAAGGCAGTGGCTTCCAAGGCCATTGGAAGCCACTGCCTTAGAGTTAGCACGCGTTGTTCTGTAGAGAAAGGGAGAAGGTGGGATCAATTGGAAGAGCTCTTCAGAGCACTCTCCATGGTATAGGCGGTAGAGGACTGCCATAGAGGCGATATCTCTCCGCAACTGCAAAGGCTCGAGGAACTCGGTGGCATCGGGACTGTTGATAATGCGGACTGCTCGGCGCTGCAACCGGTCAAGAGCACCGAGCAAATACTGCGCGGATCCATCGCAAAGGTGAGAACAGTACTCCACGCATGAGCGTACCTGGGTCTTATAAAGAAGACACAAATGCTCGGGCGTGAAGAACCGTCTCACCTTGCTCAGTACGCCAAGTTTCCGCGAGGCCGCCTTAGTAATGCTCTCGATGTACTCCCGCGGGTTGAGGTCCCGGCAAATATCCATGCCCAGGACACCGAGCTTATCCTGTAGTGGCAGTTGGGTGCTCTGAAAAGTGGGGAGGGGAAGAAACGGAGACTTTTTGGTAGAGAACGCGCACACCTGTGTTTTCTTAGCGTTGAACTCGACCAGATTTTCATCACCCCATTGTGAAATGTGGCTCAAAACCCGGTCGAGCTCAGCGACAAGCTCTCGTCGTTTTTCCTCAACGTCTGACAGCTTAGCTGCAGGGTGTCCCAAATAACGCCCATGGACTGTGCTGTCGTCTGCATAGCAATGTATGTTGCCAAGGGCTAACATGTCATTGATATGCAGAAGAAACAGCGTGGGCGATAGAACTGAACCCTGTGGTACGCCAGCGTTTACCTGCAGAAACACAGAGGCCGCGCCGTCGCAAAGGACCCTAATGCGGCGCTGGTGCAGAAAAGCGGCAATCCAGTTACTGAGTCCAGGAGGCAGACCGAATGCCGGGAGCTTGGAGAGAAGGGAACGGTGCCAGACCCGGTCGAAGGCCTTGGCCATGTCAAGGCTGATTGCCAAGGACTCCCCATGCCTGTCCATAGCCTCACCCCAAAGGTGTGTGATGTACGCTAGAAGATCACCCGTGGAGCGGTTCGGTCTGAAACCATATTGCCGATCGTTTAACAAGGAGTGATCCTCTAGGTAGCGGACTAACTGGTTGTTGATAATACGTTCAAACACCTTACAGAGAATGGAAGTGACGGCTATAGGTCGGTAATTGGCTGGGTTAGAGCGGTCACCTTTTTTAGGTATGGGTTGAACATTCGCCTCCCTCCAGGCATCCGGAACAATTCCTGAGGAATATGACAGGCGGTACAGGCGCGTCAATACGGGAGCCAACTCCGGTGCACAGTTCTTAAGAACCATCCCTGGAATACCGTCAGGACCACTGGCTTTCCGGACGTCGAGAGACCGCAGCTCCGCACGGACATCACTTTGCCGGATACGAATATCTTGCATTATGGAGTCGCAGATTGGAATAGTAGGCGGATACGCGCCACGGTCGTCGATTCGGGAGTTAGCCGCAAAGAGATCGACAAGCAATTTCGCTTTCTCTTGCGGCTGATGGGCCAGAGTGCCGTCAGGATATTTCAGCGGCGGTAGTGAGGGCCGGCACTGGTTAGATTGCACGGTTTTAGCTAAACGCCAGAACTTACGGCTACCCGTAGGGTGTGCTACAAGTTCCTGGCCTATACGTGCAATACGCTGGGCATCCGCTCTGATGTAGGCCCTCTTGCATTCCCTAGTAGCTTTATTGTACGCTGCTTTTAAGCGACCAACGTCAGGGTTGCCATGAGTGCGGGCCCTGGTCCATGCGCGGTAGGTCGATGGTTTATGTGCAACCGCGTTCGAGCACTCGCGGTCAAACCAGGGGCGGGTTTTCGTGCTGGCGACATCACTGTGGGGAATATAATATTCCATACCGACAGTGATCTCGCCAGCGACGGCAGACGCACTCTGTGACAAATCCTGGTCTGTAAAGCAGCGTTGAGCCCATGGGATGGAAGCAAAGTAATCACGCATGCCATCCCAATCTGCTGACGAGTAGTGCCATAATCGTCGCTTTGTTGCCACAGGCCGAGTAGGGGCAATAAGAGGCACTGCAGTGGACACCAGGCAGTGATCGGAGGATCTCAGGGGGGCCAGAACCGACACGCAGTACTGCGCTGGGTGACTCGTCAGCAGTAGGTCTAGCAAGGAAGGCGCTTGACTCTGTATGTCTGGTATTCTGGTGGGCTGGAGTACCGACTGTGTGAGGTCATGCGTGAGAGCGAATGCGTGGGCAGTTCGACCCGCGTGGTCAGTTCTGGAAGATTCCAGCCACAACTCATGGTGAGCGTTAAAATCTCCCAGAAACACCAGTTCAGCTGTCGGAAACTGCTCCTGCGCTTTAGCCTGACTTAGATGGTCAAAGAGACGAGTTGTCTCGGAGTCTCCGGAATGGGACCGATAGAGACACACGTAGATACGGCTTATAGATCCGCACTCTACGTGAAGCCATAGGGTGGATAGGGAAGGGTCTTCAAGGCAGCGCAAACGGCGGCAACAAATATCCGCCCTGACGAAAAGACATACCCCAGCTTTCGCGAGGAAACATTCCTCAAGCATGTAGCCGGGATAGTGGAGATATGCCGTGTCGGCAGGGCGACATATTTGTGTCTCCGTAAGAAAGAGCATAGCCGGTACGGCCCGTCTCAAGGTGGTGGTGGACGGCGTTGAGGTTAGCGTGAACTCCACCGATATTCGTGAAGTTCACGACGAAAAGTGAGTTGGTGGGAGTGGAGAATGCCGCTGTTGAACTCGTTTCCTGTTTTCTTTTAGCTGCCATAATGATAGAGAGGTGAAAGGGGAGGTAAAAGGCGTGACAGTCATCGTGGCAGTGTATTACTGAGACTCAGAATGCTGTGTCATCATACAACAGCAAGGCATGACGGTAACCGAGACGTCGAACGGAAAGGCCCCCATACCCTCCCGGAAGTGGTCGCCTGGTCCCACCGTCCGGTCACCAACCGGCACGACGAGCCACTCCGTGGATTATGCGCGACCTGGCGGGGCAGCCTCCCAGGGTGGTTAGCCGCGGTTGGGCCCAACCCGATATGTTTTCCATCAGGCAGAGTACGGTTTTGACAGGGCCATATATAAAAAAAACTAGTTTCATGTACATCACCAGACCATGTTTGAGTACATAAATAAATAAATAATAAATATTTCGGACATCTGACACACAACGCCATCAAGTTCCAAGCTAAGCAGAGTTTGTATTATGGGTACTAGACAACTGATATAAATACATGTATACTTTTTTTTGTAAATACATACACATTATACACAGAAAACACCCAAAAACAAATATTTGTAGATCATATAAACTTTTAATCCGACCCGGGAATCGAACCCGAGAGCTCATGATCATCAGTCGTACACGCCAACCGCGAGAGCAACGAGGCAGTCTGGCTATATGTATGGTCGTGGTGGTTGTGAGTGTGAGTGAGCATGCGTACCTGTCCGGTGGGGTTGCCGGGGTTGATGACGACGATGGCGCGCACGTTGCAGTCGGCGGAGCCCTGCTCGTAGCTGCGCCGCAGCTCCTCGGCGCTCAGCCCCCAGCCGCGCGCCTCGTCCAGGTAGTAGCTCACCGGCGCCAGCCCGTACTCCGCCAGCGACGCCGAGTACAGCGGGTACTGCGGGATCGGGATCATTATACCTGCACACACCACCACCACACCCTTCCTATTACAACTTTTATTTCAAGATATGAGGACCGGCACAGGTAAACATTAATGTTCGAAACCGAACGTAGTTAACGTAATTTGTAGTAGCCACACTAGGGTTTGACATATAATAAGTGACATTTTAGGTTAGATCAAAATGGCATTTCGTACAGTTTATCGAATCGGGGCCTATCAAGATAAAATTGTGAATGTCACGGGACATAGAACTCTCGAGAACAAACGAATATGGCCGGTACCGTAAGGAGGGATTCTAATATAGATTCCAGTGTGATATCGTTGTGTCTGTTAAGCTATTAGTTAATTGTAAAACGAGTTTGCAGCCGTTCGGAACGGTCTCGAAGAAATCGGGCATGTAATACGGAGTCGGGACTCCGCCCTCGAACTATTACATAACATGGCTAGTCTGCCTAATCACGACCACAAGGAAAACTGAGGAAACTTCAAACCATGGAACCCTTTTGTAACTAACACCCAGTGTTTCTAAAAAGTTTACCGACTCACATCTTTTTAATAACTGTTCTTCCACGAGACCTATTAGCATTCTATTACACCATTAAATGTTATACTAAACATCATTCGTTCATCACATAACTCATAAATACAACCATCTCCCACCAAAAACCGTTATAAATCATTCAATGTGTTACCAGTACATAAATAAATGCATTAAGTCAACTGCATTTTGCTAATGCACCGTTTATAATACACCATCTTTATTAAATCGGGCAAGAAAACTTACGTTTATAACTTCTATATTTATAATTCAGTCTAATTGATCCAATATACACAATATACAGATGAGTGTTGTTCATTGAGATGTAAAGTAGCTACAGGTATAGGGCATGTCTGACATCGTCAAACGTCGGACAATACACATAGTTTTTGTTGTAAGATACTTAGATACCTTCTATTTCCCGACCTTTCGAACGGGTTATACCGCTCGTGGATATGGCCAGAATAGGTATCGTAATCTTTAAAACAGGTAAAGTTTTAACAAAAACAAAAACCGACTTCAAGGTTCGACTCGATTTCTCTTGGATGCCATCATCAGATCTTAGTGTCCTTATCATGGTACCACCGCTAGGATGCCTCTTTTCCATTTAAAAAATAATCATTAAAATCGGTTCAAAAACGACGAAGTTATCCGCGAACACACAAAAAAAAACATATATACGCTCGAATTGAGAAACCTCCTCCTTTTGTTGAAGTCGGTTAAAAACAGTATGACAATATGTTTCATATCGCTTATGTATATTGTACCAAAGGCATATTTGCAGTAAGCAATCATCTTTGGTTCGGTCTCTTGAGCGAGCAAATATACTTATATGATATCAGCATATTTGTGAGATGTATGATTGAAGGAGCCACTCGTCATTTGTAACCTTGAGTTATAACTAAACGGGCTGCAGTTCGCAACAAACACACAAATATACACCGCATACACTCATTCGTTTTATTATTTTGACCACAGAACTTAAATATAACTAGAGTGTTCCGTAAAAATACCGTAAAAAAGTAAAAAACCGTGGGAGAGTCACGCTTCGGCATGCATGGGCCGCCTCGACTCGAGTGATACCAAATACCTCTAATAAGGCCTCACAGAATATCGGTGTGGAACAGTGCTTGCGCTGTGTTTCACAGAGTGAGTGAGGATACCAGAGGCCCATACCCAACCCCTCCCACCATCCCCTTCCCCATCCCCCAAAGGCGGGCAACGCACTTGTGGCGCCTCTGGTGTTGCGGGTGCCCATGGGCGGCGGTAATCGCTTACCATCAGGCGATACGTCTGCTCGTTTGGCCCCTATTCTATAAAAAAAACTTGAGAGGTGTCTAGGGACACCTGGATGGGTGTTCACGAAGTTTAAATAAATATTGTTAGGTCTCTCTACCGATAAATTATGCAGTGCGATCCGATAAAAGGGCGGTACTTGGCTATGCACGGACTCTTGTTGTTAGAGGTGTCGGTAAGACGTGTTTTATAGGATCGTAAGGCATACGTCAGCTATATCTTGTCGACCTTGTCGTTTAATGTTATATAGTTGTAAACCTATTTCTTATCGTTTCAATGTCGGATCTGTTATGTATTTCATGGATTACTTGTAATTGTATTTCGAATTATAAGATTCGTTTGTTGTGAACTGTTTAGTGTTTCAATTATAAATAAGAACTGAGGTTAGGCTATTTGGTTCTTTTATTTAATTCTCACTCCTAGTTTCTAACAATATATAATAGGTCTTTACCTATGAAATTGCCGTTTTGTATGCAATAAGTGAATGTACTTATTTTTTAAAACTTTTTTGTTTCTTTTATTCGAAGTAATTACCCATGCAATCGACGCATCTTTGCCAACGCATTCGCAGTTTATTGATTTCTTTCTTGTTTCTTTCTTGTAAAAATCAGCTGGACGGGAGGCAACAAACTCTTCAAAGGCATTTTGTACTGCCTCTCGGGAATTGAATTTTTACCCACTAAAAAGTTGTCTAAATTTTGGAAAAGGTAATAGTCTTAGTACTCAGTACTTTTTCCAAAATTTAGACAACTTTTTAGTGGGTAAAAATTCAATTCCCGAGAGGCAGTACAAAATGCCTTTGAAGAGTTTGTTGCCTCCCGTCCAGCTGAATTTTACAAGAAGGGCATCAATAAACTGCCAATGAGTAGGCAAAGATGCGTCGATTGCATGGGTGATTACTTCGAATAACAGAAATAAAAATAATAATAATAATAAGTACTTTCACTTATTGCATACAAAACGGCAATTTCATAGATAAAGACCTATTATACTATTCAGCACTATGACGCGATGACGTCAACTCAACGTTAAAAGTGTCGTTACAACGAAAAGTGTCGTTACAACTTTTGGTCTTAATCCATCTAGCCCCCTTTCGCAACGCGCCATAAGGAACTTCGTTCCAATAAATAAATGAATAATAAATGATGAGTTACAATTACTAGAAACTTATGCATTCATTAGGTCCGTCAACCAGAAAAATGAGAAATGGTTAAAAACAAGAGTTTTAAATTTACTGTTTGTTTCTTATTATACTCCTCAGCATAACATTAAGTATAGGAAAGGAGCCCGAGCCTTGCATTTCCTTTTCACATTTTAGGAATACCTTAGGAAAATCAGACTTTGAAAAAGAGTAGCCATGAGTTTCTTTGCCAGTATTCTTCTCATAAGGCTCTGCGCATTTTGGAAACTGGAAGTTATGGATCGACACAGGCAGGCAGTAGATTTGTTTTTTTCGCCTAATTTACCTCGACAATACAGCACATGCTGCGGCGTCTGTTTGTGTCGATTTATGATTTTTAACTTTTGACTGCACGTTTGGCCTAGTGGTTTAACGGTCACCACGCCGTTTCCTACTTCGCCAAGTGTCGTGGGTTCAAATCTCACGTAGGACAACGCTTTGTGTGATCCACAAATTGTTGTTCTGAGTCTGGGTGTTCTTTGTGTCCGTTTCATATATGTTTGTAAAGTCCCCCGCGACACACAGGATTTATTCCTAGTGCGGGAGTTGTCTTTGTAAAAAAAAAAAAAACTAGCTTCAATTTGACGTTCATAAATGTCACTTTGTGTCTAGGATGAATAAATGATTTTGAATTTTAAATTACATCATTATTATTTATAGGTAAGTACATAAAAAGCTAGTAATTCATTTGCAGACATATTATACATGAATTTCCCCTTTGTTTGCATTACTTGTATCTAATTTGATTCTAGTAGGAGGTCGGGCCAAGTTGAGCAATTAATCATGTAAAGATGCGGCGATATCAATAACGCTAATTGATATGAATATCATGATACGCACTATTCATTATATTCATATCACTGATCGTACGTGGTAGACGTAAATAATAGCCACGCTATTTATAATGTGTGAGTGTACTGTTGACTATTGCATACACAGATCTTAACAAAATTATTGACACATATTAGAGATCAATCAATACATTAATAACGCTTAACACACACATGCAAAACAAAGTTAAGATGGAAATTTTTCCATCGTTAACTACATGCTCTTCATCTTTATGGTATAAGAAAGTAATGGGTCACTTGGTAGCAAGTAACTACCGCTACCCATGGACACGAGACGCCCATGAGTCAGAGGTGCGTTACTAGCCTTTGACACCCTCGCAAAGAATTAAGGGAGGGAGTTTTCACTTCCCTTACAATCACTCACTTCGTGAAAATTAACGAAGGAATAGTTTAAGCGGGGCGTGAAAAAGTGTCACACTCGTCACTAGGTTGTGCTGCATTGTTTGCATTCGCAATGAGGATGTTGACCATCACTCTTGGATTTTACTCATGTTTTCCATTAGGCAGAATAGTGTCGTGTGAGGACTCGGTATCACTCCGGCCAGCTAACCAACCCCCATGTACCGAAATATGGTTCTCCATTTCTAAATACTACGGTACGGAAATATCACAAATCTCGAACGGAAAACAGGATATGAGATCTGTAGGAGCTCTAAAAATTTAGATTAGCTTTCTAGTATTAGAAAAGACTTATTGTAAGTTCGGTATTGTATATGTTACCCGACTTCTTGCCACCGATGTCATTGCAGAATAGTTGCAGAACATTCTTGATGCCAGTGGATGCGCCGGCGCAGAGACACACGTTCTCCCAGTGCGAGGGGTGGCCGTCGCGTCTCTCGATGTAAGCGGCCACGTTCCTTCGGATCATCTCGACACCGTGCGACGCGGTATACGCACCTACCGACTGACCGCTGCAAATAACATTATATTTTAATTTCATCAATTCAAGTATTAGATTACTTCTGAGACATTTGAAAAGTTTAAAGTTATCAGAAATCTTGCTATATGAAATGACAAGACATTCCAAAAATTTTTTTGGAAACTGTATTTTGTGGAATGCATTGCCAACTTCTAAGTATCAGACGAACGCAATCGGTAAGTGCTTTATAAAGAACGTTACGTTAACGTATATTTAGTAATTAGAATTACCTAACTTATTAATACTAATTATGTAATTGTTTAGATAGTTTCATATATATTATTTTATAAATTAGAGCTGTTCGTTACTACCACGTGTATTTAATTATTCCAGTCCAAATTTATGAACCTGAAGGAGATTTAATACTCTTTAGATCAGACTCCTTACCAAACACGTTATGAGTCTGCAGAATAATAGATTTCCGATAACGATCCATATGATGACGGAAAGAATACGAAGTGAACTAGCAAATCTTGAAGCATACCCTATAACAACTGGTTTGGCCAGCTAGGTATAATAGGTTAAGACCACCAAGGAGAGGCCTGCGTCTACTGTTGATGATGAGGATGACAGGGCCGGACCGTGAGTTTAGGGGGCCCTGGGCTAATACTACTTAGGGGCCCAACATTTTTTTTTTAAAGCCAACTCCCGCATTAGGAATAAACATCCTGTGTCGAGGGGGAACTTTATAAACATACATGTAACGGACACAAAAAACACTCAGACTTGAGTTGAGACACTCAACAATTTGTGGATCACAAGTTAGTGATGTCCCATGTGAGATTTCAACCCACAACACTCGGCGTAAAGAAAAGTGGCGTGGCGACCGCTTAAACCACTTTTTTTTTACGTGTGGAAATCCCCTCGGACCATCACCCCACCGGGGTTTGCGGCGGGGCGGTGTGTCGGACTCGAAGCGACTAAAACCACACGGTGTGCCACTCTGCGCCTGTGACGGGAGGGGCCTCCTAGCGCTTGCCCGCATTGAAGCGGGCACTGTCAGCTGTTAGGATCTCGATTTAGGCGACGTACGGCACACGCGTACGTCGCGTACGGATGGAGGGGAAAACCCGTCCCTACCATCCGCGGCCACACTCAGGGCGGCATGAGGCGCTGATAGGCGCACCTCCGGCGCCCGGTTCGCTGGCGGCGGATTGGATCCGAGTGGATATAATTCCCGGGCCTTCTCCGCCGCCTCCTTCCTCGAGATAACACCTTCACAGAAGGTTGCGACCGTGGTAAAACTGCTGTCGCTACCGGTCATAGAGCGTATGACGGCCGGTAGCGAGAGATCTCCTCCGATGTCTGCAGTGAGGGCCCGACGCTACGACGCCCAAGTTGGGCAAATTGCCAGCGTGTGCTGGGCCGAGTCTTCACTGCAGTCGCAGTGGTGGAAGGCGGGACTCAATTCCCTCCTTGCGACCGAGTGCAGGTATTTCCCGAAGCAACCGTGCCCGGAAAGGACCTGCGTTAGTCGGAAAGAAAGGGTCGCGTGCTGCCGCCCTGCCCACTCGAGGATGACGGGCTGGAGAGCCTCCACGGCGGCAAAGCCACCGCGTGGTGTCTCCAGCCGGAACGACCAGCGAGCCATCGCATCACACACAGCGCAGGTGCTGTTTCACACCGGTTTTCTGTGAGGCCGTGGTGGACACCCGCAGCATCAGAGGCGTCACAAGTGCGTTGCCGGTCTTTTAAGAAGGAGTACGCTCTTTTCTTGAAGATTTGAAGGCCGTATTGGTCCGGGAATACCGCAGGCGACAGTTCGTTCCATAGTTTTGTTGTGCGAGGCAGAAAGTTTCTGGAAAAGAGCACAGTCGTGGAATGCCAACCATCTAAGTGATGGGGATGGAACTGCTGTCGGGAAGGACGATGGCGGAAAGAGGCGGCAGGGATCGATTCGAACAGTTCTTCGAAGCACTCCCCATTGTAAATTCGACAGAAGATGCACAACGAAGCCACATCTCTTCGCAGCGCCCAAGAGGCTAGCCGAATCGAAACCTCTTGGCAGTCGATGATTCGAGGCGCTCTCCATTGAATGCGGTCCAGAGGAAGGAGCTGGTACTGGGGTGCCCCTGCATAAAGATGAGAACAGTATACCATATGAAGCCGAATCTGCGCCTTGTAAAGCAGAAGGCGATGGGCCAGACTGAAATACCGTCTCGATCTATTGAGCACACCCAGCTTCTTCGGGGCCAATTTGGTCTTACCCTCCAAATGACCACAAAACTGGACTTCTCTCGATATGTCGACACCAAGTATTCCAATATTGGCTGATGAGATAAGGGAGTACCTTCAAAACGAGGACACGACCAACGGCAGTTTTTAAGCGGTAAGCTCGCAAATTTGTGTCTTTGTGGGGTTAAATTGGACTAATTTAAGTCTACCCCAATCTGAGACCTTTTTCAAAGAGGTCTCGATTTCAGACACACGTTTGTTTCGATTCTAAAATAAAGTTTTCCTGAGAAATGTTAGCGCGGCCGTTGTAAAGAGCATCGCCCGTGCTGTCATCCGCATTACAATAAATACCGCTAATTTGCATCATGTCATTGATATGGAGGAGGAACAAAGTAGGCGATAGCCTTGCGGGACACCAACATTCACAAGTATGGAGTCAGAGCATTCACCGTCGACTACGACCTTTATGCTTATATCCGCTAAAAAGCTAGTGACCCAATCGCAGAATATCTCGGGAAGCCCATAGGAAGGGAGCTTCGAAAGAAGCACTTTGTGCCAGACCCGATCGAAGACCTTCGCTATGACTACTAATTTTAATTATAATTAGTAGTCATACTAGCTTACATTTATTTAAGGTTTGACAAGAGTTTTTGGAAAAATTGGAGTACCCCTAGATAACTGTAGGGGACAGTCATACGCCGACGCTGCCAATATGGCATGGTGGTCGCTACAATTGTGTACAAGCATTACTAAAACAAAAAAAATATATCTGCGAATTATGTGCCATGTGCTGCGCATTCTCTTAACCAAGTTGGTGAAGATTTTGTTTTTTTTTCCATTCATGCCGAAAAGCTTGGCTCTCCCACGGTACTGTCTGTTAAGGTACATGCCATTATCTACTTTTATAAAACTAGCTGACCCACGCAACCTCGTTTACGTCTCCTATTGCCCGTAGCGTAGAAATTTTCGACCGTTTTTGTAACATTCTTCATTGGTGCTCCGCTCCTATTGATCTTAGCCTGATGATATATAGCCTATAGCCTCCTCGATAAATGGGCTATCTAACACTGAAAGATTTTTCAAATCGGATCAGTAGTTCTTGAGATTAGCGCGTTCAAACAAACAAACAAACTCTTCAGCTTTATATATTAGTATAGATTTTAGCAAGCTAGAAAGGGACAGACTCTGAGAGGGAAATAGCGGAGCACGAACGAGATCGAATGAATGTATAATGGTTGCCGAACATTTTAACTGTCAGTTCGAAGTATCAACACCTGAATGTAGACTAGAATGAAATGAATTGAATGGGTTTGATTAATCGCAGGGCTCCAAACCTTAAGATCAGTTTGTTTTAATAAAATTATAGTTGTTTTTGCATTATCGACTATTATTAACTCGCAGTTGACTTCACCGGGGGCCCCTGGAATCCACGGGGCCCTGGGCTTAAGCCCAAAAAGCCATATGGTAGATCCGGCCCTGGAGGATGATTTTAGATTTGACTGATGTAATATTAACTACTCACCCGCATGCAGACAAAAGCTCCTTAGCCCTAGCCCTGACGTCCTCCGGGAAACCGCCGGTCTCGATGAGCGAAGGGCAGGTGACGCAAGCCAGCACCTACACCACAATCAACTATTAGAAAGACATAACAGCTGTGGAGAACTACTCAATTTAGTCAAGTTTTAAGTAACAAAAGCAACTAAATCCACAGAAAATAAAAAAAAATGTAATAAAACAGATGAATATGATTTTTTGAAGTTTATAACTAGGCATGACAAAATTGGAGTGACTCAAATGAATAAAAAACATTTAGACTACATATTACGTCGACTGTCCGTGGGTGTCGTAAGAAGCGACTAAAAGAGCAAATTACAAAGGACAACATCACTGCAAGGAAGGGAAAGCTTGAAACAAATCATCTACCAACCTAAGAATCAGATAGTTACTAAGGGGCCGTCTCCACGGGCGATAGAATCGTTAAGTATTTGGCCTTGGTGTAAAGACAATCACAGTTCTGCGATACAGTGATTAACCAGCAATTGTCATGTCACTGTGTTAGTTAATTCCATTCATTTCAATCAAGACAAATCAAGCAATAAAAATATATTAGAGACATCGCGACGCTGACATTTAGGAGCTGAGTGAGACATTTCTCAGTGCTCACTGGCAATAGTGTCTATGTAGTTTAAACAACCTGCTTTAAACAGACGGATATATCATCAGTTAGATTGTCAGTTGTACAGATTATGAATCCTCTTTACTGAGTAAAAACAAAGATGGGTTTACAATACATGAATGTAAACTATGGCTAATATTAATAAATTAACGTAGGTATATGTACAACATTTAAAACAACAAATAAACATTGATATCAATAACTGCATATATTGCGATCGCTACAACTGATCAGTCAAGTCTCTCACGGTTACCTTTGCGGCTGTATCTACGCACGCCTCACGTTCGCGCAATGACGCTTATCTGTTATTGGATAAGATAATTTGTACAGTTACTTAAGACGCAATGACTGACAATACACAACCACAATTTGTCAGTCAGCACGCTAGAATACTGGATAATAGAAGCAGATTATTGAGAATATTTCAAACTTAAATGAATGCCAAAATTAATGAGAGTTAAAGCTTGAGACTAAATGTACAATTTTAATTTGCCGTAGCTTAGTCGGAAGGAATATGGTACAGAGGCCTGAGCCCCAGAGTCCAGAAAGGAATATGTAACATTGCAACTAACCTGTCTAATGAATGATATAGGCTGCTGCTGCATGGCGTGTGCATCTCCGATGTTCGCTCTGATCACTGTGTTAAAAGGTTTTTGTGCGCCCTGTAAAAGAACAGAATTATTAAAATTGTGTATGCTTGATTTGAACTGTACGCAGACATAATCGGAACACACGACTATACAGCCCCCCTAGCCAAATTGCAAGCTTTCTTCTTTCTGAAATTGTTAACGCCTAAATTCTCGTGTGTCATTGGCTAATCTTAGACAAAGTAATTAGCCAATGACACACGAGAATTTAGGCGATAACGATTGCAGAAAGAAAAACGCTTGCAACTTGGCTAGCGGGGCTGGTTAGAAATATGTAATATAAGGGTCAGATCCAATTCAGAAGCAGGCAAGTCAGGCACAGAATGCTGGCTGATCATAGCAACCGGCCTGCGTTGCTCTTTGTGGCTGATAGAAAGCGACATAGGAATGCCGATACTGCTGGACTTTTTTTTTGTTTTTAAATTTTAGCTGCGCCAAAATGACTCTCTGGATGCCTGATGGAAAGCATGAGCAGATTCCAAGAGTGGTAGTTACCATCCTCAATGCTAATAAGGACATTGCAGCATGGTGACCCACACTATTGCCGCCTAGTGAGATGCTTTCGGACTTTCATAATCACCTCATCTGACTGGATACAGTCTTTACAATTCATAAAAAAGTATTCCAAAATGCCCAGATCTTCAGTGGCCCTTGTACCTATGTATTCATTATTTTTAAGTTAATTTTGAAATGTGAATTTTTGTTATAGACGTTTAACTATTCCGGTGTCAAGGTAGCACTGTTAGCTTAGGAGTACGAGAATTTCGTATAAAATTTAAAATACCATAATAAAACGGATAGTAATAAATTACACTGGCTCATGTTTCGTCACGTGATACATAACACATTTATGACCAGCATTTTATTGTTGCAATTTCACAGAGATATAGACTATCTTTATCTAGTCTAGCGTTGCGTTGTCGACATAAGTCCTCAGAGTGATAAGAACTTCGTACTGTAGCATTTTCTAGTACAATCTTTGGACGGATAGCCCTTTAAGAAGAAAAAGAAAATCTAATATTTTTTAAGCATACGATCCTTTGAGTGCTCAATTGTACAACTATGTTCCCTTCTTTTGTTTTTTTTTAGGCAAATTGTTTTTTTACACAATAAAAAACTTAAGAGGTGTCAAGGGACACCCGGTTGGAACGAAGTTTATATATATATATATATATATATATATATTGGTATGGACGTTGGCAATCACTTTGTTATATTTAACGTTGACTATCCAGCACTATGACGTCAACTCAATGTTAAAAGTGTCGTTACAACTTTTGGTCTTAACTTCTGACGCGAAAAGTGTCGTTACAGTTTTGTTTCGTCTAGCCCCCTTTCGCAACGCGCGATAAGGAACTTCGTTCCAACAATAGTTATATGTATACGTGATGTACGCCATTTAACATGTACTATATTACACTAAGGAGCAAATAAATAAATCACGAAGCCTTGTTTGTATAATCAATTACCATTCAAGACAATGAGTACAAAAATCACTCTGTATATCAATAGTAATTCATCAATATAAGGAGCCAATCAACAATTAATCATTAGAAGCCTGCAACGTTATTACATAACATAGACGTCTAGTTTATTTAGGGATTTGCGATACCATTTGGTACTGAATGGATTTTGGTGTAACCCATAACACGCGTGTTTGCTTTTTTGTGGATATGGGTCATATGGGGACGCAAAAGCCAGGAGTATGTGGTGTATCTACTAAAAACCACTCCGAAAATCGGCTTCAGGCGCCCTACTCTTAGGAGGACCCGGATCATGTAATCTAGGCCCTATTCCGATAGAAGCTAAACTCGGAACAAAATGATTTATGCGTCGCTAATTTCAATGGACAAGAACTGTTTATGTTCAGGGCAAGAACTTGATCGAAAATGATTTTGAAACAAGGATTTCTTATACCTAGTAATTGGCAATAAAAATAATATACATGACTGATATGTGACGCGTCGTGGGATCACTGGTCGAGACAGCTTGTACGCGCCGAAACATGACTATCTGATAAAATTACGCCCAATCCAATATGTCCCATCTTGTACATTTTAATGAAAAATAATAGACACATATCCTAACATAGGTGGCCAGAATGTAGTGTCCAAGTGAAATACCAGTCACTAAATAAACCAGAACTGGTACTACAGGTTTAGTATAAGTATTGATCCATTGCATAATGTGAGCCAAGGTGACCTTTGGAATTCACGTTTTGATATCAGTATAGGTCAAGAACCTTAAAAGAAAGGCTCTCTTTTTCGGTGTATGGGTAACATAAATCATTATATACTTAAATACATATTTATTTATGAAAACTATAGAAATGGCTGCGTTGAGCGGAGTTAGCTGCTTTTGGTATAAAAGTTATATATATACAGAATTTTATTCTGTACATTTGTGTGTGTCAATAAACTCTTTCTGAACCGTTGAACTGATAAAAATGAAAGAATATTTTGCGTTCGTGTGTTTTTTTGTATTTTTTGGATAGAGTCATTGCTGCACACCTGCTTTACAATTTTACAATTAATATTTTTATGAGGCCCATTTATTTCTGTGACTACGTTATTGTAATTATAACTTAATGGAGCGCGATAATTTAAAAATTAGCAGAAGCTGAACTTCTCTAAACCAGAGTGAGTCGCTAGTTGTAAATAATAAACTGTTATATTGCATTTCCATAACGGTCGTGTATTTGCACAGTATAATTCGCTTTTATAATGAACGCATCTTATCGCACACAAACAACTGTATAATCGCAGATAATCTTCATTTATGTGTTCTTATTGTCATTAATCTGCTTTAGATTACAGTTGTTTTACGATTTAATATCTGACAACTTGTCAATTAACTAATATGAACGATTAATTGTTTAATAAATAGATAATGCATTGATTGACAGGCATTGCACCGCGTTAACGCGATCATGTAACAGATATCACATGCCTTTTAACTGCCTGAGATAAGAAAATGGATTAACTTTAGTCATTAATTTAATTGTAGTAATCATAAAATGAAAACATAACCTGATTAACTTTCCGATCAGCTTGGTATAGAAAGTCAAAACCTCCTCTCTAAGGAAATGCCTTGTCCAGAGAGTCTGAGTCAGAGAGAGTTTTGAGCTAACGCTAACCGGCACGAATGTGGAAACTTTAAAGTACTTAATGTTAAGAACGCAGTCTACTGGTACTAAATCACAGTTACATTAACATCAACGGTTTGATTACCTATTAAACACAATAATTACTCATTAACTTCAAGTATTGAATTTTCTAGATGTCACTATAATATCAGGTTGGGTCTTAGAATTACTGTAGTCATCTAGACTTTCCATTGTCTAATGAACAGTGACCTATATTGCAATTTATGCACTTATAATATTTTGCAAGACCTACCACTAGTGTAATACTCTTGTTAGAGATAATAATCATAATTGCAGTATGTGTTAAGGTACTGGCCGTGGTCACAGACTGACTCCTGTGCAGGTCAGCCTGTGACCACGGCCAGTGCAACCTGGTCGAAACGTCAGGCAAAACAGAGGTATGTAATATCTATAAATAAAGTGATCTCGTGAATTCCCGTAAAAATAATTATTATTATATAGGTGGAATGATGATTGCGCAAGATGGCTAGCAGAAGCTGGATGCGAAACGCCGAGGATCGAATCAAGTGCCGTGCAATTGGAAAGGTCTATGTGTAGAACTGAACTGCGATAGGCTAATGATGATGATATAATTTTTGGTCCTGGGTGGGAACAAACCGAAAAAGGCGGCCAAGTGCGAGTCGGACTCGCCCATGAAGGGTTCCGTAGCAGCAAGTTACATAATATAAAAGTTCTTGTAGTTCGTTGAATCAGTATACATGACCCATACCATTGCATCGAGGAGTGAGACAAGGGGACGTCATATCCCCGAAATTGTTCACAAATGCAATGGAGGACTTCTTCAAGACGCTACACTGGAAAGGGCGCGGCATCAACATCAATGGCGAATACATCTCTCACTTGAGATTTGCAGACGATATCGTCATCATGGCAGAGACGCTGCAGGACCTACAACAGATGCTGAGCGATCTGGCTGACTCTTCTGTACGCATCGGCCTACGGATGAACTTGGACAAGACCAAGGTCATGTTCAATGAACATGTACTACCGGAACCGGTTGCGGTACACGGCGCCGTTCGCGAAGTTGTTCAGAAATATGTGTACCTTGGGCAGACTTTGCAGTTAGGTACAAACAACTTTGAGAACGAGATAAACAGGAGAATCCAGCTGGGTTGGGCAGCGTTTGGGAAGCTTCGCCGGATCTTCTCATCGTCGATCCCACAGTGCCTAAAGACAAAAGTGTTCAATGAGTGCGTCCTACCCGTAGTGACATACGAAGCCGAAACGTGGACACTTACGGTACGGCTGGTCCACAAGTTTAAAGTCGCTCAGCGTGCTATGGAGAGGCTATGCTCGGCGTTTCTCAAAGGGATCGTATCAGAAACGAGGTGATCCGGCAAAGAACCAAGGTCATCGACGTAGCCCATAGGATTAGCAGGCTGAAGTAGCAGTGGACTGGCCATATTTGCCGTAGAACCGATAACCGTTGGGGTAAACGAGTTCTTGAGTGGAGACCACGTCTCGGCAAACGTAGTGTAGGACGCCCACAGGCCAGGTGGAGTGATGATTTGCGCAAGACGGCTGGCAGAAGCTGGATGCGAGAAGCTGAGGATCGAACTAAGGGGCGTGCAATTTGAGAGGCCTATGTCCAGCAGTGGTCTGCGATAGGCTGATGATGATTCTCTTATTTTAGAAGTTACACACATTTTGCCACTTTGGAAGTGTCTCTCGCGCACATTATTAAATTTAGAAAAAAAAGTATTAGAAATCTCAATATCATTTTTGAAGACCTATCCATAACGTCAACGACACGTGTTTGATGAAAAAAAATTTTGTTTCAGTTCTAAGTACGGGGAACCCCTAAAATTTATTGTTTTTTTTTTCTATTTTTGTCTGAAAATCTTAATGCGGTTCCCAGAATACATCTACTTACCAAGTTTCAACAGCATAGTTCTTATCGTTTCGGAAAAAAGTGGTTGTGTCATACGGACGGACAGACAGACAGACAGACAGACATGACGAATCCATAAGGGTTCCGTTTTTTGACGTTTAGCTACGGAACGCTAAAAAGTGAGGTCAGTCAGTCCGATATAAGATACAATGATGTATGTAAAGTTATGGAATCAGGCGTTACTTTGCGGAAATCCATGACATTAAATGCTATGAAATATATTTAGCTTTAATTCCGCGAGACAAATATCCAGGTCTGAAAGCAGGGCACAAATCCCACCGTCATGCATATGTACACATACAAAACAAGTGAGAAATAATTAGCATGCCATGCAACCAAACCTATACTCGACACGTGTTTCGCCCCTCCACGGGGCATCCTCAGGAGATGTTGACTCGTCGAGCGTTTGAGCTCGAATGCGCGCTAGCGCACCGCTGTCGGCCCTTTATATACCGTTTCGATGACGCTATAATCACGATCGATACAATGTCACAACGACATCTGTGCCGAACTACCCGCAATCATACTTAGAAGTGGTGATGGAATTAAGTTTGTTTGGTCATTCAACAGTGTATATGCATTATTATTGTTATATTTTGATATTTCTAACTGTTCCAACACACTCATCCGGAAACCCTTATCGCAAACATGCAGAATGTTATAGGTATTGTTGTAAAGCAGAATGACCGGGCTCGCTCAGCACTTTATGCATGTACCCCCGAAAGAATTAACAAGAATGTCGGGAGTCTCACTTACATAGGCCCAATTTCAGATAGAATCGCGAATATTCTAAGAAAACACAATGTTTACGTAGCTTTTCGATCGGATCATAACTTGCGTAAACTATGTAACGGTAAAGATAAATTAGAGAATTCAAAAAAATCCGGAGTTTACAAATTAGTATGCAATGATTGCACCGGGGTCTATGTGGGTCAGACAGGCCGTAGTTTCGAAATTAGGTACAGGGAACATGTTGCCGCTCACAGGAATGGCCATCCAGATAAATCACATTTCGCAAAACATTTAATCGACACCGGCCACTCCTTGAGCGGCAACAATACCTATAACATTCTGCATGTTTGCGATAAGGGTTTCCGGATGAGTGTGTTGGAACAGTTAGAAATATCAAAATATAACAATAATAATGCATATACACTGTTGAATGACCAAACAAACTTAATTCCATCACCACTTCTAAGTATGATTGCGGGTAGTTCGGCACAGATGTCGTTGTGACATTGTATCGATCGTGATTATAGCGTCATCGAAACGGTATATAAAGGGCCGACAGCGGTGCGCTAGCGCGCATTCGAGCTCAAACGCTCGACGAGTCAACATCTCCTGAGGATGCCCCGTGGAGGGGCGAAACACGTGTCGAGTATAGGTTTGGTTGCATGGCATGCTAATTATTTCTCACTTGTTTTGTATGTGTACATATGCATGACGGTGGGATTTGTGCCCTGCTTTCAGACCTGGATATTTGTCTCGCGGAATTAAAGCTAAATATATTTCATAGCATTTGATGTATGTAAACTTATTCATGAAACTGTTATCATATCGTTGTCGTTCATTAAAAGTAATAAACTCAACTGTATATATCCGACAATAACCAGTTACGTACACAAACAGACCTATTACATAATATAGGTAGGTATTGAACTATGTGTGATATGTGCGACGACATAGTGATATTATAGTGTGACGTGAGTAGACATGTTTTAGAAAAAAAACTCATAACAAATAACAAGACATTATTCTTGTGGTTCATTAAAATGTTTGTTTTTTTGGGCTTGGCGGGCATTTGACAAAGGACGCAATTTCATTCTAAAGTTATAAGGGAAAATCATTAAGAAATTTTATAAAATGTATTGTCATTTGTCCATTATACTTAACTATTTTCAGATAATTTAACAAAAAAGATGGCAGAAGTCTAAGTTTTTCTCAATTAATTTTGAGATTTCAATTTTATTGGTACAATCCTCCCCAGAATAATGAAGGCACACGGCATTGAGGCCTGCTTTCCGATATCCACACAACGCTCCACAGCTTTGCATCTGCAGAACATCAACAACGTTAATACGTTAGGGGTTGTTGGATATCTTGATCTTTGTCGTGGCATCAACATTATTCCCTAATACTCGTACATCACAGATTTAAAAAAGATTAATTTCAGACATGCAAGACTATCACACATGTGGCACATCACTACGTTAATCTGGTCTGAATGCTTTAGGTGCTTGCTTGTTGCCGAATTAAATAGTAGACTCCAAAGTACCCTGCCACGCCTTATTAATTGGTTCTTCGGTTTAGTTTCCTTGTTTATGATAATTCAGATTTTAGGGTTACAAATTGAATGTCAGTTACACGGTAGGTAAGTGCGGTTTTCCCTCTTATATTAACACTGAACGACGGATTAATACCATTAACAATAAATAAATAATTGTTTAACTGTATTGTATACCCTCAGCAGCAGAAGGAATGGTACCTATTAGTATTTTTCTTTTAATACATTAGTGATATCTACAAAACGGTTCTTAGAAATAGGCAGCGCAGGAAAGAGCATATATAAACAACTAGTTGTTGCCCGCGGCTCCGCCCGCGTGTATGTCGGTCATCGCGGCAAATTGTAGCCTATGTGTTATTCTGATGTTTAAGCTATATTACTGTAAAGTTTCATCCAAATCCGTTCAGTAGTTTTTGCGTGAAAGAGTAACAAACATCCATCCATACTTACAAACTTTTGCGTTTATAATATTAGTAGGATTGCACAGATCAAAAATGTGGAGGATAGACATCTTCCATTTTGAATTCAGAGATACCACATAAAAATACTCGTACTTCCGAGCTACTTCGTATAATGTTTTAGCTCGAATAAAGTAGCATTAATTAATCTACGAACAAAATCTGTTTTTGTAGTATTTCAAAATCAAGGTGTCTTTGTTGCCAACAGATATTTTCACAATAGACCACTTATAAGATTTATCGACATGATTCAAGACCGGCGAATACACGTGCTTTCAATCTTAACATGTATATAAATATAACAATCACGTGCTTCTATACGACACAGGCGGGGCTCCGGCGACATAATCACTTGGCAGACACGTTTGAATTAATGGCAGTTTACTTGGGGGAGACAAGAGTTCACTCTCTTGTTAGCACACAGAACAGCCAGCGAAAATGACCAATATAATAGGTCTTTACCTATGAAATTGCCGTTTTGTATGCAATAAGTGAAAGTACCTTTTTCTTCAAACTTTTTTATTTCTGTTATTCGAAGTAATCACCCATGCAATCGACGCATCTTTGCCAACGCATTGCCAGTTTATTGATGCCCTTGTAAAAATCAGCTGGACGGGGGAGGCAACAAACTCTTCAAAGGCATTTTGTACTGCCTCTCGGGAATTGAAATTTTTACCCACTAAAAAGTTGTCTAAATTTTGGAAAAAGTAATAGTCGGTAGGTGCAAGGTCTGGTGAGTATGGCGGATGAGGGAGAGCTTCCAACCCCAGCTCTTGCAGCTGCTTCACGACAACGCGCGACCCCATACTGCGCAACAGACAGTCTCCAAGCTGCAAGAGCTGGGGTTGGAAGCTCTCCCTCATCCGCCATACTCACCAGACCTTGCACCTACCGACTATTAGACAACTTTTTAGTGGGTAAAAATTTCAATTCCCGAGAGGCAGTACAAAATGCCTTTGAAGAGTTTGTTGCCTCCCGTCCAGCTGATTTTTACAAAAAGGGCATCAATAAACTGGCAATGCGTTGGCAAAGATGCGTCGATTGCATGGGTAATTACTTCGAATAACAGAAATAAAAAAGTTTGAAGAAATAAGTACTTTCACTTATTGCATACAAAACGGCAATTTCATAGGTAAAGACTTATTATTAATAGGTGCCTCAGTTCTGCTCAAACCTAACTGGTTGTACTTGTACTAAGCTAGGTTTCAGTCCATATGCTAGTTTTGTTTTTTCAGTATACAGTATAGTAACATATTATTATGGTAAGTGCCTACTATCTCTCGACACCTCAAGAAATTCATTGCTGACTTTCAAGTGACTCCTAATTGCAAGGCAGAACTAAAGCAACGAAGGAATACGGCGAATCACTGGCTGCAAAAGTCAGTACAAATTAAGAAGGTCAATTCCACTCATCTTCAAGTCCAGAACTATACTTAATGAGATAGTAGACTTGGCCTTTACTTTCATTACAGTATCACCGCCACCGTCTAACCATGTCACTCCAAGCCGGTTTAAAATATTACACATTGCTTGTGCAACAATCGACGTAGACCACGTCACGAATGTCACCGCAAACATATTAGTGCTTGTTTACGCACAAATGCCTAAGTATGTGAGATATAATGGACTTTAATGTTCTCGTGTTACGTGGTTTAGGTAAACCAAGTATGAAAAAGGTTCCAGAGCAAAGCGGCTTTGAATGACAATAAATGTAGATACGTTCACTACGAATGAAAAATATTGACGTCGACAAAACATTACGCAGAAGTGTCTTAATACTCTCATGCATGACCTAACAATTTGTTTTTAACAAAGTGGAAAATCCATCTGGATATCCGGCTCTTTGAGAACACCTACCCACCATTGTAACTACAATGTAGGAAACAGCAGTATATGCTGTTTCCACTAAAAACCACCCGAGAGCCCAGCTTCAGGCACCCTAGTCTGGTGAGGACCCGGAACATGTCATTTCAGGTCCCCTTGAATCGACGCAGCGCCTAATCAGGCTTCCATTACGTATTCTGACCTTGGCTGATCTTGCTAATCGGTCAATTGTAAGCATGGCATAAATCAATATCACCTTGCAGTACTTATGCAGTAAGTATGGCAAATTGCATCAGGTCACGTCTGTCAAGCAATCGCATTGCGAGGTTACAATATTGCTGTTGTAAAAATTATAACTAGTACACATTAACTTAATAAACGGCCCTTCAGGCCTTTACCGAGGAGACAGTGTCGAAAATACTCCTACTAAAACAACGCGTCGTGAAATACCGCCCTTACAATTAAAGGCATCCAAGAACAGCTTTTTTTGATTTGTGACTCAAATTCATTTAAAATCGTAGTACTATTCTCTTCTATCATATGCACGACTGCACGTGTGGCCTAGTGGTTTAGGCGGTCGCCACGACGTTTGCTACTTAGCCAAGTGTTGTGGGACAACACTTTGTGTGATCCACAAATTGATGTTCTGAGTCTGGGTGTTCTTTGTGTCCGTCTCATGCATGTTTGTAAAGTTCCCCGCGACACAGGATTTATTCCTAGTGCGAGAGTTGGCTTTTTCAAATAAAAATATAAAATTAATATGTTTCACTACTGATAAATTCTGAGATGTAATTGACATTGTATAGTTTTTTTTTTACTTTCCACCACATTACATATCTAGTCTTTTTAACCGACTTCCAAAAAGGAGGAGGTTCTATGTTCCACTGTATGTATTTTTTTTTTTTTTTTTTTTTTATGTATGTTACCTGATTAATCCGTCAGTTGTGGACCGATTTTGAATTTTTTTTTTGTATTCGACAGGGTATGCTTCTGTGGTGGTCCCATTGCCAGCATATCAGGATCTGATGATGGGATCCCAGGGAAATCGAGGGAAACCCTCATTTTTTATAGGCACATACTATGTTTTTCGTATATTTTCTGAAGTTACACCGGTATTTGCGTCTGGTACTCATCATTTTATGATGATGAGCTGATGATGTAAGGTACCACTCCTTAACGGTTAGGAGTTGGAGGATAAATCTTTAAATATCATATGTATATAAGTTACCTTTAGTCGTATTCTTACAAATTATTTAGGTAAGCTGATGATGGAAGGTGGAAGGTACAACTCCTCAACGGTTAGGAGTTGGAGAATAATTCTTTCAATTTCATACGTATCTAAAGACCTTCAGTCGTATACTTTCAAGCTATTTAGGTGAGCTGATGATAGAAGATTAAACTCTTCAACAGTTAGGGATTAGAGGATGATTTTAATATTACACGTACCTTAATTTGTATTCTTGATGATGAAATTTGATGAAATAATTCAACTTACTACTTACCTACGATTGTTTGCACTAAAAACTGTAAAATAAAAACTTTTTATAAAAAAAAAACCGACTTCCAAAAACATCCAACGAAAACTCTCTGTCAAAAAACACTTAAAAGCGTAAAATAAACTGGTTCTTCATAAATTGCCTATACCTAATTATTTATTCATTTAAATAGTAGTATTATAATGGGTGCTAGGTACCTAAAATCTGTTTGAAGTCGGTGCTAAGCCAAAAAGAATACAAACGAACAATTACAAAAGTCTAAGCGATAGTCACTTGGCACCGACTTCAAACAGATTTTAGGTACCTAGCAACCATTATAATACTACTATTTGAATTGAGCATGCATGGGATATGCTACAGAGAAGAGCTCTGCCGAATATGGAGGGTATCCAGTCGCAAGAAGACCTTTTTTTGTTGTTGCAACGAACATGGGCGGCCATTCCACAGCGTGATTTGGATGAACTCATTTTCAGTATGCCAAACCGATTCTTGTGTTGTTAGTGTTCGCGGTAGAAACACGGATTATTAATTGTTTAAGTTACCTAATAAAATTTTAAAGAAAACTGTTATTTCAGTCTTTTTTTCGAACTTTAATGTTAGTGGTTCAAATGTCAAAAATCCCTTTATTAGGAAAATGGCAAATTTCTTTATTAATGCAAAGGTGACTTGGTTTATCGTTACTGTGACAAACGAAAACACTTTATTTGATGAATCCTTAAAGAAAATTTTAATTAATATCAATCAGGAGAAAAGTTATTGCAAAAATATATGTTGATCCCTAGACACATATGTTGATCCCTCCCTAGACACTTTTGATGTGTGTAGATAGACAACTAGTTTGTTTTAGTGCCATCTCATCAACAGCCTATAGCAGTCCACTACTAATCCTTAGAAAGGAAATGCCTACTATACCTATTTCACTTTTGTGGAAGTGGGCCGGCCACATTTGTAGAATAAAAGACAACAGATGGGCAAAAAGATTAAATTTAATGGACACCAAGGGAAGGAAGTCAAGGAAGAGGAAGACCGAGAAAAAGATGGAGCGATATATTTAAAGAAAGATGCGGCATTACTTGAAAAAGAAGAGCAAGGGATAGGGAACTGGTGACACTATGTTCTTGTTTCATTTCTGTTAACAAGGTTATTTCAGTGCAATGTAATGTTTTTAGAACATAATATTGTGGCAAAGCAGCTACTCAGCTACAGCTTATCAACATAATAGATATTTTGTTGTGTTGCTTAGTAAGAAATGTAGGACTGGTGTCCCTTGACAACATCTTGAGAAACTGATTGCCTAATTTCATTCTTTGATAAAGATTTGAGATAAATAGTGTAGTCCGTCTTCAGTTATAACTTTGCTCTACATTATTGTGGTTGTTTATATTTATGTGTCCTAACTAAATTAATTTCTAAGGTATTTAAATACTGACATTTTTTTGACCACCTTCACAACTAAGTGTCCGACCCGACTCTCCTTACAGTACAACACTAAATTTGAAGTAAAATATCCTTCACAAAGGGATTAAAAACACAAATTATTACTTACTAGCTGACTCACGCAACGTCGTTTACGTCTCCTATTGCCCGTAGCGCAAATAAATGAAGAACCACTCCACCGATTTTGTGCAAACTTCACATAAACCATCTACTAAATAGTCCGAACAAAGCCTAAACATTTGGTATGGATAGGTGAGCCCGTTCTTGAGTTATAAAATTACAACGAAAAGTGGCATTGATTTTTATATGTATATTGATTGATTTGTTTAATGTAGTTGCCTTGAAAATACGGGATATCATTCAAAGATTAATTAGTGTTTCATTATGTCCAACATACAAGTGAAAGAGAATTTATTGCACAAATATCTGTGATACTTGAAACAGTTCACATTTTGACAACTTGATATGTGTATATTGTAACTTAATTATTGTGATATTAGTTAATTTCCTTATCAGTTTCACCAGCTGAGTGTCTGTCACTGATAACAAAAGTGTTTTGATTGACAGATTGGTTGCTTAACAATAATGGATGATAAACCTGGTTTATATCCATTATTTTTAAGCAACCAATCCAAATTCAATTAAATTAGTAATTAATTAGTAATAAAAAAATCAATTAAATTATTAAATACATAACAATAAAATCTGAATTGTGACAAATTAAGAATATGTAGTTTCATGATTACTATTCATCCCGAGGGTCTCGTAAGAGTGGGCTAAAGGAGAAAATATGCACAACAACCACCCCATCGAGAAGGAAAAGAAAACCTTATACAAACTGCTCTGGCCAATTTGGTATACTCGTGGTAGGCCACTTTGACTGTGTTTTCTAGTTATGAGGATGGAATTTAATAATATTATGTTGTGATTTCAGTTTGATAAATTATTGTTGACGGCCAAATGTTTGTATGATCAGCAAATATTTGTTTCGGAGTTTGGGTGTTTTCTATGTATAATATGTATGTATTTTCAAAAAAAAACGTATAGATGTATTTATATCAGTTGTCTAGTACCCATAAAACAAGCTCTGCTTAGCTTAGGATTAGATGGCGTTGTGTGTAAGATGTCCGAAAATTATGACACATTTGAAAAAATATAGGCTTAATAATTTAAGAATAATAAATGGTAAATGACATATTCAATGTACTGTGCAGCAATGAAGAATTCTAGTAAATAAGGGTTAAATCAAGAAAATTAAAATCTGTCTACAATCTCTCTCTCTTCTCTTTTTCCTCTCTTTTTTTTGCCTTAAATACAAATGGTTGATTGTTTTAGTTGCAACTTATCAATGAAAACATACACACATACTTGTATAATGTAAATGAATACATGGTACTTTGGTACTTATCTAACAATGTTTCCCCATTTATTAAATACGTACTTGTTATTGTATGAGCACCTTGTCAACTATGATTATTATTAATTTTTAATTTCTTTGATATTGACCTGATGATTTGCTGTGCGGCCTGAGTACGCAGTTCAACTATGGTTGAATAGGTAGATGGCTGATCCAAGCGTCTTACTCTATTTTACATTTGTGACATTTATTGATTATTTTATATTTAGACATTACATCTTTTTAAATTTGACTGTGAGTGAAAGTGCTATTTGGATTTTATATATAACGGCGCATGATTGGTTAGCTCATGGCTTTGCAGCAATGACTCCAAACCTTTTGTTTTCTTTGGTCGACTTCATTCTCATTCAAGTCTCTTAGTGAAAAAAATATTGTGAACCGTATTATTATTTTTTAAAAGGAGCAACAATAGAGTTTCTTGCCAGATTCTTCTCCATGAAGGGTAGGCTGCACTTGGAACTGGCGACTAGAATGACTCGATTTTTTAATATTAAATATTGACTATTCATAAGTGCCGTAAAATAAGTGCCTATATGAATAAAATATTTTTGAGTTTGAGTTTGAGAATCATCAACCTACAAATAAACTGTCAGAAACAATGAACTAATTAAAATGTTACAAAAAGGACAATGCATTTCTGAATTCTCATTAAGTCTTCAAATTCTAGTTCATTTTATGTTTCTTTTGGTATAGGAATTTTTAAATTTTGACATTATTGTCAGTGACACAATAAATCAACTTATTTTAAGACCAATCATCAATGATATTATCAATCATAGGTCAAGGGTTAAAATCTAGTCTTTACACAATAATTTGTTAAGTTCTAAAGATATGCAAGTTAAAACATTCTTATCAAAAATTACTTACTTTTAAAAAGCTTTTGAATTTATATTAACCAATTTTTCTCAATCAAAACATATTCAAATCAATTTTTTTTACAGTCAGTAAGTGCCTGTAAAATGTTTGCGTAGTACATACTAACAATAGTAACAATGTACTCTGTGGTACATACCTTCTCTATTTCCTTCTCAATTTCGCCGGCGCGAATTACGAGTGGTCCACGAACAGCGTATTCCAAGGCTATTACATTAGGATTTAGGTTGTCCATGGTCAATGCCTTGCCACTTCCATCAACACCACTTGAATTATTTGAAGACATTGTACGAATATTTTGTCGCAGATATTTCGAATTGTTCCGAGAAAGTGAATGTGTTCCGCGACGTAGCGACCGCACGGCCTCGGTACCGTAACTACGACTGGCGTAGCATAACAACTCGAAATGAAATTTCGTCAGTACCATGGTCTGTAAACAATGAAATTACCATTTATTATTTTTTTATATTTTAGTTGAATGTGAAATATTTCATATAATGTTAAAATGAAAAGAATATTAATGGCACAATTAGGAAATTAAATTTTCTGCAAGGACGTGAATTATTTACCCCAGAAAAAAGTAAGCAACCGGTAGATGCCAGAACCGGAACAATAATGTCACGTCTAGTGTCTACTTGTCGATAAATCAATACGTACACATGGAATGTAAACAAAGTTTTAAAACTAGTCAAGTTTACCGTTTGTGAATTAAAATTAAATGCTTGTTAATATGTCGTTACGTGTGTGGTTAATGTTCCTATGTGTCCATTACAAGCCCATTAAAAAAAAGAAAAAACACTATGTAGCAAGAACTTAGTTAAACACTTATGAATCTCATAATGGAAGTTATTTAAAAAAATAAACAGTTATTACATTAGCGTTATCAGGCAGTTTATTCACCAAAAATAAGTTAAATTGTTACGTAAATTTAAAAAAAAATACACATTCGTGAATAAACTGATGTTATTTTTCAGAAGGTTGGCAGCATTGTATTTTGGCCACTCAAAGTGAAGACGAAGACAGATAATTATTTCGTTTATATTGTAGACTCAAAGTATAAACCTATAGAGATAACTGCCTGAAATAACTAATTTTATATACATTTTCTTTTCAATTTAAAAACTTGATATTGGCAAGCAAAACGTAATGTCTTAGTCTTTTACAGCTTCAGAATCTTACATTTTAATAATATATATTGTGTCCACACATATTTTTGTCTGCTATTATTATTTTAGGAATTGAAGAATGTTAATAAAAGCAAAATTCATTTTCTCAGATATTACATCCGGACAGAACAAATGATCGTGATCATCATACGATTATTGACGAGGCCATGTTATAACAATTATTATTTTTACGGCAATTAACGCGATCACTTATTAAAAGGTATTACATACCTCTGGATTAATAGTCCATGTTCTCTAGATTAATAGTATGAATCACTAACCACTGTTGAGAGATGAGTAAGTATTTTTTCAAATCTACTGTTAGGTGTTTCCTATTTAAAACTATGTAAGTTCTCAGGCAGCAACTAATTAGATGAATGCGTAAAGTCTCATAAACAGCTAATTGTTATTAGCAACATTTTAAAACATATGGTCTTTAGCAACGTCCTTTAATTAGCCGACTTTAAAAAAGGAGGAGGTTTCTCAATTCGACTGTATATAATGTGTTTATTTTTTATGTGTGTTCGGGGATTACATCGTCGTTTATGAACCGATTGTGATGATTCTTTTTTAATGGAAAGGAGATATTCCAACGGTGGTACCATGATAAGGACACTAAGATCTGGTGATGGTATCCAAGAGAAATCGAGTCGAACCTTGAAGTCGGTTTTTATTTTGATAACATTTTACTTGTTATATTATGAACACTATAATTTAAATGTCGCCGTGGCGCCGCGCCGTGCCGTTCGTTTATCTGGGGGCACGGTCGTGCCCCCGTCAAGACGAGCCAAGCGAAGCGCAAGGGCACTACCTACCTTTTCTCGAAGTGTTTCGTTGTTTTTTTGAACCCTCATAACTTTGGTTTACGATATACCAGATCGTTCAAATTCTCAGGATATGATGTTACCAATAGACTAATCAAATATACAAAGTTTCAATTGCATAGCCCTGATACTTTAGATTTTATTGATACCTAAAAAACGCCGATTTCGTCACTGACACACTGATGATCATCAAAACTGTTAGGGTACTTCCTGAAGTGCTAGAAAGCTGAAATTTTGGTATGTAAACTAAGTTTAGTGTACAAACAACAACAAAATTCATAAACCTATTACTTTTGCCCCCCAACCCCCAAATTTGGGAGGTGGAAGTTTGTATGAGACTTTCACAAATGTTTATGCTAGAGGTTTTATTTTTATGCTAGAGGTTTTATTTTTGGTACACGGACTTTTTCGAAAGAAGAAAGAAGATGTACAAGAAATACAGCCCAAAAAAAGAAAAAAAAACTGCCTTAAGCAACTTACAAAAATAAATAAAATCCCACCAAAAACATTTTCATTTAAATGTTGCCAAGACGACCGCATATGGCTCAACCTGTGAAAAAGATATCAGATCTCATGAACAACCAAGGTTCTGAATCTACACGCCCTAACTCTACCAACCCTAACTTCATAAACTCTACATCTCGGTAAAAAAGTAGGGTTTGGCTGTTTCGTTATTTCAGAAACTAAATATTCGTATAACACATTACTTCAGGAACTAGATATTTGCAAACACAAACAGCGTTCGTTTCCCCTTCGTGACGGTACGGTAGCGAAACAGCGAAGGCATACATTTTTACCGAGATGTAGAGTTTATGAAGTTAGGGTTGGTAGAGTTAGGGCGTGTAGATTCAGAACCTTGGTTCTTCATGAGATCCGATATCTTTTTCACAGGTTGAGCCATATGCGGTCGTCTTGGCAACATTTTACATGAAAATGTTTTTGGTGGGATTGTTAATTCACCGTGCATTATTTTTCACGTTTAATGGTTAGTTCTACAAGTAGTTTATCTGAGTGACAAATTTTATATTTATCATTTCTAATCTATTTGGTGCCATAAATGTACCATGGAGTATAGAGGCAAGGAGTACAATCTTTGATGGGCTTGGGGAAAATTGTACGTCAAACATGACTAAATAATAGTTCGGGAACCGACCACGGAGGCGCTGGAGTGAGAAGAGAGTTTGATATCGTTTTAATTCTTTTTATTAAATTGTGGTTTAAAAATTAAAAACTTTGCGTAGTAAGTGTCAGACAAACATACTCAAATAATTACATTGTGGTATATATATTTAAAACTTTGCGTAGTGTCCTGTCCGACAAACATAAACAAATAATAGTTCATTTGACTATCTTTTCAAATTTTTTAAATTTACACTCTTTGCACAGTAGCATCACCTAATTAGTGCCTTTTGGTGGACACTTTTTTAACTTCTAGATTGTACTCCTTATCTCCACACTTCATAAAATGTACTATAGTCTTACTATAGTGCGTTTCATCTGTATGATGTATGAAACGCTACGTACGGCTCTATACTAGTACCAGACTGCTGTTAAAGGTCCACATAAACTTTACAATGTCGGCGCATCATGAAAAAAATGCATTAAAAATATAAGGTTTTTTGAAATAAAATAACATGTCTTATAATCGGATAGCTAGCAGGTTTTTAAACTAGCAACACAGGGGTTCGACTGTCGAGGGCAACACTCGACAAGAGCGGGCATTTTTGGCGGGAGATGATTTCGGCGGCTGGGCGAAGGTGAACTTGGTAGATGGTTGATAAAAAAAGACGACTACTTGAACTTGAACTCGCGGGCTGGGTTTCCGCAACTCGACGACTTTGATGCGCCTATTTTGCGTAGTGGAGACCCACTACGCAAAATAGGCGCATCAAAGTCGTCACTAGTGGTGCCAGCCCAGTTCCTTCAGGAAGCCTAGCAGACCCCTCGCGTTGCCGACGACCTCCTGAAGTGACCTCGGCGATCCGAGGTGTTTCGCCCGGTATTCTGCCACCCCAGGACATGCCAAGATGACATGGGCGGCTGTTTCTTCTTCCTCCATGCATGCTCTGCACAGAGGGCTGTCCGTTACACCTAGAGTAAAAAGATGTTTGTTTAATAGTGCATGACCAGTCATTGCTCCGATCAGAAGTCGAAGCGGCGGCCTCTTAAGTTGTTTCAGCTTCCGTGACAATCCGGGGTTGATCGTCGGGAGGGCCTCCTTGGTCTGCCTGCAGGTACAAAGGTTGGACCAATATAACTGGTGTTCTACCTTGGTGTTCTCTTGCAGTGTCCGTCGCAGCCAAGCAGCTGGCAATGGCAATATTGGTTCTGGGCCGACTGCCCTTGTCTCCGATCCGCTCCTTGCTAGTGCATCAGCTGCGTCGTTTCCGCGTGAGTTGCTATGTCCTTTGATCCACTGGAGAGTTATACTATTTGTAGTACTTACCTCTGTCAGGGCTCTGTGGCATTCGTAGATCAGCCCTGAGGCAGTCGTGTGACTTTGTAGAGCTTGTAAGACTGATTGGCTGTCGGAAAGTATGCGGATGGGGCAGAGGCGGATTAACCCTAAGGCAAAGTAGGCACGTGCCTAGGGGCGCCAGGTCGCTAAGGGGCGCGCGCCAAATTTTTTAACATAGCAAAAATACACACATCAAAAGTGTCTAGGGATCAACATATGTGTCTAGGGATCAACATATATTTTTGCAATAACTTTTCTCCTGATTGATATTAATTAAAATTTTCTTTAAGGATTCATCAAATAAAGTGTTTTCGTTTGTCACAGTAACGATAAACCAAGTCACCTTTGCATTAATAAAGAAATTTGCCATTTTCCTAATAAAGGGATTTTTGACATTTGAACCACTAACATTAAAGTTCGAAAAAAAAAACTTGAATTAACAGTTTTCTTTAAAATTTTATTAGGTAACTTAAACAATTAATAATCCGTGTTTCTACCGTGAACACTAACAACACAAGAATCGGTTTGGCATACTCAAAATGAGTTCATCCAAATCACGCTGTGGAATGGCCGCCCATGTTCGTTGCAACAACAAAAAAAGGTCTTCTTGCGACTGGATACCCTCCATATTCGGCAGAGCTCTTCTCTGTAGCATACCCCATGCATGCTCAATCGGGTTCAAGTCTGGCGACTGAGCAGGCCAGGGCCAAAGCCACATCTCAATCTCAAGAAATCCGCATAAAAATGCTTGATCCTTAGACACTTTTGATGTGTGTATATGCCTCACTTATTGAAGAAAAATTAACACTACTTCTAGTTCGACTAGGGCTGTTTCCATACAAAAATGTAGTAGATACAACTGCAGCTGTAGTTGAGATTATTCTATAAGTTTTAGGAAGACCAGATTAGTCCATTGCATTATGGGGCACTGGAGTGGGCGGCGACGCCGATGGCAAACAATAAGGTGTGGACAGAGCGGCAGTATAGGACAAATTGCAGGAGGACTTGCGCCTGTAACGATTTGTGTGCTTTACATCGTTTCATGCCACCCTCAGCGTGGTTACAAGACGGGTTTCACTGTCTACTTGCCACAAAGGTGCCGCAAGAAAGTGACATTCGTGTGCCGGACGTCACCTCAATACGAATTTTTCACCACGGGTCGTGCCCATGCTTTTAAAAAGAAGGCGCTAGGAGAAGTCCAGTTGGAGCTGTCATCTATACTAGTAGTTCCGCAAGGGTCAGTGTTAGGACTCCTACACACTATGCCGGTTGCCTGACCGTGCTTCGGGTACGTCGTCAAACGTCAACAAGCTCGGCGGCAAAACTGGCATCTAATTGAACTGTTTGCCGAGAAAATAGCCATCGACCGAAAAATGTTATGACGGCGGTCTTATTAGGTATTATAAAATGTTTATAGGATCCGTTATAGGCCTTTAGGGCCGTTCCTTTGGAATATCGGCTATGACTGAGTATATCTCTCATAGAGCTATGCGTAAGGCATGCTCATGACGGCGTGGGGAAAGGTGCACTGTGAGACAACTCTGAGCGCCACGGTCATGATTGCAAATGTTCTAGGTCTGTTCCAGTTTCAAGGTCGTGGGGTGGCTTTGCAGAAATCTGTGACCTTGTTCTAACATGGACCTCGAAGGGAGTCACCTGAAGCTAGTATTGGCTCGGAATTCTGCGACTAAAGAAATCGAGGACCTGAAATTTCAACGCCACTGGGTCCTAGTTGAGGAGCAAAAGGAAAGATTTAGGCAACCAAGCGCCAAGCAGACGGCGGTAAAATCCGTTATAGAAAAGTTGATCGGGAGGAAACACAGAACTCTCTCATACCGGCTGACGAAGGTGTTCATCAAGAAAGGATGCTGCGGAGATCAGCTATGTGTTGTGTCGATCTGCTCGGAGCGAATGCCTGGGTGCCAACTATACTGGTGGTGGTGCGATAAATGGGTTCATCTAAAAAAAACGGCCCGGATGTCTTAATAAAGCTGCCATCTTTTATATCCTGCAAAGTTTACGCACTGTTTGGTTATGGTCGGCTCAACTCCGATATACCTACTGTAATAACAGCTCAAGAGGGTTTCACATGTAAAACAAAATTATAGTAAAGATATGTCAACAGTCAACTGCCAAGATAGTTAATGGATGCTAGAAACATGGGAGGAGGGGGGAGGGGGCGCCGATGGGATGGTTGCCTAGGGCGCTCTTGATACTTAAGGGATCGGGATGGGGTATTCCGTTACCTTTCTGGAGATGATCGCATGTGACTATTGTAAAAAAGTGAAAAAGACGACTATTGTATACTGTTGTTTGGTGCGAATTAAATGTAATTGTGGATAGTTAAAACAGTTTTATTGGAACGTTACGAGAGTTTACAAAAAATATCAAAAAAATCACCATATAAATTCGATTGGTAATATATTCATTTTCCTTGGCATAACATAAATTGTATGCTATCAAAACTATTAAATCATTTCTATAGATTTCAACTTGCAAACTAGGTAAATACCTATTTAAGTGGTGAGCATTGCTCAAAAGTACTTTTGTAATTTTTAACCGACTTCAAAAAAGGAGGAGGTTCTCAATTCGACCGTATTCGTTTTTTTTTATGTGTGTTCGTGGATAACTTCGTTGTTCATGAATCGATTTTAATGATTATTTTTATAATGGAAAGGAGATATCCCAACGGCGGTACCATGATAAGGACACTAAGATCTGATAATGGCATCCAAGAGAAATCGAGTCGAACCTTGAAGTCGGTTTTTATTTTGTTAAAATTTTACTTGTTTTGTATCTATTTATCTACCCACAAGTTACGTGCTAACCTCACAACTGGTTTTCAGCAACCTTCGTTATCTTATCAATATTTTGGACAACGATAAGTTTATCGTTATAGTTAAATCTTACCACTTCTCACCTATTTTTATAAAACAAACACAATTCTGAACAGTACTCTTTTAACTATTTCTTCCACAGTTAAAATATGACCACGTAAGGCGGCAGTCACTCAGACGATTCAGACAATTCTTTGTTTGAAACCTTAGAGTTATTATTACTTTACGTAATGATAACTCTAAGTTTGAAACAAGCAGCCTTTTTGAATCTTTAATTTTTTTTTGTGTGTAACAGCGAGGGGTAAACCTGATTTTTGACGTGGCGAGAATTGGCGTGGCGACGCTTGTCGCTTCGCCTTACCGAAGTCACTGATGAAAATAATTTTGAATTTTTGTATTTAATAAAAATGAATATTAACGTAATTAACAGTCATTAAGGCGCTCATAGCCCTGGAGGGTGACCGCTAGTGGCATGTTACCATGAGCGTCTCCGTGATTCAGAGGTCACGTTAATTAGTTGGTCCCGGTTGTTATCATAGAATAACAATAGCGAAGTTGGAGGCCCTTGGGCGGCTTAAGAACATCCAACGACAAGATGACGTAGCCACAACGTTATGGTGCCAGTCCCCAACCAGCACTCGGCCAGCGTGGGGACGTATGGCCTTAACCCTCTCCTGAGAAGAGACCCGAGCCCAGCAGTGGGACGTTATGGGTTGTTGATGATGAAACAGTTGTGGCGACCTCCACATACAGCGCAACAACAACATAACATACTACAGCGCCAGCTACCGAAGATACGTCGAACTACGGAGTAACGAAGGAAACTAAGAAACTACCAATCCTGAATCGCGCAGTGAAAGATCTTGCGCCAGTTAACATATATACAACATCCCAACATCAACCGTAGGGCAGTTGGCCCGCCAGGCATGATCACCTCGCCTGGTCGGAGGATCCTCCCTTTGTGTTGGTGGGACATGACACCCGTCCCCCCACTCAGTCATTTTGTTCTATGGTGAAAAAAAATTAATAAAGTGAAAGAAACGGCACATTTTCTTTTTTGTTTGTTAGATAACTTATACAAAACAATCTCGATGTTTCACATCTACTAGGCGTCCCGGGACGGCATTTTTTTTTGTAATACATTTTTATAACAATTTGTTAAAGTCATTCTGGTTCTGCGATACAGCGATTGAAGTGGGAAAATATGGAACAGAACTAGTGAATCAATTAATTGGCACTGCGTCAACAAATGTATCAGTGTTAAGTAAAGACCAACTCCATATACCAAACCATATGTTTTTTATAAGAAGCAGCAAAATGACACTGCTCTGCCTAATGTTAAAGGTAGACTGAAACAAAAACATAATTGTAATTTTTTTATTTATATAACAATAATCACATAGGGATTGAATGTAAGGAACTTAAATATTGATAGATCTGTATCGTAACTAGAATGAAGAACATTAAATCAACGCCGACGAGCCCTACATACATGTGACGCTTGACTCACAATACTTCAAGCCTGGTTTTCTCTAATACTGACTATATAACCATGATGAATCTCATCCTCTCAACTGTCACATGTAATAATCTCTTTAAGAGTCCAAATATATCGATGATCTTAACACTTATGTTTTAAACAAACTATTTGAATAAAATACGGCAGTATTCGTGATGAATAAAAAAAAAAGCTCATTCAAACTATCTCTACTTAACACAAACACCCAACAGCCGTGATACTTAGTCAATACCACCTAGTGTGAGTTTATTTCACATCAACCGATAGTCACGGTGACTGCATTTGACGTTGGGATGGTGGAAGTTCAGCGCAGGACAGACTCACACTAGGTCCCCATGAACTCGTTTTAGTTACAGTAAATGCTTATTTTACAGTAGGATTTGAAAAATAAACAGTCAACGTGGTTTATAGCATGTAAGATAAAGTTTAAAATTTTTCTTTTATTCATAAAATATGAAGTGATAGACGTAAAAGCTTGCAAATATTCTAACTTTTAGGGTATGTTCCACAACACTCCATAAAAATACAACACAACATGTTTTGAGAAGACAAACAGTATTCTAAAGACAGTCGGCTTCAATATCATAGAGAATATTGTATGTACTTACTAATAATTAGAGAAAACTTGAGAAGAATAGCATCACTGAAATGTAGTAAGTACCTGGTCAAGTTTTTTTTTTGGAGTGGACATTATAGTAATATTTCAAATTGTCCTATGCCAGTTGAACCGACAGACGATAATGAGACCCAGGTAAAAAGTTACACTGTGAAAGAAAGGACTCACACGACACCTACAAACGGTAAGTACAACCCATCTCCTTAGCCGTTTGTCTTCTCAACATTCTTCCCCATCTCTATTTACAATCAATAACAAACCAGTGACACACATTTATAACTGTACACTAACACACTCTCATGTGAAGAGCCCTATATCATATTTTTAATAGCTCTTTACAATAACTATCAAGCCGGGTCTCCACCGAACAAAAATTGACAATTTTTGTGTGGCAACACGTGTTGGTGACAAAAGTTTCTGTAATTTCCTTGTGTGGGCAACAAAAATTGACAACAAATGTTTCTGTTATTGGCGGTAAACGTCAAAAGAATACGCTTGTTGCAGTTTTTTATTGGTTCTGTGGAGACGCTTAGTTCGAATGTTTTTCAAATTGTTGGCGACTCGGTGTAGACGTAGTAGTTTATACCGTGGGAGAGCCACGCTTCGGCATGAATGGGCCGGCTCGACCGGAGTGATACCACGGCCTCACAGAAAACCGGTGTGAAACAGTGCTTGCGTTGTGTTTCACCGAGTGAATGAGGATACCGGAGGCCCATACCCCAATACCCCCCCCCCTCCCCACCTATCTCCCCCTGCCCATCCTCCCAAAGGCCGGCAACGCTCTTGTGACGCCTCTGGTGTTGCAGGTGTCCATGGGCGGCGGTAATCGCTTACCATCAGGCGATACGTCTGCTCGTTTGCCCGCCTATTCCATATAAAAAAAAATATATAAAAGACACAATGGAAACAAAAGTTGGCAATTTTTTTAAGTGTTGCAAACAGTTGGAAACACTGAAAATGCCAACAACTTTGGTGGAGACGCGCCTTTACACAACGCGATTATAACCAAAGGAACATATAGACTTAGCAAATTGTATTCGCCAATCGAAGGGGAAATTTTAAAGAAATATTTTTTTACACAATGGTTTTACAAAGACTTGTGTACACATTAGTGTTATATTAGCGCCATCTCGTTCGATCATGTATTATAATAATTTTATACAATATATTATGTGTATGTATTTGCAGTATTTGTACATACAGCACCACGGTAGGGAGTAGCCAGCAGGCGTTCCCCTCTGTCAAAGTATAAACCCATATGGGCCTACACTTTGTTTGGCAAACGAGCAGACGTATCGCCTGATGGTAAGCGATTACCGCCGCCCATGGACACACACAACACCAGAGGCGTCACAATGGCGTTGCCGGCGTTTGGGGAATGGGGGAGGGGCCTCCGATATCCTCACTCACTCGGTTAAACACAGCGCAAGCTATATTTCACACCGGTTTTCTTGAAGCCATGGTATTACTCCGGTCGAGCCGGCCCATTCATGCCAAAGCGTGGCTCTCCCAAGGTAAAAACTTTACACTGTTATGACACAGAATTTATTTATGTGTGCCTGAAATTTTGAATGTTTTGTTTTAATTGTTATGTGAATGTGTGAGTTCGTAGGGATAGGCGATTATTTTTGTAGGTGAGTCTAAAACATGTATGTAATAATAATAAATATTTCGGACATCTAGCCACAAGTAGATAGCAGTCGTTTTTTTTTTAATTTGTGTATTATAGATCCACAATATTATCATTTATCAGTCCTTTCAATGAAACACCGATAGCAACAATAATATATAATTCTGTTCCTATAATTACGTCTTTATATTGTATTTAATTTGAAATTTTTACAATAAATTTAATAATTCGATTTTATTAGGTATTAAAATTAGGAATCTATGAGACGTGTCTGAAATTAAATACTTCAGAAACGTCTCACACAACTTGAGACTGCTCCACAAGATACATAACTCATCCGAAATTAATAAAATTTAAAAATACATACGTCTATTATAAAACATTGGTATAAAGCCTACCAGAGCAAAACCGAGTTACATTATATTATGAAGTATTCATTTCGTGTGGAAATTACTATCAACAGGTTTGTTTTTAAAGATCGATACTATTTCAAACATGACAAATATTTATATTGCACAAAGTATTAATATTTAAAAATTATATCTAAGACATCTTAGATTTCTACAAACTATACGGATAGACATTTAGTATAGACAGTGTAGAGATAAATTATTCATTACCATTCATATTACAACATAGTAGCATATGAAACACAATAGGTACAGAAAACCCACTCCGCAAAATCGTTCAAGGGAATAGCGACTCTAAAATACACTCAAAAAAGTGCAATTCAGGTTGCATAGTCCTAAATACTCATAATTGTATTCACTTAGAAGTTGTCTTCTATTTCTTCTCAACCTTAATTATCTTAGCGTTGCCTTCTGGAAATGAATTATTTAAATAATTTCACGTTAATTGAATTAAACAGCAGTAAGTTATAACAAATAGCTTTTCAAATCAAATCTAAGTAAGTGGTAAACCCCTGGTAAAGACTAACTCCATAGCCAGTAGACACGACACGGTACATGAGTTAACTACGCTTTCAAACTGAAAGGAGACAAGCGAGTAAAGTTTCATACCTAAAATACGAATTATATAGTCATGTCTTTTCATTACAATTTGAACCTAAACAGTATGTACATATAGTCCATTTTAGCTCAAGCATTCAATCTCAGCCAAAATAACTACAATGAAAAACATTTCTTTTTACATTATTTCCTTCCGGATATTATATTATACAATATAATACAAATTTAGCAAATGGCACACATTTTAAAACGATTTCATTAATCAGACATATTAGTATATACATACTGTAATGTATTTTATGTTTATTCATGTAATACATTATACATGTAAAATTTCAAGCTTAAAATTGGTAAAATTATCAAAATATCATTGAAAGTTATCTATGCTAAGATAATAAAACACTTTGCACAAAGATATTAGTTACAAAACGAAAGCTACATGAAGGGATATAATTCTGTTCTGTTTTTACATAATTTTTTACTTTTGTTTACTCAGAATTTGGCGCTAAATAATATATATATTTTAATAATAAATTAGCTATAAAGAAGACAGCTTCTACTACACACAGCGTATAATCTATAAAGTTCGTTACAATGTGTTGTAGGTGCGACGAGCGCTAGTGCTGGTGGCCGCAGTGCAGCAGCGGCCCAGCGCTGGGCAAGTGGAGGAGCGCTATCGCTTGGCCTGCTTCAGCGCGATGAGCTCGTCGAGCTGGGCCTTGTACAGTGACGTCACGTCCTGCAGGTCCAGCCGCAGCTCCGCTATCTGCTCCTCCTTCTCGCCGTACATCTGGAGCAACGCGTCGTATTGCTCTTGCACGCTCTGAAAACATCGGAATAGACAGTGTTAGTAAGTTAAAGTAGCAAAGTTCGCTTTCGCTGTTTGTTTCATTTACTAATTTTACATATTGACACGAAGAAAGATTATTCCAGAAGAACGCTCGAGAAGCTTAAACATTGGAAAGTTCTCGTTAATTTCTTGAGGCACAGAAAAATGAACCTTACATTGATAAACATAGCGTCGAATATAGATTGACTGTTGCGCGGTTGTTTCGAGCGTATTCGCCGGCGGGCGCGTTCTTAGTACTGGCCAACGACCTTGTTATATTCGAGTATGTACTAGACTGCACTAGTAATAACGGTATGTGGTATAAAAAGGACGTCTCGCGAGCCGCAGTTCAGTTTAGTTTGAGCTACAGTGCGATAAATATTGGAGTGATATATATAGTTTATTTCTCAAATCCATCGAACCCTAATACGTAACAATATGTAGCAGTTGTCGAGGAGCAGGAGAAGGCTGTTCAAGTTGCAGGTACAGGCACGAACCTGTTGGTCGTCGAGCGCGGCCTGCAGCTTGGCGAGGTGCGAGGTGAGCGCGGCGCGGTCGGCCAGGAGCGAGTCGCGCTGAGCCTGCAGCGCGCGGACCTCGCCGGCGCGACGAGTCAACACATCTTCAGCGCACAGCACTCCTCCGCCACCTCCCGGACTGCCGCGACCTTCCTCCTGGGAACACGGATACACATACATCGTAAACTATTCTCTCTACCACTACAACATATGGTCCTTCGAGCCGAATAAAAACACAGATGCAAAAAAAAACATCTCTTTAATCTAGCACCAGTGACCATCAAACTTCACATTCACCTGAATATAAAATCATGAGCAAAATGATTGAATAAAGTAAGTATCGGGAGTACGTACATGGTGCCAGAGCGAGGCGGAGAGCGCGTCGGACGTGACGGAGTGCGGCGGGGACACGTCGTCGCGGTACGACACCTGCTCCTGCACATACACACACACACGTTATTGCTATTAAACATATTCCACCACTTTTTATCTAAGGTACTTTGGATTTTAAACCACACAATATACATATTAAGTAGTACCTGTAATATAGTATTCCTTTTTTTCTCCGTGTCGAGTAGGTTTCGTTCGAGTGCGAGTTGTTGCTCCACCTCAGATAGCCTCTCTTGTAGTTCCGCCACTTGACTCGCGTGCTCCGCGTGTAAACTATTTAGCTCCACATTTTTACTGTAAAAATGTATGTAATAACAATAATTTATATAAATCATTACTGTCGAAATACTGCAGTCTTACACTTTAGAAAAACCTAAATAAAATTGGGATAAGAGCAGGCAGACGATAAGTATTATATATTTTAGCTTTATTAGATAACCTTTTTTTTCATCTGTGTTGAAATAGTTACTTGTTATACAACAGTGCAAAGTTGCTTTTTAGTTTTAGCCGCGTGCTCAATTTTGATAACCGAGCAAGCGAAGGATTTTAAAATTAGAATGTTGGATCCCCAATGATGCAGAAGCATCACTAGGCCGCCATAGTGTGGGTCACCATGCTGCATCGTCTGCAGCAATGAGTATGGTAAACACCAGTCTTGGATTCTGATTCTGCTCTCCATCAGACAGTAGAGCCATTTTGGCAGGCCCATACAAAAAAAACATAGTTACCTAAGTGTGCATTCTGGATAAGCAGTGATCTATGAAGGTTGTACTGTCTTAAAAATATCTTCACAAATGATCAGTGTTTTGTGGATTCATTTACATATTTAATAACATAAGAAGCAACATAATTAGTTACCGTTACAGTATTAAAAGCATTAGAATTTTTCTTAATGCTTTCGAAAATATAACGATTTTTAAATTATTTTTATGTAAATGGATGTATAATAACTGGCGATAGAATAGTTATGACTTCGAGCTAAGTTAAAATAAAAAAATGCAGTAAGAGTAGATATGTTACCTCGCCAGCTCATTTTCAAGTCTGTCAATGGTGGTCAAGTGCTGGTGCTCCGTCTCCGAGAGAGTGGTGACGTCGTTCCGTGCAGTGTCGAGCTGAGTGTCGAGCTGCGCGAGTCGCTCGAGCAGCGCCGAGCACTCCTCGCGACTCACGCGCTCCCTCTCCTGAGCCGTCGCCAGGGAACGCTCCACTTCCGCTACAATCGAATACTTCTTCATCATTATATGTATATTAGAGGTCTTACAATCGGCTATTTTACTGTATACTAGAAAAAATCTAAAAATATATTATTAAGATACCTTAGGCAAAAACCAGTCGGAAAATGTTATTATTAGTTCATAAAATAATTTTTATTATTTATTTCAAAGTTTTCAGTTTTTTTTTAAATCTGTTCTATAACACCATGAAATGGTAGCCGCCATGTTATTGCGTCACACCGCTTTGTAAATTAAAGAGTCAACTGATCAGCGTATGCTTTAGATTATTTATTTGAAATTATATTCATGTCATCCACATTTTAAAAAGCGAACTGACGTCATTACCACAGTGCAATATGGCGTCCACTGCGTCCAGCGTTTTTGACAAATTACGCGCGAAATTTGAAAATGTAAAGTTTAAATGCATTTTTACGGCATTTATCGATTGAATAAAAAAATTAAGTTTTTCTGTGATTTAATAGCACCATAGAATCTAATTAAGACACTTTTCAAAAATGGGTATAATATCCTATTGGCAGCAATATAATTATATACAAGGCTATCTGACTTAGATTTAATTGAAAAAAATATTTACTTTCATAAATGAAATGTTGTGTGATGACATTAACAATGTGGAATGTAACCACCTCTATTTATCCCGTGGGTGTTATTAAAAGCTGCTAAAGGAGCAAACTTGAATTAAACTTTATACCGATTCGTCTGACAAATGTGTTTTAGTATGATAAAATCTATTTTCTAAGGACAGGCCTACGTCTAGCAGTACACTGGCAAAAGTTGTTGATATGATAATATATTTTTTATTTTTTTTTATGGAATAGACCGCCAAACGGGCAGACGTATCGCCTGATGGTAAGTGATTACCGCCGTCCATGGACACCCGCAACACCAGAGGCGTCACAAGTGCGTTACCGGCCTTTGGGGGATGGGGGGCGGAGATAGGGGGAGGGGTTGGGGTATGGGCCTCCGGTATCCTCACTCACTCGGTGAAACACAGCGCAAGCACTATTTCACACCGGTTTTCTGTGAGGCCGTGGTATCACTCCGGTCGAGCCGGCCCATTCATGCCGAAGCGTGGCTCTCCCACGATGATATGAACAAATAATGAGATTTTCTGTGACTTTTATTGCGTTTTTTTATTTTTTCTCAATAAACTAGTGCGTTTGCTGTCCGGGATCATTTACTAAGCGAGTATAATCATAAATAAAACGTGTTTTTTTTTTAAAGACAGTTCTGTCGTATTAGGAATCAATTTTGTGTCGCGGGGAACTTACAAATATACATAAAACGAGTACGAAGAACACCTAAACTTAGAATAACATTTTGTGAATCACACAAAGTATGGTCTTATGTAAAATTGAAACCCACAACCGCACAGTTTAAAATAATCGTGTGTATACGCACCCAGTTGCACCTGCAGCTGTCGTGTGGCGTGTGCGTGCGCCTGCTCCCGGTGCAGCGCCTGGTGCTGCAGCTGCGCCAGCTGCGTCAGCACGGCTGCAGTACCGCTGTCTGCAGCAGGAGCGCCCGCCTCCAGCGCCGACAGCGCGTCGCGAGCCTCGCGCAGCTCACTGCGAAGCGACTCTTCACGGTGCACCCACTTCTTCTCCTCTAGCGATACCCAAACATACTTCATCATCTACTACAGCTTTGTGTTACGACTTTTGTACGGCGCAACCGTTCACCACAATTACTGCGCTCTAATCAAATTTGTATCATTACATTTAAGCCATCTTTATTGTAAATCAGTGCACAACTCGCGTTCATACGGCGCACATGTCACTCACCTAATTAATCATTTATCAATAAATATAAGTAAAATATATAAGAGTCTATCAATTTTCAATCTAACAATCATTCGCAAAGCTATATAGTTAGCAGCCTGTACATCTTTTATGGTCCTTCGAGCCGGATACGAATTTTAGTTACTCGACTACGGTGAAGCCATAAGGAAGGGTAATGATTATAATAGTCAGTTTGTAAATTCGATGATGTATGATCATGTTGGTGCCAGAAACACCACCATTAAACAGACACAGTAGGAATACAGTGCGTGCGACCACAACTACCATCTACCGTGATCATTTTTGTACCTATGCTTTTCTTGGTTTCCACCTAAATTAATTTCCTGTTTCGTACGTTTTTACGTAGTCGGATTATAACTATTTAACCTTTTTTTTAAGGTTCTTAATTCACGTCTCGAAACCATTATAGTTTCCTCATGTACATTTATTTGTCCTCGGCTTATCTTAAAAACAGTTAGTGCTAGAACGATGCAACTTTGCATATATCTATCTATATATACCACGTCAACAAAATGATAAAATAAAATCACGAAACGTATTTTTTGTGGTACCTTCATTACACGTGAAGTGAGGATATTTATTTTTTGTCCACTCCGTAGTGTGAGATATCTTTGATAGGCCGTTAAAACATTGAGAGGTTGCTAAGATGTCTGCGATTTTTTTGTCTGTCTTCGATTATTAGATATTTGTTACAATATGGCGTCCCTGCTCCCTGTAAAATCTAAACGAATGGCTTTAAAAATCTGAAAAAATTATGACGGTAGTCAATGTCATAATTTTTGAAGGAAAACTATGACAGCTTAGATAGCTTAGTTAGTTGTAGAGTTATAGAGACCTAAGTTGTAAAATGCGCTTACTTTGTAAACTTCGTATAAAAATAAAGAGTAAACAGTAAAATATTAAAAATAAAATCATAGCAATAATCTACTGGACACGATTTTATTTCAATTTGAATCCTCTAAAGAGGACAAATAATATAATGGCATAAAAAAGTTTACGACGACTTTCGATAGATGGCGTCGTGCATTTATTTTAAATTTCTGAATCTCGGTACGTACGTTTTACTTAATTAACTTATTTATAGTGATCAATATCAGTAGGAAAGTGTATTGTATGTGTGGGCTGACACGCACTATAATATGTAAAGTGAACACACCGCTGACAGTGTCTCGCCGCAGCTGCTGCAGCTCAGCGCGCAGGCGCTCCAGCTCGAGATGAGCGCGGCGCTGCTGCTCGTGCGCCTCGGCGTGGTGCTGCGCGCGGCGCGACAGCTCGGCCTCGTGGCGCTGCGCGTCCGCCAGCTCGCGCCGGCCGCTCTCCAGCGACGTGCGCGTGCTCTCCAACTTGTGCGTCGTGTCGTCCAGTAAACCTCTCACCTTCACACGACAAACAATAGGTAAAGAACAAACTACCTCACTTCGCTCTCTACCGTTGGATAGATGTACAACGCAGCCGAGCTAAGTTTGCACTTCGCGAACGTGTGTGTGTCTTCTGTCGCAAACTTGTGCGACGTGTATCGGTAACAAAATTGCGACAGGGCGATCACGGTAAGGTGAGCGGGGAAGTGGGCGGGGTGCCGCATTCCAGCAAGGTGTAAACTTAGCTCGGCTGCGTAGTACCGTTCTAACCCAATAAAATAAAATTTAGAACTCAAAGCTAATACTTATATGAAATGTGTTGTCCTGTGAATGTTAGAGAAATATTTTTTCTTTATTTCTTTACAACAACTAATACTTCGCTTTAAATAAACGCTGGATTATTATCAATGGGTATTTTTTACATGTGTACCTTCGAAAGCTGAATGAAAACTAATTTCTATAAATTACAACTTATACGTTTATAAAAACCCGTAACATAAAACTAAAAGCTTATGCGATCAATAGCAGAGACATATAAGAGTTTGAACATGTAAGTGATTAAAAATCTAATAATATCTATATACTTATAATAAAAATGTAACAGGTCCAATTCTGTACATTAAAGATATTTAGAAAAAAATTTTGAAGGGCTTTCTATAATCGATACTGAAGCCAAAACTGTATTTTTTTTTCATTTTTGTCTATCTGTCTGTCTGTCCGTCTGTCTGTATCTTGGTCGCGCATCACGCCGAAACTACTGAACGAATTCAAATGAAACTTGGCATGATTTGAGTTCATACTGCGAGGTAGGACATAGGATACTTTTTATCCCGAAATTCAGCACAGTTTCCTGGAGAGGGGATGAAAGTCAAAATATGTACTTAGTTGTAATTCAATAACACATAGTCCGATTTCATTCATTCATTTTTTACTAGAAAGAAAAAAAAACAAAAGATAACGGCAAAAGTGTTTTTTTTTGTCCGCGACTGTACACTGCCTGAGGGAAGCTGAGACAGATATGTAAATATGGCGGTACGAAGTCAGCTAGTTAATTAATAATCTAATTCCTAAGTTTTTGTTAGAAAACAATAATAAGCTTCATTGATACACTTAACGCTCAACACCGGTCATATCTATTGCCGAATAATTAAGACTAAAATTATGGTTCCCAAAATATGGAAGTCACCTCTATCTAGGCATTTTAATATTTACTTTAGTATATTTTTATTATGTATATACTAAACTATAAACCGTTTCCTACAAACACAATTATAAACAATGCAATTATAAGCTACATGCCACTCAGCGCACATGTCATTATATTACTACAGAACCTAAATGATAAGCGCGTGCGCATGCCGATAACAAAATACATAAAACATTTATCTAGTAACTCATGTATGGTGTGTAAAGCACTTTACTGCGCGATACCAGAACAACTGTACGTCAGCGAATAACACTTACAACCTGCTACCGACGAATAGATCTAAGTATTGTACTTTCGGAAAACCATTCTTTAGCTCGAAAAATCGGTATCAACCCAGGATAAGCCTACAGTCTCATACGTGGGACTTAAGATTTTTCATTCACAAGTTTTACTACCTATTGTCCTACTATACTATATATAGGATAACAGTTTCCCTGAAAGCCTTACAAGTGACATTTTGTTCAGGGTTTTTCTCACATCATTTCTGACCTAATTAACTAAATAAAACAGATTTTATCAATTATTTCAAACATTAATAGTTTTGGGTTTAACTGGGTAACATAACCGTTTGAGTTATGTTACTGGAGACTAATACGGCGGCGCGGCGTCACACAAACTAACCTTTAAATTGTATTTTCCTATGGGTACCAACTTATCATCAGGTGAACCTTCAGCACATCTACACCATAACAATTTTTTTTACGTACCTCTATTAATTCAGTCTCCATTTTCTTATTGGTAGTGGTCAGCCGATAGACGGCTTCGATCTGGTTCACTTCCAGTTCTTCCTTGGCAGCTATCGATCTTTTCAGCCGGTCCAGTTCCGTCGTTTGTTCCGTTATTTTATCCCTGGAAAAATTGTAGATGATTTTGTACACAAAAGTGTATAATCAGGAAATATTTACCACTGTGGGGAGTACTCTGAAGAATGCGATATTTCTCATCACTTGGATAATTGATGTACACAGCGTCCATCAATTATCCAAGTACTGTTTTCAAGGAATTTCGTGTCTTGTACCAATTTCAACGTTTGGCATGGATACACTTTGAGTGTTGAGGAAGGACATAGGCTACTTCCTACCGAGAAACCGACATACACGCGGGCGCAGCGGGAAAAGCTTGCATAATATAAAGCAAAATTGTAGTTTACAACATGTACCTATAAAGGCGCGTATCCACTGAAATTGTTGGCAATTGTTTGCAACTCTTCAGAAAATCGCCAACTTTTGTTTCCATTGTATCTACACCGAGTCGCCAACAATTTGAAAAACGTTCCATATAAGTGTCTCCACAGAGCCAATAAGTATTTGCAACAAGCCGATTCTTTTGATGTTTACCGCCAAAAACAGAAACACGGTGCCAAACATTTGTTGACTATTTTTGTTGCCATCACAAGGAAATTACAGAAAATTTTCTCACCAACAAGTGTTGACAGCACAAAAGTTGCAACTTTTGCTCGGTGGAGACTCGGCCTAAGACCAGGCTATGTAAATGATAGAAAAAGTAATATTTATTATACACCATTCATAAAGTATAAAAAAATAATGATTTTAGAAATTATAGTACAATGGACGGTGTTATCGTTAAAAGTGATCTGTATCAGAAAACCTTGGGCCGGTGATAGCACTATTTTATAAAAACAGTAGTCGACGGCGCGGCGTCCTATTTGAAATACAGATAAATATTTATTCAGTACTTATGCATTACACATTTGTATACTGCTACTTACTAGAGTTGATGTCATATTATTTCTATGTATAATACGTATAGTATATAATAGTATATAAATATTCTATCAGTCAATCTAGCTAGTCAATCATAAATTATATTTATTTTACTGATATTTCAACACGTCGGACTTTATAGCCAGAAGCATATCCTAAGACTCAATCTGGGAAGAAAGGCCGAAACAAACCACAAAGGTATCTTTTTTTAAGTCCGTCAACATTGATTAAATAAAAACTATGCAAGTACAGTAAAGGATCTGGGTCGACTTTTGAAGAAAGAACCATAGTTTTGAGTCGTTCGAGCTCAGCTTAATTTGAGGCTAGATGGCGTTGTGTGTAACGTTTCCAAAATATTTACTTATTTATTAATTATACATAGATAGCAATTAAGATCTAATATCTCTCTCTTCGACGCTGTTCATCCCACGTAGTGTTGGGGTCAGCTAGGAAAGAAGTCATTGCCGAACCTTGGTGCACCCCGTCCGTTACCGCTAAAGACTTTGTCAACCCTGTTACTATACGTATGATCGACCTAATCCCTCATACATGTCGGCGACGATGTTCACGTATTGTTCTTGAAAAAAAGGTCTGTTCTAATATGATAAAATGAAAAGCATGAATTACCTCAAACTCTTGATAACCTGTTCGTTATCCTTCTCTTTGGCTCTCAGCTTCTTTATGATATTCGAGTGCTGCAACTGCTGGCGCGCCAGCTTCTCTCCTTCTTCCTGTAGCTGGGCGATCACTTCGTCTTTCTCTTTCAGGCTGTTCTCAAATTCCGACGAGTTCTTACGCGACGAGGTCTCAGATTTCAATGTATCTAGTTGTTTCCGTAGTTGATCCTACAAATATACAATTTACATACAAGCAACAAACATATTAGGAATTTTATAGGAAAATTGGGAGTTCAGTTTGAAAGGAAAGGTTCATATGATGTTCGCATGTTTTTCTATCTTTGCTGCTACGCAATAAGAGATATTGCTTGTACGGATCGATTGGCGAGTGTAAATAATAGCTCAAGTGAGTCAGGGTGATATACCTACCTGTAACCTGAAACTGTTGCCGGCAAGTCCGAGCTACCAAGATCTCCGACTATTTAGTTGAAAATAAGTACAATACCGATATTAGATATTTAACTACTTACTCATTGATAAATGAAAAAAGAAAGATAAATGGAATCTACTAATCAGAGGCTCCACCAATACGTGCTTGCGACAGCAGGGAGGGACGGTAGTGGACCTTTCGTTCGTTACCCCTGCTGTTGCCGCACGAGTAAGGAACTGGCGTGTTTTTCAACTATTTTATAAAGTTATATTTATTATTAATACATTTAGATTAAGATCTCTGTTTTTAATTTACACTTAAAGATATTAAACAGAATACAAAGTTAACAGTGTTCTAACCATACACAAGTGCATCTGTAATCGCGAGATTTAGAAGAACTTTTGTTTGTTGACTTCCACTGAATCAAAACGTTATTGCAAACAACCATTTTTTTGCATTAGCTCCTTTCGAGAAATATGTGAGTACTTGCTACTTGTCACTGGGATGAAACGAGGAATTTGTAGCTCGTATCTTGTGAGGAATTACTTATATCAGGTCCAGAACTTGGACCGGAGATAAAGCGATTATTTGTCTGAATGACACCTGTCTGGTGTAAAGCGACTTTAAAGACGACTTACTATATTTGCTCGTTTGTTTTCTATGTTAAAAGTACTTTCGCAGGACAATAAAGTCTAACGAGAGCTTTTTTGACTTTGCCTATCAGGGTGCGACAAAGCCGTAGTCATAGAAGAATAAGAAAATAGGTTCTCTATGATGATCTATCGTGATGATTATTTTATCTAGTAGTCCAAACTTGGAGCATAAAAAGCCGGATTGTGTTAGAGAGAAGGGATTGACAGGGAGTATTTTTGACTCTAGGGTCTACCGCACCTTTTTTGACTGATCAGTTTTAGACTTAGTATTCGATATGATTCTGACGTAAGTAGCTAGCATTGGTGATTTTAAGACCGAGTGTTTTTTGACGAGATAAAAAACAATGAGTGAATTTAACCTTCACGCGCTACCAAAGTAATGTTTTTACGAGTCTCGAGACAGATTTAAATCTTATACATAAAAAAATATTGTTGGTTTATCGTATCTTATTTCGCTGACGTATAGTCCATCCGAGAGGAAAACAGCCTTGATGGTGCACTGGTAGCGTATGCGACTGCGGTGATGATACTTTCTTATCGAATCAAATATTTGCAAGTATTTGTTTCGGAATTTGGATGTTTTCTACATATAATATGAATCTGTTTACAAAAATAAGTATGTAAGTATTCTACCAGTCGTTCTAGTTTTCTAACTGCAAACTACCAGAGCTTGTACCATACAAGCTCTTGTACGAGTAGTAGGTATGAAAGTAAGTTTTTTTTTTAATATTTAAATATTTGAATTATTTAGTATTTTTAAACATTTTATGGTAAAGTTGGTGAACACTGTTACAGGCTGATGTTAATAGACTACACGGAATACACAGTAAGATTACACGGTTGGTCTAGTGGTAAACCACTAGACCTGTGTAATCTTACTGTGTATTCGCATTCGCAGCAGTCGCCATGCCTTTTTCTACTGTGCCAAGTGTTTTGGGTTCAAATCCCACATGGGACAACACTTTGTGTCATCCACAAATTGTTTTTCTGAGTCCGGGTGTTCTTTCTGTTCGTTTCATGTATGTTTGTAAATTCCCCCGCGACACAGGATTTATTTCTAGTGCGGAAGTGAAAAATGGTATCTAAGAACCTACAATTCCTTTACACTTACAAAACCTCAGCACCTGTTATAAATTAATGTTTTAAATATACATAGTTGCTGTTTATAGCATTTGAAATTGTATTTATAACATAAAATTAATTTTAAAGTGGCTCTATAGAGCAGTGCACTACTAAAAGGAAGTAGATGATTTTCCCCCTTTTTAAAAAAAATTCAATCGGATTGAGAACCTCCTCCTTTTTTTACGTCGGTTATAAATAGTCCTGATCTTAAGTGTACTGAATTTATTAACTCCTTTTGTGTTTTTATCATAAAATATATCGATATGATATATTGATGATATATGATACATGAAATTATCTCTATTTGTGAACCAATTTTAAATGTTCTTATTTATTATTTTAAGGAAACTTACAGCAGGAAATATAACTCAAATAAAAGGAATAACTAGGTAAGGGCCAATTACAAGTTTTCACAAATATTCAAATGTTGTAATTTCGAATCATATTTCGAATCAAAAGAAAAAATACCATCCCAAGATAGTCAGTAAATTCGTGTGCGTGATTATCCAGCTTTTCGCGAAAGTACACAATATTGTCTTAAGTTGTGGAAGACTGGTGAAACACAGATTCACTACAACTCGTCGACATGCGGCATTGTAAGCACGACAAGCCCCTTATTCTATAAGAATTTTGTCTATATGCAGTTCCAACTACAGGAAAGTGCAATAGATTTGGCTTATGGCAGGCCCGCCCACAGGCACACAGGCTCATTTTGGTAAGCAGTTCCGGTACATCTGCTGATCCGTTGAAAATTTACCATAAGAATACAAAATCCGCAAATTTTCATCACTCTGTAGGTGGAAGAATGTGATTTTTTTACAAGGACATTAAATTACAACGAGTTTTTTAATCAAGCATATTATTATCTTATTTATAAAATTCTCGTGTCACAATGTTAGTTACCATACTCCTCTGAAACGGCTGGACCGATTTTTATAAAATTTGGTGTGCATATCGGGTAGGTCTGAGAATCGACCATCATCTATTTTTTATACCCCAATATTTTTTTATGGCAAAACAACGTTTTCCGGATCAGCTAGTTATTTTATGAAAAGGTGAGTTTAAACTTGGTCACAGTAATACTTTTTAAATTAACCTAATACATTTAAACGAGCAATTCTTGTATATTTATATATATATTTATATATAATCTGAATCTCAGTAACGGCTACAACGATTTTCATGAAATTTAGTATGCAGGGGTTTTCGGGGGCAATAAATCGATCTAGCTAGGACATATTTTCAGAAAATGTCGTTTTATTAGTGTTTTCAACAATCAAATATAATCAATGTACATCTAGCGCCATCTATCGCAACTCGAGCGAACTACATTATACTATACTGGAATATTAGGTGCAGAATAAACAGCACCAGGGCGTACGGAGAGAGAGCACAACTTAACAACTTATTTAAAAAAAAATACAGAGCGACGCTCGGTCATCCAGGTATTATAATAATGTAAATAATAACTATGATAAAGGTAGTTCTATAATAAAATTAATAACACACTACTAACCTTTTCTCTTATAGCCTGCTGAAACTTTTTTTCAAGTGCTGACATTCTTTGAGTGTAATCTTCTGTTATTGTGCTAATATCACTGCTTTCATGCTTTGCCATCAGTGATTCCACCTGGGTTTTAAGCTCTGAGTTACTCTCCACCAACTCTGCATTACTTCTACTAACCTCCATCAGTCTGTTCTCTCTTGCCTCCAAGATCTCCGTCATCTCACACAGCCTTCGCATTAACCTCTCATTCTCTGAACCCTGACTCTCATCACTTGTGTTACTCTGTATTGAAGCTTCCGACAGTTCTCTGTTGTGTCCACGAATTTTAGTTGCCAGAGATTTACCCAACACCAAATCTACCAAATTAGGAGAAGTAGTACCATCAAACTTGGACTGTTTAAATGCATACTTAGCAGGACTGTTCCTAAACCCATTCCCGTCCCCATTAGGACTTGGAATGATTTCTATATCCGATGATGTAGTCGTCTCTAGTTCATCCCCAGACGTGTGCCCTGAGGTTCGATCTGAACCTATTTTTACAAGATCACTTTTACTATCTGAACTTATTGGTGATGTTCTTTCTTTGACACTGCCCTCCTTGTGTGAGGATCCACTGCTAGATTCATTGCACTGCTGTTTTTCCACATTGATAAATACTGAGCTATCCGATCTTAACATGTCCTTCCCAACGTTTACATTATAAAATGATGATGAGTCACTCAGCTTGTCTATGAAAATGTCTTCTTGTTCTCTCTTCTGCTCCTCAATGTTGGTCTCTAGAGTAATACTATCACTGTCTGCATTTAATGTTCTATCTGACCACGACCCATCGTTAGAAGAATTCTCACTAATCTGCATCTTTTGTGGTACTATTGCCTGATCTAAATGTATAAATTCTTTTTCAATAGCTTTTCTACTAAAATCTACTTTGAGCAGCTTTGGATATGGACTAGCAGGTTTGTCATCTGTGTCTAGAACCGTAGGAGCAGTACATTCTGATATAGAATTATATGACATGGTATCTTCATCATCGTCAGCTACTAAACTTACACTATCGGCTGTCTCAGCTCTTTCAGGCTGGTCACCTACAGGTGTTAACTTTTTATCACTTACATCCTCTGGAGACACACACATAGAGGATGAACTACTATTTTTGCCACTACAGTAACTGTCAAAACCGAGGCACTCAATAGAACTAGGGCTCACTAGGCTATCTGGCAAAATCTCAACTGATTCTGAATTATGTTTAAGGCCAATACTACTGCTATGTGATATGGAATAAACAGATGCCTCAGAATCAGGTGTTGTTTTCAGACTTTGTGACAATACTTCTACTGAATCAGAACTGTTTCTACTAGACACAAGTGATAATATATTTGATTTAGACGAATCACGCCTCTCATTTGCTAAAGGAATGTCATCTTTTAATGATTTTGTGATTCTGTTATCTACAGCCTCAGTGTCAGACATGATAAGCTGACTTTTAGAGAACAGATCATCTTGACTGTCATATTTGGTGTCAGAAATGACATTCATAGATTTAGCTTTGGGCGGTCGAACAATAGTTCCATCGTCTAGTTTGGGCTGCTCGAAGAAGGAGCCAGCGAATGATCCCCACAAGCTCTGTGATGTGGATTTGGACGGGCTCTCGGTTACGACAGGCTGTTCTTTAATTGGAGCTTCTTGTGTACTCTCAGCACTCATTGTAAGTCCCCAAGAGGCAAAGAAATCTGCATTGTCTTTTTGTGGAGTGTTAGTGTGCCCTGGAGAGGACTTTGTTGTAGTCTGAGGTTCGGACTGTTCGTCGGCCTCTTCGCCACTCTCGTCCTGAATATCAAGCGCTTTATCGATAGTTTTCTGCGCTTCTTTGAGCGCTGTCTTAGCGAGGCTCGTGAGCCCTGACGTGTCGAACCAATTCATTTTGTCGGTGCATTAGACACAGTATCACTAGTATCACAACTCAATTGAAACACCTAGTTATTCTAAGTTACAGATACAAATTGTTTATCGTGATTGTTAAGAGAATTTACATGGAAATACACTTCAACTAATCACAACAAACCAGATGACGTTTCCATTTTGTTTATGTATTTTCGATGAAATTTCGCAAACGTCAAACGTAATTATGCTTTAAAATTATAAACTTTATAGCAAAATATTCGCAGTATTACAAGAAAAAAATAATTTCACAATAATTTTCAAGTCGTGTACATGTCACGAAAAGTAAATGAACAACTGATTTGACGTTTGATTATCGCAAAAAAGAGTGTCATTTGACTTTATTAGGAACGTATATAGTGATACTCAATTTGGACAGGTTAACCATAGCTCCAGTGGCGCAATTGGTTAGCGCACGGTACTTATAAGACAGTGTTCGTGTGATGAGTCATGCCGGGGTTGTGAGTTCGAGCCTCACCTGGAGCATTCTTTTTGGATTCCAATTTTATGTTTTAAGATTTATTTGTGTTGAATGTTTAGCGTTTTTTTTTTTTTTTTTTTTTAATAATAAAATGTTTATTCAAATTAAAAAACTTATTACAACAATTAATTACTTCTGCCAAACTGCACAGCAGTTTGTTGGCAGACGTAGCTCCCATGTTATCATATCATATTACAATTAAATACATCATTCAATTATTGTTACAACACTTTGATATAATTTTGAAATTAAAATACCCCATTCTTCTATCTCTTTTTTCACTCATATTGAGAACAAAAAAAGGGGACAAAAATGAAATAAATTATCATTATAGGCAATAGTACAAAATATATATATATATACAAAAATAAAAAATAAGAAAATTAACAGAATAAATAACATCCACAATTACAGCAATGATTATTTTATCAAATTAATTAAAATTAGGTAACAATTAGTTATATTTGGCAAAAATACTTAAGTAAGTTTTATAACTATACTTTAGGTTCCTGTCATTTTTTCACTGATCACATTTAGAAGAAACTTTGTCACTTTGTATTTAAACGATCGTTTTGAAGTAGAAGCACTTTCTATGTCTGTAGGTAAAGTGTTGAATATAGTTGGCACTAAGTATTTGTTGCATCTTTGGCCATAATAATTATGAAAAGTGGGCACCTCAAACGTCCTACAATATTTTGCACCTCGAGGCCTTAGTTGCACAGTCCTGATTTTGTACTCTGGGTGGCAGTAATGATCCAGTGCTACTAATAGCGCCACCCTCTCATGCACTGGCAGGATTTTACACTCAACAAACAGTTCCTCATAGTTGGTTATTTTACACCGTAATTTTGTTTTATTGTCTACTAACTTTTTTATAAATCTTATTTGTAAGGCTTTAATCTTGTCCAAGTATGTTTTAAACGTGCGTCCATAACATGCCAGTCCATAGGAAAGCAGCGAATCTACCAGCGCATAGTATACAACAAACAAGGTAGCCCTGTCCAGTACGCCATTGAGGTGGTGGAATTTTACAAGGACAGTTCGTAATTTATCACAAAGTTTAGTAACGTGCGTTTTCCAAGAAAAATTGGTATCTATAACTAGGCCTAAGTACTTGTACTCCTCCACCACCTCTATAGCCGCACACTCACACCGCGATACACTGCCGTCGTACTCGCTATGCAGGCATTCATAACTGTGTCCTATAATGCGCGGCGAGCGTCTAATACTTTTATGATAAGGTGAGTGTATATGCATACATTTTGTTTTGCTTATGTTTATAACAAGTCCGTTATCATGTGCCCACTTTATAATATTTGTGATATCGGCTTGGATTTTATTTTCTATTATACCTAGATCGTCATCACCGTACACCAGGCAGGTATCATCTGCATACATATACATATGACAGTTATGCACCACATTGCACATGCTATTAACATGCATAAGAAACCCTACCGGGCCATACACCGATCCGGTTGGCACGCCACACGTGATATTTTTAGCTTCCCCCACTACTCCATCGACCACAGTTTTTAACGTCCTATCTGTGAGGTATGCGCGAAGCCATGTATTAAGTGGCCCCGCTATTCCACACTCCTGCATAGCTTGAAGCAGCTGGTGGTGCTCTAAGGTATCAAATGCTTTTTTGAAGTCAATATAGATCACCACCACCTGCTTCCGCTGGTCTAGGTATTCATTGATATCATTAGAGAACTGTGCCAGAGCCGTAGCCGTACTCCTACCTCGCCTAAAACCGTGTTGGGCATTTGTTAAGATATTATTTTTCTCTAAGAACGTGCTTATTTGGCCTACAATATACTTTTCCACAATTTTATTTATTACTGAGAGTATAGCTATCGGTCTATAGTTTGAGTATTCTGTGTGTGCACCATGCTTAAAGATAGGCCTTATCAGTGCAGTTTTTAATTGTTGAGGGTATAGTCCTTTTTCTACACACAAATTGATGAATAAGGCTAATACAGGACTTATTTGCGACTTTAGATACTTTATTTCCTTTACCCTTAAATTATCTACACCTGCAGATTTTTCACAGCTTAGCGAATTGATAATTTTATAAACATCTTCTGGACAAGCCCTCTGGAATCTTATTGATACTCGGCTATTGTTGACATAACTAGACCTATCCATTAACTTATGTCGACATACATGTTTTATCTCTGAGATTTCTTGAGTGAAGGTAGTCGAAAATTTATTGCATATATCAATTTTGCTGTCTATTTTACCTAAGTGTTTTAAAATAATATTATCTAGACTACTTTTTTCCCTCCCTACCCATGAGTTTATTTTGTCCCAGATTTTTCTAATGTTCTTGTTACATTTTTTTATCTCTGCCTGGCGATATTTATTTTTAGCCCTATATATATACTTATTCGTTCTATTTCTATATTTATTGTATTGTAATCTTAAAGTCATATCGTTAGGATTTGATTTCCATTTTTGAAAGAGTTTATCCCTAGTATAAATCATTCTTCTAATTGATTCAGTGATCCATGGCTTATTCTTCCTACTGTTGCGTATAGTTATTTGTGTTTTCGACTTATTATAAACATCACAAAAAATTAAGTATAGGCTATTATATAAATCAATTGGGCACTTACAGTTCAGAAGGTCCGTCCATGTAATATTTTCTAATAATTCAAAAATCTTTTTATCATTAAAAATTGTCCGTTCAGATTGTTTGTTACTTACGGAATTTAAGGTACTCTTGTTAAGACACACTCCTATAATATAGTGATCTGATATCTTACAGTTCAATACATATGAAGATACACTACACAGGGTTCGAACCCACACCTGGTCAATACACGATCGCGTCACAGTGTCACCGTACACCTCCTCCCGTGTTACGTCACGGAAGGCGCATTCCATACCTATCTCACACATATTGTTTTCGAAGTTATTGACAACGCTGCCGGAACCGGTTTTGCACAAAAGATCTATGTTCGTATCTCCGATCAGTAATAATTCACAGCCAACTGGGATCTCAGATAACAACTTATGCACTTCTTCAATAAATTCTACTTTGTTTGTTTTTGGGGGCCGGTATATGACAAAAATATGTACAGGGGTCATTCCGTCTTGGAAAAGCTGGCCATGAATCAATTCACAGTGATTAGTATTTAGTATGTTTGCTGTGAAGTTTAATTTATTATTAACATACAGCAATATCCCCCCGCCTCTTCTATTTTCCCTCGTATTTACATATGTGTCATATCCTTCTATGTTATACAATGGTAGTTCTTGCTGTCTTATATTTATTTCACTCAGTGCAATGAAGTCTAAATGTTCCTTACAGTTATCAATTAAAACTTGGAATTGATCAAAATTTTTTCTTAGTGACCTTATATTTAAATGAATAATATTCAAATCTTTTTTACATTGTAATATTTCCTCTTGCCAGCTCTCTATGGATATGATTTTTTTGTACCTTATATTACTTTCTATATTTAATACGTGATTATCGAATTTTGGTACAATTTTTCAACTGAGTGTCATAGCCATATACGGACTCATTATTTGTTGCCCGTGATTTCGTTTATGTACATGTTAATGTCACTCAATGTACGGATTGATCTTATCTTGGTATCCTTTGGATCATCCTTTTTTATAAGTACCCTACCGTTTTGTATCCAAATATATCTGTAAGTGGGCTTTAGCTCATTCTTCGCCGTCCAGAGAATGTTACGCATGTACTTCGTGAGATCTTCATTTATATAAATCCTTTGTTTGTTTCCGTTGGCAAAAACATCATCATTGGTTAGTTGGTGGGTTTTCCTTGTGGTTAACCATTGGTCGCGGGCGGCACGTGTACATAGTGTGATCACAACTGGACGTGGTTTTTGCCTGCTGTTGTCAGCAGAGGCGCCACGCACGGAACTGGTATTGTGCGCAGCTCCGCGCTTATTTTCTTCACCTACCCTTTTAATCTCACATATCTTATCAGCGTCTAAGCCCAGTTTGCCTGCTACACCTTTTACTGTAAAATCTAAATTTTCATTAGATTTTTCCTCCAATCCAAATATTTCTACATTTCTTTCTTTCTCATGTATCTCTAAATAGGTTATTCTTTCTTCTAGGGACTTGTTAAGCGTTTCCAAGTGCAAGTTCTTATGTTCTAATGCTTTAATCTTTTTGTCTGATTTTTCTTTGTCTTCTATTAACTCTTGGTACTTCTCTGCATAGAAACTTATATCTTCGGACATAGATTCTAATGTTTTTTTCATGTTGAAGACTATTGCCAGCTTTTCATTTACTTCGGCTAAGAGTTTTTCCGGGGTTGTTTTTGTTAGATCAACGTCGATGGAAGGTTGACCTGCTTGCGTGATTTGGCATTCATCACAAAGGCCGGTGTCGGTAAATGCCTTGATTTTGACGCCACACTTTTTGTGATATACACCCTCACAGTCACCCTTACATTTCGTAATACTATCGCCTTTCACTCGTGCAAGCGATATCTTGCACAATTTGCACTGCACCATGGCGATATACTTGTTATTAAACCACTGTACTTCTTACTACACTGATTGTTAATTTTATTAGTTCCCGTAATTACTCAGCTACGATTAGCGCAGACTTGACGTTCGCACGGTGGGAGCGCACGCGCATGAATGTTCAATATCAATCATTATTTAGCATTGAAGTTTTATAATGATTTTAAATTGTGTTTACATGTATTCATAATATAAATTAAAATTAATTAGAATAAAATGTTCCGTGCCAAAAGCAAAAAACGGAACCCTTATAGATTCGTCATGCCTGTCTGTCTGTCTGTCCGTCCGTATGTCACAGCCACTTTTTTCCGAAACTATAAGACCTATAATGTTGAAACTTGGGAAGTAGATGTATTCTGTGAACCACATTAAGATTTTCACACAAAAATAAAAAAAAAACAATAAATTTTGGGGGACCCCATACTTAGAACTGAAACTTAACATTTTTTTCTAATCAAACCCATACGTGTGGGGTATCTATGGATAGGTCTTCGAAAATGATATTGAGGTTTCAAATATCATTTTTTCTAAACTGAATAGTTTGCGCGAGAGACATTTCCAAAGTGGTAAAATGTGTGTCCCCCTGTAACTTCTAAAATAAGAGAATGATAAATCTAAAAAAAAAATATCATGTACATTACCATGCAAACTTCCACCGAAAATTGGCTTGAACGAAATCTAGTAAATCGTGAACTGCAATTTACTTTTCATTCAATCAACACAAATATAAAATATTATGTACTTGCTGCTGCGGAACCCTCCATGGGCGAGTCCGAATCGCACTTGGCCGCTTTTTTAATTATGAATTATTTTTATTGTGTATATTTACAAGATCTCAAATATCCAGTTGATGTTCTTTCAACCTCTCACATAGTATTAGAACCACGAAGAACTAACAAAGCAGGCCACGCCCATATTTTGTTAGATGTTAGAAAACAGCAAAAAACTGTCGCAGGAGACCCGGCTTTAGTTTGTCAATGTATTTTTTAAATTTAATTATCTGATTCAAAAATATTTTTGTTTAAAATAATGAATTTTCTTAACATTGTTAGCTATCCTACTAATCACACTAATATATAAAGGCGAAAGTTTGTGCGTACAGCGTAAGGTTGTTACTTCTTCTCTTCATTAGACTGCACGGTTGGCCTACTGGTTTTAGGCGGTCGCCACGCCGCTTGCCAAGTGTTGTGGGTTCAAATGCTACACGGGACAAAACTTTGTGTGATCCACAAATTGGTGTTAATTGTGTCCGTTTCATGTATGTTGTAAAGTCCCCCGCGACACAGGATGTTTATTCCTAATGGGCATAGAACTACGTAAGTACTATAAGTTACTCTGTGACTGAACTTAATAAATGAAAACTCGACCTCTCACAACTATCTACCCTCTAACTCACCATTACGGCGATACGTGTGAAACGTGGAAACATTAGTCAGTCACAACAAGTCAGACAACCAATTTTTTTATTTGTTCAGATGAGCGAACTTAGACAAGCGAAAGACTCTTCACCATTTTGTTACCTACCAATGAAGTTTATTGCACGATTAAGTATGTCGCGTTCCTCTATTATTTTGTAGAACGATAGTATTTTACTGGTGGTGGCTGAAAAGTAAAAATTGATTAAAAACTCATCTAAATAAAAGAAATAAAACAAACAAATATAGTTAAATTCATTTATAATCTTACAATAATTATATACAATACATGTGTTTAGAACTATCTCATTAGCAGGACGTATAAATAAATTGGCAAATAATTTGACAAATTAGACCACTGTTTTATTCTAAATCGAAATTGATAAGAGTACAGAAAGAATTCCAGTCTTTTTCTACCAAAAAAACCGGCGATAGGAAAAATATCTTCGCTCTAATGGTTAATACCAAAAGCTTCACTATTCATCCAGAAAAGTTGACGTGGTTTCGAAATGAGACAAAAGGAGATCTTAAGACATATTGGATTATTTTTCGTATGATAGTCTGTCTATACTACTTGCGCTGTAGCATGGTGCCTGACAGTTTCAATAACATTTAGTTTCACTCTTGAAAGTTGCCGCGATTTACAAATTATGACTTAGTATTTCAGCTGTAGCCACATTCGCAATATATTAAATCATTAATAACTGTAGTAAATTAAATTAAACCGTCGCAAACCGTAATTTAACCGTAGTACAGGCAACTGTCACCCGCACCATGCTATAGCACAAAGAGTATAGTTGTTAAAATAAATACTAGATTTAAATCACCTTTAAAAAGTACTTTACCCTGGATATATTTTACCTTACTTAAAATGCCAAAAGTGGTAACCAATAAAAATTAAATTTGATATGATAATGTGGTTCTTTAGCGCGTCTTATAAATGGATGGTTTTTTTCTTTATATAGTATGTTTGAAAAGCGATTCGCATGTAAACCGATAGCGTTTTTAACTATCCATACTAATATTATAAATTCGAAAGTAACTCTCTCTGTTACATTTACACGGCTGAACCGCTGCACCGATTTCAATGAAATTTGGCATGGAGATACTTTGATTCTTGAAGGAAATAAGCTACTCTTTAGCGGGATGACCGACACACGCGAGCAGGGCCGTGCGCTAAAGCGTTTACAAAAATCTATTCAGCTGCTTGAGCATCATCGGATTTTCTTAATTGATGAAGGAATTGTCTAGACAGGAGTAGTTATCATCTTCACAACAATAGTTAATAAAATCAATTATTCTGTTTTTAACTATACTCTTTGCGCTGTAGCATGGTGCGGATGACTTTCGTCGTTTCGTTCGTTTCACTCTAGACAGTTGGCGCGATTTACTAATTATGACTTAGTATTTTAGCTGTACCACATTCGCAATTTATTAAATCATTAATAACTGTAAATTCAATTAAACTAACTAGAATCGTCGTACAGGCAACTGTCACCCGCACCATGCTACGGCGCAAAGAGTATAGCTATTACTATATTTTGTAGTAATTAAAAAATATATTATCAATGAATTGAAAGTCAAAGCATAACAATACAGGTGTTTTATAACAAATGGATATCTTTATTTATTATATTATAATTAAGATACTAAACTAAATAGCTCGAGCACAGTCCTGACTTATTTACACTTTGACATAGAACATACTAAGGCCTAACAAAAAAGGAACTATGTATAAAACAATTAATTTTCCTAAGACTATTTTTTTTAATACACAAGAAACAATAATCTGAATTCTTAATTACAGAATTCTTATAATTTTTCATCATTCTCTCTTTTTGGACTATCAAACATTTTTAAACTTCGATTACACAGATTACACGCAATGTGTAAACCGGGACTTATAGCGATAAAAACAATTTAGTTTCGTGATATTTATATTAAATGGTGCCATCCGTAGACAAGAGTCTGACTTGATATCTGCGTCGGTTAACAATAAAAGGACATTTTTAAACAACTTGAAATAAAGGATGTTCTCAATTTGATTGATGTTATATAAGAACCGATTTGGAAAATATTATTTTATGTATTTGAAATACCCTCTCGTGTTCAGTCCTTTTTTATAATAAATTAAATTAAAAAGCTTTTTAAAAACAAGCTTTTACTGGAATGCCTCGAGACGAATCAAACGAGTCCAAACTCGATGATGTTGCGACGTTTCTTAACAGAGTTCCTATGGCCACCTTCCAGCTCCAGCATCAGATTAGCTCCATGTCACTATAATTTTGTATTGTCACGCTGTATACATATGTTTGCAAAATTTCAGGCAAAGTCGGTTGAAGATATCTGCTTCAAAATTGAGTTGTAAAATTCCACCCGAACATACAAGCATACATACATACATTGCAAGTTAATAAAAAGCTTGTAAAAAGTGAAAATTCAATGAAAGTGATGAAGAACTTTTTTTTTTTTTGACAATTTATGTCATGTAATTTTAAATCGGTGATAATTATTTTTAAGAAAATTCCAGGTATACACATATAGGTAACCAAACATGTGATCTAACTCTAGAACATCACAGATATTCAGCAGTTTAAATCTCCACACGAATTAGCATATTTTCGTGTTATACTTGTTATGAATGATGTTATATGGTTGCTAGGTCCGCAGGTGCTAGGTGTTAGACGACGCCCGTGTTAGCTGTGGTGGGAGGGGTGGGAGGCGCCGGCTGCGTGAACATGAAGGTGGAGGCGTTCTGGAACAGCTGGCGCTTCACGAACTCCGTGGTGGCGGACTTCAGGTTCTCCTTGGCGCCGAACTTGCACTTGATGTAGCCGTACAGGTTCGCGCCGGTCAACGTCAACGCGATCAGAACTAGCAGCTGTCAACGAAATGTTACAAAAATTACAATCAAATAAATATTTCGGACATCTTACACACAACGCCATCTAGTCCCAAGCTCTGCTTAGCTTAGGACTAGATGGCGTTGATAAATACATACATATTGTTACGAGCCGGGTATTAAATAATTAAAGATAGTCGGTTGATTACCAAAAAAATATTACACTGTTTATTTACAACCCTTTTTACAATAATAATTCGCTATGTCACTTGTTAATAGCACTAGAAGATCGCTTCGATGTTAACTCCGCTGTATCGTGAACAATACTGACTCGTACGGGTAACCCAATCTGCTTATATATGGCTTTGAAACCCCTAGAAAGATCTATAATATTCGATAGAACATTCTACACTAAACAGAAATTACCAGAGTGAGTAATCTAGCGCCATCTAGCGTCGAATATCAGAGTTACTCCACAGTTGCGCACTACTTGACACTAGATGGCGCCTTCAATTCAATTCTCGCGATTGGTAGATTGTTCTAGACTATTTTTCTCGAAGGCGCAACACTGCCCCCTCCTAAGACATGCTCGTCCCGAGTATAATCAGTTCCATAGTATCGCGCCAATCGATCTACGTGAACTATCTTTGGGGCGCCTCTTGGACACTTCTGTATCCGGTAGGTAACATCATTGATTTTTGTCACCACCCGGTATGGCCCTTCCCACTTGGCTTGTAGCTTTGGAGATCTCCCTTTACTGCGAACTGGATTATGGAGCCATACTAGAGAACACTCTTCGAAGCCCTTATTGTTCACTTTCCGGTCATATCGGGTTTTCATCTTCTCAGACATTTGCTGGCCCGATTGTCTGACATGCTCATAAATGTCATTCATCTTGTTCCGCAAGTCATTAGCGTACTCTGTTATACTTCGCGGGGTGTCAGGGGGTATTCCAGTGATCAAGTCTGCAGGCAATCGTAGTTCTCTTCCGAAGTTTGCAAAAGCTGGTGTTACTGAAGTGCTTTCGTGGACTGCACTTCGGTATGACAGAAGAAACGGTTGGATGTGTTTGTCCCAATCTTTTTGCCTACTTTCAACAACTTTTGCTAGATACCTCTCTAGTGTTTGGTTAAATCGTTCCACCATTCCGTCAGATTGTGGGTGATAAGAGGTGGTTCTGGTTTTGTGGGCACCCATTACTCGACACATCTCTTGAAATATTTGAGACTCAAAATTTCTTCCTTGGTCACTGTGAATTTCTAAAGGCACTCCAAAACGACAGAAGACTTCGTGCACTAATTTGTCTGCAACTGTTGATGCTTCTTGGTTGGGAATGGCAAAAACTTCTGGCCACTTAGTGAAGTAATCCATTACAACCATGAAGTACTTGTTTCCAGTTTCACTTTCAGGAAATGGTCCCGCTACGTCTATTGCAATTCTTTCCCAGGGTGCCCCAACATTGTACAATTTCAATGGACCTCTGCTTCGTGTGTGAGGTCCCTTCACGGCCGCACAATTAGTACACTTGCGACACCAGTCCTCAACATCATCACGACAATGAATCCAGTAGAATCTCTCCCTTATCTTTAACAATGTCTTCTTAACTCCCATATGACCTCCTGAACATCCGTTATGGTAGAGCTGCAGAACCACTGGTATCTTAGCTTTAGGGACAACCATTTGCAGATGACAGCTGTCTCCTCGAGCGTTTTCCCATTTACGGCACAAGACTCCATCCTGGATGACTAGGCTATCCCATTGAGCCCAATAACTCTTTGTGGTTGAACTCAGCGATGCAACATCGCTCCAGTGAGGCTTAGGAGTCTCAGCTTTAATCCACTCGAGAATTGGTTTGATATCTGCATCCTCTTGCTGTGCTTGCTGTAGGCTTTCCTTCCATTCGATGCTAAGGTCCGTCTTTATTGTCCTTATAGGAACAGCTTCCTTTACTTCTTGCTTGGCACAGTGTTTGCAGTCTTCAGGGCAAGGTCTTCTTGATAATGCGTCTGCGTTACCGTGTGATTTTCCACTGCGATGTTCAATCATGAAGTCATATTCCTGTAGTAGCTCAATCCATCTCGCGACTTGTCCTTCAGGATTTTTAAATTGTAAGAGCCACTTTAGTGCAGCGTGGTCAGTTCGGAGGTGGAATTTACGCCCGAGCAGATATTTGTTAAAATGTTGCAGTGTCTTCACTACTGCCAGTAGTTCCCTTCTTGTGACACAATAATTTCTTTCCGGTTTTGACAAAGATTTACTGAAATATGCAATAACGACCTCTTGATCACCTTTCCGCTGGGATAACACACCGCCAAGCCCAGTATCACTCGCGTCTGTGTCAACTATGAATTCATTTTCCGTATCTGGATATCCTAAGATAGGTGTGTTGCATAGACGTCTTTTTAGCTCTTGAAATGCAATGTCACAACTTTCATCCCAGCAGAATTGTCTTTTCTCTTCAGTAAGTTTATGAAGGGGTTTGGCAATATCCGCAAAGTTTTTCACGAATCGCCGATAGTAAGAGCACAAGCCCAAAAATGCTCTTACTTGGGTCTTATCTCTTGGAACTGGCCAATCCTTGACGGCAGCGATCTTTTGCGGATCTGTTTGGACACCCTCTTCCGAAACCACATATCCTAAAAAGCTAACCTGCCGTTTGAAAAATGAACACTTCTTATGACTTAACTTTAGATTGGCACTTCGGATTTTCGATAATACGCGCTCCAGGTTTCGAATATGTTCTTCAAACGTACGGCCTACAATGACAATGTCATCCAAGTAGACCAGGCAAGCGTCTCCAGTTAATCCGGTCAGTACTGACTCCATCAGTCTTTCAAAAGTTGCTGGCGCGTTACATAATCCAAAGGGCATAACTTTAAACTGCCACAGTCCTCTCCCTGTAGAGAATGCAGTCTTCTCTTTGTCCTTGGGATCAATTTCTACCTGCCAGTATCCACTTTTCAAATCTAAGGTGCTAAACCACTTTACCCCTGTTAGCATGTCCAGTGTGTCATCTATTCTAGGAAGTGGATAGCTGTCCTTCTTCGTAATGTCGTTTAAACGGCGGTAGTCAACACAAAAACGCATGCTGCCATCCTTTTTCTTTACAAGCGCTACAGGTGAACACCATGGGCTGGATGAAGGCTCTATAACGCCGTCCCTGACCATTCCATCAATCATGGTTTGCACTTCCTTTTCTCGTGCTACTGGCAGTCTTCTTGGTCGCTGACGAATAGGCAACTCATTCCCAGTGTTTATTTTGTGTTCAACTAAACCAGTCTTTCCAATATCAGCTTCATTAGTAGAGAAAATATCAGCGTACTTAAGTAACATTCTCTTAGCCTTGTCAATCTCTTCCCTAGACAAGACATCTCGACAGTCTTCCAAAAGTGTTGACACGTTGACCCGTGCATCCTTGCTAACATTCGAAGTAGTCAAGTCTTGGCATCGATGCATCCAATCCACATCTTCGCAAGTGCCAATCAGTGTGCCCTTATGAATCACGTGTTGCTTGTCGCTCAGATTTAGCACACGTACTGCAGGGATGTTAGTAGTACTTACTAGAGTCCTTGCGATCTTCCATGGGAGGTCATTATATATCCTTTCAATAAGTACACACCGTTGCATTCGTCCGGAGTTATAAGGAAGACTAACTGGCATGATTGTTTCTGATCTGGGAGGAAGAACAACTTTCTTTAAGCTGTACACTTTTCCTGATGACGCTCCTTCCATGAACAGTTCTTCTTGACTACATCTCAATACACCTTGATTGATGTCGATCTCACAACAATTGTTCTTCATGAAGTCCAGGCCAAGGATGCAGTCGTCAACTATATCAGCCACGATGACGTTATGCAGGTAAACTTGGTTGCCCAACTTCAACTCCACCTTCTGTTCGCCTCGGACGGGTATGCGCTGACCAGTGGCTGTTACTAGGTTTATTTGCTCACGGTTACAGGTGATGTCCCTCAGAAACCGATTTGCAAGTTGGGAACTGACAACTGTGCGAGAAGCTCCCGTATCAATCGTCAGCTTACATGTTGTTCCGTTGATTTCGCCTCTGATGACCAGACTGTTCCCATCATGACTTTGCGAGATCGAAATCCTTGGGGCTCTTTGAACACCAGCCAGCACCCGCCCCGCAGTCCTGGCGTTTACTCGTTTCCCTGCTGTTGTTGGGCAGTACTATCAGTCGCCCTAATCTCCTGAGGCCGCTCGTAATTATTTCCTATGCTTCGCTTAGAGCAGCTGGACCGAAGGTGACCTTTTTCACCACAGGCGTAACACCTAGGGCTGTACCCCTTAAACCGGTCCCGCACAGGTGACGCCACAACCTCCCGGACCCGATGAGACCGATGATCTTGTCTCACAGCTTCCACCTCCAAAGGATGGGCCAGAGCGTCCTTGAGAGTTTCATGGTGTCCAAGTCGCACGGCAGCTCTAACTTCGAGGTCACGAATGCCATCGATGAAAGCTTGCACCAGATTCCCGTCCACGAGCGCAGGTGCAGACTGGTATGCCTTACGGACCAGTTTCTCAACTTCCAGAGCCCATTGTTGCAAGTTCTCACCGATGCGTTGGGCACGATCCTTCAGCTGTGCACGAAAAACGTGCTCCAGGTGAGCGTCACCATATCTTGCCTCCAATGCCTCCAGCAGTTGCTCATAGGTTACCTTCTTACCGAGGGCTTCGAGGACGGTTAGAGCCTGGTCTCGAAGACCCAAGGTGAGCGCGGTCATAGCCTGTTCCTTAGTCCAGCCGTTCGCCGTCATAACAGCCTCAAACTGGATCTTGTAGGCTGACCACGAAGATGTCCCATCAAACGGCGGTACTTTGAACCCCCGCACCGAAGGAACAGCAGTTACTGAAGTCGCCGCTCCGTCTCCAACTTTGAGGTTCCCTAATGCCTTCTTCACGTCGGCAATCTGAGTTTCGGCCTCAGTGATACGGTTCTCGTGTTGAAGAACCTGATCCTTCACTACCTTGAGTTCTTTGCCGAAGGTCTCGTGAATGCCTTTTAACAAGAGCATTTGTTCCTCCTGGCAGCGAGCCTGGTCTTCCTTGTCCCGCTGCAGCTGTTCCTCCAAGCGGCGGGCCTGCTCCTCCTGGCGGCGGGCCTGCTCCTCCTGATGGCGGGCCTGCTCCTCCTTGTCCCGCTGCAGCTGTTCCTCCAATCGTCGGGCCTGCTCCTCTTGACGGCGGGCCTGCTCCTCCTTGTCCCGCTGCAGCTGTTCCTCCAATCGGCAGGCCTGCTCCTCTTGACGGCGGGCCTGCTCCTGGAGCATCACCATTAGGGCCGTGATATCTGGAGCTGCTGACGATGTAGACGGCGTAGCTTCCATCGCTGGCTGCTGACCTTCCGGTGTGGGCAGTTGTGCACCTCCAAATCGCCTCAGGTCGGCCTCTTGCTGACGCTGACTCCTAGTTCGGATACCTTCCGTGTCTTCCTTTGGTAAAACCGGCATACTTTAATCCCACTTCTGACACCAAATTGTTACGAGCCGGGTATTAAATAATTAAAGATAGTCGGTTGATTACCAAAAAAATATTACACTGTTTATTTACAACCCTTTTTACAATAATAATTCGCTATGTCACTTGTTAATAGCACTAGAAGATCGCTTCGATGTTAACTCCGCTGTATCGTGAACAATACTGACTCGTACGGGTAACCCAATCTGCTTATATATGGCTTTGAAACCCCTAGAAAGATCTATAATATTCGATAGAACATTCTACACTAAACAGAAATTACCAGAGTGAGTAATCTAGCGCCATCTAGCGTCGAATATCAGAGTTACTCCACAGTTGCGCACTACTTGACACTAGATGGCGCCTTCAATTCAATTCTCGCGATTGGTAGATTGTTCTAGACTATTTTTCTCGAAGGCGCAACAATATTATACATAGAAAACGCCCAAACTCTGAAACAAATATTTGTGGATCATCTTCGATCAAATATATCATAGATGCACTGTTGCCGCTTAAAAAGTGGCACCGGCAAAACAAGGCATAAAACAACAATATGCCTTGTTTCGCTCTCATTCGCTTGGTGGCCGTGCTCGTGTTTACACACAAAAAAATGTAAAAATTACACTCTAAAAGAAGGATGGAATATCATATTTTCAGTAAGTCTATCTTTAATCTAACATATTGGTGTATTTTCGTTATGCTTTAAAGCTAATTATATTAATATTTTGATACAATTTGTGACTTAGAACGGCTTCTAATGTACGCATCCATCCCTTTCACACTCACGCGCGATGTTCATAAGAGACAAAAGACAAGCCTAGTGCTAGCGAACAAAGTCAGTAGGATAATGATTGAGTCGCCGTTACAATGTTTTTAGGTTAATTGAAGATTTGTTTTTGTTTTAGTTTTTTGAAATTTACATATTCAGGAGAATAAAAAAGACAGCCTTACCAACTTCACAGGTAGGTATTATATTCTACTAAGAATAATTAACCGACTTTAAAAAGGAGGTTATTAATTCGATCTGCATGTATGTATTTTTGACAAAATTGCAAACTGTTTATAAATGTTGGTCTATACCAGATTCTAAACGTGATTACCAAAATTTAAAATTATCCGTCCGTTCGTAAATATCTGAAAAACATTTGGAATATAAAATATATTCGATGATTATAGTTTAGGTATAGTCCAACTTATGGAATAGTGCAATATAATATGTATAAATACAGGCACGTAGGTATAGAAGGTCTAATATCTGAGTGGAATATTCAATATTAAATTAATACTTATTATAATTTATAATAAAATTCTATTCAAACTTTTAGCTATCAGAATCAAAAGAAGAAATAAAAATTGTGTGAAGAATTAATTATTTGTTGGTCCATCCAACTACCGTATGTTTTTTAAATCAAAAAGCAACTCCATTTTGTCCATGTTCCAAATAGAAGCGATAAGACGCGAACACACTATTTAATGTCAGTGGAATGTAACTCTCGTTATTCTTTGTACTATTATGTGCTTTATTGTAATACATTAAGTTTAATTTTTCAATACACTTTTTTTTGGGCATGTGTTGATTTATTTCTGATTTTTGAAAGAGTCATAAAATTTTATTGTCCTATCCTGACATCAAACTAAAAGGTAATATGTAGTAAATTTAATATGGATTTATTTACGTCCGTACGTCAATTGCTTTAAGTTAAAATTAGGTTAAGCTGTATACCAGTTCGGGACTTTTTTCGCTATATCTCAAGTGGTATACATATACCTAAGTACGTATAGAAGCGTGGACAGTATTTTGTTTACTTTTGTATGGAACTGTGCATCTATAATATATTTGATCGAAGTGGATCATACAAACATTTGGTCCCACCCGGGAATCAAACCCGAGATCTCAAGCACAGCAGTCGCATACGCTACCACTGCGCTACAGAGGCAGTCATCAAACGACAATTGAGATTTTATTGATTAATAGGGTTTAGAAGGGTGACTATTTAATGTTCTCTTCCTAGCCGATTTCGGCCACGACGGCCTGTCTCACGCGCGCGCGCGCATACACAGGTGCACTTTCTGTTCGCTCACTCTCCGATGGGACGGTTATTCGACACGACCGGGGAAAGATCAGGCGCAGGACCGATCTGTCATTAAGCATTTCTATAATCAGAAAAACTCAATAACACTTTTTGGCCGTCGGGCCAAAAAGCATTCGAACCCGAGACCTCATGATCAGCAGTCGCATACGCGAAGCGCTAGACCACGAGGCAGTCTACTATTTAGGAGAAGTATCTATACTTATAATAAAAATGTAACAGGTCCAATTCTGCACATTAAAGATATTTCGAAAAATTTATTTGGAGGGCTCTCTATAATCGATATTGAAGCCAAAACTGTATTTTTTTAAATTTTTGTCTGTCTGTCTGTATCTTGGCTGCGCATTACGCGAAACTACTGAACGGATTCAAATGAAACTGTGCATGATTTGAGTTCATACTACGAGGCAGGACATGGGATACTTTTTATCCCGAAATTCAGCACGGTTTCTGGGAGAGAGGGCATGAAAATCAAAATATGTATTTAGTTGTAATTCAATAACACATACTCCGATTTCATTCATTCTTTTTTTGCTAGAAAGAAAAAAAAAATATAAAGGGAAAAGTGTATTGTTTTGTCCGCGACTGTACACTGCCTGAGGGAAGCTGAGACAGATATGTAAATATGGCGGTACGAAGTTCGCCGGGTCAGCTGGTATTTACTAATTTTCCTGCCTTTTGACGACGAAATCATTTGACTTTCCTTTACAACAGTTTATGCCATGCGTTTAAGCAGGAAGATCATTAAATTCACATAACTCTTTATAAAAGTAATTATTAAGTTATTTTATGAACAAATACACTCGAACGCTAACTTTCGAGCGGATCGAATCTGCGACCTCTAACGTTTTAGTCTAATATCACAACCCATGGGTTGTCAATATTTATTTTATTAAGTTACAAAGACTACTTATATAAATCACTAGCGACCCGCCCCGGCTTCGCACGGGTGGATTTCAGATGCCCCCGCTGACGACACGATTCGTGCATTTTAAATCTGTAATATCTTCGAATATGTTCATTTAAATTAGATACTGTAAAGGGCCATTTTGATCTATATAAAATGCACAATGTATTTAATTTACTTAATTGTATAAGGATTCATTCTGTATTGCTTAAAATCAGTTCGTAAATAAGCCATTATTTCTCGTAAAAGGGAAGGAATAAAAAATGGTTGTTGTGGGTTATCCCTAAGAGATAGACATATACCGTCGCGGACTTTTTTGTAGTACTTTTTAAGGTGTACAATACTGTATTTGATCTATCTCGTAGGGTGCAACCAGCGTTTGCAATGTAAGCGCAAAAAATGTGTTTATTTGCTACATCACATTAGAAACCTCGAAAATTAACAGTGTTCCTATACTATATTATGCATTTATTATACATAAAAACCTTCCTCTTGAATCACTCTATCTATTAAAGAAACCCGCATCAAAATCCGTTGCGTAGTTTTAAAGATTTAAGCAAACAAAGAGACATAGGGACAGAGAAAGCGACTTTGTTTTATACTATGTAGTGACTACATACCATCCATTTGAACTTGAGTCCGAAGAGACAGAATATGAAGAAAGTGGACCAGATGAGCGGACACATTACCAGCCCCATCCAGAATAGACGACTCTCGTTCTGGTTTACACGATTCTGAAATTATTCAATACAGCTCAATAAATAATGAAATCGTATCGAAATCACGTACTTATGAGCCACGGTGAAGGGTACATCGGCCTCGAATCGACTAACTTGAGCGGAGTTTCGTCCTAACGTATCTGTTAAACTACTTGGAGCATAGAGTTATTATAGATAGATCAGGGGAGCGGGGCCTCCAGTCGTCCCTCGGTTAGAAAGAGATTGACGATCGCGGTACCTATCTGTCTTTCTCTACTGACGCATGCGCAGTTAGCGCTGAAAAGCAGCATAGCAGAACGATTCGATGGTTAATTAACTGCTAGTAACTAGTAAACCGCACGTTTGGCCTAGTGGTTTAACGGTCACCACACCGTTTCCTACTTCGCCAAGTGTCGTGGGTTCAAATCCCACGTAGGACAACACTTTGTGTGATCCACAAATTGTTGTTCTGAGTCTGGGCGTTCTTTGTGCCCGTTTCATGTATGTTTGTAAAGTCTTCCGCGATACAGGATTTATACTTAGTGCGGGAGTTGTCTTTTAAAAAAAACAAATTGTTGTGATTGGATTACCATTATTAGTTCTTTACTGCGCATATGTCAGTAGCGAAAGAGAGATGGGGTACCGCGATCTTTTCTCTCTTTTTAACCGTTGGACGTTTCCGCTTACAGGCAGCCGTATCCGTTCCCCACTCTATCTATAATAGCTCTATGACTTGGAGTCGCCCCACTCTACTATGTAAAGTGGTACCTTTTCCGTTCTAGTTCAAAGAAGCGTATGTAATACTCTCGCCGTCATCCTTTTCTGTTCACCTTCGCGCAAACGTGGAGGCTGAGACATTTTGCAGTCTCCAGTTCCTGACGTGTCTTTTGTGGGATAAAAGAGTATTAGATATCCGCCATCTCTCACGCCACTTTCTGCGACGAACTACATGGAATTTTCGAGCGGAGTTGTAATTAATTTCTGTCCGAATGGAAGCTCCCTATGCATTACACGTACTCGAACTGACTATGTACGAGCATGTAGCATCTTCAGAATAATTGCAGGTCCTAGGACTTGTACAAACTGTATGAGACTGTTTTTTGTAAAATCAAACCTACCTGAGACTCACTGCATCATTGTAATATTGATATTTGTCTCTACGTACATTTACCTGTTTCGCCTCGAACACCCAGTGTGATTTGCCATCATCATCTACATAGTTCCACCATCGCAGACCCACTAATAGACGACCTGGAATTGGAGAATATTAAATTTATTTCATTTTCAGTTTTGGGGTATTTAATAAACCCCTAAGTATATACTAGCTTTGCTTCTAAGTTCACTGATGTGCCACCGATAAGTCAGGTAGTTTTTTCTCTTTATAATTTTAACAATAAACATATACAACTATTTCTCTATGACTAAGAAAACATAATTGAATACATAATTATGGGCTAATATAATAAAGTATAAAAAATACCTATTACAATATTATATTTATAATCACTCAAACTATTTTGAAGTATGAATACTCGTATAAGTTTATTGAATAAACACAAACTGTATCCTCGAATAAAAATAGGAAATTATTTAGAATTGTTTGTGTAATAAGGAAAACTGCAGAACAAAACTCACCACTAATGTTTTTGACAGTCCAAAAGTCGGCAGAGAGCAGCAATGTGACAAGCACGAAGCTAGCTATGAAGGAGTCTGAGAACCAACCACACAGCATGTACACGACAATAGCTGAGCACCGGAAAACTAGGTGGAAGAACACTATGTAGGGATGCCTGGAAATATCACCATACAACATTATTCATTATCTGCTACATTTTCTTTTAAAATAGAAAAAGGTAAAAAAAACTATAACCTATCTCTGTAAAAACTTTTAATAAAATTTATATAGCCTACTAGCTTTTGCATGCGGCTCCGCCCGCGTGTTTGTCGGTTATCGCAGCAAAAATTTTCTTTTTTTAAGAAGATTTCAATGAAATTTGGCATGGGATCTCCGATTCAAATCAGTGCAGCGGTTTGGCCGTGAAAGCAGGACAGACAGACAGAGCTACTTTCGAATTTGTTTCGAAGTAAGGATGTCACCCGGGCCATTATTACGAATCTATTGAAACCTCATTCATTAAAATTGTTTCAGTGGTTTAGACGGTACAGTGGAACATATACATAGTGTCAAAACTATTATCCTTCTTTAGACTTTGCCATTTTTGGGTAAAAAGAGAAAGCTTGATTAGGAATAAAGTAGTGACCGACCAATGATTCGGTTTTGGCCTGTTTCGGCGGGTCCGAATAAATCCTATGGCATGGGGGACTTTACAAACATTCATAAAACAAAGAGCACCCAGATTCAGAACAACAATTTTTGGTTTACACATTATGGTCTAATATGTAGATTTTAACCACAAAACTCAGCACAGTAGTAAGTCGCACAGCGACCGATTAAATGCTATTTGTGCAGGTAATGTCATTTTCATCCCACCAGCTCGTAAAGAGTATTTTTGCCCTTCCATATCTGAGTGCAAAAGCCGTTTTTATTCGCTAGAGGATAAAGTAAAATTGAATTTAGAACATCATGTGCACTAAGCTTGTGAAGTCAAAACATCATTAAACCTATTTTCTTCTACCTCCATGGTGTCGAATTTATTTATTTATTTAACAACTTTATGCACAACGTGCAATGGCGGACTTAATGCCACAGGCATTATCTACCAGTCTATCGTTGGGTGGTGTGGAAATGAATTAAAAGGTGCACTACACATTAGTAAGGGATTCTAAAATTCTAAATAGACAATAAAAATAACAATTAAGAAACAAATGATTTATCATACATTTTTTTTTTATTTGTTAAAAACTCTGACTCGGAACCTTCTTGGTGTACTTTTTTTTTTGATTTGCTTTGCCAGTGCCGTTGTCTTTTTACGTCATGCCACCTCGCTGAAGTGGGATGAAAAGTTACGTGTTGCACTCAAGTGCAATTACTTTTTACCTAGTGCTCTTTTAATTCCCTCGCTGACGCTCAGGATTCTAATTTTTGAATTCGCTTGCTCGGTCATCAAAATTGAGCATGCGGTTAAAAAGCAACTTTGCACTCTTGTATAACAAATAACTATGATGTTACATATCAGTAAATTTATGATAGAAAAAATCTCTTAAAAAGCACCCTATGCCTTTTAACAATAAAAATATTGTTCATTTGAATTGTGTTGGCCACATAAGTTCAACATCTCTCTTCTAATAATTATTATTTTTACGGGAATTAACGCGATCACTTATTTCACGGTATTACATACCTCTGTTTTGCCTGACGTTTCGACCAGGTTGCACTGGCCGTGGTCACAAGCTGACTCTAACGTACGACGTAAGCCATACGGATAGATACCTACACGCCACGTCTCATCATCACCCCCGGCACTTGCAATCTGTTATGACTTCACTCAAAAACAGAGCTTACGATCTCTGTGACCCTGAACATTTAGAACGGAAGCTAGAACATTTTCAGGAGGTACTCAAAGGTAACGGATATCAAGTGAATGGAGGACGGAAGCAACCAAAAATAAGACGCAAGTATCCAGAAGTGAACAGGCAACCAGCCTATATGCCTTATGTCAAGGGAATTACGGATAAGATCGGGTCCGTGTTAAAGAAATACTCCATTCCGACAGTATACACATCAGGCATAAAGGTTCACAACATCGTCGGCACACCGAAGGATATATTGCCACTACAAACTCCGGGTGTTTATAAAATAGACTGCAGCTGCGGAAGTTCCTACATAGGCCAAATGAAGCGGACTATTCCTGAAAGGGTCAAAGAACATATCGCTGCTGTGCAGAACCGACAGACGAGCAAATCGGCGATTGCAGAACATGCTCTCGATGCAGGCATCAACCACTGGATTGAATTTCACCGCACGCAAGTCCTCTCCACCGAACGTCACTTTTACTCAAGAGTTGTACGTGAAGCGATTGAGACTAAAAAGCATAAAACTTTCAATCGGGAAGATGGTTTTAAATTATCTACAGCGTGGAATCCAGTGTTAAAAAACATACCACCTCGCTTTTCTGCGCAGTTGGATAAACACCAGAACAGGAACACATCGGTTTGCTTACAGAATAGGGACCCTGTTAGTGTGGTATGTGACGGTACATGGCGAAACAATTTTATCAATAATATTGAAAATGTGCTGGTGGATGAAGAACCTTCTACTTCACGGATTCGACGACGGAGGGCGTGCGCCGCTGAGCCAGTCAGCCTGTGACCACAGCCAGTGCAACCTGGTCGAAACGTCAGGCAAAACAGAGGTATGTAATACCTTGAAATAAGTGATCGTGTTAATTTCCGTAAAAATAATAATTATTATATCATGGAACGCGAAAGTTTAAAAGTTAGTATCTCTCTTCTAAATGTGTAGGTATACAGAATGTAGATAAAATATTAATTAAGTAAATTAAAGATAGTAACTTTACAGATCTCTCATTAATTATAGTAGATTTAAAAAGATATGTTATTAAAAATAATTAATTTAAGAAATTGTTTTCTAAAGTGAATGCATTAAGATTGTTCTTATTTCTAGTTTTATTTTGTAAAATCATCAAAAAAATAATTACTTTCTAATCTAAAGTGTTGATAATATAAATGTGTATCATGTAATATATGTTTTATTAATCTTGTTTTTGAATGTATTTCAAGTTTGAAAGTGCTTTAATTTGATTTTATCTCATGTTTATCATGGAAATCCATTAAAAGGTGATTTCTTATCACTATTCTATTAAGTGTGAAATATTTAGTTTTAAAATAAATAGAGATTTTGCAGGTATTTTATAGTAAAAGCCATTATATTAGAATATAACTTAAGTGATATATATAACTTGAGTAATACTTACACAAAATGTTTGTTAGCATTGTCTTCTTCACCGAAAGCGATGGTGTCGTCGTCGAGCAGCGGCACCTGCGGCACACCTGGCTGTAAGTAGCGTGGTAATGACACTACATCAGCTCAAGCCGTGCAAAGCCAACTTAACTACACATCGTTGTAACACTAGTTTCAAAATAACATAACTTACTTCAAAAATAAAATAGCTAGGATATACATTCGACTAATAAGCTATAACTTCATTACTATTAATATTAAAATGAATGGGAATACAGTATTTACTAAGAGAAATGTTTTATTCTTTGAGAATTAGTCGCTGCTATTAAAGACATACAGTTAGCATGACAATTCTGAATACTTACAGTAGCAGACGTCATTCCTGGATTATTCATTGTTAATTTAACTTTTAGTAATTTATAGTTTATAGTTTATTTTTCAGTAGTTACTGATATTCGTCATCGATTACACGCCATTTGACACTGACATAACCACAGAACAGCTAAACTACTAACGGAGGCATAGAGCATATTTTACTGAAGAGGCATCCGAACGGGCGGAAAGCGTGATCGGACTAGAGAGAGAGAGAAAGACTGAGTTTGGGTAGTGTCTGTCTGTCTCACGCAAGCTCTCGCGGCGTTACCTCACTCTGAGGCGTTCTATTTAAGGCTTGAAGTGCAAGACAGAGATAGATGCGGCGCTTGCGCCGACTCATCATTTCATCAATGTTTCGTTATGACGTTGTCACGTTAAACTATCGTCCGTAAACTGACTTTGATATGTAAGATACTGATAGGCCATTTATCGAAAGGCTATAAAAAAAAAAACGAGGTTGCGTGGGTCAGCTAGTTATGTACAATTTTACAACTATTGTATTGTATACAATTGTATAACTATTACAGATTAATACTCTATACAGCTAGATAGGTCTAACTAAGAAAAATAAGTCAATCGTTGAATTTGTAGGGTCACAGAGAACAAAGAAATGCTTATTTAGCATTACGGTGTCGAATTATTTTGAGAGAGAGAGTACAGCCAGTTGCCAGTCAATCTGTAACGCCGAGCCGGGACGCGCACTTAGGGGAACATATACCTCGTGCTGTGTAATAAATTTATTTTATTTTATTCCTTACCAATGTAAGAGAGTAATATACTAAATTTTTAAAAGTATATATACTCTTAAAAATTTAACTCAGCTGGCTCAGATGTTTGAGAAGTTGCGAGACATCTTCTTGTTATCTTGTCCCAAATACCGTGGTGTTACAAGACGAAACTTTTTGACCGGTCGATGTTGGCAGTAATGATGATGGTCTAGAGAAGTGGTCGCTCAGAATAGAGCGGGAATTCAAAATACAAAAATATTTAAATTAAAGTTAAAAAAGAAAATTTAAATGCTTAAAAGAAAACCAACAAATGGATTGGACAACATTTTAGTTTGTTTTAGAACGAAGGTGGCGCATAGCGGACGACCGAACTGATTTAACTTCACTTGAATAAAAAAAGTTAGAACTGTCAAAATTTTGCAGCACGGCACATGCAAGGGCTGTTTACAATTTTGCTTCATACTTGTGATTGCCTTTAGTGTATTTTTTTCGCGCATTATTATCTATTTTCTGTGTGTTGTACGATGTCTTCCACCGGAACGGTGGTTGCGTCCCGTGTGTGGTCGTGATTCTCGGTTTAGTGCGTGACAGGTGTATATTTTGCGTAACAGACTCGCTATGGGTGCTAAAGCGAGTACCGCGAACGGGGGCCAGAGTCCGCGTGCCAGGACATTCTCCACAAGCTCCAGCTCTGATGTAGTATCAGGGGGCGCAGGGTTCAGTCTACTGAGAGCGATTCCAGGGATACAGGTGTCGAACGATCGCCAGCGGGCTAGGTCGTTATCTTCGGTGCCGGATCTTCACTCTTCACATGAGACGATTGCTATTCCTCCAAACTCACAGAGTTATGAAGCTTCAGCGGCTGCCAGCCCCGATACCGATTCGAGTTCGAACGAAGAAGTCGGTCCGGTGGCGGGTACATCACTGTCGCTCGGCCGGGTCTACGCCGCACATTCGCTGCCCTCACACATCTGGTCTATAAACGGTAAGTAACCTCTAAGCAATATTACTTACAGAGACAACATATATATTTTTTTTTTGTTTTATTTCTCGTTTAATAAAAGTTGTCTGTAATGTAAACAAGTTCACAATAGTGTACACTTCTTACATAATTTGGTTATTGTGTGTGTGTGTGTGTAAGTCTCTTTGTTGACAAACACTGTCAGGAGTTTAATTCATCTTTTAATTATACGTAATTTATTTTCTTTCCTTCTTTGAGACAATGCTTGTCTTTAATTGTATGTTTTTTTAGTTTAGATAAAGTTAAACATTATTATTTAAAATGTTAATTGTAATTTTTATTGAATTGTATTTACTTCAGACTATCAAGCTTTGTTTTCTTCTTAATACTAATACACAGGAATAAAAAGTATTTCATCATCTTCAAAAGCCTCAAATAGTCCACTTCTGGACATGGGCTTCTTTTTATCAAGGAGGTATTTTGTAATAAAAACCTAATCAGTATTTTTTTATAGATCCTAAAATATATTTAGGAAAAAAAATTTAAAAAAAAACATCAAATAAAAACTCCCTGCCTACAAACACTAGGAAGCGTAAAATAAACTGGCTGTGATTTGGATGCCTTAATTTACTATGTGACAATTTTTGTCCATATTCAATTAACTATTCATTTAAATAATGTAGATGTGTGCTAGGCACCTTAAATCTGTTTGAAGCTAACTTAAAGCCTAACCTAGCTTAAACTCCTCCTTTACATTTTGGTACCTTTACCAAAGTATGAAGGAGTGCAGAAAACAAAAAAACAAAAAATATGGTAAATTTTTGAACACTGGGTGAGCACTAGTTATTATAACAATTATAGCGACTTGACATCATTGACATAGTTAGAAAATCACAGCTATGTATATGTTAGCATGCAACATGAACTACAGATGTTGCCAGTATTTTTATCTACCTTCCAACATCAGATCAAATAAAAAAAGGTAGATAACGCACCGCCTTGTTCTTGTTGAAGCAGAAAAAAGGCTCTGAGTTCCAAGTAAATACAGGCGTTATGCACTAACTATGCTATAAACTATGCTACTTTTCGTCAAGTATTGATAACTTATATGATACAAAAGTACCCCAGTTTATAGCATAGTTAGTGCTTATAGCGTGTGTTTACTTGGAACTACGAGCCTTTTTACTGCTTCAACAAGAACAAGGCGGTGCATTACCTACCTTTTTTTATTGGATCTGAGCCTCCAACTGGACAGTTTTTATGTTTTTTTTATGTATAAATAAATAAATAATTAATAAATAAATAAAACTTTAATTCTCTCACAGGAAGGTACAAATTGGTTACATATGATCTAGGTACAAACTAAAGTTTCAAAAATTTCTAAAAATTTCCCTAGTGAGAGCTGGAGTCTATACTAGGCTCGAAACCTGTATTACAGATCTCCAGGCCCACCCTACGGCAGGCCCACCCTACGGCCAACAAAATATTTTTATTTGGATATAATATTAGTAGGATTTATGATGAAAACGTTTAGAAAAATATTATAAACTAGTTGTTGCCCGCGGCTCCGCCCGCGTATTTGTCAGTTATCGCGGCAAATAGTAGCCTATGTGTTATTCTGATGTATAAGCTATATTACTGTAAAGTTTCATCCGTTTGACGTTTGAAATTCTAACTTAATTCTTTTGGATTTTTTCGTTTCAATTTTATTAGGTTTCTTTTGTCAAGGCTTATACCTCTAGATCTAGGATTTCATCATGGCCACTTTTGACATTCAATAGACAAATGTTAATCATCTTTTCAATTTGGCTTTGACATACATACATTTATATATAATTTATGTACATTTGTATATATATGTGTCATATGCACAATAGTATGGGCTATGCTTTATTTTTGTTCATAAAAAATCGTATATATCGATTAGTTGAAATGTATATTGCATTGATTTGCATGCTTCCGACGATTTAATGTTATTTATGACTAATAATGAAAAGTTTGTCGTGTAAGGACCGACCAAGTGTTCTCAGACACATTTTTACTTGCACTCAAGTGCTATCTTTCTCCTCACCTGTCTAGGAATATATATATACTTTCTTTAAATCGCTCAGACAATCATATATATGAATTACAAATTTACAGAATAAAATTTATTTACATTGATGATGTAATTGAAGATATGTGTGTCTTTCTGTTCGCCTGGCAGGTACTAGTGCTCACCGGAATCGCCTGTCATTTTGTTTTGGAACTTCTTAATGAATGATCTAAATCCTATAAAAATTTCAGCCTTACAGGAACAAGTTTTTTTGTGTCATTTTTTTTACACTTTCAAAACCATGAAAGATGATGATGTGCAGGGCTGAGGCCTGCCAGGCGATGGTTACGTACTTAGCACGTTATAACTCATCACTACAAGAGTTTCTAGCCTTATAGACACACCGTTGGTCGAAAGGTTCAGTAGCTCTCTTACTACAAGGTGTGAAATCGAAAACCTATTTTTGCGTGCGCTGCAAAAAATATTGACAATAGAACAAAATAATGTATTACGAGTTTGTAGGTCCCATTAAGATCTACAAAAAAGTCCGCGAGAGCACATATCTAACTATCATGGTTTAGTCACAATAACCGCTTTTGTGTAAAAAAATATATAATATCGTCTGAAGAAAGAAACTACGATACATGTGTATCGTAATATTAATCCTTATCCAAATTAAGCATTTTGTTGTCAAGGGTATTTATGTAGAAGTAAAATACTTGTTGTTTCATCCCAATCGGACATTTCGTTTAGAAGTTATCACGAGTATAAGACGCTAAGAGTTGGTACCTAATAATGAGTTATTTGCCAAAGAGTTTTTATCAAGTTAATACCTAATGTTAATCTTTATATATCATTATAATATAATACTCATAATCAACAACAAATAAATGTGTTGTTGATTATGAGTATTAGATCTTAGAAGAGTATATATCATATAGGCTATATATCATCACGCTAACACCAATAGGAGCGGAACACCAATGAAGAATGTTTCAAAAACAGGGGAAAATTATCACGCTACGGGCAATAGGAGACGCAAACGACGATGCGTGGGTCAGCTAGTTTATAATATTAGTATAGATGATTGTTTTCTGTTTGGTGATGGATTATGAATATGGAGTGTTAATACCCAGTGCCGTCTTTACCATAAGGGCACACGGGGCCAGTGCCCAGGGCCCCCATCATCAGGAGGGCCCCGAGGAACCAACAATTTTGTGTCAGACATATGTTCTCGTTATAATTTGCGTACACTTTACACTTTTTTCACAAAAAAATATGGTACACTAAGTATTGCCCGCGGTATGTATTTAATTAAAAATTTTAAGTATGTATGAATAATTTATTCATGTTTTTAAAAGTTTTATTTATTAACTAGCGACCCGCCCCAGCTTCGCACGTGTGGATTTTAGATGCACCAACTGATGACAGAATTCGTGCAGTTAAAATCTGTAATATCTTCGAATATATTCATTTAAATTACACACTGTAAAGTGTCACATTGGTCTATATTAAATGCAAAATATATTTATGGTACTTAATTGAATCAGGATAAATGCTGTATTGCTTAAAATCGCTTCGTAACTGAGCCATTTTTTCTTGTAAAAAGAATAAATGTAATAAAAATGTTTATTGTGGGTTATCCCTGAGAGATAGACATATACCATTGCGGACTTTATTGTAGCCCTCTATAAGTTGTCCAATACTGCAGTACATTATTTTCATCTATCTCGCTGGTTTCAGCCAGTGTTTGCAATATAAGCGCAAAAAATGTGCTTATTTACGACATCACATTGGAAATTTTTAAAATTATCAGTGTTCCTACTCTACTACTCGTATATTATACATATAAACCTTCCTCTTCAATCACTTTATCTAATACAGAAAACTGCTTCAAAATCCGTTGCGTAGTTTTAAAGATCTAAGCATTTATAGAGACAGACAGACGGGGCAGCGACTTTGTTTTATACTATGTAGTGATGTTTATTCAAGAGCCCATTAATAAGGATTTTCATACAAATTTTCGAAGGCCGATGGGGCCATAAATTTCTTAAGAGATGACCGTAAACATGATATTACAGCGTTGGTAGGTACAGGGTAGTCCGAAGACCTGGTGAAGATCACGAGACGTCGTGAAATGTCAGCCACATTGAAAAAATGCGGGTGGAGTAATGAACAGTGCCTGACTGTTGTAACTGTTTCTCTTAGGGGGTAAGCGTTGTCACTCTTAGAAGCACTACCTGGTTCAGGTAGCGGATATAAAGAATTGTTAGAAGCGCTCGAGTCGAGAACGCCATCTGAAACACGTTTTCTGCTCCCAGATATGCGATACAGCCCAATGCCCAGGAGAAGGCCTGCAGCAATGTACGTTGGAAATTGAGAACCTCGTACGGAGAGCGTAGATGATAAAAGCAAACAACTTGCAGATTTCCGTAAACAGCATCAAGGACTTGGAAGTAAGAGCTGCAGCCTGCAGTAGTGGCCACCACGCTTCAATAAGTGAAGAACTGGCACACGCCCTGGAGGTCCAAGTGGTTCGACAGGATATCCGGTCGACCCACAAGCGAAGTCTCAGAGGAAATAAAAGAGATCAAGTATTCTTTTAAGAAGGGTTCTGGGATCATGGTGTGGTGTCCAGGTTGAAAAAAAATATAGGATTGCCTGGAGGAGCTATTGAGGAAACGATGCGAAAAAAAGTTTGTTGATCTAAGACGCACATTCCAAGGCACCAATCTAGGAAAACCTGATAAACAACATATAAAAGGTGACTTCATGAGACAATCCAAAGAATATGTCTCGATGAGAAAATGTACTCCGACTCGAAACTCGAAATCTTGCTTGAAACTCAAAGCTTGACTTTTGGGACCCTGTGAAGATGAATCAATGGAGTTAGCACAGGGGGATGATATAGACCTGAAGAAACTTATCACATGGTAAGCATCTAAGGTTCCGGAAGTTCTCCGTGAAGTTCACAATGGAGCTTCAGAAGGCCAGGCCAGGCTAGTGTCAAGAAATGTCGGCAAGATGTACCGGGTTGGTGTCGTAGTGGTGCCGTAAATGTACTACTTTTATATTGTTGTTTAAAGGCCCACACATGCGAAACCAAGATACCAGCAACTTTATAATGGACTGGAAACTAATTGCAGTTGACATAGCGAGCGGGAACGAGAAAACTCGATACGGCTGGCGCTCAAACAGTTTTGATAAAGGTGCACTGGTTTGGCTGAATAACTCGACACGTATGCATAGTAAAGCCCCAAAACTACAGACCAAGTGGGAGGGTCCGTACAAAGATAACAGGATTAACGACATGACCCACAGGATTCAGCGACAATCAAGTTCAAAGTGGTGCATATACCCCACTCGGCTGAATATACAAGTGGCTAAATATAGCAGCAATATGGCGTGGTAGCAATAGCGATGCAATGTTACCCGAGAAAGTTCTAGTCGGATTCTTGGGGCACAGAATAATAAAACTTAAAGAAATATAGACTGATTTTGCGGTTGGCAGGTTTATATTCGACAGCGTTTTTCGAATCCAGGCGTTTCGAGAGGCTGTTGAACTTTCCCAAATAATCTAGTAATAGCGGCATCTAGTATAAAAAGGCATTTTACTTTGAGCTACAGTGCGACAAATATCTGAGTGACATAAGTGATTAACAGAGCGACCTAGGCGGTCATTAAGGACTGTTATTTTGTGGTTTTAAGAGCGTTTATAATAAAGTCTCTTTTACACGTCAAAAGGCTTAATTCTCAAATTCGTCGAATCCGAAAACGTGATAATAAATAGAAGGTTTTGCTTAACACAAAACCTGAAACAAACCATTAAGGTAATTGTAACCAAAAAACTAACAGCATACACGATTACTCATAATAAATGTCCATAGTAGAAAAATCTTAGCATAATACACTTTATTTACTTTCCAAAAGGGCCCCTAATTCTTATGTGCCCAGGGGCCCCCGCTTAGGTTAAGACGGCCCTGTTAATACCTCTACTCATGCTATGGGTATCGTAAGAGGCAACTAAGGTAACAAATTATGCAGTACGACATTACGTCTGACCAGTGTGGTAAAGTGCGCCGAAACCTCCTTCGTCCAGCAGTGAACTATTGAAGGGTGTTAATGATGATTAAAGATGTTGAATGTATTGTGATGTCTTGATATAATATTAATTTTAAATGCTGCAGCCACTTTAAAAAACATTGAGTACTTTGCAAAATAGGCTGTAATGCTAGTAATTGTAACTGCAACTGTATTAACTCATAGGTTTGTACTTGTACTTTAACTAGCTAACCCACGCAACGTTGTTTACGTCTCCTATTGCCCGTAGCGTAAAATTTTCCCCCCGTTTTTGTAACATTCTTCATTGGTGCTCCACTCCTATTGGTCTTAACGTGATGATATATAGCCTATAGCATTCATCAATAAATGTACTATCCAAACTGAAAGAATTTTTCAAATCAGAGCAGCGGTTCCTGAGATTAGCGTGTGCAATCATTATTTATTATTATTATTAGTAAAGGCACCAAACCATTATGGGTCTTGGTGGTTGTTTTGTTTGATAATTACATTTTTTTTAATACATTATTATTTTTATACCTAGCATAATACATACTAAAAATCTGTATTTAAGTCTGTGTTCATTTATTTATTCTATGTTTTTCATCACTTGTGTATGCATTTAAGTAGTTACTTAAGTAAATCATCATCAGCCTATTGCAATCCACTGCTAGACATCGTCCTCTCTCCGTTGCACACCTTTCAGATCAGTTTATGGCTTCTCGCATCCAGCTCCTGTCAGCCATCTTGCACAAATTGTTATTGCTTGCATGGCCTGTGGTCTTACACTGCATTTGCAGAGACGCCATCTCAACTCTAGAGTTCTTCTATCACACACAAGGGTTGTCAGTTCTGTGACACGCGGGGCACGCCACTTTCACTGCCATAGTTAGTTTTAGTAATTGATATAGGTATGTGTGAACTAATATTGTATGTATTTTTAACAAGAAAACACTTCTAAATATGTATTGATAATCTATTTTTGATACTGCATTACTGATATTATGATGTTATTTTGATATTAGCTAGAGTGTGGTATAATGAACCAAACATGACTAGTTATTTTTTATGTTTAAAAATATTGACAAAATACATGAAAATTATCCCAATAGAGATCTTTTTTCAATATTGTATTTTCATTTTGTAATTCTGCTAAGGCAGGAGAAATCCAATCTCCTACATCTCTGTTAACAGCAGAAAAAAAGAGAGGAGAGGATTTAGAGAAAAGTCTGACGAATTCGAAGACGGTAAATTCGCAGCGAGGGAAAATGGTCTTCCTAAATGCTTTTTTTGAGATTGGCAAAACATCGGCCTTGGATAGTCTGACGAAGAAAATATGAGCAAAAGATATCGAGTTAACTTGCAGTCTCTGATTTCATGTATTGGCAATGGAATCAGGGGATACGGCCTGGCATAAATTTCCAGCCCAAGTCGTAAGTGTAACCTTCATCGGATACGAACTGTGATTTTTCAAGGTCACGAGGAAGAGTATCTTGTAAAAAATTCCGCCTTCACTGGGTTACGATGACGTCTTTCCGAGACGAACACTTATTTTTATCGTAAATTATTAACGTACTGTGGTACAGCAAGTAAAAGCATTTTAAGAATGCATTATATTTTGGGCTGTCTATTTTTAGAAATTTATTATGTAGATACCAACTGCCCTTGGTAGATACCCTTTAAAGGTATTTAGCAAGTTGGATCGATCAAGAGAAACATTTACTTTTTTACGAGGTTGATTATGACATACAGTGAAGAGACTCCAAGCGCGTATGTCTGAAGCAAGACAACTTGATAGATGTTCTATAAACTCCCGCGCGTCCACGCGTCTGGGAGCGACTTTCTCGTACCATAATAAATCGCGACCGCTTTTCCGGGTTAACGCGTGCGCTGTTCAGTCGTGATCTGCCATTCGTTGCGTACACACCTCACAATGTACAGACGTCGTTACCGTACCACCCTCGGCCTCGGTCTTGGGTCCTCATTCTCATCAACCTTCTCGACGACGCTTTCGTTCAGAACCACAACTAGCACAACATCCGCCACTGATAGTGTTAGGTCGGATGCGCGGGCGACGGCCGCTAAGCTCAAATCGAAGTATGAAAACGCCGGCACAGCGCAAGGTGCGTCCGTTACTAACATGTGTGCGATTTAACCTTTATTATATTATAGTTAATTTGTTATGACAATGTATTTACGTTACGTCTGTATTATGTAAAATGTTCTCTCGATTTCCGCGAAACGAAAGCGAAAGCTTTGGCTACACGAGCTTACGAACATTAAACTCTTAATTAAAACATTCTGGTCTAATACTTCAAGTCTCTCAGTACTGTAATTTACCGTTATAACAATGCTTTGAAGTTGTATGAAAAGTAAAGTGGATTTAATTAAACGAAACTACGCGGTTCACCGTCCCTTTACTTTCGTTGTCGTGGGAAATATCGGGATATTTTGTTTGTTTTTCCCGAGCGAGGATATTGCGAGGAATGATGGCCGGTCGTATGGACATCTTTGTTAGTTTTCCTCATGTGAGGGATATACGTTTGTGATTGCCCATCCCTTTTATGTTCTATTCTCCTTTTATTGTAATGGCTATACTTTATGATAACACGCCATTCTCTTGAAATAATTCCCAGATCCTTGGATCTTTGATGTTTTCTTTTGTTTAATGTAATGATTTTTATTTATTTATTCGAGTTGCTATATTTTCTGACAGTTTAGCTAAAATTTTAAGGCAGATAATAAGTTGTAGTGGAACAACTTAAATACTTGAAACCACTGGATAAAGCCAGGGCCAATGAACTTTACTTGCAGATATTAGAGTTTCAGAAAGCACATTAAAACATATTTTAATCACTTCAGAAGCTGAAGGAATAGTTTGAGATGCAGCTTCAGTTGAGTAAACTCGTCTTGCTTTAACGTACTCTATTAATAGTGTATCAGCGAGAATGTGTGACAACCACCCTGACATAATTGTGTCAAACGTGTATATTAGGAGCATAGCGAGTGCCACATGATATTATGTAAACATACTTACATACAAACTTCTTTGTTATGTTGTACGTCTTTTGCTAATGCGTATAAAGTCCTTGTAATAGATAACTTTAAAAGCTTTGTATCGCTCGTGTACAGCAGAGAAAATTAAAGTTATTGTATGAAGAAATTGAAATTAATTAGGTATTTGATAATTGAAACCTCATTTCCAAAGTAAGGTTGTTATTTTTTAACCGACTTCTAAAAAGGAGGAGGTTCTCAATGCGACCGTATAAATATCTTAAATATAAAATTCTCATGTCTCATCTCAATTCTCACAATGTTAGTTACCATACTCCTCTGAAACGGCTGGACCGATTTTTATGAAATTTGGTGTGCATATCGGGTAGGTCTGAGAATCGACCAACATCTATTTTTTATACACCAATTTTTTTTTATGGCAAAACAACGTTTGCCGGATCAGCTAGTTATATTTTTATTTTTATTTTAAGGCAATTTAATTTACCTATAATTGTTTCAATTTAATAATATTGAAATTATACATTCTTACACTAAATACATATAGCTATAATTTTGAAATCGATCCTAAAACGTTTATAAGCAATATCATAATAGTTTACTTCGGCAGTTACACCCCGATAAGTTTGAATTGACTATTAAACTGCTAGCGAACTACTATAACACTGATATTAATGCTTTTATCTAATAATACATTATAAACAGTAGGTCTGGTCAGTGCTAGCTGTTTACAGTGACTGTTTGGTTTTAAGAACAACCAGAGGTACATAGATCCCAAGCGAGTCGTGGTGAAGTTTGTCCGATTTGATTACCCGGTCGGGAAACTTGCAATCTTAAACAATAATATATCTAAACTTCTGTACCATTTGTTAAGCGCATCACCGTAGAGTACCCACATTACAGTACTTTCTGATGATGTATGTAGAAGGACGCTTGGACGGCCATCTTTATTAAATTCAGGGTTTTTTTTTGTTTGATGTACTCTCACTCAGTGTCACTCTCACGACTACGACGAATCTATTGATACCACTCAAAGCCGTTTAAGCTCTAGGGCGTGCCAAAGAAATATACAAACATACACTCGAAACATAACATAACCCTCCTTCTTTCGCAGTCGAGTAAAAAGGTAACGTACCTTTGCTTATTGTAAAATAGTATACACTACTATTTTATTTGAATAATTACGCTTTATGCATATCATCTTGATTATTAGGACAACACGATAAAAAACGTACTAGCGTAGAAGTGTGTATGAATCGTGCGCCTGCGCATTTAAATATGTTTGACATTTAATGGCCGACTCTTGTCCATCTGTCGTAAAAGTTAAATCAAATCGAGCGTCACTCGTCGTCGAAATATTAATTTGCGAATGTAGACTAGTGATGTTTCTCGTTTTAATGTATAGGATATAATATCCGCAAGTTTTAATTTAGCAAGAGTTTAACATTGATTTATTTACTGTAGTAGTGTGTTATTATAACAGTATTTTGCACACAGTGAACGTTTACGCCTTATATTTTTAAGTCTCCTTGAAGGTGATTTCTAAGATAGCGATGTTCCTAGAATTTATCAAAAACAAACTGAAAGATAATTATTACTTGTTATTTTTTAAAGCGCAATATATGTTCCTGATGACTGAGATTTCGTTTGTTTATAATCTCATAAGTTAAACGAGGTCCGCTTATAAAATAAAAATAATTTGAATATTCAAGGTATTAGAGGACAGAAAAATTATCGAATTGATCCTTCATGTTCCTGGTTAGTGAATATACCGTTAACAACTAGTGTTGTGTTTTGTGTTGGTTGTTGCTGCACGCACCAGAACTCCACTTCCTCCAGAAGGGGATATCATTCCTAACGCACCAGTTACCTAACTGGTCTAAATGCTATAGCTTTCAGTAAACTTCAATTAATAGTTATTAGTAGAGGTTAAGTATGAGTGGGTTGCGATCATGGCAATTGACGTGATATAAAGAATGAGTTCAATTTTTATTCTTAATGCAAGTCTCCATCTACCGTGGGAGAGCCACGCTCTACCGTGGGAGAGCCACGCTCTACCGTGGGAGAGCCACGCTCTACCCAAGGAGAGCCACGCTCTACCCAAGGAGAGCCACGCTCTACCCAAGGAGAGCCACGCTCTACCCAAGGAGAGCCACGGTCTACCCAAGGAGAGCCACGCTCTACCGTGGGAGAGCCACGCTTCGGCATGAATGGGCCGGCTCGACCGGAGTGGTATCACGGCCTCACAGAAAACCGGTGTGAAATAGTGCTTGCGCTGTGTTGCACCGAGTGAGTGAGGATACCGGAGGCCCATACCCCAATCCCCTACCCCTACCTCCCCCCCCATCCCCAAAAGGCCGGCAACGCACTTGTGATGCTTCTGGTGTTGCAAGTGTCCATGGGCGGCGATAATCGCTTACACTCAGGCGATACGTCTGCTCGTTTGCCCGCCTATTCCATAAAAAAAAGAAACATTTAAAAAAAGTTAGATAGTTAAAATTTGCCATATGCTTGGTGAGACGATTAAACAGCGCAACGGTATGTCGCGTCATAACATACCTTAAACCGCTAGTTATCCGCAGACCGCGGTTCGGTCCCCTTCATTAGCACCCCTACTCTGGCAGTTCATCCCGGGAAGTCGCCACAGTAATGTATTTATTATTATTATAGGATGTAACTGAACTAATATTTACACGACACAAATTCGCTAAGGATGTGACGTGGCTACAGAAATATTTGCAAGTTTCTTGCTGGTAAGATATTTCACAACAGACCGATTTGAAATTGTCCAGGAAGAAATACTTGGGGGTTGATGGGTCACAATCTCCTACGGGCAGAATCGTTGCAATGTTAATTAGGCAAACACCTCTAATTTTCGAATCCTACGGAACTTGAGGTTTTTCCTACGTGTAAGATATGTAGTTCTGCAAAAAAATGTTAAAGAGGATTGACCATTAAATAGGAATCCCTGCCCCATCTATATTCCTTTCTTCTTTATTTGTTGAAGTATTCGTTTCGAAATGAAAAACAAAATTACTACTACTTAGATATTTTACACTACTACGAGTATTATTTTCTTATTTACCGACTATTATTCAACCTAATCACTAGTAATGAGTTTTCTTAACTTTAATATTAAAACATTTTGAAATTTTTTTTTTTTTTGCAAAACAAAAGAAGTGCTTTTCCAGCCCTTGTTCCTGAAATTACATAAATTCAGTCTGTCTGCAAATACGGAGACTAGTAAAAACAACATAAATCTGCGCTGGTTGCCAAAATATCTGATAGAACTTTTCAGTTTTTCAAAAGTAAGTTCATTGATAGATGATGAAGTTGAATATTTACAACTAGTTGTTGCCCGCGGCTCCGCCCGCGTGTATGTCGGTTATCGCGGCAAATAGTAGCCTATGTGTTATTCTGATGTATAAGCTATATTACTGTAAAGTTTCATCCAAAGCCGTTTAGTAGTTTTTGCGTGAAAGAGTAACAAACATCCATCCATCCATCCATACTTACAAACTTTCGCGTTTATAATATTAGTATAGATACTTATACTACACTACTAGATTTGCCGCGATAACCGACATATACGCGGACGGACAACTAGTCTTTATATATATAATTCTTCTGTGAGTGTGTATGTCACTGAACTTCTCTCAAACGACTGGACCGATTTTGATGAAATTTTTTGTGTGTGTTCAAGGGGATCTGGGAATGGTTTAGATTAAAAATAAAAAATATATAAAAAAGTTTTTTAATTTAAACGGTTTTATCGAAAATAATGTACTAAAAAGTAAAAAATAAAAAAAACATTGTCTGATAAAAATAAAATCGTTGGGCCCGTGTTTCCATCAAGTCAACTCAGTTTACGCTACGCCCAACGATTTTATTTTTTATCAGACAATGTTTTTTTTATTTTTTACTTTTTAGTACATTATTTTCGATAAAACCGTTTAAATTAAAAAACTTTTTTATATATTTTTTATTGTCAAGTTTTTAGGTTTAATTTTTCATAGTATTAGTAGTATCAGTAGTTCAATATGAAAAATAAAATAAAAACGAAAAGCTTGTGTGAATGATGGGATCGATAAAACCTACGTTATCCGCCATTTTGTAGCGGCCGGCATCTTGTATTTCAATTTTTTATAGTATATTGTATTCTGCTTGTTGAGCCCTTTCATTTGATACCCATATTGATGGGATTGATAAAACCTACGTGATCCGTCATTTTGTAGCGGCCGCCATCTTGGATTTCAATTTTTTATAGTATATTGTATTCTGCTTGTTGAGCCCTTTCATTTGATACCCATATTGATGGGATTAATAAAACATAAATTATCCGCCATTTTGTAGCGGCGGCCATCTTGAATTTATAATGATAATGAATAAACATAATTGTATTGTCACCAAAATCCAAAGTGTATACAAAATTTCAGATTAATCGGTTGACAGGAAGAGGGTGAAATTTGAATTACTAAATTTGACCCAAGAATAATAAATAAAACAAACGGGGTGAGCTAAATAAAACCGTTTAAAAAAACGTAAACGATGTTACGTGGGTCAGCTAGTATATAAATAAAAATGAATCGCCGAAATGTATGTACGCGCATAACTTTCGATCGACTGCACTAAATTGGATAATTCTTTTATTAATGCGTTTGTTGTTGTTGTTTTGTGTTTTGTGACAAGGTTTGTATAAAATAAATTAAATAGTTCCTACAATTATATCGTTACTAGAGATGGGCCGATCAGTACTTTGGCCGACTAGCCGACTAACCGATTAGTCGGTCCTAATAAGGCCGACTAGTCGGCCGACTAATCGGCCAAACCGATCGTGGTCTCTGACATTTCCGTAACTCTTCGATTACAGCTGATTCGCGCCCCAGTCGCAAACGCTGCCTGCGAACCTTGTTTCTTCATTTATGCTTCTATAATGGTCGGAGTCGGAGCGGTGTTTTAGTGTAAAAAATATTTTTGTGTCAAGATATTATTATTGTTGTTGATTGAAATGAAGAGTTACATGAAAAAGAAAATTACTTGTGCCGATGTTTTTTTTAACATGGGGACTATGTTTTTTTTTTATTTTATTTAAAACCCTGCAAAAGTGATTCTGCTGAACCTGATGAAAGCTTGAGTAGAATCCAACACCATACTCACTGCGAACACAGACAATGCAGTATAGCGTGATGAGAGAGGCCTAGTGAGATGCATTTTCACACGCCGCCTAAAGGACCCGGATCATAGTGGAAGGGAAACACGTGCGCTGGCAGAACGGAACCGTTTAGTTCCAGAGCGTATTCCTACGACTCTGAAGCGGTGACTTCCAATGCCAGTACGTGCTGTCCTGTAGAAGATGGGAGAAAGTGAGAATAGTTGGAAGAGCTCTTCAGAACACTGTCCATGGTTAACACGCTATAGGACTGTCACAGAGGCGATATCTCCCAGCAAGTGCAAAGACTCAAGGGACTCGGTGGCATCGGGACTGTTGATAATGCGGACTGCTGGCCGCTGCAACAATCAAGAGCATCAAGCAAATTCTGCGTGGACCCATTACAAAGATGAGAACAGTCCTCCACGAACAAGCGCGCACACAGATGCTCGGGTGCAAAGAACCGTCTCACCCTATTCAGTACGCTAAGTTTCCGCGAGGCCGCCTTAGTGATGCTCTCAATTTCTTTTATGTATTTGCTGCCAAAATGACTCTGCCCTGTCTGATGGAAATCATGAGCAGAATCCAAGAATGGTAGTCACCATCCTCAATGTAGGTAGTAGGTAGGTAATAAGGACAATGCAGCATGGTGACCCACACTATGGCGGTTTGGTGAGATGCTCTTTCACGAACCGCTGAAAGGACCCGGTTTCATAGTGGGAAGGAAACACGTGCGCTGGTACTGAGTTCCAGGTTTTGACCGCTCGGCACAGGAAGGAAGAACCGAAGCGATGAGTGCGAGAACGTATGTCTACCACTCTGAAGCGGTCACTTCCGAGGCCGGCCCGTGTTGCTCTGTAGAGGAAAGGACCGGTTGGAAGAGCTCTTCAGAACACTCTCCATGATAATGGCGATAGAGGATTGCCATGGGTGCTATATCCGCTAGATGTGGCCACAACGACCCTTTCAATCAAAATCAGAGACCACGCCGTCGCATTGGACCCTAATGCTGTTATGTGTAATCAATGTCAATGATTATTTCTCGTGGTGGAAAGGAAAAAAGTGCAAACACTACAAGCAAACATTTTTTTTTAATAAATGTCAGATATGTTTTTTATCAGCAAGTAATTTTAGAATCTGGTTACCAAAAGAAAGATTGCTTTGTTTTACATTTCGAAATGTATAAAACTGATTATAAAATAAAAATTGACAAATATATTATTGAGAAATACATACAAAGTAATAAGCCGAATAGTCGGCGCTTTTTGCCGACTATTCGCCGACTAATCGTCGACTACGATTGTTGCCGGATAGTCGGCTTTACCGACTAGTCGTCGACTAGTCGGCACATCTCTAATCGTTACCTTGTTTTGGTTCACTAAGGTGTCAAGATTATTCACTTAGCGTCCATTCATAAATCACGTCACACGGATTTCATGGTTTTTTACCCTTACTTCTCCTTGTCACAGTTGGTCACATTTATCAGGTTATTATCTTTTGCCCTCGGTTCCGCCCGCGTGCTGGTATGTCAGTTATTGCGATAAATAGTACCTTACGTGTTATTCTAATGTATAAGCTGTATTACTGTTAAGTTTAGTGTAAGAGTAACAAACAAATAATCCATCCTCACAAACTTTCATTTCATATTAGTAGGAAAAGACTATCTTTAAAAGTCCTTGTAGCATCTTATAAGCTTCGGTCAAGAAAAAAAGATACTGGTGTTGGTGTCTTCATTAAAAATTCCATATTTGAGGGCTTTTGGCGAAGGAACTAATTAAGTTTGCGACGACAGTTTTATTGCGTGCGCACAGAGTCTTTCATTTGCAAATCCCATATTGTAATTGAGGTTTGAAACTTACAAATAATGTCATCATGACTATTATTCACTATTTACCTTAGTTACTGTATTCTAAGTTCTTGTTGCTGTTCCAGGATTTGTTGGAAAGTTACAAATTCTTTCGTTGAATTGGAAAACTGAATCGCAATGTCGATCCGCTAACCGCTTAAAATTGCGTCCAATTAGGTGGAACACCGGCGCGGCGATCAGGTGCTAAATCTGTAATAGAGATGTTGTTACATTGTGTCTAACGAGCCGCTCACGTCGAACTTGTTAACGTGTTTATTTACTAAGTACTTTACCTACTCGATGAATAGCTCTCTGACAACATTTGAAATTGATGCAAAAGATATTTTGAGAACGTAGCCATAAATACAAACAGTCAAAATGAATCCGAAAAGAAGTAATAAAAGGAAGAAAGAAAGGAAATTATTTATTCTGACATACACAGGGACAGTAGGTACATGGTTTTATACAGACGTAAGATAAAAGAAGACAAGCAATTGCCCTGTGCAATGCCCGAAAAGGCGCCTTTCTCAGCATACTGCTGTAGCCAGAGTGACTACAGCGCTGGTATTACGATAGAGCCCATGCACGGTGTTGTCGGTCCGTCCGTGTCTGGTGGTAAATATTTGGGTGTGTGTGTCGTGTCATATAAAATGTTATATATATATATCCAAAATAAATAGAGTTAAATATAATTTAAAAAAGTTAAATAATACTAGCAGTAATAAATATAAAATTAAATATTATTTCGTCTTCACACTTGTCATTTATAAATCAAGTGTTTCCTGAAATCCTGCCATAAGTCAAGTAATGCCCGCACTGGTGGACAATGCAACTAGGTCATACATGAATGTTAGAGAAGTTATGAATTGATTTACGACCGTGCTCCATAGCTAAACTAACAACGAAACCTTTCAGTTACGTAATCTGATCGGAATAGCAAACCAAAATCCTCAAACCACTTTGCAGAACACCTTTTGTTTCACAGAGTAATATTTCCAGTATAAACTTTTGCGGAGCCAAAAGTCCCATCCATCCAATTCCATCCCCATTCCCAAATCATCCATGTTATAAAGGTGAATGTTTCTGAGGATGGATGTATGTATATTTATTCCTCAATCTAAATCAGCTGAACGGCTCTGGATGAAATTCAGGACAGCTATAAACAGGATACATAGGCTATTTTTATCACGAGAAAATGTATTGATAAAATCGTAAGCTGAGCGAAAATCGTCCCGTCCGTCGATCGTGCAAAAAAGTGAAATTGTATCACTGACAGCGTTTGTCATCATCATCATCCTAGCGTTGTTCCCAGTTGCTTCCAAAGCTAACACTTTGGAGACCGGCGTCCGCTCTCCTGCTCTGTCTTCTCCACTTTGCCCGGTCTTCGGCAAGGGCCCTGGTAGTGAGACCATTTTCAAATCGGACCACTAGTTCCTGAGATTAGCGCGTTTAAACAAAGAAACAAACAAACTCTTCAGCTTTATATATTAGTATAGATAAAGCATGCTGCACCCTGTGTCTATAGGCAACTGACATGTTGCTTATTATACCGGTTTATTTTTGTGTTGTAAAGAGCAACCTAGGTTTTCTTTTAAGTAATGACCATTGCCCTGCAATGATTGATCTTGATTCATCAACAACCCATAACGTCCCACTGCTAGGCTCGGGTCTCCTCTCAGGAGAGGATTAAGGCCATACGTCCCCACGCTGGCCGAGTGCGGGTTGGGGACTGGCAAGACAACGTTGTGGCTACGTTATCTTGTCGTTGGATCTTTTTAGGCCGCCCAAAAGCCTCCAACTAAGCTTCACGACTGTTATCTTAAGATAACAACCGGGACCGACTGCTTAAAGTGACCTCCGAATCACGGAGATGTTCATGGCACTGACCGCGCCGTCATTCTTACCCTCGGTAATTGTTTCTAGTCACCGAGTGCGACTGGCCTATGATCTTGATTTACAAAGTTTGTATCTCAGCAGTCTAACCTTTCTATCACGTGTGGTGCACCTATAAAGTCACTTGTTGAATAATAGAAAAATTGACACCTCTCAAACTTGCCAGCTTCAATTATAAACCTATTAATGAAAACCATTCATATATTTATCTACATTACACTAATTTTACCTTCGCGATAGTAAGATTTAAATAGAGTAACAGTGTTTAGTTGCCACCTGGCCAACATTTGGCACTATTCGCGCGGTCGCCCCACTGACTTGGCCTACATCCGCTTTAAATAGTGCGTACGCGCATCAACCAACCACATATTGGCACATGTCGATTTTGGTCAAATACATACAGGATGATATTGAAATTTGAGACATATAAACACAAAGATAATCATAAAACTTAACCATACCTATGCGTTTCTTGGTCTCAGCTTCCTGTTACATTGTATATAACTTTCTTCTATCGCAAACAGAAACAAAAATAAATTTTCAAATCCAATCGGTAGCTTAAGATCAAGAAGATGCAATAAACAAGAAACTTTCCATCTTATCATGAAAATACTGATATCGAAAATTTCGGCAGTTGTTATTTTTCTACAAGTTGGCTTTCAAGAATATAACGGATCATTACGGGGAAGATATTATGAAGAGTTATTTTGAGAACTGCCTAATGGAAAGCAACTAAATTTATCAGATTTTTTACCGAATGTTCAAAATTAAACCATCCAAGTTCACTAACACTCGATATTTTTTAATTTTGTGAGTTGAAACTAGGTATCTATACTAATATATAAAGCTGAAGAGTTTGTTTGTTTGAACGCGCTAATCTCAGGAACTACTGCTCCGATTTGAAAAATTCTATCAGTGTTAGATAGCCCATTTATCGAGGAAGTCTATAGGCTATATATCATCACGGTAAGACGAATAGGAGCGGAGAACCAATGAATAATGTTACTAAAACGGGGGAAAATTTTTACGCTACGGGCAATAGGAAACGTAAACGACGTGGCGTGGGTCAGCTAGTATAAGGTATAACTCCATTATAATGCAAGAAACAGGCCAGTGTATGTTGAGAAATTTAGTTAGGTTTTCGTTTTAGATTTCAAAAGAGATAGAGGGTTCGTCATTGCCATGATCTTGACAACCAACATTTGCAATTGCCACAATCATTAGGTCATTTTTAATGAGGTTCTTTTTCAGCACCCTACGGATCCGGTAAGTATATTATGTCTTTCGAAGTCAGCTCATCCAGTGATTGAAGCTTTATAAAGTTAAATATACCCTGTAACAGACTAATGGAACTTAATTTCAATCTCAAGTGCTGCCATTTCATAAAAAACAACAGTCGTCTCAGTTCGTACAGTTTGATTCCCGTTTGGAGCACAGCCAGTTCTCTTGTTTATAACGACGGAAATTAAACTCGTCGGTCTCTGAACTCGAGCCTGTGCACTCGCCAGGAATTAAAAGTTCTGCATTTAGATTTGTCACATGTAGATGTTTAGCGCAACTACTGATCAGGTTCATTGGTCTTTTAGTTTCCTTGATATCAGGCCCCATTCATGTAGTGAATCTCTCTTAACATGTTCGGAGCAGCCAGCAGACAGTTATCAAGCTTTAATACAGACATTATAGACCTCTTATGCTATGCTGTTGGTCTTGTTTAATTCTTCAAGATTCGTGATTTTAAAGTCGTTGTAGGTGATTGCGACTAATCTTTCCTTTAGAATTATTTTATCACATATTAATTCAGTGAAGAAGTATATCACTTTGTTAATTAAAGAGGTTTTCTTGTTCAGTATCAATTTAATAAGCATTTGTATTTACTTTATTTACAATAATTTGCAGTTTATAACTTCGTGACTGAATCTTGACAAATTTATCGTGGATTTTTACGTCATAGAGTTTTAAAATAAGTATGATAATTTTGGATAGTCGTATCTTATATAAATTGCATATAAAAAGTTTGCAAGCCTATCAGATCCGATCTCAGCTCATTTCGGAAAATGAATGAAGTCATTTTCTCCCTTTATTTCCTAAGGGATATTTCCATTGCTTTCAGAAAGTTTTCCTCAAATATTTTAGAATATCAAAGTCAAATAATCGAATTGCAATACCGGTTTGTGTAAAAATTGCCCCGAAGGCCGGTCGCGGATGCCGTGCCATCAGTCGGTATTTTTAGCCCCCGCTTGTTAACAGTTCTGTTACATGAAAGCTGTTGAATAAGCTGGTAATTTTGATTTGCAAGGCTTTAAACAACCCCTTGATACCTAGGTTATGTCGTAGTAAAGTTTGATGTCACTGGTAGTAATAAAATTTCCATTTTCATCGTAATATTATATTAGATCATAGTGAGGCAAGCCCATCATGTGGCTGATATATCCAGTGTCAAGTCCACAACAATAGATCATACAATCTCATGTCTCGCTGTTTCGCCTGTGAAAACATGCCAGCTGTTTGATGTGGATAAATCGCTAGATTAATATCTTAAAAGTTTTGATGCTTTGCCACGTTGTAGTTTTTATTTAGTTCTGACTGTTACAATGTGTTGTAGATATAACATTTGGTTTTTAATTGTAAGATGGCGCAATATATAATTTGTCTGTATTTAAATAATTTTAGTTAATTGAGTGCACGTGTTTGGTCTCCATTTCTAATCACATCACACTTTACACTAATCACACTAATATATAAAGGCGAAAGTTTGTGTGTATGTTTGTTACTTCTCCACGCAAAAACTACTGAACGGATTTGAATGAAACTTTACAGTGATATAGCTTATACATCAGAATAACACATAGGCTACTATTTGCCGCGATAGCCGACATACACGCGGGCGGAGCCGCGGGCAACGGCTAGTATAATATAAAGGCGAAAGTTTGTGAGAGTGTATGTTTGTTACTTCTTCACACAAAAACTACTGGACGGATTTGGATGAAACTTTACAGTAATGTAGCTTATACATCAGAAAAACACATAGGCTACTATTTGACACAGAAATAGGATATAGCCTAGAATAGCGCGTAGTCTATATATTATCTGGAAAATGTAGGGTCTCCGTGGGATGAGCACGGCCTACAATCGCGAGTAAAACCGCGGGGCGTAACTAGGCTAGAGGAATATATCATATTGAGCGGAGTTTGAACCCGCCTGTTAATGCTTTTGACTTCATCAGAATTCTTATTTTTTCGTAGTGAGTCGATTGGCATTGAGACAGGAAGTGTCGCTGTTGCTTTGGCAATGAAATCCATCTCATAAGTTAGTAACGCCGACCGACGCTAGTTTAGACTCAGTTTTATTTTAATTTTGTGTGAAAGTTCATTTAAATCATGATCTTAAAACAAGATTAATACACAGTTTCTTTAAATATAAATTATATTTTCTGGAAATCGTGCGACTTAAGTATGAACGTGATAATTCGCTCTCCGAAAAATAAAATATAAAGAACGACGTTATCGACAATTCAAAACATCTGTACATTTCCTCCGACACTCAGTAATATTTCAATCTTCTGAATACATTTCCAAGTTTCAAGAGTTCCTTAACTGTCAGACAATTCAATAAAAGGACATTATTTTGTTTGAAAGTATACATATACAAAATTGTCTCAGTCATAATACAATTTGACACAATGTTTGTTGATGATGTTTTTGCAACGAGTTACATGGAAATGTGCAAAATATTAAGGGAGATATTTATTCTGGCCTTTGATTGTGTTTATTTATTACTAACAGATTCAATTTTATTGAATCCCTCCTCATGATTATAGTGTTAATGCGTGTTTTAAAAGCTTAGTTTGCATATTATTTTTGTTAATTATACTTTTTAGTTTTACATCTTCTATATATAAAAGAAAGTTGTGTTAGTTACACTGTTTATAACTCAAGAACGGCTGAACCGATTTGGCTGAAAATTGGTGGGGAGGTAACTTCACTAGGAATAAATCCTGTGTCGCGGGGGACTTTACAAACATACATGAAACGGACACAAATAACACCCAGACTCAGAACAACAATTTGTGGATCACACAAAGTATTGTCCTACGTAGGATTTGAACCCACGACACTTGGCGAAGTAGGAAACGGCGTGGTGACCGTTAAACCACTAGGCCAAACTTAGAACTAGGAGACGGACATAGGATACTTTTTAGGTAGGTTTTTTAAAAAAAATCCCGCGACAGTAACCGCGGTTGTTGTTGTACCGCGGGTAACACTAGTTAGCACGGGCTCAGCTAGTTTTTTTAAATAATTTAGTTTTTGGCCCTTTACCCAATCAAGAAAATCAAATATTTATCTGTTAATAATTTTTGTGCTTTCTTTCCGTATTCAGATCTATTTCCACGATGTCACGTGTGTATTACAGTCTGACTTATTAGACTATATCCAATCTCAGACGTTGGATGATAACATCAATGAAAACAGCGATCCCTTGACGCAACTCAGTTCATATTCACATTGACGTCACCCGATCGATAGTTTTTATTGCCAAATTACTTGTTATATTTCGTGTGCCATTACTAACACATTTATAACACTACGTATATTATGACATTTATTTGTAGATGGGTACATCTTTCATCCAGTTCAAGATGTGTACTATGTCTATAAACTTTGGACTCGCATAATCTATGTATGTTTTACACCTAAACCTAGCTACGTCTTAAAAATTTCGAATGCACGGATAACATACTGGTTTTAGCGGTTACCTCGCCACTTCAGGACAACACTTAATGTGATCCGCAAATTGTAATTCTGAGTCTGGGTGTTCTTTGTGTCCATTTCATGAATGCAGTATATTCCTAGTGCGGTAGTTGTTTTTGAAAAGTGCGGCTATTTATGGTCCAAATATATCGGATGATTTGTGACGTTACTTGCTTTCTTAAACTACCGTCATTTAACAACAATGTCATTTGAAAATTACTAAACTACTTTAATTATATTATTTCGTAGGCACAAGTTCATTATGGTGAAATGTTTATCGTATGCTTATATATTATTTGTTTTTTAATGTCATTCAAATGGTAACAGTTTGTTTTGCCTCTCAGTTAAGCAACTACCTGAGGCACTTCAATTTATACCTCGATCACTGACCATTTATCGACTTATTCAAATTTTGCTTTCGAAGTAAAAAATACGTCTTAATTTTTCTGAAGCATTGGAAATAAACATTGGTGTACTTACCTGATTTGATATAGCAGGCAATGAATTTAAATTGCTTTTGTAATTTGTCTTCTGAACAGAGAAATGCCGCATGATACGATATTTGGCACCAACATAGTTATCGATCCGTTTTTGTTTGTGCACCATAAAGTTTTATATATGGCTAACGTTAAGTTACAACTGCGACGTCACGCTATAGAAGGTAACTGATCCCCGAATTAAAGTAGAGCAGATCTATCTATCTATACTAATATTATAAAGCTGAAGAGTTTGTTTGTTTGAAAGCGCTAATCTCAGGCACCGCTGATCCGATTTGAAAAATTCTTTCAGTGTTGGATAGTACATTTATCAATGAAGGCTACAAGCTATATATCATCACGCTAAGACCAATAGGAGCGGAGCACCAATGAAGAATGTTACAACAACGGGGGAAAATTTTTACGTGACGGGCAATAGGAGACGTAAACGACGTTGCGTGGGTCAGCTAGTGTTAAATATATTTTTACTTTTAGTGGTTAAGTGACATACCTTTGACAGGGAGAGTCGGTTCTTTGCTCTTAGCGACTGCTAATGCTATTTATTGCAAGTAATAATGCCAGTTTGCCTGCTCGTTAGTCGCATGCAAGAACCTTTTTTTGACATGTTTAGATATATGCAATTAGTGTCATTGGCAAGGCAATCTTTTGTCTTAATAAGCCTTAGATCTAAAACAATTTTGAGACTATTCTGTAGGTATGGTTTTAACTGGTTGTTTTAGTAGGCGTTTCATAGACAGTAAATTCGCCTAAGATACGTTGCAGTTTGCGTTATAGGTCTCCAATCACTCCATTAAAAAGAGTAAGATATAGACTAACTGTAGTGTTTTGGTGAACAGCCAAATTGCAATTTATTATTTGACGCAAGACGCCGCCGGTTCCTATGAGATTTTATATAAAAACGTCTCTAACAGTAATTATTATCCACTCTTTGGTTGATTTATGACTTCACATGTCGGAAATTACTAACATGTTTTTTTTAGTTTAGCATTCAGATTAAAATATTGTTAGTACATTGTGTTTGAGATAAATATATACAAATTTTGAAAGTCATGAATAGCTGGTGTGTTTTTTGTGACACGTGTTTATAAATTTTGGTTTTCGTTGTATATGAGTAGATTAGGGAAAGCACTGGCCTGCTACTCGTGAGCTATATTTAGGTTAGACATTACAAGCCTTGTACAAAATTATTTTTACGAGCTTTTTATTAACTTGCAATGTATGTATGTATGTATGCTTGTATGTTCGAGTGGAATCTTGCAACTCAATTTTGAAGCAGATATCTTCAACTGATTTTGCTGAAATTTTGCAAGCATATACATACTGCGTGACAATACAATATTATAATGACATGGAACTGAACTGATGCTGGAGCTGGAAGGTGGCCATAGGAACTCTGTAAAGAAACGTCGCAACATCATCGAGTTTGGACTCGTTTGATTCGTCTCGAGGCATTCCTGTAACAGCTTGTTTTTAAAAAGCTTTTTAATTTATAAGTCACTTATATTTCTCGTAGAAACAGTAATATACTTCATATTAAACAATAAACGCAAAGTTTAGTATCTCTGTCACTCCAAAAAAACTAAATCTTTGTCCGTAAGTGGACATTGCGTCGTATAAGTCAATAACCACAAAGATACGTGGGCGGACCTGTAATGACCTCGAATTGGTGGACCTGGAGTGGAGCTCTGAATCATTATGAACTCACTAATCCCAGTGCGATTGTGAAACAGACGGAACATTTCTTCTTTAAAGATAGAGAAAATATATCGATACAAAGATTGAAGATTGTATTTTTCGCTAAACCCGCTAATACTTGGAACTGCAATTCGATTTGAACACTTTTTGTAGCTGGTAGTGCAATTCTTATTGCAGGATGTAGACTAATTTGAAATCATACTGGGGTTTTTAGGAGTAGAGCATTATAACACAGTTGAAACTATGTAGAACGGCTAGTTAAATCCAATACATCAATGTTTTAGAGTGTGTATGTTAGTCAATATCATCATAACTACTAAAAAAGTCAAGTAAGCAAGTCATGCAGACTGCTGTATGTTTCAATTGCCTGCTTTTATGTTTGATGTAGATAAAGAATGGTTACACGACATGTTATAGGGCTTCTTGAATCAATAATACTGTTTCCTACCAAGCATTTTAACTGTTCATTTAAATGCTGACTGCACGGTTAGCATATTGGTTTGCATTGCACTGAGTGTTGTGGATTCAATATCTACATAGAACAACACTTTCAAAAATTATTGTTTGGAATCTTGGAATATTCTTAGTACAGAAGTTCTCTTCTCATGAAAACTTTGCAACTTTATATGTTTCACATCTATAGAACAAGCGTTCGTTGCCCGTGTACATTTAGAAGCCGGTTAGTATTAGCTACCCTCGTGTTACCAGGTAGTAGGTGCACGATCCTACAGCAATCTTACATAACACTAAATCGAACAAACTTCTAAGCCGAGCCCGGCACGCATATGCAAATGTCGGCCTTATTCTGGTGCCTAGCTATTAATAATTACTGGCGAACAACTATATCCTTGAACATAATGTGTTCTTAAATTACCAAGTAAATTAAAAATCGCGTGAAAATTTCAAGTGGATACGTGTACAAAAATGTATGTTTAAAAGACCGAACTTGTATTAAATTGATCGACTTTAAAAAGGGAGGAGGTCTCAGTTCGGTTGCACTTTTTATGTGCGAAGCCTTGAACTCCGTCACTTCTGAACTAATTTGGAAAATTCGTTTAGTTTCATTCAAATAAAAAGAAACCCTCTGGTGGAAAACTAAAAATAACGTACCGAAGTTGATAAAACTTATTTTAAAGTTCAAGTTTGAAGCCCACGACGAGTTGTTCTTTTAAATAAATCTTGAAACCATGTTTTAATAGTCAAATGAATTAAAGGTAATGTATAATTTGGCGATTGTAGACCAAGAAACCGTACTTTAACAGGATTAGTTTTATTCGCAAACGAAAATAGAGAATCTTATTTCGTGAAGTGTTCAGAGTTCAAAGTAAACAGCTCTAAACTGACATAAATAACTAATAGTATTATCTGTTATATAAATATGCTAAATTTGGTATACTAGAACAAAGTATAGACACCACATCTAATACAATAGACCTGACTGGATAAATGCAAAACGGACGAATGCTACCTGGTAATATTAATTTAATAAAAAGCTTGCTGGTGTACACCCTACACAATATTTTTATTCATACACAAACTCACCTCAATGCTGTCAACGTAGGCTGAGATGGTAGAACGTTATTTGCCACGGTCCTGAAATATAGCTAAACCTCTTTTACATTTTTTTAAAAAGACAACACTTTCACACTTTAGGAATCCTGTGTTGCAGGGGACTTTACAAACATACATGAAACGGACACGAAGAACTCAGACTCAGAACAACAATTTGTGGATCACACAAAGTGTTATCTCATGTGAGATTTGAACCGTCAACACTTTAGTGCAATAGAAAGCGGCGTGGCGACCGCTTAAACCACTGAGCTATCCGTGCAGTAAAATCTATTAACTATTAACATTCATAAAACTCATTATATACATCCGCCACCACCTACATGAATCCTTGTTTCTGTAAAAACTGCTTATTCAATTATTTTAACAGTAGTATCCACACCGTGGGAGAGCCACGCTTCGGCACGAATGGGCCGGCTCGACCGGAGTGATACCACGGCCTCACAGAAAACCGGTGTGAAACAGTGCTTGCGCTGTGTTTCACCGAGTGAGTGAGAATACCGGAGGCCCATACCCCAACCCCTTCCCCCAAAGGCCGGCAACGCACTTGTGACTCTTCTGGTGTTGCAGGTGTCCATAGGCGGCGGTAATCGCTTACCATCGGGCGATACGTCTGCTCGTTTGCCCGCCTATTCCATAAAAAAAAAAATTGGCAATTTTATTTGTAAAATATTTTACCATCACCAGGCCTCCGTCACTCCATGTACTTGCGCGCTATAAGTGCCTACCGCCCAGCCGAGCGGTCTCGGTCCGCCGGCGGATCAAATTCAGTGCGGTTTTCGCAAGCGAAGCGCGCGCACGCCGTTCAATTTTAATAGTGCTGTTCGTTCGTACGCGTATTACGATGCCGTGTGGTGCCTTATGTGCTGTAGATGGGTGTAAATCAAGCAAAAGAAGGGATAAACACCTAACATTTTTCCATTTACCTGTCGATGAATGAATGAAGAAAGGTTTAATAATTTCTTCTTTGATGTCGGTGCTTTTTCGATTCGTAATTACCAGCTGTTAGCACTAACATAAAAAAAAACAAATTATTTCTTACGGCTTAGTGCTTTATTTGAAGTCGGTTCTCTTTTTTAAGGCTTTTTTTTTCATTTCTAGTGAACATCTCCGAAGATCATCATCAAACTAAGAAGTATTATACTTATTTTAAAACGTTCTCCTAAATGTAACAAATCCTTTTCTGAAAACCGCATCGATATCGGTTTAGCCAAACGCGAGATTATCGCGCACAAACATACATACCTACAAACCATACAAGTCAAACATCTCAGTTTGGCCTGTATGTCTGATCACCTCCTTTTTTTTTAAGTTGGTTAAATATTTTATAAATGATAAAGTTTTTAACTGCCACATAAAAGTCAGAACATATTCACAGTTCTCAATAACATAGATAAAAAGTTATGTTAATTTAATTTTATCGAAGAGGCAGCCCTGCGATTACTGTGGAATCGCGCGGTGCGAAGCAATCACTGCTGTACGCTTGAGCATTTAGGCGCATTTTAGCATACAGTGGTTGTTGACGCGAGGGAGTAGGCAATTATCGTAATAGGTATTGGAAATTTTCTACTGAGTGAAGTATCTGTTACGTAGTAACTATTCAGTAATCTGTGCCATCACCCTGGATGAAAGGTATTTCACGTGTTTTGTAGTTTCCTACATGAGATGAAAAACAAAATAATCTTACCAGTGTTAGACTACACAAGGTTTTATATTTGGTATACCTGTGAACTTGACCACGATCCGACCTTCACCGTGACCTTGGCGTGAATTTATATTAACATTGTATGTGTAAGAAGGTCTCAAAAACGGATTTATACTGTCGTAAAATCGCTGCGGTTGCCGCGAGTGATCAATTTTTATTTATATAGTGATCGATTTGTTTGAGCAGTTTTAGTGCTAGTAGTACAATACATTTAATAGATTTTTAAACATTGACTGTATGTTGTTTACTCAGTTTGTTTTTTAAAAAAGAACCGTTAATCTGTCTATATGTTTTGTCTTCAATCTTTGCATCCTTGGTACTTTTCGTTATCTTTACATTTATTATTTGCATCATTTAACTTTTTATTGTTAATTTTATAATTCAACTTCACTTTTATTAAAGTAATGTTGACATAACATACTGAAATAAATTTGACCGTCGTACTGTAATTTTACATATACAGTGTGACCGGCATATTTTTAAATTTTGAAATACAATTTTTAAAAATAAATATTAGGCTGAATAGAACAATCCTTTGCCTAAAATGCATTGTAAAAAACATGAGTTTTCCCTCCAGTTTTCCTTGTTAAAATATTCTTTTTTACAATGAGTGCCGCGTACGCTTCCCGATTTGAAGCTGTGTTTCTCTGTACTCATCCGAAAAAAGGCCCCAAAATTTTCCGCGACTAGGCCGCCCATTATATCAAAAAGTCCAAGGCCTTCGTAAGCAAGTGGGTGAAGAGATATTCACAAACGAAAACCGTCTATGACTTACCAGATCGTGGCAAATCGAAAAAGACGTCTGAGGCAGAGGCTACACGGATTGTGCAGCTGTTTGCTAGGAATCCTTTATTATCACTTCGCTCTGGGCAAGAAAAGTTTAAGAAAAAGGGTTTAATCATATCATGCGACACTATCAATAGGCGTTTAGTCAAGGGCGTGAAATATCGAAGCAATGTGAAGAGAACTCTCCTTTCTGAAACGCATATTGAAAAAACGCTGCATTGGGCGTGCGAAAACAAAGACCATGATAGGGACAAGATATTTTTTTCTGATGAAGCTTCATTGGGCAACCGGTTACTCGACTCGAGCTTGGACTACGGCTGACAATAGACTGATGGTACGAACCGTGAAACACCCTTTAAAGGTGCATGTTTGGGGATGCTTCTCAAAAAAGGGTTTCGGAAATTTGCATTTGTTTACCGGTACTTTGGATGCTGAGAAGATGACGAAGTCGGTTCTGCACCACTTGGAACGCGGAACATGGTATTAACGTATTGGATTGGCCCTCACAGTCCCCTGATGCCAATCCAATTGAAAATGTTTGGGCGTGGATGAAGCTTAAACTAAGGGCAAAAAATGTATTGACCGTCGCTGACCTCACTCGTGACCTGAAGTCCGCGTGAAGGTCTTTACCTCGCAGCTATGCTGAAAAATTGGCGAAAAGTAAGCCGCTAAGATGCCAAGCGATTGTAGATAATAATGGAGATTGGACACCGTATTAATATAAAGCATCAAACAGCAATAAAAGACTTAATTGATTACAATTTATCGTTTAATATTTCTAAGATTTTCATTAAATTTTGCCGGTCACGCTCTTTTCGCACATAGTGTATATTGCGTGAGATATAGCAAAGGGTTTTAGACTTCAACCCAAAGTAAAACATTCCCGATATATAAAAAAATCGTCTCTTAAAACAAAAGTGTATTAGATGCGGTGATATTTATTTAAATACATAATTATTCCGAATCGTTAACATTTTGTGAAGAAATAGACATATGAAAACACATGATGTTAACTATCTAATTATTTGTAAAATGTGCATCGGAGGTCACATAATAAATTCTGAAATTCACAGAGAGTGGTGTAGCAGCAACCTTCTGTCAGTTGTAAAGAGTAAATTCAACGTTTGCACTTATCGCACTGGCCCAATCTGCGATAGTCTCTCATCTCAACCCTATAGTGCTAGACACGGAAGGCGGGTTCTGCGCTTGTGCTAATTAATCCCGACGAATAATAGACCGTTATTTTTAGAATGTATATGCAGTATTTATAGTTCTTCAGTCATTATTCGGTTGGTTTTTACACAGTCATATCATAATTGTTTTTAACCTTATTATTGTAAGTTCATTAACTGGAAATGACGCGGTTTGATTATTATTTTCAACATTGCTTATCAACTAAGCAAACATCCATTAAATTGTCAATCGACTTCGTTTCGAGTGATTCAAATTAATTGGTTGGTTGCTTTGTGTACTACACAAGTATATAATGTACTAAATTATGTTTACCTGACTGTTTAACTCAGTAGTCTGTTGATGCAGCCAAAATGAAGAATTCGTTTACAGGTTTGAACTAGATTTGACATTAAACCATGTTTCCTTAATTTTTTTTAATTTTTTTTATTTTTATTTTTATATTTGGTCCGCCAAAATGACTCTACTCTGCCTGATGGAAAGCATAAGCAGAATCCCAGAGTGGTGGTCACCATGCTCACTGCGAATGCAGACAATGCAGCATGGCGACCCACACCATGGCGGCCTAGTGATGCTGCTGCATCTTTTAGTCTAGTCTACAAGTATGGAACTTGTTGACTAGACTAATTGGGCCTCCGGTCTCGCACTCACCAACGAAACACGACAGCACCAACGCTGTCATTTTACGTTGATTTTCTGTGCGAGGGTAGTACCGCCCCGGTCGAGCCGGCCCGTTCGTGCTGAAATCAGCGTGGCTCTACTACCTTTAAGTACCTTTCCTTAGTTGTGACAAAGTATGTTTATTGTTTTTGTTTTAATATCATTAGACGACGTGCATCGTGACCTGCCTTCTTACATTAATAACATTTTTTTTAAGATTTTTATATTTTTTAGCTCACACGCGTTCAAGCCGGCAAGAAAGACTTATTAAAATCATTGTTAAATTTTGTAGTTGTTTACATATTCTAGGGGTATTGTTTCCCATGTAGGAGAGCTGGTACCATTTTTTGGGTAGGTATTTGAGGCAAGCTTAAGGCAAGGCATTATTATTTATTACCAATATGTATACTAGTGTTTTGAAGATATTTTTTATTAAAAAAACGTTAAATTACGCTGTAGTTTACAATTCTCAAGTCTTTACCTCTATGTTATAGAACAACGTAAAAATTCAGATATCATAATTGTGGCGACTTCCACATACAACGCAAAACAGAAGCACACTACAGTGCCAACTACCGAAGTTACGCTAAAATCGGAGCAACTTAAAATATGAGAATTTATGATACAATATAAGAAACTACCAATCCTTAATCGCGCAATGGAAGTTCTCGCGCCAATTAACATATATATAACATCCCAACATCAACCGTTGGGCAGTGGCCCGCCAGGCATGATCACCTCGCCTGGTCGGAGGATCCTCCCTTTGTGTTTGGGGGACGTGACCCCCGTTCCTCCGCAATAATCACTTGTATGCAGTGGACCATAGAAAAGTAAATGTTTACGAATATTTTATTATAGACAAAAGGTTTCAATTTGTCAAAGTTCTAAAGCAATTTATTGGCATCAACCATAAAGGCTCTACAGAGTCTCCAGTAATGAACGGTGATATATTTTTTCATAATCATTAAAAGCTCTTATAGATAGCTCTCACTTTATATATTGGGATCGTTTAATCTTCTGTTTTTGTTTCTATTTAATTCGCTGCCGTTTTGTTCATTTTATCATCAAAAATGCATCTCACATAGGGAAACCCGTTCTGTACTTTTTATCCAGAACAATGTTCCCAAGAGATCGAAAATCGCTCTTTAGTGCGAAAATAAAGCTAGTTAACTGGATAGGTAATGAATTAGATATGTGATTGTGTGAAAACATACACACACACTTGTATAATGTAAATGAATACATGATGGTACTTTGGTACTTATCTAACAATGTTTCCCCATTTATTAAATACGCACTTGTTATTGTATGAGCACCTTGTCGACTATGATTATTATTAAGGGGCGCGTCCCTAAAAACGCGCGAAAAGGCACTTGCAGTTTTGCAAAACACAAACAACTCAATTCATATTTGACACTTAAAAAAAAATTTCAGTAGTTTAATAAATCAGTCTACCACTCTACCGAGTGACATTTATAAAATAATTCTTTATTTTTGTGAAAAAAAGCCTTAACAAAGATCAAAATCATCGAAATCGACCTTTTTAATTAGCACACTTTGTCCTATTTCGTGCTCTATTTTAAATGTTTTTTTTCTTATTTCGCGAGAAAAAAGTATGGAGAAAAGATTTACCGTTTTAGTTTTTTATTAATTCTCACCAAAAAGCCATAATCTAAGGCTAAACATCATTCACTTTTAGCGACAAAAGTTCCATAAATTTTAGTACGTAGATATCGTCTCCCGTAAATTGCAATAAATAAGTTTTATCGCGCTCAAAAAATTCAGTGCCCGCCGAATATTCAAGGTGACACCACGTCCGTTTGTAGTTCGCACTGAGCTCCATAATACGTAAATGACAAGTTTTAGGGTGGGTTGCCAGTGAGTGTCGAATTGTAACTGTTAATTTGTATTCTTGAATTTTTTTTTTTTTTTTTAAAGAATAATTTCAAAGAAAAATATTAGTATTTTTTATTAACACAGAACTTATTTTTATGTTTTTTTTAACTTGCTATGTATGTATATATCTAACTATATTTGTTAAGACGGAATCTTGCAACTCAATTTTGCAGATATCTTCAACCGATTGTGTTGAATTTTTGTAGGCATATGTATATAGCGTGACAATGCTATATTATGATGACATGGAGCTGATCTGATATTGAAGCTGGAAGGTGGTCATAGGAACTTTGTAACGACGGAACCTATCGAGTTTGGAGTCGTTTGATTTGTCTTGACGAGTACTTTGAATACACTTTGACAGACCGATACACTTTGAGAAATTGTTTTTAAAAAAGTAAAAACAATTTTTTTTATGATTTCTGTTAGAATTGAATAACTACTACTGAAATAATGAAAGACCTTAAAATTACAGTTTTATTTTTGACTGCATGGTTGGTCTAGTGGTTTAAGCTGTTGCCTCGCCGCTTCCTACTGTATCAGGTGTTGTGGGTTCAAATCCCACATGGGATAACACTGTGTGATCCACGAATTGTTGTTCTGAGTCTGGGTGTCCATTGTGTCCGTTTCATGTATGTTTGTAAATTCCCCGCGACACAGGATTTATTGGATATATACGGAAGTTGTCTTTTTTGAAAAAAAACTAGCTGAGCCCCACGGTCTTACCCGCGATACTACACAAACCGCGGTTACTCCTTATATCATCAGCTACCTATCAGTGAAAATCCCGTCAAAATCGCTCCAGCCGTTCCAGAGATTAGCCGGCACAAACAAACAGACAGACAGACAAAAATTGTAAAAAAGGGTTCCATCTACACATTACGTCATTTCCATTATTATTCATCCCTTAAGTTCGAATTTAATCAATTGGTGAATTGTAAAACAATAGATGCCCTATCCCTTACATTATCTGATATTACAGATATCAGATAATGTAAGGGATAGGGCATCTATAATCTATATAAATAAAAGAGGAAGGTGACGGACTGACTGACTGACATACCCAGAGATCAACGCACAGCCCAAACCGCTGAAGTTAGAATCCTGAAATTTTGCATGTAGTTTCTTTATATAACGTAAGTGAGCACTAAGAAAGGAATATTTGAAATTCCACCCCTAAGGGGGTAAATCAGGGGATGAAAATCTGTGTGGGCGAAGCCCCGTGTAAAAGCTAGTATTATATATTTAAGGAAGTTTCCATTTCAAAGTTTTACACTCTTAATATTAATTTTAAGACAAATAGTTTGTTTTTTAACCGTCTTAAAAAAAGAAGAAGTTTATAAATTAACTGTATTTTTTAATTTTTTTACCCGACCACGGCAAAGCCAAAGGAGGGTTATGATTTTGACAGGCTATGTATGTATGTTCATCTGTTCCCTCATAGCTCCTTAACTACTTATTAGAACTGGATAAATGAGGTATCGTTAGAAGTGTCTTGATCGTCCGCGGTCCGCTGCTTATAGGCTATATGACGCGTCACTCAATTTAATGTGGCGCCCTCTAGCCGACATAAAGTACTGTATTAAAAAATTAATTTGACATAAATATGCCGTGTTTGGTATCATCAGAAAGGGTGTTACTTGTACATTTCAAATATATATATAGCTATTATTAGCATTTGCTGGTGACTTTGCCCGTATTTATTCAATTTTTTTTATATTTCTATGTTAGGTATTTAAAATATAATTTGCATATAAATTATTATTATCACTACACCAAAACATTTTAAATAAAAAAAGTAAAAACTTAAATTAAAATAGAAACGTACCATAACTCTTAAAAACACGTGACTACGGCTTTTCAAAACTTGTTTCATACTTTTTCAGCGTCGTTTTTTTGTCAAAAAGTGAAAAAAGTACGTAAGTAAATAAGATCATGTAGTAAAATTTAGTCAATATGAGCAATAAAAGCGATAAAAATTATATTTTTAAGAAACATTATGTTCCATTAATATAACATATATCATACAAATTTTATTTCATAACATAGCATTAAAATCCGTTGATTACTATAAAATATCTAAGCTGACAGATAGCGCGAGCGACTTAATTTTATACTGTGTAAAAATATATTATTGTCCATGAAATGAATTAAAAATGAATAGGTACACTTGAACCCCATTCTCGGCCGTGGACGAGTTACTTAAAGCCCGCGGGCTTTCCGATATGACTAAGATACATTGCGTGCTTTGTAGGACATTCTAAACATTCTTCAAAGGCGAACAGTTAATGAATATGTAACTAGAAGAAAAAACCGAAAGTAAATTTATTAGTTGCCAGGGTTAGTATGCAACAGTGCCCGATGCGTTTGTGTGCATGTAAAATATGAATGTGGGTGTTCAATCACAAATTCCCACGCTCAAGGACTACAGTCTTAATTATTAATTTCTTTGATATAGACCTGATGATTTGCTGTGCGGCCTGAGTACGCAGCTCAACTATGGTTGAATAGGTCGATGGCTGATCCACGCGTCTTACTCTATTTTACATTTGTGACATTTATTGATTCCGTGATCCGTGATCATGGCGCTTGCAACAGCGCCGAAATATCGGATACTCACAAACAAAAAGGTACATGGTAGCAATCCCGTAGATTTCTATTTTAATGTTAATGACCATGAAAGTTTAAAACAATATATTTATTGATTATTTTATACTAGCTGAGCCACGCGGTGTTACCCGCGGTACAACAACAACCGCGGTTAACGCCACGGGACAAAGTAAAAAAAAAACGATGTAAAAAGTATCTGTACCTATACGGCTATACCGACATCAAAAAAAGCTATTAAATTGTACAGTCTAGCATATAATATTTAAATTGATAGGAACTTGTTTAAGCTAAGGCCTTATGGGACTGGCATACCCTAATAGGGTAAAAGTCCCTTAAAATAAATAAAGATTAAAAAAAAGTATCCTATGTCCGTCTCCTGGTCCTAAGCTACCTCCCCACCAATTTTCAGCCAAATCGGTTCAGCCGTTCTTGAGTTATAAATAGTGTAACTAACACGACTTTCTTTTATATATATAGATTTGGACATATTACATCTTTTTAAATTTGACTGTGAGTGAAAGTGCTATTTGGATTTTATTTTCCATAAGTGGACCTCACAATATAACAATACAATGTCACAATATAACAATGTAAAAATCTTGCAGCTATCAGTAAGAACGGCGCATGATTGGTTAGCTCATGGCTGTGCAGCAATGACTCCAAACCTTTTATTTTGTTTTCTTTGGTCGACTTCGTTCTCATTCAAGTCTCTTAGTGAAAAAAATATTGTAAACCGTATTATTATTTTTTAAAAGGAGCAACAATGGAGTTTCTTGCCAGATTCTTCTCCATGAAGGGTAGGCTGCACTTGGAACTGGCGACTAGAATCACTCGATTTTTTTATATTAAATATTGACTATTCATAAGTGCCTGTAAAATAAGTGCCTATATGAAAAAAATATTTTTGAGTTTGAGTTTGATTTTATAAGTCACGAGTACCTTTTCCAGACGTATCAGACTTTTTATTATTTATTCATTTTATTTCGAATGACAAGAAATGCCTGGGTACCACTCTGGTTTAAGTAAACCTCATTACAGTTTCAGTGTAGGTATTTTACTTTTTATTTTCGTACTGATTAGTGTAGAGAGTGCTTGTTCAATGATATGTCCCACCTACGTACTAAAGCTGGTGACAGATTGTGGATTCACTAAACAGAATTAATTTAGGTGACAGCTGCAATTCGAACAGATTCTCTTTCGGTGATATTTTTGTTGAGGATCATTTGTCAATTCAACATTGTTTGGTTGCAGATAGTGTTGGTGTAATGTGTTTTACGATTTAAAACAAAATGAAAATAGTAGTTTGTGTCACTAAATATTGGTTTTGTAAATTATTCAACCAGGTGCTTAATACTAAATGAGACTTAATTTTTTTAATATTTCTATTTATTTATTGCAAACAGCCAAAATCATCATCATTAGCCATAATCATTTCATCGTGGTAATACCATCATAAATGATCTCCACCAAGAGTCATCTCCATCAATCAAATGTCTAGGCTGGAAACACCAGAGAGGGCATACCTCGACGCAAATTGGTCAGCTCGATCGGAGTGATACCACAGCTTCACGAATAACTGATGTTCAGCAATACCCTCGTTGGCACAGAACAAAAAATATAGGTAGAAATGTTATGTAGGCGCGGCAGGCGCGCCGCGAAATAAGTCCAAATACCTCTATTCGTCTGCTGGCATTAACTGAACGGTCGCATTCGCGTTTCACTTTTAACGGGAAAAAACAACAAAACAATCATACATTGCGTATTACATTCGATTACTAACTACATTGTTTCCACAAGAGTACGCAATGAACTGCATTTCCTGCGTGAATATTTCGATTTATTTCACCCGAACAGATTTAGTGTAAGGCATAGGGGTGTGCCCAAATATTTATAATGCAATCGATACCGTAAAATTGTGGATGTCGATGATATCGGTTTGTGTTTTTCTTAAGTAGAAAGAGTTGATTTGTTTTTAACCGACTTCCAAAAGGAGGAGGTTCTCAATTTCATCGGTATTTTTTTTCTTTTTTTTATCTATGTACACTGATTACTCCGTCAATTGTGGACTGATTTTGAAAATTCTTTTTGTATTCGAAAGGGTATGCCCCCCATGTGGTCCCATGGCCACCATATCAGGATCTGATGATGGGATCCCAAGGAAATCGAAGGAAACCCTCAAATTTGTTAGGCACGTACTATGTTTTTCATATATTTTCGAAAGCTATTACAGTATTTACATTTGGTAGTCATCAACTCATCTGCTCCAAAAAAACTCTATTAAGAAGCAATACGAGAAAAGTACAAGGAATAAAACAGATAGATCCAGAAGTGAAGTGTATTCAAAAGGAATAACTGTTCAGGACTTAAAAAGTGTATCTACGAGGAATATACTCTATCTAATGTATCTTCTAAATCACGCATTTATCCGCACAATATTCGCGATATCATTATCATATCAGAAGCATTTTAATATTCTTATCATATTTTTGTCAATCCTGGTTTTATTTAGAATAATTTGTACAAAATGTTTAGCGACAAAAAGCTTGTGACCAAAACACTGTCAAAAAGTTAGCGTTTATCATGCCTCTGCATACCTCTTTGCGAAAATAAGTGTGATTTATGTATGAATGTTTTTGAGTGTTTATTTTTATAGTCCATACCAATAAGAAATCTGTGCTGTTTTATATAAACACTACTTTTGCAGTCTTGAAATTTTCCAGGGATAGTCTGTGGAATTTTTTGGGTTTCCCTGAAGTCGCAATTTTCCAAGAAGTTTGTGTAATATTCAAATACATTAACCGTGGTCCATAATTGAACAATGTTTTCTTCCAAGAATTTACTCCGGTTAGAACTTTACAGTGTAGTTGGACAAGGTTTCCGTTAGCATAATTTTGTACTGAAGCCAACGTTTTTCACAGTAATGTTTTTTTTCTCTTTCCAATCTGTTCAGTTTCTTAAAAGTAAAAATATTATTCAATAATTGTATTTCTGTTTAACATGCAACGGTAAACCGTTGGTTTTTTATACTTCTGTATCTATATCTATACTATTATATAAAGAGGTAAAGTATGTGAGTTTGTGCGTTTGTGAGTTTGTGACGTTGTAGAGGGTAATCTCTGGATCTACTGAACCGATTTTGAAAATTCTTTTACCAATAGAAAGCTACGTTATTTGTGAGTGACATAGGATATATAATAACCCGAAAAGTGGAAAGACTTTTTCATGGTAGCCGGATTTGCAAAGTAAGTCGGAGAAAAAAATGTTACCGCCCAACGAAGTGGGCACGGGTCAGCTAGTATGAAATAAAGTTAGTTAACTGAAAAGAATCCATAAGAGATAGATAGATAGATAGAAAACTCTTTATTTGTACACCGTTTTACATATTTACAAGAGAGTACATAAGATGACCAATATTTAATGTAATGTACAAAGGGCGGCCTTATTGCCAAAAGCAATCTCTTCCAGGCAACCTTAGGATGGATCAAAATGTATCGGAGAGACATTAGCAGTTGACGGTGCAATTAAGAGATTATTTATCTAATGGTGTCTCTTCCATCCAATCTTTTTCTAGTAATGCACTGGCATTACCCGACGGCCCATTTGACTACAATGTAGTGCTTTCTTAGTCGAACTTATCGTCTTACTAGAAATTCTTTATGCCTCGTTTAGTCGCTACACGTTAGGATTGGTTTTATCAAATACTAGCTTTTACACGCGGCTTCGCTCACGCATACTTTCATCCCCTGATTTACCCCCTTAGGGGTGGAATTTCAAAAATTCCTTTCTTAGTGCTCACTTAGGTCATATAAAGAACCTACATGCAAAATTTCAGGATTCTAGCTTCAGCGGTTTGGGCTGTGCGTTGATCTCGGGGTATGTCAGTCAGTCAGTCACCTTCCTCTTTTATATATATAGATAGATGATTATTATATGATTGATAGACTCTTTTTGAACAATAAATAAAGTCCTATCTATCTGAAAGTAATATCATTAAATACAGAAGCGCAAGTCAAATACCTACGTTTTTCCTTACCAGTCTCGTGGCTTTATGATTTCTATATATGCTGTATTAATGTAACTTTTCAGTTTAATAAAACCTAGTCTGTTATAAACTTTAAAAATGTATCTTTAAGGTTTGTTTTAAGAGAAATTTTACGAAACGAAATTGCAATATATTGAGTGTCCGTATCGAAGTAATATACTTAAATTTAAGTTACGGACTTGAAGCACCGTGTTTTATGGGTGTGTTAATTTTACAACTCGTCTGGCGTACCTTGTTTTACACATACTCATAAAATTGGTAATGCTTTTGCCCAGTTCAGTAAGAATATAGAAGTTATAGTCAAGTACTATAAAGAGAACTGTGTCTAAGACTTTAGTTAATGGAGATTCACTTAACGTAGATATTTGCAAACTGTAATTTACGAGTAGGTATATCTGATATTGCTAGCTGCTTCTGAATCATTATTCTATTATAAAATATATATTTGATATTTATCTACTTTGTATGGTAAAATTTTACCTAGTAATTAGTCTTAACTGAAGGTAAGTAATAAATAGTAAACGTAGTTTAAAAACATTTTCATGTTTCTTTTTTTGCAGTGTTTATTAAATATGGCTCTTTTAAGTTTTTAATTACGCTGATTCAGTTCTATCTATCTCATATGTAGTTGTGTATTTTCTTCCTTGAGTTCAGGTCACGTTAAACACTGGTCACTGCAACCTCGTCGATACGTCATGAAATTAACAGTTATATACCCATTACTATTACTCGATCACAATAATTGCCCCTCGTATACTATTACGATACCAAGATAAAAAAAGATGTAAAACATCCGGTACTAAATCCTAGCTGAGGTACATATGTATTTTCTTGATGCAAATAATTACCACGATTTCTTAGCGTCGCGTCATAATAATATATTTCAGTAATGCTTTAACGCAATGGGGACACTTAGAACATCCATCTTGTTTTGTAACGAAGAATTACGCTAGAAAGTAACCACGCAAAAACGATCTACAAATCCACACAAATTGAAATGCCCCCAAAAATATGCGTTATTGTTTGTTTTAAACAAAAGAAATGTGCTCCATTTTCCTCGATTTCATGGTGCAATAGAAAAGTTGTTCGTCAGCGAACTGACATTAATATTGTTGTAAAGAGTACTTGACGTAGATATGGCATTTTATGTGTGCGCCGGCAGTCGTAAAGTCGGTCCAGTCTCGGAATTGGAGGCTGTCGAATTCGGATCTCTTTGTGTATTCAACGGTCTGAGTCATGGAGGCTCGGCAAATATAAGCGCGCGCGGTGATTGGCGCTACCCCTTAATATTTTCTGTTTACTTCACATAAATATATGATTTCTGTCTTCACTCAAATATCAAACCATTTCATTGAATGTAAACATCTAGCACTAGTTATATTTTTAGAATAGATCGATACATTGTTGTGTTTTTAGGAACTGTGTCGAAACATTATGTTGATGTGTTGTTTTAAACTTGCTGTTTTGGCTGACTAATTGTACGAAAATAATCAATATATTATCATCATCATTGCGTTTGCCAGTTTACTGATAGTAATAAATTGTTATTTTAGATAGTATCGTATACCTACTTATATTTAATTAGTACCTACGTTGCATGAGTGCCGCAGCGATGACCTAAATATGTTTTGTTAGGTAGTAGGCATATAAATCATTTTGCGATTTAGGTTATTCTTCACTAATGTATAACTGTTGCAGCGAGTGCAGTGTAATAATAGTCCAGTCAAAATACTTCAAATAATGGTGGTAAGGTTACATAAATTACAATAATTATAAATGAAATGAATGGGAGCTTTCTGGGGGAAAGCTCATTCCCCCAGAAAGCTCCCATTGATAAATGTATAGGTAATACCATATGCAAATAAAGTTATTTAAGGTAAGCAAAAATTTCAGGGTAACAAATTACTTCTTTACAGTTGGGCAGAACAGATAAAGGCCTTTAAGAACAAAGGGATTGCTCAGCACCTGTTGCTGCTGTCAGGGACACACCATTACTAATTAAATAACCCTCAAGTCGAAAAACGAAGCGTCACTTTATATCAGTAAGAAAAACGATAGCTATTACCTAATAAACAAATATTATCTTAAAATGTACATGGATACAATAATGCACCCTTAATCTAGACTTTATAATTTTATTCGAATTATACATCTTACCCAGTCTTAGAATAAAGGTCTTCTAACGGCATGAAATTTAGAATAGAAAATTTTAACAAAATAAAAACCGACTTCAAGGTTCGAGTCGGATTTCTCTTGGATGCCATCATCAGATCTTAGTGTCCTTATCATGGTACCACCGTTGGGATATCTCTTTTCATTAAAAAATTATTAATAAAAATCGGTTCATAAACGCCGAAGTATATACAGTCGAAATGAGAAACCTCCTCCTTTTTTTGAAGTCGGTTAAAAATAAATGTAAAACTATTTGCAGCGTTTATATTCCTGTTCAGTGCGTACGCAGTAACCTCGTACATGGTTTATTTTAACGGCAGACTTACTCGAGAAAAATATTTTTTATCTAGTGCAAATTAATGTTTTTAAACGCTAAAAAGTCAAGTTTGTGTATAAGAGAGGCAAGAATATATTACTTACAACTCGTTTGCTGACGCATGTGACGGCAGTTCACTCAAGATATTTAGATCAGTTATGGAACAATAAAAGTGTAAATATGTAGAACTAAAAATTTCAGTGTATTTGTTAGATATTGCTATTATGAATGAAACATACCTAGATAGATTTTACTAATAGACTTACAAAGAAGGAATAAATGAAACTAACTGAAGTTTGACACGGAAGGATTGTTTGAAATTTGAAAGTTTGGATCAGTACTGGCTACGTTTTATTCTGACAAAATTGAATGCAAAATTCGTCATCAAAGGGAGTGAAACCTTGGACCAAAGCTACTAATGTTTTTGTATTTTCGAAACGTTTTTAAACCTGTTTTGAATCTCTCTCGGTTTTTTACGTTTTTTTTAACGTTACGAGAATATAACACCTTTTTTTTCTTTTGCACATATTTGTCCTGACAACCAGAAATACATAAAAAAAAAAAACAATTTGGTGCGGTCGATCGAAAGTTATGGGCGTACATACATTTTTGGGATTCGTTTTTATATATTTAGATATTATGGATTTTTTAATAATCAACTTTTCTTGTGTTTTTAACCGACTTATAAAAAGGAGGAGGTTCTCAATTCGACTGTATTCTTTTTTTTAATGTTTGTTGTCATAACTTTTGACTGGGTGAACCGATTTTGATAATTATTTTTTTATTTGAAAGCTGGTGCTTCCCGAATGGTCCCATTTAAATTTGGTCCAGATTGAAGTCGGTTTTTTTTTTGTTAAAATTTGTAGGTAATTATATTTGTAGCCTTACTAGTAGAGTTTATCTAAGTAACTTCTGCACCAACATAGACAGCTCCTAAGTATTTCTCTTCATAAACTATTGCTTTTCCTGTGCAGGGACGTTAAGATTTGAAAAGAACTCCTTGTGCTTTACCATAAATAAATTGTGACGCTTCATCATCAGTTTTCATTCCACCAAATATACGAGATAGTGTAAAGTTCCATTCATTGCTCTTAGAAATGAGAAGATTATTTACCTATATTCTCAAAACTGGGTAATCTTGTAATTTCTGTACTACAAGTAAATTTAATAAAACAGAAAGCCTGCAATCCGTACATTCTTACACACGAATACTATTCTAATAATTTATACCTTATATTCTTGCTGAGAACATGTAATGTAGACAATATGTTCTAGTTTAAACGCTACTTCTAAATGAAAGTGGAAACACTGGAATTCTGCGGAGTTTTATGTACTTTCATGATAGTTAAATTGTAAGTAGCACTTCTATAGATAAGATTATATGTCTTCATATATGTTTGTTCGTATTTGATGAGCTAGGTACTGTACCATACATTGAATGATTTTGAAATTTTGTGTACATTTTGCATAATCAAACATGTATTAAGGCTCCTTCAATAAAATAAATTGTTTCAAGAATACCCTGTAACTCGTCTATCCTTATACTTAGTAACAATAATATTTTAGTAACGCGGCATTTTCAAGTTTTGTCCACAGTAGTACCAAAATAACACAGCAACAGTACGCATATCCCCAGCGTCTATAATATCACTTAATCATTCAAATGCTTTAGACAATCGCTACATTTGATTTGTTTTTAGTTACGCCTGATTAATGGACAAGGTTGCGACGTCGTTCCTAACTCAAGACGTCTTTATTTTATCTTTATGTGATTTCTGCCTCGCACAACAAAACTGTGGAATGAATTGTCGTCTGCGGTTTTCCCGGACCAATATGACGTTCAAACCTTCAAGAAACGAGCGTACTCCTTCTTAAAAGGCCGGCAACGCACTTTTGACGCCTCTGGTGTTGCGGGTGTCCTTGGGTGGCGGTAATCGCTTACCATCAGGCGATATGTCTGCTCGTTTGCCCCCTATTCAATAAAAAAAAGAAATTACATTGTGTGTTTCACGTAAAAATAAAAATAAACTTGGAAAAAAATAATTGTTAGAAGTTTTTTATCTCCGAAACATTGTAAACAAAAGAAGACTTGTTGGTTAAACTACAAACATACCAGAAGTGCTCAACAAAATGCATTTCACGGGTTGCGATTCGATGTCCATTATATGGTTTCGAATTAATTTACGGTATATGGGAAGTACAATTTGAACTCTTCAATGATTAGCATCCTTCCATAACCACATTTTGTAAAAGATTATATGATGATAATGATGTAGTTCTTGATGTATAGTGACTTTGGTAAATTTCCCCTGTAAAGATAATAATTAAGAAAAAAACTGTTTAATACATTTTATCATGAATTACACTTACAAAAAAATTTTGCCTATCGAAAAATAAAATGGAAATTGAAATAGATGTCGTAAAATTTATATTTTTATACGTCTATAGCAAATAAAGGGATTACCGTTTGATCAATATGATATTTTGCAGTCAACTCAAGTCTCCTGCAGCGCAATGTACAACTCATTCAGTCAGCCATATAGAAGTGCAGACAGTCAGTCAGTCATTCAAGGCAGGCTTTACAGACTTCAGACAAGCTACTACACGGAACAAAGTTACTGCATACCCTCTGTCAGAAACAACTTGGAAGTCAAACCGTGATTCGATTCCAAAACTTTATCGATTGATAACACAAACTTGTCGGTAGCAAGCTATCACGTTACACCCATACATAATAGCCCGTGAATTATTCAAGCCGCACGCAGTTTGTTTCCGTTGACATTCGTACCACGACTTCGATGATTGGTAATCGTTAAATTCATCTCTTTGATCTGAACTGGGACTTCCATATATACTGATATTTTATTTTTATTTATATCTGAATGTCATAAACATGTATTTGCTTAAAACTACACTTCAATGAATTGATCAAAACGAAGACTTTTTAAAGAGTATTAATTACTATTATTAAGTATTATCGACTGCCTCGTTGGTCTCGCGGTTGGCGTGTGCGACTGGTGATCATGAGGTCTCGGGTTCGATTCCCGGGTCGGACCAAATGTTTGTATGATCTACAAATATTTTGTTTCGGAGTTTGGGTGTTTTCTATGTATAATATGTATGTATTTACAAAAAAAAGCATATATGTATTCGTATCAGTTGTCTAGTACCCATAACACAAGCTCTGCTTAGCTTGGGGCTAGATGGCGTTGTGTTACATGTCCGAAAATATTTATTTATTTTATTTATTAATAATCCTTAGTTTTTCAAATTATATTCGGATTCCATAGTGTACGAATATATGTATATGTGTGTATGTATTTCACTACATACTAGAAAGCGAGGTCCTGTCTGTTCGCGATAAACTCAAAAGCAAAAGCACGGATTTTTATGCGGTTTTTAAATATATATAATTTTTGAGTATATTGGCTAAAATATAACTATATTTGTTGAAGACGTCTGAAAAATGCCAGAGTAACATTGGCCATATTATATTCTCCGTAAAGAATCCGTGCGAAGCCGGGGCGGGTTGCTAGTTGATATATATGTCAATATACATGTGTATTTACAACAAATGTATTCTATATGTGTTTGTTACTTTTTTGTGCTGTGTTTCTATTTTGTTTTATATTGTAACCTTCTTGCACCACCTACCTTACAAGATTTCTACACCACCCTAAGGTTGACTGGAAGAGAATAACTTCGGCGTTAAGTCCGTCAGTGTCAGTGCCAAAAGTTAAATAAATAATTAATTTCTACATAAAGCTACACCTATCTTAATAGTATTATAAGTTTACCGCCCGAACCGTTGAAATAATCTGGAAGAAATATGGCACAGATATAAAAAAATAATTTGAAATTGAAATTAATGAGGTAAAAGTCGCGGACAATAAGCTAATCATTGTATAAACTAATTCCACAAAAATAATAAAATTAAACACTTCTTAATAGTAGTACATATAATTCATATACACCTTGTAATTCTACAAACAATTACTTGTATAATTACAAATTTTAACAAAAAAAACCGACTTAAATCTGGACTAAATTCAAATGGGACCATTCGGAAAGCACTAGCTTTCAAATAAAAAAAGAATCATCAAAATCGGTTCACCCAGTCGAAAGTTATGAGGTAACAAAGAAAAAAAAAACAGTCGAATTGAGAACCTCCTCATTTTTTTGAAGTCAGTTAAACATTAGCTTCGTCATTCAAATGACCATAATATATTCTTAAAAAAAATAAAACAATGTTATAAATCCCAACACAAACATAGACCCAAAATTTGAAACAGCAAAAAGAATAAGAAAAATTGTTTTCCTTTTTTCGGTTGTGGCTTCGGTCCTACTGCCGATATAAAAGCGAGCTATCTACCGCAAAACGTATAACATATGTAGGTCACGTTTAAATAAAAGGGTTTTGTAATATCACTCATGTTTGATCTTTGACCGTTTATACTGCTGACGCCGAGAAGCCCAATGTGTCGCGTCGCCAAAAAAAGACCCGCCCTAGCTTGACGGTTGAAACTCACTTGTAGACTCTTGCTTGGCAATTTGACACATTCGCTTATCTATTGCTATGCCATTCTACTCTATTGAGTGATTGAGTGAATTATTCGAACCGTATACATACTCGACTTTCGTATTCATTGAATTGTTTAGGAGTTCTACTAAAGTGTTTGTATGTGGGGTATTCCTAACTAGTTTTGGATTTGACGTGTGACCTTTGGAATGACGCCTGATGCCGTCACGCTACGTTAAGCTATAAGACGCTTCACTCTTTGATAAAGGTCCTGTCCTTCGTAACCTATAAAAGTAAAACAGTTAAAATTACAAACTACATGCGAAAGTTTTTATGCTAACATGAAATTCCTCGTTTTCATTTTATTGCTTCTTCAATTCGCTTCTCGCCCACGGTGGTACCCATGCCCTAGTGGTTAATATGTTGCGACTTTTATTCCGTAACTGGATACTATAAGGAAACCCAACGAAGATATTCTTAACTTACAGCAGGTAGCTAATAAAAGCGACTCAGTTTCTCTACACCCTCGGGTTTACCTTCGTGAACTTAGATATGTAACGAAAAGAGTCAATGACCGATCTTCTCACAGGGTGGTTTAATTTGAGACCTTTCATTAATACCGATGATGATAAACAGTAAGATAAGCTATTTTTTACGTATGCATGTATTTAAAACTTTATAGTAAATAAATATTTTTGTGTTGCTGGAATAGATTTGTTAAACGAGATATCGTCACTTCGAAACAAAATATATTTCGCTATTTAAAGGCAATGCGATAATTTAGAAATATGAACTAAATACAAATATAAAATAATCGTACCAGTCCTGCACCACTTTTTTATCTAATTGAAACTTTAACAGATTAGCGTTTATACAAAAAATCAGCTTTATTAAGTGAGTGGGTATAGATTAATATTGTTATGCAAAATAATGAATTTCGTATTGCCAACTCAAAAATGTTGCACGCTAATAAATCGTGGACAAGAAATGTCTTCGAGCCGATACTCTTGTTGCATCTGGCGATAGACGTCAGCTGCAAATATCCCAAGGTCTGGTCAGTGGCCGTGGTGGGATGACAAACTGAACCGGGCTATATTTAGGATCTGCACATCTTTGTGTCTCGACCAACAATACGTTTTGTGTGACTACACCGCTTTCAAGTATTGAACAAGCGAATATGCTCTATCGCTCGTAGTTATAATAATGTTTTTGGTGATAAGTTGCTTACGTAAAACACAAAACGAGATTGTTTTCGATTCAAACTTGAATGGGTGATAACTACTAAGTAGGTTATAGGTCTCCATTTAAATCATCGATATTTTTATTGTCAGTTACTTTTGCGGTCTTCGAGACCTCAAAACATATCATACTCTTTGTTTATTTTATTTGCTATGTACATTTCTGAATTGGCAGAGTTAATACTCAGTCATTCTCTACTAGTCAATCTTGAGGTTGTGTAGAAATCATGTGAGGTGGGTGTGCATAAGTTAAATGACTAATCAACTAAAATATAGATTACACAGCATTACAAACATAATTTTATTTACATACTACTTACTTTGAGGTATAAAATAAATCTGTTGTTATTTATCCTAATTTCGATTAAATTAGGATAAATAACAACAGATTTATTTTATCATCAGAAAGATCGGAATGAATTTTTTTTTGTAATGTTTATCTATATAACACTATTTATATACCTTTTTTTTTTCCTAGTTATGTACATAATTTCTTGGCAATTTTTTATAAACGCTATTGATTGAGACAAGAGTGTCATCCAGAAAATGCTCAATGCTGGTTCCAAAGAAAACAATCCCTTAAATATATACTCTAACCGTTAGTAAATTGTTTAAAGCAATATAAGTGAAGTTCCTAGTACGTGAGTTCATGGAATAAATTGCCATTTTCCTCAAATATTTTCACCACGTATTACAACATAGAATACATTTTTATGTTTATCCACCGTAGAGGTGCATATCACTATCATCATTATCACATTAAATCATATTTAGGCTAGTCGATAAGCCGCATTTTGTGCCTGATTTAACGTTACGTACTTTGTTCCTAATAATAACTTTCGTTACTAATCGCTTATTGCGATAACGGAACGATAGCACTTCTATCTAAATATGTATATAAAATATCTAATTTAAGTAATAATGTATACTAAACTAGCTGGCCCGGCGAACTTCGTACCGCCATATTTACATATCTGTCTCAGCTTCCCACAGGCAGTGTACAGTGGCGGTTTAAAAAAAAGGACTTTTCACGTTATCTTTTAATTTTTCTTGTCTAAAACCCTTGTCCTGACAGTAGCAAACACATAGAAAAAAGAATTATCCAATTTGGTGCAGTCGAATGGAAGTTTGTGCGCGTACATACATTTCAGAGATTCATTTTATAAAATAATAGATATATATATAGATTGATTTTTGGTTGAAATGTATTATGACTTTGACTGTCTACATTTCAGTGTTGTCCTCTGCCATAACGTACTTGAAAGTCGAGCGCCTACGCCTGTCGAGCTGTAACACGTTGCCCTGACATTTTCTTCAGGCGTTGTTCGCTGAAAAAAGATCATCTATCTATACACAAATTACTTGTCCTGACAGACTGATTGAAGGCTACAAACTTAACATTTTGGAAGTTAAAAAAATAATAAAAAAATAAAAATGTGTTTATTATTTCTCATACATTGTCATACACTAAATAAATTGAGACAAACCCCAGTAAGTTATTGGATATACTTGTATCGGGGTTGTCTCGCTTCTTCCCGTAATTTACTAATACACAATGATGAGACCATAATTACAACAGATAGGCAATGTTTGCATCATACAGTTAACTTACATTACTATATCAATGGTTCCTATAAGCACACAGTGAAGAATGTCTAGTAAGTAGCAAGTATTATTACAACAAAAATACTTTTAACAAATAGTGTATAATAACGAAAATAATGGTACAGCTTTGTTCTTGTTTATTTCGGAATACGTAGTATGTGTGCGTGTGTGTGTATGTGAGTGTGTGTGTATGTGTGATTGTGTGTTTGTGTGTGAGTGTGTTTGTGTATGGAAATGAATGCAAATGTTCAATTGTGAGTGTGAGTGATTGCACGTTAACTAATTCTTACTAAGATGATTTCGGTCTCCTCATACGTTAGTGTTTTAAGCCATTCGGTTATGGTTGTTTTACAGTCATAGAGTAACCTGGGGTATATATTAAGTTTAGAGTTTAACTTATTATAAACATATGCGGATTGTGATACATATTGGCGTCTGGCAAAAACAGAACGAACTCTCGCAGCATGAGCTACAATATCTTTACGCCGTTTATCGAGAATAGAAGGATTGTAAGTCAGTGTTTTGTGCAGATTTAAGGTTATATTCAGGACATATAATTTTCTGACACTTAAGAGATTGCTATCCTTGTACAATTTTTCTGTGGAATATCTGTAAGGTTTAAAGTACATGACCTTAATAAGTGACCTCTGTGCTCTTTCTAAGTCTAAAAATTTGTTTTAGTGGCCCCTCCCCATACTGGTATACAGTAAGTTATTACAGACTGTGCCAGAGCTGTATATATTTTGTTTAGCATCTGTGCTTGCATTACATGACGCAATGTCTTGAAAATCCAAATAAGTTTTCTAACTCGGGATATGATGACTTCTATATGAAAATGCCAAGAGAGCCGTTGATCAACAGTTACCCCTAGGTATTTAGTAGTCTTAACTTGTTGAATACTCTTGCAGTTACACAACTCAGTCTCATTAGCACAGTCATGGATAGTAATTTTAAATTCGGGACCTGGCTGTGTTCTTTGATTAGGAGTAAAGCAGATGAAATTAGTTTTTTGGATATTAAGGGTTAGGAGATTTTCATTGAGCCAATTTGCCACCTGTGACAGACCTTGTTCAGCGGCAGTTTGTACGGCACTCCATGACACGCCTGAATAAACCAACGCAGTGTCATCCGCATAACAAAAGACCCGCCCAGTACTGCTCCCAATTTTACACAAATCGTTTATGTAAATTAGGAACAGCGTCGGGCCAAGAACACTCCCCTGCGGGACCCCGCAAACTACGTCCTCTTCATTACTTCTTATGTCATTAATTTTGACTTGCTGCTTTCGACCCGTTAAATAGCTTCTAAAAAGAGAAAGAGCCGTTCCTCTTATACCAATGTTCTCAAGCCTCTGAAGAAGGACAGGGACGGAAACGGTGTCAAAAGCTTTCTTAAGATCCAAAAACACGGTCAAACATTTATTACCATTGTCTACATTAGTCGTTATCTCATTGCTTAGTGACATGATAGCATCTTGAGTAGAAAGTCCCTTCCTGAAACCATACTGTGACCTGGACAAAATTTTATATTTATTTAAATACTCACAAAGTCTGTTGTTTAATAATTTTTCAATGATTTTCGAAATGCAAGGCAAGACAGATATAGGTCGATAATTATTGACATCGTTCACGTCCCCGCCCTTATGCACAGGAGTAATAACAGACCGCTTGAAAGCAGCAGGAAATTGTCCAGCGTCAAAGCATAAGTTAGCTAACTGACTTATTACTGGGACAATGAAGTCTCTAGATATTTTTAAAAACTTAGTTGGTATACCATCCCAGCCAGGTGAGCTATCAGAGTCAAGACTCATCAGTATACCATCCACCTCCTGTGGGTCAGTTGCCAGCAACACAAACGATGTAACTTGCGTATTTAAGTTGTTATTGTAGTTATTGGAAATAGCTGTACATCTAGAAGGACCAAATGTATTAATTATATCACTAGCCAAAGTTTTCCCTATTTGAGCAAAGTACAGGTTAACACAATTAAGTGAATCAACCGGGTGTGGAGTCACATTTAGAAGAGAGGCGTTGGACGATTTTGGGGTTTTGAAATGGGTTATTTCATTTATTTGTTGCCAAAGATGTTTTGTGTTTTTTATTGAGTTAGTTATCTGGTCTCTCTGATATTGCCTTTTCGATTTCTTAATTAAATTCGCACAGAAATTACGAAAACGTCTAAATGTAATTTTTAATGTTAGGTTAAATGGTTCGTTTCTCAACTTCAATTGTGTCTAACAAAATGTGTTACGAAGATTAATACACCGCAGTACTCCAGTAGTTATCCACGGTTTTATTATTCGCCGTCTACCAGATATAGGTTTATTTACTGTGCTAGAGAGCAGTGATGCCTTAATTACAGATATCAATCTGTCAGCTACAGTATCCGGATCATTACATGAGTTTATAAATGATATATCTGTGTTAATTAAGTTTATGTGCGCTTTATCGAAGGATATAACAGATTTCTGCTTCGTGTAGGTCTTACTTTTAAATGCATGAGCTATATCCAATAACACCATAGCATGATCAGTAATAGATGTATTTAAAACTGCAACTAAAGCTGAGTAATTGCATTTATTAATTTTTAAAAACGTGTGATCGAGGCAGTTTTGTTCTCTCGTTGGTAGACTATGCCCTGACAAAAGGCCATGGACAGCCAACATATTTAAGTAATTTAATCTATTATTGCGGTGCAGCGATGTTTCTGTTGATTTTGCTATTAAATTAATATTTATGTCGCCTGTTATTATAATATTTTTGTGTGACTTAATAGTTTCAAGATGAAGGTTTAGTGAATTTATAAAGCTATCAGCACAGGCGTGTGATGGAGAACGATATATACCTATAATGGTGATATTTGACATAGTTATCTGAATAGCAGAAGCGTGAGTTATATTAATTTCAGTGACTCTGGGAAGATGAATATCTTTTATATACGCTACCACGCCATCATTTTGATTGAGCTGATTTATAGTGTAGTAATAGTTGTAGTTTTTTAAGTTAGGGAGATGTTTATTGTAGTTAATGCGACATTCTGTGAGTAAAATTATATCAACATTATGCTTAATCTGCGATAGGTTTGTCTGCAGATCGTCAAAGTTACTATAAATGCTCCTTATATTTTGCGTTAACACAGTTAAGTTAGAATGTCGGGGCTGTAAATAGTTGTGTAACTGTTCTATGTTAATTAAAACGGAATCGGCAATCTCAGTGTTATCCAATTCTTTCAAAGTATTTAGGTTACTATCCATCTTCGGGGTTTAAAATGTCTGGCAATGCTACCGGATCACTGTTGTATGAGTACTGAGGAACTTTAACTTTTCGGGATTGTATTTTAAGTTTACGTGCTAATATGTATGGTGTTTGACATAAACAGGATACTTGTAAATGTGTGTGTGTAATGTAAGTGAATTTAGAGTTATTCATTGTATTATATTTTAGATAATGTATGTAAAGTGTGTAAAAAGTATTATTTGTTACAGTATAGTTGAGCTGACCGTGCTTAATTTCAAAAATACTATATATAAAATTCGTTTCAGTTAACTTTACTAAAACAGAGACATAGTTACTCCTGAATGTAATGCATGCAATAATTATATAAAGTGAAAAGAATGAAATGTATGCAAAACAAAAATGGTGTACTTCGACTAGTCAGATTTCTTGAAGTAAGTGATGTACCTGTGCTTCATTCTTTATTAAAATAACCCTACTATTTTCATCTCTTTTAACATAGACGCGTCCAAATGCAGTCCAACAATACTTGTATTGCTTGGTTTTCGCTAAATCCCTTGCCAAGAAGTGCAAACGGGCACCCTTGGCAGTGAGTTGTTCTGATATGAATACGGGGGTGTCTTCATTAGTGGTGAGCCCAAGGTGTTTTGCTTGAAGTTTTATTTTGTTTCTTATATTGTAAGACTTGATTTTCTGTAGAAAGTCGGATTTTTGTATAGATGAATTAAGTTCGAGAATAATGGGAGTGTTGTTTACCCCTACCTTCTTACTCTTTAATCTATAAATGTCTTTTATGTCTCTCGAGGCTAAATCAAAGTGGATAGTTTTCGCTAGACACTCAATCATGTATAATAGGTCGTTTCTATTCTCTTGGGGTTTCTTAGGAACATTTTTTAGTTCAATACAGGATTTCCTTGCGCCTCTCTGCAAGTCCTCCAATTTATCCTCTAGCATAACTATATATTCTCGGTCTTTTTTTGATTGCAACTCAAGAGATTCTATCTTTTTTTGAAACTCTTCTTGTTGAATAGATAATCGTGCAACGGAAGCTTCAATATTACTATTGGTTTGTTGAATATCCTTGAGGTTATCGGTAATCATCTTGAGTTCCTTTTTTTGAGTTGTCATGAAAGATGTAAGCAAGTCTTTTATCTCTTCCTTAAACTTGCAGAATTCTGAGGGCAAATCTTCTTCTCTCATTCTTTTGTTGCGTACGGAGATATAGTTAGGGGGTGTAGATTCAATTACTTTTTCACTAATGTTTGTGTCGGAGAAAGATTTATTTAACTGTGCTGCTGCCATAGTGGGTACTACGAAAAAATAGAAATATGTAGGTAGTGGTTACTCTTTTGTACAAGTGACCCAAAGGGTGGAGCTTAGTAGATAGATGTAATAAGTAATAACAGATGGGTGTCGCTTAATCGTTCGCAGGGTGGGCGTAGGCGCATGTGATTATCCAATAGTGCTTGAAAGGGGCGGATTCGATAGGTAAGTACGCCCTGCGCACGCGCTGATTTGTTTACGACGATCTCAGATACCAGGATAGCAGAACACTGACTCGGTTTAAATGAGGTTCGTCTTAGCGTTGTGTGTCAGTGTGTGTAGGTGTGTTCATCACTCACGCGTCTCCGAATGTTATGCACCTCCTGTACACTTATGCAATCCTATTTTATCACTGAATTTATTTGCTTTAAATTATGAATATTATTGAGTTTTTAAAATACAACAACAGGTCTTCTGCACGTCTGCACCTTACGGCGGTCCGGGGGAAGAGGGGATTTAGGGTTAATATTTTTTATCTTGTAAGCACCCATTAAGAAAGTATTTTTTTTCAATTTCACCCCTAAGGTGGTAAAAGGGCGGGCGAACGATTCAATGAATGACATTTTCAAAGTTATAAACACTGAATAAAAACTAATCACAGATTAAATTAATCATTACCAGACGACCTCACAGAAAGTCGGTAAAAATATTTACTTCATTGCTTCTCATTGAGTAAAAAACGGCGGCAACGCACTTCAGACTCTATAGTTAAATATATCCCTGGGAGGCGGTGGTTATTTACCATCAGGTAACCTACTCCTCATTTGCCACCCATATAACTTAAATGAAAGCTAGATGTAAATATCCGACGACCTCTCATATAATCTCATAAATGACGAAAATAACATTTGTCATGGATTACGGAGGCAGTTTAATATTGATGCTAATGTAGTATCTTACACGATTTATCTCGACCCTGCGCCGACTGCGCACCGACCTGTTCCAAGTCAATAACCGAACAACGAGATGTTTCCGTCACATGTTTAGCCTTTAATGGACGGCTGTTGGTCTCTTTGTCTCAGTATTGTGCTCAATTGTACATGATAGGGTGTTTTTTTTTGGCCCTGCCAAAATGACTCTCCCTGATGGAAAGCATAAGTTAAATGTTTGTGGTATGAAATGATTGATAATTTTCCAAATTCGACCGTAATTTGATCTAGCATCAGCAGGTAATCCCTACTAATGTTACAAATTCAAAGGTAACTCTGTTTGTTACGCTTTCACGAGAAAACCGTTAAACCGATTTTAATGATATTTGGCATAAAAATATTTTGTTGAAGGAACACAAAAGGTACTTTTTAACCGACTTCCAAAAAGGAGGAGGTTCTATGTTCCACTGTATGTATTTTTTTTTATGTATGTTCACCGATTACTCCGTCAGCTGTGGACCGATTTTGAATATTTTTTTTTGTATTCGAAAGGGTATGCTTCCGAGGTGGTCCCATTGCCAGCATATTAGGATCTGATGATGGTATCCCAGGGAAATCGAGAGAAACCCTAATTTTTTATAGGCACATACTATGTTTTTCGTATATTTTCTGAAGTTACACCGATATTTGCGTCTGGTAGTCATCATTTTATGATGATGAGCTGATGATGTAAGGTACAACTCCTTAACGGTTAGGAGTTGGAGGATAAATCTTTCAATTTCATACGTATCTAAAGACCTTCAGTCGTATACTTTCAAGTTATTTAGGTGAGCTGATGATAGAAGGGTAAACTCTTCAACAGTTAGGGATTAGACGATGATTTTAATATTACACGTACGTATAGACCTTAATTTGTATTCTTGATGATGAAATTTGATGAAATAGTTCAACTTACTACTTACCTACGATTGTTTGCACTAAAAACTGAAAAATAAAAACTTTTATTAAAAAAAAAACCGACTTCCAAAAAACATCCAACGAAAACTCTCTGCCAAAAAAACACTTAAAAGCGTAAAATAAACTGGTTCTTCATAAATTGCCTATACCTAATTCTTTATTCATTTAAATAGTAGTATTATAATGTGTGCTAGGTACCTAAAATCTGTTTGAAGTAAACAGATTTTGTTATTTTTACCGCCATATTTTAGTGGTAGACCAAAGTACAAAATATATACACCGTAAATAAATAAATAATTTTGGTCGAAGCGGATTAAATTAATTAAAAAAGAAAATGGCCAAACAGAAGAAAAGATCATTACGCTCATTTACTCAAAGCCTTACCAAGACAATATTACTAATAGTTTTTAACTTGCACAGTACACATCTAGCTTGTAATTAGTGACTTAGCCCAAACTAAGCAAATATTATACAGGAGGCACACAAATTATATACAATTTGTAAGACATACAAATATTTTCTTATCTTTTAAGTAGGTATCAATATTTATTGTAGAAAATGTATTTGTTCTACATTAGAATTGATTGAATTTATATGTTAATGAAATAAAACGTTCAAAACAGCCGAAATTCGTCTCCCAGGCGATTTTTACCCGACTGCGAACGTAGGGTTATGTTTTCAACCGACTTCAAAAAGGAGGAGGTTCTCAATTCGACTGTTTTTTTTTTTAATATTTGTTACCTCATAACTTTGGACTGGGTGAAGCGATTTTAATGATTCTTTTTTTATTTGAAAGCTGGTGCTTCCCGAATGGTCCCATTTAAATTTGGTCCAGATTGAAGTCGGTTTTTTTGTTAAAATTTGTAGTTATTCGAGTGTATGTATGTATATTTCTTTGGCACGCCCTAGAGCCTAAACGACTTGTCGTATTTTTATGTGAGTGGTGTCAATAGATACGTCTTAGTCGTGAGAGTGACACTGGATACATCAAAAAAATAATAATAGGATTTTGGCGCAAAACAGTAATATAAAAAAAAGTTTTTAAAATACATCGAGTGTGGTATCAAAATAAAGAATTTTTTACGGTGATTACGAATATATATAAAACTTACATGTTTTTATTGTTAAATATTGACGCAGTCGGGCTTTTTCTTTTTAATTATTTTCTAAAATGTATACTATATCTTCTAGCTATTTTCGCAACTTCTCTGTCTCTCAAAAGATTTTTTATTGATGCTCGGTTTACATTACTCATAGCGTTACGTTACATAACGCAGTCTTCCTCGATAAATTACTATTCCATACTTAAATACATTCAAACCAGTAGATTCTGAGATTAGCTCGTTCAACCAAACAAACAAACAAACTCTTCAGCTTTATAAAACTATATAAATTTATAGTCATTAATAATGTGAAGACAGCACTCCCGATGTACGTTTTTAATAAATATTATGTTAGAATAGAGATAAGTAAAATAATTCTGTACAATATTATGTACAATGTACATGTTGGTGCAAATTATTAAAATTTTGTTGTATATAAGTGCACTCACGCCTGTCAGATACAGAGCCTTTGATTGATATTATGCTATCACCTTATCACTAAAACACCTGACGCGTGAATCACATATACAAATATATATAATGCAACACTTTTACCTGCTTAATAAAGAAGAAAGTACTATGTTTCTTCTGATTTCTGGTTATCCTCTTGTTGAAATGCTTATGGAAGGGAATTCTTTTGGAATATCTTAGTAATGCTATGTTAAATACATTTGTATGAAAAACTAGCTGACCCGGCGAAATTCGTACCGCCATATTTACAGATCTGTACATGCGCGTACATACATTTCGGCGATTCATTTTTATATATAAAGATTATTATTACTTAAACCTGAGTGTATTTCTTTCGCTGTCAATCTATAGAAGTCGGTCGAAGTCAATCTGCAATAATGCTATACCCTATTCAACTTCCTCTGAGACAAAAGGTAAACAAAGAAACCAATGTTTCTCAAACGAGTTGATCGAGAGTAAAGATGGCCGGTGTAACCCAAATAATTATAAAATTTCACATGTCTACGTAAATTATAATCCTTATCACTACTCTTCAATTTAGTAGTGTTCTAATACGTTCAAAGTTTGGGAACAGCTACAGTTTTAGGTGTTTTTAATGTCACTTTTTAGTCAGTCCACTGTGAACTCGGAAAATTTGAACAGTTGCAATTATTTTATTTTTTAACACACGTACTTCCGTTGTACTTGACACTGGCAGGATTGTAAACATCGGCACAGTTTGCCATTTTCCAAGAAAAAGAAAGAAAATGTCACTATTTTTATTGATTCTAGATGCATATAAAATTTGATCTATTAAAGAACCTTTTTCTGGTTTGTTTACCTTTTGTCTCAGAGGAAGTTGAATAGGCTATAGACTTGGCCGTCTAATGGTATGTGAGATGCCAATGTTGCAGATCATAATGCATGATCACAGTAAACGTGTATAGTATATTTCTCAATACTATTAGTGCCACTTCATTCTATCTTTACGTTTTTTCCTGTGCAGAATCCGTAAATTAATTGTAATTTAATTCACAATGATTTAAATAGACGATATTCCTAACCCAGTAACAGAAAAAAAAGGAATTTCCTTTGCCAACTCAGTTTGTCAAAAAATAAAAGGGTACTCATTTAAAACCGGGAATAATTACATTTAAGCGATCCGGAGGGATTATCTCAAATTGAGGGCGTCAGCGTAGCTCGGATTCGTAGCCTTTGTAGCTTTATTAAAGGATAGATTGTAGCACATCCGTAGAGGGGACTACAGCAGCTACACATGACAATGAACCCGTAGCTCTTCAAGCTGTGAATTGTGATGTTTTGCCTCGATATTTCATATATCATTCTAAATTTATCTGTGAACGTAAAGTAATAAAATTAGACGATGTTCATCGCACAGTACATAGAACACTCGAGTCTCGACTCGTACAGAGACTAGAGATTAATGAGGCCGTACACCCCTTTTAGTGAGATTTATTTCAGTGACGGCCTTTTTGAAAGTGAAAAATATGTTTGCTTATATTTGTTACTGTGCGAGTGAGTGACGTCGTTTATTGTATTTTATGAGTTTCTACATAACTAATACGGTAGACAGACCGTTTGAGAATAATACAAGCAGTGTAAATCTCAAACCTTTTTTTGTATGAAAAGTTGGAAACCCCCTCGAGTTGATATAGTAGAGCCACGCTGATTTCAGCACGAACGGGCCGGCTCGACAGGGGCGGTACTACCCTCGCACAGAAAATCGACGTAAAATGACAGCGTGCTGTCGTGTTTCGTTGGTGAGTGCGAGACCGGAGGCCCAAATAGTCTAGTCAACAAGTTCCATACTTGTTGACTAGACTAAAAGATGCAGAAGCATCACTAGGCCGCCATGGTGTGGATCGCCATGCCGCATTTTCTGCATTGCATTCGCAATGAGTATGGTGACCACCACTCTTGGATTCTGCTTATGCTTTCCATCAGGCAGAGTAGTCATTTTGGCGGGCCATACATAAAAAAAATCCTACGAAGCTTGCGGTAAACCGGTGTATCAGATTCGATGCTACTATTAATTTACACAGTATGTTACATTTTTGAAATGAAACTCACTCATACTTATATTCAACTATTTAATCAACTTAAACTTAACCTGGCTGGTTTTACCCTATGGCATTATCAAAGGTTACTGCAGCTGTAACCAGAATCATTTCATGAGTTCCAAGAAATATACGCTCTGTAAATTTCTTTTGTGAAGGTGCTCCAGTTTCATTTCCAACTTCCACTAAATAATAATAATACATTTTCGTACGAGTTTGTTCGCAAGGCTGTTGAGGAAGACAGGTTTAAGAACTAAAAGCATAAATTTCACTGAACGTCCTCGGTTTTAAGACCTGTTTACCCGTTGCGAAACTTTTGGTTAACTGTTTTCGCTCGTGTTTTTTAAAAGTTCTAGGGCGGATTTTCTTGCGTTATTTTCCGATTTCAAAACACTTAGAACAGATAATAGATTTTAACAGAAGTTACAATGACGTAGTTAACCAACCATAATACAAAACACGGAGTAATAAAGTGACCTAATGCACGCAGGATAATGAACCGTGGGAGAGCCACGATTCGGCAGGCTCGACCGGAGCAAACCGGTGTGAAATAGTTCTTGCGCTGTGTTTCACCGTGTGAGTGAGGATACCAGAGGCCCATACCCCAACCCCACTCTCCCTACCTCCCCCCCCCATCCCCCAAAGGTCGGCAACGCACATGGGACGCCTCTGGTGTTGCAGGTGTCCATGGGCGGCAGTAATCGCTTACCATCAGGCAATACGTATATTCGTTTGCCCCCCTATTCCATAAAGAAGGACAGTATTGTCAACTATCTATAACGAAACAGAACTATAAATTCATACTGTATCTCTAATTTAATTTGTGTAATATAATTATTATTATAAAATATTTTTTGTTTGCAATATCTTTCTAATAAATTAATCAGTCGGTAAAGTTCAGAACCAGTAGAGCTTAAAGAAGTATTTTATTAGTTTTTGTTTGGGATGGCATACAAAGCAATGTTTCATTGTAAAACTTGAACAGTTAGGATTAAGGACGTTATGGATCTCAGCTAAATTAACTTTTGTATAGAATAAACAAAGAAAATTGCAGTATTTTCCTATAACCCATACTTTTTTAAAATATATTGAAAAACATGGGTCCCGAAATACTAGCACTCTCGTTAATTCATTATAATTAAGTTTCGTTTCTTGGGTTAGGAGAAGGTTCATGACGGTTGTGAATAGAATACACAAAAATTTAATCGCAATTCCGATGTCTACCCATATTAAGCTACCGACGCGGCGACGCTAACATTTGATAGTAAAAATGAAGGTTTCAAATTAAACTAAATAACTGCGTTATTATCATCAAATACTGCACATTTAGTAATAATAGACAAGATAATAATGTTGCGGTCAATTCTAAAGAAGCAAGCACATTCTATTTTCATCTCAAATTTGCCAACTATGACAACTATTAAATACGCAGCGGTCGATAATAGTTTTACATATCCGAAGAAGCCTGAAAACTATTGGAATACTGGTGAAGCATTTGTATTCTACTAAGCAAAAAGAGAACAAACACGCAACACTTAAACTTGTCCGATGCGAATATATTCTCTACAGCGCCTACAACAAAAGTAATAGCAACAATTTTACTATGACACAATGTTTAGGCGCTCGCATCGTTCGAAAACTTTGGGACTAGACAGATGTTATTTCGGTGTTATTTCGTTGAATGTATGTCGTTTGTGAGAGAATTGTTGCTATTGTTTCACATTTTATAGCAAAAGTACATGTTTAGCTAAGTGCGTCATAATCATAACTTGGTATTGTATACTTAACATAGTAGGTACGTTAAGTTAATAAGATTGGTGTTTAGTGTTATTCTTAATTAGTTATTTTCTTGTTTCAGGTAAGATTGATGATCTGATTTTGGAAGATTAGTGATCTTTTCTCACTATGGTAAGTGGGTTGTATAAAAGAGTACACATGCGAATTGTTGCCGTTTTGCGGCCTAGAAACCTTTGAAGTGAGTACCTACTTTGACATTGAAAGTTAACTGTTATTTATTTTTATACCAACTAAGTTAATTACAATTGTTTTTGGTTATCTACCGTGAGAGAGTTATGCTTGGGCATATAACAGTTATCTTATTGCCTGGCTGTAGGGGTATGGAGGAAGGGTATATGGAACACATTGTTTGTATAAGGTAAGTTATGATACAGAGTTGGCAATAAGGCTTTGAAATATCTATATATATTTATTAAAATGAATCGCCGAAATGTATATACGTGCATAATTTCCGAGCGGCTGCACCTCATTAAATAATACTTTTTTTTGATGTGTTACTTATTGTTAGGACAAGGTTTGTGTACAAGAAAAATTAAAAGATAACGGGAATAGTTTTTTTTTTGTCCGCGACTGTATACTGCCTGTGGGAAGCTGAGACAGATATATGTAAATGTGGCGGTACGCGGTACGAAGTTCGTCGGGCTAGCTAGTAATTTTATATTTACTAAAATCACAATCATTTAGTACAAACTATACTTAATGTAGTTCTTTCGTGTTATATAATAGTTTCGTCTGAAGCCGTTAAGCAGTGAGCTCGACCAGTGACCAGGGTTAGTCACTAGTCGAGGTCCCTGGTCGAAACAACAACCAATTTAAGGGTTAGGCTATACTTATCTATACTATTGTTTTAGAGAAGTAAAGTTTGTGCATTTGTATGTTCTGGGTAATCTCAGAAACTACAGATTCGAATAAAAAATACCTAGTCTTGATTTTTTTTCTTTTTTTTTGAAGTAGGGGCAAACAAGCAGACGTATGGTAGACCTGATGGTAAGCGATTAGCGCCGCCCATGGACACCTGCAACACCAGAGGCGTCACAAGTACGTTGATGCCTTTGGGGGATGGGAGAGGGAGAGGGGTTGGGGTATGGGCCATCCTCACTCACTCGGTGAAACACAGCGCAAGCGCTATTTAACCTTTTATCGAGGAAGTATAAAGGCTGTATAACATTATGCTCATCAGGGGATAATTTATTCTTTCGAGAGAAGTATACGAAGTTGTGCGAGTCAGCTATTTTTGTATCAATAAAAGAAACGCAATGAATGGATATTCCACCGTCCAATCCCAACAACATGAATATATGGCTCACATTCGACTAACAAGAGATAAACTTAGGGCTCTAAGACATTACAGTCCTATTTGATGTAGGACTCTATAACTTTGCGAGTTTGCCATTTCCATGACGTCAGTATTCATGATAATAGATAGACGCTTTGCTTTTGTTTGTGGTATACGCTAGTTCCATTCCATTTTAATGGAATTTCCTTTTGTTGACGCTATGACCAACAATAGAATTGTAAACGTGCGTTTTACGCAGAATTATGCAGTAGTAAACTTACTAAGTAGTTGTAATTGTGACACTCGTGAATATTAATAGGTACATCATACATACACATACGCTTTATTCTCGTCCGGGGTAGACAGAGACGATGGAACTACGATCCTGACATTACTTTCACATTCATCAGGTCTTTCATACAAGCTCGCTGGTTTTACTATTACCTAAAATATTATTAGTAATCATTTAGAGTACTCGGGCAATTTACTTAAAGACCTTTTTTCCACATAGGTATCTAAACGGAACCCAGATCTCCAAGTGGGTAGAGCCGTTTTGCGATTACCAGACTACTGTACTACTATTGAACATGAACAATAATCAGACGCTCATTGATCGTGGCCATGTCACTATGATTTGTCCTGTGTGAGAGTCGAACCTATGACCCCTAGCTTTACAGTAAGGATCCTCTGACTGCCGGACCAAGAGGTACTTTTTAACTTCTAAAGCACTTGGTGTGAAAATACGAATGTTATCACTTCTAACTGCTTTTAACCACTAAATTTAATTTTGCGATTATAATTGACTTCCAGAACAGCATTACTCATAGATCAAAGGTCGATCGTAATCATAATTTTGATCGCAATAACGCTAAATTCAATATAACGGAAAACCCAGTTTAATTTTTATTGATAACTCCGAGTAATCTTCGATAGTGTATAGATATGAATCAATGGGAAAAAACTGGCACATCTCCAATACTAAATGCTGTCACTAGATAATATTTATAGCAGATTATATTACCACATCATTTACGATTACTTTTTGGCCGACTAAAAAGAAAAGAAGGATGTTCTTAGTTCAGTTTTTTTATTTTACATTTTGTACCTCAGAACTGAATCGTAATTTACGCAGTGAAATACATGAAAAAAAACCTAGCTTTGAGGGTGAAGAATCTTCTAAAGAAAATAATCATACAGTTTATTGCTATTCATAAAAATGTAGGCGCAACAAAGTCTATGATACTTTTATAAATATAAATCTTAAAAAGCGACATTCGTCGTATACTGGCTACATTCGGATATTGACCCAAGTAGACAAAAGTGTAGTAGGTCAATATCCGTGAGTGAAGGTATTTTTGCCAAATAAATTATCAGAATGTAAAATAGCTCAACCATAATGTCGGAATCAGTTTTTATTTATTTTCGTGTAAACTATGTGTTTTGACACATCAGTGTGATGTCTTTGTCGTGTTTTCTTCATCGTCATATATTTTTAGATACTCGATGAAGAAAATATGCTAATGTAAATATATTTTATTACTTGATATCCTAGCAATGTGTCTGTATTTTCGAATAACGAGAGGTCGGTGCCTTTTTAGTTTGTCTATCTGTACGTTTCTTTGTATTATTATTATTCTTTTTGGACTCTTTCTTATATTCTTTTTAGCACACTTTTATTATTTTGACTGTCAATTTTATCATAATTCTAATTGTACCGAAAAGAAGTTTATGTTGACATATTATGTTTAGTTTGCATTACAATACTGTAATTTGATACTCATTTCATGATGGAGTGGAGTGATTATTAGTAAACCTACCGAGTTTGGACTCATTTGATTTGTTTTGACGAGTCTTAAATGAAAAAGGGACTTTAATATTTATATTCAGCTACCAAAATGCCTCTGCCCTGCCTGACGGAAAGAATGAGCAGAATCCAAGAGTGGCGGTCACCATCTTCATTGCGAATAAGGACAATGCAGCATGGTGACCACAATATGGCGGCCTGGTGAGATGCTTTTTCACGCCCCGCTTAAAGGACACGGGATCATAGTGGGAAGGAAACACGTATGCTGGTAGTGAGTTCCAGGTTTTGACCGCTCGGCACAGGAAGGAAGAACCGAAGCGATGAGTATGAGAACGTGATGTCCTATAGAGGTAGGGAGAGGGAGGGACCAGTTGGAAGAGCTCTTCAGAACAAATAATGTTCGTCGACTCACAAACGATTTTCGATACGACACATATATGGTATCAACATATATTCAGAAGCGAAATGCACTACTAAACATCATTATAACCATCTGGGGCAAAAATATCATATTGATATTTTCATCACGGCCATCTTTAAAAATCCTGGGTCAGGTTTGGATAAAATATTGAATTTAAATGGTTTTTTGATCTCAGTGATTGGGGATTGTGAGTGCTAAGTGAGAGGGCGGGTTCAATTCACACCCAGAAAGTGATACGCGATTAGAACGTTCAAGTATTCTGTGTCTGAATATAGTCTGAAGTCTTAGTCAGTCACTGACATAGCCCGCCTATTTGTAAGAGATCTGATTTATTTATCATTATTACGTATACTAATAACACTATATGTATGTAACTATGACTCATGTCTAATTAAATAGCTTTACACATTGACTAACCACTTCACGTGTGTCATGATGACATGAAATGTTATATTTTTACGTAGATTTTTTCTCAGTATTCTAATTCGTACATTAAAAGACTTACTAGGGTATAGATAACGGGGTGTAGGCAGTCCCATGTCAAGTCTGTACGTGACACAGCCTTTGGAAAGTAAACACTCAAAGGGAGCACTTAGACAGTTTACTAACGGTATGACGTCACTATGTCCGCTATGTAGTGTGCAAGACTTAGTCACCAATCAAAATTAGCACAAAAGGGTGCCAATACGTGAGGTGGTTGACACTTGTAAGTGGAAGTGCGCAGCAGGAAGCCATCGTCTGACCTCGTATTCGGATAAAAGACCCATCTGTTGATTTATGCAGATTATTTGCATTGTCGATTGTGATGAGATTTTAAATGTACATGCTTTACGACTAGAAATGATAATGTCGGTGTATCAGGCCGTTAACTTTGACTTCCTCTGTGGCGCAGAGGAAGCATATGCGACTGCTGTTTTTAAGGTCTTCGGTTCGATTCCCGGGTCGGACCAAATGTTTGTATGCTCTGCAAATTAAATATTTATTTCGGGGTTTGGATGTTTTCTATGTATAAAATATATGTGTTTACAAAAAAGTATATATGTATATGTATTTATATCTATCAGTTATCCACGAGTAGTACCCATAACACAAGCTCTGCTTAGCATGGGACTAGATGGCGTTGTGTGTAGGATGTCCGAAATATTTATTTATTATTATTACAACTTTGGAGAAATGGTTCGAGTCTTGGTGAAAACAGGCAACCAAACACTGTCTCATTTGGCTCTTACCCGATAGAACCAGTCCTTTGAGTTCTCATTGGACTCTTATCAGAGTAAGTTTCCATAAAAAGGAGATAATATATTTTTAGGAATACCAGTTTTAAATGTAATTGAAGTTAAGTACTGAAAGAATAAAGAGGTAGTTTGAAATTCTTGTTTTGAATATTATTTATCTGAGGACTTTCTCAAGACTTTCGACTTGTAAAGAAGTTGCAAACCTGATCTTTTGAACCGTCACGAGCGATATGATTTCACTTTTATTTTAAGCATTTAAACTAGTTAGAAGGCTTAATACGAATATTAATATTGTGAGACCTACTAATTACTACTTTTTCTTATTCAATAGTTATAGAACGTTAAAGTAAATGTATATTATATTCTTATCGCTTTTTATAGATTATTTTATCCAACTACGTAGAGAATTATAAAGGTCTACATTTGATTTTTTAAGAGATCAGGAGATCAAGAAAATATTACAACAAAAGATGTTTTATTCAAAGAAAGTCTTAATTGAAACGTCTTTTGTAGATAAAACTATTAAAGAAATTTCGACGTTATAGATATTAATGGTAAAATACAAGTTTGTGTAACAAAAACCGTTTCACATCACTGAACAATATTTGAAGGACAATTTATTTCTGAATGGAGTTATCTACTTAGCAATTCAGTGCCTCTAATACCTTTATGTGTATTATACGAAGCCTAGGAATAAGCTGATTTATTTTATGATTATACAGAAAAAACGTCGTCGTATCTCCTTTGTCTCGAGGTACGAAGTTTTTAGACGACTCCCAAAATTGGATCACTTTGTTATACTTTCCAAGCACCTCAAGGTAGGGCTAGACAGCGGGCGGAACGAGAGTGATAAAATTAACCACAAAGTTACAAGATGCTCATTCCTCTCCATCATCTCGCCACGCCAGTTGGCTGACCCTGCCTTAAAAGATACGTTCAAATTAATATTACACCACTTCCATAGTAACTTTTTCATAGAGCTGATTTTAAACGTACTAAAACACCTGATGCAATGTACTTGGGAAAACAGTACATTTAAAAGAAAAAGAAGGTGAAACACAGCAGATTTTTTCTGGAATTGCAGTCGTTTGACTGAAAATTAGTAGTGTTTATACACGATACTACTTTTTTTTATGTTTGACCCTGCCAAAATGACTCTACTCTGCCTGATGGAAATCATAAGCAGAATCCAAGAGTGGTGGTCACCATACTCACTGCCAATGCAGACAATGCAGCATGGTGACCCACACCATGGCGGGCTAGTGATGCTTCTGCATCATTGGGCCTCCGGTCTCGCACTCACCAACGAAACACGACAGCGTGAAGGCTATCATTTTACGTTGATTTTCTGTGCGAGGGTAGTACCGCCCCGGTCGAGCCGGCCCGTTCGTGCTGAAATCAGCGTGGCTCTACTACCTTGTAAACTACTACCTTGTACTTATTTGATGGTAGATATTAATCTCTTGAATTTTACAGTATGAGTAGATGAGAGTCCTACAAACATATGTAGATACTCGTATTTATAAATTTTAGTTGACAAAATAAGTCGTCTTTTGCTGTATAAATTTATTAAACTTTAAGAAAAATGGAAAAATTCATATTTGTAAGTAGGACACATTGCACAGACTCTTTCCCAACGATTTGTCTCGGATGTTCAACTGATGTAAATTTCCATTGACGCGGTCTACGGTCTACCTGAGGCGAGGTGGTGTATCGGTTTATGCTAATGCTTGTATTATGAACGGATAAAAACTCCGCAGTACCTACCGATATTGCGACGTCTCACGGTCGTTTATCTGTCACATTTGGTCTCTTGAAATGTTCAAATTAGGGTGGGTATCTTCAATTATTTCCAGACGTGAACACATACTTGACAAAGATTCTACCTTCGTCAAAACTTTGATTTTGAATGCGTTAAAGCTATTTTAATATGTGTGTGTCGTGCTTGAATTAGTAAACTAATTTTTGGGTAACTTTTTGACAATTGTTTGACAAAATCTACATTCACGTGAAAAAATCTTGAGCAAAAGCTGGCATCAAATAATCTGAGTTATACGTTATACTTAAAACGGTATAGCTGGGCTTAGCCTTGCGAATCAAACAATAGTTTCTGCAATATAATCCAGTTCATCATATTGTTTTGGAAACAGATTGCGGTGTTATATAATCGCTTCGCGGTTTAGTCTTCTGCCGAGGCTGCGTTCTCAATCGCATTCTGTCTGTAAAGTTTATTTATATATTTTATTCGTTGATTTTAACCCATAGCTTGAGTAATTGTAAACCCACTTCTTGGTGACATACATTAGTATCTAATTACCAAAATCAAAGCTTTATTTCATATATAAAGGTTCCTAAATATTACCATTAGTCAGACTCTAAAATTAACTTCGTCGACTTTGGTTCTCGGTGTATTGCTGAGAAGCCTGAAAAGGTCTGTTAATTGGTTTAGACATATTATCAGAATTGTACGGGCTTCACAATTTTGCAGATATGTATAATGGTGTTGACCTTGCCCTTGGTCGCTATTCAGTGTTGACTAATTTCCTGAATACTTCTGGATTCTCAACTTAAAAAAAAACGAGCAAACGGCTCTCAGGTGCAAGTCCATTACCAAACCTTCAGACAAGGTTCAGATTCTGGCCTTGTTCAAGATTATAAGGGTTTCAGTCCGTTCTTCAAACACCAGGCTCTGTACTGATAGTGATGTTCTATTTTTTTTTATGTATGGCCCGCCAAAATGACTCTACTCTGCCTGATGGAAAGCATAAGCAAAATCCAAGAGTGGTGGTCACCATACTCATTGCGAATGCAGACAATGCAGCATGGCGACCCACGCCATGGCGACCTAGTGATGCTTCTATAGTCTAGTCAAAAAGTATGGAACTTGTTGACTAGACTATTTGGGCCTCCGGTCTCGCACTCACCAACGAAACACGACAGCACGAACGCTGTCATTTTACGTTGATTTTCTGTGCGAGGGTAGTACCGCCCCGGTCGAGCCGGCCCGTTCGTGCTGAAATCAGCGTGGCTCTACTACCTTTGTTTTCTGTATTCTATACTTCATTTAGATATATTTTCTTTTCATTTACCAATTCTAAAAAAGAAAACAAAAATTATAAAGATTTCTATCAAAGCAAAAGGGAGAGGAAATTTTATCCCCCATAGAATTCCAATAGGGAAACAGGAGAGGTTAAAGCGGAGTTATTACGTCAAACTTGAATTGATTAAAACCGCAACGCGGCTGTCAGTTTGTTAATTGGATGATTTTAAAATTAGCCAGATAACGGATTGGGTATGTTACTAAAAGTGCGACTTTTAATTTAACTAACTGTATAATGTTATAACTAATCAACGACCGAGTTGACTTTGAAGAACTTCTTTAATTAAATAGTTTTAATTATACTTTGTAACGAGTATAACAAGTAATACAATTACTGTGTTGTTTTCATAATTAAATAGTTTTGCAAGGACATTAGCGATTGTTCTGACGCAAAGGACTATTCAACTTTGAAATGTTATTTTGTGAATAAATTATATTGTTAACCTAACGTTTCATTTCTTTGTATATAACTTATTATTTCGATGATGATGATATTCGAGATATTATATTCATGATTGTTTCATACCTTGCCTTTCAATGTCAGAATTGAATATTCCGATGTGAAAAGAAAAAGTTAAACATTGATAAACACGTAATGATACAGTACAGTAAAATTGTACCTATAAACCATATAGTTAATACCTACAAAGTAACCTTTTTGTCACAGAAACCAACTTTAGCGTGGAATGACAGTATTAATAAATACATCATTGGACAGAGTGGAGAGAGGCTCTGGTCAATTTACCTTGAATGGTCACGTTATTGGGTATCCAATGTTATTCATCTGAGGTTTGGGAATGACGTTGAAACTCGCCAGAGTACATTGTGATGGTTTGTTTTTGCAAACTTCTCTGAGAATTGAGACGTTCAGCGGGTAGCCATTTTGCGTTTACCCAGAATGTAAACAGACCGTGTCTGCGTGCATCTGTGCAGCTTAAGCTATCGCCGTCCCTGTCACTCTCGGTGCGGTTGTATGTAGGTCAGCGAGGAGCTTATCGGTCACCGGTCACCTGTCCCGCTTGCTCACTCGAGCCTCCGCCTGGCTCCAGCAGTGTTGTATGAGACGTCGTTGGGCGCGCTCGTCCCGCGTGATATGTGCCCGCGCATGCGTACTAATCAATTATAACGTTCGGCGTAATCAGCTGATTGTCAGTTTCTCTATTATTTTTTTCAATTGTGATCTCAGTGCTGTGATATAAAGATGGGTCAGGCGTTCGGTACTACTAATTCTCACAACGACGAAAGGCATTATACCAGAAAAGAAATAGGTAAGTGACATGCCTTCTTTGTTATTGCCGGTGTTTTTTGACAGTTACGTGATGAATGTTATTTTAACAGTTTGACTGTTTTATATTAACAGTATCTTTAGCTTGCTAATTAGCCTCTCCATGCACAAAAGTGATCATAAAACATTGAAACACCTCTGCCTACTCCTATAATAATACCCTGTACTTATCGCGTAATTGAGTTTTTACTTAAATCATTTATGATTATTTAAGGGTCTTATAAGTTTTTTGTGGTTATTGTACCCACATCAGGCTATCTATTTATTGTCGACACACAGGCGGACTAAATGTTTTGACAGCTGTTTTTCTATTTCTCAATTCATCTAAGCCTAAATCAACTCGTAAAATTTTGGAAAATTCAAAAGTCAAGTGAACGTTTTTCTCTTGGATAGCCATATTTTTTCTATCTTCGTTGTCACTTTTCATCAGGTGATTTGACACACACACGCCTACTTTATATCATAACCCAATAAAGATATTCGTATTGAATCTTAAAGGTAATTGACCGGTCAGGAGGTCTACTACCCACTACATGGCAATGGTTTTCTAAACTCGCAACTCAAGTTAACTTTCCAAAGTATTTCTTATTTAGGAAAGACTTGATGGATTAATTAAGAACAGATGGATCGGTGAGATCATCTTAACAACACCTAGAAGACTAGTTGTGTTCAGTGCTTAGTAAATAGGCTAATGATGTTGTATCGGTGTGTTAATTTATTTATAGATAGAATTGGTATGTCTCGCATATAGAGTGTTTGCAACATTCAACAACATTTATAATGTAACCTTAGAATTAGAATGTTCTTTCGAGTAGGTATATACATACAAATATGTTTATTCAGTTGATGTACACATGCTAAGTTTGTCTATAAGAGTGTAAAGTATGAATGTATAAAACCTTTTCAATTTAATCGGTTAATATGTCATGCATGGCACAATTATTTTACACTAGCTTTTACACGCGGCTTCGCTCACGCAGACTTTCATCCCCTGATTTACCCCCTTAGGGGTGGAATTTCAAAAAATCCTTTCTTAGTGCTCACGTTATGTAAAGAATCTACATGCAAAATTTCAGGATTCTAGCTTCAGCGGTTTGGGCTGTGCGTTGATCTCTGGGTATGTCAGTCAGTCAGTCTGTCAGTCAGTCAGTCACCTTCCTCTTTTATTTATATATATATAGATAAGTTAAAAACCTATTTGGGACCGTTGAATAATCCTTTATTATGCTTCTGGAAATGTTTTGGATAGGAACATGTTTTACAATGGGCTCTATATTACTGTGACGATAATAAGTGTCGGGGTATTATCATTTGTGTACAATAATGAGATAATGTTGTTTACTTGTATTTACTGAGTTTATGTAAAGAATAATAGCAGTCCTGTTTATGAAATGTCCCAATGTTGATAATTTTAACAACTATGTATGTAATACCTACACTCGTAACATACCACTAACATGTACCTACCTACCTTCCTAATTGCTGATACGTACAGTTAGTACAACCTCCTCACAACGCAACTTGGACCAAGTTTACATGATCGTAGTAATGAGGGATCTAAGTTACTTGACAGTCTTTTTTAATGTATTCGAGAACATAACGAACAGATATCATATTTTCAACAGCGAAGCTTTCCTTCACCTCAGAGCCAGTCATAATATTGTTTGTGCTCGGCTTTGGTTCTAATCAGGCATGACATCTATTGACTTGTGTCTCATAAAACTACGTATCAATGCCCTTTAGAGATTGTACTTCGTGTATTATGTTTTAGTAACATTATCATTTCGCAAACACGCATGTAATTGGTACAAACTATCAACTAGCTTCGGCTTCACACGGGTTCTTAACGGAAAATATAATATAGCCTATGTTAAGCTAAGAAAAAGATGTGCGGCTTTAATGTTTTCGGATGTCTTCAAATCAATACGTTATATTTTGCCAATATACTCAAATATTTTACAAATTATATACGAAAACCTGCCTCAAATCTAAATCTAAAAATCCGTGTAGTAACTTTTGAGTTTATCGCGAACTGACAGACAGACGCGGCGGAGGTCTTTGTTTTATAATATGTAGTGATGAGACGAAACACAAAAAATATTGGGTATCTTGTTGCTTTTTGATAACGAAAAGATTCGTAAGGGAAAAAACCATAGTGATGTTTACAAGATTAGTATTAATTTGCATCATTAACACGCAATGTCTGTTAGCTGATTAGCAATGCTTATTGTATTTGTAGAAGCATTAAACTGTGATGCAGAGAAATATACGATTTCAATAAATATCGTCGTAATATCCTCTTAACTTTCGCCTAAAACCCGCATGCTACCTCACCTTATCGAAGTTAAATAGTACAGTGCTACAATACTCTGTTAGCAGGTTTTGGTTGCTAAGACCCCGAGGTCTTATGGTACGTACACCCGAGTGTTACCTAGAAACGAAATGCTTTTAAATCCACACAGACTTGGGAATCACTTGAGTAAGCCAGTTACGAAGACTAACTTTAAAATTAGTGATGGGTAGCCAAGTGCCCATGGGAGTAAACTTAGGTTATCGACACTAGAAAGATATTGGTGTTCATCACCCTTTTATTATTGCGTTTTCTACTACCATCAAGTAGCAGTATAAAGTGGGTGTATTGTTAGGTGGCCTTAAGTGGAGTGTTGCCGATTCAATATCCACTTGAAACATCAGTTTATATAATCACTTAGTTCAAATTATTTATTTTACTATCAATTACTCAGGGAAGGTTTGTGTACACTTTCCTGTAATACTTCATTTACGATTGTGAGCTGCTCCTTTTGTTGCTAACACTTTTTCCTTGCGCAAAATATATTAAACTAGCTGACCCGGCGAACTACCGCCATATTTACATAGGTATCTGTCTCAGTTTCCCACAGGCAGTGTACAGTCGCAAACAAAAAAAAGACTTTTTCCCGTTATCTTTTTTAATTTTCTTGTACACAAACCTTGTACTTACAATAACGAAGACATAAAAAAAGAATTATTTAATTTGGTGCAGCCGATCGGAAGTTATGCGAATACATACATTTCGGCGATTCATTTTTATGTATATAGATAAGTGAAATGTAGAAAATATATACTTTATAAACTATAAATCAAATAAATTCTATAAAAGTGGTGCAACAATCAGTCATGGTGAGCAGTCATGAAGTTAAAGATATAAAACTAACATGATTAAATACAGTAGAAGTGAAGTCTTTGTTTATTAGTATTACCTAAGCAATGTTTAATATGATGGATTGTATTCATATCACAAACACAACGTATTTTTTGCGCGACAACAATCTTATCACAACGCATTTCAGTTGTTTTTCACCAGACTGTTTATTTAGGTAATTCTTTAGTAATTTTTTTAGAGAACTAAGCTTGATTCTTTGTCATGTTCGTCTTTCTACATTTTGTTATCGGTTTTACAATACTTATTCTTTCATGGCCGTCTACTTGGATGAGACCAGGTTCTATTTAGGAATGTAACGGTTTTTAGTTTTATAATTCTTCTAAAAACCGAGATGCGCAAGAAGAGTCAGAGTTAAGATATATCCTAATTTTGAAAAGAAGACTAGTATTACTTGAGCCCGATGAGGGCAGAATCAAACGTATATGTCCGTCCGTTCGTATGTATGTGGCTACTAGGGCACATTTCGACGTAGTTGACTTAATGCATTGTTATCGATTTATAATGATGTCTAATTAACAAAATAAGTTCTACACTCAATGTACACACACAATGAAAATGATTGTCGCATTACCTAATTCACCACGAATACCGTATTCTGAACTTTACTGTATTCTGAAGGTTTATTCAAATCTTTAAGGTGATATATTTTAGCCGTGTCATTATAGTTATCTGTTGATTCTATAAAATAAAGAAAAAGTAAAAAACTTATAAATTATGGATCTGACTATTTGTAAAATATCTCTCAAAGATTTAGGGTTTTGATGTAATTGTGCACTACTCCATCCATTACCGTGTTCTTAGAGCCGTTTCCTTAAATATGTGTTATCTAAACGCCTAGAGAATTCAATGAAAATAGTAGACAAGTTCCTAAAATCATCCTCTAATCCCTAACTGTTGAAGAGTTTAACCTTCTATCATCAGCTCACCTAAATAACTTGAAAGTATACGACTGAAGGTTAGAATAGAAGGTTAGATACGTATGAAATTGAAAGAATTATCCTCCAACTCCTAACCGTTGAGGAGTTGTACCTTCCACCTTCCATCATCAGCTTACCTAAATAATTTGAAAGAATACGACTAAAGGTAACATATATACATATGATATTTAAAGATTTATCCTCCAACTCCTAACCGTTAAGGAGTTGTACCTTACATCATCAGCTCATCATCATAAAATGATGACTACCAGACGCAAATACCGGTGTAACTTCAGAAAATATACGAAAAACATAGTACGTGCCTATAAAAAATGAGGGTTTCCCTCGATTTCCCTGGGATCCCATCATCAGATCCTGATATGCTGGCAATGGGACTACCTCGGAAGCATACCCTTTTGAATACAAAAAAAAAAATCAAAATCGGTCCACAACTGACGGAGTAATCGGTGAACATACATAAAAAAAGAAACATACAGTGGAACATAGAACCTCCTCCTTTTTGGAAGTCAGAAGTCAGAAGTAGCACACTCAGAAACCACACACCATGCCCGTGTATATATTTGTGTGTGCGCGAGTGCGTCTGTGTGTGCATGTGTAGTGTGTCTGCATGTGTGTGCTTGTATAGACCAATTACCACTATATACCACTGAGCTAGTTATTCCTTTTTCAACATCATGTTCTCAATATCATCGTAGCTGTAGTCACTCAGCCATTTTACTAGAAGTAATTTAAATTTGAAGCTATTGTACTTCTTACAGTCTTTGTGTACTTTTATTATTCTATTATAGAAATTTGGTGCTATCACATTATAGTGACGTTGGGAATGGGTGCTCTTTACGCGTGGAACTGGGCAACGATCAACCCGTTTAAGTGTTATGGGTAAAGTAGGTACTGTCCTTTTATGGTATCTCAACAAAATTTCCTGTATAAATAGTTTTCTCACAGTTAGGACGTTTGCCGTTACGTATACGTTATGTGTCGAGTGCCTGTAGGGCAAGTGCAGTGACACCTTTAGCAAAGCACGTTGGGCTCTTTCAACTGGAATGAGATGGCTTTTACACGCACTACCCCAAACACATATGCAGTACCTGATACCTGACAAATGTTATATTAAGTTTAAGTTAAATAATTGAAGGTACAAACTGTCGAATATTAATGCCTTGGTATTGTTATTGAATGGAGCACTGACACGATAACCCTGAGGGTTATATAATCACATGGTCTCTTTCCGTTGTCTAACTAACTTTTAAAACTGGCATTTTAATTCATGCTTCATTAAAAAAGGGAGTATCTTATTCAAATTTTATTAAATAACTGGAATGATACTGCCTCGTTGGTCTCGCGGTTGGCGTGTACGACTGCTGATCATGAGGTCTCGGGTTCGATTCCCGGGTCGTACCAAATGTTTGTATGATCTACAAATATTGGTTACGGAGTTTGGGTGTTTTCTATGTATAATATGTATGTATTTACAAAAAAAAAGTATATATGTAGTTGTATCAGTTGTCTAGTACTCATAACACAAGCTCTGCTTAGCTTGGGACTAGATGGCGTTGTGTGTTAGATGTCCGAAATATTTATTTGTTATTTATTATTATATTTAATATGGGTTCAAAAATGTACCTTATAACAATTAGTCACTACTACAGTTCTTTAATTCGTATACCTGTTGGTATACGAATTTCTTTATTTCCCTAAGTTTATTTGATTAAGAATATCCACTTTTTATACATATATGCCGATAATGTAAAAAATTTGCTGCTCATTTTCTTAATATAATCCGGTGATAGTACATTACGTAGAAGGTACACTATTTCTTTTATGTCTTGAAAGTAGTGTTAGTATATTTGTAGGTTCTAGATAAATCCTCAATTACCTAAAGTTTCAAACTGATCTCGTTGCACCCGCACAAAGTTGAGCAATCCTATAAACCAGTATTCGTGAGTTTTGTAACCGTCATCAACTCAGCATTTAGGAACCAGACTGAATTGAATGACACTGGTCCATTCAAGTTTTTTAAACGTTATCTGGAACTACCAACTACCTACCACTTTAATTCTGATGTTGTGTTTACTTTTGAGTATTTGTACATAGCAATACGCAAGCTTTCAATTATTTACTGGATCCTCTTCTTCGGGGCTTCTACCTTTTCCGAAGACGTTGCTTCTGAATCGTCATGAGGTCATTATTGGCGAGTTCTTTATTCTTTATTATGGTCATGAAAAAGCGGATAGTAAATACAATTTTGTAAATAAATATGTAATACAGTAAAATTTCCGTTTTTCTAGGATTTAAAGAAAAAGAACATCTTTCCGTATATTGTTTCTGAGTTCTACATCATAATATTGTACTGAATTAGTAATTAAAAAAGAATGGACTAGTTTTTGTCGCCTTGTACTTTTCTTGAAGGCTTCACTAATTGCACAGCCAACCAGATGTACGGTATAAATGTACATTATGACTCACGGATCTTTATTAAATTACAGTAAATAATGCATTATAAAAATAATTAATTATGACTATATAAACTCATTAATTATAAAAAAAAATGCTTCCATTTTAATTGGGAATGAATTATGATTTAATTAATACTATTTATTTTAAACATATAATAAAGAAATACATAAAACGAACACTGAAATTAAGCTATTAATTAATCACGTGCAGGATATTGGCCTTCCAAAACTCGACATAAAAGGACATTCTGTCTTGTGGTTTTATTACCAAAGAATATTTTAAATTCAAAAAGTGATTGCTTTACTTAGCGTTACATCAGATAAATAACGATTGCTGCATTAAAATAGTATTGACAATACCTTAGTTCGGCCGGCTCGATCGGAGTGAGGCTTTATAGAAAACTATACCTGTTTCTTGAGAGTGTGATATCTAAACTATCAACTAAGTAACAATTCGATCGTTTTATTTTCACCCCAGTGTAAATAAAAGGAACGAAAGAGTTACTTAGTGCGTCCCCCAGGACGCAAGAAGCCACTTGACTCTTGTTTTGTAAGCCCATAGTACCTGTTTTCTCAAAAAAAAAAAACAAAAGTACCTACCAGTGAAACCCAGCACCATCAACGAGTTTAGCCGGTCCAGTCTAGGAACCAAACAGCTATACTTAACATAAAACGACTGAAGTACCTACGAGATGAAATGCTATCAATTCCATTATTGTTTTGACTGCCTCGGTGGCGCAGTGGGAGCGTATGCGACTGTGCTTCGGGTTTGATCTGCAAATATTTGTTTCGGAGTTTGGGTGTTTTCTATGTATAATATGTATGTAATTACAAAAAAAAAAATTAATATAAATATTTATATCAGTTGTTTAGTACCCATAACACAAGCTCTGCTTAGCTTGGTACTAGATAGCATTGTGTGTTAAATGTCCGAAATATTTATTTATTATTACTTTATGAGACAAATAACAATTATGTAATGCTCTATTTGATATATGACCGTAATTAATAATAGTCATTGATTACTTTCGATTTGAAAACAAATAGAAAAGGCTAACTATTGAGTATTGGCTAAATATGAGAGTTGTGTCGATCGGCACTTCATCAATTAATAGGCAATAGATTGTACATTTCTTAGTTTATTGGCTGTACTTTAATTTGTTCCTACATTCGTTTCGTATGTGATTATGTCACCAAACGATTGATTGACCATTCTCTATAAAGCGCAGTATAAAATTGCGTAGTGTAAAAGTGTCATGTCACGTAAGTAAAAGTGTGACACCAACTGACAGCTGACTGATCTGACTAGCGTTGCAGTGATAGTTCGCATTTTAATCTTTATCAATTTACTAATTGGTGTTTAAGGTTTGAAGGGAACAATTCATCGTTTTTTGCGAAATAAAGATTATTATTATACTTATTGCGAATACAATGTAACAATGCAGCATGCACACTTCGGCGGCCTATTGAGATGCTTCTGCATCATGAATTTTAACATCTCTGCTCTGATAATGACAACCAACGACAGAAAAGATAATCTGACGGTTTCAAGCGAAATTCAGGCATCTAAAGTCTGTGCGTCGTATTTGTTTTGCCAGCTAATCAAAACACAGTAGCAGTGATTGATATATATTGTTAGTTAAGAGTTAGTAGACGTTCTTTGTTCGTATCTGAATCATGTTCGCGCGCCGGATACGCAGGCATACCGCGGATCGCACTTATCTTTTTAACGGCACACCAACACAGACTGTGACAAGTAGTCCTATAGCCACAGACAGACTGTCAGCATTGGTGTTGGTGCATGTAAGTGTTAAATTACACTGCGGCATGATTTGACATGCGGTGTAATTACTTGATGAATTAATGTAATTGTAAGAGCGTTTTCACATTATCCGATACGATATCGGTGTCGGGCGCCGATACGATATCGAAGGAGGTAAAATGTATGAATGTGTCGGCTCCGATATCCGATATCGGGTCGGACAATATGAAAAACAGATACATATTTCATACATTTACCTTTCTCCGATATCGTATCGGCGCCCGACACCGATATTGGATCGGATAATGTGAAAACGCTCTAAAGCGCACGATAAAGGTATTCTCAAATACAACATCAACACATTAATGGTGACACTGTGACAGTTAAGGAAACTAGGAATAATAGTATATGTTTAAAAAATTACCTCTTTAAAAATAGATTTCATGGAACAAAAGCTGATATTTGTACTGTACCCGGAGGCCCAATCATGCAGAAGCATCACTAAGCCGCCATAGTGTGGGTCACCATGCTGCATTGTTGCATTGCCTGCATTCGCAATGAGTAAGGTGACCACCACTTTTGGATTCTGTTTATGCTTTCCATCAGGCAGAGTAGAGTCATTTTAACAGGCCCAAACATAAAAGAAAACCCACGATCTCTGCATGATAACTCTTTTAATTCGTTGGCCTGTATCATTTTCTCTATTTAGGTGCGTTAAGGATATTAAAAATCAAGAACATTGTATTATCAGATATATGATAAAGCATACGATTCGCTACGTCACCAAGTATATGGCTGATAATGCGTTTGTTTTGTAAATAAGCATTTCAATCAACATATTTACTGAATTGATACGATATCGAGAGTGTCATGTTGATGTGACCGCCCTTTGCCTATTTTTATTTAATCGGTTGATATGCATTCACTACTAATTACATACCATTAGCTAAAGCCCATATCTAAATTATTTTATGTGGAAATAGGGTACACAGACTACACAGCATGCAATACAATAAGCGCGTGCTTATCCTTGGTCTGTTCCCGCTCTGGTCATGTTAAAAGTTATCTACTTTTTTATCTATATTATATACATTGATAAAAAATAGATATATATAGAAGAGTTTTACCCACATATCTGAATCTCTTTGGTGTCTCAAATGGCATATAAATAAACTATGTACTTAAAACTATTATCTACTTTTGGATTGATATTAATGTGTATGACTTAGAATCCTGTTTGTAGAAGATCCAAAATAAATCTTAATTCGTTGACATTACAATAAAAAGTATCCATCTGTTGGTCGCTGTGTATCGAAGTGTGTCTGAGGCCGGGCGGCGCCGGCCGCGTCAAGGCGAACCGCTCGCCCGCGACAACATCGCGAATAAACATTGCGCTGTTGCGACGCGAATGACTAACCAAGTTTTTATTTACTGATACATGTTCGACTGTATATATATCGTAACAATCGTGTTTAAAAATTTGTATAAAACTCGTTTTGAAAGTCAATACTTGACATTCAGCGAGTTTAATGAGTGTAATTATGATGAATCGAAATAAACTATCTTCATTTCATAACCTTTTATCCTTCGGAATGCTGTTTATTAAAATTTAAAGGATCGAAGTTTATCCTTCCAGAAAATTATTAAGTTTAAAAAAAAAAAACCGACTTCCAAAAACATCCAACGAAAACTCTCTGTCAAAAAACACTTAAAAGCGTAAAATAAACTGGTTCTTCATAAATTGCCTATACCTAATTCTTTATTCATTTAAATAGTAGTATTATAATGGGTGCTAGGTACTTAAAATCTGTTTGAAGTCGGTGCTAAGTGACTATCGCTTAGACTTTTGTAATTGTTCGTTTGTATTCTTTTTGGCTTAGCACCGACTTCAAACAGATTTTAGGTACCTAGCACCCATTATAATACTACTATTTAAATGAATAAAGAATTAGGTATAGGCAATTTATGAAGAACCAGTTTATTTTACACTTTTAAGTGTTTTTTGACAGACAGTTTTCGTTGGATGTTTTTGGAAGTCGGTTTTTCTTTTTTATAAAAAGTTTTTATTTTACAGTTTTTAGTGCAAACAATCGTAGGTAAGTAGTAAGTTGAACTATTTCATCAAATTTCATCATCAAGAATACAAATTAAGGTACGTGTAATATTAAAATCATCCTCTAATCCCTAACTGTTGAAGAGTTTAATCTTCTATCATCAGCTCACCTAAATAGCTTGAAAGTATACGACTGAAGGTCTTTAGATACGTATGAAATTGAAAGAATTATTCTCCAACTCCTAACCGTTGAGGAGTTGTACCTTCCACCTTCCATCATCAGCTTACCTAAATAATTTGTAAGAATACGACTAAAGGTAACTTATATACATATGATATTTAAAGATTTATCCTCCAACTCCTAACCGTTAAGGAGTGGTACCTTACATCATCAGCTCATCATCATAAAATGATGACTACCAGACGCAAATACCGGTGTAACTTCAGAAAATATACGAAAAACATAGTATGTGCCTATAAAAAATGAGGGTTTCCCTCGATTTCCCTGAGATCCCATCATCAGATCCTGATATGCTGGCAATGGGACCACCACGGAAGCATACCCTGTCGAATACAAAAAAAAATTTCAAAATCGGTCCACAACTGACGGAGTAATCGGGTAACATACATAAAAAAAAAAAAAAAAAAATACATACAGTGGAACATAGAACCTCCTCCTTTTTGGTAGTCGGTTAAAAATGAAACAAGATCTCAATTTATTCATCTCCTTTTTTAATGTCGTTTAAAAATGCCTCCAAGTGCTCAAATCTTGTCTTCTTCGACTCAGTCAGTTATTAAGTTTAAAAAAATTGTGTGGTATTTATTTATACATATCCGTGAATACTGTCTGAAGAATCAGAAGGCCGATTTCATGAGTTTATTTTTCAAATTGTTTAATTAAACCGTCTGAAAGTACTGTCGGGGAATTACGCAAGGCGCTGATCTCGGGCCGTGTCATCACCAAACATAGACCAACCAAATATCTTTAGCTTTAAACTGTTGCAAAAACTGCAAAAATATTGGAAAGTTATAGTTCAAGCTTAGTTTTGGAACGAGGTTCATCATCATCAGCCTATTGGAGTCCATTGTTGGATACAGGCCAATTTATTGTACAAAATGAGGGTGTTTGATACAATTTAAATGAAAACAAAAATAAAAAAATAAGTAAAAATTTTTTTTTAACAAAAGCCTACTGTAAGGTCAGATCTTAGTGTCCTTATTATGGTACCACCGTTGGAATATCTCCTTTCCATTAAAAAAAGAATCATCAAAATCGGTTCATAAACGACGAAGTTATCCGCGAACACACATAAAAAAAAAACATACGGTCGAATTGAGAACCTCATTTTTTGAAGTCGGTTTAAAAAGAACTCCCAATGTTCAATAGCAAATAGGTTTTTTGTATGTATTCAGTTGATCAATCGTTTTAAGAACAATAACAGTTTTTTTATTTTTGTTTTTTTATCGAGTCATTGTTGTTGCAAGATCACACCCACCTCCACCATAGTTGATGGGGTGACATTCAAAGGCCGGCAACGCACTTTTGACTTTTCAATCAACTATTCAAATAGTATCAAGATATCCGTTCTGGTCGTTTGACGATGATATAGGTATACTATTAAACAAAAGTTGATGGATAGGAATTGATCCAGTTTTATATCTTTTACAATTTATAACAATAAATGTCTCACAAGGTCATGCCACAAGATGGCGGCGGCGTTTAAGATTTCGCTGAGTAATTGCGTGCGGTTGCACTTGCGAACAGTCATCCAGTTAATACAGATTTACCGAACCACCACTTACACTCCGGCCGGTAGCATTTGTTTGTTTATGAACCAGTATAGCAGTACCTATGCTATTGTCTCTAAATTAAAAACAGGAATGACTCGCCCTTTTCTGTTCCTTTGCGTAGTGAAGCAAATATGTATATAGCAATTTCGATTTTTTCTAATTGAAGCTCTACCAATTTTTATTATTATATTTTCCTCCACTCCTTTAAAGATAATAAAAATGGTGTGCTAACAACAGTTTAATTTAGAGTCAGTTGATAATAATGAATCAGTGGAAATGAAAGCTACCTACCTAGTCAGACAAACATTCTGTTAAATGTGTACATGAAAAGTAATTTTGCAATTTACTAGAATACAAAAATGTATTTGCTAGTATTGTGGACAGGGAGCTGTGACTGTTGAGTTGAGACAGGGAAGAAACCTCGTTTAATCACTTAAAAAAACAACTAGGCATAGGAAATTTACTAAAGACAAAGAGTGACACATGCGATGTGGGGTATACCACAATAACGGCGCGTGGGTCTGTTGTTTTTTTATATGACAAAATTGCCTTATAAATTTATGAACTTCCATTTACACAATGAGGAAAAAAGTAGAATTAAAAGGCACATGATGATGGTAACATATACTACTTCATAGATATGCTATCGCATATTATCTGATTCAATTTGACTTATCATTATGACATAATAATCATGTACATAATGCTTACAATAATACATAAAACGCAATTGTTAACAGACGCGTACGTGTTGCAATTTTGTTTTTGGATTTCATTTGTATAATTGTTGCTGTTGTTGCAAATGTCCGGGATATGAACAAAGTCTAATATTATTTTAAATGTATACTTCATGTACAAATACACGTCCGTGTGTTTTATCTACACTTCTACACTATTAAATAAAGAGGTAGAGTTTGTGGCGTTTTAGAGGGTAATCTCTGGATCTACTGCACCGATTTTGAAAATCCATTTACCAATAGAAGGCTATGTTATTTGTGAGTGGCATAGGATATATAATAACCCGAAAAGTGGAAAGAATTTTTCATGGTAGCCGGATTTGCAAAGTAAGTCGGAGAAAAAAATGTTTATCGCCCAACGAAGTGGGCACGGGTCAGCTATTTTTGAATAAAATATATTATTATGTAAAGTTTTCTGAAAACTTTTTAGATTTTATGTTCTACACTACCACTAGATCACCGTGTGTGAGATGTGTGACGTATGTTATCTATATTATAAGTTAACCCTTAGTATAGAATCATTTAAAAGAAAAGAAATTAGACCTAAGTACCCAAACTCACTCCAGATTTATAACTTCAGTTTGTGTATGTATTAAGTTGTATTTTTACTAACAAATCCAATTGATCAGAAATCACGAGTGAAGCTCAGTCGTCCAATAACTGGTTACTAAAGATGTAGGATTCGACTAGTTTTTGCACACACAGCTCTATTTATCTATATTTGCCATGTTGCCAACGACTGCCAGTACAAAAGATTATGCTCGACTATCATTTCACACAAATATATTTTCACACTTTATGCAATCAATCATTTACAAGGTTTATTCATAAGGTCTTGTTTTCATATTTAAAGTAAATGACCATCCGATAAACGTATATATATATGCTTGACGTAGAGATAAGGAGATGAAATCCTTTGTGTTGGTTAAATGTGTAGTATCTTTAGAACTTCTGCCATGTGAGTGGAAATTGCACAAAGCGAATGATTCTCTTGAGAATGTATCTACATCTTCTGCTTTTCCTTTCCCCTCACACGCTAGGTGGGGTCGGCTCTCATCTTTCGGCGCCAGGATAGTCTGTCCTGGGTTGTCGGGTTAGGTAATTGGGTCTTCTTCATGAGTTGGCCATACTAGTCCCCCAGGTCAAGGCCGGTCTTCCTTTCTTGCCTTCCGGAAGTGCCAGTGCCTACTGAACGAAATGCTCGCTGTCTCTACGCATGACGTGTCCGTACCAACTTAGGTGAGTTTCGGTGAGCTTTTCCGGGATTGGAGCCACTTTGAAGCTACCTCGGACATATTCGTATATATCTACATATTTAGAAAAAATAAACCTTAGAGATCTCAAAAGGATCGACAGGACTACGTACTCGAAGATAGTCTAAGCAGTTACTGTTATGTATGATACATGATACAATTGGGTATGATAGACATTATAAACTATTAAACTATAGACAGGCAACTTCTCATATTTTATTAAAAGAGGAAACCTTGTACATCTTCAATCACCGGCACAGAGGCATAGAAATACGTTCTCGACCCAACCGGTTTGGTTCTTCCTTCCTGTGCCGAGCAGTCAAAAACCGGAACTATGATTCCGTGATTCCCGGGACCTTTAAGCGGGGCGTGAAAAAGTATCTCACTAAGCCGCCATAGTGTGGGACGCCATGCTGCATTGTTTGCTTTGCAGTGAGTATGGTGGCCCCTACTGTTGGATTCTGCTTGAGCTTACCATCAGGCTGAGCAGAGTCATTTTGGCAGGTTATTTATATAAAAAAAAACTTAATAAATATAGAAACTATGTTTTTTTTCATAGGTTCGTTATAGATATGTGAAAGAGTGCTGTAAATACTACCAGGTTTTATTGTTAAAGTCTTGATGATATGTACCTGGTACCTACTGCACTTTTTCCAAGTGACTTAATGTCTAGATTTACATTCACAATCAGTTTCACAGCCAAATTGTGCCAAACATAGTTGTGAATCATCAGACTAATATAATTTATATTTCAATACAATGTCAACAACAATTAATTTGTCATATGTAATATTGTTTTTGGGACAATAACAATATTATTGCACACTGGATTGCATTAGTTCATTTTGTTTCTCTAGAATGATATAAAAATCTTCATAGTTCGTTGTCCTAGTATACTGAAGGCATGGATAGATTTCGCTTACTGATACAAATTGTTGTTGTTCGTGAAGTTAACGTAGAAATAATTATCTGGAACATTCATTAGCATGACGATCATATTATTACCTAGAAGTAATATTCATTTAGTGAAATGATCCCGCGTCTTTTATCTCGCATTCAAGTTCAAGTCAACAGACACGTTCTTCAAATGTTTACACATATAATGATATCTTTTTGAGGAAAATAAACAAGTGAATTGCACTCAGACATTCTGTGACGTAGGCATATTCTTTATCCACAGTTTATTGATCTTATCGTGATAAGTGATAAACGGCGGTGATAGCCTGAATCTGTGCCTTTGACCGCCAACTGACACACTTTCAATAATATAAAATGCGCATATTTACTTAGATTTGGGCATTGATACTGTACTTTTTGTTTTTTAGCTCTGTGACTTTGAGTTTATTTTTAATATTTTGTGTACTACGCAGCAAAGGTGAAAGACAATCGAACAGTTTAATATTCTTATTTATACGGTGACCTTCCATTGTTCAGGTCATAAACAATGTGTTTATATAACATATATAACCAAGTCAAATAAGACTATTATTTAAACACTGAAATTATTCATTTAAGCGATGACTGTTGAGCGATGATGATTTCAAAGGTAGTAGAGCCACGCTGATTTCAGCACGAACGGGTCGGCTCGACCGGGGCGGTACTATCCTCGCACAGAAAATCAACGTAAAATGACAGCGTGCTGTCGTGTTTCGTTGGTGAGTGCGAGACCGGAGGCCCAATTGGTCTAGTCAACAAGTTCCATACTTGTTGACTAGACTAAAAGATGCAGCAGCATCACTAGGCCGCCATGGTGTGGGTCGCCATTCTGCATTGTCTGCATTCGCAGTGGGCATGGTAACCACCACTCTTGGATTCTACTTATGCTTTCCATCAGGCAGAGTAGAGTCATTTTGGCGGGCCAAACATAAAAAAAAAAAAAACTTAAGTGAACCAAAATATCGTCTTTTTAACCCCCGACGGAAAAAGAGGGGTGTTATAAGTTTGACGTTTCTGTCTGTCTATTTGTCTGCTCCGTAGCTCGCGAACGGATGAAGCGATTTAAATTTAGTTTTTTTTGTATGAAAGGTGAGTTACGTGCGAGTGTTCTTAGACATGTTTCATGAAAATCGATTGAGTCGTTTAAAAGTTATGGGGGTGAAAGTGGGGAAGAGTAACCGAATGTCTGCAAAAATATCATCGAGTGGGGTCTCAAATGAAAGCGCATTACGTATTTTTTACTTTTTAAAGGGAAGTCAGGTTATTAAGTCGGGGTTTTTTTTTATTTCGAGAATTTATAGTTATTCTTTTTATGATTGTTGCCTTAAAACTCCGGCATTTATAAGTTGATTAGGATGTTTGCTTTCTACTAGTGGTCGCCCAGTGAAATATGACCATAATTATTTTTTCCTCCCTTATATAAACTTTAACTGTGCCTTTAATTCTGCTTTTCAATTTTCGTACAAAGGGCTACAAAGTTTTTGCTTCACTTATTAAATATAGATTTGGGAGTTATAAATACAAGTAAGTATATTTCGTCTGGTTTCATTCCAATATGAAGCGAAAGTTCTTCAGGGTTTTCACCCTGAGGGTACAATCAAGACACAAAAATATACTTTACAGGGTATAAAAGTCAGTGATACTTAAAAATCTAATTATTAGGAATATGTTGAAGGAATCACAAGTGAGAAACTATTTCATAGTCAGTCGATACATTATATTATCTTAAGTCCTTAGTAGTATCGTTACATTGTGATGATAACAATCATCTCGCTTAGATGACTGCCACTGACACCGAGACGAGTTATTGTTAGATGTAAATCGATTGTATCATTAGATTGTGGAGTCAAGGCAAAGCATTTTTTGCAAATGATATTTGCCTTAGTATTTTAGCATATTACAATGTGTGAGTTATAAAAATATTCGTGTTATAGTTTAGGCAAGAAATTCAGCTTGAAATACCGTACCAGATTTTGAGAAATTTTATGACCAACAGACAATTAGGGAGTGAGAAAGTGGATGAACGTTCCAGAAAATTATATTGCTGGATTCGTAATGTTCATGGCCATGTAGGAGAGCCGAACGACGGGCCATCACGACCAGGTGCTACTACTCTCTCACAGAAGAACTGACAGAAGCATCTCAATAGGCCGCCATAGTGAGGGCCACCTTGCTACATTGTTGTATTGTTTGCATTCGCAATGTGTATGGTGACCACTACTATTGGATTCTGGTCATGCTTTCCACGCTGAGTAGAGTCACTTTGGCAGGCTAACATATAAAAAAATTAGAAGCGTTCAAAATATGAAAAGAAGACAAAAAAGTCGTATAGACTACCTTAAATAGTATGCGATTGAGACAGTGTGTAAACTGTAATGACGAATGATAGAGTACAATGTACTGTACCGACCCTAAATAAATTAAGGGCATTGGAGTCGATGTCCGGTCATTAGTAGATAAAACTCTAAGCGTTAAGATAGCATTTCTATGTTCATAAAAATCTATTGTTTGAACAAAAATAGCTTATTTAATCAGGCCAAAAATATTTGTCATCAGTGGTATCTATTTGAAACACTTTGTAGAAAACTTATATATTGTTATGGTTCGACTCCGAAAGATGAATCGTCCCGATTGTAGTAGGGCCTCGTAAAAAAGTCTAAATCTGCTTGGTTGTTTGAAAGATCCAAAGAATGTGGAAGAGATGCGAGCAGTGTATGAGGACCATAGAACTTCGGATGGATGACGAGTGTATTGCATGTATCAGAAAGTAATAATGAAAATAAAAATTGAATGTATAATATGTACTTTACCAATTACTATACCATACCAATATATAGTTGTAAACATTTGCACTTTCACGGTAGAAAGGATTGGTCCACGTAACGAGTACACGCTTGCTTGGATTTAGAAAGTACCACAAACAGAACTGCTTATAATACGAGTGTAATCTAGGAAAGGTAATCCCAATGATGCAGAAGCATCACTAGGCCGCCATAGTGCGGATCATCATGCTGCATTGTTGCATTGTCTGCACGAGCATCAGGCAGAATAGAGTCATTTTGGCAGGGCCATACATAAAAAGGGTCTGGCGAAACCGACTGTTATCTGTATTCACCTTAGTGTGTATTCACCTTAGAATTTAACATAGGATTTTTTTAAGGTTACTATTGACGTAGTATTATGACGCCCGTCCGTAGGTACTCTGCTGTAGAAATAAATGACAATAGTGTTAGTCTTTGACTGAAGAATAACCATGATTGAAGGTGTGGGCTGTTGCTGCTGGTGGTCTCTCAACTCTATTGGTCAGCAATCTTGAGACTTAGTGCTTTAGAGTTTCAGAGGCCTGTGAGTGGGTGGGTTTAGCGGTCTTGAATTTATTAGATTATTTCTGTGTAAAGTTCCATTATTTGTTTTGACTGTAATTAATATAATTGTGATTAGTAATATATCAAGTATGTTTATCACAACTTATTAGGAATCAGACGGTCGTGTGTGAGATATGCACAATTATTATGCTGTTAATGTATTTAATTTTACATTTATTTTATGTACTTTCTGTTAATTCCAGTTGACTACCCATCGTAAAATCTAGTGGGTCAAATGTAAGTTTTGTTGAGACAAAGAAGTTTATTCTGTGTATCTTTTTGTGTTAATTGTCTTTACGTCGAGTCCAAAACCTTATTGAAAACTCTTGAAAACTGAAACGAATTAAAACTTTTCGAAAGGAATCCGTATTCGAAAAGTTTTAATTCGTTTCAGTTTCAATTAGACCACTCTGGAAATACAACAATTTCTAAAATATACAAAAATGTTAAGTTGGTTTGTGTATGCTTCCAAAACTCAAAAAGTCCTGCACGGATTGAGTTTAAATTTTGACCCGATATTCAACCTGCTTCTAAGAATATTTTTTTAATTTTTCGCATCAGTTTTTATTATTATTTTTCAACAATGCAGCCACAGCTTGTTACAGTGACTATAATATCAGGTATATATCTAATATCAGGTAATTGTATGTAATAATAGAACATTAAACAAGTACATTACAAGACATGATATGGGTAGTCCAATGTCCGCTATTGCAAAGAACCATGGAATGCATTGACGCAGGGCCACTCACCAGTTCTACCTCAGAGTTAATTTTAAACCAGATTTCATTGTACAGCCTGTTTCTCTCGCTGCACAATTTTGTTCTGACCATGTTTATTATGTTTAGTGATGTCTTTATTTCTCTTCTTACTTACTCATTGGGTTTTTTACCTAATCGAAGTCTAAAAAAGTCAATATTCCAGAACATACGACATAATTGTAGATCAAGAATAAATATACACAAAAACATGTAAACAAACATATTAAACACTAGCAGACCCACGCAACCCCGTTTGCGTCTCTTATTGCCCGTAGCGTGATAATTTTCCCCCGTTTTTGAAACATTCTTCATTGATGCTCCGCTCTTATTGGTCTTAGCGTGATGATATATAGCCTATAGCCTTCCTCGATAAATGTACTATCTAACACTGAAAGAATTTTTCAAATCGGACCAGCGGTTCCTGAGATTAGCGCGTACAAACAAACAAACTCTTCAGCTTTATAATATTAGGATAGATTTGGAAAATGTAAGGGAATGATAATAGTTTTAGTATTAGTAAGAAAGTCGTCAAAAATTTAATATTCTTTATAGCAACAATTGCTGGCGTTATCTCCAGACAGCTATTCTATGTCAGGGGCATGCTGTAGGTCTTTACGATAATATTAAGGAGAGCCGGCAGCATTTAAATGTAAAGTTAACCTTCACCGTTACAGCAAAGATTACTAAATTGTGTACTTACATCATAATCATTACGTGTTTGATATCTACTTTAAAGGTCATAGGGTAAAAATTGATAATTGAATACTTGTGGAGGTGGATGTGATGTCCCTCCAACACAAAGGGAGGATCCTCCGACCAGGCGAGGTGATCATGCCTGGCGGGCCAACTGCCCAACGGTTGATGTTGGGATGTTGTATATATGTTAATTAGCGCGAGAACTTCTCTTGCGCGATTCAGGATTGGTAGTTTCTTAGTTTCTTTCGTTACTTCGTAGTTCGACGTATCTTCGGTAGATGGCGCTGTAGTATGTTTTTCTTGTTGCGCTGTATGTGGAAGTCGCCACATACTCTTGTCATGTCACCGCTTTATGTAATTCCTAAAATTAAATATTTTATCCAGATCGACCCATTTAGAACTTCAGTACTTAGGTTTAATATTACGATGTGAATTATACTTTTAGATTTGTGGATCTATAATCACCCAGGTTATGTGTCCAAAGATTTTTTCAGTCGATATTTGACCTTCCCCTACTCTCCATTAGTCACAACTGAATCGTAAATCCCTCTTAATTAAATCACCAAATAACAAAGATTCATCCATATCTTTACAGTGAATCACAATGCAAATGTAAACTATTTACATTATAAGTGTAAATATTCATTATTATAGGATATAGATATTATGCATCTAATTTCAAAGTCAGCGTTGTTTTCTAAATGCACTTATATCATACAATCCATACTTCATTGTATGTATGCTACAACGACCATTCTACCATACGACATTCCATATTACCACGACTCTATAGCAAGTCAAACAGAATTGAATGCAATAGTTAAAGTCACAAACTGACAGAAAGGAGCTAATATATTTATACTGGATTCTTTCTTAACGAAAAGTTATAGAGATACGGTCATATTATGGTTAGAACATTACCGAAGGAAATTTACCACTATAATCTCATCAGAGGATACAGGAGGCCAATACCCCAACCCCTCCCCCTATCTTCTCCCTCCCCTATTCCCCAAAGGCCGGGAACGCACTTGTGACGCCTCTGGTGTTGTGGGAGTCCATCGGCGGCGAAAATCGCTTACCATCAGGCGATATGTCTGCTCGTTTGCCCCGCCTATTCCATAAAAAAATTCATGTCGGGTAAAAACTCTTGAACTAAAAAATGAGTGTTATGTAAACCTGAATATCCAAATATAAACAAAACAAGGCTGAATCAACAAGCACTGCCCTTCCTCATATTTCCTGTGTATCATGAGCTTATGGTAGATGTAGCATTTTAAAGGAACTAATGAATGTTGAGTAAAGATAATACGCGATGGTAATTATAGTACTTTAGATATAATTACCTTCCTGTTTGATGTAATACTTAAATGAAATATTAACACGCATGTGAGCCTATTAGTTTGTGATAACTTAATTAGTAAATGTTAATAGATTATGGATTAATATGTTCTAGATTTAGACGTTGTGGGTTTTGCACCAAGTATACCCAGATGTAGAATATGTAATTTAAAATTTGAGACTGAAACACATTGTCTGTGGTAGCTCCTGGATCCAGGAGTTAACGCAGACAACGTGTTTCAGTTCTTAGGACTAATAATTGTTATACCCAAAATCATATGTTTACCGTGAGACACATTAAGCATAATTTCTATAAACACCAGTGGTGGATTTTTTTTTAAGAACAATTTGTAAGTTACGTAAATTTAGTCAGTCAGTAACAGCAAATGCAGCAAAGATAACAAGTAGGCGCTTTACACGACCGTCTCGAGCACCGTTCGTGATGTAGAGCAATAAGATTTGAAATATTTAGACAGGTCAGTAGTTGGTGAGTTTTTTTTTTTTTTTTACAACCGCACTCGGAATAAATCCTGTGTCACGGGGGACTTTACAAACATACATGAAACGGACACAAAGAACGCCCAGACTCAGAACAACAATTAGTGGATCATACAAAGTGTTGTCCTACGTGGGATTTGAAACCACGGCACTTGGCGAAGTAGGAAACGGCGTGGTGACCGTTAAACCACTAGGCCAAACGTGCAGGTTAGATATCTTTACAATGAGACACTATATCCTAGAGTTTTCTTTTATGAATTATTTTCCCGGATAAATAATGTCGATATGAGGTCAGTGCCGTGACGAAGAATTAGCAGCAGTTCAGGTTGTCGTATCACATTGAGTTCGCGCCGGTCGACGCTCTCCGCTATTTCGGCGCAATGACGCTCTTGGCGCTTTCACGGTACGCCGGAAGCCAACCAATTTGTGGAAGTGTTTGTTTGACTTACCATTGGTTTGATCATATATAGATATAGGTACATATTTCAATACGTATGTTGATGTTCTCTGAAAATATCCTGTTTAAATATTTCCTATATTATAGTTAATTAACAAAAACCTCTTTAGTATAATTATAGTTAGTACCTACTGAATTGGCATTGGCATCGGACTCGCGATATCTAAAGAAATCCACATTGCCACACCACCACCACACAAAAGGTAGTAGAGCCACGCTGATTTCAGCACGGATGGGCCGGCTCGACCGGTGCGGTACCCTCGCACAGAAAATCAACGTAAATGACAGCGTTCGTGCTGTGGTGTTTCGTTGGTGAGTGCGAGACCGGAGGCCCAAATAGTCTAGTCAACAAGTTCCATACTTGTTGACTAGACTAAATGATGCAGAAGCATCACTATGCCGCCATGGTGTGGGTCGCCATGCTGCTGACTGCATTCGCAATGAGTATGGTGACCATCAGGCATCAGGCAGAGTAGTCATTATGGCGGGACATACATAAAAAAAAACAACAAAACAGCACCTGTTTTGTTTTGTTTGGAACTATCTGTTTTTTAAAATGCCGTGATTATTATTATTTTATCGCGATAGATAACTAAACTAACCAAATAATATCAGTATTACAAGTGCAAATAATGTCTTAACAAGACCACAAACATTCCAACCAGTTATCGACCATCGAGCTCCAGCTCCTAGAACTATGAACCTGTAAACACTCAGCCAAGAGTGTCCCCCCTCAGTCCCCTGCTGGAGTGGGGGAGGGTGAACAGTTGGGTGAATATGATCAATAAGTGATTGTACAATGCAACTGTTGCGCAACGACGCGTCATGCAGCCACCGGTGATATCATACACATTAATCTCGGTGCAATTTGTTTTATATCTCGCCAATCTATTGTTATCATACCTACATTGTTTTACCTTATTTTTGCGATGGAAAGTATATTTTTCATCATAGTATCGTTTTTTTATGGTTCCGTACCTCGAAAGGAAAAAACGGAACCCTTAGAGGATCACTTTGTTGTCTGTCGGTCAAGACCCTTTTTCTCAGGAACGCGTTGAGGGATCATGCTGAAATTCTTGGAGCACGCAATCAAAAGATACAGCCGTTTATGCTGCAAATGTTCGACACTCGCAAGGGAATCAGAACCTTCAGGGTACTTCCCGTGAACGAATCTTGAAATTAGGTACGAAGCAACGTCTCAACGAGAAATTGCGAAAAGCATACATTTTTAGTTACATCATATATTATAATATACATACAGATTTGTACGGTACTCTCGGTGCGCGAGTCCGACTCACACTTGGCCAGTTTTTTTTGTTTAGATACAGATAGATTTATAATAATGAGCATTTTGGTCACGGCTTCGATTCCCTACCAGGACAAATATTCTTTGAGGAGCACGAACATTTTTTGTTCTTTATCTGTGTTTAGAATATGTATTGAATATTATCAATATCATCACATCAGTAGTTTCTAATAGTCCATAATTTGTCATCGGTTGACGGTTAAAACTAGACAATAAACGTGAAACCTTATTAATAGTCTGAATAAAAAGTAGGCATACTCAACAAAATGTTTAATACCTCTGACAACCCATCCAGAGACAACGATGTGAGTGTCTATAATGCTACAAAAAATAATATTTGAAATTGATATATCACAATGAAAATTCAATTTTAAAACATCGAAAAACTTCGATAACATTTGATAGATTACCATGGAAACTAGCACATTACTCTGCGCATTTATTTATTTTCTTTTTGACAGTTCTATAAATAAATTACTCTAATGGGCAAAAACTTTGCTGATTCAATTAAAAATATAGTCGAATTTATTTAAGATAAAGTTTTAATTGAGTGCAGCAAACCTAGTTACATCATGTATTTGAAGGCACATGAATCAGTAAACCTGCCTGTAAGTTTAATTCATTCTGTCAGCGTCGTTTTTGCTATCGCAATTACATTCAAGTTTAATGCGCGCTGAGTATGAGATACCTATCTTCATTCATAACCTTACTTAGATCTTCTGCTGTTGGCCGCATGCCAAAACTCAACTTTTTATAAAGAGAATTACACCATCTGACGGAATTTGATGATCAGGCCCGGCTTCACCGTGCCAGAGCGTTGAAGGACGGTATCAAAGATTATCTCTTTAAAAAATGTGTATTAAATTATTTTTAATGATTTCTTTTATGTGTCACTCCGACTATGAAGAGATTGCTGAAATAAAATTTTCGTTTGCGTGATCAAGGAAAACGCCAATGAAAATGCGTCTGTTATGTTAAAATAATTATCATAATAATTATGTTCCTATTCCTGTCTGTTATTGCTTCAACAAATTTTGACCGTCTTGTAGTTTTTTTATTTTACTTTATGTTTTAGATTGTGCGATGACCTGACCTTTGGTATCAGCCATTCACAATAAGTCCCGATAACTATAACAAAAACTCATAAATCCATTGAATGTCATCACCGCGTTGTCACTCCGATTCTATATAATGTTCACAGAAGGTCCTCCGATTGTCAAATGGAGACATTTGTGACGTCACAATAGAATCTAAACTATTGTATCTGCTGGTGTTTACCTTTCACATTGAATGGAGTGCCTACAGTATTTGATGAGAAGGTATGTTGTAAAAAATAGGACATTTCAATAGGTATTTGTCGAGTGTACACGTATTATACTTGATGCTGCCATTCTTTTAGGATATGTCATTGTTTATCTACGTACCTATGTTATGATAAGACAGAAATAGCAGTAGATATCGAAATCTAGACTATTCTAGAGAACACAGTATTGGTTATACGAAATGTGTTTTTGATAGTTGACGTTAAGATTGTGTCTGCGTTGGCTACTGCGATATTTGAGATTTGTCAAGGTCGCTTAGAAAAATTTAGATTGCAGTTTACTGAGTTAATATTTATGCAGACAACGTTTTATCATCCGAATTCTATACATACAAATCTTCTAAAGATTTGTCAACTTTGTCAACATTCATTTGAATATATGTACTTCTATTTTATATACTTCGATAAGTAGATCCGAAAGCATGATTGATATCACCACAAAACTACTGTCTCTCAATTTTATCCGTAACTGAAACCTTCAAGATAACATTCGCCCAAAATTGTTTTAAAGAAGGTTTTTCAATAGTTGACAAAATTATCGAACCTTACTCAGAGTTGCTAAGCTATTAATTTCTTAATCTTATAACGATTTTGTCATTTATTAATTTAACTATTCATGCAGACACGTCATGACGTTATGTAGTAGTAATTACTTATTAATATTAATGTAAATGTTAGCTTCTATTAGTTCCATTAAGTAGACATGATATTGGTATCGGTCGAAGGTATGACCTAAAGCTATAATATTATACAATTGAATCGTTGTTCGGAACACTTAGACCTGGATTCATTGTCTGTAGATTCCTTAATTTACGACTATCCAGAACTTACTGGACCAACTAAGAACCAGTTTCTCCACCCGCCCATAAAGTCCTTAATAGACTAACGTCAGCTTATCTGTAAATTAACTACAGGCTTCTGTTTCTCAAGCCTTAGGTGGAGACATATGTCAGATATACATTATCAATATCTACCATCTTTATTAAATTCAGGTGTTTTTTTAAATTTTAATGTATCCGCTGTCACTCTCACGACTAAGACGAATCTATTGACACCACTCATATAGCCGTTTAGGCTCTCCGTGCCAAAGAAATATACAAAGAAACATACATAGTCTGCCTGTCTCTTGGTTATTTCTCTTTTGTATCTATGTCATTTGTACTAGTTATTGTAAGAAATTGTTACATTTCAGACATAGAAATTACATTTTGTCTTAACCTTATTTCAAACTAGTTGTTACCCGCGGCTCCGCCCGCGTGTGTGTCGGTTATCTCGGCAAATAGTAGCCTATGTATTACTCTGATGTGTAAGCTATATTACTGTAAAGGTTCATCTAAATCCATTCAGTAGTTTTTGCGTGAAAGAGTAACAAACATCCATCCATCCATCCATCCATACTTACAAACTTTCGCGTTTATAATATTAGTAGGATATAATGCGAAATTCCTGCAATAACCTACTGTTTTAATTAGTATGTGTTGTTGTTATAAATTTTATAGTACAAACTATACTATTTAAACCCAATATAACATATAGCCACTTTGTTACCCGGCTGCCAAGGAAGGGTTATGTTTTTATTTGATATCTAGATTTTTTTTATAATAGCTGATTTAAAAACATATTTTGTCAAATAATATAATCAATATTAAAAAATAATTACAAATTTTAACAAAAAAAAAACCGACTTCAATCAGGACCAAATTTAAATGGGACCATTCGGAAAGCACCAGCTTTCAAATAATCATCAAAACCGGTTCACCCAGTCGAAAGTTATGAGGTAACAAACATAAAAAAAATACAGTCGAATTGAGAACCTCCTCCTTTTTTTGAAGTCGGTTAAAAACAGGCTGTATTAATTTGCATTATCGTTTAATGGATTGAGGACTTGTAATTAATGTGTCAATGAGGGTCGTCGCACAAGAAACTGGTGTAGCCAGCGATATTATTAGAGTGATAACGCATTGTCTGAAGTACTTTGACGTGAGTTACGGCCTATTAATTCAGGCTTAGAAAGGCTTTGTCTTTCAGTAGTAATATCTATTTAGTATGCTGTGACGTCATTGCTAATTTCAAGGCAAAAGTGGACAAAGAAATATATTGTTATCATAAAGTACTAGTAGGACGTCCACAGGCCAGGTAGAGTGATGATTTGCGCAAGATGGCTGACAGGAGCTGGATGCGAGAAGCCGAGGATAGAACGGAGAATTTTAAAGGGGCTGTACTACCCTCGCACAGACAATTAACGTAAAATGACAGCGTTCGTGCTGTCGTGTTTTGTTGGTGAGTGCGAGACCGGAGGCCCAAATAGTCTAGTCAACAAGTATGGAACTTGTTGACTAGACTAGATAGAAGCATCACTAGGCTGCCATGGTGTGGGTCGCCATGCTGCATTGTCTGCATTCGCGGTGAGTATGGTGACCACCACTCTTGGAGTAGAGTCATTTTAGCGGGCCATACATAAAAAAAAACCAAGTGGCGTGCAATTGGAGTGGCCTATGTCCAGTACTGGTCTGCGATAGGCTGATGATGATGATATAGTACTAACAAAAATTAAATAGACTATAATGTAAGTTTACCTTAGACAATGATATTTTATCACATTTTAAAAAGCAGAAAAAATAACGTGCATTACTTGACATCTATGTTACTGAATCGATTTGTGATGAAAAGTTTAAGGTGGCACTTGTAATGCATAACTGCCCATGGCTTATGTATTGCCAACAAAAAATCCACGGCAATTCACATATCAGTTACCTTAAGGGAATAATACTCTTACAAAATTACAGGTTTAGTACGCCTGATTAAAGCAAAACCTAAATAAACCTGCCAAACCGTAAGTGGTTTAATCGATTTTCCAATAGAAAGTTACTGTACTTTTAGTACAGTAACTTTAATCGACTGAGTGCGGCACGGACATCCTCAGCTTATAATTTTCTACTTTAAAATAATAGAGACGCTAGTTTCTTTTCAATGACTTTTAAAACCTTTCTAGACTCTGGTTAAAGTTTTATCGCGGCTGATGGAAACAATTACTGTAAGTTCAGCCGGTATATTTGCATCGGTAGCTCCTCGGTACGGACGGTGTCTACTTTATAGCTAACGAACTGTTTAAAGTTAAAAACGGCTTCACTTTATGTGGCAAACCTAACGAAGTGTCTTTGTGTCTGTAATTAGTTTATGTTTGAAACAAATTTGTATGTTAATTTAAGAGATTAATTACCAGTCATGTAAACACTGTTTAAGAAAGAGGTCCCTCAATTGAAGCATTTTTTTTTTGTGGAATAGGCGGGCAAACGAGCAGACGTATCGCCACAGGCGTTAAAGGTGCGTTGCCGGCCTTTGGGGGGTGGGGGGGGGAGATAGGGGAAGGCGTTGGGATGGAGGGTATCCTCACTCACTCGGTGAAGCACAGCGCAAGCACTATTTCACACCGGTTTTTTGTGAGGCCAGGGTATCACTCCGGTCGAGCCGGCCCATTCATGCTGAAGCGTGGCTCTCCCACTAATTTGCTTAGAAGGGAGTTCATCATATCCGTCTGGTATGGTATAGTAGAGCAAAACATTATTTCTAAAGGGAGGTCTATGTCCAGCGGTGGACTATTAGTGGACTATTGAAATAAACAATAATGTATGAAATATTGCTATAATATACTGGGTACGTTGCGTACGTACTGCGCCAAAACAGACGACTGGAACGAAACAAGTGATTTATTTAAAAAGTACCCTAACAGTTTTGATGATCATCAATGTGTCAGTGACGAAATCGGTGTTATTTAGGTATCAATAAAATCTAAAGTATCAGAGCTACGCAATTGAAACTTTGTATGTTTCATTAGTCTATTGGTAACATCATATCCTGAGAATTTGAACGATCTGGTATATCGGGAACCAAAGTTATGAGGGTTCAAAAAAACGACGAAACACTTCGAGAAAAGGTAGGTAGTGCCCTTGCGCTTCGCTTGGCTCGTCTTGGCGGGGGCATGACCGTGCCCCTAGATGTATTTAAAACAAACAACACTCACAATTCATGTTCTGGAATTTATTGTACAAGCTAGGTTTAATATAGACTATCTCTGTGTAAATATGTCCCAGAATTATTTCTATTGCTTTGAAAAACAAGATGAACATCTATCTTTTTTTTATGGAATAGGCGGGCAAACGAGCATACGTATCACCTGATGGTAAGCGATTACCGCCGCCCATGGACACCTGCAACACCAGAGGCATCACAAGTGCGTTGCCCGCCTTTGGGGGGTTAGGGGGGGGGGGAGATAAGTGGAGGGGGTTGAGATATGGGCCTCCGGTATCCTCATCACTCGATGAAACACAGCGCAAGCACTATTTTACACCGGTTTTCTGTAAGGATTACACAAATTTTACATACCGCTTTCGAACAGACCATGAAATTACTTTTGAACTGTCGATAATGTATCAGTGTAAAACGTAATAAACTTATAGAATCCTTGACCTTGTGTGTACTGTAACGTAATAAAATCACTTTTTATCAGCTCTTGAATTACAATTGTGATTGTCAGTTTATTCACAGAAATTGCGTCGTTTTCAACTGAGGTCGCGGGCTCAATGTACCACTCCGATTCTCTTTGTGTAACGCTTTACATAACAAAAATAATGTACTGTATGTAATGTTTTGTTAATAAATATTATTTAATTTGTTACAGGTACGTGACGAGATAGACACTACTACATTATACAATATTGATTCGACAATAAATCAAGTAAGGATATTTGATAGAAAGCAATAATATATGTTTTTAATTTCAAATGAGAAAAATGTTAAGCAAGGCTCTTTTTGAATTTTAGATTGTTACGATCAGTTAGATTTCAAATATAGACAATAAGTGGTTACAATAGCATTAAGATATACGCGGGTTACACCAGTCTAAAAACTTATTTCGGGTTTTAAGTAAAGATAGCAGAATACTCTCAATTATACATTTGATTATAATAAAGATACCTTTGTGATAGGTAGCTGAAGTGTCTCCTGAATAGCTGTCCTCTGCGTTAACGTAGTGATATTTGTTAAGATTTTTGATCGGCGAATATGCGGCAGTAGAGTTGTCTTTTAAATTACAGATGAGATATTGTATATCTTATGCGATGACTGTAACACTCGCTCATAATTTCCCTTCAATATTAACAGAGTTTACTTAGCTTTCGTAGATAGTCGTCGGTACATATGTACTAACATACATGTTTGAAAATAGTACGATTACTAACTCGTACATTGAGTACAAGAGACGGATTAGTGGTGACAAACAAACAGATAATTAATGTAGGTAAAGAGTGACGATAGATGTAAATGGTCCCATTAATTTATTATCGCATTGTCAAGAGAGTGTGCTGTGTGTGACGATCGTACGATCCTTATCACACTTGTAACGGCGCATTCGCCTTTGTGCACGACGCGTCGTGCGCAGTTGCACTTGACACTATAGTTTATGTCATATACAAACGTGCACTTAATAAAATCTTCTTCCAAGCGAAGATTATTTGGGGTTGGCTACTAGTTCAACCCGTTTTATCTGAATATCAGTTTTTACGCGGAGGGACTGGCATCGGACCTCCGCAAACCTGAGGGCGAACTGAATTCGTAGGTTGAACTAGTTGTCAGTATATTTGAGGGCATTGACCTCCCAATAACGATTGTATTTATTAAAATATATTATGTTATGTAGGTTGTAGGTTTTTAAAGCGGTAGGACAAAGAAAGATTCTGCTTTTTAGTTTTATAGAAGTCACGCTTTAAGACTTAAATAATATTTTTGTCATGCATAGCATCTTTCCTCTCGATTTCTTGCAATCACTCTAACTGTTTTTGTAGAAAGGGACACAAGTGAGTCATTTTGGCAGCTACAACATAAAAAAAACAGGAATCCAGGTGAACTGTGCTATTTGATTTGACCAATAGGTGCATGATATCAGGTAGGTGTGGTGTCAAATGTATTGTAGTACATACAAGCATCTCAAATACAACTCCTGTAACTGTCCATGACGAGATCGACAACTGATACTGATTGAGGAGTGGAACAAAAGGGATTGGACTCCCTAATTCAGCTACCTATTCTAGAAGGTGTGACATAACTAATGTTGAAATCAAAATAAATACATATACTTGTAAAGCAAACAAAACTGTCAATTGTTCAAATATTTGAGAATTGGTTGACTACAGACCGCACATTGGTTGACGACAAAATATCCAGATAACATTTGGGTAAATAACGACTTCTAGTACTATGACCTCACATTGAAATTTTTGAAGTTTTATCTTCTGTACGTATATATTAGTGTTAGGTCAATTTATGTTCGCTTGAAAAAATCCTAAAGTTCTGTACTGATGGAACTCAATCTTTGATTTTGACAAGATGAACAACCGGTTTCAAAGATTGTTTTTATCTATTTTCGCGTCTAATTTTGTTTTTCGTTTCTCATAAATATAACCACAATGTGCCACAGCGAGATGTGGCAGGGTATAGCTAGTAGTACTTCAAAATCCACATGGGACAAAACTTTGTGTGATCCACAAATTGTTGTCCACGTATGTTTGTAAAGTCCCCCGCGACACATGATGTATAACGTAATGCGGTAATTGTCTTTTTAGAGAAGATAAAGAAGTTCATACATTAAGTAACATCGATATAGTAGCTATAGGTAACTCACGAGTCTTTTATAAATCAGATTTTAATGTCGATACTACTTTGCCCCATCATTTATACACATCCAGTAACAACAAGTTCAGTTAGTTTAGTATTCTGTACGTTATTAAATGATAATATAATCCGCCTCGCGTCCTAGACGACCGCACCCGTACGCGCGGTAAATATTAATGACTGCAATGACAATCTATGACAACACACCAACTCCACTATTATAACTACCCTATAACCTACTTTAAAAAAAAATATGGCATGAACAGACGGCTCACCGGATGGTAAGCGACTACCTCCGCCCATGGACATGGAGATGGGACAAGAGTTACAAATACGAATAGGTTCTTAAGTCGATTTTTTATTACTTGATTTGAAAAAAATATATTCTTTTTACTAGCTTTTGCCCGCCCGTGTGTATGTCGGTTATCGTGGTAAATAGTACCTTATGTTCTTAGTCAAGAATCAAAGACATACAAAATGATGGGAGATCCATTGTAAACTTCGTACAAATCCGTTCAGCGCTTTGGCCGTGAAAGCTTAACATACAGTCATAGACAGAGTTCCTTTCGAATTAATAATATGAGTACGGATTAAGGAGGTTTTATTTACTCATTCATTCGTTTACCTAAATCTGAAAAAGAAAATACCACAATGTTTATTACAATTCTTTATGATGAAGGTGATAGTATTTTAAAAGCTGGTCGTGGTTTATAATATATTCATTTTGCCCATAAAAATGTTACGATACGTCAACGTGGCAAACGAGCAGACGTATCGCCTGATGGTAAGCGATTACCGCTGCCCATGGACACCCGTAACACCAGAGGCGTCACAAGTGCGTTGCCGGCCTTTGGGGGATGTGGGGAAGATGGGGGAAGGGCTTGGGGTATGGGCTTCCGGTATCCTCACTGTCTTGGTGAAACACAGCGCAAGCGCTGTTTCACATCGGTTTTCTGTGAGGCCGTGGTATCACGCCAGTCGAGCCGGCCCATTCATGTCGAAGCGTGGCTGGCTCTCCCACGTAATTAGCTCTTTTAATACGTAGGTTATGTAATTAGCTTGGCTCTTATAATACGTAGATTATGTCGAAAATATCTACCTATATAAAACGGTTTATACGACTTAGCATTACTGGTAATAACCAACTCGATTCCTGGTGCTATTCTGACCAGCTCAAGCCATTGCATTCACTCTCTAATCCATCGTTAAGACAATATTCCTTTTTACCCTTCCCTTGTATCTTTCAATATACAACCAATTTTCATATTTAACCCTTTATTGGCCAGCTGACGGTTACAGACTTGCGCCATGTACCTCGATCGGACTAAAGTTATAAAGACTAAGTGTAGATATTTAATAGTGGCGACTTACGCGAAAGTGTAATGAAAATAATATTCTTTTTCACACATAAATCTTATGAATATAATACAAAATTTTAACAAGAAAAAAACCGACTTCAAAAACGACAAAATTGAGTTGAGTTATTTGTCAATTTGTCGCGCACATACATAATGCAAATTGAAGGTTTATATGATTTTCTCATGGATGACATGTCATAACTGGACCAAATTAAAATGGGACCACATGGGAAGTACCAGCTTTCAAATAACAACAGAAGACGGACAACAGAAGATACCGAGTTAAGATCGGAAATGCACTTAGTGATGAGATAGAGGTTACTACTGGCACAGCTCAAGGCTCCGTCCTTGGGCCTTTGCACTATTTGGCGTACGTCAACGATATGGAAAATGTCATAAGCCACTGTTCTATCTACCAATACGCTGATGATACGTGCCTCGTTGTAGCTGGTAAAAATCTGTCTGAGGCTGAACATCGTCTACAACATGATTCTAACAATATATGTAAATGGTCGCACGATGTCGGACTTGTACTAAATGCCAATAAAACTAAAATCATACATGTCCGGTCTAACCACTTACTTAATTACGACAAACCAATCGAAGTAGTAGCTCATTGCCACCGATGCTTGCATGAAATGAAATCTAACAATCATGCATGTAACTGTGAATTTCTGGAGCAAGTATCTAACTATAAATATCTAGGCCTAGTAGTGGACGACAGATTTAACTGGGGTTACCATATCGATACAATTTGTGACAAACTAAGAGCATTATTAGCTAAATTTGCAATACTAAAATATAAGGTTCCTTTTAAAATACTACTAAACTTATACAATGCCCTTGCTGAGTCAATCATTTCATATGGAATCACTAACTACGGAAGAACTTTTAAAACCTACTTGGATAGAATATACAACTTGCAACTACGAATTCTAAAAACCATAACAACAGACAAAATAAAAAAGACGGTATGCGCTGGTGACAATACCAGTGCCCTGTTCAAATATTGTAAAATACTGCCAATTCATCTTAAAATAAAAATGTGGCTTTTAATCGAACAATATCATAATAAAAAACTACAAATTAAAATAAATCATAAAATAACAACACGGAAAATAACACACTCAAAAGTAGAAGTGCCCAGGATTACAAACTATTACGGACAACGAATGAACACATATTTAACACCAACTTTTATCAATGACATTCCAATAAATATACAAACAAAAATAACAGAAAAGAACTATAAATATAAATACAAAAAATATTTTATTTCTATGCTTTAACACCATAACATAATATATAATTGGAAAGTAGACGACTTGAACAGATTTAAACAGAAAGAAGTAAATAAAAATATAAAAATAAAATAAAGGAAGTGCAACATCCTGTTTATAGTGTATCACTACTTCTGCATAACTACACTACATAATAATCATAACGTCAGGTAGCTTCGGCCGGAACATGCGTCGAACGGTTAGATAACCGGTTTCCTAGTGATAAATAGTTTAAGCGAATTGTAGGTAGGTACTATTGTAAAAACATTGTTTCTGGTTTTGAGATGTTTTTAGGCGAATGTATGTTAATAGATTGCTCAAAAGTGATTCAACGTCCAGACAAACCTGTCAAGGTTTTGTGATGTTTTATAACACCTGTATTATATATATTGTATCAATAAATAAATAAAAAAAAAAAAAAAAAGAATCATCAAAATCGGTTCACCCAGTCGAAAGTTATGAGGTAACAAACATTAAAAAAAAAACAGTCGAATTGAGAACCTCCTCCTTCTTTTGAAGTCGGTTAATAAAAAGTGTATTTAGATGTGCCGTCAATTCACATACATACTACACCCATAATCTTTCATAACTTATCCCGAGTCTATGTGTTCTAATATCTGTCATTTCATAAATACCCAGGGACACAAAAATCTTTTTAAAAATTTCATTTTTGCTGTGTTCCCTGTAGAGTTGTCTGACGAGTTGGAAGACACTCGATGACAAAGACTAATTATAAAACAAGTACCGTGTTATATAAAGTAGGATATAAATGTGAGGATAATCTGTTTGAGTACATTTTTTGATTGCGCTATAAAACCTAATGAAATTCTTTCCACTTAAGAGTTTTATTATCTCTCCAGTGGAAGTTTTCAGGGTTAGATGGAAATTATGCTGCACTTAATCTACGTTACCCTGAAATGATTACATTACAAAATAACTGGACTTATCTCACACACTAGTAGCGTGTTCTGACTTGTTACTAGTCTGGTTCCTATGGTGTGGTCTCCAGACTGTTAATAAATATACTTAAATACTCCTAATTATATGTATATTTTTAAAATTACATGCAAATATTTGTCTTGGATGATAGCCGAAACCAAGATCTTTAACTGAGCAATCAGGAGCAGTAAATAAGTAATACAAGAGGCCACGAAAGAATGTTCATAATATGGTATTTTTTTTAATCAAAACAATGTTCATAATATGGTATTTTTTTTAATCAAAACAATGTTGGAAAATAATCCAACTATCTGTAAACTATCTACACTATTATCTTCTTAATATATATAAATCTCGTGTCACAATGTTTGTCCTCAATGGACTCCTAAACCACTTAACCGATTATAATAAAATTTGCACACCATGTGCAGTTCGATCCAAATTGAGAGATAGGATAGTTTAAATCTCAAATTATAGTCGCAATTTTAATTTATTGCTAATTATTGTATATAAATATGGCGGTACGAAGTTCGCCGGGTCAGCTAGTTATTTTATAAAGAGGTAAAGTTTGTGAGTTTGTGACGTAGTAGGGGGTAATCTCTGGATCTACTGAACCGATTTTGAAAATTCTTTTACCCATAGAAGGCTACGTTATTTGTGAGTGACATAGGATATATAATAAGCCGAAAACTGGAAAGACTTTTTCAAGGTATATAGACGGATTTGCAAAGTAAGTCGGAGAAAAAAATGTTTACCACAGGTCAGCTAGTTATTAATAAAGACAACGAAACAAATTTACATTCTCTAACATTATATAACGTTACTAGCTGAGTCCCGCGGCGTTACCCGTAGTTATTGTCCTACCGCGAGTGACGCCGCGGGGCGAAGCTTTCTAAAAAAAGTAGCCTAAGTTACTCCCTATATCATCAGCGAAAGTGAAAGTCCCGTCAACGGACTGACGAAGTGACGGACTGAAGAACTGACGGTCTTACGGACGGAGGGGCTGACGGACTGACTGACTTACGGCTGGGCCGACGGTCTGTCGGACTGACGGACTTACGGACGGACAGACTGACGGACAGACGGACGGACGGATTGACGGGCTATCGGACTGACGGGCTGATGTTATATTTTGTTACATGATGTTGTATAACATCATTTTGTAACTTTTGTTACATTTTGTTATAAAATGTTATCCAACATTCTCTAACATTTTATAACTTTTGTTACAATTTGTTATAAAATGTTATCCAACATTCTCTAACATTTTATAACTTTTGTTACAATTTGTTATAAAATGTTATCCAACATTCTCTAATATTTTATAACTGCTGTGTGGGAGCACCCAAAGGAACAGTAACTATTCAATTAGGAATATTAACTGACCGCATATAATGTGATGACAGTTTCAGTATTTTCACAACACGGCGAAGTTTTCGCCTTTGATATTTAAAATTATTTGGAATCAAATGACACCAAAAATGTGTTTATTTAATAACATTAACAGGAGGTTGCGTTAAATACCAAATAATATGTTAAATATGTTCGTTTTGTGAGTTGAGGGAGACATAAATAAGGTAATTATGACTGTCGATACTGAGTTAAAACAAAAATCTTCAATCTTAACTTTCTTGCACTTATCGTTTCTTTTTATACTGGATCGGCGACAGTCTGTTTTGTTATTTCGAATCGAATCTTTGTCTTTATTTTACTTCGTTATTGTCCCTACGTTTGAAGAAAGGTGAAGGGTGATAAGTCCTTGTTCTTATTAAACTTTTGAGTAGCAATTATCGAGAAAAATTCAATAACCACCTATACTCTTTGCGCTGTAGCATGGTGCGGGTGAGTTTCAGTAACATTGTGTTTCACTCTTGAAAGTTGCCGCGATTTACAAATTATGACTTAGTATTTTTTTATATATTTAAGCCTGCCAATATGACTACTCTGCCTGATGGAAAGCATAAGCAGAATCCAAGAGTGGTGGTCACCATACTCATTGTGAATGCAGACAATGCAACAATGCAGCATGATGACCCACACTATGGCGGCCTAGTGATGCTTCTGCATCATTGGGCCTCTGCATCATTGGGTTAGTATTTCAGCTGTACCACATTTGCAATGTATTAAATCATGAATAACTGTAGTAAATTAAATTAAACCAACTAGAATGTTCTAGTCTACAAATAACACCGGCACCATGCTACAGCGCAAAGAGTATAGTTCTTCTAACTTATAAGCATTTAAATGGTAAATCATACGTAAATTTGGTATATCGTACCTTTTTAGGTTAGGCTTTTGCTGATAGCGAACGAAAGTTCATCAGTCAATGCGTGAAACTCCTCTAACTATTTAAAGGCTTATCACTTATTCATTGATTGACACAGAAAGGTAATGACCAATGTATTACAATTTATTATTAATATAACGCGTTTATGCTACGTTTGATGGCTTTATTATCTGTGATATAACGACCACGAGTATCAACACTTGTGGACGTACATACCTGTGTATATATGTGTTTATACATATGATGGCGCATATCACCTATTAGTATAATCATGGAGCATTATTGTAATAGCTAAGTACATATTTATCATCGTGGAAACTTCTACTTTTTACTAGAGTTTGGTTTTCTGCTATGTTTGGTTAGAATTTTTTGTCTTAATAAGAATCTTCTTAATTTAATATTCGGGGTTTCGACGTAGTTAAAATCTAGTAAATAAGAGTCAATGAACTCAACTGGATTCCACCCATTCTCTATTCAAAGGTTTGAATCATTCAGTCATGTGGGTCGCGATGTAGTTTAGAATATAAGTAGTTTATGCCTAAATAACACAAACACTAAAATTAATTCGGCGAATACAATTTGTAAGTTCTTAATGGGCACTAACGTCACTTAAACCTGCTACTCAATTACGTCATTCGGGTATATCCCCGTGGTAGCCATATTGATTTGCATTTATAATAAGTACTCCCATAGAATAGTGGTCAGAAGTTGATCTTTTCAAATTATCAAACTGTCCCAACATGATATACCATAATTATACCCGCAAGCACCTGACAGAGGTTTTTGAAGTTGCCAATGTCACACAAAGGCCGTGAATCGTATAATCCGGCATCAATCGTAATTTAATATCGTACACTCGCAAAAACTCAAAGGAAAATATCTTATGCCAAAATAGCTCCTTTGCGCAAACCGCACCAGCCGGTATAATTGGAGTTTTTTTAAAACGAACTTCAGTGATATACAAGGTGGTGTAAATTTATTACATCGTACATCATCGCTTTTTTTTCTCACCCCATTTTCAGAGGAGGGCGCCGGAGGGTTTGTGGAAAATTCTTGTAATAAATGTATTGTGTACTTTTATTAAGCTTTCGTACAGTGCTTAAGGCTAGGCCATTGTATTTTTTATGAAATGTCCTTGAAGTTGTGACTATTAATATACTGCACTATACTAAAAGTAATTTATTGTGATATTACTTTAGTGAAGTGTCGTCGACATTCTTAGAAGTATTTAGGCGATTGGGCCAGAGGCGTCGTTGGGTGACAAATAATAAATATTAGAATTTTGTTTTCAGTGCACGTAGTTTTAGCTAGATGAATAAATTTTATATTAATACTATTATGTTAACCCATAACTATCTAGGCTAAACTTGTACCTAGATACGTTTTTGGAAATGAATACAAATACAGTGAGACAATATTAATATGTGAATATAAATATTTAAAATAATGAGTTTAAGTAGTTTTTAAACTACTAATTTACTAAGCGACTTAATAGAGTAAAACCATCTTTTGTATTGGTAGTACACCGTTTCTACGATTTAACATAATAATATGTATGATCTGTATTCGAAACTCCATTAAGAAAACTATTTTGAAGTGCGAATGAGACTGTTTTCCACTTTTGCACGCGTCTTCGCTCACGCAGACTTTCATCCTCTGATTTACCCCTTAGGGGTGGAATTTCAAAAATTCCTTTCTCAGTGCTCACTTACGTTATATAAAGAACCTACATGCAACATTTCAGGATTCTAGCTTCAGCGGTTTGGGCTGTGCGTTGATCTCTGGGTATGTCAGTCAGTCAGTCAGTCAGTCACCTTCCTCTTTTATATATATAGATAGATTATTTAAACTGTATGCTATTTGACACCGTAATGTATTTTAAAATACAACACTGAATATTAAAATATGTACTGTACCCATACGTATATTAGAATACCATAGATCCTAATTCACTTAACGCTTGTGAGGCTACTTCTCGCACAATACGGTGATTGGCTATCTTGAGCATATGTTATTGGTTTACCCGTATGTTAGATTTCTTATTGTTGTCTGTATAAAGACAAACATATGACTGAGGTGCCGGGATTTTGCCGAATTTCATTTTCCCTCTCTTTCAAATTTTTTTCGTAAGTTTTGCAGCCTCTCACAACGGAATTAAATGAATACTTAACCGAAGCTTTTTACAAAAACCAAAAAAGACTAATTTGCACACAAAAAACTGTGTCAAAGTCCTCCAAATGACGATAATAAGTAGAGACGGTGATGTTTCAGTAACGGTGCGCGTGCGCAGTTATTGTCCGTTTCTTTACAATTGACACGTCACTCGGTGTGAGAGGCGCACGAACACGGTCACCCAAATTTTGATGAGAATTAGTATTGAATGGAGACAAGTACCAACCTGAACGTGTAAAGATATAATTATTCTTTTATAATTAATATTTGAGAACTTCTTTACAACCTCAAGTGCACATTGCACTTGAGGTTGTAAAGAAGTTTGTTTATGAGCGGAATTGTATGTTTTAACGTTGTTTGGCATTTGTTTTATGATACGAGTGATGAGTGAGTGATTACGAGTGATTGTCGCTTTTGTGTCTTCTCTGTTTTTAGTTTGTATTCGGATTTTTTAGCAGATATATCTATAATCTTTAGCATAAATGGTTATATTGACATTTCGGATGCACTGGTCGTTTAGCGACTGCAATGTAGTCTTGTCATTAAGTAATGTCAAGTGTAGTGGGTTTAATTCCATGACAGGATAACATTCTGTAATGTATAAATAGTTGATTTAGAGTCTAGCTGTTTTTAGGGTTCTGTAGTCAACAAGGTGCTCTCGAAGTTTGATTTTTTGCAGTCAAAGCTCCGCCTACCAATCTTCTCCTTCTGTTAGCACCAGTAACGGTTATTTAAGTATAAAGAAGAAATATACTTTCGTGGTTTCATTGTTTTTAAATCATTTCTAGTCCGGGAAATGTTATTTTATAAAAAAATGTGTTTCACTGTTATAATAATGAATTTCTAGGTTAATGACATAACAGTACATTTCTAATTATTATAGCCATTGTTACATTTATATGTATTATACCGTACATTATTTTACGTAGTATATTGTTTCATTTGGTTGCTATCCTATTTAAATAGGGTTTGCAAATACGTTAAAGTTATGGGTGGTGGGTATTTTTACTATATAAATTAGTTATATTAATTTATACAGATTTATTAAAAATGTTACAAATTTTCTTCGTTTTTGTACCATTTTTAACATATATACTATTTATATAGCTTATATATAAATAGCTTATAGCGTTCCTTGATAAGTGGGCTCTTCAATACTGAAATATTTATTCAATTTGTACCAGTATTTTCTTACATTAGCGCGTTCAACCAACCAAACTAATTTTATACATTTTTAGCTTAGGAATGAAACCAATGAACACGACTCGAAAGTCACTCCCAATATTTAGATTTTATCCATTACTCTCAACTTTCAATATATTCAGATTTCTGATCCAAAAGACACGAGGCAAGTTCGTTAAACTTGAGCGACGTCCGATCTAAAATGTTCTTGAAAGTCTGTGAAATATACGAGAAATAACATTCATATCTCATGTAAAATATTCTTATAATGACAATGTATATATTTTATCCGCGAACAATGAACTGTTTTATAATTCTACAGAAGAACTGATTAAATAAGAAATTCAGATTGGATACTAATAATTCAGCTTTTTATGTCATACTGCAATTCTACAATACACAAATACTACTACTACTATTAATACTCAAACGGAACTCAAAACTAAATGGCTCTCTGATCTCTGTAATACAAACAACTCTATTAAAATGCAGTTAAGTACATAACTGGTGGTATACCACTTGTAAAACACACCAAATGTTCTCGTACAGTGAAAACTGACTCATTTCTCTCGAATATGAAGGCAGATTGATCAACACTAGAATCGAATCAAGTCTTGATTAACGATTCGCTTTGAAAGGCCGAGCCATGCTATTGATCTGTGTTTTGATAAATTGCTGTTATTGGTTTTGTCCATGACGTATTTATGGGACGTCTATTTGGCAGCGGCAATAGATAACTATTCTTTCTTTTTTATTAATCATTTTATTAATGGCGTTTATGATTTAGGCACACTTTTCAATAAAAAAAAAACGTAGTTATGTGGTGGAATATGGCAAACTCTAATTTGAATTCGCACTATGTTGTCTACACATACAAACAATTTTTTATACTGTTATTAGCAGTATTAAATTCTATTACTTTCAAGTCGAGTTGTCAGGCCATTATGGTTTACTGTAAATTACAAATGAAACGTTTAATATACTTAATATTCCAAATAGAAAACGGTTTATTAATAATGGAGTTCTGATGTATTAAACACAAATAAAACTTCTCTTTTTTTAAGTCACTTTTCGCGTGTCCTTCGTCACAATTTAATCGCCATTTTTAATTTTATGTACAACATTACAAACCAGAGGTAGCTGTAGATAATAATAAAGGTACTCACATACGTGAGCAGACAATTAATCTAAAAGTTGGGGGTAAGCAGTCTGGGAGCACTTCCCGGTTGTCGCGACGTATCGATCGCGGACGTCGCCAGGTGAACCAACTATGCTGCCTATAACTAAGAGCACTACTCTGCACTTGCATAATTCTACACTAGACTGTGTAGGGTTGTCACTACCCTGTTTATTTTTAAATGACACAAGTAAAATTTGAACAAAAACCGACTTCAAGGTTCGACTCAATTTTTCTTGGATGTCATCATCAGATCTAAGTGTCCTTATCATGGTAGCACTGTTGGGATATCTCCTTTCCATTAAAAAAATCATCAAAATCGGTTCATAAACGACGAAGTTATCCGCGAACAAACATTAAAAAAAAAACTATATACGGTCGAATCCTCTTTTTTTGAAGTCGGTTAAAAAGGAGAAAAAGGTTATAACTATACAGTCATAACACGATAATTTTAATCTAGTAAACAAGCCAAGTTCTACGTCAATCAGGCACTGTAATAAGTAAATGAGAAAATTGCCACTTCAGTACGACTTCATATTTCATCATGATTTTTTTATTCACCTAATACATTTTAAATAGAAATTATTGCGCAGATAGATAGCCTACATAAAGCTGTTATCATTGGCAAAACAATTAAATTACGCGACCGAAATCCTCTTCAAACATTTTAATTACTTTATAATGCTTTGTGTTTCACGAAAGCCCGATAAAATAGTCTGTTATTGTTATATTATTTATGAAATGCAATTTTAAACTGACGTATGAATTAGCTTATTCTTAAATCACCTTGAGTGTTGCACTGCACGTTTGGCCTAGTGGTTTAACGTCACCACGCCATTTCCTACTTCGCCAAGTGTCGTGGGTTCAAATCCCACGTAGGACAACACTTTGTGTGATCCACAAATTGTTGTTCTGAGTCTGGGTGTTATTTGTGTCCGTTTCATGTATGTTTGTAAAGTCCCCCGCGATACAGGATTTATTCCTAGTGCGGGAGTTGTCTTTTAAAAAAAAAAAAAAAGAAAGAAAGAGAATTATATACTTTTTGATGCTTTAGTCGTTATACTATGTATTTTTCTTAAAAAAAGAAAAAAAAATGCACAGAATGTTGGCATTTAAATATTTCAGCAGTCATTGCCCACACTTACATCCTATAGTATCGAGGATTAGGATTATTTAGCGAAATTCGCCCCTATTGTCAAGAGTACTTGTGATATACTGGTTTACTTAAACAATTTCCGGCTTTCGCAGCCCTAGCTTTCGTCTACCCGGATAGAATGGCAAACAGAAAAATGAGCTAGCGTTATGTTTTTTGCTTTCTTCCCTTTTGTTGTAGTAATGTACTTCCACAGTGTGTACGTACTTAGGTAAAATGTAGCTTTTTCAGAGTATGCTTTGCATGTTATTCATATAAATAGCTTAGTTAGTTGTGTTCAACTAACCACTCCATACTAATATTATAGCTGTGAAAGTGACTCTATCTGGTTGTAGTGTTTCATGGCTAAACCGCTGCACTAATTTTAATGAAATTTGCTATGGAGATACTTTGATTCTTGAGAAGGGACTTAGGCTACTCGTCACCGTAATTACCGACATACACGCAGGCGGTGACGTGGACAAAATCTAGTAGCAATATACATTTTAATATCAGCAAGGACCGGTCACTGGAGTGAGACCATAGCCTCGAGATAACTGGTGTAAAACAATTCTTTCGTTCATTCTTTTCTTCATTGATTCATTTTACCTCGAGAGTTAAGTTAGGTACTAGAGGACTAAGCCAGTGTGAGTTAGTAGTCTGATAATTCGTAGGTAGAATTGAGGTTCTCAAAGACCACCTACACATGTGTTCAACTTAAATTCCAATTGTCTTGTCAAGTATCCATTAAATACTAATATTTGGTAGTAATGCAGTGCTAGTACCACAATTTATCTGTCAGACAGTAGCATTTCATAGATCGCTTAGAACAAATTTGATTATGTAACCATGATTACCTAGAAAACTACTAAGTAAACAGCTTTGTCGTGCTTCCAATAAGGAAAATGTGCATCCAATTAAGGGCTCACCGAGTTCCACCATATTGTCACAGTTAATGTATTATAACTTCATTAGTTTTGTAATTTAAAAAGCCAGTAACTTTCATACGAGTTTACATTATTCTGAACGTAACCGATAAGATCTGAACGAAATGATCGTAAAAATAAATTGAAATTGTCTTAACATCTTGTATTTTGTCGAGTGCACTCCGTAGAACATATAAATGGAACATGCTAAGAAGTCAGGTTGTTTGAAATGAGTCTTTTTTTAATACGTATGTGTACATACAATCACGAGTTAAAACCAGGTACTAAATATAATGCTTCTAAACCCTAAATACTATATTTGAGGATAAAAGGCTGTATAATAAAATTAAAAAGTTATCGTTTTGAAACCTGTGTGATATGGCATAAAGCGGTCTCTCTTTTAAACGCCACTTTCAAATTGCTTGCGTCAAATTTATTTTTAAATTATTTATCACAAAATCGTAAATGTTTTTGTTACGATACTACATATTTTTTTAATAACTATGTGTTAATTTGTTTAATAACCGTGAAGGTTTCAGAAAACACATTTATAAACTGTTAAGCAACATTCAAGTGGCCTTTAACTAATTATCTATTTATTATTGTTTACAAGAAAACGCTCTCTCACAAATCTCATAATTTCCCTGATTAACCTCGAAAATTAAATAGTAACTCGAGCTAAGTTCCTATTTGCATACTTTACAACTCGAGATATGAATAATAATCTCCATGTAATTGAATGACATGTATGATGATGTCATTCGATATAACATATGATTGCTATGAGATTTCTGTTAGCGGATGTGATGCTGAATATACAGGGTGAATTTTTGAGACGGGACAGTAAGGGCAGGTACCTTAACCTTAATAGTTACAGGAATACGCTTTTAGGAGACTATCCATATATTTTTAAGATATTCTGAACTGCATTTACAGATTTTGTAAAAAATGTACACTCAGCAAGAAAATGGTCATTTTAAACAAAAACTTTTTTTGATGTCAATCGATCCTGTTTCTTATAAGGATCGAAAGTCTCTACTGGACTGAGGTTTGAGTACTAGAAATGTCAGAAATCGCAAAAACTTTTCCCATACATTTGTATGGAAATTCAGGGGGCATAAGATAATTACAGTTTTTGTCAAGCTGGCCTCGTAAACAAACTTAAACTTTTAAACGAAACACGAAAAACGAAAATAAACTTTTCGCAATTCTGACAGGAGCCATTCATCCAACTGGTTTTAGAGATTCTCTAAAATGACGTCGTTATACACGGCAGAATTAAGAGGACCTTCATAAAATTCCACTATTACCACTCGGTTTGACATCACACCACACCAACAGTTAAAAGAGAATCGAAATGTAAAAAATGAAAATTAATGAAATGTAAATGCGGATTATGGCGGATCTACCCATAACAAAGAGTTAGGCTAATTTAGAGGTTTGACTCTTTTTCCGTAATGTATGGGAAAAGTGTTTTGCGATTTCTGACATTTGTAGTACTTAAACCTCAGTCGGTCCAGTAGAGACTTTTGATCCTTATTAGAAATAGGATCGATTGCCATCAAAAAAAGTTTTTGTTTAAAATGACCATTTTCTTGCTGACTGTACATTTTTTCCAAAATCTGTAAATGCAGTTCAGAATATCTTAAAAAATTATGGATAGTCTCCTAAAAGCGTTTTTCTGTAACTATAACGGTTAAGGTACCTGCCCTTACTGTCCCGTCTCAAAAATTCACCCAGTATATATAATTATATATATATTATGTATTCGACTCACGATGTTATCTATTAGGTTATTGTGTCTTTTGTTTTTTAGTTGAGTAAAATTGTGAAAAAAATATTATTATAAAGACCTTCAGCAGCAGCTCGATTCTGACACATAACCACCCTTTTTTGTGAAGTTTTCTTTATAATTTGTGAGATCCAGTCGATATTAAAAAAAAAACTTAATTCTACCTACTTTCATATTTAGTTACTCGCTGACAAAAATCACGTGGTTAATTTAGAAATTAAAAAGCAATTACTTAAAGTCATAAAACTTAATTAAGGCTAAAATATTGCAACTATTTCAATGTTTTTTCAATGTGTCATTACAACATAAAAACAACGATACATTTTATACTTCTTAGAAAGATTCCTTTTCTTAGGATTCACCTTGACGATGTTTCCTAGTGAAGTGCTTCAGCTCCTTACTATATATGTTATACCTAAGTATTTACACAACAATATTGTAATATTTGGTAAAGAAAATATTCCACAGCCACAGCGCAGCCTGTATTTTATTTAACGGACAATTAACTACGAAACTAATTTGACTTTCACATTAATAAATTTAGATTAATCTTAATTACAAGTTCAATACGGGCACTCGACACCATGGGCCCTAATTAACAACTAAAAAACTGTTTGCAAAACTAACTGATACGTAGCTGTCGAAATTATGGTATTTTGTTGCTACTGTTTATCGTATCCTCCTTGGGTCGTTATCCTCAATTCTGAAGGTCGTGACCCCTATTTGTAGCCATACTGAGAGTGACAGCTCGCCACCCGATATATCTTGAGCAATGTGTAGGGCAGCATGGATCGTAGTGCTGAGAGTAGAGCAAACTTGGTCTGCCCAGCGCAACGGACTACGGCCCTTGGGTCTTTTCCCCTCTATCTTACCCGTCACCATCAGGTTTTCAAGGTTATAGCCTTCTCTTCTCGCAATGTGACCAAAGTATTCAAGGATTCTGCGGTGGCATTCGCATTTATCATCGAGTTCATCGTATAAATATCTTAAAATGTTAGTTTGGGTAGACAGACGCCTTTTAAAACAAAACTCTAGACCTGAACACTACTTATGTACAAATGCTTTGTCTACGAACAATGACAATTTCACCCGATTGCATCTTAAATGATAATAATAACTTATACACGTAGTATTACAAGGTAAACATCGTATTGCGTGTTTATACAACTCTAGGATTATCCAACTATTGTGGTACGAGCCCTTATTAAATATAGTGCTTGATTTTAATCTCTATTTTGTCATTTGTCGTAATTACTTGAAAAAACCAAGTGCTGCTTGGCATATGGCGTGGTACGTGATTTGAGCCTATTTCGAGCTCCAGCAGTCTTGGTCCCTTTTCCCTATCTAAAACTTACTATATTCGTAACCTTAGCTCTCGAGCCCTAATGGTTTCCTTAATTCAAGTTACCTACTTATTCTTCTTTCAAAGAAGATTGGTACTAGACAGGCGAACAGCCATGAAATAAAAAAGAAAACTAACCCATTTTACTATTACGCATTGATCCTAACCCGAGTTCACAAAGATAATGATAAGGTTTAGTCGATCTAGATCATCAAGGTAGTAGAGCCACGCTGATTTCAGCACTGTCAGGCCGGCTCGACCGGGGCGGTACTACCCTCGCACAGAAGATCAACGTAAAATGACAAAGTTCGTGCGGTCGTGTTTCGTTGGTGAGTGCGAAACCGGAGGTCCAATGATGCAGAAGTATCACTAGGCCACCATAGTGCGGGTCACCATGCTACATTGTTGCATTGTCTGCATTCGCAGTGAGTATGGTGACCACCACTCTTGGATTCTACTTATACTTTCCATCAGGACGGGTAGAGTAATTTTAGCAGGCCTGTACATAAAAAAAACTCTTTGTATGTGTACAAAAAATCATTTAATAAATCAAATTTATATGCCAATGACATATTCAGCCGTTGTAAATCACAATTATTTACGAAAAGACTGGTCACGTGACCTCGAGCACTATTAGCAAAATCTTAAATCCTTGTAATCAGTAAATAAGTCTTCTATTTATGTTTAAACTCTTCAGCGGTGTAATTATTAATAATTGAGTACGTCCTTGACTGAACCTTTATCGCAATCGATTAAATTGTGAGCAACATAAGTATCAACCCACAATTGTAGACTATATTTATACTTTCTTCGACTGAAATAGCTAAGAATTTCCTAATATATTTCACAGAAAATACAAATTTCTATACAGACTAATTTATATAAACGCTTAATTTAGTATTAAAATTAAACATTTCAAAAGAAAACTTAAAATAAAAACCCAAACGTTGCTTACGGTTTTCAAATAAATGAGTAATGTTCCCAATAAGAAAAAAATACAGTCGAATTGAAACCTCCTTTTTTGAAGTCGGTTAGAAATGTGTGATCGCGTTTATTTCGTCGTGTGTAAACGCTTGTCTGTGAGAGCAACGTTAACAAAAGCTCTTGGTCTGTGTAAAATATAGCTGTTGTAAATGTTCGCTGCTTTATTTGCCACTAACTGATATACTACGTACAATCGCTTGGCCACTACATACGTAAACTACACGGGAAATGTGGCTAACGATAACATATATATGTGAAGATATGTAAGTATATATATATTGTTCAAACAAAGAGGATTTTATTGATAACCTTTTCTTTCGCAAATAAGAAAAGAAATATATACATTTGTGGCAGGAAGCGTCATTCCTTGAAAAGGGGCAGCTTACAGATTCGAAATAAATCCTTGATATAAACATAAAAATAAAATAAGATGCCATTACTGTATTATTCCCATACATTTAATCATGAAAATTTCACGGTGATCAATTGATTACTTGAGAAACCCAGTTTTGCGTTTTATGTCCGTTTCCACTCTTTTAAATTACCAGATGGGATTAAAGTATTTTATTAATCTGAACAATTATTTATCGCTTGAAGCATTTCCTGGTTGAAGTATGTGGATAATTCACTCGGGTTCAGCGTTCCAGCGACCCGCCGCCAGCCAAACAGCGCGCCATTCATAATATACAAATAACCTGATGACGTCATAGTGCACAAATGCATTCGCTCGCGAGGCCCGCCTTTTACCTTTCAGCACTCGATAGCGGTTTGTGTACAGGTTAAAAATAAGCTGGGCGTTGGCTGGCTCCGGTTAGGTTTGAAGAATTCCGATGTTTTGACCAACAGTTTAATTCTAAGAGCTATTTGCTAAACTGTTTGAAAGTTTTGTACTACCCGCTGACGTACCATAGTTCAGTACTTTATACAACTTGCTTTTACGTTCTAAAAATTTCAATTCTATGGGAACGAGGCTTTTGGATTTACCTGACCTGAATACTTTTATTGTCGTTTGATCAAGCCCACCTATTAAATGGTAATAATTATTGTGTGGATCTCTGGTGACAATACATACACCTCATGTGCACGAATTTCACAAGTATTGGATGTGTTTACTGTACGTCAGAACTAGTAAATTACACTTAAATTCCTATTATTTGATGCCAGTCTGTGTAAAAGCATCAGTGTGTATTGAATGTTAACGAAGCGACTATTATTTGATGCCAGTCTGTGTAAAAGCATCAGTGTGTATTGAATGTTAACGAAGCGACAGTCGTTTTGCTGATATTACATAAGAAGCACATTTTTACTACAGTCTTGAAAAGATTGAAGTTTTATATCAATAGAATTGTTAAAATGTTATACAGTTAAGAAATAAGAAATTTAGAGGGTGATGTTTTTATTATTTTTATTTTGTTTCCAGGTAAGATCCTGCCCATACGATTAACGCCATAGTTTAAACGACCAAGTGTAAGTGAATTATTCGATGCATTTTTATCACCTTTAACATTTCCCACCATGACACCGTTTTTGTCAGCAATCATAGTGCGATGACATTCAAAACATTATATGAAAACTTCGCAAGCTTTTCGTAGTTGAGGGTTTAGCCGCGGACAGTTTGGCAAGTCGCCGGGGTTTCATGCCAAATTTGCCCTCAGAGCCCTATACCATGAAGTAGTACAATCATTGTATTCAGCAAAATTGTGACTACTGGGGTTCAAGTGTTTGGCGTTTACAAGGCAAAATACTGTTTAGGTTACGTAGAACCTGCTTTACTACACTAGTGTGCGATATTGTAGTTAGGGTTGCGTGTTCGTTAACCGCTCAGTGCAATAGGTTGTTGGTTGTAAGTACAAATTCAAGTTAGATCAAGTTAGAAGTAACTAGCAAGAAGACAAACAGTTTTCTTCATTAAGTAGGTAACTACATTTTTGCCATTAACATTACACGGATTCCCGAGAGACAAAATATATAAGAGATAGCGGTTGTAGGCGTTAGGTTTCTGTTACACATAAACGATTCATAAAAATTAGGATAATCACTTCCTACAGAAATGTCAAGCTTCTCTTATAAACCAATTAGTACTTGATATATAAAATTTACGCACTTCTTTGATAATATTTAAGTGGGTGTTCGGGGTTGATTACAAGATTAGGAAGTCTACACAGACTACAGAGAGTATTTTGAGCCCTAAGTTAATGATTTCTCCAATTATCTAGTACACAGTAAATGGTAATTCAAAATCTAATAATATAATAATTTGTGGATTTGATGAATATCAAGACAGCTATATTAACGCGTTCGTCCCCCTCTGAATATATCTAGACAGGATTAAATACAAACCTAGTTTGCTTTTCAAAGTACATTACTATAATCTTGTAATTATATGTATATCTTATGCGTTAATTAAATTAAAAACAGTTTTTCTAATCTATTCATCTTCATATGAAGACACTATTGTTTGAACATTTCACCGACCACTTTATACCCTTTCCATATAGAAAAAGCTTGTTAATATAACGATAACAATACATTAAAGTATGGAAACAGCTGTAGCCAGCCATCTCAGAAGCTTACTGTCAGCTACAGTAGATTGCAGCGAGTGGGACATGCTATTAGTCACGCTGCGAACAGACGAACTCGCACACAATTCACTTGATAGTCACATCATAATAAAGCTTGATAAATTGACCGCTTACACTGCTAATCACTGGGCTTGAAACACTTTGAAATGTATCATTAACCTGTGTACTAAAGCTTGACTTAAATATGGTGCCAGGGTTACAATGATTCATGTATTGTGTAACGTGTAACCAAATATATATGTATGCATATTATTTGCTGAATCCACCCCTATTTAGGATTGTGGAGACAAATGATGCTGGAACCGCTGTGTTTTGTTGTGAAATTTGATATTTGTTTCTTTTTTATTCCTAGTATCTTTAATTAAATATAGTGTAGAGGAACGGGTCTCATGTCCCTCAAACACAAAGGGAGGAAGGGACCAGGCGAACTGATGATGCCTGGCATGCCGCGACCCAACGGTTCATGTTGGGATGTTGTATATAAGCTAATCGGCGCGAGAACTTCTATTGCGCGATTCAGGATTGGTAGTTTCTTCGTTTCCTTCGTTACTCCGTAGTTCAACGTAACTTCAGTAGATGACGCTGTAGTGTGTTTCTGTTTTTGCGTTGTATGTGGAAGTAAGTCGCCACATATTTGTTTCTTTTTTAATCCTATAATATTTTATTTAAGTATAGCTTTTTTGAAGTCTTCTTTCATCGATGTTCGCGTACATTATATTTTCCGGAAATGTAACTTCTCAGAAAATATATTCATCATATAAAATGAGAAGGTAAATGGGTGTACATTTACAAGTCTATGTATACGAGTATTTTATCTTTGTTCTTCTTAATAAATTCCTTGTATACGAGCAGTAGCATAATCATCATAAATTATTAAGATTTCAATGAAAATGTTTGCGAAAATTAGAAGATATTTTATCATTGCTGAGAGTCTTTTTGTTTTCTTAGTCAAACTGAGGAAGTCCTGTAGTAGGCGATATATTATACTTTACTAGTGGTTGCCCGCAGTTTCGCCCGCGTGTATGTCGGTTATCGCGGTAAATAGTAGCCTATGTGTTATTCTGATGTATAAGCTATATTACTGTAAAGTTTCATCCAAATCCGTTCAGTAGTTTTTGCGTGAAAGAGTAACATCCATCCATCCATACTTACAAACTTTCGCGTTTATAATATTAAGTAGTATAGATATAGATATTAATATAAATTTCTAAAATGATTGTAAGTTATTGCAAGTAGGACGGATACAGTGTACAAATATACTCTGTTGCATTACACTAATTAGTTACAAACCTATTACTAACTAGCGCTGTACAGGAAACATAAGACATATCGATCGTGCCCTTTGTGCTGTATAGACGGCGGTGGCGGTGTAGCCAACTTGTATGAATGTATGATGTTAAATGCACACTTAGTAACAGTATTTCCATTATGTAATACAGTAATTGGAATTTAGTGCTAGAAAATAGGGTTAGCAAGACCAAGACATAAGTGAAAAGAAATAAAAAGGATAACTAAAAAAGTTAGGTTTACGCCATAATGCTGTCTCTCCACACAATTAGGGGAACGACTGTTAAGAAGTGTTAGGGGAAGAGTTTGATCAAGAGAAAGCAAATAAATAAATATCTCAATCAATCATAAAATAGTCAATCTTCAGTACTTTGTAAAGGTACACATTATTATTATATCCGCAACTAAGTCCGATAAAATTTGGTCCTACGTACTCAACAAACATGTATTTATAATACCCACAAATTGCCTGCTATAAACTTATATAATTGAATAAACGATAAATAGGGAGCACTCCCCTTTCCTCCCTTCCACAGGAGGGAATTATTTTCAAGTTGTCCCCACTTGTTTGATCCAGATTTACGAGTTACGACCGCCCGTTTGGAAATGTGTAAATAATACAAACTCTTTGCACGAAAACTCTTAGGTTGTCATAGCGCGGTCTTATTAAAAAAGTTTAAGTCTCGAGAATTAAGTATGTTACCTTCCCTTTGAAGGTTCACCAAGGTTTTTGTGTGTACCTACAGCGTGTGTAATAGATTTGACTCTCCCAACTTCGCTTTGTCCTTGTCGAGTTTAATTCTATGGCTTTTCATCCTGGGAATTTGTGTTAACTTATCCTTGTGTGGGTCAGATTTGGCAAAGTTGCCATGTTTGTTTATATGGGTTATGATAACCGATCTTGAAATTCAACAATAGTTTATGTTTGAAAATAGTATTTTGCGACTATTAAGACTGTTACTACTTATTCGTAGTTGTGATGACTTATAAGGCAAACTGTAACTTATTCATACTACATAACGATTTATTTTGTATTTCTATACACAATATGCAGCTTCGAGAAACCTTTTCCATATAGAAAGTAAACGCTTTCACCTTGATTTGTAATGTCGGCGTTGAGTCGAACTCGAAATCCTTTAATGCTAGCATTGAAATATTTATTTTAATATTTTTTTAATGAAAGTAGATTTCTGGTCGAATTGATCTTCCTCCATGAGGCACTTCTGGGTTGGTTTAACCGGAGTGAACAATTTTTAATAAAATTTCAGTGTGTCGGTAAGGTTACCGAAAGCTGACCCCCTGATTTCAAGACTTGCTATGCACTTGTGTTTCTTGTGCTACAGCTGGTTGTCACTCACCACAGAAGATCTATCTGTTAGCTTGGTTAGATTTTACTACATTCTATAGTCAGCTGAGACCTTTGAACTACAGTAACTGTTGTTCCGCACTCAAAGAAATACACTTTACAATCGGTACTAATCTATATAAATAAAAGAGTAAGGTGACTGACTGACATACCCAGAGATCAACGCACAGCCCAAACCGCTGAAGCTAGAATCCTGAAATTTTGCATATAGGTTCTTTATATAACGTAAGTGAGCACTAAGAAAGGAATTTTTGAAATTCCACCCCTAAGGGGGTAAATCAGGGGAAGAAAGTGAGCAAAGCTTGTAACCCCTGAACTTGTCAGGTGGAAACTCACCGGTTTCGACTCAGGATAGAAGATGATACCTCAGGGCGCCGTAAGAATTTTGATAAAATTTTATAGTGAGGGTGCGGAGGGTCCAAGGAAGACTTCAATGAGACAACTTACGATTCATACAAGCTTTTATTCTAGTTCCTGTTATTTTACATATGTGAAATAAAATATAAATTTATAAATAAACTTATGAGGTAGTCTTAAAATAAAAAATAAAATTATACAGTCTTTTCTTTATCACTTTAAGCCTGTAGACTGGTCACCACAGGATAGCCACCCTCTGGTCACCTCTCTGACTCAAGGTAGTCAGCCGTAGACTCTCTCCAGCTCAAGGTAGCTTAAGGAGACGTCCACCAGTGATCCAACTTGTGGGTGCTAGGTAAAAAATATTAATTAATTTTCATATACAGATTATATGAACTTCCCTCAAGGTAGGGCAGATGGGTCTTGAGGAGTGAGCTGTGAGCTGCCAATAGTCAACCGTCCTCAGCACAAATCTTGAAACACAAGACAGGTAAGATGTAGGTTGTCTTTCTGCGGTAATCTATCGACCCACAGACAGTGGGACTTGAACACTCACAAACACTACCAACAAGAATATTAATATACACTGTAAGCAAAGCTTCCTCAGAGTTAATGAGAGAAGGTTTAAGAAATAAAAAAAAGAATATGCCACACACCCCCCTATATAGACATCCTATCGAATATTCTCGATGATTCCCCTACTCCATTTCTGGATGTGCGAACAGGACGTACAACTTCCATACTCCTTGCTTATTTGAGATCAATTTAAGATGTAATGAGAATCGTATGATACACATATGATAATGTCTCACTATTTCTAAGTGTCATAATGTTAACAAAAAAATATCCTTCAAAACATACGCCACCTAGTGCCACCTAGGTGTACCAACAGCCCGGTACTTCGATCGCGCACAATATCCAATTGTAGTTCGAACTACAGTGAACGAGAGGGCGCTGAAACAAAAATTGTTAAACATTGAAAACTAAAAAAACGATGTTACAAGCTGCGTGTAAAAGCTAGGAACTTATAATTGTATCACACTTTTACTAATCCATACTGATATTATAAATTCGAAAGTAACTGTGTCTGTCTGTTCTTTCACGCCTAAACCGCTGTAGTGATTTCAATGAAATTTTGCATCGAGATACTTTGATTCTTGTGGAAGGACATAGACTACTCTTTGCCGCGATAATCGACATACATGCGGGCGGAGCCACGGGCAAAGGGTATTCATACACTGCCTCGGTGGCGCAGTGGTAGCGTATGCGACTGCTGTACTTAAGGTTTCGGGTTCGATTCCCGGGTCGGACTAAATGTTTGTATGATCTGCAAATATTTGTTTCGGAGTTTGGGTGTTTTCTGTGTATAATATGTATGTATTTACAAAAAAAAAGCATAATGTATTTATATCAGTTGTCTAGTACCCATAACAAAAGCTCTGCTTAGCTTAGGACTAGATGGCGTTGTGTGTCAGATGTCCGAAATATTTATTTATTATTATATAAGCTTAATATAGAAGTTAGAACATTTGTTTTTATTGTTCTAAACATCGAATAGAACAGTAACCAGTAAGTTTAATAATTAAGTAAACAATTACGCGTGTGTTAATGCGCGTAGATTAATCTCCACATAAATATTTGCCAGTGTACTACTACATGCGGCTGATGTACAGTCAAACACACACGCTCCGTAGATGGATCAACAATGGAACAACCATCTTGTCAGTTTGTGTGTATAATTAAGCTAAGTAATTTGCTTTTCGAGATGGGTCGGAGATAACCCCATCTGTTGTAAACATACAATATCGATGAGGTTTTTTATTGAAAGAGAATTAATAAATCTTTCACTGGAAAAAAAATCTATTAATAAAGCTAACCTTCGTCTTATTTTCGTGTTATAAGAATATAGTTTCCTAGGTAGAAGATTGAAAAAAAAGATGAAATTAGACTGAAAATTTAATAAGACATAATAAGATAAATGTGTTTATTTTTTGTAAGATGGCGTCTTAGCTAGTAAGTAGTAGTAAGATCACGTACTACAGGTTGAATGAATGCATAAATCTTTAAACCATGCTATTAATATTACTTTATACCCAGAGCTAAGGCAGTAAACAAAAATATCCATATTTTCTAAACGACTTAATAAACAGGGACGTATAATTCTCCCGCACTCATTATTCCGTTAACAAAGGCCACTAACGGTGCACCTTTGTTTTAATTAAATATTATGTTGTGAGAAAAACGCGTCTTGTTCCGCCCTCGGTATTTTGTCCTTAACGGCCCGTTTCCTTTTATAAATGCACCTCGGTAGCTCGCATTGCCTAGCTTTTCCATAAATCCTGGTCCCGGCGCCGAGCCGATCCTTCACGGTTCAGGCAGGTCAGGAGGCCTCTGTCCGTTAGTCGCCGTCGGGCGCCAGACGCGGGCGGTTGCGTCGCTCGCAATACGCGTGTACGTACAGCACCCATTCAATATTATCAATAACAGATGGCGTTTACAAACCTTAACTATACCGATTTCGGCTTTATATTATCCATAAAATTATTGTAATTATAACAGTGTTTAGATATATCGATGTTTTGTTGACTAATGGAGCTGGCTGTGGTTTCATGAATCGTTAATCGCTAAGTGCCAGGTATGGAGCCGCCACATTAATCAGTGCATTAGCTTGTAAAAAGCTGGATTCGTTCGTTTTAATGTTACTTTAGTTGTCAACTACGTAGCATCAAAATACAAACTCACATAGAAACACAAACTTTCGTAAATATCCTTTGAAATAAATTACTTTTTATGGTTACCTATAACTGTGGCTTGACAGGGTGATATTTATTTAATTTGAGTAAGTAGAAATTGTATAATTAAGCAACACAATACGAATAATTCCCAGTGACCTTCCTCGTGAAACACACCGAGAGAAATATAATAACATTTCATTAAAGCTACCACAAAGGTTGATTGTATAAATACAATTTTCTTTGAGATTAAACATTTCAAAGAAAATTGTTGATTTGTGAATGTAATAAGAAATTTCCTTTCCGTCACCTCGCGACAATGTTTGAGCAATGAAAAGTTCGATATCTTCTTACACGCTTTATGGCTCTATAAAAGATGTCATTGTTAATTCCGACCTATAAATACATTTATGTGTACATAAATTTAGGGGAAATGAAGCTGTATTATAATGAAACTGTTGTGCTATAAACTAATAACTGAAATTGGTTTGAACAAACAGTTTTGAAATGAGTGGAAAATTTGCAGTGTTAGTTAAGCAGTAATTAAATTATTGATTACATTTTCTCTGGAGAATTTTTTTTGACATCTAATCTAAAGTACCTAGTATACCTTTACTATAAAAAATAGATTTTCTCTACATACTTTTGACGAAAGACAATGGGTAGTCAGGTTAATGGTGAACGGTTACCAGTGTCTACAAACAAACATCATCTATATCTATCGATACTTATAATAAAAATGTAACATCCAATTCTGTACATTAAAGATATTTTGAAAATGTTTTTTGGAGGGCTCTCTATAATCGATAATGAAGCCAATATGTAATTTTTTTCATTTTTGTCTGTCTGTATCTTGGCCGCGCATCACGCCGAAACTACTGAACGGATCAAATGAAACTTGGCATGAATTCATACTACGAGGTAGGACATAGGATACTTTTTATCCCGATATTCAGCACAGTTTACTGGAGAGAGGGGATGAAAGTCTAAATATGTACTTAGTAGTAATTCAATAACACAGTCCGATTTCATTCATTCTTTTTTTGCTAGAAAGAAAAAAAATAAAAGGTAACGAGAAAAGTTTTTTTTTGTCCGCGACTGCACACTGCCTGTGGGAAGCTGAGACAGATATGTAAATATGGCGGTCTGAAGTTCGCCGGGTCAGCTAGTTCTTAAATAAAACGATTGAGCTGGTATTTCCAACCCTCCAATCGGGCGTCAATTCCAGAAAAATAACTTTTCAAACAGGCTCTATATTTCACTCTATACAATTATGCATATTTTGTCAGCTACCGAAAACTAAATTAATGTGTAGATAACTAAATGTATCAATATAAATACTAAAAAAAAATTGTAATGCCAATACTTGTTCGGCTAAAATGCGAAAGTTTTATTTAGCGAAGTGAAAGGCTTCAATCTTTGGCCATTTTACGGTTAAAGTTTAATTTAAAAGTTTCCGAAAAAGTATTTATAAGGTATCTAAAGCTGGAACTTTGTCAATTGATGTTATATGTTTAAATATATAAATTTATTATTGATCACGATGAAATTGTATCGAAGTGAAGGTAAAAAGTGTTTCTTGTATTCCAAATTAATTTATTTACTTGCATGTTTGTGTTTGGATCCTTGTGAATTACTATTGACCATAGTCTTTAGTACTGTAGTTTCAAATTTTGTTGTAATCATTACAGACAGTTAATACGTTTCGGAGAAAAAATTCTGTGACAGACAGTGTTTTTTTTTTATATGGAATAGGGGGCAAACGAGCAGACGTATCACCTGATGGTAAGCGATTACTGCCGCCCATGGACACCCGCAACACCAGAGGTGTCACGAGTGCGGTGCCGGCCTTTGGGGGATGGTGGAAAGAGTTGGGGTATGGGCCTCCGGTATCCTCACTCACTCAGTGAAACACAGCGCAGGCGCTGTTTTACACCGGTTTTCTGTGAGGCCGTGGTATCACTCCGGTCGAGTCGGCCCATTCATGCCAAAGCGTGCCTCTCCCACGGTAACCTTGTTAGTTATGTTTCCGTGTGTGTCATACTTTTTCATGTATATCTCTAAAACGATTTTTTACAATATTTTTATGTTTTTCGCATTGAGGATGGTGAATCCTTTCATGCTCATGCTTTCCATCAGGTAGGGCGGAGTCATTTTGGCAGCTACATTAAAAAAAGCACTTTGTAATCTCGTAGTACTAGAAAAGGGGTAGTGAGTATGTTTATTTCTTTTGTTTATGCTTATGTTTTCATGCTCCAACATTTCATCAAACGTATAATAAATATACTTACAGGAATAACAAACACTTGTAAACCTGCTCAGGTATTTACCGTGTATTACAGATAGTACATACGAAACAACATGTACAGTCACCTCCATTTTAAACTTAATGGTTAACAAGAAAGTGATGATTGAAATAATTAAGGGGAAAGCTCAAATTAGGAATGGCAGCATTTATATTGAATTTGTAGTTCTTTTGATTTTCATTTAGTAAAAGCATCACTAGCATCATCGGTCACCATGCTGCATTGTTGTATTGTCTGCATTGGCAATGAGTTTAGTGACCACTACTCAATGATTCTGCTTATGCTTCAGGCAGAATAGTCATTTTGGCAGGGCCATACATAAAAAAACCTGGAGATACGGTAGTAATAATGAAATACGTAATAAAATAAACAAATAAAATATATCTACGGACATCCGAACAAACCTTGAAGCAGTAACAAGGTTGTATCAGACGGAACTCATTAAAAAATCGCAATATACAAAGTTAGTGTGTGTGTATCAGGTGAAAATAGAGTGTGTTGTACCCCGAGGTGTCGGTGCTTGTCTCTTCATTTCCTGTTCCGGTCGTGCAGGGCTGGTGGAGGGCGGCCGGGACCGCATCCGCCCACGGATAGTTTCCGCTTTTTATCGCTGTACGCTACCGTGAAATGTGAAATATTTAAAAGGAATGTTCAACAGTTTTCAGAACGCTCAGACGGGTATTCTATAAAATACTTAGTTATTTAATAAAAGTTAGAAAAATTTGAATGTAAGATCTATAGTGTTTGTTAACAAAGAGCTTTGATTTAATAGCTTTAGACTTCAATTCTTATATCTTCAATACTTCTAATATCAAGACGAGACTTACATTTATTTGTAAAGACTGCTAAAGTAGTACACATTCAGACAGTAGGTTATTAAAAAGTCTGTCCTATTTTATTCACGGTGAACAGAACATACCTATATACAACAATATTTCTCAATAACCTTATAAAATATACATTACTAGCCTACCCGTGTCCATTTCGTTGGGCGGTAAACATTTTTTTCTCCGACTTACTTTGCAAATTCAGCTACCACGAAATAGCCTATGTCACTCCCAAATAACGTAGCCTTCTATTGGTAAAAGAATTTTCAAAATCGGTTCAGTAGATCCCGAGATTACCCCTTACAATTTAACAATAATAGTGTAGATGTAGATAATATAGAGTTCTTTTGATGTTATAAGGGCCAAACATTACATACAAAATGCATCATATTTATCGTAATGGAGAAACCGCGAATCAAATCAGAAACCGCATTCTAAATCTATGCTGATCTTAAAAGCTTTTTTTAAACATTCGATTGTAGTATTCGAAGAGAGCTTAAATTTACACTTCGTGTAATATCTGGACTTCACAATCAATAATACTTTTTTAACGTTTTACTTAATGAAACTGTTGACATACTGTTTGTTTTACCGTTACATTTAAAGCGAAAACAAATCGAAGATTGATCACTTGAACAGGACGAATAATATAAATTTATAAAGTTTAATATCGATCGCTCGCCGAATTTAAAATAATGTACCTCGAGGTCGCATGCGCAATCTAATAAATGAATAAGTAATAGGTGCGAGAACGCTTTTATAATTATTGACATTGATCTGACGACAGCTATTAATCCGATTACCGGCAGCGCAATGTCACAGTATCACACTGGACGCACGCGTGGGATCCGCTGAATGAGCCGATTACGTAAGCAATCTAGAGTTACAACAACTTTCTTGAAAGTAAACCAAGTGACCAGAGGATAGGGCTAGGCATACGCGACAGAAGTGGGAATAGGACCGATCGACTCAACAGTAGGTGCTAAAACAACTTTGTTCTCAGCCAAGCCGGATTTCCACAGATTCTTGGAGATGAACGAAATGTTTTCAAAGGGCCACAATTTTCTATCAGGTAGCCGGGAGGCATTGCGCTCGTTCCGCAATCCAAACTGTTTCCTCTTTCAAAATAGATACCAGACAAATATTATAAGTTCTATGTTTATAGGTCTAGGGCGTTTCATAAAACTAAGTGCCAGGGAGTAATTTTGTAAAGATCAATATTGGAGGTGATTAGGTACATATGTTATCGAATGATTTGATATCGCGTGTACGCATGGTGTATAATAGTGTATATATGCTTTGTATTTCATCCTGCGATATAGAGATCATCTATCTATCTATATATATAAAAGTGAATCACCGAAATGTATGTAGGCGCATAACTTCCGATCGGCTGCACTAAATTAAACAATTCTTTTTTTAAAGTGTTCGTTATTGTTAGGACAAGGTTTGTGTACAAGAAAAAATAAAAGTTAACGGGAAAAGTCTTTTTTTGTCCACGACTGTACACTGCCTGTGGAAAGCTGAGACAGATAGGTAAATATCGCGGCACAAAGTTCGCTGGGTCAGCTAGTTTTAAATATTTTCGCTGAGAGTGAATTTTTAAGATAGTCAAACCAAAGGATGGTTTTTTTAATTTCTTTCAGGTCAATAAGCATGACGTTTTATCTAATCAGAGAAGCCTGACATAAAAACCTAATTGTTTTGAAACCTTATAGAATAGAATAAAATAATAGCACTCGGATGCCTACTAAACATTTCTAATTATATTTAACGCAATATTGGTGTGCGTCCAGTGTCTATTTTTTCCTGTCATGGTACAAAAGTCTATATTGTGACAATCAAGTCATATTGGTCACAAAAATAACAAGAAATTGAAAATAATTTAAATTAGACCCTCAAGCCATATACCTAACACATAGTAAATTAATAGTTCATTCTTGCTACGCATAACCTGGATTTGTGATCCTAAAAATGTATGAAAAAAAGTGCGTGGAGTCCCTCCGCGCGGAAGAATTGAAACTTCCTAATGTGGAATTGAAAATAGGAAGGGGGTAGAAATTGATTTTTAGTGAAATCATATTGTTTCTTTCATATTCCCCTCCCCAGGAGCTTTGAACGTTTAACGCAACAGTGTTTTCATACCCCTTCCATGGTAGCGTTAAACGTTTAACGCAACCGTTAAACGTAACCTTGTTGGAAGTCGCATAAGAAGTTTCACTTCAATATGGAAACGGTGCTATACTGATAGCGTCAACAAAGAGCATATATTCCTGCGTTACGTATATATAATTAGTGACCGGCTTAGGGGGAAAGTAATCCCTCTGTGTAGAAGGAAAACGTTTCCCGAGGGTAAACAGGGCATAGGCAGGATACATGCGACATATTTACATAGATAAACGATGGGGCCACTCTTTGAATATAATATTCAGTTAATGCGTTTTATGTGAGATATGTGTTAATTGTTTGCGTGATCGTATATCATTTTGTAGGTTTTAGGTAATTTTTATAACTTATGTAGAAACAAAACCGCAACCTAGTTTTTTCCATTTTAAAACTAAGTGATTATAAGTCTTGTTTTCTTAGAAAGAAGTAGCCGTAATCCATAAACATCATTAGGTACTTGTTTTTCGTTTGAACAAGTTGAAAGTAAAAAAAAATAAAAAAAAATAAGTACAGAATATTCAGTCAACTCAAAAAGAATTTTGTGGACAATCGCATGCAATAATGTATTGCACAATAAAACTTTTGAAGATGATTTGTATAAATGTACAACTTCTCAAAGTCAGCCGTCAGGTCACCTGGTTCGGTCATAGGAAACTGCCTTTGTACTGGAGAGGATAATTGTACCTACACATTTAAATAAATAACGACCCTCCGTATTTCGCAATAAGGTACCAATTAGCTTTGTTAATTTGTAAGTTTACCGACGACCGGCAACGAATGAATAAAAACAATTGGATCGACTCATGCAACTTTTTATATTGATTCAACCCACTCTGCACTCCTGTTACCTACTGCTGTTATTCACCAGTAAAATAAAAAATAAATTCATTTGGGTATGTTTGTAAACAAAACAGTACCCTGCAGGAGACAGTATCCCAGCCGCGTTGACAGGTCGGTCGCTTTTGAATTGGGGTGAAAGAGCTTAATCAGAATTCAATTATAAATAAGGAGACTTTAGGAGACTAAATTAGTCTCCTAGTCGTGCCTGAGTATTACCACATCAAATAAAGAACCACTAGAAACGAAACCACACTTAAATCACATAATGACATGTAGAACGTACATTTTTTGTTGGTATAATAGTCTACAAAGATTTAAGCGTCAGTCGTTAAGCCTCTGAAATGAAGTCGCGCGCTTGACAGGATTCGCAGCGCTCGCTCGCTCGCTCGCGAAGTTGTGCGGTTGTGCGATGTTTCAATTACACGAGCGCCCCCCCTCGGTTTTATTTAAAACGACTTACACAGATGTAATTGGAGTTTAATTTAATATGTTTCCATATACATTCTTATTTAGAATATCTGTACAAACTGAATAGGTAAAATCTTTTTTTTACTTGTTTTGAAGGTTTAATACCAGTTATTTCATATTCAATATTTAAATAAATTAGTTTTATCAAAGCCAATAAGAGATACATATATTTTCACATTGGGAGTTAGAAATCTACTTTCCTTAGGAGAGTTTGATCGGTGATGGTTATTCGTTTTTGATTGCGTATATGCGTGTTCTCGGATGGTCATTTTACCGTCGTTAGGCAGCCGTACGGCTCCTCGAAGATCTCCATCGGATGTAATTTCTAAAGATTTACTACTGTTTGTAAGTAAAACTTTCAACATAAACGATGGTGCGCCAACGTTTTCAGCCTTTTAGTTTCGTAGAGCTCTTTTTCTTAATGGAATCACTAATTTACTTTTATCCTTTCTTGTTGAAGGTTGATTGTAATGAATATTTATACAAGGCTCTAGGTTTTTTGTGGCCTTCTAAAATATTATATTTCAGTATATCAGCATTTACACAGTGGTTATTGTGGTAATTTGTAAACTTTAATATTAAGTAAAGCACCCTTTTGTCCTCAATGAAAATTAACTCCATAATTTTGAGATACCACAATTTATGTATTATTGTAACAGTTTGGTTAACGACAAGTGAAATTATGAATACCTACTAGTGTAGTACTACCTACTAGTACACATACAGTACAGTGGCCTTATTGTAGATCACATTAAAGCCCGATATCGGCGTCATTCGCATGTCAATTCGCACATAACGTCAAACAAACTTTGAAAATCGGACGCAGCGTGATGGTGACTTCAACACATCATATTTTAAGATATTCTTGTATTTCAAACTCATTCTCTGTAAGTTGGTAAACACATAACAATCTAGAACGCAGTGTTGTCGTATCCAAATTTTAATGTGAAAGGAAATGTGTTTTTGTATTGTAGTTGTTAAATAAGTTTTTTTTTTTTTTTATGTATGGCCCGCCATAATGACTCTACTCTTTCCTCACTTCTATTTATCATTGGGCTTTTATAGACTTTAAATATGTTGTTTTGACTTTATACTATTAAGAGTTGCATTTGTATGGTTAATTTTGTAATTATTTTTCTTTTATCATAGTTAGCACCCACTTTCATCTCATTTGCCGCCCGGGGGCATGTACGGTGCAACCGTACATTGCGAAATTGTAAACATCGCGTCGGCAAATCCATCAACATTCATATTAATTTCCATTTTAAAGTTAGTTCACTACCGGTCATTGTACGTATCGCGTGTTCTCAATTATCAGTATCATTAGCAATTAATCATATTTTATATCATATTAGATCAGTACAGTAATAAAACATTTGGGCTCTAAGTCTCGTATCATTTTAGCATAAAATATCATAGCATCGAAAGTTGTGTGGTAACATACCATACACCTGATGGAAAGCACAAGCAGAATCCAAGAGTGGTGGTCACCATACTCACTGCGAATGCAGACAATGCAGTATGGCGACCCACTACATGGCGGCCTAGTGATGCTGCTGCATCTTTTAGTCTAGTCAACAAGTATGGAACTTGTTGACTAGACTATTTGGGCCTCCGGTCTCGCCCTCACCAAGGAAACACGACAGCACGATCGCTGTCATTTTAAGTTGATTTTCTGTGCGAGGGTAGTACCACTCCGGTCGAGCCGGCCCATTCGGCCCAATCAGCGTGGCTCTACTACCTACATTGTGTGCTTCTGAACAGAATTCACACTGAAAACATGAGTCAGATTCCCTGTGTTTTGTCAGCCTTCTACTAAATTAAATAACAGTCCACTTGATTATTATTTTGATACGTTTAATCAGGTTCCTTAAGGTAAACCGTACTTAATTGTTTTACCTGCGGACAAACCACTGACAAAGAAATTTACTGGATATTTTATGAGCCTTAATGTACAAATCAATTATCCTTCCTAATTTTGTAATAAATAGGTATCGTACACTGTATGTCTAATGGTAGCCAATTTGGTTTGACATCAGTGACCCCACTAAGCACACTGTGCGGTATACAATGGTACGTAACGAGTTACTTGAATAGCTATTCATGCCTTTGTAAGATATGTTTTTCATGTTATCAACATTTGATGATGGCCCCAGATATTGAATTAACGGAAATTAGACCTATCGTCAATTATGTTTATTTTTATCTCTTATTTGAAAAGGTTTTATAAGGAAATATCGTCTAGACGTTGATTATATTCAATGGAATATGGCAATAATTAATGTATGATATTATTATTAGTAAAAAAAATTAAAATTATTAATATTCGAGGCATACGAATACAATTTTTTATTTTATTATTATTATTAGTATTTGTATGCCTCATCCGTATGTTTCATTGTCGTCGTCAACTACTACTGTTACTGGACATTGGCCTTTCCTATGTCCAGCAGTCAAAAGGCTTGTGTCCACGCTGCCTCGCTTCTCAGACGGGTTTTTATAGGATGTATCTCAAGTTTTCCTTTCATTTGCAGTGCTTTCGTTCTGCGTAGGTATTTTTAACCGACTTCAAAAAAAGGAGGAGGTTCTCAATACGACTGTTTTTTTATGTTTGTTACCTCATTACTTTCGACTGGGTGAACCGATTTTGATGATTCTTTTTTTATTTGAAAGCTGGTGCTTCCCATGTAGTCCCATTTTAATTTGGTCCAGTTCTGACATGTCATCCATGAGAAAATCATATAAATCTTCAATTTGCATTATGTATATCCGCGACAAATTGACGAATAACTCAATTCAATTTGGTCGTTCTTGAAGTCGTTTTTTTTTTGTTAAAATTTTGTAAACACTATTTATACCATGATAAAAATACAGGTATGGCATTCCGAGATACATAGAGGACGAGATGACGTCATCATCACTCTCGCTGATTCAGTGTCCAGTGTTACCAGTAGTGTGAAATAATAACTCCCCAACCACCATTATTCCCTTTGTGAATTCGATAGAACAATAAAGTTTTACGTTAATATATATTTTAATTCAAATATTTTGTTTGATTATGTACACAAAACAAAAATTTAAATGCATTTTACATTTTTTTAAATAGAATGGTCACTGAAAATGTTTCCATCATTTCATGTTATGTTGCTATAAAGTGGTAACTGGATAGTGACGTCACCCTGGGTAGCTTTCGGAATGTCATACCTATATTGTTATACCATGTATTATACATTAGAGAAACTTTAACCAATGAAAATAGATATACATATTTCGAAATATAATCATTAGCACAAGTACCTAATTTTATCTATATACCTAATAATATTCTATTGTATGCTATTGAATTGTTTGTGATGATTCACTTCATCATAAATGTTATTGATTTGCGATAGTCATAAAATCAATTTACTTATGTTATTACATCTATATGTACATATATATCTGCTTTACTATTAAAGCACCGTATATAACCCAGAACAAAGAATACCTACTTATCCAATTATTATTTTTAGTTTGGCCCTGTCAAAATGGCTCTACTCTGCCTGATGGAAAGCATAATCAAAATCCAAGAGTGGTGGTCACCATACTGCGAATGCAGACAATGCAACAATGCAGCATGGTGACCACACCATGGCGGGCTAGTGATGCTTCTGCATAAATATTCTCGTTTAGATAATATTATGGTTTACCTGAATTATCGAACCATTTTGCGTGCAATCGGAGAACTCTATGTCAGGCAGTGATTGCGATAAACAGATGATGATGTGACGAGCAACATTTTTGGGAGAATTTAGGATAGATGTTTATAGAACATTGTGAAAAAAGTACCTCCATATCTTATCAATTCATCTAGTTATTTTTAACATCTGTGTGTAACAGAAATTGATACTTACATTTATCTTATTCCTACTTTATCGGCTAAGTAGATTCGGAGCAAATTAACTGTGACGGACGGATAGACAGACTGACGAATCTGACGATAATCTTATCAGTGCTCCATTTTACCTGAGACGTAAGGTAATCACTGAAATTGTATTATTTACGTTTTTCACACGAATACGAAAATAATGATACACCTTTTTTGTAGGACGTATAGAAGTGTTACATTTGATTATCTTATAATGTTATACAAACACCTGTACGATAAAGCATTAGCGGATTAAAAAACTTGTGTGTGGGTAGAACAAACTTTGCCCAAGTGATTACTTAGCAGGACAAGATTCACAGATCACGCCGCTCTAAATATAACAACATATACATAAATAACACGGCTGTAACTCGAACAAAGTACAAGGAAAGTTTCAAAGTCTCAGCCTCAGTCCCTCCGATTCACTTCTCTAGATTGTCATCATTTGTCCCTTTCAGGGTTCCACGCGTCAAATGGATTGTAACAACTTCAACATGACAACCGTCTCATTCGCACAATGGTTCCGTATCAATCTTCTGAACATTTGAGACCCGAAAAACTGCCCCTGTTACTGATTGTTTTGTTTCATTTATTATTATCCATAGCTAATTTATAACTCTCGTGTCACGTTGTTACTCGTTACTCACGATGATCTCGGATCTAACCGTTTTACGTATGTTTCGCTGGCATACCTAGCGCCAAAAAATAAAATTGAGTTTCCACCGAACAAAAGTTGGCAACTTTCGTGTTGTCAACACGTGTTGGTGACAAAAGTTTCTGTAATCTCCTTGTGTTGGCCACAAAACTTGTCAACAAATGTTGGGAACCGTGTTTCTGTTTTTGACGGTAAACATCAAAAGAATACGCTTGTTGCAAATATTTTTTGACTCTGTGGAGACGCTTAGTTGAAATGTTTTACAAATTGTTGGCGACTCGGTGTAACGAACAAAGCAACAACAAAAAGACACAAACAAAAGATGAAACGGAAACAAAAGATGGCGAATTTCTGAAGAGCAGTCAGCTTCTTATATATAAAAATCAATTGCTGTTCGTTTGTCTCGCTAAAACTCGAGAACCGCCGGGCCGATTTAGCTGATTTTGGTTTTAAAATGTTTCTCTTAGTCCAGGGAAGGTTTAAACGGTGAAAAATTAAAAAAATGTCACGTGTACGAAGTAGCGGGCACAGCTAGTGTGATATAAATAAGATTACTTATCGGTAAAAGTTCAGACTTTAAGTAAATTTAGAAAGCTACTTAGAGTTTCTTGTCGGTGCAGGGCCATGCTTCAACACCTGCTTGAGCCAGCACAATCAGAGTGGTACGAATTAGTGCTAAGCAATTCTTTCTTTGCCTACCGCCACCGAGTAATTGAGGTCATCGAAGGTCTAATCCCACCACTTATGAAGGCTCACAAATTGCAAACGTTCATTGGAGGCGGTACTCACTACCAGGTGAATTTTCTACTCCTTTGTCCCCCATATCATAAAAAAATGTGAGTGCGAGACCGGAGGCCCAAATAGTCTAGTCAACAAGTTCCATACTTGTTGACTAGACTAAAAGATGCAGCAGCATCACTAGGCCGCCATAGTGTGGGTCGCCATACTGCATTGTCTGCATTCGCAATGACTATGGTGACCACCACTCTTGGATTCTGCTTATGTTTTCCATCAGGCAGAGTAGAGTCATTTTGGCGAGCCAAACATAAAAAATAAAAAATAACAGCAAAACTAATAATGAAACTAACATATGTTTGTGTCGTAACATATGATATGTTTGTTAGTTTGGTACCGCGGAAACAGTTTAGCTAAACTATGAGTAGTATGAAACTTTGACGTAGCGAACTCGCTGTACCGGTAATTCCAGATTGCCGACGTAATTCTATACCTACTTTTTTTTTGGACAAGCCATTATTTAGCATATTGATAGTTCAATTATAAGAATAAATAACACATTCATTTAATACAATCAGAATCTGTGACAAATTTACCTCAACATATGTGTGATGATGAGCACGGAAATTTGATTTTATCTGGTGGCAATTTATCTATAACATGTTTAATTAGTTTATTAGCTTAGTAGCTTTAGTACAGACTATGGATAGCTTGAAATGAGAAAGCAATACGTTGTATTGAGTTATAATTATGCATGCATAATGCATATAAGCCAACTATTTTATCGTTATAATTATAATACGTATTATCTAGTTTACGATGAATAATGTGCTTATAAACCTTACAGTCGCGTCACAATAATTAGACCCTAAATGAGTTGATTTAAATATAAAAAAGACGTGTGGCACTCGGGGACTGCTGCGGTAAAGCTATTGCATAGCATTTTTTATCAACTTATGCTATTTTTTTTAAGCAGTATGTTCGTAAAAGCTATGCAATAGCTTACAAAGTAGAGTTGTTTTTGAACATAAAAGACAACCACCTAATCTATAATATAAAAGAAAGTCGTGTTAGTTACACTATTTATAACTCAAGAACGGCTGAACCGATTTGGCTGAAAATTGGTAGGGAGGTAGCTTAGAACCAGGAGACGGACATAGGATGCTTTTTTTTCTCGTTATTTATTTTTAAGGGACTTTTACCCTATCAGGGTATGCCAGTCCCATAAGGCCTTAGCTTAAACAAGTACCAATTTAAATATTATATGCTAGACTGTACAATTTAATGGCTTTTTTTATGTCGGTATAGCCGTATAGGTATAGATACTTTTTACATAGTTTTTTTTTTACTTCGTCCCGTCGCGTTAACCGCGGTTTTTGTTGTACCGCGGGTAACACCGCAGGGCACAGCTAGTCTATAATATTAAAAAAATCACTGAATGTATATACAATACATAAAAATACGTATAAAGAAACCTTATAAAAATATATAAAAAGATTTATAGAACAAGTCTGAGAAGAAAAGCACTAACTCAGATTGAAGCACCGTTCGTGTTTCCAAAATATTATTAAACTAAATACATTCTTTATTATTGTTGTCTGCCCAATTGTGTTGAAGTGCGCACAATCTTGGGAACAATATTTTTATAACGCTGTTACAGTACGCCCACTACACTGCCGGCCAAAATAAAGTATACCACCTCAAGATTGAACGAGAATTACAACTTTTCAACTTTCTTGTTCCGTGACGCATTACTATGACTATATACAGGAATTAACGCGATCGAGTAAAAGGTGCGACACATGAAGACTCGACCTTCTCGTGAGTCAGGCTGTGATGACAACCGATGCTACCTGGACGAAACATCAGGCAATTCATAGGTAATGCCACGGTAGCGTTAATTTCCATTCCATGTACGCAGGAAACAAACCTTACACTAACACGTCTAGCCAGTGTGATACATACGTCTCTACTCTGAAAGTAGGTAAAACCTCTTTTCAGAGGAGAGACGTATGTCCATAGATAACGGCGTTTATTAATGTTTCACATTTACCTCTCTCTCTCTCTTCTGGAATTTGTGGAAACATATTTTGAATAGGGACGGAAGTATGTAACGGGAAGCCAGTGAAACGCGCGCCATTTTAATTTGAATAGGTGTTGACTATCGGGAGGCTATGTTTCACATCATATGAGACTACTGTTTTAAGTTTATAACTACCATATCACACTATAATGATTATTATCTCGCAATGGTAAAGATTTTTAGATGTTATAATAGATCTTTGTTGTATACAAAATACCAGGCTCATTACCTCGCTAGTCATTTAATGATAAGCCTTGTTGTTTACTCATGAACGTTTGTCGACTTTTTGTTTCTCACAAATTGTTAAATTTAAGTAGTAATCATGTAAAATGATGTTGTTTTACATGCCAGTCTGGTCTATATTTAAGCTCCTTAACAAAAAAAGGAGTTCTAATAAGGCTTCATGTTTCTGTTCAGTTTTAGAGTCATACACATTATGGGAACAAATTTAAGTAAATATAGAGACCTTCTATGTTTTATGTTTCCTTTTAGTTTAATATAAATTCTATTCGTCGGAACTTTCGTGGCCAAACCGCTGCACCGATTTCAATTAAATTTATCATGGAGAGACCTTGATTCTTGAAAAAACATAGGCTACTCTTTAGTGACATACACGCAGGCGGAGAAGCAACTTAAGCGCTAAGATCTTAATCATTGTACAGTTGTGCATAGATCAGTGCCAAGTATATATAGATAGCTCTAGACACTAGCGTCACGCAACGCCTTCACGACCGACTTGTTATCGCCTTGTTTGATAATAAACCACTTTCACCGATTCTGCTTCGCTACACAAAACTTATTCTGATTTTTTCGTTAATTTTGAAATTTCTAACCAATCATGTGTTAGTATTTCATTTGGCATTGGCTCTCAACGATACAATTATAATTGAAACATGTAGCTACCGATATGAATAATGGATAACCTTGATAGAGCCATGCTTAAGATTTGTGCTAACCACGTTACTTGAATCCACCCTACACCACTATGTACACTACAGTTCTTAAAGTTCGATCTCAGTGACAGTTGTCAATAGTTATATTTATAATGTATTGCACTTCATTAAAGGTAGTAGAGCCACGCTGATTTCAGCACGAATGGGCCGGCTCGACCGGGGCGGTACTACCCTCGCACAGAAAATCAACGTAAAATGACAGCGTTCGTGCTGTCGTGTTTCGTTGGTGAGTGCGAGACCGGAGGCCCAATTAGTCTAGTCAACAAGTACCATACTTGTTGACTAGACTAAAAGATGCAGCAGCATCACTAGGCCGCCATAGTGTGGGTCTCCATACTGCATTGTCTGCATTCGCAATGAGTATGGTGACCACCACTCTTGGATTCTGCTTATGCTTTCCATCAGGCAGAGTAGAGTCATTTTGGCGGGCCAAACATAAAAAAAAAAAAAAAAAAAAAATCTTATACGGGTATAAACTAATATATAAAGTTAAAGAGTTTGTTTGAACGCGCTAATCTTAGGAACTACTAGTCCGATTTAAAACAATCTTTCAGTGTTAGATAGCCCATTTATCGAGGAAGGCTATAAGCCAGTAGGAGCGGTGCACCAATGAAGAAGTTACAAAACGGAGGAAACTTATTACGCTACGGGCACTAGGTGACGTAAACGAGGTTGCCTGGGTCAGCTAGTTTGTGATAAAACTGGCACGTTAAGAATGAAAATAAAGGTGCTACATTAACATCACACTTGTTCAAAGTTCACTGAGATCAAACTATATTTTTTTAAAGACTGTAGGTAATTATCTTTAGAGCTGAAGACACAAAAATTGAGCTCACACTTCTGAGGAAACCAGCTACTTTGGTTATTTAACGTATTTATAACCCCATGCCAGTGACGTCACTGGCCGGTATAGTTGCGTTATCGCTACTCGACCAATATTCGCCGGTTGCCTTCCACCAGTTTGGCGTCACAAATCAAATTACCAAAGTCCGTTTCTATTTTCGTCTTGATCAACATTTTGATTATGATTAGTTCAGCCAAGGACACTCGTATTTTATTAAAGAGTTTGTGAGATGTAAGGGTTGTGTCGCTTGCTGGCCTTGAGGGACTTTGTACATCATGATCATGAAACTTAACTTAACAAACTTAATTGAATATTCTCTTTTCTTTAGTTAGACTTTGTAGAATCTGAACTAGTTCCCGGCGTTATTCAGGTGTAATTTCGAAACCAAAGAAAGGGTTACAATTTTAGGCCGTAAATATTGTAATATATAATGTACGGTCGTCTTTTTTGAGCATACTTTCGTAGTTTAACAAAGAAGCTATCATTAGAAGCCTGATTGTTAGAAAGTATCAGCGTATGTCAGGTGACACGATAATCGATACGGCGCCCTGTACAAAACATAAAAGTTGTTAATTTAAAAAAGAAGATGGTTGTTGGGAATTAATTGAACCTTAATAAGTAGTTTATAAATACCTTGTAATAAAGGATCTTTATTCAAGAATACAATTTATAGTATTACAATGAAAATATATGAGTATATTAAGAATAATCCTTAGGCATACGACTAGCAATTCAGAGCAACCTCTAATATTTTAACATGTATTTCCTGACATTTTAAGTAGTTTCAAAGCTTTATCGTCACATCAGATATAGGAAAGCTGCCAACTCGTGGAACACGGACCACTTGTTTATATGGGACATGGAAGTGGGCAACAAAGAATTTTATTTTTATTGCATGTTCTCTGACTCTATTAATATCCCCGTATTACTAAACTGTGGCGAGGGCAGGTGTTTTCCTCGGTCCTCGGAGTGACGCGTTCACTCGGTGACGTCATAAATTGAGTGCCTAATGTGACGGTACGACCTAGCATACCGGTCGACGATAACATTACCACAGCCAGTCACATCCGAACGCTCTCATAGGACGCACGTTTTAAAATTAAATCAGTATTTATAATATATTTATAATATAAAAAAAAAAAAAGTATTGTGTGCGACAATTATTTTGTCCCTAAGTTGAAATGCGGTGATAGTGCCTAGTGACTTATGTTAGTGCGGACCAGTGGTATGGTGGCGATGGGTATTATAATAGGAACGTGTGTGCCTGACGCTGAACAGGACTCCGCTTATGGAGCTCAGATGCGGAGACCGCCCAGAAGGATCCTGTATGGTATGCATTCTTCTACTTGCTCTTTTTGTACCTGCATTCGTATCTGCTATAATAATGTAGTGATTGTTGACCTTATAAGTTGTCTGCGAATTTATATAATTAGTTACCATAACTCTGCGGTAACAGGAAATAATAACTGTCGGACTGTATAACTGACTAATATATGTATTACTAGTTGTTGCCCGCGGCTCCGTCCGCGTATATGTCGGTTATCGCTGCAAATAGTAGCCTATGTGTTATTCTGATGTATAAGCTATATTACGGCAAAGTTTCATGTTTTTGCGTGAAAGAGTAACAAACATCCATCTATCCATCCATACATCCATCCATCCAAAGTCTCTCGCATGACAGGATAAAGATATGGGGTATGAGCACAACTTTGCAGTACATTCACTATCGTGAGAAAGATATCAAAGTTGCTATGAGTGATGGAATGGCAAAACAACAAATACGCTCATGCATTGATAATATCATCACGAAAAAACGGCGTAGGAAGATGTTTTTTCGTCAATTTTGGTACTCCAATCTCTAGTATTATGATTGCATTATATATTTAACAGGCATTAGACGACAAACTGCTTCAACCAGAACCAAATGTAAACGTGTGTCGTAACTTAAAAGTTACAAAACAAGATCAATAATATTTGTATGTTTGTTCGAACCATAACTGCAGCTAAATGAAACTAAAATTAAAAGTGGTTCAATTTTTATAGCAACTATTCTTTGGCGCAATTTCTTCTTAAAAACTTTCAAAAACTTATGAAAGATAAACTCGCACTCCATTTTACACTTAATTTTTACGGGCTTAAGATTTACTATGGTCCAGACAGTCCAGACAGTCCAGACAGTTTCTTTACTTAGACTGCATAGAACTGGATGATGTGTAACTAGCAAAAGCGACTAGACAGCGCTTTGAAAGTTTACTGCATCTGCAAAACGATATGAACAAACAAAGTACTTTGATGCAAGTGCGTTAGTAAACAAGGCTTTGTGGTCACGTCTCAAATGTGTTTTTAAACCAATTATCCAGTGGTTAGTGATGTTAAGATCAGCCCAACCTGCTGAAACCACTACTCCAATTGTTGTGTCTGGCATCGATGGCAGACTTTATTTTTGATATTATGTGGCAACACTACTATTAGTTTTAAGTGGTAACATTAGTATTAGTTTTAAGTGGCAACATTTGTATAAGTTAGTTCCTATATAAGGCACCAACAATTAAAAAACGACCCTTTTTTTCTCTACTTTCTCCTTGACTCATTGTTCGAGACACCACGTTGGACCTTTTATTTACTCCTTCACCACGATCACAATCGCCATATATTTCACGCCGAAACATGGCCTTCTGAGCCGAATTCAAGAAACCAGCAAGTGATACAAGTGGAAATACGGAGCAACGGACCACGTGGTATTTAGTAGAAAGTGCACCCAACACTCTCAGGTTTAGTATTAAGTGTAATATAAGTGCATTTCTCGAACAAGGTCAGTAATTATTGTATTGTGTACTCTTTAAACTAGCAAGTGTATATTTAGGGAATTTAACTCTAAAATACATTATCAGATTACAAGCATCGTACCTATCAATTGTTTGCATCAGTGGCGCGTCTTAAAAAAGTATTGTAACTTTTATTTTCTTATTTCAAACGCAAAACTGCATCTAGGTACGCTACATGCTATCATTATTTAGTAATCGCTAAATTTAAGTATACTGTGATATTAATTAGGTGCGTTAACATCAATTTTCACGTGTTGTTAAAAGGCCAACCACGTAGTTACGTAACCTCAAATTTGTCTTTTAACTGTGTGTGTCATTTGTATACTGTGATATTAATTAGGTACGTTAACATCAATTTCCACGTGTTGTTATAAAGGCAACCACGTAGTTACGTAACCTCAAATTTGTCTGTTAACTGTGTGTGTCATTTGTATACTGTGATATTAATTAGGTACGTTAACATCAATTTCCACGTGTTGTTATAAAGGCAACCACGTAGTTACGTAACCTCAAATTTGTCTGTTAACTGTGTGTTTCATTTGTACACTGTGATATTAATTAGGTACGTTAACATCAATTTCCACGTGTTGTTATAAAGGCAACCACGTAGTTACGTAACCTCAAATTTGTCTGTTAACTGTGTGTGTCATTTGTATACTGTGATATTAATTAGGTACGTTAACATCAATTTCCACGTGTTGTTATAAAGGCAACCACGTAGTTACGTAACCTCAAATTTGTCTGTTAACTGTGTATTTCATTTGTATACTGTGATATTAATTAGGTACGTTAACATCAATTTCCACGTGTTGTTATAAAGGCAACCACGTAGTTACGTAACCTCAAATTTGTCTGTTAACTGTGTGTTTCATTTGTATACTGTGATATTAATTAGGTACGTTAACATCAATTTCCACGTGTTGTTATAAAGGCAACCACGTAGTTACGTAACCTCAAATTTGTCTGTTAACTGTGTGTGTCATTTGTATACTGTGATATTAATTAGGTACGTTAACATCAATTTCCACGTGTTGTTATAAAGGCAACCACGTAGTTACGTAACCTCAAATTTGTCTGTCAATTGTGTGTTAGTATATTAATTAGGTACGTTAACATTAAAATTTCTCGTATTGTCAAAGGGCAACCACGTAGTTACGTAACCTCAAATTGTTACCATCGATAATTCCAGGGACTGACACCAGCATTCCATAATGTCGGAGGAGAAGGACCTCATTAGGAAAAGAGCGAGCTTCAAAGGGAGATTAACCACATTCATTAACTACGCGAACAATGTGAACGCGTCGTCACTAAGCCAGGCAGAGTTGGACGAGTTGCAGCATCGCTGTGGTAAGTCTGAATTGTTATACGCCGAGTACGACAAGGTACAGTTGTTGTTAGAATGCAGTGGAGATAACCTCGAAAGTAGGTTACAGGAAAGGTCAGAATTTGAATCTCTATATTACAAAAGTTTCACTAAAGCTAAGAGGATCCTATCGAATGCTAAAACGCCAGACCGGTCTGACGATGGTGATGTTCATTCTAACAGTTCGACACGTAAGCTCGTTAAATTGCCTATGATTCAGTTACCGAAGTTTAGTGGCTCATATGATAATTGGTTAGAATTCCACGATACCTTCAGTAGTCTAATTCATTCTAATGATGACATTGATGACATAAACAAGTTTCACTATCTCAGAGCGTCATTGGAGGGTACAGCTTCAGTAGTTATACAATCCATTGACTTTTCATCAACAAATTACAACATCGCATGGAACATTCTCTGTGATCGGTTTAGTAATAAGAGACTACTCATTCAGAATCATGTATCTGCATTATTTAATATTGAACCAATAGGTAGGGAATCATCATTTAATTTAAAGCGCCTCATAGATCAAATTAATAAAAACTTACGTGCTTTAGATTCCCTCGGAGAACCAACTAAACATTGGGACACTCTTCTCATTCACATCATGACTCATAAGTTATATTCTAAGACTTATCGTGAATGGGAAGAACACAAGGGCAAGTTAGACAAAGGATCACAGATAACCTTTGAACATTTTCTTAATTTCATTAAAACTAGGGCTGATTTAGTCGAGACTCTTGAAATGTCCTCTTCTACGGTTCATAAAAATGTGAATACAGCTCCTAAATCTCATCATAAAATTAAAACTTTAGTGTCCATGTCTGATCACACCGGTCAGAGGAACAACAATGTTCCAGGACTAGGCAAGCTTTGTCCTAAGTGCAATGACGAACACAGATTAAGTGTTTGTCCTCAGTTTCTTGCATTATCTAATGATGAACGATTACGATCATTACCCATTTTTAAGGTTTGCTTCAACTGTTTTAGTGCAGGACACTATGCTAATCACTGCAAGAAGGCAGGGTGCAAAGTATGTCATAAAAAGCATAACACCCTAGTCCACACAGCAAATCATAAGCACAAACCTGCATCTACGGAGTGTAATCCCACTAATGCCGATAAACCTTATGAACAGTCAAGCCAACAGTCTCAGAGTTCAAATCTTTCACTCTCAGCGAGTGTCTCTGATGCACCTTGTGGTAATAAGGCTGATGTTCTTTTATCAACTGCGTTGATCAAGGTTTATGGTAATAATAACCGTGAGTACATTGCCCGCGCCATATTGGACAGTGGCAGTACATCTTCTTTCATTACTGAAAGGTTGTATAATCGGTTAGAGCTGTCTGCAAATGCTATTAATAGCTTTGTCTCCGGGGTGGGAAATTCAGTCGCTCCATTACGTAAGCTTTGTGATTTAAAAGTTAAATCGTTGAATAGTGACTTTAGTACACATCTTAAGTGCTTTGTCTTGCAAACTATCACTGATAATGTTCCTAGTAGTCCATTAAATTTGCGTAATTTGAAATTACCTTCTAATATTTGTCTAGCAGATCCTAAGTTCTATTCACCGGCTGCAGTTGATATTCTCATTGGTGCAGACGTCTTTTGGGATCTCTTAGGAAGCCAACGCTTGAAATTAGCTGATGACCAGCCTATACTATTTGAAACTAAGCTATCCGAGCTTAGTTTCAAATAGTATAGGCTAGTATCCGGTCCATTGAACAGTAGGTGTATCATGACGTTACCGCAGAATGTCAAGTGCAACTTCACTAGAGTTCCTACTGATATTTCAGATAGTAATTCAATAATTGATATTCAGAATCAATTAGCATGCTTTTGGCAGTTAGAGGAGATAGCTCCACGTTCTGAATATTCCAAAGAGGAACAAGAATGTGAGGAACATTTTCAGAAGCACACCACGCGTTTATCTAACGGTCGTTTTTGTGTTAAAATTCCATTGAAGTTATCTCCAGATGTATTAGGCGAGTCATTGCCTCGAGCTAAACAATGCTTTCAGTCTTTAGAACGTAGACTTACAGGCAAGCCTGCCATGTACGATATGTACAAGGATTTCATGCGAGAATACGAGTCTAAGTGTACCATTTTAAATTTGAATAAGGCTCATTTTATTCCTCACCATGGCGTACTTCGGGAAAGCAGTACTACCACTAAGTTGCGAGTGGTCTTCAATGCTAGCAGTCCCACTACCTCTGGCGTATGTTTTAATCATATTCAGAGTGTAGGACCTGTAGTTCAGGATGACTTGCTTTCTATTTTGTTGCGTTTCAGGCAACATACTTATGTTCTCGCTGCAGATGTAGAAAGGATGTACCGGCAAATTGCAGTCCATCCGGATGATCGATACTTACAGTTCATCATCTGGCGCGACGATCCCGCTGCTGTTCTTCAAGCCTATGAGCTCAATACTGTGACATACGGAACAGCCAGCGCTCCCTACCTTGCTACGCGGTGTCTTCGTCAGCTTGGGCTTGATTGTCCTGATAAGAGAGTGGCAGAGGTAATCATACATGATTTCTTTGTCGACGATCTATTGACTGGCGGGGATAACCTATCTGAGGTTCTAGATTTGCGTCAGAAGGTGTCATCGGTCCTTGCTTCCGCTCAGATGGTTTTGCGAAAGTGGAAGTCTAACGAGTCCACGTTAATGAGTGAATCTCATCTTCCCAAATCCTCTTTAGACCTTAATGTGGGTACTACTGAGTCGAGCAAGACTTTAGGTCTAGGATGGCGTCCGCAGTCTGATCTGTTGTATTTTCCAATTTGTTTATCTACATATTCTTGCAAAACTAAGCGTGACATGCTTTCATTAATATCTCAGATATTTGATCCGTTGGGACTTCTCGCACCTGTTGTAATCGTTTTGAAAATGTTACTGCAGAAATTATGGTTACATAAACTGTCATGGGATGAGCAGTTACCCCCAGAAATTAGTTTGCAGTGGGCTGATGTAATTCGTGATCTCCCGCTGTTGAATAACATTCAAATCCCTCGTCATGTTCTTTGCAAATTTCATAATCTTGTTGAATTCCATATTTTTACAGACGCTTCAGAAAGTGCATACGGCGCATGTCTGTATGTGCGAAGTGTCAACCATTCGGGCGAAGTAAAGGTGCGTCTGTTGTTAGCCAAGAGTCGTGTGGCCCCACTTAAGTCGATGACTATTCCTCGACTCGAGCTATGTGCAGCTTTAAGTGGGATCCGGCTCTATGAGAAAGTGATGTCATCATTACGAGTACAGGCTACACGCACTTACTTCTGGACTGACTCAACAATTGTTCTGAGTTGGTTAAAAATGATGCCAAATAAACTACAGACCTTTGTGCGTAACAGAGTAGCCGAAATTCAGGACAAAACTGCAAGCTGCGAGTGGAGACACGTGCCGACAGCACTTAATCCTGCTGATCATCTTTCTCGCGGTGTCACAGCTTCTGTTTTGTCTGATTTAGATCAGTGGTGGTCCGGCCCAGCCTTCCTGAAGGATTTACCCTTACGCTGGCCTGACAACACTTGTCAGCACGCACACAATGATACACTGCCTGAAATCAAACCTCCTATATCATCGCACTCTCATGTTAATCAGTTACCGACTGTTAATGTCATTAGCTTTGACAGGTTCTCAAACTTTATGAGGCTCAATCGTGTTGTAACTTACGTTCTTAGATTTATCAAAGTTTGTAGAAAACAGCCTGTCCGCGGTCCCATTAGTGCTATTGAATTAAATTCAGCGTTAAACGTAATTATTAGAATATCACAAAGTGAGTCATTTCCCGAATATAAATTAATAATTGATAATCAAAACTTACCTGATAAGAGTCCTCTTCTTAAATTTAATGTTTTTCTTGATGCAGATAAATTGCTTCGAGTAGGAGGGCGCATTCAAAATTCAAATTTTTCTGAATATAAAAAGCATCCTATTCTTCTACAGTCCGCTCATAAGTTTACAAAATTATTATTTGCCTATCAACATGTTAAATTACTTCATGCAGGTCCTCAACTACTTCTCGCTACTATCCGTGAAACTTATTGGCCCATTGGAGGTCGTAGTTTAGCTAGAATTTGTTACCGTCAATGTGTTACATGTTCTCGGATGCGGGGTCGAATTGTTACACCGATCATGGGGAATCTACCGCAACACAGAGTTTCGCCTGGTGGGTTTCCATTTGAGAACGTTGCACTAGATTATGCAGGTCCTATACAGGCCGTCACACGGCAAGGTCGTGGTTGCAAGGTAACAAAAGTTTACATTGCCGTTTTCGTTTGTTTCGCAACGAAAGCAATGCATCTAGAATTAGTAGGTGATTTAACGAGCAATACTTTCCTACTAGCTTTACGGAGATTCATTTCGCGTCGGGGGAAACCAAGAAACGTATATTCTGACAACGGTACCTCGTTCGTTGGCGCGTATAACGAAATTTCAAGGTTTATCAAAGCGAGCTGTAACAGTTTAACTGACACCATGGCTGGTGACGGTGTTCAATTTCACTTCATTCCACCATACTCGCCACACTTTGCTGGCCTTGTGGAAGCTGGTGTCAAGTCCACTAAGTACCATTTAATTAGAGTGTTGGGACATTGTAATTTAACATATGAGGAACTAAATACCACACTGGTCCAAATTGAAGCTTTGCTGAACTCAAGACCACTGACTCCACTGTCTTCAAGTCCAGAGGATCTATCACCGCTGACTCCTGGTCACATTTTGATTGGGCGACCACTCATTTCTCTACCATCACCTGATCTGCAAGATCGCTCCACGAATACTTTAAAGAGATTTCATCGTGTCGAGCAGCTTCGCCAGCATTTTTGGGCACGTTGGAGCAAGGAGTATATTTCTGAGCTCCAAATCAGAACGAAGTGGCGCGCCAGCAAGGGGTCACTCAAGCTTGACTCCCTTGTATTAATCAAGGAAGACAATTTGCCGCCGCTCAAATGGAGACTGGGGCGTATCGTGGCGGTACATCCTGGCGCTGATGGAGTTTCAAGAGTGGCTACAATTAAAACTGCTGCTGGGTTGGTGCGACGCTCATTTAGTAAGATTTGTCCGCTGCCTGACCCTGACGCTGCTGGTTGAAGCCGTCCCTTCAACGCCTGGGGGCATGTTGTGTCTGGCATCGATGGCAGACTTTATTTTTGATATTATGTGGCAACACTACTATTAGTTTTAAGTGGTAACATTAGTATTAGTTTTAAGTGGCAACATTTGTATAAGTTAGTTCCTATATAAGGCACCAACAATTAAAAAACGACCCTTTTTTTCTCTACTTTCTCCTTGACTCATTGTTCGAGACACCACGTTGGACCTTTTATTTACTCCTTCACCACGATCACAATCGCCATATATTTCACGCCGAAACACCAATCTTAGTCTCCTTATCCATCCTACACTCACTCAATCCCTAGGCCAAGACACCGTTAACTTTACACCAATTTACTTCCTTCTTTGAACTTCCTTCTCCCAAAACGGACAGCATCAAGGGGCCACCACTCATAAAAGAAACTAGCCAAAGATCTTTGCAATTACTCATCCGACCCCAAGCAAAATTAGATAAAGGGCTGGAAGATTAACAACCCGTCACACAAAAGTAAGTGCATATACTAATATTATAAACGCGAAAGTTTGTAAGTATGGATGGATGTATGGATGGATAAACAAAGTCTTGTAAGAAATAAGGACAATGCGAAACATTCCTCTGTCACAGCAAATGACGATTCCATTGATTTCTGTTTTTGTCATGTTTAATTACATTATTAAATGTCACAAAAACACCAATCAATAGAATTGGAATATTTATTCCATAATGGAAACAAAAGACGTTTGTAATAATGTTATCATTGGACTCTCCTTGTTGGTCATCTTATTCTTCCTCTTCCGTGTCACCTGCGTTTGTAATCATAAATGTATAACATAAGCCAGCGGAGTAATTATGACATGGATTGGCCTCATGATGCAGTGGTTAGCGACCCTTACTCCTAAGTCAGAGTTTGTGGGTTTTATTTCCACCCAGGACTAATAATTATGTGATAAGCACTATTATTTGGTCTAGATGTCTCTCTCATTTAAAGAGCCAAGCCCTTGTCGGTGTAGCAATCGCCATGCCATTCGTTTAACCTCGATTCCCTTTTTCTCCTTCACTTGCTGTATGTATGTTAATCTAGGCCGTCCTAGTTTTCTTCTATATCTGGATGTATTTACATAATATATATTGTATTATTATGTATATAGTTAGAAAGATATAAGTATGTTTATCAGGAATCTGGCTATCATAGTACAGGGTCTACCTAGTTTGGGAATCAGACGGTCGGGTGTCAGATGTGTTATAAATAACTATCACTACGACCAGTCTTGCTCTGCATAGGGCGCCTATAAACTGGGTGTAAGTACCCGATCGATGGACGCAACAAGTGATCTCGCGTGACCAAACTTGACACAAACAAGTTGGTACACAGAGATTGTGTAACTACAGTTATGGTGCGATTTATTATAATTTATTAATGATTAATGTTCATTATAATCAGCAAGGTCGGATCGTCAAACCCGTCAGTAATTCTTGCAAATAAAAATTAATCCATTTAAGAAATCCTAACTTTAAGTATACTTCTGTTACGTTCCCAGTATAAACTTCTGGTCTGGAATGGTACTTATGACAAAAAATAATGAAAACCATAACCCGACTACTTAAACCTTTTTAAATTTCTCTCATTCATTAAAATTGGTTCAGTAGTTTAGGCGCTACGGTAGAACATATATAGACTGCCAAATCTATACTAATATTATAAACGCGAAAGTTTGAAAGTATGGATGAATGCATGGATGGATGGATGTTTGTTACTCTTTCACGCAAAAACTACTGAACGGATTTGGATGAAACTTTACAGTAATATAGCTTATACATCAGAATAACACATAGGCTACTATTTGCGGCGATAACCGACATATACGCCGGCGGAGCCGCGGGCCACCACTAGTAATAATATAATTCTACTATAATACTACCCGTCCTTTTGTTTTCACTGTAGTCTGGTAAAAACGGAAGGCTGGTGAAGTATGTAGTTAGTTTCTTATAGCAATTGATGATATCGAAATCTTTATTTATCCGGTTTTTCCCCGAGTTCATTGATCAAATCATATTTGATGTAACCAATCAACGCGCTCGGTGCTAGATGTCAGATCTTACGTCATATACGACTTCTACGGCTTATTTACTTGTTTTTTATACGGCCAAGTGGTCGATGAATTTGAAATGTAATGATAAAATAACAAACGCCTTTAACAAATAGAGTTTTCTATAATAATATTTCCTTACTGACAACAGGGAGAGCTTTGCTTATCAGTATCCATGTAATCGTAGTGAACATTAAGTCCTTACATTTCTTCCTTGAACGAAACAATTGTCCGACAGAGGATTGTCCCTTTGATATCGCGATAACAAGTGCTATTTGTACTTCAGGACTGAGTGCGCTCAAGGCTAATTGAGAACATACGGGACTTTAGGCACTAATCAGACTTTTTCCCTTTCGAGACGTCTTTCTTCTTTGGTCATATTTTTATGACAATACTAGCTTACCCACGCAACGTCGTTTACGTCTCCTATTGCCCGTAGCGTAAAATTTTTCCCCCGTTTTTGTAACATTCTTCATTGGTGCTTCGCTCCTATTGGTCTTAGCGTGATGATATATAGGCTATAGCCTTCCTCGATAAATGTAATTTCCAATACTGAAAGAATTTTTCAAATCGGACCAGCGGTTCCTGAGATTAGCGCGTTCAAACAAACAAATTTTTCAGCTTTATAATATTAGTATAGATTGACACCGTGGGTTGACCGTTCCTAGTATTGTTTGTAATCCCTTCACATAAAAGCATAAACTTTATTGCAAGGATAAGACGCCCTAGATATTACTAAGAGTCATCACTACTTTTTTGTTACTTATCTAAATATTTATTAATTGTTTTATATGCTAATGGCTTTCCCTATAATGATTTTGTGTGCAAAAGAGTTTGTTTTTGATGTGTATCATCTTTCCTCTCGTTTTCCTGCAACATGAGGAAGTGAAAAGGGACGGAAGTGAGTAATCGGAAACCGGGGAAGCGCGTGCTATTTGACTTGACCGATGCAGCGATGAGCGTACGTGGGATTTACCGTCAGATGGTAGCTGAGAAGTCATGTGTTACACCTCATTATGACTATTGTCAGCCTCGCTTGTTTTTTGTTTTTTTTAATTTTTTTTATGAACTATATCAAATATGGTTAAGCGCTAATTTACATCACGCTACGAACGTCAGGACTGGAACAGTAAGAATAAATGATGATGAAAATGCAGGGAATGCGTTCTTTAATATGTATATTAGTTCTTTCTTAACTTAAGAGTCTTTATAAATAGTATGTATGCCTGTGAGGTATTTTCAACATGAAATTAATTTGCAATCACAAAATACTTTACATTCGGCAACAAAGACGAATTAACAAACAAATATGGCGGTGCGGGACATAATAATATGCTGTTCAACCAATCTGTGCGCGACTTGCGATTCGTCGATACCATTTCACAATCTTTCGACTGTTTGCAATCTCGCGAGATAGATTACAATCTAACGGTTTTGATAATTTCACGGTTACATATATACCTCAAGGATTTAATAAGAACTGAACTGGAGCGTTCAAGACGTAGCGCGATATATCTACAACTAACGTTAATGAAATAAATCTACCCATACACTTATATACAACGTATATTTTATTTTATTTTTGTGTATCAGCTCCTAATCGGCCTTGGAGCTCAAGGTTAAGACCCTTACACATCACATGATAATATTATACTACAATAATAAACAAATGTTCTGTAATAATAAAAATCAATTAATGAGGTTCACGTGTGAACGATGAAATATCGATGTACGGGTCACGGTCAAACAGTGTCTATAAAGAAATGTATTCGAAATATGTTTTCTTTCTCAGATTTTGATCTTCGTTATTGTCTTCTTGTATTTCACTGACCAGTTAAACTTAACTGTCACTGTATTGACTTTTCTAACACGACAGATTAAAATATATATCGGCGTCGTATAGGTTTACGTTGAAGTTTTACATTTTTGTATTTTTTTTCGTGTATGGCTCGCCAAAATGACTCTACTCTGCCTGATGGAAAGCATAAGCAGAATCCAAGAGTGGCGGTCACCATACTCACTGCGAATACAGACAATGCAGTATGGCGACCCACACCATGGCGGCCTAGTGATGCTGCTGCATCTTTTACTCTAGTCCACAAGTATGGAAGTTGTTGACTAGACTAAAAGATGCAGATATATTAATAAATTGTATAAAAAAATACATTTGTGCTTTTCTTTAACATATGTATAAAATATTTGAAACATAATACGTTTACTTGAGCCTTACTTGTTAAAATATATGTCTTTAAAGACTTAATGTCGTAGAAATATGCTTGATAAATAAGAATTTTCTTTGTATATATATTAGTATATACAATATTGAACGGCATATGAGGGTAGGGAGTAAATTAAATTTATTACTATTACTGTACACCGCACTGTGCGCAAGTAATATGTTAACTATACTTAGTTTTATTTAATATTCCTTTCCAGAATAATAAGTACATAATATATACAGTTTCACTAGACCCTTTTCACCAATATCCATCTGACTGGTTATAATAGCACAATAGTATTCTCTGTGTTAGCGACTCCCCTACTGTTTCTATTCTAACTTAAAATTACTAAAACCTAGTAATTACCAAATGAACAGCATACTATTTACATGCACACCAACTAAAGTATGTACAAAAATATTTACAGTTCAACCACAAAATACAGATACAAACACATTATGTATCTTTTCATGTAGCCCCACTTTCTCCTTTTCGCATCTGACAAAATGGGCTCTGCTTACTGTGAATAAAGAAACTATGAAGGAATTGTTCGGGTCGTGTGCCGGTTGTATTACGGTCAGGTTTTACAATATAATACCACTGCAAATGGGACAATGTTGGTAGATACGACAGTTAGTAAATTAAAAACTCTGAATTTTCACACTAGCTTCTTGCCTTACTTTTGGGTATTCCCACATACATAAACTGGTAGTCTGAATTAGTATTAGAACCAGCGGCAGGACTTGAAAACAATGGGTCGTCGAGTATAACCGGTTTGTTATAGCTATTTTTCAAATGAATAGAATCTCCAGCGTGTGATCTGTGAGTAATACACGGCTGCCCGTAGGAGTGCATGCACGGCATCATCATGGATACCATCATCATAGGTGCCATGACTGCCACCATGGGCACCTGTGGTACGGGTACAGGAGGAGGTGGCATAATTCGTTTTCTAACACATGGTGTTTTGTGGGTAGTTGGTCTTTTGGTGGTAGTTGTGGTAGTAGTGGTAGTCGTAGTAGTCGTCGTCGTTGTGGGGGTAGGTGTCTCTTCCTCTCGTAGTGTTATTTCTTCTTCCGATTCTGAGCACAATGGAGGTGACGGGCAATCTTGGTACATACCTGCAATTGATAAAGCAAATTGTATTTGAGGGCCAAACAATCTATATGTCACTGTAAGATTGTAAAAACCGTTAGATTATAATCTACCTAACAAAATTGCAAACTATCGATAGATTGTCAACTGTGATATACTGCTTACGGGCGTCATATTGTCAACTGTCCCTGATTGGTCGGTTTCAACCTAACCTACCCTACCTAACTTTATGGCCGTTTAAGGGTTAGGTTAGAACTTCTTTAATTAATCACAAATTAATTTTACTGTCACAACAATTTTATATAAATAATTCTAAAGCTGTGAGGTATTTTCAACATGAAATCAATTTACAATCAGAAAAATACTTTACATTCGATAACAAAGACCAATTTACAAACAAATGTGGCGGCGCGGGACATATGCTGTTCAACCATTCAGCGCGCGACTTGCGATTCGTCGATACCATTTCACAATCTTTCGACTGTTTGCAATCTCGCGAAATAGATTACAATCTAACGGTTTTGGCAATCTTACGGTAACATATTATACAAACAATTATAATACCGCTGTAAAATACTTTCGTTACCTAAACTGCATGTTAATATAAATTGAATACAAAAGTCCTTTACTTCAAATTGGTAAAAAATAAAAGAATTAGCTATTAGTTTACCTATACGAGGTACTGGCATTAACATCGGTGGTGCTACCATAGGTATTCCAGCCGCCGGTGCCATAGGTATCCCAGCTGCGGGCATCTGCAGAGGTGGTGCCGTTTGTACATACTGATGTTTTACTGGCAGCGCTTCTTCTTCACGCGTACGTAATACTTTAGGGAACATCATATGCTTCTTATGAACAGGTATCGTAGAACCTGGTGATGACTGTTGACCTGGCTTGTTTATGAGTTTATCCCGTCTCCTCTGCTTGCATTCTTCACACATAGCGCAGTAAACTTCGAGAACAGATGGATGTTCTGTATTTTCGTGGCAACGCCTGCAGGATATTCGACAGTCGATATAACTAGTACTCAATGGGAGCATGATCAGGAGTACAAATACTAACTGGCATGTATATCTGTAATATTTTAAAACATATATTGCTTGTAGTGCTATAAATTCTGCCGCATTTTAGACAATTTAGTGAATAGTTTGAAAATAATAATCTTAATTAAGAAAATAATTCCTAGATTTTCAGCTTTTCCAAACTTCATAAAAATACGTACCTATACGTGATATCAAATTTTCTAAAAATGTTGTTTATAGAATACATTTCGACGCGTCGCTCTCGTGCTCCAACAACTCTCGTATACGTGATCTTTGCATTTTTATTATAATAGTATTTTTACAGTATGTTTATATTACTTCAATAAAGCGTTATATAAATGTTACACAAGTAGTTGATGTGCAGCGTGATGTTAGTTTATCGTTTACTCATTTTTAGTGCGGATTTTCTTCTTACATCTATAAAAGAACTTGGGATGCAATGGTAATATTAAAATAACACACATCTGAAGCTCGTTAAAATGATGAAAAATGATCATGTTTAGTATAACTGACAGATTAGCAACCAATGTTTAATTTGTATAAAAAATCAATATAATTATGGCGTGAGTGACATCATTTCATATTCCAGTATTTACATCAAATAATATTAAATTCGATGGGCTTGTTGCCTCGTTGGAAGCACTATAGGTTCACTAACCACAGTCAGGGTCACTACTCTAAGGGGTAATAAGCCGAAGACACACACACAAACACCCTAGACAAGTAGTTATATGATGAACATGATCATAATTTGTTCTACGTCTCGGTATAGTTTCGTGTGGATGGGTTGTTGTAGTGAACTGCTAGACATAGGCCTTAGAATGATACTAACTCCTTAGGATGATGTGTTTAATTTATCTATAATACGTATTTATGTAGAATTATGTAATTTGTATGTTTATCTATAGCTCTGCATAGTTTAACATCAGATTACCGTGAGATGTCTGAAGGTATTATGATTATTGCTTTCCATGAGTGTGGCGTACAATAGTATTATACAATAACAATCATCCATTCACTCTTATGTGCGCAGCCAAAACAGACCTTGTGGTTTATTGCTGAACACAATAAACTATTAAGAAGATCATGTTATCATAACGATCGTGTAAATTGAACTCAACTGTTAGACCTTCCCAGCGGCGATTAGGCTCTGAAATCGTGGCAGAATTTGATCATGTTTCTGTCTAGGGAAACCCTAGACCCTTCGTACCCTTATTCGTATGATTACCAGGCCCTTCTGGGGTTGTTTTAATACGGTTTTCTTTAGCTGGCGTTCCATCTCGTTATCGGCAAGGATTAACGTTCTATTTTAAGTCGCGGGTTACAGTACAGGCAATTTTTTTAGGAAATGACAAGCCTGCAGAGACCTGTTGGTCTGGAAATACCGCATACACCAATATATTCTACAGAGGTTATACATTTTGATTTTAACTTCATTCATTCTCCTTCAACGTGAAAACACTGAATACAGAAACTACACTTTCACATGCTTTATTTTACAGTACATTAGTGAGATAATTTTGAAAACTAAAGACATAGCACTCGTCTTTATAACCGCTTGTCTTTCACACTAACAACATAATGCCATCAATTTTGGACACAATGGCGCAGACTAGTTGGATGGGCAGTAACCTGCCGTAAGTGGTACAATGGCTACCGGCCGCTCTGTCACTCATAGAACTACGTGAGCTGCTTGCCAATGAATAATGTTTGACTCGTATTCTATATGTGTATCGCTGGATCTGCCGAGGTGCTTGCTATGTATTCCTGGGGAATTTAGAAGCGTTTCTTCAAGTAAATTTTATATAAAAATGAAATTAGGAAGCAACCGACCAGATCAAGGACAGCAGTGTCCTACAGCAAACCGTTTTCAAACGTCAAGTTTCTACTTTTGGTTTCTGAGATTATGGAAGCTCCTTAAAGGAAGGAATAGAATTGAAGTTAGTGATTGTTGAAGAGTAAAAAAACCAAGATATTTTCCCCGTTCACAGTACTTCGGAATTTCTTGTATGTCGTCTTTTGTGACGTTTTACTCGTAGTATTTTCCTCGTTTGACATATCTATTAAGTACTAGATTTTACTCATGTTTCTCAATCTGATCAGGTATGCTAAGGCAGTACTTTGTTTCTAATGAAAAATACCTTGTGTTCCTTATTTACCGTACCTATGAACAATTAAAGACTGTATTGTACGGGATATTATACGCTTGTTAAACGCGCACATATACATTTTTAGTTCAGCAGGTTAAACACCGACTCTTGAACCAACTACATACAGATCTGCATCCATAGTACCCATACTGTCAAATGTTAATGCTGGGTCTTTAAAATAATAATCCATAGGCACGGAGGACGTTTAATAGTTTACGAGGAACGAATTTCATATTGTTATTAAGTGTGTAGCGCTGGAGGTTTACGTGACCAGCATGAGATACCTATCGCATCCGTGTTTTGGTTTTATACTTTGTAACTGGAATTACTAGTAGACTATTTGTTGTTAACGTTTAGTTTGAGACATTCTCAGCTTCCGTATGAAGTTTTTTTTTATGATAGAGGGAGGCAAACAATTTTTGGTTTTGACCACGTGATCTAGTGTTGAGAGACGTCATTGTCCTACATTTGTTGGTTTTCTATAAACGTTTACGTTTGTAGATGTCAGCTTGGCTAGGGGGGCAGGATTTTCGTACGTACTTTTAATCTGCTTCAACAAAATAAATAAAAAAATTAAAAACCTACGCAAGCGCTTAATCAAGTTCATTTTGGAAAAGAGCTGTTACTCTTACGCTGCTGGACCGATATTAATCGAACATAGCTAAGAACCACTGCAAGGAAACTGGCTTTCAAATGAAAAAAAAGCCGCAGTTTACCGTTTCAGAACTATCATCATACTAGTTGTTGCCCGCGGCTCCGCCCGCGTATATGTCGGTTATCGCGGCAAATAGTAGCCTATGTGTTATTCTGATGTATAAGCTATATTACTGTAAAGTTTCATCGAAATCCGTTCAGTAGTTTTTGCGTGAAAGAGTAACAAACATCCATCCATCCATACTTACAAACTTTCGCGTTTATAATATTAGTAGGATTCGGCCTATATATAGTCCACTGATGGACAAAGGCCTCTCCAATTGCACGCTACTTGGAACTATGAAAAATAAACATCTATACTAAGAACTAGGTTTAATTTTAATTTCATTTGAAGCAGAATGAGTTCTATTAACAGCCAGTTCTAATGCTAGCATTATTGTATATTAAAAGCGCGAGTGGAACTAAGCCATGAGTGCTAGTTGATTGATATAAATAGAAGCTTTTTGAAGGGCTATCGCTCCATCCCGAGCAGTCCATTAACCACAGTCTGGTGGGCCCACAGATGGGTCCTAGTTTCTGCTAGGCCGCTCCCAATAATTGACTCTAAGCCGATACCTACAATAGTATAGTGTTCTTGTTAGTGGTAGAGTGGTTCTACTGGTTTATTTTTTATGTCAGATATGTTCTATGCTAACCACGTTTGTGATAATCCCAAAAATTACATACACGAATAACACAATTTACAATTTGATTGTCCCGTGAATTTATCCGACTGCCATGTATCAGTAAATTGATTTTCAGAATCCTCTTTGGGTTAATATCTGAGCTGAATTAAAATCTTGGTAGAAAATTATTTTAGTAAACTTTATTTAGATTTGAATCAAAATTATAAGCAACATAATATATATATATGAATTAAATTGTAATATTGATCACTACAAATAACGTCTAATTTAAAATGTAGCCATTAGCGTAGAACACGAATGTTCTCGATTGACAATCGGCTGCGTTTGTCCACTGCCAACGTTACTGACGTGGACCGTCATGATAATCAACATTAAATAGCCCTTTGTTGACGTGCATATTATAACGACCATTATTTAATTGTTATCTTATATTATATGGAATAAAACTAACCATTGGCTTCTTCCACATTGCTTCCAACTAATCATTTAGCTTAGCGTGCGCTAACATCGATAATAGACTCCCAACTGCGAGGCACCACAAATTGTTTTTATACGAGTACATCCAAAGTAAAGTATCCAGCATTGGCTTGCTCCTAAGAGCATGACTGACACAAAATATTTCTAAACAGAATTTTATACGACTATCCTACATAATTTATGAGGTTACTCCCACGAAAAAGGCTTCACTTCTAATGCTTTTATTAGCGCTGCTCTTTTATATAATATTCATTAAAGTGAGATGAGTCTCGCACGATAAAAATGTTCTAACTATTCACTCGTCTGACATTTTTTTTTTTTTGGGATATGGAACCCGCTTAAACTTACCTACGTACGAAATACAAATGTAGGTTTACAAATACTTATATTGAACGCGAAATGGACCTGCTATTGTAATCAAAAGTAAAATGTGGCAATTAACATGGCGCACTTGCAATTTATTTATGATTATCTGAACCCCGCGATATTACCCGCGTCATTGTCGTACCGCGGGAAACGCCGCGGGCGAAGTTAGTTTAAAAAAAGTAGCCTAAGTTACTCCCTATATCATCAGCTACCCATCAGTGAAAGTCCCGTTAAAATCAGTCCAGCCGTTACAGAGATTAGCCGGAACAAACAGACAGACAGACAAGAATTGTAAAAAATGTTATTTTGGTATATGTATATATGTACCGTGTATACATACATATGCTTTTAGTAAGCGGTTATTTTAATATTACAAACAGACACTCCAATTTTATTTATTTGTATAGATTTTCAATAAAAATATTATTACTTATTATTAAATTAACTTTTGTACATGAACAACTTATTTATATATTTCCCTTTGTCTATTCCAGGTATAAAATGTCCAGTATGCAGCAAGTTTGTACTGCCGGACGACATAGAGTGCCATCTCGTCATGTGTCTCACCAGGCCCCGGCTCTCGTATAACGGTCAGTATCTACTCTATGACATACCTTCAACTGTGCATTGGGGTTTTTCTAGCATGTAGGAAAAAAGGAAACAGGGAGGTAGTCGTTAGTGGTTTTTCATTTTTATCAAACATAGATAAATTGTTACTAAAGATACCCAAATTGCTTCGCTCCTTGCTAAAGTAATGTACTATACCGATATCTTCAAAATATACACGTGACTCATATATGTACAACATACCGTACCTGTAATTTCATTTGTTCTAATCAAATGAGTCATGACTTTAAACATATAATATTTAAGCCCTGTTTCCTGACAGATTATTTAACACAATTAATATTGGAAGATACGTCAAATTATCTGTCATATAAGCTATCCGAAACTTATCTATAGCCGGTGAAACAGAGCCTGTTCCTACTTAGATTTTTTTTAATTTAGTCAATGATGAAAGTAATAATCTTTGAGAAGTTAGAGCGAATATTGAATTGCAATAATTTATTTAACATTAATTCATTGTAAAATATTTTATAAATGTGCTCCTGTTCATTCGTCATGTTGACATTATCTTCTTGCGTAGTATAATCTCGATGGTAAAATGTGAAGCCCGCCACATCCATTTAGATATTGAAGGCAGAAAGCTGGTTTGGTGGTGGCTGCCCGTGATCCTTTTATGCATAGAAATGTTGTGTATCTTGTTTACACTGAAATGGTTTTTATGTAGGGCCACACAACTTTGTTATCGAGCCTTTTGTGCGCGTAGATTATTTTTGCAAGACTTGAATACACACAATTTTGTTAAGTTACGAATAATTTTATAATATAAATTGGAAAATTTATGCAGTGCTGAATTTATGAATTTTGAAATTTATTTATATAGTTTTATATAATACTAGTTGTTGCCCACGGCTCCGCCCGCGTGTATGTCGGTTATCGCGGCCAATAGTAGCTTATGTCTTATTCTGATGTATAAGCTATATTACTGTAAAGTTTCATACATATCCGTTCAGTAGTTTTTGCGTGAAGAAGTAACAAACATACACACTCACAAACGTTCGCCTTTATATATTAGTATGATAATTGATTGTCAAATAGGGACCACTGTTTTCATCTGGGGGCACGGTCGCGCCCCCGCCAAGACGAGCCAGGCGAAGCGCCGAACCTACCTTTTCTCGAAGGGCTTCGTCGTTTTTTTAAAAACCCTCATAACTATGGTTTCCGATGTACCAGATAGTTCTATATGATGTCAATAAAATACTACCCTAGTAAATATGGCTTACCCTGTGAAAAAGATATCAGATCTCATGTAAAGCCAGCTTCTGAATCTACACGCCCTGACTCTACCAACCCTAACTTCACAAACTCTGCTTGGCTTGGCTCTACATGATATCTGATATTTTTTTCATAGGGTAAGCCATATACTGACAACATTTTACATGAAAATGATTTTGGTGGGATACAATAATATAATTCTATTTATTTTGGTAAAGGCGACCTGTTTAACATTATTAGATTTATTAGACAAAATGTTAGTTAAGACCCTACCTTGCCTTCTTATAACCTTAGTGCAATAATTCAGTTGTATATGTCTAAAGATTTTCGCACTTTGCGTTTCAGAGGATGTGCTGAGTGACTCCAAGGGGGAATGCGTGATCTGCCTGGAGGAGCTCTCTGCCGGAGACACCATAGCCCGCCTGCCCTGCCTTTGCATCTACCACAAGGGGTAAGTCATTTATATAATTATTTCTATACACTTCTTTTTACTTTGTAAATAAAATAAAAATAGCATGTATTTCCTGTAACCTGTTATATACAGAGTTATTTTTAGTTAAATCTCGATGAAAATAACATTTGTTTACATCTAAACTAAGAATGATATCTGATCAACTAGCATCAGTAACCAGGTCAGTGTGTCTTCTGGCATAGGCCTCCTCTAATTCAAACATACATACACTCTAATTTAAATTCATATTAAAAAAAAACGCATAATTTACTATTCTACAATTTCTTATTTCATTCTTCGAGAAATGGATTTAAAAAAATATGGGACAGTAGCCACACAGTCAATTAGTACTGATTATTATTATTATTTATTAATAATAATGTTCTCGCCTTTTATTTTCGTTTGCGTTTTAACATTATATTGTCTGTATATTTTGTGTAGATATATAAAAAAACAATCAAACACTTTTGTCGTCTGGGCACTGTTCTTCATAGAACTATAACATAACTATAGTTATGAAATATCAATTTTCCGCCTACACTAACTATTGCGAATGCATTATTTATTATACGACACATCTAAACGATAACGTTATCAGTTGCAGGAAGTATATCTCGATGGTAGCAATAACCGTTTTGTAATCGATCGCCTCTTATCAGATGACAGCCTGATAACTTTTGTCCTATGATAGCGAGTATCTATGTTTAAGTGTGGAAATTAATTATCACACATGGCTCTGTAGTGTTGTAACTGCACGTTGTAAATGTGTTGTACTTTTTTAGTGTTTTGAATTATAAACCAACATTTAGATGTTTTAGTGAAAAATTCCGGGTCAAGTTTCAGTTGGAACAGTATTAACCAATATTATTATTATTACACTTTATTTACTGAATTGCTTTAACACTACTAAGAACTGTATCAAAATAAAACTTAAATTATAGTTATTGATCTTCATGATTGATTTCTTCTTAAAGCACATACCTACTGTAGGTAGTGTCAAATTTAATTCAAATACCTTCAGCGATAATGCCTAACCGTAGTAAAATATGTAAGGATCTATTTAGGTATAGTTGTTAAATAAAACCTTTCGGATGCAATCCTTTCACTCACCCATATAATATGAAATTTACAACCCCTAAGCCCTTCCATCCACTATGAACTGTTGGTAACAAAAGGGAAGGATACGTTGAGTGGGGGTAGATGGGGCAGACAAAGGCACCGATAAGCGCCGTCGATCTGGGTCGAGCTGGTGCTCACGTGGAGAGCGTTTGACCTGGCAGCTTCTCAACACCTTGCCACTTGTGATGCATCGATACGGACGGAATAAGATGCAGCTTGAAATAGAATAGCTTAGATATTGTACTGGCGACAAAATGTGTATTATTATTAGTGCACACAATTGTTGATTGAAAATAATAGTTACAATTTAATATAAGGAAGAAACCCGCATACAACGCATGCATTTGCAATAATACGTGCATTATCAACTGCACGTTTGGCCTAGTGGTTTGGCGGTCACCACGCCGTTTCCTACCTCGCCAAGTGTTGTGGGTTCAAATCCTACATGGGACAACACTTTGTGTGATCCACAAATTGTTGTTCTGAGTCTGGTTGTTCTTTGTGTTCGTTTCATGTATGTTTGTAAAGTCCCCCGCGACACAGGATCTATTCCTAGTGCGGGAGTTGTCTTTAAAAAAAAAAAGAAAGAAAGAGAATTATATACTTTTTGATGCTTTAGTCGTTATACTATGTATTTAAAAACCATATAGTGTTAATTAATGAATTTGAATATTGGTATGGCATGGAAAGGAAAATAAATGTTCATTTGTTAAACAACACCGAACAAAAGTATCCCAGTAGAATTCACAAACGATTACGAGTTATAATGCACAGAGATACAACGCTTGACTCGACCATGCAAAAAGTGAATATGAAAAAAAAAAAACTGAAATAGGTTCTTGTGTTCTTGGCAAATAAGTGCACTGTGACAAAATGTTGTAGCTTGTATTCACGTAGTATTTGTTTGTTTGTTCCAGATGTATAGACCAATGGTTCGAAGTGAACAGATCGTGCCCAGAGCACCCCGGCGACTAGTGGGACGCGGCCGGGCCCGCCGTGCCTCGTGCCGTGCCACGCCGTGCCCCGTGCCGTGTGCCACGTCGTGCCCCGTGCCGTGTGCCACGCTGTGCCACGCCGTGCCCGTGCCATGTGCCATGCGCGAGTGATACTTTTATACAATGAATAGACTGTGCCTCAGCGCCTTGTACATATGAACTTATGCTAGTGACATGTTTTACCCTTAGTTATAACAACAATTACGATAAACAAAGACAGTCGTCGTTAACGAAACGCTGTGGGGAAATTCTCGGTGGAGTATTAATTATTGTACATTTTACAAGGATCAAGTTTTGTTCAATTCGATATGTATAATGTAAATTAAATGATATGTATAGTGGAGGTTTGTTTCGTTCGCAGTAAGGTGTATCCGAGCAAGGGTTATGTTAGTGCAGGTACCGCGACCGCCGCCAGCGCTCGTCGCGGCACACATATCTGTTTCTTAAGCTTGTATATTATATCATTTGATCTTTTTCATCTTGATAATAAAGTTGATTTGTTTCTAAATTTTCTACAATTGTTTTATTTGTGACTTCTCGGCTAATAAACGTCAATACTAATCAATGTTAATCTAATTCTAATGACTTGTATCACCTGACGACTTTTGAGGCGACCTTTCATGATGGGTCTAATTAAAAAGTAATAAACTTACAACTAAAACGGATCCATGATTGACGTCCGTCCTGCTGATCACCCCAATTAAGTAATGATCCTGTAAATGTTCGTTATCTGAAAACTGACATGGATTCATTGCTCACAACATTTAGTGTTCCCTGTTAGACTATCGATTAGCACATCACTAGCAAGCAGCGTATCCCATCACTAGCAAGCAGCGTATCCCAGCACTAGCTGATCTACATTGTCTGTGAGTCTCTCTGTAGGAATATGGCTGACTGTAATATGGTTTTGTGGACACGTTAATAAAATAAAGTATTTAGAAGAACAAATATTATTATTATTATAATTAAGAAGAACAAGTTTTATTATAATGTAGATACCACTGCGCACAGCTAAAAGAATAGAAGACCTTAATAAATTATGGGCCCAGCACGCTTCCATGAGGTCTTTCCTTAGATAGTTGGTTTTGGCCACGCTAGCTAAATGGGTTGCGTTATTAATTCCCTTAGTCGTGTGCGTGTGAACTGAGGGACCATAGTGATTTTTTTTTTTGAAATTTTTGTAAGAATTAGTAGTAGGCTCAAAACAATTGTAGAACACATATGAGAATTTGTAAAAAGATATATTAAAAACTACAGCCATTTAAGTGTCGTCCCTCAATCCTCACACCATCAGCCGGATCTCGGCAAGTATGTAAAAAATAAGGTATTGGACTTTTTGTAAATATTTTACAAAATCCTGTTTTTTAAATGTTCCATTTTATGTGTGAATAGAACGTAAAAAACTGAGCTGAATTAAATACCACTATGTTACCATAATGGTTTGTAAAATACTGGGGTATTATACATAAAGCTTCCTTGAAACATAGCCTAAATGGTGATAAGAGTCAAAAAGCTACTTTATTTTATGCTTTGTAAAGATGAACTGACAACATTATTTGGTACAGTTCGCAACAGACAGTCTCCAAGCTTCAAGAGCTGGGGTTGGAAGCTCTCCCTCATCCTCATCCGCCGTACTCACCAGACCTTGCACCTACCGACTATTACTTTTTCCAAAATTTAGACCACTTTTTAGTGGGTAAAAAATTCAATTCCCGAGAGGCAGTACAAAATGCCTTTGAAGAGTTTGTTGACTCCCGTCCAGCTGATTTTTACAAGAAGGGCATCAATAAACTGCCAATGCGTTGGCAAAGATGCGTCAATTGCAGGGGTGATTACTTCGAATAACAGAAATAAAAAAGTTTGAAAAAATAAGTACTTTCACTTATTGCATACAAAACGGCAATTTCATAGGTAAAGACCTATTATTTTTACAAATTGCTACAACTTTTTTAAAAACATTATGTAAGAAAAGAAAGATTTTATTCCGTTACTGTGGTAATATTCAGTATAACAAAATCTTTCGTGTGTGGACTGAGAGACCACAGTATAGTCGTTGTATTTTTTTAATCGTTGATGATTTGTGCTCAGTTATTTAGTATATATCTTTACAAATTATCTACTAAATGTCTGCAGTCACAATACCTTCATTTTTAAAATACTTGCCGAGAGCCAGCTGATGGTATGTGAGGTGAGGATTGAGGGGCCACACTTAAAGGGCCGTAGTTTTTAATATATATTTTAACAAATTCTCTTATTTGTTCCACAATTGTTTTGAGCCTACTACTAATTCTTACAATTTCAAAAATAAATATCACTATGGTCCCTCAGTTCACACGCACACCCCTTAGTCTTGGTCTTTACGACGGCTACGGGATGAATACGGATGTCACTCTGTGGTCTGCTACGACATGATTTAATATATTGTAACGTAACCTTATTGCAACATAAAAGATAGATTACTATTGAGAACCCTAATATTGTTAGTATCATAATAATTTAGTTATCGTAATACACACGGGCGGGTATATGCGGTTCCTATATATTTTATGTCAGTATCAGTCTGTTGGCGATATTGGTTTTCTATAATATAAATTGCGAATATTATCCATATTTTATAGCATCGACAGTAAAGTCATTAATGTATAGTATAGTAGATTCTTTGAATTCATCTATATTTGTTTCGAGTACTTTTACATAGATTAAAAGTATTGAGAAGAAATAAAGAAAAATAAATAAATAAAACTACTTCTTAGTAATCATAATTGTTTATTTGTAAGTAGCGAAGTCTGAAGTTCTCCAATTTCCTCTACTATAATATGCATGTTGTTGCCCGTGGCTCCGCCCGCGTGTATGTCGGTTATCGCGGCAAATAGTAGCCTATGTGTTATTCTGATGTATAAGCTATATTACTGTGAAGTTTCATCTAAATCCGTTCAGTAGTTTTTGCGTATGCTTTGTGATCTCATTTAAATTTAGAGGATTACAAAGTTAGGTATATTTGCAGTCAATGAGTCAGGGCACCACTATAATATTATATTGCAATAGGTGTAGATAGGTACCGAGATATAATTATGTTCAAAGGTAACTTGTTAAATGGTCGACGGAATGAAAAAGCAAGAATGGAACATATCTTATGAAGTTGTACTAAAACTCCGCAAAGTATTAAGTAGACTAAATTGCCCGAAATTGCCATGAAAGAAAGAACACTAAGCACTAAGCTGGTGTTGTAATTTTCTGTTTGGTACATTTACAATATTTATAGTGAAAAAAAGATAACAATTTTACATAAGGATTAACTTTAACTGTCGTTTAACGAGTGAACTCATGAGACAGAGAGTGGGCTTTAAGAAAATCTGTTGTGATAATTCAAGAAGTAGAAGGTAGGTACTGGAAAGGAAAAAAGTAAGACTATCTACAAAAAGAAATGAGATGCAATCAAAAACATAACTTGTAAAAGAATCAAGTCTCGCCACTCGGTTCTTTTACCGTAAAAAGTTGTGAGATCCTTGAAATACCAAGTTCAAAAAAAGAGTTTTTTTTTCATTTTATTTTGTTTCACTCATGTTTTGGTAGTATTATTACAAGCTTTTATTTAACTTTCAATGTATGTGTGTAACTGTTTGTTCGGTTGGAATCTTACAACACAATTTTCCAGCAGATATCTTCAACCGATTGAGCTGAATTTTGGCACGGATATGTTGCGTGACAATGCAATATTATGATGACATGAACCTGATCTGATGATGGAGATGGAAGGTAGCCACTCTTTAATGAATCGTCACTCTTTAATGAATCCACACTCTTTAATGAATCGTCACTCTTTAATGAATCGTCACTCTTTAATGAATCGCAACTCTTTAATGAATCGACACTCTTTAATGAATCGACACTCTTTAATGAATCGACACTCTTTAATGAATCGACACTCTTTAATGAATCGACACTCTTTAATGAATCGACACTCTTTAATGAATCGACACTCTTTAATGAATCGACACTCTTTAATGAATCGACACTCTTTAATGAATCGACACTCTTTAATGAATCGACACTCTTTAATGAATCGACACTCTTTAATGAATCGACACTCTTTAATGAATCGACACTCTTTAATGAATCGACACTCTTTAATGAATCGACACTCTTTAATGAATCGACACTCTTTAATGAATCGACACTCTTTAATGAATCGACACTCTTTAATGAATCGACACTCTTTAATGAATCGACACTCTTTAATGAATCGACGCAACCCCATCAAGTTTAGAGTCATTTTTAAATTTAATAAAAAATCAAGTTATTTAATTTATTTCTTTATAAAAACTAAAATCTTGTTAAAAGTTTTTATATCATATAAATTGTATAATGACCTTACAAGCTCATTTTTCAAAAAAGTTTTTTACTTTTAATTAATACTGTGCCTATGATCGGTGTCAATCACAACGCTAGACATGCTCGCTGTCGAAAGCGAGTCAAGTGAGCGATGAGATACAAACGCGCATTAGGGCTTCTGAATTCTTTACCAACAAGACCTAACGCGGTGGAGTCAAATTCCAACTACCGCGGCCGTGAGTTGCCACACTTTGAGAACCCCATACCTAGAAAGGAGGCTTTAGGCTCCGATGACTACACGCACAAGAAACGAAAGAATTATCCGGTTTTCAGTGAGGCTGTCTTATCACTCCGGTCGAGCCGGTCCATGTTTGCCTAAATAGTAGTAGTGTAGGAGAGACAACAAAAAGGTAAAAAAGACACATTTTAAATCGATAGAGCTTATAATTGATTGACATCTAAGTGTTATGTTCAACTGGGGGAGATTTCTCTAAGGTTTCCAGGTAGTGGCGGTACCAGGGCGGCCCTCAGCGCATGAAGGAGCGATGCCTGGGCCCACGCTGCATGCGCCCGCCCCCCCAGCCCATCCCACCTGCGGACAGACGGACAATTAGCGAAATTTCGTACGAGCATATTCAACTGGTATATCATTACGGTCTACGCAAGCGATGGTACTAAAACAGACATGGTTTGTTGTGCACTTTAAGTGCACTTTGACCGCGCAATACCTCACGACACCAAAAGTAGGTAGTAGTTAGGTGGTAATTATTATAATTAGGTGTCATTGTGGCGTACAATGTTATTTTCTGTCAAATAGATCCCTTCACTAACCCATCATATACTGCGAGGCGGGCGGGAAGTGTCCAAAGTGCGAAGCGCCCATCTCCCACGCACCGCGTCCGCGCCTGTGATCAGAACAGTACGAGTTTAGTTCAGTTTGTTTGTGAGTGTTTTAAGTGTGTTGGTAGTGTATTGCCGGTGTGTAGTTTGTATGGTTTAAGTGTGTTGGTGGTGTATTGCCGGTGTTTAATTTGTATGGTTTAATTGTGTTGGTGGTGTATTGCCGGTGTGTAGTTTGTATGGTTTAATTGCGTTATGTGTGTGGTTTTTGTATGTTGTTACTTTTTTGTAAGTGTTCTGTTGGTGTGTGACACTCACAGGTGGCGGTAGTGGTGCAGTGGCGCAGCTGAGGCGAAGCGCCCTCGGTCGGACACGGCAATACCTCGACGCGAACCCCTGGAACATAGAACATGTATATTATTTGTGGACCAACACGATAAAATAAAGAATGCTGTACAAATATAACCGTTTTTGGGCTATCTACAAGATCTTTTTCCCAATATGAGCAAAAGTGGTATTTCCATATTCCCTAATGTCCCATTTTGTTAAGGGTTAGACCAATCGATATTCTTGCAAATGATATTCAGAAAGTGAAAGTTATCAAACACAAAAAAGTACCAACACTTGTAAAATGAGGCTGTCTCTTGTTTATTTGTTTGAAATCTGCTGCGGTAGCTACCTCAATGGGACAAACTTAATTTTTTCCATAAGTAAGTAAGGAATGTTCCTTGCACTTTGAAAGCAAAAGCTTTCGAATGTGTGAATTCATAAATCTCATATTAAACATATCTTCGAAATGAAGAGCTTTCTTTATACTAAGTAGAATAGGATTGACGTAATTGGCTTGACTAGGTTGGATTGGAGGGGCTTGTCTTTCTTCTTCGGTGGGTTGTGGAAGTCTGATGACAGTCGCTGGTACAGTGGTGTCGGTGAAGTCGTCCACGTGCAGCGAGGGCGGGCGCGACGTGTTGGGGGGGCGAGAGCGTGACTGAGGCAGTCGCTGGTATAGTGGTGTCGTGGGTGGTACCTGTTGATCTGCGCGGAGGTGTAGGGCTGGTGCAGCGCGGTGAAGTCGTCCACGTGCAGCGAGGGCGGGCGCGACGTGTTGGGGGGGCGAGAGCGTGACTGAGGCAGTCGCTGGTATAGTGGTGTCGTGGGTGGTACCTGTTGATCTGCGCGGAGGTGTAGGGCTGGTGCAGCGCGGTGAAGTCGTCCACGTGCAGCGAGGGCGGGCGCGACGTGTTGGGGGGGCGAGAGCGTGACTGAGGCAGTCGCTGGTATAGTGGTGTCGTGGGTGGTACCTGTTGATCTGCGCGGAGGTGTAGGGCTGGTGCAGCGCGGTGAAGTCGTCCACGTGCAGCGAGGGCGGGCGCGACGTGTTGGGGGGGCGAGAGCGTGACTGAGGCAGTCGCTGGTATAGTGGTGTCGTGGGTGGTACCTGTTGATCTGCGCGGAGGTGTAGGGCTGGTGCAGCGCGGTGAAGTCGTCCACGTGCAGCGAGGGCGGGCGCGACGTGTTGGGGGGGCGAGAGCGTGACTGAGGCAGTCGCTGGTATAGTGGTGTCGTGGGTGGTACCTGTTGATCTGCGCGGAGGTGTAGGGCTGGTGCAGCGCGGTGAAGTCGTCCACGTGCAGCGAGGGCGGGCGCGACGTGTTGGGGGGGCGAGAGCGTGACTGAGGCAGTCGCTGGTATAGTGGTGTCGTGGGTGGTACCTGTTGATCTGCGCGGAGGTGTAGGGCTGGTGCAGCGCGGTGAAGTCGTCCACGTGCAGCGAGGGCGGGCGCGACGTGTTGGGGGGGCGAGAGCGTGACTGAGGCAGTCGCTGGTATAGTGGTGTCGTGGGTGGTACCTGTTGATCTGCGCGGAGGTGTAGGGCTGGTGCAGCGCGGTGAAGTCGTCCACGTGCAGCGAGGGCGGGCGCGACGAGTTGGGGGGGCGAGAGCGTGACTGAGGCAGTCGCTGGTATAGTGGTGTCGTGGGTGGTACCTGTTGATCTGCGCGGAGGTGTAGGGCTGGTGCAGCGCGGTGAAGTCGTCCACGTGCAGCGAGGGCGGGCGCGACGTGTTGGGGGGGCGAGAGCGTGACTGAGGCAGTCGCTGGTATAGTGGTGTCGTGGGTGGTACCTGTTGATCTGCGCGGAGGTGTAGGGCTGGTGCAGCGCGGTGAAGTCGTCCACGTGCAGCGAGGGCGGGCGCGACGTGTTGGGGGGGCGAGAGCGTGACTGAGGCAGTCGCTGGTATAGTGGTGTCGTGGGTGGTACCTGTTGATCTGCGCGGAGGTGTAGGGCTGGTGCAGCGCGGTGAAGTCGTCCACGTGCAGCGAGGGCGGGCGCGACGTGTTGGGGGGGCGAGAGCGTGACTGAGGCAGTCGCTGGTATAGTGGTGTCGTGGGTGGTACCTGTTGATCTGCGCGGAGGTGTAGGGCTGGTGCAGCGCGGTGAAGTCGTCCACGTGCAGCGAGGGCGGGCGCGACGTGTTGGGCGGCCGCGACCGGAACGCGTCCGCACATCCTTCTGCGCGTGGCCGAGACAACGCCACTGCACATCACAGTGTAAAGTTAGTTAAGACACTATAAGTCGATAGGTGCCAATTGATGGAACTTGTTTGAATACATTCTGGAAATCAAAACTAATATTATGAATTCGAAAGTAACTCTGTCTGTTACGCTTTTTGAATATATACTATGTAGTTAATTATAATTATAATTAACTACATAGTACCTATTCGTCCGACTGATCGGACGATGTTGACCTTTTTTCCTGTTGGTCTGACTGATCGGACGTTGTGGACTTGTTTTTCTGTAGGTCCGACTGATCGGACTACAAGTTTTTTAAAATTTATCATTGAATAATGAATCTTACTATGATAAGGCTAAGCGCGCACTACGGTTAAAAATCGGTGCGAAATAATATCGCAAATCTGTGAACAATAGAAAAACACTACAATCCGCGCACTACGAAAATAAATCGTTTGCGATTTAAAATCGCAGATGCGAAATCGTTTGTAAATTTTGTACCGTATGAAGTGGTATCAAATCTCGCACATTGTGGAAAAAAACGCAAACGATTTATTTTCATAGTGCGCGGATTGTAGTGTTTTTTAGATAACCAATTTTTAATATGTTTTCTAATATACTAAATTTATTATATACTAAGTTTTATTCTATTATCAGCTCGGTGAAGGTTGTTCTTGGGTCGGATCTTAGACCATAACTATATTTTGCCTCCGCTATTCCGCAAGCGAAAATAAATCGTAGTGCGCGTAGGAACTATTGTCGTTTGCGATATTATTTCGCATTTTAAATATCGCAACGAACAAAAATCGCAGTGCGCGCATAGCCTAAGCGTCATCTTAATATTGTGTTCCTCACAAATTTGTAAAGTACACGGTGGTTTAATCAGGTCTAGAAATCTATATTCTGGATTACATATTTTGCAATTATTTATTTTTGGAGTCCAGTCTTGGATGTATAGGATCTGGTTTGGAATATTGAATGTTATGTCTAGTATTAGTATCGAAGGCTGGCGAGTGTTACCCGGGGGCCTCTTGTCGTCGTGCGGCGCGGGGTCGGGCGGCGCGTGCAGGCAGCCGGCCAGGCGCCGCACCGCCCCGCTCACGGCCGCGCCGCCGCCGCACACGTACGCGTTCGCTATCTCCATTATGTCGCACGAAACCTGCCACCGATCACCAAAATTACCAACTATTTCACCATTTTTCAACTTGCAAGAATTGAACGTTTCATAAATATAACGTAAGAGAGAAAAAAAGAGAGAGAGAGAGAGAGAGAGAGTGGAAATGGAAAATAATAAGGTTAGTGATATAAGTTGTGGGACCGGAAGAGGTTTAGAATTCTCCCGGTCCGCCAGTCCCTAGAACGGGCCCGGTACCGCAGACGAATCGGGCGTCCGGGCGTCGGAGGTCGCAGAATGTCCGTCCACCATAAGTATAAGCCTGAGGAAGATAAGTGAGGCCATATGTCACCCTAGCAGAAGCAGGCCGGGGTGGCGCCGCAAACGCTTTTTTCTGACAAGTGAGGGAACATCGGGGTTCCTGCACAGGAGGGGGCCATCTACAAACCGTAGGTGGCCCGAGGTACGTCGGGGTTCCAGGGATTTCCTTTCGAGGGTGCACCTGGCTCCCGGGCTCCTGGTACCCGAGATGTCGTGCGGTTTTACTCGGTTCGGGTCCGATATGCCATCAGTCGGTGGTACCCGGGGGGCTTTCCGCACAAAAAAAGTGGTATAACCGGTCACCTCGCCGTCTTCTACTGCGCTGAGTGTCGTGACTTCCAATGCCACATGGGACAACACTTCGTGTGGTAAACAAATTAATATTCACAATTATATAATAACAATAACAAAAATAAAGTTATCAACAAAAAATATAATGACATCAGTTGATACGTCTGCTCGTTTGCCCCCTATTCCATAAAAAAAAATAGTCAGGGTGTTCTTTGTGTGCGTTTCGTATGTCTCAAGTCCACGCGACACAGGAATGTTCCCAGAGCGGTAGTTGTCTTTTCAAGAAAGAAATAAAAGGAAGAGCAAAATTCAGCTTTTCACTCACCAGTTCACTATCATTGCCGTCGTCTTCCCCGCTGGCGGCCTGCGGAGCGGGCACGTTCAGCCAATAGCTAGATGTGAGACGCTCATCGCTGGCCTCTCCTATAGCGTATATAATTCTAGCCTGGAACTGCGTGACCAGGCTTTCTGACGCCGGCAACACTGGTTCCTGAATTTCTGGTGGTGTTGCAGGTTCCTCTGTAGTCTTGGACTTCAGAATGTGTTTGGTCAAGAAGGTAGCGTTAGCTATTGCATCTTCGTCTGAATTCTTCTCCTAAAATGTGCAAAATTATTCAACTTTTCTAGAGCAAATCAAAACTGAAATAGATCACTATCAGAAAGGCTTTCAAAAATCCTGTTTAAAGACTAATTTAAGAAATCATAAATCAATATTGTTTTAACTGAAAGACTTCGAGAATAACAATCATACCTTCAATATTTTTTCCAGTTTTAGAACCGGATGATCCTCTTCAGTGGACTGATATCCCACCATATCTGCCATCTCATGCACAGTTAGCATAGTCTTCCTGCCGACAGGACCCTCGCCTTCTTCCGTTTTTAAGATTCTGATTAGGTCTATATATAAACTTAAACATTCAGCTTTATCCTCTCCTTGTCCTTCTGAAGCCCATTTAAAGAATTTCCCCAGAGATTCTCGTCTTTTGAAAATAAATTTTCGAAATTGCTGGAAACCGTGTTCATGTTCCGTTAACACGAAATATGCTCGAAGAATCGAAGACGCCACTGAGCAAGTCTTTGTAGTAGATTCGAGACAGTCGGCTGTCGCGTCCAAAAATGCTGACAAAGCATCTTTATTTGGCAGGGAATTAACCAATATGACCTCAGAAGCTCCATTTAAAGGCGTCAGGGTAATTTCAGCGTCACAGAAAGCAGCTAGAGCGTGTGCGGCGTACTCCTGAGCCGCACCATGTTCGTTAGATGCATTTGCCAAACCTAGCACAGAACATAATGCAGTTTGGACATCGTTTGCTCTGGGTCCTCCACTGTTCATTGCATGGAGTACAGCACACTTAACTGGTGCATGCGAAACTAAGCACGCTAGAAAGCCAAGGACTCTGGCGCTACTAGCGGTAGCGGGTTCACCGGGCTTCAATTCCCTTGTAACGGCTCCTACAGCTGCCCGAGCTACAGTGGCTGCCGTGTTCGGTGCCAAATCCGCGATTTGAACACAGACTCTTCTTAGCATATGCACGACAGGCCTATAAGTAGACATACAGATTATCTGTATCATGTCTGTCAAATCATTTGATAAAGCATGCAAATGTGCTGACCAAAGACGTCTTTCGTTTGCCGCGTCAGCTAATTCTCGCTCCGTCGGAGGTGTTTTTGTCTGCATTGGCAAAGGTAAGGGAAGGAGCTCTGAAAACACTAATAAACCAGGGACAAATGTGTACGGTGCGGTGGTTATGTATGATATTACTTCAGAGCACAGAGAAGTCCAAGATCCTCGTCGGATGGAATCTCCATCGTTTGCGTCATCTGCTATTGGCTGGGCATACGCAAGTAAAGCTCTTACTGACGCTTCGGCTGCTTTTGCAGCTGTTCTATATCCCACTGAACCAATCGGGTAAGCTTTGGCAATCCCATAAGTCTTTAGTAAGACAGGAGCTGCTGTCAGATCACGGAATCTTGGTCCACGACAACGAACAACTCTTGACAACATAGCATCGAGCAATCGCAAACAAGGCAATAATACTTGAGCCAAGTGAAGTCCCTTCACTGAGGCGAAGAAAGAAGTATGCATGCTCGGCTGATCAAAATGTGTAGCCAAACGATCCAGAATTCCAGCCAAGTGCACGACACCATCTAAAGAAAATAGCTGTAAAACATTATACTTGTATTTAAGCTCCACATATTCTTCAGTTGCTGATTCACAAGCAATTGTAACGTTATTCTCATAATCCGATATACAGAAATGTCTAAGAATTCTTAAGCATGTCATTAGTTCCCCAGGGAGGTCTGGGGCGTGTTCAGCACTGGCTTTTAATATTTCTACACACTCGGCCATGTCTTCGCCTGTTAACACAGTATTATTTTCAACTGGTTTTAAATATGGTATTACTTCTTGCAAAACACTTGAAACGCTCGGTTCAAATCTATCATGTTCCCTAGATACGTTAATTAATCGTTGTCCATACTTTTTCAAGAATTGTACATTTGCAGCGAATCGCACTGCTGATACGATTAGCTCAATAGCGTAACCTTTGGCTGGAGATTTCTGCTTCAATGGTGACTCATTCTTATTCCTTGTTTTCAAATCGCTCTCGAAGACCTCCATGAGACATTCTGCATTATCCTCCATTACAACAACATCTGGCACGGCTGTTCTGCCAATACTACCAAAACTAAGACAGTAAAGAGATTGTAGTCTGTCTATAAGTTCATTTTCATCACTTTTACCTGCCCGTAAATCACAAATCGATTCCAAATAATATATTGCTTTTAACTTATATGACATTTCCAGCGCCACAATCTGTAGGTCACTGAAGTTACTCAAATCATGAGGGTATAATCCATCTTCGGAATTCTGTTGGGTGTAGGGCTGTGTTAACGTTTTGAATAGTAATTCGCTCATTTCCATATTTTTATACAAAAAACTTAGTCCATTATGAGAGTTAACCAACTCGTAAATTAAATCGTGGATCGGGCTTACTACAATTAAATTATTGCAGGTCGAGGGACTTGTGAGCAGATAGAGACAAACTTCTAAAAGCTTGTGAATACTGAAGAATTCCAGCAAAATTTCGTTGGAACATTCCTTATTGATCTCGAATTGAGCTGAGACTGGAAGAAAACGCTTCGGTTGAGATAAGTGAAAGCACTGTGCTCGATATGTATATAAAATTTCTTCTAAAGCATTCACGATAAAATGCGCATCTGCTTCGGAAAGATCGGCCTCATCACCACCAGACTCACTAAAACTTATAACTAAATCGTATAACTTTTGCAACAGTTCGTAAATGTTTAATTTTTTTATAAGAGCACTGATTGAAAACTTTACCCTTGCTAATGGGTTCGTTTGCATCATTGATATTAAAGCTTTATACCCGTTCTTGGGCTTGCGGTCATCATTTTTATCGAATTTAGGAAAGATAGTTTCTTTCATGAAATGTTCCATTGACTCCTTCGAAGAAAGACAAGCGTTTAATGCCTTTAATATCATAAGACGTATGCTGAGCGCCATATATTCTTTGGAATACATCTCTAGTAAGGACATTGACATATCTATTCCAGACGCAAGGAGTACTTTAGTGACTTCTCCGTTGTGGCGGTGCGACATTAGAGCTTCGGCGAGACGTACCCCACATTTCATGTGCCTTATCTTGTAGGTGGGCTGTTGCTGAGCTAATGCATAATCGTAGTTTAGCCCTATTTTGCAAAACGTTATAAGAAGATAGTAAATCTCTGCAAATTCGTCACAAACATCATGGCGATTAGGGTTTGAGAAAATTCTAAGCACGATATCGGTTGCTTTGCAAAGGTTAGTCATAGCGACATATAGTTGTTCACATTGATGAACCCATTCTTCCCTGGCAGGGTTGTCAATATCAGCAAAGGTGTTTGCAAAAAATTTTTGATCTAATTTTTTGTTAGTTTTAGCTATTTCAGAAATCTTAAACAGTTCCGGACTGGCATCGCACAAATCATCAAAAGTGGCATTTAAGACATTTTTTTTTCCATCTTTTTTAGCACCTAATAGGTGAATTTTATTCAAATGTTCATATTTATTCCACTCGGATTTAAAAGGATTGTAATATTTAATGATATCATCCCCTACGCAGTAATCGTTTACATCATAATCACCTTCAGCATAGGTAGAACCCTCGAGGTCATCACAAATATCTTCATCCGACAGAATGGGCTCGAACTGCTCAGCATCCATTGATCTGTCATCATCTTGATTTATAGTTGGTGATTCGACAACTTTAGTATTCGGATTGTCTACTATTTGAACAGTAACCAAACTAGAATGTTGTTGTTCAACATAGGGCGGAGCCTCAGCTTCTTGAGAGGGACTACGAATAGGTGGCTTGTGTCTGTAACTTTGATGGTAAAAGTCGACTCTCGGGATCTGTTTACCACTTCTGTCATATTCAGGACCTTCTTCTGATCTAATAGAGTTAATAGGACTAGATGCGTCCACATCTCTTGGCGATAAAGGCCTTCGGTTACCTTCCCCTGGAGGTGTTCTTGGTCTTTTTCTGGGATCATCACGGCTTGGAGACCTACTGCCGTAGCTAGACCCTCTGATACGACTGTAAGGAGAGTGGCGCTTTCTATCATAAGATGCCTGTTTCTCAAACGATGGAGCGCGTCTTTCATACGATGAACCACGCTTCTCATATGGTGACAAACGTTTTTCATAGGACAATTTTCTTTCGTAAGATGGAGCTCTCTTGTCATAAGGAGACCGGCGTTCATATGAGCCGGCCTCTTTATCATAAGAACCACCGCGAGATCGATCGTAAGAAAGTTCGCGATGACGCCTGTAGTCATCCTTTTTGTAGGATCCTCTGTCCCAGTCGCGGTCGTTAGACAATCCACGCATGCGGTCACCACTTCGAGATCTAGATCTGCTCAAAGGACGATATTCTCCTTTGACTACATAATCTCTATCGCGGCTCCTTGATCGCGAGCGAAGTCGATCCAATCTGTCCAACTCTCTACTTCTGTCGCGATGTCTCGATGACTCGCGGCTCCTTCCTCGATCGATTGACCGTCTTCGACTTCTACCATCGCGTCTATCTCTGTCATGATCAAGAGAACGGGGGCTGTGACGCAACCTGTCAGCTTCTCTTTCACAGCTGAGATCTCTCTTGTCCCAAGTACCTTCATCCATGTGCTGGTAGGTTCTAGGATCTTTTGGTCCTGGACCAGGTGCTGGTTCAGACTCATAGTAGTCAGGTCTATACATTTGATTGTCATAATTCTCAGTATAGTTGGTGGGGCCATAAGCATCAGGGTTGGCCGTCACTACATTTCCAGTGTAAGCTGGTATTGGGTTTGAAGTTTCCTGGGGCCAATCTGGAGTCTGAGCCACTACTGGGGGTGGTGGCACGACCTCACGCGCCACTGCGGGTCTTTGTACAGTTGGAGGTGGGTTAGCACCTACTGGGGTTTCAGGCAGCACTTGAGTCAGGTTGCCATAGACAGCCAAGGTGATTGTTGTATACCAACCTGAAGAAGAAGACATTATCTTTTTATAAATAATAAAACTGCTGCAACTGGTAAAAACTAAAATATAACTACTATGAATATTAAAAATGCATTATTTTCATTCTTTTATTTTTAACCGACTTCCAAAAAGGAGTAGGTTCTATGTTCCACTGTATGTATATATTTTTTTTTTTTTATGTATGTTCACCGATTACTCCGTCAGTTGTGGACCAACTTCGCTTAGACTTTTGTAGTTGTTTGTTTGTATTCTTTTTGGCTTAGCACCGACTTCAAACAGATTCTAGGTACCTAGCACACATTATAATACTACTATTGAAATGAATAAAGAATTAGGTATAGGCAATTTATGAAGAACCAGTTTATTTTACGCTTTTAAGTGTTTTTTTGGCAGAGAGTTTCCGTTGGATGTTTTTTGAAAGTCGGTTTTTTTTTTTTTTAAATAATATATATGACTGTTCACATCAGATATTATCCTGTCGTGTCATGTATGGAGTCAGTTCATCATTCTAAAAGCTTTGTATAATAACCAACTATGCCTCTATTACCCACAAGGTTTGTGGATTTTGAATAGGATATTGTTCACCATTTCATGTTTTTATTGTTCTAAAATATGTTTTTTTGCAAAATAAAAGTAACCTAAGTTACTACTTAACAGCTATCTGCCAGTGATAGTCTCGTCGAAATTGGTCCAGCCGTTTCAGAGATTATCCGAAACAAAGAGACATACAGACAAACATTTTCAAAAATACTTTTTTTGACCACAAATCTGTATATACTTTCATGTACATTTAGTGTAAAGGCTGTTAATTTGAACTTTAAAATAGACAGACTACAATTTTATTTATTTGCATAGTTTAATGTTTTTTAATTGAAATTTTTTGACGGACTCTTTACTAATTCTTAAAATTAAAACGGTAACCTACGCTTGCATTGTGAGTTATATAAAATTTGTACCAGCAAGAGTAAGTACTTACTCATAGCATTTAGATTATTAATTAACGACACAATAAATTAAAGTGATAGATAAAGACGCAGATCTATATTTAATTAGTCTTCTGCATAGCAGCAGTAATACCTTGTCCTAATAAAGGCAAAAATACTCTGTGTGTAAATGATGTTCACTGAAGGTTATGTAAACACTAAACAATATACACCAAGACACATTACAATAGTTACACACAAAGTTAGACATTTATCCATTAATAGATATTATCTTTCATCTTATTTTCCTGTAATTAGTCTGTATGATTTAGAGTGAGACTATGTGAATGTTTTTTTTTTTTATGTTTGGCCCGCAGAATCCAAGAGTGGTGGTCACCATACTCATTGCGAATGCAGACAATGCAGCATGGAAACCCACACCATGGCGGCCTAGTGATGCTGCTGCATCTTTTAGTCAAGTCAACAAGTATGGAACTTGTTGACTAGACTAATTGGGCCTCCGGTCTCGCACTCACCAACGAAACACGACAGCTCAAACGCTGTCATTTTGTGATGTGCTAATAATGATATGTACAAGACATTTTTGAACTGAAAACTTATTATGGGAGAGTAAACTGCTTTGTTATTGCTGAGGCTTGCTTATGTTCTTATAAATACATTCTTACAAATAAGGGTCACAGAAGCAACAAGGTTAAATTAAAATGTAATATCTCTTTTCTAGTACTCACACTAGAACTCACAGTACAACATACAAGGTTAAAAATAATGAATGTCAGCGTGAAATCACCAAGTGCTTGTTTCACTTGTCTATCCACTTACTTCTCCTATATATACTCATAGATAAAAGGTTATCTATACTAATATTATAAACGTGAAAGTTTGTAAGTATGGATGGATGGATGTTTTTTTCTCTTTCACGCAAAAACTACTGAACGGATTTGGATGAAACTTTACAGTAATATAGCTTATACATCAGAATAACACATAGGCTACTATTTGCCGCTATAACCGACATACACGCGGGCGGAGCCGCGGGCAACAACTAGTTAAGAGCAGTGCCGTCTTTACCATAAGGGCACACGGTGCCAGTGCCCAGGGCCTCCATCCTCAGGGGGGCCCCGAGGAACCGTCAATTTCTCTCGCACATAACATTTTTTTTTACAAAAAAAGTATGTATTATTCGAAACAATTACTAAGCTTTCAGTTCATATATTTTTTACGGTTGAAAAATGAAAGCGTAAAAAATTGTGTCTCTTTCACCTTCTTTACGATCAGTACTTTTTGCGTGAAAGAGTAACAAACATCCATCCATACTTACAAACTTTCGCGTTTATAATATTAGTATAGATTCTACATCGGTAATGTTATCACAAGGCGCTTATTTAGAAGGTATCCTACTTAATTTACTAAGTACATCATCTGGCGATCACTTATAATAAAAACTTTGATTCCAAGGTCAAGCTGCTGTTTCCTATTATATAAATCGTTTAAGAAAATAACTAAACTTAAGTGTTAACTAGAGGGTGAGGCACATTTCTTGCAGAAACGATGATCGATGGGCTACTAATTTTTTACGAGACGAACGCGTACAGATAATTGCAACGTTGTTAGGCCCCCCACAAGGTGGTCCGACTACCTGGTAAAGGTTCCAGGAAGCAGTCAGAAGCAGATAGCATGGAAATAGCAGCAGGCAGCGAGTATAAATATTTGTCAGAAGCGCTCGAGTCGAGATACGGGGATCGCCATTTGGAACACGTTTTCCGCGCCCTACTACGCGATAGAGTTTAAGGTCTGGGAGAAGGCCTATAGCAATGGGCATTGCAAATTGAGAACCTCGTACAGAAAGCGTACCTTTCGGCCGGTCTTCTGCAGTTAAGTTGCCGGTTAAGGATTTTGCAGATGAAGACGATATAAGACTACCTGGAAAACATTTCGAAAAGAAATTTGTTGATCCAAAACGCACGTTCCAAGGCAGCAATCTGGGAAAATATGACAGCAAAATGAAAGGTGACGTCATCATACAATGCAAAGATATGTCTCGTAGAGAAAGTGTACTCCAAGTCCAAACCCGAAATCAATTGGCTTGACGGTGAAGCTCATCAACGTTACTCCTTTTGGGCCCTTGGTGAACTCGTTTGGGGTTTCGTCTTCAAGGGTCCCGTGAAGATGAAACAATGAAGATAACACAGGGGTATGACGTTGCCGACAGCTTGGTCCGAAGCTGGTCGACGCTGCCTCCGCCCTTGGACGACTTTTGCCCAACTTGGGTGGAGCCAGCGTCGCAACGCGACTCCTCTACACGGGGGTTGTCCGGTCGATGGCGCTGTATGGTGCACCGGTGTGGGTGGCGGCTCTGACTGCCCTAAATAAGGCCCGCCTTAGGCGGCCTCAGAGGGTATTGGCAGTCAGAGCCATACGCGGATACCGCACGGTGTCGACCGAGGCGGCGTTCGCCTTGGCCGGAACACCCCCGTGGGATTTGGAGGCGGAAGTGCTCGCCGAAGTTTATCGACGGGTGGCTGGATATCGGGCGGAAAGTGGCTTTCGCCCTTCGCCCGAAGAGGTACGCGAATGGCGTGAAGCCGCTCGTCGAGCCACTATGGACAGATGGTCGTTCCGGCTGGAGACTCCACGCGCTGGCTTTGCCGCCGTGGAGGCTCTCCAGCCGGTCATCCTCGAGTGGGCAGGGCGGCAGCAGGGACCCTTTCCTTTCGACTGACGCAGGTCCTTTCCGGGCACGGTTGCTTCGGGAAGTACCTGCACTCGGTCGCTAGGAGGGAATTGAGTCCCGCCTGCCACCACTGCGACTGCAGTGAGGACTCGGCCCAGCATACGCTGGCGATCTGCCCCGCATGGGCGTCGCAGCGTCGGGCCCTCACTGCAGTCATCGGAGGAGATCTCTCGCTACCGGCCGTCATACGCTCCATGGCCGGTAGCGATAGCAGTTTTACCGCGGTCGCAACTTTCTGCGAAGATGTCATCTCGCAGAAGGAGGCGGCGGAGAAGGCCCGGGAGGATGATATTCACTCGGACCCAATCCGCCGCCGGCGAACCGGGCGGCGGAGGCGCGCCTATCAGCGCCTCATGCCGCCCTGAGTGTGGCCGCGGATGGTCGGGACGGGCTTTCCCTTCCATCCGCTCTAGTGGCCGCCCGTGAGGAGGCGACGTTACGCGTGTGCCGTACGTCGCCTAAATAGAGATTTTAACAGCAGACGGTGCCCGCTTCTGTGCGGGCTATCGCTGGGAGGGGTCCGGACGTGTTAATAACTGCAGTTCCCGAATTCCTCCCTTCACAGGCGCAGAGTGGCACACCGTGTGGTTTTAGTCGGATCGAGTCGGACACACCGCCCCGCCGCAAGCCCCGGTGGGGTGACGGTCCGAGGGGGTTTTTTAACGTGTGGAAACACGTTAAAAAAAAAAAAACGGGTATGACGTTGACCTTATGCAACTTATCACAAGGATAACCTTGTGCTTTCTATGTGATAAGCTTAACCTGCTCGGAGTCAAATATCGTCTGCAACCAGTACTACTAAAGCTTATTGGGCACAATGGGATAGTTTGGTTCTACAAAACGGGATCCTTTATCGGAGATGGAAGAAGATCAACGGGAGAGAGTTCTACCTGCAAATCCGTGAAGTTCACGATTCAGGAGGCCATTCTAGTGTCAAGAAGACACTGTTAACAGTACGTGAGACATTCTACTGGCTTCATTCTTGGCAAGATGTACCAGATTGGTGCAGTAAATTGTACTGTCGTAAAAGGTCCACAGATGCGAAGTCAAGGAAACCAGCAACTGTAAAACGTCGGCACATCATGGAAACAAATCACGGCTGACGTCGCGAGCGATAACAAGAAAACCCGAAACGACCAGCGCTCAAACGATTTTGATGAAGGTGCACTGGTTTGGCTCCTTAACCCAACCCGTGGGAAAGGGAAATCCCTTAAACTAGGTACAGACCAAGTGGGAGGGTTCATACAAGGTCGGCGACTACCAAGAGGGGTTTAAAGTAGTGCATTAGACCGCCTGGCTAAATATTGTGGCAGCCATAGCGGTTCTCGGGACGAGCATCTCTAAGAAGGAGTAAGTGTTACGAAAAAAGAACATTCCACAAAAAGAATCGTGAATCGGTTTAGCCTTGAAAGTTCTAGTCGGTTTCTTGAGGCACAAAACAATGAACATAACGCAAATGTAGGTAAATAGAATCGAATAGGTATAGACTGTTCGTCGCGAGATTGGCAGTCCCTTCGAGAGGCTGCTGAATTTTCTCGAATGATCTATAGCGGCATATATTATAGAAAGGCGTATCGCGGACCGCAGTGCAGTTCAGTTTGGGCTATAGTACGACAAATATCTAAGTGATATAAGTGATTAACACAACGAGCTCGGCGAACATTAAGGACTATTGTTTTAAATTATTCTGTGTTTTAAGAGTGTTTATAATAAAGTCTCTTTTACACGGCAGAAGGCTTATTTCTTATATTCGTTGAACCCTAACACGAAATGTATAATAGAGGATTTTGTTTAGCAGAAAACCTGAAAAAAAAACATTATCGTTATTGTAACCAAAAAAATTTGCTACATATTAATATCATTCATGACTTAATAAATTATATACTTGATTACTCATAAATGATCATAGTAGAATGTTAGTGTAATTCGCTTTCTTTACTTTCCAAAAGGGCCCCAAATTTTTGTGTGCCCAGGGGCCCCAGCTGAGCTTAAGACGGCTCTGGTTAAGAGATATGAAAAAGAGATCTCATTTTTTTTTGTACAGGGTTTTTTCTGTCAATTAGAATAGCGCCACAAAATACATAAACATTTTAATAAATTAATAAATAGCTTCCATTTGCAATAAGAACAACTAATTATGTAAGTTCACCTAAAAGTTTCTAAACAAGTAATAGTAGTACAACAGTGTAGATAGGCAATATCGTTATTCTGGGGTCTCCCAAAGAGCTTCCTACACAGGCATATTTAAATTTCTTAAAACAATTAGCCTTAATCATCAGCATATAATTCAGGTTATCTTATTTCTTCGTACACTTCTGAATGGTGGAGTAGACTTCAGTCAACCACTAAGCAACATTAATTAGTCAGTATCAAATAGAATTACCACAACAGCCCCTTACTAAAACCTTTAATATTCTATTCAGCAGAAAACTGGCAAACACTCACCACTAGAGTGTATGTGTCTCTAATATAATTCCTTATGTGTGTGTGTGGACGATCAGATACATTTTTCATGACTCATTTGTATTTAAGCAAAAAATAATGCAATGCTAGATCTTGTTAATGGTGAAACTTAATTTAATGTTTATTTTTACCTCTATTATCATTTAATTTTAAATGTTTGTCAAAATTGCATGTTTCAATTGTATATCCTTTCCAAATCTGTACAAAAAATGTTGTGTATGTACATCTATAATTTTATTGATTTACACAAGTTTTTATTTTCAGCTTCTAGTACAAACCTATTCGGTATATTGTTGATGTTCCTTAATAAATAACCATCCTTCAGGTACTACTAACCTCTGAGCACTAGGCCGTCTGTAGGTATCCGTGGTTGATCCAACCCATTCCCACACTCCATATGAATCTGTCCATTTTGACAGTAGTCTAAGCTGCCAAGGGCCTCAAAAGTGGATGCGCCGGGCTTACTCAAATCGTTGACAAAGAAGTCTATATGAAATTTCGTAGGATTTGTAGCACCCAGTCGAACTCCACCAGGAAAATCACCCTCTACGCGCGCCCCCAAGGGTATAATGCGGATTTCCCGAACATACACTGATTTCGGAAACTGCACCAAGTCTAAATTCAGCTCCTGAAAGAGAGATATTAAGTCCTTACAAAAGCTGTTTATTAAATATGTATATGGCACAACTGGTGTAGTTTTACCTCACTAGTATCGTGGGAGAATGTATCAAAAAACAATAAATCCGGTTGCTCAGCGGCCGACATTTTAGAAGAATTCAATTATTAACATTTATTCAATCATAGCAAGAAATGTTCCACACTTCCACAGCACAAACCGCAGTAGTTAAGAAGAATTCACTTCGCGTTTCGCGTCGCTCGATTACAATAGCGTTTCAGTTTTAAATTTACTCTTATTTCTCACATGAGCTACACCACTTAGGAGAAAAGAGTACAAAAATCAAACCAAAATGAAATAGAAATAAAAACAACGCTACATCCGAGACCTAAGAGTATGGAACGACAAAAATCGTTTCCACATTATTTTTGACACTGACATGAAGGAGCAGTTGAGGGTACAAAAAATATCTGGATAGAAAGCTTAGAGCATGTATACCTGCAGGGCAGCCGAACTGGCGGAAAGCGTGATCGGAGTAGAGAGAGAGAGAGAGAGAGATAGACTGAGTTTGGGGAGTGTCTTTCTCTTTTACGCAAGCTTCTGATTGGTTGGTGTATTTCCCGCCAAATCAGTCATGCAATTGGTTTGTGCCTCCACCAATCAGAAGCTTGCGTGAGAGAGACAGACACTACCCAAACTCAGTCTCTCTCTCTACTCCGATCACGCTTTCCGCCCGTTCGGCAGCCCTCTAGGTAAACATTCTAACTAGCGCCTTAAGTGTCGAAATTGTGAAGCTGTCTAAGAACGACACTTTGACAGTTTTCAAAACAATTTACGTAACGGAAAAAAATATTAATTAAATATAAATTAGTATTAAGTGGTTTCTTGCTGGACGAGACAATAATTATGTTGTCAATAGTCGATGTAGTTAAAGCGTCCTATTTTCTCGAGCAATTGATTTTATTTTTTTGGGCTAGTGGTACTTCTTTAACAGTTTCTTTTAGTTCACTAGAAAACAACTTCTATCTTTTAGAATCTGGAACAATAAACATAATCTCGTTATCTGACGAGAAACTCGCCTTAGCCTTAACTAAATTACCGCTTTTATGTAAGCTCTCAAGTTCGTCGTCTAGTGGTTAGCCTAAGCGACTGCAGATCGAGAGGTCTCGGGTTCGATTCCCGGGTCGTACTGCTGTTGGGTTTTTCTTACAAGAAATTCTAAATAGCAGCCAGGAGTATGGAAGATGGCGGTGTTTCCCGCCCGTGCCTCGGAGAGCACGTTAAGCCGTCGGTCCCGGTTGTCATGAACATCTATGGCAATCGTTATTGGTAAAACAGTGCCCTCAAATATACTGACAACAAGTTCAATCATCGAATTTAGTTCGCCCTCAGGGTCGCGGAGGTCCGATGCCAGTCGCTCCGTGTAAAAACTGATATTCAGGTAAAACCGGTTGAACTAGTAGCCGACCACAAATCTTGGGAATAATAAAGGCTAGGAAGAAGATGTAAGCTCTCAAGTAATATATAATTATATTTGTGTATTAGTCATTAGTATGTTCTCATGTTAAGTGAATTGTATTATAATTTTTAATGAGAATAACTATTTAAATGACTAACACAAGTAAATATAATATAAGTACAATAAAGTAATTAAAACATAATACAGACTGCACGGTAAGCCCACTGGTTTAAACGGTCGCCACGTCACTTTCTACTGCGCTAAGTGTTAAGGGTTCAAATTCCACATAGGACAACACTTGTGTGATCTACAAATTGTTGTTCTGAGTATGGGTGTTCTTTGTGTCCGTTTCATGTATGTTTTTAAAGTCCCTCGCCACGCAGGGTGTATTTTCGTAAGACAGGAGTTGTTTTTGAAAAAAAAAAAATGTTACTGTTTGGAAAATAATTTGAAGCTTGAAAATGATGAAAACAAATGTTCATTACTGTTTAAAGCGGCTTGCCCATTCTTAAATCAGTCTCCCATTGTTTCTTCATAATTTTTTGTTTCTTGGAAACAAATGAAAACTAATTCCTAATTCTCCGTAAGTAGGTACTATATTAAGAAACGCAACAATATTTTGTATTTCTGCTTTTATTTGCAACAAGTTTATGTATGTAATCGTGATTCATCTGATTATGTCTAAACTTATTATTCTCAAATTTTAATAGCAAACTTAGCAGAGTGTCGTTCTTAGATAACTTCTAAACGCCGCTATAGAGGCCCGCGGAAAATCTTTGCATCGCCAATTGATATTGAATTTTTTTTGAATTTTGGATAAATTAATTATGTGTAATAAGAGATTCGAACAAATACCGTAAAGTCCAACAGGTTTCAAAAATGAAACTTTCTTTAACTTCGTAAAAATCCGTGACTAATCAGATCTCTGATCAGAGACAATCGCTGAGAGAGCAAACCGATCTCTGATCTGATTTCTTATTGTCGCTTCTTACAAAAGTGCATTGTGTCTTGATTTTATTTAATTACAACTAATAAACTGTTATTTTGATTCAAAAATGGTGCTATGTAAAATGGAGTGCCAACCTAAAGTTGTGCCTATAAATAAAGCTGAAGAGAGCCGAAAATCCCGCAAATATCGGCAAATTAGAAACAAAATAGAGAAAATAAGAGGTGCATAGCTACTTTCCTTAGGGTTAATAAATAATAATAATAATCAATAAATATTTCGGACATCTAACACACAACGCCATCTAGTCCCAAGCTAAGCAGAGCTTGTGTTATGGGTACTAAACAACTGATATAAATACCACACATGCATACATACTTTTTTTTGTAAATACAACCTCAAATCATACAAAAATTTGGTCCGACTCAGGAATCGAACCCGAGACCTCAATCACATACAATATACATTAAACTTAATTTTTCGCAATATGTGTGCACCTGAATGTGTAATTAAAAGTTCAAATTAAATTGGATGAAATTAAAAATGATTTACATTATGATTATAGTTTCAATAAAAAATATAGGTTCAAACAAATATCCCCAAAAAAAAAAACAATTACTTAACGACCTTAAAATGAGTACATTTTTTAGGCAGAGCCACGCTGATTTCAGCACCGACTCTCGACCGGGGCTTTACTAACCTCTCATGGAAAACCAACCTTAAATTATAGCATTCGTGCTATCGTGTTTCGTTGGTGAATGCGAGACCGGAAGCCCAATGATGCAGAAGCATCTCTACAGGCCGCTATAGTGTGGGTCATCATGCTGCATTGTTGATGACCAACACTCTTAGATTCTGCTCATGCTTTCCATCAGGTAGAGTCACCTTAGCGGGGCCCATACATAAAAAAAAACATTCACTTTCATTTTTGGTATTTTTCATTTGACTGATCTATTAAAATGGTATACAATATTCATAGTTTCATTTCGACAACCCTGACAGTTAAATATTCAAGTTGTATCATATGAAATATAGTGACGTCAGTTACCTACCTGACGTCATTGTCCATTAAATTAATAACAAAAAACGGTAAGGTCCTCGATTCAGTAACAAACGCGGCTTATTGTCTCTTATTTAAGTCTTGTTTTAGCATTTTAATATGACTGAAAATAAACGGTATCATAATTTCACATATACAAATAAATTACAATAACAATTGTGTGCTATCCTTTCAATGTTACTAGTTTTTTTTTTTTAACATAAAATTACTATAATTTAACTTTGCCGCTTTTGTTATCAGACGCTCACGCTTGATTTGCATCCGCAACAAGAACTGGACCACATTGAAATGGGACCACACAGGAAGCACCAGCTTTCGAAATAAAAAAGAATTATCGAAATCAGTTCACCCAGTCGAAAGTTATGAGGTAACAAATACAAAAAAAAAAAACAGTCGAATTGATAACCTCCTCCTTTTTTGAAGTCGGATGAGAAGCGTTCACGACGATGGTTTCAAAATTGTCAATGTTTTTATTTCATTACGATTTATTGTTATTATTCGAAATGGGCTGTCATTTTAAAATCATCAGGGTGCAAACGAGCAGATGTATGGCCTGATGGTAAGCGATTACCGCCGCCCATGGACACCCGCAATACCAGAGGCGTCACAAGTGCTTTGCCGGCCTTTGGGGGTGGAGGGGAGATGGGAGAAGGGAATTTGATCTGAGTTGTACAGTGATTAACAAAAAGAAACACAGATGAGCGCTACACCGATTCCAATGAAATTTAGCATGAATGAGATACTTTGATTCTTGAGGAAGAACATTGCCTACTTTCTACTGCGATAATCGACATACACGCGGCCGGAGTAAATCTTAAGAAATATTATTAACGTATTCACTGTGGGACTTTGATTAATATCATAAGCAATAGAAAGATATATATGCAATAGATAGACTAAGCAATGGAAAGATATATTGTATTAAGAAAAAAAATTAAAAACTTGTAAACCCGACTACGAAAAGACTTTTTATTAAATTCAAATAGCTTATGTAACTTGTAACACATTTTTTTTAAAGGCGACAAAGAATAGTAACAATGATTTTTGAGAATAGCGCCCTCTGTGGACTCGTTGTGCAATTAGGCGTTATCCAGTACATTTGATAGATGTTCGCTGATTGTGCGAGAGAGGGCGTAATTCAATAAGATGTATTGATTTATTGTGAATTTCGTTTAGAAATAATTTGATAAGGTTGAATAGTTTGTGAACGTTTATTGAGAGTGTCGTTGAAGCTGTCATAAAGAGATTAAAGAGGGGAGTCTTCTGGAACGATCCATGAAACTGGATATATAAGTGGATGCTTTCAGTCTAGAGTCCTTTTTCTTCTTTGTTTTGAACGCAACCAGTATAGTGTCTGCCTGTTTGTTGGTTATATTAATTATTAGTGATTTTATCCCGTGTGAAGCGGTAAGTGAGAAAATGTTTTTTAGATTTTTTATTGTCATTTTCTGTTCTTCAAGCCATGTTTAGTTGTTCCACTTGCTCTTAGGGCTCAAGGTTACGGTTGAGGAATGTCATCTCGAAAATGCCACGAATGTGGTGCAGCTCGGGTGAAGTGTGGCAAGGACATCCTGATGTTCATGGCCTGCAAGGCGTGGCTCCCCATACTAGGGAGCTTGTGATGTGGTTGCTGGCATGGGGAGGATGGCCCGACCGTGGGTCAGGCCAACTGACGTGCTAGAAGGAGGTCACGTATATTATTAATTTCTTTTTGTATAGTTAATCATAAGTAATCTATGGTGTCACTACCCACTATGGTTTTTTTTTTGTGTTTTAGAATTAAGAATGTGTTTAGGATTAAGAAACTGTAAATTTCTTGTCTAATATGATGTTTTTTTGTACAATATATACTGTGATTATGTGTTGTTGAAGTTTCTCTGAAGTGATCCTTTAGGAACCCACCCACACACACAATTATTTATTTAAATTTTCTTTATTTCTATTAATTTATTATAAAGGCGCCCTGGGATTCATGTTCTGTTGACTGACTGGGTCTTGCCGGTGAGTGGCACCCCCTGTTCAGGTCTAGGGGACTGCAAGGTTCGAATCCTCCTTCTTGTTAGGTCCATGGGTTACGACTTGCTAACCGCCTGACAGGTTTAGGTGTTACAAACTCATTAAATTCGGTTCAGTAGTTTAGGCGCAAACATACACAGACTGCCAAACCTATTACACTTCCTGTTGGCTTCTTTGTAAAAAAGCCTTTGGATAGTACTACTGTACTGTTTCTATTAGATGTGGACGTGAACGCACGAGCAAATCTTTCACTGTGTAAATACTGTAAATACTTAATACATATACGAGTAGGTATAAATACTCTATATAATCTTAGTTTAAAATACAGATTTTGATTTGAAACCTTTAGCCTTTGATATGGTATAGATTCGTATTCCTAAGCTCTATCACCCGATACAGGTCAGTGGGAGGTTTTAGGCTGCAGCCTGCACATAATTGTACGTACATTCATAATATTGTAACAAAAAAAGAACCGACTTCAAGAACTGGACCAAATTGAAATGGGACTACACGGGAAGCACCAGCTTTCAAATAAAAAAGAACCATCAAAAACGATTTACCCAGTCGAAAGATAAGAGCCTATATTAATTATAGGTATTTATAATTTGACTGCCTCGTTGGTCTCGCGGTTGGCGTGTGCGACTGCTGATCATGAGGTCTCGGGTTCGATTCCCGAGTCGGACTAAATGTTTGTATGATCTACAAATATTTGTTCGAAGTTTGGGTGTTTTCTATGTATAATATGTATGTATTTACAAAAAAAAGCTATATATATATTTGTATCAGTTGTCTAGTACCCATAACACAAGCTCTGATTAGCTTGGGACTAGATGGCATTGTGTGTTAGATGTCCGAAATATTTATTTATTTATGAGGTAACAAACATAAGAAAAAAATACAGTCGAATTGATAACCTCCTCCTTTTTTGAAGTCGGTTAAAAAGCGGTTTGTGCAGAAGACTTTTAGGCGATGGTAGAAGACTACCATCGCCTAAAAATCGTAATTGCTAGGTGACGGAAACAGTCGCATTTCGGCTTAAGGAAAAGAATAGCAAGATGCAGCACCATTTTGTTTTAGAGAACAATGGCTAACCACATGTTTTTTTGTAAACAAGAAGTCTTTGAGCTGTACGGAAAATTGATGAATTAAAGGAATGAGGAACATTACTTCATGCGGTTGATATTTATTTGTTTATTATTTTCCAATCTCCATTGTTCATGACTGAACCTATAGTTATAATAAATGACCCACTGACGTAAGGAAATAAATATATTTTCAATACAAAAAACCAAGATGCGTATAGTTATTAAATACCATTCAAACGTAATATTGGGTTCCGTAGTTTATAACTGTTTCCAAATACATATATCACTGTATCCTCACTCACTCGACTTTCTTTGTGGACTCTCTGTGTGATATTTAAAACTACAGCTTTCTAGTAGATACGCTCACAATCCGCAGAAGAAACTGTATAGGATTTTTATAGAGGCTACGGTACCCTAAAAAGATCTTTATAACCAAACAGGACATAAGAACATGTTTAAGTGTGTTTAAAGCCTGAATTTCCTTATAGGTGTGTAGGTCCTGATGGTACCTGGTACCACATTATGTCTAGCTTGACTCAAGTATGGCGAATACTATTAACTTGCGGTGAATCAGATAAGAATAAGAAAAACATTATTTGCCTTTTTATTAAAAAAATAAAATGGTCTTAGACTCAGCATATGGATGATGATACAGAGCATGCCAGCCGCTGTTATTCTGTCCAAGACTCCAAGCCAATGATTAACATAATCTTAGAATAAGCACAATGACACCATCCCGACCACAATAATCACTAAACATTTAAAAATTAATAGCGTAGTAAGTTGTTGTTATTGAAAACGTTGTATAGAGTACATAACATGCATATAACAAAGTAAACTTTATGTGATACTGTTAATATGTTGCTTAAATGATAAATATTCACGAAGGTTATTATTGATGGAAAATTATATACATACTTCCTTACCCATATGTCAGAGTGTCTTCGTTATTTTTGTTGTGTTAGCGGCAAAAGAGCAGGTTCCACATTCGATTGTAAATGGTTACCTACCGCTGTCTATAGACACCTCCGGCTCCAGAATAGCTACAGGTAGTAGAGCCACGCTGATTTCAGCATGAACGGGCCGGCCGCGTTCGGGCAGCATTAGTGCTATCGTGTTTCGTTGGTGAGTGGGAGACCGGAAGCCTAATGGTGCAGAAGCATCTCAATAAGCCGCCATAATCTAGTTCACCATGCTGTATTATCTGCAGTCGTCATGAGAATGGTGACCACCACTCTTGGATTTTGCTCATGCTTTCCATCAGGTAGAGTATAGTCGCTTTGGCAGGCCAACACACATATATATATATATATCAAATTTATTTTGTTTATGTACATTAAAGCAGAAGCATTATCGGATCGGTCTTTAGTATGTAAAACAAAATAAGCATTATCATAGCCACGATTTTTTTTTCGTCCAGCGAGTCTCTTACCCTCCACCTTGCCCATCATTATTAATTGAAGCAGCATATATCGTTCGTGCATAAGCACATGGCCGAGATATTTATTCATCGTGGCTACGAAATATCCGGGAGTGGACCGGTACCACCTCCGTTGAACAACTGTTTCGCCTGGCCAACGACAAGGAGGAGTACAGGAAGCTGACGGCCAACCTTTGAGGTTGAAGAGGCACTTGAAGAAGAAGCATTATCGGATCGGTTTTTAGTCCTCCGCTAGAATTAGTTGGGGATGATCTTTTACTGCGGTTTGCACTGACTGAATGACTTACTTAAAAGAGTTCCCTGACGCTGATTTTCTGTGAAGTTGTTGTTCGATGTTGTCAAGTTCGATTGAGCCGGTCCTTATTCGTCGAGGAATGGTTCTCACGGATAGTTTTTTAAATCTATACAAATACGGTATCCTCACTCACGCACTCGGTGAAACACAGCGCAAGCACTATTTCACACTGGTTTTCTGCGAGGCCGTGATATCACTCCGGTCGAGCCGGCCCATTTATGCCGAATCGCGGCTCTCCCACAAAAATGTCTGTCTGTCGGACTGTCTGACTGTTTTTTCCGGCTAATCTCTGGAACGGCTGGATCGATTTTGACGGGACTTTAACTGATAGGTAGCTGACGATATAAGGAGTAACTTGGGGCTACTTTTTTTAGACTAGCTTCGCCCCGCGGCGTTACCCGCGGCACGACAATACCCGCGGGTAACATCTTTTGTATACAGCACATTTAAACATACATTTCATTTGGATGATTTCATTAAACTTATCAAATTATATCTGAAATAAATGTCTGTAATCTGTATTATATTAATTTAGAATCGACCTTTTTATTTAAATCATTTTGTATCAAGCCTTATTGGAAAATATGCAATATAAGAAGCACAGACAAGACTTCCATTAGTACCTACGAGAAGTAAATAAATAAATAACAGTAAGCACGTCGTTGCCTACATTTCTATGTATTCATGCATTTTTTTTAAAAAGCCTGGCATTGATGGTGCAGCAAAGTTCTCTGACCTTACTTAATTTACTGGCATCAACTGTTGCGACCACGTAATAGATCCAACACAGTCTAATTTCTTTGAATTAGACAGAGATCAATATACATAGTTTCCGCGCACCACGCCGACCCACGCAACCTCGTTTGCGTCTCCTATTGCCCGTAGCGTGATAATTTCCCCCCGTTTTTAAACATTTTTCATTGGTGCTCCGCTCCTATTGGTTGTATCGTGATGATATATAGCCTTCCTCGATAAATTTACTATCCAACACTGAAAGAATTTTTCTTCTCGGAGCAGCGGTTCCTGAGATTAGCGTGTTCAAACAAACTCTTCAGCTTTATTTAATAGTAAGTATAGATTTAAAGAAATCTTCTGACAATTAAATTGTCGGCGTACCTAAAGTAAACTTGCTCTTTGAGGCCTCTGAACTCCACAAATGGTAGCGAGTAGTAAAATTTAATTCTTTAAATATTATTTCATTATGAGAGATAAATATGGCGACTAGAATTTGATTAGCGGTGCTGAAGTCATACCTCTACTAAAGCTATTTGCTTAAAAATACAGTATTGAATGAAATAACATAATATATGAAAATTTTAGGATAAGATCGATAATCTAAGGAATTTTAGTATCCAAGTTTCGTAACGTTACTAATAAATAAATAAATATTTCGGACATCTAACACACAACGCCATCTAGTCCCAAGCTAAGCAGAGCTTGTGTTATGGGTACTAGACAACTGATACAAATACATATACATACCTTTTTTTTGTAAATCCATACATATTATACATAGAAAACACCCAAACTCCGAAACAAATATTTGTAGATCATACAAACATTTGGTCCGACCCGGGAATCGAACCCGAGACCTCATGATCAGCAGTCGCACTCGCCAAACGCGGTAGCTAGTGTTATAATCTCCACGTAAATATAATAATGTAACTTACGCATAAAGAAAATAAGTTGTTTATAAGATGGTATGCGACCCAAGGGGTGAACAGCAGTGGCAGAAGGCTCTGTGGCAGTGTACGCGGTGTTTGTTCGCTACCTGCACTTTGCGACCACCTGTGTGAGTGGGTGGGTTGCCAGCGCGGCTATAATACCCAACTTTCGGGGAGTTTTGAATAAAAGTTGATAAAACGGTTTTCTACTGTTTTTTTTTGTAGTTTTTAAAGTATCATATTTTAACTCATTTGGTATTCAGATAAGCGCTATAAGGTATAACAACGTTTGAGTCCTCAGGTATCAAAGTTTACTATAAAACTATGAATAAACATAAACCGAACTTCTCAATCCTTTTGAAAACTATTACCCGTAGTACCCCGTAGATAAACAATACTTTTAATGGAAGTCATCTCACGTGTAGCGGGATGGGATGGGATTCGAACCCGCAACCACTCACAAACTGTATGTAACAACTGTGCCAAAACAGTCTTAATGATATATGCTTAAGTATTTTGTACTCTTTTATGTAGGTGATTCGTCATACAAAAATTCTCGAACTGTTCGAGGTGAACTTTTGTGTAGTGTGACGCGTGGAGGCTGGCTACCCCGCGCCGAGCCGGCCGGCGGCGTCAGTCGCTCGCCCGCGCCTACTAGTACTGCACGTCCGTTCGAGCGGCGCATCACACGTCACCAAACTTTCAAACCGAACCAACTTTCTACGCGATACAGTGAAATACAGAGCGAGTGGTCCACATATTTATATTATTGTGTGTGTTTGTGTTGATGTGGTGAGGTGAAGTGAAGATGCGGAGCGCCAGGGAGGCGTTCTGCCTCCTGTTGTTGGCTGTGGCAGCAGCAGCACAGATCGACACGAGGCACTTATCAGGTCAGAGTCAACAGACACTTTCTTTAAACTGCTTTAACACTTAACTCTTAGAAGTTTTTTCAGAGAGAGTTGTTCGTCCGAATACATACAAACTTAGTTTATAACTCAATTAAAAGCTGCAACGGCACTAGTAGAAAACTTTTGAAACTTATACCGTGTACGTGTATTGCTTTATTAAGTTCTAAATAATTTGTGGCAAAAAACTTTATAACTACAGCAATTATTTATTAAAACTTAGCGTTTGCTGACGAATGTTAATGAATTTAATATTCACAAATAACGGTACTGCGTCCATGGAATTCTTGTAGCTAGCACTGGACAAACTACCTACTTAAACATTCTGTTAGCGAATTTTGTGACATAGACAATTTGTTTGCAGTATCTACTTAAGAAATCTTATAAGAACTACGAAAAGACAGTAAGATGTTCAGAAAAAATACTATTTTTTACATGTTGCATTCGTAAAAGTAAAAATGAATTAATTACGCGAATAAATAAAAGTAAATCCGCTAGAAATCTACCTGCTTCTTAACTTGTAGGTAACTAAACTACCTACCTTACGAAGTCGTGAAGAAGCGGTATGATTTTTAAACCCAGTCACGTACATTTAACTTTTTAAATTCTTCACTGCAGTTGTGACTAAGGCTGAAATTTATAAAGCGTGCTTAGGCTTTGCTTAGACTTACCTCACGAGTTAAGTGTGCATTGAAATTTATAGTCATTATGCTTAGCTCAAGCTGAGCAAATGCTTAGCATAGTCTAAGTCACCGAAATCCTTGACTTAGAGAATACTTACGCGCTCGTAAAGATGATTCGATTGAGCAGGTAAAAAAACCGTAATCTAGTTTGAAAACTTTATAACAGAAGTCCGTAAGGGCATGCCAGGGTCAAAGTAAAAAGTTATTTCTAGAAATTGATAATTAATTATATGTAATTGAAATCGAGGCAATCTAAATAATTGTTGACAATTTTTTTTTATGGAATAGGCGGGCATACGAGCAGCCGTATCGCATGATGGTAAGCGATTACCGCCGCCCATGGACACCTGCAACACCAGAGGCGTCACAAGTGCGTTGCCGACCTTTAGGGTGGGAGGGGAGGGGGTTGGGGGATGGGCCTCCGGTATCCTCACTCACTCGGTGAAACGCAGCGCAAGAACTATTTCACGCCGGTTTTCTGTGAGGCCGTGGTATCACTCCGGTCGAGCCGGCCCATTCATGCCGAAGCGTTGTTCTCCCACGGTGTCTATCCGGTTTTTTTTTTGACTGACAAGTCAAAGATACATTCTATTTTACTTGTACATGTGTTATTTTGGCCCTTTTTCACTTAAAATCAATAAAAAATAACGGTATAAATTGATTGATATACAAATAAACGATAAAGATTATAAGATTACTAATATTTAAGTTTAATACAGCTATTTTAAAAATAATATGTGTTTGAAATACTTACCTATATAATTTAAATAAATATGCTATGCAAATTGAAACGTTAAACATTTTTTCCTGAGCTCTTGCTTAGCATACACTCAGTAAATACTTAGCCCAAAGGACTATAAATTCGAACGCTAAGATTACACTGAGCAGGAACTTAAGTAAGTATAGCGTAAGCAAAGTCTGAGCAAAGTCTAAGCACGCTTTATAAATTTCAGCCTAAGTCGTAAACAACAGCACACCTACTGATTCGCTTTCTTTTATAGTCTATGATTATAAAGGAACCAAAAATCAGATTAGAAAAAGTTTTTAAGTACTTCCACAGACAGATTTTTTACCTGTCAATTTAAATAGAGAACAGTTTTTTCTTTATGATAATGGCTCAGATTATTTCAGCTCAAAAAAAAGAAATGACATTTGTGCTCACGAATCGTGACGGTTTATATTATTTTCAAGAATTAATTAACTTTAATGCTATAAGTGCCTAATTTCATGGGGAATATTTAAAAATTTGTATAATTTATTTAGTTTCCTTTGTGCAAGTTTTACGTATTAGGTATGTATAATTAGAGATGTGAGTCGGTCGTTTATAACAAGCCTTTGCATCACACAGCATAGACAATGGCATGTGATACGTGATCCACGAATGAATGGTAATCGGGTTCACTATACTTTGAACCGCCACTTTTTTGTGTAGCCACCTTTTGTGAATTATAATAACAGTTAAAAAAAAGTTCGGATCTATCTATAAGAATCGTGTTTATTTATCTGTCTATTTAATATATACATTTCAATAGATCGACTTATATCCTGTTCAGTTTTTATTATTTAAATTATTTTATTCATTCTAAAATAAAAACATGACAAGAAATAAATCCACATAAAATATTTATGTATTGATATTAAAACCAGTTAATAGATAGAGGAAAATGTATTGGATGCAATCACATTGCAGGTGATAATTACGCCGAATGAAAAAAAACTAATGGAAAAAATTCCCATGTTGGATTTCCACTCTTATAAGAATATTTTCCACGTAACTTCATTATTTTTAGTCTCTGAAAATAAAAAGGACGAAAATTGGTTTCGAACCTGGAATACGAAAACCAGCCGATTCAGACAAAACCGGGTCGAAAGTTTATCCTAACATCATGGTTATCAGAACATGTTTATGGTGACAAATTAAAAAGCTATGCAAGTTATGTTATCTGTGTGTATCATGGCAGTACTGGAGAATTTTAATTACTATAATGATAGACATTCCAACCCAGTTTAAAATTTCTCAAACTTAATTATATATATATACACACATCAAAAGTATCTAGGGATCAACATATGTGTCTAGGGATCAACATATATTTTTGCAATAACTTTTCTCCTGATTGATATTAATTAAAATGTTCTTTAAGGATTCATCAAATAAAGTGTTTTCGTTTGTCACAGTAACGATAAACCAAGTCACCTTTGCATTAATAAAGAAATTTGCCATTTTCCTAATAAAGAGATTTTTGCCATTTGAACCACTAACATTAAAGTTCGAAAAAAAGACTGAAATAACAGTTTTCTTTAAAATTTTATTAGGTAACTTAAACAATTAATAATCCGTGTTTCTACCGCGAACACTAACAACACAAGAATCGGTTTGGCATACTCAAAATGAGTTCATCCAAATCACGCTGTGGAATGGCCGCCCATGTTCGTTGCAACAACAAAAAAAGGTCTTCTTGCGACTGGATACCCTCCATATTCGGCAGAGCTCTTCTCTGTAGCATATCCCATGCATGCTCAATCGGGTTCAAGTCTGGCGACTGAGCAGGCCAGGGCCAAAGCCACATCTCAATCTCAAGAAATCCGCATAAAAATGCTTGATCCCTAGACACTTTTGATGTGTGTATATTGAAACTTCCTTACGATAAAATTCCTTAAACATATTAATTAAAATATTTACTATAAATCATTATATTGTAACAAGAAATCATGATATAACAAACAAAAAAAGTTAAATTTGCCATAAAGAAAATAATATATACGTAGTTTTTTTTTTAAAAAGAAAAATTTGTCAATGGTGTTTGCGCACGTTGATATCTTTTCCACTACAGTTCTTTAGTTGGCTTACTCCAGTCAATAATGTATTAATTTCATTTGTTAGAATATTTTTTTGTGTTGTAGTCAAGAAACAGACTGTTCGTAAGAGTTAATACGAAATCTAGAGTTGAGTAGTAAATTTTACGTCATTTGTTTTTTTTTTTTTTTTTTTAAGAATACTGTGGAGTTTGCCATATTTGTCGGTAGATGGCATTAGATTCGCTATCTACACCCAAACTTACCTAGCGCTTGTGAATGTTTTCCCAGAGGTCCGTGCGACTAGTATTAGTTACGACTAACTGCGTCCCTCGGTGTCACTCGTGGTTTAGCAGATCCATTAAAAAGTGTTAAAAGGTGAAAATGTATTTTAATTCCTTGCTGATCCTACGGGAACACTATTATTTTTGAGATAAAAAGCCGCTTATATATCCAGGGTTATATAGTTAATCCAGGGAATTTTCGTAACAAAGTTTAAAACATACACATTTCATACACACAAAATTTCGCCTTTATTGTATTATTCTGATTTTTTATGCGGTAGCATGTCACTGCTTTTTGTAACCATATTAAGCTATTGCATAGCTTATATCGCGGGCTTTGAGCGCGGCGACCGAATCAAGAAATTCCGTAACGAAAATAAAACCTAACACCCGAAGCTCGCACGGAAGCAGCTGTTTGTGAGAAAGTATATAGGTGGAGAGGTATATAGATAGGATACTTATAGTATCTATCATATCTTTATGATGCCACACTCACCGCATGTGCGCCCCGTAAGTATACATTGTTCATTCGTGTTGCGAAAACTTAATTAACAACATAAAAAGGGAAAAAATAAAACGATTAGGACGAACTTGAATATGTCCACTTTATGGTGACTTTCCGCAACCTTCATTAAGTTTGATGCCAAGGGGATTCCCCGCTGACATTTCTGACAATAATTACTATTAATATACAAGTCCTAATAGGTATAGATGGCACGGTGTGTAAATATCATCGTTTTATAGAATGTAGATATGTATATTTATAACATTTTATGAACGGATAAAAAAAACGTTGATCTTTACTATAATTTAATATTATAAGGCTGAAGAGTTTGTTTGTTTGATCTAATCTGATTTGCGCTAATCTGAGTAACCGCTAGTCCGATTTGAAAAATTATTTCAGTGTTGGATAGTACATTTATCTAGGAATAAATAGGGTATATATCATCACGCTAAGACCAATAAGAGCGGAGCACTCATGAAGAATGTTACAAAAACGGGTCAACTAGTAAAGGACAAACGGCTTTACTTAAGTCTTATATTTCGGGGATATCCGACCAGTTTCAGACCCTACAGGGACCCCTAATCAAGATTAAAGCGACGTTCTGATTCTGGCTAAGCGACTGGCTGCATTGCTGTCTTATCATACAACAGATAAATGAGTGTTAGATGTCCGAAATATAAAAAAAAAAAACCTACACAAGTCTCTGATATACCTACATCATAAGTCTATGTATAGAGAGAATGGGAATAGACAAACATCCGATAATCGATCAGTAAAATGAGTGAACCACGTTCCGGATGAAGTCCATCAATCTTTAAGTGACCACTCACGTATTGCTTCTAAGAAATATCTCAGATAAACACCAGGATCGGTGACGTGTCAGCGTTTAACTATTCTATAATACTCGTACACATCGTACATTAGGTCTTTATCCCTGATGGCGTAGCCAGGAGGATATGACACACCGAATTTTCCGACTATAATTTAAGCTCCTTAAGCTTATTAATATTTTATTTATTATACATACCCTTTAGGTGCATTGGCGGACTTATTGCCCAAGGCACTCTCTACCAGTCAACCTTTGGGTGACTGGTAGAGAATGCCAAATGCCAAATTTATCTAACGGGGGAAAGCAAGAACGGGGAAAATTAGGAGTCAGATTGGGCAAATTAGGAGTTTAAATAAGAAAACTATTGGAGGTCGCATATTTATATGTTATGTACTGGCGTGTAATCATATTGAATACATGTCTGTCACTGATTTAAAATTAGCATTGTTACGGTTGTTTATGTTCATATATACTTTTGTATCTTGTATCTTATAAACCACCAATAAATAAATTCTAGTACACTGCCGCTGCTCTTATCATTATTACAATAGAAACAGTATTGAAAGGGTTCAAGGCAGCTAACCATCCATATTATGGCTTATATGGATGGATTGTGGAGTGCAACTAATGGCTAAAACGAGCCAGAGTAGCACAACCTTAAATTGAATGTCTGTTTCTGTTGGTGATTAGCTGGAAATGATACTGTATCTCCCTTTAAAAATGGGACAACAGTATGTGTACATAATATGTACATCAATAGATTGTTACCACTATAAGCGTCGACAGATTTATAATCTTTATTGTGTAAAAGAACATTCCTTATAGCATCTTTCTTGGAAATAGTTGGCCGGTACCAAATATGAATACTTAACAGAAACACATTAGCTACGCTTTGTATTCACCATTATTTGGCAGCATCTACACTGAGTGTTCTTTTTTTAACGAGAACAGTTAATTCTATTCTCCCACGACACAATACCCTGGCTTGAAGTAATTTGAAGAACATAATTTCTATAATGTCAATGAATTTCGAATTCGCTTGCTGGAATTGGTGATTTTACAACAAGGTAAGTGAGTACCAGAGCTAAAGTGTGAAGTGGCTCGTAAACGTGGGGTCCCCATGCATTGTGACGTCAGATAATAAGTCGAACGTGAATTGAAGAGCTCTCGAGAGTCGTCGACATTGACCACCGGAAAACGATTCGTCGCGACGACGTGTTGTCCGCTCAATAAGTCACTTCCTGTAGTAAGACCGAACTATAACTACAACACACGATTTAGAATCTTCCACCCGTAAACATAAAGTGGCATTTCATTCAAAACAGCTATGTTTATTCTCAAAAACGCTGAGACGTCTGAAATTTCATATAAGTCTGAACTTCGAAATTGTTGTAAGCGAAATTGTTGCTTGACACTTTTATTATAGAGTATAAAGTTGAATATCGCAATAGTCGGTTGCATTACTGAGGTCGACCGCAATCCTACGAATTGGGGTTAGATGGTTGTGCATTTACTACAATTGTTTGGTAAGTATTAATTAATTTCACGGTCGATATCGACGCCTCTCCGTTGAAAGTAGACGGAGTTCCTCTCCAATAAAAGTTCTCGGTTCAATAATGTTGTAGTACGTAATAATATCTCGATGTGTTGGACGAACTTTGAATTGGTCCAAATAATTTAGGTTTATAACTTAACTAGTTATTATTTCTCATTTCGTGTTTCTAATTTTGAAAACGACGAACTTCTGTGGAACCATTTATGCCGATAAGGGTAAAATTTTTTTTTTTTTTTTTGCGAATTATTAATCTTTTACGCAGCACACGCAATAGAAGCTCTTTAAAGGAATAAATTTCGCCCGATTTTGCAATACTTTCCTTTAAGACTCCGCTCCGATTGCTTGTAGCGTGATGATATTTAGTCTTCTTAAATAAATGAGCTATATAACAGTGACATAATTTTTCAAATCGAACTAGGAGTTCCTGAGATTAACGCGTTCCAAACTATCAGTTTAATAATATTAGTATAGATGAAATACATATTCCATCTAATACAAAAATATTATTTAATAAGCGTTTAAACAAAATGAAAATGATTTTTCACCTATTTGGAATCTCGTGAAGCCAAAGACAAGATTTATAAATATCTCAACAAACTTCTCAAACAAGAACATTTTTTCCGCTAATAGCTCTCCAAGAATAAATCTAAAACGACGTCAGTATTCTTGCTCAATTTGGAAAAAAAAACTGTTATACCTGGCAACGGCGAGATTAAAAATAACTTAAGAAAAAAAAGAACTTTTACCAAGATATGCGTTTTTAAGAAACAGTCAGAGGTACAATAGCCGCGAGAGCCACTTTCACCGCCGCTATCGAATAATCGGTATCTTTTTGGACTCGAAACTTGTTTTTCTCGCTATTTCAGTGCGAATTTCAGACTTTTGAATTTGAAGTGAGGAAGTTCGCCTTTAAATTGTGCGAAGTTCGGTATTATTCTCGTTGTACAGTTAACTTTACAAAAACGTGATTGTGGGGGACTAATGGACTAAGTTCAGCGACAAATAGTTTGAAAGGCCTACTTGTTCTCCATTACAATTAATATAGCTAGTAGAAGCTTTTTGTCATGTTTTCAACTTAGGTATTACTTACAGTAGAATTCGCAAATCTAAGTAACCAATAACTTAAGTCTTCGGTATCAAGTTTGAAACAAGTTTATTCTGTACATTATTTAATTATTTCTCTATCCTGAAGGTATTAAACGACCATTTCACTAACTATGATTTTATTCGTACTGACATAATAAGTGAGAAGCCACTTACAGGTATTGTTGATCACCTAAATACATATTTGAAATATCTCATGTGCAAGAAGTGAGTGCAAACTGACGTCTGCAATACCCCAGAGTTCCGTTTTTTTTTTCATGGAATATGGGGCAAACGAGCAGACGTATCACCTGATGTTAAGCGACCACCGCCGCCCATGGACACCCGCAACACCAGAGGCGTCACAAGTGCGTTGCCGAGCTTTAGGAGATGGGGAGAGGGATGTGGGGAGGGGTTGGGGTATGGGCCTCCGGTATCCTCACTCACTGGGTGAAATACAGCGCAAGCGCTATTTCACACCGGTTTCTTATCTGTCATTTCCTCCTTAAATACTAAATCAATTCTCTCTGTACCTTTACTTGAGTTCCGTCTATACATAGGCATAACATATACCCGACAATCTACTTAAAATTATTATTGTTTTTTTCACTTTTAATTCAATGTCTGCAAAACTCGAACTATCAAAACATATACTTTTAATGATCCTACCATCAGGTTCAACACTATCATAAATATCAATTTAAAGCTGTATTTCTACATCATATCACCACAAAATACGGTCGTGTATCTAAACAGTTTACATCTCGTTTACGCATAGTGGGTAGGAGGGAGAGGGAACATACGGGTGTAACCAGTTTGGCAAGCCTTGAACTTGTATCACCGCTATGCCAAGTTATAGTAGCTGTGTACTAGTAGACCGTTTTGTGGGTTTACTTGCGAATATATGCCGGCCGACGTGCGTAGGTCGCCCAAAGGTATCGGTGTTAAATATATTCCTTGCTTGGAGGTATTTGCTCTAGATCCGGGTTCAAATTGTCCATTAATATACACTACACATGGACGTAATTTGTTGACAGATATAAAGAGCAATATTATTGAAATTGGAGTCAACATTAGATACTATTTCGTGTTTAAACGTTGGAAGTTTGACTAGTTCTTTTTATATTTATTTGTAATTAAGTATGTTTTAGAAGCAAGAACGACTTAAGTGTATACTGTTCTGTTTGAAGATTATTTTTGGTAATGTTGTTCACCAAGAGCTTGTTCTTCTGGTACTGTTGTGTTGTTTTATTCGAAGCACTAAAAGAACTTTTCCCACTTGATCTCTGATTTTTTTTAAATTGGTTAGTGGTTACAATGATAAGAAGTTGTATGTACTAGAACACCTGATAAAAGAGTAATTAATTCATCAAGGCTGATATGAAGAGAATGATGCTGATGAGAAGATCCATGATGTCTTTATTCGACTTTAGCATTTACTGATGTATACATATATAGATGCCACATTTCCCTGGTGAAAATATGTGGCTTTCCATATTTTCCCGTGTTTATACACATCCCTAAGCCATGCTAGTTTTGAAGTATACTAGGTATTTCAAAAACGGGATGATTCTGTAAATTCGTAGAAACAAGGTAGGAAGGTATTTCTTGTCATAAATATTGAATTTCTATAATACCTAAAGAGAAATATTGAAAATGTAATATATTGCAAAATTCCACGTCCAATTGGAACAGCGTAAAACGTCGAAATACGTTACATTTTCATGAAAGTTTTGCATAACAGGAAGCTTACTGAAGTGTTTGCAATCAGCAATTAACGAAATGTAGTTATGTGCGTGCACGCGAATGCCTATGCATACATGCATTATATACATATGTTCTATCGCGTGACTGAGTTCAATGTAGGTTAAAGAACAACAATGTTTTTTTGTAAGATTTTGTAGGTATACGTGTCAAATACAAAATATAAAATATCAATAATGTCTAATCAGTTCGCTGTAAGACACATCCATACTAATATTATAGACAAGCTGACCCACGCAACCTCGTTTACGTCTCCTATTGCCCGTAGCGTTAAAAAATTCCCCCGTTTTTGTAACATTCATCATTGTTGCTTCGCTCCTATTGCTCTTAGCGTGATGATTTACAGCCTATAGCCTTCCTCGATAAATGGGCTATCTAACACTTGAAGAATTTTTCAAATCGGACCAGCGGGTCCTGAGATTAGCGCGTTCAAACAAACAAACAAACTCTTCAGCTTTATTATAGAGTATAGATAGATATAGATTCGAAAGTAACTCTATCTGTTTGTTACGTTTCCACGGCTAAACCGTGGCACTAAAAAAAAACAAAAAAAAACTGAAACTTCTCAAACACATTACTAGCTGTTGCCTGCTGCTTCGCTTTAACTTATTCTGAAATATTTCTGGAGTGTTACAGACATTGGACATTTTTTCGATGAATAGTAAGTCATGTATATCTGGTTGGCTGAGAAAAAAAAGGCTAGGGCATAAGTCCGCCTATATACATAAAGATGTAAATAAATAAATCTTTAGTTATAAATGTACTTGCGTGGAATAATAATGCGATACCATTTAAAAGCAGATGTCGTACTACGTCTTTCAAATGACTGCATTTAAATTAAAAAAAAGGGTATAATGTATTGAATGTCGAACTTAAATCTTTTATTAAACACCCGCTTATTTATCAACAACCTTCTTAAAAAAACAATTTAAAACCTACACTGTCAATGTCAAAAAACAGCCTCGATGCGATACGGCGCCCGCTTACAAATGCGCGAGCGCAAAGAATGTCAACGCACCCCCCACTACACAACCTCTCTCTTAACATATATATTGGATTATATTGTCCCGTATCCGTCGAACGACAAGTATGAATGTGACATACGATGACACGGATAAATGCGGCAATGGATGGGACGTGAAATGAAAGTGTAGCGTCGGTCATTGACTGCGCAGACGCGCTTCGCTGGCCGTGGTGGAGAATCGTTGGTCGTCACTTGGTTACTATGGCGGTTGTGATAACTTAGTCTGTCAAGGGCGATGGGTGAAGTTCAATTTCTGACTGCTGAGAATTTGAATTTAGAGTCATACTTATAGACTATACTACAGATTCTTCAAGTTGTAAGAAATAAGGCACACGAGGAGCTCTAGAGAAAGTTACTGTGAATTTTGAGTTACATTACTTTATAAGATTCTTTCTATTACTAGTTTTTCAATTATGGGCCTGATGTTCTAGTGTTTAGTGATCCTGACTAATAAGTAAAGGTCGAGGGTTCAAATGCACGAGACTGCACGGTTGGCCTAGTGGTTTAGGCGGTCGCCACGCCGCTTGCCAATTCGCCAAGTGTTGTGGGTTCAAATCCTACACGGGACAACACTTTGTGTGATCCACAAATTGTTGTTCTGAGTTTGGGTGTTAATTGTGTCCGTTTCATGTATGTCTGTAAAGGTCCCCCGCGACACAGGATGTTTATTCCTAATGCGGGAGTTGTCTTTCTTAAAAAGAAAAGAAATCTAACCCAAGACAAATAGTTAAGCTATTGCATAGCTTTTATCGCGGGCTTTGGGGCCTTTGTGCAGGAATTCCGTAAAGTAACAAAAAAACCTGACACCCGAAGCTCGCACGGATCGAGACGAGCTGCTCCGAACGATGAATCAACGAATCTGTGTCACTGTCACGTACGAACATACTGCTTAAAAATATAATATAATTACATAAGTTGATAAAAAATGCTATGCAATAGCTTTACCGCGGCCGGTATTTTACACATTCACACAACGCCGTCTAGTCGCAAACTAAGCAGAACTTGTACTCGGGGTACTGCACAACTGATATAAATACACATATACTTTTTTGTAATTACTTACATAATATGCATAGAAAACATCCAAACTCCGAAATAAATATGTGCATATGATACAAATATGTATTTGGTCCAACCCAGGAATCGAACTCCAGACCTCAGGAACAGCAGTCGCATACGCTATTTTCGAAGCAGTCTGCGTTTGTGTCTGAGTTACGGACGTGTATAGTGTGTGTGCTAACTTAGACCTATTTCTTAGCGTTCCATTGATTCACCGTGCGGGTGCCGGGTCCATCGCGTGATAGATGGGGGCAACACATGCGACTTCGACAGTGCCTGGGAATTGCGACCCAGGTTTAGGTTTAAGGAGCACTCCTTACGACGCGTCAACGCTCACCTCCACTGTCCGCTGTGTTACCCCCTCTACCTAACCATATTTGAAGTGAGCCTAGCAATGCCGCAATTTACTTACACTTAGCACAGTGTAAATAAAGCCTAAGTTAGCTTTAACTTGAAGATTGGTGGAAGATATATTTACTTAGCAATGAAGCCTAATCGTATAGTTTAATTTTAACCATTGGCATCATGGTATCATATTACTAGTGTTTTGTTGATACCTTTAATAAAGAAGAAGCTTCAAAAGAGAAGTTTCAAGTATCTAGTGTAGGATTCGAACCTGTAACCACAAGATCACAAAATACAAATCCAACACTGGCCAATACGCTTCCTCAATCCAAAATTATCGGCAATTCATTAATGAAATATCGTCAATCAAATAATGACAGGTAAAGTTTACAAGTTAGTAACCGAGGCTATCTGAGAGCAAGCGGTTATCGGAAATCTTGTACAACACCGATAGTGTCACTTAATTGCCGTCTTACTTAGATGTAAACAAGCTTGATACCTAATAATAAAATCATTATACCTAATTAGTAAATATAAGATAATGTTCCTCATCCCGGAATGGAGAACGACCCTCCGAGGTCAACTGTGTGTGAGGTCAATAAGGTCAGCTATATATTTCCCGAGCAACTTGTGTAACAGAGAAATCTTTGAGGTGAATTAGAATAAATAGAATACATTGTTATTAATTTAACTGATAACCCGAACTGAATTCGAATGAATACTATCTATGTGTAACTTATCTATAATATGTGTTTTTAGAAATATGTATATAAATACGTTTGTCAGTCTATTTACAAGTTCTTCCTGGTTTTGGATCGGACGATCGTGTTTGAGAAGTTTGAAGTAATTATTATATGAAAGTACCAACATTTTTTCCTTATTGTGGAATAATATTAAAAGAATGAACATATTTAATTACAGCGATGTTTGTAAAATATCTTTTATGAGAAATAAAGCCGTAATACATTTATTTTATAAAACTGTTGTTTTCGCAGTGTATGTAAGTAATCGAATATCGCGCTTAAGAAAATATATAGGTACCAATCATAAAATCAAGCATAAACTACAAACATATCTACAAACAAGAAAAAATTTAATACTGTAACCCGACTACGGAAAAACTTAATATAGCCTAAGTCACCAAAGTCATTATTACGAATCTATTAATGCCTCATTCACCCTTCCTTTTGCTTTCACCGTAGTTGGGTAAAAAATAAAGTATTCTTACCAATATGATTTCTATTTTATTATTATTATTTCTATTTTATTTATTTTCAATAGTAATATTATCCTGCGGTACACATAAATATCTTGTTGCGTCTTGTTCTGCCACGAACTCATTAAATTTACTTTTGTTTCAACATGAGCTAATTGGGTTTATCCTCGTAAATGTCAAAGCGCTGGAATCCAATCTTTATTACAGTATTTCCTCGACATATTACAACGTTCAAGATATACACGTGTCAGTTAAAGAAGGCTTTCCTCGCGGCCTGAAGAAAGTCGTAAACAATTTCGTGATGCGAATCAGTGTTAAATGGGTGTAAATTTATATTTTTTTCGTAAAATATATTTTTTGTGGAACAGGGGGCATATAAACCAATAGGGCACTTGATAGTGAGTCCTTTTTTTATATGTAATTGCCATAATGACTTTAATCAGCCTAATGGAAAACATGAGTAGAATTCAAGAGTGGTGGTCCCATCCTCGTTGTGAAAGTTGACAATGCAGCGTAGTGACCCACTCTATGGCGGTTTAGTAAAATGCTTTAATAATTCCTTAATTAATAAGATTATTAGTTAACTTGTTTAAGATTATTACCGTATTGTGCTACCCCCTTTGAGTACCCTCTTACCCGAGGAAAAGTAGGGGGTTTAGTACTCCGGTAAACTCACTCTCTCTATAAAATGATAAGAAATAATTCCTTAACTTTACATTTCTGTCCAGTCGTGATATTGTTCTGGTCAAGTTGACAAAAAATACATAGAGCACCTGTAACGTGGTAGAAATCATTAGACAAGGTTACACACCATGGTAGGGAGTAGCCATACCATACGCAGGTGTTCATACCTCTGTCAAAGTATAATGGGCCCTATGCGTTACACTGTTATGGCGAATAAAAAGAGTGTGCATGAAATTCTGAATGTTTTGGTTTGAATTTTTAGGTACGAGTTCGTATTGACTGTGGATTGTTTTTGTATGTAAGTCTAAAATGTGTATGTGTGAAGATTTTCCTCCGGTTGCTCTGTGGCAAAATATTAATTGGGTTTCCTAACATACATACCTGATTGTATTTATGAGATCTTCTTCTAACTCACTCTTGGCAGAGCGGTCGTGATCACGTAGAGTGCACACCGGTTGTAGAGGCGGACAAAGCCCCTCGTACAACTTCCCGCCATCTCACCCTGTCAGCAGACTGCCGGCTGCAGTCAGACACGCGGCTTCCTATTGTGGACTTCACCTGGTCGGTCCAGCGCATGGGTGCCCTGCCGCGGAGTCTGATCTATGAGATCTAGATACAGCGATATAATTTAGCAATTTTAACAATTCTGTGTGGTTCGCATGGAATAAATCAACTAGCACACCCTTAACAGTTAGACAGTTAGTTAAGTGTTAATTTAACTTTCAAAGGGTTGATAGATGGTAAAAAACTTTATGTATTGATAAAAGTTTTAGCGTTCCGCGGCGATGTTGTTGTGGAAACTTTTGATTGAAGAATCTGCATGAGTAAGTAGTTTTTTGATAATATAGTCGGAACTCTCTACATGGACTTAGGACTCTTAAATTTTCACTGTATTTGCTCTAAACTCTTCTAGGGTGGTCCAGGAATAAATAAAATAAGTATTTTGACAAGTAAACTTTAGACCTTGACCACAAGTAAGACACAAAAAACCAGAAAAAAAAAACAAACAAAAGTAAAAAACCGAAAAATAAAGAACTCCCAATCTGAATACAACTCCTAACTAGATGTCATATCTCCAGATCTATGACAGTCATGTTGTAAAATATTAAAACTATAAACTTTATAGGTTCTCAAAGGTGACCTCACTTGTTTCTGGTAACGCTAACAATAAAGGAATGCAATAATCAACCATTATCCCATTTGCCAATTGTCCTGTCACAATACATCGCACATAATAATGATGACCATGTTTCTACACCATTTTAATTATTCTTTGTCATACTACATGTTATAAGAACAACAAATATGATGATCAAACGATAAAAAACAACTATTGACTTTCATTGCCATTTTACAAAAATCTTTTAAATTAGTTCGAAAATTGAATCCATAATATAAACTATGGCAATGACATTTTATGACAAATAAATTGTCTTTGATCTTAGACCACAGATTATTTACTGAAGTTATAGAAACCATAATGCCAAACCATTAAACGTACATTCCTGGGAATGACCATTGAACCTTACTCAAAGTGATTACTGTTTGGTTTAGAATGTAATGTAACCTTCATCTATAACTGTTTTATTTAATTGATTAATTTCAAAATGAGGCTCGCTTTGGATTTTTTAGTATATAATATTATATAAGTACTTTGGTGCTGGTCTAAACCTAAAAGAAAGTAAGTTAACCGTAATTTTAAACTGTTTATAATATTGGAGGTACCTGCTATCTATATATATCTATCTTAAATTTCCCATTTATAATAGCAAAGTAATTTCGTTTTAGTTTGAAAAAAACCCATGTAAACAATCACCCGAATAGAAGACGTCTCATCATTTATCTAAAATGCGGTATCGCAACTTCATATCGTATCTCATAACTGTTCCGTTGACCCGTGACACGCGAGGTTAAAGAAACTTCTCAGGAATATAACTCTACGTGTCTTTGTTGTAGTATCAGAAGGCTGTATTTGTGTTGCGTGCCAGTTGAACAGGCATGACAGGCATCTTAATGCGCCAGTCTAATTATAATTTAATTAATGAGATTGTGTTTAGGTTTGTTTGTTCATGCATTAACTGTTCATCAGATTATTATGAAATTTTGCGTCAACATTGACTGGAGTACAGAATAAGGCGTAAGCTACTTTCACTCTAGATAGTGGTAATCAAAGGCTGTTCTTATAATTTGTCTTTCTTTCTCGTCTTTTAAACTAATTTGCTTTGAAAATGAATTTTTGATATACATTTATTAACACGCTGTGATAAAACTGTAGTGTTAACATCACCATACTTGGTATGAAACTTTAGTTATATCTTTTTATGTAGTGAAAATACATTTTTTACTTTGTCAGACATTAGTTGCATAATTTTATCAAATATACATATCACAGGTAATGATTGAAACATGCTGTTCTGATCCACGCGGCTTAGAATTACTTTTAATTGTTCAAACTGTACATACCTATTTAGAAGTCAGTTTAATAATAGGTCTTTACCTATGAAATTGCCGTTTTGTATGCAATAAGTGAAAGTACTTATTTTTCCAAACTTTTTTATTTCTGTTATTCGAAGTAATCACCCATGCAATCGACGCATCTTTGCCAACGCATTGCCAGTTTATTGATGCCCTTCTTGTAAAAATCAGCTGGACGGGAGGCAACAAACTCTTCAAAGGCATTTTGTACTGCCTCTCGGGAATTGAATTTTTTACCCACTAAAAAGTTGTCTAAATTTTGGAAAAAGTAATAGTCGGCAGGCGCAAGGTCTGGTGAGTATGGCGGATGAGGGCATTACATAGCCTATTGCCAATTGCATACAAAACGGCAATTTCATAGGTAAAGACCTATTATGTACGCAATAGTTTATTGTTATTTGTAGTGTCATAAAACGTCTGAAAGAAATATCTTATACCTACGGTTTTTAAAATTTTATGAAAACTTCAAATTAAAAAAATAACTATTTAACTTATATAGATAACACTACATTTCATTATTGGGTAGAACAAATAGAAATAAATTTGTTTTGAAAATTAGTTTTTTTTTATGGAATAGACCGGCAAACGAGCAGACGTATCGCCTGATGGTAAGCGATTACCACCGCCCATGGACACCCGCAACACCAGAGGCGTCACGAGTGCGTTGCCGGCCTTTGGGGGATGGGGGGGGGAGATAGGGGGAGGGGTTGGGGTATGGGCCTCCGGTATCCTCACTCACTCGGTGAAACACAGCGCAAGCACTATTTCACACCGGTTTTCTGTGAGGCCGTGGTATCACTCCGGTCGAGCCGGCCCATTCATGCCGAAGCGTGGCTCTCCCACGTATGGATAAAAGCACTGAGTGTAAGTAAATAGATGAGTATTATTTCATATAACGGTTATCTACAATATTGCAAATTACACATGCATGCAACATAATTCTTTTTAATGAAACAAATATTTTTTTCCTGTTTCCTATTCTGTATTCTTCAATTTTTGCAAGAAGTTTCTATACAATGTGTAATTAAATTTCAAAATCAAAAGCATTGTTACAGTCCCGGAAAAATAATGTAACGGAGTTTTATAGAATTACTGCTTTGTTTAGCAAGTGATATGGCAAACAAGGACTCGACCCACTTGTAACGGTTACCTCAGGTCGTAAACGCAACTGATACGGACACAATTCGTATTATATTACCTGGTACATATTTGAGTGGTTTATTTGTGTTCTAGCAAGTGTCTCGTCATTCATGGGCAGTAGGGAATTCTCCCCCTCTCCCAATAATCAAGAGGTTTGGGATCTGGTTACTATATTTACTCAGCGACCTTTTTTTTTATAAAATAGGCGGGCAAACGAGCAGACGTATCGCCTGATGGTAAGCGATTACCGCCGCCCATGGACACCCGCAACACCAGAGGCGTCACAAGTGCGTTGCCGCTCTTTTAGATATGGGGGGGGGGGGAGGTAGGGTTAGGGGATTGGGGTATGGGCCTCCGATATCCTCAGTCACTTAGTGAAACACAGCGCAAGCACTATTTCACACCGGTTTTCTGTGAGGCCGTGGTATCACTCCGGTCGAGCCGGCCCATTACTAAACACCAGTTCTCCGCAAGATCGTGGTCACTCCGGTCAAACTGTTGTTTGCCCAAAGCCTGGGTCTCCTGGGAGTCTGTATGAACTAAGAATACATCATGTCACCACCCCTGTATATCCCATGGGTGACGTAAGAGACGACTAAGAGCGCAAACTACCAGGACAACATCACTGCAAAGAACAATTAAAATTCGAAACAGACCTTAAACCAACCCGTCTGGCCCACGTGGTACAGTAGGCTAAAGGCTTCCTTTATCAGGAGAGGTCTACATCCAGCAGTGGACTGGTATAGGCTGTTGATTTTTTTTTATGGAATAGGGGGCAAACGAGCAGACGTATCGCCTGACTGTAAGCATAGACACCCGAAACTCCAAAGGCGTCACAAGTGCGTTGCCGGCCTTTTAAGAAGGAGTACGCTCTTTTCTTGAAGGGTTGAAGGCCATATTGGTAAGGGAATACCGTAAGCGACAGTTCATTCCACAGTTTTGTTTTGCAAGGCAGAAAGTTTCTAGAAAAGCGCACAGTTGTGGAATGTATTAATGAGAGTTGATGAGTCTCCCACGGTTATTAGTATTAAACAAGATATAATTACCATAGATTAAATATAATTAATTGTCTTTCAGCCTTAGGTTCAAATTAATAAGTTTTCAACAGCTATATTAAAGTTTGACTGGATATATTAAATTCTAGATCTCAAAGGATTTCTTAATTACGTCTAATGGCCCTATTTTCCAAACAATGTTAGTAATTTGTTACTTAACTTTGATACTAGTTTTGAAAGCTTCAAAAGTTCCTAAGTGAAACGTCTAATTAGAAAACTTACTAAGTGACATTTGATTATTGTTTAAAAAAATATATGTACGTATATACAGTGTGTGTGAAAAGAACGCGACCGGTATATTTTTAAATTTTAGAATGCAATTTATAGAAATAAATATTAGACTGAATAGAACAATCCTTTGCCTAAAATGCATTGTAAAAAACATACGTTTTTCCTCCAGTTTTCCTTGTTAAAAATATTATTCTTAACAATGAGTGCCGCGTACGCTTCCCGATTTGAAGCTTTGTTTCTCTGTACTCATCCGAAAGGCCCCAAAACATCCCGCGACTAGGCCGCCCATTATATGAAAAAGTCCAAGGCCTTCGTGAGCATGTGGGTAATGAGATATTCACAAACAAACACCGTCGATGACTTACCAGATCGTGGCAAATCGTAAAAGACGTCTGTTGCAGAGGATAAACGGATTGTGCAGCTCTTTGCCAGGAATCCTTTACTATCACTTCGCTCTGGGCAAGAAAAGTTGAAGAAAAAGGGTTTAATCATATCATTTGACACTATCAAAAGGCGTTTAGTTAAAGGGCGTGAAATATCAAAGCAATGTGAAGAGAACTCTCCTTTCTGAAACGCACATTGAAAAAAGGCTGCATTGGGCGTGCGAAAACAAAGACCATGATTGGGATAAGATATTTTTTTCTGATGAAGCTTCATTTTGGGTAACCGATTACTCAGCTCGAGCTTGGACTACGGCTGACAATAGACTGATGGTACGAACCGTGAAACACCCTTTAAAGGTGCATGTTTGGGGATGCTTCTCAAAAAAGGGTTTCGAAAATTTACGAAAAAGCATTATTGCCGTCGGCTAAGTAGATGTTTCCACACCAAAATGATTTCTGGATTCTGCAAGAGGATAATGATCCTAAACTGGAACTGGACTGGACTGGAACTGGAAACTGGAAGTTATGGATCGACACAGGCAGGCAGTAGATTTTGGTGTTTTCGCCTAACTTACCTCGACAATACAGCACATGCTGTGGCCTCTGTTTGTGTCGATCTATGATTTTTAACTATAGCTTCAATTTGACGTTCATAAGTGTCACTTGGTGTCTTAGATGAATAAATGATTTTGATTTGATTTGATTTGATTTGAAACACCGAAGTCGGCTCTGCACCACTTGGAACGCGGAACATGGTATTAACGTATTGGATTGGCCCTCACAGTCCCCTTATGACAATCCAATTGAAAATGTTTGGGCGTGGATGAAGCTTAAACTAAGGGCAAAAAATGTAGTGACCGTCGCTGACCTTACTCGTGAACTGAAGTCCGCGTGGGGGTCTTTACCTCGCAGCTATGCTGAAAAATTGGCGGAAAGTATGCGGCGAAGATACCAAGCGATTATGGACAATAATGGAGATTGGACGCCTTATTAATATAAAGCATCAAACAGCAATAAAAGACTTAATTGATTACAATTTATCGTTTAATATTTCTAAGATTTTCATTAAATTTTGCCGGTCACGCTCTTTTCGCACATAGTGTAGATAATGCTGTGTGTCTTTTGGGGTATCTTAACTACTATCATAGAGCAATCCATTCATTAGAGTGTTTATATTGCGTGTCAGTCTTTTAATAGGATAACAATAAGATTTATAAACTAATTTAATCATCTAAATCTGTTTCGTTTCTCTTTTTCTTTTATTAGTTTTTTACATAAAACAGAAAAATAACTTATATGTACCGCAAAACATTAATGTTTAGTAACATTTTCTAAATACCTTTTTTTTCGCAACCAATCAGTTTTCACCGCAATCGAGAATGTTAGAACGCGAACGGTGAGTCGCAACCAAACTTTCTATAAAATATCCCATCACATTAAGGTCTATGTTAACAGCGCTTAACCTATCACGATAAACCGTTTACTATTATTATCTTACTTGAACTTGTGTTGTATAGTAAACGTGTTTCTCGTACTTACTGAGCTTTTTAGGCAAGGAGGTAGTAGAGGTATATTGAGAATCTTTTTTTTTTCTATGTATGGCAAACGCATGGGCTGTCACCCCTCTAGGATTTTGCGGTGGGCCTAGGTAGTCAGAGTTGAGCCGACTAAAGCCACACGGTTAGCCACTCTGAGCCCGAAATAGGAGGGGTCCGGGAACAGTGTAATTAAGAACTCCAGATTCATATTTACTACTACTGAGTCCTACTTACGTAATTTGTAGGCAATTCTGTTGCTGTCAATCCTTAGGACTGAAAGTTAAGAAGGGAATCCAATGGTAGCAAAAGAGGATATTAGTTTCGATATTTCTTTGAAGGCTTGTCAAACAAGCCTCGTCACTTGTCTCCCTGTGAGAGATAAGTCATATCTCGGTCAAGTAGTTCTAGATAACCTTCGCATTTGGCACACAACAAAGTATAATTATGGTACATTTTGTGTGTGCAAGTGTCGGTTACAATGGCGTTGTATTTGTTATTTTTCTAAAGAAACAACCTACACAGTACACTGTTGTGTTTTTCAAACGGCCTCTGCTGGGAAGGGCTGTCACTAGTTTAGAATGTAATACCGTTATAAATTCGGACATGAGTGTACAATCTATTGCTTTTACTTATGATTAATTTGAAAGTAACTCTGTCTTTCACTGCAAAACCGCTAAACCGATTTGGATCAATTTCAGTAAAGAGATAGATTGGTACATGGAGAAGGACATAGGCTACCTTTTTGTCACGACAACTGATATACACGCTGGCGGAGCCGCTGGCAAAAGTTAGTACGAAGTATTTAAAGATGTTAGTAAAGCCAGTTTTCCTAGCCTTCGATAATTATTGATCGAAGTTCCTAGCAGTCGTTTTAACAACCTCATTGGAAAAAGGACTTATACACACATTTTTAAAAGAGGACGCTTAGTTAAATATGTTCTTTAGATAATTTCCTGTAGTACTTAAACTAAATCTCATTAAATAGAAATCTTACAAAATAAAATAAATTGTTCATTCGTTCCTGAATTTTGCGAGGACACCTACTGGTAACAACTTTGTGGTGATGATTTTCTTAATACCATCAAGTATAAACATGTTCTGCTGATTTACAATAAACCGTAAGGCTTTATCTACAAGGTTAAATGGCAATAAACATACACACATATGTCATAATATTACTAAATCGCTTATTAGTCACACTTAGAAACAATATTTTATTCTTAAACAACCATCTCTCCTCATACATCTTGTAATACGATAAAAAAATCACATATAATGTTAGTTTAAATGTTTAATTATCTTGGAGTGTAAACTCGTGAGTGGCAGCCCTATAAGGTGCGCGCGCGCCGACTGGCACGGCCCGGCACCACCGCGCGCGCTAATGCATGCGGATCATTGTCAACCGCCCATTGTGTGGTAGGTACGTAGGGCGCTTGCTACTCTGTGTTGTTAGAAGATCGTTTAGGACTACTTTGTAATGGGTTTACTGTTATTTTGTACCTAGACTGTTAATTTGTCAACTTCAATAAATGTAGTTATTATTTTAGTACTAAATTACTCCTTTTATGTAGTCGTTTTGAAGATAAGCGAACTAATTTTTCAATAGATAGATAGGTACTTAGTTTTTTCAAATGCAAATATCATCACGAAATCATACAAACAAGCTGTGAAAGATATTTATTGTATTTCATTTTAAACAAGAACATTCTTTTCTTGTTACGAATGCTCTTCTCCTTCCCTCTTTCTAGTGGGGTAAAAGAAAATGATCGTCGAGCTCCAGGATAGTTTCTCAACTATGGCAAATGTGAATTCATCAATAACATGTATATAGTAGATATAACTACGTAGGTAGTAGAGCCACGCTGATTTCAGCACGAACGGGTCGGCTCGACCGGGGCGGTACTACCACAGAATAATTAATAGGTACTACCCTCGCACAGAAAATCAACATATGTAAAATGACAGCGATTGTGCGGTAGTGTTTCGTTGGTGAGTGCGAGACCGAAGGCCCAATGAGGCAAAAGCATCACTAGCCCGCCATGGTGTGGGTCACCATGCTGCATTTTCTGAATTCGCAGTATGGTGACCACCACACTTGGATTCTGCTTATGCTTTCCATCAGGCAGAGTAGAGTTATTATGGCAGGGCCAAACATAAAAAAAAAAGAAAAAATAATACCATATACTTTAGCGATACCGGATAATATTACAAGTTGGTGTTAAATTTAACTATAGATAAATACACCTTTTCATTTGAAACTAGCTGTAGTTTCATATGAACATTGTGTTTACGGCTGGTTTCATATGAAGGGCACGTACAAGTAAACATGTCACCTGATAGTTAGAATACCTTTTCACCTGTTAACTGAAGAGTTTAAGTCCTTTAGTGCCCTGCTTACCTTCTAATTTGCTGGAGTCGTAGTGGTATTTATAGAACAACGAAATGGTTGGTTAATACACTTCTGCACATAAGCTTGACTGTACGTGTGTATGAATATTTGTATAATATGAATATTTGTATAATTATATTAGTTTCAGACGGGAGGGATAGGGGTTTGGTTAATTTTGTTGGGATTCTTTAAAGCAGTATACAGAGTACAGACCACAGACTGCGTACGCAAGGGCTAGTTTAATTTAAGAAAACTAGAATAGGTAACTACACACATCAAAAGTGTCTAGGGATCAACATATGTGTCTAGGGATCAACATATATTTTTGCAATAACTTTTCTCCTGATTGATATTAATTAAAATTTTCTTTAAGGATTCATCAAATAAAGTGTTTTCGTTTGTCACAGTAACGATAAACCAAGTCACCTTTGCATTAATAAAGAAATTTGCCATTTTCCTAATAAAGGGATTTTTGACATTTGAACCACTAACATTAAAGTTCGAAAAAAAGACTGAAATAACAGTTTTCTTTAAAATTTTATTAGGTAACTTAAACAATTAATAATCCGTGTTTCTACCGCGAACACTAACAACACAAGAATCGGTTTGGCATACTCAAAATGAGTTCATCCAAATCACGCTGTGGAATGGCCGCCCATGTTCGTTGCAACAACAAAAAAAGGTCTTCTTGCGACTGGATACCCTCCATATTCGGCAGAGCTCTTCTCTGTAGCATATCCCATGCATGCTCAATCGGGTTCAAGTCTGGCGACTGAGCAGGCCAAGGCCAAAGCCACATCTCAATCTCAAGAAATCCGCATAAAAATGCTTGATCCCTAGACACTTTTGATGTGTGTATTAACCATGTAATCTCCTATTAACGGCCTGATTAATATATTTTGGCTCAGAAGATGGCGTTATATGCTTGGTATTTTTTTTTTGGTAAATTTTCTAAAGAAGAATCCTAGCTAGATCGATTTACCGCCCATTAAACCCCCTACATACTAAATTTCATGAAAGTCGTTGGAGCCGTTTCAGTGTAGGTATATATTCAGATTCAGTATATACACACATCAAAAGTGTCTAGGGATCAACATATGTGTCTAGGGATCAACATATATTTTTGCAATAACTTTTCTCCTGATTGATATTAATTAAAATTTTCTTTAAGGATTCATCAAATAAAGTGTTTTCGTTTGTCACAGTAACGATAAACCAAGTCACCTTTGCATTAATAAAGAAATTTGCCATTTTCCTAATAAAAGGATTTTTGACATTTGAACCACTAACATTAAAGTTCGAAAAAAAGACTGAAATAACAGTATTTTTTTGAATTTTATTAGGTAACTTAAACAATTAATAATCCGTGTTTCTACCGCGAACACTAACAACACAAGAATCGGTTTGGCATACTCAAAATGAGTTCATCCAAATCACGCTGTGTAATGGCCGCCCATGTTCGTTGCAACAACAAAAAAAGGTCTTCTTGCGACTGGATACCCTCCATATTCGGCAGAGCTCTTCTCTGTAGCATATCCCATGCATGCTCAATCGGGTTCAAGTCTGACGACTGAGCAGGCCAGGGCCAAAGCCACATCTCAATCTCAAGAAATCCGCATAAAAATGCTTGATCCCTAGACACTTTTGATGTGTGTACTTAGTTTATGATTATAATATGATTTGCTCGTATGAAGGTATTAGTATCAAAATATTTTCAGCAGTAGGGTTTTTTTTTCCAATAGTATATTTATCTTGTTGCATCAAATTGGAACTGCTAACTGACCATATTAATAGACAGTTTATTAATATTTAAAAGTCCGATAGCCATGTTTACCCATCGACTCGTGTACAAATATTAACTCTATGATAAAATGCCGTCCATATTGTCCTCTGTTTCAAAAATAAATAAACGACTCAAATACCAATAAATTTGGGCATTTAATTTGTCGTATTTAACTTTTATAAATCTTTATTAATCTTTTGAAGTTGGGTAACATAATAAATAACAAAAACATAACAAATGGAGAATTCGACAGTTTTTTTTATGTGGGTTTGCGGATAACTTCTTCGTTTATGAACCGTTCAAAACACAGACAAATAAAATTAGTACACAACATATCATAATTATTTTATTTTTCTTATTGTTCTTCAAAACTTAACAGTATAGAATTAAATTAATCTATTTTTTTTAACACAGAGTTGACAACAGCATCAGCTGTCACTGGCCTAGTTTTTACACCGTCATGTATAAACTAAGTACCAGTAATTTTAAGTGCTTTATTCTTTATGATATAAAAAAATCTGACAGACGGATCATCTACTGAAATATGTATCTGCAATTAGAACAACAATTTATAGGAACCCTCTCAGAATTAGATGTATTTTTTTTTTTCAAAAGACAACTTCTGCACTAGGAATAAATCCTGTGTCGCGGGGGACTTTACAAACATACATGAAACGGACACAAAGAACACCCAGACTCAGAACAACAATTTGTGGATCACACAAAGTGTTGTCCTACGTGGGATTTGAACCCACGACACTTGACGAAGTAGGAAACGGCGTGGTGACCGTTAAACCACTAGGTCAAACGTGCAGCCAATTGCTAGTATTCAAAATACTCGGTTAGTTTACACAAGGCTTTAGGCAAACTACTCATGTGTAATACTTATTTTGGACGCGAAACTACACTACGACATAAGTGTGTTTAAAAAAGTCGCTTTGTTTATAAAATATTGTTGTACAATCAGCGATTGTAACAAAGTGGGCGACCTAGTTAAGTGAGTAAGAGGTGCGACGTCGAATTGGATGGGTAGGCAGTATTTTTGCTGAGCTGCACGATTGAAAATGTAATAAAGTAGGTTAGTAACACAAGTTCATAGTAACATATGTATTTGTATACTTATGTTTGTTTATCAACTATGTAATTCGCTTCCGTTACTTTTAATTGAGCATGTTTGAAGGGTTCTATTGTGAGTTTATATTCTCAATTGACTGATATATCAATTGACAAGCACTTTGTAACCAATTTTTAACTGACTTCAAAAAAAGGAGGAGGTTTCTCAATTCGACCGTGTATATATATTATATATTTATGTGTGTTCGGGGATAACTTCGTCGTTTAGTAACCGATTTTGATGATTATTTTTTTAATGGAAAGGAGATATCCCAACGGTGGTACCATGATAAGGACACCAAAATCTGATCATAGAATCCAAGAGAAATCGAGTCGAACCTTGAGGTCGGTTTTTATTTTGTTAAAATTTTATATACCTACTAGCTGATCCAGCAAACGTTGTTTTGTCATTAAAAAAAAAATTGTGGTATAAAAAATAGATGTTGGTCGATTCTCATATCATTGTATTGACATAGAAACATACAATACAACTAAATGGTTTAGTGCACTGCAGATTCGTTCTAGATCCGTGACCCCACTGGTTAAAACTTATATGCTAATCGCCTTGTATCTGGGGGTATTATAGCTGTAATGCATTTATGATATTTGATTATTTGGTATACACTTTGGTTACCATTGTATGGGTTCTCCCTATTTGGGAATGAGACGGGTGTGTGTGAGATGTGTCAAGTTCATTATAGAGATAATCGAAATATGTTTATCAGCAGTTTAGTTATGAGGATAGATTATTTAATGTTCATGCCTTTTATAGGAACCAATACTAGTGTTGCCACTTGAAACTAATGCTAGTGTTACCACTTAAAACTAATACTAGTGTTGCCACTTAAAATAAAAATAACTACTGTAGTCGGTGCCAGACACAACATGCCCGATAGAACAGGTTTTTTGCTAGTCAGGCATTATATTTACTAGTATGAAATATCTCAAGTTAATACTTTAAAATAGTAGTAGCTAAACGTACTCTAGTGCATATATACTCATACAATCCATACATATTTAGACAATATAACTATTGATGTTTATTTATAACGGTTCAATTTTGAACCCTATCTGATCTTTAACCACTAATAGTTTCTATTACTGTTACTGTATCCTTCCACTTTTAGCCTTATTACGTCAAACCATATGAACTGTTTCATCATATTTCATATCCTTCAGTCAATTCACGATTTCTCTTCAAAAATACCTATTAACCTCTTTAAGAAAAAGAAAAATGCACATCAAATGCAACATATAATTCCGAGACCTACATTTGGGGCAATTAAAACTGATGACTAATTTATTACAGTTATTTAAATAGACGTATATGTGAAGTATTTTTAAAAAGGCTTATTGTCGAAATACAGCATTGTGGTTGCAAGATGTGACAGGCTATGGGAACGGCTCTGCATACACAATGGACTGTATAACTTAGATTGGGGTACGTTACTAAGATAAGAAATTATAACAAAGCAGTTTATATTTACTTTGAAATGAGTAGTAATTAATTTGTTTTGTAATAGAAGAGAATAGGGTTTTAAAAACCATAACGCAAAGGGTAGATTATCCAACAAGACCTCTTGATCATATCTGAAATATCGACGTCTAACGACTTATGTTAAACTTTGTAGGAATCTTTGCTAAAGCAAACTATTTTTGGAGAACATGCTTTTTGGTATTTTATTAATTGTAAATTCTTACTCCTGATATAAGTATTTCTTCTTAAAAGAAGACCACGGGAATTATAATGCTAAATGAAAATATATTTATTACACTAACTATGTCGTATATGCCCTATTCAACTTCCTCTGAGACAAAAGGTAAACAAACCAGAAAAAGGTTCTTTAATAGGTCAAATTTTATATATCTAGTAACAATAAAAAAAGACGTTTTCTTTCTTTTTCTTGGAAAATGGAAAACTGTGCCGATGTTGACAATTCTGCCAGTGTCAAGTACAACGGAAATACGTGTGTTAAAAGATAAAATATTTGCAACTGTCCAAATTTTCCGAGTTCACAGTGGACTAACTAAGAAGTGACATTAAAAACACCTAAAACTGTGGCTGTTCCCAAACTTTGAAAGTATTATAACACTACTAAATTGAAGAGTTGTGATAAGGCAAATAATTTACGTAGAAATGTGAAATTTTGTAATTAGTTTGGTAACACCGGCCTTCTTTACTCTCGATCAACTCGTTTGAGAAACATTGGTTTCTTTGTTTAGCTTTTGTCTCAGAGGAAGTTGAATAGGGTATATACGAAATATGTAGTTACTGTAATAAATATATTTTCATTTCTTTTTGATAAGATCATATGATCGATGGATGCTACATCTGTTCTAGTGGTTCCAAATTTAGAGTGCACTAATAATTAATTAAATATCTATTTTTTTACTCCTACTGTTAATTTCTGGCATGAGCAAACGGGTGTTAAACATTTTTTTTTCTTTTTTCACCGAGTGTGGGATTACTAAACCTCAAAATCCCACTTGGTTGGTTGGTTGTGGGAAAGAAGCCTCAAAGATCGGGAACGTACCTGCTTATAACTCTTGAGTTGTAGATGTCCTTTGGCAGGGGAGATCGTCAGGTAACCTATCCGTTGGTTTGCCTCCCCTGTACTTTAAAAAGGCTGGAAGCATACAGTCTGGCAATGTAACGTGCGTGCTTTAGTGAATCAAGTATCTGTCAGTGACAAAGCAAGTGACTGTTCACCAATTGCACATTATATTGCAATTGACTCAATGTTTTTGAAGGCAATTTCCGCACTATGGTATGAGTAGTGGTGATGTGTCACAGCTACGAGTATTACTATGAAAATCATACTGACAGGGCTGCTGATCCAGTGTTTAGTAATCCCGGCTGCACATAGAAGGCGTGGGTTGGAACTCCATTCAAGATATATAATGGCATCATGAGCAAAATCATTTACCCTTGTTTGGGTGTAAGTTATTTATCATATTTATGTATGCCTTGAGTATGTTTATCAGCAGTTTAGTTCCCATAATAAATACATGTAGTACTACTAAACTTTAGCAGAGCTTGTATTATGAGTACTAGACAAATGATATAGATACAAATATACCTTTTTTTTGTAAATACATATTATACACAGAAAATACCCAAAACCCCGAAACAAATATTTGCAGATCATACAAACATTTGATTCGACTCGGGAATCGAACCCGAGACCTCAAGCACAGTGGTCGCATACGCTACCACTGCGCCCCCGAGGCAGTCATACTACATGCTTTGTCTAGTTTGGGATCAGTCGGCCATATATCAAATGTATGAGGTCTATATAACTTATGTAAATGATGGCAAAGACAAGGAAACTTCAAAGAAAGAAATGAATTGTGGAGTAAAATATGTAGTTAGTACTCAACATAGATAAATGAGAATGCACTTTGTGATCGATGGGTGCTACATCTGTACTGGCAGTTCCAGATCTAGAGTGCAGTAATTTCTCATGTATCTTGTATCAGGCAAGTTCATTAATTAAAGATCTATACAGTTCACAGTCTTATTCCATTTTCCTGAAGAAACATTAATTTCCTCCAGACTTTCTATATACATATTTTTATTTTTTATTAATAATGACCCGGGAGACCATTATTACGAATCTATTGATACTTTATTCATTAAAAACGGGTCAGTAGTTTAGGCGCTACGCCGTGGTCTGGTAAAAATTGGTTATTTTTCCTTTCTTATTTAAAAGGAAACAGTATTCAAAGCTGTATGAGTCTAGATACTGTCACAGATTTGTGCAGCTATTGTAGGGAAACATAACGATTGCAGAGCTGGTCCAAATTACAGTTTGTAGTGATGCTTCAGGGTTATCAGCATCGAGCAACCGGAGTAGCTGCTACTGATTATGTTGTGGTTATTGCGTTATTGTGTATGCTCTGCCAATATAACTGTTTTAACTAAAGGATAGAGCGAAGAATATTTAATTATAATAACCTATTTTAAAAAACTGTATTTATTAAACATTAACTTATTTAATTAACCTTTATTTGCGTTTAATATTCCTTGAGAACCAATAACTACAGAAATGCTTATTGTGTTGTTATAAAAATATAGGTTAATGCTATACAGTATAAACATATTCAATATTACCTGAGCGAAGCTGGGTTTACACACACGCACACTGGCGCAAGCGCCCTGCGCCGCCAAACGAAACAGCAGGAGCAGGCATACTTTTCGCCGCGCGGTAGAAAGAGAGGGGGATATTACTTTCTCTCCTACGCCACGCCTGCGTCTTACGAATATTCCATCAGGTCACGCGTCCTGACGCATATTTTTGACGCGACTTTAACATTTTTTACCCATCCCAAAAAGTGCACAACTCCGCTGAGGAAGTTTTCACCTCAAAAAAGACATACAATAGTCAAGCAATAATATAATCTATATATACAAATATATAAAAATTGAAGTGACTTTGTTATTTTAAATTGATAGCTTTTCATTAATTGCATATGAAAGTATATACGGTACTTACTTCTCTGTTTGTTTGTTCCGGCTAATCTCTGGAACGGCTGAAACGATAATGACAGGATTTTCCCTCGCAGATAGCTGATATAAAGAGTAACTTAGGATACTTTTATTTCAGACTAGCTTCGCCCCGCGGTGTTACCCGCAATTGTCGTTGTACCGCGGGTAACATCGTGGGGCTCGGCTAGTCATACCATAGTTGTATACAAATTTCCTTACAACATATATGTATTTAACAAGTTTTAACAAAAGAAAAACCGAGTTCAATCTGGACCAAATTTAAATGGGACCATTCGGAAAGCACCAGCTTTCAAATAAAAAAAGAATCATCAAAATCGGTTTACCCAGTCCAAAGTTATGAGGTAACAAACATAAAAAAAAATAAAAAAAATACAGTCGAATTGAGAACCTCCTCCTTTTTGAAGTCGTTTGAAAATAGTGTGTATTATAGTGATGACAATATTGCGCGTGAGTCAGTACATCGGTAAAATGAACAATACATACCATTATTATGATAACACCTGTACTATTTATTATCTTTTATTATTTCTACAATATATATACTTTCATGGTAATTATTATACTTGCGTTGTTGTTTTACCTTATGTCTGGTAATTATACCTTTAGTGTTGTATCATCACGCATGTTGTTGTCTTAAAGGTATGGCAGACTCTGTGATAGCTATAGCATTGAACTATTGACTGATTTGTAAGTTTAGTAGTCAGTAACTCCGAAATCATAAAATAAGACATCTTTATGAAGCTTATTACCTCTTGTGTCTATATAAAGTTTTCCAACGTTTTGTGAAGTAAGTGAATTAATGTTACTATACTAACAGTTTAATTCGCTGTTGAGGAAAGGTCTTTAAATGACTTAAAAGTTGTAATTCCATTGTAAAGCTTATTTATATATTACTAGTTGACCCACGCAACCTCGTTTGCGTCTCTTATTGCCCGTAACGTGATAATTTTCCCCCGTTTTTGAAACATTTTTCATTGTTGCTCCGCTCCTATTGGTCGTATCGTGATGATATATAGCCTATAGCCTTACTCGATAAATGTACTATCCAACACTGAAATATTTTTTTCAAATCGGACCAGCGGTTCCTGAGATTAGCGCGTTCAAACAAACAAACTATTCAGCTTTATATAATAGTACCTATAGATGTATAAAATAGCATTTTGGTACTTATGATGGAACTACAAAGGTAATAGATATATTGCGAACCGAACAATGAATGTACGTCAATAGAGAAACAAAGAGAAAAAATTTATTAACATAACTACATTTTGAACACACTTTCACTCATATTCATGACCCTAATATATATATGAGTATGTAAATATAAAAGGAAACTGTGACCGACTAACTGATCTATCAACCACTCAAACTGCTGAACACATTTTAATAAAATATAGCTAAGATATAGCAGGTAATATGTTAAAATCGAAAAGTATTTGAATACAGTAGAAATTATTGGTAAATTTCTAGCATTTTATTTATCTGTCTATAAAAAATGAGCATGCGTTGCGTATTTTTTCAATAATAAACTTTCCAGAAAATAATAAAAAAGTTAAAAGATCCAAATATTTTATGTGATGAAAAGTTTCCGTTACATTGAACACGCAAATGTGACCATCTAGCTGTTGCCCGTGGCTCCGCCCGCGTGAATATCGGTTTTGGCGGCAAATAGTAGCCTATGTGTTAATCCAGGGTGTCAGCTTCCTGCATACCAATTTTATCTAAATTGGTCCAGTTGTTTGCGCGTGAAGAAGTAACAAACTACACTCACAAACTTTCACCTTTATAAAATTAGTGTGAAGTGTGATTAAACTAAAGCGCAAAAATTAAACTCAATCAAACTTAGTGGTATTCAAGCAATGGACAAGAGTTCATATGTCTATATATTATTTTTTTGGACAAACAAATAGACATCAAAACTCTCATCTTTTTAAAATATCTTGGAAATAGTCACAAATAATAACAATGTTTAATTTAATACCAATTACTTGCAATCTGCTCCGTATTCACTAGGGTATTCCGTTGCAATATGAACTCAATACTATGCTAAATAGTTTCCCGGCAACATCTGAGTCCCTCAGTCACACAGATAGGTACTGTACTATGCAGATCTCATGGAGACTAGAATTAATTTCCGCCTTTCCTGAACTCCTATCAAACACATATGTACGCTTATATTATCGGATTGAAATGGAATTTGAAAACAGGAATTAGAAGTAATATTCTAACATTTATAATGTCTGAGAGAATTTATATTAGAGCATGGTTCTAAGTAAATTTTAAAGATATAATTTTTAATCCAAAAAAAAATAGCTTTCAAGACAATACTTCGTTATGTCGGCGTTTCAATATTTTATATTCATTAGCAATCATCAAGCAACTACTACAACAATTGATTCTATACTTCTATATCTATACTTCTATACTTTTATATCTATACTAATATTATAAACGCGAAAGTTTGTAAGTATGGATGGATGGATGTTTGTTACTCTTTCACGCAAAAACTTCTTAACGGATTTGGATGAAACTTTACAGTAATATAGCTTAGCTTATACATCAGAATAACACATAAGTTACTACTTGCCGCGATAACCGAAATATACGCGGGCGCAGCCGCGGGCAACCACTATGCACTAGTATAAAATATAAGTTATAACTAGGGTCTGTTCGGTTTTATATGTCGGTTGTCACGGTAAAGAATAACCTATGTCCTTCCATTCTCAAAAATCAGACCATCTCCATGCCAAATTGCATTAAAAGCGGTGTAGTGATTTGAAAGCGTATCAGACAGTCAGACAAAGTTACTTTCGAATTTATAATGTTATACTTATATAGTATGAAATACTCACAAAAACTTTCCGTTCTCTTTTAATAACCATAATTTCAGCGTGTCCTTATAACTCACACCTTACTCGTTCATGATGGCTCCATTCAGTAGACATAAAATAAAAATAAAATAAAACCGACTTCAAGAACTGGACCAAATTAAAATGGGACCACACGGGAAGCACCAGCTTTCAAATAAAAAAGAATCATTAAAATCGGTAAAAAATCACATAGTCGAAAGTTCTGAGGTAACAAATATAAAAAAAAATACAGTCGAATTGAGAACCTCCTCCTTTTTTGAAGTCTGTTAAAAATGTATTTCTTGTAATTTTAAATCCATTGTTTCCTTCCTAACTTAAAGAACAGTAGTTTTGGTCACTTCCTAGGTTATATTCAGTGTCAAACTCACTTAGTCTTAGAGGATTAGTTTAATATTGTAAATATTATTATAACTAAGTATATGTTCACAAAGAATTCACCTTTGGGAAGTGTATCAAGCTCTCAGCGCTGCCGATTTCCTCATGTTGTTTTCATTCAATGCCGACACGAACCTATATTTATTATATAACATAACGGAGCTAGAAACCACTATTCAGTTTGTTGTTATATCATAATAACATAGTATACATTCCCAGCCCCACAGTGTTGCACCGTGGGTAATGTCGTACACGTAACTATAATGGGATATCTATAACAATGATGTACAAGGGAAATCATCTACAGTTACAAATAATTCATGCTAATATCTATAATAAATTCGAAAGTTACTTTGTTATGTTTTCATGGCTAAACCGCTGCACCGTTTTCAATGAAATTTGGGATGTACATATTTTATACTGAATGAATGAATTTCTTATTTGAAACGTTTGGGGTAGAGACGGTAGGTTCATGGGGTTCGAGTGCTCGCGTTATGTTTAAACAACTAGCTAAGCAACTGATTACCGCTTCTCGCGACCAGAAGGCAGGTCTTTTTCTAGCACAGAAAATCAGCTTTGCCATTGAACGTGGTAACGCTGCCAGTCTTTTGGGAACGCTACCAGTACCAGATGTGGAGTTTATTGACGCTTGTATGTAAATATTGTTATGGTTTTTTTAATTATAGTTATGTACAGAGGTTTCTATTTTATGTAATAAACTTTTTTTGATACTTGAGGAAGGACATTGGCTACTCTTTACTGCGATAACAGACATTTAAAAACCTAAACAGTTTCCATATAAAAACCATTTGTGATAGCATATTTATTTATTTTATTTTAATTTTATTATAGTGCATGTATTGGACAATAATAACTATTCTCGCTCCATGATCAATCTGTCCAATAAATTAACGCCAGCAGTAGATCTGGACCAATGATCTTCAAGTTCTCATATAAAGAGTGTACTTCCATTTCAAAGGTTGGTAACGCGTTTGAAACTCCTGAGTTGAGTGTCTTGCGTAGTTGTATTCCCTAAGTCACTTCTTACGACACCCGGAATGGGATGACACAAACGTACACAGCTTATATTATAGTAACACAAAATTCAAAGAAAAATAAAAGTAATGGTACTATTGATTATCTCTGCTAAGACCGAATAAGGGAAGATATTTACACTCGGTGTAAGACGTTTATATTACACGACACTGTTTTGAAAGGTGGCAATTTGAAGTCTATGTTTGGAGTCGTTCAACTGAAGAGTCTGTTGACCTGTATAGTTACTAAAGGAGAGAAAGACAGCAGATTCTTAAGGGGATTGGAACCACCTGACTGAAATACGAGTACGTGGTAAATTTTACTATAAGCGCTTAGTGTTGTTTAGAGCCCGGAGATATGGTTTAGCGATGCGATTGTTTAGCTCTGATGTAGGTTTTATTTGCCACCACAGTTGTACCTGATGACCGAGCTTAGCACGGTATTTTTTTAGGTACATTTTCTAAAAATAAATCATAACTAGATCGATTTATTGCCCCTGAAACCCCCTGCATACGAAATTTCATGAAAATTGAGATTCAGATGATATAATTATATATATTGCTCTTTTAATGGTATTAGATAAACTAATACTTTACTTCCTTTTATTTAGTAAGGCTTTGAGTAAAATCCGTACCTAATTTCTGCAAAGATTATCACTTTGCAAACCTAAGTCCGTGCTCTTAATAACAACAATAAAAGTGACCCCACACAGCACACTATTTAATTGGTCCGCACGTTGCCAAATTGCGCCAACTGTCTTGTAATTGTTGAGCTGTCTGCAGCCTTACATTATTGCAGTTTCCTGTACGTGCAGAGCCTTTATCTGGCCACCAGATGCCTTTGTCTGTCCTATCGACTATTAGATAAAATGGTTCGGTAGAATAGTTTTTAGCGTTGCACATATGGTCACAAGGATAGCCATGATCGAAAATCATGCAGTTTCTACGTATATATTTTTACTACATGTTCATTGGTGTTATGATATTTTCAAAATGTCAGTGATAAAGAAGAAGTGAAGATGGAGATTTGTACAAATAACGAAAAACTAATTCAAACTTACGAAGGAACTAATTTTGGATCACTTCATGCAAGTTTTCATGTCAATTCGGATGTAGAAATACAACTTCCCAACATTAATTGTTGTTTGTTGTATTGAATAATTGTTGGGCCGTCTATAGCCTCCAGCACGTAAGCACCTAGTCTCGTCAAAGACCTAGTCTCGTCAAAGACCTAGTCTCGTCAAAGACCTAGTCTCGTCAAAGACCTAGTCTCGTCAAAGACCTAGTCTCCCTTTGTGTAACATTTGTCATTCAACAAATAAATAGAGATAAAAATATGTAAAGCGACCTGTAGGCCCGATGACCGAACCAAGTGGTGTTTCTACCATCTTCGTTGTGTAAGATTTTAAATCGTCATGGACTCATGTACATTTAGAGAATAACAATAAAAACCTCACATACGCCTAGCTAGGCAAAGCCTTAACTATGGTAGCACGACTGCTGATAAATATGCTTATACACACATCAAAAGTGTCTAGGGATCAAGCATTTTTATGCGGATTTCTTGAGATTGAGATGTGGCTTTGGCCCTGGCCTGCTCAGTCGCCAGACTTGAACCCGATTGAGCATGCATGGGATATGCTACAGAGAAGAGCTCTGCCGAATATGGAGGGTATCCAGTCGCAAGAAGACCTTTTTTTGTTGTTGCAACGAACATGGGCGGCCATTCCACAGCGTGATTTGGATGAACTCATTTCGAGTATGCCAAACCGATGTTCTTGTGTTAGTGTTCGCGGTAGAAACACGGATTATTAATTGTTTAGGTTACCTAATAAAATTTTAAAGAAAACTGTTATTTCAGTCTTTTTTTCGAACTTTAATGTTAGTGGTTCAAATGTCAAAAATCCTTTTATTAGGAAAATGGCAAATTTCTTTATTAATGCAAAGGTGACTTGGTTTATCGTTACTGTGACAAAAGAAAACACTTTATTTGATGAATCCTTAAAGAAAATTTTAATTAATATCAACCAGGAGAAAAGTTATTGCAAAAATATATGTTGATCCCTAGACACATATGTTGATCCCTAGACACTTTTGATGTGTGTATATTTCTAACTGCACGGTTGGCCTAGTGTTCTGGCGGTCGCTACGCCGCTTGCCAATTCGCCAAGTGCTGTGGGTTCAAATCCTACACGGGACAACACTTTGTGTGATCCACAAATTGTTGTTCTGAGTTTGGGTGTTAATTGTGTCCGTTTCATGCATGTTTGTAAAGTCCTCCGCGACACAGGATGTTTATTCCTAATGCGGGAGTTGTCTTTTAAAAAAAAATGCTTATAATAAATTAATTACCTACATTAAGACACAATTTCCTGAAGTATTTTTTTCAATCCTTTCATTTCTTGCCTTGAAATACTGCAACAGTGGTTATTCATTCTCGTTAATCACCTATTATAAATAAAAGACTATAATTAAAAATATTTCCCTACGGAAATCTGTCGAACACGAAATAGAAAAACTTAATGATGATTGTGTTGTCTTATCCACGATAGTATCAATTTTATCAAGGATTTGTATTTAAAATATGAAGATTTAAGTTTTCAATTTTGTTTAACCTGTTATATACTTTAAATGTTAGATAATTATTTACAGTAAGACAGTACCTATACATAACGAACACGTAAAATTTTAACAAAAAACTAAAACCTACTTCAAGGTTCGAATCGATTTCTCTTGGATGCCATCATCAGATCTTAGTGTCCTTATCATGATACCACCGTTGGGATATCTCCTTTCCATAAAAAAAAGAATCATCAAAATCGGTTCATAAACGACGAATATATCCGCGAACACACAAAAAAAACGGTCGAATTGAGAACCTCCTCCCTTTTTGAAGTCGGTTAAAAATCACCGATAAAATGTTTTTAGTTTAAACATTATGTTAGTAAACACATTTATAAGTTCTTTAGAATGGATTAGAACGGTGTCCTAGGTGGTAATCAAACCCTCAATCTCTCACTCAGAACCGATATCACTAAGCATTTGAACAATTCTTTCGCAAGGTATCTATCGAGTATATAATATACTAGCTTTTACACGGGGCTTCGCTCACGCAGACTTTCATCCCCTGATTTACCCCCTTAGGGGTGGAATTTTAAAAATTCCTTTCTTAGTGCTCACTTACGTTATATAGAGAACCTACATGCAAAATTTCAGGATTCTGGCTTCAGTGTTTTGGGCTGTGCGTTGATCTCTGGGTATGTCAGTCAGTCACCTTACTCTTTTATATATATAGACTAGTGGTTGCCCGCGGCTCCGCCCGCGTATATGTCGGTTATCGCGGCAAATAGTAGCATATGTGTTATTCTGATGTATAAGCTATATTACTGTAAAGTTTCATCCAAATCGGTTCAGTAGTTTTTGCGTGAAAGAGTAACAAACATCCATCCATACTTACAAACTTTCGCGTTTATAATATTAGTATAGATTCAACCCAAAAATAATATACATAAACTAATAACATTATAAAAAAAAAAAAAAAAAAACGACTTCCAAAAACATCCAACGAAAACTGTCAAAAAACACTTAAAAGCGTAAAATAAACTGGTTTTTCATAAATTGCCTATACCTAATTCTTTATTCATTTAAATAGTAGTATTATAATGTGTGCTAGGTACCTAAAATCTGTTTGAAGTCGGTGCCAAGTGACTATCGCTTAGACTTTTGTATTCTTTTTGGCTTAGCACCGACTTCAAACAGATTTTAGGTACCTAGCACCCATTATAATACTACTATTTAAATGAATAAAGAATTAGGTATAGGCAATTTATGAAAAACCAGTTTATTTTACGCTTTTAAGTGTTTTTTGACAGAGAGTTTTCGTTGGATGTTTTTGGAAGTCGGTTTTTTTTTTTTTTATAAAAAGTTTTTATTTTACAGTTTTTAGTACAAACAGTCGTAGGTAAGTAGTAAGTTGAATTATTTCATCAAATTTCATCATCAAGAATACAAATTAAGGTACGTGTAATATTAAAATCATCCTCTAATCCCTAACTGTTGAAGAGTTTAATCTTCTATCATCAGCTCACCTAAATAGCTTGAAAGTATACGACTGAAGGTCTTTAGATACGTATGAAATTGAAAGAATTATTCTCCAACTCCTAACCGTTGAGGAGTTGTACCTTCCACCTTCCATCATCAGCTTACCTAAATAATTTGTAAGAATACGACTAAAGGTAACTTATATCCATATGATATTTAAAGATTTATCCTCCAACTCCTAACCGTTAAGGAGTGGTACCTTACATCATCAGCTCATCATCATAAAATGATGACTACCAGACGCAAATACCGGTGTAACTTCAGAAAATATAAGAAAAACATAGTATGTGCCTATAAAAAATGAGGGTTTTCCTCGATTTCCCTGGGATCCCATCATCAGATCCTGATATGCTGGCAATGGGACCACCACGAAAGCATACCCTGTCGAATACAAAAAAAAAATTTAAAATCGGTCCACAACTGACGGAGTAATCAGGTAACATACATAAAAAAAAAAAAAAAAAAAAAAATACATACAGTGGAACATAGAACCTCCTCCTTTTTGGAAGTCGGTTAAAAATATATTAATTACATGAACGATACTTACATTATTTAACCAAAGCCAGTCCTACATAGCCACCCAATTATTCAACAAACATTTGGACATCTCAAAGACCTCCCTTATTTGTAAATCATCATAAAGTCTTTTCCCCCATAAACGATGTTAGCTAATGGTAAATAGTTATAATATTTCCCCATAATGTCACGTCGCATCGTTAAAGTGTGTTATATCGGAGTTTATTGAATACAAATATGAATGTAATCAATATGATGTTTTGTGTAAGATGTGAGTAAATGATACAGTTCGTTGAGCTTCGAGGGAGGGGTGTGAGTGATAGCGATACTTATAATATGACTGAACTATTCTGTATGATTAGCGTAAGAAATTAGAAATAATATGATAAGGCGAATAACATCTTGGACAAGAAACAACGTTGCATCAACACGTTGCTGAGAACAATGTATTAATAAATAGATACACACATCAAAAGTGTCTAGGGATCAACATATGTGTCTAGGGATCAACATATATTTTTGCAATAACTTTTCTCCTGATTGATATTAATTAAAATTTTCTTTAAGGATTCATCAAATAAAGTGTTTTCGTTTGTCACAGTAACGATAAACCAAGTCACCTTTGCATTAATAAAGAAATTTGCCATTTTCCTAATAAAGGGATTTTTGACATTTGAACCACTAACATTAAAGTTCGAAAAAAAGACTGAAATAACAGTTTTCTTTAAAATTTTATTAGGTAACTTAAACAATTAATAATCCGTGTTTCTACCGCGAACACTAACAACACAAGAATCGGTTTGGCATACTCAAAATGAGTTCATCTAAATCACGCTGTGGAAAGGCCGCCCATGTTCGTTGCAACAACAAAAAAAGGTCTTCTTGCGACTGGATACCCTCCATATTCGGCAGAGCTCTTCTCTGTAGCATATCCCATGCATGCTCAATCGGTTTCAAGTCTGGCGACTGAGCAGGCCAGGGCCAAAGCCACATCTCAATCTCAAGAAATCCGCATAAAAATGCTTGATCCCTAGACACTTTTGATGTGTGTATATTTAAACAGAATAATAAGAAAACTCTTGATCCTGTTTTGCCCTTAGTATAAAAAGTATATTATTAGTGCCTTGTTTGAGAAAGATACTACCTTTTTCCCGCGGCGCCGCCTGCCTGTATTTCGGTTATCCCGGTAAAGAGTAGCAAGGTGCAATGGTTTAACCGTGAAAGAGTGACAAACAGACAGAGTTACTTTCGAATCTATACTATCTATACTATTATATAAAGCTGAAGAGTTTGTTTGTTTTAACGCGCTATTCTCAGGAACTGGTCTGATTTGAAAAATTCTTTCATCATGGCCCGCCAAAATGACTCTACTCTGTGTGCTTCTGCATCTTTTAGTCTAGTCAACAAGTATGGAACTTGTTGACTAGACTATTTGGGCCTCCGGTCTCGCACTTACCAACGAAACACGACAGCACGATCGCTGTCATTTTACGTTGATTTTCTGTGCGAGGGTAGTATCGCCCCGGTCGAGCCGGCCCGTTCGTGCTGAAATCAGCGTGGCTCTACTACTCAGTAGCCGTATATTATATATCAATATAGCCTTCCTCGATAAATGGGCTATCTAACGTTGCGTGGGTCAGATAGTTAATAATATGAGTATAAGTAAAGAAAAATAGATTACTGATTACATTGTCCCTTTTCGCACTAGGGTTTGTAAAAACAAAAACTATCAGTAAATAATTCTAAACAGACATATGGAAGGAGATCCTTACCAGACTCTAATACGTTGAGACCGCACCTTACACAAGAGCTTTGACCATCGATGCATGCTCATCCCTTCGATCAGGGTCCGACCGGTATTAATTTGGACGCACAATCGCTTTTTTAATGCCCGTACATAAACGTCTCGACTTACGAAAATTACGAATTCCTTTGTTGGAGGAATTTTAGGTCGCTCAGAAAACTTTCAGGTATAGGTTTTAGGGGCAGGAAATTTAAATTATTGCTTACTTTAGGTATGCCTACTACCTACCTACCTTTTTTCAGAATTTTTTCGTTAGTGTGCAGGCTGTTACTGATAACATGTAGATAAGAGATTGTGTGAGATTCCAAGTAAGTTTTGGTGACTTTACTACTCCTTGATTGAGTAAAGTTGTTCTAGAGTTAAGATGAGAGAGATGTTTGTTGAAAAACTCCTCATTCTGTTCTAGTATTTAGTAAAATATTTTTCTTTTTGTGTTTCACATTTTTGTTTCTTCAAAAACAGCGCGTTACTTAAATCATATATCAACCCATGGTATGGTATGGTATGGTATGTAGGCCAATACTTCCTTTCTTAGATGAGGCTTGAGTTTGAGACGAGGACTGTTCAAAATTGACTACAATATCTTGTTTTATTTTCATGTCCAGCTTCGTGGCTCACCAAATAGGACTCCGTGTAAGATTAAATAATTTCCTGTTATTAAATATTACTACCCCTGAAGCTATTCTCGTAGTTTTCACAACTCACAAGTAAGAACTTCAACTAATTAATCCTGTGTATTCGGTAAGGTAATTACAAGATGTTAGATATGGCAACACAGCATACAACACCGCGCATGTTTCATTACCTGTTCACTGTGTTTTATTGGCGCTAAGGTACTAATAAATATCTCTATAAAATTAAATTAAAAAGCTTTTTATAAACAAGCTTTTACTGGAATGCCTCGAGACGAATCAAACGAGTCCAAACTCGATGATGTTGCGACGTTTGTTTATAGAGTCCCTATTACCACCTTCCAGCTACAGCATCAGATCAGCTCCATGTCACTATAATTGTATTGTCACGCTGTATATGCTTGCAAAATTTCAACAAAATCGGTTGAAGATATCTGCTTCAAAATTGATTTGCAAGATTCCACCCGAACATACAAGCATACATACATTCATTGCAAGTTAATAATTTAATAAAAGCTTGTAAAAAGCACCATAATGCAGCATAGTTAAGAAACAACCATTTTTAGGGTTCCGTGCCAAAGGCAAAAAAACGGAACCCTTATAGATTCGTCATGTCTGTCTGTCTGTCTGTCTGTCCGTCCATCTGTCTGTCAGTCTGTCTGTCTGTCTGTCCGTCCGTATGTCACAGCCACTTGATTCCGAAACTATAAGAACTATACTGTTGAAACTTCTAAAATAAGAGAATGATAAAACTAAAAAAAAATATATGATGTACATTACCATGCAAACTTCCACCGAAAATTGATTTGAACGAGATCTAGTTAGTAGTTTTTTTTAATACGTCATAAATCGTGAACCGCAATTTATCGATCAAAGTTACAACGAACTACAAGAACTTTTATATTATGTTTCTTGCTGCTTCGGAACCCTTCATGGGCGAGTCCGACTCGCACTTGGCCGCTTTTTGGTGTTTCGTTTTGTCTTGTAAGTTCAATGAAATATAAACTGAAGTCTGCGCTACAATGATTGATGATCACAATTGCTCTAAATGTAATAAAATCTCTTCTAAGCGTTTAAAATTTCTCTTTAGCATAGGAAGTTCAGATTTATCTCTATTTCTATGGTTTACTAGGCATTTCAATATATTTTAACCATCCCCATCCATGCTGAATACAAAATAATGATTATTCAAATCGACGTAGTTTTTAGAAATTTTCGCGAGTATAAATATCGTAGTCTAGGAAACTAAAATTATGTTTCCTTGATGATCACGTTATTCAAGACCTTTCTAGAACTCTGTACAACTGCACTACTATTGGTATGATTTTATTGTCGATTGCATGTGTCTGCGCAGCGGAAACGAGTGTGCACTCTTCCGCGACGCAACTTCCGGCGGAGTCGATCGAGCGTGTGCATGCGTAAGTGTGCAGTATTAGTAGTAGTTATAGAAGGATACTCTGAACGGAATCTGCCTGGAAATGTATTATGAGATCATCTTCTGTCCATCTTGAGTATAATTTATCTTTAATATATATGTATTTAGAAACGTGTCATCATCATCAACAGCCTTTAAAAGTCCACTGCTGAGCATAGATATATAGAGGAACGGGTGTGATGTTCCTCCAATACAAAGGGATGATCCTCCGACCAGGTGAGGTGATCATGCCTGGCGGGCCACTGCCCAACGGTTGATGTTGGGATGTTGTATAAGTGTTAATCGGCGCGAGAACTTCTATTGCGCGATTCAGGATTGGTAGTTACGTTGTTTCCTTCGTTACTCCGTAGTTCGGTGTATCTTTGGTAGATGGCGTTGTATTATTTTGCTACATATGCATGCGCTGTATGTGGAGGTCGCCACAGATATCTATCTCCTTAGTAAGGAGGTTTTACCCTATTAGGTATACCACGCTGTCAGACGGGTTGCTGTAGGGTTCGTATCAAGTTTTCCTTCTCTGTGCAGTGATGTTGTCCTGGGTAGTTTGGCTTTTAGTCGCCTTTTACGAACTTTTCTCTCTAGTTCGGTGTATATCTGGGGGCACGGTCGTGCCCCCACCAAAACGAGCCAAGCGAAGCGCAAGGGCACTACCTACCTTTTCTCGAAGTGATTTGTCGTTTTTTTGAACCCTCATAACTTTGGTTCCCGATATACCAGACCGTTCAAATTCTCAGAATATGATGTTACCAATAGACTAATGAAACATACAAAGTTTCAATTGCATAGCTCTGATTCTTTAGATTTTATTGATACCTAAATAACACCGATTTCGTCACTGACACACTGATGATCATCAAAACTGTTAGGGTACTTCCTGAAGTGCTAGAAAGCTGAAATTTGGTATGTAAACTAAGTTTAGTATACAAACAACAAAATAATTCATAAATCTATCACTTTTGCTCCCCAACCCCCAAATTTGGGGGGTGAAAGTTTGTATGAGACTTTCACAAATGTTTATGCTAGAGGTTTTAATTTTGGTACACGGACTTTATCGAAAGAAGAAAGGAGATGTAAAAGAAATACATCCCAAAAAATGAAAAAAAAACTGACTTAAACAACTTACAAAAAGAAATGAAATCCCACCAAAAACATTTTCTTGTAAAATGTTGCCAAGACGATTGCATATGGCTTACCATGTGAAAAAGATATCAGATCTCATGTAGAGCCAAGGTTCAGAATCTACACGCTCTAACTCTACCAACCCTAACTTCATAAACTCTACATCTCAGTAAAATGGCAGTATGGCTTGGCTGTTTCGTTACTTGAGAAATTAAGTATTCGTATAACACATTACTTCAGAAATTAGATATTTGTAAACACAAAAGGCGTTCGTTTCCCCTTCGTGACGGTATGGTAGCGAAACGGCGAAGCCATACATTTTTACTGAGATGTAGAGTTTATGAAGTTAGGGTTGGTAGATTTAGGGCGTGTAGATTCTGAACCTTGGCTCTACATGAGATCTGATATCTTTTTCACAATGTTTTTGGTGGGATTAAAGAGTTTCTGCTATGCCTAAGCCATCTCCTTAGTTCTTCATCTTAATAACAGGAACCAGAGTACAAAGCTGGAAATTCTAATTAGTGGAGCCCATTGACGACCCAAAACCACATCAAGACGTCTAAAGAACTTGCTAATGAAAGTGATTTAACCCTTCATCCGCTTATCGCATCACAACACTGGTTTTATCCGGGTGAGATAATCCGCCGACACATTAGCGAGAGTCCCGGACGCTTCCCGGCACTTCCGACGATAAACAGTAACTGGGTAGATTGTCCGTGTGCTGCGCTTCAACAGCCTACATTTTGGTACATTAATTGCTTTTCAAATGTGTTATCATTTATCATAATGCAATGAAAAGCAATTGTTTTATAAGGAATTTTAACTACATTAACATATATTTTCATAATACATATTCATTTAGTTTATAAATTAATACGCAAAGAAATTTCTTTGTACCTTTTTTAAACAAATATGGGTCACATAGGCATAACAAAAATGTATTAAGCTTGCATGCGATTTATTCTAATACAAATATGAGTAGTTACATATATAGTTATAAACGTATAGAAGAGTCCACGAAAGAGAAGTCGGAAGCTGTTTAAAGGATCATATTTATTGCCTCATTTAAGCACATAATTTTAGTCCCATTTTCACTATTAAAAGCAATTCTCTTGCCGTCAATTTGGCACATACGTGTATATTTCTAAATAAACACATCCTAGCGAATCCTAAAATCTCAGAGTCGTGAGCCACGGCGCAGTCTTTTCTGCAGTGCAAAAAGCATCTGCTACGACTACGAGGCATGTGTTATCCGGGTGAATATTATAGAGTTAGCTCACGAGCCGGATGTCGGGAAGCCCCTCGCGCATCGTACAGGTTACAAATACGACAGTGCACCTGCGCTTCAATGTTACTTATTCCAAATCAATGATTTATGCTTGAACAATTACGAAAAAATAGTCTAAATTTATCAAGATACGTTAATATACAAATGATGCTTTTAACAAAGTGAGAGAGGCTACCGGAGACTCAACTACCCCAGGGAAGAATGGATTTGGGTCTCCGGTAACTTCACTGGCGAGGTTACCTACTGGTGTCTTAGCTGCCGATATCCAGACGGGGATAGTTACTTGTCTAGGTGATCCATCTGGTCCGTTTGTTATTTTAAATTAACAACTTTTCACTAAAATTTGAAGGTTATACGGTAGGTAATTACATCAATAAAAAATTTTGTGAGTCGGTCTGCCTGCCTGTTTGTTCCGTCCAATATCTGGAACTACTGGACTGATGATATAAGGAGTAACTTAGGTTACTTAGGGGCTCATCTAGTAACAAAACATTCAAATTAAAAAGTTTAAATCATTATCTCTATAAATGCACTTGAGAGCAATGACCTTAATTTAAACCTGTCAAATCCTGCAACTGTACGGAACTGCAGGTTTCCTGATACCGCGGAACAATGACTGTCTTATCGTCAAGGACTTCTTCATACGTTTTTCCTACACAAATGTTGACAGAAGGCACGTATAATGAGGCGATAACATTTATTTTTATTTCGTGACAAAAATAAAACCATCGTGTATTAAAAATATGTTTTTTTTCTAATAACTATTCATGTATACGTAAACTCATGTCCCCGAAGAGGTGTATTTCCAACTATAATTTTAGTATATAGCTTATTTTCGCCCACTTGATACTCTTGGAATTAAATGGGAAATTTAAATGGGTGATTAAAGACAATACAGGAATTTTTGAGGGATTTTGCTTATAATATAAGGATGGATATAGTTCAGACTCGCCTTTAAGGATTTAAAGAGTATTTAAAAGTTTTAGATTTTAAAAACTTTTAATTTCAAATACTATCTTATTTATTAGTTAAAATAAATAAATATTTCGGACATTTAACACACAACGCCATCTAGTCTCAAGCTAAGCAAAGCTTGTGTTATGGGTACTAGACAACTGATATACATACATATATACTCCTTTTTTGTAAATACATACATATTATACATAGAAAACACCCAAATTCCGAAATAAATATTTGTAGATCACATAAACATTTGGTCCAACCCGGAATCGAACCCGAGAGACAGTCATGCACAGCAGTCGCATACGTTACCACCACTATATACGAATAAGTGGTAGCTTATTCGTATATAGATACTGGTAGAGAAAATGCTTCAAATATGTGTAAAATGAGTGGACATATCATTAAAAGGTATATGTTTACATAATTATATTTATGTATTTCTTGGTGGCTCGTCTTTCTTATATTTCTCGGAACAAAGATAGTTATGATAATTATAATAGAAACACAATAACAATAATTAAATACTAGTAGAGAATAAGTATAGCTTGGTACAGCGTGGTACCACTGCATTTGTTTTAAATATGTGTTTTAAGTCGGTACAATAATGTTTGTTTTTGTTTGCAGGTAAGACTTGAAAAGATTACTCATGAACTTTTATGGAGAACGTGATCATCGCCTTTTACAGGTAGAGATATTGAAATTAATACTTTGTTTAATGCAACTTTGCGAAATCGCTTTAAGGTTCATTATTGCAAATACAAGTTTATAATTACAAATTGTCAAATGTGTAAAATCAAATTTATATAAAACTAGTTTTTGCCCGCGGCTCCTCCTGCGTGTATGTCGGTTATCGCTGCAAATAGTAGCCTATGTGTTATTCTGATGTATAAGCTATATTACTGTAAAGTTTCATCCAAATCCGTTAAGTAGTTTTTGGGTGAAAGAGTAACAAACATACACACTTACAAACTTTCGCCTTTATAATATTAGTGTGATTGATGACAAAAACGTTTAAATTGTCATGTTTTGCATTTTATTTTCAATTAAATCGTAAATCTAAAAAAAGATAACGAAAAGTTGTATTGTATTGAGTATTGAGTATTGTGTATTGTATTGAGTATTGCAAAGTATTGAGAAGAAATAAAGAAAAAGAAATAAGTAAAACTACTTCTTAGTAATCATAATTGTTTATTTGTAAGTAGCGACCCGGTCTGGCTTTGCTCGGAAGTCTGAAGTTCTCCAATTTCCTCTACTATAATATGCATGTTGTTGCCCGTGGCTCCGCCCGCGTGTATGTCGGTTATCGCGGCAAATAGTAGCCTATGTGTTATTCTGATGTATAAGCTATATTACTGTAAAGTTTCATCCAAATCCGTTCAGTAGTTTTTGCGTGAAATAGTAACAAACATCGATCCATCCATCCATCCATACTTACAAATTTTCGCGTTTATAATATTAATAGGACTTCTTCTTACCGATGGCTCTGCTTACATAACTACAATGTTGTCTACAAAGTTTCAAAACTAATGTTATAAATTCGAAAGTATCTTTGTCAGTTTCTCTGTTACGATTTAAGTCGCTGCACCGATTTCAAAGAAATTTGACATGGAGATAATTTTGATTCTTGAGGAAGAACATAGGCTACTCTTTATCGCAAGAACAGACATACACGGGGGCGTAAGTTATGTGCTGCTATCATCTAGCACTAACTAGCTACAATCAATCGGTATGTAAGTCCGTCCCGCTTTAAGTATTCTGTTATTTCTGAATTTCGGATCAATGATACCTGTGACAATGCACTGAACGGTTTGGGTCTGTTAGTTTTTAAAGATAACCACTTCACCTTGTCCACAATCAGGAAACACCGCCTTAAGTCGTAAAAATACGCTCTCGAACCAAACGGTTTGGTTCTTCCTTCCTGTGCCAAGCAGGTAAAAACTGGAACTCACTACCAGCGCACGTGTTTCCCTCCCATTATGATCCCGGGTCCTTTAAGCGGGACGTGAAAAGCATCTCACTAAGCCGCCATAGTGTGGTCGCCATACTGCATTGTCTGCTTTCGCAGTAAGTATGGTGGCCCCCACTGTTGGATTTTGCTTGAGCTTACCATCAGGCTGAGCAGAGTCACTTTGGCAGGTAATTTATAAAAAAAAAACTGTTACCCGAACATTCCCAGTACTGGGAAGCACTACAATATTTACTATTTCATCAGTTAGAATGATCAAATCCCTCAAAGCATATCATGATGCATATCAGCTCTACTTGACATATCAGATTTGACAACAAACCAGTACTCATTAACCGAACTGAATATCTAATGTTTTGTTTACGTGTCGAGATAGACGCGAGGAACATATGATTGGATCTTGAATGTATGATCAACATGTGATATATATATCAACACATCTGCATAAGGTGAGCAATGTATTATTAATGGCAGTCATAATGTGACTATTACACGTGACTGAACAAGGCGATGTTTGTTTGAATTACCGGTACTTTGTTAATGTTTGGTGTGTTATAAGCTTTATTTTCTTTGCAATGCTGTCGACTGCCTGGACATAGGTATCTCCTATTGCATGCAATTTTGATTTTGGGTTTCTCACATCCAGCTCCTGCCAGCCATCTTGCGCAAATTGTCATTACATCTAGCCTGTGGGCGTCCTACATTAAGTTTACAGCGACGCGGTCTCAACCGTAGAACTCGTTTACCAAAACGGTTGTCGATTCTGCGGATAATATAGTCCGCCCACTGCCACTTGAACTAGCTAATTCGATTGACTACGTCGATCATTAACAATTTCACAGAAAGTTAAATAGATTGATGATTCATGCTGTCATCATCTTTGATTTGTAGGTCTCCACGGACAGCGGTAGTGACCAGCAGTTGACCTGGCTCCGCGTTTTTCCTCCTAACATAGACATAATCGCAGAAAGTTCTGGTGGAACAATTGGAAAAATTTATGATACGACACAAATGAGTATCAACTCCATCATTATAAAGTAGGACGAGAACCAAGTGAAAGTTGCTTCTCATGTCGCGTTTGTCACCCACCGATGGCGCTGTGTCATTTGCCACCAAATTTATACTTTTTCGAATATTAAAGGAAACAGGCCATCTGCAATGTAATAGTCTTGTAAAATATCAATAAATATTATAAATAAATAGGTACTTTTTGTTTCCAGAGATGGTTATAATAGTGGCCTGAAAAAGATTTCTACATCACCGAAAGGCTGACTGGTAGAGAATGCCCTGAGCATTAAGTCCGTCCATGTACAAAAGTATATAAAGATATCTATACAAATAAATAAAATTGGAGTGTCTGTTTGTAATATTAAAATAACCGCTTTTTATTAAATGCATGTGTACTTACGAAATGCATACATTACAGAAATATCATTTTCTTAAAATTTTGTGTCTGTCGGTCTGTCTGTCTGTCTGTCTGTCTGTCTGTTTGTTCCAGCTAATCTCTGGAACGGCTAGACCGAGCGACTTTCACTGAAAGGTAGCTGATGATATAAGCAGTAACTTAGGCTACTTTTTTTAAACTAGCTTCGCCCCGCGGCGTTACCAGCGGTACGATGATGACCGCGGATAACGCCGCGGGGTTCAGCTAATAAATAAATAAAAAAATACGTGTAGCACTCGGGGACTGCCGCGGTAAAGCTATTGCATAGCATTTTTTATCGACTTATGCAATTATAATTATTTATTTATTTTTTATTTCTGCAGTAGTGTATGGCTACCATGAATAGTTTTATACATTATGTCATACCAAATCTTCGTGTCCAAGGCAACGAATCTTCCTTGACGTATTTCAATACGCCTGTGCGGCCGGCTGTTGACATATTCTGTCTGTCTGTCTGCACGAAGTGCGTGACAGAGATAGACAGATTCGTTGATTCGTCGTTCGGAGCAGCTCGTCTCAATCCGTGCGAGCTTTAGGTGTCAGGTTTTATTTTCGTTACATTACGTTACGGAATTTCTTGATCCGGCCGCCACGCTCAAAGGCCTCAAAGCCCGTGATAAAAGCTATGCAATAGCTTAAAAGAAAGCAAATTTAAAAGAAAAAAGGAAATTAAAAGTAAAAGAATGTTCAAAAGATCATATGCGGTTAATAACATGAATGCAGCAAAAGGAAATAAAGACATTATTATGTATTAAGATTATTATTACTCTCCAATTCCTGAACTAATATAATAAGTTCAAGATATCTGCCTCTTTGAAATCCTGCATTTGTCGATTTCAAGTTCCAAAAACTTTAATGATGACTGAAGAAAATGATGACCCTATGAAAAATCTTTATAAAGTACTAATTGTTGCCCGCGGCTCCGCCCGCGTATATGTCGGTTATCGCGACAAATAGTAGCCTCTGTGTTATTCTGATGTATAAGCTATATTACTGTAAAGATTCATCCAAATCCATTCAGTAGTTTTTGCGTGAAAGAGTAACAAACATCCACCCATCCGTCCATCCATCCATACTTACAAACTTTCGCGTTTATAATATTAGTATAGATATAGATTCACCCTATGAATTTCTTAATCATTTGTCAAGAAATTGCATAGGTACAGATAGAAACAGACACAGTACAGAACATAATATGGAAACAGTACGAATGACAATTCTCTTCACGCATTATTTGTCCTGTGTTAAAATCGAACCTATACATGACCTATGGCTAAGCAGTCAGGATGCCACTAGCCTAACGGGATGTACACTTTGGGGCGATTTCCCATATCGGTCCAAATGTTTGTATGATCTGCAAATATTTGTTTTGGAGTTTGGATGTTTTCTATGTATTTACAAAAACAGTATATATTTATATCAGTGGTCTAGTACCCATTGTACAAGCTCTGCTTAATTTGGGACTAGATGGCGTTGTGTGTAAGATGCCCCAAATATGATATTGTAATATTGACTGTCTACTCCACCCACAGTTATCTAGGAATATAATAGTGATAATGTTAAACCAGACATTGTGTGCAGAACATATAAATATAACACCGATGTTCTTATTACCATACAATGTCTGTGCTAAGGGTCACTGACCAGAAACGTCAAGGACCACCAGTTAAAGTTGAACTATTTGGTGATGACTTTTGATAGAGAATGTGGATCGAGGTGTATTGGTTAAGTTATTTCTAGTAATTACAACAATGTAATTTTTTTTAGAGATGACATTATTAGCTCGTGTGGTGAGGAATATTCATCTCGTGGGTGTCGTAAGAGGCAAACTACCCAAGACAACAGTACCGCAGAGTGAAACAAAAATTACCCATTCGATAAAAATCTGGGTACGCCTATAGATATATATACATACTAGCTGACCCACGCAACCTCGTTTACGTCTCCTATTGCCCGTAGCGTAATAATTTTCCCCCATTTTTGTAACATTCTTTATTGGTGCTCCGCTCCTATTGGTCTTATCGTGATGATATATCGCCTATAGCCTTCTCGATAAATGTACTATCCATCACTGAAAGGATTTTTCAAATAGGACCAGCGGTTCCTGAGATTAGCGCGTTCAAACAAACGAACAAACTCTTCAGCTTTATAATATTAGTATAGATTTATATTATATGTATGTATATTAAACCTAATCCAACTAAGAAATAATACTTAAGAATTCAACTATTTATCCTTATTTTTGAAGTCGAAAAGCAATAACAATGGAAATAACGCTTTAATAAATATGCACTACTTATTAGCATTCATTTGTCGCAGCGAGTGACTGACCCAAAACAATGTGACTCTCCTGTTTGCATAGTCTGAGTCGACGGACTGTATCACAGTCTGTATAAACGTGAATTGCTGACGTCATCGTGGAAAGATACGGTGACGTCACATGCAAAAAAAGAACATTCTGTTCGACATTTGAATTTTACGTGACAGTCATGTTTTATTGTTTTTGAATCGCGGAAAAGCCCAAGTCACGATCGCGGACAGTGAAAAAATAAATCCAGGATGTTTGCTTTAAGAATTATTTTTCAGTGGTAACACATCTCTTTGATCTTTATATATTTTGTAAAAAAAATATTGATTCAAGAAAATATACCATTTACGAGCTTGTTAACCCAACTACCTACAAAGTCATAAATGTCGCGAGTTCGATTCGCGCACTCATTATTATTTATTCTTCTTTTTTGTTTTTTTTTAAAGATAACTCCACAAAACACAACAACATACAACAAAGACAACTTTGGATAGTTAAAAAATCTTGTAAGTTATATTTTCAAAATAGTGCACTATTAAGTGGTAGTATAGTTTCATCATCAAGCAGAGTATACAAATTTGTCGAACCCACGTCACATGGAGGCATGCCAGTAACGGAGACCGACAGCAGAGGATTAAACCCCTCACTGATCGATGCCCTCCGATCCACGTGGTAAATTGCGTCGAATTTGCAACCTCTTTTGATAATGTCCTCATTTGTTGACGCGCCGGGACAATTTGTGCACTAAATTGTGATGTCCGATGACTCAGTATAAAAGTGTATATGACTGTCAAACTAAATATCAAATTGATTAAATCAAATTTAGAAAAAAAATGGAAATGGCAAATGAGCCGAGGGATCATTCATCTGATTGAGACACTCAAGTCACTTGATAAACATGACGATTCTGTTGGTTAGAAGTTAGCGAAATTACCTGAATGGATAAAAGTCGTTCAATCGATTTCCATCCCAGGCAAATGAACAATGAAGTAGTACGCTCATGAGTTCTGCCTTTGGGTGTAATTTGTTTATAATAAATATATATATAGAAATATATGAGTAGAATTATATAAAAGTGAAATTTCAGTGTGTTTGTAATTTCAAATTAAGAGTTTTTCACAAAATAAATAAGAAAGTATATACGGTACTTACTTATATCAAAAAAGCATTATTAAATTTTTTGTCTATCTTTCGGTTTGTTTGTTAAGGCTAATCTCTGGAACGGCTTGACAAATTTTGACGGGACTTTCACTGGTATATATATGCAGCCGATGATGTAGCCCCGCGGTCTTACTCGAAGTTGTTAATGTAAAGTTTCAACAAAAACCGTGGGTAACACCGCGTTGAGCAGCTAGTTTAGAAATATATTTGCTCGGTTGACGGTAAAAACTTCCACCCTGTTGCGTAAAAAGAACTATGAGAAAAGAATTATGACGGCTATATCCACCCCTGATAAAGATGTGAGTGCTTGTATAAACATTTAAGTTCGCATGAATTATTCGAATTCATTCAATGGTGTTTGCTAGTCTTCACCGGGCATACGATTAGGCAGCCGGCCAACTGTGTAATTGTTAAGCACGGTATGCATATCAGCGATCGGCGTGCGCTAAAACGCATTATCTTCACTGAGATTTCATTGGAGTCATATTGTATAATTATATTTGTTTGTCGTTGCTTGGCAGAATGTTAATAACTTGATTCAACACATACGACCGTCTGATCTCGGAGATGATGCTATCGTGACCACACTGCTGATAAACATACTTATGTATTTCTAAACCCATACATTATTTATTATTAACTAACATTATCACAGAAAAATTACTCCTTAAAATATAATAAATTTTAAAACCGTTCCTAATGTCGAAGATCTAAGATAACAAACATAAAAATACAGTTAAATTGAGAATATTCTTGTTTTTTTAAAACCAGTTAAAAGAATAACAAAACCTGTATAGTTCCAACTTGAGTCTGCCCAAAATAAGTTTTTAAGGGCAGGTCCACAGGCCAGGTGGAGTCGTGACCTCTACAAGACCGCTGGCAGGAGCCGGATAAGAGAAACCGAGGATCCAACCAAATGGCGTGCAATTGGAGAGGTCTATATCCAGCATTGTACTGCGATAGGCTGATGATGATTATGGGCAGGAAAATGATAACGATTGATAACTATTTTATAATCATTTCGGACATCTAACACACAACGCCATCTAGTCCCAAGCTAAGCAGAGCTTGTGTTATGGGTACTAGACAACTGATATTTTTTGAAAATACATACATATTATACATAGAAAACACTCAAACTCCGAAACAAATATTTGCAGATCATACAAACACAAACATTTAATCCGACCCGGTAATCGAACCCGAGACCTCAAGCACAGCAGTCACATACGCTACCATTGCGCCACCGGGGTAGTCAAGTGACAATTAAGACAATAATAAGTTTTATTTAAAGAATTGTAGTGTGATAAATTTTAATGTATCAATACTACTATTTTTCCTTTACTTGGAGCATGTTACACTGTTTTCATTATTAACACCTAAAGAAAAATTAGGGTGTAAGTACGGACCTTTCGATTTGTAACTTTTATATGTAGATATATTTCTCAGTCAGTTAAATTCATGCGGTGCGTTTCTTATATAAAATTCAACGAAGTTATTACATTTAAAAAAAAATGGGAATACATATTGGTTATCACAATTCAAACCATAGAAAATAATGATGACATGCTTCATTCTTTTAGTAAAGTTTGAAAAAGTTAGTTACGTGGAATAGATTTTTTAAAATAAAATAGGTTTTGCTCGTTGTTCCACTTGCGTATAGGTTGTGTGTAGTTTACCATTGGTTTCTTAAATCGATCTGTTGTGTCGGTACAATTGATAATGAGATTACAAATATGATCTATTAATTTTATTGTATGATTAGGAACCAATATTAGCCGAAATTTATGGCATAATACGTTTTATGATCAAATAACATATAGAACTAAGAACATATAGATCTTTACATATAGTAGGAAAATTATTCTATTATATAATATTTTAATATATATTAAAAGATTTATATTAATTTATAATGATCTTGATTTCCATGACTTATCAGTAGATGATGGTAATTAAAGAAAATAAATATCTTAAAATACTGTTACGCCATAGAGAAATCTCTCGTATAAACAGGAACTTTCGAGAGCCGAGGAAGGCGCCATCTAGTGTCGGGTAGTACGCAACTGTGGAGATATGACTGGTGATTTCGATTCTTCAACGCTAGATGGCGCTAGAGTACTGGCTCTAGGCCATTCTAGTTGGTCCAGAATGTTCTAGCGAATTATCATAAAGAATTCGACGGCCATATAAAAACAGAGCGTGTTAGCCGTACGGGCAGCATTATTTCACGATACAGCGGATTAACATCGAAGTGATCTTCTAGTTACGACTAACGAGTAATTTACTGAATAAGTTTTAAAAGTGTTGTTTATTAATATTGTGTTATTTTTTTGGTAATCAACAGACTACTTTCATTTATTAAATACCCGGGTCGTAACAATACTATTGACAGAAATTGTAATTTCATTATGTTATTCTTAGACTAAAGAAAAACTTAAAAAAAACTTGTTAACTTTTCTAAAGTTACCGACATAGCAGAGCGAGTCAGCAAGCTGAAGTGGCAGTGGGCAGGGCACATAGCTCGGAGAACCGATGGCTGATGGGGCAGAAAGGTTCTTGAGTGGAGACCACGTGACGGCAAGCGCAGCGTAGGAAGGCCTCCCGCAAGGTGGACGGACGACCTAGTTAAGATCGCGGGGACTCGTTGGATGCAGGCTGCTACCGACCGGTCGAAGTGGAAATCAATGGGGGAGGCCTACGTTCAGCAGTGGACTTCTTACGGCTGATATGATGATGATGATTGTTAGACTACTGAATATTTTTAGAATTTCGAAACGATTTTATCTAATTTAATTAGATTTTCTCCACTAAAATAGAAACTTCGTTTGCGTAAAAGGTTTGTTTTTTAATTTACCTGTTACCAGGATTAGGTAGTGAATTCGACCGAAAGATCAGTTTATATTATACAAGGGAAAAACAAGACACACGAGTCTGTTGATGGAAAGCAACAACCACTGCTCATTAACACCTGTAACTTAGGAGATTCAAGCGCGTTGTCAGCTTTTAAGGTAGTGGTAACCACTTTATTTGAAGGCCGTATTGGTCCGAAAATAACGCAACAAAACTACAACTATGTGATTATCCGATTTCCGTTATTATCAATAATTTAGTAAACTACAGCTGCAATATCTGAACACCTCTAGTACGCACTGTTTCAAAAGCCTACTTCGCCACGATTACAAATGACACGATTACATAGTAAGACCAACTATAAGTGGCCTTCTGTAATAAAAGCACTCTTAGAGATATTTTTATGGATCCTCCGCTAACAAGGAGAGGCTTGCTCCTCCGCGAGAGGGCCCTCACAACTCGTTGAGCGCAGACACAGGCTGTGTTTTACTGCTGTCCCTATAACTGGATGTCGATGTTTTATGACCCAACGAAGACTGTTAAATGTTTTCTCTCGTTGAATTATTGCTTTAGTATTTAAAATGTTACGATTCATATTTTTTTATACTTTCATTAACGTTGTAATGACATTTTATTTTATAATTACGTAGTACTTTTAGTAAAGCATGTAATTGTAGTAGATTTCGCAATGTTTGTCATTGTAACATTATGGTAGCCAAAGGTTTTGGTTGCTTTATAAACCCATTGGCGTGACGGAAATTCCTCCTGAAAATAATTGCAGGAGAGCCAAAAGAAGAAGGACAACTAGTGTAAGTAAACTGAAAAGAGCAAGAGAGTTAGAAAAAGTGAAACTTAGATGAGGAATGGTGGGGTCTGGCAGCGGTAGTTTTAAAAAGCCAGGGCCGGGTGACTGTTTTTTTATTGATAGGAGATGTAACTGAAATAGGGTTATTAAGTGCTATTTATAAACAATAGCAACAAATACATATTACTTCAATGAAGCTTCAACTCGTTTTTTTATGGCATAGGCGGCAACCGAGCTGACGTATTGCCTGATGGTAAGCGATTACCGCCGCCCATGGACACCCGCAACACTAGAGGCATCATATTGGAGGATGGGGAGGGGGATGGGGGCAAGGTTTGGGGTGTGGGCCTCTGGTATCCTCACTCACTCGGTGAAACATGCGCAAGCGCTTTTTCACACCGGTTTTCTGTGAGGCCGTGGTAGCACTTCGGTCGAGCCGGCCCATTTATGCCGAAGCGTGGCTCGCCCACGGTACTAATCTCGTAAATGACATCCAAAGGAAATTTTAGTAAAAAAGTTACATCAAATTGAAATATCCAAAGTTCTCTATGTTCGAAATGTTTAATGTTATAATCACTCTTCGTCAGAGCAAAATACCTATTACAGTTAACAATTCATCTTTGTTCAAAATTTACATACAACTCAACTAAAATATCTAGAGTTTCGCGCGAAAGCCTGTAATTTCACCAAATAAATTACATTAAAAGCTCACCATCCGCGGACATAACTGTAACGGAAAAACAAAACATTTGTCATGATTTTGATATAAAACAAAAATGTCGGACTCAATCGAATTTCCGTTTTATGCTACATATTTAACCTTAAAAAGCTTACAATGCCGTAAAAAAATTAATTAATCATATCGAAACATATTATAATCAGTCGACTGCAGTCAGCATGTCTCCCACAGGCTTGACAGACAATGGGTACTGTTGCACTCTCGCTCATCTAAATGACGATCATACAGGAGTGAAAGAGATAGGTGGTATGCAGTGAATCACGGCGCGCGCGCCACGAACCGTTAGTAGTGATTGTATTAGGTATAAGTTGTAAACGCAGAGCGGTTTATATTAGCACTTAAAGTAACTGTATAAATGGATGTTCAATCACAATTAGATAAATTCGATAAGGCAAACATGTTGATACATTAATAGCTTAAACAGCATAAACTGCTTTTCGCCTGCTAAACAAAGAAAAAATCGCCTGGAAACAAGCTTGCTAGGAAAAGGTTGAAACTATCAGCGAATATTCTCCTCTGGGAAATGATTCGAAAATTTGCTCTTGGCTACCTTTTCTCATCAATATGACAAATTCTTTTTAGCAGTTTTGGTTTTAAGCCTACCTGTGATTATTGCAAAAGAAGCCACTTTGAAAAAGTCGGTTTACGGACGATAGTTTAAACATAAAAACATTGATGAAATGATGAGAGATAGATATCTGTCATACAACGACGTACAATTAGCGTAACGGGACAATGTACGTAACGGGAAAATGAGCGAAACTGGACAATGAGTCATCCTTTTTAACCGACTTCATAAAAAGGAGGAGGTTCTCATTCGACTGTTTTTTTTTATGTTTGTTACCTCACAACTTTCGACTGGGTGAACCGATTTTGATGATTCTTTTTTTATCTGAAAGCTGGTATTTCCCGAATGGTCCGTCTCTTCTTTAAATTTGGTCCAGATTGAAGTAGTTTTTTTTTGTTAAAATTTGTAATTATTGTCCAAGCAGCCAGCGTTCATCAATTTATTAGACGTTGTACGTCAAAAGATCTACAAAAAGCTCCATCAAAAGATATAAAAAGTCAAGTAAAAGTGTTTTCATGTTGAAGTTAATTCGCTTATGACTTGCGCCGGCGCAGTACCGTTACGGCTGTCTTTCAGTGACGGTTTTGCTTTTATTTGTTCACCAAACGGGCCAACTTAGTGGGTCACAGTGAGTCCGACTGTCGCGTTGTTTTAACAGACATTAACACACATTTATCGCTATTACCTTATTGAAATGAATTAGCTGGTGAATAAACGTGAGCTCTGCGTTTTGTGTTGCGGTTATTTCATTTAAAATGTCTTTGACTTAAGTATCTTGGTAGACAGTATTGTAATTTAAGCCACTGAATTAAGGATTGAGTATGATGTATAGTAGGATTAGCTTTGTTAATACGTTAATTAATCAAAAATAGAAAGCCAATGAGTATAACTGTAGGTAATGAAAGTAGTAATGTGATAAATTTAATTAATCAAACTAGATTATCATGATATGTTCTTTTTTTATCGATTAGGAGGCAAACGAGCAGAAGTATCGCCTGATGGTAAGAGATCACCGCCGTCCATGGACACCAGCAACACCAGAGGCGTCACAAGTGCGTTGCCGGCCTTGGGGGATGGAGAGGGGGATGGGGGAGGGGTTGGGGTATGGGACTCGGGTATCCTCACTTACTCGGTGAAACACAGCGCAAGCGCTGTTTCACACCAGTTTTCTGTGAGGCCGTGGCATCACTCCAGTCGAGCCGGCTCATTCATGCCGAAGCGTGTCTCTGGCGTAGCTAATTAGTCCACAGTCGGCCAGCCTTAGGTCCCTCAATATTATTATTACAATCTTATAAGAAACGCAATACACCTGCACCCTTATAGAATTGATTACGTCCTACGATAAAGCCTCGGGGATCAGTTCGTGTTTTCCAGGATATTAACACTTATTAAACGACGCGGAATATCTATTGCAATCACTTATTTCTAGAATGTACAGTGATTGGTAATTTAATAAATACTAGTGAAATGAGATGAAAAAACTCAATTATTTATACGGTAATACAATACTAACCTTGAAGCGAGAATGTTCGGTTTTTTGGCCTTAAATAAATTGGATAATAAGGTTATTTCCGAATTACGTATAAAAAAACATTAAAAAGTTAAGCCGAAGCTTACCAGTGTGTCCTTCTTAAGCGACTTCAAAAAAGGAGGTGGTTATCATTTTGACTGTATTTTTTTTATGTTTGTTACCTCATAACTTTCGACTGGGTGAACCGACTTTGATGATTATTTTTTATTTGAAAACTGGTCCCATTTCAATTTGTGTCCAGTTCTTGAAGTCGTTTTTTTTGTTAAAATTTGTGATTTCATTTAAAAGGGCGTACGTACAATTAAGTATCTTGCAAACATTTGGATGAGCCTTTTGCTTGTAGCATTTCCAATCCCTAAAGTAAGACTTCTCAAGCCGGCAGATGAGGTAGCATAAAGCAGAAATATCACATTTATTTTATTTATTTATTTATTTAGAGTTACCAACATTTGTTAACACCAATGCAATAAAAAATAACACAAAAGAACGAATGGAACTAAGCGCAATAAATAATTACAGGTAACTACAACATTTACAATTTAAAAAATAATAATAATGAAGTTAAACAATACTATCGTATGAGGTTAGTAGGTACATGTTACTTGGTTACATGGAGAAACAAAAAAGAAATAGAGACAAAATCAAAAACAGTAAACTGTTCACATCACACTCGGTGAGGATTCGATAATAAATGCTTAAAGATTGTGGATCGAAATCGGCCCAGTGAGTCCATATGCATATCAACAATATCGCTGCAGCTATTAAGCTGCCTACAAAGTCGAGGTAGCGGTGAATTTGCCCCAAGTTTTGTCCTACGCAGCGGTGGATACAAGGGGGTGATACGTTTGCGGGGATACCGAGCAGGCACTCTGTAATTTACCCTGCTCAAGAGATCTGCGCAGTCTATAACATTATTAAGAATCTTGAACATGAAGACACAATCCGACAAATCCCTCCGACCAGACAAAGAAATCATTCCAAGTATCGATAGCTTTTTCTTGTAAGAATCTGTTGGCATTTAGCATATAACTGTAATTATATTAAATATAATTACAGTTATATGCTAAATGCCATATAAATCTCTTCTGAATTCGCTCTAGTCGAAGAGAGTGTGTCGCAAAATGCGGTCTCCACACCACGCTACAATAGTCCAAAATACTCTTCACGAGGCAATTGTATAACATGATTTTCGTTTTATTGCTTCGAAAAACTTTGCCGTTTCTAATCAAAAATCCCAACATTTTAGAAGCTCTTTTTATGATACTTTCTATGTGTGGTAGAAAACCAAGCTTTTTATCAAACAACACCCCCAAGTCGTTTATTTGGTCTACAGTTTGAACTTTATCTGCGCCCACAATGTAATCACCTTGGATCTCGTTAATTTTTCTTGAAAATCTTACATGAAAGCACTTTTTACCATTCAAATGCATACCATTACGATTACACCATTCAACGAGAGCATCAAGATCGTTATGAAGACGTATGGCATCATCTGGCGACTCCATAATCCTTCCAAACTTCAGATCATCGGCATACATGAAGCTATCAGAAAATTGCAAACATGTTGGCAGATCGTTTATGAACACATTGAAAAGTATTGGGCCCAGATGGGAACCCTGAGCTACGCGAGATGTGATTTTCCAGGTGTCAGAATTGAAACCATTGACAACCACGAAAAAAGTACGATCCTCAAGATAACACTGGAACCATTTCAGAAAAGTGCCTCTCACTCCGTATGCGGATAACTTATGCAATAATATTTTATGTGGAACCCGGTCGAACGCCTTACTAAAGTCTGTGTAAATGACGTCATATTGTCTGTTGGAGTCTACAGCCTCAACAACCACCTCAGAAAAAGCAACCAAATTAGTGCAAGTTGATCTTGATTTAACAAATCCATGTTGCTTGTCACTAAGGCATCCTCTAAGATGATTTTAAATGTAGGGGCACACTAGTGACTTGAAGATATTGGCAAAAGATGATAGTATCGAAATGGGCCTGTAGTTACTTACAATACTCTTGTCTCCAGCTTTGTAGGTAGTAGAGCCAAGCTGATTTCAGCACGAACGGGCCGGCTCGACCGGGGCGGTACTACCCTCGCACTGAAAATCAACGTAAAATGACAGCGTTCGTGCTGTCGTGTTTCGTTGGTGAGTGCGAGACCGGAGGCCCAATTAGTCTAGTCAACAAGTTCCATACTTGTTGACTAGACTAAAAGATGCACAAGCATCGCTAGGCCGCCATAGTGTGGGTTGCCATACTGCATTGTTGTATTCGCAATGAGTATGGTGGCCACCACTCATGGATTCTGCTTATGCTTTCCATCAGGCAGAGTAGAGTCATTTTGGCAGGCCAAACATAAAAAAAAAAAAAGATGGGTACCTTGCAACCCGCCAGTCTAAAGGGAAAGTTCCTGACCTCAAAGACTCATTAAAAATCTTTAAAAGGGGTTGAACTAAGGATTTCGCACAAGCTGATATAAAACGCGGAGGGATGCCATCGGGTCCCGCGCCCTTGTTACAATTCAATTTCTCCAACTTAGTCAAAAGTGCTTCTTCATTTATTACAGGTGTTACCATATTCAAGCTATACCTATCCATGTTTATCAAAAAATCACAACTTTTATCCCTGTCCGTTCCTGTTACTACGCCAGAGACGCTATTGTCAGTGTAAACAGATGCAAAGTGTGAGGCGAACATTTCACATATATCCGATCCATCTGATGCTGTAGATAAACCATTGGTCATTGAAATGGGAAATGACACATATTCATAGACACATGGCAGGAGCTCCCCAATTAAAAGAAATATGAAGATAACAAGAAAAAGCTTAAAAACTGTAACCTTGCATAGCCTATTTCACCAGAGCTATTATTTCGAATCTATTAACACCTCGTTCACTATAATCAGTTTAGTAGTTTAGGCGCTACGGTAAACATAGATATACTGACAAAACTATAACCTTTCCTTTGGGCTTCATCGTAATCGGGTAAAAAATTGTCTGTTTGCTATTTTAGACTATAATTTATTTCTATAAAGTTTGTACCCAGATAATACAGTTACAAACATCATTCAAACTGTCGCATAAATAATATCAGTTGAAAAGACCAAAATAGAAACAGTAGCCAATTTGTTTTAAGAAAGTCAAGCCTGATTTTTAAATCTATTTGTGCACTAAGTAGAGTATAACATTGAATTGTAATTGAAACGTCTATATCTAGACTGAGTTGAATACAATACTTGACGGTAAAGTCAAATTCGTCACTGTTAATTTGATGTCAAAATGTTAAGTTGAATGTAAAATTTCAGTTCCAAAGGTCTGCTCGTCCGTCGTCTGGTTACAGTCCAGTTACACACTTTTTATGTTACTTTCAAATGAATTGAAGCGTTAAATTTGGTCAGTCACTGGGTTTTGTTGTCGTTTTTATTGATACTGTCACTTAAATAAACAACAACATAATACACACATCAAAAGTGTCTAGGGATCAAGCATTTTTATGCGGATTTCTTGAGATTGAGATGTGGCTTTGGCCCTGGCCTGCTCAGTCGCCAGACTTGAACCCGATTGAGCATGCATGGGATATGCTACAGAGAAGAGCTCTGCCGAATATGGAGGGTATCCAGTCGCAAGAAGACCTTTTTTTGTTGTTGCAACAAACATGGGCGGCCATTCCACAGCGTTGGATTGGATTCCACATTTGGATGAACTCATTTTGAGTATGCCAAACCGATGTTCTTGTGTTAGTGTTCGCGGTAGAAACACGGATTATTAATTGTTTAAGTTACCTAATAAAATTTTAAAGAAAACTGTTATTTCAGTCTTTTTTTCAAACTTTAATGTTAGTGGTTCAAATGTCAAAAATCCTTTTATTACTAAAATGGCAAATTTCTTTATTAATGCAAAGGTGACTTGGTTTATCGTTACTGTGACAAACGAAAACACTTTATTTGATGAATCCTTAAAGAAAATTTTAATTAATATCAATCAGGAGAAAAGTTATTGCAAAAATATATGTTGATCCCTAGACACATATGTTGATCCCTAGACACTTTTGATGTGTGTAGGTATAACAGGAATGGAAAGTCAATGTCCTGTTAGTTTAGTGGTGCTGATTGCTGAGCCATTAGTAGTTTTGATTCCCTACAAATAAATGTGTGTTATGCACGATGATTTGTTTGTCTGGATTTTATCTATCTGTAATTAATGTTTTTTGTTTAGTGATAAATAAATTTGTATATCAGCAATCTGGTTACTGATTAATTCTAATTTATCCAGTTGTTTTATTAAAACCTGGTTCCGGATTCCTCTTATTTTTGGCAAATCGTATAGTTTTAGTAAGCTTCACTACAATACACTTCACCTTAATATCTATAGAGGCGAAGGCTCAGGAAAAATTTCGTAGAAAGACCGGTTAGTTTTTAGACCGTTCGTCAAGAAGTATTTATTAAGGCGTATGTTTAGAGTTTTTCTCGTTAATTTATTTATTAATATCATGGCAAAACAAAGCATTCATGGCATAGCAAACTTTTCGGTGAAAAAACGCATATGTATTATAAATATTAAAAAATAATCCCTCTTATCACCTTAACTCCTGAAGACAAAAGAATTTGTCATAATTTTGTCAGAGAATAAGTACGACTCTTATCATATGGTCGCAAACAATCACTATAAATATTAGTTCGTCTGTGTGTTCTTGACTTTCCTGAGATAACTTTCTTTTGTTCTTCAAATAAGTAAAACGGTAAAGGAGGTCATATCTATAAAAGCAAGAATTACTGCTAACTTCGCTTCGTTTGTAATTATTTGTATAATATTAAGTCCTTATTATCATCAAAATTTCTTTTTTTATGTTTGAGCTGCCAAAGTGACTCTGCCCGCTCTGATGAAAAGCACAAGCAGAATCCAAAAGTGGTAGTCACCATCCTCAATGTGAATAAGGACAAAGCAGCATGGTGACCAGCACTATGGCGGCCTAGTGAGCTTTCATCAAATTTATTTAAGAAACATCAACTATTCTAATCTGGCACTTGTCATTTTCTTTAATGCAGTCTTTGGTTCAATTAGAAAAGGGTTCTTCAAATAATTGTAATGATTAACATTAAAAAAAACAATAATTTTTCTGGTCATAAATCCACGGCTCTAGGCACCTGGAAGCAGAATCCTACCAATTTTGAAGCTATTCAGATCTGTAGTAGACGAAGCAATATCGCATACAATGAATAATAAACATATCAAGAATTTCATCACAAATCTTAGATTTGACAACCACTTATTTCGCGATAAATTACTTACAAAAATTATGAAAGACAACTGTTACTGACATGAAATGTTACACTTAGAATGTAACACGTCTGTCAGTGATTAATTCCAGAGAAGATTAAGATATGTATAAATTGTTACTCGGTCTCTGGACTATAGTTTATGAGCGACAGACACGCGAACATCTCATAACATCGTTACTCATATTTTTCATTTATACGTTAACTTTCTCTAGATGCGCCAAGTTTTTTTTACTGTTACATATGTTAATCATAAAAACGTATTATTTTAAAACTAATATGTGTTATTTAAAATCAGATATACAATGACAGAGAAACAGGATATTTGTTTGAGTTTCTGAGAAAATGCTATTAAAGTTTCCTTTTTGTGGAAGAAAGGTATTCTTCAACTGTTTCTAGTAAAAGCAAGACAAAGGACCTCTCTTAGGTAAAACTCTAATCTAAACACAAAAATTAGAAATAGTAACATCACACACAACGTCAAACTCCATAAAATCAAACTCCAAACTCAATTGATCTTAAACTACCACTACTACTACTAACAGGCCCGTTGACTTCTTACCTATCGAATCTTTACAACATTCATATCATCCCCTTCAAGCAGATTTCCGTTTAGATGAAATATAATTTTCTGATTTAACAATCAAATTTTCATGAAATCGTTAACGCTCTGTCATCAATTCCGAGTTGTAGAATACATCTTCCTAATTAAATCTATATATACTTATAATACTTATAATAAAAATCAGGTCTAATTCTGTACATTAAAGATTATTTAGAAAATTTTTTTTGGAGGGCTCCCTATAATCGATACTGAAGCCAAAACTGTATTATTTTTCATTTTTGTCTGTCTGTCTGTCCGTCTGTATTTCTGTATGTATCTTCGCTGCGCATCACGCCGAAACTACTGAATGGATTCAAATGAAACTTGGCATGATTTGAGTTCACGAGGTAGGACGTAGGATACTTTTTATCCCGAAATTCAGCACGGTTACCTGAAGAGAGGGGATGAAAGTCAAAATATGTACTTGGTTGTAATTCAAAACCATATAGTCCGATTTAATTTATTCTTTTTTTGCTAGAAAGAAAAAAAAAAGATAACGGAAAAAGTGTTTTTTTGTCCGCGACTGTATACTGCCTGTGGGAAGCTGAGACAGATATGTAAATATGGCGGTACTAAGTTCGCCAGGTCAGCTAGTGCATAATAAGAACATTCCTCATAAAATTCTAAGCTCCCTTTCTGTCCAAGATATAACCCGAATAATATTTCCCACCCTAGTATCCATAATAATTCCACCTCCTCTAATAGTGGACGAAGATTGAACAGTAAAATTGTTTGTGTATGATGCATGACTGTCTTACCGTGTACCGCAGTCATTTATCTTATCTGTGTCAACAATAGCTGTGCCACTAAACACTCAATGGACAGAAGTCCCACTAAAAAGACAAAGAAGGTAGTGGTGAACAGAACTGCTTTTCCCACGGCTACTTTCAATCGGAGAGCACTCTGTTATTATTTTAAATATATCTATTTTAAGCAGTAGTTAGGTATTATTATAGTAAATTGAATTATGTCTTACTTCATGTTAAATTGTAGGTTAGATTGCTAGTATTACAAGCTTTTTATTAACTTGCAATGTATGTATGCGTGTATGTTCGGGTGAAATCTTGCAACTCAATTGATGAAATTTTTCAAGCATATGTATACAGCGTGACAATACAATATTATAATGACATGGATCTGATGCTGGAGCTGGAAGGTGGCCATAGGAACTCTGTAAAGAAACGTCGCAATCATCGAGTTTGGACTCGTTTGATTTGTCTCAAGGCATTCCATTAAAAGCTTGTTTTTAAAAAGCTTTTTAATTCAATTTATTTATAATGGTTTTATTTCATAATACAAGTTAATATCAAAAGTACTTTATTGAGAATGAACTGCTTTACTGAGACTGATAAAAACTAAATTTTTACCTACTAATATTATAGGGTCTTCTTAAATATATTTTAATGTTTAACCCGAACAAGTGCAAGCCTTATTCATGCTCCTAAGGTTCCAAGAGCAAATATTTTTTAGGATGTAAGTTCGACCATTATGACCGTATTGGTTTATTTCTGAGTATAGGTCTTGACATACAAGCACACAAGCATACAGATAGAAGGATAACAGAATGATAACAAAAACTTTCTATTTTATTATAAAACTTACAGTTTATTATATCGAATCTATCTAACTGATGACGATTTTTAAGATGACATATACAAATTGTTGAACAGAAGTTTAAAGTATTTTTATCACTGTCTTTGGTACGAATGAAACTACTGACCAATTGTTTTCCTTACATTGATGTATATCCTTCGTCCAATTTAACGCAATCCATGACTTACCTATTTTTCACTCTATGCCTTTGAGATAAGGACTATTATAAAATTTTGTTAAATACAACTTGTGTTGACAGAACGCAATGATGTATTGTGTTGCTTCTAGTGTTAACCAAGGTAGTAGAGCCACGCTGATTTTAGCACGAACGGGCCGGCTCGACCGGGGCGTTACTGCCCTCGCACAGAAAATCAACGTAAAATGACAGTATTCGTTGGTAAGTGCGAGACCGGAGGCCCAATGATGCAGAAGCATCACTAGGCGGCCCTGGTATGGGTCGCCATGCTGCGCCATATTCGCAATGAGTATGATGACCACCACTCAAGTCCATTACTGGACATAGGCTTAGGACCTTAGGAAACTTGTTTTTGCCTACCATACCACGTTGGCCAGACGGATATAGGGTATGGTTCAAGTTTTTCTTCTCTTTGATTTGCAGTCGAGTAAACGCCACGGCTATTGAGAAAAGTTTAATTATTATTAAAATGTCTTATTGACGATATAAGCTTAGCAGTTACATGTACGTACTACGCTTTCAGCCTTTCTCTAAGTATGACATGTCTCTCTGTGTGCATTATCATTATAAAACCGCCGACACACAATAATGTTGGACTATTACAAGGCAGCGTCATTTATTCGTTCCATCCGATCACATAATCTCTGATTGACGGTCCAATCAGCGCAGTTATCTGACGATACGTTCATGTTACTGCTAAACGTTGGGGTGTACTGTGTGCAGGCATCGGGAGTTTGTAGGAATTCCCCACTACCTTCCTTATCGTCTTTGGTAACTTCGAACATTTTTTGAAGTGATTTACATATATGTAAGACGAAGTGCGTAATATAAGACGAAGTGCGTAATATAAGACGAAGTGCGTAATATTCGACGACAGTTGATTTGAGATCAATCCTGGTCATAATTTTTTTAACTAAGTTTTAATTCTCATTGTGATTGTTTATAAAAATATAAAATTTAAAACCTAAAGGCGTGTCTCCTGCGCCTAAAAATAACAAAACAAACTAACAAAACATGTTAACTAAACATGTTAGCAAAAAGTCGCAGGAGACCGACTTTTAAACGAACATTAAACTCTTTTATCTACTCGACGAAATGACTTACAACACTTACTTTCTTACTTTTATAGTATAAATATGAATAATATAAGCATTAATGTTGGTTCAGTTTAGTTTCATTATACGAGAATTATACGCTGGGATGTTTTCTGTCCGCTTCGGATAACGTCATGTTTGCTTGTTTTATCACATTAAAACAGTTAGGCCACGCCCATATTTTGTTAGATTTTTGATGTTAGGTGTTAGAAAACACAAAACAGTGTCGCAGGAGACCCGGCTTAATTAAATAATGTAGTAAATAAATTAAATTACTTTTTCATCCCACCAGCTCGTTAAGAGTATGTTTGCCCTTCGATATCTGAGTGCAAAAGCCGTTTGTATTCGCTAGAAGATAAAGTAAAATTGAATTTAAATCATCATGTGCACTAAGTTTGTGAAGTCAAATCATCATTAAACCTATTTACTTCTACCTCCATGGTATCGAATTCATCTTTTTTTTTTATTTGTTATAACTTCAGACTCGGAACCTTCTTGGTGTACTTTTTTTTTGATTTGCTTTGCCAGCGCCATTTTCTTTTCACGTCATTTAGTCATTTCCTCGCTGAGGTGGGATGAAAAGTTACGTGTTGCACTCGAGTGCAATTTCTTTTTACCTAGTGCTCTTTTGATTCTCTCGCTAACGCTCAGGATTCTAATTTTTTAATCACTCGCTGCGCTCGTGATTCAATTTTAGAATCCTTCGCTAGCTCGGTCATCAAAATTGAGCACGCGGTTAAGAAGCAACGTTGCACTCTTGTATAACAAATAACTATATCAATTGTTTTTTGTTTTTAATTCAGAAGATAGCTGTGGTTAGACAGTGTTATGTATTTAATTTATATGAGTGACAATCTATGTAAAAATTGACTAGAGAAATACGAAAGACTTATTATTTCATAGACTATTACTTATTATACATGTAACAGCAGGACTACAGAATATACTGCCCGTGATAAAAATGAGCAACTAAGTTGGCTCGAAAGACCCAATGTTGTTCACAAAGTTGCGTTGTCCCGGTGTTTTAAAATCGTGTGGCCATGCTAGCATCGCTAAACAATGAGTCGTTTTCCGTACAATTAAGCGGTGGAGCGCTTCAGTACTGCGGATAACATGCTATTGACTACTACCGATATTACATTTAAGGATGTGTGCTTAGCCGTTACAATAACTATTTAATGAGGTTAGTCGTCATCATGTTGTTCATCACCATTCGAGCTATTGTACTTGTCAATTTGATCATTACAGAATATAGTATTGCACATATTCATATAAAAAAATATTCATGTTTTTAACTTTTCGAATAGGTATGTGTATGTACATGATGAAGTAAGTGTGGATGGTTGTGTGTTCCCTAAGGTCCGTCGTAGCTACCATTTTGGAGTCGTCAGTACAACTGGTTAGGGAATGTTCTTTAGTTTCTATTCGAGGTCTGTACTCCTGGACACGTCTGCTTTAATGGTCATCGATAATTTTGTAGATTGGCCAGCTTATTGTGACTTCAGCATGCTTATCAATGCTCATTTTGTATTTAGGCATAAAACTAAAGATTAATTATTAATTTCTAACTGACCTCAAAAAGATAATTAGGTTTTCAATATGTCAGCATCAACAGTGAACTTGATTAAAGAAAAAAGTCGTTTTATTAATGTTTTTTTTAGGGTTTCAAGTAATTTGGGCGGTTCAAATATCTCTTTATAAATCATCCTATCTGTCCCCATGGTTCGCGTAAGTCAATTTTAATCGCATCCTATTGAGACGTACTAATCGGCTCGGTGATGTATCTAAATAACCAAAATTCCCGGATAAGCCAATGTTAATTATTGCTTACATTTTTAGATTATCATTTTAGGATGGGTTTAATCTTAATTGTATAACAAATAGCTTTTAACTGTGGCTTTGCTCGCGTTGTTTTTTCTTTTTCGAGACTATATTTGTTTTTCACCCGGATTTGTTCAGTAACGAATGGTAACGAAGTAAATAATCATAAATTTAAAAAAAAAACCGACTTCAAGAACTAGACCAAATTGAAATAGGACCACACAGGAAGTACCAACTTTCAAATAAAAAAAGAATCATCAAAATCGGTTCACCCAATCGAAAGTTATGAGGTAACAAACATTTAAAAAAACCAGTCGAATTGATAATTACCTCCTTTTTTGAAGTCGGTTCATGATAACCACCTCCTTTTTTGAAGTCGGTTAAAAAGTTAGTATACTGAAGTGGCAATGGGCTGATCCTATATTTCACAGAACCGATAACCGCTGGATTAAGCCTCTTCTGAAGTGGAGACCGCGTCTTGACAAACGTAGTGTGGGGCGACTGGATGCAAAAAGCACACCGAGCTTTGTAGTGTGCCTTACGAGAGGTTTTCAGCTATTATCGAGTTATTGTTCATCCTCATGAATTTTCGCGTTTATAATGGTTTGATATAATTGCACTTGTTTGAAGACTTAAATGCCTTTGAATTTCTCCATTCTCAATAGTTTCAATAAAAATTATTCATAATACAGTGGGTGGTCACCATACTCATTACGAAAGCTGACAATGCAATAAGCAGCATTGCGAACCACACCATGGCGGCCTACTGATGCTCCTGCATCATAGGGACTCCGGTCTTCCACTCACGAACGAAACATGACAGCACGAATACTGTCATTTTAGATTGATCTCCTATGCGAGGGTAGTACCACACCGGTCGAGCCGGCCTGTTGGTAGTTGTTCACTCCTCCCACCAATGCTGTGATCACTCTGTGATACTTGAGATGTCTTAGGGCCCATAGATAGGACATTCAATCACTAACCTAATTCATTGGCGAGAAGAATAAACCACAGCGATTCACCGTGTTCTTAATCTAAACTAAAATCATCAAGCACTTACTGGAGTTGTGTGGCGTCCTGTTCTCGACGTCCCAAGAGATCTCTTGGATAGGTGGGTAGGTTCTTCTCTGCGTCGTCACACAATCATAAACTCCTAAAGTGCTGTACAACTTCCAAGGTATTCGAATTACAACAAACTCGTATCAGCTATCACGGATATTCGAATTACAACTCACTCGCTTCAGCTATCGCGGAACGCGCCTACAAAACTCGCGAGTCCACGACCTGGACAATACAATTAGCTTACTATCAATTTTACGGTTTTCAAACAACAAATCGTCGGCCGTTTTCAACACGCGTCATTCTAGTTCTTTTTTACATTAACCTCAAACGTCAAAACGTCAAACACGAAAAAATGTGACAATCAAAATGTTGCCATTATAATGACGTTCGAAATCCAACAGTAGTCTTATCAGCGTTGCTCTACTACCTTTAGTTTCATTACTAACATCTATAATCTTAAATTGTGTCTTCTATCATTTATTTCATCTTGAGACTGCAAGTACATTCTATCTATATTATGTTACTAAGTCATCATCAATACCTATATTACTTACCAATTACAATTTCTTATTGGTTTTCTTGCAGGTACGTTAAACAACATTTACGATTTTGAATACAGCGATTTGGTAAGTATGTCTTATACTTCTTATTAAATGATCAAACTAATACGTCTGCTTTTACCCGTGTCTGTCGCAACCACGAGACCATGTTTGTCAAAAAGTTGTTTTTTTAAAAAATATCTCCCGCATTAGGAATAAACATCCTGTGTGGCGGAGGACTTTACAAACATACATAAAACACACAAAGAACACCCAGACTCAGAACAACAATTTGCGGATCATACAAAGTGTTGACCTATGTGGGATTTGAACCCACAACACTTGGCGCAGTAGAAGCAGCGTGGCGACCGCTTAAACCACTAGGCCAACCGTGCAATCAAGTGGTAGTACATATGTGGTCCTTGAGCGAAGTATAATTTCCAACATTTAGAGGCATTTTAAACATGACTACCTACTAGAATGTAATGGACCCCGTAACGTTGTTAGATTCAAAATGTACCGGTTAAAATTTAACGAATTGAAATAGGGATTATAAAGTTCTAGTGAAGTATTGCTCGAAAGTATGTATAAGGCGCGGGATCCATGATTACCAGAACTAAGTCCCAATTTTCTAATATGCATGTGAGTCGCGGGAGTTTATAGATGTTATTCAAATATTCTTTCTATTCAAACCCTTTCTACACATGAATTGTAATATCTTCGAAAAGAAAATCAGTGTCTGTCTACAAGTTGCATTTTCAACTGAGTGCTGAACACATTTGTCAATACATTTGCATTCATAATGCTTTGGTATAGAGACAGTTTTCATTTATATAATGTTTTTGAGAATATATTCTATGTAAACATTTTGAAGTATCGTAGATTTATTGAGTGTCCTGGGGATTTTGTTAGAAGTATTGATGTGTTTCAATTACTTAGTGTAAAACCTTTTTGTTGAGATACTCGGAGATGAAAAAATATTGGGTGTTTTATGCATAGGTTTAATGGATCAGCGGTGTCAAAGTGATGGGGGTTGAGTTTGTACTACGTCGTAATAGTCAATATTGAGTAAATAGTATTAGACTTATTGTTATTATTTATTTTTAAGACAGTTACGATATAAATATTTTAACCTTTTTTCGTTCTTGCTTGTTTTTTAAAGGTGTAGGAAAAGTTAGAATCAAATGAATGTAGCTTTGTAACTTAAATGATATTTAAGGAAGATTATGAATCTTTTATACCACTTTTTTTCACACTGTATTACCTAATAGATAATTTAGAATATTTCAAGAAATTGGAGAGGCTTTAATATGAATGCAGATAGCGCCTTTGATTGATTTTTTTATCACATTTACACTTTCTTTCAAAATTAATACTGCGCTTAGTGCAAATAACGTACGTTATAAGTATTATTTCCCATAATTTTATCATTACACTAATTTAAAAGTGTAAATAAAGATAAAAGTCTTACTTATAAAATTACTGAATTTCATCTCATCACAATCATTGTCTTCTAGCACACATTTTTTCCCGATTCAATAAAAAATCATGAAACGCTTTCTTAATACTTATACAACTTTAATGAAATATATTTTGTTGTATTTCGTTATCCTCAATTTGTGCAGCTGCCAAATCATGCAAAAGTATAAATCGCGTCGCCATTTTGTGATTTTATTGTGAGAGCACGTGTCAGTCTGAGCTGAGAGTGCTGACACCACGCGACACTCTCGCCTCTAGTTATAAACTTGATGGCCACAGATGTATTGAATTTATAAAATCCTATTTCTAACCATACCTCGTAACGTACTTTATGTAGAAATGGAGGCGAAATCTGTTGGGTGTTTGGTTTTAAGAATATTTTTGTTCAACCTATGTTTAAAACTCTAAAACCCATTTTTTCTTTTTTTTATGGAATGGGATGGAATGGAACCCGCCATGCCGCCCATGGACACCCGCAATACCTACCACAGGCGTCACAAGTGCGTTGCCGGCCTTTGGGGGATGGGGGGAGGAGTTGGGGTACGGGCCTCCGTTATCCTCCCTCACTCGGTGAAACATAGCGCAAGCGCTGTTTCACACCGGTTTTCTGTAAGGCCGTGTTATCACTCCGGTCGAGCCGGCCCATTCATGCCGAAACGTGGCTCTACCACGTTTTTTTTAATTATTGATTGTTTATAAAGTATGAAGAACTAATCCAGTATATTACGAACCTACTATTTTATACTTTTAATAACTTTGTTTACACTGTGGCTTCTTTTTTTTTAACTACGCCAAAAGGAATTGGCAGTCTATACATATGTATATGTTTGAATGTTCCACCGTACTAGCACTGAACCGATTTTAATGAATTATGTGTCAATAGATTTGTAATAATGACCCGGGTCACATAGGCTATAAACATTTTATAAAAATTTTTTAGGTACAAGATTCAATTGATAGTAACTGACAACCCTCGCACAGAAGATCAACGTAAAATGACAGCGTTCGTGCTGTTGTGTTTCGTTGGTGAGGGCGAGACCGGAGGCCCAACGATGCAGAAGCATCACTAGGCCGCCATGGTGTGGGTCAACTCGCTGCATTGTTGCATTGTCCAATACCACCACCACTCTTGGATTCTACTTAAGCTTTCCATCAGACAGAGTAAAATCATTTTGGCAGGCCTATACATAAAAAGAATCCGCTGCCCATGGACATATTCAACTCTACTTCAGAACAGGAAAATAAATTTGCCTTACTATCTTCCCAAGTAATTTTCAATTAGTAACGCAAGTTACATTTCAAAGGGTAATAATTCCTCTACCCAGCTAATGCTAACAATCTCATAACTGTCGGCTGCTAAATGCGTTTGTGCTAACTACGGCATAACTCCAACTGGTACCATTTGATATTCTGGCCGCTCGAATCTAAATGGCTACCTATTAAGCTGTTACCAGTTGGAATCTGCTTCTGCGTTAGATGAATAATTGTTATTGATTTTATAAAAACTACTTTTGAATTTAAACCATCGTACACATAACAGAAGTCTAAAATTTATTTGTTGTTAGCTTTATCGGTCATCGCGGCAAAGAGAAGCGTATGTCCTCCCTCATGAATCAAAATACCTCCAGGTCATATTTCATGTAAATCGGTGAGGTGCAATTTATAATATTAATATGTATTAAAACAACTATAGGCAGATTTTTTAAATAAAGCAATTAAATTGGGGTCGATAGGAGTCCGTTGAAGTTGAAGGTACGTTTGGTCTGAGCCGGAAATCGACCCCGAGATTTCAGTATAGCAGTCGCATACGATACCAATGCTAACGAGGCAGTCAAAACAAATTACAATGTAATGTACATATATAGTAAACAAGCTACTTACAAATTAAAATAGTTTTCTTTATGAAATGAGCCTTGACGCATGTTTAATAAACTTTACTGTAGACATGACTGATAAGTGTTTTATTACCTACACTTAAAACGTGTGTGATATACACATTTATATAATTGTTCGTTCCAAATGATACTGATTGTGAAATGGTCTTTCGGACAACTCTTGGTTCGAAGGGCCATTCTTACAATCAATAAAATTTTAATTTAAAAAAAATCATTTCCTGAACAGCGTATTTAATGAGCCTGTTGACTTGTTGACTGACAAGCCAAAGATCATGGGTTCGATTTCCATCCAGGACAAACTATTGTGTGATGAGCACGAACATTTGTTTTGTACTACTCAACGAATTTTCAGTTGCAAGTTTACTGCAATGCAGTTTTCAGCAATAGATAAAGTGATACAAGAGAAGGGTTTATATGTGTAAGACATGCATACTGTAGTAGAGGAAATCCAAGAATTTTAAAGACCACTGTATTCTCATAAAATTCTCGAATTCCGGGCCTGTTATAATAAATATTAGAACCGGCCCGACAAGAGTCCTATAACAAGAATTAAAGCGACCTGGCGTATCGTTTTTAGCTGCAAGGTTTAATTCTCACATGAGCATTGATTTAATTATAACTGGACCTTGGCCGTATATTTTTAGCGTAAATAATTACCCGTCAAGCCTGGTTTTATTTATAATTTAATTAATTAAATACATCCTTATTCCGTAATCATTTTTCTTATTTAAATTGTGACTCTCTGAACAACCTGAACATATGTAAATTCGGCCTAATTTGGTAGATTGTGGTTTTGTGTGTGGTTGGTGGATAAAAATAACTTTTAGAATTATTTTTATTTCCGTAATAAATGTTTTATAGGACGAGTTAATTAAAATAACACAATAAATTACTCAATAGTGTTATGTAAACAAGTACAATCAACGGAAGAATCAGTTGATGGTTTTTCTATTAATGCTTGCAGGAGTTACACGAAACGTCTTAGTACATACACATCTCCTTCCTTGTTTGTAAAAACTTATTTAGTTTACTCTCAATTGGTCCCACACAGGAATTTTGGATACTGATCCCCGCCGACAGACACTTAGGGAATTAATAATTAGTAAAATTTGGGAGTTGTCTTAAAAAAAAAAAATGAAGTATATTGAAAGGGACAGACAGGGTAGGTAGATAGGGAAGTAAAAAAATATTGCTTCTACCGATGAATTGGGAAAAAACAGGAGTATAACTCGAATAGGCTCCTGCTGAATTTGCTGTGCTCTGTAATGTTTATTTATTCTTACAACCAATAAGTCATACACGTATACGTTCAGGTATAATCTTAAATTAATTTTAATATTTGACTTAATAACAGTCGCCACAGCATTCATATTTTGTGGAGAGACTTGTAAAAGAGAAATAAAAACACATAGATACATCGTCGCATCCATGTATACATATTTCAATTCAATTTATTTTAGTTCATTTTTAACCGACTTCCAAAAAGGAGGAGGTTCTATGTTCCACTGTATGTATTATTTTTTTTTATTTTTTTATGTATGTTCAGCGATTACTCCGTCAACTGTGGATCGATATTCAATTTTTTTTTTGTATTCGAAAGGGTATGCTCCCGAGGTGGTTCCATAGCCAAGATATCAGTATCTGATGATGGGATCCCAGGGAAACCGAGAGAAACCCTCATTTTTTATAGGCTAAGCCAGAAAGAATACAAACGAACAATTACAAAAGTCTAAGCGATAGTCACTTGGCACCGACTTCAAACAGATTCTAGGTACCTAGCACACATTATAATACTTCTATTTAAATGAATAAAGAATTAGGTATAGGCAATTTATGAAGAACCAGTTTATTTTACGCTTTTAAGTGTTTTTTTGGCAGAGAGTTTTCATTGGATGTTTTTTGGAAGTCGGTTTTTTTTAATTGTATGTACTGAGATTAGTAAGTGCATGCTAAACACGGTCGTTCATTTGTATTGCTTATCAACTACTCAAAACCATTTAAAAACATATCGCGTGTTCAATTACCTAGTTATCCGAGTAGCAAGATTTTGATTTGTAGTTGAGTTGTTAAAATAATACTAATCCATTAAGGTTGCATTTCATGCCAATTGGTTGATAGCTTGCTTTTGCGACGATAGGTGACAATATATATGTAATATATTGTTTGAGATACATAGAAGTACCTATCGTATTTACTTTTGCTACACTGTGTACTTTAGTTCGCGGTTCCACTCGCCCAATACTTTAGTTACCTGTTGACCAATGTACTATAGATAGATCATTCAGCTTAAGAGATAGTGACGAATCGTTCAGGCCATTCAGAGCCAAAAATAAGATGGTTTTGCACGAGAGACAGAGAGAGAGAGAGTTTTCAACCTAATTGATAATCGTGAATTCACTATTTTCTTAAAGTGAATGACAAGCATAATAGTCAATGATTAATTAGTTCTTTTATAGTCAGCCACCTTGTGGTATAGAAAAGCTCTTTATCCAGAAGTATTTGGCTGTGCTTGAAGTAAATAAAACTATTATACGCTAGTGAAGTCACAGGCAAATGATGATTTTATATTTTTCCTTCTTAAACCTGCTTTAGCTTATTTATTATAAAAATAACCATCTAATTATAAATATGCAATTACTATGCAGAAAAATTATCCCATAAACTACATTCGTGCTTAAGATCCGTGACTTGAATCGCATAATTGGTTGGAGATCTTATCAGCATCCGCTCCTTATTTGTAAGTACTCGTCTGTCACATTAGTCAACATAACATCCCGACCTGAAACTTGTTTTGGTATAGTATATAACAACTAATAAATTATAAATGCATAATACTAGTGTGTGAATTTTTAAAAGACCCAACAGTAGGTAAATATTATCGTGAGTTTGCCGCACTCCTATATTCCAATTTCGCTATGGTCTTCAATCAGACAAAAAAGAACATCTAGACTCAGAACAACAATTTGTGGATCACACAAACTGTTGTCTTCTGTTGTCAAATAGGGATCGAAGGATCTAACCCCAAAACATTCAGCGCAGTAGGATGCCGCGTCGTTAAAAGCGCTAGCCATCCGTGCAATCTCGGGAAGTCAATCATAATTTCTTTATTTGCAAAAAAAAATTGTATGTAAATAGTTTAGTTTAGTATCCACATTATATTTTTTTAATTTAAGAAGCACAAATGAACCGACGTGTCACATAATGGATAGCGACTACCAGAAGTTGCAAGGGCGTCGCTAACCTATTATTATTAACATCAAAAATTACAAATAACATAGTGTTGTATGAATTAGGATGATATTATAACTTACGGAATTTGGTTTCGGTTGAGGTCGTGGTGATCATACATACGCCATACATACGCCATACATACGTCAATATGTGATAGATAATGGAATTAATTATAATGATCGTTTGAGCGTAAATTTGATTAATTTATTGGTGTGTGAACTGTTTAGTGGTCACTTTGTAATTCCTACAGAAATATTCACAGATCACAATTTGATATTAACTGAAGCGGTTTCATTTTATACTAAGTATGTAAAGAAGCATACGGTTTTGATAGGTGTATTTCGAGTATATTCGACAAGTTTTGAACTTCACGGTTCTAACGGACTATTCAAAGAAGGAAGGTCCTAATACAATGGTGTTAGGCGTCCTAGCTTTCGTTTTCATTATAATAGGCGGTGTCTGTGCCATTTAGAAACCAACACATAAATGTGAATTCGCAACGCATCACAAATATCTGCGAGCTCGCCCGAATGCACCGCAAGAACTTCACGCCGCATTGCATCGCATCGCAGTTATGTGAGGGAGCCATTACAATCATAATAATAACCACTTCATAATATAATAAGTAAAGTGACCCTGATACTTTGTAACAGTCAATCTATCTTTTCCATACTAATCTCATTTACAGAAGAACACATATCCTCAAATACTAGTTTCCCACGTATATTACATAAAGAGGTAGTTCTGTCGTGTCCGCGTGAGCACTAATTAGAGCAAATTACTCCAACACTCGACCAAATTATGGCCTGTCTGTGTCCGTATTATGATTACAGCTGTTTCCCTCGGACCATTTTATATGTCGGATGTTAGTTGAGCAAATATTTTAGACGTTTAAATGTACAATGTTTACTAATAGGATTGTCGGTCAAATGGTACAAAAGGGGGAGTACATTCTTATCTCGAGTTCGTTTCGTTAAACACGCTAATGTAAGGAATTTTAAAATTCAAACCAGTAGTGTTTTGTAAAATTCTATTACCATTAGATAGCGTACTTATCGAGGCTATAGGATATTTAATATCACGCTACCACTAAAAGGTACCTAGCATCAACGAGAAAGTTGCAAATAAACTAGTCCTTTTAAGAGACGGATTTTTTTTTTATGGAGGATGGGGAGGGGTTGGAGTATGGGCCTCCGATATCCTCACTCACTCGGTGAAACACAGCGTAAGCGCTATTTCACACCGGTTTTCTGTTAGGTCGTGGTATCACTCCGGTCGAGCCGGCCTATTCATGCCTAAGCGTGGCTCTACCAGTTGCACGGGTTAGCCAGTAATTAGATCACTTAATTGTAACAATACGGCCGGTCTGTATGTTGATTCAAAGGTTAAGCCGAACCTGTACAACAATACTGAAATCATATAATAGGTCTTTACCTATGAAATTGCCGTTTTGTATGCAATAAGTGAAAGTACTTATTTTTTCGAACTCTTTTATTTCTGTTATTCGAAGTAATCACCCATGCAATCGACGCATCTTTGCCAACGCATTGGCAGTTTATTGATGCCCTTCTTGTAAAAATCAGCTGGACGGGAGGCAACAAACTCTTCAAAGGCATTTTGTACTGCCTCTCGGGAATTGAATTTTTTACCCACTAAAAAGTTGTCAAAATTTTGGAAAAAGTAATAGTCGGTAGGTGCAAGGTCTGGTGAGTATGGCGGATGAGGGAGAGCTTCCAGCCCCAGCTCTTGCAGCTGCGCACGACCCCATACTGCGCAACAGACAGTCTCCAAGCTTAATTTTTTGTATAAGTTATTATCTTTTTCTTTGTATTCTTTGTTTATTCATAAAATAGTCCAAGATGTTGTTTTGTGTTATCCCATTGTAGTTGGATGATATTTGCACAGTGACGTGTTGAAACCAACTTGTTAAAACTTCACCTGGTACAGCAGTTTATCGACACGAGACTCTCAGCTTCGTTTACATTCTGATAAACTCGGTAAAGCTAAACACTAATTTCAAAGTGAATCACACTAAAATTACCTTAAATGCACATGCAATAGAGTAACTTTTCCCTTAAACTGTAATAAGGAGGTATTTAGAAAACAAACGGTGTTAAAACGAGAAGTAAATATAATGTTGTTTTGGAATTTATATCAGGAAATGTAGTTCAGTTACAGTCTTATCTACATATGTTTGATTGTTACTAAGTGATGTCAAAGAATCTATACCTACTAGTCGATACTCATATTATAAAGCTAAAGAGTTTGTTTGTTTGTCCGATTTGAAAAATGATTTCATTGTTAGATAACCGAATATCATAGCGCTACTAAAAGGGTGGAGTATCAATGACATATGTGGCAAAAACTGGAGAAATTATTCCTTTTGAGAGCTTCCATTGCGTGCGCTGAGTAAACAGTGAAAGTTTCACCAAAAAAATGTATGAAAGAATTGTTCCTCTTTAAAAGATCTAAAGAAAAGTCCCTGACAGCCTGTATCCATCTTTTGAAGCTGGCTCACTATAACCTATTTTATAGTACCCAAATTTGTTCACGCTGTATAACATGAGCTACAGGCAATAGGAGTCGCAGAGGAAGTTGCGCGGGTCAGCTAGTCGTATATAAAATATGAGCTATAAAATGTATCACTTCAACAGATTAATTATGTAGAACCAGTAGTAGACTTGCTAATAATAATCACTTCACACGTCTTACACACGAACCATGTGATTACAAACTAACCAGAGCTTGTTTCTTAGAAACCGGAATGCTAATAAACATACTTGTATATTTCTTTATACATATGTATATACACGCTGTAGGTATCCAAACGCGGAACAAATTATAACATTCATAATACATACAATCTATGTATATAAAATGAATCGCCGAAATGAATGTACGCGCATAACTTCCGATCGGCTGCACCAAATTAAATAATTCCTCTTTATATGTGTTTCTTATTGTTAGGACAAGACAAGAAAAATTAAAAGATAACGGGTAACATTTTTTTTTGTCCGCGACTGTACACTGCCTGTGGGAAGCTGAGACAGATATGTAAATATGGCAGTGCGAAGTACGCCGCGTTAGCTAGTTTTATATATTGACTGCGCTGGTTGGCCTAGTGATTTATGGAATAGCGAGCAAACGAGCGGATGGTAAGCGATTACCGCCACCAAGGCGTCACAAGTGCGTTGCCGACCTTTTAAGAAGGAGTACGCTCTTTTCCTTCCTCAAGAATCAAACTATCAATCTTGCTAGCTCAGCATATATTATTATTTTTCTATGTATTTCACATTAAATGCAGTCAATGTTAATTTAAAAATGCAATATTGTGCACAAACTTGAAATGTTTTTAGTTAAAACGAAGAAACAGCTTTATACAAAACACTTTATATAATTACACGGAAAATAGTAAAACATTATACAATTGCAATAAAGCGACTGGGCGCATCTCGACAGCATCCAGCATCCACCACGGATCTCTTGAAAAACTTTTAATTTAAATGCTCCTCTTTTGTCTTTTATATATTTTCTATTTGAATACCGACGTTTTGAAGCGATATCTACGTTTAATTATGAAAGATTTGAGTGAAATGAATGGCTGATATAAAGCAGCCGACTGTTATGATAATATTAAATGCTCCGCCAAGAAAATCTTTGGATATATGTATCGGGATGGAGGTGAATGGAGCTACGGAAATAAAAGTATTTTATTGATCTTAAACAAATTTTTTTTTTATAAAATGCGGGGATATGTTATGTACACAGTGTAGTTTGGGAACTCTCCCAAAAAGCACAAGGCTCAGTCACGTGTTTGTAAAAATAAGAATATACAAATATGAATTTTTGACGAGGTCGTCATTCGTGTAGTAGAAGCTTATCTTACATACACATAGGAAAAATAGATCATAAGAGAACTAACACATTTCTGGAGTATTTTTCTTATTTTTACCATTAAAAATACTTCAGTAAATTGTTGGGAGAAGTCATAAAATAAATCAAAACCGATCCCAAATTACATTAAACAAAGAGTTAAAAAACGAAAATGACAATCATGCAATGGTTGCATGCAATACAAAGCCACAAACATAACTACTTGTACTCGCCTAGAATTTAGTTCTGAAGCACCTAGTTAAAGGTACGAGTATATCTTCAAAGTTTCAACAATACAAGAGTGAGTAACAAGCCTTAAACCGCATGATCCAAAGTGTTGCGCCACTCATTCGAACTGCGGTCCCGGATGGACTGGTTCAACTGGAATACATTAAATGACAGCGTTTTTAATTAATCACAACAAACAATTGTGATGGACTTAAGTTGTAAAAAAAAGAAATGGTGTCGATGAAGATATGGCGGGCTCTGAATTGATTCTTTAAGGGCCTTAATAAAAGTACGGCCATTTCTTTTATACACATACATACCTATATGTTTTGTGAGAAGGTAGTACCGCCCCGACGAACCGGGTCCTCCGTGCTGAAATCATCGTGACGCAAACCATGTCATACACATACTTCAGATAAAAAAAATTTAATGAAAATTTTAATACCTACAAGGCTTACAACTCAGGACAACTTTGTGTCTGGTCGCAGTCGAATGTCTAGTGAAATACCAGCACTCGTACGATTATGTTGATGATGATCACAATTAAAAGATCAGATATTAAATTCATCACTTAAGAATTAACAAAAGTAATAGTACAGTAGTTCTACCGCAATCTTCTTGAAAATGTTCAACAAACCGTTTCAACATGATGCAAGTAGAACAAAACCGCAGATACACTAGATAGACAAATCGAGGACTTGCCCAGTGATGTGGTTTGTTGATCTCGGTGTTAGCACCGTATTGACCGATTTGAACCATGTAAACTTGAAGACTTATTTTTCAAATAATGAACTAACATATTACGTAAATTTTAGAAATACACCTTTGCGATTATGTATGCAAATAAATTAAGACAGGGCGAAAAAAACCCCGCAATTTTTACCTACCGTTCAACTTGCACGCTATTTATTTTGTCCAATTCCTTAATTACCATGACGTCCTCTAATTTGCCCTGTATTTACTGTGTTTCTAACTAAGCAGCCACCACAAACCCTTATAATTCAACCCCTCACTATTAAGTTGGCGGACAGTCCCCTTTATTCACAGTCGCGGTCTTTGTGGGCAAACTTCAGTAGTTTTTGTGGCTCCAGGTTTAGAACTTACAAGTGGCCTCATCAGTTTGGAGTTTTTGTGCTCGCTTGTAGTCGGCAAAGTTCGGGGAGATGGGGTTTTGTTACCATTTGTATCGAATGGACTGTTAAGTTAAATGTAATGTAATAAGTTTAAAAGCATAAAGTAACACAGTACGGAGTGACAACCCAAAAAAAATACGGGGCATATGGAGATTGCCGATAGAAGTGAAAACGCACGGAGGTATATATATATGTAAAATATGTGCATATAGGTATACACAAACAGTATACATATAGCTCATGGCAAGCGTTCGGTGACGATGACGTAAGTTCCATGATTTTTGTTCACACAAAAAGTGCTCAACGCGCCTAAAGAAGTTTTCAATTCAAAAATCCTGGACGGAGACATATTACGGACTGAGAAAGAGTAGCCAAAGTTACTCCTTATATCATCAGCTATCTGCCAGTAAAAGTTTCTTTAAAATTGGTCCAGCCGTTCCACAGGTTAGCCTGAAAAACAGATAAAACATTAAAAAATTGTTTTTCTAAGTACCGTATTTCATCATCATCAGCCTATCGCAGTCCACTGCTGGACATAGGCCTCTCCAATTGCACGCCACTTAGTTCGATCCTCGGCTTCTCGCATCCAGCTCCTGCCAGCCGTCTCAGTACCGTATTTACTTACATATAATAATTTGCATTTTGCGTAAAATGCATTTAGTGAATAGCTGTTAGTTTGTAATTTATTTATTTTATATTTATATTAATTACATACAGACACTTCAATTTTATTTATTTGTATAGCAGTATACTTAAAAAAAAAATAACAAGAACCGACTGTGATAAGTGCATCGAATTACATTTTGTAAGTACCTAATTAGCGCCACGAACATTGTCCCTTTCATCATACGAAAGAAAGTGCCCAATTTAAAATTCATGAAAAACGCGAGAAATATAAACGTGTTTTGTGAAAGAGCTACTTTCACTGGCACTTGAACTAGATTTATTCAGTAAGTTAAAATTTTAAGCAATTTAAAATGTTACTACAAAAAAGTAAAGTGATAACTTGACATATCTTACACACGGTTGTCTATACTATATTTGTTAATTCCAGCTAAATTAATACTTTCTTATAAATACTAGGCCTACTAAATTCCCAGCCTTTATCTTATAAAATATAGATATTTTAATCTTTTATGAAATCATTTCTGCTCCGAATTACTTAAGTCTAGACTAAAAATAAAAAAGAAATTAAGTTGGTGAAATAAAGCAGTAAACTTAATTACTGTGTCCACCTGGCGACGTATTAAGAGTGGATGGGGGAGGTCTTAGTGACCGCGATGAGCGGATTTCAATTCTACGGAACAGTCCTGTTATGCTCAGAGGAGAATAACGTTTTCCTCTTCGTCTTGCTGAAGACTATGACCTGGTCTTTTGATAGTGCTTAGTGTGGCGGCCTCCACATACAGCGCAACACCAACATAACATACTACAGCGCCATCTACGTCGAACGATCTACGAAGATACGTCGAACTACGGAGTAACATAGGAAACTAAGAAACTACCAATCCTGAATCGCGCAGTGAAAGTTCGCGCGCCAATTAAGATACATACAACATCCCAACATCAACCGTTGGGCAGTTAGCCCTCCAGGCATGATTACCTCGCCTGGTCGGAGGATCCTCCCTTTGTGTTGGTGGGACATGACACACCTGTCCCCCACAGTGGTGACCCCGACGTGATTGGAAGCAGCCTTCGAAGCAGCATCAGCTTCAGCACGCCACCATCATATTCACTCCCACAGCAAGTCTCACAGCCAGCCAGCAACCTCGGCCTCAACAGGGATACACCACACGCAGGAAGCGACCGCTCCAGCCTGGTTTACCCATACGGCCTCATCAGCGTCTAGGCACAGCACACTGCACCTACGGTCCATGTAAGCAGAGCATCTCTCTCCCGTCTACGCAGCAGCCAGCCACTACGCAGCAACCGCCCCGACTCACTGGGGACCTGGTCGGAGGATCCTCCCTTTGTGTTAGTGGGACATGACACACCTGTCCCCCACACTTAGTAATCGTGACAGCTGATCCAAGGATAATAATCAGTTTAATTCACACCAAGAGTAAATTTATATTTGTGTCATGAGCATTTCAAGACCTACAATCATTTCACTACTGAATTAAAACATTATTTCAGTACCTAGTGAAATAATGTGAGTATGCATAAATCAAAGATGTAAAGAATACCAAGATTTATTTTCCCATGGAAATATAAATTCGTATTTGTAGAATTAATACATTAATTTGAAACGAAACCGCTGTTCTATATTATAAGTCGCTCTCTTGTCAATCTCGCTTACAGTAAGACCCGTACCTAAAGATGCGACGTTTTAGCACAGGTGGTAGCCGTAACCTTAGATGAACTTGCTCAACTACTGAAGGCAGTTAGGACAAGTTTTGTATCGAGTGAACGCTGTGGTTTCACGTTCGTTATTAGTTTCAGTAAATATTAAACGAAGAGTTCGGAAAATGTTCAGCATTTAAGTATAAACATGCAGAAAGTACAATGTCGGATTATGAACAGTTTGAGCACCGACTTGAAATATTAGTATGTACTCAGGTAAGGAGTATAAGTATTAGGTTCATATTTTTCTTTGATACTGGGTAGTCATTCTTTATGTCAAAACCATGTTTAAGTGTGTTCCTGTTAAAGGTGCACCTTAATAATCTATACTAATATTATAAAGCTGCAGAGTTTGTTTGTTTGTTTGTTTGTTTGAACGCGCTAATCTCAGGATCTACTGGTCCGATTTGAAAAATTCTTTCAGTGTTGGATAGTCCATTTATCGAGGAAGGCTATAGGCTATATTTTGTTTTCAAAAAATTTTTAGATCCGTAAGAAGATTGCTATTTTGTAACCCAAGGTGTAAACTCGAAAACCTATTTTTGCGTGCGCTGCAAAAAGTATTGACAATAGAACAAAATCATGTATTACGGGTTTGTAGGTCCCATTAAGATCTACAAAAAAGTCCGCGAGAGCATATATCTAACTATCATGGTTTAGTCACAATAACCGCTTTTGTGCTCAAAAAAATTATTAAATCGTCTGAAGAAAGAAACTACGTTAAATGTGTATCGTAATATTAATCCTTATCCTAATAAAGCATTATGTTATTTAGGGTATTTATGTAGAAGTAAAATACTTTTTGTTTCACCCCATTCGGACATTTCGTTTAGAAGTTATCACGAGTATAAGACGCTAAGAGTTGGTACCTATTATTGAGTTATTTGTCAAAGAGTTTTTATCAACATAATACCTAATATTAGTCTTTATCCAAATAAATGTGTTGTTGATTATGAGTATTAGATCTTAGAAGAGTATAATAAATACATCTATACTAATATATAAAGCTGAAGAGTTTTTGTTTGTTTGAACGCGCTAATCTCAGGAACTACTGGTCCAATTTGAAAAAGTTCTTTCAGTGTTAGATAGCCCGTTTATCGAGGAAGGCTATAGGCGTGATGATATATATATATATATATATATTTATATATTATATATTTCATCACGCTATGACCAATAGGAGCTGAGTACCAATGAAGAATGTTTCAAAAACGGGGGGAAATTATTACGCTACGGGCAATAGGAGACGCAAACGACGTTGCGTGGGTCAGCTAAGCGCGCTAATCTCAGGAACTACTGGTCCAATTTAAAAAATTCTTTCAATGTTAGATAGCCCATTTATCGAGGAAGGCTATAGGTTATATATCATCACGCTAAGACCAATAGGAGCGGAGCACCAATGAAGAATGTTTCAAAAACGGGGGAAAATTATCACGCTACGGGCAATAGGAGACGCAAACGACGTTGCGTGGGTCAGCTATACTAATATATAAAGCTGAAGAGTTTGTTTGTTTGTTTCAACGCGCTAATCTCAGGAACTACTGGTCCAATTTGAAAAATTTGATTATTATAAATGCGAAAGTAACTCTGTCTGTCTGTCTGTCTTGCTTTCACGGCCAAACCGCTACACCGATTTGAATGAAATTTGATACACACATAGTCTAGAGCCTGAGAAAGGACATAGGCTACTTTTTAATGCGAAAAAGGGGTTGTAAGGGGTTTAAAAGGGGGATGAAAGGTTGTTCTGGGAGTTCACTCGCCACACGCCTGCGCGTTACCTACGTCGGGCGTCTTGACAACGAATAAACAAGGCTGTCAGAATCATATTTTTTTTTTCACTTTTTCAATGAAGACTTAACAATGATAGCAATGATATTATATATATAAAAATTAAATATTAAGAATTTAAGTATATATTCGTCAATCTGATTTGTATGTTCATTATATTAATAGAAATAAATAAGCCAAATTAATATAATTAATTAACAGCGTTTCTTAACTTCAAAATTCTCTACAGAAGTACCGTCATTATAAGCTAGCTGTTGGTTAGATATGAATAAAAATGTAAATAATATCCATCCTGATCAGCTGACTAATGAGATAGTTATCAATTAAACGAACGGATCATGTCAGGCGTGGAGGGAGATGTTGTCGAATACTTAAAGTCTTTAGAAATATCAGGAGTGCCTACCCATAAGTTGAGGCTGCAAGTTAATGTTCCAGTACTATTAAATGAGGTATCTTGAGCGCCAAAGCAATGTAATAGTACATGGCTAAATATTACACAACTGGGGTACAACATTGTAAAAGCTACAATCATGACGCATGGAATGGCAAAAGAAGATAATGTTTTAATTCCCCTTATTCCAATAATTCCAACTTATTTGACATTTTAGTTTAAAAGAATGCAGTTTCCGCTGAAAACAGCATTTCCAATAACAATATTATCAAAACCCAAGGACAGATGCTTAAAGATACAGTTTTTTTTTCTCATGGGCAGCATACTCACTTATATCAAATCCACAAAATCCCCATATTTTGGCAAAATATGGCAAAAGAAAAAACGTAGTTATTAAAATTGTACTTTTTTGATTTGAAGCTGCCAAAGTGACTATGGTCAGCCTGATAGAAAACTTAAGCAGAATCCAACAGTGGGGGCAACCATACTCACTGGGAAAGCAGACAATGCAGTATTGCGTCCCACACTATGACGGCTTAGTGAGATGCTTTTTCACGCCCCCCTTAAAGGCCCCGGGATCATAGTGGGAGAGAAACACGTGCGCTGGTAGTGAGTTTCAGTTTTTAGCTGCTCGGCACAGGAAGGATGAACCAAACCGTTTGGTTTGAGAGTGAACATGTTATTGTGCAGAGGAAGGGAGAAGGGGGACCAGTTGGAAGAGCTCCTCAGAATACTTCCAATGATACAGATGGTAGTGGACTGCTATAGAGGCGATATCTCTACGCAGCTGCAGAGGTTCAAGGAACTCGGTGGCTTCGGGACTGTTGGTAAAGCGGACTGTTCGCCATTGCAACCGATCGAAAGCATCAAGCAAATACTGCGCGGATCCATCACAAAGATGAGAACAGTACTCGAGGTCCCGGCAAATATCCATGCCCAGGACACCGAGCTTACCCCGTAGTGGCAGTTGAGTGCTCTGAAAAGTGGGGAGGGAAAGGAATGGAGACTTTTTGGTAGAGAACGCGCACAACTGTGTTTTCGTAGCGTTGAACTCGACCAGATTCTTATCACCCCATTGTAAAATGCGGTTCAAAACCCGGTCGAGCTCAGCGACAAGCTTCTGTCAATTTTCCTCAACGTCTGCCAGCTTGGCTGAACGGTGTCAAAAATATCGCCCATGAACTGTGCTATCGTCTGCATAGCAATGTATGTTGCCAAGAGCTAACATGTCATTGATATGCAGAAGAAATAGTGTGGGCGACAGGACTGAACCCTGAGGTACGCCAGCGTTTACATCCAGAACATCAGAGGCCGTGCCGTCGCAAAGGCCCATAATGCGGCGCTGATGAAGAAAAGCGTCAATCCAGTGACAGGGTCTAGGAGGCGGACCGTATGCCGAGAGCTTGGAGAGAAGCGAGCGGTGCCAGACCCGGTCGATGTCAAATGTCGAAATAAGCTCATATAAACACTTTATATTTTATGTACATATATAAATACTTAAATAAGTTTTTAATAGTAAAACGTGTGTGTATAAGTTGTAAAAAAAATCGGGTGGTGTCGTGGGACATCAGATAGGAATGAGTTCCATATCAAAAATACAGATGGCGCTATACTACATTTTTCGTTCACGAAATAAATAAATCATTACAGATGGCGCTATACTAAATTTTTAGTTTTCACAAAATTGTCTTAACCCCTTTATTTTATTTTAACTGATTTATAAAAATATATAAAAGTTCTATGCGAGGTAAAGAAAATAAAACTATTCAGGTACCAATACATTTTGTATCATGATTTTATATCGATAAAAATCCTACCTATATTAATAACGCGAAAGTTTGTTAGTATGGATGGATGGATGTTTGTTTCTTTTTCACGCAAAAACTACTGAACGGATTTGGATAAAACTTTACAGTAATATAGCTTATACATCAGAATAACACATTAGCTACTATTTGCAGCGGTAACCGACATACACGCGGGCGAAGCCGCGGGCAACAGCTAGTGATATTATACATAGCGCTGTATAAACACAAAAACAGATAGCTGAAGAAGAAGCAATGAGAATAAATCTAATACCTTTTAACAAGTAATTCTTAAATACAGGGTGGATATGACAACACGACATTAATTTGAACTAGACCTACCTGCACAGGTTACAATTCCACCTACAAAATTACCAAAAAAATTGGTTCAGTAATTTAGCCATAGGACACTATTTTTCGTTTTTGAATTTTATTACACGATGTTGTTGGGTTAATGACCGATGTTACCGATGTATCGTCGCCGGGTCGCGCCATCACCCGCGCTCCCTTTGAACCAGCTGCCGCCGCCGCGCGCTGCCATCGACGCGAGATCCATGTGTTTACCTAATAGGTATTTTGTAGTGATTTTATAGTGACGTGACAGGGCACATTAGTTAAGTTTGTTAGTTGATACGTAACGTTATGTTATTTTGTGTGAATTTAAATTAAACAATGCCTCGACTCGGCTATGCACTTCTACGGCTAGTGAATAATTTACTACGGATAAAATATTAATTTACGGATAATGTTCGTTTATCCTACTACCTACTAATAGTCAGATTATTGTACAAACTTATCAAGGAGATACGAGAATAGAGATAATGCTCTTACAGCTGTAACCTCGATACGAGATGACCTAATTTAAAACCTTGTGGTTTTTGGTTTTCGATTTATTTGTGATTATTATGGTGACTGTGTAATTTAAAAAAACGTGAATACATAATATTACTTGTGCTATTTAGCTTACGTGTCGATAAAGTACGTAGGTATCTACTTTATAAACCTTCGTCGCGCGTCGTTCGGTGCTTTAGGTACTTATTTTACGGCCGCGCGGCGGCGCCGCGCCACTCAGGTTATTGAACTTAAATTACAAATGGTGTCCTTATTGGTTTTAATTTTTAAGATATTTAGTTTGAAAATTTTGATTTTTTTTATATTCGTTTTCGGATAATTTAAACAATCCTAAAGTAAACCAATACATTTAAATAGCCCACGGTTTTGTTTAATGTCGCATTGTCATATCCACCCTGTGTATATACAGATATATATAATCAGAATCTAGGCAGCGGCTCCAAAGATTTTCGAGACATTTAGTATGCCGGGGTTAAAAACTCTGTCATCCAGGCACTTATCCATACTTATATGCAAAAGTAACTATGTCTGTCTGTCTGTCCGTCCTGCTTTCACGGCGATACCGCTGTGCCGATTTCAATGAAATTTATCATGGAGATACTTGGATTCTTGAGGAAAGACATAGACTACTTTTTGCTGCGATAACCGACAAACCCGCGGGCGGAACCGCGAACAAAAGTTAGTTCGTATATAAAAGACTCATTAATTTAAAAAAAACGCATTTCCTTTTGTTTAACCGACTTCAAAAAAGGAGGAGTTCTATGTTCCACTGTATGTTTTTTTTTGGTTTTTAATTAGGCAGTAAAATAATAATTTGACAATCTGCTTTTATTAAATTTTCTTACCAATTGTTCAATCTTGGACGTTGACGTTTTAACATACCCCATAAAACTTTACAAATTATCATATTAATCGCTTCAAAATTTAACCGCAGCTTTTAATATGCATATAAATCGCAAAAGTTGAACAACAATTTAATTTGTAAAAGTAGATTCTTTCTTATTGTTATTATAACACTTCCATTTTCACTTCAAAATTTAAAATTTTAAAAACTGTTTCATGACTACCGTTGTCTTTTTAGTAGAGTTTCCCCAACTGGGCCTTAATGCTCGTGACCACGGGCCTCTTGAACAGTAATTAGGGGCATTAGGGCCCGGTTACACGCACGCCTCAGCGTTAAACTTACATTAAGTTACGAAAAGTTTTTCCGCCGGCCTGCTGTGTTTATGAAGATCTTAGATTGGAGTTACGAGTTCTTAGTGGCTTTTGATGAGTAAATTAACTAATGATAAGATAGTTTGCAATAAATTATCTAAGTTAGAAGATACGGAGATTTAATTTTTGTTTCTGTTATAATTAAAACATAATTTTTGCAGTGAACAGTGCAAATAGTTATTACCTAGAACCCGACCTTTTATCCCTAATTCAGTACGTTTTTTTTATGGTATAGGTGGCAAACGAGCAGACGTATCACCTGATGGTAAGCGATTACCGCCGCCCATAGACACCCGCAACGCCAGAGGTGTCACAAGTGCGTTGCCGACCATTGAGGGATGGGGAAAGGGATGTGGGCAGGGGTTGGGGTATGGGCCTTTTTTTTTCTTTTTTTACGTGTGGAAATCCCCTCGGACCGTCACCCGCGCCGGGGCTTGCGGCGGGGCGGTGTGTCGGACTCGAACCGACTAAAACCACACGGAGTGCCACTCTGCGCCTGAGGAGGGAGGAGTCCGGGAACTGCTGTTATTACGCCGTCCAGACCCCTCCCAGTTGGGGTATGGGCCTCCGGTATCCTCACTCACTCGGTGAAACACGGCGTAAGCGCTATTTCACACCGGTTTTCTGTGAGGCCGTGGTATCACTCCGGTCGAGCCGTCCCATTCATGCCGAAGAGTGGCTCTCCGAAGTATTTTGCCTATTTAACGAGCCAGTATGGCTTACACTAACATTGTACTGATCTCTGTGGATTGGTGCAATATTTTGTGTGAAGGAAGATTACAATAATAGTATATTTTCTGTACTCAGATAAAATTAAGGCTGGAGCAAAGGATTTTGCAAGTATGAAGTTTTGCCACTTTGCCCTGCAAATATGTTTATTTCGTCCCATCAATTTAGCATTCTTCATGGGTCATATAATGCACTTTTAACATAAGCATTAAAAGCAACAACATCACAGATTTATACTTTATTTAGTATTCTTTTCTTGTTTGTTCACAAACAGCATATAAACCTACAAAGAAATGAACAATTTACGTAGCATTTTATCAAATCACGACGTTAGAACCATGAGATTGTATTGTAAAGCGCCATTCGTTGCCGTCTGCTCTCGACTCATCCGCTAACTACTTAAGGGCCTACCTCCCTTCAGATGCGTAAAAATGGTTGCATTCTAAAGACTACTCCTCCTTAACAGCTGCATCAAAAGATTCGAAAAAAAAATATATTTACTGCAGATTCATGTGCAAGAATATATAGGTTTAATTTTTTACATACGATAAATAGTATTGCCATAAAAAAATATTTAACAACACTCTATTTTGTTCGCTTTTTTGCCTAAAGCTTTTAAACGGCTTTGAAGCAAAAAAATATTTTTACACAGAAATATTGGTGGTTGAATTAGCTATAAACTAGGCATTACTCATATTTACATCAATCAATATTTTGTAAAGAAAATGATCAATATTGCGATTCCCAAAATTAAAAGTACAGCGGGTCTCTGTGCGGGCGCAGGCGGCAGTCGTGCGTTGGCATTCAGACGGGAAGGCTGTGTCGCTCGCTGCTCTGCTCACGCTATCGACTAACTATGCTTAGACGTTTGTGTTTGTGTAAGTATTTAGGTACTTTCTGGGTTAGTGTGCATTAGAGACTAACTCGCTGCAAAGGACTCAAAGTGATCGTGCGCTTGGATGCTTTTTGATGTTTTGTGCCTCGATGGCGCAGTGGTAGCGTATGCGACTGCAGGCTATGCTTGAGGTCTCGGGTTCGATTCCCGGGTCGGATTAAATATTTGTATGATTTGAAAATATTTATTTCGGTGTTTGACTGTTTTCTATGCATAATATGTATCTACTTAAATATTTACAAAAAAGTAATATATCAGTAGAGAATACGATTAGGAACGCCCTTCACCCATCTGTTTATTAGATGAAAAGTATTATAATATATCATATTTAATATTATATCGCGGGTGGGTTGGCTAAAAATCCCTGTCTGAACTATTATAATATATTTATATATCAAATATTTATATAATTATCATTTATTTATTATCATATTTAAATATTAATATGTGTATCCGTGTATGCATTTTATATAGCATTAATATATTGTTACTTATAAACCGATAAATTAAAGTTTTTCTTCCCTTATCTCTTTTTCTTATTATAATTGTATTATAGGATAGGCACCTGCCTTGTCCCTTACTGAACCAACTCAAGGTTGACTGAGAGATAATACCATGTGGCATAAAGTCCGCCTCGCGCAATTGTAATGCACTATTACCTAAAAACAGACGGACCACATTAACTATAATGGCTTAGATAACTAACTTTGTTAGTTCAAGAGTATAGAGGTCTAACTTGTAAAATACACACACTCACATACAAAGCTTTGAAAATAATAATCAATATATATTTCGAACATCTGACACACAACGTCTATTAGTTTCAAACTAAGTGGAGCTTGTACTATGAAAGCTAGATTGACTGATAGAACAATTATATGCTTTTATTTGTAAATACAAATATATCATACATAGAGAACACCCAAACGAACCTGAGACCTCATGGACAATAGTCGCGTAAGCTATCACTGCACCAACGTACATGTAAAATCTCTACAAATAAAAAAAAATGGAGTGTCTGTTTGTAATATTAAATGAACCGCTTTTAATAAATGCTTAGGTAGGTATACACGATACATGTACCAAAATAGTTTTTTTACAATTTTTGTCTGTCTGTCTGTTTGTTCCGGGTAATCTCTGCAACGGCTGGACCGATTTTGACGGGACTTTCAGTGATAGGTCGTTACCCGCGGCAAGACGATAGCCGCGGGTAACGCCGCGGGGTTCAGCTAGTTAAAAATAAATTCATGATAATTATCTGTTCGACACGATTTTATTTCAATTTGTAGACATTGCAGGTGACTTCGGAACCTTATTCTATGGGTGACCTGACACGTAACGCATTTACCTGTTTTTAACCGACTTCAAAAAAAAGGAGGAGGTTTCTCAATTCGACCGTATACATATTTTTTTTTATGTGTGTTCGGGGATAACTTCGTCGTTTATGAACCGATTTTGATGATTCTTTTTTTAATGGAAAGGAGATATCCCAACGGTGGTACCATGATAAGGACACTAAGATCTGATTATGGCATCCAAGAGAAATCGAGTTGAACCTTGAAGTCGGTTTTATTTTGTTAAAATTTTACTTGTTAATTTATTTAAACATGCTAGAAGTTTTCAGAAATATGATAATTTTTACTTTTTTCTACAAAAGGTAAAATGAATTAATTTATTTTACCAGATTTCTTACCTCTCTTATCAAATATGTATAGTTGGATCGGTATTTCGAATTCTATATGGTTTTTAGTCTAATTTAACATACTTTTTCGTATTACCTACCTATGATAAAATGTGTTAATTTTAAATCTTACTAAACTTTTAGAAATACCCCTTTTTTATGTTAACATTATAACCATTTATAATTATGTTTTGAAGTTAAGGCAAAAACGTCAGACAAGCGCGCATGTCTGTCTCGCTCCCTAGTCTTTGATCATCGTTTTGAAGTAGCGCGTGCGGTACGGAGATATGAATGTGTGCGGTGCAGACATGATAGTATGCGTTTAGCTCCGCCCAGACGCTCAAGGTTATTGAGGCTACTATACGCCTTAACCATTATTCAAAGTTGCGCTCGAAGTAAGCGACCGACGGACAGATATTACAGCTGTTAAAGAGCTTGAAAAGCTCATATTTTCTCTGGAACTTGCGAGTAATTTTACATTATATATAAAATTAAAAGGTACAAGAGAAATACTTGGTGCATTAATTCCAGATGCTCGCTGTAGATTTACTCGTACATTCATTGTGTAGGAAGGTTTATAAAGTAGGTATTTTTGAGTGGAGAGGAATATGAGACGGGTCTGTTGATATTGGTTAGTGATATACTCACGCTTTTTATTACCGGAGGGATAGACAGAAATAAATTATACCCAGACACGGATCGTACTCGTCACACAAAGATTTGTTTAATCGAATCGAACCCTCTACTTTAGCTGAAATTATTAAAATACTCTACAGTAGAATATACACTCAGAATTGCTATGTAAATGTCTTAATTGTACTTGTCGTTTCATTACACAGAAATAATCTACAATTTATAAATTATATTACATGCTCTTGTACGGTAGCCTTAACAATATGACAAGCCTCTACTCCAATTATTACCTGACAAGTGGTAAATAGATATGATATTAATATTTCATTGAATATCATCCGTTGCGCCATCACATTGTTACCAATTGTTGCCGGGACATGAGTCTTTTAGCTGTGAGCTTAACTCTTCCTCTGAAAACCTAATTTCTATCCCATACAAATAGCCAGCATTTTTTTCTCTATCACCAAAAAGGTCAAAATGTTAAAAAAGCAATGGATACATTAATGTATGTTTTTTTTCTTCAAAATACTTCTCCCGCATTAGGGATGCTTTCTGCGTCGCGGGAGACTTTACAAACTTGCATGAAATTGACACAAATGACAATCAGACTTAGAACAACAATTTGTAGATCACATAGTGTTATCCCATGAACCCACAATATTTAGCGCAGTAGAAAGCGGCGTGGCGTTAAGACGGTCATGTCAACAGCTGCACTCCCGAAACGAAACTTACACCAAAGCAATTGTTAAGTAAACTAAGTCCCCGAACTATAGCCTAACTTGTTTGTGTGACGTGAAGGTCTCACCAAGAGATGCAAATCTGCCGACCCCCTGACAGTCCTGGAGTTTGCCAACTTTGGAAGTTTCAGCTGTGCGGGGAAGATCTTCAAGTTTCAATTCCCGTGGTACTGTATAATATGATGAATAACTTTAAAAATGTTTGAATAACGTGCTTATTTTTCTTTAAATCTATACTAATATTATAAAGCTGCAGAGTTTGTTTGTTTGTTTGAACGTGCTAATCTCAGGAACTACTGGTCCGATTTGAAAAATTCTTTCAGTGTTGCATAGTCCATTTATCGAGGAAGGCTATGTTTTGTTTTCAAAAAAAATAGAGATCCGTAAGAAAATTGCAATTTCGTAACCCAAGGTGTGAAATCGAAAACCTATTTTTGCGTGCGCTGCAAAAAGTATTGACAATAGAACAAAATAATGTATTACGGGTTTGTAGGTCCCATTAATATCTACAAAAAAGTCCGCGAGAGCATATATCTAACTATCATAGTTTAGTCACAATAACCGCTTTTGTGTTAAACATTTTTATTCAATCGTCTGAAAAAAGAAACTACGTTAAATGTGTATCGTAATATTAATCCTTATCCAAATAAAGCATTATATTATCAAGGGTATTTATGTAGAAGTAAAATACTTTTTGTTTCATCCCGTTCGGACATTTCGTTTAGAAGTTATCACGAGTATAAGACGCTAAGGCCGCGTTTTCGAACTCAGCGGGCAGCGGAGCGGGAGCGGAGCGGCAGCGGGAGCGGAGCGGCAGCGGGAGCGGAGCGGGGCCGCTAACCCGTTTTCGAAACCAGCGGGCTAGGAGCGGGCGCTAGAGCGGTTTAGTGGTGTGTTATAAGAAACAATACCTCGTAAAATATAGCTTGATACGGATGACAGATTTCACAAAAAAATGATTAGTGATTTTAAATAATTAGTGAAAACGACTGTTTGATAATATTTCATATAATCATAATATCTACATATGCAATAGCGTCATAAATTAGTATATTAAATTTATTTTTCTAAAATCGTACAACCCAAGCCTGATAACCTTAAAAAAATCTTGATTAGTCGTAATTGTAAACACAATAATTTACCATATTGACAAGTTAGGGGGGTATTAGGTTACTATACTCGATCATTATAGAAAATAACAGGGGGTACAATAAAAAAAATAACATCAACAAAGCGAACAAATTAACAAGTTATAAAGATATTAAAATGTTTTATTAACAACAAATAAATAAAATATTAATAATTAAATAAACTTGCAAAAATCACAACATCGATAAAATTAAAATCATTTTTTATTTTATTTATTTATTTTAAAAAGACCTTAGACTTGACTTAAGCGTACCCCGTAAGGAATAGAAACCATGTACATCAAATATTAACGTTGCCAGGTTAAAGCCCATTCTCCCTTATTAATGTTCCAAACGTTCAACAAATCTGGTTACAATTTGGTCGGTTAATTACAAAATTGTGTCAAGTCTATGTAATATTTGTCTAAGATTGATGCGCCTGCTCGTATGCCGCTCGTCACACGCTCGACGCTCGCTCGTCAAATAAAAATATAAATATTTTCGGACATCTAACACACAACGCCATCTAGTCCCAAGCTAAGCAGAGCTTGTGTTATGGGTACTAGATAACTAATATAAATACATAAATACTTTTTTTTGTAAATACATACATATTATACATAGAATTTCAAGGTTTTTTTAATTAACTATTATAATTGTTATTTTAATAAGTAAATAAATTTGGAAAAATCACAAACTTGACAAAATTAAAAATCAATAATCACAGGTGATTGCTATTTTATTCCATCCCTAGCTGACACCGCGACACTGGTGCGCACCGCCATAGAGATATTATAGATAGAGCAGAGGAGCCGTGCGAGTCATAATATATGTTCGATGAATGGAAAATCGTCTGAACGTTACTTCGAATACTTTTTACCGATAAACTCTTCTTCTATTGAACGATGCCAAATTTCATGTTTTTAAATTATAATGTACGGAAGGAACGTATGATATCTCAAAGTTATTAGATTTTCTTGATTTTGTATGAAATAATACACCACACATATTTTCTTTATATTTTTATTATCATTATTATATTCATTCGAAAAAGCATTCATTCGATTCAAAAATGTTCGATGAATCATTCAGTAGAAGAAGTGCTTATCCAGACCCAGGGAGGGGAACCAGGCCTCCAGCTGTTCCTCGGTTAGAAAGAGAGAGACGATCGCGGTACCTATCTGTCTGTGTGTACCTATATTTTATTACTTATCAAACAACTTTATAAGGTACTAGCTTTTACACACGGCTTCACTCACGCAGACTTTCATTTCCTGATTTACCCCATTAGGGGTGGAATTTCAAAAATTCCTTTCTTAGTGCTCACTTACGTTGTATTAAGAACCTACATGCAACATTTCAGGATTCTAGGTTTAGCGGTTTGAGCTGTGGATCTAGGTTTAGCGGTTTGAGCTGTGCGTTGATCTCTCTCTATGTCAGTCACCTTCCTCTTTTATATATATAGAAGATTTAGAGTTAATTTTATTTTATTATTCGAGGTTATCATAATAACAAGCAGTCCTTTACTGCGCATGCGTCAGTAGAGAAAGACAGATGGTGTACCGCGATCTTCTCTCTCTTTCTAACCGTTGGACGTTTCCGCTTACCGGCAGCCGTATGTCTTCCCTACTCTATCTATAATACCTCTATACGCACCGCTCGTCCGCCGCTCGTCACCCGCTCGTCGCCCGCTCCCGCTCCGCTGCCGCTCCGCTGCCGCTCCGCTGCCGCTCCGCTGTGTTCGAAAACACTCCCATATAAATCCATACATTTGAACGTGCCGCTGCCGCTCCGCGCCCGCTCTGCTCCCGCGCCCGCCCCGCTCCCGCTGTGTTCGAGTACGCGGCCTAAGAGTTGGTACCTAATAATGAGTTATTTGCCAAAGAGTTTTTATCAACATAATACCTAATATCAATCTTTATCCAAATAAATGTGTTGTTGATTATGAGTATTAGATCTTAGAAGAGTATAATAAATACATCTATACTAATATATAAAGCTGAAGAGTTTGTTTGTTTGAACGCGCTAATCTCAGGAACTACTGGTCCACTTTGAAAAATTCTTTCAGTGTTAGATAGCCCGTTTATCGAGGAAGGCTATAGGCTATATATCATCACGCTAACACCAATAGGAGCGGAGCACCAATGAAGAATGTTTCAAAAAGGGTGGGAAATTATCACGCTACGGGCAATAGGAGACGCAAACGACGTTGCGTGGGTCAGCTAATTTCAAGATATATGGGACGTTTTGAGATGGTTTATTTTTAACTCATCTTTGCCCGTGGCTCTGCACGATAACCGACATACACGCTATGTCGGTTATCGTGGTTAAGAGTAGCCTATGTTCTTCCTCAAGAATCAAACAGATTCGCTGATTCGTCGGACGGAGCAGCTCGTCTCGATCCGTGCGAGCTTCGGGTGTCAGGTTTTATTTTCGTTACGTTACGTAATTTCTTGATTCAGTCGCTGCGCTCAAAACCTCAAAGCCCGCGATAAAACCTATGCAATAGCTTAAAAATAAATAAATAATTATAATCGCATAAGTTGATAAAAATAGATATGCAATAGCTTTACCGCGGCGGTCCCCGAGTGCCACACGTCACACCTCCAAATTTCCGACCCACCGAAACTCGCCGAATTTCGCCGAAACCGAATTTTCGTTCGGTCACTACTCACTAATGCTGATCTTCAGATCTTAGACACCAATCAAAGTACTTCGTTTTTACGTAAATTGTATAGTCCTAAGGTTGATTTTAAGTCATGTTTAAATATACGACATTGCCAAAACCTTCTGAAGTCGAAGGTTAAAATCTCTAAATAAATTTCATCTTGGCTTTACTAAATGCTAAGTTTGTTATATTTTTGTAAATTACATACTTTTCCTTTCAATATATACCCAACGTTCTTGCTACTACATTAATGGAATTGAAATGCTGTCATTACACCTCTGTGTATATATATATATATGTGTATAAAAGTGCACTAGGTGCAAGGGATAACAAGACATAACAAACTATAAACCACAGACTATAGCCGTCCATTACATGCAAATTTCATAAAAAAGACTTCAAAAGAACTTTGAAAACAAAATGTAAAAAGGCAACGATAACTTTTGAACGTAGCGTACCCTTAGGTAGTAGTATAATACGACTAAATAAGAGATCGTATCTAGTCCACCGTGTCGATGGAGATCGATGGCGTTTTCAATTAACTCGGTTTTTACCTGTACTGGATACGTTCGGAATAACATTATTTTGCGCATTCGTTTTATTTTAAGCTTTGCTGGTGTTCTTCCTATGTGACTATCGGAGATATTGATGCTTAGCTGTTTTACTTTGATTTTTTTATGACCTAACTTTAAAGTTTCACTTTCCTCTATAAGCCTTTGACCACGGTCAATGCAAATTAGTCGAAAACTCAGAATACTGTTTAATAACTTTGCAGAGTAAAAACCAATAAAATCTATACTAATACTAATATTATAAAGCTGCAGAGTTTGTTTGTTTGTTTGTTTGAACGCGCTAATCTCAGGATCTACTGGTCCGATTTGAAAAATTCTTTCAGTGTTGGATAGTCCATCTATCGAGGAAGGCTATATTTTATTTTCATAAAAAATAGAGATCCGTAAGAAAATTGCTATTTTAAAACCCAAGGTGTGAAATCGAAAACCTATTTTTGCGTGCGCTGCAAAAAGTATTGACAATAGAACAAAATAATGTATTACGGGTTTGTAGGTCCCATTGAGATCTACAAAAAAGTTCGCGAGAGCATTTATCTAACTATCATGGTTTAGTCACAATAACCGCTTTTGTGTTCAAAAAAATTATTAAATCGTCTGAAGAAAGAAACTACGTTAAATGTTTATCGTAATATTAATCCTTATCTAAATAAAGCATTATGTTATCAAGGGTATTTATGTAGAAGTAAAATACTTTTTGTTTCATCCCATTCGGACATTTCGTTTAGAAGTTATCACGAGTATAAGACGCTAAGAGTTGGTACATATTATTGAGTTATTTGCCAAAGAGTTTTTATCACATAATACCTAATATTAGTCTTTATCCAAATAAATGTGTTGTTGATTATGAGTATTAGATCTTAGAAGAGTATAATAAATACATCTATACTAATATATAAAGCTGAAGAGTTTTTGTTTGTTGGAACGCGCTAATCTCAGGAACTACTGGTCCAATTTGAAAAAGTTCTTTCAGTGTTAGATAGCCCGTTTATCGAGGAAGTTTATCGAGTTTATCTATATCATCACGCTATGACTAATAGGAGCGGAGTAACAATGAAGAATGTTTCAAAAACGGGGGGAAATTATTACGCTACAGGCAATAGGAGAGGCAAACGACGTTGCGTGGGTCATCTATACTAATATATAAAGCTGAAGAGTTTTTGTTTGTTTGAACGCGCTAATCTCAGGAACTACTGGTCCAATTTAAAAAAGTTCTTTCAGTGTTAGATAGCCCGTTTATCGAGGAAGTTTATCGAGTTTATCTATATCATCACGCTAAGACCAATAGGAGCGGAGTACCAATGAAGAATGTTTCAAAAACAGGGGGAAATTATTACGCTACGGGCAATAGGAGACGCAAACGACGTTGCGTGGGTCATCTATACTAATATATAAAGCTGAAGAGTTTTTGTTTTTTTGAATGCGCTAATCTTAGGAACTAGTGGTCCAATTTGAAAAAGTTCTTTCAGTGTTAGATAGCCCGTTTATCGAGGAAGTTTATCGAGTTTATCTATATCATCACGCTATGACCAATAGGAGCGGAGTACCAATAAATAATGTTTCAAAAACGGGGGGAAATTATTACGCTACGGGCAATAGGAGACGCAAATGACGTTGCGTGGGTCATCTATACTAATATATAAAGCTGAAGAGTTTTTGTTTGTTTGAATGCGCTAATCTTAGGAACTACTGGTCCAATTTGAAAAAGTTCTTTCAGTGTTAGATAGCCCGTTTATCGAGGAAGTTTATCGAGTTTATCTATATCATCACGCTATGACCAATAGGAGCGGAGTACCAATGAAGAATGTTTCAAAAACGGGGGGAAACTATTACGCTACGGGCAATAGGAGACGCAAACGACGTTGCGTGGGTCAGCAAGTCGTGCAATAAAGAAGGAGGATTGGATCATGTAACTGGTTTTACTCGGCTCGATTCGCTTCATTTGATAATATCGTTAGAAAATCTAATTATATCAATGCTGGTTCCCCGGAGATTCATCTGCGTTAATGACGATTTTGTCATAAAATGTTTGGAATATTAAATAACTTATGTGTTATCTCAGGCAATCTATACTAAAATTATAAACGCGAAAGTTTGTAAGTATGGATGGATGGATGGATGTTTGTTACTCTTTCACGCAAAAACTACTCAACCGATTTGGATGAAACTTTGCAGTAATATAGCTTATACATCAGAATAACACATAGGCTACTATTTGTCGCGATAACCGACATATACGCGGGCGGAGCCGCGGGCAACAACTAATAAATAATAAAAGAATGGTTATGAACTATTTTTATCAAGAGAATCATAAATTTTGTGCAGTTTCGTTCAGCTGTTCTGGCGTCCAATAATTTAGTAATAAATGAAGTCTTTCTAATATTTTCTTTTCAACAGGTATACTATTTGAGCCCCGTAACGCACCGCGGGGTGAAGTTAGTCAAAAAAGTAGCCTAAGTTACTTCCTAGCTATCTGGCAGTGAAAGTCACGTCAAGATTGGTCCTGCCATTCCTGAGATGAGCCAGAACAAACAAACAGATATTAAGTACCGTATATGCTTTTAGTGAAAAGCTGTTACAATACTTATAATATGAGGCACTTCAACTTTATTTATTTCTATAGATGTATGTTCAAATACCACTAGTTAGCAGGACTCAAATTTATCTATGTATGTATGTTTTTTATCCCTACAGCCTAAACGAAAGTGTTTCTTGAAAAAAAAAAGGTAGGTAGTAGAGCCACGCTGATTTCAGCACGGTTGGGCCGGCTCGACCGGGGCGGTACTACCCTCGCACAGAAAATCTACGTAAAATGACAGCGATCCTGCTGTCGTGTTTCGTTGGTGAGTGCGAGACCGGAGGCCCAATGATGCAGAAGCATCACTAGGCCCGCCATGGTGTGGGTCACCATGCTGCTTTGTTGCATTGTCTGCATTCGCAATGAGTGTGGTGACCACCACTTTTGGATTCTGCTTATGCTTTCCATCAGGCAGAGTAGAATCATTTTGGAAGGGCCAAATATAAAAAAAAAACTAAAACCTTTGCTTGAAATGTCACACATAACTATAGTGACCAGACTATTGATCAACGTACTGATATATTGTAAAGTACATACATACAAGTAATTACACCCATACACGTGACCGTGGTCATTAAACAATTATTGGTCCTCGTATCGAATTCCGTCTTACTATTACCTTTTTGTAAAAAGAAACCCAATAGAGACTAAATGTCGTAAAAGATGACTTATAATTGGACAACGAACCATCTTTCAGTCGGACCGAAACTAGTTACAAATCCAGTTTATTTCCCCACCGTTTGGTACAATGTCATCATATTTCATACATTGGCTCGTCAATAACGAGACTATACGAGAGTTACATATTTCTAACAAATTGTATAAATCTGTTTCAGGTACGTTGTTCGGCTGTGTGTAGTGTAGCCATGCGAGTGGTGGTCGAATGGGACACGGTTTTATTATAAGGTAAGGCGAATTATTGATCAAACGAACTTACCTGTATATGAAGTTCGATCATAATTATATAATCAGCTTCATTCCAAGCGATTTGCAAGGCTACAGCGTGGGGGCTCAACTACAACTTGTAATACCTAAATCGCGAAGAATGAAGCTGTGAAATATAATAAGTAATGGGTATGGAACATAACAAGAAAACAGTGCGAAAACATTTAATTTTATTAAAAATGATAAATATATAATATAATATATACCTTTTTTCACTCAGGATCCAAAATATTTAGTCTGTGTCTGTGAATGTGCGTCTGTTTCTATCTGGATAGATTAATTTTGATGCAGTGTCTATTCTTGAATAGGTGATCTGACCGAAAGTGCTGAGGCATTCAAAACTCTTTAGCTCGTAAATATATTGTTTGGCATATGTATTTGCATTCTTTGATTTGACATTCGGACACACTTGTGGTGGCTTTTCGTTATAGCGTATTTAGTTGTAAGTGTTTCGTATTAGCAAACATTCGAGGACGTGGTATTCGAGGTTTTATTTTTATTTCTAATCACTACCGAACATTAGCCTCTCCTTAGAAAATCATCATTATCATCAACTACTTATTGCAGTCCACTGCTAAACGTAGGTCTCCCATTGCACGCCAATCTGATTTTCGGCTACTCGCATCTTCTTGGGCAAGTCGTTACTCCACTTGGCCTGAAAGTAAATGATATTTGATGATGATTAAAAATGTTACTATTTCTTACTTAATCCAGGAAGATCTGATTTTTTTAAACAGACATCCATCAAGCCCTAAATTTTATTAAAATAATAGGAAAGTCCGCGTATCATCAACATTTGTAGTCCCTTCAGTAATACGTCATATCGTTTCATTACACGAACGATTTGTTTCGAGAAGGTTCCCTACATTACCGATACTTTAGCTTTATATCATCATCATACAAATTGTTTTACTCCTACTAGAGGTTCATATCTAGATAAAGTGATTAGGGTCACGAAAACGATTGCCTAGTAGGAGCCTATCTAGGGTTCTGCAATGAGGTCGAATTGCTAAATTGATTGTTAACCTAAATTAAAACATAGATCCATTATTAGAATCAAGAAACCTTAAAAAAAAATCAGAAATATGGATTGATTTACGAATGTATTTCGAGAGGATGTTTTGGGAAGCGGTAGGACTCTTTGCTCCTTGATGAATTATTCTCTTAACTATACTTATCTATATTTATAAAAGAGTAAGGTGACTGACTCACTAACTGACTGACTGACATACCCAGAGATCAACGCACAGTCCAAACCGCTGAAGCTGGAATCCTGAAATTTTCTTTAAATAACGTAAGTGAGCACTAAGAAAGGAATTTTTGAAATTCTATTCCACCCCTAAGGGCGTAAATCAGGGGGTGAAAGTCTGCGTGAGCGAAGCCGCGTGTAAAAGCTAGTAATATCATAAAGCTGAAGAGTTTGTTTGGTTGTTTGGTTGAACGCGGTAATCTCATGAAGTAATGGTCCGACTTGAAAAATTATTTCAGTGTTAGATAGCCCCGTTGTCGAAGAAGGCTGTAGGCAAGATATCATCACGGTACGACTAAAAGGACCGAAGTAATAATAAAAAATGTGGGAAAATTATTTCTTTTGAGAGCTTCCATGGCGTGCGCTGCTTCAAAGGTTAATGTTTTACAAGTACAATGTATGAAAGGATCATTCCCATTTAAAAGTCATCTTTATGGTTGACTCATTATAACCTATTTTATAAAAAACTTTTTTTTTTTATGTATGGCCCCCCAAAATGACTCTACTCTGCCTGATGGAAAGCATAAGCAGAATCCAAGGGCGGTGGTCACCATACTCATTGCGAATGCAGACAATGCAGTATGGCGACCCACACCATGGCGGCCTAGTGATGCTGCTGCATCTTTTAGTCTAGTCAACAAGTATAGAACTTGTTGACTAGACTATTTCACTTTGTTAAAACATATTATATATATCGTATTTTGCGACAGAGAGAGAATGAAGAGAGATGTTTTATATATTCGAAATCTTTCATCATACTTAGAGGGTACCTTTTTATCAGCTTAAATATTATTGATATGGGCATTTTATTATACCTATTACTTGGGTCACTGATCACAATGTCTACAAATGCGTTCTTACTTATATGGATGGAGCAATGGATTTTCGTGATATTTTTTTTTAATGGAAATGGGGGCAAATGAGCAGACGTATCGCCTGATGGTTAACGATTACCGCCGCCCATGGACACCCGCAACACCAGAGGCGTCACAAGTGTGTTGCCGGCCTTTTAAGAGGGAGTACGCTCTTTTCTTTAAGGTCGTATTGGTCCGGGAATACCGCAAGCATAAGTTCCATTCCATACATACGCATTGTATCTATTTTGCGTAATCAGCAACCCATGATTGTTGTGGTGGACGACGCGCTCCTTGGTAGAACGTCGGGGGTTCTGTCCCCACCCAGGACAAATCCCTACACGCGTGATAATGATGCTGTGCACGATGATTTGTGCTTTGTCTGTATGTAATTTATCTAAAATATTTGATGTGTGTGTTGTGTATAATATGTATTTAGAAATATATAAAAATATTTATAAATAAAATAACAGAATTCATGCTGTCGTGTTTCGTTGGTGAACTCGAGACCAGAGTCCCAATGATGCAGAAGCAATGTGGGTCATCATGTTGCTTGGTTGCACTGTCATAATAAGTATGGTGACCACTACCTTTGGCCTCTGCTCATGCTTTCCATCAGGCAAATTGAGTCACTTTTACCGTGGGAGAGCCACGCTATGGCATGAATGCCTGATACCACGGCCTCACAGACACCGGTGTGAAACAGTGCTTGCGCTGTGTTTCACAGAGTGAGTGAGGATACCGGAGACTCATACGCCAACCCCTACCCCCCCCCCATCCCCCAAAGGCTAGCAACGCACTGGTGACGCCTCTGGTGTTGCAGGTGTCCATGGGCGGCGGTAATCGCTTACCATCAGGCGATACATCTGCTCGTTTGCCCCACTATTCCATAAGAAAAGCAGGCTCATATCTATGAAAAAAAAATGGCTGGCTCATTCTTAACAATCGATCATAACTATTCAGACACAGTCAGTGTAGACATTAGGGTATTTAATGCTCTCTGTTACTGTCTTAGATTAACGTAGATCATTATAACACAAAGCCTTCTATTAGGTACATAATTCATACATATTTCTTAAGATAATGCCGTATATTTAGTTTACAGAATATCCTCTAATACACCAAGTATAAAGTTTCACGTTATAGAATATTAATGCTTAGATAACAAACTTCAATATCCCTATTTCAGTTAATAATACAGCGCCGGGGATATCTTCTCGAAATTAATTGACTTGTACATTATTAATTTGATTGCTTTGTGTGACTTTGATAAGTAAACTCCATTGTTTTTATATAGATTCAGAATAACTAATGTTAACTCTGCCCGCATAAAATGGTAATGGCTAAAATTATTTTTAAGGATACTAGCAAGCCTAGGGACTGCCACCACCGCCAACTCTGAGTTAAAATTTTGTAAGGATGGATATATTTAGATTTGTACTTCCAAAATAAAAAATCAGGACAACATTTTGGTAGTAATAAATTACGTACTGCAATAGCAAGGTGATACAAAGAAAAAATGATTAAAAGAATTGATATTTACACGAGCACTTCTAGGAATAAAATAACAAAAACATAGAACAGCGACATCTAACGAAGACACACTGAATTGCGTAGTAACTGCTAATTCCCGATTAGCATATATAAAACTTCCGTTAACTTTTCAAAACCAACTATTGGACCCACCAGATATGAGTACCACGGTCGGAGGATTCCCTCTTTGTGTTAAAAGGATATGGCATTTGTTTCAGTCTTAGTATATATAATTCAGTGACCACAATTTAAACAAATCACAATGTACTCACCCTATGCAGTTTTGCTACCTGTAGTGTGAAAATACAATAATATAAGGCTATTACGAAATATTCTCCTGTAGTATTGTATTAGTTCCATTCCCGGAAAATCCCAAGAGTGTAAGACCTACCTTATGCGAGGCACACGAGGCACGTTCCTGATTATTTATGCCTTTTCAGCACCCGCAAAAATGCACTTTTAAACCGCTTCTATCGGCTTGCTTCAAACCTTATTGCCTTGAGGCAAGAAAACGTACGCCTCGCAAATAGTAATTTGAAGCGTTACTAAGATGTCTTCTGTTGCCATGTTACGTGTTATTTTTTTTTTTTTTTGGCCCGCCAAAATGACTCTACTCTGCCTGATGGAAAGCATAAGCAGAATCCACGAGTGGTGGCCACCATACTCATTGCGAATACAACAATGCAGTATGGCGACCCACACTATGGCGGCCTAGTGATGCTTCTGCATCTTTTAGTCTAGTCAACAAGTATGGAACTTGTTGACTAGACTAATTGGGCCTCCGGTCTCGCACTCACCAACGAAACACGACAGCACAAACGCTGTCATTTTACGTTGATTTTCTGTGCGAGGGTAGTATCGCCCCCGTCGAGCCGGCCCGTTCGTGCTGAAATCAGCGTGGCTCTACTACCTACTTCTATCTATCTTTAGTATTCTTTTTGGAATTCTGGGATCGCAAACAAAATTTGTTTGCCAGACAACGTCGATATTACAACCTGGAAACTCAGCAGGCATATACAATGCGTCTCTCACAATTCAGGTCACAATCTTAAAAAACTGTAGATAATAAAGAAATTAATACAGTAAATGGCAGGTGCCACTCTTTGGAATCTATTATTTACATTTGAATGATATTTCATATTAAACTAGCAAACCCGGCGAACTCCGTTTCGCCACCAGATGGCTTCGTTTTATGTAACACTTTCCCGCTTTTCTGTTGAAAATTTTCCTGAATTTTCTTTGCTATAAACCTCACGGAGCCCGAGACCTTTCCAACGAATGCAAAACCGTGGAAATCGGTTCGTGCGTTCTGGAGTTATAGCGTCAGGAAGGAAAACCCGACTTATTTTTATATAGTAGATATTCTTGGGAATTCTTGGGAAGAATGAGGCTTTATAGTTTCGCTCGACTTAAAACGCAGGAAAAATATTTGGCAATGGCTAGTGACAAGTAGAAGCCAACACATTAGCAACACATAAAAATATTTGCTTAAGTAATATTGTAAGTTTTGATAACATTGTCTGAAAACGAATTTAAACTACAATGATTTACTGTTATGAAATTTACACAAAGTAACATGAGGTTTCTCTCACAAGTGATGTGGAAACTTCAAAGTTTCAATCGTTAGCAAGTGTTCCACTATCGAAAAATCTTTGCGAAACGGCAAGCGGTCGTTTTGAAACAAAAGCTGTGAGCTGTTTTCTGCGATTGTGAGTGCATTATTCAGGGTATTGGTAGTTGTCTCAGCTGCACTAACTTGTCTCTGTAGCGTTTCAATTTTTGAGACTACAGTTTACAAACTGTCTTGAGAGGAGGATTCGATTGATGTATCTTCAGTTGCTAGTTTAGCAGGATGGCGGCGGTAGTTACTGAACTACAAACTGAAGATCTAAGATTCTTATATTATAAGAATTATATTATACTTAGATACCTTTAAATAGAACATCTGAAACCGACCTAATCTGATCATCTACAGATTTTTTAAATATATTTTATGAAATTAATAAATAAAACGCGCTTATCTCAGAAACTCTTGAGTAGAATTAACGAATCGAAATATAATATCAGGCTTCGACCAATAAGAGTCGAATATAAATGAAAGATGTTGAGAGACAGACAAAATTGCGCGGGTCAGTAGTTTATCAGTATGTTAAAAGCCATTACAGTGCTATTAAAAAAAGTAAAGTTGCATCGATTTAGTGTGCAAGGTTCACCTGTAACATAACATCAGAGATGTCAAGAGAATTGCACTAAAAATGTACTTGTTTTTACCGAATAACGTTGGTGCATCTATGTCGTAAATGCATTAGTGTAATGGAACTTGTGTGGACGGTTTAATATACTGTGGTTACTGTTATGTAGTAGTTATACTACTCTCATACTTTTATAGAGTGGCTTAGGGCTCTCCAGTTAGAGGATTATAACTTTTGAGTTCTTCAATGGGTTGAGCAGTATCCCTATATATCATTTTTTTCATTCACACATTCTCATCTATTTTTCAGTACAATATACTTTCTAAAACGCTGTTAAGTATACACACGTATCCATCATTTCTATCCATAGGATTTTACATCTTATCGAAAATTTTATCTCCCTTTTTTATCATTTTTCAATAGTAAAATATTCAGAATATGCATAGTATACAGAGGACCTTATTTCAGATTAACTGGAGGTCCTGCCGGAGTAGACACACGTCTACTTAATCCAATTAATCTGAACACATGCATGTAATATAAAATCAACACATATAATCGTCAGACTATAACGTTGCTCATTATTGCCCAAAAGCAAATTGTATTTCAAGCCTAGCAGAATTAATTAGCCGGTTGCTGTCCAAAAAACTGTTGAGCCGAAATAATTAATGAACCAAATCGTGTTAACCCTACCGCGCCGTCCAATTTATTTGTATTTTGTAGTGAACATTTATTCAATCAGCTTTTTCGTTTTCTGTCGACAGTTGTCCGTGGTATTTTATGTTTGTTTAATTCGCTTTTGAATTTTATATAATTTAGTTCGGATAAAAGACGATTTTTTTGCATATTTGTCATTTTAGTGGACTAATTTGATTAAAGGGAAAACTTTATATCTTTTTTTGATTGGTTATTTTATCAGTTGATATTTAGTAGTATCATAATCCCACTGGAAATCTCGTTTCATGTTTTAGGTACAATCATTTTGAACTGGCTTAAGTTATGAAATTGTGTAAATTAGGTCACTTTTAATGCCAGGATTCAATCTGTAATCTAGGCCAAGCGTGAAATCTCGCCTGAATTAGTTTCAAGTAATCGTTTTTGCCGTCAACTGAGCATATTGCGCGATGCAATAATTTCTAGAAACTTGAAAAGGTAAAGCAGTTAAGTAAAAATGAAAATTTCGAACATAACTTTGATTTGGCTATTTGGGAACTCGAAGGTTCTAACACAAATCAAACCAGCAACAAGCTAAAAATCCATTTTGGGTAGATGCACTTTTCTTTGAGAAATGATTAGTCTTGTATATTTGTACGTATGTATATTCAAATGGTACCTACTTGTACAATAGGACACCATTGGTTAAAATGGTGGTCCAGTATGGTACAATATATTATTGTTACACCAATCCTCCGCTATATTTGTTATTGAAATTCATGTTCGATGCTATGAGTGCATGAATAACGATTATTAACTGTCGAAGCTACCCATTCAGGACACTCCACTTTATATACGCCTGTAGATATTGCATTGTATAAGGCATTATATTGTTAAGTTATATTTTATATTGTGTTAAGTGCGTTGATGCGTGATAGGGTTAACACTTGTATCAACTCAGCCAGTTAAATCTGGTAGAAGAAGTAGCAGGAGAAATTGCATCTGTTCTATCACGAAATATAATATGAATATAGTTCTCGACAAACAAAACAATCTGGTAGATTAAAAAGTTATGAATGTAAAGGCCCAATGGCGTTCTGTCATTTTCTTACCCGGATGGAGATGAAGCATAAGTATACGTAGATATATGAATTACGATAGTTTCAGGAGACAAGTGTGTTACCATCTTTTGAAGTTCCATTTCAGTTATCTCAGTCGGTCGGGTAACAGGCAATGAAAAAAGTGCTATGTGTATATGCTGCAATGCTAAATAAAGAAGTGGAATTATATATTCCCAACTCCTCTGATTTGCTTCTGATAAAGTTCTTTGCTGGTTCCAAGACAGTTTTATGGTTCCTGGGACTACCCGGGTGTCATAACTCGGTGTGTTCGTGGGTCACTGCTATTGATCCTAGTGTACAGGTGTAGTGGCGCACTAAAGCCAAGCAGACCCAAACATTTCGAAGCATATATGTACGTAAAGTCATGCCTCATAGTAGGCCTAAACCTCTCTTCTAATGAGAGACCTGTGCCCAGCAGTGGACTGTTAAAGGATTTTGATGCCAATCTATACTAATGTATAAAGCTGTAGACTTTGTTTGTTTGTTTGAACGCGCTAACCTCAGGAACCGCTGGTCCGATTTGAAAAAATCTTTTAGATAGCCCATTTATCGAGGAAGGCTATATATCATCACGCTAAGACCAATAGGAGCGTAGCACCAATGAAGAATGTTTCAAAAACGGGGGAAAATTGTCACGCTACGGTTAATATGAGACGCAAACGAGGTTGCGTGGAACAGCTAGTGTGATGATATTCACAGAAGAAAACTAGAAAAAACCAGCTTTTTACTTTTCACCCTTTCATTTAGTCAACAATTGGGTAGGAGTAGCAAGCCTATAGTTACCCGGCAATTATTTATCGAGGTGGCTTTTTACGTGGTGAAATATTCAGCAGCGACTGTCGTGATGACAATTAGCACAATGGGCACTGGCCACATCTGTAGCTGAGTATTTTAAGCTTTATTATTTACATAGTTTCATTAGGTAGTAGAGCCACGCTGATTTCAGCACGAACGGGCCAGCTCGACCGGGGCGGTTCTACCCTCGCACAGAAAATCAACGTAAAATGACAGCGATCGTGCTGTCGTGTTTCGTTGGTGAGGGCGAGACCGGAGGCCCAATGATGCAGAAGCATCACTAGCCCGCCATGGTGTGGGTCACCATGCTGCATTGTATGCATTCGCAGTGAGTATGGTGACCACCACTCTTGGATTCTGCTTATGCTTTCCATCAGGCAGAGTAGAGTCGTTTTGGCAGGGTCAAATATAAAAAAAAATTGTTAACAATATGTAGTTATTTTAGATGTAAGTCTATCCTAAAAGGATGGGCAGAGGTGTATGAAATGCCCATATTTTGCTGACTATAATTTTAGCCCCATTTACAGAGTAGAGAGAAAGCCTGTTAATAATTCGTATGTATTAATATATAAATTAAAAAAAAATAAAGGCTGACCTAAAATGACAGCAATAGTGCTGTCGTGTCTTTTTAGTGAGTGTGAGACCGGAGCGGAGGCCCAATGATGCAGAAGCATCTCGATAGGGTGCCATAGAGTGGGTCACCATGCTGCATTGTTACATTTCCTACATTCGCAATAAATATAGTGCCCACTACTCTTGAATTCAGCTCATGCTGCCATAAGGCACAGTAGAGTCATTTTGGCAGGCGCATATAGAAAAAATCACAGTTAAAAATACGCATTTGGTTCCAGACTAAAATTGCAAAAAACACATTAGTGCGGTAATGTTAGCGTTAGTTCCACGATAAGTGAGACCACAGTACATAGAAATTGCGTGACAAGACAATCACACAAACCGAATTGAGGATGACCCGGAAACCTCCGCGACATGATTGCAACGTCTACAAGACATAAGAGATCTGTCGTGCTTAGATACCATTCATATTTGTTGAAACAGAGCAGGAGAGACATAAATATAAGAAGTACTAGTTGTTGCCCGCGGCTCCGCCCGCGTATATGTCGGTTATCGCGACAAATAGTAGCCTATGTGTTATTCTGATGTATAAGCTATATTACTGTAAAGTTTTATCCAAATCCGTTCAGTAGTTTTTGCGTGAAAGAGTAACAAACATCCATCCATCTATCCATACTTACAAACTTTCGCGTTTATAATATTAGTATAGATTTATGTCTTTTTATTGGACCAAAAACCAATGACAGTTTATAACAGAAACTACAATTAACAAGAGTGTAAGGATTCTTTTATTATCTTTACTTTCAATACACTCCTAATTTCCGACCTAATCCTTTAAGTACCCTAAATTCCAAACTATCAAAATCTAACTTTATCTTGATAACCAAATACGAACTCAGTAAAATTTTGTCACTAGAAATACTACTACACTAGTTAGAACTTTTCACTTCAAAAAATGAATTTTTAAAATGTTTGTCTGTCGGTTTGTTTGTTTCGGCTAATCTCTGGAACGATCGGATGTTCACTGGCAGATAATAAGGATTTTTTAGACTAGCTTCGCCCCGCGGTGTTATCCACAGTTGTTGTACCGCGAGGCTCACCTAGTAAACAAATAAAATCATAAAATACACCAATTTTTTTTTTGTTTTATTGTCATCACTTGTACCACCCGGTATCAGATCGTAGCATGCGCATACGCACTCGTGGGAATACTTTCACTGAGTCACGATACGATGAGCCGCCGCTTTTTGTTTGACTTGGTGTTTACCTAAGTGACCCGGTTTGGGGGCTTATTGGTGTCTCTTCCTGAGCCTTACATCTCGTGTTATTGGATTTGTAAATGTTAAGTTAATATTTCTCTACGATTTCACAGTTTAACTACTTAATCGATTTATATAGTGTTCAGTTATCATCATATTAAATTAATCCGACTTCAATGCAACTAATTTTACTTTTAATTTAAATATATATATATATATATATTATATATATATATATATATATATATTTATTGACTATCAATGCCTCAAAATCTCACTACATTATATTCTGTGCTAAAAATAAAAAAATTGGCAACTACAACCCATTAACTGCCTCGTTGGTCTCGCGGTTAGCGTGTGCGACTGCTGATCATGAGGTCTCGGGTTCAATTCCCGGGTCGGACCAAATGTTTGTATGATCTACAAATATTTGCCACGGAGTTTGGGTGTTTTCTATGTATAATATGTATGTATTTACAAAAAAAAAAGTATATATGTATTTGTATCAGTTGTCTAGTACCCATAACACAAGCTCCGCTTAGCTTGGGACTAGATGGCGTTGTGTGTTAGATGTCCGAAATATTTATTTATTTATTTTATTAATCATTAGCGGCGAAAGACTAGGTAGAGTAAATGAGGAGAAGTACTTGGGCCTAGTATTGGATCATAGACTTACATGGAAGCCACATATTAATAAAATACGAAGTAAATTAACATCATTATCGGGCGCTCTTCGACCCTTGGCTCGTTGCTTGCCCAGAAACGTAAAATATACTGTCTATAACTCTTTGGTAAAATCCCACATTGATTACCTGATTGAGATCTGGGGAGCTTCGGCAAAGAGTAATCTAAGACAATTACAAACTTCACAAAATAAACTAATAAAAATATTGTTTCTATACGAGTATTTTACACCCACTATTAAAATCTATAAGGAAACAGGAATAATGAATCTCGCTCAAACACATAAATACAATACCATCATATTTATTAGAAAAATCTTGACAAAAGACATCCACTCACAGCTAACATTTACGAAAAAGATAGACAGCCACAAACGGTTAACTAGGCAAGCCAATAACATCTCTCTGCGAATGCCTAGGACAAATTACTGAAAGAAGAGTATTCTATATGAAGGAGCCCAATTCTATAATATATTGCCTAAAGATATAAAAGAAGCCAAAACATTTAAAACATTCAAAAGATTATTAAAAAGCTACATTTTAAGGGATGTTTCGTTAATATTACAAAATAAATATACAAAAATTACTAAATCTTAATGTTACACTACTAATACTAACCCTACGTCTAAAAACCATACATATAAAACTACATACATACATGAGTAGGAAACATTTCTCATAAAAAAAAAAAAAAAAAAATAGTAATAATAATTCTTACACTAATACAAACACATATTTTTGTTTTATATACTTGCTAAGATAAATATAAATTATAATTACAAAACACGTATATTTTGTCTCTAAGTCATAGGCCTTACAAACTGTTTCACCACAAGCGTTTTGAACCTACAATCTTATAAAAGATATTTGTACTAACCATTAAAAAAAAAAAAAAAAAAAAGCACAACTACCTCACTAACCACGCTAATTAGGTAATATGTTTTTGTTTAGAACTATATTTTTCTCTGTAAGTGATTATTGTAATCTTTTGAGAAAATAAATGTCTTTAACCATTATATATGTATGAGCCTGCCAAATTGACTCTTCTCTACCTGATGGAAAGCATGAGCAGAATCCAAGAGTCGCGATCTCCATACTCATTGTGAATGCAGGCAATCCAACAACGCAGCATGGTGACCCGCACAATGGCGGCTTCAGAATTACTTAATCTTCCATCTTTGTCATCACCAACGGCCCCATTATTCCATTATTGAACCTTTTATTTTTTTTGTGCGGGTAATAATCAGTGTATAAATGACGAAGTTCTGAACTGAAAAATAATACCGAATTGAGAACCTTTTATTTTTTAAACTTAATTCTAACCTCTAAAAAAGCAAGCAAAGCCAAGAGCTAATCGTATACGAACTGTACTTTAAACTTAAGAACAGAAACTTAGCTTTGCATTTCCGTGTAAGTTTTACGCTTAAAATGTCCTAATGAGGCTTATCGGTGCCCCCATGAACAAGCCGTCACCTGCTGTATATTACTGAACGCTTGTGCGGCGTGACTTCTTTTCTATATAAGGTATATTTGATATAGGTATGTATATTATTAGAATGAGTTATTTTAGCCTTCGAAACATAAGATATCGAAGGAACTTTCTATTATGTTAAAATGATTGCCTCGGTGGCGTAGGTGGTAGAGTATGTGACTATTGTGCTTGAGTTCTCGAGTTCGTTTCCCGAGTCTGACCAAATGTTTGTGTGATCTGCAAATATTTGTTTCGGAGTTTGGGTGCTTTATACGTATAATTAATGTGTATTTACTAAAAATAAATTATATGAGTATTCTATCAGTGAATAACTCCCTTAATAATAAACGTTATTTAACTTAAAGTAACGGTTCTGTAATATTTTTAACTCTAAGTTCAAGTTTCAAGTTGATAATAAGAAAGTAAGGCTCTAGAAATTAAAGCTCGCCTGTATGTTCTTAATGAAGTTATTAAGTATTGGTATTTATTAATTAGATAGAGTTTTAAATAAGTGTGTTTTTCGGGAACGCTCGCTCGGTTTTGGGCTCGGTAAAGATTTCATTCTGCGGTTAGGTAAACTTTTAATTACTAAATAGTTTCTCAACAAATTGCTGAAATAATTAATAGGTCGGTTGTGAATAAATCTATTGTTTTCTTTATAATACCGGCGATTGAGGTTAAAACTTAAATAGCGAAAAACTTTGTCATAGAAGTGTATTTCACGATGAGACATCTGTTCATTCCTCTCGCCAATGCAGCGATCACCTTGTGACGTTTGAAATACCTATGGGCCCATGTTATAAGCATACAATCACTAAACAAGTTCACTAGCGAGAGCAATGAACGACGGCGTTTCACCGTGTTCTTAATCTAAACTAAAATCATCAATCACTTACTGGAGTTGTGTGGCTTCCTTGTTCTCGGCGCCGCTGATGGGGTACCCCACCGCCTGGTCTGTCCTGGTACGTTCACACATACATGCTCCAGAATGCTGTACAATCTTCAAGGAATTCGAATTACAATACACTCGATTCAGCTATCACGGATCGCGCCTATGACGTGACTACAAAACTCGCGAGTCCAAATCAGACCAATCATAACGGTAAACCACTAAAGGGACGGGTTGAATTGACAATTAGCTAAATTACAATTAAAACGGTTATTTTTTAACGAAGCTCCAGCTCGACCGATCCAAGCGTCTCAAAGTACTATTGTCAACGTCAAAACGTCAAACAAGAAAAATGACAATCAAAATTGTTGCCATTACAATGACGTTAAATTTCGAACAACATCTATACTCCTTGCATGGGTGTATTAATAACAGCCGTTGCCGGATTAATCCTGTTATAGGCGCTCTATAGCTATATGTAAGTTAGTTCGATTCCTGTATAGTATACACCGTACTGAACTCCAGTGAGGTGACGACCTGAAGGGATGTACACTTGTAGGTAAAAAAGGTTCATAACCACATGTCGGAAACTGACGTTTATTAAAACTATTGTCATTAGATTGGCTCGCCTGATTATTTTTGATTTCGTGTTTCACACTTTGAAGAAGACGACCTTCCAATATATACCTTATTTTATCGCCTTAAGGGTGAAATTAGTGAAATCCCTTTCTTAATGTGTATTAGCAATATACAAAAAGCATCAGCTGTGCCGAAATTTCGTTTTGGTATCCTCAGCGATTTAGCCTCTGCCTTGATGAATCACTCAGGCAAAATAATTTTTAAAGTATGAAAACCATAAAACTGTGAAATTTCCTTTTCATATATCTACGGAGTCATCTTCACTCGTTCGGTCGGTGGACCGTCTGAGCAACAGTACCCTCAGGCCGTTGACCCGTCTCTAAATGTCATGAGAACATACATAACATAGGTGCGCTACTGAGAAGGAACTCTTAAGAGGCACTCTATCGAATTGATTTCGTACTGTTGAAATTTTAGTGGCAACCATCATTGGTACACCGTTTGTTTTAAGCAGTTTTTGCAGCTTGTATTTATTTGACTGCAAAATAATCTGGTTTTTAACCGACTTCAAAACAGGAGGAGATTCTCAATTTGACTGTATTTTTTTTATGTTTGTTACCTCATAACTTTTGACTGGGTGAACCGATTTTGATGATTCTTTTTTTATTTGAAAGCTAGTGCAGTTTTGACATGTAATCCATGAGAAAACCATATAAGTCTTCAATTTGCATTAAGTTTATGCGCGACAAATTGACGAATAACTCAATATCACGCTAACCGGTTTCGATGATTCTTTTTTCATTTCAAAGCTGGTGCTTCCCGTGTGGTCCCATTTAAATTTGGTCCAGATTGAAGTCGGTTTTTTTTGTTAAAATTTGTGATTATAATAACTTTATTTCTCTTTGATAAATATTGTTAAGTTTGCTTCAAACTGAAACTGTTGCGTGACGTTTTATGAAGAATCTACCATTCTGAGAAAACTAAAAGAAAATATGTTCATTCATAATTATTTTTATATATATGTTTTTTTTTTAATTTTAAAAGAGACCACACCCGCATTAGGAATAAACATAAAATAAATAAATATATATTTTCGGACATCTTACACACAACGCCATCTAGTCCCAAGCTAAGCAGAGCTTGTGTTATGGGTACTAGACAACTGGTACAAATACATATATACTTTTTTTTTTGTAAATACATACATATCATACATAGAAAACACCCAAACTCCGAAACAAATATTTGTAGATCATACAAACATTTGGTCCGACCCGGGAATCGAACCCGAGACCTCATGATCAGCAGTCGCACACGCCAACCGCGAGATCAACGAGGCAGTCCAACATCCTGTGTCGCGGGGGACTTTACAGACATACATGAAACGGACACAATTAACACCCAAACTCAGAACAACAATTTGTGGATCACACAAAGTGTTGTCCCGTGTAGGATTTGAACCCACAACACTTGGCGAATTGGCAAGCGGCGTGGCGACCGCCTAAACCTAAAATAATGCATGGCTATTTATGGCTCTACGGTGAAAATGAGGTATTTTTGTTGACTTTTGACATTTACACGACCCAAGGTAATGATAGTAAATAAGTATCTAACTATCTAGTAATACATTTCATTATTGTATTACAAATCTTGCTTTTAAAATAAATGATCACACTTTTGTAACCCTCTAAAAGAAAAATATCGGTTTTACAAATTTAAAGTGTGTATGTAGATAATATATATATGTATATCTGTGTACCTATCTTTTAAGTTTTTTTTGGTAAGTAAAGAAATTGTTTTTGGCAATAAGGCCGCCCTTTGTACATTACATTATTATATTGATCACCTTATGTACTCTCTTGAAAATATGTTAATCGGTGTACAAATAAAGAGTTTCCTATCTATCTATATATCTATCTAAAGCTAAGTTCATTATTTTCATTCATTTTGAGTAACTACTTGCATCATTTAAAGTTAAATGAAATCGGTGCCATATGAAAATATTTTATTGGTTAGTGTTTAGAACGGAATGGCACAGTCAGACAAACACTTAATCGTTCCTGACAGTATTCCAGGAGATATCGTAACTCGCGCTAAAAGTTGTGTAAAGTAGTAACTTCGTGAGCGAACTCGGGAGTAAACTTTATGCGTTATCAAACGATATAAATTTTATGGTAAATGTCCTGCTTTTACAGAGAGCCTGGTGCTTTTTATTCCGTTTTTTGTCCGTAAAACTAAACGTTGAACTTGCTTTGAAATGAAAATTGTGTGTGTGGATAGTTTTTGTATTTTTGTAAACTTTAACACTTCTAGTTACAGTAATTTTAAACAATCTGAGGCTTATTCGTGACTTATGAAATGGATGTCATCTTTCAAAACAACGTCCACCATGATGTCAATTCTCTTAATGAAAATTCTTTGAATATTCAGTTATCTGCTCCCGATTTCCGAAATGTCATGAAAAGTATTCGCGTTGTAAAGTTTTATTGAGACCACTAGCTGCGCCCCGGAGGTAGGCATACCAGTAAAACTCCCGTCCCGTTGATATTGATGACAATGATGAGCGCGAATACCTTTAATGACATTGGTCAGATCAAGAGTAATTGAACAGAAGTTAGAATGAATTTTTGGGTACTGAAGTGAAGGACGAGAATTAACCTTCATACCCTATTGGGTTTAATAAACGGATCCGCAAATAAATATTTAAATGTTGAACAGTATAAATATAATATTGTCTGCCTACTTCACGAAATTATTAAAAAAGTAACATTAATGTAAGCAAAGGCACAAAGTAATCTATTATTTTGGGTCTACTTTTAATTCCTAAACAAATAATGTTTGGATTTTATACAACTAACCCCAATGACCCTTATTAATTAAGGTTGTATAAATACAATATAAAAAAGCTTTAGCATTCCAATATAGACGAAATAAAAATATTTCGGACATCTAACACACAACGCCATCTAGTCCTAGGCTAAGCAGAGCTTGTGTTATGAGTACCTACTAGACAACTGATATAAATACATATATACTTTTTTTTTGTAAACACATAGAAAACACTCAAACTCCGAAACAAATATTTGCAGATCATACAAACATTTGGTCCGACCCGGGAATCGAACCCGAGACAGCGCCACCGACGCAGTAAAATAAATAAATTAAAAATAATAGCATGATGAAATTATCATGAATCTATCCCAGACAGTACCTCTACACATATCCCTACGTCATCATCACCCACTCAAATAACTCAAAACACTTGGATCGATCCTGAATTAATAGATTTTGCCAAATACAAATTTGTAGCCACAAAAGACCTACTAGAATATCGATATGTTTTTCTTTTACACAATTTATGAAAACAATTATTATAACATTCTTTTGAGTAAAATATATTTACGAGTAAATATCCCATTTACAGAGACTTCTAACCCCTGCCTCATTTTGTCATTAACTACGCAACATTTGTAAGACCAGACCGCTATTATCGGCTCTCAGTATAACTGGTATTTTCTATAACTGCTGAGGGAGTGTTCGTGACATTTCCATTAAAATTTGTCTCATCTGCCGTCCGTAACCCATCTCTTCAACCCCGTTCACTCCTTTATGTATTAAGCGATTTTGATCGCGCCCTTTTGTTGGGTATTCAAATCTTGTTTGGCTAATAACGCCCTCTTTTAATTTTCGAAGAAATCTGTTAAGATATGCCGGTTTTTTGCCTTTAGTTATGCCTGTGTTTTTAAGAAAGGAACTTGAGAAAATGTTACGGATTATCGGCATTTTACGGGTATGTATTGAGAATTATAAAAGATAGTGCTATTAAGAACTCATTTAGAAGTGTATTACATCGTTATTACGTTTTATTACTTGAGAATGAACTCATAAAATTCCGTCTTAAAATTAGGAAATCTTTGATTTAGGATTAGAGAAAATATTGCCACAGAGTGACAGACATACAAATAAAGTTTTTAGTTATTTACCTTAACACGTATCAGTTTTATGGTATAGTCGATTTTTATTGTCCTGTCTGCCTGTTGTCAAAACCAAACGTAGAAAAATAAAAACAAAACATTTAATGCAAATATTTGATACAGATCTATGAAATGACTTAGTTCTATTAATTTAATACTGTGGCTTACCATATTACCCCATGAAACGACAGCTTTTATAAATAAAATTTGGTTTTAAATGCTTTTTTTGGTTTTCATTACTAAACTACAATAAAACTAATAAAAACAAATAGTTTCTAGTTTGTCAACTTAATTAACTATAAAAAGAGGTATATTAACTTACACGTCACTGTAGTGTACAGTCAATATGCCATTGATTAATAAATAACATTCATGTCAAGCTTTTGGGTCAAAGCCCAGACTGTTTGATTGACAGTCATTATCACAAATATTTGAACAGCTTCTGGGATTGTAAAAACATGTTTTTCATTATTAAATTATTATAATTAATACCACTCAATACCGTGAAGAATATTTGTTAATTGCTTTTCAAATATACGATTAACGGTAACAAATTAAACAAATTACAACCAGACTCAGCTGTTTCTCTAGCGTCACGAAAACAACATCAGAAAATGTAGGAATCGAATGCTCAAACAATAAGACAAGAACAGTAAAAGCGGTTTTAATAAAGCCAGTGAAACAGTCTTAAAACTATTAAATTATTAATAGGAAAAACCACGACAAAGCATTTAGATGAGGCAAAGGTTTACATGGCGCGGTTTGAACGACCCCTCCTGGAATTAGGAGTAATGGCTTCGTCGGTTTTTGTTTGAGGGCATGCCATCATTCCTGTGGAACTAGCCCATTTGTGTCCAAGAATGATTTGCCCTCGATGAAAGAAACTCTAATGGTTGGTTACAGATGAATTATAGATCGTCATTGTGTGGGTCACCATGCTAGATTGTTGCATTGACTGCATCAGTCGGAATTCCCAGACAACAGGTTACTTTGACGTATGTGTAAGATGTTTTTTAGATATGCTTAAAGGTGTTGTGTGAGTCATGAACATGTTGCAACAAACTATGCATAACTAAATTGCAGTTTTATATTACAGGAAAAGAAACTAAATTGGACTATTTGATATTCTAATGCTAACTGGACTTTTCATTCTCAGTGACATATGAGTACTTGACTTGACCTTTTCGGATTTCTGTGGTTCCCGTTTTCCTATAAGAGATTTGTGATATATTTTACCCTATCATATATCAGGTGTGCAAAAGCACACTAGTCACCCGTTTTCCTTACCCGAAATGTAGAATAATGCATTTGTAATTTAGATTGTATCCTAGTAGAGATGGTGTCACGCAGACTGCTTTGACACTTAAAAGTATCAATAAATATTCGGAAATTCAATATTTTCTGTATGGAATAAGTATTTACAACAATAAAGTATATAAGCATTCTATCAGACAATCTATCTGTCATGTTACAAGCTCTGCTTAGTTTAAAGCTGAAGATGGCGTTGCGTGTTGGATGGCCGAAATATTTATTTATATAAATGTCATATTATATGTGTCATACTCATTAATGTTAATTCATGTTAAATATAATATTGAATACAAAAACAATGCAGTTCGTCTAATTATTAACATGACTATAATGTAAGTTAAACAACACAAAAACATTCATTAAAATTTAAATAAAAAGATTACGTTTTAAAATCTACGGACTTTAGGTATTTACATAATTTGCGGTCAATTTATTTGCAACTTTGCCAACGTTATTTTGCGGTTGGGAAAATGAAATTTCAACATATTTCTGTGAAAACTGTGCATACTGACGGAAAATAACTGTTGGCAGGTGTGTAAACCTGCCGATTTGTCATTGCGTCGCGGTGCCAGCCGGTGCCTTGCGCGCGCGCACCACCGCTCATAGAAATAGTGTTGTCTCTTTCGAACACATTTCGTGAACACATCGACTTATTCACAACCTTGATCCATGGAATGTACGGACTTTTTATGTGTCTACTAAGTTTTAATTGTAAACATACACCGTTTTTATTGTAGACTTTTAGTTTACTTGGAATCTAGAATATCATAAACTTATTTATTATTCTTAAACATTCTACAAGTTTGCAATACCTTTTTCAATACGTAATAAAATTGAATTGATTGAATTTTGAATTCAATTAGATAGATTAAATTTAAATCATATTTTTTTTAAATTCGTCCAAGAAATAGTGGCCTTCGTTATGAATTATTTATAATTGGTTTATTTAAAATCTCACGATATTTAAAAAACTTAAGACCGTTAAAGAGGAATTTACAAAAATAGTTTTCGTCTATCTAGAGGTTAGTGGCTGAACGGAAAAAAGAAATGAAATTTGTGGATCACACAAAGTGATCCACAAATTGTTGTCCTTTTCATGTAGGTTTGTAAAGTCCCCCACGAAACAGGATGTATATTCCTAATGTGGGATATCGACAGTCTTTTAAAAAAAAAACTGATTCAAAGGGCCCACAAGCTTGAGACTCTTGAGCTGCATTTATACTTGGATGTCGGTGGTCACTTACCATCAGGTCACCCTGGCTACCGGGTTCTACCCATTCCCCCCTCCGTATACCATAAACAAAATCGACTAATCTGATCTGATCCGAAAGCTGTATGGTTCAATAAACTGTATACAGTTTATTAGTACTTTTCAAAAATATTTAGAACTAGCTGACCCGGCGAACTTCGTACCGCCATATTTATATATCTGTCTCAGCTTCCCACAGGCAGTGGACAGTCGCGAACAAAAAAAAAGACTTTACCCGTTATCTTTTTTTTCTTTCTAACAAAAAAGAATTAATGAAATCGGACTATGTGTTATTGAATTACAACTAAGTACTTACATATTTTGACTTTCATCCCCTGTCTCCAGGAAACCGTGCTGAATTTCGGGTTAAAAAAGTATCCTATGTCCTACCTCGTAGTATAAACTCAAATCATGCCCAGTTTAATTTGAATCCATTCAGTAGTTTCGGCGTGATGCGCGGCCAAGATACAGACAGACAGACAAAAATGAAAAAAACTCAAACATCTTTAATGTACAGAATTAGACCTGTTAATTTTTTATTATAAGTATAGATGTTGGTCTTCGTAACTGCCAATTAAACTAATCCAATCATTTTTTATTTCAGGTACTTGTAAAAAACTTCTATTTTGGGAATCAAAGGTAACAAACCGTCGAAATTTTTCCCCATTTCTAATGACAATCTTCATGAATAATATAAAACCTGATTTACACCCAGCTGTCTCGCGAATTACTTAAAAGTGCTTTTTATGATCTGCATAAATTTACATAAATACGTACTTTTCATTGAGAATTATCCGTGGAGATTAAGTGTCTTGGAGCCTCGAGAACCTTCGAAATTGACCTTTGCCTTCTCAGGTTTACTCTGTGAAGATTTTGACCTGTGACATTTGACGTTTTGAGTTGCATTTCCTTGTGAAATAGGAACAAGGAAATATGCTGTATGTACTAGCTGTTATAAGTTATCTTGTGGAAGTAATGCCTGCCTATCAAGATATAATAGACTGTCTTGATGATGTACAAAGTAGGGTAGTCTTTAGGAAATTCGTGCAATAAAATCGATGATTAATCGATTTAATCTATTGAAAATCACCACGCCGTTTCCTACTTAGCCAAGTGTTGTCGGTTCTAATCCCACATAGGACAACTCTTTGTGTGATCCACAAATTGTTGTTCCGAGTCTGGGTGTTCTTTGTATCCGTTTCATGTATGTTGGTACAGTCCCCCGCGACACAGGACTTATTCCTAGTGCGGGAGTTGTATTAAAAAAAAAAACAAACACATTTGTTTAAAATCCACAATTTATCTGTGATATTTGCCATGTAACCGTCTTTACATTAACCCTGGAAGTGAAAATTTAAACACAACATAACTTAGGTACTTATTGCTGAAAACTAATTAAATAGTTAGATGCGTATATATAAGAAGAAATCTTCCATCCTATTGTTTTAACAGACTGGTCAGATAGTTAAAGGTTACTATGGAGTCTTTGTTTAAAATGAAACTATCGATATTTGTTGCTGTTACGATAGTTCTTATTGACATTTAAAAATATAGTTTGTAGTAGCTTGTATTGCGACAGAATGGGATTTGAGAGGCCTTGCCTATAATATAATAGATTGAAAAGGATGCCCATTCTATTGAAAAATAAGTAAAACTATAATTATTTGAGCTTTGACAATAAGCTACCGTGGGAGAGCCACGCTTCGGCATGAATGGGCCGGCTCGACCGGAGTGATACCACGGCCTCACAGAAAACCACTGTGAAATAGTGCTTGCGCTGTGTTTCACCGAGTGAGTGAGGATACCGGAGGCCCATACCCCAATCCCCTAAACCTACCTCCCCCCCGCCCATCCCCAAAAGGCCGGCAACGCACTTGTGACGCTTCTGGTGTTACATGTGTCCATGGGCGGCGGTAATCGCTTACCATCAGGCGATACGTCTGCTCGTTTGCCGGTCTATTCCATAAAAAAAAAAAGCTTTGTATTATAGCGTATTCATAGTAGTTAAATGTTTAAACATTTTAGTGAAAAATATTTTTATAAACAGATTTACAGTCCATTTTTTACTTAAAGAATTACAGTTTTAACGGACTCCAATAAAATATTCCCATTCGATTCTAATGAAAATTATATTGTGCAGTTTTATATGACATTTGTTTACGTAATATCGCAGAATTATTATCATTACACTACCTTCAAGTAACACAAGTTGTTTCCTAAAACCCGTTAAATGAATCCCATCCATTTAAACTCCACCTTTAATGAACCGTAATTCGATGCGGTGGCAAACACTTAAGCCGAAAGTCCCCGATCGTTGTAATGCCATAGGTTGTGTGTATACGAGTAATTCGCAAATATTCGCAACATTCGACAGCGTATCCCGGGATCCACGGGGATACAGGTAAATATTTGATTTGTCCCGCTGCCGATGCGTCGCGCAACTCAAATTATTAAATAATAATAAAAAATAATATAATAATAATAATAATAATAAATCCAACAAACGGTGAGTAAATAAGTGCGATAAATAAATTAGTATATAAAGAAACAGTAATTAATAGAGCAAGAAATGTTTAAGAGCGGCCAACCCGTCTTACTTTTCATACAAACGCTCGTACGTGATTATGGAGTTATAACAGATCTTTCGTTAAAACTTTTTAACTAAAACATATCTTGTGCACTATATCTAGGTTTCTATCAAAACCAAAGATCAAAATTTGGCGAAATAAATTCAGTATAAGCCTGCAAAATCTGCTTTTTTGCACAAATTTTACCTGTACTTTGGACGTTGAGAATGTACTCATAAATTGTAAAAGTAAAGAAAATGTTGTGATAGAAACCTTGCAAATATAATGGAGATCAAAAAAGACAAACATTTATTTCACAAACTTGTAAGGCTTACTGAAAAACACGTATTTCCTGGAAGAAGTTTTATGAAATTTCCGCACACTATTTTTCGTTCAATGATATCGCGTTCTCACTCGCTTGTTGACCAAGTGGCGGTAAGAGGCATGCGGGGGACGAGTCGAGCGGGGTCGGGGCGGGGTGGAACGGGGAAGTTGAATGACAAACGCCGCTCTGGCGCACCCGCTCCGATTTTGATGATTCCTTTTTTATTTGAAAGCCGGTGCTCCCGTGTCACATTTAAATTTGGTCCAGATTGAAGTCGGTTTTTTTTTGTTAAAATTTGTGATTATTTGTGCTCTGTTTAGGGTATATCATGAACGAACAGAAAAAGTTGTACGAAACTCCCTGCTAAAACAAAACAAACCCGTAGAAATGAAATGTATAGCTTGATTTGTCGCTGATTGTACTTAGAGCGAGTTGGCGGACTCTGAGCGTACTAGACAAAGAGTATTATTATTGTAAAAAACGTTTTAAATATTTGTCCCGCTGCCGATGCGTCGCGCAACTCAAATATTTGGATCAGAGGCGCATGGGATAAGCGGCAAGCGTTTATCGACATAAGATAAGTTTATTTGCATAAAACATGTGTTATATTAATGTTTGAGATATTTGGAGTAGTAATTACCGATCCTTATTGATAAGTCTGTACTGTGTTACAACTGTCTGGGTATAGTATAACCACAATATGCACTTAGAAATACACAACTCTGTTTATCAGCAAATACTACGGACCATATGGGTAAAAAGCACAGCGTCGTCAAACTTTTATTTTATATTATTATATTATAGTAGCATTAAGTTTTGAAAGTAAATTAAATCTGTTGTAAAACCTCCAGATTGTTTACAAATATCTGTACATTAGCGCTCTTCCGCTGCCAATGAGTTTTTCACTTAAGTCGTTCATTGGCCATACAGGATCAACGGTTAATAACAATTACATTAAGCACTTACGTTGCAGTTGTTGCGGTTGCAATACCTCTAAACCTATTTCTTTGTACTTACATCACTATTGGGTACGATTTCCTTATTTCTTATACCTAAGAGAATGAATTAGTATAAGCAACATTGGTCGCTAAAACTATTTGATCTATTGTGATGAAAGTCCTATCGGCGCGGCGAGATAGATATTATTACGTAGTCACGGAAATACATACAATGTTGCTATGAAAAATTTATATATTGCTATTATATTTGTACACAATTTTTTCCCTTACCTCTGTCCTTAAATGATAAAAACAATTCAAATTTTAATTCAGTCATCAATACCCAAATAATTAAATGAAATAGACATAATTTTCAGTAGTTATTACAAGACCTTTGAGAAATGTATAATGTATGTAATGTAAAAATTGTTTTTAATAAATTAACATTCATTAGTTTCTCACTTGCACCACACCGAACGTTAAGCAAATCGCTTACTAAACCCCAGTTACGGCCAGCTTGCCCTTCAAACGATCCGACCTTTGTCTCTGGTTTCCAGACAAATGGTTTCATTAAGAGGGCCCTTCCCGGGTCGTCTATCGTCAACGCGAGCATAGTTGAAAAGCTTGTTGTTTCATGCAGCGCAATGTTAGAAAAAGAGGCAAAGCGAAAAGAGAGAGAAAGCGCGTGAGCTCTTGGTTGGCATTCGGTAACTTTCGCCGGCTCCCTCGGGAGCGGTCGGCCGCTAGCCGTCGGCCGGTGAGCCATTCATGATAATAATATTGTATCGTGCGCGCGCCTCGCTACTATGGCCTCGCGTTCACGTTGCTATAGTTTTGTAAATGTCTCTGCATGCAGGTACATAAGAACCTACATTTACCGTGGGAGAGCCACGCTTCGGCATGAATGGGCCGGCTCGACCGGAGTGATACCACGGCCTCACAGAAAACCGGTGTGAAATAGTGCTTGCGCTGTATTTCACCGAGTGAGTGAGGATACCGGAGGCCCATACCCCAACCCCTCCCCCTATCTCCCCCCTCATCCCCCAAAGGCCGGTAACACACTTGTGACGCCTCTGGTGTTGCGGGTGTCCATGGGCGGCGGTAATCGCTTACCATCAGGCGATACGTCTGCTCGTTTGCCGGTCTATTCCATAAAAAAATAAAAAATAATTTAGTAACGTATTATCACACTATCCTACTAATATTATAACGCGAAAGTTTGTAAGTATGGATGGATGGATGTTTGTTACTCTTTCACGCAAAAACTACTGAACGGATTTGGATGATACTTTACAGTAATATAGCTTATACATCAGGATAACACAGGCTACTATTTGCCACGATAACCGACAAACACGCGGGCGGAGCCGCGTGCAACAACTCGTCACACTAATATTATAAAGGTGTAAGTTTGGTATTTCTTCACGCAAAAACTGCTGAACGGATTTGGATGAAACTTTACAGTAATATAGCTTATATAATAGAGTAAGACATAGGCTACTATTTGCCGCGATAACCGCCATACACGCGGGCGGAGCCGCGGGCAACAACTAGTCACACTTTACACTAATATTGGTGACACGCAGGTGTAAGTTTGTGAGTGTGTATGTTTGTTACTTCTTCACGCAAAAACGTTTTTTACAATAATAATACTCTTTGTCTAGTACGCTCAGAGTCCGCCAACTCGCTCTAAGTACAATCAGCGACAAATCAAGCTATACATTTCATTTCTACGGGTTTGTTTTGTTTTAGCAGGGAGTTTCGTACAACTTTTTCTGTTCGTTCATGATATACCCTAAACAGAGCACAAATAATCACAAATTTTAACAAAAAAAAACCGACTTCAATCTGGACCAAATTTAAATGTGACACGGGAGCACCGGCTTTCAAATAAAAAAGGAATCATCAAAATCGGAGCGGGTGCGCCAGAGCGGCGTTTGTCATTCAACTTCCCCGTTCCACCCCGCCCCGACCCCGCTCGACTCGTCCCCCGCATGCCTCTTACCGCCACTTGGTCAACAAGCGAGTGAGAACGCGATATCATTGAACGAAAAATAGTGTGCGGAAATTTCATAAAACTTCTTCCAGGAAATACGTGTTTTTCAGTAAGCCTTACAAGTTTGTGAAATAAATGTTTGTCTTTTTTGATCTCCATTATATTTGCAAGGTTTCTATCACAACATTTTCTTTACTTTTACAATTTATGAGTACATTCTCAACGTCCAAAGTACAGGTAAAATTTGTGCAAAAAAGCAGATTTTGCAGGCTTATACTGAATTTATTTCGCCAAATTTTGATCTTTGGTTTTGATAGAAACCTAGATATAGTGCACAAGATATGTTTTAGTTAAAAAGTTTTAACGAAAGATCTGTTATAACTCCATAATCACGTACGAGCGTTTGTATGAAAAGTAAGACGGGTTGGCCGCTCTTAAACATTTCTTGCTCTATTAATTACTGTTTCTTTATATACTAATTTATTTATCGCACTTATTTACTCACCGTTTGTTGGATTTATTATTATTATTATATTATTTTTTATTATTATTTACATATATATATATATATATATACATATATATTTATACATACATATTATACATAGAAAACACCCAAACTCCGAAACAAATATTTGTAGATCATACAAACATTTGGTCCGACTCGGGAATCGAACCCAAGACCTCATGATCAGCAGTCACACATGCCAACCGTGAGACCAACGAGGCAGTCAAAGGTACTAATTTAATGACGTGTGTATTTTGAAGAAATCTGTGTAATTTTAGTCTCTTAATCAACTGGACACGGAATGCTGCTTCGAAACACATACTTTTCTTCAATAAATTTTTTTTTGGGGCTAGCAACGGGAACATCAGGGTTCCTGCACAGGAGGGGGCCATCTACAAACCGTAGATGGCCCGAGGTACGTCGGGTTCCAGGGATTGCCTTTCTAGGGTGTTCCCCGGCTTCTAGTGCCCGAGACGGCGTGCGGTTTTTAGTCGGTTCAAGTCCGACATAGCGACCAGCAGAAAAAAATAATAATGTAAGTTCTTTTATTGAAATTAGGCACAAACGAGCTACAAGTCACCCGGGTTAACTCAATAATCATAAAGTCGCAAGTGCTTTTAAAACACTTACTTTTTCCCAGAATTGGGTGGAGTCAGGTTCGAGCGACCTTCCTCTTGGTCAAAAGCAACAAAACAATGATTTTGCAGAAAAAAAATCAACTTACGTAATGTAACTTCAAACACGGTCTATTGTTATCAATAATTGAACGAATTACGGTGGAGTATTAACATTTTGGGCGACCACCAATTAAGATAATTAAATCCTACATGTATACACAAGACATTATATACATAGCCCAAAGGTCCTTCATCAGTCAGGGTTCAAATTATAATTACTACGGTGTAATAGATCGCGGTTGGCGCTTTGAACCCCTTACCTCAAGCGCCCTGATTTGTTTTACGGGTAACGCGTTTTTTACGACCCTATCGACGCAAAGAGGATTTTGTTTAATAACCAACTTTATAATGAAAATTAGGGGTGGTAATTTGTCGGGTGTTAAGTGTACTTGATGTGACTATATTGTTTAACGATTCTTATTGAACTTAGATGACTTTTTGTGTATATAATTGTTTGTAGGGAGATATCTTATATCAGGGTGAAAGAACATACAGACTCAGAGCAACAATTTGTCGTTGTTGTGGATCACACAAATTGTTGTCCTTCATGGGGTTTAAATCCACAACACTCAGCGCAGTAGAAAGCGGCGTGGCGACCGTTTAAACCACTTCGCCATTCGTGCAGTCTTGTAAGAGTCAGTGAAAGAAAGAAACAAAAAAACATAATATTGAATTTTCTACGTAAGTTGGTTTACCACAAGTTTGTTCTGTGCCGATTCAATTTATTGAACGCTCAAAAAGTTTTACTTAATCACCTAATCATTGTATAAAGCCCATTGGTTTATAGGTTAGTGATCCCGACTGCTAAGCCTGTCTAAGCTGAGCCGTAAGTTCGAATCCCACATGTGACAAATCACTGTGTCATGGGCACAATCATCAATTGTTGTCAAAATGTCAAATAAAGAAATGAATTTATGGTGGTCAATGGAATAAAATAATACATTCAAAGATCTTTCGTGCTTATAATTTCCTGCCCTTTTCTTCATATCGTACGATGAACATATTGTATAAGCAGTGTGTTAGCTATGAACCCTGTGAGGATACCAGTCACTGATGGAGACGTTGTTCTGATTGATTTAATTTCCGCTGTTCTCAGTCGGGCACAAATGTCTCCAGACAGTGTGCTTTTATCGTGTGCATGTTAGAAGTTCACATGTTGTATTAGTTTGACTATGAGTTAGTCACTGTTAAGACAGTAGATTTTGATGATATATGATACTATTATGTACTAAGGTACATAATAGTATTAGAAATGAGAAAGTTTGGGCGGTTATTTGTTACTCAATTGTGCCAGTGAGTGGTTGAACGGATTTGAATTAAATTTGGCACAGAGATAGATTTGTTAGTCTGTATTTCGATACTACCATTTATTTAGTAAAAAGTAATTGTCAAAATCGTCAGTAAACGCTTGCGAAACTATGAGTTGTGGGTGAAAAATTCAACTTTTATGAAGGAATCAATGTAAGTAGATGTAGGTGCCATTGAGCGTGATATCCGCTTAATTTTGAGCACTGATTTGGAGTGAGAATCCAAAAGCTTATAGAAGACAACATTATAGATGGCAGCTGTTGTGTGAGTACGATAATGGATCCAAATAATGTGGATTGTTAAGGTTGATAATTCCTAAGATACTTATCTTATGACACATCGAAATCTATATACTTTACCATGGGTTGCGATGTGTCCTTGTTTGTTAACTTAATCACGAAAACATTTATATAATGCTCATCTATCCACAGTACATACATACATAACAGTCTCTCATCTAACACACGGACTTGAACTAATTATATGGGATCCTCAAGGCTACAGGAACCCAATTCTGAACTCATAAAAAATCTAGACAAAGCAACTGTATTAATGTCCAAATAGTTTTACACTTTTTTTCAGAAAACGCAAATTGTGTACATTTTTAAGAGCATAAAACAGGTATCAGTCCGCATATTTAAAAATTAACATTCTTCTCTGAGAACCGATGAATTCATGATTTCTATTTACTTGAATATATGTATATTTAAGCATACAATTCATTTTCAGATGAATTCTTAAGATGAAAGGTTCCTTAAATAAAGAATATCTTGTCTAAGAATTGAGTAAGCGAAAAACATCGTATGTAATTTATATAAGGTCTGATTACACCCGGTTGTACTGTCGGGTTTACATGCTAAGTAATATTTTCATCCACTTGAAAAGCTGGTTTTCTAAAGGTATACGAAAATATTAAGATGTGTTGTTCGTTTTTGCTGTATCATGAAGGTACTTCGGTTCGAATTATATGTTAATAGAAGTGTTTGTATTGAAAAGTTTTATGTGAAACACACTTATACGAGACTAAGGTGCTTATTTTTTTAATGAAAGTTATCGACATTTTTAACCGACTTATGTATATATATATTATGTATGTATGTTTGTTACTTTAGAACTTTCGCCTGAGTGAACCGATTTTAATGATTCTTTTTTTTTGGTGCTTCTTGTGTGGTTCTATTTCAATTTGGTCCAGATCTTTAAGTCGTTTTTTTATAAATTTTTTTCTGACATTTATTCTGCAAAAAAATAAGTAAAACTTGCTACTAATACTCTTCCCAAATGTTCATATTTTGAATTTTATTTTACAAAATAATCTAAGGTAGGAATAATTTTAATAGGATTTTTTAAAAGTTTTTTTATTGAAATAAACAATTAAAGTATGAAGTATACGTCTGTGGATAATGCCCAAATCATCTTTACCCCTTGAGTAACAAACAACAACTTTCAATGTAAGGCAAGCTTCCCTTTGGTCCATAATTACGATATCTTTGAACGCCATCATGTCCCTTTGATCTCAAGACCCTTTCAAGTTTGTAGATCTAATGGTGTGTTGTCATTGACCCGATTGTCACCAAGACAGGAAGTCCAGGGTCCGATGATGGGGCAATTGAATTGATGAGACTTCCGTAGGGGCCGGCCACTGGCAATAATCGTTAGATCTTCGACTCGTCATATCTCGAAATTACTGGATATTTATTGACAATTGGTATCGTAACTTTCTTAGGACACCACTATATCGATTTACTTCGATAATTGTATTTAAGTTTATTTGTAAATATGCGTATTCGTTTTAGTAATATATCAGTGTAAAATAATAACAGTTTCAACGACTTTGCTATTAAGTTGTCTTAATATACGAAAGTAATTCAACCCCCCTTCCATACCCCAAAGGCCGGCAACGCACTTGCGACGCCTCTGGTAATGCGGGTCTCCATTGGCGGCGGTAATCGCTCACCATCAGGCAATACGTCTGCTCGTTTGCCCTCTATTGTCTGTGTATTACCTACAGCTAAACCACTGAACCAATTTGACATAAAGGTTATTTTATTCTCGAGTAAAGACACCGACTACAAAATAATATATGTCAATCAATGGCCGACATACACTTCGGCGGAATCGAATAATTAAAATATCTTTTGCGAAAAAATAAATTAAGTCTCAAAGGTGTATTACAATGTATGAGACAAATAACATGTAAGCCTTTACATTACTAATGGAATATTCTTAAGTTATAAGGTCATGTGAAATTATCCCTGTATCTTCTCCACCTTGTTTACATGTGGTCGGAGTGAGATTCTGCATTCTCTCAACCCAGTTCATCAAGGGATATAAGTATCAATCTTCTAAACAATCGCAATGGATACTATTCTTGCAGCCACACATTCTATCCGTATTGTACTAAAAGAGAGCTCTTCCCAAACACCTGCTTACCGAGATAACTTCCTCTATCAATATTTATTGCTCGCGAACTTCTCGTGAAAATTAACGCAGGCATAAATCATGTCGGTGTGGCAGCTTTTTCATTTGCTGTCTCATGTATGTAATCACTTGTTATCATACTGTGAATTTAGACGCACATTCTGAATATACGTTCGCGTATATTTATATCGTCTAATATGATTTTATTAAAAACTAGGCCGCTTTATGCTCGCTGCTTCGTTGAAGCTACTTGTTTTGTATATCTAGTAACGTGAGTGCAAAAATTCATGATGAACTGTCACGTCAAATACGATAAAGCAATTGATCTTTGTATACCTATTTTATTACTAAAATATTTCTTTATAAAAAGGAATGTCGATGCGTGCGAAGGAAAGATGGCTTAAGACGCACAGGTTTTTTTTTTATGGAATAGGAAGGCAAACGAGCAGACGTATCGCCGGATGGTAAGCGATTACCGCCGCCCTTGGACAACTGCAACACCAGAAGCGTCACAAGTGCGTTGCCGGCCTTTTGGGATGGGGAGGGAGGTAGGGGTAGGGGATTGGGGCATGGGCCTCCGGTATCCTCACTTACTCGGTGAAACACAGCGCAAGCACTATTTCACACCGGTTTTCTGGGAGGCCGTGGTATCACTCACGGCCCATTCATGCCTTCTAATAATGTAGCAAACGTTTTTTTTTTCAAATGCGTCTGCACGTTCGTCCCTATAAGAAAGATATTAAAAAACGGAACCCACTTTATTATCATTCATTTGCTTTGCGTCAGATACCTACACCATTTGTGTATCAAACCCTGGACCGGTGAAGTAGGTAGTATTTCCTGTTCAAAACTGTAGCCCCACAACTAAAGCTTTACGCTGACAGCCAACTGTCCAACTACCCCGTGAAGTGTAAACACCAATTAATATTAGGTATATAGTACACTAATTCTCCTACGGGAACAGACTGCAGTTCTCTCGATAACTGCAAGCAATTAAATCCCTTTTGTTGCCGAGACTGCACGTTGAGTTGATCATCTTATTGTTTCAAACGAAAGGGTAACTACAGAGGCTCTTAGACTGTATTCAAACCCCGCACAAATGTTTGTTATGAGTAAATTAAATACCGCCAAGTTTTGAGATACAGAGTTTAGGAGAATTGTTATTGTTGTGGTAAGAGGAGTATAAATTCTTCTTCTTAATTAATTATTGGATAGAAAATCAGTCTTCAACAAAAATCGTGTCAATCAGTGCTAAATCTAAATATATTTATTTATTTTTCTGATATATTATACAAGCTTTCATACGCGTCTTCACAATCTTTACTGTTGTTTTTGTCCACCATTTGTTCTAATGTTAGAAAATTAAACTGAGATATTTATACAGTTCAAATTTTTTACCTACAATATCCGCGTCACAAACAAACCTTAATTCGTCTCTTCGCTTGATTTTCTCCAGATCCGTTCAGCTTTTTGAATTTATAGTACTAGTAGCATTGCCCGCGGCTCCGCCCGCGTGTATGTCGATTATTACGGTAAAGAGTAGTCTATTTCCTTTTTGTAGAATCGAAGTATCTTCATAACAAATTTCATTGAAATCGGTGCAGCAGTCAAAGCGGAACAGACAACCAGAGTTGCTTTCGAATTCATAAAATTATTATAGAGACAAGGCTTGTAAAAAGATATGGATGAACGCTTTTTATTGTAATTATTCCACTACATTATGTTTTATTACATAAAGGTTGTAGTACAATCTAAAAGGCTTTATGGAAAGCAATAAGTCATGAACGATCAAAGGCAAGACTTAACCGTTCTTCTCTCCTTGATGCAGATGCGGACATATTATACTTACCTAATATTCTCTTTTAACTCTTTGCATCGTTTTCTACGTCAAAATGTTCTGCGAATACATGTTATGCATTCTTATCCACCCATTCATCCATCAAAATGTTAGATAAAGGCATAAAGTTACACCAACCACTTATCGACAGCATTAGGTTCAAAATGGTTCCTGTCGTAAGCTGTTATACGACGTATTCACTGATTTATGGGACTTGATGTTTCTAGATAGTACTAGTAGGAAGTACTTTAAAAATATTGCCCTTATCTCTATTTATTTACAAGTTATTACATGATCTACCTCTTGCACTTCTTTAAACGAATTTCGCAAACAAGAAGAAAAACTAGGGGTACCGAAAGATATATGTAGAATAAATGTAGATAGATAGCTACATTTTTTAAGTTAATGTGTGAAGATATTTCTTTATATGTATCTTTTAAAAAACAATTCTGTGAAAGAAATGTTGTATAAATTATTTTTAAAGTTTGCAAATAAAACGAACTAAAATACATTAAAAATAGGATAATATATATTTGCAGATCATACAAACATTTGGTCCGACCCGGGAATCGAACCCTAAACCTCAAGCTACCACTGCGCCACCGAGGCAGTGAATATCATGAATCTAAATGCCCTTAGTAATATTATAATTGCGAAAGTAAAGCTATATAGATTTAACTGATTATAATTATACTCTTCACCACTTATTTTCCTTAAAATATCGAGAGCAAAGCCACGGCTCAAAAGCTAGTTAAACATGTATAATTTATTAACTAAGTTAGTAAATCGTCACACAGAGGATTGCCATTAATCAAATATTGAAGCAACCATATGCATAGAATTAATTAACTCACTGAATCATTTAAAGTGAAGCCAGCGGATTTGATTGAAATTAAACATTCGTTGCAACCAACTGAAATATTTGATGTATTTCGTTCGAAAAGGCTAATGTGGTTTACTCGAATCTACCGATAAGTCTTATCACACACAGGTTCGGCCTCACATGGATGACTGTCCCCATCTTTGGGCGGGGGCACCCCAATACCAGCTCCTGCCTTTGGACCGCAATCAGCGGAGAGCGACTCGATTCGTCGATTGCCTAGAACTTTCAATTCGGCTAGACTCTTTGGCGCTGCGGAGATATGTACATAGCTTCGGTGTGCATCTTCTACCTATGCTTCTATGGGAGCGCTCCGAGGAATTGTTCGGACTGATTCCTGCCGCCTCTTTCCGCCATCGTCCTACGCTACAGAAGTTTCATCCCCATCATCTAGATTGTTGGCAGTCCACAACTGTGCGCTTTTTCAGGAACTTATTGCCTACCACAACAAAACTCTGGAATGAACTGTCGCCTGCGGTATTCCTAGACCAATACGTCCTTCAAACCTTCAAGAAAAGAGCGTACTTCTTCTTAAAAGGCCGGCAACGCACTTGTGACGCCTCTGGTGTTGCGGGTGTCCATGGGCGGCGGTAATCGCTTACAAGCGTGGGAGAGCCACGCTTCGGCATGAATGGGCCGGCTCGACCGGAGTGATACCACGGCCTCACAGAAAACCGGTGTAAAATAGTGCTTGCGCTGTGTTTCACCGAGTGAGTGAGGATACCGGAGGCCCATACCCCAACCCCTTCCCCAATCTCCCCCATCCCCCGCCTCCATCCTCCTCCCCATCCCCCAAAGGCCGGCAACGCACTTGTGACGCCTCTGGTGTTGCAGGTGTCCATGGGCGGCGGTAATCGCTTACCATCAGGCGATACGTCTGCTCGTTTGCCCGCCTATTACATAAAAAAAAAAAAAAAAAAAACAATCAGGCGATACGTCTGCTCGTTTGCCGCAATCTCATAAAAAAAAAACAATCTACCGCTTATAATAGTCCACTGCTGGACATAGGCCTCATTAGATAGTAGGCTTTGGTTGGCTCGCTGACCAGACTGGTTGATATAGTTGCAAGTTTTCGTTCTATTTGCAGTGATATTGATCCTGCGTAGGTTGCACCCTTAGTAGCCTCTTGCGACCCCCTTGACAAGAATAGGTATGGTGGCACACTGTATTCTAAATCCGTCACTACATGCAGAATAGTCTAATAAAGACAAGATAAGTCTAAAAAAATCTACAGCCGATCAAGAGGCCTCAGGTTTGATGGCCAAGTCGAACGGTTTTATTTGGTTTTTCTTACAAGAAATTCTTAATAACAACCCGGAGTATGGAAGTGTGGTAATGTTTTACGCCCGTGCCTCGGAAAGCATGATAAGCCGTCGGTCCGGTTGTCATGAACATCTATGGAAATCGTTATTGGGAAGTCGGTGGCTTCAAATATACTGACAACTAGTTTAACTTTCGAATTCAGTTCGCCCTCGGAGTTGCTGAGATCCGATGAAAAGGTGATATTTAAGTAAAACCGCTTGAAATAGTAATTGACCCCAAATAATCTTGGGAATTATAAAGGCTAGGAAGATATCAAAACTTTTTAATTTAAACCACAACTTGACGTTTGCAATATCTTGCGTGTATGTATGGTTCGATCGCATTTTTTGTTAATTCAATAAAATCATTACTTTGTTTTCATTCCCCAACTAAAGTTCTGTATCAACATTAAATTGATTAATAGATATCATTGCTGTAATTCAATCAATGATTAATGATATATCTTAATGCGTTTAATGATATAACCTAAAGGTAATGTAGTGGTGCCCCTTATATGTCGTAATGATTGGCAATGTGGCTAGATGAGGGAAATATGTATTAGAGGGCTATCTACTCAACATCATAATTACTTGTATCATCAATCAGAGTTGTTCTGGAGTAAATAATACGGTAGTATTAACAATGAAATGTATTTATTTGATTTATTTTATATTTTTTTATAAGGAGGAGATGTGTGTGCTTGATAGATGTTATGATGAAGATTTTTAGACAGATTGATTATAACTTGAACCAGATAATGAAGTAATCCTTGATATAAATGTCTTCAATTTGACATTAGTCTAATGTTATAAAACTATTTTATTTAATTCAGCAAAAAAAAATACTAATATGTCTGTATTTTTTTAAGCTATTGCATAGCTTTTATCGCGCGGTGACCGAATCAAGAAATTCCGTAACGTAACGAAAAAAACCTAACACCCGAAGCTCGCACGGATCGAGACGAGCTGCTCCGAACGACGAATCAACGAATCTGTCTGCTTCGTGCGTGACAGAGACAGAAAGACACAAAGATAAAAAATGTTATGCAATAGCTTTACCGCGGCAGTCCCTGAGTGCCACACGTTTTTTTTAATTCAAAATTAATTACTTAAAAATATATAACTGCCTGTATGTTAAAGAGGCTATAGAGCGAAACAAAGGCACAAAAGTGTTCGCAAGAGTTCTGTCTATTGGGCAGAGCCAGTTGACAAAATTGAAGACCGAGGATGGCAGACTGTTATCGTCGAAAACTGAGCTTTTGAGTGAAATCGAGAAGTTCTACGGACAGTTATACACGGCAACACTAGACCCTGTCACTGACCTGCCTGAAGACCCAAGGGCTAAGTTAACCCGACACTACACCGAAGATATTCCGGACGTCAGTTTGTACGAGATTAGTAAGGCTCTCAAACAGCTCAAGAACAGCAAGGCACCGGGTGAGGACGGAATTACTGCTGAGCTTTTGAAGGTGGGTGGCAAACCGGTCTTAAAAATCCTTCAAAAGATATTTAATTCCGTCCTATTGGGTGGAAAACCGCCTGACGCATGGTTCGGGAGTGTGGTGGTGCTTTTCTTCAAAAAGGGTGATAACACCCTGCTGAAGAATTATAGACCCATCTCCCTTCTGAGTCATGTGTATAAGCTGTTCTCGAGAGTTATTACGAATCGTCTCGAACGCAAATTTGACGACTTCCAGCCTCCCGAACAAGCCGGTTTCCGAAAAGGCTTTAGCACCATAGACCACATATTTACGCTGCGGCAGGTTATACAAAAGTCCGAAGAGTATAACCTTCCACTGTGCTTGGCGTTTGTGGACTATGAAAAGGCTTTCGATTCGATTGAAACATGGGCTGTGCTCCAGTCTCTCCAGCGGTGCCAAATCGACTACCGGTACATCGAAGTGTTGAAGTGTTTGTACGAAAACGCTACTATGTCGGTCCGTCTACAGGACCAGTACTCGAAGCCTATACAACTGCAGCGAGGAGTGAGGCAGGGAGACATAATATCTCCAAAACTGTTTACCGCAGCACTGGAGGACGTTTTTAGGCTTCTTGACTGGAACGGACTTGGCATCAACATTAATGGCGAGTGTATCACCCACCTTCGATTTGCCGACGATATAGTGGTCATGGCTGAAACCATGGAAGACCTTAGCACAATGCTCGATGGTCTCAGTAGTTTCTCTAAGCGAGTGGGTCTAAAAATGAATATGGACAAGACGAAAATTATGTCGAACGTCCATGTCGCACCCATTCCAGTGAAAATAGGAGACTCTACACTCGAAGTTGTAGATCATTACATATACCTAGGACAGACTATCCAGCTAGGTAGGGCCAATTTCGAGAAAGAGGTCAAACGTCGAATCCAACTAGGCTGGGCGGCGTTCGGAAAGATGCGTGACATTTTCTCGTCCCAGTTACCACAGTGTCTCAAGACGAAAGTTTTTGACCAGTGTGTATTGCCAGTGATGACCTATGGCACAGAGACGTGGTCACTCACAATGGGCCTTATAAGAAGGCTCAAAGTCGCTCAAAGAGCAATGGAGAGGTCAATGCTCGGCGTTTCTCTGCGTGATCGAATCAGGAATGAGGAGATCCGCAGACGAACCAAAGTCGCCGACATTGCCCGTAGAATTGCCAGCCTTAAGTGGCAGTGGGCGGGGCATATTGCTCGCAGACAGGATGGCCGTTGGGGCCGAAGAGTTCTAGAGTGGCGGCCACGCACTGGAAAACGTAGCGTGGGTAGGCCCCCTACAAGATGGTCAGACGACCTGGTGAGGGTAGCAGGAAACCGCTGGATGCAGGCAGCACAGGACCGATTGTTTTGGGGAGCCTTGGGGGAGGCCTATGTCCAGCAGTGGACGTCTTTCGGCTGAAATGATGATGATGATGATGATGATGATGATATAACTGCCTACGATACAAATACGTCAACAAAACCAACGTAAACCATATGGGAGCTACTCAGAGATTATTCAAATGAACTCAACCACGATGCCTTAATTCATAACCGATTCTAGGTAATGCTGCAGCATTAGGTCAAGGTTGCCATGTTATGTATAGTATAGTCATATATTACCGTTATAATTATGTTATAGTTATATGTAACGAAGTAGTGATGGCATACTTAAAAAAAAGTTTAAGCGGTTGCCCCGCCACTTTCCATTGTGCCAAGTGTTGTGGGTTCAAATCCCACATGGAAAAACACTGTCCTCCCGCGAGGCCGCGATACAGGATGTATATTCCTAATGCGGGAGTTGCCTTTAAATAACAAGAAGAAAGGATTAGAAAAGAAATTTTTATGATAATATTTCTCAATATCTATTCTTCCATAGCTTTTCTTAGCTATGCAAAAATACTAAGTGTTAAATCTAAGAAAAAGATGTGGTAACGATTCTAAAATTAACAATATCAATACTTCTATCAAATTTTAGAAATGGAATTTGTAAAGACATCAGATATTTTGAACTCAACTTTATGGTAGTTCTCGGGAATCAATTTCACTTTGGGTAATGGGAAATCAAATAGAATCCTGATAGCAGTAAAGTCCCGAGTCTAGGGTTTTCCAAATGTCAAAATTGACGCATCACCACTTCAAAATAATTCTTTGTGCAGGTGCAAAATGTTACCACCTTGATTATTTTCCTTATATGTTAACATGTAAAAACACGAATTCAACAGCTGTTTTTGGTATTATATTTCCCGGATGTCAGAGGCTTGAGGCAGCATTAGGCTAACCTCAACACAACAAGAGTAGGGTCAGCAAAAACAAGACAAGGTCGGCTCGGGAAAAACGACAATTAAACGAACCATTAAGTTTTTGTGCAGACCGTACACTTTTTGTTACACTGTTCACTACAAACTCGGGTGATTAGACAGTTTGAATGAGATAATTGATATTTTAGGAACTATACATAGGTTTTTCTAAAAACATACGTTGTCGAATCATTCTTATTTATTGGTAAATAAATTAACAGTAACTACTAATTATAATTGTGTTCGTTGATGAGCTGTGTTAATTTAAAATGAGGCAATGAAACGCAAGTTAATGTCTTCACCAAGTACTGATTTCAAGATCTATTGTTTATTTTATATGCAGTGTCTTTCCTCTCGTTTTACACAATATGCATTCATCAAGACTTTTGCATTTAAAACAGTATTAAGATTTGCAAATACAAAAATAAATACAGAAATAATAGTTACTTGTCATACAAGAGTGCAAAGTTGCTTTTTAACCGCGTGCTCAATTTTGATGACAGAGCAAGCGAGAGATTCTAAAATTTAATCACGAGCGCAGCGAGTGATTAAAAAATTAGAATCCTGATCGTCAGCGAGGAAATCAAAAGAGCGCGAGGTGAAAAATCTTTGCACTCGAGTGCAACACGTAACTTTTCATCCCACCTCAGCGAGGAAATGTCTAAATGCAAAAAAATAATGGCGCGGACAAAGCAAATTAAAAAAAGTATACCAAGAAGGTTCCGAGTCTGAGTTTTTAACAAATTAAAATAGGTTGTATGATAAATTCGGAGGTATGATAAATGGAGGTAGAAGTAAATAGGCTTAATGGTTTAATGATGTTTGGAATTCACAAACTTGTTCTTGATGTTCTAAATTCAATTTACTTTATCCTCTAGCGGATAAAAACGGCTTGTGCACTCAGATATCGAAGGGCAAAAATACTCTTTCCGTGATGGGGGGATGAAAAAGTATTTATAGTTATATTATAGTTTATCCGTGATTTAGAAACTTGTACCAGTTTTGTTCGGTTTGTGTCTAGAAAGCAATGATTATTTAGATCGCTCTCCGCTCTAGAAAGACGTAGAACTCATTTTTCCTCCCTGTAAAGTACCAAAGGTACATGTTTCGCTATAAGTGCTACAAATTGGCACACACACCATATTATAGGTTACATTTTTACCCGACTGCGTAAGAAGGAGGTTTATGTTTTTCGAGTGTATGTATGTATGTATATTTCTTTGGCACGCCCTAGAGTCTAAACGGCTTGGCGTATTTTTATGCGAGTGGTGTCAAAAATTCGCCTTAGTCGTGAGAGTGATACTGGGTACATCAAAATCAAAAAAAATAAAAAACTTTTCAGTTTTTTCTATCTTTTCAGTTCTTCAATGAATTTAATAAAGATGACGGATATTAAAGCAGTCGGTTTTTTTTTTAAATCGTTACTTGTTTATCTATTTTTAGCTACAGCCTGCGAATTGCTAACGTGATTATTTTTTGCTTCATGTTTCTAACTTATAAAATGACTAACGAAATACTAATAAATTATGATACAATCTTTGATCTCCTGAAGATTGAATTTCCCGAATATTCAAATCAAATCAGTCATTTTGCGAACATGGGTATACAAATTCAGATGTTTTCAAAGTTTTGACTGTGCGTTTATGAATCAGTCAGGGAAGGCCAGAAATGTTATATTCATAGAGTAAACAAGAAACAGACTAAATAAAACTTTCATTCACTAACAAGACCATATCCTCGTAACCCAGATACGCCAGCCGTCATACTTCCATTCACAAATAATTTTAAATTGCTAATGCAATTATATCAACTGACCGAGTCAGGCAGTGCTATGCATGTTTTAATTACCAGACCAGCATAATTGTACGGCGAATTTCAATGGAACTGCATCACTCCAAGTGTTCATAATGGAATATGTTAGTCAGTGGTTACTAGATAATTAGCACAATGTATTATGTGTAAGACTTATTTTGGCATAAATAGGTAAACAGCAGTTGATACCTTTCTGAAAGATTTTTTTATAGTACTAACGAAAAGATGGGTCTCCTTATGCAATCATTTGACAATTGACATTCATGAGCCACAAGTGCTTTCTTTCTTTTTCTTTCTTTCTTTACAACTCCCGCACTAGGAATGATTCCTTTGTCGCGGGGGACTTTACAAACATACATGAAACGGACACAAAGAACACCCAGACCCAGAACAACAATTTGTGGATCACACAAAGTGTTGTCCTACGTGAGATTTGAACCCAGGACACTTGGCGAAGTAGGAAACGGTGTGGTGACCGTTAAACCATTACGCCAAACGTGCAGTCGAACTTTACCGACGCGACGTAACGTTGTGATTCCTGGGACTGCCTGGGCTTCTCTGATTGGCACTCAAATAGCCACAAATCACCAGGTTCTCCATCTACCGTACCATAAAAATAGTGGGAGTACGTTTTACTCCAAAGTTTAGAGATCGTGTCTGCGCGTTAATACTAAGAGGACGATTAAATTGCACAGATTGGTTCTACGTAGCAAAAACTTAAAGAGCATTTATCCAATTATGATTTATTGGCAGACACCATAATAAAAACAATTCAATATTATATGAGTTACACAAATAAATAAATCACATAAAAATTTAAATTATTATCCTCATTGAATTTCAACGTTCTACAAGCTCATTTTCATTACATAAAAACGAACTGCCTTCCCGATATCGACGGTACACCGCAATTTGTGTTTCAGCAACCTTTAAGAGTCACCCTTCCTGCTCACACCCACGAGAAACGAGGGTATCTCCATCTCTGTCGGACGTTGTTATTTTTTATAGCTAGTGGAAATGCATTGAGAGGAATCGTTGAAGATACCGAAGATAGTTGATCTTCAGTAAATAAACTACTGTAGTTCATTAAATGAATGTTAAAGAGCAAAGTTTTTAATGGGGCTTGGTCGAGTGCTATCAAACAGCCGTTTCGTCATGTTATTTCAATATCTATAGTGTTATAATTGCAGGTTTATGGGAATCAATAAAAATTCTTTGAAAATTATCACCAATTGGTGTTAAAATTGGCTAAAATTGGCTGACCTGTTCGGCTTATGTTTAGCAATTCTGATTGCTGAGTTGAAGGTTGAGGCTTTAATTTCCACAGGTTACATACAATTGTGTGATGAGAATGTTATTTTGTTGTATGCCTCTGTAGTCGAGTCTGCCTACTGTCTGATTGCTATAGTACAGAGTTTATCTAGTGTGGGATTAATCATTCTGTAGTGTGAGCTGACCCGGCGAACTTCGTACCGCCATATATACATATCTGTCTCAGCTTCCCACAGGCAGTGTACAGTCGCTAGGAAAAAAATAAATACTTTTCCCGTTATATTTTAATTTTTCTTGTACACAAACCTTGTCCTAACAATAACGAACACATAAAAAATGAATTATTTAATTTGGTGCAGCCAATCGGAAGTTATGCACGTACATACATTTCGGCGATTCATTTTTATATATATAGATCATAATATCATATTCATGACGGACTGCTTACTAAAGTTGAGAACTAGAAAGAATTTTCTCTTAACATTAATGGGTTATATTGACCAGAGCTTTTGTAATCGTTCTTAGATTCTTTTGATCATTTTCAAATTGAATTTCTAGACACTCCTGAACGAATTTATAAGAGAAATAAGTTTTGTGATGCAATTTGTCTGTGAAAGAAGAATAATTATCCAGCCGCGAAGGTCTCAGTAACACACATCATCGGAGTAGAACGTTTTTTTGTTCATACACAAGAAATAAAAACATTTTCGTCCCACAATCTGGGAAAGAGTGTTTTTACCCTTCGATATCTTGCCAATCTTCGATTGACTGCCTCGTTGATCTCGCGGTTGGCGTGTGCGACTGCTGATCATGATTCGAGGTTCGATTCCCGGTTCGGACCAAATGTTTGTATGATCTACAAATATTTGTTTCGGAGTTTGGGTGTTTTCTATGTATAATATGTATGTATTTACAAAAAAAAAGTATATATGTATTTGTATCAGTTGTCTAGTATCCATAACACAAGCTCTGCTTAGCTTGGGACTAGATGGCGTTGTGTGTTAGATGTCCAAAATAAAAAAAATAAAAAAACTGAGTGCAAAAGCAGTTTTTATTCTCTATAGGATAAAGTAAATTTGAATTTAGAACATCGTGTGCACTAAGTTTGTGAATTCAAAACATCATTAAACCTATTTACTTCTACCTCCATGATGCCGAATTTATCATACAACCTTTTTTAATTTGTTAAAAACTCTGACTCGGCACCTTCTTAGTGTAGTTACTTTTTTTAATTTGCTTTGCCTGCGCCATTTTTTTTTCACGTCATATTGTTAAAACCTTAGCTTAAAAACAAGAAACTTGAAAACAAGAGAAAAACCTAAAATGAGTAATTCTAGCGACGAGGAAATTTATTTGACGCCAACAGAACTGACTGAAATCTATACAGATAAATAAAATTGGAGTGTCTCATACACGGTACATATGCCACAACAACAATATTTCCAATTTTTGTCTGTCTGTCGGTCTGTCTGTCTGTCTGTCAGTTTGTTTGTTCCGGGTAATCTCTGGAACGGCTGGACGCATTTTGGCGGGAGTTTCAGTGTTTTTTTTTTCATTTAGTAATTTCCTCGCTGAGGTGGAATGAAAAATTAGGTGTTGCACTCGAGTGCAAAGATTTTTCACCTCGTGCTCTTTTGATTCCCTCGCTGTCGCTCAGGATTCTAATTTTAGAATCCTTCGCTTGTTCGGTCATCAAAATTGAGCACGCGGTTAAAAAGCAACTTTGCACTCTTGTATAACAAATAACTATTTACAAACGAATAAATGGCAGTTATTTACAGTGATTTTAATATAAATGACTCGGGATAAACAAGGTTTCAAGAAGTTATGTAGTTGCTTTTAATTAAAATACGGGTCCTCGTTACGTACCTTCCTGACATAGTTAAAGTTTTTGCAGATATAGTTCTAGAGAAAAGGTGCCTTAAATTTACAGTGTTTTTTTTATAACTTTATTGTCTGCTTACTATTTTAATATTATAAAAATACCTTTACTATCATAAAAGTCTCCTGACTATTTAGTTTCAATTGAGGTTACTAGGCCAATAGATTGAGAAGAAGCCTCAAGAAACAAATCCAATTTTTTGGAATCATTGTTGTGTTAAAAATCAATTATCTAGGCTGGTTTTTGTTAACACAGTGTTTGTTGGGAATCTGGGAACTGCAGTAGTGGGAACGTTTAACTAGATTACTGTAGTTCGGAAAGATTAGGTTCGCGTTCCCGCACCCTTATGTCCATCGAACTAAACCACAAAGATAGGAGTATCATAGATTATAGTGCCCACTTTGTATCTCACGTGTTACGTGTTCTATCTCATGCTCTTGGTAGTGACAGATAATCTTACCCTGTAGAAAAACATTAACATAAGGTCTACGTCAGGTTTTAAAGCCCCTAACGTCCAGCTCCTCGCATTGTTCATTCTTGAAAGTACCAGTGTTCTGTTTGACGAGCTCTAACTCCCAGCGAGTGACTCAAGGATAACATGTTACTCTTCTCATTGCCATTTAGCACATTTTTGTACCGCAAAAACTACCCATCTTACTTGCGCTTGTCATTTTAAAGCTTGCGGTAACCAAATTCGCTTGGAAGCCCTCACGTACCAAGCACCTAAAACATGACCATACGTGTGCAAGAGATATGTCTCAAGGACACATATAGCCACCAGCTAGCCAGCAGACTTTAGATGACCAGTGAATATTCATGACGATATTGCACATGGAATCGGAATATATAATATAGTTGTTATTGAAACACCGTGTTTGTCGAGTGAAAGCGGCCGTGACTGAGACGCTTCTCTGAGGATTAGACAGCCAACTTCTGAACGTGAATAGCGTCTTGGATTGGTTGGGTTATATTTCGAATAAATTAACTTCTAACATTACTTTATCTTCTTTTTTTTTTTTTTTTTAGACTAAAACGAGCGCGAATTTTTCTAGTTGTATATGTACAACTTCGAATCGAGGATTCCAACAACAATCAGTTGAAATTAATGTGAATCTGACCTTTTTAAACTCTACGTCAATATTTTACAAGCTTAACTTTAATTAACTTGCAATGTCCCTGCAATGCAAAACCCAAATAGTCTATTCAATAAGTTCCATACTTGTTGACTAGACTAAAAGATGCAGAAGCATCACTAGGCCGCCATGGTGTGGGTCGCCATACTGCATTGTTTGTATTCGCAATGAGTATGATGACCACCACTCTTGGATTTTGCTTATGCTTTCCATCAGGCAGAATAGTCATTTTGGCGGGCCATACATAAATAAAAAATTATGTATGTATGCTTGGATGTTCGGGTGGAATCTTGCAACTGAATTTTGAAGCAGATATCTTCAACCGATTTTGCTGAAATTTTGCAAGCATATGTATACAGCGTGACAATACAATATTATAATGACATGGAGCTGATCTGATGCTGGAGCTGGAAGGTGGCCATAGGAAGTCGGTAGAGAAACGTCGCAAAATCATCGAGTTTGGACTCGTTTGATTCGTCTCGAGGCATTCCAGTAAAAGCTTGTTTTTAAAAAGCTTTTAATTGAATTTATTTAACCCATAAATGTGTTATTTGTCTGCAATTGTATCTTACAATGGTCTTTCGAAATACTAGGAGCTGGTTTCTTGAACAATCCTATGATTATAACTGTTAAGACGGGCCTGCTGCTGTGGTATTTAGTGACCCTGGCTGCTAAACTGAAAGTCCTTATTCAATTAATTCAAACATTTAAACAAAGACTGCAAGTTTGGCCTAGTGGTTTAACGGTCAACGGTCACCACGCCGTTTCCTACTTCGCCAAGTGTCGTGGGTTCAAATCCCACGTAATACAACACTTTGTGTGATCCACAAATTGTTGTTCTGAGTCTGGGTGTTCTTTGTGTCCGTTTCATGTATGTTTGTAAAGTCTCCCGCGACACAGGATTTATTCCTAGTGCGGGAGTTGTCTTTAATAATAATAATAATAAAAAGAAAAATTGGAGTGTCTGTTTGTAATATTAAAATAATTGCTTTTTACTAAATGCATATGTATGTATACACGGACTTACATGGTACATACCAAAATAACATTTTTTACATTTTTTGTCTGTCTTTCTGTCTGTTTATTCCGGCTAATCTCTGGAACGGCTGGACCGATTTTGACGGAATTTTCACTGATAAATAGCTGATGATATAAGGGGTAACTTAGACTAGCTTCGCCCCGCCTCACTACCCACGGTACGACAATAACCGCGGGGTTCAGCTAATTCCAAATAATCGCAGTTCGGCCACTATAACACAGGTTCTGGCGAATTTGGAATCTCAAGTAAGGTATCTCCAAGTCATAATTATTAAATTACAAATATGGAGTCTTTATTACCAAAAAAATATTCCACCCTCAAAATTTATAATTTTTGGGCCGCCAATAATGGCTTCTTGAGGGATTTGTCCGACTCACGAAGGTCCTCAATACTTTAGAGTGGGTCACAATGATTCTTTCATATTCAAACAAGATCATTACTGTTGTCAATAGAGGCGAAATAATTTATTTTTCGCCCCTGCTTCAGGCTTGCAAAGGACTGACAAAAGGACTGGAAAGGGAGCATAAGTTTGTGGTCCAAGGTAACAAAAGAAATCAGATTTAATATTGGAATACTCGTATGTATTTGGTTTCTAACAACAGCTTGTAGTTGTATCGAGTTCAACAATTTATATCATTCGTAGTCAATTGATAATCACACTTTTCTAATTCGATTTACAATATAGTACATTCATCGAAACGCATGTTGTTTAAGTATAAATTAATTTAATCGTTATGCGGATGAAGAAAATTGATTATTTCCGTAAGATCCACTTACTATTAAGTGGAACTAATTCATGTTTTTAATATGTTTACTACGTAAAATATTATATTGCAACTGCGTTTTACTATTGAATAAGGACATTGAAATGTACTTAAAAAAATAATGTTTCTTTTCTGATAACAGTTAGGTGTTGGGGTCTCTAACAAAATGTATTTTATGTGTGTGGCATGATTTTTCAAAGCTAAATGAAAGCCATTACCCGATTTTCTATACCAATAGTCACCAATTTGTAGACGCTGGATTTGTTTATAAAGTTCAAATCGCTACCGCTTATGTCTTAGGCATGTACGTGTCATCCCGGTCGGAATAAAGTCCCATTGAGTAGAGGCTTCGACCCCGCTGTACCAATGCACCCCATTATACCTCCTCTACTTATGGAATTTTCACCCCAAATCATATCTCTTTTTATGTTTACTTATATTTCTGGTCTGGTTTCTCTTATTAGCTTCCTTGTTAAATTTGATTTCGTTTAGTTGTCACTTGTTATTCGAAAAAGTTAAAGGGTTTGGGTCTGGTACAGGTGTGCGAGTTACAAGGCACTCTAGCGCTTATTACTCTGGCCTAATTCATCTATTTACAAAGTCCCTTTCCTATCATTGCATTTGCTTTTAATATACCTATTTTCCTTTTCTTTTATTACAAGAAAAAGTAGTTAAATAACTTCAAAAGTACTTTGGTCAAAGTTTTTAGGGTTCCGAGCCAAAGGCAAAAAACGGAACCCTTATAGACCTTACCCATGTCTGTCTGTCTGTCTGCCTGTCTGTCCGTCTGGCTGTCTGTCCGTCCGTATGTCACAGCCACTTTATTCCGAAACTATTAGAACTATAATGTTGAAACATGGAAAGTAGATGTATTCTGTGAACCGCATTAAGATTTTCACACAAAAATAAAAAAGAAACAATAAATTTTGGGGGTACAAACACATCTAGGGTATCTATGGATAGGTCTTCAAAAATTATATTGAGGTTTCTACTATCATTTTTTTCTAAACTGGATAGTTTGCGCTAGAGACACTTCCAAAGTGGTAAAATGTGTGTGTGTGTGTCCCCTGTAACTTCTAAAATAAGAGAATGATAAAACTAAAAAAAATATGATGTAATATACCATGCAAACTTCCACCGAAAATTGGTTTAAACGAGATCTAGTAAGTAGTTTTTTTTAATACGTGATAAATCGTAAACCGCAATTTATCGATCAAAGTTACAACGAACTACAAGCACTTTTATATTATGTTACTTGCTGCTACGGAACCCTTCATGTTTTAGAAATACTGTAAGTCGTACTTTCAGAATACTGTAAGTCGTTATGAGGTAAGCCATTTGCAATTACTACAAAATTTTAAGCAAAAATATACCATGCACATATCTAATTAAATAAATAAATATGTTTTTTTTTACTTAAAAAAGCAAAGGATAATAATAAAGGAAAGATAAGCTTTACAATCATAAATAGTAACATTTTATGTGTACTGACCAAATCTAAACCCATTTCCAACGGTTACATTACGATTTGGCAATCCCAAAGCCATCTGCAAACGAAGATACTTACAAAATCCCTCCAACGAATGAAAGGCAAAGATCAATTTCCCACGAACACTGCGCGTACGCACGGGTCAACGACCTGCTCCGTAACCTAGCAACGGTACTTGAGCCTTCGTCTCCTTGTACTGTAATCAAACAAAATCCTCCTTCAACTAATGCGAATAAGGTTCAAATTGCCTCGTGTATAAATTAGGCTTATATTATTTTTAAATATTTTTAATAAATTACGTCAAAGTTTTTCAGGTCATTTGAAGATATTTAGAACTTCAGAATTAAGTAAGGTACCTGACCTTAGTTTATAGAAATAAAGTCGATATTCCTGTGACAAATTTGTAAGTAAGAGTAGTGTTCATTCAGTGATTGACCAAGATATGGTTTATACTTTATTGTTTTAGAGATACGCATTGCGTACACATACTAAGAAACGATATAAATTGTTCTACTGTTTGAGCGTAACGAGAAAATTGATTTTTCTTTTAGTGCTGATAGATTAGCTTTAGTGTTCATGGTAATTCGTACCTAAGTAGGTCATGTAGGATATAAAGATTCTATTTTAGGTACATACGTACGTACGTATGTGTGCAAGAAAATATGTATATATTCTTTCATGTATATGTAGATATATATGTAAATTCTCTTCTGTTAAAATAATTTTCTCACATATCTCACACACGACCGCCTGAACACAAACTAGACAAAGCCTGCACGATGGTAACCAAACTTCTGATGAACATACTTCTACTCGTATATTTCTAAATATACACACATCAAAAGTGTCTAGGGATCAAGCATTTTTATGCGGATTTCTTGAGATTGAGATGTGGCTTTGTAATAAATTTATGATTTTATAAATTTATATGGATCCTTTTTGGTGCACTTCATAATTTGAATCAGGAACTGTCAATCAAATTCGAGTAAAAGATGAAAATCAGCTGTCAATATTTTCCCTATAAAACATACAACGCATTGAAGACATTATTAGTGCTACTGTTTCCCTACTACTGATTAAAACCAACGTTATTATGGAGCGGCGACGTCATTTAAGCAGGGAAGAAATGCTCAGAGCCGTGGGAATGATAGAAGCTGGTTCCCGGCAACGTACTGTGGCTTTAGCTCTGAATACAAGTCAGAGTGTTATCAGTCGACTTTGGACACGTTACCGAAGCACTGGTACCGTGGCTGAGCGCCATGGAGGACGGTATCGCTGCACCACACGGAGACAAGACCGATACATTCAAATCTTAACTCGAAGAGCTCCAACAATAACCGCCATGATGTTAGCCGTGAGGCTTCATCACTCTTCAGGGAACTTAATTAGCAACCAAACATTCAGAAACCGCTTGCATGAAGTGAACTTTTATTCCCGTAGACCGCTACGGGTACCACCTATAGCAATGCACAATCGTAGGATTCGATATCAATGGGCTCTTGAACACAGAAATTGGGCAGAAGAACAATGGCGTTTCGTGTGCTTTTCTGATGAGTCTCGTTTTGGTATGAGACCGGATACAAGACGTATACGACACTGGAGAACCCCTGGACGCCAACAGCGATTAAAATCCTGCCAGGAAGTCCATCCTTATAGTGGTGGAACCATCATGGTATGGGCGGGTATTTGCATCGGCGGAAGAACTGAGTTGATTTGGATCAGAGGCAACCTCAACGCTCAAATTTATGCTGAGATGATTGTATCAGACGTCATCGTTCCTCTACAAGTGCAAATCGGTCCCTTATTTCAGTTAATGCATGATAATGCACGACCGCACACCGCAAGAGTTGTAAGACAGACTCTCGCCGCAGCTAACATCAATGTCCTGCCCTGGCCTGCTCAGTCGCCAGACTTGAACCCGATTGAGCATGCATGGGATATGCTACAGAGAAGAGCTCTGCCGAATATGGAGGGTATCCAGTCGCAAGAAGACTTTTTTTTGTTGTTGCAACGAACATGGGCGGCCATTCCACAGCGTGATTTGGATGAACTCATTTTGAGTATGCCAAACCGATGTTCTTGTGTTGTTAGTGTTCGCGGTAGAAACACGGATTATTAATTGTTTAAGTTACCTAATAAAATTTTAAAGAAAACTGTTATTTCAGTCTTTTTTCGAACTTTAATGTTAGTGGTTCAAATGTCAAAAATCCCTTTATTAGGAAAATGGCAAATTTCTTTATTAATGCAAAGGTGACTTGGTTTATAGTAACTGTGACAAACGAAAACACTTTATTTGATGAATCCTTAAAGAAAATTTTAATTAATATCAATCAGGAGAAAAGTTATTGCAAAAATATATGTTGATCCCTAGACACTTTTGATGTGTGTATATAGATTACATAGAAGGCAAATTAAACAAAATTTTGTCCTAGATGGGAATCGAACCCTCTGTACTAACAGTCAGAATCACTAACCAATACACCAACAGGACCATATTTTGCGTTATATCTTTCTCTTCTTGTGTGAAAATGTATTTCTCATATGAAAAATATCTGTTTTACTTTTTTATAATGCCTCACTTAAGTATGGTGTAGTAGTATAGTCATGGGAAAGGAACCTATGCACTTTGCTTGACCATTCAAAATCACTTACCGCCAAATAAACAGTGAAGTATATGTTGAGTTTATTTTAAATCCATATCGCCATTGTTAGAATCTTATAATTTGATGTGCATACTATACCGGGGTGGTACAACAAGGAACGTGAGTTCATTGTTGTCACTAAAGTGACATGGTATTCTTTTGTTCAGATAGTCTCGTGGCAGGTAATTGACAGTTGCATAAAACTTAGATGTCGTACTCAATTAGAGGTATTTGTGAACGGAGAAGATCGAGTGGAGATGAGTTGACAACAATTGTGCTTTCAAATATGTCACACAGCTGCGTCATAAATAGGTCAATTCGACCTGAGTGGTACCAGAAATAAGGTGTAAAGCAGTTCTATCGTTGCTTGATGAAGAGTTAGGTTGCGAGACTCGAACCTTTCTAGCTCTGTTTCTTTGGAATCCTTTTCGTGGTGTGACTTTTACGTTGCAAGCCTTGATTGGTGATGGCAGTTGCTTAACATCATATCAAAGGATATGACTAAAATAGTAGCAGTAGTAATCTGTCACGTAACAGAAGAGAATAGAAGGAGAAAGCTTTAGTACATTATAGTATTGATTTGATATTAAACTTCATAAAAATATGTTTTCTATTGGTTAAAGGCCACGGAAAAATAATGTTCTTATTTCAGTAAAAAATTGCCAGGAGCTCATACAAAGTGGTCGATGTCCTTTAGAACTTGTCGGCGCGTTTGCCCGTCTGTACCATAAAAAATAGTATCAAACTTAGGATTCTATACATACACGTTTGTTTAAATAAGTAATTACTACCTAAAACCTTGAAACGTCTTTGAGCAAATTTAAAAAAAGAAATAAGACAGCCTAAAGCTAAGATAAACAGTAACCATAGATTGATATTTCTGTTGATTCTGTTTGAAATAAAACCCCTCGCTAAGGGCAGGAACACGGACGAGAATGAACGAAAACCTGAAGATTGAATAATTGTGTACAGAAAGGTATTATGTTATATTTATGTATTAAATCTACATAAATAATAAGTATTTTCAAAAAACTAACCTACTAATCCTCGCCTGCGGTATTTCCTCACGGACCTTGAAACCCTCAATCGTACCCTGTGATGGTATCCATTATCGGTGGCGGAAACCATTAGTACACCCGTTTGTTCATTTACTCCTTACATTAATCACCTTCATATAAGAAGTGATTTGGTCGTGAATGTTATTTATCGCTTGGCTCTTCAGAACCAATCATTGTAAATTTCGTTCGAACGCAAAATTCTTCATTTCAGTAAATTAAACATTCTCAATATATGCAACTAAAGAGTAACTAGTTAAAACCTGTTCTTCAATCATAAGTCATAAATAACACACAGTTCGTGTAAACAGGTCTCGCTCCGATTACGTTAACGTAGCAGGCAGTGAACCTTGGACAGGTCGTGTTATAAGTAGCCTATGCACTGTTGTTACCGGCCGTGCATAACCATATTAAACATGGCCACATAACTAACCAATATTCATTTTAATTGAGTGGCCTCTAGCTCTGAAAGGTAGTGATCCTCACTGCTCAGCCAGAGTCTTAGGTTCTATTACCACCGAAGACTGAAATGAAATTATTACATATATATTAATATACGACTGCACGGTTGGCCTAGTGGTTTAAGCGGTCGCCACGCCGCCTTCTACTGCGCCAAGTGTTGTGGGTTCAAATCCCACATGGGACACACTATGTGTGATCCATAAATTATTTCGTTCTAAGTCTGGGTGTTCTTTGTGTCCCTTTCATGTATGTCCGTAAAGTCCCCCGCGACACAGGATTTATATTCCTAATGCGGGAGTAGTGTTTAAAAAAACACATCAAATGTTAATAGATCCAGGTTTATCATAATTATTTTTTTTTCTGCCCGAAAAGGGCAGGCTATACAATGCGGCCTCGTTGCAAACTAAGCAGAGCTTTAATTTTGGCATTAATCCCGCCCACACGCTGTAACTCCTGTACACCAGGATTAACATCAGTGACCCACGAACACACCGAGTTATGAGACTCGGGAAGTTCCAGGAAAAATTTATAAAGGTATCTGAACCCGCAACGAAATTATTCAAAAGAAAATTGAACGAGTTGGAAATATAAATAGTATTATGTCTATAGAAACACATTAAAAAGTTGTTAAAAGTTCTGAAAATCAAAAATAAGTCTGTAGCATCTTAATTTACTTCCATTACCTGGGTATCAAGTACCTACTACGCCTAAAGATTATGTTTTTCAGTTTTAACAGTTCTAACTTCTTACTGTGTACTAATGAAGCAAGTTTTGAAAAGATCTTAAAACAATAACAAACTGGAAAACTTATAAGTTAAATAATTTTTGGAATATAATGGATTAACCTTAACTTTTAATTAAAGTGTTAGAGGAAAATTCGGAAAGTAATACTCGTAAAAGAAGAAAAAAATTATACAAAAGAGTATGTAATTCACTTAAGTAAACTGTACAAACTCCTATCAAAAATTAATAAAACATTTAAAATTCCATTTCTCTAAGAAAATAACCTTTTATGCAACGGACTTTTAATATTTTGTAATGATTATGTAGATTCTAAAAATCAATCATACGGGGTCACAATCACAATAGTCAGGCACTGTCATCACTTTAAACTCTTGCGCATAGCACACACACATATACCGTTACTTGGAAGTTTCACACATACACGCTAATTCAATAAACGACACCTGAATCTTTAAGTGTCATGCTTAATAGTTTACTTAAATTGAACTCAATTCTTTTAACAGTAAGATTCACTTTTAAGTGATAACATTAAGAATCTCTGTCTGTGTTGAGGTTGCGTAAACAGTACAGGCTGTTTTATAGCTGTTCATTTTTAGATCTTAAATAACGAACGCTAAAGTTCAATTTTCAAGCTAATCAACTAGTATTTACCTTAGCTCAACAAAAATACAACATTAGGCAGTTGTAATAAGGTAGGGTTTGCTTTGTGATTGTACGTTGAAGTATGTAAGTAGTTACCTTTCGTACCAGTCGGTGCCAGGCATCGAAATAAAGTCCCTTGTTCACGAGTTTTATTCAGAGGTGTGTGATCATAAATAACTAACATAAAGATATGATTCTCTCCTTTTTGTTACTGATAATTGAATAAGATTTTGATAACTAATTCATTTTGACTATCCAATTATTAACTTAGTATATTTACCGCAGGCTTACAAAAATACTAATTTTTATATTATAACTGCCTCGGTGGCGCAGTGGTAGCGTAGGCGACTGCTGTGCTTTGAGGTCTCAGTTTCGATTACCGGGTCGGGTCAAGTGTTTTTATGATCTGCAAATATTTGTTTCGGTGTTTTTTATGTATAATATGTATGTATTTACAAAAAAAGGTATATATGTATTTTATCAGTTGTCCATTACGTATGATACAAGCTCTGCTTAGCTTGGGACTAGATGGCGTTGTGTGTTAAATGTCCGAAATATTTATCAAAAATGCCAGTTTCAATTGAATATCGACATATTTTCTGTTGCTCGTAATGTTGTCGTAAAGAATGTGAAAGTTACAACAAGAAGAAATGTAGAAATTAAACATCAAACTACAATAATCTTTGCCGATGAGTATTATGAAGTTTAATTGACAAAATTTTACCTATAAAACTATTTTATTGCTTGCAAAGGCAATGATATTTATTATCTTAATCGTAAAATTTCTAACTATAAGTTATTCATGTTGATCGTAAATCAATCATGAATTATATCCAATTTGATTTATAATCGTGACCGTGTGCGTAGGCTCTAATAGTGAGTTGTAGCTTACAGTTACCTATCGTTCATCAACAACTTGTTTGTCTCATTTTTAGTTAATTCTCGACCTTGGAGATTTGCTCATAAATATTTTTCCATTCGAGATGTTTAATGTTTTTTTCTTACACTTTTTATGTTATTTGTGTTAGGTGTTGTGCAAGTTAGGTTTAAACTTAAGTATTTGAAACTAAACGATTAGTTTGTTTCTGTTGTTGTGACTTCTGCCAACCTTATGACACGCAGTACGAGGTTTCCTATTTATAAAGTGGTTAGCGATCTTGACTGCAAATCTAGAGGCCGTCGATTCGATTTCTATTCTGAACAGATATTGTTTGTAGATCACATATTTTGTGCCCATACTTACTCCTTCCCACTATGTGTTGAGGGTTTACTCAATACCAGGGCAGCAACACCCTTCTGACTCCAGTATTACAGGTGTAGGTATGTGGACGACGGTAATTATTTACTAATAAATTACCCAGCCGCAAGTTTGCCCTCAAAGCAATAAAAAGTTTTTAAAACGGGCAACTTTTTGAACTGACTTAAAGCTCATTGCTCAATTACTTTTCCACCTGCTGAATTCACCCTCCATAATCTGGTGATTATAATAGATGTGTATCTATTAAATACAAAGTTCTCAAACGAACAAACTTATATATAAATATAACAACAAACAAATATATACATATATATTTGAAATTCTAATTATTTGATATCATAAGTAACAAATCGCACCTGTTCAAACTATGACACTAATTCAAATTATCAATTCTAATTTATTAAATTTTTAATCTATATCAATAAATTACATTGCAAAACACATTTAACACGTTTCTGTCTACTCTTTAAAAGGTGCTAGTGTGAATGTCAAATCAACAATCTATTTGCGTGCTTCTTGAGAACCATTGACCCTAATTTGACACCTCTAATACTTCATTTAGTAGACATATACTCAAGTTAAGACTGAAGTATGACTTTTAAGTTGGTTCGATTCCGACATATTACTCGACTACAACTTCGGTGATGCGCTGTGGGGGTTTTCCTATGAAAGTAAAAAAAAGACGGTGTATGAGGATGTATTTGTATTGTTTTAAAATGGAATAAAGGAGCTTCCTTACTCGGGCATTAGGTACTCGCTTAAAGGGAATCTCCAAACACTAAACTTTTCTGTAAACTTATAAAGCAATAAAGTATTTTGTATTAATTGAAGTTTCTTTTTTCCAGGTAAATATCTCATTGACTTAAAACTGGCGAAGACCAACAGGAAAAGGGAAAACTGGTATTAACGTTTTTTTAATCATTAATTTCATAAGAACAGTACGTCGAAAAAACCTACTGTGTTAGACGTCATTTTTATACTATTCTTGTGTTTCCTTCCTTAAAGATTTACTTAATTGCAAATTAAAAATAATGAATCGATTAATGATAAATGTCAAATGTTAAAAAAAACATTTCTGGGAATGACTTTGATAAACAGTAAGTTGAAGTCATTAAATACGTCTTCTAAAACCTTTGTTAGTTTTTTGTCATAGTTACAACCATTAGAAGCCGAAAAGAACTACGAGTAGAGAGTACCTAAATATTCAATGAATTATACAGATTGATTTATTTTATGTTACCGACCCGGCCGATAGCGATAGCGATAATCTTTGAAATCACTTTATCTATTGCTAAAAACTGCATTCGAATCGGTTGAGTAGCTTAAAAAATCTAAGCGAAGAACGGCGGAAGCGATTTTACTTTATACTATGTTAAGATTTATATTTATTTTTACAGTTTTTTGCAAAGTTAAATAGTTACGTATCTTTTCACGATACGGGTATACGACAGAGAAACAATCATATAAAAAAAATGAATATAGTTAAAAATGTGTTAAAAAAACCACCACTCAAGAAAGCTTCAAGATGTCTTGAGGTCTTTTATGTCTTATATTATTCCTAGAAACTTTCGATAAGTTTCTAACTCAAAAACTCTACTAAAAACACTGATAACTAAACGTAAATGAGAACCTTCTGGAAGTTCAAGGTTACAACTGAGCGAATGTCACGGCTCTAGGACGGAACGTTCGAGAAACTTGTATTTACATAATCTTACCAATTGATAATGTTGTAATTTGTTTCCTTATATAACAAGTTTGATTTTTGTCTTGTCAACTACCTTAATTGAGTAGATTAGTGCATTGCAAAACTAAGCAATCCTAGCCAGGCAAATCTTTGGATTTGTGATCGTTCTTATCATATTGAGACTCCTCCGTGTCTCGGAGACCACATTAAGCCGGTTGTCACAAGAATATCTGTGGCAATCGTTGGGGTAGTTGGAGCAATAAAAAGGTACACTAGTCTTTCTGAACTTCGATATTGTCTAATACTTGGGCTGTGAAGGTCTAACCGAAAGATAACCCGTATCGTGGAGTTACAGCCGATCCTAACCTAGTTTGGGTAAAAGACTCCGGAGGAAAAAAAGTATTGAGGAGTAAAACAGGCTCCTAAGCTATCATCATCATCAACAGCTTTTAACAGTCCACTGCTGGATATAGGCCCCTCTTAGAAAGGAGGTTTTGGTGTACTGCACCACGCTGACCAGATAGGGTTTGTGTCAAGTTTTTTTTCCCTTTGCAGTGTTGTCGTGCATAGTTAGCTCTCTTACTCGCCTCTTATGACAGCCACGTGTGAGTAGGGTTCTCTCAGTATTCTTTTAACACCGTGTTACCATAGGAGAGCCACGCTTCGGCATTAATGGGCACGCTCGACCGGAGTGACACCACGGCCTCACAGAAAACCGGTGTGAAATAGTGCTTGCGCTGTGTTTCATAGAGTGAGTTAGGATACCGGAGGCCCATTCCCCAATCCCCTACCTCCCCCCCCCATCCATAAAAGGCCGGCAACGCACTTGTGACGCTTCTGGTGTTGCAGTTGTCCATGGGCGGCGGTAATCGCTTACCATCAGGCGATACGTCTGCTCGTTTGCCAGCCTATTCCTAAAAAAAAAACTAAAATATATCATCACTACATATTATAAAACCGACTTCCAAGAAACATCCAACGAAAACTCTCTGCTAAAAAAACACTTAAAAGCGTAAAATAAACTGGTTCTTCATAAATTGCGTTTTACGTTTACGCTTTTAAGTGTTTTTTTAGCAGAGAGTTTTCGATGTTTTTTGGAAGTCGGTTTTTTTTATAAAAAGTTTTTATTTTTCAGTTTTTAGTGCAAACAATCGTAGGTAAGTAGTAAGTTGAACTATTTCATCAAATTTCATCATCCAGAATACAAATTAAGGTCTATACGTACGTGTAATATTAAATTCATGCTTTAATCCCTAACTGTTCAAGAGTTTAACCTTCTATCGTCAGCTCACCTAAATAACTTGAAAGTACACGACTGAAGGTAACATATGTATAAATGATATTTAAAGATTTATCCTCCAACTCCTAACCGTTAAGGAGTTGTACCTTACATCATCAGCTCATCATCATAAAATGATGACCATCAGACGCAAATACCGGTGTAACTTCAGAAAATATACGAAAAACATAGTATGTGCCTATAAAAAATGAGGATTTCCCTCGATTTTCCTGGGATCCCATCATCAGATCCGATATGCTGGCAATGGGACCACCTCGCAAGCATACCCTTTCGAATACAAAAAAAAATTCAAAATCGGTCCACAACTGACGGAGTAATCGGTGAACATACATAAAAAAAAAAATACATACAGTGGAACATAGAACCTCCTCCTTTTTGGAAGTCGGTTAAAAACAAATTCCCTCGCCGCGTCTGTCTCTCTGTCTGTTCGCGATAAACTCAAAAACCACTGCACGGATTTTTATGCGGTTTTTACTAATAGATACAGTGATTCTTGAGGAAGGTTTTCGGGTATAATTTATTAAATTTTTAAATATATTGTCTGATATATAACGATATTTGTTAAAGAAGTCGGAAAAAATTGAGCCGCACATCTCAGAGTAACACAGGCTATATTATATTTTCCATTATGAACCCGTGAGAAGCCGGGGCGGGTTGCTAGTGTTGCGTATATTAGAAACAGAACAGAACTTAAACACAGCTACAACTGAAGCGGAGACTCACTATGTGATACTAATTCAAAGGTTGCCTAAAAGCCTTTTTTTCAAATTATCATATTTATGATAAAACCCACATTAAACTCCCATAAACTGTAATAACTTAGGATAATTTGTTTTAAAACGTGTATAATTTATGCAAAAATGTGTGTATTGTAGTCTGTTGTTAGCAAGCGACCTTGCACTTGACAATGGTAGCTGGAGTGAATCATGTTTGAGCAGTTGAACTGAATTGTGACTAATTACGAATGTTTCTTGCAATCGCTTTACTGTTCATCAACATGCCTGTTAAACTTCGGTATTTAAACTAAGTGTTAACAATCTACAAGCAATACAGAAGGTGCAAACAGCCTGAGAATCAGAATAAAATAGCAAGTTTACGGTAAATTTGAAGACGGCTACCGGGAATTGGTGGTACGTCCCTATTGGGGTTACTGGTGTATGTGTACCTTACGAGTATATAATGGGTAGGCAGAAGTTTACTGAACTTACCTAACCAAATCTTACTAACTCTGAAATATGGAACGAAAGAAATACGTATTAACCGACTTCAAAAAAAAGGAGGAGGTTCTCAATTCGACCGTGTTTTTTTAATTTTTTTATGTGTGTTCGCGGATAACTTCGTTGTATATGAACCGATTTTGATGATTATTTTTTTAATGGAAAGGAGATATCCCAACGGTGGTACCATGATAAGGACATTTAGATCTGATGATGGCATCCAAGAGAAATCGAGTCGAACCTGAAGTCGGTTATTGTTAAAATTTTACTTGTTTTTTCTTCTTGTGATTTCTCTTCACCAATGGGAGTTTGTCGTCAATTCCGCATATTCCTTTCTATTTTTAATAGATGAAACAGTTCTTCTACACTGGCGATCTCCGTCCTAAAATTATTTGACACACGACTCTATTACTCCTGTCGAACCGGGCAATAAGTGCTCACATAGCTTTCCTACAGTTGAACAATCATTTCGTAATAATCATTTAATCAACGAATTGCTTGAACCATTTCTCTCATTCCTTCACTCACCTGCATGCTGATTGCCTACGACCTGTCCCTTACCCCACCTACCCCAATTTCCTGTAACGATGTCTACATATCTCCGATGCTTTATCACCGCCATTTGAACTTGGACCCTAATTTGTGGGGGTAATGACGTGTTCCGGATAGACGCTTGGTTTGATTCCTGAGTGACGAAAATTTCATTTTAAAAGGTTAGAGGTCGAGATTCTACACACATCAAAAGTGTCTAGGGATCAAGCATTTTTATGCGGATTTCTTGAGATTGAGATGTGGCTTTGGCCCTGGCCTGCTCAGTCGCCAGACTTGAACCCGATTGAGCATGCATGGGATATGCTACAGAGAAGAGCTCTGCCGAATATGGAGGGTATCCAGTCGCAAGAAGACCTTTTTTTGTTGTTGCAACGAACATGGGCGGCCATTCCACAGCGATTTGGATGAACTCATTTTGAGTATGCCAAACCGATGTTCTTGTGTTGTTAGTGTTCGCGGTAGAAACACGGATTATTAATTGTTTAAGTTACCTAATAAAATTTTAAAGAAAACTGTTATTTCAGTCTTTTTTTCGAACTTTAATGTTAGTGGTTCAAATGTCAAAAATCCCTTTATTAGGAAAATGGCAAATTTCTTTATTAATGCAAAGGTGACTTGGTTTATCGTTACTGTGACAAACGAAAACACTTTATTTGATGAATCCTTAAAGAAAATTTTAATTAATATCAATCAGGAGAAAAGTTATTGCAAAAATATATGTTGATCCCTAGACACATATGTTGATCCCTAGACACTTTTGATGTGTGTATTTGGGTTGGGATTTTTTTAGAATCTCTGTAAGAAATTTCACTTCGTGTAGATTTCTTTAACAAAAGTGGACATGAAAAAGGAAAATGACCTCATTTCAGATATTTTGTTATCTCCCATATTTCTCGAGATTCAGAGCTCTAATTAAATCCTTGTCAGGAAATATGTATTTATTTAAGTATAGCCTGTGTCATATATAACTCATAAATATGAAAATTTATAACGAATTTAATTACTTTTAGTCCTTCACGATTTGAAAACTGGATATCAGTAAGTTTTTTATACACATTGTTAGTATAGAACACGGGAACACCTTTCATCACTATCACTACTTAGTATAAAACAATGTCGCTTCCGCTGTTTGACTGTTCCTATTTTCTCATCCGGTACGCTCTTGACAGAGCGGTCGTGATCGTTATTCAGTAGTAGCTTTAGGAGAGCACGACGCCTCGCCACTGCTGCCTGTTCGAGGTCATCCTGCTACACTCGTTCACAGAACTTCCCACGGCAGACTTGATCTGGTCAGTCCAACGCGTAGGTGACCTTCCGCGGGGTCTTTTTTTTTTTTTTTTTTTATGTATGGCTCGCCGTCTAGTGCCTTCCACTCTTCCTTAAACGACAAGGCGCTCTATGGATTGATCGCCACGCCGAGAAACATATCCGAAGAACGTAAGGATGCGAGATTGTACAGTTGAGAACAGACGCTGCGTGATACCGAGTTCTTGAAGTATCGAGACGTTCGTACGAAATTCGGTCCACGAAACCCCAAGCATTCTTCTCCAGCACCACATTTCCAGAGCGTCTATTTTATGCCTTTCCACATCTAGCAAAGTCCAAGTTTCAGCCGCGTATAGAAATATGGGGAATATAAGCGTCTTGACTGTTCCTATAAATGCATAGATCTTAAAACTACGCAACGGATTTTGATGCGGTTTTCTTTAATAGATGGAGTGATTCAAGAGAAAGGTTTATATGTATAATACATGTATAATATAATAGAGAAACACTGATAATTTTAGAGGTTTCTAATGTGATGTCGTAAATAAACACACTTTTTGCGCTTACATTGTAAACGCTGCTGGCTAACACCTACGAGATAGATGAAAATAATGTACTACAATATTGTACACCTTAAAAAGGTCTACAAAAAAGTCTGCGATGGTATATGTCTATCTTTTAGGGATAACCCACAATAACTATTATTATTCTTTTCTTTTTACGAGAAATAATGGCTTATTTACGAATCGATTTTAAGCAATACAGTTTAAATCCTTATTCAATTAAGTACCTTAAATACATTGTGCATTTAATATAGATCAATATGGCCCTTTACAGTATGTAATTCGAAGATATAACAGATTTAAAATGCACGAATCGCGTCGTCGGTGGGTGCTTCTGAAATTCACCCGTGCGATGCCGGAGCGGTTCGCCACTTAAAAATAAGAAATAGACGCAATACGCAAGTAAACATTATTATGGACAAAATGGGTAATGTAGACGCGAAAGTTTTTTTTTTGTAATGCTTTACGGTAAATACATTGGGTAATTATAATTTAAATATAAAAATAGTTTTAAGGGTAAATAATAATAATTATTTACCTTAAAAACTTTTTATATTTATCAATCCAATTATAATTTGGTTGACAAAATGACCATCAATACTTAGTAGCTTCATAATTTTGATCTCAGTATCTATATTTATGTACTGTCGCCACTTTAATGTTACCGATACAAAATTTCGGGTTGTTCCGTATTCATCCCACTCAATCTCATCCCATTCTTATATCATCCCAAATGCTTATTCCGTACTCGTCCCACCTATAAAATTATTTTTTTGTTCTCAAGTCATCCCAATTTCTATTCTCAACTCATCCCACCGCAAAAGTACTAAAAAGTACGGATCGCACAATCATAAATTGCCTCAGCTATTTAACTGCCTCGGTGGCGTAGTGGTAGCATATGCGACTGCTGTGCTTGAGGTCTCCTGTTCGATTCCTGCGTCGGACCCAAATATTTGTATGATCTACAAATATTTGTTTTGGAGTTTGGGTGTTTTCTATGTATAATATGTATGTATTTACAAAAAAAAAGTATATATGTATCAGTTGTCCAGTACCCATAATATAAGCTCTGCTTAGCTTGGGACTAGATGGCGTGGTGTGGTAGATGTCCGAATTATTTATTATTTATATATACAACTAATTTTATAATTTAATGAAATTAAAACATTAACACTTCACCGATGTATATTTTGGTATGTGAGCTAGAAAATTGTTCCTATACAATATCGCGAATTTTATATGAAACGGGTAAACTAAAACGGCTGCATAACGTGGCGGTGTGTAAAATACATCTTGTCCTGGTATCGTGAAAGTGTTAAATGAATTCTTATGTTTTGAAGGTAATTTTAAACGAAGTTTTAAAGGAAAATCTCCATACATGTGTAGAGGCAGAAGTAAAAAATATAATTGAAGAAGTGATTAAAAGTGCAAGGATAAAGTGCGATCCTTACGGGGTGAACCTGTACCTATCTATCGAGATGATTTAGTGAATTTACATGATCAAGGATTGAATTTAGTTTCGGCATAACGGAATTTTTTTTATGATTTAAAACATCTCTACACAGTTCAAGGAACCGTAGTCAAGCAGTAAAACGTACCATCTTTAAAACTGCATCAGATGTGGAAGCGCCACAGTCTTATAAAGGTTTTCTGTTACTCGATTATTATTAAAATTGACCGTCTTAGTTTTTTTTAAATAGCGTTAAAGAGATATTAAAAAAAAAACAGATAAGGTGGTTGTCAATTTTTTTTTCAATAATTGTACCCAGAGTCAATTTTATCAATAGTTCACTCGAATAAATATTTTTACTTTTACCCTATAAATATTATTAACCTATACCTACACTGATGATGATGATCACGACTAATGATCTAGGCTAGATATTATTAAAATGTCTATCTGTGATTTTATACCGTACTTTGGAATTGTTAATTATAGAAAGATTGATGTTATGTAGTATTTAATAAAAAAATCTTATTATTCTTACTTTAACTTAAATCAAGTCAAGTGTAAAACATTGTTTTGATAACATCTTTCTTTTTGTTTTATTTAGTGACCTTATTACGTAAATCAACCTATCCCATTAAACAGTATTTCAATTTAGTTACTCAAACAAGATACATTTAATTGTCAACAATGTTTTTTTTCACATTTTCAAAATTTTGCTGCAACTGTACTCAAAGATGTTTTTGTGACGAAATTTTCATAAGGGATGAGTTCCGAATAGTAGAATAAACAAAATGGGATCAGTTAAGAACAAAAAGTAATTAAAAGTGCCTTGGGATGAATCAGGGATAAAAACTGGGACGAGTTGAGAAAATGACCTAGTGAGATGAGATTCAGTGGGATGAAGACGGAACAACCCAAAATTTCAAAGTTGCTTTATTTTTTATGAAGTAGGTAATGCCGTAGACAATACGATAGCCATTTTATTCAATCCTCATCGCAAATTGAATAATCAAGGCTACAAGCTCAATTATTCATTCTAGTTACGAAACTTTTTTTTCATTTCGAAAAGGTCACTTTTCTTTAAAAGTTTCATATCAAATTAATTATGAATTCCTTTCAAAACAATCCCTTTGCAATCCTCTCGTTGAATTGTCTTTTTCTGTTAGAATTTGTCGTTATATTTCTTTTAAATTATGTTTAATTAAAGCAATACGAATATTGAGGTATTGTCCTACTATCTTCCCAATTTTATTTAGAGTACATCGACAGGTGTACGAGTATTATAGTTAGGTTTCTTTTGCAAACGACCAAAATGTTGGTTACTTAATTTCTAAAATTACTAGAACAACATACCAGATCTTTGGGAATCAAATGAAATAAAACTGATTTCATCTATGTATGCATGTATGGAATGTAATGATATCTAAAGAAAAAAAAAGTCCATACTAATATTACAATGCTGAAAATTAGCTGAAGAGTTTGTTTGATTGAACGAGCAAATCTCATTAAGTGAAGGTTCAAATTGAAAAATCCTTTAATTGTATTTATCGAGAAAGCCTATACTTCCATTACTAGCTACAATTATAATGTACAATTAAGACCAGGTTCACAGATATCTTATACAACTCTGATGGCTATATATCACCACGCTATGACTAATAGGAGCGGAGCACCAATGAAGAATGTTTCAAAAACGTGGGAAAATTATCACGCCACGGGTAATAGGAGACGCAAACGAGGTTGCGTGGGTCAGCTAGTTAATTTATATAGTTGTTGAATTTCCTATGGTTTAAATAATGATCTGTTGGTCGGCTGATTAGTGATTTTATCTGATGAACCAGAGATCGAGGGTCCGATACTCACTCAGAACTAATTATTGTATTGTAACAATGAATTGTTATGCCCTGGGATAATTAATCTGTACGTACGTAGGTAGTAATGGTTTATATAGTGGTTAGGTATATTAAACTGTTTAGGATCAAACGCATAAGTACAGCAGGTACAGCATACAATCAATAATCTAGGAAAAATTGTAAAGTAAATTACAATACTGAAATTGAGATAGAAGGAAATATTTTTTTTCCTCCTAACTAGAGATAATATTTGGATAATACAAACTAATTTCGACAAAAGTAACAGGTGTAGTGTTTTACCGTCTTGAAAACCCAAGTATGTACTTCCAGGAACCAAGAATTTCCAAGTTGTTCAACACTTCTGTGTTATTTTCAACTTTAAAAGTTTTTTTTACACAACGCCAACTAGCTTCAAACTAAACAGAGCTTGTATGATGATAGCTAGATTGACTAATAGAACACTTATAGACTTTCTTTTGTTATAAATACACGCATATAATACATAGAAACACCCAAACTCAGAAACAAATGTTTGCAGATCATAAAAAAAATTGTCCGACCCGGGAATCGAACCCGAGACCTCAAGCATAGCACTCGCATACGCTACCACTGCGCCACCGAGGCAGTTAGAGAGGCTTTAAATTTATGAAACGTGGCAACATTATTTATTTATAGAATTAAAAATATTATGAAAAGGGTTATGTATTTTCACCGAATCCAAGGGTGATCATGTGTGTGAGTGATCAATTCTCTATGATTTAGCTTCTACATCCACGCTATAATCAAGAATGTAAATACACATAAAATCAGCTGTAAAGAAGCTGAACTTTTTATTTCAATAGCATTACTACTGATGTCCACGCGATATCATAAATTTGGATAACTAGGCCAAGAATTTAATAGCATATTTTATTAAATTGTCAAGAATTGAACCGCGAGCGTTACTGCAGCGATCCACGAAGCCGTTAATCGAGTTACAAATAGCGATTAAATTTACTAGACTGTCTTGAAACTATCACGAATTTGATATTCGCTACTCGACTAGCTCAATTACTTGTGTGCTACACTAGATTCGCAACTATGTTGCGAATCTAGGTGCATTTTGTACTTCTATCTCTCATCATTTCATCAATGTTTCGTTCGTTGTCACGTTAAACTTTCGTCCGTAAACAGACTTTACAGACAACCATTTTTTAGGAATACCATACTTCCACTGCGTATGTATCCTGGGTCGCGATAGACTTTACAAACATTTATGAAACGGACACAATAAACACCTAGACTCAGAACAACAATTGGTGGTTCACATAAAATATCCAAAGTGGTTATCGCAACGTGTACATTGCTTAATTAATAAAAAAACAGCTGTGAATGCAAGCAGGTTTCAAAATATCTTTTAAAATAAGTGATATATCCATCGTATCAATACGAATGACTATAATTCAGCTGCAGTGAGCCTGTCCACAACATCAGCGAGTACGCCATTGATAATGATAATACTGGAAGAGATACAATAAGATATTTTTACAGTTATCACCTATCTCTGATACAAAATATAAACTTTATTATATTTGAATAAAATAAACTTTTCTATGTTACAAAAATTACGATGCAGATTATCCTGGAAGTACTAATGGTGTTTTACAACGCATTTGCGATTTTATTTGTAAATGGTGTTTTCAACATAAAATACATAATTTTTAAGGAAGGTTTGTATAGGAAGTAAAACCTCATTTAAATACTATTTCAAATGAAAAAGTCAGTATTATGAAGATTGCCGATAAATAACAAACATGACATGAAAAAAAAAATACCGATGAAATTGAGAACCTCCTCCTTTTGGAAGTCGGTTAATTAATATACTTACACTGGACTGAAGCCGAAATGGTTCTCTAGTACAAATAATATGTCGTAATTTACTGTACGATTGCCTAGAAAATATCTTTTAATATCTTTTAGGCACGTCTTAATCGAGCACATCTATAATCTGTGTCTCTGCGGTAGATGTTAGACGCATCTGCACCAGATTTATACGATGTCGGCGGATGCTGTACTAATGCACTTTTCTTACACAATAGCTTTTTGGTTAGAGAAGAAAATGATTTATCACATGCTGTTGTGGGATTTTGTTGCGATAAAGTGTACATTAGTCTTGTTAAAACCGAACTTCTGGGCAACTGCTTCTTTGGGGTACGAACTTGACCTTGACCTGTTTGACCTTTTGTTTACCTATACTCCCTAATATGCTGAGGCTATTGTCTTTCATTTATTCTTTTACGGCCCAAAGATTACGTCATTAGTCCTATAAATTCTATGTTGCGCAATTTCTTCTGCGTCTTTCAAAAGAAATTAAAATTACCCGTTTTCCCACTTTTGTCTGATCCTATTAATCGTGGTATGATGTTTATATAGCATATGGCCCGCATTGAACTCTTCAAGAATCGCCGAACGCGGTCACCGATAATAAGCTCGCACTAGATCCTCCATACCTTTTATTCGAGGGTGTATTTCAGCAATGCAAGTTGAATTACAGACCCCTCGGTAAGTCTTTACAAGGGGTCATTTCTTGAAAAAATCATGAATCTGGAAAAAGGATCAAATTTGTTACTAACCCTTTTAGAGTTCTGTAGTTCACGTCCCATAAAAGCTAGACGGCTGACTCGAAAAATCTGAAAAAATTCATGGTGGTAGTCCATGCAATGAACTTCGAAGAAAAACTATAACGGCTTAGATAACTTTGTTAGTTGGTGACTTATATAGACCTAACTTGTAAAATGTTCTTACTTGGAAATCTTCGTATAAAATCACTAATCATAGGTACAAATAGGTGACTGCAGAACCCTATTCCATGCCTGGCCTGACAGGCACTTGTCCGGTTTTTATACATAATTTTATCTATAGGTAAAACTCATTCTTTAAAACCATATTCAATATAATGTCTTTGGAATGTTCAATACATTAGCGATCTCGTCTGCATGTCAAACATTTCAAATTTGAAAGCAATCCTATCTGAAGGCACTCAGCACGAGACAATTTTTAAAATTGCATACCGCACACCGCATTTTGCTAACATTTTCTTCATGGATGGGTTTTAATATTCGTACCTTGTACTTGAGTTGAGGAGGCGCTTGGTAATGTTTGAATGGCGGGCTACAGATACAATATTTATATCTTTATCCAAAAGTATGTTCTCGTTGCCTCCTTGGTTCGATCGCCCCACGGATTCGATTCCTGGGTTAGGCCAACGAGTGTTATTGAGTTTTTCTGGTTAGAGAAATGCTTAATAACAGCCCGGAGTTTGGAAGTTGGGATCTTAACCTCCGTGCTTTGAATAACATGTAAGCAGCTGGTCCTACGCCTGATCTCTGCCCATTTGTCTCGGAGAGCCGTCAAAGCCGGAATCATCGGATTGTGAGAATGAGCGAACAGAGAGTGCACCTGTTTGCAGAGTGAATGAGTGATCAAACAAGAACAGTATCAAGTGATTAAATTTTCTTTGGCGTTTTTTGTTTCTTTTAGATGTTATTTTTCTTCACCTCCATTTGATTTGGGGAACCAACACAAGTAACAGAAAATGAAACAATATAATTATATCTTTCTCCAAAGAAATAAAGACTAGCCGATTGTCCAATTCCTCTTCAACCCGCCACGCTCATGACTAAGTCAGGCTCGTACAGCTATGGCCGCATCTTGTCGCGTTGTGAAGCCATTCCGTTCGCCAGCGCGGGCTGCATTGTGCATTCTTTTGTCCTGTCGTTCATTACCATGTCACTGTGCTATAAGAATACATAATTGGAAATTCCAAGCGGTTTTCCACCACCTTTTGCTTATATCCGTGCTATGATATGCATGCATGTTAACTGGATTTAGTAACAGGAGACTCTCTGTTCAGCGTCTCTGCGTCTGAATTCAGTTTAATTCGAATTTCCTTTTAACCGACTTTAAAAAGGTAGAGGTTCTCAATTCAACTGAATTTGTAACCTCAGAATGTTCGAGTGGGTGCCCCGATTTTGATGATTCTTTTTTTATTTGAAAAACTGATGGTTTCCGTGTGGTCCTATTTTAATTTGGTACAGTTCTTGAAGTCGTTTTTCTTTGTTAAATTTTTTAAGACGACAATTTTTTTTATCCAGTCTTAGTTTTCGAAAAATCTATGTATTACTGGGGACACTAAGAACAAAATATACTTTTTTATATACAATACACTTCCATGAGTCACCATGGTAATGGTATGGTAAAAATAACTACCGTTATAGATACTTGCAAGTAAATAAAAACATCGCACACCTCTGTTTACCCGTAGTATGATAACCAGACAGGTGATATAATCACTTATTTCTAAATACAATTATTTACCATAGGTGGTAATTGAACTCACACCCCCAGGCTTAGCAATCAGAACCGTTCGAACAATAGGTTTTTTTTACCCTCAACCTTTAAAGGCAGTTCATTTTCGTACTAAGTAGGGTAAGGTTCGAATCGACAATCACTCGAGTGCAGATTCAAAGTCTGCCGTTTTATCATGCCCAGGAAAATTATTTCTATCTTTGTCCTTTGATATACCATCCATTCCGGTGAGCAAACTTAACTCATTAATCATGAAAACTTTAGGAAGTACGATTTAATGTCTGGTGTCTTTCGGCCGTATCACATTCTAGAAAAGAATAGATAGGGATAAAACATGAGTAAAATATGATATCTTGAATAGGTAGCACATACAAATGAAGTTATTTTATACTTTTTAGTTTTTGAAGTCGTTTTTTTTAAAAAGGATTTTCGTATCATCCGTGCAATAAGCTTGGCCATAAAAAATACTAACTCACAGTACACTATTAGCTTTTGCCCTCAGCATCATTCTTATTTCTTAACTAGCTGTTGCCCGCTGCTCCGCCCGCGTATATGTCGGTTATCGCGGCAAATAGTAGCCTATGTGTTATTCTGATGTATAAGCTATATTATTGTTAAGTTTAATCCAAATCCGTTCAGTAGTTTTTGCGTGAAGAAGTAACAAACATACACACAAACTTTCGCCTTTATATATTAATAATGTGATGTGATGTGATTAATTATTTCTTATTTTTTGTTTCTAACCTCAAAATAACTAAGATAAAGGTGAAATATTAAGAAATCCTTTCCTAGTATAGAATACTAGCCAACCCGTACCTACTTCGTTAGGCGTTAGCCGCCCGCTTTTCTTTGACTTGATTTACAAATACTATTATTTTTAACTGATTTTTTTTTTCAATCATAGTAAAATATAGTCTATATCACTCCTGAATAGTGTCGCATTCATGTCGGTTCAGTACTTCCGAAGATTACCCCCTACAACCATACAAACAAAGTTAGAAACTTGACCTCTTTACAGTGTTAGTAAGTATAGATATCACAAAAAGCAGCAGCGGCAAAAAAAAAACAAGTTTATAGCCCCAGATGAATCGGTCACTCAGTGCAAGTAAGTATATGAATAAATAAAATTCAGCACAAAACATAATGATTTATTTGACGTAATTTCCAAGTTATAATAATAAAACTGATGTAATCGAGGTCCAACAGCATCATGGTCGACGTAATCGAGTTTAATGTCGACTAACCTTCAACACAACACTACAACAGCGACATTTATCGATAATTTGTATCGTCACTAGCTTCCTGTGTTTACATAGATGTGCAGATTACCTTCACATCCTGTTTATGCGTGTAATTGAAAAAGAAATAGTGTAGTAATTTCGCAATGGAAATATGATTTACAATCGTTAATAGAAAGACTGAAGCATGAAATAATTATGTTATTATTTAAGTGCATTTTAACATTCTCCTTTGCCATTACATACTATGGGTTCTTACTTTTATAGCTATAGATTTCAGCTCATATAACATAGGTCTCAGTTAGCAGAAGAGTAATAGTAGTATAAAATGTTAAGTTTTAGAAGTGTCTCTATCTCTTCTTATTCGCTTCCGAACTATAGCATGTCTCATTTAGCTTTAGCTGTTAAGTTCGCCTTGTGAATACACTTTTTAGCTCCTTCTCGATCTGATCTGACTAACGTTGAAAACTACATACTTACTCTAGGCATTTAAGGTTAATGGTATCCATGTGTACAGCACTGTTATCAGGTTATCAAAAGGCGCTGTCTTCTTGATTTTTCATTATTCTGAAATAAATTAGCGCGAAAAACTGTCCACATTAAAACTAAGGAACACAGACTGCCTCGGTGGCGCGGGCGCAGCGGTAGCGTAAGCGACTGCTGTGTTTGAGTCCTTGGGTTCAATTCCCGGGTCGAATCAAATGTTTGTATGATCTGCAAATATTTGTTTCGGAGTTTAGGGGTTTTCTATGTATAATACGTAGGTATGTATTTACAAAAAAACGTATAAATGTATTTATATCAGATGTCTAGTACCCATACCCACAAAATAAACTCTGCTTAGTTTGAGACTAGATAGGCGTTGTTAGACGTCCTAATTTTTTTTATTTTTATTGAAGTGAAGTCATTTTACGAATTTTATCGCATAGAGAGACACCCAGCATCGCACGCTCCATCGCACGCTGAGCTACTTTAAACTTGTGGATCAGCCCGATGGTGAGTGTCCACGTCTCGGCTCCGTATGTCATAACAGGTAGGACGCACTGGTTGTATACTTTGGTCTTAAGTGATTGAGGTGCCCTCTCTGCCATAAGAAAACAAAACTTACTATTACAATCTTGAAATGATATTTACTGTACATAACCTGGGACACTCTCCCGTACAAGTATATACTAGTTCAAATGTAATTTAAGCTGGTCTGTCTACTCCAAATCCTAGAACAAACAATGAAACCACAGGACTGCACTTAAAATGGAAGTTTCTCGACTTGGTTATCTAGACCTAAGATAAGTTTTGGGGACTTGTAAAGCTACTTTGATAAACTTAGCAATGTCAATGTAGTCTAGGATCTAGTAATTACTTATATGCCTGTCACCCTTACGGGGTAGGTATTCAACACTCACATTTTGACAATTCTAATTTGGTTTTAAGTCCACGTATCTTCTGTAAAATAATTTAACACTTTCTCTAGTTAGCTATGGTATTATTTTAGACACTGCACATAATAACCCCAACGATAAACACATCTTATATATCTGATTCCCAGCTAGATAGAATATGCACTATGCTAATCTGATTGCGGTGACTGATAAACATAAATATATTTCTAACTACATACAGTTCATACATAAATTACACCCGAAAAATTAATTAAAAGCGTACTTTACACAATCACTTATCCTAAGTGAAAATCGAACCCATACCCATAGACCCGAAAGAACGTAAATACATAATTATCTTGCATGCTTGTAATGTCACATATTTTTATAATATGTTAATTTCTATCCCCATCATTACTTGGTCAACAAAAATTGGAAGTAGAGCCACGCTGATTTCAGCACAAACGGGCCGGCTCGACCTGGGCGATAATACCCCGCACAGAAGATTAACCTGCAATGACAGGATTCGTGTTTCGTTGACGAGTGCAAGACCGGAGGCCCAATGATGCAGAAGCATCACTAGGCCGCTATATTGTGGGTCACCATGCTGCATTATTGCATGTCTGCATTTGGAATGAGTATGATGACCACTACTTTTGGATTCTGCTAATGCTTTCCAGTCGCTTTAAAGTCGCTCAGCGTGCTATGGAGAGGGCTATGCTCGGCGTTTCTCTGAGGGATCGCATCAGGAATGAGGTAATCCGGCAGAGAAACAAGGTCATCGACATAGCCCAAAGGATTAGCAAGCTGAAGTGGCAGTGGGCTGGCCATATTAGCCGCAGAACTGATTACCGTTGGGGTAAACGGGTTCTTGAGTGGAGACCGCGTCTCGGCAAACGTAGTGTAGGACGACCACAGGCCAGGTGGAGTGATGATCTGCGCAAGACGGCTGGCAGGAGCTGGATGCGAGAAGCCGAGGATCGAACCAAGTGGCGCGCAATTGAAGAGGCCTATGTCCAGCAGTGGACTGCGATAGGCTGATGATGAATGCTTTCCATCAGGTAGGGTAGAGTCGCATTGAACGACCCATACATGAAGGAAAAGAACAAAACATACTTACGGAAAAAGGGTAAATAGAGTTGTATTAATAACCCACATTTTTAACCGACTTAAAAAAAAGGAGGAGGTTCTCAATTCGCCTGTTTTTTTTTATTTTTTTTATGTTTGTTACCTTATATCTTTTGACTGGGTGAACCGATTTTGATGATTCTTTTTTTATTTGAAAGCTGGTGCTTCCTATGTGGTCCCATTTCAATTTGGTCCAGTTCTGACATGTCATCCATGAATGAGAAAAACATATAAGTCTTCAATTTGCATTAAGTATGTGCGCGACAAATTAACGAATAACTCAATATTTCCGTATGGTCCCATTTAAATTTGGTCCAGATTGAAGTCGGTTTTTTTTGTTAAAATTTGTGATTATGTCCTGAATTAACGCAAATATTTCCAAGTTCTTTAAAGCAATATAAAAACTCCAAATCATTAGGTCTCCACACGGTATCACGTGCTCACCACCGCAATCATCACTGACGTGATTATATACTTCGTTATTGACCGTCACGGTGTTTTGAACTCAAGGACAAACGGCGCATTCATATCTGCCTGCATTTATTCACATCTATTTACATCTAGTATATAATAGTTTATTTAGAAAGTGACAAAGATTGTGGTTTGATATTAGGCACGTGATTTCATTAAATATTCTGTTTGATAGAAACAATGTCTCAAGATGAAGGGTTTAAATTTAAGTGTAGATTCAGTGAAGTCCAAAGGCTTGTACAGAAATTTAAAGTCATAGATTATGGAGTGAGTTATACTTAAAGGTTTCTTGAAAAATTATAGAGTACCGTACAGTACAGCATAGGTGAGATACGCCTCAGGCATTTTTTATATATATACATACTAGCTTTTACACGCGGCTTCGTTCACGCAGACTTTCATCCCCTGATATACCCCTTTAGGGGTGGAATTTTAGTGCTCACTTACGTTATATAAAGAACCTACATGCAAAATTTCAGGATTCTAGCTTCAGCGGTTTGGGCTGTGCGTTGATCTCTGGGTATGTCAGTCAGTCACCTTACTCTTTTGTATATATAGATGAGCCTGCCAAAGTGACTACTCTGCCTGATGGAAAGCATGAGCAGAATCAAAGAGTGGTGGTCATCATAATCATTACTAATGTAGACAATGCAACAATGTAGCATGATTACCCTGACCGGTACTATGGGAGTCTATTGAAATTCTTCTGCATTTTTGGAGTGGATGTGGAAGTTGCAGAATTAGATGCTGATACAGATGGTCATTTACATGCCATGGACTAGTTGCAAGTTGATTGAAAATCACACTTATTCTTATAATTATGGACACTCGCGCGTGTGATCAAATGCGTAGGCGAAGGCGTTTTAAACTATATGTAGAAGCAAGCACGGTCAAGTTCCAATACCTGGAAATGTTCGATGTCTTAATGTTGGCGCTCTCAATTAGATAAACAATGAAGTTTAAGATACCAAACTTCAGGGTAGTGTTTGTTATTTTACAAGAATAGCATTGTGATATTCTTACTTATACGAAATCGTTAGATCCCTTCCAAAAGACAAAAATTCATCAGAGCTAGAGTCACGGCTCCAATTCCACAAAAAATTCATGGTGGGTACGCAGTCCAGTAGAGTTGGATTGGGAAATGCTAGAAGACAGACCGACAAAGAGATAACAAAATATTTCATACAACAAGATGAAAACGAGACCTACAAGGTGCACGCAATGAACCTAGAAATGCAGAATGAATGGTTAACTCTAGGAGAATTTTGTATCCCACCAGCTTTGAAATGGCGCACACTTTTATATGATTGGTCACCCGCCCTGTTAAAATTCTACCTCAACGCCTTTCAATTAACTCTCCCCGATCAAAGCAACCTAGTAAGGTGGGGAAAAGCTACAGAAAAGGCTTGTATGATGTGCAATGCGGCAATAGGTACAGCCAGGCACTTACTGACAGGTTGTAAGGCGCTATTAGACCGGGGTCATTATTCACGTCGCCATGATAGGGTATTACTCATCATACGCGAAGCTATGAGTTTATCACTGGCGAGAGCGAAAAAAGGAATAACAACAAACATAAAAACTAACATCGCGTTTGTAAAGGAAGGCTCAACAAAAAAGACTTCACTCACACAAAAGCCGTACTCAATTATAAATACCGCCAGTGACTGGACATTATTAGTGGACACGTATGAAAATCACTACAGAATACCGGAGGATATCTGTGCCTCGGCGTCCAGACCGGACATATTTCTTTATGCAATGTCAATTAAGCGTGTAGTACTAGTAGAACTCACGGTGCCGTGGGAAAAGAACATCCCTAAAGACCACGCTTTAAAAAGAAACAAGTACTTTGACTTAACCAACGAAATAACTAAAAATGGTTATGTCGTTGCGCTGTATGCCGTGGAAGTGGGTGCGAGGGGTATACCAGCTAAATCCCTCTATAACCTGCTTAAAGACCTTGGATTGCCAAGAGCTTCAGTAAGCTCTTTTCTTGAACGAATATCCAAAGCGGCATTGCTAGGCTCACTTCAAATATGGTTAGGTAGAGGGGGTAACACGGCGGACAGTGGAGGTGAGCGTTGACGCGTCGTAAGGAGTGCTCCTTAAACCTAAACCTGGGTCGCAATTCCCAGGCACTGTCGAAGTCGCATGTGTTGCCCCCATCTATCACGCGATGGACCCGGCACCCGCACGGTGAATCCATGGAACGCTAAGAAATAGGTCTTCTAGCGCAGTTTTTCTTTCGTCAAGTTCAAATAGATTTCTACTGTATAAGTAAATAAAATTGAACTTTCTGTTTGCAATTTCAAATTAACAGTTTGCCTTAACGCCCGATAATGTTTATATATATACGGTACTTACATCAAAAACATTATTTTTTGTCAGTCTGTCTAATCTCTGGACCGATTTTGACTGGACTTCTACTGGCAGATAGCTGATGTTATAAGCAGTAACTTGGCTACTTTTTAGACCAGCTTGGCCCCATGATGAACCAGTGGTTTCGGTTGTAAAGGTACAACAACAACCGCGGGGCACAGCTAGTATGAAAATAAATTAAGGAAACACTAATTATCACTTTGAATGACAGTCACAAAACAATTACCCTTTGCAGAACAGTTAAATCATGTTGAAACAGGAGTTAGAAGGTGAATGCATTTATAAAGAGCTGCTCACGTCCGCGCGTACCGGTGTTTATTGTCTTATGTGTTGATTAACGGACAGGGACCAACTTGGGGAAGGGGCTTGCTATATTTTGGCGCAAACTAAAGCAAGCTGTACCTTAGGGTTAAAGTCAAGGTCCAATATTTCAAATGAATTCAATTTAGAATTCACAAACTTACTACTTACTTGTCGTACTCACTAACTTAATTATCGTGGAGAGCATTCTAAAAGATAAAATTCCTAGTTTGAACTTGTGAGTCTAGTTTCTGAAAATGCAAACCATGAGAATCGAATTTATGATTCTCACAGCTTGCATTTTAGAAGCTTTTTTGCAAGTTTACTGACAATTTGGTGAGAAGCATCTGACTGGTTAGTCCCAATGATGTCCCGATGTGATTTATATAAAAGTTTAGTTTACTTTTACAATGACGGTTACTTCAAAACTATTTATTTTTATATGGATAACTTAAGTAAAGTAATATTTCCGTTCGACCGATGCTCTCTCGATAGAAGTTCATTCACTCTAGCTCAGGATAATAGCGCATCCTTATTGGTTCACCCGCTTTACAATGGGGAACTTCAATATTGGCTTTAGTATAAATCGGTCTGAGGATATTGTGAGAAGGTATGTTTGCTTTTTATATAATAATAGCTTTTGCTCAAGGCTACACTTGCATTAATGAAGATTTCTTTAATAAGATTATGTGTTTCTGAAAAACAGTGCTTTTCACAGGCGTGTCTCCTGCGGCTATAAATAACAAAACAAACTAACTAAACTTGTTAACTAAACATGTTAGCCAAAAGTCGCAGGAGAAGGACTTTTAAACGAACATCAAACACGATTACACGAAAAGCAAAAATCTTTTATCTACTCGACAAAATGACTTATAGGACACTTGCTTACTTACTTTTATAGTATAAATATGAATAATATAAGTATTAATGTTAGTTCAGTTCAGTTTCATTATATGAGAAGTATACGCAAGGATGTTTTCAGTCCGCTTTGGATAACGTGTTTGCTTGTTAAAATTAACAAAACAGTTAGGCCACGCCCATAATTTGATAAATATGTGATGTTTGGTGTTTAAAAACATTAAACAGTGTCGCAGGAGACCCGGCTTAATAAATGTAAATCTATTAAAGTTTAAGACGATAGGATGTTATTATGGCTATGGTGAGTTTTAAAACATCCAACGGCATGATGACGTAGCCACAACGTTGTCTTGCCCGTCCCCAACCCGTACTCGGCCATCGTGGGGACGTATGGTCTTACCCCTCTTCTGAGAGGAGATCCGAGCCCAGCAGTGGGACATTATGGGTTTTTGATGTTGATAGTGAGTTTTTAAGAAGCAAAAAACACTTCTACAAACAACTTAATAATACTAATTCCTTAATAATATTTTATGAGGCGAGGAGCATAAAAAGCGTCTTTAAGCTATTTTAATTCTTGCTGAGTTTAGTAGAATAAATGGATTATTCTTAATATATTTCCACGGTTGCACATACAGGAAATAGCAGTCTGTCGATTAGACTACCAAGTGTTTAGTACTTAATTTATCCTACTGTGATTGTTTCTTATTGCTGGATATAAGGAGCACATACCAAATTTTTATATATTTATAATCCCGTTTATAATTCCTCAGTCCGTCCCTGTCTAGGTATTGTCTCAGGAGTGAGACAGATAGTTGTTATAAACTCGGTCCGACTGCGCGTCCACCTCGATATAAGTTCTCTGCTCCGTGACAAATGTGTGTTGTCTTACTTGTTGCGCCATTTCAACCTGAATTAGTTACACCAAGTATTTGTTCCCTCAAGGTTTTGTACTTTCGGACTGTAATTGAAAACGGGCGTGTTTGTCTAGTTAGCGACCTTGACTGATAAATCTAAGGTCGTGGATTTATTTTCCATTCAGGACTGTTCTGATTGTTGGTCTGTGTCTCTGTGTTATTTATCTACCAGTGGTTGCCTGCGGCTCCGCCCGCGTTTATGTCGGTTATCGCGGCAAATAGTAGCCTATGTGATATTATGATGTATGAGCTATATTACTGTAAAGTTTAATCCAAATCCGTTCTGTAGTTTTTGCGTGAAAGAGTAACAAACATCCATCCATTCAAACATCCATCCATCCATCCATACTTACAAACTTTCGCGTTTATAAAATTAGTATAGATATAGATTACATACCTACATACATATTCTATAAATAAGTTAGTTTATTTAGAAATAAATATGCCTGGTTGACAGCAATAGGCTTGCCTGGTCTTACGCAAAAATAAATCCCGCATAATGTGGGTTTAAATTCGCCTCTGTCTAAAGCAGTCAAGGACAAGACGTAAGTACAGGTGTAATACTTTGCAAGTACCAAACCTAATCCCTTCAAAAGAAACTGTCGGTAGAATAGAACATTTTGAATAAATAACAATAAAACGTACAAGCCTTCATACTCAAACCGTGTCCTTGTAGATTTTCCGGTCCCTTCCGGTGAACTGCCTCCGGCGGTCCTCTACGTTTCAACCCCAATTTTAAATGTTTCATAACTTGTTTACAGATTTTATCGCTTCTTAAAGAAATTTATCCGAAACCAAAATCTAAGAATTATTTGCTATTCTTTTTACCTATTATTGTACAAGAATGTTTACCGAACCAGAAAACGATCTTGAGTTTATACAGTGTGGCTTTACTGGAAAGGAAACTGATTCAGAAACAAATAGCAAAAAAGAATTTTTAGCTCCACGGTTGGCCTAGTGGTTTAAGCGGTTGCCAGGCCACTTTCGCGCCAAGTGTTGTGGGTTCACATCCCACACGGGACACCACTTTGTGTCCCATGTGGGAATTCACAAATTGTTGTCCTGGGTCTAGATGTTATTTGTGTCCGTTTCATGTATGTTTGTAAAGTCCCCCACGATACAGGATGTATATTCCTAATGCGGGAATTGTCTTAAACAAAAGCGTTCGGTGACGATGACGCGAGTTCAACGATTTTTGTTCATCCAAACAGTGCTCAACGCGCCTAGAGAAGTTTTCACTTCAGTTTAGTTTACTTCAGAAGAATGAACTTTATTGCACTCCATTTAAGAGCATATCAATATAATAACCATGTACAAATGGCTCCTAAATGTATAAATAAGCTCGCGGCTCTTAGGATAAAACTATTACCAGAATTTACGTGATATTTGTAAAGCTGAAGAACATTATTTTACCGGTGAAGTTTGTGATTAATTTACATCACTTACACAGACGTTATTCGGGAAGTCCCTTTCAAAAGTATCTCGTTAATAATGTCAGAGATTTAAGACGGGGAAATCCCGTCACGAATTCATTCGTCGGTGGGATCTATAACTTTCGTTAGATTGTAACTTCAAATGTTTGTTTTTGCGAATAAATAGTATTTTATGAAAGTTATACGAGTATGAAACTAGCTTTCATTAACGGCTCTGCTAGCGCAAATGCAATATTGTTGTCGATTTTACGAATGAACAAAACCTTATGTCATATTTCTGTGTTCCTGTAAACTATTAACTACATATTTTTTGGTTCAATAGTTAAGTAAGTTGGGGAAGCGTAATAACTGTTCTAATAAATAATTAAATTCACTTTAGTAGACTTTTAAAATAAAAAATCTGTACAACCACTAAGAAGTTATGAGGTAGGTAATACACAAAAAAATACAATTGAATTAAAAACCTCTATCCTTTTGATGTCGGGTAAAAAGTTAAAAAGGTGAGGGGTACAGCTTTTCAAAATCTATAATGGTTTAGTCAAATTAAAGCCGTCGTTTTTTAGTTTATTATAACAAGTACACCCAAACTTACGATATTATATTATATTTATATTAAACAAAGTATCTATCGAAGAAGATTCTATGTCTTTAGATAAATAGCTTCGTATAAATAACTTCTCGTACAAATTTTCGTAAATTTGCGGGCAGATAGCTTGAAGAGATTTGTACCCGCATCTGACGAACAAATCGCTCACAATTATTCAACAAAATACTTTAATAACGTAGGAAACTAAGGTGATATACTTCCTAAGTTTATTACTGTTTTTAGAGCTCTATTTATGTCCATTATTAACCTGGGTAATGGAACTTAAGAGACTGACTTCGTAAAACAAAATATGTTTCAATTTGCAGAGAATGTAGCTTATTCTAATTGATAGATTTATGTTGTTGCTTATGAAAATGAGAATACTAGTGATTTAGTTACGATTAAGCATACCCAATAAAAATATCCCACAAAAAACATTTTCATATAAAATGTTGCCAAGACGACTGCAAATGGCTTACCCTGTGAAAAAGATATCAGATCTCATGTAGAGCCAAGGTTCTGAATCTACACGCCCTAACTCTACCAACCCTAACTTCACAAACTCTACATCTCAGTAAAAATGTATGGCTTCGCCGTTTCGCTGCCATACCATCACGAAGGGTAAACGAATGCCTTTTGTGTTTGCAAATATCTAGTTTCTGAAGTAATGTGTTATACGAATATTTAGTTTCTGAAGTAACGAAACAGCCAAGCCATACATTTTTACTGTGATGTAGAGTTTGTGTAGTTTGGGTTGGTAGAGTTAGAGCATGTAGATTCAGAACCTTGGCTCTACATGAGATCTGATATCTTTTTCACAGGGTAAGCCATATGCAGTCGTCTTGGCAACATTTTACATGAAAATGTTTTTGGTGGGATTTCATTTCTTTTTGTAAGTTGCTTAAGGCAGTTTTTTTTTTCTTTTTTTGGTTTGTATTTCTTTTCTTCTCTCTAAAACGTCCGTGTACCAAAAATAATCCTCTAGCATAAAAATTTGTGTAAGTCTCATACAAACTTTCACCCCCCAAATTTGAGGGTTGGGTATAAGTAATATGTTTATGAATTTTTTTGTTGTTTGTATACTAAACTTAGTTTACACACCAAATTTCAGCTTTCTAGCACTTCAGGAAGTACCCTAACAGTTTTGATGATCATCAGTGTGTCAGTGACGAAATCGGTGTTTTTTAGGTATCAATAAAATCTAAAGTATTAGAGCTATGCAATTAAAACTCTGTATGTTCCATTAGTCTATTGGTAACATCATTTTCTGAAAATTTGAACGATCTGGTATATCGGGAACCAAAGTTATGAGGGTTCAAATAAACGATGAAACACTTCGAGAAAAGGTAGGTAGTGCCCTTGCGCTTCGCTTGGCTCGTCTTGGCGGGGGCACGACGGTGCCCCACGATTCCCTTCGAGATTTCCTTCGCTTAAGACTTGATTATATATAGGCTGTTACAAATGTTATCGTTTATTATTATTTTATTATCTTAGGTTAGATATTTTAAGTTTCAAATGCGACTTCTGTGATAAAAATAATATAATGAATATTCTTAAAACTGCTAACAATTTACGTTGTTAAATAAATAATTTTACGACTTTGATCTTGTTAAAATTAAATTAAAATGTATCTGTATCAATTTGATTTATTCATGAACCTTATTATACTTTAACCTGTACGTTTCTTAAAAACTCTTTCATAAATAAAAATACATAAATGCACAATACAAGATGTGCAATAAAATAATAAACACTTCAAGACAGTTTCACGACAAGTTTCAAGACAAGTTCACATGGCAAACTTGTTTAGAAACGCTGAAGTCTGCGTAACTAGGGGTGACTGGCGACAATATGTGCAACTTTGCAAAGTGACCTGTGCAATGTCACCCTGAACTATTGTATTACGTACTGCCACTGCATAACTTCTAAATTTGTAGCGGGACGGTCACACTTAGATATATTGTTTCAGCTAATGTGAATTGCAGTTGACATATTAATGTGGTTCTCAACATTGTGTTATGACCCTCTGAGAAAGAGGACATTACTTTTTGTGTGGTTATTTAAATATTGCTTTGTGACGTCAGCAGTTAAGTTTGTGTTTGTTTCTGAAGATTCTAATGTAATTGATTCGTGACTTTGGTTTAAGGAATAATTGAGGAAGTGTCATTAAAGATAATTGTGAACTAAATTATGTTGAAATATGTAGCTTAGATGAAAATATGATGCGAGTGTTAAATATTGCTAGGGAAATGGGCTAATGAGGTTGGGTAGATGTAAGCGGACCACACCCAACTAGTATAAATACTGAACGGCGCGGCGGCGCGACAACTTTTATTGCACAATGTAGAATAAGCAGTTACTTCTTAACTAAGCGAGTCTTTGTTAGATGCTATAGTAGTCTGTTAACCGTCATGCACGGAAATCAAGACAGCAGCATAAAATAATATATTTTTCGGATGTAATAAGTTTGAGAAACATTGTACCTACTACATTTAAGTGCATAGTATTGTTTTAACTTAGGTGAATTGTAGAGAACCATTAGATATAAACGTGACGGTACTTACTTCATATTCTCGACACTTAAAATATTTGTATTCTCTTGTCTCACGACTAGATCGAATTTATTTTTGGAGCCAAAAAAAAAAATGATGTCTGATCTTTTCGTCTCGACCTTACGACCTAACACAAAACCAATACTTTGGCCAAAACACACTTCGCAGACTTACTTCTATTATATTCTGCTTCTTCTATTTAATAATTGACTATAGACATAAATATACTGATCATGTTGACATCTAGTATTATTAGATAAATATTTCTAAATCTGTAAAAGGTCAACAACTTGTGTTCCTGACTTGACACAAACAGAATACCTCCAAATACCTCAAATTCGTATTCCAGATTTCCTTACATGTGTTTTTCGGGTTTTCCTGAATTTTTGAAGCAGTGAGGCGTTAAAAGGCATACGTTGTTTCGGAAAATAATACGGCATTCCGGCCATTTTATTCGAAATGAAATACTTTTGGTTGGAAATATCGTGTCACAGCGAGTGTAGCCTCGAGTTTACATGAGTAGTACGAAAAGGGACCACACAAATGCAACTGATAAATGTCTCTCACTGTTCTTCTGCATTTAATCCTTTAATCAGTGCAGTGTTTAAACCTGCGTTCACGACCATCACGACTCGTAAATATTACTTGTTACTTGTGCCAACAGAGAGGCTTAAAAAAAACAAAATTATGTGTCAAGCGCTTTTGTTTTTAGTACAATTTTTAATATACCGCCTCGTGGCTGTGTTGTCTCCCTCGGTCTTTATGATTTTCTATTTTATTGTTAAGCTCGGGGGTATTAAGTTCTTAAATAATTCTGGGACGTTATAAAGGGTGGTACTCATTAAAATGTTTTTTTTTTTTTTATGGAATAGACCGGCAAACGAGCAGACGTATCGCCTGATGGTAAGCAATTACCGCCGCCCATGGACACCCGCAACACCAGAGGCGTCACAAGTGCGTTACCGGCCTTTGGGGGATGGCGGGGGGGATAGGGGGAGGGGTTGGGGTATGGGCCTCCGGTATCCTCACTCACTCGGTGAAACACAGCGCAAGCACTATTTCACACCGGTTTTCTGTGAGGCCGTGGTATCTCTCCGGTCGAGCCGGCCCATTCATGCCGAAGCGTGGCTCTCCCGGATTGTTTTATTGTGTATATTATGTTGTACTTTTTCTCTGTTAGTAAATCGTCCATAGGGTTTTAAACATAAGGGTCAAACACATTTAGTGATCGTCTGATAACCTTTAATGTTAGTAAATCTCTCTTTTGTCCAATATTTGAAGTAGGTAATACCTAACATCTAACACAGGACAACACTTTGTTATCTGTAGTACACACACACACATACATAATTAACTGTGGTGTCAAATCAATTTGAGATTCTACGACATTGATTATTTAAAGAAAAAGTTACTAATTTAAATATCTATTACATTGAACATTTTATTTGTTTGACAGAAGATTATACTGTATTTCATAACATTGTTGACTGATTCGAAGATAAAAAACGATTTCAACAGCTCAATATGCAGCTACGAGACAAAAGATTTGACATAAAAATGAGTTAATTTATCTTTTAGAATCTGTATATGTGAATACCTACTACGTTAGTTGGATATCGTAAGTAGGGCATACAAAACATGTTATATAGTCGGTTAGCACTAAAATAACCAGAACGTCAACACACATCGTGTCGGTGTAAGGAGCAATTAAAATAACTTGTTTGGAGAGTCAGAGGTGTCTTATTAGGTATTTTGACCTGTATTTTGAATTGACTGAATTTTTCATCTTCCTATATATGCGTATGCGTATAAGTTTTATGATGATTTAAGGATGAATGACTATCACAATTTCTATTATGCTAGCGCCGGTGTGTGTTTTTTTCCGATTAAGTATTTTTGAATTCTCTAGTGGGTCTTTTTGTGGTCATGGAAGAAAGGGTGCAGTGTTGCTCAGTTCTTGTAGGACAGAAATAAAAAAGCACACCCCTAAAATTATTAAAATCTAGCAAGCTAAGGCCGGATTGCATGCATTTATGCATACAGATTTGTGTAAATTTTAGCTTATATAAGCGGTACGACAATCAGAAACAGAGCAAGATGAAACGCCTTGTCTAGAGTACTAGAAATTTCTAGATAAAACGACACTTCATCAGTAAGGAACATAGACGAATAAATGAAGTGGTTCAAAAGGCTATTGTCTTCATACAAAATTAAATCTCTGAGTTTATTCAAGGTTGTACAAATTTACATTTAAATTGGTGCTAAGTAAACTGAAATCAGTGACAGCGTGGTTGGAGGCTTTTCTAAACTAATTACTTGAACCAAGTTCCTGGGAATTAAAAGTAAATTTGCTGTACATCATTTCAGAGAACGTCTCGTCAATTTATTATTGCTGGAATTATCGAGTGGCTTGTTATGCTTGGTTATATATCTTAGATGTTAGTGATATTATTGATTTGGTTGTTAGTAAAAAATGAGGAGGTTCTCAATTCGACCGTAAATATGTTTTTTATTTTTTTTATGTGTTCGCGGATGACTTCGTCGTATATGAACCGATTTTAATGATTCTTTTTAAATGGAAAGAATATATCCCAATGGTGGTACCGTAATAAGGACACTAAGATCTCTTGATTGCATCCAAGAGAAATCGAGTTGAATCGAGAATTTTTTTTATAATAGTACATCAATATTGCTAATTGATGATGTCATGTGTAGTTTGGTAGTACTTTAATTCGAATAGAACTTCTACGGTGGACTCCAACAGTACGAATTCCGTTTTGTCCTACTTGTTTGCCCATAACGACAGTGAGTAAATCAACATTCAATAAGTAATTCACATTCGAATTTTACGTGGCCAGTCTTGGTATAAAATTTGAAGGGAGTTTATAAGGTTTGTACACATGGCCCAATGATGCAGAAGCATCTCAATAGGCCGCCATAGTGTGGTTCATCTTGTTGCATTGTCTGCATTAGCAATGAGTATGGTGACCACTCCTTTTGAATTCTGCTCATGTTTTCCATCAGGTGGAGTAGACCCATTTTGGCAGGCTCATATTTAAAAAAAATGTTTGTGCTGTACCGTCTGAACTACCATGCATACTCTTTTCTTTGAAAAGCAGTGCCAATATCTGTTATATAAAACAACAGCTGCAGAACTAAATCTATATATTTTTTTTATATTAAACGTTGGGTACGACGCTTTGTGCGCTGCGAGCTAACAGTAATTTAATTATTTATTCAGCTTTCCTTCGCATAAAGGTATACCTCTATTTGTTCGAATATTTATTTGTAGCAGAAAATACTTCTTATAACATTCAGGTGATTAAATTAACGATTTACTTTACACAGCTGAAAAACTGTATGTGTTTGTACTAAATTAACAAGTAATAAAAATCGCTCAAAGAAATTATGAAATAAACCAACTGCTCGTTAAAATAATTAACATGTTTGAAGGTTCTAAAGCAGGGTTTTAAAAGCTACTTTGAAAGGAGGAGTTTCGTTTATTTTAATTTATTTTCAATAGTCCATTTTGGTTTTAATGACTGAACATATTTGACCAAGGATAATGTGTTACTGCTTGGATGTCTGGCAGTTATTTTAATAATTTTCAATCCATAAATATATCTGTAGTTCATGTAAAAGCTAAAATAATTTCCTCTTCGTCAATTCATCATTCATTCATCATACATTATCATATCTTTAATTATTTATGTAAGGGAGTGGGTAGTGCCGGCTATTTACAATTGTAAATGAAGATATTTGCGTATTAGGGTGAGCTGTCGTAAGAGGGCGTTGAGGTACCAGTCAGTAATCTAATCTAAAAGTATTATGCGAAGGTAAAGGGCTGATATATAGAAAGTTAAGCTCAATAACATTTTAAAAGCACTGATATTCTTTGGAAACTGTAATTACGTTTAGGGTGCTCAAAATAAAAATGGTCCTTCGAAAACGAAATGATACTTCGAGCCGAATTTAAATAGAACAAACTTTGAACACATATTTATGAGTATTGTTCCATTGATAAACAATTGGATAGGAATTTATGGTGGGTACTATGTAGGTGTTGAAATATGCTTTTTTCTACCACTTCGGAGACGAAAGACGAAGATAAATACGTCATACAAAAGGAGATTAACTTGGCAAATAAAAGATAGAAAAAATTATAAAAGTTACGTGGTTTTGAATGATTAATAATTTGGAAAAAAGGCACAAATATACAATGTTAACGGTGCGGTACATCACTGTGAAAATACACAATTAAGAAAAATACGCCCACGATGAAATAGGTTGTTTTTTCTGACATTTAACCTGCCACTTACTTGCTTATTTGGTTTGTCTTGTGGGCTGGCTATTCGAGGAGCTTAGGAGTACACCATTAGGAAATTCCTTTTGGCTTTCAGTCCTCATATTTTTACGGACTTACACGTGCAGAGACTTAACATGCATCTTATTTTAGTAGGATTTTGCCTGGTCCGTATACTTGTTTAGCTACATTCTAACTGGTAGTTTATTTATTTGCGAAATTAAATATACCTAGTTTAAAAAAACTTAAAACGCATACAAAAGTCGTATATAAAAAAAAATACAGGTGAAGCGTGTTAAAAAGATTAGTCTGGAATTAAATGGCTTTTCAAACTTTCAGCGTAATATTTTTAATCCTGGACCGATCAAGTATAAAATGTTAAGGTAATACTTGGATACCCATACACCAGGGTCCTCATCGTATACTAGTATACGCGGAAAACAACTAGTATATTATACTAGTTGTTTTCCTCGGCTCCGCCCGCGTGTATGTCGGTTATCGCGGCAAATAGTAGCCTATGTGTTATTCTGATGTAAAAGCTATATTGCTGTAAAGTTTCGTCCAAATTCGTTCAGTTGTTTTTGCGTGAAAGAGTAACAAACATCCATCCATCCATCCATAGGTACGTACAAACTTTAGCGTTTATAATATTAGTAGGATGCTTGCATATGGCTGACGAACCATATTAGATTTAAAACATTTTGTCGCATGGCACACAGTACAGTTGATTAGCTTAATTATTGCTCGTATATACAGGCTATTGTTTTGTTTAAAAAAAAAAAGAATTGATCTAAAGGGATGTGGCTTCTCTACTGAGGCTGTCGTATAGGGTTTTCCAGTCTTCACACGGAGTATCACATGCTGTTAACTAGCTTTTGAGCCATCTTTGTTATTAAGTTATATTAGATCGTTAAACTTACTAGCTATTACCCGGCTTCGCTCGCGTTAACATTAACCCTGCCTTTTTCCCGAGATATAAAAAAGCCTATAATTTGCCTAACTTTGTATCATCCATAACAGTTTAGTTATTTTGACGTGATTGAATAACAAACATGCATCCAAACACATTTACTATAGTTGTAAGACTCAGTTGGTAGCAACCAGCAATATTGAAGCCTCCTTCTTGAAATGATTAAGGCAGTAAGCAATATTGATATTCAAACATAAGTTACAAGTTAGCCATCCAGCATTCAGGGATTTACTTGAGAACGTGAGTAAACTAAGTTAGCCAAGTTATAATCAAGTGTACTGTAGTAATTGCAGATAATAGTAGCTGAGGAGATCCTGTTTAAGTTAACAACTCAGCAGGAGCTGTGTGCACTAAGTTAGTGTTAAGCTTATTGAAGTAGAAGCTTTGGGGTGGTCAAGTTTCTTACTAGGGGCGTGGGGGTGCAGTGACCGTGGGGTTTAATTTATGTTGTTTGTTTATTTAAAGGGGTGATACATAATATCTAAGCATAGCTAGTGTGACTCTTTTGTTGTCAAGACTTCATTCCGAAGGTCTTCATTAGGAAGAATAATTATTTAGGCACTTGGGTAGCTCCAATTTAAGCAGAAATCTAACTCTTTATAGCTAGTGTTTTCAACTCTTGATTCTTATGTGATTTGGTTTGATCCTTTTTTGGCTATCTCGAATCTTGTTCTTTTTAAATCCGGTTTATACCTAGTTATCTTTTTAAAAAGACAATTATAAACAGGATTGCTTCATCACTCATCTTCCCAAATAACATTTCATGTACATTAAATAAGCCGGCATCGTAATAACATTCTAGATGTGTGTGTGACGTGGGTTTTAGTTCATCAAGCAAGGTCATAAATTAGGCAGTCAAGTTGTTCAACAAAAACTTCAATAAACTAAGTAGAGTGTCGATCGTTTGTTGGCAATATAAACGCTTCACGCGAGCACCGAATCCGGGACAATCCCTACACGTCTTGTGAGCTACCGACAGACAGGCTAAGCCCCAGAAAATTACTTTGTCTAAGTTTAAAATGCATTGGTTGGATGTACTAGGTTCTGTACTTTGTACGGTTTAAGTATTGTTGGAAGGTCTTTAAAGCTCAAGACATGCAGTCCATGTTTGTTTTTAGAGGGGTGCGAAAGAATACCTTAAGATTACACGACCTCTGATCCCAATTCCTATCAGATCCCGATTCACTTCTCACTCATACTTAAATAAAGTTAAATACATCATCTTTTATAATTATCTAAATATTATACTAGTTGTTGCCTGCGGCTCCGCCCTCGTGTATGTCGGTTATCGCGGTAAATAGTAGCCTATGTGTTATTCTGATGTATAAGCTATATTACTGTAAAGTTTCATCCAAATCCGTTCAGTAGTTTTTGCGTGAAAGAGTGACAAACATCCATCCATCCATCCATACTTACAAACTTTCGCGTTTATAATATTAGTATAGATATAAAGTAGACCCAGACATAACAATGATGTTTGTTTGAATATTATTTTTCATAAACTTCTCCTCCCGAGGTCCAATGCCGGATGACAAGCGATAAAGGCTCTACAGTCTACATGTATGAACCATAAGCCTAATATATTGGTGTACCAACTATACGCTTTTAACCAACGTTAAAACCTGTCGGGTTTAAAATTTGCAGATGGCAACCATGTGTGAAACTCTGGGAATATGCTAATGTGATTTATACCTAATTTTATAATGAGCTGGGTTTCGTCACTTCGGTGGTTAAATCGTTTCATATCAAGCGCTCGATGCTCTTGAGTGAAATGCCCTTTGATTATGCTCTGTAAAATTAAGAAAGGTGGCCCGTTTTTATGTTCGTGTAGGTTCATATCTTTAAGTAGGTTTATATTTGATGAAAACCAGATTTTTTATTAACCTAAAATAGTCTCTAGTCGAGTCCAGTAACTTCAACTGGTCAAAATATTCAATCTACACCTTTTTTTCCCTTTTAAATAGAACTCCTGCACTGAAAAAATATCCTATTATAAAAAAATATTTATTGGACACAATGAACACACAAACTCAGAATTACAATTTGTGGATCACGCCAAGTGTTTTCACATATGGGGGTCGAACCCAGCGTAGCAGGAAGCGGTGGGAAAACCGTTCTAACCGCTACGCCATTTGTAATATTTAACTTTATATGATTTGTTTTTAATTTAGCTTCACACTATCTATATAAAAAAAACATACTATTTTACACTTTGAAGACCAAGTGATTGTACTAAAACACTTGGTATAGTAGACACCTGTGTGCAATATTATTTACAGAGAATTATCTTTACGTGTCAACATAATACTCGTTTAAGGTAAATATAAAAACGTAGAATTGAAATAATTTCATCAGAAAGTAATCCCTAGTTATTCACTTACGTGAAGGCTTCAAGTTTAATTAAAGCACAAAATCGTATCTATTCTCAGCTATAATCTGTTCATCTCAAATCATACGGCGCACGCACCTCACAAGTTGTCTGCAGACTCCTGCGGATCGGTCGATTCGCAATTGTCGACAAGTCACAGTCGCTCAGTTGCTAATGCAACTTACGAATTGCAAGCCATGTCGTCTGAAATTATATTGTCCGGGATTCTGATTGTAGACGGGATCGTGTCTTTGTTAGATGTTTTATTTTAGATTTAAAATTTTTGTCTGAGTTTTTTTTATTTAATAGGGGGCAAATGAGCAGACGTATCGCCTGATGGTAAGCTATTTAGCTATTACCGCCGTCCATGGACACCCGCAACACAAGAGGCGTCACAAGTGCGTTGCCTGACTTGGGGATGGGGATGGCGAGGGCGATGGGGTGAGGGGTTCAGGTATGGGCGTCCGGTATCCTCACTCACTTGGTGCAACACAGCTCAAGGGCCGTTTCACACCGGATTTCCGTGAGGCTGTGGTATCCCTCTGGTCGAGACGGGCTTGAAACGGCTTGCTTCATGCCGAAGCGTGGTTCTTCCACGACAAGAGTTTAGTAACATTATAAATTTTGGTGGTAGATGATAAAGTTTTGATTAATCTTAAAGGATACTAAAGCTGATAATTGGTCATCATCATCATCATCATGTCAGTCCACTGCTGGACATAGGCCTACCCGAAGGCTTCCTATAACAACCGCTGCCTGCATCCAGCGTTTTCCTGCGACCCTCACCATCTCTCAATTGTATAGTTTTATCTATATGGAAATAATCTAATTAAACTAATGTATGTTGAAAAAAGCATTGCGTAGCACCGGCTTATTATAAGGCCTATGGTATCACTTTCTTGGTCTTTTATAGCTAAAATAAGCTATATGTGTAATAAACATATAACTAGAACAAAGATTTTGTGAGTATTGTATGAGAATAGCTATCTAGTAGCTTAAGAAGACGCCACATACCCAAGTAGTCTCGTAATTGAGGAGAATATACTACACCTTTACAATAACCGTTTTTTTCTAAGCTGCATCGATAGAGTTCGTTATAAGCAAGAATATTAATCTATATATATAAAAGAGGAAGGTGACTGACTGACTGACTGACATACCCAGAGATCAACGCACAGCCCAAACCGCTGAAGCTAGAATCCTGAAATTTTGCATTTAGGTTGTTTCTATAACGTAAGTGACCACAAAGAAAGGAATTTTTGAAATTCCACCCCTAAGGGGGTAAATCAGGGGATGAAAGTCTGCGTGAGCGAAGCCGCGTGTAAAAGCTAGTCTTCAATATGAATGCATATGTCTTTTTTAACAAACAATTTACGAGTCTAGTGTTGGTTGTCTCAGAAATGGTATAAGTTCAAACGAATTGCTTTTTGTAGTTTTAACTTAATGTAACAATTGTCTGAAACTTTTTTGCTGTAGAAATAAAACATCTAACGTTATTTAACTTGAGATAATAGAAGAAGTGGAAAATACAATTTCACGAAAAACTGAACTTGGTGAAAAAGTTTTTGTTGTATCAGTATGTTTATATTTATTACTTTTAAAAGCTTCGAGGAAAGGATGTGAACACTATTTTAAGCTGAATACGGGCGCTTTTAAATAAAACAACCAGTGTTGTAGTGGAACTTGTTATATTACTTAACTAATGCAATTACAACTCCAAAATGTCGACAATTAAGTTAAGGATTGCTTAGTATATATATCGTCTCGGTAACAATATCCTTGCGCGATTCAAATAACCGAGGCAACGCCATCTTTCGAGTGACAGGTAAAACTTGTATACCTTAGACATACCGCCCACCAAGGACATATTGCAGAATGTCCTTACAACAAGGACTTCTAACCGCCCACCATGTAACAGGTTGGACAAAGGGAAAATTGCGTTTGTCTTTGGTGGGTTACAACAATTTCAATATAAACTAAACAAAAACAACACAAACCTATATCTCGCCCATATACTTCATATATGCGAATTAGGAAAATATTAACTTGACATATAAACAGTTATACGGGACGAGCCAATGATAAGTAAATTAGTTGTTGTTGTTGAATCTTAATGTTAATACTTAACCTTAATTTACTTACTATTTAAACAATTATTATTTTTTAAGCCAAAACTGAAAGAAATAAAGCTATAAAACTCTTAATACATTTTTTTACTCTTAATAAGAACTACATATATTAAGCTGGACATCTCAGAGTGACATGGGCTATATTATATTTTCCGTAATGAACCCGTGCGAAACCGTGGCGGGTTGCTAGTGTATATATATAAGACGTGCTCGCCAAAAGCTACTATAAATTAGTCTTAATTACATACTGGAAGGACACACACTTTTGAGACGGGTCTTTTTATTAAAGAATTTTTAGTGCGAAGAGTAACTACACGTGTGATACCATCAGAACCAGGATGCTTATGTTCTATGCGTCCCAGTAACCATCTGCCAGGAGGTAAGTCATCTTCCTTAACTAACACCACGTCCCCAATAACAGGTTCTGGCGTTTGGTAAGTCCATTTAAGTCGCTGAAGAACTTGATTTAAATAATCTTTTGACCAGAGCCGCCAAAAGTCTTGTGTCATTTTTTGGGTTAGTTGCCAACGTCTGAGGTTAGATACATTTGTATTTTCAAAATTAGTATCAGGCACTAATACCAGCGGCTCTCCAACCAGAAAGTGACCCGGAGTTAGCACTTCTAGCTCTTTTTGATCCTCAATATAAGACAGCGGTCTCGAATTGAGACATGCCTCGATTTGAGCTAGGACGGTCGTAAGCTCCTCAAAGGTCAAGGTTGAATTACCGACTACTCGTTTGAGATGGTGCTTAGTTGACCTTATGCCCGACTCCCATAGACCGCCTTGGTTTGGCGCATGTGGAGTAATAAAAGTCCACTGAGTGCCATTATTCGCAAGACTCTCAGATAGCTCCGGTATAAACGTTGACTTTTCTTCGTCAAACAACTCGGCTAACTCACGCGCAGCTCCCACAAAATTTGTGCCATTGTCACTGTACAACCGAGCACAGCGACCCCATCTGGCTACAAATCTTTTAAATGCTGCCAAAAACCCTTTTGATGTCATATCACTGACGACCTCGAGATGGATTGCCCTCGTACACATACAAACAAATAGTGCAATATAGCCCTTGTAAGATTTATTACCGCGTCCCGGTGATACCCTGATATTAATAGGGCCCGCGTAGTCAACCCCACTATTTAAAAATACCTTATCAGGTGTAACTCGCGGCGAGGGAAGTTGTCCCATTAATTGGTTCCTGGTTTTGTTCGAATACCTAATGCAAACAACACAATTTCTGTAACAAGCCTTCACTAGTACCTTAACTCCCACAACCCAGTACTTAGACCTCAAATAGGTAATCATAGCCTGAGGTCCTCCGTGCATCGTCTTCAAATGCGCGTCTGCTATTAACAATTTTGTGAGGAAAGAATCCTTAGGTATAAGAATTGGGTGTTTGCGATTATACTCCAATTGCGACATCTCCAAACGACCCCCTACTCTAATGACCCCTTCCGAGTCTAAGAATAAATTTAAAGATTTAAATTTGCCTCTAGTATTTAATTTCGAACCAGACGACTTCAATTCTTGAATTTCCTCCAGAAAACATTCCTCTTGGCACTTCTTAACACAAATTTCCATTGCTTCATCAAGCTCCGCTTTCGTTAGATAACTATCTCGATATTTTGTTCTATTGTCTCTAGATCTTGTACATTTTAAGAAGCGCCTACAGTACGCTACAACTCTTACCAACCTTTTAAGCGAGGAATATCTACACCAAAAGGAATGATCAAGAATGCCCGTGTGAGTCTTTACTTCTTCTAAATTGGTAATTAAATGTTTCGGTTTTTTATAATCGATTATTGACTCACGTAAGAATTGAGGCCCTTCAAACCAAAGTGACATTTTGTTAAGTTCACTCGGAGCTACCCCACGGGAGGCACAATCAGCTGGATTTTGCTTGGATGAAACGTGGGACCAATGTTGGGTATCCAGAGTAGTGAGTATTTTAGATACACGGTTAGCCACAAAGGTCTTCCAACGATTCGGGTGACAATTAAGCCAAGCCAGAACAACCTCCGAATCCGTCCAAGCTCGCAATTCATTCACGTTCAAAACCCTTGCTACTTCCACCATCAGTTTGGCTAGCAAAACAGCCCCACACAACTCTAGCCTCGGTATTGAAACCTGCTTAACAGGTGCTACCTTTGTTTTTGCCGTAACTAGGGACACCTGTATGTTGCCTTCCTTATCAACCACCCTTAGATATACCACGGCTGCATAGGCCATCTTCGAGGCATCTGAAAATCCATGTAGCTGTATATTCAAATCACTAGCATATGTGCGGTACCATCTTGGTATGTCAATATTGGCTAACAAAGGTAAGTCTCTTCGATACGTAGTCCATTCCTTTAGAATATGGTTTGGCACTTCATCGTCCCAGCCAATACCGACTAACCAAAGTTTTTGTATCAGAATTTTTGCTGTAATGATGCTAGGTGCCAGCCATCCCAATGGGTCAAACAATCTAGAAATATCTGATACGATTTTCCGTTTAGTAATCGGTGCGGCAGGGCACGTCAGCTCCACAAAGTATTTGAAGACATCAGCTTGAGAATCCCAGGTAAGTCCAAGTATTTTAGTTATATTATCAAGTTTTATTTTTATTTTTTCATCCTTACTCATATCCCGTTCTTTGATTTTAGCCATCAATTCTTTACTGTTGCTGTTCCATTTTTGTAATTGGAATCCCCCTTTCGATAGGACTGTATTCATTTTATCGTAAATTCCAACCGCTTCATTAACATTTTCAGCTCCTGACATTAAATCATCCATGTAGAACTCATTACGTATGATTGACGCTACTTTAGGATCATCCTGGCACTCATCGTACGCTACCTGATGAAGAGTACGAACGGCCAAGAAGGGGGCAGAAGCTGTCCCAAACGTTACCGTTATCAGTTCGTATTCTTCCAAGTCTTGGTCTGATGTATCTCTCCATAAAATTCGCTGAAAGATGGTATCCCTACGATCGATCAAAACCTGCCTGTACATTTTAACGATGTCCACGATGAGACAAATGGGCTTTATTCTCCAACGCATTATGATATGACGAAGATCCGCCTGTAATGCTGGTCCGACCAACAACATATCATTTAAGGAAATTCCATTGGGACCTTTACAGGAGGCATCAAAAACAACTCTCACTTTAGTTGTAGTCTTATCGTTCCTGACGACAGCATGGTGAGGTAAGTATACAGGTGTTTGACTCTTTATTTGACTTTCTTTTACTTTCTCCATGTGACCTAGTTCTAAATATTCTCTAATAACATTCTTATAATTTTCTTTAAATGATCTATCTTTATTTAGTCTTGCCTCTAAACCTTTAAACCGTTTTTCAGCTATAGCTTTCGACTCACCAAACTGACGCATCAAGTCGGTATCGCGGAACGGTAAGCGTACTACATACCGACCGCTCTCATTCCGGGATGTCGTTGCAGCGAATAACTCCTCACATTTTACTTCTTCTTCTGTAAGCATGCTACTAATTTCAGTTGGTTCATTTTCCAGTTCCCAAAAGCGTTTTAATAAATCGTCCGTCTCGAAACTAGCATGCGTAACTGTAATGTGTGAAGAAATATTGGAAGTATTGTCTGTGTCAGATACGCCTGACACTATCCACCCGAGTGTCGTGTCTTGTGCCAACAAAGTACCACTCAAATTACGCTTTATGCCCGGCTGAATGACTTGGGTATAAACCTCAGCGCCCAACAAAATATCAATTTTGTTAGGCCTGTGGTATTCAGGATCCGCCAAGTCATTTTCAGTCAAGTCTACCCATTCTACTCTTGCTACTTTCGTAACCGGGAGAAGGGCAGTCACTGACTTCAACACATAGGCATTGACGTTTATGTGAAGGTTAGGATTTTTCCTAGATCTTATCTTAACCGTGACCGTGTGCTTTGATATGACACTTTTTTCACCGCCGACGCCTAACACTGTGTTCCGTGTGGCAACCCTATTTAAACCTAAATATTGGACCATAGACTCTGTAATAAAAGATCCTTGCGACCCCTGATCTAGCAAGGCTCTAATCACCCTATATGTCCCATCCTTCGACTCGGCTTTAACCAAAGCCGTAGTTAACAAAACTGTTTTGCTATTCCCGGTCGAAAAACAGGACACCATTGTCTTGCTAGGGTCGGGCCCTTGCGCGGTAAATTCCTTTATATGCGCCTGTGCTCTATTTGCAGGTGAAGCTCCCGCGCGAGAACTTCTAACATTCTCAACTAGTGGTTCAGAATTTTCATTGTCCTGGTGCAATAAAGAATTATGACGCCGGTTACACGTCTGACATCGTAATGGAACTTTACACACCCGGGCAGAATGATTACCGTTAAGACAGACAAAACACAAGTTATTTTCCTGAACAAACTGACGCCGGTTTGCTACAGGCTCTTTGATGAATGCCTGACAATTTCCTATTTTGTGAGTTGCTGAACAAAAGGCACATCTTATATCTTTTAAACCCTTATCTTTAATAGAAAGAAAAGATTGCATACCTTTTTGAGGATTCTTAGACACCTTGGACTTTATTTCCATACCTTCCAGACCTCTAAATCGACCGGTAAGAAAACGAGAGAATTCTGAAAAGGTAGGTAGTTCCTCATTAGAGTCCTCAGAAATTTTCAATTCCCAAGCTTTTCTTGTTTCATTATCTAGTTTTTCACTAATAATATATATAATTATAATATCCCAAGACGAAATATCGACCCCTAAATTTTTTATAGACTCTAAACAGTCAGTTGTATTATTTAATAAATATTTAATTCCCAGAGCTGATTCATTTAATAATGCCTTTTGAGTGAGCAATCTTTTTAGTATACCTTTAGCTAAAAACTTTTTATTATTGTAAGTACCATCTAATTTTAACCACGCCATCTCATAATTATCACACGTGACCTTTATGTTCCGAAGCAATTGCTCTGCTTCGCCCGTTAAATGCCCTTTCAAATAATAAAATTTTTGTGACTCATCCAAATTTTCATTGTTGTGTACCAACCCTAAAAATAAATCTCTAAATGTTTGCCATTCCGAGTACCGCCCAGAAAATATAGGAATCTTAATTTCTGGTAGCTTAACTCTGTTCATAAACTTTTTATTTTGACCGTCAGATTCTATTTGTTCCGCGGTAGAAGTAGTTTTAAATTTTATTAAGATATCCTTCAGTTCCGTTTTATGTTCTATGTACAGCTCTTCAACAACATCATATACAGAATTTTTGTGATAAGCCGAACTATACAAATCTGCTTTTTTTACCTGCCCGATCATATCATTGTGGTTATTACAAAACATTGTCCACTGTTTTTCAAAGTTTTCTAGCCTAGTTTCCACATATGCAATGGTTCGTCTATCCTTAGGGGACTTTTTGAAATTGGTAACTGCTTTAAGCATTTTGTCCTTAATGTCCTCCTGCAGAATATCGAACGACTCCATATTTTCAAAAGTATTGCAATAATTCACTAACTTTATTCACTATTTAAATTGATTTTTATAAAACACAAATATGTAGGATTTTTATAAAACACAAATATGTAGGTAAAATGAAAAAGTAAAAAATAAATTAGATGACTAAATTATTCTAAGTCTCAAATGATACGAAATTTTCTAAGTGTTTTTAACTAATTCAACTGAGATTGAAATCGGACATAGGTTCCCCGTCTCAACCATTATTGACTTAAAATTACACAAGTCCCAAAACCAAATAAATTCTAAAAGCTACAACAAATCTCAAATATTATATCAAATATATCTAACTATTCTAAGTCACTAGAGTCTCTAAGCTTGAAAATACACTAACTTTTAACTTCTTTTAAATAAATTTTAAAATGTACTCACAGTTGTCCGGGTTTACACCACACAAACCAATTCACTTCCAACCGTCGTTGAAATGTTGTACCAGTGGCGACCTCTTGCGGTCGATTTTGGAAGCTGCGTTGTCGTCCCTTTTAACCTCTTGGTTCCGTTCGGTATCGCTTCTCCTGCCTGTTCCCGGTGGCGCCTCTTGAATACCAAATCAAGCCTTGGCACCACTTAATTGCTCCTCCAGCGCTCGACACTTCCTTGTGCCCGCTGTAGGGAATTATGCTCTGATCCGCAATCCACGAACCAGTCCTAACAAGGCGGGTGATACCGTATCACCACTGAAGAGCTATCAAAAAAGCGCTTAACGTATTCGAAAATCCGGCTCGTAAGGACCATGAACACTATTTTAAGCTGAATACGGGCGCTTTTAAATAAAACAACCAGTGTTGTAGTGGAACTTGTTATATTACTTAACTAATGCAATTACAACTCCAAAATGTCGACAATTAAGTTAAGGATTGCTTAGTATATAGATCGTCTCGGTAACAATATCCTTGCGCGATTCAAATAACCGAGGCAACGCCATCTTTCGAGTGACAGGTAAAACTTGTATACCTTAGACAGGATGAATAAATTATCGATATTGGTTAAACGAATTTTAATGAAACATTTTTATTAAAATTAACTCCACAGGAATAATTTTTGAGTTTCAATTAGGGAAAAGCAAATTAAAATAGAATTATTTTATCCATTTACCCTAACTTTTAAAGGCCTATTGCCGTTAATCGAACAGGGGTTGACTGGAAGATCCTTCTAACAAATTAAAGATTTAGATGTTTAATATACTTTTGCTTACGATTTAATATATATACGCGAGAGTATATAGTAAGATGTCAAGCTCATGCCCTTGGGTAACGGATTTAGAATAGGCAGTGTCACCACCCTTATTCATCCTATGGGTGTCATAAGAGGTGACTAAGAACGCAAACAACCAGGACAACATGACTGCAAAGAGAAGTAAAACTTGAAACAACCCCTATACCAACCCGTCTGGCAAATGTGGTATAGCAGACCATTTTTTTTTAATGTGTGGAAATCCCCTCGGACCGTCACCCCACCGGGGCTTGCGGCGGGGCGGTGTGTCGGACTCGAACCGACTAAAACCACACGGTGTGCCACTCTGCGCCTGTGAAGGGAGGAGTCCGGGAACTGCAGTTATTAACACATCCGGACCCCTCCCAGCGCCTGCCCGCACAGAAGCGGGCACCGTCTGCTGGTAGACTCTCAATTAGGCGACGTACGGCACACGCGTACGTCGCCCCCTCGCGGGTGGCCACTAGAGCGGATGGAAGGGAAAGCCCGTCCCGATCATCCGCGGCCACACTCAGGGCGGCATGAGGCGCTGATAGGCGCGCCTCCGCCGCCCGGTTCGCCGGCGGCGGATTGGGTCCGAGTGGATATCATCCTCCCGGGCCTTCTCCGCCACCTCCTTCTGCGAGATGACTTCTTCGCAGAAGGTTGCGACCGCGGTAGGTATAGCAGACCATTTTTTTTTTTTTTTTTTTTTTTTTTTTTTTTTTTTTTAACGTGTGGAAATCCCCTCGGACCGTCACCCCACCGGGGCTTGCGGCGGGGCGGTGTGTCGGACTCGAACCGACTAAAACCACACGGTGTGCCACTCTGCGCCTGTGAAGGGAGGAATCCGGGAACTGCAGATATTAACACGTCCGGACCCCTCCCAGCGCTTGCCCGCACTGAAGCGGGCACCGTCTGCTGGTATGACTCTCAATTTAGGCGACGTACGGCACACGCATACGTCGCCCCCTCGCGGGTGGCCACTAGAGCGGATGGAGGGGAAAGCCCGTCCCGACCATCCGCGGCCACACTCAGGGCGGCATGAGGCGCTGATAGGCGCGCCTCCGCCGCCCGGTTCGCCGGCGGCGGATTGGGTCCGAGTGGATATCATCCTCCCGGGCCTTCTCCGCCACCTCCTTCCGCGAGATTACATCTTCGCAGAAGGTTGCGACCGCGGTAAAACTGCTGTCGCTACCGGCCATGCGGGACTCAATTCCCTCCTAGCGACCGAGTGCAGGTACTTCCCGAAGCAACCGTGCCCGGAAAGGACCTGCGTCAGTCGGAAGGAAAGGGTCCCGTGCTGCCGCCCTGCCCACTCGAGGATGACCGGCTGGAGAGCCTCCACGGCGGCAAAGCCAGCGCGTGGAGTCTCCAGCCGGAACGACCATCTGTCCATAGTGGCTCGACGAGCGGCTTCACGCCATTCGCGTACCTCTCCGGGCGGAGGGCGATAGCCATACTCCGCCCGATATCCAGCCACCCGTCGATAAACTTCGGCGAGCACTTCCGCCTCCAAATCCCACGGGGGTGTCCCGGCCAAGGCGCACGCCGCCTCGGTCGACACCGTGCGGTATCCGCGTATGGCTCTGACTGCCAATACCCTCTGAGGCCTCCAGAGGCGGGCCTTATTTAGGGCAGTCAGAGCCGCAGGTATAGCAGACCAAGACCAAGCTAAAGGTTGTTTGTGATGATGTTGATGACATATTAAGGTAGATATAACCAAGGTAGTAGAGCTCCGCTGATTTCAGTACGAACGGGCCGGCTCGACCGGGGCGGTACTACCCTCGCACAGAGAATCAAGGTAAAATGACAGCGATCGTGCTGTCGTGTTTCGTTGGTGAGTGCGAGACCGGAGGCCCAATGATGCAGGAGCATCTCTAGCCCACCATGGTGTGGGTCACCATGCTGCATTGTTGCATTGTCTGCAGTCGCAGTATAGTGACCACCACTCTTGGATTCTGCTTATGCTTTCCATCAGGTAGAGTAGAGTCATTTTGGCTGGGCAAAACATATAAAAAAAAAAAAATTACGCTATAAAGATGGAAAAATAAGCTCAAGGTCTCAAGTTTCAATTGAACATCAAAAATACATTAATATCTCAGTAAAAAAAATTGTTAATTTTTTATTATCACAAAACACGAAAGCAATCTATGATAATGAACAATGTTCATCATAATTAGCTGTCAATGATCCTTGATAGAAGGATAAATGCAGACAATATTCCGTCAAATCCCTTTATTAAATCCGGTATTCATCTTCTAAATGCGTTAAATACCGCAGCGGTAATCTAGGCTTAACGTTTCATTAATTTCTCGTCTATTGTTTCAGGTAAATTATCAGTAATTACGCGATTTCAGTCTGTGTTCTCTCTTGTGAAATGGGTAAGTGTATATTAGTGAACATAAGACGGCTTACTGCGAATATCCAGATGCATACAAATGCATTAATGGCAAGGCTTTTAGATAGATAATCTTACTAAATCCCGTGTTTGTTTTTATGTCTGAACCCAATGACCTTAAAAAGAAGTTCAACCTAAAATGACAGCATTCGTGCTGTCGTGTTTCTTTGGTGAGTGCGTGACTGGAGGCGCAATGATGCAGAAGCATCTCAACAGGCCGCCATAGTGTGGGTCACCATGCTCATATGGTGACCACCACTCTTAAATTCTGCTCATGCTTTCCATCAGGCAGAGTAGAGTTGCTTAGGTAAGCTCATACATATAAAATAATGTACCTACTGAGCGCATTTGATTACGGATTCGTTACTCTGATTCATAAACGAGGTTTATAATTCATTAGGATTTTATGTAAGTTCAATTAAACATGACAACGATTGTTAAAGTTGTAGACGTGTCACCTGATGGCAAGTGGTTATCGTCGTCCACCAATTCTACCACTCAAGAATCGCAAGTTCATTGCCGCCCTTTGAGCCCACCTTCCTATATTGAGTACAGGGGGTTTGCCTCTGCTTACGTCACTCACTCTTAATGCCCATAAACGGAAAAACAACGAAATTGTTGTTGATTCTAATTCAGTAAATTACAAGAAAAAATTGCAAGAAAATGTTCCTCATACACCAGATGCAGATATTCAGTTTATTACAGAATATGTAAGCAAAGTAAATCTATACAAATAAAATTTAAGTGTGTGTTTGTAATTTCAAAGTTTTCAAACAGCTTTTAATAAATGCATTTAAACCTATATACGGTAGTACTTATATGAATTAATCAATTTTTAAATTTTTTGGCTATTTTTTTCGTCTAATGTCTGGAACGACAGGACCAATTTTAAAAGAACTTTAGGAGTAACTTAGGCTTTTTTAAGACTAGCTTCGGCCTGCCCGCGTTACCACTACGCCATCCGTGCAGTCATTTAAGGGGATAGTCAAGGGATAATGGTTTTACAGATGGATTGGAAGTATAAATCTAAAGTGGATGTTGCCTGAAAGTTTGAATATACATATATGTATTGTATAATAGCTAAGCCCCGCGGCGTTACTTGCGGTTGTTATTGCAAAGTACTACTAGTTGTATACTAGTATGTTTGAAAGGTCCATCGCGACATCTATACTAATATTATAAACGTGAAAGTTTGTAAGAATGGATGGATGTTTGTTACTCTTTCACGAAAAAATTACTGAACGGATTTGGATGAAATTTTACAGTTATATAGCTTATACATCAGAATAACACATATACTACTATTTGCCGCGATAACCGACATATACGCGGGCGGAGCCGCGTAATAATAACTAAATAAATGAATCTTTAATTCCCAGTGTCAGACGAAATCGTAGTATGCAAAATGTGCCTCTACCTTTCCGTTTACCTTAGGGTTACAGACATGTGAGTGGAACATTTATGTCTGTACGATCGCTTACAGAGAGATAAAATAACAAGTGATTGTCTACTGGCGGTACTTTGAGCAATTTGCACGAGTGAGCCGATTCAGCGACGAAATGATCGCTCCGGTACAGAGGTGCGGTGAACGAACTATCCTCTTTGAAAATATTTGACTACAAAATTGATGTTTTTAGGAACGTCAACTAATAGGTACGCACTTTTAGGCTTTTATGTTAATCAGAAAAGAGAGGTAAAGCGATAGATTTTCTTGCATGGTGTCTGTCTTTTTGGAAAACACAGAATTATTGTAGGAAAAATGCTGCATAGAAATGTATCTCTCGTATTGTAATAACTTATATTAGACTGTACTTGATACGTCACGACATATACACACATCAAAAATGTCTAGGGATCAACATATGTGTCTAGGGATCAACATATATTTTTGCAATAACTTTTCTCCTGATTGATATTAATTAAAATTTTCTTTAAGGATTCATCAAATAAAGTGTTTTCGTTTGTCACAGTAACGATAAACCAAGTCACCTTTGCATTAATAAAGAAATTTGCCATTTTCCTAATAAAAGGATTTTTGACATTTGAACCACTAACATTAAAGTTCGAAAAAAAGACTGAAATAACAGTTTTCTTTAAAATTTTATTAGGTAACTTAAACAATTAATAATCCGTGTTTCTACCGCGAACACTAACACAAGAACATCGGTTTGGCATACTCAAAATGAGTTCATCCAAATCATGCTGTGGAATGGCCGCCCATGTTCGTTGCAACAACAAAAAAAGGTCTTCTTGCGACTGGATACCCTCCATATTCGGCAGAGCTCTTCTCTGTAGCATATCCCATGCATGCTCAATCGGGTTCAAGTCTGGCGACTGAGCAGGCCAGGGCCAAAGCCACATCTCAATCTCAAGAAATCCGCATAAAAATGCTTGATCCCTAGACACTTTTGATGTGTGTATATTTCATATTACCTACATTGTTAATTGCAAAAGTTTTTTTGTTGATGCATTTTAACGTCAAATCAAATCACTTTAACTCTACTCTGTGATTTAACCTTTATTATCCTAATGGTGGGTCTGACAAAATAGCCATAAGTATAACAATGAGGCTGATAAAACCCTTTTCATCAACACAAATATTATTCCAAACCGATTTGACTTAAAACATTGAGTTTGTAATCTGTGGTGGTTCTGTTAATAATCTTCAGTGCAACACTATGTAATACTCATGGTCTAAGAAAGCAAGGTCTCCGATTCCGAGAGCTGCCCGATGTGACGTCACTATCCAGTTACCACTTTATAGCAACATAACTCGAAATGAACCAACCAAAACCAGCGAACAGCAATATGACACAAAATGAACCAACCAGAACCAGCGATAGCGATGATGACGTCATGTCTGTCGTCGGAATGCCATAACTGGCGAAGTATATTATTATACCATGGTAATATTGATGTTAGTTGGTGGTTTTATAGTATATGGACCTAAAAGCACACTGAAGGCTGACTAAAAAATATGTAGAAAGTGTACATGCTCCAGGATAGTCATTTCAAAAAGAAAAGAAGTGGTCACACGTTCTTGTAAAGGTACAATATTGGTTGTTGTTACGAAACATGTCTATTTCTAGCAGTCAACAGCTTTCGGTTGAGAAGAGTTAAAAAAATGGATGTATTAAGAGCTACACTTTTAGAGGTACATGAGTCCCTTGTGTCGTTATGAAATCTAAATTTCGCATTAATAAATGATTTAGAGTTCGGAAGCGGCGGCTGAGCCTAGAATATATTCTTCTCTAGGGACCGATATTATCAACGCTTGTCTCTTCTATAGACGTGTCTTACAAAATCAGTGTATCATATGATTTTGTTCATAGTTTTATGGCATTGCGTTGGACCTTTAGCATGGTCTAAAAATATCGTTTTAACCTACTTGGGTCACTTCTTAACCCCAAGATATAGTCTCATTCCACGTTTTCCAACCAAATAACCTCTAGGATAGAAACACGTACAAAAGTTACATCTAAACACCTTGCTTCCACACCTGGCGATAAAGCCTTTATAAAATTTTTCTTGTCATAAATTCTCTGAAATATTGAAATGTGATACACGCGAAATGAGTTATACGAACAATTGAACTAGTTAGAAACATGAAACTAATTGCATCACACCTACTTGATAAGATTTACGCGTGAACTCCTACTTTAATTGACTGTATACATATGTACGCTGAATTTCTCTATTTGTTGATTATGTACGTATATATATTCAGTACACTTCAATGGGCCTTCATCACGAAAGAAAATTGTTGTTAACTGTTTTCTTCAATACTCAATTTTCCAACCTAGGAGTAGCATTTTAAACACAAATGTTCTTAAATTATACGGGAAGTAAACGTTTTCAAGTAAAAAACTTTCAAAACCGTAACAACTTGTGTAGTAATTATGTCAATAGTAATTTAATAAAGGGATGACGTAGATCTCTTTTCTGATTCTTTCTTTTTCCGAACCTAAGAATTTATATTATTTGGTAATACAAATATTAACTACTTAAACAGAAACAGTAACTTAGTAATGACATCAACCGCGGGCAACGCCGTGGGGCTAAGCTAATTTAAAAAAAGTAGCAAAAGTTACTCCTTTTATCATCGGCTACCTGTCAGTGAAAGTCCTGTCAAAATCGGCCCAACCATTCCAGAGATAAGCCGGAACAAACATTGAAATTTGAAACAGACACTGCAATTTTATTTATTTGCATAGATAGATAAAAACACTTATCATATTCTCTACACGCAGACATACACACACACAATTACCGCATGCTTATAAAAAAACTGCATACCTTCTAATGAGTCGTACAAATTACAGAGAAATGCTGTCCCCAACATATTTTCATAGCTGAGAACCGTTAATACTTAACTAAACATTACTTCCTAGGTAGTTTAAAAGCTACGCTGTAGCAAAATGATTAATCTACGCATTCATGAGGTTCTGTTTTATCATGCTCTTCTAAAAGGTACCGCCTGTTCCTGATGTATTTTTCTGGTGAAACGAACGAGGATATAGAACACTTGGCTACAGCCACTCATGGACATCTCCAACTCCAAGAGTCACAAATGCTTGTCTTTGAGTTTACCCTCATAGAATCAGAGAGGGTTTGAGATTCGATACTGCACGGTTTTATACTGAGCCAAGGGTTCAAATCCCACATGGGACAACACTTTGTGTGATCTATAAATTGTAGTCCTGAGTCTGGGTGTTCTTTGTGTCTATGTTTAATAATAATAATTACTTACCCGGTGAACTACGAAAGCAATACGTAACAGTGGTTATTTGTGAGGCCGTGGTATCATTACTCCAGTCGAAAAGGGTCATAATTATGTGCTAAAGCATAGGTTTAAAACGGTAGTCTTTAAAAATAATAACAATAAAGCATTTATAAAAAAATTAAACCACCTTTTTAGGGTTCAAAAATGATATTGAGATTTCTAATATTATTTTTTTCTAAACTGAATAGTTTGCGCGAGAGACACTTCAAAGGTGGTTAAGTGCCCCTGTAACTTCTAAAATAAGAGAATGATAAATCTTAAAAAAAAAGATGTTTTTTTACCTTTTTTTATTATTACCATGCAAACTTCCACCGAAAATTAGTTTGAACGAAATCTAGTAAGTAGTTTTTTTCAATACGTCATACATCGTAAATTGCAATTTACCTTTCATTCAATCAACACAAATATAAAAAAGTAAAAAAATATATTATGTTACTTGCTGCTGCAGAACCCTTCATGGGCGAGTCCGACTCGCACTTGGCCGCTTTTTTTAAGAACTACGTGCCTTGCTTAATTCATAATACTTAGAAACTTTAAGCAGTCTTTGTGCTAGTATAAACCGATTATAAACTTTGAAGTAAAGTGAATTTTTCAGGTGCAAGTTTCAAGCTACTAACTCCAATTAATAAGCGAATTTGATTTAAAACTTAGAAATAGCGTATTTATTTACCTAAGTAGAAGTAGCTAATCTTTTTGGGAAAATAATTGTCTATATTTTGATTAAAATTATGATTGAAGTCGATTCAGGGATTTCGGTGTCTTGGATTTATTTAGAAGAAATGGAGAAATAATAACGCTGACTGCCTCGTTGGTCTCGCGGTTGGCGTATGCGACTGCTGATCATGAGGTCTCGGGTTCGATTCCCAGGTCGGACCAAATGTACCGCCTGTTGCTGATGTATTTTTCTGGTGAAACGAACGAGGATACAGAACACTTGGCTACGGCCACTCATGGACATCTCCAACTCCACCAGGCCGCCATAGTCTCGGTCACCATGCTGCATTGTCCTTATTCGCAAAGAGGATGGTGACCGCCACTCCTGGATTCTGTTCATGCTTACTATCAGGTAGGGCAGAGTCATTTTGGCAGCTAACTATAAAAAAAAAAAGTTTGTATGATCTACAAATAAGTTTTCACTGCAACTGTTTCGAGTTTAATGTATCCAAAATACTCATATTTATTTTTATATATGTATGTATGTTTATTAGCAGCGTAGTAAATATAGCAAAGGCTGTACCTAATTTGGAATCCGGTGCGAAATGTCAAATAGTTGTTATTACTTTACCAGTTTTTGCACCCGGCAACGCGCGTCTATGTCGATTATATTTCCTTCCTCAAGAATCAAAGTATCGCCATGCCAGATTTCATTGAAATCGATGCAGCAGTTTAGACAGACAGACACAGATACTTTCGAATTTATAATTTTAGTATGTATAGATTGGCATGATGCTTAATTTTATGTATTGAGTTTTAGGCGTCAATCGTTCGTAACTCGTACGGGCCATTCCCACGACATAAATCTCGGTGTTACTGTTCCCGAGAAACCCTACCCTAACTCGATTTGAAGTGCGTTTAGTTTCACAGGCCAATTCTGCCGTGGTTATATACAACTGCAAATGATTTTCAGTTTTACTGGCCTTTTATTAAAGTAGAAAATATTTTAAAGTTATGATAGATGGAGAGCTCTTCGTATGTTCTTAATATTTAATCGGCTCTTTTAGCTTCTAAGGGTGCCAGTCTTTAGACAAGTATCGGGTGTTTGTCGACTTTAAGCTAGATAACTTTAAGTGGATTAAGGAAAGCCATAGAAGTTTTCTCCTTAAGTTGATGGCACTTATTGCACGCACTTGGTGTTGAGACTCAAATAATCAACAGCACTTTGTAAGCTTTCTTGTGTCTACTTCTTAAGAAGACACTCCAGAAAGAGAGAGAGTTATTATTCTTTATATTAATTACTAGTAATTTCCCTTGTGCTTTTTAATTTACGTGAATCAAAAATGTTGTAACCTTCTTTACGAAAACTGTGCGAAGTATAAAATTTGGCACAATTAAAGTTTATATGGAGGAGGAATGCAGAAAGCTAAAAACAAAAAGTAAGGAATTATGGTCAATTGTCGATCACTTGGCGACCACTATTTTGTGTAATTAGTGTTTAGCTGACGAACTGAGAACTGTAGCACTTTGAAAAGTTTAAAATTAATAACATTTTTAGTATGTATTTACGTAAGAACTTATAGTTTCTCCACTGTTTAGTTTTTGGTAGTTTAAAGTTCTTAGTATTAGTTACTCGTCCGTGTACTATCCTACATCTAAATGCAGCACGGCGAATACCAATGCGAAACCCTTTAGGCCAGTAGTCGGCACGGCTCGCGAATCCTAATGAAAGACCTTTGTTGTTTATTGTGCCCGTATCGTATGTATCAGGGTTCGATTTTACGTGAATTACTGCCCATCCCGTTAAACGGTACAACATTTCGCCTCTTTTTTCGGTGGAATGGTGTTGAGGGAATTTACTGATGGTCGTATCTGCAGATTTATTCTTTGGAATTAATCTCCATACTTTAAGTAAAACACTGGTGTACATAATGTTTGTTTTCAACCTTCTTCTCCACCTATATTATGAAGGTCACGTTGGTAACGTTAGGTTAATCAAGACTCCTATCTCAGGAACTACTATACTCTTTGCGCTGTAGCATGGTGCGTGGTGGTTTAATTTAATTTACTTTAATTTCCTAAAGTTTATGGTTTCATTTCATTTACTATAGTTATTAATGATTTAATATATTACGAATGTGGTACAGCTGAAATACTAAGTCATAATTTGTAAATCGCGGCAACTTTCAAGAGTGAAACGAAATGTTACTGAACCATGCCACGCACCATGCCATGCATCATGCTGCAGCGCAAAGAGTATAGGTAGTTTGAATTGAAAATTTAATCGCTTACAGTAGAGGGGACGAGGAGAAAGAAAATTAAGATAACACCCTTCTTTTTGCGTCGGGGGTTAAAAACGGTTTAGGCGAGAAAGATAGGCATACTTATGTTTTATCTATATATATAATTCTCGTGTCACGTTGTTGCTCAGCGATGAACTCCGAAACTATCTATCTAACCGATATTAACGTTTATTTTTTAAATGTGTGTTTTGCGTGCCTAACATCACGCTTATACCAATAGCAGCCGAGTATAAATTTAACATAAACATAACATAAATTTTGTTTATAGCATATTTGCTCGTAAAGGGTCTCTTATTTCACCAATTTCAATATCGTAATGTATCTCATTAAGTACTTGTGCGTTATTGTAATGTAAAACGCACGTTTTTTTTTAATAAAGTTAAACTCACGGTTTATCAAGATGCTCGAACAATACTCTTTTAAATATTAGCAAAGAGTTTTTATGTCAGAAAAGTGGTCAAAATTTTATGAGTGAAAGTAGGGGAATCATTAAAAAGGGGTAGGATTAAAAATAGACTCGACTAGATCCGTATATATCGTTGTATAGTAGTTGCGTGGGTCAGGTAGTAATCAGTTTCATAGAAATATCTTGTAGTATTATATATATATATATAGTCTTGTAGTATCTATAATTAACGATCAATGTTAGTTTAAAAAGATTCCCTATGTTAAATTGAAACTTAAAAATAGAGAGAGTAAAGGAATTTACTAAAAAACCTGTATAAAACTCTCATCTTAGAAGTCTGGGAAGAAAACTCGCATGTCGAAGGAGGTAGGGGAAAAGCGAACGAACTGTTTAAATAGTTCAGAAGATAGCACAAATATTTTAAATCCAGCGAGTTACCAACTCGTTTCCGAAGTTGGCCGAAGTTGTGCGGAGTTTCCCGAAGTATGTCCGACGGAGCACACTTAATTCTTTATAGGGTGAACCAATTAAAGTGTTTTTGAGAACTATATACGAGAAAAAGTTATTAAAGTTAAAGTAAAACAATGTACACATTGTGTAACGGGAAAAGTGTTTTTTTATCCGCGACTGTACACTGCCTGTGGGAAGCTGAGACAGATATGTAAATATGGCGGTACGAAGTTCGCCGGGTCAGCTAGTGGTAAATAAAAACGTACTTTGCGTATCTTCTTTAAATTCGGCCAGCCGGCGCGATTCAGTATTTTCGTTCTAGTTTTAAGACACGAATGCCTGGTGAGGAGTGCAAGGAGTATTAACATGTGTTTTTTTTTTTTTGAAAATATGTTCATACATTAACCACCCGAACCCGTAACAGGTTTAAGTATATGCTTGAATTGAACCAGAAATAAGTCATTCTAACAAACATAGTTATATGTGATTTTAACTTTCTTGTTGGAAGTAAATAGTTTTGTCCTCAAAAATTCTTGTAGCGTGGTTACAAGACTACTTTTCATAGACTTCTGTTTGGCTTGTTAAGTCTGATATTCTTGTTTAATCACCCTAATGAGAGGCATTAATAATTAGGATTCTGTTCATTAAGCCATTTTATAAAGTTTTGCTTTACAAACACTTTTATGATTAAGCTAAACTTAGTTAATATTAGTTATAATTTATAAAAACTACCACCCAAAACTGACTTTTCGAATTTTAAAGTTGCCAATAAAAAAAATGTAGTTTGTAAAGTCGGTTTATGAACGATAATTTTAACGTTTTATGAAAACATTGATGATATTTATAAGACGTTATCACGTCAAAAGGCTTTTATTTTATCTTAATTTCATGTTTAATTCAATTTAAGCGACAAGGTCGTAGCGTCATATAATTATGTCAGTTTATCATAAACAAGCTAAGCAACTGCTGATGACCAATTGGTAAATTTATTCTAGCACAACAAACGATCATTGCTATTCATAGTTGTATACTGCTTGCCTTCTGGGAAAGCTACCAGTAGGCGAGGGTGTGGAGGAATTTTATGACTCATGTAACATAGCCTATCTTGTACTTAAAACGATTGTCTTCGGAGCCGATATTTTATCATTATATGTAATAAAAAAGATTTTATGCGATCTGTATGTTTTTCTATGAGCACTGAGTATCAAAATTATGTCAAGCGGCTATCAGTGCCCTCGAAACAAACCTCCCCATACGCGCGAGTGGTGTCACTTGTGCCTTCGTCCCTCTTCAAAATGAGTGGTCGGGTTTAACCGCTCACTTTTTTAAGGATTTGCGGTGTGGTGTGGGAAATGGGTTCTAAACCATATGTCTTTTTAGATTTATTGTGACATTAATAATTGTTGTTTATTTCATTGTGTAATTCAAAAAATATAATCCACCATTACAAACAGTTAAGATTTAACTATATTAAATCAAAATATCTGTACTGTGTGACGATTATAGTGGTCAAGTTTATTTTAAAGCTAAGCGTTACTTGACGATATTCAAACAAATTATTTTACTTGCTTTTATTTTTTTTTCCGTATGGAAATAAACGTGATCATTTAATTTACTAGGTACTAGGTAATAATTTACTAGATTACCCTGAGCGTGGTCACAAGTCTTTGCCAAAGTAACCGAATGCTAAATTTCCTTTTTATTTCACGTATTCATTGCTTATAGACAGAAAAAGAGAGAACATACCAGACATTATGTGTATGATAACATAACGTATAATTTTTTCAACAATAAAAACACGTAAAGCGAATTTGATTTACGTCAAACGGGCAACTTTTAGTTGCTCATGATTGCGTGCTTGGATATATATATATGGATTATTTGGGATATATATTGGATATATTTAATATGCCGTGAAACTTAGCCGCCGGCTAAGCCGCTGCAAAAAAAAAACTAGTATATAATATATATTTTTTTTTATTTTTTTTTTATGAATACATTCCTACGCCTAATCCTTGAAGATTTAAGCAAAGGCGTACCAAACCCTTACATTTTAATCACAAATTGTAGTTTCTACCATATCAATACGTAATATCGCGTAATGACAATCGCCACTTTTGGAAAAAGACGTTAAATTGAATATTCAATAGGTAAGTTGATAAAATTGAAAAGCAGTACAATTTTTTTTTTTTTAAAAAGACAACTCCCGCACTAGGAATAAATCCTGTGTCACGGGGAACTTTACAAACATACATGAAACGGACACAAATAACACCCAGAATCAGATCAACAATTTGTGGATCACACAAAGTGTTGTCCTACGTGGGATTTGAACCCACGACACTTGGCGAAGTAGGAAACGGCGTGGTGACCGTTAAACCACTAGGCCAAACGTGCAGTGCAGTAAATAGAATTCGAATGGATTGTAGTGTTAATTATAGCCACATAGATTTAAATATATTTTTTTTATTTTGTTTTTTTTAAGTTGCTAGACTGTTAAGTCCTAATGTCTCTGCCGATTTATTCTGTACATTATTCTTAGACATTCGGCATATTTGGGCGTCTTGTCGAGTTATGCCCTGCCTCCTTTCTTATTCTAAATGGGAGCGGACTGTGACGTATGTCTCTTACAAGGTACGTATGGAGTACTTTATGGGTACTCGAGATGAGATTTGCTTCGATGGTTTTACAAGATTTGAATGCAGTCGTAATGCTGTGAGTGGTGATATTTTCAGAATATACTACGACAGGGTAAATTAGTACTTTTGAACTCAAGCGCTACTTACTTCCATAAAGTAAACTTCTTTAGAAGCGCTGTTGATGCAACAGCATCACTAGGCCGCCATGGTGTGGGTCGCCATACTGCATTGTCTGCATTCGCAGTGAGTATGGCGACCAATACTCTTGGATTCTGCTTATGCTTTCCATCAGGCAGAGTAGAGTCATTTTGGCGGGCCATACATAAAAAAGAGACCTACGTTCACTACTGGATATGTCTCTCTTTAGAAAGGAGCCTTTGTTTTTGATTATGGAATAGGGGGCAAACCAGCTGACGTGTCGCCTAATGGTAAGCGATTACCGCCGCCCATGGACACCTGCAACACCAGAGGCGTCACACGTGCGTTGCCGGCCTTTGGGGGATGGGGAGGGGGATGGGGGAAGGGTTTGGGGTATGGGCCTCCGGTATCCTCATTCACTCGGTTAAACACAGCACCAGCGCTGTTTCACACCGGTTTTCGGTGAGGCCGTGGTATCACTCCGGTCGAGCCGGCCCATTCATGCTGAATCGTGGGTCTCCCACGGTATATCGTTTTTTTTTTTTTTTTTTTATGTATGGCCCGCCATAATGACTCTACTCTGCCTGATGGAAAGCATAAGCAGAATCCAAGAGTGGTGGTCACCATACTCACTGCGAATGCAGACAATGCAGTATGGCGACCCACACCATGGCCGCCTAGTGATGCTACTGCATCTTTTAGTCTAGTCAACAAGTATGGAACTTGTTGACTAGACTATTTGGGCCTCCGGTCTCGCACTCACCAACGAAACACGACAGCATGAACGCTGTCATTTTACGTTGATTTTCTGTGCGAGGGTAGTACCGCCCCGGTCGAGCCGGCTCATTCGTGCTGAAATCAGCGTGGCTCTACTACCTACTGAGTACTCGTATTTTATTTTATTTCTATTGTCTCCTATATCACTAAATACCTTTTTTATTTTGGTTAGTTCATGTTAATTGCATCTATACCTGTTGCTGATTACAGCTGTAACCTCGATGCACCTACCTTACTAGATCTCTACACCCCCAAACCCCCAAAGGTTGACTGGTAGAGAATGCCCCGGGCATTAAGTCCGCCGATGTACACAAGTGCATAAAGTTGTAAAATAAATAAATAAATAAACACTACTATACCTTAACATTTACAAGTTTGTATTACCACATAAACATACTTAAAAACTTACATTATTTTTGGTCTGCAAAATTACATGAGACGATTTAAAAAAAACTAAACTTTAAAAATGAAAATTGTGGCATGAGGAACCATTTATAAACTTAAGTTTAATAAGTTGTGATGTCATTCTAATACAGTAATTTTACTCTTAAAATAAATTAATCAAAAAAACTTTTAAAAACCAGCTTTTATTGGAATGCCCTAAAAAGAAAAAAAAGACGAATCAAACGAGTCCAAACTCGATGGTGTTGCGACGTTTCTTTACAGAGTTCCTATGGCCACCTTCCAGCTCCAGCATCAAATCAGCTCCATGCCATTATAATATTGTATTGTCACGCTGTATACATATGCTTGCAAAATTTCAGCAAAATCGGTTAAACAAATCTGCTTCAAAATTGAGTTGCAAGATTCCACCCTAACATACATGCAAGTTAATAAAAAGCTTGTAAAAACGCGAGCCGTCACGGGACGCCTGGCAGATGTGAAACATCGAAATTGTTTTGTATGAAATAAAATTACCTACTGTTTATTACGTTAATATTCATTTTTATCAAATACAAAAATTCATTTTTTTTTTATTTATTTGTAATCGCGATTTCACACAAATAATTTTGGGTTTTGTATAAAATAAAATGACTGTTTATTTACATTAATATTCATTTTTATTCAATACATAATACGAAAATGCAAAATTTTTAAATTTATTGCCACGCCAAGAATCAGCTTTACCCGCGCCTATAAATGTTTCACATCAAAAAGTAAAACTTAAATCCCAGTATGTGCGTCTGTGTAAGTTACATATGCCTACGACCCCTATAACATCCCGTACGCTATACTCACGAAATATACATTTTCCCCTCCATTGAACATGTGAAACGACGCCATCTCGATAATTTCCCACACCACATTAATATAACCACAGAACAAAAAATATAGGTAGAAATGTTATGTAGGCGGGGCAGGCGCGCCGCGAAATAAGTCCAAATACCTCTATTTTGTCTGCTGGCATTAACTGAACGAATTTTACTTTCAACGGGAAAAAACAATAAAACAATCATACATTGCGTATTAAAAACGATTACTAACTACATTGTTTCCACAAGAGTACGCAATGAACTGCATTTCCTGCGTGAATATTTCGATTTATTTCACCCGAACAGATTTAGTGTAAGGCATAGGGGTGTGCCCAAATATTTATAATGCAATCGATACCGCAAAATTGTGGATGTCGATGATATTGGTTTGTGTTTTTCTTAAGTAGAAAGAGTTGATTTGTTTATATTATGATTTTTAACCGACTGCAAAATAATTTTTAATATGATTTTTTTTTGGAAAGGTTTTGGTGAAATGGAATAGGAATAATAGAAATATTTCTTTTAAAACTTAAAACATATTTTGAAGATTAACATTTTCGGGCCGTCCGACGTCTATACATTGTTTTTTGCATTTAAATTTAGATATAAAAAATGTACATCTTGTGAGGATATAAAAATAACCTCATAATTACTGTTGATTACAGGGTTCTACAGAAAAATTATTAAGATTATGTGTGTTACGTCTATAGAAAGTTGTGTCGTGTTGATAAGTATGAAAAGTCAAACTCCAAAATTAGATGTACAATATGTACTTATGTTTTGACAAAACAAATGTCTTATTTTTATATTAACACAAGAAACTAGTACAATTTCACTCAATCCATTTCTAAGACAGTGAATTTCATATAAAAATAGGATAGCGATATTTAAAAGTAAGAACTATTTCCTATAGAAATTAAGCAAATTTAATTATTATAATCGACAGGACCACATCTCTACGGTGGGTGGGTCATAAAGACGAAGATCCACCTCTAAACACAAAATTGCACGTAAAACTTTACTTAATGCCAAGAGCATAAGGTTGTAGTTTAATATTATATTCATTAAATCCCTTGCACGAATTATAATAGACTTAGTTATGTGTGTATAATATTATTAATCGTTTATGTGTGCGTCCCGGCGACAAAAGATTACTTACGAAATTACGTCAAAGGCTTTTCTAGTAGTTCTGTGAATATAACCTATATCTGTATTCTATACGTCCAAAATATGTCTGTAGAGAAGGTAAACATCCTACTAATATTATAAACGCGAAAGTTTGTAAGTATGGATGGATGAATGTTTGTTACTCTTTCATGCAAAAACTACTGAACGGCTTTGGATGAAACTTTACAGTAATATAGCTTATACATCAGAATAACACATAGGCTACTATTTGCCGCGATAACCGACATTCACGCGGGCGGAGTCGCGAGCAATAACTAGTTCTTGATAATAATAGTAACAACGCGTCACATCTGCGGCCATCTGATCCAGGCAAAGTCTGGGCCCTGAATGTCTTAATAACAGCTGTTCCTAGATTCCTCCTATCTCAGGTGCAGAGTGCCACACGATTAATTAAATTTGATAATTATGCTTACAGAAAATGATCTATCAACGAAATTATTTTAAAATAAAATTAGGAGTTGATACAAATAATAACAGTACTTAAATGTCTACTTCGCCTCGTTAGGCAAACATTTTAGCTTTAGATTACATTTAAAGCAATTGTAATGCAATTGCTGTCATGAGCAACAAAGATTTTGTTGCGTTCAAACATTGAAAGCACAAATACAAACAGTTAAAACAATTCCTTGCAGCTTTTGCAATGTTAGTTCTGTTTGATTTGCTACAATTGCTTGTAGAATGTAAATTAAGATAGCTGATGAGCTGGTACCAGATTTGCAACTCTTAACTAACTCTTTATACCGGCTTCTTTTTATTTCTTGATAACTTTTACAACACTATATTAAGTTCTTAAACTGAGCCTATTGTGTTACTACTTGGGTTCTGACAAGCAAATACTCAATCCCATACTCGGCACCTATGACCTGAATCGATCGAAACGATAGGATAACCTCATAGATTCTTTGACATTGTTCACCAAGTGAGTAAGAAAATCGGAGGTTCAACACCACCTTCTCCCGTTATTGAGAAGCTGGGCAGGGGTATTCAATATTATACCAGATGGCAGTGTATTTGTAAGTTCCAGGTGTCCTTGATAGTCATTTGCCACCAGATGCAGGCCCAATGATTTAGAAGCATCTCAATAGGCCGCCATAGTGTGGGTCACCATGCTGCATTGTCTGCGTTCGGAATTAGTATGGTGACCACGGCTCTTGGATTCTGCTTATGCTTTCCATTTAGAAGGCTCGTATATATACACACATCAAAAGTGTCTAGGGATCAAGCATTTTTATGCGGATTTCTTGAGATTGAGATGTGGCTTTGGCCCTGGCCTGCTCAGTCGCCAGACTTGAACCCGATTGAGCATGCATGAGATATGCTACAGAGAAGAGCTCTGCCGAATATGGAGGGTATCCAGTCGCAAGAAGACCTTTTTTTGTTGTTGCAACGAACATGGGCGGCCATTCCACAGCGTGATTTGGATGAACTCATTTTGAGTATGCCAAACCGATGTTCTTGTGTTAGTGTTCGCGGTAGAAACACGGATTATTAATTGTTTAAGTTACCTAATAAAATTTTAAAGAAAACTGTTATTTCAGTCTTTTTTTCGAACTTTAATGTTAGTGGTTCAAATGTCAAAAATCCCTTTATTAGGAAAATGGCAAATTTCTTTATTAATGCAAAGGTGACTTGGTTTATCGTTACTGTGACAAACGAAAACACTTTATTTGATGAATCATTAAAGAAAATTTTAATTAATATCAATCAGGAGAAAAGTTATTGCAAAAATATATGTTGATCCCTAGACACATATGTTGATCCCTAGACACTTTTGATGTGTGTATATAAAAAAGATCAGCGCACTCTGTTAGAACTCATCCCTCTACCATGAATTTATTGTCACAAGCAAGGTTGTTTCTTATCAAAATTCAAGCTATTGTTAGCACTACCTAAAACAGAGCTAATAACAATAGCCTTTGTCCTACAGTTATGATAATAACTTAAGATGCCACACACACGATCGTATGATCCCTAACTAGACAAAACCTGTACTGTAGGTTTGTTTACTATCGTGGGAGAGCCACGCATCGGCATTAAAACATTAAAACTTAATCAAAACCAGTGTAAAATAGCATTTGCGCTGTGTTTCACCGAGTGAGTGAGGATACCGCAGACCCATACCCCCAACAGGTGGGGAGGCCCTCATCCCCCTTCCCATCCCTCATCCCCCTCCCCATCCCTCAAAGGCCGGCAACGCACTTGTGACGCCTTTGGTGTTGCGGGTGTCCATGGGCGGCGGTAATCACTTACCATCAGGTGATACGTCTGCTCGTTTGCCCCATAGTCCATAAAAAAAAGGTATCAGTCTGATAAATATACTTATATATTGACGAACATCACACTTTACACTAATATTATAAAGACGAAATTATGTGTACATTTGTGAATACCTTGGTATATACACTTATGCTAAAGTTAAACCAAAAAAGGTGTGTTCCCGTTGCATGACAATACTGTGGATAATGCTGCGACGCGTAGCTAGTGAAAAATAAATTACACGAAAACAGCATAGGACGGTTGTTGAGGATAGATTCGGGAAAAACCTATGTTTAGCAGTGTTGCTGTCTTACCTATGGAACCTATAACCTGTAGTTCCGCAATCGAGTTATTACTGAACCAACAATCTCATAATATAACCTCAAATATAACTGCTAACCTTCCATGTTATGTTCCTCTTCTCCAAAAAACGTTGTAATTGCTTTTTCAGTCACCGTAAAAGCGTGAAGATTATTGATGGGCCAATTTAAAGGCTTATTACATTCCACATCAACGTTAAGGTGATAACATGCTCTTTACGTAGCAATATGGCGTCGTACAATCTTCTTTTATTCTCTCTAAGGACCCGATGGCGTCATTACCTCTAAGTGGATATATTTTTACATAATGTTCATGTAATACACATAAAATAGCTTTTAAGTATACGGAAAAAGTTTGAGTCTACTCTTGTAATTAATTTATTTTGCAGATATTTGCTTGTACTTACATACCCTTCAGCCTATCTATACTAATATTATTAAGCTGAAGAGTTTGTTTGTTTGAATTATTTCAGTGTTGGATAGTACATTTATCGAGGAAGGCTATATATCATCACGCTAAGACCAATAGGAGCGGAGCACCAATGAAGAATGTTATAAAAACGGGGCAATTTTTTACGCTACAGGCAATAGGAGACGTATACGACGTTACGTGGGTCAGCTAGTTTCCTCATAAAGGTAGGTAAAGCCGTAAAAAACATTTAAGTCAAACGTTCTCCATGTGGTGAGAGAATGGGGTTCCACCACCTCTATTCGTCTCGTGGTTGTCGTAAGAGCCGACTTAAAGCCTGAAGAAGAAGGAAAACCAACCCTACCGTCTAGTCAGTGTGATATAGTAGGGCAAGACCTCTTGCTACGGAGAAGCAGTCCAGCAGTGTACTGTAACAGGATGTTAATATGATGTGAAGCCAACATTAACTGTATTTTCAGTGATGGTCCCACTTGCGTAATTGAAGGCTAAGTTACCGGAAACTGTAGGAATTCGATAGGATAGGCCGTTCAATTTAAAGAAAAAGTAGATAATAAGAGAATGGATATTTTCATCAATTTTCCATCATACCTTCGTGAGCGTTTCGAGCACTTCGTGCCCAGGAGTAACCTCTGTCGCTCTTCCTCTTCCCTTCTCCTGCGAACTCCTTCCCATAGGACAAGTCGCTATGACAACTCCTGTGAGGCTGTAGAATGCCTTGCCGCTGGAAATACGTACCAGTCATTCTCTGGATGTCTTCAGGCGGAAAACCAGAGATTATTATCTCTCACTTGAATGATCAGGCCTTAAATATGTTTATGTATCTATCTGTATATCTATATATTATATTTCTGCTATCGACATAACATTTTTGTAGTTTGAATGGAGTGTTATTTCTTCTGTCTATTTATTAGTACACATGACTTCGCCCTAACATTCTTCACTATCCTCTATTCACTGTAAGGTTAGCTGGAAGAAAACTCATGTTTGAGTTAAGCTCCCCTTGTACATGTTATTTCCTTGTAACTTAAATGTTTTTCCATTTGTGTACAATAAAGTATAAATAAATAGATATTTCTCATACGATTGGATTAAGAAGTGCAAGCAATATCTCAAGGTCAAAGTCTGAACTCAAAATGGTGTATATGTAAGTGAATGCTTGTACAATTTGGGCCTAAATATTTTTAAAATATATTTAAATATACAAAACCCAAAGTATTGTGAGTATTTTAAGGTTAAATAAATAATATTAATACCTAAAACTCACTTCAAATGTCAGATTTAAAAGATTATGATAAAATTAAATTATGACAGACACGCCAAGCCCTCAATTCAGAGGCAGATTTAATAGGCTGCTACGTAAAATAAAATAAAAATATAGAATTACCTAAATATCTAAATATTTTTAAAGGATTTATCGGGAAAGGAAAGAGGTTTGTTTTCTAGGTTTATTTTTTATATTTGCCAAAATATCAAAAACTTATACAACCTATATTTTTAGAATCCAAATTAAACAATTATTCGGAATGCAGAACCAAACAGTATTAAGTTATGTTTTAAAGTAACTTTAACTTTGTTGTTGACGAAGAACTCCAGAACTATTTAAACTATATTTTCATATTTAGGGTTCCGACTCAAAGGCAAAAAACGGAACCCGGATTCGTCATGTCTGTCCGTCTGTCCGTCCGTAAGTCACAGCCACTTTTTTCCGAAACTATAAAAACTTTAATGTTGAAACTTGGTAAGTAGATGTATTCTGTGAACCGCATTACGATTTTCACACAAAATAGAAAAAAAAACCAATAAAATCCTTACTTAGTACTGAAACTCAAAAAATATTTTTTCATCAAACCCATACCAAAATCAATACGTGTGGGGTGGTATATATGGATAGGTTTTCAAAAATGATATTGAGGTTTCTAATATCATTTTTTTAACAGAATAGTTTGCGCGAGAGACACTTCCAAAGTGGTAAAATGTGTGTCCCCCCTCCCCCCCCTGTAACTTCTAAAATAAGAGAATAATAAAACTAAAAAAAATATATGATGTACATTACCATGCAAACTTCCACCGAAAATTGGTTTGAACGAAATTTAATAAGTAGTTTTTTTTAATACGTCATAAATCGTAAATTGAAATTTACCTTTCATTCAATCAACACAAATATAATAAAAATTATATTATGTTACTTGCTGATGCGGAACCCTTCATGGGCGAGTCCGACTCGCACTTGGCCGCTTTTTTATGTGTATTTCCCTGGCGTAAAGAAAAAGAATATTGTTAAGCTTACACCAACAGCAGCCGAGCATTATTGAGAAGAGACATATTTAACAGAGACAAATTTGTGTGTGCAAACACTAGTTATTGCCCGTGACTTCGCATGTCGCTGTCGACAAAGACTGATTTTACTCTGGAAATCTAGATAATCCGGCTATAATATCAAAATCTCATCTAGATCAGTCCAGAAATTCTTCCAATTCTAGATATTTCTAACTACAAAAATTTGTAACTTTCGCCTTTGTATTGTGGTAACATGATCATGTTAACAAAATGTACATCAAAGCGTGGAAAGACTAATGTTCAAGCCCTATAAAACCATCTCAAGACTCTTTGCAGGATTGAGGAAAGCGATTCCATCTAGTAATAGCTGAACTATCGGCAAGCCCGAGACGGACCAGTTCAATTACGAATGTAGTCTTGCCTCGCCTCGCGGTCTGCCTCGTCTTGCTACGACTCGCCTCACGGGACGCTTCAGCGATTGCCTTTGACGAGGGTTAAAAGGAAAAAAAACTTTACTTTTAGAATTGAAACGAGAAATGTTTATGCATTGTGGTAAAAAGTTTTCCAAAAGCATTCATTGATCCAATAGTTGTATTTTTTTCAAAATACATTTCCTGCATTAGAAATAAATCCTGTGTCGCTTGGGACTTTACAAACATACAAAAAACGGACATATAGAATACCAAGACTCAGAACAACAACAAGAATTTTAAGGACAGATGTTAATGTAAGATTTGTTTGTCTTGGAACCCGCTGATGCCATGACCAGAATGCATGTTATGTTCATAATTAGCACTTGTATCTGTAATCTTATATCAAAAGTGTTGAAAGTTCTGGCAAAAACTAATAAATCCTAACTCCACATCCCAGTCGTCGCATTCGTGCAGAAAGACGGTAAAACCTACATAATATCTACTAATTTACTCTTCAACGAAGCACTGCATACTTCACAACCATTGGCATTCCTCTGCACAGATTAAAATAATTGTTCTCGAGAAGTGTTCATTCTAATAATCTGAATTATATTATGTCTGTGTGTATTTGCGTTCTTTGTCCATTGCCGCGTTTAATTTAGATGGCGTTCGGTGCATTCTCATAAAAATGTTAATGCCTCGTGGTGAGGCGAGGCAGCGACGAGGCGAGATGCTAATTATTATGATTAGTTATTTTTCACTTGGTATTTTTTGTCATTTGGGAGTGAAGGACTTACGGATTTTATTTTTATAGTAATGATATAATGTATGTATGGTATATAAAATCAGTTGTAGTGGTTGTACTAGTTGTTAGTTCTTATTCTACCATAAAATCTCAGTACAATTTTAAACAAAAATGTCTTACCGAGTCGCCAGCGTGTTGTAATAGGTTCGAGTCGTGACGAGGACGTGTTCGGGCTGCCGTGAAACAAGCACAACATAATTGCATGCGCTCGTGTGTGACGTCACACACCTCGCGGGACTTCACGAGCCTCGAGACAGCCGAGCGAGCTCATTTTAAAATTCGTGAACTTAAAATGTTGGATTTGACTTTTTTACATTAAAAAAGAGCAAACGGGCGCACGGGTCACGAGACGTGATAACTCGTGTGTCAGGGGTGAGTAGGTTGATTGGTCCTTCGGTAATCCTCTGTGAAACTCAAGCACAGAATTGCTTGCATCGATTGTCTGTTAATCATATTTTAATTAGCACATAAAATTGCCTATCGTAGTGCTTGATATATGCATATCTCTCTATTGTACGCCACTTTGATCTCTTAGTCTCGAATGAGTATGCTTAGAAGTAATGAAAATAGAAAAATGTACACTTAAGTAGCAGTATTATTATACACCCATCGATACACATATCACAAATTGAAACAGCAGACATATAAACGTCACTTGGTAACTAATAACAACGAATTATATTTAAAACCTCCAACAATCTTTAATCGAATATAATAAAGATAATTAAAAACCCTGTATCAAATCCAAATGTAGTCAAAGCTTGCATTGACAGGTTAGGTCGGCCCGTGGTCGTTTACGACGAATCTACATAATATAATTGGAACACCCCACCAGACCCGAATTGATAAAACGTACCCTTTTTGGAGAAAAAATTTAAAGTGGATTTCGTTACCCAATTCATTAGGACCGGGGACCCTTTTGTACAGAGCACTGATTGGAATATATTGCGAATTATAGTTTATTTTATTTCTATACCCCACATATGTGTGGAAATAATCTTATATTTACATAACTAGATTTTATTAAGAATGGAATAAAATGAACTTTTTTACCCTGGGAGCCACGCTTCGGCATGCATGGGCCGGTTCGACCGGAGTGATACCACGGCCTCACAAAAACCATACCTCGACCTCTCTTTCCATCCCTCTTCCCATCCTCCAAAGGCCGGTAACGCTTTTGTGGCGCCTCTGGTGTTGCCGCCCATGGGTGGCGGTAATCGCTTACCATCAAGCGATACGTCTGCTCGTTTGCCACCTATTCCATTATTTATTTTTAATAAGTCTTTATTTTGAGCGATAGCAATCATATAACCTGTATCACATTTTAAATGGTTGCTCTGTAAAAAATAAAATAGCAAAACATATGTTTAATTGATTTTATTTCACCTCTAGACGTATCAAAGATTTGGCTCTACGGGTTTCTCTAAAATTGATTCTATGATTTTTTTTCTTTTCAGTTCGCATCCCTAATCGAGCACGTAAAATATGTTTTCTAAATACGTTTATTCGAAGAATAAAGAACTTAGTTTCTATTCTTCGAATCTCTGTACTTCATATTATTTTTTAAAAGACTGTTCTATCAAGGTTCATAATTAATTGTTCCGCTCAAATACGAGCAACTGTCAAATGAACACATTACAGCTGTCGAATGTTGTCATTTGACAGTTTTTGGCTTCGTATCGGACAGCTATGTATGAGTTATGTCAAGTTAGTACTTTATTCCCCTACTGACCGATAAACTGTCAGTGTTCCTCAGATTATTGTAAGTATTTGCTACAGTAGTACAATAAAATCTGACAGCTGTCAACTTATGTTCATTTGTTACATTTGACGTTTTAATGACATTATTGACTTGATCGCTGCAACCACGTGATAATCCTATTAATCCATTGTTTATATTTCTTAACAAGAATATGTGATTTTAGGAGATTGCAATTAATGATTGAGTTAAACAAACGTAGGTGAACCAGGATTTGGCACATAAAGGCCAGACTCGATTGGAGTGATATCAAGACCTCATAGAAAACAAATGTCAAGCAATACTTTCTTAAGTGAGGTTACCGGCATCTAAACCTTCAGCCTTAGCGGTGAGGGGACTTGTCGGCACTTATTATCATGTGCCCTGCCTGCTCGTTCTCCCTTTGCGACATGTAAAACATGAAGTTTCAGCTCTTCTGTTCACCGTTCTAGCCCTATCTATACATGTAATAATACTTTAACAAGTAATAATACTATATTGAAAACTAATAAAGGGGGTTTAATTAAAGTAACAGGCCTTAAAACAACAGCTGTTTGACTGTTTCAACTAAACAGTTTTTCAGTTTGTCTATGTATTTGTGCGCGCTAATCTCAGAAGTGACTTAACTTCGCGGTTTTCGTTTGTGTTCTTCTTATTTCACTTAAATTTTGTGTTTGTTTTCTTTCAATCGGTCGGCAAAAAAAAAGTTATATCAGTTTGAAAAATCACCGCAAAGCCGTCATTTACGCGGCCAGAGCGGCAGGGAAAATATATATATATTTCAGTAATAAATATATTTTAAAGCAGCTTCACTTTAAATAGACAATTCTTATTTTAATAAATCTACAAGCAAACAATATTATTTTCTATTCAAATCCAGTTGTAAGTATCTTCGATAGCCCATTATTTGTTTCTGAATGGTTCGAACACAAAACGAATCTTGTCTCTCTCTCGTGAGCTAATGTAGTGGAAATATTGAACGGTTACAGATCTGCTCAGCCCCTTCTTTATTGATGGCGTGATGCCTTTTGTTATTACACTTCTTTCGTTTATGTATTTTTTCGGTTAGGTTAACGAGAAGATTTTATCTGTCGAAATTTATGCAAAACGAGTAAGTTATTTTTAAAACTTTGTTGTACTTAGTCTGGTCATAAATACTGTTACAATTAAAAATAAACAAAATATTACTTTTGAATTTGGAATCGTCATTTTTTATGCGATTGTTCATTGTTTTCTTATTTTCGCGCCAATATATTGTAAAATATTTTGTGATATTAAAATAGAGTGGGGTGATAAAGAGAACCGAATTGCTGTGATTGCACATAAAGTAGGTATGGGCTTGGTCAAATGTTTGTGTACTGGGCTATTGATAGGTACTATGAAACCTCCTTTGTTTGTGATAGAAAATGATCTGGCCGTCCACGTAGTGTTCGTACCAATGATATTATATAATGAAACGTTCGTACTGCTATAAAAAGCGATCAAAAGCGAAAAAAGCAGTACTGGAGAGAATTCGAAGAAATCTTGTACGAAAGCAAAATATTTTATCTCGGGAGATGAAGATAGCACCTAGTATTTTTTTTTTTTTTTTTTATGTTTGGCCTGCCAAAATGACTCTACTCTGCCTGATGGAAAGCATAAGCAGAATCCACGAGTGGTGGCCACCATACTCATTGCGAATACAACAATGCAGTATGGCGACCCACACTATGGCGGCCTAGTGATGCTTCTGCATCTTTTAGTCTAGTCAACAAGTATAGACCATGTTGCGTATTCTAAAAGATGACTTAGGACTTGCAGCCTGTAAGAGACGCACTGGTCATTTCTTAACTGCCAAAAGTCCCTCTCAGTTTTGGTTTTGGTTTCATTTAAGAGGTAATAACGCTCTTGTGATTCTGTAACTCATATACTAGTGTGGTTTTCGTGGTGTTGGAAAGTTTTCGGTCTCAACATAAACATTGCAGTACTTGTTGATAAAAATGAGTTAATGTAGAAAGCATCTTTTGCATTTGCATTGTGCATGGCTGGGAGAAGACCACCTACGTATGTCCATGGCCGGATGTAGTCACATACCCTTAGTGAAACGTAAAAAAATGGTCCTTGTTCAATCCTCTCGCCAATACAGCGTTCACCTTGGGAAGTTTGCCATGCCTATAGGGCCCATGAGTAAGGCATACAATCGCTAAGCTAGTTCACTGGCGAGAGCAATAAACTTCACGGCGTTTCACCGTGTTCTTATTCTAAGCTAATGTAATATCAAGCACTTACTGGAGACGTGTGAATTCCCTCATATCGGCGTTCCAAGAGGCCTCTTGGTAGTTTCTCTGCGTCGTCACACGTTCATAAACTCCTCAGTTGCTGTGGTACAGGTTCCCTAGTATTATTCGAATTATAATACACCCGTTTTAACTGTCGCGGATCGCGCCTAATTGACGTGACTACTAAAACTCGCGAGTCCAAACCAGACCAATCATAACGGTAACAAACGAAACACCGAATTGGATGGACAACCAGCTAAATTCCAATTAAACGGCACTTTTCAACCACCCTGGCTGACCAAATTGATCATAAACTTTTTATTGTCTTTTATTTAATTAATTTGCTAGTCTTCTTAAAGTTAACAAATCTGAAATTACGTCAAAAGTTAAATTAACCTTTATTTTCACTTAATTAACGTCGATCTTAATTTTGTTGCAGGTACTAAGACTCTACACTTAAATGGCTTGGCGAACCCACCGTGACAGAATATGTTAATGCTGTAAGGTTTTAGTTTCATTCTATTAATTATTTAAGCCTTTAGTCCTCACAGACGAATTAATTTTAGGTAAATTTAAACAAAATGGCGCGACGGGTCTTTGCCCTGAGGTATTGTGGACGAAACGAATGAAGTTTCTCATTGTAGTATTTGTTTTTTATGCAAATATTTGTCACACAAAATTAAACGTACAATTGTACAATCAACGTGTGAGTATATTTGTATATAAAATTAGCTAAAGTACCTATTACATATTCTAAAATGTACAGAGATAGCCGCTGGCGAAATTTAACGAAAATATTCATATTAGATGGGAATTTCGTTCGTGGACGCGGCTGGTGAATTCACTTCGTAAAAGACTCATTTAAATATTTCATATGTCTTTATTATTCGCACAAAATTCAGAAGAAAAGTAATTATTACAATGAAAATTTAATCTTAATATTTTAGGAATGATATTCATAGACACATTTGCTGTAGAAAACTGTTGTATTAAAGCATTAATTGTTAAACAGTTAATTCAACGGAGCCTTAAATATTAAACGACATAATACCTCTTTAACGAATGGATTTGAATGTTTAATTATTAGCTTATATATTAAACAGGAGGCATTCTTAGACACCGTCGAGCTAATCCGAAGCTTTTGTTCTGACGGCGACGAATTTCATCGTTACTTTTCATTAAAATTTGATTCTAATTTTAGTGATAACAGACATAAAGTCATTTTAAAACACTTTATACTAGATATTAAGAAGATATAATACTACAATTAACAAATTTTCATTATCAAAATCAAAGTTTTTATTTCCATTTGCTATGTATTCATCTTCTCCTTTTTGTTTTTTTTTTCAAATTTATTTGTAGTTATTGTGTATTTTATATATATAAAGGTATTTATATATAATATATGGTGTTGGCGATGTGCGATTACCAGAAATAAATGAAAATTTTCCGACAAAAGTACTATATTTTCCGAAACATCACAACGGTATTCTGCACATGACATTTATAAATTAATATAAACATATTTTTAAGTTTAACTTTGGCACTATAAATAACTGGAAACAAATAAAATATTTGATAAAAGAAAGAAAATAAAGTTAAGTCCTTTAAATATACCGCGTGACAGGACAGTATTGTGAAGTCACGCTGATGAAGCAAAATTAAGCTCAATTTTCATGAGCAAATTGCTTATGAAATTGGGTAATTATATTAAAATTTGTCTCGGCACGGCGCTCGGTGACTGCTACAAACATACCCTTTAAAATTAAGCGGGCTCATTGTACTTTATCTGAAACTAGAAGAAATAAACATAAACATTTCGGTCATTTCTTGACAGTAATACCTTTAAAGACCGACTGCACGTTTGGCCTAGTGGTTTAACGGTCACCACGCCGTTTCCTACTTCGCCAAGTGTCGTGGGTTCAAATCCCACGTAGGACAACACTTTGTGTGATCAACAAATTGTTGTTCTGAGTCTGGGTGTTCTTTGTCTCCGTTCCATGTATGTTTGTAAAGTCCCCGGCGACACAAGATTTATTCCTAGTGCGGGAGGTTGTCTTTTATAGAGAAAAAAAAAAGATCAGAAACAAAATATTGTGTATAATAAAATAAGTGTATTAATGACATATTTAAAAGAGATGAAAGCGCGCAATTCGAAAACTCAACCCTTTCTCAGATTGTCACTCACTATATTTTCACATGTAAATCGTTTTAAGGGTCAGTGCACACGAACGGAGTGTCGGCGAAGAGACTGATTTAGTAACAATTTAAATTTAACTTAAAGTTCTTCAGAATACAACTCTATTTGGTACAACGAAATAAAATGACGGCGACCGACGCGAGCGACTGTTGGCTATATTTCGTTGCATCAAATGCTATAATAAAGTTCTTTAAAATAAGACTGTATTCTGAAGATCCTTAGGTTGAATTAAAATTATAACTTAATTAGTATCTTCGCGGCGACTCCGTCCGTCGTCGCTGACCCATAGTAAATAAAATTTAATTGAATGTACATTCGCCTAAACTTCAAGCTTATCATATTTAAACGTCGATTAAATACATAATTCTCAAATTATAGTAAAGAAAAATAATATCACTTGTGTTAGACATTTCAATACATAAGTAATCAATTTTCTCTCCAGTTGTAAAACAAATGTGAGGAGTGAGCTTTAATTCGAGGATTATGAAGACTCCATTCGATCTCAACTTGTCTCGATTACATTAAAATTATATTGTCTTCGGATCCAGGGCTTTAATCTCCGCCAGTTGACGTTCTAATCCCCCATTCGGATTTATAAACTGTCACTTTGCTTTATCCGTATGTTTTACGAGTATTACTCTTATTAATCTTATTTGTTACAATAAAATAATAAATTTGATTTAATAAACATTTCATAAAAAATTATAACATTTTGCATCATCATATGTCACCATCAATACTGTCAATTCCAACAAAATCTTTTCAAACAGATTATGTTTACTAAAGCTAACAATTCAAAATTGTAATGATTAAAAAAGCTTTCAGTATAATCGGTGTACATACATAAAAAAAAACAAAAAAATACAGTGGAACATAGAACCTCCTCCTTTTTGGAAGTCGGTTAAAATGATTTTATGCAATACAAAATAAAATCTTTAAAAAAAAAATTAATTTGTGATTCTTTAAAACTTCATTAAAATAAATTGGACAGACAGTGCGTCACTGCACTGAACGGGTGTCCCTGGAGCTTTGAAACATTCGTTCCGTACATATAAAACAAATATGTCTTTACCAGGCTTTACATTTCAGTGATAAATGTGTTTTCAGGACGCACGGGGCGCATGAAGCCTCGTCTACCAAAGCAATTCCTTAAAAAGATACGCTTCAAAGGTACGTCTGTAGAGGGCGCTAATAGTTTTAAAACTGTGTTATTTTTTCGGCTACCTTATTTTACAAAACTTATTTATATTTTCTGGGTAGTTTTTGTGTTTATCAGCTATTTTCGGGTATATGTAATCAAACTGTTTTGTACTTTATTTGCAACAATGGCAACAATCTATTTCAATTAATTTTGTTATGTGCCTATTGCAATTTGCAATTTTAAAATGAAAACCAATGTATATATATAAACATTGGACTGCATTTAGTCTTGGTCCGTAACGCCCTGCATAAGATGAGAACTCAGCAATTTTCGATGTTAATTTTCTATCAGCATTTTGAAGAGCTAACCATTTAGTTATACCTATATTTCAGTCCTTTTTTCCATACTTTTCTGTAGTTAGATGTTTTTGTAGATTTATTTTTGTATCTTTCATAGTATTTCTTGTTATTATCGTTTTGTGTGTTGATTACTCAAATACTTATTACTGTGCTTTGCATATGGGCAATAAATGTCTCGTTATAATAAAATATTTTTAAGCCAGTATTTTTATTATTATCTGAACTTGCTCGGTATTTTTTTTGGTAAATTTTCTGAAAATGAATCTAAACTCATGCATTCTGAATTTCATCAAAATCGTTGGAGCCGTTTCCGAGATTAAACTCATATAATAATATATACAAGAATAACACGCTTAAAGGTATTAGATATTAATTTTCAGAAGCAAATACTACAGTAGTAGTAGTACAAATATTACAGTAACTACTATTATTTTTAAATTAACGAGGCAATCTGTTTTTAGAATCCCTTGAAAATCATTTTTAAATGCATATGAAATCTCCAAAATAATGACAAGTAAGTATATAATTTTATTTACAACTAACTCTACCCTGCTACGCTTTAACGTGACATTATTTTATTGCATTAATGAGAAAATAGTTACAAAACAGACAAAAAATAGATAAAAGCATTCTTGTTTCGGATTTCATCTCGAGCAAGAACGTGACACGAAAATTACCACCTCTAAATATTCAAATTAAAAGCCCTAACTATAGGCAATTCGTCTTCTCAAATATTACTTAATACTTGAAGATTTACGTAGGTAGAAAAACTGGTAATTTATGCAGACCTGAGGGTATAAAGCTGGCTTATCTTCAACCTCACGTAATCACCACATAATACACTCTTACTTTTGCCGGTTTCAGACTATTGTTTGGCAACTGTTTATCGCTTATCGTCTTATTCCGACCATTGTTTATATATTTCTATTGTACGGTTTCAAAGGATAAATACACTGATATATGGTGCTGGAGTAAAACACGTAATGCTGATAACTATGTGCTCTATTACACTTTAAACTGCTCAGAGTATCGTCTTATAATAAAATTTATCTATGGATTTTTAGTACAAGTTTTTGAACACAATTGAATGACGGTTTTGGAGAGTTAATGAAAGGTTTAAATACATACAAACCAAACTCAAAAGTAAAAGGATCCACTATCCCTGTCCTGGTTTTCCAACAGACCAATATTACCATACACAATCTGCTTGACTAATCAAAACGTACCTAGTGAGTCCAAAATCTAAGGGTTTACTAGAAATGAGTGAGGACTTCTCCTATCCACCTTCTAATATCGTCAAATCACCTTCAAAGTGTAGGCTATATTCAACCGACTTCAAAAAAGGAGGAGGTTCTCAATTCGACTGTATTTTTTTATTTATTTTTTACGTTTGTTACCTCTTAACTTTGGACTGGGTAAACCGATTTTGATGATTCTTTTTTTATTTGAAAGCTGGTGCTTCCCGAATGGTCCCATTTAAATTTGGTCCAGTTCTGACATGTCATCCATGAGAAAACCATATAAGTCTTCCATTTGCATTATGTATGTACGCGACAAATTAACGAATAAGTCAATATTCCCGTATGGTCCCATTTAAATTTGGTCCAGATTGAAGTCGGTTTTTTTTTATTAAAATTTGTGATTATAGTAATATTACTTGAATAGTAAATACAGTATTTTTTTTATTCCTACACAACTTCTAATTACAAATATGAAGGTTAAAATTAACTTTCAATTTATTTACAAGTAGCGACCCTCCCTGCCGTCGTACGATAGTATTTGAAATTCTCGTATTTCCTCTACTATATACATGTTTTACACATGTAAACATTCCTCTTGAATCACTTCATCTTTGCTGAAAACTGTAACAAAACACATTGAGTATTTCAAAATGATCTAAGCCAACAGACAGCGGAAGCTACTTCATTTTACACTTTGTAAAGAAGTTAGTTATTTACAATGATGTAAAGCTAATAAAGCATTTTAAAAACCCTCGCTAAACACAGTAACCCTCTTCGCACACGGTGTCGTAGCGTAAGCGTATCGTAATCCGCGCGTACGACGAGAGCAGTACGAGCAGGAACATGTTTATAGAAGTCCGCATACGAAGCGTAGTTGCAGCGTATCGTAATAGGTGTTTATTGTCATTACGATAGTCGTAGCGTACTGGCGTAAAAACACAAGCGTAAAAAGTCAGTTTCAATTTCTTATTTTTTCTAAATTTCTTATTTATTCTTTAACTTTCAATATGGCTGCAAAAGTAATAGAATTCATCAAACTCATTGAAGACTACCCTTATCTATACAGGGTGGATATGACAATCCGACATTAATTTGAACTAGAACTACCTACAAATTTTCAATAATAATTTGTTCAGTAGATTAGCCATGGGATTGTTCGTTTTTAAAATTTACTACACGATGTTGTTGGGTTAATGACCGATGTTACACCGTCGCGACGTCCCACACGCTACCTTTGCACCTTTGAAGTAACCGCCGACATCGGCGCGGGAGCCCCGTGTCGCGTTGTTGTACCTATTGATTATAAATAGGTATTTATTTGTAGTGATTTTACAGTGACATGACTCATTAGTTAAGGTCGTTAGTTATTAGTGTCGTAGCGTTATGTTATTTTGTGTGAGTTTAAAGTTTAGACAATGCCTCGACTCGTTTACACTTATACGGCTAGTCAATATTTTACTACGGATAAGATATTAATTTACGGAGAATGTTCGTTTATCCTACCTACCAATAGTCGGATTATTGTACAAACTATCCAGGACATACGAGAAAAATCAATCTTTTATTCCTAATAGAGATAATGCTGTTCCAGTTGTAACCTCGACACGAGACGATCAAATTTAAAACCTTCCTTTTTCGTTTTTGTGATTATTATGGTGACTATGTAATAAAAAAAAAACGTGAATACATAATAAATATTACTAGTGTTATTTGACTTACAGCGATAAAGTAGGTACTTTGTCAACCTACGTCGCGAGTAACAAAATCTAACAATAGAAAATCCTCTTCGTCTGAAGAGAAAGTAAGATCCTCAATATCGAAAACGTCTGGTGCCGTTGACGTCATGATTTTAACTGATATCCAAAACGATCTGCAGGTCTCGTACGCGTAGCGTCATAACAATACGCTTACGATACGACTACGCTTACAACCCGTGTGCGAAGGGCCCGGTCTCGTACGCGTAGCGTCATAACGATACGCTTACGATACGACTACGCTTACGACCCGTGTGCGAAGGGCCTAACTCACTGGCATATAAAGAATACATGTAGGGTAGGTGAAAATCAATTAGTGGGTAGGTTAATGAAAGCGCAAATATTTGACGTCCCATCAACGCTCTGTTCACCGCTTACTTGTTTCATACGAAGCTTATAAATGTGGCTATGGCATGATGTAATTGTTTTTGTAAAAAACTATAACATTTACATACAGCAAAAATATTTTGCAGCGTTATTATGAGCAGGGTAAAGCTACATTATGCTCTGCATTTTTATGACATATGTGTCATGATAATAAATATACCTGGATCCCTACTATGTACGACAAGTATCGCAAATATAATATAACCTATATCTATTATATATTATATTATAATATATAATTAAAAAAAAATATATACCATGTGTCCCAAAATTCAACGATAACCGGGCGCCAAAAGGTAGACCTGCTCATGAGTACATAAGGAAAAATAATAAAAAAAATATACCTAGTTTTTTTTTAGTTACAAGAAAAATTTAGATTTTTTTTGAAAATTTACACCCTTCATTTTTTTTTAATTTATTTATTACGTAGTGGTGTCCATACTTTTTTTTTACAAGACCATGAGTCAAAGTACACTAAGAGTAAAAATATTTCAAAATTGTTGGGAAAAAAAATATTTTGGACGTTTTTTGTGTAAAAACTGCGGGCAATTTGGTGTTTTTAAGAGTTGTGGTGAATAGTAGCAATATCATGAAAGGTATAAATTTTCAAAGAAATTCCAAATTTTTCTTGTAACTAAAAAAAAACTAGGTATATTTTTTTATTATTTTTCCTTATGTACTCATTAGCAGGTCTACCTTTAGGCGCCCGCTTATCGTTGAATTTTGGGACACCCTGTACCTATATCGTATATCCGTCTTACGTCGAAGTACATCAGTGAGGAACCAAATTAAGGTATTTTTAAGAGGAAATTAAAAAAGTCCTCAGTCAAATCATCAATCAGGTTTTAGGGGACAAAGATTATGATCTATTTGTTTTCTCTGTTTAATAAATAAACGAGTACCTTCTGGTTTTAGTCGATTCAATTCTGATACACCGTCCAAGCACAGACCTTGGTAAAGCGACGGCCTGATAGATTTTCGTTAAGTACCAAAAAATATTCTAATATCGTGTATAAAGTCCGCCAGAAAATAGTTTGTTTAATCCACTCCCATATCTTTAAGTTTTCACTCCTCGTGTGCTATAATTCATAGCAAGTTCTAGTAAGATATATGAGGGGATGGTCTAAATACTTTTTATGGGTATTTTCGCCTCGATTTCCACCTAATGTACGACGATGGGCCTCGAATTATGGGTGTGTGCGTCCTTAATAGATGGAAATTGTCACTTTTATTGATGGGCCCTTTTCAATTTTGCGGTACACCCGATTTGGGACAGGTAATGGCGTTTCTACGTCTGTTAATGATTATTTATTGCTTTGATATTTAAGACTTAATATAATGTTTTTACTTACTTTCAACTTTTTCTTTGATGGTTTATAAAATTACAGGATCACGTTTGAGATGTTTTATTTAATTTTTATACAGACAGACTTAATGCCTTAGGTACTCTTTACCAGTCGAGTATTCAGTTGAAGAAAGTTGATTGGAAAGGTTGTCAGGGTAAAAAATATGATGTGAAAGTCAGACATATATTTACGTATTTTTGAATCTTGAAAGGGCGCACAGAGACAAAATCATCAAACTTAGCCATTACAAGTTCTTATTGTGTACAGAGTATGTATATTGTTTTTAACCGGGCGTATGTATTTCTAAAAAAACATTACAATATACTTTAAAATACAAACATGCTTACAAAAAAATATGTGAAGTACCTACTTAGAAAATAAATAAAATACAAAATGAAGTATGAACACTTGATAGAAAAGTATATGTAATTTGTAGCTTTACCTGTTAATATGAAGGTAAATATAGATGCAAAATATAGTATCTACATGCAGATTATTTTGTATCTATATTTATTGTAAGCTGTTATCTGTGTACAGAAATGACAATTTACGTTCATTAGAATTGCCTGAACTTTCAACCAGTCTACATAAGTCGTGATCATAAGTTGACTAATTACTTTAATATCTAATATTTTTTTTCCACATGAACATATATGTTTTACATTCTTACATAATTCTTTAAACATTGTTAAGCAAATCTTGGTTGTCGTTGAAATCTGTAGAAAGTTGTCTATTATGAATGTTTTAATGGTGGAATATCCGTTGTTTTGGCAATAAAATACGACTTGAGTAATAGCAATAAGTGTATATGCAAGGATGTCTTACAGCCATTTTGAAATTATACCCGTCTAACAACAAAGCATGTCATTACGAAGTAGAAGTTAGTTTTTTCTCGAGATACTCGATTACAAAAGAATTACATACATACATAATGATTTTTTAACCGATTTCAATAAGGAGGAAGTCCTCAATTTTATTGAATATTAGCTTTTGCCTGTGGCACCGCCCGCTTATATGTCGATTATGCGGTGATTCTATCAAGTGATACAACTTTTATATTTGTTCACTGATTAAAATAACACAAACACTGGAATCGGGCCACCAGCGGTCACCCATCCAGGTACTGACCGCGCCGTCATTGTTTACCCTCGGTGATTGTTTATAATCACCGAGCGCAACTGGGCTATGAGCGCCTCCACTTTGTGTGGTCTAAGCCTCTAAGTGTACTTAATTTATTGTATTTAAAGCTTGTGAAAAAAAAACCTAAATATGGATTTTACGCTCCTTATACATCACCCTCTACTGTAAAAGCCTCAACTTACTTTTTTCTTATAAAAGACAACTCCCGGATTAGGGATATACATCCTGTGATTCCTGTGTCGCGGAATCTTTACAGGCGTACGTGAAACGGACACAAAGAACGCCCAGACTCAGAGCCACTGGATTTGAACCCACAACACTTGGCTCAGTAGAAAGCGGCGTGGCGACCGTTAAACAACGAGGCCAACCGTGCAATCGAATTACTGCTAATATAAATGTTTAGGGAATGAAAGTTATTGGTTGCATTGTACAAAATCTACTGTCACCTAGTCCTATGAGACAGTAAAATTACTAAAAAATCTTTCAATCATTTGACTACATTCTCTAGAATTTGGTCGATGCCAATCTGCTCCAAATAAGTGCTAAGGATGACGACCAACTCCAAATTTGATTACTTCGGGAGTAAGTTTCCTGGGTGACGAGGTTATTTTTTAAATGCTCATCATAACTCCCGCTTCTCAAAACGCCACATCGTGCGTGTGACAGTAGGTCAAGTACAAAATCGTTACGATAACAGATAGATAGTACTTTAGTCTTATTTTACGACTCTATTTACGACGCGTTTGGAGTGAGGTATAAAAAATAATATTTTAGTTACTGGTAGATCAGACATTGTATATTACGAAGTAGGCCGATTAAAAAAGAAGGAGATTCTAAATTCTTCGGAATCATCTTAATTTGATAAAAATGACACCCTTGTTTAATTTTAGATAAACAATTTTTGGACTAAATTCAATTTTGTGTTTGAAATTTTGCTGTAAAACAACACTGTTCGCTTATCTAATATCCTTAACTTTAGTGAAACTCAACTATCTGACACCTCTCTAGACGTTGGTCTGCAGCCATTAAATAAGCGATTCGATTTATGATCGATGAACCAAGTTAGCTTCGAGTTAGATCATTGATCGCTTTTTATATTTCTACACTACCTTGTGAACTGAGAAAGCTTTATTCTTGTACGTTCTTCAAATTTGTAAGTTTACATCACACTGATTTATCAAACAAAGACTCATTAAACATTCAAATTCGTAGGAAATTTCAATGTGTACAAATCAAAAACCAGCATAAGAATACCGTCGTGAAGTTAACTTCACAACACTAACGACAGCTATATTAGTTGCAAAAGACTCTTTCTACACCGAGTTACAAAAGAAGTGCCTGTCTCTTTCCTATTTGCAGACTGTTGTATATTTGTGTCTCACTCATATATACCATGCGACTCAGAGCGGTGTTTGTATAACGAAATTTAAAAACAATCCTCACGAGAGTCGCGGAGCAATTTATTTTGTTGTCTACGAGATTGTTCCAACAGTCCCTTTGTGTATACGAGGTTCTAGCATACGAGAGATAGCGTGCTGCAAACAGAATTCATAATGTAATCTTAAGAAATAGCTCCGTAACTGTATCCTATAAATATGAATACTATGACACTATCATTTTATACCTAGCTTTATGTTGTTGTGTCCATAGCCTATTCATTTTCATACTTGTAGTGTCATTTTGATCGTATACAATCAAGCCGCCTGCGCCGTCGGCCCACTAATAAGTATATATTTTTTATAATTACTTTTGGGCCACACGCGGCTCCTATGATTCGTGTCAGCGTTCCTTTGACAATGAACCGCACGGGCCTGGGCGGCACGATCAAAATGACACTATGAAAATGAACAGACTTTACAGTATAACTGTTTTCAAACTTTCAACTATGAGTCCATGACTGAAGTCTTTCAAATATATTACCAGCATTCAAATCTTGAACTATTTGATCACAGTATAAACCCTGTAAAAATATTGATCTTGAGTTATTGGGATATTTTTTTTCTTAAAATTGTCATTCATCAATTAAATAATAACAATTGATAGTCTAAAACGGATTAAGACAAAGATTTAATTCTGCTTCTTTTGTGGTTGTTTTTCACAATCATTTTAGTCGTCTTCAATCCGATTATCACAAAACCAAACGTGACTCGTAGCTCAAAATCTGATTTACAACCACTTCTTGTAATTTAAGCAGATATATTTCCTCCATTGCAATAACAAAAAAAGGTCAATCTTCTAATAAATATCTTGGCTTCATATTATTAATTGTGAAGAGCGTTCCACCTCCGCTGCACTATAGACGCCACCTTATTTCCTCGGCTTGCTGAACAACGAAATCATAACTCGGCAGCGCTCGAGCGGATTGAAAACACAGATAACGCTGACATCCCCTTGCCACCTGATAAAACTGTCTCACAGATCTACTATTTTTTTCTCACATTTCTTTTGAAAATAATCCACTGCAGACGTCTCACTTCGGTAATAAGATTGGCGATCTGTCCCTGAATTGAAAGTAGGCTTTTACTTTCTAAATTGGGTACTGGCCTATAGCATCTCATAGCTGTTTTTCCTACCCTCTTTATTCTAGATAAAATAACAATTGATAACGATAAACTTCACACTATTTAAGTGTCAAAATATATTTCTCTGACGTTTTATTAACATTTCTGCAAAAAGAAATGTCTATAGTACCAGAAAAATAACAAAGTTATATGTAAGACGTTAATAAGAATGTAATGAGTGTCCTATAAGGCGCGGCGGTCCCTGTCTGGGCGCCATTACTCCTCATTCTAACATTATTACGCTTGCAATATGAATAACGTAACTTCTACTTATTTCTTATTTAATGGAGTGAGTTATTTCTTTGTTCATATTTTACTGTCTTTCTTATTAATATCAGTATTCAGGAGACATATTCGAATTTCTAACTCACTTGCGATATAATAGGTACTTAAATTATACATTCAACTGAAAAATTTCATATTAACTTTGAGTTTATTCCCGTAGGTAATAATCTACATATTTTCCCTTTTCATTAAATTACCTTTGCCTTTCTTTATCAATTGTAATTTCTAGAATATTTCTCCGCCAGTTAGATAAATTCTTCGACTACCCGTCTCAAGTGAAACAGTTCTCGGAAATGACGTGCTCTATTACTGACATTATTTCTCGCACCTTAAACATTTATATAGCAAAGAGCTGAGTAAAGGCATTGCACACGACACATATTTTAAAATGTTAAACGTACATAAAGTATTTCATTATTTTATACACGCTTTAATGATATTTCTCTGTTTCCAATAATTTTTTCGTCGTTTGATTTATTTGAATCGTCATGATAAATATATTTCTGTATTTTTATTTTAGAGTTAAACCAACACTTAAATTTATTCTGAGAACCAAGTACAGTTCTTAGAGTATTGTTAAAATGTTATTCTTAAATACTTACTACCTGCTTCACGCTGTATCACCCGTGGTTTTTGTTGTGGCTCTAGATACATTAACAACTGTGAGTAACACCGCGGGTAACATCTACTCTAAAATAAAAGCTTAAGTGCCAGCTATCTGCCAGTAAAAGTCACGTCAATACCGGTAAATCCGTTCCAAAGATTAGCCGAAACAGACAGACAGACAAAAAAAAATTAAAAATTGTTTTCTGATATAAGTACTGTATATACTTTCATATGCATTTAGTGAAAAACTGTTAATTTGAAATTACAAACAGACACTTCAATTTTATTTATGTGTTCAGTTAATAATTAATTTATATATAGAATGATTAAAAATAATTTTACATTGCTTTGGTAAATAAATGTTACGTATCAATATTTCCTAACATTTCCTTCTTTCGTTTATAATTCAGTTGTAATTTAGACAATAAACCAAATGTATTTACGTAACCACCATATTTAATTCAACAGCAAAAGGGCATAAATTAAAAGGAATGAACTCTTTAAACGCTGTTTATTTTCGCGTAGAATAAAATCGCGGTATCGTGCGGTAGCGGACAATCGCACATAAATTAGCATCCTTGCCGGCGACGCGCGACGCTTGGCGGTGTTAACGGTACGAGTCATAAGCGTTAGCGTTTTTGTGAAAATGATTATTTCATCAATTTATGACTTGATTATCTTTCAAAAAATTTTTACCGTGGGAGAGCCACGCTTCGGCATGAATGGGTCGGCTCGACCGGAGTGATACCACGGCCTCACAGAAAACCGGTGTGAAATAGTGCTTGCGCTGTGTTTCACCGAGTGAGTGAGGATACCGGAGGCCCATACCCCAATCCCCCTACTCCTACCTCCCCCCATCCCCCTACCCCTATCTCCCCCCCATCCCAAAAAGGCCAGCAACGCACTTGTGATGCTTCTGGTATTGCAGGTGTCCATGGGCGGCGATAATCGCTTACAATCAGGCGATACGTCTGCTCGTTTGCCCGCCTATTACATAAAAAAAAAAACGCTAAGTATTTTTTACTAATGGTCAAGTATTTGTATATCTGTGTATTGGTATCTGGGGGCACAACTGTGCCCCCAGATACCATTTACATACAGATATAGATACAGACCTACCTTTTCTCGAAGCGTTTCGTCGTTTTTTTGAACCCCCATAACTTTGGTTCCCGATACACTAGATCGTTTAAATTTTCAGGATATGATGTTACCAATAGATTAGTGAAACATACAAAGTTTCAATTGCATAGCTATGATAGTTTAGATTTTATTGATACCTGAAAAACACCGATTTCGTCACTGACACACTGATGATCATCAAAACTGTTAGGGTACTTCCTGAAGTGCTAGAAAGCTCAAATTTGGTATGTAAACTAAGTTTAGTATACAAACAACAAAAAAAATCATAAACCTATTACTTTTGTCCCGCAACCTCCAAATTTGGGGGGTGGAAGTTTGTATGAGACTTTCACAAATGTTTATGCTAGAGGTTTTAATTTTGGTACACGGACTTTTTCGAAAGAAGAAAGAAGATGTACAAGAAACACAGCCCAAAAAAAAGAAAAAAAACGGAAACTTACAAAAAGAAATGAAATCCCACCAAAAACATTTTCATGTAAAATGTTGCCAAGACGACTGCATATGGCTTACCCTGTGAAAAAGATATCAGATCTCATGTAGAGCCAAGGTTCTGTATCTACACGCCCTAACTCTACTAACCCTAACTTCATAAACTCTACATCTCAGTAAAAATGTATGACTTGGCTGTTTCGTTACTTCAGAAACTAAATATTCGTATAACACATTACTTCAGAAACTAGATATTTGCAAACACACAAGGCGTTCATTTCCCCTTCGTGACGGTATAGTAGCGAAACGGTGTGGTGACCGTTAAACCACTAGGCCAAACGTGCAGCAGATTTGACTAAGGGAGCGGACTAAACAGGACAAAATCGCTACGAAGAAAACAACATTTTGAAACAAACCCTATACCAACCCGTCTGACAAGCGTGGTACACACGTAGTAGAACAAAACCTCCTTTCTAAAGAGAAGCCTATAGCCAGCCGTGAACAGCTAAAAGCTGTTAATGATGATAATGAAAAGTTATTCGAAAGACAAGATAATAACACCTACTCCTACTTGTACCATCTGCGTATAACGAGTGCAGACAGGAAGTGCGTCGGCCCGGAAGCCGGTAACGCTTCCCGCGTTTCCAGAACTTCCGTTAAAATGGCCGACACTCTCCAGAGTTTCCAAATGCAAATTCTGTCAATGTGTTGCTATTCTGATAGCTGCATAAATTTTTATACAATGGAGTTTTGAAAGTACATTAAAATGGTAAAAATAAGTAGTCTTTTATAGTCAATTACGTGCTTGCAATATTAAAATTATTTTTCAGTCCATAAAGTTTAGTGTTTCATAATTTGTCACATTTCATACACAGCCAGAAATTGACCAATACCTGTGCCATAGTAACAATACTGCCTAAGTAGGTATGTAGAAATATCATTTTCGACATCACCGCGATAAATTAACGAAATTAATTAATCGAATAAAGAACGAATAAATATATTAATAAACCCAAATACGAAACAAATTATTTATTCTGGATCGAAGTGAATACTTATATATTTATAGATTCCTAAATATATTATTTTTCTTATTTTAGTAGTATTCCAGAAAATTGGTTCTATCACGACCGCTGATTTGCTGATACATTAATCTACGACAAGAATTTTCTTTTGCCTGAATATTTCTACATTACTAGGTTCCTAATCTATCTATATGTATAAAAGAGTAAGGTGACTGACTGACTGACATACCCAGAGATCAACGCACAGCCCAAACCGCTGAAGCTAGAATCCTGAAATTTTGAATGTAGGTTCCTTATATAACGTAAGTGAGCACTAAGAAAATAATTTTTGAAATTCCACCCCTAAAGGCGAATTCAGGGGATGAAAGTCTGCGTGAGCGAAGCCGCGTGTAAAAGCTAGTTCTGCATATAATGAAAACATTTTCTTAAAAATCTTAACACTTAAATGAATGATTTAATGCTAAAAACACAGCTCGAGTGGCAATTCATGGACAAAACTTATCATGATGTGCATAATATATATGTGGTTTAGTTGTCCTTTATAATTATTTACTTTTAAATTATAAAGGAAACCTTTTTAGTTTTGTGCTTTCGAATTCGATCTGATTGTAGTTGATGGTAGATGTCAATGTAAGAAATATAAGACTGTAAGTAATAATATGAGTAATATAAAATCTAAGACTGTGAGACGAATATTTTAAGATGTTTACTCTGTTAAAAAGAGAAATAAAGTGTTGATTTACAAAATCTATTTTGCTTCGAACTACATCCCACATATATAGGTCTCCGGAGTTAATGTATATTTATCAAGGTACCATAAAGTAAAGCCATACTCAATATCTTCACGTACACACCATGAAATACCTACAAACATTTCTACAGATCAACCAAATGTAAAAAGCACTCGCATCAAAGTCGGTATAAAACATGTTCGATATATTCTTCTGGTTCACAAAATGCGGCGACAATTTATCCGATACTTATGTGTCCACAAATAGTATTCGCTCGTCTTTTCTAGAAATATGTAAAAGGATATACACATTTCTCCCTGTATAGCTGGAGGGTTTGTTGCGATCCTATAACTTGTCGAACACATATCTGACTCAAAAATATAGTTGAAGCTGCGTTCTCAGAAAAATATCTGTAGAAATTCAACTGGAAGGAGATTTTAAGTAATTTACGATTTATACGATTTTTTTATTACGATAATTTGCTTGTCCGATGTGTCATAGCATATCAACTTAGATTATTAATATGTCTAGATGGACTGTCAAAGCTGTAAAAACACACGAAAAAATAGGCTGTAACACTAACGCCTAAATGTTTTTCCGCGTTTAGTACCAAATGCACTGTCAGTGGATACACACCTGTTGCTGTCATTTTTGTGTTGATAAAAATGGCTAATTGTGCGATATAAGTGTGTAGAAATTACAGAGTACGATCTAAATTAACAAAGAAAGTTACCTATTATCGTTAAGTACCATTGATATGTATGTATTACAGCAAACAAAGCCATTAAATAATTTCTAAAATAAATAATTATTGTAGTCGCCATTTTGGGTGTTGCTAGTTTATGAAGTCAAACTCCCTCATAAAATGTGGCAGGCGGAGTTGTGTTGTATAAAATACTTCATGGTAGCTAATAGATACACCAAAAATTTTAAATCATTTTTGTAATTCAATATGGCCGCCGCATCATTTTTGTAAAATGACACTATGGGTATCGTGTAAGACGTTTTTAGGTATACCGAGTCTAGATTTCATATCATTTTTTGAATCCAATAATTATGGCCGCAACACCATTTTTGTAAAATGTCACTATGGGTATGGGTATCGTGTAAGGGATTTTTAGGTATACTGAGTATTAATTTCATGTCATTTTTTGAATCAAATATGGCCGCCGCACCGTTTTTGTAAAATGTCACTATGGGTATCGTGTAAGGGGTTTTTAGGTATACTGAGTATTAATTTCTTGTCATTTTTTTAATCCAATATGGCCGCCGCACCATTTTTGTAAAATGTCACTATAGGTATCGTGTAAGGTGTTTTTAGGTATGCTGAGTATTAATTTCATGTCATTTTTTGAATCAAATATGGCCGCCGCACCGTTTTTGTAAAATGTCACTATGGGCATCGTTTAAGGGTTTTTAGGTATACTTACTAGATATGAGCTCCTCTCTGTTTTAAAAAAACAACTCCTGCATTACGAATATACATCACAAGAAACACCCAGACTCAGAACTACAATTTGTGAATCACACAAAGTGTTGTCCTATTTAGGATTTGAACCCACAACACCTGGCTTAATAGAAAGCGGCGTGGCGACAACTTAAACCACTAGACCAACCGTGCAGTCATTCATTTTTCAAGTCCAGTTTTTATTATTTCAAAACAAATATATCTTCGAATGTTCTTATCAATAGATAAGAATTAAGAAAATTTAACTTAAAAACTACTCGTCAGATCTCATTCAGATAAAAAAAATAGATTGTAAATCTAATAAAACCAATTGAAAGCCCAAGGTCTAATCCCCATAATATTAATACTGAGCTATCTTGAAGATGTCCTAAATCTAACACAAAAAAAAATAATTAAACCGGTCCATTAAAAAAGTAATGTAAACATTTTTTTTCTTACCTTTCTTCTTTTTTAAAGTTGGTCAAAAAGATGAAAGAAAATTAGATGGGCTAATTATATATCTTACATATTTTAAAAGGTTAAAAAATCGTTAAGTACTGCTTTTACAATACCAGACCAAAATTAATATCTAGTACGACATATTTTTAATCATCACCAACAGCCTTTAACAGTCCACTGCTAATAATAATAAATAATAAAAAAACACGAGACATATTATTAGGTTGTATCACATTTTGTTTTCCTACCAAAGTTTTCTAGATAGAAAAGTTATTCAACACTATTATAATTTTAAGTTTCCCCATTTTCACGAAAAAAACTCAACAACTGGTATCATTTACGCACTCACACTAGGAAATTAAGAATGACATGAGGCGAGTGTAAGACGTAGCTGTCACGCACACAAATATCGAAAAGTTGTGTCATTTAATTTTGTTCTTTTGTATCGCGATGCTCTATCTAGACATATTAATAATCAAAGCATATCAATTAGTTTTTAATGAACGTCAAACCACGTGGTTCTATAAAGAGTTATGTGAAAATGTGTGAAAGATTAGAGACAAATGTATTGCTACGTCATTGTTTTTTATTTATTTATTGTATAGTGGCATTAATAGTATTAAATAGTTTTGATACTTGAAGTAAAAATGATAAGGAACTTACGTACGACAAGGACCAGTTAGCTCTAGAAAGATGTACTTAAGATTACTCTTTCAATTTTTTCAACTTAAGAAGTATAGAAGAAATTGAAGAGAATCACTACGTCTTCGTCGTTTTTAAGGAGACACTATATATCATTTTTTTTAACGGAGGTTACTTATGGTCGAACACAATTTTAGAACGGTCATTTTAAAATCGTGTTCAACAACGTTTATTATAATACATAGTTGAAAATCTGATCATTCAACACTCATATTTTTATCCGTTACGTAATAATTAAAATACATCTTCAAAATTTTAATAATTTACAATAATAGGCGTTCAAGATTCACGCATCTGTTAGAACAAAGACCGAACTCAACTCCACTCAACACCTATAAGTACTCTAGAGAAATGCTTAATGACGGTTTAAGAATTGTGAAATGGATATAAAAGGAAGCTTTCAAAAGCGATAGAAATCGGCTTTGGGCGGACAGAATGCGCTCCACCGCTATTAAGTGCAAAGCAGTAATTAGAGAGGTCTATTTTATCTGTGGCGACTGCAGGAGTCCGACTTAAATAGATTATTCAATTCAAAGACATAATTAAGGATTTATAAGAGGTTAAAGTTTTACCCCTCATTTTGTTTGGAGCATTTTCTTTGCATTTAGAAGATGTTTGCATTATCTGCCGGTCTATTTCGTTCATTCATTCATTCTTTGTTGGAAAGTGTTTGCGTGATAAATGAGCAGAGGGACTACCTGATGGTAAATGACCACCACCGCCTATGGATGAGACAAGTTCTTTTCCGGCCTCTGATACCAGAGCCTGTTTTTTGTTTAAGATTTGAAGGTATATGTAATAATAATGTTCTCTAGCCGATAACGGCCATGGCGGCCAGTCTCAACGGAGACCAGCCAACTACGCAGGAGATATTATAGTGCACAAGCGTGTGCACAGACACATGTGCATCGGGGAGAGATCAGGCGCAGGACTGACAGCTTTACGTGCTCTCAGAGGCACGGGTGTTCAGACTTTCAGACCCCAACTTCCAAAGTCCGCGCTGTTATTAAGTATTTCTGTAATCAGCTAAACTCAGTAACAGTTTTGGCCCGGCAGTCGCAAACGTCAACCGCAAGACCAACGAGGCAGTAAGAAAGCTTTAAAACACTCATCTTTTACTTTGCGCTTTTTGAGAAATTATTTGCTTGACATAACCAATCTGTGGTAGTCCGATATGATACGATTTTATAACCTTCACTCCTCCTTCAAACGCTGGTAACGCATTTAGAACTCTTGGGCTGCCGGCGTCAATGGGAGCTAGCATTCTTTTTCTATCAAACGACCTGTCTATTCATGTGCCATCCTAATCGATTAATCGGGTTTTACTTTTTATCCTGAAATGAGCTCTTATCTGTGTGATTTTAGAGCCGTTAAAATGTCGTTGAACAAATGTTCATAACGTTAAACTGTTTATGAGGACAACATCAAACTTTTATTACGTGTTTATGTTGCCTTTAGACGTTATTGGTAAGAAAATGTTGCCTTACTGTGTATATTGAACAAATAATATATGTTGTATGTACATATACTCTTGCCTATATATCCAAAATTTTGACAATTATGACTTTGGTTATAGTAAGAGATCATTACATGTAATTTAGTAAAGTTTCGTGTTTGTGCAATAATTATCATTAGTCTTTAATATTCCACTGTTAAGCATGTGGCGACTTTCACCTACAGCGTAACAGGCATATACTACAGAGCCATCTACCGCCGAACTACAGAGTAACGAAGGAAATGAAAAAACTACCAATCCTGAATCGCGCAATAGAAGTTCTGATGCGCATGATCACCACGCCTGATCGAAGGATCCTCCCTTTGTGTTGGAGGGACATGACACCCATTCCACCACAAGCATAAGTCTCTTCGTAGATTGGATATTTGGGTCTACTATAGTATATACCTACTAGTTGAAATTCCCTAAAAAATTACATAAAGCACAACACACAAAGAAACAAAATCACTAATACGGAGTTTAAATCTTCGAAGAGCATTACATTTCTACTAAATAGAATGAAGGCTTGTTGCTAACAACTCGAATTTTCTCCCACTGGACTTATACACACAGTGACACATTTTTCGGCCGACAAACTGATATTTCAGCAGTATTCGATACCCACACGAACATAGTATATTCAGATGCAAATTGGTTGATTTATGCCGCACACATCTGACTACTGAAATCCAGATTTGATTTACCGCCTTACCCTAATGCAATTGAACCGAATATAAAGTCAACTAAACCATTCACACTCCTTTAAACATAAATAAAACTATTGGCAACCTCTCCTCATCAAACTTGACAAACTTCTCTCAATCACCTGTACGAGTGAAATTCAACTTTATTTATATGTAACATAAGGTTATTCTATCAATAAGCATAGTTTTGCGAAGTTCTGACGCTCGTCAATCCTAGTCCGTTCATTCGTTCCCATTGAGTCGTTCATCGGTCTGTTGAATAAAAGATGGCGGCCCCCGGCGCGTAACGAGCCGGCCAAATGTCAGTGTCGAGGTAAATAGAGTCTACTCACTGAGTGATACGTCTGTTATTGAATTAATGTTTGAGTTGACCTGTCGATTACTTCTTAACTACATTGAGGGTGTTAATATTTTAATTTTCGTTACATTCATTCAATATGTATATCGATGTGTATTAGGATGACATTTGTTAATGTTAGTCATACAAGTCTGTTTTGATGATACATTTGCGGTTTGTTTCAGTGTACTAAACACAACAAAAAGCCCCACAGTCAGTCCACTGTGTATTCCGAAAATTTGGACAGTTGCATTTTATTTTGTTTTTAACACACGTATTTCCATTGTACTTGACACTGGCAGATTTGTCGACATCGGCGCAGTTTGCCATTTCTTAAGAAAAAGAACGAAGAAAGACACATTTGCGTATCCTCACATCGTATAACGGGGAGTTGTATTCATATTTAAGTAAATTTTTAAATGACAAAAATAAAATTTTATGATACTTTAAAATTACAAATAAACGGCATTTCATACCAGCAGCTAGCGGGAATTTAAACTCAATTACATAGTTTCTGCCGAAATCTCTAATAACAGAAAAACAAATATATTTTTGACAAAATGTATGTAAAATAAATAAATAATTAAAATAAATATTGCGTCCATTACCAACACTTAAACTCCATGTAAATAAATACTTTTTAAAAATAATCCATGGTTGTCAAAATGGCTCGAAAAACAGTAACGCAAAAATATATCATTTAAAAAAAAAGGATAAAATATTGTTCCGAGCCATTACTTCATACGTTAGCAAATAGCAACACCGAAACTACATAAAAGTAATTTATTTACTGCGAATAAACTTGTTACACGTCACAAACACCAATTTGTGCCACCATGTGTCATAATTGTGTTCAGTGTTGCCCTGTTTATAGCCTTTAGGCGCGTGACCGGAAATACCGACATGTTCTTAACGTTTGGCTGCTGTCATTATATTATGAACTCTTTAGATGTGTGCGTAATTTTTTTCTCAGTGTTATTTATGAATGTTGGGGTATGAGTTATGGCGGGAACAATATAAAGGCTATTATTATCTTTTTTCCTTACTTCAGGTATTTGAGTACAAAAAGAAGCTTTTCAAAATAAGTACTGTATTGGAACAATGGAAAAGTATTTTTACATGTCCACGATAGTGGACATCTTCCGGCTGAGATGATTATGTTGATCCAGTTGATATCAATAGGTACAAGGCCTTTAACGTAAGAGGGCTGGAAGCTAAAATCGGCAAAATACGGGCGTTTAATAGGCCTCTGTATGTAGACAATTATTTCAGGTCTATGATTATTTCTACGATTATACCTTGTAGGCGAATACCGGAATAACAGGTAGCTTGTCAATGTAAATATAATAAAACAATGACACTAACTATATGTCTGTAACACCCCCGATACCAGTATCAACCCAAGGTTTTCTGCAGCATCATCATCAAGGTATCTACTAGCACCATCATCAAGGTATCAAGGTACTATCTTGGCAATTCCACTAAAGAAGTAGTACACCGAATAAAAAAATAATCGGAGTTAAGTAAGTTATTGAAATCCAATCATCAAACGACAAACGAGTCTTAGATCTTTACAAAAAAAAAACTGCATCATAATGTGATCCATTTGTTTAGAACCTACTATACCATAGACAAACACAGAAAGACTTCAAAGTTATAACACATCTATTTTTAAACAAAATGAAAGAAATATGACGCCAATAATACTGGGCCAACCAGTGTTTTAATGTAAAATGATAACCATCTATTTCGTATTAGTTGCAATTCAATTCACAGTCTTTCGTTTAATATAATTATATATCTAATAGTACTAATAAAGTACACAATAAAAAAACCGAAAAAAATATTTAATAAACTGTGTTATATTTTACAGCTTCATTCTTTGCGATTTAGGTATCACAAGTTGTAGTTGAGCCCCCACGCTGCAGCCTTGCACGGTATTTTAGAGTAGGGTATTGAAAATACTCCTACTGGCAACACTCCCCGCCACACGCCGTCCGGGAGCCGGCCATTTTCACTTCATTCTGTGTTTCCGTGCTCAAGCCTTCGCACGTACTGTTAATTTTTGAACAATTATTTCCTTAAATTTGTTACTATACGGTTTAATCATAATGTCAAAGACATCTCGCAAACGTAATGACGACGGTTACGAAGAAATACGTAGAAAAATACAAAAGCTGGAAGAGCGTTTGGATTTGGCTAAATACAAACGTCGTAGCCGATTTATTTCTTCTAGGAGTAATACATCAGGTTAGTTACACAATTGATTACATTCCATTATATAACAATGAAAGTGCAACATTTCTTTTTCACATAATTATATCCATCTACCCGCTATACCTACTTAATTTCTTTCTAAAATATGAATGTGCTATTTACACTGTTAGATCTTACGTAAACTATACGTATTAATTGACAAAAAACAAGTGATGCGAGACGCCACATGGGCTTTCTCTTTCACATAATACGCTTGAGGTAGTATCTCCTCAAAAATCGTCTGTTTTTGTGATACGAGACGATCTACCCGAGATACCTATTTATTTTATTTCTAAAATATGAATATGTGCTACTTACACTTTTAGATCTTACGTAAATTATACGTATTATTTGACAAAAACAAGTGATGCGAGACGCCACTTGGGCTTTCTCTTTCACATATTACGCTTCGGGTAGTATATCCTCAAATATCGTCTGTTTTTGTGATACTAGACGATCTACCCGCAATACCTACTTATTTTCTTTCTAAAATATGAATGTGCTATTTATACTGTTAGATCTTACGTAAATTATACGTATTATTTAACAAAGAACAAGTGATGCGAGACGCCACTTGGGCTTTCTCTTTCAAATAATACGCTTGGGGTAGTACACCCTCAAAATACGAGACGCCACCTGGGCTATCTCTGTCACATAGGTAATGGTTTAGCGCTTATACCAGACGACATAAGCGCAGCCTATTCTAAAATCAAACGTGTATTTCGTGATGCGAGACGCCATCTGGGCTATCTCTGTCACATGATTGCTTGGGATAGTATACCCTCAAATATCGTCAGTTTTTGTGATACGAGACGCCACCTGGGCTATCTCTTTCACATAATAGTTTAGCGGTTATACCAGACGAGATAAGCGCAGCCTATCGCTTAAAATCATGCCTGTATTTCGTGATGCGAGACGCCATCTGGGCTATCTCTGTCACCTGATCGCTTGCGCTTAGTCTAATTGGAGTTAAGTCTACCCTCTCATTGAACTAAAAAACTTTGCATATTCTGATGATAGTCAATCATTATTTAAGACTACTATAAGCATTCGACTATGACATGTCGGCGGACGACAGTGACAGTCTCCGCTACAGATACAGCGTGGGTCGCAATCGCCGACCGCTCTAGGGTGCCAGTGCCAGCCGCGTCGCCTCCGGCCGGGCTGAGCGGTGCTCCGTTCTCGATTATCGAACCAGAGGAGCAAGAACTCGAGATAAACTTGCTCTCTTAAGAGGCGCACCAAAATTGAAACCAACTTTGAAAAGGCCACACATAAGGACCTGCTGAGACAATGGTTAAAAGAGACTTTTCTCTAATGTCCTAACAGCTTGGTATTGCCATAGGAGCTTTAAACCAAGCTATTGAATTACTAATTTGTGAAAAAAAAAAAATCATGCTAAAATACTGAAACACGTAAGTGCATGGAGATTTGTATGTGACAGTCACCATGATAGCACAAAAACACGTCGTGGGTTTGTGGTCTCCTCTATTAACACCGATATGAAGGAGACTATTTCTGAAGCCAAACGTGAAAAATACCTATTCAGTAAAAACTTCTCAGCTTAAAACAGCTAGTCTATAAAAAAGTCTGGTACGGACTTAAAACAACATAGAAATCAATCACAGATTTCAAAGAACTCAAATGACCGCCGCTTAAACTGGAAAACCCTGCCTCAGAAGACGGGGCCCAAACCCCAAGCAGGGAAGCCACGTCAATGCCAGGGTCGATTAGCAGCGGACAGAGGATCTCAACAGCGGGGGACGGCGGACCAGTCGGCGGCGAGGACCCACAGGAGGCGCTAGATTTCAAGGTAACATACGCTGGCCATCTGAAATACTTTGTCGGCAAATGGATACATATTGATAATGCAGTGAATCCTTTAAAATTTAATAAGTTTTAAACGGAGATATTTTCTGACACCTCTTTAACCGGGTGTATATCACCATCTTCCTAGCCTTTATCATTCCCAAGATTTTGGGGTCGGCTACTAGTTCAACCGGTTTACCTCAATATCAGTTTTTTCCACGGAGCGACTGGCATCGGACCTCCCCTGAGGGTGAACGGAATTCGAAGGTTGAACTACTTGTCAGTATATTTGAGGGCACTGACTTCCCAATAACGATTGCAATAGATGTTTATGAAAACCGGGACCAACAGCTTAACGTGCTCTCCGAGGCACGGACGGGAAATACCGCCATCTTCCATACTCCGGCCTGCTATTAAGAATTTCTTGTAAGAACAACCCAACAGCAGTCGGACCCGGTACTCTAACACGGGACCTCTTGATCTGCGGTCGCTTACGCTAGCCACTTGGTCAACGAGGCAGTGTCGGGTGTATAATATAAGTATATATAAAGTAATGATAATGAATCACATGGATTTTGGAAGGATTATGAAAAACATTTACGTCTTAATCGACGAGAATGACGTCATCGTCCATTTTATTCAAGTGTAGGTACTTATTCCATCGGCTAGACTGAGTCAACCAAAGGCCTACGTAACTATCGGCTTGAACAATTTAGTTCTAGTCCCTCAAGTCTACTAAATTAGAAACTATTGACTAGTTCGTTTATTTTAGCTTCTAACTCGGCAATCTTCTTATCTTTTTTGTCATTTTCCTTTCGCAAAGCTTTCACTTGCTCAGACAAAGATGATTCAGACGCATGAGACCTACGCCTAGCAAATGCCAGCTGCGGCGCAAGGTTTGGTAGCAAGTTATGCTTTTGATAAAACTCTGTTTTCTTAAACTCTTCTAGCTCATCTTTCGTTAACAGATAAGTGACCAGTTTATCTGGATCGTTCGCTGTGATACTCGCGAGCACAACCTTCAGTTTACCAACATAACCCTCCTGAACGGTTTCTTTCAATCCTTCGATTAAATTGTGATTACTTTTCCAGAAAAATGCAATATTCTTATTCAGCGGAACACAATTCTTCTATCATTGTTTGAAAAAGAATGCTGACTTTGGAGTTCCAATATTTTCTATCGTTTATCTTTTCGTAGACTTTCCATAAGAACAAGGTTTTAATGTAGTAGCTGGCGATGTCAGTCATTTCGAGGGCATCTCGCACTAAGTCTTAAGTAAGACTAAGTCTGTGCCAAAGATTTGTCCGATTATAAAGTTTTGTAAAGAATCGATAATGTAACAGCCATTTCATGTATAAACAGAATGGGTAACATACAGTACCCTCATCTAAATGAAATTAGTAGTAACATACGGGAGTGATGTGAAAGACGAGGACTGATAGTTTTTGCATCATATATCAACACTAAAGATCATTTTAAGGCTGATTTACTGTCGCGGAATAAATTCATAGACACTGAGTGGGAACTCTGTGATTCGGCCTTCAAAAAGATTGTCGAATGCTCTGGTGAGCCAGATATTGACATATTCGCTAGTAGATGTAACGCGAAGTGTTCTAGGTATATTTCGGAGAAGAACGACCCCAGTGCCTGGGCTGTCGATGCATTTACCACCTCATGGTCGAATATATATTTATATGCCTTCCCTCCGTTCTCATTGATATTAAAAGTGATAATACGGAAGATGTAGTGGTTGTGCCGTATTGGCCGACACAACCATAGTTCCCTATAGTTCATAAGATGATAGTTTCAGATTCCCTACATTTCGGTCCTCAAAGTGACTAATTCAAATCTGAGCAACAGCCTTATCATGATTGCTGTGAAATTGCAAAAATATTTATTGCAAAAATCGATAACTCCCAATTCGATTAATATTATTTTAGCCTTTAACACAATACGTACAAACAATATGAAGGATGTATTAAAGCTTGGCTAGATTATTGTAAAGAACATAATGTTGATTATTTAGGATTATCAATCCCTACTGTTATTGATTTTTTGACCCAAACATTTCAAAGCGGTGCAAAATATGGCACAATTAACACTTATAGATGTGCACTTGCATTATTACTCGGCTTTATTTCAGAAAATTATAGATTGAAACGCTTTATGAAAGTTGTATTCAGATTGAGACCACCAGCCCAGAGGTATGACTCCATCTGGGTCCCGAATATGGTTATTAATTATTGATCCAAAAAATAGCTCCATGATAGTCTCAATCTGGGAACACTCTCAAAGAAGACTTTGACATTGTTAGCCTTGGTGACCACACATCGAGTACTAACGTTTTCCTTGATTAAGTTATGGAACCTAAATATTGTAGCAGGTAACGAAGTAGTCATTAAAACTCCTGACCTCATAAAGACATTTAAAGTAAATTCATTTCAGCCGTTACTAGAATTACCTTTTTATAATAAAAGGTCTGAAATTTGTCCTGCTAGAACATTAGTTGCGTATATTACAAGCACATTACGTGCCCCTTCTACTGAAGATAATTTATTCATTAGCTACAGGTGACCACATTCAAAAGTATCATCTCAAAGACTAAGTTATTGGATCAAAGACACTTTACAGCTTAGTGGTATGGACACTTCTGCCTTCTGCGCACACAGTACTCGACATGCGGCGACCTCGGCCGCGAAGCTATTTGGCATCAACCTCGACGTTATAAGAAAAACTGCAGGTTGGACTAAGTCATCTTCTACTTTTGATAGATATTATAATCGCGAAGTCATCAATGATTCTAACCAATTTGCAGTATCAGTCCTAAGTAGTAGCAAAAATTAATTTACATGAATCGAGCGTAACAGATTAACAGCTATGATGATTAAATAAATAAAACAGTTGTTTAGTTCACATTGTTTTACCTATTCATTGCTCTGAACATCCTACAACTTGTGATACCTAAATCGCAAAGAATGAAGCTGTAAAATATAATTAATGATCAAACGAACTTACCTGTACGTGAAGTTCGATCATAATTATATGATCAGCTTCATTCGAAGCGATTTATAGTAACCCTCCCAAGCGTATTAACATACATTCCCACCCCTTTAATGTGAACTAAAGATTAGCTTTGAACTAAATGAAGTGAAAATGGCCGGCTCCCGGACGGCGTGTGGCGGGGAGTGTTGCCAGTAGGAGTATTTTCAATACCCTACTCTAAAATACCGTGCAAGGCTGCAGCGTGGGGGCTCAACTACAACTTGTGATACCTAAATCGCTTCGAATGAAGCTGATCATATAATTATGATCGAACTCCACGTACAGGTAAGTTCGTTTGATCATTAATTATTTACATTAATTTGTATTTCCATGCTATCAAACCTCTCTCAAGTCCGAGTCGGCCTGAAATGAGATATGGAAAAGCTAAAATAACACAAATTAAATCAGCGCAATGAATTTCATTCGAGTCTTTGGCAAGAGGCCTTAAAGAAGTTAATTTCCAAGTTGTGAAAGGAGGTATTGTTTCAAGATTCAGTGTAAAATGTAGAAGTTAAGTACGTCTGGGAGAGTAAGTATTCAACCTGTGTTATGTTTTCGTAAAATGACTTTAGTATAATTTTTAATTGACAATTATAATTCATTAGGAATACTAGGTGCAGTCTGTCCTGTGGTAGCAAAAGTACTGAAAAATAGTTAAACATTTCTAAATACATTACATATATATTATTTTAACCAAACTCAAAATAATGGTCGTAAACGTCATGCAATCATAAACTATTTTGTCAAAGTTTTATAACATAATACAAAACGTTAGTCTAAAATAAAAGTAGCCTGAGTTACTAGTCACATAATGAAAGCCCTGTCAAAATCGGTCCACCCGTTCCAGATATTAGCCCGAACAAACAGATTGACAAAAATTTTAAAAATTGATTTGTGATGTAGGTACCCTTTATACTTTTATATTATGCATTTAGTGAAAATTTATTTATACTTAAATTTCATTTATTTGTATAGATTCTGTGTCTGTTACTAACTCCGTCTGTAGTACTACCGCCCCGATTTAGGTCGACTCGAAAGCAATATCGGCTTAGTTAACCAATACTTGTTTTAATAAAGATATTTTACACCATTATTTTACAATGATGCCTTTGCGAAGCAAGGTATTGTGTTCACACTTAAATTTTCTTGTAATGAAACACGGCAAAATAACTCCGATTTACATTATTAATTAACCGAAGAGTTTCCTCGTCGAAGTAATTTTCGGAAAATATTTACAGTTTCGTATTTAATATGAACGATCTGTTTTCTTAAGTGTAGCAGCACAGGATATTTATTTTGAATTTATTCAAACATTTTAAAATTCGAATATAATTTTATAAATAGACAAAGAGTTTGCCAACTGTATCCGATCATGAAAACTTTAATATACTTTGGTTTTTTATCGTTTTAACTTTTTTGTTACATCGTATAATTGATGTTTCGACTATTCTCACAGGTTTACACACTCAAATTAAAAGGTTACTTTTTAAAGGGACCGACCCTTTATTCTAAGTAAAACTTTTTTATTTATTTGATATACTATTTTATTTATTTAACACATAAATAATCGTATGAATTAATGTGCAGTTAGTCTCAAACCATGGCCTGTGCCTCAAACCGATTGAAAACTCAGCCCATTCAAAGGCATAAAGTACCCATTATAATCGCAAAATTGTATTATACTAGAAGATAAAAAATAAAATTTTATATTATTTAGAAGACATTAATAAATGGAGTAATATTTTTATAAAGTCCATGGAAAATTTACTAGCAGTAAATCAATCGGTGTTATCTGCGTTCCAAATTCAAACGTGCGAGGCGCGCAAACACCGTGAGATTGCCGCCATTTTTCACTATTGGCGGGAATAGCTGACTTGCTGAGTCCACCTTTCACCTTTGCGATTGTGCGCCGGCCAGGCTTTGCATCTGAACGTAATATTAGGATAGACATACGCTATTTGAATGTGAATTAATGGTTACAGTAAATAAGTAAGGACTTAATAGTTTTATTATTTATTTCTGAACGAGTTGTGTATGAGACTTTCGATGTTTAATTTTGTTGTTACTAGTTAGAAAAATCATATTACATGAACTGACTTTCATTGCTATTTGCTAGATATGGGTCTGTCTTTTGAAAGGAGATTTTGGCTTAGAAAGCATATAGGATTTGTTTTGTTTTTAATTTACCTGTCTTTGCCACGCTGTTGTCCTGTATAGTTTACATTATAAATTACCTTGAAATATTGGTTTAATTTAACCTAAAGCATGTTTAAGTTGTGAATTTAACAGATATATAAAATGAATTCGCCTCTATTCCTTGTTAGACTTAATTTATCACATTTGACGAGATTACCGTATCCACTGAAGTATTCTTCTCTACCATATTTCTATACAACAAGTAGAAGTAGATAAATTAGACTTCAAAAATTTGTTCAGAGACTCACAAGTGAAACCTTCAAAAGCTTGTTTAAAATGAATATCAAACTAATTTACGGAGAATTAACAATATTCTTACAATTCATTCTAGTTGGGTTAATATATAAATCGTTTGTCACACAGTAGCATATCCCAACAAACCAAGCTAGCCATAAATATGCCCGCAGTTCTGCCATCTTGTCTCAAACGTTAAACAGTACCTAGAATGTTCTAACTAGACCCTTTACTCTTGAGAAAATACACGAACATTTCCTTTTGAACCAGACCAACTACCTACAATATTTGCTTACGTATTTACCTAAATTATACTAGTGTTCAAAACCGTTTGACTTAAAACTAATAACATAATAATATTGATAATAATCAAGCTCCGACAAATGACAAAAATATTGTTTTTTATAGCTGACTCTATAGCTCGTGAAACGCTGTTATCAAATCACCATCTCTTCACAGTAATTCTCTCAATTCTATTCGTATTTTGGGGACTTTGAATTTTTCTGACACCAAGTGGGACTAACAATGCAAAAACTGAGTCTTGTTATTATAGAAGCCAGTACTACATCGATCGGCGATATTTTTAAATGTATATACTTAACTACAAATGTGGATAATATTGCCAGCATTTAGCAACAATTTCCAAAATATTGGTAATTTAGACATGGCTGTGAGTTTGAATCTTTACGCCATTATCTCTAAGTTAATTTCCTCCCAACGTTACGAAATCTTATAATAATTTAGAAGGTTTCCGTCCAACCTCCTAAAGTAAATTATTATCTGTCTTCGACTTTAGCTTTCGTATTTATTTTTATTTGTTGTTTAAAGTGTTTTCGTTGTCTATTATCCAAAATATTGTGTTTCTTAACCGAATAACTATTTAAAGTAAATACTAAATTGTAACAATGTTTATCTGACTCAGTAGAGGAGTTTGTACATTTATTTTTACCTTTTTTTATCAGAATCTGTACATTTGATAACAAGTTTCAACATTAATCTAATGACAGCGAAAATTTTCGCCGCCATGGCAGTTATTGTGACATTATCTGTCAACCGTTTCTAATTTAATTAATTACCGGGCTAAGTGGTCGGAAAATGAAGCTTAGTAAATATTTGTTGAAGTTTAATTTTTTCTGACACTTTATTTCTGCCGAGAGTCGGGTGTCATCGACCTTTATGCTTGGTATTTTTACGGCAATTTTCGAATCTATTGATAACTAATTCGTTGAATATAAAGCAATGATATTTGCACACCGTTTTGATGAAGGGATCAGCAAATATGACTGTCTGTTTTTAAGTTGCCTAGCTTTTTATTTCTACTGTAATATATTATTTACTACAAATATATATTTTGGTACATGTTAAAATACCTTGAGGATTTTCGTTAAAAGTGTAGCATTACCTACTATGTATATGCTATGTTAGAAGTGATTTTTTTCTGAATTTAAATGGGACCAACCTCGAGTACGAATGTTTCCTTAAAACATTTTGAAAAAAAATCATTTCAATGAATAGTAATTAAAATAAGAACATTCAATACAAAAAAGGTGATGAAACCTCTTCTTTTTTTAAAGTCTATTAAAAAATATGCGACTCGACACCCGAGATAAAATGCGATTAATTTTTCATATTGACTAACTGTTAACTTCACGATCCTATCTTTAGATTTTAAAGTTCCGAAGAAGTTTTCTTATAAAATTTTCAAGGGGAATACGGCAATTCAGGACGTTTTGATTAAAACTGTTGATAAACTTTACTTTAATAAAATGTTATCGAGAACTGGACTTAATTTGATGTAACAATATCTTCTTTTTTCATTAAGTAATACTATATTGTTAGGTAGTGTTGTAAGGGTACATACTTAGTTTAATATGAAACAATTCTTAGACAATTTTAAGTCCACATTAAGAATACAATTAATCCTATAAAATAACCCTCCTTCTTTCGCAGTCGGGTAATAATTTATCATTCTAGTAGTTGCATAAACAATAAGCAACCGGGTATTAATTTAACCATTCAATTCAAATCTCCCTTACCTTATATTTAATATTTAATAAATATCTTTTTTCAATTTTAATCCTGTATGTAAACGTAATAATTAAGCTGATCATCATTCCACACTGATAATGCCACTCCAGGCGATTGCAGCCTTTGATATTAGACCTCAGTTTAACTGGAATTTAATTGTTAGAGATAAGTAAAGATTAGAACCTATAACAGACAGAATGTTACATATTAAGATTTACCATAAGTATCTGCACACAGTATCACTTTGCGAAAATCGATACTTAAAATAACCATTATCAAATGTTCGCAATGTCGTTCTTCCTACATTGGTTCTCAATTACCTGTTTGCAGAGGGCAGTTTTCAAAACGTGTTAAATGATATCTTACTAGGGGACACTAGCACGTAATCTGACAAAATGTAAATAGGTAGTGTAATGTTTCCGTTCAGGGGAAATTAGCATCGAATATTGCATGTTCAAATGTAGCCTGAACTTTTGTATTTACATAGATATTTCTACTATCGTTGTACAGCTTTATTTTATGACTAGTGGTTGCCCGCGGCTCTGCCCGCGTATATGTGTTATTCTGATGTATAAGCTATATTACTGTTATGTTTCATCCAAATCCGTTCAGTAGTTTTTGCGTGAAAGAGTAACAAACATCCATCCATCCATCCATCCATACTTACAAACTTTCGCGTTTATAATATTAGTATAGATATCTCTATAACTAAGCCATTATTATTATAATAATAACCACAACTAATAAGTGTTTAGTTATTAAAGACTGTAATATACAATAATTCATAGGACGCCATCTTGTCCCTGGCTAGGCAGAACCTGTACTATGGTAACCAAACTGTTGATAAGCATACTTATGTATTCCAAAATACATGCAAATCTATATATAAATATAAATCGCCGGAATGTATGTACGCCCGTAACTTCCGGTTGACTGCACCAGATTTGATAATTCTTTTTTTATGTGTTTGTTTTTGTTAGGACAAGGTTTTTATACAAGAAAATTAGAAGATAACCGGAAAAGTTATTTTTTTTGTCTGCAACTGTGCTGTGGGAAACTGAGCAGGGCTTAATTACTAAAACAAGTTTTTAGAAAGAAAAGTTTTTAAAAAGATTCAGAAATTTGGAAAATATTTACGAAACAAAGATATGGTGGTACGAAGTTCGCGGGGTCAGCTAGTCATAGATAAATTTTATTAATCATAGACACAGAATAAATGGTACTATGTAGAATCGAAGCCACAATCTCTCAGCATAGCAGGTAGGATCACCAACCACTAGGCCGACACGATAGTAAACAAATTAAGGGAAATGTTTTAAGAACCAGATAAGAGTAGTGTTCCGTACATGGTATTAATATCGAGTGCGTTCGTTCTGCAACAAAAAATATATATTCGAGAGCTACAATTGGCATGGGCGTACGCAGTCACCTAACATCAGGTAGCTCGTCTACTTGCTGACCTTCCTATACGATAGCATAACTCACTTTAAAAATCTCACTAATATATAAAGGCGAAAGTTTGTGTGTATGTTTGTTACTTCTTCACGTAAAAACTACTGAACGTATTTGGATGAAACTTTACAGTGATATAGCTTAAACATGGCAACACATAGGCTACTATTTGCCGCGATAACTGACATACACGCGGACGGAGCCGCGGGCAACAGCTAGTGAGATGATAAAACACATTTTCCCTAATTCAAACGAAGTATTTGAATAGATAAGTGAGTTAAAAAAAAAGCCGCCAAGTGCGAGTCGGACCCGCCCATGAAGGGTTCCGCAGCAGCAAGTAACATAATATAATTTTTATTTTATTTTTATATTTGTGTTGATTGAATAAAAGGTAAATTGCAGTTTACGATTTATGACGTATTAAAAAAAAACTACTCACTAGATTTCGTTCAATTTTTGTTGGAAGTTTGCATGGTAATGTACATCATTTTTTTTTTGATTTATCATTCTCTTATTTTAGAAGTTACAGTACACATATTACAGTACAGGACACATATTTTACCACTTTGAAAGTGTCTCTCGAGCAAACTATTCAGTTTAGAAAGAAATGATATTAGAAACCTCAATATCATTTTCGAAGACCTATCCATAGATACCCCACACGTATGGGTTTGATAAAAAAAAAAAAATGAGTTTCAGTTCTAAGTATGGGGACCCCCAAAATTTATTGTTTTTATTCTATTTTTGTGTGAAAATCTTAATGCGGTTCACAGTATACATCTACTTACCAAGCTTCAACATTACAGGTCTTATAGTTTCGAAAAAAAGTGGTTGTGACATACGGACGGACAGATAGACGGACAGACGACAGACAGACAGACAGACATGACGAATCTATAAGGGTTCCATTTTTTGCCTTTGGCACGGAACCCTAAAAATGTATATTCGTATATATAATATCAAGATCTAACTATCTCCCCGTTATTTGTTTGTTATTTTACATTTACATAGCATAAACCAGACTAGGCTTTCCTCAAAACCTAATTAATAGGGATTATACTTGACCAATAGCTGACGAAGCTCCTCAGTTCGTCTAATTGAATCTCCGTTTAAATTTCTATTAGATAGGGCTAAGTTTCGAATCCTAACTACTCAAACTTGTCCAGGAGCTGAGGGTTTAATGGATATTTATAACAAAATATAGGATATCAGAAGCCAGTATTAAGAGTCTACTCTAGGACACAGTTTAAGAGTAATTTATGAGGCCAAATTTGGGTCTAAAAATTAATTACATGAAAACTTGTTTGTCTTTTAGCTTTGTTCACCAAAAGATTCGTTCTGTTCGATTAGTATTCCTGTTAATTGAACCATTGGATATGAATTCCATTGCCACACGAGATAAATATTTATGTTATATAAGTATACAGTACCTGGATGACCGAGCGTCGCTCGGTATTTTTTTTTTATAAATGGGTTTTTGGCAACATTGGGACTATCCAAACGCCTTTTTGTTATTTTTCTTCCAATAAAAAAAATTGTTAACTGGCGCCCTCTCTTGGTACACCCTGATACTGTTTATTCTGCACCTTATTCCAGTATAGTTTAATGTAGTTCGCTCGAGTTGCGATAGATGGCGCTAGATGTACATTGATTTTATATCTTTTATTGTTAAAAACACGAATAAAACGACATTTTCTAAAAATGAATCCTAGCTAGATCGATTTATCGCCCCCGAAACCCCCTGCGTACAAAATTTTATGAAAATCGTTGGAGCCGTTTCCGAGATTCAAATTATAGGTATATATATACAAGAATTGCTCGTTTAAAGGTATTAGATTAGATTTATAAGTATGTTTAAAAACAGTCTAGTTGCCATACTAACTAAAAATTCTACCTAGTTTCATTTTATCATTATTAGTGTTGCAAAAAATTTAGAGAAACAAAAAGATCTATCATGTAATGATGACGAATTCAATATTAACCTTTTCACATTTCTATCTATTTTCTAAAACACATTATTACACACGAAAAGATAAATGCGACCGAAAAATACCGCGAGCATTTTTGAAGCGCTAGTAACTAAGCCGGGACGAACATTTCATAGCAAAAATGTTTGCCATTCGGGAAATATTTCGTTGTACCATCCCAATTCATCCTTCATCAGAGTACGTCATGCGCACGGGCCGTAACTCTATTTTACCTGTAACGCGATAAATTGACATAAGCTGATTACATTACCCCACCATCCGATAGGCAGAAGACTAGCTGTCAAACTGCGGCGGTAAGTTGCGACTAAACGTGGCGATTTGTCATCTATATTTTTAGCTATTTTCTACTCAATTCTAACTGTTGAAGTTTTGTGTTCTGTGATGTAGAATTATTTATTGAAGACTTAATGCGATTAATAGATAGCACTTACATTTAATTATGACGTTTTGCACCGGTCATGGTCACAAGCTGACTGAGCAGGAACTGTAATATATTTTGATTGTGTTTATTCCTCAATAAATAATTATTTTTTCTCAATCATTCAAGAAGTTCTTAATGCATTTTGTGTACAAAGATGGTCTTGTTTTATTCTGTAGTGATGTGTTTTGTGCATCGTGTATTTTTTTAACCATATTTTAAGTCAATTTGTTGTGGGTTAATGATTTACCTTTTTGTCCTATTATGTCCTAGCACTAGTGAAACGCTGTCTTTTTGCACCTGTAAAGATAATCTAATAAATTAAATTAATAAATTGATATATAACTAACTTTCTAGATATTTATTAAAAATCTTACGGTATTAAGCCGTAGTCATTTAAAGTCTACTTTTCTATTGTTACTTAAAATGTCTATTGGTTGTTCACTGATTATTATATAGCTAGAAACTATAATACTTTTTTTTTATTTTCCAGGCGACACAGTATGTCCGAGTGGCATGTTCAGGTGTCCCGAGGGTAAATGTATTCCCGCGCTCTGGGTTTGCAACTACCAGCGCGACTGCGAGAAGGGCGAGGACGAGTTCCAATCGTGTCGTGAGTAGCCCGCTTTATTTTATACATAGCTCATATTTTGTCTGCTTACTATTTATTTTTCTAGATACCTATGAAATCGTAAGGAAGAGTTTTTGAGTACGTGTATATTTTTGTACGATTGTTTGTTAATTTTAACCTTTGACACAAAAAAAGGCCAGGTTCTTTAAATTCTATCGTGTTTATGATTACTCCTAAACGAATAGATTTTATTGAGGCTTTTAAAATAAACAAATGACACAATCAAGTCATAAACTAAAATTGTGTCATTTATTTATTAGCTTTAAATAAAAAATGTTTTTGAATATATTCAGTTCTATTTAAGTTGCTGAAGGCGCTTTCCGATCGAGTTTTTACATTTTTGATTGTTATTTACTTGTAATTTTATAACTCAAGAATGGACTCACCTATCGAAACCAAATGTTTAGGCTTTGTTCGGACTATTTAGTAGATGGTTTATGTGAAGTTTGCACAAAGTCGGTCGAGAGGTTCTTCATTTATCACATTTTTTGTAATAACCGACATAAACGTGGGCGGAGCCGCGGGCAACAGCTAGTAACACATAAAAATATCTCCTACATTCAAAAGTAAATATCAAAAACAAACATACAGTCAAACTGTTTAGCTTTATAATTTTAGTATAGATTGGGTAGGCTATTAAGGAGTTAATTACGATCATACAATGGGGTCGTCACTCACGTACCGGCTCTCACGTAGGTAGGTACTCCAGAAATCAATGTATTTGGCCTTCATATAAGCACGAAGGTCCGTAGCTATCACTAGAATGTAACGAACAATTTTAAAAGTAGATACCACGTCAATAAACCAATTTAAAACGTGCCGTTGATTATGTCTGTATTTTCTTGAACAGAGTTAAAACAAGAAAAAAAATGTTTTGAGAATATCTGACAGATTTAATATACGACTGTTTTTAATAACCTATCTTAAGTTTTAACTAGAGAAAGGTTATTAAAGACGATATGAATGTGGGATTTGTGATCCAAATGAAACGTTTCGAAACTTGTAACTTCTTCTTTATTGCAAAAATAATAATTATAAACAGTAACACATCCTACTCTTACTTTTACAGCTCGCCATCTTCCTTTTACTCCCTCCATTCACCCTAGTGTTGCATTCACACCAATAAGCAAACACCACTTTGGGTGCGTTCAGAAATTAAACAAATTATAACAAAAAATATTCCTACAGCTCGGCCATTCTGCCCTCAGTCTGTCCTCAGACTGATCAAGTATTAGGTAAATTAAATCTTACAGTTTATGACTAATGTTAATTTTTTAAACACATAACATTACAAATGAATTAAAACTATCTTGTATTTATACTTACTTGAATCTAAACAATAAACTGTAGTTACTCTATATTCAACCTTTCACACTCAAATAGGTAGGACTTATTAATTTGTTACATAAAAAAATATAATAACAGCTTTAGAATTATTACATTAGTTAACATTACAAAGTTACAAACTGATAGTTACTTCTATTATTATACTGATACAACTTTACTTCATGTTATTGATAGAGAAAACAAAATTGTTCATCACATTGGTTGATACACAATCACATACAACATCTTTTGAGTCTGTTCATCTTACAACATTATAAAATAAATGACTAAAGTAGTTTACACACCAATACAACTTTTGCACTTAACACAATTTATTCAGAGAATAGAATGGTAAGTCGGCTGTCTTCAAGTGCTAGGTAAGTACTAATATTATTTTCTTACTGAAATACTAGAATACAGTTTAACCAAGTGTATCATTCAATTAATGCCACCTTTTCATATAATCTACACCTGTAGTTGTTGCCTTAGGACCTTCTTTACTGTTATCTACTTTCTCTACTTCATATCTATCCTTGCCTAATTCTTTAATAACCCTATATGGACCAAAAAATTTTTCTTTTAATTTTAAACTAGTACCAAATTGTGTTCGCTGTATGGCAACTAAGTCTCCTAATTTGTAGACCTGTCCTTCCTTCCTTCGTTTATTAAATTGCCTTATATTTTCTTCTTGTATTCTCAAGATTTGAGACTTTGCTACCTTTCTTAATTCTTCTCTTTTTTCAATAAATCCTTTTCTATTCTCTTCTTCTAATAATTCTACTATTTTTAAATTATTTTTCTGTTTTAACTCGACTCCAGTCAACAATTCAAAAGGTGAGGTATTTATGGACCTTTGGTAAGTACTGTTAATCACACGTTGCAGCTCGCTGACATGTTTGTACCACTGGGTAGGTTCTTCTATGCACATCTTGGCTAGGACTGTGATTATGATCTGATTCATACGTTCCACTTGTCCATTCCCCCGCGGAATGCCAGTTGTTACTTTTATGTGCTTAATACCTTCTTCACTGCAGTAGTCTTCAAACTCTTTTCCAGTGAACGCTGTTCCCCTATCCGTTATTATTCTATTGGGGTTTCCATAATCCTTCTGGTGTAATTTAATTTTATCTACAGTTTCTTTAGAAGTCAATGTTTTTACTGGATATATCCAAACAAACTTAGTGTATGCATCTATGATAGTTAGAATATAATTGTACATCTTTTTGGTAGCATCTAACGGTCCTAAATGATCACAGTGTAAGGTGTCCAAGGGAAGTTCTCCTTTATCAATTGGGTTCAGCAGTCCTTCTTTCTTTCCTGCTTTACGGCTTGCTAGTATACATGGTATGCATGTTGATATCACTTTTTCAATTTTAGAATCTAAGTTACTAATATGATAGTCTTTTTCAATGAGGTCTTTCACCTTTTTCTTTCCAAAGTGACCCTTTCTATGAGCCCTTTGTATTATCTCAATATCCATAACTTCTGGCAATACCAATTTTCTATCAATTCCCTTGTATAAAATGTCATTTTCTAAGAAGTAGTCTTCATACTCCTTCTGTTTTAGAATTCCTTTTATTGTCTTAAGTACTTCATCTTCTTCTTGAGCTTTCTGAACGCGATAATGTAACTCTGTGTTGATCACATATATGTTTCGACTTAACGAGTCCACATGCTGCATACGTTCACCTTTTCTATGAATAATGCCATAGTCAAAGTCTTGCAAGAACATTATCCATCGAGCTACTTTCGCTGATACCTCCTTCTTAGATAATGTCTTCTGAAAGGCTTCACAATCAGTCACTATCTTAAATGGAATTCCTATAAGATATTTTCGGAATTTCTTAACGCCTTCCACTACAGCAAGAGCTTCCAACTCATAACTACTGCACTTTTGTTGTGCATCACTTGTCTTTCTGCTCATGTAGTGAACTGGGTGCATTCTGCCATCTGAGGAATCCTTCTGCATCAAGACTGCGGCATAACCATACTTAGAGGCATCAGTGTGGAGTTCAGTTTCCAACTGTGGATCAAAGATCTTTAAAACAGGATCACAACATAAAAGTTGTTTAAGTTTCTCAAATGCACTTCTCTGGGCTTCACCAAAATAAAATTCTTTAGTCTTCAGTAAGTCACTATATATATATACTACATATAGCATAGTCACGAATAAATTTTCTAAAGTATGAAGTTAATCCAACAAAACTATGAACCTCTTTGAGACTTCTTGGCTCTGGGAACTTAAATACCGCTTCAGTCTTATCTTTTGAAGGCATCACTGTACCATTTGAAACTATGTGGCCCAAATATTCCACTGACCCTTGTAGCAGCTGTGATTTCTTCCAATTTATTTCAAGACCATAATCTGCTGCTACTTTCAATACATCCTTAAGTCTTCTTAATGCATCTTTTTCATCTTCAGCCAGAATGATGATATCGTCAATAAATATTAGAATAACCCCACTTCTCAATAAATCAGCAAAAATGATGTTAATAAAGCGTGTAAAATACTTTGGACAAATAGAAAGACCGAAAGGTGCTCTTAAAAACTCATATTGACCTTCAGGGTTACTTGTAACAAACGCTGTATACTTCACAGATTCTTCTTCTATTGGTAAATGGAAAAAGCCATTTTTGAGGTCGAGGGTGCTAAACACCTTCGCTTGAGATAACCTGTCTATGTGATCCTCAATCACAGGCAATGGGTACTCATCTTTCACCATTTTTTGATTAAGCTTTCTGTAGTCGACACAAACACGCATACTGCCATCTTTCTTCTTCACTAAGACTAAGGGGCTGGCATATTCGGAGTAACTGGGTCGTATGATGTTCCCAGCCAACCACTCATTTATTTGATGTCTTACTTCAACTTCTTCTTTTAACGCAAACCTACGAGGACGATGCACAACTGGAATATCATCCTTTAAAATAATTTTCAATTTGATAGGAGCCTCTCTAGTTTTTAAAGGTTTATAATTTGTAATAATATTTTGAACCTGAGGTGACACATCATTATAATCAAAACAAGAAACTAAACTTAAATAAGAACTATCATAACTATGTGGCTTTATTTGAATGACACCTTTATCAATCACAGTTACTGTATTCTCTATAAATGTTTGGCCTAAAATAACATTGTAAGGGATTACACCTTTTGGCACGATATAAAAAGATTCGTTGTAGCAATGACCATCAATAACAATATTGTAAACACACTTACCAACTGAAATCACCCGACTTGACCCTAAGCCTGTCAAAGCTAATTTGACTGGTTCATAATTTACATCTTTCAACTTGTAAAATAAATCACTCGACATTAAATTAATATCACTTCCCGTATCTACTAAACATTTTACCGAAAAGTCTCCGAGTTTAACCATTTTAATTGATTTATTCACTACACCATTTCTTTTATTTACATTTAATATTTCGAGGTTAGAAATTTCACAATAACATTGACACTGTTTGACCGACATAACGTTTGACACTTCACGTCGTTCTGTAGCATCATTCGCTTCTTCCGTCTCGCTTGCGCCTACGAACATCGACGCTTGTCGCGACCGGACATTCCTGCCCTCTCGTTCGCTCACAGCGGCACCGCTACTGCCAACATTACGGCCTCTACGCGCTCCGCCGGACGCATCTTTCGTTAGGTTGTCAATACTGGCACTACACTCAGTGGCCATATGTCCGAAGTTGTTGCATTTAAAACACTTAATGCCTTTTGAACATGATGTTGCTATATGGCCCTTTTCACCACACTTATAACAGCGATGATAAGACTTATCACTTGAATGATCCACTTTACTATCACTCACTTTAGCCGGTTTTCCTGACTCTCGCGACTTATTTGAACTACTCGGGTTATTTCTGGGTTTCATTTTCTGCTTCATATACTCGTATTGATTAAGCCTTTCTTTCAGCACGGGATAGGTCGTAACACCGTATAAACACATCTTATTTTGTTCATAGTCCGTAATTCCGTCAACTATGTACTGTATTGCCACATAATCAGCAATTTTAGCCCTCTTTCCTAGTTCTTTCATTATAAGCATGTACTGATAGCAGGTTTCACTACTACGTTTTTTTCTTGCAGCCATGATTTCGTGCATTTGCTTGCTGTTGACAGCCTCCGGGAATTCCTTCTGTAGGGCAGCTTTTAAATCCTCATACGATCGGAACGGTTTCTCAGTTTTCACCCATAGTTCGGCAGTACCTGTCAATGTACGTCGAGCTATAATTAATTTTTGTTGCGCGGTCCAACCGAAGATTTCGGCATTATCTTCGATGTCCTGTGCCCACTGCACCGAAGAGTAGGTCATATCCTCGCTTGAGAATTTCGATACAGACTCCGCCATGTTGGGATACAATAGCGAATGCGGCTTGAAATCGCTATCTTTTTCCGTCATCGTCTTTGATAATAACTTTATAAAATCTTCTTATTAAACTCCTTTCGCAGTTCGTCTGTGACTCCAGATAATCGTCTTTTTTCCTTGAAAATACACCTTAACGACAAGCAGCCCACGCGCGATGTTCGCCACGTGTCGGCGCCGGTCGGGACTTCTTTTACTCTTAAAATACTTCTTGGCAACGTTTATTCGATCAATCCCGGACGAGATTGTGGGATTTGTGATCCAAATGAAACGTTTCGAAACTTGTAACTTCTTCTTTATTGCAAAAATAATAATTATAAACAGTAACACATCCTACTCTTACTTTTACAGCTCGCCATCTTCCTTTTACTCCCTCCATTCACCCTAGTGTTGCATTCACACCAATAAGCAAACACCACTTTGGGTGCGTTCAGAAATTAAACAAGTTATAACAAAAAATATTCCTACATGAATTTACACTAAAAATAGCATTTGTTTGAGAAATTTCTGTAGGCACAGAGTTCAAATTGTTGATCAAAGTTAAAAAAAGCATATGACTCACGGTACAAAGTTTGAACGGCCTACCTTCCACCCCATTATTCATAGGGGTATATTACTCGTACACCCTTTACGAGAAGTGCAGGCGGACCACCCGCACAAAAACCTTTGAAGCTGGTCCGGAATTTTATTTAAATTCAAAAGCTTTACGTTGAACCTGTAGTAATTACATAAAATTGGTTTGCAATTTTAAATTGCTAAAGTTTATCATTACTCGATAAACAACAATTTTAATTATTTCCCCCTTTGTGTGACGGTCATTTTACACGTTGGAGGTAAAGAAAATGGAAAAATGCGAACCTGAAACTGACTACTAAAATATGTCTTTCTACCACTCCCAAGCTTTATTCTACTTTTATTATTATGGATTATATTTTGAATAATCGACTGTGCTACCCAGTCTTTCTGCTGATGGCCCCGTGTCCGATAAGCCAGGTTTTTTTAATACAAATAAAAAAAAAACATCACTACACTTTTTTGCTAATCAATTGAATTTAACAAAAACCAGCTCTAATTAAAAAAAAATAGTTTAAAAAACTAAGGAAATCACGCTTTTATAAATAAATCAAACTAAAAAGTAGATAATGATTTTATTGTAAAAAGCGTAGGGAGACATTTTTTTTTCAAATTATTGTATTGTCATCGGTCCTCGATAAGTCTACTAAGAACAAATGAAAGACCGAAAGTAGGTCAAAATCAAGTTCAAAGGAGTCGGTTACAAACAAACATACAGGTGAAGCTAATAAAAAGCGTGTAAAAACGGATAAATTGAAATGGTATAAAATTAAACCATGAATTCGCATACCTAAACAGTGATTGAAACATAGCGTCTGAATACGACACCACTGAATAGTGGTTAACAGCATTATATTTTGACCACGTCGTACAATAGAACACGTCCGCACAATCACGCTGATGAATAATGCACGCTTCACGCTAACTCAAACAGATACGTGCAATGTTCAAATACTTAGTACAATTTACAGGTGATTATGAAATTATTCGAATAATGGCTGCATATTGTTGATTGTTCTGTCTGACTTTGATAAGTTTGCTGAATATATATTTTGGTTTATATTTAAATCAACTGCACAACGGTTGAGACACAGGAATATTCCTATTGCGGAATTTGTGTTTTTATTTTTAATCTATTGCACATAATATAATAAAATAATAGCTTCTACCGCGGGCTTTGAGGCCTTTGAGCGCGGCGACCGAATCAAGAAATTCCGTAAAGTAACGAAAATAAAACCTGACACCCGAAGCTCGCGCGGATCAAGACGAGCTGCTCCGAAATCGGACGAATGCCTAAGCAGCTGTTTGTGAGAAAGTATATAGGTGTATAGGTATCATAGACATGTTCCAAAAAAAATACTGTGAATAAAACAACCTGTTCAATGACGGACACATTTATTAGGAATAGTTTAAACCTTTTATAGTATACTGTGTAACGAAACTATATCGCTAGTTCAAAAAAGTTATCAACGCCATCTAGTGACGATGTTGCAACTAATTTAATAGTTTAGTATTTTTCATTCACAATATTATATATACTTCATAAATAAAAAATAATTATAATTGCTTAAGTTGATAAAAAATGCTATGCAACAGCTTTACCGCGGCAGTCCCCGAGTGCCGTACGTCTTTTTTTTATAAAACAAATTATCCGTATGGCATGGGATAGATTTGTACGCAAATGATAATTTTGGTTTATATTTGTTGTTTGTTTGTTTAAATCTGGATAAATGGACACACAAACGAATATCCGGAGTACGACATAGACTACTTTTGACATCGTTTCATATTTGAATATTCGAGTGAAGCTGCAGAACCGAAGTCGAAATTCTCCCTCTGGTTCTCGAGGGGTCTAAAAGAGAGCCAACACATTTGTGACTCTTTAGTTTCAGGGCAAAGTTAAGTTAAGCAGCATTAGTGATATACAATAAGGTGATACATCTTCCCCTTGCCATAAAAACACACGCAATACAATGGCAAAATCGTTCAAGGTATGCCACATATTGACAGCTAATCCAGCAGCAGCTAGTTTCAATAATGTCATTGAATAATTTTCGCAACGTGGCCATTATTAATTCCTGTCACGCTCGTTTGACTGTGCATACGTGTTAACAACTGTTAACTAGGCCTAGAAATAGGCAGGCTAAATATAGCGATGGCAGTTCTCGTGAATAGTAATTAATAGTGAATTGATTAACACATTGCTCATCTTCCGTTTGTTTTGAAATTTAAGGTTGACAAACTGGTTGTTAATGAAGATTTAGTTAATGTCATCTGATTTATCTGATAACAAACGGACAGACATAATTATGACGCAGTTTTGCCGCTGTTTATTCTATGTATAATTTATTTCTTTACCATCGTCTTTTTCATCAGCCTGTAGCAGTCCACTGCTGGACAAGGGTCTCTTCAATTGCACTTCACTTGATTCTGTCCTCGGCGGAGGGCAGAGGAAACGGAGGGGGGAGGTTGTGGCTTTTGGTAACCTCACTAGCTCAAAAGCAAGGAAAGTGTTGCTTTCGGGTAGAAATATCTCGCTTTTTTCCTCATGGATTTGTAAATCGTTATTAGTTCAACACCATTCTGCTTTGTTATTTGTTTTTTTGGGATATGGGGTAAACGAGCAAACAGATCGCCTGATGGTAAGCGATTACCGCAGCCCATGGGCACCCACAACAGCAAAGGCGTCAAAAGTGCGTTGCTGGCCTTTTAAGAAGGAGTACGCTCTTTTCTTGAAGGTTTGAAGGTCGTATTGGTCCGGGAATACCGCAGGCGACAGTTCATTCCACAGTTTTGTTGTGCGAGGCAGAAAGTTTCTAGAAAAGCGCAAAATAATTAACATTAATTTCTCTAGTCACAATTCATTAAAATCACCTGGTCCTCCAATACTGACCAGGTATTTCGTATACCGTGTGTACACACAATTCAAACGCAAAACAACATCATAAACCATTACAATAGTCGTATATTCCCCTGGCACAAATAGGTAGCCATCTATAGCCCCGCTCACGTCTATATCACCGGCATTTGTAAGGTTCGCTGCGATATTTTTCAGCACAGCCTTTGTACGTTATTCGAGAAGAGTAAAAAATGCTGACTTGGTCTTTTCTGTATTTTGACAACGGCTAGTTTTATTACCTTTTTAAATAGTTAGTGAAATACCAATTAATTTCAATTTTTTTTTTTTTTTTAAACCAATTAACGTTCATAAAATTAACATGTGATAACTTTTTGTACTTTTTTACTATCTTCATATCTTCTACTTCCTGGCCTTCATTATTCCCAAGATTTGGGGTGGGCTACTAGATCAACCGGTTTTACCTGAATATCAGTTTTTCCACGGAGCGACTGGCATCAGACCTCCACAACCCTGAGGGAGAACTGAATTCGAAGGCAGATCTAGTTGTCAGTATATTTGAGGGCACTGACTTCCTAATAACGATTGCCATAGATGTTCATGACAATCGGGACTGACGGCTTAACATGCTCTCCGAGGCACGGGCGGGAAACACCGCCATCTTCCATACTCCGGGCTGCTATTAAGAATTTCTTGTAAGAAAAACTCAACAGCAGTCCGACTCGGGAATCGAACCTGAGACCTCTTGATCCGTAGTCGCTTACGCTAACCACTAGACCACCGAGGCAGTTTTTATTATCTTCATATAATTTTGAATAAAACTCTTTGTACTCCTTTTGAAACAAATATGGGATACGAAAATATATTAGTTTTAAGTTTAAAATTATGGTCTTGTTAATATATGTCTTTTGCACCACGACTGGTCATAACATAAACTAGAACTCCTTATTTACTTGGTGGGTGTCCGTTTTAAACAATTTTGAACTTTGTAGCACATATTGTCCAAAAATTCCAGACTTCTGTGCCTAATATGTATTCTTATTATGATATGCTCCCGACTATAATATCCGCCGTATTTGTTCTGAAAAGGGCACAAAGACTTATTTCATCTATTAGTACATCGATATCACGGCATGCTGATTTCAGCACGAACGGTCCGGCTCGACCGGGGCGGTACTACCCTCGCACAGAAAATTAACGTAAAATGACAGCGTGCTGTCGTGTTTCGTTGGTGAGTGCGAGACCGGAGGCCCAAATAGTCTAGTCAACAAGTTCCATACTTGTTGACTAGACTAAAAGATGCAGAAGCATCACTAGGCCGCCATGGTGTGGGTCGCCATGCTGCATTGTCTGCATTCGCAGTGAGCATGGTGACCACTACTCTTGGATTCTGCTTATGCTTTCCATCAGGCAGAGTAGAGTCATTTTGGCGGGACAAACATAAAAAAAAAAAAAAAAAAATGCGTAATTTCAAAGTTTCGAAAGGGTTCTTTTCATCCCGAGAAATAAGTATTCCTTACTAATATGAAAATAACTTTTAGACGTACGACGCCGTGGGCAGCAAATCTCGCTAAGGACATTGGTCGTCCGAAAAGAAGGTACAAACAGCAAAATAAACCCTTAACTCCGGTCATTTCAAGTTTTAACCAGGACTACGTGTTCATGAGTCGTATACCTAAAGTAAGCGAGTGTCTATGAGATCTATATTTTGCATAAATATATATACTTTCACAATAGTAATGGCCGAAATTCGGCGGTGGATTAATGAGGAATATGCCCGCATCGGTGTTTATCCACCGACGTTGGTTACCTCTTATGGGCCCCAGGGGACACGTATAAATAGATATATCTTCAGCTTGTAACTCAAGTGTACCTGTACTTTGCACTGTCGATTGTTATGAACTGTTATGTACTCCCCTTTATGAGTACACGCGAGAAAATTGAGATTCAAATTAGCTTTTTAAATGTTAGTTTTATTTTTATTAGGTACCAAATTTTTATTTTAAAGGTGGCTGTTAAAGCACGTGTCATGGAATTTCTAGTAAAGGATTTAGCTATGCTCGTGTGAGAGTTTAGTGACATCTGCATTTTTTATTCAATTTAACGATTTTCAAAATTTTAAAAATAATTTACATGCGTCTATTATGTTAAATTAAATACTACTGGAAATAAAATATAATAACTATGTTTTTGTGGTGCATATTTTAAAGAAATAGAGGGTTGTTAAATCTATATCTATACTAATATTATAAACGCGAAAGTTTGTAAGTATGGATGGATGGATGGATGTTTGTTACTCTTTCACGCAAAAACTACTGAGCGGATTTGGATGAAACTTTACAGTAATATAGCTTATGCAACAGAATAACACATAGGCTACTTTTTGCCGCGATAACCAAAATATACGCGGGTGGAGCCGCGGGCAACAACTAGTTACAGATATGTAACTAAATAAGTTCACAAATAGAAAAAATATGTTAATTTTTGTTTCCGACTTCCCTAACATACTCACTCTCTCACAACAATTAGAATTCCTTTTTATTCTAATCACTCTCTACCTTTTTATACGACCCTGCCCTAACTCCAAGTGACTCTACTCTGCCTGATGGAAAGCAGGAACAGAATCCAAGTTTACTGCTCACCATACTCATTGCAAATGCAGCCAATGCAACAATGCAGCATGATGACCTGTACTATTGCGGCCTATTGAGATGCTTCTGCATCATGGGTTCTAACAACACAACAGCACAAATGCTGTCATTTTAGGTTGGTCTTCTGGTTAGTACCGCCCCAGTCGAGCCGGCCCGTTCGTGCTGAAATCTGCGTGGCTCTACTCTATAACCTTTTATCCTTCTCGTTACATTACGTTCCTACAATATAATAAACTTATAAGCTTTTAAAAACAAGCTTTTACTGGAATGCCTCGAGATGAATCAAACGAGTCCAAACTCGACGATGTTTATTTATTTATTTTATTTATTTATTGAAAACCAACAGCGATACAATATTTTAACATAATAACATACACAGAAAGTGTGGCCAATAACTGGTTTTCCTCGGTTAACTAAAACTATGTATCCAGCATGCGAACGAGAACATGAAATATGACATTTGTCTAAATACATTCAAATTACATATCATAAACGTAATCATTTACACTGTCCACTCAGAACGTCAGTGATTTTAAATTTAAACAATTGTTTGGAACGTGAGAAGATATCTACCTCATGGAAAAAAACATTATATGTACGCGAAATACGGGTAAATACACAGTTCTTTGCATAGTTAGTTGCATGACGGGGTACATGAAGCATGGGCGTATGTCGGGTGCGACGGGATGGGGTATTAAAAACTATTTGCGAAACCAATTCGGCACTATCGATATTTCCATTTATGACATCATACAATAAACACATGTCCAGGACCACACGTCTGTCCTCAAGAGTCAACAAGCCATGTTCTTTACAACTTTGACGGTAAGTCATGACTGGTTTACAGAGACGATAATTAAAGTGATCTACCAGTTTTTCTTGTATATGTTCTATTTGATTCAAATAAATTAGATAATAAGGGGACCAAATAGGGCAACTATACTCGAGTGTGCTACGCACGTAAGCAAAATAAACAGACTTCAGCGATTCAATTGTTTTAAAATGTTGACAAGATCTTAGAACAAACCCAAGGTTTTTATATGCTTTAGAGCAAATAGTGTCAATATGCTCAGAAAACGATAGTGTACTGTCGAATGACACCCCGAGATCACCTACAGCAGTGACTCTTTTAATCGGAGCGCCGTTAAAATTGTAAAAATAGTGTAATGGTTGTTTTTTACGACTGTAAGTGACACATTGGCATTTATTAATATTTACAGAAATGTTGTTCTTACCGTAATAATCAAACAGATAGTTTAGGTCAGATTGAAGTGCCAAGCAATCAGTAAGGCACCCAATCTTTAAAAATATTTTTTTGTCATCAGCATACATTAAGTATTGAGAGTTTCTGATGGCATCATTGATGTCGTATAAATACGCGTTATACAATAACGGTCCCAAATGTGAACCTTGTGGGACACCACTGGGGATTTCACAAAAACTGGAACGGTACCCTCCCATCACTACTGCTTGTGACCTTTTGGCTAGGTAAGACTTAATCCACCTCAAAAGATCACCACGTATACCGAGTCTGAATAATTTGTTAAGCAGGATGACGTGATCCACCCGGTCGAATGCTTTTTCGAAATCCGTATATACCACGTCAACCTGCCCCCCACCGTCCACATTTTTAAAGACATAATTAGAAAAACAAGCTAAATTTGTGACGGTGGAACGTTTTTTTAAAAATCCATGCTGTGAGCTTGGAATTCCAGCCAGTATCTGAGGGTATATGGCATTATATACGAGTTTTTCGAAAACTTTCCCCAAGGTGTTGAGTATAGAGATGCCTCTGTAATTTTCTATCTTAACCCGTGAACCTTTTTTATGTATAGGAACAATATGAGCCTTTTTCCATATATCCGGGAAGACTCCTTCCTCCAACGAGCGATTATAAATAGTTGAAATAGGAACCGCTAAGGATCTGGCACAGCCTTTCCAGAATATAGGGGAAATGCCATCGCATCCAGGACCCTTGTCAGTATTTAGAGCATCAATTGCTTTTTCTACAGTGCTGGCACTCACTCTCAATTTACATATGATATCGGAACATATGTCGCCGTCGCCAGTGTTAGAGCTGTTCTCAGAATTATCCTGAGAGGATTGAACTCCAAATACGCTATAAAAGAAATTGTTGAATGCTTCGCATATATCCCGTCCGTTAGAGTAAACTTCTTTATTATGAGTTAACATTTTAGGGTAATTAGAACCACCGCGCATATGTTTTATATAAGTCCAGAACCTCTTAGGCTCACATTTGAGCGTTTTTTCGGTTGTTTGTACATACTTATCGAAACATTATTTTTGTACATTACGCTGTCTAGTTCGTAACATTGCAAACTCATCGTAGTCTAGAAGGTTTCCATATTTTTTCCAACGCGAATGTGCCTTAGTTTTTTGCTTTATTATTTTTATTAGTGAATTACTGTACCAGACGGGATATTTACGAGTGCCTGGTCTATAACACATTGGTACAAACTTATCAATACCCATTTGCACCTGATTGTAAAAGGTGTCCACGGCCTCGTCAATGGGTACAATGTTTGACAGTGGCTGCCAATTAATTTCATTATAGAAACTGTTTAGTGCTATGAAATCAGCTTTACGGTAATTTGGCTTAGAAGAAGATAACTCTTTAAACGGGGAGACCGATAAATCGAGAACTTCGAAATTAAATACAGGATGGGCTGGATCAGGCTTCGATAGAGGTAGCAAACATTCATTGATCTTGAGGGGTAAGTTACAGAAAACGTGAAAATGTTGCGACGTTTCTTTACAGAGTTCCTATGGCCACCTTTCAGCTCCAGCATCAGATCAGCTCCATGTCACTATAATATTGTATTGTCACGCTGTATATATGCTTGCAAAATTTCAACAAAATCGGTTGAAGATATCTGCTTCAAAATTGAGTTGCAAGATTCCACCCAAACATACAAGCATACATACATACATTGCAAGTTAATAAAAAGCTTGTAAAAAAGAACATTGTGTAAGTACATAGAATGTATACCACCCGGAAAACCTTATATTACATTTTTCAAGCTTAAACTCAATTTCCCTTAAATACAAAATGAAGTTAATCTGTTTTATTATACTCACGATTGTTTAATCAACAGAGGCACTCCACTATATCACAGGATAACTCTATGTCTTCCAGTACATTACGACTACAACACATTACCAAGACGACATCCGAACTCACATGTACCACTGCCTAACTAACAATAATTCTTCCTCTTACTTCCTCCGACTCTATTTCCAAGCTATGTTGAGTTTGGCTTTCAGTGTATTATGATATCGCTTAATGTTTAGATTTTTTATATTTAGTTACTACTAAGTCTAACTGGTTGCCATTTTTACGGCTAATTATTTCCATTGTCAAATTTTGCTTATCAACCATCTCAGTAACAAAAAGTCTTGGAAAAAGGATCACTTATTATGAAATGAAATGTAGAAATAAAGTTATTTAATTCTAAATTTCCATAAATCCAAGAAAAATACTGAGGAAGACCATTAAACTAAAAACGTAAACAGTTTGGTAGCAAAATTGTAACTTTAAAATTGTTGTAACTTTCCAGTTATAGTTTTTTTAACTAATGCTATCTTCTCACCTCAAGATTTAAAAAAATGATTTTGATCGCCTAAAAATATATATCACTCTTAGAAACTATAAATTGGTTATTATGACGTCACAGTCCGCTTGTATGTTGGTCAGTGGTACGTGTGAGTTTATTAAACAAAAGCTGTACTGCTGCAGTGCAGATCACGTGCAACTGGGCATTATTTGGCGTCCCAAGACGTGGAACCTAGCCAGTATGATCTCTATCGCACAATTTTAAATAAATCACGTATTCACGAGTATTAAGATAAGTATTTATTTATGAATACTTTTAAATTGGCAAAGCTGAGATATAAAATTCAGGCTTTTAAGTTGTAAGAATAGGTAGAATTACCATTGTGCAGTTTAGGCAAAATACAGGTATTAAAGGAGCCGAATATCGAGGTTAGTAAGGTTAGGAAAACACTCAGCAATATAATTTTTAAACGTAGGAGAACATCACTTTAGCATAAATGCATCGGTTTGGTTGTCATAAACACTAACCCAAACAATAATATAATGGAATATGGCAATCGTTGTTGGAGAGTCAGTGCCCTCAAATGTACTGACAACTAGTTCAAACTTAGAATTCAGTTCGCCCTCAGAGGTCCGATATCAGTTGCTTTGTAGAAAAACTGATATTCAGATAAAACCAATTGAACTAGTAGCCGATCTCAAATAATCTTGGGCATAATAAAGGCTAGGAAGATGAAGATGATAGGTCAGTTCAACAGGAGTGACACCACGGCCTCATAATGATATCACGAATTAAATAATAATAAAAAATAAAAAAAAATTGAATTTGAAAAATAAATAATTTGAAATTTGAATTTTAAAACAGACAACCGGTGGAGCACTTAAAAACCCGCACATTGTGACTTTTGAGTTTCAAGTGTCTGTTCCATTCCCACCCACACTATAAAAAAATTCTATTAACTATAGCTACTTAAATACCCTTCTCGTAATAACAGCAATAGTTTTATCGAGCAGATGCGTTCAGGAATTGCATCGTTTGAATCATATTCGCGGGCCTGTACTCGTTTGTTGCATTCAATCAGAATCGTATAGCGCACGCACTCCTCTGAAATAGTTGTCAAGCTAAATATAAAGTGGTCTGTTCAAGTGCGCATTTATCAAATATATTAATTAAATTAGTCATCGAGCCATCAATTTACAATACCTTAGCAGTATGGATAGAAACATGGATGTAAAATTAATTCACTTTAAAAATATCACCGTTAAATATCATATATAACTTTTTATATATCAGTTTTAACCCGTTGGGAGCCACGCTTCGGCATGAATGGGCCGGCTCGACCGGAGTGATACCACGGCCTCAAAACTGGTGTGAAACAGCGCTTGCGCCGTGTTTCACCGAGTGAGTGAAGATACCGGAGGCCCATACCCCTACCCCCATCCCACTCCCTATTCGCTAAAGGCCGACAACGCACTTGTGACACCTCCGGTGTTGCGGGTGTCCATGGGCGGCGGTAATCGCTTACCATCAGGCAATACGTCTGCTCGTTTTCCCCCTATTCCATAATATAAAAAGAAATCGGGCTTTTTTTTGAAATGATATGAAAGTGTATACTATATTTGGTTGTATAATCAATGGAGATTTTCAAATCTTGCATAAATATATTTTCACACCTGCACCTAGCAGCTGCCACGTGCGACAAATCGTCCATGAATAGCACACCTTACCTGTGAGTCGTGTAGCAGAATAATGGCCGTGCCATTTTTGGAGTTCTCGTTTAGATTTCCCGCCGGGTGAGCGCCGACCGCGCGTCATCAAAACTACCGAACTATCTCACACGTATGGCAAGGTGCGAATAATATTCCGAATAGTTCTGGAAAATACGCCAAAGAGAGTATACAGGCTAATAGCAATTTTACATAATAAAAAAAAAGTTGTATCTCGTACTTGTACGCTTAGAACTTCCAAAATATGCAACAGATTTTATTACGAATTTCATCAATAAGAGAGAATGATTCAAGAACAAGGTTTATCTTCGATATAGATGTATATTAAAAATACATTTTACACTCACACCACACTTGGTATCTACATATCCGTGTGAAGCAGTTGGTCTATAACTGTGTTGATTTCCACATACAATAAAACAAAACATAATACAGTGCCATCTAACTAAGGCAAATATGGAATCACTACGAATCCTGCATCGCACTGTAAAAGTTTTTACCGAGAATGGTGCATATACAACTTCCCAACATGAACTGTTGAGCCGCAGTCGGCCAGGGATGATTACCTCACCTAGTCAGATTATCCTTCCTTTGTGGTAAGGGTTCCTACATATAATTATTCCACAATTGCATTCTCAAAAGAGTGGGCAGAAGCAGAGATTTTGCCAACCATAATATTTGTTTCGACGTGAATTTATAAGTATTAGTGATAGATATTTGGTTGTGTATTTGGTTGTGTGTATAGCTTATGTGGTACCTTTATAAGTAAATGTTTTTAAAGTTTCGGAAAAGAATCAAACAAAACATAAAGGTTAGTGATTTCAACTAGGTTGAAGCAGCTGTGGTCATAAACTACTTACCATGGCACTACACTAACAACTAGAATCGAACATTATGCATACCATTGTATGTATATTTACAGTAACAACAATAAGGGTTCGGTTTGACACAAAAAATAACAGCGCCCTCGTCAGTCAAACAATAGTGCCCTACATACCGACTACGTAGCCGTTTTGTAGACGCGTAGCAGAGCTCGTAGAGCTACGGCATCGCTCATTAAGGTGAAGGAACAAGAATACAGGCGGCAATTGAAACCATAGTTAATGATAGGACAGATTAGAACCATAGGACTTGAAATGTGTACAAGAATAAATATAGTCGTAGAGCCTGTAGCCCGTCTCCTCGACTTCCCGCTCTATCATAAAAAGGATATGATGCATATTTTGACTGTTAATATTTATACAAATGAATAACTACGTCCGCTCTTCGATGAAATCTAAATATGATTTTATTCGACCTCATTTGGTTTATTTATAATTACTAGTGGTCGCCTAGTGGTCAAAATTCGACCATAATTCATTTCTTTTTTTAACTGTGCCAAATTTCATAATCCTCCATTTGTCTTGCTTTTTATTAAAAGGAGTACATAGTTTTTGCTTCACGTATTATAATATATAAATAATATATAATAATAAATGATTGTTTTCACTTATAACTTTGAATGTTTTTGTTGAACTGTCAGTAGAATTAAAAAAAACAATCAAATTGAGAACCTCCTCCTTTTGAAAGTTGATTAAAAACCACAAAGTTCGCCTCGTAGGTACTTGATTTTCAACATCATTTTTCTGACTATCAAGAATTGGACACTACTTGACAACAAACTTCCCATTTGTATAACAAGGGGATGGGTTCTGAATTTGTTTAATTTCGTAAAAATGCATTGTTAGGGTTAGTTGACGCTGAGATGAGGGTATACTATCTTTGATACGTTGACTGCACACGATTTAATATCGTTTAAAATACTTATAATAAAAATGTAACAGGTCCAATTCTGTACATTAAAGATATTTTGAAAGGAGGGCTCTTGGAGGGCTCTCTATAATCGATACTGAAGACAAATCTGTAATTTTTTTAATTTTTGTCTGTCTGTCTGTATCTTGGCCGCGCATCACACCAAAACACTGAATGGATTAAAATGAAATTTGGCAAGATTTGAGTTCCACGAGGTAGGACATAGAATACTTTTTATCCCGAAATTCAGCACGGTTTCCTGGAGAGTGGGGATGAAAGTCAATATATGTACTTAGTTGTAATTCAATAACACATAGTCCGATTTCTTTCATTCTTTTTTTGCTAGAAATAAAAAAATAAAGATAACGGGAAAAGTCTTTTTTTGTCCGCGACTGTACACTGCCTGTGGGAAACTGAGACATATATGTAAATATGGCGGTACGAAGTTCGCCGCGTCAGCTAGTTGTAAAATATCTTTCGATCCGAGTCTTTCGGTGGAAACCATCCTTTATTGTTGACTCACTCCGGACATAACCGCGCTCGCCGTCTGGCTGATATTTGTTCCCGTAATATTAGGGCATTGTATTTAAATGTGATTTATTTTTTGATAGAAAACAGCATTTGATCTTACTATTTATATGAAATAGTGGTCGTTTAGACTTTAGAAGATGTAACCGAGAAGAGTAAAGATCAAAACCTTTTTATTAATAACAATATATCTGATTACCTAATCCGCCAGAGGCAGCACTAGTGGGGGGGGGTCCATATGTTTTGAATTTTCTATTGACAGTAACGTTAAACACATGTCTTATCATTAAAATAAATAAATTAATGAAGTTAATAAAAATATTAAAAAATAAATCATCATGCCTACCAAACATTGTGCATTCGCGAATTGCACTTCTGACAGTCGATACATACAAGAGGCTAATTGTAATGTTACTCCTCAAGTGAGTGAACTTACCGGAAAAATTAAATAAAATTAACAAAAATTTTAATACGCCAATAAAAATACGCCTTTGTCCACCCCTTCGAGGATAAAGCTTCTTTCTTGTTACCCGCGGTTCTGGTCGGTAACATCGCGGTCCTCAGCTATTCCACAATATTATGATAACCAAACTGTTGATAAACACACTTTTCTTCACAAATAATCTTATTCATCATACAATTATTTTTTCCTCGTTCGTAATTGAACCCACCTCTCATTTGTAAAATTGTAAGTCCTATATGTGTACGTACCTACATAAAATTGAATCATTAAATTACACTATTAATTGTTACACTTTATGTAATAGTATGTTACATAATAATTCAACCGAAAATACGAAGTGATACCACGGCCTCACAGAAAACCGGTGTGAAACAGCGCTTGCGCTGTATTTCACCGAGTGAGTGACGATACCGGATACCCCAACCCCTTCCCCTATCCCTCTCCCCATCCCTCAAAGGTCGCCACGCACTCGTGACGCCTCTGGTGTTGCGGGTATCATTGGGTGGTGGTAATCGCTTACCATCAGGTGATACGCCTGCTCGTATGCCACCTATTCCATAGAAAAAAAACGTAATACTATCGAAAATAATTTATTTTAAACATGTAGAGAGTCTCCAGAGGCTTTTAAAATGTCAGCAGAATTGCTGCTGCAATCTCAAAATGTCTCTCTTGTGACTTCCTTTTGTTGCCCTGTGCCAGACGAGATACGAGTTGCACACTCATAAATTAAATGAAGATTTAACATTTCAGCTATAAAATATATAAATGAATATAAAAGGAAAATCTGTACATAATTTCAAAATTCTTAAATTCTTATAATTTCATTAATTAAAGCGATGTTCGATGTTCGAGATTCAACTTTATGGGTAAATTTTGGAGTTAAATTTTAAATATTAAAGATATTAGTAGATAGTAGATATACCTTTTACTTTTATTTATGAGTTTGAATTTACGACCTTTCAAATAAGACAGCACCTTTTTATTACAATCAGTGCAATATTATAACAACCGGCACGGATCTCGTAGTGGATTAAGTGGTTACGGTTACATTGCCTGTTCACTGTGCTGAGTTTTGTGGGTTCAATTCTCAGAATTTCTAACATTTGGAGTATCTTAGTACGTTGACTAGTGTAATGCTGTAGTCGATCGAGCAAATGTGTCGAGTAAAAACCACGGCATGGGCTTTCGTCCTCACACTTAGCATTTATCGATCGAGTGACGCCTCTTTTGGCTCGCCGTTCAGTATTCACCGAACCGTTCGTTGTGAAGTCTGTTTAACAAAGGAGATGGTGGCTACATTTAGCAAGTCTAGCAATTCTTAATTATAAAACAATTAAAGAAAATGAAAAGGAGAAACGTAAAAGGAGATCGAGCCAGCTCGATGCGAGCCTTCGAGTTGTGAGTTGCGACGTTAATTTTTACTCGTTTTGGAGTAAAACTATCGAGTAATACCGTATGTGAGTACGGACCATAACTTGAGCTTTGTACATTGATAGGTTGAAATATATGCTAGACACCTACAGTTCTATGTAGCTAGTTTTAAATATTTTTTTACTTTATACCAGATATTGTCCTTATACACATGTTCCATAAATATAATATTAGTTCAAAAATAGACATATATGTATTAATGATAAATTGATTAATATCCAATCAAATGAATTTATTACTCCTCTATTTAGACGCAATTTCAATTTATTTGAGCAATCGTACGTGAACTGGATTTGCACCTCTCAATTATAAGCGGGTTACACATTTGGCGCGTCTGGCGGCTGAGGGGTGCCTCGAGAGCTCTTACCTTGCGTCGTTGAGATTGATGACTGACGCTGATTGCGCCTTGAATCTTCTACCTACTAATGACTGGACTTGTGATTGTGCCTGAACAATTTTGGTGTAAGAGTGTAATAGTGAAAATATTGCGCTTTCATTTTTTTTCGGTTCCATTTTAAGAATATAAAAAACTAAAACTCTTCCTATAAATATGTATGTTTAAGATGAATAGTTATTCTTTAAATTTAGATCCTTGCCTACCGTTGTTGAGATTAGGTAAGATTCACTCTAGAAATATGTACAGCTGAAATACTAAATTTATTTTTATGAAATGAAACAATATTACGACTTTAAGATTCTTTTATATTAACATTTGACAATCTTATATTATAACATTTTAATGTAAAATAGTTTCAAATTTAATTTATCACCAAATAAGAATAACATTTTAGATCGCTACCATTGAACTCGCTACTAGCTTAGGGTGGCAACGCATTTCAGTGACCCCAGACTTGCAGATGACGCTAACGCTCGTTTGCACCGCTACACTATAAAAACACGGTTTAGAATCCATTGTTAATGTTTCTTTTTCTATTTCAGCCCCGCCTGAATGCGAAGCCGGTCAGCTAACATGCGGCCAGTATGTGTGGAATAAAACATATTGTATACCGCCTCACTATCGGTGCGATATGCAGGTGGACTGCGTGGACGGCACCGACGAGGCAGACTGCAGTGAGTATTTGTCTTTATATTTGTCAAACTATAAATGACACGTATTGAAACAAAGATTTTAAACCGGATAAAAAAAAAAGATTTTATTTGAGTAGAAGATAGACTCGACTGCTTGTTTAAGAGTCGTTGCTGCTTTCCACTTCGGTGGTGAGTCTGTAGCGGTGACTCGTGTGCATTGGTCAAGTGGTTGTTTTTAAGCTATTGCATAGCTTTTATCGCGGGCTTTGAGCGCGGCGACCGAATCTAGAAATTCCGTAACGAAAATGAAACCTAACACCCGAAGTTCGCACGGATCGAGACGAGCTGCTCCGAAATCAGACTAATACGTAAGCAGCTGTTTGTGAGAAAGTATAGAGGTGTATAGGTACCTATCATATCTTTATAAAGCCACACTCATCGCATGTGCGCCTCGTAAGTATACATGTTCAAAGAAAAAAAAACTGCATAAACAAAAAATAAATATATAATTATAATTGCATAAGTTGATAAAAATGTTAAGCAATAGCTTTACCGTGGCAGTCCCCGAATGCCACACTTTTTTTTTATTCTGTGCTTAGAATAAGAGTAGGGAAACTATAATAATAAGAATAATTGTCAATTGTTATTATGATTATTAACAAAAATATTGTGAAAGCGAAGATGGTTACGTAAAATTACTTATCTGCTATTGGAAAGGTACGGTAGGTACTCTGTAGACGATCAATAGTGATATTTATAGATAGTTAAAAAAATGTTAAACACACATTCACCGTTCACTCTAACCTCGTATTACGTAAGAGGACTTTATAAATATGTAACGTATATTTGTGTGTATAAAAACTTACAACCTGCACAAAATGGCGGCATACATATTTTCATATTTATAACAATTATAACTTTTAAACGTCAATAATTTACTTACATAACTTTTACCTTTTTATTTTCAATAAAATCTTTAACTTATTAAGTATATTTATTGTACATTTTATATTAATTTATAATCTACCAAATAATTCTCTAAAACCATATAATCGTTTCCATACATCTCTTACATTGACCAAAGTCATTGCAAAGTCTAATATTCGGTTAGTTCAGTGGTGCCTCATGTCAAATTCGAATCAGTGAATCTTATTTGAGTAATCGAATTAGTACCAGAGCACTGATTCAATTACTGAACTACTTGAACCATATTAACTGAGGCTCTGGTCGATATTTGAAGATTAATATTGCATCGATTATATTGGAATACATTATTGACATTATGTTTTAAGGCGAACCCAGCTTCTTTATGCGCCAAGAAAACATCGAAATCTGAGTTAACACTATAATTAAAATCAGGTAAATGTACATTATTTACCTTTTTCTGAGGTATAAATGTTATAATTTGTAAGTAGATTTCTTCTTTCATTATTAACTAGCTTTAGCCCACGGTTCCGCCCGCGTATATGTCTGTTACCCCTGTAAATAGTAGCCCATGTGTTATTCTGATGTGTAAGCTATAATTATTACTGTAAAGTTTTATCTAAATCTGTTTAACAGTTTATGCGTAACAAACAAACGTCCATATATCCTTACTAACTTCACATATTATATAATATTAGTACTAAGTAGGATTTCAACAGCGACACAATAACATTATCTATGAACTAGTCGATACGTCAGCTATTCCAAAGTTATGTAAATAACACTAACCAACACACGTAAGTGAGTAAGTAATCCCTGTAAACATAATTTGATTTTTTTTTTCTGAAAAATAATCTAAAAAATTAAACAGATTGAAAATGGCAACCCTATAAGTTAGACGTCTCGCTCGCGAGTCGGATACGGTCCGCAACGTATTAAAAGTTAGAACTAGTTTCGGTTAAACCTGCGCCGTGCGGAGACCGCCAATAGACCTGAGGGCGCGAGGGTCTACTCATGAAATGTCAACTTGAGTTTGTGATCGAACTTCAATATATTGGGAGAAATGAGGGTTGTTACTTTTAGAAGGAGTAAACTGAAAATATTAGCAAGAATGTTATTCAAATTGACGCAATATTTCTCAAGGTCAACGTTTATTGTGGCGGGTCATCCTTTTTCTACTTCCTATTAATAATATTATAAATGCGAAAGTTTGTTGGCGTAGGTTCCAATTCATACAAAACTTTGAGTATTACATAGATTTTTGTTTATTAATTTGACATATCTTACCAACAAACATGTCTGTCTGTCTGTCAAGTCTGTATATAAAATCGTTGGACTATAAAAAACTTATTTATAAATTAACCGACTTCAAAAAAAGGAGGTTCTCAATTCGACGGTTTTTTTATGTTTGTTGCCTCATAACTTTTATCTTCTTCTTAAATATAAAAATCAGTTGCTGTTCGTTCGTCTCGCTAAAACTTGAGAACGGTTGGGACGATTCAGCTGATTTTGGTTTTGAAATGTTTGTCGTAGTCCAGGGAAGGTTAAAACTGTGAAAAATTAAAAATAACTTGAAAATCCAAATGTCACGTGTACGAAGTAGCGGGCACAGCTAGTAGGTTATATCAATATTATAGATTACACCCAAGGATGCAATAAATAATTTTGCTAATTTTACATAACTTTTCATAGTTAGTAGAATTCTGACCCAGAACCACTGGTCTAGCAATCCAGCTCACCATTATCTAGGCTAGTCAATCAGTCTACAGTAACATAAAATTTATATCTTCTATACTATCACATCACATCACACTAATATATAAAGGCGAAAGTTTGTGTGTATGTTTGTTACTTCTTCACGCAAAAACTACTGAACGGATTTGGATGAAACTTTACAGTAATATAGCCTATACATCAGAATAACACATAGGCTACTTTTTGCCGCGATAACCGATATATACGCAGGCGGAGCCGCTGGCAACAACTAGTTTTATATAAATCTCCTCATGCTTTCTTTCCGTTGCTCAAAGTAAGAAAACAAGATACATGTATTATTTGAAAAAACATAAATATATAAACATAAAACCTAAATATTTGCACTAGAGATTTGATAACTCGAAATTACAATTTCTGTAGTAGGCTTCTGAAAATCCCATGAGATTGTAACATATATCCGGTATTATCGCCGGGGCAGCCACCACGACACATAGTTATTTCTAGCTGAACAGAAATATATTTGACATTGAACCTTTATACTTCATACAAAGGTTCAAATTAATTCTGTAGCTAATTATTTCTTATTTGTGGAGCAAGATTAAAGTTGCTGCTAAAACTTAGGATATTGCGTTTATTAGTTTTCGATTGTGTCGTTTTTCGCTGTAGTTATTTGATAAGTTAGACTGGAATAGTAGTCGGACGTTATGTGTTTAGTTTATTCCCTAACAAGGATATAAAAATAATTGTATGTGTGTGAGTCTAGGTATTTTACCAGCAGAGAACATCTTTAGAAATATATACACTCATTTGCAAAAAAACGGGCGGTTTCGATTTTCTTCCTGGCTGAAAAAAATAAAATACCAAAAAGGTTTTAATCATTTGAACATGTTACTGGCCAGTTATAAAAGTGCCATAATGTTTATAAGAGTACATTCCAAATTAAAATTGTTGACTGAGCCTGGTTTTCAAAGAAAACAACTTTTAAATACATTTTGTGGCGCGAATTCCCTATAGTTAATATCGACTCTAATTAACTTTTTGACCATTTTTATTAAATTATCCGATGTCCTTGACATTTAAAAGTATTGTTATTGCTGTTTAGCAATCTCGAAAATGGTAGATAAGTGCGCTGCTTGAAGAAGGTTGCAGCCCATGCCTCGTGGCTCAGAGGCTAAATGTGAGTCGGTCGACAGTTCAAAGGAGACCTGGCAGCGCTATCAAGAGACCGGTTCCGTCAAGAGAAGGCCTGGTTCTGGCAGAAAGACATGTACCGAACCACGGGATGATCGTTTTCTAGTTAGTCAAGTGTTGAGAAATCGCAAATCTTCTTATGTGGACCTCAAGAACAGCCTCGAAGAAGCAAGAAATGTGCAAATTAGTCTATGGACGGTCAGGAGGAGGCTTCTCGCTGCTAATATACACAGTCATCGCCCGGCACGCGGCCCTAAATTACTCCGTGGATATCGAGTTGCTAGGCTTAGCTTCGCTCGAAATTGTGTGTCATGGACTCATGTAGACTGGGATAGGGTATTGTTCTCCGATGAAGCCAGGATATCTCTGCATGGTGAAGACCGACGTCGGCGAGTGCTACGTAGACGAGGAGAACGCTTTGCAGAGGCATGTTTTGAAGAAATCACACCTTATGGAGGGGACTCTGTTATGTTTTGAGCAGGAATAAATTCTATGGATCGTACGGAGTTAGTCTTCATCGAAAACGGTACACTGACTGGACACCGATATATAACGGAAGTTTTAATTCATTATGCACAACCCGCTTTAACCGCTCTTGGCGAAAACTCAATTTTTATGGACGACAACGCTCGCGCCCGCCGGTCTGGCGATGTGGAAGCGTATATGCTAGAAGTCGGAATTCGTCGTTTGGACTAGCCAGCTAGAAGTCCGGACCTCAATCCCATAGAGCATGTCTGGGACGTTCTGAAGCGACGAGTGAGATCAGTGCAGCCGGCTCCGCAGACCATCAGAGAGCTAAAGAATGTGATTACCGCGGAGTGGGAACGTATTCCCCAAGAAACCATAAAAGATATACTCGCTAGCATGCCCAGACGAATGCAAGCCGTTATTTCAGCAAGAGGGGGTCACACTCAATACTAAACTTTTATCTGCTTTTAATGTATTCAATAAAAACAAAGAAATTAACGCGTTTCATTTTTATTTAGCGAGCAGGTACAATAATAGTGTAGCTTAAACATTATTTCTCAATAATTTAATCAAAATGTCATGATAAAACTGATGAAAACTATTCCTTCCTAATTAATTTATACAATTCTGAGGATAACAATACCAAAAATTGTCAAACAAACTAATAGTAACTATAAAATAGTTATTTGCTTAAGTGCCCGTTTTTTTTGCAAAAGAGTTTATATAATAATGTGTAAAATAAATAATAATAAATAAATAAATAAATATTTCGGACATCTAACACACAACGCCATCTAGTCCCAAGCTAAGCAGAGCTTGTGTTATGGGTACTAGACAACTGATACAAATACATATACACTTTATTTTTGTAAATACATACATATTATACATAGAAAACACCCAAACTCCGAAACAAATATTTGTAGATCATACAAACATTTGGTCCGACCCGGGAATCGAACCCGAGACCTCATGATCAGCAGTCGCACACGCCAACCGCGATACCAACGAGGCAGTCGTATATTTATCAGGCACACAAGCTTTGCTTAGTTTCAAATAAGATGTGTATTACGAGACTAAATAACTATACACCTATACACACAAACATATACCAAATACTAACCAAGATTACTTTTATTGCGCGGTACAGGATTATTTAGTTTGTTTTGTATGTAGATGTCGACATGGATGGATTTTTGAATGTACACATTTTTAATACTATAGATTACCCTGTAGACTCTGTAGTTTACTTTACATATCCAACATAAATTACTAGTCGTGATTGAATATTGAATGGTTATTATTAAAATCTTCTATCTAAATCGTTGCGGTAACACATCAATTGAAACTGGCCTACGTAAACAGCAACTGTAAAGTCACTAATCTCTCATACAGGGGATTAAACTAAATCACGATGTGTATTTGAACCATAATTAGAGAACAATAAGGGTCAACCGCAAATCAGGAAATAATCTCAGAGAAGTATAACCATACAATTTGTGTTTTTTGCTTTGAATTTGATGTTTTGAAGTCACTTGCTATTATTTTTCTGAATGAAATGTGTTTTTTGAAAATTGTATCATCATAAAATATTAAAGCAACGACAAATAAATTTATATAATTTATTGAACTAGAAATCACGTCATAAGTTTATTTCTAAAGTTCGCGTTGTAAACTTGTAGTATTCTAGGAACAGCTTCCATTAAAATGTCTGGACTTCTAATACCGTTGGTCTGCAAAAATTTGTACACCTAGTAACACCAGATAGATGTTCTTAGAAGTCTACAAGGTTCAGATATAAACACTGGCACTTTAGTAAAAAAGAAGACATTACTTACAGTTCGCGAAATGTTCTCAAAACAAAGTAGTCTCTAATGTTTTTTTGTCCCGAACCTTCAGAGTCGTCACCGGAGTGTAAGGTGTGTACCAATTACCGCGGCACTTTTACATTTCGTCTATTGTACACAAACATTTATTTGAGACTCCACCGCTTTGAGAGCTCCTGGAAAAATGTTTTCCTTCGCATTCCTTCTACCGACCACCTATTACGAAGCAATACTTAAATAAACACCGAAATATATCGCCCTATTTCTTCTAAAAGAGCTGTACTTGTAAACGAAGTACTCCAACCGCTTTTGGTTGAGCTTCCCACCCCTCTGTTCTTCACTAGTGTTATGGGGCAATGAGGGTAGATGCAAAAATCGCGGGGGTCTTCATCAATTGGTTATAAACGTTGAAAGTCCGTAGAAGTGCGCAAGTTTTAATGGTGTGGAAATTGCGTTTTTGTTTGGTTTTCGTATCGCTGATGTGCCTGTTTTCATGTAAATCTGTTGTCTCATAAAGTTTTTGACGACTCTGTCACATTATGGGACATTATCGATGAAAGTTGCTGTTCTAACAATTGGATGTTGTGGATAGTTGTTTTAATGATAAATGCAATGCTTAGCATAACATAAAGACATAGTTGTTAGTATCATGTCTAAAAAGTTTTTTTTTTGGGTAAATTGAGTAGTACTTTCATTTGTTATGTGTATAAAATATCCATAAAATTATTTTATTACATATTACTGCCTCTGTGGCGCAGTGATAGCGTATGCGACTGCTGTGCTTGAGGTCACGGGGTCGATTCCCGGGTCGGACCAAATGTTTTTATGATCAGCAAATATTTGTTTCGAAGTTTTCTATGTATAATATGTATGTATTTACAAAAAAAAAAACGTATATATGTATTTATATCAGTTGTCTAGTACCCATAACACAAGCTCTGCTTAGCTTTGGATTAGATGGCGTTGTGTGTTAGATGTCCGAAATATTTATTTATTTATTATTATTTATAAAACCCAAACACCTTAAATCTAAATATTTGGACAATAGAAAAAAATGAAAAGATAGAGACGCGAGGGATTGTGACTAAAAGACAGAACTGACTAAACTACTGACTATTACTACTACAATCTTATACTATGAGTAACAAATAGATAGTTACTTCAAACATAATTCTCATAAAACATTCAAAACCAGTGTGTCGTATACACATATTTTTACCGAAGTAAACCGACTTTTCAATATCTCGATATTTCGCTGCAATATCGTGAAGTGTCTAAGTTAAAGATAAGTGCACGTTTTCGTACCTTTAAGCATGCACGTTATTACAGTTATAACTAGTACTGCCTCTACAAAGTTCTGACCATGAAAAGGCTATGTAAAACTTGCAGCTTTTTCCTTTTTCTCCTTCTGCACCAACACAATGCCCTTATTAACTTGATTCGGAGGAAGTTTTAAAAGCGAAGTGGCGTGCATTGTGACGGCGCCGGCGACTTCACTATCCAGCAAAACGTAAGTTCTACTGCTAATTCAGAGAATAATGGTATTAATTGGAGCTACTTATGTAAAACGATAAAGGAAATGATTATTCTGAGAAAAAGACTGCTTTTCTCTTTTAGAGGAAGATATTTTATATCTCTCTAACGCAACGGGAGCATGTTTTGTCTTAAGCGAAGATCTTCCTTTACAGATCAAGGCCCAACAACTGATGTTGGAATGTTGTACTAATCGGAACGAGAGCTTCAATAGCGCGATACTAGAGTATGGTTTTCGTTATTTTGTAAAGATTTATTTGTATTCATATAAGGATGTCAAGTTACAAAGAATGTTTGAACGAATCTCATAACAAAGGTTTTAACAATTAAGACTTTTGTTCGCACAATGTTGTTATAATTGGAAATGTTTTAAAACACATTAGTTCAATTTGAACTACTTATAGGTGTCTATATGTATCATGATAGATTATAATAACTGGACCCTATAGATTTATGCTGTCGTTCTCACATAGTTTATAACCTTATTTCGCACATTCTTAAATTATTTTTTTAATTCTCTACATTCTATGAACATTAAGTACACCAATCATTAGAATTTTCTTTTCTCAAGATAGAGGACAAATTCAAAAATGATACTTATTTCAATGAGACTATGCTTCAAATTTTATTAACAAACTAAATGCACTAGCTTTAGGGATATAAAAATATAGGTAGAAATATTTTCGCATCTTAAAGTTTTAGAAGCCCTCAATCGTGATTATTCGTGTTTTATTGCCCCCACTTAGTTACTGTAAACATACATACTGCTGGAAAGTTCTCCTATGGTTTGTGCAACCAAAGTTAATAGAAGTGGGCACTCGTTTGGAGAGAGTGCTTTGACTGGGAGAAGTATTGGAAGTTAGTCTTTAAATGGTCTATAGATTTCATATGAACAGTAGACCACTCATTTGTTTATGAGTGGTCTACTATGGTAGCATTCTAAGCGAATATTAGAATAAATAAATAAATATTTCGGACATCTAATACACAACGCCATCTAGTCTCAAGCTAAACAGAGCTGGTGTTATGGGTCCTAGACAACTGAAATAAATACATAAATTATTTTATTTGTAAATACATACATATTATACATAGGAAACACCCGAATTCCGAAACAAATGTTTGCATATTTCACATATCAGATCACAGCAGTCGCATACGCTACCACTGCGCCACCGAGGCAGTCATAGCTAGCTTTTACCCACGGCTCCGCCCGCATGTATGTCGATTATCACGGTAAGGAGTAGTCTATGTCCTTCCTCAAGAATCAAACTATCTCCCTGTCAAATTCCATTGAAATCGGTGCAGCGGTTTAACTGTGATAGCGTAACAGAGATTCTTCTGAATTTGTAATACGGATAGTTTGGATACTAAGAAGCTAGGAATATAGAAAAAGAATAGCTGTAGCATAAACAATAAAAATAAATGAAGCCATGATTATATTCTTTATCACCTTAGTATTAAAAGGCTGACCCAGTAAGAGTGCACTTTTCCATATAATTAAAAACTTGTTGTTTTAGAGAGTTGTGATTTTTTTATTGAATTGTAAAGAAGACATGTTCCGATTAAGTATCTATGGAACAAAATATCCGTCAAATGGCCCACGGCTCTGATGAGGTGTCATTACTCTTTTCATGAAATTTTCCATGAATTTTCCGGATGTGGCTGTATTTCACTGATGACGCGTTAGATCTTGGATTTGAGCTTAGGAATTGTTGCCGGTTTATTCGCATAAATCTGGAATTTCACAAAATCACAAAGAAACAAGACGCACTGTCTCGACTGAAAATTCTTCGAAGTATGCGAATGGTCTCATTTTAACATTACAAATTTTTGTAATAAGTTTTCATCATTAGAACGTTTTTATGTATAAACATGTTTTTTCGTAAAGCGCTCCATTTTAATAATTGGAAGAAACATATTATTATGCTATATACACCTGCAAAATTTCAGACTTGCCACATGCTCAAAGAAATAATTACACTAAATTTAAATAGTGCACTCTTATTGAGACACCCGATTCATAAATAATTAGATAGATAATTAAGAATTAATTTTTGTTTAAATAATATTGGAATATTAATTAAAATCATTACATGTAACAGCTTCCGAGAATACTCGTATCGCGGAACTTGGTAATAAATTTGTATAATCCGATATGCAATTTATTAACACATAAGACCTCGCTACCTGACTACTTTGCATATGAAGTTTCCTAGAAAACTTTTGTGCCTATATAGGTTTCATTTGAAATAATTTCCTATTGGAAAGCTGTTTTTTTGTATTTATTACTAACTAGCTGACCCGGCGAACTTCGTACCGCCATATTTACATATCTGTCTCAGCTTCCCTCAGGCAGTGTACAGTCGCGGACCAAAAAAAAGACTTTTCCCGTTATCTTTTATTTTTTTTCTTTCTAGCAAAAAAAGAATGAATAAAATCGGAGTGTGTGTTATTGAATTACAACTAAGTACATATTTTTACTTTCATCCCCTGTCTCCAGGAAACCGTGCTGAATTTCAGGATAAAAGTATCCTATGTCCTACCTCGTAGTATGAGCTCAAATAATGCCAAGTTTCATTTGAATCCATTCAGTAGTTTCGGCGTGATGCGCGGCCAAGATACAGACAGACAGACAGACAGACAAAAATGAAAAAAAAGCGGCCAAGTGCAAGTAATGCAAGCAAGTAACATAATATAATTTTATTTTATATTTTTACATTTGTGTTGATTGAATGAAAGGTAAATTGCAGTTCACGATTTATGACGTATTAAAAAAAAACTACTTACTAGATTTCGTTCAAACCAATTTTCGTTGGAAGTTTGCATGGTAATGTACGTCATATATTTTTTTTAGATTTATCATTCTCTTATTTTAGAAGTTAGAGGGTGGGGGACACACATTTTACCACTTTGGAAGTGTATCTCGCGCAAAATATTCAGTTTAGAAAAAAATAATGTTAGAAACCTCAATATCATTTTTGAAGACCTATCTATAGATACATGTACACGTATGGGTTGGATGAAAAATTTTTTTTTGAGTTTCAGTTCTAAGTATGGGGACCCCCAAAATTTTTTTTTTTTCTATTTTTGTGTGAAAATCTTAATGCGGTTCACAGAATACATCTTCCTACCAACTTTCAACATTAAAGGTCTTATAGTTTCGGAATAAAGTGGCTGTGACATACGGACGGACAGACAGACGGACAGACAGACAGACATGACGAATCTATAAGGGTTCCGTTTTTTGCTTGGCACGGAACCCTAAAAATTACAGTTCTGGCTTCAGTATCGATTATAGAGAGCCCTCCAAAAAAAATATCAAAATATCTTTAATGTACAGAATTGGACCTGTTACATTTTTATTATAAGTATAGATATACACACATCAAAAGTATCTAGGGATCAACATATGTGTCTAGGAATCAACATATATTTTTGCAATAACTTTTCTCCTGATTGATATTAATTAAAATTTTCTTTAAGGATTCATCAAATAAAGTGTTTTCGTTTGTCACAGTAACGATAAACCAAGTCACCTTTGCATTAATAAAGAAATTTGCCATTTTCCTAATAAAAGGATTTTTGACATTTGAACCACTAACATTAAAGTTCGAAAAAAAGACTGAAATAACAGTTTTCTTTAAAATTTTATTAGGTAACTTAAACAATTAATAATCCGTGTTTCTACCGCGAACACTAACACAAGAACATCGGTTTGGCATACTCAAAATGAGTTCATCCAAATCACGCTGTGGAATGGCCGCCCATGTTCGTTGCAACAACAAAAAAAGGTCTTCTTGCGACTGGATACCCTCCATATTCGGCAGAGCTCTTCTCTGTAGCATATCCCATGCATGCTCAATCGGGTTCAAGTCTGGCGACTGAGCAGGCCAGGGCCAAAGCCACATCTCAATCTCAAGAAATCCGCATAAAAATGCTTGATCCCTAGACACTTTTGATGTGTGTAGATTATGTAAACACACTAAATTAAAACGAGTTCGGTTCGCCAGCAACTTTGTGAGTCTATTTCTTATTTCTAACTTTGATAATTCATACTGTTCTGTTCATCCATTATTTTATCTCCTGATACGTGAATTACCAAAATCCTTTCTTAGTGGGGAATTACAACGTAACAAACATTAGCTGCTTATCATTGTTACATGTAGCTGTGTTGATGAATGAGCGAGTCAGTCAAGATAACGGTTTTGGAATGTTTCCGATACACCTTATAAATAATAATAGATTTTTATTATATAAATCATTGTAAACAAATCATTATATAAATGCAATAGTCGATACATCTATGCATATCAATCCCTCGGTTTTTAGTTGCAAGTTCAACTTATAAAGGAATCCTTTGACACGATGCCTAAGGTTCACAAAGCATCTATTGGAAGACGATTCACCCACACCACACAACATAACACGTAACATACAACACCTCTTATTCCACACCATCAAATCCCATGAAGATTTGTGAGTACAAATGTTATATAATTTTCTTCAAGAGTACGTTTAAATAATGTTTTTTTTTATTATTCCCCTTTTCATAGGTTGATTAGAAGCCTATCTAGGAGTGTAGTTCTCAACCTAAGATTTGATTAACGTTTTAAAAATTTAGATCAATTGCAATTTATACATGCATTAACCATATTTCTTTTAAGTTCAATAATGTAAAATTATGTAGGCATAATTAAAACGAATGGCAATAACCTTATAGGTTTAAACACTAGTGGTTACCCGTCTTTGGCATCAACTTTGAATTAAGCTACATGTAAGCTACATATATCATCAATCCTACTAATCTATACTATTGTATAAAGCTGAAGAGTTTGTTTGTTTGTTTGAACGCGCTAATCTCAGAAACCGCTGGTCCGATTTGAAAAATTCTTTCAGTGTTGGATAGGATCGAGGAAGGCTATAGGCCATATATCATCACGCTAGGAGCGGAGCACCAATGAAAAATTACTAAAAAACGGGGGAAAATTATCACGCTACGGGCAATAGGAGATGCAAACGAGGTTGCGTAGGACAGCTAGTAATATTGTATTATATGGATGGATGTTTGTAACTCTTTCACGCAAAAACTACTGAACGGATTTGGATGAAACTTTACAGTAATATAACTTATGCATCAGAATAACACATAGGCTACTATTTGCCGCGATAACCGACATACACGCGAGCGGAGCCTACCTCTCTGGGAAATAGGCGTGATGTATGTACATATGTATAACTCTGCTCATGCTTTCCATGAGGCAGAGCAATCATTTTGGCAGAAAATTTTAAAAAATGTAGGTATGTATGAAATAATTATAATAGAAATTGTTTTGTAAAATATAGCATAAAATTTTGATAGTAAAAACAATAACAACAACACGATGTAATGACAACAGAAGGTATATTCAAAAATCTAATACTACAATTACGGATGATAAAATAACTTCTCAAAATTAATTTTTGCACAAGTCAACAAAACGCTAAGCAATTGTAATGATATAATTTACGAGTAAGTATAATTTGTACACCGTTTTGTAGTTTATAGAGAGGAAATCGTCTGTCTTATCTCATTATTAATCGGTGCGTACACGCACACAGAGGTTCCATTAATATTTTAGTTTGTGAGATTCTTAAATAGCGCCAAAATAACTCAACGAATCTCTATTTAGCATAGAGATAGATTAGATTGGAATAGCACACAAAGCATTTCAAGAAAAAGTCTAGAACAAAGTAACAGCTAATATTTTTACAAAACAATTGCCAAAATCCTTAAGAAAGTAAGTGAGTTTTACATTACCCATTTTTTTTGCGTTTTCATAGGCACTAACATTATTGTTAGCGCCAACTGGCGTGGCCAAGAATTTGTCAACGCCAACATATAAGGCGGGGTGCGCAGTATATCTTCAGCGACTAGGCACTGCCTGAAAACTGATTTGGGCTGAGTACTGTGCGGCTGCCGGATAGGTGGGTAGGAGAATATAGGAAGCACGCTTACCTTTGGTGATCTTGAGCTGCTGTCCAGACCTGGCGGCCTGATCAGGCGACCTGGCTCCTCACACCGCGGTGTGGCTTGCGGATGAAGATGGCGGCACGTATTCACTATGGAAAAACGTCCCTAGCTTCTAAGAAAACAGCTGGCAACCCTACGTGGAATCCCGTCTTGTCGTGTAGACGTCATTAGGGTTAGTGCAGACAACTGTATAGTACTAGTATTTATATTCTCGTTTATTTAGACAGCTCCTATTATTTTTACAGCTTGTTGTTATTTACTTATCATTACTTTTATTACAGCTTTTTACTTTACTTAATAAATAGGCTACCTTACGCTAACTATCTGTTGTTATACCTTTACAAAACACAGTTACACAGCTGGTCACACCGCGGGGCGAAGATAGTCAAAAATAAAAGTATTCTACCTAAGTTACTCTTTATAACATCAGCTATCTGCTAGTGAACTTTCCGTCATAATCGGTCCAGCCGGTTCAGAGATTAGCCGGAACAAAGAAAAATATCTAAAATTGTTGTTTTGATGTAAGTACCGTGTATACTTTCATATATATGCCTTTAGTGAAAAGCAGTTAACATGAAATCATAAATAGATACTTCAATTTTATTTATTTGTATAGATCAAGTTAAAAGTAAATGTGGTTTACGAGTAATGCTATTAAACTTAATATATCAAGTTTATATAAAATGACCGCGTTATTAAATTATGAGTTGCGTCCTGTTATGTTCGTGTAGTTTTCCATTTTATTGACATGGAATATGACCGGTTTGTTGCAACTTCCCTGTGAGAACTTATTTATTGGTCTTCTCACATTATCTTAAGATTAATCGTCGACAACGATCGTCTGTCTGAATTAAATAGGAACAGGAAATTATCTGCTATAATCTATATCATGATTGAATCATTTTTCATATTATATTTATGTATAGGTACAGATATACACTAACGCCTTTAAGCCCCGGAGTGGTAGATAGAGGTGTACGAAACCTTAATTTTAGTCCTACCAACAATTTTTCCTAGGGAATTGAACCTTAGCACCATCTCTGGCTTAGCAGTTAGAATAGAAACTAAAACTTTGGAACAATGTACCTTCAGTACCAAGGATCGTGGAGTCTGATCTCACGTACTAGTGATATATATTAGTATCTCTAGACATTGTCTAGACTCATAAACCAGTGTATAAAGTACCAAATCGTAAATACATGTTTTTGTGTTTTTGGATTTTGCCTAATGGTCCGTCGGACATCGGACAAGGCCGTCCGTCTGCCCTCAAAGAGGCATCTCACTTAATATTTATTGAGGTCTCTACACTCTCCCAAAGTGTCATTGTATTTGTACGTGGCCATTACCTACCTGTTTGACCCTCCACCGGTTCTTGGTGATAAACAGATAATGACTTTTGATTTTATTTGTGCATAATATTTTTAAAATTTTGAGAAAAGTACAAATTATTTGTTATGTCATTAGCGACTATATTATTGTTGTTTTAGGTTTCTATTATAGAGCTGCAATTTTAATATATATAGGTATAAAACAGTATCTTAAAATAGTATCGACTCGGCGTGGTGTCAAACTACTTTGCAGCACAAAGGGGCCCTCTATACGTTGGATTTTTACATAACTTTATATGAAAATCGCATTATCTCAACGAAGGCGGGTTGTAGGGCATTTTGTCGTAAAGCCAGGGACGTTTTTGCATCTCATTACTAGTGCTATTGCGGTGCCCCAGATTAACTTTTGGTAAAGAAAACAAAGGTAACATGTTTTAATGGAAAACAATGGAGTCTGGGGTCGTAGGTCTAATCCAGGTGTAACGAAAACAACATGTCAGTGGACCCCTTTATCTCCTAGCCTTTATTATTCCCCATATTATTTGCGTTCGGCTACTAGTTTAACCGATTTTACCTCAATAACAGTTTTTTCCACGGAGCGACTGGCATCGGAACTCCACAACCCTGAGGGCGAACTGATGTACTTAATGTCAATTAGGTTTACAACTAATGTATCTGAGCTGAATTTACTATTATAGAAACATGTTTCAGATAGTAATAATGTACAAAGGGCTATTGCTAAATACAATCTCTGCCAATTTGGAAGTTCCAATCAACCTTTATGTATTTGTAATGTACCGACCAGCACTTAATAGCAAATTAGGCGCTAAAGTAAAGATTAGAGAAACTCCGATTCTCACACAAAGTGGCCGATTTTTTTTTTCATCCGTGATAGGTTTGTTTATTACTTTCAGTAACATAAAGCTTTAACTTGTAAGGAATGTAATCCTACACTGCGGCATGCCTGCATGCATAAGTGAGAGTCAAGTTTATGCGGCAATTAGGTACTTACTCTTTAAATATCACTGTCAGACATTAGTTACCTTTTAAGCCACTACAATTTTATACCCGTTACCCATTAGATACTTGTGGTATTCCCTAGTTAGCTTCCTTTTTGGTTTACCTATATTACTTTGTCCCTTTGTCTGGTCTGAAAAGGGATTGCAATTGGAAACGGATTGACGTCAGCCAGATAATCTTATAATATAAAATTCTCGTGTCACAATGTTAGTTACCATACTCCTCTGAAACGGCTGGACCGATTTTTATGAAATTTGGTGTGCATATCGGGTAGGTCTGAGAATCGACCAACATCTATTTTTTATACCTCAATATTTTTTTATGGCAAAACAACGTTTGCCGTATCAGCTAGTAGAATATAAAATAAATCATCCATAAGAAACAATTTGTAATGTTACGCATATTGATGACAGTGGTGGAACTGATGTGAATGATAAAACGAACAAAAGTTTTATGTTAAACTAGCTGACCCACGCAACGTCGTTTGCGTCTCCTATTGCCCGTAACGTGATAATTTTCCCCCGTTTTTGAAACATTCTTCATTGGTGCTCCGCTCCTATTGGTCTTAGCATGATGATATATAGCCTTCCTCGATAAACGGGCTATCTAACACTGAAATATTTTTTCAAATTGGACCAGTAATTCCTGAGATTAGCGAGTTCAAACAAACAAACTCTTCAGCTTTATATATTAGTATATAGATGTATTTATTATACTCTTCTAAGATCTAATACTCATAATCAACAACACATTTATTTGGATAAAGATTAATATTAGGTATTATGTTGATAAAAACTCTTTGGCAAATAACTCATTATTAGGTACCAACTCTTATGGTCTTATACTCGTGATAACTTCTAAACGAAATGTCCGAATGGGATGAAACAAAAAGTATTTTAGTTCTACATAAATACCCTTGATAACAAAATGCTTTATTTGGATAAGGATTAATATTAAGATACACATTTAACGCAGTTTCTTTCTTCAGACGATTTAATAATTTTTTTGAACACAAAAACGGTTATTGTGGCTAAACCATGATAGTTAGATATATTATTATGCTCTCGCGGATTTTTTTGTAGATCTTAATGGGATCTACAAACCCGTAATACATTATTTTGTTCTTTTTTTTTTTTTTTTTTTATGTTTGGCCCGCCAAAATGACTCTACTCTGCCTGATGGAAAGCATAAGCAGAATCCAAGAGTGGTGGTCACCATACTCATTGCGAATGCAGACAATGCAGTATGGAGACCCACACTATGGCGGCCTAGTGATGCTGCTGCATCTTTTAGTCTAGTCAACAAGTATGGTACTTGTTGACTAGTCTAATTGTTATTGACAATGTTATTGAAGTGCACGCAAAAATAGGTTTTCGATTTCACACCTTGGGTTATGAAATAGCAATTTTCTTACGGATCCCTAATATTTTTGAAAATAAAATATAGCCTATAGCCTTCCTCGATAAATGGACTATCCAACACTGAAAGATTTTTTAAATCGGACCAGTAGTTCCTGAGATTAGCGCGTTCAAACAAACAAACTCTGCAGCTTTATAATATTATAGTATAGATTAATAATAATAGTAAATAACATTTTTGGACATCTAACACACAACGCCATCTAGTCCCAAGCTAAGCAGAGCTTGTGGTATGGGTACTAGACAACTGATACAAATACATATATACTTTTTTTTTGTAAATACATACATATTATACATAGAAAAGACCCAAACTCCGAAACATATATTTGTAGATCATACAAATATATTTGGTCCGACTCGGGAATCGAACCCAAGACCTCATGATCAGCAGTCGCACACGCCAACCGCGAGACCAACGAGGCAGTCGAATTGTTAAATAATCATAACATTGTAATAACTACAAAGTATTGATGTGATCGTATATTTGTTGCAGCATACCGAAAATGCCAAGCAGATGATTTCCAGTGTGGCTTGGAAGGTGTTGGACCAGGAAAAATGTCTTTACAAGGACCTTGCATACCCAAGGAAAAGAAGTGTGATGGGTGAGCATATTCATTTGTCAGTTATCTTACACGAACGTCATTTATTTTGTGCTAACAGATGGCATTACTAACAACTGTTATCGTATCATACCACCATTTTTTATTACTGTCGATGTCAAGAGTAATATTTATTTTAGTTAGTCAAGGACGGTTATTATGGAATAAAACTTTTAGCGAGTATCTTAATGTTAAAAAGTGAAATTCTATATTATTAAACAGTGACAAGAACTTTATTGTTAAATCAAAATATTTTTTTGGGCAATAGTATACAACTAAATATAGTGCTTTATTCGTACATGACAATAGCACTACGCCGATTATAATTTTTTTACAAAAAAAAATAGGAAAAGTTTCAGAGTATTCTGCTCCAAATCTTATACTGATTAAATTTTAGTTAGTTAAATGACGCATGTACCACAAATTTCAATATTTGCTATTGCTTATATGACTAAACATCTTTTTTCTCTTAATTTTCCAGATATTTAGACTGCAGAACAGGGCGTGACGAGCAGGATTGTTCAGGACAGACCCTCGCTTGCAGATTAGATCAGTTCCGATGTGCGAACGGGAACAAATGCGTGGACGCAACCGTCAAGTGTGACCATAAAGATGATTGTGGCGATAATTCTGATGAAGCACATTGCAGTAAGTCACGTTTTTCATTAAACAAAACCGCGTAAGTACGGGAGCGTTGACGGAGGAGGTTCAGAGGTAGGGAAAAAGCTTTACAAATAGTTTTTTACTCAAATCGAGAAAATAATAAAAAAATAAGAATATTTTAAAAACGAGACCTATCTCGTTTTTAAAATATTCTTATTTTGAAAGACATTAATACCGTATTAGCTACGTTTTATAACGGTGAAATAAGAACAATAAACTCAACAACTGGAATAAAATCGGTAACTATGTTTTATAAATTCAAATTTTTTGTAGCTCCTATGTTACACATCTTCTTAGATAAAGTGTAATGCAAAAACTGGGCATAGAGACGCAGATTAAAATCAGTTGACGAAAACGATACGTTTAATTTCTGCGCAAAAATCTGTAAAATATTTTTTTTTTTTTAATTATTACCTTTTAATGTGAGTCTAGGTATAAGAACGAATGAAAACTTACTTTTTTTATGAAAGAGTGGTAAGACTAGTTTACGGGTCACCTATACAAAAGTATTTTTTTAATCTCTTTTCTTTCTTTAGCTGTCCTGTCATGACGTATTTTGTTTGTTACCAGGTTTCCCACCCTGTCACATAGGACAGTTTCGCTGCGGTAACGCATTATGTATACCCGCCTCTTACCACTGCGATGGCTACCAGGATTGTACTGATGGAACTGATGAAGCGAACTGTACTGCTATAGCCTGCCCTGATAACAAATACTTGTGTCCAAAAGGAGGGCCGGGAGGAAAGCACAAGTGTATAGCGAGGTCCCAACTTTGTGATGGAAAGAAGGATTGTGAAGATAACGCGGACGAGGAAACTGCTTGCTGTGAGTATATTTTATGAATATCTTAGGGAGTTATAAGTTTTACATACATTGTGTAAGGAGGGCAGTGCGTTGTGTATGTATTTTTTATAAGCCAAATCGTGTTGAAGTTATAGTCTATTCTATATTGAATAAGGGTGTAATTTGTGTATACATACGTCATACAAGAGTTAACCTTGAACTTACGTCGAATGTTTATGTCAACTTTACGCTTGGTATAACCTAGTCGAAACATTTCAACGCAAAATTCAAGTGATATATAAATTATGACGTGATTGCATTTACATTATTTATTACTAACATTTAAAAAGCTAGCAACACAATTTACAAATCGGTTAAATATAATTATTTTTCCGTTTAGCTACCGCATCATGTCCGGTATTAGAATGCGAGTACAAGTGCGTGGCGTCGCCGGCGGGCGGCATCTGCGCGTGCGCAGCGGGGCTCATGCTCGCGCCCGACAACAAAACATGCGTCGACCGGGACGAGTGCAAGGAGTGGGGCTTCTGTCACCAGCTGTGTGTTAACACCCCTGGATGTAAGTAGCAACTTGAGTATTTGTCATCGATATATTATGATGATGAAAAAATAAAAATTATAAAGGTTTTGTATTTATGTCACCGTAAGATTGTAAAAACCGTTAGATTATAATCTTCCTAGCGAGATTGCAAACTATCGATAGATTGTCAACTGTGATATAGAAACCTTCACCTTCTTACTGCTTATGCGCGTCAAATTGTCAACTGTCCCTAATTGGCCGGTTTTACATTAGGCCGTTCAATGGCCATAGAGCTAGCTTAGGTTAGAACTTCTTTGATTAATCACAAATCAATTTTATTGTCACAACAATTTAATATAACTAATTCTAAAGCTGTGAGGTATTTTCAACATGAAATCAATTTACAATAACAAAAATACTGGACATTCGGCAACAAAGACGAATTAAGAAACAAATATGGCGGCGCGGGACATTGATGTTCAACCAATCAGCACGCGTTCAACAATCTTTCGACTGTTTGCAATCTCGCGAGATAGATTACAATCTAACGGTTTTGACAATCTGACGGTAACATATACATACATTTAAGAGTAACAAGCATACAATGTAACAAGTGATTGCGCTGTAATCTAGCCACTGGATGGTATTAAAAGTTTTAGTGAGTACCTCCTGAACTTAACCACCTGATTCAGTCGTGTTTAGCTCATTATTACAATAAGTGATATGAGCAGCGCGCCGTGTCTGTGCCACTTCGTCGAATCTGTGGATGTAGAATTATCCAACTTTCAGCGTGCTTCGGGTTTATCTGGCAGCTGTATTAGGGTCCATTCACACAGACCGATTTTATCACGTTGGAAACAGAGTTTTGAGTGATCGTATTAGTTTATTTTGCACGTGCACGTCTTTTGCCATTCAGAATACTTGAACGCGCTTCGTGTGAAATAATAAGAAGAGCCGACCGGCTCTGATCGCCCGGCGTGCTCTTTCGAACGCGCTAGCGCAGATCTCTTCCAGCCGGTCTATGTGAAATAGTTGGCGGTTCCACTTCGGCCAATTTCAAGCGTATACGATCCGGTCTGTGTGAAAAGAAAAAAGCGGGCCGACGCTCTCCGAGCCGGTCTGTGTGAACGGACCCTTATTATTATGTAGTATTACTGTGTATTAGCTCAGTACAACATTGCTAATGCCGTGGTACGTGTGTGCGCAGCATACATGTGCTCGTGCGCGCCGGGCTACTCGCTGGTGGAGGGCTCGCGCTGCGCGGCGGAGGCGGCGGCGGCGCCGGCGCTGCTGCTGGCGCACGCGGGCGCGGTGCTGCGCATGGACCTGCACGGCCGCGCGCCCACGCACCTCGCTAACGCCACAAACGCGGCCGGCCTCGACTTCCACTATCGGCGAAATTTATTTTTCTGGTCCGATTTGAAAACTAGGAAGGTCAGTCAATTCTTCATTTTTTTTATAGAACAGGGCAAACGAACAGACGTATCGCCTGATGGTAAGCGGTTACCGCCGCCCATGGAGACCCGCAACACAAGAGGCGTCACAAGTGCGTTGCCGACCTTTGGGGAATGGGGACGGGGGTGGGAGGAGGGGTTGGGGTATAGGTCTCCGGTATCCTCACGCAAGCGCTATTTCATACCGGTTTCTGTGAGGCTGTGGTATCACTCCATATATTCATACCATTCAAACATCGCATCTGTATTGTAAGGAATCAAATCATTAATGTGTAGCAAAAGATGATATTTCTTTATAAACTCAATGATAGGCCAAAACTCATAATTTCTAAATCTAACTGGATGATAAGATTTATTTATTCACTCAAACACATGTCTACATACATTATATTATATTATGAAAGCAGTCACAGGAACATAATTTAGCCAATTAGTTTTTTATTTCATTTACGAATTTACAATTAAGCTAGATAAGATTCTTAGAATTTATATCAAGATATAGAGAGAGATACTCTTTCTATAATATCCTCACAATTTTTAATAATAAGCGATTTATCTTAGTTGGAATACTGGCATGAAATAAGAGGAAAACGCGAAATATAAGACTAATGTAATTATTTCAGATCCACTCTCAACAACTAAGTCTTCCGGCTGGTTTGACTAGCTACGGGGGAACCGACATCACCGTGGCCGGCTCCTGGGCTCCCGTCGCTGTGGCCGTGGACTGGGTCGGCGACAAGCTTTACGTGGCCGATGCTATCGGACAGAAGATCGACGTGTTTGAGCTCGACGGAAGGTGGCATGCGGTCGTCTTAGGATCCAATCTAACGAACCCATCTGATTTGGCGCTAGACCCGACGTTGGGGTTGATGTTTGTTGCTGATAGTAGTCAGGTATGTAGTGCTTTAATAACAACGTAACATCGTGATGATCTTGTCACGTTTTGTAAGTGACTAAAGACGTGACCAACTATAATTTGATGAAACGGAACTACATGTTCTAGATATTGGTAACGCCATCTAGCGACACTAAAATGAATTGCTTCATATAACAGTTTCATGAAATAATTTACTTTATATTCGCCAGATGGCATTTCACACTTAATCTAATACTCTATTAAGGTAAACGGGTTAACACAATCGAATTATAACTATTAAACCTGACGTGCTTCGTAAAATAAGTATTTTATTTTCAGATCATAAGAGCCAACATGGACGGCACACATACGAAGTCAATCGTCTCAGAAGCAGCATACAAAGCATCTGGTATTGCCGTCGACATCATCTCTCGCAGAGTGTTCTGGTGTGACTCGCTTCTGGACTACATCGAAACTGTGGATTATGAAGGCAACAATCGATTCCTCGTTCTAAGAGGACAGCAAGTCCCCAGCCCATCCAGGCTGGCATTATTTGAGGATAGAGTGTACTGGTCCGACAGTACTAAACAAGGTGTCAGTTCCGTCAACAAATACGAAGGACCTTCCAGCATCCAAGCGATATACAAGATGAAAGATATTAGAGAACCAAAGGCTTTAACTGTGATACATTCTCTTAAGCAGACATCGGTCAACAACCCTTGCGGTGTCAACAACGGAGGATGTTCCCAGATGTGTATAGTGACAGCACTCCAAAATGGCGGCTTAGGATACCGATGTGCTTGTAATATTGGCTACCGATTAGAAACTGATTTGAGAAACTGTGATCTAGTCAAAGAGTTCCTTATGTACTCCCAACAGAGATTTATCAAAGGAAAAGTTTTAAACCCTGTTATTGAAGGTTTTAGTGAAGCCATTTTGCCTGTAGTGTCACGACGTGCTCGTTTTGTAGGCTTGGATTTCGATGCCCGGGATGAGCACATTTATTATTCTGATGTTTTACAAGATGTCATTTATAGAGTCCACAGAAATGGAACTACTAAAGAAATTGTACTCGCGTCTCAAAATGAAGGCGTCGAAGGATTAGCCGTAGACTGGGCATCAAAGAACCTTTACTACATTGACTCCAGGAAAGGAACTCTGAACGTTTTATCGACTAGAAATATTGCTTACAAAAGAACATTATTGAAAGACCTGAAAAGACCTAGAGCAATTGTGGTACATCCAAACAAAGGGTTTATTTTCTTCTCAGAATGGGATAGACCAGCTAACATCAGCCGAGCGTACACTGACGGAACCAACCTTTTGGTCTTTGAAAACGTAACTCTCGGTTGGCCTAATGGCTTGTCCATAGATTTTGAGGCAGATAGACTTTACTGGTGCGATGCTTTGTTGGATCATGTTCAACATTCTAAATTGGATGGTACGGATGTCAAAACAGTTAGTTCAAGATTAATTAGGCATCCATTCTCCATCGTTATTCACAAAGAGTTCATGTATATCACTGACTGGCGATTAGACGCCATAGTCCGCTTGCACAAACTAACTGGAGAACAGGAAGATATTATGGTCAGGGAACCTCAAACAAACAGATTATATGGTGTCAAGGTGTACAGCGAAGAAACTCAGAGGATAGATCCTATGCAACCGTGCTCGAGAGACAACGGAATCTGTCAGAAACTTTGCTTCGCTGTTCCGAGAAATAACACAGAATTATTAACGGTTAAATGTGGATGTCCGTATGGAGAGAAGCTGGCGCCTGATGGCACGAGTTGTATCGCTGATCCTAACTCTGAGCCTCCGGTCCAAGCTTGTCCCCACTCTTGGGACTTCACGTGTAACAACCAGAGGTGTATACCGAAGAGTTGGGTGTGTGATGGTGACGATGACTGTCTGGACAACAGCGATGAGGAACAGAACTGCACTAGTAAGTTTATCTAATACTTAATAGCAATTTTATGATGTCATGTTATGTAGTCATTATTTTACTTGTAGTCCGGGACCCTCGGAACAAATTTTATAAGTTATTGCTATCAAGCAAATTGTTCGTGAGTGACTTCATTTTGATGAGGGCCCAACTTTCATCTTAAAAAAAATCAATTGTGGTTGCTAACAGGGCTAGCAGGGAAAAAAAACTTTTGAGCGTAGGACCGGAAAAACGCGATCGTTCCACCAGTTGTCTACAACAACGTGACTATACCTATAGACTCAACACTTGATTGGCGGGCACAAGTCTCATGCGTCAGCCAGAAAGTCACCTCGTATCTCCGAGCTTTGTATCGACTCAAGAACTTCATTCCCGTTAAGACCGGTTTACAAGGTAGTAGAGCCACGCTGATTTCAGCACGAACGGGCCGGCTCGACCGGGGCGGTACTACCCTCGCACAGAAAATCAACGTAAAATGACAGCATGCTGTCGTGTTTCGTTGGTGAGTGCGAGACCGGAGGCCCAACTAGTCTAGTCAACAAGTTCCATACTTGTTGACTAGACTAAAAGATGCAGTAGCATCACTAGGCCGCCATGGTGTTGGTCGCCATGCTGCATTGTCTGCATTCGCAGTGAGCATGGTGACCACTACTCTTGGATTCTGCTTATGCTTTCCATCAGGCAGAGTAGAGTCATTTTGGCGGGCCGAACATAAAAAAAAAAAAAAAAAAAAAAAAAAAAAAAAAGACCAAGGTTACGCTTATGCAGTCCTTAATTATTCCCCTAATCGGCTATGGTGATGTGTGTTATTTTGACCTGAATGCAGATTTACTCAATAAACTAGACCGCCTTCTCAATAACTGCATTCGATTCGTTTTTAATCTTCGCAAGTATGATCATGTGTCTGCTTTTCGTTCCCAATTGCAATGGCTTCCAATTCGTCAGCGCCGCATTTTGCGAGCGCTGACTACTCTTTTTTCCCAATAATCTGCTTCTTCTATGTCCTCCTCACACCTCCAACTTCCTCCATTCTTCCTTCTACGTGCAGTCAGTTCTTCTCTGGAATGCACTGCCTGTCGAGATCAGGATGTCCCCAAACCGCCTTACATTCAAGTTTAAAGTACGTGAACTTCTTCGGAATGAGTGGGCTATACAGTCACAACCGTAGTACCCGACTGTGTACAAGTATAATATTAAATTTATGTATGTGTATGTGTATTTATATGTGTATTATATTATTAATTTAAGTGTAGTAATAAATTTATTTAATTGGCTCTATTTGATGTAGGATATACCTATATTATTTAAAAATATTTACCATGAAACACTTTACCTTTGCACCTACCGCCTCTTATTTCTACCTCACCTGAAGGTCGACTGAGAGAGAATGCCTCATGGCATTAAGTCCGCCTTTGTACAATAAGTACAACAAGTTTTAATAAATAAATAAAAACGCACCACGCAATTTGTAGGACCGGGATGGTCCTACGCTCAAAAGTTTTTTGTCTCTGCTACCCCTGTTAGCTACCACAATCAAAAATTTTTGTTAGGTGGTAAGTGGGCCTCATCAAAATGAAGTCACTCATGAAAAATTAGCTTGATAGTAATAACTTGTAAAATTTGTTCCGGGGATCCCGAACTAAAAGAAGGTTAAAAGTACAGTCAGTCAGCATCTAAATAGTTTAAATGTTTAAGCTTAGCTTGTCTATAAAATGTATTATTTTTAATTATTTCCACTTACATGTAGAGTAAGACAATATAATATATCATTTACTTATGTATGTGTATAAAATTTTCAGAAACAACTTGCAGCGCGTCAGAGTTCATGTGCAAATCGGGTCGTTGTATCCCAGCGACTTTCAAGTGCGACTCGGAGAACGACTGCGGCGACTTCTCGGACGAGACGGGCTGCGTCAACGTGACGTGCAGCTCGTCGCAGTTCCAGTGCGACAACGGCCGCTGCGTGCCCAACACCTGGAAGTGCGACTCGGAGAACGACTGCGGGGACGGCTCCGACGAGGGAGCTCTCTGCGCGGAGAAGACTTGCGCCTACTTCCAGGTGAGACCACAGCAAATAATCTATTCTTTCTATGAGATTGATGTTATCGTTGACGTCTAATCAGAGGAGTAACAAAAGTTAACTTTCTAAGAAAAATTATAACTATTGCCCTTTTCAAAGCATTGTGACTTTTCCTCATGGATTTTTCTAATGATAACTGTAACTAGATAGGATTAATTAGGTATACGTAGTAATCTTTTATACAAAAGGTATTGAATAAGTAAATCGATAAAAAGGTATTAAATAAGTAAAAAAATAAGGTGAGGTTTCTGAATCTGCAAGAATCAAAAGATCTCTCTAAACTTGTCAAGCGGTTTTATACTAAAGAGGTAAAGGTTTTACGCTAAAACGGCCATGAAGTATTTTTTTACAAGTTAATATTTATATGATATTAAAAATTGTTATTATTGATTTCCAGTTCACATGTCCCCGCACTGGACATTGTATTCCTGCATCATGGGTCTGTGACGGAGACGACGACTGCTTCGACAAGCAAGACGAGGCGGACTGCCCGCCCGTGTCCTGTCTCGCCAGCCAGTTCAAGTGCGCAGATCTCAAGCAATGCGTACAGGTACGTTCACACTTGATTTAGTCCTTAGTCCGTCTTTCTGTAGAGACACTGAACAATCCTATTTAATACTGATTTAACTGGCTTCCTTTTGATTGCAATTTCTTAATATATTTGTGTAAATATAATTCCTTTTACAAGGGTCAAGTCGATCACGATAGGTTTCGTAGAAGGCAACATAAATATAGTCGTTAAAATTTGTGGTTACTGTCAATCATGACGTCGGATGGCGAGGTGGTTTAAGTGGTCGCCTTGCTGTTTTCTATTGCGCTGGATGTTTTGGGTTCAAATTTCATATGGGACAAAACTTTGTGTGATTTTGTTTTTCCAAGTTTGTGTGTTCTTTGTGTCCGTTTCATGTTGTTTGCAACGCGATTTCCAAAAGCTAGAGCTATTTAAAAGAGATCGTAATCAAGGGCCTGTACTATCGTGCAGGAAGCGTACAAGTGCGACGGCATCCCGGACTGCAACGACGGCAGCGACGAGGCGGGCTGCCCGTCGCTGGCGCCGCACCAGTGCCAGCCCGACAAGCAGTTCCAGTGCAAGTCGTCCGGCATCTGCATCCCGCACACGTGGTACTGCGACGGCACGCCGGACTGCGAGGACCTGTCGGACGAGCCGGCCAGCTGCGGCGCCGCGGCCTGCGCGCCCGGCCACTTGCGCTGCGCCAACGGCCGCTGCGTGTTCAAGGCCTACGTGTGCGACGGCTCCGACGACTGCGGCGACGGCTCCGACGAGGGGCTGCAGCACGCCTGCGCGCCGCCACCCTTCAGGCACGAGCTTCTCTCTCTTTCTCCTAACCTTTCTACCCTTCAAGTGTGTCCTGTATGATTTCATGCGAAACTCACAAAACAAAAACTTACGCGTGACTCTTTAAGTGTTTACAAGTTTCTTTAAAACTCCTAAAGCTAATCTGAAACGCAATAACCGAATCGAAAGAACTAAAAAAAAATCTAGAGTTTGTGCTTAATTTTCTAATCATACTGTGCGCTATCTGTCAGTCACATTTTAACTATTTCGATTTATACATTTCTGAGGTATTCCAATATTTTCAACTCACTTCACTACGTATAGTTGATAGCAAATTAATGGCTATTACAAACATAATAAAATAAAGAAATGAAGCTTTTGTATGGATAATGACAAACAGTTGCCATTTATTTCATATATTTATTATTAAAATGAATGTATTTCGCCCAGCAGATGTCCACACGGCCAATGGCAATGTCCAGGAATTACCGGCAAATGCGTTAACCTCACGCAAGTTTGTGACAATAAACTCGATTGTCCCAATGGCGCTGACGAAGGTAAATTTATTTTAAAACAATCAACTGCAGTATAGTTCATTGATACATGTTTTACATATAATATTTAAAACCCTACTTTAAAGACACAAAAACTATTAATTCCTTTTAGTTTTTCAATTATTTGTTATAAAAATATTTCGCCAATTAACGGATTTAATTGTTTTCTTCTCACCAGGTGCTGGCTGCGATCTGGCTGAATGCAATCATCAAACTGGCCTCTGCTCGAATGATTGTAAACAGACTCCAACCGGAGCTCTGTGCCTCTGTCCACCAGGCGAAGAATTAGACACCGACGGCCAAAGTTGCAAGGATATCGATGAATGCAATCCTCCTGGACTTTGCTCACAGACCTGCACCAACATTAAAGGCTCCTACGTCTGTTCCTGCGTTGACGGTTACTTGTTGACCATCAACAACCACACTTGCAAAGCCAACAATCATTCCAGCGCCTTCCTCATAATTTCTAACAGGCACTCGATCTTAGTCGCAGATTTGAATGAACAGGGGCTCGAACGGGTTCCAATCAATGTGGAAAATGTCGTTGCAACAGCTTCCAATATGCATACTGGAACAATATTCTGGTCTGATATGAAGTTGAAGAAAATCTCACGATTAGATCGTGGTAGTGAACCGCAAGTTATAATTTCTACCGGATTAGACTTGGTCGAAGGTTTAGCATACGACTGGGTCGGTGGCAATATCTATTGGCTGGATAGTAAACTCAATACAATCGAAGTCGCCAAAGAAGATGGTTCAGCTAGAACAGCTTTGTTGAGTGGAAATATAACCCAACCTAGAGGCATGTGCTTGGATCCCGCTCCTGACGCAAGATGGCTATTCTGGACCGACTGGGGCGAAAACCCCAGGATCGAAAGAGTAGGCATGGATGGTACTCAACGATCAGCTATCATTACTACTAAGATCTACTGGCCTAATGGTTTGACTTTAGATACTGCGACCCAGAGAATATACTTCGCAGACTCTAAACTGGACTTCATAGATTTTTGCTACTACAATGGTACTGGCAGACAGCAAGTATTGGCAGGCAGCCACTATCTCCTGCACCCACATTCACTGACACTGTTTGAAGATACGTTGTACTGGACCGATCGTCAGTTAAACAGAGTGTTATCAGCTCATAAATTTAAGGGCACCAACCAAACAGTAGTGTCTCACTTGATCTCTCAGCCGCTGTCAATCCATGTTCACCATCCATCACTACAGCATCAGTACACATCTCCGTGCAAGAAAGACACGTGCCAACATCTCTGTCTACTGAGTCCGAACAGAACTATAGGATACTCCTGTATATGCAAACCTGGATACAAGTTGTTGCCTGATGGCAAATGTGTAGAAGGTAATTCATATTTGATTAACTGACTAGAAAAAAATATTTAAAAAAATATTATTTGATGAAATGAGTCATTTGTGTGATAAGTTTTTAATAAAAGTTTTTACTTCATTACAGAGGAGTCAGCGTACCTTATGGTATTGAAGGGAAGTCAAATCATCGATTTATCAATGGATGGCTCTGGCAGGGCAGGACAACTTGCTCCAATTGTTGGCATTCAAGGTAAGATTCAACAATAGTTACTCAACTACTTTTCAAATAGTATAATTTCTTTTATCTTAGAAAATACTCATGTCAATCTCTGTTTCTAGGTGGAGTACAACTCGACTACGATCGCCAAGGCCACATGTTGTACTGGCTCCAGTCCATCTCTGGTGACAGCGAAGATGACGAGAACTGCACGATCTATACCATGCCATATAATGGCGGCAATAAGGCTGAATTCTTCGGTCAAGACACGGGCATTGTCGGTGCACCATCAGCTATTGCGTTTGACTGGCTCGGAAGAAACTTGTACATGGCTAATAGAGTGGCTAGTAATATTGAGTTGGTGCGAGTAGATGGAAAAGTTAAGTATCGATCTATTGTGATGGCAAACGATGGAAGCAAGTTATCAGTTGCGAAGCCGAAAGGAATATGTCTGGACCCAACCGAAGGGTAAGCACTATTTTTAGTAATTCAGATGAGAGAGCAAATAAAAAACCATGTATTGCATTTTAGTATAGTTATTATACTATATTAAAACTAGTAAACTTATATTGTGTTCTTTTTTGTTCCAGCAAAATGTACTGGTCCGACGAAGGTGGTTTCGGCGTGCCAGCAAAGATTGGTAAAGCCAATATGGACGGCAGCAATCCTATCATTCTTGTAGACTCTATCGAAAGACCAGAAGCTGTTACTATAGATGTAGAAAAGAAAATTGTTTACTTTAGCACACAGTTCCCAGCCAGTATCAACAGCGTTAACACTGATGGAAATAACAGAAAGACTATATTGTCAGAAGAAAATGCCATTTCATACCCTAAAGTGATTGCCGTATTGGACTCAAGATTGTACGCATTGGATCCCTTACATGAAAAGATTATAAAAGCAGATCTACCAAACGGAGATAATATCAAGACAGTGTTAGACAATGAGAGCGATTTAAAATCCTTCACAATATTCCAAAAGAGGAAGATGATTCATCACGCATGCTTCCAGAACAATGGAGCTTGTGAACACATCTGTATTCCTGGTGACAGCGGTTCACGCACCTGCGCCTGTTCTGTTGGTTACAGGAAAGAGAATGAAATCGACTGTGTCCCATACAAAACGTTCGCTGTAGTCTCACAACTAGACCTCATTCGTGGTTACAGTATAGATTCAAGTGCCGAAGCAATGGTGCCCGTATCTGGATTAGGACACCATATCTTACATGTTGATGTACATTTTACTGAAAACTACATATACTGGGTGGAATTCAACCGTGGACAATGGAACGGTATCTTCCGTATCAGACCAAACGGCACTGAATTGCAACATATTGTTAAAGACGGTATCGGCAGTAATGGAATTAGGGGATTGGCCGTAGATTGGGTGGCAGGCAACTTGTACTTTACCAATGTTTTTCCTCATGAGAATTACGTAGAAATGTGTTGGCTGGATGGTTCAAATAGAAAGGTTTTAGTTAAGACAACAATGGATGCCCCAAGAGAGTTGGCAGTAAATCCTTTGAAGAGGTTGCTTTACTGGATCGACTATGGCCAATATCCTCGAATCGGGAAGGCTTATCTTGACGGAAGCAACTGGCAGACAGTAGTAAGTTCCGGAATATCTAACCCAAGAGACTTGACAATAGATATGATGACTCATGACGTTTATTGGGTAGATTCAAAACTCGACCAGATCCAAAAGATTTCTTACAATGGTGGCAATAGACAGCTGATTCGTTCAAACTTACCGAATCCTATGGGTATCGCTATCCACACTAGTAGCGTATACTGGGTCGACAGAAACCTACAGACTATTTACAAAGCATCTAAATTACCAGGCAACATGTCAATGCCTGAAAAAGTGCGCACTAATTTACCCAAACTTAGAGACATCGTTATATTTGATGTCAACAATCAACCTATGGATGATAACAATCCTTGCAGAAGATTCGGAAACGGTGGATGTGATCAACTGTGCTTCAGTTTCCCGCCAGATGCAGCCAAGCCCGAAGGCTTTAGATGTGATTGTGCTACTGGCCAAATTTCCAAGACCAATAATAAAAAATGTGAAGTTGTTGATGAATATTTGGTATTTACCACCAGGACTGAGATTCGCGCTATTAACCTGGATCCTAAGTCTACCGGCGTGCCTTTTAAACCAGTTGTCAATTTGACTAATGTTGTCGGTGTGGAATTTGACTATTCCGACAACAAATTATTCTTTACCCAGATTAGGCCCTGGGCTAGAATCGGCTGGATGCCTGCAAATAATCCAGATCGCACCAGTATTCAAAATATTATTAGCAAAGGTATAAATCCCGAGGGAATTTCTTACGATTGGACTCAGAAGAAAATATATTGGACTGACAGTTCAAACAATTCAATTTACGCGATGAATCTAGACGGTTCTGAGCTTGTAATGATTGCAAGAGTAGAACGACCAAGAGCCATTGTAGTAGATCCTTGCAACGGCACATTGTACTATACTGATTGGGGAAGATTTGGAACTTCTGGCAAGATCTACAGGACAACCATGGCTGGATCGTTAAAGAAAGCAATCATCGACAAAGATTTGTCACAACCCAGTGGTTTAACAATAGACTTTGATGAGAACATGTTGTATTGGACTGACGCTGTCCGCGAGAAAATCGAACGTTCCAATTTAGATGGCTCAAATAGAGAAGTTCTTATCAGTGCCACAATTTATCCGTTTGCCATAACCGTTTTTCGTAATTACATCTACTGGACTGATCTTCAACTGCGAGGAGTTTACCGCGCTGAGAAACACACTGGTGCTAATATGATTGAAATGGTCAAACGTCTAGAAGACTCACCTCGTGATATTCACATATACAGCACAAGTAGACAGAAGTGCTCAGTGAACCCGTGCAAGATCAGTAATGGTGGATGTGCCCATAGCTGTCACCCGGCGCCTAATAACACAGTTGAATGTAAATGTGATGACAGCACAAAATTGGTCAATGAGGGACGAATGTGTGTGGCAAAGAATGTCACATGCGATCAAAGTAAGTTCTTCTGTGCTAACGGCAAATGTATTAGCAAGATGTGGTCTTGCGACGGAGACGACGACTGTGGCGATAATTCTGATGAAGATAAAAATTACTGCACGTATCATTCCTGTTCTCCTAATGAGTTCCGATGCAACAATGGCAGATGTATTTTCCAATCTTGGAAGTGTGACCACGAAAATGATTGCAAAGATGGATCAGATGAAGAAGGCTGCGTGTACCCACCTTGTGCCAAGGGAGAATTCACTTGTCTCAATTCCCGATGCATACCAATGTCTCAAGTTTGTAATGGTATTAACGATTGTAAGGATAACGTAACTTCCGATGAAACTCATGAACTCTGTCCTATGAATACCACTTGTCCAACTAACCACCTGAAGTGTGAGAAAACAAACATCTGTGTAGAGCCTTATTGGCTTTGTGATGGTGATAATGATTGTGGTGATAACTCTGATGAGGATCCTTTACATTGCGCACAGAGAACTTGTCCTCAAAACAGCTTCCGGTGCCCAAATCATCGCTGCATACCAGCCACGTGGTATTGTGATGGAGATGATGATTGTGGTGATGGAGCTGATGAGCCACCAGAGTATTGCCGCTCAGAAGGCAGAACATGCTTTGGAGATCTCTTCACTTGTGATAATGGTAACTGTATACCAAGAATTTACATCTGCGATGGTGATAATGACTGCCTGGATAACAGTGATGAAGATGACCGTCACCAATGTAACGAACGTAAATGCGACGCAGAAACAGAATACACTTGCGAAGAGAACAAATTCTGGCAGCGAGCTCAGTGTATACCAAAGAAATGGATCTGTGATGGTGATCCTGACTGTATTGATGGTGCTGATGAAAATTCTACTATTCACCACTGTGCTACGCCTACACCCTGCTCAGAAGATCAATTCCAATGTAATAATGGTCGCTGTATCAATGAAGGATGGGTGTGTGATCACGATAATGATTGTGGTGACGGCTCAGACGAAGGAAAGCGCTGTAACACACAATACAAGCAGTGTAATGATCAAGAATTCAAGTGTCAAAACTTCAAATGTATCAGAAATCACTTCAGATGTGACGGAGAAGACGACTGTGGTGACCATTCGGATGAAGTTGGCTGTATGAAACAGAACAAGACGTGTCCCGCCGGACAGTTCAAGTGTAATAATGATCAATGTATTGATAATAGACTGGTGTGCAATAAAGTTTCCGACTGTACTGACGATTCTGACGAGCCTGCACATTGTAACGTAGATGAATGTCTAAAGCTAGAAAACAATCAATGTGGTCACAAATGTATTGATACTCTAACAGGTTATTATTGCGACTGTAACCAAGGTTACAAGTTACTCGCTGACGGCAAAGCTTGTGCAGATATAGACGAATGTAATGAAACGCCAGGAGTATGTTCTCAATACTGTTCAAACACTCCGGGATCTTATTACTGTAAATGCAATGAACAATTCTATGAAAGAGAACCAGATGAGCACACTTGTAAGCGGAAAGATAATATCCCAGCATGGATCATATTTACTAATAAGTATTATGTAAGAAATATTTCTACTGATGCAACACTATATAACTTAATGCATCAAGATTTAATGAATGTTGTTGCCATTGATTTTGATTTCAAAGAACAGAGGATGTACTTTGCAGATGTCTCAGCTAAAACAATCTACAGGTCAAATTATACTGATCCTAATCCAACCAAAGAAGTTGTAATAAGACATGATTCTCATGGCCTGGAAGGTATCGCTGTCGATTGGATTGGAAGAAAACTATACTGGCTCGACAGGCATTCTAAGAACTTAGATGTATCTGAATTAGACGGAACTAGGCGAAAGACCTTAAAAACTGGAGTTACAGACCCAAGAGCTATCGTTGTTCATCCAGGAACTGGATACTTATACTTCTCATCTTGGCATTTACAAGCTTACATTGGTAAAATGGGTATGGATGGATCCAACTTCACTGCAATTTTGAACTGGGAGGATGACATTGCCTGGCCGAATGCCTTGACTATAGATTACTTTACAGATAGGCTTTACTGGGCTGATGCTCATTTGGACTACATCGGCTCCTCTGATTTGGAAGGTAGACATAGGCATGTCGTTCTCTCCGGTTCGAAAGTACCTCACGTATTCGCTCTTAGTTTATTCGATGACGAAATCTACTGGACAGACTGGAATCTAAAAGCAATCAGCAAGGCCAATAAGCACTCTGGAGAAAATCTAAAGATTTTAAGAAACACTACACACAGGCCCTATGACATTCATATTGTGCATCCGTTGAGACAGTTATCGTACCCTAATCCTTGTGGTAAAAATAATGGAGGATGTTCGCATCTGTGTTTGATTGCTCCGCCTCATGAATCAAGCTACCTTAACATCGATGGTTATGGCGAAGAAGGAGCTACGACATATAAATGTGCTTGTCCAAATCAATATTACCTTGCAAGAGATATGAAGACTTGTATCGCTAACTGCACTAATGGTCAGCACAGATGTAATGGTCGCGATGAGAAGTGCATACCTTGGTTCTGGAAGTGTGACGGAGAAAAAGACTGCATGGATGGATCGGACGAACCTGACACCTGTCCTGTACGTCACTGTAGAGCTGGTTCATTCCAATGTAAAAATACTAACTGCACTCCAGCTGCAACGATCTGCGACGGTACTGATGACTGTGGTGATGGATCTGACGAAGCTCAATGTGCCCACGAATGTCCATTGCTCGAATTCAAGTGTAAGTCTAGCGGTAGATGCATTCTAGATAGCTGGAAGTGCGATGGAGATACGGATTGCAAAGACAATAGTGATGAAGATCCAGCTATGTGCCACAACAGACCTTGTAATCCCGACACTGAATTCGCATGCAAGAATGGACGTTGTATTCCTAAGTTATGGATGTGTGATTTCGACAATGATTGTGGTGATGATTCAGATGAACCAGCATACATGTGTCGCCAAAAGAATTGCACAACAGGATGGAGAAGATGTCCCGGTCAGGCTAATTATAGATGCATACCAAAATGGTTGTTCTGCGATGGTAAAGATGATTGTAGGGATGGTTCTGATGAAATGCCAGAAAACTGTCCCTCTTGTAATGCTGAAACTGATTTCACTTGCGAAAACAAACGTTGCATTCCAAAACAATGGCTTTGTGATTTCACTGATGATTGCGGAGATGGTAGCGATGAAGCAGAGGCTGTCTGTCAGCATAAGTACAGAGAATGTTCGGAGTCTGAGTTCAAATGTGGTAACGGAAAATGTATCTCATCAAGATGGCGGTGCGATCACGAAGACGATTGTGGTGATAACACAGATGAGGCTGATTGCGGCGGCTTTAAATGCAAAAATGGAACATTCCAGTGTAAATCGGGTCACTGTATAGCAGCCTACTTCCGATGCGACGGAGACAGAGATTGCCGAGATTTGTCTGACGAAATCGGATGCCCTCCAAGGTTCCCTAACGGCAGATACTGTCCTGAGAGTAGGTAAGAATAAACAAGATTATTTTCTCTTTTAATCTTTTTTATTCTAAAAAATAATTTCCATGTTACATTTATTAAATTTGACGTAAAGATTTCTTAAGGTTACATACTTTTTTTTATTTAATTAGTCAAATATAAGGGTTTCTGATATTTAATTTTTATTTTTACTTTTGTTTACCAGGTTCCAGTGCGCGAATAACCTATGCGTGTCTCAGTCTGATCTTTGTGACGCGACGGATGACTGCGGCGATGGTTCGGACGAGGCAGCATCCATTTGTACTAACTTTAACTGCGATACACTCAGGCGATTCCAGTGTGATAACCATAAATGTGTGCCAAGGTAAGTAATAGACCACAGTGGTGAATCAATCAATTATAACATAAATAACCCAGCAAGAACAGAGGTCCGATATAATCATCACTTATAAATTTTCTTCTATTTCAGGTACTGGGTATGTGATGGTGTTGACAACTGCGGCGACGGATCAGATGAGAATAATATGACGTTGTGCGCTGCAAGAATTAAACCTTGCGATCCTTACACGCAGTTCCAATGTGCCAACAGACATTGTGTAGAACGCACGCAACTATGCGACTTTGCTGATGACTGCGGAGATGCCTCCGATGAGCTGGGATGTCATCACACACATACTTGCAGTCATATGGATAAAGGTGAAAATTAATGAATCTATTGCTTTTTAAAAGTATATAGTGTCTTAAATATATAAATCCAAATCAATATCTATTTAACTCTTCAGGTGGTTGTGAACATTTCTGCACCAACTTGACCATGGCTGGTAGTCTCTCAACTGGCACCGGAGGCTATATCTGCACGTGCTTCCAAGGCTGGATCATTTCGTCCGTAGACAAGAAAAAGTGTGTGGACGTAGACGAGTGTGCGGCGGGCACCCACCACTGCTCACAAATCTGTCGCAACCTCAACGGTAGCTATAGCTGTGACTGCAGAGAAGGATTCAAGTAAGTAACGTGTAACATACATTCATCTGAGGTCCACTCTTATCAGTCGTTTATTAAAGCCGATTTGAGAATCACAAAATTCAATTTTATTACAGACTTGCAGACAATCTATCAGGTGTATGTAAAGCTGTTGAAGATGATGTTGTGCTACTTTTCGCGAATGGACCTGAGATTCACGCTTTCGACCAGGAGAAGAACGAAGAGTTTGAGGTTATTACGGCAGAAAAGAGGATAGAAGCCATCGATTATGATCCAAAACACCAGATGATCTTCTGGGCAGACAGTTATGATAAGACTATAAAGCGCTCATACATGATTAACGCTCTCAACGGACAAGTCAAAATGGGATTCGCTCAGGATCTAAATATGAAAGGAAATTCTAAGCCCACAGCTGTCGCTGTGGATTACGTCGGGGATAACTTGTACTGGACCGAGACTGACAGAACTGGCTCCAAACCGAGGGGAAGAGTAATGGTGGCCCGAACAGACGGAAGGTATCGTAGAGCCATCGTATCGGCGGGTATCGAAAGTCCTACCTCTCTAGTCCTCGACCCACAAATGGGAAGAATGTTCTGGGCGGACTCCGGCTCCGCTCCTAAGATCGAAATAGCCTGGATGGATGGATCGAAACGACGCCCTATCGTCACCGAAAATATTAGACATCCAACCGGATTAGCCATAGATCACGCCATGGACCACTCCATATACTGGGCCGATACGAAATTGAACACAATAGAAATGATGCGGCACGACGGATCCAACAGGAAAGTGATCTTGAAGGGTGATCTGCTGAAACATCCGCTGTCGCTGGACGTCTTCGAGTCCTCGCTATACTGGGTGACCAGGGACACCGGTGAGCTCGTGAGACAGGACAAATTCGGAAGAGGAGTGCCATTCGTCATATCGAAGGATCTAGTCAACCCGTCGGCCGTGAAAGGTGAGACTCAACGATTATGAAGTAGAATAGAATAAACTTTATTGTACACCAATTAATACAGTTTACATTTAGGAGTATATAAATACGTAGTAAGACGAGGGTAGTCAACTTAAGCTCGACGGTTAGAACGACACTGACGCGTCTCTCCCCACAGTATACCACCCCCTGCGGTACAACGTGACGACGCGGTCGGCGTGTGCGCGTGCACCGTGCTCGCACCTGTGCTTGGGCGTGCCGGCCGGCCGCCGCTGTCTGTGCCCCGACCAGCAAGCGCCGCCTAAACGCATCACACAGGAACTGACCTGTGACGCAGGTATGATATTATATTTAGCATTTATTCGTAGCTTACCACAATTAACTTTGAATTGTTATGAAAGTAGCGAATAGAAAAGCTTCGTCGTGTATAAAGCGAGTGGTACAAGTGTAACGTCCCCACAGCGGCGGAGGCTCCGCGGCCGCTGCCGCGCGCGTGCCCGTGCGAGAACGGCGGCACGTGCGTGGAGGAGGAGGGGGGCGGCGTGAGCTGCTCGTGCCGCGCGCCGCTGCAGCCGCCGCTGTGCGCCACGGCCGCGGCCGCCACGCACGCGCGCTCCACCACGGCCGCCGCCGTGCTCGTGCCCGTGCTGCTGCTGCTCGTGCTGGCGCTGGCCGGCGCCGCCGCCTGGTTCGTCATTAGGAAGCGACCCTTGTGAGTGTTTTCTTTTGCGGTTTTTGATGTCGAATTAAAGTATTGTTATCGTACGTGTCTGTTTTTCGTATAGTTCCTCACTAATAGTTGATATATCTCATTTTCTAGCGGCAAAGGCGGTGGCCTGAGCAGCCTCGCATCATCACAGAGCGTGTCGTTCAGACAAGGCTCGAACGTGGAGTTCGGCGGAGTGGCCGGCCCGGGGGCGGAGCCAGCCTACACGCTGGAGGAAACTCCCCGTAAAGGAAGGGACTTTAGCAACCCTATGTATGACGCGGTCACGCGGGCTCAGGCGGCAGGAGAACCTGAGCCACCCATACGTGAGTATATTTTATTATTTTAGTTTGCCGATATTTAAATTTTTGTTTACGTCATTAATGACTCATCGATCCATAGCTGTTGTGGCTCGAAGGCCCAGATTGGTTATTTGTTTAAATACACCAGTGAAACATTATATTATCATTAACATATACAGGGTGTCCCAAAATTCAACGATAAGCGGGCGCCTAAAGGTAGACCTGCTAATGAGTACATAAGGAAAAAAAATAAAAAAAATATACCTAGTTTTTTTTAGTTACAAGAAAAATTTAGAATTTCTTTGAAAATTTATACCTTTCATGATATTGCTACTATTCACCACAACTCTTAAAAAACACCAAATTGCCCGCAGTTTTAACACAAAAAACGTTCAAAATAAAAATTTTCCCTACAATTTTGAAATATTTTTACTCTTAGTGTACTTTGACTCATGGTCTTGTAAAAAAAAAGTATGGACACACCACTACGTAATAAATAAATAAAAAAAAAATGAAGGGTGTAAATTTTCAAAGAAATTCTAAATTTTTCTTGTAACTAAAAAAAAACTAGGTATATATTTTTTTTTTCCTTATGTACTCATGAGCAGGTCTACCTTTTGGCGCCCGCTTATCGTTGAATTTTGGGACACATGGTACATAGAAAAGCAGTAGCTAAATTACTTGTTATTATCAAGTGCTTGCTAATTTATTAAAAATGCAAATTTTTTAACTATGAGAATAGAAAACATTTTCAACATAAAATAACCGATATAGCGCGTCTAAGTTACAATTTTGTAGGAAGTTGGATGGCATCGATGCTATTGTTAGACTAGTGATGAAGGTGTTCAGTGGTGCGGTTTGTTGCAGCGGGTATCTACGAGGTGCCGGACGAGCTGAAGGACAAGGTGGTGTCGGCGGTGATCTCGGTGTCGATGTCGGAGGCGCGCGGGGCGGGGGCGGGGGCGGTGGGGGCGGCGCCGCGCGCGCTGGAGCCGGCGGCCGACACGGGCACGGACACGGCGCAGCTCGTGCGCGAGGACCGCCACTGACGCACACGCCGGGGAGCGCGCGTCGCCCCCGCACCCCCCGCACCCCCCGCACCCCTCTCATCACACGCGTCGTGGCCTCACCCCCGCGATCACTTCTTCTATTAACTATAAGTATTTTGTATTCTCCCGATTCTATCCGTCCTTCTAGTTTTAACTTTTAATTTATTTTCCGTTTCGTGTGAACTCTTTTCACTCTATCTTTTTCCGTTCGTCTTTTTTACAAAGATTGTCGCAGTGATCCCAGCTAGATCTGGTCGTACTTATATGTCGATGTTTTCCTTTTAAGTTTAATCTGTTACTTTTATATTATATATGTATATTTATTGTACTGAAATATGAATCTAAATAAACCATATCATAGCGTGATACGTATGTTGTTGTATGAAGAGATTTTTTAAAGTGTAGCGTAGTACTTGTACATTCCGCTCGTTCGAGACGAGAGCCTAGCCCTTTCGTCGGTATCTATTGGGATATTTACACGTATTTGAGTAATATAATGTTGCGCTAAGTTTCAGGGCCGAACTCGACTACATTCCTAAATAGCTGTATAAATAATGTTGACTTAGTGATAAATGAATAATTAGTACATAATTAAGTAACTAGGAATTGTTGTCCGTCACGGTCGCCGAGCGCCACATCTGTAGAATTTTAAATTGATTTGACAATAAGCAATAAACTATATTAGAGAGTAATTTATTTATTTTGGTTTAAGACTATGTAAAATAACTATGTTGTGTTTTATAATTGTCTATTATTCATTAAAATTTATTAGAACTTTGTGGGACTCTGACGATTTGCCATAAATGTGTGAGATAATGTTTCTGTTGTTTTATTATTGAATTATATTTGTTTCCAATACTTTATGTTTAAAATACAAAACTTTAACGAATTGTAAATATGTGCGTTCAATATTGTGATGTACATTCGATAGGCCAAATTGTAATGCTCTGTTATGTATCTTGATAACAATATAAATATTTATTATATTATATAGAGATGTCTCTGTGAATATAAATGTCACTAAAATGAATAAACTCGAATTGATAATGTGTAAAAAGATTAAATCTGTCAATATTATAAATATATTACAATGTTACGGATAAGGAGAGGAAATATTTTTATATCGGGACTATTTAGTTATTAGACTGTCGTCTGAGGGTAGTTGATGAAAATATTGTGTAAAAATAAATTAATAATGAAATAGTGAAAGTTTTATTTTGCAATATCGGCCTCAATATTTTGCCTTACCTACTCACAGGCTTGGATACGATCTGAAAGTAATAAGTAAACCGAGATTGTCGTTGGAAGACACCCGGTAAGTTCACACGCGCTGACCACTGTAAATCTTGTATACCTACCAAGGTCAACAATTAATATTAACTTTAATAAAAATCTGAGTCAGCGGATTCACAATCTACTTCGTTTAGTGGAGCTATCGCCGAAGATTTGTCATGTCGACTTTATTGTTATAATGCATGCTTAAATTTTTCTAAAATCAAAAAGCTTTTTATGTTTTTATTCAAATAAGCCTTTCAATGAAACGTTACATTAGTGACTCCAGTTGCTCGGTTCTAAAATGTCATTCCTATGGAGAAGAGCAAGAAACTCCATAGGTTACTTATGGGTAAGCTAACAGTATTAACCAGTAAATCAAAACTAAATATACAGACCGCCAGGAAGACCACATGTGCGGAGAAGACAATGCGTCCACGCGCGCTTATCCTCTACCTCTTCCTTCCACCTCCTCTACAACTTGTACGATACTGACGAAAAGTAGCGTAGTTTCTTAGCATGTGTGTGCCTTAACGCGTGTGTTTACTTAGAACTACACTATTTTTTTTTGCTTCAACAAGAACAAGGCCGTGCGTTATCTACCTTTTTTTATTTGATCTGAGTCCTCTACGTAATCAATCACAAATTTTAACGGTAGTCTGTTGGCAACACTGTTCGCTGTTTTTAACCGTAGTGTGTGCGCTTCGGGCGGTTTAGCGGTTTGGCGGTTTAACCGCTAGCGGGAAAAAACCGTAGTGCGGCCTCACCATTAGGCCCGTTCATGACTATTAAATATTTATTTATATATCTATTTTGCCGTAGAACCGACAACCGTTGGGGTAAACGGGTTCTTTAGTGGAGACCGTGTCTCGGCAAACGTAGTGTAGGACGTCCACAGGCCAGGTGGAGTGATGATTTGCGCAAGACGGCTGGCAGGAGCTGGATGCGAGTAGCCGAGGATCGAACTAAGTGGCGTGCAATTGGAGAGGCCTATGTCCAGCAGTGGGCTGCGGTAGGCTGAAGATGATGATGATGATGAAATATTTATGAAAAACTTACCAGATCTTGATGAGTACACTACAACTTTTCACATAAATAAACAATATTATTTAAATCTAACAATATCTGATACTTTAAACAAATTATTTAGATTTTATTACAGCCAGACCAGAAAAAATACACCCGTTCAAAACGACGATTCCCGCGCTTTTTTCAAAAATAGCTTGTAAACATTTTGTGCCTGCCGTTTATGAATAAAATCATAGATTAACAAAATTGAGCGATTTGGAACGTACCTTTACTTTTCAATTGTCACTCAAGAAAAAAAAAAGCTCTTTTTATGGTGTTTTTTTTTTAAATATTCTTCATAATTTTTCATGAAGTGGTGTAGAGGTAATCTTTCAAAAGTGGTATCATTTTTATTTTCACCAAATTAAATTAAACTAGCAACCCGCCCCGGCTTAGCACGGGTGATTAAGGAAAATATAATATAGCCGATGTTACTCTGAGAAGATTTGCTACCTAATTTTTTCCAACGTCTTCAACAAATATTGTTATATTTTAGTCAATATACCTACTAAAAAATCTAACTAATTATATATATTACCTTCCTTAAAAGAATCACTCTATCTATTGGTAAAAAACGTGCAGTATCTTTTATGTTTATCGCGAACAGACGGACGCGGCGGAGGACTTTGTTTTATAATAGGTTGTACCTACCCTACCTAGTGATATATTTCTATTTGTCAAAGTTAATCTAATTTTGGCAGTATCTGAATCTATTCGTTTCTATTTTTTTACCATCGCAGAAAAGCCTCTTGTGACCTGAGATTATAGGTACCTAGGTACATTTTTTTGATCTGTCAAAATTAAAAAGTTAGAAAAAATATTTTTGTAAGGTTTGAGTGAAGATTTTTTCGTTTTCTTAATGTCGGCTACATATGGATAATAGTGCACCTTTTTTGTGCCTCCGAAGACGATATCACTGGGACAGTGGGACTATAACATTTTGCCAGGAACTGCTCATGCAATATAGGTTTAATAACTCTGAATGTTTAAAATTAGTTAAGAATTTCTGTTCCGAAAACATTATAAATGTAATTCTACGTTCTTTTTGAGATGATGCTTGTTGAATAGCAAATAAGACAATACTTATAAATAGATGTTGTTAGAATCTGTTACCAAAGTAACTCTACTCTGCCAGGCGGAAAGCATAAGCAAAATCCAAGAGTGATGGTCACCAATGTCACCATACTCATTGCGCAGACATATTTATAACAAAACTAGTGGTTGCCCGCGGCTCCGCCCGCGTATATATCGGTTATCGTGGCAAATAGTAGCCTATGTGTTATTCTGATGTATAAGCTATATTACTGTAAAGTTTCATCCAAATCTGTTCAGTAGTTTTTGCGTGAGAGTAACAAACATCCACCATCTATTCATCCATCCATACTTACAAACTTTCGCGTTTATAATATTAGTATAGATTGCTTTGCTATAAATGTGTATTATGTCGAAATACTTTCGTCATTCGTCGAAATAGTAGGTATTACAAAGATAGCTTCTTTGTAATACCTACATGACTTATATTGCGTAATAGTAGGTATTACAAAGATAGCTTCTTTGTAATACCTACTATTACGCAATAGAAGTCATGTGGTTGTAGGTGATTGGGTATAAAATAAAACAATAATGTGTTACATAAACCATTTATTTTAATAATGAAGCGTTACATACTTACACACTCGATGGATGCATTTATGTTTAAAGATTAAGAGCGTCTTGAAATTATTAGGATAACTACATTGTAGATTTAGACCGTACCATAACTATGAACTAATTATAGTTTTTACTTGGCAATAATTTTTCTAGGCTGAGTCTATTATGGAACTTTACCTTGACTGATAAATGTACCAATACCGTATCATCGCTACAGCTATTAATATGTCTAAATATATCTGAAGAACAAAATGGCTTCGCTAGTGTCTTGTGCAGTATGTTCAATGTCATATATCGAACACACGTTGTATGGTCATTGTACGGAATTAGTGTCACATTAAGCCGAGTCTCCACTGATCAAAAGTTGCCAACTTCTGTGTTGTTAACGAAAGTTTCTGTAATTTCCTTGTGTTGGCAACAAAAATTGTCAAAAAATGTTGGGAACCGTGTTTCTGTTTTTGGCGGTAAATGTCAAAGAATAAGCTTGTTGCAAATATTTATTGGCTCTGCGGAGACGCTTAGTTCGAATGTTTTTCAAATTGTTGGCGACTGGGTGACACAACGGAAACAAAAGTTGGCGATTTCCTGAAGAGTTGCAAACAGTTGGAAACACTGAAATTGCCAACAATTTCGGTGGATACGCGCCTTTAGGATCAACGAATGCAGATATTGTAGTTTTCATACGTCTAGACTTGATATTTTTAAATTATAATAGATGTTAAAATTTCACAAGCAAAATAATAAAATGGAAGTATAATTAGAATGCAAGTTTTATGTTAAATGATACCCAAGACTGAGTGAGACTAATTAAAAACTAATTGAATTAGTTGAATAATAGGTGACTTTAATGGCCGAAACGAGCAGACGTATCGCCTGATGGTAAGCGATTACTATGTATTACGACTATTATTTCTTTATGAGCCTGTCGAAGTGACTCTACTCTGCCTGATAGAAAGCATGAGAGAATCCAAGAGTGATAGTCACCATACTCATTGCGAATGCAGACTGTCACAATGCAGCATGGTAACCCACACCATGGTGGCCTATTGAGATGCTTCAGCTTCAATGGCCTATTTGAACTATTGCTTAGCGCGACGCCTGCTCGGTGACACTGCGGTTACTGGCCGATCGAAATCCCAGAAATTTAGTTTAGAAATGTAATATTAATTTAATTTATAAACTTATTAATGTAAAATTATAATAACACATTGTAGATACAACTAATTAGTCCAATTACTGTATCTCAGTAGGTACAGTAGCCACTTATTGTCCTTTCGAATTTTCGTTTTTTTTTTTTATATTTGTTAACACCTAGATGAAGCTTTATTACTGCGATTGGGAATTATGTGTATATAGTTTTAATTGGACAGATTTGAAATTGTTTATTGTTACTTATTATTGTGTGAGGCATGATCTGTTGTCTGTGACTATACCTATTGTGCAAAAAAAAACAAAAAAAAAAACACAAGTAAAACTATTTCTCAATAAAATGAGTTAAGATTTTATCATATATATTATGTTACCGTCAGATTGTCAAAACCGTTAGATTGTTATCTACTCAGCGAAATTGCAATCTATGGATAAATTGTCAACTTGATTGGTCGGTTTTACAATGGGCCGTTCAATGGCCATAGAGTTAGGTTAGAACTTCTTTTATTAATCACAAATTAATTTTACAGTCACAACAATTTTATTTAAATAATTCTAAAGCTCCGAGGTATTTTCAACATGAAATAAATGGCATATGCTGTTCAACCAATCAGCGCGCGACTTGCGATTCTATTTCACAATCTTTCGAGTGTTCGCAATCAAACGGGATAGATTACAATCTAATGGTTTTGACAATCTGTTGGTAACATATATAAAAATTTATCGCCGAAATGTATGTACGCGCATAACTTCCGATCGGCTGCACCATTTTTTTTTTTAATTTGTTCATTATTGTTAGGACAAGGTTTGTGTACAAGAAATAATAAAAGATAACGGGAAATGTTTTTTTTTTATGTCCGCGACTGTCCACTGCCTGTGGGAAGCTGAGACAGATATGTAAATATGGCGGTACGAAGTTCGCCGGGTCAGCTAGTATATATAATATAGGTAAATTACATTATAATAAGTTCTATAATACATAAAGACCACAGCGCAACAAGGCAGGGAGCAGTCACACACCGGCGTTCCTCTCTGTTAAAGTATAGGCAAATGGGCCTACGCATTACACTGTTATGACACAGAATGTGTTTATGTGTGTGTGAAATTGTGAATGTTTTGTTTTACTTTATGTGTGTGTAGTTTTTTAAGTGAAAACTTCTTTAGCCGCGTTGAGCACTTTTTGGTAGGAGAAAATCTTATGAGTTCGCGTCACCGACATGCTGACGTCACAAAACTTTTTGGCCGCGTTGAGCACTTTTTGGTAGGGGAAAATGTTATGGGTTCGCGTCACCGACATGCCAATGTTTGATAGTTTTAATTTAAACATTATAAAATTTCTAATTTCACACAATAATTTTACAAGGAACATTCTAAGTTATAAGTTTTCACTTCTATCGGCAGCCCTACTGATCATCTTTTATGGTATAGGGGGCAAACGAGCAGACGCATCGCCTGATGGTAAGCGATTACCGCCGCCCATTGATACCCGCAACACCAGAGGCGTCACAAGTGCGTTGCGGTGCCGACGACAAGTGTAGTGACAGGCTTTTTATGTGAGTCTAAAATACGTATGTGTGAAGACAGTTTTGTATCGAGATAAGACAAAGGTTTCTCCCCTCCAGTCATCCGGTCTGTTGCTATATGATAAAGATATTCAAACTCATCAGGTCTAAATCATCCAATGTTAGAATCCCAGTTTATTAAGACAGATTATAAGTTGTAAGAAATGCATCCACCGTAACAAACACAGTACACTAAGGGTTAACTAGAATCGCTCGCCAAACACTCGTGAAGTATATGAGTACGCGATATATAATATAATATATAACTATATACTCATCCCCTGTAAAATTATAAATGTTTTCATTATCCTCTTTCAAAGGTAGTTACTATTTCAGAAATACAATTTTAATACATGTTAAAATAATATGTATGTTGTTTATAATTGGTTATTGAGTCTACGCTTGAATTTTGAATATATATTTTAAATTAAAAATTCGAAAGCTCGTGTGGAAAGTAAAAAAAAAGTGTTAAACAATAGTTTTTTGACGAAATTTTGTATTGTATTCTAAAATATAACTGGTTTATAAAAGAATATAAATAAGTAAGAATGTTTATCAACATGTTTTACATGTATTCAAGGAAATCTAATGTCTTATGAGTTGATCAAGTAGGTAACTACGAAATAACGACGCTTTCAGTTACCATTTGCAGTGTCTTTTATAATATTATTTCAAATCATTATATGAATTAAATTTTTGTTTCTAATAGTGTAAAAAAAAAAATTAAAAAAAAAATCAAACTGCAAAAGAGTTATCAGGAAACAGGAAAATGGGTGGTAAGTTTTCCATAAGCGTCTTCTTAAATTCGTAATATCTCAGGAAATGTAGAATATCATCATTTAAACCACCACAGTAAAAATTCAATATAAAAGTATGCTAATATGTACCTACACGAATAACCATTTAAATTCGACAGGTTTGCCTGCTAATTTATTCAGGAAACCACATTGTAACTAAACATCCAACTATTATTATATTTGTGATTGCAACCTTAGATCTATATCAAGAGTCCCATATTATCTAAACATCCATACAAATTACTAAAATAAAATTTAAACAGAACAAAAAAGCAGAATTGTTGACGTTTTACAGGAAATGAGCACAACTAATTTAAGTCTACATTAAGATATTAATGAATTAGAATATTATAGGATTGAGTTAAAATGTATGCTTAGTATGAGAGCTAATATGAATATGGTGCAGAATCGATATAATTGTATTCAATTTTCTATTCGCTGATTATATTTGTAGCTAGGATATACAACATTCTTCGCTCGCCATAAACCTGCACAGTTTCCATAACTTGATATATCTGTCTGATAACTGCTTATAAACAAGAGAGAGGTTCTAACAAGACAGGAGATATTCTCAAAATCTTTTTTAGACGAATAGGCATGATGACGGTAACCAAGAACCACTAAAATTACGTATTTATTATTATTATAAAAATCGTATTTATTTTCATATTTAGAGCGAGATAAATAGTTAATTAACAAAAATATAACTTCATAATATAGCAATCCGCCATGGTAAGTTGAACACCAATCAGAGCGAGTTACGTCACATATCTATAAAGGACCCTTTGTTCGGTTTTAATCGACTTTAAAGATCACTTTACTGTTTTTAAGCGCTATAATTGACACTGATTGACAAATGGTGACGTCGCCATGACACCACGAGCGTTTTGGCGTGAATTTTAAATTTTAAATCGAATTTTTTTCCTACTAAAAGTTTATTTTTTGTAGAAATATATCTGTTACTGACAACATGGGATACTTCCGAACATCATAAAACAGTTTTTCAAAATTAGTCATCATGCCTATTGAATGCGTTAATTTTATAAATCACAAGTTCACAGTTCTTTTAGTGTTTGATAGCCCATTTCTCGAGAAAGTCTAAAAAGAAAGGCTAGAAGCTTACGCTACGATCAATAGAGCCGATCATTAATGAAAAACGTATACTAGGAACCGCTTAGTTATTATCAATTATTGAGTTTCGGTCCTAATTTATTATAAAACAAACAAGTTTACAATAAATATTCAGATAAGATCAAAAACTCTGTGTGTGAATAATGTAACTTTGATTGATTCATTGAATAAAGCTAGCATGACTGATTTCAATATTACGATTTAAGATCAGATAGTAGAACAACTGAGGGAGGTTGTATATTTAGGTTCTATGCTTACAAGGAATGGAATACATGAAGATGATATAGAAAGGAGAGTGAAAGCGGGAAACAAGTGGACTCCCACTTGTGTTGGAAGTGTCGGAAGGCAACAATTATACCAAATTGGTGATGTTCTGAATAAGTGTCGTGTGAAAAATAGCAGGAACCGACGAGCAATGAAGCAAAAGAGGAGTGTCAGGATCGTAGTAAGTGGAGATCAATTGTCTCTGCCTGCCCCTCTGGGAAATAAGCGTGACTTAATAAAATTGCTACAATTCTTCTTGTTAAAGAAATATGCACTAATCTACACCAAAAGAGATATCTCTAAATCACGCAAATAAGTAAGGTTGTCGATAGGGGACCTAAAAGAGGCCCTTGAAGTACTCCCGAATGATGAAATGACATTTGCATATGATATTTCATAATCGGATATCTATCTATTAACGCTTCCTACATGTGTATATTTTCTTCTAGTATGTCATATTTTGCTTCTAAGTAGTGCTCGCAGCTTATTATGTCAAAATGAAATCTATGTGATTAATTTGCAAAATCATGAACAGCTATAGTATAAACATTTAATCTTTATTTCACTTGAGATACCAAATAGATCTAAATTGAACATAGATCAAGATATGGTATCAGACAGAGAGATATATCTCGCATAATAATATTCGTTAGTTTGATCTCAATGTGAACAGTGTCAAAGGTTTATGCGAAATCTATGCAAACAGTTTTTTTTTGTCTCAAAGCTTCACTTTCTAATGTGCTTAGTGTCAATACAAAAAAGATCTAAATTGAACATTAATCAAGATATGATAACAGACACAGAGAGATATATATCTCGCATTATAATATTCCTTAATTTGATCTCAATGTTAACAGTGTCAAAAGCTTAAGAGAAATCTATGCAAACAGATATTTTGTCTGTCTCTAAGTTTCATTTTCTAATGTGCTTAGTGTCAATAAAGTTTTGATAGATTTCGGCTTTGAAAAATGTTGTATATTTGTAATACTAATTCTAGTTAATTTTAATGATTAATATTATTGTTGTTTATAGGTAAGATACGCGTGGACATACAAAGGCCCAATAATATGTGGACCAATATGTATGAAGTAGAATCCAAAGAAAAGTAAATAAATCAATGATCTATTCTCATTCTATTCAGCACGACTCGTATCGTTATCGATAGTTTTTTTTTTTTTTTCTTATTTTATATAAAAAAGTCTTAGATGAGCTAAAAATAAATTTTGTACGCCAATGATTTCAAAAGAATGGATAATTTTGTCACCAAATCGAAAAGGAAAAGAAATCGAGTCGAAATATTACCGATGTAAACTTCTATGTTTCTGTAAATATAATATACTATTTTATGTGATACTATAGCTGATAAAATATAATTAGTATAACGTGGCGACATGGACTGAACGAGTCGTCGAAAGGTACACAGAGCGACACTCGGGCTCGAGTCGATGCGAGCGAAGAGATCGCTGCGGTAGAACTCGATACTTGCCGGCGACACCCTAGGATCGTAGTCGGACGCCTGGAGCCGTCGCGTCGTCTCGCGTAAGCCTTCTACACAAAAACAATAATCTAACTCTAAATCTCGGTCCGGCCGGGGAAGGCGGCGGTACCACTATCGATAGATATATAACCGCGGGTAGATAGAGCCGACGCCCGACCGATACCGATCGTCGAGGGATGGACACCTATCGACCGTAGCTTCGACGCGACTCGCGATCGATGAAACTGCGACGAGAGCGATCCGTCACCGAGTTCAGGTAGCGCGCGCTACCTACGGAGAACGAAACGAAAGAGATAAAGTTAGTAGGAACGCGAAGAGCTCGGTTCCTCGGGCCGGTAGGTCGCGGTAGGTCGCGGCGGGTCGCTGTATCGCGGCGGGCCGCTGCGGCGGGTCGCTGGGCGGGTCGCTGTGGGCGGCGGGTCGCTGGCGGCGGGTCGAGTCTGTCGCGTCGCGGGGCGCGCGGGCCGGGCGGCGCAGGCGCGGGCGACGCGGCGGCGGCCGCTCCGCCTCTTCACACCCACGCCATCCAACCCTCGTACATGAGGCACAGCTTCTCCGGCATTCGAGCTTCCGATATTATATACTCCACCTGCAAACAAAATACGACCTTACAGACCTGTGATGTTATGATTCATTCGTGGACCTCTTTGTGTATATGTGTAGTTATGCATGTATGAGGTGAAAGTCGAATAACCTTCACGTTGATTCTCGTGTTTCTTATCCCTTCTGACCATAGGAACCATGCAGGGGACCAGGGCACCCAGAGCGAAGATTAATGACTTCCCTTGAGGGGTTGTTTATGTCGGTAGGGGGGAGGGGGCTATCGGGGGACTTCAGCCCTGTCACTGGGACTAGCGGCATTCAGTTCCGACTCACTGGAACTTGCGGCACTCACTTCCGACTAACTGGAACTACCCACTCCTGGCACTGGCAAACTCCGCAACAGAGCACAGACAGCTGACACATCATATATCGACCTCCGATCTTGGAGGGGAGTGATGTGGCGACTTCCATATACAGCGCCATCTACCGAAGATACGTCGAACTACGGAGTAACGAAGGAAACTAAGAAAGTACCAATCCTGAATCGCGCAGTGAAAGTTCTCGCGCCAGTTAACATATATACAACATCCCAACATCAACCGTTGGGCAGTTGGCCCGCCAGGCACGATCACCTGGCCTGGTCGTAGGATCCTCCCTTTGTGTTGGACGGACATGACACTTGTTCCTCCACACTCCAGAATACCAGAAAAATGAAGGCGGAGGTCAAGATGGGATCAAAGAGGAATCCAGAGGCAGGCTGTCCCATTGCTAACGCAGGGGCTGATAAGCACTGGTGCTACCGCCAGTATGAGATGATTGTCGGATGACGCTGACGTCCAATTGGGCCAGTACGTTACCTAGGCCTGATCGTGGACAGTGGATGGAGCTTCGAAGAGCATTTCAGGCGGCGGTTAGTCCCCCAGTGCGAGCGGTAATAAGTGTGCTATATTGTCTCCTGTCAATCTCGAGGAACCACGGGAGGATGTTCGCCGCCTCTACATGGAGTCGTGCGATTCATGCAACGCAATGGGGCATCGTGTGGTCTAAAGACCTGGCTCAACTCAAGACACTGCAGCGGCTAATGGGCATACGGATCTTAAAGAGCTACCGCACGATCTCGTGTCAGTCCTGTCGCGATCTCCACTTTTCGATATTCTGACCCACATGGACACGATTATGTACGACTAAATTCGTTCTGACGGTCAGAATGGTGAAGAGGCAGTGCCGGATAATGAGCCTGAAATGCTACAGTGGTCAGTTCCGCGGTAGCATTTTGGACTACTAACTTTAAGGCATAACGCTATCTCTGCGGACTTGGCAGGCCCGGCTTGAAACTCAGGCTTTGCCAACGCTCTGCTTCGCCCAGTACATGTTCCAGGACTGCCCTACGTAAGAGTCCTAGCCTCGAATCCTGGTCGGACAGATCGGACGAAAGTTGTCACTGCCAGCATTGATCGCACCAATGCTTGTGAGTGGCAAAAGATGGGCAGCGGTAGTCTGCTTTTGTGAGGACGTTATCGTCCAGAAGAAGTCCGCAGAGCGGGATCGGGAATGGGTCGCTAACTCCCCGACCAAGTGCAAGCGCTGTGTTTCACACCGGTTTTTTTGTGAGGCCGTGGTATCTCGGTCGGTCGGTAACTCCGGTCGAGCCTGCCCATTTATGCCGAAGCGTGGCTCTCCCACAAAGAGTCCCTTGGAGCGACCACGCTCATTCCGGGATATACCTCAGTCATGGCCGACGCGTTCCTGGAGCTCTATCTGACTGCCGAAGTAGGGCACCGTGGGGTTTAGTGGGTAGATAAGGTCATTTGGGAATCCCACACACGGCCCCTGTCTCCGCAACGGAGGGTGTTCGATCCCAAGTGTGCATTTCGCCCGTTTGGCTGCCCCTTTGGTAGTATATGCTCTGAGGGAAATCTACTTTATGGTGACATTGTGTGAGGTGATCGTCTTTGAGTCGAAATGTCTAATTAGTCTTACTCATGGGCCCTAAGGCGATTTCACAAGGTTCCTGACCCTCGAGAAGGAAGCAGCACTGCTGGACGGTTTAAACAAAGGGTATGGTACGAAAAAATATATACGAAGAGATTGTTTGATTGATGAGTTAGGCAAAAGTGCGAGTGTTGTTGGAGGTACCTGTTCGTGCGGCGGGTGTCTCTTGAGCGCTGAGGGAGCGGCGCTCTCGTCGCGTCCCTCCAGCTTCAGCCGCACTCGCTTCCACACGCCCGCTCCCACCGCGTTGCGCTCTCCTCCTGCAATATTGCAATCAACTGAGAACTGGGCCAAATAAAACGTGACCACATGGGATCAAATAAAAAAAGAATAATCTAAATCGATTCACCCAATCGAAAGTTTTGAGGTAACAAACATTTAAAAAATACAGTCGAATTGAGAACTTCCTCCTTTTTTGAAGTCGGTTAAAAAGAAATCTAAGTCATTAAGCTTTCAAGATAAATGATGAGATAGATTGTTGACTGTGGCGACGCATCGCCATGATACTGAAGAATATTTTTTACTTTTCACTTAGAAATATTCATGTTATAGACGTTTTCGATCTATCAACAACAGATACACTTTAATTTGAAATGAATTACCGTGTCGAGTGTTGGCGGACGCCCTGGGTCCAGCGATGGCGCCCTGCCGAGTGAGTCTGCGGCCGCTCATCTCGCCTGCCCACTTGTTGTGCAGCCTACAACAGAACAAACAAATTTTCAGTCATTCCACTAGAAGGTTACGTTTATGTCTATTAGAAAAAAACCGTTAAACTGATTCACTGACTGATCGATCAAAGGGCAGCTGAAACCACTGGGTCTAGCAGTAAGACATTTTGCACAAATGTTCCTCAGGTAACGAGGAAGTAAGAAATTATTTAATAAAATCCACCCAAAATAGAGGTTGGACTTTTTTTATAAAATTGACTTCAGTTTGATAGCAGTGTTTTCAAACCCACAAAAAATGTCGATAATAATTTTCCTAAACTACTCTCAGAAACTAATGCAGGTTTTCATAGGTAACTGTTGTATATCCATATTTATTGTCGGCTCTTAGACGCACGCGCCCACTCGCCTCCGTCGTTCACAGTTGACTGCACTGTGTCACGACCGCACGTGCACTAGAGATGCCGTTATGCTTTCTTTTCACTCATTCACAGATTAATGAGAGTTAATGAGTAAAGTGACTGAATATAGTACAGGTAATTATAGTTTTCGATTAATTTGATGGCATCTTCTCGTAAAATGTGTGCTGTGTAACACCGTTAAAGCTAGTAATAATAATAAATTGTTAAGCCCCGATTCCCTAGTAGATATGTATTAGTGTGTACTGACTGCAGCAGGTGGTCGTGGTGGTTGGCGAGCGAGTCGGCGAGGCTGGTAGCAGAGCGGCTGGCAGCGGTCACGCCCGCCTCGTCCGCACGCACGTGCACGCACGACCTTATCAACTCTGATATTGCACTCTCCGCCGATAGCCATTCTGACGCCGGGTTGCTTCCCTGTAACATACAAACAACATATATTTTATATTATAACTAGCGGACCCACGCAACCTCGTTTGTGTCTCCTATTGCCCGTAGAGTGATAATTTTCCCCCGTTTTTGAAACATTTTTCATTGGTTCTCCGCTCTTATTGGTCGTAGTGTGATGATATAATAGCCTACAGCCTTCCTCGATAAATGTACTATCCAACACTGAAAGAATTTTTCAAATCGGACCAGCGGTTCCTAAGATTAGCTCGTTCAAACAAACAAACAAACTCTTCAGCTTTATAATATTAGTATAGATGTTTTTATTGCACTTATAAATATTTTCGAATTATGATGTTATTCTAGATATATTAATAAGAATATTTTTAAAGATTTATACTCTGCACAAAGTATGTTACAATTCAAACTATTCAAACAGATATTATTAGAAAATATCTTGAACTGAAATTAAAATTTTCAAAACTTACGTCTAACAGTTGTATAAAAGTATAGCTTTTGCACGCCGCTTCGCTCACGCCGACTTTCATCCACTGATTTACCCCCTTAATGGTGGAATTTCAAAAAATCCTTTCTTAGTCCTCACTTACATTATATACTAGCTTTTGCACGCAGCTTCGCTCACGCAGACTTTCATCCCCTGATTTACCCCCTTAATGGTGGAATTTCAAAAAATCCTTTCTTAGTGCTCACTTACATTATATACTAGCTTTTGTACGCAGCTTCGCTCAAGCAGACTTTCATTCCCTGATTTACACCCTTAGGGGTGGAGTTTCGTAAAATCCGTTCTTAGCGGATGACTATACTCTATAAGGAACCTACCTGCCAAATTTCAAGTTTGTAGGTGTTATAGTTTCTGAGATTTCGTGATTAATAAGTAAGTGGTATTTCGCTTTTATATATTTATAGATAAAGAACCTACATGCAAAATTTGTTGGTTTGGGCTATGCGTTGATCTCTCTCTATGTCAGTCACCTTCCTCTTTTAAATACATAGATTATTAGATTAATAACAATATACATTAGTGTCTACTACCCTATCAGTAGTGTAACCAGCAAACATATTGTAGATAGTCAGGTAGTATATATAATGACGGGCGACTTACCTCAGCCTGCAGGGTGTGCAGTGGCGCTTTGACGTCCAGCAGCAGCACGGAGCGAGCCATGTCACTGGGAGCCAGCTTGGTGGAGGCGCTCCGCACCGCGTCTCCCGCACTGCGCACGCGCACGCCCAGCCGCGCAGCCTCCGCGCTCAGCGACGAGATCATCTCGCGCAGCAGCATCGACACGTTCTCCACCTACACACAAACATCCACTTATAGCTAACAAAATTGTGTCTCTCAACGTCTAATGGATTCCACACTGCACGTTTGGCCTAGTGGTTTAACGGTCACCACGCCGTTTCCTACTTCGCCAAGTGTCGTGGGTTCAAATCCCACGTAGGACAACACTTTGTGTGATCCACCAATTGTTGTTCTGAGTCTGGGTGTTATTTGTGTCCGTTTCATGTATGTTTGTGAAGTCCCCCGCGACACAGGATTTATTCCTAGTGCGGGAGTTGTCTTTAAAAAAAAACTATTTTACTTAAAAAATTTAAAAAAAAAAGCCGAGATCAAGAATTGGACCAAATTGAATTGGGACCACACGCGAAGCACCAGCCTTCAAATAAAAAAGAAACATCAAAATCAATTCACCCAGGCCAAAGTTAGGTAACAAACATAAAAAAAATACAGTCGAATTGAAAAACTACTCCTTTTTTGAAGTCGGTTAAAAATGATTTGGTACAAGAAAAATGTTTTTAGTAGAAAATAACTAAAAATCATTCCGACTCATTGTCATTGAAACAAAAGCCTTATTAACATTTTACATCAGGCGTTCCCGAAAAATTGTATTATTATCAATAGTAAAATTCGAACAAGTTTTTTTTTTTGACCTTTTAGTATAATTAATGATGTGGAAAAATCACATAAATACTTAGTTTTGAACAATTATACTAAATAACTAAGAAAAAACATCGCATTTTAACTTACCCATTGTGTATCGATGTTTCCCTCAGGGTGTAACATTTCCATTAGTGATTCTTCAATCGGTGACACTTTCAGTGAATATTTTTGAGCCAAGGTGCACGCCTGCGTGTAAAAAAAAAACATTTTATTATAATTTATGAGTTTTGTTCATAAAAATAACTATAAAATTTAACTATTGTTAATAAAAACAACATTAAGAACATTTTTTTTTTTCAAATAACTTGATACAAGGTATAATTTGTATCTTCTTATTAATTTAATGATTTGTGTTTAGTTTGGTTATCATGAGGTTCGTTTAAATATGAATTAATTTAGTTAATGATAATTTTATTATTATATAGTGTCAATTTACAGATTTATTTTATTAAAAAATTATTCGGTATGATTTATTACATCTTTTTAATATAAAAAACATTTTTTTAAATTTTTTGTCTGTATGTTCCGGCTAATCTCTATTTGATGGGACTTTTACTGGCATTTAGCTGATGATATAAGAGTAATTTAGATTAGTCAGTAGTAGCGGTCGTTCGATATGTGTGAGTTGTGGTTGCACGGTGTGAGCGTACCTTCTCCCAGTGGTGCAGGTGCGTGAGCAGTGCGTGGTGGTGCTTGTGCTGGTGCTTGTGCAGGCGCAGCGCCGCGGCGGCCCGCGCGTGTCCCGCCAGCGCCGCCCCCGCCGCGCTCAGCCGCGCCGCGCGACGCCGGGCCGAGCTGCCCGCTCGCTCCAGCGCCACGCACACGCCGCTCAGGGCCGGGTTCGCGCCCGCACCCCACTTCACTCTGAAAACACACGTTACACGTTAGCATAAAACGGAATCCAAATAAAAACCACATTCAATTCGTGTTTGTAGCATTCTACATAACAAGTATGACTGCCTCGGTGGCGTAGTGGTAGCGTATACGACTGCTGTGCTTGAGGTCTCGGGTTCGATTCCCGGGTCGGTTCAAATGTATGAATGATCTGCAAATATTTGTTTCAAAGTTTGGGTATTTTCTACGTATAATATGTATGTATTTACAAAAAAAAAGTATACATATATGTATTTATATCAGTTTTCTAGTACCCATAAAAGAAGCTCTGCTTAGTTTGGGACTAGATGGCATTTTGTGTTAGATGTCGGAAATATAAATGACAAATAACAGTTGTTTAAAAAATTTTTTTGATAAACTTGACAAGGTCTACAATTTTTTTAAATGTATGTGTTACCAGAAAATCCTTGACAGTTTATGAATAAACCTTAGCATTTTTTTTAATGTTACTTCAACGCTAAAAAAATAGAATATAGTTAAAATATAATAACTACATTATTATATTGTTTACAAACATGTATAATTCAAACAAAAAGAACATCTAAATCAGAAAAAAAACGTGTGGCTCTCGAAGACTGCCACGGTAAAGCTATTGCATAGCATTTTTTATCAACTTATGCAATTATAATTATTTATTTTATATTTTATTGATACAGTATTTTTTTTGAAAATATTGACATTGAGTAAGTGAAAAAATCATAACATAAAAATATATCATATGATTTCTCCAATATGTAAGTATTTCATGATAATTTAAATAGTTAACGACACGGCAAATTTCATAACGATGACAATGATGTGTTATGATTACATTTTAATACGAAAAAAACTTCTTTTTCGCTGAGTACTACCAAAATATTTGGGGTTGTTTGGTTTTATTTTCGTTAAGGAATTTCTTGATTCGGTCGCCGCGCTCAAAGCCTGCGATAAAAGCTATGCAATAGCTTAACAATTTGTAGATCATTCAAAATGTTGTCCCATTTAGATATAACAGCCACAATACTAAGAACAGTAAAAAGTGCAGTCATTAAATTATTTGTACTTAATTTATCACCTCGTTTTGGTTAATTTAAATCAAATGAGTGTTTGAAACGTTGAAATTCAAATTATTATCTCATTTTAAACACATTAATATTTTTAAACCATTGCATAGCTTTTATCGCGGGCTTTGAGCGCGGCGACCGAATCAAGAAATTCGTAACGAAAATAAAACCAAACAACCCCAAATAATTTGGTAGTAGTCAGCGAAAAAGAAGTTTTTTTCGTATTAAAATGTAATCATAACACATCATTGTCATCGTTATGAAATTTACCGTGTCGTTAACTATTTAAATTATCATGAAATACTTCAAATACTTACATATTGGAAAAATCATGTGATATGCTTGTATGTTATAATGATTTTTTCACTTACTTGATTTAAATATTTCCAAAAAAAAATACTGCATAAATAAAAAATAAATTATAATTGCATAAGTTGATAAAAAATGCTATGCAATAGCTTTACCGCGGCAGTCCCAGAGTGCCACACGTTTTTTTTTATTTCAATCAGAAACTCTTAAAACTTATAACTAAAGTACACAACAAGTAGTCTAACCTCTGATGTGCAGAATTAATGAGCGTGTGCGCCTTGCCGGTGGCGGCGGTGAGTCTCTCCACGCACGAGGTGAGCTCGCGGGAGCGGCGGGCGAGTTGCGCGCTCGTCTCTTGGTTGCCTCCTAGCACCTGCGATACATAATGACACTATTACATACAGGTTAACATGGGTAGAATATAAACTTTCTATTTGGCTCGAAGGACCATGTTTGAGTATGAAACAGAGACACATTTACATAGAAAAATCTGAAAAAGTATTAAAATAGGTCGTTTATTTCTCTCTACCATAAGTGTTGTAATTGCAAGATCTTAACTAAGATTCGATTTCCGTTGATAAAGGTTCTAATTTTTTTTTCCTGTATTAGATTATATTAAGCCCTTTACATGTTATTTTATATTAAAAGGATTAATATTTAGGTACATAAAATAAAACTTCTTGAAATAACGTTTTTTATTTGACTCGTATTTAGGTTTGTGTCGTAGTCTTAGCTTGATTTTAAAACAAGAAAAATAGTAGCCTAAGGGCCAGCACGACTATTAATAAAAGTACAAACAGCATAAAGTCTACCTCAGCGTGCAGGTGTGTGTGTGCAGCGTGAGTGAGTCTCGCGCGGTGAGCGTGTGCGGCCCGGCGCGCGTGCTCCGAGTGTGCGCGGGCGGCACGCTGCACGCGCCCACGCGCGCTCTGCACGCTGCGGGCCAGCGCCGCACCACGCTCTGCTACCCCTCCCGACACCACGCTGCGGCGACGAGCCTTCTCGCACAACGTCTCTAGGGGCACGCTCCATGACGCACCTAGAAACATTAAACATTACTTCTAACAATGCACATGTAGGTATAGATATCATATATTATTACTTATGACATTATATTTTAACATAGGTTTTTATGCGTGAGCCTGCCTACATAACTACTCTGCCTGATAGAAAGCACGAACAGAATCCAAGAGTGGTAATCACCGTACTCATTGGGAATGCAGACGATGCAACAGTGCAACATGGTGACCAACACTATTGTAGCCTATTGAGATGCTTCTGTATCATTGGACAAAACGACAGCACGAATGCCGTCATTTTAAATTGGTCATCTTTAAAAGGGAAGTACCACCCGGACGAGCCAGCCTGTTCGTGCTAAAATCAGCGTGACTCCCTTAACTACCTTGACAATGTGGTTGATGTAAAACTACTAAATTGTAATATCATCAGTCGTACTATTCAATTGAATCTTTGGATTCTTAAGTCTAGAGTAATTTTCAAGTTAACATTGTTCTATTTTTTTTTTTAATTTTGGGACATAATGTAATAGCTTTGTGATAACTGAACAGTCTGTTAAAGGTATAATGTACAAAAGCATTTTGTTAAATGGACGTTAGACAGAGACGTGAAATATTAATAAAAATGTATGTTTCAATCATTTTAATTCTATTAAACAAAGTGCACAACTCACCAATTTCTTTCTGTTCCACTTCAGCGTGCAAGTCTAGCCGAGCGCGACGCAACAGCAAACACAACACTGACGCAAGCGCCTTCGAATGGACGCCCAGTACACAACGGGACACGTATTCCGCTGTGAATCTAAAATTTACACATATTTTTTAAGATTTAAATTTAAAATATTAATTTTACATCAACTATAATATAACTCTACATTTACGAAAATTTAAAAGAATGAACAGAATCAGTTCAATTTGTTTAAAAAGTTTGTTTTCCTAGGTTATAGGTGTCTTCCATCTCACCTAATTAAGGTTGAAAATAAAGATAGCACACTCCTATTTAAATAAATCTATACATTATATTCTATACATAACAAAAGCGTAATTTACAACTTAGGTTTTACTACCTTCTTACAGGTTTGCAGAGAGCGGCGTCATCGTACAACGTGATGGGCCCAGCGCCTTTGAACGAGCACGCCATTTGCGCGCACATCGCAAACACCTCGGCAATTGTCTGCACGCGCCGAACCAGGAATATGTCTTCTAACACTGAGCGTATAATGGGGCTCTGTAACGCAGCCTGAAAAGTCACAATGTGTTTATTAGAACTTGAATAGCAATCATATATTAACTTCGTAATTCGATAAGTTGTCCATAACCTAAATAAAACTAAGTGATTGGTTAATAATCAACCAATATCAGAAGAACATGCCAACTAAACAGATGTATTCCTAAAGAAGTTATATGGAAAATCGAAACACTTGCCGAAAGATTGTGTAGGACCTTAGAAATCTCTGGTAACCCTAGTTGGCAAACCTTACTTCAAGGAGATGTCTTCACAATGTTTGGTAAATTGTGGTCGTTTTTTCTTGGCTTTTGTCATCATTGAAGTTTACTGAGGATGAACAATTCATTTCACTCCTTTATTACCATCTAGAGAAACTTTAACCACTTACCGACATATGCATACTCTCACTGATGTGATCGATCTTCCTCCAAGCTGGCGGAATGGGTATTGCCAAGTGGTCAGCCAGCTCCCTAGCTCGGAGCTCAACTGCCGCAAAGAGGCCGTTGAAACCCATCAGGAGCATACGGCCCGCTGATTGACCTTCTGCATCGGAGGGAGAGGCCGAAAGTAGTGCTTCGTAGCGAGTTCGAACTTCAGCAGCTATGAGTGGCGCGCTGCTTGCTGGTGACTGAAATAGAGCAATAACATTCCGTGAAAAAATGAAATAAGTATCTACGAAGACAGATGCTCAACGACAGTAAAGAGTTAGATTCAAGAATTTATTTGAATCGGTATATAAGGCTTACCTCCATATCCATAACTAGATATCTAAGATGTAGCTCCAGCTGTGTTAACAACTCATTCAATGGTACTGGCGAGTTCATAATAACGGCGTTCAATTCATTTATCATCAAGAGAACTGACGGGTCTTCAGAATGCAGTTTCTTCACCGCTTCAGGTAATATTATAGTGCTAAAGTTGAAATTCAGTTGCACTAAGTCAGCTAACAATAAATTCGCGTTTCTTACACATTCTACTGCGACAGGCATGGCAGCGTCTTCAGCTGATGCTGATTGCAAAGGTAGCAATGACAGAAGTTCAACGGCCTGCATGGAGAGTGCACTCATGTCATCCAAGAACCATTCTCCTTCCCTAGACGTTAGGTCAACAAGGCAGTCTCCAGCACTTTGGGCTCCATTTTCAAGCATCAAGTATCTTCTATTCAGGTTGCAAAGCATTCCTATAACAGCTCCCTCTAAAGCTGCCCCTGAACCTTCTTCTGTCCTCACCCAATTACTAATATTCGTCTTCGCTTCACGGTAAGCTTCCTGTGCTAGTGCCAGGGCATCTGGTCCACCTTCCAGTTGCAATCTTTCAATGGCTTTCGTTAAATTTGCATTTGCTTCTGTATTCATACTTTGCAAACGGTAATTGTATGATATAATCTGTTGTGATGTGTCATTTTTATTATTTTCAGAATTAACCAAAGCTGTAACTTGGTTGATGACCTCCCTACACACGTCGGGACTTTTACTTTCTAGAGCAGCAGCCAAGAACTTCCTGAACATAACAATACGATGATACTCTGTATGACTTTGAGGATAGTACTGAGAGACAGCCACATATTGTGAGAGAAGTTCGAGGCAAGCCCTGACTACGTGATGGGTCTGTTTCATGCTTTGGTACAGTTCGGTCTCAGCTTGCTCGCATTGTGATATCATAGAGCTTTGACCAGCGTTTGTCAAGAACTCTTTGATATGTTCGAAAATAGGTAGTTCTTCTTCTTCATTGGAGCCAGAGAACTCTTGCACCCACGCAACGAGTTGAGGTCCATTAATCGCTTCGGTTGTATTAGCAAAGTTTTCAATTTGTGTATCAAAATCTTTTAGTATCTTCACCAGAGCCTTCATGGAATCTTCAACAGCATTCTTGGCTTGTTTATAAGATGAATACTTCTGGGATATCGCATACAGTGGATGAGTATTGAGATTTGGCCCATAGGCTTCTATTTCCTTGATCATTGCCATTTGTTGGTGACAATCTTGCAGCCTAGTTTCAACTGACTTTAATTCTTCATTTTCTTTCAGCCACTCATTGGTACATTGCTTGACTTCGGGTAGTACCGCCAAAAATTGATCTCTGGAACAAATATTCTCGTTATAAAACACTTGGCTTGATAAATGTTTAATGGGGGAACATGGAACGTAATTAAATAATGGTACAAGTTGAATACGATTGTTGAATTATGCATTAGCTGAGGAATTACTTTTGAAGACGCTAGCAATATTTATTGTTAAAATGCGTGATTTTTATTTGTATATATTTTGAATAACGACTGTGTTTTAAGCATGTTGATAATATTTCATATTATGTTATGTTATATAGGTTAAAAATGTTTTTCATTATTTAATTTGTACTAGTGCCTAATGCATATTTAAAAAAAAAATAAAGGTCATTGACGTTAAGACACAAATACGTCACAAAAATTAAGAAAACGTACAGGAGCGTACAGGATTGAAAAACCAGTTTTGTAAAATGAATAGAGTATTAAAGCGATCACGTAATAGGCACTTCTACTACATTACAGGCCTGTGACCACGACCAGTAGAACCTTTTTTAAAGTCAGACAAGTATCAAAGACCTGATATCGATATTTCTCGTATGTATACGAGTAAGTACGTACTATGTATCAAGAAAATATAAATTTTAGTATTAGTTTCTTTTTTATTTGCCATTAGATGAGCCTTGAGCTAATCAAAAAAGCCTTAGTTACTCTTTATATCATCAGCTATCTTGCCTATCTTCCAGTGAAAATCCCGTCAAAATCGGTCCAGTCGTTCCAGATATTACCCGGAACAAACAGACACAATTTAAAAAAATGCTTTTTTGATGTAAGTACCGAATGTACTATCATTTTCGTTTAATAAAAAGCTGTTAATTTGTAATTACAAACAGACACTTCAATTTTTTATTTATTTGTATAGGGACATATGCACCAAACACTGTTATGAATATTTGAAAAACCCACTTATGAATTCACTACGTCCAATTTTCGTCACTGTTTGTTCACAACTGTTTTTGAATACAATTGTACAAATATTCAACAATTGTGAAAACGGTTTTCTGGAACTTTATACATTATTTTAACGAACATTTTATTTGAAACTATTACAGTAAATGAGTGTCGCCATACCTACAGATTGAATATTGAAGATTGATTAAAGATAAAAATTTTGTAGCAAAATAATATAAAAGTTAGCTTAGTAAGTTTTCACCACATATGGTGTGTACTGTAAAATTCACAAAATTGAAATTCCAAGTACAGCTTTTTGTTTCGGTTCAAAGACGAGTCTAGAATTGAAAGATCGTTAACAACTTACAAAATATAGATTTTTAGAGAAATTGGCACTCTATATAAGTGTATGTATTGTGCTGCTAATGTAATGTGTCTCGAAAATCCTTACGCCATGCAAGGAAAATTACTTTTATACTTAAATATAGTGTAAGTACTCGTCAGTAAAAAACGTAAACGGTAAACGATAAAAAACTTTTAAAGGTAGTAGAGCCACGCTGATTTCAGCACGAACGGGCCGGCTCGACCGGGGCGGTACTACCCTCGCACAGAAAATCAACGTAAAATGACAGCAGCAGTGCTGTCGTGTTTCGTTGGTGAGTGCGAGACCGGAGGCCCAAATAGTCTAGTCAACAAGTTCCATACTTGTTGACTAGACTAAAAGATGCAGCAGCATCACTTGGCCGCCATGGTGTGGGTCGCCATGCTGCATTGTCTGCATCCGCAATGAGTATGGTGACCACCACTCATGGATTCTGCTTATGTTTTCCATCAGGCAGAGTAGAGTCATTTTGGCGGGTCAAACATTAAAAAAAAAAAAAAAAAAAAAACAGGAAATCGCACTCGAAAGGAATTCACAAAAAGTAACATTGGGGTTTGCCTCAATTTATTTAGTGTATGACAATGTATGAGAAATAATAAACACATTTTTATTTTATTCTATTTATTTAACTATTTCATGTCATGTTCTCTAAAGAAGTTAATACGATCCTATGGCGGTTTTAAACATACTAGTGATCGAAATTCACCCATAATTATATATATTTTTTTTACTTTATTAGGGCTTTTTTCAGTCTCTTACCTCTTTAATCAAAGATTTCTTCATGTTTATTTTTGATATTCAGCAAGACTATAGACAAATAATATTAATCTCTCTGTATAGATCTGTGTATGTGTCAAACATATGGTAGTGTATGACTAAAACGATTAAAATTATTTACTGTTCTTTTGTTAGAAGTCATCTAGAATATGCCTCGCAAATTTGGAGCCCTTGTTACCACAAATACATCGATCGTATCGAGAATTTTCAGAAACGTTTTTTGAGGTTTCTGTGTTTTCGTCTGAATATCCCATACAGTGGAAATAATTACATTGGTCTATGCAGAAGGTTTCATATCCAGCCACTTATAAATCGACGTCAATTAGCGGATTGTTGTTTCCTATTAAAAATTATTTCTAATGAAATTGATTGTCCACACCTGTTGCAAAAATTAAAATTTAATGTCCCCCGAAGGTCAGTTAGATTTAATCCACCCATTTGTGTCCCCTTTTCCTCTTCCAACTATAGAAAAAAAACGTTTATCGTTAGAGCGAGCGGCGACTTCAATAAGTTGTGCAAGGAATACTCTATTGATCCCTTTAACACCGACATTAATGTTGTACGCAGTATGCTGAATCTTAAGTTTTTTCAATGATGACATTTTTGTATTTTTTGTTTTATATTATTATTAATATTATTTATTGTAATGGTGTAGTATCGTGTTGATTAGTGTGTTAGTTAGAACTTTTGTTAATTTATTATATATAATTGGCTTGATGTTGCATATCCTACTAACTATATTCTTTTTTGTAGCTGTTGGTTTTTCAAACCGAAATAAATAAATAAAAATTAAAAAATAAATGTAATGTTTTATATTGATTTAATGTGTTTTTTAAGCATAATTTTAAAAAATATTAGCTTTTTTTTAGATTAGAAGTGTGGGAAATTTCATACTGCTCCGTCCGCACAATTTTCGTAAAAAGGGGTACAAAGTTTTGCTTGACGTATTAATATATTATTTAGATTTAGGTTATGTATACATGTTTAAGCTAAGTAAATTTGGTAAAGCAATTAAAAAAAAAACTTACGTCACTTCCCCTAATTGATGCTTGAGTTCATGTGCTCGCACAGCCAACATAGCCAGCGCAGCTTTGACGTCACGTTGTGTTCGCCTGCGTTTCCCACTACCAGTGCCTCCTCCCCCCCACTCCACCAGGGGGTCATAGACGAAAGCTTCCAGGAGAGTAAGTAGAGTTTCTCTGCCTCGACGCATTGTTCGTAGTACGTGCTCGCAGGCGAGACGGAATATACCCTGAGGACAAGAAGAAATAGAGTTATTTTTCAGGTCTGTATAGCTCACTTTTTTGTAGGTGCAGGTCATAATTAAAGTGACGACAGAATTATCAATATGGTAGGTAAAAAGTTAGAATCAACGGTTCTTCTGGCAGTAGTGGTATCTGTCTCTTAACTATATGTTGTAACTAGCTGACCCAAGCAACCTCGTTTGCGTCCAAACTACCATCTCCCGTTTTAACACCAAAAGGGGGTTGATTTCTAAAGATACATTATTAGTACACCTCTACACCGTCTATAGAGTATACATTTTAAATTTCAAGTCTCTTACTTCAAAAACGTAGGATTTTCATACAAACGTCCAACCCCCGTTTTACCCCCTTACGGGTGGAGTTTCGTAAAATCCGTTCTTAGCGGATGTCTACACCCTATAAGGAACCTACCTGCTAAATTTCAAGTTAGTGGGTGTTATAGTTTCTGAGATTTCGTGATTAATAAGTGAGCGGTATTTCTCTTTTATATATTTAGATATTGAAACATTCCATAATAGATCGTCTCAAACACAAAGTGCGCAATACTATAAGAGTAATAATAAATCCCTAACTCCGAAACAAGTACAACAAAAGCCCTCGATGCTGCTCAAAGTAGGTTACGAAACAAAGACTTGTGCAATAATATTAATAATCCGTACAGATTGTTAGAGCTCGACACTCAGTTTGACCTACTCCGTTTAGTTCTGGCTAATTTACTACCGAAGTGGTTTGCAGTTCAGTATATTCTGAAGCAGCTGGAAAGTTTTAACTTCCTAGCATAAATATACAGTGCAGTATCAATAAGAATACATCGTTACTAAGGGCAGACGATCTTAACTGTTAGCACTACACTAAAGTGTAAAAAATACTATACACAATGAAAACATATTTCAGCGCATTTTACGAAAATAAGACAAACTACTTAGTAACTATTGATCCTACATCGCGCAATGAAAGTTCTCACTTTGGTACTTAGACGATTTCCGTCAGAAACCTTTCTTTTGTGCCAGAGGCCTATGAGGTTCTTAGATAATTCTTAACGCAGAAGTGACTTTCGTGTATGACCCATGGTAATTTTGATTTTTTTGATTACGAATAAGCAACTGTTTTACAGAAATGTGTCTAGAATGACCCTTGCATCAAAATCAAAAGGTTTCTGCACGTTTGGCCTAGTGGTTTAACGGTCACCACGCCGTTTCCTACTTCGCCAAGTGTCGCGGGTTCTAATCCCACGTAGGACAACACTTTGTGTGATCCACACATTGTTGTTCTGAGTCTGGGTGTTATTTGTGTCCGTTTCATGTATGTTTGTAAAGTCCCCCGCGACACAGGATGTATTCCTAGAGCGGGAGTTGTCCATTAAAAAAAAAAGGAAAAAGAAAGAAAGTTTCAATAGAAGAAGATTTTCGCAGAGCCGTACATCATTTTACCGAAACCCTTTGAATTTGTTTCAAAATTTTGGAGAATACATAATCGATAGCGATTGCCTGTATATAAATCAATGAATAACCAAATAACCCATCTACAATAAATTAGTTCTTCCTAAGTGAACGTACGAATTCAGTACCGAAACAATAACTAGAGATAATAATATAAAAGTATAAATATTGATAAATTACTTTTATGTAACTTCTTGTTTAAGTTTCCTTCAGACATATTATTTATTCTTCACAAGCATACACAAACTTAATACCTAACTTTGGTACAAAGAAAAATAGACGCGAAGTATTATTTCCAAGTCCTTAGAAGCCTTATTTAATTTAGTAACAATGAAAAATTAAGTTATCATATTTTACAATAATGGTTTATATGGTTGAATAACTTTATGGTTGATAAAGGCAGTTTACTGTTTAGTTTTAGGTACTAAATGGGTCTCTAATTAAGAAGATGTAATTTCCAGCGGTTGTACGGAGATATACACGTGATTTAACCAGTGTTCAACAAGGCACCTTTGCGGTAGGTGCCTTGTTGAATAGTTTTCTAATTAGATGTACCCGCCTACGCAAGAATTATGTTTAAATTTAATCGAACAAAGGATTTAAAGTTCACTTGCTTTGAAATAGAACAAGCTAGGAATATGTACTTAGGATTCGTAGAAAATACAGGGTAAAGCTAATGACTTACATGTATTTAGACACAAAAGCTATATGCACTAAGCATACCAAAACACCAAGGTATATGTTTGGCCCTGCCACAATGACTCTACTCTGCCTGATGGAAAGCATAAGCAGAATCCTAGAGTGGTGGTCACCATACTGCGAATGCAGACAAGGCAACAATGCAGCATGGTGACCCACACCATGGTGGCCTAGTGATGCTTTATATACAACTAGCTTTTACACGCGGCTTCGCTCACGCAGACTTTCATCCCCTGATTTACCCCCTTAGGGGTGTAATTTCAAAAATTCCTTTCTTAGTGCTCACTTACGTTATATAAAGAACCTACATGCAAAACTTCAGGATTCCAGCTTCAGCGGTTTGGGCTGTGCGTTGATCTCTGGGTATGTCAGTCAGTCACCTTACTCTTTTATATATATAGATAGATAGATTAGAATCGGCCCCTATTATATAAAAGCTTGCTGAATATTTAAACGTGAATTTCACTCTTTATGATGTGATAGGCAATTTTTTTAGCATTTTAGAGTTGTCATTATAATATTTATTTTTAGCTTTATAATAATAATAATAATAAAACTTTATTTGATACGATACTTTCTATACGAAACTACTTCTTAACCCCAACTCAAAAAAATTCAAAGTCATACTGATAACTTTTAACGTGCGTATGTATTTGTTTATCTAATTATGGCATCATAACCCCTAAACGGATTAACGTATTCAGATTCAATTCAAGAAAATTTGTTGAACCATTCAAGCATCATTAGTCTTTTTATAATCTTTGAAGAGCTATTGCGTAATTGTTTAAATTTTTTTCTGTTAGGTTCCTAAAGCTCGTTTAGATGCTTGTGTAGATAAAAGTCAAAGTGAGACCCAATCACTTTCATCGTCTTTCGGGAAAATTGAAAAATAATTGTCTGATATTGATTAAAATAGAAATCTATATATATATATATATATATATATTTAGCTTATAGCCTATAAAATAATTGTCTGATATTGATTAAAATAGAAATCTATATAAATATATATATATATATATATATATATAGATTTCTATTTTAATCAATATCAGACAATTATTTTTCAATTTTCCCGAAAGACGATGATATATATATATATATATATCATCTCATCATATAAATATATATATATATATAGATATATAGCAATTCCGTAGATTTCTATTTTAATGTTACTGACCATGAAAGTTTAAAACAATATATTGTCTGATATTGGTTTATGTTCTTTGAATAAATAGTTTTTATCTGGAATAAATAAACAGCCGTACGAAAAACTAGCTACTGGGTAATAGAAACGGTTAAAATACAAGTTACATATAAAAATACAATTGGTTAGAATCCAGTCTTCTATTATTAGTAAATTTCATATGAGTTTAAATGTAAAATGTAATGTTTCCTACAAAGCCCGGCAAAAATCTTTCATCTGTGAGGGTATTTTTAATTTTGCAGCATTAACGTGCACGTTCCACAAGAGAAAAGCACACAATATGGCCGCCCGGAGACCAACAGCAGACACATTCGTTCTAACATCTTGGAGCTATTGAAAAATTCCAGTGCTCGTTATTTGTCGCGAGCCAAATAACACATGAGGGTAGGGAAAGGGTGGACAAGTGGGGTGCTAGACAGACAATTGTTTCTGATTGCGAGTTTAGTTCATTTCAAGAATCAAGTTTGATAATCGGGGTAGACATTAATTCACAATTCTTATTCGACATCTATTAGATATTAAAATGTGAGATTGGAAATGTATTGCTTAGTACATCTGTCAAAATATTTGATTTTAAGTTTTGATTTGCAATTCAAATTGTAAATGAAACCTTGCTGTATCGCAATAACAATAAATTAAATGTATTGGTTTTGGATTTATTGCTTTTAAGCTTAATTCACTGAATGGATTATAACGAACGGATAGATAACCAATAATACAAGGTAGTAGAGCCACGCTGATTTCAGCACGATTGGGCCGGCTCGACCGGGGCGGTACTACCCTCGCACAGAAAATAAACATAAAATGATAGCGTTCGTGTTGTCGTGTTTCGTTGGTGAGTGCGAGACCAGAGGCCCAATGAGAAGCATCACTAGCCGGCCATAGTGTGGGTCACCATGCTGCATTGTTGCTTTGTCTGCACGAGCATTGAGTATGGTGACCATCACTCTTGGATTCTGCTTATGCTTTCCATCAGGCAGAGTAGAGTCATTTTGGCAGAACGAAACACACAAAAAAAAGGATATTATTATAAGAAAATATTTTCGTCTGGCATCTATACTAGCATCGTTTACATCTATTTATTTTAAGAATACATTAAAATAGTTTTGTACCCGACGGGGGCACTATTCTAAATGGACTAGCCGCGACGGTGTTAGGTCAAAAAGAAGTATTAATTAGTAATTTGTAAGTTACCAAAATGAATAGCATATTTAGGTTTTGGTGACAAATAATTGTATTACTATATTTTTTTAAAAGAACTTAGATCAAGCAATAGTTATAACACTTTTATAAATTGTAATGTTAATGTTATTTTGATCCGTGTGGTTTAGGAGTGCACTAGTTATTGCGTGCTTGCTGCTCTGTATACATATATGATGTCCCAGAGAACTGTATTCTCACCGGAAGGGATTTGAGTGCTCCTATCAACAGTTCATGTTGACCGAGATACGACGTATGCACCACTTCAACTGGTTGCACTTGTCTTATAACAATGGGCAATGAAGCAGATGGTTCATCAAATAATAAGTTTGTGGCGACATACAGCGCAACAACAACATAACATACTACAGCGCCATCTACCGAAGATACGTTGAACTACGGAGTAACGAAGGAAACGAAGAAACTACCAATCCTAAATCGCGCAATAGAAGTTCCAACATCAGCTGTTGGGCAATGGCCCGCCAGGCATGCTCACCTCGCCTGGTCGGAAGATCCTCCCTATGTGTTGGAGGGACATGCTACTCGTTCCCACCACAAGTTACTACATCTGCTTAAGGACACATGCGACACAATAGCTAACGGTGGGATGCTGAATTTTGTGTACCTCCTCCTAAACTGAAGAAGTTCATGTAGGGCCTCACTCCTTGAGCTTGCACATATGTAACCAACTCTATAAAAAAACAGGCAAGAAACTCAATGAACTGCACGTTTGGCCTAGTGGTTTAACGGTCACCACGCCGTTTCCTACTTCGCCAAGTGTCGTGGGTTCAAATCTCACGTAAGACAACGCTTTGTGTGATCCACAAATTGTTGTTCTGAGTCTGGGTGTTCTTTGTGTCCCTTTCATGTATGTTTGTAAAGTCCCCCGCGACACAGGATTTATCCCTAGTGCGGGAGTTGTCTTTGTAAAACAAAAAAAAAAAAAAAAAACAGTTTTATCTTATCAAGATACTAATATTCAGTTTTCACTTATTAATTTTATAACCAAATATAAAGTACATTTAATTAATATATTGTTAAAATCACAACACCTTTACCGTTAAAAGATAGCGGCGATGAAATGAATTCAGCTGTGAACCATTATCAAGATTCGAGAGCGAAGCGCGAGTGCCTATCGTGAGAAGACACTTGTAATGTATTTCTTAACTTGAACTTAAAATATGTCGAAACTTGAAAGATATATGCTTATCACATTATAGACTAGCCAAACCCGATCTAGATAAAATCTTTTTCTGGAAAAGGACTCTGGAGTCCAGCTAAATATTATCTTTAGAACTTCATGCTGTTAGTCCTCCAACTCCAACAAAGTCTAAAAACTCGCTAGAAATTACCAGTCACGAAATATGTAAAGTCTGCAAAGACCCACGAAATTGCAGGACTTAAAAAAGCAAGCCCTGTTCCGTAGTTCAATTATCCTAGCCTAATTACCAGCCCGAGACACCGAGACGCCATCTTTTATTCACATATTGCTGGGTACCACAGCTATGTTATCATAGTTGTAGCAGAACAAGAAATTAGGCTAATGTAATAACTTCGGGTAGAGAACTACCTACACGATTTACATATTCACATTACAAAGGAAATTTTAGAATGGAAGGTTCATTTTTTTGGGATTTGTCTGCTTCATGTATTCGGCGTAAGCAGCCGTACACCACCAAGCCAGTCAGCCTGTGAAAATGGCGAATGTAAAATGATCGATCGATCGTAATCTATCTATATATATAAAAGAGGAAGGTGACTGACTGACTGACTGACATACCCAGAGATCAACGCACAGCCCAAACCGCTTAAGCTAGAATCCTGAAATTTTGCATGTAGGTTCTTTATATAACGTAAGTGAGCACTAAGAAAGGAATTTTTGAAATTCCGCCCCTAAGGGGGTAAATCAGGGGATGACGGTCTGCGTGAGCGAAGCTGCGTGTAAAAGCTAGTACCTAATAAGTGATTGCGTTAATTGCTATCATTTGAATCCCTTCCCACTTTTTCTGTCTTGCAAAAATCGATCCATTACTCATTGCAAATTATAATATCGATTTTTGTGGACCAAAACGTTGTTTGTATGATTAAGTATTAAGTTATTTGTTTGTAAATAAAACTGGTGTTTTGAATTTTTAACCGACTTCAAAAAAGTAGGAGGCTTTCAATTCGACCGTATTTAAATATATATAACTAGTGGTTGCTCGCGGCTCCGCCCGCGTATATGTCGGTTATCGCGGCAAATAGTAGCCTATGTGTTATTCTGATGTATAAGCTATATTACTGTAAAGTTTCATTCAAATCCGTTCAGTAGTTTTTGCGTGAAAGAGTAACAAACATCCATCCATCCATCCATACTTACAAACTATTGCATTTATAATATTAATATAGACTAGTTGTTGCCCGCGGCTCCGCCCGCGTGTATGACGGTGCGCGTTTGCGCGTGAAGAAGTAACAAACATACACAAACTTTCGCCTTTATAATATTAGTGATTCGTGGATAACTTCGTCGTCTATGAACCGATTCTGATGATTATTTTTTGAATGGAAAGGAGATATCCCAACGGTGGTACCATGATAAAGACACTAAGATCTCATGATGGCATCCAAGAGAAATCGAGTCCAACCTTGAAGTTTTTGTTTTTGTTAAAAATTTTCTTGTATTGTAGACCAGTTTACAATACGTTATACGTAGGGCTGTTGTTTATACATTTCTACTTCTGTGTGTCTTATTTCAAGCAATATCTTGTTAGCATATAATACCTGACATCCCTAATCCTATTTTTTTAAATTGTAATATTTGACTCAACAATAAGAAAATGAACCCTGCAAAGCAATCTTAAAAAAGAAAAACAAAAGATTAATTTATTGAAATTATCGAACAATAAACTGTTACTGTACATTTAATCTGAGATCTGATATGTTATAATTAAAAAAGTTATTAAGATTCATTTAACCCAGATAAAAGCAAAAATAACCTTTAAAATAAGTTATATTAAGCTCGTAAACAAACAAAGCTTTAGCATCGCAGTTCGTTGGTACTACATCACGCTTTTAGAGTTCGCCCCAAGAAAATTCGTGTTGTTTAAGTTAGCGTTAGTTTTTAACTAGCAACCGCCTGATGTGACCGACACTTCATTAAAACTTGGGCGAGGACTTCCAAAGTATAGCTCGAGCAGAATCTGAGGACTGTTCTTAATCTCACAAATATTTAGGGTCAGGAAGGAGTTTACACCAATTTGTGTTTGATAGTAGATACAAATTAAATTACATGACATAGTTTGCAACCGTGTATCTAGTATGTAGATACTACTAGAACACGTGTGTATTTAAAGCCGAGTCTCCGCCGAACAAAAGTTAGCAACTTTTGTGTTGCCAACATGTGTTGGTGACAAAAGTTTATGTAATTTCCTTGTGTTGGCGACAAAAATTGTCAACAAATGTTGGGAACCGTGTTTTTGTTTTTGGCGGTAAACATCAAAAGAATACGCTTGTTGCAAATACACACATCAAAAGTGTCTAGGGATCAAGCATTTTTATGCGGATTTCTTGAGATTGAGATGTGGCTTTGGCCCTGGCCTGCTCAGTCGCCAGACTTGAACCCGATTGAGCATGCATGGGATATGCTACAGAGAAGAGCTCTGCCGAATATGGAGGGTATCCAGTCGCAAGAAGACCTTTTTTTGTTGTTGCAACGAACATGGGCGGCCATTCCACAGCGTGATTTGGATGAACTCATTTTGAGTATGCCAAACCGATGTTCTTGTATTAGTGTTCGCGGTAGAAACACGGATTATTAATTGTTTAAGTTACCTAATAAAATTTTAAAGAAAACTGTTATTTCAGTCTTTTTTTCGAACTTTAATGTTAGTGGTTCAAATGTCAAAAATCCTTTTATTAGGAAAATGGCAAATTTCTTTATTAATGCAAAGGTGACTTGGTTTATCGTTACTGTGACAAACGAAAACACTTTATTTGATGAATCCTTAAAGAAAATTTTAATTAATATCAATCAGGAGAAAAGTTATTGCAAAAATATATGTTGATCCCTAGACACATATGTTGATCCCTAGACACTTTTGATGTGTGTATTTATTGGCTCTATGGAGACGCTTAATTGAAATGTTTTTCAAATTGTTTGCGACTCGGTGTAGACACAGTGGAAACAAAAGTTGACGATTTTCTGAAAAGTTGCAAACAGTAAACTGTGTGTAAGTTGTAAACTCTGAAATTGCCAACAATTTCGGTGGATACGCGCCTAAGGGATGCACATAAGCAATTAATATGCCTAGTCAAAGTATTATTGCACAAATCTATACTAATATTATCAATTCAAAAGTAACTCTGACGGTTACGCTTTCATGGCTTAACTGCAGCACCGTTTGCAAGGAAATTTGGCATGAAGGTACTTTTATTTTTGAGGAATTACAAAGGCTATACTTTACGCGAGCCGCGGACAAAGACTAGTATTTCATGAATTCTCTAAGCATTTTAGGTATTATGTACCTTGTCTACTTATTTAATACCAGATTTATATAATCCGGTATTCCATTGATATATGAATACTCGTAACAGTAACGTTGCCGATGCAATAAATATTTTCAGCAACAGAAATTGAATCCTCTATCCAAAAACAACCAATACATTTCAACTACCCACTTTTTCGGTAAATAATGAGAATATTATACATTGTTACTTATGTACATAACTTATCTCTTTTGTAGAAGGCGAGAGAGTGTTCAATTTTGTTATAATGTTTTATTACGCCACTACTGAATTTATGTAAGTGTCCAAAAATATACTTTAGAAGGCGTTCTTACTCAGCAAATGTTATATCATATTACTAGCAACCCGCACCGGCTGCGCACGGGTTTATTACGTAAAATATAATATAGCATATGTTTCTCTGAGGTGTACGGCTTCATTGTTCCGACGTCTTCAACAAATATCGTTATATTTAACCGACTTCCAAAAAGGAGGAGGTTCTATGTTCCACTGTATGTATTTTTTTTTAATGTATGTTCACCGATTACTCCGTCAGTTGTGGACCGATTTTGAATTATTTTTTTTGTATTCGAAAGGGTATGCTTCCGAGGTGGTCCTATTGCCAGCATATCAGGATCTGATGATGGGATCCCAGGGAAATCGAGGGAAACCCTCATTTTTTATAGGCACATACTATGTTTTTCGTATATTTTCTGAAGTTACACCGGTATTTGCGTGTGGCAGTCATCATTTTATGATGATGAGCTGATGATGTAAGGTACAACTCCTTAACGGTTAGGAGTTGGAGGATAAATCTTTAAATATCATATGTATATATGTTACCTTTAGTCGTATTCTTTCAAATTATTTAGGTAAGCTGATGATGGAAGGTGGAAGGTACAACTCCTCAACGGTTAGGAGTTGGAGGATAATTCTTTCAATTTCATACGTATCTAAAGACCTTCAGTCGTATACTTTCAAGTTAAATATGTTAAACAGATTTTAGGTACCTAGCACACATTATAATACTACTATTTAAATGAATAAAGAATTAGGTATAGGCAATTTATGAAGAACCAGTTTATTTTACGCTTTTAAGTGTTTTTTTGGCAGAGAGTTTTCGTTGGATGTTTTTTTTTTAGTCAATCTACTCAATATACTCATCAATAGTTTAACAAAATCGATAAGTAAAAACCGCACAAAAATCCATGCAGTAGCTTTCGAGTTCATCGCGAACAGACAGACAGACGCGGTGGAGGACTTTGTTTTATAATATGTGTTGTAGTGATAGTGATTCAAAGTCTTATTTATAAAATAAAAATTACAAGGTAGTAGAGCCACGCTGATTTCAGCACGAACGGGTTGCCGCCTCGACCGGGGCGGTACTACCCTCGCACAGAAAATTAACGTAAAATGACAGTGATCGTGCTGTCGTGTTTCGTTGGTGAGTGCGAGACCGGAGGCCCAATGATGCAGAAGCATCACTAGCCCGCCATGGTGTGGGTCACCATGCTGCATTATTGCATTGTCTGCAGTATGGTGACCACCACTCTTGGAATCTGCTTATGCTTTCAATCAGGCAGAGTAGAGTCATTTTGGCAGGATCTTCGTTAATGATCATTAAATTATGCCCTTCAAACACATATACTGAAGGGCGTCTGTACAAAAACATTCCAACGCGAGACATTTTTTTTTTAAAAGACAACTCCCGCACTAGGAATAAACCCTGTGTGGCGGGGGACTTTACAAACACATATTAAACGGACACAAAGAACACCCAGACTCAAAACAACAATTTGTGGATCACACAAAGTGTTGTTCTACGTGGGATTTGAACCCACGACACATGTCGAAGTAGGAAACGGCGTGGATACCGTTAAATGTAGTCATTTAACGGTATCCATGTGAGAATGAGAGAATGAGAATGAGAGTGAATGAGCATGTGAAACAGCGCATCGGTTTTCTGTGAGGCCGTGGTATTACTCAGGTCGAGCCGGCCATTCATGCCGAAGCGTGGCTCTCCCACGAAAGCGTGGCTCTCCCACGAAGGTGCATTGGTGGTTTAGCGATTTCACTGCTAATCCACCAATGCACCAATTTCAAGGAAATTTGCCATGGACCACCACTTTGACTCTTGAGGAAGGACATGGGCTACACTTTACCGTGATAACCGATATACATACGGGCAGAGCCGCGGCCAAAAGCTAGTTGTAATACTTCGGTGTAAAGTCAACCAAAATTATCAGTTCAATCAAAATAATACTTGAAGTTTACAAAACCTGTTACAACAAATAGAACTTTAGTAACGAAGTATTAACTGTGTTCTGTCAAATTAATTATGACTAAGTCCGTTGCATTTCGTTTTTAATTACTCTTGGGTCGGGCTTTGTCCTAAAAACAAGAGTACTAAGCACTTATGAAGAAATATGGTTTCTAATTAACACCGTAAACGTAGTAGTAATAACAAAGACTAAATAATAAGATCTAATGTAAATTGTATTCTATGTATATATACATTTTATTTTGGTTTGCACTTCACCTAAATTCTACACCGATTGAATTCATATTTTAACAAACCCCTTAAAAGCTGGATTGAATCTATTTTTATATCAGTTTATTCCTCATTTCGCATCAATCGGATAAATAAATATATATGTAAGTAAATCTTTTAGATATTTTACCCGACGCCGTCGGACTTTACAGCTGTAAGGCGGCGGCATTTCTAAGACTCACTTTAAGAAGAAACGCTGAAACAAACCACAGATGTTGTTTTTTTAAGTCCGGGATCATTGATTAAATAAAAACTACGCGAGTACATTATAGGGTCTGAGTTGGCCTCTTGAAGAAAGACCATAGTTATAAGTCGACCTGTCCATACAGACGGCATTAGAGCCCTACCTTTATCAATACCTAGTCTATATTGCACACTTTGAAGGTAGTGAACAATACTGTTGTAATCCCGTTACCCAAAGTATCAATTAATTTTCAATCAAATCCACCAAGTGCAGCAATTTCTTAGCATAACAAGTTCAATAATATTTTAATAAATCATAAATCTATTCTGCACAAAGTGAATACACCTCGATTTGATTGAAAACTAATTCAACGATAATAACTATAGTTAAGAATATCGTTGTGAAAGCAATTTCGTGTAAAATTTGATTAGATTACAATTATAGATTTTGATGTATTGGCTTCAAAAAGAATATGAAATTATTGGAGAAAAAGGATTGTCACTTTCATTTACAGTATGTATAATATTATGGAGACGGGACTTATGTTCACCATACACAAAGGACGGATTTCTTAGCATGCCAGACCAGGCGTGGTGATAGCCGATCGGTTGATGTTGGGCAGTTTGGTAGACTTCATCGGTGCTAGAACTTAAACAGGATTAATAGTAATCCTGAAGTAGGTATGTCTTCATTCGATGGTATTGAAGTGTGGTGGAAATATCATACAATTAAAGAGTAAACTACAAGTTTAAAAATATAACGCGACCTTATGAAATCTTTTGATAAAAATTATGTAACTTATGTCAACCAGGCTTTATTACGAATTTATTGACATCTTATTCATTGAAATTTGTTCAGGGGTTTAGGCGCAACCGTGGCACATACACACTGCCAAAACTATTACTCGGCTATGTCGTAGCCGAATAAAAAGGATACCCTTTACCTAAAGATATCTTTATAAACAATCTATCCTTGGGTGTATCATTAGCTTCTTATCTAAGTATCTATTTATTATTCTATTATTCTATCAGTAATAACTGCGTTGTATTATAGGAGGGGAGACTCGTTGTTCACGCAAGTACGTTAGACACGTTAAACAATACGGCTACAATCCAAAGTACAACTATTATAATTATGAAAATTATATATTACATAAAAATATATGTTTGTGGAAGAGGATTTATGGTCCAGTGGCAGGCGAGTAAACGCGTCACCCAATGGCAAGTTACTGGAGTTACATGTATATAGATACATACATACACGCGGTAAATAAACTCATGCAAATCAAGAACCCTTTGAGCCCATTCTGACTGACTCTTTGACTGCCTCGGTGGCACAGTGGTAACGTATGCGACTTCTGAGCTTGAGGTCTCGGTTCGATTCCCGGGTCGAATTAAATATTATTATCTCGATATCCTACATTCAATTGAGCGGAGCCGCGTGCAAAAACTATTATTGAATTAAAAGGCAGTTAATGGCTACCTTTTCGGTGCCAATTGGCGTTATCAATTTGTAATTAACGTAATGAAGACGTAATTTAATCTTTTTTTTTTTTTTAAACTTTCGCGTTCCATGATATAATAATTATTACTTTTACGGGAATTAACGCGAATAGCGAATTAAGGCTGACTGTTAGCCTGTGACCACGGCCAGTGCAACCTGGTCGAAACGTCGGGCAACACAGAGGTATGTAGTACCTTGAAATAGTGATCGCGTTAATTCCCGTAAAAGTAATAAGTAATTTAATCTTGTCGCATTATAGTCTCAATTTAATCTCCCCCGAAGAGACTCTTCTTTGTTATATTTGGGTTACTATTTGCATATGGCTTCACAATATCATTCCATATATACATTCAAAGACTAAGACAAAAACTGCCTCGTTGGCCTCGCGGTTGGCGTGTGCGACTGCTGATCATGAGGTCTCGGGTTCGATTCCCGGGTCGGACCAAATGTTTGTATGATCTACAAATATTTGTTTCGGAGTTTGGGTGTTTTCTATGTATAATATGTATGTATTTACAAAAAAAAAGAAGTATATATGTATTTGTATCAGTTGTCTAGTACCCATAACACAAGCTCTGCTTAGCTTGGGACTAGACGGCGTTGTGTGTTAGATGTCCGAAATATTTATTTATTTATTATTATTAAAGACCAACGATGGTTTTTCAAATACATGTATCGTCATCATTATCTCAGCCAAAAGACGTCCACTGTTGGACATAGGTCTCTACCCATGCACCAGGTCTTCACAGCAACTGGCTTTGCGCTGCCCGAATTCCAACACTAATTTTTGCCTCTCTGTCTGTCATTTTGTTTCCGGTTAATCTCTGATACGGCTGGAGCGATTTTGACGGGACTTTTACTGACAGATGGTTGATGATATAAAGAGTAACTTAGGATACTTTTCTTTTAGAATAAGTTTGACGCTCGGCGTTACCCGCGGTTGTTGTTGTACCACAGGTTACACCGCGGGGCTCAGCTAGGAATGAATAAATTAGACACGTTTATTTTTTAAAGGAAACTAAGCTCAAGGTGTAGGATCTAAAAGGTTACCATTGTAGTTATCGTAGGTATTTAATTGTCTTAAGGAGATTGTAATAAAGTAAAATCTGAAAAAACACAGGCATCATTTTAAAATTCGTAACTAACTTATGGATTATACTTTAGCGGTTTGTACAAGTACGTGTCGCAGACGAACAGTTTTTCTGTTACATTATCAACTTGTGTTTTCAATAAATTTAATTAAAAAGCTTTTTAAAAACAAGCTTTTACTGGAATGCCTCGAGACGAATCAAGCGAGTCCAAACTCGATGATGTTGCGACGTTTCTTTACAGAGTTATTATGGCCACCTTCCAGCTCCAGCATCAGATCAGCTCCATGTATTATAATATTGTATTGTCACGCTTTATACATATGCTTGCAAAATTTCAGCGAAATCGATTGAAGATATCTGCTTCAAAATTGAGTTGCAAGATTCCACCCGAACATACAAGCATACATACATACATTGCAAGTTAATAGAAAGCTTGTAAAAAGTACTTTAAAGTACTAAGTACCAGAAAGTGTTAACACTTTTCAAAATAAACCACAAGAATAAGTTACCTACATATTAACATCAAAATAATTGGCAGCCTTCAAAAGCCAAATTGACATCTAGACGAACAAGGCTAGCGCTTACTTTATTTAGATTAAAGTAAATGAAATATGTAAAAATAAGATGGGCGAATAGGATCAAAGGGGTGAATAGGGATAAAATTGAGATTGGAGGCTTCTGGATGTGTTTGATATTGAGATCAGAAACTCATCGACAATCGAATTTGAGCCAATAAGTGTATAGTAGGTATGCCGAAGTCCCAAAGGAACGACGAAATAACGCCGTTTGAACGTCCGTGCAACTTAGTATATACAATTCGTAGCTTCTCCAAGCGAAGTAGACTTCATTTTGACAATTTAGTGAGAATGTATGAAGATAAATTTTAAGGTCGGAAAAGCCGGACCAATTTGTGCCGAAGCTTGTTCCTCCCATGGCTTTGAAAAGTTGTAGCGACATGTAACAGCAGCCATATAATGAATCTGTATCGCAATAAAAGTTCTCGCGTCAATAAGTGTATGTAAACCTGAACTGTTAGACTGTGGTTAGCTAGATGTGATTATTTAACTTAGTCGGAGGATCTCCCCTGTCTGTTGTAGATTCATAACTTCCTTTATAGCTTTTATCGAGTTTAGTCATATTGTGTGTTAATCTGATGATATTTAGATATATTAATAATTTATAAAGCTATTGATCAACTTAGACATATTAATATCATTTCTATCCAAATCAATACTGCTACGTAGTGCTACGAACGCTACGCCATAAAGTTCTACGAAACGGAGCCGACCGTGACTTCACTATAAAACCGTAGCAGACCGTAGAGGGTTTGCCGAACACACATCTCGTTCAGAATACACGATGGCGGCATCTAATAGTGTTTGCGTTCTAAAACTACGTTTATTTATGAATTTATAAACTAGGACCGCGATTGCTTTTGATGTTTCTGTTTGTAGTTGAAATTAATATTTCAGCTTTTATTCTATGTATGTTATAAATTTTGCTTTGCTATTTTTGTAAAATTATTATTACAATCACGGGAGATGGATCTGTTCGACAACTATATGACAATTCAAAAATCGACGCTTAAACGATATAAAAACAAAATACATCAGGAAGACGACTTCCCAGAATTGCGCCGAATCCAAATATCTTGAAAAAAAGGAGGTGAACAGAAACAAAAATATTGACATTGCAAACTTGAAAATTTGGTACAAAGGTAGTAGAGCCACGCTGATTTCAGCACGAACGGGCCGCCGGCTCGACCGGGGCGGTACTACCCTCGCACAGAAAATCAACGTAAAATGACAGCATTCGTGCTGTCGTGTTTCGTTGGTGAGTGCGAGACCGGAGGCCCAAATGGTCTAGTCAACAAGTTCTATACTTGTTGACTAGACTAAACGATGCAGAAGCATCACTAGGCCTCCATGATGTGGGTCGTCATGCTGCATTGTCTGCATTCGCAATGAGTATGGTGACCACCACTCTTGGATTCTGCTTATGCTTTCCATCAGGCAGAGTAGAGTCATTTCAGCGAGCCAAACATAAAAAAACGAAAAAAAACGGAGTAAGCAGTAAGTACCCGAGACAAAGTTTACGAGTCCTGATAATCTGATCGATGTCACCTTAAGAGCTTGCAACGTCGAGAGTACTTACTGCTAAATCTTTTTGCTACGGCTGTTTAGAAATACGACAGTTTGTAGATTTGATTTATTTTGAAAAAATGTTTTTTTTTTGTCCGCGACTGTACACTGCCTGTGGGAAGCTTTGAGTGTATTGTTTTTTTTTTTTTAAAGACAACTCCCGCACTAGGAATAAATCCTGTATCACGGGGGACTTTACAAACATACATGAAACGGACACAAATAACACTCAGACTCAGAACAACAATTTGTGGATCACACAAAGTGTTGTTCTACGTGGGATTTGAACCCACGACACTTGGCGAAGTAGGAAACGGCCTAGTGACCGTTAAACCACTAGGCCAAACGTGCAGCTAAGATTACTGAACTACAAAGTGTACAAGCGCATTTTCTTGACAGGCGTCCCTTCCTAGATTTACAAAATGCACGGCTAATATATTCCATTGCCTTTAATTATGTTACAGTGTTTTTAAGTACGATACTCTCCCCGGGCACTGGCTATCTTTGTCTTCGAAGAGTTTTAATCCCTGACTGCATTCAAGTCTTAAGCTTGAGTCCTTGTCACCTTTCTAGAAGCAACAACTTCGTTATTTAACGCTCTAGACATTACATTTTTAACATTTGTGTAAGTGCACACGAGTTTTATAAATATAATTTTCATATGTTGATCTGAGGCTGCGTTGATCTGATGCTGCAGCCAAACTTTGGGTTGATTTCGGTGTCATGTGTTTCAATTTTTTATTTGTGTTAATATAATCCTTACTAATGATATAAATGCCAAAGTATCTCTGTCTGTCCGTCGCGCTTTCACGCTGAAACTACTGAACCGATTTAAAGGAAATTTGGTACACAGATAGCCTAGAGCCTGAGAAAGGACAAAGGCTACTTTTTAATGTGAAAAAAGGATTGTAATACCGGGATGAAAGGTTATATAAATGTTATCACTCTTCCACGCGGACGAAGTCACAGACACAGCTAGTGTGCAGCTAGTTGGTGAATGAGCTATTGCTGGTTGGTTCACACCGGACGGTAACCTAGGGCACCTTTCTAGCGTATGTCGAAAACCAGTGATATCAAGCAGGAACAAACGAACAGCTTCAGAAACGGGAAAAGGTTGGGAGGACTCACCAATCGGAAGCACATCCACGAACCCGGTTCATCAGAGCACGTTTGGTTGGTTCAGACAAGAGTCCCACACAGCACAGGCAGCGGATCACACTCCACACGAAATGTACACGGTTTTCACAACTGAGATCAGTATATTTCCTGATTTTAGATATTTTCACGAGCGACAACGTGAGCGCGCTACGCGGCCATTAGAGCTCTTTTTTGAGTGTTCGCGCACTAGATGGCGCTGATTAGAATTCGCTTCATGTGCAAGGGGGAGTTGGAAGTGGGAAGTTAGGTAACGATATTTGGATTGGAAAAATAATAAGGAATGTTCCCAAGCCGCAACAGCTAGTATCTGTATAAATTTCCTAAGAAGGTATGTATAACATTAGACGTTTCTACATAATAATTATATGGGTCTGCGTAAAATCACTTATTATTCATAGACGCGTAGGGACTAAAGTATGTTTAAATAAGCTTATCTCAAATGTTATCTAATTATTCAAGGGCATTAATAGGGCTGGGGCTTCAACGAAATCCGATCAGTTACTCCTCTGAGATGCTGCAATCTCAATGAGAAATTCCAGAATTTTCGGTTTTTTAAACGTTTCAAGTGCTAAGCAGAATATCAAAATTGTACGTGACATCCTTTTGAATGTTAAAATAAATATTCACGTAATTGAATTTTCTTTTTAGTATTATCTTAGGTCGTGCTCTAACGTACCACTAATAATAAATTCTGATAATCTGATTAGATCTTCTACTTTATTTTATATCGTAGAATTATTTCTTTAGCCACAACTGAAAGCTGGAATTTTTTCGTCGTCCAGAACTAGATAGGGCTTGAGTTGCAGCTATACACGGGCGTTCGTAGCATTTTATGAACTCCCTCTTGAATCCCCAGGAAGGGCAGGCTGCGGGAATTGAATAGAGGCAACGAATTTGCCTAGCTATCCACAGTTGTAGTTGCAGCTAGCTAGGCGTAGGCTATCATAGCTACTTGTTTTTACCCCATATCTTCTATACTTATAATATAAAGCTGAAGAGTTTGTTTGTTTGTTTGAACGCGCTAATCTCAGGAACCGCTGGTCCGATTTGAAAAATTCTTTCAGTGTTGGATAGTACATCTATCGAGGAAGGCTATAGGGTATATATCATCACGCTACGACCTATAGGAGCGGAGCACTAATGAAAAATGTTTAAAAAACGGGGGAAAATTATCACGCTACGGGCAAAAGACGCAAAAGGTTGCGTGGGTCCACTAGTACAAAATAAAGATAAAATGCTGCCCAGACAGAGCTTTATTTTACTTGTAGTAAATAGAACGATATCGTTCTAAGCAGATCTCTTCCGATATTGAAACAAATTACCTCAAATGCTATAAAAATGTTGACCCAGTTTAAAGATTAATCAGATAGTACTAAACATTGAAGGAATAGCCGCTGTTCAAAGAAGGCTCTGCTTTAGATACACATCGCTCGTTTCAAACCTTTTGTGCGACGAAGCTGACGATACAACCTTCAGATAAGCGCCTGATACGTCTCAGGCGACGATAATTTATGGAAATTAGTATACTGAATAGATTACATACCAACGTGTAATTATCTATACTAATATTATAAAGCTGAAGAGTTTGTTTCTTTGAACGCGCTAATCTCAGGAACTACTGGTCCGATTTGAAAAATTATTTCAGTGTTAGATAGTCCATTTATAGAGGAAGGCTACAGGCTATATATCATCACGCTAAGACCAATAGCAGCGGAGCACCAATGAAGAATGTTACAAAAACGGGGGGAAGTTTCTACGCTACGGGCAATAGGAGACGTAAACGAGTTTGCGTGGGTCAGCTAGTATCTTGATATAATGTAGGTTAATATTATAATTAACTAGCTTTTGGCCGTAGCTCCACCTGCGTGTATGTTGGTTATCGCGGTAAAGATTAGCCATGTCCTTGCTCAAATATCTTCATGTCAAATTTCATTGAAATCGGTGCTGCGGCTAAGCCTTGAAAGTGTAACAGATAGACATTGTTTGTCTGTATATTGTGTGTTCTGTCTATCTGTTCATCATAGCTTTCAAATCTATACTAATATTATAAACGAGAATGTTTGTAAGGATGGATGTTTGTTACTCTTCCACGCAAAAACTACTGAACGGATTAGGATGAAACTTTACAGTAATACAGCTTATACATCAGAATAATATTGCCGCTTCATGTCATTATAGAAATAAAAATCCCTGTGGAATTAAAAACGTTCATTAGATTAAGTGCTTGTCCTTAGAGTCAGGTGAATAAAAGTTTCCATTATAATGTGATGATATTATGTAATCTATACTGATATAAAGAGGTGATATAAAGTTTCTAACTTTGTTTGTATTGCTTTATTGATTCAACTACTGATCTGATATTAAAAAATATTTTGCTAACATAAAGCGACACTATTAAGGAGTAGCATAGGCTATATTTTATTATGATTAAAATAAACAATAAAAAAATAATAGCATTTATAAATCAAGTCGAAGAAAAGCGGACGGTTAACGCCCAACGAAGTGGTTAGTCTTAAGTAAAACAGTATGAAATAACAGTTTCACTGAAATAAAACTCCGTTTAATATAATTTAAATATTTATTCACCATACACTAGTGTGTATGGTAAATAGACCGCAGCGGTGACAGATTAAGGATCCGAAGTGTCATCACCCCAATAATTCATTCCGTGGGTATCGTAAGACGCGACTAACGGAGTAAACTGTCAACATCACTGCAATGAGATGAAAACTTGAAACAAACCTTCGACTGTCTCGTTGGTCTCGCGGTTGGCGTGTGCGACTGCTGATCATGAGGTCTTGGGTTCGATTCCCGGGTCGGACCAAATGTTTGTATGATCTACAAAAATTTGTTTCGGAGTTTGGGTGTTTTCTATGTATAACATGTATGTATATTTAATTTACAAAAAAAAAGTATGTATGTATTTGTATCAGTTGTTTAGTACCCATAACTCAAGCTCTGCTTAACTTGGGACTAGATGGTGTAGTGTGTTAAGAAAAAAGAAAAAAAACTATATCAATCCATCTGGCCAGCGTGATATACTCGTAGTACGCCAAAACCTTCTTTCTTATCAGTCGTGAACTGTTAAAGACCGTTGATTGTTTGAATAATACACATTACTCTAAAGACGATCAATCATGTGAGGACGAGACTGTAAGTAGTATATAAACAGTGCAGCATAGAATGAGGCATTATTAGGAGAGTAATCGCAAAAGTTGCTAATTCCTTAAATCTCGATTCTCCTTAAGCGTCTTTGAAATACAATACTTAAAAAAAAAATTCGTCATCGTACATATAAAGAAGTAAATAAAGATATTTATAAACATGTAAGTGAGTTAGTTGCTGAGTTATCGCAGTCATAGTAATTTAAACTAGATTTTTAAAAACCACTAGAAAAATCCACCAGCCAGCTACAAAAACCATTATTTCGCCACTAAATGAATGATAGAAACCACCAGTTTTAGTGGAAAATCCACTAAGTTGGCAGCACTGCATATCAAGTGAGTATGACCTTCAAAAGTAAAATTATTCTGAGCATGATATGTTATGTACATCCATTTGGTACTTCTCTGGAGAGATCATAAAACGGTCTAAACACACAGGCTTCACTAGTGTGTGAACTTCTAACTTTCTAGGTCAACACTGTTTTTGATTTATTTTTACTGCCACCCTTAAAGCACTGTGTCGACTGTTTGCTTCGGCTAATCTCTGATCTTTTAACGTTTTGGCTATTAGAGGAAAGTGCACTGGGGATTATTGTTTGTAGACTTTATGAGAAAAGTCTATTGAGAATAGTTACACAGTAATGTGTTCATTTGTCCCTGCCTTTAAAATTGAAGTTATATTATGTTTTTCTTTCTGTTATTATAATTTAACATTTCTTATGTATAACGACCCCTTACAAAACATACCGCATAAAAATGTCTTGGATTTTAAGGAAATTTAACATAAAACTTATCACTATAGTTCTGAAACTTAATTTAAGAATGCATGTAAAGTTATAGAAGTATTTACTTACATACATACTTTAATTGCATTAGCTGGCCTCTGATAACTTCAGTCACTTGGTCAAGAGCAACACAATAATCATTTAACCCCGGTTTTCTGTAAGACCATGATATGACTCCGGTTCATATGTAGCAAAGCATGTCTCTCACACGGTTCTTCTCCTTCTTTATTCCAAAGATTCAGAACATTTTTAACCGACTTCAAAAAAAGGAGGTGGTTATCAATTCGACTGTTTTTTTTACGTCTGTTACCTCATAACTTTCAACTGGGTGAACCGATTTTGATGATACTTTTTTTATTTCAAAGCTGATGATTCCCGTGTGGTCTCATTTCAATTTGGTCCAGATTGAAGTCGGTTTTTTTTTGTTAATATTTGTAATAATTTTACTTAAACATAGTCAAATAACTTTAAAATCTGTTCAATAGCAAAGTTACCGTTAATTTACATATCTCTTTTTAGAACAATTTATGCGAAGCGACATTATGTTGAGCGACACCCGGCATAATTCGGTATTAATTAATTTATTTATCGCAGCACTCAGTTATTCTAGCGAACATTAATATTCCGATAGTATTATTACTTCGCGAGGAGGGGCAGCCTAAAATATTGTTATTTATGTTTATTAAAGGTTACGTGATCTCGAGAAAATTGTAGACGCCCCAAGCGTATTAAATATAGAAGTTTATGAAAATTCAAGGCAGTATAGGTTATAGCTCTAAAACTGGAAGTAATGAATAACATGGAACTTTATTAATATATTTAAGCGTTTAGAAAAGTCGGTTATAAATGAACAAATAAACATACCACTTAAGCTAATAAAAGCGTATTAAAACGACAATCGCGAGAGACTAATGTTGATTTTTGTGAAGGTGTTTAGGTCTCATCATAGTAAATGATTACCATTGATAAATTCTACTCAAGAGTTACATGTAAGAAGCCAGAATTGGAGCGCCTCAACCACAGTTAAGCGAATCGTTTATTAGAATCTTGATGAAAACCACAAAAATAGATTCAATTTTATTTATTTTATCCTATTTTAAAAGACAATTCCCACATCTATACTATTATATAAAGCTGAAGAGCTTGTTTGTTTGTTTGAACGCGCTAATCTCAGGAACCGCTAGTCCGATTTGAAAAATTCTTTCAGTGTTGATAGTAAATTTATCGAGGAAGGCTATAGGCTATATATCATCACGCTACGACCAATAGGAGCGGAGCACCAATGTAAAATGTTTAAAAAACGGGGGAAAATTATCACGCTACGGGCAATAGGAGACGCAAACGAGGTTGCGTGGGTCAGCTAGTAAACAATATACATCTCGCGGGGGACGTTACATACGATGAAACGGACACGGAGAATACCCAGACTTATCCGGTGTAGGATTTGAACCCACAACAGCGCAATAGAAAGCGGTAAGGCGACCGATTAACCCACTAGCCCATCCGTGCAATCAAATCCTGCAATAGATTAAACCGACATTAATCTAAAAGCTCGTATTTTCAACTTTAAAAAGCTTAAATTAATACTAAAATAGTTTTCATTATTTTTTTATTTATATCGGTCTAAAATTATTCTTTACATTATTTATATACGAGTATTCATTAAAATAATTTCCGTAGAAACACTAGGCGAGCCATTAACTAAGTGAGTTGGTAGCATTTGATGTGTAGTAGTCCCGCTCGCGACACACACCTGACCGATTTACACTAAAAGCTTCGTAACATTTGACAACACGACCGGGACAAATTAAGAAGACATTTGAAAAAAAATTCTCGTTTATGGACATAAAACTACAGAGAGCCTAGAGGTATTAAGCCGGGTCTCCACCGAACAAAAGTTGTCAATTTTTGTACGCAAAAAGTAACTTAATTCTTTTGTAACTGTAATGAATGCCACTTGGTGATAATACCTAACAATTGGTGTTTGGAAAAATAAGGTTCTTTATTGACGGTTATCAATCAGACCATTTTGATGATATCACTTTATCAAAACAAGGTACAAATACTAAACTTAGAAACGAATAAACTTTTGGTATGTTACCAAGAACGAATGTAAGAAGAAATATTTATTAATACTCGTACAATGCTAGGGGACTCTCTGTACTGGCAAGTATTGACTCACTGGGTCAACAACTCTTGGTTTATTGCTCCTTATAAAGGAACATGTCGTATATACTCTTATACTTTGTGTTGTGATGTATTGGAGTCGTCGTATAGTACCCCGTATTGTACAAGATTCAGTGGACTTTGGCTACACTACGCTATTTAAGTAAGATTTTAATCTTAAACCTCAATGATCAGCTGTATTTATAGTAAAGAAATGCACGAATAGACGGTTCAAGTGACCACCGGCGACATTAAGCTACTGCAATTCAAGGGTTACTAGTGCTTTGAAGGCTTCTTAGTGTGCCTTCTACAATTTAGGGTTAGAAGGTAGTCCTGCAATATTCTCATTCACTCAGTTCGTAAAAAACAACAAAGGTCGGCGTAGTATTGTAGACCAAAACCATCTTTGAAAGAAGAGGCAGCAGAGTCCAGCAGTGGACTAATAAGGAATGATGAACAATGACAGCAGATAGCTGGTGGAGCAGTGGAGGTTTTCTAATTTGCAGGTAGTGTTGCAGTATTCAGATAAAACAGGAGTGTGCTGTAGTTAACGTAAACCCGGTTTATTTGTATTAAATAATTGATACAAATTGGCCCTATCAACGATTTTATACTACGAGTACCACGCGACGTGTGTTTAGTTCAATGATCGATATTGCACATTCAATATAAAATATATATGTATGTTATTTTATATATATTTTTCTAAAGTGTTAAGTCCTCAAATTATGTACGAGCTCGTACACTGCTAATGAACAAAGAGATTATATAACACTAGTTACCTGTTAGGATATGTTACCTTATTTGCGTTACAATCATTACATTTATTCCACGGACAGCGGAAAGTTTGAAATCCTTTTCATCTACAGTAAAGCACGTGGATGGAATAGCGCCGAGCGTGGTTTTACTTTGTATCCGTGTAATAAAGTTTGTGAACCCAGCTTTGAGCATTTTAACTCTCATTTGAGCTTGACTAATGGCATAGACGGTCAAAGAGTAGATCATTCAAGAATTTACTAAATAATTGTGAGGGTTGGTTGTTAATAGCAGAATAACTGTTAAATTATTGAATACTAGAGGATCCGGTGAACTTTGATTACCTATATATTTATGTAAAATGTGGAGACAAATTTCTAAATGCACCTATAAATATTAGACTTCCAAGTGTCATTTTTTTATTTCTAAAAAAACAAAAGTTTCTATTGTAAATTGAAATTGTCGTTTTTAGTATGTTCCAACGCATTTATGTATTTATGTTTCTTACTGTTTAAAATTCATAGACACACTGTTATAGATCATTTTCAGCCAAATTGGTCCAGCCTTTCTTGAGTTTTAATTAAACAAACTACCAGCTCTTCATTTAGATATATATAGATAGATTTCACATTCACAAAACAAAGGTGAGTTAAAGTTATAACATTTATAACTCAAGATCGATATGATGAATACTTTGTGTATGAAACTTAACACAGACGAGAATAGAGTTGCGACTAAAAATGCAGATAAAACTGGAAAATTAACACTTAATAATTTCATATTATTGCCTCAAGTAATTAACTATAAATTCTCAAAATTAAAAAAAACCCCGACATAGTGACCTGGGTTCCCTTTAAAAAGTAAAAAACACGTTATGCGCTTTCATTTCAGACCCCACCTGATGATATTTTTGCAGACATTCGGTTACTCTTCCCCACTTTCATCCCCATAACTTTTAAACGGCTCAAACGATTTTCATGAAACATGTCTAAGAACACTCGCACGTAACTCACCTTTCATACAAAAAAACTAAATTGAAATCGCTTCATCCGTTCGGGAGCTACGGTGCCACAGACAGACAGACAGACACGTGAAACTTATAACACCCCTCTTTTTGGTCGGGGGTTAAAAAATACTACTCTCAGGGTATTTATTAGCCTTTATTTTGTATGTGGTGTCATTTATCTTAATTTAAACATGTATAAAAGTTATGTTTGTGTTATTCGTAGTGTATATAGTCATTTATTTATACATTCTTTTGTCATCCTTTCAACTCAGACTTTCCAACAATAGTCAGATCTAATTACAGCTATGTGACATACAAAATCCTTTTATACCCAAACATTACTTTCCATTTATTATACTCCCAATTTTCTCATTTAATCCGTAAAGGGCCCTGTCGACGGCGAGAGGCTCCCTACAAATAAGACTGAAGTTATATTAGGCAAAGTGTGACTGTTTAATACGACTATCCCTTCGAGAATTTAGACGTAAGTTTATTAGTTACTAGCCGACCCACGCAACTTTGTCTCCGTCTATTTTCAGTCCATTATGCTCGGCTCCTACTGGTCTAAGCGTGATGTAAAGTATCCTATCTTAGGCACGCCAGAAAAATACACATCTATACTAATATTATAAAGCTGAAGAGTTTGTTTGTTTGTTTGAACGAGCTAATCTCAGGAACCACTGGTCTGATTTGAAAAATTCTTTCAGTGTTGGATAGTACATTTATCAAGGAAGGCTATAGGCTATATATCATCACGCTACGACCAATAGGAGTGGAGCACCAATGAAAAATGTTTCAAAAACGGGGGAAATGTGTCACGCTACGGGCAATAGGAGACGTAAACAAGGTTGCGTGGGTCAGCTAGTTTAAAATAAACTCGTGAAAATCGGTTCAGAGTTCATAGTGCGCAATAACGTAACACGAGAATTATACATAAAAGATGTATAACATTATTCTAATATACAATTAACGGTTGATATTTATTCAAATAGTAAAACATTAGATAAATTGTTAAAACGTGCAACCATATTTGTAAAATAAAGATTTATGTGCGATAGATAAATCCTAATCATTCGTGAAACATAAACTTTGCCTTACTTTTTGCCAATCAAAGGCCCATTCAGCTGCGTATAAGCCAGCTTTTATTTCTGCGAAGGTTGTTATCTAGCAGGGTAATAAAACATGTACTCGTGGTAGGCCTTCAAGCAATTTGTAGCATCTGCACCTTGTTACGAAGAGCTCTTTCATGGTATGAGAATTGCCGAAGTATATTTCGGTTTTAACAAATTTACTAACTTATAAAGCACACGCTGTTTAGAGATTTCATTACAAAAAAGTTAGCCGAGCTTTATATAAGTTAACATAAACAATGTTAGTTTATTATTCACGCTTTTACTCATGTGTTTTTTTCGAGGTAGGTTTATTCCAAAGTATATAATAATGAAAAGGGATAAATACGTTAAATAAATCTTACAATTTTGATGGAAGGCTCTGCTCTGAAAAGCTGAAGAGTTTGTTTGTTTGAACGCGCTAATCTCAGGAACTACTGGTCCTATTTGAAAAATTATTTCAGTGTTAGATAGCCCTTTTATCAAGGAAGGCTATAGGCTATATATCATCACGCTAAGACCAATAAGAGCGGGGCATCAATGAAGAATGTTACAAAAACGGGGGGAAATTATTACGCTACGGGCAATAGGAGACGTAAACAAAGTTGCGTGGGTCAGCTAGTGCTAGTGCAATATATTTTGTATAATAAGGTTTATTTTTCGATGTCATATTTTTGAATGCATATACTATATATTGATTTAAGCTTTCATGGTCATTAACATTAAAATAGAAATCGACGGGATTGCTACCATGTACCTTTTTGTTTGTGAGTATCCGATAGTTCGGCGCTGTTGCAATCTTCAGTTACTCCGTGATCATGGCGCTTGCAACAGCGCCGAAATATCGGATACTCACAAACAAAAAGGTACATGGTAGCAATCCCGTAGATTTCTATTTTAATGCATATACTATGTTTATGTCTTACCAATACACTATTAATCTTCCTAGATACTTTCTTTAGAATAATCTATTGGCATACCACAATATCACATTCTTTAGCGCATTAACACTCTCGTGCTGTATTACTCATTCTCGTTGTGGAATTCTAAAAAAAAATTACTAAATTGTAGAATGTCCTTTCTCTCTAACAGAGGACAAAAAAGTCACAAATTTCAACAAATCTTATGTTCCTTTTTTATTTTTCGTTTCTGAACAAGTAGGTACGTTTTAGCGCGAATGATTATGTAAGCACTTGGGAATATTGTTAAGATCGCATCACAAACGGCGTTCTACGCATTCATTCTTAGAAAATGACAAACGTTTGAATCGTAAAATTAGCAATTACCCATATGAAAAGACGGTTCTGACACAATCTGTGATTGATCAAAGGGTCCAATTAGACGACAAAGGTAGAGACGACACTACAATAGGTGCACAGGTGCCTTGACAACTGGCGTATTTTCACGGTATCTGATAACAGGCCGGTTGTGTAATAGCACGTATTCAAAAGCTGGAATCACAGACATACTCTTAGAATGATGTGACTGCTGGATAAAAGTTTTGCGGCGAATCACTATACTTTTACTAGTATTTTCTGTCTTCTTTTTAAATAGTAACAACTCAATAATAATGTACATATAATATACAGTTAAATATAAATATTTATAAATATTTCGAACATCTAACACACAACGCCATCTAGTCCCAAACTAAGCAGAGCTTGTATTATGGATACTAGACAACTGATACGAATATATATATTTTTAAATACTTACATATTATATATAGAAAACACCCAAACTCCGAAACAAATATTTGCAGATCATACAAACATTTGGTTCGACCCGGGAATCGAACCCGAGACCTGAAGCACAGCAGTCGCATAAGCGCTACCACTGCGCCACCGAGGCAGTTAAGGTATTTAGTATACTAACACCGTTGTAAACGTTAACGCGCCATCATCTGTATATGTACACCCATATTATTTCAAAAACACTGAACATATATGTTACGTACCTGTTATTCTCCACAACACTAACGGCCTATTTCGTAACACGCTACCCCGTCCCCGCATTTCATAAGACGCTCCCCCCGACACAATATTGCCGATGCATAACCATTGCCGTTACACATTCTAATTCTTCTCGCACTCAGTCGACGGTATCAACTCACGTTGGTTATTGAACGCCGAGCCCCACAAGAGCAAACGTGGGGGTTATATTGTGACTTCTCTTGGATATTTTTATTATGCAACATGTGCCTCTGAGGGTTGCGTCGTGTATGTTAAAAGGTATTACGCTATTCAAATTATGTATGAAGAGGCGTGAATATTTACTTTTTGTGTAGCTCGTCGTGTAATTGTTTTTGGTCACATAAATATAAGATATTCTTACACATCTGATTGTACTTTAAGGTGACTTTGGTAATCGAACGTGTTTTGAATATTATCCAATATCAATTTTCACATTAGATCCCGTGTGCCGTTGTACATTTGGTACTTCAAATTCAAATTCTCTCCTTTCTTTTCTTTGTCTTTTTTATTAGACAACACCTTATTATTACAGAACATTAAGATTAGAACTTTACAAACATACACACATCAAAAGTGTCTAGGGATCAACATATATTTTTGCAATAACTTTTCTCCTGATTGATATTAATTAAAAATTTCTTTAAGGATTCATCAAATAAAGTGTTTTCGTTTGTCACAGTAACGATAAACCAAGTCACCTTTGCATTAATAAAGAAATTTGCCATTTTCCTAATAAAGGGATTTTTGACATTTGAACCACTAACATTAAAGTTCGAAAAAAAGACTGAAATAACAGTTTTCTTTAAAATTTTATTAGGTAACTTAAACAATTAATAATCCGTGTTTCTACCGCGAACACTAACAACACAATAACATCGGTTTGGCATACTCAAAATGAGTTCATCCAAATCACGCTGTGGAATGGCCGCCCATGTTCGGTGCAACAACAAAAAAAGGTCTTCTTGCGACTGGATAGTCTCCATATTCGGCAGAGCTCTTCTCTGTAGCATATCCCATGCATGCTCAATCGGGTTCAAGTCTGGCGACTGAGCAGGCCAGGGCAGGACATTGATGTTAGCTGCGGCGAGAGTCTGTCTTACAACTCTTGCGGTGTGCGGTCGTGCATTATCATGCATTAACTGAAATAAGGGACCGATTTGCACTTGTAGAGGAACGATGACGTCTGATACAATCGTCTCAGCATAAATTTGAGCGTTGAGGTTGCCTCTGATCCAAATCAATTCAGTTCTTCCGCCGATCCAAATACCCGCCCATACCATGATGGTTCCACCACTATAAGGATGGACTTCCTGGCAGGATTTTAATCGCTGTTGGCGTCCAGGGGTTCTCCAGTGTCGTATACGTCTTGTATCCGGTCTCATACCAAAACGAGACTCATCAGAAAAGCACACGAAACGCCATTGTTCTTCTGCCCAATTTCTGTGTTCAAGAGCCCATTGATATCGAATCCTACGATTGTGCATTGCTATAGGTGGTACCCGTAGCGGTCTTCGGGAATGAAGGTTCACTTCATGCAAGCGGTTTCTGACTGTTTGGTCGCTAATTAAGTTCCCTGAAGAGTGAGTGATGAAGCCTCACGGTTAACATCATGGCGGTTATTGTTGGAGCTCTTCGAGTTAAGATTTGAATGTATCGGTCTTGTCTCCGTGTGGTGCAGCGATACCGTCCTCCATGGCGCTCAGCCACGGTACCAGTGCTTCGGTAACGTGTCCAAAGTCGACTGATAACACTCTGACTTGTATTCAGAGCTAAAGCCACAGTACGTTGCCGGGAACCAGCTTCTATCATTCCCACGGCTCTGAGCATTTCTTCCCTGCTTAAATGACGTCGCCGCTCCATAATAACGTTGGTTTTAATCAGTAGTAGGGAAACAGTAGCACTAATAATGTCTTCAGTGCGTTGTATGTTTTTATAGGGAAAATATTGACAGCTTATTTTCATCTTTTACTCGAATTTGATTGACAGTTCCTGATTCAAATTATGAAATGCACCAAAAAGGATCCATATAAATTTATAAAATCATAAATTTATTACAAAGCCACATCTCAATCTCAAGAAATCCGCATAAAAATGCTTGATCCCTAGACACTTTTGATGTGTGTACATGAAACGAGACAAAGAACACACAATCTTAGAAACACAATTTGAGGATCACTCAAAGTGTTGTTTGGTTTGAACCCACAAAACTTAGCGCAGTAGAAAGCGATGCGACCGCTTAAACCACTAAGCCATCCATGACTTCGTAAGTCCTACATAACTTACATAAGACAGTGGTTATGTTGCGTTCTTTCTTTTTATTTTCCGAATACATAATTTATGCTTTTTGCTCGCATTGATAGAAAGGGGAGAGGATTTAATATATTTCAGACTATTTCAATCTGGTTTGATTAAATTCGGTGTGCAATAGTGGAGCTGTTCCTCATTAGAGATGTGCGTTGAAGTAACGAACTAGTTAAATCAACCGTCCACGTACAATCAACGCTTCAACTGTTCATCGTTCTTTGATCGACTAGTTGAATTCGTAGACGGCTAAACGTAAAGTGTAGATGTTCATATCAACGTTCAACTCTTCAACTACGCGTTTAAATAGCCGTATAATAACCTCGTAGCAACGGCTAAATAGTTAATCTATTTATACCTCTATTGTATTGACACAGCGTTGATATTTAAATGCATATCATTAAGCGACATACACCCTTAACTTATTATTATCGTAGAAGATGACGATATCTATACAAATAAATAAAATTGGAGTGTCTGTTTGTAATATTAAAATAACCGCTTTTTACTAAATGCATATGTATGTTTACACAGTACATATACCAAAATATCATTTTTTAAAATTTTTGTCTGTCTGTTTGTTCCGGCTAATCTCTGAAACGGCTGGACCGATTTTGACGGGACTTTCACTGATTGGTAGCTGATGATATAAGGAGTAACTTAGGCTACTTTTTTAAGACTAGCTTCGCCCCGCGGCGTTACCCGCGGTACGACAATGACCACGGGTTCAACTAGTATTACTTAAAAACATTCTCTGAGTTTTATCGTCTCTTTATGAATGCACTTTAATAAGATCTAATTCCAGCAACCAAAGTCGCTGGTAGCAGCTATTATTAGTATAAAATGTTCGCGATTGTGTGTATGCATTTAGTCTCTTACTTTAATATGGTCGAAATATTTCTTTCATCAACTTCTAACTGTATTCCACTGTGAAAACAAAAGATACATTTATTAATAAACAGAAATACATTGTAAATTCATGCTCATAAATATGTGGTCTTAGCAGGCATTGAACCAACGAAACGCATCGAGATGTACTAAACTACTACTGTTGACGACTTCGACTTATAAACTTAAACGTCGAGTAGTCTAATTCGACAATTAGTTAAAAGAGTTAACCTGTCAACTAGTTGAAAAAATTAACTAGTTAAGGGACTAGTTGATGAACTACTTTCAACGGTATCGTTTCGTTGACCAGAAATACGTCAACGACACATCTCTATTCCTCATACTGGTTAGGAAAACCATATTGGAAGTCTGAGCTGAATTAGTTACTACTTGAAGAGACGGAGTGAGGTTTGCAGTTTTACCACTTGCTGATAAATTCCCTGATAGACTATTAAGAACTTATACCGTCAAAATTATTGATCCCACCAAAAACATTTTCATGTAAAATGGTGCCAAGACGACTGCATATGGCTTACCCTGTGAAAAAGATATCAGATCTCTTCTGAATCTACACGTCTCTACCAACCCTAACTCCACAAACTCTACATCTGAATTTTTACTTTCACTTGTCCTTTATCTGTCAAATCGTGTTATACGGTAGATAAATCTGTCATTTTATCAGAAACTAGTGAAACCGATCCTAAGTATTATAAAAATAAAATTATTTCTGCTATAAGTTCATCTGTTGGTTATAAAAAAAACTTGAAAACATGTGAGACCAATATTGTTTAAGTATACTCGTGTTCGATTCTCCAATCTGAGTTGATTCGGTATTAATACTACATAATGTTGTGTACGTACATGTTACGTGTTTTGGTATGCAACGATCCATTTTCCTTAGGGTATCAGTCAGATAGCATTATCGATGTACTAGGTTGACATCAGCTGAAATAAATTCTATCTATCCATTTCTTTTCTTTGCTTTGTTTACATTTGTAAACTTCGCATAAAAAAAACAAAATTTCCAAACACGTTCATTTGCTTGAAGACGTTATTTAGTTTAATGTGATGTCTTTTGGTTTTGTTTTACTTGTCGGTGACTATAGATTCACTCTAATCTATTATTAAAATATAATATATTAAAATATTCAAAGATTACCAAACAGTTAACCCAAAATTACTGAGTATTTACATAAATACAAAATAATTACTAAACGCTAACTAGAAAAGCTTAACAGAATTCACATTATTTTTTGTTTTCTTTGTAATCCCTATATAATAAACCGATTAAGACTATTAGTCGAAAAAAAATTTAAACATTTACCAGAGAAAGAATATTTCAGAGAAAATAAAAATTAATATTCAAATTTTGACATTACAAAGTCTGGTACGTTTGATAGTAAAATAAAGAATAATTTAAGCGTGTTTTTCATCACGTCCCTTATCATTTTCATTAAAATAAAGTGCCAAGTTCTTAAACAATCATGGCGAACAAAGGAACACCAGACCACGTAGGCAAGAAGTGGTCTTTTTATTCACTTAATGATATTTTTTTATACAGGCAAGGTAAATAGAGAGCTCGCAGACTTAGTTAATTGGATACCATTAGGGACATTTGACCTCTGGTTAGGGTTGCCATACAATTTTTAATCAGAAATTTTGGTAGACTATAAATAAGTATAATTAACATGGGAAACAAAGTTGAATGCTTGTGTTTGTATTATACGATTCAATTTTGTCGAGTATTATTATTTTGATTCAAGCAAGAATATTAAAAGCTATGATTTCCACACTCACGACTTCATTGCCATATAGACATGGTTACTAAAAGAGCCCCCTCTTTTAAGGATAGCTACACGTGTGGCGTTGTGTGTATATTTTGCATTTCAATTTCTAGCTCCAGTATACTGCTGATGTTTTTATACAGAGGTGTTAAAGAGAGGTGTGCGACAGCGTGACAACCCTACGGGAGAGCAAAGCTACAGGCGACTTAATGATGTACGAGGTAATTAAAAGTTTGTAAGTACACTTTTAGGTTTCGTTTTTCATTTAATACCCTTCAGCTTTGTTATACATACACATATGTAATTAGAACCGAAATGTTTGCTGCATGGGCTAAAGAGGCTTACCCAAAACTCAAAGGTAACACTTTAAAATCCTGCATGTTACTTTAGCACTTATTCTCGGCGTGTTAAAACTATAAATCCGTCGTCCCTCATCATGTCTCTAAAAGGTCAGCGTTTGTACGCTCTCTAACGAGCAATAATTACGTACTCTTGCCATGTACAGACAGTGACCAGTTACGATTTTCTTATACGTATTGATTATAGAATCGTTCGAGTACTGCATACGTCACCGGTTTATGCACCTATATAATTTACTGTCGTTTACTTTTTCAGTATACTTTAATACCTTACATAAATGTCACAGCAGCTTTTTAACTTCTTACTAGTGACGATGAAAGAGAGCGATAGTTAATGCCCGTCTTTTGTATTTGTTCCCTTAGTTTTAATCACAGTGTGTTATGACTATAAAAATAAGTACTAAAGGGAGGGTGACAAGTAGTAAGAGTAGATAAAACCTACTTGAAACCTCTTTAACCGCAAAAACGTGCAAATACCTAAAATACTGATGCGTACGCTGTGCCACTAGATTTTTTTTTTTTTTTTTTTATGATATAAGGGGCAAGCGAGCAGACGTATCACCTGATGGTAAGTGATTACCGCCGCCCATGGACACCTGCAACACCAGAGGCGTCACAAGTGCGTTGCCGGCCTTTTAAGAAGGAGTACGCTCTTTTCTTGTAGGTTTGAAGGTCGTATTGGTCCGGGAATACCGCAGGCGACAGTTCATTCCACAGTTTTGTTGTGCGAGGCAGAAAGTTCCTAGAGAACCACACAGTTGTGGACTGCCAGCCATCTAAGTGATGGGGATGAAATTGCTGTCGCGTAGGACGATGGCGGAAAGAGGCGACAGGAATCAGCCCGAACAATGCCTCGGAGCACTCCCCATAGTAAATGCGGTAGAAGATGCAAAGCGAAGCCACATCTCTACACAGCGCCAAAGAGACCAGCCGAATTGAAGATTCCTTCCTCCGAAAATGCTTAAGTAAAGACAACTGTCGCTTATTTCTTACAGGAATTACATACTTGAGTAGCATTTGTCGTCGCAATGTGGCCGGATCACGTTGCGAAACGCATCAGCACGTCACAACACCTCACAAGCAGTACGTCACTCCTCGTAAAATGCTCTAAGTTTATGTGGAGAGTTTTCTACCTACGCCAAGTATTATCAGTGACTTCTGGTGATAAAGTAAACTTTAACAATATAGTAGTGATTATTATCATTGTTTGATATCTTAAGATATGTATGCTGCCATAGTGTGGGTTATCATTCCGTGCTCCATTCTCTGCTTCGCAATGAGTATGGTGACCACTTCTTTTGGATTCTACTAATGCTTTCCATCAGGCAGAGTAGACTCACTTTGGCAGGAGCACATATACATATATAAAAAAGCGGCCAAGTGCTAGCCGTACTCGCCCATGAAGGGTTCCGCAGCAGCAAGTAACATAACTTTTTTTTTTTAATATTTGTGTTGATTGAATGAAAGGTAAATTGCAGTTTACGATTTATGACGTATTAAAAAAAACTACTTACTAGATTTCGTTCAAACCAATTTTCGGTGGAAGTTTGCATGGTAATGTACATCATATATTTTTTTTAGATTTATCATGCTATTATTTTAGAAGTTACACGAAGAAGGGGGGGGGGGACACATTTTACCACTTTGGAAGTGTCTCTCGCGCAAACTATTCAGTTTAGAAAAAAATGATATTAGAAACCTCAATATCATTTTCGAAGACCTATCCATACCCACACGTATGGGTTTGATGAAAAAAAAATTTTTGAGTTTCAGTTCTAAGTATGGGGCCCCCAAAATTGATTGTTTTTTTTTGTATGAAAATCTTAATGCGGTTCACAGAATACATCTACTTACTAAGTTTTAACATTATAGGTCTATAGGTTATAGGTCTATACAGACAGACGGACAGACAGACAGACATGACGAATCTATAAGGGTTCCGTTTTTTCCTTTGGCACGGAACCCTAAAAATGAAACTGCGTATATGCCTACGAACGCCTGTATGTCAAAAGACGTAAGTGCGTTGCTAGACCCACAGAAACGCGAGCCCCTTCGGAGGTTTTGGCCTCAGGTAACCTCACCTGCTTTCTGCGAGATCCTCGTGTCGTTCCGGTCGATCCAGCCCATATATGCCGAACCATCCGTCCAACAATGAATTTAAATATTTTACCCATCTTTAAATGTTCCGTAAACAAACTTCATTATAATATGTTTCTGCCATCAGACGTTGAAGACTCTCTGTGTGTTCAGTGATGTCGTAAAACAGTGAAGTAGAAGTACGTTTAGTTAATAGCCGTGTTCAATGTCTTTCTAATAATAGCTACATCAGATAAAATGACTGTAACGCTAAGTTCTTTCCCGATGTCAGTTTCGTTTGTTCTTAGGTAGTTGGAACATTTAAGGTTATTCCTATAGATTTAAGCGTCTGTTAAATTAATATGGTTACATAAAACGTAGGTGTTCTGAAATACACAACCACGTGTTAGTACTTCCTACAATTATCTTAGAAACATAAATAGAACAAATATCTTAAAAGGTATATTACATTACCTGCATATAAATGCATATAATTTTTTTTTAAACAAATTTCATAGCTGCCTTACGTCAAAACTTATGTCAAGTTACATCAATATATATATAAATCAATGCCACTTTTCGTTGTAATTTTATAACTCAAGAACGGGCTCACCTATACAAACCAAATGTTTAGGCTTTGTTCGGACTATTAAGTAGATGGTTTATGTGAAGTTTGCACAAAATCGCTCGAGCGGTTCTTCATTTATCACATTCCCAACGAAGTGGGCACGGGTCAGCTAGTATTTAATAAATATTCAAACATACCACATTCGTTGTTAAATAAACGTTTGCCACATTACCTGAAAACAAATAAAATATATTAGTACTATATTTGTCAAATATAGTCAAAAACGTTCAAGAAAGCACTGCATACGTTACAAGTTGGCATATGTTCTCCAAATGTTCTCACATGATCTCCAAAGTTCCCGCATGTTTCTTTCTAATGTCAGAAATATTTTGGACGGTTTGTTTTCGATATATTACTGCCACATAAATCACGATGATCAGTGGGATTTCGGCATGAGAATAAGGAATTTGATATGAGGAGTGATTCTATCTCTGCGTAACCCTAATCATCTGCCTAGAGTATGATCAAATTCGATCAAACTCGACCATTGGATGCACAGCAATATTTATTTATCAATGAAACTATCTCAGAAAACCATTGCAACGGTTCATGATACTCTTAATTCCCTGTTTTTCAACATAAACACAACAAAAAATACATCTATTCATTTTATTTTTCACTATTAAAACTACACACGAAATACCCCGCGTCAACAAGCACGAAATTATCAATTTCAAACTTTCAGCGGCGGTAGATTGTCCGGAAATGTCTGCGCAGTTTCAATATCCTGTATGAAATACTTTTAATATAAATGTTATTTTCACCGCTATCGAATAAACATAAACTAGGTATATTATATTTAAAATTCTCGTGTCACAATGTTTGTTACCATACTCCTACGAAACGGCTGGACCGATTTTTATGAAATTTGGTGTGCATATCGGGTAGGTCTTAGAATCGACCAACATCTATTTTTATACCCCATTTTTTTAATGGCAAAACATCGTTTGCAGGATCAGCTAGTGTAAACATAGATATAATAGTGTTTTGATGTATGTATGAATACAATTACTTACAGTACAATCTGACGTTAAGAAACAGTACTATTACTTTTTATTGTTTGACCCTACATGGTCGACTAAATTCTTGTGGGAATTTTGTTAAATACACATTTACTAAATATCAACGAATTATTGTTGTCTTTTTTCATAATATCTATTAATAGAATGTCGCCTGATATGAGTAATAACCAATAAAAGTAATAATCGTAATTATCTTGACATGCCACAAAACTTTCGAGACCGTCACCTTGGATCTCGAACTTATTAAACTTGGTTTGGTCTCTACATAGAAGTTTGTTATTACAAGCTTTTTATTTACTTGCAATGTATGTATGTATGCTTGTATGTTCGGGTGGAATCTTGTAACTCAATTTTGAAGTCTACTTCAAAATTGAGTTGCAAGATTAAAATTACAGCAAAATTTGCTGAAATTTTGCAAGCATATGTATACAGCGTGACAATACAATATTATAATGACATGGAGCTGATCTGATGCTGGAGCTGGAAGGAGGCCATAGGAACTCTGTAAAGAACCGTCGCAACATCATCGAGTTTGATTGGTCTCGAGGCAAGTTGAATTACATTGAAGATTATTTTTTATTATTGCTTGTTACTTGCTGTAACATGTTAAGATCTAGGTTTAACACGCCGATTACCACTAAAATTCAGTAACAAATAAAACAACGAAACAGAATTGACTTTATTCAATTATTTTCTCGAGTACTGAACATCGGAGTGACTCGAGTGTATCGATTATTGAGCTGCAAATTAGTGCACAACTCGAGTGCGTATTTGCTCATCTCGAGCGACCGTGTCAAGGACTAACGAATTTAATCGAGATAGTTGTACATGAGTGGATACCAGTATCTCATCGATTGTAAATACAAATATTACGAGTTCATTAAAAGTAAGAAAGTATTGTAGAATACTGAGAGATTGGTTGTCTGATTTAGTGAGAAATAAAGAGAAGGGCGTTAAGTCAAATATAACCGCCGAACGTGAATATCTTTACACAAACAAAAAAATCCTGGTCAAGTGCGACTCGGATTCGCGCACCGAGGGTTCCGTATAAACCTGTATTAAAGTGAAATTTATGCTTTTCGCATTTTTTCCTTTATCTGTGCTATAAGACGTTGCTTTATTTTTCATCTACACACATCAAAAGTGTCTAGGGATCAACATATATTTTTGCAATAACTTTTCTCCTGATTGATATTAATTAAAATTTTCTTTAAGGATTCATGAAATAAAGTGTTTTCGTTTGTCACAGTAACGATAAACCAAGTCACCTTTGCATTAATAAAGAAATTTGCCATTTTCCTAATAAAGGGATTTTCGACATTTGAACCACTAACATTAAAGTTCGAAAAAAAGACTGAAATAACAGTTTTCTTTAAAATTTTATTAGGTAACTTAAACAATTAATAATCCGTGTTTCTACCGCGAACACTAACAATACAAGAACATCGGTTTGGCATACTCAAAATGAGTTCATCCAAATCACGCTGTGGAATGGCCGCCCATGTTCGTTGCAACAACAAAAAAAGGTCTTCTTGCGACTGGATACCCTCCATATTCGGCAGAGCTCTTCTCTGTAGCATATTCCATGCATGCTCAATCGGGTTCAAGTCTGGCGACTGAGCAGGCCAGGGCAGGACATTGATGTTAGCTGCGGCGAGAGTCTGTCTTACAACTCTTGCGGTGTGTGGTCACATATTTCAGTTAATGCATTATCATGCATTAACTGAAATAAGGGACCGATTTGCACTTGTAGAGGAACGATGACGTCTGATACAATCGTCTCAGCATAAATTTGAGCGTTGAGGTTGCCTCTGATCCAAATCAACTCAGTTCTTCCGCCGATCCAAATACCCGCCCATACCATGATGGTTCCACCACTATAAGGATGGACTTCCTGGCAGGATTTTAATCGCTGTTGGCGTCCAGGGGTTCTCCAGTGTCGTATACGTCTTGTATCCGGTCTCATACCAAAACGAGACTCATCAGAAAAGCACACGAAACGCCATTGTTCTTCTGCCCAATTTCTGTGTTCAAGAGCCCATTGATATCGAATCCTACGATTGTGCATTGCTATAGGTGGTACCCGTAGCGGTCTTCGGGAATGAAGGTTCACTTCATGCAAGCGGTTTCTGACTGTTTGGTCGCTAATTAAGTTCCCTGAAGAGTGATGAAGCCTCACGGCTAACATCATGGCGGTTATTGTTGGAGCTCTTCGAGTTAAGATTTGAATGTATCGGTCTTGTCTCCGTGTGGTGCAGCGATACCGTCCTCCATGGCGCTCAGCCACGGTACCAGTGCTTCGGTAATGTGTCCAAAGTCGACTGATAACACTCTGACTTGTATTCAGAGCTAAAACCACAGTACGTTGCCGGGAACCAGCTTCTATCATTCCCACGGCTCTGAGCATTTCTTCCCTGCTTAAATGACGTCGCCGCTCCATAATAACGTTGGTTTTAATCAGTAGTAGGGAAACAGTAGCACTAATAATGTCTTCAATGCGTTGTATGTTTTTATAGGGAAAATATTGACAGCTGATTTTCATCTTTTACTCGAATTTGATTGACAGTTCCTGATTCAAATTATGAAATGCACCAAAAAGGATCAATATAAATTTATAAAATCATAAATTTATTACAAAGCCACATCTCAATCTCAAGAAATCCGCATAAAAATGCTTGATCCCTAGACACTTTTGATGTGTGTATAAAGACAACTCCCGCACTAGGAATAAATCCTGTGTCGCGGGGGACTTTACAGACATACATGAAACGGACACAAAGAACACCCAGACTCAGAACAACAATTTGTGGATCACACAAAGAGTGTTGTCCTACGTGGGAGGATTAGAACCCACGACACTTGGCGAAGTAGGAAACGGCGTGGTAACCGTTAAACCACTAGGCCAAACGTGCAGTCAACTTCGTACCAAATTTCAAGATTCTGAGTTCACGGGAAGTACCCTATAGGTTTTGATTCCCTTGCGGGTGTCGAAAATTTGCAGCATAAACGGCTGTACCTTCTGATTGCGTTGGCTTAGAAGTGAGCTTTTTTAACAGCTCCAAGGGACAGTAGACCTGAATATTTGATATGAATTTCAGCAAGATACCTCCACGCGTTCCTAAGAAAAAGAGTCTCGACTGACAGACAGACGGACGACAAAGTGATCCTATATGGGTTCCGTTTTTTCCTTTTGAGATACGGAACCCAAAAACAATCCAGGTTCATTGTATTAGTATACCGAGTATTAGGGGCATGATTATGGAGCCTGGAAAATAATGAAAACCTGAAACCAACCCTATACAGACCCTTCTATCTAGCGTTCTACAGTAGGCTAAGACATTTTCTCTAAGAAGTGGAATGTCCTATGTCCAACAGAGGACTGTTAAAAGCTGTTGATGATGAATATGATGATGGAAGACTCATTATCATCAGCACGTTGCCGTCCACTGGTGGACATAGGCCTCTCCCAAGGAACACCACAGAGCCCGGTCTCTTGCTTTCTGCATCCAGTCGCTGCCAGCCCTCCTACGTAAGTCGTCCCGCCATCTGGCCAGAGGGCGTCCCACACTACGTTTGCCAAGACGCGGTCTCCACTCTAAAACACGCTTTCTCCAGCGCTTGTCTGGATGGAAGACTACATGCGATTTACTAATGATCCCTTTGATTTATAGGTTTAAAAACAATTGATTAGATCAGAAAAAAAAACAGCGTTTTACTATTCACACTCCGTCATGTAAGTAAAGTTTTAAACTATATTATTATTTCATGAAAATGCTGCTGGATATAGGCCTCTCCAATTGAACTGCACTTGGTTTGATCCTCGGCTTCTTGCATCTAGCTCCGATTTCAATACACTTCAATACCAGACCGACTTCAATACCTGGACCAAATTGAAATGGGACACGGGATGCACCAGCTTTCAAATAAAAAAAATCATCAAAATCGGTTCACCCAGTCGAAAGTTCTGAGGTAACCAACAGTACAAAATACAGTTGAATTGATAACCTCCTTTATTGAAGTAATTTTTTAATGGAATAGGCGGGAAACGAGCAGACGCATCGCTTGATGGTAAGCGATTACCACCGCCCATGGACACCCACAACATCAGAGGCGTCACAGGTGCGTTGCCGGCCCTTGGGGGATGGGAGGAGGTGAGAGGAGGGGTTGGGGGTATGGGCCTCCGGCATCCTCACTAACTCGGTGAAACACAGCATGAGCGCTGATTCACACCGGTTTTCTGTGAGGCCGTGGTATCACTTCGGTCGAAGTAGGTTAAAAACACGTCCAATTATTTTAAAAAAACTGGCACTAAACATGTTAGAAAAATTAATGCCACATATTAGCTGTACCCGATTAACGCGTTTTCTACTCGTAATATAAAGCATTCATGTTATTGTATATAAAAACGTTTTCCTAATACCTTATAGATTCACAGTCAACTGTCATATTTAAATAAATTGTTTACGTGAATATATTTGACATTAAAGATAAATTCCCTTGATAAACATCAACTATTAAATAAAGCATGAGATTGTGGTTCATGTTTATTATCAAATTTATTTTTTGTACACGCAGTGTCGTGTGGTTTATGATATCTGGCTTATTATAATCGGAAGCGTTTTATGTTAGTTTAGACTTAGACAATCATTACTAGTTAACATGTCATTGCGTATCATTTACATGTGGTGACAGATGAGGTAGGGGAGGGTGTAGGAAGAGCCTTCTGAGGGAGTATAGCCACTCTGATTTCAGCACGAACTGGCCGGCTGGACTGGGGCGGTACTACCCTCGCACAGAAGATCAACTTAAAATGACAGCATTCGTGCTGTCGTGTTTCGTTGGTGAGTGCGAGATCGGAAGCCCAATGATGCAGAAGCATCCCACCACTCTTGGATTCTGCTTATGCTTTCCATCAGGCAGAGTAGTCATTTTGGCAGGCCCATACACATAAAAAATACGACAGGCAGGACAACAGCACTGCAAAGAGTAGGAACACTTTAAGCAAATCCATGCCATCTGGCCAAAGTGGTACAGAAGATCAGAACCACCTTTCTAAATAGTGGCTCGTGTCCAGCAGTGGCCTATTAAAGGCTGTTGATGATGATATTGATGACTGAAAAATAGGTAGTCATTAGAATCATCGGCACATATCACTACGTTTGAACAAAGCCAAATAATGACATATCTGCGTTTATTTTGGTCTAAGACCGATATATTGGGTAAACAATATTACCGCAGAGTGCTCCTTGTCTTTTTAAGAAGCATATACATATGTAGATGCCTCTTAATATTCACAGAGTGTTACATATATTTTCACCCCACTGTTGAAGGTTTTGAAATATACAGAGCTAAATACAGTAGTATGACTTCCGTAGTTTAAAACTGATCGATGATTTAGTTAATTTTAACAGTATTGAGTACTGTCGGAAAGTAACTACTACTAAAATGCTTCTTTTTAACACTCTTTTAATTTCATTATCTATACTTCTATATCTATACTTCTATACTTATATTATAAACGCGAAAGTTTGTAAGTATGGATGGATGGATGGTTGGTTGGATGGATGGATGGATGGATGGATGGATGGATGGATGGATAGATGGATGGATGCTTGTTACTCTTTCACACAAAAACTACTGAACGGATTTGGATGAAACTTTACAGTAATATAGCTTATACATCAGAATAACACATAGGCTACTATTTTCCGCGATAACCGACATACACGCGGGCGAAGCCGCGGGCAACCACTAGTAGTAAATAACTATGTACAATGTTAGAAGTCAATTTAAAACCTTATCGTATTACCTTACCAACTTTTGCTCGTGGCTCCACCCGCGTATCGGTACGAGTAGCCTATGACCTCCCTCAGGAATCAAAGTATCTCGATGCCGAATTTCATAGATCAAACCGACAGACAGACTTACTTTCGAATTTATAATATTAGTATAGATTACTTAACCATTTAATTACCTTAAAGTTTCCTTAAACTTTGTGTCCTTCATATGCATTTTGGCATTACGAAACAACATTCAGAGCAATTCTGTAATGTCAAACCGACAGACATAATAAATAAAATAAATAAAAATGCCCTTATTTTTCATATCCATAGTACAGTTTAAATAAATTAGTAAAAGTTAGTAATTAATTATTTCTTGAATCTCTAAATGTTAATAGTGTTCGTTGGTGACCGACAGAAACCGACAGACATACACACAAGTAATTCCATTGAAACTCCTAAAATTTATAATTTTCTTTGGCAATGTTATAGAAATCCAACAAGATTAATGTATAAGGACCATCTTTTAGACTCTGCCGTTGGATGTCAACAGGGTGATCCACTGGGACCAGTTATCTTCAGTTTAGCAATACATCCCATTATAGAGCAGCTAAAATCTAAATTTAACATTTGGTACCTTGACGACGGAACTTTAGGAGGTGAAGTAGATACAGTTTTAGAAGATTTAACTTTTATTAAAAATAAATTTAAATCCATTGGCTTAGACCTCAACTCGGACAAATGTGAAATTTTTATTTGTGACAATACAGACACTCTCGACTATACAAAAATTTAATTCCTTGGCACCTAACATTAAAGTTTTAGAGAAAAGGTCTCTTCGCCTTCTTGGTTCTCCGGTCTTGGAAGAAGGTTTTCAGACATTCATAGATGACAAAATTAAAAATTTTGATGAATTTTCTGATCGTTTACTTAAAATCAATAATCATTCGGCTTTTACTATTATTCGTTATTGTCTTTTTGTACCTAATTTTACACATGCGCTTCGGTCATCACCCCTTTGGAAATATTCATCACTTTTGGAAAAAGTTGATAAAATTATACAAAACACGCTTAGTAAAGTTTTGAATGTGGCTTTAGACGATCGAGCCTGGCTCCAAGCATCCTTACCAGTTCGTTTGGGTGGTCTTGGAGTACGCAAAATTGTAGATGTCAGCCTTCCAGCATTTCTGTCTTCGGTTCATGGCACAGAAGAGTTAACCAGGAAAATTCTTACAAAGACACTGGTTGATTCTGAAGTATCATGCAAGGCCATTGCCATAGATGCTTGGCAGATAGCTTGTCCCAGTACTGCATTACCTGTTAATCCATTTTCTCAGCGACAATGGGACTCACCGTTATGTATTTTAAAGCAAAAGATACTTTTAGATACATCAACCAGTCTTGCTGAACGAGCTCGTTTGTTAGCTGTGGGAGAGTGGGAATCAGGTTTATGGATTCAGGCACTTCCATCACCCAACATAGGTACCTTGTTGGACAATACTACTTTTCGCTTTGCCACTTGCCTTCGTTTAGGAGCGCCTTGTGTTTCTCCGCATTTTTGTCACTGTGGAGAAGCTGTTGACAGTTTCGGACATCATGGCCTTTCTTGTAGCAGAAGCGCTGGCCGAATATCTCGACATGCCAATATTAACGACATTATCCGTCGTGCTCTTGTTACCGCCGGCGTTCCAGCTGTACGCGAACCAAATGGTCTGGTACGGGACGATGGCAAGAGACCAGATGGTATGTCGTTACTGCCATGGAAGATGGGTAAGCCTTTGGTGTGGGACGCAACTTGCGTTGACACCCTCGCGCCATCTCATCTTCCAAGTACAGCTTTTTATGCCGGCGCTGCTGCTGCTTCTGCGGAAAGCCTCAAACGGCGTAAGTACCAAAATTTAATAGGTAATTACATTTTTGAACCGTTTGGAGTAGAGACGCTAGGTTCATGGGGTCCGAGTGCTCGCGCTATGTTTAAACAACTAGCCAAGCAACTGATTGACGCTTCTCGCGACCAGAAGGCCGGCCTTTTTCTAGCACAGAGAATCAGCATTGCCATTCAACGTGGTAATGCTGCCAGTCTTTTGGGAACGCTACCAGTAGGCGAAGATGTGGAGTTTTTTTGACGCTTGTATGTAAATATTGTTATTTTTTTTATAAATTATGGTTATGTACATAGGTTTCTATATTATGTAATAAAGTATATTAGTAATTCCATAAAAAAGTTCGGCTTTAATCCATTCGAATTCAAACTTACGAAGTCCAAGTGAGTGTGGTTCCCCAACCGCTCCCCGTACAAACATACAAACGCACTCGTGTGTCTCGAGTTGCGTTATGTCACATAAAAAAGCCCTAAAAATCGCTACAGCCTTAAATAAGACGCTAGTCATCATAACTTTGTTCTAGGCATATAAAAGAAGAGATTTACACTCGGTACAAATATTTTGTGGAACTTTTATAGTGGCAATTTGTGAGTTGGGACCTTAAGACCGACTCGGCAAGGTTCGTAACCCGGTTTGTTGGGGGGACCATTAGCGACGGCTGAGTTACGGAGAGCTCTAAGAATACATTACTCCGTTATGCTCGGAGGATTTTGTTTTAAAAGTTTGCGCTAACATCTCAAATGGGAGAGAATGTTACTTTCATCTAACGAACATTGTGGTTATGTAACAATACCGGAATATGAATGACTGAAGGAATAAGTCGCTCATAGCTCAGTTGCACTCGGTGATTAGAAACAATCACAGAGTAAGCAACAGCGGCACGGTCAGTACCTGGCTGGATGACCGCTGGTGGCATGATACCATGAGCGTTTCCGTGATTCGGAGGTCACGTTAAGCAGTCGGTCCCGGTTGTTATCGTAAGATAACCGTCGTGAAGCTTAGTTGGAGGCCTTTATGCGGCTTAATAACATCCAACGGCAAGATTACGTAGCCACAACGTTGTCTTGTCAGTCCCCAACCCGCACTTGGCCAGCGTGGGGACGTATGGCATTAACCCTCTCCTGAGAGGAGACCCGAGCCCGGCAGTGGGACGTTATGGGTTGTTGATGATGAAGGAATAAGTTAAAAAAGTAGTCTTTATCATTCCTCGAGAATCAAAGTATCTCCAAGCCATTTCATTAAATTGAGTGCAATAATTTAGCCGTGAAAATGTAACAGGCAGACAGACGAGTTACTTTCGAATTTATAACTGTCAAAAGAAAATAAATGAATGAACAAAGTTGTGTACGGAGATCTCTACTGCATAAGTCTTGGCAACGCGTGAGTAAAAACGACAATTGTTGGGCTTATTTCTGTTCATCGATAAACTTTTACATCACATGAACCATGGTTTTATTTACAAACTTTGTTTTACAAAAGATTTTATTTGTGTTCTTTTTCTGTACAGTAAAAAAAGGTCTAGCTGTATTTATTAAAAAAGAAAACATTGTCTATTATCTTCCTGTTACGCAGTAAGGCTAGGAGAAACATGCATCAAATTCTCAATTCTTTAAACAAAATTCCATATTAATTGACTTATTAGAAAGAGAAATTAACAATCAGATTTTTATTCATGAAAACCATAGCCTATATAGTATATACATTTATTTAACTATACCTACGCAAGAAAACGAGAGGAAAAATCATACACGACAAAACTATTAAAAAAACTATTTTGTTATTATCTCTAACAACATACAATAAAATACCAACAAATAAATAGTTATAAGGAAAGCAAACAACGCAACAATCTTAATTCCAATCAATGAAAAGCACTAATTTATTTATAGTGATTAAGGCCACCCAAAAAGGTTGTGGCTTAAATGGTTAATTAACCAGAAACACATATGGCTACCAGGTCATTAATTTTCCATATATCTTACCACACATAAAATACGTCCATTTACCAGGAGTAAGTATCAAAGGTACCGTTGGAATGTTTTTATTCTTGAAATAAGTATAAACAAGAAGAAAAGATGGATCGATCTGTTGGTTGTCTGTCTTTCATTGAAGGTTTTTCCTGAATGTGAATCAAACCCACTTCTGTGGGAAATTCATGGTTCTACTTCAACCAACACCTAGTTGAAAATCCGCGCAACCTGGTAGAAACGACAGACAACTCAAAGGTTCTTTTCACATTTATGGTGAACAGGTTGATTTCGGTGAGCATAAAACCATTCAATTATATCTAGACAAATGCATTTCTTATATAACTCGCACTCATATATCGATGTTCGCTTTGAAATATTGCACAAAGTTCATGAAAATATGTTCGTAATAAAACTCGTTACATCTTTGCTTTGCTACTGCCCTCTGAATTATTCAGATGTATCAACGATGGCACGGTGTGGGAAAGCAACGAGAAATCACAGTTGTATAGTTGCAGAAAGTAGATTATTTTATTGGCCGATAATAATTTAAATTTTATCAAAAAAAAAGTCTTCAAGACTGGACCAAATTGAAATGGGACCATACGGGAGCAACGAATACAGTCGAAATGAGAACCTCCTCCTTTTTTGAAGTCGGTTAAAAATAAATTTAAGAGAATAAGACAGAGTAGATTCCTTTATTGATTAAATACATTTTCCTTTCTTTGGTAAAAGGGTATACTAGCAAAACAGTTTAGATGTTCGAAAATATTTATTACGTAGTTCCATATTTTTTTTAAGACAACTCTAGCATTAGGAGTAAACATCCTGTGTCACGGGGGACTTTACAGACATGCATAAACCCAATACATGACACAATTAACACCCAAACTCAGAACAACAATTTGTGGATCACACAAAGTGTTGTCCCGTGTAGGATTTGAACCCACAACACTTGGCGAATTGGCAAGCGGCGTGGCGACCGCCTAAACCACTAGGCCAACGTCTAATTTTTTCATGTATCCTTGAGAGTTATCAATTAATCAACACGACTAAGGAATATATAAAAAAAATGATAGATAAAAAAGTTTATTGTACAGTGTATTAGTACAAATTACCCACAGTGTTTTATGTATTACGTCACGAGAACGAAGATTGTGATCCTTTGAACAAATCTGTTGATATCATCAAAGCGCCACTGGAAGACGTTTAAAGAACTTCAAACTACTAAGACGAAACTCGAGTGCTCATTTGGCACAGTGCCCGAAGCATACACGCGAACATTTGTGCGACAAATATCAGTTTCAGAAGTTATAACTTTCTTTGCTTTTAAATGTTTTCAAGCAATACTTTCAAACTGAAAAGATGGGGTAAAATGGTAAATTTTAAGTCGATGGAAATAGTTAAGTATCTGACCAGCACAAACTCGACTGTGACTCTTAAAAGGAACAAACTTTAACCATTTTTTGCAAATTTCCGAAGAACATCTTTGTAACAATAAAATATATTTTTAATTCGGACCGCTAGTTTCTGAGATTAGCGTACAAAGAAACATTTCAGCTTAGCATAAATTAGTTTATTGACAAGACTATTTTTCTCGTACTCTTGATGGTATAATTTATTTACAATATTTATGTATCTAGCGTCACTAATACAGTTTACAAACTAGAACACTATATGTGTGTAAACCGGTTTAACTAGTAGCCGACCCTAAATAGTCTTAAGATTAATAAGGGTTAAGATGAGTCAATCATACCTGTAACTTGAATTGACTGTCCTACCGGACATTCCTGACATTCCTACCATTGCCTTTCATACTTTTCCTTTTAATATACTCGTAATTTTTCCATCTCATCCCTAAAGTGCTCAGCTTATAGTTTATTACATAAGTGAAACTAAATTTACATTCGGCAAAATATGAATATTTTAATACATTTCTTCTTATTCAGAGATTTGGAAACTAGTGCATATACGTCTTATACTTTATCATGAGAAATACCTAAACTCCTCATCTTACATAGAGCATTCGTGTAATGAGCGTTTAAACAGTATATTTAAAGTCAGATCCTGTTTTTCCGCGAGTTATTACGCGAGGTATTGTGTTATGAAAACCGTGGTAAACAATAGTGAAAGCTCTGGTGTCAAAAACAAAGAAATAAAGTGCGCTTTAGCTTTGGACCGGAGGGGATAAACTTTTCCATACACGCTTTGTGTACAACCTCATTAAAAGGACTGGTATAGTTGTTTTAAAGTCTGTTTTTGTCAGAACTAAACCCTTGTCTGTTTACAACAGTTTTTCGATTAGTGTGTGTGTTTTCCGTAAGCACTTTTTTAAAAGAAAATGCTTCAATTAAAACTCTTTTGTGTGCGTATATCAATGTGTGTGCGTAAATATTTGAAGTATTGAAACGTATAGGGGTGTAATTTACACACTATTCATGTCATTTCAGTCTTTTAAAATGATATTGTTGTGTAAAGTATGTATAAAATAAATTATTTGAACGTAATTTTATTGATCAATAATAATAAAATTTAAAACTTGTTTCATAGTTCATTGGAACCCATACTTATAATAGGTCTTTACCTATGAAATTGCCGTTTTGTATGCAATAAGTGAAAGTACTTATTTTTTCAAACTTTTTATTTCTGTCATTCGAAGTAATTACCCATGCAATCGACGCATCGACTGCCAATGCGTTCGCAAAGATGCGTCGATTGCATGGGTGATAACTTCCAATAATAGAAATAAAAAAAGTTTGAAAAAATAAGTACTTTCACTTATTGCATACAAAACGGCAATTTCATAGGTAAAGACCTATTATTATAAATGCGAAAGTAACTCTGTCTGTCTGTCCGTCCTGATAACATGAGATAACACGTCCTGATACAGAGTAGTAGAGCCACGCTGATTTCAGCACGAACTGGCCGGCTCGACAGGGGCGGTTCTACCCTCGCACAGAAAATCAACTTAAAATGACAGCGTTCGTGCTGTCGTGTTTCGTTGGTGAGTGCGAGACCGGAGGCCCAATTAGTCTAGTCAACAAGTTCCATACTTGTTGACTAGACTAAAAGATGCAGCAGCATCACTAGGCCGCCATGGTGTGGGTCGCCATACTGCATTGTCTGTATTCGCAGTGAGTATGGTGACCGCCACTCTTGGATTCTGCTTATGCTTTCCATCAGGCAGAGTAGAGTCATTTTGGCGGACCATACATAAAAAAAAAAAAAAAACATGACCAAACCGCTGCACCGATTTCAATGAAATTTGGCATGGAGATGCTTTGATTCTTGAGGAAGGACATAGGCTGCTCTTTGCTGCGATATCCGACAAACATTTTTTTTTTTTGGATTATCGAATAGACTCAGCTCTGCAGCATACGCGGTTTATAAAATTCGTCAATTAACCGATGTAGAAACAGCTAGATTAGTATATTTTAGTTATTTTCATAGTGTAATGTCATATGGTATTTTGTTGTGGGGGAATGCTACCGATATTCAAAGTATCTTTGTGTTGCAGAAGAGGGCTATTTGTGCAATTTGTAACCTTAGTTATAGGCAGTCACTGAGGAATAAATTTAAAGAAATTGGTATCATGACAGTTGCATCTCAATTCATTTATGAAAATCTAGTTTACGTTAAGAAAAATATTCATCTATACACAAAGTTTAGCGACGTTCATGATATCAATACTAGAAATAAAGATAAACTCGTGTTGCCAACCACTAGATTACAAAGAGTAAGCAAGTCTTTCCGATGTCAGGGTGTGCGATTTTACAATAAAATTCCAAGCAAATATCAAGAATTAAGTATTACCAAATTTAAGTCCTTAATAAAACAGAAACTATGTGAAAAGGCTTATTACACAGTTTTGGATTATTTAGATGACAAATTTGCTTGGGACTGACGATGCTCACTTCAGTATTTACCTACGTAGGTATCTTGTGTGAAAGTGTTAGACATTTATATTTTTATTGTATGTTGTTTTTATACCAAGTGAATTCCTTTTGTGTATGTAAATGTGAGTATAGTCTAGGCTTGTAATATAAGTTCATATTTAGTATCTTTCTGGTGGCTTTGAGTGTTTCCCCGGCCTACCCAAATGTCCTGCTGACGGTAGTGTCGCGCTTCGGGTCGTAACACGATGGCTGGGGCTCGTATGCCGTCTGTATGGACAGGCCGACTCAAAATCATGGTCCTTTCTTCAAAAGGCCAACCCAGATCCTATACTGTACTCGCACAGATTATTTTTTGTTTTGTAATCAATGTTCTCGGACTAAAAAAAAAAGGACACCTCTGTGGTTTGTTTCGGCATTTCTTACCAGAGTGAGTCGTAGGAAATGCCGGTCTCTTCTAGCTGTAAAGTCCGACGTGTAAAAATATCTGAAAAGATTTACTTACAAATAAATATCATTTCATTTCATTTCATTTCACGCGGGCGGAGCTGCGCGCAAAAGCTAGTTTACAATAACTGAGTTTTTTTTTTACTTTTGCGGTAACCAGTTTCAGTAAATAGTACCGCAAAGACTCAGAAAATATTATCTGTTTCGTTATGGCTCTGATGAACCAAATATCATTGATTATCGCGCCTAGCCACGTACGCTTTTGAAGTTTCCGATTGAGAAACAGGCTAAAAGATGTAAAGTGAACAGGTTCAGGTACTCACAGGATGCTGGAAGACAGGAGATCACCGCACAGCATCACTTCAGTCGTATTTCACGATAATTTTGGGTTTCTTCACACGCGAGATTGGTTTTCGTGCCGGCCGGCGGTTGAGATGCGTTCGAACTGATTTGTTTTACTCCCGCCGCTAGATGGCGAGAGTGATGTGTTGTAACAGCCCTCACAACGATAGGCGAGGGCCAGTGGCGGTAGATTTAAACCAGGGAGGAAAGGTCGGATTGGGTTAAAGCATCCTAAAGCCTGTTCATATCCCCCCACTTGAAATCAACCAGGGATTTCATAAGATAAGACATATTAAGATAGATTAAGTTCGAGACCTACGGCCTATGCAGATTCAGGTGTCATCATTGATGATAAGATTTAAGTTTAAAGTTGAGGTAATAAAAACAAGATAAGTTTAAATGCAATGTACAATTTGATATATACTAGATACTTAAAAATTAAGCTTAAGTGTTATAAGTTAAAGGTAATATGGATATATGGAGATAAATTAATTACTTTGTTCAATGGGAAGAGGACAAAGTTTTACAGCAGGTCTTACAAGTAAGCCTTTTGATGTTTTGACTGTCACCACCCGAGTAATGTTATCTTTACCCGGATGAAGATGTACAACGCGACCCAACCTCCATTCGTTAGCAGGTAGGTTGGGTTCATAAATGATTACAAGATCGTTCAGTTTTGGCTGACGGTTGCCATGTTTTAACCATTTCATTCGCTGTTGCAAGGTGTGCAAATAGTCCCTGTGCCACGTGCGCCAGAAGCTCTGAGACAGGCGCTGTAGTAGCTTCCAACGAGTGCGGAATGTCTCGTTTCCAGCATACACTGGTTCAGGCAGAGATACTAAAGGTCGACCGATGAGGAAGTGACCAGCTGTAAGAGCGTCAACCTCGCCGGGATCCGAAGATAATTCGACCAAGGGTCTAGAGTTTAACATGGCTTCCACCTTCGCTAAGATAGTATAAAATTCTTCAAAGGTAAGAATTTGCGATCCGATAATACGTTTGAGATGGTATTTTGTCGACTTTATACCACTCTCGAAAATGCCTCCGAAGTGAGGACCGGAAGGAGGGTTAAGCTTCCACGTGATTCCTCGAGAAGCGAGAAGAGTGGAAATACTATCGCTTTCGCGGCTAAGCATTTCGCTTACTTCCGACAAGTAACGCCTGGCACCCACGAAGTTAGTACCACCATCTGTGATTATGGAGTGACAAAGGCCTCTCCGCGATACAAAACGATCTAAGGCCGCTATAAATGCCTCAGATGTGAGCTCAGTAACCAGCTCGAGATGAACGGCCTTGGTCGCGTGGCAAACTACGAGACAAAGATAAGCTTTGTAAGATTTAGCGTTGCGACGTCTACTTTCTTTTATCATAAAAGGACCTCCGAAGTCGACGCCGACTGTTTGAAAACAATGACCTGGTTGTAGTCGGGAAGATGGAAGATCACCCTGTAACGGTTGAAGTGGAATAGGTTTGATTTTAAAACAGGTCACGCATTTAGATAACCGCGATCTGATAAGATTTCTACTGCCGAGTATCCAAAATCGACGCAGAATTAAAGATTGGAGTAGGCGAGGCCCACAATGAAGATAAGTTGTATGATAGTGGTCAATAAGAAGAGTACTCAATTGAGAACCCTTAGGTAAGAGGTATGGATGTTTGACGCGACCAGGTAATGACGCGTGCTTGAGACGTCCCCCCACTCGCAAGATTCCGCGAGAGTCAAGAAAAGGAGAGAGTTTAGATAAATGTTTAGGCAAAGGTTTCCTGGATGCCATTAAAGATATGACATCATTAAAACTTTGCTGTTGAACATATTTTGTTAAATGATCTAAAGATTGGAGTAATTCAGTGGCTGTCAGGTAAGGTAATAAGTTACGCTCAGCCCGTTTAGCTTTCGCGTTGTTGATGAACCGGTAGATCCACGCAACCACTCGTTCCACTCGGGAAAGAGAGGAGTGGCGTTCCATGATGGAATTAAGCAAATCAGCTTCCCGTGTCACACTAGTATGACACGCGCGTGAGTCGGGCTTAAGTTCTGGCACGCTATCGGACGCGTCAACTGCTGAAACAGGCCAGTCGCATGGTTCGTTGGACAGCCACTGCGGACCAGACCACCAGATTTGATTAGAAGATAAAGATAGGCATGATAAGCCACGACTACAGATGTCGGCTGGGTTGTCATGGGTAGACACATGTCGCCATTCAGTTAACACAGGACTGTCGTTAATTAGTACCACTCTGTGGGCAACGAAGGTCTTAAGCTTGTGTGGCTCAGTATTCAACCAGGACAACACAGTCGAGCTATCTGTGAATAAGATAGATTTAGTCAAAACGATTTTTGAACTAAGCAAGGAGTGAATGTGATTTATTACTTTGGACAGTAATACAGCACTGCACAGCTCTAAGCGGTTAACCGTTAACACTTTTAGAGGTGCTACCTTGGACTTAGCAATTAAAAGATAAACTTGTATGTCGTGAGAGGTCACGACACGAAGATAAACACAACATCCATATGCTTTAGTGGATCCATCACAGAATCCGATGAGTTGAAATTCCTTAGATCGAAAAGGGATAATCCTACGAGGGATTTCTATTAGTGTTAAGTTATGAAGATCGGCTGCAAACCCCTGCCACTCTAGCGCTATGTCTCTGGGCACAGGTTCGTCCCATGAAAGATTAAGACGCCACAAATCTTGAAGGAGCAATTTGGCTTTTAGGATACAAGGTGTGAGCCACCCAAGAGGATCGAAAATACGAGCGATGCTAGATAAGATTGAACGCTTGGTACATTCATTGTCCTTGATCGGGGACTGTGAGTAACTGAAAGTGTCACTCACAGGATCATATTGGACTCCTAAGATTTTTAATGTTGATTTATCACTTTCTTCAGAGAAAAGTTTCGGTGTTTGGCAATGGTCTACAGGTAAAGTTTTAAGAAAGGATTGTGAGTTGCTACTCCATTTTCGGAGTTCAAATTGAGCGCAACTTAATAATTTGATAAGGTGATCCTTTAGTTCTATGGCTTCGCGTACAGAGGGCGCGCCGGTCGTAATATCATCGATATATGTTTCGTAAAGAAGAGCTTCAGCTGCGCGTGGATACGCGGCGCCATGATCGGCTGCCAATTGGTGGAGGGTGCGGATGGCTAGATAAGGTGAACTACTAACTCCGTAGGTGACAGTCGCGAGTTCATACTCTTTAACTGGATCACTAGGAGATTCTCGCCATAGTATGTGTTGGAAGTTCCGATCCTCCGGTCTAACTAAGATTCCTCTATACATCTTTGAGATGTCACAAGTGAAAACCACTGTGTGTAATCTAAAACTGGTTATGATATCGACAATATTCACTTGCAGCTTAGGGCCAGTAAATACAATATTATTTAAAGATAGACCGTTAGTAGTTTTAGAACTAGCATCGAAAACAACTCTCAATTTAGTGGTCGTGCTCTCTGGGCGAACGACGCAACTGTGAGGGATAAGATAGCGATTGAGAGTCGGTACCGCAGGATTCGGTACAGGATACATATGATTTAAATTCTCGTACTCGCGCATAAAATTAATATAATCGGACTTAAGTTCAGTCTGACGATTAAGTTTCTTTTCTAGATGAGTCAAACGCGACAAGGTGCTTTTGTAAGATTCGCCCAAAGAACGATCGCCATCCTTTAATAGGATAGGTACGACGTATCGTCCGTTAGGTTCGCGATAGGTTAAATCAGTATACATGCGTTCACAGGTATCATTCTCGGGTACGGTGATAATCGCGCGCGGTGGTTCCTCCACTTCCCAAAATTTTTGAATTTGCTCGTCTAATTTAAATGTGGTCGCCACTAAAGAGCACGCGGTGTTTAAAGGTGTAGAATTAGTGTGGACTGTCCCTGACAGAATCCACCCGAAAACGCTATGCAGAGCGGTAGGTAAACCGGGCCCCAGATTGATACGTTGACCGTCATAGATTTCGTGGAATAGCTCCGCCCCAATTAATAAATCGATTTTGGCGGGAACATCGTAGTCGCGATCGGCTAACACTAGATGGTTACAACGTTCTCGAACGACTGATGGTACTTTAACGCTAGGTATTAGAGCAGTGATGTTGTCTAATACGACTGGCTTGATATTAAAGTGTGGAGCATTACCATGTACAGGTCGTATAGTGCACTCCGTCACCCCCCTTACTTGTGTGACTGAGTTTTGCCCTAGTCCGGCTATGCTAAGATTACACCGGCGGAGCTTTAACCCGAGTGCTCGCGCGCACGCAACGGTGATAAAACAATCCTGCGCCCCACTGTCCACGAGTGCCCGCACGGTACATTGAGTGCCGGCGGCGGTGTTGAACGCGCGCGCCTGACATGTCCCTAGTAAAACCATATCGCGGTTGGGAACAGCGGCGTGTGAATGAGCGGTAACGTTCGCTCCAGTGGTTGCACTGGCGTTTGATGGCGCTGGGTTAATATGCAATAGGGTATGATGACGTAGACCACACACCGTACAAGACATTTTAGATAAGCATTTGTCTATGACGTGATTTGTACGTAAACAATTGGTACACATCTGGTCTTTACCTTGTACTAACGCGAGTCTAGCACGAGAATCTAAAGATTGAAAAGTAGGGCATCGGTAAATCAAGTGCGCCTCACTGCAATGAGCACAAGCCACATGTGCAGGTGGGCTAGATTTTGCGTGATAAGATGAGCGTTTGGATACGCTGCTGTTTTGCCTACAAGTAGCGGGCGAAGGTTTTTTTTCGTTAAGATTACGAAAGTTAGGATTGTTTTTGAGATTAGATTTTGAAGATAAATGACTTGTTTCTAAGATTTTAACATAATCTTGAAGAAACTTTAACAATTCACAAAAAGTAGGTATTTGTGAAATTTCCTTGTGAGATTCGAACCGCATACGCGTGTCCGCGTCCAGTGCGCGCGAAGTTAAACAAAATAAGATAAAATCACCCAAATTATCAATTTTTAAAGTTTGGAGTGCATGGTAAGCCTCATAAGTTACGTTTGTTAAAGTTTGTAAATCTTGCAAGTTACCCGATTTTAAAACTGGCGGGTTAAAGAATTTGTCTAGATATGTTAAAGCTATAATACGCTTGTTTTGATAACGCTCGATCAAGCTATTAAAAACAATTTCGTAATTATCGGCGGTCATCGGAACCCCTTTGACAATAGATAAAGCCGGGCCTTGTAAACAAGACGCTAAATACTGAAATTTTTCTGTTTGCGAAATCGTATTATTATTGTGAATTAAAGTTTTGTAAATATCATAAAATGTTTGCCAGTTTTCTATGTTACTATCGAATTTAGGTAACTCCAGTTTAGGCAGCCGCACGTTACGTCCCGTTTGCTTGGAGTCGGACGCCCCCGCCACCACGGGCGGCGCCGACGCCTGCGACGACGTCAGGCTCCCATCAGCGATTTGCAAGTCCGCCGCCGCACTGAGTACGGCATAGTACAAATCATCAAACGAACTCAAAGACTTCTGACACACCCGCGCATCAGGTTTTATGGCTAACTCCTAAGCTAGCTAAGTTTGTATTTTACTACACAACGTAACAAATTCTTCGCGAATTGAATGTATTCGAGTATATCTCGCCTTGAACGACGATACCTTTGAACGATCTTGAATCATAGATTTTGATAAGTCGTAAAGGATTTGGATATCACGATAAACATATTCGCGTTGAGATTGAAGGATTTTAAGTTTGCCCTCTTCCATTGTTCCGTTAGTAAAATAATGATAATATATGTAGGTATGAAAATACGAACCTAAGTTGAGATTTATTAGGTGTAAATCACTACCTTTAGGTGAAATAGTTATTTAATAACGTTTGTTAGTATATAAATATCGTGAATAGTTATAGTAATAAGATTACAAACAATAAATCACATAAATTACGTGAATATTATTGTGATATAACCCGACTAAAATAAGATGACCTCTAAATCCGCATAGGTTACACTACGAGTATGACCAACACTTTTTTGTAGGATAATATTTTTACAATGCGAAAATCTAGCAAATCTCAGGGTTTTTTATTGAAATTGAACCTGAGAATGCCTGAAAAAACTGTAATCTACAGGTATTCGCGCTCGAAATGGACCAAATATGTTTCGTTATGGCTCTGATGAACCAAATATGATTGATTATCGCGCCTAGCCACGTACGCTTTTGAAGTTTCCGATTGAGAAACAGGCTAAAAGATGTAAAGTGAACAGGTTCAGGTACTCACAGGATGATGGAAGACAGGAGATCACCGCACAGCATCACTTCAGTCGTATTTCACGATAATTTTGGGTTTCTTCACACGCGAGATTGGTTTTCGTGCCGGCCGGCGGTTTAGTTGCGTTCGAACTGAATTGTTTTACTCCCGCCGCTAGATGGCGAGAGTGATGTGTTGTAACAGCCCTCACAACGATAGGCGAGGGCCAGTGGCGGTAGATTTAAACCAGGGAGGAAAGGTCGGATTGGGTTAAAGCATCCTAAAGCCTGTTCATTATCTATACTAATATTATAAAGCTGAAGACTTTGTTTGTTTGAACGCGCTAATCTCAGAAACCGCTGGTCCGATTTGGAAAATTCTTTCAGTGTTGGATAGTACATTTATCGAGGCAGGCTTTAGGCTATATAACATCACGCTAAGACCAATAGGAGCGGAGCACCAATGAAAAATGTTACAAAAACGGGGGATTTTTTTACGCTACGGGCAATAGGAGACGTAAATGATGTAACGTGGGTCAGCTAGTTTATTAGATACAATTTATACATATCTGCCGGTCTCCCTGGAATCTATCCCGAGTAAGAAAACATATAGATAAATCAAAAGCACTCTATTATTAAGCCGTTTGTTCACATTGACAGTGGACCTCGGCGATGTTACCAGCCTGAATTAGGTCAAGCCTGATCCTAAACCTGGTGTAGCTACCTAGAGCATCAAGGACTAGCGCAGACGTGTCAGGAATCTGTACCAACTCATTAGTACTTCGGCACGTACTACGTAATTCACTTCAGTACGTATTGTTCACGTATTCTACATTTCGGAAGACGAGGACTACACGTAACTGCTTCAGACATACAAAAAAGTACACAGAGAAGTCCTCATTAAGCATACACAGTGAGATAGTATGTAAATGAGTAAGAAATTCTGTTCGCTTACTTTCAGTACATAATGAGACGAAGTCATACATTTTTTCTTTTCTAAAGTTTTGACTAACACATTTTTATTATTACACTTTTTTTTTTACATCTAACACACGACGCCATCTAGTCCCAAGCTAAGCAGAGCTTGTGTTATGGGTACTAGACAACTGATATAAATACATATGTACATTTGCAGATCATGCAAGCACTTGGTCCGACCCGGGAATCGAACCCGAGACCTCAAGCACAGCAGTCGCACACGCTAACACTACGCCACCGAGGCAGATATTCGATTTGCGCCTTACATGTTTAAGTAGTAATTCTTTCAAGCTTGATAAATCTTCATACCAATATTTAAAGGTGAAGAGAATCGTTCGTTTGGTTGAAAGTGCTAATCTCTGGAATTGGTTTGAATTAAAAAAAAATGTTAATTATAGGCTAGTCCATTTATCGCAGAAGGCTATATAAATATAGGCTATAAAACATCACGCTATGACTAATAGGAGCAGAGCATAATAAATGTTGTTAGAACTGGGAGAATTGTTTTTTTTGTTCTAAGAAGGTAGTAGAGCCACGCTGATTTCAGCACGAACGGGTCGGCTCGACCGGGGCGGTACTACCCTCGCACAGAAAATCTACGTAAAATGAAAGCGTGCTGTCGTGTTTCGTTGGTGAGTGCGAGACCGGAGGCCCAATTAGTCTAGTCAACAAGTTCCATACTTGTTGACTAGACTAAAAGATGCAGTAGCATCACTAGACCGCCATGGTGTGTGTCGCCATGCTGCATTGTCTGCATCGCAGTGAGCATGGTGACCACCACTCTTGGATTCTGCTTATGCTTTCCATCAGGCAGAGTAGAGTCATTTTGGCGGGCCATACATAAAAAAAAAGAAGACGCAAACGAGAATAGCTAGTAAATACATAAAGACTATTTTGATTCCACCAAAAACATTGTCATGTAAAATGTTGCCAAGACGACTGCATATGGCTTACCCTGTGAAAAAGATATCAGATCTCATGTAGAGCCAAGGTTCTGAATCTAAACGACCTAGGTAAGTTTCCTAAAAATGAATACTACCTAAATTCATGAAAATCGTTAAAGCCGTTGCCGAGATTCACATTATCTATACTAATATTATAAACGCGAAAGTTTGTAAGTATGGATGGATGTTTGTTACTAACAACAAAAACTACTGAACGGATTTGGATGAAACTTTACAGTAATATAGCTTATACATCAAAATTACACAAAGGCTACTATTTGCCGCAATAACTGACAAACACGCGGGCGGAGCCGCGGGCAACCACTAGTAATTTAATATTTTGACTATTTTGAGTCGCCTTATTTTGTGACTTTGCTGACTTAGAAGAACCTTAGTTTTTTTAAGTAGTTAAAGTATAACCAAATTTTCTACATCACCACCAATTAAGTTAGCTGCCAAAATTAGGCCCTTTAATCAAATCGAGCGTCAAACTATGCTAAGTATAACACTGGTAGGCTTCGGAGCGAATACGAGTAGATTCAGAATTGGCGACGGCCGCAGTCAAATACAGAATTATCACAATCTGAAAATGTACTGATTAAAGATAGATCCACACTATTATATTCTCTCTCACACATTTTTTTTTAGATCGTAAATGCATCGGAACTACTACCAATAACTTCATTGCCAGATCTGTACTGAGGAAGTAAAAATGAGGTGTGGCTTTCACCTCTAATTCAAAGCTAAGAAGGCATTGAAAGTTTACAAAAACTTAAGAAGCTTCTTCTGCACACACGCGACTGACTAGACTGACTTGTTGTTCTAATGGTTTGTGATCTTGAAGTTAATTAGAGGCCGTAATCTCGATTCACATCACATTTAATGATTGACTGTTAGTAAGTTATTATTGTCAGAAATCTTAGCCTCTGAAACTCAAAGGTCTTAAGCGCGTTGCAGTCCATTGAGACCTAGTCTCCCTCCCAACCGAATCAGTGGGAGGAGGGGTCTGTAGCGTGAATACGTATAAGAATACATAAATAGATATTCAACCTGTCACAACAGGTAATGATTCTTTATTAATACTTAATATAGTGTACGTAAGTAAATTCACTGTTCGCTGATTTCAGCACGAACGGGCCGGCTCGACCGGGGCGGTACTACCCTCGCACAGAAAATCAACGTAAAATGACAGAGTTCATGCTGTCGTGTTTCGTTGGTGAGTGCGAGACCGGAGGCACAAATAGTCTAGTCAACACGTTCTATGCTTGTTGAGTAGACTAAAAGATGCAGAAGCATCACTAGGCCGCCATGGTGTGGGTCGCCATGCTGCATTGTCTGCATTCGCAATGAGTATGGTGACCACCACCCTTGGATTCTGCTTATGCTTTCCATCAGGCAGTGTAGAGTATTTTGGGCGGGACATAAATACAAAAAAAATGTATTTCACTTCCAGGAAAAAGACAATTTTTGACTTTGTGCCTTTAATTTGATAGACAACTGGATAATGTTGTTACTATAGTGTGGGCTGTCACTTTCAAATACTCAAAATAATATGACGTCGAATTATTCATGTAGAAAATTAACAAAATTGTAGTGGATATCAGTGACCAGTGGCCCGTATTTATTTTGTATGTAATATTTGTATTAAAATTGAATATGAAAATAGAGATACAATATCGGAGTTTATAATACTCACAAAGCAAGTAATTACTGTTTATGTTAAATAAATACATGTTGGAAATATGCTAATAAAATACGAACATATGTGTATATCATAAAGTTCCAAGTTCATGCCTGGCTACCCTCCAAATTCAATTATTTAAAAGTGATAATCCTAACCATAAGGTTGTCCTATAATGCCCATTTTAAATTGTTTCTGAAGTCTCTACGTATAGATTAATTATACAAATATAACATCTATAAATATTTACTATCAGTTTACACATTTAACATGTTCAGAATGTACTAATAAATTAAATTAAAAAGCTTTTTTAAAACAAGCTTTTACTGGAATGCCTCGAGACGAATCAAACGAGTCCAAACTCGATGATGTTGCGACGTTTCTTTACAGAGTACTAATGGCCACCTTCCAGCTCCAGCGTCAGATCAGCTCTATGTCATTATAATATTGTATTGTCACGCTGTATACATATGCTTGCAAAATTTCAGCAAAATCGGTTAAAGATATCTGCTTCGAAATCGAGTTGCTAGATTACCCGAACATACAAGCATACATACATACATTGCAAGGTAATAAAAAGCTTGTTAAAAAATATAGATATAATCCTAACCGTTTCTCTGCAATTCTTTTTTTAAAGCCAACTTATTTCTCAGATCAAAAACGATATTACATGATTAAAACAAAAGCTATCAAAACGAATATCAAATCACATTTCATCGTAGTCTAGATTGTCAATAAGTGCTGCGCCACAGAGTACGATCTGAGTGCATCCCCCAAGGCAAGCCGCGGCCTATTTTCAATTTGCACACCCTATCTATCTAGATGCTATCATTTTAATTTTCCACACAGTTGATTGCTGTCAATATTAATAGATTGGAATAGTATGCACCTGAATTTATGATAACGGCGTCTATTTTAAGCATCGTGCGTACACATGTGTTTCATACTTCATTATTTACAAGTTTTTTAAGCAGTTTTACTGACATAAGTCATTCCAAGATATCCGACTTGTTTTGAACCCGACGGGTACCTTTTTTAAGGAGTTAAGTGACTTGCTGCGACGGTGTCAGGTATTAAAAATAATGTATGAATAATGATTATGAACTATGTGTAAGAGAGGAAATAAAAATAGTGCAACCAACATTGAACTTCAACAATTTTGCACCCTACATAATTTATCTGCGTTTATCATTAGAAGAGTGAACCCTGGAAAAAGTTCGTTTCTTGCTATCTGATTGGCATTCAAACTTTTTTCGTCCTTTTATCCCTAGAAACTTTCTTCCCTTTGTCCTTTATAAATATGATGAATAACCCTCCTCCGGTTTTTATTCTAACAATTAATTAATGATTAAATACGGCGTTCTGGGCAGTTATTTAGTGAACAATGATTAAAATAATATTAATACACATATTCCGGGGAGGAACAATAGGTCGCGACATATTATGATTGATAACGTCGTACATTAGCCACGTAATGTGAACACGAAACATGGTAATAGGACACCTCCAATTTCCGGGAAAAGAAACGAGACAGTGTTCTAAAAATAAATACCTAAATTCAGGCTCACAGTATATGTTACTTGCCATTTCTAGGTATATTATCGCAAGTATTGACGGCAGAAAGCAGAAATTAACTATAATATAGTACATTCGTGTTAAGAAACTACTAACGCAACGATTAAGCATTGTCCCCTGGCCAATCAGGTTCTAAGAAGCTAAACGATAGCTTCTTAGACGCAATAACGCAAGCTTTTATTTAATACGTCAAAAACTTTAGTGTCGTCTTTTTTATTTATTTCTTCTATGCCTATGACGAAAAAGGTCATTTGTGTGGTTAACTTGATAACTAAAAACTGATTTTGTGAAAAAATGTGTTCGGTCTTTAAATATTTTTATCCTTTGACCTACTTACCATTATTTTTCTGTCCACACAAGGAAGCTTAACGGTTCATTTTATATATTGTTTCAGATATCACCAAACTTATGGTGACAGTACAGTAATGACAAGCTGTCACAACGGAAGACATCATGCGACAACACGGCGCCGCGCCTCCAAGCTTGTCATGTTCAGTTTAGCTTATTAAAGTGGATATAATCATTTCACTCAGAAAATCTGATGCGAAGAATTGTCTACACGCGTTGCTTAAATCTTCTTGCTAAGGAGAGGTCTAGGTTGAGCAGTGGACTTGTAAAAGCTTTATTTTTAACTTCTTGTGCCCGCTACTTCGTACACGTGACATTTGGATTTTCAAGATATTTTGAATTTTTCACCGTTTAAACCTCCGCTGGACTACGACAAATTTTTCAAAACCAAAATCAGTTAAATCGATCCAGCCGTTCTTGAGTTTTAGCGAGACACACGAACAGCAATTGATTTTTATATATAAGAAGATAAATATGAGCCTGCCAAAGTGACTACTCTGCCTGAAGGAAATTACGAGCAGAATCCAAGAGTGGTGGTCACCATACTCATTGCGAATGCAGACAATGCAGCATGGTGATCCACATTGTGGTGGGCCTTGAGATGTTTCTGCATCATTGGTAATGTGATGTGGCTTATAATACTGAATATCAACGGTTCTTATGGCGAACCTATATTCTGCAGTGAACGTCTTCAGCTGTGGTGATGATAACACAATAAAGATTTTAAAGAAAAAAGTAACAGACAATAAAAAGGGTTATGATATTAATAAATTTGTGCAATTAGCAAGCCTAACAGTTCATAACTGAACTACATCTATATGTAATTACAACATCAATAATCATGAATTAAAATTTTAAAGAGTTACTTTTTGCACATTTGCCAACCGCAAACATCCCTGATGCGCTGCAATACCGGGGCAGCCCCACTAAGACCCGGACCGCGTTATTATATTGAACACGAAGAGCGCTGTACGCCCCTTGAGTATAGTTAGCCCAGAGGCTGCACGTGTAAAAAGAGGTGCAGTATGCACGGAACAAAGTCAATGCACTGTATTGCAACAGAAATGTTATAACAAATTTACAACAACCGTGGTCGATTTCATACAAGAACAGACCAATATTGGCGTGTGAACGACAACTTTGAAGCAAACATGAAGTTAAATTAAACTTGGTGTATCTTTTAATTTGACTTGTAACGCAAACAGTTGCTTAGCGTAACTTGAACTTACTTCCTCACAGTTATGTAGTGTAACTAATATTCATAGTGTGTGTTTCACACATTACGGCATAATGAGTGTTTTGGGGAACTATACTATTCATTTTAAATGATATAAACAAAATCTCATCGCACATTTACGAGCACTTTACACACTTCATTTAAGTAATTACTTTATCTTAGTTATAAGCCAAATGTGCATTTAGTAATATCGCTTAGACTCGCGTGAATGCTATTCTCATTTATTTAACATGAATGCTTTTGATGACGTGTGTTATGTATTTTCGTTTTGTAACGGAGCTGTTAGCCTAGTGGTTAGTGTTTATGACTTTTTTTTTTTTTTTTTTAATGGGACTAATCCCGCCCACACGCCCACCACTGTAACTCCTGTACACCAGGATCAACAGCGGTGACCCACGAAAACACCGAGTTATGACACTCGGGAAGTCCCAGGAAAAATTTAACTGTCTTGGAACCCGCAACGAAATTAATCAGAAGAAAACTGGAGGAGTTGGAAATATAATAAGTCCACTTCCCTCCTTAGCAAAGCGGGAGACAAAATGGAGTCAAAATAGGCAGACGCCTTTTTCAAACCGGGAAGCACCACGGATAAAAATATTATGGGTCCTAAGTGAGCTATATTTGATTTCTATAGTATGTATGGCAGAATCGCTTAAACGCACGGAAATTCACCGCAGTTGACACAAGATCCCCATAATATACTACCCCAGACGTCATTTGTAAGCTATTTAGCATCATGTTACGTTCATTGTACCAAAGACTACATTCCCAGAGGATATGATGAGCCGACTGTTCACAGCTAGAATCAGGTGTTGAGCATTGACACAATGGTGAATCGACTAATTTAAATGAGTATAGTTTGCTCTTAAAGTTACCGTGGCCTGTAAGAAATTGAGCGACACAGTGATCTACCTCGAGCCATGTCCTTGACAACCTTTCGCGAACAGATGGAAAGAACTGGTAAAGGTGGCGCCCCTTAGATGATTCGTCCCATCGTTTCTGCCATTCATCCAAGAGGTCGTTATAGACATTGGTTTTTTGTTGAAACAATCTTATGATTTTACCGCGGTCTCGTATGCCCAAAAAATCGCATTCCATGTTTTGTAGTGTGGAATAGTACATGGCTGCACGTCTTTGCACCTCGAGATCGACCGGAAGAACACCTGCCAACACCGGTAAAGCCTCAGTGCTAACCGTCCTATATGCCTTGCACAAGAAAATCAATGCAGGTCGTTGGCCTTGTAACAGTTTGCGACGGACAGCACCTACAGTCGCCCTATCTGCCCATACAGGAGCACCACAGCAAATAGAACCCAAATAAGTAGCTCCATATATGATCTTTAGTGTATTATATGACAGACCCCATGTCGCAGTTGATATCCTCGTCAGTGCAAAGAAACTCTTTTTAGACTTTTCATTAACTGTTCTAATATGTTCAATAAATGAAAAATTTCTTTCTAAAACCAATCCTAAATAACAAACCGAGGTTTTATTTTTAATAGTAATATTTTCAAATTTAATACAAGGCGGTGATTTGAGGTTACCTTTCAGAAGTAGCTGGAAGGTTTTGTTTGGTGCAAACGTCAACCGATTACGCCCACCCCACCGAGATATTAAGTCCAAACATTCACTGGCCAGCCTCTCAAGCCCCGTTCTAGTATCCGACTCTATCAATAACAAACCGTCGTCCGCGTACGCATTCAGGGTACATCCGGACGGCACAGGCATTGCCAGAAAATCGTCGAAGCCTATGTTCCACAAGTATGGTCCTAGCACTGACCCTTGAGGACACCCCATCGTAAGCGCCTTCGACACAGAATGATGCCCAAGTCTCAATTTAGTAGTACCTTGTAAGAAGTACGAGGAGATAAGGGAATAAATATTTTTAAAGCAACCTCTTAATTTTAATTTTAGCAATAGCATGGGCCACCACGCATTGTCAAAGGCGCCAGATATATCTAAGAAGATGCCTAAAACGTATTGAAAACTTGACTCGGTGACAGTTTTCCTTACAGATATAACCGCATCAGTTGTCGATTTTCCCAACGTAAAGCCGAATTGTCTATCATGAAATTTAACTCCACCCGGTAGAAGTCGTGGTACTACAAGACGCTCTAAAAGCTTTCCCAGCGATGGTAACAGTGTTATGGGTCGATAGGATTTAGGATCGTCCGGCGGCTTATCGCCGCTTTTTGGTATTATTCGAATATTACCGCACCGCCAAACACTAGGAAATACTCCTTCCGCAATGCAACGTTTAAAAACTGTTAAAACCGTATCACCCGAAAGTTTATGACTGTTAAATCAAAGATCATGGGTTTGATTCCCAAACAGAGATAATCTATACTAATATTAAAAGTAGGTATAGTTTGTGAGGTTGTATCCCAGGTAATCTTTGGATCTACTAAACCGATTTTGAAAGTTCTTTTAACATTTTCTGGGCGAAAAATGATTACCGCGATATCCGACATACACATGAGCGAAGTCGCGGATAAAATCTAGTGTTTTATCTTATATATAAAATTCTCGTGTCACAATGTTAGTGAGCATACTCCTTTGAAACGGCTGGACCGATTTTTATGAAATTTGGTGTGCATATCGGGTAGGTCTGAGATTCGACCAACATCCATTTTTATACCCATTTTTTTTATGGCAAAACAACGTTTGCGGGATCATAGTAGCTAGCTAGTAAATAAATTATATAAGGTTTTTTATTAGCAGACTGGTTGCCATAGTACAGGCACTGTTGAGTTTAGGTTCAGATGGCCGTATGTACGATATTTAAAACTATTACAAAAAAAATAATTAAGAACTCTCTTATTTGCCGTAAATTCAAAAACCTTTACCGTCCACCCATGTATGAAAATATAATTAACGACAAAAAAAAGTAATAATAATAGGTTTATGTTTACCTATCAAAGCGGCGAGACACGGTTTGAGGTAAACGTCTGTCCTACTAGTCCCGTTGTGTAGACCGTAATGGGATTTCTGGGGCTGAAATACTATTGTCACTTGTCACATGGGGCTACTTAGACGAAAAAGTGCCAATTGTCTTCATGGGATAACACAATGGGGCTAGTGGGATAGACCAAAGTGGTAATTGAATAAATGATTACAACAAAAAGATAAGTTTCGTTTAATAGCACAGACGCGCAAAAATGTAAAAAACCTTTTCTTTTGAAATAAAAGGCTCCAAGTACTTAAATCTTTTGTCTAAAACTAATATCAGACTCGATCATTCGAAGATAAGCTACACCAACATTTTTATTCTTTGAGCGATGTAGCGATAGAATTAGGGTTGTCACCTAGGCAAGTTCTCAGAGGTAATAGTTCTTTATTGTATTTTGATATCTTAAATATTTAAAATAATTATAAATTTAGGAAATAACAATTAACTAGGACAAAGTTTTATGTAACCTATCTACTACTGTAAAAAAAAAAAAAACTGTGTAACCAGACTGCTGAAAAATATACCTACTTTTATTTCTAAATCCATACTTATTAGTTACTAGCTTTTACACGCGGCTTCGCTCACGCAGACTTTCATCCCCTGATTTACCCCCTTATGGGTGGAATTTCCAAAATTCCTTTCTTAGTGCTTACTTACGTTATATGAAGAACCTACATGCAAAAATTCAGGATTCTAGCTTCAGCGGTTTGGGCTGTGCGTTGATCTCTGGGTATGTCAGTGAGTAAGTCAGTCACCTTACTCTTTTATACCATGTGTCCCAAAATTCAACGATAAGCGGGCGCCAAAAGGTAGACCTGCTCATGAGTACATAAATAAAAAAAATAAAAAAATATACCTAGTTTTTTTTAGTTACAAGAAAAATTTTGAATTTCTTTGAAAATTTACACTTCATGATATTTTGAACGACCACGATGACAATTTTTGTGTAACGTTTTTTGTGTAAAAACTGCTGGCAATTTGGTGTTTTTAAGAGTTGTGGTGAATAGTAGCACTATATTGTTTTAAACTTTCATGGTCAGAAACATTAAAATAGAAATCTACGGGATTGCTACCATGTACCTTTTTGTTTGTGAGTATCCGATATTTCGGCGCTGTTGCAAGCGCCATGATCACGGAGTTACTCCGTGATCATGGCAGCAATCCCGTAGATTTCTATTTTAATAGTAGCACTATTTAGGTACAAGATAAAAAAAAAATCTTAAGCATATTTGAGAAATTGTCATCGTGGTCGTTCAAAATATCATGAAAGGTATAAATTTTCAAAGGTATAAATTTTCAAAGAAATTCTAAATTTTTCTTGTAACAAAAAAAACTAGGTATATTTTTTTTATTATTTTTCCTTATGTACTCATTAGCAGGTCTACCTTTAGGCGCCCGCTTATCGTTGAATTTTGGGACACCCTGTATATATAGATAGATATAGATTAGATTTTTAATTTTACAGATAATCCTTTCTGTGGGAGAGCCACGCTTCAGCATGCAGGAGCAAATCGACGATATTTTAAGGACTTTAGAATTTCCCCAGCGGCAATTCTCAGTCAATTCATTCTGAACAATTCTTGTGACACCCCTAGGCGCGCTCAATATTCCCTAAGCGGACAGATTTGAATTAATGTACACCGATTGTCTCCTCAGCTGGTATGCAGTTCATTTAAAAGCTAATTTTAAAGAGTTTTCGGAAAACTATAGGTTTTAATGAAATTTTTAATCTAGAGTATTGGAGCACGCTCTTGCCTCTGTATTTATGTACTCTGTATAAATGTATAACTGTAAGTATTTGTGGTTAAAATGTTCGAAAGTTAGTTCGAAAAAAGCACTTTTTGAGTCTAGTCTAATATATATATAGGTATAATATAACTAATCTTATCATTAACTATCTGACTAGCGCCACTTCATCTGCATCTCTCAAACATAAGGCCTACTTTTTTACCTTAGCTCCTATTAGTCGTGGCGTGATGTTATAAAGCCTATAGTCTTCCTCGATAAATAGACTATACTACCAACACTGAAAGATTTTTTTCATTTAAATGATGATATTACTGCTTTATTTCACCATAGACCATAGGATTAGCAAGCTGAAGTGGCAGTGGGCAAGCCACATTTCCCGTAGAACCGATAACCGTTGGTTTAAACGGGTTCTTGAGTGGAGACCTCGTCTCGGCAAACGTAGTGTAGGACGTCCACAGGCCAGGTGGAGTGATGACTTGCGCGAGACGGCTGGCAGGAGCTGGATGCGAGAAGCCTAGGATCGAACTAAGTGGCGTACAATTGGAGAGGCCTATGTCGAGCAGTGGACCGCGATAGGCTGATGATGATTACTGCTTTCAACCAAACAGACCCTTTGGCTTTTTCACATATTAAATATTCAGATTATTTAACAAGAATGTAAATATATCATCATTATTTACATAATTACCAGTGTCTGAAAATTATCGTACTCGGTAAAATGTAAATGAAATAAAACATTTATAATTGAATCGTTGCGGAGTGGCCGGCCATTCGCTCCGCTGGGGAATAATTCGGTGCCACATATCACATAAATGTCACACAGTAAAACAAACATACATTTTGATTGATGATCAACTAAACGATTAAATTGTTTCCTCATGAATATTATAAATCCCGATTGTCAAGTTGTTTGTTATGAATAGTTGGGAGGCAAAAATGTAACGGCTAGCAAACTGACTGCACGGATGGCTTTGTGGTTCGAGCCACACACAACAAATTGTTTTTCTGAATGTTCTTTGTAAAGTCCCCAGCGACACAAGAATTTATTCGTCACGCGGGAGTTGTTGTTTTTTAAAGAAAAAAGAAATGATACCACGGTCTCATATAGAAAATCTAGAATAAGCAAATTTTCCGGTGCTTTCTACCGAGTGTGTGAGGTTACTAGAGGCTTATCTAACCTACAGGATAGCAAAAGGCTTCTCCCTTGGTCTCTCATGTTATCATGGGCAGCGGTGGTAACTTACTAATACCGTGACCCATCTACTTGTTTGCCCCCACAACCATAGTAAATATGCTTTAACAAACACGCTTACAGAAGTCGCTTACAAACATACAGTCAAGAATAAGTGTTTTAAAAAAGGAGACAACACGAAAACGGACACGAGAAGCTTTTATCAAGTAATTTCCGATGGATACATACATCGACTTACTTATCGATATTATATAGGTACACAGCAAATTCATCAATTACTCGGTAAAGGTAATCACTCATGTACCTACTGATAGTCTCCCCGCGAACTCCAGCCTAATACAGTTAGCGGAACATTGGGGTGGGTCGTGTTGAATTGGTTTCAAATAGCTGTTGACATTTTGTTTGGACTCATTAGTGGGTAATGCGCCTACGGCCAATCGCTTCTAATCGATCATGGGGATTATCGCTTTTTGTATCACAAGAACCCTCATATGTTACCAGGAGAGCTGGGTTCACGTCCTGACTTCCTTCAAACAAGTTCGTATACTATACAAAAATGTAGCATCTATACTGATATTATGAGGCTAAATAGTTTATTATATTCTTTGTTTGATTGGTACAATTGGATTGGAAACTACTGGTACAATTTGAAAAATTATTTCAATGTTAGATAGCCCAGTTAACAAGGAAGGGTATAAGGCTGTATGTCATCACGCTATTGGCACTAAAACGCAAACGAGGTTACGCGGGTCAGCTATGAATAAAAGGTATTAAAAGGGGCATTATTGACACACACGGACACTTTAAAATACAAGACATGTATGCGTTACCAGCCTTTAAAGGCGGCAAACCCTCTGAGTTCTGAGCAACGGGAGACGTTTGGACTTCCTATACCACACTCACTTGTTTAATACCGCGAAAGAATAGCAAAAAACCGTTTTTCGGTGTTAATATGCATTCACATCATCAATCACATCCACAGCTTTTAACAGTAAACTGTTGGACATAGGTCTCTCCTCAAAAAGAAGGTTATGGTTTACTATACTCGTACTATGCTTCGGCATGAATGGGCCGGCTCGACCGGAGTGATACCGCGGCCTCACAGAAAACCGGTGTGAAATTGTGCTTGCGCTGTGTTTCACCGAGTGAGTGAGGATACCGGAGACCCATACCCCAACCCCTCCCCCTATCTCCCCCCCCCCATCCCCCAAAGGCCGGTAACACACTTGTGACGCCTCCGGTGTTGCGGGTGTCCATGGGCGGCGGTAATCGCTTACCATCAGGCGATACGTCTGCTCGTTTGCCGGTCTATTCCATAAAAAAAACTACGCTGGTTAGACGGGTTAATATGTATAGCAGTTGTTTCTGGTGTTCCTTCTCTTCGCAGTGATTTTTTTCTGCGTTGATTGCTTTCTTAGTCGGCTATAAAAGGAACACGCACGAAATGGATGGGAGAGGTAGCAATCCGTATTCTTAATTCCGTCACCACACGAAGAAAAAATAGAAATACTTCATATATTATACTAGCTGACCCACGCAACCTCGTTTGCGTCTCCTATTGCCCGTAGCGTAACAATTTTCACCCGTTTTAGAAACATTCTTCATTGGTGCTCCGCTCCTATTGGTCTTAGCGTGATGATATATAGCCTATAGCCTTCCTCGATAAATGTACTATCCCACACTAAAAGAATTTTTCAAATCGGACCAGTGGTTCCTAACTCTTCAGCTTTATAAAATTAGTATAGATGAAATATGCATTACCTGTATATATTTATGTTTATTTACTTTTTCAATTCAATACAAATTACGCAACTGTTAGTTGCAATTTAGAAGTTAGCTGAAACGTTTGTTAAACTTTACTTTTGTTTTCAAACAACGTATCTCAAACATTTCACTCAACTGAAATAGTGATAAAGAATGTATTGAAAGATTTAAAAAGCATCTTCTCGTTAGTTACCTCTTAGATGTGGAGCAGCTAGTCTCCCGTCAGTAAAGCTTTTATATGATAAAATAAATAATATGTATTCTTTGAGAATAGCAGACGTTGAATGTTTGATGTCAGTTAGCGTAAAGCATTATATATTTACCTTTTCAGTGTTACTGGCTGTTGAATTATCTTTATATAATTTCCTCATTTTGAACGCCATGAGTAGTTTTATTGCTTGTTTCTAATATTTGTTTGCACTGCAGTTAAACCTTAATTTTAAAGAAGCTGTAATTATTTGTGCTCTTTGGTATCATAAACAGTAAAAAAACGTTTTTATCATGTAAACTCAGATTAATAAAGAAAGCCAGATAGACCGTAAAGAACACGACAATGAATCTACAAAGTAAATATGAATTAGAAAGGGAATACATTCTCGCGGCAGTGTTTGACAAGCCGCCATATTGTTTACACGTCACGCGTGATTTTTAATTTTATTTTCAAAATGCCGTCTTGCATCATTAAACACTGTAAGAGTAGTTCCCAAAAACAAAAAAAAGAAGATGGAATATCTTTTCACAGGTAAATACAGATTATTTAGTTGCTATAATTATTTATTTACCCGATAATTATATTGTTGTGTCGGAACACAAAACCTCAACCGTAGCTCGACTGTGATACCAGTTTTTGTCTATTCGGCGTCATGTTATTTGACAAGAACGTTCCATCTGGCTTTCTTTTGTAATCTGAGATGTAAACATTAAACATGCAGACGGAGGAACACATGAAACTAAAGCGACTGGTATTTCTTAAAGTAATTCTAATATATCGGGTACCCAGCAATTAAAGTTAAATACACTAAAGTTTGCAATAGACACTTTTGTGATCGAAATAAATTGAAATTTTAAAATGACATTCAATGATGAAACAAAATGAACTCCAATGATAATATCTAAAAAGAAAGAGACGCTTAAATAAGATTTAACGGACATCAATAGGCTTATTCGATAAAGCGGATTATTTTTTTCAAAATATTAAGATTGCGATTTGAAAATTTAATCATGGAGATTGCGACCAAGGCTTGTACAGATTTACGTGCATTTGAAAGTAAATGAACCTCATATAGCTCTCGAAAAATTTCTAGTATCTAATAGATTTTCCCAAACCTTGAAGATTGGATGTCGGTTCTTAAAGTTGCGACTGTTACAATATTATATTATGAACTAGTTCTTGCCCGCGACTCCACCCGCGTGTATGTCGGTTATCGCATCAAATAGTACCCTATGGGTTATTCTGATGTATATGCTATATTACTGTAAAGTTTCATCCAAATCCGTTCAGTAGTTTTTGCGTGAAAGAGTAACAAACATCCATCCATCCATCCATCCATACTTACAAACTTTCGCGTTTATAATATTAGTATAGATATAGATTAGTATAGATTACTGTAATGAAATATGAGGAAAAAATAGCAATGGCTAATGCAATGTTAGCAAATGGCAAACGTATTTTTTAACATTATAATTTAGTCTAATACTCGTAATACTCAATTCATAAATATTTCAACGATAGCCACTTATCTATTACTTAGCAATAAAGACAGCTAACCACCATAATAGGAACACCAGCCTATAATCTTTATCTAGAACTAGTATCAACAACCCATAATGTCCCACTGCTGGGCTCGGGTCTCCTCTCATGAGAGGGTTAAGGCCATACGTCCCCACGCTGGCCAAGTGCGTGTTGGGGACTAGCAAGACAACGTTGTGGCTACGTAATCTTGCCGTTGGATGTTGTTAAGCCGCCCAAGGGCCTCTAACTATTATCCTAAGATAACAACCGGGACCGACTGCTTAACGTGATCTCCGAATCACGGAGACGCTCATGGTATTATGCCACCAGCGGTCACCCATCCAGGTAATGACCGCACAGTCGTTGCTTACCCTCGGTGAATGTCTCAAATCGCCGAGTTCAACTGGGCTATGAGCTGAGCTATGAGTTACACTATCTAGCTATTAATAAAATAATATTTTTATATCAGCTTGATTGTTTCAAAAACCAAACAAAATGCAGCATAATTCATAAGTGTGGATAATCTATATAGAAACATAAACCTAGTAGACACTGAGTTTAAATTCGAATGTATCTGAATAGAGAGTGGGTCAGGCCGCCGGAGACCGAAGCTATTACCGCCTGACATGGTCAAGGACGACCCGAATAACCGCGGATCTATTGACAATGTCGGCGATGAGTGAGATATCCGATATAAACGTAAGCTTGGAAAGGGACGGAAATTAATACTTCTCACATACTTCTCTACATAACACAAGCTCTGCTTAGCTTGGGAATAGATGGCGTTGTGTGTAAGATGTCCGAAATATTTATTTCATTATTTATTTATTATTCTCGTACTTTTAACCTTACGTTGCGATTGGGATAAAGTAATTTTATTCACTGATTGATGAGGAAACATTACTAGGGAAATAGGAACTGAGTGAGATTGGTCGACTGGCAGAGAATACCTTAGTCCGCCATTGCATGTATTTAATAAAATAAATATGTGTAACTAGCTGATGCCTGCGGCTCCGCTCGCGTGTATGTCGATTATTACAAAAAAATTAGATAAATGAAGAACCGCTCGACCGATTTTCTGCAAACTTCACATAAACCATCTACTGAATAGTCCGAACAAAGCCTAAACATTTGGTTTGGATAGGTGAGCCCGGTTTTGAGTTATAAAATTACATTATTAACCGTTATATACATTAATCGCCTGTCGGTCCGTTGCCTGTTCGTAAGTACCTACTAGAAAGTTGTAATTTTCGATGAGCACAATATATTATTAACATTAATAAAGTTATTTAATCATTAGCAGTGTTTTAGACGACGGGTTGGAAATTTAATTTATTTAATAAAATATTAGCATAACAGTTTATACCAAATCGCTTATCACACTTAATATATAAAGGCGAAAGTTTGTGTGTATGTTTGTTACTTCTTCTAAAACTTCTTCTACTCAAAAACTACTGAACGGATTTGGATGAAACTTTACAGTAATATAGCTTATCAGATTAACACATAGGCTACTATTTTCAGCGATAACCGACATAAACGCGGGCGGAGCCACGGGCAACAGCTAGTATCTATACTAATTTCAACCCTAAAAATAAAACTACAAACTTACTATTAGAATTAAAAAGTTAAATAGAAATATAAATTATAAACAGAAAACAACCTTAATTCTACGTAGGAACTTTAAAATTAGTCTTTAATATTGAAATGCAAATAATTATGTCTTAAAATTACGCTATCACCAATTTGTCTATATAGCATGGATGTTACTAGCATTTGTCTACAGTTTAGTCTAGGTACGTATATGTCGGATATCGCTGTAAAAAGTAGTTTACGTGTTATTCTACTGTATCTATATACTTATAATAAAAATGTAACAGGTCCAATTCTGTACATTAAAGATATTTTGAAAATTTTTTTTGGAGGGCTCTCTAAATCGATACTGAAGCCAAAACTGTAATTTTTTTCATTTTTGTCTGTCTGTCTGTATCTTGGCCGCGCATCACGCCTAAACTACTGAATGGATTCAAATGAAACTTGGCATGATTTGAGTTCATACTAGGACATGGGATACTTTTTATCCCCAAATTCAGCACGGTTTCTTGGAGAGAGGGGATGAAAGTGAAAATTTGTACTTTTGCTGGAAAGAAAAAAAAAAAAAAGATAACGGGAAAAGTCTTTTTTTTGTCCGCGACTATAGACTGCCTGTGGGAAGCTGAGACAGATATGTAAATATATAATATGGCGGTACGTAGTTCGCCGGGTCAGCTAGCTAGCTAGTTAGCTATATTACTGTGACGTTCCATATAAATCCGTTCAATAGTTTTGGCGTATAAGAGTAGTAGGATCTATTGATAAAAAGCGGCAATCAAATCCATATCTAATATATGAAGAAGGATTGGGCTCATTAAAATTTATACCATTTCATTACTTCATGTGAAATGTTTGACAAGCAAAAAGACCTATTCACAAATAGTAGTCGAATAAAACATGTGTGTTTATTATTCTACCCGCAACAAGGACAGATTTGATAGGTTCTGGTTCGTTTTGTAAATATGCTTATGTTGCTACTCAGACTCTGTTTGTACCCCTGTATGTAAATATACTTAAACGACGTACCTATTACAGAAAAAAAAATTGAAGAAATTTATACGTTTTTAAAACAATCATCCAAATACACATTATTACATTTTCTATTAGTGTCTCGGTATACGCGCAAGTAGAGTGATGGAGACAACTGGGTGTACCCTTTACGTAATCAAAATGTATACATTTGTACATCGCCCCACACAATTCTCTAGTATCTGAGCGTAGTATTTTACTCGTATTGAAAGAAAATATTTCAACCAATTCTATATAAAGAACTTACTTAGACCAATTTTAAATTCAAAAAAATCTAAAATCTTAACTACACACATCAAAAGTGTCTAGGGATCAACATATATTTTTGCAATAACTTTTCTCCTGATTGATATTAATTAAAATTTTCTTTAAGGATTCATCAAATAAAGTGTTTTCGTTTGTCACAGTAACGATAAACCAAGTCACCTTTGCATTAATAAAGAAATTTGCCATTTTCCTAATAAAGGAATTTTTGACATTTGAACCACTAACTTTAAAGTTCGAAAAAAAGACTGAAATAACAGTTTTCTTTAAAATTTTATTAGGTAACTTAAACAATTAATAATCCGTGTTTCTACCGCGAACACTAACAACACAAGAATCGGTTTGGCATACTCAAAATGAGTTCATCCAAATCACGCTGTGGAATGGCCGCCCATGTTCGTTGCAACAACAAAAAAAGGTCTTCTTGCGACTGGATACCCTCCATATTCGGCAGAGCTCTTCTCTGTAGCATATCCCATGCATGCTCAATCGGGTTCAAGTCTGGCGACTGAGCAGGCCAGGGCCAAAGCCACATCTCAATCTCAAGAAATTCGCATAAAAATGCTTGATCCCTAGACACTTTTGATGTGTGTATATTATTAAATATTTATTTATGAGTACATTCATATTTTACTACATAAATTTTTCAGGTAGTTAAATAGATCAGTGTTCCGCAAAGGGTGTGCCGCGGCACACTGGTGTGCCGTGGTCATCTGTTGGCGTGCCTCGGAAAAATACGGTTATTCCACAAACCTAAATAGACGACCTAAAGAAAAATATTTAGGTACACAGATGTCAAATACGCGAAAGAACTAGGGAGGCGTTTTGTTTCGTTCATCTCTACTAAGTATGGGTTGGTCAAGAGAGCGTTATTCTAGGTGTAGTCTACTGCCCTACTGCTATTAACTACTCCTCCGAAGAACCGAGTTCAAAAACACTATTACTTAGAATACTAAGGATTATATGAATTGCCATTTCTCATCCAAAACTACGCCGGATCTTTAAACTAAGTATCCCGCTATTGACTCATTTGAATTTTCTTTATTGTCTTTTGAGGACATCAAAAATATTATCCTATCTATAACGTTCTAATGCTGTGTAGCATGATCGCAGTAGCGTAAGGCCTACGTCATCCCTCTTACCAAAAAGAATAGTCCCTCACTTCCTGAACATTTTCGCCATATTTCTATTCTATATTGCCCGAATATTGTAGCTCTATTTCTATTTTACCGTTCCTGAATATTTTCGCTCACAATGGAAGACATGAGTCACATGTTCAGCAAGGGAAGAATATAGATTTATTCTTCCCTTCCTGAACATGTTTGCTCTATTTCTATGTTTCCCTTCCTGAACATTTTCACCCTATGCCTATTCTCTCCTTCCTGAACATTTTCGCCCTATTTCGAATCTACCCTTTCCTGAATATTTTCGCTTTATTTCTATTCTTCCTTTTCTGAATATTTTCGCCCTATTTCTATTCTTCCCTTCCTGAACATTTTCGCCCTATTCCTAGTCTTCCCTTCCTATCCAAAGTTCTTGAGGTCTGTGCATATAAGCAGCTTTCAGAATTCACTTACAGACAAGTCTGTTCTGATTTCTGAGGACTTTTCGTTTTTTATTCTGTAATATCTGAGGTCTTTTTATTTTGTCTGCCACTGCCTAACCATACAACTAGATAACAAATATTTAAAGTAACGGAAGAATATTTCGATGAACATAATTTGGAATGGAGCAATGACCTATTTATGTGAATTAGGATTTTGACGTGACAACGTCTTATAATTCGATGGAGCCGGCTGCACGCACGAAACAACATGACTCATGCGGCGTTACCTCGCTCTGAGGTAACGAGATGAGGCATCTATCTCTCCACCATGTCTGTCTCTCTGTCTGTCTGTCCGTCCGTATGTCACAGCCACTTTTTTCCGAAACTATAAGAGCTATAATGTTGAAACTTGGTAAGTAGGTTTATTCTGTGAACCGCATTAAGATTTTCACACAAAAACAGAAAAAAAAAAAAAATTTTGGAGGTCCCCATACTTAGAACTGAAACTCAAAACATTTTATTATCATCAAACCCATACGTGTCTATCTGTGTATCTATAGATACGTCTTCAAAAAATATTTTGAGATTTCTAATATCATTTTTTTCTAAACTAATTAGTTTGCGCGAGAGACACTTTCAAAGTGGTAAAATGTGTGTCCCCCTGTAACTTCTAAAATAAGAGAATAATAAAACTATAAAAAATATCTATAATATTTATTTTTAAACCCCTTTTTTATGGCAAAACAACGTTTGCGGGATCAGCTAGTAAAAATATAGTTTTGGTGACTAATAAGAAACATTGTTCTTTATTACTTAAAAAATATTTTTTAATTTATGGTGTACCTCCAAAAAATTTTATCTTCCTAGTGTACCTGTGTACCTTGAACCCAAAAAGTTTGCGGAATACTGAAATAGATCACACTTGTAAACGCTTCCTCTTTTAAAATATGTCGGTCCTAAGTATTGTACTGTCTCTCAGTAAAACTTCCTTAAAATAAGTCTGCGTAAGAACTAATTGACTAAGAACTAAGAAAACTGAATTGAAAATTGAACTAAGACTGCCTCGTTGGTCTCGCTAATGGCGTGTGCGACTGCTGATCGTGAGGTCTCGGGTTCGATTCCCGGGTCGGACCAAATGTTTGTATGATCTACAAATATTTGTTTCGGATATTTGTTTGGGTGTTTTCTATGTATAATATGTATGTATTTACAAAAAAAAGTATATATGTATTTGTATCAGTTGTCTAGTACCCATAACACAAGCTTAGGGACTAGATGGCGTTGTGTGCTATATGTCCGAAATATTTATTTATTTAATTCATCAGCGTCTTAATAATTATATTCTGCAAAAGACAGATGAATTGATTTTTTCTTACTTTTCATTGTATCGTCTGTAGCGAACATAAATTTACAACAGAAAAATATATTCATTTTAAGACCGACTGTCAATCCTACATTGCGCAATGAAAGTTCTCACAACAATCGGCAACATTTACAACATACCCACATTACCCACACACAACTTCAAAAAAGATTAAGTGCTCTAAACCACATCCTAAAACTATCCAAACCGAACTCCTGAACAAAACATTCCTTCAACATACCCATTGTAAAACTTTCAGTCTAACATTAACCATAAAATGTCTATTCCAAAGTGATCCTTTATTCAGTTTATTGCAATTTGACACAAAAGGTGGATGTATAACGAGTTCGCAGCCAGCTCACCGATATCAACCTTCCACATCAACGAAGATTCTTTCAACGGTGCAATTGAATCAGGACTTAACGGACTTGGATTTATTCTATTATATGAACTTAATTTTAAAGTTTTGTTCTAAAGTTATGTTTTTAATGCAGTTACCGAAATATTAACGAACCAGTTGATATAAGTCCGCTTTTTAATTAAAAAAAAAAGTGTATTTTGTGTAATTTATTGCATATCTTTATATGTTGTGTGTTTGTGTATTTATTATTGCTGCCTAGTTTGATGTGATGTGATGTAGGTTTTCGGTGAGAATAAATTAAAATATCCATAGAAATTTAAAGGAGCAAAATCGACACAGAAACCGTCACGTATTAAAATGAAAGAAGTTAGCAGCATTTCTCCGAAAATATTATTAAAAATATTTTAAACAGAATCATTGGAACACGTAGCTAGGAACATTTCACATCAAAAATTAATGCTACACAGGCAAGTTATTTACTGTGTTGTTGAATGTGAATAATATCGCAAAAGAATCATGATAAATCCTTACCTTTAAAAATATGATTATAAAGTTCCTTATCACTTTAAGAGCTATGAGTTAGAGCTAGCAACCTTAAATACCATAACAAGGAGGTTTGGGGTTCAGAATGGGGGGTAGGGGTTTGCTTAGCTTCAGTCTGTAGTGAGGTATTGGGATCAACCCGACTTGGAGCATTTGATCAAAAAATAACTCTAACACGATGGATTTTTATGTAACACACGTAAAGATATAAAGGTAATTCTTTAAAAATCTTGGTAGAATTCAGTGTTAACTTTTCTGTATTTACAACACAAAATGTGTGATACCAATATAAAATTGCAAAAAGTCTCGGGTTCGATTCCCAGGTCGTATCAAATGTTTGTCTGATCTGCAAATATTTGTTTCGGAATTTGGGTGTTTTCTATGTATAAAATGTATGTATTTACAAAAAAAAGTATATATGTTATTTTTTTTTTTTTTTTAAAAGACAACTCCCGCACAAGGAATAAATCCTGTGTCGCGGGGGACTTTACAAACATACATGAAACGGACACAAATAACACCCAGACTCAGAACAACAATTTGTGGATCACACAAAGTGTAGTCCTACGTGGGATTTGAACCCATTTGTATCAGTTGTCTAGTACCCATAATACAAGTTCTGCTTAGCTTGAGACTAGATGGCGTTTTGTGTTAGATGTCCGATATGTATTTATTATTATAAAACTAGCTGTGCCCGCTACTTCGTACACGTGACATTTGGATTTTTAAGTTAATTTTCGCTCGCGTAATTAAAGCTAAATATATTTCATAGCATTTAATGTCATGGATTTCCGCAAAGTAACGCCTGATTCCATAACTTATCTTAATTTTTAATTTTCCACCGTTTAAACCTTCCCTGTACGATAAACATTTCAAAACCAAAACCAGCTAAATCGGCCCAGCCGTTCTCGAGTTTAATATTTAAGATGAGTAGATTTACTTACCAGTTGATAGAAAAACAATCAATCAATTTTATTCTTACATCGAAGTATATTCTTAACTTATAGATGTGGATTTGTCGACTTACCTGAAACAAATACAAATAATTTTATATTTTCCGTTAATTAAGTTTCACAGAAAATGAAAGTAATAACTACATGACATTTATTTACTTCCAAGTAATCTTACTGTACACGAAGCAACGGAAGACAACCTCCAAGCTAATCGTTACAAAGTGAAGATTATCATAAATAAAGGTTAATTTGCCAAATAAATTGTACGTTGCATCATTGTTATTCACATGGCTCCCGAGAGCTCGACACTGGGATAAAATACCCTAAATTTACTCTTACATGTCCACAATAAACTTTAGGGGAAACTCCCTCAGAAACATTTAAAAAATACCTATTCGATGTCATAATCGCATTGTATTCTATTCACCTTCAATTTACATAGTAAAGGTACACATGAATAAAAATTAACATTCTAGAATCTCACTCAATTCACTTGTACTTATCGAGAGTATAAATTAAATAAAAAGTTAATTTATGTGAAACTGCCTCAATAAATATCAATTCAAAAAGTACTTGAAAAAATCTACTTTATATTTCTCTTCATGAATATCTTCACGTCTTACAAATGGCCATCTGATCTCAAACTAGGTGCCTGTATAAATATACATATACACTAGCGACCCGGTCCGGTTTCACACGAAAGTCTTTGATATTCTCGGCTTTCTCTTCTACTATAATATGCATGTATCATACATATAAACCTTCTTTTTAAACAACTCGATCTATTGCTGAAAACTGCATAAAGTTCCGCTGAGTAGAGTTCGAACAGACAGCGAAAGTGACATTTTATACTATGTAAAAATATATATAATCAGACTGTTGCTAAACATATTAATAAATCTCTAAATACACATAGATAAATTAAACCCAAACACAAAAAATATCGTGTTCATTATACAATTATTATTTGTCCTCAGAGGTGTCAATCTGTCAACGTCAGGAAATAACCCTTCATATTAAGATTATTATTGTCATTGATATTTTTAATGCAGACAAACCATATTTTTACCAGTAAGACTAGAGACCCGCAGACTACAGATTTTTAATCGGCCGATAGTTTAATCGGACTGTTAATCAGTATGAACATGTATGACAGTGCGCACACTACAACTGATTTGGTATCGGCCGACAAATAAGCCAACCCGATCGAACTTCCGGCCGACTAAAAAGTAGTCTAGTTTGCGGGGGCTCTAACACTGACAAATGAACAAAGCATTATTACTCTTGTAATAGGAGAAAGAAAAGCAAGGCTCTATTATAACTCAATCAACAGCGGGCTCAAGTGCGCCGTGCTTAAAATTTCAACTGTTACTAAATTGCTAGCGTGTATATTCCAGGCACGTAAGTTTTACTATCTATCGTCGCCTCGGAGAGATGTAATTCAAATCAACCTAAGTGCGGGGGACCTTGCAGAACCAAATAGAATATTCTCAAGCCCACAGGGTGCCGTTGACGAAGGAGACGAGACAACCGAACAAAATATTGCAATGAAATGCATATGAATCGAAATAGAAGTACAAATTGAAAATATTTATAGCAAGGAGCAAATTGATCTCACCCTAGCGCCTCAAACTTTTTAATAATAACAAATTTGAAATTCAATGTTTTATATTTTCCAATTTATTGCATAAAAAGTGTCAAAAGCATATGAAATATCTTTTTATTAACAAATACTTGCCAGACGCCTTTCTTTAAAAAGTTTTCTTTCATAAATCACAAAAAATTCAAAGAAAATTCAATGGCCCTTTAAATGTAATTAGGCGTCAACTAGACTCGTTAGAGCTATCAAAATGTCATCTCTTGAGAAAAATAATTATTTCAGAATTAAATTTACTTGTGATTGTTCAATATTTAAAAGGATCCATTCATTCAAAACAAGACGAAACATGTCAAGCAATAACCATTTATTTTCGCGACCAAACTGGGACCGATGCAAATGAAATGGTTATGTGCGAACATGTTATGTAGAGGTGCGGAGATAACAATATAGACTATATTTATTTCAACGTATATATTTGTGCACGTTGTACGAGTATACGCAATACGGGCGCCTACATTGAATGATTACTCATATCACAGAACTACTAGAAAAGCCTTTGACGTAATTTCGTAAGTAATCTTTTGTCGCCGGGACGCACACATAAACGATTAATAATATTATACACACATAACTAAGTCTATTCTAATTCGTCCAAGGGATTTAATGAATATAATAATAAACTACAACCTTATGCTCTTGGCATTAAGTAGAGTTTTACGTGCAATTTTGTGTTTAGAGGTGGATCTTCGTCTTTATGACCCACCCACCGTAGAGATGTGGTCCTGTCGATTATAATAATTAAATTTGCTTAATTTCTATAAGAAATAGTACTTACTTTTAAATATCGCTATCCTATTTTTTATATTAAAGTCACTGTCTTAGAAATGGATTGAGTGAAATTGTACTAGTTTCTTGTGTATATATAAAAATAAGACATTTGTTTTGTCAAAACATAAGTACATATTGTACATCTAATTTTGGAGTTTGACGTTTCATACTTATCAACACGACACAACTTTCTATAGACGTAACACACATAATCTTAATAATTTTTCTGTCCCTTCTAACCCTGTAATCAACAGTAATTATGAGGTTATTTTATATCATCACAAGATGTACATTTTTTAAATTTTATATCTAAATTTAAATGCAAAAAACAATGTATAGACGTTGGACGGCCCGAAAATGTTAATCTTCAAAATATGTTTTGAGTTTTAAAAGAAATATTTCTCTTATTCCTATTCCATTTCATCAAAAAGCTTTCCAAAAAAATTCATATTAAAAATTATTTTGCAGTCGGTTAAAAATCATAATATAAAACAAATCACCTCTTTCTACTTAAGAAAAACACAAACCAATATCATCGACATCCACAATTTTGCGGTATCGATTGCATTATAAATATTTGGGCACACCCCTATGCCTTATACTAAATCTGTTCGGGTGAAATAAATCGAAATATTCACGCAGGAAATGCAGTTCATTGCGTACTCTTGTGGCAACAATGTAGTTAGTAATCGAATTTAATACGCAATGTATGATTGTTTTATTGTTTTTTCCCGTTGAAAGTTAAATGCGAATGCGACCGTTCAGTTAATGCCAGCAGACAAAATAGAGGTATTTGGACTTATTTCGCGGCGCGCCTGCCCCGCCCACATAACATTTCTACCTATATTTTTTGTTCTGTGACTCATATAATATTTGTTATTGCAACGTGTGTATTTTACTATGTTCAAAAGAGGGAATTTTTGACAGTTAACGAAATTTTAAAATCACAAAGTTTTTAAAGTGCGATTAAGACTATGAGCCGATGAGATTTGCTACAAGGTTGATTGTTTTTGTTCGTCCTATAGACATAAATAGTCTAAGTTAATAAAAGCATATATCGTTTAAAACATTTAAAAAAGCAGCTGCCTCTGTAGCGCAGTGGTAGTGTATGCGACTGCTGTGTTTGAGGTCTCGGGTTCGATTCCTGGGTCGGACCAAATGTTTGTATGATCTGCAAATATTTGTTTCGGAGTTTGGGTGTTTTCTATGTATAATATATACATAGTATTTACAAAAAAAAAGATATGCATATATGTTTTTATATCAGTTGTCTAGTACCCATTACACAAGCTCTGCTTAGCTTGGGACTAGGTGGCGTTGTGTGTAAGAGGTCCAAAATATTTATTATTATTATTATATTATTATCTTGTATTAGTCGGAGACAAATCACCTGTATTCCCCAAAAATAACACAAAATGTTTGAAGAATCTTTAATAATAGATAAAGAGGTTCATTTTGAAATACTCAGTGTCAGAGACAATGAAAAGGCTTTCACCACAGTTTGACAGGTTGTGTCACATGAGAGTCACTCAGGTGTTTCAAGAGCATTTGAAGACTTTATGGAGTATTTAGACAATGTTTTCCAACAATACATGCGCGATATGAATACATGAAGGTCAGGTATAATAGGGTTGATTTTATTTACTTGAAATTTTCGAAATTTCTTTGTGAACAAATTCTTTGTGAAATAAACAAGTTTCGACGTCGTTTATAGTCTCGCACTCACCAACGAAACTTGACAGCACGAACGCTGTAATTTTACGTTGATTTTCTGTGCGTTATGCTTATCATTCCACAATGCAGGTTGGGAACTAAAAAATAAATGAAAACACGACGCAAAAAAATAGGTCCATACAAATTTCTGTTCATCGTCACGACGATATACGATACGAATACTTTTTCGCAAGATGTTCGTGCTCGAGGCACGGGTCAGGTTTCGTTTGACAAAGATTAAAAATATATTACTAACAGGAGTAATAAGATGGTCTGGAAAAGCCTTAATATAACTTTTTAAATGTAGACAGACACGCCTGTAATTACCAAGGACGTTTTTCAAATTAAATTTCTTTTGTACAAAAGCATTTGATCTTTTCATAGAAATTTATAAGAGAATCATCTTTGAAGATTTGAGATTATTGAACGCATTATATTACAAGGTACAAGAGTGCTGTTTTAATACTTTACGTTTTAACTTAAAGCTTTAGTGAGAAACAAAAACATCTGGAAAAAAACGTGCTCGTGCGTTTGAAGACACTAATATGGTACCTAGATGACTATTAAATCAAATCACTTCTCATTCCCAAATATATAATACGTTTTGTTGTACCTATAGAAAATTGTATCATTCACTATTGATATGTCATTTCTCATTTCAAAATGTATGATATATTATAACAGCCTATATATTAAATTTTTGCCAAAACTTGTCAAAATATTTAATTACATGTAATTTATGTATAAAGAGACACTTTGCGTTTGGTCGATCACTACATCAAGAAGGAAACAAAAATGGCTTTAAAGGTAAGCAAAGCTGTGGGCAAACTTTGGTATAATAAGTATAATAACATGTAACGAACAATTTAAAGAATTTCAATAAAAAGATTCCATTCGTTTATAAACCACATTGTTTAGGAAATGTTTTGCTAATATCCTAAGAATAGATCCACACATAACTAATAAAACATATCTACGTACAACAATAAAAGCATCTAAAATTAGATCCCAGTGCGGTTATAAATTTTGGATGTAGTACTAAAGATAAATATGTGCTCAAGAGATTTGTGTTAGCCAATGTCTGTTTAGGACCGAACACAAAGAGGGCGATACAAGCAATTTAGGCAAATAACGGCCTCACATAAAATTATAAGCCTCATAACATTTTCCGCTACCTCGCGTGATGTATAACGAATTATTTTGAGGTAAACTTTAAAATTGTTTTTGATAATGTATTTTACTGAACACATATTGTTGAGGAATTCGAAAATTGATGTACATTTGATAATATTAATGCGACTAATCTTTATGTATTTTACCTTGGGAGAACACACACTCCGTCATGAAAATGATACCCTGGCTTACAACTGAACTTACAAAGCACACATTGGGTGTGGATTTTCTGACCCACGCAACCTCGTTTACGTCTCCTATTTCCCGAATCTTAATAATTTTTTACCGTTTTTGTAACATTATTCACTGGTGCTCCGCTCACATTGGTCTTAGCGTGATAATATATACCCTATAGCCTTCCTCGATAAATGGGCTATCTAACACTGAAATAATTTTTCAAATCGGACTAGTAGTTCCTGAGATTAGCGCGTTCAAGAAAACAAACAAATTGTTCAGCTTTATATTTTAGTATAGATTGTACTGCACTGACACGAAAAATATAAAATAAAATCGTTGGCCTACAACTACCTAGTCGAATTCGCAGCCATGTGTCACAGAGATCAAACTATAGTTTAGTTTAACTATAAGTCTAAATAGGTATTTTATTACTTGCGCCCATCAAAGAGTTGCCTAAATTATGTTAAAATAATCTCGATATAAAATTCTATTAAAAATTTACTTTTATATCTTTGTTTGATAGAAATTTTAATGATTGTTAGATTTATAAAAGTTAAACGGTTTTACTCGTACATTTCGAAGATGCTCAACTAAACAGGAGGTGCGGAAAGTTGCTTTACTCCTTGATATAGGTCTACTTCGGGTCAAAGTAGTTGGGTACATATATCGGAAATACACACACGTGAATAAAATTATTTACCTATTAAAAATCATTTGTAAATAATAATAAATATTTTTGAAGTAAAAACTACTTTAGGCGCGTTGAGCACTTTTTTGGTGAAATAAAATCATGGAACTCGCGTCGTCGTCACCGAACGCTTTCCATGTATTAACTCTAAGTTTCCATGACCTATATTTTTTTACTTCTTTTTATCAAGCACTAGCTGACCTACGCAACCTCGTTTGCGTCCAAACTACCATCCCCCGTTTTAACCCCAAAAGGGGGTTGATTTTTAAAGATAAATTATTAGTACACCTCCACACCATCTATAGAGCATACATTTTTAAATTTCAAGTCTCTTACTTCAAAAATATAGGACTTTCATACAAACTTCCAACCCCCGTTTTACCCCCTTAGGGGTGGAGTTTCGTGAAATCCGTTCTTAGCGGATGTCTACACCCTATAAGGAACCTACCTGCTAAATTTCAAGTTTGTAGGTGTTATAGTTTCTGAGATTTCGTGATTAACAAGTGAGTGGTATTTCGCTTTTATATATAGATTTTATTTAAATAGCAAAGAGGTTCATTTCAGGTTAGCTTAAACAACTGTTTGTTTATAGTTTTGAGTTTTTACTGCTGTCGGCAGTCCTCATGACTGCTTTGTTGTTTTTTCTTTTGATATAGGAACAAATACAGCACGAGTCTAGATATAATGATAAAAAGAACAGATTTCTTCTTATACTTTCACCTATAAAATCTCAGAGGTAAAAGTATTAATGTCAAAGTTGCCTACCCTTAATGACACAACCCGCGACTTGAGGTAACAGAAATTCCCACAGGTTCGAGAACTTTTTTCTATATTACTCTTGAGATTCTTATATAACTTGAAAAAAATATTTACTTCTTTTTTAAATAACGAATTTATTTTTTCATGATACTCAAATATAGTTTTTCTTTAAATCTACAACTGTTTTTTTTTTAGACATAACAAGTAGAATTTAGTGTAGAAGTATGAGTCAACTTAATATTATGTTATTAAATATTCGAATTTGTTAATGTTAATAAAAACGTATTTTGCAGATCCAACAGTTTAAAGATTAAGCTACATTAGCCAAACGGAGGACTGTAACAGAATTAAGCTACATTAGCCAAACGGAGGACTGTAACAGAACAAGAGATAATAAAGTTGGCAACTGCCATAAACCTTAGTTTTGGTAGGCTTAAAATTGTCTCAAGTCTCATGTCCTTGCCTTACACATTTATACATTGTCCTTGACTTCGACATTCAAGGTCGAAAAGATCACAAAGTCCTGTTTCTTACTTTCTATTACTCCAATGATGTTGACATCTATGCCAACTTAAAAATAATTACGAGACTTTTTAGTCTTATTATACTTTCATTTTCATTTGCGAGTCTTATTAATAAATCAGGGATTAACACAACTTGTGAAGATATTTCAGATGAGTATTTTGAGTTAGACTGCCAATCTATAGAAACTGAGAATTGTCTTACACTCAGCAGACACATTCATGTTCCAAGGTAGGCCATCGAGACACAGTAACGATGTGCAATATCCATTTCACTTTGATCCTGGCACCGTAATATTGCCAAAATAAAATATTGTACAGAAATAGTATAATATTTTCACAATAGCCAATATAAAACTATATGGAGTTATTGTTACCGAAGGTAAAACAAAAGTGTTCATTATTTCACTGACAAACTACATTTACATTTTTTATGTGAATTGAGTGAACTCACCAAGGTAACAATGAATGTGATATGTTATAAAACTTTGTTTATAAATTCTCAAAATTAAAAAAAAAAAAACCCCGACATAATAACCTGAGTTCCCTTTAAAAGTAAAAAACACGTTATGTGCTTTCATTTGAGACCCCACTCGTTGATATTTTTGCAGACATTCGGTTATTCTTTCACACTTTCACCCCCATAACTTTTAAAAAACTCAACTGATTTTCATGAAACATGTCTAAGAACACTCGCACGTAACTCACCTTTCATACAAAAAAAACTAAATTGAAATCGCTTCATCCATTCGCGAGCTACGGTGCTACAGACAGACAGACACGTCAAACTTATAACCCCCCTCTTTTTGGTCGGGGGTTAGAAACAATTCTTAGTTGTAGGTTAGTTACTTGTAACTTTTACGGGCTTTGTTTTGTTTACGCTGTCGCAGTTGTCACTAGTATCATTTTAGAACTTATGAGGTACATTTTTAGCTGTGATTTTTTTTATGGAATGGTGAATATTGGTGTAGTTTGGTTCCCTAGCAATTTATCACAGAGATCAAGCTATATTTTAAGTACTCGTTTTATCTTTATGTTTTAATAATAAGTTCAATATTTGGTTTTGGTTTGTATTTTTAAATTCCATGAAAAAACATGTCCTACATTTAGGAACATTTTTTATTACAATGCAATGTCGAACACGTTCAGAACCGATGACCTGTGCACATGAATTTAGCCTCCACGTAAATCTGTATAGGCTGTATTCAGGTTGTATTTTACGTCCGAAGTGACATATGGCGTTACCTATCACCGCTTCCGTCCCATCGCACTCATTCAACTTGTATGACACCGTGAAATCATATCTCTCATCTATATTTTTTATTTGTTTTATTCGTGTGAGTTACATCTCTAATAGGGTTTTTTATACGCACAATCCTAATTCTCAAATTTAAATGTTCATATAGTCTATTATAGTCTGTGTAATTACACCTTATTATTATTATATATTTAATAAGTAAATTTTAAGATAACCGAGATTTATATGAATGTGAAATAGAAAAGGTTGTCACGCGTCATCGGCGCTCGCCTCCCACCGCTGAGCCGCTGTCCCTGCCACCGCAGGGACACATAAAATGACGAGCGCACTACAGCTCGACCTCTTTCGCCCGGCGTCTACCACGCCGGACGGCTGCGCTGCCCTCTACGGGGGGTCGGCCTCTAAAGCCGACCCCAGCACTGCACTCTTTCGCCCGGCGTCTACCACGCCTGGTGGCTGGGCCGCCCGGCCTACGCCGGAGCCCCAGCACTGCACCTCTTTCGGCCGGCGTCTACCCCGCCAGTCGCCTGCGACGCCTCTACGGGGGTCGGCCTCTAAAGCCGACCCAGGACTACACCTCTTCCTTTTCTCATCGCTGCGAACCTACAGTTAAGTGCTTCTTGTCTGGAGGCACTGACTGGTCGAATCTCTCAAACCCACACCCTGACTGTACATCTATCTGTTTGTGTTATACTCATGAATAAATTGTTTAAATTGTTGTTGTGAAGCGTCTAATTTCATTATCACCACAACCTTCTAGGCTCCTAAAGCCACTACGTGACAAGATAACTGCACAATACGAGTATGTGGAGTTGCACTTCTAAAGAATAATTGTTTATAATTTAAAATTAAGAAGCTTTTTTTGACAATCTTTAGCAATGAATCGGCACTTAAAGATATAGTGCCTTATTTTATGGAATAGGGGGCAAACGAGCTGGCGTATCGCCTGATGGTAAGCGATTATCGCCGCTCATGGACACCTACAACACCAGAGGCGTCACAAGTGCGTTGCCGGTCTTTAAGGCATGGTGAGGGGATTGGGGTATGGGCCTCCGGTATCCTCACTCACTCGCTGAAACACAGCGCAAGCGCTATTTTACACCGGTTTTCTGTGAGGCCGTGGTATCACTTTGGTCGAGCCGACCCATTCATGCCGAAGCTATAAATGAAAACATACACACATACTTGTATAATGTGAATGAATACATGATGGTACTTTGGCACTTATCTAACAATGTTTCCCAATTTATTAAATACGCACTTGTTATTGTATGAGCACCTTGTCGACTATGATTATTATTAATTATTAGTTTCTTTGATATTGACCTGATGATTTGCCGTGCGGCCTGAGTACGCAGCTCAACTATGGTTGAATAGGTCGATGGCTGATCCATGCGTCTTACTCTATTTTGCATTTGTGACATTTATTGATTATTTTATACTTGGACATATTACATCTTTTTAAATTTGACTGTGAGTGAAAGTGCTATTTGGATTTTATTTTCCATAAGTGGACCTCACAATATAACAATACAATATCACAATATTACAATGTAAAAATCTTGCAGCTATCAGTAAGAACGGCGCATGATTGGTTAGCTCATGGCTGTGCAGCAATGACTCCAAACCTTTTATTTTGTTTTCTTTGGTCGACTTCGTTCTCATTCAAGTCTCTATATTCAAATATTGTAAACCGTATTATTATTTTTTAAAAGGAGCAGAAATGGAGTTTCTTGCCAGATTCTTCTCCATGAAGGGTAGGCTGCACTTGGAACTGGCGACTAGAATCACTCGATTGTTTAATATTAAATATTGACTATTCATAAGTGCCTGTAAAATAAGTGCCTATATGAATAAAATATTTTTGAGTTTGAGTTTGAGTTAAGCGTGGCTCTCCCACTACAGCCTGTTTATTACTGAAGTCAAGAAATGTTAAAAGGAAGTGACTGAATCCATTTTAATATAATAAATTCGACAGTAACTGACTGTTACGCTTTTAGGGGTAAACCGCAGCACCGATTTCAATGAAAATTAGCATGGAGATAGATTGATTCTTGAGGAAGAACATAGGCTTTCCTTTTTACCGAGATAACCGACATACAAGCGGGCGGAACCGAGAGCTAAAGCTAGTGAATTAATATAAATCAATTTTTTAATACCCTCTATGTGTCGTGTTACAAATTTAATAAACTTCAGTATATTTAAGTGTAACACCACACCTTTAAGAAATAGGCTATAAAATTATTACCGTGTAGTATTTGCTTCTTAAATCTTTAAAACGGTATCTATACTACTATAATATTATAAAGCTGAAGAGTTTGTTTGAACGCACTAATCTCAGGAACCTCTGGTTCGATTTGAAAAAAGCTTTCAGTGTTGGATAGTACATTTATCGAGGAAGGCTATATATCATCACGCTAAGACCAATAGGAGCGGAGCGCCAATGAAGAATTTTTCAAAAACGGGGGAAAATTGTTACGCTACGGGCAATAGGAGACGCAAACGAGGTTGCGTGGGTCAGCTAGTGCTAGTATACTATATGTATAATCAAAATAAATGTACCCATAACAGAACTGTTTTTCTTTATTCTAGTTACGCAAAATATAAATTAATTAAATTTGTGTTACAAAGCATAGTTGGCAGTTGATAAAACTGTGCACATATATTCTAGGTTACAGTATCAACCACAACAAATTTTCATCTCACACAACCAATTTCCCCATCTGCACAGTCAGTGTAAACCTATTTACGTCACACCACGACCCGTGTATGATAATATATGGTAGTCATTTGCAATTGAATAAATTATAGGAGTAACAGTGTCCCATTTGTTAGTTTGGTGCAATATTATATCCCCTTGCTGATGTTGCAAGCCAAGTGCGCCTACCGAGTGTTGTCGTGTTTTAAAAGACAACTGCTGTAAGATAAATATAATAAATTGAAATAAATAAAATTCAAAATTTAAAAAACCCCCTACTTAAGCACTTAATCGAGTAATCATACGCCAATGATATTTTTGCAGACATTCTGTTATTCTTCCCCACTTTCACCCCCATAACTTTTAAATGACTCAACCGATTTTCATGAAACATGTCTAAGAACACTGGCACGTAACTCACCTTTCATACAAAAAAAAACTAAATTGAAATCGCTTCATCCGTCCGCGAGCTACGGTGCCACAGACAGACAAACAGACGAGACACGCCAAACTTATAACACCCCTCTTTTTGCGTCGGGGGTTAAAAATTGGTTGTCTGTAAAGTCTGTTTACGGATGATAGTTTAACGTTACAACGTCATAACAAAACAATGATGAAATGATGAAAGATAGATGCGCCGCATCTATCTCTCATACGACGACGTACGATGAGCGTAACGGGACAATGAGTCATCTTTTTTCGTGCATGCAGCCGGCGTTCATCGATTTATTAGACGTTGTCACGTCAAAAATCATACAAAGTTTTAATATGTTTTGGTGGTATTTCATTTCTTTTTGTAAGTTTCCTTTTTTGGGCTGTATTTCTTGTCTACTTCTTTCTTCTTTTGAAAAAGTCCGTGTACCAAAAATAAAACCTCTAGCATAAACATTTGTGAAAGTCTCATACAAATTTTCATCCCCCAAATTAGGGGGTTGCGGTGCAAAAGTAATGGGTTTATGATTTTTTTTTGTTGTTTGTATACCAAACTTAGTTTACATACCAAATTTCAGCTTTCTAGCACTTCAGGAAGTACCCTAACAGTTTTGATGATCATCAGTGTGTCAGTGACGAAATCGGTGTTTTTAGGTATCAATAAAATCTAAACTATCAGAGCTATGCAATTGAAACTTTGTACGTTTCATTAGTCTATTGGTAACATCATATTCTGAAAATTTGAACGATCTGGTATATCTGGAACCAAAGTTATGGGGGTTCAAAAAAACGACGAAACACTTCGAGAAAAGGTAGGTAGTGCCCTTACGCCACGCTTGGCTCGTCTTGGCGGGGGCACGACCGTGCCCCCAGATAATCACCCCAACTTTAAAACAAAACGTAGACGTAAACGTTCTAGAGGCGTAGAGGCTTCAAAGCGTCAGAGATTAATTTTAATTGTTTTGCCATTATGTTCCTCAGTCGTTAATAGAGTGCTTCGTACAAAATATAATACCCCTAAATTTATTGGCCTCGTTGTATCAATGTAAATATTGACCTACAATATTGGTTTAATTTAAAGTTATATTAAGATCACTTAATTTTGGCTATTCATTCTGTACTCCTCGGGCTAAATTTATTATAATAAAATTTTAATAAAAACCGACTTCAAAGTTCGACTCGATTTCTCTTGGATGCCATCATCAGATCTTAGTGTCCTTATCACGGTACCACCTTTCCATTAAAAAAAGAACCATCAAAATCGGTTCATAAAAGACGAAGTTATCAGCGAACACACATAAAAAAAACATATATACGGTCGAATTGAGAATCCTCCTCCTTTTTTTGAAGTCGGTTAAAAACAATTTTACGCTGTAAGAGAACTTTTGACTTTATTAGGTGCAAGTGTCTATTTACTATTTTTTGGAAAGTTTAGACCAAATCCATTTAAACCATTGTTAGTTAATAACTAATTAGCTGTATAAATCCTGACATAAAATAACAAACTCTGAAAGCAGTTTTTTTTTTAATTTTATCAGAAACTCGTCTCATTTCCAAATTATTTAATAAAAAAGTGTAACAAAAAGCCTCGTGTGCCGAAGAGGTAGCGACAGGATTAATTAAAACGGCTTGGTGTGTACACAGTATTTTTTATTGTAAAACATGTCTAGTACACTACCTATGGTATTTAATGTAAAACCCTTTATTTTAAATGTTTCATACAATTACTTGCAATTTTAAATGGAAAATCTATATACACACATCAAAAGTGTCTAGGGATCAAGCATTTTTATGCGGATTTCTTGAGATTGAGATGTGGCTTTGGCCCTGGCCTGCTCAGTCGCCAGACTTGAACCCGATTGAGCATGCATGGGATATGCTACAGAGAAGAGCTCTGCCGAATATGGAGGGTATCCAGTCGCAAGAAGACCTTTTTTTGTTGTTGCAACGAACATGGGCGACCATTCCACAGCGTGATTTGGATGAACTCATTTTGAGTATGCCAAACCGATTCTTGTGTTGTTAGGGTTCGCGGTAGAAACACGGATTATTAATTGTTTAAGTTACCTAATAAAATTTTAAAGAAAACTGTTATTTCAGTCTTTTTTTCGAACTTTAATGTTAGTGGTTCAAATGTCAAAAATCCCTTTATTAGGAAAATGGCAAATTTCTTTATTAATGCAAAGGTGACTTGGTTTATCGTTACTGTGACAAACGAAAACACTTTATTTGATGAATCCTTAAAGAAAATTTTAATTAATATCAATCAGGAGAAAAGTTATTGCAAAAATATATGTTGATCCCTAGACACATATTGAATAAGACATCCTTCTTAATGACGAAGACATTTATTAACAATAATTTAAACCTTTTATATGGTGCTTGGTAACGAAACCATAACGTGAGTTAAAAAAAGTGATCAACGCCATCTAGTGACGATTTTGGTACTAATTAAATAGTTTAGTATTTTTGTTGACAATATTATACATTCCGCCCACCATGGACGAAATGTCCATAGTTACCGCCCACCATGACCAAAACTTTATGGTTGAAACATCTAGATAATTAAAGGTACTTAAATTTGTTGACAGATAGCTAGAGAAATGGACTGTATATTTTAAACAAATGTATGTTAACAAGTCATGGCGGCTTAAATACAAAAAAAAGAAATTCAACAAAGAAAAAACATTCAAATTTGGTAATAACAATACTAAAAACAAGTATTTAAAATCAGTGAGCTACAGGTAACACACATAATTTAGTTGTTGGTCGTTTGAAAGAAACACCATTACAATCAAGAGTCACCACTCTCGTAATATTGTCCAAACCCGGGTGTTTAGCTGTTATTTTACCTAAAAGCCATTTGGCTGGTGGAAGACCATCCTCTTTGACTAACACTAAATCGCCAATCATTGGCTCAGGGGTTTTATTTGCCCATTTGTATCGATGCATAAATTGACTTAAATATTCACAGGACCATCGACTCCAGAAATGTTGCAGCATTTTTTGCATTAATTGCCAACGCTTTAATGACGAAATGGTCGATTTCTCGTAATTATCATCAGGTACAAGAATTAGAGGCTCACCTATTAAAAAATGTCCCGGAGTAAGGGGTGTGGGATCTTGTGAGTTTGTAGTCATTTGGGACAGTGGCCGCGAATTAAGGCACGCTTCCACCTGGTACAATAAAGTTGATAACTCTTCAAATGTTAGTGTTGAGTTGCCAATAACTCTCCTTAGGTGGTGCTTTGTGGACTTTATTCCAGCCTCCCATAGTCCACCAAAATGTGGAGCATGGGGTGGAATAAAGTGCCAAGTGGTGCCGTTGTTTGCCAAACACTCAGCGATATCTATCGTTAAGCTTGACTTCTCCTGAGCGAACAAACTTCGAAGTTCGCGTGCGGCACCAACAAAATTTGTTCCATTGTCGCTATACAAATCAGCGCAATGACCACGTCTGGCGACAAATCTTTTAAACGCAGCTATGAAACCTTGTGATGTGAGGTCGCTCACAGCTTCCAGATGTATAGCTCTTGTAGCCATACAAACAAAAAGGCATATATAGCCTTTGTAGGATCGGTGACCTCTACCCTTAGAGGTCCTAATCTGAATGGGACCCGCATAATCAACTCCACTCCTATAAAAAACACGAATCGGCGACAGCCGAGCTGGAGGTAAATGTCCCATTAATTGGTTCCTAGTCTGTGCAGCTTGTCTTACGCAGACTACGCATTTCCGTACGGTAAGTTTTGTTTGATTTTTAGCATCAATGATCCAGTACTTTGTTCGCAGATAATTAATCATCAGCTGCGGTCCACCATGCAGTGTTTTTTGATGAGCTTCTTCCAATATTAAAGTGGTAAAGTGTGATTTTGATGGTAATATCATTGGATGCTTTATTTCATTTCTGATTTCAGCTCTCTCCAGACGGCCACCAACTCTAAGGATTCCAGTATCATCCAAGAAAGGATTCAATGATGTAAGTTTGCTTTTCCTGTTCACCATCCCCTTCTCTTTCAGGTCTCTTATCTCCTGCTGAAAAATCGATTGTTGGCATTGCTTAACACAAAGTAGAAGAGCTTCGTTCAATTCAACGCTAGTCAACCATACAGGTAAGTTATGATCACAGGCATTATTTAACTTTTTAATAAACCTTTTACAATATGCCAAAACTCTCACCAACCTACGAAGAGACGAAAATTTATACCATAATTGTAATTGTTCGATCTTGGCAATATGATAGACTTTCTCTGACTTTGCTTCTAAATTGGTGTCCAGCGTTTGATTCATATTATAGTTTAAAATTCTGTCTTGCAGCCACGATGGTCCGGTTTTCCACAATTGAAAAGAATGTAGGTCTGAAGGATTAATTCCACGTGACGCACAATCAGCAGGGTTATCTTTAGATGATACGTGCGACCATTGATCTCTGTCCAAAATATTTAGAATCTCTGAGACTCTATTTGCTATGAAAGTTTTCCAACGTGTCGGGTGACTGCTTAACCACGCCAATACTACGGTGGAGTCAGTCCAACCTCGAATGTTAGTTTTAGAAACGTTCAAAACCACTGAAACTTCTTGCAGCAGTTTAGCCAATAAGACAGCACCACACAACTCAAGTCTAGGTATAGTTACTTGTTTTATCGGTGCTACCCTGGTTTTAGAGGTCACCAGATGGACATAAACGTTTCCTGTTATGTCTACAACACGCATGTAAACTACCGCTGCATAAGCCTCGCTGGATGCATCACTGAACCCATGGAGTTCTAATGTGCTGTTCTCATCAACGTCAATCCATCGTGGGAACCTACACTTGGTAAGTTCAATTAGTTCTGCACGGTAAGTAATCCACTCCATTAATAACTTATTTGGGAGGTTATCATCCCATCCCACTCCTGTAAGCCAAAGCTTTTGAATCATAATTTTTGCCTTTATGATTGCTGGTGAGATCCATCCCATAGGATCGAATAATTTGGCAATGTCAGATATAACTTTACGTTTTGTTATAGGTTCACAGATGTCTGGTAGCTTGACGGAGTATTCAAAGTCATCGGTTCGTCGATTCCAGGTAAGTCCCAATATCTTTATTAATTCATTTTCTTGTAGTTGCAGTTTGTTAACTGTTGCTTTGCTTCCATCGCTTATTTCTTCATGCAGTTGCTCATCATTGCTTGACCATTTCTGAAGTTCAAATCCTCCTTTTCTCAGCAGGTTAGTCATTTCAGCAAATATTTGTTTCCCTTCTGATATACTTTTGCACCCAGTGAGCAAATCGTCCATGTAGAAATCTTGTAATACTCTTCTAGATGCTAACGGATATTGAGCACCCTCATCGTAGACAAGTTGATGTAAGGTTCTCACGGCTAGATATGGAGCAGGTGCAGTACCAAAAGTAACTCGCCCTAACCGCAAGTGTTGTATATCTTCTTTGCAGTCAGATCTCCACACTACACGTTGATAATCTGCATCTTGATCCGCGACTTTAACCTGCCGATACATCTTAATAATGTCAGCAACCAGGCAAATACGATGAAGCCTCCATCTCATAAGAATATGTCTAAGATCATCTTGAATAGTCGGGCCGACCATAAGATTGCTATTCAATGAAATGCCGCTGTTATCGCGACTAGAAGCATTGAATACAATCCGAAATTTTGTTGTGGTTTTATCATCTCTAATTACCTCATGGTAAGGTAAGTATACTGCTTCTGTTTTGTTAATTTCCTGTTGAGGTATTATTTGCATATGCCCTAGCTTTAAGTATTCTAAAAAAACCTCTGCATATTTAGGTTTTAAATCTGGTACTTTATTGAAACGATTTTCCAAAGACAGTAATCTCTTAACAGCGATCTCACGGGAATTACCATATTTACAGCTTGGATCTTCATCCTTAAATGGTAACTTAACAATATACCTTCCAGAACTATCGCGTTCAGTGGTTGTCTTAAAAATATCTTCACACAAGCTTTCTTCCGGAGTATACTGATTTTTACTCAAACTGAAGTTATCAGACTCGAGCTCCCAAAACTTTTTAAGATTGAAATTTTCATTGCAAATGTTAGTATGCAACGTGATAAAAGTGTTACTGCAGTTCACACTATTGTTCTCATTATCCTCAATTACTTTACCCGATAAGACCCAACCGAGCCTAGTGTTCTGTGCTATAAGTGTTCCTGAGGATCCCCTAAGTAATCCCTCAGTTAATATTTGACAGTAAACATCGGCGCCGAGTAACAAGTCTATTTTGTTTGGTATACTGAATTTTGGATCTGCCAACTTCAAAAAAGGTAAGTTAGGCCATAGTTTGACCACAATTTTCTTCTCAGGAAGAAATGAAGTTAGTTTACGTAATACGTATGTTTTTACTGTTACAGTAAAGCTTGGATCTTGGAGAGACCGCAGTTTCACATAAACTGCTTGTTTGCAATTGAGTGAAGCATTTTCCTCACCCCCTACTCCAGACACAACACTGTTACAACTTACCCTTTTCAGCCCAAGTAATTGAGCTGAAGACTCTGTGATAAAGGAAGCCTGTGATCCTTGATCCAATAATGATCGCAGTGTTATTTGCGATCCCGTGTTAGTTTCGGCCTTTACTAAGGCTGTAGCTAACACAACCTGACAATTAGTGTTAGAAAAACAAGTTGTTATGTTTCTTTGCTGGGTCTCGTCATTTGATGTTGATGTAGTTTCATCAACATTGGTAGCAGCAAATGGTTGGTCAATTACATCGCCGTTGACAGTTGGTTGGCTATTAATATGTGGATGCAGCAACGAATGATGTTTCTTTTGGCAAATTCTACACCTGGTGGGCAAACGACACGACATTACCGAGTGATTTGCGCCTAAGCAATTAAAACATAATCCGGAAGTTTGGACAAACTTACGACGCGATGATAACTGTTCTTTAGCAAATGATTTACAATTTCCGATTTTATGATTACTATTTGAACAAAAACCACAAGTGGAAACCTTACGTTCATTGTTACACTGTGCAACATGATGTGATTTAGTGCTACTGGATTTAACCATTTTAGTACATAAAAACTCCAGTGACCTGAATCTATGTTCTATAAACTCTAAAAATTGTTTTAATGTTGGTAATACGTTAGTTGAACTACAAATTCTAGATTCCCATTGTTTACGAGATTCATTGTCAAGTTTAGAACACAATATGTAAATAACAATAAGGTCCCAATTTTCTATATTAACACCTTCATTTTTTAAAGCATAAAGGCATTCGTTTGTAGTGTCAAAAAGCTCTTTCAAACAGTTAGAAGATTCAATACTTAAACTTTTTTGGCTAAAAAATCTCTTAAAAATACAATCTGTAATAAACTTCTTATTATCAAATCTATGTTCTAAAATCTTCCAACTAGTAACATAGTTATCGTTCGTTATAGGTAGATGTCGCAATAGTTGCTCGGCTTCTCCAGTAAGGTAGCTCTTTAAGTAGTGTAGCTTTTGTACATTGTCCAGTGACTTATTGTTGTGAATCAATGTTTGAAATAAGTCTCTGAATGTTGTCCACTGGGCGTAATATCCAGAAAACATTGGTATAGCTATCCTAGGTAATTTCACACCACTCTGTGACACCTCTTTTTCAGATTCATCGGATAAAACTTCCTTGTTTGACGTCATAATTTTCAAAATATCTTTTAATGCTATTTTATAGCTAATATACAGTTCCTCAGACTGACCATAAAAGTCGTTCGAATTGTAGTCAGACCTCTCATACTCTTCCCTCTTGCATTCCGTTATTAATTTGGTATGTGTATAGTCAAACAATAACCATTGCTTTTCCAAACTTTCCAGTCTAGTTTCTACATAAGTAATAGTAACTCTTTCCTTGGGCGATTTCTTAAAATTTGCAAATCCTCTTTCAATCTTTTTGTTTATATCGGCTTGTAATCTTATCCACGACTCCATTGTAAGAAATAGTATAAGTTTCAGAACTTAAGTTGTAATAAATTCCGAATGGTAATATATTTTCTTCAAAATTTTTCTAAGTGTTTAAATAGTGCTTTCCAACATAAGCAAAATCGGGCATGGATTCCCCGTCTGGTACACTTTTACACGAAAATTTTACAAGTCCGTACACCAAGAGAGTTAGTTTAGTAATTTTCTAAGTTAATATCACTGTTTCTTGAATCACTAGTCACTACTAAGAAATTAAAGTACTTACAATTTGTCCAGTCACTAGTTAGTTACCTGTTAACCACTTCACTAAGTTCACTGCACTTTAATGTCACTTTTTCACCGATAGGATGGCGCCACTGTAATATCCAAATTCCGTATCACTCACTAGATCACTGCATCAGTCACGACATGTATCCGGCTCGAAGGACCATGAATAAGACATCCTTCTTAATGACGAAGACATTTATTAACAATAATTTAAACCTTTTATATGGTGCTTGGTAACGAAACCATAACGTGAGTTAAAAAAAGTGATCAACGCCATCTAGTGACGATTTTGGTACTAATTAAATAGTTTAGTATTTTTGTTGACAATATTATACACATATGTTGATCCCTAGACACTTTTGATGTGTGTACATACTGTCGTTTAAATTGGCTACAAGGCGATTCATTTCACTAATAATGTGTTTGATTGCACGGTTTAAGCGGTCCCCACACCGTTTTCCACTGCTCCAAGTGTTGCGGGTTCTAATCCTACATGGGAAAACACTTTGTGTGATTCTCAAATTGTTATTCTGAGTCTGGGTGTTCTTTGTGTCCTTGCGACACAAGATGTATATTCCTAATACAGGAGATGACTTTTAATTTTTTTTCACTGTGAGTACTTTTTTTTTTATGGAATAGACCGGCAAACGAGCAGACGTATCGCCTGATGGTAAGCGATTTCCGCCGCCCATGGACACCCGCAACACCAGAGGCGTCACAAGTGCGTTACCGGCCTTTGGGGGATGGGGGGGGGGAGATAGGGGGAGGGGTTGGGGTATGGGCCTCCGGTACTCACTCACTCGGTGAAACACAGCGCAAGCACTATTTCACACCGGTTTTATGTGAGGCCGTGGTATCACTCCGGTCGAGCCGGCCCATTCATGCCGAAGCGTGGCTCTCCCATGGTCATATCTACTCTATATATATATATAGATATATATATATATACTAGCGGACCCGACAGACGTTGTCCTGTCTACACGTCTTTAATTTGAAAATTTCAAAAATTAATTAAAAAAACATTCTCCAGTGGACAAAATTGTGAATCTAAACCATTCCCAGATCCCCTTTAACACACACAAAAAATTTCATCAAAATCGGTCCAGTCGTTTGAGAGAAGTTCAGTGACATACACACTCACAGAAGAATTATATATATAAAGATATATATAAGCTACTCTTTAGTCTATCTCTCTAATCTATAATTTAGTTACTTGTTTGTGGTACAAGCTTTAATTTGATTTTCGAAGAGATAAATATAACATTAATTTGAATGAAATAACAATGGAAAAGTTGGAAAACACAAAGTTCAACAAACAGCAAAAACTATAACGTCGCCCCAACGAAAACAAGGGATCAATTCATTCATTCTTCTGTTTCACACTTTCAGCTGTATAGCTGCTCTACTGATTCTGCATCGTGCAATCGAAGTTCCCTCACCAAATGGTAACTATGCTTCTTACATCTTTGGGCCTCAATTCGTCATACATGAACCGTCCCTATCAGATCGTCCATTGTATCTGAAGGTCATAAATACGTTCCGCTTTACCACTATATACAAATTACTAGCTGTGCCCGCGACTTCATCCGCGTGGAACAGTGACTTTGTGTAGCATTTTTAAATATTGAGGTTAATAATATTTTACAAATAAAACACACACGTTTCACTATTAAAAACTTACTTAAGTATTTATTTATATAAGTACATATTTATGAGCTTATTTCGACATTCAACATGGCCAAGGTTTTCGATCGGGTCTGGCACCGCTCGCTTTTCTCCAAGCTCTCGGCATTGGGTCTGCCTCCTAGACTCGTGACTCGCATTGACGCTTTTCTTCATCAGGGCCGCATCAGGGGCCTTTGGGATGGCGCGGTCTCTGATTTTCTCGAGGTAAACGCTGGCATACTTCAGGGTTCAGTCCTGTCGCCCACGCTATTTTTTCTGCATATCAATGACATGTTAGCCCTTGGCAACGTATATTGCTATGCAGACCATAGCACAGTTCATTGGCGATATTTTGGACACCGTGCAGCCAAGCTGGCAGACGTTGAGGAAAATCGACAGAAGCTAAGCTCGACCGGGTTTTGAACCGAATTTTAAAATGGGGTGATGAGAATCTGGCCGAGTTCAACGCTAAGAAAACACAGTTGTGCGCATTATCTACCAAAAAGTCTCCATATTTTTCCCTCCCCACTTTTCAGAGCACTCAACTGCCACTACGGGATAAGCTCGGTTTCCTCATATATATGATATTTGCCGGGACCTCAAACCACGGAAGTACATCGAGAGCATCACTAAGGCGGCCTCGCGGAAACTTGGCGTACTGAACAGGGTGAGACGGTTCTTCGCGCCCGAGCATTTGTGTTTTCTTTATAAGACCCAGGTTCGCTCGTGCATGGAGTACTGTTCTCATCTTTGTGATGGATCCGCGCAGTATTTGCTTGATGCTTTCGATCGGTTGCAGCGGCGAGCAGTCCGCCTTTCAACAGTCCCGAAGCCACCGAGCTCCTTGAACCTCTGCAGCTGCGTAGAGATATCGCCTCTATAGCAGTCCTCTACCGCATGTATCATGGGGAGTATTCTGAAGAACTCTTCAAACTTGTCTCCCCTTCTCCCTTCCTCTGCAGAACAACACGTCCTGTCCTAAAGTCTTAGAAATACGCTCTCGAACCAAACGGTTTGGTTCTTCCTTCCTGTTCCGAGCAGTTAAAAACTGGAACTCACTACCAGCGCAGGCAGCGCACGTGTTTCCCTTCCATTATGATCCCAGGTCCTTTAAGTGGGGCGTGAAATTTATTGGTGAAAAAGCATCTCACTAATTCGTCATATTATTGGACGCAATACTGCATTGTCTGCTTTCGCAGTGAGTATGGTTGCTCGCACTGTTGGATTCGGCTTGAGTTTTCCATCAGACAGACCATAGTCACTTTGTCAGCCCTTAAGTAAAAAAAAGTACTATTTTATTATGTGCGTTTTTTGCTTTGCCATCTTTTGCCAAAATATAAATATTTAGCGTATTTGATACTCGTATGCCGTGCTCGTATGGGTATGCTGCCCAAGGGAAAAAATGAACTGCAACTTTAATCGTCTTTCCTTGGGCTTTGTTAATATTGTTGTAATATTCTGACAGCAAAAATACAGGTATGACATTCCGCAAGCTACACGGGGTGACGTCACTATCCAGTTACCACTTTAAAGCAACATAACATGAAATGATGAAAACATTTTCAGTCACCATTATATTTAAAAAAAAATGTAAAATGCATTTAAATTGTTGTTTTGTGTGCATAAACAAACAAAATATTTGAATTTAAATATATGATAACGTAAAACTTTATTGTTCTATCGAATTCACAAAGGGAATAATGGTGGTTGGGAGTTATTATTTCATACTACTGATAACACTCAAACGTGATATGTCAGTGTTTTTCTGTATGTCGTTATCTTCGTTACACGCATAAGTCTGCGCTATTCTCAAATATTTATTTGTATTTATAGTATAAAACAAAATGATTTGTTGCTCCATTCGGAACTATAAGAGCAGAGCTATAAAAGGCGGTATAATATTTTTTCTGATCGAAGCAAATGCTTCTAAAAGACTATGGGCAGAAGCAATACTACATAATCGATCGAACCCCTTCCAGAACTTTGAAAGGTGAAACACCCTTTTAAAAAATGGATTAATATAATACAATCATCTCTACATTTTAGGTATAGGCTACGGAAATTACTACGATAACCGATATGCATGCAGGTGGAGCCGACAAAAAAAAAACGGCCCCACTTTCAGCTTAGTGAGTACCAATTCCTTTCTGAGTAAATGTTAGACTACCTACCCTTAAAATTTCATCTTTCCTAAAATAACGTAATTCTGGGCTGACTCTCAGTCTATATAGTTTGTCCCTCACAATCATGATCAAAACTTATGTATTCAAGTTATTTTCTGAATTTTAATTATTGACTAAATTAAGTAGGTTGTAAAATCTCCCCAAAAGTATAAAATTTGAGAACCAGCGACAGTTATGATGACGTCATCTCGTGCTGTATCTCGGAATGTGATACCTGTATTTTTTATATCATGGTGACAGCTTTGTTTATTCGTTGTCATGACGCCCGGCGTAGGTAACGCGCATGCGTATGGCGAGTGAACCGCCCGACTTCTGTACAACCCTTATTCCCCCCTTTAAACCCCTCAAAACCCTTTTTTCGCATTAAAAAGTAGCCTATGTCCTTTCTCAGGCTCTAGACTATCTGTGTACCAAATTTCATTGAAATCGGTGCAGCGGTCTGGCCGTGAAAGCAAGACAGACAGAGTTACTTTCGCATTTATAATATAAGTATGGATAGATGTATTTATTATACTCTTCTAAGATCTAATACTCATAATCAACAACACATTTATTTGGATAAAGACTAATATTAGGTATTATTATATTGATGAAAACTTTTTGACAAATAACTCTTTATTAGGTACCAACTCTTACCGTCTTATACTCGTGATAACTTCTAAACGAAATGTCCGAATGGGATGAAACAAAAAGTATTTAACTTCTACACAAACACCCTTGATAACATAATGCTTTATTTGGATAAGGATTAATAATACGATACACATTTAACGTAGTTTCTTTCTTCAGACGATTTAATAATTTTTTTGAGCACAAAAGCGGTTATTGTGACTAAACCATGATAGTTAGATATATGCTCTCGCGGACTTTTTTGTAGATCTTAATGGGACCCACAAACCCGTAATACATTATTTTGTTCTATTGTTAATACTTTTTGCAGCGCACGCAAAAATAGGTTTTCGATTTCACACCTTGGGTTACAAAATAGCAATTTTCATACGGATCTCTAATTTTTTTGAAAATAAAACATAGCCTGTAGCCTTCCTCGATAAATGGACTATCCAACACTGAAAGAATTTTTCAAATCGGACCAGTAGTTCCTGAGATTAGCGCGTTCAAACAAACAAACAAACAAACTCTGCAGCTTTATAATATTAGTATAGATGTTAAAAACAAAACTACCTGTATATGCTGCAGCCATAAAATGAAAAAGCCAGTTTTAAGTAATAAATCACAGTAGTATCATAACAATTTGTGTCAATATATAGCGCGATGTTTTTACATTGTTCATTGACCACGGACTAAGAACAATAGTGAACAAACTTATTTATCATATTGATCTTTTATTTTTATTACATGTTTATTACTAGGCTACGTAACTTTGAGTGATTCTGCCTTCTTCGTCATACATGTACACACACACAAACACATACACACGCACACCCATTCTAACCTTACATTCACAAACTCTCTTAGACGCAAACACATACACACTCGTACGCTTACTTTTTAACACTGTAATCACTGCATGCTTTGTTTTCTTTTTTTATGTTTTTTTTGTTAGGTTTCTTGATTTTCTGTTAACTATAACCACGGGTGTGAGCGCTAACGGCTGCGTCACAGTTTTAACTATTGCAGCTGTTAACGTATTTTCTTATTGTATCAAAAATAGATTATCAATAAACAATATATTATTATTAAATGACATTTTGAGACGGTCCTAAATACTAGAGTTAAATAAAAATAGATATTCTAATCAGTACAAGAGGGTTTTCAAGAACCCAGTAACAATTCCCCCGCGACACAGGATTTAATCCTAGTGTGGGAACTAGGATTAAATCCTGTGTCGCGGGGGACTTAACAAACATACATGAAACGGACACAAAGAACACCCAGACTCAGAACAATAATTTGTGGATCACACAAAGTGTTGTCCTACGTGGGATTTGAACCCATGACACTTGGCGAAGTAGAAAACGGCGTGGTGACCGCTAAACCACTATGCCAAACGTGCAGTCTTTGTGTAGGTATTTTAAACATATAGATACATTTCCATAAAGTTGTTAGAAAGTTTCTTTTTAATGAACTTAGATAACATTAAATACTTCAAAATAACATACAAACATTTATTAGTGATCATTTGATCATAATACATAAAATAATCAATCTTCTTTTGACAAAGAGCTATTCAGACATTACATGCATTTACAAAGCTCCGTATAACTAAAATTTTACAGACAACATAGATAGTGTTACTAAAATATTATAATAACATATTGATACCCGGCTGAGGAGACCTTACTAATTTATTACCGTGGACCAGCACTGAATAACAAATGTTCTATACCTGGCTTAGAGATTAACTGGGAGCTGAAAAAAAACCTTTTCACACAAACGATCTAATATTTCACAGTTGATCCTGCGTCTAAACTTTTCACTTTTAGCTTATATTTTTATCCGCACGCCATTTTTTCCTATTAACATAGCAGCTAAGTTGACAGCGATCGTGTCGACAGCTTCGCATAAATACGAATATATTATTTTCTCGTGGGTAACAGTGGACGTCGAACGCTGGACAGACCCGGACACCCCCTCGACTCAATTTGCATTTTAATTTGTTGCCACATCGTTAGTATACAAGTGTGTAAAAACAGCTGCGGTGGCTGTTCTGTTTTAAATATACACTGCACGTTTGTAACTCTTTGTGGTATGTATTAGACTGGAGTTGTATCAAACGATATTTAATGGGATTTATAAGTATTACGTACCTTGAGTGACCAGAAACTTCGACCAGTTTTGCAATGGCCGTGTTTACAGGCTGACTCAAGTTTAGATAATAATAATATGATATGATGATAGAAGTTGTAACAGCCTTGTTAGAACCATTAGTTCGTTAAACCGTGATCATGGCGCTTGCAACAGCGCCGAAGTATCGGATACTCACTAACAAAAAGGTATATGGTAGCAATCCCGTAGATTTCTATTTTAATATCATTATAGCCAATATTTATTAATTCAATGCACAAAACAAGTTACAATTTATAAAATACTAAGCAAATAAAACTTTTAGTTAGTTTAGATCTAAATTGCAACCAAAACATGTGCATACAGAAAAAATAAGCTATAACGCATGAGAAATATTGATTTTAGGGGATATAGAAACTACAAGTAAATACATTACAAAATAATACCCACTTTCAATTATTATTTAGATGTCAATGCGGCTGATTGTCGCTGTTTCTCTTTATATATGTAACTAGCTGACCCGGCGAACTTCGTACCACCATATATCTCAGCTCCCACAGGCAGTGCACAGTCGCGGACAAAAATAAAAGACTTTTGTTATATTTTAAATTTTCTTGTACACAAACCTTGTCCTAAGGATAAAGAACACATAAAAAAAAGAATTATTTAATTTGGTGCAACCGATCGAAAGTTATGCGCGTACATACATTTCGGCGATTCATCTTATCTTATATATAAAATTCTCGTGTCATAATGTTAGTTACCATACTCCTCTGAAACGGCTGGACCGATTTTTATGAAACTTGGTGTGCATATCGGGTAGGTCTAAGAACCGACCAACATCTATTTTTATACCCCAATTTTTTTAATGGCAAAACAACGTTTGCGGGATCATCTAGTAATCTATATATAAAAACTAGCTGATCCGGCAAACGTTGTTTTGCCATAAAAAAAAAAAGATTCCCATAAAATTAGATGTAGCTTTATCTAGTACCTAAGTAGACGTAGAAATAACTTTTTACAAGGACATTTATAATAACCAAAAACTACACTAATGACTTTATAAAACCTATGTAAATCTAAACACAAATCGCTATTACATTATCAGGCAATCATTTCATAAATCAAAAAGGTTTAATTACAGTTTTATAAAAGTTTTAGTTATTAATATGGAATGCCTAGTAATTGAACTCGAAGACACTTGAACACATGCTTACACACAAATATTTGTACAAGGTAATGTACTGTATGCATCAAGCACCAACTGCTTTGTCAGGTCAACACATTTTGAATTTCTACCCGCATTGGTATTTGACAGATGCTTATGGTATATACCTAAACACGTATGAGACTGTAGAGTGTGAGAAACATTCGATAATACCTGGTAATAGTGATTACCTCTTACCTTTGATTATATTACCTGTAATATTAACAAGGAAACTTTTTACACTGAAGTATTTTAATGGTATTAAGGAGGCAAGCAAGCAGACGGGTCAACCGGAGGTAAGTCCTGCTTATCTCACTACCACAACCTATGAACATCTGCAACTTAACAGTGATAAATGTGTTGCTGCCTTTGAACTCAAAGATTGAGGAGTGAAAAGTATTATTTAGAAGATTTAGAAATAACTATAAGGAACCAATAAAGTATGTTCATCAATGCGCCGGGGGGGGGGGGCACCCCAGTACCAACTCCTCCCTCTGGACCGCTTTCAACGGAGAGCGACTCGAATCGTTGACTGCCAGGAATCTTCAATTCGGCTGGACTCTTTGGCGCTGCGTAGAGATGTGGCTTCGCTTTGCATCTTCTACCGCATTTACTATGGGGAGTGCTCCGAGGAATTGTTCTGGCTGATTCCTGCCGCCTCTTTCCGCCATCGTCCTACGCGACAGCAATTTCATCCCCATCACTTAGATGGCTGGCAGTCCACAACTGTGCGGTTCTCTAGGAACTTTCTGCCTCGCACAACAAAACTGTGGAATGAACTGTCGCCTGCGGTATTCCCGGACCAATACGACATTCAAACCTTCAAGAAAAGAGCGTACTCCTTCTTAAAAGGCCGGCAACGCACTTGTGACGCCTCTGGTGTTGCGGGTGTCCATAGGCGGCAGTAATCACTTACCATTAGGTGATACGTCTGCTCGTTTGCCCCTTATTCAATAAAAATAATAATATAGTAGTTGTAAATATTCACCTTAGATCTATTGAAGTAAATGTTATATTATTATGTTTCTCGCCCTGACCAACGTCTTTAGCTGAAGCCTAGAAAAATAAATTTATTTCATTACACTTAAAGCAACTGTACGTAGTAACGTTTTTGTTCCTAAAAAATAAATTTCAATAGTACAGTACTTACAAAAGAAAAACATCTAACATTTCATAATAATCTATTGCCAACAAATATTTGAACAGTAAAAATATGATTCACAAACAAAGAATACGAAATTGAATTGACTTTGTAACGAATTTATCTACCTACTCCCAGTAGGGCTTTCGGCACAATGAGGAAAGTTATACAATTTAGTTTTGTATTTCAATTGAGAACAGGCATAAATTAATGGCTGGCAAACACAGAATGTAGGTTTATTTCGTATTGTTATAACCTTGATATTAAATTTAGCATTGAAATATCGGTTTGGAAACCGCAACAGCCAGCCGCAGGCGTATTCAATACGAATGCAAGCTTAAAAAATATTAATAGAGGGAGCCTATCATATTATTTATTTTAATATAGAATATTGGAAAATTTAATGAAAGTACGGTTGATTTAATATGTGAGGCTGACGTTTAAAGCTTTCAATGGAAATGTTTGTGGCATATGCGATTGACATTGATAATATAGCTAGACCAACGAGGCAGTCCTATCGCCGTAGCTACTTATTTATTTATTTATAACTTTATGCACTTTTGTACATCGGCGGACTTAATGCCCAGGGCATTCTCTACCAGTCAACCTTAGGGTGGTGTAGAAATCTTGTGAGGTAGGCGCGCATAGGTTTCGTACTTAACTAAAATAAACATTACACAGCATTACATATATAGGTATGGCAAATACGACAAATAAAGTCCCCCGCGACACAGGATGTTTATTCCTAATGCGGGAGTTGTCTTTTAAAAAAAAAAAAAAACACTATAAATATATACTATATTACTTATACTTAAAAACATATTTACATTACATTAGTACACTATGAATAACAAGAAATGTGTTGGAGTTGGAGTGCTATCGTTATGATGACTCTGCCATGCCAGTGAGAAGGAGGTTATGTACCTTCTTTTTAAATATGAGACGGTTAGTGGACATCCTGATCTCAAGTGGTTTATCTATTATATATAATTTTTTTGTGAACATTGGTTATGTAGGTTTATATCTTTTATTATTATGAACTTCATAGAATTCCTACCACATCAAATTTCTACAACACCTGAAGGTTGACTAGTAGAGAATGCCTCATGGCATTAAGTACGCCGTTGTACAACTTGTGCAAGAAGTTTATAAATAAATAAAAAATTGTACTGTCGTGGCTCACAATGAACACCGTAACTATATGACCGATTATCACGCTCTTCCTTTAAAATATGTTTTGCTGGCGTGCCTAAAAAAGGAAAGTTAACGCAAACGAAGTTACGTGGATCAGCTTGTGGGCATATAAAAATAAAAGTGTTTACAATACAAACATCAATTATTTAAACACAGCTAAGTCAAATCAGCAACCATTTATTCTTAAACGTATAAATTCTACCCTCGTGAATGCCCTGGAAACTCGCCAATAGCTTTACGACAAAATAAAACCGCCAATAATCAGGTAGCAACAACCTTAAGACTTGTGTCCGCCCCGTAACAATAAACCGTCTACGTGACGTCACCGCGCGACACACCCTCGAAGACATAACAGTTCCAGAGCCCAGTATCCTCACGACGGGACCTTGGATGTGCTGGCATCGTGCCAAAGGTCACCCCGCCACTCTCACCTCTATCGATTGGGATGGCCCACATTTAGTGGCTTATTGCCCCTGGTTAAGTACAAGTTCAGACACAAGTCGGGCCTGACGTATCGGCTGTTGTCGAGTCACTTTTAATGAATTTTACTGGGACGTAAGTTTTACAATCTTGTTCACTTCGTCCAGAGCTTATTACATGACGTTACTTAATGTACAGTTGCACGTATATTTCTATTCCGTTCTAGATGCTCGTATAAATCCATAACACTGAAAGTTTATTGAAAGTAAATTAAGTAAACCCACATCCATATATTCTAAAAGAAATTATTTTCTTTAAAAATGTATATTCTAATTTGCGTTTAGTAGTGCAATAAATTTTCTGACTTTGTTCGTGAAACTATTTCTAAGTTATTATTTATGGTATGGGTTAAACGAGCAAATTAAATGGATCACGAAATGGTTATACTGATAAAGAATATGAAGTAATTTTACTGATTGCTGAGTGGAGGTATATCTCATGATCATGACTATCACAATACAACCGAAAGCTATCATGATTTCAGATAAAATAACGATGGATTGACAAAAGTTACAACTTATTGATTAGTACACAGTCAATGAATTCAGTTAAATTAGGTTTGTATAACATAAAACATTCATCAAATTAAAAAGGTCATATTTTCTGTTTAGAAAAAAGTTATTACTTTCCTTTATAGAAATTATTTTTAAGGCATTTCAAGATACACAATAGATGCTCGTTAAACCATTTTCCGTGACAAACCCCAGAGTAAACGAGACTTAATATCACGACAAATAGCAAAAACTTGCACAAAATTGTTAATTTAGAAATAAACTTTACAACATCGAAACGCTTGAAATTGTTAAAAGGTCTAGTCTAGTGGTATAGTGGTTCTGACTGGTTAGTCAGAGGTGATGGATTCCGACCCGTTATACGTCGGTGTAACAATTACACTTAGTTCAATAAACCAATACTGCTTCATATAAATCACGTATAGACACAACGACTTCATTCTACTCCGAAAATACTACACACCGCACTACACTATAAATATAACCAACCACGTATATAAAGATTGCATCTCGTCGTTTCCTGCTATACTGAGTGTTGTGGATTCGATCCCCGCATGCGATATTTTGTGATCTACAAATTCTTGTTGTGAGTCTTAGTGTTCTTTATATCCATTACATATATACGAGTAAGTTTGTACAGTTCCCACAGTGCGGGTGTTGAATTTTTATTAGAATAAACATATGACAAAAAACGGAATCTGGCTAAATTATTATTTTTGTTTCTTAACAACTAATTATGAGAAAGCCCTTTAGTAAAAGACTGCGCTGAAGCCTTTCAAGTAATGGGTAACATCTTTGAAAACATGGAAATTAATTTAATTGAGTGTACTAACAGCAAATTTGCATAATATAATTAAAGACCGTATTATAAGAGTGTCGAATTGCGTACAATTAAGCTTGCAAGCGTTAAAGCTGTAGCGAAAATTTTATGTCACGAAGCTAAGGGGTTTAAAGGCGGCTGGGAGGTGTCCGACAGAGATAATTCTAGAAATTTGCATTTTAATCACTATGTCAGCATCCCCATTCTACTGGAGAGAGCAAGAAAAAATGAAGCTACCTTCATATTTGCATAATTCAACCGTGATGTTATTAATGGCAAAGGTAAAAACTGACTAGATACAAATGTGAATTTATATGTCGACTTGACACTAAGCCGCTTGTGGGTTCAATGTCCACATGGAATATACATTGCGTGATCTACAACATGTACTATTTTGTGTACAAATACACAAAACAATAATACTCAGTTTGTACTGCACTACAGTGCAGTTCAATACTAAGCTGTTAAATTGGTAATTTTCAAGGTAGCACAGCGATGCATATTTTAGGACCGGCTCGACCGGGGCGGTACTACCCTGTCACAGAAAACCAACCTAAAATAACAATATTCGTACAGCGTGCTGTCGTATTTCGTTGGTGAGTGCGAGACCTGAGGCCCAATGATGTAGAAGCATATTAACAGGCCGTCATAGTATGGGTCGCCATGCTGCATTGTTGCATTATCTGCATCAACAATAAGTAAGGTGACCACTACTCCTGGATTCTGCTAATGCTTTGCATCAGGCAGAGCAGAGTCACTTTGGCAAGCCCATATATAGACATAAAATCGGGCACTAACTTTTATGGCGAGAAAGTTTATTTTTTAGGATTACCAACACTAAAACTAAAAGAAATCCATGTTCCACGCCCTTTCTCTCAAGGACAGTTAAAAACCTGTAAGTATTCTGTGTAAAATATCTTTCATATTTAAATACTTTCGCATGATTTATGTACCACCTTACGTATTGAAATACATAACATATTTCAAACTTAATATAAATGTCTATGATGCTTTTACATTTAAGAACTAAGAGTTGGTACATTTTACAATAAAATCACTAAGTCCTTAAATTGTCACATACTTCATTCTGATTTATATTCTCAATTTTCCGAGAGAACCTGAACGTCGACCTTAAAATATCATATAGTTAGAATAACTGGCAAAAATGACATTATGTTTAATGCAGAGACATTGATATATTGCTGAATTTCCAGGTATTTATGAAAACTGAAAAAACTATATTAAAGTATGACAACAACAGGTCCCTATGTTGAAATCATTTAAAAATCAAGTTATGGTAAGTTACATTTTATGCAAATAGATTATTTTAGTCACTGATATAATTACAATAGATTTCTTCAACCCTTTTTCATTTGCATTAGTTTCAAGGTAATGTCAGTACATAATACCAAAGAAAAAAGTACCCTCATTAGATGAACAAAATAAAAAGGCTTAAAAACATGGCCACTGTCTTGAGAAACATCTCTGTGATTATTTCCTACCCCAAGTCTTGCGAAATTCCTTCTCAAGGTAGGGCGCTACCTCTCCACGATACTCCAGAGAATGAACTTTCATGCAAACTGTTACAAAACTTCCATTCTCACGACCTATTTAAGATTTTCGGAGCACATTATATTTTAATTATACAGCTATTTATATTTTAATTATTTCCTCAGAAAACAAGCTACTTCTGTGGACAATAACCTGTATTTTATCACGAATGGATAGAGAAAGATGTATTCAGTAGATACCATTTATTGCGGGAATAACAAACGAAAGAGATGTAATCTTTTGTTGTGTTTATTTAGGTCCAACAAGATATCAATTGTCCTACAAGATATAAAGCAATTTATCCACAAATATTCTAAGTACTTTGTATCAACTACAAGTATATAACTGAAACTAGGTATTGCAATTTGCTGCTAATATCAATTCGACCGATGCCTTTACCAATGCGACCGGACCCGAGGAATGTCTAATGTTGCCGGACTGGCCGGAATGCTAGAGTCGGTTTTTCGGATACGTAGTTTCGAAATTGAAGTTCACAATAGTAGAATTGGAAATAGACGAAGATGGTACCGTAGATTATACCAGATTGATATAATACCTATGCGAACTGTTGAAATGATCTCGGATAAACTAGACACGATTTAAGCATTGTTATATATAAAACAAAACGACTTTATCAACTAAGATTACCCAAAGGGGTCCATTTGGCTTTTCTGTTCACACAGATCCTATTATCAAGATATAGTACCTGGATGACCGAGCGTCGCTCGGTATATTTTTTGCAACATTGGGACTATCCAAACGCCACATTTTTGTTATTTTTCTTCCAATAAAAAATAAGTTAAGTGGCGCCCTCTCTTGGTACGCCCTGATACTATTTATTCTGCACCTTATTCTAGTATAGTTTAATGTAGTTCGCTCGAGTGGCGATAGATTGCGCTAGATGTACTTTCTTTTTGTATATTTGATTGTTAAAGACACGAATAAAACGACATTTTCTAAGAATGAATCCTAGCTAGATCGATTTATCGCCCCCGAAAACCCCTGCATACAAAATTTCATGAAAATCGTGAAAGCCGTTTCCGAGATTCAAATTATAAATATATATATATATATATACAAGAATTGCTCGTTTAAAGGTATTAGATATGCTTTGACTCACGTCTCTCTCCATTAACAACACATCAATTAAATTAGGGTATATTTTTAGACAATAAGGCCATTCAAAAATAAAAATTATACTGTTACAACTGTTTTGAGGTAAAAAAAAAATCATTTTTACACTTCACTACATTTTTGAAACATACCTTATAGCTTATCTATTAGGTTATAAATTATAAACACTTTTGATAAATGGAAATGAAACATTTATATCAGGAAATAATATGCATTGATACTTTGAATAAAATTAGCCAGGTACCGCGGCCATGCTTTCACTTAAAGGTGATCTATACATTAAGACGTGAAACAAATATTTGAAATTTGACACAGTCAAAGTTTATATTGAGAAGTGCAGAAATCTAAAAAATAATAAGAATGAACTGAATTTCGATTGAATTTCGAACACTAGAACTTTCATATTCATAATAACGTAGATTATAGGGTATAGGTTCTACAAATCTAATACAAAATCTACAAATACAAAAATAATTACACAATACAAGCAAATGAATAACTCTTAAAACACAAAGCAATGCATGCTATCACAGACTGCTAGGCAGGTAATGCATTCAATGTTGAGTGTAAAAACGTATAATATTCGGATTTCTGTTCTAAGTTTGAGCCACCTGGTTGCCTTTAAAGCGTATACTACTACCACCAATTTTAGCATTAATACTACTGATTTTATAGGAAACACTTTCATGGAAGCAGATAATATAATCGACCAAGAATCTCCAACCGCTTAGTATCAGAAGATAGTTACTATCCTACACCGTACCACCAAATTCTCCGCTAAATCTTGAATACACAATCCAATAAGCATGTTCCCAGCCAATAACACAAGGTTCATTCCTGCGGCTGCAGATCTATCATATCTGCGTTCAATCAGCGCATATCTGGTGCCGTTTCGCCAGATGCTCTCGAACTGGGTCAATGTTGCTTAATACACTTATATAGAAAATATGTAGGTTCAATCCGTGAACCAAATTTTACATTTGTGTTCACTGGCTATTGTTAGACGAGAATGCCAGTATCGATTTAACGAGCTTACCTTGGCTGATTGGTTTGTTCTAGATTTCTCTTACAGTAACTAATTTTGTCTTCATAATTAATTCAAATATATTGTAGAGACGTTCAGGCAAAAATATTCATTTTAAAACCAAACTGGTGCACCGGCGAATTAATTATATTTTTCTACTCTGCTTGTTATTTTAACTTAAAATTAGTAGTTAGAAATTCATGACTTCATTTAACTTCGTAGCAAAGCGGTTAAAACAGATACACATACACACTATAAAAAACGGTGAACCACCTCAGGCACAAAAAATCGATTTAATTGAAAATTTACTACACTACATTTTTGTGTTAAGAGCGTAAAACTGTAGGCAGGCGTGGTTTCACGGACCCGTGTAAATATTTAACACAGAAAAACGTGAAGACTTTAATAATTAACATGCACTTTCTAGAGAAGCTAAACTCATCCGTCGTGTGAATATGCAGCTGCAGCTCAAAACATAACGCTTTGAATTCTGTTTGAAAAGCAAATGGATAGCCTTAGTTAAGAGAATTAACAAGAATACTAATTAAATGAGAGAAGTCATTCCAAGCTTTTATTTATCTTGCCTGTATTATTTTTGTAAATCTTGCGACTAAATTTTATTTACATAAATCTTCTTGCACAATTGTACAGAGATCGGATACCGGAGGCCAAAATAAACTCAAACTAACTCAAACTCAAAAATATTTTATTCATATAGGCACTTATTTTACAGGCACTTATGAATAGTCAATATTTAATATTAAAAAATCGAGTGATTCTAGTCGCCAGTTCCAAGTGCAGCCTACCCTTCATGGAGAAGAATCTGGTAAGAAACTCCATTGTTGCTCCTTTTAAAAAATAATAATACGGTTTACAATTTTTTTTTTTTCACTAAGAGACTTGAATGAGAACGAAGTCGACCAAAGAAAACAAAACAAAAGCTTTGGAGTCATTGCTGCACAGCCATGAGCTAACCAATCATGCGCCGTTCTTACTGATCGCTGCAAGATTTTTACATTGTTATATTGGGACATTGTATTGTTATATTGTGAGGTCCACTTATGGAAAATAATAAAAAATACCTATATCTTTAAACAACTCTCGAAGAGAGACTCTAGCACCTAAATTGTATATTGAGCGGATGGCTGGTTTTTGTAGAATAAAAATCGTTTCAATATCAGCCGCCTTGCCCCAGAGTAGTATACCATACGACATGACGCTATGAAAGTAGCTAAAATAAACTAGCCTAGCTGTGTCCGTATCAGTGAGCTGACGTATCTTCCATACTGCATAAGCTGCCGAACTAAGTCTACCTGCAAGGCTATCTATCTGCGCTACCCACTGTAGTTTGCTGTCTAATGTAATTCCCAAGAATACTGTTGAGTCTACAATACTTATGATTTAACTACACACATCAAAAGTGTCTAGGGATCAACATATGTGTCTAGGGATCAACATATATTTTTGCAATAACTTTTCTCCTGATTGATATTAATTAAAATTTTCTTTAAGGATTCATCAAATAAAGTGTTTTCGTTTGTCACAGTAATGATAAACGTAGTCACCTTTGCATTAATAAAGAAATTTGCCATTTTCCTAATAAAGGGATTTTCGACATTTGAACCACTAACATTAAAGTTCGAAAAAAAGACTGAAATAACAGTTTTCTTTAAAATTTTATTAGGTAACTTAAACAATTAATAATCCGTGTTTCTACCGCGAACACTAACAACACAAGAATCGGTTTGGCATACTCAAAATGAGTTCATCCAAATCACGCTGTGGAATGGCCGCCCATGTTCGTTGCAACAACAAAAAAAGGTCTTCTTGCGACTGGATACCCTCCATATTCGGCAGAGCTCTTCTCTGTAGCCTATCCCATGCATGCTAATCGGGTTCAAGTCTGGCGACTGAGCAGGCCAGGGCCAAAGCCACATCTCAATCTCAAGAAATCCGCATAAAAATGCTTGATCCCTAGACACTTTTGATGTGTGTATTTAGAGTTAGATTAGTGCCTAGCTGTTTTACATTTGGCATTGTAAATCTCACACACTTTGTTTTATTTGAGTTAAGGAGATTATTTGTTGTAAACCAAATCAATACATCATTTAGTGCCCTATTCACATCGTCAAAAACTGTTTACTTACGATCGACTTTAAAAAGAAGTGACGTATCATCAGCAAATAGAACGATATCACAGATATCTTTTAAATAATATGGTATTGGTTTGGTTTTTTAGTTGGTTTAAAAATGACAACTCCCGAACTAGGAATAAATCCTGTGTCGCGGGGGACTTTACAAACATACATGTAACGGGCACAAAGAACACCCAGACTCAGAACAACAATTTGTGGATCACACAAAGTGTTGTCCTACGTGGGATTTGAACCCACGACACTTGGCGAAGTAGGAAACGGCGTGGTGACCGTTAAACGACTAGGCCAAACGTGCAGTCATTTATATATATGATATGATGATTATATTTATGGTAAATCATTTATATATATGAGAAAAAGTAGAGGACCTAGTATAGAGCCCTGCGGAACGCCCATAGTAACAGGTAGTCCAGAAGACCTCGCACCATTGACATCTACGTGTTGAATTCTATCTTTCAAGTAGGAAACAATTCGTTCCAAAGCAATACCATTAACGCCATAATGCCTAAGTTTAAGAAAAATTGTGCTATGTTCCACACAGTCAAAAGCTTTTGATAGGTCGCAAAATACACCTATCGCATCCTGCGAATTCTCCCATGCATTAAATATATCTCTCAAAAGAGTTGCACCAGCATCAATTGTTGAACGACCCTTTGTAAAGCCATATTGTTCCTTGTGAAATAAATTATTTAGATTAAAATGGCTTTCTAGTTGTTGCAAAATGACTTTTTCAAAAATTTTACTAATAGCCGGTAAGATTGAGATTGGCCTAAAGCACAGAATAATTAATAGTACTGTCGTACAGAAGTTTCACTCTTGAACAAAAGTCAAGTTTAGGCATAAAAAGTTTTCAACTTTGTCATCTTGCACGCGAATTTAAATCTTGTCGTGTGACTCGAGCGCTCATATTCCGTTAGACACCGCTCGATTTACTACAAGAGCACGGGGCTGCCGCTTGCTGTACATTTAGGTAAATATTAAAATTAATTATAAAAATATAACAACTTTAGTAATGGAGAAGAAACATTTTAACAAACAATAATCATGTCTACGTAACGTACTACTCGTTCTAGGTACCTTCGTGATAAGTTACAGATTTTTGTATTGACAAAACATGTCTATCATAAATTCATAACATAGTTTCCAAACAACTAATTAAATAATTTTATTGCTACAATTTAACTACAATAATGTTGAACTACAATTTTGAACGAACAATTAGTTCGTTTTGAAGTCTTTTTCGCAGTAAGTACCTACACGTAATACTCAACTTATTAACGCGCGACGCGGCTAGCGTGCGAGCCGAGCGCAGAGTGGCAACCATTGCCACATAGTTCTATCCGTGAGGCGCTCGGCGAAATACACCTAAACTGAGAAGTGAAACCCCCTGCCTAAAGTTACTTCGTTCAGTTGTACAACCCTTCTTGAATTAAGGTATTACTTTGCTATACTTCATGAGGTTAGGAAAAACACCAGAATCAACACATCTATTGAAAGTTACAGCTAAAAATGGTGCTATATCAATTATAATAGTTTCTATTAATTTAACAGAAATCCCCCGTAAGTCCCCTGTTTTCTTAGAATTAAGAGACTTAAATGTTTTCATAATATCTGTAGGGTTTATTTATGTATTCAAATGCAAATAAATTCTTACATTCATTTACATTGGCCTTTAACAACAGTTCAGACCCGGATGCACAAGAATTCAAGATACTAGTTGTAATATCTGGTATATTTGTGAAAAAGGTATTAAAAGATTCAGCTATGTCTTTTGTTTAAAACTTATTATTAATATTTAATTTTAAATCATTCGTCTCGAGGTTTACTACGTCCAGTTTCATTATTAATAATGGTCCACGTAGCATTTATTTTATTATTTGAAGACTTAATTTTGTCACCTATGCACAAATACTTCGCCACGCGACACGTCCTCGTAAAATCCTTGAGTAATTTCTAACATAATCATGAAATTTTGGGTCAAAATTACTCTGCCTCAAGGCATACAAACCATAAAGCCTTTCTCTACTTCAGCATATTCCTGGCGTCGCCCAATCACAGAACGTCATTTTTGGCCTTAGCATAATTATTTTTGACTTAAATATACTGTTAAATTCGAAATCTATCATACCGAATAAGCAGCCGTAAAGCTTATCCGGATTCCTTTGAGTTCAATCTAAATTGGAAACCTTATCTCTAATGTTATTACTTATAGTCTAGTCTAGACTAATAGTCTAGTCAACAAGTTCCATACTTGTTGACTAGACTAAAAGATGCAGCAGCATCACTAGGCCGCCATGGTGTGGGTCGCCATACTGCATTGTCTGCATTCGCCGTGAGTATGGTGACCACCACTCTTGGATCCTGCTTATGCTTTCCATCAGGCAGAGTAGAGTCATTTTGGAGGGCCATACATAAAAAAAAATGCCCACGAAAATCTTCTCCAGTCAACCTGAGGGTGATGTAGAACTGCTGTAAAGTAGGTGCAAAGGTATGATTGGTATTTCTAATTATGCAATGCAAGTAGCATCAGACTATTATTTATTATTGCCATAGGCTGATTATGATGATGAAGTAGCATTGGACGAGCAGAAACTCCTATTTGTTGAAATAGAAATTGTCTCAAGATATATAGTTCCGAGAGAAGCCGTAGGAACGTTTTAACCAGTGAATTCTGTAGTACTATGATGACGAGTATGTGTCTTATCAGATAAATGGTGCTTCAGGTGTTTTTAATGGATTCGGGAGAAGATTTTAATAACACCTTTTAACATAACTCGGTCGTGTTTTGTCTGCTTAATTTGTTTTTACGAGCAATAGCGACTGGAGATCAGGGTCTGGTGAATGGTTTCATAATATAAACAAAAGATATGCGATAAGGATGAGTCTTAAAAAATAACAGGATTAAAATGTAAGGATTAAAATTTCAGTATAAATACCGTTACAAAGCGTTTTATTTAATACATGTACTAAAAATAGTTAAATTAACTAAGTTTGCAGACTTATTTGTTTTTCAAAGTACATTGTATCAAGTAATCACAGAGTCGAACGACATTAATTGCTGTTTTTTTTTTACATTTCGTGTGACAAGGTTTTTTAAAACAAGTAATTAAATAAAATCTAAATTTATTTTATTCCTTTTAGTATAAAGCTTAAACAAAGCTTGTCTGTAACAGGTTCTTTACTATTCACTTTAATCTGTACTGTAGCGATAATTTTTAATGCCACAATTATTAGATGTCGTATGCATGAGACTGCAATGTACAAATTTGTTAATTATTTTTCAACAAAATGTGATCTTATTTTCTTATCGCTCAGACTTGTATACGTAAAATTACGTAACTCGTTCAGAAACGAACAAGTCGTGTTTCTTAATAACAATTCTAGTTATGTATGTGAATCTATAAAAATAAAGTATATTATTTAAAGAAAAGCTTTATTAAGCTATTTAATTTTATCGTTAAAGAAATAATTATATTTTAAGGTTGAGGACAAAGCCTGTGGAATTAGTGGAAGTGAGCAATTTGATTTCAATAATCTACTTCTGTATAAACCTAAGCTGAGTTTCCTGAAAATTCCTTCAGTATTATGAACTACTGATACAGTTTGCTATTTTACTAAAAAAACCTCCTTTCATGGATGAGCATATTTCTAGCAGTGCGTATTAAAAGTTGTTGATGATGCAACAACAGACATTCTTTAAAATTTCCTTATATTTAACATTCCGTCAGACTCGTAAGTAATCTCAAAAACTAAAAAAAACAATCGGCTAGCAAACAACAACGATCTTTGAAGGACAGCTTGACATAAATAAATACACACATCAAAAGTGTCTAGGGATCAAGCATTTTTATGCGGATTTCTTGAGATTGAGATGTGGCTTTGGTCCTGGCCTGCTCAGTCGCCAGACTTGAACCCGATTGAGCATGCATGGGATATGCTACAGAGAAGAGCTCTGCCGAATATGGAGGGTATCCAGTCGCAAGAAGACCTTTTTTTGTTGTTGCAACGAACATGGGCGGCCATTCCACAGCGTGATTTGGATGAACTCATTTTGAGTATGCCAAACCGATTCTTGTGTTGTTAGTGTTCGCGGTAGAAACACGGATTATTAATTGTTTAAGTTACCTAATAAAATTTTAAAGAAAACTGTTATTTCAGTCTTCTTTTCGAACTTTAATGTTAGTGGTTCAAATGTCAAAAATCCCTTTATTAGGAAAATGGCAAATTTCTTTATTAATGCAAAGGTGACTTGGTTTATCGTTACTGTGACAAACGAAAACACTTTATTTGATGAATCCTTAAAGAAAATTTTAATTAATATCAATCAGGAGAAAAGTTATTGCAAAAATATATGTTGATCCCTAGACACATATGTTGATCCCTAGACACTTTTGATGTGTGTATTTATAATCTTATATATAAAATTCTCGTGTTACAATGTTAGTTACCATACTCCTCTGAAACGGCTGGACCGATTTTTATGAAATTTGGTGTGCATATCGGGTAGGTCTGAGAATCGACCAACATTTATTTTTTATACCCAAATTATTTTTTATGGCAAAACAACGTTTGCCGGATCAGCTAGTAAATAAATAAATATTGCGGACATCGATCACACAATGCCATCTAGTCCCAAACTAAGCAGAGCTTGTGTTATGGGTACTAGACAACTGATACAAATACATATATACTTTTTTTTGTAAATACATACATATTATACATAAAACACCCAAACTCCGAAACAAATATTTGTAGATCATACAAACATTTGGTCCGACCCGGGAATCGAACCCAAGACCTCATGGTCAGCAGTCGCACACGCCAACTGCGAGACCAATGAGGCAGTCTACGTAGTTGACATACTACGTATCTTACATCGTCTCGAGATTTGTAATTTTAAGGGAATATTTTGCTAAGTACTTTCCAAGTGAACTGGATAGGAATTTATTGCAATTCCCACCTGAAGGTTAAGTGAATTAAAAAGTTTGTTTCTCTGATTTATGACGGTTTCACTTGAAACTTTATTTCTAATATTCTTAATTAATCTAACTTGAAGTGCAGAGGTAGTGCTTAGAGCTACGATTAATAATAATATCTTATTGGTGTTTATTTACTAATTTGTGTTCTTCCATATATAATGTGTTTTTTATGTATGAGCTTACCAAAGTGATTCTACTCTGCCTGATGTGTAGCTTGAGAGTATAATTCAAGAGTAGTGGTCACCATACTCATTGCAAAAGCAAACAATGCTAGAACCCACACGATTTGGGCCTCCCATCTCTCATTCATCAACGAACCATGACATCACAAAAGCTGCCTCTTCAAGTTGGTCTACTGTGAGAGAGGGGTACCTATAGATTCTTTTTTACATTATTTTATATTATTTAAAAAATAATCTTGATACACCTACCACATCTCTTACCGAATCTGTCACAAGTAGACTGGTAGATAAGACCGGCAGTAAGTCCGGCCCATGCAATTTAAATGCAAAAAGTTAAATAAAATAAATAAATATCACTTTTAACCTTTATTAAATATCTGAGAAAGGTTTAATACATTTAATGTAGTCTGTAGCCACCTTTCTTATCAAGAAAAGTAGGGCTCAGCTTATTCATAAAAATCATTTCTTTTTTAAGATGTAAAGATAAACGGAGTACTAACAAAACAACGGTAAAGCAACTCACGTACTTGTGTATGACGTGAATTGTGAAAGCCTATTTATAGAAAATCTTTAGAACATATGTATGTATGCCTTTACTTTTGTGATTAGTATAATATGTCTTGATACATTTCATTTACAAAAATGCAATATCATTTTTTGTTATACTCCTAATTTTGTTTTAAGTTAACGTCAAGTTCCGTTGTGTAGACTTTTCATAACAATAATTCATTAGTCTATAATGACCTCGATGACAAACAGAAAGAACAGGCAGACTTAGAAGGTCAGAAGTTAGTAAATATAATCGCTTAGTTGGCCGATAAATTAACAATATTTTCGCTCATCACCGCTCGCTGTATACTAGATTATGACACGCCGAAAACATAACTTATCAGATATTTTATGTCACCTGTTAAAATTTACTGTTCGGGTAATTTGGAGGCGTGGGTGTGATATTGACGTATGAAAAAGGATATGATGTTATTTTTATAGATGTACTAACTCGGATAAAATACGAAGTAAGCTGGCTCGGTTTAATTTCACGTAAATGAATTTGAACTCGAGTAAACAGGACGAAGCTAGGTAAATTAATTCATGGGTAAAAAAAATATTTTTCGTGAAGATTCTAAATTTTTGCTACGACATTTTTACTGTCTTCCAAAACTATATTGGTAGAAATTAATACTGTTAGTAGATTTTTCTATCTTTATTTTTACATTTGAAAATAGTAAATAATCACTAAGAACCCCTCCTCCCAGTCCATCACCGTTAAAAAGTATTTCATCTAGTTTTATCTAGTATTCTGAATCAAGGATTAAGGCTTAATCACGATAAACTAAAAAACTATATTTTTGCTTGTTTTATTCGCAGAACAATAAAGCTCTTGCTATCTAACTTCATTTTACAGATATTTATCTTCTTTTCCCTAAGAATTATTTTGGGGTGGAATTTATGATTTCAACTAGCTGACCCACGCAACGTCGTTTACGTCTCCTATTGCCCGTAGCGTATTTTTTTTACCTGTTTTTGTAACATTCTTTATTGGTGCTTCAGCGCTTCATTACAAACAAACTCTTCAGCTTTATATAATAGTATAGATAATATGGTGTAGATAAAACATTCTTATATTCTACTGACATAGCATTTGACGATAAAGTAGGTACTATTATTGTAAAAAATACAACAATACAAAATAAACAATTTAACTTTTTCTTGGGCTCATTGGGACATGACGCCATAAAAGTACCTATTCGTTTGATACCCTTTTGAATCTTAATATACATACTAAGAACACTCCCAATACCCCAGAGCTCTAAAGCAAAAGCCGTTGTTTGATATTCCTCATACATTTACATTTTCACTTGCAATTACAATAGTTTATTTGCATCAAAGCGGAAGTGATCCCGAGTGCTTTCTGTTTCCAATGCAGTATTAAATTGGACGCTGTGATCAATATTGAAGCGTTCCGTTTGTGAAAATGTAAGCGTTTCGCTCTTGGATTTTATGTGCATTAAAAATACTTCATATCGTTCAGATTTTATCAAAATACTGCGAGTAACATAGTTTATAAACTGGATTGATCAAATCAGTGAAGTATCCGTGGGAGAGCCACGCTTCGGCATGAATGGGCCGGCTCGACCGGAGTGATACTACGGCCTCACAGAAAATCGTTGTGAAATAATGCTTGCGCTGTGTTTCACCAAGTGAGTGAGGATACCGGAGGCCCATACCCCAACCCCTCCCCCTATCTCCCCCCTCCCCCAAAGGCCGGTAACGCACTTATGACGCATCTGGTGTTGCGGGTGTCCATGGGCGGCGGTACCATCAGGCGATACGTCTGTTCGTTTGCCGGCCTATTCCATAAAAAAAGTATAAATATTTTTACGAAATATTTCTTTACAGAAAGGAAGAAGACAATAGGAGATACTTAACCATACTTTACATTATCCCTGTTGAGGCGAATAAAAAATAAGGAATTGCAGCATTCATCCCGCGATAGTCATAAAATTCGACTAAGGGTAAAAGGACTTGGAGGACTACATGGTACATCACTACGATGAAAAACCATAAAAATCCTTTATCAACCGGTATGGCCAGGTATAGTAGGCCGAACACTTATTTTTAACCGATTTCATAAAAGGAGGAGGTTCTCAATTCGATCGTATATTACCGTTTTTATGTATGTTCGCGGATAACTCCGTCGTTTATGAACCGATTTTGATGGTTCTTTTTTTTATGGAAAGAAGATATCCCAACGGTGGTACCATGATAAGGACACTAAGATCTGATGATGGCATCCAAGCGAAATCAATCGATTTGGTCGTTCTTGAAATCGGTTTTTTATTTTGTTAAAATTTCACTTGTCCGTTCCTTTTTTTCTGTGTCTGTCTTTTTTTGTAGAGATATTTGGTACTCCGAGGGGCAGACGAGAGACGCTGCTATTGAATAAATTTACGGCTATATAAAAATCCTCTGCCAAAAAGTCAAATTCAAAAAGTCAAAAATGGTCGTTATTTCAGGGTAGTGCAACTTTGAGCAATTCGACAAGATATGCTTAACTGTCTGTTGAAGAAGAAACCCATAAATAAACATATAGGCTAACATTGTCGGAGTAAAGCTCTCTTTAACAAAGCCCTTTAACGACTTTCAGTGTAATGCAATTACATTATACTCAAGTATGATAAGCCCTCGTTTAGCATTCGTTGAACCCGTCATCTAAAGGTGAACTATACTGTATTACGAACATACAACCCAACATCTCTAGTGCTATTTAACGAAACGTAGCACCTAAATTTGTAGTTGATTTCTGGTTACTATAATAAAAAATAATCAGTCAAAAAAAGAAAAGTCAGGCACAGAAATGATAAGTAGGCAATTGAGTCAAAAGCAGAAGTAATGTTGACTAATTTCCCGCCATGAGGAAGCCATTCAAATACCGGAACAAAGGAAGATTACAATAACTAGTCAGCGTGAACAGTTCCGAATGTTTCAGTACAGGCAGGCCGCAGGTTTCCGCACAACAAATTATTCGTGACGGCCCCTGTGTAAATTGACTGCCCATTGTGATTTAAATAATACTAAGTTGCCTTTGAATTCTGATCCTGTTTTGTACTACTAGCTTCAGTTACGACTTTTCAAGTCTAAAATTGTATTACTTTCGGAAACTTAACTAATTAAAACTTCAGACTAAATAAATAGTATGTTCTTCTTGATTTATTTTTGTAATTCACTATTTTAGCAAAGACAAGCATCGAGTGAACTAATATACAATACCGAACTTTAGCGATAAGTGAGATAAATCTAAGACATATTAACAGGTCTCAGGCAAGGCGAAATTAATCGCACGGTACTACTATGAAAAGGAAACTATTTCTGGATATTGTCACTCAAAGGATAGTACAAATTGTAGGATATAACAGATTGTATTAACTTTTTAAGAGTCTGCGATAGAACAAAGGCTAGTTTTTGTCCCAGAAAAACATAAAAAAACTCGGTATTAACGCTAGCTTAGCCGTGGACAAAATGTTATAGTAAAATACTGCTTTATTTTTTACAAAGAATGAACTTGTTATAATCAAAGCTCTTTATACAATCAGGGAGTGTTAGATTTTTAAAAGCTTACATACCGTCTGATGTTGTTTTAGGGATTATTTTTTGAGACTAATGTAGACTTTTAAAGATTCAAGTTTAATAGGCGAACAAAGAATTTATTTCAAGATCAATGATCAAGAAAAGTGATAACTTTTTTATGTAGATAAGTAATTATTTGGAACAAGATTGGCTAGATTATGTACATGACCAAGTAACTTTAGGGAGGATAAGGGACACACAGGTACGGAACCCCGGGGCTCCTTAGTAATGATGGTGAATAATTTTGAAAACAAAAATGAAATATATTCAAGGAGTTAACTCACTATAACCATTATGCTTAAGTCTTCAATTCAATCAGTTTTAAACAAGGTCATGCCTTCAATGATTGCTTATATGTTTTGCACATAAAAAAAGATCGCATTTGTACAAAATTAAATATTATGAATTAACAATACAACTACAGAGCAGTTTACAGTATAACAACAGCATCGAAGACACAACTCAAAATGTAAATCCAGTCGTGCGGACTGGTTAACAATAATGGCAAAGATAGGTAGTAGAGCCACGCTGATTTCAGTACGAACGGGCCGGCTCGACCAGGGCGGTACTACCATCGCACAGAAAATCTACGTAAAACGAAAGCGTGCTCTCGTGTTTCGTTGGTGAGTGCGGGACCGGAGGCCCAAATAGTCTAGTCAACAAGTTCCATACTTGTTGACTAGACTAAAAGATGCAGAAGCATCACTAGGCCGCCGTGCTGCATTGTCTGCATTCGCAATAAGTATGGTGGCCACCGCTCTTGGATTCTGCTTATGCTTTCCATCAGGCAGAGTAGAATCATTTTGGCGGCCAAACAAAAAATAAATAAATAGTTAAACTTTCAAATTAATAACTGGTATATAGTTAGAAATGCATAGATACATTTTTAAAGTGCATGGTGGTGGTGTATTCGCACCAGTATGTTTCATTTTATGCAAAGACAATACTCTTATCGTTGAAACTGTGGTATTTGTATCCCCTAGAAAGTGCTCCCTAAAGTCAATGGTAGACTTTGTTTCATTTAAACCGAATCTTCAGTAGGCAGATGTTACAGATTGAAACATAAATTGTCAAAACTATTAACCTTCCTTTCGTTGGTTAAAAAAAATAGACGGAAATAGTAAGTTTGTCAATACAAAGCAAAAAGAAGCAGTCTAAGTGTCTAGTTCGACTTTTTTGAGCGTTCATAATGATGAAATGAATGAAATTCTAACATATTTGTATATTTGACATCCGTCTACGTCAATAGCGCATAATTTATTGTTTATAAGCATACAGGCTCATTCTTACAAAGACTTAAATATTTCAGTTGCGGTTACCAACATGATAAGTTCAACTATATTTTTTTACAAGCTTTATATTAACTTGCAATGTATGTATGCTTGTACGTTTTGCAAGTATATGTATATAGCGTGACAATACAATATTATAATGACATGGAGCTGTTCTGATGCTGGAGCTGGAAGGTGGCCATAGGAGCTCTGTAACGAAACGTCGCAAGATCATCGAGTTTGGACTCGTTTGATTCGTCTCGAGGCATTCCAGTAAAAGCTTGTTTTTTAATTTAATTTATTATAGTTTATCCTTCTGCCTAGCAGAACTGGCAAAGCACGATATTTATAAAAAAGAGGCTTATAAAAGAATGTGTGGGTATTATACCGAGCAAGTCAACAAGCTCAGCTAGATTAGTTGAGAAGGCACTAGATAACGTTGATCGATAACCACGTGTTTGATACCGACGACCTTCCCACGTCAGGTGGTTGGATGTATTATCAATATTTATAATGTAAAAGATAATTATAGGTATAGCTGACTAATGATAGGTAATAGACAAGCAGCAGAATAAATAAATATTGCACTGCAGACAAGAATACACTAATACGAGCGTATTCCTTCTTAAAAGGCCGGCAACGCACTTGTGACGCCTCTGGTGTTGCAGGTGTCCATGGGCGGCGGAATCGCTTACCATCAGACGATACGTCTGCCCGTTTGCCCCCTATTCAATAAGTAAAAAAAAGTGAAACACCTCTACTTCTAATAAGAAGTGGGAATGTTTAATTTAATAGTATTCTATTACCTCGCTAAATGAATTTCTTTTAGTACATTCTGAACTTTACTCACTGAGAGTTCAAACTTCATTAAGAAATACAATATCAAAAGTACTGTGAGTACTAAATTAAATTCAAACTACCCGCATTATTATGTAATTATCTTTCAATCGCCCTTCAGAGACGTCGTCTTGATAGTTTGAAGTCTACATTGTATATAGTGGTGTACAACTTGTAGATATGTAGGTCTAAAACAACTTGGGAGACAAGCAATATAATTGAGATTGATTCAGCTGAATAACTAACTACATATACCAATTTATATCACAAAACAAACAGTTGAATCTAGAAAACCCATTTTATTTGTTGACAGGTAGTAGAGCCACGCTGATTTCAGCACGAACGGGCCGGCTCGACCGGGGCGGTACTACCCTCGCACAGAAAATCAACGTAAAATGACAGCGTTTGTGCTGTCGTGTTTCGTTGGTGAGTGCGAGACCGGAGGCCCAATTAGTCTAGTCAACAAGTTCCATACTTGTTGACTAGACTAAAAGATGCACAAGCATCACTAGGCCGCCATAGTGTGGGTCGCCATACTGCATTGTTGTATCCGCAATGAGTATGGTGGCCACCACTCGTGGATTCTGCTTATGCTTTCCATCAAGCAGAGTAGAGTCATTTTGGCAGGCCAAACAAAAAAAACGAAAAAAAAAAAAAAAAAAAAAAAAAAAAAAAAAAAAAAAAAAAAAAAATGTTACTGACAACTTCTCTAGTTTTTTTCTTATTTTTTTAGCTAAAGTTACCAAGCAGTTGCTATCCTGATTGTGATTCTTAATTACAACCAGGTATATTTATAAAATTTTAGATTATAAGTCCCAGGGTTAAGAACCATCCTTCCTTACATCCTTGATTACATCAGTAGACGTCATAAAACTATTTATATTAATGTTCAGCAATAGTAGTACCCCTTAACGCCCAATTAACCAGCTAGCAAATCAGTTATATGACGTTAATTGGCTATCGATACCAGGTCGCCGGTTCCATTGCCGGTTGAGGGAGCCGCGCGGCTGATTTAGTTTGGACAATTTGAGTTTACGACTGGCTTAGTGTTATAGACGTAATAAATATGTATTGGATTTCTGTTTATTACGGAAACTCTTAGTAACGGCTGATATTATTTAAAACACCTAAAGTCTACAGAGTGATAATAAAGCGTGTAGTTAAACGGAATATTTAGTTGGGGGCTGATCTCATCTACATTTAAAAAATAATTGTTTCTGTATTTTTATTGGAGTCTAATTTACTTTTCTTTTTCTTTCGGTACCGAGCAGTCAAAACCTGACACTTCCCGAGTCCTATAAACAGAGCGTGAGAAACCTTACTTACTAGGCCGCCATAGTATGGGTCACCATGCTGCATTGTCCACATTCGCAATGAGTATGGGGACCACCATTCTTGGATTCTACTATAGTCATTATGGCAGCAATTATATATTAAAAAAGCTATTAGTATAATTCTGATTGAAGTACGCGGTTCATTCTGGTCTAAGAACACTTATTTGATTTATTTAAGCTTTTGCGTTTAAGGGGCGCGTCCCTAAAAACGCGCGAAAAGGCACTTGCAGTTTTGCAAAACACAAACAACTCAATTCATATTTGACACTAAAAAAAAAATCACACATTTATAAAATAATTCTTTATTTTTGTGAAAAAAAGCCTTAACAAAGATCAAAATCATCGAAATCGACCTTTTTAATTAACACACTCTGTCCTATTTCGTGCTCTATTTTAAATGTTTTTTTCTTATTTCTCGAGAAAAAAGTATGGAGAAAAGATTTACCGTTTTAGTTTTTTATTAATTCTCACCAAAAAGCCATAATCTAAGGCGTTTAGCCTTAGATTATGGCTTTTTAGCGACAAAAAACTTTTTAGCGAAATCATTCATTTTTAGCGACAAAAGTTCCATACATTTTAGTACGTAGATATCGTCTCCCGTAAATTGCAATAAATAAGTTTTATCGCGCTCAAAAAATTCAGTACCCTCCGAATATTCAAGGAGACACCACGTCCGTTTGTAGTTCGCACTGAGCTCCATAATACGTAAATGACAAGTTTTAGGGTGGGTTGCTAGTGACTGTCAAATTGTAACTGTTAATTTGTATTCTTGAATTTAATTTCATTTTTTTAAAGAATAATTTCAAAGAAAAATATTAGTATTTTTTATTAACACAGAACTTATTTTTATAAGTTTTTTTTAAATTGCTATGTATGTATATATCTAACTATATTTGTTAGGACGGAATCTTGCAACTCAATTTTGCAGATATCTTCAACCGATTGTGTTAAATTTTTGTAGGCATATGTATATAGCGTGACAATGCTATATTATGATGACATGGAGCTGATCTGATGTTGGAGCTGGAAGGTGGTCATAGGAACTTTGTAACGACGGAAACTATCGAGTTTGGAGTCGTTTGATTTGTCTTGACGAGTACTTTGAAGACACTTTGACAGACCTAGACACTTTAAGAAATTGTTTTTTAAAAAGTAAAAAAATAATTATGATTTCTTTTAGAATTGAATAACTACTACTGAAATAATGAAAGACCTTAAAATTACAGTTTTATTTTTGACTGCATGGTCTAGTGGTTGAAGCGGTTGCCTCGCCGCTTCCTACTGTATCAGGTGTTGTAGGTTCAAATCCCACATGGGACAATACTGTGTGATCCACGAATTGTTGTTCTGAGTCTGGGTGTCCATTGTGTCCGTTTCATGTATGTTTGTTAAGTCCCCCGCTACACAGGATTTATTGGATAATTACGGGAGTTGTCTTTCTTGAAAAAAAAAACTAGCTGAGCCCCACGGTCTTACACGCGATACTACACCAACCGCGGTTACTCCTTATATCATCAGCTACCTATCAGTAAAAATCCCGTCAAAATCGCTCCAGCCGTTCCAGAGATAAGCCGGCACAAACAAACAGGCAGACAGACAAAAATTGTAAAAAAGGGTCCCATCTACACTTTACGTCATTTCCATTATTATTCATCCCTTAAGTTCGAATTTAATCAATTGGTGAATTGTAAAACAATAGATGCCCTATTCCTTACATTATCTGATATCTGTAATCTATATAAATAAAAGAGGAAGGTGACTGACTGACTGACTGACATACCCAGAGATCAACGCACAGCCCAAACCCCTGAAGCTAGAATCCTGAAATTTTGCATGTAGGTTTTTTATATAACGTAAGTGAGCACTAAGAAAGGAATTTTTTAAATTTCCACCCCTAAGGGGGTAAATCAGGGGATGAAAGTCTGCGTGGGCGAAGACGCGTGTAAAAGCTAATATTATATATTTAAGGAAGTTTCCATTTCAAAGTTTTACACTCTTAATATTAATTTTAAGACAAATAGTTTGTTTTTTAACCGTCTTAAAAAAAGAAGGAGTTTATAAATTAACTGTATTTTTTATTTTTTTACCCGACCACGGCAAAGCCAAAGGAGGGTTATGATTTTAACAGGCTATGTATGTATGTTCATCTGTTCCCTCATAGCTCCTTAACTACGTGGAGCGTCTTGATCGTCCGCTGCTAGGCTATATGACGCGTCACTCAATTTAATGTGGCGCCCTCTAGCCGACATAAAGTACTGTATTAAAAAAAAAATTGTAGATAAATATGCCGTGTTTGGTATCATCGGAAAGGGTGTTACTTGTTCATTTCAAATATATATATAGGTATTATTAGCATTTGCTGGTGACTTTGTTCGTATTTATTCAATTTTTTTTATATTTCTTTGTTAGGAATTTAAATACACTTTGCATATAAATCATTATTATCACTACACCAAAACATTGTAAATAAAAAAAAGTAAAAACTTAAATTAAAATAGAAACGTACCATAACTCTTAAAAACGCGTGACTACGGCTTTTCAAAACTTGTTTCATACTTTTTCAGCGTCATTTTTTGTCAAAAAGTGAAAAAGTGGGGCGTACATCTATGTAGTAAAATTTAGTCAATATGAACAATAAAAGCGATCAAAAATTTTATTTTTAAGAAACATTAACATTATGTTTCATTAATTATATCATACAAATTTTATTTCATAACATAGCATTAAAATACGTTGATTACTATTAAAGATTGAAGCTGACAGATAGCGCGAGCGACTTAATTTTATACTGTGTAAAAACATATTATTTGTCCATGAAATGAATTTAAAATGAATACACTTGAACCCCATTTTCGGCCGTTGACGAGTTACTTAAAGCCCGCGGGCTTTCCGATATGACTAAGATACATTGCGTGCTTTGTAGGACATTCTAAACATTCTTCAAAGGCGAACAGTTAATGAATATGTAACTAGAAGAAAAAAACGAAAGTAAATTTATTAGTTGCCAGGGTTAGTATGCAACAGTGGCCGATGCGTTTGTGTGCATGTAAAATATGAATGTGGTATTCAATCACAAATTCCCACGCTCAATGACTACAGTCTTAAATAGGTTAATATGGAGAACGACATCTAAACTCCAATTTAATCTTCAAATTACACAAGAGAGCGAGAGAAGCTCGGGTCATGTTTGGTACGTAAATTATAAGTTTTTAAAAGACAAATGATACTATAATATTTTTTTTAACACACCGTTCAACGTCGCACAAATCATTATACATTCACAAATCAAATAGAATCTGTGTACTGAAAATCTAAACTAACAACCGCAATAATATGTACAATGAAACTTTAATTATATTCACGTCAATTCTGGTCAACTATACGCCATTTATTGATGCGTAAAGATTAATATGTGTTCGTAGTTTTTATTCGAGTGACCTAAATTAGGAATGAAAGATGCTAAACAACATAACGTCATAACTGAACATAACATCACATCACGAGGCGAGCCTTAATAACCAATTTACGCAACGGCTACTCGCTTTCAATCCCAGCCAGATCTCCCTAGGTGTCTGTTTAATTAACTCACCTACTAACAGCCAATGACGGGGTTGCGTCCGACCCTACGCCACTAGGGTGCGAGGGTAGCATTATGTCACGATCTATTAATATTTCTGTCTTCATTTGCAGGAATAAATCATGTATGATGGAGATTAAAGGTTGTATTCCGGAGACTGTAGGTAGTGTATGCTAATTCACTAGGGATTGCTGTTGGTTGTGTCGGCACATAACGGAAAGATTGTAAATTAAATTAGATATATTTAGTGCTATTTAATATTAGACGGCGTTCAAAATGATGATGTCCTCCATACATTATATCTTCGTATATGTAATGAGGAGGAAATCGATTGAAATAATTGTAAAGTTAATAAATATTTACGAGGTCGTATTGCTTCCGAGGCCAACTGAAATGACTTCTTGGAATTATAATTTACGCGTGAAATGTCATGACTGTGAAGGATACGACAGTACCTGACGTGGCTCATTCAGAATAAGAGAGTAAGTGATAAAAATTAAATTGAAAATATCTATTGAAATACTAGTAGCCTTGAATGGTACAATCACAGAGATTCGTATCATCATCAGCCTATCGCAGTCCAATTGCATGCCACTTAGTTCGATCCTCGGCTTCTCGCAATCAGCTCCTGCCAGTCGTCCTACGCAGATCATCACTCCACCTGGCCTGTGAAGTCCTACACTACGTTTGCCGACATGCTGTTTCCAATCAAGAGATTTGTATAGTCTTATTAATATTAAAAATTCGAAAGTTTGTAAGGATGTGTGTGTGTGTGAGTTTGTACTCTTTAACGCAAAAAATACTGAATGGATTTGGCGTAGCTTATACTTCAGAATAAAACATAGGCTACTATTTGCCGCGATAATCGACATACACGCGGGCGGAGCCGCGGGCAACGGCTAGTATAGTATATATTAAAACATACCAAAAATTTATCAAGTATATATATTTGTCAAGATAACGAGTGGTTTTATAAAAACAAAGGGCTCTTAAAGTAATGTCTACATACTTTTTTTAAAAGAATCATTAATCCTGATTATTAAGAAAAACATAAAAATATATTGTCAAGAAAATAAATATACCTAAGAATACAATCGAAATTAAAACATTACCTCGCACTCCTCTTCAGAAGAAGATTGTCAGATCTGAGTCTATCACTTACCTGTAAAAAATTAAAAAATACATATAATTTTTGTCTCACACATAAAATTATACCAATAAAGCAATAATAATAACTAACTTTAAAATTTACGTTTTAAGCTTTCGTTTCTGAACGAATTTCCGTTGCCAAATCCACACTGAAGTTCCGGCTGCAATGAAACTATAATGAATTATTGTTTTTATGAAAACAACATAAGCAAACATGTCACTTGCTATTAGGTAACTACCGTCTAAGGACACCTAGAACTTTCAGCCAAGAAGTAGAAGAAGAGGGAAGGTCTCACTCACTCGATGAAAACCAACGGAAGAATTGCATAATAGCATTAATCTGTGTACCCGTGGTGTATTACACCAGTCGAGATGGTCATGAATCGAGACAAGGCTCTCCAACGTGTGTTCTTTACTCGCTAACGTACCGTTCATCCGAAAACCCATGAAAATTTGAATACCTGTTTCCAAGGATACAACAACGTAGGGAAGTTATATTTCATCCAAATATTAAATGTTCCCGAGGGACGAAATATTACTTACATCTACACGAACGAAACCGCCTACAAAATCTAATAATACTAGTATATAACATAGTTGCGTGACTATATAAAATTAATAGCATTAAACGTTATTACGAAATCTAACAACTTAAGCGTCCTAACCGAGTAACTTGACAAGTTATCCTCAAGTGAGTTTTACGTAACATAATACTCGGAAATAATTATACATTATGTATATTTAAGACATATAAGTAAACTTCAACATAACACATATTCACATAAATAAATAAATATATACTGCATTTTGCATTCAAATTTTCCTGAAAGAATAGATCAATAAAACCAACATGTCAGACATTTAGAGATGCGTGCATACATAAAACATATATTCATAAACACATACAGATGGAATAAACTACCGTACTTTCCTAGACTAAGTTGACTTTATTGCCGATAAAGTCTAATGTTACATTGGTAGATTGACAAGCATCTGCCCCATACGAGTGTATAATAGTCTAAAAAGTTGTTGCAGTAGCATATTAACCTATACACAACAATGTTCGCACAGAAAATCAACGTAAAATGACATGTAAAGTCATATACAATGTAAAGTCGGTTTACGGACGATAGTTTAACGTGACAACGTCATAACAAAACATTGATGAAGCGCCGCATCTATCTCTCATAAACATTGATAGCGTAACAGGACAATGAGCGTAATTGATTGATTGATAGGTAGTAGAGCCACGCTGATTTCAGCACGAATGGGCCGGCTCGACCGGGGCGGTACTACCCTCGCACAGAAAATCAACGTAAAATGACAGCGTTCGTGCTGTCGTGTTTCGTTGGTGAGTGCGAGACCGGAGGCCCAAATAGTCTAGTCAACAAGTTCCATACTTGTTGACTAGACTAAAAGATGCAGCAGCATCACTAGGCCGCCATGGTGTGGGTCGCCATACTGCATTGTCTGCATTCGCAGTGAGTATGGTGACCACCACTCTTGGATTCTGCTTATGCTTTCCATCAGGCAGAGTAGAGTCATTATGGCGGGCCATACATAAAAAAAAAAAAAAAAAAAAAATGTTCAGATATTTCCAAAGAGACAATTGAGATGAGGGACTTAAATGTTAGTTTCATACAAGTCTTTAATTTGCTACATGCAATGCAGTGCGTCAAGAGCGAGCCACAAGTTACAGAAAGACCGGAGTGAGTGCGAGACCGGAGGCCCAATGATGCAGAAGCATCTCAATAGGCCGCCATAGTGTGGGTCACCATGTTGCACTGTTGCATCTTCTGCATTCCCAATGAGTACGGTGACTACCACTCTTGGATTCTGTTCGTGCTTTCCATCAGGCAGAGAGGGGTCACTTTGGCAAACCTTTAAATAAAAAAAGGCGTGTGGCACTCGGGGACTGCCGCGGTAAAGCTATTGCATAGCATTTTTTATCAACTGATGCAATTATAATTATTTATTTATTTTGAGTTTATGCAGTAACATAACAAATCTTCGTGTCCAAGGCAACGAATCCTCGTTGAAGTATTTCAATACGCCTGCGCGGCCGGCTGTTGACAAGTGTATGGCTACCATGAATAATTTTATACATTACTAGCTAACCCGACGAATGTTGTTGTGTCATAAAAAAAAATTAGGGTATAAAAAATAGATGTTGGTGGATTCTCAGACCTACCCGATATGTACACCAAATTTCATAAAAATCGGTCCAGCCGTTTCAGAGGAGTATGGTAACTAACATTGCGACACGAGAATTTTATATATAAGATATGACATAACAAATCTTCGTTTCCAAGGCAACGAATCTTCCTTGACGTATTTCAATACCCCTGCGCGGCCGGCTGTTGACATATTCGTTTATTTGTTGTTCGGAGCAGCTCGTCTCAATCCGTGCTAGCTTCGGGTGTCAGGTTTTATTTTCGTTACGTTACGGAATTTCTTGATTCGGTCGACGCGCTCAAAGGCCTCAAAGCCTGCGATAAAAGCTATGCAATAGCTTAAACACTGTATAAATGATACTAGTCAGTACGAATTACAGTTTAGTTCCGTATTCATCATATTCAATTTCATTACATTAGTGCCGTCTCAGTGGAAGCGGGGGTGACGCAGGGAAGACGGAAATATAATATTTATGGAAGCTGTGCTTTCAAAATGTTATAAAATATGAATAAACAGGTCTCAACAACATCTGTATTTTCGTTGGTATTGTTTCCATTACAATACTAATAAATTTAAATAGCTTGTAACAAAACGTGTTTTGAGCGTTAATCAGCATTAAATGTCTCTAGGGACGTGTAGCTTGTGTTATATTCATTTATCTGATTAGCTGTTGAATTCTTTATGAATTATCTATAGACGTTTTGAAGCAAAACTGAAAAACAAAATCTCTGATCTGAAAGGGCAATAAATAAATGTGTTTATAATTTTACCTATTAAGCTATTGCATAGCTTTTACCGCGGGCTTTGAGCGCGGCGACCGAATCAAGAAAATCCGTAACGAAAATAAAACCTAATACCTGGAGCTCGCACGGATCGAGACGAGCTGCTCCGAAATCGGAAGAATACGTAAGCAGCTGTTAAGTATATAGGTGTGTAGGTATCTATCATTTCTTATAATGCCACACTCACCGCAAGTATACATGTTCAAAGAAAAAAAATACTGCATGAATACAAAATAAATAAACAATTATAATTGCATAAGTTGATAAAATATGCTATGCAATAGCTTTACCGCGGCAGTACCCGAGTGCCACACGTTTTTTTTTGTTTATGAAAAGCAACATACTATAATAACTAAGAAATATGTACATACGAAACATAAACAATCCTGTTGGTGTTCCTAGTTCCATTTCGATATTTACCGATAACAAATAAATTGTGTGGCAAACACGATCTCTTATTTCATGTCTGGGTGTCATTTATAAAAAAATATGTAAAAAACTAAAAGCTTAAAAATAATTTGGTAAAAAATATACCGTAAAAAATCGTTGGGCGTAGCGTAAACTGAGATGACTGGATGGAAACACGGGCCCAACGATTTTATACCGAATATTTTTACCAAATTATTTTTTAGTTATTAGTACATTGTTTTCAATAAAACCGTTTAAAATTAAATAAAAATTACATATTTTTTTAGTTCCAAGTTTTTAGTTTTTAATTTCATTACATAGTACTTCTCATGTATTCTAATAGTCAAGGCCTTTCATTTGATACCCATATACTGGTAAGTTATGGAATCAGGCGTTACTTTGCGGAAATCCATGACATTAAATGCTATGAAATATATTTAGCTTTAATTCCGCGAGACAAATATCCAGGTCTGAAAGAAGGGCACAAATCCCACCGTCATGCATACTCACATGCGTATCATGCATATGTACACATACAAAACAAGTGAGAAATAATTAGCATGCCATGCAACCAAACCTATACTCGACACGTGTTTCGCCCCTCCACGGGGCATCCTCAGGAGATGTTGACTCGTCGAGCGTTTGAGCTCGAACGCGCAAGCGCACCGCTATCGGCCCTTTATATACCGTTTCGATGACGCTATAATCACGATCGATACAATGTCACAACGACATCTGTGCCGAACTACCCGCAATCATACTTAGAAGTGGTGATGGAAATAAGTTTGTTTGGTCATTCAACAGTGTATATGCGTTATTATTGTTATATTTTGATATTTCTAACTGTTCCAACACACTCATCCGGAAACCCTTATCGCAAACATGTAGAATGTTATAGGTATTGTTGCCGCTCAAGGAGTGGCCGGTGTCGATTAAATGTTTTGCGAAATGTGATTTATCTGGATGGCCATTCCTGTGAGCGGCAGCATGTTCCCTGTACCTAATTTCGAAACTACGGCCTGTCTGACCCACATAGACCCCGGTGCAATCATTGCATACTAATTTGTAAACTCCGGATTTTTTTTAATTTTCTAATTTATCTTTACCGTTACATAGTTTACGCAAGTTATGATCCGATCGAAAACCTACGTAAACATTGTGTTTTCTTAGAATATTCGCGATTCTATTTGAAATTGGGCCTATGTAAGTGAGACTCCCGACATTCTTGTTAATTCTTTCGGGGGTATTTCGGTCATTCCGCTTTTTCTTAATTATATTATCAATAACTTGTTTGGTGTAACCGTTTGAAGTCGCGATTTGATACAATATTTTGAGTTCTTTTGCGTAATTATCCGTGGACAGTGGGAGTGACATTAAACGGTGGACATAGCTGCGGAAGGCTGCTAGTTTATGCTGTAGTGGGTGACAGGATGAAGCGGGAATCGTTGTGTCCGTGTGTGTGGGCTTTCGATAAATTTGGAAATCGAGTTTGTTATTGACTCTTGTGATTGTTAGATCCAAAAAATTAAGGGACTGATTTGATTCTAATTCTAATTTGAATTTAATTTTGGGGTGGTGAGTGTTGAGCCTATTTACGAAAATATCTAATTGACGATTCGTACCTGTCCAACAGATAATTACGTCATCCACATATCTATAATAAAACAGAATGTTGGGCTCGCCCACCACATATTTACATTCGAAGTAGTCCATAAATATTTCCGCCATTAATGGACTTAAAGGTGATCCCATTGCTAGACCCTCTTTTTGGCGGTAGTATTCGTTATTGAATCGAAAGTAATTTTGTTCCATGCAAATACGTGTGAGGTTAAGTAGGTCATTTATTTCTCCTGGATGTAAACGTTGCCTCTCCAAAAGGTACCCCAAAATACGTAGGCACTCTTCAAATGGAATATTTGTAAATAAACTATCTACATCTAGTGATAATAATTTCGAATTGTGGGGGGTGTTAATATTTTGTATTTTTTTAGTTAAATCTAAACTATTTTTTAAACTGTACTGTGGTTTAAAAGATGCCTTTGCCTTTAGTAAATTGTTTAGATATTTGGCTAAATCGTATGTCGGGGCACCAATGTAAGAGACAACGGGGCGAATTGGGATGTTCTTTATGAGTTTTTGGTAAACCATACAAAAAAGGAGATCGTGGGTTCATTGGAATTTTATATTTTAACTGGCCTGGAGAAATGTACGACGTGTTATTAATTGCATTCTTTATTTCTAGAGTGAATTTTTTGGTAGGGTCGGTAGTAAGACGTTCAAAATCTTCCCCCTGGATAACGTCGTTAACCCTCTGGTGGTATGCAGTTTTATCCAAAATGACTACTGTATTGCCTTTGTCGGCTTTAGTAATTATTAAATCATTTTGAGTAATTGTGTTTTGTAATGACCTATGTACTTGTATTTCGGAATAATTTTGGGTAATGGTGGTTGCGGACGCTGTCTTTATCTGAAATGCCACCTGATGTTTAACGGCGCTATCCATTTTACTTCTAACACAAGCCATTTCTGAATCCACCATTAAAGTTTCGAGCGATTTCTGGGATAACCGTGGCCTGATGTTATATTTAAGGCCTTTCTCTAGTAAAGAAATCTCTGAATTGGAAAATTGGGTATTTGTATAATTTTTAACGCGTGGGTAGAAAGAATGAACCGCATCTGAATCATTATTTTCTAAGTTGGTGATATTATTATTATTATTATTTTGGCTATCCCGAGTTAATCGCTCCATTGGGCGCGGCGGCCATCTTGGATTTACAATGAAACAGAATTCATTTAATTGTATTGTCACCAGAACTGAAGGTGTGTACCAAATATATCTTATTTAGAGATATTAAGCATGTATATCAGCAGTCTGGCTTTCAAGAGCACAGACTCTGACACGTTTGGGATCAGATTCCGGTGTTTTTATGACAAAAAAACACCATCCAGCACATGTTTTGTATGAAAATCGCTATATTTACTTATTACTGCCGCATCAATCTAATTATGGAATCTTTAAAATCTTTTTAATATAACTTCAACCTAGATCCCATTCACTCCTAGTTCACATAAAATGTATGCAAAATACAAACTCATTCATTAGCTAATTTCACCTGGTGAAGTTATCTCATGTCCAATACTTGGCTGGCCGCCAGCACTGAGACCGCAAACTTCATATCATAAGACCTCCCGGTAAAGCACTCGTGTTTACGGAATTATGCACAGACGGATAGCTCCATATGAATAAGTAAATGTTTGTTTACAAAATATGGATAGTGAGAATATTGATTTTCTTAGCCGAAATGAGTGCTATGGTTCGTAAACAACAAGTGGGATGTTGTGTTTTATGTGTTCTTATTATTCAACAGTAACACATTATACTTGTAGGCTTATCGAGCTTTAGGAATAACTTTCAGACTATTCAAATATCGATATACTTATAATAAAAATTTAACAGGCCCAATTCTGTACATTAAAGATATTTTGAAAAAAATTTTGGAGGGCTCTCTGTAATCGATACTGAAGACAAAACTGTAATTTTTTTCATTTTTGTCTGTCCGTCTGACTGTCTGTCTGTCCGTCTGTCTGTCTGTCTGTCTGTATCTTGGCTGCGCATCACGCTGAAACTACTGAATGCATTCAAATGAAACTTGGCATGATTTGAGTTCATACTACGAGGTAGGACATGGGATACTTTTTATCCCGAAATTCAGCACGGTTTCTTGGAGAGAGGGGATGAAAGTCAAAATATGTACTTAGTTGTAATTCAATAACACAAAGTCCCATTTCTTTCGTTCTTTTTTGCTAAAAAGAAAAAAAAAGATAACGGGAAAAGTTTTTTTTTCCGCGACTGTACACTGCCTGTGGGAAGCTGAGACAGATTGGTAAATATGGCGGTACGAAGTTTGCCGGGTCAGCTAGTAATTAAAAAAGTACTATCGATCAAAGATATATATTGTGAGAACGCATCCTTAAGTATTATATTGTCTCGCTCTGATGCTCTCTCTCTCTCTCGCCCGGGCTGTCAAGGGTTGAGTCGGTGTGCTTTATAAGTGCTCAAATAAACTACATTTATAATTAATCAGTGTGGTTATTTCAAGAGATATTACATTGGCGACGAGTAATCATTGAACCTATATGCGATAAAATAATCGTAAAAAGCAGTAGCTACAATAATAGACAAGAACAAATTAAGTGCGCACGCGACCGCTTGATTTTTACTGACGCCATTTTGAACCGTAATTTTATTTCACGAGTTTACAAATTAATAGAAAGATTATCATATCTTATTAGATTCAAATGACAGAGAGTGTGACGGAAAGGAGTAAATTACGAAAAGAAATTAGTGAACAGCTTAGTAAGAAAAGTGACTCACAAAAATCACAAACAAAAATGGCTAATTCAGATTTAAGACCATTCGATGGAACCAACTGGAATGCATTTGAGAAACAATTAGAATGTGCGATGTTATTATGTGAATGTAGGGAAGAAAAAAAAGTACCATTTCTAATCACTAAACTATCACCTACGGTGTTTGATAACGTTATAAACATTTGTTCACCTATTTCACCACTAAAGAAAAGTTTTGGAGAATTGTGTACGTTACTTAAACATAACTATGTGCAAACGAGTTCATCCATGATTAATAGAGCAAAATTTAGAGACAGAAATCAAAATCAAGAAGAAAGCATTGAAGAATATATATTGGAATTAAGAAAATTAGCTAAAGATTGTAAGTTCACCGATGTAGAAGATCAAATTAAAGAGAAATTTATAGAGGGAATTAATTCAAGTATGATTAAGTTTGAGTTGATAAAAAGTTCAGATTTCAATTTGGATAAATTAATAATTATGGCTAAAGGTGTTGAGGCAGCGATGAAGACTTCAAACATGTGTGATAAACAAACTGCACCTATGTTCAAGAATTCAATACAAAATTACACCTACAGTTCAGGGAAACCAAAAGCTGTACACAGGCAACAAGAGATTCCTGAAAGAAAGTGTTATTGCTGTGGAAAAAGTAATCATATCCGTGCACAGTGTTCTTTACAAAAAAAAATTTGTTCAGAATGTGGAAGACAAGGACATATTTTTAGAATGTGCGGACAACGCAGGATGCCTAAGACTACTAATATATTAAATACTATGAAGAGTGAAAATATGTCAAACGAAGTTGAAGAACAATTATTGTCAACACTTAACGATGAATTCGAGGTATTTTCTCTAGGAGTAAGTAGAGTGCCACCACATTATGTGTCTTTAAAAGTTGAGAATGTAAACATAAATTTTCAGTTAGATACCGGCTCCGATGTCACAGTAATACCAGTAAAGTATACCAAATTGTTACCAAATAAAGAAATTAAACGATGTAAAATCATTTTTAAAAATTTTGACCAAAGTACTACTGAGCCGGAAGGTATACTGGAGAATGTTTTAGTCTCTCATGGCAATTTAAAAAAGGAACTAAAACTTTATATTGGACATAATAACATGCCATGCATCCTAGGCAGAGATTGGTTAAAACAATTTAATTTATGGCCACCAAAATTAATTAGTGTCACTAATAATCCACAACATATTTATTTGCAAAGTAGTAATTTATCATTTGTAAATATTTCAGAGGCAGAACAATATGTAAAGGATCAGTTCGCAGAGGTATTCTCACCTGGATTTGGAAACTTTAAGGGAGAACAAATAAATTTAAAATTAAAACCAGAGGCAAGACCAAAATGTTTACCTGCTCGCCGTGTTCCATTTGCATTCCGAGACAAGGTAAAAGATGAAATTTCTAGATTACTTGACAATGGACGCATTGAACCAGTGGAGCATAGTCAGTGGGGGACTCCAGTTGTACCCATTCTTAAGCCTTGTGGTTCAGTGAGATTATGTGGTGATTTTAAGTTAACTTTAAACCCTTACCTCGAAGTAGATCATTTTCCATTACCTCACATGGAGGAAATTTTCCATACCCTAAAGGATGGTGAATATTTCTGCGAGCTGGATCTGAAGGAAGCATATTTACAGGCACCTTTAAGTAAAGAATGTCAGGACTACACTGTCATTGTCACTGAAATGGGCACCTATAAATTCAAACCAGGTTCTTTTCAGCGACTAATGAGTCATAAACTTGAGGGCATACCAAATGCATGTGTCTTTATTGATAACATTTATTTATCAGGTAAAGATTTGAATGATATGGTAAACACATTATGTAAAGTTTTATTAAAATTAAAACAAAGTGAGTTTAAATTAAAACCACAAAAATGTAAATTATTTCAGAAATCTATTGATGTGTTTGGATACAGAATAGATAAAAATGGAATAACAATAATTAAGGAAAATATTCAGCCTCTCTTGAGAACACCGTCACCTACTAATTTAACTTTGTTAAAATCATTTTTAGGAAAAGTAAATTACTATGGTAGATTTTTGAAAGACATGGCTAGCACATTAGCGCCATTGTATAATTGTACAAAAAAGGATAAGTTCCAATGGACACCACAATGCGATGATGCTTTTCAAGCAATTAAAACTAAATTAGCTTCAGCAAAAAATTTACGGCATTATTTTATTTTATTTGGAAAACATACAGTATCTTATGACTAAATTAATCTCTAATTAAATTACCATAAACCATTTACACGTTTTCACATTTAGAAGTAAAGTGCTTGATTTTTAGAGAAAAAAAAAAGAATTTAATTATACATACATATAACATTAGACAGAAAAAAGAAATAACAACTTAAAGAATAGTTAGAGAACCGATTCAAACCAGCATTTAGAACATACCCGCCTAAATACATTTGGACTTGTATTAAATAAGTCCAATTCAGGCAAGTCACATATCTCGTTAACATAGGTAGCGGATCTAATGCAAAATGACTGACTTCTGTAGTTAGTGGTACTTCGGGCTATATGCAAGGTATAGGGAATTCTAACTGACCTAGTAGGAACTTTTAGATATAACTTATCAAGTAGGTAAGGAGAATCTATTTCTGACTGTGCGATTTTCACTAGGAAAGTGACGTCAGCAATTTTCCTCCTTTCGTGTAGTGGTAATAAGTGCTGTCTTACACACCGGGCCTTATAGCTGTCGTCATAATTACCGCATCTAAACTGCAGATACCTAGTAAATTTCCTTTGTACTGATTCCTATCTGTTTATGTGAACATCATACTGAGGGCTCCAAACCTGTGAGCAATATTCAAGGATGCTACGAACATATGAACAATATAGAATTTTAATAGTTTTTATGCTTGAAAATTGAGAACATGATCTCATTACGAAACCTAACATTTTATTGGCTTTGTTAGTTATATTATCTATGTGTTTTTCATAGGTTAATTTATTGTCGTGTATTACGCCCAGATCACGGATCTCGTCTACTCGCTTAAGTACTACTCTTTTTAGAGTGTAATTGAAGTTATATATGTTAGGCTTACGAGAAAAAGTTATTGAGTAGCATTTAGATGTATTTATATCTAGGTTATTAAGTTGGCAATATGTTTCAAATCTTGAAAGGTCCTGTTGTAGCAAGAGGCAATCGGAGTAATTTTCGATTTGCTTGTAGATCTTCATGTCATCCGCGTACATTACAAATTGTGAATGAAGGAAACAGGTGCTAATATCGTTGATAAACAGATTAAACAATAGAGGACCGATTAGTGACCCTTGTGGGACCCCGGAGGGGACATAATGCCACGTTGATAAAGATCCGTTCAGTGCGACTGCTTGAGATCTATTTTCAATGTACGAACAGAACCATCTATATAAGTTTCCATGAATGCCAGCGCGCAAAAGCTTCTGGAAAAGTATTTTATGATCAATACGATCGAAAGCTTTACTGTAATCAGTAAAAATCGAGTCCACCTGACCACCCGCCGCCATCTTTGAGGTTGTAAAATCTATAAATGTTAATAAATTAGTTGTGGTGGATTTATTTTTAATGAATCCATGTTGTTCCGGAATAAAAAAGCTCTTTAGTGTTTCATAAACCTGATTGTAAACAATTCTTTCAAGTAGCTTTGCAAATATACATAATTTGGATATGGGTCTGTAGTTTTTTACTTCTTTTCTATTACCACTCTTATGTACGGGTGTAATAAACGCAGACTTCCATATCTTGGGTACCGTACCTTCTTTAACTGAGCGTTGATACAAAATAGTAAGCGGTATGGTTAATTGTTCTGCACAGTTAACAATGAATAATAGTGATATATGGTCAGGTCCGGCTCCCTTTGACAGGTTTACTGATTTGAGTAGCTTGTCTACAGTGTCCGGGAGTATCTCTATGTCGCCTATATGAGCAGTGTTGTTGTGTGTTTTTGTTTTCGGGGTCAGAAGAGCTGCAATCGTTAGAAGACGATGAGAGAAATGTTGACTGAAAGTAAGTGGCAAAAATATTACATATATCCTCATTAGACTCAGCTGATGTGCCCTCGTATGTAAGTGTGGAAGGGACAGAGTTCATGCCTTTTTTATTGGATTTTATATATCTCCAAAACATCTTAGGATTCTTAGCAATAGACTCCTCTGCGTTTGATATAAACGCTCGATAGCATTCTTCCTCGACATGTTTTGCTCTTTTCCGAAGCAAACTAAAAGTGTTGTAGTCACTTGCGTTGCCATATGTGCGATATTTTTGCTGGAATTTGTGTTTTTCCTTGAGGATCTTTTTTAAACTTGCATTATACCATGGTGGATATGATGTGGGACAAATAGTTTTCTGTGGTATAAATTTGTCTCTCAGTTCGTATAATTTATCGTAGAAGAAATTTACGGCGCTTTCAATAGAGTTATTAGTCAAATAATTCTCCCATCTAATTTCGATTAATGATGATTTAATTGCGTCATAGTTTCCACGTTCGTAGAAATATTTTATTCGAGGATTACATTTGAGGGAGATCATATCGGCACAATTAAGAGTTATAGCAAGAGATTTATGATGCGCGTCCTCGGGTACCAAAGGAACATCGGAGGCGCAAACAAGTACCTCAGTGTTACACAAAATTAAGTCCAATAATCTGTTGTTTACGTTACGACACAGGTTGAATTGCCTTAAATCACATTCTGAAACAGTGTCAAAGAAGTGGATCTGGGCTTCGCCCGTAATACCTGAAGGCTTCAACAAACCGTCCTTGCAACACCAATCAACACCGCCAACATTAAAATCTCCCATTATGATAAAAATGTCGTTAGGACACGAAGTTACAATTAGTGACAGTTTATTTGCAAAGTTAACTAACTGAGTATTAAAGGAATTTCCGTTTTTTTCGGCGCAGAGATATACAGTACACATATGTATTTTTGGTGAAGTGCTTTTATTGTTGTATATCGTGACCCAAAGGTCTTCAGCAGAGGAAATCCAGTCTGGTCGATGTACAGCTTTGAGTTCACGACGCACTGCCATCAACACTCCACCACCATACCTCTCTCGGGTACTTATGTAGTCTCTGTCACGCCGCCAGACCAAGTACCTGTCGTCGAAAAGCTTGCTATCGCTGATACTATCCAACAACCAGCTTTCCGTTACTGAGATCACATCATATTTGTTCAAGAGTAGATTTCGTTTGAATATGTGAGTTTTGGTACGCAGCCCTCTAGTGTTTTGGTAATATAAATTAAGAACAAGCATTTTTGAGGGTAGTTGTATACAGCCAATTAAATGACAATATATGTTTAATTGTTGAATAGCAATGTAATATATGATTTCGAGACAGGTCCGCAGTATGATGCTCACGCGATTGGTGTTTATGAGTAATAAACGAAAAGGTAAACAGACGAAAAGAGTAACAGCTAAGAAGCGGCAAGCAACGACAATATTGTTTAAAAGCCCTGATATCGTCTGTGATATAAAAAAATATAAAAATAAAAATAAGCATAGTATATACCTTGCCCTCCACGGGGCAATAGTTGCTGCAAATTATACTAGTATTATATTTAGAACATATAAACTGAACGCCAGTAATCCACCAAACATCTAATACATTTAAAATGTTATTCCACATTAAGGTATCTTTAAAAAATGTACATTGTATCAGCAATAGACACAAGGTACCCGAGTAATAATATTTCTTTGGGCCGCAGCAAGTACAAGCGAAAGTGATAGAAAGGCGACAACATAAGCTCGCGCGTGTGGTTGATAATCGCGTGAGATGTAAACTTACTTGTGTGCGAGGTGTGCAGCGACGATGACTCACACGGCCAGTCGGTGAACAAACAAGTTTTAAGTTGAATACGGTTCTCAAACTTTTAATAATATACACTGTTTTGACTTTTAATAAAGACGAAGTGAGATAAATTATAATGAAATTTTTGTCAGATCTTTCTCGCATTTTATAAAAAACGACGGTGAATCATCCGACTTTCTGACCATAATTTTGCCATGTTTTACCCAAATATACTTGTAATTTTTTTCTTTGGTTAGGGCTTTAGCCTTGATCAGAAGCATTTTACTTGCCGGCGTCAGGTGGTCGTTAACATAGAAACTGTCTGATGTCGGGAAACCCAAGCGAGATAAGTTGAGCTGTTTAGTCTTCCGTATTGATGTAATAAATTCTTCCTTCACGTAACGGCTGTTGAATGCCACGATAATCGCCTTCGTAGCGTTAGGAGCGCGAGTAGGCACACGAGCTATGTAGTTGATGTCCATCTTCTTCACTGACAAATCAGCCAGATCTCCTATCTTCCCAACGATGTCATAAAGATTTTCATTCCTCTTTTCAGGGATACCCTTAATCTCAATGTTATTTGCCCTGGCCCATTGATCTCTAATTTCTAATTCATGGGTAAGTCTCTGAACCTCGTTCCTTAACGACGGAACCTCATCCGCAGCGTTCTCTACTTTAGCTATCCTAGTTTCAAGCAAACCAACCTTGTCGGTGAAGGCGTTAATGAGGTGGTGTGCCATTTCCAATGATTCCTTGAGCCCGTTTAGTTCATTCTTTATCAGCTTTACGTCAGCTATCAGAGTTGGTAAAGACGTCAGTTGGAAGATGATCTTATTTAGCTGGTCTTGCATCTTATCCAATTGATTGGCTTGTGGGGATGTTATAACTGGGGACGGACAAGGACTTGATTTACATTTCGGGCAGCGCCAGCTGTTTTTCCTTACCCCGAGTCTCCGATAGCCAGCTTCCGTTATTCCAGAGCATTGGTAATCGTAGTGGCACTTACAGACACTGCAAATCGGTCCCTCGGTGTGTTGTGAACCACAACTAGCACAAACGAACATGGTGTTAAAGGTTTTGGAACCACTGGAATTTTAAACTAAACAGATCAAGCGTGTGTCTACGAACAGTGCCGAGAGGCGAGTGGAGATTATGACCCCAATTTACCATTAATACTAACTTGTGATGCTTCAGACATTGGTCTGGGTGCAGTGATCTCAAACAGAGATAAAAATGGTGTTGTAAGACCAGTAGCATTTGCTAGTAAAAAACTTAATTCAACAGAGCAAAAGTACTCGACAATAGATAAGGAGGCATTGGCTATTGTTTTTGGTGTGACCAAGTTTTATAACTATACATATGGTAGAAAATTTGAGCTAGAAACTGATAGTTCAGCATTAGTCAGAATTTTTGGTCCCACTAAATCAATACCCAAAATGGCAGCCAAAAGATTGCAACACTATGCTATTTTTTGTCAGCATTTACATATAAAATAAGGCATATTAAATCTACGTCCAATCCAGCTGACTTTATTTCTAGGAATATACAAAATGATGATAAAGAGAATACCAAATTTAATGAGTTATGTAATGAAGAAAATATTATTAAACAATATTTTGTAAATGATACCAAAATGGACAAAATCGACTGGAACCTTATAAAAAAAGAAACTCAAAAAGACCTAAATTTGAATAAAATCTTACGTTACACTGTAGATGGTTGGCCCAATAAAGAATATTTAGATAAAGATTTATTACCATATTATAACCGAAAAAATGAGATTAGTACTGATAGAGGCTGTTTACTATGGGGGTATCGAGTAATAATACCTAAAAATATTCAAGAGGGAATTTTAAATAACACTCATAAAAGCCATTTTGGAACCGTAAAAATGAAAGAAATTGCCAGATCCTATTTTTGGTGGCCAAATATAGATAAAGATATTGAACTAATAACTAAACAATGTATTTCATGTTTAAGCCATAATAAAAATCCATCCAAGATTGTAAAGCCATGGCCAATAGCGCCATCTGCCTGGTACAGAATACATGCAGATTTCTTAGGACCCTTTAATAACAAAATGGTATTAGTTATTGTCGATAGTTTCTCAAAGTGGGTCGAGGCTTTCATTATGAACAATATAACATCTAGCTCAACAATTAATATCCTAAAGGATTTATTTGCCAGGTTTGGGTATCCAGTGCACTTAGTGACTGATAATGTTACTAGTTTCACTAGCATAGAATTTCAGGAGTTTTGTAAAAGTCTCAATATAAAGCATACATTCACACCACCTTACCATCCAGCGACAAATGGTGTAGCAGAAAGATTTGTAGAAACTTTTAAAAGTCATGTCACAAAAATAATGGAAACTGGCCATGATATGAAATCAGCTATAAATTTATTTTTGTCTGATTACCGATGTACTCCGCAAAGGTCGAGTGGGGTAACACCTGCTCGGCTTATGTTGGGGAGAGAGCTTAGAAGTCGATTTTCTCTATTACGACCGCCTCCTATTGTAGATAAACTTTACGAAGAACAAGTTAAACAGAGCAATTATGCTACTAGTGATCGAAAGGTTGTATTCAATGTGGGTGATAAAATTATGATTAGGGATTATCGGAAGGGGTTTAAACCATGGATATTAGGGGTAGTTATAAAGGAATCTGTACCAGGGGCTACATATATTATTGATGTTAATGGTTCACTGTGCAAGAGGCATGTTAATCAAATGCGTCCATGTAGCGAAAACGTGGATGATTTAATTTAAAGCATTAAATGTTACAAACTTTAGTTTTAAGTTATTTTAAGTTAACTTTATTTTATTATGTAGGCGGGGAGAGTGTGAGAACGCATCCTTAAGTATTATATTGTCTCGCTCTGATGCTCTCTCTCTCTCTCGCCCGGGCTGTCAAGGGTTGAGTCGGTGTGCTTTGTAAGTGCTCAAATAAACTACATTTATAATTAATCAGTGTGGTTATTTCAAGAGATATTACATATATGAACACTAATATATTGCCAAATTGTTGTTTTGTTTCAAAAACTGTTAAATCTTTAAAGGATGCAAAAGATTGCGTCAGAGCTTCTTTTTATTGTTTGTTTTCTATTAAAAAGTACATATGACATGTTTGAAATTTTACATCTGAACCGTGAATAAATTACGAATTAAAATTAAGCGGCAAACTTAAAACATATTGATTTCTATGACAGTTAACAGATAATCACATTATGTTGTCTTAATAAAGTTTGAACCTACGAATTATAAAATTAATCAATATGATATCACTACACAAAATAGAGCAATCTCAATACAAAAAAAAACATAATAGCCATCAAGGAAAATAAATCGCATGAAAGAAATTAATATAGTCACATAGGTACATACAATATGGCATCAGAATTTTGTTCATAAATATTTAGATAAAACCTAATATAATATGTGTACACTCTGTTATTCACTTTGAGAGCTTTTATGAGTGCCGGTGGACACGAGTCTCTACTCAAAATAAAAGTAATTAAAACAAAATATATGAACCTTGTGGTTTACATACTTTTGACAATGTTTTAATTCTTGTTGATGTATTTATTATTACTTGTTTAATACACTCATTTGCAAAAAGAACGGGCGGTTTCGATTTTCTTCCTGGCTGAAAAAAATAAAATACCAAAAAGGTTTTAATCATTTGAACATGTTACTGGCCAGTTATAAAAGTGCCATAATGTTTATAAGAGTACATTCCAAATTCAAATTTTTGACTGAGCCTGGTTTTCAAAGAAAACAACTTTTAACTACTTTGGTGACGCGAATTCCCTATAGTTAATATCGACTCTAATTAAATTTTGTCAATTTTTATTAAATTATCTGATGTCCTTTACATTTAAAGTATTGTTATTGCTGTTTAGCAATCTCGAAAATGGTAGATAAAGTGATACAAGTTTTAACAAAAAAAAACCGACTTCAATCTGGACCAAATTTAAATGGGACCATTCGGGAAACACCAGCTTTCAAATAAAAAAAGAATCATCAAAATCGGTTCACCCAGTCCAAAGTTATGAGGTAACAAACATAAAAAAAAAACAGTTGAATTGAGAACCTCCTCCTTTTTGAAGTCGGTTGAAAAGCGAGCAAAATTATTGCGCTGCTTGAAGAAGGTTGCAGCCAATGCTTTGTGGCTCAGAGGCTAAATGTGAGTCGGTGGACAGTTCAAAGGACCTGGCAGCGCTATCAAGAGACCGGTTCCGTCAAGAGAAAGCCTGGTTCTGGCAGAAAGACATGTACCGAACCACGGGATGATAGTTTTCTAGTTAGTCAAGCGTTGAGAAATCGCAAATCTTCTTATGTGGACCTCAAGAACAGCCTCGAAGAAGTAAGAAATGTGCAAATTAGTCTATGGACGGTCAGGAGGAGGCTTCTCGCTGCTAATATACACAGTCATGGCCCGGCACGCGGCCCTAAATTACTCCGTGAACATCGAGTTGCCAGGCTTAGCTTTGCTCGAAATTGTGTGTCATGGACACATGAAGACTGGGATAGGGTATTGTTCTCCGATGAAGCCAGGATATCTCTGCATGGTGAAGACCGACGTCGGCGAGTGCTACGTAGACGAGGAGAACGCTTTGCAGAGGCATGTTTTGAAGAAATCACACATTATGGAGGGGGCTCTGTCATGTTTTGGGCAGGAATAAATTCTATGGATTGTACGGAGTTAGTCTTCATCGAAAACGGTACACTGACTGGACACCGATACATAACGGAAGTTCTAATTCCTTATGCACAACCCGCTTTAACCGCTCTTGGCGAAAACTCAATTTTTATGGACAACAACGCTCGCGCCCACCGGTCTGGCGATGTGGAAGCGTATATGCTAGAAGTCGGAATTCGTCGTTTGGACCGGCCAGCTAGAAGTCCGGACCTCAATCCCATAGAGCATGTCTGGGACGTTTTGAAGCGCGAGTGAGATCAGTGCAGCCGGCTCCGCAGACCATCAGAGAGCTAAAGAATGTGATTACCGCGGAGTGGGAACGTATTCCCCAAGAAACCATAAAATATATACTCGCTAGCATGCCCAGACGAATGCAAGCCGTGATTTCAGCAAGAGGGGGTCACACTCAATACGAAACTTTTATCTGCTTTTTTTTGCTTCGGCATGAATGGGCCGGCTCGACCGGAGTGATACCACGGCCTCACAGAAATCCGGTGTGAAATAGCGCTTGCGCTGTGTTTCACCGAGTGAGGATACCGGAGGCCCATAACCCAACCACTCCCCCCATCCCCCTCCTCCCATATCCTCCCCCCATCCCCCTCCCCCATCCCCCCAATTGCCGGCAACGCGCTTGTGACACCTCTGGTGTTGTGGGTGTCCATGGGCGGCGGTAATCGCTTACCATCTTTTTTCTTTTTTAAAGAGACAACTTCCGCACTAGAAATAAATCCTGTGTCGCGGGGGACTTTACAAACATACATGAAACGGACACAAAGAACACCCAGACTCAGAACAACAATTTGTGGATCACACAATGTGTTGTCCTACCTGGGATTTGAACCCACGACACTTGGCGAAGTAGGAAACGGCGTGGTGACCGTTAACCACTAGGCCAAACGTGCAGTCAATCATCAGCAGCCATCAGGCGATACGTCTGCTCGTTTGTCGTCCCTATTCCATAAATAAAAAACAATAGGACAGTATGTATATATGTGTATCCGTATGTGCTGTGTATAATAAATTAAACACAAAAACCATAAATCACTTTACTATTGATACGACGAGGGAAAAGGAACTCTGTCTGTGATGAGGTAAAATCCCGTGCCTCCATTGATCTCACGTCCCCATGTCACACCAGATAAACACTTTACTCACAAATAATGACATTTCTCAAACCTATATCAGTATGTTCGTAAAACGATTACAGTGAGTATGTCAATATATGTTCTACAGGCGATCGTCATGTAACAATGTTGATAGATAAGATAAAGTATTTACAAAATGATTCATTTTAGCTGTGGGTTGATATTTAGAAAAGTATATTTCGTTTCGTATAATAGTATGATTCATTACACAAGATCAATTGGCCTATTTATGTAGTGCTTAGTGATACTGACTGCTAGGTTATCTTTTCATGGATTTTTAAGGGTGTAAGCGGGACAGGAGGGGGTCATCTACAAACCGTAGGTGGCCCGAGGTACGGCGGGGTTCCGGGATTTTCCTTTCTAGGGTGCACCTGGTTCCGCGGCTTCCCTTCTTGGTAGCCAAAATGGCGTGTGGTTTTAGTTGGTTCGAGTCCGACATGCCACCATGAGGTTTTATCCAATAGGATTTCCGCACAGAAAAAAAAAGGGGGTAAGTGCCAGGGCTATAAGCAAGCAGTCAATTCATCATTTCATTTGTATAATATATCAAACATAAAATATTACCCGCGATACTCGCATCCTGTAGAGAGGTAGTCAAATTTCAATTACTATATATATATTATAAGCTACCTCCCCTCAGAGTCGTTGATTTACCTTCAAATTTTATATAAAAGGAGGTATAACTCAATGTTAGGTCGATTAGCTAGTGAGCGGTCGAGCTCCCCTTGTCTCCTAGTTCTTATGTAGTTATGCAGTGTGTAATTGTGATTAATAAATTACGGTTATTTTGTTAATGTGAAAATTATAAAAAGTGTTCTTTAAAGCAATCGTGTATATTTTTAAGATATTTCTACTTGCAAACCTAATAATATATATATACTAGCTGATTCCGCAAACGTTGTTTTGCGTTTTGAAGCGAACCCGAGACCTCAAGCACAGCAGTCGCATACGCTACCACTGCGCTACAGAGGCAGTCGATATAAGGCGATGGCAACTGGATCGGACTCATCTTTCTTAAGTTTAACTTTAAAATATGACTGATTCATATAAATTACTTAACTCGCATCTATAGATTAACACGTTATATTTGCGCTAATAAAATAAAAACAATTCTTAGCTCATCAACCATTCTTACCGATATGTTTTTCTTGTTTTTAGTTAGCATTTATTTTTATTAATTACAGAAATAGCGAGATGTGTCTTCGCTTGTCCTAGTATCTTAAAAGCTTTATAATAATATCGTGTTCACGAAACTGTATAATCATACGATAATAATAAACAAACAGACAAATAGAAACACTCTCTAAATGTAAATCAACAACAAAATGATTTATACGGACGATGTAACTCGTAGACGTGCTACGAACTTCGTAGAGCTTGCTACGGGATTAAAACTACAATGTTCTTGACAAGAAAACTTTGTTTTATGGTAAAGTAATTTACTAACGGAAGGTGTATTAAAATTAATAGTGAAGGTTTTAACACTCGTCTTTTTAATATCAAGATTAAAATGTTATTATGTACTGGACATAAAGTGATCACGTAATCGTCGGAAAGCCATGCTTCATATCACAGCCCAACAAAAAGCCTTATAAACTTTTCGCTTTTCACCGAGTGAGTAAGGTTACTGGAGACCAACCCCCTTCCTTCCCTTCCTTAAAGGGCGACAGGTTTTCCAGGGGGGGGGTAGTAGTCACTTTCACTCAAATGACCGTCTGTACACTACCACATAAAAAACGTTACGAGTTTCAGTTTTGATGTTTCGGTGAGGATGCACCAGTCATGATCACAAGCTGGCTCAATCAACCCATGGTCTCAGAACCCGTAAGTTTAAAACTTAGAACGAAACGGTAATATATTAGATAGTTTGTCAGAATTATATTTTCTCGTAGACACTAAATCTTTGAAATTACCTTACTGCAGTGGAAGTTTACCTTTTCCCTGGAGAATGTGGAAAACGGTTTAAGTTTGCTACGAACAGCCGTCTACGAGAGAAAGAGTAAAAGTAAGTTACTAACAGCATGTTTCTAAAGGAACTTTCAATCTTAGAGCGTATAAAAAGTATTTTATCTAAGTTTGTATGGTTAAATTAGGAAAGTTTGTATGTTTTTTTTTAATTTATGAAAGGGACAACCACCTAACTTCGAGAGATACGTGTGCGCTTTCACCCTTTATCATTTCAGTAAAGCCATGTTATCACTTCACTGGAGCTGGTCACGATAAATTGTAATAAGCTATATTCTTCTCTTCGGCCTATTGCCGTCCACTGCTAAACGAAGGCCTCCCCCAAAGAGCGCCAACCATCCCGGTCTTGGGCAGTCCGCATCCATCCGCCGCCAACCACTTCCCTCACGTCGACGGTCCATCGTGCTGGGACTCTAACACTTGTCAGCTCCAGCAACCATCAGTCTGCCTGGAGACATGACCGGCCCACTTCCACTTCAGCGTGCTGATCCTCCGTGCGATATCGGTTACTCCAGTTCTCTTTCGAATTGTATCATTACGGGAAGCTTCGTCATATCAGTTTGGGTGTTTTCTATGTATAATATGTATGTATTTACAAAAAGAAAAGTATATATGTATTTGTATCAGTTGTCTAGTACCCATAACACAAGCTCTGCTTAGCTTGGGACTAGATGGCGTTGTGTGTTAAATGTCCGAAATAATTATTTATTTATTTATTTATATCTTCGAGTCGTCGATCTCGCAATCACTGAGAGCCAAGGTTTTTAACCAATACGTCCTGCCCGTAATGACATATGGAGCCGACGTGGACACTCACCGTTGGACTGGTCCACAAGTTTAAAGTAACTCAGCATGCGATGCTGGGTGTTTTTCTTGTCGATAGAATTCGTAATAATATATTCATCTGCTTATTTTCCTACCTCTATCTCTCTTTAAAAAATGACACAAAACCAATTACAAGTAGCAGACAAAAATAAAAATAAAAACGTGTGGCACTCGGGGACTGCCGCGGTAAAGCTATTGCATAGCATTTTTTATCAACTTATGCAATTATAATTATTTATTTATTTTTTATTCATGCAGTATTTATAATATTGTGAATGAAAAACACTAAACTATTTCAAATGCTCCATCGCATTCGAAGTACACCGCCATCTATATAATTAGTGCCATACTGACAACAAACAAATGTATGTTTGGAATTACCGGACCGTTAGAATTTATCAAGTAGCATAAGAACAACAATTGTAACATTTAGTAGTAACGAGTTATTGGCTGGAAGGTGTAGGTGATTGATTTATGACGAAGGTGCCTCGAGTTCAGATCTCAACTGGGCTTCGTCGTCTTTTTGGGAATGTTTCCTGGATATTGTGGTAAAAAGGTAGTCATTAAATAAGTAATACAAAATTACACAAAACAACAAAGATACGAAAACTTCACAACAAACAACAGATGGCGCTGAGTGTGGATTTCGGAGCAGCTCGTCAAAGAATCTGTCTGTCAGATTCGTTGATTCTTCGTTCGGAGCAGCTCGTCTTGATCCTTGCGAGCTTCGGGTGTCAGGTTTTATTTGTGTTAAGGTGCCGCTGACAATCTACTGCTTTTACAGGTTTATTCTCTCACTTGTTTCACTCAATTGTGTGGCGACAGACTTAGTTTGGCAAGATTACAAAAATAGGATTAAATTGTTGAAATGCAATACTTAATTTTGTAATGATATTAAAAATTCATATTGACTTGTATATGTGCCGACTTCTTTGTAAATTAAAAAAACAAAAACACACTTCAACGCTATCTAACAAAAATACACTTAACTACAGATTAACTACTAATCCTGTACCGGGATATGAAAGTCCTCACTCCGAATAGCATTTTTTTTATGGAATAGTGGGCAAATGAGCAGACGTATCGCCTGATGGTGAGCGATTACCGCCGCCCATGGACACCCGCAGCACCATAGGCGTCACAAGTGCGTTGCCAGCTATTCCTATAAGTCATATATTATTATAGTTAAATTAATAGAATGTATACATAACTAAGCGATAACAGCATATCTCAGATGTGAGGGTATTATCGGTACGTCGGGGTTCCAGGGCTTTCCTTGCTAGGGTACACCTGGTCCCCGGCTTCTAGTACCCGAGACGGCCTGCGGTTTTAGTCGGTTCGGGTCCGACATGCCACCAGGAGGTGGTATCCGAGGGGATTTCCGCACGGAAAAAAAAAAAAAAAAAAAAAAAAAGGGTATTATCGGTCACGTAGTTAGAAATTATTTTGTATTCGCTGTAGTCATCAAGGACAGGACGTGATGATGTGAATTGTACCAATAGATTTTGTATATAATAGGTCTTTACCTATGAAATTGCCGTTTTGTATGCAATAAGTGAAAGTACTTATTTTTTCAAACTTTTTTATTTCTGTTATTCGAAGTAATCACCCCTGCAATCGACGCATCTTTGCCAACGCATTGGCAGTTTATTGATGCCCTTCTTGTATAAATCAGCTGGACGGGAGGCAACAAACTCTTCAAAGGCATTTTGTACTGCCTCTCGGGAATTGAATTTTTACCCACTAAAAAGTTGTCTAAATTTTGGAAAAAGTAATAGTCGGTAGGTGCAAGGTCTGGTGAGTATGGCGAATGAGGGAGAGCTTCCAACCCCAGCTCTTGCAGCTTGGAGATTGTCTGAACTGACAACATCTTTTGGTACAGTTCGCAACAGAGAGTCTCCAAGCTGCAAGAGCTGGGGTTGGAAGCTCTCCCTCATTCGCCATACTCACCAGACCTTGCACCTACCGACTATTACTTTTTCCAAAATTTAGACAACTTTTTAGTGGGTAAAAATTCAATTCCCGAGAGGCAGTACAAAATGCCTTTGAAGAGTTGGTTGCCTCCCGTCCAGCTGATTTTTACAAGAAGGGCATCAATAAACTGCCAATGCGTTTGCAAAGATGCGTCGATTGCAGGGGTGATTACTTCGAATAACAGAAATAAAAAAGTTTGAAAAAATAAGTACTTTCACTTATTGCATACAAAACGGCAATTTCATAGGTAAAGACCTATTATATACAAAATCTATTGGTACAATTCACATCATCACGTCCTGTCCTTGATGACTACAGCGAATACAAAATAATTTCTAACTACGTGACCGATAATACCCTTTTTTTTTTTTTTTTTTTTTTTTCCGTGCGGAAATCCCCTCGGATACCACCTCCTGGTGGCATGTCGGACCCCTTTCACTTATTGCATACAAAACGGCAATTTCATAGGTAAAGACCTATTAATTTCATGCGTGTCTAATAAAATAATGGCGCAGACGGCGTTGCCTTGCTTCCAGAGTGCATCAGTTATGTCTACAAACGTTGGGTTACACGACTTCAGACTGTACATTTGATTTCGCTGACAGGATAAGGAAGATCGCCCAATAAAATTCATGGACATGGACGTTCGTGAACTTTACACAATATACGTATAAATAAAATGTTTAATGATAACTAGTTCCCAAGTATAGTAAAAAGGTTATCAAAAAATACAATCTAAATTGTATTCAATATTGTTTTAGCCAGCAATAGCGCTGATATATCGAAAAACTCTGCTTTTATATAAAGGTTATCGGCCCGGCGCATGTTGCCATTTTTTATATATGTATTACTTAGTTCGTTTGAGCGTTCACAGAGACAAAAAGTTGCACAATATTCAATATTAAATTTTCGAATAACCTTTTTACTTTACATTAGGGATTTGCAAATTTTGATAAAACTGATTTATGGCAAGTAAGTTTTTGACAGTTTGACATCGACTCTATAAGAACCTGTCACATGGAAAATAGTATTTTGGAAGATAGCATTTATTCGGCAATCGATAAATCACTTTTTGCGATGATGTACTGGGATCGAAGGCAGCTTAACGCAGCTTACGTTCGATTTTATAAATATTTTGAGTACTTACTAAAAAAATGCAATATTTGTAGTATATTTGGCTGCACGGTTGGCCTAGTCTCTTAAGCGGTCCCCGGGCCGGACGGGGTACCAGCCCGAGTGATGGCCCGAGCCCTCGACCATATGTCGGACCGCCTCAGGGGAGTGTTGGACGCTAGCCTGGCGTCCGGACACTTCCCTGAGTGCTGGAAAAGCGGGAAGCTGGTCCTATTGAGGAAGCCGGGACGGCCTGCCGATTCGGTCGCGGCCTACAGGCCCATCGTGTTGCTGGACGAGGCGGGCAAGTTGTTCGAAAGGATAATCTCTGCCCGCATCGTCCGGCACCTCAGTGAGGTGGGGCCCGACCTGTCGGACGCCCAGTTCGGATTCCGAGAGGGGCGTTCGACGGTCGATGCCGTGATGCGCCTTAGGGCCGTGACCGAAGAGGCAGTGTGCTGTGGCGGCGTGCTGTTGGCGGTGTCGTTAGACATCGCCAACGCATTCAATAGTCTGCCATTCAGCTGCATCGGGGAAGCACTCCAGTACCACGGGGTGCCAGAGTACCTGAGGCGGCTAGTGGCAGACTATTTGGAGGAGCGTACCGTCGTGTACGAGGACCGAGAGGGCGTCTTGAGACGGCGACCCATGTCGTGCGGCGTTCCGCAGGGGTCTGTCCTTGGACCACTCCTGTGGAACGTGGGATACGACTGGGTCTTACGAGGTCGTCTCCCCCCCGGGCTGGGCGTAATTTGTTACGCCGATGACACATTGGTCACAGCCCGGGGGGCGAACTTCCAAGAGGCGGCGCGCCTGGCCACCAGGGGTGTTTCTCTGGTGGTCGGGCGCATCGAGGCGCTGGGCCTACGGGTGGCCCTGGACAAGACGGAGGCCCTGCTGTTTCACGGGCCCCGTCGTGGTCCGCCCCCCGGCGCCTCCATAGAGGTCAACTCGGTCGTCGTACCGGTTCGGGCCCAGATGAAGTATCTGGGGTCTGATCCTCGACGGTAGGTGGCTCTTCGACGAGCACTTCCGACAGCTTGCTCCCAAGCTGGTCGACGCTGCCTCCGCCCTTGGGCGACTTTTGCCTAATTTGGGTGGAGCCAGCGTCGCAACGAGACAGCTGTACACGGAGGTTGTCCGGTCGATGGCGCTGTACGGCGCACCGGTGTGGGTCACGGTTCTGACCGCCCAGAACAAGGCTCGCCTCTGGCGGCCTCAGAGGGTACTGGCGGTCAGAGCGATACGTGGTTACCGCACGGTGTCGACCGAGGCAGCGTGCGCGTTGGCCGGGACACCCCCGTGGGATTTGGAGGCGGAAGTGCTCGCCGAAGTTTATCGACGGGTGGCTGAATTCCGTGCGGAGAGTGGCATTCGCCCTCCGCCGGAAGAGGTACGCGAGTGGCGTGAAGCCGCCCGTCGAGCCACGATGGCTCGTTGGTCTTTCCGACTGGAGACTCCACGCGCTGGCTTTGCCGCCGTGGAGGCTCTCCAGCCGGTCATCCTCGAGTGGGCAGGGCGGCAGCACGGGACCCTTTCCTTCCGACTGACGCAGGTACTTTCCGGGCACGGTTGCTTCGGGAAGTACCTGCACTCGGTCGCTAGGAGGGAACTGAGTCCCGCCTGCCACCACTGCGACTGCAGTGAAGACTCGGCCCAGCATACGCTGGCGATCTGCCCGGCATGGGCGTCGCAGCGCCGGGCCCTCACTGCAGTCATCGGAGGAGATCTATCGCTACCGGCCGTCATTCGCTCCATGGCCGGTAGCGATAGCAGTTTTACCGCGGTCGCAACCTTCTGCGAAGAAGTCATCTCGCAGAAGGAGGCGGCGGAGAAGGCCCGGGAGGACGACCTCCACTCGGACCCAATCCGCCGCCGGCGAACCGGGCAGCGGAGGCGCGCTCACCTGCGTGCCCTGAGTGTGGCCGCGGATGGTCGGGACGGGCTTTCCCTTCCATCCGCTCTAGTGGCCGCCCGCGAGGAGGCGACGTTACGTGTGTGCCGTACGTTGCCTAAAATGAGAGGTCTCCGAAGAGGGTGCCCGCTTCTGTGCGGGCAAGCGCTGGGGGGGTCTGGATGGCGTAATAACAGCAGTTCCCGGACTCCTCCCTCCTCAGGCGCAGAGTGGCACACCGTGTGGTTTTAGTCGGTTCGAGTCCGACACACCGCCCCGCCGCAAGCCCCGGCGCGGGTGACGGTCCGAGGGGATTTCCACACGTAAAAAAAAAAAAAAAAGTCTCTTAAGCGGTCGCAACGCCGTTTTCTCCTGCGCCAAGTGTTGTGGGTTCAAATCCCACATGGGACAGCACTTTGTGTGATCCACAAATTGTTGTTCTGAGTCTGGCTGTTCTTTGTGTCCGTTTCATGTATGTTTCTTAAGTCCTTCGCGACACAGGATGTATATTCCTAATGCGGGAGTTGTCTTAAAATAGAAAACAGACTGCGTTGCTGCTTTCTGTGAGGCTGTGGTATCTTGAAAGTTCACCGTGTCTTTATCTAGCCCCGCCCGAAGTGGAAATCAAGCCTGTTTAGCATTGTGTGAACACAATGCCACGAGTCACAACTCCGTTATGTTTTAAGAGCAATGTTCATTGTTACAAGTAAACTGCGCGGGTAATGGATTTCATTGGATGAATAAACTCAGTATATAGTTGAAATGAGACTATAACTAGTCCCCAGCGGCAGTTATCTTAAACTTCCATTTGTCTGCTGTAATTTTACTTAACTTACTAAAACCCTGTCGATTAAAATTCATGTATTTAGTAATATATGACTGCCTCGTGGGTCTGGCGGTTCGCGTATGCGACTGCCAATCAAGAGATCTCGGGTTCGATTCCCGAGTCGGGTCAAAGTAATGTATTGGGTTTTTCGTTATGAAATTATTATTACCGCCAGCCCGGAGTATGGAAGTTTGGCGGTGAACTACAACACACGCCCGTGCCTCGGAGAGCACGTTAAGCCGTCGGTCCCGGTTGCCATGAACATCTATGGCAATCGTTATTTGAGAAGTCAGTGCCCTCAAATATAATGAAACGATGCCAGTCGCTCAGTGTAAAAACTGATATTCTTCAGGTAAAACCGGGTGGAACTAGTAGCCGACCCCAAATAATCTTAGGACGAGGCTAGGAAGAAAAGAAAAAAAATTAATAGATGTATATAATATTTTATATCACAGGACATGGTGGCGTCACTTTAGTTTTGGAATACATTTAGAGGTTTTCGAAGTTTTGATAATATTCAGTTCATGACTTTATATACCAATATTGGTTATATACTGTTACACAATTCCACTTCCACCTGTCATCTTAGTTCTGAAACAAATAATCCCCATTTCCTGTCTGCACCTTCCAAATAGAACGAAAAAAAACGAGAAAAACACATGAGGGGTTGTTTTGAACAAAACTCGTTATCTTTATTAGGGGTAGTCAGGTAGGCGAAAGAGTTAATAACCTGTTTCAAGTCCTATTCGAAGGTCGAGGTCAACCTTTCACGCAAGTTAAATACGTGCATTTATTTTCAGAATTCTGACTTATTTTTAGAGAAAACAAAGCCTGTACTATGGTAACTAGACTGCTGATAAACATCGATGACAATGTGAAAGATGTTCCGAGTTATTATATTATGAACTTTAAAGTAATAGTACTGATGGTTTATTTGCCATGACAGCCGAAAATTCGATCAAATTCTTAAGAACAGACAATAATAGTTTTTTTTTCTAAGCGACGACCTTCGCCTATCCGCTATCGCAGCCTTGAACTTACTTCACATAGACGTCAAAATTAAATCAAAGCAATATTTTACTTTGTTCCCTACATCTATATGCATACAAATAAATAAAATTGGAGTGTCTATTTGTAATATTAAAATATCGGCTTATTACTAAATGCATATATATGTTTACACCGTACATGTACCAAAAACACAATTTTTACAATTTTTATCTATCGGTCGGTCTGTCTGTCTGTTTGTTCCGGCTAATCTCTGTTTCGGCTGGACCGATTTTGACGGGACTTTCACTGGCAGAATTAGGAGTAACTTAGGCTACTTTATTTAGACTAGCTTTGCCCCGTGGTGTTACTCGCGGTTGTTAAATTACAACAATAACCGCGGGTAACAACGCGGGACTCAGCTAGTTTTATAATAAAGTTAACTCTCAGAACTATGTACATACAACATTCAATCAATCAATATTGTTTATGAGTGTATTTATATACTTTTTTTTTTTTTTTTATGGAATAGACCGGCAAACGAGCAGACGTATCGCCTGATGGTAAGCGATTACCGCCGCCCATGGACACCCGCAACACCAGAGGCGCCACAAGTGCGTTACCGGCCTTTGGGGGATGGGGGGGGAGGGGTTGGGGTATGGGCCTCCGGTATCCTCACTCACTCGGTGAAACACAGCGCAAGCACTATTTCACACCGGTTTTCTGTGAGGCCGTGGTATCACTCCGGTCGAGCCGGCCCATTCATGCCGAAGCGTGGCTCTCCCACGGTCGAATTTTAGATGGTAGACATTTCTAAATACTCAATAAAACCACAAATTTTAGATGGTAGACTTAAACTATCGGTTTTCTGTCCACGGGGTCTACCTGAGGTTTTCGGTCTACAGCTCTCGAGCGACTCGAGCAACTTAAAAGAAACGAAAGAAGTGCTTACACAGTTTTCTGTGAAATAGTGGTATCACTCAGATCTCTCCTTAGTTTTCTGTGCGAAAATCTCCTCGAATACACATTACCAGACAGCGGGTGGAGTTGTTATATCGGACTGCCGCTGCTGTTAAAGCCGTGCAACGTCCTGCCGAAGGAAGGTTGTCATCTTCTACTTTTAGATGATCCCTTAAGCATATCTTCCCCTGGTTTAAAGTTAAGTAAATAAAATTTACGTTTCATGTTTTATACCTTATACTATGTCTTTAGAATTGATTCGACTTTATTACTGTTTACTTTAAAAGCTACAGCCGTACAGCGACCTTGTGCGCATAAATAAAAATTGTATTCGAGCTATTGTTGCCTTTCGGGCTTGAGTAATCACTACGAATAATGAAAACATACATTGCCAGTTCAGGTACGCTACATGAAAGCTGTACACAAGAGGATAAATGAACAAAAGTCGACTCTGTAAGCTAGTGGGGCTTTCATTTATTTACAATAAGTATCCGCTGTCGAGTGTAGGCAGAATATGAATGTCGCGTCATTAAAACTTGCCTCCAGTGTTAATAAATATGTATTTAGTCATGCTATGTGTCTAAGGAAAAAGTTTTTTAAAATAGGAGAATTTAGAAGCTTATAATAGGTCTTTATCCTTCGAAAACTTCCTAAGTCTTAGGAACTTTTCGAAGGATTTTAATGCAGTTTTACCTATGAAATTGCCGTTTTGTATGCAATAAGTGAAAGTACTTATTTTTTCAAACTTTTTTATTTCTGTTATTCGAAGTAATCACCCATGCAATCGACGCATCTTTGCCAACGCATTGGCAGTTTATTGATGCCCTTCTTGTAAAAATCAGCTGGACGGGAGTCAACAAACTCTTCAAAGGCATTTTGTACTGCCTCTCGGGAATTGAATTTTTTACCCACTAAAAAGTTGTTTAAATTTTGGCAAAAGTAATAGTCGGCAGGTGCAAGGTCTGGTGAGTATGGCGGATGAGGGAGAGCTTCCAACCCTAGCTCTTGCAGCTTGGAGACTGTCTGATCTGACAACATCATTTGGTACAGTTCGCAACAGACAGTACTTTCACTTATTGCATACAAAACGGCAATTTCATAGGTAAAGACCTAATATAAAATTAATGTAAAGCTAGGCGATGGTAACAGATTTAGTAAGGACATACAGTTTTTCGGAGAACATTTCTCAATCTATACTAATATTATGAAGCTGAAGAGTTTGTTAGTTTGTTTGAAAGCGCTAATCTCAGTAACCGCTGGTCCGATTTGAAAAATTCTTTCAGTATTGGATAGTACATTTATCGAGGAAGGCTATGTATCATAGGCTTTATATCATCAAGCTAAGACCAATAGGAGCGGAGCACTAATGAAAATTGTTTTAAAAAACGGGGGAAAATTATCACGCTACGGGCAATAGTAGACGCAAACGAGGTTGCGTGGGTCAGTTAGTACATTCATACATGGCTAAAACATGTTATGGACATTCAAATTTACATACATATCTACATATTTTTAACTGATATATTGTTTGGTGATAATATAACTAAAGGGCAAACCTAGTAAGTACACCAGTTTAACTGTATTCGCTTTAACGATCCCCAAATGAACAAACAATTATCTAAGCATTAGCTAGCTGGCTATTAGGTACTAATTTGGCGTGCTTAAAATAATTATTGTATTTTTCACCTAGGTTACAAAGTAATTGTCCATTTCTAAAAATTGCATAAAATAAACTGTTCGGTCATATAATAATGGCTACAATAGTAGGAATAATATTTCTAATAATTATAACCTAAGGCTAAGCGCGCACTACGATTTTATTCGTTGCGATTTTTAAAGAGCGAAATGATATCGCAAACGACAATAGTTCCTACGCGCACTATGATTTATTTACATACAAAATTGGCATACGATTCCGCATCTGCAATTTTAAATCGCAAACTAGAGATGTGCCGACTAGTCGACGACTAGTCGGTAAAGCCGACTATCCGGCAACAATCGTAGTCGACGATTAGTCGGCGAATAGTCGGCAAAAATCGCCGACTATTCGGCTTATTACTTTGTATGTATTTCTCAATAATATATCTGTCAATTTTTATTTTATAATCAGTTTTAGTCATTTCGAAATGTAAAACAAAGCAATCTTTCTTTTGGTAACCAGATTCTAAAATTACTTGCTGATAAAAAACATATCTGACATTTATAAAAAAAAATGTTTGCTTGTAGTGTTTGCACTTTTTTCCTTTACACCACGAGAAATAATCATTGACATTGATTACACATAATAGCATTAGGGTCCAATGCGACGGCGTGGCCTCTGATTTTCTAGAGGTAAACGCTGGCGTACCTCAGGGCTCCGTCCTGTCGCCCACACTGTTTCTTCTTTAGCCGTTTAGTTAAGCAGACAACAGCACAGTCCATGGGCGATATTTTGGACAACCAGTCAAGCTGGCAGAAGTTGAGGAAAAACGACAGGAGCTTGTCTCTGAGCTCAACCATGTTCTGGGCGGCATTTGTCAATGGGGCTATCAGAATCTGGTCGAGTTCAATGCCAAGATTAACAGGTGTTCGCGTTATCTGCCAAAAAGTCTCCATTCCTTCTACTTCCACTTTTCAGAACACTCAAATGCAATTACAAGGTAAGCTCGATATCTTTGGCATGGATTTCTGCAGAGATGTTAACCCACACGAATACGTTGAGAGTGTCACCAAAGCAGCCTCGCGGAAGCTAGGTGTTTTAAGCAAAGTGACACAGTTCTTCTCGCCCGACCATCCGTGTCTTCTTTACAAGACCCAGGTTCACTCGTGTGTGTCGAAGCCGTTCTGCCGAGTTGAGAAGCTTAGATAGGGAGGACCGACTGTGTCACCTACCGATTCACTCAGATACTCACCGGGCACGGTTGCTTCGGAGAGTATCTGAACAGAATCGGACGTGAGGCTACGGCACAATGCCATCACTGCGGGTCCGACCGGAACTCCGCCCAGCACACGCTGGAGCACTGCCCTGCGTGGGAGTCCGAATGTCGACTCCTGGTCGAACAGATCGGACGAAACCTGTCACCACCAGCATTGATCGCGGCAATGCTGGCGAGTAGTGAGGGATGCGAGGCCGTGGTCTCCTTCTGTGCAGACGTAATGCTTCAGAAGTAGTCCGCAGAGCGGGATCGGGAAAGGGCCGTCCCCGCTCACAGGAGGCGACGAAGGGACTGCGGTAGAGGCCGCTACCTCCCCAATCGACGCTAAAGGGTCGTTGTGGCCACATCTAGGGGATATAGCACCCATGGCAGTCCTCTATTGCCATTATCATGGAGAGTGTTCTGAAGAGCTCTTCCAACTGGTCCTCTCCTCTACAGGACAACATAGGCCGGCCTCGGAAGTCACCGCTTCAGAGTGGTAGACATACGTTCTCGCACTGATCGCTTCAGTTCTTCCTTCCTGTGCCGAGCGGTCAAAACCTGGAACTCAGTACCAGCGCACGTGTTTCCTTCCCACTATGATACCGGGTCCTTTCAGCGGTTCGTGAAAGAGCATCTCACCAGACCGCCATAGTGTGGGTCACCATGCTGCATTGTCCTTATTACCTACCTACTACCTACATTGAGGATGGTGACCACCACTCTTGGATTCTGCTCATGATTTCCATCAGGCAGGGCAGAGTCATTTTGGCAGCAAATACATAAAAGAAATTGAGAGCATCACTAAGGCGGCCTCGCGGAAACTTAGCGTACTGAATAGGGTGAGACGGTTCTTTGCGCCCGAGCATCTGTGTCTTCTTTATAAAACCCAGTTCGCTAGTTCGTAGAGGACTATTCTCATCTTTGTAATGGACCCACGCAGAATTTGCTTGATGCTCTTGATCGGTTGCAGCGCCCAGCAGTCCGCATTATCAACAGTCCCGATGCCACCGAGTCCCTTGAGTCTTTGCACTTGCGGGGAGATATCGCCTCTGTGACAGTCCTATAGCGTGTTTACCATGGACAGTGTTCTGAAGAGCTCTTCCAACTAATCCCACTTTCTCCCATCTTCTACAGGACAGCACGTACTGGCATTGGAAGTCACGCTATACTGCATTGTCTGTGTTCGCAGTGAGTATGGTGTTGGATTCTACTCAAGCTTTCATCAGGCTCAGCAGAATCACTTTGGCAGGCTATCAAATAAAAATAAAAAACAAAAAACATTGTCCCCATGTTTAAAAAAACATCGGCACAAGTAATTTTCTTTTTCATTTAACTCTTCATTTCAATCAACAATAATAATAATATCTTTACACAAAAATGTTTATTACACTAAAACACCGCTCCAACTCCGACCATAACAGAAGCATAAATGAAGAAACAAGGTTCGCAGGCGGTGTTTGCGACTGGGGCACGAATCAGCTGCAAACGAAGAGTTACGGAAATGTCAGAGACCACGATCGGTTTGGCCGATTAGTCGGCCGACTAGTCGGCCTTTTTAGGACCGACTAATCGGTTAGTCGGCTAGTCGGCCAAAGTACTGATCGGCCCATCTCTATCGCAAACGATTTCTTTTCGTAGTGCGCGGATTGTAGTGTTTTCCTATTGTTCACAGATCATCAGTCATCAAACAGCATTTAATAGTCTACTAATTGATATAGGTATTTTTCTAAAGAGGAGGTTTCGGCCTTCTATACCACGATAACTAGACGTTTTGATATAGGATTTAAGTCTAGATTTCTCTCTTTGCAATTTGTCATGAGTAGTTTGATCTTTGTATTTTTAACCCGCCTTCACACGGACCCAGGTTACTCAAAATACATAATTACAATTAACAACCATAATTTTAAGAGAGAAAATATAATATATTCTTTAATGTTCCTACTGAACCATGTTTTCACACTTCGCTGGCGCCGCCGGTGCACGTTCTCATTCGGGTTTTAATAATGAGTATTCCGCTTAACTTAACTTTTAATTTGTTATCGGTATTAAATTTTAGATGGGTAGGACGGATTTAAAACTATAATAGATTAGCTTTTACACGCGGCTTCGCTCACGCAGACTTTCATTTACCCCCTGATTTACCCCCTTAGGTGTGGAATTTCAAAAATTCCTTTCTTAGTACTCACTTACGTTATATAAAGAACCTATTTGCAAAATTTCAGGATTCTAGCTTCAGCAGTTTGGGCTGTGTGTTGAACTCTGGGTATGTCAGTCAGTCAGTCAGTCACCTTACTCTTTTATTTATATAGATTTAAGGCACAAGATCATGTGAAACCGATTATTTCGCAATTTAATTTCGAGATAGCAAATTATTGTTTTAGAAGTAACGAAAATAATATAGCTCTGAGAGACTAAGCAAGAAATATCGATAGGAAAAAGAGATTGAAACGCTGACAGCGTGTAGCATGCGCATGAGTTCGCACTGCTTATAGCGAGAGTCAGCACAAAATATAGGAACAACCAATGGGACTGGAAACACTTCCATAAATTCTAGAGCTTTCGAAGTTTATTTCGGAAAATATTCATAGATTTTCCGCCTAGTAAAAAGATAAACCTCACTGTCAAAAGAAGTTTTTTACATAATTCTACACAGTTCAGTTATCATAATCGTCACGTCTTAGTGTGCAACCCATTGCAAACCATCTTTAACTGCCTTTATGACGCAGTGGTAGCATATGCGACTGCTGTCTTAGAGGTCTTGGGTTCGATTCCCGGGTCGGACCAAATGTTTGTATGATCTGCAAATATTTGTTTCGGAGTTTGGATGTTTTTTATGTATAATAAGTATGTATTTATATCAGTTGTCTAGTACCCATAACACAAGCTCTGCTTAGCTTGCGACTAGATGGCGTTGTGTGTTATATGTCCGAAATATTTATTTATTATTTAAAAGTCACCAGTCTAAAAAGCATTCCCATGTTCGCAAATGGATCAGCCATAAATTTCCCTGTCGAATTATACGACTGCCTACTTTGAAATATACACGAGGAACGACAGACATGTCAATTATAATGTACCGAGGTGCTTTAAAGATATAATTCAAATAGAATTGTGATGTTAGTATAAAAGAAAACTTTCTGAGGTTGTTACAAAGATGAATCTATACAAATAAATAAGTAATTTCAAACTAACAGCTTTTTGCTAAATACATTTGAAAAACGTATCTACGGTACTTACGAAAAAAAATCATTTTTAAAATTTTTGTCTGTCTGTTCCGGCTAATCTTTTGAACGGCCGGACCAATTTTGACAGGACTTTCACTGACACGTAGCTGGTGATAAAAGGAGTAACTTTTGCTACTTTGACAGCTTTACCCGCAATTATTGTGGTCAATGTACAAGAATAATAGCGCGGGTAACACTGCGGGGCACAGCTAGTTAATACAATTAAATGGTGAATGTAGAAACTTCAAATATTAAAGTAAATCAAACTGTTCTTATTCCAATTCATAGTAAATTCACATGAAACAAGATTAATAGAGATAATTTATGATCTTTCGTTATTTAATTTTTGTTATTAAAAAGTTTATTTCGTTTGTGTACGTTTCAAATGCTCACATGGGAAAGACCCCAAACTTCCAAACTCCGGGCTGTAATTAGGCATTTCGCTAATCAATTTGGCCTGACCATAGCTGTAAATTTTTCCGTATACTTATAGCGATGTGATAACTACAGGCTATCTGGTTAGGACTTTACAGTCTATTACGAATCCTGATCTAATATACAAATACTTAAACAGCCATAGATATCTTTTCAAATCCTTCAAGACATATTATATTGTTTAAAGGGCTAGAAATCCGAGATAAGCTCAGTGAGCCTGGATAAAAGAAACACGCCTGTGTTATTGCACGTTTTGTCTTCAGCCGATACATTCGACGATGAGGATTTGTCGCTTTCAACTTAATGTTACAAATAGTCTAAGAGCCGGTGAAGATCGATTTACACCCATCTGATAACCAAACAAAACTTTTTTTTTTGAAATCGTATTAATTAATGAACACATCTATGATGGCTTGCCTATCGCAAAACGGCAATCTCTAATGGTTATAGGCTTGACTGAGACAATAAAAGAATCAATAAAAATTATTTAAAAAAACTCATGACCGTTTTGGAGGATTGTACTAAAAATAAATAGTTATGGGAAGATTATATACTTGTAATTACTATTCACCTAGTTGACATGATTACCTATAAGACAATCACATTTTTATTTTGATGATATTTGAACTAGAATTTATAATATTCTTCATTTCTTCCCAGAGTGAGTTTTAGGAAATGCCGGCGCCTTCTAGTTGTAAAGTCTGACGTGTAAAAATATATCTCTGTAAAAGATTTACTTACAGAAATAATTATCATTTGTCACTTATCATCAATATTACGTATCTTACAGAAATATATTAAAATAGTGTTTGCAGTGGTTAAAAGTATGTAAACGTGTTTATCAGCAATCTGATGATCATAGAACATGCTCTGATTAATTTAGGATCTGATAACCGTATCTAAGATGTGTCAATCATTACATTATCATTTTTACATTTAAAACTTAACGTCGAGATGTTAAAACTTCAATCTGTTAAAAACTAGGTTTAAATCCACTTCCATTATTCTAAGTGTACTGCACCGAATGTTTTACACTGTATTTTCACTCAAACATATTACTACGGTCTCTCGTAAGCTCCGTAGATACCAACTGTTAATGTAAATATTGGGGAGTCGTGTCTCTATAATCGAAACATCGATAGCTTCGTTCTCAACACTACAGAACAACATGATATTGGTCAAGCTTTAAGTGCTGTTTATACGGAACCCTAAGTGCTTTGGAAATCACGTTAAATCCATCTCCGTCTATCGTCCTATCGTCTATTTGCCTAATGCCTAAAGCCTTTAGGCTTTCAACCGGCACGTGTATGAGAAGATATATATAGAAAATTCAATTTTCATTCAGGTCGTAAGAATTGCTTTCGCGTTGACGCAGTGGTAACGTACTGCTACTGCTGTGCATGAGGTCTCGGGTTCGATTCCCGGGTCGGACCAAATGTTTGCATGATCTACAAATATTAATTTCGGAGTTTAGGTGTTTTCTATTTATGTATTTACAAAAAAAAGATATATATGTACTTATATCAGTTGTCTAGTACCCATAATACAAGCTTTGCTAATTTGGGACTAGATAGCGTTGTGTGTTAGATGTCCGAAAATATTTATTTAATTATACCGTAGTTTAAGCTGTGTGAGATTTATATTTGAAAACACACAAGGAAAAGTTAGTACTTAAACTAATTGTCATTTTAAACGCCATAAAACTAACTATGACATTTATTACCAAAAAAAATCACATCTATAATTTTTAACCTTCTATATATTTACTATAGTAAAGGTTAGACTCCGCTGTCAAAGCAGTTGCATTTTCTAACAACTTTTAGACCATTGTTTGTTAAACAGACTTGATACTTAGCACGACTCACAGCAGACCATATGATTGCAGTAAAAGTTTGCGTAAATATTAATTCTCATAACTATCAAAATTCAGCGAGAATACATGTAAACAATAGCCAATCTTTTAAACAATTTTAGCAGCAGATTAAATCGACTTTGTAGTGCTTGATAACGCAACGTTCAACCATACAAACAAAATTTATTAGTTTAACATAATATTTTAAATTTTATATTATGATAATATTTACTTTCCAACTTTTATAAAAAGATGTATATTTAATGGCAACATTGCGGATGAACGTGTCGAATAACAGAACAAGTTTGGAACAACAAAATATAAAGTAAACCGAAGGGTTGCCGCTGCTAAATATATCGTCTACTTCGGTAGGTGTTTATATCAGATATTAATTTATTTTTGGAAGAGCTCCTTTTGTAGATTGTTTTAGTGTCTAAAAAAAACTTACTAAAATATGAGTTAGGGAGATAGTTTTACTAAAGTTTTAGGAAATTTGAAAAGTTTTTTCTATAAATGTAGCCTAATACATACACACCTTTAATAATGTTATACCGGTTACGATTGAAGTGAGTTAAAATAGTGGAATCAGTATATGTAATTTTTCTTCTAGAATGTATTCATACACGTTAGGATAAAGGGTAGCTTACCAGTACAGTTGAAATTGGTAAACCGGAATTTATTTGTTGCCGAACTGTGCAGGTATGTGTAACTGTGTCAGGTCCACACTCTTGTGTATGGTCGGCTTAATTTAGTATGTATACTGACATGGTTGATATTGAACCCACTTCTCTAAATATGGTAAAAGAGCGTGATACCAAAATTCCTAAAATGTTTTTAAACAAAATTCAAAGGGCAATAAGTAACATTGTAATTAGATTTTTTAACGCAAAAATTTATCGGCATGAATGGGCAGGCTCGACCGGAGTGATCCACGGCCTCACAGAAAACCGGTGTGAAATAGCGCTTGCGCTGTGTTTCACCAAGTGAGTGAGGATACCGGAGGCCCATACCCCCAACCCCCCTACCCTATCCCCCTCCCCCATCCCCCAAAGGCCGGCAACGTACATGTGACGCCTCTGGTGTTGCGTGTGTCCATGAGCGACGGTAATCGCTTACCATCCTTACCATGAGGCGATACGTCTGCTTGTTTGCCTACCTTTTCCACAAAAAAAGACCCAACTGTTTTAACCAAAACACATTAAATAAAGACATGAAAAGCCATGGTACAAAGAAAAGGTGTTTTCATGAGGAGGGCCGTAAACGAGCGATTAAGGAGGGCCGCCCTCTTGCTTCCGTTGAGACGATATTGTGGAAAAAACATCCAGCATCCGGTTTTATGATAGGAAAATTAAATGGCTGCCAAATTTAATTTATTCTAAATGAATAAAATTGTGTGTCGTAAACAAGCTTGTTTGATATTCATCTTTGTTCGTGATGGAGGTGTCATTCAATTTGGTTAGCAATGATTTATTAGAGTACTTAAATAGTGTATAGTGTATATATGCACATAAGAATTTAAAATAGGGGTAGATCTTTACTTGGCTTTCATACAACCACATTGAAGTAATACATTGATATACAATCACACAGGATACGCCGGCTATATCTCAAGTGTTGCAATTGCCTTTGAGTAAGTAGTTTAAGGTGGGAGGTGTTCAGGCCGTCGGTGGTGAACATTGTTGAAAAATAGTGGTACAATAAATACAAAATAAAAGTGAAATTGAGAAACTTCTAATACACAACAACATTTGCTATAAAATAATCTTCAAAAGTTTACCGTAAGACCTTATTGGGATGGAAGAGTCTGAATTGTGAGTAAATGAAGGATAAAAAAGAACAAGCCACTTATGTATTATTATAATTCTATGCACACTTCTTTTGAAGTCTTTCGAACTGAACGTATTGAAGTTAGGTCACTCTCATTCTGACGACCGATGTATACTCGTATGTATAAGTAATAGACAGAACTATCTATTTTTAGAATTGTATCCGTAGTAATAGCCGTTGGTTTAGATACAGGCCTTTAATCTCAATGACCACTAATCCATGATATATCCAAGGCTCTCAAGGAGAATTTAGGGTCCACCTACACAGTAACTGCCCTTTATATCTATCAATACACATATCAACATGACTGATGCGTTATTAGTCTTAAATATTATACTGATAAAAAATCGATATAGCCCAACACCTAAAGACGACATTGAAAGAAGTATCATGTTAGGCTATCCCACTTGAAGTCAGTTGACTTTTTTAATCGCACACACGCTTGTTTAATTTCTCTATAGTCTGGTAACCGGATTTTAAATTCAATTAAAATTATTTAGTATTAACAAAGTAAATTCATGTTAATATAAAGTTTCCATTGTAAATTTCATCCAAATCGGTTCAGCGGTCAGCAGACAAACTGACAGAGTTACTTACGAATTTATAACATTGGTATGGATATCGATTAACATACCTACGTATATACAAATGATCGTATTCATTACGTAGTTAATTGTCCTCCGTGAGAATCGAACGATGCCTTCAGCAGTAAGGGTCATTCACCTCTAGACAACAATCTGAAACTGTCCTGAAATACTAAGTACAAAGGCTTCGTTAAATGTTAAACAATATGTTCACAAGACCACAAAAAAGGCCGTTCAATTATGTACAAGTAAGTTTGCCAAACCCGTGTTAATAATTAAACAGCGTGTGATTGACATTCCTCGCCGCACCGAAAACTAATTTGTCAAGTATCCAGAGAGCAAAATTATTTAGTCACTTTGTATAATGGTGCTTTGAAAATTTTACATAATCACTTTTAACATGATTATTATTCACAATTTTTCGTAAAACTTCCGTAAAATAATGTCGTACAAAGAAAACACATCTGTATGACTGAATAAAATGTAAAACCCAATAATCAGAATTCCTCTGCTGCTCTCGAGATTTCCTTCTTAAATTATACTGAATTAGGACTGACATGACATTTTATGAAAGTGAGCCGTTCATGTCTTCAGGCGATAGTCGTTGGTCCCCGACATGTGTTAGATTAGAGATAGCGATTTTGTAGACCAACGATCTGAGGACAGTGGCTGGCTGTGGATGGTGGCAGTGGCCGGGGTAGTTGGCGCGTCTTAAGTTCGTTCAGCAGTAGATATCGATAGACTGGCAATTGGCTGATCAGTTGAGAGCTGACATAAATGAGACTGCCACAGAAATATAACATCATGATCTTCGTGATAATCTAACAACCAATCATATGTGTATTTTATGATAGGCAGGATAACGATTCCTTTATCCCCACGTACTGGTATCATCATAAAATATCCGATAACCATTGGGTGCCATAAATATTTCAAGAGCTCACATAATAACATTCAGATAATTTAATTAGAAAGGGGGGTGACCTCATTAATTTTTCACGCAACCTGTCTGCAAATGAAATATGTTTATTCATAAAAATTCAAAAAATATAATTATTATTTTTTAATACAGAGCGACTGATCAGTTGAGAGCTGACATAAATGAGACTGCCACAGAAATATTACATTTTTACCAAGAATCTCTAGAAAAACCTTTCCGTCATCTAAAATTATATGAACTGAGTGTCTGACTGACTTATCAACGCAAAGTCTTAATTGCTGGTGTTAGAAAATTTTAAGTTTGGCAGTTTATGATTTTCGTATTGTAGGCACCTCCTAAAAAAATTATATTACAAAAAATAACATCAGAGTAGTTGTATGGAAGTTTTTCGTAAGGTAGTAACACGAAATAAGATAAAAGCTAGTTACGTTTTTAATGTGTACAAAATACCATTATATATAACCTTTTCACAAATTCAAAACAATGAAATGTATGCAGTTGCGACCTAGATCATGAAACTAAGATAGTTAACTAGCATAGTAAAATTTATATCGCTACTGGAGATCAAAACAATAATACATATATGTAGGTGCATATATGTGTATGTGGTGAATTAAGCACGCAGCATGACCAAGTAGAAATAGGTCAGTGTAAAACCAATTATTCACACATAGTCAGTTTATTTTTTCTATCCAAATGTAAACAAACATTTTTCATTGAGTTTTATGTTATGAAGGATGGAAAAAACCTTTTCTCTTTAAAATTTATTCGTGATTTTTTTTTAAACGTAACTACGAGTTTTTTTAAATATATTTTCGGACACCTAAACTCACAACGACGTCTAGTTCAAAACTTAGTAGAGCTGATAATATGGGTACTAGACAACTGATATAAATACATATTTACTTTTTTGTACATTCGTACATATTATACATGGAAAATATCTAAACTCCGAAACAAAAGAATTCTTTGTTGCTTTTTTGTGGTGTAGGAAAGCTAACAAGTAAATAGATCTCCTAATGATAAGTCCTCAGAAAGCTGCAACTCAGGAGTCAGACGTTGTCGACCGTGAGTCACACCAGAATCAGTGGAAGGAGGGTTTGGTACTCTGGTAACCTCTCCTCAAAAACAATGACAGAATTGCCTAACTAATCCTTAGGATGTTCATGATCTTCGTGATAATCTAACAACCAATCATATGTATATTTTATGATAGGCAGGATAACGATTCCTTTATCCCCACGTACTGGTATCATCATAAAATATCCGATTTCCATTGGGTGCCATAAATATTTCAAGAGCTCACATAATAACATTCAGATAATTTAATTAGAAAGGGGGGTGACCTCATTAATTTTTCACGCAACCTGTCTGCAAATGAAATATGTTTATTCATAAAAATTTAAAAAATATAATAAATATTTTTTAATACAAAGCGAGAAATAAAAATCCTCATTAATATTTTAAATTCAAAGCGAATGTTTTTCTTTGTTATGCTTTTGCGTAAATAAATAATAAAATAGTACATAATTTTTTAACAAAAATGTAGTAAGGCAGAAAAATAATTGGCAATTTGACACAAAGACAAACTACAACAACTTAGAACCTACTGCGTACTTTTTAACCGACTTCAAAAAGGAGAAGGTTCTAAATTCGACCGTATATCTTTTTTTATGTTTGTTCGCTGATAACTTCGTCGTTTATGAACCGATTTTGATGATTCCTTTTTTAATGGAAAGGAGATATCCCAACGGTGGTAGCATGATAAGGACACTAGGATCTGATGATGGCATCTAAGAGAAATCGAGTCGAACCTTGAAGTCGGTTTTTTCTTGTAAATTTTTTTAAAACATATTTAAAGCCTAATAAACTTCGTGTAAACATACCAAAACATCTCATAAGTTTCCTATGACTCTTAAAATAGAACACGAAAAACTCATCCCAAAAAAAGCATATAATAAACAGATTCGAAGCCATTACATTTTTATTACAGACACACACAAATACCGTGCGGCTACATAAACAGTTGATATCGCGTCTTTATGACTATTTTCCGATGCTAGCATAAAGATATGGCGAAGTAATAAAACGTACAGGATACATAACATACCAGCGAAGGTAAATCGCTTGAGAAAACGACTGGGGAAAGAACTCTGAATAACCTGGAATTATGATCCTGCAAAGAGCTTAAAGAATCGTGACATCACCTAAGATGACACCAGAAAATCAATATTGCACACACTACAGGTGTATACCTGTAGAATTGAATGTATGCTTATGTAAAACCTTCACCTGAAATATTAAGTTGTTTCTTGTTCTGAATTGAAGTTAAGTTAGTACAAGATCTTTAAGAAGAGAACTCGAATAATGACTTACGATTCAATAAATTATAACAAAAACAAAAACCAACTTCAAGGTTCGACTCGATTTCTGTAGGATACCATCATCTTAGTGTCCTTATCATGTCCATTGGTACCACCGTTGGGATATCTTCTTTCCATTAAAAAAATAATCATCAAAATCGGTTCATAAACGACGAAGTTATCCGCAAACACACAAAAAAACCATATACGGTCGAATTGAGAACCTCCGCCTTTTTTGAAGTCGGTAAAAAAACTGGTATATCACTTGGGTAAAAATACCCTAAAAGGTCAAAATGCAACTGATTGACTCGACTGAATGTCGATCGATTTATTGCCCGTGAAACCTCCTGCATACTTCATTTCATGAAAATCCTTAGAGCCGTTTCCGAGATTAATATTATATTTACAAGAATTGCCCGTCTAAATGTATCCTATCTATTACAGACTAAATCTTTAAGACTTGCCCAACTAAATCTACGGCTCTCAGAATAAATATTTTTTCCCCCGTTTTGACAACATTCTTCACTGATGCTCCTTTGGTCGTAGGGTGATATTATATAGCCTTAGCGCTTCGTCGATTAATAATAAGCTATTCAACACTTCTTCTTCCTAGCCTTTATTATTCCCAAGATTTGGGGTCGGCTACTTGATCAACCGTTTTTTTGTTTTTACACGGAGCGACTGGCATCGGACCTCCGCAACCCTAAGGGTGAACTGAATTCGAAGGTTGAACTAGTTGTCACTGTTGTCAGTATGTTTGAGGGCACTGACTCCCCAATAACGATTGCCATAGATATTCATGACAACCGGGACCGACGGCTTAACGTGCTCTCCGAGGCACGGGCTGGTAACACCGCCATCTTCCATACTCCGGGCTGCTATTTAGAATTTCTTGTAAGAAAAACCCAACAGCAGTCCGACCCGGGAATCGAACCCGAGACCTCTTGATCCGCAGTCGCTTACGCTTACCACTAGACCAAGGAGGCAGTAAGCTATAAGCAGTAAGAGCAATAAGCTATTCAACACTGAAACACTTTTCTAAATTTATATGGAAGACGACAGAGGGAGTAAGCCAGCATTTGCGTATTTAGTATAAAATTTATGAGTCACGGTATTTTCCTATACATCTAATAAATACACGATAAACGTATCATATCTCAACCGTAATAAAATCATAGAATTTTGCCCTGTATATTGAATATTTGTTACGAAAATAACATAGAAATGAGCAAAGAATAACAGCGGCTATTTATTAAACTCATCCTATATCCGTTTTATTGCTCTCTGTACAAAGAGATGAAGCTAATTCAAATAATCTACTATGATACACCTTTAATACATTCTAAAATTAAACGCACTTTATACTTATTCAACGATTTTAATTAACTTCAATATGGCCAGATGATAGGATTGAAGATAATTGAAATAGTGGAATAAGTACAAGTGAGTTTAATTCTAGAATGTATTTGAAAAAGTTCCATCAAGTGCCGACATTTAATTCCTCACATTATTATAATTGTGATTACTCTGTGGTCTGTTTTATTGACAGACCTGTTTTTCTAGTGGTTAGAGACCCTGACGACTAAGCAAGAGTTTGCGTCATTTTTCTGCAGTCTGATTATCGTAGCACAGGTTCTAACTAGTTATGGACCAGAATTAAGTTTGTGAGATGTGTAAAATTATTGTCGTTACTATGCTTTATTACTGTCACTAAGGTTTATATTTTGAATGTAAAGTAATATAGAAACTCTATTAAACCCCACTCGTTTACACAGAAGAATGTTTTTAGAATACGTTTGTGTTCAGCAACGGAACGAATGAACTCTTTTAGTATGATGATCTTTACTATCAGTACTATATACAATAGATTTAGTATATACTTCTGTTTGGTAATCTATACATCTCCTAAATTCATTGCAAGCATAAATAATTCATGCTCACGTAAAGCTTATATCGCAATAAATCAAGCGAACTTGTACATAAAAAAGGTCCTGTACTAATCTTACTCAGTAGTAATAAAATGCCCTTTACGTAACGTTCTGTCCGTATTTAGTTCCATCAGAACAATCAGTAGTGAGGAAGTACTACATTATTGTTCTTCGGAAGGTTTATTAAATACTCTCAAAATTGACAAATTAACCTGAATACCTAAATAAAAGACTTCACGTAATGTACATTTAATATTGTCCAAAAGCGCCAATTTTAATGGGTTCTAATTTCAAAATCAGAGAACGTTCCAAATTCAAAATTAATTACAACATAACGCTAAAAAAATTAAAGTTTAAAAAAAAATAAGAGGTCACTTTAAGTGATTTATAAAATTCTAAATATTTTTTTTATAATCTGTGTACAACACAACTCAACAAACATGGTAAAGCCCTAATTTCTATGAAAACTTAACGAGTATTAGATCTATTGAATATCTTTTATTTTTCTCGAGTCATGTAAACAGAAAAATAGACGAAACTTGAACATACTTTAATAAAGCTGTTTTTATGTTGGAGTTAGAGAGAAAGCCGCTATGATCCGCGCATTCGTAAATCTCATTAACGGTACAAATCCCCACAAAGTTCTTGGAAGAAAAACGATTAATTCTATTATTAGGCATCACATTTTTGAGTGTCATATATTCCATATAATCTGAGTGAACTGATATAACAGTGATACATACATAACCGGTTTTAATTTTAACAGTAAAGTATGATTACACTTTGATGCATTGCATTTTTAATCACTTATAACTGTACTATCCAGATATTTGACTAGGTATACTCAATATCGAAATCGCATCCTCTAAAATTTTGTACAACACAATAAACACAATTTAACTGTAATTAATGTATTCAAATTGTATTTTTCCTAAAGGTGTTTCTATTAGAAAGATTCAAACTAACACAAGTACTGCACATGAAACCAATTCGAGCTATTTTTACCCGTATACTCCTACAATTTAAGTACATATCACAAACGTAATAAAATTACAGTGACCCTCTTCTTTAATAATTTCTTACCGTACAATGAAGTCAAAGAAAAAGATCGCCTAACACCAGTTTTCTATAAGCAATAATAACAGAACTTCACAATCTAGTAACCGCTTTGAAACAGAAACGAAGCTATTCGGCGCTCCTAAAGCCGATCCATACTATATAAATAATGCAGTCGCTGTGAATTTCTGAATATTTCACATCACGCGCGCCGTGCCGACTATTGGTGGATTTGCTATGAAAATTACTTGCTACTTTCTCTGTGCGAACACGTCTTTTCTTCCAGCAGTGTACAAAATAACGTTCTATGTAAAGATTTTTTACTAAAATAACACAAATAGGGAGATTGAATTCAAATAAGAGTAAGAGCGAGATTAACTACTGTTCCAAGGACAGTATGGAAAGTGTTATCTATCAGGATTGTCTATAAAAACAACCATTTCAGTAACAATCTAAATATATCTATAAAAAAATTGATTGTCTGTAAAGTCGGTTTACGGACGATAGTTTAACGTGACAACGTCATAACAAAACATTGATGAAGCGCCGCATCTATCTCTCATAAACATTGATAGCGTAACAGGACAATGAGCGTAACGGGACAATGGACAATGCAAACGGGAACCTTTTTCGTGCATGCAGCCGACGTTCATTAATTTATTAGACGTTGTCACGTCAAATTATAATAAATTTCATAGGTGAATACGTGAACGAGCGCGTTACACTTGTCCAGGTTGGCAATCAAACCTATTACCTCTGGCCTACCAGTAATAAACCTATATGTCAGCTTTTAGTTGTATGTATTGCCCAAGGGCAGATCCAAGCATCAAATTGTGTCTAAGTCGTATAGATTGTTCGATTTAACTTACGCAATCTAAGTGCAGTGGGATAATAATTCTAACTGTACATAGACTATTACTTAAATTTCAAGCTCTATCCATCTTAAGTCCATGCAAGATTTGTTTGATACAGATCGCTTGAGTATTTAAGATCGCCTAATGAACCTATCAGAATCTTAGGATTGTTGTCTACAATATTTTTTATGTTACATCAAAGCATATTAAATTTTATTCTAACAATAACACCGCTTACAAATTTTAAATCCATCTATTTCAGAATTTATCATTTTCATCATTACCAGACACGGGTCATTTAACCATCAAAACATGCGCTGCTAAGGGCAGTTTTATAACGATAAACCACCGAAAGTGAATTTGACATTTGGCACATGCCATTGACATTGGAGAAATTGGCATCGTGCCAAGGTGGAACAACACCATGGAACGGGCAAGGTCAATGTCTACCAATTTTCACAAATACCCTTGTTTTCTCAAGCAAATTTGAACCTTATTATCGGGTTGCTACGGAGTACGAGTGCGTCAAAGCTTACTAGGCAAGTTTTTAATAGATTCAATAGATATGTGCCGTTTACGGTTTAGTTTATTTCTATTGCAGAGACTCTGACACGTTCTACTTATGAATTGATGATATCTTTACTACATTTTGAGAAATAAAAAAGGGAGGATTTGAAAGTCCTTTTTTGTCACTTATGAGCCGGCTCGATCGGAGTGATAGCAAGGCCTCACGGGAACACTGGTTAACAATTTTTCGTTACTTTTAGAGAGTAAGTGAGAGTCTAGGAGCCTCAAACTTCGCCTTTTCTTAATTCTTAGGAGCTTGGGACTCAAAATTTGGCATCGCACTTGTGACTGTTGGTTACAGGTTTTCTTTGACAGTAAATCACTTAGCATCATAACTTGTTATCCCTTAAAAACCCTTAGACTGCGTTCAGAATAAAAGCTTTGACCAAAGCTTCCGAAGATGCCTGTAACTCTCGTAGTGTATTGTTTACCAGGCGAGCGACAATTCCGTCACCCCAACCCCAAGCCTACAATCCATGACACTTGTTGAAGTTAATTACTTATAATTTTATATAGTTATGGATACTATACCTTCTGATGAGAATTAATGAAGAGTGTTGATAGACTGTGTCACTTACCTGAAAGAGAAAGAGTATGATTATATTATTATTTTCTTTTATGAAGTATTCGGACTTTTAGTTAAGTGCTTAAAAAACAAAACGACAACATGGTTAGTCGACAAGGCATCCAAGTTCATCATCCAACACAGTTTTTTAAATTGCGTTCCATGTGATTATGTGGCACCTCATTGCTATCAAGATCAAATATGACAGAAAAATAAAATAGAAACAAGATTCCTAAATAAGTAATTACGAAATCATACTGCATTGATATTAGTACATGAAGACGTGCCTTTTTCATAACTTTCCAATAATTCCTAGACATTCAAAACAGTTGTCACAAAATTCATAAATAATTAAATATTTCGGACATCTAACAAAAAAAGAAAAAAAACAGATATACGAGTATACGTATTTCCTTACATGAAACTCATTCCCAAGGCCTACATTTTGTTTAACTAAAGCAATCAGTGTCTCAAATAGTTTGGTGCTTCACACCCATCTTAGTAGGTCATTCTCTAGCTCGACGTGAGTCTGCTCTTGACCCGTAACACTTGGCGCCTACATGAGTGGAACAAGCCTACAGCTTTGTAAAGAATTTCAAACTGATCCACGTCTAAATTCTTCTAGAAACATATTATGTACCTCATTAGTGTTTATTTACGACACAAATTCTAATATACTTCATTTCTCATTTTTTTTATTAGATGAAAATCAAATTGCTCAATTTATTATCTGTCCCTCTCTGTTTATCTAGCAACTAATGTCAAGCTTAAGTAAAGGCAAAAAAGCACTTCATCAACAACCTATACGTAACTACTACTACTAACGTCCCACTGCTAGGCTCGGATCTCCTCTCAGAAGAGGGTTAAGGCCATACGATCCCACGCTGGCCAAGTTGAAAAAAAGCACTTACTGATTTATATTTTTCGACAAAGACTTATTGCTGGTAATAACTTAATGAGTTAGTAAGGAAACTCAAGTGGAAGCTAATGCGTAAATATATCTTGGTTTACATTCTAGTCAGTTGAAAAATGTAGTAAAACTTTAAACGCTGCAAAACACTCGTAAAATATAAGAACAATATGTCAGTCTGCTCAGTCGGCCATCTTATTTGCCGTCTGTTGGTGAATGAAACAATGAATGCACGCCTCACAATGGCTCACAGTAAAGTCAAGGCAAATTTTTAAACAAGAAGTTTTAGTATGACATGAAAATTTCGCCCTTTCATATTAAATACCCTAAGTTACGTTCACAATTTAAAGAAATAAATATACCTTGTCTATATATATTAAAGGCGGCATAAATGGCATACACGTTCAAGTATACTTGCGCAAGTCTGTCCAAACAGTCTGGATTTGCGCAAGTATACTTGCGTGTATACGTGTATGTCCGGCTTAATACAAGAGGAAACATTTTTGTAAGTCCGCCAAGAACGAATGCATTAAAAATTCAGAATACTTAATGTTTATTCGTAAAAGTCCAGTAGACAAATTTACTTTAGTAAAAGAAGAAGTTAAAATTTACCTAAAAGGACTTCTTTTTCTCTAAGTGCCATCTCCACCCCGGAGGTCGGCGACCATATGTCTCTACGCCTCCCTGTTTTCAGTCATGCGAATTAGCGCATCTGTGCTTTCCACATCCAACCAGTCTCTTATATTTCTCGTCCATGATGTTCGCCTTCTACCTCTACTGCGCTTACCCTCAATCTTCCCCTCAATTATCAGCCTTATGAAGTCATATTTATTACTTCTATATATATGCCCAAAATACGCCGCTTTTCTTTTCTTAATTGTTTCTACCACCTCTAAATCCTTATCCATAATTTCTAGCACTTTTACGTTTGACACTTTGTCAGTCCACTTGATTTTCAGCATTCTGCGGTACATCCACATCTCAAAGGCCCTGAGTTTCTCAAGCAATGTTTGCTTTAGAGTCCAGCTTTCTGATCCATAAAGCAAGATTGGAAGAACATAGCATTTCACCAACCTCCATCTTAATTTCAAATTGAGTTTCCTATTAGTTAGTAATTTATTCATTTTCTGAAAGGTGTTTCTGGCTATTTCAATTCTTGCCCGGATCTCTTTTTCTGATTCCCAATCTTCATTAAGCCAAGAACCCAGGTATTTATAACTATTCACTTTTTCAATTGTAATATTTTCTAAGGATATTGGTGTTTGCGGTTCTAAATTTGGTGTTTTACTAACAATCATATATTTAGTTTTATCAATATTTATTTTAAGTCCATAGTCTGTAAGTTGGTCATTTAATTTTTGTAGCATTATTTGAAGGTCCTCAGGTGTGGCAGCCAGCAAGACGGTATCATCGGCATATCTGATATTCTGTATTAATTTACCATTCACACGGATTCCAAGTTCCACTTCATCAAAGGCACTTCTAAAAATCATTTCGGAGTATAAGTTAAATAGACAAGGTGAAAGAATACACCCCTGTCTAACTCCTTTTTCAATTTTGACTTCATTAGTTAACATGTTGTCAATTTTGACTTTAGCGCCCTGTTTCCAATATAAATTTTCAACAAACTTGATGTCATCTTTATCTACTGTAATTGTTTTTAATATCTCAATCAATTTAGCATGTTTGACATTATCAAACGCTTTCTCAAAATCTATAAAACACATATGAATATCCATGTTAACATCAAGACATCTTTGAACCAAAACTTGAACAGCCACTAAAGCATCTCTAGTACCTAAACCTGCTCTAAAACCAAATTGTGTTTCGCTTATGTTTTCCTCAATTTTCCTATAAATTCTTGTATGAATGATTTTCAGAAATATCTTCAGGAAATGACTCATAACGCTGATCATCCTATGTTCACCACAGTTTTTCGCATTTGACTTCTTTGGTAATGGTAAGAATAGTGACAAGAGCCAGTCTTCAGGAAGCACATTGTCAGATTTATAAAATATGTTAAAAAGAGAAAAGGACTACATAAAGCTATATGACTCAAAGTACAAAAAGTTTATCTAATGATAGTCCAAGTTAAACTCTAAAATGAACCAATAACTGGACCAATAATTGGAAAAGGTCAAAATTCGATCGTCACGTCAGGAATCCTTCAAACGACTTTACGTCATAAAAGTGTCAGATAATAAACATTGGCAGTCCTTCAGCAGTCGACTAACAACGCCATCATTTTAAAGAACTATGTGGACCAAATATGAAATGTAATCAACGAAGTGTGTCAGAGGAAGCGTGCTCTTGACATTAACATCCCTGGCATAGATCCAGGGTGGCTTGCCAAACGCCACAGATGGTTGTCTGAGCCATACATGTTCTTATATTAGGGTAATTCGATAAATTTTAACGAGTGCGCATAAAGAAGTCATTAACGAAAACGGTCGATATTACACCTGCGGCGTAAACAGTTGCCTAATCTAGTAGAAGACTAGCAGATGGCAGATGGCATATGCATAAGTAAAAGACAAATAACACAATTACTTTGTATATTGTAATAATTATTATTTTTACGGGAATTAACGCGATCACTTATTTCAAGGTATTACATTAATTAGGCATACACAAAAAGTACTTATGAGACGCTTTGTAAAAACGGTCGACCATTGTCGTTTTTGGGTGCCGTTCAATAAGAAATTTAGCTGATTGTCCTCAGACTCGGTTCTTTTCGTTGTTTACCGTTATGATTGGTCTGGTTTGGACACGCGAGTTTAGTAGTACCGTCAAATAGGCGCGATCCGCGACAGTTAAAACGGGTGTATTATAATTGAATACTTGGGAGCCTGTACAGCGACTAGGAGTGATGAATGTGTGACGACGCAGAGAAACTACCAAGAGGCCTCTTGGAACGCCGATATCAAGGAATTCATCATCATCATCTCCAGTAAGTGCTTGATATTACATTAGCTTAGAATAAGAACAGGGTGAAACGCCCTGGTTTGATGCTCTTGCCAGTGACGTAGTTAGCGATTGAATGCCTATACCATGGGGGCCCATGGTATAGGCATTCAATCGCTATATATCGCTATAGACATTGCAAACTTCACACGGTGAACGCTACATAGGCGAAAGGATTGAACATTTTGGGCGTTAATTCCCGTAAAAATAATAATTATTACATCATGGAACGCGAAAGTTTAAAAGTTAGTACTTTGTATATTCTTAAAAAAATATATTTAATGATCTTATTTATATCTGATTCTCTCTACCGATCCGTAATCTTTATCTCAAGTTAGATTCTAGCTTTGTTCAACAAAGCTCCTAAGGCTTTAAAAAAATAGCCAGATTGTTATACACTGCGCTGTTCTCAAACAACATTTGAAAATGGGCAGGAAAAGTTTTTTTTTTTTTTTTAGATTACTATTAGAAAAGATACGTCTGCTCGTTTGCCCCCAAACGAGCAGACGTATCGCCTGATGGTAAGCAATTAACGCCGCCCATGGACACCCGCAACACAAGAGGCGTCACAAGAGCAGTAAAACCATGACACCCCCTACCACACTGGTCGTGGATTTTTGCAATATCAGGGGTTTACACAGCGACCTTAACGCTGTCCATCACCACCTCGAGACAGCAAAGCCAGCCTTGCTCTTCTTGACCGAGACGCAGATAGCGTCTCCAGCGGACACTTCCTACCTAACTTACCCTGGGTACGGACTTGAACACTTCTTCATCTCTAAGGCCGGAGTGTGCGTGTACCTCAGGACGATGTCAGCTCTCGTCACCTCAGCAACCTTGAAGGTAGGGACCTCTCCATCTTATGGCTCCGTGTAGACAGCGATGACCATCCCCGCGTCTATGCGTGCCTCTATAGGTCCCATAGTGGTGATGCCGAAACTGACCGACTCATTGAGCACATCCAGATGGCTGCAGACTTCGTGCAGCAGCAGATCCCCTCCGCAGAGATCATCGTACTTGGCGATTTTAACGCCCACCACGCCGACTGGCTCAGTTCCAGTAAAGCGGATCATGCGGGGAGATCTGTTCACGACTTCGCCCTGGCATATGGCCTGACACAACTGGTTGCTACGCCCAGTCCAGACGCGAGTCCCAGATGTGGAGGACCAGAATCCTTCACTGTTGGACCTTCTGCTGACTTCTCATCCGGACGGTTACCGCGTATCCGTTAACGCCCCACTTGGCTCCTCAGACGTCAGGCCCACCGCTTTCTGCTTTATAAGGCGCAGGTTCCCTCCCTCCCTCTGGACCGCATTCAACGAAGAGCGACTCGAATCGTCGACTGCTAGGAATCATCAATTCGGCTGGACTCTTTGGCGCTGCGTAGAGATGTAGCTTCGCTTTGCATCTTCTACAGCATTTACTATGGGGAGTGCTCCGAGGAATTGTGCGGGCTGATTCCTGCCGCCTCTTTCGTCCATCGTCCTACGCGACAGCAATTTCATCCCCATCACTTAGATGGCTGGCAGTCCACAACTGTGCGGTTCTCTATGAACTTTCTGCCTCGCACAACAAAACTGTGGAATGAACTATCGCCTGCGGTATTCCCGGACCAATACGACCTTCAAACCTTCAAGAAAAGAGCGTACTCCTTCTTAAAGGCCGGCAACGCACTTGTGACGCCTCTGGTGTTGCAGGTGTCCATGGGCGGCGGTAATCACTTATCATCAGGTGATACGTCTGCTCGTTTGCCCCTTATTAAATAAAAGAAAAAAAAAGTGCGTTGCCGGCCTTTGTAGGATGGGGGATGGCGAGGACTATGGGCCTCCGGTATCCTTAACTCACTCGGTGAAACACAGCGCAAGCGCTGTTTCACACCGGTTTTCTGTGAGGCCGTGGTATCACTCCGGTCGAGCCGGCCCATTCATGCCGAAGCGTGGCTCTCCCACGGTAAACGGTCGAACGGTTTTAAAGTCTACGTCTAAATAAACTTAGATTATTAAATAAAGTTGTGTCAAATACAAAATTAGATACACAAGTGTTTTTTTATTTGGCGAATTAAGGAGCTTATTATATAAATCATTATCGAACAGCCAGCTCAACAAATTACTAAGTACACAAAACAACTTTGTTAGAAAGTGATACCTAATACCCTAACAATACATGACAGTCAACAAATCATGTCTCACTTAAATACTCACGACCCATACGTCAAAGTAAACCATATTTGATATATGACAAGCATTAGCAGTATGAAAGCATTATTCATGTAGTAAATATAGCAAAGAGGAACCCTCAGTGCCCTGCCTTTGCGCAAAAATAGCCTGACGAATGACACATGGCCTGCCTCGATATGAATTTGTTTGCAGTGATGACGTAGCCCTGTGACGTCACTAATATATTTCAGTAGCTCAAATCATCAGGTGGCATAAGTGTAAGGGTAAATGTATGCAGAGGCAAATTATACAGTCCAAAATCGAATTGATATAACAACTATGCCTAGTTTTACCGGTCACAGATAAGTTTGGGACAGCTAGTTGCACCCGTTAAAGGTAAGTTTCGGATAGCTTATCTGACGTATGGTTTGACACAATTTATATGGAAGATACGTCAAATTATATGTCTGATAAGCTATCCGAAACTTATCTGTAACCGGTGAAACTGGGCCTCGTATTTTTATTTATTCATAGATTTTAGCAATCATCATCAACAGTCCACGGCTGAACTTATACCTCTCCTTAAAGAGGAGTGTTTAAAATCGAATGTGATTGTAATGGCAACATTATAGTTTGTCATCTTCTTGGTTTGATATTTGAAAGGTCATGTAATTTGATTCTAGATTTTTCTGCTTGATCACGTTTTGAGAATGGCGTCGCTTGGTAATTAATTTATTGTTTGACCGGTTGTATTGTTTGATCGTCGAGATTGTTAGGCAGTCGAAATATAGGTGAGGTTTGTAATATGCGCGGAGATATATATTCGCGATACTCGAAGTGATTCGGTTGTGTGGTGTGCGACAAGATCTGCGTGGCATCAAAAGAGGTACCTCTTCGCCACTGTGAAGACTCAAACCACAAAATAAACCATGAGAAAATTTATGATTATAATATTTCACGGGGTGTTATCGCCTCAAAGTTTAACTGCTTTCTTCAGAGGATAGTCCTTAGATTTACTGGCTTTGTCTATGGGCCGCAAGGGCAGGTAAAATTTACTTACTGCAAGTACGAAGCCCTGGAGAAAGGAATTAAACAAGGAGGTTTTGTCCTACTTTAACACTCTGGCCAGATAAGTTGATAAACGTTTTGTTTCAAATTATCGTTTGCCAGATAATGCTACTCTTTATACACTAGCTATCCAGCAATTAAAAGTATAATTAAAAGTATAGGGAAATTAGCTGACCCGGCAATGGTTGTTTTGCCATAAAAAAAATTGGGGTATAAAAAATAGATGTTGGTCGATTCTCGGACCTACCCGATATGCACACCAAATTTCATCAAAATCGGTCTAGCCGTTTCAGAGGAGTATGGTAACCAATGACACAATATACTATAGACCGTCCCTCCCTTGGCCAATACTGTACGCCGTAAAAAGCTAGAAAAGTTCAACTAAATCTAGATGGCGCTCAAAATAAGCTCTGAAAAGCAGTTTAACAAAGTTTAACAGTATTTTATTGATGTGATTCAATTCTAGTAACTATATTATTATTTTTCAAATATAAAACTTGCTTTGTATTGCTTGCTTTAAAAAAATGATTTTCAATTGCATAACTAAAAGTTATCACCTATGTTTAGGAGATGTCGTTGCAATCGATTTAAATAAACTTGAAAATAATTACCTATTTACTACGCTAGATGTCACATTTATAAGTTATTTGGTTGAATCAGAGAAACAATGCACTCATGAATGGCAACATTGCAAAAATCGTTCATATCTTCCAGTAGTTAATACGGAACGGCAACGTCGCTTGAGCCGCGTACTCAGTTCAAAAATATTAATTAATATGAATGTTTATTTTTAACCGACTTCAAAAAAAGAAGGTAGTTCTCAATTCGACTGTATTTTTATTTTTAACCGACTTCCAAAAAGGAGGAGGTTCTATGTTCCACTGTGTGTTTTTTTTAAATGTATGTTCACCGATTACTGCGTCAACTTTGGACCTATTTTGAAAATTCTTTTTGTATTTGAAAGGGTATGCTCCCGAGGTGGTCTCATTGTCACCATATCAGGATCTGATGATGGGATCCCAGGGAAATCGAGGGAAACCCTCATTTTTTTAGGCACATAATATGTTTTCGTATATTTTCTGAAGTTAACCCGGTATTTTCGTCTAGTAGTCATCATTTTATGATGATGAGCTGATGGTGTAAGGTACAACTCTTTAACGGTTAGGAGATGGAGGATAAATCTTTAAATATCATATGTATGTATGTTACCTTTAGTCGTATTCCTTCAAATTATTTAGGTAAGCTGATGATCGAAGGTACAACTCCTCAACGGTTAGGAGTTGGAGGATAATTCTTTCAATTTCATACGTATCTATAGACCTTTAGTCGTATACTTTCAAGTTATTTAGGTTAGCTGATAATAGAAGGTTAAACTCTTTGACAGTTAGGGATAAGAGGATGATTTTAATATTACACGCACGTATAGACCTTAATTTGTATTCTTTCAGTTATTCATATGGATCGTTTTATTGAGTAGACATCCACTAAGGAAGGTATTTTGGAATTTCTACCCCTAAGGGGGTGAAATACGGGTTGAAAGTGTGGACGAAAGTCCGTCATTTTTAAGTTAGAAACATGAAACTTTAACTTTGGGCTACTGATTAAAAATGAGTAGATACGTATTTAACCGTTTCTGGATATTATTTAACTTGGTTACGCGCGACGCGACGTAATATGACCCCTGCCCATGGTAATACCACGGCCTCACAGAAAACCGATGTGAAAAAGTGCTTGCGCTGTGTTTCACCGAGTGAGTGAGGATACCGGAGGCTCATACCCCAACCTCTCCCCCCATCCCACTCCACTATGCCCCAAAGGCCGGTAACGCATTTGTCAAATTATTTTAAAAAATAATCAAACTTTACAAAATATACTATAAATCAATATATTTTCTGTAAATAAATGCAAAAAGCCAACAACACGTGGTATTCTCAGGCGGTTACCCATCCAAGTACTAACCACGCCCGATGTGGCTTAACTTCGGTGATCGGACGAGAACCGGTGTATTCAACATGGTATGGACGTTGGCAATCAGCTGGTTATATTTAACGTTGAGTATCCAGCACTATGACATCAACTCAATGTTAAAAGTGTCGCTACAACTTTTAGCGAGAAGCGCGATAAGGAATTTCGTTCCAAAAACATTTCTTATGATTGTTTTATTAATAACTAGGTTTCGCCCGCGACTTCGTTCGCATTTAATAAAAAGTATCTTATGTTACTTCTAATACCTCTACAAGAATATGTGTTTCATGATGATCAGATTGATCAGCTAAGTAGTTTTCGCCGGAAAGCGTAACAAACGAACTTACGTTCGCATTTTTAACATAAGGATTATTTATAAGACACAAACCGAAAGAAAATCCTTAATTACACCTTTTTGTCATCTACAGTTGATAAATTAATATGTGCAAGCAATTCTCGACATTATCAACTCGTAATTATCAAATTTTTTATTTGCATACATTCACGATCAACAACATTTATAAACGCCAAAAACTGTTTTTAGACATGTGTCTTATGGACGGGAATTGCAACTGCAACAGTATTTTATTAATTCATCAATTTTTATTTTGTTTTTTGAATCCATTAAAAAAATAAAATGTCAGTCCTTAGTTCCTAACAATAAAATAAAATATTACATAAATTATGTAGGTACTAATATAATTAATTATTTAAAAAACGACATCTAGTGGTACATTTCGCAATAATACAATGACAATAATCTTGACAGTTGACTGTTGGGTTCGTATTGGTGTTGGGGGTCAGAAAATATCGTTGTAATTCACGATTTGATGCACTTAGTGACATCTAGGGAACATTAAGCTTACTATAAATCCGCGTACAGGTCTCGCCTAGTAGAGTGTTGGTCTAGTATATATTTCGTCAGTGATGGTAACTAACATTGTGACACGAGAATTTGTATATAAGATTATGTTAGTTTCCCTATTTATTTACATATAGTATATATGTGGGAGAGCCACGCTACGGCATGCATGGGCCGGCTCGACCGGAGTGATACCACGGCCTCACAGAAAACCGGTGTAAAACAGTGCTTGCGCTGTGTTTCACCGAGCGAGTGAGGATACCGAAGGCCCATACCCTCCCCTTTCCCCGAAGTATGGCAACGCACTTGTGACGCCTCTGGTGTTGCAGGTGTCCGTGGGAGGCGGTGGTCGCTTACCGTCAGGCGATACGTCTGCTCGTTTGCCCCTGATTCCATAAAAAAAAATCGGAGACTAAGCGAAATTACTAGACACAAAAAACAGTATTAAAACTTGTAAACATTCGGATTATACAGCTTTGTAGCTTTTATATTTGGTATTATTGTATTTGTGTCACTATCTACAGAAGCTCCATGTTCTTATCAAAGGTAGATTAAGTTCACACGTTTATGCAACGTGAAATGCACGCAATGCATTATAGTCAATGGATAAGAATGGATAGCGCTGGAACTATGGCAGCCCTAATTGTTATTTCACCACCCAAAACTTGCATTTCTAAAGAGTTCTCAGTGGATCCAACTTTAACCTTTGCCATAAATACAAATAAAAAACATAAGTATAAATCACTAGGTCCCTTACAGGTTTAGCCAATGGATAATTTGAACAAAAATCTCAGTTGATTCACATCTTAAAATCAAAATCCAATCTATATTTATAAAAGCGAAATACCACTCACTTATTAATCACGAAATCTCAGAAACTATAACACCTACAAACTTGAAATTTACCGAGTAGGTTCCTTATAGGGTGTAGACTCCGCTAAGAACGGATTTTACGAAACTCCACCCCTAAGGGGGTAAAACAGGCGCTGAAAGTTTGTATGAAACTTCTGTGTTTTTGAAGTAAGAGACTTGAAATTTGAAATGTATGCTCTATAGATAGTGTGGAGGTGTACTAATAATGTATCTTTAGAAATCAACCCCCTTTTGGGGTTAAAACGGGGGATGGTAGTTTGGATGCAAACGAGCATTAGATTCTTCATGGTTGAGGCAAATCTTTTGTGATTGGACGAAGTTATCCACACAGTAGTCCAAAATGAACTCCTCCAAAACTCCTCCAGTTTTCTTCTGATTAATTTCGTTGCGGGTTCTAAGAGAGTTAAATTTTTCCTGGGACTTCCCGAGTGTCATATCTCGGTGTTTTCGTGGGTCACCGCTGTTGATCCTGGTGTACAGGAGTTACAGTGGTGGGCGTGTGGGCGGGATTAGTCCCATGTTAAAAAAAAGTCCAAAATGATAGAAGATTAAATACATCTTAAGCGTACCCGGTATTTATTGCACTGCTCATTTATCAGATCCCAAAAAACCAATAAACGAAAATGCCTATTAATAATAAATTTATCGGTAGCGACATTACCCGAGCTCCCTTCGATCCCTCTCTGAACAACCCCCAGCCTTAGCATACACTATCCCTTGAATAATGAACGATCTAGATAAATGAAGGGCCAACACGACGGAAACGACCTCGAGGAATTCATCGATTGAAATTACTCTTTAACTTTGTACACAAACCGGATTTATGAACAAAAAAAAATGTTAGCATCTTTGCAATATGGGAAAAAAGTGAATAGAGTGTTAAAATTGATTAATAGTTTTAAATTGCTTGTTTAAAGTTAGCAATAACATGCATGTTACTAATTTACATAATGTAATTGTTGATCTAGATTTCACAGTTGTCATGTTAGGGTGTATTCCTGGATTTTGGAAATTTTCGGTAACAAAAATAAAGCTTAGTTTTAATATTTTTTAGATTTTACTATATTTCTCCCATATATAAAAATACACCTGAAAAATAGTAAAGTTGGGCTTTGGTAGCGTCACTCACTCGGTATATGATTCTGTGCCCAATATTTTTCTAAAAATGGATACAAGTGATTTTCTTCACAAAATAACGACTTCCTTGTTATTATATTTGGAACTGATATTTGATTTGTGCTCGCAGGTCTGTTTGGTAACATATAGATAGAGGATTATTCTTTCTATCCCTGTTGACAAAATACGACGTCGTTTTTTTTTAACGTATCGAAAGAAATATTTAATCTATGCTAATATATAAAGCTGAAGAGTTTGTTTTTTTGCTTGAACGCGCTAATCTCAGGCACTACTGGTCCGATTTGAAAAATTATTTCAGTGTTAGATAGCCCATTTATCGAGGAAGGCTACATAGCATCACGCTAAGATCAATAGGAGCGAAGCACAAATGAAGAATTTTACAAAAACGGGGGGAAATTATTACGCTAAGGGCAATAGGAGACGTAAACTAGGTTGCATAGTTTGTAGATAAGCCTGGAGTCATATAGCGCTTCCAACAGTACTTGAGGGGTAAAAAAGCAGCTAAGTAATAACGCGAATACAACGTTATTTCGTCTTATCAAAGGCGTTATTTGTCTTACAAATTGATGCAGGTATAGTGACGATGAAGAAAACATGGTTGTTGCCATCCACGCGCATGCATCTCACGAAAAGAAACGTACCAGGAATAACCAGAAAAACATCAAAAAAATAGACGCAGCTCATTCCACATTCTGGCGACTCGTTTAAAAAAAGGTGTTGTCAAGACATTTAGATCAATATTTATCAATTCCTGTCCAAAATCAGTCTAAGCGGCTGAAGGAATGATTTTGTGGAACGATGATCTGACGGACACTGACGTTTCTACACAAATATACAAAGTCCAGTACTACACTATTACAAATCTTTTACGTTTGAATGTATAAACAATGGATTGAAATGATCTCTCTGGAGATACGGGCATGCCACAGACACGACAAGGGACAAATTTACTGTTTACAATATTTTAAGAAAAAACTAATTCAGTGGGTTTGTTCTAGACCCTTGGAGATTTTACGACTGTGTTTATTTTAGCGAAGATAAAATACTGCTTAAATTTATAAGAAGGCTGTGTCTGGATTAGATAGGTCTCATTAAAGCCAAAGTATGCACTAAAACTTATGCATTTTCTACAGGCTTTGTATGCAAATAGATTTCGAAAACTTTATAGTAATCGTTTACGTAGTTTTAATAAAATCACTGGGCAATCTGAATCGCATTGTTATGAAGACAATGGCTTTGTTAAAAGATCTCTAACTTAGTAAATATTATGATACAAGAGTCTCTTATTAAATAATGAAACAAAAGTAGACCTTAAAATGCAGGTAATTAGGTAAAAAAAAGTAATTAGGAACAATCAAATACTTTTTGAAATAATTTTAAATTACACTTAATCTCAAAGGTTCAGCCTGAGGCAAAATGTCGACGTCAATCTTGTTTGAAATTATAAACAGACAACTGATTTAGTTCTCAGAACATCTTGTTTCACCTAAGACTCAGTTTGTCGCTTACACTTTCATTAGTTGTGGTTAGATAGAAAAAAGATGACTAGCTGCGTCATACGTGTTTTTATATAATTATGTAAGTGCGTGGGTCTTGTTTAATTGGGTTCAGAACAGTAATTATACAAGATTATTTTTTTATGTGGTTCTAGTAAATATGCACCGAAGGACACAATTTTTCTTTGTGTATCGATTTAATTTCATTTATATTCTTGTGTTATTTATAAAAGGCATCAAGATTACCACCATTGAGGTGCTGTGAAAGTCGGAATTCCGCTTTGTGCCGCTCCCAACTTCTTTTGTAGGCACATGTTTATTTAGCACCCACAGTTTCACGGTTCATACTTTTATATTTTAGTATATACGCTTTATATTCTCTACCTGTCTAGAAAGCTGATTTTTTTCATTCATAAAGACTTTACAAGGTAACGTGGTCTGAATTTATAGCGTTTTCATTTCAATAGGTACAGTGGTTATTACATAATTAAACTTCTGATCCGGTTCGGTTGAAATTTACAATGGAGATTCATTGATAAGGAACCGCGATACTATTTACCGCGATAACCGACGTACACGCGGGCGAAGCCGCGGGCAAAAGCTAGAAGATGAATAATTTATCATTTCAGTTTTTTTCACACTTATTGCCAGATTCGTAATGCAATACGTAGAACCTGTAGAACTTGACAGTAAGCCGACATTAATTATTTCATCTATATATATATCTATACTAGCTGATCCGGCAAACGTTGTTTTGCCATAAAAAAAATTGGGTTATAAAAAATATACTATGTTGGTTTATTCTCAGACCTACCCGATATGCACACCAAATTTCATAAAAATCGGACTAGGCGTTTCAGAGTAGTATGGTAACTAACATTGTGACACGAGAATTTTATAAATAAGATAATTTACTAAGTATTAAATTTTCATTAGAATAGCCGTTCAATACTTCACAATTAACATCAAAAATAAAGTGAATTAAACCAAAGCTGAGTTATCGGTTTCAAGGGGAATTTACTACGGTTTTCCCCTTTATGATGTATTTTACTTTCCTTAGATAACACTAATACTTAAGCTTGTAGTAAACGCACGTTTCGAACTGACTAACTTCTTGAGATACGCTTAACGGTATAAGGTGTATTGTTCACTTACTCCTGAGATCTTTCATTTTGTACGGCCTTAGAATGTTCGGCACTATTTGTTAGTCCTTAGTTCAATCCATACTTCCATACTAATTTAATAAATTTGAAAGCAACTCTATCTGTCTGTCGTTTTCACAGTTAACCACTACACCGATTAAAATGAAATTTGGAATAGAGATTCTTTGATTCTCGAGGAAGAACATAGGCCACTCTTTATTGCGATAACCGATATACTCACAGGCAGTATCGCGGGCAAAAGCTAGTGAATAATAAAGCTAGAACTATTTGGCATGAGATAATATTTTATAAGTAAGAACAAATCTTTCGATGTCTTTCCACGGTGGTGTCAAGCAGCTCTAGTGTTTGTCTCCGAAACTTATCAAAGATGCCGAAAATACAAACGTGAGTTTAACTTTCAGTAAAATTTAGTAAAAATATTCAAGGTATATCGATACTTGTCCTCTAATTTAGAACTAACTCTTCATAATTCGTTCCATTGACAGACACCAATCAAGCTAATTTCGTACAAAAAAGCTTTTATTTATTTACACGTCTAAGTAAAGCTGTATCTAACACTTTCACTTTCCAGGTTATCAAGAGACAGTTAGACTAGACAGTATTCCAGTTTACTTAACTAATGAAACTTGGACGGAATGGGAACTGAGGTGACATAAAGGTGCACAGAGGATAAATAAATGTAACAGTGTAGTTAATACCTCGAATAATAAGAGTTATTTCATTCTGTAGAGGGAAATGAATGCGACCGTATGTTTACAGGCTGACACGACACATATAACGTAGTCGAAGCTTTAAGACTGAAGGAATAAGGGCAAATGATCAGAAGGGTCACCTAAAGGGAAGTAACGACTGTTACCCTTTGCCACCGTAAAAAAAGTGTTTTCAGGAATCTGTATTTTTTTTATTATTTACTGACTATTCATTTTTCAAACTTAAGGAAGAGTTTATTAGTGCTATTCAGGCAAGAACTTTGGCAAAGTAAATAACCTCTGACAAAACGTCACACTCGCACAAACACCCGGCGGCTAATATGAACACGAGCACGCAACGTATACCGCGCCCGCAGCCGCCGCCGCGCCCGCGCGTTCCTACGTGAACAAGCACTATTTGTTCTGGCTGAGAAACGAATATACGACCTCCGGCCTAGCAGTCATAGCCACTAACTACTACACCAAAAAACTCAGTAAAATTAGTTATTTTATTACATATGGTAAAGCTCTTATCCACACTTGTCTTACTTCAGCACTTGGCGGTAATCTATTTTCAAATTCATAAATTAAACTTGTAGGATACTCGGATAAATTTAAGAAGCCTTCAAATTTTAATAACAATATTCTAGGGCTTATAACTTGCTTCAAACTAGCAGATTCCGTGTTATGAGAAGAAAAATTCAAATTAACATTCTTAGGGGCCGTCTCCACGAGCGAGAGAATCGCAACGGATCCGAGCTTTTATCGTCGAGTAATCTTCACAAACGAGCGATTGTTTCTTCAGCGCCGCGACTCGTAACGGTATAGCCGAGTGTATTATATGTGTGTGTTATGTGTATTTTGCACGACGTGGTACTATAGCAATCCTAAATTTTCAACCTAACTACACTGCTGTTAAACATGTAATCCTGTATCATCTAAACGAACGTTCTCATCGCACAATTGATTAATCTTGTTAAGAAATCGAATACAATACATTTTGGGTTAATAAGTCTGGCTTACTAAACCAGCAGAGTACTCGTAGTCTACTAACTCAACTGCTACGGCTAGTCTTTGCGTAAAAGTATTTTCTATCATCCCTATATTTTCTTTGCCATATAAATGAAAATTCTTATGCAAAAATTCATATTTATCTGGGGAAAGGTAATCTTAAATAAGTTGAGTAGTTGCTGGATGACCGAGCTTTGCTTGATATTTAATTCTTGGTAAATTTTCTAAAAATAAATCCTGGTTAGATTGATTTACGCCCCCGTAACCCCCTGCATACTAAATTTCATGAAAATCGTTGGAGCCGTTTCCGAGATTCAAATTATATGTATCACTACATATTATAAAACAAAGTCCTCCGCCGCGTCTGTCTGTCTGTCTGTTCGCGATAAACTCAAAAGCTATTGCATGGATTTTGATGCGGTTTCTACCAATAGATAGAGTGATTCTTGAGGAAGGTTTTCGTATATAATTTCTAAATGTTTTGAGTATATTTGCTAAAATATAACGATATTTATCGTAGACGTCGGAAAAAAATAATCCGCAAATCTTCTCGGATTAACATAGAGTATATTATACTTAATATACTTAGAATAGGGACCCTGTTAGTGTGGTATGTGACGGTACATGGCGAAACAAAAATATCAATAATTTCGAAAATGTGCGGGTGGATGAAGAACCTTCTACTTCACGGATTCGACGACGGAGGGCGTGCGCCGCTGAGCCAGTCAGCCTGTGACCACGGCCAGTGCAACCTGGTCGAAACGTCAGGCAAAACAGAGGTATGTACTACCTTGAAATAAGTGATCGCGTTAATTCCCGTAAAAATAATAATTATTATATTATAGTTTCCGTAAAGAGACCGTGCGAAGCCGGGGTGGGTTGCTAGTATATATATACTATATGTATTTATACAAGAATTGCTCGTTTAAATTTATTAGATAGAACAAGATACATGTTAGTAAAGTAAATCTAGAACCAAACAGGAAAAATATAAATTAAGGTGAAAAGTGCATTTGTGAGTCTTTCCTTAACACTTGCAAGTAGTGATACAACAGCACAGCATTAGTGAAGATAATCTGGACTGTAGCTACCCTGGAGCTATTTCTCTACAGATGGGACACCGGATTAAAGCCACAGAGGTAACATGTCGTAAAAAATAAATAATATAGTTCCTCCTGTATTAACGTGCCTTATTCTGAAATAAATTCCTCTTATCTTACAACTCGGATAATTGGAATGGCTCTGAAACTGTTTCAGAGCAAAGTTGTATTTGCTAATTACGTATCCGCTACGGGTATACAGTATGTTTTAGTGTACAAGGAAGATTATAGAATATATTTTATTCTTATATTTCTTCTTTTAATGAGTTGCAGAATTTGCCAAGAGGCAAGTGTAATTCCAGAATCCTGACATATGTATTGTGATTGTGAACAATATGGTAAGAAATATTATCTACTAGCTTTTGCTCGCGGTTCTGGCCGCTTGTGTAGGTTATCGTAGCAAAGAGTAGCCTATGTTCTTCCTCAAGATTCAAAGTATCTCCATGCTAAATTTCGGTGAAGCGGTTAAGGCGTGAAAGCGTTAATTTTAAATTTATAATATTAGTATGAATCACGTCAAAAGAATTCTTAGTACTTCTTTAAACAAAAAAATGAACGAAGTGCTCGACCGAAAGTCATGTCGGTATTACATAAGTGAAACCAAATTATAACTGGGATATAGGCATATGTCGAAAAAACACTTGGAATTTAAACAAAAGATGTATATTTACCTACAAAAAACCCCAGGGTTTTACAGTTATTCATAAAAAAAAGTAAAAACTTAAACCCAACTACGACAAAAAGCGACGCTGAAAAAGTATAAAACAAGTTTGAAAAGCCGTAGTCACACGTTACATAGAAACCATCATAACACTTTAACAACTATATATTTGAAATGTACAAATAACGCCCTTTCCAATGATACCAAACACGACATATTTATCTCAAATTATTTTTTTAATATAGTACTTTATGTCGGCTAGAGGGCGCCACATTAGATTCAGTGACACGTCATATAGCCTATAACCAGAAGACGATCAAGACGCTTCTAACGATACTTCATTTATCCAGTTCTAATAAGTAGTTAAGGAGCTATGAGGGAACAAATGAACATACATACATACATAGCCTGTCAAAATCAAAACCCTCCTTTGGCTTTGCCGTAGTCGGGTAATAAAATAGTTGTGTAACAACCTTACGAGTGTACAAGTGTACGAAATTTCAAAATGGTCGCCTCTCGACATCATAACATTTGGAAAATATTTCTTTATATACCTTTACGGTAATATGTAAAGAAACATCTGCGATTAAGTACAACTTCAGAAGCAACTTACAGATCATAGTATTATATAACGCGATGGTTACCTGGTAATGTGTCATACATCGAACCTACAATAATTTATTAAAGTAGTGGAATTAGTCAATAAAAGTATTCAAAAAATCGTATTTACATAAAGCCTTTCATTCTATCAGATGTAAACTCTAACATAGTGTAAAATATAAACTACATATAACCTGCTCCAACTTCTCTTGTAATTTTTTCATTTACATATATGAATAACTAGCTTTTGTTCGCGGCTCCGCTCACGAAGACTTTCATCCCCTGATTTACCCCCTTAAGGGTGGAATTTCCAACATTCCTTTCTTAGTGCTCACTTACGTTATATAAAAAACCTACATGCAAAATTTCAGGATTCTAACTGCAGCGGTTTGGCCTGGGCGTTGATCTCAGGGTATGACAGTCAGTCACCTTACTCTTTTATAAATATAGAAGAAGATAATACCTCAGGGCAAGCATTGTTCGCTCTTTAATCTTTACTGAAGATTACACTTTTAATGCATTTGAATGTTCATTAAAACAATCAAGTATATAAAAATAAATGTAACACTGTCGGAAGACTAAACATAAAAAGACAAAAACGAACTAAAAGCAAGTAGCACAGTAGGCCACGACAGATTAGATCGCAAACGTGAAATAATGTTCGACGGGAACCAAAAACTGTACCTAACTGTACTAAATGTATTATTTATGTCTAAGAATAGAAGCATGTTTCACTTGTCCTTCGTCGTAATACAAGGTCACTAAGAAAATAATCCAAGGTCTGAGCAACGACTTATATAATAATAATGTTAGCTTCTTGCACGCGTCTTACACTCAACTTAGGCTTATATAATACTAGCTGACATACGCAACCTCGTTTGCGTCCAAACTACCATCCCCCGTTTTAACCCCAAAAGGCGGTTGTTTTCTAAAGATACATTATTAGTACAACTCCACACCATCTATAGAGCATACATTTTAAATTTCAAGTCTCTTACTTCAAAAACATAGAACTTTCATACAAACTTCCAACCCCCGTTTTACCCCCTTAGGGGTGGGGTTTCGTAAAATCCTTTCTTAGCGGATGTTTACACCCTATAAGGAACCTGCCTGCCAAATTTCAGGTTTGTAGGTGTTAAAGTTTCTGATATTTCGTGATTAATAAGTGAGTGGTATTTAGCTTTTATATTATATAGATTTATTCTTGTACCAAATAATAGGTTTACCTATGAAATTGCCGTTTTGTATGCAATAAGTGAAAGTACTCATTTTTTCAAACTTTTTTATTTCTGTTATTCGAAGTAATCACCCATGCAATCGACGCATCTTTGCCAACGCATTGGCAGTTTATTGATGCCCTTCTTGTAAAAATCCGCTGGACGCGAGGCAACAAACTCTTCAAAGGTATTTTGAACTGCCTCTCGGGAATTGAAATTTTTACCCACAAAAAGTTGTCTAAATTTTGGATAAAGTAATAGTCGGTAGGTGCAAGGTCTGGTGAGTATAGCGGATGAGGGAGAGCTTCCAACCCCAGCTCTTGCAGCTTGGAGACTGTCTGTTGCGCAGTATGGGGTCGCGCGTTGTCGTGAAGCAGTGTCCAAAATTTAGACAACTTTTTAGTGGGTAAAATTTCAATTCCCGAGAGGCAGTACAAAATGCCTTTGAAGAGTTTGTTGCCTCCCGTCCAGCTGATTTTTACAATAAGGGCATCAATAAACTGCCAATGCGTTGGCAAAGATGCGTCGATTGCATGGGTGATTACTTCGAATAACAGAAATAAAAAAGTTTGAAAAAATAAGTACTTTCACTTATTGCATTCAAAACGGCAATTTCATAAGTAAAGACCTATTATATTCTTTTCAGAAAAACATCCACCCTGCAATTTTGAGTACAATTCTCATTCCTCAAATTCCATCTACTAAAGATCGTCTGCCGGACAAATTACGACCATTTTGAGTTTGTTATTTTATTTCATTGTACTCGTTGTATTTATACATTTGTGTTATGTCACAACAAAATACGTACAGGGTTCAAATATTTTATACAGCCGCTTTCACATACATTTTAACTTTATAGCACATATTGTCTAAAAGTGTTAGCTGTCTAAACTTTTTTTTTTTTAAAAGACAACACCCGCAATAGAAATAAATCCTGTGTCGCGGGGGACTTTACAAACATACATGAAACGGACACAAATATCACCCAGACTCAGAACAACAATTTGTGGATCACACAAAGTGTTGTCCTACATGGGATTTGAACCCACGACTTGGCGAAGTAGGAAACGGCGTGGTGACCGTTAAACCACTAGGCAAAACGTGCAGTCAACTTTTACAGAACATAATATACTTGCAAGCGCTATATTTGCTTTACAAATTTATAGGTATTTATATAAGTAAACACGTAAATAAATCCAAACGTTATCCACAAGGTTCCATACTTGCGCAAAACTTCTAACCGATTGAAAAAACCAATACAAACTTTGAGCGCTACACATTGATCGTGAAAACATTTCAGAAAGTCTTACAAAAACTCCAAGCCGCTCTCACACATATCATCATTATGCAATAGCGCCCTCAATGTACTGAAATCGAAAGTATGGACATCGCGTAGGCTACATTGTAGTCCGCATCAAATACATATTTGTAGAATAGAAAAAAAACCATGACCTTTGCCACTGGTGTTTATCCACTAATGCCTACAAAGACCTCGAATTTTGTGTTTGGAAGCCGGTGGCGGCTCTGCGGCCGTTAGTTGCGTGCCGACCGCCGACGCGTACGTACGTCCCCGTTCACTCCCACACCCTAGGAGAAATCCCATCACACGTAAAAGTTCCATACAGTGTATAAACAACCCGAGTGTCAGTGTTGTTTTTATATGTAGCGCCGTGGTGCTCCTACATAACAGGCTACTTGGTTAGTTTGTGCACCAATGTCAGCGTCGTCGTCGAGGTAAATATTGACGGCACCCGGAACTCCTCTCGCGACCACCGTCCGGTGCTAGATAAGTATTTGCTGAGCATTCAAACAGCGTCCATTCCATTACCAGTACGATTTATTTGCATATTTCCAGGATCATTGAATTCAAATGAGATTCTTAGCCTTCGCATGACGTAACCGCAATCTTAATTTTGAGAATAAAAACATGTGTTGAAAATAATATTAAAATTAAAATAAGTTTAGGACATAGGGTCATTTAGTACATGTAAATTGGTTAATCGCGTATTTCATTGTCAAAGTTCAATAGTAACGGATACACTACACTTATGGGGTAACATTGCAACCGAATGTACATAAATTAGTGCAATATTTTATATTTCACGGTTAAAACTTTCAGAATGCCTTACGTAAGCTTTTCACTGACTCCCCGCCCCCACTTATGTAACTGTCCGATTTGGAAAGAATTTTTATCTTTTCGGGATTCAATTTCAGAAGAAATTTTTATTTCAAAGTAGCTATCTTCCCTCGCACTCGATCTTATCTGTTGGGAGTTCCGTTCTGGTCGTAGAAATTAAGGCGGGCCGTACTTTATTGTGCGATGTTTTTCTCACACTTTTTGCCTCATTTAAAATCCTTTGTTTCGGTCAAATAGTGGAACTGGCGAGATCAGGCTTCGGAAATCTTATTTCTGTATATAGGTCGAAATAACCTTGATACTGACTGTTATTGTTTTGTAGCGAGGATTAATGGTAGATAGTATTACGAATGTGTATCAAGCCAAACATTCAATGGTAGCAGTAATAGGACTAATCCAGTAACATTGCCTCCTTCGTCGTTTATCTCAGAGAAAATTGGATCTTAGATAATATATCGCGGCTCAAACTGTTTGCCAAATGGTCTTCTCAGAGCGATGAATGATGAAAAACCATAAAATTTATGAAAGCTTTTTAAGAGAACAGAAATAATAGAAATACACCTAATTTTCAACTGGTGTTAAAAAAATCGTTAATTTACAGTAGAATTAATTATTCGAGGATTGAGAAAGTGATAAAACACAATCAGTATCCGAAAGACTTCGCTTTTGATGGGTCCCCTCAGAGGTTGGCAACCAAACATTTTACAGTTATTATCAGTAGCGCGCAGTAAACGATCACCATCGAGTTTTGCTGTCGTGTTTAAATGGAAAATAAAATAACATCAAACGTCAAGTGCCTATTCCACGAGAAAAAGGGGTCCTAATACCCTTTAATGTGATATAAACCGGACAAATTTAATATGACGCAATTTGTGACTGTGCAAAAAAACGTCAGTATCAAAATATCTCAGCAATAAAGTCGAAATTAGGGTCTATCATAAAACGGCGGAAAGAGAACATATGACGCATAAAAAATTACTAAAAACGTCAATGAGGGCTCAATGCTCGATAAGAAGCTTCGAATTATCTATTCCATTACTGCGGGTTGGCTATATCAATTTCGCCCTAGGGAGAGCTTTCTGTAAAATGCCTTCGCATAATTCGTGATACACTTGAGCCGCGATAGCCATTACAGACCGTTGACCGTACTCCATTTAAATACATCTCTCGTAAACATTTAATGTTAAAGCACACAAGAATATCAGAGAAAAATATTGACCTACGCTAGGCATCTGCCGCTGTGTTCTTGACCTTGGCAGGAGGCGGCCAACCGCGAATACCGCCACGGTAATAAATTAATGGGGTCGAACCTCACGCAATTCAGCATGCTGGGGGTTTTAGTAAAATGTTTTTCGTAAGGTTTAAAAATACATAGTGGTCTCCTAGAGTTATTGGACCGAAAACTTATTGAAGAACCTAAGCTCGTCAACATGTAATAAACAAACTTACATCTACAATCGCAACCTCATCGAATGAAAACTATCTAGCACGAAGTTAATAAAACAGTAGGAACGTACGAGGTGCAAATAAATGTGCACTGTATTATAACGTAGTGAGGGTTGTTATTTATTTAAACATTCTTAGAAAGTGAATCACACACAGTATATACACAGTGTATCACAGTATATAGCTATAAACATTGATCAGGTCAATTTTTTGGTCGATTCAAACTTTCGCCGTTTAATACACTAGAAAAATAAATTCATTTTTCTGCTTAAATTATGCTTAAGAACCATTAAAGAAAGGTCATTACACCTTAAATGTAAGCAGTTTGGATTATGGAGAATAAAGAATATAAATTTAATGAGCAAAGATTAAAGGTCGTGCCCTACTATTAGGGAAAGTCTATACTAGAGTGAAAAGACTGCTGATAAATATACCTACTTATACACACTATTGAAAAACTACACTTAGACAAGATTATATTATATACTTTCATTGATTCACGACCCTCTTAAAATTATAAACAATTCAATAAATAATCACAAATTTTAGCGAAAAAAAAAAACTATTCAATCTGGACCAAATTCTAATGGGACCACACGGGAAACATCAGCTTTCAAATAAAAAAAGAATCATCAGAATCGGTTTACCCAGTAGAAAGTTATGAGGTAATAAACATAAAACATTTAAAAAATACAGTCGAATTCAGAACCTACTCCTTTTTTTGAAGTCGGTTAAAAATGATAATACACAATACATGTTTAAATTATACTAGACTACCAACCCGCCCCGGCTTCGCACGGGTTCATTACGGAAAATATAATATAGCCTATGTTTCTCCGAGGTGTACGGCATAATTTTTTCCGACTTCTTTAAAATAAACATAAAAGTATAAAACGATATTTCGTTATATTTTAGCCAATATACTTGAAAATTAAACAAATTATAAACCAAAACCTTCCTTAAGAATCAGTCTATCTATAAGTAAAAACCGCATAAAAATCTGTGCAGTATCTTTTGAGTTAATCGCGAACAGACAGACAGACGCGACGTAGGACTTTGTTTTATAATATGTACCTAGTGATAATAGATAGAGAATAGAAAAACTCTAAGGAATATTCAATTTAAAAAGCAGTAAAACTCAGAAGTAAAAAGAAACATAGGACAACTGATCGTCAACTGGATGAAGGAAATAGTCAATATCAGAGTCGGTGCGAAAACCCATTATGCTGTAGGTCAACAGTCAACACTAACTGCACTGGACTGAGCGCTATTCATGATTGGATTCTGACCTATCATCTACTAGATAAAATAAATCAATTACGACTACAAAAGTAATATTTTAACCTTCTACGCAATAACAGGTTTTGCATAAACGTTATTAACTTTAGGCAACGGTTCGTGTTATTTTCAACTTTAAAGTAACAGAATTAAAGTAGAATATTACACGGAACCGTTGCTTTTAATTGTATTTTATGGCAAAACTAACAAGTCATCTGATTGACTGCCTCGTTGGTCTCGCGGTTGGCGTGTGCGACTGGTGATCATGAGATTTTGGGTTCGATTCCCGGGTCGGACCAAATTTTTGTATGATCTCCAAATATTTGTTTCGGAGTTTGGGTGTTTTTTATGTATAATATGTATGTATTTACAAAAAAAAAATGTATGTGTATAAGTTGTCTAGTACCCATAACAGAAGCTCTGCTTAGCTTGGGACTAGATGGCGTTATGTCTTTAATATTGAAACCAAAAAGTAGTATATTGCTCAGAAATAGTGGTAAACTCAGTCGAAAGCAAGGAAATAATAACCAATTTAACGTTGGTTTTATTCGAGGCTGTGTTAAGACTCGAATAAAACCGGCCTATGTATGCCAAAGTATGGCTCATCAACGGTTACCCTAAATTACAAGCTATAGATTTCCATATAATTAGTTGTAGTAGTTCATTTTCCATTGTAAGCTTGCAATATTGCCTTGGGAGGTTATCCTGTCATAATATTGTAAAAGTTTCTAAATAAATAAATAAATAAATATAAGTCAATAGAAAGAAAATTTTGAGCATAACATAGTGGGTATAAAAACTTTTTCAATATTTTCATCAGCAAAACTCGTGTTCGACCAAAAAAGGTTATCAGGCAAAAAGTTATGAATAACAGATTATTAGTTAGAAGCGCTACACGCACACCCGTTATAACTCATGATAAAAGCTAACTAAAGGAATTCTATTGAATAGATATACGTTGATAATAGATTAATATCGATAACAACATCATAATGATATCACTGTAGGTACATTTTGGATGGATTCGATGTACAATTAAGTCTACTAAGTTTTCCACGTTAAAACACGTCTATATTTAGATACAAGCTGTCCCACGCAACTACATTGTCTTTTTTTTTCTTTTTTTTTTTATGTATGGCCCGCCAAAATGACTCTACTCTGCCTGATGGAAAGCATAAGCAGAATCCAAGAGTGGTGGTCACCATACTCATTGCGAATGCAGACAATGCAGTATGGCGACCCACACCATGGCGGCCGAGTGATGCTGCTGCATCTTTTAGTCTAGTCAACAAGTATAGAACTTGTTGACTAGACTATTTGGGCCTCCGGTCTCGCACTCACCAACGAAACACGACAGCACAACCGCTGGCATTTTACGTTGATTTTCTGTGCGAGGGTAGTACCGCCCCGGTCGAGCCGGTCCGTTCGTGCTGAAATCAGCGTGGCTCTACTACCTATGGCCTGTCTGGGTCTCTTTTCAATAATGTTTGGCTCCTATTGGTCTTAGCGTGATGGTGACTATCCTACCTTAGGCACGCTAGAAAAACACACATTAAGTACGTGAAAATCGGTTTGATAGTTTCGGAGTTCACCGTTAGCAACAATACGACACGGACAATAGATATAGGAAGATAAAGAATTAAATAGCCTAATTATTATTCTATCTGTATATGCAAGCGTCTTATACATATACTAAAGGCAATCAAACACATATATTGGTTAGTTAGATACCTAAGAAACTAAATAAAATAAATAACTGCTACTAATGAAGATCATTCATTTTTAACCCACGTCAAAAAAAGGAGGAGGTTCTCAATTCGACTGTATTTTTTTTAAGTTTGTTACCTCATAACTTTCGACTGGGTGAACTGATTTTGATGATTCTTTTTTTATTTGAAAGCTGGTGCTTCCTGTGTTTTTAGTTAAAATTTGTGATTATGGAGCACTGTCTAGCAGATCCAACAATGCTATATGTATATATAGATAATACGAATATAATCTATTCTAGTGATAAAGTCAGAATTGTCACTGCGAGCATTTCCCACCAACAGATCTCCTGTAGTTTTACTTCACGATCGAATAAAATTGGTGAAGTAAAATTGCTACTGTCTCATGACAAATAAAACTTAATGTTCGAACAATTAAACGCAGCTGACCATTTCGGACAATTTGGACAACGCCAGTGGGCGATGTCATTACGTACAAAACACGAACGTGTCAACCCTTGATAAATAAATAAAAAAGCAAACGTTTTTGTAACAAAATTAAAAATGGTATTAAATAAACGTGGGTCTATTATCAAAATGAGTGTAAAAGAAAAACAAACAATGGTGATGAAAGAACAACAAAAATAGATTGATAAATTAAACGAGACAAAACTGGGCAAGCTAGACAAATAAAGGAGATCACTAAGCTTTTTGACAATCAGATACTGTCCGGCTGTTACATAATTGCGGTTAAATCCTAGCAATAGTGATATGTAACAATGTCTAACGTGTTTTCCTTCTAATCCTAGACTAAGTGTCGGGATTTACCGCAACCGATGTACTAATTAATCAACTCATACCACTGCCATTATCCGAAAATAAATCCATAAAACAAACAGTATTAAAATAGTGAACAATCGATGAATGAAAATAACGCAAATTACACAGTATATGAGAAATTTGAGCGTAGGCGATGTAACTACAGAATACTGTCACACGAAACACAAAGTCAAGGTAGTTTTTATGAGTTCAAGGCAAAATTACTGGCGTGTAGTTAACTCACGCTTCAATTGCAAAATATTTAGTAACGATTACCTAAACGTTAAATTAATTCTCGTAAAACATCAAGGAACAATAAAAATCACGAATAAAATATCACTACTCTGGTAAGATACAAAATCCCTTTAGATGTTCATTTGAACAGATATACAGTTTCAGAAAACAAAATAAAGTTTAACTAAGAAAATACCCAAGAAATATTATAATATTTCTAAGAAAGCTTCGACAAAAGTACAGGTAAGATCTTTTAAATCCATCAGCGTCATATGACGCACGATGCTTCAATAAAGGTACCCGATAAAAGCAAAGTTCTGTAATACAGTATAAATATTTTTTTCGTACATTTGCTTCAGCTATCCTTTTTCCTGCCGAATAAATTCGGTTCGTGCTAAATATCCAACAAACCAAAAAGGCAAAAATAATCAAATGTTTTTCTTATAATCCTGTCCACGTAAGATGCTCTACCTACGGTTATATTCACTAGCCGTCGCGCCATACACACAATAAAGCGTTTTATAACTATACTAAAGAAGTGGGTACTGTTAGGTTACAATAGCCAGACAAAACTGCTAAAAACATAAAATCTCATAGAAGATTAGCAATGATAAAAAGTTGACACAGCAATATATTAAATTGTTACATTGAAGTCTTTGTCAGAGAATTTATTAAGTTTTCTTTTTTTAATATAAAAAGTATTGGTCATGTGTCTGGCGTGGGATAAATCTTTTTACTTTTTCTTCTAACCAAACTCACCAATTAATCTTCGTCAATGTTAAAGTCCCTTCACATGTGTTCTGATTAGTTTCCATTCCAGTATCGTCTTGTAACTAAATATATAGATAGATAGCATCAAAGAAAAATGTAATGTGACGTCGCTCTTTGATCTTTTTGTCAATTTGTTCCGGCATTAACGAAGCATAGTATAGGTTTATACTATATACAAATAAAGAATATCTCTCAGGGGCGTTAACGTAATTTCGTAGAAACTCCACGGGCCAAGAATTGTGCCAATATATCACGACTAAATTGCTTTATTTACGATCCTGGTAATAAATGTAACGTTGATTATATTTGACACTAAAGGATTCGATAGAAATATAAGATCACTCGACAAGAAATGGTTTACACTGTATCTTTGATTTTAATCCAAGACAAGAATCCAAAATTATTTATTAAGTGTTGCCAAATATGTGTTATTTCCGCTTATGATATAGTTAGCACATTTAAAAATATAAGTTATAAATTTCCTTTTTAAAAAATAACCTTCATTTAATTCAAGGGTAATTTTTTTGCCAATATTCCTTGTATGTTTGGTAACATAAGCATAAATGTATTACGTCAGTATATATCAAAGACTAACGGCTTACATCCAATCAATTAGGTATCGCGGCTTCCCACCATACGTGTGAGATATGGTTGTCAGAGATCTTAAGATAGACAGCGGCAATAAGGATCGAGAACCATTGAGCGTCGGCGAAGCGAATTACTTTAAAGCCACAACACGCCGCGGTTCAATCGGCTTGTAAATTGATTTATGCTGAGTATGTCCTTTCGTTGCTACAGAGTCAACGTGTATTAATTTCCACTAGTGGTCACATAGAATAATAAGAAAATAGACTTCCTTAAACTTCATTAGCTAGCATATCAGTATTAGAAACTCTCCCATCAATTTCAAAGTAATACGCGTTCAAATAAACATGGACAATCAAAGGTTGCTGATGTCTACAGTTTTATTCGAAACGCCTTTTCAGTGTACTCTTTCAGTAAACAAAATGTATTGAAGTGTCGATAGATAGACATAATGTGTAAGGTACAATTCAATGTCCTCACGACCACAGAAAGGCGAACCTTTCAAATAGATATTCAACATATGCAAAATGCTTTTTAGACAAGGATACTTATATTTCAAAACTGTGTTATTACTTATGATAAAGATATTATGTGTGACTTAAACTGTAGTCGTTTTTAAATATATAAAATGTTATTGCCATGGTAAATTTAAATGAAAGTTCTTCGACTTCAATTCAACACAAATAAAATAAAACTTAGTTTGATAACTAAGTAACTGAAACAGAGGTATAAGTTTACTATAATCAAACATCAACTTTATTGTAACAAAATACAAGCGAAACAACAAGTTAGGGGGCAAAGACGATGCCCGGAGCCACCTTTTGACCTCACCTGACATGTGTATGGGTAACCTACCTATATTTGACATGACCAATGGCCACATTACTCTAACAAGTCCATCAAATACATGGGAAACCATAAACCAGCCCAGTTATCATTAGAAATAACGATGTCGTTAAAATGTAACTTGCGAAAGAAATATACGAGCATTTTTCTATTGTTGTTTACAGTGTAAATCATTTTATCCATTTTTTGTCTTCGTCAGCAAAAAATGAAGTATTCGACTATCACTGAAAAAACTTGTAAATTTTTCAACACTCAGCTATCGTAAACATTCGATACAGTTTTTCGAACGTCAGTCGCTACATTAAATTGTGGCAAAAGCAGTGATGTCCTGCTATAATAATTTACAAGTATTTTAAATATACAAAATCTAAGCTTTGTTCATGTTTTTAACATCAAGTTTTTGTCAAGTGTTTAAAAGAGGTTATGAACTAATCTTTCCACACATTTGGCTATATTTGAGATTTCTCGCAATGCTGCACGTTCGTCGTGTCAATAATGTCGTAATATTTGTAGTTATTCTGTGTTTTAACTACAACTTGTTTTCCCATTGACCTCATGTCTTTATTCGCTCAGATTCGGTGTTAGTGTAGACCATATCAATATGTAAGCACACTTTCGCATCTGATATTTTCATTTGGAGCGGAAATTTTGACAGTTGTGATCGTGACTGGTATCAGTAAACTGTCGCCAGCAGAAATGCGGCAATTTCCCCTCCTCTGATAACTCTAGAGAGCACTCTGCTAAACTGCGTCTATAGCATAAGTATGGGTTCAGTCATTTTGGGGACAACGACCTATATTGTCATCGAGGCCGCATCGGATTACCTCATTTTACAATTTCAAGTTTATTCCATTCACTTGTATCATACCGAATATAATGCGGCGGAAGCATTATGAAAATTACAAGTTTTTCCTTATTTGTTCTCGTTGGCTTTGAGTGAATCCCTTCTTGCGGCCATTTGTGAACTTGGAAACTGCTAACGAAGTAATGAGTTCATGCTTCCGAGGGAAACCGTCCCATTAAACATTCCATGTAGTCAGGACCGACGCATCTTAGGACCGACGCAGTTCCTAATAATGATCAACGACTTGCCCAGTATAGTTAGATCAGCCCACTGCCTGATGTTTGCAGACGATCTGAAGCTGTTCCTGGGAATCAGAAGTCCGGAAGACTGTGAAGCGCTCCAGCGGGACATAGATAGTGTTGTGGCCTGGGGTATTCACAACCGGTTAGAATTTAATGTATCTAAATGCAAAACGATGACATTTAGTCGATCTCGCTCTCCGTACACCCACAGTTACAAAATATCGGGTGTCCCGCTGGATCGAGTCTCAGAAATACGCGATTTAGGCTTATCTCTGGACTCGCGCCTGACCTTCAATACTCATATCACCAATCTATGTAAAAAAAGTTTTAAATCCTTAGGTTTCGTGATGAGGATGTCTTCGCCTTTTCGATGCAGGAACACTATCATCGTGTTGTACTTCTCTTTTGTTCGAAGTACTTTGGAGTATAACTCCATAATCTGGGACCCGCACGAGACGAGGTACAATACGATGCTAGAACGCGTCCAACGGAAATTCGCGCGATTTTTATACCAAAAGCTATATGGGTTCTACCCATATTTATACCCATCGCTCTTCGTTCTCGGCATGGTAGGCCTGGATACACTTACAATGCGTCGTAAGTGTGCTCTAATGGTACACTATTATTTGTTACTAAACAATAAAATAGAAAATCCAAATACGCTGTCTCGTTGCATGTTCTGGGTACCAAACCAGTATACACGGCTACGATCTTGCCGTCTCTTAACTGCGCCGCAGGTACGAACGTGTACGGCACAATACGCTCCCACGAGCCAGGCAGTTAGTCTGCTCAACGCTCTAATTGCTCAATACCCGGATATCGACTTATTCCATACCAAATTAAGTACATTTTTTAAATTCTGTGTACTTTTCCTTAGGAGTAGGCTTTAATATTAGTATTGATAAGCATCAATTATGCTATTGTTAACATTATTAAATAAAAATTATTGTACTGGCTCACTGTACGTGTTGGGCAAACTGTAAGTGCAGTGAGCAGCTGATTGTATAAATAAATAAATAAATAAATAAATGTAATTCTCGAAGATTATGTGATAAAGTTTGAAGCCGCTAGACGGCTAACACTTACAAGAAATAACAAATATTTGAGAAGTGAACTTTGAAGTATACTTAGGTTTTCATATAAAGTGTAATTTATTTAAAACTTGGGCCATATCGCTAACTAGGGCTTTAACTGAAAAGTTTTAAGATTTGTATACTGGCTTTTTACTGTACTTTGGAAAGGAGAAATAATTAACTAACAAGTTATGTTCGCCCGTTGACCCCCAGTGATAAGACTCGATCTTATTATGCATAAGAATGCATTACACACATTGATTACGTAACACTATGTTGACATCTAAAGATCCAAAGTTTCCAAAACACGAGGCCCGCAGTAGAGAATCAATAACCTTAAAATATGAGACCCTGACAATCACTTGTCTTTATTATTAAACTTTACTAAAGGGATTGTTTTCATTCTGATTTTTCTTACTATAAAATGTGTGAATCTTATTCTTAATCAATTAAGTATATTTTTACTTTGTTTATCAACTGACGTACTTTTGATCTGTAATTTATTCGCTACGGTTCATTTCGACCTAAGTACGGAGAATCGTTTAAATTGTGTAAGACTAGTTCTGCGAACTGTGAGGTACACTTACTTTTGTAAGTTAGCCAGGTATATAGCTGAAAGTTTACATCTAAGATACTAAAGTTTATAACTTATTAAAGCAAAAGGTAAAATACCTGTAGGTATGTTTCTTTTCTATGTTACTTTATATTTCACGAAAGCATGTTTATTGCTGGAACTATCATTTATAAACGATATTTTTCTAGTAAACAGTATTGGTTTTGTTTAATTGTATGTTGCTGACATGTTTTAAATGTCGCAATTATCGTCATGTAATTAAACGATTTCCATGATAACGCCGATTACCCGATAAATAAAAAAAATGGCGTAAAGACGCTCTTTAGTCTTTGCTCTTAGAATTTTTATCTATGACCAAAGAGGAGAGAATACTTAATCAATATAAACGTGTAATATCTAATAACCTTGAACCGTTTAAATACCTTGCTGTGGCACTATTTAGATGTATCGCAGTACAATTTCTTTATGATAAGATTTTATATAATTACAGTTTTATTAACAAATTTTTCAACGTCTACAATCGCTGTGGGACACGAGTTCAAAGCCCATTCACTAAAAATATACAATAGAATTTAATGAAAATATAACAATTAGAATTATTTTCATGGCTGTTCATAAATCCGTAGTCATGTACTCACGCGATTCAAACATGCTACTTTACCTAAAGCTAAATCGTAAATATTAAAAAAAACAATTATAAAAATAGCTTAACACATCGGTGAGTTGGTAACGGTAACCAGATTAATGATGAACACACTTACATATTTTTAAATACATATATATATTACAGATGGCGCCCAAACACAGCATAAATAATTGTGTCATTCACTTCATTATATTTTTTTTTGCTAGATATAAACCGAATCCAGCTGAGTAACCAGGAGTAGAAAAAATCAATAAACACTAAAAGTATATACTCTCAAAATTATCTTTTTCAATGCCACTCCAGTTATTTTTCGATATTCAATTACTCGAATACGAGGTCGAAACGTAACAACTTACGTTTCATCGACCGTAACATTTTTTATGTTCCGTTATTAACCGCCGCCAACAAACAAGTTTTTGTTTTCAATTAAACGTGCGTATTCCTAATCCATTACTTTGTTAAGTATAATTGGATCTTGTTGTGCAGAAATGATTCAATCAACAATCTAAGTATAACAAGTATTGAAACTAAAGTATCAAAATTTGTTATTTATTTAATCCTTCTAGAAAAACGTCACGGCAACACGCTTTCAAAGTCAAAGTGACGCCAAGTGAATCCGCAACTAAGCGGACTCCCAAAATACCAGTGTCTATAAGATTATTCTTTAAAATATTGTTTTCGATAAGACAACATATCTACTTAGATCTGTATATTCAAATGGTCTTAGTGGAGAAGTGTATGTCGGTGTTACGTTTCTAAACCATACATTCTGGAGACTTAACTAAAAGCAGGTAGAGTTGAGAGCTGTCAACAAACAGGTATTAATCACACGGACGCCTCAGACGCATATTAATGCACAAGTCATTGATAAAGGGCATTCTATTAGCCCTGTACGACTGTGAACTGAATACGAGAACCAATCGCGTCATTTGTTTAGGTCACCACTCAATACCAATATTTATTTCTATTGAACCTTCAGCTATTTTATTCTAAACTTAACTTTTGCCTGTGTTTGCTGCTTACATGACTAATTTTTCGTTATTAACTTACGTACTATTTCAGACCTCAATCTATGACCGTCCAAAATTTCATCCATATCAGTTTCGATATTTTAAGGCTTCATTAGCATATTCATTAAATCAGTTTACGTAAGTTTTATACTCAATTAGGTACCTAATCAATTTCAATTCAAAAATATTTAGTATTTCAATTGAGACCGTTAATGAATTCATTATATCTCGATACCGTTCAAACTGTTTACGCAAGGTTTACCAAAATAAACTTAAAACCCACATTACGTTATATTAACGACATTTGCGAGATTAGATTTAATTATTCATGATCATTATTCCTTACGGCTCACATAAGTATCGATTTTCGATATTGGCGCTAGAACCATTAGCGTATCTTCGGATATATTCACAAATAATTTAAAGCTACCTAATGCTATATACACGCAGAGTATATGATTGTACTATATCCTCAATACGCCAGAAATATCCACGAACAAATCTCACAATACATTGTATAACTAGAAGTCAATTGGCTACAAAACGCTATCTATACGAGTATGCGTCAATGGAGCTCATCAAATTGTTTTGCAACCCAAAACGCTGAAACCTTGACGTAACATTCATCAAAATTTCTCTTTTCCAGGCAATTACTGTTTCAATTTGTCGTTCTGTCGCTCAAAATCTACTCTCGATGAGGGCTGACTGCTCTTGTATTTTATTAAATCGTCCATCAAAGGCGAATCCCAATTCGACAGTAATTTCGATCCAAATCTGAACAGTTTATTAATAAATGTCAATGAATTGTCGTAATAAGGCTATCGAACTTCCAAATAAGTATAAAAAATAATAATGTTTCCGGACAATTTTCGGATACTACTGAGTCTGTACTTTGTTACTTATCCCGACATAAATTGGTAACAAATGGACTCGGCCAGCAATACCACTTAAACGAAATCGAAATAAATGTACTGGATACAACGCTGTGTGTATTACTCATCAATGTTTTCTGATCCTAAAAGCATAGTGCATGTATCGGTTATTTATTTACTTTATTTAATTATATGGTTTATATAATGGATTCAATTATTATTTGAAATGTATTTAGAGAATATTACTTCCGATAACTCATTAAACACTGAGTTTACTTTTAAAACTAACTTATATTTGTTAGGTAGATCTCTTGGCAAATGATCATTCAAGTCAAAGGTTCCGGGTCGTTCCAATATCCTTTACTGCTTTTATTAGTTTTCTGTTTCTCACTCTGCTCTTTTAACAAATACGATACAATAAGCTTTTTGAGAATCTCCTTCCATGGGAAGAGAATCTTAACTCTTCCATAAAAGCATTTCCATATTACCCTATATATTTAGTACCACACTAGGTACTACATAATACTTAGTACCAAAAACAGTCAAGCGTTTAAATACGACTTGAGATCAGTTCTAGCGCAAAGTGTTTATTTAGTTGAAATCGTGATTGAGTTTGAAATATAAATAATATGTTGGTGTAACACTACCAAATATTTTATTTATAACGTTACTATCAATCGATTACGATACCATATATACAAGCTACGTTCGTCTCATATCGCTCATCCACATAAATAATTCATAGCCACCGCCGAGCGGGTGTTACAACTTGCAACGTTCACACTAACAACCCCTTGAAAAAGTTCTTAATGTGATATAGAGTACATGTAAAAGACCTGAAGTAGCAGGTCCTGTTGAAAAGTTTGTAAGGGCGACGGTACAAACTTTTTGCTCCAAATTACACTGCACTATTTGCGCGCCGCCATGCATTTAAGGTAATACGTTCATACTCTGCTCTCGCCACAAAAATAATAATCATTTCCTTGTTTCAGGTGTCAGAGGCCTGGATACTGACATACTGCTAAGAAAATGAGCAAGAAGTGCCCCAAGAAAGAGACCTCTGTCAATGTCTTGTGTGTATCGCGTGTGACAAGTGACGATAACCGTTAAGACTATGTGTGTGTGAGCTTCGACACGACGTCGAACTACTCGGAGTGGGGGGCGCTGGCGACCACCCCCAGCGATGTTATGGACGTTGAATTCGGGAATGAGAGTGGGGGGTGGAACGCGACGGAGGAGGGGCCGAGTCAGAACTTGTACAATTATTGGGCCTGGAGCATTGTGGACGGATCATTGATGGTGCTCATCGTCAGCGGCAATACGCTCACGATACTGGCTGTGACTTTAAGCCGGCGGTTATCGTCCCTCGTGTCTAATCAGTTCGTGTTGAACCTGGCTATATCTGACCTCATGGTGGGGTTGACGCTGCCCTATCATCTCGTCTTTTACTTAGATGACGAATTAGGCAAGATAAAATGGTGTTGTCTGATGAGATTCATTCTGATAATACTGGCGTGTCTCGCGTCTATATACAATATTATAGCGATCGCTGTCGATAGGTAGGTGGAATGACCTTTGCTTTGATTTTTATTTGTAGTAAATATTGTAAAGAGTTACTGTTATGGAGTCACGCTATGTGTTGTCGGCAGGTACATAGCTATAGTACACCCGTTACACTACAGTCGGTACATGACGAAACTGGTGACACGGCTGCTGATGAGCGCCACGTGGACTGTCGCCGTCTGCATAAGTTGCATACCAATATTCTGGAACGACTGGCACGAAGGAGTCGCATGCGAGATGAATTTGGTAAGTTCTTGAGATGTATAGATAGACTAATAAAAGGATCTATCATTTACAAAGTTATTTAATTTCATCTTACAAAATATCTTACTCTCAACATGTTTTTCTTCATATCTTTATATAATATTTTAGAATAAATGCCTCGTTGGCGCAGTGGTAGCGTAGGCGACTGCTGTGCTTGAGATCTCGGATTCGATTCCCGGGTCGGATCAAGTATTTGTATGATCAAATATTTGTTTCGGAGTTTGGGTGTTTTTTATGTATAATATGTATGTATTTACAAAAAAAAAAGTATATATGTATTTATATCAGTTGTATATATCCCATAAAACAAGTTCTGCTTAGCTTGGGACTAGATGGCGTTGTGTGTTAAAATGTCCGACATATAAATCTTTAAAAAATATTATACAATATTATAGCAATACTGATTCATTCCTCTAAATACCCCTGTTTTCAACAAAGAAGTGCAATCAACACAATCACTTTAGTATCATTTAATAAGAAATGGGTTTTACAATTTCAGGTGGTGCCGAAGTCCTACACGACCAGTATACTGGCTCCAATGTTCTCTCTTATCTGGATGGTGATGTTCATCCTCTATTGGCGGATATGGCGGGAAGCGACCTGTCACGCCAGGCGCATGAGGGCCAACACCTGCTGTCCTACCGGGGGTAATGATTGGAAGAGTATACAGGTACATTTCTATCATTACATTCATTACTTAAAAAAACGTTACTCTAGATACAAAAAGAAAAATTATAACATTCACTAGTTGTTGCCCGCGGCTCCGCCCGCGTCGCATGTCGGTTATCGCGGCAAATAGTAGCCTATGTGTTATTCTGATGTATACACTATATTACTGAAAAGTTTCATCCAAATCCGTTCAGTAGTTTTTGCGTGAAAGAGTAACAAACATCCATCCATCCATACTTACAAACTTTCGCGTTTATAATATTAAGTAGGATTTTCAACAGCTTTTAATCATTATTCAGATTATGTATGATATAATTAAAAAGAAGAATCTTCCAATAAGTGTAGTTAGTCGCTCGTTGTTGTAATACATTTTAAAAAACATATTTTTCAATTTCAGGTCGTACTTCTAGTGCTAGGATCATTTTCAATATGCTGGATGCCATTCGTGGTGGTGGCTTGTGCACAAACGCTGCCAATCATGCCACTCCACAACCACATTGCATATCGGCTGACATCATCACTAGCTATGTCTAACTCCGGAATAAACCCTCTAATCTACGCGTGGAAGAACGCCGGTTTCCGAGCGGCATTCGCGAAGCTATTAAGGTGTAAAAGGCCTGACACGTCCGAGTATCGGGGGTCTCCGGCTCCAGAGAGAAAACGTGGCTCTGTGGCGCTGCGTGAAGGCTCCATAACGCGCTCCAGCGCTCCCAGTGCGCTGTCGAGTCTCGGAGGTCGACCAGCTCGGTTGCTATATACTGAACGTGAGACAGACACAGCCCGATGCCGTATCATAGAGAACGCCGGGTATATGGACGCAGAGTGTGGTGATACCAACCCGTCGTATGCGCCCGACGGGCCTACCCCCGTCCACAGGCCCACCGGGGCTACGCGCGCTGAATTAGTGTAGTGTAATCATGAACGATCTTAGACGTTTTGTGGGAAACGTGAAACGCTTTTAGTATTTAAATTTGTTAGTGACTGTAGGTACCCCCCTTTTGCATTTAGGTACCTGTTCGAATCTACGCTCAAGTTTTTAAAAGCTTTATTGTTGAATTTTTATTAAGAGATTATAATGAGTTCCCTGCCATAATGATGTTTTAAGAAGAGGTTCTCTATCAAATAAAGGTGTTTAAAAGATATAATTAAATAAAGATGTTCTATGTAAAATAAAATATATGACATAAATATGTATTGTCGAGTTTATCTTGTATCCTTTAGTGCGACATTTGTAAAAGTTGAGGGCCACGCCATCTGTGCTACTAATATGTGAACTACAAAAACATACTGGTTTTGAAGGCACACGCTTACGAGGTTCTAAACTAATAGTATAGATGGCTCCAATGACACGTAAACATTAAATTGTAAAACATAAACTTATTTGAATTGTTATAAAATAAATTTCAATACGTTATTAAGAAAGAAAATTTAGATAATTAACCTAATTATAGTCCGAAACTGTCTGCCATCTAAAGGCCGGTATTCACTTTGATTAGTGCGAGTGCAGGTGTGAAGCGCAGGCTATCAACGATTGGTAGAAAATACGTGTGGACTGCAAATTCGCTGCCCACACGTACTTTCAACCAATCACCGATCACCCGCACTATGCACCTGCACTCGCACTAAGCAAAGTGAATACGGGCCCTAAGAGCGATTATATGTTTAAGACTTAAATTAAAAAATATATTATTATTGTGACTGAAAAAAAAAACATTGTCTATGCAAATCGTTTATCATTAGAGAAAAACTACTCAGGCACGACTCCACATAACGTTTGGCTGCTAGGTTTGCTAACACTATTAGTTGAAAAACAAATGAACTAAAAATTGTTATAACAAACAGTCAGAATTAAAATCTAAACACAATTTATACCACTTTATTCAAGTAGGAGACTTCATGATTCAGTTGTAGGGCTAATTGAAATTAAAATACTTGGTATCAGGTTAATCCCACCAAAAACATTGTCACGTAAAATGTTGCCAAGACGACTGCATATGGCTTAACCCGTGAAAAAGATATCAGATCTCATGTAGAGCCAAGGTTGTGAATCTACACGCCCTAGCTCTACCAACCCTAACTTCACAAACTCTACATCTCAGTAAAAATTTATGGCTTCGCCGTTTCGCTACAGTCACGAAGGCGAAACAAACGTGTGTTTGCAAATGTCTAGTTTCTGAAGTAATGTGTTAAGCAAATATTTAGTTTGTGAAGTAATGAAACAGCCAAGCCGTACATTGAAGCTATGAGAAAAACAGTAGTAAATAAACGCAGATAAGTATGTAAAAACTGATATTTATAAAGTACATACAAAGAAAATTGTTAACGTTATTTAAAGTTTTTTTTTATGTATGGGCCGCCAAAATGACTGTACTCTGCCTGATGTGAAGCATAAGCAGAATCCAAGAGTGGTGGTCACCATACTCACTGCGAATGCAGACAATGCAGCACGGCGGCCTAGTGATGCTGCTGCATCTTTTAGTCTAGTCAACAAGTATGGAACTTGTTGACTAGACTATGTGGGCCGCCGGTCTCGCACTCACCAAAGAACCACGACAGTACGAATGCTGTCATTTTACGTTGATTTTCTGTGCGAGGGTAGTACCGCCCCGGTCGAGCCGGCCCGTTCGTGCTGAAATCAGCGTGGCTCTACTACCTTTAGTTTATATTGGTTGGTTGATTAGAGATTGAGTATAATATGCATAAATAAGTATAAAGTATTGTATATATCTAATCAATAAACTTAAAACAACTTATTATAATTCATTCACATTATATTATTAGAATATTATCTATAGTAATATTATAAAGCTGAAGAGTTTGTTTGAACGCGCTAATCTCAAGAACCGCTAGACCGATTTGAAAAATTCTTTCTGTGTTAGATACAATAGGAGCGGAGCACCAATGAAGAATGTTTCAAAAACGGGGGCAAATTATCACGCTACGGGTGATGGGAGACGCAAACGAGGTTGCGTGGGTCAGCTAGTTATATAAATATAACTAATCCAAACTTGGTATGGTTTGGCCACCTAAAGAAGATGGATGATAGAAGAATCACGAAAGGAATTTATAGAACGAATATATGTGGGAGTGTCGAAAGAGGTAGTCCATGGCGGACTTTTACCAACCAAATTGGAAATGTTCTGAAGAAGGGCGTTGTAAAAAGCACAAGGAACCGACGAGGATGAATGCAGTGATTGATAAATGTAGATGAAGCAGCAGTAAGTTGAGATCCATTGGCTCTGTCTACCTCTCTGGGATATGGACGTGACTTTATGGTAATTTAAATAAAAACGGTTTAGCGGCAATAACCGATTCGAGCTACAGATGGCAACTCTGATCTATATGTGCACACACCCCCCAATTAACCATAATCATTATCCCTTTCCTATCATTGTCTTCCATTCTTATCTTACTGCCCTTTCAATATATTGCCAATTTTATCATCTAGTCCCTCCAGTAGGGAATGGACTTATCTTCTACCACGTAAAATTATAGGTGGCATAGTGTGGGCCTGGACCTGGACGGAACGACCAGCAATGCAAAGGTATGTAATTTATTTATAAGTAGCTGAGCCCTGCGGTGTTAAAAACAAGTAGCCTAAGTTACTCCTTATATCATCAGCTATCTATCAGTGATAGTTCCGTCATAAATCTGTGCAGCCGTTCCAGAGATTAGAGCCAAAAAAGTTATAAATTGTTTTTTTTTTTGTAAGTACCGTTTATCATCATTTGCATTTAGTGAAAAGCTGTTAATTTGAAATTACAAACTGACCCTTGAATTTTATTTATTTGTATAGATGTTTAATATGCGGCCTCTCGAGATAAAACTCGTATGAACGATATATTGTACTAGCTTTTACACGCAGCTTCGCTCACGCAGACTTTCATCCCCTCATTTACCCCCTTAGGGGTGGAATTTCGAAAATTCCTTTTTTAGTGCTCACTTACGTTATATAAAGAACCTACATGCTACATTTCAGGATTCTAGCTTCAGCGGTTTGGGGTGTGCGTTGATCTCTGGGTATGTCAGTCAGTCAATCTGTCAGTCTGGCAGTCAGTCAGTCAGTCAGTCACCTTACTCTTTTATATATATAGATTATTTTAAGTGTGAAATCGTTTACAGTTGATAATATGAATTATTAAGTACCTGTCATCATTCAATTTATATTAGCAACTAGCTGACTTTAGCAACTTTATCTACGTTTAAACTTCAGTCAAATCGATCCACCCATTTTCGAGTTTAAGTAAGACAAACGAACAGGCATTCATTTTTATAGATAAGAAGGAGATCAGGCAGTTAGAGGAGAGAGATAGATTTAACCAATAAATAGTAAAAACATCTTTCGTAATCAATAACCGTGTGTTTATAATAGTACACAAGTATTTTGTATTTTTAGGTATTACTATTGACGCTAAGTTGCAATGGGGTCCCCAAATAGAAAAACTAAGTAGGCTAAGCTCAGCGGCTTTTGCTGTAAAAAAGATTCGACATTTAACTGATGTTGATACAGCCAGAATAGTTTACTTAAGTTACTTTCATAGCATAATGAGTTACGGTATCCTACTCTGGGGTAACTGCAGATATTAATGCCATACTTGTTTTACAAAAACGCGCCGTACGAGTCATTTATAAATTAGGCCCTCGAGTTTCTCTCCGTTCCAAATTTAAAGAGATAAATATTCTGACTGTATCTTCACAATATATTAGGTCTTTACCTATGAAATTGCCGTTTTGTATGCAATAAGTGAAAGTACTTATTTTTTCAAACTTTTTAATTTCTGTTATTCGAAGTAATCACTCATGCAATCGACGCATCTTTGCCAACGCATTGGCAGTTTATTGATTCCCTTCTTGTAAAAATCAGCTGGACGGGAGGCAACAAACTCTTCAAAGGCATTTTGTACTGCCTCTCGGGAATTGAATTTTTTACCCACTAAAAATTTGTCTAAATTTTGGAAAAAGTAATAGTCGGTAGGTGCAAGGTCTGGTGAGTATGGCGGATGAGGGAGAGCTTCCAACCCCAGCTCTACGAGCTCTACGTAAATACCAGAAACAAACATAATCTTAGTGTTCACGTCACTGGTCTCCACAGAGTAGGCAACTCGTTCATGGGACAATGTATACGCTTTTACAATAAACTCCCTATTGATATTAGGAATTTGCCATTAAGGAAATTTTAGAATACCATAAAATCTAAGTTATCCGCAAAGGGGTATTATACCATAGCAGAATATCTTGATGATAAAACCGCCTGGCATTCAGCTGCCCATTCTGCACATGCTGTTTATTTTGAATGTTTAAATTTATTTTGATGTGACGATAATTTATAGTTTGAAACAAATTCATTTTAAATTATTGCTATTGTTGTCATTTTTTTTTAAATTATTATCTTTACTGATTATTGTAATTGTGACTCAAATTGTAATTATCGCATTTCTTTTATTGAAATAATGTCTTTTGCATATTGTCTGGACTTTAAAAGAGACGATGATCCCTGAGTTTGTTTCGTCCTTTCTTCTCAGGGCTAGTCCAGTTAGGAAAGGCCGAACTCATCTGCTCAAAAAAAGTTTAACTTGCAAAAGTGTTCATGTAACCTAATTGCAGAATATTGATTTCATTTCATTTGCTTCGGTCAATATTCAAAGCATTTTATTTTTAAACGCTCGCAATATTTAACATAATATGTTAATAAATGTGATAATATTCAGTACGTAAAAGTAAAAGTTTGTTTCGATGTTCACTGTTCGTTGATTAGAACGCCTATTTAACGAGCTGAATTAAAAGCCGCAACGTATTACGCATACTGTTATGATTTCAAAGATTTACATTTTGTCTTCAATTATAGTTAAAAAGTAAAAGTTACTTCTAAAACAGACATAATTTTTTTTTCATTTACGTATTTTGAAAACATCGTTTATATATTTTAATCTATACAAATAAATAAAATTGGAGTGTCTGTTTGTAATATTAAAATAACCGCATTTTAATAAATGCATATGTATGTGTACACAGTACATGTATCAAAATTTATTTTTTTACAATTTTTGTCTGTCTGTCTGTTTGTTCCGGCTAATCTCTGGAACGGCTGGACCGTAAAAGCTGATGATATAAGGGTAATCCAGCTTTACCCGCGGTACGAACGACAATAACCGCGGGTAACACCGCGGGGTTCAGTAAGTATAGAATGAAAACACAAGATGAAATGTGATCTATCATCATAAATAAATTAATATTTTCGGACATTTAACACACAACGCCATCTAGTCCCAAACTAAGCAGAGCTTGTACTTTTTGTACTAGACAACTGATATTACTACTTTTTTTTTGTAAATACATACATATTAGACATAGAAAACACCCAAACTTCGAAAAAAATATTTGCAGATCATACAAACATTTCGCCCGACTCGGCAATTGAACCCGAGACAACAAGCAGAGCAATCGCATACACTGCCACTGCGCCACCGAGGCAATCATCATCAAAACTGCCCCTGCTGGACATGGGCCTTTCCTAAGAAAGGTTTTGGTCACGCTGTCCAGTCGCGTTGGTATAGCGCTTGCTTGGTTCTATTTTTACCCGACTTCGGCAAAGCCAAAGGAGGGTTATGATTTTGACAGGCTATGTATGTATGTATGTTCATTTGTTCCCTAATAGCTCCTTAACTACCTATTAGAACTGGACAAATGAGGTATCGTTAGAAGCGTCTTGATCGTCCGCTGGTTATAGGCTATATGACGTGTCATTGAATATAATGTGGCGCCCTCTAACCGACATAAAGTACTGTATTAAAAAATAAATTTAAGATAAATATGCCGTGTTTGGTATCATTGGAAAGGGCATTACTTGTACGTTTCAAATATATATATATATTAATAACGGCACCAAAACATTTTAAATAAAAAAAATCAAAACTCAAACCCAACTACGACAAAAAACGACAAAGCCGTAGTCACACGTTGTTAAAGTGTTATGGTGCGTTTCTATGTAACGTGTGACTACGGCTTGTTTTAAACTTTTTTCAGCGTCGTTTTTTGTCGTAGATGGGTTTTAGTATTTACTTTTTTTTTGTGCTGTTTGTCCAGCTTAGTTTGCTCCCCAGTCGTCTCTTACGACAGCCCCGGAATATACATATATTCTTAATTTAAGAGACGGATTATATATTTATCGATTAAAATCTGAATTTTACTTTTTTACTGCGGGTTTACTTTGAGATGGTTATGGTAATGTTTGTGTTAAAAGGTAATGTATATCGAAACTAACAATACTGTTTTAGTTTCTTTTTACGATCGTATATATCGCTCTTCCGCATATGAATCGCTACTCTTGAAAAGTGTGTCTGCTAATCTATTGTTACCTTTAAAAATTTCGCGATTTTATTTTACTACGTTCCATTTTTTTTCATAATTTATATCGCAGAACAACGTTTGTCGGGTAAGCTAATGTATTTATAAAACACAAGCTTTTGACCGCAGCTCCGCCCGCGTATATGTTGGTTATCGCGACAAACAGTAGCCTATCTTTCTCCAAGGTATGCTGTGAAAGCGTAAAAGACAAGACATAGCTAATTTCGATTTTTTGTTATTCTGATGTATAAGCTATATTACTGTAAATTTTTTGTAAAGTTTTTGCGTTAAGAAGTAACAAACATACACACAAACTTTCACCTTTATATATTAGTGTGAAGTGTGATGTATGAAAGTATGGATTTTAAGACTACGTATATCAGCAACGCCCATTGAAAATCGTTATTGGGAAGTTAGGATCCTCACATTACTGACAACTAGTTCAAACTTCGAATTCAGCTCACTTTCAGGGTTGCGGAGGTCCGATGCCAGTCGCTCCGTGAAAAAAATGATATTCAGGTAAAACCGGTTTAACTAGTAGCCGACCCCAATGAATCTTCGTAATAATAAAGGCCAGGAAGATGATGTAATACGAGCAACGTCCATGCAACTGGATTCCTGATTTCAAGGCAGTAGAAAAAAAAGTAATATTATTTAGATAAATGTTAGCTTCTTACACAACACAAATGTAATCATATATTAAGTAAATATCAGGTTTGACCTACTTTGAAACAGTGTTGATTGCAACCGGTCGAACCCAGATATAACATCAACATTAAATACGATACAAAACTGTTTGCAATGTGGTCTTTGACACCATTAAGTATATATTTGAGGAAATGGTATATCTATACTTATTATAAAAATGTAACAGGTCCAATTCTGACTGCACGTTTGGCCTAGTGGTTTAACGGTCACCACGCTGTTTCCTACTTCGCCAAGTGTCGTGGGTTCAAATCCCACGTAGGACAACACTTTGTGTGATCCCAAATTGTTGTTCTGAGTCTGGGTGTTATTTGTGTCCGTTTCATGTATGTTTGTAAAGTCCCCCGCGACACATGATTTAATCCTAGTGCGGGAGTTGTCATTTTTAAACAAAAAAAACTGTACATTAAAGATATTTTGAAATTTTTATTTTTGGAGGGCTCTCTATAATCGATACTGAAGCCAAAACTGTAATTTTTTTTCATTTTTGTCTGTCTGTCCGTATGTCTGTCTGTCTGTATCTTGGCTGCGCATCACGTTGAAACTACTGAATGGGTTCAAATGAAACTTGGCATGATTTGAGTTCATACTACGAGGAAGGACATGGGATACTTTTCATCCCAAAATTCAGCACGGTTTCTTGGAGAGAGGGGATGAAAGTCAAAATATGTACGTAGTTGTAATTCAATAACACGTAGTCCGATTTCTTTATTTCTTTTTTTTGCTAGAAAGAAAAAAATAAAAGATAACGGGAAGACTTTTTTTCCGCGACTGTACACTGCCTGTGGGAAGCTGAGACAGATATGTAAATATGGCGGTACGAAGTTCGCCGGGTCAGCTAATGTATTTATATATTCTAAAAACTTCTAGAAAGAGCAAAGAAATGATGAGAAATTTAGAGATAGTAAGAAACTGGTCAGTTAAGTGTTTTAAATAGACTGGACGGATTGCGTAAATGTTTAGGTGTTCACTTTGTCGGTTCTTACCGTTAGTGTTGTGGGATCGATCTCCATATGGGACAACAATATCTGTGATCCACAAATTGATGTTCATAGTCTGGGCGTTTCTTGTGTCCATTACATTAATGTTTGTGAAGTCCCCCGAGACACAGGATTTGTTTTTCATAAAAAGAAAATATTCAATCGACATCTGCAATAACCTATCTCGCTTCTTTTTATGGTTTAGGAAATTAACAGATGGGTCACGTAATGGTAAATAACTAACCGCCCGTTTGAAGATGTCTGGTAAAATGTATTATAATTTGTAAGAAGTTGTAATGGCATTTAAAGTAGGTTTAGGATAATTATGCATATTTAGTAACATTTTGAAGCTTATTAATCACATAAAAATATACTGATTATCAATTTTAAACACAGTTTCAATACACATTCAGACATAAAAGACTAGGTAACAATAATAAATAAAAAATAATCACAAATTTTATCAAAAAAAAAAACCGACTTCAATCTGGACCAAATTTAAATGGGACCATACGGGAATATTGAGTTATTCGTTAATTTGTCGCGTACATACATAATGCAAATTGAAGACTTATATGGTTTTCTCATAGATGACATGTCAGAACTGGACCAACTGGACCACTTAAATGGGACCATTCGGGAAGCACCAGCTTTCAAATAAAAAAAGAATCATCAAAATCGGTTCACCCAGTCCAAAGTTATGAGGTAACAAACATAAAAAAAAAATGTCGAATTGAGAACCTCCTCCTTTTTGAAGTCGGTTGAAAAGTCCTTTTTCTTTTATGTTTTTCTGGTATCAATCATCATGACACACAGATAGATATTTTGTAGTCACTGGTAATGTGCATAATGTATAAATAAAATAAATAAATATATTGAAGCAACTGGTATTTTAGTTAAAGTATACCTTCCTAGTTGATTTATCTTCTAAAGTATTTCATTAAATTGTTTGCTTCTCGTCTATCAATTGACGGAACGACAACCAAATTATAGTGCAACAAAGCTAACAAAACAGTTTGATATAGTAGGTATGTAGTTGACATTGAATGAACACCTACAGTATAAACACAAAAGTAAGTTTACTCTACCACCATTCATGTTCAAAAAAGAAAAGAAAAATAAAAGTAAACTCACCTCTACACCTGTGACACCTAGCGCCGTCACCAAATTCGGAGTCAGCCTAAACGGCACTGTCTCAGGAACCCGCAGTGTCTTGCCTTTCTCGAAACACACGTTGTAGTCTATATGCACCACTTCACCAGATGTCAAGTCCACCAAAACATTGTCCAAATGTCTATCGCCTAGCCCGATTATGTAGCCTATCATGCTCATCACTGCTACCGAGTAACTATAACGGCGTGTCATCTGCCACCACTGCTCCGGACTAACACTACTGCACCACAATTCCCGCCACAGCAGGTCTCGAGGCGTCTCCGCTGATAACTCTTGTAGAACTTGCTTCAGAATTGACACTGGCCATTCTTTTCTGTTCTCCGTAGATATGCCTGCCTCTTTCAAAAGTGGATTCAGTTTGTTGTAGAATAGCTCTGAGGGACGAAGCACATTTACAGGCTTATTAGTCTTAGCTGAAAGTAAGGCAGCTTCGCGGTTCTGCCAGCGTTTGTACAGCGCAAACAACGGCGTCACATTATCCACCCAGCTAATCAAGCCCGAACGAGGACCTAAAGGAATGACTGAGTAGTGACGAGCTCTATACGTCTGGTTGTCGTTATTTTCAGAGTCTCTAGCCATCATTGTATTGGTTATCGATAGCAATTGCATTATTCGCTCGTCCAGATGTAAGTCTTCTAAACCTTTGAAAAGGTATGTATAAGCTTTTCCGTCAGAACCGTAGAAGATTAGCTTTTTAGGCCTTGTTTTGGTAGGTAAGATAGCCACATTATTTTCTACACCTTTTATAGTTATTCTGACAGCCCTTTGATTGGTATGTACTCCTGGCATGGTTATAACAGTATTTTTAAGCTCTGCTAAGACCGGGCTTATATCATACATTTTTAAGATGTATGACGTCCTCCTACTAACTTTCTGCTGAAGTTTTATTTGTAATTGTTTCAAAGGTGTCCACGATTCTTGTGGCTTGTCAGGATTAGCAGGGTTCTTTAACTTGTCTATTACATCCACAATGAGAGCTTGAAATTTAGTCTGGAAAGACACCTCGTGAGGCGTCTCAGGTTTAACAGATGTTACCTGATGAAGTTGCTCCAACACAAAAACTATGGGCTCGAATATTATACGGTGTTTTTCCTTAATGAGCTTCTCTTTATCTTCAGCGCTTAAATGTGCATTATTTTTTACTTTCGTGACTTCGGTTTCTAACTGCGTCAGACGTTTTGTAAACTCAGAGTGATGCTGGACAAGGGTCCCAAGACAAAGTTCATCCCAAAGTAAATTGATACGTTGCAATTCTTTAACTAAGAGCTTAACCTGCAGAATAGCCGTAGGAGCTTGATTAGCCAACGTTTCAACCATGTCAAGGAAACAAGAGTTTAGCTCGTTATTAATTACTTTATCGCTAGCTGAATCATCTAAGTCGATGGTATTTTGGCTCCCCTCTGCTCCCTCGCTTGATAAATAAGATCTGCCAACATTTAACTCCATTAAATCTTTTTGTTCATTTTCTACCGCTCCTACGACGGCTGGGAATGTAATGAGATGTGGCGTATCTTCCGCTAACCGGCACAACAGGTCCGACACACATTTCCTTACGTATGTTTCCGGATGATTGAGACGTGAAAATAATTGAGGAATGATAACTTTCCAAGGTTGTGTAGGCGTATTTGCTAATCCAGACTCTAACACCGTCTGCAGTTCCATAGCGTGTTTAACGATCAAACGAAGAAGACGCAAAGTTGCATTCACTACAGCGTTTTCACCACTGTGATTGATATAGTCTGAAGCACAAATAAGTTGCAGGAACTTGAAGTAAGCGTCAGCAGATAATTCGAAATAAGAGAACACTCGTTTTTGTGCTTGTCGCCATATGTCGACTAATAAAGCAAGATGTTCAGGAAAAGCATTACTTAGTGACGGTACAGTCCGTAGTTGACTCTCAATCATTTCCGATGTGTTGATTTCATTCCAATCAATGTCTTCGTCATCACAAGTAGCTTTTGTTTTCGACAATATTTCACAAACTGCTTCAAAATCTTGTGGTGAACATCCAATCATGACACTCTCGATTTGTAATTTGTCATTATCTGATAACTGTTCACGAGTCTTGGAACTAAATTCCACCATCTTTCGTCCCCAACGGAAACACCACGCTGCAAAATTAGCCCAAGCTTTAGCTAACCCGGGGCACTGATTAACACCAAACTGGAGTAGCTTGCCCACGGCTGAGTCTGACACCGGTATTACGTTTTCTGATATATTGTTATCTACCAAACCAATTTCGGGTAGAGCTGATATCAATTTTAATAAAGGTGAGTCAACTTCTAAGATATTATCACTTTCATTTTGTACCCATTTCGAGAGCGTAAGTAGCAATCTTGTGCCCTTTTCACGTAGTTCATAGGTTTGTTCGCCCATTGCTAATTTTTGAGAGAATCCAAAGCAAATACTGGCACACAGATTCACAGCACGTTTCTTAGTGTCTTCTTTGGCATAAGTCATTTTACAAAGTTCTCCTAGAGCTGTGGCGTTATTAAGTGTCCAGATTTCCAGATCGTATGTATTACCAGACATCAGCAGTACTTCACTTAATTCATCTAAATTACTGACATTTCCCACGCTCATTTGGAATGCAGAATTTTGTTTAAAATGCTTTAGTAATTCTCTTTTTGCCATAAGCAAGTTGGCGTTCTTTCTTGCACTCTTTATAACGTCTAATCGCAAACATTCTGCATAAAAGACATTTTCATCTGTTAAATTCAATTTCGTAAAGTACTGATTCCACCACAAGATACGGCTCAAGTTTTTAAATTCAGAACCAAACTTGTGATCTTTTACGGTAGACGGTTTAAATGGATTAGAAATCAACTTTCCAAATTTGATAACATTTTTTAAACCGTTATTTGCCAGTTGAAGTACTGCTACTTCTTTCATGAAGTGAATATCGCTAGTTCTCGAAAATTCTTCAGCTGACGACTTAAGCAAGAAATCGCATTTTTGTAACAGTTCTTCATACTTATCGTTATACTCATTGTTGTACATAGTCACTGCCGTGTATACTAAAGTTGATTCTATTTTATTCAGTAGGCCCTGATAAGAGCAGGTATTTTTTGATATTTCATTGGATTCCGTGTCGAGGATATCCCAATTGCATAGGTCCGATGGAATGTCTGTGTCATCTTCAAACAATCTTAAAATTGAAAACGACGACCAAGGTGAACTGTGTGTTTGCTCATTATTTTCTATCCATTCTTGCATGTCCTCCCAACTCTGTATATGCTTATAGCTTTCCATAACTTGTTCATCAATAAACTTCGTGCTTCTACTGTCTATCTGAGATGACGACTCACCATCTTTTGGTTCGTCGTGGCCTTTGTGGGCTTTAATTTTTTTATAGAACTCGATAGCTATTTCGTGTCTTGAATTAGCTTGTTCAGCAGCTCCTTTTAACCAAAGTAACTTCTTGTCAAAAGTTTGTTTTGTCCATACGTAAAGACCATGCAATACTTCTGGCTCCTCCATTTTTATGAGTGCTCGTGCTAAGCTCATTGTAATCGCTTCGATGTCAATATTTGTATTACTTTTTGCAGCTGTCTCTAATATCAAAGAAGCATTATAAATGGCCGCACCGAAATGTCCTGCATATAAGCTCACAGCCAGTGCTGCAGGACGGACTCTGGTTAGCCACTCTCGACATGTTGGCCAATTCGTATGGAAGAATGTTCGAACGGGTTTAGCGACCGCTGGTAGAACAGTAGCGGTACCCTCAGCAGCATTGTAAATATATTTCTCTAAAAATGTCATAAATTCTGTAATCCAGCGCGTTCTCATTTGCTCTGCTGTAATAACATCGTACACTTTCTGTTCTTCAGCTCCTACATATTTAGATTCAAGTGATGAAATTTCCCTCGCGATTCCCTTTAAAGCTCCTTCTATCTTCATGAAAGTTTCTTGTGGTTTGCCAAGAATGGTCCTTAATTTGAGAGACACAGTAGTTTGTGCGACTTCTGACAGTGCCCAACCAAGGCAAATAGATGAAAAGCTGGTGGCACATTGTCGGAAAAATAACAGATTATTCTCATCAACATCTGTACTTTGTAAAGGCCACGATGTTAGAAAAGCATCAATCAAAGCTTTATTATCCACTGGTGAGGATTGGAGAAGACAATTCATTATAATTTTGTAATGCTGATTGGATAAGCTGCAGAAGGATCCACGCATAAGATATTCCTTGAATGAGTTGGCCTTTGTATCGCCATTAAGAATGTTCAAGCTCATTTTTCGTGTAGTAAACACTTTGACAACTTGTTTGTCTAATTCCAGCTGCACAATGTCCCAAGGTAATTCGAATAAAACATCTTTGCAAACATGAGATACCTTGTTATTTTGATTATCAATGTGTAATGTACACAGCACTGCAATCGTTTTCAATATCATAACATTCCAACTATGACTGAGTGTTTTATTTTTCAGCAATTGTTGAATATTCTTCATTACAAGCAACACTATATCTTCATCAAAACTGTATGCAAGTGACAGCATATTGGTTATCAATACCAAGAAGTATTTCGATATACTTACAATAGGTAAATATTTGTCCAGTTGACAGAATATGTCTGATACCCAATTTAGGATTAACGTTAAAGTTTCTTTCGGTACATATTCATCTAGTATCATACTTAAGGTGTTCAAGATAACAGCTAAATGTCCAGATGTAGGACTTGAGCCTGAGACATCACCAAGACTGAGATTGGACAAACCAAACATGTCATTAGCTCTTTGCTGTGTGTTAGTCACTAAATCACTGGATGCTATAAAATGGTTATTCTTTTTACAATGAGAGTAAAGTAGGAATAGTATTGAATATTGTAGAGCGGGCTTATACTTTGTTAACTTTTCATCATGAGGGGACATTTTAATAGCAAGAAGTTCCAATATGCTGGGTTGTAAAGCCCACATACCAATTATGGAGTTACTAGCATTTGCGAGTTCAGATAGGCATTGCAGATAAAATATAATGTTTTTTTCAGCATCATTGATATTCACTTCCTCAAAATATTCTGGATTTATTATCTGTATTTCTGGCAATATAACAAAGTACGAATTTTGTATATCTGTTAAGACATACTTATATGTTTCTTGTAAAAGAGGTATATTCTTCAAGTTCAACAGGTTGTTGTATACTGATAACACTGCATCCAATATTATGGAGCTATCAGTGTAACGCAGTGGCCTCAAGGATGACTCGGGGCCAACTGTTTGTGCTATAAACTCTATTGGAAGGTTTGATGCTATCTCCTTTATCACTGTAGATACTAAATTAATTACACTGAGAGTTACTTCTTCCTCTCCATTCAAAAAGTGTGTCATCTCTTTAGATATCAGCAAAAATAGTGTTGGCGAGGAAGCAGATGACTTAGTTTGTAAATATTTCAAGAGTAAGCAAATACATTCATTACCTGCCAATATCAAATCAGACTCTGCATCATCCTTTAAAATTTTCATCAAAACTTGAAGAATTTTTGTGAAAGCTTCAGTGAGAAATGTCCATGAAACTGTCTGTGAGACAGTAGGGCTCAGCAGGTTGCCTAAACTTTTAACAACAGTGTTGAAAACATTCAGAAATGATGTTATTTTCTGCATACAATCTTCACTTGAATTATCATCGTCCTCTCTATCATTACTATCTGAATCCATGTCACTTGAGTAAGCCACCATGTCTTCTACAAATTGATTGAGCAAGTTCACTGAAAATCCAATAACAGCCTGCCAATGGCGGCTGAGTTTGAATAAGGACTGAAGTGCAAAATCTTTTATCTTTTTAGGCTGTGCATTGTCTACATGCCACCCCACTAAAATATCTACAGTATCAACAAAATGATTTGCAAATTGTTCAGGATAAGAATTTGACATGATAATCATAGCATTTATAGCAGCCATAAATACATCAGCAGAGTCTGTGCTCTCTATAATCGTCTGAAGTCTGTCCAAAGTTAACTCTGAGAAGTCAGATAAGTTAGATGTTTGATAGTCCAGTTGAAATGTTTCTGTAAATGAAAGAGTCAACAAATGCTTTATTGATGAGTTGTTTACTGCATAAGTTGCACCAATCCAATCCAAATGTTTACGAAAATCATGACCCATGACAAAGCCAATTCTACCAAGAACTGCAGCGGCGCCTTCTTTTGTCTCTGGGCCAGGAGCATCATACAATACGTCAAGAAGTGATTCAACTAGAATGTCATAAGCACGTCGAATATATCGGGCATTTTCCGGTAGCATCACAGCTTCTTGAAGTTTGCTACATATCACGAGAGACTTTTCCACATCCACCTCGGCACACAATCGTCGCAACAACTTGGATATGCGAGGATCTTCCGGCAAATTGACTGCCAATTCTGATCGTTCATAAAACTTGTTGCTGCTACTTCCTTGAGACCAGGTTTCATTGGAGGGCTGACTTAGCGATTCGTGATATTTGTAAGAACTGTCAAGAGGGTCACGATGACGCCGGGGCGGGAAACTACCCCGACCCCTGCCACCCCGTCTGGATGGTCTGAATTCGGTAACCCGACCTCGGGATCGAAACCTACCATCTCTAGATGGTCCACCAAACGACGAAGAAGTATCGTACGTACCAACATAACCTCTGACCTTATCGTCTGTGTTTTCTTGACCAATTTCGTCCCTGTCCAAAACATTAACACCTTCCGTTCCCCTCGGGTTTTTATCTTTACTATTGGCAGTAGTGGATATCATCACTAGAAATTTTGTCAAATACATAAATATAACCACACATGGCCATAAAATTACAACAAAATACGGGCAAAACAGGCACTCTTCGCCAACAGTCACTGTATATCATAGACAAAATAGTAAAACTGTCATTCAATCTGTTATTGTATGTCATTTCGTAAGCATCTTGACTTTTTCCGAACGAATGAAATATTGCACATTATTTACAAAAAATTTTGATTTTTAACAAAAATAGAATTTTATTAGAGCAAACACCACCGACTTAAAATGTATATGGTTCTTTAATTGCTTATCGAAAATAAAAGATTATTGGTGTTTCAAAGCAATTAAGTGCTACCACTTTTAAATAGTTTTAAACGAAACACGTCTTGTCAATCTGTATTCTGTTGTCTATTGCATGTTGCACAGCACGAGCAGATTCACAGATTGGTTTGACGTTCAAGTTTGTTGTCATTGCCATAGTTAACCTAACTCAGTTGCAAGTTGATGTGTTTTGGTATAAATTAAATTAGAAATAAATGGATTATCTTGGATATTGATACACTGTAATAAAAATGAAGACTGTTAAACGAGTTCAGAATTTTCACGGTAACATTTTTATAATATGACTTGTTAAATATTTAGATGAAACTTGTGTGGCATTTTTTTGTTCACGTTGTCTTATATTTTTCTTTTATTTCAGCTTGTGAACTTAAATTATCTGAGGCTTCAACTGCTTCTCACACAATATACTTTAAGGAACACATAGTTAGAGAGCACACAAAAGATAAACCACAGGGCCGAACTTTATTAGTGGTCAACGTCCCACCGTACGCTGATGAAAATGGTATGATTAACGCTTTCAGAGACGCTGGTACTGTACAGTCTGTACAATTTTATATAAAACCGTCTACCGCTGAAGTAAAAGATGTTCTTAAATTCATACCGGACCCTCAAGAAACCACATTTAAAGCTGCATATTTAGTGTTCAAGACTGTTGCAGAATTAGATAAAGCCCTAAAACTTTTAAAATTACGTCCTTTAAACTCTGACAAACATCAAATGAAAGTTGGTATGAAGAAGTGGATTGAGGAACACAATAGTTCTATTATATCACCAAAAGTGCTTAAAGAAAATATTGAATCGTTTATGAAGCAGTTTGATTTGGAATCCCAAAAGCAGGAGAAGAAGGAAAAGGAATTAGAAGGTGAAGATGATGAAGGTTGGGTCACTGTTACAAAGAAAGGGAAAGTTCAAAGCTTTGCTAGATCGGAAAAGGTTGAGAATAAGATAATTCAAAAGGAAGAGAGGAAAAAGAAGAGGAAAGAATTAAAAAACTTTTACACGTTCCAGATCAGAGATTCTAAAATGAAGCACATTGTAGCACTACGTCACAAGTTTGAAGAAGACAAGAAGAAAATTGCACAGATAAAACAGAGTCGTAGGTTTAAACCCTTTTAAATAAAAAATAATAATATTTATTTATCACAGTATTTTATTTACAATATTTACACTTTAATCTTAACAAATCACAATTCTATAAAGTTCTAGATAAGCTAACAATCTACTACCCATCTTAGAAATTTATTGTCTTTAAATTTAGCTGAGCCCTGTGGTCTTACCTGCAGTTGTAGTTGGACCTTTGCAACAATAGTCGCCGGCAACACTGCCTTGCAAAGCTTATAATTATGTAAAGTTTATACTTTCACATGTATTAAAAGAAAAGCTGTAAATTGAATTTACAATCAGACACTTCAATTTTATTTATTTCTATAGATTATACATCTCTTAAAAACACTAGATAATGAATCTACTTTGTGGAACAGTATCAAATAATACATGATAGTTTTTATTGACTTGTAATAAACTTTAACACAACATAACGCAAGTTTCTTTTTTTAAATAATGGATGTAAGATCACTCTGATCTTTATGGGGTAATAGAAGGTGCATTTTAAAAACCCCTGTCCATTTACTTAACTCGTTTTTAGCAGTGTGTACATTGGCCATTTGTTTATTTTTGATGATCATTGTACAATACTTTGTAAGTAATGTGGTAAAATAAAACTTAATTAATATAACATCCATCATCACATATATTATTTCTTTATTTACATTATTTGTATGGAACCATCATCCCCATGTTTCCTGATTGTTGTCAGATAGCCTGCTGATTGGTCTTGATGATGATTCTGAGTAATCTATTCTCTGGTAATGTGTCCAGGGCAGCTAGCAAGTTGCTGATGTTACCATACACACACCCATTAGCCAAGGCCACTTGAACGGCTTGACCTATTCTGTTCAGACAGTCCTGAAATGATATAATTCTATGTAAAATTGTTGCTTCACACTGCTATGGTATAATGGTTCTAGTACTAAAACTAGAACCATACTATGAAGGAGTTGCAGATTCTAAAGAAAAACACTAAACTTCATTTAGAGCCATTACCTGTAACTTGTTATCATACTGCAGTTTGCCTCCTCTCTCCAAAACATTATGTGCATATGCTTGAACTATCGGCGCAAGCGCAGCTAGATGTTGCGCGTTAACAGCAGTTGGAGGTCCGTGAGTTCTACGTCCCGCACGCAAGCTGTGTAACACACCTAAATGCAGTTTTATATATAACTCTGCTTCTGTTAAAGGGGTATTATTGACTGTCTTCACTACAGATCTCTCTTTTTCACCTTCATATTTAATTTTCTTTGGTGGCGCTGGAATGTCAATCATTTCTGCATCTGTAAAAAGTTTAAATTTGAAAGGACTATCTCGAAATATTGTTTTTTATGATCTAGTTTTTTTTTACCCTATCCCAATACATTCGACCAGTATTCGGCTTTCAGGCCATGCTGGTCGAGCTAGCCCACCCGATTTGATTACGTAAATGAGGTTAAAATTTGTCAACACAAGTTGGTTATACATAGAACTGTATAATTATATTCCTAATCCAAATTTCAACATAGATATGATGAAAGAAAAAAAACACATACCTTCATCAATATAAAGTGGAGCCAGAGCACACCAATGTATGAGACCCGCTAATGGTGTGACTGCTGCCATTGGTATTGAGCCACTCGGTAATGCTGCTGGATTTAACTGTGCCGACATGCATAGAGTTGGGCTTGAGTAAACCTGTGAATACAATTACTGCTTACAGTAAATTCAATTGCCATCAACAACCTTTAACAGTCGACGGCTGGATATAAACTTCTTAGAAAGGAAGTTTTTGGCCATTATTATTAAACCATGCTGGCCAGCATTGTTAATTATAAATTCCTTGGTGGCATAGTGGTAGCGTATGCAACTGCTGTGCGGGTTCGAGTCCCGGGTCGAAACAAATGTTTGTATGATCTGCAAATATTTGTTTCTGAGTTTGGATTTTTCTATGCATAACATGTACTAGTTGTTGCCCGCGGCTCCGCCCGCGTGTATGTCGATTATCGCGTAAATAGTAGCCTATGTGTTATTCTGATGTATAAGCTATATTACTGTAAAGGTTCATCCAAATCCGTCCAGTAGTTTTTGCGTGAAGAAGTAACAAACATACACACAAACTTTCGCCTTTACTCCTCTAACTAATATACAGTGTGATGTGATGTGATTAGTGTGACTAGTGTAATGTGAAGTGTGATTTATCAAAAACAAGTCTATATGTATTTATTATTCAGTTATCTAGTACCCATAACTCTGCTTAGCTTGGGACTAGACGGCGTTGTGTGTTAGATGTCCGAAATATTTATATAAGTTGGTTTGGTTGTTTCATTCAAATATAATGCAACTAGGTAAATTGTTGTAAACTTCAAGGTTGTCCTTTCCATTTGGACTAGTAGTTCCCGAAATTGATGTGTTCAATCAAACAAACAAGAATTCCATTTAATACAGTTATAGCAGCATCTGTATGAATACTGACCCATGATGTTACAACTTCCAACAGATTTTTAGGAGGTAACTTCTTGGTTCCTTGCATATCATGCATATACAATTCTGTGACAGCTGTGATAAAATTTGAAACAAACTGTGGCGCTGAATTTGCAAGAGATTTCAATGCAACTTGATTGGATGTGTTCAGACTAAAATGGTCTCTAATGACATTCTCGACCAGTTGCAAAGACTGGACTGATGAGCAGCCCATTTGTTGGAGCCAAACACCTACTGCTAGCAATACCTGCAAAGGAAGATTAGTACTGTGTAATGTTGTTTAAAGACATGCTTTGATTTTGGTGTTTAAAAGATAACTCCCACATTTAAAATATATCCTGTGGGATGAGGGACATTACAGACTCAGAATGACAATCTGAGGATCACACAGTGATGTCCATGTATAATACACTAGCTGACATGCGCAACATCATTTACGTCTCCTATTGCCTGTAGCGTAAAAATTTTCCCCCATTTTTGTAACATTCTTCATTGGTGCTCTGCTACTATTGGTCTTAGCGTGATGATATATAGCTTATAGCCTTCCGCGATAAATGTACTATCCAACACTGAAGGAATTTTTCAAATCGGACCAGCGGTTCCTGAGATTAGCGAGTTCAAACTCTTCAGCTTTATAATATTAGTATATAAAGTGTTTTCACGGCACAGTTAGTTCACATAAAAACGGCCATTTGATAAGTAAAGACCTAATATAATTCTATATTGGTTTATAGTGTGTTTAGATGTAGATGCAACCCTCCGAAAATGATCCTGGCTGTGTCTATGAGTGTTTTAATAGGGTTAGTTCAAGTTGTAATAGAGTCAAATTTACCATCATATAATTATAGGTTCAAATTCCACCTAATGCACTAAGATAGTGAATCCATTCCTAAACCCCACATTTAAGAAAACTGAACTGCTTCAAAGTTATATCTGTTTTTACTGAATTAATGAGCAGGTTTCCCACTTTCGTCTTGTAAAAATAAAGCCCTTCAACTTTTTAAACTAAATCATGTTGGTTGTTATTAAATAATAATAAAAAAACATACTGGAGTACTAGATGTTAATGCAGCAGTACTTGAGGGCGGCGCTGGCGTTCCAGACGCTGAGACAGCCATACTAGCAAGTATACTCAATATTTTAAGCCGCCTCTGGCTCTCCATTCCTCCAAATAATGACAGAAAAACTGTATTCTTCGTCGTTTCATTCGTACAAGCCGATAAATAGTCGCACATTATCTCTATGAGTTGTAGATCTTGAAGAGGCGTTAAACCTCCACCTCTACGTCCGCCACGGCGATCAGATTCGCAAAATACGAATTCAGAAATTATGTCCATTGCTATATCTAATTGTTTGTTTGATGGGGCCGCTCGACCCACCAGTAATTGCTCTAAAAATGTAATTTTTAGTGTTAGTTTAACATCAGTTACAAGTTGAACAGTTGGAGTTGAATAATAGTTAGTACCGATTCTAATGAGTGCTTCTCTAGCGCAGATAGGAAATTCATATTTCCGTAGTGTATGTTTCAGGTCTGATAGAGACATTCTCAAAATTAATTGTTTACAAAATAATAGATTCTGTGAGAATGCAGCTTATAGATGCAGCCATGCAGCCCGACAAGGTCACGAAGTTGACAGTGACAGTAGTGACAATGACACTAGTTGGTTGACAATTGAATGACCACAGAATACTCAAGCAACGGTAATGACCTTAGAGCAAATTATAAAGGGACTTCTGAACGGGCGGAAAGCGTGATCGGAGTAGAGAGAGAGAGAGACTGAGTTTGGTTGGAGTCTGTCTCTCTCACGCAAGCTTCTGATTGGTGAACGTAGATACCAATTTGTTACACCAACCAATCAGAAGCTTGCGTGAGAGAGACAGACTCGAACTAAACTCAGTCAAAAGTTATTAATTCGATAATTTTTTTTAGGTACATTTTAGTTCTTGAAAAAAAAATCGTAAAATTATAATAAAACAGCAACACGTGTCGGTCTCACAAAAGCATCAGCTGTTCCATTTTTAATCTGTACATATTTATTTTCGTATCTGTTGCGGCTTCACTTCAACTTCATTCATGTCATTTCATGTCATGTATGACATTTAGATTTAGGTTTTGTTTTACGGGACGGGATCGTTTTTCAATTAGATTTTCATCAAAAATATACAATATTATTCCTTACAAATAAAACGGAATAAGTTTGAAAGATGGAAGTTATTGTTGCTAATGTAGACCATTTAAAATTTGACATAGATTACGCATTAGAGGAACAATATGGGGCCTTACCACTACCTTTCCCGGGCATGGACAGTAAGTGCACTTCCAAACAATTTATTTATTCAAATACGGCTATAAATATGTTATATAGTTTACTACATATCCTTTAAATTTTACAGAATCAACTGCTGCTGTTTGCGAATTTTTTAGTCAGCCTGGAGGCTGTGGAAATGGGCCTCAATGTCCGTACAGACATGTTAGAGGGGACCGAACAGTCGTGTGTAAGCATTGGCTGCGAGGGTTGTGTAAGAAAGGAGACCAGTGTGAATTCTTACATGAGTATGACATGTCCAAAATGCCCGAATGCTACTTCTATGCGAGATTTAATGCTTGTCACAATAAAGAATGCCCATTCTTACATATAGATCCTGAAAGCAAGATTAAAGACTGCCCTTGGTATGTGAAAAGTTTGTTTTGCAACTAACATTTTAATACAAAAAATCTTGAATTTATGAAGGATAAAGTATTTTTATGTGCGTCAAAATTTACATACAAACATTCTTTACCCCCTTAATTAATGAATGTCCCTCATAAATATTATTTATAACTCACAATAATAAACTTTCTTGAGACATAAGCTAAGGGAATGATCCTATACTAGAAACACTGTAACTGTGATAGTTACAGTGTTTCTAGAAACAAAATTACTTTTTGTTATATTTATGTGTGATATTATGAAAATATGTTTAAATTGGCTTGACTTTGGTAGCAATCTATCTGATATTTCATGAAAATAACAGTATCCAAATAAGTATGAACACCATTGTCTGGGAAAATATGGAATATATGACATCTCATCAAGGGCAATGGGTTAGATTTCTGCATAGTACAAATATTTTTAAACATGCTTTGAGTTACATACTCTAGTATGCATCATGTATCTAGACCTAATCCATGTAGAATTGATGCAATAGTTTGAGTATTTATTTATGCATAATTTATGATAGGTCATAATCATCACTTCTATAACTGCTTTTGATTAGAAATAATTCTATAATGACTATTTGTTGTTTTCAAGGTATGACAGAGGTTTCTGCCGCCATGGCCCTCACTGTCGCCACCGCCACGTGCGGCGAGTCTTCTGCATGAATTATCTCACTGGATTCTGCCCTGATGGCCCCTCTTGCAAATACATGCATCCACGCTTTGAGTTACCGGCACCTCCGGAACAAACCAAGGATGCCAAGAGACTTCCAGTGTGTCATTACTGCTCTGAAGTCGGCCACAAAGCTTCTACGTGTAGCAAGATTCCAGCTGAGGTTAGTTTCACATCATTTCCTATGTCCCTTATCCTCTGGACCACATCCAACTGTAAGCAACTCGAATCATCGACTGACAAAATAATTAGAATTGGCTGGACTTTCTGGATTTAGCCTTGCTATGCATCTTCTGTTGCTTTTGCTCTGAGGAATTGTTCTGATCCCTGCCACCTCTGTCAGTTATCGTACTTCTTCTTAATAAGCTGGCAACGCACTTGTGACGCCTCTGGAGTTGCGTGTTTCCATGGGCGGCGGTAATCGCTTACCATCAGGCGATACGTCTGCTCGTTTGCCATCTATTCCAAAAATAAAAATATCTGTTTAAAAAGTATGATATAGTAAAACTGCAAATATTTACGTGAAATTCAAAAATTATTATTCTAATATGCCTATCCTCTACACATTCACCTGTGTCTCAATCAGTGTCATCTCAAACATACATAAATAGTTAGTTAAATCTAATCTAAAAAAATAAATTAATTAAGAAATAAGTGCATTTAAACAGACAAAAAATAGTGTTTAAACCGCTGGTCCGATTTTAAAAATCTTTCAGTGTTGGATAGTACATTTATCGAGAAAGGCTATAGGCTATATATCATCACGCTACGATCAATAGGAGCACCAATGAAAAATGTTTCAGAAACGGGGGAAAATTATAACGCTACAGGCAATTGGAGATGCAAACGAGGTTGCGTGGGTCAGCTAGTCATAGATATATACACATATTTACAACAGACAAGCATCTAAGTATGCTTTAGAACCTATGGTCATAAACTTACCCATATTTCGGATCTCATAATACTAAAATAATTAGTATATCTGTTTTCTTTTACAGCAAAGAGAGGTAGCACAACGGCAAGAAGAGGCCAGATACCGTGCCCTAGGTTATGTCAAACCTGCAAATGACAACGAGGAGGCCCATGGCCAGAGATTGCAGCGTATAGTTCACAAACCATTAGAAGAAGTCACATGTTTCAAATGCGGTACTAAAGGACATTATGCCAATAAGTGTCCGAAGGGTCATCTTGCTTTCCTGTCAAGTCAGTCTGGACAGAACAACAATCCGAATAACCAGAACAACAACCCCAACAATGTGTTTAAAAAGCCCAACTAGTATAAATATGTGAAGCCTCCTGAGGAAAGGCTTCCTAAATGAACTTTTTGTGAATAAGTTTAATTAAGGCTTAGGTTAAGAATATTGATATTATCTCAGTCGTAAGATGAACTCTGTTGAACAATGGCTATTGGACTGATAGATACATACACAATAAGTCAATCAAACCTTTCATTTAAGATCAATTAAAACATCCTTGTGAGACCTACTTTCCTTTTTCTCCACTTTATGTATGGAGGTATGTTTGAGTATGCATATGTACCTACTTGTAGCTATATACCTTTAAGGCATGGGTATATAGATAGAAATACACAGTGGCATCGACGGATTGGACTAATTCAGTGTGATGCGAGTGCTGTTGTGTGGGGAAAAGTTTATTTGTATAAATAAGTACATCATAAAAAAAAAACATACAAATTGAGAACCTCCTCCTTTCGGTTAAAAACAAGAATCATAACTGCGACTGGTTGGTGGTTTAAACGGTCGTAACGCCGCTTTCTACTGCGCCAAGTGTTGTGGGTTCAAATCCCACACGGGACAACACTTTGTGTGATGCACAAATTGTGTTTCTGAGTCTGTGTTCTTTGTGTCTCTTTTATGTTGTGATGAAAGTCACCGCAAGACAGAATGTATATTCCTAATGCGGGAATTATCTTTAAAAAAAAACTTATTTACGGACTATACATAAGCAAATAGAAAGACAGGCAATTTTAAGATAAATATGAGATGATTGGCGCTGTACAACCTGAATTTTATTCTATTGAGTTGTGTGGAGAGTTGTTATTTATTTACGAAATTCTCAGTAAACCTGTGTAGGTAAGTAATACGGAATATGCATAAAAAAATATTTGTCTCATATTTTTTTTTCTAGATTCTTTATTGTCTTTACAATAAAAGGTATTTTTTTATTAAGTGATTACTTAAACCCAGAAAATATTAAATAAAAAGTTAAAATTAAGGAAGGGAAATTCAAACTTACAAAACGCGCATTATTGGTCGGAACGAAATGTGACGTCGATGGTCAGTTCATCGAAATTATCGGGGTCGAAATTCACACTGTGTTAGTAGTGTTTGTGAGAAAAATTTACTTCTTCCATGATTTTTATAGCAATTAAAACTGTTAATATGTATAAAGTAACTGAAACACATAATAGTAAACAAACACGAAATGACAATGACGTCATTGGTCATGTCATTAGCGCGCGCAAAATGCGGCGTTTGAATAGCTCTTTCTTTAGTCAGTGTTTTAAATATCACTTTGTAAATTAGTTTGACTATTTTCAAGCTTATTTATATTTTCTCTATGTTATAGAGTCGTAAATGATCAGATTATGATATTAAAAAAAACATGCATATTCCCTATTCTTTTGTTGCTCTTCACAGAGTGGGTGTCGCTACCGAAACCGAACCCTCTGATTCTGGAGGAGCGAGCCCAAAGCCCGGCAATGGCTCTTGAGTTGCAGGTGTCCATGGATGGATGGCAGTAGTCATATACCCTCAGATGACCCGTCTCCGAGCCCCGTTTCCCCACTATACCTTAAATAATAAAGTTGCTAAATTCGTGGTTTATGAATGATCCACATTTTACACTTGACTTTAACTTTTTCCACGAGATTATTTTTGGAGGGTGTAAGATAATTATTAATTTGATCTTAAGGACTGAGGTATACCTACCTAACCTAAATGCATATAATTAAACTATATTTATGTGACTTTTGAAGTACCAGGAGAAGTCAAAAGATACAAAATGTATGTATGTATGTATATATATATTGGTGATGTGAATTTTGTATAAGTAAAGAAAATGATAATTTTTCCTATTAAAAATCATATTGTAAAATATATGTGTGTAAGAAAATGTGGAGTTTTTTTTCGCTATTGTGCCTTATCTATACTAATATTATAAACGTGAAAGTTTGTAAGTATGGATGGATGGATGTTTGTTACTCTTTCACGCAAAAACTACTTAACGAATTTGGATGAAACTTTAAGGTAATATAGCCTATACCTACATCAGATCACACTACCCAAACTCAGTTTCTCTCTCTCTACTCTGATCACACTTCCCGCCCATTCGGCTGCCCCAGCAGATATAATATATTATTATTATATATATACACACATCAAAAGTGTCTAGGGATCAAGCATTTTTATGCGGATTTCTTGAGATTGAGATGTGGCTTTGGCCCTGGCCTGCTCAGTCGCCAGACTTGAACCCGATTGAGCATGCATGGGACATGCTACAGAGAAGAGCTCTGCCGAATATGGAGGGTATCCAGTCGCAAGAAGACCTTTTTTTGTTGTTGCAACGAACATGGGCGGCCATTCCACAGCGTGATTTGGATGAACTCATTTTGAGTATGCCAAACCGATTCTTGTGTTGTTAGTGTTCGCGGTAGAAACACGGATTATTAATTGTTTAAGTTACCTAATAAAATTTTAAAGAAAACTGTTATTTCAGTCTTTTTTTCGAACTTTAATGTTAGTGGGTCAAATGTCGAAAATCCCTTTATTAGGAAAATGGCAAATTTCTTTATTAATGCAAAGGTGACTTGGTTTATCGTTACTGTGACAAACGAAAACATTTTATTTGATGAATCCTTAAAGAAAATTTTAATTAATATCAATCAGGAGAAAAGTTATTGCAAAAATATATGTTGATCCCTAGACACATATGTTGATCCCTAGACACATATGTTGATCCCTAGACACATATGTTGATCCCTAGACACTTTTGATGTGTGTATATGGCTCTCCCACAGCAAAAGTAATTACATACAGTGATGTCAATACTCTCAGATAGCTTTATTATCAAACTAGTTGTTGGCCGCGGCTCCGCTCGCGTGTATGTCGGCTATCACAGCAAATAGTAACCTATGTGTTATTCTGATTCAGAATATAGTGTCTGCCCTCTAACGCAACGAACGAACAAACGACTGATTTGGCGGGAAATACACCAACCAATCTTTCTGTTTGGTTGGTGTATTTCCCGCCAAATCAGTCATGCAAATTGGTATGTGCGTCCACCAATCAGAACGTTGCGTGAGAGAGACAGACACTACCCAAACTCAGTCTTTGATCACGCTTTTCGCCCGTTCGGATGCCCTTCTAGATATATGCTCTAAGGTTAAGCCATACTTTCGTTGAGCGTTACTTCTTGTCAGCATATCGATGGGGTTTCAAAGGTCCAACCTCTGCAACACATCATATCTGTTAAGATGTAAGGAACACTACTGGGCGTTATTGAGATCGAGAACGTGATACCTCTGCTCACTTGCTCTTAATACTATAAAAAAACGCGTTGTTAAAGAGATATGGACTACGGCTTTTGAAACTTGTTTCATACTTTTTCAGCGTAGTTTTTTATCGCAGTTGGGTTTTAGTTTTTACTTTTTTTTTATTTAAAATGTTTTGAAGCCTCTGTCATATTAATTTCTTTGCAAAGTATATTTTAAAATCGGTACCATAGAAATATCACAAATATCGAATAAATACGGACAAAGTCACGAGAAAATGCTAATAATATATATATATTTGAAATGTACAAGTAACGCCCTTTTGAATGATACCAAACACGGCATATTTATCTCAAATTATTTTTTTAATACAGTACTTTATGTCGGCTAGAGGGCGCCACATTAGATTCAGTGACACGTCATATAGCTTAGAACCAGCGGACGATCAAGACGCTTCTAACGATATCTCATTTGTCCAGTTCTAATAAGTAGTTAAGGAGCTATGAGTGAACAGATGAAGATACATACATGACGCGTGTTCAGGGGTCTTTCCTGGCTTGTGTATCATTGTCACTATGAATACCTTCCATAATCTGGACAAATATTGTACTCGAAGTACGCCATTGTAAAGCATGACTAGAAAAACCAATGCTTTGCTGGGAAGTTGCATAATAATTTATTTTGTCATGAGATCGAAACCTGGGGCTTTTTGTTTTGAAGTCCATTTATGGTTCTCTTCAGTTCCCCAACTGTGACTGGCCTTAGTAGAATAGATAGTTGTAGGTCCTGCTGCAGTGTACATTCGATTTCGTTTTCAAACTCCGTATTGTTGCTGTTGCGACTGTCGGGCTACTCCCTAGCAGTCTGGGACTTCTCCCACTTGATTGACGTACGTTTAATTTAGCGCTGGTAACGTACGTCCCACGCACCCCTGAATGCGTATTTCGAAGGGACTTGTTTAGAGGAAACTTGAATACTAATCTTGATGCTAATCTTGATATTAATCTTGATACTAATCTTGATACTAATCTTGATATTAATCTTGATACTAATCTTGATACTAATCTTGATACTAATCTTGATACTAAGGGATAAGGGATAAAATAAAAAGAATGCTTTTTCTTTTATTGCTTCAGGGTTCGGCTTCTATCTAGGTGTTGTTGCCTCTTCGGTGGCTACGCTGCGACTGACTCGAACCGTCAAACGGCTCGCTTTATAAGGCGGCCGGTCCGCCCTTATAGGCGACCACGTAAAATTGATCGCTTTTTTGAACCTTTTTCACTTGAGCCGAACCCTTTAAAAGCGTTTATTTAAAAAACCCTTATAAAAACTATTACAATATATACATCAAATTACTCGTTATGACTTATTCTATATAATGGTATAACAATTTTTATAATTACTACAATTCAAATTGTGTTTTTAGAGCGAAAACAACAAAAATTCTTAAGACAGTTTTGCTATTCCTATTAATAGTTCTTAAATATAGTATAAAATAGTTTCTTATTATGATATTACGAGTTTTTATGTTATTTCTATCCATTTAGATTAGTTTTAATTAGTATTTATCACATAAAATTTACTAACAAAGAATTACGTAATTACGAAACCGTACACAATAGGACTTAATTGTTATCACTCTTACTAGATTTACTAGCAATTCTTTTTCTTAAATAACTTAAGTAATAAGTAAAAGAAATATTACGTTCTTATTAGAATCTTATAGAAATGTTACCTAAACAACTAATCACTCTATACTAAGGACATGTTTAGTACCAAATATAAGTCAAAATATGTATATAAGAACTAAGTATTACTATATGATTCAGTCTTAAAATTTCTACCTTATTTACATTAAAGGCTGAACGCTCGTTAGAGCTGTCGCTACTTGCTCTACGTTGCCTGAGTGGGGTCTTCGTCGCCGACAGTTGCCTTCATTTGGTGTAAAAATAGCTGCTAAGTGTTTAGCAAACAAATTGGCCTTTTCTTTACTTGACCTAGTCCAGCCAGATGAAGTTCTAATGGGGGTATTTATATTGCTGTGGCCTGTCTAGCGCTTTTGTAAGCTTCCAGAGCGAATTCAGTCGATTTTGTGGCAGTGCGGTGCCGGCGGTGAAAATCATCTTTGCCCGGAGCGGCTAAATAGCTAGATCGGGCCCTATACATACATACTTACATACATATATAGCCTGTTAAAATCATAAACCTCCTTTGGCTTTGCCGTAGTCGGGTAAAAAAGCAAACGAGCACACACGAGAATGATTTTAAATAGTAATCATTTTACCATATTGTCACGTTGTCAGTGAAATTAAAAATATTTTAGAATAAATAGAAGAAGAGGAGGTCAATGAACAAATGTATTTTTTTACAGAATCTATTTAATAATAATAACTGATTACTGAACGTTTTAGTTCTGGATTACAGCTGTACTGTACACAGCAGCAATTAAAAAAAACAATATTTATCATTTAAAAATATGGATCTATCTAAGGCGCTCATAGCCCAGTTGCATTAGGTGATTAGAAATAATCACTAAGGGTAAGTAACGACGGCGCGGTCAGTACCTGGATGGGTGAGCGCTGGTGGCATGATACCATGAGCGTCTCCGTAATTCGGAGGTCAAGTTAAGCAGTTGGTCCCGAATGTTATCATAGATAGGCAAGATTATATGTAGCCACAACGTAAAAACAAAAAATACTTTTTAACCCCCTATGCAAAAAGAGGGGTGTTATAAGTTTGACGTGTCTGTCTGTCTGTAGCTCCGTAGCTCGCGAACGGTTGAAGCGATTTTAATTTATTTATTTTGTATGAAAGGTGAGTTACCGGCGAGTGTTTTAAGACATGTTAGATGAAAACCAAAGTTGTGGGGGGTGAAAGTGGGAAAGAATAACCGAATGTCAGCAAATTTACCCAAGTAGGGTGGCAAATATATAGCATCACATGCACTTTACAAAATTAATAATAAAAATAAATGATTTTTTTTTAAATCGGTTGAGCCGTTTGAAGTTAATGGGGCTGAAAGTGGGGATGGAAAACAGAATGGCTATGAATGTATCCTAATGTTGTATCAAATGAAAGAGCACTGAAAAAGAATATTAATGACTATTACTAACTAATGACTAATGAATATTATGACCTATAAAAAATATAAAATAAAAATTAAATTAAAGAAACTGAATCTTAAAGTACCTATGTATGTACGAGTATTAATAATTCTAAAAAAATTACATCGCGTAGAGGACCGCTCCAAACCTAACAATTCAATTACAAATATTAAAGTTTAATATATAACGCGATGTTGGTCCCACAACGCGATGCATATTTTTTTTTAATTATCAATACTCGTACATACATAGGTACTTTAAGATTGAGCTTCTTTCATAATTTTTTACTTTTAAAGGAAACTCGAGTTATTATGTCGGGGGTCTTTTTTTTCTTTATTTAAGTTTTTAGTGTATAAAAAAGTTGGTGTAGAAAAATATCGATTTTTATACCTTTTCGATCTTAGAGCTTTAAACCAATTATAGTATAAATAAAGTTGGTTTAGGCCGAGGCCGCACTACGGCTAAACCGCCGCGGTTTTTAACAGCCTGATTTTGTGACATAGGGAAATGTATGGAAGCGGCCACACTGGCGGTTTTTTACCGCGACTGATTTTAAAACCGCGACAACCGCGGGCGGTTCTATACAGTGTTGCCAGAAGATTACTTTTGTAACGTTTCAGGTGATTTTTCATCTCTTGGTTACTTTTAACGTTACACAAATAAGATTTCATTTTAATACACTCCCCTATCTGCCTCTGCCAAAATTGGAATACTTGGTGTCGACATATCGAGCGAAGTCCAGTTCAGATAATTGCATTCTTGCAGATTCCTCCGTAGAGACGTTACTGAACTGAGGGACCTATACTCGTATTATGCCGCCATAAATCTGTAATGTCGTATTCTAAAGTTTTAAGATTTTCATAAAACTTTTAAGAAATTCTTAAATAAATTCTTATATAATAAGCGTTGACCTAGAGATAGGGCCATCTCAAAAATTTAGAAACCAGGACAACAAGCGTAAAATCCCCGGATATTTGCGGTCATAATCCGAACACTTTTATATTTTTTTATTTTATTTAGTCGAAATAAAAAGAATACATAGTTCAATTAGTCGAATATTTTCATAGGTATTCAGTTTAATTAAAGTCAGTTATTTTTCATCTAAATCAGTGATAGAAAAGTAAAATCTCACAGTTGTGAAAATGCTTTTCAAACAGTAGTATATTTTTCACAACCTTTTTTTTTAAACCAGACTAATTTGCCAAAAATATCTTTAAGTTGAAACTCATAAGATATCATTCCAGTATTCAAGCTCTAAGTTTTTTAGTCTTATCTTATTAATATAAAAATCAATTGATGTTCGTTTGTCTCGCTAAAACTCGAGAACGGCTGGGCTGGATTTAGCTGTTTTTGGTTTTGAAATGTTTGTCGTAGTCCAGGAAAGGTTTAAACTGTAAAAAATTTAAAATAACTTGAAAATCCAAATCTCACTTGTACGAATTAGCGGGCACAGCTAGTAACAAATAAAAAAATATCTGCTTAAAGTTTTCATCAGCAGTCTTATTATGTTTTTTTTGTGTTTTCATCTTCTTTATTTAGAATATGTACTCTGAACATTCAATGGCAAGAAACTTTCTCTATTTCGATCATCCAACCTTTTTGAAATGGTTGCAAGTAGGTATCCTTCTGGTTTTAAATACTGAATTATATTTTTTTTCTAATGCTTTTATTTTTGAGTAAATGATGTGCATAATTGAATGCATGAAAAACAGGTATGCTTCCGATTTAAAAAAAAAATCAGATCCGGGGGCTTTTTTAAGCTTTTGAAATAATCCACATTCAGGACTCACTCGATAGCTGGAAACAGATTTCGCCAACGCGTCTTTGAATAATAGAGAAGCTGTTTATACTCAACCTCGACTGTGTCAGAGAGTTCTTTAAGAACTTTTTAGACTGTAGCCTTTATTATTCCCAATTTTATTTGGGGTCGGCTTGTTTAAGTGGCCAAAACTTTTTTTTTGATGTTGTTGAATCAACATATACTGGCAAACGATCACATGCGTGGTGCAGTGCGTTATTGATAATGTGTGCAGAGCATCCCACACCAACTATTTTCGAATTCAGATTTTGTTTTAACTTATGGAATTATAAAACAGTGTTGGTTCCATGGCGCTCTATTCTACCGAAGTTCGTATTACAATTATCTCCAGAAAATGCAACACATTTAGTTAAAAGATCATGCTGTTGAAGTTGCTTTCCTAAAAGCTCAGTAATTATCTCAGATCTGTCATTTCATTTCGATTTGGTTTTCTGGAGGTTTTAAAACTTCAATCTAAAGGAGAGCTAGATTATCTGTTGGCAACACTGTTCGCGGTTTTACCGCGTAGTGTGTGCGCTTCGGGCGGTTTTGCGGTTTGGCGGTTTAACCGCGGGCTGGAAAAAAACGTAGTGCGGCCTCAGCCTAATGCTCTAAGTTCTCGATACTTGGAATTTTATATCGATACATCGAAATATTAAATATAGCTCAAAAATATCGATAAATTGTAAAAATAATTTCGATGTATCGATATTTTTTCCACAAGCCTATCATGTCATGTCAGTCAGATATATTCAGTCAGTTGTCAGTTCAGTTCGCTAACGTTATCTGTCAGTGACACTTACATTCTGTTGATACTTGCTCGCGTGCTTGCTCGTGCTCGATAACAACGCGTGGGATCACGACACCTCTGTCGGCATTACTTTAACTAAAACTACTACAACATTTTGTTAATCTAAACACAACGCCAAGTGCGTTTCTGTTGTTTTCCTGTTCTTTGAGTTCCTCAGTGAAGCGAGAAATCGCCGAGAGGTTGAATTTAATCAACACTCGGTATCAATAATAACAAGTTCTTGAAAATGGTAAGTTACACGTGTTTACTGTTATTTAGAAATTAGTTTGTAAAATACTATGATAGTATTCGAAATTTATTATATTGTACCCAGTTTTTAGTTGTTTTATTGTCTATTCAAAATCAACATGTTTTTTAGGTTATCATAACCTAAAAAGTTTTGTTTATTTTCTTGTATATTTGTACATTATTACTGAAACGCCGTATAGTAATATTAAATATAGCATAGTTAATAATTGGGTGGATTAGCATTTCAATTCAAACCTAAATCAAGTTTTAGATGTTTATCCCAAGTTGTGTAATTTACTTGCAAGCATTGCAATTAATGTTATTGTTTCTTTTCAGACTGATGAAGCAGCAGTTAACCCTAAGGCGTACCCATTGGCAGATGCTGCCCTTACTGCCAAAATTCTCAACCTTGTGCAACAGGCAGCTAACTATAAGCAGCTGCGCAAAGGTGCCAATGAAGCCACTAAGACATTGAACCGAGGGCTTTCAGAATTCATCATAATGGCTGCCGATGCTGAACCATTAGAAATAGTGTTGCATATACCCATCCTCTGTGAGGACAAAAATGTACCTTATGTATTTGTAAGATCCAAGCAGGCTTTAGGTAGGGCCTGCGGTGTCTCGCGGCCCATCATTTCTTGTTCTATCACAATAAATGAAGGCTCCCAGCTGAAACCTCAAATATTGAGCATTCAACAAGAAATTGAAAAACTCTTAGTGTAAGTGATGTGTGTTAAAATTAAGAGTGATATATTATATGCTAAATATATAATTGTATTTTTTAAATAAACATGTTTTTCTTTTATTATCGTAATTAAAACTAATCTCCAATGGAGAAAGTGTTCGGCTAATTTAAATCTTTCATTATGAATATCAAAATTATAATTTTCTGTATATATTGACTATAGTTTGCACTTGAAAATACCTAAATATTGCCATAGCCTTAACATGTTAAAAGTAAAAAAAAACATTTAGACTAAAGATACTTGTTACATGCATAGTGTTTATGAACAAGGCACCAAAGTTATATACTTTAGATCGTGAAAGAGCCACGCTTAGGCATGAATGGGCCGGCTTGACCCAAGTGATACCACAGCCTCACAGAAAACTGGTGTGAAATAGTGCTTGCGCTGTGTTTCACAGAGTGAGGATACCGGGGGCCCATACCCCAACCCCCTATCTCCCCCTCCCAAAGGCCAGCAACGCACTTGTGACGTCTCTGGTGTTGCAGGTGTCCATTGGCGGCGGTAATTGCTTACCATCAGGCGATACGTCTGCCCGCCTATACCATAAAAAAAAACATCTTCCAAAAGTAAAGTACCATGTCAATAACTTGGAACATACTTTTGAGGCCAGGTCATGTTTCTTCTTAATAATTATGTACACTAAAAATGACTAGTATGATATCACAACTTCGTAGAGAACCAGCGGTAATTTCCTTTAATTACAACACATTATTGGTTTTAAAACACCCTTGGAAATGACCATGAGGCAAAACTGGTTAGGGCTTTATATAAATGCTATTTGTTGCCCGTGGCTCCGCCCCCGTATATTTCGGTTATCGCGGCAAATAGTAGCCTATGTGTTATTTTGATGTATAAGCTATATTACTGTAAAGTTTCATCCAAATCCGTTCAGTAGTTTTTGCGTGAAAGAGTAACAAACATCCATCCATACTTACAAACTTTCGCATTTGTAATATTAGTATAGATTTAATTGAGAAATTGTAAGTAAATAGGTATTCAAAATGTGTAACAAGTACCACCATGTGCCATCAGTCAAACGCATAAGCAGCCACCTCTCTTCCTATTCTGTCTCATTATCATGTATATCTGTATAATTTCAGTTATGAATAAGCGGCTTGTTTGTACGGCAACAAACCCCGGCATGGTGTGTAGTTGGCCTTAGAACATCCATTAACCCAAACTTTTCTTTCTCCCAAGTGAATAAAAAACAATCTGATATGCAAAAAAAATAAAAATTTATTATAAAAATATAATTCAAGATAGTTCCCTAAATATATTCCTGGTAATACTTTAATAGATATCATGATATAAAATAATTTTTAACTCTAAGATTCCAATTGTCTTCCCATCTTGTCTTCTGGAAGACACCCAATTCCTTCCTCATGTTCTCAGCCAGAGCATTTTGTTTGGCATTATTGGGAAATTCTTTAAACCAGCTGACAATTTTTTTAGCTAACTCATCACTATTTTTAAATGTATACCCATTAATCCCGTCTTCAACTAGCTCGTCTAAACTGTAAGGGAAAAAACACTGGGTCATAAAATAAAATTATTACCATGTGGTGTTATAGAGAGGGCGGGCAAACAAAAGATGACTGTCGAATTAGGGATGGAATGATGTTTTAAGTAGTAATAAAATTTATAATATAGACTAGAGGTCAAAATTGGCTTACGATTATTAAAGTATATAAAACTATCTGAATATTTCAAGTAAATAATAATATGTATCCCAAACGGGTATAATTCTTTTATTCAGAGAAGAGAAAAAATTCAAAAGCTTTCTTGGCTGTCAGCTGTTAGTATTATTGAAGTGATTTGACTTTGAATAAATTTATAATACTTCAGGAGCACTTACCACAGGAAATCAAAGGCACAAACTGGAAGCCCTGCTCCAAACATGTCCACAACCTTCATTGGTAAATCTAAGCCTGAAGAACTCGTATGAAAACAGAGACCTAAATCTGCACAAGCCACCATTGTAGGATAATCTGCCGCTTCTAGCCAGGGTGCAATGACCTTTATGTATTTCCATTGTTTTTGTTTTATCACCTCTAGATAATGCTCTTTCATGGGCCCCTTGCCCGTAACAACACAGACGAGCTTAGGAAGATTCTGTGCTGTATCATATGTAGTTTCGTATACTGCAAATAGAGATACAAAATATTTATCAGAAAATGTGTAACCATGAATTTGTTGGTTCTTTCTTCTCATTGTGCTTAACACTTTTGAAACACGCAGTACAGACATAATGATTAACTTCATTTTTACCCGACTACGGCAAAGCCAAAGGAGGGTTATGATTTTGACAGGATATGTATGTATGTACAAAAAATGACGCTGAAAAACTATGTAACACGTTACATAGAAACGCACCATAACACTTTAATAACTTGTGACTACGGCTTTTCAAACTTGTTTCATACTTTTTCAGCGTCGTTTTTTGTCGTAGTTGGGTTTTAGTTTTTACTTTTTTTTTTTTTCAAAATATAATATTTTACAAGAAAGAAGATTTCAAATATTATTGTTTTAAATAAAGAGGTGTCATCATCATCTGAGCCAAAAGTCATCTACTGTTGGGAGAGCCACGCTTCGGCATGCATGGGCCGGCTCGACCGGAGTGATACCACGGCCTCACAGAAAACCGGTGTGAAACAACGTTTGCGCTGTGATTCACCAAGTGAGTAGAGAGATACCGGAGGCCCATGCCCCAACCCCTCCCCCCAAAGGCCGGCAACGCACTTGTGTCGCCTCTGGTGTTGCAGTTGTCCATGGGCGGCGTTAATCGCTTACCATCAGGCGTCAGGCGGTCAAATGTGATTAATAATAGTCAAACTAACTTTATAGGATCGAACCAAGTGGCGTGCAATTGGGGCGGCCTATGTCCAACACTGGACTTCGGTAAGCTGATTATGATGATGAAAGTAACTTTTGACTTTAACTTTTAAATCTGGAATACATTATATTTGTATATTTTAGATAGCCACTAATGCATATAAAATTTAATTCTAAAATACTAACCCTGAAAAGCATCTATCATTATACCAAAGTCCTCATCCGGAGTCCAGCTGCTACTACTAAACACTATTCCAGGTCTATCTTTCCGAGCTACAACAGTTTTGTCTATCATTTGCGTAAATGCTGTGCGCTCACTGTCTATAGTCATGGTTTCATTCAAGGCCTGTTTCCCTGGTCCAAACTCAGGGTACTTTGAGCTTAACTTCAAGAACCACTTATGTTTTTCATCTAGTGTTATGGGATGAAATATTTTCGGTGGTCTATCATATAGTACTGCGGCCTGCCTGAAAAATTAAAAAAATTACACTGTATTTTTCCACTAACACTTCTCTTTATAATAAAATATATATTATAATAACAATATACTAGAAATAAGCATGGAATTTCTAATTATGTTTTGTGTATCCTCCAACAAGAAAAAAAAGCAAGCAAAGCTTCTGATTTCAGTGCAAGATTTAGGGACTAATTAGGCTTTAAATAACTGGTCTACCAGTAGGTATCAGCTATAAATTATGTGCAAAGTTATCTAGCCTTTGTAATTTTGAAACAATATTAATTATAAAATTAATATACACAACATATTCTTGCACATTTAAATATATTAATTAGTAGATGTTGCCTGCGGCTCCGCCCGCGTGTATATCAGCCATCTGTCAAAGATTCGTCGTAACAACTCAGAAACCTTTGTGGGCTCATGCAGGGACAATATTTTATTGCTTGCTTGCGCATCACGCCGAAACTACTCAACGGATTCAAATGAAACTTGATACGATTTGAGTTCATACCACGAGGTAGGACATAGTATACTTTATATCCCGAAATTCAGCACTGTTTCCTAGAGAGAGGGGTCGAAAGTCAAAATATGTACTTAGTTGTAATTCAATAACACATAGTCAGATTTCATTAATTCTTTTTTTGCTAAAAAGAAAAAAAAAAAACGGGAAAAGAGTTTTTTTTGTCCGCGACTGTACACTGCCTGTGGGAAGCTGAGACAGATATGTAAACATGGCGGTACGAAGTTCGCCAGGTCATCTAGTATTTTTATAAAATTAAAGTTTTGACTTTAGTTTCGATTATAGAGTATTTCAAAAATGTTTTTCAAAATATCTTTAATGTATAGAATTGAACCTGTTACATTTTTATTATAAGTATACAGATTTAATTCATCATCATCATATCAGCCGTAAGAAGTCCACTGCTGAACATAGGCCTCCCCTATTGATTTCTATTTCGCCCCTTCGGTAGCAGCCTGCATCCAACGAGTCATTATTTAATTAATTTACAAATATATTTTCCAATCATACTAACTTTAAATTCCAATGTGTCAACAAGTCTTCTTTCATAGAATAAGTCACACATAAGTTATAATCTGCCGATTGACCAAAGAACATCTCAATGGCCCTTGCTATTCTAACTATTATGTGATCTGCAGAGTATGACATTGCCATTATTGAGTAAGCATAATTGTGCCAGTCTATTACAAACTTGGTTCTAGTAATCAAACAGTAAAAGCGGCAAACTGGTAAAGATGGAATTGCAGGGGGATTTTGACAAAGCACATAGTGTCCATTCCCTGTGGTAAATAGTGTTAACAACAAACTTATCGTCTGCCATATCACTTTGGCCACATATCTCGCCAATCTTGGAGCTCCGGTAAGAGATAACGGATGAAGTTCGTGAATACTTATGTGAGGATGTTCCGAAATTTCCGTCAACGGTTGAGACTCCAAATAACCAATAATTTGTACTTCCAGACCGTTATTCGCTAGAGATAACGCGTGGTACTGCATACGTGGACTTCTACCGATGTCTCCGAGTACCACGACTTTTGCTACCTTCCGTTCTACTTGAGTGTCCATTCTGATGGTCAATTTACACCCACTTCAGTAAACAAGGATACAAGGTTCATTAAAATATCTTCTTATCATTCTTTTATAGCTTTATTTTAAACTAATGTCTGTTATCACTTATCACTCATTACTTGAATACAAGACAAGAAAACAAAATTTAAAGCAGCGTAGTTGTTACTGGGGATTGTTTATGTGTATAATTATGGTTATGTTAAACCTATTCTGGAGATGCTCTTTCGATGGCAGTTTAAGTGATTATAAAATCCTCAATTATTCGTAACTTTTTCTATAGTTTGTAACATTCAGATTGTTCAAAACCAGGACGGGAACCACACACAGTGAGAACAACATTGATATTTTGACAACGTCACGAAACATCAAAACCAGCTGATTGGTGTGGCGATTGGTCTTAGAGCATATATAGGTAGAGGGCTTGCTGAACGTGCGGAAAGCGTGATCGGAGTAGAGAGACTGAGTTTAGTTAGAGTCTATCTCTCTCACGCAAGCTTCTGATTGGTGGACGCACATACAATTTGTATGACTGATTTGGCGGGAAATACACCAACCAATCAGAAGCTTGCGTGAGAGAGACAGACGCTAACCAAACTCGGTACTCTCTCTACTCAGATCACGCTTTCCGCTCGTTCAGAACTCCCTCCATATAATGTATGCTCTATCGCATTGACGTATTTCCTCATTGCAGCTGCAGATTGCAAGTTTTGACAGCTCTTTAATTGTCATTGTTGTCAAAACAGTGAAGAATTCAACATTTCAAGAATCACAACAAAATATATTGTTTGTCAGTCAGTTTTCGCGTGCTTGTTGCATTTTAGGCAAGTTAACAAAATGTCTAAAGTGTTAATGATAAGACATTTGCCGTCTTCCCTTTCGATACAAGACAAGGAACTACTTTTGAAACATTTTGGGGCTGAAAAGGTTTGGGAAACAAGATCCAAACGCAATTATCTCTTTGCTTCTTTTAGCAGCGTTGAGAGAGCGAAAGCATCGCTTACACGGCTACATCAGCTTGAAATAGGCCAGAGAAGATTAGTTGTGGAATATTCTTACGATAAAGAGCCAGTGACGGGTAATAAGTCGGGAATAGAACAAAACTCGGAAACAACGAAGTTAATAAAGGAGTTTCTGAAAACTTTGAATGCTTGGAATCCATCAGTGGACTTTTATCAACCTCCCCCAGCACATTTAAGCTATAAATATCCAGATATCACTCCAGAAATATCAGTAAATATGGTATATGCACTGTTTTCAAATAAACCATTCTATGTACAAACTCTTCATTTAATGAATAAAATGTGCCTTGATGATCCTTTTCGAGAAAATTTAGCAGCTACGACATTTTTCAAAGATATATTTCAGAAGTTATTTTTAAGTGGAATGCAGCAACAAGTGGCTCAAAGTGAAACAGAATCGGAAATATCTTCTGCAGAGGATGAACATAAGATACAACAAACACGAAGAGTACTGAGAAGGAAACGAAAACTGCCTGTTCCTAGAGTTTGTCCAACTAATGTCTTATCTGCACCAACACCACCTAAAGTTAAGAAAGTAGTTATAAGCCAAGAAGAAGCTTTTGAAACAGTCCCTCCAATAATAGAGCCAAAGAAAATACTAGTAAATGTCCATCAAGATGCATTACAAAAACCATCAGAAGACCCAGAAGTTGTGGGTGAACTTGGTAAATTCCAGAAGGAAGAACAACCGGTAGAAGTTGAAGAAAAACAGCCAGAGCCAGAGCAACCAACCATAACCAAAAAAGAACTTCTACGCAACAGGATATCATACAGTGATATGAAAATATTGCCAGTATTCAAAAATTATCATCCAGGAGAACCGTCAATGAGGTTGTATATTAAAAACTTGGCCAAGACAGTTACAGATCAAGATGTTAAGAGAATATATAAACGTTATGTAAAAAACGTCACTGATGAGGAGATGACTGGATTTGATGTACGAATTATGCAAGAAGGAAGAATGAAGGGGCAAGGGTTTGTGACATTTCCCTCTGTGAGGATAGCAGAAACAGCCCTGAATGAAACAAATGGATATTTGTTGAAAGAGAGACCAATGGTTGTACAGTTTGCTAGAGCTGCCAATAAAAAAACAATTGAATGACATGTTTTTTTTTAATTTAAGTAACAATTGAAATGGTATTGTATCAAGACTGAATTATATAATATTAAAATCAACTTTACAAGACTAGCAGAATACCAATTTTCACTTTTTACAAAATTCAATGTTAATAAAATATCATCAGATTCCAGCCAACTTTAAATGTAGGTACTATACTAGGAGAATCCCTTCATGACATTGGGAAGTAGATGGGAACTTTTGGTATTCCTTTTTTAACATATGGGAAATCTGTCTGGGCCGTAATCCCACTGGAATTTGCGGTTGGGTGGTGTCAGAATCGGTATGACAGCACCTACGCCTCCAAATCTGGTGAGGCCTGGGAGAGCTCTAGGTAAGGTGCAAGCCGCCTCATTAGGCGGAACCGCGTATGGCTCTAACCGCCAATATCCTCTATAGGCGCCAGAGGCATGCCCGATTCTTTGCAGTCAGAGCCGCCCATGCCAGTGCACCATACAGTGCCAATTTGACCAGACCACCCCCACGTACAATTGAGCATTTTGATATTCAAGAGCATTTGGAATGGGCAACCCTCAAAGCAATTTCTAGAGCGTATATACAAAATAATTTAAATTATGTAAAACATAATTTCATTTAAGGTTTTACATAATACGTCTGCTCATTTGCCCCGCCTAGACTATTCCACAAAAAAAAAACGGAGATGATGTAAACTTTAATCTGTTATAGATTATATCCAATTACCCCTAAAAGTTGTTATTTTAAGGGTTTTGGAATGAGTAAAAAATTTAGAATATTTTGTAATGTACCCTTGGCCGAAATACTGATGTTCCCCGAGTTCAAAATTATCGAAATTATTATGTTTTTGTGAATAGTTGCTAGTTAGTTGAATTCTCAGGGGCAGGAGGAGTTAAAAATGGGACCGCACAATGAAAAGCGCATTAAAATTAATAATTATATTTGCATCAACTCAATAGCATACGACATAGAATCCTCATCATTTTCAGTAATCTGACCAGAGAGTAATTTAAATAAGGGCAATAAATCACTAACATTGTTCAACTGGTTTATAAGATTCACAACGGTATTCAATGTGTTTTGTAAAACGAATGTCACCTTTTGATCTTTTGTCATCAAGTACTGCTGGTAGAATGCATCCATCAGTAATATGCACCAGTCAAATAATTTACTTTCATAGTCTACATCCATAGTTTTCTCCGAGTTCACCAAAATATGTGTAATATACGTTAATAAAAATAGAGTGTCATCTAAACTGAGATTATTTCTCAAATGTGGAATAATTAGAGCATCACTGAATGATATCTGTAAGGTAAAGTTGAATAGTTCAAACTTAGCCCTGTGTGCAATCTGTTCTTTTTTAGTTTTATTGTCACTTAATAGTAAATTATGTATCTCGTCCGCATTACTGACATCTATGATGCTTGGATTCACTAGTTTGATACAATAACTTAGTAACGCTACTAAAATCGTTTCTGGGATGTCATTGAATTGCTTAATCATTTGATAAACGGCTCTGAAGTCACCTTTCTCTAATAAAGGTGGTATAACATTGCCGCACATACTTCTTTCAGTGACTCCTAATTTCAAGAGATCTTTAATTTCATTATTAACTTTAAATTGCAATTCGGTTGGTGAATCCCAGTCTGCAATCTCCATACACTCATCTTGGATGATCTCATGTGACCCGAGAAGACTGGACAGGTTTCTCTTAGTCTGTAGAACATACGGTAACATGCCTACATGGTTAGATGCCTCAAGGATGATTCGCCCATAGAAGCAATATAATTTTGCATCTTCTGAATACATTTTCATCGGGTATCTGCAAGACCCAACTCCTAGGACAATGTTGTAGGCTACTATAATAGCACCATCTTGTTCGGTGTTGCTTCCAAATAGTATGAGATGGTCTTTGCCCATCCAGGCCAGGGAGACACTGGAATGGGTTGATATCCATGGTACAGTGCCTACAGTCTTCCAGTCTTTGAAGTTGTATACTGTCATTTTTCCATCACTCCCTGTAATTAAAATGTTTTCTACAGTAAATATTTGGTTACTCGTATTTTATTGTTAATTATGTATGTCTTTTTTATTATATTTATTTATGACTAAATCCATATTCTATTATGTTGGTAGTAGCAGGTTAAATAAAAACTCATTTTAATAGGTCTTTACCTATGAAATTGCCGTTTTGGATGCAATAAGTGAAAGTACTTATTTTTTCAAACTTTTTTATTTCTGTTATTAGAAGTAATCACCCATGGAATCGACGCATTGGCAGTTTATTGATGCCCTTCTTGTAAAAATCAGCTGGACGGGAGGCAACAAACTCTTCAAAGGCATTTTGTACTGCCTCTCGGAAATTGAATTTTTTACCCACAAAAAAGTTGTCTAAATTTTGGAAAAAGTAATAGTCGGTAGGTGCAAGGTCTGGTGAGTATGGCGGATGAGGGAGAGCTTCCAACCCCAGCTCTTGCAGCTTGGAGACTGTCTGTTGCGCAGTATGGGGTCGCGCGTTGTCGTGAAGCAGCTGCAAGAGCTGGGGTTGGAAGCTCTCCCTCATCCGCCATACTCACCAGACCTTGCACCTACCGACTATTACTTTTTCCAAAATTTTGACAATTTTTTAGTGGGTAAAAAATTCAATTCCCGAGAAGCAGTACAAAATGCCTTTGAAGAGTTTGTTGCCTCCCGTTCAGCTGATTTTTACAAGAAGGGCGTCAATAAACTGCCAATGCGTTGGCAAAGATGCGTCGATTGCATGGGTGATTACTTTGAATAACAGAAATAAAGAAGTTTGAAAAATAAGTACTTTCACTTATTGCATACAAAACGGCAATTTCATAGGTAAAGACCTATTATTATGAGTAATGAGAATATAATGTTGAATACCAATCCTTATACATGGAATCCAATATTAACAATATGAAGCACTTTTAAACTAAAAAATACTCTATTGCAGACTCAAGCAAGGGTTTTGTATATTAAAACCATTGCGTACAAAACCCATAGTAAAATATTAAGAGATATTCTATATTTTAAACCCAAATGTATTATTGATCAAAAACAAAGTTAATCAAACAAAAAAACTCTCAAAATGAAGAGTTACACACGCATAACTGGAAAGCCATGAGTTCAACTGTACAAAACAGATTTTATAGTAGGAATATAATTTTTTCTACTTACACAAAACATAAACAGCGTTTTTCCCCTCAGTGCAGATAAATTTGCCAACAACATAAACATCATCAGACCTCACAATTTTAGTCTTGGTAAGCTTTGTTCGCTCCACATCACCCAACTCATCTCTCAACGCACAGTTTACAATGTCATATTCATCCTTAATGCTCTTTACAATATAACAAATGTGGTCCGTTTTATTTATAGTATAGCATGCAGATTCAACAATTGTATCCGTATCTTTAATTAATGCTTTATTCTCGTAAGTTCTCCTGTTGTCAAGTGCATATGGTAAAGATGCACAGTTACCGTTACAGAATACCACAAGGGCTGATTGGTTCTCCCGTGGAATCACTTTCAGGATATTTATAGGAAACTAAAATGTAAAAATAAGTTTAATAAACAGATATAAATTAGATTAACAATAATATAGCCGATAATGTTAATATTGTTTTATATACCTTGTATTTCTTTACTTTATCCAAATTGTCCGAATCTTCTTTCCATGTTTTAATTGTATTTTTATTGAAAACGCTTACATAGCTTTGCTGCTCTTTGTCGTATACTACTGCTGACGTTATGTGGTCCTTAGATGTCCATCCGCACACTTGCTTCTGATCTGAAAGCTGAAAAACACCATCATCAACATAACCTATAAAATCTGAAGTGTTTTGATTAAAATTATATAATTGTAAATACTTTTAAACATGACTTGTAATAGTCAATTAATATTAAATAAAACTTACTTGATATTTATTAACAACATTGCGTCCTAAAGTTACAATAACGTGTTCATTCTCCTTGTCTTCGGCGACGCCTAGAAAGCTTTTCTGATCTATTAAAGGACATAATACATAATAATTGTGTAACTTTGCCATTATTTATAGTATGGCCATAGGACTACAACTTATAAAAAAAGTTAAATATATTAGCTTGGTCAAATTCTACGCTTTTAAATTTTAAACCCCACAACAACACTCAACACGCTGGTGGTGACACAGTGACAGCTGTCATACAAAATACACTGGCAGACTTAAACAAAGAATCTTTGTCTAAGCTGGCAGATAATTGACATCTAGATGCACAGAGTATCTAAACTAAATGGAGAGAGACAGACCAAAACTCAATAAAACTAAACTCAGTCTCTCTCTCTCTCTACTCTGATCACGCTTTCAGCACTCCCTCTATGTATATATGCTCTAAGAAGAAAACTTAGTGGTGAACAGAACTTTTATTACAGTAATTTAATAATATTTATTAAAATACAAAATTTGAATTTCTTCTTTATTTTGTTTGATTTACGATATGTAGAAAACGAATGTATATCTCAATGTTGCGTACATACTAAGCAGAATTTCTAGTTAAAAATTCTGAAAAAGCATAATAATCAGCATACTTGCCGAAATGAAAAATTCGTATTCAAAGTTCAAGGTTATTGAATGAAGTGACTTTTGCTTATCGTCCAAATGTATGTATTACATCATCTCATCGCTTCACTCAGCGCACGTTAAATATCTTACTGGAGTGACCTGTTTGTTCTTTATTTATTTGCTCACTTCATTTGTGGCAGTCTTCCAGTGCGCACTATCATGTCGACAGCCGGAAAAGTTATTAAGTGTCAAGCGGCGGTTGCATGGGAGGCAGGTAAACCTTTTTCTATCGAAGAAATTGAAGTCGACCCTCCAAAAGCCGGTGAAGTGCGCGTTAAAATTACCGCATCCGGAGTTTGCCATACAGATGCCTACACACTTTCTGGAAAAGACCCTGAAGGTGTATTTCCCGTCGTTTTGGGTCACGAAGGTGGCGGTATTGTCGAGAGCGTCGGCGAGGGAGTAACTTCAGTCAAGCCTGGAGATCACGTTATACCTTTATACGTTCCTCAATGCAACACATGCAAGTTCTGTCTGAACCCAAAAACAAACTTGTGCCAGAAGGTGCGTATTACTCAGGGCCAGGGTGTTATGCCCGATGGCACTAAAAGATTCCGTTGCAAAGGACAAGAGCTATACCATTTCATGGGATGCTCCACATTCAGTGAATACACAGTTGTTGCAGAAATTTCTATTTGCAAAGTTAATAAAGCGGCTGCCTTAGATAAAGTATGTTTGTTGGGTTGTGGTGTACCAACTGGTTATGGGGCTGCTCTGAATACCGCTAACGTTGAAGCTGGCTCTAACTGTGCTATCTTTGGTCTCGGAGCTGTTGGTCTTGCTGTTGCCTTGGGATGCAAAGCAGCAGGAGCTAAACGCATCATCGGTGTTGACATAAACCCTGACAAATTTGAAGTTGCTAAGAAGTTCGGAGTAAATGAATTTGTCAACCCCAAGGACTATGAGAAGCCCATCCAGCAAGTACTTGTAGACCTGACTGATGGTGGTTTAGACTACACTTTTGAATGTATTGGAAATGTTAACACTATGCGTGCCGCTCTTGAAGCCTGCCACAAGGGTTGGGGTGTTTCTGTGGTCATTGGTGTTGCTGCTTCTGGTGAAGAGATTAGCACTCGGCCATTCCAACTTGTTACTGGGCGTACCTGGAAGGGAACAGCTTTTGGAGGCTACAAGAGCAGAGATAATGTACCAAAGCTTGTAGAAGAGTATTTGGCTAACAAGTTACCATTGGATGCTTTTGTAACCCACACTCTACCTCTGAAGGAAATCAATGAAGCATTCCATCTCATGCATGCTGGGAAATCCATCCGTGCTGTCCTCCAGTTCTAGATTTAAATAATATTTTATTTTTGTAAGCCTGTTAGCATTCTAAATGTTAAACTGCATTTAAAAAGTTTTTATATGTCAAACATATTGAGCAAATATATTTATATAAAACATTTGTTGACACTAACCTGCATTATCATTTAGAGACCCTGCTATGTTATCTTTACATATATCTCTCAAGGTCAATATTTTAATTTTGTCTTAATTATTAATTGGATAGATAACTTATATGCTTGCCCAAATTACTACATAGCTAGTTACCTGATTATCTCTTTTCTAAAACACATTTTCTGCTATGAAATATTGACCTACATATACCTATACCATAATAAGTTTTGATAGATAGATATGTGTTATACATCAAAATAGTACCTACTACGAGTATAACAATGCTTATGGCTGTCTAAACTATGAGAAAAGTGGAATTAAATCTGTTTAAATAATCTATTCGGTATGCAAAACACCCATTGTTAAAGGCGATTTGTTGGCGATTAAGTTAGCAACCAGTGTATAGAAAGTGGTCATAGTGACTGCCTCGTTGGTCTCGCGGTTGGCGTGTGCGACTGCTGATCATGAGGTCTTGGGTTCGATTCCCGGGTCGAACCAAATGTTTGTATGATCTACAAATATTTGTTTCGGAGTTTGGGTGTTTTCTATGTATAATATGTATGTATTTAAAAAAAAAAGTATATATGTATTTGTATCAGTTGTCTAGTACCCATAACAAAAGCTCTGCTTAGCATGTGACTAGATGGCATTGTGTGTTAGATGTCCCAAATACACACATCAAAAGTGTCTAGGGATCAACATATGTGTCTAGGGATCAACATATATTTTTGCAATAACTTTTCTCCTGATTGATATTAATTAAAATTTTCTTTAAGGATTCATCGAATAAAGTGTTTTCGTTTGTCACAGTAACGATAAACCAAGTCACCTTTGCATTAATAAAGAAATTTGCCATTTTCCTAGTAGAAGGATTTTTGACATTTGAACCACTAACATTAAAGTTCGAAAAAAAGACTGAAATAACAGTTTTCTTTAAAATTTTATTAGGTAACTTAAACAATTAATAATCCGTGTTTCTACCGCGAACACTGACACAAGATCATCGGTTTGGCATACTCAAAATGAGTTCATCCAAATCACGCTGTGGAATGGCCGCCCATGTTCGTTGCAACAACAAAAAAAGGTCTTCTTGCGACTGGATACCCTCCATATTCGGCAGAGATCTTCTCTGTAGCATATCCCATGCCTGCTCAATCGGGTTCAAGTCTGGCGACTGAGCAGGCCAGGGCCAAAGCCACATCTCAATCTCAAGAAATCCGCATAAAAATGCTTGATCCCTAGACACTTTTGATGTGTGTATTTACTTATTTATAGAATGTTGCTTTCTTAGTATTCACCATGTGAAGTTATTAGTTTTAACTATTATACTACATACTAGATTTTGTCCGCGGCTCCATCCGCGTGTATGTCGGTTATCGCGAAAAAAGTAGCGCATGACCTCCAAGTTCCAATCTATCTCAATACCGAAATTCATCCAAATCGGTTTAGTTGAGAAAGCAAAAAAAACAAGACTAAGTTACTTTCGAATTTATAATGTTAGTCCTACCTACCGATCGACTGCTGAGAATGCAGAGAAGGATCTTTAAATTAAAAGAAGTATTGCTCCAGAGGAAGAAAAAGAACTTTTACGTCTTTTGCCGAAGTGAACTAAAATGAAAATCGATTACAATGGTAAATGCTTGTGCTAAAATTATAACAGAAATGAAAATATTATGACTATTGATTACATTAAACTTCTAATATTTTTAGAGTGATTGACATCAATCACAGAGTACATTGTTAATAACATCAATTGACATACGCTCTACTCGTAGAACTTAACGGTTCGGCACCACCTCTAACTTCCTGTGCCGAGCAATTAAAACCTGGAACTGGAACTCACTGCTAACGCACGTGTTCGCAACAACGATCAACAATTTGTTGATCGAAGGTATCTGTAATACAACCTAAGTATATTTATTTTCTTGGCAGTCTAAGCGGCTTATGGGTGACGAAGTAACGAACCGAAATACGTAACAATACCTATTACTTTACCAATCTGTAGGTATATAATATAACATGTCGTTGTTAAATAGTTAAGTAAAGGCCTAGTGTGAGTTTATTTCACATCAATTCGCTCTTTTAGTGAAGATTTTGTGCTGTCCATCGCAATAGTACATTTTTACAGTTAAATGATTTTAATTACATAAACATACTTCCTGATAAACTTAAATTGTGTTGAAAATACGAGCCTCAATGGCCTTAAGGCCTCGGTCTCCTATTAAATGCTATAGCGGCCTTCGACTTCAGCATAAACGTTCCGAACTGAACGTCAAGCACAGCATCAGCGGTCAATATATCTCATACGCGAACGACGACGCGACGTCTCGTTCACAAATTACAATAGTCGTCGACAAACAGTGCTCGCTTGTAGTCATGTAATATAAATTGGACTCTTTTGGCGGCATATTATTTTTATTGTATAATGCATTAAAAACATTGGACTGATTCAATCAATAATTCGTCTTTTTCTTTATTAAATTTCAACATTTTGTATTGACGCCAAATACGACCTTTACAATTACCTGCAATGGTTCGAAATAACTGGAGACGCGGCGCAAAGCGTTGAATTGAATGCTGCGTACGGCGTCCATACGCCAACGTCAGCGTGTTAAAGAGACCACAACAGTACATTTCTATAGTAAGCAATGTAAGCAATCATTGTAACGCGGCGTACGACGTGAGGCTGTACGCGACCGACGTCGTTTATAGGAGACCAAAGCCTAACTCGACTCTTGCGGAAGCACTTATGTAAATAAATAATTATTAACTCTTTAGCACTCTCCACCACTGTGCGCTTTTTAAAAAAGTGATTGACACGAATAATCTTAAGAACAAATTGTCCTTTTCCGTTATTTTGTTAAGTTGCTCGTAAATGCACATAAAAATGAAACCTTCTTAAATACCCAAACAATATTCAATAAAAAAACTGTGTTTTTTTATACTGTAAGTATTAAAAGGTACACAAGAGGTTGGCACTAATCGTAGCAGTAAAACCGATTCGTTATAAGACGTTAGCTGCTACACGGTTGTTTTATGGTTATTTATATGTTCAGAACACCATACTATATTTAATGGTTTTGTGCGATAAAGCTCCTAAGGAAAGGTTGGTTTGAAGAATGCTTTCAGAATAGTGGTTCTAAATTCTCTATGAAAAATACTACTTCGAACGTCTATTGATTTATCACCATCTCAGTCGAAAGAAGTCCACTGGGCTTTTTCCAAGGTTCTCCATAACAGCCGGTGATATCGGTATTTTGGTTAAAAATGTATTTTTAAACCTTTTTCTTTTTTTTATATATGGCCCCGCCAAAATGACTACACTGCCTGATGGAAAGCATAAGCAGAATACAAGAGTGGTGGTCACCATACTCATTGAGAATGCAGACTGCAACAATGTAGCATGGTTAACCACACCATGGCGGCCTAGTACTATACGAAACACGATAGAACGAACGCTGTCATTTTAGTCATTTTACGGTGATTTTCTGTGCGAGGGCAGTACCTACCGCCCTGTCGAGCCGGCCCAACCGTGCTGAAATCAGAGTGGCTGCTCTACTACCTCGAAAGGAACTCTAAAAAACTTAAAAAAACGCTTTAAGTTTTTACACAACACTCATTGCAGGGACCTGAGATCATCAGAGAATTTGAAACTTGAAATGCCAAAACATTCCACCCGGTTTACAGATAAATCCTTTACTGTGCAAGCAGTAAGACTCTGGAACGATTTGCCTGAAACAATCCGTCGCGCCAAAACCTTGACTGTATTTAAAAAGCTAGTGAAGGATTATTATCTATCATTATAATTACTTGTTATTCATAGTATGTATATATTTTAGTTTGTTTATATGTATATGTATGTTTATATGTGTAATATAAGTAGATGTTTAAGTACTTATGCAAATAGTTGATATTTAGAATTTGGTGATTGTTTTTATAATTTACGTAATAAATTTATGATTTGTGCGCCCTACTACTGCTACCCTAATTAATGTCACTTAGGATAATATCCGTACAAAGGTTGTCTGTAAGAGATCGCCATGAGCGATAAGACCGCCAATTGTCACATTTTGTATATTGTAACTCTTTTTCTTTCTCTTTCTGTTACGTGTGTACAATAAAGATAAATAAATAAAAATAAAAATAAATAAAGACCGTCTTACATATTTGATGTAGGTAGGTACCTAATGATGAATTGTAGTTAGATATTTATATCCGAGGCTATATTTCGACAATTTATGAATATTTATTGTATAAAATCTATTTGAAAGTTGAAAGTGTGAGTAACCTAAAGAGAGAGGAAGCCTAATAAAAGAAAATTATGCCTACTGTCAACATTTTTACATTTTAAATATATATTTAGATAATACATCCAACTCTAGGTCTGCAACCATTGAAGTAGATAGAATAGGTAAGAAGTCGGTTATAACTGCTTCCAATATATTATCTTCTCATTCAAAGAACTCTAGTCGACCTTGTTGCTCTTGAAAGTAAATGAATGCCGTCAACTTAGGTCAACGTGCTGATAATGCACACTCGGTAAATATAACGATAAGTGGTAGGTATATCAAAAAATAAAATACTTTCAGCAAGTAATTGTTAAGTTTGAAAAGTTTTTAATGATGAACCTTAAAGCAGTCATGAGGACTATAGAAGTTTTCACCCCAAAAAGATTATGTTTATCTATTATGGTATAGAGGGAAGCAAATAGTCGAATCTGATGGTAAGCGATTTCCATCGCTCATGAACACCCGCAACTCATGGACCATAAGTCCCCCTTGATTGCCTTTCCCTATTCCTAGAAGTAGGGAGGTTAGAGGGGTTAGGTCTCTGGTCTCTAGTAATCTTACGCAAAAACACGAAATAATTGCTTCAAACCAGTTTTCTGTGAGGTCTTGCTATCATTCCTATTGAGCAGCCCCATAAATACAGACCCTACCTAGTTTTTTGGATCGAATGACCATATAATTATAAGTCTGTCAGTTTTTTTTTTAAAGGAACTTGAAAAGACCTATTTCTTAGCGTTCCATGGATTCACCGTGCGGGTGCCGGGTCCATCGCGTGATAGATGGGGGCAACACATGCGACTTCGACAGTGCCTGGGAATTGCGACCCAGGTTTAGGTTTAAGGAGCACTCCTTACGACGCGTCAACGCTCACCTCCACTGTCCGCCGTGTTACCCCCTCTACCTAACCATATTTGAAGTGAGCCTAGCAATGCCGCTTTGGATATTCGTTCAAGAAAAGAGCTTACTGAAGCTCTTGGCAATCCAAGGTCTTTTAGCAGGTTATAGAGGGATTTCGCTGGTATACCCCTCGCACCCACTTCCACGGCATACAGCGCAACGACATAACCATTTTTAGTTATTTCGTTGGTTAAGTCAAAGTACTTGTTTCTTTTTAAAGCGTGGTCTTTAGGGATGTTCGTTTCCCACGGCACCGTGAGTTCTACTAGTACTACACGCTTAATTGACATTGCATAAAGAAATAATATATTATATATAATAAGATAAAATAAACAACCGTAAAGTACAGAAAATAACATTAGTCTTTATTCATAACAAAATATACAATGAATTCATTACGTAACTAATCAACATTTTTACACAAAATATTTACAATTTACTAATGGGTTCAGCTAATTACACAGATATCAAGATAATACATTTTATTGATGTCAATTATACAGCTATAAAAAAATGTGTAAACAATAAAGTCATTGTAATTTTATATCAATAATTAGGTATAAGGATTTTTAATTATTACTAGTTCCTATTTATTTTATGTACATCAATTATTATTAATATTTTTGAATATTTAGAATTTTTTAATCTACATTTAATCACAGATATACATTCGGCTTTATGTAATAATTGAGTTCCCGCCACAACTAATATCAAACGATTTCAAAGACAATATACATCCTCTCCATATTTTTTTAAAATATAATAATAAATAATGTCATCGAAAGTTGTCTGGTTTTAGGAGTTACTTTTATTAAAATTTCTTAAAATGAAATTAAATACAGGCTTGATTTGATGGTGTCGATGGGTTAGTATTATGTTTTTTTTTATGACGATTAGATCACAATTCAAAAGGTTTCTCAATTTTTTTTTTTAAGTATTGGCCAGTTGTTAAAATGTTTTTTGTTTTACGCAGTACCAATTCAATAAAAATGTAAATGACTCCATATTTAAGGGTATATAATTCATGTCTAAACGGAGGCATCCAATAATTACGTGCACTTAAACTAGAAGGTACAAGGGGTCCATTAGTTTAATTCTATATAATTTCAATTGTGGAGCGTCAATTGAAATTTCACATTCATTATTACATATTTAAATGGATACAAATTTATAATTTTGCGTAACATGATATACTTATACGGTTGTCAAAACCTGGTTGAAACCAAAATCAATGTAAAAGTCGGGTAATTTCGTATAAGTTATTTTATGTGATTTCACAAAAATATCCGGTTTTACTCGTGTCTGCATTTCGGAGGTGCTCGACTGGTTACGGCGTCACACTTTCGTCAAGTCATAATGATTCAAGCCTTAAAAAAGGGCCCTCTTCAGATCCGAAACCAACAAGGCACCTCAGAAATACACACACAAGTAAAATGTCTTAACTAAATATTTATTTCAATTATATCTTAACGTAGTTTCGAATTTTATTATATTAAACTTTCAAAACTCCAGCAAAAAGGGGCAAGCGAGGTTTACATCAAAGTCTCTAGAACAGTTCACATAATTAATGGATGCTCCCTATTCGAAATATGTCTACTTACAGTGACCGTAGTGCATTTGGTTCTTATGCCTTCTCGTAACCGGTATTGTGAAGTCTGGTTCCTGCTATTGTTCCTCAGTGATCTGTTTGTAGTATTCCACGTAAATGTCGCATTGTTCACCTGTAATATTGCGTGAAGTTAGTACATTTAGTTGGTACAAATACACCTAAAATCCAGCTTATAATCCAAGCTAAGACTGACTGCCTGCAGGAATGGCATAGTAGTTTGAGTGATCACCACGATATTTTCAACTGCGCTGAATGTTCTGGGTTCAAACCCCACATGGAACAACACTTTGTGACCCACAAATTGTGTTTTTTTTAATCTGGGTGTTTTTTTGTGTCAGTTACACGTGTGATTGTAAAGTCCCCCGCGGCACAAAATATGTTCCTAATGTGGGAGTTGTCTTAAAAAAAATAACAAAATAAAAACCGACTTCAAGGTTGGACTCGATTTCTCTTGGATGCCGTCATCAGATCTTAGTGTCCTTATCATGGTACCACCGTTGGGATTTCTCCTTTCCATTAAAAAAAGAATCAGTAAAATCGGTTCATAAACGTCGAAGTTATCCGCGAACACACAAAAAAAAACATATTTACGGTCGAACTGAGAACCTCCTCCTTTTTTTGAAGTCGGTTAAAAAAGGTATTTGCAGTGTAACAGATAATTTAGCAATTATTATTAGGGACCTACTTATGTTTTTGTTGAACAAAACGTAGATTTAAATAAAAAAGAATCAAATAAGGTGTTTTATTGAACTAAGATTATCACATGTCATTAGTGCACCTAATCATTCTGTAATCTGTAAAACAGATGTGATATGAGAGCTGACACTATTATTTTACCCGATTGCGTACTAAGGAGTGTGAATATTTTGTTTGATACGCTCTATAGCATATGCGTTTGGATGGATTTTGTTCGTTTGAAGTGTAGTTATAGTAGTATAGTGAGAGTGGAATTGGGTATATGGATTGATGAAGTGGAATTTTTATTTATTTTTTGTTTAATGTGTATTTATTTGGTCTTTAAATATTCTTATCCTTGGCTCTTATATTGCTATAATTTTCGGTTTTGCTTTTTTTTTCTCACATTATTGTAATTATTCACATGTGTGTTTGTGTACCCGCTAGAAAATAGTGTAATCGGTAAAGTGTAGATAAAGGGATAGATTGTAAACTAGCGTTAAAAGTCACTATGGCTTTGCTATAGGCTCTTAACATCCGCTGAATCTATACCCTTTGCCATCTTACTAAATTATTTTATGCATGGAGGTTTCTTTTTTGTGTATTTGGAAGGCAATAAATGTTTATTATTATTATAATATTAAAATCACCTGTTCGTAAATTTTGAGAACACATCTTCAAGCAGTCGGGTTGTTTTGTATTTTTTAAATGATGAACTTGTTTTATTAATTGACTTTAAAAATAAAGAAGTTTTAATTAGACTGATATGCGTGTGTTTAATAATATATTGTGCAATGTTTTCGTAATACATAAACTTATTTGTTTTTTTTATACTTGTAGATTAGTACCCGAACAGCCATTTTCAATTCTATCTCTAGTTAAAACTGGAGAGTCTATAGCTAATTGCTGCGGTTTAAAGCAACGTAAGAATAGCTGAACATCTTGTGTCTGTAAAGTTGTTATAGCCGAGGCATTTCTTTCGTCAAACAGTTCCTGGGAGACCCAGGACTCTAGTCAAACATATTTACGCGAGTAAACGGTTTTTAATACAACAATAATCTTTAGTTTTAAAAAAAGTACCTCATTCCATAAATATTTTTGCATTAATAGGTATTACTGTTTTATTCAAATAAACTTTTTCTAGAACGTTTAAAATCAAAAGTCACGGTTCATTTTCGGATCACTAAGCAATGACAGAAACTATAATTTGTATTTATCAAATGATAACCACATAGCACCTTATCTTAAATGTTAAGCTTATCATGTTTTTACTCCATGGCACCACATAAAATTAACATACATAATTACGTCGATAACTTATCAAAAGAATTAAATAAAATACAAAGTCGTGTCTCAATACCTATTAAACGTACCCAATTGTGTATTGGACATTATGAAATAAATGAATGAAGTTGCTAAATGATTTGTAACCGAAGGAAGTAGATAGCACAGACTGTATCACATATCATCATAGTAATATATATAGCCTTTAAAAGTCTACAGATGGACATTGGGAAGGAGGTTCGGCCTATTATATCGCTGGACAGATGGGTGGTATAAACCATTTATTTTTGTTAAAAGCAGTACAACATACAATGGTGGCGATTCTCTTGTTGTCATCACTTAACTAAAATCTATACTATTGAAATATCCGATTTGAAAAATTCTTTCAGTGTTGGATATTACATTTATTGAGAAAGGCTATAGGCTATACATCATCACGCTTTCATTTTTCATCAAACATTCTTCATTGGTTCTCCGCTCCTATTGGTCCAATAGGAGCGGAGCACCAATGAAGAATGTTTCAAAAACGGGGGAAAATTGTTACGTTACGGGCAATAGGAGACACAAACGGTGTTGCGTGGGTCAGCTAGTTTACTATAATTTGTTATTGGATAATAATTATGCTCTAATCTCATCCGTTTACAGTTCATTTTTCGAGATCTCACATCATCATTAAATATTATTACATATTAATTTTGTCTGCACGTATAGCGTAGTGGTTTAAGCGGTTGCCACCCTGTTTTATACTGTGCTGAGTGTTGAGGGTTCAAACCTAACTTGGGATAAGACTTTGTGTGATTCAAAAATCGTTGCTATGAGTCTGGGTGTTCTTTGTGTCCGTTTCATGTATGAAGTACCCGCGACACAGGATATATTCGTAACGCGGAAGTTGTCTTTAAGAAAAAAAAGAATTCCGTTTTGTTCAGTTGCATCGATGAGAATTCGGTTAGTATTGATCGGATTGAAAATGATTTCGGAGTGCAATGCAAACAAAATCGAAAAAAAAAACTGAACGATGTTACTAATTTATATTAAATTTAACTGAAATTCATTGGCGTGATTAGAAACGTCTAGTATTCGCACACAAACGTTCGTCGTTAGCTTAGTTAATGGTAGATCCCTTACCGTTCAGTCAAATGTTTATGAAAAAATACACATATGTCGGAAACGAGTATTTTTCGGGGCAGAAAACGAAGTAGGTACAAACAAATAATCTTCATTTATCAAGTAGGTAACTTAAAGTGGGAATAACGAGCCGTAAGGTAGTTCCTAGACTTGTTGTCCACGCGGTGGCCGGCTCGGCTCGCACGAACACCTATCTAGACTCTGCCGAGGCGATGACGTTTCACCGCTTGCGTCTCGTTGTCAAATCAGCTCCCATACTATTGACCGTTCCGACATACCATGTGTCCCAAAATTTAACGATAAGCGGGTGCCAAAAGGTAGACTTGCTCATGAGTACATAAGGAAAAAAAATATACCTAGTTTTTTTTTTAGTTACAAGAAAAATTTAGAATTTCTTTGAAAATTTACACCCTTAATTTTTTTTTTAATTTATTTATTACGTAGTGGTGTCCATATTTTTTTATTACAAGACCATGAGTCAAAGTACACTAAGAGTAAAACTATTTCAAAATTGTAGGGAAAAAAGTTATTTTGAACGTTTTTTGTGTAAAAACTGCGTGCAATTTGGTGTTTTTAAGAGTTGTGGTGAATAGTAGCAATATCATGAAAGGTATAGCAATATATTTTTTTTATTTTTTTTCCTTATGTACTAATTAGCACTCTACTTTTAGGCGGCCGCTTATCGTTGAATTTTGGGACACCCTGTATATTTTTGTACTCGCATCCGGTGGTTGTTTTATTTCTGTGGAGTAAACAGCGCGGCAGTGGCTCGGTGACACTTACTCTTGAGGAAGTGCGGCGCGCCGCGGGTGCGCTCGTTGCGGTTGCGCAGGGCGTGGTAGAGCGCGGTGAAGGCGGTGGGGCGCCGGTGCGCGGTGGCGTGCGCGTGCGCCGCCGCCAGCAGCTTGCGCGGCGCCAGCGCCCCCGCCGCGCCCGCCTGCCGCGCCGCGCCCAGCGCCGCCACCGGCTCCTGCCAGCTCAGCAGCACCTCCACCACCTCCTGCCACCACCGGGATTATATTGTCATACTACTACTCTTCATCGTGGGAGAGCCACGCTTCGGCATGAATACTTGCGCTGTGTTTCACCGAGTCAGTGAGGAGGCCCGTACCCCATCCCTCCCCCTATCTCACCCACCCTCTCCCCTCCCCCTCAACCCCCAAAGGCCGTCAACGCACTTGTAACGCTTCTGGCGTTGCAGGTGTTCATGGGCGACGGTTATCACTTACATCAGGCGATACGTCTGCTCGTTTGACCGCCTATTACATAAAAAAACAACTTTGATAAGTTACATTGTCATTTTTAGTCTGTGACACGAATGACAGACAGTTAAGATAGAATATACTAGAACTAAGAAAGATAGCGAATGTGCCCTGCTTATTGTAAAAACTTATAAACTAAATGAAAGGTATTAAATCTAGCTTGATTATAATAAAATATCTCTTTAAACTCTCATCTCCTCATCATCATCTCATCAAATACTAGGTCAGTACAATATTGGTGGCCTTATCGCTCAAAGTATAATCTCTTCCAGGCGACCGTGTACTATGAATCATACTTATGTTTCATTTATGGTATATACAAGCTGCACCTAGTGCTGCAACCGGCTCGTGCCAGCTTAAAAGCACCTCCACCACTTTTTGAACTACACACACTTATACTTACTTCATTTATACCACATGGTAAATACCACCTAAATCGTTAACTAACACTATTACAATTGGCAATTTGTGTCAGATATTTGTCACCCCTGCTGCCACTGACATGTACCAGCTCAGCAGGATTTCTATCCTACTGTACTCTCACACTTATACTACATCTATGGTATATACCACCTAAATCGTTAACAAACACTATATTACAATTGGCAATTTGTGTCAGATATTTGTCACCCCTGCTGCCACTGACTTGTACCAGCTCAGCATGACTTCTACCCTACTGTACTCTCACACTTATACTACATCTACGGTATATACCACTTAAATCGTTAACAAACACTATATTACAATTGGCAATTTGTGTCAGATATTTGTCACCCCTACTGCCACTGACTTGTACCAGCTCAGCATGACTTCTACCCTACTGTACTCTCACACTTATACTACATCTATGGTATATACCACCTAAATCGTTAACAAACACTATATTACAATTGGCAATTTGTGTCAGATATTTGTCACCCCTGCTGCCACTGACTTGTACCAGCTCAGCAGGATTTCTATCCTACTGTACTCTCACACTTATACTACATCTATGGTATATACCACCTAAATCGTTAACAAACACTATATTACAATTGGCAATTTGTGTCAGATTCTTGTCACCCCTGCTGCCACTGGCTTGTACCAGCTCAGCATGACTTCTACCCTACTGTACTCTCACACTTATACTACATCTATGGTATATACCACCTAAATCGTTAACAAACACTATATTACAATTGGCAATTTGTGTCAGATATTTGTCACCCCTGCTGCCACTGACTTGTACCAGCTCAGCATGACTTCTACCCTACTGTACTCTCACACTTATACTACATCTATGGTATATACCACCAAAATCGTTAACAAACACTATATTACAATTGGCAATTTGTGTCAGATATTTGTCACCCCTGCTGCCACTGACTTGTACCAGCTCAGCATGACTTCTACCCTACTGTACTCTCACACTTATACTACATCTATGGTATATACCACCTAAATCGTTAACAAACACTATTTTACAATTGGCAATTTGTGTCAGATATTTGTCACCCCTGCTGCCACTGACTTGTACCAGCTCAGAATGACTTCTACCCTACTGTACTCTAACACTTATACTACATCTATGGTATATACCACCTAAATCGTTAACAAACACTATATTACAATTGGCAATTTGTGTCAGATATTTGTCACCCCTGCTGCCACTGACTTGTACCAGCTCAGCATGACTTCTACCCTACTGTACTCTCACACTTATACTACATCTATGGTATATACCACCTAAATCGTTAACAAACACTATATTACAATTGACAATTTGTGTCAGATATTTGTCACCCCTGCTGCCATTGACTTGTACCAGCTCAGCACGACTTCTACCCTACTGTACTCTAACACTTATACTACATCTATGGTATATACCACGTAAATCGTTAACAAACACTATATTACAATTGGCATTATGTGTCAGATATTCGTCGCCCCGGGAAACGCATCTAATGCTGTTACCGGCTCGTTATTTCATTGTATTAGTAAAAACCTAATAATTTAAAATTACATAAAAAATATCGTTAAAACACTTATTTCAATAAATACTGGTACTTTAAAACATATAAATATTGATAGTACTTTAGCAACAGGAGAAATTGAAACAGATTTCAATTAGAATGTCGATCAACATAAAAATTAGGAACAAAAAAAATGTATATAGGAAATAAACAAGTACACGGATCATCTATTAAATTGTTTCACATCCACTTCGATAGATGGCGTTGTTGCATACAACTAGACCGCAACATAAAGATATTTCAAGACGAAATAACCTTATATCAATGATGACACGAGATCCTCAAGAGACCTTTGATTATACTCTTTTAATCTATACTTATAATAAAAATGTAACAGGTCCAATTCTGTACATTAAAGATATTTTGAATTTTTTTTTGGAGGGCTCTCTATAATCGATACTGAACCCAAAACTGTAATTTTTTTCATTTTTGTCTGTCTGTCTGTCTGTCTGTCTGTATCTTGGCCGCGCATCACGTCGAAACTACTGAACGGATTGAAATGAAACTTGGCATGATTTGAGTTCATACTACGAGGTAGGACATAGGATACTTTTTATCCCGAAATTCAGCACGGTTGCCTAGAGAGAGGGGATGAAAGTACTTGGTTGTAATTCAATAACACATAGTCCGATTTCATTCATTCTTTTTTTGCTAGAAAGAAAAAAAAAAAGATAACGAGAAAAGTGTTTTTTTTTTCCGCGACTGTACACCGCCTGTGGGAAGCTGTGACAGATATGTAAATATGGCGGTACGAAGTTCGCCGGGTCAGCTAGTATATCAATATATACGTTACCTCGTATCCCTTGAGTCGCCACAGCATGTCAAGCGCGAGTTGCGCCGCAGCTGGATCGAGGTGTCCCAGCGACAGTAACGCGCAGGCGAGAGGACGTGCATCTCCCAGAGCTCCTCGTCTCAGCGCAGCTCTCAGCCGGGATGCTGCACCACGAGTGACTAGCGCACGCACCGTGACTTCGGCTGTGGCCGGCTGCACTACCAGCGAACGTCGACATAGTGATGCTAAGTACGCCGTCACTACCTGTCCATCAACTCACGTCTTATAACCATTCACCAAATGCATAAAAATAATAGAAATCCATAGCAAAGTTTGCCATCGAGAGATACGTTGCTGAGGACATCATCGTCTTCATCATATAAATAAAACTGCACGCTTGGCCTAGTGATTTAAGCGGTCGCCACGCCGCTTCCTACTGCGCCAAGTGTTGTGGGTTCAAACATTTTGTGAGATCCACAAATTGTTGTTATGAGTTTGGGAGTTCATTGTGTCCGTTCCATGTATGTTTGTAAAGTCCCGCTACACAGGATGTAGGTTCCTAATGCGGGAGTTGTCTTTTTTATATCTATACTAATATTATGTTTGTTACTCTTTCACGCAAAAACTACTGAACGGATTTGGATGAAACTTTACAGTAATATAGCTTATACATCAGAATAACACATAGACTTTTTGCCGCGATAACCGACAATAACGCGGGCGGAGCCACGGGCAACAACTAGTAAATAAATGTATATATATTGGGTCGGAATCGGATTTGGTTTCAAGTCTTCATTCTCTTATAAATGCTGATGTCCCGCTTTCTATGCTCTCACAGCCGGCCCTTACTTACAGGACAATACACTCATAGGGGTGGTTACACTCTAAATTCTTAATTAACAATTAAAAACCAGTAAGCGAAAACTGTTGGACGTACCTGCACTAAGTACTTGTCTTCCGAATGATGCTGCAGCACATGAGTGCACATATCGGGCTGAGATATCAACACTTTAAAGTTGTGCGGAGGCTGCGATGGTTCTATCCCCTGCCCGGCTGTGTTGCGAGCCATTTCTAGGTCCGCCCACTTTCTGTTCAGGTAGAAAGCGTATACATAATATAAGCAAAAATGATAATACCTTTCCGTGGGAGAGCCACGCTTCGGCATGAATGGGCCGGTTCGACCGGAGTGATACCACGGCCTCACAGAAAACCGGTGTAAAATAGTTATTGCGCTGTGTTTCACCAAGTGAGTGAGGATACCGGAGACCCATACCCAAACGGCCCAAACCCATCCCCCTATCCCCCAAAGGCCGGCAACGCACTTGTGACGCCTCTGGTGTTGCGGGTGTCCATGGGCGGCGATAATCGCTTACCATCAGGCGATACGTCTGCTCGTTTGCCCGCCTATTACATAAAAAAAACCACTTAAAATCGTACATTTGTGTAAGACTCTTGGTTTTTTTTAAGTGAAAACTTCTTAAGCCACGTTGAGCACTTTTGGTAGGGGAAAATCTTATGGGTTATGTCACCAACATGCTAATGTTTGATGTGAATAATTTTAATTTAAACATTGTGAAATTTCTAATTTTACATATGAACTAGCTAATCCGACAAACGTTGTTTTGCCATAAAAAAAAAATTTGGGTATTAAAATAGATGTTGGTTGATTCTCAGACCTACCCGATATGCACACCAAATTACATAAAAATCGGTCTAGCCGTTTCAGAGGAGTATGGTAACTAACATTGTGACGCGAGAATTTTATTTAAAAGATTTTGACTGCCTCGTTGGTCTCGCGTATGGGGGAGATAGGGGAAGGGGTATGGGCGTCCGGTATCCTCACTCACTCGGTGAAACACAGCGCAAGCACTATTTTACACCGGTTTTCTGTGAGGCCGTGGTATCACTCCGGTCGAGCCGGCCCATTCGTGCTGAAGCGTGGCTCTCCCACGAATTTTGAAGAATTGATTTGAGTTGACAGTCAAATACTTTTTTACTTGGCAAGTACTTATGTTTTTTGTTTCCATTCTCCTCTAAATATCCATTATTTCATTATGTTGCGACTGTCGGGCTACTCCCTAGCAGTCTGGGACTTCTCCCACTTGATTGACGTACGTTTAATTTAGCGCTGGTAACGTACGTCCCACGCACCCCTGAATGCGTATTTCGAAGGGACTTGTTTAGAGGAAACTTGAATACTAATCTTGATGCTAATCTTGATACCAATCTTGATACTAATCTTGATATTAATCTTGATACTAATCTTGATACTAATCTTGATATTAATCTTGATACTAATCTTGATACTAATCTTGATACTAATCTTGATACTAAGGGATAAAATAAAAAGAATGCTTTTTATTTTATTGCTTCAGGGTTCGGCTTCTATCTAGGTGTTGTTGCCTCTTCGGTGGCTACGCTGCGACTGACTCGAACCGTCAAACGGCTCGCTTTATAAGGCGGCCGGTCCGCCCTTATAGGCGACCACGTAAAATTGATCGCTTTTTTGAACCTTTTTCACTTGAGCCGAACCCTTTACATTACCTACCCACATTTTAAAAACTACCTGAAGTGCCAATACTGCTTACCTGTAGACTCCATTGATCTCATCAAGCGCTTTGGTCAGCTCGACAAGGTATGTACCAGCGTCAGTCACAAGTTGGTTCAGCATATTGTATATTGTCTCCTTGCCATGGGTTCGCCTGAGAAGTACGGCCACTATTTTTGATATTTCGTCCTTTGGTACCTGCAGATCAAAAAAACTCCTAAATAACTGCAGTATAAATTAATCTTTAAAATAATTTATTGGTAAGACGAGAATGAAAGTGTCATCTAGAACGACTCAATAGACTAGATTTGGACAATATAAATATTTCGAACATCTGACACACAACGCCATCTAGCTACAAACTAAGCAGAGCTTGTCCTATGAAAACTTAAATACTTTTTTTGTAAATACATACATATTATCCACAGAAGACATCCTGACTCCGAAACAAATATATTGGGTCGACCTGGGAATCGAAACCGAGACCTCAGTACAGGAGTCGCATACGCCACCACTGTGCCATCGAGGCAGTCAAAATAAAACCATTTTTTTTTATGTTTGCAGTAGAAGAATGGAATAAAAATAAATTAATCTTCAATATAATTACCGAATGTGCTAATCCGGAAGGTACTAGATTAACTCGCCATAGACACCCTAGACGCGCGTCGATGATGTAGTCAGGTTGGAACACGACCCACGTGTCCGAATCTGTTCGTCCATAGACAAGGATGCGATGATTTATGGAATATATTATTATTAAGAAAATATTATTTTATACTCTGCATTTGCAGCTGGATCGAAAGTGGTGAAGGTCACGATCGCTGAGATGATAAAATTTTGATTTGAATATACGATACCTAGTATTTTTTTTAAGAAAATTATAATAGCAAGTGTTTTTTTCTTTGTGTATGGCCCGCCAAAATGACTCTACTCTGCCTGATGGAAAGCATAAGCAGAATAGTGATGCATCTGCATCATTGGGCCTCCGGTCTCGCACTCACCAACGAAACACGACAGCAGAATCGCTGTCATTTTACATAGATTTTCTGCGCGAGGGTAGTACCGCCCCCCCCCAATGACTCTTGCAGGAGACTATATGCAGGGGTTGTGCGGTCCATGAGGGCCATGGACCGCACAACCCCTTATGGGGCCCCAGTATGGGCGGAGGTCCTGAAGGCCAGCAATATCGCGCTATTGCGTCGACCGCAACGGGTGCTGGCCATCAGGATCATAAGGGGGTACCGCACGATGTCCTTCGAGGCGGCAAGTCTCCTGGCCGGAACTCCACCATGGGACCTGGAGGTGAGAGCCCTTGCGGCTCTTTATCAGTGGCGCAAGGAGGCGCGGGAGTTGGGTAGGAGTCCTGAGATTCGAGAAATCGAAGACTAGAAATCCCAACTCCGCCAGGTCCTCGTGGAGGAATGGAAGGAACGACTTGGGCAACCGAGCGCTGGGCACGCCGTTATTGCGGCGGTAAGACCCGTTATGGAGGATTGGCTCGAGAGGCATCACGGGAGCCTCTCATACCGGCTGACGCAGGTGCTCACTGGAAAAGGATGCTTCGGAGAGCACCTGTGTCTTATCCGCAAGGAGCCAACGCCTGAGTGCCACCATTGCGATGGCCAGACGGTGGACACGGCATTCCACACGCTAGCAGAATGTCCGGCGTGGGGCGAGCTGAGGAGTGATCACGTGGCGGCCATCGGAGTGGGGCTCCTCTCGCTCGGTAACATGATTGAGGGCATGTTACGGAGCGAGAGCGCGTGGAACTCTGCCGTCTCTTTCTGCGAGCAAGTTATGCTTGCGAAGGAGATGGCGGAGCGGGACCGGGAGAGGTTTAGAACTCTCCCTGTCCGCCAGGCCCGGGAACGGGCCAGGTACCGCAGACGACTCGGGCGTCGGAGATCGCTAAACGATCTCCGTCCTCCATAAGCGCAAGCCTGAGGGTGACAGGTGAGGCCACCAGCCACCCTAGCAGAAGCAGGCCGGGGCGGCGGCGCGAGCTCTATAACGTGCTCGCGCCTTATTCCGAATAGAAGTGTTAGGGTTCCTACACAGGAGGGGGCCACCTACAAATTAGGTGGTCCGAGGTACGTCGGGGTTCCAGGGATTTTCCTTTCGAGGGTGCACCTGGTTCCCCGGCTTCTAGTACCCGAGAAGGTGTGCGGTTTTTAGTCGGTTCGAGTCCGACATAACCACCAGCCGGTGGTATCCGAGGGGATCTCCGCACAAAAAAAAAAAAAAAAGGGTAGTACCGACCCGGTCGAGCCGGCCCAACCATACTCACATCAGCGTGGCTCTACTACCTTGAAAAAGTGTATAATGAGTTTCGGGTTTTGACTGATTGGCACAGAAAGGAAGAGCGCAACCGTTGAGTATGCGAGTGTAGGTATATCTACCATTCTAAAACAGTAAACTTAGTGGCCCGCACGTGTTGTGTTGTGGAGGAATGGTTCTTGGTCCGCATATGATGTCTAACATTTCAACTTAATCACCTTGGTTTCGCTTCCTGTTACACTTTTCCGTCCCTTCCACAAAACCACTCCCACATATGATAGAACCACAAGGAGAGTGTGATATATCTATATATGTGGGTAGATCATAGACATCTCTTGTATTTTGTTACAAGTCATCCAGTCTGTATTTATGTTGTTACGCCATCGAGAAAATGGGTCTGGTACAATCTATAAGACGCGAGAATTGAGGACAGCGCCATCTAGTGACAGGTAGCGCACGACTGTGGAGGTTATGATTAATAACCCCGATTTTCAACGCTAGATTTTCTATTTTGTCTAGAATAGTCTATCGAATATTATAGATCATTCCAGATATTTCAAAGCCCTATATAAGCGGAGCGTGTTAGCCGTACGGGCGAGTATTGTTTCACGATACAGCGGATTAACATCGAAGCGATTTTCTAGTGCGACTAACGAGTGATCTAGTGAATTATTGTTGTTAAAGTGTCGTCAATAAATATTGTGTTATTTTTTTGGTAATCAACCGAGTACTTTTATTTATTTAATACCCGGCAATCGTAACAATATGTTGTCATCATAAATTGGTGTGTAATTTTTTCTGTATTCAGACTGTTCCCAGATTTACGAATACATTACAGAGAGTAGTAACACATAAATAATAATAAAGGATACACATAGGACAGAAGTTGTCTCCAACAAGCGCTGGTTTCATGGACTCCCCGGTCACCACGGGGATGTGGATCACTATGTTGTTCTCCGGCTTCGATTCCTCCATTATATCGAACAGCTGGGAGGTTTGACTGGACTGGAATGGAACAATCCATTAGTTAACTGTCATTAACAGTTAGTACGTTCTATTAAAGACTTATTTTAAACTAGCGAACCGACCCAATAATTTATAAATGTTTAAGTTAGTGAGATTTATGTTTGTTACTCTTTCACGCAAACAGTACTAACGGATTTAGATAAAACTTTCCAGTGATCCATAGTTAAACGATAACCGACATATACGCTAGTAAGTAGTAGTAGCTAAGTAACTAGCTTATAAGATAAATGGCAGTTGTTAATGTATTCACCTGATGATGTACCACAACCAAATCGTCTACCACGTTGACTGCGAACCTGCCCACCAAACCTGTCTTGAGTACGTGTGTGAAGTGGAAGCCGTTGGGACCCATGATCGGCATCAGCCATACCTGTCATTAATAGGTATCTGTATTTTAATTTTCTATTTTATTAAACGACTGTTTAATTTTAAAAAAAATGGGGTTTTGGATTTTTTATGACGTAGCGGGGAAACCAGGCAACGGACCACGTGATTAAGAATATGGACCCATGGACACCTGCAATACACTTCCTGTTTCCCAGAACTAGAATGTCATCCTGTGCGTTTCTACGCAGGATCATAATGATGCCCAGAAATTAAACACAATAAACTGCAATTGATACTGAATTCGTGTTAAAAAAATAGTGGCGTATGATTATGTCCTGCACGCTGACCAATATACAGGGTGGATATGACAAAACGATATTAATTTGAACTAGATGTACCTACACACAATACAATTCCACCTACAAAATTTCAATAAAATCGGTTAATTATTATTATATATATTTTACTATATTATATTAGGTCTTTACCTATGAAATTGCCGTTCTTCAGTACTGGTCATTTCAAATAAAAAAAAGTTTGTAATGGCTCTGTATTCTAAATTCAAATTAATTTTGTTTTAAAACCATGACATTCTATTTACAAACTCAGTCTTTTGTTTTCTGATTAGCGTTGTATTTTCATTACATTTGAACATTTTTCGTCATAATGGATACTTAAAAAATTCGTGTAATTATGGAATATGAGTTCCGTCGTGGCACCAACGCGACACAAACGGCACGTAACATCAAAAACGTTTACGGAGAGATCTGTATAAACGAACGCACAACCCGTTATTAGTTGTCCCGGTTCCGTTCTGGAAATTTTGACTTGAAAAATGAAGCTCGTGGTCGTCCGGAGACTTTGGCTAACAATAATGAATTTAAGGCGATTGTGGAAGCTGACGAAACTCAATCTACAGCTGAGCTAGCAGCAGCTTTTAATGTAAGCGTCAAAACAATATTGATCCATTTGCGACAAATTGGCAAGGTAAAAAAGCTTGATAGATGGGTGCCCCACGACCTTAACGATCGCCAGCGCAACGTACGCGTCGAGACTTGCCTTGCGCTGCTCAACAGGCAAAGAAATGAAGGAATTTTGAAACGAATTCTTACGTGCGACGAAATATGGATTCTGTTCGACAATCGAAAGCGCTCAGCAAGTTGGTTAGACCCTGTTTCAGCACCAAAGCAATGCCCTAAACCAAAAATGACCCCTAAAAAGGTGATGGTCACTGTTTGGTTTTCTAGTGCGGGTGTGATTCACCACAGCTTTTTACAAAACGGCATGAGCATTAATGCAGATGTGTACTGTGAAGAACTGGAGAGAATGATGGAGAAGCTTGCACATCTGCAACCAGCTTTGGTCAATCGGTTGTCCCCACTGCTCCTTCACGACATCGCGCGAACTCCATACTGCGCAACAGACAGTCTCCAAGCTGCAAGAGCTGAGGTTGGAAGCTCTCTCTCATCCGCCATACTCACCAGACCTTGCACCCACCGACAAAATTTAGACAACTTTTTAGTGGGTAAAAAATTCAATTCCCGAGAGGCAGTACAAAATGCCTTTGAAGAGTTTGTTGCCTCCCGTCCAGCTGATTTTTACAAGAAGGGCATCAAAAAAAATGCCAATGCGTTGGCAGAAATGCGTCGATTGCATGGGTGATTACTTCAAATAACAGAAATAAAAAAGTTTAAAAAAATAAGTACTTTCACTTATTGCATACAAAACGGCAATTTCATAGGTAAAGACCTATTACTTATACGGCTAGTAAATAATTTACTACGGATAAGATATTAATTTACGGAGAATGTTCGTTTATCCTACCTACCAATAGTCGGATTATTGTACAAACTATCCAGGAGATACGAGAAAAATCAATCTTTGATTCCTAATAGAGATAATGTTCTTCCTGTTGTAACCTCGACACGAGATGACCAAATTAAAATCCTTGCGGTTTTCGTTTTTTGTGATTATTATGGTTTGTGTAATTTAAAAAAACGTGAATACATAATATTACTAGTGCTATTTAGTTTACGTTGATGAAGTAGGTATCTACTTTATCAATGTACGTCGCGCGTCTTTTAGGTAACTATTTACGGACGCCGCCGGCCGGGACTGAGGCCACTAGGTTAGTGAACTTAAATTATAGATGGTGTCTTTATTGGTTTGAATTTTTAAGACATTTAGTTTGTTTGAATTTTTATTTTTTTATATCCGTTTTCGGATAAATTAAACAATCCCAAAGTAAACCAACATATTTAAATAGCCCACGGCTTCATTTAATATCGCATAGTCATATCCACCTTGTATAGCCAAGCGTTCGTACGAAACAATAAATTCTTGGAATCCTATTGGTCAATGGATGGGGCTTGACTGGTGGGTCACTATTTTTTTAACAAATTAATTTCTACTGTTCGCTATTCTTCATACATGTTTACTCTCTGTGTCGCAAAACTAGAATGTACTATAGATAGATATACACCATTAGTTTTTAATTACCAGAGAAAAAATAGGGGCAGATACAGAATGTATGTACTTACATAAAACACCATAACAGAAATGCCAAACAAACAAAACAACAAAGTTATTAACGTTTTTAAAATCAAAAAATACGTCCATAATTTTTGGACACCATGTAATAATTACGCACGTAGTGTACCTAACATATCGGTCAATGAATATTTTTATTCTTTCGCGCTCACAGCGGGCCCGGGCGAGCGACGATTGGTTTAATATTATTATTGCATTGCAGCGACTTCAAATACAACTGTTCTAAGTTTATTATTAAATAGTTAAAATCCCTCATCATACTAGTTTGATCGTAATGGTAGTAAGATCAACGGTGAACTAAAGTAGGTATCTACTTTACTAGGTACTTAAGATTGTAGTCCTTGAGCGTGGGAATTTGTGATTGAACACCCACATTCATATTTTACATGCACACAAACGCATCGGGCACTGTTGCATACTAACCCTGGCAACTAATAAATTTACTTTCGGTTTTTTCTTCTAGTAACATATTCATTAACTGTTCGCTTTTGAAGAATGTTTAGAATGTCCTACAAAGCACGCAATGTATCTTAGTCATATCGGAAAGCCCGCGGGCTTTAAGTAACTCGTCAACGGCCGAGTGTAGGTTTCAAGTGTAATCATTTTTAATTCATTTCATAGACAACAAATAATATATTTTTACACAGTATAAAATTAAGTCGCTCGCGCTATCTGTCAGCTTGGATCTTTTAAAGTAATCAACGGTTTTTAATGCTATGTCATGAAATAAAATTTGTATGATATGTTATATTAATGGAACATAATGTTAATGTTTCTTAAAAATATAATTTTTGATCGCTTTTATTGCTCATATTGACTAAATTTTACTACATAGATGTACGCCCCACTTTTTTCACTTTTTGACAAAAAACGACGCTGAAAAAGTATGAAACAAGTTTTGAAAAGCCGTAGTCACGCGTTTTTAAGAGTTATGGTACGTTTCTATTTTTTTTACTTTTTTTATTTAAAATGTTTTGGTGTAGTGATAATAATAATTTATATGCAAAGTATATTTTAAATACCTAACATAGAAATATAAAAAAAATTAAATAAATACGAACAAAGTCGCCAGCAAATGCTAATAATATTTGAAATGTAACACCCTTTCCGATGATACCAAACACGGCATATTTATCTCAAATTTATTTTTTAATACAGTACTTTATGTCGGCTAGAGGGCGCCACATTAAATTGATTGACGCCTCATATAGCCTATAAGCAGCGGACGATCAAGACGCTTCTAAAGATACCTCATTTATCCAGTTCTAATTAGTAGTTAAGGAGCTATGAGGGAACAGATGAACATACATACATAGCCTGTCAAAATCATAACCCTCCTTTGGCTTTGCCATGGTCGGGTAAAAAAAATAAAAAAATACAGTTAATTTATAAACTCCTTTTTTTTAAGACGGTTAAAAAACAAACTATTTGTCTTAAAATTAATATTAAGAGTGTAAAACTTTGAAATGGAATCTTCCTTAAATATATAATACTAGCTTTTACACGCGGCTTCGCCCACGCACTCTTTCATCCCTGATTTACCCCCTTAGGGGAGGAATTTCAAAAATTCCTTCCTGCTCACTTACGTTATATAAAGAACCTACATGCAAAATTTCAGGATTCTAGCTTCAGTGGTTTGGGCTGTGCGTTGATCTCTGGGTATGTCAGTCAGTCAGTCAGTCACCTTCCTCTTTTATTTATATAGATTACAGATATCAGATAATGTAAGGGATAGGGCATCTATTGTTTTACAATTCACCAATTGATTAAATTCGAACTTAAGGGATGAATAATAATGGAAATGACGTAAAGTGTAGATGGGACCCTTTTTTACAATTTTTGTCTGTCTGTCTGTTTGTTTGTGCCGGCTAATCTCTGGAACGGCTGGAGCGATTTTGACGGGATTTTTACTGATAGGTAGCTGATTATATAAGGAGTAACCGCGGTTGGTGTAGTATCGCGGGTAAGACCGTGGGGCTCAGCTAGTTTTTTTTTCAAAAAAGACAACTCCCGTATATATCCAATAAATCCTGTGTCGCGGGGGACTTTACAAACATACATGAAACGGACACAATGGACACACAGACTCAGAACAACAATTCGTGAATCATACAGTGTTGTCCCATGTGGGATTTGAACCCACAACACCTGATACAGTAGGAAGCGGCGAGGCAACCGCTCAAACCACTAGACCAACCATGCAGTCAAAAATAAAACTGTAATTTTAAGGTCTTTCATTATTTCAGTAGTAGTTATTCAATTCTAACAGAAATCATAAAAAAAAAACTTTTTTAAAAACAATTTCTCAAAGTGTCTCAGTCTGTCAAAGTGTCTTCAAAGTACTCGTCAAGACAAATCAAACGACTCCAAACTCGATAGGTTCCGTCGTTACAATGTTCCTATGACCACCTTCCAGCTCCAACATCAGATCAGCTCCATGTCATCATAATATAGCATTGTCACGCTATATAAATATGCCTACAAAAATTCAACACAATCGGTTGAAGATATCTGCAAAATTGTGTTACAAGATTCCGTCTTAACAAATATAGTTAGATATATACATACATAGCAAGTTAAAAAAAAACATAAAAATAAGTTCTGTGTTAATAAAAAATACTAATATTTTTCTTTGAAATTATTCTTTAAAAAAATGAAATTAAATTCAAGAATACAAATTATCAGTTACAATTCGACACTCACTTGCAACCCACCCTAAAACTTGTCATTTACGTACTATGGAGCTCAATGCGAACTACAAACGGACGTGGTGTCACCTTGAATATTCGGAGGGCACTGAATTTTTTGAGCGCGATAAAACTTATTTATTGCAATTTACGGGAGACGATATCTGCGTACTAAAATGTATGGAACTTTTGTCGCTAAAAATGAATGATGTTTAGCCTTAGATTATGGCTTTTTGGGGAGAATTAATAAAAAACTAAAACGGTAAATCTTTTCTCCATACTTTCTTCTCGCGAAATAAGAAAAAAACATTTAAAATAGAGCACGAAATAGGACAGAGTGTGCTAATTAAAAAGGTCGATTTCGATGATTTTGATCTTTGTTAAGGCTTTTTTTCACAAAAATAAAGAATTATTTTATAAATGTCACTCGGTAGATTGGTAGACTGATTTATTAAACTACTGAGATTTTTTTTTTGTGTCAAATAATGAATTGAGTTGTTTGTGTTTTGCAAAACTGCAAGTGCCTTTTTGCGCGTTTTTAGGGACGCGCCCCTTAACAAAGTTTCTCAATCAATCACTCAATTTTATGTTCGATACACCCGAGAAGCCAGCCTTTAAAATGGGCAAACACAAAATCCCTACGTACCTACCAATGTTTTATCCGACACTGTTTTATTATTACTTAGTTTTAATTTTAAGTAATCAACTGGCAGCTAGGTACTACAGAACTTAAGTACACACATCAAAAGTGTCTAGGGATCAACATATCTGTCTAGGGATCAACATATATTTTTGCAATAACTTTTCTCCTGATTGATATTAATTAAAATGTTCTTTAAGGATTCATCAAATAAAGTGTTTTCGTTTGTCACAGTAACGATAAACCAAGTCACCTTTGCATTAATAAAGAAATTTGCCATTTTCCTAATAAAAGGATTTTTGACATTTGAACCACTAACATTAAAGTTCGAAAAAAAGACTAAAATAACAGTTTTCTTTAAAATTTTTTTAGGTAACTTAAACAATTAATAATCCGTGTTTCTACCGCGAACACTAACACAAGAACATCGGTTTGGCATACTCAAAATGAGTTCATCCAAATCACGCTGTGGAATGGCCGCCCATGTTCGTTGCAACAACAAAAAAAGGTCTTCTTGCGACTGGATACCCTCCATATTCGGCAGAGCTCTTCTCTGTAGCATATCCCATGCATGCTCAATCGGGTTCAAGTCTGGCGACTGAGCAGGCCAGGGCCAAAGTCACATCTCAATCTCAAGAAATCCGCATAAAAATGCTTGATCCCTAGACACTTTTGATGTGTGTATTTCATACATACCACTACAAAATGCTTTAATTGTTGCAAACACAAACACACTATTCAATTCACTTTTAAACTTTTTAAACTTTCACTTCACTCCACAAGTACCTAAAAGTCCACAGGAGTTAATCGGGAGACTGTTTACACTAAACCTGTGTTAGATTCTGGGAGTAAGGATAAAGTAAGGATTCCTCATTGACCAGCAATGTTCGTTGTGATGGTTGAACAGTCCTATCCTTGTAAATAAACGTAGTCGTGTACGACGTGTCGGTATCACAGAAATGTACTTAACGACGTCAAAATCAAAACTGCAATTTTATACGGGACCTCTTCCACCCGCGCGGGCGGTGTTTTCATTCATGTGCCCGGCCGCTGCGCCGGCGATCGCGAACCCCCCGCATCCCGCAGCCCCGCAGCAAGGACATTGACCGTATTGAATTATATCATACGTTATGAACAAATATTTGGTGGTTTTAAGGATAAAATTAACATATTGTTTTTTTTTTGTTTTAATTACATGGATGTGCTCCGTATCGAATACCGAATACCAGATTTTTTTTTCTCTGGTTATTAAAAACTAGTCGTGTATATGTCACCGAAAGATTGTAAAAACCGTTTATAACATATTTGCTCGTAAAGGGTCTCCTATTTCACCAATTTCAATATCGTAATGTATCTCATTACGTACTTGTGCGTTATTGTAATGTAAAACGCACGTTTTTTTTTTAATAAAGTAAAACTCACGGTTTATCAAGATGCTCGAACAATACTCTTTTAATATTAGCAAAGAGTTTTTATGTCAGAAAAGTGGTCAACATTTTATGAGTGAAAGTAGGAGAAAGGAGACCACAGAGTTCCGCATCCTCCTCCGCCGCTGCCGCCGACTGCTGAACTCTGTGGTCTCGTTTCTCCTACTTTCACTCAAGAGAGTGAGAGAGAGACTGGTGAAATTTTAATTAATAATAATAACTTGACAAGCTCAAAAATGCCAACTGGCAACGTAATAATCAATTTTACAAATTGTTCAAATTTTTATAACTGCTTTAACAAGTAATTAAAGATTTATTCGATCAAGAAAGTCCGAGTTTTATTTATTTCCTCGCAAATATTTAATAAAACGTCGTATGACATGCGTGCGCTTTGATAATTACAGCCTCAGCTTTCTTGTAGCAATATCCTCCTCGGTTGTAATTTTCAACTTACCGCACTTTTTACGGGAATTAACACGATCACTTATTTCAAGATTTTAAATACCTCTGTTTTGCCTGACGTTTCGTACGTACCTTGAAATAAGTGATCGTGTTAATTCCCATAAAAATAATAATTATTATATTATCATGGAACGCGAAAGTTTAAAAGTTAGTTACCGCACTTATATCATAATGTACTTTTTTTTATGGGACTAATCCCGCCCACACGCCCACCACTGTAACTCCTGTACACCAGGATCAACAGCGGTGACCCACGAACACACCGAGTTATGACACTCGGGAAGTCCCAGGAAAAATTAAACTGTCTCGGAACCCGCAACGAAATTAAATCAGAAGAAAACTGGAGGAGTTGGAAATATAATAAGTCCACTTCCCTCCTTAGCAAAGCGGGAGACAAAATGAAGTCAAAATAGGCAGACGCCTTTTTCAAACCGGGAAGCACCACGGATAAAATATTATGGGTCCTAAGTGAGCTATATTTGATTTCTATAGTATGTATGGCAGAATCGCTTAAACGCACGGAAATTCACCGCAGTTGACACAAGATCCCCATAATATACTACCCCAGACGTAATTTGTAAGCTATTTAGCATCATGTTACGTTCATTGTACCAAAGACTACATTCCCAGAGGATATGATGGGCCGACTGTTCACAGCTAGAATCAGGTGTTGAGCATTGACACAATGGTGAATCGACTAATTTAAATGAGTATAGTTTGCTCTTAAAGTTACCGTGGCCTGTAAGAAATGGAGCGACACAGTGATCTACCTCGAGCCATGTCCTTGACAACCGTTCGCGAACAGATGGAAAGAACTGGTAGAGGTGGCGCCCCTTAGATGATTCGTCCCATCGTTGCTGCCATTCATCCAAGAGGTCGTTATAGACATTGGATTGCTGTTGAAACAATCTTATGATTTTACCGCGGTCTCGTATGCCAAAAAAATCGCATTCCATGTTTTGTAGTGTGGAATAATACATGGCTGCACGTCTTTGCACCTCGAGATCGACCGGAAGAACACCTGCCAACACCGGTAAAGCCTCTGTGCTAACCGTCCTATATGCCTTGCACAAGAAAATCAATGCAGGTCGTTGGCCTTGTAAAAGTTTGCGACGGACAGCACAACATCATAATGTACTATAATAATCTACCTAACGAGATTGTAAACTTTCGATAGATTGTCAACTGTGATATACTGCTTACGCGCGTCAAATTGTCAACTGTCCCTGATTGGTCGGTTTTACAGCATGTAGTTCACTGGCCATTGTGTTAGGTTAGGTTAGGTTAGAACTTCTTTAATTAATCACAAATTAATTTTTATGACTAACGACATTTTTATAAAACTAATTCTAAAGCTGTGAGGTATTTTCAACACGAAATCAATTTACAATTACAAAAATACTTTACATTAGGCAACAAACGACTTAACAAACAAATATGGCACGCGGGACATAATATGTTGTTCAACCAATCAGCACGCGACTTGCGATTCGTTGCATTCCATTTCACAGTCTTTCGACTGTTTGCAATCTCGCGAGATAGGTTACAATCTAACGGTGTTTACAATCTTACGGTGACATATATATAGCACAATTAACTTGAAAGAAATATATACCTCTGTTGGTCCGGGTGCAGCTGCAGTAGCCGAATGTCCGTGTCTGAACACAGCGCACCACGTAGCCTCGCACAGCCTGAGTATGAATACGTCGCGTTCTAATACAGGCTTCGATGAGTCCACTAAAGTAAATAACAAAGTTTATAAAAAATAGTTACTTATGAATAGATAGACTCACGCCTGTACTCTCCAATGGGTAGGCAAAGGCGTATTACACATTCTGTTTATGATTGAATGTCAGCAGCAGTTACCGTGGGAGAGTAATCACCACGGCCTCACAGAAAACTGGTGTGAAATAGTGCTTGCGTTATGTTTCAACGAGTGAGTGTGGATACCGGAGCCCCATACACCAAGCCCTCTCCCCCCCAAAGGCCGGCAACGCACTTGTGACGCCTCTGGTATTGCAGATTTCCATGAGCGGCGTTATCGTTTACCATCAGGCGGTACGTCTGCTCGTTTGCCCGCCTATTCCATAAAATAAAAACAAAAAAAGCAATTTATAGTCGGCGTTGCACGGTTGGCCTACTGGTTTAAACGTTCACCACGCCGCTTTCTACTGCGCCAAGTGTTGTGCGTTCAAATCCTACATAATGATATGCATGTATTTACTCAGGACCGCTCAGCATTTAATATATCATTAAATAAACCATACAATTGTTGTTGACTGCCTCTGAGGCGAAGTGGGAACGTCAAAGTCATATCAGTTGTCTAGTACCAATAACACAAGCTCTGCTTAGCTTTTGACTAGATGGCGTTGTGTGTTAAAATGTCAAAAAAAAAACTTGTTTTTTCTTTTTTTTTGTGCGTTAGATTTTGGAGCATTTTAATAAAAGGAATTTCAGCTGGCAACAGCTTGCATACTGTTTACCTTACATGTTATACCTACTAACACTATTGTACCTAAAAATCAGACTTTGAAAAAGAGTAGCCATGAGTTTCTTTGCCAGTATTCTTCTCATGAGACACTACGCATTTTGGAAACTGGAAGTTATGGATCGACACAGGCAGGCAGTAGATTTTTGGTGTTTTCGCCTAATTTACCTCGACAATACAGCACATGCTGCGGCGTCTGTTTGTGTCGATCTATAATTTTTAACTATAGCTTCAATTTGACGTTCATGAGTGTCACTTGGTGTCTTATATGAATAAATGATTTTGAATTTGAATCTTTTTAATTTTTTCGCTATGTTTAAAATCAACCAACATGCATTACACACATGGCTACCTCAGAAAAACAATTTGTGTATCACACAAAATTTAATCATACAGAATATAACCTGTAACACTCAGCGCACTATGTAGCGGCAAAATGTCCATGTCATCCACGCTAATATACTAACCTTCTAACTTTTGAAGTTTAGCAATAGTAGAATTGTTCAATGAGAATGGCTGTAGCAGTACTCCATTGTTGCCAGCAAGTAACACAATATTACTCTGAGAGCACCATGCAAACCATGCACAGCTGGAAACATATAAAAGAAGATTATTGAACATACTTACATGAAGAACATGAACAACATCACTTGGTTTTATATAGAACTATTCGAACCCCATGGTTTTACCCGCGGTTATTGTCGTAACGCAGGTAACACCGCGGGGCGAAGCTAGGCTAAAAAATGTAGCCTAAGTTACTCCTTATATTATCAGCTACCTATCAGTAAAAGTCCCGTCAAAATCAGTCCAGCCGTTCCAGAGAGCCGGAACAAACAGACGGACTGACAGACAGACAAAAATTGTAAAAAACGTAATTTGGTATATGTACCGTGTATACATTTTTTTATTTAAATTTACATTTTACATATGCATTTAGTAAAAAACGGTTATTTTAATTTTACAAACAGACGCTCCAATTCCATTTATTTGTATAGATGTATAGTTACTTCATTATCAGTTTACCATCTCTATCTTAATATATTATTGCGTTCCATAGGTGCACAAGGTCTTACAATTGTAGTGCATTGGTAAGGTTTAAGCCCATTGGAGAGTCCTGTCTATGTAAGCCATAACTATTAGAGATGCGCCGAATATTCGTTTGGTATTCGGTATTCGGCATCTTTTTCACTATTTGTATTCGGCCTAATTATTCGGTTTTGGTGCCGAATATATTCGGTTCGAGTATTTCAATTTTTTTGGCTACACTACACCGTATTATAGGAATGAAAGATAAAACGTCTTATGTAAGATTTCTGTATATACACACATCAAAAGTGTCTAGGGATCAAGCATTTTTATGCGGATTTCTTGAGATTGAGATGTGGCCTTGGCCCTGGCCTGCTCAGTCGCCAGACTTGAACCCGATTGAGCATGCATGGGATATGCTACAGAGAAGAGCTCTGCCGAATATGGAGGGTATTCAGTCGCAAGAAGACCTTTTTTTGTTGTTGCAACGAACATGGGCGGCCATTCCACAGCGTGATTTGGATGAACTCATTTTGAGTATGCCAAACCGATGTTCTTGTGTTAGTGTTCGCGGTAGAAACACGGATTATTAATTGTTTAAGTTACCTAATAAAATTTTAAAGAAAACTGTTATTTCAGTCTTTTTTTCGAACTTTAATGTTAGTGGTTCAAATGTCAAAAATCCTTTTATTAGGAAAATGGCAAATTTCTTTATTAATGCAAAGGTGACTTGGTTTATCGTTACTGTGACAAACGAAAACACTTTATTTGATGAATCCTTAAAGAAAATTTTAATTAATATCAATCAGGAGAAAAGTTATTGCAAAAATATATGTTGATCCCTAGACACATATGTTGATCCTTAGACACTTTTGATGTGTGTATATAGTACCTAAACCTAACCTACTTCCAGATGACCTAGAAGGATGAAATTTGGAATCCAGCTCGATAATTGTGTGTAAACGTAGGAAAAAATCTAAAAATAAATAAAAAATAGGGTTAAGGGCTAAGTCAAATCTAACCTACTTTAAGATCTCACATTTTTAAATAACAGCAATTGTTATAGGTATTCAATAAAGCTAAGAAATAGAGTTTAATACTGTTCATAATTTTATTTTGTTCCTATAAATACACACATCCAAAGTGTCTAGGGATCAACATATGTGTCTAGGGATCAACATATATTTTTGCAATAACTTTTCTCCTGATTGATATTAATTAAAATTTTCTTTAAGGATTCATCAAATAAAGTGTTTTCGTTTGTCACAGTAACGATAAACCAAGTCACCTTTGCATTAATAAAGAAATTTGCCATTTTCCTAATAAAGGGAATTTTGACATTTGAACCACTAACATTAAAGTTCGAAAAAAAGACTGAAATAACAATTTTCTTTAAAATTTTATTAGGTAACTTAAACAATTAATACTCCGTGTTTCTACCGCGAACACTAACAACACAAGAATCGGTTTGGCATACTCAAAATGAGTTCATCCAAATCACGCTGTGGAATGGCCGCCCATGTTCGTTGCAACAACAAAAAAAGGTCTTCTTGCGACTGGATACCCTCCATATTCGGCAGAGCTCTTCTCTGTAGCATATCCCATGCATGCTCAATCGGGTTCAAGTCTGGCGACTGAGCAGGCCAGGGCCAAAGCCACATCTCAATCTCAAGAAATCCTCATAAAAATGCTTGATCCCTAGACACTTTTGATGTGTGTATGTTAAGTTGTTAAGTCACAGAAATTGTATGAAGAATGTGTTGAATAAAGCTAATAAAATAAAGCAATTAAACTCCAAATCAACATTTATTTTAAATCTTAAATCAGCATTTATTTTCTAAACTGAAAACAATATTTTTATACCACTACTCCTTATCATCTAGCCACCAGCGACACATAGCCTACATGTTAAAACCAGTTTACGCGGCAAAACAATGAAATTGTACACCAAATAATTCGGCGGAATATCTGGTTCGGTACAGATTATTAGTATTCGGTTATTCGGTGAAACGACTATTCGGCGCATCTCTATTAACTATTAAAAAAGGAACCAAAATAATGAAAAATAGAACCCACAAAGTAATTTTTGTAATAAACTTTTTTATTTAACGTCAATAAGATTATAATTATGTATTTTGTAAGCATATTTTATTCTTCATGAGAGAACTCGGTGTTATTCACTCGGTAAATTTTAAACCAGTAAGTTGTAAAAGTTATTATTCAATTTTTTTCTTTTTTATGTATGGCTCTGCTAAAAAGTCTATACTCTGCCTGATGGAAAGCATTAATAATAAGCAAAATGCAATAGTGGTGGTCACCATATGATCACTTACAATGAATTAAAAATAAAAGTTACCTGAAAGAAGTATTCTTCAAGCTCTTTAATATCTTTTTCTCTGGCAATACTTGCAATAATTCAATGCCATGGTCAGTAATAAATGCTATTTCATTGATCTTAGGCCACACAAAACCTAATATCTTTGCATTTTTCCATTTACAGCTGTGAGTATACTCTATATTTGTTGGAGATAAGTCTTTAAAATTCACAAACTCAACGGTAGCATTTTGATTGTCCAGATTTCTTTGTATAGCCAATATTCTCAGATCTGGTGAGAATTTTATCGAAATTATAGGACCGCGGTCTTCCATTCTGAAGGACGTACACCTTGATTCATCCATACCATTAACTGTTACGCCTGTGACGCCCCCTGACCTTACTGTGAATACCTAAAAAATAATTGAAGTAGAATTTGCAGGTCATAAAAAAATGACGATTATTGTTTTCACGAAAAACCGTTGAATACCCATAGTTAGGTAGACAACAGTTTATATTAAAAACTAAATAAGCACAATTACCTGCCCATTTGTGTCGTCAAAAAATACATTCGTCACAGGACTGTCGGCGTCGAAGCGCTTTGGTTGCTCGGAGAGTGCCAAGTAGAATTCATCACTCTCTTTTAAATGGAATCTAGCCATATTTTGACCAAATAAATGTATAATTTAAAAACATGAAACAATTTCGCCTTTGTTATGACACTCATTTGACAAAGAGTTGTCAAACTTGTCAATTTTTTTTTTACCCGCTGTCCAACGCCAAATTGTCAATTTGTCAAATTTGGTGCTGGGTGTTACCATCATATACTACAGCAGTTGCCATTCCACTTGGAAATAGAGTTAAATAAGTTCAAATTCAGGTAAAAGCATTTCTTTCTTTTATTCTTTATTAATGAGATAAACCAGTATAGTAAATGTATACAATGTATGCTTTTTATAAAAAAAAACTATGTCTTGGGTCCAACAGAGGACTGTGATTGACTGGTATTTGGCATGGTATATGGGAACTTTTTTTTTTTAACAACACTATAATGTGCCTTTTTTCTTAAATTGACATAGTCATTATCATGGTAAAATTAAAAAATAAAAATAAAAATAAATAGTTGTTAAAAATCTATAATAGTAACCATAGCAACCACAAATTGCAACAATAAACAATTATTTAGTAGGCGGTATCCCTATTGAGGGAGTTGTTTGTTAAGTTATTCGACAGAGTAAGAACTAAAGAATCATGAATGAAAATATAGAATTGAAGACTTTTACAGTAGGTGATTCAATAGAGGATGACATACAAGAGTATCATGAGATAAAGCAAGACACGACATTGGACGATGTAGACACATCATTTTCATCCAAACAATCTACAATACCGATCGACGACTTTGAGTTTTTTACTCAATACGACGTAAAAGTTGAACCTAAAAAATGTTTGAAGAAGAAAAAGACAAAGAAAAAGATTAAACCCTCTAATTTAATGGATATTATAAGCTCTGAGATCGCTGCAGCCAGGGTACCAATAGCTACGAATGTAATAACTAGAGTAAACAGCTCAAAAGAACAACAAAGTAGTTATTTACAGACAAATTTTGGGAGAAATAAGTTTTTACATAAGACGAGATCATTCTTCTCCGATGCTGAAAGCGGGTAAACAAGGATTTATTATAACAAACGATTTATAGAATTTTATGTTATATGATTAAACTACTTAATTTAGTTACCAAGATTTGAAGCCGTTTTTAAGGGTAAATTAGTTTTAGGTGATGTTTAAGGTTCCGTGCCAAAGCCAAAAAACGGAACCCTTATTGATACGTCATGTCTGTCTGTCTATCTGTCCGTCCGTATGTCACAACCACTTTTTTTCGAAACTATAAGTACTATATATACTGTTGAAACTTGGTAAGCAGATGTATTCTGTGAACCGCATTAAAATTTTCAGACAAAAATAAAAAAAAATTGGGGATCCCCATACCTAGAACTGAAACTCAAAAAACTTTTTTTCATCGAACCCACTTGTGAGATATCTATGGATAGGTCTTCAAAAATAACAATAGTCACAAATTTTAACAAAAAAAAACGACTTCAATCTGGACCAAATTTAAATACGGGAATATTGGGTTATTCGTTAATTTGTCGCGCACATACTTAATGCAAATTGAAGACTTATATGGTTTTCTCATGGATGACATGTCAGAACTGGACCAAATTGAAATGCGACCACATGGGAAGCACCAGCTTTCAAATAAAAAAAAACAACAAAATCGGTTCACCCAGTCGAAAGTTATGAAGTAACAAACAGAAAAAAAAAATACAGTCGAATTGAGAACCTCCTTTTTTGAAGTCGGTTTATGATATTGAGGTTTCTAATATCATTTTTTTCTAAACTGAATAGTTCGCGAGAGAGACACTTCCAAAGTGGTAAAATGTGCGTCCCCCCCTGTAACTTCTAAAATAAGATAATGATAAAAGTAAAAAAATATATGATGTACATTACAATGCAAACTTCCACCAAAAATTGGTTTGAACGAGATCTAGTAAGTAGTTTTTTTTAATACGTCATTTATCGATCAAAGTTACAACGAACTACAAGAACTTTTATATTATGTTACTTGCTGCTACGAGTCTGACTCGCACTTGGCCACTTTTTCTATTTTTGTGGAATACGAGGCAAACGAGCAGATGTATCGCCTTGGTAAGCGATTACCGCCGCTCATCGACAACACCAGAGGCGTCACAAGTGCGTTGCCGGTCACAAGAAGGAGTAGGTAGGTACGCTCTTGCTCTTGCGTTATTTTACATGCCTAAAGTCTAAGTGGTAGTGTGTGTGGTGTTGTGTAATGAAAGTAATATACATGACAACATAATTTAAAATAATAATAATAGGTATCAACACACATCTCACACACCGCCGATTGAATTATTTGTCTAAAGTGGGAATCGAACCCACGATCTCCGAGTTAGCAATCAAGGTCACCAAACACTAAACTAACCCTAACAAGGCAGTCAAGATACTGAAAATTCATTTGGTTTTAGGTATATTATTAGGTATAAAACATGTAAGAAATTAGTTTACATAAGTTTTATTTTAACAATTCGATATTTTTAGGTGGAATCGGCAATCCCAGGCTATTCATTTAAGTCCAATATTTCCAAGGGTCCTAGAAAATGTTGTTGTTGAAGACAATTTTATTCCCGTAGAATATGTTCACCCATCTTCCTTTGATGATATGATTGCAGAACAGTCAGTTAAAGATAAAGACATTACTACTAAATTCTTGGACGTGACCATTCAGAACATGATATTCAAACACCATCATAATTTTACATTGGAAAAATTACTATGTACAAAAGTAATCGAAATGTATAAGCAGTACGAAGTTGTTCGAAAAACATTAAAAAAGTTGTCCAACAATATTAAAGTAAATAGAGACACCAAAGATAATCTCAAGAAAGACCTAGCCAAAGTAAGTCCAAGTAAGAAGGAAACTTTAAGATTTGATGAAACTGTCAGAAAATATACAGAAAAACTTATAAAACTAAAAGAAGAACAGAAAGACTTAATCAAACATAAGAAAGAACTTGCTCATAAAATAATCTCACTCTGGTCAGACATAGAAATGGTAAGAGAAAAGAATGAGTGCATAGAAACACCGTACAAAATAGAAATTAATAAAAAGAAGTTGGATTCGAAAGATTTTGAAATAGAATGGAAGCAAACTTTTAATATTGAATTTACTGATAAACTTGATACAATTGAATATGAGTATGTTAGTAAATATCTAGAATATAAAAAGGCGAAACATGAACACAAAGTAAATACTGACAATAAAGTAATGAAACCACAATTGTGTGTGAACGAAGATGCGATTAAAATGGAAGTTGAGGAGCTAGCAGACATTATAATACAAAAAGATGAAATAGAACTGACATTAATAAAAGACGAAAGCATTATTACTGACTCTATATGGATAAGCTTACGTTTATCCAAGAACTCGTATAATTTTGAAGTCTATGTAGACGATGTCTTTGTTTGCGAATCTGAACATTATCAGAGCAATGACATGTTTTGTGTAGAATTCACTGAAAGTTTCTCAGTGCAAATTTTACCTAGGAACACCTGTATAAAATTGGTATTACTAGAAAATTCTAATATTATTTCAGATCTGAAAATATACTTAGATGAGATTAAGAGAAACAATGCCACAAGTTCCTTTAATGTTGAAAACTTTGTGTCTGGTTATAATATAGAGCCTAATGTTAAATATGTTGGTAGTGGATGCAGTATTAAGGAAATAGCAGTTGCAAATACAGTAAGGCTACGAAGCTGCAGTATTTTTAAGGAAAAGTTATTTACTTCCTGCGAAGTTAACGTAAAGATTGGATGGAATGACAAAATAGATCTGAGTCAATCTGAAGCTATAAAATCTTCAATGGAAGTTGGTAAACAGTTAAAAAGATTGCGTGGGGGAATCAGTGAACCTGACTTAAATACGTTGATAGATTTAATAAGTAAAATTTATGAGAAAGACGTTGACGATGAAAACATGATAGAAACATTAAGAAAACTAAGTAAATTACAAATCAAACATGATGATTGTTTTCCTGTAGATCAGAGTAATCCTGATCTCTTAAGGCTGAAGTTACTTCATTTAAGAAATATCGGAGGATTCAGTAACATAGATAATAAGCTTGTGCCTCTCCATGCGAGTCAAATTTCGACGGATCAGCTTAACAGTTTACAAAAAACTAACGAAAAAGAGTTTGACATGAATTATTTAAATGATAGAGAAATGGAGATGGACCCAATTGAGATTCAAAGGTTTATAGGAGCGAAGTACATACAGAAGTTAAACAGAAATATGATGAGAAACTTGATAGAATTTTTGCTTCAGAAGACTCATAAAGATGTTGTTAGAGAATCTAATTTAAGCTTAAGGTTTGTTTCTAATTTGTTTAATATATATGGGTTTGTATATTTTAGGGATGTTTCACAGTTCTCCACGTCCACTGGACACGTTCTCAAAGGCACAATAGTAACGGTTCACTTCTTGATAAACGGCACTAGTACGTGATATCTGGTCCGAATCTGGTCGAATATATTCTTAGCATATATAAAATGTGTTTCAAATTGCAATATTTCAAGTTTTAAGCCGTGCGCATGTTCATAAGGTTGTTTTGCCTCCTTAGTGATAGTAGTATAAATTACAGAAATATATTTTCCAACCAATCTAACGTATCGAGCGTATCGACAATGTCGAATTCAGTCAAGCAACAGATGCTGTCTAGATCCCTCTGCAACGAGCAAGAGATACGGGTGACCATACTTCGGGCTTTCAACTTACTGGATAGAGGGTCTACAATTTCAGAAGAAGAAGATGACAACGACGACGATAAGATTGCGGGTAAGTTTAGTTCTTCTTACTAATGTAAGGACTTAACAATAATGGTGATTATAAGTCTCTATGGTATAAGTCCAGATTTACGGGTCTATAGCATATGATGTCGAATGATTATTATTATATAAATATTATTTACTGCCTCGTTGGTCTAGCGGTTGGCGTGTGCGACTGCTGATCATGAGGTCTCGGGTTCGATTCCCGAGTCGGACCAAATGTTTGTATGATCTACAAATATTTGTTTCGGAGTCTGGGTGTTTTCTATGTATAATATGTATGTATTTACAAAAAAAATTATATATGTATTTATATCTTTGTCTAGTACCCATAACACAAGCTCTGCTTAGCTTGGGACTAGATGGCGTTGTGTGTTAGATGTCCAAAATATTTATTTATTTTATTTATTTATTATAAATTGTTCTGTGAAAACGTGTCTAAGAAATGTAATCATACTTCGGACATGGTTTGAAGTAAAAGATATTCTGAATTTCAAAGGTTTCTCTTTTTTATAGACAACAAATAAGACTTCTACAAGATATAAACTGAGGTAATTCAATTACAGGTTTTAAAGTACGAGCGTTGCGGCCTTTTGTTCGTATAAGCTATCGGGGAGTATCAGCCCAGACTGTTACATCCATTGGCTGTCACCCCTCATGGAGCCATACTTTAAACGTTAAGGCCAAGTAAGTAAGTAGGTACATACTACTTCCTGTTGTGTCATCCTTGCATAAGGGCATTTTGCTTGACTCTTAATTGTTGTAATTTAAATATTGTTATGTGTTAGGGTTTGATTTATTTGAGAAAGAAGCCTTTTGACGTGTTAAAGAGACTTTATCAAAACCACTATTAAAATCACAATACTACTCTGAATTACAATCCTTAAAGGTCGCCGAGGTCGCTAGGTTGATCGCTGATATCACTTCGATGTTTATCTCTCTTTAACTCAAACTGAACTGAACTGCTTGCGGCCTGCGAGACGCTCTATTTATACTCATATAATTATTATTCTTTCATTTCTAGAAACGACTATAACACACGTAAATCGTCTCGTAAAAACGCTAATAAAAATAATCGAAGTTAATAATAATTGGGCAACAACAAATCGATATCCGACACTATGCGTATAGAAATAAGGTCTATTATTCCTTGCCTCAGGAGATCGATAAGAAATGTGTGTATTTGTGTGCGCAGATAAGGCTTGAAGATTATTATTCGGAACACTACCCCCTTCTTAGAGATGTTCGTCCCGAACATCGCTATTGCTGACACGATTTTTTGGCAGGCGGTCGATATGCACTACTTTGAACGCTCCTCTTGAATGCCGCTGAATCCTGTAGGTCATGTCGTTCATCCGTGTAATCACCTTGTACGGCCCTCCCATTTGGCTTGTAATTTAGGGGACTTTCCTTTCCTATGGGTTAGGTTATGTAACCATACCAATGCACCTTCTTCGAAACCGTTTAAATTTGAACGCCAATCGTATCTGGTCTTCATGTTCTTACCCGCTATGTCAACTTCTTTTCGTTCCCATGGTGCGCCCACGTTGGACTGTTTCTGTGTATCTTTTACAGCAGTACATGTAGTACATTTACGGCACCAGTCCTGTACATCTTGCCGACAATGGAGCCAGTAGAATCTGTCGCGTACTTTCAACAGTGTCCTCTTTACACTGAGATGGCCTCCTGAAGCTGCCTTGTGAACTTTACGTAGAACGTCTAGCACTTTAGCTCTTGGCACAACTATCTGCAGGTGGAACTCTCTGCCGTTGGTCTTATCCCATTTTTGGTACAGTACCCCGTTCTGCAGAACTAAACTATCCCATTGCACCCAATAAGCTTTAGTGATAGCGCTCGCAGATGATATACTACTCCAATCAGGTCTAGCATTGCCCTGTGCTTTCCATGTGATGAGTTGCTTTAGGTCATCGTCATCCCGCTGTGCTATCTTCATTGATTCATCTTCACAGGGTTCCAAAGGAGTAACTTTGATGCATCTCACCGTCAAGTCTGTTGATTTTGAGTTTGGTGTCGTAGTAGGTACACTTTCTCCACGAGACATATTCTTTGCATTGTCTGATGACATCACCTTTTGTCTTGCTGTCATATTTTTCAAGAAACTTCTTTTCGCAACGTTTCGTCATCAGCTTCTCCAGACGGTTCTCTATATTTTGTAACCTGGACATCTGCCCACTCTTAAGCGGGCAACTTAGCTGCAGATGACCTTTCTCACCACATCTGTAGCACATGATCCCAGATCCCTTCTTCAAAGAAGACTTGAATTCTTTTATTTCTTCTGAGACTTCCCGTAACTTGTAGATCCGTGGGACATCCTGTCGCACCGCTTCGACCTTCAGGGCGTGTGCCAGTGCTTTCCTTAATGAGGTGTGGTGACCAAGCCTCGCTGCAGCTCTAACCTCCAAATCCTTGATGCCGTCCACGAATGCCTGCACGGTATTTACCCTTAACATGTCCGGGTTGGCCGACAGGTACGCTTTTCGTACGAGTTTTTCTATTTCCAACGCCCCAGTGGGCGTTAGGAGGGATTACAGCGGTCTGTAATCCATCTCCCGGACGTTGGATTCTGTCGCGTAGCTGGGTGCGGGAAACATGCTCCAGATGACGTTCCCCATATCTCGATTCGAGCGCTTCCAACAATTCCTTGTATCCACTGCCCGGACTTGGCAGTGCCTCTGGGACTGTTAATGCTTGCCCCCCAAGTGCGACAGTAAGAGCAGTCAGGCACTGTTCATCTGTCCACCCGTTAGCAGCTGCGACGGTCTGACGGACGCGATCCACGAAGTGCTGCCGTCGTACGACGGGGCCTTTACACTGGGTGCATGTACTACAACAGAACCACATTGACATTGACAACCATACTGACATTTCCAGGCGCACTACCCTCTTCTGCAACTCCACCAGTGCAGTCTTCATGCTGTCCATATCAGAACTTAGGCAGGGGACCCGTTACTCAACTCCGTCTAAGTCTTTCCGTAGCTTATTCACTGCACCACTTACTTCACTGACGGCGGATATCAGTAGATGTTGGTCATCCTTCATTTGTTTTTGTAGGGCTTCAAACTTGCTGTCTTGCCCATTTTGTAAGGCTGCAAACTTGCCGTCCAGCTGCTGTTGACCATTTTGTATAGCCGTAAACTTGTTGTCAAGCTGCTGTTGGCCATTTTGCAGCTGCTCTTTCATGACAACCATCATCTTTAACAGATCCGCTAGGTCAGGCGTGGGCATGGCCGTGGGGATGTGTACAACTGAGAATTTTTCCGAAGGGAGCATGGCCTGGTGGGCGGAACCAGCAGGCGAGGCGCTTTCCTCCATGCTCGTTGCTCCTGCAGCACGCTGAGCCCTGGTCTTCACTCCTTCGCTGGTACCGTAGTCTCTCGGCGTCAATGGCATTTCTTAAATTTCACTTCTGACACCAGTTGTTACGTGTTAGGGTTCGATTTATTTGAGAAAGAAGCCTTTTAACGTGTTAAAGAGACTTTATTAAAATCACAATACTACTCTGAATTACTATCCTTAAAGTACGCCGAGGTCGCTTGATCTTGAGGACGGTTGATCGCTGATATCACTTCGATGTTTATCTCACTATAGCTCAAACTGAACTGCTTGCGGCCCGCGAGAGGCTCTATTTATACTCATATAATTATTATTCTTTTATTTCTAGAAACGACTATAATACACGAGAATCGTCTCGTAAAAACTCTAATAAAAATAATCGAAGTTAATAATAATTGGGCAACAACCAATCGATATCCGACACTATGTATATAGAAATAAGGTCCATTATTCCTTGCATCAGGAGATCGATAAGAAGTGTGTGTCAAATACACACTTCGCAGATAAGGATTGAAGATTATTCCAGGTTGATCGCTGATATCACTTCGATGTTTATCTCTCTTTAACTCAAACTGAACTGAACTGCTTGCGGCCCGCGAGAGGCTCTATTTATACTCATATAATTATTATTCTTTTATTTCTAGAAACGACTATAACACACGAGAATCGTCTCGTAAAAACTCTAATAAAAATAATCGAAGTTAATAATAATTGGGCAACAACCAATCGATATCCGACACTATGTATATAGAAATAAGGTCCATTATTCCTTGCATCAGGAGATCGATAAGAAGTGTGTGTCAAATACACACTTCGCAGATAAGGATTGAAGATTATTATTCGTAACAATATTTTCAGATTGGAACCACTTTCATCGATTCTAATCAACGTCTTCGATGAATATAAAGCAAATATTCTTGATGGATTCTCTGACGAGGACCGCTCGAGCAAGACTGTGCACTACAGATATTACAATAGATGGCTAGGAACCTTACAAATACCGCTTTACGCTGTACTGTCTTTGGGTACTGTAAGTACATAAAAACTTATAACCCTTCGAAATGGGTATAGGTATGTGAAAGCCTATTACTTGCTTTTATCTTTAATACTTTTTGCTTTCTTCTGTTTCATTGAATTCGTACAAGCTCGCTGATTGGCGAAACTTTTGAGATAACTTACCTATTTGAAATGTTTTTCATGATCGGATCACAAGCCTTTCCACTAGTATATGACACCTATAGTTGTTGTTTTATTTATTCCGCACTTATTCGTGTGTGTTTAATCTGATCTGAACATGAGAAACTTTAATTAAAGAAGTATAAAATCAGTAATAATTCTGAGATAAAAATTCCTACTCCTAATTTTTTGATGCATTACCCATATATTTTAGTAAATAAATGTTCGTTCTTTCATTCTGGAAATAAAGCAAGCTTGATTTCAGATTCGGGGCACATTCAAAATCGCAAGTCCACCACTCTTATTTGGATATGGATGCCTTCAAACAAAAGAATCTTCTTCATTAATCCCAGAAATAACACAACTGATGAAAAAGGACGCCTCGTTCATCACGGTGGAAGTAACTACGGGCCTTTCTCATTTAGGAGGATTACATGCTTACAGCCAGCCCTTACCTTGTTCTATAGAAGACGATTATTTGATCAAACACCTTAATAATTTCGTCACAGAATATTTAAATGAGTTTCCGATGAGAAATTTTCTACTTACCTTCATAGACAGTGCTGGTAGAAACAAGTGTGTGACACAATTTCTGCAGCCAATACCACTACCAGATAAAAACTTCTTCCCGAAAGCCCAAAGATGTGAGTCTGCAGTTTCAAAGTCTTCAGGGCTATCGAAGAGCTCGTCTTCGAGTGGAAGAAAGAGAGAGCTGGATTTGGAGAGAGTGGGACAAGAGGAGAGGGAGTCATTATACAGTGGCAGTATACGCGATGGAGATAATTTGTCACAGATGATCAATACGTGTTTGCGATACGTTGCTCTAATTCCTACTTATGAGTTGACTGAATCTCATGTGGTTACGTTACTGGGACTTGTAAGTATTCTCGTATTTATTCAAATACTAGCTGACCCGGCGAACTTCGTACCGCCATATTTACATTGTATATTGCCCACAGGCAGTATACAGTCGCGGACAAAAAAAACACTTTTCCCGATATCTTTTTTTTTCTTTCTAGCAAAAAAAGAATGAATGAAATCGGACTATCTGTTATTGAATTACAACTAAGTACATATTTCTACTTTCATCCCCTCTCTCCAGGAAAACGTGCTGAATTTCGGGAATAAAAGTATCTCATGTCCTACCTCGTAGTATGAACTCAAATCATGCCAAGTTTCATTTGAATCCATTCAGTAGTTTCGGCGCGATGCGCGTACAAGATACAGACAGACAGACGGACAGACAGACATACAAAAATGAAAAAAAAAATACAGTGTTGGCTTCAGTATCGATTATAAAGAGCCCTCCAAAAATTTTTTTGAAAATATCTTTAATGTACAGAATTGGACCTGTTACATTTTTATTATAAGTATTATAAGTATTGATATAGATCGATAATTGACTAGAATGAAAGATTTCAATCTACCTAGAATATGCATCAAGATGTACTGTATTCTTCAATCCTCAATTTTCCACCTTTTGTCTGGTATTTTTTTTGTCTTTAAATTGTTATTATTTATTTAAACCACTGAAAAGGTTCAATGGCGTTTCGTCATTTCAAGTGTCAATTTGCTGTTTCACAGGAGTTACTGAAAATTCTCCATGGTTCACCTCTAGACCACACCGTACTTTTAGCCAGTCTCTTCATCTACCTAGGCATCAAATGTTGGGTAGCTATCGGCCTTGGTCTGCCCCGAGGAAGGAGCAGCTTCGTACTTATAAAGTACGACCTTACAACAAGAAGAATTGTGTTGGATACCGATCAGCTGTTCAGAAGTAAAGGTTTCTTGAATAAAAGTGATGGGTATACTTGGTACGTGTGTGATGCAAGTACTGGGCAAAGACATGAGCTCAGAGACGTCGGATGTCCTTTGAAAACTGTTGATTATGTGTTTGACAACGAAAATGTAAGTGTGCGATGACTATTCTATTTCCATAAGTTTTAATTGTTAGTGTTGAATACGTTACCCGTAAAGCGATCAAATAGTAATCAAATCAACATCAAAAAATATGTCCGTGAGGATCCAAAGGCATGGAACTATTTACCTGCGTTCCGTTTCTAAACGAAATTCACAGCAAGTTACAATCTTAGAGCATATATATGTGAAGGGCCAATCGAACGGGCGGAAAGCGTGATCGGAGTAGAGAGACTGAATTTGGGTAGTGTCTGTCTCTCTCATGCAAGCTTCTGGTTGGTGGACGCACATCCCAATTTGCATGACTGATTTGTCGGGAAATACACCAACCAATCAGAAGCTTGAGAGAGAGACAGACACTACCCAAATTCAGTCTCTCTACTCCGATCACGTTTTCCGCCCGTAAGGCTGCCTCTCAAGTTATATATGCTCTAAGTTCGTCTGCCTCTCAAGTTATATATGTTCTAAGGTCGCAATAGGTACAACAACAAAAAAAAACAGTAATTTTTGTATAAGTTTTTTTTACCAGACTGCGAAAGAAGGAGGGTTATGTTTTACGAGTGTATGTATGTGTGTATATTTCTTTGGCACGCCCTAGGGCCTAAACGGCTTGTCGTATTTTTATGTGAGTGGCATCAATATCTGCCCTAAAGCTATCTGTTATTTCTGATTTAAAAAGATAGCAGATATTGACGCAGTCGGTTTTTTTAAAATATTTTATTTTAATAAGTGGCCAATTGTTTTGTTCTGTGTGGGTCTATCTAAAGCTGTTAAGAATCCATTCCTAGCTAAATGTTTTAGTTTCAATTACTTTTGGACATACACCAAGTGACGTATATCACCATTTCAGCCGAAAGACGTCCACTGTTGAACATAGGCCTCCCCGAAGGCTCCCCACAAAAATCAGTCCTGTGCTGCTTGCATCTAGCGGTTTCCTGCGACCCTCACCAGGTCGTCGGACCATCTTGTAGGGGGCCCACTAACGCTACGTTTTCCAGTGCGTGGCCGCCATTCCCGGACTCTTTGGCCCCAACGGCCATCCTGTCTTCGAGCAATATGCCCCGCCCACTGCCACTTGAGGCTGGCAATTCTACGGGCAATGTCGGTGACCTTGGTTCGTCTGCGGATCTCCTCATTCCTGATTCGATCACGCAGAGAAACGCCAAGCATTGACCTCTCCATTGCTCTTTGAGCGACTTTGAGCCTTTATAAGGCCCATTGTGAGTGACCACGTCTCTGTGCTATATTTCATCACTGGCAATACACACTGGTCAAAGATTTTCGTCTTGAGACACTGCGGTAACTGAGACGAGAAAATGTCACGCATCTATATATAATAATCCACAACTTCGAGTGTAGAGTCTCCAATTTTCACTGGAATGGGTGCGACATGGACGTTCGACATAATTTTCGTCTTGTCCATATTCATTTTTAGACCCACTCGCTTAGAGACACTACTGAGACCATCGAGCATTATGCTAAGGTCTTCCATGGTTTCAGCCATGACTACTGTCAGCAAATCAAAGGTGGGTGATATGCTCGCCATTAATGGTGATGCAAAGTCCGTTACAGTCAAGAAGCCTAAAAACGTCCTCCAGTGCTGCGGTAAACAGTTTTGGAGATATTATGTCTCCCTGCCTCACTCCAGTTGTATAGGCTTCGAGTACTGATCCTGTAGACGGACCGACATAGTAGCGTTTTCGTACAAACACTTCCAATGTACTGGTAGTCGTCTGACGTATGGGTGTTACAATATTGTAAATTGTAAAGATAAACGGTACTTTTCAATTCTTTCAGATATGGGTCAACAGACAGGCATCACAAGATTGTGAGAGTATATCGTTTGATTTCTCTAGATCCTCAGAATGGCAACCAGTAAGTACATGATATACAATACCACCTTGGTCAAAGGCCTAGCATTTACATAATATAAGATCAGGCCTGGTACACCTACTCCAGCTCGGCATGAGCCAGCTTACCTACTTAGCACGCCAATATGGTTAACCGCTATGACTTATTCTTATATTAACCAGGTGTTCGACAAGGGTGTTTTCGTGATGAAGCAGCCGGTAGTGACGGATCTTTCACTATATTCGCCTCCACCCAACGTGGAAGGGTTAAAAGCTGCACTTGAAACTAAAATCAGGGCCAAGATACAGAAGTGGCGATCGCATATGAAGACCATATGGAATAGGTGAGATAGAAAGTGTGGAGGAGCGGTCATGCCCTTCAACAGAAAGGGAGGATCCTCCGACCAGGCAAGAGCATCATGTTTACAACGGCCCAGCAGTTGATGTCGGGCAGTTGTATACATGCTAATCGGGTAGAGAATATCAAGTAGATATAGGATTATCAGTTACTTTGTAGTTTAGCGTGTCTTCGGTAGATGGCGCTGTATTATGATTATGTTGCGCTGTATGTGGGAGTCGCCACAAAAGCATTGTTTTAAACGAACTTACTGATAAAAATCAATAGATATGTAGGTAAATACCTTGTTGCGCAGATAGCACTTGATACTTGACTTGTATGCATTTATTTGTTACCCTATTAATGAACCTGACAGTTTAAATAACCCTTTAAATGTATGTTCATACTTACCATAACGTAACATTTATTAATAAGGCTTCTGATACGTCTTCCAAATCCAAAGTGACTATTCTTCTGGTAACCCCTACAAGTGAGAAACATGCATGTGGGTTCAATACCAAAACCATTTTAGACGATGTGACGCAAGCATTTGCCTACTTATTACTATTAATGCCATCTAATACTGTTTTATTTTGGTAGATATTGCAGCACGCTTCTTAAAGAGATGTTACAGCAGTGGGAGTACTGGTCTTTTAATTCAACGACACCAAAGCCAGGGTTCAGCAATAAGTTGAAACAGTTAATGGTCACATACAAGGTATACTGACAAACGTCTATTTAAATTATGCTAATGGGGTAAATAGGAGAATGAATATGATTTAAGATCAAGACCCGCCCCTGACTGATTGGTTCGTAGCTTTAATACTGTTACGAAGAAAGATTATTCGCGAACAACGATCGAGAAAGTTGATTTTTGAGGCACGTAATAACGAACCTTATATCGATATTTACAGCGTCGACTATCGTTTGGTTGATGCGCGATTGATTACAACGAGTTCGCCGGCGGGCGTGTCCTTGGTACGGAGAACGCCCTCGTATGTTCACGACGTTTCTCGAAAGCGCTCGTAATAGTAAAAATGGATATAAATACGAACTCTCGGGGCCGCAGTTCAGTTCAGTTTGAGTTACAGTGAGATAAACATCGAAGCGATACAGTGATCAACCTGTCGACCTCGGCGACCATTAAGGATTGTTATTCGGAGTGATATTGAGTGTTGTTAATAAAGTCTATATTACACGGCAGAAGGTTTATTTCCCAAAATCATCGAACCCTAACACGTAACAATGCGAAATAATAATTTCTTGGAACCTGATTGGTCAGGAGGCGGAGCTTGTTCGATTCGTCACTATTTTTTTAACGTGAATATTGTTGTACAACAAAGTTTGCGTGGTGACGGATAACAGCGCTGGAATAGAAGGAAATCTGGAACAACCCCAAATCAACCTCGTTTCGGTATAGTATGCCGAAATCTACTTTCATAGACACTCCTAAAAAGGAGTACTTGCGTCGCTACAACTGTTGGATATAGGCCAATGCCTATGTCCATCAATTGACTATGTAAGCTGATTGATAGAAATGCGCATTCAAATTTCAGATATTCGGCTTCCCACTCAACATGCCATATACAAACACCAAGTCAGTGATATCAACAGTAAAGTCGACAGGCTTGCATGTGACCGACGACCCTAAAGTCGAGTTCGCGCTCGGCGTGGAAGTGTACGCCTACCCTAACAACGTTATAAGTGTATGGGTATTTGTCGCCACAATCACTAGGACATAAATAAATAATATATTATTTATTGTGTGGTTTTTCTTTCCAATACATTATTGCGAGGCTCTGTGTGTCAACAACCCGGTTCAAGTTACCAGGACAAGGTAGCTACCTTGTCCTGGTCTACTAAAACTATTATTTTCACTCCTCAATCCATTCTTATGAGTAATATAAATAAATAAATATTTCGAGCATCTTAACACACGACGCCATCTAGTTCCAAGCTAAGCAGAGCTTGTGTTGTGGGTACTAGACAACTGATATAAATACATATATACTTTTTTTCTATTCTTTCAACATAATTCCTGATTTACTGTCTAATCCAAAGTATGGTGAATGCCTCTTACTACACAAATAGGACTAAAATTTTCCTTTGTAATGTGGATCTGTCTTCCGACTAGCCTGTAGGTGGCATGAGCGTGAGTATATGTATGTACAGTATTGTTAGTTTAACGACAATCGGGTGACGCAACTTGGCACCCAACAGATCAAATTAGATTACCGAATACGTCATCCGAAACTTGCTAAAATAAGCATGTGCTAATGGGAATCCGAAATGTTTAAACAGGTAAATATTTGGGTTAACACCGGCCACCAAACAAAAACTTTACAGAAGAGCAATATAAAATTTTTATTTTTAAAACTCATCTCTCTGGATACTATAAAATCAAGTTTCTTTTTATAATTTAAATAAAAAATAGAGCTTGTATGTCTTTTCGTTTTAATGCTAACAAAATAAAATTAACATTTATTCCATCGTAGTATAAAAATATACGTAAAAATAGAAAAAAGGAGATGCTTACACGTGTTTTAGCGATCGTTATGATATTTGAAGCCCTAAGCGCGGGTGGACGCTGTCCGGTCGCGAGTATCATTCAGTTCCGGGCTGACTTAACCTAAGCGCAGTGGTGGCGGGGAGGGCTGCTTAGCTGCCCGGGTCGTCGGTTTTGTTTAGTTTGGAGCGGCGCAGTTGCTGGATGTAGTGGCGCTGGATGGGCTTGTGCAGCGCGAGTTGCGCGAGCGCGTCGTCGATGGAGAACCATTGGCGCTTGCGGCCCATGAGCCGCGAGTCCTCCCACTCCGCCAGTTCTTGGGTTACCGTCATCACGTACACTTCTGTTCGGTGTTTGTGCTCTCGGTTCTGGAATTCAATGAGAAAATAAAAGTTTAATTACATTATCTAGTACTTTGAAGGATTAGTGAGGAAACTTGTCGCATCAATGGAATGCACAGTTAATCTCTTAGCAACATCTCATTTCTAGCATAATTTATTTTCCTCAAACGTCTATTATCTGGAATGTAAAGTTGTCTTAATGAATTAATCTAATACGTTACAGTAGTAATATAGAACTGTATGAACTTGACATTTCGAAGAAAAAAGAGATCTCATTAAGTGAAGGTAGATCTCTGTATTGGGGATTGAACATATACAAGCGGTCCGACAAGTAGCCTAACTTTTAGTGTTTCTCTATTTATTTGATCATTTAAGCAAATATCTAGATTTCAATCTTAGACAAATGTTTGGTTATTTGTAACTGGACCAGATATGCAAAATTCGTTAAATAATCAAAGGTAGTAGAACCATGTTGATTTCAGAACGGTTGGGCCGGCTCGACCAGGGCGGTACTACCCTCGCACAGAAAATCATCGTAAAATGACAGCCTTCATGCTATCGTGTTTCGTTGGTGAGTGCGAGAGCGGAGGCCCAAATACACACATCAAAAGTGTCTAGGGATCAAGCATTTTTATGCGGATTTCTTGAGATTGAGATGTGGCTTTGGCCCTGGCCTGCTCAGTCGCCAGACTTGAAACCGATTGAGCATGCATGGGATATGCTACAGAGAAGAGCTCTGCCGAATATGGAGGGTATCCAGTCGCAAGACCTTTTTTTGTTGTTGCAACGAACATGGGCGGCCATTCCACAGCGTGATTTGGATGAACTCATTTTGAGTATGCCAAACCGATGTTCTTGTGTTGTTAGTGTTCGCGGTAGAAACACGGATTATTAATTGTTTAAGTTACCTAATAAAATTTTAAAGAAAACTGTTATTTCAGTCTTTTTTTCGAACTTTAATGTTAGTGGTTCAAATGTCAAAAATCCTTTTATTAGGAAAATGGCAAATTTCTTTATTAATGCAAAGGTGACTTGGTTTATTGTTACTGTGACAAACGAAAACACTTTATTTGATGAATCCTTAAAGAAAATTTTAATTAATATCAATCAGGAGAAAAGTTATTGCAAAAATATATGTTGATCCCTAGACACTTTTGATGTGTGTAGTCTAGTCAACAAGTTCCATACTTGTTGACTAGACTAAAAGATGCAGCAGCATCACTAGGCCGCCATGGTGTGGGTCGCCATGCTGCATTGTCTGCATTCACAATGAGTATGGTGACCACCACTCTTGGATTTTGCTTATGCTTTCCATCAGGCAGAGTAGAGTGATTTTGGCGGGCCATACATAAAAAAACTGGCAATTTAAGTCAAACTTTAACATCGAAAACTATCATTCAAGTTTTAGAAACTATACCTAGTATTATAAAAGTAATTTATTCGTTAATTTAAAAGTGTACAGGTCTAACAAATGAATACAAATGAGCTGTGATTTAGGACAACGTGATACGCCAAACTTTTAGGTAACGAAACTTCATTGCATTGTTGTATGAAGGTAGTATAAATGGATTCAAAAACATGTTTAAAGCAGGTATTAATGTGATTATGTAGTAAGCATTACATCTACCGAACATACCACCGAGCCTGTCAGCTTATGACCACGGCCAGAGGATTTAATTCGATGTACAATCTCCAAATTAATTAACTACGAATACTAAATTGGAAATCAATAAAGCAGGAAATTTAGAAATTAAATTTGCCTGTCGTGTTGAAGTAATTATAATAACTACACTATAAATACTCCTGGAGTATGTATTAATCAAATCTACATGGTAAAACCTCATATACTCGTATATCGTCAGGTAGCAATAGACAATGACTAGCAAAGTACAGTTGAAACCTAGCTTAGTGCTACCTGTTTTACCTTAATCAATAGCTACAACCTTTTTCGGTTAATCAAAAGTATTTTAACCGAAATGTCTAAGTTTATTAACAGTAAGGCCGGGCGCACACCGAAACGGTCTTCGACGAGACGGTCCGCGACAAGACGGTTTTCGACTGTTGTCTTGTGCTGACACACACCGCATGAGACCGAACACAAACGGTCGAAGAGGGGGAAGGGACGATTTGATTCTGGGAATATTAAGCCTTTAAAGACTGTTTGTTTACTTTATTATTTAGTAGTTGTTGCCCGCGGCTCCGCCCGCGTATATGTCAGTTATCGCGGCAAAAAGAAGCCTATGTGTTATTCTGATGTATAAGCTATATTACTGTAAGGTTTCATCCAAATCCGTTCAGTAGTTTTTGCGTGAAAGAGTAACAAACATCCATCCCTCCATCCATACTTACAAACTTTCGCGTTTATAATATTAGTATAGATTTATTTATGCTCCCGGCATCACAATTGCACGAGATGGACTTAATGCCATATGGAATTATCTACAAGTCAACCTTGAGTCAACGCTTTTTACGGCAATCTAGTCGAGCCTCGACAAACTGTCTCGTCGGAGACTGTCTGTCTGAAACAGCCTTAGTGTGCGACGGTTCCACCTAACACAACGCTTTTACAGCAATCTAGTCGAGCCTCGACAAACTGTCTCATCGGGGACTGTATGTCGACTCTAGCGGCGCCCACATTAACATTGTGGTTTGCGTACAATGAACGTAGTGAGACTTATGTCAAGCAAAGTGACAATACTAAGTTTACATTTCGTAAATTTATTTACTGTGCTACGAGAAAACAATATAAGAGGTCAAATAGAGAATACTTTAGAAAACGATAAATCAAATTGATGATTGATATGAAGTTAATAGCGTTCAGAGAAGTCATTACCGCCTCTAACCTGGGGAAAAGCTAAGTCAACCATAATTTCTCTAAGGTTTTCAGCAGCGTAAAGTGTATCAAGGGCAGTATTATGTGTTAATTGCAAAGAAATATAATAAGCAACTAATAATTATACTCTAATCAGCTAAATTAGCTTTTGACATAATTTTCTAACTAGTTCAAACCACTAGCATTGAAGTGATAACCATCCAATGAACTCGTGCTCACTAATCTACTTAAAAACACAAGTTTAAACGGCTTTTAACCACGAAGCAAACCCTGACTCTTATAGGCGATAAGAGCGGTAATATTTGAGAAAGGCCAAGCTAAGTATACACATACACTTTGTACAGGGATTGGCAGTATCAATTAGTATGACGGCCATTATTTTTGGTTTCTGCATAATCCAGTTCCTTGTTCTACGTTCTATTGTTTACCCACTCATCCCTTACGAAAACCCTCTTTGAAGTAAAATTTCTAGAAATCCTTTTTAAGTACTTTCAACATTGAAAACAACAGCTCCCAATAAAATGCCAAGCAGTTCGGGCTCTCGTTTTGATGAATCAATACAGTCTTGTAAATAAGCAGCATATAATGTCGTAACATATTCCAGGGCAAACGAAAATGACCTGTAACCGGGTCAAGAATAGCAAGTCCACGAAATTTATAGTAATGGGTAAAATTCTCTTAGCAAAAAATACTAACGTGGGTGAAGTTTCAAAGATTCGTTACATGCAATTTCCGAATCCAGATTTAGAAGTGCAAATTTCGTCAATTTAGTACGACTACTGTCAATAGATGTTGAAAACATTTTTACAGGCATTCTAAAAAAAAAACTGAAAAAAGATATTAAAACTAGATAGTGACCTAATATGATCTGAATCATAACAGGAACAAATGTATTAGATATAATTTTGAGAAGAATATTTAGATAGACAGCAGAAGCATCAACAATGCTGAAACAATTGGATCGCACCCCGCCAGGCATGATCTCCTTGCCTGGTCGGATGAGACTCTATTGTGTTGAATACGAGGATTTTTAAACCTATATCCCATATTTATATAATTGAACATCACTTTAGATTAAGTGCTTGATCCAAAGAAAACAATAGATTTACCACCAACTTGTAAGGCTTAAAATCAAAAACACAGCATCTTCTTATGAGAAAGTTTCTTTCACTACAGATTACTTTTAGTCATGATTCTAATTTGCAATAGTTATTACTGCTTTTATTACTATACAAGACATAAAAACTGTAATAAAGTAAGAGATTAATGTGTGGATTACAAAATTATTCCTAACCCCTAAATTATAAGTTTTATATGATAGACGACGCAGACGATAGTAATTTCAAGAAGCCAGTCGATATCCCGTTTATTTCGCCTATTATTTATGTATAGGTACATTTTATAACATGATTCTTTTAAGGCGGGCGTACACGTTCAAGTATTCTTGCGCAAGTCTGTCTATCACTTTCAGAATACGTTAACTAGTTCTACGACAGCGTAATTGCTAAGGTGATGATGATGTTCTTAACTGAGGTAAGTCAGGGGTTCGCATTAGTACTGAGGTTTGAAAGGGATAAAAATATATAAGCAACGACTATTTTTTTCGTGGCGAATATGTCGCAGTGAATATTAGCCCTATGGCTTTCCTCATAAATCAAAGTACATAACTCCAGTAAAATCTATTCGGTGGTTTAGCCATGAAAGCTTAACTGACATTCAGACATGGTTACTTTCTTATTTATAATTTAAAGTAATGAAAACGTATTGAGGTTCGGGCCCTTTCTAATGTTTACGTAGTTTAATATAATTGCGTAGGAGTTGTTTTTAGTTGGAACATAATATGTCAAGAACAAAGGAAGACTATAATAGGGCAATAATATCTGTTTGGAATAAAATCATGACTATAGAGATTCAACACATACTGTATAAGTTGGTGCCGCACTGAAACTAGATACTACAAAACAGAAATTATATTGTTGAACAGTTAAATTGAGAACATCCTGTGTGAGGATAAACTCAACTAGAAAATCTATACACAGATGCAGATATAAAAATTGGTACGCAAATTTCAGAAACGAGATAGATGTTTTTTTAAGTTTTTGCGTAGCTTTTATCGCGGGCTTTGAGGCCTTTGAGAGCGGCGACCGAATCAAGAAATTCCGTAACGTAACGAAAATAAAACCTGACACCCATGAAGTCTGTCACAGAGACAGACAGATTCGTTGACGAGCTGCTCCGAATTCTGTCTGTCTCTGTGGCTTTCCGAGATAAAGTGATGAGAAGACAGGGAGATCGAGATGACGTCATCATCACTATCGCTGGTTGTGGTTCATTTCGTGTTATGTTGCTATAAAGTGGTAAATGGATAGTGACGTCAAATCGAGCCACTCTCTGAATGCGAGATCTTGTTTTCTTAGATTATGAATATGTCAACAGCCGGCCGCGCAGGCGTATTGAAATATGTCAAGGAAGACTCGTTATGTCATATCATGTATAAAATTATTCATGGTAGCCATACACTACTGCATAAATAAAAAATAAATAAATAATTCTAATTGCATATGTTGATAAAAAAATGCTATGCAATAGCTTTACCGTGGCAGTCCCCGAGGGCCACAGGTCTTTTTTTACATATGGGGCTGTCAAAGTGAATTCTCTGCCTGATAGAAAGCATGAGCACAATTCAAGTTCAGTGTAGTGATCACCATACTCATTACGAATGCAGACAACACAACAATGCAGCATGGTGATCAACACTATGGCGGCCTATTGACATGCTTCTGCATCATTGGGCTCCGGTCTTGCACTCACCACCGATACCCGACAGCACAAATGCTCTTATTTTAGGTTGGTCGTTATGAGAGGGTAGTACCGCCCCGGTGGAGCCGGCCCGTTCGTATTGAAATCAGCGTGGCTCTACTACCTTGTCATATGAGGTGTTTAGTTGTGGGATTCACCCATCACCCATTGTTGTAGACCCTTATACCAATAAACTTCAGATATGTTGGAGATTTAAAAGGATGTTACACCTCGTCTCAACAAATATGTATTTAGAGATACCTACATCAAACACATACATTGAATAGCACAGGCACTGGTTAGTTTGCGATCATATTGGCGTGTGTGGAGGGTTTATTAGGTACTATTACAATGTAATCAATAAATCATCCAAAATTATCTATTCTAATAATTATAATAAACAACATTTTTCTATAAATATGATAATTACGTTATCAATTTTATCAAGTTAAGGATTAATACCTTAGTTTTAGCTAGTGTGTGGATTAGATTATATTATTTGAAAGTAGATGGTCAATGTATACATAGAAAATTACTAGCCCTGACTGATCGACGCAGATCCTAAACCGCTGGGTCGATAAATTTGACTTTGGCATTTAATGTCGTAAACATTTACTAAGAAATATTTATTGGAAATACCCCCCTCCCCCAAGGGTCAAGTAAGAAAAGACATGAACGGGAGTACGCAAGTTTGTCGTTTTCAAAGTAAAAAAAACCCGCTATCGATGCCAATTTTAAAAAGTGGGGGAGTTAGTGAAGGGGGTTAATCTCTGGATCTACTGATCCTATTTTTAAAATTATTTTACCAATAGTAAGCCACATTATTTGTGAGGCTATATATATTAACCCGAAAAATAATTAGCGCGATCTCAGACATACCTATGTCTAAGATCGCGGTAATTATTTTTACTAGAAATTATAACTAACTATTTGTTACTAGAAAGCCCCTACACGCGGGCTTTCTAGTAACAAATAATCACGCGTGCAAAGCAGAGAGCAGTAATAGGTATTACATATTTTCGTAGTTTAGCCTATTATAGTACTAAATAAAAAGATCTATTGCCACGTAACAAAGTCATGAGTAATTTGCACGAGTGCTTATCTATAATAAGAAACTGCAGCACTAGTCATTTCCGCAATCGTTTCTAGAAAATAAACAGTACAGCTTTGTAAGATCGTTGAAAAACAATTGTTTCAGACAGCTGTAATACGCTGACATTGTAATCAAATGTTCGCAGTAACTGGTGTGACGGGCCTGTTGGTTTAATTAATGGATAGTGGCCGTAACTACTTAGCTAGGAGTCCTGGTTTCAGTTCCTATCCAGGACAAATAGTTTTATGATGAGCATGATTACTAGTGTCTGTATGTGAGTGGGTCTCGCAGACATCTATACTTATAATAAAAATGTAACAGGTCCAATTCTGTACATTAAAGATATTTTGAAATTTTTTTTGGAGGGCTCTCTATAATCGATACTGAAGCCAAAACTGTATTTTTTTTTCATTTTTGTCTGTCTGTCTGTATCTTGGCCGCGCATCACGCTGAAACTACTGAATGGGTTCAAATGAAACTTGGCATGATTTGAGTTCATACTACGAGGTAGGACACTTTTTATTCCAAAATTCAGCACGGTTTCTTGGAGAGGGGGGATGAAAGTCAAAATATGTACTTAGTTTAAATTCAATAACACATAGTCCGATTTCATTCATTCTTTTTTTGCCAGAAAAAAGAAGATAACGGGAAAAGTGCTTTTTTTTGTCCGCGACTGTACACTGCCTGTGGAAAGCTGAGACAGATATATAAATATGGCGGTACGAAGTTCGTCGGGTCAGCTAGTCTATAATATGCTGTGATAATATGTATTAAGAAATGTTTAAGTATATTTTCTAGCAGTGATTCTGATTACCATGGCACAGGTCTAGTTTAGGATTAGTGTGATTGAAACGTGTCTAGTTATTATTATTACTTTTAGCTGACCCATGCAATCCCGTTTTTGTAACATTATTTATTGGTGCTCCGCTCCTATTGGTCTTAGCGTGATGATATATAGCGACGTGTAACATCATCTATATAATAGGTCTTTACCTATGAAATTGCCGTTTTGTATGCAATAAGTGAAAGTTCTTATATTTTCAAACTTTTTTATTTCTGTTATTCGAAGTAATCACCCATGCAATCGACGCATCTTTGCCAACGCATTGGCAGGTTATTGATGCCCTTCTTGTAAAAATCAGCTGGACGGGAGGCAACAAACTCTTCAAAGGCATTTTGTACTGCCTCTCGGGAATTGAATTTTTTACCCACTAAAAAGTTGTCTAAATTTTGGAAAAAGTAATAGTCGGTAGGTGCAAGGTCTGGTGAGTATGGCGGATGAGGGAGAGCTTCCAACCCCAGCTCTTGCAGCTTGGAGACTGTCTGAACTGACAAAATCATTTGGTACAGTTCGCAACAGACAGTCAGCGTCGATTGCATGGGTGATTACTTCGAATAACAGATATAAAAAAGTTTGAAAAAATAAGTACTTTCACTTATTGCATACAAAACGGCAATTTCATAGGTAAAGACCTAATATATATATAAAAGAGTAAGGTGACTGACTGACATACCCAGAGATCAACGCACAGCCCAAACCGCTGAAGCTAGAATCCTGAAATTTTGCATGTAGGTTCTTTGTATAACGTGAGCACTAAGAAAAGAATTTTTGAAATTCCACCCCTAAGGGGGTAAATCAGGGGATGAAAGTCTGCGTGAGCGAAGCCGCGTGTAAAAGCTAGTTACTAATAGAATACTTGGGTTTTTCACGCAATTCATCCATCTTATCGTCGCTAGTGCTATACTCTACTGGCAACAGCTTGCATACTGTTTACCTTTCATGTAGTACTAACACTGTTGTACCTGAATATCTGACTTTTAGAAAAGAGTGGCCATAAGTTTATTTGCCAGTATTCTTCTCCTAAGGCTCGAAGTGATGGATCGACACACGCAGGCAGTAGATTTTGGTGTTTTCACCTAATTTACCTTAACCATCCAGTACATGCGGTGTGTCGATCTATGATTTTTAAATGCAGCTTCAATTTAACGTTCATAAATGTCACGTAGTGTCTTATTGGATAAATGATTTTGAATTTGTAACTTACATTCGTCAATTTATAGAAGCAAGAACGTAGGCCAATATGGACATGTATTAAAAATTTAGAAGCAACAGGTTATGTTGCATACCAACCAGGAAGTGTTGCAATGTAACATTTTATCTACTGGAGTCACTGTCAGACTTCCTCTTGTTTGCCTATCGCCGCACCACACATTTTTTTTTGTATGGGCCTGCCAAAATGACTGCCTGATGGAAAGCATGAGCTGAATCCAAGAGCTGTGGTCACCATACTCATTGCAAATGCGGTCAATACAACAATGCAGCATGAAGACCCGCACTATGGCGGCCTAGTGAGATGCTTCTGCATCATTGGGCCTCCGGCATCGCAATTCCAGCGAAATACGACAGCACGAATGCTGACATTTTAGGTTGGTCTTCTGTGCGAGGGTAGTACCGCCCCGGTGGAACCGGGCTCTACTGCCATGAAAGAACATACGTCCATCTTAACATTCGCATTTCAGCCACGTGATGGCCTCTCATCCGTTTTTTTTTCAGCACTTAGATCCATTTAGGACATTTCGCGTAGGTATGGAATGGTGTCGGATAAATTATACGAAGTATCATCACGACTATTCAGCCTGTGGGAGTCGTAAGGGCCAGTCTTGCCTGCGCAGGCCGGCTTGTACACGGAACACCGTGTGTGTGGTTGGGAAAACTGTATCACGCGCCAAACAACTACATCACGACAGTTTTTAAAGAGAAGGGAAACTTGAAACCAACCCTACCAAAGCCTGCGTGGTATTCCAAAACCTCCTTACGACGAGGTATATTTCCAGGTGAACTGTTAAACGATGTTTATGATAAGTCGGTTTAGAACACTATTTTATGTTTTTACTGTACTTACAATAACGGGGGCAGAAGTGAAGGTTATATAATTTGGGTAGAAAATAAGACAAACAAAAAAGTAATCTATGCTTAAGTACTTCAATACACATTCTAATTGCCATAAATATGTCATAACTTAGTTATTACTTACAAGAAAAAAGGTTTAGGTTCAAGGAGTTTTTATTAGATTCGGCGTTTTTTGGATTTATCGCTACTTCAATTTCGAGGAGACATCGTAAAGAGGCACCGTACTTTGCCTTTATTCAGTTCATTTTCTAAAGACATAGTTTCGAACTAAGCTATGGAAAAAATATTCCTAGACACAAATTAGGGCCACGCAACTTGGATTGCAGTTGTCCATGAGCACCATAGAGTTATTATAGATAGATAGGGGAAGACATACGGCTGCCTGTAAGCGGAAACATCTAACAGTTAAAAAGAGAGAGAAGATTGCGGTACCCCATCTGTCTCTCTACTGACGCATGAGCAGTAAAGAACTAATAATGTAATCCAATCACAACAATTAACCGTCGAATCGTCCTGCTATGCTGCTTTTCCGCGCTAACTGCGCATGCGTCAGTAGATCGTCTCTCTCTTTCTAACCGAGGTACGACTGGAGGCCTGTCTCCCCTACTCTATCTATAATAACTCTATGATGAGCACCAACACCAGGTGATTCGAAAAAAAAACTGCTCTAATATCAGCAGTTATTATCTTTTATTAGCTCTTAGAGACAGACGCAGACATCAATGGAAAGCCTTGAAATAGCCTTGTCTAAAGACAATCAAAGCCCTTGAAACATGAAGAAAGGCAAGCGGAACTCCACAGATAGATGTCGCGTCGAAAGGTTGAGACAAAAACTGAAGTAGGTATCGAATTAGTCTGCCAAACAATTAGTTTTAGTATTCAGTATTTACTTTAAGCTAGCTACTTAAAACGTCTCAAGGTTACACGGGCAAACACTTTTCCGAATACTGTATGGTTTTGTTACGTACTGGCTTTGAGAGCACCTACTGGTATGTCACGATGGACCCTTGCAATGGACCACTGGACTACCATTGTTGTGTTGAGTTCGGAGTATGAGTTAAAACTCATGCACACATGGACACAAAATAAAGAATTTGTTTTCTTTTTCATTTATCTATTCTAATATATAGAGCTGAAGAGTTTGTTTGTTTGTTTGCTTGAATGCGCTAATCTCAGGTCCGATTTGAAAAATTCTTTCAGTATTAGATATCCCATATTTCGTTTCAAATAGGCAATAGGAGAGGCAAATGAGGTTGCGTGTATAATAGTTTATGGACTAAAGAGCGAAACCAAATGTCAATGAATTTTTGCAAAGCTTTGACTAATAAAAATGGCAAAATTCAGTGATAAACAAAATATTTTTACTAGCTTTGACTAATAAAAATGGCAAAATTCAGTGATAAACAAAATATTTTTACTATGGTCACAACCCAAAGACCAGACACAGTTGTCTTTTTTTTTTTAAATTGTTCCGTTTTTAACTGTTTTTATCTGGCAACCCTAGGGTGGAGCCGAGGGCAAAAGCTAGTCATAACATAACACACAAAACGATGTACAATTGAATAGTTAATATTTCCTCCTTTTTTAAGGGCAGTTAAAAATAGAAATTAATTAAATTGTATTAATTGTGATTGTATTAATATTATCAAAACAGCTAATATGCTATAAATTATCACTATGTTTTTATTTTTTTTTATGTTCAAGCTACCAAAATGACTCTACTCTGCCTGATGGAAGGCATAAGTAAAAGTGGTGGTCACTATCCTCAATGTGAACTTGGACAGAGCAGCATAGTGATCCACACTATGGCGGCCTAGTGTATTTAAAAAAAATGCATTTTCATATTTAAAAACTTAGTTCTAAACAAAACAGGGTACAGTTTACCCGATTATGGAGAAGCCAAAAAGAAGGTAATAGATTTGGCAGTATATGTTCATCCATAGCACCTTTATTGAACCAATTTTAATGAATGATTTGTAATAAACGTGCGGTTAACGTATGCTATATAATTTTATGAAATGTTTTTATGTATTTGGGTTATAGTTTAAACACAAAAACTGAACAAATAAATAAGTGTTTTCAAATTTAAAAACCTAGTTCTAGCCTAAACGGGGTACATTTTTTTTACATCATCATCACTCTCGATCTACCGCTGTCAATAGGAGTAGTGTAATGCCTCCTCTACACGTAGGCAGATGCTTCCACCGAAGACATTTGCGGATGCATAGAGCATACGTGTAAAGCAGGCATTAGGTCGTGTAAAGAAGGAGGTTTTGTACATAGTTTTGTGGATACACAACTGTATGTTAATGGTTATAAAGTTTATAGTATTTGCATATAACATCCCTAAGGTTTATATTGAATGATGCTTAATAGTTACAAAATAATTACTAATATATTAGTTTGACTTTGGTAGTAAACTAGTAGGTCTATGTGAAGTAATATTAGGTAGGTATTTAAATCTACCTATTTCTTACAAATAAATAAAATCAAAGTGTCTTTCATATCAAATCAGGCCTGCCTCATGTTATCAAATTGGTTAACACCCAATGAAGTAAGTGGACATGGATCGGCTAATGTATAATATATAAACATATGTGTCATTGTAATGTTTAACTCTTATTTTATAAAATAATTAATGAACATTTTCATTTATAAACACAAAAAGCAGTAAATGTTGCGACTCATATTGTGTTTTAAAATTACAACTATGCTACACATGGTAATTTATGCTGCTAAAGAACATATGTCAGCCATTATACATTTAAAGTTGTGGCTTGTTTTTATAAAAAATATAAGAAATATAAAATCAATGGATATAAAATTGATAAGACAGAGCAGACAGACAGATAGAAATGATTGTTAATGATCATTACGGACCATAAAACATTATGGTCTCCTCTAAATAGAACAACCAGTAATCTCAGCAGTTTTAAAAATCAGGTTTAACATCTGAATAAAATATTATATCTATGTTTTTTGTGACTGTTTCTTTAGAAATAAATAGTCACAACCTCATTCCATATTTGTTATTGGCATGATGTGCAAAAACACAACATTTTTGTTGTGTCAAACAGATGTACTAGCACCATGAAAAAGCCTGTTTACCAGGTGTGATGAAAGCTTACCTCGAAAACACCGAGACATCTGCCCAGCTTGCCGATGACGCCGGCTTCTTCGAGTACCTCACGCATAGCAGTCACTGAAGGCTCTTCTTCAGGCTCGACGCCGCCGCCTGGCACGATCCAGTTGTCAGGACGTCGCGACGAAGTCACCAGGAGAACCTACGCAACACAACGTCACGCTAAAACCTCTCCACGCTATCCCACACCCTCACTATCACTCTAAAACACCATTCAACACTAACCTCTGTTTCGGCATCAGAACGAACGCAGATACACGCCGCGCGACGTCTAAATCCTTCGTCGTCATAAATCCGAATCGAATTAGGCTTCTCCTTCACCATTTTTTCATTTAACACGTAAACACGAACTAAACAGACGATCACAAACGAAAAGCTGACATCAAATATAAAGAAAAACTATGAACCGAACGTAATTTTTTAATGATCAACAAACGCCATAACTGAAGTATCCTATATTGAACGTATCCATTTTCTACTAATAAAGTTACACAACGTACATGTAAAACGAAACTATAATAACAATAACGCTACAATTAGAGCAATATTTCAGCTAAAACTAGCTTTTGATCGCGTATTTTAAGCCCATGTTGAATGGTGCCTGACGTTTTATTTCTTTGCGAAAATCGAAATAGGTTTTTTGGAAAGCAATAGGGAGTCTATCAGCTGACAGCCGGAAATCGGAAATTGTATTGCCGTGTAAGTACATTTTATTTTTCAATGTTGCTATAGTTTGTTTATTTCACGGTTTCGTTGACCTTCTAAATCGTCGATTCTTTCAAGCAAAGTAAAATGTGTTACACTTTGAAAATAACAGGAATAATTTTTGAGTAATAACTTTCGATATTAAATGTAATTACTAAAATAGGAGCATTAACACAGGTTCTCCGAAAAGATTTTATCCAATTTACACTATTTGAATATTGGCATAAATTCCCGCCGAATAAAAATGATTTATTCCAAGACATTGTTGGTGGTGCACACTTAATCATTAAAGTCAGCAAATAGCAATGTAAAATTATACCACATTTTTTGTTTAATATACTCTACCTTACCTCCGGTGTTGAACGAAGACGCTCTTTGTTTAATATTTCACTTTTATTTATAATAATTTTAGAGTCAGCATTTTTTTTGGTCAGTGCAATAATATAAGATATTAACCAAATATTTTTCAGGGAATATACCTTATTACAATGTTGACATTCCTAGAAACATTATGTTTAAATGTACAAACATTAATAATTTTGAAGATTTTCCGATGTCACTGCCACTGACTCTGACTCCAGAGATTAAAACTTCGGTTCCATTGCTAGCCATAGACAAACAATAGTTAAAAAGTTTCTATAATCTGTGCCGTGCCAGAGTTTGTTTTGTTTATGACAGTTACGTTATTTCAAATTGCGTGCTTGCATTTCCAGTGTGAAACTTAATTTATTGTTTTTAATTCTTTTCAGGTGTCATGGGTAGGTAAAATTATTTATTACCCTCTTTTTTTAATAAAATGTTTAATGAAAATAACTTAAAACTTGTTCGTGGATTACGTGTATTTATACCAAAATTTTTAGTCCGGAAGATTTATAAGTAACTAGAGCGGTAATTTATATAATTAGCATTGTTTCTATTTCAGAGGAAAGTTTCGACTTAGGAAGACTGTTGAGGAATCATCAGAAAGTACACAAAAGTAAACCTTCGCAGTTCGGAAGCGTAGCAGGCGGGGTTTGTGTTTACCATTAAATTACTAGTGATAAAACTTCATTTCATCATGTTTGAGGCATCTGAGTCTTTTAATTTAAATAATGTAGGTATAGTCTGGTGTATTCATGTAGATCTACTTTGCATGTAATGTTAAATGCGTCTAGTTTATGATTAAATATGCAACAACTTTCATTAGGTGGGAACTCCTACAACTTCATAGTTTTAGAGCTTTCTGATTCGTGTATATTTTTTCAGGAACAGTGGAATTTGATCCAACTGAATTATGCATCTGGCAGTTTTATTACCTACATATTCATTTATCGAGTTGCTTCTTTTTAGGGTTCTGCTTTGAAGACTCTTTTTTCATACATCATACAAAAAAATAAAATTGAAGCGTCTATTTGTAATTTTAAATTGATAGCTTTTCATTTGCATATGAAAGTATATGCAAGGTGGATATGACGATACGACATTAGACAAAATCGTAGGCTATTTAAATGTATTACTTTAGGATTTTTTAAATTACTTATCTGAAAACGAATATTAAAAAAATAAATTTTTCAAACAAACTAAATATCTTAAAAATTTAAACTAATAAGGACACCATTTGTAATTTAAGTTCACAAACCTGATTGGCCGCGGTGCGGGCCGTTAAATAGGTACCTAAAGCACTGAATGACGCGTGACGGAGGTTTATAAAATAGATACATACTTTATCAACGTAAGCTAAATAGCACAAGCAATATTATGTATTCACGTTTTTGTAAATTACACGGTCATCATAATAATCACAAAAAAACGAAAACTGCAAGGTTTTAAATTTGGTCATCTCGTATCGAGGTTACAACTGTAAAAGCATTATCTCTATTCTCGTATCTCGATACTTTGTACAATAATCCGACTATTTGTAGGTAGTAGGATAAACGAACATAATCCATAAATTAATATTTTATCCGTAGTACATTATTCACTAACCGTAGAAGTGTATAGCCGAGTCGAGGCATTGTTTCATTTAAATTCACACAAAATAACATAATGTTACGTAACAACTAACAAACTTATCACTACAAAATACCTATTAATTAATAACCAATACAACACACACAACGCGACACAGGGCTCCCGCGCCGATGGCGGCGCGATATGTTTGTTTTGATTACTCTCTGGAATGGCTGGACCAATTTTGACTGGTCTTTAACTGGAAGATAATTGATGTTACAAAGAGTGATTTAGGATACTTTTATTTTAAAAAAGCTTATTTAAGCTTTTATTTCTTAAAAGTAACATATGTTTTATAGAAAAAATATTAGAACAAAATTAAAATCAATGAAATAATGAACAATAATCAATTCAAAAGCAACGAAACAGGACACAGCTTTATAGCTGTGTCCTGTTTCGTTGCTTATCTTAATCTTAATAGATTACAGCTTATAAAGATGCAGTACCAATGATTCCATAGATCAGTCTGACATACACATTAGGGTGTCCCAAAAAATCTACACTTTTTTAAATTCATGCCTGAAGTTACATTTGAATGGCATGAAAACACTTGTGAATAAAATGCATAAAACCAGGGCCAACATGCATCAGACCATTTTATTACTTGAGTACTTTGGCACATTGAAATGTCCATACCAAAGTGTATGTTAATATTTGTTAGTTTTGTCAGTTTCTATGTTTTCTTCCCGTTAAGATAACAGGATTTTATAGTTCAAAGGAGTATTTTAATAGGGGATGTAAAAAAAAACATCCAACGAAAACTCTCTGCCAAAAAAACACTTAAAAGCGTAAAATACACTGGTTCTTCACAAATTGCCTATACCTAATTCTTTATTCATTTAAATAGTAGTATAATAATGTGTGCTAGGTACCTAGAATCTGTTTGAAGTCGGTGCCAAGTGACTATTGCTTAGATTTTTGTAATTGTTCGTTTGTATTATTTTTGGCTTAGCACCGACTTCAAACAGATTTTAGGTACCTAGCACACATTATAATACTACTATTTAAATGAATAAAGAATTAGGTATAGGCAATTTGTGAAGAACCAGTTTATTTTACGCTTTTAAGTGTTTTTTTGGCAGAGAGTTTTCGTTGGATGTTTTTTGGAAGTCGGTTTTTTTTTTTATAAAAAGTTTTTATTTTTCAGTTTTTAGTGCAAACAATAGTAGGTAAGTAGTAAGTTGAACTATTTCATCAAATTTCATCATCAAGAATACAAATTAAGGTCTATACGTATGTGTAATATTAAAATCATCCTCTAATCCCTAACTGTTGAAGAGTTTAACCTTCTATCACCAGTTCACCTAAATAACTTGAAAGAATACGACTGAAGGTCTTTAGATACGTATGAAATTGAAAGAATTATCCTCCAACTCCTAACCGTTGAGGAGTTTTACCTTCCACCTTCCATCATCAGCTTACCTAAATAATTTGAAAGAATACGAGTAAAGGTAACACATATACATATGATATTTAAAGATTTATCCTCCAACTCCTAACCGTTAAGGAGTTGTACCTTACATCATCAGCTCATCATCATAAAATTATGACTACCAGACGCAAATACCAGTGTAACTTCAGAAAATATACGAAAAACATAGTATGTGCCTATAAAAAGTGAGGGTTTCCCTCGATTTCTCCGGGATCCCATCACCAGATCCTGATATGCTGGCAATGGGACTACCTCGGAAGCATACCCTTTCGAATACAAAAAAAAAATACAAAATCGGTCCACAACTGACGGAGTAATCGCTGAACATACATAAAAAAAAAAAAAAAATACAGTGGAACATAGAACCTCCTCCTTTTTGGAAGTCGGTTAAATAGAGGGGTAATGACCTTTGTGCCGACTTTCCCGTTTTGACGACTTTCACAAAATATCATACATCTGTTACCTTTATGCCGAAGTTTTACGATTCATTAAAATTCGCACGTTTATGCCGACTTTTTCAATTTTACTAAAATTTGTTACCGTCTTGAAAGATTTTCAAAATTTCCCAATTAGAGTTTTGTTTTGCCGATTTTTATACATTCAAGAACCAAATGTTTATCCACTTTTATCCATATAGTATTTATTACTAAATATTAACAGATAGACAAACAAGAAATACATGAATAACACGTTTGCACGACTGCACGTTTGACCTAGTGGTTTAACAGTCACCACGCCGTTTCCTACTTCGCCAAGTGTCGTGGGTTCAAATCCCACGTAGGACATCACTTTGTGTGATCCACAAATTGTTGTTCTGAGTCTGGGTGTTCTTTGTGTCCGTTACATGTATGTTTGTAAAGTCCCCCGCGACACAGGATTTATTCCTAGTGCGGGAGTTGTCATTTAAAAAAAAAAAAACAGTAAAGAGGTGAAGTTTTTTCATTCTTTATCTTATTTAGATAAATATAATTACATTTTCTAAATGATTAATAAATGTTAAGATGTCTTAGTTTTTAACCCCCGACGCAAAAAAAAGAGGGGTGTTATAAGTTTGACGTGTCTGTCTGTCTGTGGCACCGTAGCTCGCGAACGGATGAAGCGATTTCAATTTAGTTTTTTTTTTGTATGAAAGGTGAGTTACGTGCGAGTGTTCTTAGACATGTTTCATGAAAATCGGTTGAGTCGTTTAAAAGTTATGGGGGTGAAAGTGGGGAAGAATAACCGAATGTCTGCAAAAATATCATTGGCGTATGATTACTCGAATAGGTCCTTGAGTAGGGGGTTTTTTAATTTTAAATTTTAGCTTGTTAATTTTTATTTTATTTTTGCATACAATTTACAATTTATTTTTCATTTAAAAAAAATCAATATGGTAGCAGACAGTATTCTTCCTTCGCCCTCGCCTAAGAGCTACACCAAACTCATTACAAAAAGATTTTTTTAAATCGGTTCAGAACCGACGAAAACATCGACGAACATAATTATTATGTACTCGTATATAGAAAAAAGCGTGTTAAAAGATTGCGACGAATTCAAGATCTCCTCCTTTTTTGAAGTCAGTTTAAAAGTTAAAAGTTTTTGTTATGAAAAATTATACTTTAATTTTGGTTATTTTATAAGAAAATCCATTTCATCTTTATTAATGTTTTTTTTATTAATACCATTATACTGAGTTTCAGTATTTATAAGATAATTGCATATGACTGTACAAATTGGCGTAATTGGTGGTGGTGGTGACTACGTAATTGGCGTTTTCGGCTTACTGAACCTAAATATAGATAAATTATAAAAGTCGGCATGAAGTGAAAGTCGGCATAAACCAGCAAATTTTAATCAATCATGAAAATTCGGCATAAAGGTAACAGAGTCGGCACAAAAGTCATTACCCAAATAGAGCTACATTCAATCGAACAAGTTCTGTTCTATGATATTCGTGAAGTAGAATTAAGTGCGTTAATTATAATTTCCTAGCTAGGGAAAAATCATGTATACTTATTCTGCTGTTGTAATAGAGAGGACAGTAAGTAAAAAAAGGCAGATTTGAGAAGGGAACGAAGGAAAGATTTTTCTTACCATACTTTATTTTACAAGAAAATTTACTCCTAATTTATGTAACACATGAAACATGATAGGAAGGAACTTGTTTTCACTTATCATACAAATCTATAAAAATAAATAAATTTAAAGCGTTTCTAATTTAAAATTAACAGCTTTCCACTAAGTACATACAGTACTTACATCTAAAAATAATTTTTGGGTCTATTTGTTGTAATTTTTGGAATGGCTGGATCGATTTTGACCCCGCAGATGCGGGATCCAGCTAGTAAGCAATATAAAATTTACCTCCTGTGACTTACTTCTTATTACCTCGGCAGTATTGTATACATGACTTTTTACATGTATAAGTATTGACATTAATGCAAAGTATATTGTCATGAGTGCACCAATATAAATGTTAAACACAGATTCTAACTTAAATTGACAGACCAAACGTACCTTTCAGGTGAAAAAGAGATTTGAGAATAATCTAAAGCACCGCAAGAGCAATCGTCTTTCAAACTTCGATAATGTAAGAGACTTGTCAAGAGGTGAGAGCCCAGCTCCACCTCCCAAGGTCCAGTCAAAAGAAGAACACAGAAGGCAGCAATTAGAAATTTGGAAAGAGCAAAAAGAAAAACAAAAGAAAGAAGCGGCGGCAAAAAAGAAGAAACCGTTTGTTGCAGGAGTAGCCCATGCTCCACTGAAGTTCATACCTCCACCGCCTATTCAAAAACCAAAACCCAGCACATCAGGCAGAGTGACACGATCTCAAAATGCTAAAAATGATAGCAAATCTAGAGAAACTAAAGCCACAAGCACGAGTCAAACTGCATCAAAGTCTTTTGCTCCAAAAAATGCTTCTTTCCGACCTCCAGAGATTAAAAATGTGACAACCTTACCAAAGTTAGCTCCTGTAAAAACTAGAAAAGAAAAAAAACAGAATATTACATTTGATCCAGTTTTACCCAATGCACAAAAAGAAAATAAACAAACTCGAACTAGGGCTTTAAGACATGTAGCTGTAGAAACTGTAACTGCACAAAAACAGGCTGAAAGAAAAACCAAAGCAAAAATAACCAAACCAAGTCCAAAAAAGACAAAATTAGGAAAGGCTACTCTACAAAGCAGTTCGTCAAATGAAAAGGAACAAAATGACAATATTTCTCCGATTCTGAGTAGTCGAAGCTCAAGAAAGTCACTGGCAGCCCCGAAGTCACCTATCATTAACAATAAAACGCCTAGGAAGTCCATGCAAATAGAACCTCAACCGTTTACTCCTAAAAATCCAGTACCGAAAAGTGAGTCAAGCTCAGAAGAGAGATTGAGGTCTCCAAAATTAATTGACAATGCAGTAATGACGCCAGAACAAATAGCAGAAGAGGCAAAGAAAATAAGCCCTTGTGTCACTGTGTCCAGAGGAAAAGATAATGCTAGAAAAGAAATGAAAAAAAAACTTGATGAAGGTAAGATTTTTTATTCTCTTCTTAAGTTAACATGGGTTTCATTTTGGACTTAGTGATCTGATAGAGTTTGAGCTAAATAATGTTTATATATTTTTTCAACTACAGACTAATATCCTTAACTTAGGAATACATATTTCATACAAAATGAACACAAGTTAAACCATAAATGGGTATGGCTAAACAAAGAAAGGATCTGTTTTATCTTGAGTAAAATACTGTCAAAATAATTTTATTTATATACCAGGGACACGGCCCCGCTTCGCACTTTAGGCTTCAAAATTCTCGGCTATCCTCTATTATAATATCCATGTATTACACATATAAACCTTCCTCTTGAATCACTCCATCTATTGCTGAGGACAGTAACTGTAATAAAATCCGTTGAGTAGTTTAAAAGATCTAAAATCTAAGCGAACAAAAATCCGAAGCGGCTTCATTTTATACTGTATAAACATACATTACAAAATATTTCCTACCTATTCAAAGCTCGTTTTTTCGTCCAAGTACAGCATTGTAATAATCTTCATGCATTACTGTGTTTTCACCGACTAAAATTTCTATCAAATTGTAAATAGTTTCCTTAGTGTCTTTATTATAATGTATTATTTTATCTAAAAATTTAAATAATTCACTGATAAAATTAACTATCACTACACTGATTGATGAGATGTCATCTTTGACCCATTTTTTAATAGAATTATCTGTAAGATCAAACTTAGTAAGAATAGGTTTGGCATCCTCCTTTTCATACAATTTGTCTATTACATCAAGAAGCATTCGCAGTGCTGCTGCTTTCATTTTGTCTTCGTATTTAGGGTTGTGTATAATTTCAAATTTTAAGGTAAGTGTTTCTTTCAATGCATTGAAAAACTTTTTGATGTTTTCAGTATTAACTATTTCCCTTAACACATGTTCAACAGCATCCTTATCTTTTTTTATGTCAACGATCATGTTCATGAAATTCTCATTGTGACTTACAACCATACCGAGTAGTTTCTGGAATATTATCAGCTTGTCCTTTGGCATCTGTAGTATTTCTGTCACGAAATGGCCACAATGATCATGATTTCATGCAAATGTGTTGCATTTCTTCTGATTTCATGTATGTACTGTTTTCTTTGATAGTATCCATTATATGTTTGGTCACATTCGTTAGGAAGCTAAAGGATTTTTTTGCAGTACTACGACTGTACTGAGTAAGTGTATCATTTAGAAGTTTCAATTGACTTTGGTATAGGAGTCTGCAGGCCACCTCAGCGGTATCAATCATTATTATATCTTCACTGTAAACCAGTTCTTGTTTATTTGGCACCGTTTTGTCAAAGTATGTCTGTACTTGCTTAGTATAATTGTGTATCAGAGTTTTTATATCTACAATTCTACTTTTTAATTGCAATTGTTTCGCTATATATGTGTCCATAGCTTTCAAAACCTGTTCACCTCTATGTTTGACATGGTCAACATATTCTATTAGTTCGCTGACTTTATCTGTGTGATCTAAGTTTTCTTCCAGGATTGATGAAAAAGTGTTTCGTCTGTCCTTTGATTTGTGTGTATGTTTGAATAAATCATTAACTCTCTTGCGATATTCTGTGATATCTTCGATTAGTGACAGAGTAGAAGAAAATGCTGTAATAAATAAATTTAATTAATGTTATTGAGAGTCAGACATCATGAATGGAATTAAAAAAGAATTAGAATTTAGTTGCCCAATGTGTTTGGGTTGGCTTATTTTATAGACGGCCGTATTGTCAAACGACATGCTGCCATAGGAATGTAACTGTTCATTTCTAGTCTGGCCAAAGATACCGTGGTATCGCTCCGGTCGAGTTGGGCGTAATTTTGCCAAGACATGACTCTCACAGGCGTCTCAAAGATCTCTCTGGTGGTGGGCTGCAGTTTCCTGTTTTTTTTTGTCTTTTGTTGTTAGAAAAGAGCCCAAGGAATATTTCTGTGTCATGGGGGACTTTACAGACGTACATGAAAAGGACACAAAGAACACCCAGACTCAGAATTTGTAGACCACACAAGTGTTGTTCCATGTGTGGTTTTTACCCACAATACTTAGCCCAATAAAAATCGGTAAGGTGGCGCCTCTGCGCCATCCGTGTAAGACACTGTTTATACACACATCAAAGTGTCTAGGGATCAAGCATTTTTATGCGGATTTCTTGAGATTGAGATGTGGCTTTGGCCCTGGCCTGCTCAGTCGCCAGACTTGAACCCGATTGAGCATGCATGGGATATGCTACAGAGAAGAGCTCTGCCGAATATGGAGGGTATCCAGTCGCAAGAAGACCTTTTTTTGTTGTTGCAACGAACATGGGCGGCCATTCCACAGCGTGTTTGGATGAACTCATTTTGAGTATGCCAAACCGATGTTCTTGTGTTGTTAGTGTTCGCGGTAGAAACACGGATTATTAATTGTTTAAGTTACCTAATAAAATTTAAAGGAAAACTGTTATTTCAGTCTTTTTTTCGAACTTTAATGTTAGTGGTTCAAATGTCAAAAATCCCTTTATTAGGAAAATGGCAAATTTCTTTATTAATGCAAAGGTGACTTGGTTTATCGTTACTGTGACAAACGAAAACACTTTATTTGATGAATCCTTAAAGAAAATTTTAATTAATATCAATCAGGAGAAAAGTTATTGCAAAAATATATGTTGATCCCTAGATACTTTTGATGTGTGTATATACTGAGTGCACAGTGCAGAGTTTAGATTTTAGACTCAGGGATGGTCCATTGTGGTAAGGTTGGCTAGGAGAACCAACCCTCCTTTCAAGAGCGATTTTGTATCAAAACTCATACACCTAAATTACATGGTAAAATATCGTACACACCTAGTAATATAATAAATAAATACATTATAGTATACAACAACACGAATTTCTCAAATACAACTCTGAGTTACTGAATACATTATAAAAACTATATTATCACATAATTGGTCATGGCAATTTTAAGTTTAATTACTTTATTAATCACTTTAGTAAAATTACACACGCACCAAAAGAAATATATTAGCTACTAGCTGTTGCCCGCGGCTCCGCCCGCGTGTATGTCGGTTATCGCGGCAAACAGTAACCTATGTGTTAATCTGATGTATCTTCTATACTTATAAATTAACATGTCCTGACTGACTGACTGACTGATTCATCATCGCCGAGCGGAAACTATTAAACTTGGGAATACAAAATTTGGTGAGTATGATCGTTTCATTAAGTAGATACCCATTAAGGAAGGAATTTCGGAATTTCTACCCCCAAGGGGGTGAAATAGGGGTTGAAAGTTTGTATGGAAGTCCGTCATTTTTTAAGTTAGAAACATGAAACTTTATTTTTGGGCTACTGATAAAAAATGAGTAAACACGTATTTAAGCGTTTCTGATAGATAGAGCGGATATTCTACTCCTTAAGGGTGAAATAGGGGTTGACGTTTTGTATGTAGGTTAGTCTGGAAGTCCGTCATTTTTGAAGTTAAAAACATGAAAGTTTATTTTAGGGCTATTTAAGAAATATGAAACTTTATTTTTGGGTTACTTATAAAAATTTGTAGATATGTATTTCAACGTTTCCTAATATTCTACCCCTAAGGGGGTGAAATAGGGGTTGAACTTTGTTTGGAACTTCGTCATTTTTAAATTAGAGACATGAAACTTTTCTTTTGGTTTGGGCTACTGATTAAAAATGAATAGATACGTATTTAGGCCTTTCTCGATATTCGACGCTGAAGGGATGAAATAGGCGTTGACATTTCTTAAGCGGGTTAGTCTAGAAGTCCGTCAGTTTTGAAGTTAGAAACATGAAAATTTATTTTAGGGCTATTGATAAAAAAATAGGAGATACGTATTTAAGCGTTTCCCAATATTCTACCCGTAAGAGGGTGAAATAGGGGTTGAAAGTTTGTATGGAAGTCCGTCTTTTTTAAGTTAGAAACATAAAAAAATATCTTTGGGCTAATAGTTAAAAACGCGTAGATACTAAGTGTCTCTGGATATTATATCTACCCCTTTTTTTGTTCGGAAATTCCCTCCGATATCACCACTGGTGGTTATGTCGGACTCGAACCGACTAAAAACCGGACACCGTCTCGGGTTCTAGAAACCAGGGAACCAGAGCGCCCTCAAAAGGAAATCCCATAAATGATATTTCTACCCCTAAGGGGTGAATTAGGTGTTGAAATGTCGTAAGTAGATTAGTTTGGAAGTCAGTCATTTTTAATTTAGTAGCCTGAAACTTTGTCCTTAGGCTTTTAAGTACAAATAAATTAATACCTATATCATCATTTATGGGAATTCTATTTCTAAAGGGGTAAAAATAAGGGTCGAACGTTAGTATGAAATCGTTTTTAATGGGCTATTGATTAAAAATAAATAAATAGGTACGTTTAAAAACATGAATAAATTATTCATACATACTTACACAGTTTTAATTAAATATATTGCAAATAATCAACTTCTACGCGAGCAAAGCTGCGGGCAACAGCTAGTAAGCTATTTTACTGTAAAGTTTCATCCAATTCCGTCCAGTGCTTTTTGCGTAATGAAGTAACAAACATACACCCTCACAAACATTAGCTTTTATAAATTAGTAGGATGTGATAAAATCGAATACGAAAAACAATGTTAAATTTATCACTACAGTTAAATGAAAAATTAGACATAACGAATGAAGCTTATTTTCAAAGCGTAAATAACTAATTCAACGAAAAAAATGGAAGGTATCTACAACTTACTAAAAGAAATTAAAACACCAACAAATAAGGCTAAGTAATTAAATATTTGCAACGAAAAACATCTGCTTACCTATGCCTATACCAATAACCTAACAAAATCCTATAAAAAAGTAAATTATAGGTACCTAGGTACCTATGCTATAACCTCACAAAATTCTAAAAATACCTAGAAAACCAATTAGTATCTACAAAAGACTACATATTTGCTAATTATTTAGGTACAACAAAAATCGCCTGCTTATACCTATGGTATAACCTGACAAAATCCTAAAAAAAAACTTCGTTAAAAAAAACTGACTTCAAAAACTAAAAAGTATCAGTTATCTTAATTTGCATGTGCTACCTGGGTTTGAAGTTAGTGCCAAGCCAAATGTAATAGTAGGTATCACACTCGCTACATTTCGAGACGAACGTCAACGACGTCACCGACGCTTCAGTTGTTTTGTTCTACGCGAAGAGCAGCTATCCCGCTAAAGGTCACGCGCGGCGAGTGCGGTACCTACTATTACATTTTGGCTTGGCACCGACTTCAAACCTATGCATAGGTAGCACATACAAATTAAGTTATTTGGTACTTTTCAGTTTTTTCGGTTCGGTTTTTTTTAACGAAGTTTTTTTTTTTCACTTTTTAGTCTTTCTCAAGTCTCTCGTCATCATTTCACCTAAATAACTTGAAAGAATACGACTAAAGGTAACATACATGCTGTATAAAATCGAAAGGACTTCAGGTATTTTTTTGTAATAAAATCTCAAATGGACTATCTTCTATAGGTTACTATAATTCAAGTGATTTGAGGTAAACTGACTATCTGAGGTTAACTCTGATATCGTTAAGACCCGTTTTATATATTATGAAATTAAATGATGTCTACAGAATATGAAGGCATGCAGACAATTGCTTTAACTTCATTGCAGGCGCTTACATAAATTTGAGGGTTTCCTTCGATTTCCTTAGGATCCCATCATCAGATCCTGATATGGTGGCCATGGGACCACATGGGGAGCATACCCTTTCGAATACAAAAAGAATTTCCAAAATCGGTCCACAAATTGACGGAATAATCCGTGTACATACATAAAAAAAATATACCGATGAAATTGAGAACCTCATCCTTTTGGCAGTCGGTTAAAAGAAATATACCGATGAAATTGAGAACCTCCTCCTTTTGGAAGTCGGTTAAAAATACAGAAGAAATATTATAATACCAAGTAATTTTATAGTAGGTGGAACAAAAATCAAGTAAATAGTTACAAAAATAACTTTTTATCCGAATTTACATTCAAGAACTACTACTGAGTTTTTAAGTCGATTTGGGTGCGTGTGTCGCATAGGGAGCCGACCGACCACGCGGGTACTGCTTTTTAAACAATTTGGACGTGTCTGGTAAAGTGTTAACCTACGCAGGCCACGCGCCCGCGCTGCCTTTCGGGTACCTATCATAAAGATGTTTTGTATCATTTTCTGGTAAATTATGATGAACTATTATGTTATAATAATAATAATAAATCTCTTTATTGTACACCAGCTTATGTAGTTACAAGGTTAACTTAAGACTATTCTAAAGTATGTACAAGTGGCGGCCTTATTGCTTCAAAGCAATATCTTACAGGCAACCATGGGATGGAAAGAAGAGTAGGGATGAAAAGTATATGGTAGTGCCTGGTGTATTATTGGTGGATAGGAAATTAAGGTAAAGTTTACACATTATATAAACTAATAGCAACACGTAGTGTAAAGGATTGTGTTAATACATACAGACAGATGAGTGAAACATACAGACATTCCATGCAGCCATAAAAGTGAATACCCCGACCCACTCAGTGTAGCAGACTATGGGACATTGACTTCTCCCAAGTAATATTCCTTTACCAGTCTCTTAAAGACAGTCAATGTTTTCGCACGTCTTATTGCGATTGGGAGGGCGTTCCATAAACGAACTGCCTGTACAGTGAAGGAATGGTCTAGGAATTTGGTTGCATGTCCTGGCATTTTTAATTTCAAATTCCCTGACGATCTCAAAGATTTAGAATGTGAGTCAAGTAGGAAGTTAAACCGAGATTTCAGATAGCGTGGAGTAAATGGATTGAAGAGAATATTGTACAGAAGAGAAAGAATGTGTGAATTCCGGCGAAGGCGGATGGGTAACCACTTAAGCTGTTTACGATAATCGGAGACATGATCATATTTGCGTAATCCAAATATGAATCTTATACAGAGATTTTGGAGTCGCTCAAGCTTATTTAATTGGTCTTCAGTGAGATCAAGATAACTGGCATCAGCATAATCAAGGATGGGGAAAAGAAGGGATTGTGAAAGAGCAATCTTCGTAGATATGGGTAAAAAATTACGTAATCTGCGCAAAGATCCTGCAGCGGCAAACATTTTGCGACTCAGCTCCTGCAGCTGAGGACCCCAGGATAAGGTACTATCAATATAGATCCCCAAGTTCTTCACTTTGTCACTGTACGGGATAGGTGTGCTATTACAAGTGACTTGAGGCAATTTTGTCCAATCAACTTTGGAGACCATTCGCGAGCTTCCGACGACAGTAACCTGGGTCTTGGATGGATTAATTTTCAATCCATAGGTGATGCTCCACTTACAAATTTTATCCAAGTCAGCATTAGTGGTGTTAACTGCATCAGCCAGATTCATCGGAGTTGCACTGGTGTAAATCTGGAGATCATCAGCATATAGGTGGTAGGAGGAAGTAAGATTATTAGTGATGGTGTTAATAAAAACGGAGAAAAGTAGGGGAGAGAGCACGCCGCCCTGTGGCACGCCAGCTGCAGTGCTACACCAAGAGGAAGCAGTGTCCTCAATACTGATGCGCTGCCGGCGACCAAACAGGTAGTTGTGAAACCAGTCAATCACCGTTGGAGATATGTTTAGAGAGCGTAGTATACACAGCAGAACGTCAAAATCAACGGTGTTGAATGCATTGCTGAAGTCTAAGAGGGTTAGAACTGTAAGCTGGCCATTCTCCATAGCAGATCTGATGTCATCCGTAATATGGACTAGGGTAGTAGTGGTGCTGTGACCAGGTCGAAAGCCAGACTGGAGAGGGTTTAGTAGCAGGTTCCGGGATAGGAAATTTGTGAGCTGAGAATGGATAAGGCGTTCAAGGACCTTGGAGAGAAACGGGAGAATAGAAATTGGGCGGTAATCGGAGAAGGATCCGGGATTTTTCTTTTTGGGGATAGGGATTATTTCAGCATCCTTCCAAGCTTTGTTGTTCCTTCCAAGATGTTATATGTTTACTCCTCTTTCAAGTATTTTAAACTTAAAATAAATATCATGAATATAAATGACCATTTAACGTTTATGGCATTCTAGTTTTTGGTTCAGTATCAATAAGAGCATCCTCCTAAAAAAATCTAAATTTCTTTAATGTACAGAATTGATCTTATACACTTTTCTTATGCGTTTAAAAGTAATCATATTACGTACCTATTGTAAAGTTAGTTACTTGATTCCAAAAGATGTCGCTGTTTTAAGCACAGAAACTATTTTCAAGAAAATGTAATTGCTTCAGTATCGATTAGAGAGCCCTCCCAAAAAATCATCTAAATTTCTTTAATGTACAGAACTGAACTGTTACATTTTTATTATACGTTAAAAAGAGTAATCATATTACGTACCTATTGTAAAGTTAGTTACTTGATTCCAAAAGATGTCGCTGTTTTAAGCAAAGAAATTTTTCAAGAAAATTTTAAACAACCCTTTCTATGGAAAGAGAGAACATAAAACAAATACCTACCTATGAAATACTAACTACATACCACATTAATCACAGTGCTTGTGCATAAAACGTTCCCACGATTATTTTGAATATTTAAGTCATGCGGGCACAACCAAACACCCAGATTCGACGTCTACAGAGAGATATAGATATTCTTTTTCCTATGGATAGAGAGATTGCGATAAATCAAATACTTAATGCTACACCGAATTATACGTAATACGTTCTACGATTATTCCACGATATATTAATCAAAGTGTTATTAATTACGCATGGCTTCCAAAAGATGTCACTACGTGTTGTTTTTCGTAATGATAAATTCTTTATATTTTTTTTTCCAATAGATAGAGAGATTGTGATAAATTAAATAATTAATGCTACAATCTTCAGAGTATCTCCTTTCTAACAAAAAAAGAATTATTGCAATCGGACTACTCGTTAATGAATTACAATTAATTACACATTTTGACTTTCATCCCCCCTCACAGGGAAACCGTCCGGAATTTCGGAATAAAAAGTATCCTATGTCCTACCTCGGAGTATGATCTCAAATCATGCCAAGTTTCATTTGAATCCATTCAGTAGTTTCGGCGTGATGCGCGGCCAAGACACAGACAGACAGACAGACAGACAAAAATGAAAAAAAAAATAGTTTTGGTTTCAGTATCGATAACAGAGTGCCCTCCAAAAAAATTTTCAAAATATCTTCAATGTACAGAATTTGACCTGTTACATTTTTATTATAAGTATAGATGTGTAAAACTTCCTTTTAAAGAAAAGCTAATATCCAGCAGTGAAATATTAAAGCCTTTTGTGAATCATTACTTTCTCTTTTTCTAGAAACAGGAGGCGATATAGAAACCTTACTTGCTTGGTCAAAAATAATGCAAGAACCGCTGAATGATTCATACTGTTGAATTGGTTTGCTGGTTTCCTGTGAGTAGTGTCTAGTCTCACTCCAGTGGAACTTGGCATACTTCTGTATTTTGACAGTGAATAAACACCAGTGAACAGTACTCTTCCATGTTTACTACATGGAAGAGTTCAAATCTCTATAAAATCTTTAAAGAAATGTGTGTTGCATCTTCTAGGCTTACTGGACGAGGATGCGAGCGATATGGACAGCGTGGACCATTTCAGGAAGCAATTGGCGTCTGAAATCAAGCGCATGACGGAGATGTGCGAGACTTGGGAGAAGATCTCTCAGCAGAATGTTCTGCCTGAGACTATCCAGGTAAATAAGTAGATGTATTTAATGCAGGCTTCAATTTTGGTCCTGAATAAGTGATTTGTTCAAAAGAATAGATTTTCATTGTTACTATTTGTACCCTGTCACGTTTTGTTGTGCTATGATATGTTTGTATTAATGAGAAATGACTCAAAAATATATAATGAAGCGGCATGAATTGCATACAGACTGTGTATATTCTAATTTTGATATTCCAATTTTTTTTATGTATGTTATAGACAGATGTCATATTTTTGAAGTGAAAACTTCTTGAGGCGCGTTGAGCACTTTTTGGATGAACAAAACCCATGAAACTCGCGTCATCGTCACTGAACTCTTTCCATGAGCTATATTGTTTAGCTTCTTTTAATTGTGCATTCTATTTTAAAAGCAAAGAGGTTCATTTCAGATGAGCTTAATCAACTGTTTGATTATAATAGTTTTTACTTTTGTCGGCAGTACTCATGACTGTTTTGTATTTTCTTTTCTTAAAAGGCAATTCCCGCACTAGGAATATATCTAGTGTCGCAGGAGACTTTACAAACGTTCATTGAAACAGAAATATAGAACACCATGTCGTGATTGAACCCTTAGTGCAACTTGAGTATTGGTAGAGTGGCAATTTCAGTGTTTCCACCTGTTGGAAACTCTTCAAAAAATCGCCAACTTTTGTTTCCATCGTGTCTACACCGAGTCGCCAACAATTTGAAAAACATTCTAACTATGCGTCTCCACAGAGCCAATAAATATCTGCAACAAGCGTATTCTTTTGATGTTTACCGCCAAAAACAGAAACACGGTTCCCAACATTTGTTAATAATTTTTGTTGCAAACACTAGGAAATTATAATAACTTTTGTCACCAACTTGTGTTGAACAAGTAAAATTTTAACAAAAACCGATTTCATGGATCGACTCGATTTCTGTTGGATGCCATCATCAGATCTTAGTGTCCTTACCATAGTACCACCGTTGGAATATCTCCTTTCCATTAAAAAAAGAATCATCAGAATCGGTTCATAAACGACGAAGTTATCCGCGAACACAAATAAAAAGGAAAAAAAACATACGGTCGAATTGAGAACCTCCTCCTTTTTTGAAGTTGCTTAAAAAGGTGGTAACTTTATGCGGTGGAGAGTCGGTTTAAGAGCGAGTTTGGTGTGTTGCAGGAGGCGGCGCTGTCGGCGGTGGGGCAGGCGCGGCTGCTCATGTCGCAGAAGCTGCAGCAGTTCGCGGCGCTCGTGGAGGCCTGCGCCCGGCCCCAGCCCGGCGCCGCGCTCGTCACGCCCGCAGACCTGCACGGCTTCTGGGACATGGTCTTCATGCAGGTCAGTGCGGCACACCTGGGATCATCGATATACTAACTGAGTTCCTTCCTTGTTAGGTGTTCAGTCCTCTCACCAATGGAGCGATCACTTTGTTATACTTGTAATACCTATAGGACCCATGAGTATAAGCATTAACTCGCTACTAGGCCACTGGCGAGAGAAATGAGCGTTTACGGCGATCCACCGTGTTCTTAATCTAAACTAAATTCATCAAGCACTTACTGAAATTGTGTGGCGTCCTGTTCTCGGCGTTCCAAGAGATCTCTTGGGTAGTTTCTTCTCTGCGTCGTCACACAATCATAAACTCCTAAAGTGCTGTACAACTTCCAAGGTATTCGAATTACAACAAACTCGTATCAGCTATCACGGATATTCGAATTACAACTCACTCGCTTCAGCTATCGCGGAACGCGCCTACAAAACTCGCGAGTCCACGACCTAATACAAAACGGTAAATCACTAAAGGGACCGGGTCGATGGACGATACAATTAGCTTAATATCAATTAATTACGGTTCTCAAACAACAATCGTCGACCGTTCACAACACGCGTCTTTTTTTGTACTTTCTTAACCTCAAACGTCAAAACGGCAAACACGAAAAAAAACGACAATCGAAAAATGTTGCCATTACAATGACGTTCGAAATCCAACATTAGGTGTGGAGTTAAAAATGCTTGAAGTCACTCCGCGCGGAAGAAGTGAAACTTCGTAATGTGCAACAGTGCTTTCATACCCCCTCAATGGTAGCGTTAAACGTTTAACGCAATCGTTAAACGTCACACTAACAACGCGTGTCTACGGCTTTTGAAACTTGTTTCATACTTTTTCAGCGTCGTTTATTGTCGTAGTGGGTTTTATTTTATATTTAGTCCTGTCAAACTGACTTTACTCTGCCTGATGAAAAGCATAAGCAGAATCCAAGAGTGGTCAACATACTGGTGCAAACAATGCAGGTGACCCACACTATGGCAGTATTGCCGACGCTCGCGTATTGATCGGTTATCGCGGTAAAAACTAGCCTTAGCCTAGAAGTAAAGCCTAGAGTAAAAAGTATCCCCAATAAATCGGTGCGAAATAGCAACTGACAGAAAAACATATGAAGTTACTTCCTAATTTATAAAACTAGTATGGATTTTAGTAAAATTACACACTCTCTTCCCTTTAGATTGAAAATGTGGACGTCCGCTTCAAGAACTTGGAGGAACTGCGCGCTCGAGGCTGGGTGGAGCTGGAGCCGGTCGCGATACAGAAGAAAGTGGCGAAGGCTCAAGTGAAGAAGGTCACCAAACCCTCCAGAGGACCCAGCCAGTTGAGAGATCTTATTGCAGGTGATTACTATCATATTATTTCAACTTGTGCACTTTACAATTTCTCGCTGGCGCAGTGGAAGTGTATGCGACTGCTGTTCTTGAAGTCTCGGGTTCGATTCCCGGGTTGGACCAAATGTTTGTATGATTTGCAAATATTCTTTCGGAGTTTGCATGTTTTTTATGTATAGTATTTTGTATTTACAAAAAAGGATATATTTTGTATCAATTGTCTGGTTCTAGTAGTACCCATAGTATAAGCTCTGCTTTGTCTGGGACTAGATGGCGTTGTATGTTATCTATACAAATAAATAAAATTGAAATGTCTGCAATATTAAAATAACAGCTTTTTACTAAATGCATATGTATGAACACGGTACATAATACCAAAGTAGCATTTTTTTAATTTTTTTGTCTGTTTGTTCCGGCTAATCTCTGGAACGACTGGACCTATTTTGACGGGACTTTCACTGGCAGATAGCTGATGGTGTAAGGAGTCACTTAGCTAGCTTAGCTAGCTTACTTAGACTAGCTTCGCCTTGCGGCGTTACTCACGGTTACAACATAACCGCGGGGAACACCGCGGGACTCAACTAGTATGTAAATATTATTGTTATTACTAATAAAATCGTGGGAGAGCCACGCTTCGGCATGAATGGGCCGGCTCGACCGGAGTGATACCACGGCCTCACAGAAAACCGGTGTGTAATAGCGCTTGCGCTGTGTTTCACTGAGTGAGTGAGGATACCGGAGGCCCAACCCCCTCCCCACATCCCTTTCCCCATCCCCCAAAGGCCGGCAACGCACTTGTGACGCTTCAGGTGTTGCATGTGTCCATGGGCGGCGGTAATCACTTTCCATCAGGTGATATGTCTGCTCGTTTGCCCCCTATTCCATAAAAAGAAACTAGTTTCTTTTTACAGCTGCCAGGAAAGCCAAGAAAGAGCAGCAAGGTGATGATAGTTCTTCAGCACCTGCCTCTCAGGGTGCTGGCGACAACAAGACATTCGACGCCGGTTTCTTCTGCGTACAATCGCCAGTCAAATCACCAGCCGCGAACTCCCCTGGACAGGGAACTCCAGGCAGAAAGAGTTCTCTGCTGAAAGCTGTTCTATCTAATGAAGCTAAAAAGTCGGCCACCAAAGTAAGTAGAGTTTAAATAATCATAAATTAAAAAACCCTCTACGCAGCATCAGGTCGAAGTTATTAATTAATTGTCATTTAACGATTATACTCACACGCGTGAAGCACTTAATCGAGTAATCATACTCCAAAAATGCCTTACATCATTTTGAAATGAGCTGAACTCTTATACTGCTGGACCGATATTACACAAACATAGCTAACAACCACTACAAAGAAACTGGCTTTCAAATGAAAAAAACCGCATCTTAATCGGGCAATCCGTTTGAGAGCTATGATGACACAGACAAACGCACACACACACAGACAGACATCGACGTCAAACTTATAACACCCCTCTTTTAGCGTCGGGGGTTTGAAAACGCAATGTGGCCTGCCAGGCATGATCACCTCACCTGGTTGAATGATCCTTCCTTTGTGTTGGAGGGATATGACACCCTTTCCTCCACAGTATATCCATCTGGGTTTTTACATATAACGTGTTAAGTTTTAATATTTCATTTTTTCCACAGAACTCCTCATCTTTCGCCATGTTACGTGCTTCAGTACTTGGCAAGAATATAGACTATGATGGAATAGCACCCATACCGGTTAGTACTTTTTTAAATACTCTTTTTGTGTACCTCAAGGATAAATTACTTGAGTATATAGAAAATCCATATTATAAATTCGGAAGTAACTCAGTGTGTCTATCTGCTACGCTTTCACGACAAACCACTGCACCGATTTCAATGAAATTTGGTACGTAAAGGCGCGTATCCACCGAAATTGTTGGCTATTTCAGTGTTTCCAACCATTTGCAACTCTTCGGAAAATTGCCAAGTTTTGTTTCCATTGTGTCTACACCAAGTCGCCAACAATTTGTAAAACATTCCAACTAAGCGTCTGCACAGAGCTAATAAATATTTGCAACAAGCGTATTCTTTTGATGTTTACCGCCAAAAACAGAAACACGGTTCCCAACATTTGTTGAAAAGTTTTGTTGCCAACACAAGGAAAGCACAAATGTTGCCAACTTTTGTTCGGTGGAGACTCGGCTTCATACTTAGATTCTTGAGGAGGGACATAGTCAACCCGGCAGAGCCGCAGGAAAATACTAGTATGTTTATAATATTAAAAACTTAAGTAAATATTAGTTCTGCCATAAAAGAATAAAGCAAAAACCACCTAATTTTGTTCGTCTTTGCAGCAAACACCGATGACACCGGTCAACATTTATGCCACTCCAGGTCGTAGCATACTCAAGCCAACAAACACTGACAAGAAATCCACCAGGAAATCCATCAAAGTGGTTCTTTTTGACCAATCTGATACTGAATCACACGAAACTTCGTACCTGACTCCAGACAGCGAGCTTAATGACCTTGTACCTGATGAAAACCCTGATAGCGGCATCTCACTCATGGAGTTGGAAAAAGTTGAGAATAAAGAAAATTCTAGAAGAAAGTCCAAACTCGTAAGGCAAGATGCTGAAGATAGGAGTCCAGTGTTAACGAGAAGTAGAAGAAAGAGTAATCAAGAAGATGTTGTCACACCGCGAAGGTCTTCAAGAAAGGTGCTGCAGGAATACGAAGAGAATGTGGAAGAGAAGGTACCTCAACGATCTTTGAGGAGGAGAAAGAGTCAAACGGCTAAATGATGTTTGTAATGACTATGTTTTACATATTCAGGATTGGTTTGTGTAATTTTTGAGCTATTGATAACAAATGTTGCTATATATTTATTTAATATATATATCTTGAGATGTACATCTTTAGTATACCTAACAAAAACCTCTTTTTACCTGACTAAAGCAAAGCCAAAATTATAATATACTACTGATTCGATTTTAATGAATGAGGTGTCAATAGATTCGTAATAAGGACCCTGGAGACAGATAACAATAGAAATGTCTACATAATCGGGTTAGTTTTTTAAAACTTTTTTGGTAGATTAATGAATATATGTAGTTAAAAAAAAATCGCTTATAAAAATTGGTTACAAACAAACATACAGGTGAAACTAATGAAAATGTTGAAAATACTCGTGTACATCAAGAATATGCATTTGTTCAGTGTTGCCATAGATATAATAATATAACCATTGTTTAAAAGATGATGTTCATGTTTGAGGCAAGTTTAGATAATAATGTTAGATTATTTAATGTTACAACTCTTTTTGTATAGAATGTTTTGAAGATTGTGAAAGTATTGTTAAAAATCAAAATAAAACAAACTCCTTTTACAAATTTATAGTCTACTTATAGATGTTTGTCTAAGTGAGCGATAAATATCCAATGCTACCTTTTGTCCGCTGCTTCGTTTGCTTTGAATCCAACTCAGGTTCACTTTGAGACCACAATTCTCAGAAATGTTTTTGTCTGGATGAACCCGACAATGTATACATGAATATTACTGACAATTTATATTAAACTGTCTGACATTCACATCTACAGTACCTATTAGTATCGTTTACCATACGTAGTCTCACACTTCAGTCTTTCAATTTCATTATGGAACATCTCAATACTAAGTCCCGATGGTAACAGACTTTGTAGACACTGTGTTCTACTTCAGGCATTTATACTAGTTGCGTTCCGCGATGTTACCCGCGGTTGGTGTTATAAAGGTACGCGGGCGCAGTTAGTTATACTTACAAACCTTTCTCGTGCTCACTTTTAAGTATTGCTGAAAACTGCATTGAAATCCGTTGAGTATTTTAAAAGATCTAAGCGAAGACAGTGGAAGCGACTTCATTTTATACTATGTCAACTGGATGACTCATCAATCCAGTCCCGCTAGGTTTCAGCACTAACGAATCAAGTGCAAAAGTTCTTGTACGAAATAATAACTTCTTTGAAACTGCCCCCTAGCTAAGTTAGCGTACACAGGTAAACGGTAATAAAAAATAAGTGTATGTGAATGACTCTCAACGCCAAATCAAAACAAAATACTAGCCGAGAGATTGATATAGTCTGAACCAAACTTTATGGCGTTTCTGAAGTTAACTGCGCAAGCAGGTGTGCGCAGGTACAGTTACGTCGAAAATAATACGATGAGTGGATATAATTATAATATGAAATTTATTATTACATGTACTTATTTTTAGTATATTTAACTTATAAAAACATGAGTATGTTGCTACAATTCCACCAACTATTAACCGAATAATTATTACTGAGATGTTGTTTGAGGCAAATAAAATATGAACTCAAATATTAATCTAATTGCATTTAATTGAGTTTTCTAGCAAGTTGAAGTGTTTTATGAAAACCTATTTACAGAAATAAATGACTTTGACTTAGAAGATTATACAGTCCGCGATTCATTTTAATCGACACATCAAATATGTAACCATTGAAAAGTTTACGTAAAATACACAAAACTACAACAGTCAATAATAAAACAAGTAACCAAAAAAATAATACAAAACAATTGGGTTACGAAACAATTCAAAACTATTAACAACTCGTCTATACGTAGACAAGGTTATGAGTGCATGTGTAGTGTACGGACATAAGTCACACACACAAGAAATGCGCCGTGTGTTGACCCCCCCCCCCCGCCCGCACCCCTGTGCGTCCCGCTGATACCTAAAATTGTATGCTGCGCATCGACAGGCACGATGTTCCGAGTCGCCATAAAGTTTGGTTCGGACCATACAAAAGAGGCATTAGCGATTGATCTAGGCTAACGGGACTGATCCATCACAGGCGACGACGTACCTGCCAAAGTGACTACTCTGACTGTTGGAAAGCGTAAGCAGAATCCATTCTCATTGCGAATGCAGACAATGCAACATGGTGACCTATCGAGATGCTTCTTCATAATTGTGTTTCAGGTCTCACACTAGGTTAATCTTCTGTGCGAGGGTAGTACCGCCCGGGTCGAGCCGGCCCGTTTGTGCTGAATTTAGCGTGGCTCTGCTACCACCATTTTCTTCACGTGAACGTATTCTAACTAAAATCTGCCTTATCCTGATGATCTATGTACATAGCTTCCTTCATTCCCTTTTATTTCCTTTTAATATAAGTTCCCAATCATGATATTATTTTTGTTTGTCAAGTTGGAGTGATTGTTTGACTGTTTCTTTTATTGTGTTATGTAATCATGTGTTTTAAATTTTTGTTGGGGGCAGTCTTGGGTCTAGTGCCTTATAACTGAGCTGATAGCCAACTCTAATGACCATCTAAACTATATACAAATTGTACAAGTTTTGATTAATCAAATTTATTGCTTACACTAATAATTTAGTGTTTTACTGTACATAATATTTGTCAAATATTTAAAAGTGCCCATTAAAATGTTCAACATAATATGTTTTTATTAACTTGCTCCTAGCGCACAGCCATACAATATTTCTCCTGGATAGAAAGGCTTCGTTTCGAAAAAAAAATTATGCCTTGAGTGTTATCCCCGTGACTGCCTCCCTAGGCTATGTTAGTGATTGTCTATTGGACTGTATATGAATGTAGACAGTGTATGTTTGTATGTCTTGATTATTGTAAAATACCTAATGATAATATACAAAAGTTGTACACAAGAGTTTTTTATTTTTTATCAAATGTAACCAGAGCTCGTGAGTTTGATGCCCGCCCGAGGCAAGTAATACTGCGATGAGCACTATCATTCAATGTCTGGAACTTAATTTATTTTAACACTTTTATTTTTTATGTTGTGCAAACAGACAGATCAGGCGATCCGTAAGGGTCAATTTATACTAGCTCAGAGTCGAAGCGTCTATCCAAAACTGAACATACCAAATTCAACCTTAACTCCACAGCGTAACGTACACATTACTTCTGAGATTTTAAAAAGACTCGCGCATTCTTCGGAATTCGCGCGTCTGCGCTTGAATAGCACTGATAGGTGCTCGCGCATTTTCGCGTATCCATGCGCTCACTAGTGAACCTATTCCGCTTTCTTTTTCTTCGTTTTCTTCTTCTTCAACTTCCGATATAAGTAATATCATAGCAAGATCAATGTCGACCATTTTACACACGTTTCAGCTACGAGAGTCAACTTAGTTAAACAAAGTTAAAAACTTTACCTCTTTATAATATTAGTATAGATAATATTATATCAACAAATGATCATGTTCATCACACAAAAATTTGTCCTGGATTGGGAATCGAACCCGTAATCTCTTGCATGGCAGTCAGATCACTAAACACTAGACCAAGACCAGTCTCTCCGATTGGTTAATCAACTAACCTTAGTCGACTACCTATACTTTGTCCATACGTTAATTTTCTTTTTGACCGCTCACACCTACAAATCAGTTATATTTTTCCGAATAATGTACCTACTACAATAATGTCGTACTTTATTGACGTGTAGTGAAGTGCCCTGTGCATATCAAACAACCACAACATCAAATCAAATTCAATTATAGGTCATCAAAATCTTTTTATAAACGAGGTTATCTTTGATGTCCTGACCTACATAATATTCGAGTATCTGCATAATAATTCCGTAAAGTAACAACTCATTTGTGAGATAGCATGGTCCGTTAAAACAATCAGTTCTCGGACAAAAAGAGCGCCTATGCTCTGAACCGTCAGTTAATACTTGTCACAAACACTCTCTATTATTGTCAGAATGCAGAATTACAGCCTTGTAAATTCTTACGTAACACCAAACGTATTCATCCAAACGCGAGTCTTTGCCAAATGCAGAGAATAACTAACAATAATCCTTTGGCCCAGTACAGTGACACATTAAGCACTGTGCCAAGTCGTTATCTTTGCACGACCGGCAATAGAACGCAAGCACAGGCTTTAGGATAAAAACCTTTGATGCTAGAGGGTAGTTCGAGCTTTTGACTGGTGTACTTATGTTTATTGTTAGTACTAGATACTAGATTTGAACTGGTTAGATAAGTTATACAAATGAACGGTATAGAGTGGTGATAATAGTTAATATCTAAGTGATGGTATCATGGAAGCATTGACTACATAAGTTTTTTATGATACAAACTAGCAAATGGTGCACCCTGACAACTACAACTCAAAAGTATTAAGTGTTGCCGCTCTTTGAGACCTTCCCGAAAATTGGGGATATCCAGGCTTTGGATTTCGATAGCTTCACTCACTCGGGGAAAGCAACGAAAAAAATTCTTAAGACCGGCTGTCTGTGAGACTTTGATGTAATACCATTGCAGCATGGCTCTCCTACGGTTAATGCGGTATGGTTAATTTGGGGTTAAAAGAATATGAAAAGAAAACAATTATTAAATGAATTTTTACTTAGTTGGATCATAATTAAAGCGGTTGACCCTACTTATTAATCTATTAGGCATAGAAATGACTTTTATGTTCTTACCCTATCAAATGTCGCTCGTACTTTACTACCTAACTAATCCGCTTATCAATTCTATGGGTTTCAAGAATATAATGCTTTTGTTACCAAGAGCGCCTGCTGAAAAGCTCTGAGCAATTTACGTTCTGTATTTTCTTTAGAATTAAATATCAAACCACAATCTAATTCTATTGACACACAGAAGCTTTTAGAACTTAAGATGACTGAAAGAATGCTCACATTAGCTATTAGAATATTAATAAATTAAATTTTATATGTAACTAGCTGATCCGGCAAACGTTGTTTTGCGATAAAAATGTTGGTCGATTCTCAGAACTACCCGATATGCACACCAAATTTCATAAAAATCGGTCCAGCCGTTTCAGAGGAGTATGGTAACTAACATTGTGACACGAGAATTTTATATATAAGATAAAACTTATTTAGGTTCAACTACTTACTTCTATCTTATGTATTTTTTTTATGGAATAGGAGGACAAACGAGAATACGTATCGCCTGATGGTAAGCGATTACCGCCACCCATGGACACCTGCAACACCAGAGGCGTCACAATCACAAGTGTGTTGCCGGCCTTTCGGGGGATTGGGTTGGAGATAGGAGGAGGGGGATTGAGGTATGGGCCTCCGGTATCCTCACTCACTCGATGAAACACAGCGCAAGCATTATTTCACACCGGTTTTCTGTGAGGCTGTGGTATCACTCCGGTCGAGTCGGCCCATTCATGCCGAAGCGTGTCTCTCCCACGGTATGAGTATTTATTTAACATATCATTATTTAACGTCTTAATTAAAATCTTATAACTATCTACCATTTAAAATTGAACAATATATAATCGTGTCCTAAGATAACATTTAAAATTAATTGATAGCGCTTCATCAGCACTGAGTGTTCATTAACCTATCTACGATCTAAAGAAAATTTATCAAGCAATTTTCCCTCTCTGGACATCTCTAGAGGGTCATCATTTAGATGGGGCAATTAAAAATGTCAGTGGAGGCTGCGATAATAATAACAATTAAGAAAGTGTAACCCCTGAACTTGTCAGGTGGAAACTCACCGGCTTCGACTCAGGGCAGAAGATGATACCTCAGGGCGCCGTAAGAATTTAGATAAAATTTTAAGGTGAGGGTGCGGAGGGTCCAAGGAAGACTTCAAAAAGACAACTTACAATTTAAATAAACTTTTATTCCAATTCCTGCTATCTTTACATATGAATTTAAAGTAATTTAATTAATTTAATATATTGACAAAAAAACTTAAGAGGTAGTCTTAAAAATAAAAATAAAATTATACAGTCTTTTCTTTCACTCTTTAAGCCTGTAGACTGGTCTGCACAGGATAGCCACCCTCTGGTCACCTCTCTGACTCACAGTAATCAGCCGTAGACTCTCTCCAGCTCAAGGTAGCTTACAGAGACGTCCACCAGTGATCCAACTTGTGGGTGCTAGGTAAAAAAGTAATAATTAATTTCCATATATATAATATGTACTTCCCTCAAGGTAGGGCAGATAGGTCTTGAGGAGTGAGCCGTGAGCTGCCAATCGTCAACCGTACTCAGCACAAATCTTGAACCACAAGACAGGCAAGATGTAGGATTCTTTCTGTGGTAATCTAACGACCCTATAAACAAAATTAAATAGCCTGAGAACATATTCTACATACAATAAGATAATAAGGAAAAACCTTTTTGAGGTTAACTTACCACAGACAGTGGGACTTGAACACTCACAAAAACTACCAACAAGAATATTAATGTACACTGTAAGCAAAGCTTCCTCAGAGTTAACGAGAGAAGGTTTTAAGAAATAAAAAGAAATATGCCACACAGCCCGTTATATAGACATTCGATCGAACATTCTAGATGATTTCCCTACTCCATTTCTGGATGTGAGAACAGGACGTACAACTTCCATACTCCTTGCTTATTTGAGATCAAATTTAAGAAGTAATGAGAATCGTATGATACACATATGATAATGTCTCATTATTTCTAAGCGTCATAATGTCAACTACATATCCTTCATAAAATACGCCCCCTAGTGCCACCTAGGTGTACCAACAGCCCGATACTTCGATCGTGCACATCATCCAATTGTAGTTCTAACTACAATGAACGAGAGGGCGCTGAAACAAAATTTGTTAAACATTGAATACTAAAAAAAACGATGTTACACCACCCCCTCCCCACAGTGTTCCCTGAGTAGAGGACGAAGGGAATAACCAAAACAACAACAAACTAAGAAAAAGCTGTGATGCCCTCAAATGTTAGGACACACAGAGTTTATAAGAAGAAAATTTAAACTAAAATATAGGTAGTATAAGAAAGAAAAACTTAACTCCTAATGAAACTACTCTAATGACATCACACCCTATTTCAAGGAAAAATGCACACATATATGAGCACCCGAGTATAAGGTGTGTGTCGAAGAGGAACCGCTCGACACAAAGGTAATAACTTCACGTAAGAACGAATGACTTAAAGATAGAACCAATACATTGAGGAGAAAGAACAGAAGGTGGTTCCTCCTCACTATGTTTCAAAATATCTTTAATATGGTAGACTCCCAGATTCTTACCATCCAAATCTGACAATTCATAGATCAAAGGCGAACGTTTCGCGGTCACTATGCATTTCAGAAATTTAGGGGCCAACTTGGATGTGAAGTTCTTATCTTTGTTGGATAGATAGTGCGTTCTCTTATAGACAAACTGTCCTACTTTTAACTCCACGTGTCTTTTTCGGAGATTGTAGTACTTCTCGTTACGCCGGTGGGCAACATCTAAGTGTTTGCTCACCTGGTCGTATATACGATGAAGTTCCTTCAACCTTTCTCCGAAGGACACAGGGTTGTCAATAGTGACCGAGTTAGGATGGGCAGAGATATCTTCCTGTCTATAAAGAACTCCATCCCCTATGAACTCCCTGCCGTGAACAAGAAAATAAGGACTGAAACGAGTGGCTTCGCTTACCGCCGTGTTTAAGGCACACTGTAGTTCCACGAGGTTCTCGTCCCATTTCTTGTGATGTGATTTCACGTAACAGGAAATTCCCTGAACCACGTTGCGAATAGCACGCTCTGCCTGGTTGGTCTGCGCGTGATATCTGGGATTATAATAAATGTTTGGCACACTGTATTTAACTAATAAGTCTTTAAAAGGTTTGCTAATGAACTGAGGGCCATTATCCATATAAATGGTTTTACAAACACCATGTACCAAGAAAACATTCTTCTCAATGAATCTCGCAACAGCAACGCCTGTAGCTATCCTTATAGGATACAACATGACATATTTACTGAAATAGTCCGAGACCACGATTAAATGAACGTTTCCTTTGCTGGAAGTAGGGAATGGACCCAACAGGTCACAAGAGATGGCTTCAAAAGGTTTAGACACACGTTTTGGATTACCCATTAGGCCAGGACGGGCTGTGTTTACAGGTTTATACTGCTTACAAGTTTCACACTTGCCCACATACTCCTTAACGCTATTATACATTTTAGGCCAGTAATAGTTTAGGGCCAGGCGTTTGTGGGTTTTCCAAACACCTCCATGGGCACTCAAAACGTGGTCATGGTACTTGGTGAGCAGGGATAGCCTGTCCTCCAGAGGCACCACAAGCTTCCAACTAAAATCAGAAGTTAAAGAGTATTTATTTTTAGATAACCTGTATAAGGAGTCATTACGAATATCAAAGTTAGGAAATTTACGAGGATTCTTCTTCACACTATTAAGGGTGTGGAGATACCACGAATCCTTGGTGGTGCTGGTGCCTATCGCATCAATCCGTATTCGCGACAGAGCATCGGGCACAACATGATCTTTACCCTTTCTATGCTCTATGTCGAAGTCGAACTGACTCAATCTCATGCTCCAGCGCGCTAGGCGACCAGTAGGATTCTTCAGTTTGTGGAACCACAGAAGCGAGGCGTGGTCTGTAACCACGGTGCACTTCTGGCCCTCTACGTATTGTCTGAACTGTTCTAATGCAAAGATCACCGCAAGTAGTTCACGTTCAGTGGTACTGTAGTTGACCTCGCATTTGTTAAGAGAACGACTGCAATACGCGACAGGGTGCTCCACTCCCTCGTGTGTCTGCGTGAGGACTGCAGCCACAGAGAAGGATGATGCATCACTGAGAATCCTAAAGGGTAATGAATAGTCAGGCATTTTCAAAATAGGTGCGGTGACCAAAGCGGCCTTCAAAAGGTTGAAAGACTCTTCAGCTTCACACGACCACTCAAAGGAAACATTTTTAGAAGTTAGCTTACACAAGGGTTTACTGATTTTAGAAAAATTGTTGACAAAACGACGATACCAACCGGCCATGCCCAGGAATCTCTTCACCTCCTTAGCATTGGAAGGTGTCGGATAATTGAGAATAACCTCAACCTTACCCGGGTCGGTCCGTAAGCCATGTTTGTCAACATAGTACCCGAGGTACTTCAGCTCACTACGACAGAAGTGTGACTTCTCCATGTTAATCGTGAGGCCCGCATCCTTAAGGCGCTGATGGACTCTATGTAAGAGATCCACATGCTCCTCAAAGCTGCTAGACACTGCGATGATGTCGTCTTGGAAAGCGAACACTTTATTGTCGAATTCTGGACCAAATAAGCGGTCCATTAAGCGTTGCATCGAAGCAGAGGCTCCGATGAGACCGAAGCACATCACGTTGAACTGAAATAGACCCCTCCTAGGGACAGTAAAAGCAGTTTTCTCAGCGGATTGCGGCGAGTCAAAAGGTATCTGCCAGTAGGCAGCACTTAAATCGATAGAAGTTAGGTATTTAGCATTATTCAGATGGTCTAAGATTTGATTTATGTATGGTAATGGATACGCATCGCTCTTAGATACAGAATTAAGCTTTCGAGAATCAAGACACAATCGTAAGTCACCGTTCGCTTTCTCCACCATCACCACTGGCGAGTTCCACGCAGACTGAGATGGGTTCACTACTCCCATCTCTAACATCCGGTCCAGTTCCTCTTCCAAGGCTTTTTGTTTGAGGGGAGAGAGCGGATAATAACGTTGCTTGATTGGTTTGCTGTTACCTGTATCTATGACATGGTGCACAAGAGAGGTACGGCCTAAGCCTACCCTGTCGGTGTTGATCGTATCGAACTTTTTAATAATGCTATTAATAATCCGCTTCTGATCAACGGTTAAATTGTCGTAATCCTCTAGGCCATGGTTGAGAACCAATGACTCCACAGGATTACAATCATCAAAGTGGGAGAGATTGATATTTTGAGAGATCAATCTGTTCCCTAATTGAAACTGTTGCCAGAAGTCCACACCGAATATCATGGCAGTAGTGATTTCTGGGACAACATAAAACTTAATAACTCTGACAACAGAGTTATATACTATAGGAAGAAAAATACAGCCTAAACAATGCAGATATGATCCGTCTGCTGTTGTTAGACTAAAGTTAGGGCTTATTCTTTCCAGATCAAACCCTAATTCAAGAAAAACGCGGTGTGCACCCTTACCTAACACAGAGCAGGCTGCACCCGAATCAAGTAAGCCCAAAACATTTAAGTTCAGGATCCTTACTACTAAATACGGTCTAATATCGTTATCCCGTTTATTATTATTAAACAGGACCTTATCAGAGCAATTCTCAGACAGAGAAGAACGCTTGTTGTCACATGGAAAGCTCTTAACAAGGCCCCGACCTACCCGTGTTTTTGGCTTGACATTGCACTGGGAACACTCCGGTGTTCGGACACCTTTTTGTCCACACCGGAAACACACCACCTCTCTTGACTGTGGACAGCCGTAAGTAGTGTGGCCGCCCTCACCACATCGGAAGCACTTGTCATCGCTCGAGGTGGACGGACGGGACACACCAGATATCTGTTGAGAAGTTTTATGTGGTGGTTTATTTTTAACTTGGTGTAAATCCGCAGTTAGAATAAGCTTTTCCAATGACGGTTCATGAAATGCCTCAGCTCTAGCACGAGCAAGCTCTAGGCGCCTTCCTAAACGCCTCAGATCTAAAATAGACTTTACGTCATGAAGGGCCAATTCCTTCATGTAATCAGGTCTGATGTTGTGCATCAGAATGTCCATTTGTTCTTCACTAGGCATCTTGTACGAGAGTCTAGAGAACATGGCCTGCATTGTAGAAATGAAATTACCCAATGTTTCAGATCGGGCCTGTGTACGCTGTTTGATTTCATTGCGGAGGCGGTAATCATAGTCAGGAAGATCGAAGTTCTCTCTCAGCTCCTCCAACATGACCTCATAAGAGGTGAAATCCTCCTTGTTGGTGCGAAACCAAGACAAGGCAGGACCTTCCAACAGGTCAGAGAAAGCTGTGAGGATTTTCTCCTTGGAGACCTCCCGAGCACACCTAAGCTCCTCAAGTCTTTCGATGAAGACACGTACGCAAGAAGTGCCATCAAATTTTAAGTTAAATGAATTTAAATTAACAGGCTTATCCCTCAATACTACAGTTGGAAGTGAGTCAGAAGTGGCAGCGATAGGTCGCGTCGAACGGTCCCCCCTCGACACAGGTGAGGTGTACTTTATCTGGTCAGTATGTGTAGGAAGCATCTCCTTCTCCGATCCATCAGAGTCAGAGTCGGTAGTAGCCTCAGACACAGACAACAATTTAACTAACCGGGCACGTATACCCACTAGTTCTGGACAGTCAAAACCACACCTTGCTAACCTAGCGAGAAGATAATTAGCCCTCAAGGAAACTCTTAGGCGACTAGTCTTATTAGAAACGAAATCACCTGAAGAAAGGACTCCTTCCAGTTCCATGACCTTCGGCTCGCAGAAAGACAGCTCAGAAGCAGCAGAAGCAGGGACGACAGTGCTGGCTTTAATGCTGCCACGCCGTATAAGGCGCAACGCAGTGCGCAGCTCACTCCTCAAACTGACCACCGTGTCATCGGGATTCGCTGAAACACCCATGGCAGACAACTCGTTAATAAGTTCATCCTTCTTTAGATAATTTATACATTTAATCAGCTGGGCCATGATGTTAAAATTCAAAAATAAATTTGTTGACAATTAAAAAATTTATATATAAAGCACTAAGTTCTTCTTAGTGAGAAAGTAAAAGATTCAGTCCTACAAAACGATTAGGCTGAATGTTATAAAAACATTGAATACTAAAAAAAACGATGTTACAAAAGTCGTCCGAACAGCGAGATTAAGTAAATCTATGCAAATTCAGAACGGAAGCGAAACGGTAATAACGGGTAATTTGGGTTTTCTAGCTGGCAACACCGTGAGCGCGGATTGTCTCGTAATTGTCTTGTATTTATGTGTAATGAGCCCTTTACTTTTTGGCAAATAAGGTAAGTTAAATAATAAATTCATAAGAATTATTTAGGATAATATGATATTTACAGTTTTTTTTTGGGGGTGCAAAATTCATCTGCGTCTTGGTCGTAACGTGACGTAATACACCTGCAGCGTAAACTTTTGATTTTTAAATAAAGAACCAAACTTAAAAGATAGACATAGACATTTATTAATGTATGTACTAGCTGATCCGGCGAACTTCGTACCGCCCACAGAACAAGTAGAATTGTTATGTAGGCGGGGTAAGCGCGCCGAAGTTAAGCGCCGATACCTCTAAAAGGTCTGCTGGCATCAACTGAACGCTTTAATACACGTATAACTTTCGTCGGCAACGTAGCTGCGTATAAAATTATTGCTATGCCGAACTGTGCGATAATTACGTGCCGAAAACGATGCAAGGACTACATTTTACTCAAAGGAAACATATCGTATCATCGTTAGTCTCAAAACTTTTGTTTTTAAGCAATATTAACAAAAAACTAAAAAGTATTATGTAATACACATGAAAACCGTTATATTCTAATCTATTGAAATGATCATACATTACGTATTAAATTTAAGTATGATTTGCATAGTTGCCACGAGAACACGCAATGAAATGCGTTTCCTGCGGGATTATTTCAAAACATTTGGCACGAAAATATTTAATAAAAGTAATGTTTACAATTATTTGACATAGGGATGTAGACAAATTCAATCGATATCGTAATGTTAAACTTTTCGATGATATTGGTTTTTACAGTGATTTTATGTTTAGTATCGTAGTACGATTTATATATTGTACTATGGTTTTTAAAACAATATATGATTTTGTTTATTCGCAAAATGTTTATATAAAGTGTATAAATATTTCATATATCATAATTTTACAGCTACCAGACAAATAAAACAGATTTGACTAAAGTATAACTGTAAGTACTTTTGACTAAATAATAAACGTGACATATTTTTAGTAATATAAGTTAGCCATTAATCCAACGGTTTCCTGAAAGATGTGGACACAAATAACCGGTGGTTGTAGAGAAGTTGCGAAAATGCGCAGTTGTTTTTTATTTATTTAAAGTTTCTGACATATGTATGCCTAAACACTGTATGCCTATTTTAGGTAAATAAGGGAGTTGCAATGTTTTGCAACAAAAAAATTATAAAGTAGAATGAAAGGATATCAGAGTATCAGTCAAATATATAATTCATTTAAAAATTATTGTAACAATCATAATCGATAAATGTCAAATTCACCACATCCCTAAGGTCTTCGAAGAAACTGTCCACGAACACAAATATGCAAGTGAAACCCTACCTTAGCTGAAAGGTATAAGGTTGTATTTAGTTACATTGTAAGTGGCTTTTTGAACTTATATACATTACATCCTTTGGACGAATCAGGAAAGACTTCGTTATGTGTGTATAATATTATTGATCGTTTATGTGTGCGTCTAGGCGACACAGAGTATCTTGCACTTGCTGCTCGACACCTCTTCTAGTATATTCATTTGTTCTGTGGTACCGCCATATTTATATACTAGCTGTGCCCGCGACTTCGTCCGCGTGGAACACAGAGTTTGTGTAGCATTTTTAATTATTGAGGCTAATATTATTTTACAAATAAGACGCACACATTTCACTATCAAAAACTTATTTAAGTATTTATATAAGTACATAAAATATAAAGTATTTACACACATCAAAAGTGTCTAGGGATCAAGCATTTTTATGCGGATTTCTTGAGATTGAAATGTGGCTTTGGCCCTGGCCTGCTCAGTCGCCAGACTTGAACCCGATTGAGCATGCATGGGATATGCTACAGAGAAGAGCTCTGCCGAATATGGAGGGTATCCAGTAGCAAGAAGACCTTTTTTTGTTGTTGCAACGAACATGGGCGGCCATTCCACAGCGTGATTTGGATGAACTCATTTTGAGTATGCCAAACCGATTCTTGTGTTGTTAGTGTTCGCGGTAGAAACACGGATTATTAATTGTTTAAGTTACCTAATAAAATTTTAAAGAAAACTGTTATTTCAGTCTTTTTTTCGAACTTTAATGTTAGTGGTTCAAATGTGAAAAATCCCTTTATTAGGAAAATGGCAAATTTCTTTATTAATGCAAAGGTGACTTGGTTTATCGTTACTGTGACAAACTAAAACACTTTATTTGATGAATCCTTAAAGAAAATTTTAATTAATATCAATCAGGAGAAAAGTTATTGCAAAAATATATGTTGATCCCTAGACACATATGTTGATCCCTAGACACTTTTGATGTGTGTATATGAGCTTAATTCGACATTCGATATGGCCAAGGCTTTCGACCGGGTCTGGCACCGCTCGCTTCTCTCCAAGTTTTCTATTCAGTCTGCCTCCTAGACTCTGCCACTGCATTGACGCTTTTCTTCATCAGGGCCGCATTAGGGGCCTTTGGGATGGCGCTGCCTCTGATTTTCTCTAAGTAAACGCTGGCGTACTTCAGGGTTCAGTCCTGTTGCCCACGCTATTCTTCTGCATATCAATGACATGTTAGCCCTTGGCAACGTATATTGCTATGCAGACGATAGCACAGTTCATGGGCGATACTTTGGACACCGTGCAGCCAAGCTGGCGGACGTTGATGAAAATCGACAGAAGCTTGTCGCTGAGCTCGACCGGGTTTTGAACCGAATTTTAAAATGGGGTGATGAGAATCTGGTCGAGTTTAACGCTAAAAAAACACAGGTGTGCGCGTCCTCTACCAAAAGGTCTCCATTTCTTTCTCTCCCCACTTTTCAGAGCACTCAACTGCCACTACGGGATAAGTTCGGTGTCCGGGCAGGGCTATTTGCCGGGACCTCAAACCGCGGAATTACATCGAGAGCATCACTAAGGCGGCCTCGCGGAAACTTGACGTACTGGCGTGCGTGGAGAACTGTTCTCATCTTTGTGATGGATCCGCGCAGTATTTGCTTGATGCTTTCGATCGGTTGCAGCGGCGAGCAGTCCTCTTTATCAACAGTCCCGAAGCCATCGAGTTATTTCAACCTCTGCATCTGCGTAGAGATATCGCCTCTATAGCAGTCCTCTACTGCTTGTATCATGGGGAGTATTCTGAAGAACTCTTCCAACTGGAGCCCCCTTCTCCCTTCCTCTGCAGGACAATACGTCCTGGCCTTGGAAATCACCGCCTCAGAGTCTTAGAAATACGCTCTCGAACCAAACGGTTTGGTTCTTCCTTCCTGTGCCGAGCAGTTAAAAACTGGAACTCACTACCAGCGCAGGCAGTGCACGTGTTTCCCTCCCACTATGATCCCAGGTCGTTTAGTTGGAGCGTGAACTAAAGTGGGGCGTGAAAAAGCATCTCACTAAGTCGTCATAGTGTGGGACGCAATACTGAATTGTCTGCTTTCGCAGTGAGTATGGTTGGTCCCACTGTTGGATTCGGCTTGAGTTTTCCATCAGGCTGACCGGAGTCACTTTGGCAGCCTCAATTAAAAAAAAGTACAATTTTATTATCTGCGTTTTTTGTTTTGCCATCTTTAGCCAAAATATAGAGATTTAGCGTATTTGATACACGTGGGTATGCTGCCCATAGGAAAAAAATGAACTTCAACTTTAAGCGTCTATCCTTGGGCTTTGATAATATTGTTATTGCAAATGCTGTTTTCAGTGGAAACTGCATTCTTTTAAATTTAAATGTCAAATAATTTGAAATTATTGGAATACGGGGAATTAAAAAAAATCTCCGTTTGCCATTTCATTCGTCATGATTGTAGCTTTTACAATGTTATACCCCAGATGTGTAATTTATAGCCGTGTACCATTATATAGCTTTGGCGCTCAAGATTTCTCATTAATAGGACGTGAATATTAACTTTCAGCCTGAACTTATAGGAAGGCACTCCTGATAATTATAAAGAGTTGAAGTTTTCGACAACATCTCCCTCCACGCCTGACATGATCCCTTCGTTTAATTGATAACTATCTCATTAGTCGGCAGATCAGGATAGATATTGTATTTAAATCATCTGTGCTATCATATACCAGAACTCACGTCTCAGTGTAATCATGTCGTTACCGTCAGTTGGCAAACAAACTTCTCCGATTTTTAGAAGATAATTTGCATACTGACACTGCTCATAAATCTTTGTGTAGTTGTACTCGCATAATTGTAGTAAGACAAAACTTTTTTACATGTACAATACACATGTTTCAAACTGGCATTTATTTCATCTGGTGGCATAGCCCTTTTCTTTTTTTTTGTAAATCCCCCGGATACTTTTCTGTTTGATTTTTTTACGAAGAACACTAAATGAATAAACAAAAAATCATGTAAGCAAATCGAATTGTAGTGAATAATAACGAACTTGTAGTGGCAAAGTTCAATATCCGCATGCGGTTCAGTCCTGCCCTCACGCGTCTGCCGTTCGGGTAAGCACACTTAGGCATATTGTGATAACTCCGTAAATGTCACATCAGAATAACTCTAATACATATTTTGTCTCTTGTCGCAAACTAACTTACAAACCTTGCATATTTCCATACAAACTGTCATCCCCTATTGCTATTTTAACTAAAACTTAACCTATTGCTAACTTTAAATGACATTTTTATTTATATCTAATCAACAGCTTAAAAAATAAATTTCAAGCTTCTAGCCTTTATCTAAGATTCTAGCTTATAATGACGATACTGTCTGTAGATAATTTTGAAGTTGAGAAACACTGTATTGTAATTTGGCTTATTTATTTCTATTAATATAATAAACACACAAATCAGATTGACGAATATATAATATTTAAGTCTCCAATGAAAAAGTGAAATATTTTTAATGAGTGTGACAGTTGTGTTTATTCGTTGTCAAGACGCCCGGCGTAGGTAACGCACATGCGTATGGCGAGTGAACCGCCCGACTTCTATACAACCCGTAATCCCCCTTTAAACCCCTTACAACCCTTTTTTCGCATTAAAAATGTCCTTTCTCAGGCTCTATACTATCTGCTTACCAAATTTCATTGAAATCGATGCAGCGGTTTGGCCGTGAAAGCAGGACAGACAGACAGAGTTACTTTCGCATTTATAATGTAAAAAGTATGGATTATAACTCCTCTTGCAAGTATTTTAAACCAATTGTTGATCTTTTACATTTTTATTACGATAAAAAAGTAATCATATAACGTACCTTTTGTAAAGTATATTTTAGAAACTATTTAAGAACTACCAGATGTGGATATAGTGTTGTTACATTGAGATGATAATTTTAGGAACTGGTTTCATAATAAATACCCATGTAATTGGATACCTAAATAGTTCTATGCAATGTCATAGTTATACTGTAATTACAATAATCAAAACTTTATATAAAAAAAACCGACTTCCAAAAAAATTGCAACGAAAACTCTCTTCCAAAAAACACTAAAAAGCCTAAAATAAACTGGTTCTTCATAAATTGCCTTTACCTAATTCTTTATTCATTTAAATAGTAGTATTATAATGTGTGCTAGGTACCTAGAATCTGTTTAACATATTTAACTTGAAAGTATACGACTGAAGGTCTTTAGATACGTATGAAATTGAAAGAATTATCCTCCAACTCCTAATCGTTGAGGAGTTGTACCCTCCACCTTCCATCATCAGCTTACCTAAATAATTTGAAAGAATACGACTAAAGGTAACATACATACATATGATATTTAAAGATTTATCTTTCAAAACCTAACCGTTAAGGAGTTGTACCTTACATCATCAGCTCATCATCATAAAATGATGACTACCAGACGCAAATACTGGTGTAACTTCAGAAACTATAAGAAAAACATAGTATGTGCCTAAAAAAAAAGAGGTTTTTCCCCGATTTCCCTGGGATCCCATTATCAGATCCTGATATGGTGGCAATGGGACCACTTCGGGAGCATACTCTTTCGAATACAAAAAGAATTTTCAAAATCGGTCCACAATTGACGGAGTAATCGGTGAACATACAAAAAAAAAGTAAAAACTAAAACGCAACTACGACAAAAACGACGCTGAAAAAGTATGAAACAAGTTTGGAAAGCCGTAGTCATACGTTACATAGAAACGCACCATAACATTTTAACAACGTGTGACTACGGCTTTTCAAACTTGTTTCAAACTTTTTCAGCGTCGTTTTTAGGGCTCCGTGCCAAAGGCAAAAAACGGAACCCTTATAGATTCGTCATGTCTGTCTGTCTGTCTGTCTGTCTGTCCGTCCGTATGTCACAGCCACTTTTTTCCGAAACTATTAGACCTATAATGTTGAAACTTGGTAAGTAGATGTATTCTGTGAACCGCTTTAAGATTTTTACACAAAAATAAAAAAAAACAATAAATTTTGGGGGTCCCCATACTTAGAACTGAAACTCAAAAAAATTTTTTTCATCAAACCAATACGTGTGGGGTATCTATCATGGGCGTAGCCAGTAATGGGCCCAGAGTGGGGCAGCAGTCTAAAATAATATGTAACTAGCAAACTATCCCCGCGGTCTTACCCCTACCGATTCGGTCGCGGCTTATAGGCCCATCGTGTTGTTGGACGAGGCAGGCAAATTGTTTGAAAGGATACTGTCCGTATCGTTCGGCACCTCTGCGAGGTAGGGCCATATCTGCCGGACGCTCAATTCGCATCCCGAGAGGGGCGTTCGACGATCGATGTCATGTTGCGCCTGAGGGTTGTGACCGAAGAGGCAGTGGGCTGTGGTGGTGTGCTGTTGATGGTGTCATTCGACATCGCCAATGCATTCAATAGTCTACCATTCACCAGCGCGCCAGAGTACCTGAGGCGGCTAGTGGCAGACTATTTAGAGGAGCATACCATCATGTACGAGGACCGAGAGGTCGTCTTCAGACGGCAAACCATGTCGTGCGGTGTTCCGCAGGGGTCTGTCCTTAGAACGCGGGGTACGACTGGGTCCTTCGAAGTCATCTTCCCCCTCAGGGCTAGGCGTAATTTGCTACGCCAATGACACTTGGTCACGGCCCGGGGGTCAAACTTCCAAAAGGCGGCGCGCCTTTTGGCCACTATGGGTGTCTCTTTGGTGGTTCAGCACTGGGCCTACGGTTGGCCCTAGATAAGACCGAGGCCCTGATGTTCCATGGCCCCGTCGTGGTCCGACCCCCAGCGCCTCTATCGTAGTCAACTCGGTCCTCTTACCGGTTCAGGCCCAGGTGAAGTATCTGGGCCTGATCGTCGACGGTAGCTGGCTCTTCGACGATCAATTCCGACAGCTTGGGCGACTTATGCGCAATTTAGATGGAGCCAACGTCGCAACAAGACGGCTCTACATGGGGGTTGTCCAGTCGATAGCGCTGTATGGTGCACCGGTCTGTGTAGCGGTATTCCAGATGTTGTTGCGGCGACATATGTATATATACATAATATATTTATTATTATAAGTTGTTTTTTTTACAACTGACATTTAAAAGCAATTTTATTGTATTCGTTAATATTATTTGGTCCAATAACGTAGTGTATCGACATTTATTGGTCTTAAGTAACAAACATACGATTACTATGCAGTCAGCATTGTAATGATATGTTTTTTTTCTGGAACTGGATAAGTATAGAGTAAACTACACACAATATTTTTGCAGAAATGTTTTCGAGGTTGCAACCACAACCAAACAGATACACAGACACAAACTCTAAAAATGGAAAAAATGGGCTCAGTTTGCTGTCCCATAACACTCTCAATTTCAATATCTTTTATTTTTTTTCTTTCTAGCAAAAAAAGAATGAATGAAATCGGACCATGTGTTATTGAGATACAACTATGTACATATTTTGAATTCATCCCCTCCCCCCAGGAAACCGTGCTGAATTTCGGGATAAAAAGTATCCTATGTCCTGCCTCGTAGTATGAACTCAAATCATGCCAAGTTTCATTTGAGTCCGTTCAGTAGTTTCGGCGTGATGCGCGACCAAGATACAGACAGACGGACAGACAGACAAAAATTACAGTTTTGGCTTCAGTATCGATAATAGAGAGCCCTCCAAAAAATTTTTCAAAATATCTTTAATGTACAGAATTGGACCTGTTACATTTTTATTATAAGTATACAAGTATAGATGTTGTCGTGGACTTTTTTAGGACTTTTATATGAAAACCATTCTGTCATACATTTGCGAAATTTTACCTACGTAGTTACGCAATGCACGCAATGGAAGCTCTCAAAAGGAATAATTTCTAATTTCGTTTCGTTTTTGTAACATTTTTCACTGATATTCCGCTCCTATCCGTCGTCGTCGGTCGTTTTTGACCGCCTCGGTGGATCAGTGGTAGCGTAAGCGACTGCTGTGCTTGATTAGATGGCGATGTGTGTTAGACCTCTGAAATATTTATTTATTTTTTACTTAATATAGACGACAAATCCAGCACTGATTTTTGTTATAAACTTTCTGAGATTAGCGCTAATCTCAGAAACTTTATAAAAAAAAATCAAACAAACGAACAATAATATTAGTATATTATGTAGATTCAATGAACACTGAACACATACGTCGCTAACATACAGATACAGTGAAGGCAAAATATTTAAGAACTTTAACACTTTGCTTGCATAATAATTATATAATACCTACTACGTTAAAATCATCTCAAAATGATATAAATGCACAGCACAGCAGTCGCGGGAATCAAACCCGAGACCTCAAGCACAGTAGTGGCATACGCTACCACTAGGCCACGGAGACAGTTACCTATATGGTTTTAACGTGGTATTATCGAGTAGTAAATTGTTATGCCACCTGGCTTGAACAGTCGGATACATAATCAGAATAGGAACACATCGATTCAGTACAGAAACAAAAAGGTACTTGTGTTATGTATATTTAAATAGGTAATGTGACTTCGTTTTTCTATTGCTTTTCTTACACAGTTAATTTAATTAACAGAACAGAACATTTAAATGAATTAATGTTGTCTGTTTACAGCTTTTTCGTACCCAAATAAACTTATTATGTTTTAAAATTGATATGCAAATACCGTTGTCTCGAAATAACGACGCGCCATTTGTTATGCTGTATTGTAATTACTCCGGGGACACAATGTTACAAAGGTGCTTTAAAAAAACCGTTAAAATTTGTTACATGTCAAGGCTTAAAGACGCGCGAACATTTCCCGGGAATTAAGCCGCGTGCATTTCTCATGTGCACAGATTCCACAGATTAATGTCGATGTAAGTTATGATAGTGATGTGTCTGAGTTCGTTTCGTTATCGATAAGGTACGTATTATTACCGGTTGGCTGATCTCTGATATGTTAGCTAGTACTGCACATGTTGTGATTTTACTCGGTTTGGTTTTGATATACAACCTGATTGAAAATATCGATTGTTTTACGCGTCGGTGAAGTCTCCACATACACAAAAAAGGTATATTTTATTAGGAATCTTCATTTTCTTTATGGAATATGTCTTTACTTTCTTTTGTACCCTCGTAAGTTAAATAGCAATCCATACTTCCGGACTATCCATATTAATATTATAAATTCGAGAGTAACTGTGTCTCACTGAACCGATTTGGATAAATTTCGGTATAGAGATAGATTTGATCTGGGAAAAGAACACATGCTACTTTTATCGCGATAACCGACATAAATGATAACAGAAATGATGATGAAAAACAAAAAAAAATTGCTTAGTCAATTTATTAAGTCTTTAAAACTAATATGCCATTAAACCATTTAGACCAAATCTATTGTGAGTGATTTGGATTTTTGATTCAATTTTCTTTTTTAGAACGAATTAGGGCAGAGGAGGCCAGGATTAATTATGGAATAATTTATTTATTTATTTCAAACTTATTGCACATGTTGTACTAAAGCGGCCTTCATGCCATGGGCCATACATACTCTCTCAGTCAACCTTCAGGTGATACAGAAAGATAATACCGCCGTTATTATGATTTTACACAGGTAAATAGCCATTAGGATTTTATCTAATTTCTTTTAAAAATGCGAAGGTTTTTCTGCAATAAAATTATCGATAATTAGTTTTATGTTTGTGTTCCCATCACTGGCTGTCTTTAGTCTCCCGGCGGCAGGAATTTTGTTTTACTTAATTTTGTGGTGCGTCGCTTGCCGCGTATACCAGGGGTTAGGTAAAAACAGATTACGCAATAACATGATAAAATATATTTTTTCATAAAAACTGGCGAGTTAGTTTTTCGAATATAAGTAAGTATGTTAATTTAAATACATTATATACTAGTAGGCTCCGCCCGCGCATATCTCGGTTATCGCGGCAAATAGGCCTATGTGTTATTCTGATGTATAAGCTATATTACTGTAAAGCTTCATCCAAATCCGTTCAGTAGTTTTTGCGTGAAAGAGTAAAAAACATCCATCCATCCATCCATCCATACTTACAAACTTTCGCGTTTATAATATTAGTATAGATGTTCCGGCAATCTGTATAATTCAGGTATTCTATATAATATTGTTACGAGCCGGGTATTAATTAATTAAAGAAAGTCGGTTGATTACCAAAAAAATAACACACTGTTTATTTACAACCCTTTTTACAATAAGAATTCGCTATGTCACTTGTTAATCGCACTAGAAGATCGCTTCGATGTTAACTCCGCTGTATCGTGAACAATACTGACTCGTACGGGTAACCCAATCTGCTTATATATGGCTTTGAAACCCCTAGAAAGATCTATAATATTCGATAGAACATTCTACACTAAACAGAAATTACCAGAGTGAGTAATCTAGCGCCATCTAGCATCGAATATCAGAGTTACTCCACAGTTGCGCGCTACTTGACACTAGATGGCGCCTTCAATTCAATTCTCGCGACTGGTAGATTGTTCTAGACTATTTTTCTCGAAGGCGCAACACTGCCCCCTCCTAAGACATGCTCGCCCCGAGCATAATCAGTTCCATAGTATCGCGCCAATCGATCTACGTGAACTATCTTTGGGGCGCCTCTTGGACACTTCTGTATCCGGTAGGTAACATCATTGATTTTTGTCACCACCCGGTATGGCCCTTCCCACTTGGCTTGTAGCTTTGGAGATCTCCCTTTACTGCGAACTGGATTATGGAGCCATACTAGAGAACACTCTTCGAAGCCCTTATTGTTCACTTTCCGGTCATATCGGGTTTTCATCTTCTCAGACATTTGCTGGCCCGATTGTCTGACATGCTCATAAATGTCATTCATTTTGTTCCGCAAGTCATTAGCGTACTCCGTTATACTTCGCGGGGTGTCAGGGGGTATTCCAGTGATCAAGTCTGCAGGCAATCGTAGTTCTCTTCCGAAGTTTGCAAAAGCTGGTGTTACTGAAGTGCTTTCGTGGACTGCACTTCGGTATGACAGAAGAAACGGTTGGATGTGTTTGTCCCAATCTTTTTGCCTACTTTCAACAACTTTTGCGAGATACCTCTCTAGTGTTTGGTTAAATCGTTCCACCATTCCGTCAGATTGTGGGTGATAAGAGGTGGTTCTGGTTTTGTGAGCACCCATTACTCGACACATCTCTTGAAATATTTGAGACTCAAAATTTCTTCCTTGGTCACTGTGAATTTCTAAAGGCACTCCAAAACGACAGAAGACTTCGTGCACTAATTTGTCTGCAACTGTTGATGCCTCTTGGTTGGGAATGGCGAAAACTTCTGGCCACTTAGTGAAGTAATCCATTACAACCATGAAATACTTGTTTCCAGTTTCACTTTCAGGAAATGGTCCCGCTACGTCTATTGCAATTCTTTCCCAGGGTGCCCCAACATTGTACAATTTCAATGGACCTCTGCTACGTGTGTGAGGTCCCTTCACGGCCGCACAATTAGTACACTTGCGACACCAGTCCTCAACATCATCACGACAATGAATCCAGTAGAATCTCTCCCTTATCTTTAACAATGTCTTCTTAACTCCCATATGACCTCCTGAACATCCGTTATGGTAGAGCTGCAGAACCACTGGTATCTTAGCTTTAGGGACAACCATTTGCAGATGACAGCTGTCTCCTCGAGTGTTTTCCCATTTACGGCACAAGACTCCATCCTGGATGACTAGGCTATCCCATTGTGCCCAATAACTCTTTGTGGTTGAACTCAGCGATGCAACATCGCTCCAGTGAGGCTTAGGAGTCTCAGCTTTAATCCACTCAAGAATTGGTTTGATATCTGCATCCTCTTGCTGTGCTTGCTGTAGGCTTCCTTCCATTCGACGCTAAGGTCCGTCTTTATTGTCCTTATAGGAACAGCTTCCTTTACTTCTTGCTTGGCACAGTGCTTGCAGTCTTCAGGGCAAGGTCTTCTTGATAATGCGTCTGCGTTACCGTGTGATTTTCCACTGCGATGTTCAATCATGAAGTCATATTCCTGCAGTAGCTCAATCCATCTCGCGACTTGTCCTTCAGGATTTTTAAATTGTAAGAGCCACTTTAGTGCAGCGTGGTCAGTTCGGAGGTGGAATTTACGCCCGAGCAGATATTTGTTAAAATGTTGCAGTGTCTTCACTACTGCCAGTAGCTCCCTTCTTGTGACACAGTAATTTCTTTCCGGTTTTGACAAAGATTTACTGAAATATGCAGTAACGACCTCTTGATCACCTTTCCGCTGGGATAACACACCGCCAAGCCCAGTATCACTCGCGTCTGTGTCAACTATGAATTCATTTTCGGTATCTGGATACCCTAAGATAGGTGTGTTGCATAGACGTCTTTTTAGCTCTTGAAATGCAATGTCACAACTTTCATCCCAGCAGAATTGTCTTTTCTCTTCAGTAAGTTTATGAAGGGGTTTGGCAATATCCGCAAAGTTTTTCACGAATCGCCGATAGTAAGAGCACAAGCCCAAAAATGCTCTTACTTGGGTCTTATCTCTTGGAACTGGCCAATCCTTGACAGCAGCGATCTTTTGTGGATCTGTTTGGACACCCTCTTCCGAAACCACATATCCTAAAAAGCTAACCTGCCGTTTGAAAAATGAACACTTCTTAGGACTTAACTTTAGGTTGGCACTTCGGATTTTCGATAATACGCGCTCCAGGTTTCGAATATGTTCTTCAAACGTACGGCCTACAATGACAATGTCATCCAAGTAGACCAGGCAAGCGTCTCCAGTTAATCCGGTCAGTACTGACTCCATCAGTCTTTCAAAAGTTGCTAGCGCGTTACATAATCCAAAGAACATAACTTTAAACTGTCACAGTCCTCTCCCTGTAGAGAATGCAGTCTTCTCTTTGTCCTTGGGATCAATTTCTACCTGCCAGTATCCACTTTTCAAATCTAAGGTGCTAAACCACTTTACCCCTTTTAGCATGTCCAGTGTGTCATCTATTCTAGGAAGTGGATAGCTGTCCTTCTTCGTAATGTCGTTTAAACGGCGGTAGTCAACACAAAAACGCATGCTGCCATCCTTTTTCTTTACAAGCACTACAGGTGAACACCATGGGCTGGATGAAGGCTCTATAACGCCGTCCCTGACCATTCCATCAATCATGGTTTGCACTTCCTTTTCTCGTGCTACTGGCAGTCTTCTTGGTCGCTGACGAATAGGCAACTCATTCCCAGTGTTTATTTTGTGTTGAACTAAACCAGTCTTTCCAATATCAGCTTCATTAGTAGAGAAAATATCAGCGTACTTAAGTAACATTCTCTTAGCCTTGTCAATCTCTTCCCTAGACAAGACATCTCGACAGTCTTCCAAAAGTGTTGACACGTTGACCCGTGCATCCTTGCTAACATTCGAAGTAGTCAAGTCTTGGCATCGATGCATCCAATCCACATCTTCGCAAGTGCCAATCAGTGTGCCCTTATGAATCACATGTTGCTTGTCGCTTAGATTTAGCACACGTACTGCAGGGATGTTAGTAGTACTTACTAGAGTCCGTGCGATCTTCCATGGGAGGTCATTATATATCCTTTCAATAAGTACACACCGTTGCATTCGTCCGGAGTTATAAGGAAGACTAACTGGCATGATTGTTTCTGATCTGGGAGGAAGAACAACTTTCTTTAAGCTGTACACTTTTCCTGATGACGCTCCTTCCATGAACAGTTCTTCTTGACTACATCTCAATACACCTTGATTGATGTCGATCTCACAACAATTGTTCTTCATGAAGTCCAGGCCAAGGATGCAGTCGTCAACTATATCAGCCACGATGACGTTATGCAGGTAAACTTGGTTGCCCAACTTCAACTCCACCTTTTGTTCGCCTCGGACGGGTATGCGCTGACCAGTGGCTGTTACTAGGTTTATTTGCTCACGGTTACAGGTGATGTCCCTCAGAAACCGATTTGCAAGTTGGGAACTGACAACTGTGCGAGAAGCTCCCGTATCAATCGTCAGCTTACATGTTGTTCCGTTGATTTCGCCTCTGATGACCAGGCTGTTCCCATCATGACTTTGCGAGATCGAAATCCTTGGGGCTCTTTGAACACCAGCCAGCACCCGCCCCGCAGTCCTGGCGTTTACTCGTTTCCCTGCTGTTGTTTCGCAGTACTATCAGTCGCCCTAATCTCCTGAGGCCGCTCGTATTCATTTCCTATGCTTCGCTTAGGGCAGCTGGACCGAAGGTGACCTTTTTCACCACAGGCGTAACACCTAGGGCTGTACCCCTTAAACCGGTCCCGCACAGGTGACGCCACAACCTCCCGGACCCGATGAGACCGATGATCTTGTCTCACAGCTTCCACCTCCAAAGCATGGGCCAGAGCGTCCTTGAGAGTTTCATGGTGCCCAAGTCGCACAGCAGCTCTAACTTCGAGGTCACGAATGCCATCGATGAAAGCTTGCACCAGATTCCCGTCCACGAGCGCAGGTGCAGACTGGTATGCCTTACGGACCAGTTTCTCAACTTCCAGAGCCCATTGTTGCAAGTTCTCACCGATGCGTTGGGCACGATCCTTCAGCTGTGCACGAAAAACGTGCTCCAGGTGAGCGTCACCGTATCTTGCCTCCAATGCCTCCAGCAGTTGCTCATAGGCTACCTTCTTACCGAGGGCTTCGAGGACGGTCAGAGCCTGGTCTCGAAGACCCAAGGTGAGCGCGGTCATAGCCTGTTCCTTAGTCCAGCCGTTCGCCGTCATAACAGCCTCAAATTGGATCTTGTAGGCTGACCTTCGTGGTCAGCCTACAAGATCCAATTTGTCCCATCAAACGGCGGTACTTTGAACCCCCGCACCGAAGGAACAGCAGTTACTGAAGTCGCCGCTCCGTCTCCAACTTTGAGGTTCCCTAATGCCTTCTTCACGTCGGCAATCTGAGTTTCGGCCTCAGTGATACGGTTCTCGTGTTGAAGAACCTGATCCTTCACTACCTTGAGTTCTTTGCCGAAGGTCTCGTGAATGCCTTTTAACAAAAGCATTTGTTCCTCCTGGCGACGAGCCTGGTCTTCCTTGTCCCGCTGCAGCTGTTCCTCCAAGCGGCGGGCCTGCTCCTCCTGGCGGCGGGCCTGCTCCTCCTGGCGGCGGGCCTGCTCCTCCTGATGGCGGGCCTGCTCCTCCTTGTCCCGCTGCAGCTGTTCCTCCAATCGGCGGGCCTGCTCCTCTTGACGGCGGGCCTGCTCCTGGAGCATCACCATTAGGGCCGTGATTTCTGGAGCTGCTGACGATGTAGGCGGCGTGGCTTCCATCGCTGGCTGCTGACCTTCCGGTGTGGGCAGTTGTGCACCTCCAAATCGCCTCAGGTCAGCCTCTTGCTGACGCTGACTCCTAGTTCGGATACCTTCCGTGTCTTCCTTTGGTAAAACCGGCATACTTTAATCCCACTGCTGACACCAAATTGTTACGAGCCGGGTATTAAATAATTAAAGAAAGTCGGTTGATTACCAAAAAAATAACACACTGTTTATTTACAACCCTTTTTACAATAAGAATTCGCTATGTCACTTGTTAATCGCACTAGAAGATCGCTTCGATGTTAACTCCGCTGTATCGTGAACAATACTGACTCGTACGGGTAACCCAATCTGCTTATATATGGCTTTGAAACCCCTAGAAAGATCTATAATATTCGATGGAACATTCTACACTAAACAGAAATTACCAGAGTGAGTAATCTAGCGCCATCTAGCGTCGAATATCAGAGTTACTCCACAGTTGCGCGCTACTTGACACTAGATGGCGCCTTCAATTCAATTCTCGCGACTGGTAGATTGTTCTAGACTATTTTTCTCGAAGGCGCAACAATATCTAGGCAATGTATACAATATCTGGGGCGTCCAGACAACGCATGAAATATTACGAATATTATTGTTCATTACATACTTTGCCCAGGTATTCTTTACAATTCCTTGGGATTGAACGGAATATAAGATCCGCGCGGTCGATCCGCGCGGTTTGAATCCGAGCGGATTCCGTCGTGTCTGAAAAGGCACTAATCCTGACCGGTTCCGTACAATTGAGATTAATTCTAGAATTTATTTTAACAAGTTTCATGTAGTGCCGACAATCGAAAGTATAATTTAAGCAGTGTCCAATAGACTCTAAAACGTTTTACAAGGGCTTATTAAATGTCTTGAACATTTTTATTAGTTTTACCGATTGTATTGCGGATTTCACTAAATTCTTTTATTGATTTGAGGGTGAAATTTAATTAAGATATAAACAAACCAACTAACAGTTCTTGTCTGAATGAACTCTATGACCTCTGAGGGCTGACAGGCTGAATACACATTGTTTATGCCCCGAGCCTTGTAGGGTGAAAAAAGTAAGCAAGTAGTTGTCTATGGCAAAAGGACGGCAACGCAATGCGAATAACTAGTGCCACTAGTAATAAAAACAGTGTCTCTTAGCGTTTGGTTAGGGGAAAGGTAGGGCTACAATGAGTTCCAATATTACCGGACTGTTTTCTGACTTTTTAGACTTTATATAGTGTTGTTGTAGTGAGTAGGCCGATTTTCGAGATGATAGCCTAGATCGAGACGTGCTCAATAAGGGGGAGAAGGCTCTCCATAACACGTACTATCCAGATTTACCTCAGCGGAGGGCCTCCAAGGACGTCTGTCGATATAGTTTTTAGTAGGAACATCACATACTCCTGACTCCAAAACTCCTGACTGAAAAGATGCAATGGTTTTCGAAGTCAGAGATCCGATCGAACTTTTTTCTGACATGTCACTAAAAATAGTCTATGTAGGCAGGAGCAGTGACCGTAACTGTGATGAATCTGCAGGGAATGGTTACTGTATAAACAAAAACTATATTTTTGTTGTTTGATTACTTCTGTTTACTTCAACGCACAATTTTTCAAACTATCATTTATATTTAAAATACTCAATATTTTTGTAGAAGTTTTTAAGAAACGTTAATTCGATTCGATTGCACGGTCGGCCTAGTGGTTTAAGCGGTCGCCACGTCGGTTTCTACTGAGCCGAGTGTTGTGTATTCAAATGAGACACAGGACAGGATGTATATTCCTAATGGGCGTTGTCTTTAAAAAAAAAAGAATTCTTTTCCTGTTGCCTGATTCTGTATTTTGTTAAATTACATGGCCAAATAATGAGGACGTGGTAACATAGTAAACAACATTACATTTATTTTCATTATTTAAAGATTTTTGAAACTTTTGTGTCCTGAATAATCTTGTTGTGAGATGGAGTACCTCCTCCGCCCGCAAAGAGAGAGAGTTTATTAAAAATTGGATTTGCTCGACATGGCGCGCCACGCGACTTCTCCCTCTCATTCCTTACACGGACACATTATTATTTTTTATTATTACTCCAAAAGCATTAGCCAATTGACTGACAAAAGAAAAGTATTTTTAATTTTATTTAGTATTTCGTAAGTGATTTATTCTCTCTATAATATGTATGTATTTAGAAATATATATTATAAGCATGTTTATTAACATAAGTTATGGAATCAGGCGTTACTTTTAAGAACAAATTAAGAAATAATTAGCATGCCATGCAACCAAACCTACTCACTTGTTTTGTATGTGTACATATGCATGATACCCATATGTGCATGTGAGTATGCATGACGGTGGGATTTGTGCCTTGCTTTCAGACCTGGATATTTGTCTCGCGGAATTAAAGCTAAATATATTTCATAGCATTTTATGTTTATTAACACTTTGGTGATTTGGTGAATTTTTTCAACTGAAAACTATATTTTAAGTTTCTGATTGAAATAGAAAAAGTCTAAAATATATTTCTAGGAACACTTTATAGAAGCGTTTATCAGCTAAATCCTCAGATTCAGAAAGTGTTCCTAGACAGGCTTACTTAGAAAAATAGTAATGTAATACTAATATTTATATATATGTAAGTAGAAATTTTGATGTGTAACTAGTAATTACAGTTGCTATTATCACCAATCGAAACGCATCACATCTCCTAAAAGTACTACTGAATAACGATCACGACCGCTCTGTGAAGAGCGTACCGGATGAGAAGAAGAATAAAATTATCACCAAGTGTTATGAAATAGACTCGCCTGACTGCCTATCATAAAACAATAAACCCCCAAGAGGATTTTTATAACAATTTTCACTAATAGATAGTCATTTATAAGGTCGGTTTAGGTGTGATAACGAATTTTAATACAGTTTGAAAAACTATTACCGAATTGCAGCTTAAATGGCATGCGCTCCCTAAACCAATAGATCTTAAAATAATCTTAATTTTTAACAAAAAAACCCACTTCAGGAACTGGACCAAATTGAAATGGGACCACAAAGAAAGAAACCAGGTAATCATCAAAATCGGTGCACCCAGTCTAAAGTTCTGAGGTAACAAACATAAAAAAAAATACAGTCGAATTGAAAACCTCCTTTTTTAAAGTCGGTTAAAACATTGTTGTATAGTTATTCCTCTTAATATCAAAAGGAAAACTACCTACATTTCTGTTATCCGTGCAAAGCCGAGCCAGGTAACTAGTTCAAAACAATTTCTAATCTAACAGTCCTCATGCATTTATCTGTGAGGCATCTTCATGAATTAGATCCTAACTTCTATAATCCAGTATGCGACCCTCTACCCTTAGGCATGTGTAAAATATTACTGACATTTTTCAGGGATTTAAGTTTGTTCACCCTATGGGAGATAGTTATACTCTCCCGGGTTTGTTTGCTGTGCGTAAGGGATGTGAATTAATTTTGTTGGAATTATCCACTTGATATATGCTTGGCGAAAAATTAATGACATTTGTTTGAGCTATATCTCAACGGTTTTAAAGATAGGGTAGTTGATGGATGTAAATTTTAGTTTCGGGTTGCCGGTTTTGATATTAATTTGGTGATAAAATTGGGGTGGTAAATGGTAATTTGGTGGTAAAATTCATATTAAGTAACGTTTGGAATTGAGAATTTTTCACAAGAAAGGTGGTGGTAGAAATAATGCGTGAAGGGAATTGTTTTTATGTTTTTTTTAAATTTGTTTTTAGGGTTCCGTGCCAAAGGCAAAAAGCGGAACCCTTATAGATTCGTCATGTCTGTATGTCTGTCTGTCCGTCTGTCTGTCCGTCTGTCTGTCCGTCCGTATGTCACAGCCACTTTTTTCAGAAACTATAAGACCTATAATGTTGAAACTTGGTAAGACGATGTATTCTGTGAACTGCATTAAGATTTTCACACAAAATAAAAAAAAACAATAAATTTTGGGGTCCCCATACTTACAACTGAAACTCAAAAAAATTTTTTTCATCAAACCCCTACGTGTTACTACTACTACTACGAAAATGATGTTGAGGTTTCTAATATCATTTTTTTTTAAACTGAATAGTTTGCGCGAGAGACACTCCCAAAGTGGTAAAATGTGTGTGTAACTTCTGTAACCCCCTGTAACTTCTAAAATAATAGCATGAAAAATCTAAAAAAAATATATGATGAACATTACTATGCAAACTTCCACCGAAAATTGGTTTGAACGAAATCTAGTAAGCAGTTTTTTTTAATACCTCATAAATCGTAAACTGCAATTTACCTTTCATTCAATCAACACAAATATAAAAATAAAATATATTATGTTACTTGCTGGTTCCCCTTCATGGGCGAGTCCGACTCGCACTTGGCCGTTTTATTTTTTTTACAACTCCCGCACTAGGAATAAATCCTGTGTCGCGGGAAACAATCCCTTACAAACATACATGAAACGGACACAAAGAACACCCAGACTCAGAACAACAATTTGTGGGTAACACAAAGTGTTTTCCTACGAGAGATTTGAACCCACGACACTTGGCGAAGTAGGAAACGGCGTGTTGACCGTTAAACCACTAGGCCAAACGTGCAAACGATATTTTTAAACATTCGCTCACAGACCGCGGTCTGTAGATATGCTTTGTAAAGGGCATTCTAAATATGAGTGCTGAGTAAAATATCTAAAATAAAATAACTTAAACAGTAGTATCCCTTAACACATATTTATATATCAGTACAATCGAGCTATATTTCAATTGTGGGTACAGTTTTATCGGCGTATGCGCCGGGTGGTCCAGTAATGGCCAGTCATCGTGCGCTTGCGCAGCGTCGCCAATCGCTTGGACGCGCCAACGAAGATGTTATTGTATTGGTCTTCTGATGATACTGGGTTTGATTTTTTTTGTGTCGATCTGAGACTGGTAGCCGTCTGTGGGTAGAAGTTAATTTAGAAATTATGTTTGTAGTGATTTTATTTGTTTGGTTGAGAAATGAGTCTGACGGTTTATTGAACTTGAAATTAATATAACGGATTACTCGCTGGGAATATACTACCTTTAACTTGATTACCGTGATAGTAATTTGTCTACAGGATTTTTTTTATTCTTTTGTTTTCGTAGAAGAAAGGGGTTTCGTTTTACGTTCCATCAAAAAGATTTTAAAGCTCGCACACTCACATATAACAATATTATTGTCAATAAACTACATATGTATTGCAGTTTACAATACATTGATAAAGCTTATTGACAATCTTGATATTGACAATATTATTGTATGTGTGGCTAGCATGAGCGACTATAGGCTTTGGTGACGAATGGAAATGGGAGTAAACTAGCTATTTGCCGTCATGCAAATGCGTTGACGACTCGTAATTCTGATCGACCTTTTGATGTTAAACCAAAGAGGATAATAGATAAAAAGAAGGATAAACCAACTCGTGGTTCCAGAAGAAATAGAGCTTAAAACATTTGAAAGTATCATACTCTTTGCTGCAGATTGATCAAGGTTCAATAATTACTAAGGGTAGCTATTGTCTTTTTTTCCTCCTGGTGGCATGTCGGACTCGAACGGACTAAAACCGCACGTCGTCTCGGGTACTAGAAGCCGGGGAACCAGGTATACCCTAGAAAGATAATCCCTGGAAGCCCGACGTACCTCGGGCCACCTACGGTTTGTACCACTTTAGTGAAAACTCCGTTGTTTTCATTGCTGTTCCCAAAAAGATGGGGCGCGAGTGCTTTGGAGCGCGCACACCTCCCACCCGGACCTGCTTCTGCTAGGGAGACAAATGGCCTCGTCTGTCACCCTCAGGCTTGCGCTTATGGAGGTTGACGGAGATCATTTTGTGATCTCCGGCGCCTGAGGCGTCTGCGATACCTGGCCCTAGGGTAGGTATTGCCTGCGACTTCGATTATTTCTTAGTACCTGTGTCTAACTTTGAAAATTACTTCCATACCACCACTGTCGCTTATTTTACCTCAGGTATAACATTTCCTAAAATTTTATTTTAGTGGATATTTAGAACACAAAAGGCTTCAGCTGCCAAACTATCAAGTTTATAGCTTCAGTGGTGTAAACTAAGGCATGTAATTTATATATATAGATAGTAGACAATAGAATAGGCATCATCTATCTATCTATCTTCTATCTATATACTTATAATAAAAATGTAACAGGTCCAATTCTGTACATTAAAGATATTCTACCTATAATCTATACTGAAGCCAAAACCTTATTTTTTTTCATTTTGTCTGTCTGTCTATCTGTATCTTTGCTGCGCATCACGCTGAAACTACTGAATGGATTCAAATGAAACTTGGCATGATTTGAGTTCATACTACGAGGTAGGGCATGGAATAGTTTTTATCCCTAAATTCAACACGGTTTCTTGGAGAGAGGGGATGAAAGTCAAAATATGTACTTAGTTGTAATTCAATAAGACATATTCGGATTTCTTTCATTCTTTTTCTGCTAGAAAGAAAAATAAATAAAAGAAAACGTAAAAAGTCTTTTTTTTTTGTCCGCGATTGTACACTGCCTGTGGAAAGCTTAGACAGATATGTAAATATGGCGGTATGAAGTTCGCCGGGTCAGCTAGTACAATATAAAATGAATCGCCAAAATGTATGTACGCGCATAACTTCCGATCGGCTACAGCCTACACCAAATTAAATTATTACTCTTTTTATGTGTTCGTTATTGTGAGCATAAGGTTTGTATAGAAGAAAAATTTAATGATAAAGGGGAAAAATATTTTTTTTAATCCGATACTGTACACTACCTGTGGGAAGCTGAGACACATATGTAAATATGGCGGTATGAAGTTCGCCGGGTCAGCTAGTAGAGTATAGAATAAGCATCACTCTTACTGACATTTCGCAATTTCTATTTATATGTTTATCTCTTGTATGATTATTTGTAGTCACATTACAATAAGCGCGTCTTTGTGCTCAGTAGATCGATAGCTTCTTTATATGATTAAAGTTGCGGAAAATATTTCATATCTACGATACATCTCACAAATATCCTCATAGATTGAAGAGACAGACAGTATATCACAGTCGAATAATGTAGCTATTTCAATGATTGAACATGTACCTAGCTGCGTGTTATAAATTATGAGCAATATGTAGTATTTATTAAACTAGAATAATGTCAACTATTTTTTTATTTGTTTTATGTATGGCCCGCCAAAATGACTACTTTGCCTGATGGAAAGCATAGGCAGAATCCAAGAGTGGTTGTCACCATACTCATTGCGAATGCAAACAATGCAATTTAGTCCTACTTGTATAATATGCGGCAAAGAGTTTGCGGAGGTATAACGGTAGTTATGAAAGGAATGCATAGATGGGTAGGAAGGAAGTCATAATTAAATGTTGTTTTGTAATGAAATCCTCTCCAGACAGCAGCGAAAGGACACCTGATGGAATACATCTACTGCGGCCCATGAATGAGGTAACAATGTGGACAGTGAATTAACGAAATATAATAGCAACAATCCAACGAAAATATAAACGCGGTTATTCGTAAGCGCTAAGAATTTTGACTTCCTGTAAAATCTATATACTTAGTTCCCGAGTCATTGTTATGTCTGGTTGTCCAGACTTATAACGACGATAATCCTCGTGTAGTCAGAGAGCTGATATAAATGGGATTGGCGACGGAATCAGCGTATTATTGTCGGGTAGTGACAAATACGGTCGGAGTGCTTCCCAGAAATTGCGGCGCCATGCCAGCAGTGATACTTTATGCGAATGTTGGCGGTTTATTTGTTACCCGACTACGGCAAAGCCAAAGGAGGGTTATGATTTTGACAGGCTATGTATGTATGTATGTTCATCTGTTCCCTCATAGCTCCTTAACTACTAATTAGAACTGGACAAATGAGGTATTGTTAGAAGCGTCTTGATCGTCCGCTGGATATAGGCTATATGATGTGTCACTTAATCTAATGTGGCGCCCTCTAGCCGACATTAAGTACTGTATTAAAAAATAATTTGAGATAAATATGCCGTGTTTGGTATCATTGGAAAGGGCATTACTTGTACATTTCAAAAATATATATATTATTAGTATTTGCTCGTGACTTTGTCCATATTTATTCGATAAGTGTGATATTTCTATGGTATTGACTGTTCCCTCATTCTTTCTAAACTACTAGTCAGAATAAGACAAATAAGGTATCGTTAGAAGCGTCTTGATCGTCCGCTGGTTATAGGCTATATGATGTGTCACTGAATCTAATGTGGCGCCCTCTAACCGACATTAAGTACTGTATTAAAAAAATAATTTGAGATAAATATGCCGTGTTTAGTATCATTCGAAAGGGCGTTATTTGTACATTTCAAAAATATATATATTATTAGGATTTTCTCGTGACTTTGTCCGTATTTATTCGATAATTGTGATATTTCTATGGTACCTATTTACTGTACAAAGAAATTTGTATTATAGAGGCACCAAAACATTTTAAATATAAAAAAAAAAAAACTAAAACCCAACTACGACAAAAAACGACGCTGAAAAAGAATGAAACAAGTTTCAAAAGCCGTAGTGAATGTTGGTATTGTTATACGACGGTTGTTTGTGGTTTTTAGTCGGTTTGAGTCCGACTTAACCCGTAGTACCCGTACTAGAAGTCGGGGAACCAGCTGCACCGTAGAAAGGAAAACGCTGGAAAACCTTAGTCCACTTACATTATAGGGGCATATTGTAGTGTAGGTACTAGTAAAGAACACTTCTAATAAAGAAGAAGTTATATGGGATGAGAAATTTACGAAATGTAGGTATATACGTATATGTTTAATTATTTGATACATACATTAATTTACAATAATTAAGTTTGCTATAGCTACGTAGGTTCTTGGCAGTGAGTGGCGTTAGCGATGCACTCCGGGTTCCCCACAATGGATTAGTTGAGGCTGTGTCACACTTCCAGTTGAGACACAGCTATAAATATAGACATGATATAAATGTTCAGTGTTATAAGTTATGGAATCAGGCGTTACTTTGCGGAAATCCATGACATTAAATGCTATGAAATATATTTAGCTTTAATTCCGCGAGACAAATATCCAGGTCTGAAAGCAGGGCACAAATCCCACCGTCATGCATATGTACACATACAAAACAAGTGAGAAATAATTAGCATGCCATGCAACCAAACCTATACTCGACACGTGTTTCGCCCCTCCACGGGGCATCTTCAGGAGATGTTGACTCGTCGAGCGTTTGAGCTCGAATGCGCGCTAGCGCACCGCTGTCGGCCCTTTATATACCGTTTCGATGACGCTATAATCACGATCGATACAATGTCACAACGACATCTGTGCCGAACTACCCGCAATCATACTTAGAAGTGGTGATGGAATTAAGTTTGTTTGGTCATTCAACAGTGTATATGCATTATTATTGTTATATTTTGATATTTCTAACTGTTCCAACACACTCATCCGGAAACCCTTATCGCAAACATGCAGAATGTTATAGGTATTGTTGCCGCTCAAGGAGTGGCCGGTGTCGATTAAATGTTTTGCGAAATGTGATTTATCTGGATGGCCATTCCTGTGAGCGGCAACATGTTCCCTGTACCTAATTTCGAAACTACGGCCTGTCTGACCCACATAGACCCCGGTGCAATCATTGCATACTAATTTGTAAACTCCGGATTTTTTTGAATTCTCTAATTTATCTTTACCGTTACATAGTTTACGCAAGTTATGATCCGATCGAAAAGCTACGTAAACATTGTGTTTTCTTAGAATATTCGCGATTCTATCTGAAATTGGGCCTATGTAAGTGAGACTCCCGACATTCTTGTTAATTCTTTCGGGGGTACATGCATAAAGTGCTGAGCGAGCCCGGTCATTCTGCTTTTTCTTAATTATATTATCAATAACTTGTTTGGTGTAACCGTTTGAAGTCGCGATTTGATACAATATTTTGAGTTCTTTTGCGTAATTATCCGTGGACAGTGGGAGTGACATTAAACGGTGGACATAGCTGCGGAAGGCTGCTAGTTTATGCTGTAGTGGGTGACAGGATGAAGCGGGAATCGTTGTGTCAGTGTGTGTGGGCTTTCGATAAATTTGGAAATCGAGTTTGTTATTGACTCTTGTGATTGTTAGATCCAAAAAATTAAGGGACTGATTTGATTCTAATTCTAATTTGAATTTAATTTTGGGGTGGTGAGTGTTGAGCCTATTTACGAAAATATCCAATTGACGATTAGTACCTGTCCAAACCAATAATTACGTCATCCACATATCTATAATGAAACAGAATGTTGGGCTCGCCCACCACATATTTACATTCGAAGTAGTCCATAAATATTTCCGCCATTAATGGACTTAAAGGTGATCCCATTGCTAGACCCTCTTTTTGGCGGTAGTATTCGTTATTGAATCGAAAGTAATTTTGTTCCATGCAAATACGTGTGAGGTTAAGTAGGTCATTTATTTCTCCTGGATGTAAACGTTGCCTCTCCAAAAGGTACCCCAAAATACGTAGGCACTCTTCAAATGGAATATTTGTAAATAAACTATCTACATCTAGTGATAATAATTTCGAATTGTGGGGGGTGTTAATATTTTGTATTTTTTTAGTTAAATCTAAACTATTTTTTAAACTGTACTGTGGTTTAAAAGATGCCTTTGCCTTTAGTAAATTGTTTAGATATTTGGCTAAATCGTATGTCGGGGCACCAATGTAAGAGACAACGGGGCGAATTGGGATGTTGTCTTTATGAGTTTTTGGTAAACCATACAAAAAAGGAGATCGTGGGTTCATTGGAATTTTATATTTTAACTGGCCTGGAGAAATGTACGACGTGTTATTAATTGCATTCTTTATTTCTAGAGTGAATTTTTTAGTAGGGTCGTTAGTAAGACGTTCAAAATCTTCCCCCTGGATAACGTCGTTAACCCTCTGGTGGTATGCAGTTTTATCCAAAATAACTACTGTATTGCCTTTGTCGGCTTTAGTAATTATTAAATCATTTTGAGTAATTGTGTTTTGTAATGACCTATGTACTTGTATTTCGGAATAATTTTGGGTAATGGTGGTTGCGGACGCTGTCTTTATCTGAAATGCCACCTGATGTTTAACGGCGCTATCCATTTTACTTCTAACACAAGCCATTTCTGAATCTACCATTAAAGTTTCGAGCGATTTCTGGGATAACCGTGGCCTGATGTTATATTTGAGGCCTTTCTCTAGTAAAGAAATCTCTGAATTGGAAAATTGGGTATTTGTATAATTTTTAACGCGTGGGTAGAAAGAATGAACCGCATCTGAATGATTATTTTCTAAGTTGGTGATATTATTATTATTATTTTGGCTATCCCGAGTTAATCGCTCCAACTTCCTACGCTGTGTTAAATATTTTTCATGCGCTACTTGGGAGGCGAAGTCCCGGGCTTTGTTATCTAAAATATCAAACTCCACACTATGCAGTTTGTAACTTAACTCTGAGTACAGAACTTTGAGGTGGAGCTTGATATTGTCCCTAACTGAAAACCAATGCCTGCATTCCTCATTCAACCACACTTGTTTTGCCTTCACCACAGCTAAACCACTTGACCGGCTGTGTGTGTTAGTATGTATATTAATATAATGGGGAAATACTTTTAAGTGTTTACACTGCTGATTGAACCAAACGTTTTGGGCTGCTAAGCGATGCAGTTTTGTCAACTTGATGTATAGTTTTGCCTGCTCAGCTATACTTGCTGACTTAAGATAAGTTATGGAATCAGGCGTTACTTTGCGGAAATCCATGACATTAAATGCTATGAAATATATTTAGCTTTAATTCCGCGAGACAAATATCCAGGTCTGAAAGCAGGGCACAAATCCCACCGTCATGCATATGTACACATACAAAACAAGTGAGAAATAATTAGCATGCCATGCAACCAAACCTATACTCGACACGTGTTTCGCCCCTCCACGGGGCATCCTCAGGAGATGTTGACTCGTCGAGCGTTTGAGCTCGAATGCGCGCTAGCGCACCGCTGTCGGCCCTTTATATACCGTTTCGATGACGCTATAATCACGATCGATACAATGTCACAACGACATCTGTGCCGAACTACCCGCAATCATACTTAGAAGTGGTGATGGAATTAAGTTTGTTTGGTCATTCAACAGTGTATATGCATTATTATTGTTATATTTTGATATTTCTAACTGTTCCAACACACTCATCCGGAAACCCTTATCGCAAACATGCAGAATGTTATAGGTATTGTTGCCGCTCAAGGAGTGGCCGGTGTCGATTAAATGTTTTGCGAAATGTGATTTATCTGGATGGCCATTCCTGTGAGCGGCAACATGTTCCCTGTACCTAATTTCGAAACTACGGCCTGTCTGACCCACATAGACCCCGGTGCAATCATTGCATACTAATTTGTAAACTCCGGATTTTTTTGAATTCTCTAATTTATCTTTACCGTTACATAGTTTACGCAAGTTATGATCCGATCGAAAAGCTACGTAAACATTGTGTTTTCTTAGAATATTCGCGATTCTATCTGAAATTGGGCCTATGTAAGTGAGACTCCCGACATTCTTGTTAATTCTTTCGGGGGTACATGCATAAAGTGCTGAGCGAGCCCGGTCATTCTGCTTTTTCTTAATTATATTATCAATAACTTGTTTGGTGTAACCGTTTGAAGTCGCGATTTGATACAATATTTTGAGTTCTTTTGCGTAATTATCCGTGGACAGTGGGAGTGACATTAAACGGTGGACATAGCTGCGGAAGGCTGCTAGTTTATGCTGTAGTGGGTGACAGGATGAAGCGGGAATCGTTGTGTCAGTGTGTGTGGGCTTTCGATAAATTTGGAAATCGAGTTTGTTATTGACTCTTGTGATTGTTAGATCCAAAAAATTAAGGGACTGATTTGATTCTAATTCTAATTTGAATTTAATTTTGGGGTGGTGAGTGTTGAGCCTATTTACGAAAATATCCAATTGACGATTAGTACCTGTCCAACAGATAATTACGTCATCCACATATCTATAATAAAACAGAATGTTGGGCTCGCCCACCACATATTTACATTCGAAGTAGTCCATAAATATTTCCGCCATTAATGGACTTAAAGGTGATCCCATTGCTAGACCCTCTTTTTGGCGGTAGTATTCGTTATTGAATCGAAAGTAATTTTGTTCCATGCAAATACGTGTGAGGTTAAGTAGGTCATTTATTTCTCCTGGATGTAAACGTTGCCTCTCCAAAAGGTACCCCAAAATACGTAGGCACTCTTCAAATGGAATATTTGTAAATAAACTATCTACATCTAGTGATAATAATTTCGAATTGTGGGGGGTGTTAATATTTTGTATTTTTTTAGTTAAATCTAAACTATTTTTTAAACTGTACTGTGGTTTAAAAGATGCCTTTGCCTTTAGTAAATTGTTTAGATATTTGGCTAAATCGTATGTCGGGGCACCAATGTAAGAGACAACGGGGCGAATTGGGATGTTGTCTTTATGAGTTTTTGGTAAACCATACAAAAAAGGAGATCGTGGGTTCATTGGAATTTTATATTTTAACTGGCCTGGAGAAATGTACGACGTGTTATTAATTGCATTCTTTATTTCTAGAGTGAATTTTTTAGTAGGGTCGTTAGTAAGACGTTCAAAATCTTCCCCCTGGATAACGTCGTTAACCCTCTGGTGGTATGCAGTTTTATCCAAAATGACTACTGTATTGCCTTTGTCGGCTTTAGTAATTATTAAATCATTTTGAGTAATTGTGTTTTGTAATGACCTATGTACTTGTATTTCGGAATAATTTTGGGTAATGGTGGTTGCGGACGCTGTCTTTATCTGAAATGCCACCTGATGTTTAACGGCGCTATCCATTTTACTTCTAACACAAGCCATTTCTGAATCTACCATTAAAGTTTCGAGCGATTTCTGGGATAACCGTGGCCTGATGTTATATTTGAGGCCTTTCTCTAGTAAAGAAATCTCTGAATTGGAAAATTGGGTATTTGTATAATTTTTAACGCGTGGGTAGAAAGAATGAACCGCATCTGAATGATTATTTTCTAAGTTGGTGATATTATTATTATTATTTTGGCTATCCCGAGTTAATCGCTCCAACTTCCTACGCTGTGTTAAATATTTTTCATGCGCTACTTGGGAGGCGAAGTCCCGGGCTTTGTTATCTAAAATATCAAACTCCACACTATGCAGTTTGTAACTTAACTCTGAGTACAGAACTTTGAGGTGGAGCTTGATATTGTCCCTAACTGAAAACCAATGCCTGCATTCCTCATTCAACCACACTTGTTTTGCCTTCACCACAGCTAAACCACTTGACCGGCTGTGTGTGTTAGTATGTATATTAATATAATGGGGAAATACTTTTAAGTGTTTACACTGCTGATTGAACCAAACGTTTTGAGCTGCTAAGCGATGCAGTTTTGTCAACTTGATGTATAGTTTTGCCTGCTCAGCTATACTTGCTGACTTAAGATAAGTTATGGAATCAGGCGTTACTTTGCGGAAATCCATGACATTAAATGCTATGAAATATATTTAGCTTTAATTCCGCGAGACAAATATCCAGGTCTGAAAGCAGGGCACAAATCCCACCGTCATGCATATGTACACATACAAAACAAGTGAGAAATAATTAGCATGCCATGCAACCAAACCTATACTCGACACGTGTTTCGCCCCTCCACGGGGCATCCTCAGGAGATGTTGACTCGTCGAGCGTTTGAGCTCGAATGCGCGCTAGCGCACCGCTGTCGGCCCTTTATATACCGTTTCGATGACGCTATAATCACGATCGATACAATGTCACAACGACATCTGTGCCGAACTACCCGCAATCATACTTAGAAGTGGTGATGGAATTAAGTTTGTTTGGTCATTCAACAGTGTATATGCATTATTATTGTTATATTTTGATATTTCTAACTGTTCCAACACACTCATCCGGAAACCCTTATCGCAAACATGCAGAATGTTATAGGTATTGTTGCCGCTCAAGGAGTGGCCGGTGTCGATTAAATGTTTTGCGAAATGTGATTTATCTGGATGGCCATTCCTGTGAGCGGCAACATGTTCCCTGTACCTAATTTCGAAACTACGGCCTGTCTGACCCACATAGACCCCGGTGCAATCATTGCATACTAATTTGTAAACTCCGGATTTTTTTGAATTCTCTAATTTATCTTTACCGTTACATAGTTTACGCAAGTTATGATCCGATCGAAAAGCTACGTAAACATTGTGTTTTCTTAGAATATTCGCGATTCTATCTGAAATTGGGCCTATGTAAGTGAGACTCCCGACATTCTTGTTAATTCTTTCGGGGGTACATGCATAAAGTGCTGAGCGAGCCCGGTCATTCTGCTTTTTCTTAATTATATTATCAATAACTTGTTTGGTGTAACCGTTTGAAGTCGCGATTTGATACAATATTTTGAGTTCTTTTGCGTAATTATCCGTGGACAGTGGGAGTGACATTAAACGGTGGACATAGCTGCGGAAGGCTGCTAGTTTATGCTGTAGTGGGTGACAGGATGAAGCGGGAATCGTTGTGTCAGTGTGTGTGGGCTTTCGATAAATTTGGAAATCGAGTTTGTTATTGACTCTTGTGATTGTTAGATCCAAAAAATTAAGGGACTGATTTGATTCTAATTCTAATTTGAATTTAATTTTGGGGTGGTGAGTGTTGAGCCTATTTACGAAAATATCCAATTGACGATTAGTACCTGTCCAACAGATAATTACGTCATCCACATATCTATAATAAAACAGAATGTTGGGCTCGCCCACCACATATTTACATTCGAAGTAGTCCATAAATATTTCCGCCATTAATGGACTTAAAGGTGATCCCATTGCTAGACCCTCTTTTTGGCGGTAGTATTCGTTATTGAATCGAAAGTAATTTTGTTCCATGCAAATACGTGTGAGGTTAAGTAGGTCATTTATTTCTCCTGGATGTAAACGTTGCCTCTCCAAAAGGTACCCCAAAATACGTAGGCACTCTTCAAATGGAATATTTGTAAATAAACTATCTACATCTAGTGATAATAATTTCGAATTGTGGGGGGTGTTAATATTTTGTATTTTTTTAGTTAAATCTAAACTATTTTTTAAACTGTACTGTGGTTTAAAAGATGCCTTTGCCTTTAGTAAATTGTTTAGATATTTGGCTAAATCGTATGTCGGGGCACCAATGTAAGAGACAACGGGGCGAATTGGGATGTTGTCTTTATGAGTTTTTGGTAAACCATACAAAAAAGGAGATCGTGGGTTCATTGGAATTTTATATTTTAACTGGCCTGGAGAAATGTACGACGTGTTATTAATTGCATTCTTTATTTCTAGAGTGAATTTTTTAGTAGGGTCGTTAGTAAGACGTTCAAAATCTTCCCCCTGGATAACGTCGTTAACCCTCTGGTGGTATGCAGTTTTATCCAAAATGACTACTGTATTGCCTTTGTCGGCTTTAGTAATTATTAAATCATTTTGAGTAATTGTGTTTTGTAATGACCTATGTACTTGTATTTCGGAATAATTTTGGGTAATGGTGGTTGCGGACGCTGTCTTTATCTGAAATGCCACCTGATGTTTAACGGCGCTATCCATTTTACTTCTAACACAAGCCATTTCTGAATCTACCATTAAAGTTTCGAGCGATTTCTGGGATAACCGTGGCCTGATGTTATATTTGAGGCCTTTCTCTAGTAAAGAAATCTCTGAATTGGAAAATTGGGTATTTGTATAATTTTTAACGCGTGGGTAGAAAGAATGAACCGCATCTGAATGATTATTTTCTAAGTTGGTGATATTATTATTATTATTTTGGCTATCCCGAGTTAATCGCTCCAACTTCCTACGCTGTGTTAAATATTTTTCATGCGCTACTTGGGAGGCGAAGTCCCGGGCTTTGTTATCTAAAATATCAAACTCCACACTATGCAGTTTGTAACTTAACTCTGAGTACAGAACTTTGAGGTGGAGCTTGATATTGTCCCTAACTGAAAACCAATGCCTGCATTCCTCATTCAACCACACTTGTTTTGCCTTCACCACAGCTAAACCACTTGACCGGCTGTGTGTGTTAGTATGTATATTAATATAATGGGGAAATACTTTTAAGTGTTTACACTGCTGATTGAACCAAACGTTTTGGGCTGCTAAGCGATGCAGTTTTGTCAACTTGATGTATAGTTTTGCCTGCTCAGCTATACTTGCTGACTTAAGATAAGTTATGGAATCAGGCGTTACTTTGCGGAAATCCATGACATTAAATGCTATGAAATATATTTAGCTTTAATTCCGCGAGACAAATATCCAGGTCTGAAAGCAGGGCACAAATCCCACCGTCATGCATATGTACACATACAAAACAAGTGAGAAATAATTAGCATGCCATGCAACCAAACCTATACTCGACACGTGTTTCGCCCCTCCACGGGGCATCCTCAGGAGATGTTGACTCGTCGAGCGTTTGAGCTCGAATGCGCGCTAGCGCACCGCTGTCGGCCCTTTATATACCGTTTCGATGACGCTATAATCACGATCGATACAATGTCACAACGACATCTGTGCCGAACTACCCGCAATCATACTTAGAAGTGGTGATGGAATTAAGTTTGTTTGGTCATTCAACAGTGTATATGCATTATTATTGTTATATTTTGATATTTCTAACTGTTCCAACACACTCATCCGGAAACCCTTATCGCAAACATGCAGAATGTTATAGGTATTGTTGCCGCTCAAGGAGTGGCCGGTGTCGATTAAATGTTTTGCGAAATGTGATTTATCTGGATGGCCATTCCTGTGAGCGGCAACATGTTCCCTGTACCTAATTTCGAAACTACGGCCTGTCTGACCCACATAGACCCCGGTGCAATCATTGCATACTAATTTGTAAACTCCGGATTTTTTTGAATTCTCTAATTTATCTTTACCGTTACATAGTTTACGCAAGTTATGATCCGATCGAAAAGCTACGTAAACATTGTGTTTTCTTAGAATATTCGCGATTCTATCTGAAATTGGGCCTATGTAAGTGAGACTCCCGACATTCTTGTTAATTCTTTCGGGGGTACATGCATAAAGTGCTGAGCGAGCCCGGTCATTCTGCTTTTTCTTAATTATATTATCAATAACTTGTTTGGTGTAACCGTTTGAAGTCGCGATTTGATACAATATTTTGAGTTCTTTTGCGTAATTATCCGTGGACAGTGGGAGTGACATTAAACGGTGGACATAGCTGCGGAAGGCTGCTAGTTTATGCTGTAGTGGGTGACAGGATGAAGCGGGAATCGTTGTGTCAGTGTGTGTGGGCTTTCGATAAATTTGGAAATCGAGTTTGTTATTGACTCTTGTGATTGTTAGATCCAAAAAATTAAGGGACTGATTTGATTCTAATTCTAATTTGAATTTAATTTTGGGGTGGTGAGTGTTGAGCCTATTTACGAAAATATCCAATTGACGATTAGTACCTGTCCAACAGATAATTACGTCATCCACATATCTATAATAAAACAGAATGTTGGGCTCGCCCACCACATATTTACATTCGAAGTAGTCCATAAATATTTCCGCCATTAATGGACTTAAAGGTGATCCCATTGCTAGACCCTCTTTTTGGCGGTAGTATTCGTTATTGAATCGAAAGTAATTTTGTTCCATGCAAATACGTGTGAGGTTAAGTAGGTCATTTATTTCTCCTGGATGTAAACGTTGCCTCTCCAAAAGGTACCCCAAAATACGTAGGCACTCTTCAAATGGAATATTTGTAAATAAACTATCTACATCTAGTGATAATAATTTCGAATTGTGGGGGGTGTTAATATTTTGTATTTTTTTAGTTAAATCTAAACTATTTTTTAAACTGTACTGTGGTTTAAAAGATGCCTTTGCCTTTAGTAAATTGTTTAGATATTTGGCTAAATCGTATGTCGGGGCACCAATGTAAGAGACAACGGGGCGAATTGGGAATTGAACACGTGTCGAGTATAGGTTTGGTTGCATGGCATGCTAATTATTTCTCACTTGTTTTGTATGTGTACATATGCATGACGGTGGGATTTGTGCCCTGCTTTCAGACCTGGATATTTGTCTCGCGGAATTAAAGCTAAATATATTTCATAGCATTTAATGTCATGGATTTCCGCAAAGTAACGCCTGATTCCATAACTTATCTTAAGTCAGCAAGTATAGCTGAGCAGGCAAAACTATACATCAAGTTGACAAAACTGCATCGCTTAGCAGCCCAAAACGTTTGGTTCAATCAGCAGTGTAAACACTTAAAAGTATTTCCCCATTATATTAATATACATACTAACACACACAGCCGGTCAAGTGGTTTAGCTGTGGTGAAGGCAAAACAAGTGTGGTTGAATGAGGAATGCAGGCATTGGTTTTCAGTTAGGGACAATATCAAGCTCCACCTCAAAGTTCTGTACTCAGAGTTAAGTTACAAACTGCATAGTGTGGAGTTTGATATTTTAGATAACAAAGCCCGGGACTTCGCCTCCCAAGTAGCGCATGAAAAATATTTAACACAGCGTAGGAAGTTGGAGCGATTAACTCGGGATAGCCAAAATAATAATAATAATATCACCAACTTAGAAAATAATCATTCAGATGCGGTTCATTCTTTCTACCCACGCGTTAAAAATTATACAAATACCCAATTTTCCAATTCAGAGATTTCTTTACTAGAGAAAGGCCTCAAATATAACATCAGGCCACGGTTATCCCAGAAATCGCTCGAAACTTTAATGGTAGATTCAGAAATGGCTTGTGTTAGAAGTAAAATGGATAGCGCCGTTAAACATCAGGTGGCATTTCAGATAAAGACAGCGTCCGCAACCACCATTACCCAAAATTATTCCGAAATACAAGTACATAGGTCATTACAAAACACAATTACTCAAAATGATTTAATAATTACTAAAGCCGACAAAGGCAATACAGTAGTCATTTTGGATAAAACTGCATACCACCAGAGGGTTAACGACGTTATCCAGGGGGAAGATTTTGAACGTCTTACTAACGACCCTACTAAAAAATTCACTCTAGAAATAAAGAATGCAATTAATAACACGTCGTACATTTCTCCAGGCCAGTTAAAATATAAAATTCCAATGAACCCACGATCTCCTTTTTTGTATGGTTTACCAAAAACTCATAAAGACAACATCCCAATTCGCCCCGTTGTCTCTTACATTGGTGCCCCGACATACGATTTAGCCAAATATCTAAACAATTTACTAAAGGCAAAGGCATCTTTTAAACCACAGTACAGTTTAAAAAATAGTTTAGATTTAACTAAAAAAATACAAAATATTAACACCCCCCACAATTCGAAATTATTATCACTAGATGTAGATAGTTTATTTACAAATATTCCATTTGAAGAGTGCCTACGTATTTTGGGGTACCTTTTGGAGAGGCAACGTTTACATCCAGGAGAAATAAATGACCTACTTAACCTCACACGTATTTGCATGGAACAAAATTACTTTCGATTCAATAACGAATACTACCGCCAAAAAGAGGGTCTAGCAATGGGATCACCTTTAAGTCCATTAATGGCGGAAATATTTATGGACTACTTCGAATGTAAATATGTGGTGGGCGAGCCCAACATTCTGTTTTATTATAGATATGTGGATGACGTAATTATCTGTTGGACAGGTACTAATCGTCAATTGGATATTTTCGTAAATAGGCTCAACACTCACCACCCCAAAATTAAATTCAAATTAGAATTAGAATCAAATCAGTCCCTTAATTTTTTGGATCTAACAATCACAAGAGTCAATAACAAACTCGATTTCCAAATTTATCGAAAGCCCACACACACTGACACAACGATTCCCGCTTCATCCTGTCACCCACTACAGCATAAACTAGCAGCCTTCCGCAGCTATGTCCACCGTTTAATGTCACTCCCACTGTCCACGGATAATTACGCAAAAGAACTCAAAATATTGTATCAAATCGCGACTTCAAACGGTTACACCAAACAAGTTATTGATAATATAATTAAGAAAAAGCAGAATGACCGGGCTCGCTCAGCACTTTATGCATGTACCCCCGAAAGAATTAACAAGAATGTCGGGAGTCTCACTTACATAGGCCCAATTTCAGATAGAATCGCGAATATTCTAAGAAAACACAATGTTTACGTAGCTTTTCGATCGGATCATAACTTGCGTAAACTATGTAACGGTAAAGATAAATTAGAGAATTCAAAAAAATCCGGAGTTTACAAATTAGTATGCAATGATTGCACCGGGGTCTATGTGGGTCAGACAGGCCGTAGTTTCGAAATTAGGTACAGGGAACATGTTGCCGCTCACAGGAATGGCCATCCAGATAAATCACATTTCGCAAAACATTTAATCGACACCGGCCACTCCTTGAGCGGCAACAATACCTATAACATTCTGCATGTTTGCGATAAGGGTTTCCGGATGAGTGTGTTGGAACAGTTAGAAATATCAAAATATAACAATAATAATGCATATACACTGTTGAATGACCAAACAAACTTAATTCCATCACCACTTCTAAGTATGATTGCGGGTAGTTCGGCACAGATGTCGTTGTGACATTGTATCGATCGTGATTATAGCGTCATCGAAACGGTATATAAAGGGCCGACAGCGGTGCGCTAGCGCGCATTCGAGCTCAAACGCTCGACGAGTCAACATCTCCTGAGGATGCCCCGTGGAGGGGCGAAACACGTGTCGAGTATAGGTTTGGTTGCATGGCATGCTAATTATTTCTCACTTGTTTTGTATGTGTACATATGCATGACGGTGGGATTTGTGCCCTGCTTTCAGACCTGGATATTTGTCTCGCGGAATTAAAGCTAAATATATTTCATAGCATTTAATGTCATGGATTTCCGCAAAGTAACGCCTGATTCCATAACTTATCTTAAGTCAGCAAGTATAGCTGAGCAGGCAAAACTATACATCAAGTTGACAAAACTGCATCGCTTAGCAGCCCAAAACGTTTGGTTCAATCAGCAGTGTAAACACTTAAAAGTATTTCCCCATTATATTAATATACATACTAACACACACAGCCGGTCAAGTGGTTTAGCTGTGGTGAAGGCAAAACAAGTGTGGTTGAATGAGGAATGCAGGCATTGGTTTTCAGTTAGGGACAATATCAAGCTCCACCTCAAAGTTCTGTACTCAGAGTTAAGTTACAAACTGCATAGTGTGGAGTTTGATATTTTAGATAACAAAGCCCGGGACTTCGCCTCCCAAGTAGCGCATGAAAAATATTTAACACAGCGTAGGAAGTTGGAGCGATTAACTCGGGATAGCCAAAATAATAATAATAATATCACCAACTTAGAAAATAATCATTCAGATGCGGTTCATTCTTTCTACCCACGCGTTAAAAATTATACAAATACCCAATTTTCCAATTCAGAGATTTCTTTACTAGAGAAAGGCCTCAAATATAACATCAGGCCACGGTTATCCCAGAAATCGCTCGAAACTTTAATGGTAGATTCAGAAATGGCTTGTGTTAGAAGTAAAATGGATAGCGCCGTTAAACATCAGGTGGCATTTCAGATAAAGACAGCGTCCGCAACCACCATTACCCAAAATTATTCCGAAATACAAGTACATAGGTCATTACAAAACACAATTACTCAAAATGATTTAATAATTACTAAAGCCGACAAAGGCAATACAGTAGTCATTTTGGATAAAACTGCATACCACCAGAGGGTTAACGACGTTATCCAGGGGGAAGATTTTGAACGTCTTACTAACGACCCTACTAAAAAATTCACTCTAGAAATAAAGAATGCAATTAATAACACGTCGTACATTTCTCCAGGCCAGTTAAAATATAAAATTCCAATGAACCCACGATCTCCTTTTTTGTATGGTTTACCAAAAACTCATAAAGACAACATCCCAATTCGCCCCGTTGTCTCTTACATTGGTGCCCCGACATACGATTTAGCCAAATATCTAAACAATTTACTAAAGGCAAAGGCATCTTTTAAACCACAGTACAGTTTAAAAAATAGTTTAGATTTAACTAAAAAAATACAAAATATTAACACCCCCCACAATTCGAAATTATTATCACTAGATGTAGATAGTTTATTTACAAATATTCCATTTGAAGAGTGCCTACGTATTTTGGGGTACCTTTTGGAGAGGCAACGTTTACATCCAGGAGAAATAAATGACCTACTTAACCTCACACGTATTTGCATGGAACAAAATTACTTTCGATTCAATAACGAATACTACCGCCAAAAAGAGGGTCTAGCAATGGGATCACCTTTAAGTCCATTAATGGCGGAAATATTTATGGACTACTTCGAATGTAAATATGTGGTGGGCGAGCCCAACATTCTGTTTTATTATAGATATGTGGATGACGTAATTATCTGTTGGACAGGTACTAATCGTCAATTGGATATTTTCGTAAATAGGCTCAACACTCACCACCCCAAAATTAAATTCAAATTAGAATTAGAATCAAATCAGTCCCTTAATTTTTTGGATCTAACAATCACAAGAGTCAATAACAAACTCGATTTCCAAATTTATCGAAAGCCCACACACACTGACACAACGATTCCCGCTTCATCCTGTCACCCACTACAGCATAAACTAGCAGCCTTCCGCAGCTATGTCCACCGTTTAATGTCACTCCCACTGTCCACGGATAATTACGCAAAAGAACTCAAAATATTGTATCAAATCGCGACTTCAAACGGTTACACCAAACAAGTTATTGATAATATAATTAAGAAAAAGCAGAATGACCGGGCTCGCTCAGCACTTTATGCATGTACCCCCGAAAGAATTAACAAGAATGTCGGGAGTCTCACTTACATAGGCCCAATTTCAGATAGAATCGCGAATATTCTAAGAAAACACAATGTTTACGTAGCTTTTCGATCGGATCATAACTTGCGTAAACTATGTAACGGTAAAGATAAATTAGAGAATTCAAAAAAATCCGGAGTTTACAAATTAGTATGCAATGATTGCACCGGGGTCTATGTGGGTCAGACAGGCCGTAGTTTCGAAATTAGGTACAGGGAACATGTTGCCGCTCACAGGAATGGCCATCCAGATAAATCACATTTCGCAAAACATTTAATCGACACCGGCCACTCCTTGAGCGGCAACAATACCTATAACATTCTGCATGTTTGCGATAAGGGTTTCCGGATGAGTGTGTTGGAACAGTTAGAAATATCAAAATATAACAATAATAATGCATATACACTGTTGAATGACCAAACAAACTTAATTCCATCACCACTTCTAAGTATGATTGCGGGTAGTTCGGCACAGATGTCGTTGTGACATTGTATCGATCGTGATTATAGCGTCATCGAAACGGTATATAAAGGGCCGACAGCGGTGCGCTAGCGCGCATTCGAGCTCAAACGCTCGACGAGTCAACATCTCCTGAGGATGCCCCGTGGAGGGGCGAAACACGTGTCGAGTATAGGTTTGGTTGCATGGCATGCTAATTATTTCTCACTTGTTTTGTATGTGTACATATGCATGACGGTGGGATTTGTGCCCTGCTTTCAGACCTGGATATTTGTCTCGCGGAATTAAAGCTAAATATATTTCATAGCATTTAATGTTCAGTGTGTCACGAATCTAAGATACACATGCGTTAAGCCCCTACTGTACTGACCCTAATTATGTGTGAACTTACCTCCCTTTAGTTTTTTCATGTAAAATATTAAAGTACATATTGTTATTGGCATAAAATAATGTAAATAACCATAGCCGATTGCATCTACGGCGGCCAGTCTCAACGGAGATCAGGAGATATTAAATGGACTAACTATGCAGGAGATATTATAGTGCACAAGCGTAGGTGCAAACACAGGCTCTCTGTTCCCACACTGTCATAATCGGATGGGACAGCTATCTTAAACCAGAGAGTGATCAAGCGCGGGCCCGACGGCTTTAGGTACTCTTCGAGACAAGGGGGTTAAGATTACAACTTCCAAACTCGGGACTGTTATTAAGCATTTCTTTTTTGGCCCGACGCGGACTTCCGGTAAACACTTATGGTAAACTTTTACCATAGACCACTTGATCGGCAATCGTTTACGCTGACCACAAGACGAACGAGGGACTCATTAGTATGACATTATTGGCATATTAAAGTATTGGCATGTATATTTAAAAGAGGAAAATATTAGTGTAGTAAGTTTATTGTCTTGTATTAAATTTTCTTTTGCTCATCGTAACTCATCGTAACTAATAAGGTAACTAGGTGACCCACGCAACCTCGTTTACGTCTCCCATTGCTCGTAGCGTAATAATTTACCCCGTTTTTGTAATAATCTTCATTGGTGCTCCGCTCCTATTGGTCTTAGCGTGATAATATATAGCCTTCCTCGATAGATAGGCTATTTGACACTGAAAGAGTTTTTCAAATCAGACCAGTAGATACTGAGATTAGCGCGTTCAAGCAAATATACTCTTCAGCTTTATTTATTAGTAAGAGATATGGCATCGATATCTTAAAGCTAGGTGTGGAGTGTGGGTGTAAGCAGTTCTTGTCACATCACGGTGTTGTAATTAATTGTATCCAGCTTGTTCTTAATAGCGCTAATGCGAGCAATACCTTACAACCTTCTCGGATACGTGTATTGGTACTGCTTGGGAGGCAATGGGAGGTACATAATTATATGAAATGAAATGAAAGGCATTTGTGTAAGTGCTTTAGTCTGGAAACTTCTAGTTCATTTACAAGAAGTATTTCATCAGGAGACTCATTTGTTTCCATAATTTAATTTATTATTCTTTTTTGTATATGAGCCTGCGAAAGTGACTCGACTCTGCCTGATGCAAAGCATGGTCAGAATCCAGGAATAGTAGCCATCGTATCATATTATGGTAACCCACACTATGGTGACCTATAGAGATGCTTCTGCATCATTGGGCCTCCGGTCTCGCACTCACCAACGAAACACGACAGCCCGAATGTTGTCAGTTTAGATTGGTCTTTGGTTTCGGTTCGGTTCATATTGAGATTACTTCCCTTGCCTCTTAGTTAGGGATAATTTTATTTTTCGTTTCGCCTTAACTGTGAGACGTAATCCGACTGTGTTTAAAAAAGTTCGAGGACTAAATATAAATTCGGTGATACGATTGAACTTTGGGACTTCTATCTACCGCCCTATAACTATTCCCACCTTGAAAGGTAAATTGTTTGTTTTATAATATCAACATAATAAAATATAGCAACATAACAGTTTAAGAAGGAAAAGTTTCACTACACAGTTAGCTCCGTAAGTTTTAAAGTTCAACCAAGTTATAAGGACTTGGAAAGTTACGTACAAAATACATCATTCTTAGGTACTTGTTTTAACTAAGATAATAATAATAATAAATAATAAACTACAGAATCTGCCAAATCACGTTGCTCGACACTCACTTATCCGTTTTCTTTATGGGATATGGTGTCATTGACTCTACAACGCAAGGGTACATTTTAACAAAATAAGGATAGAGAGGGGTGAGGTGGACTTTAGGCCTTCTGGAACTGCTCTTGATGGAGTCGACGACGACGAGTTAAATTCACGAAGGCGTCGCTAAGCTCTCACCAGTCTACCCGTGACCACGATCGGTGCAATTCGATCGAAACGTCGGGTAACCAAAAAAGGTATTGTACCATATAGATATTATCGTGATTAAGACCCGATTTACAGTCGAATAATAAGCAGAGCTAGTATTATGATAGTAAGATTGACTGATAGAATACAGTTTTTTTTTTGTAAATTCATACATATTATACATAGAGAACACTCAAACTCTAAAACAAATATTTGCAGATCATACAACCATTTGGTCCGACCTGGGAATCGAACTCGAGACCCCAAGCACAGCACTCCCATACACTACCACTGCGCCACCTAAGCACTCAATAATAATATTATTTAGAACGCGATTTGAGTTAGAACTTATTTCGGCTTTCATGGTTCTACAACAATTATAACTTCACTTATTATATGTTAAATAACCTCAAAAACGCTCATAGACAAATGTAAATCATTGTATGTATGGCAATCTGATGCACAGTCGCTTCCATGACGCAATAAATATTATTACCAGTACTATAAATTCATTGCCAGCCTACAGGAGAGAGCATATTCTTTTAATTTATCGAGGGTCTGGTCAGAGGTAATAATTTGTAGTGTTCCCGCTTACATTGTCTAGCTGTCGTTTAACTTTCCATTATTTTAGACGTAAACCAAAGGTTCTCGAACTACCTATTAGCATAGTAATTAAATATATATATTATATAATTTTTATTGCAGAATTAGTCCCTAAATAAAGCTTGATTGAAAATTTAACTTGAAGTAACTTTGAACAAGCGATTTTATTTTGAATCACCTATATTTTATATGTTCCAATTTTTTGTCAAATGACGTGCATTACGAGTATAAAAATTCGCACCTAAAATGTATCTTGTAAATTCATAACTCGTAACACAATTAGGCTAATACTATCGAACCTATGTACACCGGTTTATAGTGAAGTCGTGGGCTGTATCACTCCTGTCGCTTGTGCCGAAGCATGGCTCTGTCCGCAAACCCTGGTGGGATCACGACCCGTGGGAGCTTTTAATCGTTAAAAGCGGCCAAGTGCGAGTCGGACTCGCCCATGAAGGGTTCCGCAGCAGCAAGTAACATGATATAATTTTTATTTTATTTTTATATTTGTGTTGATTGAATAAAAGATAAAATGCAGTTTACGATTTATGACGTATAAAAAAAACTGCTTACTAGATTTCGTTCAAACCAATTTTCGGTGGAGGTTTGCATGCAATGTACATCATATATTTTTTTAAATTTATCATTCTCTTATTTTAGAAGTTACAGGGGGGGACACACACACACACATTTTATCACTTTGGAAGTGTCTCCCGCGCAAAATATTCAGTTTAGAAAAAAATAATGTTAGAAACCTCAATATCGTTTTTGAAGACCTATCTATAGATACCCCACACGTATGGGTTGGATGAAAAAAATTTTTTTGAGTTTCAGTTCTAAGTATGATCCCCAAAATTAATTGTTTTTTTTCTGTTTTTGTGTGAAAATCTTAATGCGGTTCACAGAATACATCTACCTACCAAGTTTCAACATTATAGGTCTTATAGTTTCGGAATAAAGTGGCTGTGACATAAGTACGGACAGACAGACAGACAGACATGACGAATCTATAAGGGTTCCGTTTTTTGCTTGGCACGGAACCCTAAAAACGGTTAAGGTTGTAATTGAGTTAACGTTTGTAAGACAAGGCTCACTAAATTTACTACTTTCACACTAAAATATAAAGTTTTTGAATGTGTGTGTTTGTATTTTTGTCATCTCTTCACACTCGAACGGCTGTCATTCGGAATTAACGCTTAGGCTAATTTTTGCGAAAAAAATAAAGTGCGCAAGTTGGATGAGCAAGAAATTAAAATTCTGCGGGGAACACCAGGGGGCGCAGCTAGTTGATAACAAAAACCCATCAGATTTTTTCATAAACCTAATCACAGTGTATCGTGCATGCGTAAACGCATAAACACATTCAAACCGTAAGCAGTAAATATATCTTGTTCTGAAAACAATAGGCACAGCTTTAGGATTTCGCCGGAATAATAACGAGCTCTGTGAACCTTGGGATTCGGAGTAAATTTAAAATAGGACTGGATTTAAATCTACATACACATATATTTCCGTGTTCGGTCACCTTGTCGCGACTCTTGTTTTTATATGAAGTTATAAGTTTGATTAATGTATAATGCGCGACCAACAGACGCAAAGAAGACTCAGAACATTTGTGGTCTTTGTGCATCACAGTGTTGTCCCATATGGAAATCGAAGCCGCATGAAGCTGCTAGGTTTGGTGTGGTTTTGCAGTAGTCTGGTTAACACTTAGGTCTAATTGGTTTGGCTTTTTTTATTTCTTAAATATCTATATTATATATTTTTTGGTGAAGGATTTTTTGATTTTTCAAGGGTTCGTAGGGAGCCGATATTCTTCAGCCACACATAGACAGCTATATTCAGGGGTCCTTCAAGAACAACTACAAACTCTTTCCACTCAATTTTTTTTTACTCAAAAACATGTACCTATTTCTTCTACATATAAATATTAGGTTTCCCAAATAAAATGTGTTTTCGTCCGCCATATTGCTAAATAGTTGTTTAAATAATGTTCCTCTGTAAGTATTAATTAATAGATTACACAACTGCGGTAATTTCTGTTTGCTTATATAATAATAATCATGAACGATAAATAATACAAATTTTAAGGTTTCTGAGTAGCTTCTCCACCGAAAGTTCGGTTTCGGCCACGAATCTGGTTGGGCTCAGTATCGGTTGAAAGTGACTGCAAGGCCGAAAGATAGGTTTCGGTTTCAGCTGAAAAACCTGTTTCAGTCAGAAAATACTAATAAGTTACATTTTCCTTTCTAATTACAACTAAGAAATATGTTTAAATATATGGTAATTGTTGATGAGTGACAACACGGAACCACATTGTTTGCGCCAATCAGATCTTTAAAGAAATGGGACAATTGACGCTAGCGGTAATCAGGACCCATTACATTATGTTCGACATATGACAGGTTCGTTTCCAAGAATATTATTAGTTCTGTATGAAATTTATCATTGATTGAAATGTATTTAGAAATACATAAGTACTAGTTTTTGCCCGCGGCTACGCCCGCTTATTTATTTATCGGTTATTGCAATAAAAAGTAGCCTATGTCTTTCTCCAAGGTCCAATCTATCTCTATTATATAAATATATAAAATATAAAATTCATCTAAATCGTTTCAGCTGTTTAGCCGCGAAAGCGTTACAAAATTTACAAGCAGATAAGTACATATACTTTCGAATTTATAATGTTAAGTATAGATGGCTTTGCCTATTTCGAGATCAGACAGCTGTGTGTGACAAATGTGTCAAGTTATTATAGTTCCTTTCAACAAAAGCCTTTAAATGTCCACTGCTGGGCATACTTAAGTATCTCTTAATTCTAATAAAATTAATATACATAATACATATTTATTAAAAGGAAATAAATAATATAATCAAGTTCAACAACAAATTCCTTTAGTTTAGTTGAGCACGCACCCCTTTGCGAGAATACGTCACAACCCAGTACCCTCTCCCCCTATAGATAATAACTTACGAACCCACCCTTGTCCATGACTAATTAAATAAATAACTGGATATAATTTATAATTAATATAATTGAAGTGAAACTGAGATAATTAAAGTAGTGAGCTACTAATCTTAAAATGTATTTAGTATTTATTTAACACTAGTTGTTGCCCGCGGCTCCGCCCGCGTTTATGTCGGTTATCGCGGCAAATAGTAGCCTATCTGTTATTCTGATGTATAAGCTATATTACTGTAAAGTTTCATCCAAATCCATTCAGTGGTTTTTGCGTGAAGAAGTAACAAACATACACACAAACATTCGCCTTTATATATTAGTGTGTTTCAATTAAAATTCAATTGTTAATGATAATAATAGTTACATGGCTGGCTTGACCGGAGTGATACCACGGCCTCACAGAAAACCGGTTTGAAATAGCGCTTGCGTTGTGATTCACCGAGTGAGTGAGGATACCGGAGGCCAATACCACAACCCCTCCCACTCATCCCCTCCCCATCCTCTAAAGGCCGGCAATGCACTTGTGACGCCTCTGGTATTGCGGGATTGCGCAGAGGCAATGTTTTTTTTCAGAAAGAAGTTTAGATGGAGAAAGCTTCTGGAACTACCAGAATATTAGTAGAATAGTCAGTGGTCTCTGATGGCTATGAGACCGATGAAGTAAATTATTACAATTGATTATTATATGTATCACCTTTATTTTTATATAGGTAATATTTATCACAAATGATGTGTAAGTGCATTATAACTATAAAAAGTAAGTACGTAAAGTATAAAACGGATTAACAAAAGGAATGTGTTGTGAACTTTTTATTAATAATTTATAACCTCAACGTGGTTGGGTAGTTTCAATTTAGATCATAATAATTGAGTTTAAAACTCATCTAAAGTTCAAAAATATACTTACCAGACAATATTCCAAAAATCATCACAAATATATAAGCAACAACAAGCAACGAGACTGAAATTCCTCGTATCACTACTACACTAAACATTCAAGTCACGTTTGTCTGATGCACTGGAAATATGTCCCCAAATCTACTCTAGTTATGTAGTGTGTATTATTGTGTACTGTTTATTATGTGAATTGAAATATTCTGAGAGTACACGAGTACACATGGTGCGGGAAGATATGTTTTGTGTTGCGGTATAGAATATTTTTTCCTTGTGAAGATCGTTATTTAAAGAGGTTTTGTTGGTTTCGGCCTTCAGATGCTTCCAAAATATACTTTAATGTAATTTAGTAAAGACGAGTAAACTACGCTAATCACGCAATTAAAGTTTTCTGATCAATTCTTTAATGTACTTTTACTGCAGCTTTCTTCTTAAATTGAGGTGTCTGTTTGTAATTTTAAATGAACAGCATTTCACTCAACTCATATGAAAGTATATTATGGTTCTTACTGTCTGTTTGTTCCGGCTATCTCTTTAACCGCTGGACCGATTTTGACGAGACTTTCATTGGCAGATTACTGATGATACAAGGAGGCTTTTAACTTACCCTACTTTTTGTAGACAGACTTCGCCATAACACCGCGAGGCTCAGCTAGATACAAATAATATCCTCTGATTATTTTCTACCCTATATCATGAAAAATCATGAAGCCTACAATCATTGAACTCATATTATATTATTCCTCAATGCCTACAATTTATTACTTTATAACTCGAAAGGTAAGTCAGATTTTAGCCTGAAGTAAAACCACTTTTCAGAGATATCTTGGTGGGTAATCAGATCTACCAACATCTGAATCCTATCATAAATATAACCCAAATCAAGGTAATCCTTAAGAGAGGACAGATATACCTATGTATTTTATACATATTGTTTACGACTGTCCTCATCTTCAAATAAAAAAGAGATTTCTTTCTTCCGAGACATAAACAGAAGATATTATGTAAAGTGAATCGCAGACAGATGCCATCCTTTTGCGATATGAATAATTCATCGCATTGCGATCAACCGTAGTCCATTTGGGTGGTTGGTTGGATGGTGTCTTGAGAAAAATTGGTGTCGCGCTACGTGAAGGCTTTGAAATTTAATTTGTTTTATGCGATTGTTTGTGATATGTGGAATTATATTTTAGCAGGAAAGGAGCAGTGTTTTGTACATTATTGTGTGAAAATATAAGGTAATCTTATGCCTATGACCTTCATCGACAATCAAAGAATCTTCATAGTAAATTTCATTCATTTTGGTTCAGCGGTGAAAGTGTAAAAGACAGACAGATAATATTAGTAAGGATATGGATTATGTAACGTCACGAGGTCTTGAGATTTAGTTTTTTTAACCGACTTCAAAAAAGGAGGAGATTCTCAATTTGACTTTTTTCTATGTTTGTTACCTCAGAACTTTCCACTGGGTGAACCGATTTATAACCGACTTCAAAAAAAGGAAGTTTTTCAATTCGACCGTATATATATTTTTTCTTTTGATGGATCGATTTAGATTGGATAGATTGAATTATGTTGGATAGATGTTTGGCTCAGTACAGCACGAGCTTATGTTATTTGCCTTGAAATGGTATAACTTCCCGCCAACAGTTTTTTTTTCATTCATATCATTTATTTGCATTCCACAATGTTATTAATAGATGGTTTACATGTCAGGCTTAAAAACTAGAAACAATCGTGGACCCTGTAGGGCACAGCAAATCACAAGTCACATAACATCAATCAATCAGAATTATTCTAGTTATAACAAATTAACAATATTAAGTTCATGCAAACAAAAACTTAAATTATATAAAAGATAAGAAAAATAGTAAATTATAAATTAATCAGAATCTAAAATCAATAAAATCAAACAAAAAAATATATTATAATATTTCAGACTTTTAAAATAGAATCACGATTTCAGTAACAATAATAATTTAATTTAAATAATAATTTGGCACATTACATAGGTACTATAACATTTCCTTATCATTCATTTATTCATTAATTGTATAATAAGCTTTATTTATAAGTATTTGTTTAATTGTGTGTATAAAATGCATCTCATTTGTTTCATTTTTAATGGAATCTGGCAATTTATTAAATATTTTGATGGACATCACATAGGGACTATTTGAATGTAACGTAATACGGGAAGTGGTCAACATTAACATGTTCTTGTGCCTAAGAGATCGGTTCGTATTTTTATCTCGGCGGGTTGTGAAAAATGTAATATATTTTCGGACAAACTTGCATATTTCCAGAATGTAAATAGACGGTAAGGTAAGTACCTTGTGTTTTGTAAAAAAAGGTTTACAGCTGTCCGTTTGTTCTAAATTACATAAAATACGAATCAATTTCTATTGTGCTATGAAAAGTGTAGGGGCATCTGTGCTGTTTCCCCACATAATGATTCCGTAACTTAGCCATGAATGTGCATATGCATAGTAGGTGGTAAGAGCAGTTTCAAGATCTGTAGTTTTTTAACTTCGTATAATGCATAGCTAAAACTAGAAATCCTAGACCTAATGTGTTTGATATGAGTCTTCCAGGAAATGTGAGTATCTATTGCGAGCCCCAACAGTGTAAAATCGTTAACGACTTCAATTTTTGTGTTGTTTATATTAAATTAACGTTTAAAGGAGTTTTTTGATAGGGATAAAATGTCATGAGTTTCGTTTTATGGTAGTTGATTTCTAGGTTATGGTCATCCATCCATTTAATTGTTTTATTCAATGTTGAAAGCAGTTTTTCATTGAGATTGTCATTGTTCTGACATGATGTAAGCAAAGAAATATCATCGGCGAACAGTACACACGGTTCCTTTATGAATGTAGGTAGGTCATTTATGTATAAAATAAAAAGAAGACATCCGAGAACACTACCCTGAGGAATTGAGGCATTTATATTCTTTTTGGTTGATCTAACGTGTGTTATTTGATTAAGGTCGTTATTAAAATGTTCAATTTCTACGTATTGCTCCCTATTTGATAAATACGATGCGAACCATTTGTGAGCAGTACCGCGGATCCCTATTCCATATAATTTGTTGAGTAAGATTTTAAACTGTACTTTATCATATGCCTTGGTCATATCGAGAAGCACTCCCACCGCGTGTTTTTTATCATTTATAATATTTATAATTTCCTGAACATATTTATAGACCGCCAAAGTTGTTGATCTCTGTTTACGAAATCCATTTTGTTGTTCACTAAAAATACTATATCTTTCACAAAAACCATAGACACGGTCACACATAGCCTTTTCAAAAACTTTTGATATTGTGGGAAGAATAGCAATGGGTCGATAGTTGCTAGGGTCAGTCTTTAAGTTTTTTTTAAACAATGGTTTTATGATCGCTTTTTTCAAGTTATCAGGAAATACGCCATCCTCGAAAGATTGGTTAATTAACACGCTGAGGGGTATAGCAAGCTCATCTGCACATTGCCTAATCAGTGTGGGGGGAAGTTCATCAACACCATAACTCTTTTTGTTTTTAAGGTTTTTGATAATTTTGTGTGTTTCTTTGAAATCTATTGGTCTAAGAAAGAAAATATTTTCCGTGGGGTGAATGACAGGCAAGCCAAGCGCCGAGTCAGGTTTATTTTTTTCACCGATGCATGCAAAAAAATCGTTAAAAATATTTGCCACTTTTTGAGGATCTGAAACTAAAGAATTTTGTGAAACAAGTTTGTGAAATAATTGCATCATACTACAGTATTATAATAATTATTTTTACGGGAATTAACGCGATCACTTGTTTCAAGGTACTACATACCTCTGTTTTGCCTGACGTTTTACTGTTACTACAGTAAATTAAAATTTGTAATCACAGCAAAAGAGGGACATACGAAACCCCTCGAATACAGAGTAGGGTTGTTCCAAGGTTGCTGCTTATCGCCAGTAGTATTTAATGCAGTTATAAATATATTAATAGATAATATCGCAACATGCGAAAAGAGGTGGGGCTATGGGTTTAAGGTCAATGGAAAATATACGGAATCCATCTTAGCGTTCGCAGACGACCTTGCGATCATTACACGTAATCCAAAGCAGTGCCAAGAACTACTGCGAAAGGTAGATGACTTCTGTACCTGGACGGAGGGAATGAGGACAAAACCTAGCAAATGCTATTGCCTTTGTCTGGGCCGGCGAGGCACCAGGTATACCTCATATGACCCCGGGATTACTATTGGTGGGGAAAGTGTTTCAATAATATCAGAAACCGTGCCCTTTAAATTCCTTGGAAGAAAGATAGACTACAAAGGTCGTACTCCATCTATAAACGTAATATTCGATGACTTCGTAAAAGACATTGACAAGGTAGACCAACAGCCAATTAGTAACGTAAAAAAAGCTTGGATTTACGACAACTACTTAACATCACGTCTCAACTGGCCGTTTCTAGTATATGATATAACCAGAACCACATAAGAACACTGGACGTGAAAGTCACTAAGACATTGAAGTCGTGGCTCGGGCTAGCACCATCTGCAGACCCGTCAACGTTATACAGGGGCTCGAATAATTTTGGAATGAAATTAAAAAAACCTTCAGAACTCTACAAACACCTAAGAGTTACCAAAATGCATGTCTTGTCAAAATCCCAAGACGAAATCGTTAGATCGCTTCGGGTACGCAGTCCAGTAGAGTTGGATTGGGAAATGCTAGAAGACAGACCGACAAAGAGATAACAAAATCTTTCATACAACAAGATGAAAACGAGACCTACAAGGTGCACGCAATGAACCTAGAAATGCAGAATGAATGGTTAACTCTAGGAGAATTTTGTATCCCACCAGCTTTGAAATGGCGCACACTTTTATATGATTGGTCACCCGCCCTGTTAAAATTCTACCTCAACGCCTTTCAATTAACTCTCCCCGATCAAAGCAACCTAGTAAGGTGGGGAAAAGCTACAGAAAAGGCTTGTACGATGTGCAATGCGGCAATAGGTACAGCCAGGCACTTACTGACATATTTGGTTGTAAGGCGCTATTAGACCGAGGTCATTATTCACGTCGCCATGATAGGGTATTACACATCATACGCGAAGCTATGAGTTTATCACTGGCGAGAGCGAAAAAAAGAATAACAACAAACATAAAAACTAACATCGCGTTTGTAAAGGAAGGCTCAACAAAAAAGACTTCACTCACACAAAAGCCGTACTCAATTATAAATACCGCCATTGACTGGACATTATTAGTGGACACGTATGAAAATCACTACAGAATACCGGAGGATATCTGTGCCTCGGCGTCCAGACCAGACATATTTCTTTATGCAATGTCAATTAAGCGTGTAGTACTAGTAGAACTCACGGTGCCGTGGGTAACGAACATCCCTAAAGACCACGCTTTAAAAAGAAACAAGTACTTTGACTTAACCAACGAAATAACTAAAAATGGTTATGTTGTTGCGCTGTATGCCGTGGAAGTGGGTGCGAGCTGGTATACCCCAGCTAAATCCCTCTATAACCTGCTTAAAGACCTTGGATTGCCAAGAGCTTCAGTAAGCTCTTTTCTTGAACGAATATCCAAAGCGGCATTGCTAGGCTCATTTCAAATATGGTTAGGTAGAGGGGGTAACACGGCGGACAGTGGAGGTGAGCGTTGACGCGTCGTAAGGAGTGCTCCTTAAACCTAAACCTGGGTCGCAATTCCCAGGCACTGTCGAAGTCGCATGTGTTGCCCCCATCTATCACGCGATGGACCCGGCACCCGCACGGTGAATCCATGGAACGCTAAGATATAGTCTTTGTTCGTGGATAACTTCGTCGTTTATGAACCGATTTTGATGATTTTTTTTAATAGAAAGGAGATATCCCAACGGTGGTGCCATGATAAGGACACTAAGATCTGATGATGGCATCGAGAGAAATCGAGTCGAACTTTGAAGTCGGTTGTTATTCTGTTAAAATTTTACTTGTAATGACTCTTTTTATTTGAAAGCCGGTGCTACCCGTGTTGTCCCATTTTAATTTGGTCCAGTTCTTGAAGTCGGTTTTATATGTAAAAATTAGGCTGGTATTGAATGATATCGTTTTACTTGCTTGTGTAGCTTTATTGGGGGTACTTCTTTCATGGAGTGGAGCATCCTACCACTTCGCTGTGGTGTTAGACTTCACAGATTTTCACCACAAATATTTAGTTATGTTCCATTTTGGCCACAAACTTAATTTTTAAATAAATAAACTCGATAGACGACAAAGATTTAGTCTATAACAATCAGCCCGTTGCAGTCCAATGCTGGTCATACGTTTCCCCAAGGAACACCACAGAGCCCGGTTTGTTGCTATAAATGATTTGTATAAATACTTTTTTTTTTTGGAAATTGACTGTTATAATACTCACATACTTAGTTTTTTTTTTAAATACATTCATATTAATAATAAAATACCCACACTCTGAAACTAATATTTTCCAAACACACTAAAATTTAGTTCAACCCCGGAAAACCCCAGACCTCTGTACAACAGTTGCATATACATATAACCATATACCATCGAGGCAGTTGGCAGAGTATAACTCTTAATAAGAATCCAAACAGCCGTTCAAATTACAGTAGATATAATTTCCTATCTAATTTCACGCCTCAGCCCCGAGCCATCTTCTTCTCCACACTACCAACGTAACGAGTGGAACTCCTCACACGCTCCAAGTACGACCACACGCAATTTCCGGCCGTCCCTCGCAGCTTCACAATTAAACTATTCATTTAGAATTATTCGCCTGAGTGTTATTAAGGCTGCGGCCTCGAAGTTAGCGGGCGCGGGGCGGCGGTGAGCGTCGCGGCAATGTAGGTTCGCCACCCGCGCTGCTCCCTTCGAAGATAGTTCCATAAAAGTCTAAGCATTACAAGAACGCGCCGCCTCCTCGCTCCCGCTGTCTGTTAGTCCGCGTCCTAAGGGAAGAATGAGGCTCTAGAAAGTTCTATCTTAATATGAATAGAGATGTTACGGTATGATTTTGGCTAAAGGTTATATTTTTGGGTTGTGAGGTGTTAAATTAACACAGTGAAGCTTGTGGCAGACAACGAACGAAACGAAAAACAAGAGCATTCAAGATGTGCAAATAATCTTCGAGATTCAGCTCTCGAGGTGGATAAACTATTATTATTTAAGTATACAAGACTGCATTCGGTTTTATAGACATTAAAAAACGTACCAAATGTCATCTTTATCTACAGTAGAATTCTATGGACAAAATTGACTTGACGATCTAATGGGGCTGTAAGTCGAGCAGAGCAAAACTGTAGGAGTCGTTTTCATAGTACAGGTGGCAAATAAGTAGACGGGTTATCTGATAGTGAGTACCGTTGCTTAGGGGCACCTTTTGTGTCTTGACCTCAAGACACAAAAACTTTGCTGACCTTTCAATGTCTCCCCACTCGAATTAAATGAAGGGGGGTAAGGGTGTTCTTCGGGTCTCTCTCAATCGGTGAAAAACAATAAATCTTTACTTAAAGCTGCTCGAGCTGGACCATACGTCATCATCATCATCAGTCCTTTGCAGTCCACTGCTGGACATAGGCGACCAAGGCATACCACAGAGCCCAGTCTGCTGTCTTTTGCATTCAGTTGCCGCCAGCCCTCTAACGGAAGTCGTAGACCAAATGTGATTCAAGCTAAAACCTTTTAGTCAAAGAAATAACTATTATTTTGTAAGTATTCTCAAGGTGATTTCAGTATAAGTGGGAAAACTTGATGCTTGACCGTGGCGGTACTTCTCTCTCACAGAAGTGAACTGACATTCGTGCTGTCGTGTTTCATTGGTGAGTGCGAGACCGGAGGCCCAACGATAGGATGCCATAGTGCGGGTCACCATGCTACATTGCTTGCATTCACAATCTATATATATAAAAGCGAAATACCACTCACTTATTAATCACGAAATCTCAGAAACTATAAAAACTACAAACATGAAATTTGGCAGGTAGGTTCCTTATAGGACGTAGACATCCGCTAAGAAGGGATTTTACTAAACTCCACCCCTAAGTGGGTAAATCAGGGGATAAAAGTCTGCGTGAGCGAAGCTGCTTGCAAAAGCTAGTGAATAATATAATGTAAGCACTGCCCTTGGATTCTACTCATGCCTTCCAACAGGCAGTGTAGAGTCACTGTGCAGGTACGTATTAAAAAAATACGATACTCTATGTGGTATACAGTTATTAGCAGATATGAGGATAAGGGAATCCCCTACACATGACAATGAACATATGATCTACCAGTAAATTAATCCAACAAATAGTTTGCAAACAAGTTCAAATAGCTCACGTAACAAAGAATGTTCAATTTGTGCGTAAAACAACGGGGTAGCGACCCCAGTTCACCCCTGTTAATTAAATGTTTTCAATAGGCTGCCGAGGGGTGAGGGGTTTGTTTAATCCTTTACAATTTGTCACGATATTTGATACTGTATTTATTACTTTAAGAGTTTTAATATAGTGGGTGGAATTTGAGAATTTCTGGACCGGGAATATAAACTACTATTACTAATTAGTAATATTATGATGGTGTCATTATATAAAGTTAATTATTTATTTATCTTCTATTCATCCTGTAGGTAAGGTACTTTCTTTCAATTCTTATTTCAAAAGATTTTTTACATCTATCTATGCACCGCCTTTCTTTTCGATCTCGTTTGTTTCATGATTTTGATATGGGTCAAAATATGCAAGAATTTTAACCTTTAAAAAAAATAGTATAACGGATTATTCTCAGACGCTCTTGAAACTTCACGAGCAAAACTAATTCTAACTAACGTGTTTATGTCATTTTACGCGAATACAATTTTGTAAAAAAAATGTTATGTCATCCGCGTCAACCATTGTCTGGTTTAAAAATAGAATGAACGTCTGTTGTTTGTTTAGGATACGATTGTCATTTCTTTTAATATTTAAGAGACGGAATATGTTCAATCATCCTATTAAGATTATTAAGAGAAAAACCAGTCTATAAATAAACCAGCTTACTTACAGTACTAACATAAAATTGCACTTCTATGGCTTCCGTTTACACACTATTGCTCCTCTTCAAGAAGTCATTCCCAGAGATTGCAGGAAAACGTGAAGAAAGAGATTATACATCTATAAGTAGTATAGAATGAACTAATTTTTCGTTCCTATAACTTTTACACTACATAAAAGATTTAAAATCGGCTTTCTCCGAAAGACAGAGCGATTCTAGATTATAGTAGAGAAAAACGGAGAATTTGAAAGCTTACCATGCAAAACCGGGACAGAACACTAGTGAAAAACAAAGCAGAAAAATAAAATTCAAGTGTATACGAGCCTTTATTGAAAATTGTGGATACATTAGGTCACAGGGCCTTTCGACGATTTTGATATCTAGTGTAGCGTCGGTCTTCATCAAAATATAATTCTTCCACCAGGTTCAAGGACACCATTTATGGAAGTATAGGTACTGACATTTCCTCATTGTACTGTTGTTCCTATTTAGCGAAAGTTAAGGTTATTTACTGCTCCATTTTAACGTCGTCGTGATATCATTAATAGCAAAAAATCTATACTTAACAGGTCCAATTCTGTACATTAAAGATATTTTGATTTTTTTTTGTGGAGGGCTCTATAATCGATACTGAAGCCAAAACTGTATTTTTTTCATTTTTGTCTGTCTGTCTGGCCGCGCATCACGCCGAAACTACTGAATGGATTCAAATGAAACTTGGCATGATTTGAGTTCATACTACGAGGTAGGACATAGGATACTTTTTATCCCGAAATTCAGCACGGTTTCCTGGAGAGAGGGGATGAATGTCAAAATATGTACTTAGTTGTAATTCAATAACACATAGTCCGATTTCATTCATTCGTTTTTGCTACAAAGAAAAAAAATAAAAGATATCGGGAAAAGTCTTTTTATAGTCCGCGACTGTACACTACCTGTGGGAAGCTGAGACAGATATGTTCATATGGCGGTACGAAGTTCGCTGGGTCAGTTAGTCTTTAAATTAAGTAGATTAGTCATTATAAGGATAAGAAGGCACGTCAATGGTAAGCAAGATTTATTAGGTAGTTATACGGATGGACTGTCTCGTTGGTCTAGCCTAGCGGTTATTGTATGCTATTGCCGATCAAGAGTTTATATAATTGTAATTGTTTTTTTCTGATTAGAGAAATGTTTAATAACACCCTGGAGTGTGGATGTTGGGGTCTAACCCCCGTGCCCCGTGATGGATTGGGGAATGAAAACAATATTAGGACTAGTTTGGGAAACATACCTGTGAATTGAATTAAAAATTCAACTAGTTTATTTTTGATCTTTACATAGTGTATAATGAAGTTGCTAACGCTGTCTGTTCGCTTAGATATTTTAAACTACTTAACGCATTTTAATTTAATACAGTTTTCAGCAATAGATAGATTGATTCAAGAGGAAGGTTCATATGTGTAATACATGCAAAAAATTGTAGAGGAAATCCGAGAAATTCATAGATTTTCGTGCGAAGTCGGAACGAGTCGCTAGTTACATTTAATATTTCAAATATAAAGAGTCAAACCTGTGAATGAATGAACGAAATGAAAAAGAACTTTCAACTTTACATATCTATGCTTAATTTCCCGAGGTTTATTTGAAAATGGACGTTGTATGTTACAATCTGTTTCTCATCTCAGTTATCTAGTATTATCTGTAATTGGACGTGTTGGCTGACAACCTGTAGGAGACCGACAACTGTACGATAGCAGTAAAAACTCAATCAGAGACACACCTAATGTCGTGGCATCGTATTTACAGGTAACGACACGAAGCCGATGTTTGTGTACTAGATGTATTGATCACAGAGTACATTCTTACAACAGCAACGGGTGGAGTAACTCTTTGGAGGAGGGCTGCAGAGCACACGACAGGAGCTGGTTCCAGATTCTAGCTAACAAGCGTGAGAGGATTTCACCTGATCGAACACAAAACGATCCTATACTCTAGTGTCTGGAATTACTGTTGTGTGGAATTTACTGCCGTTCTCGTATTGGGCTTTACAGCCATACCAAGAATTGCCACAGAAGCGCTGTCTAAATCATCTGAAAAAATGGAAAGACCATATGATGATGACATTCTTATATACAGAATGTTACTTAACTGGTATTGATCGAGACTTAATCCTTGCTATAGTTATGTCTTATAGTATTTGCATAGCGGAATAATGGAATAATAATTTCTCTCACGTGTTTTTTTTTTGAGGATGTCCGACTATTTTCTTAAATTGGATTATTTTCTTATGCACTTTTACCACGATGTCAATATCGTGAGTCTTGTAAATTTTTTTTTAAAAACCTTGCAGTGGACATACGACCTTTTTGAAGTCTGTAACTGACTATGAAGAATCTTTCAAGATACAGGCTTTGGCTTAGTTTGGGAGTCAGTAGTAGTAACATAATTATGGAAACGATCCTACTATGATCCTACTATTATGTAACATTCAGTTTTTCAAAGAAAAGTTGAAACTATTTGAATTTATTTTTCTGTGTTTGGATAATTCTTCTTTAATTCCATGGTGTAACACCTAGACCTGTCAGGAGGTGTTACTCTCCGGCGAACTCCTTCGGTAGAGGTTATGAGCTCAGGGCGCCTTATATAATTAATAGAAGAAAATAAAATTAGAAAAGAAAGAAGGTATAGAATGTGTGTGTGTGATGTGGGAGCCCCAAGGATCACTTCAGGAAAACAACAAGAACACAGTAACACAAAATATAATTCTGTTGTAAAACAATAATAAATAAATAATACAATATTTCTTTACACTTAACTTATTACATTTGTATAATTAATGTATGTAGGTAGGTATGTTAACATTTTATATATTTTAATATATAAGAGTAAAAAATATACAATCTTGATAAGAAACATCCACCAGGCTTCTTGTTCCAAAGGTCTTCCCCTCAAGCCCAAGGTAGCTTGAGAATTGACCTTTTGGTTGACTGAAGGTTAAATGATAAAACAAATGTTATAATTACGTGACCTTTCCTTTGGTACGGTAGTTGGCTTGACGTGTGATCAGGTCATCCTTCGTATGCCAGCAGAGATATTAATTGTTCTCTGGTGAAAAGAGCCATGCAATGCAGGACAGGTAAATCGATGAAAAATGCATCTCCACCCTACACCTGAGACGAAACGTTGAGTGGTACCTTAGAAGTGATACCCTTCAACCGTATCCTTGAGCCCTACATACAAATGGACCTTCTAAGCATGTTTTCAATTATAGAAAAGACATGAAAAGTCTCAATAAAAAATCAAATCAGCTTACCACTAATGCGGGTTCTGGTTACACAAAGTAATTAACACAACTTAATGACTGACAGTCACAACAACACCTCTTGAGTTATAAGCAGTAAAGGCTTCGAGACTCAAAACATCTCCTTAAATATAAGCTTAAATACTATTTCTGATAGAAGGTTCCAGAAATACCCCACCTTGATTTTGACATGACAGACTCTTTGACATTAACGAACTACGTTCAACCAATCGTGTTTCATTTCACAAAAACACCTACGTAGATAAAACGCCATTTGTAGCATAAAGACGTTCCAGACAGAAATTACTTGGTATCGTATTATTATTCATTAGCTTAAAAAAAAATGTTACAATGGGCTTGTTGGGCTAGTGTTGATTCCTCCACACAATAAAACAAATTTTTTGAATACCACAACCACTTGCTCTGCGTCTCATCATAATTTTGCTTTAATATTTAAGTATTTAGAAATATATTAGAACGTTTATTAGTATTCTGGTTTCCATAGAACAGGCTATACATAGTTAGGGATCAAACACCAGTGTATCAGATATGTGAAGTTGTTAAGAATGTACTTCTAGCCAATTTCGGCCACGGCAGCCACACTCAACGGAGACCAGCCAACTACACAGAAAATATGAAATATGTTTAAAATTATTACTGTCTAAATAAATGTAATGTAGTATTTCTAAACAAACCTTTGTTAGAAAACATTATAAATGACATTATATAATCTAAACTTAGACGTGTAGTGTACATTATTCAAGCTCCATACCGCCGGTAACAGAGACGGACGGCTTAACGCTCTCTCCTGGGATCAAGAGATTCTGCCCGGATATTACGAATGTAACATTTATGTTATGAAAATAACTCCTCGTATATGTCTAACAAGACCTGAATATGTTGCTTTGCTAATGGTTTGAGGCGAACTATCACAAAACAAACTATTTAGGTTTTGGAAAATTAATAAATTGTTAATTATATGTAATAAAATATCAACTAAGCCAAAGGACTCTTCTTCAACAACTGGTCGTATGCTGCCGCAACCAACGGCTTCCCACGATCTTCATTCATCATCCATGACGTTAAACTGTAATGCGTCTATGAAAATTAGCCAATAGGTATCTATACTTCTATACTTATATTATAAACGCAAAAGTTTGTAAGTATGGATAGATGGATGGATGGATGGATGTTACTCTTTCACGCAAAAACTGCAGAACGGATTTGAATGAAACTTTACAGTAATATAGCTTATACATCAGAATAACACATAGCCTACTATTTGCCACGACAACCGACATATACGCGGGTGGAGCCGCGGGCAACAACTAGTGTTCTATATTCCTAATTTATTATGTTATTAATAAATTTATGATTGTTAATTTAAAAGTGAAAAAATTATGAAAAAGCATTTATTTTAGAATGCTACTAATATGATAAAGAGTTGAGATAGAATCTGTCACAGCATTTTAAATGCTGTTGTTTTTTCAAACCATTGCAAGCTTTTTTTATGTATACCCCTACCAAAATGACTCTACTCTGCCTGATGGAAAGCATAAGCGGAATCCAAGAGTGGTTGTCACCATACTCTATGCGAATGCAGACAATGCAACGATGCAGCATGGTGATCCACACCATGGCCGCCTAGTGATGCTTCTGCATCATTGGGCCTCCTTTTATCTCCGTAAGATAATCTATGGTATCAAATGTTTCTGATTTCATTTTCTATGAAAATGAAATTTTCATCCTTTTAGTGGTCTATGGGGTCTATGTCCTTAATATTCATAGTTATAACCAGGTATCTAACGATAGAGCTATTTAAAAACTATTGATCCGATACGACAATCGTTAATATCGTATCGTATAAATGTATCCTACTTTATTCTACCACTTTACACCAAGTTTGTTTTAAGGCCCATAAAATTTACAACGTGGCCCGATAAGGGGCACCTCTCCCCGCCTGGTGTGTGTTTGTTCGAATTTATCATCTCATAAATAAATATAACGTGTTACAAATTATATGTCTCCCATACAATGATGTATCTGGCTGACAAATTAGTTTTGTGGCGTAAGTCTTGTTTTTAGAAAAGTGTGAGCTGAGTTAGTTTACAGAGTATGTTTTCTTGCGTTAAAGCACAGAATAATTAATAGTACTTACGTAGTTATAGTTGCTGAATAGGGGCACAAAAAGTGTTTACCATTGTCCTCTACTCCTAAAAATAACCATGGAAGACTTGGGAGATCCATGTTCGAATACCAGGTCCCAATTATTTTTTGTTCTTAAAAAGACTACTGCTGCCCTAGGAATAGTAGTTATTGTATCGCGGGGGACTTTACAAACAAGTATAAAACTGATGCAAAGAACACCCAGACTGAGAACTACAATTTGTGGATCACACAAAGTGTAGTCTCATGTGGGGTCTGAACCCACAACAGTCAGTGTAATAGAAAGCGGCGAGGCTTTAACCACTTCGCTATCGGTCCAGCCAGTTCATCCCCTTTTCTCCTGTTATTAGGGGTAGGTGAGGGCAGCTCACTAGTGACTTTTGACTTGCAGATGTTCATTCGTCCCCTATTACTATAAAAAAAGCGGCCAAGTGCGAGTTGGACTCGCCCATGAAGGGTTCGCATGCAGTAAGTAACATAAATATAAAAGATCTTGTAGTTCGTTGTAACTTTGATCGATGTTTTAATAATAGTGTATTTTTTTGCGGTTTACGATTTATGACGTATTAAAAAAAACTACTTACTAGATCTAGTTCAAACCAATTTTCGGTGGAAGTTTGCATGGTAATGTACATCATATATTTTTTTTAGTTTTATCATTCTCATAATTAAGAAGTTACAGGGGGGACGAAGACCTATCCATAGATCCCACACGTAGGTATGGGTTTGATGAAAAAAAAATTTTTGAGTTTCAGTTCTAAGTATAAGATAAGACCCCCAAAATTTATTGTTTTTTTTCTATTTTTGTGTAAAAATCTTAATGTGGTTCACAGAATACTTCTACTTACCAAGTTTCAACAGTATAGTTCTTATAGTTTCGGAAAAAAGTGGCTGTGACATACGAACGGACAGACAGACGGACGGACAGACAGACAAACAGTCAGACACACATGACGAATCTACAAGAGTTCCGTTTTTTGCCTTTGGCACGGAACCCTAAAAATAGAGACCACTAGGATAGAATTAAGAATCACTCATGAACGCCAACTTCATCATCACATAAAACTTGAAGCTATCCAGCTTCTCGACAATGCGGACGTTACAAGGAGACTTAAAAGGATAAAACCCTTTGAGTTAGTTAAGTGACAGTGCGAAGTGAACTAAATACTACCATTTTTTTTTTTTTTTTTTTTTTCTTTTTTTTTTATGTATGACCCGCCATAATGACTCTACTCTGCCTGATGGAAAGCATAAGCAGAATCCAAGAGTGGTGGTCGCCATACTCACTGCGAATGCAGACAATGCAGTATGGCGACCCACACCATGGCGGCCTAGTGATGCTGCTGCATCTTTTAGTCTAGTCAACAAGTATGAAACTTGTTGACTAGACTATTTGGGCCTCCGGTCTCGCACTCACCAACGAAACACTTTAGTGCAGTGTATTAAAATAACACACGACAGTGTCCTTAATTAACTAGAGACAATAAGAAAAGTGTTATTGGACACAATATTATTGTAGTATAGGTTTATCAAAGGTAGGTTGTTCAAAGTAAAATTACTAATTAGTCCGTAGACTAGATTCTAATAGCACTGTCTTATAGCATTTACTGGACAAAAACAAAACTAGGGTAGAGATACACCCATACGCTATTTCTTTACTAGTGTTATTTATTTATGTATTTAGTTATGTAAGAACATTAATAATTTATATGATTCAATATTTTATTTTCTTACACTCCTCAAAAATTTACACAATTCTTCTTGTCTCTGGACACCGTACTTAAGCAACCATTTTTTTAAACAGTCCTTATTGTCCATATTTATGTACATTAACCCAGATTTGCTCAATTATTTGAAGAATGGTCGTGAGTTTGTGTTGTTTTGTCACATTTATATTTAAGAGGCGCTGAGAGCGTGGCGCGTGCTTGCATTAATCCGTCTCTTCCCGTTGATTCGCGACACAAATATTCAGGTTTGTTTTACTGGACATCTGTATTGTTATATATTTATTCTTTCTTAAATACCGTAACCTAACTATCAAAGAACGTCATCACTGAGTGATTTTTTTTCTGTACGTTAGATTTTGGTGCATTTTCTGCAACGGTTTCTGCATTGGTGCAAACTGCACGTTTGGTCTAGTGGTTTGGCGGTCACCACGCCGTTTCCTACTTCGCCAAGTGTTGTGGGTTCAAATTCTACATGGGACAACACTTTGTGTGATCCACAAATTGTAGTTCTGAGTCTGGTTGTTCTTTGTGTTCGTTTCATGTATGTTTGTAAAGTCCCCCGCGACACAGGATTTATTCCTAGTGCGGGAGTTGTCTTTAATGAAATTCAGGTGGCAACAGCTTGCATACTGTTTTACCTTTCATGTAATACTAACACTATTGTACATGAATAATCTGACTTTTGAAAAAGAGTGGCCATGAGTTTCTTTGTTAGTATTCTTCTCATAAGGCTCTACGCATTTTGGAAACAGGAAGTTACGGATCGACACAGGCAGGCATTGGATTTTAGTGTTTTTACCTAATTTACTTTGACAATACAGCACGTGCTATGGCGTCTGTTTGTGTCGATCTATGATGTTTAACTGTTGCTTCAATTTAACGTACATAAATGTCATTAGTGTCATAATTGAATAAATGATTTTGAATTTGAATTTGAAAATACACTACAGTTGAGAACAATGAAACCGGGTCGGGTTGTGAAAATGTTTAATGTGAGGAATTAAGAATACGTAAGTTTAGTTGGCACTTAGGACGCAAACTACACAGGTACACAGCACTCCAAAGAGAAAAAAACTTGAAACGTAACTTTTACTCAGCCGTCTGGCCCGCAAGAGGTCTCTCTGAAAGACAACAAGTAGCACGAAGCGATCCGTCAGAGATTCTAGGTGAGGAGGAGGTTAGTGGATTGAAGTGGCCATTGGCTGGTCATATTGTATATGACAGACCTGACAACCGCTGGAGTAAGCGTGTTCTGGAGTGGAGACCGCGTCTTGGTTCTAGTGTGAGGCGCCCTCTAACTAGATGTACGACTTTGCGTTAGAGTACCGGCGGACAAAAATCAGCAGATCGGGCTCTGTGGTGTACCTTGGGAGAGGCCTGTGGAGGACAGGTATGTCATGTCCCTCCAACATAAAGGGAGGAACCGACCAGGCGAGGTGATCATGCCTGGCGGGCCACTGCCCAACGGTTGATGTTGGGATGTTGTATATATGATAATCGGCGCGAGAACTTCTATTGCGCGATTTAGGATTAGTAGTTTCTTCGTTTCCTTCGTTACTCCGTAATTCGACGTATCTTCGGTAGATAGCGCTGTAGTATGTTATGTTGTTGTTGCGCTGTATGTGGAGGTAGCCACATGCCTATGTCTTCGTACGTCTATTGTGTGGACAACGGACTGATGATGATGGCCAGAGCGGTGTAATAGGTGTGGCCTATTATACTGCTATTATATCTCCTGTCTAAGGACAGGCCTATGTCCAGTTGTGAACTGTTAAAGGCTGTTGATAATAATGATTGTTTAAATAGCATTTGTAATGGTCTTGCGTAACATTGCCGGGCTCTATCATAATCTTAAAAAGAAGTCACATCGGCGGTTTCTGGACTAACTGAGGGTCCGTGGGAGGAACTCCTGAAGTACCGCTATATCATAACCAGTTTTATGTGGAATCCCAAATATTTTCAAGGTAATTTATGTTAATAACTTATTCAATATGCAAATTGGTCTGTAAACATGCGCACTGGGAACCATTTTTTACTATCGCTTAAGTGAAAGTGTGGATAACTTGGCTTTACCGGCATTCAATGTAACTTTGACTAGTTTCTGTGGAATTAATAAGTGAAATATACAGATAATAAAAAGGGTGTTTATATTGGTAAGTTCTTATGCGAGATTACGGCTTCTCTTGTATGAAGCAAGAATGAATTTTACAAGAGGAGAACCATGTAAGGTTGTCTGTGTTTAGTAAGTTCAGTGTAGCAACACTAGAGGGTGTCATGTTGACACTTCCGCTTACTGGCAGGACAGATTGATTCTGGACAACTAAGCGACTACATTGTGTGTACTGTGAACCAAGTCAATCCTAAAGACGTGTTTCATTGAAGCCTCAGAACAAAAAAACCATGCTTCTGCATACAAAAAAAAATTACTGTTTCGTAAACAAGCATGGTGTGCTTTTCAAGATATTTTAGGAAATAGCTTTAGCTTTCGATATCTGTCTTTTTTTGTGTGGGACTAATCCCGCCCACACGCCCACCACTGTAACTCCTGTACACCAGGATCAACAGCGGTGACCCATGAACACACCGAGTTATGACACTCAGGAAGTCCCAGGAAAAATTAAACTGTCTTGGAACCCGCAACGAAATTAATCAGAACAAAACTGGAGGAGTTGGAAATATAATAATTCCACTTCCCTCCTTAGCAAAGGATATCTGTCCATAAAATATTTACTGTCTATTTGTTTAATTATCAATATATATTTTAACACCAAAAAAGAAATTTAAAAAAAACAGAAGACCTGTCTGCCGACCCCGTTAGTAAACAGTTCGAAATCGTTTATCACTTTTCTAAAAAAAATCTCGTTTCACTCTATTTATAATATCCATTACAAACCCCATAATTTTCTCTATACTTAACCACAAAGAGAGCTTCAATAAATCCTACATGTCTACATACAATTACGGTAACCATCAACACACAATTTATTTATATTCACCGCCATCAGAAACACCTACAAATTTAATGAGACTCTTACATCTTAAGTATTGGTATATCAACGCTCAAAGTGCCGATCGTAGACAGACAGACAAACACACATCTCATACACACATAACAACTTCCATTGAAACTTAAAGCTATAGAAATAAAGTTCCATTTCGAATGTCATGTTCAATTTTGACAGCAAACGTCATTGGTATGTCAAACCGTGGTTGTACAGACGTCAAATCAGTGATTGTTGAGTTGATGTGCTTGATTCGATGACCCTACATTTGTTTTGTTGACGGTACTTTAATCTTTGTTAGGTATTAAGCTTGTGGTTACGTAAAGAGCCGGCTCAATTATCTTTCACAGCATCACGGTATAGTATCCTGGTAATTTAACGGCTTTAAGAGTTTTTCTAACTTTACATGGTTGGTTATACTACCCGACCCGCCCTACTAGCAGCGACTGCCGTTAGTAGCGTATGCGACTGCCGTTTAAGAGGTTTTGGAATCGATTCCTGGGTCGGACTGTTGTTGGGTTTTTCTGACGAAAAATTCTTAATCGCGACCCGGAATATGGAAAATGGCAGTGTTTCACGCACGTGCCTCGGAGAGCACGTTAAGCCGTCGGTCCCGGTTGTCATGAACATCCATGGCAATCGTTATTGGGAAGTCAGTGCCCTCAAATATACTGACAAGTAGTTCAACCTTCAAATTCAGTTCGCCTTTAAGGTTGCGGAGGTCCAATGCCAATCGCTCCGTGAAAAAACTAATATTCAGGTAAATCCGGTTGAACTAGTAGCCGACACCAAATAAATATATAATATAATAAATATTATTTATATTGGGAATAATATTGGCTAGAAAGATGATGACATGTTTGGTAAAGTAGTTCTACAGCTACTCGACAGCATCTTGGTCCATCACAGTTCTAGAAATGTAGAGGATGTTTTGCGTTTTTCCTGTAAGACGAATATGTACATTGAACATAGCAGCGGACTACCATCTTTTATTTGAACCTAATCGAAAGTTTATTGTACGTTAGTACGTGAGAGAAACAGTCAGAATGGCGTAGGTTGATAATCACACTATTGTAGGAAAATAGTTTAACTTGAAGTTATGTGTAACATACTAGAAGAAGTCAGTAGAAAAGAATTGAAAAATCAATAGATCAATATTTCCTAGTACAATGTTAATTTATAACATGTGGTCCATTAGCAACGCAAGGTTTTACTTTCATAATACTACAAAACCCACCGACAAATCATGACAATGTTATTAGATTTGAAAGAATAAATGTTTTGTACTCAACAAAATAATAAATATTTCGGGCATCTAACACACAGCGCCATCTAGTCCCAAGCTAAGCAGAGCTTGTGTTATGGGTACTAGACAACTGATACAAATACATGTATACCTTGTTTTGTAAATACATACATATTATACATAGAAAACACCCAAACTCCGAAATAAATATTTGTAGATCATACAAACATTAAGTCCGACCCGGGAATCAAACCCGAGACCTCATGATCAGCAGTCGCACACGCCAAACACGGGACCAACGAGGCAGTCGAAATTGATTAGAATTTGGTTCAAAGATAGAGATTTCAATATAGAATAGCCTATAGGCTACTTAAGTCCTGGAGTGAAGCAAAAGGTAGCTTTAAATATAAATAAATGATGCTACTGACTCTAACAGTGAACACGAGTAGTAATGTCAACAGCATTCCTTGCCATGTACAAAAAATAAAAAAATCTCATAACACGGCAACACAGTTTTCTTTCACAGCTGCGTCTGCTGGATCGCCGTCGTATTTTGGTCACCCACCTGATTGGAGGGTTGGCAGACTGCCAGCTCTACGGCCGCTGCTAATAGCCAATTATATGTTTCCGTGAGAGCTGATCAGTTTGTCAGTAACGAGTAAAAAATTAGGGATGTCACGAAGTTCCAAAACCGTGACCGAAACTGTCGGATATTTAAAATCTATATGCGAATCCAAATCTGATATACGAGTGAGTTTCGGATAGAGGATATATCTTTTTTTTTGTCGTGTGGAAACCGCTTACGGGTACACCTCACTGTGTAGAAGTATGCTAGAATTGAACGCACTAAAATCTCACCCTGATATGTGTCTATTATGTCGAGTAGGCCCAGAGAAGGGACGAAGTCTAGATAAGGCAACTTTTGACAGGTTATTATTATTTTTATAGGACTAAAGTCGTTGTATAAATATGTTTTTTTTTACTATTTGTGTATGTGCTGTACTCCTGAGAATCTCATTTTTTGAAGTCGGTTAAAAATCTAAGCATAGGAGTATGATTTAAGATGACTGAACTCAAACACATGCATATCAAAGAAGAAAAATCCTAATTTTTTAAAGATTACTAATTACTCCAAACTGACGTCATATTACCATCTACATTGCACCCGAGCGAAGCCGGGTCGCTAGTTGTCTATTAGACTATTCTGGATGATGATTGGGGAATAATGCTTTCTCAATAAATTACTAACATATATGTCGGAGACACAAGAATAAACGAGAACATGAATGACAGATACAGCCAATCTGGACCAAAGCCAAACACTAATCACTACTAAACGGATACGAATTAACTTAAACACCATCAGCAACCCCCCATGAGGGGATTGGGGCAACGCTCACCCCTCCGCGATGCCCTGTGGAATTCGCCACCTAGGCTAGTATTTCCCCCACTGATAAATATCGCCTCATACACACAATATAAAACACAGAGATACAATAAATCGCAAATCAAATAATAGATATGGTCGTCGCGAGATCTGAAGAGAACTGTGTCCTGTTGCCGATCGCGCCGCTTTATATAGAGTGTTCCGTAGTGTTCGACAGTGGCAAATGTTTGTATCACTTTTATTATTTGGATACCCTCACTCCGACACGGCCGTCCTGACGTATTACACGTCCTCGTGTGATGTTGAAGGCATCATCATCATTATCCGCAGAAAAGAAAGAGATTTTTGTGTTGTTCGGCCACTCCTGACCAAGGATATTGGGTACATTATTACATTTTATCTTCTGTGGAACAACTTCATTTAGGACATTCTCATAAAATAGGCTTTTCGTTATCAAATCTGAATGCTAATAGACTTCTCGCTACATACTAAATTAATAACACCAGTAAGTAGTATCGCAACAGTCACCTCACCGTTTATCGCGTTACACATTTTTGGATTATTAACAATATCTAGATGGCCTCTTATTCTACCAATTTCACTTTTCAATGGCCTCCTCGCCTTTCAGTGGCCACCTCGCCTTTTAATGGCCACCTCGCCTTTCAATGGCCACCTCGCCTTTCAGTGGCCACCTCGCCAAAAACTTAACTTACTTACTTTTAACAAAACTTAACTAAACTTTAACAACCACCGCGCTGTTAGGATATCTCATAGTCTCATTATAGAGACTACTCGCCACACAATTACAACGCAATTTCATTCCATTGCATCAGCATTAATTAACCCTTGATTATCATCATCAACATCAATAGGGACTTGATCTACGGGGATTTTCCTCACTATTATCAATGCCAGACAAATCTACCTCCTCGGGTATAACACTTAAAGGAGACTCTCGTATACGAACGCAAGCGCATTTGTAGATTCTGTTACTAGTTAAAGATTTCAAAGTATAACGATCGCCATCGAGCAACTCTACAATTTTAAACGGTCCTTTATATTTAGGATTTAACTTTGTCTAATTTCTTTCTTAACTTTGAATCAAAACTAAGTTACTGAGATCAAACTTTACTAATTTACACTTTCCCTATCAAATGTCACATACGTGTACACACAGTATCACTCTCACTCTGCCATATCTGACCTCACTGTCTATTCTGTCTCAATAAAACAGTACACTACTGAACAGCAAAAGAAAACAGTAATATCGTTATTAAACTCAAAACAACAAAATAAGAACTTTAGTAATTGACTACTGCTGCAAATTCTCAAAGCAATCAAAATAAATAGTATCGTAGGTCATCCCTGTGACCACCACAAGTGTAACAGTTAGTCATCCCTTGTGACTCCCACACGTGTATCTGCCAACTACATAGACATGCCAGCTACAATCACCCACTGCTGGTGAGATAGCTGACACCAAATAGAAGTCCGACCAGTTTTTTTTTATCTTTACTGAAAATATCGACATTTCATCACAAAATAAAAAAACGGTAATTATAATTCGAGTCACAACTATCTCAAATTGGTCAAAATAATAATTAAAAAAAATGTTAATAGCTACAATCAAAGATGAATCCGCCTCAAACTAAAAATCACAATCACAATCATAAATTTAAAATTGAATAAATAAAAAAACCCCTTAAGCAGCATCAGGTCGAAGTTATCAATTACACAATTGTCATTTAACGATTATACTGGCACGTTTTGCAGACATTCGGTTATTCTTCCCCACTTTTACCCCCATAACTTTTTAAACGACTCAACCGATTTTCATGAAACACGTCTAAGAACACTCGCACGTAACTCACCTTTCATACAAAAAAACTAAATTAAAATCGCTTCATCCGTTCGCGAGCTACGGTGCCACAGACAGACAGACACGTCAAACTTATAACACCCCTCTTTTTGCGTCGAGGGTTAAAAATAAGAAATAAATTTAAACAATAAACAAACAGCATGTGCAAAATCGGCAGCTCAATCCCAGGCAGCTCCATTTCTGACATATTTCTGCTATGGTATAATACTACACTCTAAATTTCCTAAATCGACTACCTTTGTACCGATGCCACCAATAGAAACGACCTTATTATTTTTAAGAACAAGATTCTTTTCGAAAATTGCTGCTTAAAACCCTAATGCAAGCAGATCTCTTCCATAATTATGTCGTTTGAAATACAGTAATCGTGTACTACATGAAACAATAACCGCAATGAATAAATCTGGATTAAAACTGTACATAGAATTTCGATGTTACAATAAGTGCGGGCATTACCTACCCTCAATAATGTTACTGCACAATATTGTCCATTTTTGAATTAAAATCACTTACTTATTCCACTATTTTATTTTTGTTTACACAAAAATCAACAATCAATCAAACAATCGAGAGTATAAATTACACAATATTGTCGTTTGCCTAGAAATTCATCTGACAGAACTTATCTTATTAAAGAGCACTCAGCACAAAATAAAAATAGTACGACTCACCGGATTGTTGGAGTTGTCCGTACATACCGGTTACTTCCCAGTTATCGATGCGTTACTTTTACTACCGCACGCTGCCGCTGTTGTAGGCCGCACGTCTCATAAACCGTTCGTACGCGAAAAGGCTATACCGACACTTTGACACTATGTGAGCGTTCTCGCTTACAAAAATTTAACAAATGACACCTCGTACGATTTTCGAGCGGAGGGTAGTTCGACAGCTCGCCGCGACTGACGATCCGTTACACTCTCAAACGTTGTGGGCAAATGAGATTCAGATCCCACTTCTGATGTCGGAGACACAAGAATAAACGAGAACATGAATGACAGATACAGCCAATCTGGACCAAAGCCAAACACTAATCACTACTAAACGGATACGAATTAACTTAAACACCATCAGCAACCCCCCATGAGGGGATTGGGGCAACGCTCACCCCTCCGCGATGCCCTGTGGAATTCGCCACCTAGGCTAGTATTTCCCCCACTGATAAATATCGCCTCATACACACAATATAAAACACAGAGATACAATAAATCGCAAATCAAATAATAGATATGGTCGTCGCGAGATCTGAAGAGAACTGTGTCCTGTTGCCGATCGCGCCGCTTTATATAGAGTGTTCCGTAGTGTTCGACAGTGGCAAATGTTTGTATCACTTTTATTATTTGGATACCCTCACTCCGACATATATAATTATCCGAAACTATGGAATGATATGAAACAGTATGTATTATATCCGTACACGTAAACATATCCGTTATTAGGTATACATAACATCCCTATTGCAGACTTATTAAAAAAAATCATCTAAATTTATAGCGTGTTTGAATAATTTGTGTTTTTTTTAATTGTGTCTCGTCTGCTCTGTTTTTGTTCATGATACCATAAGATAATTTTATAAGACGTTTTAAAGGACGTCTCTGTTAACGGTGAGGTTGCGCTCTTTAGCAGATGACAGGAGTTTAAGACATTTACGTGCAGATATCCAAGGAAATGAGTGATAAGAAATTGCTCATCAATCTTCTTAACTCTCCATCTAAGGTTATATATACTTGTTATAATAATAATAACTGTTGTCGCCGGCTCGACCGGGTCTGTACTACCCTTTTACAGATTATCAACCTAAAATTACAGTATCGTGCTATCGTGTTTAATTGGTGAGTGCGAGACCGGAGGCCCAATGATGCAGAAGCATCTTAATAGGCCGCCATAGTGTGTTACCATGCTGCATCGTTGCATTGTTTGCATTCGCAATGAGTATGTTGACCACTCTTGGATTCTGCTTATGCTTTCCATCAGGTAGAGCAGTCATTTTGGCAGCTCATATATGTATATATGTTAAAAAACGTCACACATTTCATATATGGCCGTCTGATACCAACCAACCAGAATATTTCTCTATACATAGTACATATTAACACGTAAGTTACACCCAGACGTACGACATACATAAAACAGACGCTAGGTGTTCTTTACACCTAGACTCAGAACAACAATTTGTGGATTACACAAAGTGTTATCTCATGTGATCGAACCCGCTACACTCACCGCAGTAAAAAGCTGCGAGGTTACCGCTTGAATCACTACACTATCCGCGCAGTTGTATTAAAAACATTTCGCTGCTATCCAATCAATCCATGATTGCTTCAAGACGGTCAGAATACCATTCAAACCACCCGTACTTTGATTCAAAGGTGAGGCAATATTATAGTAATACCTATTTGATAAGCCCCGCAATTTATTGACAGTAAATATTTAATGACTAGCGATAAGATTGTTACACTATGGTCTTATATTGTTGGAGAAGGATAGCGGTACTGCTATCTTGCTTTAGTAATGAACAAAGACATCTAAGGATGTAGTCGTATTCGAGACTTTTAGTCACCTTCAAAAATGGAAGCGATTTAGATAAATTATTATCATAATTAGATTTTCTTGTTTTTGAAGGAGAGAAGAAAAACTAAACATTAACTATGGCAGTAAAAATTGAGGTTTAATATTGTTTGTCTCGACCTAGTAGCCTTTTCCAGGCATTCCAAATATGAAAGAAAGCATTACATATACATAAATTGTTAAACAATAATATCAAAAAAAAAAATTATAACTATAACTAAATGTATAAGAAATAGAATGAATAATTTTAAAATGGTGGAAAAATGGAAAGTTCATGACATTCCACATTGAACAATTACATTAAATTCTGCTTAAAACTATTTTTCATTATTATTTATTTCTTATGTAGCCATTATTGTTATAAGGAACCAAGTTGAACGAGATATTGTTCTAATATATTAGCAATTTTAATATCGAAAATTCAAAATGTGTCAGAGCAAACATTTTATTTCTAGAAATGTAGCTTTTTTGTACGTGTAACAACCTCTCGGGACGTCACCCAACAAAGTTTCAGGGTAGGGTTGTATGCCGAAATCCAACCGATTAAATCAAATGTGCTACCGCGTCGAAAATATTTTATTAATCCCACTGAGGTGAAGCGGTGTATCAGAATCCTAGCCCCTAGATATGCGAAGAACTTTTATTAAGAATTTCAGACCCTTCTAGTTATTAATAGATATGATATTTTCAATTAATATGACCAAATTAAAATAAAATTGAAAAAAAGAAAAAATAATTTAATTTGAATGAATTTGTCTGTTTTATTTCCGGCTATCTGGGAGGGCTGGACCGATTTGACGGGACTTTCACTGGCAGATAGTTGATGATAGCTGAAGTAACTTAGGCTACTTTTATTTGAGACTAGTTTCACCCCGAGATGTTGCCCGGGCTTGTAAACCTACCGCGGATTAAAAAATGTAATTTACAGTAGATATGATATTGGTCAGACATATTTAACCAGTGTCTTTCAAAAGGTATTTTTCAGATAAAACCAGTAAGTAGTTCCTGAGAAAATTGCATTATTTACTTGCGGTGTTCAACCAGCTTAACAATCAAACTCTTCAGCCTTATGATGATTGATGATGATTGTGCGGTAGCGTTTGTGCCTGCTATGCTGAGGTCTCGGGTTCGATTCCCGGGTCTGATCTAATGTTTGTATGATCTGCAAATAATTGTTTCGAAATTTTGGTGTTTTATATGTACGAGTATAATATGTATTTATTTACAAAAAAAAGTATAAAGTATTCCATCAGTCAATCTACAAGATCTGATTAGTTTGAAGCTACATACATTTTTTGTGAAATGTCCGAAATATATTTATTACTTATTTATTACTATTATTGTCGACCAATTGTAAGTGTGCCGACGGCCTAAACCTGCAGTGTGCAGTTTCATTCATCTTGTACCCTTAACGTACATACGTTAGGATTACAACACATTGTGATATCGGTACGCGCTGATTGAGAAATACAATCATTATAATTAACTTGTATTTTACCCGACAACGGCGAAGCCAAAAGGAAAGGTAATAGTTTTGACTGTCTATGTATGTGACACCATAGTGCCCAAACTACTGAAGACTAACTAAGAAGGCTTCTACGCTACTGCAAGCAGCTGGCTTGGCTCACCTTACCAACCTTATCATGACGCATCTAACACCGTCTCTGAGTCCAAAGGTGGCAATCAGAGCCCACCCTGTAATAATACCCTTTTAGCGGTGAAATTTCCAAAAATCTTATCTTATTGAGCGCTAATGACATACTAAGCATCAGATGCCAAAGTTTCAAATTAATAGCCTCAGTGGTTTAGGATCTGTGTTTGCAAATCAGTCAGGAAGAAGAAGGTAGTAGAGCCACGCTGATTTTAGTACGAACGGGCCGGCTCGACCGGGGCGGTACTACCCTCGCACAGAAACACACAAAAGCGTTCGTGTTGTCGTGTTTCGATGGTGAGTGCGAGACCGGAGGCCCAATGATGCAGAAGCATCACGAGGCCGCCATGGTGTGGGTCACCATGCTGCATTGTTGCATTGTCTGCATTCGCAATGAGTATGCTGACCACCACTTTTGGATTCTGCTTATGATTTTCATCAGACAGAGTAGAGTCATTTTGGCAGGGCCAAACAAAAAAATAAGAAGGTCACAGTTATAACATTACCAGTCAATTGGTCAACTCTACTGAATGTACATATAGATATTATACTATCTAATAAAAAAATACTTTAAGCTATAAATGTATGGGTAATGGCGAATAATGCAACTTGACAGTCTCACTATCTATTGTTTAACAAGCGTTTTTATACGGATTTTTTATTAATTCAAGCAGTCAGTTACAGTTATATGACCAAGATCTGCTTGTGTATTAACTCTTCTTCTCCCTTTCCTTAACCTCACACTCCAAATTTGCCTATCTTTTTAACACCCTTAATTCATCACTGTTTGTCAAATGCCCATGCCCCTCCTTAGCTAAGAAATTTAGGGGGTGGCCTACTATACCACACTTTACAGACGGGTTGGCATAGGGTCTATTTCAATTTTTCCTTCTCTTTGCAGAGATGTTGTCCTGTATACATACTTTATTCCCTTAGGCGACTTCCGACATTCAAGTGACGAATAAGGGTAGGGACACTCTGTATTTCTACTTCGTCACTATCCGAAATAAAAGCTAACTGTAAAAGAGTTTTTCTCATATTTAGTGCATAGTCCACAGATAAATAAAAATACAGATTACTTAAGGAGGACCTCAGATTATTGCACAAAATAAATATTTATAATAAGTAAGAACAGTAATTATATTCGAAGAATGCAGCCGAGGAAGTTGTCAGCTCCTGCCGGAATATGTCCACGCAGACCGCTACAGCTTACAGAACATGCTTTCAAGGAACCCACGATATGGTTATACATTCCACCATCACAGTTGTCTGTCCATAACACCGGTATCATTATCATATTGTACACCAGTATACAAATGCTCTCCTGGATTGGAGAGTCGGCGCGACTTCCGCGATCACTAACGTTCTGTTTTTTGCCGCATTTCGTGCTCATATGATTGCATCAACACCGCGGGGTATGGAAGCCGACAGATTCTTATTCTGGAAAAGAGAAATCGTTTTAACTTTTATTATGTTATTATTTTCTATCTATTAGGTTTATATTACAGCAAAAATTAAAATGAAAATACAAATTTTGTCCGCAAAAACCGGGTTGATGGTTTAAATTATTCAGATTATTTTTTATTAAGTACCATAAGTATTCAACCAGTAGGGCATTCCAACTTAATATTGATTTCCTATAACTCAACTATTTAAGCAGGCCAATTGATCAGTGGGAATGAAGCGTGTAAATAGATGATCTAAAATGTTTATTTTCACTTTGACCTAACTCTGGAGCGGTATAAGGACCTAGTCTGTAATTTTGGACTTAAAGGCCCTGTGCCTCTACTAACTAGAATGCTCTCTATTTTAGATGAGACCTGCCGACCTATGTCACCTTTAACCTTATGTTGTGTAGAGTTTAGTTACTTTGCAAGGGAAATTTTAATAAAATGAACCAGTTCAGTAGTCTTACAATTTTGTATTAGCTATGTTTGACGAATGTGTATGTCTAACGAACTTTCATATGGACGTATGTAATACACAAACAATTATTTAATATTAAAAATATTCTTTCACGTATTTGTTAACCCTTATATATATATACTAGCTTTTACACGTAGCTTCGCTCACGCAGACTTTCATCCCCTGATTTACCCTCTTAGGGGTGGAATTTCAAAAAATCATTTCTTAGTGCTCACTTACGTTATATAAAGAACCTACATGCAAAATTTCTAGCTTCAGCTGTTTGGGCTGTGCGTTGATCTCTGTATATGTCAGTCAGTCAGTCACCTTACTCTTTAATATATATAGATAGATTAAACGTTTTAGAATTATTTAATAAACAAGAAAAAGTTTCAAAACCTATAGCCCGATTATGTTAAAACTTTTGGTAAAATATTTATAGCCTATACAGGGACTATTATTGTTAATCTATTGGCACCTTATTCATTAAAATCGGCCAAAAATAATACCCTTCCTTTTGACTTCGACGTAGTCGGTTTAAAAGCTAGAAAACAATTAAGCAAATGAGCAACAGTTTCTGATATTTCAACACTGACTGACTTTAATCAATCCAATTATTACAGAAATATCTGACAGCCAATATTAACCGAATTCCCCTACTTTTTTGTTCAACCCCAAAAGAGCAATACGTGCTCAGTGTTGACAAAACCCGACAAATCAATACTCATAAGTAGTTGTGTAATCAAGATCGTAGATAGAAACGAGGCAGTAATTACCTCGCATTGCCTCGCTAGAATCGGCAGTGAAGTGACAAGATGGACATGTCCCCGGCGTCGATAAGTAATTGTCCATTAAACAGGCAGCGACTGGTCACCGCTTTTTATCTACGTTCCGTTGCACCCTTAAAAGTATTGCGGTATACACAGAGTAATACACAAAGACAGAGACTATATTGCATATATGTTATTTTTATTTTAGGGGGAAGGTTAAAACATACGAAGTTATATGGTTTTCTATGGTGGAATTAGTATTTTTAATATTCCGAAATATTATTATACCAGTTTCGGAATGCCAGTTCTTGGCAGCACGCGATATTTATTCTCTAAAGAAATTCGTATATAAGTATGCTATAAAAATAACAAATCACACAAAGTGTTGTACCCTGTGGGTTTTGAAGCCACAACACTTGGCGCTGTAGAAAACGGCGTGGTGACCGCTTAAACCAGTAGGCCAAGCGTTCAGTAGAAAATTATACTACAGTCAAGCGACCCAGTTTTAATAGTTAAATAAAACAGAAGACTCCTAATCAATAAAGAAAATATTTCTAGCACTATCAAAAATACAACAAAAAATTTAAACAAAAACAAAAACCGACTTCAATGTTCGACTCGATTTCTCTTGGATGCCATCATCAGATCTTAGTGTTCTTAACATGGTACCATCGTTGGGATATCTCCTTTACATTAAAATAAGAATCATCAAAATCGGTTCATAAGCGACGAAGTTATTCGCGAACACACACAATATATATATATATATATATATATATATATATATATATATATATATATATATATATATATATATATATATATATATATATATATATATATATACGGTCGAATTGAGAACCTCCTCCTTTTTTAAAGTCGGTTAAAAACATAATTACACACTTACAAAAATAAATAATTAAAATTCATACTATAATAACTGTTAATCTACTACTACCAGCTACTCTACACAACAGTCCATAGAGAGATAATAGCAGCGATTAGTCGGCATTGGGCCGTGGCTTTTTGTCCAACTACCCACAATCGCCGTGTTCTTCACCAGTTATGTTATTACACTTGCTTAACTTGTATTTTTTCACATACATAATACCAGCACCAAGCCTGCCTCGTCAAGTATACAGTTTAAGTGGAATGGTGTAAGTTATGGGGATCAATTGGAAATCGATTGGCGATATACGCATGCATGACTTTATTAGTAGTGTTGTCTTGATATAGACATAGAACGTGATATTATTTGTTTTTTTTTGTTTATAAGTAACTGTCAAAATGACACTACTCAGCTTGACAGAAAGCTAGAGTAGAATCCAAAATTGGTGGTCACCATAGTCGTTGTGAGTGCAGACAATGCAGAATAGTGACCCACACTATGGCGTATTCATTTTTGGTTTTAGAATTTTTTGTTTTGTTGTAGGTACTTCATTTTTAAACAATCAGAAGACACAAGATTTCTTAAGCGCCTTATCACCTCTTGACTCTACCAAGTTTCCATAACTTGGTATAGACACTGCTGTGTACCTGTTACCTGGCATAGATGTCATTAGCAGAGTACCTGAAATAAAAATATCTTTGGGAGTAGTATGACGTTCATTCAGAATGATTAGTTCACTTCTAGGAGATAATTCTTCGGGTTGAAGGACGTACTTGCAACATAAATATGACAATAAAATTTTCTCGGTTAACTCACTAAGGTCTTTTTATTTTCTTTAAATTTATTTATCCGTCCTAAACACACGCTGAAGGCTATCTCCATATATTTTATCAAAATTGTGACCTCCGTTCGAGCCGAAAAAGCAACAACCACACACAAACTTTCCCCTTAATAATATTAGTGTGATTCGCACTCAAAATATTAAGATTATGTTCTGCTAGATATTTTTGTTAACATTTATACAGTCATTTACAATCCCACAACAATACAATGCACTCTACTTAAAAGTAGTGTAACAACAAAGCGAAGAGCTGAAACATATGATTACGAACGCAAATGCTACACGATGTGTGGGGAACAATGCCGGCTGTGGTGCGTGAACTACCTATTATATGCTTCAGAACTTCATATAAATATATGTATGTTACAAAAGCTTCTAGAAATATTGAAACACATCCAAGAGGTTTTTTTAAAAGACAACATCTCCATTAATAATATACATTCTGTGTCGTATACGGGGGGACTTTACAAACATGCATGAAACGGACACAAAGATCACCCAGACTCAAATCAACAATTTGTGAATTACAAAAAATGTTGTCCCGTGTGATATTTGAACCTTCGACACTGCGCAGTAGAATGTGACGGGGCGACTGTTCAAAACTATATGCCTCGTGCAGTTACAGCAGTTACCTTGAGTGTAAATGAAATATTTTTACCGACTTCAAAAACTTCTTCTTTTTTATGTATGGGCCTGCCAAAGTGACTCTACTTTGCTTGATGGAAAGCATGAGCAGAAGTCAATAGTGGTGGTCACCACACTCATTGCAAATGCGGACAATGGTGACCTACACTATGGCGGCCTATTAAAACGCTTCCTCATCATTGGGACTCTGGTCTCGCACTCATTAACGAAACGCGGCAGCACGAATGCTGAATTTTAGGTTGCTCTTCTGTAGAGGGTAGTACCACCCCGGTCCAGCCAGTCCGTTTGCGCAGAAACAAGTGAGGCTCTACTATCTTGAGAACCCTTTACGAGTATATTCCTTGCCTTTATAAATGAGGTTTTGGCCTGCAATTTCACACTGACCAGACGGGTTTGTATAAAGGTTGGTTTCTAAATTTATTTCTCTTTACAGTGATGGTGATACTCCATATTGGTTTATTATCATTTATTTTTCGGGGTTTCTTGTCTAGACTAGTCATAGAAAATGCTCCATCCAGCGTGCGTGTGTGAAAACTTTTTATTGGAATACATTTAAGTATGAGTTTTGAAACAGCGGAGGTTTACTATTTAATAAATTATCTATACACGCTGTGTGCACTCACACTTGAACCAAATCAGTATTACTTTGTTGAACACAAATCTAAACCCAGTGAAATGTGCTCACATCAGTGCCGTCTTTACCATAAGGGCACACGGGGCCAGTGCCCAGGGCCCCCATCACCAGGGAGGCCCCGAGGAACCGACAATTTTGTCTCAGACATAATGATATGTTCTTGTTATAATTTGAACTTTTTTACATTTTACACATTATTTATTATTATATATTTATTTATACATTCTTTTACACAACACTTTTTTCACAAAAAAATACAGTACACTAGCTATTGCCCGCGGCTTTCCTCGCGTGGAAGTTGATTATATGTACTTATTTAATTAAAAACTGTAAGTGTTTATGAATAATTTATTCATACTTTTTAAAACCTTTTATTTATTAACTAGCGACCCGCCCCAGCTTCGCACGTATGGATTTTAGATGCATCCATTGACGACGCGATTCGTGCCGTTAAAATCTGTAATATCTTCGAATATATTCATTTACATCACATACTGTAAAGGGTCATATTGGTCTATATTAAATGCACAATGTATTTAAGGTATTTAATTGAAGTAGGATCAATTCTATATTGCTTAAAGACAAATAGACAAACACCATTGCGGACTGTATTGAAGCCCTCTTTAAGGTATACAATACTTTAGTTCATTATTTTCATCTATCTCGCAGGTTTCAGCCAGCGTTTGCAATAATGTGTTTATTTACGACATCACATTGGAAATCTTTAAAATTATCAGTGTTCCTCTTACTATATTATACATATAAACCTTCCTCTTGAATCACTCTATCTATTAAAGAAAACCGCTTCAAAATTTATAGGTACAGACATACAGGGGAAGCGACTTTGTTTTATACTATGTAGTGATGTTTAATCAAGAGCCCATTAATAAGGATTTTCATTCAAATTTTCGAAGGCCGATGGGACCCATAAAGTTCTTAAGAGACGACCGTATACATGTTATTGCAGCGTTGGCAAGTACAGGGTAGTCCAACGACCGGTAAAGATCACGGGACGTCGTGGGATGTTGAGCGCATTGAAATATTGCGGGTGGAATAATGAACAGTGCCTGACTGTCGTAACTATTTCGCTTAGGAGGCAAGCGTTGTCACTCCTAGAAGCACTACCTGGGCCTGCAGTCTCGACATAGATAGCATAACGATCGTAAACTAACGATCGATAAATGTTTACGAATATTTTCGCTTGCCGTAACGATCTCAATCACAAGGGCAAGTCTCTACTCATAAATTATCGTGCAAAATCGTAAAAGACTGCAGTCTCGACATAGATAGCGATCGTTAATGATTGTTACGTGTTACTATATTGTATGTTAGCAAAAATAAATGGTTTAAATGGTTTTTAAATGGTTAAAGTTGCGAATTCGGTAGCTAATTCACATCGATAATTTTTTAACGATTTTTGGTAGTCTCTACCGTTGCAACTATCGATTTTCATCGGTATCGTATCGAATTTGCTGTCAATTTAACGACAGTCGCAAATCGCTTATCGAGGCATTTTGGCAGCCCGCTAACTCGATAAGTATTCGAAAAGGATCGTTAACTGTGAAATATTATAAAAATAGAAATTGTATGAAGATACATATTTATCGGATTGTACTAATATCTTTTGCAAGTGTAGTGCACTAATTTATAATATTAATTGTACATAATGGCGGAGGTTTATTTGACTTATCAATGATAACAATTGATTCAGAATGTTGCAAGGATATAAATATGTGTCCTATTAAAAAATTACAATTTAAATGTATTTTGGATTTAAAACTATAAATAAAAACTTGAGAGGTGTCAAGGGACACCCGGATGGAACGAAGTTTATATATATATACATATACATATCCCTATACCTATGCCTACGCCTATACCTATACCTATTCCTATACCTATACCTATACCTATACCTATACCTATACCTATACCTATACCCATACCTATACCCATACCCATACCTATACCTATACCTATACCTATACCTATACCTATACCTATACCTATACCTATACCTATACCTATACCTATACCTATACCTATACCTATACCTATACCTATACCTATACCTATACCTATACCTATACCTATACCTATACCTATACCTATACCTATACCTATACCTATACCTATACCTATACCTATACCTATACCTATACCTATACCTATACCTATACCTATACCTATACCTATACCTATACCTATACCTATACCTATACCTATACCTATACCTATACCTATACCTATACCTATACCTATACCTATACCTATACCTATACCTATACCTATACCTATACCTATACCTATACCTATACCTATACCTATACCTATACCTATACCTATACCTATACCTATACCTATACCTATACCTATACCTATACCTATACCTATACCTATACCCATACCTATACCTATACCTTATAAATATCAAGTTAAATAAATATAATTAATAGAAACATTAAAATACTTCCCTAAAATTAAGCAAGATATTGTACGTGGCACCATTTTGCTTCCAAAATTTCAAACTAACGATCGATAAATGTTAACGAATATTTTCGCTTGCCGTAACGATTATAATCACAAGGGCAAGTCTCTACTCATGAATTACCGTGCAAAATCGTAAACAGGGACGTCGCTAAGTTAACGAAAATCCTATCTATAGTTTGACATTTTGGAAGCAAAGTTGTAAAGTGATGTTGGCTTTTTGCATTTATTTTCAGATTTGTTGTTTTTCTAAATTTGATTGTTTGATTATTTCTAAAATAATTTGAGTATGTTATGCGCATTTTTAATAGTAGTAGCATATCAAAAAAAAAATAGGTAAATGTATAGGTATAGGTATAGGCATAGGTATAGGTAAAGGTATTTGTTATCATTGATAAGTCAAATAAACCTCTGCCATTATGTACAATTAATATTATAAATTAGTGCACTACACTTGCAAAAGATATTATTACAATCTGAAAAATATGTATCTTCATACAATTTCTATTTTTATAATAATTCACAGTTAACGATCCTTTTCGATTACTTATCGAGTTAGCGGGCTGCCAAAATGACAGCAAAAACGATACGATACCGATGAAAATCGATAGTTGCAACGGTAGAGACTACCAAAAATCGTTAAAAAGTTAACGATATGAATTAGCTACCGAATTCGTAACTTTAACGATCGCTATCTATGTCGAGACTGCAGGCCCTGGTTCATGTAGCGGATATAAAGAATTGTTAGAAGCGCTCGAGTCGAGAACGCCATCTGAAACACGTTTTCCGCTCCCAGATATGCGATAGAGCCCAATGCCCAGGACAAGGCCTGCAGCAATGTACGTTGGAAATTGAGAACCTCGAACGGCAAGCGTAGATAATAAAAGCAAACAAGCAGATTCAAGCATCAAGGACTTGGAAGTAAGAACTGCAGTGGTGGCCAAGCTACCACGCTTCAATAAGTGAAGCACTGGCACACGCCCTGGAGGTCGAAGCGGTTCGACAGGATATCCGGCCGACCCACAAGCGAAGTCTCAGAGGAAATAAAAGAAATCAACTATTCCCTTAAGAGAGTTTCTGGGATCCTGTGCTACAAATATGGTGAGAGAGGTCATCTGCACCTAAATAACCCGTTAAAGAGTTAGAAGATGTCCAGGTTGAAAAAAAAGTTTGGACTGCCTGGAGGAGCTGTTGAGGAAACGTTGCGTAAAAAGTTTGTTCATCTAAGACCCACGTTCCTAGGCACCAATCTAAGAAAACATGATAAACAATATAATTATAAAAGGTGACTTCATGAGACAATCCAAAGAATATGTCTCGATGAGAAAATATACTCCGACTCAAAACTCGAAATCTTGCTTTGAACTCGAAGCTTAACTTTTGGGACCCTGTGAAGATGAAACAATGAAGTTAGCACAGGGGGATGAAGTTGACCTAAAAAAAACTTATCACATGGTAAGCTCAGTGATATATATCTGCTTGGAGTCATTTATCATCTGCAAGCGCTATTACTAAAGTTTACTGGGCACAATGAGATAGCTTGGAACTACAGAACGGGATACTTTACCGGAAATGGATGAAGACCAATGGCAGAAAGTTCCACCTGCAGATAATTGTGCCAAAATCTAAGATTCCGGACGTTCTCCGTGAAGTTAACTCTCTCTACCGTGGGAGAGCCAAGCATCGGCATGAATGGGCCGGCTCGACCGGAGTGCTACCACGGCCTTACAGAAAACCGGTGTGAAATAGTGCTTGTGCTGTGTTTCACCGATCAATCAATCGGTTTAGCCGAGAAAGTTCTTGTCGGATTCTTAAGGCACAGAATAATAAAACTTAAGTGAATATACATAGAGTCGAATATAGACTGATTATCACGCGGTTGGCTTGTTTTCGACAGCGTTTTTTCGAAACTGGGCGTTTCGAGAGGCTGTTGAACTTTCCCAAATAATCTAGTAATAGTGGCATCTAGTATTAAAAAGGCAGTTTAGTTTGAGCTACAGTGCGACAAATATCTGAGTGATATAAGTGATTAACAGAGCAACCTAGGTGGTCATTGAGGACTATTATTCTGAGTTATTCTGTGGTTTTAAGAGTGTTTATAATAAAGTCTCTTTTACACGTCAGAAGGCTTAATTCTGAAATTCGTCGAACCCGAACGCGTAATAATAAATAGAAGGCTTTGCTTAATACAAAACCTGAAAGGGTTTCTTTCAGGTATGGTATCTTTATGGTAATTGTAACCAAAAAACTAACAGCATACACGATTACTCATAATAAATGTTCATAGTAGAAAAATGTTAGCATAATACATTTATTTACTTTCCAAAAGGGCCCCTAATTCTTATGTGCCCAGGGGCCCCCGCTTAGGTTAAGACGGCCCTGGCTCACATGCCTCGCGGTATTTAGCTTAGGTATTGCGAATCACATTAGCTAGTAAAGGGTATTAAATGTTCTGCTATAACCACCTGTGGTCAACATTTAGAGTTTAGCTTTGTTTTATGTTGGTTTATGTAGGTTTTGATTCGTTTGTTACGGTGTGACGATGAATTTTATGTTTTAAAATTGTATGCAAAGAAATTTGTCTTACATTTGAATTGATTACAAGCTGCTATTTTTCTTTCCCTCTTTAAAAGGGCTACACAATATGTAATTATGTCTGTCTTCTCAACAGGGTAGAAGAGTGAGAGAGCCTTGGGAGAGTGTTACTTCGCTTGTGCTCAGTCATAAGGATACCTGACCTCTTAAAAAACCTTGGTTTAAGTATTCTTTTCGCAGCTTTTCGTCGTAAACCGCCCTTTCTAGGGGTTTAAGGGAAATACAGGCAGCAATTTACTAGTTAATTTTTGAGTAATAGCATCGTTGTTCCGTATGCTATTTAGCGGGTTAGCTCATAATATCTTTAGAAAACCATTTATGTCTACTGCCTCAATGGGATAAAGAGAAGCTTATTAAATAGGTACACACATTAAACCTACTTGTAAGAATATCTGTATAAGATTTTATTAAAAATAAATATCATTTATTAATCCTACTAATATTATAAACGCGAAAGTTTGTAAGTATGGATGGATGGATGGATGGATGGATGGATGTTTGTTACTCTTTCACGCAAAAACTACTGAACGGTTTTGGATGAAACTTTATAGTTATATAGCTTATACATCAGAATAACACAGGCTACTATTTGACGCGATAACCGACATACACGCGGAGCCGCGAGCATAAACTAGTTAAACCATAACTTAGGTGGTCTAATTTTTACGAGATAAAACGAAAAACATAATTATTGTCATTTAATAGTTAGTCTAATATAGTAAAAAGAAATAACATGATAACTTGAGTAAGTTAAGGCACACAGTCGTGTACTGTACAACATATGTCATTATCAACAGCCTCTTATAATACACTGCTAGAAGAATTTTAAAGGAGATCAAAAAGAAAAAGCGGCTAAGTGCGAGTCGGACTCGCTCATGAAGGGTTCCGAAGCAGCAAGTAACATAATATAAAAGTTCTTGTAATTCGTTGTAACTTTGATCGATATTTTAATAATAGTGTTTTTTTTGCGGTTTACGATTTATGACGTTTTAGACTCTTATTTTAGAAGTTACAGGGGGGGGGGACACTTTTTACCACTTTGGAAGTGTCTCTCGCGCAAACTATTCAGTTTAGAAAAAAATGATTTAGAAACCTCAATATCATTTTTAAAGACCTATCCATAGATACCCCAGTTTCAGTTCCAAGTATGGGGACCCCCAAAAGTTATTGTTTTTTTTTCTATTTTTGTGTGAAAATCTTAATGCGGTTCACAGAATACATCTACTTACCAAGTTTCAACATTATAGTCCTTATAGTTCCGGAGAAAAGTGGCTGTGACATACGGACGGACAGACAGACAGACAGACGGACAGACAGACAAACGGACAGACAGACATGACGAATCTTTAAGGGTTCCGTTTTTTGCCTTTGGCACGGAACCCTAAAAAGGATACAAAAAGATTTGGCCTACCATAGGTACTAGTCTGTCTAGACGGGTTGGTCTATGTGTATCAAGTTTTCCTTCTTTTCGAAGTGAAAACTTCTTTAGGCGCGTTGAACACTTTTTGGGTGAAGAAAAATCATGGAACTCGCGTCATCGTCACCGAACGCTTTCCATGAGTTTTATTTTTTTATTTCTTTTTATCGCGCCTCGAGCAAATATACATATTTACGATGGCTGAACTCGTTGAGGTGGTCGACATGAATCACTCATTGACTGAACAAGCTGGACAACCAGTCGCCTTGTGTGTATTATCTGTTCTGATTGCCCATAAACCTGTCACACGGATCTGTCCGATAATTTATTGCAACGACGCACAGACAGACGTATTGATTGATATACGCTAATAATGTCAATAAGGTAATGTTGAAAATTATTTTTGTGAAATTTAAGAAAAATATCGAAGACTTTAAGTATATTGGGTCGTATAACCTTTGAACGTGAAATAATGGAAGTTTAAATTGTTTTTTTTAGTGTTGTAGTGTTTATTTATGGCCTTGCCAGAATGACTCTACTCCGTCTGATGGAAAGCATAAGCAGAATCCAAGAGTGATGGTCACCATATACATTGCGAATGCTGACAATGCAACAATGCAGCATGGTGACTTACACCATGATGGCCTAGTGATGCTTCTGCATCATTGGGTCTCCGGTCTCTAACGTACTAACGAAACACAACAGCACGAACGCTGTCATTTTGCGGTGATCTTCTGTGCGAGGGCAGTAAGTACCACCCCGGTCTAGCCGACCCGTTCGTACTGAAATCAGCGTGGCCCTACTATGTACCTTGAAACTTTTTTTTAAAGTATCGCTCTAGGTAAATAGATTTGGTCCGGGGGACCTTACAAACGTTTTGATAGGTACACAAAGAATACCCAGACCTAGAATAACAATTTGCGGATCACCGTTGTGTTGTCCCATGAGCTGATCGAAACCATGCCGCTCAGCACAGTAGGAAGCCGCACGGCGACAGCTTAAACTTCTGTGTATGCTATTTGTCCAGTCAAATTTACAAGAATGGTGGTACCCGTACCTTTTGCAGGCCTATACCTCAGAAATCTGTAGGTACTATTTCTGCGTAAAGAAAGGTGATGCAAAAGTCAAATCGTGAAAGTGGTTGTCAAATATATTTTGGTAATCGATTTTATTTTATTTTTCTTATTTTCGATCACGTTCGAAGAATAAGAACGAGAAAACGATTGTGATTAAAAGAATCGTTGGTCAAAGTGGATTCTAATGCGAGAGTGATCTTATATAAAAAAAAACATTGACCCACGATTATTATAATTTCAAGCGTGTCAATAAAATGAGATGTTGTTATTCAACAGCTTATATTTGGACAGTCCCTCGCAATTAATCACAGAACATAATTTGTTTTGTGCAATTAATAGATAATGTTGCTCGTAATGAATATTTATTTTATGAACCTACCTATTTTGGTAATTACTTACGATGTGTTTATACCTGTCCCATAAGAACCAATTTTGTAAAAAAAAGTTAAAAAAACTATTACCCGGACTACGTAAAAAAATTTAACTTTTGATATTTTATTCTTATAGCCTATGTCACCCGGGTCGTTATTACACACAGTAATTCTGTTTTATTACGCATCTATTGGCAGTATTGACATCTCTTTCATTAAATTGGTTCAGTTATGAACTTATGACTAAGACGCTTCTTTGAAACATACACTTACAAACATGCAAAGACTGACAAAACTATTACCCTTTCTTCGCGGATAACTTCGTCGTTTATGAACTGATTTTGATAATTCTTTTTTTAATGGAAAGGGAGATATCCCAACGGTGGTACATGATAAAGACAATAAGATCTGATGATGGCATCCAAGAGAAATCGATCGATTTGGTCGTTCTTGAAGTATTATTTTTTATTTTGTTAAAATTTTACTGGTGAGTAATATGGACAGTAATAAATGATAATCGATGCCATAAATCATTAATGTTTTACACTAAATAGATAACCACGAACATCAAAACACAAAAGTTGTCTCTTAAACACAAACAGTTCCATAAAACACGCCACTCGTTACAACATAATAAAAAAACTCAAACATCATAAAATCGGCGAAAAACAACAATATTTTCCAATAGAGCCATGGGGAACCGTAAATGTACGAACGAGTGAACAACACAGCAAAAGCTGAGAGGGTTAAGTTATGAATTAGTCTCAGGTATGTACGCTGGGTGCGTGCCATTCTTCCACAGACGAATAAAAGCGTCTGACGATCACCCGTGTCCCTATTGCGAGACCACACACCCTAAAACACTACAAATAACTTATTGAAAAGAAATTCTGTACAAATAATTCAAATTCACAATCGTTCACATAGATCCCTTAAGCTTTAACCTGCTTTCATAATGACAGCTATTTATTTAAGTATTGATAACGACATGCTAAGGCTTTCAATCATGTAAATGAACACAGTTGTTCAACAAACAAAGAAAGGCTCTTTGGTGATGATATCGCTGCTACAATGCGCTGTAATTTATACCAATCTAATATCTAATCAAATCTTTCACGATATTAAAAATACAAAACTTTCACTGGAAGCGCGATAGTCTCGCATTGCGCGCTGCCGCCGAGCGCCGAAGCTGTGAAGCTCCGCCGCCCCGCCAGTCCGCCGCCGGCTTTCAACCGGTGCGCACGTGCCGCTGTACGCGCCCTTACACGAAAACTTTACGCGAGTGATTGTGACAGTGAGTGAACATGCCCGCCCGCGCCGTGGCTCTGCTTGCCACCGCGGCCCTCGCGCTCGCTGCCACCCCGCCCGATACTTGCTACGAGGACGGCCGCCCGCGCCGCTGCATCCCCGACTTCGTTAACGCGGCTTTCGGAGCCCCCGTCGTCGCATCCTCCATCTGCGGAAGACGAGGCCCCGAACGCCTCTGTGACCCACCCGGAGAACAACCAGCTGAGAACGCTTGCAGAGTCTGCGATGCCGCCAGATCCGACCGAAGACACCCTCCGACCCACCTAACCGATTTGAACAATCCTCACGATGTTACCTGCTGGAGATCCGCACCGATCCCTCCGACTGCTTACGATTCCCCTCCTGATAATGTCTCTCTTACTCTTTCCCTCGGAAAGAAGTATGAGTTGACTTATGTGAGTCTTCAATTCTGCCCGAAAGCGGCTCGACCCGACTCCGTTGCGATTTACAAGAGCGCAGACTACGGCGTGACTTGGCAACCCTTCCAGTTCTATTCCAGCCAATGCAGACGGGTTTATGGCAGACCGAATAAAGCTACTGTGACCGCTGCAAATGAACAAGAGGCTAGATGTTCAGACAGTCATAGATTAACTGGCGAAAGCTCCGGAGGTGCAAGACTGGCGTTTAGCACTCTCGAAGGTCGTCCGAGCGCTGCTAACTTTGATATATCTCCAGTTCTCCAAGACTGGGTTACCGCTACTGACGTGCGGGTGGTTTTCAACCGCCTACACATGGTTAGCGAAGGTGACGAAGTCGACAATAAGAAGCAAGCGGCTCCGGGCAGTCAGCATTACGCGGTTTCGGACTTTGCCGTGGGCGGGCGGTGCAAGTGTAACGGTCATGCTTCGAGGTGCATTCCTATGAAGGGCAGCGAGGCGGGTAGTGGTAGTGTGCAGCAGCTGACCTGCGACTGTAAGCACAACACCGCCGGGAGGGACTGCGAGCGCTGCAAGCCGTTCCACTTCGACCGGCCATGGGGACGAGCAACGGCTAGAGACGCCAACGAATGCAAAGGTAAGAACTTTGTATATCACTTCCTTATATAACTAACTTATGGTAAGCATAAAATTAACATACCCCAATTTATAAATGTAAATATAGCACATAGCTGAAATAAATGACAATCTTAATGTTTAAGAAGGTGTTTTCTATTGTCGGATAAATTTTCTAAATCGATCAATGAAATATCTCACGTGTGTAGGATTGAATAAGCTATTATTATAATGGGTACACTATTATAGAGAGTCTCAGATTGTGAATATTTTTATGAATAGAAGAATGATTCATGATAACTTCGAAGCAACTAACACTTAAAACCGTTTTGTACTAAATAAATAATGTGCCCTGTTAATAGAGGTGCGAACTTTTAAAAATATTACCAAATAAATTGCCTATTAATATTCCGTTTCGTTATTTCTAATATATGGATGACATTATCTATGAGTTATGTGTCGGTTGTAAAATTTTGTTAGCTAACGAGCGTTTAGTTGTATTTTAAATAAATTGTACATATACGAGTAAGAGTTTTGATATGCAAATTTCAGTTGATTGGCTATCCTGCGACTTGAATACTTTTACCGTAAGCAAAGTTAAGAAACACAAATTAAAAATGTAAATTAAAGAAAAATAAATGGTCTTTTTTTATTAAATTTGTTGAAGATTATAGGGAGTAGAGCCACGCTGATTTCAGCATGAATGGGCCGGCTCGACCGGGGCGGTACTACCCTCGCACAGAAAATCAACGTAAAATGACAGCGTTCGTGCTGTCGTGTTTCGTTGGTGAGTGCGAGACCGGAGGCCCAAATAGTCTAGTCAACAAGTTCCATACTTGTTGACTAGACTAAAGGATGCAGCAGCATCACTAGGCCGCCGTGGTGTGGGTCGCCATACTGCATTGTTGCATTCGCAGTGAGTATGGTAACCGCCACTCTTGGATTCTGCTGATGCTTTCCATCAGGCAGAGTAGAGTCAGTTTGGCGGACCGTAAATAAAAAAAAATAAAAAAAGATTCATGTTCGAGGTTGCAGTAATTTTGAATCAACACTAGATTCAGCTCTAGGCTCTAAAGAACAATTGAAATAAATTAGTGGTGTCGATATTAGCTAAATCTATTTATATAAAAGAGGAAGGTGACTGACTGACAGACTGACTGACTGACATACCCAGAGATCAACGCACAGCCCAAAGCCCTGAAGCTAGAATCCTGAAATTTTGCATGTAGGTCTTATATAACGTAAGTGAGCACTAAGAAAGGAATTTTTGAAATTCCACCCCTAAGGGGGTAAATCAGGGGATGAAAGTCTGCGTGAGCGAAGCTGCGTGTAAAAGCTAGTAAGTTATAAAGAAGTATCGCCGGCTTCAATAATGTCAAATTGTAAACTGTACTATTCGTTCCTTAATTTTCCTAAGCATTATTTCTTCAATTTTTTCAAGAGAGTTTGGTATATATACCCTTTCAAATTAAAAATGAATTTTCTAAATCGGTCTATGAAAAGTTCCGAGGTTCAACCTGTTTCATTTTCAAAGTCCAGTACAATGTGAGTTGGTACAGTCGTTTATCAAATACGTAGACGTCTCCACGTTTTGATTAATTAATACTAAATCTGATTGTTTCATTATGTAACTAAATAATTACATATTTTTCAAACCGATTTGTTTTAATACAAGGGATCTGTCCCGGCTTTGCACGGAAGTCTTTTAAATTCTCGAAATCTCTACTATAATATGCATGTATTACAAATATAAATCCTCCCCTTGAATCACACTATCTATTGCTGAAAACTGCATTGAAATCCGTTAAGTAGTTTAAAAGATCTAAGCGAACAGAGAGCGCGGCAGCGTAAGCGTCTTCTATAAATGCTATCTAAAGAAGACGAACCCTCCAGTTCACTAAATGTTGGTTGTCGTAGTTGAACCTACTAACAGCCTACAGTGCTTCCAAAGTCAAGTAAATTTCGGAGGCTTCTTGGAGAATACTAATACCCCTAAAACTTTTGAAAACTGGTCCCACTCTTTTTGGCAGGGTTCAATCTCTTCTGGGGAGTAGGTATACTTGAAAATGCGCACATAGCTCTTGATCAAATAAAAGGTCATATGTATAAGGAATATGAATATGTGTGTGATATTCTAACGTGCATATTCTATTTGGTTAAAAAATATCCTTAGCACCCTAAAGGTTTTTTTTCACAAATTACTAAAATAGAGATATATTATAGAGTTCTGTCGCAAAAACATGAAGTATTTTTCACAAAGCCACGTCTTAACTTCTTATTAAATTAAATAAATTAAAACCGATTTAAAATTCCGAAACCCGTTCTCCATTCACACACCGACTTCCTCGCTTCTGTTAACCCTAACTTGCTAGCAGATATTATTATAACCACTAGTTAAACTAATTGATTTATGACACGACATCGCTGTCCGTTAATTATCATTTATGACTTATAAAGTTTTACGCTCCGGCAGTGGCACATCCATCATGCATTGATGAGTGGAGAAAGTGGAGTGGCGAAGATTACTTTAATATTTTATTTTTTGACGTTAGATAAGTAATGGCTTGAACAATAAATGACAATACCAAAAATATTGCAGGAATTAAAACTAGACGTCGTAAAATGTGTTAAGATTTTAACTGTCTAAGGAAAGTTTTTTTTTAAAAATGCATTTTTTTTTAAATAAATAAATAATTAATATTTCGGACATCTTACACGCAACGCCATCTAGTCCCAAGCTAAGCAGTGCTCGTGTCTCTACTAAATTTTCCTCTTTAAAAAATATACATATGGATTTTTGAAAGAATAGAATGATTTATAAACCAAGAAAAATCTTTCTGTATCGATAAAAATTACTTCTATTTTAATATGAATATATTAACGATGGCGATGTAATGTTAAACTTTGGAGATTCATAACGAATCTGGAGAATAGACATCGATAATTATGATTATGTTACATAGCGAAAAACCCAGTTACATTTTTTTGTAAAATTTGTATCAGTAGTAAGAATATTGGTGACCGGAAAAGACGTAATTATGTATTTACAATATGTACTGTTGTAAAGGAATTTTTAGGTCTTGACTGATTCCTATAAGTCTGGACCCTTTTCTAACCCTGACGCTACTAAGACAGCGAGATCCAAAGCTCAAATATCATCACCATAAAGTTCAAATTTAAACACACATCGTAAACGTTCAAAAAACAATTAACTACAACAATGACCCAACTCACAGAGAATAAAACAAAACCTAAAAGTTATTAATAATGATTTGACACAACTGTCAATCATTTTTTTCTTGAATGTTCTCGAAAAATAAACGACCGATAGCATTCCAATGGGTTATTTACTTAAGATTTTGTCTACACAATTATCTCGATATTCCATATCTCAGACCTAACAAACTCAGAGCGATAATAGGGCTGCGCCCACGCATCCTTGCTCTATGATTTGTTACCACAAACGTTTACTATCATAAATTTACAAACTATACTTTAAAGATGTTTCAAGGACCCTTATTTTCTATAATTGTTGTCTCTAAAGTAATAGTAAATATTTTATGTTCATTTTTATGATTCTCGTAAAAGAAGACGATATTTTTTTCGTAATATTATAAATTTATGGGTTGTGGCATTTTATTTTGTTGCAGAGTCTTGTTGATAAATTATTTGACAGTCCTAAAATGTTGCAGGAAATGTTTGTCAACATTAATTGCAGCCCAATTCGTTTTTTTTCGGATATCTGATACACAACGTCATCTAGTCCCAAACTAAGCAGAGCTTGTATTAGGGTAATAGACAACTGATAGAAGTACACAATTACTTTGTTTTAGTAAATACATACATATTATGCATAGAAAACACCCAAACTTCGAAACAAGTATTTGCAGATCATACAAACATTTCTAACCCGGGAAGCGAACCCGAGACCTTAAGCACAGCATTCGCATACGCTACTACTGCGCTACTGGGGCAGTGATAGATAACTGATAAGTGATAGATTAAAAGAAAGTTCCGAAAACAAACTGTAGGTGGCAATTACAATCAACGTTGAACGGATGGGTTTTGCTAATGAGATGCGACACCAGCTCCCGGGGGTCATATTTGCTGAACGGAGGGTATCTGACAGGATTATCCCTTAACGGAAGTATTCCTAAAAGCCTAAAAAGTCTCGTTGATAGGATAAGTCTTTTCATGTGAACCGGGTTCAGAACAATCTCCTTTATAGGTTCTACATGAAATCTCGATAATAAGCTTTTGAGAGGAAATGGTGGAATAATGGCTTATGGCTTTACAAGTCTGTCATATATACCTACTATACTGTATACACACGTTACACAAAAAGAAATGGCGTTTGATAATGACGATGTATAGTTTCATATACATTACAAGAGCATTAATACATGTAGGTAGTAGAGCCACGTTGATTTCTGCACGAATGGGCCCGCTCGACCGGGGCGGTACTACCCTCGCACAGAAAATCAACGTAAAATGACAGCGATCCTGCTGTCGTGTTTCGTTGGTGAGTGCGAGACCGGAGGCCCAAATAGTCTAGTCAACAAGTTCCATACTTGTTGACTAGACTAAAAGATGCAGCAGCATCACTAGGCCGCCATGGTGTGGGTCGCCATACTGCATTGTCTGCATTCGCAGTGAGCATGGTGACCACCACTCTTGGATTCTGCTTATGCTTTCCATCAGGCAGAGTAGAGTCATTATGGCGGGCCATACATATAAAAAAAAAATGCATTTAATGTTCTTGCTGTAGAAAACTATCACAATGAGTCTATAGTAGAGTAGAATACCGTGGGAGAGCCACGCTTCTGCATGAATGGGCCGGCTCGACCGGAGTGACATCACGGCCTCATAGAAAACCGGCGTGAAACAGCGCTTGCGCGGTGTTTCACCGAGTGAGAGAGGTTACCGGAGGCCCATACCCCAACCCCTACCTCTGGCCTACCCTCTGGTGTTGCGGGTGTCCATGAGCGGCGGTAATCGCTTACCATCAGCCGATAAGTCTACTCGTTTGCACTCCATTCCATAAAAAAAGAATATATAGGAATGTAGAAGTTTGATGCAAAAACTGTAATGTAAATACCAAAGATCATCAAAAGTGGTGTTAAACTATACAGAGTTTTTTATCATCACAGTTTTAATAGTCATAATTAGTATGGACATGAATACTTGCAAAATCTTTGCGAGCAAGCCATAAGCAAGCGAACTTTTTGTTCTGTAATGGGCGATTACCGACGCCATGGACGGGTGTCCATGGGCGACGGCATGGCAACACCTGAGGCGTCACAAGTGCGTTGCCGATCTTTGGGGGATGGGATGGGGGAGGGGTTGGGGTATGGGCCTCTGGTATCCTCACTCACTCGGTGAAACACAGCGCAAGCGCTATTTCACAGCGGTTTTCTGTAAGGCCGTGGTATCACTCCGGTCGAGCCGGCCCATTCCTGCCAAAGCGTGGCTCTCCCGCGTGTTAAACTTAAGGGTAACAAAACCCTCTCGTAGCTATAAAATTGGTCCGATGAACTAATGTACATATACATTGATTTATAGACCATTATGTAATAGGAAATATATTTTACATTAATTAACAAACTGAGAACCACGGTTTAGTACCTTTACAACAACTAAAGTTAGTCTAAAAAAGTAGCCCAAGTTATTTCTTATGTCATCAGTTAACTGCCAGTGAAAGTCCTGTCACAATCGGTCTAACCGTTCCAGAGATTTACCGGAACAAACTGACAGAGAGACAAGAATTTCTTCAAGTTGTGATGTAAGTACCGTATATACTTTCATCTGCATTCAGTGAAAAGCTGTAAATTTGATTTTTTTAGGGTATAGGGGGCAGACGAGCAGACGGATCGCCTGATTGTAAGCGATTACCGCCGCCAATGGACACCCGCAACACCAGAGGCGTCACAAGTGCGTTGCCGGCCTTTTAAGACGGAGTTCGCTCTTTTAGTGAAAGTTTGAAGGTCGTATTGGTCCTATTGTAATTTCAAACAGACAATTTTATTTATTTGTACGAGATAGGTATTAAGTCCTAAACATAACATTAAAGTTATTATTTTTAACCGACTTCCAAAAAGGAGGAGGTTCTATGTTCCACTGTATGTTTTTTTTTTGTGTATGTTCACCGATTACTCCGTCAGTTGTGGACCGATTTTGAATATTTTTTTTGTATTGGAAAAGGTATGCTTTCGAGGTGGTTCCATTGCCAGCATATCAGGATCTGATGATGGGATCCCAGGGAAATCGAGGGAAACCCTCATTTTTTATAGGCACATACTACGTTTTTCGTATATTTTCTGAAGTTACACCGGCATTTGCGTCTGGTAATGATGATGACTTCAAACAGATTCTAGGTACCTAGCACACATTATAATACTACTATTTAAATGAATAAAGAATTAGGTATAGGCAATTTATGAAGAACCAGTTTATTTTACGCTTTTAAGTGTTTTTTTGGCAGAGAGTTGTCGTTGGATGTTTTTTGAAAGTCGGTTTTTTTATTTTTATAATTGACTATAACCGTACTCAGCTTTATCAATGGTTAACATCACTATTTCGCGGATTGCGCGTACATATATTCGCATACAAGCGGCTGCATCGTCAGGTTGTCGCTGCGTTCATGCTCTAAACCTACGCTTATTGAACGCCTACGCTATCTAACCGGTAGTGTGAAGGGAGCTTTATATTATTTGTATTTCCATTTTACTACTAAAAAAATAGTGCTTCTCGAGGTAAATTATGCCACAAAGAAATATTACATATAAATTACTATTCCTATAAAATAATATTATCATCCAAATCACTAAGTTTGTCTACGGTAATATCGATACACTGCTGGAATCGTACAAAAACTTGTTTAGATACATTTTATCGATAAAAATCGAATGTTATCTGAACAAAACGGGTCTTTTCGCACCATAACCTCATTCCATAAATATAATTTACACGCACCATTTTAGTTGAATACACTTCGATACAAAATAAATAAAAATGAAGCCATAAAAATGATTATTCGGTAATAAAACACATTCCGGTGTATTTGTAGCGGGTGTTGGTTCAAAATCTTGAAATTCTACGTTTGCGATGACTACATCCTTACATAGTATAAAATAAAGTCGCTTCCGATTCAATGCTCTTTTCGGCAATATATAGACTGATTCAAGAGGAAGGTTTATATTATATAACCAGCTGCGCCCCACGGTGTTGCCTTTTTTATGGTATAGGTGTCAAACGAGCAGACGTATCACCTGATGGTAAGCGATTACTGCCGCCCATGGACACCTGCAACACCAGAGGCGTCACAAGTGCGTTGCCGACCTTTGGGGGATGGGGAAAGGGACGTGGGGAGGGGTTGGGGTATGGACCTCCGGTATACTCACTCACTCGGTGAAACACAGCGCAAGCGCCATTTCACACCGGTTTTCTGTGAGGCCGTGGTATCACTCCTGTCGAGCCGGCCCATTCATGCCGAAGCGTGGCTCTCCCTTCGGTTGTTGTTGTAACTACAACACCAAGCGCAGGTAACACGGCTAATATATCTTGAAATTTTTAAAATGGCTGATAACTCTGGCTCTGTTAAGTATAAAAATATCATACAACTGCCTTGCATAGTTATTAACCAATATAATGCATTCCACTATTGAATATAAGCCACTGTTTACAAGATTTTTGAACAAACTTAAAATTTGAACTTAAATAGTTGAATATGTGGTCGCTAAATATCTCAAAATATCTCCCTCAAACTCCTTTTTTATATATGCTATTTATATATTATACAAAATACCTGAATACTTAAAGATTACACAATGCCGCATACGCAGCAGGTATGTATGTAAAAAGCAAGGTGCTCGAAGATTGCTTAAAATATATGTATTGTAAAAAGTGTTTACATTATTTACATTTCGTAGTTAAAATAAGTGAAAAATACCAACTATACTTTTATCGGAGCCTTTAATGGATATTTCCGAGACTCTGGTTACTTGTTCTGAATTATTCTAGAACTTAGAAGTTAGAAATTCAGTCCATTAGTGTCTCTGTCCATCAGGAGACTGTGATCCAAACCTGTACAAACAAACTAGCCTTTTAAGCTAGGTTTACGAATTGGGTTTTTGAATTATATATTAATAATTGTTGTTTCTCAAAGTAAATATTTTATGTTCATTTTTATGATTCTCGTAAAAAAATTATATTTTTTTCGTAATACCTATTATAAATTTATGGGTTGTGACATTTAATTTTGTTGCACAAGTTTTATAGATATATTATTTGACAGTCCTAAAATGTTGCAAGAAATGTTTGTCAACATTAATTGCAAACCAATTAGTTTTTTTTCGGATATCTGATACAGAACGTCATCTAGTCCGAAACTAAGCAGAGCTTGTACTAGGGTACTAGACAACTGATATAAGTACACAATTACTTTGTTTTAGTAAATACATACTTAATATGCATAGAAAACACCCAAACTTCAAAACAAGTATTTGCAGATCATACAAACATTTGTTCCGACCCAGGATTCGAACCCGAGACCTTAAGCACAGCAGTCGCATACGCTACCACTGCCCTACTGAGGCAGTGACAGAATAAGTGATAGATTAGAAGAAAGTTCCGAAAACAAACTGTAGGTGGCAATTACAATCAACGTTGTGCGGATGGGTTTTGCTAATGAGATGCGACACCAGCTCCCGGGGTCATATATTCAGTCCATTAGTGTCTCTGTCCATCAGGAGACTGTGATCCAAATCTGTACAAACAAACTAGCCTTTAAGCTAGGTTTAAGAATTGGGTTTTTGAATTGCACCCATTTCTTGTTCAGAAGCAAACGATATAAAATATGTAGGTAGAAATATCTGCCCAAGACTTTTAATACCTATTTCAATAAAACGGTATCTTGTACCGTCACAGGGAACTTGATAAATAGATTCTATACAATCCGACCAGCGTAGGTAGAGCTCTCGATGATGATATTTCTGAACACTTTACTTGAGGTTTGCGGACCTTTGTAGTAGTTTGTGAAATGTGATGAAATAAATATACCTATGTGATTTTTATAATAACGTATATTAATCCAGCTTTTTACTTGTGATTTCGTTTGCTTTAGTATTGATTTTTACGTGGTAGAGCTATGGTTTGGTATAAAGCCCCTCCAGTTTCTATAGCCTTTTCTATAGAAACAGAACTTCGGTATACCCTAGTGCTAGGCCCCACATTCCTAGCACTAGGGTATAGGGTCTTCGGTCTTGATAACAGTCGCTTCAGGTAAATAAAAATAGTTTAGTCGTATCGTAGTCGACTTAAAGACGGCCGAAGTGTATAGCATATTCTAAATTAATTCATAAATGACAGAGTTCAGAATATGCAAAAATAGTTTCATTGAGAAAGTACCCTTATTTTTATTTTTGGAGTTGGTAATTAAATAAAGAAAAATGGTTTTAAAATAATGTTATTTCTGAATAAATAAACGTAATAAAATTAATCTCAACATGTGTAGTTTCGGGTGCCTATTTATTTGAAGTGTCAGGTATCGATCTGTATCTGATCTAGATAATTTAATTTTATTGTGTTACTTGTGCGCTAAACGTGCTGTTTGTGTCTCGAGCCTTGGTTTATTGCTTGTCACACTACGCAGGGTTGTCAGATTAAAAAAATATTTTTTGCTTTTTTCTGATTTTGTGTTTTGAAAAAAAGATGTTTCTTAAAATGTATGATAGGATTACTCAATTTTCTTTTTTCAATTGGCTGCGAGAAGGGATTAAACTATCCCCTTACATATTATTTGAAAAATATAAACTAGAAAAAAAACGGTATATTTTTTTAAAACGTCTAATGTCTAAAATTAGCTTTTTTGCTGACGATTTTATCAATAGAAGAACCGCTGACAATAGTTTAGCCACTATCACAAATGGAGTGAGGATGGTTTATGGCTTCTTTGCAAAAGGGTCTGATAATGATTATCTAGGAATTTGTTTTAAATAGACAAAAATTCTGTAGATTCTGACATTCTCTAGATATCACAGGGACAGGGTTGTTTTAATTGGGATGTTTAGTAGCATTCTTAGATTGTGAACATAAATATTACGAAGCTAGAAATAGGGTAGGCTAAAAGGTGAAGCCAGTCTATATATAACTTGCAACTATTTACCTATCGTAAAAGGTAAATAGTCGTCGCTTCTAGAAAAAAGGCGATAAAAGTGAAAAAAAAAATGCAATTCGAAAGTCGTCCTACATTTTTTTAAAAGGATTAATGTACAGGTTTCCAAACATAGGAGTATAGAAAAAGTTGAATCTACATTTCAATAATACGTTTTAGATTTATTTTTAAAACCAGTTTTTAAGTATGTCACAACCCTACAATTTCTAGTGATTGATAATATCAGGTTATTTGTCGAGATATGTCTGTACAGCTTGTTTTATGGGCCGAGGAAGTGATAAAAACCGTGTATTTGATTACCAATGTCTTATTTCCTTTACGACACATCAAATTGATATTTATTTTAGAACAATAGCTTGGTAAATAGGTTATGGCGGACGACCGTACGTTTAGAGGACGTTATAAATTTTGGAGGTTGCGGTCGAGCGTTGTATATTTTTGAATTTAGAATAGCTTTAATTTTCTTAATAAAAATGAATAGGGCGTTAGACCGCAAGGTGTTATCTGTGCCATACAGTTATAATGATTCCTGCTTTTTAATCAAATTGTTTTTTTTATGTACGTGGGTAAGACATTTCTTGCGTTCTTATTGGGTTTAACCCCTGACGCAAACAGAGGGGTGTTATAAGTTTGACGTATCTGTCGGTCTGTCTGTCTGTGGCACCGTAGCTCGCGAACGGATGAAGCGATTTCAATTTAGTTTTTTTCGTATGAAAGGTGAGTTACGTGCGAGTGTTCTTAGACATGTTTCATGAAAATCGGTTGAGCCGTTTAAAAGTTTTGGGGGTGAAAGTGGGGAAGAGTAACCGAATGTCTGCAAAAATATCATCGAGTGGGGTCCCAAATGAAAGCGCATAACGTGTTTTTTACTTTTTTTAAGGGAACTCAGGTTATTTTGTCGGGGGTTTTTTTTATTTTGAGAATTTATAGTTTATTCAATTTAATGAAAGCAAAACAACGAAGGTAAAGTTTTTTTTTAATGTATCATGTAGCTGTTGACGAGCTTAGATATCATTAGCACTTATCCTCGTTAATGGTTTAAAAAAAGAAATATATGTTGAAAAACACTGTAAACGATACTCTTTTGTTTCTGGCCATTTAAAAATGGCATTCATTGTTTTTTTTTACTTTTAACCCGTAGTCTGAGCTTTACCTACTGCTTTTTTAAATTTTGATGTTAAGAATAACAACAAATTGATTTTCGATGTTCGGATCGATTTTCAGTGTTATCTCAGAAGTGGCTAAACCGTGTGTGTGTTGTTTTGTGTATTGTCTGAAAGATCACCAACATAAAAGAAATTGAATTCCATTCCAACACATATAATATACATAAGCAATCCAAAGCTCTGAAGAGATGAGTTTGATGATGGGATGAAAAGTAATTAACTATTCTGCAATCTATTTTCTTTAGAAATTACAAGAAAACACAATATCTTCTCTTAGAGTGGTTACCCTGGTGGTCCTAGTGTTCATTCATAGCCTATTCTCTGGCCGCCATTATGCGGGCATAGACACAACACATGACGTTTAGTACTTACGTAAATACGACATACCTATTTAATTTGTTAAAGGTAAGTAAGTTCAACTGCACCGATGGCGGTAGTTTCTTCGATCTCTTCACGGCGTGGGTTCGATCATCACATGGGATAACATGGGAGTGTGGGTGTTCTTTGTGATTGTTACATGTTTGCAAAGACTATAGATGTTTTCATTTTTGAATAACATTTAAAATAATGTTTTTTTTTTTGTAAATTGGATTTGTCTTTTTTTCAATACTGTCTATTTTTAACTGACTTCAAAAAAGGAGGAGGTTCTCAATTCGACCGTATATATGTATTTTTTTATGTGTTCGCGGATAACTTCGTCGTTTAAGAACCGTTTTTGGTAATTATTTTTTAATAAAAGGAGTTATCCCAACGGTGCAGGTGGTACCGTGATAAGGACACTAAGATCTGATGATGATATCCAAGAGAAATCGAGTCGAACCTTGAAGTCGGTTTTTGTTAAAATTTTACTTGTTTAATTCTTGTAAATATGTAACTTCCTAGGGAAGGGTTTAGAATTATGAGTGGTAATTTGGACAAAACATAAATAGTGTATCAGTAATGTCAAAGTATATTCCAGTATTGGGTCTGCTTTACTATGTCTTTTTTACACAATGAGCCTGCCAAAGTAACTACTCTGCCTGAATGAAAGCATGGGCACAATCCAAGAGTGGTGGTCACCATACTACTCATTGTGAATGAGACCATACAACAATGCAGCATGGTGACAAATACTATGGGGGCGTAGAGATGCTTCTGCATCATTGAACATTGACAAATATCAGCTCAATTTTAATAAAATAATAATTATATTTTCACACATTTACTACACGGTCGTATGATACCAAACCGGGCAGAACATGTTCATTAACCGATCTTCACATATATATATCTTTATATACACACATCAAAAGTGTCTAGGGATCAAGCATTTTTATGCGGATTTCTTGAGATTGAGATGTGGCTTTGGCCCTGGCCTGCTCAGTCGCCAGACTTGAACCCGATTGAGCATGCATGGGATATGCTACAGAGAAAAGCTCTGCCGAATATGGAGGGTATCCAGTCGCAAGAAGACCTTTTTTTGTTGTTGCAACGAACATGGGCGGCCATTCCACAGCGTGTTTGGATGAACTCATTTTGAGTATGCCAAACCGATGTTCTTGTGTTGTTAGTGTTCGCGGTAGAAACACGGATTATTAATTGTTTAAGTTACCTAATAAAATTTTAAAGAAAACTGTTATTTCAGTCTTTTTTTCGAACTTTAATGTTAGTGGTTCAAATGTCAAAAATTCCTTTATTAGGAAAATGGCAAATTTCTTTATTAATGCAAAGGTGACTTGGTTTATCGTTACTGTGACAAACGAAAACACTTTATTTGATGAATCCTTAAAGAAAATTTTAATTAATATCAATCAGGAGAAAAGTTATTGCAAAAATATATGTCGATCCCTAGACACATATTTTGATCCCTAGACACTTTTGATGTGTGTATTTCTAACATACATACGTATAGATCAATTAAATCTATACAAATAAATAAAATTGGAGTGCCTGTTTTTAATATTAAAATGACCGCTTTTTACTAAATGCATATGTATTTTTTTGTCTGTCTGTGACTAATCTCTGGTACAGCTGGTACGACTGGAATTTCACTGGCAGATAGCTGATGATATAAGGAGTAACTTAGGCTAATTTTAGAATAACTTTGCCCCGCGGCGTTACCCGGGGTTACTGTTGTACCGCGAGTAACGCCGCGGGGCTCAGCTAGTATAAAACAAAAATAAATCTCAAAAATTGCTTTAGTGAAGAATGCTCCTACGATTCCCACGGCGGCTATAAACCAAGTCGTTACTTATGTCCCATTTTATATCACACACCAATGAATGATTTACACAAGTAATAACCCTATTTTTCTCTGCCCTACCTGCGTGTGGTTGAGCGAAATTATCGGGGAGGTGGGCGGCAGTCCACCTACATACGTTGTTTTATCACCTGGGTGCGATCACTGGACCGACTGTTTTATTTATATGGGACACTGATATTTTATTAGTTATAAATAAATAAAAATGGACCCCGTTCTGCAAGTGTGTAATTAAAAGTAGCGTTGTATTATTTATAGACAAGTAGGTACTAGCTTTTGCCTGCGGTTCTGCCTGCGTGTATGTCGGTTATCGCGGTAATAGTAGCCTATGTCCTTCTTAAAAAATCAAAGTATCTCCATGTCAAATTTCTTTGAAATCGGTGCAGCGGTTAAGACAGACAGAGTTACTTTCGGATTTACGATATAAGTAGGTATTATGGGTAAAACTTTTGAGGGCTACTATTTTACAGCAATAGTCATTCGATTTACATGAGACCCTAACGTGCTTTTACTCAAACTTCACAATCCACAATCCATCTTCATCTAGTCGTCCACAATTAACAAGAAAGTTAAATGCCACTTCCTATGCAATTCCGGTCTTTCCAATATAATCAACCAATTAGTAATATTAACTACTAACTAACTACGTCTAAAAACAAATAAAAATAACAATAAAAAGTTGTTTCGGATTTCGATTGTACGAATATCAGAACGTGAATTTTTGTCTAAGAAAAACGCCTATCTATGGTTTATCTTTTTAATTAGGAATATATACGTTTCTTTTTTTCCACCTTAAAACTATGCACTGATAGCATTTAAATAATATTAACATGCTGACAGCTTATAATTAACACGCCATTACAACAAATTAACTCCTTCAATTTAAAAATAAATAGTTGAGAGCTTATATACAACTGTCTAAAATAAGTCCGTATGCAGTAATGAACATTTCACCGCATCGTTAACGAACCTCCTTGCCGAGACTTACAGCATTGCTCGTCCATTAGGCAAAGACAACAACGTGTCTAACTAATTTTGTCACGAGAACAAAAAAAAGTTGGTACAGATAAGCTAATATTTATGGCGGGCTGTTCATGTTGCTATCTGTGATGTTGGCAGCGCTGCTATCGAGCTACTGGCGCGAGTTACTAGCGTTGGCGATAAACAGAATTAGTATTTTATGGTTTTATGTTGAATTGGCTACATTTAGTGTTCTGAGATCTATGAATTAATTATTTAGGCTAGACTTTATTAGTTAGGTAATGGCTAGATCTTATTCTTATTTTATAGCGTCGTTATACCTGTTTTACTTTTGAAGTGTTATAGTAAAATTGTTTTTGCGTCGTAAAACCATTTGACCATTTAGATTGTTTGGTTTTTATAGATCAGAAATGATGTCACTTTTGCATGCCCCTTGTCTTTTTAGGTCTTTCTGTAGTTACATATATATGTAAGACTTGACATTTTGCCATCTGAAAGCCAGCTCTAGCACCGCTTATTGCATCTGCTACCTGGCACACAATTACATCATTTTCAGAAAACCACTCCAACAAATTGCAGGAGAAGAAGACAATACATCTCACACATCAAAGAAACTTATTATCATACCCTTTGGGCAGGGTGGTATAGTAGGACACAATCTCCTTTCTAAAGAGAAGCAATTCAGCAATGGATTGTTTGACTCTGTTGACGATGATTATAGTATCAATCTTAGAACTTAGAAAAAGCTAATTTAGAACCAGTTTGCAAATTAAACAAGATGAATGTCACATCAGGGTACGAACACAGCTGTCAAGCAACTCCGTTAAGCAAGTTAACAAGTATGCGATTATGGATCGTGTACAGCGTTTGGAAGACAGCTGACGTGTACGTGAACAGTGACATATGGCCAGTGACCACTTATAAGTGGTCATCTGCCAACTGCCGCACGCCAGTGACTGCACGAATGGAGGTTCATCACTGAATATGTAAAATCAAGAATTATCTATCAACTTATACAAATAAATGAAATTGAAGTTTGTAATTTCAAATTAACAGCTTTTCACTAAATGTGTATGATACGGTATTTACAGTAAAAAAATAGTTTTTGAATTTTTTGTCTCTCTGTTTGGTACGGCTAATCTCTCGAACGGCTGAACCAATTTTTACAGGACTTTCACTGACAGATAATTGAGAATATAAGAAGTGACTAGCTAACTTTATTCTAGACTAGCTTCGCCCCACGATGTTACTAGTTTTAAATTTAAAAATTTACATTTAAATTGTTGTAAAGGTACAATATCAACAGTGGGTAACACTGCGAGGCACAGTTAGTTATCTATAATTCCTCGTGTAATGTCGTTGTTTACATTTAATTTCGGAACTATGTTACCGATGTTTACGTTTTTTAAATGTGTGTTTTACTGTTTAATATAGGATAGTTATCGTCACGCTTATACCAATAGGAGCAGAGCATAATTGAAAAGAGACGCAGACGAAGTTATGTGTGTCAGTAAGTAAACCTACATAAACGAGAATTAATATAACCTTTAAGACAGTCTCAGCTATAATGTGACCTGTTCGAATAATCGGTTAAGCATAAAACTGTAACAAGTTTGTATCTATTTTAGAACAATTACGTATAAATTACACACTCCATATGTTTCTCTTACAATAGTCACTTTATCTAAGAAAAGAGAATCAAACCGCAATTGGCAAGAGTCCAACTCTCTAATAAAGAGGAGCATTCATGTATCCAGTAAACTAGCTGATAGTGATTTGACTAAGAAACCGAGCATTTAATAAAAATGTAATGAAAACGTGGCAAATTTATTCATTTTGAGAGACGCAGCCGAAAGTAACCGAAGAAAGTAAGTAGCCGAAGCTAAAATATTATATACTAGCTCTTGCTTGAGGCTCTGCCTATCTTCATTAGTTTTTCTTTTATATATCTTTAATGTACAGATCGACCTCTTACAATTTCATACATGTATAAAAATCAATAGATTTCTACAAACGACTTAGATGTATTGTTTTGAATTTAGAACAGACCGTTGTTTTTTTTATTTATCTATCAATCTCTATGGTGGTCTTTCAAGCGCCAAGTAATACATTATCGGCACATTAAAAGACGCCTACTAAAATATAATGTAAAGAACTATTGACAAATAGGTTCCATAAATTATCAACATAATCTCCTGTCAAAATTAGTATTGTCAATTTGAGATTATTGTTTTTTTTAATCTTATAGAGCTCTGTTGGTATGTTATCTGTGGGCTATTTTGTTTCGAAATATTTGTTAATGGATCTTACTGCCATTATGCTTCGAAATTTTGAATTAATGTTTGTTACTCCATTAGGGTGGAACGGCCGAATGATACTGAATGAAATTTTAAACAGAGCTAGAATATACTAACGAGAGCAAAGCATTGGGTAGTATTGCTTCTATATAATAGTGTTGAAGTTACTTCTTATTGTTGTACTATAAGATTTTTCAGCCAACGCAACGGGTATTAGCATAGTTTTTTTATCAAAAACTGAGACTGGTTTTTATCAAGAGAGTGACTCAAGACGAAGGTTTAATTTATCCCATCATCATCAAAGGCCTACTAAAACTATTTTTCGTACAGGCAATATTATTCGTAATGGAATGAGCTCAGAATACTACTTCTATTCCTCATACTACTGTTGTACGTCAAGCACAAGTACATTATATTACCACTGGTAAACGCTTACCATCAGGCACTACGTGTGCTTGCCTTACAACTTTCATTAAAAAAAGATTAAAAGTAGACTGTACTTGGCTAAGTATTAAAGTGTTACCCGTGCCATGTGACTATTAAAAAAAAAACAAATGACTCCACCTAATGATTGTAATATTTTACAGTACTTAATGATGATTACAAAACAAATTACTGAATACAAGGACACTGGGATTAATGATCTTTTACATTACACTACGGAAGTAATAACTCTAAAGGCATATCCTATGTTTCAGTGAGTTTTATTCAACTGACAGTATGTCCTGACGAAACCATCTTTAAAAATAAACATGAAATAACTCTTCACTTTTATCTTTAACGCAATAAGGTTTAAACTCGAATAATTTAAATTAGTTGTATTCTATAAAATTGTCCCCTGTCAAAAGTAATTGATGTATCTGTCAAAGTTTTCCCGCCCACCTCGCACAGAAACTTTTTTTGACATATAAAAAGAAACAATGAAACTGTGCGAATTGGGCCACCGACCTACCTGTATAAAGTCTTGTGGTTATCTTTGCATTGATTTTTATTATATTGTATGTAACTTCTGGTTTCCAGAGATTTTTTTTTGTTGTAAATTTCGCCTTTGCTAAATATCTGCGGTATTCTTATCATGAACGAGTATACTGTGGCTATACTTTGTAACTATCTTATCATATTATTTTGAATTAGTTTTAGACCCCTTTCACAACTTGGAAATGGATTTTAAACAAACTGGGTTCACAAGAAACTATCGTGACTATGGTAGGTAAGGTAAGTCTGTCTTATTATTATTTAAATAAATTTCTTACACAAAAAACTTTAATTTTTTCTCACTCATAATAACGCAAAAATAAAATGGTGTCATACACATTACACAGATACTTTCTCACCTGTTCTTATAATGCAATAAATCGCTATTTAATTTACAGACTCCGTGGGTTGCCAGCTCGTAAAATTACTTTCCTCACATTCTTTAGTTAAGCCTATAAATTTACTTCGCACACTCATTACCATATAGAAACAAGTTTTCAATAAAAACAAACAGCACTTATTTCACTTTTCCAACAGTACAGCACTTAACTCATTTCCTTAAAGATTATTCTTATGGTCACGCGATGAATCCATTACTAAAAAACCATCATAACTTGACCCATCATTCCACTACATTTGTACTAAAATTTGAATCATTTTTATTTGGTTACTTTGGCGAATATGTCCAATATAGCGTGATACATCATTTGTTTCAATCTCTTCTGTAAATCGAGTTTTGAATATCGTCGATGTAGATCTTTGTAAGTTGGTTGTTGTCATTATAATCTTTTAAAATTATTAAAATAGTTAAGCTATTTGTCTAGTGAGTATGCACCCTTATTAGGGTCCTATTATCTGCAGTTAAGATGTAAGCACAGGTATTTCAAGCTTGTTTAAATTTTTTGTGATAGTAATCATGGCACTATTTATGTAATTAGAAAGCTGAGTTTATGGGAATTTTCTTGCCAACAGGTTGTAGTAAATATTTGAGATATTTTTAAAATTATGATTATAAATGCGAAAGGCAGCATGAAGGTTTGTTACTCAATCATGAGAGAGCTATGCATCAGTGGAATGGGCCAGTTCGACTGTAATGATACCATGACTTCTTTCGTTACTTTACACGGAGTAGGTAAGATACTGGTGGCACGGGAAGAGAGAAATTCAAACAGCTCGTTTAGAGCTGCAGGTGCCCATAGGTGGCAGTAGCCATTTACCATCAGGTGACGCTTTAGCATCCACCTATACACTCCAATATTAAAAGAAATAAAGCGACACAATTAATAATATATGTGGACCAAAATTTATCGTTACAAACTATTTAGAATTAAAATTTTGATTCTTATTTGATTTAACGTACTATTTATTTCTACTATATACTCGTATAACAATACGCATAAGTCATAGAGCAAATCAAAGTTTTCATCTATTCATAAATAACAAAATAACTAGTAGTGCCATACGCCCATACGTAGAGATATTAAAACGTCATGATAATTTAAAAATGTTGCTCTAAGAAGCCGCCGATAGATTTAAGCGTCTATGATTGATGACCGCCGATGACACTAATGACAGTTAAATGTGCGTTCGGAAAACTTATAAAACTAATTGTTTATGTCGTTATATAAACTTTAGGCTGTATTTATTAGGTTACCGTGGACATGAAAGATTAGTTTATACAGAGGAGAGATTATAGAGAGAGGTTTAGAGTTTATACAGAGAGGATATATTTGTATTATTAAATTAGCACTAACGACTACTAAATTAATTGTAATAATGGTAAGTGGCACCTCATTAACCGATTTGTGGTCCACTATCGATCTGCTCGACTTAAATTACCTTTTTTTTTTCACCGACATTTTTTCTCAAACTAGATTAGGGTCAGTTTTAACTTTACCACGACACGGCTGAACTTTTTTATTGTGTTTTTTTGTTTTTTATTGGTGCGTCTGTCATTAGACCTACACAACTAAGTACTAGGCCATATCGAAGTTATTTTAAAAAAAGTTTTAGCTGCCAAAATGAGTCTACTCTGCTTGGTGGAAAGTATGAGCAGAATCCAAGAGTGGTGATCACCATTCTCAATGCGAACGCGGACAATGGTTACCTACATTAGGCGGCCTAATGAAATGCTTTTTTTACGCCCCGCTTAAAGGACCCAGGATCATAGAGGAAGTTCTGAAGATATATATTCTGTGCTCAGACTATTTAGGATTGCCAAAGATGTTCACACGGCAAGACTCCATACTATAAAATGTCTTCTGCTTTCACAAAGAAGAAACCACTTTTGCAAGTGACTTGTAAATAAATATAATACGTATTATGTCATCTGTTACTTAAGTGAAGCGTGCGCAGGACGTTCGAGGAAGTCGTGAAAGGTCCAGTTATTTTTTAACGTCACATTTGTTTAAAATAACGATACCTCCAGTTCAAATATCACTCATAAAACTGTCGTTGTAATAATAACCCTAGTAACTATAGGACGGAGTAGTGTTGCCATGGTTTAACTGATTTTCATGGACACTATTTTAATTTAATTTTAAGAAATGGCAGCTTTTTTTGTTAATAAACTATTGTAGTTTGTCTAATAACATTGTAGGCTTTCATAAAGTTAAAAGTTCTGTTATATTTGTCGTATAATCGTCTTCCTAGCTTTTATTGTTCCTGAGGTTATACGGAGTCGGCTACTAGTTTAACCAGTTTTACCTGCATATTATTATCAGTTTTTCCACTGACATCGGTGACTGAGTGACTAGCATCGAACCTCCGCTACCCTGAGGACAAACCGAATTCGATACAGTATATTCGAGGGCACTCACTTCTTAATAACGATTTCTTACGTGATTTCGACGATACTTGACGCAGCTTAACGTGCCGTCCTTTTTTGATATGATAGTTTTAGTAATTTGCATATTTTAAGTCTTGGCGGTGTGGTGAATTATTATATGTATGTATCAGTAAAGTATCTCTTAAGACAAACCTTACAAAAAAAGAGATAACATAATTATGATAACTTTACTAGGTATGTAATTAGTTTTTTTATATTCCGAATTAAACCTGTTTGGTGATATGATATTTACCACAAGCCGACTAGAACTTAAACTTATCTATAGTAAATAACAAAGAGTTAGGATTAGTCAATGGACTTAGCTAATGAAATTTTGCTACATTTACTATCTATCTTGAAGAAGCCAACCAAAAGATAAAATTCAACTCTTCAACTGAATCTCTACGCTAGATATCGTAGAGATACAGTTAACCTTGAAAATGACTTAGCTATTTTCATGTATAGATAAAGTCTCAGAAATAGTTGTAGCTTGGTCTCTCTACTGGCTAGTCTATTTCGATCGGCGTTAACCGCGCGGTTAGCTCTAGATTTATGGCTCTACATGTAACTCTACCGTATGTACTCTTTGTTTTTTTATTCACAGCCGTCAATGGACGCATTTGTTGCGACACACTCGTTACATAATGGAAATCTGAGAGATTAATATTTAAAGTGCTCCTTATGACTAATGTGTAGTGGTAATACTTCAACAAAACACGTACACAATTGTTTTTTTCTTTTTTTGATTAGTGTTTTTTTGAAATAGACCATTTATTTTTTATTTTTTGCGTGAATAATAGTTTCGTGAGGTAACCATGTTTATTCAAGGTTTTTAAACATGTATTGAAATATGTATTTAAATAAATAGTGGCACATGTGCGGTCGCCACGCCGCTTTCTACTGCGCCAAGTGTTGTGGGTTCAAATCCCACATGGAACACTTTGTGTGATCCACAAAGTGTTGTTCTGAGTCTGGGTGTTTTTTTTTCCGATTTATGTATGTTTGTAAAGTCCCCCGCGACGTATATTCCTAATGCGGTAGTTGTCTTATAAAAAATAAAATATAATAAAGTAGTATGATGACAATATCTGGCATCTCGGGTACTGGCTCAGGTCAACTTTAACCATTTGTGGTTCAGGAGCTCAATTGAGCTGAACACGATCAATAAGATATTTAGGACACAAGGAATGATAGCTTTAAGATTTTTACAGAGTCTGAAGTGTTTTAAAATTTTCCACAAACTCTTATTTGTTATATTTACCCAAATAATCTTAGACTTCACTTCATTAGAGAAGCAATTGGTATGCAGTTATAAAATATATAACGCGAGGTATGCTTGCAAAACCTTTTACGTTTACCGAAAAGGAAATGTTTTGTGTACATGTTAAAAAAAACATAAAACATGTTATTGTGAAACATTTGCCGAAGTCGTGCCTTTAAATCCATTTGAAGTATTGTGTATTTTTATTTTGGCGTTCTCTCAGTAACAGGTGGTTAGAAAATAATCTGTTATTCTTCCTTTCTTTTCTGTGCAACTGCGTTGTACCATTATCCAAAGTGCTGACCAGCAAGGAATCGTTTGTTTCATAACGTCAATAAATACAGTCATCTTTTGGTGGTACAAAGGGACCTTAATGTTCCTCGCTGATAATATGGAACTTTCAAGTGTAAAATAATTTGTAAAATAATAACCTACAAATTTTAACAACAAAAAAAAACCGACTTCAATCTGGACCAAATTTAAATGGGACCATTCGGGAAGCACCCGCTTTCAAATAAAAAAAGAATTATCAAAATCAGTTCACCCAGTCAAAAGTTATAAGATTACAAATATGAAAAATAAAAATACAGTCGAATTGAGAACCTCCTCCTTTTTTTGAAATCGGTTCATAATGATAATTAGTTTAGAAATCACTAGTTTTAAATTATATGCAACTAGCGACCACCCGCCCCGGCTTCGCACGGGTGGATTTCAGATGCCCCCGCTGACGACACGCTTCGTGCATTTTAAATCTGTAATATCTTCGAATATATTCATTTAAATTAGATACTGGAAAGGGCCATTTTGATCTATATTAAATGCACAATGTATTTAATTGACTTAATTGTATCAGGATTCATTCTGTATTGCTTAAAATCACTTTGTAAATAAGCCATTATTTCTCGTAAAAGAAAGGAATAAAAAATGGTTGTTGTGGGTTATCCCTAAGAGATAGAAATATACCGTCGCAGACTTTTTTGTAGTACTTTTTAAGGTGTACAATACTGTAGTACATTATTTTGATCTATCTCGTAGGGTGCAACCAGCGTTTGCAATGTAAGCGCAAAAAAATGTGTTTATTTGCTACGTCACATTAGAAACCTCGAAAATTAACAGTGTTTCCATACTATATTATGCATTTATTATACATAAAAACCTTCCTCTTGAATCACTCTATCTATTAAAGAAACCCGCATCGAAATCCGTTGCGTAGTTTTAAAGATTAAAGCAAACAAAGGGACATAGGGACAGAGAAAGCGACTTTGTTTTATACTATGTAGTGATTTTACATGCGTTGAATAGTAGTTATCTTTGCATTGATTTTTATTATACGAGTATTGTAGTGACTTCTGGTTTCCAGAGATTTTTTTGGTTGTAAATTTCTTATTTGCTAAATATCTGCGGTATTCTTATATATAATGGACGAGTCTCTGGGTATATACTTTGTGACTATCTCATAGCATTTATTTCGAAATAGTATTGGACCTGTTTCACTTCAATGGTTTTCTTCTGGTGGTAGAAAGGGAGCTTAATGTTCCTCGCTGATAATATTGAACTAGTTTATACAATAGAGATTGATATGCAATTTTACATGCGTTGAACAGTAGAAAAAGAAAAATATAAGGCTTAAAAGCTAAGATATAATGAAAATTTTCTTTCAAATATAAAATAACCCTACCTATCAACCCTAGTTTGATGATAGAAGAATACTAACAGCTAAAACGTCAATTTCAGAGGCTTATCTTGATTATAAAAAAAACCGACTTCCAAAAAACATCCAACGAAAACTCTCTGCCAAAAAAACACTTAAAAGCGTAAAATAAACTGGATCTTCATAAATTGCCTATACCTAATTCTTTATTCATTTAAATAGTAGTACTATAATGTGTGCTAGGTACCTAAACTCTGTTTGCAGTCAGTGCTAAGCCAAAAATAATACACACGAACAATTACAAAAGTCTAAGCGATAGTCACTTGGCAGAGAGTTTTCGTTGGATGTTTTTTGGAAGTCGGTTTTTTTTTATACAAAGTTTTTATTTTTCAGTTTTTAGTGCAAACAAAAAGGTAAGTAGTAAGTTAAACTATTTAATTAAATTTCATCATCAAGAATACAAATTAAAGTCTATACGTACGTGTAATATTAAAATCATCCTCTAATCCCTGACTGTTGAAGAGTTTAACCTTCTATCATCAGCTCACCTAAATAACTTGAAAGTATACGACTAAAGGTCTTCAGATACGTATGAAATTGAAAGAATTATCCTCCAACTCCTAACCGTTGAGGAGTTGTACCTTCCATCATCAGCTTACCTAAATATTTTGAAAGAATACTACTAAAGGTAACATATATACATATGATATTTAAAAATTTATCCTCCAACTCCTAACCGTTAAGGGATAGCTATTACCAAGGCTCACCACGGCTTTTTGCATCCATTAGAAGCCGAACCTCTTAATTCGCCCCGGGCTAAGTTCGCCAAAACGTAAAGAATACACAATATATACGCTAGATATATGTATTTATTATTTATAAGTCTGAACAGAGAATAATGAGGCACAGGTGGAAGAATAGTTCTCATCACACAATTATTTATTCTGGATAATAAAAACAACAGGCATCTCAATGAAACTGTCTGATTCGTGAAAACGTGAATATTTATAGAGGTTAGTACATATGAAGAAACTCCTCTTTTCTTCGAAGAGGTGATTCTCTGGTCTGCTGTGACCTAACTCCTTGTTAAATACCCACAAGCTAAGTGCCACAAATAACAACAGGTTGTTCCATTTCCAGCACAGAGGTAGTATCAAGTTTTCAAACTACGTCGGCATAAGTCCGGCTTACATTGGCTTTTTGCCAAAATAAGTTTAATATTGCTCAATTCATGTTACAAATTGGCAGAAATACCCTATTAAGAAAGTTCTTAATTAAATTATTTGTGAGAATAAGTTATAAACGTGTTTATTAAGAGCTTCATGCTCTAAGACTAATGGCTTACTAATTATAAGGCACTAGCTGACCCGCGTAACTTCGTCTGCATCGAAATAAAAACAGAAATTTGTGTAACAATTATGTCAACAGAAACTACACCGTATTTTATCACCACCTTTAACAGATGTGTCGAATTAGCAATTGGATTACAACAAATAACATCATTATTCGCATCTACGCAGATGTTTGCCACGTCACATCCGCTTGTAACATTCGCCATTGACCTCCGCCATTTGCAGACAACGATACAAAATGTCGGCCCCGCTGTCATTTGAATCGAATTCGCGAACTCTTTACAGGTTGTTGTAAATTGAACATAGAGTACAATATATCTATTTAGAGGTTATATAGATAAGTATGGCCAAAGCGAAAAAGAAGCCAGGAAAAATTATTTAATTTTTAAATAATTTATTTAATTAATAACAGACTTTTTATAATTATGAGAAATTAGGACAAAAGTAACACCCAAATAGGTAAAAACAATTCTTAAAGCAGGTTGTTTACTGTGTCAAAATTTGAGTTCAATCGGTGTAGGATTGACGTACACAAACTAATTTATCTTAATATACTCGTACTAGCTGAGCCCTGCGGTTTTAATTTACAATAACAATCGCGGGTAGAAAAAATGAGATTAGCTGGAACAAACAGACAGACAGACAGATAAAAAAAAACTTTCAAATGCATTTAGTTAAAAGCTGTTAATTTGAAATTAGAAACATACACTTCAATTTATTTATTTGTATAGATAACATAGATTGTGTGTAAATGTGTAGAAAACCATAATTTATAATTGACCCTCATCCTTGGTCTAGTACTTAGCGAATAGATGTTGATTTCAAATCCAGACATAGTAGTCATCACAACATAATCATTTGTCCTGACAGATAAATAATTATTGTCTAATGAATACGACGCTTTGTTCTGTTTGTTTACATATTTATAAATATGTAGGCATATTTTTCAATATTCTGGTAATAGTTAAGTAGCTCTGCCTAGTTAAGATCGGATGGTTGTAAGTCATATTGTAAGTAACCGTAACTCTACACTTTGTCAATAACGCTTAATGCAGCTTTAAAGATCATACTGAACTTTAGTAATAGAAGAGGACGAATTGTTGGTATAAATAATGGGACTACATTACTTTTGCCTATGTGTTCGAGTCCTATTTTTGGTTCTACAAGCAACCACAAAGCGACTAGACCAGATTGCTTTTTAATTTTACTAAATGCTATTTGTTTGAGTTTTTTTTCTCAACTTAAATTTTATTTTATTATTAGAAACATCCTGTGTATTTTCGTGCAAAATTGAACGACTTCGTTGTACCCGTTTTGGAAATAAATAAATACAACTGATAATTTGATGTATGAATAGAGTTAATTACGCCATTTATTTATTGTATCCGTTACAATAACGCGGGGGTGGTAACTGCCCCTATTTTTATTAGCAATATGCGCCCTAAATTTTACGGTTTCCAGTGGGGTGATTTTAGCCATGTCGATTTATTTCTTTTATGACACATGGCAACATTATTTTTTGTCTATACCCCGTACAAAGTAGGTTGCCAAAAAAGGTTGGATATTATTGAGTTTATGTTAAAATTGGCGGAAAACATATTATTTATTTTTGTATTGAATTGTATGATTGTGAATGCGTGGTACAATTTTGTTGGAATCAAAAGGGGGATTACAGAAAATAAAGCGAATTCTTTTGTAAAACGAGATTAACTTGAGTTAAGGCGAAGTATACATTAACTGATTTGAAACAAAATTTTCTTTTAAGAGCTTGTCCGTCAGGAGTACGTTTATTTATTAAATAAATCAGTTTGGATGATGGCGGACCTGTCATTAGTCAAACTGAGTACTCTAAGATTCAATACAGGGATTGCTCGAGGCAGCCATAGCGGGAGAAGTATAAATGATGCTGGATGACTGAGATAGATGGTCTGTGTCGTTGTCATGGGACGACCGGTTAACTTAATATAGCGATATGACTCTAAGTACTTGCTATAAGAAAACTTGTGGGTATAATTTGTTTTATTTACGAGTAAACTTAACTTAGGAAGGATAGCAGACAATTTTGCAAAAGATGTTACTATATAATAGGTCTTTACCTATGAAATTGCCGTTTTCTATGCAATAAGTGAAAGTACTTATTTTTTCAAACTTTTTTATTTCTGCTATTCGAAGTAATCACCCATGCAATCGACGCATCTTTGCCAACGCATTGGCAGTTTATTGATGCCCTTCTTGTAAAAATCAGCTGGACGGGAGGCAAAAAACTCTTCAAAGGCATTTTGTACTGCCTTTTTTGCCTGCTTTTTTGGAAAAAGTAATAGTCGGTAGGTGCAAGGTCTGGTGAGTAAGGCGGATGAGGGTGAGCTTCCAACAAATCTGAATCTGAATCACTAAATAATTTGATAAATAGTTCCTCGAAATCTATATTTATATCTATATACAGGACAGAGTTCAGTCAAGATCCTAATTGTAGCCTAATTTAGAACCTTTTCTAGCAATTTATTAATGTGAACAGAGGGACAATCAGTGACAAATCATCCTAAAACCGTTACTAATATTAGCGTTAAGTAGTTTCGTTTTCTGCGCTTGTGTCCAAAAAATTCCAACAATCTTTCGAAAATATATAAAACATCATTAACAGTTACTAATTTCCGATGTCGCCAATGCTTGAGGATATCTAAATCTTGTAAAAACAAAAACATTTCATTCAAAATGTGATTAAGTTCAAAGGAATTTTCGAAGCGAACGTTTTCGTATTTTGAGTCGTAGTAACAATCTTTTGCTTAAGTTTCTACCAAGTTGTAATGAGATGAAAAAAGTTTTCTGTTTTCTTGATCAGTTAAGGAACTTCATCGGGATAAAATGTATCTATTATGATCACACAGCCTCCGTAAAAGTAACATTTTGATAACTTATTATGTGTCTAACTTTTTTATTTGAAATAATGTGTTGAGTTTTGCAGCCAGTTTTATTTAATGTCGGCGAATTTGCTGCTGCCAAAAGTATGGGTCTGAGTCGTGATCCGAATATTTTAAAAGTTTGGGGGTTTTATGTTTAAACTGTGAGCTCAAATATCACGTTTTGATATACTTAACAAACATGAGGAGAATGACTCATTATGTGTACATCTAATACGATGTTTTAATTTAGTACATTTATTAAATTTATTATTTTAATATCTTAATTTTAGGTATTAGTGCTGTATGATTTGTACGGCGGAGCCGTCGACGCAAGTAGTACCAGGTCATCAGCATAGAGAAGACATTCGATCGATAACTCTCTCATTCTCAAACCCAATTCAGAATATTTCAAATCCATCAAACAACTGTCCATGAATAAGTTGAACAGCCAAAGAGACGCTACACATCCTTGTCTGACACCTCTCGAGATGTCAAACCAATCTGTGTAGGCCCCATTTATTCGGATACAGGCACTAGAATATTATAATTGTTTAAAGCACAGGCTTTGTCTGATTTGCGGTTTAACTTGTGAGATGTGTTAGGTCATTGCTATTGGCTATCAAATAGTTTAAAATTCAAAGCTTTGAAATACATTCAGAATCAGTCCAAAGAAATTTACTATAGCAGAGTAATTACAAAAATTATCACGAAATATTTATGGATTTCTTAACTATGTACAAAATACATGTAACCATAAAATGGCTGACATTACGACAGTTTTCAAAGCCACCGCTATTTGATCTCCTGTCTTGGTTATTATGGTTACGACACTAATAAAATCACAAAGGAAACATTTTACGAACCTTTTACACGCGTATAACTTTCATCGGCTATTTTATATTAATAAAAAAACTTTTTTTTAATCCTCCACACGACGCCTTAAGCTAACGTCACCGCTTCGCGTTCACGCATACTCTTTGCGGATTATCAAAATATAATACCCCGGAACTTCTACCAAAAGTATTTCTACTAACAAGCAACCGCACAATATAATTACGACTTTATAACTTAACATTAAAGCTTAAATTTAATTGTTACGCGTACGATGAATTTTGGAAAAAATAAACTGTTGGTGAGTGTAAGAGAAAGTCGATCTTATCGGTGTAGAATACGGTTGTGTTTTGTTTGTTATGAGCAGATCAAACATAGTGGATGCGACCGAGCATCGTGTCTACGCATAATATCATTGGCACACACTCTTATTGGTGATGATTTGTCAACTTTTGGGGCCTCATTATATTTGAGACTCTATTGCGTATTAATTATGGTTGAAAATGTGTATATTTATTGGCTGAACTATGTTTTGTTTGAACACAAAGTTGTAAGAAGTCCATTCACGCTGTGCTGATGGGCAGTATGGGCAGGAAATTATTATAATTTTGTTTCAGGTGGACGTTTGTTGAATTTTAAGTTGCATTAAATATGTCTGCTAACTAGACTGTCATGTTTTCTTTGCTGGTTTTTCCTCGATGTCGTAACTCAGCATTTTATGTTTGAAACTGTGGGCGCGTAAGTTGTAAAACTTCTAGAAATTGTAAATTAACTTGATTGAGGTATTTTTACTTTAACAGGTTTATTTACGGTTCGTTATATATAGGGTAACATTTATTTGAAATCCATTTGAAGGAGAGAAGAATTTAAGTTGTAAATATTTAAGAGATGCTCCTTTTTATGGCTCTACCAATATGATTCTACTGTACCTGATGGAAAGCATAAGCAGAATCCAAGAGTGGTGGTCACCATACTCATTGCGAATGCAGACAACGTAACAATGCAGCATGGTGACTAGGCGACCCACACCATGGCGGCCTAGTGATGCTTCTGCATCATATGGCCTCCGGTCTCGCACTCATCAACTAAAAACGACAGGAGGAACACTGTCCTTTTTACGTTGATTTTCTGTGCGAGGGTAGTACCGCCCCGGTCGAGCCGGCCCAACCGTGCTGTAATCAGCGTGGCTCTATTAACTTTTAACCCTTAGCTAGGACTTGCCATACGTCGCCGTGTCGGCGCAATGTGTTCCATTGCAAAAGGTTTGCAAAAAAGCAGGTTACGGTCGCTTTTCTTCAACTCTACCAGTACCTCTTGCCTTGTTGGTCTAGCGGTTGACGTATGCGACTGCCGATCAAGAGGTCTTGTTTATCAGTTGGGGTCTGAACCCCCGTGCCTCGGAGAGCACGTAAAGCTGTCGGTCTTGCGCCTGATATCTCCCCGATCGTGTCGGTTAACCGTCCCATCGGATTATGAGAGTGAGGGAACAGGGAGTACACCTGTGTTTGAGCACCCACTTGTGCACTATAATACCTCCTTCGTAGTTGGCTGGTCTCCGTTGAGACTGGCCGCCGCCGTGGCCGTAATCGGCTAGGAGAACCTCTTGCCGGAATGTCCAAAGCGGTCCTTAAAAAATATTGCTTGATATCTGTCACAGACGGCCACGAAATCCATGTAGTAACTTTTAACAAGCGTCAGTTTATGAATCACCTATATTTTCATTCTTTACGAGCCAGTTTTGTCACAAATGAAGTGTAATACATTATAAATATAAACATTCGCATCTAAAATGTGTGTACCTCGTAAATTCTAAAATGAGACTAGTGTCTGTGTGAACTGTCACAGAGATCAGTCTATAATATAAGGGATATAGTTGACTCATGCAACCGCATATTGACTGCACGGTTGGCCTAGTGGTTTAAGCGGTCGCCACGCCGCTTTCTACTGCTCCAAGTGTTGTGGGTTCAAATTCCACATGGGACAACACTTTGTGTGATTCACAAATTGTTATTCTAAGTCTGGGTGTTCTTTGTGTTCATTTCATGTATGTTTGTGAAGTCCCCCGCGACACAGTATGACCAGGCCATATGTCAATCAATTGTTACCTTTTTTGTAACATTTTTCGTTGATGCTTGGCTTTATTGCTCAAAGCGTGATGCCATACAGCCTAAAATCTGACAAATAAGCTATCCAACAATTGAAGAGCTTTTCAATTCGAATGAGAAGTTACTGAAATTTGATTAAACAAACAATCAGACAAACTTTCGACTTTGTAATATTACTAGCTACGCGTACGCCTCGAGGCGTTCGAGGTTTTTGTTGTTTTAACCGACTTGAAAAAAAGGAGGAGGTTCTCAATTCGACTGTTTTATTATGTTTGTTACCTCATAACTTTCGACTGGGTGAACCGATTTTGATGATTCTTTTTTTATTTGAAAGCTGGTGCTTCCCGTGTGGTTAATTTAAATTTGGTCCAGATTGAAGTCGGTTTTTTTTGTTAAAATTAGTGATTATTGAATCAAATATTGTGACATTTTTATTTGTTTAAACTTCGTTTTCACATTACCTCATTTTTTCTAATATAAAAGTACCCTAAGTTACCCCTTATAACATCAGCTTTCTACCAATGAAAGTTTTGTCAAAATCGGTCCAGCCGTTTCAGAGATTAGCCTGAACGAACAGACAGCCAAACATTTTAAAAAGTGTTTTTTATGTAAGTATCGTATATGTTTTCATATATGTTTGTTAAAAGCTGTTATTTGAAATTACAAACAAACCCTTAGCCTTATATTAGTATAGATAAGTATAGATTAATTAATCAATCGATTAATTAATTCAATTGATACTACAAAGTTTCTTGTTCTTGTCAGAAGACATTAGCATAATGTTTTAATAATCGCCAAGCTGTTTGATTTGCATGTTTAGACCTCAGTAAGTTAGTTAGAGAGCCTATTGGCTATGCTGGATAACTCAGATGCTCAGAATTGAGTCCGACTCGGATAATTTGTGTGATTAGATAAGTTATGGGTCCATGGCTAATAGGCTTTAGAGTTATGTAACTTGGTGAAGAAATGAATACTAATCTTATTTATCACCATCTATTATTCATACTAATATTATAAAATATAAAAAAAGAATAAAACTAAATGATCTTCGTACGGCTCTGCTCATGTCCAATCCATTATTTCGTACTCGAATTGTTGTTGCAAGTCATGGTAAACAACATTTATTTACAGTTAGAAACACTGAAATTACCAACAATTTCGGTGGATACGCGCCTTTAGGCTAAAATCTTCTTTCCAAAGAGAGGCTTGTATCCAGCAGTAGACTGTTAAAAGCAGATCTGATGTGATGCACATTAAGATCGTAATCTATATTAATATTATAAAGTTGAAGAGTTTGTTTGTTTGAACGCGCTAATCTCAGGAACTGCGGGTCCGATTTGAAAAAATATTTCAGTGTTACATAGCCCATTTATCGAGGAAGGTTATAGGCTATATATCATCACGCTAAGACCAATAGGAGCGGAGCACTAATGAAGAATGTTACAAAAACGGGGGAAAATTTCTACGCTACGGGCCATAGGAGACGTAAACGAGGTTGCGTGGGTCAGCTAGTATGTCCATAATATTAACTCGTTGATAGTAACGAGTCAGCGCACTGTACTGTATACGGGCTTCATTGATTAGAAAAGGAAGCCCCACCCATTAGCGGATAATCCTGAAAAAATCCGCATCCGTATGTGCGTCCCCTAAGGCCTCGCAGCGCCTGACGTATATTTATTGTCAGTTGACAATGACAGGATGTAGCTGAACCGGTAGTAACGTTATGTAGAATGGAAAAAAGGCACATCTCACACATGGCAGTTTACGTCCTAAGCATATAGCTTGATCTCTGTGACAGTTGGTTACAAAACCGAAAATAACGTCTCCACCACCCCCAATGCAAATATATAGTAGTCATTTCATAAATATTACACGAACTTAATTTCACATCTTGAATATGCTAGGGTGATAAAGTACACACAGATTATGTGTGCGACATACAATTGTGGCAGGTTGGCTATAATGCTGGCTGTTGTTATTAATTTATTCATAAGATGCAGAGAGTGGCACTAACTAGGCACATTTTAGTAGCACTCGCAGAAGTTGGAGTTTAGAGACACACGGACGGTAAGGATAGCTAACATATCCTTTTTGAAAATTTATCTTTTAAATCTTGTTGCTAATACTGTCTTTAATTTATAATGTAGCATTGACAGAGGAATTATGGAACAGTAAAAAAATATCTTTTAATATCTAAGTTTTTTTTAAAAGAGTACCTGGAGTTCCTTGCCGGTTCTTCTTCATAGGAATGAAATTTCAAAGCCGAACAACTAGAGCCATTAATTTAACGTTTAGAAAGCGAATGAAAAGGCCTACTTGAAATGAAAGGTATTTTACACGACACAAGAGATACAAATATGTTGCGTCCCTGGTAACTTCCCTCCCACAATTAGAACCTCCGGTGACCTAACTTACTCCGTTAAAAGCAATTAAAAAATGACTGAATATCGGCTTTCTATATGAGGTCGTGGTGTCTTTCGGTCCTTAGCTACTGAAGCTTGCCTCTCTCAATATTATAAAAGAGTTAAATTCAGTAAGAATTGTAATGAAAATATCTTACTACAAGGAAAATACATATTTGAGGAATTGGATGTACTTGAAACCAATTTATAAGTTGAATAAGTATTCGAAAACTTAAGAAGTGACTATGAAAGGAATGTTTACGGACAATTTAAAGTGTTCCGGTCTATTTCTATTCTTATTAACACGTAGAACAAATAGTAAGGGTTCTCTGCTTTGAGACCCGCAAATATTTACAAATATTTTGAGATCCATAATATTTTAGATGCATTCGGCGCTTGTTGCTTAGCTAGGCGGAAACACGATCACGTATATGCATTTAAATGGATACTTTTAGTTTTACAAGAGAATTTGAATCTAAATCTTATGTGCCAAAATATTAAGGTACATGTGAAAGTATTTTCGTCTCCTTTTTTGACTGCATTAACCTACTACAAACTTAGTGGTAGAATTATGTCTACTATTGTATTTGTTTATATATCACCTTATGGTTTCTTGTGAGGCTCTGGTATGACTCCATTCGAGTTGGCATAAATACGTCGATACATGGCTTAGGACACATCATCAGATGAACAGCTTTTAACAGTCCATTGTTAGACATAGACATCCTTAGAAAAAAGGTTTTAACCAAATTACAGTTTATCTATACTAGTTGGAAGGAAGCTCTGTCTCGCCGTCTGTTAAGCTTTGAAGGCTATACCGCTGCCCAGATTTTAATAAATTTGGCATGTAAATGGATATAGGTACTTTGATTCTTGAAGAAGGACACGGGCCGTTTACCGTGGGAGAGCCACGCTTCGGCATGAATGGGCCGGCTCGACCGAAGTGATTCCACACCTCATAGAAAACCGGTGTGAAATAGCGCTTGCACTGTGTTTCACCGAGTGAGTGCGGTATTCGCTTAGCAAGTACTATCAGGTGATACATTTGCTCGTTTGCCCCCTATTCCATAAAAAAGGCTACTCTTTACTGCGATAACCGAAATACACGTCGATGGAGCCACGGGCAGAAACTAGTAATAAAATAAACTTATAAATTGGAAATTATTTTTGTCCGTATGTCATAATCAGCAGGGTGTCTTCAAAGCGCCATCACTGCAAAAGCTATACTCTCTGCTACTATAATAGCAATCATTTCTGTGGCCAGTATTGTGGTCACAGAGTTGATAACCTTTTGTAGGTGGAATGACAGTCGTGGGTGATAGGTCTAGCGGTAGTTTTTATGTCTATGATTGGTTACTTTATGTCTTTATTACAGGTATTTTTGTGATGCAGAAATTTTGTTGTAGGCGATTTTTAACACGCTTTAGCTTGTCCTGTATGTATGTATGTAACGGAATCTTTTAACTTCATTTTCACCTACTTCTAGAGTCTGATTAACTTGAAAATTTGCACAGGGGTCAAGGGCCGATGACAATACAGCATCGTCAAACACGAAATAAAATGACAATCGAGATGTTGCCATTATAATGACGTTCGAAATCCAACAATGTGTATATTGATTATTATATTTTATCACTAAAATAACAAAATAAACGAGACAAAGTATCACTTACATTTGCAACGTATATATAATAATAAACTTTTTAACTAAACTCTTCCATCAAAATCATCCAACTCAAAATTCTTTTATACATAAATATTATAGTTTAAAAAACTAAAAAAACACGCTTTAATAGCAATTGAACTAAAAAGTAGAAAATAATTTTAATGTAAGTACAAAGCGTATGGCGACATTATTGAAATATTTACAAAAGCGTGTTTGTTTAGTTTTTTAAAACATTTTTTTTTAAATAAACTTTTTTTTAAAAAAAAACCTACTTCCAAAAAACATCCAACGAAAACTCTCTGCCAAAAAAACACTTAAAAGCGTAAAATAAACTGGTTTAACGACTTCAAACAGATTTTAGGTACCTAGCACACATTATAATACTACTATTTAAATGAATAAAGAATTAGGTATAGGCAAGTTATGAAGAACCAGTTTATTTTACGCTTTTAAGTGTTTTTTTGGCAGAGAGTTTTCGTTGGATGTTTTTTGGAAGTCGGTTTTTTTTTTATAAAAAGTTTTTATTTTTCAGTTTTAAGTGCAAACAATCGTAGGTAAGTAGTAAGTTGAACTATTTCCTCAAATTTCATCATCAAGAATACAAATTAAGGTCTATACGTACGTGTAATATTAAAATCATCCTCTAATCCCTAACCGTTGAAGAGTTTAACCTTCTATCATCAGCTCACCTAAAAAACTTGTAAGTATACGACTGAAGGCCTTTAGATACGTATGAAATTGAAAGAATTACCCTCCAACTCCTAACCGTTGAGGAGTTGTAACTTCCACCTTCCATCATCAGCTTACCTAAATAATTTGAAAGAATACGAGTAAAGGTAACACATATACATATGATATTTAAAGATTTATCCTCCAACTCCTAACCGTTAAGGAGTTGTACCTTACATCATCAGCTCATCATCATTAAATGATGATTACCAGATGCAAATACTGGTGTAACTTCAGAAAATATACGATAAACATAGTATGTGCCTATAAAAAATGAGGGTTTCACTCGGTTTCCCTGAGATCCCATCATCAGATCCTGATATGGTGGCAATGGGACCACCTCGGGAGCATAACCTTTCGAATACAAAAAAATAATCAAAATCGGTCCACAGTTGACGGAGTAATCGCTGAACATACATAAAAAAATAAATAAAAAAAATACATACAGTGGAACACAGAACCTCCTCCTTTTTGGAAGTCGGTTAAAAACTGTAAAATACAGTCCACAGAGCTAAATACATATGTATTTAGTGTTCACAACCTAGTTATATAAAAGTAGCTATATGTAACATAATAATATCTAAACCGGGCCGTGTGTTATTTTAGCATTTAAATTATTTATTGTTTTTTTTTATGTATAACTCTGCTCTGCCTGATGAAAAGTATAAGCAGAATGAGAGTGGTGGTCACCATCCTCAATGCAAATAAATACAAGGCAGCATGGAGACCCACACTATGGCGACCTAGTGAGATGCTTTTTCACGCCCCGCTTAAAGGACCCGGGATCGAAGTGGGAAGGAAATACCTCTCGGAAATACCGGCACGTGTTGTCCTGTAGAGGAAAGGAGAAGGAGGGACCAATTTGAAGAGCTCTTCAGAACACTCCCCATCATAAAGGCGATAGAGGACTGCCAAAGAGGCGATATCTCTACGCAACTGCAGAGGCTCAAAGGACTCGGTGGCTTCGGGACTGTCGATAATGCGGATTGCTCGCAGCTGCAACCGGTCGTTAAACATATAGTGTGCGGCACCATCGCATAAATGAGAACAGTACTCCACGCACGAGCGAACCTGGGTCTTGTACAGATGCTCGAGCGAGAAGTCCGTCTCACCTTGATTAAAATACGTAGATTCCGCGAGGCAGCCGATTGTTGTTCTAGTAATTATTTTTTTGTATAATATACAGAAAACACCATATTGAATTAAATTACTTTAAATAATAAATATTTCGAACATCTTACTCATAACGCCATCTAGTCCCAAGCTAAGCAGAGCTTCTGTTATCGGTACTAGACAACTGATATAAATACATATATAGTTTTTTTGTTGTAAATACATACATATTATACATAGAAAACACCCAAACTCCGAAACAAATATTTGCAGGTCATACAAACATTTGGTCCGACCCGGGAATCGAACCCGAGACCTCAAGTACAGCAGTCGCATACGTTACCACTGCGCCAACGAGGCTATCAAATTGCTCGCTGCTGCAACCGGTCGTTAAACAATAAACATACTGTGCGGCACCATCGCATAGATGAGAACAGTGCTCCACACACGAGCGAACCTGGGTCTTGTAAAGAAGTCCGTCTCACCTTGTTTAAAACACAGAGCGTCCGCGAGGCTTGTAAATTTAGTAATTCTTTTTTTGTATAATAAACAGAAAACCATATTGAATTAAATAACTTTAAGGTATACGTATGTTTTAGTGACACGCGTATTTTGTGTGAGAAAGGAAGCGCTATAAACTTTCTTATTATTCCCTATAGAGTAATGTTCTACTCCCAAGTGACATTTTGCACTTAGCATATGGCGCTAAAACGGGAAAGAATATTTCCTAGTGTTTTTTCGTTTCCTGAAAATATTACTAGAAGCAGTTTGCAGTCATTTGACTAAGATGTTGCATGCAACTATACTTATTATAAAATAAAATAAAAAAGCCTGTATTTCCTCATCCTTAATTTCCATTTCAAATGTATTTGTTAGTATTTATTGAGTTATTACTGTTTTGCTTATTATCTTAATGTTAGTAAGAGTTAGTTTTTCCTATTGGATATGGAGCCCTCCTCTGGTGAAGGCCTCCTCCAGTCTTTTCCACTCATCTCTGTCCTTACTGATAGTTTGCCAGTCCCTTCCTATTAGTTCGGTTATATCGTCAGCCCATCGTCTTTTCGGTCTCCCTACCCTTCTTTTGCCGATTGGCCCTTTCCACCTTATAGTATTTGCTGTCCACCTGTTGTCTGTGTATCTCGATACGTGACCTGACCACTGCCATTTCAATTTTAGAGCTTGTGTGAGTGTGACCCCTCACCCTAAGTATACTTAACTTATTAATACTGTTAAAATATTAATGTATGTTTGTATGTTATATTTTGACATCTTAACTGCTCATCATCATGAAATTTTGCATACAAGTTGTCAGAGATGACTTATCAGTTAGTACGCAAGAATTAGAACGAAAATAACATAAACTAGTTGGGTCCCGCGGTGTTACCCGCGGCTATTTTTGTACCTTTACAACCACAGGTAAAACCACGGGGCGAAGCTAGTCTAAAAAAAAGTAGCCTAAGTTACTCCTTATAAAAATATATCTATACCTGGAACAAACAGACAGACAGACAAACATTGTAAAAATGATATTTTGGTACATGTACCGTGTATACATACATATGCATTTATTAAAAGCGGTTGTTTTAATACATATTACAAACAGACACTCCAATTTTATTTATTTGTGTTGACTAGCTTCACCACACGGTGCTACCTGCGGTTGTTGTTGTAAAGGTACAAAAAGTAAAAAAACGTAAAGGAGTTTTCCCTGTACTAATAAAAAATACTCAACTCCAAACGCTCTTCATTAAGGTACAAATGTTTCAAGATCTGAACAATAAACACCAACTGAGCTGTATCTATTCATGTTTGTTTGTTCGTGCGTCAATCAGTGTGTTGACTTACGACGTATGTGTTGAATAAACAAAACTGTGACGTCACCCGCCTGACTTAACAACCCACTTGACTGAGAAATCCAAATTAACGAAATAGAAGCTAAAAGTAAAAACAAAATATGTTTTTTTCTCGAATTATCTTTACATAGTACATAGTATTAAATGAATTCGTTTTCGATGTCTCATAGCTTAGATCTTTTAAACTACTCAACGGATTTTAATACAGTTTTCAGTAATAGATAGAGTTATTCAAGAGGAAGGTTTATATGTGTAATACCTAAGTGCATATTTTGGTAAAGGGAATCCGACAATTGCAAAGACTTTAATGCGAAGCCGGGCCGGATCGCTAGGAAAAAATAAATACAAAATTGTATTGTATTTAGTAAGTTAGGGTAACTTCGGTCTGAGTCCCGAAATTCCCTAGTTTTGAGTTTTTAATGCATCAGATTTTTTTCAGAAACATTACAAAATTGTTCAGGCAAAATATTATAAAATAGCAATCGAAAAACATTGGTTTTATTATTGTGATTACTGTAATAAAAATTGAAAACTGAGTTAGCCTGACCTAGTAGTATCACTCGATAAAAAATGCTTCAATTTCCCTCCAAATAAATTTTAATCACGGGTGAATTCCTTAAATTCCTTCTGTGAGGCTTTGGTGTCTTTCCTGCCCAGTCGGAACTTGACCTTCCCGCGTATAAAGTGTGTTTATTTAGAAACATACATGACGTCTAAGTGCGTGTGTGTATTTACACGGACGATGCAAAGTGTGGTGCATTTACTCAGCTACATATAAATTACCACATCTAGTATTAATGATATTCCTATATATGTCACAGTTCCAACGACATCAAGACCAGGCCTATAAATTGATACTATTTATTGCCCTAGACATAAATAAATGTATCTATTTATTTAATCCTTAGTTTTCTCAGTGAAATTGTAAGTGAAATGTCCTATGCTTGAGCAAGCGTGTTCTTATTAGCCTTAACTAGCTTAAAATGTTATTTTATGGTTTCAAACAAGTGTATTTTCTGTTTGATATTCAAATCCAGTTCGTTCCTTGGCAAAGCGGTAGACAAAAATGGAACAAAATAGGAATACAGCCTACACACAGGAATACAGGGTACAAAATACATATAAATACTTTTATAACTTTACCCACGCAACTTCGTCTCTTTGCAAACGTGCTCGGCTCCTATCCGTCTAAGCGTGATGTTAACTATTAAATCTTAGGCACGCCACGCCACGCCAGCATAACACACAATAAAAAAACCGTGGAAATCTGTTAGAAATTTTCGAAGTTTATTGCGAGCAACGTGACACGAGAATTACCTATATATTATAGATTTTATACACTATTTGTTTGATTATTTATCTAGGGTTTAAACTTAATACCGGTAGACTGTTTAGCTCCCACAGGCTAAAAACAATTAATAAAAGTGCTAAGCTACAGCTTATAGCTGGTCATTCATAGAGAAAATAAAATAATAATTTCTATAATTTATGGTCAGTGTAGATCTCTATCGTATACGATTTCTCTAAAAGATATAATCTGTGTTTTATATTTCATACGTAACGTCTTTCGTAATAAATACTTTTATAATTGTATTAATCAGTAATATTTTTTAAAATTTACTTAGGTTTAGATGCCAATCTGTCTTTATATAACCACTAACTATTGCCCACGGCTCTGTCCGCGTGTACGTCGGTTATCCTATGTCTTTCTTCAAGAATCAAAGTATCTCCATGCCAAATTTCACTGAACTCTGTCTGTCTGTTACGACTAATCTCTGAAACGGCTCTACTACTACTAATGTAAGTATGATTGACTTAGTTGGCTTAGTGCTTTAAGCGGTCGCCACGCCGCTTTCTACTGCGTCAAGTGTTGTGGGTTTTTTATGTATAGGCCTGCCAAAATGACTCTACTCTGCCTGATGGAAAGCATGAGCAGAAGCCAAGAGTGGTGGTCACCATACTCATTTCGAATGCAGACAATGCAACAGTGCAGTATGGTTGCAGACAATGCAACAATGTTGCATGGTGACCCACACCACGGCGGCCTAGTGATGCTTCTGCATCATTGGGCCCCCGGTCACGACTTGCGGCAGCACGAACGCTGTCATTTTACGTTGATCTTCTGTGCGAGGGTAGTACCGCCCCGGTCGAACCGGCCCGTTCGTGCTGAAATTAGCGTGGCTCTACTACCTACGTTCAAGTCCCACATGGGACAACACTTTGTGGAGCCGTAAATTGTTGTTCTAAACCTGGGTGTTCTTTGAGTCCGTTCCATGTATGTTTGTAAAGTCCCTCGCGACACAGGATGTATATTCCTAAAGATACCCCTTTGAGTTGTCTTTCAAATATAAAAAAAAGTACAGACGTACATTCATATGCATTTAGTGAAAAGCTGTTAATTTTCAAATAACAAACAGTAATTTCAATTTAATTTATTTGTATTGATTTCGTTTAATTTTTATGATAAATATGTAATGTAACTTATACTTACATGACTATGTTACTACTCACTTCTACATTAATATATTTACCCAATATCACTGCCAGCATATTTCTCAGTAGTTCTCCCCACATCTTCGTATAAGACCTTCTTTTATGTAATAAGCCTTTAATGAAGTATCCTTGCGAAAGTGGAACAAATGGCAAGGCGACGTGTCTACCATAGTTGGTGTTATTACAAGAATATGTCACGAACATAATATGGTTGTAGATTTGCGAGATATTACCATCTATGTTGGAGAAAAAAATAGTTTTATTACAACATAAATGTATCTTTATATCTATACATTCAAAGGATCTTGTTTTGAGCTTAAATATGCGTATATATAAATAGGTATGTTTGGGTATGTATGAGATTGTCGATCTTGATCGCTTGTATCACGGAGAGTTCTGAAGAGCTCTTCCAACTGGTCCCCTCATCCACCTTCTTCTCCAGAACAACACGTGCCGGCCTTGGAAGTCACCGCTTCAGAGTGGTAGACATACGATCTTGTACTCATCGCTTCGGTTCCTCCTTTCTGTGCCGAGCGGACAAAACCTGGAACTCACTTCCAGCGTACGTGTTTCCCTCCCACTATGATCCCGGGTCCTTTAGGCGGTGCGTAAAAAAGCATCTCACTAGGCGGCCATAGTGTGGGTCACCATGCTGCAATGTCCTTATTCGCATTGAAAATGGTGACCACCACTCTTGGAATCTGCTCATGCTTTCCATCAGGTAGAGCAGAGTCATTTTGCCGTAGCTAAAAAAAAATTGGCATAATTCCTCCCAAACACCTGTAGCTCATGTACACCAGGTCAACAGCGGTGACCCACGAACACACCAAGTTATGGCACTCTGATAATTCCAAGACAACTGTCTTAGAATTCGCAAGGAAATTATTCAGAAGAAAATTGGAGGAGTTGCACCTTTAGGAGAGTTCAAGCTTCGAATTCAGCCCGCCTTCAGGATTGCGGAAGTCCGATGTCAGTCGTTCCGTTGCCTTTGATAAATGCCAATTTTTGCTTACTTAATTAAATACTGTCGATGCGGAATGTTGGTGAAAGGGTATTTAATTGAATTTGGACAAGACGTAACTTTTTGTAAAAACCCCTATTACTTTTCTTCGACTTAAATTGAATGATCAAAGACAATTCCCATTTTTCCATTATCAAATAAATACCTACCTACTTGCTATTAGTTGCGACAAAGGTTGACTATGTTTATTAGCTTCAAAAACCTTTTAGATTTTTGTGGTCTCAAGATTTGAAGTCCTCTCAAGCAATGTATGGATATTTTTTACTATTTAACGCAAAAACTACTGAACGGATTTTTATGAATTTGTACAGTATTACATCAGAATAACTTTTTACCGCTATATCTGACATATTCGGCGGCGCCGAGGGCAAAAGCTAGTAGGTACGTACATAAAAGGACACTCAGTCAATTTTAAGGCACCTAAAAATATGGTCTACAGACTTACTATGCATTGTATATTAGTTTTATATAAATAAAATATGATAACAAGTTCTTAGTAGCTACTAACGATTTCTCAGAAGCGACTAAATTAGTCTGTTCTATCAGCTATCAGTGTGCGACATTTTTATCGCAAGCACGCGTGCTGGAACCCTTTCGGTGTAATATCAAGCTGTCACATGAATGCAAATGTGATTGCTCTCTTTTCAAGAACGGCATACGTTTTATTTTAGTTTTAAACTTCTATGCGATAGAGTTGCGATTAAGTTATAAGAGATTTAAAAAAATTGGTTACTAAGTAGATTTGTTGAGAATGTTCGGACTGTTGTATTAAGTGTTCAGTTAAACAGGTTAAAGTCTTGGTCCTTGGGTTAATCTATATAGAATTATAGACATATGTAAATAATATTTAGTCATGGATGGATTTATCATAGTTTATAAACTAACTGCTAAGCCTGGGGTAGGGGATACGATTCCTTCTTGTCTGGCTCCAGATGTTTCTATATACAAACTTAGAAATTCATTTAGAAAATATATGTGCCTTGTGCTATGATTGTCTTGGACTAAAATCTATTAAAAAAACTAGCTTTTTATTAGCTAATTTCATGGAATTCGGTATAGAGGTTCAATCGTCAAAGCGTAGCAGAATGATACTTTCGAATTTATAATTTTATAATAGATATATGGAATTACTATGTATAAGCTATATTACTGTAAAGTTTCATCCAAATCCGTTCAGTAGTTTTTGCGTGAAAGAGTAACAAACATCCATCCATACATCCATCCATCCTTACAAACTTTCGCGTTGTTTGTAATTTTAGTATAGATATGGATATTGTTGACTCGGAATGCCTTGTATATATTCAAAAATTGATTTCTCTGCAATTTGGAGCACACTCGGCAGGTTCTGAAGTAGTATTTTCTGAGGTAGTAGGCGTAAAAACATTAGAACGACCGGATGTAGGCGTGTAAGTAAAGAGATTTAAGATTTTTGGTTTAACTATGTAGTTGTAAGTAGAATTTGGTGTAGTTTATGTACCTGTACAACATGTTTAGTATATTTCTTTGGCACGCTTCGTAGTCTAAACGGGTTGTTGGGTTTCTTAATAATTGTGAAAATGAAACACTTCTGAATTCGGAGGTAGTAGAGCCACGCTGATTTCAGTAACTAACGGGCCGGCTCGACCGGGGCGGTACTACCCTCGCACAGAAAATCAACGTAAAATGACAGCGTTCGAGCTGTCGTGTTTCGTTGGTGAGTGCGAGACCGGAGGCCCAAATAGTCTAGTCAACAAGTTCCATACTTGTTGACTAGACTAAAAGATGCAGAAGCATCACTAGGCCGCCATGGTGTGGGTCGTCATGCTGCATTGTCTGCATTTGCAATGAGAATGGTGACTACTACACTCTTGGATTCTGCTTATGCTATGAAATTTAGTATGCAGGGGGTATCGGAGGCGATAAATCGATGTAAATAGGATCCATTTTTAGAAAATTTATAAAAAGAAATACCGGTATTAAAATTGTAACTACCTATACTTATTTTTTTCATTTTTTGTCTTCTTACTAAATGTTTTATAGCTTTAATGAATGAATTGTAGTTATTACACGAAGATAAAACTTAACCCAACACCTGCCCGGCTGGTATAGTAGACCATACCTTCTTTCTAAGCAGGAGCCTATGTCTTGCAGTGAACTCTTCTAGACTATTGATGATGACACCTAGTTTTCAGATAACCCCTATCCCGTATTAAAGAACAACATGACAACGTGGCAGAGCCACGCTTCGGCATGAATGGGCCGGCTCGACCAAAGTGATCCGGCCTCAGAGAAAACCGGTGTGAAATAGTGCTTGCGCTGTATTTCACCGAGTGAGTCAGGATACAGGAGGCCCATAAAAACCATACCCTAACCTCTTTCGCCCGGCGTCTACCACGCCGGACGGCTGCGCTGCCCTCTACGGGGGGTCGGCCTCTAAAGCCGACCCCAGCACAGCACTCTTTCGCCCGGCGTCTACCACGCCTGGTGGCTGGGTCGCCCGGCCTACGCCGGAGCCCCAGCACTGCACCTCTTTCGGCCGGCGTCTACCACGCCAGTCGCCTGCGACGCCTCTACGGGGATCGGCCTCTAAAGCCGACCCAGGACTACACCTCTTCCTTTTCTCATCGCTGCGAACCTACAGTTAAGTGCTTCTTGTCTGGAGGCACTGACTGGTCGAATCTCTCAAACCCACACCTTGACTGTACATCTATCTGTTTGTGTTATACTTCAGTAAATAAATTCTTTAAATTGTTGTTGTGAAGCGTCTAATTTAATCATCATCAGAACCTCGTGGCTTCACCACAACCTTCTAGGCTCCTAAAGCCGCTACGTGACACATGGCTATCTCCCCCCCCCCATCCCCCAAAGGCCGGCAACGCACTTGTGACGCCTCTGGTGTTGCAGGTGTCCATGGGCGGCGGTAATCGCTTATCATCAGGCGATACGTCTGCTCGTTTGCCAGCCGGTTACATAAAAAAAAACAACACATTTACTGGTGAAATATACCAACGATTAAACGATTGATGAATCGGTCGAGATCATACCACCATGAAAACAAATGTGCCTCTCTCACGTGAAGTTATTGGGGCTGAACAAGCTATAAAGTTGGCCGCCCACTCGATAAACTATGCGCCTGCGCACCTATTGCTACAAAACTGTCGCGACTGTCTGATTTGCACAATAAATGCGACATAAAATTGAAAATAAATGTTTTGTAATTTGTGGCTTGAAGGAAAAGTGTTTATGGTAAATGTTATAGAACGAGTTTGATAATTAATACAATTACATTTGTAAATTAAATATTTTATTTTTGTGTTTAAAAGGTAACTTGATCTGCCGTCTTCTTATCTAAAATGGAATACGACTGCCAAATATCTTAATTAAATTCTGCATTGTCATAGAAATGCATTTTAAGTTAACGTTTTGAAATTTAAATTAAAACCGAACGCTGAAAATGCTGGTGTGGTGACTACCACATACAGCGGCAACAAAAAACATACTACCAATCCTGAATCGCTCTATAGAAGTTCTTGCGCCGATTATCATATAATTATACAACATCCAAGCATTAGTCGTTGGGCAGTGATCCACCAGGCATGATCACCTCGCCTGGTCGGAGGATATTCTCTTTGTATTGGAGGGACATAGAACCCGTTCCTACACACTGGTAACGTGTCTGTGTAAACAAATCCTATCAGTTGACAGTGACTCTCTTTGACGTAAAAACGGCGGCTACTATTATTATTATCTTATTAGCTATTATTATTTCGTTTATTTTCATATAGATTGAGTAAAACACCCTACTCAGGAAAATCTACTCTCCTGTTCGAAGTTCATCAGTTCTTTTCTAGTTTTTAAGAGGTTTTTAAACCAGTTGATGCTATGCACGTACACCTTCTCAAACTCAAAAAGATTTTATTCATATAGGCACTTATGAATAGTCAATATTTAATATAAAACAATCGAGTGATTCTAGTCGCCAGTTCCAAGTGCAGCCTACCCTTCATGGAGAAGAATCTGGCAAGAAACTCCATTGTTGCACTTTTAAAATAATAATAATACGGTTTACATATTTTTTTTCACTAAGAGACTTGAATGAGAACGAAGTCGACCAAAGAAAACAAAGCAAAAGGTTTGGAGTCATTCCTGCACAGCCATGAGCTAACCAATCATGCGCCATTCTTACTGATAGCTGCAAGATTTTTACATTGTTATATTGTGACATTGTATTGTTATATCGTGAGGTCCGCTTATGGAAAATAAAATCCAAATAGCACTTTCACTCACAGTCAAATTTAAAAAGATGTAATATGTCCAAATATAAAATAATCAATAAATAAATCCTTTACCTAGCCGTAATGCTCAACGGACAGGACCGGTGGCTTTTCGGATCCGCTAGGACGTAAACCTGTATAAAAAAACCCACGTTCTGACGCCTGGCAATTGGCTGAGACCAGTGCCGAGGGCGTCCTGTTGTCGGAGGACATTAAACTCAAAAAATATGGCATTTACCATTAGAGAAATATGATGCATTTTTTTTTTCATTCAAATACCAAACATACAAAAGCGACTTTCGCAAAATTACTCCATGCGAACTATTCATTTTTGGTGTCTAACAAAGTCAAACAACATGTAACAATACAAATTCTCAGCTATTTTGTAATAACGATCACGACTGTAAATCTGGACATGTTTTAGTTTTACATAATTCATGTTTATTCCAAGAATACGAACATGAATTCCGATCACATCTCAACTAAATATATATCGTTTCTCGTTACAGGTAATTAAGATTCCCCGACGGCGTGTGGTAAGAATATTAATATAATTAAACTTATATTACACTGTTATAGTCTATGTTTTTTTTATACTAAACTAATTTGAGACTTTGGAAGTCGACATACGGCCAATGATCGTCCCGTAAAAAACAATTTAAGCGATTTTAATGTATACATGAAGTGTCTTACTTCAAACTTCAGAACCAACTTACTTACACTTAACTGGCCTAGGAAGTTACCGTTTTAGGCTGGTAGACATTCACTCTCGAACTAAAAGGTTCGGCTCTTCCTTCCAGTGCCGAGTTGTCCAAACCTGGAACTTAGGTACTACCAGCTCACGTGTTTCCGTCCCACTATGATCCCGGGCCCTTTAAGCGGGGAGTGAAAAAGCATCTCACTAGGACGCCTAGAGTGTATCATGCTACATTGTCGACATTCGTAATAATAATAGTGATATTCTTGGACTATACACATGCTTTCCATCAGGCAGAATGGAGTATCTTTGAATCTATGTAAACTTTACATTGTATTAATGAGTTTGTTGACTTTAGTTTACTTACCATGATGTGACAACGAACTTGGAACCTCTTAATTGCATATATGCATACTGCTGACCCAAGCAACCTCGTTTGCGTCCAAACTACCATCCCCCGATTTAACCGTAGAGGGGGTTTATTTCTAAAGATACACTATTAATGCACCTCCAAACTGTCTATAGAGTATACATTTTAAATTTTAAGTCTCTTAGTTCAAAAACATAGGACTTTCATACAAACGTCCAACCCTCGTTTTACCCCCTTAGGGGTGGAGTTTCGTAAAATCCGTTCTTAGCGGATGTCTTCACCCTATAAGGAACCTACCTGTTATATTTCAAGTTTGTAGGTGTTACAGTTTCTGAGATTTCGTGATTAATAAGTGAGTGGTATTTCGCTTTTAGATATATACACACATCAAAAGTGTCTAGGGATCAAGCATTTTTATGCGGATTTCTTGAGATTGAGATGTGGCTTTGGCCCTGGCCTGCTCAGTCGCCAGACTTGAACCCGATTGAGCATGTATGGGATATGCTACAGAGAAGAGCTCTGCCGAATATGGAGGGTATCTAGTCGCAAGAAGACCTTTTTTTGTTGTTGCAACGAACATGGGCGGCCATTCCACAGCGTGATTTGGATGAACTCATTTTGAGTATGCCAAACCGATTCTTGTGTTGTTAGTGTTCGCGGTAGAAACACGGATTATTAATTGTTTAAGTTACCTAATAAAATTTTAAAGAAAACTGTTATTTGAGTCTTTTTTTCGAACTTTAATGTTAGTGGTTCAAATGCCAAAAATCCCTTTATTAGGAAAATGGCAAATTTCTTTATTAATGCAAAGGTGACTTGGTTTATCGTTACTGTGACAAACGAAAACACTTTATTTGATGAATCCTTAAAGAAAATTTTAATTAATATCAATCAGGAGAAAAGTTATTGCAAAAATATATGTTGATCCCTAGACACATATGTTGATCCCTAGACACTTTTGATGTGTGTAGATTAGCATTAAGCTTAAATGTGGACTCCGATTATGATTACATGAAATCAACAGCCTATAATAGTCCACTGCTGCAATATTATTATCAAATAAATAAAACACTGGGAAATTATATCAAGAACAAATATTTATGTTAACTATACTATATATTATAAGAAAATGTATTAGAAGAAAAGGTAAAATATATCAAATTGTAAAACATCATTAACCATGGACAAACTGTAATTAAAATTAGAGACAACAAGATAAATTAAAATAGGAAGAAACAAAATAAAGTTTGGAAGAATATTGTGGAGTAAAATATGAAGTAAAAAATTTAAGCCTTATATTATAAATGTAGCATAACAAGAGAAGTAGAAAATTGGAAATAGGAAACATATAGGAGTAAATAAAGAGAAACTGTATATAATACAAGAAAAGATAGAATTCAAATATTTAAATGTGTAAAAATAATCATAGTAAACAAGACAAAATAGTAACAGTACCGGGAATATTACCCGACGAACCACATAAATAAAAGACGACAATATTAAATACCCAGAATGACAAGGTCCTGTCTCTTCATGGACGGGGAAAAGCAGAGAGGTCTACAGACCTCAAAAAAAAAAAAAAAAAAAAAATAGTCCACTGCTGGACTTAGACTTATCTACTGCCTCGGTGGCGCAGTGGTAGCGTATGCGACTGCTATCCTTGAGGCGTCGGGTTCGATTCCCGGGTCGAACTAAATGTTTGTATGATCTGCAAATATTTGTTTCGGACTTTGAGTGTTTTCTACGTATAATATGTATGTATTCACAAAAAAAAGTAAATATGTATTTATATCTAGTCTAGTACCTATACACAAGCTCTGCTTAGCTTGGGACTAAATGGAGTTGTGTGTTAGATGTCCGAAATAATAATAATTATTATAATATTTATAATTATTAACTTTACAAAGGAGGCTTTGGTCTTCTATATCAGGCTGGACAGACTCTTTGCAGTGATGTTGTCCTGGTAAGGTTGCCTTAGTCGGCTTTTACATCACCAAAGGAATGAATATGGACGATGACACCCCGTTTTCTTATTCCGTCACCATATGGTTAAAAGCTAGTAACTTATATCTATTGACTAGTTGCTCCGAGGAATTGTTCGGACTGATCCCTGCCGCCTCTTTCCGCCATCGTCCTACGCAACTCGAGGTTCATCCTCATTATCTAGATGGTTTTCAGCCTCGCACATCAAAACTGTGGAATGAACTGTGGCCTGCAGTATTCCCGGACCAATATGACCTTTAAACCCTTAAGAAAAGAACGTACTCCTTCTTAAAAGGCCGGCAACGCACTTGTGACGTCTCTGGTGTTGCGGGTGTCCATGGTCGGCGGTAATCGCTTTCCATCCGGCGATGCGTCTTCTCGTTTGCCCCCTTTACCATAAAAAAAAACCCGCAACCTCGTCTGCGTCTCCTATTGTCAGTGTTGTGATGTTATAAAGCATTGCCAAAGAAAAGTTTTATAGTGAGCCAACCGTAAAAGATGGACAAGTTCCCCCGTTTTAGCAACATTTTATATCGATACTCCGCTTCTTTTGGTGTTAGCGTGATGATATATAGCCTATAGCCTTCCTCGATAACTAGGCTATCTAACAGTGTAAGATTTTTTTTAAATGAGACCAGAGAGCTTTCTGAGATAGCGCGTTCAATCCAACAAACAAACTCTTCAGCTTTATAATATTAGTTTATACAGTTTACCCATATTGATGTCGAGTTATATCTGTTTGTACATATTAGAGTTTATAACTCATAACTTTTTTATATGTTGTTATAAAACCGGTAAGGTAAACATTATACAGACTATAATCATTTAGTTTAATGATTGAAGTTAAAAAAAGTTTAATATAGGTAATGAATGGTGTTATTAGTGCAAAAATTAGTGTTTTTTTTTTTGTAAGACAACTCCCCATTTGTAATATACATCCTGTGTCGCGGGGGACTTTACGAACATACTTGAAACGGACACAATGAACACCAGACTCAGAACAACAATTTGTGGATCACACAAAGTGTTGTCCCATGTGGGATTTAAACCCACGACTCTTGGCGCAGTAGAAAGCGGCGTAGCGACCAGACTGATAACACATTACTAACTTTTAAACTTTCGCGTTCCATGATATAATTATTATTATTTTTACGGGAATTAACGCGATCACTATTTCAAGGTACTACATACCTCTGTTTTGCCTGACGTTTCGACCAGGTTGCACTGGCCGTGGTCACAGGCTGACTGGCTCAGCGGCGCACGCCCTCCGTCGTCGAATCCGTGAAGTCGAAGGTTCTTCATCCACCCGCACATTTTCGATATTATTGATATTTTTGTTTCGCCATGTACCGTCACATACCACACTAACAGGGTCCCTATTCTGTAAGCAAACCGATGTGTTCCTATTCTGGTGTTTATCCGACTGCGCAGAAAAGCGAGGTGGTATGTTTTTTAACACTGGATTCCACGCTGTAGATAATTTAAAACCATCTTCCCGATTGAAAGTTTTATGCTTTTTAATCTCAATCGCTTCACGTACAACTCTTGAATAAAAGTGACGTTCGGTGGAGAGGACTTGCGTGCGGTGAAATTCAATCCAGTGGTTGATGCCTGCATCGAGTGCATGTTCTGCAATCGCCGATTTGCTCGTCTGTCGGTTCTTCACAGCAGCGATATGTTCTTTGACCCTTTCAGCAATAGTCCGTTTCGTTTGGCCTATGTAGGAACTTCCGCAGCTGCAGTCTATTTTATAAACACCCGGAGTTTGTAGTGGCAATATATCCTTCGGTGTGCCGACGATGTTGTGAACCTTTATGCCTGGTGTGTATACTGTCGGAATGGAGTATTTCTTTAACACGGACCCGATCTTATCCGTAACTCCCTTGACATAAGGCATATAGGCTGGTTGCCTGTTCACTTCTGGATACTTGCGTCTTATTTTCGGTTGCTTCCGTCCTCCATTCACTTGATATCCGTTACCTTTGAGTACCTCCTGAACATGTTCTAGCTCCCGTTCTAAATGTTCAGGGTCACAACAAAACAAAGACAAAACAGAGGTATGTAGTACCTTGAAATAGTGATCGCGTTAATTCCCGTAAAAATAATAATAATTATAACACATTTTTCGGACATCTAACACACAACGCCATCTAGTCCCAAACCAAACATAACTTGTACTATGGGTACTAGACAACTGATATAAATACACATAACCTTTCTGGAACGAAGTTCCTTATCGCGCGTTGCGAAAGGGGGCTAGACGGAAAAAAATGTAACGACACTTTTCATGCCAAAAGTTGTAACGACACTTTTAACATTGAGTTGACGTCATAGTGCTGGATACTCAACGTTAAATATAACAAACTGATTGCCAACGACCATACCATGTTCAATACACCGGTTCTCGTCCGATCACCGAAGTTAAGGAACATCGGGCGTGGTTAGTACTTGGATGGGTGAGCGCCCATCAAACTTAACATAAAAAGATGTAACTATAATATCAAATACAATTGTCGCACGTTAAATTAACCAAAACGACCTACAGAACAAACAAACAGTATATATACATCATAATAACTTACCTACTAATCTCAATGTTACCCTTTACGTCTAAAATAGTAAATGTACATTCAATAATAGTGTAGTTACAACACTATATCGATAATAATTAGTCGACTCCTACGACGAACTCTTGCGGAACCACCGATGCACCGTCACTAATTATTTACTAAAATCTTTGACATTACTCACTTCAGTTATTTGACCAATAATAAACCGTATACCGTTAAAATACGTATAAAAATAAGTTGTTCGATTGTGACTTTTAAGTCGTTTTTCACAAGAGTTCATACACATACATAATTATGGTAAATTTCAAATAAATACGAACCTTGACTTGTGTTGTGCTGTAATAACGTGTTTTATATTATTAAGACATTCCTAAATTACTCTATGGATGTCTAATAACAATTTGTTCTTATTATATTTGTTGTGACTGACCCACGTAACCTCGTCTTGGTATCTTATTGCCCGTAGCTTGATGTTATAACCTCGTGAATAAAGTTTACCATAAAAAGGTTACAGTGAGCGAACCTTAAAATATATACTGTATAACTTTTAAAGATACCTCTTTCTTTGATACAAGATTTTTGTATGTAAGTGCCTTCTTTTTAGACTATGTAAAGATTACAATACCAGCGTGCTCATCGAGGCACTAAGATCAATGATATCTTACAAATTATAGCCGTGTATACATATCTCTTCACGTACACGATCTACATATTCTAAGCCCTTCGCTGGCCTTGAACGAAATCGTGTATAGAAATACGTGAATGATGTAGGTATGTTCTATACTATACAATATTTGCTATGTATGAAGGTACCACACACGTGTCTTTCTGATCCCAAACTGGGTACCTACAACCAGTACTTCGGTAATCAAACTTCTAGTAAACATGTTTATCGATACTGTCACGATTTCACAGTAAAACCGCTGCACCGATTTCAATGAAATTTGGCTTGGAGATGCTTTGATTCTTGAGGAAGGACATAGGCTACTCTTTGCTGCGATAACCGATACACACGTGTGTGGAGCCGCTGGCAAAAGTTTAAGCAAATACTTTTTACCGAGGAGTTTGAAATTTGGCACAGTAAGGAGAAGTAGTGCAGAAAGATTAAATAGAAGTAGTAGTTGTCGTGGGAGAGCCACGCTTCGGCATGAATGAGCCGGCTCGACCGGAGTGATACCACGGCCTCACAAAATCGTGGTGAAACAGCGCTTGCGCTGTGTTTCACCGAGTGATTGAGGATACCGGAGGCCCCTCAAATCCCTCCCCTATCCCCCTCCCCATACCCCAAAGCCCGGCAACGCACTTGTGACGCCTGTGGTGTTGCGGGTGTCCATGGGCGGCGGTAATGGCTTACATCAGGTGATACGTCTGCTCGTTTGACCCCTATTCCATAAAAAAAAAGATTTGTTGTTGAATTTCTACCACTGCACTGGGTGACCACTAGTATGACTACAAATCATGTATCAACATGTAAATTATAGAGAAATTGCAAACAGACCCGGGATAAACGATAGTGTTCAGAATAATCTCTAAACAAATAAGGTATTTAAATTCAAATGCACTTTATTACTGATTCAGTAAAAACCGAGTTAAGTCTTCGAAACAAAGTCGCCATTAAAATTGAATAGAATAATAACTATAGATGGGCCGATCATTACTTTTGCCGACTAGCCGACTAACCGATTAGTCGGCCCTAAAAAGGCCGACTAGTCGGCCGACTAATCGGCCAAACCGATCGTGGTTACGGACATTTCCGTAACTCTTCGTTTACAGCTGATTCGCGCCCCAGTCGCAAACGCCGCCTGCGAACCTTGTTTCTTCATTTTTGCTTCTGTAAGGGTCGTAGCCGGAGGTGTTTTAGTGTAAAAAATATTTTTGTGTAAAGATATTATTATTATTATTGTTGATTGAAGTGAAGAGTTAAATGAAAAAGAAAATCACTTGTGCCGATGTTTTTTAAACAAGTGGACGATGCTTTTTGTTTTTTTTTTATTTGAAAGCCTGCCAAAGTGATTCTGCTGAGCTTGATGAAAGCTTGAGTAGAATCCAACACCATACTCACTGCGAACGCAGACAATGCAGTATAGCGTCCTATACTATGGCGGCCTAGTGAGATGCATTTTCTCACGACGCCTACAGGACCCGGGATCATAGTGGAAGGGAAACACGTGCGCTGGTAGTACCAAACAGTTAAAAACTGCTCGGCACAGGAAGGCAGAATGGAACCGTTTAGTTCCAAAGCGTATTTATACGACTCTGAAGCGGTGGCTTCTAATGCCAGTACGTGTTGTCCTGTAGAAGATGGGAGAACGTGGGATTAGTTGGAAGAGCTCTTCAGAATACTGTCCATGGTAAACACGCTAGAGGACTGTCACAGAGGCGAATCTCTCCGCAAGTGCAAAGGCTCAAGGGACTCGGTGGCATCGGGACTGTTGATAATGCGGACTACTGGCCGCTGCAACCGATCAAGAGCATCAAGCAAATTCTGTGTGGATCCATCAAAAAGATGAGAACAGTCCTCCACGAACGAGCGAACCTGGGTCTTATAAAGAAGACAGATGCTCGGGCGCAAAGAACTGTCTTACCCTATTCAGTACGCGAAGTTTCCGCGAGGCCGCCTTAGTAATGCTCTCGATTATTTTTATGTGTTTGCTGCCAAAATGACTCTGCCCTGCCTGATGGAAATCATGAGCAGAATCCAAAAGTGCTGGTCACAATCCTCAATGTAGGTACTAGGTAGGCAATAAGGACAATGCAGAAGTGTGTGGACACACAGGACAGCGTGACCTGGTGAGATGCTTTTTCACGACCCGCTGAATGGACCCGAGATCGTAGTGGGAAGGAAACACGTGCACTGGTAGTGAGTTCCAAGTTTTGGCCGCTCAGCACAGGAAGGAAGAAGCGAAGGGATGAGTGCGAGAACGTATGTCTACCACTCTGAAGCGGTGACTTCTGACGCCGGCACGTGTTGTCCTGTTGTGTGTTGTTATGTGTAATCAATGTCAATGATTATTTCTCGTGGTGGAAGGGAAAAAAAGTGCAATCACTACAAGCAAACATTTTGTTTCATAAATGTCAGATATGTTTGTTATCAGCAAGTAATTTTAGAAACTGGTTACCAAAAGAAAGATTGCTTTGTTTTACATTTCAAAATGTCTAAAACTGATTATAAAATAAAAATTGACAAATATATTATTGAGAAATACATACAAAGTAATAAGCCGAATAGTCGGCGCTTTTTGCCGACTATTCGCCGACTAATCGTCGACTACTATTGTTGCCGGATAGTCGGCTTTACCGACTAGTCGTCGACTAGTCGGCACATCTCTAATAATAACTAAGAAGTAATTACGTATGCCAACAAGCGCCATTTATCACAACTAAGGTACATTGTGTCGATAAAAGATGTCGATATTCTCAAAAAAATAACGATAATTTTTGTCATCACTAAGGATAACATTCGATAAAAATTGACACAAGTTAAAATATACTCGTATATGCGGGTAAGAATTAAAATGAAAAAAAAAAAAAACTAGCTTACCGCGCAACTTCGTCAGCGTTTCTCATATATGTCTGTATATCATAACTCGTATTGTCTCGCTTTCCATATTTTCTCACCATTTAAACTTTCCCTGTACTTCGCAAACATTTCAAGACCCAAATTAGCAAATCGGTGCAGCCATTCCTGGGTGTTACATAGTAAGACTAACGAATAGTAATTCATTTTTATATATAAAAGGTGATAAGGCGAACGTTTTAAATGGAGGTTTGTCAATCAATGACTACAGAAAAGCTGAATCGATCTAGATATATGACACACACCTAGATTATTCTTAAGCGGTCGGTCGCGGTTTTTTTAAGTGTTCAAACTGCACATGAGACATCACTTTGTGACCAGGCTTTAACAACAATCCCCAAATTGTTGTTAAAGTCTGGGTGTACTATGCGTCCGTTTCATGTATGTGTGTAAAATCCCCCGGGACACAGGATATATTCCTGTAAGGGAGTTGTTTATACTTATTGTATAAAGAGGCAAAGGTTGTGCGTTTGTGAGTTTGTGACGTTGTAGGGGGTAATCTCTGGATCTACTGAACCGATTTTGAAAATTATTTTACCAATAGAAGGCTACGTTATTTGTGAGTGACAAAGGATATATAATAACCCGAAAAGTGGAAAGACTTTTTCGTGGTAGCCGGATTTGCAAAGTCGGAGAAAAAAAAGTTTACCGCCCAACGAAGTGGGCACGGGTCAGCTAGTCGTTTACAAAATGGTAAAAAAACATTTTTACAATCCTTTTTTTTTTACAATTCCTTACACGGACACAATGATATTTACATGTACCCGCAGTTGGTGGGTTTTAGATGTGAATATTTTATTTTGTATAATCAGTAACCTTTGATGATGCCATAAGGCGAAACCGGTCAGGTGTAAACAAAAATAAAATAGTGGAATAAGTACAAGTGATTTTAATTCAAAAATGTATCAAAAATGTATTTTTACAATCGCTTTAATCTCTAACTGAGACCACACCCAGCACCGCAGGGGTTCTCTAATTTATTTGAAGGCTCTATTACCGACGCCGGTTGGTCTGATAGACTTAATTTATACATAAACGTTGAAATTCTACATGTATTGCTGCTAATTCATTTTGCATTTTGCTGTATAGAAAGTACAACATTCGATTTCCACACCGATTTATACTGAAGATATTTATGAGTCAACATAATATACATTATTTATGTTGCTTACAAAGTAATGTTAGTGACTGCTTCGTTGGTCCAGTGGTTAGCGTAAGCGGCTGCTGATCAAGAGTACCTACTCGGGTACGATTCCCGGCTCGGACTGCTGTTGGGTCCTCACTCACTCGGTGAAACACAGCGCATGCGTTATTTCACACCGGTTTTCTGTGAAGCCGTGGTATCACTTCGGTCGAGCCGAATGCATGCCGAAGCGTGGCTCTCCTTCGGGAAATAATGACCAAATAATGTTAGTAAGACGAGATTCTAGTTTTGTTAAGTTAGAGGTCCTCGCTTCAAATCCCACACACGGCAAATGTTCTGTGATGGCGATTATTTAGCCTGTATTCGAGTATAAATTATCTACAATGTTCATGTATTTGGAAATATATAATCAGTCTGGCTATTGCTAAAGATACTGCCTAGTTTTGGTTTGACCGCGTATGAGATGAAAAAAAAATGAGAACAACCTTTAGATAGAGCAAGGAAAGACCATGGTCCCCACACATGGGGATCTATAAGCTGTAGATGACCCGAGATTTGTCAGAGTACGGGGATTTTCTTTCTACCCGAGTGTTGCAGTTTTTAGTCAATTCGACTCCGACACAGCCATCGCAGTGATGGTTTTCCGGTATCTGGTAGGTCTTTGAGGGTGTTTCCGCACGGAAAAAAGGGCAAAGGGGCATATTGACTTATTTACATCATCAATAGTCTACTCCTGTATGTAAACCGTAGATAGGACGTCCTGACCTGCTATACCACGCTGGCGAGATGGATTGGCATAGGGTTTGTTACAAGTTTTCTCTTTTAACTGACTTCAAAAAAGATGAGGTTTTCAAATTGACTGTATTTTTTATGTTTGTTACCTCAGAACTTTCGACTGGGTGAACCGATTTTGATGATTCTTTTTTTATTTGAATGCTGGTACTTACCGTGTGGTCCCATTTAAATTTGGTCTAGTTCTTGAAGTTGTTTTTTTGTTTTTTTTTTTAACAGTGCTGTGGTCTTGCTAGTTTCCGTAGCGGAATCGTACGACACCCACAAGATGAATAGGTGGTCAACTTGTGTGGGTCTCACCACTCCCACTTGTCAATGGCACGTCCCACGTTTATATGTTTATTACATTTCTAACACGACCTACTGATCGTTATAATGAATTTTATTGATCGTATATTAATGTTTCGATATATACATACATGTGTATTTATAATCGTCGTAAATAGTTGGTGGCCCTTTATTGAGGTTACTATTTGATTAGCGAGTTAATCTACTGGTTAACCTACTGGTTAAACTGACGGCTATGCCATAGGTTCGGTTCCTACCTAGGACCATTCTTTATGAGATGTGCACTACCATTTGTTCTGAGTCTATGTGTAATTTATCTATGATAGTAGCGAACCATCTTCGCTCGGAAGTTTTTGAAATTCTCACATTTCCTCTGCTATATGTATTTACACATATATATAAACTTTCCTCTTGAATCACTCTATTGCTGAAGACTGCATTAAAATCCATTGTGTAGTTTAAAAGATATGGGCGAACTGACAGCAGATACGACTTTATTAACCGACTTCAAAAAAAGGAGGAGGTTATCAATTCGATTTTTTTTTATGTTTGCTACCTCATAACTTTCGACTGGGTAAACGTATTTTGATGATTCTTTTTTTTATTTGAAAGCTGGTGCTTCCCGTGTGGTTCCATTTCAATTTGATCCAGATTAAAGTCGGTTTTTTTTTTTGTTAAAATTTGTGATTATATACTATGTAAAGATGTATGTATTTAGAAATATATAAGTATGATTATCCGTCTGGTCCCAATCTAAACTGCTGTCGGTCGTATATAAATTGTGTGAGATTAATTTTGTTATTACTATTTCAGTGTATTAAGATAATTGATAAATTATATTAAGAAATAGTTAGTAGAACGTAGCTCGTTTGAATAAAAGCGTCTGAAATGGAGCTGTGGACCTTTGTCAAGGGATTAGGGGTCTTGTCACCCTTTTGATTAAAGTAGCTCTGCAATCGGTGGTCGTACCTGAAAAACACACGTGGGTAAAACCGTAGGTATATCTATACATACTAATATTATAAACGCGAAAGTTTGTAAGTATGGATGAATGGATGTTTGTTACTCTTTCACACAAAAACTACTGAACAGATTTGGATGAAACTTTACAGTAAATAGATAGATAGATAAATAATATCTACACATACTAATATTATAAACGCGAAAGTTTGTAAGTATGGATGAATGGATGTTTGTTACTCTTTCACACAAAAACTACTGAACAGATTTGGATGAAACTTTACAGTAAATAGATAGATAGATAAATAGAAAACTATTTATTTGTACACCGTATTACAGATTATAGTAGCAGTAATATAGCTGATACATCAGAATAACACATAGGCTACTCTTTCACACAAAAACTACTGAACAGATTTGGATGAAACTTTACAGTAATATAGCTTATACATCAGAATAACACATAGGCTACTATTTGCCGCGATAACCGACATACACGCGGGTGGAACCGCGGGCAACAACTAGTCTATCTAAATAAATAAAGAAATAAATAAATATTTCGGACATCTAACACACAACGCCATCTAGTCCCAAGATAAGCAGAGCTTGTGTTATGGGGTACTAGACAACTGATACAAATGCATATATACTTCTTTTTTTGTAAATACATACATATTATACATAGAAAACACCCAAACTCCGAAACAAATATTTGTAGATAATACAAACATTTGGTCCGACCCGGGAATCGAACCCGAGACCTCATGATCAGCAGTCGCACACGCCAACCGCGAGACCAACGAGGCAGTCTTTAAATGAATAAAAAAATGAATCGCTGAAATGTATGTAAGCGCATAACTTCCGATCGACTGCACCAAATTAGATAATTCTTTTTTCTATGTGTTCGTTATTATTATTTTTTTATACTAGCACCTCCAATATTGTTTTGAAGCCTATTCCTAGCTATTCCTTTCATACCAGTTCTCGCTTTTGCTACTGCTCGTACTTTCATTCATACTGATTCTTTCCTCCACTCTCTTTTCACGCTATTACCAGGTGAGATTCCTGCTAAGCTCTATATTATTTACTTTTAGTTATTTTAGGGTAATAAGTTTTACACGATATTTATTTAAGTATTTACTTTCTATTACTATTATCTACTTTAGACATGTACATACTATTTTCTACATACTACATCAAATAACAACCACGCGTGCCATTAGTAGCACGCGACGCAATATTTTGGGCACGTCACTAATATCAATGACAAGGTTAATTAAGCATATTTTCCAAATTTGAAAAAATATAACAACAATTTAGAAGTACCTGAGTAACTAGACGAATACCAAATTACTGAAGAATTTGTTTCTGTGATTGATTTTTTAATCAAGAAATTTTCAGCGAGATTTTCTCAGTTCAGAGAATTATCGGAAATAATAGGTCTTTACCTATGAAATTGCCGTTTTGTATGCAATAAGTGAAAGTACTTATTTTTTCAAACATTTTTATTTCTGTTATTCGAAGTAATCACCCGTGCAATCGACGTATCTTTGCCAACGCATTGGCAGTTTATTGATGGCCTTCTTGTAAAAATCAGCTGGATGGGAGGCAACAAACTCTTCAAAGGCATTTTGTACTGCCTCTCGGGAATTGAATTTTTTACCCACTAAAAAGTTGTCTAAATTTTGGAAAAAGTAATAGTCGGTAGGTGCAAGGTCTGGTGAGTATGGCGGATGAGGGAGAGCTTCCAACACCAGCTCTTGCAGCTTAGAGACTGTCTGTTGCGCAGTATGCCAGTAGTATGGTACTGCCAATGCGTTGGCAAAGATGCGTCGATTGCATGGGTGATTACTTCGAATAACAGAAATAAAAAAGTTTGAAAAAATAAGTACTTTCACTTATTGCATACAAAACGGCAATTTCATAGGTAAAGACCTATTAGGCAATACAAGTGAAAATTTAGCATATTCACTAACAGAATTTTGGCAACATGGAATGCGTTTACAGACACATTTAACTCTTTGAAGAAGCTAGCTTTTAACTAGCTTCTAACAATGTTTTCATCAACCTATGCCTGCGTGTCACTATTTTCAGAGATAAATAACATTAAAAATTCCGTTCGAAACCATTTGACAGATGAACAACAGTCAACAACATTCTGCTAAAAGTAACATCTTACAATTTTAATGTAACTTATGTGTCACCTAATCTGCAACAACGTAACGAACGTACCTATAATTTAAACATTGCAAAATGTTAATTTTTTTAGTAAATAAATAATTTTCAGTTGATATTATTTATTATGATTATTTTCCCAATAATCTCAGACACAAAATATTTGATGGCACGTAATGACCAGATTAAACTTTTCTGTATAAAAATGGCACGTCGGTACTTAAAGGTTCGCCATCCCTGTCTTAGATAATCCATATTATCTTGGAATCATAACATTCTAGTTTGCCTTATTCCTCTTATTTACTAATTTGCTTCTGTTATCGCTACTGATTATAATGCTTAAATTTCAATTTGTAATTTTAGTGTTCATTTTCATTTCCACTTCGAATCTTTGTTTACTATAGACCGGACATTCCACTATAAGGTGGGAGACGGTCTCTGCGACATTCGGGTCACATATGCAGGATGGGTTCTCCTTACACTTGAAGCGTGTCAAGTATTCGGAGAACCCACCATGCCCCGTAAACAACTGTGTCGTTATGCCGGCTATCTCCATTTTACGAATCTATACTAATATTATAAAGCTGCAGAGTTTGTTTGTTTGTTTGTTTGTTTGAACGCGCTAATCTCAGGATCTACTGGTCCGATTTGAAAAATTCTTTCAGTGTTGGATAGTCCATCTATCGAGGAAGGCTATAGGCTATATTTTATTTTCATAAAAAATAGAGATCCGTAAGAAAATTGCGATTTTGTAACCCAAGGTGTGAAATCGAAAACCTATTTTTGCGTGCGCTGCAACAAATATTGACAATAGAACAAAATAATGTATTACGGGTTTGTAGGTCCCATTAAGATCTACAAAAAAGTCCGCGAGAGCATATATCTAACTATCATGGTTTAGTCACAATAACCGCTTTTGTGTTCAAAAAATTTATTAAATCGTCTGAAGAAAGAAACTACTTTAAATGTGTATCGTAATATTAATCCTTATCTAAATAAAGCATTATGTTATCAAGGGTATTTATGTAGAAGTAAAATACTTTTTGTTTCATCCCATTCGGACATTTCGTTTAGAAGTTATCACGAGTATAAGACGCTAAGAGTTGGTACCTATTATTGAGTTATTTGCCAAAGAGTTTTTATCAACATAATACCTAATATTAGTCTTTATCCAAATAAATGTGTTGTTGATTATGAGTATTAGATCTTAGAAGAGTATAATAAATACATCTATACTAATATATAAAGCTGAAGAGTTTTTGTTTGTTTGAACGCGCTAATCTCAGGAACTACTGGTCCAATTTGAAAAAATATTTCAGTGTTAGATAGCCCGTTTATCGAGGAAGTTTATCGAGTTTATCTATATCATCACGCTATGACCAATAGGAGCGGAGTACCAATGAAGAATGTTTCAAAAACGGGGGGCAACTATTACGCTACGGGCAATAGGAGACGCAAACGACGTTGCGTGGGACAGCTAGTAGTACCATATGCAGCGAGCGCACAGGGGAAAAAAAGCTTGGTGACGGAGGCGGTCTCGCCCTCTCTGTACCTCCTGTTCCATTCGGCAAGCAAGGCCTGTCGAAGGCCTCGCTTGACGAACGAAACAGGGCACAGACCGTAGTCCGGTGCTTTCTTTAACCTCAGGGTCGCCTCCTTGGCGAGCTGGTCTGCTCGCTCGTTGCCACAACCCTGCGTGGGCGTTGACCCAGAATAAGGATATCTCCTTACCCTGGATCATGCCTTTCCGAATGGCGACTCTGGCCTCCACGGCAAGGGGATGAAGGGCATGGCGATTGGTGACCGTTTGGAGTGCGGCTCTGCTATCACTGAAGATACCGAACGTGGTTTCGCCTCGCCTGAGGATATCACTGGTCGCTTTGCACAGGGCCAGGAGCTCAGCCTGGTAGACGGTGCAGTGGGGCGACAGAGCAAGTTTGAGGGCCCTGGTTTCGGCTTCGTTATGCCATATGGACAACGCTGTGCCGACCCGGCCCTCAATCGTGCTCCCGTCCGTAAAGATGCGTACCGCGATGTTGTCGATGCGCTGTAGTTGTTCCTCGTCTACCAGGCTTTCGAACTCAAGGGCCCCATGCTCCGCAGGGTGAGGTGCCTCTATAGCTGGAGCCATTCGTTCGATCTCTATGTCTCCCAACCATGACTGGCACACCCCTCTCTTGGCTTCGTATAGCGAAGCCACCTCATGGATCCTGAGGTCCAGAGGGAATATGCCAGCCAAGATCAGCGCCGAGTGCAGAGAGACCGTCCGGTAGCTCTTACACAGCTTTTGGGCGAATCCGCGCTGTACCACGTTCAGTTGTTTTCGGATGTTCGTTATTGTTAGGACAAGGTTTGTGTAAAAGACAAGAACCGGAACTGTATTTTTTTTATCCGCAATTGTACACTACCTCTGGAAAGCTGAAGCGGGCATAATTACTAAAACAAGTTTTTCAGAAATTTACAAAAATATTTACGAAAAAAAATATAACCACTTGATATTTACTACGCCATTCGTACAATATTTAAATATTCTCTTAATTTGTGTAAAAATTCCAACACTAATCTATACAAATAAATAAAATTTAAGTGTCTGTTTTTAATCTCAACTTAACAGTTTTTCACTAAATGCATATGAAAGTATAAACGGTACTTGCATTAAAAATGCAGTTTTTTTATTGACTTTATGTCTGTCTTTCTATTTCGGCTAATCTCTGGAAGTGCTGGGTCGATTTTGAAGGGACGTTCATTGACAGATAACTGTTGATATAAGGAGTAACTTAAGCTTAAGTTTTTTAGACTAACTTCGCCTGTCAACTAGTTTTATTATATATTCTAAAGATTTCCTGGTTGACTAGTATGAACTAGAATGTAAAAGCGCAGTATGTGTCAACACGGAGCCAGGCGATATCCCTTCATTTGAATGTGCAATTAAGTGCAATTGTTACAATTCCACTAATTAACACGTACCCGGTACTGTCGCTCCTATTTCTTACATTTATATCTATTTCGCTTTAAGCGGATAGAGATATTCATTTATTAAATTCGTATTGAATCCATTCTAATATGTATTATAAATTATAAAGTACCTAATTCTGTCCGTCGGTTATGATTTCACGGCTAAATCACTGCACCGATTTCAATTAAATTTGGTAAGGAGATACTGTGATTCTTGAGGAAAGACATCGGCTACTTTTTACCGTGAAATCGACATACTCGCGGGCCGAGCTGCAAGCAAATGCTGGTATAATATATAACTAGATTATTTTATTTATAGAAATAAAATTATAAATAACATTTCTATTTCTTTTCTGTTAATTAGAGTCAGTAGCTTTTACTCAAAAAAGTTATATTTTTGGCAGTCTATACAGGTATGTTTGTATGTTTTACCATAGCGACTAAACTATTGAACTGATTTTAATGAATGAGGTATCAATATATTCATAATAAAGACCCGGGAGACATAGGCTATATACATTTTATCAAAAGCTTTAGGTATTCGGGTTAAACTTTCAAAACCTTTTCTTGCTTTCGACTTTTTTTAGTAACTTGTTAGTCTGGTCTGTGGTTAGTTTCTTTGATTACTAAGCTTGAGGCTGAAGGTTCGATACCCATCAAAGATAAATAATTGTCTGATGAACAACAATCCTTATGATCTAAGATACGTAGAGAAACGACCTTCACCCATCTGTTTAATGGATGAAAAGTATTTTATATCAAATTTAATATATAAAATAACATATCACGGGTGGGTTGGCTACAAAATTCCTGGCCAAACTATTAATTAATTAACTATTTATTAATTAACAATAAAAAAAAAACTGTAAAGGCCCCCGCGACACGGAATGTATGTTCATAGAGCGAGAGTTGTCTTAATTATATACTGTAATGCCACATATAATACTATTTAGCAATTATGTTATAAAAAAAAAAACTTTTCAAAACTCGATAACCGTTATTCAAGCCAGATTTTTTGCGGACAACCCTATATCATCGTATTCGCAATTAAGCAGTGATTATTTTGATATAAAATTTATTTAATCATCAAATGGGTGAAAATAACTAATATCGACATACCTGTTTATACCTGCCAACCAGTAGCTATGCCAGGAAACAAATAGACAACCCAAGGTTTACTATAGGCTTTATACTGTCAGTTAGTATCAAATATATTCGATAAACACTGTGTAATAAAACGTCATTTTTAAATTTTTAATTAATAATAGTTTAGCCAGGAATTTTTTAGCCAACCCACCCGCGATATATTATTTAACTAGCGACCCGCCCCGGCTTCGCACGGGTGGATTTCAGATGCCCCCGCTGACGACACGATTCGTGCATTTTAAATCTGTAATATCTTCGAATATATTCATTTAAATTAGATACAGTAAAGGGCCATTTTGATCTATATTAAATGCACAATGTATTTAATTTACTTAATTGTATCAGGATTCATTCTGTATTGCTTAAAATCACTTTGTAAATAAGCCATTATTTCTCGTAAAAAGAAAGGAATAAAAAATGGTTGTTGTGGGTTATCCCTAAGAGATAGACATATACCATCGCGGACTTTTTTGTAGTACTTTTTAAGGTGTACAATACTGTAGTACATTATTTTGATCTATCTCGTAAGGTGCAACCAGCGTTTGCAATGTAAGCGCAAAAAAATTAGTTTATTTGCTACGTCACATTAAAAACCTCGAAAATTAACAGTGTTCCCATACTATATTATACATTTATTATACATAAAAACCTTCCTCTTGAATCATTCTATCTATTAAAGAAACCCGCATCGAAATCCGTTGCGTAGTTTTAAAGATTTAAGCAAACAAAGGGACATAGGGACAGAGAAAGCGACTTTGTTTTATACTATGTAGTGATGATACATATATTAAATCTATACTAATATTATAAAGCTGCAGAGTTTGTTTGTTTGTTTGATTGTTTGTTTGTTTGTTTGTTTGAACGCGCTAATCTCAGGAACTACTGGTCCGATTTGAAAAATTCTTTCAGTGTTGGATAGTCCATTTATCGAGGAAGGCTATAGGCTATATTTTATTTTCAAAAAAATTAGGGATCCGTAAGAAAATTGCTATTTTCTAACCCAAGGTGTGAAATCGAAAACCTATTTTTGCGTGCGCTGCAAAGACTATTGACAATAGAACAAAATAATGTATCACGGGTTTGTAGGGCCCATTTAGATCTACAAAAAAGTCCGCGAGAGCATATATCTAACTATCATGGTTTATCCACAATAACCGCTTTTGTGTTCGAAAAAATTATTAAATCGTCTGAAGAAAGAAACTACGTTAAATGTGTATCGTAATATTAATCCTTATCCAAATTAAGTATTATGTTATCAAGGGTATTTATGTAGAAGTAAAATACTTTTTGTTTCATCCCAATCCGACATTTCGTTTAGAAGTTATCACGAGTAAAAGACGCTAAGAGTTGGTACCTAATAATGAGTTATTTGCCAAAGAGTTTTTATCAACATAATACCTAATATTAATCTTTATCTAAATAATTGTGTTGTTTATTATGAGTATTAGATCTTAGAAGAGTATAATAAATACATCTATACTAATATATAAAGCTGAAGAGTTTGTTTATTTGTTTGGACGCGCTAATCTCAGGAACTACTGGTACAATTTGAAAACTTATATCAGTGTTAGATAGCCCATTTATCGAGGAAGGCTATCCATACTTCCATACTTTATATTATAAATGCGAAAGTAACTCTGTCTGTCTGTCTGTCTTGCTTTCACGGCCAAACCGCTGCACCGATTACAATGAAATTTGGTACACAGGTAGTCTAGAGCCTGAGAAAGGACATAGGCTACTTTTTATTGCGAAAAAAAGGTAATAAGGGGTTGAAAGGGGGGATGAAAGATTGTATAGAAGAGTGGTGGTTTAATCGCCACACGCCTGCGCATTACCTTGGTGACACCGCCCGGTACACCGGACACTCTTGGCAACGAGGTAACAAGGATGTCAAATTCATTAAAAATATTTCTCCTTTTCAACGAAGACTTAAATTAATATGATAATAATAATATAATAAATAACATACATTCATAAATATGATTTGTATGTTCATTATATTAATAGAAATAAATAAGACAAATTACAAAACAGTGTATACAGTATCGTCATTTTAAGCTAAAATCTTAAACTTTATTTTTTAGGTTGTTGATTACATATAAATAAAAATGTCATTTAAATTTCGTAAAAATTTTAAGATCAAGGAGGTAAAATAGCAATAGGGGATGAAAGTTTGTATGGAAATATGCAAGGTTTGTGAAGGCAAGGCAAGGCCTATGTCCAGCAGTGGATTGCGATAGGCTGATGATGATGATGCAAGGTTTGCAAAAATGTTTCATGAGTTTGGGACAGGAGACAAAATATTAGAGCTATTCAGATGTAACATTTACTGAGTTATCACAATATGCCTAAGTGTGCTTACCCGAACGGGCAGACATGTGAGGGGAGACGACTGTGCCGCATGCGGATGTTGAATTTTGCTACTACAAATTCGTTATTATTCACTAGGATTCGATTTGTTTACATGATTTTTTGTTTATTCAAATAATTTTCTTCGTGAAAAAATCCGAAGGAAAAGTATCCGGCGGGATTTAAACACAAAAAAAAGCAAAAGGGGTACGCCGCAAGATGAAATAAATGCCTGTATGAAACATATGTATTATGGGTACATGTTAAAAAGTTTTGTCTTACTACAATTATGCGAGTACAACTTCACAATGATTTATGAGCAGTGTCAATATGCAAATGTAAAAAAAAACTCTTCTAAAAATAGGAGATGATTGTATGCCAAATGACAGTAACGACATGATTACACTGAGACGTGAGTTCTGGTATATGATAGCACACATGATCTAAAAATAATATATATTCTGATCCGCCGACAGTTATCAAATAAACGAACGGATCATGTCAGACGTGGAGGAAGGTGTTAACGAATACCTCTCAGGAAACAATGCAAGGGAAACTGAACCAGTCATATCATAGCTTATGCATAAAGTTTTTTAAATCTTTAGAATTATCAGGAGCGCCTTCCCATAAGTTAAAACTGAAAGTTAATGTTCCAGTCCTATTAATAAGAAATCTTGAGCGACAAAGATATGTAATGGTACACGGCTACAAAATACACATCTGGGGTGACTTACTTGACTTAAGGTCCTATGTCCCCTAGATGGGGCAGAGGGCGTCCACAGTGCATCGCCATCCCGCTCTGTCTTGAGCGTCTCGCTTGATTTCGCTCCAGGTCTTGCCAATTGCCTTCGCTTCGTCGATGACAGTCCGCCGCCAGGTTTGTTTTGGACGGCCACGCTTGCGTTTTCCTTGGGGATTCCAGTCTAGGGCTTGCCTCGGGATGTGGTTGGAATCTCTTCGGAGGGTGTGGCCTATCCAGCCCCATTTGCGTCTTTTGATTTGTTGGTCAATCGGGACTTCATCGCAGCGATCCCACAAGTTAGCGTTGGATATTCTCTCGGGCCAGAATATACCGAGTATATGGCGAAGGCATCGGTTTTTCGGGGTGTGTGATATATCTATCGGATCTGGGGTACAACATTGTAAAAGAAAATTTTTCAATTCCCCGTATTCCAATAATTCAAACTTATTTGCAATTTCAATTTAAAAGAATGCAGTTTCCGCTTAAAACAACATTAGCACTACCAATTATCAAAGCCCAAAGACAAAGACAGTTAAAGTTGCAGTTCATTTAAAAAAAACATGTTTTTCAAATGGGCAGCACAATCGCGTGTATCAAATCAGCTAAATCACTATATTTTGACAAAGGATGGCAAATCAAAAACGTAGTATTTTAAAAATGTAAAAATTGAGAATTTGCTCGGACTGAGGGAAAACTCAAGCAGAATCCAACAGTGGAGGCAACCATACTCGCTGTGAAAGCAGACAATGCAGAACCAAACCGTTTGGTTCGAGAGCGTATTTCTAAGACTGAGGCGGTGACTTCCAAGACCAACACGTGTTGTTCTGTAGAGGAAGGGAGAAGGTGGGATCAGTTGGAAGAACGCTTCAGAACACTCTCCATGGTAAAGCGGTAGAGGACTGCCATAGAGGCGATATCTCTCCGCAACTGCAGAGGCTCAAAGGAATCGGTAGTATTGGGACTGTTGATAATGCGGACTGATTGCCGCTGCAAAAAATCGAGAAAATTAATGCCCAGATCCATCACAAAGATGAGAACAGTACGGACGAGCGTATCTGGGTCTTATAAAGGAGTCACAAATGCTCGGGCGCGAAAAACCGCCTCACCCTGTTCAGGCTGCCTTAGTGGTGCCCTCGATGTACTCCCGTGGGTTGAGGTCTCGGCAAATATCCATGCCCAGGACACCGAGCTTATCCCGTAGTGGCAGTTGAGTGCTCTGAAAAGTGGGGAGGGGAAGAAACGGAGACTTTTTGGTAGAGAACGGGCACACCTGTGTTTTCTTAACGTTGAACTCGACCAGATTCTCATCACCACATTGTTAAATGCGGTTCAAAACCCGGTCAAGCACAGCGACAATCTCCTATCCATTTTCCTCAACGTCTACTATCTTGGCTGCAGGGTATCCATAATATCGCCCATGCACTGTGCTATCGTCTGCATAGCAATGTATATTGCCAAGGGCTAATATGTCATTGACATGCAGAAGAAACATCTTGGGCGACAGGACCGAATTCTGAGGTACGCTAGCGTTTACCTCCAGAAAAACAGAGGCCGCGCCGTCCGTCGCAAAGAACCCGAATGCGAAGGCGCTGATGAAGAAAAGAGTAAATCTAGAGACGACTCTAAGAGGCAGACCGAATGCTTAGAGATCGGAGAGAAGCGAACGGTGCAAGAACAGGTTGAAAGCCTTGGCCATGTCGAATGTCGAAATAATTTCATACAAAATACTTTTTATTTTATGTACTTATATAAATACTTAAATATGTTTTTAACAGTGAAAAGTGTGTCTTATTTTTAAAATAATATTAGACTTAATAATTAAAACTGCTACCCAAAGTCACTGTTCCACGCGGACGAAGTCGCGGGCGCAGCTAGTTTGATATAAAATACTTTTCATCCAATAAACAGATGGGTGAAGGTCGTTCCTTATTGTATCCTCTACTATTACCTCTGTGTCTGCGTATAATTTCTCCGTAATTATAAATAATAATAATAAATATTTCTGACATCTAACACACAACACCATTTAATCCCAAACTAAGCAGAGCTTGTATTATGGGTACTAGATAACTGATTGCAGATTATACAAACATTTGGTCCGACCCGGGAATCGAACCCGAGACCTCAAGTACAGCAGTTGCATACACTACCACTGCGCCACAGAGGCAGTCGTATTATAAACAGGGCTCATTAAAAAAATGTTATCATCTCCCTACCCTCTTTTCAGTGCACTGAACTGTCTTCCTCCATTCTCCTCTATCACTCGTCAGTTCACTGCTTTACTTCTTGGCCATATCCTCTTTCACGCAGTCCATCCATTTTTTCTTTGGTCGAACTCTACTCTTATATCCGTCGACAATGTTAACAACTTGCTATATTAACCACTAGTTGTTGCCCGCGGTTCCGCTCGCATGTATGTTGGTTATCGCGGCAAATAGTAGCCTATGTGTTATTCTGATGTATAAGCTATATTGCTGTAAAGTTTCATCCAAATCCTTAAAGTAGTTTTTGCGTGAAAGAGTAACAAACATCCATCCGTCCATCCATACTTACAAACTTTCGCGTTTATAATATTAGTAAGATTTAATAAAAATAAATTACCATCTTACAATAATTCTAAATTGCATAGTTAATCTCCTATAGTACCAAACAAGTATGCGGTTAAACAACATAATCGATACCATCCCACAAAATGTACCATCGGTATAACTATAACGATGGCAATACTTCCATTATTATAAGAACGATCACCTCTCAAATGACGATCGACGAAATTATCATAAGTTATCAGCTGTGGTCTCACCTTACGCTTACAGCGAGTAACTGAATTAAAGTGCTGTATCTTTACATAGTATAAAACGAAGTCACTTTCGCTGTGTGTTAGTTTAGATCTTTTAAATTTCTCAACGGACTTCAATACAGTTTTCAGCAAGAGATAGAGTGATCCAAGAGGAAGGTTTACAGCGCCAATCGCGGATAACACCGTGGGGCGCAGCTAGTAGTTGCGTATATCACTGAGAGTTTTCCGCACTTGCGATTTCGTTTTCGATTTCTTATCCAGACTGCGATAGGCTGATGATTTATAAAAGTCAATTGACTTGAAATGACATTTTAATTTTATTTTTAAACCTCGACGCAAAAAGAGGGATGTTATAAGTTTGACGTCGATTTCTGTCTGTCTGTCTGTGTGTGTGTGTGTGTGTGTGTGTGTGTCTGTTTGCGGCATCATAGCTCTCAAACCGATGGACCGATTTCGATGCGGTTTTTCATTTGAAGCAAGCCAGTTTCCTTGTTGTTAATTAGATATGTTTGGTTAATATCAGTCCAGCAGTGTAAGAGTATCAGCTCTTTTCCAAAATGATATAAGGCATTTTTGGCGTATGATTACTCGATTAAGTGCTTGCTTGGAAGTAAGCCTCTTCTTAAAAAGGAGGTTTTGGCCTACTATGCGACGCGGGCCAAACGTGTTTATTTCAAGTTTTCCTTCCATTCGCAGTGTTGTTTTTTGCGTAGTTTGCTCCTTTAATTCCTTTTACTAAAACCGTGGTACGAATAGAGTTAGTGACACTCTGTAATCTTAATCTAGAACCACACGGACTGATTGTATGTATCTTTAACAAAATCAATATGTGTTGCGTATATCAACATATCACTCTCAACAAAAGTGTGTGTTAAGAATTCTAAATATTTTATTTATCATGGAATAAACGCTCGCACTGAGACCAAAACCTAACTGGCGTAAAATATAACGACCTAGCATTCACCACAGACATTATCTTAAACATAAACACTCATTCTTGTTACAATAATTTGTATCAGTTATTGTTGTTTATTGACGACTTATATACGTAAGCTGATCTTAACCTTATTCCGTCAGCAGGTACTCGCAAAGCAAAAGAAGTATAGTAAATTATTCTCGGCTTTGAAATTAATACCTTTTTAAGAGCAATTCTTATATATTTACAATCTAAATCTCGGAAACGGCTCCAACGATTTTCATGAAATTTAGTACGCAGGGGTTTTCGAGGGCGATAAAATCGATCTAGTATGATTCATTTTTAGAAAATTAAAAAAAAAACAAATATCGAGCTAAGCTCAGTCGTATTACCGTGGGAGAGCCACGCTTCGGCATTAATGGGCCGGTTCGATCGGAGTGATACTACGGCCTCACAGAAAACCGGTGTAAAATAGCGCTTGCGCTGTGTTTTACCGAGTGAGTATCATACCGGAGGCCCATACCCCAACGCCTCCCCCCAACCCCTGGCAATTTTCTGAAGAGTTGCCAACAGTTGGAAACACTGAAATTGCCAACAATTTCGGTGGATACGCTCCTTACTTAAAACAACTTAAATGGACTTAACTTAGATTGCCTTGGAGCGCTGAGGCCGCCACTTGTACCTCTTAGTACTAAATATCGTTGTAATTAATGTGGTGTACAATAAAGCGATATATTATTATTAAATACTGGTGGTCCTATTCAATCCCAATTGAGTGACATTAAATACCACTTATAAACAGCCAAAGATTTACAATTGAAATAAATTATAAGTGAACTGCAGTATAATTGAATGTGTTATAACGTTATCTGCCGCTATCGGTCCAGATCTCTGATAAGGTTGTATGAGGTTGTATACGGCCGCCATTGTCCCACTGACTTAATAAACGACTTAGATAACTCGATTAGATTTATTGGTATATTTTAATTGTAAATCGATACTTGCTATTAAGCGGTGTAACAATTGTAGGTAGTAGCGGGTCCGTTACCTGTTTTTTTTATACATCTTTCTAGTGATATTGATTGCACAAATGGCTTAGTGGTTCAAGCGGATACCTTGCAGTTTTCTTCGGCGCTGAGTGTCATGGGTTTGATCCTCACATGGTACAAATTGTTGTTCTGAGTCTGGGTTTTCTTTGAGTCCTATTCATGTATGTTTGTAATATCGACCGCGACACAGGATATAATCCTAGTGCGGGAGTTGTCTTAAAAATCAAACACCGTCACCGAGCACATTCATATTTGATCATGTCTACTTATGAAATTCTCATCATTTTCCTAGCCTTTATTATTCCCAATATTATTTGGGGTCGGCTACTAGTTCATCCGGTTTTACCTGAATAAAAGTTTCTCCACGGAGCGACTGGCTTCGGACCTCGGCATCCCTGAGGACGAACTGAATTCGAAGGTTGAACTAGTTAATATTTTTGAGGGCACTAACTTACAACAACAATGATGCAGAAGCGTCACTAGGCAGCCATGATATGAGTCTCCATGCTGCATTGTTGCCTTGTCTGCATTCCCAATGAGTATGGTGACCTTTACTCTTGGATTCTGCTTATGCTTTTCATCAGGCAGAGTAGAGTCATTTTGACAGAGCCAAACATAAAAAAAAAACAATAACGATCGCCGTAGGGGTTCATAATGACCGATGGTTTAACGTGCTCTTCGAGACATGGGCATGAAACACCGCCAAACTTAATAACTTCAGGCTGCTATTAAGAATTTATTGTAAGAAAAACCCAATAAAACTTTTGGCCCGACCTAGGAATCGAACCCGAAACCTCTTGATCGGCAGTTGCATACGCTAACCGCAAGACCAATGAAATTTAAATATCACAGATACATAACAATTGACCGTGTGCTGTCGTGTTTCTTAGTTAGTGCGAGACCGGAGGCCCAATGATGCAGAAGCATCACTAGCCCGCCTTGGTGTGGTTTTACCATGCTGCATTGTCTGCATTCGCAATGAGTATGGTGACCACCACTCTTGGATTCTGCTTATGCTTTCCATCAGGCAGAGTAGAGTCATTTTGGTAGGCCATAAATAAAAAGAAAATTACATCGCTTACCATCAGGCGATACGTCTGCTCGTCTGCCCACTATATCATAAAAATAATAACACAATATAATATATTGTCTAACTCATATTACACAGTTTTTTCCTCTCATACCAATATAAGATGACGGAGATTAATATAATAATATCAAAGACAGACGCATTAGGAGCAGGCGGCTGATCCGGTCAAGGTATGACCAGTCATCGTTCGTGACTCCATCCGACGAATTATGCATTTGGCGTGTAGTGCAAGCGATGAGCGAAAGAGTTTCTCCGTAGTATATTTAACGAAACGTCGGAAATAGAAGATACCGTGGGAGAGCCTTGCTTCGGCATGCATGGGCCGGCTCGACCGAAATGATACCACGCCTCACAGGCGCTGTTTTACCGACTGAGAGAGGATACCGGAGGCCCATACCCCAACCCCTCCTTCCATCTCCTCACCATCCCCTAAAGGCCGTCAACGCACTTGTGACGCCTCTGGTGTTGCGGGTGTCCACGGGCGGCGGTAATCGCTTACCATCAGGCGATACGTCTGCTCGTTTGCACCTTATTCAATAAAAAAATATATCGTAATCTTTCCAATAAGTGCCGCTATACAACGAAAACTAGTATATTATTAGGAAGAGAATGCCCCGGGCATTATGTCCGCCTATGTACAAATTTTGTGAATAAACTTTATAAATAAATAAAATATTAAAAACAATCTATTTTATACTGCAGTTGAGAACAGGTTCGGTCCTGAATTTAGTAATCTTCGTTTTAATTTGTTCCATTAAACAGAATAATTGTTGAAAGATAGAATCTTCAAGTCTTCCATATTTGTGGAGCTGAGAAATGAAATTTGAGATAAGCCATAATTTTCTTTCGCTTCATATTTCTATTTCATATGTGTGTAGACATTGGTTGTTAGTTTTTAAATAGACACATTCTGCTGATTATTGAATAATGTTTGTTTAAATAACCAGCTTTCAGTTACGGAATATCATATTTAAATTGCGCGTATACTGCAGAATCTTTGCCAATCTTCAGAACGTCTTGGAGGCAGTCTAAAAACTGCTTGATAATATATAATAGGTTTCATTCTCGCTGTCGCTACATCCTATACCTTTCAGCATCACTCAGTATCTCTGGGCGGTGTAACACCTCACCGGTCAACATTATCACGTGTTATATTATTGACCGCGAGGGGCCTTTTCGTTCTCATTGAAAATTATACACAATTATATAATTATTATGTGGGAAAATCATTTTTGGTATTGGCAACACATTATTTTTTGTACTCTTGTATCCTTATTATAAAATGTTTCGTGGAACTAAAGACGCTACTGCAATTTACTAAATCAAAACTAATCTTATAATCCCAAATCGTGATTCCAAAGTCACAACAAATAAAAAAAGCAATCTCAAACCACAAACTGACTAATCAAACAAATTAAACCTACAACACGACAATTATAAAACAAACATTAATATCCGCAACAGATTATACTAATAAAAAAATACCACATAACAAAATACGCTACATTCCACGCTGCGCCCACAATTATAATTGCCTTTACCGCTCACGTTATAAATCTTTCACCAACCAAGATTAGACTGAGGAATAAAAATAAACAGTCTCGCGTTGATAGTATGACAAATTAATAGGAACGCGCTTTGTAATAATTTGAAAATAGAATGTCGCGGCTGAATAACGTCTACTGTAGGGTTGCCGAAAAAAAATAAACTAAACATGTATGGAATTTTAAAAAGTATAAATGACAGTTTGACTCATAGTGATTTATATATTTGACTATCTATTTTTGTATTTTTTTTAATTTTGTCATTGTGGTCATCTACTTCTGTGGTTCAAAAAGGAGAAACCACAGAAAAAGAAATTAAACTTATTTTCTGTTTTGAGAGAAACTGCTTTTCTCATAATTTTCTCTTAAATGCAGTTTTCTAAACTTACACTGTCTAGTATGAACTATTATTAATGTACTCGTATTATCATTGGAAATTCTTAAAGTGTCGAAAACCAGTTTCAAAACTGGTTTCTGATTCCCGGTTAAAAGCTTTTAAATATTAATTCCGTTCCAATTTCGAGTTTGGCTTACTAATGTGCGAAGTCGTAGAACAAGTATGTCAACCCAAATTGTGTCTGACGTAACATGGAGTTTTAATAAATTGGTGTTTTGTACGTAAAAAATAATCATTCAACATGTTACTGTAAGAAATGATAAGATTAAAGAGACATTTTCTTGATCCAGGGATACATTCTGATATATTTCTTCTGGTCTGGTCTGGTCAAAATTCGACCATAATTCACTTATTTTTTTTTATTTTATTTAAATCCCATACCTATACCGCAGATCAAGTAAAAAAAGGTAGAAAACGCACGGCCTTGTTCTTTGTTGAAGCAAAAAAAGTAGCGTAATTTCAAGTAAACACGCGTTCGCACCATGCTATAAACTACGCGACTTTTCGTCAGTATCGTACAAGTATCGACAACTTGTAAGTACTTGATGGTGGTTGAAATGTGTGTCTATGACTAGAGGACATTACTACCACTTGTAAATTAAAATAACATAAAAAGTTAAGTTCAATTTTGGTTTGTGGTTTGCACTTTAAGGAATAAATAAATTTCATTTATAAAAATACCAATGCCACAAGACCAAAAGGCAAGACCAACCGGTTGTCGGCAAGCTTTGTTAGTTAAAAACCACACTTTCACCAATAAACGCATTATCCATTGTTTAAGAGTAATGACAGTACAATACAAACGGACACTCGTATTCCACTTGATTTATCGAGCGTGGGTGCGGCGCAGACAGCCTGCGGTAAATAAATAGATCTTCCAATAATTCCAATTTAGATAACAAGGTCTCTTTTATTTTTGAACTGGCAACTGTAGAAGCGGCCATTTTAAGTCAATTAGGATAATAGACGAAAAAAAGAACATTCTAATTTTGAAGTCGTGTCTTTATTTACAAATTGCTTTTTAGAATTTGAATAGATTTAAACGCGACAAGGACCTTTTGCGCGGGTTTATAAAATCAGAAGTGAGGTCGCCATGTTTGAATTTATCTTCAGTAACTTACTTGTTTTCGCCGTATTTTGCTTCCTTTTATAATTTATAGACTCGCATTCATAGTTCTTCAAATTTCTTTTTGTTTATTTTAAATCATATGTACATATTTGTAATGTTGTATGAATTAATAGAAAACTGACTGCCTCGGTGGCACAGTGGTAGCGTATGCGACTGCTGTGCCGGTCTCGGGTTCGATTCCCGGGTTGGACCAAATGTTTGTATGATCTACGAATATTTGTTTCGGAGTCTGGGTGTTTTCTATGTTTAATATGTATGTATTTACAAAAAAAAGTATATAAGTATTTATATCAGGTGCATACCCATAACACAAGCTGTACTTAGCTTGGTACTAGACGGCATTGTGTGTTAGATGTCCGAAATATTTATTTATTATTAATTAAGAAAATACTTAAAACGGTACACAAGTTATCTTTAAGTTTTTTATAATTTAGACAGAGCCTCTACTGTACCTACTAACCAGACGGCTTGTAAAAATACTTATTTTCTTTTTTTTAGCTTTTGTTATTCCCAATATTTTTCCCAATATCAGCTAATAATTCAGCCGATTTTACCTAAATATCAGAATTCCACGAAGCAACTGAGAACAACCGACGGAGAACTGAATTCGCAAAATGAACTAGTTGTGTGTAAACATGTCATCATGGCATGTCCTAGGGTGGCAAAATACCGGGCGATCCGATCGTCGAGGTCGCTTCCAGAAGACGTCGGCAACGTATAGGGTCTGCTAGGCTTCCTGGAGGAACTGGGTTGGCAGGAATAATGCCGAACCACCACGCAAAATAGGCGCATCAAAGACGTGGACTTGCGGAAACCCAGCCCGCGAGTTCAAGTAGTTGCCCGTATACTTCAGGACACTGACTTCCCAATGACGATTGCCATAGATGTGTATAACAATCGGGATCGACAGCTTAACGTGCTCTCAGAGGTACGGGCGGGATACTCCGCCAATTTCTAATATCAGGCTGTTAGATAGATAGATAGAAAACTCTTTATTTGTACACCGTTTTACATATTTACAAGAGAGTACATAAGATGACAAATGTATAATGTAATGTACAAAGGGCGGCCTTATTGCCAAAAGCAATCTCTTCCAGGCAACCTTAGGATGGATCAAAATGTATCGCAGAGACAGTAAGTAGCAGTTGACGGTGCAATTGACTTTAGAGAATTATTTGAATTGTTGTGAATATAATCGGGCACATATACATATAACTACCCATACACACATACACAGACAATATATATATATACACATACATACATACACACGCACATATACATACATAATATACACTAATTTGGTAATTAGTTGGTAATGAGGGTTCCCCACTCCCACACGCAACACAACTAAATATTTACAACATCACATTACTCAATCACATCACATGCGAAAACGAAAAACTCTCACATCATACCCTCATTCGTGACTGAATCAGTTATGACGTGACTGACTCAGTTATGACCTATAAAATTCTTTATCCATTCTTAAAACTATTTATTGTTTTCGCTTTCCTGATATTAATCGGCAATGCATTTCACAAGCGCACAGCTTCAACCGTGAAGGACTGGCCATAGAACTTTGTGGAATGCAGAGGCATATCCAGTCTCAAATTTTCAGACGACCTTAGACATTTTTCATGTGTGTCATTAAGGAACTTGAATATTCCGGCGAGAGCGAATTGGAAGCCACTTGAGCATTTGACGGAATTCAGCGACGTGATCATATTTTCGTAGTCCAAATACAAATCGTATACAAAGATTTTGTAGTCGCTCAAGCCTATCAAGTTGTGCTTCGGTGAGATTCAGATAGCTGACATCGGCATAGTCGAGAATTGGGACGAGAAGTGCTTGTGCAAGTGCAGCCCTAGTTGCAATCGGAAGAAAGTTACGCAGTCTGCGCAAAGACCCGGCAGAAGCAAATATCTTTCGAATGATTTCCTGTATATATATATGTGTACCCCAAGATAAAGTATTATCCATGTAGATCCCCAGATTTTTCCAGGGACTGCCAATAACACATACCTGCGTCTTCACAGGATTAATTTTAAGTCCATAGTTATGACTCCATTCTCCAATACGCATTAGGTCAGCATTGATCGTGTTGAATGCTTCTTGTAACGAGTTAATCGGAGCTTGCGTATATATTTGTAAATCATCTGCATAAACATGGTAGGACGAAATTAATTGGTTTGAGATTGAGTTTATAAAAACAGCGAAGAGTAAAGGAGATAGAACGCCACCCTGTGGTACACCAGCAGTAATACTGCACCAGGAGGACATCGAGTCTACAATGCAAATACGTTGCCGGTGACCAGACAGGTAACTATGAAACCAATCAATTGTCCTTGGAGATTTGTTAAGAGACCGTAGTATAGCAAGCATAATGTGAAAATCAACTGGATTAAAGGCGTTGCTTAAATCGAGTAAGGTGAGTACTGTCATCATTCCAATGTCCATGCCCAGTCTGATGCTGTCAGTAATGTGTATCAGCGCAGAAGTTGTGCTATGACCAGAAGGAAACCGGATTGGAAGGGGTTCAGTAAATAATTTTTGGAAAGGAAATAACTCAGTTGGGAGTGGATGAGGCGTTCGAGCACTTTAGATAGGAAAGGTAAAATGGATATGGGCCGATAGTCAGAAAATGAAGAGGGCTTAACTTTCTTAGGTAGAGGGATTATTTGAGCATCTTTCCATGCAGATGGAAAAACACCACTGGACACGGAATGATTCAGGATATTGAACAGGATGGGAAGTACTTCGTCAAGGATAGGCAGAATCATGTTGCGGCTGATACAATCACTTCCAACAGCCTTCAATGAAATTGCCAGAATGGTCATCCTAACATCACAAGCAAGCAATTGAACAAAGACGAGAGGTGAGTAGTTGGGAGCTGAGATAGACGAAATATATTTGAGAATATTAGCTTTAGTATTGACTTCAATGTGAGACGAGGTAGAAAATGTTTATTAAGTGAATCAATATTTAAATTTTTAAGAATAGAGTCTTGACGAGATCTCCCGACTCCCAACGTTCGTAGAAATTTCCAGACTTTTGCTGGATCTCCGTTTTCTACCGAAGAGTGGATATGTTGGCGTTGTGCATTTCTACACATCTTATTGCAGAGATTTCTCAGGTACACATATTTTCCAAATTGGCATCCGTGGGTCGACGTTTGTATTTGCTTTTTGCTAAGCATTTCTTGGACATAATCTGACGTATCTCCTCAGTAAGCCATGGAGCCGGTAAATGTTTAATTTTAATGGATCGCAAGGGTGAGCACGTCATACAGTTAGTAAAAGCTGTTATTAAAAGTTTCTTATAAGTAAACTCTAAATATACTTTTTACCCGACCTGGGAATCGAACCCGATATCTCTTGATTCGGTAGTCGCGTTTGCTAACTGCTAGATCAACTAGGCTAAAACAATTAAGTAGTTTTAAATACACCGACACAGAACAATGATGCAGAAGCATCTCAATAGGTCGCCATAGTGTGGGTCACCATGCTGCATTGTTGCATTGTCTGCAGTGAGTATGGTAATCACTACTCTTGGACTCTGCTCATGCTTTCCATCAGGCAGAGTAGAGTCATTTTCGCAGGCTCATCTATACTAATATTATAAAGCTGAAGAGTTTGTTTGTTTGAACGCGCTAATCTCAGGAACCGCTGGCCCGATTTGAAAAATTCTTTCAGTCTTGGATAGTACACTTATCGAGGAAGGCTATATATCATCACGCTAAGACCAATAGGAGCGGTAATACCTCACACTTCAATGATAAAAACCTAACTTTCTATACGTAATGCAGTTTTCAACTTGTCTGTATATAATGGGTGGTCCTAACTCCGAGATCTATAATTTATGGGACAGTTTCATTGCCTACCATAACAGGCGATGTCTCTGTTATAAAATTACAATTGGTCACCGTCCGGCTTCGAACTCGAACCTCCTTGATTGTCGTCCTTTTTCTATTATTCGAGAGTTGTAAGGAGGTTCTTTGTACGTGTTAAACATCTATTTATTTGATACATTTTATGATATACCTTCTGATTCGATATACACACATCAAAAGTGTCTAGGGATCAAGCATTTTTATGCGGATTTCTTGAGATTGAGATGTGGCTTTTTAATAAATTTATGATTTTATAAATTTATATGGATCCTTTTTGGTGCATTTCATAATTTGAATCAGGAACTGTCAATCAAATTCGAGTAAAAGATGAAAATCATCTGTCAATATTTTCCCTATAAAAACATACAACGCATTGAAGACATTATTAGTGCTACTGTTTCCCTACTACTGATTAAAACCAACGTTATTATGGAGCGGCGACGTCATTTAAGCAGGGAAGAAATGCTCAGAGCCGTGGGAATGATAGAAGCTGGTTCCCGGCAACGTACTGTGGCTTTAGCTCTGAATACAAGTCAGAGTGTTATCAGTCGACTTTGGACACGTTACCGAAGCACTGGTACCGTGGCTGAGCGCCATGGAGGACGGTATCGCTGCACCACACGGAGACAAGACCGATACATTCAAATCTTAACTCGAAGAGCTCCAACAATAACCGCCATGATGTTAGCCGTGAGGCTTCATCACTCTTCAGGGAACTTAATTAGCGACCAAACAGTCAGAAACCGCTTGCATGAAGTGAACCTTCATTCCCGAAGACCGCTACGGGTACCACCTATAGCAATGCACAATCGTAGGGGCAGAAGAACAATGGCGTTTCGTGTGCTTTTCTGATGAGTCTCGTTTTGGTATGAGACCGGATACAAGACGTATACGACACTGGAGAACCCCTGGACGCCAACAGCGATTAAAATCCTGCCAGGAAGTCCATCCTTATAGTGGTGGAACCATCATGGTATGGGCGGGTATTTGGATCGGCGGAAGAACTGAATTGATTTGGATCAGAGGCAACCTCAACGCTCAAATTTATGCTGAGACGATTGTATCAGACGTCATCGTTCCTCTACAAGTGCAAATCGGTCCCTTATTTCAGTTAATGCATGATAATGCACGACCGCACACCGCAAGAGTTGTAAGACAGACTCTCGCCGCAGCTAACATCAATGTCCTGCCCTGGCCTGCTCAGTCGCCAGACTTGAACCCGATTGAGCATGCATGGGATATGCTACAGAGAAGAGCTCTGCCGAATATGGAGGGTATCCAGTCGTAAGAAGACCTTTTTTGTTGTTGCAACGAACATGGGCGGCCATTCCACAGCGTGATTTGGATGAACTCATTTTGAGTATGCCAAACCGATGTTCTTGTGTTGTTAGTGTTCGCGGTAGAAACACGGATTATTAATTGTTTAAGTTACCTAATAAAATTTTAAAGAAAACTGTTATTTCAGTCTTTTTTTCGAACTTTAATGTTAGTGGTTCAAATGTCAAAAATCCCTTTATTAGGAAAATGGAAAATTTCTTTATTAATGCAAAGGTGACTTGGTTTATCGTTACTGTGACAAACGAAAACACTTTATTTGATGAATCCTTAAAGAAAATTTTAATTAATATCAATCAGGAGAAAAGTTATTGCAAAAATATATGTTGATCCCTAGACACTTTTGATGTGTGTAGTTATAGATATAGAGATAGTTTGAAATGTGGATAATCTAGCTATATCCATCTATAAACGAGTATATAAAAGAGTAGGACCGATGATGAGGCTTATTGGCAGATAGCTGATAATATAAGGAGTAACTCAGGCTACTTTTTTTAGACCAGCTTCGCCCCGCGACTCGCTAGCTACTACAATAATCGCGGGTAACACCGCGGCGCTCGGTCAATTACTCATATTCACCAACCTTTAATATTCTACTGCTGGGCATAGACTTATCCTTAGTAAGGGGGTCGTTGCATACTGTACCTCGCAGTTTAAAAAAAACTCTCTTTTTTTTTTAAAGAAATAAATAATTATAATGACTACGATCATACAAATATTATTATACATACTTTCCTCTTGAATCGCTCTGTCTATTGCTGAAAATTGCATTAAAATCCGTTGAGTAGTTTAAAAGATCTAAGCAAACAGACGACTTCATTTTATATTTCAACCTTTGCCTAGTTTGGAACCCGACTGCTGTGTTTAAGATGTGAGAAGTCGTTATTATTATTACATAAAATACAAAGTTACAAGCAGTTAATTTAAACCCAGTTCTCGTTGATGCGCCTAAGCAACAAGGCATTAATCTTGCAATAATTGTTTCCAAGTCGTTCTTTCACTAAGTTCACAACTTAATTATATACAACTCGAACATTCCCTAGTGCAGAAATTATTTCCGTGCTGGTTTAAATTATTAATATTGTTTTGTCGTTGTTAAAACGCGCCGAGTACGTAATGAATTACGCATTGTGTATTGGCACAATGGGTTTGAAGCTTGGCAAATATGTTGAAGAATTCCTGTTTTATGTATTACTGCGTGTATTAGCTGAACTGTCTACTTCGTCTGCATCTCTCAAAAAATCTTTTAGACTACGGGCCCGTGTCGAAAATTGATGGGTCATGTGAACCACCAGGAGACCTTTTTAGAAAGATACAGGGGCATAAAACAATAACATTCAGCACTATGCCGTCACTTGTAAGCTGTTCAACTGAGTACAGGTGAAGGGGAGGGGGTAACAACCCTTGATTTTTCTCCCTTGTCATATGATTTTTGTACGGCGTTGCGGATTAATGGATTAAAAGAGGTATTGAAATTGTATGGAACCTATGCTGTACAAAAATAGTGCGCCACAAAGTTAGTTTTTTTTTATCTCCCGGCGATTTTCTCCGTCAATTTGGTCAAGCTGTCCTACTGAGTACAGGTGAAGGGGAGAGTTAGATACGTTGCAGGTGTACATGGGTGGCGGTAGGGACTTACTGTCAAATCAGACACCTATCTGTAAATATTTTCTTAAATAAAGAATTAGACTTAAGTATACCTACGATATGTAGTTGTATCTCCATCATGAATTACAAAGATGGGAACTCAATTTAAACTTAGCACAATTACTACAATTGATTCTGCCACTAACGAAATGACGTCATGAACAATAAGCAACATGGCGTCTAGCATTTTCAATAATTTACGCGCGAAAATTTAAAAACATTAATTTAAATGCATTCGAATGTCGCGTATCGATTGACTATGGTTTGGTAAAATGTGTATGTGATTCCGAGCCTTTTCAGATTTAATTAAATAAGTGTGTCAGTTACCCGCAGTGATATGAAATCATAGCGATGAGACTTCATTATTTTGCATCAGCAGCCGACGCATCCAATAAAATGGCCATTTGTCCTGCTTATTATTGGTCTGATCAATTCAATTTGTGTGCGTTGTGTCACTATGTCTAAGAAATATATTGGGTTATGCGTTAAATAGATCATGTTTCGCCCTACTGCAAAGATATTTGGTAGAATCTATGAGAAATAAGCTCTACCTAATAGTATTGTTAGTAGTAATTATATAAAGTTCCATAAGCCTTATACCGTGGCGTTTTATCTTGCAAATCACAAAACGGTATAATTATTTTTTGAGTAGGTACATGTCTTTTTTTTGTTTTGTGAGGACTGACCTATTCTTGATAGCACGAGAGTATTATATTTCCAACTCCTCGAGTTTTCTTCTGAATAATTGCGTTGCGGGTTCCAAGACAGTTCATTTTTCCTGGGACTTCGCGAGTGTCATAACTCGGTGTGTTCGTGGGTTACTGCTATTTACCCTGGTGTACAGAAGTTACAGTGGTGGGCGTGTAGGCGGGATTAGTCCTATTAAAAAGCTCGAGAGTCATACTTCGGTATATATCTCCAGTTCTTCTCTTGACTTGGTGGTGTCCCAGTGTGGCGGTTTCTCCATGATTTTAGCAGAACAAACTTCTTAACTTAGAGTTTATTAAAAAATGAAACATATAGAAAAGGAACGGATTGTTAAGAAGGAAAATTTGATTTTAATCTGAAATGAAAGTTATCCATATTGAACTGTGACCTATGACTGATATGTTTAATGAGAGCCATAGTCGTTATGTTATCAGCTACTCAACGTTGAACGATGCCCTAGAAAGTAATCGTTTCTTCGTAGGTACGCAGTGTGAAACGACTTTATCTATCACTTTGAGGCTCTCAGAATCACAGTTTTACTTTACATTATTGTTCTATTATCATATTTGTTGATCTACTTAATCTATGCTAATAAAATTTCCGATTCACATATTTAATTATTGATAAAGTCATATTTTAGATAAAGAACCAACCGCAGGACAGCATTGTGCATCATACAATTATTTCTCCTTAGTTGGAGTCGAATCCACTACCTTCTGCCCAGTAATCACGGTCATCATATTAGCTCTCATTTCCCAAAGAATTTATAATTATTCATTGACTTTCAGCAATCCACATAAAATACTTACAAATTGTATTCAACACATAAAATAGGGCCTATTTAGTTCAACGATTTACAAGTCGTATCTATCGTTCTTGTCGTGCATTAAACATTCTATATCGATTCCCGGGCCCCTTATTACATCGATTATCGTGTCCTCAGTCCATTGAATACGTCACTAAGTTTCGCAATGCATTGGTATGCTCACGATTCCTGAATGTACCGATCCTTTGATGTAGATGAATCCAGTTGGATTTAGGTCAGTCTTGATTTGAGGTTGAAGCTTATGTAGTTTTAGTTTTGATCACGATTTGGTCCGTAAATATATACTCATACGTCTGTTTTACTCCTGAAGAGTACATTAAGGTACCACTTTTTTTAGGTTTGAGCTCGCAAAGTGACTCTACTTTGCCTGATGGCAGCAGGCCCGTTCGTGCCGAAATCAGCGTGGCTCTACTATCTTTACAACACTCTTTCGTAACAAATTATCTTCGGCAGAAATAAGCCTACTGGAGTGCACGAGTGGCACCACGACTTCACGGAAAACCGACGCTAAGTGATCCCTCATAGTTTTTTTTTTTTTGCGCCGCTGAGCCAGTCAGCCTGGTCGAAACGTCAGGCAAAACAGAGGTATGTAATACCTTGAAATAAGTGATCGCGTTAATACCCGTAAAAATAATTATTATTACATCCCTCATAGATTTTCACATAGTGAGCAGGAGACGGCTTGATCCTTTGGTAAGGATTCAAAGGACGGCAAAGAACTTGTGACGTGCGTTTCAGATCTCCATATTCCTTAGGCGGGGTAGTTATTTAACATCAGGTGATACTTTACACATTTACCCTCCTGCACCCACAAAAAGACAGCAGTCAATCCTATTGCCGAAAGAAATTACTTTAGAGACTGTATGGAAGAATTGAGAAGATACTGAAAAGAAAGATAGGTAGCTAGTTTAACCGATCTAGCCGACTCCTGCTCTGCTGAGTGTTGGACTTTCGATCCTTACTTGGGGCAACAATCAGGTCCAGGGTTCCTACATCTAGTAAAGTCTGAGCTTACAACATAAAAATAAATACAAAGCAATAAAACTAAACATTTGTGGCCTTCACCATCTCCTGAGAGGAGACCCGAGCCCAGCAGTGGTACATTATAGGTTGTTGATGATAATGATACATTTATATCTCTAAATAATACATATCTATATAAGTAATTATATAAAATGAATCGCCAAAATGTATGTACGCGCATAACTTCCGATCAGCTGCACCAAATTAAATAATTCTTATTTTATGTGTTCGTTATTGTTATGAAAAAGTTTGTGTACAAGAAAAATTAAAAATTAACGGGAAAAGATATTTTTTTTGTCCGCGACTGTACTCTGCCTGTGGGAAGCTGAGACAGAATGTAAATATGGCGGTACGAAGTTCGCCAGGTCAGCTAGTTATGGATAAATCTATCCAGCCACGGAACAAATTATTGGTCTTGAGTAAGAACCGAACCCACAGCCCATAACCCAGTCAAATATACATATACAAACCTAGTTATATTTTTTATACATTACCTAAATTAAAGGCCTCGTAAACTATAAAATGTAATATACCCCTAATTTGAGCGTGTGTTTATGTTTACCAACAAATCAGTGCACAGTGTGCCGAAATCAAAGGCCGTCGGACATTATTGGCTGCAGGGTTCCACCCTAAACTTTACACTAAGCTCAACTTAAATGAATTTAAGCTTTAACGCAATGTACGCTCGCTACCAACGGTGTTCGTGTACTTTATTTTCTAGTTAATTCGTTTGAGGTCACTCTTAGATTAGACGACAGCAAATTGAATGTTATTTGTAAAATAAATTTAACGGAAGGTTCAAATGTTTTAATTAGATTTAATTTCACGTTAAAGAGCGTTATTTAATATATTAATGGTTAAAAATGAAATTATTTAATATAAAATCTCGCTAAAGAATTTACGGTTTGTGTATTTAGAGGAAACTCAACAAGTTTCAGACACAACAAATATTTGTCAGGGATGAATCGTCTAGCCACGATAGTTTTTCGCTCTTTATTTACTTAAATAATTTAAGATTTATAAATGAGATTGCACACATTATGTACCCGGTTGTACGTACTGTTAATGCACATTGCCCGCGGCATCCACTGATCCAGACATTTCATTACTAGCCCAAGGCCCTCAACCAATATCACCAGACCTATTACCACTCAGTACACAACCCCTTTCAACCCCACCACCTACAATCAAGCGCGGGGATCCGAAGCTCAAATAATTTGGCCAATATCTGTAACTCTGTACTACTAGATGTTTCTGTCAGTTTGTTTGACGGAATTTGCATAGTTATTAGCCCTGGTTTTGTTTGCTTTATACACTCTACTTGTTATTTGTTTTATTTTTGAATCAGAGGGTACTTTTTAATCATTACTGGATTAAAAAGGATTTAATTTAGAACCATTGATTTTTGGTCTTGCGATTTTAATACTTAAAGGTTATTGACCTTGCTTGGAGCTGTAATAAGTTTGCCCACTGGGCTGCAATATATAATTTTCAAGTGAAATTCCAGTCAAAATGGCGAATGCACGGTTTTAATGTTTTTAAACTTTATAAATTACTAGCTTTAACACGCAGCTTCGCTCACGCAGACTTTCCTTCCCGTGATTTACCCCCTTAGGGGTGGAATTTCAAAAAATCCTTTCTTAGCTCACTTACGTTATATAAAGAACCTACATGCAAAATTTCAGGATTCTAGCTTCAGCAGTTTGGGCTGTCCAACGCACAGCCCAAACTGCTCTCTGGGTATGTCAGTCAGTCAGTCAATTTTGTCTCGTAAAAAAAAAAGTTATTTTTTCTAAAATCATTTCATCGTTTCATGTTTAAGCTTACAATACAGTATTTTTATTACACCACAAAAATACTAATAAAATAACCAAATAATGTCTCAGCGATAAAGTAACTCTTCTGTGCTCTTAAAAAGAAATAAAACATCGAACGATTTAGCCGTCGTAATCAAACTCACTACTTCATGATCAAATTCCAACATTAGTTTTTCCTATTCGAATCTTATTTTAAAATCCCAATCATACCTTTCTACAATAAATGGCAGTTTCAAGCCAAGATATAAATCTGCGGTTAGATAGACATAGGGCCTGCATGTGGGCCTGTTTGTCATTGCGGCCATTGTTCTGTCTATGTCCAAGTCTAGAGTCTATGCGCAACTATACAATGCGCATGCGCCTCTGAATGCGCGCGCAACATTTTTGTTATTATTTATTGTACCTGTTGTTTAATGTTTTAAACATGGAATTGTGGATTCAAGGAGTTGCGTTGTCGTTTTATTGTTGTAACTTGAGTTTATGAGGATATATTCTGTATCTATTGCACACTAACAGACTTATCTCGAAGGATACCCGTTTTCGAGACATTTTCCATTGGTACTAGACTCCTATTGATCATGGTGTGGTTTTAGCCATCCTCGATAAATTGACGTTCCGACAAAAAAAGAATTAGCGAAATTGGTGCAACCGTTCACGCGCAATGCTTATCAAGGAAAATAGAAATTCATTTTTATACATATTTGTAAACTTTAAGATACTAACGTATAAATTTTAGTTGGTTTGTGTACACTGTACACTTATAAAACTTAAAGTTCTGCACAGATCGAACTCAAAATTTGACACGAAAATGCAACCCGATTTAAAGATAGTTTTTATCTATTTTTACGTCATCATCAGTAGGTACTGTTTCACACAACCATATATTATGTTAGAATGTAAGGACACGGTTGATTTCTGTATTTACATACTCGTATTTGAAGAATGAAGTGAATTTTTCATGCATGATTTTTATGTTGAAATGTCAGAAGTGTGCAATAATTTCTAAACCAAATATTGTTAATTTCAGGTACACACAAATTTTTGACTGCTTCGAAACCAGAATGGTGAAGTAACACAATTATATTTTATTTTTCAATTAACATCTTTAAAATACATATTATGTAAATATTTTATTGAATCCAATGTGTTTAAAATTGACCTCGTTGATACACTTTTGCGGTATAAAAAGTTACGTTGCGAAACATTATTTTTACCATGGGAGAGCCACGTTTCGGCATGTATGGGCCGGTTCGACCGGAGTGATACCACGGCCTCACAGAAAACCGGTGTGAAATAGTGCTTCCGCTGTGTTTCACCGAGTGAGTGCGGATACCGGAGGCCCATACCCCACCCCTTCCCCATGTCTCCACCCCCGTCCCCCCAAAGGCCGGCAACGCACCTGTGACGCCTCTGGTGTTGCAGGTGTCCATGGGCGGCAGTAATCGCTTTCCATTAGGCGATACGTCTGCTCGTTGCCCGCCTATTCCATAATAAAAAAATAAAAAACATAATCAAACAGCTTCTAACAGTCCACTGCTGGACATAAGCCTCTCCTTACAAAGCAGGGTTTGCCCTACTATACCACGCTGGCCAGACTGCTTAGTATATCAAGTTTTGTATCAAGTTTTCCTTCTCTTTGCAGTTATGTTTAGTAATGTCCCGCGTAGTTAATCTTTAGTCTTAGAGCGCGTCTCCACCAAAATTGTTGGCAATTTCAGTGTTTACCTTTGCACCTCTTCTGAAAATCTCCATTTATTGTTTCCGTTGTGTCTACACCGAGTCGCCAACAATTTGAAAAACATTCCAACTAAGCGTCTCCACAGAGCCAATAGACTGCAACAAGCGTATTCTTTGACGTTTACCGCCAAAAACAGAAACACGGTTCCCAACATTTGTTGACAATTTTTGTCGCCAACACGTGTTGTCAACACAAAAGTTAGCAACTTTTGTTCGGTGGAGACTCGGCTTTACTACATCCATGGGGTGAATAGGGGTGATGATACTCGGTACTTTTAATCCGTCCCCACAAGGAAACTTGTAACATTTTTGATTAAATATCATGCATGTATTACTAAGTGAATTCTTTAGTAGGTACACGTCGTACACGTATAAATATACAAAGTAAGCATCGTAGTAACCCGACACCGGTTCAAACCCACTGGCTGTATGTTCCGCGACATGAACACGCTTCCTCGAACGAGGGGACACCGTCCCTTTTATGTGCGAACATGGCCAATTTTGTCGCTTTCCAATGTACAGGGACAGGAATAAAATTTAAAAAAAGTTAATTATTTTGAATTCTATCTATGAACTTGTAATACTTGCAACCTTCTTGATTTTAGGCATTTGTAACTCTTGCTCGATCGACGATAATAACTTACCATTAGGTGAACCGTCTTCTATAGGTTTACTTCAAATAATTAAAAAAAAAAACCGACTTCCAAAAAACCATCCGACGAAAACTCCCTGCCAAAAAACACTAAACAGCGTAAAATAAACTGGCTCTTCATAAATTGCTATGTGCCAATTCTTGTCTATACCTAATTCTTTATTCATTTAAATAGTAGTATTATTGTGTATGCTAGGTACCTAAAATCTGTTTGAAGTCGGCGCCAAGCCAAATGTAATAGTAGTTATCACACTCGCTTTATTTCGAGACGATCATCAACCACGTCGCGTCAGCCCGCGCGTGTCTGCTCGCTTGGGTTGTTTTATGCTAGCTATCCGGCAGCGGCGAGTGCGGTACCTCCTATTATATTTTGGCTTGGCGCCGACTTCAAACAGATTTTAGGTACCTAGCATACACAATAATACTACTATTTAAATGAATAAAGAATTAGGTATAGTAAAAGAATTGGCACATAGCAATTTATGAAGAGCCAGTTAATTTTACGGTTTTTAGTGTTTTTTGGCAGGGAGTTTTCGTCGGATGTTTTTTTGGAACTCGGTTTTTTTTTTTATAAAAAGTTTTTATTTTTCCATTTTTAGTGCAAACAATCATAGGTTATCAGTAAGTTGAACTATTTCATATAATTTCTGCTGATGCGAATAACTTTAGTGGTTTGAACACGTATTAAAACTGAGTATGATCAGTTTTCAAAATTATGCTGAGATGCAAGATTTCTGTTACCGAGAACGTGGTCTACGGGGCAATAGGAATCGTGTCCAAGCTTAAATGTCGTGATGAAATAGAAGCAGGCGAGTTACTTAAAGCAAAATACATTAAGGGGTTAGTCATCATAGCGCCTGTGACATCAGCTCACCTAAATATCTTAAAAGTATACAACTAAAGGTCTATAGATACGTATGAAATTGAAAGAATTATCCTCCAACTCCTAACCGTTGAGGATTTGTACCTTCCATCATCAGCTTACCTAAATAACTTGAAAGAATACGACTAAAGGTAACATACATACATATGACATGTAAAGATTTATCCTCCAACTCCTAACCGTTAAGGAGATTTACCTTTCATCATCAGCTCATCATCATTAAATGATGACTACCAGACGCAAATACTGGCGTAGCTTCAGAAAATATACGAAAAACATAGTACGTGCCTGAAAAAAATGAGGGCTACCCTCGAATTCTCTAGGATGCCATCATCAGATCCTAGTTTCCTTATCATGGTACCACCGTCGGGACATTTACTTTCCATTAAAAAAAGAATCATCAAAATCAGTTAATAAACGACGAAGTTATCTCCGAACACACATAAAAAAATATATATATACGGTCGAATTGAGAACCTCCTCCTTTTTTTGAAGTCGGTTAAAAAAGTACATAGATATGTGTGTCAGCTCCGACGCACGACAGGAGTTTACGTCAATCCTACTATCTATAATTATAATAAGCGTTCTAGCGCTGTTTGTTTTGACAGTTTGTTAGACGACGACATAACTAAAATAATAATAAAGCGCTGCAGCGTAACGCCTCACTTTTAGTTAACGCTCAATTTTACTGTTAATAAAATTTTAATACTGTGAGTTAAATATGACAATCGTTCTTAAAGAGTCATCTTTCTAGCCTTTATGATTACCAAGATTAATTGGGTCGGCTACTAGTTCAACCGGTTTTACCTGAATATCAGTTTTTTCCACGAAGCGACTGGCATCGGACCTCCGCAACCCTGAGGGTGAACTGAATTCGACGGTTGAACTAGTTGTCAGTATATTTGAGGGCACTGACTTTTCAATAGCGAGTGTCATAGGTGTTCATCACAACTGGGACCGACGGCTTAACGTGCTCGCCGAGGCACGGGACGGAATCGTTCTTAAAAAGTAAAGTCCAAAAAATATTCCATACACGGCCAGAGTTAAACTAATAAAATATACTCACACATATTGTAGAAAAATTATACCCAGGCACCAAAAAAATAAGTGATCGTGGTCATCACTTGGTAATTTGTCCAGGTTGGGAATCGAACCTTAAGCTCGGTAGCCAAGATCCTCCTCCACTACATCAATAGGCCATAACGTCGAATTACTATGACATCCAAAAGAGTTTGGTATACCTATTTAAAAATTATCATTACAAGATTATTTTTTTATCATAACCCGACTAAAAACTTTAGATAAATTCATGTCACCCGGGCCAAAATTATGAATCTATTGACACCTTATTCATTAAAATCGGTTCAGTAGTTTAGATTCTACGGTGAACATACAAACATACATGGACTGTTTAAACTATTACCGTTCCTGTAGTCTTCACTGTAGTCGGGTTCAAATGAAAATTATATGTGTTATGTTTACTATACTTACTACAAAGCTATCAGAGTTTCTTACGTAGTTAGACGACCATTAAATCGATTCGTGCTCTCTATCGATAATTTAGCCGTTACAAAATTACCATCATAATGATCGACTAAAGGGTAATCGATTGACTTATGATAACCTCTTTGTTGGCCTCATTCTGTAGGCTATTGAAACCTTTTAGAAATATTTAAAAATATGATTATATACTCTATGGAATGTGTTTCGAATACTATGGATTTTAATAATTTGAGTTTAATTAGTATTCCTACGGTCTTTGCTTGTGGTGGCTACCTCCTAGAAATACAGTGGAAGGTAGAAGTTGGGATTGAACCTATGGTAACCGTTCTCGGTCAAAAGCCGTGAAATAATTGTTTTTCACCTGTTTTTGTAAGGCCGTGGAATTGGCTTTAAAGAAAGCAGGTTCGGTCGAGTATACCGCGGCTCTTAGTTAAACTATATAATTTGTTACTAATCACACTAGAAGCTTTAATTATAACACTTCTAACGTAATTGAGCCATAAGACTTTACAGCAACATTACTATTTATAGCTCAAACATCCTTTAAACACAATAAAACAATCTCATATAAAACCATAAAATAGTGCAATTGAACCGACATGTTAAGTAAAGAAAATTACATATTCCCGTCAGCATCGACACTAAACTTTGATAACCATATTTACCGGCATTATATACCTCTACTTACCCTTCTAATATAACTGGGACTATAATAGGGCAATAAGTTAATTAAGTGGAGATTTCCGGGGCTGCCGTACTGCCGCTCTGGATGGACCACGATCCCCATTAAATTAATTATGTTCAGGTAATATATTTCGTTAATATATGACCCACTCATGGTTGAAAGAATCTTTAGGGTCAGTTGAATTTATTTGCAAGTGGGTTGTTTTGATATGAGGAGGCAGGAATGGGGTCTCTTCAATCAATGTTTTGTTAATTAATAATTATCTTTTTAAAACAGGTTCGCTCGCGTCATGTTCGCCTATGTTCGTTTATGTAAAAATTACTAGATAAGTGTAGTATTTCTTGATGGTTAGTTATGTAGGTTAGGTGTCAAAGCGTACAAAATAAATATACTTGCTTTCACATTTATATTATTTGTTAGGAAAATGGTAGGACATATTAAAGAGCGCTTTTTAGACATGAACTAAACCATTGTTTATATTTTGAGTTATTGAATGTGGAAAAATATATTTAGAAACTTATTATATAGATATTATAAGTAGAAATAGCTACCCAGGCATTTAGAGATATTCTTACACTCCAATATGCACGCAAAGAATGAGACACAGAATTTGTGAATGTGTTGTACATATGGGTCGACCCAAACTGATTATCACCACCATCATAGTAATAGCATTCCATGTAATTCCGCTGTTATATATAAGCCTCTTTTTTTATTGAATAGGTGGCAACAGAGCAGACGTATCGCCTGATGGGTAAGCGAGGGGGAAGGTGGGTACCTGCAACACCAGAAGCGTCACAAGTGCGTTGCCTTTTGGGGATCGGGCGGAGGTAGGGGATTGAGGTATGGGCCTCCGGTATCCTCAATCACTCGGTGAAACACAGCGTAAGCGCTATTTCATACCGGTTTTCTGTGATGCCGTGGTATCACTCCGGTCGAGCCGGCCCATTCATGGCGAAGCGTGGCACTCCCACTTCTGACTTCTTGCTCTGGCCTGTAGACTTAAGGCAAACACTACAGCCTCTAGACAAGAAACAATACAAGCAAATTGAGGAATTTCTTATTATCTTAAGTTTGCCTGGGTATTTTTAATACTGAGAGATTCTCGATACCTATGCTATTGAGATAATTAATATGGAGGCGATCAATATATGTAACCCTTTGGCATTCACTCATAGCAGTCTCGTATATTCTCCAATGATGAATTCAGTGAGCATATCAAGTGGTTCATACATTAACATAATGTATATACACACATCAAAAGTGTCTAGGGATCAAGCATTTTTATGCGGATTTCTTGAGATTGAGATGTGGCTTTGGCCCTGGCCTGCTCAGTCGCCAGACTTGAACCCGATTGAGCATGCATGGGATATGCTACAGAGAAGAGCTCTGCCGAATATGGAGGGTATCCAGTCGCAAGAAGACCTTTTTTTGTTGTTGCAACGAACATGGGCGGCCATTCCACAGCGTGATTTGGATGAACTCATTTTGAGTATGCCGAACCGATTCTTGTGTTGTTAGTGTTCGCGGTAGAAACACGGATTATTAATTGTTTAAGTTACCTAATAAAATTTTAAAGAAAACTGTTATTTCAGTCTTTTTTTCGAACTTTAATGTTAGTGGTTCAAATGTCAAAAATCCCTTTATTAGGAAAATGGCAAATTTCTTTATTAATGCAAAGGTGACTTGGTTTATCGTTACTGTGACAAACGAAAACACTTTATTTGATGAATCCTTAAAGAAAATTTTAATTAATATCAACCAGGAGAAAAGTTATTGCAAAAATATATGTTGATCCCTAGACACATATGTTGATCCCTAGACACTTTTGATGTGTGTATGATTATGTTTGTATTAGTTACTACGTGTTGTTATTTATATATTAATACGTGAAGCAAAAACGTTGTACCACTTTTTACGAAAATTATGCGAACAGAAAAATATGCAATTTGGAATAATTAAAGTGTACCTATATAGAGAAGGAGCGCAGAAAGCTAAAGAAAAAAAAGCGGCCAAGTGCGAGTCGGACTCGCCTATGGAGGGTTCCGCAGCAGCAGCAGTATCATTTTTTTTTATATTTGTGTTGATTGAATGAAAGGTAAATTGCAGTTTACGATTTATGACGTATTAAAAAAAACTATTTACTAGATTTCGTTCAAACCAATTTTCGGTGGAAGTTTGCATGGTGATGTACAACATATTTTTTTTTTGATTTATCATGCTTTTATTTCAGAAGTTACGGGGGGGAGGGGACACATATTTTACCACTTTGGAAGTGTCTTTCGCGCAAACTATTCAGTTTAGAAAAAAACATTATTAGAAACCTCAATATCATTTTCGAAGACCTATCCATAGATAGCTAGACACGTATGGGTTTGATGAAAAAAAAAATTTTGAGTTTCAGTTCTAAGTATGGGGACCCCCAAATTTCTTGTTTTTTTTTTATTTTTGTGTGAAAATCTTAATGCGGTTCACAGAATACATCTGCTTACCAAGTTTCAACATTATAGGTCTTATAGTTTCGGAAGAAAGTGGCTGTGACATATGGACGGACAGACAGACAGACATGACGAATCTATAAGGGTTCCGTTATTTGCCTTTGGCACGGAACCCTAAAAATTGGCAGTCATAAAGACTGCCGATAGAAGTGAAAACTTATAACTTAGAATGTTATTTGTAAAATAAATGTCTAAAATTAACAATGAACGATCAGTCACATATGGAATGTCTAAACGATGTCGGTTCTAGTTTGATCGGTCAATTTAGGTAAAACAAAACATTCAAACTTAATTATGCTTGAATCAATATTACCTCCAAAAAATTGATAGACACTGTTCGAGTTTTTAGGTATTTGATGTTTTTTTCCAACAGTTATAATAATTCAAATGACTAAAATCTTACTACTTCAGCCTACTGGCGTCCACGTCCACTTCTGAACGAGGCCTCCCCGAAAGAGCACCAACCATCCCGGTCTTGGGCAGTCCACATCCATCTGCTGCCAGCCATTTTATTCAAGACCGTGGGAGAGCCACGCTTCGGCATGAATAGGCTGGTTCGACCGTAGTGATACTACGACCTCACAGAAAACCGGTGTGAAATAACCGTTTCACCGAGTGAGTGGGGATATCGGAGGCCCAACCCCAACCCCTCCCCCTCCCCCTATCCCCCTCCCCATCCCCCAAAGGCCGGCAACCCACTTGTGACGCCTCTGGTGTTGCGGGTGTCCATAGGCGGCGGTAATCGCTTACCATTAGGTGATACGTCTGCTCGTTTGCAGATCCATAAAAAAAAAGTCGTTGGGCAATCGTGCCATAGGGCGCCCTGCACTAAGCGTTTTTTTTTTTTTAAATACAGCTCCCGCACTAGGAATAAATCCTGTGTCGCGGGGGACTTTACAAACATACATGACACGGACACAAAGAACACCCAGACTCAGAACAACAATTTGTGGATCACACAAAGTGTTGTCCTACGTGGGATTTGTACCCACGACACTTGGCGAAGTAGGAAACGGCGTGGTGACCGTTAAACCACTAGGCCAAACGTGCAGTCAAAAGTCAGTTTGCCTAAGCGTGATCTCTGCCGCCTGGAGACATTACCGGCCTACTTCCAATTCAGCGTGCTAATTCTCCGTGCGATACGGTTACTCCAGATCTCTGTTGAATTTTCTCGTTACGAATTCTATCGACTAGAGAAACACCCTAAGCCCCTAGTATCCCGTCTAAATACAACCCTGCATCATCTATAAGTACATCACTAGTAATTTAAAAACATCGCGAAATTAAACCTTTTAATATGAACCATAAAATTGATTTTTCTACGGAGAATGAGCATTAAATAGTCGATGTAATTAATCCGACTCGGCGGTTAGCTTCTGAACTAACATTACACGCTGTGATAATGTCTACCATATATCTTATGGCTAAAGAACCGTGAAATAATGGCCGAATTTGCTACTACCCACACGCAATCTTGGCAGAATTTATTAATTTACCCTGAAGCGAAATATGGAAGCTCGAAGTCGTTATTTTCTAATTAATTATTAATTTATGATATGACTTTCTAATTAATCGGGAAGGATATTATTAAATATTTGAGTGGGGTTAAACAGGAAGACCTTTTAAACAAAATTATCCAAATCGAATAAACGAATGAACAAACATGAAAATTATGTAGATTACAATAATAGCTATATAGGTACAAATAATAACAGGTCCTTTTAAAAAAACTTTAGTTTGTCATCTTTTCAAAATTAAGTCGCTTCCGTTGGCTGTCTGTTCCCTTAGATCTTTTAAACTACTTAACGGATTTTAATGCAGTTTCCGGCAATAGACAGAGTGACTCAAGAGGAGAGTTTGTACGTGTAATATATGTCTATTACAGAAGAGGAAATCCGAGAATATTAAAAACTTTCTTGCAAAATATTTGAAATTCTGAATAATAAAAAGTATCTATATATTTATACGTGAAGCAAGAACTTTATACCCCTTTTTAGGAAAATTATACGAACTTAGTTGTATGGAATTTGGTACAGTTGAAGTTTATACCGAGAAGAAGATCATCAAGTTAAAAAACAAAATTAAAAAATATGGTCGAATTTCGACTTTCGCTGGGCGACCACTAGTATAGGTAATAAAACAATCCGTATTTCCCTTGGTCCTGGTATCACGCGTGACTGGGACCAGTTTTAACAATTCTGTTAGTATTATATAACCTATTTATCTAGGAAGGCTATTGGCTATATATACATATTATTTGAAGATCAATGAAGAGACGAAATTACATGAATCATCTAGTGTTTAATAAATTAATATTGCGTTTATTTGATTTTGCGTGGGTGACTGCATTAATACCCAAAGCATACACAAGTATAACTTTATCAGCGGCCTACATAAGACATATTGAATTTATACTTATTCATTGAGGTCTTATTGAATAGCAGGTCTGTATGCGCCTGCACTGATTCGTGTAATAATTTTATTATCGATACTAAAACATCGTGGCCACTAAATTTCTAATGTATGTAATTGCTTGACTGTTTTGCATAACATTATGACATAATCACAAATTATAACAAAAAAATAACTGACTTTAAGAACTTGACGAAATTGGAATGGGACCACACGGGAAGCACCAGCTTTCAAATAAAAAAAGAATCATCAAAATCGGTTCACCCAGTCGAAAGTTATGAGGTAACAAACATTTAAAAAAAACAGTCGATTTGATAACCTCCTCCTTTTTTTGAAGTCGGTTTAAAAATAGCTTTTATCTGCAACATGTCTGTTGGATTTATAATACAATATTGAACAGCGGTTTAAACGGTCATCTCGGTTTTTTCTACTACACTCAGTGTATTGGATTCAAACCCCTTACCCTTATTTTAAGAAATGTTAATAGGGTAGTTGACACCTTAGTCAAATCAGTTACTTTTATCATCTGTCAAAACTAACTTGTGGCGTCACTGTTTTAGACTACTCAATTGAGCAATATATTTCAATGTTTTTTTTTTTTTTTTTTTTTTTTTATCTTTATTGTTTACATATTTTATGTAGAGGCTTTTAATCAAACATGATTATGCCAGCCTCATTGTATCCTATATTAACAAACAACATATAAAAGTTTCAAAAAATTATAAATTACTTCTATATATACTTATATAATAAAATAAAAATAAACAAAAAATCAAAAAAAAAAAGTACGTACATACGTACCACACCTATACACCACATACAATAAAGACTCAATCAATAGACATAATATGGATAGAGTCATATTTTCTTTAAAGTATGAATAAATTTGTAAATTTTGATTGCGTCCTCACTGTACGGCTTCGAAAGCATGGACTGGAAAGTACCAACATTTAATATATTATTATTTAAACTGGACAGTAATGCTTCCCTCTCTTTTCTGTACCGGACACATTCAACTAACAAGTGATGGGCATCTTCAACAATTCCACATTGTTCACAATTAGGACTACTAACTTTTTTCATTAGAAAGCCAAACTTATTAAGCGGGACGTGTCCAGATCTTAACCTATGTGCAATAACTACATGTCTTTTACTAATAGTTCTATTCGAAAACCACGGGATACGAGGAGGTTCACACTGCATTGTTTTGTACCAAATTCCCTTTTCTCGTGATAGTTTATTAAAATATTCCTTCCAAATTCCATAACAATCAGCACTAAATTTAGGTAGGACTTCAAAATAACAAGGTTTTATGTCAATAATTGTGCCACTAATAGCTGCACTTTTCGCTAAGGTGTCAACCAGCTCGTTCCCCCTGAGTCCAATATGTGAAGGCACCCACTGCAGCTTCAATGAAACGTTATTAATTTCGAACCAATACAACAAATTTAATATATCATAGGCTATCGATGCACCTCTGGGTCCAGAGGCACATCGAGCCAAATGTTGCAGGGCACTTTTACTGTCAGTAAAAATGGCCGCCTTTTCATAACAAGAACTTTTAATATAACGTAACGCCTCTAAAATCGCAGTTAATTCTACTGTCATTATACATAAATTTTTATTGCACATTCTAAAACTGCCACTCATTTTGTTACAAGTATCAATAAATGCCGACCCCAAACCACTAGCACCCTTTGAACCATCAGTATATATAATGTGCCAACTGTCATATTTATTGTTAAGTTCATTGAGAATGTTACTTTTCAGCATATCGCGATTGTAACTATTTTTATTAAATATTATGCAATCTAAATTACACTGTATTACTTGAAAAGTTTTAATGTTTGAAACCCATGTATCTAGTGTGAACATTTCTAAAGTGTCACTAATATTTATGTCTTCCTGTTTAACTTTGTTGTACACAATTGCTAGAAGCGGTTTCTTTTTTTTTGACCAATATCTGTTATTACAAAGAGCGCTCAACTCACCCAACATTTCATAAATTAAATTATTAGAGCATGATTTTGTCTTTACTAAATACTTTATAGCTAAATATTCCCTACGTACAAACAATGGTGAAATACTCAACTCACTTTCCATAACGTGAATCGGCGTACTCCTAATAAAACCGCCAATTACTCTTAGAGCCTGGTTCTGGACAATATCTAATTTATGTAAATGTACTTTCGCACTGTTATCGTAAATGAAACAACCATAATCCACCCTACTTCTGATTAGAGTTATGTATAAACTACGCAAGTAATTAGGATGAACACCCCACGAAGGGCCTGATAAAAGCTTAAGAACATTTAGAAATTTTAGCGTTTTACAACTTATCTCACTAATATGTTTTCCCCAGCGCAGTGACCTGTCGATCCATACACCCAAATATTTAACGTTGTCCGATGATTGCAACACTAAATTATCAATTTTTAATTGTACTTCTAATTTTTTGTGTCCTCTGCTAAAAATTATATATTTCGATTTATTACCAGATAATTGAAGGCCAATATCTTGCAAAATTTTGTACATGTTATCTAAAGAGTTTTGCATTTTATTTACACTATCCCTGAGAATATTACTACTACTTGTATACAAAACAAAATCATCAGCATACTGACATATTTCAACATCTGCAATGTTTAGACATATCTTATGCGTGACGATATTAAATATCAGAGGTGAAAGAGGGTCACCCTGCGCGATTCCTTTATTAGTCCAACGACATATCGTGTCGTCAGGGCAACTACCATCATGTATTTCCATTAACAATCGCCTCTCACTCAGATAAGACCACAAATATTTAGATATCTTGGCACCCACATTTAATTCTTCCAAAATTTTAACAACTTCCACTATCAAAATATTATTGTATGCGCTGTCAATGTCTAAAAAACAAGCAAGAGTAGATAAGTTATTAGAAAATCCTATCTGTATTTTACATATTAACCTCACCAAAGAATCTAATGTTGATTGTGCACGCCTAAAACCAGTCGTTCTAGGTGACAAATATCTATTCTTTTCAACATACCATTCTAAGCGTTTTGCTAACATCGTATTGAAAGTTTTACAAATACACGATATTAACGCGATTGGTCTTAGCTTGGGTATGGAGCAAGCAGAGTCACTGACTTTGGGGATGGGACAAATTTTCACATTACGCCATTGCGAAGGAACTATGCTGCTAACGAATATTAGGTTAAATATTTCTAACATATAAGATTTAGCTACAGAAGGTAAATTATACAACATTGAATATGTAATGAGATCATTTCCCGGAGCTGTGTCTTTCTTTTTAAAACATTTGACCATTTCCTCCATGCTGAAGTTAGATTCAAGAGATGGATTTGCCGAATGAAATGTTGGTGTCTGGGGATTTACATAATCAGGTGCCAAACTGCATAATAACTCCTCTTTCAGATCGTTAGACACTTGAGATTGAGTTTTTTTTTTGTATCCTTTAACCCAACGCATTCGACGCCACATCTCAGAGACTGAAACAGTCTCATCAATATCATTACAGAATTTTTGCCAGTTCTCTGACTTAGCTTTCATTATCATATGTTTTGTATCACGTATTTTGTGTTCTAGCCTGGAGAGGTTATCTGGAGTAGGATTTTTTCTAAATGTTTTCAATAATAAACGACGTTCAGCAACAGACCTAGAGAGTTCTGGTGTCCACCAAGATTTAGGTTGGAATTTAGATGTAGGATCTTTACTTATTTTAATCATAGGGATACTCTGATCAGCCGCGTTGTTAATCTGTGTAACAAAAAAGTCATATTGGTCTTGGACGTTATTTGTTACAACAAAACTCTTAAACCCATTCTTAATAATATCTCTATATTTAGTCCAGTCAGCCAACTTAAAATTACGCTTTTTAATAAAATAATTATGACTTTTATAATCTAACAATATTTTTATAATTAAATGATCGCTGCCAAGTGTTTCATTAGTCACATTCCAAGTAAAGTTCACAACAATGTCAGTAGAAATAAATGTTATGTCGGGAGTAGATTCTTGAAGCGCACCATTGACAAGTTTTAATCTAGTGACACTTCCATCATTTAAAGAGATGAAACCATTATCTAACGAAGCGTTCATTATTTGACCGCCTCTTGTGTCATTTTTATATGACCAGTTTGTGTGATGCGCATTGAAATCACCTGCTATTATTGACTTTTTAGAAAATAAACCAAACAAACAATCCCAATTCACCTGAGAGGTATTTACACTTGACGGACAGTATACAGAGACAATATTCTCCAGGTTATAACAGTTTAATAGTCTTATATGTATTATTTCTATACCTACATTATTTAATCTATGTGAGGATGTTTCTACCTTTACTGATTTATGTATAACAAACGCCACACCTCCATATGAATCTTCTCTGTCCCTCCTATATGTGCAGTAACCACTAAAGTTAAGCTCAACTCCTGGGTTCAACCATGTCTCACTTAAAATGGCTATATGAATATTTTCTTGTTGCAATAGACATTCAAACTCCGATCGCTTCGGTTTTATACTTTGAGCATTCCATTGAATTATATTCAACTTAAAACGTGAGGAATTACTGGCCATGACTGAACAAATTTAAAATACTATTAAAGCACTCAGTTTGCTTCAGGATCTCTATAAAATATTTTTTAACTTCAACAATAATTATTTTAAAAACTTCATAAATTTTATCTACAAAGTCCATTCTAGACAATGCAATACACTTTAATTTATTCAACAAATTTTTGAAGTAAATCTGCTCTTCATGTCGGTCATCATTTTCTGAGTTTTCCACACACATATTTTCAGGATCTCTTTGCATTTCTGTGGCCTCTAATGTCGGTTTCGCCTTCATCTTTTTAGATTTTTTTGTTATTGTCTGAGCACTAATAGATTGATTTGTAGAAATTTCTACATTCTGATCTGTTTCAGGAATTTCGTCAGATGTCTCTTCTTGATCGGCTAGTGTCATCTGGACCACACTACTATATGACTTATTTACATTTGTATACTGTGCTCGAGGAGCGCTTTCTATAGTTTTTGGGTCTTTATTTTTCCGCTCTTTCCTCGAATATATATAATAAGCTTTTTTGTATCCTACATCTTCTTCACTCATGATTAGGCGTATTTCCTTTTCTTTCAAGAAGTTAGGACACGCCTTATCAAGAGCCATATGGGGGCCTTTACAATTCAGACATTTAAATATCTGCGTATTACAATTAGCATGTTCTTGTCCACATTTAGGACAGAGAACATGATTAGATGGGCAAAATTTCTTGGTATGTCCATATCTCCAGCAAGTAGAACATTGCATAACTTGAAAAATATAATTTTCTACTCTAAATCTACAACCATAGGCATAGACAAATGGCGGAACTGAAGGGCTTTGAAAGCAAATGCGCAAAGTTTCACTATCTATCCATTTTCCATCTCTGTCAATTCTTTTCATTCTTTTAATAGCTAAAATTTTTTTTAAGCAGGTTAAAGATTGCATAATTTCATCATCACTTATGTCTAAATCCACACCTTTTATTACTCCATAGGAAGTAACACTTTGATCTGCATAGTTTGCTTTCATGTCTAGCTCTTTAAACTTCTGGCAGTTAACTATTTTCTCTGCTTGTTCTTTACAACTTAATCGTATCAGCACTTTATATGGACTTTTGTATTTCAAAGTAATAATATTTTGTACATTTTCGTTACGTAATAATTTCGCCAATGCCATTTGTTTTGGTAATATTTTTTGTGAAGATAAAATTATTTCGTATCTACCTGCAATTTCTTCGCCTTCTTCGTTATTACTCATATCTCGTACATCCGATGAATAACTCCTCAATAACCTCTTAGATCTTCTGTTTAGAACCGTAATAAAGCCTTCTTCAATACTGCCCTCACTGCTTTCCCTGTGCCTCTTTTCAACAACTTTTGAATTTTCACTATTATTACCGAGGGTATTTTGATATAAATTTTGTAACTGACTTTCACACTTATTAATTATATCCGTATCACTTTTATCCTCGACGTCCTCGCTAGACATCGAATCACTTTCAACCATACTTGTTAATATCTGATAACTTTAAGCTAAAAAACTATTGCAAGCTCGATACACAGTAAATATACGTACGCTCGTTACTGCGTCTCGCGCACAACTGATTTCAATGTTTAATAGATTAAAATTTGTAATAGAAATGAAAAGCTGTAATAATTATATTTTTCGAGATGTTTTGTAATAGGTAGGTATTCGTTTTAATGACGGAGACATCGGTATTTATTTACGATACAGTCAACTACCCTATTGGTTCTGTAACTTCCGTATTCAAAACCTAGTATAGAAACGAATGAGGTTTAGTGTAATAGTCGTTTGTCTATGAAAATAGCTGTCTGTAATAGCTAAGCGGTTTGCGATCAGCCTCTCCGTGTGAAGTCATTAAAGAGATAATTGCACCAAGTGTGAAAAGCAATAAAGTGTTAAACACCACTAAAACTTTTTATACATTTTGAAATTAGCCACAAAGATAGACTATGTTCGCTCTTTGACGGATAGAATTAGCTTCAGACAAAGCTCAAAGCTCGTCAATGTACGAGTATATGTAGTTACTTTTGATGTTTGACGTGTTATGAAGTGTTGTCCCTGTAATGTTCGTTGTTGTTTAAATATGTATTTTTTCCTTTATTTAAAAGAAAAAAAAATCTTGAGATTTTTTTGTGAGAACTTGGTATTACTACAGCACCGACTATGGGCATTAGTGATGATTGGTGTCATTACTTACTAAAAAAAGGAACTCTTGAATCTGTAATGTTTCAAAATCTAAATCGAAATTGTTTTTTAAATCACAGAAATATGTAGATATTAGAACTGGAATTATATGAGGAAAGCGTTTAATTTTCCTCTGCCAAATTTTTCGGGATAAAAAATGAGTAGATGCAGTATGTAATGCAGATCTTTTATAAATAAAATATACAGAATATTCTTTTGTGAATATGTACTTAAATAAAATATGTAATTACGCTTCTATTTTATCTTAAAGCCGGTGAAATATGATAGCAATAATTCTCTTGAGGTCCATAAATTGTACTGTATCAACTTTTAATGGTTGTTTTTCTTTTTGTTGGTAGTATTGCATTTATAGTACACGACGTAAATTTTAAAGTCAAAAAAATATTAATAATGGGTCTTTACCTATGAAATTGCCGTTTTGTATGCAATAGGTCAAAGTACTTATTTTTTCAAACTTTTAATTTCTGTTATTCGAAGTAATCACCCATGCAATCGACGCATCTTTGCCAACGCATTGGCAGTTTATTGATGCCTTTCTTGTAAAAATCAGCTGGACGGGAGGCAACAAACTCTTCAATGGCATTTTGTACTCCCCTCGGGAATTGAATTTTTTACCCACTAAAAAGTTGGTCTAAATTTTGGAAAAAGTAATAGTCGGTAGGTGCAAGGTCTGGTGAGTATGGCGGATGTTGTACTCCCCTCGGGAATTGAATTTTTTACCCACTAAAAAGTTGGTCTAAATTTTGGAAAAAGTAATAGTCGGTAGGTGCAAGGTCTGGTGAGTATGGCGGATGAGGGAGAGCTTTCAACCCCAGCTCTTGCAAAATTCAATTCCCGAGAGGCAGTACAAAATGCCTTTGAAGAGTTTGTTGCCTCCCGTCCAGCTGATTTTTACAAGAAGGGCATCAATAAACTGCCAATGCGTTGGCAAAGATGCGTCGATTGCATGGGTGGTTACTTCGAATAACAGAAATAAAAAAGTTTGAAAAAATAAGTACTTTCACTTATTGCATACAAAATGGCAATTTCATAGGTAAAGACCTAATATGTTACTACAGACTTCATCGATATCCGATGGAGCCATTGAATTAAAAGAAGAAGAAGAAGTACTACAGACTTGAAGCTTTTAATTATCGTTAGCAAATCGGATTTAAATAGAAAATAATGATGAGTATGTCGCTCAAGTCACATCGTAATTCCTAAGCTACATGCTTAGGAATTACAATGTGACTTGAGCGTAACTTATTACTCAATCTATTTTAAAAAAACATACATGTCAATATTCAACACACACTTCCCAAATAATTAAAAAAAGAAACAATAATTAATAGGATATTAAATATACTAAGATTAATACCTACTTTTATCGGCTAGAAATGAATTGTTTGAATGCATAGAATTTTCAAATATCAGAAACGGAAGTCTACTACGACATTCTTGGATTTTAAAACATCAATATTTAGAAATGGATCCCACAAAAAACTCCAGGACAAAAATATTACAACTCACTCACTATTTAATAGCAGGTAGTTAACCGCCATTTTGAGATGTTATTTTTTTTTACTTCTTCTTCGCCGGTTCTCAATGGAGGACGATTTACGGCAGACATCGTGGCAACAAAACGAACCTATTTTTTTGAAATCCGAATGCGAGTGTGACTGGCCATTCATAAAGATGGTCTTACAAAATGTTTATGGTTTAAACTTTTATTTAAAACATTTTGAACATTCTTGGACTGGTGACAAAGTTCAATTTGCTTTACAAAAGTTGTTTTTTTTTATTAAGTTTGGGTAATGGTTTATTTAGGACGATTTAGTTCGATGTATCGGTGCGTTAATTTTATTTTCATGGGTTGATAAAATTATTTGCGGTTAAATGACAAGTTTAATTTTTAAATTGAAATATATTTAAGGATTAAGGTAATAACTTTAATTGAATTGCTTTCTTTGTTGCCTGTTGTAGTACAGTCAGATAAAATTTAGTAATGCATCAGAACAAGTTTTAATTTGTTTATGTATTTATTTAAGCTTCCTGCAATTATATTGCAATTATAGGTAGTAGAGCCACGCTGATTTCAGCACGAACGGGCCGGCTCGACCGGGGCGGTACTACCCTCGCACAGAATATCAACGTAAAATGACAGCGTTCGTGCTGTCGTGTTTGCGGTGAGTGCGAGACCGGAGGCCCAATTAGTCTAGTCAACAAGTCCCATACTTGTTGACTAGACTAAAAGATGCAGCAGCATCACTAGGCCGCCATGGTGTGGGTCGCCATACTGCATTGTCTGCATTCGCAGTGAGTATGGTGACCACCACTCTTGGATTCTGCTTATGCTTTCCATCAGGCGAGTAGAGTCATTTTGGCGAGCCATATATAAAAAAAAAAAAAATTGTGTAAGGCGGATTTATTGTTCTCTTTATACTAGTTTACTTTTATAGATACTTTATGAAATATGGTCATTGGTTTTTTTAAGATTTCTGAGAAGTTCTGTTAATCTCGCATTGTTAGTACCTACCTAGATGCTACTTATTATATATTATATATTTTCTAATAGATTTTATACTCTTTCATTGTTATTTCCATTAGCCTGTCACGAAGGCCAGTTTAATCTGGTCGAAACGTCAGGCAATTCAAAGGTAATTTTCATGTGTATACGTAATTAATATAATCAATTTGGTCATGGAATGTGAAAGTTTAAAATTTATAAAGTTTTGTATAGTTTTATCTTATCTCGATATATTTGTGCTGTTGATAATGCTACAGAAAATTGAATATATATCTAAACGATGAATATAATTGAAATCTTTTCGGTATTATAAAATATACCAACATTCCAGAAGAAGAAAAATGGTCCATTTTAATAGGCAACGGTAACGCAATACACGATCTATTTAATAAGCTCATGTTTTTTTCTTAATGTTAGCACTGCTTTATATATGAATACAATTTCATAGTTACCAACATTCAGGATGTAAAGAAGATGACTATTTTCATAGGCAAGGCAAAGGTAACGCAATTTTAAAGAATTAGAAAAATAATCAAATGAACTATTATTTGTTTATGTTTGTCGAACAGGATACTACGCAAAGTTTTTAATTTTTAAACCACAATTTAATAAAAAGAATTAAAACGATATCATACACTCTTCTCACTCTAGCGCCTATGTGGTCGGTTCTCGAACTATTATTTAGTCATGTTTGATGGACAGTTTTCTCTTTATGAGCCCATCAAAGATTGTACTCCTTACCTCTATACTCCATGATTTTCTTGTTGATAGCATTGCTTGAGAAAAAATTATACAATATTGCCAAAGCTTCCAACATTGCAAAAGTAAATATGTTCATAGGCACCCGTAACGCCTTACAGAGCTTAAGCTATTCAGCTGTTTTTATAAATTATTCTATCGTATTTTGCATTACTGGTAGCACTGTTTTAGTAAAGTTCATGTTATCCTAGTTACCAACATTACGGAAGAAGAAAACTTAATGAAACTCGCAGCCTAAGTTACTATGTTATTTTCCCCGGTTCACCCAAGTTCAGTTAAAAATAACATGGCCTGTACAATGAAACAAGTTAATTACAAACTAACAGAATTTTACGATTGTGATACGTAAACATTTGTGTAGCAGCCATAACAGTGTAACATTGTTAATATGTGTAAATATTTGTGTGTCTGTTTGTCCGACGGTCTATGCTCCCGCTTTGTTCGAAAGAGTCATTAAGTAAACATGGTCACTACCGTTATTAGGCTAAGGTAACGTGTAGTGAGTGAGCAAACCGGCTCTACTTTGGTTTTTAGTTGAATTTGCGTATTCTTTTTTCTTACTGTCATGGCCATCTGGAACTAACTGGAAATACTTTTGAAGCAGCAGCAAAGCTACTGCCGTTATATCTTCACAACCCAAATGCAAGCTGATATCGTATTTCTGTAGAAAATCTGCTGTTGTTGTTCACCTTTTAAGATCTCCAATTACACGGTTGGCCTAGTGGTTTAAGCGGTCACCATGCCGCTCTCTACTGCACCAAGTGTTGTGGGTTCAAATCCCACATGGGACAACACTGTGTGATCCACAAATTGTGGATCTGAGTCTGGGTGTTCTTTGTGACCGTTTCATGTATGTTCGTAAAGTACCCGCGACACAGGATTTATATTCCAAATGCGCAAGCTGCCTTAAATAAAAGCTACTCGAAGACGACCGACGAGAATGGTAACCCATCAGAGATTAACTTCGCAATGTGTTAATCTTCTCGGTTACCACTTAGCGACGATCCCCTCTTTAAAATATAACAAAAAGTATACATTTATCATTTTTGCCAGTCACGGTGCACGTGTTTAGTCGCTAAATATAATATTATTGCAAATTTTTCTTATTCAATACATATTTCAATAGCAATAAAAAGGAAACAAAATACCGTAAAAATTTACAAATGACAGCTGCAGAGATGACAATGGCTTATATTTAAGTAATAACTAGTGTTGTAGTTGAGAACAATATTAATTATATCCGCATACGGATTATTGGTCTACATTTTTTAAATACAAAATAGTGTACCAAAAAGCAATGCTCACTTGATAAAGTCACTATCGTCGTCCTTGATTACAACTCCAGAGTTCCAGCCCCTTACCCTATAAGTTCCATCCCTCCACAGTTAGAGAGATGGGAGAGTTTGTAACTCATGTAAACTCAGTGACAAGTAAGGGAAAGAAACCGTCTTTATGTAAAACCTTAATTTCATTTCAGTCCTTTTCTAGTGACTATATGTGTGATCTTGAAACACAACAATATACCGTTATCACTAAATAATATTATTGCATTGCACGTTTTGCACAAAGGGTTTAAACTCGTTATGAAGATACTCTAAATCTAGAGGTTCGTTATCCATAATAATAGGTAATAAACTCACAACATGAATATAAATAAGCAAAATAAATCTACAATTTAAAGCCCGCCAAAAAGTAACGAAATTGAGCCACCTCACATAACCTCAAATATACAAATTGAAGCAGACTTTTAAAAATAAAACTTGACAAGGAAAAGATCTTTATACATTCTTTATTCAAAATCCATTACAGAGCCGACGACTGAAAATTTGAAAATGGAACGGTAGATGAGCACAAACAATGGTTGACAAGATGGCGATGCTTTATGGCTCTTTGTTAAGTCAACCGTGCTATAAACTGATTACTCTTCGTTCGTCTTCAGGAAATGGCACTTGTCATGAGTTTGGTATGCAGTTTTGAGATTAGTAATGACAATTATAATCTAATGAATTGTATTATTGTTCATTAAATAATTTTGATCAGAGTACATTTAAGATAAGATGATTGGTCTACAAAGAAATCGTTCTATCCGAATAGCGTCCAGTTGCCAATATCAAATCTTTTTTTTTTTCATTTAACTAGTGATCAATTCAATAATTGAAAACCGTCCTTTGTTTATAACTCTTTACAAATCAGATAATAAACTTAAAAGCCTTGTAACAGAAGTGCCGTGTATACTTACTTAATTTATAAAATACATGCAGAATTACTTGCCCTGCCATGCCATGCACATTCATTATTGCTGAGCCTGTGATAACTACAATCTTAAAATGTTGACTGTTGATCCTTTTTTTGTAAGCAGTTAAGCACTCATCCAAAATGGATTTTCAAGGTTAACCTTTTTAGTTAAGGATACCCACTACCCGCTTAGTAAAGGATACCTTAAGGTAAATTAAGGTATGAAGGGTTGTAAAGTCATTCTAGAAACAAGACAAAATCACGCGAGTGAAGCCTCAGGCAATAACAATTAAGACAACAAACCCAAAAGCTAACAAAGTATCCATATACTCCTCCTATTCAATTTGTCACTGTTTACAAACCATGTGGTACTTTTCATGCAAGTCCATTTGTGAGCGAACACTCATCGAAGCGTTAATTTTGCACAAATTGCAACGCAATGCATTAGCTGGCCAAATATTTACGGAAATGTCTACTTATATATTATGTGTTGCCAATATTTAACTTGAAAATGTTAGTTTTACCTATATTTCATGTATTTGTTTAAGTGTGTTAAAGGTATAGCCTGAGAAGTGGGAGCAAATTTGACTATAGCGTCTTTTATTTTAAAAGTAACTGTCCCGGCTTCGTTTTGAAATATTTCAAATCTTAGGTTATACTCCATTAAAATATGCATGTCTTGTATTGGTGAAAACTGAATTAAAGTCCGTTGGCTTCTTTAGAATATCTAAGCAAAAAGTTACTTGATTATATACTATGCAAAGATTATTAAGGATTTAGTCTGAGAGAGTCAGTGTGACACCCGAGTCAAACGTACCATCAAATGACGCATATGCTTGTTTGATTGTATGTCAATAATATACACATTATCCAGTATAAAATACTTGTATAAAATAGTATTAGTAACATTTTGACTTATTTTATTTTTATTAAACTGTAAACCGACGATTCGACTATAAACTTCAAACAATTGCTTTCTGATCAAGTAATTGAGATCTAAACCACAAGTAATGCGTTTCCATCGTGAGTCATGAGACAATTTGCAGGCTGTAAACGCACTTTGGTGAGTGGCAGATAATTGCGTACAAACATTGTACTCAAGTAATGATTGTTTGCTACCAAATGGCCATTAATATCTTAACGGGGTGCTTGAGAACGTTACAGAACGGTTTGATTCAGTTGTTAAGACATTATATAAATACATACTAACAAGTATGTATTTTGTATTTACAGCAGATAGGATTATGGTTGGTCAAGTCTGAAGATGCTTTCGACTCGTTAAACGATTTTTTTAAACTTATCTTTTCTAATATGTATCACATATAAAGCTGAAGAATTTGTTTGAACGGTTATTTCAGTGTTAGATAGCCCAGTTTTCGGAGAATTCTATAGCTATATATCATCGCGATAGAACAAAAAGGAGCGGAGTATCATTAAAAAATGTGCCCTAAACGATTAAATTTATTCTTTTTGAGAGCTTTCATTGCGTGAGCTGTGTAAACCGTTAAAGTTTCACAAAAGCAATGAATTGTTTCCCTTTAAAAGTCCTGAAATAAAGCCATCTACAGCGTACAGCATATCTACAGCAGTGGGAGAGCCACGCTTTGGCATGAATCGACCGGGGTGATACCATGGCCTCACAGAAAATCGGTGCGAAATAGTGCTTGCGCTGTGTTTCACCGAGTGAGTGAGGATACCGGAGGCCTACACCCCAACCCCTCTCCCCCTCACCCATCCCCCAAAGGCCGTCAACGCATTTGTGACGCCTCTGCAGCTCTGGTGTTGCAGGTGTCCATGGGCAGCGGTAATCGCTTACCATCAGGCAATACGTCTGCTCGTTTGCCCGCCTATTCCATAAAAACTGCACGTTTGGCCTAGTGGTTTAACGGTCACCACGCCGTTTCCTACTTCGCCAAGTGTCGTGGGTTCAAATACCACGTAATACAACACTTATAAAAAAAATATGTCTATCTTATAAGGTTGGCTCAGTATAACCTTTTGTATAGTAATCTAATTAATTCACGCTGTTATAACATTGCACTACAGACAATAGGAGACGAAGACGAGGATGTGTGGGTCAGCTTGTATTTTATAGAAGCAGTCCTATCGCTTTCCTTGAAAAGTTTTAAGGCTTAGAATACAATTCTGTCTTAAAAATAAATACAAGAATATGAAAAATCCATGGCGCTTGGGCTCCAGTAACATAACTCAGTGCAAATTCATTATAGAATTGCTAACCATCGGTTTTCCTGTAAGGAAGGCTGTATCATCACTCCAGTTGAACCGACTTATTTGTGGCCGAAGTATGGCTCTCTTTATGGGGTTTGTTTGAAGAGGATGTTACATTCGATGAAAAGCTAGATATCGGACATCCGACGCACAACGCCACCTAGCTTCAAAATAAGCTAATCTTTTACTGTAACGTCTAGATTGACTAATAGAATACTTATAAACTTTTTCTTTTGTAAATACCTATATACATATTATACATAGCAAAAAACAAAACTCCGAAACAAATATTTGCAGTTCATACAAACATTTGATCCGACATGGGATTCGAGTCCGAGACCTCAAGCACAGCAGTCGCATACGCTACCACTGCGCTACCGAGGCAGTCAATTAGTGACTTATCAGTCAGCATTTTATATGAATACTAACCTACCCACTAAGATAATAATAATTTGAACATACGGCATTTGAACTTTTGCCAAGTTCAAATTATGCCATTGGTTTTTTATGGTTGTAACAGTTACAACAGCTTTAAAGCAGTTTCTTACTTCAGGAAGTGTTGTAACACGTTGAATGAAAGCGAAACTTATTTATATAGTTACCTGGAAAGCTCGTAAACTGTCAGCATAGGGACTGTTATGTCAAGCTGGTGTGCTACGGATAAATATACGAGTAAAACTATAGTACAAGAGTTGTACTGTAACAAACCTGCACCTTTTAGGACATATACGTTAATTGTCATCATCATTTATCTGCCTGTTTACCCCACAGCGCTGGAAAGAGGGTTATAATTTTTTATTTGGAGTAAAGTCGATTTTACTCTTTTGTGTGTTTAAGTATGTGATACCTCAATTTTATTTTTGTCGTGTCTACAAGACCTTTAATTGTAAATAAATTACTAGGCCGAACTTGGTTATCGTTGTCAAGAAAATAATGATGTGTTTTTGGCCACATTCAACATAAAAACTTTCTATAAAAATACTAACTGTAACTACAAATTCTGAAGCAACAACCAATAAATAGTCAGACGAATTTCATCAAAATATAATTACTACAAACTTCCGTGTATAAATCCTGTAATGACACCGGCATCAACTGTCCCAAATATTATTTTACCTGTAATATAAACCATACCATCGTGTCCATAAGTCACAATATCAATTGACATGGAATTGCGATGTCACGGATGACAGCCGAATGACAGATGAACAAATAATAATGGCGGCAGATTGCGCTGTCCGGACTGTGGATTATTGTTAAGTAATTAAGGCGGTCATAATGCCGTTTTGATTGTGAATGAGTCTCTGGACAGCTAATATTGTTTGTTTATGGATCAACTGGTTTATGTGTCAGAGGGAATGGCGAAGATAAGTGCTTAGGTTGGGTATTGTGTGGTGAATGGAAATTAGAATTGAATGTTAAAATGTAGAATAGCATTATATGGGCTCGAAGAATCGTAATAAATTTAAAAAAAATGCTTTTCTTCTGTATTGAACGTCATCATGAATATGTTGCGCATGCATGTGAAATGACAGCTTATGACGTCAAAAGTCTACTGTCAAATCAATTACATGAATTTGGTTTGCAATGTCTAAATGTGGAATGATCTTATTTCAAATTTATCCAACTTTACTTAAGTTTATCTTAAAGTTTTTTTAAAGGTAGTTAAACATATTGAGTGTGTCAAATATGTCTATGTTTTTAAGTATGCGACTTGGTCATGGACCTTTCCTTCTGAATTGGACTTATCCAAAAGTTAACAGTGCATTTTTTTTTAATTAATGGACCGATTTAATAAATTCTTTTTAACACGCTTTTATTAGTTTCACATGTATGTTTGTTTGTAAATGTGGTTTTTAGTATTTTAAAACCACTTAAATTTGTTTTATTTTAATTTCTTACGCTCTATTCATATTAAAAAAATACAATTCAAAACAATAGGAATAAAGAATAAAGTTAATCCAATTCATAATAATTATTAAGAACATTGTAATTTTTTACATTTTTTAAAGTAAATAATGTATATTTTTGTTTCAGGTAACGTCAACGGTCTCGTTTGTGTAGGTGGCGTTAAAATACAAGACAGGTTCGTAAACAATTCTCTGTGTAACGGCAGCAAAGCAACCGAAATTGTTACGACTTAGTTTTACTTAAAATAGATACGAGACCTGTTTGAGAAGCTGACATTTTCTCGGCAGTACTAAAACTGTAGTATTAAAATAGTACATTATCTATATCCAGCCACGTTTCGCTATGCTACAATGTGAAAAAAAAAACGCGAAAAAAAAAGCCTGACAAACTTTGAGACCAATCGGTGGAGAAGTAATAATGTCGAATGTCATAAGTTTCATGAACCAGAATTATTGATTAACGCCCATATGAACCGTAGGGTTTAATCGCGTTTAGTTGAGAAATTAGGCTTAAACTTTATATTTTGTTCTGCACCGTTGAAAAACAGCGCTTTAACTTTGTCAAATTAGGTTTAAGTTAATCGGTCAAGTTGGGTTCGATTAATCCGTGGATTAGAATTCTATAACCTCAAAAGTTTGTTTTGCTAGTATATTTTCTAACCTGTTTTTTAACAAATAATGGATATTGAAGATGAAATGTTCATTGATGATGACCAGGACATTCTTGACATCATCAATGTTGGTTTTCCTAGACAGAATTATCTTCGTAATGAATATTTCGACACCATGGATAATATATCGTTTTTCCGAAGGTTTCGTTTGACGAAACCTACAGTTCTTAATTTTGTGGAAAATATAGAAGATGAGTTGGAATTTCATAATGATTTGTAAGTATAAAAAGTTGTAAAATACGTACCTGTAGAATCTCGATGTATTGATTGACAAAAAGTAGTTGGGGCTATTTTAGGCAAAAAGTAGTGTAAAATAGGAATCATATTCATGTAGAGTCATAGATTTGTCAAATTTACCCGTAGCATTTATCTCTAGATGATTTTATTTGTTCTAGAAACAACAGTGTATCTCCAATGAACCAGCTGCTTACAACCTTGCGCCTTTACTCTTGTGTAGGTCACCAAATTGCAATAGGAGATTTTATTGGCTGCCACCAAGCTACTGTCTCCAGTAAAGTCTAAGTCTTAAAGAGAGTAACAAATGCAATTGCCCATACCAGGCACAATTTTATAAGAATGCCTGTACAGATCAAGACTAAGGACATCTACTGAATTTTTATACTGATGTTTTTTTTATGCGCCGCTGAAGTTTTAAAAATTAAAACATACAATGATCGATATGATAACCTACAAAAGCGCATGAATGCCGGCAAATGTCAAAATCCCTGTGATTTTAGCAATGTTGCCAGATTTTCGAAAGCTGTCGATCGAGATTACCTGATCCAACCAGATTCGCTTACGGTGCATAACACTGGGACAAAGATAAGTTAAACGCGATTAGCTAACTAGGATTAGACTATCAAATCGGTGCATATGGGTGTTAGTAATCTACATTGAGTTTCATTATATTTAATACACACACATGCGGAAGCTTTTAATTGGCATGTACAGAAGCAACTTACCTATGTGTAAATTTTGCCGTTAGTTCCCCGAATATAACAAAATAAGTTCATGTGATTTTCTAATAATAAGACGTGCAAAATATACCTGTAAAAACCTCGTAAAACATTCTTTGAGGGTACTTAAAGAGTGTGTGTGTCCATGGGCGGCGATAATCGCTTACCATCAGCCGATACGTCTGCTCGTTTGCTCCCTGTTCCATAAAAAAACAGATGTTCGCGAGCCGTCGCAGTCAACTACCAGGTGTATTTGCTCCCCTGTGCTATAAAAAAAGTTGAATAACCTCTGTCGTCGCAGACATCTTGCGAAACGGTATCACAGAAATGCCATAGCGTTCTTAACCCTAAATTATCTCCGGATAAATGCCAGTTGGGCGAAAAAATCCGATTACTGTGCGTTGAAGCGGCGCAATTGTCTCACAAAACAATAGGTTAATTTTGTTTTTTTTTTGCCGGTGTCAGGTTGGTCATCACAGTCAGCGACCGAAAAGTACCGGCTTCAAATTAGTGAGCTTTATTTGGCAGATTGGATTTTAATAAGCGTGGTTGCTTTTGTTTATGGTACGTCCGCTTGTTAAGTAAGTATTTATGTTATTAAAAAATAAAAGATACAATTTATATTGTTAATTGCAATTCTGGTTTTGTTTGCTATGCAATATTTGTGAGGATATTTTTATTTTGATATAATTATGCATAACTTGATATACGTATATGTTTTTGCACAAGGCAGTCCGATCCCAAACTATGCAGGCCTTACACTATCCGGCCCTAAAAAAAAATGGATAACACAATATACTGTTAGACTGGCCTTTACTTAGGTAGGAGGTTATCTTTATATATATAATTCTTCTGTGAGTGTGTATGTCACTGAACTTCTCTCAAACGACTGGACCGATTTTGATGAAATTTTTTGTGTGTGTTCAAGGGGATCTGGGAATGGTTTAGATTCACAAAAACGTAAACGATGTTACGTGGGTCAGCTAGTAATAGATAAAATCAATTAAATCTACCTGATGTAATTTCAATAAAAGTAGTCCAGCAAGCATCCAAAGTACCAATAAATCTACTACGAGGCTTAATCCCATAGGACGTGAAGTCAGCAATCTCTCGAAACGTTTCTGAAACTCATTTGGGAAATACATGATAAATGTCAAGAAGACAAGTATTCCTTCCGGAGGAAATTAGTCCGTTTTCCGGATTCTGTATGCGTTGAAAAGGTTAGGTTAAAGCGCTGAGAAGCGGGTTTTTGCCCTTGGCCCGCGTTTGATGGACAGCAGACACACGCCAAAAACGGGCCCTCCGAGGAACGAGAAGGATGTACAGTGTGGTACAAGTGTTAAGCGAATAGCGATTTTTTTTTTGTTATATTCTTGGCGTTGGAGACCGCGATTAGGTAAACGTAGTGTAGGGCACCCTGCGATAGACTGACGATTTAAATAAAGTGGCTGGCAGCGGATGGATGCGGACTGCCCAAGACCGAGATAGTTGGCGCTTCTTGGGGGAGACCTACGTTCAGCAGTTGACGGCTATTGGTTGAAATGATTCTTGGCGTATAAATAATGATTTTTTATGGGATAGTAATTCCTGATATTTATTAACGGTTTTTCTCAAATATTGCTGTTCCAAAATAATCGTGAATGAGTCCGCCTGTGCCCAAAGCCAATACAACAAAACTTAGAGTAACTGAGGTCTTGTAGATTAATATAAATAAGAGTTAGACGCAAACATGAAACTCGATCTAGTTTAGTCTTTTGAATCTTTAGTAGGAATTGACATATTAGTAAACTAGCTATGTATAGACCATACATTGACAGCATGCCTACGTGAATTTGCCATCTCTTAATTGAGCGTTGCGTACTTTTATGGAGTATTAGCTACACAACAGCAGAAAAACAGCAAATCTCTAATGGGACTGTACTGGTAAATTGTGGTCTTCGGATTCTGTGAAATTTATTTGGAAAAACAATGTAGAGAATTAGTTTTGCTGTTCTATTTTAAACTTTACACTGAAAACAGTAATTTGGATGTCATATTAGTATTAAAACAAAATATCAATTAAACATTTAAAGTAATAAATCGCTGCGCTCCTAACTTGAACCACACCATAACCTGTCTTATGTGACAGGTGTCATTTCATCCGTCCGCCAAATTCCCTTCTCAACTTTTTTTATTTACACGTGTTCCCTCTTTGAATATATCCATTTTATTGAATGTGACTGATATATTGAAGTGTGTTCATTTTACTTACATTGTTATTTTGTACGTTTATCTGGTGAAAATGACTATATATTTATATGAATCAAAACTCAATATGATCGACTTTGAGTTCTTCCAATTTGGGCACTGATATGTACGAAAGTTCATCAATCTCATCTTTCAGTCCCTTTTCCAATTTTTTTGACATGACAACACACGTAGGGATTGTTTTGAAGCGAATTCAAATCTAATAAATTACAAGGCATACAACCAAAAGCAATCCGACTACTTCATCATCAATAGCTTTTAATAGTCCACTGCTGGGCATACGATGTAGGCCAAATCATCCTCCTAAGGAACCTTAAAATGGTGGTGAATTAAAACTATACTATAATATCTAACCAAAACTACTAACCTTTAAAAACCGATTACAACTATTCACATTATAAATAGATATAATCCTCATCGCAAGAGTGTTGCCACACTCGAAGCTTCTTCCAATAAAGTCTCGCCATAAATCTTGGTATAAAATTCCTGTCCATCGTTTCACAGGAGACAAAATTAAACTCCGTTCGTATTTAGATCTGTGTTTACACTCAGCACTTTATAGGGTGCTAATGACACGTCGCACGCGCAGGACACCGGGGTAATTTATAAAGTGAAAATTAAAGTGAACCGCCTGTGGGTGACTAAATGGTGGTTTCTTTTTGATTTAGTCGCTTGTGTGTGTGTGTGTGTGTTTGATTTATCTGTATGGGGTGAATAGAGTGTGTTCTTGTGTGGTACGAACGTGGACTACTTATTAGATAGTTTTGAACCTGTTTTTTTATCCTGTGACGGTTATAGATAAAGAATTAATTCGGATTTCATATTTATTTAATGTCATCCGGGATGTCGGATAAAAATAACAATCTAAAAATATTATTCGATTGTAAATCGGGACTTAATCGCGATAATATTAACAAGGTACAATACCTTTTTTGGTTACCCGTCGTTTCGATCGAATTGCACCGATCGTGGTCACGGGTAGAGTCTGTTAATATTATCGCGATTAAGTCCCGATTTACAGTCGACATTTCAGGTATACACTAGCTGAGCTGCACGGTGTTACCCGCGGTTGTTGTTGTAAAGCATCTCCGATTGTTGTTGAGAAGCTAGTCTAAAAAATAGCCTAAGCTAGTCATATCCCATCCCATCACCCATCTGCCAGTGAAAGTCCCTTAAATCAATCCAGCTGTTCAAGAGATTAGCCGAACAGACAGACAGAAAAAAAATCTAACATTGATTTTCTTTATATAAGTACCTTATATACGTTCATGTGAATTTAGTGAAAAGCTGTTAATTTGAAATTACAAACAGATACATCAATTTTATTTATTTATTATTATATGTAGGTGAACTGAATGGCTAAATATATTGTCTACTATACTCTTTGCGCTGTAGAATGGTGCGTGACAGTGACAGTTTCAGTAACATTTCGTTTCACTCTTGAAAGTTGCCGCGATTTACAAATTATGAGTTAGCATTTCAGCTGTACCACGTTCGCAATATATTAAATCATTAATAACTGTAGTAAATTAAACCAACCAGAATGTTCTAGTCTACAAATAAATGCTACAGCGCAAAGAGTATAATCAAACATACTCGTACATTGATGCTGGAAAAAACAGATTTTGCATTAATAATTCGATATCGAATAAGTTCATTCAATAAACAGTCGAAGTTTCGACCTTTTTCATTTTTAATCCAATAAAGTAATAAATAAATAAAGGTTATCTAGTCCCAAGCTAAGCAGAGCTTGTTTTATGGGTACTAGACAACTGATATAAATACATATATACTTTTTTTTTTGTAAATACATACATATTATACATAGAAAACACCCAAACTCCGAAACAAATATTTGCAGATCATACAAACATTTGGTCCGACCCAGGAATCGAACCCGAGACCTCAAGCACAGCAGTCGCATACGCTACCACTGCGCCACCGAGGCAGTCAATATTTTCAAGATACCTAATAATTTAAAATACCTAAAGCGACATTGAAATTGTAACCGTGTTCTCAGACTACGGGTGGCAGCATGCTCCCACAAGTCTGACCGGTGACAGATTTAATGGAGTCGAGTGGAGAAAACGAGACGACAGTGTATCAGTTCCCAAGGGAAAGTGCTGTTATTTACATACTATTTAATTTATGAGTTAATGAAATAATCAGTTTTAAAAGGGTTTGTTTATGTGACCTCCCACGTCTAGGCTATATTTTGTTTATTTTTACCGGACTACGCCGGAGCCGGTATTGACAGCCCATATATGTTCCACGGTATCGCTTAAATTACTAATCCGATTTTAATAAATGAGGGGTCAATAGATTCGTAATAATGGACCGGGTGACAGAGTCTATATAAATTTTACCAAAAAGTTTTTACGTTATTTGAACTTTTAACTTCTTTTAGATTTAGCTTTTCAAGTGCCTCTATTCACTGGTCACAGTCCATTCGAGATTATTATATTTCTATTATCTATACTTTATATTATAAACGCGAAAGTTTGTAAGTATGGATGGATGGATAGATAGATGGATGGATGGATGGATGTATGTTTGTTACTCTTTCACGCAAAAACTACGGAAAGGATTTGGATGAAACTTCACAGTAATATAGCTTATACATCAGAATAACACATAGGCTACTATTTACCGCGATAAGCGACATATACGCGGGCGGAGCCGCGGGCAACCACTAGTTTATGATATAGGAGAAAAAAAACAGGCGCATCACCTGATAGTGACAGTCGATGTCCATGGAGACCTGCGATCCATTGATTTCCAGTTTTCCTCTTTGTCTGTCACTATCAGCCCCTTGAAGTCCATTGCTGGACGAAGGCCTCTCCCATGGTTCACCACAGAGCTATCTACTGCTTTTTGGCTGCAGTCGCCGCCGACTGAGCGCCGCACTCAGTGGGCGCCCCACACTACGTTTGCGTTAAAAGTGTTAATTGCGAAAAAAAAAAGTTGAAAAAAAAAGTTCAAAATGTACTTGTTCAATAATCCTTTGACTACTCTTTGTGGTTTATAGGCGTAGTGTATGTATGTTAAAATGATAGGTAATGTATTATTTCAATCAAATTGCTTTTAATAATTTTTAATTGTAGTTAAAAATATGTGAATGCAGTAAATACAGATGGATTTTATTATCAAGGCGACACACATCGATTTATGTATACAATTTAACTCACAGTCAAACAAAAAAGCAAAACAGGATTACCTACTCGTAAATATGTAATAAGTACAACACGTATAAATAAAAACGAACTCACACGCTTCGCTTAATCCAAAAGTAATACACGAAAATACATCAAACTTTCGGTCAATTAAACAATATTTTCGATATCAAATGACATGCAACAAAAATCACGAACGTTAAACATTCGTTAACTGACATAACATACTCGATTACTTTACCCGCGCAATTTGAAAAACGAACCAGTTTAATTCGCGCTTGTTTTGTTTATTTTTTTAAATATTCTCTTTCATCCCATGATGGATGAGGCACGGGCTGCGCGGAAAGGATGCACGCTGCAAAAAAGTTGCTGTATTAAATATCAATTTTTCATTTTGATAAATTTTTGGCTGCGTTTTTAATATTTACCTTTTTCTTTATTGCGTTTTGATATTCTTTAAGTAGGTTATTCTGATAGACGTATAATTTTAATGTTTTTCCGATAAATGTATAATTTTCGTCTTAGTTTTTTTGTTGTTCACGTAATTGAACATTTTTCTTTCCTACTATCAAAGAGTTCCTACAAATTATGATTTTTTCAAACAAAATTCAAGCCACAAAGATTCTAAAAGACCTTTTTTCATGAATCTGATAGTTTGTATTTTAAATTAACGTACTCACTGAGACACAACTTAAAGTGTCTTGTAGATTCTCTCGGAAAATATTTTTTGTAAAAAAATCAGAAGGATTTTTTAGCATTGTCTATAACTTTTTGGTTCTAAGCAATACGTCCTGCTTATTCTTGAAATTGCGTAAATGTGTAACGCCATAGGGCTGAAGTTCCTTCAATCTCGGAATCAATCAATTGATAATTTTATAAATAGTTTCTCTTTGATGTGTCGACGAAGATTTGATCAAAGCATTATATATTAGTGTCTGTTTGTCCGCAGGTTCGACAAGACATGTTTTATTGACTTTCTTAGTTAATTTATTGATGTAAATTGAACTAGTAGCGGTGTTATTTGAGAGATAAAACGGTATGATAGAATTTGTAGGCAAATACATGTTGTGAAAAGAAATTGTAGAGGTAAAATGATCGGTTTTGAGATTAATTACATCCTGTTCCGCCACGCTGTGAAATAATCTGGGAGAGTCTAATATAAGTATTATATTCATTCACAGTTGAAGCCGATGACTGTGGATATACCAACATCGTGATGTCCACCAACGCAGTTCCAAAACAGAATAATCTGACGCAATGTTGACAATGATGTGTTATGCCTAAGTGTCAACTGTCATTTTGACGTTGACGGCAAATTAATAGTTGAATGACCTAGGATCGCCGCTGTAAAAAATGTTATAAATGAATAAATCCTAATACTGCTTGTTTAATTCTGCAATGTGAAACACGTAGACGGAATGGTGCATTGGGTTTAAAATGAAACTACATTTTCATTTCATTTTAAAAGACTACCTCCCGCAATTAAAATATACACTGCACTGTATCACGGGGGAAGATTAAAATTAGTCAAAAACTGTTATAACCAAATGAATAAAAAACAGTACGGTATGAATAACAATTTTTCTTTAAAAGAACGACACCTTTGCGGTATTAAATTTGGTTTTACTTATCAGAGTTAGCCGAACGAAATGCCGACTTGTAGCTGTAAAGTCCGACTTAAAAAAATATCTGAAAAGTTATACTTACGAAAATAAATATCATTTTTTTGTTTAAAACTATTGCTTAATGCCGGTTAAAACGACTTTTGACCATTAAAGTTCTGACTATAATACTACGAGTATTACAATACATACATTTTAAGTCTCATATATTTCTTAAATATCTTCGCTCGTATATATCATAGCGCGTGTGTCCGTTATCGCTACAAAAATATTTTCTACTGTCATACAATCAAAACAAATATGACATAAAAGTGAAAAAATCACAAAAACACTTTAAGGCGAGCGTTTGCCGCGTAGTCGCGCGTTATCGTGGCAATTAATCGCCCGCGACCGCACGCCTATCGCGCGGACGATCTAGGGATGTCACATGCTTGAAGCTACCTATTTTAATATTACACTTTTATTATTTGTGTTAACAGACTTTGTATACATGGTAGTAAAACGTTGTCTTTATGCCGTCTATTTAGCACATGAGTTTTTTTTGTTTTTTTGCAAGCTATTTTAAATTCAATTGCATTCGTTTTTAAACTAGCTAAACAATGGACACAAGTAAACGGTTTGTCAGATTGTAAGGTTAAAACTATCGTCTTTCATGTTGATGAAGAACGTGGCCACCGTCTGAGAATTTTTTATAGACTATGAAACTACAAAACTAACTGAACATTTTTATATATGTTTAGACTGTTTCGGGGTTGTGAATAAGCAAAGTTTAAAATGGATTTCTGACAGCACGTTAAGCCGTCGCCCCGGTTGCTTTATGAACATGATAATTGTTATGGGCAGTTGAAGCCCTGACAATTCCAAGAACTGTCTATTTACAATACGACTAGTACTTCGTTTGTGGAGTTCCGCACTTCAAATAATAGACGAGTGAATGGCAGACGCTTCATATATAAAAAAAAGAAGTTTAATCTTGTCATAGGTGACGGTATCGACTCGTGACGGATCAAGAATACAGAATATCACTACCCCTATTCATTCTATGTCGTAAGAGTCGACTGAAGGTAGCGGTTTGCGCCGCCACAGAGACAAGCGACCGAGACAAGAGACCTCGACCGGAGACCGCGACCATCGCTTGATCATAGGCAATGTATAAGTAACAGTTCGCGAGCGAGACCGAGACAGGAGACAGAGTACAGTACATACAGAAGAGACCGAGTCACTTGTCGCGGTCTCCCGTCTCGGTCGCTTGTCTCTGTCACGGCGCGAACCGCTACCTTAAAGGAGCAAACTGCGCAGGACAATATCACTGCAAAGAGAAGGAAAATTTGAAACAGACCCGTACTAACCTGTCTGGTCAGCGTGGTATAGTAGACATAAACCTCCTAACAGTGGTACCGTAAGCCGTACCAGGGGGAGCTACGCTTCGGCATGTATGGGCCGGCTCGACCGAAGTGATACAACGGTCTCACAGAAAACCGGTGTGAAATAGCGCTTGCGTTGTGTTTCACCGAGTGAGTGAGGATATCGGAGGCCCATACCCATACCCCAACCCCCTCCCCATTCCCCAAATGCCCGCAACGCACTTGTGACGGTGCAGGTGTCCATGGGCAGTAATCGCTTACCATCAGGCGATACGTCTGCTCGTTTGCCGCCTATTGCATAAAAAAACCTTTCTAAGGAGCGGCTTATGTCCGGCAGTGGACTTTTTTTTTATAGTGAATCAGCAGGCGTCACAAGTGCTTTGCCGGCCTTTGGAGAATGGGAGTGGGATGGGGGAGGGATAGGGATATGTGCCTCCGGTATCCTTAAAGTCTGTTGATGTATTGGAACAGCTCCATCGCAGTTACTTTGCTCTGAATGAGTTAGCCCACTAATTTACCCCTCCCCCATTCTTTAGAGAGGGGATCAGTAGTATATTTATAGTATGATGATAAAGTCATCAAAATAAAAGGCGCAAAACTGTTAAAATTGATATGACTATAAAAGTTCAGTTATAAGTTTATCATTCAGATATTCTGTTTAACGACGTAATAAAAATGCAATGTAACAGTTAGTAAATCGCTGGTCAAGTGTGAGTCGTATTCAGACACCATAGGTTCCGTACCATTCTAAAATATTTGACCTTTTAACTAGGTATGTCAAATTTTCACATCGCCTTTGCCTCAGTGCCTCAAAACCAACGTTTTTGACCTGTGGCTCCTTCATGAAAACAACTATGGTAGTGAGACTTGTATGCTAACAGTGACTCTAAACCACAAAGAATTGCGAACCGTGTTATGGAGCCAGCTATGTTCTAACTATTCTAAGAGATAAAATTCTCAATAAAGTCTTCTGACAAAGAGCCTGAAAGCCAGAAGCTTCTGAGAATTCAAAAACAAGTTTTGAACCTACTTAGCTTGTAAATATTGTTTTTAGCCACTGTAGTTGATTAGAATATTTTGATATCAACGTTACACTTGATATAAACATATACTCAAAGAGTGTGTAAAGTACCAGCGTGACAGGATTGAGACCACGATCTCCTGAAATACTGGTGTTGAATAAGTAATTCTTCTTTCGTTGCTTTTAATTGAGTGGTTAAGGTTACTGGAAGCTCAACTCTTCACCTCTAGATTTGTGGCGTCGACGGTAGCAACATGCCAGTAGGTGACTTGTATGCCTGTATTTCATTTAAAAAAAAATTGGTTGTATCTAAAAGATTCAGGCCGAACAGGCCGATCGACAGCTTTGGATTTCTATTATAATCTCCTAGTAGCAGTAGTCCCTTTGGGTACTGAACCCTAATACTGCTTACAAAACCGGTATATCGCATTTTTATGACCGTGACGTCCATTTCAATGGCTGTTCATATTTGATTTTGTTTTTAGTATTATCAACAAGTAAATTATATATTCGAAAATATTTATCACAGCTTATTTAAAAATGTGTATTGTGGTGTTTACTTCTATTTAAACCCTATGGGGTTAAAGGCGTGGGTATAGTGCATGTTGTTCTAGTGTTTGTTGACTCTGACTGCTAAATCGGAGGTAATTGGTTCAATTCCCACGTCAGGACAAATAATTTTGCGATGACCACGATGATTGATTTTGTCTGGATGTAATGTACAGCGCCACATAAATTCGACAATATCTTAATAACTAAGTGCTAAAATATCTCTGTTCATTTATCAGCCCACACGAATGAAACAAACCACTAAAATTAGCGCTGCTGAAAATAATGTACTTTGAAATAAAACAACATTGTGTAGTAATAAACTCAAAATAAATTACAAAAAATAAACATCACTAATCGTTGGTAAATGTGGACACAGGAGTCAAAAGCCGTCTACATATAATAAATAATATAGTAATCTTTATATGACGTTCGCTTAGATCTTTTAAACTTCTCAACGGATTTTAATACTGTTTTAAGCAATAGATAGAGTGATTTAAGAGGAAGGTTTATAACCCTTCACCTGCATCAATACATGCATATTATAGTAAAGGAATTCCGAGAATCTCAGAGATCTCTATATAGGCGTTAACTCACATATCTGCTTGAAATTTACTCTTTTTTAACCGACTTCAAAAAAAGGAGGAGGTTCTCAATTCGACTGTTTTTTTTTATGTTTGTTACCTCATAACTTTTGACTGGGTGAACCGATTGTAATGATTCTTTTTTTAATTGAAAGCTGGAGCTTCCTATGTGGTCCCATTTCAATTTGGTCCAGTTCTGACATGTCATCCATGAGAAAACCATATAAGTCTTCAATTTGCATTAAGTATGTGCGCGAGAAATTAACCAATAACTCAATATTCCCGTATGGTCCCATTTAAATTTGGTCCAGATTGAGGTTTTTTTTGTTAAAATTTGTGATTATTTCTATGTAATATGGGTGTAAACGAGCAGACGTATCGCCTGACGGTAAGCGATTACCGCCGCCCATGGACACCCGCAACACCAGAGGCGTCACAAGTGCGTTACCGGCCTTTGCGGGATGGGGAGGGGGAGGGGTTGGGGTATGGGCCTCCGGCATCCTCACTCACCCGGTGAAACACAGCGCAAGCACTGTTTCACACCGATTTTCTGTGAGGCCGTGGTATCACTCCGGTCGAGCCGGCCCATCCATGCCGAAGCGTGGCTCTCCCACGGAACATCAGATAGAACTAAAGTGGCAAAGGATTTACAAAGTATATGCATTATTTTGGTATAAGTCCTAATTATGTAAGCGTTGCCGATAATCTCACCCGCAAGGACAGTATAGATAATTTTTATTTTGCATGTTGTTCTTTGTTTGTATTATTTTAATTATAGGTAATTAATTAATTAAAGGTACAGCCTGAAAATGATTTACAAATACACAACTATCTTACTATGGCGAACAAAGCTGAAAACGTCAGAATATTTGATAACGTTCGTGAAATACCTTGAGAAGCCATGTTCCCTAATCTAACGGTTCTGAAGAGTTTCTGACACAATGATAAGGCCTTGTAGCTAGTTACTTTGATCTTTGATGAGCAAACGAAGAGAGTATTATACTTGTTTATGGCGCGTAAATGTGACAGATTTATTAATAATCTATTTTGACAGTATTTGTTAGAGAGAGACGGAGATTTAAGTGCGTGTTGAAATCATTCGATAAATAGAAATGGATAATTGATTTTTTCTGTACGAATTCTGATTACCTATTCCGTCTGAGTGCAAAAATCTCATAGGTATTTGTACCAATAAATATGTGCAATATTTCATGTACCGTCGACTATGAATAAAACTAAAAAAAGCGGCCAAGTGCGAGTCGGACTCGCCCATGAAGGGTTCCGCGGCAGCAAGTAACATAATATAATTTTTATTTTATTTTTATATTTGTGTTGATTGAATGAAAGGTAAATTGCAGTTTACGATTTATGACGTATTAAAAAAAAACTACTTACTAGATTTCGTTCAAACCAATTTTCGTTGGAAGTTTACATGATAATGTACATCATATATTTTTTTTAGATTTATCATTCTCTTATTTTAGAAGTTAAAGGGGGGGGGGGGACACTCATTTTACCACTTTGGAAGTGTCTCTCGCGCAACCTATTCAGTTTAGAAAAAAATGAAATTAGAAACCTCAATATCATTTTCGAAGACCTATCCATAGATACCCCACACGTATTGGTTTGATGAAAAAAAATTATTTGAGTTTCAGTTCTAAGTATGGGGACCCCCAAAATTTATTGTTTTTTTTTTTATTTTTGTGTAAAAATCTTAAAGCGGTTCACAGAATACATCTACTTACCAAGTTTCAACATTATAGGTCTAATAGTTTCGGAAAAAAGTGGCTGTGGCATACGGACGGACAGACAGACAGACATGACGAATCTATAAGGGTTCCGTTTTTTGCCTTTGGCACGGAACCCTAAAAAACATAAATATAGCGAGTGGTTTTAATGATATTTTCAGCCAATCAAAACATGGTTAAACACAGAAATTGAAACTTTAATTGTAGCAATGAAAAACTTCTTTCGCTCTTAAGCCCAAATGATATAAACGATATTCAACCCGTTTTAAACATCGATTTTACACGGCTACAGCGAAACCAAAAAGAAGGGCTATAGTTTTAGCAGATTATGTATGTTTGCATATTCTACCGTAGCACCTTAAAACTACTGAACCTATTTTGATGAGTGAATGAGGTGTCAATCGATTCGTAATAATAGCCCGGGTGACAGGTGATATCAATTTTATCAAAAGTTTTTACGTAGTCTGCTCATAATTATTAAAACTTATCTTGTTATCAATTTTGTTCCTAATTTCTCGTCAATAGAACTACAAAGTGCCACAGCGAATCGTGGCAGAATATAGCTAACAATCTATAGTTTTAATTGCTTCAATCTTATAGATAAAATTCTCGTGTCACAATGTTAGTTACCATACTTACTCCTCTGAAACGGCTGGACCGATTTTTATGAAAATTGGTGTGCATATTGGGTAGTTCTTAAAATCGACCAACATTTATTTTTTATACCATTTTTTTTATGCCAAAACTACGATTGCCGGGTCAGCTAGTAATATATAGATATGTAGTGGTACTACTGGAAACCATGAAAGCAAAGTCTGGACAAATTTAACGGCGATAGTAACAAAGTTGCAACGATTGTGGTCAGTATTATGGTAGCTTTTACATCATTGGTCTACTAATAACAATAACAATTTATCTCACTGGACTTTTACGAGCAGACGTTGACTTCAAGATGGGTACTTGAGCCAACTTGTACATCGTCTCCTTTCTTATCGTCTGAATAGAAAGGGATAGAAAATTGCAACTCTCAAATAGTTAATTTTATTGGAGATGCTGGTTTTAAGACTTAGTATTTTAAAGATAATCTGTTTGATTTGTGTAACGAAGAACAAAGTAATTTCAATCCCACTTTTCCGTAAAATTGAATTCGCCGGATTGTTAATTTAATTACTTAGCGATAAAGAAAATGGTGGTAGGATTTTTATTTTTATTAATACATATCTATAATTATTGATTGGGCTCACTAGCATTGTAAGGAAATGAGGATCAAAACTGATGCAAATAAGAGGAAAAAAGCATATTTCTTTAGTTTTTTAAGCTTTTACATACCAACTTCACATTTTTATACATTTTCTAGATTTTGCTCACAGCTTCGGTCGCGTGTATGTCGGATAAAGCGATAAAAAATAGCCCGTGGCCTTTTTCAAGAATCAAAGTATCTCTATGCTAATTTCCATTGAAATCAGTGCAATGGTTTAAGAGTTAAAGAGTAACAGACGCACGTACAGAATGTTAATTTCAAATTCATAATATTAGTATAGATATGTTAGAATTAGCTTTTAAAAGGTTCTAGTTTATTTTATTTGTGGTCAATACAAAGACAATATTAAAATAGCTCTGTTCATATAATAACACAACACCACACATCATCTATCAAAATGATGGATTACAATATTCCCATGACATTTGTAGAGGAAATAATGAAGAACAAAACGTTAGAAAAAGGTTCCTAACAATTAGATGCTCATTATTGCCGCGCAATTTAACAAAACAAGATGGCGACTATATTATGCATTTAGATTGTCATTTTCGGATTGCGATTGTTTTGTGATTTATTTATGTCATTTATGCAATATAGCAATTGTTAAAGTTAATTCGTTTACGTTAAATTTATTTGAACGTTTATTATTTGGATTCGTTTAATACGAGTGTATCAAGGTTTCAACTAGTAAATAAAATGCGATTCAAGAGATATTTCGAAACGCGGGAACCTTAGAGTATACATAAGCAAGCTTGCTTATGTATAATTTAAGGCGGAAACCCATTGGATATTGCCGCTTTTTTAATGTTTCCCGCAGAATCATGGGAAGGGATTGATTCCTACATAACCTAGTTACTCGGTGAACAGCTACAAAAATTGCCTAACACCGGTTACCTAAAGGTTTAGGTTTCCGCATTACTCCGTTCGAGAAACCCTGTTTGTGCCAAAACGTGGCTTTCCAGCATTCATATACAACAATTCTCAGAATAAAATTGGCAAAGAAGGTACCAACCCCATGACCATCTTTTTTTATTTTCTTTTATCAAAATATTGGGATGACCTCATTATAGTAATTAGGGAGGATTAATCATATATATATATTCCTTTTTCCCCATTTGATTGGAACGTTGAAGGCGTCAGTGGGGCAGTGTCCGTTCGATAGCGGTCAGCGAGGGGAGGTCACTGCTAATGCGCGGCACGCGCGCCTCCACCTATAAATTTGTCATATTGTCAACGATTTTGTGTAATAGGTTTTAAGTGATAGGCGTAAGCGACAAGCGGAGCGATTGTGAATTTTATTTGAGGAGTGAATGTCTGATAAATCTTTTTCTTTTGTAGTTATTGCGACAGATCATTGCAATGTCATTTATAACATGCAGTAATTAAGGGTGTATTCGAAAAATTAAGTTGTCTAAGTTTCATTATTGAAATGCGTCGAAATGAGATTCATACTTTTCGCTCATGTTGGGTGGGTAGGTACCTATACAAAACAAGTCTCAAGTAAATAAAAACATGTTTATTTAGTCTTAACAGGTAACTTGTTCGTGGCCAATATTTAACCGTTTAACATATTTTTAAGTATTAGCAGTAAACCCAAGTTTTATGTATATATTTAGATCGCGACCTCTTATACCTTCCACCACGTCAGAATACCTGCACCACGTGTTACCAACAATAATGACAGGTAGAATGTCCGCGGTGACAAGTGTCGCGCTGCGAACACCATCACATCAATATTGTACCGACTTTATACATTGTTACCTACTTGCAAGTAGAATTATTGGTGTAACTTTGGAATAATAAACAAATAACATACGTGAATTAAATTGTAATGCATTAGCGTTGATATTCGTTGTTATTTGACTGCCTATGTCTGCGACTTCGTGTGATGGTAAGTGAGTACCGCCGCCCATCGTTATAAGGCTATTGCAATCCACTGCTGAAAATAGGTCTCTCGTTGCACGCCACTTTAATCGATTTCGGGCTTCGTGCATCCAGCTCTTACCAGCGATCTTGCACAAGTCGTCACTCCACTTACCGCGCGTGGACTCCTGCAAATCAAGAGTCACATGCGTATTAATGTCGTTTTTTTAATGGAATAGGCGGGCAAACGAGCAGACGTATCCCCTGATGGTAAGCAATTACCGCCGCCCATGGACACCTGCAACACCAGAAGCGTCACAAGTGCGTTGCTGGCCTTTTGGGGATGGGGGGAGGTAGGGGTAGGGGATTGGGGTATGGGCCTCCGGTATCCTCACTCACTCGGTGAAACACAGCGCAAGCACTATTTCACACCGGTGTTCTGTGAGGCCGTGGTATCACTCCGGTCGAGCCGGCCCATTCATGCCGAAGCGTGACTCTCCCACGTCGTTACAAAATTCTTCAATTCCCACGGCATTAGGGGACTAAAGTGTCTTGACTGTCCTACAACCTAATGTAACTTAATATGTAATCGTTCTTTTGTTGATCGCTTAAATCTCGAAGTATATATTTAAAAAAAAATGAGAGAAATTTTCCCGCGGTTAGCGTTATTCAGTAAAGTGAATAATTAGCGGTCTACATTTAGGATTTGACTTTAATTACCGAGATGGAATTAACCTACACACATCAAAAGTGTCTAGGGATCAACATATGTGTCTAGGGATCAACATATATTTTTGCAATAACTTTTCTCCTGATTGATATTAATTAAAATTTTCTTTAAGGATTCATCAAATAAAGTGTTTTCGTTTGTCACAGTAACGATAAACCAAGTCACCTTTGCATTAATAAAGAAATTTGCCATTTTCCTAATAAAGGAATTTTTGACATTTGAACCACTAACATTAAAGTTCGAAAAAAAGACTGAAATAACAGTTTTCTTTAAAATTTTATTAGGTAACTTAAACAATTAATAATCCGTGTTTCTACCGCGAACACTAACAACACAAGAATCGGTTTGGCATACTCAAAATGAGTTCATCCAAATCACGCTGTGGAATGGCCGCCCATGTTCGTTGCAACAACAAAAAAAGGTCTTCTTGCGACTGGATACCCTCCATATTCGGCAGAGCTCTTCTCTGTAGCATATCCCATGCATGCTCAATCGGGTTCAAGTCTGGCGACTGAGCAGGCCAGGGCCAAAGCCACATCTCAATCTTAAGAAATCCGCATAAAAATGCTTGATCCCTAGACACTTTTGATGTGTGTAGTTTGAAATATGGTGAATTTTTAATTTGAACTTTTTAATTTTATAACTACCCTCACTTCATTTATACGTTCATTAGTTAACTATGTATACGCCCATGGAGATAGATAATATAATCAAGAGGAAGGTTTATATACTTTATACACACATCAAAAGTGTCTAGGGATCAACATATGTGTCTAGGGATCAACATATATTTTGCAATAACTTTTCTCCTGATTGATATTAATTAAAATTTTCTTTAAGGATTCATCAAATAAAGTGTTTTCGTTTGTCACAGTAACGATAAACCAAGTCACCTTTGCATTAATAAAGAAATTTGCCATTTTCCTAATAAAAGGATTTTTGACATTTGAACCACTAACATTAAAGTTCGAAAAAAGACTGAAATAACAGTTTTCTTTAAAATTTTATTAGGTAACTTAAACAATTAATAATCCGTGTTTCTACCGCGAACACTAACACAAGAACATCGGTTTGGCATACTCAAAATGAGTTCATCCAAATCACGCTGTGGAATGGCCGCCCATGTTCGTTGCAACAACAAAAAAAGGTCTTCTTGCGACTGGATACCCTCCATATTCGGCAGAGCTCTTCTCTGTAGCATATCCCATGCATGCTCAATCGGGTTCAAGTCTGGCGACTGAGCAGGCCAGGGCCAAAGCCACATCTCAATCTCAAGAAATCCGCATAAAAATGCTTGATCCCTAGACACTTTTGATGTGTGTATATTCAATTCTTATCATTTATTTGCAGTACACAATGTTATAAACAGATAGTATGCTTACAAGCTAGGAAAAATCGTGGACCCTCTAGGGCACAACGAATTACAAATCACACAGTATTAAATTATTATTATATTATCTATAGAAGTACTGAATAGTTATTTAACAGAGGAAATTCGAGAATTTCAAAAACTTCCTTCCGTGCGATGCCGGGGCTGATCGCTAGATACTACCATTTGCCGGTCTGCGGTAGAAGGAGGGTTATGTTTTCCTGTGTATGTATGTATGTACATATATTTCCTTGGCAGACGCTGTAGTCTAAACGGCTTAGTAGATTTAGGGTTATTTGGTCTTATTAGATGTGTTTTATTTGTAGGTAGAAATGTAATAAATTAAAATCGCCAGTCTGTAAATATTGATCAACAATTTCCAAACAGTTCGGCTTTTAGCCTGAACTTCTACTTACAAGCATCATATTATCTGTTCCTCTCTCTGGCACTTTAGCCGATCATAACAGAAGGCTAATGGCCTTATTACATAATCACGTCTGATAAAATCATTAAGGCAAATCCTAACTACAAATTGATCTCCGTACCCATTCATCTTAAACCCCTGAGGCGTTTCATCCTCCAATAAAATGCTCATCGCTGCTATATTTTAAGTCCTCATCAAGAGTCATTTAAGATAACAGTATTTAAATTCACCGCCATCCTTGGCGATTACCCGAAATGCCCGTTCGGCTATTAAGTGTCGGACAATGTGCGTAACGAGCTGAATATTAATGAACTAAATGCACTTCAATTTGTGATGCTATCGGAAATAATGGATGTTTGTGGTAACGAGGATATTCTTGTAGGGAATTAGTGGAAGAATTTTGGTATTATCGTGGTTGGTTTGTAGTTTGAAGGATGAGTACTTTGTTAGAAAGCTATTTAGTAGACGGGCAATATTTTTAAAACAGATTTCTGTACAAAAGTTCTTCGCTATGCTAGCTTGGTGATAATTTGGTGTTAGGAGGCAATAGGTGGCACATACATTACTTGAATGATCGTGGTATTTTTTTTTCTGAATTGTCTTAAAATGAACCTTAGCTAAATCGATTTATCGCTTCAAAACCCACTGAATAAGATCTGTTAAACAGCGTAGGCCACATAACCCTTTTTCTGGCGCAGTCGGGCAATAAATATAACTTAGATACGATAAACCTTTCTACTGCAAGTGTTGTGGTCTTGAATTAGAAAGTTGATCAACTAATTGTTGTTCTGTGTTCTTTGTGTCTCCGTTTCATATAGGTAGGTTTGGGTGAGTTGTTTATAAGTTGTCATTTTTGAAATAAGAGAATCATCCTTACTCAAGTCTACCAATAAAAGAACTACTCAATCAAAAGCTCTTTACATTCAGAAACTCACGTCCAATTTAATAATCATTTGAAACCTTCCCGAAGTTCACAAAACAAGGAGTAACAACACAGAATCCTACTCGGTTACCAATCAAAGTGCTCTCCATCCAATCCGCTCAGAGCTCGGTCTGTTACAATGGGAGCAACAAAAATTTTGGCCTGTATACATACTGTTATGGTTTTACGTTTCGCGAGTATTATTAATCCTCTACAATGCTGGATGATCAAGTTTTGATCCAATTGCATCCTGTTTGTACTAATGTTATAATTGTAAAAATTAAAAGGACGTGTGTATGTTTTTTACTATTTCACGCAAAAGTATTAAAAGAGTAAACGCATTTCTATTAAACAACTAGCAGACCCACGCAACCTCGTTTACGTCTCCTATTGCCCGTAGCGTAATAATTTTCCCCCGTTTTTGTAACATTCTTCATTGGTGCTCCGATCCTATTGATCTAAGCGTGATGACATGTAGCCTATAGCCTTCCTCAATAAATGGGCTGTCTAACACTGAAAGATTTTTTCAAATCGGACCAGCGGTTCCTAAGATTAGCGCGTACAAACAAACTCTTCAGCTTTATAATATTAGTATGGATGTTAAGGCTTTTTGAATATGACGTTCCAAGCATTATGAGATCTCGCGCTCTCTTGCAACTTGGTCGTCCATTGAGTATGGTGTGTCTGTGAAATTCACTAAATTATATCGCTCGTGATCCAAGTCATCCGGTGGTTTTCTTCCCTAAACCCTTTAGGTCATAGGAACCTTGCACTACGTCTGCACTTCTATGTTACTGTAAAATGTCATATAAACCCGTTCTGTAGGTCTTTGATATTAGAATAACACGTAGTCTACTTTTTACTGTGATATCCAACATATACACGACTGGAGCCGCGGGTAATAGCTAGTCAGTCATATTCATAATGACGAAAACTTAATCTTAAACTCAAATCCACGGAGACTAGAAGTACCTACCTATAGCTTTATAAAAGTTCTAAGGTAACCAACTTACGAATTTAGATCTTCCTGCTTTTTGAAGTCGGTTTATAGAAGGACAAATATCTTAACCGACTTCAAAAAAAGGAGGAGGTTCTCAGTTCGACCGTATATATGTTTTTTTTAATGTGTGTTCGTGGATAACTTTGTCGTTTATTAACCGATTTTGATGATTTACTTATAACTAACTTATAACTAACTGATAACTTTTTTTAATGGAAAGGAGATATCCCAACGGTGGTACCATGATGAGGACACTAAGATCTGATGATGGCACCCAAGATAAATCGAGACGAACCTAAAGGTTTGTTTTTGTTTTTGTTAAAATTTTTATTTATAACTAGCTGAACCGGCAAACGTTGTTTTGCCATAAAAAGAAAAAAAAAATGGGGTATAAAAAATTGATGTTGGTCGATTCTCCGACCTACCCGATATGCACACCAAATTTCATAGAAATCGGTCCAACCGTTTCATAGGAGTATGGTAACTAACGTTGTGACACGAGAATTTTATATATAAGATGAGACTGTTCTTTTAGTTAAGTTCTTTTCTACTCGTAGTTTCAATGGTTAGGATCACTGACTTATAGTTCTAATCTAGTGCTACCCCTTAAGTGTAGTATTTTTCTTCAACTTTGACCGGAAATCATGGGTAGAAACCCTTTAAAATAAAATAAAAAATTCCGACAAAGGATATTGCGTTCTTAAATGTTCAGTTCAGTTCTAAAATGACGGGGCTGTTGAAGCAAACATTAAAAATAATGCAATCAGAACCATTCCGTATTTTGGAAAAATCAAATAACTACATAAACAATTGTTACTCGACATATAACCGTTCGGAGAGGCATCAATTTTCGCTTTGAACGTGAAAATGGCGTTTATCCATGAATTGTTTTTGGACAGACAGACAGTCGTTATTAGTGTTGCAATGTGAATACATGCACAACAGATTGATTGAACTGTTGATTGCAGATACTTAGACGATGTTTCTATTTGATATACTTTATTAGTATGAAGACTAGCTAACTACGCAGGAGATATTATAGTGCACAAGTGTGTGCTCAAACACAGGTGCACTCTCTGTTCCCTCACTTGCATAATCCGCTGGGACGGTTATCCAGGCAGGCGCAGGACCGACGGCTTTACGTACTCTTGCTTCTTTTAGTATCGTATATAAGGAAATGGGTGACTTCTGCTACCAAAGGACCTAAGTGCGTTAATGACTTTTGAATGATAGAAATCTATACTATATATATAATATTACTAGTGATTGCCCGCGGCTCCGCCCGCGTATATGTTGGTTATCGCGGCAAATAGTAGTGTTATTCTGATGTATATATAAGCTATAATTAGTGTAAAGTTTCATCCAAATCCGTTCAGTAGTTTTTGCGTGAAAGAGTAACAAACATCCTTCCATCCATCCATCCATAGATCCATCCATACTCTTTCGCGTTTATAATATTAGTATCTATACTAATATTATAAAGCTGCAGAGTTTGTTTGTTTGTTTGAACGCGCTAATCTCAGGAACTACTGGTCCGATTTGAAAAATTCTTTCAGTGTTGGATAGGCCATTTATCGAGGAAGGCTATGGGCTATATTTTATTTTCAAAAAAATTAGGGATCCGTAAGAAAATTGCTATTTCGTAACCCAAGGTGTGAAATCGAAAACCTATTTTTGCGTGCGCTACAAAAGCTATTGACAATAGAACAAAATAATGTATTACGGGTTTGTAGGTCCCATTAAGATCTACAAAAAAGTCCGCGAGAGCATATATCTAACTGTCATGGTTTAGTCACAATAACCGCTTTTGTGGTCAAAAAAATATTTAATCGTCTGAAGAAAGAAACTACGTTAAATGTGTATCGTAATATTAATCCTTATCCAAATTAAGCATTATGTTGTCAAGGGTATTTATGTAGAAGTAAAATCTTTTTTGTTTCATCCCATTCGGACATTTCCTTTAGAAGTTATTACGAGTATAAGACGCTAAGAGTAGGTACCTAATAATGAGTTATTTGCCAATGAGTTTATATCAATATAATACCTAATACACACATCAAAAGTGTCTAGGGATCAACATATGTGTCTAGGGATCAACATATATTTTTGCAATAACTTTTCTCCTGATTGATATTAATTAAAATTTTCTTTAAGGATTCATCAAATAAAGTGTTTTCGTTTGTCACAGTAACGATAAACCAAGTCACCTTTGCATTAATAAAGAAATTTGCCATTTTCCTAATAAAGGGATTTTTGACATTTGAACCACTAACATTAAAGTTCGAAAAAAAGACTGAAATAACAGTTTAAATATACAATATACACATATATAATAACACTTTAAAATCTTATTAGGTAACTTAAACAATTAATAATCCGTGTTTCTACCGCGAACACTAACAACACAAGAATCGGTTTGGCACACTCAAAATGAGTTCATCCAAATCACGCTGTGGAATGGCCGCCCATGTTCGTTGCAACAACAAAAAAAGGTCTTCTTGCGACTGGATACCCTCCATATTCGGCAGAGCTCTTCTCTGTAGCATATCCCATGCATGCTCAATCGGGTTCAAGTCTGGCGACTGAGCAGGCCAGGGCCAAAGCCACATCTCAATCTCAAGAAATCCGCATAATAATGCTTGATCCCTAGACACTTTTGATGTGTGTATTAATCTTTATTCAAATAAATGTGTTGTTGATTATGAGTATTAGATCTTAGAAGAGTATAATAAATACATCTATACTAATATGTAAAGCTGAACAGTTTGTTTGTCTCTTTAAACGCGCTAATCTCAGGAACTACTGGTCCAATTTGAAAAATTCTTTCAGGTTTAGATAGCTCGTTTATCGAGGAAGGCTATTGGCTATATATCATCACGCTAACACCAATAGGAGCGGAGCACCAATGAAGAATGTTTCAAAAACGGGGGAAAATTATCACGCTACGGGCAATATGAGACGCAAACGACGTTGCATGGGTCAGCTAGTAGATAGATAAAGCTGAAGAGTTTGTTTATTTGAACGCGCTAATCTCAGGAACCCCTGGTCCGATTTAAACAATTCTTTCAGTGTTGGATAGTACATTTATCGAGGAAGGCTATATATCATCACGCTACGACCAATAGGAGCGGAGCACCAAAGAAAAATGTTTCAAAAACGGTGAAAAATTATCACGCTACGGGCAATAGGAGAGGCAAACGAGGTTGCGTGGGTTAGCTAGTAAGTAAACCCGAGTGAGTGAGGGAGAGTTAATGCCTCACTCACTCGGTGAAATGCAGCAAACATCAAGAGTTCAATAACTAAGTAACCAATCAACTCGTCAGAGCTAGCTTTATATATATAAGTGTATAATACATATATGTCTTATAACTTGATGTTTTTGTCACAGGTAAAAATACATACATGAATGTACTTACGCTGTAATTAGGTACGTTACGGTACGTAAAGCCGGACATACAGTTCAAGTATACTTGCGCAAATCCAGACTGTTTTGTCTGTCTGTCTCTGTCACGCACGTCGTAGGTATACTTGAACGTGTATGCCCGCCTTAAGAGCAAACTTGAATACCCAATTGAATGTAAAAAACAAAATTAGAAATTGATCCAGGAATGACGTATGTTATGTTATTACTTAATATATACCCAAAAACTAATATACAATCGGATTTAGAATAACCTCTTTTTTGATATCGGTTTAAATGAAAATAACTAGCTTTTGCCTGTGGCTCCGTTCGCGTGTATATTCGTTGTTGAGGCAAACATTAACTTCTTCAGGAATCAAAATATGTACCTCCATGTCGGATTTTATTTAAATCAGTTTAGTGATTCATAGTTTTAATGAAACTACAAGTTTTGTGTCTTACCATAGACAGACGCTTTTTTGTCTCTGACCCAGACTAGACTAGACTTAAAACATAGACACAGAGTAAACAATACAGTACTAGTATCTAATTATATTAAAAACAACTTATTTTGACCGACTGCACGTTTGGCCTAGTGGTTTAACGGTCACCACGCCGTTTCCTACTTCGCCAAGAGTCGTGGGTTCAAATCCCACGTAGGACAACACTTTGTGTGATCCACAAATTGTTGTTCTGAGTCTGGGTGTTCTTTGTGTCCGTTTCATGTATGTTTGTAAAGTCCCCCGTGACACAGGATTTATTCCTAGTGCGGGAGTTGTCTTTTAAAAATTAAATATAAAAATAAATTTGATGTATTATCAAGATATACCTTTCAATAATCTTATCTTTATATATATAATTCTTCTGTGAGTGTGTATGTCACTGAACTTCTCTCAAACGACTGGACCGATTTTGATGAAATTTTTTGTGTGTGTTCAAGGGGATCTGGAAATGGTTTAGATTCACAAAAACGTAAACGATGTTACGTGGGTCAGCTAGTACATATATAAAATTCTCGTGTCTCAATGTTAGTTACCATACTCCTCTGAAACGGCTGGACCGATTTTTATGAAATTTGATGTGCATATCGGGTAGGTCTGAGAATCGACCAACATCTATTTTTTATACCCCAATTTTTTTCTTTTTTTATGGCAAAACAACGTTTGCCGGAACAGCTAGTATTAGTATAGATCTCTCTACTCCACCACTAACTATTTACCAGTAACTTTTCAACCAATAATTCTCCACACCCGACCCAGTGTACCAGTAACCTTACCCCGCTACCATTCCTGTGTGATATACACCCTCAAATCTGGTGAACTGGTACAAACGTATCGGCTTTCACGTTTCTCGCGGCTCGGAGCGCGGCTCGGCAGCGATCCTAATTCAATAACATTCAATTAAAGCCCTCCTGGCAATTAGAAACCCGCCTTGGAGGTGAGTGCCAAGGATTTATAGAGATGGATAGGAATACTTCGCTTTCTTATTTGACTGGATAGTTTTCTTGTGGTTAGTGAGACGTATACTGGTGTCTCTTCGTGGGTTCGGTTCTCTACAATTTAACTCTACGGATTAAACATTTAATTTGTTTTATTGAGTTCGACTAGTTGTTGTGTTTGGTTGTTATTTATGTATAAATAGATGGATAAGTACATATTAAGTACCAGTGTGGTACCTACTATTACATTTGGCTTGGCACTGACTTCAAACCTATGAATAGGTAGCACATACAAATTAAGTTATTTGATACTTTTTAGTTTTTGAAGTTGTTTTTTTTAAACGAAGTTTTTTTTTGTGTATCACTAAGTTGATATATTTGGTCTATCTGACTATAAAAGTTCATCGCAGTCTTTCTGTTGCAGGATATCACGAATATACGACGATAAGAAGGAGGTTAAAATAACTAACAAAAGTTGTGTATATACATCAAGTTAATCACAAGCAAACATTGTATCTATACTAATATAATAAATTCGAAAGTAACTCTTTCAGTCTGTCTGTTACGCTTTCATTAGGTTTAACACCGCTGCACTGAATTCAATGAAATTTAACTTGGAGATACTTTGATTCTTGAGGAAGGTCATATGCTACTCTATACCGCGATAACCGACAAAACGCGACAGCCGTGAGCATAAGGTAGTTTCGAAACATAACGTTTTGAGTTTGGCGTGAAATGTCTCTGCCAAGAATGCCTATCCATTCCTGTGAGTTCTAAGTACGGCGGGTAGTAAGATCTCCATAACAAATTGTGTTGTCATGTTTTCTGTAATTTAAGCGTTATCTCCACGCAACGGTCACAACTTGTGTACTTAGTTGCTTATTATGTACATCGTATGAGATTTAACGATACTGTTGCTTCAATACGATTTTTTATGTAATGAGAAAGAAAAAAATTTGACCAGCTGTTTTCGAATCGGACAAAAATATACACAAGTCGGTTACAAACAATCAAACAAGTTTATAGGTGAAGCTAATTAAAAACAGTACATTTTTTTTGATATTTTTTTTAAATACAATTCCTGCACGGAATAAATCCTGTGTCGCGGGGGACTTTACAAACATACATGAAACTGACACAAAAAACACCCAGACTCAGAACAACAATTTGTAGATCACACAAAGTGTTGTCCTACGTGGGATTTGAACCCACGACACTTGGCGAAGTAGGAAACGGCGTGGTGACCGTTAAACCACTACGCCAAACGTGCAGTCAAAAATGAAGAAAACAACTTAAAAAGTAGGTACCTTTTTTAATATAAAAACCGGCGTATTCATTCTATTGTTAAAGTTTCCAGATTTAGAATTTATTGGAAAATATTGATAATGTCGATTCAAATTAAAGGTTCTGTGTTATTTCAACTTTAAACATAGTCTTATGTTTCACCGGTAACAGTTAAGTTTCGGATAGCTTAATGGCAGATAATTTGACGTATCTTTCATATAAACCATCTGTCAGATCAGCTACCCGTACCTTATTTGTAAATGGTGAAACAGGGCCTTAAAGTTAAATAACCCTAAAGTGCTGCTTAAACTTAAAGTACCTGGATGACTACCATTTTTTTGTGGCAAATTTTCCAAAAACGAATCCTTGATAGCTCAATTTATCGCCCCCGAAACATACTAAATTTCATGAAAATCGTTCGAACCGTTTTCTAGATAAAGATTATATAACATATATAAGAATTTAAAGGTATTCGGTAGATAAAGTTTATGAATAAGGCTATTTAGCTGTACTTTGAAATGTTTCATTGATGATTCCGACTAATTTAAATAAGGTAGTAGAACTACGCTGATTCCAACACGGACAGGCCAGCTCGACCGGGGCGGTACTACCCTCGCACAGAAAATCAACGTAAAATTACAGCATTCGTGTCCGAGGAGGAGGCCCAATGATGCAGGAGCATTACTAGGCCGCCATGGTGTGTGTCACCATGCTGCATTGTTGCATTGTCTGCATTCGCAATGAGTATGGTGACCACCACTCTTGGATTCTGATTATGCTTTCCATCTGGCAGAATAGAGTCATTTTGGCACGGCCATTTATAAAAAAACCCTCTGAATTTACCCTATGACTAACTCAAGATGTCATTATCATCATGGCATAAGATGACTGTCATTAAAATTAAATCTGATGTGCCAGTTTTGAAAGCCCTGAAGCTTATCTACCCAGCGAGTATATAGCTTACTTTTTTTATTAAAGATCGTGTACTCAGATATAAAAGCGGTTTATTACAAAACATTCCAACATATCCATATTAATCTAGTCTGTCATCTTTGAGTATAAATGTCACGCTGATTTCAAGGGATTTCACACTTGAATTTATTTTAGAACATTTAATGTTTGAACTTCTTATATGTTCTGTTTCTTGACAGTTTTGTGGGCTTATTTTTCCTTATTCCTTTTCTTTTTAATCAGAATAGCTGCCAAAATGACTCTACTCGGCCTGATGGAAATCATGAGTAGAGTCCAAGAGCTAACCGCCCTCGTTACGATTGCAGACACTGCAGCATGGTAACCCACACTACGACGGCCTAGTGAGACGTTTTTTCACTTCCCGCTTAAAGGACCGTAGAGGACGGAATTATTATTTGTTCTGACATCCCAACTTTTCAATAGATTCTTGCTATTTTAAATGAAAAGTATCTCTAACTTTAGCAAATTTTTCTATAATTCTAAATATAAAACAATAACATACAGACGTACACTCATTTCGATATCTATTGTGAAAGTCTTCAGGTCGTAGCGTGAACCACTATCTCACACAAAATTGGTGTTAGCTAATACTTAGTTTCTTGAGTAACTGAGGTTATTAGTGCCAAATACCGCCCTTACTCCAATTCTGGGAGAAGGGATGGTCTTATTTGATTATGGAAGCGAGAGTTGATGGCTTCTATGCCATCATACGTAAGCGTTACTGGCTCTTTGCTAAGAAGCTCTAGATTTGTAGAAACAGTTTACACTAATTGTTTTTTTCTTAATTAGGGGCACATCTTCAAAGTAATATCCGAATCATTAATTAAGATAATGACTGGCTTTAATTAAAAAACGATGTTAATGATCATTGGTGTTGCTTTGTGATCTAATTAATTGAGATGATTTCAAGGTATTCAACTAGCTTTTGCTCGCGGCTCCGTCTGCGTGTATGTGGGTTATCGAGACAAAAAGTAGCCTATGTCCTTCTCCAAGGTTCAATCTATCTCTATGCCTAAAACCATCCAAATCGTTACAGCGGTTTAATGGTGAAGGCCTAACAGACAGACAAAGTTACTTTCGAATTTATGATAAAATAGTCTGGATACTATACTGTAACTATTTTCGTATCCTTAATACTTATAAAACGAATTTACAAAAAATAAGATCTGGTAACTATATTCTAAGAATAAAACAAAATAATATAACTATTGGTAATTGTAAACCAATGGCCGTCACGACTTGTGGTCAGGTTTTACTGCCTCCATAAAGTATTGGAAGTAAATCTATTAAATAAAAGATAAAATACTCTGAAGTCTAACGCTCTATGTGTCAGTAATATCTTTAATTTAGTTATGTTATCTTGGTTTGTGGTCTTAACTGCCTAATATTCCCCCAATAAATGTATTTTTTACTTTTAAAAAGAATCACAATTCCTACTAGGATATATGAATATTTCCTGTGTACTAACATACGTGAAAAGGACAATACAATAGTTTGTGGATCACACAAAGTGTGGTCCTTTTTTTGTAGAATAGGCGGGCTAACGAGCAGACGTATCGCCTGATGGCAAGCGATTACCGCCGCCCATGGACACCTGCAACACCAGAAGCGTCACTAGTGCGTTGCCGGCCTTTGGGGGATGGGGGGGCGATAAGGGTGCTGCTTGGTGTATGAGCCTCCGTTATCCTCACTCACTCGGTGAAACACAGCGCAAGCACTATTTCACATCGGTTTTCTGTGAGGCCGTGGTATCACTCCGGTCGAGCCGGCCCATTAATGCCGAAGCGTGGCTCTCCCACGGTATCCTATGTAAGTATCGAACACATAACACTTAGCATATTTGAAAGTGGCGAATTACCTGCTTATACCACTACGCTATCAATGCCGTCAATTTAATAGCAGATTTAAAACAAAAACTCTTAATTCTAACTTTCTATGCGTTTAGGTGGTAAGTGGTTGCGTAAGGTGACGGATCATTGCCCCTATTAATGAGATAAGTGTCGTAAAAGCCGACTGAAATCAATGCAAACACAAGGAAAACTTGTAGCAAATCCCAATCCCTACCCGTCTGGCCAACGTGTCAAGAACCTTCTTCTTAGGGAGAGGCCGATGTCCAGCAATGGACTGCGATAGACCGATGATGTAGATGATTCTATATATTATAAAAAAATTTGGTTGTCTGTAAAGTCGGTTTACGGACGATAGTTTAACGTGACAACGTCATAAAAAAACATTGATGAACTGATAAGAGATAGATGCGGCGCAAACAACGACGTACAATGAGCGCAACGTTACGGGACAATGTACGTTATGGGACAGTGAGCGTAACAAGAAATGAGTCATCCTTTTTCGTGCATGCAGCCGGCGTTCATCAATTTATTAGACGATGTCACGTCAACAATACATAATCCTATTATATCTGATTGATAAATTCGCTAGTCACTTCTTGCGAGACAAGTCAGAACTACCAAGAACAACATACACAAAAGCTAAGTCGATTCTTTAACAAGAATCACAGAGATTAAAATCTTTCTTAAAAAAAATTGTCTTTAAACCAAGCTGGTTCCAGGATCTGAATGCGTTTGCATGTGAATGATAACGGGACAGCTGTCTTTGTGTGAGGTTGCGCAAGCCGGTGGCAGAGATCGATGATTGTGACTGTAATACACGAGCCTTTCGTACGTCTCTGTTTTTTAGGGTTCCGCTCATGCTTTCTATCAAGCAGGCGGTCACTTTGGCGGGCTCATTCATAAAAGGGACAGGTTTAAGGAGATATCGAGTAAACCGACGTGTGAAATCAAGCAAATCAAAAAATTTCAATGATGTTGAAAGTTTTTAAAATGAAGGCTAACTTTATCGAAGTGGGTGGAATAGAACTTATCAAATCTTAGAAAAACTGATATTACTTAGATATTTCATGTCGGTCTTTCTGTCATTTATTATGTCGGTCAGATTGATGGCAGTAGAAATCTCTAAATACCCATATATTTTACTAATTATTACACCTAGTCTTGTTGTAACTAGCATAAAATAGCGATAAAATATATAAAGCTCTTTCAAATTGATCTCCATTGGCTTTAATATACTCATTTATACGTGAAACAATGATGATACTTGATAAGAGTACTTATATTGAATCTACGGAATCCTGCACTCCACGTGCGACACACACTATGTTTTTTTTTACAAAATGCATACGACTTCACTTCAGTATTGTTATTTACGAATAATTACACCGATAAGAAATAGATAGTAAACTGAAAAACACGTGCCTTGCCGTTCCTTCCCCTTAGGGTTAGGGTTGAGAAATTGGGGAATACTCGTATCCTGAGTAATTTATTCAAAATCAGATTAATACTAAACGAATAGTTGTTTTTTTAATAACATTAAAACTTTTTACGTTCCATTGAAGCTCTCTCAATCAGAAATTCATTCAAGCGTCAGATGAAGTTTTTATTTCAAAAGAAATAAACAAAAAAAAAGTTAAAACAATGTTGCCATCCGGTTACGGCGGAATATTTACAACGAGTCGATGCTCGGCTGTTCGATTGTCTCGATTCTCGATTTATTTTTATTCGATTCTTGTCTCCAGATCAGCGAATGGGAATGCGTGAAACATTCCCTGAGTACAATTTAATGTTTATTTGGAAAGCAAATTACTCTCGCGTTGCTAAATTAAGACGTCCATTTATAAATTTATTAAATATTTATTGTTTTGATGTGCTTTATGCCTATCATCAGATTATTTATTTAACTTAAATAGAATACCTTTTAAAATAAAATCGACATCAATGAGCTTGAATATTGCATTCATCATTCAAATGTATTAACATGGTAAAATACTTGACAATTAGATGTTACTGTATACATTATTGTACTCTTCCTTAGATCAATTTAATTTCTTATTGTACCATCCGTGAGGTATTGTACCACATTTACCTTATCTCTTTAGGGAAAACTGACGAGTATCTATAGATAACGCAAATCATCATCAACCTATCGCAGTCCACTGCTAGATATACATAAGCCTCTCCTATTGCACGCCACTTCGTTCGGTCCTCGGCTTTTCGCATCCAGCTCCTGCCAGCCATCTTGCGCAAATCGTCACTCCACTTAGCCCGTGGAGTTCCTACACTACGTACTACATAATTAAAATACTCATTTAAAACTTAGGCGCCTTTACCTCAGATTATTTAGACTAAAGTAACAAAAACGGAACTATTCAGACTAAAGGCTATTTTACACGTTATACGACCATACACATTAAGTGTCGTACTCGATACTCAACTTTCACAGAAATCTGTACTTTCATTGTTATAAAGTACCACCTTATTCGAATTTGCCATTTAATTACCAACTTTATTACAAAACAATAGAGTACAAACTTGTAATCAAAGTATATTCTAATTGAATGCTTAAATTGTCCTATGTTCCTTAGTACTGGACATTATCCATTTTTACGACAGCGCCTTAATAGAACCGGCGTGTTTTATCCGAGTTTAAATTCATTTACATTTATACAACTTTAAACTCTTTCACTCAGGCATAAGAACTCAAATTAAGTTTAGAATACAATTTGTAAGTCGGCCTTTTTGATTAGTAACCTCTGTAGTGAGAATTGTTTTAATCTGTGGAGCTTAGTTACGTCTGTGTCTTTAAAAAACGAATGTTAAAACAGGGCTTTAATCTTAAAACTCATTAAAACAGCAATTAACTCTCGAAATCTGATTTGTTTAATTTATTTTACGTATAATTGTAATGTCAGTAGCAAAGTTTACTGTTTGATCTACGGGAAATCTACCTAATCATTGACGTTTCATCACCCAAAAATATAGCCTTCTCATTAACTTATTTTAACGATTTTGAAGTAATTACAATCGAGAGTGCTTGTGACGATTTCAAAATCGATAAAAAAAGAACTTCGATTAAGGTTATGAAAATTCTGAATTATTATGATAAGGTTTTTTGTAAAATATATAATGTTGAAGGATTTAATGTAACATCTACATAATAACTTTTACCGATATTATTAAGTAACAGAATCTTATGTTTGTTCAAACATGCGAATCAGTCAAGCTTGAAAAAAAATTGGCAGTCGAAAGGACTGCCAATAGAAGTGAAAAGTTACAAGTAACTTAGAATGTTATTTGTAAAATTAATGTGTAAAATTAGAAATTTCATAATGCTTAAATTAAAATTGTCAACATCAAACATTAGCATGTCAGTGAAGCGAACCCTTATGATTTTCCCCTACCAAAAAGTGCTCAACGCGGCCAAATGAGTTTTATGACGACAGCATGTCGGTTACGTGGTGACGCGAACTCATAAGATTTTCTCCTACCAAAAAGTGCTCAACGCGGCTAAATAAGTTTTCACTTCAAAAAAGTGTTTTGTTGATTATTTATTAAAAGAAAAAGTAAAAACTATAACCCGACGACGTAAAAACTTTGTCACTCGAGCCATTATTACGAATGCATTGACACCTCATTTTATTTAAATCCATTCAGTAGTGTAACAGACAAACAAAATTTAAAAAATGATGTTTTTATTCAAAGAGAATTTTGTCACAGTTAATGTTTTTACTCTACCAACTCTGGTTTAATGCTTATTCCTTTAGAAAAATCCTAATGCCTGTATGATGGTTTATGTTAATGGACTTTTGCAGTTTCGTAATTAAGCCGAACTTATTTTATTTTTGCGATAATGTGCAACGTAGCCTATTCTGTTTCACCCAAAGCTTTTTCTTGGTACTAAGTTTGTATCAGTTTTAATTAACTTGTGTAAAAATTTACGGCATCTCTATAATTTAAATTGTTGCACTCATTTTATTTGCACACAAACTTTGTGGATCAGCGTGTAGCATTCAGTCTACTTCAGTCATCTAAAGTACCTTCTTGTAATGCAAATTAATATAATTGTGGAAAATCAATAACTCCTTTTGTACTTTTAAAAACATTTGTATTTTTTACTGAGTTTGTATCGATTAGTAAACTTGACGATTAGCAACCTTGACAACACAGTACATGCTGTGGCTTCTGTTTATGTCGATCTTATGAGACTAATCCCGCTCACACGCCCATCACTGTAACTCCTGTACACCAGGATCAACAGCGGTGACCCACGAACACACCAAGTTATGACACTCAGGAAGTACCAGGAAAAATTAAACTGTCTTGGAACCCGCAACGAAATTAATCAGAAGAAAACTGGAGGAGTTGGAAATATAATAAGTTTGTGTCGATCTATGATTTTGAACTGTAGCTTCAATTTAACGTTCATAAATGTTACTTGGTGTCTTATTGAACTCCCTGCAGTCTTACTTGACCATTATAGACTTTCATTAAACATTAAAAGGCCTTCAACAAATAACATCATACCTACATATAACTTAAACCTGCGTGCATAAAAGTTGACTGAACTATATAATTCGAAGGCATGATACTTATAAAACCTTTTCCCCTATAACTTCCTATATCAACCACAAGATAGGAGTCTCGGGTAAAGTTTTCAAACGGGGAATGCCCCAAGGCCTCGCACTAGGTCCGTGTCCGTAGCTCATGCAATCATATCATCTGCAGCCGGCAATCAACAGTCGTTTTGTTTGCTTGCCCCGGGGTGGTTGGTGCGCGCCAAATTATCTGCAACTATATTCTGTACTTGAACGTTCATGTTTTTATTTGAGATTAAGATTTTATTTAAGTGAAGTTCGTGGTGAAATATTTGTATATTTTTATAAAGTTGATGATTAAATTTGTGTCTGATAAACAAGTAAATCAATATAAACAACCCGCTACAGTTTTGTTTATTGCAAAAAGGCTTCGCTTGCGTTATTATTTTTTATTTCATGTTTCTAGCCTTGGAAATGTAAAACTGTCATATATCACATATTTCATTCTAGAATTAAAATCACTTGTACTTATTCCACTATTTTACACCTGACCAGTTTCGCCTTATGTCATCATCAACAAAATAAATTAGTGGCATAAGTACAAGTGATTTTAATTCTAGAATCTATTATAAAGTATTTATTCTAATTTCATCATTCAATTCTAATTTTATTCTATATTCTAATATAAGTTCCATCAAGTGCCGACAATCGAGAGTATAAATTATTATATAAACAACATATAAAGTCTCATGGCAAGTAATTTTATGTACCTAATAATGTACAGATAAACAATCAGTGTTCCCATAGCTTCTTCTGTTTGTTTACAATTTCCAATAGTTTACAAACCACTAACAATCTTGAGATGGCCTCAGGTCAGTTCGTCCAACGATCAGGGAAACAGCCCACACAGTAATCACGCCAGTCTACATGTCAGAAAAACTTAGAGACGATATGATAAATGTGTGAAACTGTAGATGTGAGCAGGGTTTGTTCTCAAGTCACGATTTTGAGGTTATGTTGTTAATATTAAGTGGAAATCTGAGACTAATGACTCTAAGGGATGTGATGTCGCGACAGAATGATTCACTACTTGAAAAAATACCTGGGTTGGGTCCGAAAGTAGTCCTACACTTTTGGAATGTCACGTGAGTAAAATCGGTAACGAAAATTATGGTTTTCTCTAGAAAACGATTGAAAAATTGATACCTACAACGTTTTAATGCTCATTTATATAATTCTTACTTATGGATTAATAGATCTAGTGATTATTAATCCTGACTGCCAGAGGGTTGGTTTCGAATTGTACTCAGAACAAATAATATATAGTGTGATGAACTCTATCATTTGTTCTGGCTCACGGTGTTATATTATGTAATACGTGTTTGTATATAAAATACATGTTTAAGTATGTTTGCAAGATTGTTGTGTGCAAGATATATTAAAATACATTTAAAAAGTGTAAAGGTAGCAGAGTCACGCTGATTTTAGCACGAACGAGGCAGTACTACAGAAGATCAACCTAATTTGACAGCATACGTGCTGTCGTGTTTTGTTGATGAGTGCGAGACCGGGGGGTGTGTGGGATCCATCCACCATGCAAAGTAGTCACTTTGACAGGCTCATACATAAAAAAAGCCTGACGTTTCAATCAGGAGGCCACAGAATCATGCTGACCATAGACTGTCTATGTATTCTTGAATTCAAACCAACTTCAAAACAATAAAGAAAAATAAAATAAAAATTCTGAACTGTTCAGATGAAGTACTTTTCAGTTTTCTTCCGAATAGATACGGTAGTTCCTTATTGTGTCGTTAGCTTCAAAACGGCAAACTTTTATAAGGAACGGAACCCCGTCGATGCAGTTCTTTGTTAAAACTTCCATCGTCTTCTTGAAGTTTTTCCGTTGGCATTGCTGTGTTCACAATTCGTAAGTTTTCAACTAAAGTTACTACAGTTTTCTAAAATATTTTTTCACATAACAGGTGCATGAGGACTATTAGTAAGGGGTCGAGTAGATGACCCCTAAATTTAACCATTTAACGCGGTACATTTTTGTACCTAAGACGTGACGTCATGTATCTATTTAATCATTATATGAAAATATATACAAGTAAATAAAATTTAAGTGTGTTTGTAATTTAAAATTAACATCGTTTCACTAAATACATATGAAAGTATATACGGTACTTCATAATTGAAGCATTTTTTCACATTGTTGTGTCTGTTTGTTCTGGTTAATCTCTGGAACGGCTGGACCGATTTTGACGGGACTTTCCTTGGCAGATAGCTGATGATATAGTAAGTTACTTGGGCTACTTTTTTTGGACTCTCTTCTCTGTTGTAAAGATACAGAAACAACAGTGGATAACATCGCAGGAAAAAAACTCGTATTAAATAAAATTAAACACAATAAACTGTAAATGAAAACCATTAATACTGTAACTTAAAACGTGTATGTTATTTTGAAAGTAGGAATCTGTTCAATTAATAAATATACCTAGATAACAACAAACAGTATCGTAATGCTTGCTAAATAATAAGTTTTGCCTCTCACTAGTAAAAACAAATTAAGAAATCATAGACAGTAATAAAATAAAAAAAAACGACTTCCAAAAAACATCCAACGAAAACTCTCTGCCAAAAAACACTTAAAAGCGTAAAATAAACTGGTTCTTCATAAATTGCCTATACCTTATTCTTTATTCATTTAAATAGTAGTATTATAATGTGTAAACAATTACAAAAGTCTAAGCGATAGTCACTTGGCACCGACTTCATACAGATTTTAGGTACCTAGCACACATTATAATACTACTATTTAATGAAGAAAGAATAAGGTATAGGCAATTTATGAAGAACCAGTTTATTTTACGCTTTTAAGTGTTTTTTTGGCAGAGAGTTTTCGTTGGATGTTTTTTGGAAGTCGGTTTTTTTTTTTTATAAAAAGTTTTTATTTTTCAGTTTTTAGTGCAAACAATCGTAGGTAAGTAGTTAGTTGAACTATTTCATCAAATTTCATCATCAAGAATACAAATGAAGGTCTAAACGTACGTGTAATATTGAAATCATCCTCTAATTCCTAACTGTTGAAGAGTTTAACCTTCTATCATCAGTTCACCTAAATAACTTGAAAGTATACGACTAAAGGTCTTTAGATACGTATGAAATTGAAAGAATTATCCTCCAACTCCTAACCGTTGAGGAGTTGTACCTTCCACCTTCCATCATCTGCTTACCTAAATAATTTGAAAGAATACGACTAAAGGTAACATATATACATCTGATATTTAAAGATTTATCCTCCAACTCCTAACCGTTAAGGAGTTGTACCTTACATCATCAGCTCATCATCATAAAATGATGACTACCAGACGCAAATACGGGTGTAACTTCAGAAAATATACGAAAAACATAGTATGTGCTATGAGAGTTAAAAAATGAGAGTTTCCCTCGATTTGCCTGGGATCCCATCATCAGATCCTGATATGCTGGCAATGGGACCACCTCGGAAGCATACCCTTTCGAATACAATTTTTTTTTTAAATCGGTCCACAACTGACGGAGTAATCGGGTAACATACATAAAAAAAAAATACATACAGTGGAACATAGAACCTCCTCCTTTTTGGAAGTCGGTTAAAAATAGCTACAGTTGTACTGGCAATAATTCTACTAACATAGAGTACGATGTTTCAATTTAAATAATGCACATACATGCACATATCGAACATCTGTGATTGTAAAATATGGCGGGGATCGATATCGTGCCTTTAATTACCGACGCCTCAGGTCAAAAATTTGTTAAATCAAGGTATGATTACTCAGATGGTTATGGATTATTTATTGGCCATAATAAAATAAAAAAAAACATACAGTGGAACATAGAACCTCCTCCTTTTTGGAAGTCGGTTAAAAATAGCTACAGTTGTACTGGCAATAATTCTACTAACATAGAGTACGATGTTTCAATTTAAATAATGCACATACATGCACATATCGAACATCTGTGATTGTAAAATATGGCGGGGATCGATATCGTGCCTTTAATTACCGACGCCTCAGGTCAAAAATTTGTTAAATAAGGTATGATTACTCAGATGGTTATGGATTATTAATTGGCGTGTAAAAGACCCCTGACAGGTTGTAAAGATACGATGTTCATTTTTTTAAAAGTGCGCTAATGAATGCAAGTTTAATTATGGCCACTTTTTTTAATTTTGAGAGGTCGTGTTGTTTTTATATTAATTCAACTTTTCATCTATATTGTTGTCTTCATAACGAGAAATATTGAAAATATTAAAAGATTTCTATATATTATAATTTAACTATTAATAAATTTTCAGTTAAATATTTAAATTTATGGTTAAATTACAAACAAAAATATTGCTTTTAATTCAACACTTTTAAAGATGGCGTGTGCACAAGCAATAAATAATAAATGATATAACATGAACCATTTTTCATGCAATCAATTATAATTAAATGCAATATCATGTTTCTGCAAAACAGGGAGCGATCTATTTCGTCTTTATTTAATATAAAATTTATTATAACTTATTACTCAGTGCCCTGGGCTTCCCCATTTCCATCCATCAGTTTTGCAATCTTTAATCTGCCCGGGTACACTGTAAGCGGGACTCAATATATCATGAAACACCCACACTCTATGAAATATGAACGATATTTTTAATACTCAGCTTTTAAAAAGCATAAAATTATCTCTGAGTACATTTGTTTGCGTGTAACTTTAGATTTTTTTGGCGCCAAATGCTTTAGGGATTGGTTTTAATTTTTATTATCTGTTCTGTAAATGTTAATGTTTTTTTTTATCATTAGATTTCGTGTTCTCATTTTTATTATCAATCTGAAATTTGAAACTAAGTTTTTATGTTAAATCACAGTAGATATTGTGATTGTATTCCTCGAGACAACGCTTTTAAAGCTTGTAGACGACACATTTTATGTTGTTATTTTACAGTTTTACATACATTTAAAACATAAAATTCTTGTTTCCATCGAAGCAAGGAGACTGAATATGCAATTACAGTTAGAACGGGCTGTCTGATGCTTGTAAAATACACAATAATCTGTTTTAGTATGAAGTTTGTCGTAAAGTTAGTAAAAGGTGAGTTTTAGTAACAAGATAAATACTTAGGTATTGCATAAAATACATAATGGTTGACAAACACAGTGTGTATTACGTTGAGTTATAGCATAGGTATGCTAAACGAACATAATAGATAAATTATTTAGAACCTATGTTTTACGATTGGCTACATGGAGCGGCATATTATGTTTGATAAAACCTTCTTTAATAAGTTTAAGTAGGAAATAAATAATAAAATAAAAAATCATTTCTTTCTTAATAATACGTAAGTCTTATTATCTATTATCTTTTATTAATAATCAAATCATCTATGTTTATAAAAATAAGAAGTACCTCTTCTCTCGAAGGTGAAGGTCACCTCTAGAGCTTGCTTTTTCTCCCTATTGTTAGCTTTATTCATCCATTGCTTACCAGCTTCTTGCACCATGTTGTCTGCCCACCATGTCACTGGCCTCCCTCCCTTTCTTGTGCCTGGTGATCTAGCCCAAGAAGTTAATGTTTTTGTCCATATTTTTTATTTTTGACCCTGCCAAAATGACTCTACTCTGCCTGATGGAAAGCATAAGCAGAATCCAAGGTCACCATACTCACTACGAATGCAGACAATGCAACAATGCAGCATGGTGACACACACTATGGCGGACTAGTGATGCTTCTGCATCATTGGGCCTCCGGTCTCGCACTCACCAACGAAACACGACAGCACGAACGCTGTTGTCATCTGTTCTCAGTCATTTCTTTGAGTGCCACAACGCATCGATAACTTTCGTCTTTTTAAGACTTCTAAAATGGAGGAGGTTCTCAATTCGACTGTATATATTTGTTTTATGTTTGTTACCTTAAACTTTCGACTGGTGAACCGATTTCGATGATTCTTTTTTTATTTGAAAGCTCATCAGGCTTCCCGTATGATCCCATTTGAATTTGGTCCAGTTCTTGAAGTCGATTTTTTTTTGTTAAAGTTTTGTATTATTCCTTATATTTTTGGGGGGTATTTTTTGTATCCGTCTAACTTTAAAATGCTTCTTTGCATACTTCTTTGGCATGATCTAATTTTCGTTAATTAGTAAACGATGTTGAATTGGTAAAAACAATAGCACACACACACACAAATCTTCTAACCTTCAATTTAAAAAAGACAAATTTCATCGCGTTCCACAAGACACTTGCATCAAAACTCCCAGCAGGACACACGTTGGCAATTCATTACTGCGCCCCTGAAGATCGCGCCAACTGTATTTGCGGTGCCATAGAACGCACAGACTCTGTTCGATATCTAGGAGTCATTTTGGACGAACGTTTGACATACGAAAATCACATAATACACCTGTCCGGTCGAATTAGGAAAACTATTTATATTTTAAAATCCCTTCGCAATAGCCTGGACAAATACCATCTCATTAGGGTCTACAAAGCACTGACACAATCACTACTTTTCTACTGTATTCTAGCTTGGGGTGGTGCCGCTAAAACCAAAATGATACAACTCGAAAGAGCCCAACGAGCAGTTTTAAAAGTGATGCTACGAAAACCTTTCAGATTCCCAACAAACGACCTGTACAAAGAATGTAAAGTACTGAGAGTACGTCAAATTTTTATTTTGAAAATAATAAAATCTATGCATGAGGAAATTTTAAATACTCCTGCTATAATTAGTCTAAACCAGCGCCGCGTATATCGAACTCCACTTCCAACCATAAATACCACCTTCATAAAAAGACAGCCCATCTACCTCCGCCCTAAGGTGTACAACAAAGTTTGTCAATTACATACTTACACCTATTATTAAGTTATCAACGAGTGAAGTAAAGCGACTGGTCACAGAATGGCTGCTGAATCTTTCTTATGATGAAACGGAATTAATTCTTCCAAATCACATGCAATAACGGCAAAACATAACACACTCACAAACACACACGCACACTCGCATCCAAACACAAACACATACTCATCTCATACACACGAAAAGACTCTCAACCACAGATGAATGAACACAGTTACCACATATAATTAAAGAGGTATTATTATTTTATCCACTTGTTTTTTTTATATTAGTTTTAATTTGTTTGTTCTGAAATTGTATTGATTTTATATTATATTCTATTTCAACTAAATTAAAACCTAAAACATATAACTATTATGTAAAAATATTCTATAAGTTCGAACCGCTGTCCTGCTCAAAGTGATGATACGGTGCTAAATTCTGTTGTTGCGTCACTAAGCAGGGCAATACCCGAAACTATCTTTTTAGCCAATCTTTTGAACGTCACAAACTTTTAGTTTGATTTCTGGTTTTGTTTGGAGAGATTTTGGAACAACAGAATTAGCACCAATGAATAATGTAAAATCTGGTCTTAGTTGCCGCGACACAAGCCTCGAGCTTAGTGCGGAAACCGTCGATAAGTTCAAATTGTAATTTGTTTATGTACAAATAAATAAATAAAAATAAATTTTAATAGAAATTAATTACATTATTATCGAAAAGAAACTGCCTATCCTAAGGGCTTCCAGACATAACTGCGAATTCGCAACGCATCGCAAATATCTGGGAGCTCGCACGAATACACCGAAAGAAGTTCATCGCATCCCATCGAAGTTATGTGTGGGAGCCCTAATTCCTACTCTATATTTTAAATGCGAAAGTTTTTCAGGATGTATGAACGACAAAAACTACTAATCGGATTGAGATAAAACCGATTGAAATTTCTTCTAAATACATTAGAATATATTAAATAGGCGATTATTCTCCGCGATATCCGACATAAGCAAAAAAGCAGAGCCGCAAGCAAAAGCTAGTTTAAAAAAGTTTGTTATTATTTTTATAAAAAACTCACTCGTGGCTGATAGAAAACCATGCTAGCGATTTATAATTAACTCGATCTGTGTTATTAATGAAACCTGGAGTCGTGATTAATATCAATATCCTTAAAAGAATTATAACAGTTTTAAAAACATTGAGATGAAATGTGTTGCATGTCACGACTTTATTAATACGAAAACACAACATAAAACATTCGTTACTCATTATTTTTATATTTAAACGCTGCTTTTTAATTAAAAAGTGATGAAAACGTTACTCAAAAAAAATATTTTAAAGCAAGACAGATTTCAGAAGGGATTTTCTATTTAAAATTTCTACCAAGTAGTACATTTTGTAACAAAAGTGGCAACCCTCATTCATCTGACTCTTAATAGGCCATGACATCTGGCAGTCCACCAACGCAATCGACCATTACATTTTCTCAACGAGATTTTCACGCTTCATTCATGCGTACCGTACCCACCTACAATGAAAAAAAATGTCAAGAGATCGAGGCATCGCACCATTCATCCCAAGCTAATTTCGTTTGCGACGGTCAATGGTCAAATAAAACCTATTTTTATTGTTACTAGTTCATAAGTTGTTAATAGACTTTGTTTAATTTATTTTCTCGTGAGCATATTGTATTTTATTACAGTAATTTATCAGTACTTTACTCAGCATCTATTAAATGTGACTAACCATTTAAAGACGGGTTTATTTAAAATAGATACAGTTGAGTTTAAGTCTTCGAACAATTATTGATCGAAGGTTTAAGTACTCTGTTTTATGAAGTTACTTCTCTAACTAAAAAAAACTTTGATGTCTATAAATGTATTTTGTCTACTATAATAATTCGACATTGCGTAAAGATATAGGGGTAGTTTTTTATTGCAAATAAAAGTTTTTATGTGTGGAATATTATCAGGGTAAATGAAAATCCATCCACGTTTTATTATGAACCAAGTCATTTATCAGACTTCAAATTGCATTTGTAGATCTATTAAGACCTATACTATGTACCTACTGATCTTACAACTTTGGCATATGAAGTAAGAATGGTTCTTCTACGACAGCTATTACGGAGGAAATCGTGTCACTTATTAAACTTTAATTTCGGAAATGGGAATAGGCAGTTAATGAAATTCGACATATAGTGCATATTGGCACAGAGAACGAAGTTCACTAGATTTTAACACTTAAAACACGTTAAAATCTAGTCAACTTCGTTCTCTGTTGTGCTTTCACTTGTAACTATGTAAACGATTCTTGAAAGTCAATTTTAGTATACTTTTGATTAGTGTAGGACCACATGTAGGACACTTGAAAATTCTTTCCGTATAAGTACGTGGATGACTGTTTTTTTTTTGGTAAGTTTTCTAAAAATGAATCCTAGCCAAATAGATTTATCGCCCCCGAAACCCCTGCATACTAAATTTCATGAAAATCGTAGCAGCCGTTTCCGAGTTTCAGATTATATAGATACAAGAATCGCTCAGTTAAAGGTATAAATTAGATATACTGATAACTTAGTGTCTTCCCGGTAAAATTTCATGACCATCCCAGACTTGTGCAGTCTGTGACTTCGTGTCGTTTTTATCTTTTTCTTCAAATTGAAGGAGTATAAGTAAGGACGAAAAGGTATTTTCAAAATTGGCTTGATTCAAATCATAACAATTTATATAAATAAAGGTGTAGATATATATAAAGAGATAAGTAAGATCTGTAGTAGAAGCTTAAAAAGACTAATTTGATCAAAATTAATTTTTAAAGCAAGTTTGTTTGTTGTTCGCGTAAAAATACAACATTACTAACAAACTTTTTTGTCCACCACAAACAGAAGATACTAAATTAAATACATAAATAATATTTACAAACGGAACTGTAATTATTTTAGAAAAAATATACCATCCTGGAATACATTATAGTAGAAAATATATTTTCTGTCGTACACACAAACGGGCACTTAAAAGATGACAGCTCAAATTAAGCGACGCGCCTGCGTAAAGCAATTAATGAGCTTATTTCGCGCACTTTTTATTTATCGTTCGAATGTCATTCATTATGAAGCAAAGGAACTTGTGTCATAATTCCTCTTTGCTTGTGCGTACGTCATATTTATTTTGTTTCGTGTTGCGAGATTTTCTTAGAAATCGTGTTTAATTTGGATGTCAGCGTGTTAACGCATAAGTATAGAAGCCAGGCTTTATATTATAAAACCCGTTGTTACAAATTGCTCCTTCAAAAGTACTACATATTTGTCAATAATTTAATTAATCTCTGAGAGTCATTTTGTAAAAAGAAACAAGTAGCAGATACACGGGAAAAGAAAAGCGCGATATTGGATTAGATCAATCAATGCACACGATGCAAGTTGGCTGTCAGATATGTAGATGGGATGTCAAATACATGTGTTTACTATAGGTTTACTATAGATTCGCATTTTTTTTTTATTTTATCTTACAAACACTCATGACATGTTTATTTGTTACAGGTACTTATTTCAAAAGCCAAGACTGATAAATCTACATTATTAAGTAAGCCGAAACTCTTTCTGTACAAAATGTTGATGTCTTGTATTAAATCTATCTTCTTATCTACCTGCGGGCGATTCTCTCCAAATATTGGCTTTATTTTTGCAACTTATATATGCACGAAAAATAACAATGTTATAACAAGAACAGCGGCTCACGAACAAGGAAAAATCCTATCTAAACAAGAGACTTTCAATGGTCGTATGAAAATTACGCCACGTTTCGTTTCACTGAACTTTTTCGAGGATTTTTAAGTGCAAATTTTGATTTGATTTAGGAACGCGATTAGTTTTTCAGTTTTTATTTTTAAGGCGCGTTCGAAAAGTCGGAATGCGAAGCGTAGTGAATGGGAGCGAGACGGAACAAGACGGAACGAATAAAACAATGACCGCTAAAACCTTGCAACACAGGGCTATCAATATTTTATGTAAATTTGCTTTTAAATAATATAAAATTGTTTTGCTGCTTATTGAAGTATTACCTATACTATAATGTAGTATGGACAACAATATATGTTTTAAGAATCTAAGAAAAGAGAATCTAAGAATAAGATAAATGGTGATGATGAATGGTTTTATCATAATCATCATCATCATCCCATTTAACAGTCCACTACTGGACATAGACCTCTCCTTTGATATAAGTTGATATTTTTATCGACCCATCACATGATGTAACTCAAGAGATACAAGAGCTTATGCCGTCTTTTTGAGGTTTCCTACTCCGCCCACCCCTATTGGAGAGGAGAGAAAGAGGCCTCTAGTAAAGAAAGATTTGGCGCCAATAAAATAGCTCCGCGTGAAATTTACAAACCTGTTGCGAACACGAAATTAACAACATTTCGTTTATAGCTTTAAATGTATTTCGTGGTATGGATATATTGTTGTAAACTAAGTGACGGATCGAGAATGTTATGACAACTTTGACAGAAGAAATAAATTCTCATTGTTTATGCTGCGGATTGTTTACTTTTTAAAAACAATCCGTTATTTTCGGAATTGATTTGAAGGCAAAAGACGTTTACTTACCTCCAGATGACTGTTTATTTTATTCTTAAATAAATATAATATTGTTTAAAATGATTCATATGTGGGTGTACCTAAATACTAATTTTAAAATTATACTACTGTGAAGTCAAGGTTAAATGCAGAAAAGCTGGTTACATTGAAGTCATACTGGCAACATTGTAACTGGGGGATAAGATTTCAAAAACGCACCAAACAATCATTGAAAGGATTGCTTTCTTTCTTTGGATTTTAATAAGGTAAACTCTAATACTCTCAAACGTAGTGTAGGACGTCCACGTCGTCCACAGGCCAGGTGGAGTGATGATTTGCGCAAGACGGCTGGCAGAAGCTGGATGCGAGAAGCCGAGGATCGAACTAAGTGGCGTGCCATTGGAGAGGCCTATGTCCAGCAGTGGACTGCGATAGTCTGATGATGATGAAACTCTAATAGTATAGACTTCTAGTTTCCAAAAGGTATATTTTACCTTCACACATCTCACACAAGGCCGTCATAGGTCATAGGTAAAACTAATGCTATGGTAATCAAACTGCTTCGAGAATCAAGAATTGATCGTTTGAAGATTTTAGTTTCAAGCCTAGTTTATCTTATTTATCTACAATAGCAATCTGTTGTATGATTAGACTTGAAAAAACCTCTAAGTAGACCACAGAGTGACTTCACAAACTTCAGAACATAAAGAAGGCCCAAATTACTTCCACAAGTTACACAAAATAACAATTCCGTAAATTAGATTTTATTAAATACCATATAAAGACTTTACGCAGTAAATTTCGTAACTTGAGCACTTAACAAGACAAACAAACTGAATTTATAGTGCGTTTTACCGCCAAAACTGATGACAACAAAATGGCGACAGTGTCGTTTAGGCGGGAACTTGCAACAGATGCTTATCGTCTAAAACGGTGAATGAAGGCAAATCACAGCATTAACACAATTATTACAAAATTTATTTAGTTCTTTACTTTCTAAGCTAAGTTTAACTTTTAAATTTTGTATTTCAGTGAAGTACTAAACAATTTATGATGTAGTTAATGGTTAGTTTGTTTTTCGTCTAGAGCGCTCAGACTTTTCGACTACAGCCCTTGTTGGCATATGTTTACGACCAAGACCGCATGAGTTATAGCCTATATTCTCCAAAACCATCATGAGCATTTGTACTCCATTGCTGTACCTAGGCCTCTCTTTAAAAAGCGGCCAAGTGCGAGTCGGACTCGCCCATGAAGGGTTCCGCAGCAGCAAGTAACATATTTTTTTTTATATTTGTGTTGATTGAATGAAAGGTAAATTGCAGTTTACTACTACTTACTAGATTTCGTTCAAACCAATTTTCGGTGGAAGTTTACGTGGTAATGTACATCATATTTTTTTTTTAGTTTTATCACTCTCTTATTTTAGAAGTTACAGGGGGACACACACACATTTTACCACTTAGGAAGTGTCTCTCGCGCAAACTATTCAGTTTAGAAAAAAATGATATTAGAAACCTCAATATCATATTTGAAGACCTATCCATAGATACCCAACACGTATAGGTTTGATGAAAAAAAAATTTTTGTGTTTCAGTTCTATGTAATTTATGTTTTTTTTTCAATTTTTATGTCAAAATCTTAGTGCTGTTCACAGAATACATCTACTTACCAAGTTTCAACATTATAGTTCTTATAGTTTCGGAAAAAAGATGCTGTGACATCCGGACGGACAGACAGACAGACGTGACGAATCTATAAGGGTTCCGTTTTTGCCTTTGGCACGGAACCCTAAAAAGTGAGGTTTTGGCCTACTGTTGCTACAAAGTTCCTATATCATGTTTTTCTTCTCTTTACATTGCTGTTGTGCTACGTAGTTTGCTCACTTAATTCGGTTCTTATGTCACTGGAATTGTGACACTGCATTTTTAATCCGTTCATACGGATAATGATAATCCGTTCATACGGATAATGATAATCCGTCCATACGCATAATGATTGTATGATGAACACGATTTTATTCTTTTTACCCGACTGCGAAAGCAGGGTTAAGTTTTTCGAGTGTATGTATGTATATGTATATATATATTTCTTTGGCACGCCCTAGAGCCTAAACGGCTTGTCGTATTTTTATGTGAGTGGTGTCAATAGATTCGTCTTAGTCGTGAGAGTGACACTGGGTACATTAAATTAAAAAAAATAAAAATAAGGATTTTTTGCGCCAAAAAGTACCTAATATAAAAAAGAAATCAAAATACATCGAGTGTGATATCAAAATAAAGATTTTTTTACGGTGATTACGAATATATATAAAACTTATATGTTTTTATTGTTAAATGTTGACGCAGTCGGGTTTTTTATTATTAATAATTTGTACTTGTTTACAATCAATCTTTATTAACTTGCAATGTATGTATGTATGTTCGGGTGGAATCTTGTAACTCAATTTTGAAGCAGATATCTTCAACCGATTTTGCTAAAATTTTGTAAGCATATGTATACAGCGTGACTCTGCGTGACAATACAATATTATAATGGAGCTGATCTGATGCTGGAGCTGGCCATATAAACTCTGTAAAGAAACGTCGCAACAACATCGAGTTTGAACTCGTTTGATTCGTCTCGAGGCATTCCATTAAAAGCTTGTTTTTAAAAAGCTTTTAATTTAAGTTATTTATTCATGAGCTAGCCGAAGTGACTCTATTCTGCCTGATGGAAAGTATGAGCAGAATCCAAAAGTCGTGGACACCGCCGTACATACCTTCAATTTATCTATACTAATATTATAAAGCTGCAGAGTTTGTTTGTTTGTTTGTTTGTTTGTTTGTTTGTTTGAACGCGCTAATCTCAGGATCTACTGGTCCGATTTGAAAAATTCTTTCAGTGTTGGATAGTCCATCTATCGAGGAAGGCTATAGGCTATATTTTATTTTCATAAAAAATAGAGATCCGTAAGAAAATTGCTATTTTGTAACCCAAGTTGTGAAATCGAAAACCTATTTTTGCGTGCGCTGTTAAAAGTATTGACTATAGAACAAAATAATGTATTACGGGTTTGTAGATCCTATTAAGATCTACAAAAAAGTCCGCGAGAGCATATATCTAACTATCATGGTTTAGTCACAATAACCGCTTTTGTGTCCAAAAAAATTATTAAATCGTCTGAAGAAAGAAACTACGTTAAATGTGTATCGTAATATTAATGCTTACCTAAATAAAGCATTATGTTATCAAGGGTATTTATGTAGAAGTAAAATACTTTTTGTTTCATCCCATTCGGACATTTCGTTTAGAAGTTATCACGAGTATAAGACGCTAAGAGTTGGTACCTATTATTGAGTTATTTGCCAAAGAGTTTTTATCAACATATTACCTAATAGTCTTTATCCAAATAAATGTGTTGTTGATTATGAGTATTAGATCTTAGAAGAGTATAATAAATACATCTATACTAATATATAAAGCTGAAGAGTTTTTGTTTGTTTGAACGCGCTAATCTCAGGAACTACTGGTTCAATTTGGAAAGTTCTTTCAGTGTTAGATAGCCCGTTTATCGAGGAAGTTTATCGAGTTTTTCTATATCATCACGCTATGACCAATAGGAGCGGAGTACCAATGAAGAATGTTTCAAAAACGGGGGGAAACTATTACGCTACGGGCAATAGGAAACGCAAACGACGTTGCGTGGGTCAGCTAGTTATTGAATAAAATCCTTTTTTCGTATTAAGTTTTTGCATTAAAGCTTTCATATTTGTTGACATTTCGTTTCTTGCAGAAAATATTCAGTTGAAAACAAATGTTTAAATAATTAGGCACAGTATCATTTCAGCTCTCAATACCAAGTACGCAATGCGTTTTTACTAAAAGGTTATTCTGAAAATGTTTAGCTATTTCAGCGGTGAATACGTGTATATTAAATCTTCTAGAGTCAGACACCCCTTTTCTCGATCCAGGCTTTTTTTATTCTTTCTATTGCTGTTATCCAATACCACCAACACGAACTTGAATGACTGCAGTGATCCCGAGTGCGTTCAGCTCCTTTTAAAAATATCCCTAGTCACTCAAAGGCACGTAGCTTGAGAAGCCGTGTTTAGCAGATACAAATCTATCTTATTGATGAATTTGTTATCATCGTCATCAACCTTTTGAGGTTCATTGCTGAGCGCGAAGGCCTCCCTGAAAGAAGAATTTAGAATTTACCATAGAAAAACCAAAAATCTTTTTTTTTAAATAATGTTATCTTTGCTCAACGATTTTTAGTTTTAGTTACATTCTCTAAAAGTTTTTTTTTTACAAACATGTAATAAATCAATGTAAAGGTTTTAACTATATTTGGTCCTAAAATGAATGAAACATTTCCTTGTTTATACGTAGGTAGGTATAAAATTTATAATTTACCTTTGTTCCGAGTTCGTATTACATAAATCACCCTTATAGAAACTTGAGAGAGTTTCATTGTTTATAAGCTTTTGTTTTAATTTTCCTTAGATTTTATAGTTTCGTAAGTAAAAATTAGACTCCAAGACGCTTGGCAGAAGTGATTACTGAATAATAAACCAAAATCAAAAAATCAAAATCATTTATTCATCTAAGACACCAAGTGACACTTATGAACGTCAAATTGAAGCTATAGTTAAAAATCATAGATCGACACAAACAGAGGCCACAGTATGTGCTGTATTGTCGAGGTAAGTTAGGCGAAAACACCAAAATCTACTGCCTGCCTGTGTCGATCCATAACTTCCAGTTTCCAAAATGCGTAGAGCTCATGAGAAGAATACTGGCAAAGAAACTCATGGCTACTCTTTTTCAAATCTGATTTTCAGGTACAATAGTGTTAGTATTACATGTAAGGTAAACAGTATGCAAGCTGTTGCCACCTGAAATTCCTTTTATTAAAAAGCTCCAAAATCTAAGGCGCAAACAAAAAAAAACACTCAGTGATAACGTTGAAGGTTTGAGTCTATTAAACATAGAACAAAATAGAAACAAGGTGCACATCCACTTACATTCAGTTGCAAAATCTACTGTTGAAAATAATTCGTGACTGGATTAAGAGGCTAGGGTTGCAGTTGAACGAACCAGAATAATAGTATTGTCTAAAGAATCGCTGACTAGGCCGGCCAGTCACCCCAAGCAGCACCCGTTCACAAGTATGACGCATGGACCAGCCATCATCTCCTTCGCCATATCAGAGGGAAGGAAACGACCCGCCCCACGACGACACCGCAAGCAATGACATTTTAGTGAGCATGACAAACCGTAGTCTAGATACTGATAAAAATCACTACTAATTAAATTACCATGATAATCGCCACGCATTACTTTCAACTAACAATAGTTTGTTAATATTTAGCTTTATTAAAAGAAAGAAGTTTGTGTGTATCTATTTAAATTTTAATGACACCTTAAGCCCATGACTGTTTGTCGTTTAGATAATCGTTGATCGTATAGTAGGCTTTCCTAATAAGGTGATTTTTTAGTTTTTTTTTTTTATTATTATTATTATTATTCAATGCAATCTATCTATCGATATTCAGCATTCGTTCAGTGTTTGCAGGGTATAAGACTTGTACGGTATCGTTCAGTAACAATACCGCTTACTCGGTTTTAGTCCTTGACTTTACAGCAATAGGTCTTGTGGGTTTCTGCGTTTAAGCCTACGAGGCATTGGGATATCATCCATAAGATTCTTAGCAAGTACATTTGGATGGTGTGTGATTTTAGCTTGGTATGCTATCATTCTGTCTTTTATTTCTTGTTTGACTGTTTTTATATTTAGATCATGATGCAATCTATCATTTGATATATACCAGGGCGCATTTGCGATCATGCGTAGCACTTTAGATTGAAATCTTTGCAGGATCTCGATATTTGAATTTGCTGCAGTACCCCATAGTTGCAGCCCGTAGCACCATATGGGTTTGATTATGGCTTTATAGACTAGTATTTTGTTAGACATTGACAACTGCGACTCTGTGTTTAACAACCAGTACATTTTTCTGACCTGTTGTCCCAATGCTAAACGTTTTGTAAAAATGTGTTTTCTCCATGTGAGTCTCCTATCTAGGTATATCCCCAAATACCTTACATCTTCATGTTGAGGAATCTGGACTCCCTTTAGTGTTACTGGGGGACAAATGTTACGTCGAGTTGTGAAGGTTACTTGGACTGATTTCGTTTCATTTGCCTTGATTCGCCAATCTGTAAGCCATTTTGAGATGTCGTCTAGGCTATTTTGTAGTTTTTGGGAAGCTTTTTCCGGATTATTATCAGAAGATAGGATTGCGGTATCGTCAGCGAAAGTGCCCGTTATGGTGGTTTCCGAGGTAGGCAGATCTGCAGTGTATAGTAGGTACAGAATAGGGCCCATTACACTGCCCTGTGGTACGCCTGCATGTATAGGATAGAGCGGTGTGACTTCTTCGCCATATCGTATGAGAAAGTGTCTGTGTCCCAAATAAGATCTAATAAAGTTGTAATACTCAATTGGGACAGTTTTTTTTATCTTATATAAGAGCCCATCATGCCATACGCGGTCAAAGGCCTGGGTAATATCCAAGAATGCCGCGGTGCAGTATTGTTTCGTTTCGAAGGCTTTGTTAATCTCGTTCACTAGCCTATGTACCTGCTCAATAGTACCATGTTGTTGCCTGAAGCCAAACTGGTGATCAGGTATTAAACTTCTTTCGTTAATTATTGGCATTAGTCTTTTTAGAAATAAGATCTCCATAACCTTTGATGGCACTGACAGAAGGCTGATTGGTCTATACGATTTTACATCTTCTGGAGTCTTACCCGGCTTCAGGATCATAATAATTTGTGCCACCTTCCATTGCCTGGGAACAGAAGAATTTCTTAATATGGCATTGTAGACGTAAGTTAGGAATCGTATACCCTCTTCAGGCAGTTCTCTGAGTATTTTAGCAGTTATCAAATCATATCCCGGTGCTTTATTTTGGTTCAAGTTTCTGATTGTTTCTTTTACTTCGCATATAGTAAAGCTTTTTATTGGAAGATCAAGCTGGTGTATTTCATTTAGTGTTTCAGCCACTAAATGGGTCTGAGTGGATCCCTGGTCGGTATTTGGTATGAAGACATTTTTGAGGTGGTCAGCGAATGTCTGGGCCTTATCTGTATCTTTTATAGCCCAGTCATTGTCTGTTTTGCGTACAGGGTGTCGTGTTAGCACAGGACGTTTGATTTTTTTTGTCGCTTTCCACAGAGAATAGTCGGTTGCAGCACTAACATCTAGATCTCTTAGATAAGCCTGCACATTCATGTTGCGGTTTTCAGCGAGCAACTGTCGCAGCTGTGATGCCAAAGAATTTAGGATAGTTTTATCCGCATCGTACCGGGTATTTTGCCATTTCTTACGTGCTTTTCGTTTTTTAGCAACCAACTCTCTAATATTTGAGGGGTACCTTTGAGCTTCAGGAACCGTCTTGCAAGTTTTTGGTGTAGAGTGCCAGGCTGATTGTTGGATGCAGTTGTTGAAATGCTCAATCGCTTCTTCTATGTCCTCGTTTGTTTTTAGTGGCAAATGTAGGTTTAGCGTAGCTGAGACTGACTCTCTGAAACCATTCCAGTCTGTGGTTCGGCTATGCAAGCGGCATATATCAGATGTTTCAGTAATTTTTCTCTTCAATACTATTTCAACTGGAGAATGGTCGGACGAGAGTTCAGACATTGATTTGCATGTGAAATATGTTCCAGCTATACCCTTTACAACTAGAAAATCAATCAGGTCTGGTTTCTTATCCTTATCGGTAGGCCAGTAGGTAGGCTCCCCAGATGAAATACAGGTAAGTTTGAGCTTGTTTAACGCACTAAGCAGTTGTCGACCCTTAGGTGAAACTGTTCGGGAGCCCCAATACGTATGTTTGGCGTTATAATCTCCACCAGCTACAAATCGATTTCCCAAGGTATTGAAGAATCTCTCATAGTCGTTTTGTTTTAATTTATGTTTAGGAGGACTGTATACAGCCGAAATTGTGAAGGGTCCAGCCCAGTCCTCGATTACTAGATTTGTCGCCTGTATTTCATTTGTACGGTAATTCACTGTTTCGTGGTGTCTTATATTATTTTTTATTAATATGGCGCTACCTCCATGGCCCTTACCATCTGGATGCGATGTGTGATATAATTTATAGGAATTGATATTAAAATGACTTTTTTCAGTGAAATGAGTTTCTGATACCAATAATATATCAATTTTATTAAGTTCTAGAAAATATTTTACCTCTAGGGTATGTTGTGACAGCCCATTGGCGTTCCAGATGACCATTTTTATGGAGTCGAATTTGTCAGTTTTGTCGTGAGTGTCATAAGTAAGTTTGTCATGTTAGTGAGTTGGTGTATCATTTGCTTAAGCAACATTAGTAAGTCTCCTTTTTCATTTTTGCTGTTGTTAGTCTGTAAGTCATTATTTTGATTGTCTGTTTTGTCTACTTCCTTAATTAGTGCGTCTCTATATGATGTTTGGTTTTGGTTTCTCGAGGGCCCAATTTTATGCTCATTTTGTAGTACTGGATTTGGTTTGGCGTGCTTGTGCCGATTTTCAATACAATCTGGTGTACCTGGTAGTTTGATTTTTTGCAGTTCCCTGTATACTTGACATCCCTTGTAATTTGCAGGGTGATTTCCTTCACAAAGAACGCATTTCACTTGATCTGATCTAGTTTTTCGTGGGCTATCTATAGATAGGTGATTTCCAGCGCACTTTATGCATTTCGGGTTACGATAGCAATACGCTTTTGTGTGTCCATATTGTTGACATTTAGCACATTGGGGTATCTCCCGCTTAGGGCGAGGGGGTTCAAATGCAATTTTACATTTCAAGAGATACTTGATTTGGTAAATTCTGTGAACCGCATTAAGATTTTCACACAAAAATAAAAAAAAAATAATTAATTTTGGGGGTCCCCATATTTAGAACTGAAACTCAAAAAAAATTTTTTCATCCAACCCATACGTGTGGGTTATCTATAGATAGGTCTTCAAAAATGATATTGAGGTTTCTAACATATTTTTTTTCTAAACTGAATATTTTGAGCGAGAGACACTTCCAAAGTGGTAAAATGTGTCCCCCTCCCCGCTCTAACTTCTAAAATAAGAGAATCTAAATCTAAAAAAAATATATGACGTACATTACCATGCAAACTTCCAACGAAAATTGGTTTGAACGAAATCTAGTAAGTAGTTTTTTTTAATACGTCATAAATCGTGAACTGCAATTTACCTTTCATTCAATCAACACAAATGTAAAAATATAAAAAAAAAATATTATGTTATTTGCTGCTGCGGAACCCTTCATGGGCGAGTCCGACTCGCACTTGGCCGCTTTTATATTTTATTGGAACACATTTTATATACTTCCCTCCCCTCCCCCCTTCCCCCCCCTCTCTGTGTTTATATGTGTGTCCCTGTGTATGTTTGCACGTGCCTTTGTGTATATGTAGTCTTTTCAACATTGTAGCTGTAAAATAACAGTAAGTAATTTAATCATGGATACCAATACGGTGCCCGAGGAAGTCTAAATATGGACAATATTCAAATAAATCGTATTTACAATTACTTTATGTTTTGAAAAGTTAATTATATTAATTGATTATAACAAGTGTGGCACGAATGGACTAATAACATTGAACTTCGAATATTAATGTTGTGTAGAAACGTGACGAGAACTGATAACAAAGTAGTAGGGAACGGGATTGTGGATGCGGAAGTCTTTCGGAGAAATTTATGATTAGCAAGATTTTATGATGAAGACTTGCTTGGTATTGATGACGTTTATATCATGGTAAAAATATTTTGTACATATCTGTCAATATTCTCATGATATGTCACGACGTCTTTTTGATAAAGCTGTTTTCGCTTACGTAAATGTTTAACACAAAATTTATACCTAAATAATGTTAGTTTTCTTTATTATGTATTTGTATTAACTATAGTACTTACCTACAAATTTCCCCTATAAATGCTCTCAAAAATCTTTTTGAATTTGCATTTATAAAAAATGCAAATTCGAGTTAGTTTGTTTTATTATTTGTAACGTGGTTTGATACATATTTATATGTTTTATGGAACTAAATTGATCATCAAAATGATTTCATTACCTAGGCTTAGGTATTTTTTATTTTCATTTTCCGGTACTACATTATAACGAGAATAAATCTTTTTTACAACAGTTGAAAATCTAAACATCCAACTCGCGCCAATTTAAGTCCGGCAATTTGTCAGGATTACTGCCAAGATGATAAATTATTGCTAACTTACAAATTCACTGCTAATTTTGGCGGGAAAGAAAGAAGATGTCGCCTGCTTATCTTGTAAAGGACATGGCAAGGCGAAAAGGCTTATAAGTACTTAAGCTGATGGAACTTTGACATAATTTATTTAACAACTGTTTTTGCTCGTGGCATTAATCGAGTGACTATAGTTTTTAAAATATAGCTTGATCAGCTTGACAGATGTCACTAGTGTCATTTGGCACTTACAAGATACATTTTAGGTGTGGATTTTTGTATTTCTAACGTATTGCATAATAATGCAATAGCCGAAGTAACTTTAAAAAAGCGATTTTACTTTGTATCCCCTATATTTTCATTCTTAACACAAACCCGTCTGTCACAGAAATGAATCCATAATTTAAGGACTGTAGATTTTACTTCTCATATCCCTCAATAACAATTTTCTTCTTATATAGTACTAGCTTTTATCCACGGCTTCGCCCGCGTATACGTCGTCGACATAATCTTTGTCATTCCTCAAAAATCAAAGTAACTGTATGCCCGTTTCGTTAAAATCGGTTCAGCATTTTAGCCATGAAAGCGTAACAAACAGAAAGAGTTACTTCCGAATTTATAATATTAGCATGGACTACTTGACCTGCACAACCTCGTAAAGGTAACCTTATTAGCTTCGATTTCCAACAATGTCATTATCAGAGAACATGAAATGCCAAACAAAAGTACACTACGCAAGACGCATGCGCATCGACTCGGACGTTTTATCAAGATTACAGTGTCCGTAAGTAATTCTCACAGATAGTGTTGAGACATTGATCAATCGACTTTTGTACTCGAATCGATATCGAGAAATCGAATTTAATCCGATTTTTTGTTCGAACATCCTGATTTATACGAATGAAAATTTGCACAGATTTAAATCGCATTAAGGCCAATCTGTTTTCTTTTATTTATTCGTCGCTTTATCTTGACGAATGACAGATTTTGATTAATCTCGTTTCGTAAATTCTTTAACATTTTTATTTAAATATATAACCGACTTTCAAAAAGGATCAATTCGGTGGAATTTTTCATGAGCGTTTCCTCACTTTGACACACACACAGAACTTTGTCGTTTATGAATAGTTTTTTTTTTTCTTTAAAAGACAACTCCAACAACAAAGACAAATTTTGATTATTATTATTTCATTTGTGAGGTTATACTTCTCGTCTGGACCTATCTGAATATAATGAAGAAATACCTAAATTAAAGACAACTCTCGCTCTAGGAATATAATATATGTATATGTATTTTGTGTCGCCACGAACTTTACAAATATTTGTGAAAACGACACAAAGAACATTCAGACAGACACACAAAGTATTGTTCCATTTGGGAATCGTACCCACAACACTCGTAGTATAAGCCGGCGACGTGGTTGATTAAACTACAACACCATCTTTGGAGCCGATAATTTATAGATATTATTAATTTTCCCTTGAAGTTATTTACAGCTGTTTTAAAATGTTCAAAAGCTAAATAGCCAGTCATGTTGCGGTGTTCTAACCAGGTTCATATTTTTAAATACTTCATCATCATCAGTACGTAAGCAGATATGCTACAAACATAACTGTAATTAAACTTTACGAGTATAAGTTGCTTATTTACTACATTGCTATCTATGCAAGCCTACTTACACACTACAAAGTAATATTGCAGCCAACTACATATTTATACTTACGATTACAGAGGATAATACACTATTTGCCACGTTACTCCAGTATAGCTTTTTTTTCATGGTATGGTCATACGAGGGAAGAATCTCCTCAAGAGTTCCAAGTGCGTTTTAGCCCCTCTCCCAGAATCAGGAGTTCCGGTAACTTCATTCTTACAAAACCTATTAATTCTTTCGCTGAATTTCACTGAGTGAGGGTACTGGAGGCTCAAACCACCCATCCTCTTTACCGTTGGTATTTAAAAGAAGCCAATACCCTTGTGTAATCTAATTTGCAGATATCTATTGTCATCAACCTTTGATAGTCCACTGCTGGACATAGACCTGCAGAACGGGTCTTGGCTTAGTATACCACACTGGCATTGTGTCAAGAGCGAAGTTGATAGATGTGTCAAGTTTTTCTCGGCAGCGATAATCACATAGGTACTATGAATAACTACCCATTTGCCTCTAATACCATATTGAAAAAAATCACTAAGCAGTCATAAGGACTGCTGACAGAAGTGAAAACTAGAAACACACAGTTGTTTAAGCTCACGCTCACCTGAAATGAACCTCTTTGCTCTTTAAATAAAATTCGCGATAAAAAGAAGTAAAAAAATATAATTCATGGAAAGCCTTCGGTGACGATGATGCGAGTTCCATGATTTTTGTTCACCCACAAAGTTTTGTTCACTCAACGCGCCTAAAACAGTTTTGAAAAACACGTCAATTCTATACATTTAAATGTAATTTCCCCGAATACTAAACAAAATGAATAGCATCGTCAGATACAAGGGTGAAACGCAAACATTCATTTAATCCTCAACACGAGTATGTAATTAATAATTAAATAATTGATTATTATTAAATGTGTGCGTATCCGATAACATACGTAAAGTGAACCCCGAAGAACCCCACTTATGGGGGTTGAAGGGTTATTTGATACACTCGAGAGAGTTAAATACGAAATGATTGTCTGGTGTGTTATTTATAATTGATTTTGAATATAATTTTAATCGTTGTTAAATTTCGTAACATTTGAGTTGATTTCTCGAAAGTTTAAAATGGTTGGTTATGAGCTGAGTATGTACAGCGTGGAATCCAGTGTTAAAAACATACCACCTCGCTTTTCAGCGCAGTCGGATAAACACCAGAATAGGAACACATCGGTTTGCTTACAAAATAGGGAAACTGTTAGTGTGGTATGTGACGGTACATGGCGAAACAATTTTATTAATAGTATCGAAAATGTGCGGGTGGATGAAGAACCTTCTATTTCGCGGATTCAACGACGGAGGGCGTGCGCCGCTGAGCCAGTCAGCCTGTGACCACGGCCAGTGCAACCTGGTCGAAACGTCAGGCAAATCAGAGGTATGTTTAAATAAGTGATCGCGTTAATTCGCGTAAAAATAATAATAATTATACATATAATGGAACGCGAAAGTTTAAAAGTTAGTATCTGCTGAGTATCAGAGAGATGAAATTCTTTAAATTATCGTAGGTATTGCTGTGACTGTTAACAAATAGCTTGAAACTCGAATTTTCACAATAGCCTGAGCCTTTACAACATTTCATTTCATTTCCCTTGGGTGTCATAAGATACTGCAAGGAAAAAAAAAACCTATAGTAATCCGTTTGGCCTGGCCAAAACCCTTCTTTCTAAGGAGCATCCTAGCTCTTTTTTTTTTTTTTTTTATGAAAATGACTCTACTCTGCCTGATGGAAAGCATAAGCAGAATCCAAGAGTATTGGTCGCCATACTCACTGCGAATGCAGACAATGCAGTATGGCGACCCACACCATGGCGGCCTAGTGATGCTGCTGCATCTTTTAGTCTAGTCAACAAGTATGGAACTTGTTGACTAGACTATTTGGGCCTCCGGTCTCGCACTCACCAACGAAACACGACAGCACGAACGTAGTCATTTTACGTTGATTTTCTGTGCGAGGGTAGTGCCGCCCCGGTCGAGTCGGCCCATTCGTGCTGAAATCAGCGTGGCTCTACTACCTCTTCTACTAGCTCTCTCAAGACGTGCAATAATCAACTTACTACCAAACCTTACAGGTGTTATTTTGCTAAATCAATTTATGTCAAACTGTTTTCTATCAGTTCTCCGCTAAAATTAATCGTACCATTACTTATATTGAACTCAAATCTAATTAAGTCAAAGTCCCCTCAGACAGGAAGCACTCACCGTTAACGGAGGCTGGAGTACATCTGCGTTCTACCTACGGCAATCGAAGTATACTAATCAGATCAACGTCTTCGCATTAGCAGTCTTAGTGCTGAGGGACACGGTCGATGTTTTAGCTATTAGAACTGTGAACACGGGAATTTTCACGTAATTAACTGCTGTCATAGTGGAGCTAAATGCTGCCTGGTTTAAACAGTATTTTTTTTAATGTTTGTTATCTCATAACTTTCGACTGGGTGAACTGATTTTGATGTTTCTTTTTGAAAGCTGATGCTTCCCATTTTAAGAAGCTTTAAGAAAAGTCATAGTTTTTTTAAACTTAGACCCTATTTAACTGTTTACAGAAAAGTTTCGGATAGTTTACCTGTCAAACAATATAAAATATCTTGTATAAATTGTGTCACACCATCTGTCAGATATGCCATTCGGAACTTATCAGTAACCGGAGAAACAGCGCCTTAGAGTGTACAAGATTTATCAGATTTCCTACTTTCTTTACAATTTTATCAAATGTTCTAACTGTGAAAATGTTTTCCATAAATTGAACGGATAAAACATTTCTGAAATCGTAACATTTAATTTAAATTTGTAACCTTTGAGTCGTGAATCGTGGCTCTTACATCGCCAAACCGCAGGTCTGCATTTGGCCCCTGGGGGGCACTGGGGCCCCTCTTGCTTTGAGTTCGCACCTCGCTGCACCGATTATATTACGGACGGGAATAATTCGACGAACAGTAATGAGGGAAATACGAATGCCGTCTTGTAATGTTCAAAATATGTTATACATTCGCATGTTATGCAATTTTAGATTGTAACACACGTTAAAATAAAGATAATAATAGCTTGATGTCATAGTTGACAGTTTGATCCCAAACTGCGGTTTAAGTAGAACAGAAAAATACTGTCCCGACAGCAATGTACCAGGTCTTTCCAGACGAATTGAAAGTTGATATATTTTAGCGTGGTTTTAACAGCGTGGAACTTATAATACACATCCTACTAATATTGTAAACGCGAAAGTTTGTAAGTATGGATGGATGTTTGTTACTGTTTCACGCAAAACCTACTGTACGGATTTGGATGAAACTTTACAGTAATATAGCTTATACATCAGAATAACACATAGGCTAGTATTTGCAGCGATAACCTACATACACGCAGGCGGAGCCTCGGGCAACAGCTAGTTACTTATAATACACATTAGCAGTACCAAGTTATTGTTTAATTGTCAAGATATGTCTAGCAACTCAAAAGGAATAATATTAATTAGGAGTATTCAACTACTAGGCTGGCTTTTCCTGCTCTGCTTCGGCCTGTTTTGACCATTCATGAGTAGGCCTCCTTAAATGTACGCCACATATCCTGGACTTGTTCGATGTGGAGCCATTTATTTTCTTCTTTTCCTTACTTTATTTTATCTTTATTTAGACAACTCCTGCATTAGGAATACATCCCGTGTAGTGGGGGCTTTACCAACATACCTGAAACGGACACAAAGAACACCCAGACTCAGAACAACAATCTGTGGATCACACATAGTGTTGACCCATATAGGATTTGACCCACAACACTTGGCTAAGTAGGAAGCAGCGCGACAGCTTAAACCACTTGGCCATATACATGCAGTCATTTTTCATGTAATTCGAAAAAAAATCTCTTTTTTCTTCGAATATGTTTCGAATACCTTTTAAAACTAATGTTTGAAAAACGTATTATCTCTGTTATTGGTAAATATCACATAGTCTCTACAATAATGGCTGTGTCGGATAACACGCAATATGAGAGGGAGGGAACAGAGAGTGCACCTGTGTTTGCGCACACACGTGTGCACACTGTGTATCTCCTGTGTAGTCAGCTAAAATCGCCTAGGAGAATATCATCATCAATAATGCACATAATTACAGTATTAACTGGCGTTAAAGTACTTCCTATTTTGAAGATCTATGGGCGAATTTACCTAACAAATTAGTTACATCTTTATTTGTACCTAAGTGTAAACATCCGATGATCAAGGCAAATACATATTCTTGCAAGCAAACATTCGAACTGGCGACCTCCAACGAAGCAGGCATACTAACGCTGCATTCTACAATGTACACAACCGTTTTGTTTTCTAAAATAATAATCACAAATTTGAACACAAAAAACCGTCTTCAAGAACTGGCCAGCTTTCAAATAAAAAAATAATCATCAAAATCGGTTCACTCAGTCGAAAGTTATGAGGTAACAAACATAAAAAAACAGTCGAATTGATAACCTTCTTTTTTGAAGTCGGTTAAAAATTACTTCTTTTACAACTTTATACGTTACACACGGTAGTTAAGCAAAGCTATATATATAATCTATACATACAAATAAACCTTATTGGAGTGTCTATTTGTAATTAAAATAACCGATTTTTACTAAATGCATATATGTATGTATACGCGGTACATATACCAAAATAACATTATTTTTTTCTATTTTTGCCTGTCTGTCTGTTTGTTCCGGCTAATCTCCGGAACGGCTGGACTGATTTTGACGAGACTTTCACTGACAGATAGCTGATCATATAAGGAGTAACTTAGGCCACTTTTTTTAGACTAGCTTTGCCCCGGGGTGTTACCCACGGTTGTTATTGTACCGCGGGTAACACCGCGGGGCTCAGTTAGTATTATAAATAAATTACACCCAGACAGCACAAATTTATTGTACTCATAGCACAATTATTTGTCCTTTGTGGAAATCGAACCCACGATATAAGGCTAAGCAGCCAGGCTCACTAATCACTAGTCTGACATTCCCCTAAAATATTTCGCATACGTCAAAACAAAATCCAAACTTTTTTACCCTCGTATTTGAGCTACCAGGCTTTCATAAAATCTGCCTTCATAACCATGAAAAATCAGTGCATTAAAATGCTACATCATTTTTTATCTGTGCCATTCCACGCATGCCTTTAGAGGCACCTGGATATTCACAGCCACACTCATTAGAGGGTTAAGTAATTTATTTCGACCGTCCCACAGACTGTCGGCAGGCGAGGGGTTGGAATTAGAGATACGAGAAATAGTAATTTAGTATAATGTTTATCCGGAATATTCGGATGTCCGTACAAAACTTTTTTTAATGATTTTGTAATATTTTAGTTTAAGTCAATTTTATGTATATTTCTGTGTGTGTAATAAAAAAATTAAGTGATGGTTGCAAGTGGCATGTTCTTCTTACATTACTACTTAATATAATATATAAAATTCTCGTATCGCGGTGTTTGTTACCAGACTCCTACGAAACGGCTAGACCGATTTTTATGAAATTTTGTGTGCATGAAATATCGGGCAGGTCTGAGGAACGGCCAACATCTATTTTTCATGCCCCTAAATGATAAAGGTGACCCACCTTTTTTTATGACAAGACAACATTTGCCGGGTCAGCTAGTTAAATATAATAATAAAAATTCGACAAATTTTACTTAAGTCAGTCTGAATCCAAATTAGGCAGAGCCGGTACTGTACGGAGTCTTTTTCATCACACAATTATTTTACTGGGAGGTAATCAAACCTACATCCTCTGGCTCAGCATTCAGGATCTAAAATCTTAGACAAAAGTCACATAAAATATTATTGATTAACAATATCTGTATTCTGTGAGATAAAATAGCTTAGTGCCTGTTGACGTGCTCTCCTAATGTACACGTGTGGCCGGATATCCGGAAATTCCGACATCACTAGATAAAACGATTGTATGAAATTTTCATGTTTACTATGTGATTGTAATTACATATAATGATTTTTAGTCTGTGTACAGTAGAGGGTTAATTTTGTGTGTTATAACATGTCATGAGCTTTAGGGGGTGGGGGCAGGTGCTAGCAGGTGTAATTTTGTTGTTCAAACTATGACGTGTTCATTAACAGAACATGACATGTCTTCATATTAAAGGCAGGGATTTTTATTTCATTTACTAGATTTTCCCGCGGATTTAATGACGATTTTTACCCGACTATGGCGATGCTAAAAGGAACGGTAAATAGTTATGGCAATTTATATATGTTTCACCTATGAGATGGCAATAGATTCGTAATAATGGCATATGACATGGCTATATACATGTTTTATCAAAACTTTTTACGTAGTCGGGCATTATTCGGGTTACAGTTTTTTTTATTTTTTTTCATGTTTGTTCTAATTACAAAGTTTTTAATTAAATTTTCTCTTTTTAACTGCTTTGCTCATTCATGACACCAAAGTTTCATGTTTTTTTTCAGTTCGTTTTGTTTATTTCAAAAATGAACTAATTTCATATTGAAGAAAGCGAAAGCGAACAGTTAGTTTATCACATTACTAAATATCGATATTTTTTATGGGATAGACGGCAAACGATCAGACGTATCGCCTGATGGTAAACGATTACCGCACACACCAACACCAGGGTGTCACAAGCGCGTTGCCGGCATTTTCAGAAGTAGTGCGCTCTTTTCTTGAAGGTTTGAAGGTCGTATTGGTCCGGGAATACCGCAGGCGACAGTTCATCTATACATACAAATAAATAAAATTGGAGTGTCTGTTAGTAATATTAAAATAACCGCTTTTTACTAAATGCATACACGGTACATAAACCAAAATAACTTTTTTACAATTTTTGTCTGTCTGTTTGTTCCGCCTAATCTCTGGAACGGCTGTACCGATTTTGACGGGACTTTCACTGATAGATAGCTGATTATACAGGGAGCAACTTAGGCTACTTTTTAAGATTAGTTTCGCCCCGCGGCTTCACCCGCGGTACGACAATAACCGCGGGTAACACCGCGGGGTTCAGCTAGTTCCAGACATGATAGTAAATATTTACAGTAAACTGACAAACATTACGATATACATTTATCATTAACAGAAATTAAGAAAGGTAAATGAACACCTACACGTGGCTACTGATAAGTCAGTATTTCGAAGCATTAATTAATAACACATCAAAACGAATTGAATAAAAATGATGTGCGTAATAAATGTCTGTTTGTCAGATAATCTCTTATCAGTAACGCAGCGGGATTTCATGTGCAATACTTAGTCTGAGAGCTTGCGGCACATTGTATTTATTTAACAGTTACAAACAAATAAACAATCAAAACAAAAAGGAACAAATTAATACATATTTATTCAAAACAAAAATGAACAAAATAAATACATATTTATTGAGATGCTATTAAAGGTTCAGAACATAAAATAACAGCAACTCTTATTTATGCTCATCTAAATGCGTTAGCAGCATATCGCTGCGTATTAGTCATGATGACACGCATATATAAAAATAAAATAAAAAATAAAAATAAAAATAAAAATAAAAAAGCCTTATATTTCTCTAAAAGTTTTACATATTTGAAAATTTTAAAAGTAATTAAATATTATATTTTTAGAGAACCCCTGAGGTGAAGGCCTCCTCCAGAGAGTGCCAGGTATCCCTGTTTTTTGCTACTTCTAGCCAATTTGGTCCAGCTGCATGCGAGATTTCATCTTCCCAACGAGAGTGTGGTCTTCCGCGTTTGCGTTTCCCGAGTGGTCCTTTCCAGTATGTCAGTTTTCTTGCCCATCTATTGTTTTGCAGTCTTGCAACATGGCCTGCCCACTTCCATTTAAGTTTTTGTGCGTGTGTAAGGGCGTCGATTACTTTGGATGATGATCTTATTTTTGAGTGGCGAACTCTATGCTGCTTTTTTATGTTTAACATACCGCGCTCCATGGCCCTCTGACATGAAGTGATTTTGTTTTTGACAGTTTTGTTAAATATCCATGTTTGGCATGCGTATGATAAGCAGGGGAGTAGATTTGAGTCCATCACCTTTTTCTTGAGTTCTACTGGGAGGTCGCTTTTAAACACTTCTTTTAGGTTCCAGTATTTGTTCCATGCTTGCTTAATTCTGCGATCTACCTCTAATGTATTCCTATTCTTGTCAAATGATATTTGTTTTCCGAGATATATATAGTCTGTTACATATTCGAGTGGTTCGTTGTTAACGGTTATACGGTTTTGTGTGCTGTTAGACATTATTTTAGTTTTTGACCAGTTCATTTCTAGGCCTACCTGTTTGCTTGACGAGTGGAGCGACGTAATCATGTAGCGCAGTTGGCTAGAGCTTTCAGACACAATTACTATGTCGTCTGCGAACCTTAGGTGGTTGAAGTAGGTGCCTTTTATATATATACCGCAACGACTCCAGTCTAACTGCTTAAACACATTTTCTAGCACTGAGATAAAAAGTGTTGGGGACAACGGATCGCCCTGTCTGACTCCTCTTTGTATTGGTATTTGTGGCCCTAACACTTCAAGTTTTACCTTACTCGTACATCTTTCATAGATGTTTTTCAGAACTTCGATATATTGTTTATCTACGTTTTGTAGGCTGAGCGCTTCCCAGATGCTCGAGTGCAGTAGAGTATCAAAGGCTTTTTGATAATCTATGAAGGCGATATACAGTGGAACTTGCTGTTCTGCGTATTTTTCTATCAGTAGCTCTAAAGTGTGTATGTGGTCCACTGTAGAAAATCCCTTACGAAAGCCTGCTTGTTCAACCGGTTGGAGATCTTGTACTGTAGTGCTAATTCGTTTCTCAATTATTGTTGCGAATAACTTATAGAGACTAGATAGTAGGCTTATAGGTCTGTAGTTTGAGATGTTTTTAGGGTTTCCCTTCTTGTATATCAGTATTATATTAGAGTTACTCCATTGTGATGGTGTAGTAGCGGTATCTATAATACGATTAAATAAAAACGATAATGGGTAGCTCAGTATTGATGCTCCGTGTTTTAATGTTTCATTTGTTAAGCCATCCGGTCCAGGGCTTTTATCCGATTTTAAGTTTTTGATGCTGTTTACTAACTCTATCTCGTCTATAGGTTTTATGTCTAGAGTACGGTCGTCTTTGGTATATTTTTCGTGCATTAGAGGCTGTACATTTGGTGGAGCTGGGTTTGCGTATAACTTTCTATAATAATCAGTTGCTATTTTTACTATTTCCTCTCTATTTTGAGTCGCTTTTCCTTTGTTGTCTAGGCTGTCTATCCATGTTACGTGAGTTTGTAGCTCTTTCTGAGCTTTCTTTAAGCTACCTGTGGTTTTTAGATGTCTTTGTAAGGTATTCCTTCTGTAGTTTTGGTAATCATTTTTTATGTGTTTGCTGGTAAGTTTGTACAATGCTTTAAGTTCATTTTTCATGGCTCTTGTTTTTGTTCTTGATTTCTGAATCCGTTTTTTCCTCTCCATGAGAGTTATAGTGCGATCTGATAATATTGCGTTTTTTCTAGTAATTGTTGTTGTTTTTATTTGCTGTAGACTTGTGCTAATAGCAGTGAGTATGTCGTCGTATAACTTTTGAACTGTAGTTGTCCCTTTTTCTTCTAATTTAGCAATATTTTGGTACAGGTTTTCTTTATATTGAGTTATCTCTTGTTCAGTTTTTAGTCTTTTGCATACCTTGCTTGAGTAACTTGTTCGGATTTTTTTAGTTTGAGTTAGTAATAGGGTCGACCTGATCATTCTGTGATCGGATGGGTAGTCTGTACTTAGTACTTCTAGGTTTTGAAAGAGTTTGGGACAGTTTGATAACACAAAATCAATCTCGTTTTTGTGCTGTCCGTTTGGTGATTGCCAAGTCCATTTGCGCCCAGGTCTTTTCTTGAAGAAAGTGTTCATGATTGGTAGGTTATGTTCTAAGGCGAATTCAATTAATTTTTCCCCTCGTTCATTTCGGGTTCCGTAACCATTTGCTTTCATTATTTTATATTCATATTTCTGGGGGAGTCCTATCTTAGCATTAAAATCACCCATGACTATGATGACTTTGTTGGCTATTTTTATGGCTTCATTGAGGGTTGTGTAAAATTTGTCTATGACGTCATCATTGGCTGATTCCGTTGGCGCATAAACCTGAATCAGTGTTAGTTTGTAATTATGGATGTTCATGTTTAATAGAGCTACTCTTTCAGATAGACCAATATAGCTTGTTATGTATGGTTTTAGGTGTTGTTTGACTAAGAATCCGACTCCATGTAGCCCCGCTGATTCGCCAGTGTAGCATAGAATTAAGTCGCCATAGTCTTCTATTTTATTTCCTAGTCGTCTTACTTCTGACAGACCTAAAATATCGAATTTTATATTTTTTAATGCCTCTATTAGTTCAACAAGTCTTTCGTATGTTGATAATGTTCTGACGTTGTAAGTAGACACCAGAAGTTTGGTAGTATTGTTATTATCTTGTCGGGTGCTTTTTAGGGTCCGTGGAGGGTTATGGTCGTACTCTTCCACGGTGACCAACCGGCTTGGAAGAAGTGTTTTGGGTATTATGTTTCCTTTTATTTGTTTTAAAGTCTTCGGGAGGGCCTGGGGTTCTGATTGCTATGCGTTTTTGGGGGGGTCCATGTTATCTTGTGTATTTATTCTAGTATTGTCGGTTTTCTTTGTTAGAAAGTTTAGCATTCCAGGTTTCAATACGCCTTCTGAAAAGCTAGAAGACCTTTGCGTTGTGTGAGAGGCCAGGGTTTTGTTCTTTTTTACTGTATGAGATCGTTTTCCGCCTTCGATATTATGATTATTTTCAGGTGATTGAGAGAAGTGGCGTTTTTTATTTGTATTTTTATTTTCAGACGCTTTATTCAGTATTATTAGCTTGTCGTATTTTATTATGACTGAATTTCCTTTTTCACGTTCAACTTTTGCTTGTTCTTGTAGATCTCTTCTTATTTTTAAAACTGCCTGGGGGTAATCCTCTTTTATGTAGTATGGAGTGCTATCTAGAGCTTTTTTATGTTTAAGGATACTAATCTTCGTCCCGAGTGTGGTACAGGTAATAATAACAGGTCGAGGCTTGTCGCTTTTCTTTCCTATTCTTTTTATAGCTTGCAAGTCTTTGCAGTCCATTTTTATTTGTAAATATTTGTAAATAAAGTCTAAAAGGTTACTTTCTAAATTAGAATAAGATTTTTCCTGTTCCTCTAAACCGAAAAATACAAGGTTACGTTCTCTTGCTTGTTTCTCTAAATAATATAACCTTTGTTCTTGATTATCCACTCTTGACTTAAGATTTTCGTACTTTCCCTCTAAAATTGCAAATTTTTCTTCGAGTAATCTGTTTATGTTCAATGTTACTTTTTCTGTTACGTTCTCCCCACTTTTAAGAATCATTTTCTTCTGATCGTCAAGTTCTTTTTGAATACTACGAAGTGTTGCCAATACCTCTTCCATTGTGGTGTAGGAGTTTTACAATAAATCAGGAAGTTAAGTTCTTTGTTTATCATATAAGTGGTGTCCTCTTTCGGCGTTTCTCGAAACGTCATGCGGCTTTTAAAGTATAGATGTTCGATCAATCTACTTTGAGCTACAACTAGTATAGCTACGCGCCGTTAGATGACGCTGATCAGTTGAATAACCAATGACTTTTTAATTGAGGGTAACCAATTTAATTGTACTTTGAGGGTATTTCGACCAATGTTTTTTCACTGAATAATTTAAAGCAAAATTTATGGGTTACACTATATGTCTTTCACTATATCCCCGTCGATTGGTAGTGTTTAAAGTCATTTAAAGTCCTGCCATTTGTTAATAGTTTGCCCAATTGGTAAACAACCACTACAGCACTACAGTTGTGAAAGTTTTGTCACTGTTTGAATTGCACTGATTTATTGTTTATTTTGTGTACTTCACTTTGTTCTTGATTATTATGCACTTAACTAACTTTCAATTGGTTAATTACACTTTAATTACGCGTTTTTATATTTATTTGATAAGAAAAGTACGGAGCCGATGTTAAGCGTGGCACTCCAGCGCCCTCTCACACGCATATATAAACCACTGTTATTTTTTTTATGTTTTACCAAAGTCCAATCCCTCCTCATTTTATTCTGGGGGAAGATTCTAAAGGGTGGCGACGCAGTTGTGATTCTTGAGTTCCGAGTATCCGTGGGCGGTGGTAGCTATTAACCATTAGGTAATCAGTCTTGTCGTATGCCCCTGCGCAATAACAAAACAAACTTTTATGATCTGTCATGGTATAAATGTTTGAACAATGACGGTTCAAACTATACTGGTTTAATAACACAAGACATTCAAAATGGTCAATACTCGACTACTATGTGATTTCCACTTCATGATAATAATCACTACTAATATTCATCATTAATAGTCCACTACTGGAGATAAGCCTCTCCTTCGACAGGAGTTTAATTAAATGACAGATTTTTTCTTTTTTCGTTGGTGAGTGCAATACCCGAGGATTTTTTGTATTTTTTAATTAAAATTCATAGTAAATAATTATTATTTTTCCACACATACAATTTGTCGACGACAAGCTCCTAGACTACAATAGCGTCAGAGCTGCGCTCGCGCAACCGCGAGTCGGAAGCGATCCGTCAATGTGCGCGAGAGTGGGCGCGCTAGCTTTAATCACATTAATGTTACTTTATTATAGATTGGTAGCCCCGGGACATGATGAGGCGGTAATACCGTCTATAACGCTTATATCGCTTACCAGCTCGCCGCAAACTAAAATATTGAAGGTAATGGTTTGGAAGCGAGATAATGGCGGTGTTTTGAAAGTCGGACGAACCTCAATAGTGTATATTAAGTTACTTACGTATTAACAAATTCAAAATTTAAAAAACCCCTACTCAAGCACTTAATCGAGTAATGATACGCCAATGATATTTTTGCAGACATTCTGTTATTCTTCCCCACTTTCACCCCCATAACTTATAAACGACTCAACCGATTTTCATGAAACATGTCTAAGAACACTCGCACGTAACTCACCTTTCATACAAAAAAAACTAAATTGAAATCGCTTTATCCGTCCGCGAGCTACGGTGCCACAGACAGACAGACAAACAGACAGACAGACAGACACGTCAAACTTATAACACCCCTCTTTTTGCGTCGGGGATTAAACATTTTGGTAGTTATGGAGATTTTTAGTTAAATGTAATTTTCTCATTTGTCCCTCGTTAACAGTATTTTACAGTCCACTGCTGGACATATGCTTCTCCGTGGAAAGGAGTGTTGGTTTTGACCGTACTTTCGCGTACGCCACCACTACGTGAACGAGGCAGTCAAATAAATTCAAATTAGCATTATTTCTTCTAAACATTTAATGCTTCTAAGATCCATCGGTAAAGTATCAAAATCAAAATCTTTATTGCTAACTAAGTGTAGGTACATTTGTGATCTTAGAATATAACTTGTCTCAACTTGAGAGAAGATGACGATGTTACTCACATTACATAGGTATTAGGTTATAGAATGTTAGAATTATATAAAGATAAACAAATTAATAACTATAACTAAAAAATTAAATAATAAAGTGAACGTTTTAAAATCCTTAAAAAAATAAAATAAAAAGACAATAATGACATCCACTACTAAGTAACCACTTATCATCTAGATAGGTATCATTTGAAACATTTACGGCACAAAAAATCATTCTAAAAGTATTCCTTCAGTTTATTTCAGTGTTATCCATAGACACAACTTGCAATGTAAATCCCTGTATTAAGTTTCATTGAAATCAGTTCAGCCGTTTAAGTACGCGATGACCTGAGGGATCAATTACATTACGGACATACATACTCGTAATTATCATAATACGTATAGGGGACGAGTTTACAAGTTGTATAGTATATAACTGCCTGTTTGAACTATCATGTTTAAACCATCTTTTTACTCGACTGCCCACAAAAGTGTGTCAAGTTTGAGGGTTTGTTACCGTGGGAATTCTATGCTCCTGCTCAAATGACGACTAGACGACTGATGTCATGGCCTCACAGAACTTCGGTGTTAAGTAGTGTTTTCGTTGCTGTTTTGACCGAGAGAGTAGTGTTACTGGAATCTCGACCATTCTCTAATTCTGTTACTCTAAATTCAGCAATGTACTACGTAAATCTTGACTTACAGATCGTCGGCTACTACAGCCGCTTCTATTCGCTTTAGTTCTCCCACTATCAGGTGAATACTCATAACCCTCCTTTTTATATGCGAAAATCTCCTTCATACCACCTGGCTATGTCAGACTCGAACCGACTAAAAACCAAACGCCTTCTCGGGGACTAGGAGCCGTGGAACGGGGTGCACCCTAGAAGGAAATCTCTGGAACAGGTTGTTCCAGGGGGGTGCCGTTAAAAAGAGAGATTCTTTATTTCATCGTAACTTCTAAATTCAATTCTAAAACAGATAAAGATGTTTTGGTATCTTAAGATCCTTACATTACCTCGTTTTTTTTTGTGAAAATAAAAAGGCGACCTTTTAGCGCCATATTCAAATGTAATGTCAGAAATCTATGGGTCTTTTGCAACGGATATAGGTTTTTTTAATCAGCACCAAACTTGTTTAAAAGAGATCTATTATATTTTCTAAAAATATATGCCTTTGTTCTGTAAAAAATCGTAGATCTTGCACTGGAGGTTAAAACTTAAGAGTTTAGATAAAAATTTACTTAATATTTGAAGTAACGGTACATCAACTAAATAGTTATTGGTGTGCGGTTAGTATCGACTGCAAACTATCTATTAAATTTGAATATAATAACCGCTGAGAACATAATCGAACTAACTCGTAATTACTATCCAGGGCTGTCCCACGATCTTTTACAAGAAGATTTCATATTTTAGCCGGATCATGACTCTGTCTTAGAGACCTCTCCAATCACACGTAGGAAATATGGGTTCAGGCTCTTCTGTATTGCTGTATTTTCTACCCTAGTTTTACGCACTTAGATGGCTGAAATCGGGACATAATACCTGTTTTGCAGTACTTACTTATCAAATTCGAAAATCAATGCAGTTTGATCCTTATTTCTTCCCCTCCCTTCCTCTTTCCCCCGAATCAGAGAGAAAAGGTTCCTCATATGGTGATTTCACTCACTGGTGAAGTAACATGAAAGCATTCCTTAACACCTGTTTTCTGTGAAGCCTTGATGACACTGATTGACCTCAACTAAATGTTCTGACCCATTACACTAAAAAAATAGTTTTTAATAGATATTATAATTGTGCCATCCCTAATGACGGTGTCCGTCGCAAAGTTGATTACAAGTTAATTGGCCGGCACAGGCCGTTCGCACACGTGCGACTGCGATCATACGATCGTCCTGCTAATGACGTCACACATGAACGTCACCGCCGCAAGCGCTGCGATTAATTGAAATCGTGTTGTTTGATCCGTGTTTAATTTGTTTGTTTGTTGTATTTATTAATTGAAATTATTAATTGTGGTCATTGTGTTTATCCGACTGCAAAGTTCAAACAGGAGTTTTGTATACGATGCTTACGTTTTATGTCCGCCATTATGTAAGTAACTAAATAATAATTTCAACGATTATTTCTATTATTTAGAGTTCAGAGTGTTATTTTTGTATGTTATATTAGGTATTTTCTGGATATTTTCACAATATGTTTTGGCGAATTAAATTTACAGTTTGAATTTCATAGTAATACATGGGAAAAAGTTATGTCTCATATATCAGCTTGGCTTAAAAACAGTCTTTTATCACTAAATATCGATAAAACATTTTTTTTATGTTTCAGTAAAACTATGGCGTCTTTTTTTTATTATTATGTATTATGTATGTAACCTCATTCAATTGATGAAAAGCAAAGAAAGAGTTGCTCGATACTGGTTTGCTGTGAGACCGTGGTATCACTCTGGGCAAATCAGTTGCTGCTCATCCATCGACGGGCCTTTTAGATCTAGTGGTAAACGGGGAGTCATGGGTTTGATTCCAACCCAGGACGATATCTGTGCGTGAACACATTTTTTCTGTGACTGGGTGTAATTTATCTATAAAATGTATGTATTTAAAAATTTAAGTATTTTTATTAGCAGTGTGGTTACCATATGCTGGTCTGAAAGTGGATACATGTCATCAGGGCCTGGACTGGACTCATATCACCAATAAAAGAGCCCACTCATGATCGCGAGGGATGCCGTATGCTGACCTCCAAACTCATTTTGAAGATGGCTTACCATAGTGATGAAATAAAAATAAAAAAACTTTGAAACCACGCCGCTATTTTCGTTGTTGGACACTTTATCATATATTAATAACTGTGTACAAATGATAATGCTGTACCGCAATAAACGGTGTATTTATTCAAATAAAGTAAGCATAACTAATTATTAATTATAATTGTTCAATTTGAATAATCGCCGTTGCGAATAATCTGACGTGTGTAATTGCTTAATAATAATGTTTTTAGGGCTGTCCAAAACTGAAATTTCGATATTAAAACTACAAATTAATAAATCGAAGTGTCTGTTTGTTATTTCGAATTAACAGCTTTTCACTTAATCAGACTTAATTAATGTATATGAAATCTTATACGGTACCTACTCACATCGAAAATCAAATTTTAAAATGTTTGTCTGTCTGTTTGTTCCATTTAATCTCCGGAAGGACGGGACTCACTGGCAGATAGCTGTTGATATAAGGAATAACTTTTATTAGACTAGGTTCACCCCGCGTCGTTGCCCGCTGTTATTGTTGTTGTAATGGTACAAAAAAACAAAAACAAATGAAATTAAATTATCAATATTTAAGTTAATTTTATCTTGTGCTTAGTTTTTTGGAGTTATCAGGCAAATTCGACTTTACTTACAATTCATTGATTAATACAGTAGTAATAGTAGTGGTTTAAGCGGCCGTCACGCCGTATTTTTCTTAGTGTTGTGGGTTCAAACCCCTACATGGAAAAACATTTTGTGGAATCCACAAATTATTGTTCTGAATCTGGGTGTACGTTTCATGAATGCTTGTAAAGGCCCTCCGGGACAAGATTTAGTTCTAAAGCTGTATTTAAAAAAAAAAACTTCGTTTAAAAAAAACAACTTCAAAAACTAAAAAGTATAAAATAACTTAATTTGTATGTGCTACCTATTCATAGGTTTGAAGTCGGTGCCATGCCAAATATAATAAGAAGGTACCACCGTTAAGGAGTTTTATCTTCCATCATCAGCTCATCATCATGAACTGATGACTACTAAATGTAAATACTGTAATAGTTTTAGAAAATATATGAAAAACATAGTACGTGCCTAACAAATTTGAGGGTTTCCTTCGATTTCCTTGGGATCTCATCATCAGATCCAGATATGGTGGCAATGGGACCACATGGGGAGCATACCCTTTCGAATACAAAAATAATTTTCAAAATTGGTCCACAATTGACGGAGTAATCAGTGTACATACATAAAAAAAGGTACCGATGAAATTGAGAACCTCCTCCTTTTGGAAGTAGGTTAAAAAGTTCAATATCAGTAGTTTGGCATACTACAAGCTCTGCCCAGCCTGGGATCAGACAACTGAGTGTAACTATGTATGTCGGTGACACACCATGATGTTTTGCCTGCACTTGTAATGAGTATGGTGACCTTTTCATCAGGTAGGAGAGCTCCATTCTACCGTGGGAGAGCCACGCCTTCGGCATGAATACGCCGGTTCGACCGGAGTGATACCACGGCCCCACAGAAAACCGGTGAGAAATAGTGCTTGCGCTGTGTTTCACCGAGTGAGTGAGGACACTGAAGGCCCATCCCCAACCCCTACCCCTATCTCCCACATCCACCGCCTCCATCCCCCCCCTTCCCCCAAAGGCCGGCAACGCATTTTTGACGCCTCTGGTGTTGCAGGTGTCCATGGGCGGCGGTAATCGCTTACCATCAGGCGATACGTCTGCTCGTTTGCCCGCCTATTACATAAAAAAAAAGGTACACTTTGACAGGCTCATACATTAATAAGACTACGTTTTATCCTAAACCAGCAGCATTTTGTTTCGAGAATCACAAAAATAACTTACAAATCAAAAGCAGACTGGTAATAAAAGCTACAAGACGACAGAAATAAATATAAATGTTAAAATACTGTGAAAAACCGCGGGAACACGGCGTCGCCATTGTTTTACTGCATGAACTCAATTAGAGCTTTTACGATATTATTCAGTTTATTTCAGTAAGACCACACACGGTTGTGCTGTAAAGTTATTTAAATATACTACCGTTGAAACAAGAGACGATTGGAGACATGCGAAGGTCTCTCCTTTGAAAGGAGATTTTGGCGTATTGTACCACACTGGCCAGACGGGTTGGTAGCATAGAGCTATTATAGACGGAGTAGGGAAGACATACAGCTGCTTGTAAGCGGAAACGTCCAACGGTTCAAAAAATATAGAAGATCGCGGTATCCCATCTGTCTTTCTCTACTGACGCATGCGCAGTAAAGGACTAATAATGGTAATCCAATCACAACAAATAACCGTCGAATCGTTCTGCTATGCAGCTTTCCCGCGCTAACTGCGCATACGCGAGTAGAGAGAGTCAAATAGGTATCGCGATCGTCTCTATCTCTTGAATGAACCGTTTTATCCACGTTTTACAAACTAATCTTAAATACACATGTGCTTTGCTGTGCAAGTCTTATTCTAAGATGACATAGTTTTTACAATATTGACAATGGTACGCTTAAACTCGGCGGCCGACAGTGCAAAGACGTCAAGATTTTCGAAATAGGTGTTAAAGGCATTAACCAGTTGGAATATAGGGGCGCGTCGCCCAGCGTTACTTCGACACGACGTAGTACTGAACAAGCTACCCGCCCTTACTTATTACGTATGCCCTTACTTATACGTGTTTAACCATTTCACATAAAATTTCCACAAAATTTAGTAAATATTCGATATCTTTTGTAAAAACTAAAAGCACTGAAAGCTAAGAGCACTTAACGCTTACACTTGAATTGGAAAGCCCCCAAGTTGGCAACACTGATACTGTGACGTCACATTTAAAATTTATAAATCTAGAAATCGCATTTTACTTTCAAAACCAAATGTGGACAAGCTACTAATGAATAAAAATGCTCCATTGCATGTTGTTGCTTTCAAGACTTGTCTCCGTAACGATTTTTTTTATGTTTGACCCTGCCGAAATGACTCTACTCTGCCTGATGGAAAGCATAAGCAGAATCCGAGAGTGGTGGTCACCATACTCACTGCCAATGCAGACAATGCAACAATGCACCATGGTGACCCACACCATGGCGGCCTAGTGATGCTTCTGCATCATTGGGCTGGGCCTTCGGTCTTTCACTCGAAACACGACAACGTGAAGGCTGTCATTTAACGTCGATTTTCTGTGCGAGGGTACCGCCCCGGTCGAGCCAGCCCGTTCGTGCTGAAATCAGCGTGGCTCTACTAGCTTGTATAGCACTAATGATAATAGAAAAGCAACAAATCTAGAAGAATGACGTCTCTTAACGTTAGGTCATGTGTTCAAAACAAAATATTAGCCTATAATACAAAAGAATACAAGCCTTAGCGACTGTAGAAAGAGAATCGCTGTGAAACACAACATGCATCTTGGCTAAGGAGGCTGGTTATAAACCTCCATAGATTAGAAGACAATTTACAACAAACCATTCAAGGAAGTCGCTTATTAGCAAAAGCCTTGTTCAGAACAGCCGTTCCTGATTGGTCGTTTGATAACTTCATAAGGAAATATAGGAATAGAAACCAATTGTAAGAAATAATTGTTCTGGGAACAAATATTGATTGATAAATAATTGGTATGGCTTTTATTGGAAAGTTCGAATGAACTGAAAAATGAAGACCCGAGAATCGAAACGAAGACCTGAAGCACAGCTGTCACACACGCTACCACTGCGCCACAGAGGCATTATTAATTAATTTATAAATACTAACTGAATTTTTGCCAATCATATTTTCAGTTCCATGATTGCCTTGTAAGAGGTCAGAATCAATGGCCATTATAATAATGGCATGTACATATGAACTACTGAACCCATTTCGATGTACTTGCAAACAATGTCAGGTTGAACAAACAATAAAACTGTACCCAAACAATAACGTGAAAATGACACTGTTATTGCTCTTACCTGTAACGTTATACAACAAACGTTAAAGTCAGGGTTGTCAAAAATATATTTTTAAATTAAATGAAAAAAATCCGTACAATGTCTTCGCTAATGAGATACCTCGTCCCTACCGCATTCATTCCATTCATCCTATTTTTATCAACTTGTCTTTCATAGTTTATGGTACGACCATTTCAGTCTTTTCATTACCCATAAAAAGTTTTACAACAATAGCATTAAAATCTACCGTGACATGTTCATACATATTTTAGCTTCTGGAAGCATTTCGTCAATAGTTTACTTAAGAAACCATTACAAACAAGTTTAAAAATAATAATTTATGGTCGTTTATTTTAAGATCTATCATAAACTCATATGTTCTTACACTTTTTTTATTGGGGCAAAGGAGCAGACGATTCGCCTTATGGTAAGTGGGTACCACTGCCCATGGACATATGCTACTCAAGAGACGTATATGCGTTGCAATGAATATTTTTCTACAACAAATCAATTAAGAACACTGCGTATTAACTATTGGTTTAAGTTTAAGATAAATGCTATTGTTGAGTAAAGGAATCACGTTCTATTTAACATTGTTCGGTTTTCAATAAAATATTTATTAGTGATAGTATAAGCATAATATAAATTAATGTCCGTATTCTTGCAAAGAAAACAATTTACACTGAAACATTATCGGTATCACCTAAAAAAATTTGTGACAACCCTTTCTAACGCCACAGTAACCATTCGTAGACAATAGACTTATCGACATAACGCGTTATCGTTTCGTTATAAAACCCGTTATATCTTTGTAAATGCGTTACGCTTCCGAATTAACGACTCCCAAGAGTAGGTTAACATTGTACCGGTGTTATTGCTGGCATTATTGTCTACGTTATTGTTTACTTGTCACAATGGGCAAAAGATAAAATTGTATGTAATTTTATATAACAGTGGTTATCGTTATTGAGTTGGGAAAACTATTTCCAATATCGGATACAGTTGTAAGTATAGTGTGAAGTGTATTGTCATATTTATTGCGTAACTTATTTATTATAGGCCTTGAAAAGTTGCCAAAAGGTTTTGTTGATATTACTTAAATGGTTTCGTTAGTAATTATGGTCGTGTGAAAATTAACCCTCTTGTAGGAGTCGGGTGTATTTCTTAGAAGGATATGCCTGACCTCAAATTTTATGCCTCTGATAAGGAGGTAGGTAATCGTAATCAGATTACATCTTATGATCAAGTCGAGGTTTTAGTTCGTTGGACTGATTTGATGCAAGCAAAAATTCAAGAATTGCATTTGCACATGGTCTGTAAATGTGAGTTCTACGCAGTAGTAGTTTATTCAGGATAACAGTCCACTCTTTCTCTCTGATAAATATACATATTTTACAATTTTCCTAAATATGCAGCGGTGGACTTACACTAGGGGCAGTCGGGGCGAGTGCCCAGAACGGCAATATTTTCAAAGTGATAAAAAAAATTGTCTTATCAAGATTTCTCAATACAATTCATCAATTCTATTAATTAATAATTTTCTGTTTAATTGATAATTCAAGAAATTAAATTCATCCATCTTCCAATTTTTATGAAAATTACAAAGTATTGTTCCGTCCTACAAATTATAAAATTCATCCATTACTTGTGAATGAGAGTTTTCTGTAATGGTCTACGTTAGATGGCAGCACTGTGGCGGCAGGTCTAATGAACTGTCAAAATACATACGATATTTATATTTTATTTTTCCTTAATTTTTTTGGTTTATTTATTCATGTAAACATTCTTATACAAATATTGTTTTCTAAATTGCTGGAGTGTTATGTAGTGCCTATGTGTGCAAATAAAGCTGGAATAATAATAATAATTTATTTAACACTTACAAAATATTTAGAATATTTTTTTTTATATCTACTTACGTGTTATATACACAATCTCATTCTGTATAAAAGTATTGTAAAGGAATGCATAAGTTACCTACGGGAGATAAAAACACACTAAAACAGTGGCTTGTAGCCATTTGCAGAGATAAATTTACTCCAGCAAGACCTAGTGTGCCATTAAAATGTTACAAGAATTAAAAAAAAATGGATAGACTCATCAACTGAGAAGAACATAAAAATATCTTTAGAAGGGATACACGAAAGGGTCATTAGTTTGAGAATTTGAAATCTATGAAAAAACTGCTTTAAAAATTTCGGAAATTCAAGAATATAAAACAACAGTTTCTAGAAAAAGAAATTGAAAATTACATGCTGATGAATCACTGGATGGAGATGTACAACTGTCAGGTCGGGACCATTTTAGAGTTAATACTTTTGTCATTCTTGACAATCTGGATTCTGAATAGCGCAAAAGATGTGCAGCATATAAAAAATAAAGCATATAAAAATAAAAAAGCATATGAAAAAAATCAGGAAAAGTTCTCAGTTATCACTGAATTTGGGAACTTGGTTATCCAAGTTTATTCCAAGTCCAAGGTTATCCAAGTCTATTATTAGAGAAATTCGTAAACGAGCTGAACGTTTAAGAAATGTATATTCTTTAGATCTCGAGTCCTCATTAGATGACGAATTTGTGCACTTCCATGCTTATTGCACTGAAAAAAATGATGAAACAGAATTCGCCTTCCGATCTTTTGACCTTGTACACTGAGTCTCCAAACGTGGAAATCGCCTATCGAATATTTATGACATTAGCTGTAACAAACTGTAGCGCAGAACGATCGTTTTAATGTTTGAAGAGAGTTAAAAACTTCTTACGTTCTACAATGACTGCTAATAGACTCAATAGCTTAGCTATTCTATGCATCGATTCCGACGAACTTCACCGTTTAGATTGCGAAGATTTAATCGACCAATTTGCAATTAAAAAAGTCAGACGTGTTTGCCTGTGAAAAAATTAATGTAATATAATTATGAGTCACCCGGCCTTAGTGCCAAATTTATAACGGTTAGAAAAAAACAAATATTTATTTATGTTTTTGGAATATATAACGTATAATAAAGTATCTGCACTAAATTAGTTATTTTAATTTTGAAAAATCACTACATAGTATAAAACAAAGTCGCTTTCTCTGTCCCTATGTCCCTTTGTTTGCTTAAATCTTTAAAACTACGCAACGGATTTCGATGCGGGTTTCTTTAATAGATAGAGTGATTCAAGAGGAAGGTTTTTATGTATAATAAATGCATAATATAAGTATGGGAACACTGTTAATTTTCGAGGTTTCTAATGTGATGTAGCAAATAAACACATTTTTTTGCGCTTACATTGCAAACGCTGGTTGCACCCGACGAGATAGATCAAAATAATGTACTACAGTATTGTACACCTTAAAAAGTACTACAAAAAAGTCCGCGACGGTATATGTCTATCTCTAAGGGATAACCCACAACAACCATTTTTATACCTTTCTTTTTACGAGAAATAATGGCTTATTTACGAAGTCATTTTAAGCAATACAGAATGAATCCTTATACAATTAAGTAAATTAAATACATTGTGCATTTAATATAAACCAAAATGGCTCTTTACAGTATCTAATTGAAATGAATATATTCGAAGATATTACAGATTTAAAATGCACAAATCGTGTCGTCGGCGGGGGCATCTGAAATCCACCCGTGCGAAGCCGGGGCGGGTCGCTAGTAAAATATATAAACTATAAGTTTAAGTAAAATTCCAGTACTGGGGCGGATTTTTTTCCCGTGCCCGGGCATTAAGTTTAAATCCGGCCCTATAAATATGTATCCACTTTCCTTTATTGACCACACTGGTGGCGTAGTTGTTTTAAGCAGATTCCTTGCCGCTTCCTACTGCTTCGAAGTGGGCTGATCCCCACGTAGGCAACACTTTGCATTACCCACAATTTGTTGTTCTGAGTCCTTTCATATATTTTTCTTAAGTCCCTCGCGACAAAGGGTGTCTAGTGCTGGAGTTTTTATTTGTTAACCCGCCGGTTCTTGTTTTTTTTTTTTTTTTTTTTTTTTTATGTTTGGCCCGCCATAATGACTCTACTCTGCCTGATGGAAAGCATAAGCAGAATCCAAGAGTGGTGGTCACCATACTCATTGCGAATGCAGACAATGCAGCATGGCGACCCACACCATGGCAGCCTAGTGATGCTTCTGCACCTTTTAGTCTAGTCAACAAGTATGGAACTTGTTGACTAGACTATTTCGGCCTCCGGTCTCGCACTCACCAACGAAACACGACAGCACGAACGCTGTCATTTTATGTTGATTTTCTGTGCGAGGGTAGTACCGCCCCGGTCGAGCCGGCCCATCCGTGCTGAAATCAGCGTGGCTCTACTACCTAGGCTACTATTTGAGGCTAAAGACAAAGTGCTGTATAAGAATCATACCCACTAAAATGAGACTGTGGTTTTGTCACAAAGTTACAGCGACGGGGGACCCAGGTGTACCGTGTAAATCCCTGTCAAACCCACAACCTTTGGCCACCTGTTCACTATGAAGTGGGGTAGCCTTGTCCCCTCTAATCCAGAGATACAAAATATACCGGGTCAGTCTCGAACCTGCTTTTAATTTATTGACATATAATTATCGCACCCATTGTAGTAAATATCACGAATGTATTTTTAAACTTCATAGCATCAAGAACATCCAATTAACTAAGTGATTGAAACTGTAACTACGCTTGAGCTTAGGAAAACAATCTATAATACACACATCAAAAGTGTCTAGGGATCAACATATGTGTCTAGGAATCAACATAAATTTTTGCAATAACTTTTCTCCTGATTGATATTAATTAAAATTCTCTTTAAGGATTCATCAAATAAAGTGTTTTCGTTTGTCACAGTAACGATAAACCAAGTCACCTTTGCATTAATAAAGAAATTTGCCATTTTCCTAATAAAGGGATTTTTGACCTTTGAACCACTAACATTAAAGTTCGAAAAAAAGACTGAAATAACAGTTTTCTTTAAAATTTTATTAGGTAACTTAAACAATTAATAATCCGTGTTTCTACCGCGAACACTAACAACACAAGAATCGGTTTGGCATACTCAAAATGAGTTCATCCAAATCACGCTGTGGAATGGCCGCCCATGTTTGTTGCAACAACAAAAAAAGGTCTTCTTGCGACTGGATACCCTCCATATTCGGCAGAGCTCTTCTCTGTAGCATATCCCATGCATGCTCAATCGGGTTCAAGTCTGGCGACTGAGCAGGCCAGGGCCAAAACCACATCTCAATCTCAAGAAATCCGCATAAAAATGCTTGATCCCTAGACAGTTTTGATGTGTGTATTATGATATATTCATTTAAAATTATCGCTTTATTTATTTCGCTTTATTTTATATATGGTCTTTACATACTTATAAAGTAATATCACAAAAGATGTTTTAATAAATAGTTTTTACAACACGTCAGTCAAGACATCAAAACTGCTTAACTACTCAATTATCATCACATCAATGCATCAACAATATTTTCAAATGCTATTCATCTTTATCTAACATCAAATCTTGTTATAAATCTATCTCTTTCACACATTAGGAATTTAAAGGTTTGATTCAGGCGCTTTCACCGTGACCTAAGGCTGTCACTCACTCATTTGTCAAATGTCTAGACGAACATATCTTTATTACAGGTTCATTGCTGAATAGCAGTTTTTATGAGATATCGTTATTACAAACAGTTAATGTTGTTAGTGTTACCGTGTTATTTTATGGGTCTTATAAAAATCGACTGTGAATTGGAAAGTGTGGTTGGCATTTATACAGGGTAACTTTCTTTTTTTGTATTTCTTTGAATTTTTATTACATATTTTTTATTTCATTAGGTATGGCAGGTAACAACATATCTTGAATATCTAAATACAAATTTACGTTCTTGAATCGAAATAGGACTGCCGGAAAACTTAGTCACTCCTAGAAAAACGAACAAATTTAGTTGTAACATTGAAGAATGTAATTTTTGTGTTAGTTGCCATCTCTTCTTGCACTGATTGTTATTTTACAGAGGCTCTTTAATTATCTTAAGTAATTTATCGATATTTTTCTTCGATGACATAATGATTTTATTTTCAGCATAGCTGCGAGTTAAAGACCTCGCAAATTAATGAATTTATGCATTCGATCTTTGGCATATATGATGTTTATATTTAAGTTTTTTTTTGTTAATTTTATCTATCTACACTATTATATAATGAGGTAAAGTTTGTGCGTCTGTGAGTTTGTGACGTTGTAGGGGGTAATCTCTGGATCTACTGAACGGATTTGAAAATTCTTTTACCAGTAGAAAGCTACGTTATTTGTGAGTGACATAGGATATATAATAGCCCGAAAAGTGGAAAGACTATTTCGTGGTAGCCGGATTTGCAATGTAAGTCGGAGAAAAATGTTTACCGCCCAACGAAGTGGGCACGGGTCAGCTAGTTTTAATAATAAGTGACAACCCTATACTACAAAAGATCAATGAACTACGAAAAGTCAAATCAGCTGAGTGCAATCAGTCGAAACAATTTGGGCATTAAATACGACAGCCCGCTCGTGGTTCGCGGTAAGCCGACCACCACGCTGATTGATAGCAGTACGGTAGAAAACCAATGTATTCAAATAAAACGCGGATTGGACAACTGTGGTTTCGAGATAGGGAAATATTGGGGTGAAATTTATTTTATTATAGGATTTAGGGTTATTGGGAACAGCTCTGTTTTATATGAAGCATAGTCTATTGAGTAATGATTTAAAAAGAGGGTAGTTGATATCTCTGTTATCGAAGATAGTAGGTGATTTTATTAACTAGTTATTGCGCGCAGCTTCACTTACGTGATTATGTCTTATTTCAAGATTCCAACTTTGAAAATGACAGATTTCCATACAGCTGTCTATGCTTTATTTTGAACCTTATGGGGTGAAATCTAGGCTCTTTAGTGCTTTCAATAAAAAACTATCAATTCTAACATTACAAGTCTGCAGCTATAGTGGTTTATGAGATCGACGAGAACTGAACCTATCTACTAGATTAAGGACCAATCTGTTACATTTTTGTACACACTGAATACATTGTGAATATCTTGTTACTACGTTTATGGTTCTCCAAAAAGTCCTTAACAGTTAAAAAAACTGCAAGGAAAATATAAATAAAACTTCTGATTATTACAAAATTTGCTTTTGTCATTATTATTATATACAAAGTCAATTTTGTTCCTCCTAAAGCATTATAAAAAGGAAATAACAAAACCAGAAAGTATTAATAGCAAAACATAGATGACAAAAAAAAACCGCATTTATCTCGTTTGGCCGTCGACTGCACGTTTGGCCTAGTGGTTTAATGGTCACCACGCCGTTTCCTACTTCGCCAAGTGTCGTGGGTTCAAATCCCACGTAGGACAACACTTTGTGTGATCCACAAATTGTTGTTCTGAGTCTGGGTGTTATTTGTGTCCGTTTCATGTATGTTTGTAAAGTCCCCCGCTACACAGGATTTATTCCTAGTGCGGGAGTTGTCTTTAAAAAAAAAATAAAAAAATCTCGTACCAGCCATATATCTTTTAATTACAAATTTAATTTATCCTCTAAACCAAAAACCAATATTATTAAAGTCATTTAATTATAGGCCTCAGTGTTCGCTTATCATCATTAAGTTTTGATGGAAAGCAATAAAAATGTCAATTTCCTGTGGTCCGTCTAGCATCCTGTACACGGCACTTAGATTGAAAGAGCTTACGATGTCTATGGCTATGTCGTATCGTTCGGGTTAGAGCGTTTTCACTTTATCCGATCAGATATCGGTGTCGGGCGCCGATACGACATCTTCGATGTCTTTCATATTGTTCGGCCCGATATCGGATATCGGAGCCGACAAATACATACATTTAACTTCCTCCGATATCGTATTGGCGCCCGACACCGTAGTCGGATCGGATAATGTGAAAATGCTCTTACAAGTTATGTGAAAGTTATTTTTAAACGATTACAGTTCAATTCTTTTTTCAGAATATTTGAAGTCGGTGCAATGTAAAATATTGTTATCAGACACTAATAAGTGCAACAGGAAAATCTTCATCCTTTTTTCTAATTATTTGAAGTCGGTGCAATGTATCACATTCTTATCGGGCGCAGAAATAAAATCGTCATCCTCTGTCCCGATTATTTGGAGTATGTGCAATGTTGTACATTGTTATTGAACACTAATAAGCGCAACAAGAAACACATTATCCGTTTTTCTAATTATTATTTATAGTCGGTGCAATGTTTTTGCGGCAAAGACATTGTGGGAAATAAGTTGGTTCGACCGGATTGATACCACGGCCTCCACCTCAGGCCGCAGCACGTTCATAAAGAACGTAGAAGTGTGGCAGATCAATAGGCAAATATCCTCCAATCAACATCACTCCCAGAAAGATGTAGCGACCTGAAAGGGCTGATAAACTACTGGGATGGTCTAGGATGGTTGGAATAAGAAGATGACAAACCCCACGTAAAATAGCCCAATCAAGAGGCTAAGTACGAAAACAGATGGGAAAACCAAACCAAACCACGTCCTCATAGAAAACCGGTGTTAAGCTTTTGTTTCCTTGCTTTTCACCGAAGGTTACCTAAGCGCCGAAGCGCAGAAGAAACTGAAAAGCTGTCAACGCTCTTGTGCCTTTTGAGTTGTAGGTGTTCATGCGCGGTGGTCGGTCACGGTAGGCGCTTACCATCAGGTGAATCGTCTTCTCGTTTGATAATACCATAATTATACCTGTACTACAACTAACCCTTAGAGTAGCCTGTTGACAGTAGTTGATGACCTTATCTCCCATTATGTAACTGTGAGTAAAATTTTTAGGTGGATGTACCATTTGGATTTGACAATGGTTCTTCCACCTTTTACCAGCCTTTTTCTACAGGTTTAATTTTCCACATTCAACCCATCAGTAAAAATCGTTCCACGTTCAACAGGCAATTTGGAGATTGAGAAATAAAACCACCCTCGTTTCCTTTGAGAAATATAAATTATAACTTATTCGACTTCGACAGGAGGAGGTTCTCAATTTGATTGGTATGTTTTTTTTGCTTACCAACAACCCTTTATATTAACATGATTTGACAGTCGTTTTGAATTTTACCTAAAAAAACGCTTTCAACATATAGTTTCTGAAACAACTTAACTCTTTAATGTGTTTATCATCGAAGAGACCTCATAATCTTCAGGCAATAAAAAAATATCTGTAACATCCTCGAAAATATATTACTATAATTAAAATCACAGCCCTATTGTAAACCAAAAACCAGCCACCGCACCGCTGCAATTAGTCAACCGCAAAGTAAATTCGTACTCCGCCATTAAATTAAAATATGCACTAAATCAGACCTAAACAAATATTTTCCGGTTGGCAGAACTACAAACGAATGCATAATTACACGAAACATGTGGAATACATGCTCAAAGGATGTTTATTTTGTAGTTCACTAGGATATGCAATTTAGATAGTGAAACAACTCGGCAAATGGTGATGTTTTAGTTTAAATTAGTTTTTGCCTGCAACTTCATCTGCGTGTATGTCAGTTATCGCAGTAAAGAGTAGGCCCTTCCATCCGGTCACCCATCATACATTTACCCTTCTATACCGTTAATAATCACAAATTTTAACGAAACAAAAACCGACTTCAATCTGGACGAAATTTACATTTGACCACACGGGAAGCACCAGCTTTCAAATAAAAAAAGAATCATCAAAATCGGTTCACACAGTCGAAAATAAGAGGTAACAAACATAAAAAAAAACAGTTGAATTGAGAACCTCCTCCTTTTTTTGAAGTCGGTTAAAAATATACGAAAGATAACCTAAAAAAACTCTTCCTGGATACGACTATATAATTAGAGTTTGATGCCTGACACCATACAACCAAAATACTGTTCCCCTTAAGAAAGGACCCAAGGTAATGGTAAGGTCGTTTTTTGGGAATAATGGGAGAGTAATTGATTGATCTGTATTGTGATGTATGTGATTTATATAGGTAAATTTATAATAGGCTCCAAGAGCTTCCGTGTCATCTTGAATCTAAACAGAGAACTGACAGACTTTGAATATATCCTGTGGCGCAAAGACTTCACTACATAGTATAAACCAAAGTCGCTTTTTCTGTCCCTATGTCCCTTTGTTTGCTTAAATCTTTAAAACTACGCAACGGATTTTGATGTGGGTTTCTTTAATAGACAGAGTGTTTCAAGAGGAAGGTTTTTATGTATAATAAATGCATAATATAGTATGGAAACACTGTTAATTTTCGAGGTTTCTAATGTGATGTAGCAAATAAACACATTTTTTTGCGCTTACACTGCAAACGCTGGTTGCACCCTACGAGATAGATCAAAATAATGTACTACAGTATTGTACACCTTAAAAAGTACTACAAAAAAGTCCGCGACGGTATATGTCTATCTCTTAGGGATAACCCACAACAACCATTTTTTATTCCTTTCTTTTTACGAGAAATAATGGCTTATTTACGAAGTGATTTTAAGCAATACAGAATGAATCCTTATACAATTAAGTAAATTAAATACATTGTGCATTTAATATAGATCAAAATGGCCCTGTACAGTATCTAATTTAAATGAATATATTCGCAGATATTACAGATTTAAAATGCACGAATCGTGTCGTCGGCGGGGCATCCGAAATCCACCCGTGCGAAGCCGGGGCGGGTCGCTAGTATATTTATAAAACGGACGCAAAGAACAACTAGAATCAGAAAGCAATTTGGGGATCACATAAAGTGGTTCGATCCCCACATCTTAGCGCAGTAGGAATCGGTGAATCCATTCATAAGGAAATAATCCTACAAACCTCAAGTAGGTTCTCTATTACGTGACTGGACCTCACAGCTTTTTTTTTTTTTTTTTTTTTAACGTGTGGAAATCCCCTCGGACCGTCACCCCACTGGGGCTTGCGGCGGGGCGGTGTGTCGGACTCGAACCGACTAAAACCACACGGTGTGCCACTCTGCGCCTGTGAAGGGAGGAGTCCGGGAACTGCAGTTATTAACACATCCGGACCCCTCCCAGCGCCTGCCCGCACAGAAGCGGGCACCATCTGCTGGTAGACTCTCAATTAGGCGACGTACGGCACACGCGTACGTCGCCCCCTCGCGGGAGGCCACTAGAGCGGATGGAGGGGAAAGCCCGTCCCGACCATCCGCGGCCACACTCAGAGCGGCATGAGGCGCTGATAGGCGCGCCTCCGCCGCCCGGTTCGCCGGCGGCGGATTGGGTCCGAGTGGACATGGTCCTCCCGGGCCTTCTCCGCTACCTCCTTCTGCGAGATTACATCTTCGCAGAAGGTTGCGACCGCGGTAAAACTGCTATCGCTACCGGCCATGGAGCGTATGACGGCCGGTAGCGAGAGATCTCCTCCGATGACTGCAGTGAGGGCCCGGCGCTGCGACGCCCATGCAGGGCAGATCGCCAGCGTATGCTGGGCCGAGTCCTCACTGCAGTCGCAGTGGTGGCAGGCGGGACTCAATTCCCTCCTAGCGACCGAGTGCAGGTACTTCCCGAAGCGACCATGCCCGGAAAGGACCTGCGTCAGTCGGAAGGAAAGGGTCCCGTGTTGCCGCCCTGCCCACTCGAGGATGACCGGCTGGAGAGCCTCCACGGCGGCAAAGCCAGCGCGTGAAGTCTCCAGCCGGAACGACCAGCGAGCCACCGTGGCTCGACGGGCGGCTTCACGCCACTCGCGTACCTCTTCGGGCGGAGGGCGATAGCCATACTCCGCCCGGTATTCAGCCACCCGTCGATAAACTTCGGCGAGCACTTCCGCCTCCAAATCCCACGGGGGTCTTCCGGCCAAGGCGCACGCCGCCTCGGTCGACACCGTGCGGTATCCGCGTATGGCTCTGACTGCCAATACCCTCTGAGGTCGCCAGAGGCGGGCCTTATTTAGGGCAGTCAGAGCCGCCACCCACACCGGTGCACCATACAGCGCCATCGACCGGACAACCCCCGTGTACAGGAGTCGCGTTGCGACGCTGGCTCCTCCCAAATTGGGCAAAAGTCGCCCAAGGGCGGAGGCAGCGTCGACCAGCTTCGGACTAAGCTGTCGGAAGTGCTCGTCGAAGAGCCACCTACCGTCGAGGATCAGGCCCAGATACCTCATCTGGGCCCGAAACGGTACGAGGACCGAGTTGACCACTATGGAGGCGCCGGGGGGCGGACCACGACGGGGCCCATGAAATAGTAGGGCCTCCGTCTTGTCCAGGGCCACCCGTAAGCCCAGCGCCTCGATGCGCCCGACCACCAGAGAAACACCCCAGGTGGCCAGGCGCGCCGCCTCTTGGAAGTTCGCCCCCCGGGCTGTGACAAGTGTGTCATCGGCGTAGCAAATTACGCCCAGCCCGGGAGGCAGACGACTTCGAAGGACCCAGTCGTACCCCACGTTCCACAGGAGTGGTCCAAGGACAGACCCCTGCGGAACGCCGCACGACATGGGTCGCCGTCTCCAGACGCCCTCTCGGTCCTCGTACACGACGGTACGCTCCTCTAAATAGTCTGCCACTAGCCGCCTCAGGTACTCTGGCACCCCGTGGTAGTGGAGTGCTTCCCTGATGCAGCTAAATGGCAGACTATTGAAGGCGTTGGCGATGTCCAGGGACACCGCCAACACCACGCCGCCACAGCTTACCGCCTCTTCGGTCACGGCCCTAAGGCGCATCACGGCATCGACCGTCGAACGCCCCTCTCGGAACCTGAATTGGGCGTCCGACAGGTCGGGGCCCACCTCGCTGAGGTGCCGGACGATGCGGGCAGAGAGTATCCTCTCAAAAAGTTTACCCGCCTCGTCCAGCAACACGATGGGCCTATAGGCCGCGACCGAATCTGCAGGCCGTCCCGGCTTTCTCAACAGGACCAGCTTCCCGCATTTCCAGCACTCAGGGAAGCGTCCGGACGCCAGGCTAGCGTCCAACACCTCCCTGAGGCGGTCCGACATATGGTCGAGGGCTGGGGCCATCACTCGGGCTGGAACCCCGTCCGGCCCGGGGGCGGTGTTCTTGGAACGGATCCGAAGAACAGCCGCCCCAACCTCCGATTCCCTAACGGGCGGCACATCGTCCTCTCTACCCCCGTCGTCCATGACCGCATAGGCCATCGACGGGGGTGTGTGCTCCGCCCGCTCAGGGAAAAGGCCCTCGACCACTTCCTGCAGGAAGCTGGGCTGGAGAGTCTCGGTAAGGGGAGGGCCCGACGTGCGGAGCTTCTGACGCACCGCACGGTATGGGCGACCCCAGGCGTCACGATCGAGACTCTCCAGCATCTCCTTTCTCTTTACCTCTTTGGCGCGGCAAATGGCCAGCTTCAGAGTTTTCCGCGCCTCGCGGTACTCCTCATGAAGCTGGTCCCCGCCACCGTCTCCACGGTGACGTCGCCTGCTGAACTGGACCTCACAGCTAGTTCAACCCTAGCACTCCATTACTCTCAACTGACAGATTATGTCTTGCTGGTGACAGATTATGTCTTGCTGGAGACAGCGATGTCCGCCTCTCCAGTGATAACATCTGACTGCTAAATAATTGTAGCAGTGCTGATCATTTATATTCTGGTGGTATTTGTTTTACTTTTGCAAGTCTAGCGTGTCCAGCAGTGGACTACTAAAGGCTGTTGATGAAGTCGAGCAGTTTATTAGAAATATTTTTACAATTTGACTTGTACATTAAAATAGTCTGCAGTTGATTCTAAGTGATGGATTGTCTTTTGAAAAAAAAAAAGATTCTTCGATATTTAAATATCTCATTCTACGTTGTTTGTGTTCGCACTCGTCCGAAACTGTCCAATCGTTCAACATTTTCTTCTAGTATTTGTTGGATGTAAAAATATGTCGTATAGCATTTTTCATCCTCTATTTTTTTAATGCGATTTTATTGCTTTGATGAATTAATATTATTATTATTTACTATGGAGGACTAAAACGCTGTCTATTTTTTATTTACAAAACTGTCTACCCTTTCGGCGAAACAATCGTGATTTTATGTATGTACATAGGTATTTATATGTCAGAACCACGTTAACCGGGTCAGCCACTACCTTATGTCATCGCGATTAAATCCAGATTTATATCTAAACCGTAGAAACTGTTTGGTACGTCCATTTAAACGCCATTTTCCTTTTTGTAACACTTTCTCGTTTACCTTATAACCGTTATATTATTTTCTGTTGCATGTCTAAGGTACATTTTTGTCGAACCAACCCGGCAGCAAGTAAGTCACCGTGCGCCTTCTATTTTGAGCTTTCCCGCGCACTTTATGTGATCGTAAAGTCGCGCGATCACCTGCGCCTGCGTGTGCGCATGTACTGATGATAACAAAAGTGTTTTTTCCTTTTATTTCACTAGGAATATATCCTGTGCCCCCGGGGACTTTACAAACACACATGAAACGGACACAGACAATACCCAGACTCAGAACAACAATTTGTGGATCACACAAAAGTTAAACTGTTTAGCGTTTGTTTTTAATCGACTTCAAAAAAGGAGGAGGTTCTCAATTCGACTTTATTTTTTTAATGTTTGTTACCTCATAACTTTTGACTGGTTAAACCGATTTTGATGATTCTTTTCATTTGATAGCTGTTGCTTCCCGTGTGGTCCCATTTCAATTTGGTCCAGTACTTGAGATCGGGTTTTTTTTTGTTAAAATTGACATCATGTTCGATTGAAGATTTTTGGATTCAATATCTTATGCGCGTGGTGACGGATTAGTAATACGTAGTATCACCACCCCTATTTATCCCGTGGGTGTCATAACAGACGACTAAGAGAGCAAATTAGGCTGGACACCATTGCTGCAAATGAAAGGAAAGTTTGAAACAAATACTGTACCAACCCATCCGGCCAGCGTGGTATAGTCAGTATATCATTGTAGGCCAAAGCCTACTAAGGAGAGGCCCATATCCAGGAGTTGTGTAACAGTATGTTATTATAATAAAGACAATAAAAATTATTAGAGATTTACTGAAATACAAATTTCAAGAAAATTATAAATAAATTTTCACCCAAGGAATGCTTATAATCTACCACACAAATCTACTAAGTGTCAGCCAACACTAACATTGGTGAAAATAAATAAATAGCATACAGCTAAACCGCTTCCTGTTACACGCTTTCGTCTTTTTACAAAACAACATATTGCAGGAAAAGGAGAAGAATCACGTTAGATATCAAAAAGTCATACCAAAATCTGAGAATATCGCAGATATACTCACTCAACCAAATATTCCATCTAAACAACATCTCGAATCGATTATCGCCATGATATAAAGTAATTAACACTTGCGCGCGCGCCTGTCCGTTAGCACCTGCCCACGCGCCGGCGACGGTTTAACTTGCGCCGACAAATAAACACTAGCCAACGCAAGGTGTGGTCTCAGTGTAACGCCGGCCCTTAAATGGAAGCTGTTAGGAATTTTCAATTTGCTCGCCATTACGTTGTGATTTAAACATCAAACGGCAAGTCGGCTTATCTGTAAAACGTTTTGCAGAACGTCGGAGAAAAGGTTTTATATACTGGTGTTGTGGGTAGATTTTATAGGTATTAGTTTTGACTTGCCTTGTCACCGTCCCAGATCTAGTTAGTCATTTAATTAAATGAATGTATGAAGGAATGTTTTATATCTCACAATTTCTTAGCTTAATTTCATGGCTTTCTTGGAAGTTTATGTCATGTATATTTATCAAATACATTAAGCTTACCTTAAGCTACTTTTATCACAAGCTCTGAAAAGTTGAAAGCAGTTTTTGTAAGGTTATTTTAAAAGTCAATAACACGCTTACTTGTCCAAAGAATAACAACAAGCATTCTTCCAAATCAACACCAAATTATGATTGGACTAAGACTATTAAACTTGAGAGATTTACAAGCTGTCACTTTGCCCAACGCCAGTACTTATTAGATTAACCATCAAAATTCCACCTTAACTTTGAATCATAATCAGCTTATCGCTGTTCACTGTTGAACGACAGCCTCTCCCAAAGATCGCCTACCATTCCGGTCTTGGGCAGACCATATCCATTCATGTTAGATTAACAGCTTTTAACAGTCCACTGTTGGACATAGGCCTCTCCTTAGTAGGGAGGTTTTTGCCTACTATTCTACGCTGACAAGACCGGTTGACAGTCATATGGCTGTCAACCGGTCTCTGTCAAAAGCAAAATAATGGATATCCATTTTTTTGCATTTCCTGCATTCCTTCCATTGAATAATGATTTCAATCAAGTTTGATTCCAATCGTAATAGAATTCGCGGAAATAAATTACAAAAAAATAAATAGCGATTTTTCCTTTTTCAATTTTACTTATACGTCCCGCTAGCACTGACACCCTACCCATTTTTTTAGTGTTGTACGATGTCGGACGACACGCTCCGAATAGTAACGGTGTGAACTATTCTGTTACACGCCGACAACAGCTCACATTTACCTACCAGACTGATCTCACTCATCTCCTACTCTCTCTCTCGTTATAGGAGTTTTTTACTGACGTAGGTCAGAGGTGACTTAAATAACCTTGACTGCCTCGGTGGTGCAGTGGTAGCGCATGCGACTGCTGTGCTTGAAGTCTCGGGTTTGGTTCCAGGATCGGATGGATTTGTATAATTCGCAAATATGCGTTTCGGAATTTGGATGTTTTCTGTTTATGTTTATGTATGTATTTACAAAAAAAGTTAATATAATAAATAAATAAATATTTTGGACATCTAACACACAACGCCATCTAGTCCTAAGCTAAGCAGAGCTTGTGTTATGGGTACTAGACAACTGATACAAAGACATAAATACTTTTTTTTTGTAAATACATACATATTATACATAGAAAACACCCTAACTCCGAAACAAATATTTGCAGATCTCACAAACACTTGGTTCGACCCGAGACCTCAAGCACAGCAGTCGCACACACTACCACTACGCCACAGAGGCAGTTTCTTCAATATATATTTATATCACTTGTCTGGTACCCAATAGTACAAGCTCTGCTCAGTTTGGAACTGTATGGCGTTGTATGTCATATCTTCAGAAATATTATTATTGTTATTAAATACATGTGCATTGCCTAGTACCCAAAAGAGAATGGGAGGAATTCTACACTTCTAGTATCCTTAATCACTCTAGTGCTGGTAGTATCTCTAATCGCTAGTAGTCTTTTTGAACTACTGCATTTCCAGACCCGTTGCCTATTCGGAAACATTACTGCTTCTAGATGATCTTCTGACTCCAATATAACTTTATTTTTAACCGACTTCAAAAAAGGAGGAGGTTATCAATTCGACTGTTTTTTTTTTTATGTTTGTTACCTCATTACTTTCGACTGAACAATTTTGATGATTCTTTTCTTATTTGAAAGCTGGTGCTTTCCTTGTGGGTCTATTTCAATTTGGTCCAGTTCTTGTAGGCGGTATTGTTTTGTTAAAATTTGTGATTATTTAAGTTTTAGGACAGAGTAGATTCACTTTGGCAGGCTCATACATAAAGAAATATAGTATGGGGCAGATCTGATCAGATTTACATGACTGGCCAACGTGGTATAATGGTGGTATGGCACGGGTCAGATAGTGTTAATTAAAATACGTATTAGCTATGCCCCGCTGTGTTACCCGGGGTTGTTGTACGTTGCTCGTCCCATGTTTTAATTATGTATTTTTCTTTAATAATTAGCCTAAGTTATAACATCAGCTATCTCCCTTTAAAGTCTTTTCAAAAACGATGTAGCCGTTTTGGAAAATTCGGAATTACAAACAGACACTTCTATGTTATTTATTTGTATAAATGTCATTAGATAGTTTGTATAAGGTTTCGTTTGACTGTTTTTTAAATATAAAACGAGTTTCAAGATACTTTTTCCATACAAAAAGTATATGATTGTAACTGCAGGGACTTGTAGACACATCTAACGAAGCGCGTCGTGACTCGATTTCCTGGCACTGAACACATAATGTAGTTATCGACTGATTTCAGAAGGAAACTCACTATTTTCCGAGATGACTACGTTCCAGACAATTGGAGACGTTTATGAAGTTATTTAATTTGAAACGTTATTTTAAATTTGTATATCTAAAACTTCTCTGCATTTTTTTCCACATTAGGAATATTATATGCTGTGTCGCGGGTGACTTTACAACTAAACACGATACGGACTCAAAGAACACATAGACTCATAACAACAATTTGTCGATCACACAAACATGGACAGCAACGAAAACATCGGGGTTCCCACACAAGAGGGGGCCATCTACAAAACGGTGGGTGGTCCATGTACGTCGGGGTTCCAGGGTTTTCCTTTCTAGGGTGCAACTAGTTCCCCAGCTTCTAATAGCCGAGACGGACGGGCGGTTTTAGTCGGTTTGAGTCCGACGTGCCATCATCAGGTGGTGTCCGGAGGGATTTCCGCACAGAAAGGGAGAGAAAAAGGTAGTAGAGCCACGCTGATTTCAGCACGAACGGGCCGGCTCGACCGGGGCGGTACTACCCTCGCACAGAAAATCAACGTAAAATGACAGCATTCGAGCTGTCGTGTTTCGTTGGTGAGTGCGAGACCGGAGGCCCAATTAGTCTAGTCAACAAGTTCCATACTTGTTGACTAGACTAAAAGATGCACAAGCATCACTAGGACGCCATAGTGTGGGTCACCATGCTGCATTGTTGCATTCGCAATGAGTATGGTGGCCACCACTCGTGGATTCTGCTTATGCTTTCCATCAGGCAGAGTAGAGTCATTTTGGCGGGCCAAACATAAAAAAAAAAAAAAGAAAATCAAAATTACAAAATTTGGCGTGTATATAATAGAAAGCGGCGAGTTGACCGAACTTAGGAGTAACTACTAATCCTGTATAACGATTCAGTGATTAGCGTCGACATCGACCACTGGGCCGTGGCCTTCCAGGCATGAGCACCTCACCTAGTTGGAGGATCTTTCCGTCCCTTAACATTAAAAAAACTTAGTACTTTATTTCTGTGACTACACATATACTCGTATTAGGCACTAAAAGAGTATCAAATCTCCGGTAGAGTTCTCTATCGCAGACTCATAAAGGTTGTCAAATAAATAGTGATGTAGCCATATTTGCTAACGTCGGCAGGGATGCAGTCGGCGATCACCCTCAGGAAAACAGAGGGTGCCGGAGGGCAGGACCGGGGATTATTTTGCACCGTTAACTTTAACGATTGATGGGTAGAGGTTATTTGTATGCCAGGGTATTGGCCCTTGAAATAATATTTTTACGAAAATAATAACTTGGGACATTTCAAACATAGGTCTGATCTTGAAGTAGGAGTCCCACTGCTGATAAACATATCTAAATACTTACATTATCTTTACATAATATATAAAATTTTACCAAAATAAAAACCGATTTCAAGGTTCGACTCGATTTCTCTTGGATGCCATCATCAGATCTTAGTGTCCTTGTCATGGTACCATCGTTAGGATATCTCCTTTCCATTAAAAAAAGAATCATTAAAATCGGTTCATAAACGACGAAGTAATCCGCGAACAAACATTAAAAAAAAACAAGGCCTACAAGAGAAATCGAGTCGAACCTTGAAGTCGGTTTTTGTTTTTGTTAATTATATTGTAACCTCTGTGCATCACTCTGTGCACAAGATTTCTACACCACCCTAAGGTTGACTGGAAGAGAATACCTTGGGCATTAAGTCCGCCGATGCACAATTTCTTTTTCTATCTGTTATGATGTGTGTACTTTAAAGATAAATAAATTAAAAAAAAAGTGCATAAAGTTTTGAATAAATAAATAAAGTTTAATAAACTGATCGTTATTATATAGCGAGAGTTGTTTCACTTTTTTTTTGTGCGGAAATCACCCGGCACCGTCGAAAGGAAAACCATGTAACCCCGACGTACTTCGGACCATCTACGATTTGTAGGAACCCTGTGCAGGAACCCTGAATTTCACCGGTAATATATTTTGAAGTTTTGTGAAGACCTGTTATAATGTTATTTTTAATATCTTTTCAGGTAATTCAAGATTGGTTTTTTCCTGAAGCTTTAGAAGTGAAGTGATCCAGTTGGGTATGTTGAAAATATACATTTTGAGCAAATTTGGGTACATTTGTTCAATATTATTCATCTTAGGAGAGTCATGCTACATTAAAAATAGGCTCGGTTTATTTACTAAGTAGTCTGAAAAGTTGCCAACCTCAACGTGAACATAGCAGAACTCGGTAATATCTTCAGTTCATCTTTTTCTTTTAATTTATATATAAGCCGGCTAAAGTGTCTCTACTTTGATGTTGACTAAACTCACTGCGAATACAGACAATGCTGCATGGTGACCCACACTATGACACTGCATCATTGGGCCTCTGGTTTCGCACTTACCAACGAAACACGACATCATGAATGCTGTCATTTTCATTGTGTATTGCTGGGAGAAGTGTGTAGACTTTAACAAGAAAATGTAGAAAAAAAAAATATCCTCTATTATCTTTATGTGAGAACTTTTTAGACCACGCAGGGAGATATAGCATCATCTCGCTACGCCCTTTAAGAGCAATCGGAAACGGGGATGTGAATGAAATGATATTATCTGTATCGTCCTTCTAAAGCGTTTGGTCCAAGTTTTAAACTGATAGCTGGTAACAGAGTCTCGAATAACCATAAAACAACCCTTGGTACAAATGAGATTCCAAATTAAAAACTTAAGAGGTATAAACGTGACAGTGGTAACTACTATTACATTTGGCTTAGCGCCGACTTCAAACAGATTTTAGGTACCTAGCGCACATAATAATACTACTATTTAAATGAATAAAGAATTAGGTATAGACAAGAATTGGCACGTAGCAATTTATGAAGAGCCAGTTTATTTTACGCTTTTTAGTGTTTTTTGGCAGGGAGTTTTCGTTGGATGGTTTTTGGAAGTCTGTTTTTTTTTATAAAAACTTTTTATTATGTGAATGATCCTCCCACGGCTATTTGTATATATAACTATATTTACTTTTGTGCAAAAGCACACTTATTGCTGTTGCATTTCTTGTGATGTATAAACCTGGAACAGGAATAGAGGTTACATAATATAAACGATGAAAATAATTGTTTACTAATTGACCCACGCAACTTTGATTACGTCTCTTTTCAATTGCTCCTATTGGTCTAAGCTTGATGTTAACTATCTTAAGCACGCCACCACATTTAAGAAAAAGTTAAAATCGGTTAATACATAGTTTCGGTGTTTATCGTAAGCTACAACGTGACACGAGACTTACATATAATTGATATCAAAATATTTCTTAGTAAAAACGTAGAATACTTAATTATATTACGTTACATGGCATGCCACACATCTGGAAAAATATGAATGAAGAAAATTTGTATTCGACCGAGCACCAAAAGAAAAATATACGCAAAACTTTTAGTCTCTGAAAACAACTGACGACATTTAGTTTTCGTCCACTTCGTATTTCTAGTAATTAGTAATCGCCCATCGCTCTTGCCTTGCCGAACGCCCCGTAGTTAATTTCTGTTTGGGAGTCTCCCTTTGAAGTCCGGAGGTTGCATATTAAATTCTCTTAGTCGACGTATTCCGATCAAAGCGAATAATTATTTTAATATAAATTACACACATAATTTCGACAAAATCCGTATATTTACACCATTTGGATATATTTTAGATAATATATTCGCAAATTATGTATTTAATGAACTTGGTTATCGTTGAACAAATGACGTATTTTATTAGTTTTGGAGTGTTATACGGGTCGAGTTTCAGGAAAATATGATGAGTCAAGTACTGTCATCTTAAAATAAAGAAGTGGATGGAGTAAAGTGGTTTAGATATTTCATAAAGTGGTGACATTAATGGCAAAGCGGCGCCTGCGGTCGATGCGGTAGGTCTTTTAATAAATAAATCTATATATTAATACGTGAAGCAAAAACTTTGTACACGTTTTCATGAAAATTATGCAAACGGAGGATTATGAAATTTGGCATAGTTAAAGTTTATATGGGGGAGAAAGAGAGAATAATAGTATGTAATATGGATTGTGTATAATTGAATAAAAATATTATACTTTTTAAGTTATTGATATCATAAGTTCATAACATAAACAGTTAAATATTGACTCTCGTTAAAATAAAAACAAAAGGAATATGGACGCAATGAGTGTCATGTTCCTCCAGCACAAAGAGAGGATCCTCCGACCGGACGAGGTGATTATACCTGGCGAGCCACCGCTAGACAGATGATGTCGAGAAGTTGTACACATGACTACCTCGCCTCGGTGGCGTAGTGGTAGCGTAAACGACTGCTGTTGCTTTGGTCTCGGGACCTGAAAATATTTGTTTCGGAGTTTGGGTATTTTCTATGTGTAATATGTGTTTTCTGTGTGTATTAACAAGAAAAAACATAAATTTATTTATATAAGTTGGTGTACCTATAGTACAAGCCCTGCTTAGTTTGGGACTAGATGGCGTTGTGTGTTAGATGTCCTAAATATTGTTATTATTATTATATACTAATGAGCGCGAGAACTTCTTTATCGCAATGCAGGATTAATAGTTACTTCGTAATTGGCGCTATAATGTTACTGTTGTGTATGCGGAATTCGCTACAAACAATTCCAAATATATCGATTAAACAAAACGATTAATTATTTATCGATAAGGAATCTAGTCAAATTTATCGGTATTTTAAGGTTTGCTTCTGTTATTAAATTTATTTAAAGACTTGCTGTTAAATTTCATTATAATTTTCTCACACTTTCGGAGGTAATGTGCTACTACAGATATCGGACTAAGTTAATGTAAGTAGGGTGGCCATGAAGCGGAAATTAAAGCGGGATATTCTTGGTTTCTTAAAATTTCTACAAGTTTTCGTTACGGTCCTAATTAATTCAGTAGGGTTATTTAGCAATCTAAAAGATAGCAGTGGCAGTTGTGCTTAATGGACACCTGATGCCGGTGGTCACTTACCATGAAAAACGGTTCAAGATAATCACTTTTTCACAATATTATTTGTACTTTGTCAAACCATACTATTGTTATAAGTTTTTTTTATTGATAAACAAAAATTTTAACAAAAAATCACCCGCTTCAAGAACTGAAATGGGACCACACGGGAAGCACTAACTTACAAATAAAAAAAGAATCATCAAAATCGGTTCACCCAGTCGAAAGTTTTAAGATAACAAACGTAAAAAAGAATACAGTCGAATTGAGAACCTCCTCCTTTTCTGAAGTCGGTTAAAAACAATTCAACATATCCATATTTTAAATTTAAGCCTTCATACATACTCATAAACTCCCCTCTTTATGATGTTAGTGTTGTGTTATACAATGACAGATTGATAAATACTTCTTCTCTTTTTTTATTGAGGGGACAAACGAGCAGACGTTTCGCTAGATGATGGCGGATTACCGTCGCCCAAGGGCACCCGCAACACCAGAGGCGTCACAAGTGCGTTGCCGGCCTTTTAAGAAGGAGTACGCTTAGTCGCGAGTCTTGAAGGTTTGAAGGTCGGATTGGTCCGGGAATACCGCAGGCGACAGTTCGTTCCACAGTTTTGTTGTGCGAGGCAGAAAGTTCCTAGAAAATCGCACAGTTATGGACTGCCAGCCATTTAAGTGATGGGGATGAAACTGCTGTCGCGTAGGAAGATGGCGGAAAGAGGCGACAGGAATCAGTCCGAACAATTACTCGGGGCACTCCCCTTAGTAAATGCGGTAGAAGATGCATAGTGAAGCCACAACTCTACGCAGCGCCAAAGAGGCCAGCCGAATAGAAAATTCCTGTTAGTCGACGATTCGGGTCGCTCTCCGTTGAATGCGGTCCAAAGCGGGGAGCTGGTACTGGGGTGAGGGCTAGTTTGCAGCATGTCATTGATATGGAGGAAGAACGGAGTAGGCGATAGCACACAGCCTTGCGGGACACCAGCATTCACAGGTATGGAGTCAGAGCATTCACCGTCAAAAACGACCTTTACGATTCTACCTGCTAAAAAGCTGGTGACCCATTCGCATAGTTTCTCGGTAAGCCCATAAGAAGGGAGCTTCGAAAGAAGCGCTTTATGCCAGATCCGAACGAAGGCTCTCGCAATGTCCAAAGTAACTGCCAAGGCTTTCTTTCCCCTTAGTCTCAATCGCCTGTGCCCAGCGATGTGTCAGGTATACCAGAAGATCACCAGCTGATCGACCCTTACGGAACGTATTGCTATCGCTAAGCAAATGATGATCCTCTAGGTACCGCAGGAGTTGATGATTAATCTCCACTCGGACACATCACGGACTCCATTATTTTCGAGAAGAGGGAATTTATGGCTATCGGCCTGTAGTTAGATGGATTTGAGCGATCGCCTTTTTTAGGGATCGGGTGGACCAATGCTGCCTTCTACGATGTCAGGACTACGCCAGAAGAGTAGGAGAGCCGAAAAAGACGCGTTAAGACCGGTGCTAACTCTGGAGCGCACATCTTCAACACATTAGGAGGGATTCCATCCGGGCCACTCGACTTATGGATATCAAGGGATAAAAATGCTAAGCGCACTGAGCGTTAGTGCAACTGGATTTCCAGCATACAACTCTCGCACCGCGGTATGGTAGGCGGCTCCTGTTCCCCGTCATCCAAGGTCGAGTTGGACGCAAAATGTTTTGCCAGAAGATCGGTTTTCTCCTTTACGTCATAGGTTAACTAAGATTATTTCCTATGTGCAGAGGTGGAAAGGATGGCTTACAAAAATTGCCTTCGATAGCCTCTTTGTGGTAACCAAAATGTTGTATCAAATTTAATGAGAAAAGTGCAAAGTTTCACATACATATTTCATCTTGTGGTCACCGCGCGACACAAATTAGTGCTTTCAATATTCACAGCCTGGTCTCTGTGCTCCAATTCGGTATACTCGTGAACAAAATCAGTATTTAAATTATTTATTGCTCTCTTTTATTTTTTATTCATTTAAAAATACATCTCACGCACTAGGAATATACACCCTGTGTCGCGGGGGGACTTTACAAACATACATGAAATGGATACAAGGAACACCCAGACTCAGAACAACAATTTTTGGATCACACAAAGTATTGTCCCATGTGGGATTTGGCCACTTGGCGCAGTAGAAAGCGGCGTGGCGACTGCTTAAACGACTTGGCTAACCTCGCAGTGTCTGACCATATTATTAGCTCGGGTCAATGATTTTTATAATAAAGGAGGTTTTTTGTCAATTACGTCCGATCTACGGCTTAACAGTTTTAGATAACAATGTGCACACATTTAGATTTAAAAATTGATTTGTAACTTGATTTGTACTTTGTTATTATTAGTCTTATTTTTATGCATTAATAGGCCTACGGATAAATTAACTAAAAAAGTTATACTCTATGGCCTCATACGACTATACTGCTAAAGTTAAAAAAATGCGTGGAGTCCCTCCGCGCGGAAGAAGTGAAACTTCGTAATGTGCAACAATGCTTTCATACCTCCTCCATGGTAGCGTTAAACGTTTGAAAACTTCGTAATGTGCAACAGTGCTTTCATACCCCTTCATGGTAGCGTTAAAAGTTTAACGCAACCGTTAAACACAACCTTGTTGGAAGTCACAAGTTTCACTTCAAAAAACGTTACAAATTTTATAGCAACCTTCAAATAACATATTGTAGTAGGTATCATTCAGGAGAGTATTTCTTCGCTTTGACTATTCTGTTCGGTAGGTACAATATTAAGAATCAAAACTAGAACTTTTTGCATAGAGTACATGATCAGAAAATCTCCATAACCACAATACCGTTAAATTTGTATGAAGTCTCTCTTATTTTAAACCAACGTAACCTATTTGGAATTCTGCCCAAATGAATTTTCATCATGAAAATAATGGGAATTCGATTTAATAATGAGAAATCGATTATCACTTACGTGCACGAGTGTACGTACCAATCATGATCATGAATTAACATTTTACGAGATAAAGCGCCTCGTAAACAGTTTAACGTGTTAAAAATTAAGCTCGCCTGTACTTAGTAATTACCATCAATGCCAGTATTAAAGGGAAATGAACCTTAAAATTCTGAATGAAAGTTCAAATTACATTGATTCACCCCACTCCTGAATAATCCACGGCCGCCACCGTAAAGTTCCTAAGTAAAAACGTTATTTCCTAAAAACTCACAGCTACCGGTTTTGAACATTAGCCGTAACAAACATACAGGCAAACGGACAAAAGATTTATTACTTTGTTTTTTCTAAACATTTAGGTCCCTTTACTAAAAATCTGTTACTAACCCGTAACTCTGTTATTAGCTACCTCTGTATGTATGTAGTGTAATCTCGATTGTTACCCACTTAAGGCAATCAGATTACGTGCAGTATATCCTCCCAAATAAACAGAGAAATTTCCAAATCGGTTCATAAATAACAGTGTTATGATCTAACAAACATTAAAAAAACAACATAATCGACAAACCCCTTTTTAACCCGACTTCCAAAAAGGAGGAGGTTCTATGTTCCACTGCATGTATTTTTTTTTTTTTTTTTTTTATGTATGTTCACCGATTACTTCGTCAGTTGTGGACCGATTTTGAAATTTTTTTTTGGATTCGAAAGGGTATGCTCCCGAGGTGGTCCCATTGCCACCATATCAGGATCTGATGATGGGATCCCAGGGAAATCGAGAGAAACCCTCAATTTTTATAGGCACATACTATGTTTTTCGTATATTTTCTGAAGTTACACCGGTATTTGCGTCCGGTAGTCATCATTTTATGATGATGAGCTGATGATGTAAGGCACAACTCCTTAACGGTTAGGAGTTGGAGGATAAATCTTTAAATATCATATGTATATATGTTACCTTTAGTCGTATTCTTTTAAATTATTTAGGTAAGCTGATGATGGATGGATGGTCTTTTTTTTTTTACTTGAGGGTAGTTGAAAGTACAACATACAACTTAAAAGCTCTTTTAAATAACTTAAAATAGAAATAGAAATAATACATTTTTTTATAAATTTAATGAATATAATAAGTCCTTAGTGGTAAATACCTGCTAGTTTAGTGTTATTTCCATAATAATAACTAAAGTTTTCAAAACTCAAAAGTGAAAAATCACAGCATTACTATGAACAGTCTACAAGAGCTGCAGGACTGCTTTGAGAAGAGGATGGCAAATTTCGAAGCAGATCTCTCGAAGAAAGCGTCAAATGCTGCTAGTTTAGCCGGTCTCGCAGAGGATTTCACAATATTTAAGAGTCTTGTCCTCGAGAAGCTGAAATCCTTCCAGAGTCAAATGAAGGTGATTGTGAAGGAGGTGGACAACATGGAAACACGCAGCCGTCGCAAAATACTCCTTGTACATGGCATCACAGAAAAGAGGGATGAGAACACATCCCAGGTTGTGGCGGAGGTCGTAGCAAGTGAGTTAGGTCTGGACTCCTTTACATCTGAGGATTTAAGCCGGTGCCACAGGATGGGTCGACAATCTTCGAGTGATAAACCAAGACCCATTCTGGTGAAATTTTGTAAAGTGGCAGTGCGAGACAGGGTTTGGGGGTCTAAGACCAGACTTAAAGGCACTGGTGTGACCCTTTCCGAGTTCCTGACCCGGTCGCGACACTCAGCCTTCATGGCAGCACGCGAAGAGTTCGGGATCAGGAGGTGTTGGACCAAGGAAGGTTCTGTTTTTGTTCTGGGTCCGGACGGTTCACGCTACCGTGTTACTTGTGTCGCTGATCTATACCCGATTAGGCCAGTGGTTGCAGATAAGCCAACTGCAACCAAAACTCTAGCTGCGAAGACGAGAAGAGCAGCTGCCGGTACAAAAAAATAGATGTCTGTGGTTTGTTTACATAGTGTTTCAATGTGTCATTAAAACTGTCTGGGTGAACTTCACGTGAGAATCAGTTCTTATAAATAACTTTCACTAACATTCAAAAATAATAATGAAATCACTTTCACATATTATTAGAAATTAGTTTACCTCTTTTAATAACAAATCAAAGTCATCTGTCAAAATTGCGTTCCAATTCCAAACCCTCTGAAACACTATTGTTTCGCATTCGTCATTTGACATTTTGGAACATAGTCTTTTTGCTCGAGAAGTTCACCCTGATTAGTCTCATTCATTTTTCTTTTGTTTTTTTGTTTTGTATTTCTACCTTTTTTTTCTCTCTCTTTTGTATTTAGTTAAATACCTTTCAGCGTTTTAAATGTAAAACACACAACTGGCGGGTGGATCAAAGTGGATAACTTAGATTGCTTTAAATATTTATTTGCTTTATAGTTATTCTATTCTTCTTGTTATTATTTTATATTTATATATTAATAGGTATCTTAGTTTTATTTATTTTATTTAATATTGCATTATTGCATCTTAATGTCTGACCTTGACATTAGTGATGATGACAGTTTTCACTCCATAAACAGTCTTAATTCTAGTTACGTTAGTATACCCTCACTCCAAGAGAGTCTCCAGTACCAATTTTCTGATGCTCCGCGGAATTTTAATGTAGTCCATATAAATGCCCAGAGTATTCCAGCTCATTTCCCTGATATGCTGGCTACCTTTAACTGTAAAAACATACACGCTATATTAGTCTCAGAGACATGGTTAAAACCGTGCTTACCTTCCACATCATACACTCTTCCAGGTTTTAATCTTATAAGGAATGATCGTGCGACTGGTGGTGGGGGTGGTGTTGGTATATATCTGCGACAACACATTTCTTTTACCATTGTAAGTCTGTCCTCACAACCCCCACCTCCGGACGCGGGTGAACATCTCTTCTTAGAATTAGACATTGATCATTCAAAAGTTTTGCTAGGTGTTTACTATTCACCCTCATCACGTAATAACTATTTTTCCTCTTTCGAAAATTTATTAGAAAACCTATCTCCCTCCTATAGCCACACATTAATAATGGGTGATTTCAATACTTGCTTGATGAAAAATGACCATCGCTCCTCTTCGTTACGCAGAGTAGTGGACTGCAATAACTTATCACTTCTTACACTTGATGCTACTCACCACTTTCCTAATTGTATGCCTTCTCTTCTTGACCTTATTCTTGTCTCTTCCACAGATCATGTCATCAGCCATGGCCAGTATCCAGCTGATGCTTTCTCTTATCATGACTTGATATTTATTTCTTATGCTATCCGCCCACCCAAGGCAAAGCCGAGAATTCTTGTGCAACGCAATTTTAGCGGAATGAATCTTGCTAAACTAAAAGAGGACGCCCATAACATCAACTGGTCTGTTTTACTGGGTTCGCATTGTGTAAATGAAAAAGTCAAAATACTCAACGAAAACTTAATTCAACTTTATAACGTACACGCACCTTTGCGATCGATCAAACTTAAACACTTACCGGCTCCGTGGCTTACTGAGGAGATACGACGGATTATGTCCAAAAAATGTGTAGCTAAAAGTAAATACAGGCGTCGACCAACGGATACTAACCTGGAAAAATATGTATATCTGAGAAATCTCTGCAATAAGATGTGTAGAAACGCACAACGCCAATATATCCACTCTTCCGTAGAAAACGGAGATCCAGCAAAAGTCTGGAAATTTCTTAGAACATTGGGAGTCGGGAAGTCTCGTCAAGAGTCTATTCCTAAAAATTTCAACATTGACCTACTTAATAAACATTTCTCTACCTCGTCTGACATTAGTGATAATACTAAAGTTAATACTCTTAGATATATTTCCTCTACCCCAACTCCCAACTATCCACCTTTCGTCTTTGATCAATTGTTCGATTGTGATGTTAGGAAGACCATTCTGGCGATTTCATCCAGTGCAGTGGGAAGTGATTGCATCAGCCGAAACATGATTCTTCCTATCCTTGACGAAATCCTGCACATCCTATGTCATATCCTTAATCACTCTGTGACAAGCAGTGTTTTTCCGTCTGCATGGAAAGATGCCCAACTAATCCCTCTTCCTAAGAAAGCTAAACCCTCATCATTCTCTGACTATCGGCCCATATCTATCTTACCCTTCCTGTCTAAAGTACTTGAACGCCTTATCCACTCTCAACTGAGTAACTTCCTTTCCAAAAATTCCTTACTGAACCCCTTCCAATCAGGCTTTCGACCTGGTCACAGCACTACTTCTGCGCTGGTACACATTACAGATAGCATCAGGCTGGGTATGGATAGTGGAATGATCACAGTACTCACCTTGCTTGATTTTAGTAATGCTTTTAATACTGTAGATTTTGAAATTCTGCTTGGTATACTACGGTCTCTTAACATATCTCCAAGGACAATTGATTGGTTTCTTAGTTACCTGTCTGGTCGCCGGCAACGTATTTGCATTGAAGACTCGGTGTCCTCCTGGTGCAGTATTTCTGCTGGTGTACCGCAGGGTGGCGTTCTATCTCCTTTACTCTTCGCTGTTTTTATAAACTCAATCTCTAATCAATTAAGTTCCTTCTACCATCTTTATGCGGACGATTTACAAATATATACACAAGCTCCGATTGACTTGTTACCAGAGGCGTTCAACACTATTAATGCTGATCTGCGTCGCATTAGCGAATGGAGTCACAATTATGGACTCAAGGTAAATCCTGTTAAGACGCAGGTATGTGTTATTGGCAGTCCCAGGATGATCGCAAGAGTTAACTGTGCACAACTGCCCCAAATTCAATTTGGTGGCACCTCTCTTGAGATCAGTTCTAGTGTCAAAGATTTAGGGATCTACATAGACAATACTTTATCTTAGGGTTCACAGATACAAGAGGTCAGTCGAAAGCTATTTGCTTCTGCCGGTTCTCTGCGAAGACTTCGTAATTTTCTTCCGATTGCGACTAGGGCTGCACTTGCACAAGCACTTCTACTTCCAATTCTCGACTATGCCGATGTCAGCTATCTGAATCTCACTGAAGCACAACTTGATAAGCTTGAGCGACTACAAAATCTCTGTATACGATTCATATTTGGCCTTCGTAAATATGATCACGTCTCTGAATTCCGTCAAATGCTCAAGTGGCTTCCGATTCGCTCTCGCCGGAATACTCATATCCTCATCTTTCTCTACAATATTTTGTTTAATCCCAGAGCCCCCTTCTACCTCAAAGAACGATTCAAGTTCCTTAATGACACGCATGAAAAATGTCTAAGGTCATCCGAGAATTTGAGACTGGAGATGCCTCTGCATTCCACAAAGTTTTACGACCAGTCATTCACTGTTGAAGCTGTACGCTTGTGGAATGCACTACCGATAAAAATCAGGAAAGCGCAGACAATTAACGAATTCAAGAAATTGGTTCATGAACATTATCATAATTAAAACAGGCACGAATTAAGGTATGATGTGGATTTATATATTTATTCATACGTGATTTAGTTATCTATATATGTATGTGTATCTATTAGTATGTATAAGTATGTGATATATATGTATGTGTATATATAAATATATGTTTTACGTTATATTTTTTAGCAAATAATATAATTAATTAAAAACTCACTGCACCGTCAACTACCACTGTCTCTCCTACACATTTTGATCCATCCTAAGGTTGCCTGGAAGAGATTGCTTTTGGCAATAAGGCCGCCCTTTGTACACTACAACTCATATTTTATGTACTCTTGTAACTGTGTAATATTATGGTGTACAAATAAAGAGTTTTCTATCTATCTATCTATGGAAGGTACAACTCCTCAACGGTTAGGAGTTGGAGGATAATTCTTTCAATTTCATACGTATCTAAAGACTTCTTCAGTCGTATACTTTCAAGTTATTTAGGTGAGCTGATGACAGAAGGTTAAACTCTTCCACAGTTAGGGATTAGAGTTGATTTTTGTATTAAACGTACGTATAGACCTTAATTTGTATTCTTGATGATGAAATTTGATGAAATAGTTCAACTTGCTACTTACCTACGATTGTTTGCACTAAAAACTGAAAAATAATAACTTTTTATAAAAAAAAAAACCGACTTCCAAAAAACATCCAACGAAAACTGTCTGCCAATAAAACACTTAAAAGCGTAAAATAAACTGGTTCTTCATAACACGCTTATACCTAATTCTTTATTCATTTAAATAGTAGTATTAAAATGTGTGCTAGGTACCTAAAATCTGTTTGAAGTCGGTGCTAAGCCAAAAAGAATACAAACGAACAATTACAAAAATCTAAGCGATAGTCACTTAGCACCGACTTCTAACAGATTTTAGGTACCTAGCACACATTTTAATACTACTATTTATATGAATAAAGAATTAGGTATAGGCGATTTATGAAGAACCAGTTTATTTTACGCTTTTAAGTGTTTTATTGGCAGAGAGTTTTCGTTGGATGTTTTTTGGAAGTCAGTTTTTTTTTTATAATACAAAGTAATTTAAGAAGGGAATCCCCTAAAAGAATTGTATAACATGGACACTCAGGCGCTGCCAACTTCAGCGCAATTTTCACAACAAAATCCTTTGAAGCGTGACAAATATCCTGAATAGGCCATTGTGTTGGGACGGCTGTCTCCGGACCACTCCTCATGCAATATTTATATCCTCAGATAATCAGTGTATTGCTCAGAAATCAATGCATTCCTTAACAGTACGATGACACAGTCATAAGCGTAGCGGGAGCGGGAGCGATGGCGATAAGGTTTTTTAATTTTGACCTACTGCCAATTGTCGTATGAATACAAAACTTTTTAAATACAAATATGATATGGTAAGGTATGGTATGTTCTTTTAACATACGCATTGATGCAGACCGTCTAGCCAGTGTGGTACAGTACAGTAGACTAAAAATTTCCGTTTCCTAGAAGATGCCTATCTCTAGCAGTGGACTGTTAAAGACTGGTGACATACCTATATCTTGGAGATATTCATATTTAATTGAGCCCTAAAGTGTATGACAAAACTGTAATGGTTGATGTCTTTGATTTCTACTTGTCATTTCTATTTTTCAATTATGAGACAGACATACAGTACACGACCACTGCCACATAATGAGGCAGTGGTCGTGTACTCCTCATTGTACTACTGCTGTCTCAGTCCCTTTTTTATAACCCATGATGATTAATAGCCTCCTTATTAATTTTCCTTACCTCACTACATAGTCCCTTTGTTCCATTTGTGAATGATTACATTTACAATTTGTTTCTTCAGGTAATCAACGTTTACCATTCCTTAAAAGTACGCAGACAGTAATAAGCGTAGCGGGAGAGTAAGCGTTAGCGATTTACATTTGTTTAATTTTTACTAGGTATACAAATCTTGAAAATTGATCTTAACTCACTTTTATTTGTCATATCGTTATGAACTTAATATGTATAATTAAGTTGGAATAACTTTGTAATTTGGAATTGGGAGTTGACATGGTAATGGAGCCAGGAGATGGATTGTATATCTTTTTCGTGGTTATACATAGATAAACTAGTTGAGAGTATGGACTCATATGAGTCCAACTGCGAAACCCTTTTTAATCTTTTGGAAATTTGAAGAATTTACTCTCCGTTAATCTCAGTCACTTGATAAATACATTAAATAAAAAAAAGTATATTTACTAACCTTCTAAGCATTAATTTGTGTATATCCGCGTCTGTGTATTAAAAGAAGCAAGTAGAATAGTTTTTATTGTTGTTTAAGTACTAAGCAGGAAACAGTAATATTATTCCCAATCAATACAGAAATACTTCTGAATAAGTCAGAAGTATGGAATCTCTACTGATTTTCCGAGATGAAACGATTATTTATACATTATTACTAGCAACGCCCCTCGTCTTCGCGTGGGTTCAGTACGGAAAATACCTATGTTACTCTGAGTGAGATGTACAGCTTTATTTTTTCCGACATCTTCAACAAACATCGTTATATTTTAGCCAATATACTCAAAAGTTTTACAAATTATGTACGAAAACCTTCCTCAAGAATCACTCTGCCTATAAGCAGAAACCGCATAAAAATCCGTGCAGTAGCTTTTGAGTTTATCGCGTACAGACAGACAGACGCGGCGGAGGACTTTGTTTTACATATGTAGTGATTCAGTCATCTTTTACCTCAATATAAACGATCCGCTCTTCGATCCCTAATTTGGTCTCACCCGTAGCTAGTCGCGACAGTCTCCGATTGCTGTATGTTTTATTCATCACCCCCCTCTGGAATTTGCCCGTCACCACCACCGGTAGCTTCAAGATTGCCAATTTGACCAGCTAACTAGATATATTATTTAATTTGAATACCTGTATAGTTTATGTTTTATGCTGTCGTGAGGTTCTTAGTTAGGCGTCCGGCTTGAATGAGTTAATATTACATTATGCTGCTAGGAAATCGTCATTAATGAAGCCTAGCCAAATTGACATTCTACAAACGTTAACGATAATAGAAAACTAACAAATTTTATTATTTTTATTAAAGTCAACTCCCGCATAAGGAATAAACATCCTGTGTCGCGAGGGACTTTACAAACACACATGAAACGAACACAAAGAAAACCCAGACTTAAAACAAGAATTTGTGGATTACACGAAGTGTTGTCCCATGTGGGATTGAAACCCACAACACTTGGCGCAGTGGAAAGCGGCGTGGCGACCGCTTAAACCACTACGCCAACAGTACAGTCAAAAAGTGCATCCCCTCATCAAATGAAGCCACTCACGAAAACGGAAAAATTATATATAGATTATAGATATAAAATTATAGACAGTAATAACTTGTAAAATTTGTTCCGGCGATACCGGACTATAAGTTTGATTTCTATTCAGTATACAATTTAAGAATCGAGTACATATGCATGTGGTATGGTTTGGTATCCGTGTGGTAAACAATGAAGGATATGGAGTGTCCCCTACTCATCGAATGGGTGTCGTAAGAGGCGGCTATGGGAAAAACCAAACAGGAAAACATCACTGAAAGGAAAATAAAAACCACCGTTGTACAGTAAGCCAAAACCTCTTTGTTAAGAAAATACTTATGTCCACATATAACTCTCAAACTCAAAACAAAAATATCGGAATAGCACAAAGTGTGACAGATCACAACCACTAAAATCAGCGCCTTAGGAAGTGTCTAGGTGACCGCTTAAACCACTGCACCACCCGCGCATTGAAGTTATGTCCGATTTTAGTATTGTGATGGGTAGATGACTATCAAGTCAAACCAGTATTCTTTTAGACGCGACAACGTCTTATAATTCGATGGAGCCGGCTGCACGCACGAAAAAACATGACTCATGCGGCGTTACTTGACGTCATGCGGCGTTCCATTTAAGGCTTGAAGTGCAAGCGAGAGACAGCACAAGCGTCGGTGACGTCGTTGACGTTCGTCTCGAAATATAGCGAGTGTGGTACCTACATTTGGCTTGGCACCGACTTCAAACCTATGAATAGGTAGCACATACAAATTAAGTTATTTTATACTTTTTAGTTTTTGAAGTCGGTTTTTTTAAACGAAGTTTTTTTTAAAACAATAAAACGATATCCGCGATACCTTTCTAAATGGAACACTAAGACGTGAAGTCATACGCTATTGTCAAATTATTTACTTTCAATGTTGATTTGATAATATCAAAAAAAAACAAGAACAGTAGATTTATGATGGAGGACAAGTCATGGTGTACTTAAATTGTGTGTGTTACATTCAACGACAGCAGTGGACATTGAAAGGCTGTTGATGAAGAAGATGAACATCCATATGAGCATTACTTTCAACGTTTGTCTAATACTCGTATGTTTCTCTGCGTTCAGGAACCCATGTTACGAACTACGAATAATTTAAGCACCTTTAATAATATTATTCCATAAATCAATAGCCAGTAATTGCCTAAATATCAATACGACTAATAAATCTAGCTAATCTGGGTGTATGACTAAACGGCGGCTTGCCAACTGGGTGCCCCTACGATTACACACTCCATCCATCTTTGTTTGGATCGACGCCAGCTCACAGCGAGTATTGCATTGCTACGGGCACTATTTGTGAAAATTAGCGGTGATTTACATGCATATTTGTTATATGTGACAATGTTATACTTGGTTGTACAAATTTAGGCATAAATTTGCAATTTAGGCATATAGATATGAGTAAGCTGTGTCGGGTCAGTTACAGATCTGCCGTACATGTGATCTGATTAAAAAACATTATTGACCAGTATAAATGAAATTATTATTGGATGGGCTTTTCATATCAAGGTGGAGTTCAAAATCATCTTCCGAATTACACCAAATTTTCCTAAATAAAAAAGGGTATAAATTAATATTTTTACGGACAGGTTTTGATATAAATGGCTGGCCTTACAGTCCTTACATTCGACAAATAGGTTTAGATGTTGCTAAGAAATCATCAAAAATACAGTTTAAGAATATATTCGCGATGAATATAGCACCTTTGAAGTAGAAGCAAAAATATACTCTGCAATGAAAATACATCTGTAAATAACGCTCTTTGAAGTCCCGTTTCAAAGGTTAAGTGTCATAAGAAAGATAAATTAGTAATTACAAACGCTAATGTAACTTACGACCTTCTAATTTTAGGTTTAAATAATAAATACAGCGTCCTTCATAGGTCTAGCCACCCTTCCCGTGATGTTAAATACTTCAAAAACTTATCAAAGAATTAGGCTATGAAATGGAAATGGGAAATTAAGGTAACCTAGAATACAATTGTTTGTACATCTGTTGTTTCCTAGGCTGGTTGATAGATTTCTCTATAGCAAACCCCGATTTTGGAGCCTGTCTAGAATAGAAAAGTTATCGATATCGGATTAAGCACGTATTCATAAAGATATGAACCATTATACCTCAATATAACGGGGTCTCGGAAAAAGAAATCTTTTTAGAAAAAGTCTTCACTACGCAACTTCTTTCTATTACGTCGCGAACAGCAAAAAGGAGTACTCAGAGCTACACGTACGACTACACGGACGATTTCGGTTTAGGCGGTCGCCATGCCGCTTTCTTCTGCGTCGAGTGTTGTGGTTTCAAACCCCACATAGGACACACTTTATGTGATTCAGAAATTGTTGTTCTGAGTCTGGGTGTCCTTTATGTCCGTTTCATGTATGTTTGTAAAGTCCCCCACGACACAGAATGTATATTCTTATGCGGGAGTTGTCTTTTAATAAGAAGAAAGAAGCTGAGGAAGACATATTTGAAGTTAAATGAGACATACATACATGATTAAACACAAAAGCTAACTGTAAAAAAACGCAAATTTAAACTTAACCTTATAATACACTAGCTGACCCACGCAACGTCGTTTGCGTCTCGATTGCCCGTAGCGTGATAATTTTCCTCCGTTTTTTAAACATTCTTCATTATTGCTCCGCTCCTATTGGTCTTAGCGTGATGATATGTAGCCTAAAGCCTTCCTCGATAAACGGGCTATTTAACACTGAAATAATTTTTCAAATTGGCCCAGTAGTTCCTGAGATTAGCGCGTTCAAACAAACAAACAAACTCTTCAGCTTTATATATTAGTATAGATGTATTTATTATACTCTTCTAAGATCTAATACTCATAATCAACAACACATTTATTTGGATAAAGATTAATATTAGGTATTATGTTGATAAAAACTAGAGATGTGCCGATTATAACTTTGGCCAGTCGGCCGACTAACCGATTAGTCGGTCTTAAAAATGCCGACTAGTCGGCCGACTAGTCGGCCAAACCGATCATGGTTTCGGACATTTCCGTAACACTTCGTTTACAGCCGATTCGCGCGCCAGTCGCAAATGCGCCGCCTGCGAACCTGTCGGAACTTGTTTTGTTTACTTCGCATTGTTGCTTCATTTTTGCTTATGTAAGGGTCGGAGCGGTGTTTTATTGTAAAAAATATTTTTGTGTAAAGTTAATACTATTATTGTTTATTGAAGTAAAGGGTTCAATTAAAATTTAATCATGTCAAAAAGAAAATCTCGTGTGTGGATGTTTTTTGAACAATTGGACAATGATTCCCGTAAAGTTAAGTGTAACCAATGCCAAATTATTATTTCACGTGGGGGGCAGGGAAGAACAGCAAATACTACAAGCATGTACAACCATATTAAATACCGACATCCAACCCTGATACCTCAGTTAGATTCTGCTATAAAATGTTCGAACACAGACGATTTCTCCAAGTCGCAAATACAAGCAGAAGAAATACCTACTACAGTGCCTACTCCGTCAACTTCAGTGTCATTAGAGGTCAGTTTATGTCAAAAAAGCCAACAAAATATTGAAGATAGTTTTGCTATACAATGGTCACGTGAAGATTCAAGATCAAGAGACATTAATATTGCGATAGGTGAAATGATTGCACTTGACAACCAGCCGTTATCAATTGTTGAAAATACTGGCTTTAGAAACTTGATGAGAAAAATTAAACCTAAATATAACATACCGGGCAGAAAGTATTTCACAGAGAACATCATTCCTCAACTTTACGACGAAACTAAATCTGAAATACGAAGAGGAGTGATGATAGCAGCTGCAATTTCAGTCACTACTGACATGTGGACAAACATAAACAACAAAGAAAGTTTCTTGAGTTTTACAGCTCACTGGTTCGACGATAGTTTCAAACATCATCATGCTGTATTACAAATGAAACATTTCCCTGAAACACACACCGCCAATAATATTAAAAACTGTTTAGAAGAAATTCCAACTTTGTGGAATATTGATACGACCAAAATTCACGCCGTTGTACGAGACAACGGTAGAAATGTGACGAAAGCAATTAACGATTCAGTTTTTAAGGGAGTACCTTGTTTCATACATACTCTTCAACTGGCTATCAATAGTGCTTTGAAGCATGATACCATGGCACAAATACTTATGAAATCGAGACGAATTGTTACACATTTTAATCACTCTAATCAAGCTCAGTCGAAACTTCGAGATTTGCAGCAAGAACTAAATTTATCAAATCACCAGCTAGTCCAAGATGTATGTACTAGATGGAATTCCACATACTATATGATATCTCGCCTTTTCGAACAAAAACGAGCTATTTCTTTGTACCTTGCGGAAACATCGGTAAATTTCGAAAATTTGTGTAATGAAGAGTGGAAAATACTAGAAAAAAGCCTTGAATTGCTAAAACCATTTGAAGAGATTACCAAGATCATAAGTTCAAGTTGCTCTTCAGTATCTGAAGTTATTCCTCATCTGAAAACCTTACAAAAATACTTAGAAATTTATGATGATGAAATCCAGGAAATCATGGAAATGAAAGTCCTACTGGAAAAGGATTTAAAGATAAGGTTCGACGTGGACCATAACAAAGTCTTCACCCTGGCAACTTTGTTGGATCCAAGATATAAGCAACAATTTTTCGAGGCAGAGGATCTTATCACCATTAGGTCTCAATTTTTAGTAGAATCTCAGAAAAATAGCTTGAGTGTAGACGAGAGTGACAGTGGCAAAAATAATCCAATGATACAGAGCACCTCCACCGATGAAGGCGATACAGAATCAGTAACACATAGAAATTTTTGGGAATGCTACCAAAATTTTGCAACAAGAAAAGTAAAAGAAATTGAAGATGACACGTCAATCGCAGCTCATGAACTGCAGTCCTACTGTGCATTACCGGTAATAAAGCGTAATGATGACCCCTTTCAGTGGTGGAGCCGCAATAATTGTAGATATCCTGAAATGGCGCGCATCGCCAAAGTGTACCTTTGTTGTCCCGCCAGTTCGGTTTACAGTGAGAGGTTGTTTTCAGAGGCCGGGAACGTATATGAAATAAAGAGAAATCGATTGCTACCAGAAAGGGCAGAAGCTTTAGTCTTTTTACATCATAATTTACCTTTAGTTAAAAAATACAAGTAAGTTATAAAAATGTAACAAAATTGAGATTTTTTGGTTGCCACAATAGTTACTTTGATTTCATTAGGCTATGTACGGCTGTTATGAATACAAGTTAACTTTTTGTTTTTAAGAAACAGATTATGTTTTAGAATTTTTGGATTTATTTTTTCTGTACAACATGTACATGCAATCTTGCTTTAATAATAATTACTACTAGTTTGTTAATTTGATTTTCTTCTCTTTTATATAAATAAGAAGAAACATTATAAAGGTTTATTGAAGATAAGAAGATATTATGTTTTGTTTGTTAATTAGGATACTAATTTTGTTTATTACATAGTTTTTTTTATAAGCAAGTCATTTTAGAGACTGACAAAAAAAAGATTGCTTTGCTTTACATTTCAAAGACTGATTATAAAATAAAAATATTAATAACTAATCAAGGTTTTTATTTCATGTTATTCGCCCTTTTAAAGGGCCCTTATGGTTTATATTATTGAGAAATACATACAAAGTAAGAAGCCGAATAGTCGGCGCTCTGTGCCGACTAGTCGCCGACTAATCGTCGACTACGATAGATGCCGAATAGTCGGCTTTACCGACTAGTCGTCGACTAGTCGGCGCATCTCTAATAAAAACCCTTTGGCAAATAACTCATTATTAGGTACCAACTATTAGCGTCTTATACTCGTGATAACTTCTAAACGAAATGTCCGAAAGGGATGAAACAAAAAGTATTTTACTTCTACATAAATACCCTTGATAACATAATGCTTTATTTGGATAAGGATTAATATTACGATACACATTTAACGTAGTTTCTTTCTTCAGACGATTTAATAAATTTTTTGAACACAAAAGTGGTTATTGTGACTAAACCATGATAGTTAGATATATGCTCTCGCGGACTTTTTTGTAGATCTTAATGGGACCTCAAACCCGTAATACATTATTTTGTTCTATTGTCAATAGTTATTGCAGCGCACGCATAATAGCAATTTTCTTACGGATCCCTAATTTTTTTGAAAATAAAATATAGCCTATAGCCTTCCTCGATAAATGGACTATCCAACGCTGAAAGAATTTTTCAAATCGGACCAGAAGTTTCTGAGATTAGCGCGTTCAAACAAACAAACAAACAACCTCTGCAGCTTTATAATATTATAGCTGACCCACGCAACGTCGTTTGCGTCTCCTATTGCCCGTAGCGTAATAGTTTCCCCCCGTTTTTGAAACATTCTTCATTGGTACTCCGCTCCTATTGGTCATAGCGTGATGATATAGATAAACTCGATAAACTTCCTCGATAAACGGGCTATCTAACACTGAAAGAACTTTTTCAAATTGGACCAGTAGTTCCTGAGATTAGCGCGTTCAAACAAACAAAAACTCTTCAGCTTTATATATTAGTATAGATGACCCACGCAACGTCGTTTGCGTCTCCTATTGCCCGTAGCGTAATAATTTCCCCCCGTTTTTGAAACATTCTTCATTGGTACTCCGCTCCTATTGGTTATAGCGTGATGATATAGATAAACTCGATAAACTTCCTCGATAAACGGGCTATCTAACACTGACAGAACTTTTTCAAATTGGACCAGTAGTTCCTGAGATTAGCGCGTTCAAACAAACAAAAACTCTTCAGCTTTATATATTAGTATAGATGACCCACGCAACGTCGTTTGCGTCTCCTATTGCCCGTAGCGTAATAATTTCCCCCCGTTTTTGAAACATTCTTCATTGGTACTCCGCTCCTATTGGTCATAGCGTGACGATATAGATAAACTCGATAAACTTCCTCGATAAACGGGCTATCTAACACTGAAAGAACTTTTTCAAATTGGACCAGTAGTTCCTGAGATTAGCGCGTTCAAACAAACAAAAACTCTTCAGCTTTATATATTAGTATAGATGACCCACGCAACGTCGTTTGCGTCTCCTATTGCCCGTAGCGTAATAATTTCCCCCCGTTTTTGAAACATTCTTCATTGGTACTCCGCTCCTATTGGTCATAGCGTGATGATATAGATAAACTCGATAAACTTCCTCGATAAACGGGCTATCTAACACTGACAGAACTTTTTCAAATTGGACCAGTAGTTCCTGAGATTAGCGCGTTCAAACAAACAAAAACTCTTCAGCTTTATATATTAGTATAGATGACCCACGCAACGTCGTTTGCGTCTCCTATTGCCCGTAGCGTAATAATTTCCCCCCGTTTTTGAAACATTCTTCATTGGTACTCCGCTCCTATTGGTCATAGCGTGACGATATAGATAAACTCGATAATCTTCCTCGATAAACGGGCTATCTAACACTGAAAGAACTTTTCAAATTGGACCAGTAGTTCCTGAGATTAGCGCGTTCAAACAAACAAAAACTCTTCAGCTTTATATATTAGTATTTATTATACTCTTCTAAGATCTAATACTCATAATCAACAACACATGTATTTGGATAAAGACCAATATTAGGTATTATGTTGATAAAAACTCTTTGGCAAATAACTCAATAATAGGTACCAACTCTTAGCGTCTTATACTCGTGATAACTTCTAAACGAAATGTCCGAATGGGATGAAACAAAAAGTATTTTACCCTTGATAACATAATGCTTTATTTAGGTAAGGATTAATATTACGATACACATTTAACGTAGTTTCTTTCTTCAGACGATTCAATAATTTTTTTGAACACAAAAGTGGTTATTGTTACTAAACCATGATAGTTAGATATATGCTCTCGCGGACTTTTTTGTAGATCCTAATGGGACCTACAAACCCGTAATACATTATTTTGTTCTATTGTCAATACTTTTTGCAGCGCACGCAAAAATAGGTTTTCGATTTCACACCTTGGGTTACAAAATAGCAATTTTCTTACGGATCTCTATTTTTTATGAAACAAAATATAGCCTATAGCCTTCCTCGATAGATGGACTATCCAACACTGAAAGAATTTTTCAAATCGGACCAGTAGATCCTGAGATTAGCGCGTTCAAACAAACAAACAAACAAACTCTGCAGCTTTATAATATTAGTATAGATAAGGGACCTTTGAAACATAATATTGCTACTTGATCAAATTGAAACGGCTTGTACCTCGAACCGTAAAGTTATATTACCGAAACCCTCTTCCACTTAGTAGGGTAACAATTAATTGACATGAACATCCCTTGTCAGCGTCTTGTATCTAAGTCGTGTTAAATTTCTTACCAGAAACTTGTAATGTAGAATCTGTGTAAGTACTTTACAGAGTTGTACGTAATGGGATGAAAATTGGGTAGAAACTAGAGTCGGACTAATTCTGGGTGGGGAAGCCTTAATGTTGAAAGAGTACAACCTTTTTACTGGTTTATTTAAGTTTAAATTTTTGCGATGTTTGTTCTATGATGTTGCAATGTCCATTACGGTTCTAAAGTTACCATAGTAGAAGTCCGTTCAAAAGAAATGTCTATATACTCATTTTTTTAATTAGGTACGTGTTTATTTTATTTTATATATAATTTGACTAATTTACATACTACCTACTAATAACAAAACTGTGGAATGAACTGTCGCCTGCGGTATTCCCGGACCAATACGACCTTCAAACCTTCAAGAAAAGAGCGGACTCCTTCTTAAAAGGCCGGCAACGCACTTGTGACGCTTCTGGGGGTGTCCATGGGCGGCGGTAATCGCTTACCATCAGGCGATACGTCTGCTCGTTTTAGTAGTCAAATTAAAAAAACAATATTAATATTTTTTTAAAGTCATGACTAAGTTTGAAAAGTAAAAAGTTTTATTTAACTTATACCCGTATCTTTATTAACCGACTTCAAAAAAGGATTTTTTGTTTTTATGTGTGTTCGCGAATAACTTTGTCGTTTATCAACCGATTTTGATGATTCTTTTTTTAATGGAAAGGAGATATCCCAACGGTGGTACCATAATAAGGATACTAAGATCTGATGATGGCATCCAAGAGAAATCGAGTCGAACCTTGAAGTCGGCTTTTGTTTTTGTATCTTTTTATTGATACGTAATTTATTCTTGTCATAAATGTAAAAATTAAAACAGAGAAAGAAAGAAGTAAGAAACATTTTCCACATGTGGCGGGACGGGTTTAATGTCCCTCCAACACAAAGGGAGGATCCTCCGACCAGGCGAGGTGATCATGCCTGGCGGGCCAACTGCCCGGCGGTTGATGTTGGGATGTTGTATGTATCTTAATTGGCGCGCGAACTTTCACTGCGCGATTCAGGATTGGTAGTTTTTTAGTTGGCTTCGTTACTCCGTAGTTCAGTGTAACTTACTTACTTAAGAAACTTGAACGTATTGGCATTAGGGGTCTACCTCTCAATATTTTTGAAAGCTATTTAGCAGATCGAACTCAGAGCGTTACTATTGGTGGTTATACAAGTGGACTGGAACATCTTGACTACGGCGTTCCTCAGGGTAGTGTCCTTGGACCTACCCTGTTTCTTATTTACATAAACGATTTGTGTCGCCTGTCCCTACCTAACGTTAAAATCATTTCCTATGCAGACGATACAGTGTTACTGATTCGGGGTAGGAGTTGGGAGGAGGCTCGTTCTTTTGCGGTATCTGCACTTCAAACCACCATGAATTGGTTAACCACTAACCTTCTCACGCTAAATTAAAAAAAACAAAATTTATAACGTTCTCTCCAAGAACTTCATCACAGCCGCCCTCTTCTTTTGCTCTTATTGCCCACCGGTGCAACTGGGATCAAAATTGTGACTGTATCAGTATTGAGCGCAATGATTTTATTAAATACCTTGGGGTGTACGTGGATAGTACGATGTCCTGGAGGGAGCAAATTAGTTCATTGGTACCAAGAGTCCGAAAATTAATATTTGTATTCAGACACCTACGGACAGCAGCCGACCTACAAACACTGAAAATAGTCTACTTTGCTCTCGCCCACTCTGTACTGACCTACTGCATTGTTGCATGGGGTGGCTCAGTGAAGTCCTCAACATTACCCTTGGAGCGGTCACAGCGGGCTGTGCTGAAGGTTATGTCACGTAAACCTATTCGTTTCCCAACTGTACAGCTGTATGCTTTATGCAAGGTACCCACAGTGAGACACACATATTTACTGAACACTATATTGCGTAAGCACTCGGAATTGCCATTTGACGCGGAATCTGTTTCCCGGGTGCGGAGGTCAGACCGAGTGTGCCATATTAAATTAGCTCGATTAGAGGTTCTTAAGCGCCAATATTATTTTATAGGTCCTACTATATATAACAGGGTGAATAGAATACTGAATATTTATCCCCTTACAAGTAAGAATTGTAAAATGATTACGAACGAATGGCTGCACACTCTGAGCTACGGAGAGCTGGAAGTCATGGCTAAACCGCATGCTTGGAGATAGTTCTTGCAGATTTCCTCCAATACTTTTCAGCCCCACAGTAGTACACACACGCACACACACACACACATACACCACACACACACTCAAGATGCAGGAGTCACGTAGACGGATCGTGCCAGTGTATAGGAGGAGTGCACTGAGAGTCACCAGTGCTTTTCGCACGGTGTCTGAGGAAGCAGTGTGTGTCATTGCGGGAATGCTGCCCATGGCGGTGCTGGCTGAGGAAAGACAAGCTCTCTACCGGCGTAACAAAACGGCTACGCTGGACCCTGAAGAGCTCAGAGCCGAAGAACGGCAAAACAGCATTCGACGATGGCAAGTGCTGTGGGACGCCACGACGAAGGGCAGGTGGACATACCGCCTTATCCCGCAAGTGGACGCATGGCTTAATCGCAAACATGGTGACGTGAATTACTATCTGACGCAAATGCTCTCAGGACACGGATGTTTCCGAGCATACTTGCACAGGTTTAACCATGACGATTCTCCGGAGTGCCTGACCTGCCCCGGAATTGTAGAAGATGCGGAACACGTGTTCTTCACGTGTCCCTGCTTCAATTCGCAGCGGGATGCCCTGGAAACTACCCTGAAACAGAAAGTGAGACCAGACAACCTAGTAAGTATGATGCTCTCATCGAAAGCAGCATGGGAGGCAACTAGCACATTCGCGACGGAGGTCCTCCAAGACCTTCGCCGGACAGAAAGGCAGCGAAATAAAAATAAGCGCAGCTAGAAGTAAGGAAGCAAAGGCTTAAATTCAAGATGGAAGAGCGTCAGCTAAAGCCTCCCCCCGTGAAGTAATGCCTAACGGCGGGTCCGCGGGGGCAGCAGAGGCAGAAGACAGAGGAGGTTTTTTTTAGTCGGTATGGAGATTCTCGAGTCCGACATACCAGGCAGAACATCTAGTCCTGATGATACGTAAAAGTAGTTTTTTCCACCTCTGCAAAACAAAAAAAAAAAAAAAAAAACACCACACACACACACACCACACACACACACCACACACACATACCACACACACTCACCACACACACACACACACACCACACACACATACCACACACACTCACTACACACATATACACACAAATAATAAAATTGACATACACCTCTCCTTGTATCTTACACATACTCATAATACACATACAAATTTAGTAAATTTTGTATCCACAACATCTGTTGTCAGCAATATTATTATTATTAAGTAGTTTAATTCCATTTAATTTGTATTCTTTCTTTATTGTATTTTTGTGTAACTCTGACGGCCTCGGACCGGAGGAGGCGTTAATGGCTGCGACACAGTTTTTAACTTATGCAGACATTCTCGCACATATTGTTACTGTTTCTCTCTTTTTAGTTTCCAATAAAGATTATTATTATTATATTATTAATACTTCGGTAGATGGCGCTGTAGTATATTTCTTGTTGCGCTGTATGTGGAAGTCGCCACATCACTCCCCTCCAAGACCGGAGGTCGATACATGATGTGTCAGCTGCCTGTGCTCTGTTGCGGAGCTTGCCAGTGCCAGGAGTGAGTAGTTCCAGTGAGTCGGAACTGAGTGCCGCAAGTTCCAGTGAGTCGGAACTGAATGCCGCTAGTCCCAGTGAGTCGGAGCTGAAGTCCGCTGATCCCAGTGAGTCGGGATGGCAGGCGGTGCGCGGTGCTGCGGTGAGGTCCCCAGTGAGTCGGGGCGGTTGCTGCGTAGAGGCTGACTGCTGCATAGACGGGAGAGATATGCTCTGCTTACGTGGACCGTAGCTGCAGTGTGCTGTGCCTAGACGCTGATGAGGCCGTAGGGTTAACCAGGCTGGAGCGGTCGCGTCCTGCGTGTGGTGTATCCCTGTTGAGGCCGAGGTTGCTGGCTGGCTGTGAGACTTGGTGTGGGAGTGAACAAGATGGTGGCGTGCTGATGCTGCTTCGAAGGCTGCTTCCAATCACGTCGGGGTCACCACTGTGGGGGGGCGGGTGTAATGTCCCTCCAACACAAAGGGAGGATCCTCCAACCAGGCGAGGTGATCATGACTGGCGGGCCAACTGCCCGGCGATTGATGTTGGGATGTTGTATGTATCTTAATTGGCGCGCGAACTTTCACTGCGCGATTCAGGATTGGTAGTTTCTTAGTTGGCTTCGTTACTCCGTAGTTCAGTGTAACTTCGGTAGATGGCGCTGTAGTATATTTCTTGTTGCGCTGTATGTGGAAGTCGCCACACACATAAACATCTTAGAAACCTGATGCGCAAAACTAGTTTAAAAAAAGCCCATCAGTGCCTTTACGTACCCGTCATTCAATGTCAACGATGATTAATGGTGGCTGGTGGGAGATTTCTGCAAATAACATCTGATTGAGATATGAATTTACAATTTTCCTGTTTTTCTCAATATTTTCATTATGCTTGCCCTCAGCCCACGCTAAATTGCTTCTGAGGGCAACACTTAATTTTTGCGTTTTGTGATTATTATTTGCAAGGTTTGAGTAAATTTCTCTAGCCATAGAGGTCGTCTCTCACAATGTACAAGGTTATACAATTACCCCGTCTGTGTAGGGGAGCCTACCACCAGGGCCGGATCTACCATATGGCTTTTTGGGCTTAAGCCCAGGGCCCCGGGGATTCCAGGGGCCCCCAGCTAAGTCAAGTTAAAGTAAAAAAAGACGATAATGCGTGTCAAATGGAACGGGGATTTCCCCATCGATAATTTACGGACGACAGTATGTTTTCTTAATTTTCTAGAGTTGTAGATACTGCTTAAACAATTTTACACGTTACGATTTAATATTTTAATAACGACTTTGCTCACATATTAAATAATGTAACATAGTTTTTATTCATCTTATGTGATTAATGTTAATACTTATAGTATTTCTAAATACCATGTGATAATAACTATGTTCTACTAATTATACCCATATCAAGTATTTTTTCGTTCGAGAGTGAGTAAACATATTTGGCTCATATATCTTGCTACCAGGCCAGGCTTAAAACAAAAAAAAATGTGAGTGAGTCTATAATACGGGGGAATTCCCGCCGGTTATAACTTTTTTTTTTCATGTATGGCCCGCCAAAATTACTCAACTCTGCCTGATGGAAAGCATAAACAAAATCCAAGAGTGGTGGTTACCATACTCATTGCGAATGCAGACAATGCAGCATGGCGACCCACACCATGGCGGCCTAGTGATGCTTCTGTATCTTTTAGTCTAGTCAATAAGTATGGAACTTGTTGACTAGACTATTTGGGCCTCCGGTCTCGCACTCACCAACGAAACACGACAGCACGAACGCTGTCATTTTACGTTGATTTTCTGTGCGAGGGTAGTACCACCCCGGTCGAGCCAGCCCGTTCGTACTGAAATCGGCGTGGCTCTACTACCTTTTTTACGATTCTGTTCTCAGTTCTGATCTATCTGATAACGATCAGTTAACTATTGTACTTCGATACTGTTTTCGGGGAAAAGTGTACGAAAGATGCATATCGTTAATTAAAATTGGTAGTCATACTAGCTTACATTTATTTAATGTTTTTCAAGACTTTTTGAAAAAAAATGGATTACCACTGGATAACTGTAGGGGACAGTCAAACGGTCGTGCGGTCCATGGCCCTTTATGGGGCCCCAGTATGGGCGGAGGCCCTGAGGGCCAGCACTATCGCGATATTGTGACGACCGAAACGAGTGCTGGCCATCTGTATCATAAAGGGGTACCGCGCGATCTCTTTTGAGGCGGCAAGTCTCCTGGCCGGAACTCCACTATGGGACCTGGAGGCAGGAGACCTTGCGGCTCTTTATCAGTGTCTCAAGGAGGCGCGGAAGTTGGGAAGGTCTCCTGAGATTCGAGAGATCGAAGATCAGAAATCCCAACTCCGCCAGGTCATCGTGGAGGGATGGAAGAACGACTTGGGCAACCGAGCGCTGGGCACGCTGTTATTGCGGTGGTAAGACTCGTTATGGAGGATTGGCTTGAGAGGCATCACGGGAGCCTCTCATACCGGCTGACGCAGGTGATCACTGGAAAAGGATGCTTCGGCAATCACCTGTGTCTGATCCGTAACGAGCCCACGCCTAAGTGCCTGCGATGGCCAGACCGTGGACACGGCGCTCCACACGCTGGCAGAATGGAGGGAGCCGAGGCACGATCTCGTGGCGGCCATCGCAGTGGGGGTTCTCTCACTCAGTAACATGATTGCGGCCATGTTACGGAGCGAGAGTTCGTGGAAATCCGCAGTCTCTTTCTGCGATCAAGTTATGCTCGTGCAGAAGACGGCGGAGCGGACTGGTTTTGAACTCTTCTGGTCCGCCAGGCCCAGAAATGGGCTCGGTGCCGCAAACGACTCAGGCGCCGGTGTTCACATAACGATCTCCGTCCTCCATAAGCGCAAGCCTGGGGCTGGCAGATGAGGCCACCTGTCACCATAGCAGAAGCAGGCTGGGGTGGAGGCGCAAGCGCTTTTATGTAGCAAGAGAACATAGCAGTTCGTGCTCAGGAGGGAGCCATCTACAAAACCTAGGTGGCCCGTGGTACGTCGAGGCTCCAGGGATTTTTTTCGAGGGTGCACCTGGTTCCCTGCTCCTGGTACCCGAGGCAGCGTGCGGTTTTAGTCGGTTCGAGTCTGACATGCCTCCAGTCGGTGGTATTAGGGGGGATTTCCGCACAAAAAAGGGAGACAGTCAAACAACAACGCTGCTAATATGGCGGGTCGTTACAATGGTGTAGAAATAATTTTAGAACAAAAAAATAAATCTGCGGATTACGTCCCATGTGCTGCGCATTCTCTTAATCAAGTTGGTGAAGAAACTGTGAAGGTTGGAACCGAAATCGTAAACTTTTTTGAGAAGTGCGAAAATATATGTTTTATTTTCTGCTTCAACCCATATAGATAGGAATTGTTAAACTAAACTGATATTTACGTTAAAAAGTTTAAGTCAGACTAGGTGGTATCGCCACTACGATGCTATTAAAGTTTTAAAAAATAACTATGATGACATTATGAAAATTTTGAAAAGAAGCTTGTTGACGTATTCCCGAATTACTATACAATCTTAAAAATATATTTAACCATACTAATCACAAGTTGTGAAACCGAGCGATGGCATATATAGGCTTTTATCCGTTTCGTCCATAAATGTTGATTTAACTAAGAATTTAGAATGTGAGAAGCAAATTAAATTAAATTTGCCAAAGGAAAGTGCAGAACGTTTGCATTATCATTTGTCAATTTAATTACGATTGTACTTATTAAACACTAAAACCTAAGGCATAATTGTTAAATATGTATCAAAATAATATATGTACTATGTGTAAGGCAACATCTATTGGTACATATGTCAATCTATGTATAAGTTTATACGGGTGGTAATTAATAAATTTGTAGTCTGTGGCGAGCACTTGTAGTTTCAATAATAATATATTAAAATACAAATTAAATATTTTATTGTTTAGTCGTATAGGATATACCTACATATTTGAGTAATTGTTTGATTGATGATTGCCAGATCTAGAAGAAAGAAAGAAAGAAGAAGAAAGATAAAACATTTATTTTGGCAACATAAAGTAATCGTACATAAAAAAGGTAATTTACATCAAATTTGCAAGGCCAAAAATTTACCCAAATCAGCATTGTGTCAGACAAGGCGTCTGACGCTGGTTTTCAATTGGGCCCAGATGACGCCGTGCATAAAGATATTTTACACATCCGTGCCATAATTTATACAAAAACAATAATTATGTACACACAGTATTGCCCTATACTTAACATATTTCTAGTGGTTTAAGCGGTCGCTACACCGCTTTTCACTGCGCCAAGTGTTGTGGGTTCAACTTTGTGTGATCCACAAATTGTTGTTATAAATCTGAGTGTTCTTTGTGTTCATTACATGTATGTCTATAGAGTCCCCCTCGACACAGGATGTATATTCCTAATGTGGGAGTTGTCTTTAAAAAAAAAGAATTTAATGGGCCCCTAAGTAGTATTAGCCCAGGGCCCCCTAAACTCACGGTCCGGCCCTGCCTACCACCAGTTAGGCGATATGTCTATGAGCGAGATTAATCGAATTAATAAAGTCGAGTGTGGCAATTTGGCACCCCTGTCTTGGGCTAATATCATTAAGAAGGAAAGGTACTTTCAGCAAGGCGTGATGGTATCTAATTGTGTTAATAATATGCGCTGTGTTAAGCTATTTAATGCTTTATGAAGCGCTTTGGGTGGTAATTTTTGGGACGATTTGTTATTAGTTAATGGATGAACGGGTTGGATATATGTAGCAGATTTGTTTTATTGAGGAGGCAACTGGGGGTTAATAACCTTCTTTAATTGACTTATATATATATACTTGATTATATACTTGATTCATATTTATTTATTTACTTTAAATTTTGATGATATTTCTTATTAGATATAAAAATAATGAAGTCAGTGAGTATTTTATTATTATTTGTTGGATACTAGTCAAATTTAAAAACATAGTTTTTATTTCAGAGATCATGAAATATGGCAATAATATTAATAATAATAGATTTAATGTAGACAGTTTTAAGCAGTTTCAGAATACTACTTAGACTAACCGAAGCTTATTAACTTACCAAACTTTAGGACAGGAGCAGTGGCTTTAGAGCAGATGCGAAATAGCAGCCATTGAAAAATTCTAATGATTTTTTTATAGATAGAACATAATACATGGTACACACACACAAAACATTCATTCAATTCTAAAAATATAACTTTACTCAAAGATGTTTTCATAAAACTAAAAACCAATTTGTTTTTCCTGGCTCCACCAATTTTCGCCACATAAAAAATTCAAAAAAGGAATTTCGAAATTCAAAAATCTGATTTGCATTTGAAAATCGACTCAATTTAATTCAGCACTTTTTTATCTGTAGTAGTCTAAGAACCATAAACAAACCATATATTTTTCCTTCTCATAACAAGATGACGACGACATTCACCGTTCATTTACCAGGATCGTTATGGACGACAAAAGAACAAGTAGAGACCGTCGCTCCCGGGGCTACGTGATTTATGTAGTATAATGACTGTAGAATGTCGCAAATTATGTTACTGACAGACGCAGTATGTTATATTAAGAGATTATGAATGATAATATTTATTATTTCATATGAAATGTTCAGTCGGTTATGTACGATTTAGAAATCAAAAAGTTTTGCACAGATTAACTTTAATTTTGGCACGATATATACAACACGCTTCAAGAATGGTTTTTATCTCATTTTTTGCATCCACAACGGGCCACAGCAAAGCGACTTTAGAATTCTAGATGAAATCAGAAACTATCTAACCAACTATCAAGTTTCTGAGGTGAAAACTTCTTTAGGGGCGTTGAGCACTTTTTGGGTGAAAAAAAATCATAGAATTCGCGTCATCGTCACCGAACGCTTTCCATGAGCTTTATTATTTGCTTTTTTTAACGCGTATTTTATTTAAAGAGCAAAGAGATTCATTTCAGGTGAGCTTAAACAACTGTTTGTTTATAGTTTTGAGTTTTCACTTCTGTCCGCAGTCCTCATCACTACTTTGTGCTTTTTTAAAATGTGTGTTTTGCTAGCGTACCTAAGATAGGACAGTTAACATTACGCCTAGAGCAATAGGAGCCGAGCATAATTGAATAGAGACGCAGACGAAATTGCATGGGTTAGCTATTTAATATAATTATCAAAATGTAAAATTAAAGTGGTTTGTGTTCGCTTCAAAAACTCAAAAAGTTCTGCAGCGATTAAGGTCAAAGGAGATGTCTAATTTTTGCCCCAGAATATACAGAGATCATGTTTGTGTTTTTGATATAAATAAAATAAATTATAAATTTTGAGTAACTTCATACAGTCTGTAGCAGATTAGGATAAAAAAATCACAAAATAAAGACTGCTGAAAAAAAAGCTTGCGACTTGAGTTTACTTTGACACATTTTAATTGCCATATGACGTTACTATGATGAAGAAAAAAAAGGAAGAGAAAATTGTTGCGAAAACGGAGTTGCTTCCTTCTGTGAGTTCTTTGAATGAAAGGGTAGAAATTTCGCTGAAAAATACACGAATACTGCGCATATTAAATCTCAACATCAAGTACTTTATTCAAGCACATAGCAAATACAGTACCGCGGAGAAAATTGGTTAGCAGAAAATAACCAACGCTAATCCGAATTCGAACGGTTCCATCGATGATTGGGGCACGTACCTCCCAATAAGAAAGCTCGAAAGTAAATTAATTAGAGAGGCAACTGATTGGCGTCCGGCCGGACACGTGGGCCGGATACGTGTGCGGAGTCCGGACGTGAGCCGGCGCATCCGACCCTACTTGCGGGACAATACGGACGTGCCGCCGAATACTGGTGAAATGAAAAAGTTTTAATTTCTTTTCGTTTTCTTTTTTCGTTCGGAAACTGTACTGTCAGTTGTGCAGTGAAAGGTTATGTTAATGTTGCTAACGGTTAAATTAAAAGAAGAATTACTGCACGGTTGGCCTAGTGGTTTAGGCGGTCGCCACGCCGCTTGCCAATTCGCCAAGTGTTGTGGGTTCAAATCCTACACGGGACAATACTTTGTGTGATCCACAAATTGTTGTTCTGAGTTTGGGTGTTAATTGTGTCCGTTTCATGTATGTCTGTAAAGTCCCCCGTGACACAGGATATTTATTCCTAATGCGGGAGTTGTCAAAAAAAAAAAAACTAAAAAAAAAACTTAAAAAAAAAAAATTGTTGGTCTAGTGGTTAGCGGTCCAGCTGTTTAGTTAGTGGTAGTGGGTTCACAAAGAATGATAGCGATGAGTACAAAGTATTTTTTGTATGCGGTTGCTCAACGTCAAAATGTGGCGCTTTTAGATAGGGACCCTATTCGGGGACAACAGAGATGATTGTGTATACGATATAATGCTTCGTATTAATATAATTGCTTGGTTTTACTAACTTTTGACTGCCTCGTTGGTCTCGCGGTTGGCGTGTGCGATTGCTGTTCATGAGGTCTCGGGTTCCATTCCCGGGTCGGACCAAATGTTTGTATGATCTACAAATATTTGTTTCGGAGTTTGGGTGTTTTCTATGTATAATATGTATGTATTTACAAAAAAAAAGTATATATGTATTTGTGTCAGTTGTCTAGTACCCATAACACAAGCTCTGCTTAGCTTGGGACTAGACGGCGTTGTGTGTTAGATGTCCGAAATATTTATTAAAAAATAAATATATATTATTATTTTAACTAGAATCTATAATTATATTAATAATTTAATACATAAAGAGACACGAAAGATTACAGTTCTAAATAGAATTCCCATACCATATACCAATAAAATTATTCATACTTTCTCTAAATAATAAACCACATCACATTTAAAAAAATATTGTAAGTTACGCAGCGTGCGCCCGCCCTATAGCATAAAGCTGTCATCGATCGTGATCTGTTAAATGTTCTCTATTACGTTCAACAGATGGCGTTGTTACAAAAATATTCTACATCCCTTTGTACCGCGTGATTTGTATCTCGGCTATGACAGCTCACTGACAGATGACATAAATTGTAGTTTTTTATTGTACTCTATTAGTTACGGAAGCTTTGTTGTGGTTGGGAGACGAATAATATTGTGGTATGCAGACTGCTAGTTTAATTACATGGTATATATTACGATTTTCTAGAAATTTCTGGATCTAATTAGGTATTTTGCAAAATTCCAAAGCTGCTGAACGAATATAGATGAAACTTTACAGTATCAAAGCAAAATATTTATTGTTATTATTTAATTTAATTATCTCTTTCCAGCAGTGGACTGTTAAAGACCGTAGTACCTTTCTCACTAAATGTTGACACAAAAAATTATAGCTACTTCCAAAAATTGCTAGTGTCTGTGTTAATCCAGCCACACTCAGTTATAAATAAAAGATATTAATGATCACATTTGCCTTCTACCCTACGCTTCTAATAAATGCAATAAGTAACTCAGTAAATAAACTATACGGCTTTCCAGGAGGCAGGTTCTATCCAATAAGTTATTGCCGTGCATTTCCCACCGCGGGTACCCATTTGCGTAATAATGACTGCATCTGTCTTTCCATTAATGTTTAATATACGCTCACCTTAAAGTTCATGTTTGTTGAGGTAGATCCGTGAATTAACGGCTGACGCATTAATCGCATATTAATTTATTTCCTTTGGATTATCCATTATGCTCACCTACTAGCGTATTTTTTTTCAAAAGTCAATTCTTGCATTAGAAATATACATGAAACGGACACAAAGAACGCCCAGACTCAGAACAACAATTTGTGGATCACACAAAGTGCTGTCCAATGTGGGATTTGAACCACTTAAACCACTAGGCCAACCGTGCAGTTGAAATTTCTTTTATTTCTTATAAAAATAATTTTGTGCCATCTAACGAAACTAAACTGAACAACTTGATTGACTATTTATTTAAGATATGCTTACAATTGATATATTTGCCCAAGACCAGAATAGTTAGCGCTCTTTGGGGGAAGCCTCTCTTGCGTTCAACAGTTATTATGTATGTAGCAGGCGATTATGTATGTTTTGCGAGTGCTGGACCAAGTAATTTCTCACCGCAATAAAATCATCAAATCTTATCTGTTTCGCATTCCTCAATTGTACTCATAGATTTTTCTGTTGTTTTAGAATGCAACTGCAATGGGCACGCTCGTCGTTGCCGGTTCAACATGGAGCTCTACAAACTGTCAGGGCGCGCCAGCGGGGGTGTCTGCCTCAAGTGCAGGCACTACACTGCTGGCAGGCACTGCCACTACTGCCGGGAGGGGTACTACAGGGATCCTACCAAACCTATCACTCATAAGAAGGCTTGCAAACGTGAGTATTTAATTTTAGTAAGTTTGATGCAAAATACAATATATTTGCCGGTATTTCTCACACTCGTAAAACTATAGACTGTTAAGTTAGGTGTAAAAACTAGAACCGTCTTTAATCTCTCTAAAGTCCAAAGTGTTTAACTAAAAACGTTTATTACTTAATTTACCATTTCAATTTACAAACTTTTCTTTAAATATTTATGAGGCCTATCTGGAACGTCACTTATCCAATTAAAAGAAAATATATTAAAGACATTTGCGATGATATTGTTTTTATTCAAAGCTTCCTTCTTTTATTCGTTAATTTTTCGATCTATGACCCAAACGTTATATGTCATAGTATAAAAATTTCTCATTTACACGATTATTAGACTAATTAAAGTTATGGTCAGTAAAGTCTGGTTGAAAGGTCGAGCAAACCAAAGTCATGGCACGAATAACATGAAATCTTGTACGTAAACATTTAAAAGGCATTGATGACTTATATACCACTAAGGTTAACACGCACATGCATACACTGAATATATGCTTTGCTATAAAAATCAATGTAAATATTGAAAAAGAAATCGCTCACTTACCAATAAGCTACTTTGAATGACTTTACTAAAAGCATTCGACTACAGTTATCTTAAAGCTGTAGATTATTTTCGAACCTAAACGGCTAATTTACTTGAGTATCAGCTCAAATAAACTTTACAACAAAAAAATCATGTAATCTATACTTTAATATTATAAACGTGAAAGTTTGTAAGTATGGATGGATGGACGGTTGCTTGTTACTCTTTCACGCAAAAACTACTGAACGGATTTGGATGAAACTTTACAGTAATATAGCTTGTACATCAGAATAACACATAGGCTACTATTTGCTGCGATAACCGACATATACGCGGGCGGAGCCGCGGGCAACAACTAGTCATTAATAATAACTTTATCATCTGTAAATCAAAAAATACACAGAGAATCTATAAGCCCATTAAGTTAAGGCATTTTATTTGTAAAACGACACGTTTGAATGCAATACAGAGATTAAGTTATGGAGCAATAAACTCTAAACACCTGTTTAAAGAACAAATATTCTGATACCGATCTGATGTTATCGTTATGCAAATATACTTCGGCTTTATTTTATAAACACCTTCGCCGCGAACAAACCTTTTACTTATTATTTATTAAATAAATATAACTTTTAAAGAAGAAATACCGCTTTGAATAAGCCCATGTTCAGATGACGAGCGCTCAACGCGCGTTTTGCTAACGCGCGTTTACAACTACATGTAATTTGTTCTAGGAGTACACATGCTAACGCGCGTTAGCAAAACGCGCGTTGAGCGCTCGTCATCTGAACATGGCCTAAGGCTTTCATAAACGAGTCTCAATTACTTATATACATACATTTGTATACCAGCAAGATCAGTTCAGCACACACTGTGAAAGTGTCACCACCAGTCACCACTAGGGGTGAAATTTTACTGAAATACTTTATTATGTGAAACTACCGTTATACTTTACACATAGATAAACTACATATAAAAAAATGTGTGGTCGCGTTCACCACAAAATATTTATTTTAGATGGAAACTATTTCCTCTGGGCTCAGGATAGCTACACACCCGACGGACAGCCCATCATGACCGCTTATTAACATCAACGTTATGAAGTACTAAAATAAAGTTAAATAGTTTGTATACCAAGTAGCTAGCCAGCTTCGCTTTGGTTTCCGAGCGATAGTTTTAGCAAAGCAGGATCAATACTAATAATTTATGTGACTTATATACGTATATTTACGTAAAATTTTGCAAACCAATCTTATCTCAGTGTTGACATAATATTAACTTTTACGTCACCCTTTTAACCCCAGGGAAAAAATAGCCCACATTGACAAAACTCGTGAACCGTTTGAAGTCCCTAACAAAACAACCCTACATTCCGAAATCCCAAAAAGAAATGGAAATTGCAAAACAAAGGGGTGTCGATCGTAAAAAGTTAGAATAAGACCATGCGGTCATCTGAATGGCCTCAAGGGCCTCAAGACAATAGTTTGCTTACAAAAATGGCAAAATAGGGTTGGCCTCACTTGACCGCAATTGGCGCTGTGGGACCCTTCGGTTTTATTTGACGACAACGTTAGGCTTATCGCTGATTGAGTCAAGATTGGGATAGTGTAGAGAAAGAAAATGATGTGCGAATGGAGTTGGTTTGAAAAGGCCATGGGAATTGAAAACGCTGCGAATCCTTCGCTATGCCTCAACCTTCATAGCGTGTCCATTATTGGATGTAGGCGTCCAAGTGGTTGAAAACGTCCGCATCAACTGATGCCCTGCAATCTTCCAAGTCATTTATATTCTTTGTTTTTTTATTTATCTTTGTTTGTGATTTCTATTTAATGACTTTTCGTTTCTATTTCATCCATCGTCTGTTTGTATGCCTTACGCTTTTCAAATTAACCAGTGTAATTTTTTTTTCGGGCAAACGAGCAGAAGTATCACCTGATGGTAAGCGATTACCACCGCCCATGGACACCTGCAACACCAGAGGCGTCACAAGTGCGTTGTCGGCCTTTGGGGGGTTAGGGGGGGAGATAAGGGGAGGCAGGTTGGGGTATGGGTCTCCGGTATCCTCACTCAATCGGTGAAACACAGCACAAGCACTATTTCACACCGGTTTTCATCTTTCTAATTAATATATTCAGAAAATGTGCAATTTTGAAATTAATAAGGTTTATATAAAACCCCGGATGAGACCCCGCTTTACCTAATTTCGATTTAGTAGTAGAGTCCAGTCGGGATAAACATAAAACTAGCCTGAAATAGAAAAAAATCCGGAAAGCGATTTTATTAAACATCGGGGGGCGTGGTTCGAAGTATAAATCTCGATTTTCGAACTAATCCCGGTAGAGGGTTCGCCGCCATCTTGTTTTGAAGTAATTTTTTTTCGATTTTCTGAAATAACTCGTTAATTTTCAACTTTAGAGCAAAAATGGCAGTATCCAAAGTTGTTGGAAATTTAATTTCCCACAAGTTTGGTTATTATCATTTTTACGCTAGGATCAATATTTGCTGAGTTATACTATCAACATAAAAACATTTTTTTTTACAAATAAACTAGATAATAAACAAAATATATGAAAAATAAAAACAATTTCACCTCCAATTTGAGTATAAATCCGAAAATATTGATCGTGGAGTAAAAAAAGGTGCGAGAACCAAAGTTGAAGAAAATAAAATTCCACCCATTACGATCTTTTTGATAAACTTCATAGTTTATAACTCCGCAAATATTGATCCTAGCGTAAAAATTAAAATGACCAAACTTGTGAGAAATTAAATTTCCAACAACTTTGGATACTGTCATTTTTGCTCTAAAGTTGAAAATTAACGACCTGTTTCAGAAAAACGAAAAAAAATACTTTAAACCAAGATGGCGGCGAACCCTCTACCGGGATTAGTTCGAATATACCTCCAACCCCCCACGATGATTATAAAAATAAAATCGCTCCCCGGAATTTTTTCTATTTAAATGTCTATCTCGACTGGACTAGTAGTATTCCGAGAACGATTGTCACACAATACCAACCAAAGAAAACATCCCACAAATATCGATACACAGTCGTTTCGATTACACACATTATTTTGATCACAACTCCCCATAATATTGCCGACAGCCTCAAGACTGCAATAAAAAGGGAGTTCACCCTACTCAACACTTTCCCGTTACTTCCTTCTTTCCTATAATTGAGTCAGTCCCCTGTCATAACAAAGGGGACAATACGATTATCGAATGAGCTGAACTATCTCGATATATTTTTGATAACAAATGATAGGGTGTAACGTTTGAGAAAACTTTGGTTCGGAATTGTTTCGATTATCGATAGTATAGTTCGATGCGTTAGTTTTCTTAGATTTTTATGTATTTCTTTACTTTGTGATCTAATTTATGACGAGTAAGTGATTGTTGACAGTATAAAATGTATTTTTTACATAAAATTGAGTGTTCATAGATGACTATAGAATTAAAATAATAGGTATTTACCTATGAAATTGCCGTTATGTATGCAATAAGTGAAAGTACTTTTTTTTTTTTTTCTGTTATTCGAAGTAATCACCCATGCAATCGACGCATCTTTGCCTACGCATTGGCAGTTTCTTGATGCCCTTCTTGGTTGCGAACTGTACCAAATGATGTTGTCAGTTCAGACAGTCTCCAAGCTGCAAGAGCTGGGGTTGGAAGCTCTCCCTCATCCGCCATACTCACCAGACCTTGCACCTACCGACTATTACCTTTTCCAACTTTTTAGTGGGTAAAAATTCAATTCTCGAGAGGCAGTACAAAATGCCTTTGAAGAGTTTGTTGCCTCCCGTCCAGCTGATTTTTACAAGAAGGGCATCAATAAACTGCCAATGCGTTGGCAAAGATGCGTCGATTGCATGGGTGATTACTTCGAATAAAAGAAATAAAAAAGTTTTAAAAAATAAGTACTTTCACTTATTGCATACAAAACGGCAATTTCATAGGTAAAGACCTATTATATGCTAAAACATTGCAGTATCAAATGTGTGAATAGACAGGGGAATCACTTAAATTGGCTTCAAAACATCAAATTAAATCCTTTCAGACAACAGTAAGTGCATTGACTAACAATTTTGTTTAAAGACTATGTTTAAGTACAGTACCGTTGGAAATTGTGTAAGAGATTGTATTACAGCCAGGTGATTAATGACCTGTTCTATAAAACAAGTTAAAGCTGAAGTTAGGCGACTTGGAGTCTGGTATGTACCTTTAGACTGAAGTAGATACTTAATATTATGCCATTTCGTCTTTCTACTTAACTTCTACTTACCTAGGTTTTAAAAGCTTTTTAGGGTTCCGTGCCAAAGGCAAAAAACGGAACCCTTATAGATTCGTCATGTCTGTCTGTCGGTCTGTCGGTCTGTCGGTCTGTCTGTCCGTCTGTCTGTCCGTCCGTATGTCACAGCCACTTTATTCCGAAACTATAAGACCTATAATTTTGAAACTTGGTAAGTAGATGTATTCTGTGAACCGCATTAAGATTTTCACACAAAAATAGAAAAAAAACAATAAATTTTGGGGGTCCCCGTACTTAAACCTAAAACTCAAAAAATTTTTTTTCATCAAACCCATACGTGTGGGGTATCTATGAATAGGTCTTCGAAAATGATATTGAGGTTTCCAATATCATTTTTTTCTAAACTGAATAGTTTGCGCGAGAGACACTTCCAAAGTGGTAAAATGTGTGTGTGTGTGTCCCCCTATAACTTCTAAAATAAGAGAATGATAAATCAAAAAAAATATGTGATGTACATTACCATGCAAACTTCCAACGAAATTTGGTTTGAACGAAATCTAGTAAGTAGTTTTTTTTAAATACGTCATAAATCGTAAACTGCAATTTACCTTTAATTCAATCAACACAAATATATAAAAAAAAAGCGACTTCCAAAAAACATCCAACGAAAACTCTCTGCCAAAAAAACACTTAAAAGCGTAAAATAAACTGGTTCTTCATAAATTGCCTATACCTAATTCTTTATTCATTTAAATAGAAGTATTATAATGTGTGCTAGGTACCTAGAATCTGTTTGAAGTCGGTGCCAAGTGACTATCGCTTAGACTTTTGTAATTGTTAGTTTGTATTCTTTTTGGCTTAGCACATAGAACCTCCTCCTTTTTGGAAGTCGGTTAATAAAAATTATATTATGTTACTTGAAGCAGATATCCTCAACCGATTTTGCTGAAATTTTGCAAGCATATGTATACAGCGTGACAATACAATATTATAATGACATGGAGCTGATCTGATGCTGGAGCTGGAAGGTGGCCATAGGAACTCTGTAAAGAAACGTCGCAACATCATCGAGTTTGGACTCGTTTGATTCGTCTCGAGGCATTCCAGTAAAAGCTTGTTTTTAAAAAGCTTTTTAATTTAATTTATTATTCGTTATTATTTCTTGCAAATCAAACTCCTGTAAAACAAATACGAAATAACCATTTACAAGATTACGCCCAAATATTTACCTTTTAAAATTAACATCAAGTATATTTTTTAGTCTGGCCAGCTAGATGTAGTAGTTTGAGACTTTCTTTTCTAAGGAGAGCCTTTGTCCAGCAGTGGGCTGTTAAATGCTGTTGATGCGAAGTGACGTTGTATATTCTTGACTGACATCTTTCGGGTTTACCTGTCTTGTGTTAATAACCCTGGAGCTTTTAATAAATATTTCAAAGCCTCTGTTGCAAAATGTTGTTTTAAAGTGTTTGTTGAATTTATGATCCTGGCCGCTCTAAGATCGGATACTGACGGCTCGCGGATATTACTACATTTACAATATTTTAATGATAGCAAAAATTTGTTCTTAGTAGCAGCTTACTTATACATATTAACTACTTCAAAGGAGCGGTCGCAGCCTGAAATTTGGGCCCCTCACTAATATAATAATCATTTGAAGTCGAGTAAATTTGCCTTCATGCACAATACAAAATGTTATTTTTAGGTAATATATTAATAACGCATAGAAACCGAGTCCGTTTTGAAGCACCTCAAATGGAGCCATATATGGCTCCAAACGCTTCGTAGTGTTCAAGGTCAAAGTACGCCGAACGTGTCTCGCGAACATTACCCGTTTGCATGTGTGCGTATCACCGCGCGTATCTACGTAATCGTCACACCTATGTGAATCGGTTCAGTGCTTCATTTTTGACAGGGCGCTTGTATGAAGACTATCTTTCTATGCGTTATTATTCTAAGTTGCACACATTAAAAACAAATAGAAATCATTTGTTTTTTATTCGTAAAGATATTGGGATGATAATATTTGGTAATCAGGTTCTAGTAGCAGGGAAAAGTTACATGGGTACGATTTTGGAGGGGGGGGGTTTTCATGCTCCCTGTGACCCCTGTGACTGAAATTATTAATAGTATTACTGTCTACTCAATACAAGCTTTTGATTTGATCGAGCAATCGAAAAAATTAACTGCATCTTATCAATTTTTCCGTTTCAGTCAATAGTTCCATATAACCTCTTGGAACTTTACGAAATAAATTACCCAAGAAAAGTTTTCCATGCGTTGTAAAATTGCTAAGTAGCCTTCATAAAGTATGTTTACATGAGAAAGTGCTATATTGTTCGCTGGGCTCGTACATTGCTATGCACAACGATGCAATGGCGGACGCATGGGAACATCGCTTCTTAATTACGATATTGTTCGTGAACTGGAACGGAGCTTACCTATACTTAACTCCTAGCTTATTATGGGAGAACTATGTATCTGTGCAGAAAAATAATCTATATCTATACATATAAATAAAATTAGTGTCTGTTTGTAATATAAAAAAAAAACCGACTTCCAAAAAACATCCAACGAAAACTCTCTGCCAAAAACACACTTAAAAGCGTAAAATAAACTGGTTCTTCATAAATTCTTTATTCATTTAAATAGTAGTATTGTAATGTGTGCTAGGTACCTAGAATCTGTTTGAAGTCGGTGCCAAGTGACTATCGCTTAGACTTTTGTAATTGTTCGTTTGTATTCTTTTTGGCTTAGCACCGACTTCAAACAGATTTTAGGTACAAATTAAGGTCTATACGTACGTGTAATATTAAAATCATCCTCTAATCCCTAACTGTTGAAGAGTTTAACCTTCTATCATCAGCTCACCTAAATAACTTGAAAGTATACGACTGAAGGTCTTTAGATACATATGAAATTGAAAGAATTATCCTCCAACTCCTAACCGTTGAGGAGTTGTACCTTCCACCTTCCATCATCAGCTTACCTAAATAATTTGAAAGAATACGACTAAAGGTAACATATGTACATATGATATTTAAATATTTATCATCCAACTCCTAACCGTTAAGGAGTTGTACCTTATATCATCAGCTCATGATCATAAAATGATGACTACCAGACGCAAATATCGGTGTAACTTCAGAAAATATTCGAAAAACATAGTATGTGCCTATAAAAAATGAGGGTTTCCCTCGATTTCCCTGGGATCCCATCATCAGATCCTGATATGCTGGCAATGGGACCACCTCGGAAGCATACCCTTTCGAATACAAAAAAAAAATTCAAAATCGGTCCACAACTGACGGAGTAATCGGTGAACATACATAAAAAAAAAAAAAAAAAAAATACGTGCAGTGGAACATAGAACCTCCTCCTTTTTGGAAGTCGGTTAAAAATAGGCGCTTTTAAAAATGCATTATATATGTATACACAGTAATGTACCAAAATAACAATTTATAAAAAAATTGTCTGTCTTTCTGTTTGTTCCGGGTAATCTCTGGAACGGTTGGACCGATTTTGACTGGACTTTCACGGGACGGGACAACCGGGACCGACTGCTTAACGTTACCTCCGAATCACGGAGACCCTCATGGTATCATGCCACTAGCGGTCACCCATCCAGGTACTGACCGCGCCGTCGTTGCTTACCCTCGGTAATTGTTTCTAATCACCGAGTGCAACTGGGCTATGAGCGCCTCTTTACTATCTACTAGATACTGCAAAATGTTGTACCACCTGAGTTCTGTGCATAAACGTTTCTTTCTATTTAAGCACCACACGGTAGCACCACACACAAGCACAACTTAGTAGAGCCACGATAATTTCAGCACGAACGGGCCGTCTCGACCGGGGCGGTACTACACTCTCGCACAGAAAATCAACGTAAAATGACAGCGATCGTGCTGTCGTGTTTCGTTGGTGAGTGCGAGACCGGAGGCCCCATGATGCAGAAGCATCACTAGCCCGCCATAGTGTGGGTCACCATGCTGCAATGTTGCATTGTCTGTATTCGCAATGAGTATGGTGACCACCACTCTTGGATTCTGCTTATGCTTTCCATCAGGCAGAGTAGAGTCATTTTGGCAGGACCATACTTAAAAAAAAACCGGTATCTTAAATCCACCTAAATCCTATCAAATTAACAACGCAATTGTCGAAGTGCAGATAGTACAGTTTCTACGAGTCCCTGGACAAATACTAGTTGGAAAGTAAGCTCTTTAAGCACGAAGTAATTCGAAGGAGTGCTTGTAAAATGGCGCTAACTAAGTTAGTTCATGAACAAACCGAATAAGACTGTCACAAACTCTTTGCGCACTGTATTAAGAAAACGTTTTAGGGTTCTGTGTTTTTAATGAAGAACTTTATGATAAAAGGATAAAATATTTAATTTAAAAAGTATGAATAATTAGAATTCGCTTTTTGATTAATTGTGATGAAATGTATTTTTCATTTCTTCATTTTTATTACTAGGAAATGGTTTTCTTCTTGAGAGTGAATTAATCTTTGTTAATTAGGTTGTGTAATTAACTAGTGTAAGAGTAACAAATATCCATACATGCGTATGGATATTTGTTACTCTTTCACGCAAAAACTACTGAAGATATTTATATGAAACCTTGCAGTAAAATAGCTCTAATACATTGGTTACTTTTTACCGCGATGTTCGACATACAGGAGGAAGGGAATAGCCGAAGCAAAAGCTATTTGCTATCTGTATTTAAAAAAAAACTTTTCCTGAATGATCTAGATCGTGGTAACAAACTTACAAAAATCTAGTTGAATTTAATAATTTAAAAAAATGAAAAAAAAAAAACTATTTGAATGTGGAAAACCCGATAGTATGAAGTCGTTTAAAATTTGAACTTATTGGTTAAGTTTCGTAAAAGTGTTGTTCTGAGTCTGGGTGTTCTTTGTGTCCATGTATGTTTGTAAAGTCCTCCGTGATATTCTTGATGAAAAATAAAATATGAAAAAAAAGGAATCACCTTCATTCATTCACGAAACTATACTTTGGAAATAGGGAACTGTTTGATACAAATTTTCCCTGCGACTTAATTCACGTGTCATATCAAAGAAATTGATTCATAAATAAACAAGGAAATAGAAAAAAAAGAATACTTCATTAATTCGGTGGGAAATTCACTGTTTTCTTTTCCTTTGAAAAACACTTGGATTCCAATAATTGGCTGACAATTTGCTGGACAAAGGAAATCTGATTATTTTGTATTTTACTTTTTTAGAACTGCTTGGAAAATACAATTATGTTCTTCGGAAAGAAGGAAGGAATATAAAAATATTTTATTATTTTTCAGTTTCAAATGTACATTTAAAATATTAAAGCTTGTTTTTAAATACTTTTACATAGCTAGTTAGTCACAAGTGAAGGTAAATTTGTAGATGTATATATATATGTTTGTATGTGTAAGATTATGTTTGTAGTATGTAATCTCACAATATTTCTACACTACCCAAAGGTTCCCTGGTAGAGAATGCCCTGGTTATAAGTCCACATACATAAGTGCATATAGCTCTTAAAAAAGTATACTATACTAGCTTACCCGGCGAACTTCATCTTCATATTTACATATCTGTCTGAGCTTCCCGCAGGCAGTGTACAGTCGCGGACAAAAAACTACTAATACCGTTATCTTTTAATTTTTCTTGTACACAAACCTTGTCCTAACAATACCGAACACATGATAAAAAGAATTATTTAATTTGGTGCAGCCGATCGGAAGTTATATATATAGATAAAATAAAGTGTTCTTTTCTCGCCAGCCTGCGACTGCCATCCAGTGGGTGCCAGCGGGAAGACCTGCAACCAGACGAGTGGGCAGTGCCCCTGCAAGGACGGCGTCACCGGCACCACTTGCAACCGTTGTGCCAAAGGATACCAACAGTCCAGGAGTCACATTGCACCTTGTATACGTAAGATATTGTTATATTTGTTGTTTATGTGTTGTTTATAGTAGATACTTGAGAAAGCTCATATTAGCTGACCCATAGCTCATTTGGGTCAAAGAGGTGACTGAAAATTAAACAGAATGAATTAGCACTTTCCTGCCCGACCTCCATAAATGTTGACTAAAAGAGTGTCGACTAAGAGAAACTCTAATAGTAACAAGTCCAAAATGCCAATAAAAGTGAGTTGATTAAAGCACCAAAGTAACATTTTCATTAGATCTCTGTCTCTTAAACTAGGTTTATCCACCTGTATCTTAGGACTCAGCTCTTTCCAACTAGAGAAATAAAGAAAGCAGTGTAATTGACTGACTGCCTCGTTGTGGTAGCGTACGCGACTGCTGTCTGAGGTCTCGGGTTCGATTCCCGGGTCGGACCAAATAAATGTTTGTATGATCTGCAAATATTTGTTTCGGAGTTTGGGTGTTTTCTAAGTTGGTAAAGTATGTATGTATTTACAAAATATATACATATATGTATTTATATCAGTTATCTAGTACCCATAATACAAGCCCTGCTTAGTTTGGGACTAGATGGCGTTGTGTAATTAGATGTCCAAAAAAAATTGAAATAACATAAACATTTAGGTATCTAACCATAGCTAGACTTTTTACTGTCTCTAACTACCCCCATGATTTCAAACCTCAAGAGCTTAGTAGTAAGCTGAACGATAGAATAAAAAGCCAACTATTTCAAATTAGTAGAGATTTATAGAACGGACGAAAAAATATACACGCTTTGGCAAATGGGCTTAAAGCGTGCTTCCACATTCATGCTTAGCACAGCCGTACTAAATCATGCTTCTCTTCTTCGAAACTAACCAGTGCTGATGGTGTCCAGGTATCCCCCGCGTGGTGACGGCCGTGCAGGCGATGGAGGCGGTGGACGGCGAGCCGGGCCGCGGTAAGTAGTAAGTGTAACATCATGCACTCTCGCCTCACACACACTTGCATCCGTGCAGACATTCAATCTGAACCCTGGACCTTTTCTACAACCTTCCGAAGATTTTTGAATCATAGTGTATCCGGCAAGACGTACAGACTTCCGTAATATTAATAAAAACTAAAACCCAACTACGACAAAAAACGACGCTGAAAAAGTATGAAACAAGTTTCAAAAGCCGTAGTCACGCGTTGTTAAAGAGTTATGGACTATGGTACATTAAACTACATGGACTACAGCTTTTGAAACTTAATCATGTACCGTAGTCCATGACACAAAAGGCCTAAATATTATTTATTATTAATATTTAGGCCTTTTAAAGCTATCAGTAAGCGATAACCGGTACCGTATACATATATACTATGTAGTATCAATTCATCACTCTAAAGTTGCCTGAAAGAGATGGCTTTGATAAGACCACTGTTACTTTCTTTGTTTCTATAAAGACCATTCCTAGTGTAAATAATAAAGTTTATTAAATATTTTATTCTATAAAGTCCTTCTTATAAAGAGGTAGTTAGAATAAAGAGAAATATATATAACGCTTCTATTAACTTACTATCGTAACAACTTTATTTGTTGTACCAACTTGCTGGGTACACTACGCCGAAGTTATCTATGAACTATATATAAAAGTTTTGTTTATATGTCTATGATTCAGTGTCTGTATAAAGGAGTATACTGTACTTTTTTAATGAAAATTTATTTTTAAAACTAAACAACTTCGTTTGTCGCTCACAAAAGGAAAATGCTTGGTTTTTGCAATATTTTTCATTGATGCTCGGCTCCTTTTGTTCTTAGCGTGATATTTTATAACCTTTTTCTATAAATGGGCTATCTATTACTAAAATAATTGATACGCTTGATGACCATGGGAAAAAGGTTTTTTTAAATTTTTTATACATTGTAAAATAGAGCTTTCAGAACATGTTTTTTTTTTATAACGTCTAAAATCGTACATTGTAGTCAAGAACCTACGTTACTTATAAATTGAATGTGTATAGACTAATAACAGTTCCTTAAATTATATATAAAAAGTACAGTATCGACTTATTATTAATTTGCACTTTAATTTTATTTATAAATACTACATTTCGACAACACAAGCAACTATTTAAAACGTGAGTACGTATCATCTGTTTCCTTGAGGCCTAAAAGGACTTGTCAACCATTCTACATTAAGAGACCCCGCAAACTGCAGAGTTTGGATCGGCCGATTTGGTTGGTTTCTTAAATCAGTATGAAGATGTATGGGAGTGTGCACATTCAAAAGACTCAATATCGGCCGATAAAATAGTCGTATGGCAACGATTACCTTCAAGCTGAATTTAGACGTTGTACGACAAGTATGAGCATTCACCACAAACCTGACCGTTTAGTCGGGCCGGTGTGAGACTAACAGCCAAACTCGACTAAACTATCGGCCGATTTAACTTCTGCTGTTTGCGGGGTCCCCAAGGGTTATGAAAGACATCTAAAACAACACATAGGGGTATTTAAATTTGAATTCTAATTGTAATAGTCGGTTGTTGTAATCGAAAGGTGGTATTGTCTACAACCATTCTCACATCACATGATAATTATCATAATGAAGTACTAAAAAAATAACCAATTTAATGAAATATAAAATATTGACGACAAGTATAAATAAATATACATAATGCAATATAATATTTGAAGCAAATTTTCTAGAAGTTTTAAAAATCTAGAAAGAGGTGCTACTGTTTAAAATTTTGCACATTGGATACTGCCTAGCTAAACTGACATTCTACAAAGGTAAACGGTAATAGAAAACTAATATATATGACGTCATCTCAACGCTAAATCACGTGGTCAAAACAAAGTGTTAGCCAACAGCCCACCTAGCCAAGTTGCAAGCGTTTTTCTTTCTGCAATCGTTAACGCTAACGCCTAAATTCTCGTGTGTCATTGGCTAATTGCAACTTGGTTAGGGAGGCAGGTTAGTTAGTTATACAAGAGAATAGAAGCGTTTTAGTGCTAGAAGAAAGAGATTCGACACGAAACACTTGCAACATGGCCAGGGGTGCTGATGTGACATCTCGGCTGCTATCTGACAGCCAACCAGCCAGACAAGAAAAGCGCGCGAATAATGATTAAAATTAAAAAGCGACCCTTTTCTTGGCTTTATGTCCCTTTACAGAAAATTTTGTTGTTGATGTTATACGTCATAAAATAGTGTTGGTGTCTTACCTAGGAAATCAAAATGAAGAAACATGCCAAAGAATTTTAGCCTTTATGGTCAACTGTGAATTCTATTTGATTCTTATTCTCACTCGCTTCACACTTGGCAGAGCAGTCGTGATCACGGAGATAGAGTCTACACCGGTTGCAGAGGCGGACAAAGCCCCTCGTACAATTTTTCATTTTGATAATGAGGAGTAATTTGCTCAGTTATCATGTCGTGTGAGAATGCTAGATTTAATGCAGTTTAAGAGTGTTTATCGAATGAATTTATGATAAATTTAGATGAACAAAGTTGGATAAATGCTCTCAAGCGTACAGTTAATTTGCTTATCATTCATTGTTGTACTCATTAATTTGTTTTGTTTTAATTTATCAGTGACGACTGAAAGGTAACCCATTCATATTAACAGTATTTATTCACGTAATTACCAGTTTTCATAAAAAAAAAACACAGCAAAACCATGCTCCATTTTAAACTGTATTTTAATGTCAAAAATAACAATACTTTTTGCATGCATCTATTCATTTTCTTAATCATTGAATCACATATAATTATGATATCACGATTGTGATGTATTGTGATGTGTGTGATGATCTCTTATTTGGGTGATGTGTGATACAGCAGCGGAGCAGTGCGGCCGGTGTCGCGCCGCCGCTCGCACGCTAAATCTCAACAAGTTCTGCAGCCGAGACTACGGTGAGTTGAGACCCTAAAATTTAAAGACTCTAATCGTTTGATTGGCTTTGTTGCTTATGACCATTTGCTGTTAGTAATGTTAGTAACGTCATGCAGATTCAAAGTAGAGTACAGATTAATTTCGGCGCCAAGAAATCCACCATTTTATTTTAACTTCAACTTTCAAACACAATTTAACATGCTTAAACCGTATAAAACGTAGCTCATTCAACTAAACAATGACTGAATAAATTGTATATTTGCGAGTCTAGAAAGGATCTATAAATCTAATCTTTGTTTTGCGGTACAATTTCCCATACAATGGCCGACCCATTATATCGGGGCAAATAAGACATACTTTACGCTTTTGTGCTGAATTACCCTTTCATTATAAAATGTGTTATGTAACCTACCTTTTAAATTTTAGTCTTTTGGTAATTATTGAACTGCCTCGTTGGTCTAGTGGTAGCGTAAGCGACTGCAAATCAAGAGGTATCGGGTTCAATTCCCGGGTCGGACTGCTGTTGGGTTTTTCTTACAAGAAATTCTTAATAGCAGCCCGGAGTATGGAACACGGCGGTGTTTCCCGCCCGTGCCTCGGATACGTTAAGCCGTTGGTCCCGATTGTCATGGACATCTATGACAATCGTTATTGGGAAGTCAGTGCCCTCAAATATACTGACAACTAGTTCAATCTTCGAATTCACTTCGCTCTCAGGGCTGCGAAGGTCCGATGCCAGTCGCTCCGTTTAAAAACTGATATTCAGGTAAAACCGGTTGAACTAGTAGCCGACCCCAAATCTTGGGAATAATAAAGGCTAGGAAGAAAAAGAAGAAGTAGTTATTGAACTTAGGTATATTGACATTCTATATTATTGTTAAGTTTTTGAGTGAGAGCCGACATGGGAGTCAACTTCGCAGGACAACAGTACCGCAAGGGTTTTGTAACTTGGTTGGTATACCAAACCATCTGGGCAGCGTAAAGAGAGCATTATGTCTAGCAATGGACTTAACGGATGATGAGAAGTGTCTTGAACTTTTTTTTTTCATTCACCCTGTTCATCTAAGTATACAGTTACTGATTTTCTACCAATCACTTTATTTCAAGATACTTCTGATTTACCCATCGTTAATAGCATTCCGCTGATATTGGTGCTTGCCAAACTGCGGAGGACAACAAGACAACAAGAAATCAATATTGATACCAATTCCATACCAACTTGTCTGGCAAGTATAGGCCCAAACTCACATGACCATTAAATGGCTGTTGATGATTCATGTATGTAGAGATAGTATGTTTACATTTTTTTATTGTTGGGTATAGTCATAATGGGCAAGGTGGTGGGTCGCGAGGCCAGCGCGGCGGGCGAGGCGTGGGTGCGGCTGGCGCTGAGCGTGCAGGCCGTGTACAAGCGCGCGCCGCGCAGCCGCCTGCGCAGAGGCGCCACCGCCCTGCACGTGCGCGCCACGGACCTCGCCTGCAAGTGCCCTAAAATCAAGATTAACAAGTAAGTCTTTCTTGTCAGTTGTATCAAATAGAGTTATATCAAAGAGAACCTGGTGTCAAGGATACCGTTTGGATGTAGTATCGGACAGATCAAGGCTGATACAAGTAGTAGTAGGCCTAATAGCGTAGTAATCAGATAGGCCAAGGTCAGGCTTCCGTTTGTCCGACCAGAGATAGGATATGTCAGCAGGACAGTCAGGGATTCAGTACGGGTCAAAAGACGCTGACGAGCAGGCAGGCAAGTGATTACTGAACCCTGGATACCTGCAACTGATTAAGAAACCCGTGTAGCGTTTGACCAAGACGATTTTATTGGCGCAATAAAGCTCATTCGTCTTCCATTTATCTGCCACTCTTACGCTAGTTAGAGCTTTAAATGTTTGTCAAAAGACATTTCTATATTTAATTATAGTTAGTATCTAAGCCTGACTGTGCACTGTCTACTTATAAACATTATTTACTGAATTTGAGATATATTCCGGTATTTTAAGCGACATTTTTTAACTTGCGTCTCTCAATTTTGTTCCTCAAAACTGAAAATAATAAATTTTGTGCTAATATAAAATCAGTTCGCCATTCATTCCAAGACCGTAAAACCATTATTTAAGGCATTAGAAGTCAACGAAGCGTCACTAAGTTAGTCTGAGTGTATTCCCAATGAAATTACTGTTCAATTAATTTTAAATTACTGTTGGCTTCTATAAAATACATAAGTATTTATGTCGCGGGTGGAGTTTGATTTTGTTTAATATCGCCTTAATTACAAATTATAAAGTACAAGTTCATTGATCAGATAGAATTAAACTTTTCAAATCCATTTTGGTATTTTAAAATGAAGCTACTATCCCTGAGTACTTGTGATAACATAAAATTTCCACACCCTCCAATTCTAATTAATTTTGTTACGGATTTCAACACAAACACTACAAACAGTTTAAGGTTTCCTGGGACTTTCTGAATGTCATAAGTCGGTGTTTTCACTTGTGGGTTTGTAGGGGACTACCCGTATAAAATAAATTGTACGCATGTACTTACATCTCAGGACGACCCATATGGTCGATTGGAAGTATGTGTGTACGTAATTTATTAATGCACTGTAAAGTATTAAGGCGAATCACCAGTAGGTATAAATAGGTATAAATAGTAAAAATATATTTTGTCACCAGGTCATACCTAATCCTAGGAGTGGAAAAAGAGGGCGTTTCAGCCGGTTTGCCAGGACTGACAGTCGGCGAGAGGACACTACTGTTGGAATGGCGCGACGATTGGCACCGACGCATCCGCCGGCTTCAACGGCGCGCGATCAACTGCCACTAGCCGACCGCCATCTTGTAAATGGTGGGGATAAAGCAACCAATGAGAGCACTCGGTTGTCGTCATAATCCGTCGTTGCAAAACATACGTGAATTTTTAACGTAGTTGTTTTAACTGTTACTGCCATATACGTGCTGTCTATATATAAAATCATATTACAATCGTCAGGAATGAATATTAGATATATTGTAAGACTGATTGTTCGTCCTTCAGTTGCTTCGAATACTATTTAGTACAATAATGTTTTGTTATAATTTATTCTGTGTATTATTTTATACTAACATTGATTCCACTATCTTAGAATCCTTTTCCTTGTACTAATGGGATAAGCTACTATACGTCTCTGTATTGCCATTTAATTTGCCGTTATTTTAAATGATTTTTTTCTTTGTGTCCATTATTTTATACAGAATGCTAGACTTAACCGCAAAAAGCAGACTATTTAAGTTATCTCCCAATTTAGTAGGTAACCCGCTACTCTAGCAACACATCAGAATTTACTAGGTGTTTTTTCCGTACTTTACTATTTTTAAATTCAAAATCGTTTCCAATATTACCCACAAAACGTATAGGCGGTACATACTACAACGATTTATCGTAGCGATTTAACTGTGCAGTTCGTTTGTGCAGTTTTATCAATAGTGTGGACGGAAATTGGTTCAGATTTTTAAAAAATCTGAACCAATTTCCGTCTTATTATATTTAACGATTGTTCTGAGATGAATGATTTAGTGATGTGTACGTAACTAACACTAATTTTTATATACAATTGTATCTGTCCATATTAGTGTCAAAGATTCATTCCTGACGCTTTCGGCGAACGTTTACCTAGTCCGTTTAAGGAATAACGTTATAATAATCGTAGTTCTCAACTGTTATAATAAAACCAGTTTTATGCCAAAAATGCAAGAGAAAGAGATTTTGACACACGGCGCCATATTGTGTAATTATCATTAATTGCTTAAATATTCGAATCGAAGTCGAAGTCGAATTTCGATCGATTCCAGTGACCAATATAACATGAACTTTCGTGTTTAGGCTTTTGTACCAAAATACGTTTAAAAATCAAGCCATTAAAACAGCGTAACATTCAAAATACAAGTTTAGTATGGACGCCTTTCGGGAGCTATAGAGTAGCACTATTTGGCGACCGCTTGGGAGCCCCATCTAATAATGGCCTAATATCCAAGGGCCCCAGGGCTATTGGCCAACCTTACTATTCGATCTGACAGTATGCAAATATCATTAGAATTTTGAATAAGGTTTTTTAATAATCAAAAACTTTACATTTAAAAAGGTACCTAACTGAGATAAATAATAAACAATTTAAATATATCATCGGTGTCGTGTGTCTCACTCTTGACAATCTTCATAAATTTTCCCTTCCTAGGATTTTGTTGAAATGTACATTAATATTATTTATTTTGAATAATTTAATTTTATAAGGCAACGTACTGTAGCGTTCCATTTCTTGCATTTTTTGTATAATTGTTATTTTATATTGAAAATGCTAATGTTGATATTGTTTTATGTGCATTTAATGTGTGACGTTACGATATCTGTCAAAATTTCACACTTAAACCTCTAGACTAATTATATAATAACTAACATTTTTGAAGTACAATAAAAAAGAAAAAAAGCTTGCCATAAACGTAAACGCCAGTCACTCACCGAACTGTCAACTGTCAAAGTGACAGTTGCCTGACAATTTTGACAGCTATCGTGGGTTGTGCACGTGACTGCACGGTAGTTATTAGGACTTATTCGGAGGAGAATCACCACATAGTCACAATGGTTTAACGTACCTCATTTATTATAAAACTTATACTAAGATAAGTATTTAATTTATATCGTTAGCGCTTAGATTTTATACATTATAAGCTAAAGTATCAACTTCATTCTTATGTGTTCGTTTCCTTTTAATTTCTGTAAATTAACTCATTTAAATATTAGATCTTGCCAAAGTAACATTTTATTTTTATTTTGTATAGAGTACTTAGTATTCCCTGTTTAATGTTTTCGAGAAATAACTTTTGAACAAATGCGTTGCCTAACTAAGGTATGTACAGTATTACTAGCTTTACTAAGAATAATAATAATAAGGAACTTAGTGGTTTTGGTAAAAGTACAACCTAAGAAAGTTTAAGTTAAAAATACTAAATTTACTAAAAATATCGGTCGGCCTGTTGTTCTTGTAGTCTAGTGGTCGGTAAATCTAACTATTCAGTCTGAGCTGATGAGCTTCATTCCCGTCCAGTACAAATCATTCTCTGATGTGCATGGCCATTTTATTCTGTATCTGGTTGTCATTTATCTGATATGGTTGTCAGCAGTTCAGTTACCGTAATTACAGGCTATGACCAATTTGGGATCAGACAGTTGTGTGTGAGGTCTCAAAAATTTAAGTTAGTCTCATTTATTCCACTTCATCATAAACACAATCTCAGCTGAAGAAGGTCCACTGCTCGCATCCAACGAAAAATTATTACTTAGGTACATCATTATAATTGATATTATCCAAATTACAACAGATAATACGCATTAATATTGTAATGACATCAAAGACCTATAAATTTATCCTTACAGAAAACAAATCTTGTCTCTGGAATATCGAACGACTCAATTGAGTATTAAACTTAAAAAGTATGCGATCGCTTACAATTGAGCTGTCAGAGTTTATTTATGGTATCTGGCCGTGCCCTAAGTACACAATGGCATAAATCAACATGTCGGTCGGTGCGTTTACGATAATCAATGTTGCTGACCGTGCCGGCGTGGTATGAAAGTATGACCCTCCACGAAATAGCGGCGTCTCAAAAAAAAGTTTTACATTTAAGTATAATGTATTTCAGTTATTTGTATAGACAGTTTACCTAAGGTTAACTTATAACAGGTTTCTTTTTCAAAAAATCGTCTGAATTTCGGTTCCGGTCATCTCGGCAATCAATTGTCGTTCACTTTTGGACTAACTGAAATTCCTCAATTTTTTCGTTTAAAAATATTCACTTCTACGTCCATAAAATCACAGGTAATTTTTTAAACGTAAACCATGACTTTAGATTTATTCAACCTTTTTATTTGACATGAAAACAAATTAGACTTTTTATTTTACATGACAGACACACGGATCAGGCAGGAATTTAAAACGGATCCTTGTTATGAAAGGAACCCTTGTACTTGCTTCGGCAGTACATACGAGTATACTCGTACTAGAATGGAACCCAGAAACCAAGTAACTTTTAATGTAAAGCCATATTGTTTATATAGAAACAATAGTCTTATCTATGGTATAATCTGTGACAAATATTAAATTTAAACAGATAAATGACATTATTGACGGAGCAATTTAATATGTCACGTATATACCGGAAAATGGTTTCGTTCTGTTATTTTGTTTTTTTTTCTTAATTTAAAAAACATTAAATTTCTGTAAATCATGAATACAATATGAAAAAATTGTAGGAGTAAAAAGTTGTCAAAATTTAAATACGATGCTTTTAACTTTAAATATTCCGAACATGGAACTTTCACATTTTAGTTACCGTACGTGGTATTTCCTCATAAGATTCTGTACTCTATCTATTTATTTACAGACTCTTAATTAAAATGCTGATATTAGGGATATTAACCACCTAATAACAGTTCTTAAAAATAATGTGGTTTATAGCTGCATGACCCTTTGAAACTAGTTGGAAACCGTACTATTTAAATATTTCACTATTTTTGGTAATATTTTTCGAGGTTGTACTCTTTCAATACCAAAATAACGTAATCATAGATAAAATAAATATTTAAAAATGACTTAGAGGTTTCGCTTGATCGTTCTACGGTTTGTAAAAAGTGTATTTAGTTGTAGATGAAACAATTAATCCGTTTCTAGTTATGCATATCCTTAGATTTCATAATTTGTGTACATTTTAAATTATATCCTAGCGCACTATATTAAAAATACAAAAAAATAAATGTCATAAAAAGTCCAATGTCAATTTCGTAACTTTACCTTTTTTAATTGTCTATGGAAGAAAAGTGCGCCAAAATATAATTTAAACAATAAAAACTACTGATAAAATAGGTACCTACTGGTATTAATATGCAAGAGCGTAATTGAACCTTTAGTTATACTTTATTTTTTAATAATAAATGTGAATATTGTTTTATTTTCAAAATAATTTATTATGAATAACATTTTATTAGGAACTGTTTTATATTTAGTAGAACAAAAAAAACAGTGACGGTATTTATTTTTACTCCTAAAACATTTTTTAAATACAATAAGGCCCTTCGTACACAAGGCTACGCAAATCTCCGATACTAATGTCGTATACGACATTAGTATCAAGTCGCGAGTATCGAGTAGCGCACGGTCCGTACACACGACACTTTGAATCGCAAGACGCGAGTTGCCTGTTCAGTCACTATAGGCGTACTGGCTAAACAGATTACACTTTTACCAAAAGACTGACACAAGTGATGATGAAACTATAATTTTGTACTATCTTTATCGGAAACTAAGAAATCGTCGTAACAGAGGATACTGGGTTCATCCGTAATTATAGAGAGAAACATAAACTGCAGACTGTTTGTAGCTGCAAAAGAATTACAACAAACAGATGCGAAATTCTTATCATTGTACAGAATGTCTGAAAATGTGAAAATTGCTCCGCCATCTTGAAAATCGCCGAGACGTGAGTAGCGGCGATCTCGTCCGGCAGATCGCGCGCGAATGGCACGACGCGAGTCGCGCGACGAATGTCGGCGACGCGACTCGTGTACGAACCTCAATGGATTTTTTGGCGGTAGTTGCTTGGAGACTGAAATCGTTGAGTATCGAAGATTTGCGTAGCCTAGTGTACGAAGGGACTAAGTTTACACCATGTGAAAAATTTAATTTTGAATCTTCATTCTTTATCTTATCATTTGTGTCATGAAAAAAAGAAAGGAAATTTTAAATATTTTTTGTGTAAAGCGTTAATAACCGACATTTCGAACTAACGTACTTTTATTTCTCAAAATCAATTATATGTTTAATTGATTCAGTTATGTATACCTATATATGTATGTATACGTACTATTATTGCTATATATAACGCACAAACTAAGGCCTATTATGCTTCCTCTCGTAAAAGTTAATTTAAATTTTGTGACTTATACTGTTAATTACTAGTATAAATATAATATCATTTAGTTATACTTATTTATATGTTAAGGGATATCAATTGATTAAGGAAAGCGCGCGAATGTTCCCTGACACATAGATTAAAAATGGGCGATTTTAAGTCTATGGTTTGTGAAACGTTTGCCGCGCAATTGAATTGTGTTTTCGAGATACCCTGCTCCTGTGATGTAATAAATGTTATTGGTTATATTTATTTAAAAATAAAAGTACATTAATATACGGACTTGTTGTTTTTTTTTAATAAAATGATAGCTTCCTCATTAAGTTTCACGACAATTCAAAGTAGGATAGTAGTTTAGAGGCAAAATGAAATAGGTACCAGGAACTAATACTGACAATAGTAACAGTAGATTCCATCCTTGTCTACACTTTTTAAGAATCTGAACAGCCTAGTTCTCTTAGAGTGATTTATACTATTTATTTTTCTATTTAGGTACTTTTTTTAAATGAGTCTAATCTCGCCCACACATTTCACTACTGTAACTCCTGTACACCAGGATCAACAGCAGTGACCCTCGATCACATCAAGCAATGACACTCGAGAAGTCCCAGGAAAAGTAAATAGATAACTCTTTATTATACTCGTATAAAATAGCAGTACAGTTTCCATCCGTAGGGAAACGTTCTTAAACCTACTCAATTTCCTTCCTTATCTTAAAATTAAGTAAAGTGTAAAGTGCTAACAGGTATACTTGTGCTAAATGCGACTGCGCTCGCCGTTTAAGACAATCGAAAATAAATCCAGTCTGATTCATATCTTAATCTTAAAAAAGACAACTCCCGCATTAGGAATAAACATCCTGTGTCGCGGGGGACTTTACAGACATACATGAAACGGACACAATTAACACCCAAACTCAGAACAACAATTTGTGGAACACACAAAGTGTTGTCCCGTGTAGGATTTGAACCCACGACACTTGGCGAATTGGCAAGCGGCGTGGCGACCGCCTAAACCACTAGGCCAACCGTGCAGTCATTCAACATTCAACATGTGAATACTTTTATTTGATTATTTGGCCCAGTTAGTAATATAATAAGCAACACGCACATATACCTTATACTTTACATCTACTTAAGCAACTAAGCAAGCTCGTAAACATTCATTTATATAAGTATGTATGTATGCTTCGATCAAATATATTATAGATGCACAGTTCAACAACATACAAAAGTAAACAAAATACTGTCCACGCTTCTATACGTACTTAGGTATATGTATACCACTTGAGATATAGCGAAAAAAGTCCTGAACTGGTATACAGCTTAACCTTATTTTAACTTTAAGCAATTGACGTACGGACGGAAATAAATCCATATTAAATTAACTACATATTACCTTTTAGTTTGATGACACGATAGGACAATAAAATTTTGTGACTCTCACAAAAATCAGAAATAAAACAACACATGCCCACAAACAAATGTATTAAAAAATTAAACTTAACGTATTACAATAAAGGACATAATAGTACAAAGTATAACGAGAGTTACATTCCACTGACATTAAATAGTGTGTTCGCGTCTAATCGCTTCTATTTGGAACATGGAAAAAATGGAGTTGCTTAGGGCACTTTTCGATTTAAAAAAAATACGGTAGTTGGATGGACCAACACATTCATAATTAATTCTTCACACAATTTTTATTTCTTCTTTTGATTCTGATAGCTAAAAGATTGAATATAATTTTATTATAAATTATGATATGTATTAATTTAATATTTAATATTCCACCCAGATATTAGACCTTCTATACCTACCTACGTGCCTGTACTTATTACATATATTGCACTGTTCCATAATGAAATGAAATCATTTATTCTGCAATTAGGTTACATGAACACTTTTGCAAGTAAAACTTTTTTTTTTGAGCAGATGAGTTCGGCCTTTTCTAACTGGACTAGCCCTGAGAAGAAAGGACGAAACAAACTCTGGGATCACAGTCTCTTTTAAAGTCCAGACAATATGCAAAAGACATCATTTCAATAAAAGAAATACGATAATTACAATTTGAGTCACAATTACAATAATCAGTAAAGATAATAATTTAAAAAAAATGTCAACAATAGCAATAATTTAAATTGAATTTGTTTCAAACTATAAATTATCGTCACATCAAAATAAATTTAAACATTCAAAATAAACAGCATGTGCAGAATGGGCAGCTCAATCCCAGGCGGTTTTATCATCAAGATATTCTACTATGGTATAATATCCCTTTGCGGATAACTTAGATTTTATGGTATTCTTAAATTTCTTAATGGCAAATTCCTAATATCAATAGGGAGTTTATTGTAAAAGCGTATACATTGTCCCATGAACGAGTTGCCTACTCTGTGGAGACGAGTGACGTGAACACTAAGATTATGTTTGTTTCTGGTATTTACAGAATGTTGGTTGGACTATACCTAAACAGTAATCGTCAAAGATATTTTATATCCCAACTTAAAGGTTTTTCAGATATTTACGAACAGACATACATATAATTCACATTTAGAATCTGGTATAGACCAACATTTATAAACAGTTTGCAATTTTGTTAAAAATACATACATGCAGATCGAATGAATAACCTCCTTTTTTAAAGTCGGTTAAATATTCTTAGTAGAATATAATACCTACCTGTAAAGTTGGTAAGGCTGTCTTTTTTTTTCTCCTGAATTCTTTTTCTGTTGTTGTACATATCATATTCACAAAAACGGTTGGAACACACCCCACTAGATGCATTTGGTTTATATAAATTTCAGAAAACTAAAACAAAAACAAATCTTCAATTAACCTAAAAAAATTGTAACGGCGTCTCCATCATTATCCTACTGACTTTGTTTGCTAGCACTAGGCTTGTCTTTTTTTCTCTTATGAGCATCGCCCGTGAGTGTGAAAGGGATGGATGTACATTAGAAGCCATTGTAAATCATAAATTTTATCAAAATATTAATTTTTATTAATATTAGCTTTATAGCTTAACGAAAATACACCAATATGTTAGATTAAAGATAGACTTACTGAAAATATGATATTCCATCCTTCTTTTGCACTTTTAGAGTGTAATTTTAAAAAAAAATTGTGTGTAAACACGAGCGCGGCCACCAAGCGAATGAGAACGAAACAAGGCATATTGTTGTTTTATGCCTTGTTTTGCCGGTGCCACTTTTTAAGCGGCAACAGTGCATCTATGATATATTTGATCGAAGTATGTATGTATATCTATTTGTATAGTTAGGTATAGCTCAAGTATATCTAGTCTAGTGTAATTTAATTTATATCTATATATATATAAGAGTAAGGTGACTGACTGACTGACTGACATACCCAGAGATCAATGCACAGCCCAAACCGCTGAAGCTAGAATCCTGAAATTTTGCATGTAGGTTCATTATATAACGTAAGTGAGCACTAAGACAGGAATTTTTGAAATTCCACCCGTAAGGCAGTAAATAAGGGGATAAAAGTCTGCGTGAGCGAAGCCGCGTGTGAAAGCTAGTATATGTATAAAAGAGGAAGGTGACTGACTGACTGATATACCCAGAGACCAACGCACAGCCCAAACCGCTGAAGCTAGAATCCTAAAATTTTGCATGCAGGTTTTTTATATAACGTAAATGAGCGAGACGAAAATTCCTTTCTTGAAAGGAATTTTTGAAATTCCACCCCTAAGGGGGTAAATCAGGGGATGAAAGTCTGCGTGAGCGAAGCCGCGTGTAAAAGCTAGTTTGTCATAAAACCCACATCTATATTAATTAAAAATTAAATTGGAAGAGTTACAAATATAACAATTCCACTTCTTAAGTAAAGCGGATGGGGATGGATACACAAAAACAGTAAGCACTGCGGACACTAAAAACAAACAGTTCTTTTTATTTTGATTGAGTTTAGGGGTTAAATAAGCGGATGGCCACCTGATGATAAGTTGACACACACTGCCCATTGACAACTATAACTCTAGAGACAAGAGGTCTAATCTATGGAGCTATGGCGTCATTCAGGCCCGGCCTCTCGATTATTGGCTTTCGTACGAAACCCCCAACGTAAAAAGCAATGTTCCTACAAAAACAAAAACACCGTCTTTACAATTATCTCCCGTTTCCCTTAAGCTGCCATTACTCATCATTATCAAATTTGTTTACATAATAACTAAACATCGTAAGTTAATCAATCACCGAAGTTACAGCATCACATCAACACTTGACTCACTGGGGACTGAAAATTTATAATTCAATTGAAAACAGGGGTCAAATTAAAACGTACCTAACACAAGACCCCTGGTATCCCTCCATACCTTGAACCTCCCTCCCTCGCCTGTCGGCTATAAATCAGTTACAGCGCCTATACACAACACGGCTAAGGGAGCTAAACGCAGTTCTACACTCAAGTGATTTCCCCAGGGACCCCGTTCTACGTCGTACTCTTTGATGGGCCGTAAGATAGTATTTTTCGATATTAATATCAATGTTTAAAGAGATTTACTGTTGATTTATACTGTCAGGGAGTTTGGATAACATAAAAACATTGAGTTGTATGAATGTTTACTCAAACTGAAATGTTTTTTTATTGCCAAGACTATACATACAGTCTATTTAATGCACTTTTGATAACTATATATTTTATATTACATAATATAGAAACCTATGTACATAACCATAATTTATAAAAAAATAACAATATTTATATACAAGCGTCAAAAAACTCCACATCTTCGCCTACTGGTAGCGTTCCCAAAAGACTGGCAGCATTACCACGTTGAATGGCAATGCTGATTCTATTTAATTAGAAACACATATACCGATTGATCGATACATATTGTGAAGGTAATGTTTAAAATTTCGATTATATAGACAGTTTATTGTACTTAAAAAAACTTAAAAACCTATTGTTTAAGTTTGTTAAGCATTGTTGTACATGTAAAGTGACCAAATTTGAACTTTTTAAATTTCTGAAGCATAATCAAACCAAGTAAACATTTATAAATACGGAAAAAAGAAAAAAATACACATTATGACACACATGCTATGTTTACAAATACACACATCAAAAGTGTCTAGGGATCAACATATGTGTCTAGGGATCAACATATATTTTTGCAATAACTTTTCTCCTGATTGATATTAATTAAAATTTTCTTTAAGGATTCATCAAATAAAGTGTTTTCGTTTGTCACAGTAACGATAAACCAAGTCACCTTTGCATTAATAAAGAAATTTGCCATTTTCCTAATAAAGGGATTTTTGACATTTGAACCACTAACATTAAAGTTCGAAAAAAAGACTGAAATAACAGTTTTCTTTAAAATTTTATTAGGTAACTTAAACAATTAATAATCCGTGTTTCTACCGCGAACACTAACAACACAAGAATCGGTTTGGCATACTCAAAATGAGTTCATCCAAATCACGCTGTGGAATGGCCGCCCATGTTCGTTGCAACAACAAAAAAAGGTCTTCTTGCGACTGGATACCCTCCATATTCGGCAGAGCTCTTCTCTGTAGCATATCCCATGCATGCTCAATCGGGTTCAAGTCTGGCGACTGAGCAGGCCAGGGCCAAAGCCACATCTCAATCTCAAGAAATCCGCATAAAAATGCTTGATCCCTATACACTTTTGATGTGTGTATTAAAGAAAAATATGACTAGGATCGGTCAAAAAGCACCGCAGACACATCCTTTTTGTATGTGACTCCCTTTTAGAACGATTTTATCTATATATCTATACAAATAAATAAAATGTAAGTGTCTGTTAGTAATATTAAAATAACCGCTTCTTACTAAATGCACATATATGTATACACGGTACATAGGTATATCAAAATATTTTTTTATTCAACTTTCGTCTGTCTGTTTGTTCCGGCTAATCTCTGGAACGGCTGGACCGATTTTTACGGGAGTTTCACTGACAGATAGCTGATGTCATAAAGAGTATCTTGGGCTACTTTTTTTAGACTAGCTTCGCCTCGCGACGTTGCCCGCGGTTATTGTCGTACCGCAGGTAACACCGTAATTGTCGTGTCACGCTGTTGCTCACGATGAACTCCGAAACTATTTATCTGACTTTCGCTATTTTTAAATGTGTTTTTCCTCTTTTTTTTCCCACCGACTGGTGGCTATGTCGTACTCGGACCGACTAAAAACCTCACACCGTCTCGGGTACTAGAAGCCGAGGAACCAGGTGCACCCTTGAAAGGAAATCCCTGGAACCCCGACGTACCTGGGGACATCTACAGTTTGTAGATGACCTCCTCCTGTGTAGGAAACCTGTTGCTACTTTTCTATTTAGAAAAGGGGCGCAAGCACCTCCTGGTATGTTAAGATAGGATAGTTAACATCACGCTTAGACTTTAAACTAATAGGAGCCGAATATGATAGAAAAGAGACGCAGACTAATTTGATGCTAGTATACAATAAATTATAGCTAGTTCATAAAAAGAACTAGAAGACAATATATTTTAGAACTGAGTCCCGCGTTGTTACCCACGCTTATTGTCGTACCGCGGGTGACGCCCCGGAGCGAAGCTAGTCTAAAGAAAGTAGCCAAAGTTGTTCTTTATATCATCAGCTACCTGTCAGTGAAATTCCGGTCAAAATCGGTCCAGCCGTTCCAGAGATTAGCCGGAACAAACAGACAGACAGACAAAAGGTATAATAAAAATATTTTGGTATATGTACCGTGTATACATACATGTACATTTAGTAAAAAGCGGTTATTTTAACACTAGCTTTTACACGCGGCTTCGCTCACGCAGACTTTCATCCCCTGATTTACCCTCTGAGGGCTGAATTTCAAAAATTCCTTTCTTAGTGCTCACTTACGTTACATAAAGAACCTACATGCAAAATTTCAAGATTCTAGCTTCAGCGGTTTGGGTTGTGCGTTGATCTCTGGGTATGTCAGTCAGTCAGTCACCTTCCTATTTTATATATATAGATAGATTACAAACAGGCACTCCAATTTTATTTATTTGTATAGATTACAATACACCAATTACAAAATAAAATATTAGCCTTTAATACTCCACTGCTGGGCATATACCTCTCCGTAGAAAGTAGGCTTCGGTAGTATAGGGTTAGTTTTAAATTTTCATTCCTTTTCAAAGTATAGTGTTCCGCGTAATTTACTCCCCTAGTCCGCTGTTTAGTACAGTCATTTGGTGCTCAAAAAGGGGTTTACCTGGGTAGTTTTCCGGGAGTTTCGAAAATTGGTGATTTTATAGATTTTAACGTGCTCTTTTCGAACCGTAGGAATTTTTCTCTAGTTTAATTTGTTACTACATATTCTCATCGTAAATCGAGTCGGAACGGAGTTAATCTCAAAAAACTGTTTTTAAGCGCCATTTTTCCAATATGGCGGCGCGAGCGGCAAAGATACGAGGTGGCAAAGTGAAAATTCGATAAAACTCCCGGAAAACTTTCCATTATAATAGGAGTGGTGACGTTTAATTCTCAATACGTCACAACACAGATATAACAAAAACAATGACAACTAGTTGACAGAATGGCAGTTTTTTCCGCATTGAATAATTGAATCGTTTTAGTAAAAACAATTGTATTTTTATTATAATGGGGGCAACCGAGCCAACCAAGAAAATCGAGAAAAGAAAATAATAAAAAGGTTTCGGATAATTTTCCTTCGAATCCTTAGAAGGGATTTTAAACAAATAGACCCGACTCCTTTGCGTGTCTATTTTAGACCAACGAATATGAAGTATAATTTTCTTGCTCTGTTCCGAATTTCCTTTTCGTTTTATTTAGAGTAAGTTGTAACATTGGAAAATATTAAGGCTCATGACTGGTCGCCTACTTGATACTAATTCTTGGGACTGTTCTTTAAAAAGGTAAGTTGCAATATGAAAATTGGTGTGTTCAGAGTGCTGAGATGCGTTAAATGTCATAGGACTTTCTGGACATTAAGAGGTATATGTACTCTACTATGGTAGAGCCACGCAAGCGCTGTTTTACACCGGTTTTCTTTGAGGCCGTGGTATCACTCCGATCGAGTCGGGCCATGCCCATTCATGCCGAAGCGTGGCTCCCCCACGGTAAATTTACTAAATTGATATGTCGGCGCAACTGCAACGATTAGTCTAGAAAACCTAGAATAATTAAGTTAAATCATTTGATTGTTCCAAAATTAGTTTATAAACCACCAGTTGATTACTTAAAAGTTTATTATGATGTAAAATGAATGTCATTATAATTTCAATAACTACCCTCAAATCTTACAAACACGTGCACGTGTGCCGCGCCTATAAATACGGCCGCATTGTGAGCGATCGAGTCAGTTACACTCGAGCCGTCGTGCAGTGCGGGCGTTGTACCAGGAAGGAATGGCTGTAAATAAGCTAAGTACTTGTGCTTCTTAATTGTTGTAATTTATTATTAAACATCGGTGTCTAATAATTTAAGATGTGACTTCTAAAAGAGTGGCTATGAGTTTCTTTGCCAGTATTCTTCTCATAAGGCTCTACGCATTTTGGAAACTGGAAATTATGGATCAACATATGACCTTGACAATACAGTATACCTGTGGAGTCTGTTTGTGTCGATCTATGATTTTAACTGTAGCTTCACTTATTCAATAAAGCATTTGGAATTCAATATTGTCTTTGGTTGTGTAAATAAACCCTACCTACCTACGTGTGTTATATTTAATTGATTGAAAGCGATTTCTATTGCTACAAATCATGAGTGCCACTATTGAGATAATCAGTGACGTCGGTGAGGCTGACGTCACCCTTTCTAAAAATCATTACTCGCCCTATCTTCCGATAGATATGATGGTAAAAGCCCCAAAAAATCGTCCCCATTTTATAAATTCTCACATTTACCAGTTCGTATTTGTAAATGCAAAAATTTACTCGTAAAACCTACTATTTGGGCTTTCGTCGTAATTTTCAATACACTTTCATTTTTTTTAAAAGAAAACTGCCGAACTAGGTATAAATACCTACACGTATCGCTGCATGGATTTTATACTCAACCGCAGAAGAACAATTTGTATTCGAAACCACAACTCTCATCGTTCGCTACGCTACGCTACGCGATCCGGGCAATTTACACTACCTGCAGTGTACGCATTTAGAATAGAACTAGCTGACCCGGCGAACTTCGTACCGCCATATTTACATTTCTGTCTCAGCTTCCCACAGTGTCCCACGTGTACAGTCGCGGACAAAAAAAAAGACTTTTCCCGTTATCTTTTATTGTTTTTCTTTCTAGCAAAAAAATAATGAAAGAAATCGGACTATGTGTTATTGAATTACAACTAAGTACATATTTAGAAATTTGCTGCATATTTAGGAAGGTGAATTTAGAGATGAAAAGTATCCCATATCCTACCTCGTAGTATGAACTCAAATCATGCCAAGTTTCATTTGAATCCATTCAGTAGTTTCGGCGTGAAGCGCGGCCAAGATACAGACAGACAGACAAAAATGAAAAAAAATACAGTTTTGGCTTCAGTATCGATTATAGAGAGACCTCCAAAAAACAATTTCTAAATATCTTTAATGTACAGAATTGGACCTGTTATATTTTTATTATAAGTATAGATGGAATAAACTTTATTGTACACCAATTGATACAGTTATATATAGGAGCTTAACAATATATTGACCATGTGCAAATAGCGGGTACAATGGTACGCATTTATTATGTGACTTTTATATAAACAAACGCTTACACTTAAAACCTAAATATTATTATTAGCAATCCCTTTTATCGAGTACACTACTGTACCTAATATAAATACCAAGTATTTACTTAATCAGTGCGCATTCGTTCGAAGCAACGTCGAACAATTGAGTATTTCACTCAAACGCATTCTCCAGACACTTGGTTGAATACTTTAGTAGATAAACTTTTGAATGCACTGGAGGTATTGGAATTGCGACTGGATCGCATTGTGTGGATCGAGATCAGACCAATGCGAACATTTCCCTGAGCTAATGCCCGATCACGATGCACAATTGCTCGATTGTGCTCCGATTGAGTTAGGACTGTTACACGCTTGCGACTATGACTAAAAAAACACTCATAAATTAATATGTATTAGTTCTGAGAGATTTGTTGCTATGAAAATAAAATTCATTGTCACACTTTTCGGGAGCATGTAAATCCAAAAACCACAAGAATACAAACAACGTTTACAGAAGAAGAATTATGTCACTGCAACAATAAATTTAGAAACCACATCTATTGACGGACAAAGTGACAGACAGCCCGCACTTCCAGAATTGACCTGTGGTGTAACACAACAGGCAAGTATTCGATTCCACGACTAGAGGCCTGTTGTGGAGGAACAGGTGTCATGTATCTTCAACACAAAGGGAGGATCCTCCGACCAGGCCGATCTTGCCTAGGAGGCCACGGCCCGGCGGTTGATGTTGGAATGTTGTATATATGTACTAATCGGCACGAGAACTTCTATATCGCGATTCAGGATTAGTAGTTGCTCCATAGTTCGTAACTCCTTTTGGTAGATGACGCTGTCGCATATTTTTGTTGCCGCTGTATGTGGAAATCGCCACACTGTTAACTCCCCAGAAAGCTTTTCTGCTTCTGCAAAAAGCTAGGCAGTTACAATACGTTATGTGCTCGCCTCATGTATCTTCTACAAATATAAAGGAGAAATGTGTTTTTAATTTATTTTTACTTCACTTTGATTAGATAAATTCGTCTGATTTTTATATCATTTTAAACTTTAATAGTCCTAGTCGCAGAACCGTAGGCGGCCTAACCAAAGCACGAACTCTTATCCAACAATAGCCAGTAATAACTTTCTTTGTGTTGAAATACCAACTCAGTACGCACATTTTAATAACGCATTGTTGTTCTTCTATTAACATACATAGAACAAATGCATAACAAGCTGCCGATGTATGTTAGGTCCACAGAAGTTACCTAATAATGGTAACAATGTTTAAAAAGCTATTCTAATGCATATTTTTCTATACTAATATTATAAATTCGAAAGTAACTCTGTCTATCTATTTGTCTGTGTGTCTGTTCCATTTTCACGGCTAAACCGATTTAGATGAATTCCGGTGTAAAGAGAGATTGATTAGGTACTGAACAAAAACACGAGCTTATTTTTTTTGCGAAAACGGAAATGTGATAACCGTGGGCGAAGCCGGATTTCACTTTAACAATCATCTAACTATATAATAGTAGAGTTTCAAGCAATATGGCCATATATGGGCTGTATTTAAGGTGTTTTTTGGAAACAACTTTTTGTGAGGTTTAAAAGGTCTCAAACGCACTGTAAAGAAGTTCAACTTTGCCTCGAAAAGACCTCAAACGCACTGGCTGAAATTCCATGATAAATGGCTCCACAGTAAACGTGTTAATTCTTTTTATTGTGGTTTAAAAATTAAAAACTTTGCGTAGTAAGTGTTCGACAAACTCATTCAAATAATTAAATTGTGGTTTAAATATTAAAAACTTTGCGTAGTATCCTATCCGACAAACATAAACAAATAATAGATCATTTGATTATCTTTTCTATCGAGTGTGGTTCTAAAGGTAGGACATTGGAATGTCGGAACACGTAAAGCTGCTGGGGCTGACGATCGACCGGAAACTCACGTTCAATACACACGTCGCGAATGTCTGCAAAAAGGCGATTGCCATTTACAAACAGCTTTCTGGGGCAGCACGGGTTGGATGGGGATTGCACCCTGAAACAATAAGGGTAATCTATACAGCGGCAGTTGAACCGACGATCTCGTACGCCGCGTGTGCGTGGGCACCGTCGGCACAAAAGCTGATGGTCCGCAGGCAGCTAAACACAGTGCAAAGAGGGTTTGCGCAAAAGCTGTGTAGAGCCTACCGGACGGTCTCTCTAGACTCCGCACTGCTTCTGGCTGGGATGCTCCCTCTAGACCTGCGTATTGGTGAAGTAGCTTCACTATTCGAGGCCAAGAGAGGGGTGCCCCAGCCAATGCTAGGGGACAGAGAGGTCGAACGGATGTCTCTGGCAATGGAACTGCCGCATCCTGCGGAAAGAATAAGCCTGAAGATCGAGCTTCTTGCGAACGAGGAGCAATATAATGCCACGCAAGACCTAGAAGTGCGCTTTTTTACGGACGGCAGCAAGATTGAGGGCAAGGTCGGTGCGGCGCTGTCATTATGCAACGGTAGTGCCGAGGCCAGGGCCCTCAAACTTGCTCTGCCATCATATGCGACCGTCTATCAAGCCGAGCTCCTGGCTCTTAACCGAGCGGCTGCAGAAATAAAGAAGCAAAAGGCGGCAACGTTCGGAATCTTTTGCGACTCCATGGCGGCTCTCCAGACCGTAACAAACCCGGACTCTCTCCACCCATTAGCGGTCGACTTCCGAAAACAAATTAAAACCTGTCTTTCCCAAAGCAAAACTGTTATTTTGTTTTGGATCAAAGCCCACGTGGGATTACAAGGGAATGAGAGGGCAGACGCGCTCGCGAAGGAAGCCGCTCTGGGGTCGAGAAAGAGACCGGATTACGACTGGTGCCCAGTCTCATTTGTCAAGCGTCAGATTTGTAATCGGACGATTGACGAATGGGACAAAAGGTACCGATCTGGTACTACAGCCGCAATAACAAAGTTATTCTTTCCCAGCGCCACCGAGGCGTACAGGATCGTAAGGAAGATATCAATCACACCTCAGACAACACAACTAATGACGGGGCACGGTGGATTCTCCGCATACTTGAACAGGTTCAAGTGTAAGGAGGACCCATCGTGCATCTGCGAACCTGGAGTGGAGGAAACAATCACTCACGTGATTTCCGAATGCCCTGTGTTTGCTAGGGAGCGCCTAGAACTGGAGTTACTGCTGGAGGTAGAGTTGGTCCCACAAAATTTTAATTCTCTTATTTCAGGGAAAAGAAGGACAGTATTTCTGGAGTACTGCACAAAAATTATAAATATTGTTAAAAACAGAAATAGAGAAGTAAAATATGGTTAGCTTATATTTTGAGAATATAACGTGTAAGCTTATATGCTTACACGTTATATTCTTAATATTGTAACTAAGAAAAATAGAATAAGCCGTAGTAAGTAAGACAGAAATACTAAATTGTAATAAAATGAAAGAAGATGTAAAAACACAATGTAAATAGATGTGAGAATAAAACCCTGTTTTAGATCATGAAACAAAACATAAATATAAATAGAAAGTAAATATATAAAACCCTATGTACAATAAATAAGTAGCATAGAAATAAGACCTAAGTTAAGAAAATGTAAAACAAAAGAAAATAAAAGACCCTGTATAAAATACGTACATAGTAGATAAGGAAACAAAAATGTAAAGAAACCTTTTTAATAAAAAATATTTACCCCGTGTTCCTAGATGTAAGAAAGATAAAGATAAAAATAATGTAAAACAAAAAGAAAATAAAAGACCCTGTATAAAAATAAGTACATAGTAGCTGTAAGAAAACAAAAAATGTAAGAAAACTTGTTTAAAAAAATTATTTACCCCGTGTTCCTAGCAATAAGCAAAATAAAGATAATGGTAGATAGGTTTCCTAAAATGGATAGATATAGATGGGAGTCCCACCCATAGAAAAGAAGAAAGCAAAAAAGGAGAAGGTTGTCAATTCGACTGTTTTAAAAAAATGTTTTTTACCTGGTGATAGCTTTCGACTGGGTGAACCGATTTTGATGATTATTTTTTATTTGAGGTGCTTCCCGCGTGGTCCCATTTCAATTTGGTCCAGTTCTTGTAGTCGTTTTTTTTTACTAAAATTTATGATTATTTCATTAAATCATCAATCGCTTAAACATACTTCAAAATTTGATTAATTGATTATAAACTATAGAAATATATAATACTCTAGGGAAATTTACATTTCAGCGATGAATTGTGTTCCTGCAAGAGATTAATGATGCAAGGAATGTTCAGTCCTTGACAGACTTCAAAGCAGATGCCTAAAGCGTTCTAATTTTGAAATGAAATAAAAAAGTGAAATTATCGATGTGACGTTTTTTTATTATGAGGCAAAGTAAACACTACAATTTGAACCAATATCGCGGTTATCATTTTTCGGGTTAAAACAAGCCTATGACGGTCACAAATAACGTAGCTTTCTATTGGTAAAAGAATTTTCAAAATCGTTTCTGTAAATCCAGAGATTACCTTCTAAAAACTCATAAACCTAACCTCTTTTAATGTTCTTTTAATGTTACTATAGATCGGTTTAAAAAAACAGTATTTTTATGGTATAGGACGCAAACGAGCAGACCTCACCTGATGGTAAGCAATTACCGCCGCCAATGGACACCCGCAACACTGGAGGCGTTACAAGTGCGTTGCCGGCCTTTGGGGGAAGCGGAGGGGTTGGGGATGGGGCTCCGGTATCCTCACTCACTCGGTGAAACACAGCACAAGCGCTATTTCACACCGGTTTACTGTGAGGCCGTGGCATCACTTCGGTCGAGCCGGCCCATTCATGCCGAAGTGTGGGTCTCCTACGGTAAAGAGAGATCGTAATTTACGAACAAATGGTACTTATAATGATAATCTATTCAAGAATCGTAACGATTATGTTAAAAATACGTTTGTTCTGTGATCTGTACTAGATGCAGTTGACCCAGTATGTACGTGCCCCTTATGATTTGGTTGGTCCGTTACAGCGTGGGCGAAATTTTCCGGGTCCATTGTTCGGTACCCACTTGAAAGAATCGTAAATCGAGTTTGTTCTCCTTAAGTAAATTGCGCATAACATAATATTTTATTGTTAATAAATCTGCGCTAGTGTGTGTAAGGCAGTTTTAATTAAATTCCTTTGTTTCATGTACTGAAAGCTTTCAGTAAAATATTAATGGTTTGGAATTAACATTTATTCGTATAAGTCACTAGTTTTTGCCCGCGGTTCTGCCCGCGTGTATGACGACTATCCAGGTAAAGAGTAGCCAAATTCCTTCCTCAAGCATCGAAGTATCTCAATGACAAATTTCATTGAAATTGGGCCGCGGTTCAGCCGTGAAAGCGTTACCAATGACTCTATAATATGTGAAACCTTTCTATCAGGCAGAGTAGAGTCATTTTGATGGCTTGAACATAAAGAACGAAAATATAGGGATTAAAAAATAAAATCGCTTGTTCAAAGTTACTTCATCGGTTTTTTCATCTTCACAAAGATCAAGCTATATTTTAAGAACTGTAATTTGGGATCAGACAACCATGAGTGAGATAGGTGACGTTAAAAACCCGTCCAAGTGCAAGACGTACTCGTGCACGAAGAGTTCCGAACCATTTTTAACCGACTTCCAAAAAGGAGGAGGTTCTATGTTTCAGTTTCACTGTATGTATTTTTTTTTACAAGCTTTTTATTAACTTGCAACGTATGTATGTATGCTTGGATGTTCGGGTGGAATCTTGCAATTCAATTTTGAAGCAGATACCTTCAACCGATTTTGTTGAAATTTTGCAAGCATTTTTTTTTTTTTTTTTATGGAATAGGCAGGCAAACGAGCAGACGTATCGCCTGATGGTAAGCGATTGCCGCCGCCCATGGACACCTGCAACACCAGAAGCGTCACAAGTGCGTTGCCGGCCTTTGGGGGCCGATTGGGGTATGGGCCTCCGGTATAATCACTCACTCGGTGAAACACAGCGCAAGCACTGTTCCACACCGGTTTTCTGTGAGGCCGTGGTATCACTCCGGTCGAGGGGCCCATTCATGCCGAAGCGTGGCTCTCCCACGGTCAAATGCTGCATATGTATACAGCGTGACAATACAATATTATAATGACATGGAGCCGATCTGATGCTGGAGCTGGAAGGTGGCCATAGGAACTCTGTAAAGAAACGTCGCAACATCATCGAGTTTGCACTCGTTTGATTTGTCTCGAGGCAGTCCAGTAAAAGCTTGTTTTTAAAAAGCTTTTTAATTTAATTTAAATCTATAAAAATGGCAAAAAGTCACGTTTGTTGTATGGGAACCCCCTCATTTATTTTTATTTTGTTCTGTTTTTTACTATTTGTTGTTATAGCGGCAACAGAAATACTTCATCTCTAAAAATTTCAACTGTCTAACTATCACGGTTCATGAGATACAACCTGGTGACAGACAGACCGACGGACAGGGAAGTGTTAATAATAGGGTGTTGTTTTCCTCTTTGGGTACGGAACCCTAAAAACTATAATAAGTTGAAATTGATTTCAACACTTGTTCACACAGTCACAAATGAAGCCAATAAAAACATATTAACAAATAGTTCTTCACCATTTTAACTTGTTTTCTTCAAACAAAAATCACCACAGACGTGCATATTTTTGATGGCACGTTCACAAACAATCCACAGTGTCAAAACAAGATGTCGACGCTCCATGTTCAAGAGAGAAATATCATAACATGCCAACTGCAATAATATTAGCTCAACACACAGCGAGCAATCTCTTAGAACTGGTTTATATTTCATGCTATCATAGAATAGTGCCGGAATATGTTGAAGCTGTTTGCTCGACTGCAGAAATGAGGGGTAATGTGTTTCTACTATTGTCCGTGTGTTGATAGATTAATATGTTATTAACTCAAATCATAAAGTGGGTTTAAGGTGTTTCAGCACTGCAAAGTGTTCATGTTCCTAGCCATTCTTATTCCTTAATTATTTGGGGTGGGCTACTAGTTCAACCGGTTTTACCTGAATATCCGTTTTTCCACAGAGGCACTGGCATCGTATAACCGCAACCCTAGGGGCGAACATAATTCGAAGATTGAATTAGTTATCAGTATTACACAATAACGATTGCCATAGTTGTTTATGACAACCGAGACCCACGCGACGGCTTAACGTGCTCTTTGAGGGACGGGCGTGAAGCACCGCCAACTATCACACTACGGGTTGCCATTAAGAATTTCCTTTAAGGCAAACCCAACAACAGCCCGACCCGGGAATCGAATCGTAACCGCTAGACCAACGAGCCAAGATTTATTCTGTTACTTTGGCAATTAAAAGCTTTCAGTTTATGCAGTAAAAATTAAATCAATGAAATGTAGGAATACCCGTCAACGTGTTTCACAAACAAACAAAATCCTTTTACTATAATTGTGATGGAATTGTATCTGTAATAATAACCACAAATTTTAACAAAAAAACGACTTCAAGAACTGGACTAAATTTAAATGGGACCACACGGGAAGCACCAGCTTTCAAATAAAAAAGAAAATCGGTTCAACCAGTCGAAAGTTACGCGGTAACAAACATAAAAACCAAATACAGTCAAATTGATAACCTCCTCCTTTTTTGAAGTCGGTTAAAAATGAAAATTTCATCTAAAACAATTCAAAAACCCAAAATTGGCAACAGTCCTGAAAGCAGCAGACTGAGACAAGTAACCAAGACTGTATTACAACGAATTGATATCAATTGCAAAACTCAATCATTTTCATAACGCAATACTTAATGTTATTTGTTATTAATTTATGTGACAAACAAGAACAGGTGTTACTTACAACAGATTTATTAACAATGGCCGCCATTACGCTTATCGTTGTATTGCGAAATGGCGAACTGAATTAATTTACCTAAATGTACCTCCGGGACAAATGGCAGCTATTCATAACCTGCTGAATAAGCCTTCAGAGCTGAGGAAAGATAGAGAGTATTCATAATTTGTTATTATAAATATTTAAAAAGGTAATTATCGAAAAAAAACACATAGTAACTACATATATAAACATATTCATATCATATACACATATCATACACACACAAAGTATGCTTGGTATAATTGTAGGATTTATTGCAAGTCACGGAAAGAAGCAACAACAAACAACTTCAACACAACTATTTTCAATTACTTACTAGGGTAGTCATATTTCGTGCTATTTATCTTTGAATACGCGTGTCGTTCATTCATGGTCTCCAGTAGTAACCTTACTCAAACTTACGTGAATAACAACATAAAATTAGCCCCCTTATCAACATTACAAGTGATTCAGGTCGATTCTCTTTCTACAACCGTTAACGCCGATATACTCTTGTATTTTATTACAAGCTTTTTATTAACTTGCAATGTATATATGTATGCTTGTATGTTCGGGTGGAATCTAGCAACTCAATTTTGAAGCAGATATCTTCAACCGATTATGCCGAAATTTTGCAAGCATATGTATACGTGACAATACAATATTATAATGACATGGAGCTGATCTGACGCTGGAGCTGGAAGGTGGCCATAGGAACTATGTAAAGAAACGTCGCAACATCATCGAGTTTGGACTCGTTTGATTCGACTCGAGGCATTCCAGTAAAAGCTTGTTTTTAAAAAGCTTTATAATTTAATTTATTAAGTATATATTTGGTTTGACCACCTGGTTTAGCGTTGAGATGACGTCACTCTCATACAGTTGTTGGTTACCTAATTAATGTTTCCATTTTTAGCATTCTAAAAACTTGCAGTCAGGGGTCAGGTTCTTGTTAGCCTGTGGGATTACTCAGGTCTAATGTGCCGAAACATGGATATGTTCAGGCATACATTATCTGAAATCTCTTATACGTCTACTATAAGTAGCGTTGCCATCCGTCCGGATAAAGCCGGACAGTGTTAGGCTTTTTAACCTCTTGTCTAGCCAAATTTGACTGCGTCAGGCCCGTCCAGCTTTTGTAAGGTTTTTTATACTACCGTTCAATTTAATCATTCACATCTCCTAAACCGGGTTACTTCAAATATAAAAACAATTAAGGTTATTTAAAATGTTATTTTAAAGTATGTGTTTCATTAATTTTTTTTCAACAATCCTATTTTTAGCGTCCGGATTTGGGTGCCAAAAGTCCGCATATTTTGACGGGTAAGTCCGGCTTTTTGATTTTTAGAGGTGGCAATCCCGTTTAGGGCTCGTTTGCTCTTTTATTTAATTTATATATATATATTTATATATTTTAATTATTCTATCCAATATGGGTCCCGACTGTTGCAGTCAATGTGTTCAAAGTTATGGTAATTTAATTGTTTTCAACTCTTTTGCACGGAACTTGTTTATTGTCCTTTTCGGGTTATATTTAAAGTTATCAACCGACTTAAAAAAAAAGGAGGTTCTCAATTCGAGTGTATTTTTTTTTTATGTTTGTTACCTCATTTTGATGATTCTTTTTTTATTTGAAAGCTGGTGCTTCCCGAATGGTCCCATTTAAAATTGGTCCAGATTGAAGTCGGTTTTTTTTGTTAAAATTTGTAATTATTTTTAGCGGAGTATCAAAAGGAAAAGTTAAAAAACGGAGGATAATTATTCCTATTGAGAGCTTTCATTGCGTGCGATGCTCAAACGGTTAAAGTTATACAAACAAAAACTGTGTATGAGAGACTTCTTCCCATTTAAAAGTTCTGAAAAAAGTCCGCGACAGCACATGTAGTAGAGCCACGCTGATTTCAGCACGAACGGGCCGGCTCGACCGGGGCGGTACTACCCTCGCACAGAAAATCAACGTAAAATGACAGCGTTCGTGCTGTCGTGTTTCGTTGGTGAGTGCGAGACCGGGGGCCCAATTAGTCTAGTCAACAAGTTTCATACTTGTTGACTGGACTAAAAGATGCAGTAGCATCACTAGGCCGCCATAGTGTGGATCGCCATACTGCACTGTCTGCATTCGCAATGAGTATGGTGACCACCACTCTTGGATTCTGCTTATGTTTTCCATCAGGCAGAGCAGAGTCATTTTGGCGGGCCAAACATAAAAAAAAAAAAAAAAAAAAAAAAAAAAATATGTCTATCTTTTAGGTTTGGCTTACTATACCTATCCATTGCATAATATGTTCATATTTTTTTCCAGCTTAAAACTGGCATTATGATAGACAACTTCGTATTTAGGTATAGTCCATTTGATTAGAATTTTAGAGAGTGTCGGTACACCCGCACGCCATTGTGGTTATTGTTGTGAAATACGAATATATTAATATGCATACAACGGCGTAAACTGACAAGTCATACTTGTGGGTGTACGCCGCAGGCAGGCACTTTGATTTCGTGGCGGCTTTGCTTAGACAAAAAGCCGCACGTACGACGGAGGCATGATCATAGTGACCGTATCTAAGCGAATGGACTATATATAAGATCAATCCCTGTCATATGCCACATCTTCTAAGCTTCAGCTCCACAATAACTACTATTGGCTCCACAATAACCTAACATGAAAATAGGCTATATAATATGCGAGGATAAATGGATTCGTCAATTCTCTCGCTCTGGGAACTCTACCCATTCTTATTACCTATGTTTTACGATTGTCCTCGAAAAACATAATAAAAGGGTGTGTTTGAAAGGATTTAGAAGCGACGATACGGTCACGATACGATTAGTAATTGAGCAAATTGCATCGGGATCGACATTACATACAAAAAAAAACCATAATGTCCCACTGCTGGACTCAGGTCTCCTCTCAGGAGAAGGTTAAGACCATACGTCCCCACGCTGGCCGAGTGCGGGTTGCGGACTGATCTTGAACTCGCGGGCTGGGTTTCCGCAACTCGACGACTTTTTTGCGCCTTTAATTATTTTGCGTGGTGGGTCGGCATTATTCATGCCAACCTAGTTCCCCCAGGAAGCCTAGCAGACCCTTTACGTTACCGACGACTTCTGGAAGTGACCGCGGCGACCTGAGGTCTCTCGCTCAGTATTACCAGCCAGCAGCCATTGCCATTGCCAGGGTTACGGACTGTCAAGACAACGTTGTGGCTACGTAATCTAGCCGTTGGATGTTTTTAAGCCGCTCAAAGACGGTGAAGACGGAAGAAGTTTCACGACTGTTACCCTATGATAACAACCGGGACCGACTGCTTAACGTGACCTCCAAATCGCGGAGGGACTTATGGTATCATGCCACAAACGGTGACCGATCCAGGTACTTACCTCATCGTCGTTGCTAACCATCGGTGACAACTGGGCTATGAGCGCTTGCCGTCATTACATCCGTAGTCTTAAATAGTCCAATGCCTATGTCCATTCCCTCCTTTCTAAGAAGAGGCATAGGCATCTGGTTACCTGTCTGTTGTATAGTAGAAGGTTTTGCCCAACTACACAGCAGGGAGGAAACTAGACTGTACGTGATAAACATTGTCCATGGACCTACAAGTCTCCTGTTGGTTGCCGACCTCTGTGGTAGAAGTACAAGAGTCTTGAAGGTTTGAAGTACGAATTAATCTATTGTATATACGACGATTTCTTTCTAAGACTGTTCAAGTTCAAAAGTTTCTTGACTTGCATTGCAGTTGCAATAGAGCAGTCAGTATTCATTATGTCGCATTTCAATCAACATGACGCTTATTTGTTTAAAATATCTCTGCCTAAGTATTTTTTAGACACATATAGTCGTTTATCGATACCTGAATTGATTAGAATAATAATTGTTTCAAATATTTGTCTGTCTAACTGCTAATCTCTGGAACGGCTAGACCGATTTGCAAGAGACTTTCACTGCAGATAGCTGGTGTTATAAGTTTTCTGAGTTTCCCTTTGGTGAAGTTTCTACTAACAAGTTCCTAACTATCGTATCTACATTTCGTATTGAGTAACTTAGGCTACTTTAGTTTAGACTACCTGCACCCCACGGGTGTTGATGTTGTACCTTTAAATATTCAAAAACCGCGGGTAACACCGCAGGGCACAGCTAGTATTAACATATAACCTAACCTCAAATCGGCAATCTCTGAAAAACTAAACTCTACTTGTGATTGAATTCTCGCAGCAAGTTTTACAGCCACTTTCTGTATATGACAAAACATAAAACGGAAATACATCTATCACCATAAAAACTCCGTAACTTGTAAAGAGCCTCCGAAAGGCCAACTAACCCATCTTCCTGAAGATTCAATTTGCAAGGGCGAGATTCTCTTGGAATAAAAAATATTATCCATTTAGTTAGTAGGTCAAATGTGGACCGTGTGGGATTTTCTTTGTGTGGAGTTTTGCATGAGATCTTTCTAGAATGTGATAATTTGGAGAACTGTGCATGTAAGTCAGTTTAAGGAGGCTTTATAATCTGTACTGGTATTATAAAACTGAAGTGTTCGTATGTGAATTTTACCGAGGGAGAGCCACGCTTCGGCATGCATGGGCCGGTTCAACCACGGCCTCAGAGAAAACCGGTGTGAAACAGTGCTTGCGCTGTGTTTCACCGTGTGAATGAGGATAACGGAGGCCCATCCCTCACCCCACCCCCCAAAGGCCGGCAACGCACTTATGACGCCTCTGGTGTTGCGGGTGTCCATGGGCGGCGGTAATTGCTTACCATCAGGCGATACGTCTGCTCGCTTGCCCCATACCCAGTTCAAACCGCACAAGGGACAACACTTCGTGTGATTCACAAATTGTTGTTCTTAGTCTGGGTGTTCTTTGTGTGTGTTGTTTGTTTGTAAAGTCCCCCGCAACACAGGATTTATTCATAATGGGCGAGTTGTCTTTTAAAAAAAACACTCAATTTACTCATGACATCTATACTAGCGTAGCAAAACATTTTCAAGCTGTCAGATTTAGTACTGTATTTTACGTAATTGAATCATTATTCATCTCACGTATGGTGCCTCTATAGCATATTTAGTTAATTAACTCATCAATAGGGTGAATTAGTTATTCAAGCAGTAAGCTCACGGGCTAAGCAGGGAGACTGATGTTTGCACTTATTAGGCACGTATTGTCGACCATTATTTAGATGGGGTATCTAATCAAGGGGGATGGATAAGAAAATAGCTGTTTATAAATATTTGACGTCTTATTGACTATATTTTTAGTAAAGATGTGAAATACAAATTAAAGAATATTTCGGACATTTCAGACATCTAACACACAACGCCATCTAGTCCCAAGCTAAGCAGAGCTTGTGTTATGGGTACTAGACAACTGATACAAATCTATGTACTATTATATAAAACTGAAGAGTTTGTTTGTTTGTTTGAACACGCTAATCTCAGGAACCGCTGGTCCGATTTCAAAAATTCTTTCAGTGTTGGATAGTATATCATCACGCTAAGACCAATAGGAGCGGAGCACCAATGAAGAATGATTCAAAAACGGGGGAAAATTTGTTACGCTACGGTAACCGCGCGCGGCATGACAATAACCGCGGGCAACGCCGCGGGTGAAGCTAGTCAAAAAAAAGTACTAAGTTACTCCTTGTATCATCAGCTACCTATCAGTGAAAATCCCGTCAAAAAGAGTCCAGCCGTTCCAGAGCCGGAACAAACAGGCAGACAAACCGACAGACAGACAAAAATTGTAAAAAAAATATTTTGGTAAATGTACCGTGTATACCTACATACATATGCATTTTGTAAAGAGCCGTTAATTTAATATTACAAACAGACACTTCAATTTTATTTATTTGTAGTATGATGATGTGGATGACATTAAATAGGGACCTTCTTTCGAAAAAACAAAAAACGATCTACCAAGGTTATACCTTTTAACGTTTGACGGACTTCAATTAAGTGAAACTATAAACTCAAGGATCACATCACACCAACAACCTCTAACACTCCACTGCTGGAAGGTAATATTTTTTTTAATCCCCTTCCATTGGCCAGGTAACTGATAACTACTTCTATTTTTACCCGACTGCGAAAGAAGGAGGGTTATGTTTTTCAAATATATGTACTACTCGTTTTTGCTCCCGGCTCCGACCGCATGTATGTCGGTTATCGCGACATATAGTAGCCTATGTGTCATTCTGATGTATAAGCTATATTACTGTAAAGTTTCATCCAAATCCGCCCAGTAGTTTTTGCGTGAAGAAGTAACAAACATACACACAAACTTTCGCCTTGATATATTAGTGTGATTAGTGTGATGTGATAGTGTGATTATAGTGTGAAGTGTGATAGTAGGATATATATTTCTTTGGCACGCCCTAGAGCCTAAACGGCTTGTCGTATTTTTATGTGAGTGGTGTCAATAGATTCGCTTAGTCGTGAGAGTGACACTGGGTACATCAAAAAAAAAAAAAACTTTCTATCTTTTCAGTTCATTCTTCAATGAATTTAATAAAGATGGGCAAATATTGACGTTACTTGTCAAAGGACAACTTTCGCACTAGGAATATATCCCGAGTCGCGGTGGACTTTACAAACATTCATGATATATACACAAAGAACACCCAGACTCAGAACAACAATTTGTGAATCACACAAAGAGTTTTATCCCTTATGGGGATTGAATGATTGAACTCACAACCACAACAAGATGAACGCTTAATCCAGAACACCACCCAAACCAACTTTACTTTCGTTTTCTTAAATATTAATGTTTGAGAATAGTCCATAAAACGCCTTAACATCGGCAATTACTTCAGAGGATCAGAGGCGGTCGGTGATGAGTGCAAGAGTGCCAAAACAAAGAACTGATGAGGGTGGTCTTAATATCTCATTAGCGAACGATTTGTTTTATGTGTCTGCCTACCTACACTTAGGGTTGGCTAACACTGTCAGGAAAATAAACAGTTTCTGTATTCGATTTCAGTTAAATTATATTATTATACTAGCTGTGACCCTGTGACCCTGCTAAAAATGACTCGGTAAAAACCATCTTTAAATCGTTTTGGAACGTACACATATCAACTTTTATATATTTATGATAAAATATAATAAATAGATAGATTTTATAACTAAGAATATTTTAAAATAAAGATGTTTTTAAATCGCCCAATGATAGTTTACCTGTACGCTGGCAGCATTGCGTGGGATGAAATTGAAAATACTAATTGACATGTAGCATTGGCCTCTCTCACAGGCTACTACTTACTTATTACAAATCGGGGAAAACGCAAAAAGCTTTTATAAAACCTGTATATGTCGGCCAAAAATAATCTATGAGCTAAAACTGAACACGAAATATCTAAAGAATGTCCTGCCATAAAGGGTTACGATGTTGGAAATTTTTTTTCGTTCCTCATTCCTCGTATACATTTTTACATGACATCTAACGTCTCTCATTTCACAGCAATCTGAATTTGCTCTCTTCCGTGTGGTGATACTGAGAGTGCACATTCTGGTATCCTTCGGTATTTGAGGTGCTTTCGTTTAAAAACTTTCCTACCTACATACACACACGTACCCTACAGGTTTGTACGGACTTTTTTCCTGTTAGTTCGACAGATCGGACGATATCGACTTTTTTTTGTTGGTCCGACTGATCGAACGACATGGACTTTTTTCGTATTGATCTGACGTTCCTGTTTGTCGTGTACCTAGGTAATAGGTTCGACTACTCGAACGATGCAGGTTTTTTGTTAGGACTATACGGAATCGGTACAAAGATCCTTTCGAATTAAATTAAAACTTCTCATCTTTCTTTACGAATATCTGTATCGCTCCTCCTGCACATAAGTAATCAAATGGTTAGAGAAGACTGATTATGAGTATCCGTAATCTTTAAAAGAAACCCACTGCATAGTCCGATTTATAAATCAATAGGAAATCAACAGGAAAAAAAGGACGTGTCGGTCTCAGAAAATACCAACCAATACAATAAAACCATACGGTCTCGTAGAAAATCCGTACATCCGATTAATGTATTACGAATATTTTTTTTTACATTATTTTGCATCGATCTAATGCACCACATCATTATGGACGATTTTAACACCGATCTTCTAGTCTGTAACTCTACCCACACCCGTAATCTCCTACACATCATCCAATCCACTAGCCTCCATATCCTCCCCCTTCAAGCAACTCACCACAACATTGAGCACCAGGATACTTGGCTTGACCTAATGCTCACCTCCGCTCCAAACCTAATCTGTTCGCATGGCCAACATCCTGCTCCTGGATTTTCACATCATGACTTGATCCTTTCCTATGTCCTGAAACCTCCTAAATCCTCTCCCAAAATTAAGCATATCCGTAGTTTCCGACAAATTGATGTAGAAAACCTATGTGCAGATGCTTCTGCTTTAGATTGGTCCGACTTGGTAGCAGCAACAGATGTGAATGACAAGGTCTGTATTTTTAATGGTGCAGTCCTTGAATTATATGATACCCACGCACCTATGAGGAAAGTAAAGCTAAAGCGTCCCCCGGCTCCATGGATGACGGAGGAAATAAGAATGGCCATGAGACGTAGGGGCCGTTCTTATAATAGGCACAGGAAGAATCGTTGCGAAGAGAATTGGAACATCTTTAAAGCTGCTAGAAATCGATGTAACCAGGTGATACGAAACGCCAAACGCCGCCACATAATTCAAAATTTAGAAACCTCTTCAACTTCCAGTATGTGAAAGTTTCTCGGAACACTAGGTATAGGTAAGCAGAAGCGCCCTGAGGTTAAGATGACAATCAGTTTAGATGATATCAACCGTCAATACGCAGCCGCGCCACAGTTGGATCATCAAACTAAGAGGTACCTTGAGCTATGTAGCTAGCCTGAACCAACCTAAAATTGAATCCTTTGATTTTTCTCCTATAACTTCAGAGGTGATTAAAAAGATTATCCTATCCATTAGTTCCAACGCTGTGGGATGTGACGGCACCAGCCGTCGTATGATCGTCACTATCCTGGATCACGTTCTACCAGCAATATCTTACATTATTAATTATTCGCTTGACTCTGGAACCTTTCCCTCAATTTGGCGCAAAGCCTTCATCATCCCTTTACCCAAAAAAACTAACCCCTCACTCCCTGAACACTTTCGACCTATTTCCCTACTTCCCTTTCTCTCCAAAGTCCTAGAGGCCTGTTTTCATATACAGCTCTCACAGTTTGTGTGTAAACAAAATCTTCTTAGTCCTTTCCAATCTGGGTTTAGACCCGGCCACAGCACATCCACAGCTCTTCTCAAAGTGACTAGTGATATTAGGCAGGGCATGGAGGACACCAAGGTCACAGTGCTGGCCTTGATCGATTTCTCGAATGCCTTTAATACCGTCTGTCACGATGTCCTACTGGCCATCCTCTCCTACCTTATGATCTCCTCAGAAGCTATGGAATGGTTCTCTTCCTATCTTCAGGGACGCCAACAGTGTGTACACATCGATGACTTGTCGTCGAGTTGGTGTTATCTTCCCACTGGCGGACGCCTAATATACCGCCTTGGGACTTACCACTAAGAGGCGCCGCATCAGGAACGCAGCACCAGTCCGGAGAGGGTTTGTAGTCTCGCAGTACCTGGAACATAAACAGCTCTATGAGTCTGAAGTAAGGACAGCGCAGGTCGAGGGTTGGAAGGACTTCTGCGGAAGGCAGGACAGGGAGGGCGTATGGGAGGGAGTGTATAGGATATTGGGAAGGGCAACGGTGAGGGAGGAGGACCGGATGTTGAAGGAGGGGGGGAAACATCTGGACGCGAAAGGCTCGGCGGGGCTGCTCGCACGCGTATTCTACCCCGGAGATCACGAGGAAGAGGACGAGTCGAAGCATCGCCGTATCCGAGCGGCCGCAAAGAAGGAGGACGAAGTAGCGGGCCATCATAATGATGACCCACCCTTCCAAATGGACGAAATGCTGGACGCCCTCAAAAAATTCAACCCCAAGAAGGCTCCGGGAGCAGACGGTTTTACAGCAGACATCTGCTCCCACGCTATAGACACCGACCCCAAGCTTTTTCTGGGATTACTTAACCAGTGCCTCCGCCACGGCTACTTTCCCAAGATATGGAAGGAAGCCGTGGTGGTGGTACTGAGGAAACCGGGAAAGGAATCATACGAAGACCCTAAATCTTACAGGCCGATTGGGCTGTTGCCTGTACTGGGGAAGATGTATGAGAGGATGCTGGTTGCTCGCCTCAAATTCTACTTATTACCGAAGATGAGTACTCGCCAGTACGGCTTTATGCCGCAAAGGAGTACTGAAGACGCCCTCTATGACCTAATGGGGCACATAAGGTCTAAGCTTTATATGAAAAGAATAGTAACTATGGTTTCCTTGGACATAGAGGGCGCCTTTGATAGCGCCTGGTGGCCGGCTATAAAGATACGGCTGGCTGAGGAAAAGTGTCCGGTTAATTTGAGACGAGCAATCAGTAGTTACCTCAGCGACAGAATGGTGAGAATTCGGTACGCGGGTGAGGAGTGCTGCCGTTCAACGGAGAAAGGTTGCGTCCAGGGGTCGATAGGAGGACCCCTCCTCTGGAACCTTTTGCTGGACCCCCTTTTACACCAACTAGAGAGTGAGGCAGGGTACGTTCAGGCGTTCGCGGATGATGTGGTGTTGGTGTTCGATGGGGACACGGCTCTAGAGATTGAGAGACAAGCCAATGCCTCTCTCGAGCATGTGCGGGAGTGGGGGATAGGTATGAAGTTGAAATTCGCACCGCACAAAACTTGTGCGATGGTAATCACGCGGAGGCTGAAGTACGATCTCCCGCGCCTCAGCATGGGCGGGATAGACATTGGATTGTCCAAGGAAATCAAAATCCTGGGTCTCACCATCGACCACAAACTCACATTTCAAACACACGTCACAAACGTATGCAAAAAGGCAATAGGCATTTATAATAAGCTGGCGAGGATGGCCCGGATCGGTTGGGGATTACATCCCGAGGTGATCCGGACCATCTACGTTGCAGCAGTAGAACCTACCATCCTCTACTGCGCCAGCAGCTGGTGCGCAGCGGCGAAAGGGCTTGGCGTCCGAAAACAGCTGAACGTGGTACAGCGCGGATTCGCCCAAAAGCTGTGTAAGAGCTACCGGACGGTCTCTCTGCACTCGGCACTGATCTTGGCTGGTATGCTCCCTCTGGACCTCAGGATTCGTGAGGTGGCCTCGCTCTACGAGGCCAAAAGAGGGGTGTGCCAGTTATGGTTGGGAGACTTAGAGATCGAACGAATGGCTCCAGCTATAGAGGCACCTCACCCTGCGCAGCATGGGACCCTTGAGTTCACAAGCCTGATAGACGAGGAACAACTAAAGCGCACCGACAACATCCAGGTGCGCATATTCACGGACGGGAGCAGGATTGGGGGCCGTGTCGGCGCAGCGTTATCCATATGGCATGGCGAAGCCGAAACCAGGGCCCTCAAACTTGCTCTATCGCCCTACTGCACCGTCTACCAGGCCGAGCTTCTGGCCCTGTGCAAAGCAACTAGTGAGATCCTCAGGCGAGGCGAAACCACGTTCGGTATCTTCAGCGACAGCAGAGCCGCACTCCAAACGGTCACCAATCGCAATGCCCTTCATCCCCTTGCTGTGGAGGCCAGAGTTGCCATTCGGAAAGGCATGACCCAGGGTAAGGAAATATCCTTATTCTGGGTCAAGGCCCACGCAGGGTTGGAGGGCAATGAGCGAGCAGACCAGCTTGCTAAGGAGGCGGCGCTGCGCTTGAAGAAAGCACCGGACTACGGTCTGTGCCCTGTATCATTCGTGAAGCGAGATCTTCGACAGGCCTCGCTTGGCGAGTGGAACAGAAGGTACAGAGAGGGCGAGACCGCCTCCGTCACTAAGCTCTTTTTCCCCTGTGCGCTGGCGGCGTACGGTATCGTGCGCAAGATTGAGATTGCCGGCATAACAACGCAACTGTTTACGGGGCATGGTGGGTTCTCCGAATACTTGACGCGATTCAAGTGTAAGGAGAATCCATCCTGCATCTGTGACCCGGACGTAGCGGAAGCCGTTCCCCACCTTATAACGGAGTGCCCAGTGTACGGCAGACAAAGACACGACACTGAGCAAAAACTTGACACAAAGATCACAGTAACAAATTTGAGTACCATTATGAAAGGCAAAAATAGGAACATGTTTTTGAAATATTGTACAGATATTGTAAGACTAGTGAATAAGAGGAACAAAGCTAATTAGAACCATGATACCGTAGTAATTTTAAATTATTAATGTTAATCATAAGTATAATATAGCATAAATAATTAAGTTAGTAAAATGTATAATAATATTGTAACGTAAGAAAATCTAGATTAACTTAGTTAGCTGTAAATTAAAATGTGTTAGAATTAGAATAGCAAATAAGGATCTATAAATATAAATAAAGGCTGTACTATACTTATTACCCCCTGTAAGAAAAACAAGAAAAATAAATAAAGAGTAAAGATTAGGGAATCAGGAATCCCACCTGAAAAGAGAAAGGAATTGTAATAATAGAAATAAAAGAATAGTAATAGGCTCCAAACCAATATTGGAGGTGCAGCAACACCCTGCGATGGCGGGTGCCTGTAAAAAAAAAAAAAAAATATACCGCCTTGAGGGACCTCAAGGCGGTATATTATCTCCTTTATTATTTTCAATTTTTATAAATCTCGTAACCAAACACCTTCGGTGTTCGTATCACCTGTACGCTGATGACTTACAACTGTACACGCAGTCAAGTGTTGAGGATATATCATATGCCATTGAGAAAGTCAACATCGACTTGGACTTTATAAGGGATTGGTCAACGAGGTTTGGTTTATCAGTAAACCCAACCAAATGTCAGGTGATCGTCGTGGGAAGCAAGCAAATGCTAAGCAGGTTGGATATGTCGGGCATCCCACCAGTTGTCTACAACAACCTGCCTATACCTCTGAGTACAGTGGTAAAGAACCTGGGGCTATATATAGACTCAACACTTGATTGGCGGGCACAAGTTACACGTGTTAGTCAGAAAGTTACCTCTTGCCTCCGCGCTTTATATCGACTTAAGAATTTTCTTCCCACTAAAACCAAGGCTATGCTTATGCAGTCCCTAATTATTCCCTTAATCGACTATGGTGATGTGTGTTATTTTGACCTGAATGCAGACCTCATCAATAAACTAGACCGCCTTCTCAATAACTGCATTCGATTCATGTTCAATCTTCGCAAGTATGACCATGTGCCTGCTTTCCGTTCCCAGCTACAATGGCTCCCAATTCGTCAGCGCCGTAGTTTGCGTGCACTCACTTGTCTCTTTTCTTTTCTCAATTCTCCATCGTTACCTGAATATCTCGAACCTCACTTTCGCCTCTTATGCTCCACGCATGATCGAAACCTTCGGTCAAGAAACAATATGCTTCTTCTTTGCCCCCCCCCCCCACACACTTCCAACTTCATAAATTCTTCCTTCTTTGTGCAGTCAGTGCTTCTTTGGAACGCACTTCCCACCGAAATCAGGATGTCAACAAACCGCCTTACATTCAAGGTGAAAGTACGCGATCTGCTTCGGAATGAATTGGCAGAACATTCACAACAGCGATAGTATCCGTCAGAGTACTTTTATCTTATATTAAATTTATTTATCATACTAAATTTATTTGTAAGTATGTTTATGTATTACGTATGTATTAATTATATATATATTTGTATCACACCTATATTTTTTATGTATTGAGTCAAACTCTACTTTTACCCCATTTGCACCTACCGTCTCATATTTTTACATCACTCAAAGGTTGACTGGCAGAGAATGCCCCATGGCATTAAGTCCGCCTATGTACAAGATGTGCATTAAGTTTAAATAAATAAATAATGGGAAAAAAGTGCTACGCCAGGAATGTTATGTTTTTAAGTGTGGGTATCTATTTACTTGATAGATTCTGTCTCATATTTGATTCATATTTTATTATACTATTTTAATACCTACATCTTAAAGTGCCAGCCCTGTCCACGTGCCCGTGGGACGATATCTCCACTAATTCTATCCGTGATTTATATGTTCACGCGAAGACGAAGGCTATCGGATTCGCTGGGATTACGGGTTCGACGCCCGGGTAGATAATGGCAGATTTAAACCAACGATCCCCGGAAAGAAGTAATGGATTGGACTCTGATTGTTTCGAAGAATTGTAAATATTCTCTCAATAAATAAGATAAGATTTGTTTTTGCACTTTCGAAGCTTAGTTGCGAATGGTTTTTATTCTTTTAACTTTTTAAATATAGTGAAAATGATGATTGTGTTTTAAAAATATGGTATTGTTTTGGCATAGGGTCATTTACACCACAAATGAGAGTGTTGTGATGACTAATGATTATTGTTTGAACACTAAATCTACTCATATTTGAAAGTAAAAAGGTTTTATTTACTTTTGTTTGTTTAAACGCTTAAGAGCTCCCGGCAAATTGCAGACTTTCGGTCGGCCAATACTTTAGTTGGATTCTTAATCAGTATGAATATGTATGGGAGTCCGCACATTATCACGATTCGGTATCGACCGACAAATAAGTCAAAAGCCAACCCGATCAAACTATCGGTTTAAAAAGTTTTTTTTTTATTTTTGTCTGCGAGAGCTCTTAATCTCTAGAAATACGATATGGAAATAGATAGATTTATGTTTTTTTATTAAATTTGATACAGTTTTCTTATAGGCCTCGGCCTCACAGAAAACCGGTGTGAAATAGCGCTTGCGCTGTGTTTCACCGCGTGATACCGGATGCCCATACAATGCCCCTACCCTCCCCCTATCTCTCCTCCCCATCCCCCAAAGGCCAGCAACGCACTTGTGAGGCCTCTGTTGTTGCAGGTGTCCATGGGCGGCGGTAATCGCTTACCATCAGGCGATACGTCTGCTCGTTTGTCGGCTTATTTCATAAACAAAGGGGAAGGTTATAGATTACGTAGAATCTTCTCCTAAGTGATGACTGGGCTATATAATAGGTCTTTACCTATGAAATTGCCGTTTTGTATGCAATAAGTGAAAGTACTTATTTTTTCAAACTTTTTTATTTCTGTTATTCGAAGTAACCACCCATGCAATCGACGCATCTTTGCCAACGCATTGGCAGTTTATTGATACCCTTCTTGTAAAAATCAGCTGGACGGGAGGCAACAAACTCTTCAAAGGCATTTTGTACTGCCTCTCGGGAATTGAATTTTTTACCCACTAAAAAGTTGTCTAAATTTTGGAAAAAGTAATAGTCGGTAGGTGCAAGGTCTGATGAGTATGGCGGATAAGGGAGAGCTTCCAACCCCAGCTCTTGCAGCTTGGAGACTGTCTGTTGCGCAGTATGGGGTCGCGCGTTGTCGTGAAGCAGCTGCAAGAGCTGGGGTTGGAAGCTATCCCTCATCCGCCATACTCACCAGACCTTGCACCTACCGACTAATACTTTTTCCAAAATTTAGACAACTTTTTAGTGGGTAAAAAATTCAATTCCCGAGAGGCAGTACAAAATGCCTTTGAAGAGTTTGTTGCCTCCCGTCCAGCTGATTTTTACAAGAAGGGTATCAATAAACTGCCAATGCGTTGGCAAAGATGCGTCGATTGCATGGGTGATTACTTCGAATAACAGAAATAAAAAAGTTTGAAAAATTAAGTACTTTTACTTATTGCATACAAAACGGCAATTTCATAGGTAAAGACCTATTATTTGGCTAAATTTAGTCATGAAATATTTGAGGAAATCAATGAAAAGTTTAAATAGTGAGAAAATATAGAAAATTAAAACAAAATATCTTTTGAGAAGCGCGGACGAAGCGGTTAGCTAGTATCATTATTTAAGAAAGCAAAATAATTTCTCTTTTACAGGGGTTTTGATAGTTCGATTCCTGAGGCATGTTATAGGCCATTCAACCTCATGCCACGACCCATAGAAACTAAGTAGCTGTCATAAACGTACTGCAAGAATAAGGATTCCATTGTAACTTGCTTCGTGATTGTAACACACATCAAGAAATATTACTTTTATGTAAAACTATTTTTTCCTAAATTTCTGAAACGCATCTGGCATAAATTTCTGAAACGCATCTGTCGCAATTGTTTCGGAGTTTGGGTGTTTTCTATGTATAATATGTATGTATTTACATTAAAAAAGGTATAAATGTATTTAGCTATATCAGTTTATTTTATTTATTTGTTATTATTTTGATTTACAATTCTCCAGGTCTTGGGGCGAGGTGAATTGCCGACCATTTGATTGCAGTCCGCAACGAAGATCAGCGCGCCTGATCAATGGATCCTTGCTATGTTAGAGAACTGTAGAGCAATAAATATCATTTTCGCATCGAAAATATTTTCATATTTCACGAACCATTACGAAAATATAAACACAGGATCAATCAATGCCCAATTTCGTTGATAGTAGAAATAAACAACAGCTACATAAACACATTTGAAATGTATCTAAATGGTATGACGTCTTAGTATAATCATTTACAAATAATTTCAGTTGTGAATGATAGCACTCCAAACTGTTAGTACATAGTGTTGAAAGAAATTGAATTTTTGAAGTGTTTTACAATGTGGGTAGTTTGCAACTCTTCTAGTTATTTATAGTATTGCCTATTTTTATCCGACTGCGGGGAAACAATAAAGGAAGGGTATTAATTTCGGCAGTCTATGCATGCTATTTGTACGTTCTACCCTAGCGCCTAAATTACTAAACCGATTTTAATGAATGAGGTATCAATAGATTTGTAATAATGACCTGGTGACACCGGCTATATATTATTAACTAGCTGACCCACGCAACGTCGTTTACGTCTCCCATTGCCCGTAGCGTAAAAAAATTCCCCCGTTTTCGTAACATTCTTCATTGGTGTTCCGCTCCTATTGGTCTTAGAGTGATGATATATAGCCTTCCTCGATAAATGTACTATCTAACACTGAAAGAATCATTAAAATCGGACCAGCGGTTCCTCAGATTAGCTCGTTCAAACAAACAAACTCTTAAACTCTTCAGCTTTATAGATTTATAACTTTGTGCACTTTTGTACATCGGTGGACTTCCAGGACGTCGCCAAGGGGAGGCAGGTGGGCAGCTGCCCCAACCCCCAGGAGATTTGATTTTAAAGAAACATATTGAGCATGGAAAAAATAATGCCAGCTCCAGCTTCTAACAGATCTACGCTCAGAAATTGTTAATACCACAAGACCATATTTTTTATTACTAACCGTAGGACAAAAATAAAAAATAATAGGTTTAAGTGTTATCAGTCCAAACAACAATTATTCTCATAATTGTTTTTCTATTGGTATTCTCAACTTTTGAGTATAGGACCTGGATTTGTAGGACAACGTGGCTGTTAAATAATATCAATATTAACTAAGCAACTGTAAAAAAAAACAGATACTCGTAATAGTCGTAATATAATTATTGATGACTCGTATTGATACATATTGGAAGTAGGAGAATTCCTTTGGTCAAACCATTTTTTTTTAATAATGTTAATATTATTTTGAAGATTTAATTTTAAAATCCACAAACAGTAATCAAGTTTTAAGAATCGTCAAGCCGACATATTTTATCTACTACCTCTGTTAGCTACCACAATCGAGATTTTTGTAAGAGTAAAAGTTGGGCGTCTTATGAAAATGAAGCTAGGTACTCACGAAAAATTAGCTTAATAAATGATAAAAATAGATTCGGGATCTTAGACTATTTATCTTGCGAAGGAAATAACGCGATTTCGAAAAGTGCCTTCCAACTCCACGTGGCTGGTTCCAGAATTTCACTTATTCTTTGAACAATTTTTATAGTCAGCATTAAAAGTTTGGCTAAGAGGCACTATGAGGGAAGATCGTCTTAATGGTCTGGTCCTAATGAGTTTATATAAAAAACTTAAAAAAAAAACATCTCGTCGTCTCTCGTTTTCTTTTATGTATGGCCCTGAAAAAATGACTCTACTCTGCCTAATGGAAAGCATAAGCAGAATCCAAGAATGGTGGTCGCCATACTCATTGCGAATGCAGACAATGCAACAATGCAGCATGGTGACCCACCATGACGGCCTAGTGATGCTTCTGCATCATTGGGCCCCCGGTCTCGCACTCACCAACAAAACACGACAGCACTGCTGCTGTCATTTTACGTTGATGTTCTGTGCGAGGGTAGTACCGACCCGGTCGAGCCGGACCAACCGTGCTGAAATCAGCGTGGATCTACTACCTGTACCTGTACGTTGTCAGCTAACTGCCGTCCACTGTTAAATGAAAGCCTCCCCCAAAAAGCGCTAACCATCCTGGTCTTGGGCAGTCCGCATCCATCCGCTGCCAGCTATTTGCATCAAGTCTTCGGTCCATCGTGCCATAGGGCGCCCTACACTACGTTTGCCTAATCGTGGTCTCCACTCTAACACTTGTCGGCTTCCACTGTCACTTCAGCGTGCTGATCCTCCATCCGATATCGGTTACTCCAGTTCTCCGTCGAACACCCAGCATCACACGGTCCACCGCACGCTGAGCGGTTTAAACTTGTGGACCAGTCCAACGGTGAGTGTCCACGTCTCAGCTCCAATGTATGTCTTTACGGACAGAATGTACTGGTTAAAAGCCTTGGCTTTCAGTAATTGCGTGATCGACGACTAGAAGATATGAAGAAGCTTCTCATATGCTACTCAGTATATACAAATTCTTCGATCGGCCTCCCAATCGAAGTTGTGCCGGCCTAGTTAGATAGTTTTGCCAAGATAGACGTCTTTTTGCACAACCTCGTTAGTAACAACGTTTAAGGCCACGGGATTCCAAGATACATGCATATTATGCATGATTTTGGTCTTGCCAATGTTCATTCAAAGTCCCACTCGTTTCGAAGAATCGTCAAATTGTTGAGCATTTCTTCGAGAATGATCTCGAAGAAATGCAGAGACTGCCAAGTTCTCAATGTCGTCTACAGATCGCAATATAATCGTTAATATTGATTCCCCGTCGGGAAACCAAAAAAGGTATTGTACCTTGTAGATATTTTCGCGATTAAGTCTCGGGACTTAATCGCGAAAATATCTACAAGTTATACAAGTATATTTACATTCGAATATAGTTAGACTGTTTAGTTCTCCTTGTACACGCTGTCTCTTAGCTTAACCCCAGGTAGCATTGTGTTACATAACTCAAACTATTATAACTTTCAAAACAGGTTTAAAGTTCAAAACAAAACTATTTATATTAAAACCGTTATTTATTTATCAGAGACAGTGACACTCCAAATAGGTGACACTCTTCAAACAAACTCACTCAAATCCGCATTTCCGCTGACTGGCGTGTCTGCTTATATATTAAGGAAATAGGGTAATTTCCTCCTCGTTTAGAGGTCGTACAACGCTTTTATTTGTTATGTAAAACGTACCTTTTAGAGCGGTGGGAAATCCACGTATAATGTGGTACTTTGACTTAAGGATTACCTCATGATACAGGGACAAAGACTCACAGGTCCAGGTTGAAGAAATGGAGAGGGGAGGTGACAGGGTTGAGCTTGAGCAACCTCACTCACGCGGGGAAAGGTCTGTTTCTTTCAAAGATAACAAAATAAATGCTTAACACTTCCTTTGCGTGAGATTGCTTTTTTAGTTTTAGTTTGTCTCGTTTTTATAAGGAGGAAAGTGGATATTAATTATAATATAATTATATATTGTACCTGGGACTGCCCGAATGTCATGGTTCATTGCTGTTGACCCTGGTGTACAGAAGTTACAGAGATGGGCATGTGGGCAGGATTAGCCGCAATAAAAAGGCCGTATTAGCCTTGCAGTCAAGTTGACTATTATACAACGATATTAAAAGTATAAAAACAACACACTTATACATAGTACTTAAACTGAAGCCCATACCTCAAAAATACCCGTATTAAAAGTCTTTTTTTTCACCTGTATTTGTGGGCTTTATGGGCCTCCGGTATACCTCGGTGAAACACAGCGCCGCAGGCGCTATTTCACACCGGTTTTTTGTGAGGCCGTGGTATCACTCCTGTCGAGCCGGCCCATCATGCCAAAGCGTGGCTCTCCCACTGTTAATACTATGACTACCTTCAACCCGTGCTCTTGCCCGTGGATTTTGTCGTAAGGGTGCTACGAGTACAACAACCGCGTGTAACACCGAGGGGCTCAGCTAGTACTAATATTCCACCACAGTAACACAATATTGTCCAATCCCAAACTTGCAAAGCACAAAAACAAAGCTTATACTAAGGATACTTACTAGACAACTGAATTAAATAGATAAGTAGGTACGTAAGTATGTTACATCACAGTGTACAGGGAGGATTTCTACTACTAGATCACAGTGTATAAGTGTCCCAACGCGGATATGCAACCGCGGAAGCCTAAACGCGACCGCGACATGAAGACCGAGTCAGCAATATTCACAATTTGAATCGACACAGAAGTGCTGAATCATCGCAACAGCCGTGCACCACGCGCTACGAGAATATCACGTCGCGGCTCCCTTCCAAAGATACCTTACCAAGATATAAAATGATACGAGATACAGTTAACTTTACTCTCGGTACTAATATCGTCCGATTGTCACTCCTTAGTTGTAGATTTGTTTAACGTGATTGTTGGTACTCACATCGTCCAATATCACCCACTAATTATAGTTAGTTCTGTAATACATATTTAAATATTAAATTAAATTTAAGGAGTAACTTGGTTTTCTTCGCAACCTCCGGCTCCAGCCTACGTAATTAGTATGTACACACATATTTTTTTGTAAATACATCTATATTACACATTGATAACACCCAAATTCCGAAACAAATATTTGTAGATCACACAAACATGTTTTGGTCAGACTTGGAAATCGATCCCCGAGACCTCAAGCACAGCATCACATACGCTACCTTTTCGCCAGCGAGGTAGTCAAATATTTATATTACATAATAAACATTAAATTATCTTGTATTAATACCATGTAATTTAATATATGAATGTCACATTATCTCTCTAGTATCAAAGACCTATTCCACCACAAATCAAAACCAACATTGTCCTGGTTGCGTACGCGCATGATTCGCGTCGTAAATAAACTGGCACAATTGTCCACTCAGGGTCGCTTTTGTGTCCCGACATTGGACTTAGTATATTACTAGTACTAAATGTAATTTAAATGTCATAGATTCAAATAGAACTGATTTAGCACTTTATTTAGTTAAGTTATGGAATCAGGCGTTACTTTGCGGAAATCCATGACATTAAATGCTATGAAATATATTTAGCTTTAATTCCGCGAGACAAATATCCAGGTCTGAAAGCAGACCACAAATCCCACCGTCATGCATACTCACATGCACATATGGGTATCATGCATATGCACACATACAAAACAAGTGAGAAATAATTAGCATGCCATGCAACCAAACCTATACTCGACGAAATTTGTCTCGCGGAATTAAAGCTAAATATATTTCATAGCATTTAGTGCTTAACTACCTAAAGTGCTACTATGTATCAAAATAAATGTAAAAGTGAAAAAATGACTGTTGGGTATTTTATAAGGACTACATATTTATTGTACGTAAATTGTTTTTTCTTTTTTTTTTTGCTATTTGATTTTTTAGGTATCATCATCATCAACAACCCATAACGTCCCACTGCTGGGCTCGGGTCTCTCTCAGAAGAGGGTTAAGGCCATCTGGCCATACGTCCCCACGCTCATGCCAGTCCCCAACTCCCGGGTTGGGGACTGGCAAGACAACGTTGTGGCTACGTGGTCTTGCCGTTTTTAAGCCCCCCAAAGGCCTCCAACTAAGCTTCACGACTGTTATCCTACGATAACAGCAGGGACCGACTGCTTAACGTGACCTCCGAATCACGGAGACGCTCATGGTATCATGCCATCAGCGGTCACCCATCGTGGTACTGACCGCGCCGTCGTTGCTTACCTTCGATGATTGTTTCTAATCACCGACTGCAACTGGGCTATTAGCGCCTCTATTTAGGTATATGCTTATGTTTATTTATTGGTGTTCTATGCTTGGACATGTATCAACAGCTTAAACAAAATATTGAAATATTACAAAATACATTAAAATATTTACGGACATTTAACACACATCGCCATCTAGTCACAAACTAAGCAGAGCTTGTACTATGGGCACTAAACAACTCATATTAATATACTTTTTTTTGTAAATGATACATATTATATTTTATATAGAAAACACCTAAACACCGGAACAAATATTAGCAGATCATACAAACTACGCTACTTTTCGTCAGTATCGTACAAGTATCGACAACTGACGAAAAATAGCGTAGTTTATAGCATAGTTAGTGCGTATCGCGTGTATTTACAAAAAAACATTATTTAGGTATGTATTTATTTGTATCAGTTGTCTAGTACCCATAACACAAGCTCTGCTTAGCTTGGGACTAGATGGCGTTGTGTGTTAGATGTCCGAAATATTTATTATTATTATTTATTTATTTATTTACTTGGAACTACGCGCCTTTTTTCTGCTTCAACAAGAACAAGACGGTGCGTTATCGTGCTATTTGATCTGTGGTCATTCAAAATGTCGTCTTCCCGTGTTACTGTTTTCTACTTGCTCTTAAAAAACACAATATACGAGTCATAATAATCAAGTCTTAATAAGTAATTAAGAACATGACAACTTTTAGTTTCTGCTGAAGCCTACAAACCCTAAAAGTGTGAAGCACTAAGTTGTGACAGTTGCATGCAATGCCTATGTACCGCATAGTACCAATAAAGTATACCTACTTTAAAGAAACATTTAATATAATCTATCCTATTAGACAGAATTAAGGCAACGAAGGAGTAAAAAGGTCATCTATAATTAAAACTATTTTCTTTATACAAATTGCCATCTATTAAAACTGCAATCTCGGCTAATATTTATCTTTAAATGATAAATGACTAAATTCAACATGGCCGCTCGAATTCGCGCCGGCTTGCTGTAATGGCGGGCATAAATTATAATTACAAACAATTATCGCACATAATAATTCCTAATTGTACCCATACTCAAGCAGGATTCTTTGGGTGTCATTATATTCTCATGTGAAAGCACTTGAATGTTTTAATTTGTAACTATTTCGTAATTATAACAGTTTTAGACTCCAGTAATAGTTGTGCTTTTTAATTACTTACCTGAACCTGAATACCTACACTTTGTAATATGGTTATTTTAAATAAATAAATATTTCGGACATCTAACACACAACGCCATCTAGTCCCAAGCTAAGCAGAGCTTGTGTTATGGGTACTAGACAACTGATACAAATACATATATACTTTTTTTTTTTTTTTGTAAATACATACTTATTATACATAGAAAACACCCAAACTCCGAAACAAATATTTGTAGATCATACAAACATTTGGTCCGACCCGGGAATCGAACCCGAGACCTCATGATCAGCAGTCGCACACGCCAACCGCGAGACCAACGAGGCAGGCAAATTCTGTTTAAATATTTACCATATATATTTAAACAGATTTTTAAAAGAATATTCGAAATTCTGATTTATTCTATACTCTTTGCGCTGTAGCATGGTGCGTGGCATGGTTCAGTAACATTTCGTTTAACTCTTGAAAGTTACAAGTTATGACTTAAATTAAACCACCACGCACCGTGCTACAGCGGAAAGAGTATAATTAATCAGTCGTGCGACTCGTGCGTTCTATTTCTTCAGATTTTGTTATGAAAGAACTTATTTATTAGATAACTACCTGTGCCCGCTACTTCGTACACGTGACATTTGGATTTTGAAGTTATTTTTGCACTGTTTAAACCTTCCCTGGACTACGACAAACATTTTTAAATCAAAATCAACTAAATCGGCCCAGCCGTTATCGAGTTTTAGCGAGACAAAAGAACAGCAATTGATTTTCTATACATGTATATGCGTTTTAAACTATTTTTATAACTCTAATCTACACTTAAAAAATAAAATGTCCTGACTGACTGACTGGTTCATCATCTTTGATTTCAGTTAGGTCTTTGAAATTTGGTGAGTAGTATCTTTTTATTGAGTAGGAACCCACTAAGGAAGGAATTTTGAAATTTCTATCCCTATGGAGATAAAATAAGGATTAAAAGTGTGTATGGAAGTCCGTCACTTTTTAAGTTAGGAACATTAAACTTTATTTTTGGGCTACTGTTTAAAAATAAGTACATACGTATTTAAGCGTTTCTGGATATTCTACCCCTAAGGGGGTGAAATAGGGGTTGAAAGTTTGTACGGAAGTCCGTTATTTTTAAGTTAGAAACATGAAAGTTTATTTTTGAGCTACTGATTAAAAATTAATAGAAGATACGTATTAAGCGTTTCTGGATATTCTACCCTTAAGGGAGTAAAATAGGCATTGAAAGTTTTTCTGAAAGTCCGTCATTTTTTAAGTTAGGAACATTAAACTTTATTTTTGGGCTACTGTTTAAAAATAAGTACATACGTATTTAAGCGTTTCTGGATATTCTACCCCTAAGGGGGTGAAATAGGGGTTGAAAGTTTGTACGGAAGTCCGTTATTTTTAAGTTAGAAACATGAAAGTTTATTTTCGAGCTACTGATTAAAAATTAATAGAAGATACGTATTAAGCGATTCTGGATATTCTACCCCTAAGGGAGTAAAATAGGCATTGAAAGTTTTTATGAAAGTCCGTCATTTTTTAAGTTAGAAACATTAAACTGTATTTTAGGGCTACTGCTTAAAAATGAGTAGAAACGTATTTAAGCGTTTCTGGATATTCTACCCCTAAGGGGGTGAAATAGGGGTTGAAAGTTTGTACGGAAGTCCTTCATTTTTAACCGACTTCCAAAAAGGAGGAATTCTATGTTCCACTGTATGTATTTTTTTATTTTACGTTAGAAACATGAAACTTTATTTATGAGCTACTGGTTAAAAATTAATAGATACCTACGTATTAAGCGTGTCTGGATATTCTAACCCTAAGGGGGTGAAATAGGGGTTGAAAGTTTGTACGGAAGTCCGTAATTTTTTAATTTAGAAACAAGAAACTTTATTTATGGGCTTTGGATTAAAAATGAGTAGATACATATTTAAGCGTTTCTGGACATTCTACCCCTAAAAGAGTGAAATAGGGGTTGAAATTTTGTATGGAAGTCCGTCACAAACATGAAACTTTATTTTTCGGGTACTGATTAAAATGAGTATGTGTATACGTATTTAAGCGTTTCTTGATATTCTACCCCTAAGGAGGTAAAATATCCGTTAACGGAAGTCCGTCATTTTATAAGTAAGAAAAATTAAACTTTATTTTTGGGATACTGATTAAAAATGTGTAGATATGTATGTTTAATGAATACGTTCTTCCGGAACCAGTCGCTGTACACGAAGCCGTTCCCGAAGTTGTTCAGAAATATGTGTACCTCGGGCAGTCTTTGCAGTTAGGTAAAAAGAACTTCGAGGACGAGGTGAACAGGAGAATTCAGCCGGGTTGGGCAGCGTGTGCCAAACTTCATCGGGTCTTTTCATCGTCGATCCCACAGTGCCTAAAGGCGAAAGTCTTCAAAGCCCACGTTTCGGTACCGTATGTCATGACGGATAGGACGCACTGCTATCCGTCATGACATACGGTACCGAAACGTGGGCACGGCTGGTCCACAAGTTCAAAGTCGCTCAGCGTACTATGGAGAGGGCTAAGGCATCGTATCAGGAATGAGGTGCTCCGGCAGAGAACCAAGGTCATTGACATAGCCCACGGGATAAGGAAGCTGAAATGGCAGTGGGCTGGCCATATTAGCCGCAGAACTGATAACCGTTGGGGTAAACGGGTTCTTGAGTTGACGTCCCCAGGCCAGGTGGAATAATGATCTGCCCAAGACGGCTGGCGGGAGCTGGATGCGAGAAGCTGAGGATCGAATTCAGTGGCGTGCAATTGGAGATGCCTATGTCCAGCAGTTGAATGCGATGGGCTGATTATGATTATAATAAGATACGTATTTAAGCGTTTCTGGATATTCTAACCCTAAGGGAGTGAAATAGGGGTTGAAAGATTTTATGGAAGTCCGTCATTTTTAGGGTTTCGTGCCATAGGCAAAAAACGGAACCTTTATAGATTCGTCATGTCTGTCTGTCTGGCCGTCCGTCTGTCTGTCTGTCCGTCCATATGTCACAGCCACTTTTTTCCGAAACTATAAGAACTATAATGTTGAAACTTGGTAAGTAGATGTATTCTTTGAAACGCATTAAGATTTGCACACAAAAAAAATGAAAAAAAAACTATACATTTTGGGGGGCCCCCCCATACATAGAACTGAAACAAAATTTTTTTTTCATCAAACCCATGCGTGTACCCATCAAAACTGTGTAAACTGCAATTTAGCTTTCATTCAATCAACACAAATATGAAAATAAAATAAAAATTATATTATGTTACTTGCTGCTGCGGAACCCTTCATGGTCGAGTCCGACTCGCACTTGGCCGCTTTTTTAAGTTAGAAACATGAAACTTTATTTTTGGGCTACTGATTAAAAATGAATAGATGCCTACGTATTTAAGCCTTTCTGGATAGTCCCCCTAAGGGGGTGAAATAGGGGTTGACATTTCGTATATAGGTTAGTCTGGAAGTCCATCATTTTTGATCACCATTAATTTACATCATGTTACAATTATTATTATTATTGCCACTGACAAAAATAATTTTCTCCCACACTTGGCTGTCAAGAGAAAAAGTTATACCTATTTCTTTACCCGCGAAAATCTGGTATTTTACCAACATTTATTCTTCGAACCTATATTTACGGTTAAAAAGCACACAGGGGGTAAATAAACAATGATCAGTGCAGTATTGACAAATGTACCCCGAGACCAATATAAGGGTAGTGATATTTGCCCGTCTGTGCACACCGTACATCGAACACGGGACTGGATTAGATGAGAGATTCGGTTTCGTGGACATTGACTTTTTGTTGTTTGTTCTTTTCGAATTGTTTTTGTTTGTTAAGTGAATCCCGTCAGGTACCCATAACCTTCTAGTTTTGAAAGTTTGAAATGTCACAGATTTTAGCGTAGGTACGTTCTCACCCTTTGAGAATCTCTTTCCCAATTAAGGTTTTTGCTTAATGGTATGTTCCTCATAATCTTCAAAACGTAGGAATCGTAATAAGAAGTAACTTAAGCAAATCTATGATTTAAAATCATTTTTAACCGACTTCAAAAAAGGAGGAGGTTCTCAATTCGACCGCATATATATATATATGTCGGAGTGAGGGTATCCAAATAATAAAAGTGATACAAACATTTGCCACTATCGAACACTACGGAACACTCTATATAAAGCGACGCGATCGGCAACAGGACACAGTTCTCTTCAGATCTCGCGACGACCATATCTATTATTTGATTTGTGATTTATTGTATCTCTGTGTTTTATATTGTGTGTATGAGGCGATATTTATCAGTGGGGGAATTACTAGCCTAGGTGGCGAATTCCACAGGGCATCGCGGAGGGGTGAGCGTTGCCCCAATCCCCTCGTGGGGGGTTGCTGATGAGTTTAAGTTAATTCGTATCCGTTTAGTACTGATTAGTGTTTGGCTATAGTCCAGATTGGCTGTATCTGTGATTCATGTTCTCGTTTATTCTTGTCTCCGACATATATATATATTTATGTGTGTTCGCGAATAACTTCGTCGTTTATGGACCGATTTTGATGATTCTTTTTTAATGGAAAGGAGATATCCAAACGGCGGTACCATGATAAGGACACTAAGATCTGATGATGGCATCCAAAAGAAATCGATCGATTTGGTCGTTCTTGAATTCGGTTTTTTTTTTTTTGTTAAAATTTTACTTGTTATTGCACAAAAGATTAAAACTCAAAGTAGTTAATTTCATTCAAAACATTTAATAACAAATTTGAAAGTCCAAAGACATCATCATTATTTGGCTCGTTACATTCGCCAAAGCATTTAAATTTAAAAAATCTCATCACAATCAACATTATGGTATAATTTCCATAAAATTGCCAGACTACATGAAATTAAGCCATTTTTCTCCATTGTCAGAAGCGCGGAGAAAAATTAGAATTTCGTAATCCCTAAGGTGGTAGTAAAAGGGTTGAATCGTTTTGCCGGGGTGGGTCACTATTATCATAATGAGAGGGTCAGACGGGAGAAATAACAAGCTAGAACATTTTTCATAATTCCCTGGCGTTACCACCGAGAGTTTACACGGCGCGTTGGAAACATACGTCTCGTTAACATGGAATTATTTTAGTTTAAAATCTAAACAAATAAATAAAATGATAGTGTCTGTCTGTAATTTCAAAATAACAGATTTTCATAGGGTACTTACAACAACAAAAAAACACTAAAATTTTTACCTGAATGTCCGACTCTCTGCCTTTCTTTGTCTGTTTGTTCCTGCTAATATTTAGAACGGCTGAACCGATTTTGACGGGACTTTAATTGGCCGATAGCTGATGTTATGAGAGGTCACTTAGACTACTCTTATTATAGACAATCTGCGCCCGACAATTATCTCACTCTAGAGTTTGTTCGTTTATATTAAATAGTAGCTGAACCCCGCGGTGTCAACCGCGGACTACAAAACCGTGGGTAACGCCGCCGGGCGAAGCTAAGCTAAAAAAGTAACTTCTTATATCATCAGCTACCTATCAGTGAAAGTCCCGTCAAAATCAGTTCAGCCGTTCCAGAGATTAGCCGGAATTAGACAGAGATACAAACAAAAAAAAAGTTTTTTATGTAAGTATCGTATATACTTTCATTCGCATTTAGTTCAATCTGTTAATTTGAAATTACTAACAGACGCTATGAACGCTTACTTGAGTTATTATTAAAAGAATGTAAGTAGTGTGCCCGTTCACAATGCAGTCCCGTGTGTCGCCTCTAGGGGGCACCAAATATAATCGGTTTACAGAGAGCGGATTGCGCCATATTTTTATCAAATAAAGGTTGAATGCAGTCTCCGATTTACGGCACGGGATTACAGCCCCCTGAACGCGTCTTTGAAGAAGTGATGTTTTTATATTTGTCGCTTTATTTCCTAGTTATTTTAGTAAAATATCAGGGAAGAACACGCCTTAACACTATCGAATGAGTGTTTGTGGTGGATTTTTTCTTTTTATCGTGTTCATTAATTATTAAAAGATGCAAAACTAATGAAATAAATATTTCATGTCTAAATAACTTTACGTAAATCAATCTAAGTCTACTTCTTCTTTTGATGAGATGGCAACCAGCTAATCAGGTATTTCTGCCAATGTCAAGTATTTAAAGTCTTATCTACATCTTCGAGTCTTCAAGTATTCGTCGTGATGAGATTATTGATAAAAATATAAAAAATGTGGATGAGATGAAATGGAGATCGTCTTTCGAAAAAACGAAAACGATGGCCATCAATGGGTATCTTTATATATCACTGACGAAATATATACTAGACCAACACTCTACTAGGCGAGACCTGTACGCGGATTTATAGTAAGCTTAATGTTCCCTAGATGTCACTAAGTGCATCAAATCGTGAATTATAACGATATTTTCTGACCCCCAACATCAATACGAACCCAACAGTCAACTGTCAAGTTTATTGTCATTGTATTATTGCGAAATGTACCACTAGATGTCGTTTTTTAAATTGTTAATTATCTTAGTACCTAAATAATTTATGGAATATTTTATTTTATCGTCAGAGAGATCTACACAAATAAATAAAATTGAAATGTCTGTTTTTAATTTTAAAATAACCGCTTTTCTCTTTACAATCTGTTTTTTTATTAATTGTTTGAAACTTTTTTTATTTTCAATAGATTCACTTTAAACTTTGTATGTATGTTTCTCAATTGACATAAGTAAGGAACTAAGGACTGACATTTTATTTTTTTAATGGATTCAAAAAACAAAATAAAAATTGATGAATTAATAAAATACAGTTGCATGTTGCAGTTGCAATTCCCGTCTTTAATGACACATGTCTAAAAACAGTTTTTGGCGTATAGAAATGTTGTTGATCGTGAATGTATGCAAATAAAAAATTTGATAATTACGAGTTGATAATGTCGAGAATTGCTTGCACATATTAATTAACAACTGTAGATGACAAAAAGGTGTAATTAAGGATTTTCTTTCGGTTTGTGTCTTATAAATAAAATTATGTTAAAAATGCGAACGTAAGTTCCTTTGTTACGCTTTCCGGCGAAAACTACTTAGCTGATCAATCTGATCATCATGAAACACATATTCTTGTAGAGGTATTAGAAGTAACATAGGATACTTTTTATTAAATGCGAACGAAGTCGCGGGCGAGCGAAGTCGCGGGCGAACGAAGTCGCGGGCGAACCCTAGTTATTAATAAAACAATCGAAATGTTTTTGGAACGAAGTTCCCTAACGCGCTTTTCGCGCCAAAAGTTGAAGCGACACTTAACATTGAGTTGACGTCATAGTGCTGGATACTCAAAGTTAAATATAACGAACTGATTGCCAACGTCCATACCGTATTGAATGCACCGGTTCTCGTCCGATCACCGAAGTTAAGCCACATCGGGCGTTGTTAGTAATTGGATGGGTGACCGCCTGGGAATACCACGTGTTATTGGCTTTTTGCATTTATTTAAAGAAAATATATTGTTTTATAGTATAATTTGTAAAGTTTGATTATTTCTAAAATAATTTGACAAATGCGTTACCGGCCTTTGGGGCATAGTGGAGTGGGATGAGGGGAGAGGTTGGGGTATGAGCCTCCGATATCCTCACTTACTCGGTGAAACACAGCGCAAGCACTGTTTCACATCGGTTTTCTGTGAGGCCGTGGTATTACCAGGGGCAGGGGTCATATTACGTCGCGTCGCGCGTAACCAAGTTAAAATATATCCAGAAACGGTTAAATACGTATCTACTCATTTTTAATCAGTAGCCCAAAGTTAAAGTTTCATGTTTCTAACTTAAAAATGACGAACTTTCGTCCACACTTTCAACCCGTATTTCACCCCCTTAGGGGTTGAAATTCCAAAATACCTTCCTTGGTGGATGTCTACTCAATAAAACGATCCATATGAATAACTGAAAGAATACAACTTAAGGTCTATACGTACGTGTAATATTAAAATCATCATCTTATCCCTAACTGTTGAAGAGTTTAACCTTCTATCATCAGCTCACCTAAATAACTTGAAAGTATACGACTAAAGGTCTATAGATACGTATGAAATTGAAAGAATTATCCTCCAACTCCTAACCGTTGAGGAGTTGTACCTTCGATCATCAGCTTACCTAAATAATTTGAAAGAATACGACTTAAGGTAACATACATACATATGATATTTAAAGATTTATCCTCCAACTTCTAACCGTTAAGGAGTTGTACCTTATAATCAGCTCATCATCATAAAATGATGAATACCAGACGCAAATACCGGATTAACTTCAGAAAATATACGAAAACATAATATGTGCCTAAAAAAATGAGGGTTTCCCTCGATTTCCCTTGCATCGCATCATCAGATCCTGATATGGTGACAATGAGACCACCTCGGGAGCATACCCTTTCGAATACAAAAATAATTTTCAAAATCGGTCCACAATTGACGCAGTAATCGGTGAACATATATTAAAAAAAAACATACAGTGGAACATAGAACCTCCTCCTTTTTGGAAGTCGGTTAATAATAAAAATACAGTCGAATTGATAACTACCTTCTTTTTTTGAAGTCGGTTAAAAATAAACATTCATATTAATTAATATTTTTGAACTGAGTACGCGGCTCAAGCGACGTTGCCGTTCCGTATTAACTACTGGAAGATATGAACGATTTTTGCAATGTTGCCATTCATGAGTGCATTGTTTCTCTGATTCAAGTGATTCAACCAAATAACTTATAAATGTGACATCTAGCGTAGTAAATAGGTCATTATTTTCAAGTTTATTTAAATCGATTGCAACGACATCTCCTAAACATAGGTGATAACTTTTAGTTATGCAATTGAAAATCATTTTTTTAAAGCAAGCATTACAAAGCAAGTTTTATATTTGAAAAATAATAATATAGTTACTAGAATTGAAGCACATCAATAAAATACTGTTAAACTTTGTTAAACTGCTTTTTAGAGCTTATTTTGAGCGCCATCTAGATTTAGTTGAACTTTTCTAGCTTTTTACGGCGTACAGTATTGGCCAAGGGAGGGACGGTCTATAGTATATTGTGTCATTGTTATATATTAAAGAGTAAGGTGACTGACTGACTGACATACCCAGAGATCAACGCACAGCCCAAACCGCTGAAGCTAGAATCCTGAAATTTTGCATGTAGGTTCTTTATATAACGTGAGTGAGCGGTGAGTTTTTGAAATTCCACCCCTAAGGGAGTAAATCAGGGGATGAAAGTCTGCGTGAGCGAAGTCGCGTGTAAAAGCTAGTATGACAATAAAATATTTACAACAATTGACATCTAGCACCTTACGCTGTTTACATTGAAATAAGTTTTTCTTTTCTTATTCAGTCATACATATCTGGACACAATTTCTATTTTTTGGTTTGGCTGCTTACGTAGGTATGTTTTCTTTAATTAGTTTATATTAAATTTACTTTTTAATGTGGTTCATCAGTTTATTGACTAAACTAAAAAAATATTTTTGCTACCTATACTCTGTCCATTACTTTATTTTCTTTTTGACAGTTTAAGAAATTTTGAAATTAGTGACGCCCTCACTCATAACCGATTCGATTTGAAACGAATAGCGATTTTATTTACGAAGAACTTTCAATCGTTTTAATAAAATATTTTTTGTTGAAATATTAATTATGCCTTCATTAGTTTTTTATATTATGTAAGAAATAAACAAAAATATAAATAATAAATCAGTAAATTAGATGAATGAACAGAGTTATTGTTCTTTACTCTTGGTTTGATCCTAAATTCCAAGATTTCGACTTAATTCCTTGCAAAAATTCAATCTTGGAGTCATAGATACAATTTTTATTTCCTTTTTTTATTAAATTTACACAAAAAATACTTACATGAAGTCAAATTATTTTTATCACATGATCGATTTATCGTATTTCAAGTACTGTTTTATAGTCTGTGGTTGTTTGTTATGCACAGACCACTTCACTATAGTACCGTCACCGTCAATAAAGTACGACATTACAGTAGTACATAATTCCGAAAAAAAAATGGTAATTTATAGGCGTGAGCTGTCAAAAAGAAAATAAAGTAATGGACAGAGTATAATAACTACTTTTTACACTCCTCTGCACCTGATATTCGATCTATTATTTAACTTTTAAGCCACGTATCTAAGTAATTACAGTATGACACCATCCAATCACCACACAGGTCCTCTCATTAGGAGGGTTATCGCTTCAGAGGCAGATGCTCTGTGATTGATTGCTGTTAATGTCCGCTTTCCTACATTATACCAAACTATACCTACACATGAGCGATGGGGGTGCAATTTGTCAATTTGACATATTCTGTTAAATGTGTAGCAGATTTTTTTTTAATAGGTATGCTATCCCTTTTCTGGGTTTAAATGACGAAAGAAAGATCAAAATTTATTTATGGAAATACATAAATTTTGATCATTTGATGACATTTGATTGACATCACTGAATATAAATTTTAGAATTTCCGGAAAAGGGATTTAAATTTGAATAAAATGATTTTATATATTTGAAAACCTATATATTTTCAACATTATTTTCTCCTATATTAAAAAAAAACATTAAACCTCCAAAGAGGTAGACGTGCATTCTCTATGGGCACATGCGGCTATTGTTTTCCAGCGTCTTTTGTCGTCGCCTATGACCAGTTAAGTTGGGACTGTGTTTTAATATTTTTTTCATAATTTATTTCATTTATTTTTACTATTTATTTAGGTACATAAAACATTGTTCGATGTTAATTAAGATTCGTAACACTCATTGTGATAAGTAAATTAAGTTTTCTTGAAAAATGCTATCAGTCTGAATGATTATTTCATTTAAAAAAATGTTTGAAGAAGCAATTCATACTAATTCAAAAGTTTTTTCTCAACTGTTGAAATGGCGGTTTAATGATTATAAAACAATGTACAAAATACAAAGAGGATATGCTTAAATTATTTGAATAATCCAAGATACTAATATTTTCATGATAAATATTTGAGACTGAGTACCTACTGTTATTATAATGTTTTGTTAAGATTCAGTTGGCAAAATGGCAGCAAAACCCTTCCATGCTTCGCTGTGGCACATTGCGATTGCAGAGATGAGGAATAAGAAACAGAAGTGACGAGAAAAACTGGACCAAATTGAAATGGGACCACACGAAATCACCAGCTTTCAAATAAAAAAAGAATTATTAAAATCGATTTACGGTTAAACTGACATTTTAGCCATCTTTGAGACTTACACTAGGCAGATCATCTTATACTGGTCGCCATATCCACTTTCCCGCCCTCTCTCGTCAAGTGGTCAGAAGAGCACGCTTACCAAAAGCTACAGCTAGCTACAAGCTATGTCGAGATATTTCCAATAAATTCCAACTCCATCCAACGTTTTAATAACGATATACTTAGTTGAATATTTCCGTGAATAACTGTGGTATAATGTGAATACTGTGGTGTAATAGAATTTTGTCAAGTACAATATATGATATTTTCTAGAAAATGAAATTTCCAGGGTTCCTTTTTAAGTTTTCATTAAGGATATTGGATATTTTTTTCTTTTCGCTCTTTAATAAATAAATAAATATTTCGGACATCTAACACACAACGCCATCTAGTCCCAAACTAAGCAGAGCATGTGTTATGGGTACTAGAACAACTGATATAAATACATATATACTTTTTTTGTAAATACATACATGTTATACATAGAAAACACCCAAACTCCGAAACAAATGTTTGCAGATCATACAAACATTTGGTCCGACCCGGGAATCGAACCCGAGACCTCAAGCACAGCAGTCGCATACGCTAACACTGCGCCACCGAGGCAGTCAAGTAATAAGGAGGAGGTTCTTAATTCAACTGGATATTTTGCTTTACTTACTATTTTAAAGCCGCGGCCCGCCGGGCTTGATCACCTCGCTGATCGGAGTGTCATGACACCGTACTTCCACTACTGCAAAGGGAAGGAAAACTTGAACCAAACCCTATACCAACCCGTCCTGACAGCGTGGTATAGTGGGCCAAAACATCCTTTCTAAGTAGCGGCTTATTTCCTGCAGTGTATAAGGCTGTTGATGAATTTTTAATCGACTTCAAAAAGGAGGAGTTACTGAATTCGACCGTATATATAAATGTTTTTTTTTCCCGGATAGCTTCGTCATTTATGAACCGATTTTAATGATTCTTTTTTAATGGAAAGGAGATATCCCAACGGTGGTACCATGATAAGGACACTAAGGTCTGATGATGGCATCCAAGAGAAATCTAGTCGAACCTTGAAGTCGGATTTTGTTTTTGTTAAAATTTTACTTGTACTTTATGTAGATGCAGACAGGTAACCTGATCGTAACTGGCTACCGCCGTTTTTAGGCTTTGATAACCTCAATCGTAAAGCAACGAAAAAATTATAAATACCGGGTCTCAGTCAGGCGGCCATTTATGCCATGCCGGTTGTTGCTCTGAGCCTTAAGTCTAACAGTGGACATCTTTCGACTGCGATGATGAATATGATGATTAATGCTCTCCCATTGTTATCTAAATTGTAGCAAGCTTACAAAGACGGGGTCGGTTTACTAGTTCGTTATAATGACTTGTGAAATATTTTGTGATTAAGTAATTTAAATATAGGAATATTATGGACATCCTTTACCCGGAACTTAGGATACTAACGCCGTTTTCAATAACCTATCACTAGTTAAAACTGGAGATAATCCATATATTTTTTTCAATAAAATTGATATAATACCTTCATTGATAAACAGGATTATTTTTCCCTTTTTTGACAAGTTTCAGTTAATTCAGACGATTATCAATACCCTTTAACTATTTAAAACTAAAGATAGGGCTATCGAAAACGACCGTAAGTCAAGACGGTTACAATTTGTGTGAAAAGTGAATTCTGACATAGCAGTCTACAATTCTTGCAACTCTTGCAAGAGATACAAAATAGAAAACAAATTCATATTCCTATGTTTCTCGTAATACTTTTAATAAACAGCATCCCCGCCATTACAAAGGGCTGTGATGTGATCCATTGTTTCGAACAAATGGGTCAACACCACAATGTAACGTACTCAATTAACGCCATCTGTGTTTTTATTGCGACAACAGTTCGAGAGGGTCCCTCACAATGTGTATTAATATTAGCTGGTGTGTTTAATAAGCTATGTGCTCACTAGACCACCACATACATCGGTAGATTCACTGGCCAATGTGAAATCAATTCAATAAAACAGTAAGGTTTAAATATTTGATTACAACGCCTTTCTTATTTAAGTTTTAACTAGTTTTCGCCCGCGGCTCTACCCGGGTGTATTTCCGCTTATCGCGTTAAAGAGTAGCCTATTTCCTTCCTCAAGAATCAAAGTATCTACATGACAAATTTTATTGAAATCGGTGCAGAGGTTTAACCGTGAAAACGTAACAGATAGACAGACAGAGTTATATTTGAATTTATAATAGATATTATATTAATATGGAGTATGAATAACTTGACACATTTTACACACGGTAGTCTGGCTGAGCCCGAGCTATGGCAACTTGACTTCTGATAAACAAAATTATGTTTTACTAAATACATTCATATTGGAGATAATTTACACCCTGTGGTGGAACGAGTGTCATGTTCCCTCCAACACAAAGGGAGGATCCTCCGACTAGGCGAGGTGATTATGTTGGGAAGTTGTGTATATACTAATCGGCGCGCGCATTTCTATACTACTAGTTTTACTATAGATAAAAAATAGGGTTACGCGAGAACAAAATTAAAACCAATGAGATAGTGCACAATAACCGATGCAAGAGCAACAGATCTATGGATAACACTACGGGACTTAGCTACTCTGCTAAATATTTAAACTCTTCTTTCGCTATCGACTAAAGAAGTGGCTTCAAAGATTGCAAGGTCTCTTTGAAGCCACTTCTTCAGTCGATAGCGAAAGAAGAGTTTAAATATTTATATATATACAGTGGGTAGAGATCCTTATTATCTATGATAACTTGGGAAGTCTTATCATAGCTATTGTTTTGTTATCTCATTGGCCCGCCTTTTGTGTGGAGCTAGTTATTTCATATTGTTCAGCATCGTGCTGCCAGCTAGGTGAGAAGTTTTAATTAAATTATGTGAGTATACTGCGCGATCTCTTTGGGGGTAGTTATTAATAATAAGTTGAAAACAAACTATAACATGCTATATAAATACACAATAGTCCACATCTGGACATAACTCTTTTTTTTTTAAAGACAACTCCCGCTCTAAGAATAAATCTTGTGTCGCGGGGGACTGTACAAACATACATGAAACGGACACAATTAACACCCAAACTCAGAACAACAATTTGTGGATCACACAGCTGAAAATTTAAAATTACACACAGATACTTCAATTTTTATTTATTTGTATAGCTATAGATGTAGGTAGATAAAAAAGATAACAATGAAAGCCTTCTCCTTTGTGTAAACAAGAACCAACATTCTTCAAGTCTAAGCTTCTTTGTCTATATTAAGTGTTGTACAAAGTTAATTTAAACGCCTGCATCTTTTATTATTAACTAAACTTATTCTCAACTTTGTCCAGAAACAATCCTTAAATTACGACAACAAAACAATGAAAACATGATTTGTAAAGCCAAACAAAATATAGACTGCACGGATGGCGCAGTGGTTAAATCAGTCGCTCCGCCGCCTTTTACTGCGTTGAAAGTTGTAGGTTCGGTCCACACATGGTCCACAAATTGTTGTTCTTTCTGAGTCTGGCTGTTTTTTGTGTCCGTCTCATGTATGTTTGTAAAGTCCCTTGCGACACAGGATGTAAATTCCTAATGCGGGAGTTGTCTTTTTATAGCAAATAATTATCATTTTTCTGTCTCTAGCTTTCTCACCTTTATTTGAGGATGGCGAAATGTTTCCTTTATGACCTTGAGAATGTAGCTATTTTCAGACGGGACAGGAAGCTAAGTGATAACCGTGGGAGAGCCATGCTTCAACATGCATGGGCCGGCTCGGGACCGGAGTGATACCACGACCTCACAGAAAACCGGTGTGAAACAGCGCCTGCGCTGTTTTTCACCGAGTGAGTTAGGATACCGGAGGCCCATACCCCAACCCCTCCCCCCAACCCCCTTCCCAAACACCAAAGGCCGGCAACTCACGTGTGACTCGCCTGGTGTTGCGGGTGTTCATGGGCGGCGGTAATCGCCTACCATTAGGCGATACGTCTGCTCGTTTGCCACCAATCCTATAAAAAAAAAGCGGCCAAGTGCGAGTCGGACTCGCCCATGACGGGGGCCTTTCATGGGCGAGCAGCAAGTAACATTTCTTTTTTATATTTGTGTTGATTGAATGAAAGGTAAATTGCAGTTTACGATTTATGACGTATTAAAAAAAAACTACTTACTAGATTTCGTTCAAACCAATTTTCGGTGGAAGTTTGCATGGTATTGTACAACATATATTTTTTTTAGATTTATCATGCTCTTATTTTAGAAGTTACGGGGGGGACACACACATTTTACCACTTTGGAAGTGTCTCTCGCGCAAACTATTCAGTTTAGAAAAAAATAATATTAGAAACCTCAAAATCATTTTCGAAGACCTATCCATAGATACCCACGCTACACGTATAGGTTTGATGAAAAAAAAAAAAATTTGAGTTTCAGTTTTTCACTCCCCATTTTTTTTTTGTGTGAAAATCTTAATGCGGTTCACAGAATACATCTACTTACCAAGTTTCAACATTATAGGTCTTATAGTTACGGAAAAAAGTGGCTGTGACATACGGACGGACAGACGGACAGACAGATAGACATGCATGACGAATCTATAAGGGTTCCGTTTTTTGCCTTTGACACGGAACCCTAAAAACTAGGTGATGATAGACTTTGCAGGTAAATAAAGAATGATACGAATGATACTAAATTAACTGTGACTAAAGATATTGCCTAGTGGTAATTGGCACTTACGTGAAGCAAGTAAACCACCGACCCGGTAAAGGCCCGGTGACAGGTGAGACGAACAATGGAACTCCTTAACGGATAGTAGTAGATGTGATTTATAATATTTAACTGGCAACACTTGGTCTGAAGTAAATAAATCAATGTTCTAACGACAATATTGGTGTTTAGGCGGTTCCTATCTGGTGGTACTGGTAGAAGAAAATCCTTGTACTATTGCGTAGAAACCGTTTAATTTTGAAGATAACAATGTGTGAAATTTATACAAGTATGCGCAGTCGCAGCGGGCGAGAAGCGAAGTGAAGGGCCGGCCGCGGCACGGCGGCGAGAGTTCTCGATGAATCGGTGCGCCCCGCGCACCCCGCAGCCCCTCTGCCTGTCGACGATGAGGCGCGCGCGTAGACAATTGGACTGACTGTTGATCTAGTGATCCTGATTGCTAAGACGGTGGTACTGGGTTCAACTCCCACCCAGAACAAATAATCGTGTGATGAGCACGGACATCTGTTCTGTTTCTGGGTGGAATTTGCCTAAAATAGGTGTTTAGAAATACTTGAGTATATTAATTGACAGTCTAATGACTCTTCCATCCAACAAATATTTCCCTTCTTTACAGAGCATGCCGCACTTAGGGCGTTTTAAATATTAAGCAAGCTACGTCATTACTGGTTGGAAATCTATGCAATTTTTACCTTACCATCACTGCAGCAGATAATATGTTAGATAAAACAGTAATCATCATATTTTGAATGTTTGAAATTAACTATAACACAGAACAAATGAATTTGTTCTGAGAGATAAATTCTCTATGTAATTAAATGACATATAACAAGGACGTTACCTTGGAAATGCATATTTACGCGAATGTCTACCTAATTGTATTTGAATGTCTGAAATAAAGTAAGCTTATCACCATAAGCTTACTTTCTTTCAGACATTCGAATTCAAATTTGTCAATAGTACATACAAATTACAGACGCAAGAAACGAAAGTGAAATTATCTTGTTCAAAGCATAATATTTTTCCATAGTGGGAGTCGAACCCACAACTTCTGATTTACCAGTCAATATTTCTAACCATTACACCAACTGACTCGTCATACACTCAATAATAGTGACGATTTTAATATACGAGACTAGCTATCGCCCGCAACTCCGCCCGCGTGTATGTCGGATATCAAAACAAAAAGTAGCCTATGTCCTTATCCAAGGTCCAATTTATCTCTATACTGAAATTCATCTAAATCGTTTCAGCGGCCTTAAAAGAAGACAGACAGCTTGAAAATGACAATATATGTGTGAAAGTATGGATTAACCGGCCAAATAAGCTTGCTACTTGCATGAAACATTCTTGCTTCTTACAAGAAATCCATGGACTACACCCCCATAATTCTATCCAGCAATGCTCTTTTTGTCCAATAGCATAATTTTCGTCCGTGCACCCTGATCTGGTAATTTGGCTCACGTATCGCTGGCGCGGTGCTGCGTGCGATGCGATAGAAACGACGATACCGATACTACGATTATAACTCGGACAAAAATCACTTTGACTTTTTACCCGACTAAGAAGCCAAAAAGGAAGGGTCATAGTTTTGGCATGCTATGTATACATAATATATGTGTTACGTATCCCTAAAAATTTCACACGGCACTTGAGGTCCGTGGAATGTGTTGTGGAATGTGCATCGATAAGGATGACGACGTTGGACCTCCACCGGATATCAGAAACATATTTTAAGTTCATTCTTGTTTCACACTTCGAGGTCGAGGCGGAATCACTTATCTAATTACCTGTAGGTTTTATTTTGTAACTTAGAAGTTTTGTAAATTATTATATATTGAGATTCCTGTTTCACACTTCGAAGCAGAATCACCTCCAATTAGCTGTAGTTATTATTTTGTAAAACAAGTATTTAATTAAATTTACTTAAATATTATTAATAGCTTTATTTTGGATCCTCCGGATCCGTATCGTAATTTATGTTCCACCATAGCGTCTAAATTACTGAACCGATTTTAATGTCAATAGATGCGTTATATATAACGGCCCAAGTGACATTGGCTATATAAATCTTATCAAAACTTTTTATTTTATGGTATAGTAATTTGTGTTGACCGTTTCCGAAAATGTATATGTTACCGGAAATGTATGAAATCAAGGAATTGTATACAAATCCTAGGAAATGTGTACAATTCCGATACTATTTAGGAAATGTATGAAATATTGTTTGAAAAACTATTTAATACATAGATATCCTAGGAAATGTATAAAGTAAATGCTTTCTGTAATAAAACACGTTGTTAATAATATTTTTTTATTATAGCACTTATTGAGACAATCGGGTAACAGTCATACCGTAAAATAATAATAATATGTTCATATTATCTTAATACCGTAAAATATGAGGGCGGCATAATCACTGCGTGACTAAGCCCTCATTAAATAAATAAAGAAAAAAAAAATACCGTAAAATAATAATAATATGCTCATATGTTCTAACCTAACCTAACCTAAAAATAATTACCCACCAATATCTTAAATGTTTTACATTTCCGATTGCTATTTAGGAAATGTATAGATTTCCTAGGAAATGTGTAATGTGTAAGTATAATATAATTTATTTCACACATTTCCGTGCGATTTTAGGAATTACATACATTTCCGTTATCATATACAAGCCAAACGTGCGACAATCAATTTATATTTGACCTTACGTGTACTCCCAGAAGTTTGATTCTTCTGTGCCACAATGCATTATTATTAGAACCTATCTAGAATTTGTACGGCCAAACAGACTATCGCTGCTTTTTCTCGAATATTCTTATCTATTTGTTTCGTACCAATACCATAGAAAAAGATCTTTGATTTCCGGTTACAAATGTAAGAATTCGCACCAATAGTAAGGGAAAATTATTAATTTCCTCATTGAGCTGAATTCGCAACCTTTGTGGAGTATATTTGTGTAGTTAACATAGTTATATTTCATTGTTAACGTACACAAGTAACTATTCTTGTAATAAATAAATGCAGTTTCATTTTAACAAAAGAGCGTACTCCTTCCACTTGTGACGCCTCTGGTGTTGCGGGTGTCTATGGGCGGCGGTAATCGCTTACCATCAGGTTTATTCGTGTCGGCTACTAGTTCAACTGGTTTTATCTGAATTTCAATGCTTCCACGAAACGATGGCATCGGACCTCCGCAACACTGAGGGCGAACTGAATTCAAAGTTTTAACTAGTTGTCAGTATATTTGAGGACACTGACTTCCTAGTGACGATTACCAGAGATGTTCATAACAACTGGGACCGACAACTTAACGTGCTGTAAACACCGCCAAATTTTCATACACTAGGCTATTATTAACAACTTCTTGTAAGAAAATTCCAATAACACTTTTCGGGCCGACTCGAGAACCGTACCCGAAACCTTTTGATCGGCAGTCGTATACGCTAACCACTAGACCAACTAGGCAGTAATAAGTAGGTATACACTGTATTGTGTCGATTCCTGTCGATCCCTGCCTTCATGCTGCAGAGTTATGCAACCTCTGCGTCGGATTGTGCGACTGGCACATGAAAACTCCTGTTTGAAGCGAATATTCTAAATTTGATTTATATAATTAGAAACTTTGATTTTTTGAATGAGGAAGAGAAGATAGACCTCAGGCTTCGCGGAGTCAAGACCTACTGACAGTGAATTATTATAAATAATTGTATTCCGATATTATAAATTGTTATCTCGCAGTAAAAGCGTATAATACGTTTAGTCGTGTCGTTATTTCCCGAATTTCAGGTACAATTGTCCACTGAATACACTAAATCCCCACATGGGTATTTGGTGGAGGTACTACATGTATGTAGTACTTTTAATAGAGGCTATAATATTTAGTACCTGGATGATTGAGACTTACTTGTATTTTTTTTTGGATTTTTTTTTAAAAGCGAATCCTTGCTAGATCGATTTATCTCCCCGAAATCTGCATACAAAATTTCATGAAAATCTGGTTACCGGCAGGCCTAGTTTACATCAGTCAGCCGTGTGGGAAATGTGACAAGTTATAAAAAGGTACTTTAAATAAATTAAATTATAAAGCTTTTTAAAAACAAGCTTTTACTGGAATGCCTCGAGACGAATCAAACGTGTCTAAACTCGACGATGTAGCGACGTTTTTTACAAAGTTCCTATGGCCACCTTCCAGCTCCAGCATCAGATCGGCTCCATGTCATTATAATATTGTATTGTCACGCTGTATACATATGCTTGCAAAAATTTCAGCAAAATACGTTGAAGATATCTGCTTCAAAATTGAGTTGCAAAATCCCACCCGAACATACAAGCATACATACATACATTGCAAGTTAGTTAATAAAAAGCTTGTAAAAATAAACTTGCCTGCATCCAATGTCGGGTTCAGACAGTTTGTATTGTATGTAATTACCGTAATACAATGTATTTAACAGTATTTATTTAGATTAAACACACAAAGAACGATTTGCAAGCTTTGAACTCAACGTTTTGGCGCCACTCAGCCCCGAGGCTGCTGTCCCGAACACGGCTACAAATACGTACTTTGCACAAAATAATTCTCTTCATGTTTATGGTAACACTAACTTTTACCCGCGGCTCCGGCAGCGTGTTTGTCTGATATCGCGGTAATCCTTTTTCGTATTAATATTTACCCCACGCCATTCACAAATAATGTGGTGTTCTATTTGTAAAAAAATTTTCGAAATCGGTTCAGTAGATCCGGAGATTCTCCCCTACAAACTCACAAACTTTACCTCTTTATTAACCGACTTCCAAAAAGGAGGAGGTTCTATGTTCCACTGTATGTATTTTTTTTTTTTTTTTTTTTTTTTTTTTTTATGTATGTTACCTGATTACTCCGTCAGTTGTGGACCGATTTTGAAATTTTTTTTGTATTCGACAGGGTATGCTTCCACGGTGGTCCCATTGTACCACTCCTTAACGGTTAGGAGTTGGAGGATAAATCTTTAAATATCATATGTATATAAGTTACCTTTAGTCGTATTCTTACAAATTATTTAGGTAAGCTGATGATGGAAGGTGGAAGGTACAACTCCTCAACGGTTAGGAGTTGGAGAATAATTCTTTCAATTTCATACGTATCTAAAGACCTTCAGTCGTATACTTTCAAGCTATTTAGGTGAGCTGATGATAGAAGATTAAACTCTTCAACAGTAAGGGATTAGAGGATAGTTTTTAATATTACACGTACCTTAATTTGTATTCTTGATGATGAAATTTGATGAAATAATTCAACTTACTACTTACCTACGATTGTTTGCACTAAAAACTGTAAAATAAAAACTTTTTATAAAAAAAAAAAAACGACTTCCAAAAACATCCAACGAAAACTCTCTGTCAAAAAACACTTAAAAGCGTAAAATAAACTGGTTCTTCATAAATTGCCTATACCTAATTCTTTATTCATTTAAATAGTAGTATTATCATGGGTGCTAGGTACCTAAAATCTGTTTGAAGTCGGTGCTAAGCCAAAAAGAATACAAACGAACAATTACAAAAGTCTAAGCGATAGTCACTTGGCACTAAATGATTTACGACATAAAAGAGGAAAAGAAATCGACAAACATAACACACGTCCCATATAAAAAAAAACGTTATCAATCACAAATACATAATTTAGGCAAATACACCGAGAATTCCATCAAAAAGAAAATTGGTACGTAGTTGGCGGGAAGTATTCCCGCCAAATCCGCCATATTGATCAAACGTTACGTTCGAAAACGGCACCAAATCAACACCCGCGAGATTGGAACACGTGCTTTGAATACACAGTTTAATGTTATGCCACTAGTCGTCGTAAGAACGCTTTACAAAAGAATGTGAATTCACGAACCACTGAGTTGGATAATAGTGAGTGCCGTAGTGAATTTTGGAGGATCACTTCCTCCATAGTGGGTATCATTGCCTTTTACAACTTAAAAAAAGGTAACGACCGGAAAATCGAGTTATTATATGCTTATAACCGTAGAATGTTGATGTGACGGTATCAAAGACACGTAAGAAGAATATTTTACGACTAGGCGAATTTCGAGGAGGCATTTCATGGTTCTTCAAAATCGGTTGAGAAAGAAAAAATATTAGGTCGAATATTACTGAAAGAAAATACGTCATTGTAATAAATTCCTTTAATCTACTCGTATTCTTATTACTTATTAAGATTTTTTTTTAAAGTCAACTCCCGCACTAGGAATAAATCCTGTGTCGCGGGGGTCTTTACAAACATACATGAAACGGAAACAAAGAACACCCAGACTCAGAACAACAATTTGTGGATCACACAAAGTGTTGTCCTACGTGGGATTTGAACCCTCGACACTTGACGAAGTAGGAAACGGCGTGGTGACCGTAAAACCACTAGGCCAAACGTAAAATACCTTCCCTATACCTTTCGCACATTTGCCAAGAAATAACTATTTTTGACACATGATCGTTTTGTTTAGGTTTAAGTGGTCGTAACGTCGCGTCCTATTGCGCTAAGTATTGTAATTTCATATTCCTCATTGGACAACACTTAGTGTGATCTACAATTTGCACTCAAGATATTTCCTAGTGCGGAAGTGGTAATTTATATAAAAAAAAGTTTTCTTACCCAACATCGAGTTAAACATTTTAAATCAAGTTTCCGATCAAATCGCGTTATTGAATACTTATAACTTTCGATTTAAATCGTATAAATCGGTTAAGCAGAACGGTTTTAAAACGCAACTTAAACTTCTTATATCTCAAGCTTGTTATTTCCGTTCGTTGAAGTAACCGTTCGAAAACCTACGAATCAAAAGGATTCATCCTTGTCGATCGCAATGAATTTCCCGCGCAACCTCGGGCCACTAAAACGGACCTTCATACGTACGGCGACGATCCTCTTTATCCAACTTAACATGTTACTATGTCTAGATGTAATTTATCTACATCTATGCTAATATTATAAACGCGAAAGTTTGCAAGTATGGATGGATGGATGTTTGTTACTCTTTCATGCAAAAACTACTGAACGGATTTAGATGAAACTTTACAGTAATATAGCTTATACGTCAGAATAACACATTGGCTACTATTTGCCTCGATAGCCGACATATACGCGGGCGGAGCCGCGGGCAACTACTAGTAGACTATAAAACAATACTACAGGGAGTTGCTATAGGCAGGCGTTCCCCCTCTGTCAATGTATAAGTCCAAATGGGCCAACACTTTACACTGTTATAATAACACAGAATGTATTTATGTATGCGTGAAATGAATGAATGTTTTGTTTTCATTCTTATGTGTGAGTTCGTAGCGACAGTCGATTGTTTTTTGTATGTGAGTCTAAAATGTGGTTGTGTAAAGATTTCCCCCTCGCAAAAAATGACAGACTGCTTTGTATCAGAATAGGACACTATGGCTCAGTTTTGGTCTCGTGGTCGACTGCGACTACTGATCATGAGGTCTCGGGTTTGAATCCCGGGTCGTGCCAAAAAGTGTATTGAGTTTTTCTTTTTTCTTTTTTTTTTTTTTTTATGTTTGGCCCGCCAAAATGACTCTACTCTGCCTGATGGAAAGCATAAGCAGAATCCAAGAGTGGTGGTCACCATGCTCACTGCGAATGCAGACAATGCAGCATGGTGACCCACACCATGGCGGCCTAGTGATGCTGCTGCATCTTTTAGTCTAGTCAACAAGTTTGGAATTTGTTGACTAGACTAATTGGGCCTCCGGTCTCGCACTCACCAACGAAACACGACAGCACGATCGCTGTCATTTTACGTTGATTTTCTGTGCGAGGGTAGTACCGCCCCGGTCGAGCCGGCCCGTTCGTGCTGAAATCAGCGTGGCTCTACTACTATCGAAATCTATTATAGAAATGCTTAACAACAGCTCGGAGTTCCCCCCCGTGCCTCAGAGAGCAAGTAAAATCGTCGGTCCGGTGCCTGATCTCTCCGCGGTTGTGTCGAATAACCGTCCTATTGAATAATGATAGAGAGTGAACAGAGAGTGCACTTATGTTTGGAAACTCTTGGGCACTATAATATCTCCTACCTAGTTGGCTGGTCTCCCTTGAGACTTCTGCCGTGGCTGGAATCGGCTAAGAGAACATCATCATCATAATATTATGTTATTAGTAACATTTAAACATGTTAACTTTTACTAAGTAAGAATAGTAAAGTTAAAAAAATATATTATGTAAATACCAGATTGCTTAATTACAATCTAATTACCGTAGTATACCTAAGTTCTGTCTATTTTGGGACCAGACTACCATGTGTGAAATGCCTATGATTTTATCAGCTTAGATTAGGTAATTTTATTTAATATTACACATTCTTAATCCGCTAACAAAGTAGGAATATCGTTGACCGCTCACGGAGTATCTTATGGGCCATACTAAGTAGTTGGGGCCCCAACTACTTAGTATCCGCTTCTCACGACGCCCCGATCGGATATTTGTCTGTCTGCAATCCTGTCTCGAAACTAAACCACACTACCAAATGAAAATAGTAAAGGAGTGCCAAAATAGGAAGTAACTTAACGTTTTTCGCAAGAGATTTTAAGCCATAATGAAAATCAAGGATCGTCAGCCAATCAATCTGTTAATCAACCTATCCGTCCGCTGCTGATAGAAGTCCACATTAATTAGCATGTGACTATGGCAAATGCAACCTGATTAAAACATTAAGCAATTCAAAGGTATGAAGTACCTATTAATCGTGATAATATCTGAATCATCGTGGTAAATAACTAGAACCACAACGGCTACAACTCGAAAGAGCTCGAAAGTAACCTCCTCCTGGAATCCTCACCTTAGAAACAGAGGTGGATTTTGATAAAATTTGACATGAAGATGTACATTTCAGAATTAAATTCACATGCACTTATTCCTAGTTCGACTGCCTCGGTGGCGCAGTGGTAGCGTATGCGACTGCTGTGCTTGAGGTCTCGGGTTCGATTCCCGGGTCGGACCAAATGTTTGTATGATCTGCAAATATTTTTTTCGGAGTTTGGGTATTTTCTATGTATAATATGGATGTATTTACAAAAAAAAAGTATATATGTATTGATTTCAGTTGTTTAGTACCCATAACACAAGCTCTGCTTAGCCTGGGACTAGATAGCGTTGTGTGTTAGATGTCCGAAATATTTATTATTATTTATTATTATTTATTCTACTATTTATAGTGGTTTGATTCTAGAATGTATCCTAACAAGTTCAACCAAATGCCGACAACCGAGAGTATAAATTATGTTAGGGAGACAATTTTATTTAAAGGTATGGCATTGGCTGTTTTTCCGCGACAACCGACATACAAGCAGGTGGAGCTGTGAGCAAAAGCTAATTTATAATATTAACAGTATTAAATTTTATCCTAGAATGGCGTACCATAGTAAGGAGTCAATAAAGTGAAATTAAATACAACACAAAACGAAGGTAAGAGAAACAAATAAATTGTGTCTGTCTCTGTGAAATACGCCCTGTTTGCGGAAGTGGGTATATTTCGATTTGACTTTGTTCTTGGGGGTATTGGTGGAAATATTGTTCTTGCCTGTTTATACGCAATGTTTTTTTAAAGTTTGTAGCTCAGAGCCAAATACAGTTATAAGCAATATAGTTAATTAGATGTTTTAAAAACCGTCACAAGATGCAAACTACACAGTAAAACAGCACTGCAAAGAGAAAGAAAATTTGGCACAAGCTGTATCAATACCAATCCGTCCAGTCAGCGTGGTATCAGGCCAAAATCTGTTTTCTAAGCAGAACAGATTCAAGAATCACAATCTTATAATTCGTGGATCTTCGTATGGGCATATTTCAGTCCTCTATACTTGTATGGTATTGTATTATACAGGGGCTTTATCAATAGTGCAGGGTGTGCTGTGCACACGGGCGCAACAGTGTTAGGGGCGCCATCCGCGGCACTTTTAATGAATCTGCGCGCTTACTGAAGGGCGCTACGCTTACTGAAGGGCGCTACGCTTACTGAAGGGCACTACGCTTACTAAATGGCGCTACGCTTACTGGCGCTACGCTTACTAAAGTGCACTACGCTTACTGAAGGGCGCTACGCTTACTAAAGGGTGCTAGAACAATGATTGCACACGGACGCTTCACGGGCTAGAGACGCCTCTAAGCTTATATCACAATTATTTGTTCCGATGAACCCAGAACTCTGGTTTAAAAGCCAAGATAACTAACTGTTAGACCAACAAGCAATAGACAAAAGACATGCAGTAATATCCAATCTATCCAACTGTATTCCAAATACACGTTACTTACTTTATTTTCTACTTCAAAAAAAAACAGCGCAGTTTGTTCAAGAACATAAATAAACGAAATACTCAAGTTTTCTCATCACGTCTGAGGGCCGAGGGACACCCTGGGCCCTTATTTGCATACCGAATGGTTATGTTGACGTGATTACGAGCCCGATCAACATTCTATTGATAAAGATAGGACGAGGGATGCATTGAGATATTGGATGTTATAAATAGACTCTTCAATGGAAATAACCCTTGCCAATTTTGTGTTCACCGTTCAGTAGCTGAGCACTATACCCTGGAGTTAAGTATTTCTTATTTTTTTAAACAACTTCAAAAAAGGAGGAGGTTCTCAATTCGACCATAAATATGTTTTTTTTTTATGTGTTCGCGGATAACTTCGTCGTTTATGAACCGCTTTTGATGATTCTTTTTTTAATGGAAAGAAAATATCCCAACGGTGGTACCGTGATAAGGACATTAAGATCTGATGATGGCATCTAAGAGAAATCGACTCGAACCTTGAAGTCGGTTTTTGTTCGCAGCACGTTCTCACAGAATGTAGAGGTGTAGAGTCTGGCCAACGAAAGCTGTCCACGTATTATTTTCAGAAGTTTTGATATGGCAATAATTTAAGACTGTCAAAATTGACACTTTGACGTTTCGTACTTGAGTCATCTTCTGTTTACGTTGGTTTATGTGCATCATATTTTCATTGATTTTGTTTAAAATAATGCCGAGAACAATTAAAAGTTCGACGAGGAAGCTTCTATTTACTATGATTGACAAATATAAAGACATAAAAAGTGATTTAAATCAGAAATCTGCAGAGAAAATACTACGACTGGATTCAATCCTTTCACTTTCAGGTTAGTTTATTGAATTTCTAATGAAACATTTTGATACTTTTAGACTATTTAAGACAAATCGCAATATTTTTCATGGTGTATCTACTTTTCAGGAAGTATTAACAACGAGGAGACAAAACTTAAAATTGTGGAAGCAGTAAAGAAATTGAAAACTCTCGAAAAAAATGAAATGGCGACTTCTGAAACACATTATTTAGAAAAGATATCTTCAATGACAGGTATTACTTTAGAAATTATAGATTTTAACAGTTACTTCGAAGAGTTATATAAATTTATGACAATGTATGGATGGCTAAATTAAATAATATAATATTATTGTTTTGTAATAATGTCTTTGTATATTATTATGGTTTTTGACTTTAATGACTGATAATTAATAATATACTGTTACATACATAATTTATTGTATTTGTTATCTTCAGATGTCAGTGTGAAGACTCTAAGAAGAATTAAAATTGAAGGGTCTAAAAATCAAGGACAGTGGAATACTCCGGGGAAAAATCGTCCACATTCAGCAACAGTTTCCAATTTGGATAATTTTGATATTTCAGCTATAAGAAACAAAATAAACGAATTTTATGGAGTTAGAAAACAAGTCCCAACACTGAGAAGCCTGCACAATGAGCTGAGGGAAGCAATTGAATTTAAGGGATGCCGTGAAACCCTTAGAAAAATTTTACACAAGAACGGGTTTGAGTATCAAAACAATAAAAATGAACGGGCTTTACTTACAGAAAAATATGAAATTGCGGCATGGAGACATAGATTCTTGAGGACAATACATAAAAAGAGGCTAGAAGGTAAACAGATTATTTACCTTGATGAGACATATGTACATCAGAACTATAAAGTTAAAAAATCATGGCAAGGACCTTCTACAAGCGGTGTCACTACTAATATATCATCAGGAAAAAGACATATTATTGTGCATGCCGGATCGGAGGAAGGGTTCGTGCCAGGTGCATTATTGGTATTCAGCACAAAATCCAAATCAGCTGACTACCATGATGATATGAATGCTACCAACTTTATGAAATGGTTTGAGGAAATGTTGATACCTAATCTCACTAAACCTAGTGTAATCGTGATGGACAATGCAAGTTACCATGTGAAACAAGTAAACAAACCCCCTACTATGTCTGATTCTAAAGCTAATCTCCGAATATGGCTTCAAGAAAATAATATTCATTTTGAAGAATATCACACCAAAGCTGAATTAATGTGTTTGGTGAAAGATAATAAACCTGCCGTTGTTTACGAAGCAGAAGTGCTTCTAAAAAAACACAGTCATATCCACAATCACGAAATTTTGTTGCTGCCACCGTATCATTGCGACCTCAATGCTATTGAGCTTGTATGGAGTCAAGCGAAGAGAAAAGTAGCAAGCAAAAATATAGGAATACCAGGGTCTGAAATGCAAAATTTAATAAAAGAATGTTTTCTATCCATAACTGCTGATGACTGGAAGAAGTACACTGATCATGTACTAAATGTGGAAAATCATTACAAATTAAGGGACCGTATTACTGAAAACGAACTTGAACCATTCATAATACATGTTGGGGACAGTAGCAGTAGCAGCGAAGAAAGCAATGAAGCTGATTCAATATCAGGTGTAGAGTTTTTGGAATCCGATTTTAACTATGACTCATAGCTCCTATATTTGTACGGCTCCTCGGGGTCCTCGACTGTACATAAATAATGGATTATTTGAAAATAATAAAAAGACAGAATTAAAAGTAATCTTTTATTTGATATTCTTCATAATACATTCGAAAATTTCAACAACAGTTGCTAACAAAACAAAATTTTTACAACTCGAAAAAAATGTACTTGCTGAAAAATAAATAGTATCAACTCCGTTTATGCAGTGTATAGCCAGGGTTAACAGCTCTTGATTTTTTAAAATTCCCGCCTTTTTTCTTGGACAGCTTTCGTTGGCCAGACTCTAGTAGATCAATGGGCAGACATCCTCCAATCTACATCACTCCCGCAAACATGTAGTGATATGAAAAGGCTGCCGAGCTTCTGGGGTGATCTAGGATGGTTGTAGTAAGAAAATTACAAACCCACGTACAACGACCCAATCAAGAAGCTAAGTGCGGAAATGGCCCGGCAAAACAAACAAATATTCCTAGTTCCCAATTTGTCTTTTAAAAAGAAAAAAATAAATACAAATGTAAGAAAACAAAAACAGTAGTTTAATGCGACCTGTAAAGTGGCAACACTGAAATAACTTTCCAACCGTGACAGGTCGTTTTTAACTAATTGCCGAATTCACTTACACTAATAAAATTAGCATTTGGAACAATTCGGGCCACCCCAGACTGTTTAATTTCACACTTAACTCTGGCGCTACCTAAAACAATTAGCTTAATTATAGGATTAAGGTGACTTCTAGTTTTATTTTTGTAAATTGCTTTCGTACACGTTTTCTTTGTGTTGGTACAATCAAGTCTAAGCAGAAAGTCTGTTGTCTATGTTACAGGTATTATTTAAAACTTATTCGTTTTTACCGAGGACTTTTTAAAATTTACTTATTCGTAGCTTCTATCTATCCATTTTCGGCATTTTCCATTCAACAGAGTTCACTGTTTGTAAAAGATTGTTAGCAAGCAATACGGCCGCCCATTATACGTTTCTGTTTGTAATATCCGTCTTAAAGTAATTGATGTACAATAAAGCATAATATTATTTTTATTATTTATCTATTATATGAAGTAAGTGTGCTTAAGGAAACGACTGATAATAAAAAAAGAAAAACCGACTTCCAAAAAACATCCAACGAAAACTCTCTGCCAAAAAAACACTTAAAAGCGTAAAATAAACTTCTTCATAAATTGCCTATACCTAATTCTTTATTCAATTAAATAGTAGTATTATAATGTGTGCTAGGTACCTAGAATCTGTTTGAAGTCGGTGCCAAGTGACTATCGCTTAGACTTTTGTAATTGTTCGTTTGTATCTGCTGTATGTCTTTTTGGCTTAGCACCGACTTCAAACAGATTTTAGGTACCTAGCACACATTATAATACTACTATTTAATTGAATAAAGAATTAGGTATAGGCAATTTATGAAGAACCAGTTTATTTTACGCTTTTAAGTGTTTTTTTGGCAGAGAGTTTTCGTTGGATGTTTTTTGGAAGTCGGTTTTTCTTTATTTATAAAAAGTTTTTATTTTTCAGTTTTTAGTGCAAACAAGCGTAGGTAAGTAGCAAGTTGAACTATTTCATCAAATTTCATTATCAAGAATACAAATTAAGGTCTATACGTACGTTTAATATTAAAATCATCCTCTAATCCGTAACTCTTGTAGAGTTTAACCTTCTATCATCAGTCCACCTAAATAACTTGAAAGTATACGACTGAAGGTCTTTAGATACGTATGAAATTGAAAGAATTATCCTCCAACTCCTAACCGTTGAGGAGTTGTACCTTCCACCTTCCATCATCAGCTTACCTAAATAATTTGAAAGAATACGACTAAAGGTAACATACATACATATGATATTTAAAGATTTATCCTCCAACTCCTAACCGTTAAGGAGTTGTACCTTACATCATCAGCTCATCATCATAAAATGATGACTACCAGACGCAAATACCGGTGTAACTTCAGAAAATATACGAAAAACATAGTATGTGCCTATAAAAAATGAGGGTTTCCCTCGATTTCCCTGGGATCCCATCATCAGATCCTGATATGGTGGAAATGGGACCACCTCGGGTGCATACCCTTTCGAATACAAAAAAAAATTAAATCGGTCCACAATTGACGGAGTTATCGGTGAATGAACATACATAAAAAAAAATACATACAGTGGAACATAGAACCTCCTCCTTTTTGAAAGTCGGTTAAAAATATAAAAATTATGGTGTAAAAAAGATGGTACGGCCTTATGAACGGACATTTGTAGGGTTTTTTCATAAACCTGTTGTGTATTTTTTTCTTTAACAGTTAATTAATTGTCTTAATCACTTACATAACACGTTCAGTGCGAAACGAGGCTTGAAACACCTCGTCCGTGTCTCGTCGTTATAGCGGTAAGGAAAAACTTAAACTTCTCTGTCGTGCGTGAGGCGTAACTTCCGTCTGGTTCAGTCTAGGAAAGAGATAACTATATATCTGAGATGTGCTATTGATGCCGAGTTGTTTGGTATACCTACCTTAATACCGGATGTTTTAGACCTCGTACCGCACTGAATAAATAAAAGTTTAATACAGTGCGTTACGAGGTTGCGAACACCTCGTACCTCCGCACTAGCTTCACGCGGTTAGTTTTGTGCAAAACGTTGAACGCTGCGCCCGCGACTATATAACAGGATGTCGAAACGTTGCCGAAGAAAGTTAATTAATAATATTATTGATGATGAAGAGGAACTGGGTGGTAAATCTAATTCAAAATTACCGATATTTGAAAAACAGGTAAGTTTCCAATCAATATTTACAAATTATACTCAGTCTAAGTGAAATAATTATGTAGAAATGTAATAAATGAAGTCCAGCTATGTATATTGAAAATATGGTGTATAAATACAATATATAATATAATAAATTATACACTGTAATGTATTGTATGTATGTATAGTTAGAGATTACAATATAATAACGTTTTCTATCCTTGTTCCTTGTTTTAAGTATTTTGATACTATTTCATTATTTATACTGCTGTGCCTGAGGTCCCGGGTTCGATTCCCGGGTCGGGCAAAGTATTATTGGGTTTTTCTGTAAGGAAATTCCTAGTACCAGCACGGAGACTGGTAAATACGTGCCCAGTAAACGGCAATAGGCTCGCCACCTATTACGTGGGATTAATAGTTGGCGAAATGAGGTGTGAGGTGGTGTATCTATAATACACTTCTGCCTACCCGTTCGGGGATACAGGCGTGAGACTATTTTATGTTATGTAACATAATTGATATGTTTATAAGGTAAGTGTCACTAGGCTAGACGAGTACGTGTTTGTCAATCGGAATTAAAGAAGAGGAGATGTGTAGGATGCTACGAAAAACTTCGCACCTTCTTATCAAGTCTTGAGGCTAACAAAAAAGTAAAGAAAATTTTCACAAAATGTATCGGTTGCAAAAAATATCATTGTTTCACCTGTTTTAATAAAAAGCATCCATAAGTAACTACAATTAAATAAAATCGATATTTTTATTTCCCATCACTAAACAATATGAAAAACTGCCCTTTTTCAGTGCGGTATGGGGTACATAAGACCCCACATTTTATTTTACCTATAGAATCTAAACTAAATAATCTGCCCACAGGCGGTGGCAGATTTAGGTTAATCAACTCATTGATAATAATAATCGCGACAAAAATCGTAAAATTCGCCTTATTTGGCTCCAAAAAAAGGATTTTAGTCTTCTGTGGGCGGTGGGGTTTATTAAGCCTCGTGCCGCTACAACGTCTGGTTCAGAACGAGGTTTCAAAGGCCTCGTAACGCACTAATGGAAAATACAGATAAATCAGTGCCGCTGCGAACGTGTTAATGAGCAAGACGTAAAAGGTCGAATAATAATGCCAAGTACAGTCATAGAGTACCTACTTCAGAAATAATGAATATAATAGGTATTTATGTGGAAATAACAGAGATAGGAAAATTTAAACCAAGCTTATGAGACGGTATTATAATAAACCTGGCAAAATAATTTTAGTTTATTAATATTTGACGTTTAATAACTTATAATAATACTAAACTTAAAGCTAAAGCTTCTTAAACACATTTTAGTTTAATAGCTGTGCGTACAATCACACTAAATACAGATTGAAAACCAATAAAATGTCGTCCAATATCCTATAAAACTCCACGCAAAAGTTTCAAATAAGTAGGTTTTATTTAAAATTCTTACTGCGTACAGAGGCAATCAGAGTTGTAAAAAGTAAATGTTGAATTGAAAAACTCTATCGTCGGGGGAGGCATAGACTAGAGATCATCGGATTGCGGAGGTCTACTTTGTATGAAGAGGGTAACATTGGCTATTACTAATACGGTGCCTACACTGCACCTTTACATACTTTTACTTAAATTATATTATAGTACCTGGATGACCGAGCGTCGTTCGGTATTTTTTTTTAGCAACATTGGGACTATCCAAACGCCGCCCTTAATCAACTCATTGATAATAATAATCGCGACAAAAATCGTAAAATTCGCCTTATTTGGCTCCAAAAAAAGGATTTTAGTCTTCTGTGGGCGGTGGGGTTTATTAAGCCTCGTGCCGCTACAACGTCTGGTTCAGAACGAGGTTTCAAAGGCCTCGTAACGCACTAATGGAAAATACAGATAAATCAGTGCCGCTGCGAACGTGTTAATGAGCAAGACGTAAAAGGTCGAATAATAATGCCAAGTACAGTCATAGAGTACCTACTTCAGAAATAATGAATATAATAGGTATTTATGTGGAAATAACAGAGATAGGAAAATTTAAACCAAGCTTATGAGACGGTATTATAATAAACCTGGCAAAATAATTTTAGTTTATTAATATTTGACGTTTAATAACTTATAATAATACTAAACTTAAAGCTAAAGCTTCTTAAACACATTTTAGTTTAATAGCTGTGCGTACAATCACACTAAATACAGATTGAAAACCAATAAAATGTCGTCCAATATCCTATAAAACTCCACGCAAAAGTTTCAAATAAGTAGGTTTTATTTAAAATTCTTACTGCGTACAGAGGCAATCAGAGTTGTAAAAAGTAAATGTTGAATTGAAAAACTCTATCGTCGGGGGAGGCATAGACTAGAGATCATCGGATTGCGGAGGTCTACTTTGTATGAAGAGGGTAACATTGGCTATTACTAATACGGTGCCTACACTGCACCTTTACATACTTTTACTTAAATTATATTATAGTACCTGGATGACCGAGCGTCGTTCGGTATTTTTTTTTAGCAACATTGGGACTATCCAAACGCCACCCTTTTGCTATTTTTCTTCCAATAAAAATTTCATGAAAATCGTTGGAGCCGTTTCCGAGATTCAGATTATATATATATAAACAAGAATTGCTCGTTTAAAGGTATTAGATATTCTGTGGACAAATACCTAGTTTGACTTCTATTTTTAGTTTGTAGGACTCAAAATATAAATATGTACACATTTTTTGTGACTCCTACAACTCAAGAGATTTAACTACATTGAAATATTTTGTGAACAACGACTATAAATTTTTACGGATATTACAATCTATGCCAATATTATAAAACTGGAAAACTTGTTTGGTTTGACTAGGCTTAACGCGTCAATCTCAAGAACTACTGCTTCGAATTGAAATGTTATGTTAGTGTTGGATAGCCCGTTTATCCAGGCTCGTTATCGGCTATATAAAATCACGCGACCACTAATACGAGCCAAGCATCAATGAAACATGATGCAAAAACGGAAGCCTTTTTGAAAGACGCGTACGAAGTTTACTAGTAGGAAACATACATAATAAAAATATAAATTCAATTAAGTTTACCTTAAATGCTATGAAATATATTTAGCTTTAATTCCGCGAGAAAAATATCCAGGTCTGAAAGCAGGGCACAAATCCCACCGTCATGCATATGTACACATACAAAACAAGTGAGAAATAATTAGCATGCCATGCAACCAAACCTATACTCGACACGTGTTTCGCCCCTCCACGGGGCATCCTCAGGAGATGTTGACTCGTCGAGCGTTTGAGCTCGAATGCGCGCTAGCGCGCCGCTGTCGGCCCTTTATATACCGTTTCGATACAATGTCACAACGATATCTGTGCCGAACTACCCGCAATCATACTTAGAAGTGGTGATGGAATTAAGTTTGTTTGGTCATTCAACAGTGTATATGCATTATTATTGTTATATTTTGATATTTCTAACTGTTCCAACACACTCATCCGGAAACCCTTATCGCAAACATGCAGAATGTTATAGGTATTGTTGCCGCTCAAGGAGTGGCCGGTGTCGATTAAATGTTTTGCGAAATGTGATTTATCTGGATGGCCATTCCTGTGAGCGGCAACATGTTCCCTGTACCTAATTTCGAAACTACGGCCTGTCTGACCCACATAGACCCCGGTGCAATCATTGCATACTAATTTGTAAACTCCGGATTTTTTTGAATTCTCTAATTTATCTTTACCGTTACATAGTTTACGCAAGTTATGATCCGATCGAAAAGCTACGTAAACATTGTGTTTTCTTAGAATATTCGCGATTCTATCTGAAATTGGGCCTATGTAAGTGAGACTCCCGACATTCTTGTTAATTCTTTCGGGGGTACATGCATAAAGTGCTGAGCGAGCCCGGTCATTCTGCTTTTTCTTAATTATATTATCAATAACTTGTTTGGTGTAACCGTTTGAAGTCGCGATTTGATACAATATTTTGAGTTCTTTTGCGTAATTATCCGTGGACAGTGGGAGTGACATTAAACGGTGGACATAGCTGCGGAAGGCTGCTAGTTTATGCTGTAGTGGGTGACAGGATGAAGCGGGAATCGTTGTGTCAGTGTGTGTGGGCTTTCGATAAATTTGGAAATCGAGTTTGTTATTGACTCTTGTGATTGTTAGATCCAAAAAATTAAGGGACTGATTTGATTCTAATTCTAATTTGAATTTAATTTTGGGGTGGTGAGTGTTGAGCCTATTTACGAAAATATCCAATTGACGATTAGTACCTGTCCAACAGATAATTACGTCATCCACATATCTATAATAAAACAGAATGTTGGGCTCGCCCACCACATATTTACATTCGAAGTAGTCCATAAATATTTCCGCCATTAATGGACTTAAAGGTGATCCCATTGCTAGACCCTCTTTTTGGCGGTAGTATTCGTTATTGAATCGAAAGTAATTTTGTTCCATGCAAATACGTGTGAGGTTAAGTAGGTCATTTATTTCTCCTGGATGTAAACGTTGCCTCTCCAAAAGGCACCCCAAAATACGTAGGCACTCTTCAAATGGAATATTTGTAAATAAACTATCTACATCTAGTGATAATAATTTCGAATTGTGGGGGGTGTTAATATTTTGTATTTTTTTAGTTAAATCTAAACTATTTTTTAAACTGTACTGTGGTTTAAAAGATGCCTTTGCCTTTAGTAAATTGTTTAGATATTTGGCTAAATCGTATGTCGGGGCACCAATGTAAGAGACAACGGGGCGAATTGGGATGTTGTCTTTATGAGTTTTTGGTAAACCATACAAAAAAGGAGGTCGTGGGTTCATTGGAATTTTATATTTTAACTGGCCTGGAGAAATGTAGAAATGTACGACGTATTATTAATTGCATTAAGTTAAAATATAAAATTCCAATGAACCCACGACCTCCTTTTTTGTATGGTTTACCAAAAACTCATAAAGACAACATCCCAATTCGCCCCGTTGTCTCTTACATTGGTGCCCCGACATACGATTTAGCCAAATATCTAAACAATTTACTAAAGGCAAAGGCATCTTTTAAACCACAGTACAGTTTAAAAAATAGTTTAGATTTAACTAAAAAAATACAAAATATTAACACCCCCCACAATTCGAAATTATTATCACTAGATGTAGATAGTTTATTTACAAATATTCCATTTGAAGAGTGCCTACGTATTTTGGGGTGCCTTTTGGAGAGGCAACGTTTACATCCAGGAGAAATAAATGACCTACTTAACCTCACACGTATTTGCATGGAACAAAATTACTTTCGATTCAATAACGAATACTACCGCCAAAAAGAGGGTCTAGCAATGGGATCACCTTTAAGTCCATTAATGGCGGAAATATTTATGGACTACTTCGAATGTAAATATGTGGTGGGCGAGCCCAACATTCTGTTTTATTATAGATATGTGGATGACGTAATTATCTGTTGGACAGGTACTAATCGTCAATTGGATATTTTCGTAAATAGGCTCAACACTCACCACCCCAAAATTAAATTCAAATTAGAATTAGAATCAAATCAGTCCCTTAATTTTTTGGATCTAACAATCACAAGAGTCAATAACAAACTCGATTTCCAAATTTATCGAAAGCCCACACACACTGACACAACGATTCCCGCTTCATCCTGTCACCCACTACAGCATAAACTAGCAGCCTTCCGCAGCTATGTCCACCGTTTAATGTCACTCCCACTGTCCACGGATAATTACGCAAAAGAACTCAAAATATTGTATCAAATCGCGACTTCAAACGGTTACACCAAACAAGTTATTGATAATATAATTAAGAAAAAGCAGAATGACCGGGCTCGCTCAGCACTTTATGCATGTACCCCCGAAAGAATTAATAAGAATGTCGGGAGTCTCACTTACATAGGCCCAATTTCAGATAGAATCGCGAATATTCTAAGAAAACACAATGTTTACGTAGCTTTTCGATCGGATCATAACTTGCGTAAACTATGTAACGGTAAAGATAAATTAGAGAATTCAAAAAAATCCGGAGTTTACAAATTAGTATGCAATGATTGCACCGGGGTCTATGTGGGTCAGACAGGCCGTAGTTTCGAAATTAGGTACAGGGAACATGTTGCCGCTCACAGGAATGGCCATCCAGATAAATCACATTTCGCAAAACATTTAATCGACACCGGCCACTCCTTGAGCGGCAACAATACCTATAACATTCTGCATGTTTGCGATAAGGGTTTCCGGATGAGTGTGTTGGAACAGTTAGAAATATCAAAATATAACAATAATAATGCATATACACTGTTGAATGACCAAACAAACTTAATTCCATCACCACTTCTAAGTATGATTGCGGGTAGTTCGGCACAGATATCGTTGTGACATTGTATCGAAACGGTATATAAAGGGCCGACAGCGGCGCGCTAGCGCGCATTCGAGCTCAAACGCTCGACGAGTCAACATCTCCTGAGGATGCCCCGTGGAGGGGCGAAACACGTGTCGAGTATAGGTTTGGTTGCATGGCATGCTAATTATTTCTCACTTGTTTTGTATGTGTACATATGCATGACGGTGGGATTTGTGCCCTGCTTTCAGACCTGGATATTTTTCTCGCGGAATTAAAGCTAAATATATTTCATAGCATTTAATGTCATGGATTTCCGCAAAGTAACGCCTGATTCCATAACTTATCTTAAGTTTACCTTAGTAAATGTACAATAGTAATTAAGACACATACTTATTAATTTATTTATTTAAGACTTTATGCACATTTGTGCATTCGCGGACTTAACGCCCAAGGCATTCTCTTCCTGTCAACCTTAGGGTGGTTTAAAAAATCTCAACTTCTCGTTCAGAATGTCCAAACTTACGCGGTGAGAGGAAAAGTGGACTTATTTATAGCTCAAGTTGAATGTTACCCTGCAATTTATCTTTAAGACACCTTACAAATGGGTCTAGGTTCTTAAAGAAGTTGAGACTTATTGGTATCGAAACCTAGCCAGGTACTAAACCGTGAAGTAGACTTAATTACAAGACACGGTACAAGTTTTCGAAATCATTTTGACTGCCTCTGTGGCGCAGTGGTAGCGTATACGACTGCTGTGCTTGAGGTCTCGGGTTCAATTCCCGGGTCGAACCATTTGTTTGTATGATCTGCAAATATTTGTTACGGAGTTTGGGTGTTTTCTATGTATAATATGTATGTATTCACAAAAAAAAAGAAAAAAAGTATATATGTGTTTATATCAGTTGTCTAGTACCCATTTTTTTTTTTAACGTGTGGAAATCCCCTCGGACCGTCACCCCACCACGGCGGGGTGGTGTGTCGGACTCGAACCGACTAAAACCACACGGTGTGCCACTCTGCGCCTGTAAAGGGAGGAATCCGGGAACTGCAGATATTAGCACATCCGGACCCCTCCCAACGCTAGCCCGCACTGAAGCGGGCACCGTCTGCTGGTATACCTCTCAATTTAGGCAACGCACGACACACGCGTACGTCACCCCCTCGCGGGTGGCCACTAGAGCGGATGGAGGGGAAAACCCGTCCCGACCATCCGCGGCCACACTCAGGGCGGCATGAGGCGCTGATAGGCGCGCCTCCGCCGCCCGGTTCGCCGGCGGCGGATTGGGTCCGAGTGGATATCATCCTCCCGGGCCTTCTCCGCCACCTCCTTCTGCGAGATGACTTCTTCGCAGAAGGTTGCGACCGCGGTAAAACTGCTATCGCTACCGGCCATGGAGCGTATGACGGCCGGTAGTTGTCTAGTACCCATAACACAAGCTATGCTTAGCTTTGGGACTAGATGGCGTTGTGTGTTAAAATGTCTGAAATATTGTCAGAAAAATATATTATCTCGTAATTCTACATAAATAAATTAATAATTTATCTAATTGAAAAAAAAACATAGTTCATTTTTTCTTTAAGCGTCTTTTGGCAATAATTCTATTAACGGCTGAACTTCAGAATATATAATAGTATTAAACTATGGCCATCATTTTCTTCTATCATTGTAATACATATTAAACATTTAAAATTTAAACCACCCAATTATTAGACCACGAGCCTTCTCGAAATAAAGAAAGAAAGCTTAGAAGTAATTGCTCTCTAACGTTGCTGACTCACATCAACTCTCTCAAGTATAAAAACTGTGTAAGTAGTAATAATCACAAATTTTAACAAAAAAAACCGACTTCAAGAACTGGACCAATTTGAAATGAGACCACACGGGAAGCACCAGCTTTCAAATAAAAAAAAGAATAATCAAAATCGATTCACCCAGTCGTAAGTCATGAGGTAACAAACATAAAAAAAATACAATCGAATTGAAAATCTCATTTTTTGAAGTCGGTTAAAATAAAATATTTAAGTATTAAAATTTTAGAGCAAAAACTCCGTTATCGGATTTTTCAAATGAAAACTACTCTTCGTGGTTTGGAAATCCACAGACAACGCCGTCTGTTCAAAATTAAAAAAGAATTCAATTCAAATTTAGAATTCTTACAAGGGCGCTGAGTTGCCACCTCTCGCTGAACTTTACTCATAACATGCAAATGGGAAAAGTTTCGCCTAATTACTGGCAAGACTGGCGCCAGACGCCGGCGGCATCAGCTCACTTAATTAAATGTACAATCTCTGCTTCAGATTTGATATAAATTTCCAATTAATAACCTATTCTATGAAGTATCATCAGACTTGTTGTAAATTACTTATTTATTAGGTAGCTACATTAAAAGCGGGCATAATGGTGATTGGAACTATATTAACGACTAGCTGACCCGGCGAACTTCGTACCGCCATATTTACATATCTGTCTCAGCTTCCCACAGGCAGTGTACAGTCGCGGACAAAAAAAAGACTTTTCCCGTTATCTTTATTTTTTTTTCTTTCTAGCAAAAAAAGAAAGAATGAAATCGGACCATGTGTCATCCCCTCCCCACAGGAAACCGTGCTGAATATCGGGATAAAAAGTATCCTATGTCCTACCTCGTAGTATGAACTCAAATCATGCCAAGTTTCATTTGAATCCATTCAGTAGTTTCGGCGTGATGCGCGGCCAAGATACAGACAGACAGACAGACAGACAAAAATGAAAAAAAATACAGTTTTGGCTTCAGTATCGATAATAGAGAGCCCTCCAAAAAATTTTTCAAAATATCTTGAATGTACAGAATTGGACCTGTTACATTTTTATTATAATAAATATTTTAAGTCTAGAATAGTTTACAAAACATCACTGTTTATTGTGCACAGTGTGCTTCTAAATCTTTAATTACTAATTTTAATTATTTTTTTTTAACCGACGACTGTGAAACCAAAATCTATCTAATAATGGTAATAGTTTTGGCAGTCTATGTATGTTTGCACGTTCCACCGTAGCGCCCAAACTCGGGATCCGACATCGAGATATAATGTACTAGCTGACCCGGCGAACTTCGTACCGCCATATTTACATATCTGTCTCAGCTTCCCACAGGCAGTGTACAGTCGCGGACAAAAAAAAAGACTTTTCCCGTTATCTTTAATTTTTTTTCTTTCTAGCAAAAAAAGAAAGAATGAAATCGGACCATGTGTTATTGAATTACAACTGTTGCGGCTTGGGAACAGTCCTTATTATTATTCCTATCCAAATATCGTTACCTAACTTCTCACTTCCAACTCCCCTTGCACATGAAGCGAATTCTAATCAGCGCCATCTAGTGCGCGGACACTCATAAAAGGAGCGCTAATGGCCGCGTAGCGCGATCACGTCGTCGCTCGTGAAAATATCTAAAATCAATGGAAATAGACTGATCTCAATTGTGAAAACCGTGTACATTTCGTGTGGAGTGTGATCCCCTGCCTGTGCTGTGTGGGACTCTTGTCTGAACCAACAAACGTGCTCTGATGAACCGGGTTCGTGGATGTGCCTCCGATTGGTGAGTCCTCCCAACCTTTTCCCGTTTCTGAAGCTGTTCGTTTGTTCCTGCTTGATATCACTGGATTTAGACATACGCTAGAAAGGTGCCCTAGGTTACCGCCCGCTGTGAACCAACCAGCAATAGCTCATTCATCAACAAAACATAAGTGGTCCTTCGAGCCGGATCATCGTGATTAGTTACAAAAACTTATTAAATACAGTCCGCTTACTAGTTTTCATCGATTATTTACAATTATTAATCTAAATAGTGTAATACAATTTGTTAATCGTACTTATTTCATTGCATTTAATAGTAACTCATTTATTTGAAATGTAATTCGACAAAATTCTAAAGTTGTTGATTGGTTCATATTGCTCAGACAGTGTTACTTATCTTATTTGTTCGGATTATACTTCGTATGGAATGTGCATTGAGCGTTTGAACTTATTTTATTTTATAAAGTGGCTACTTGAGGGTAGAAATTAAACTTATTTAGGTACTCATTTATGTTAAGAATCTTCTTAAATTTATATAAATAGTTGAAAGTTATTCAACTCAATTGAAATTAGGTAAATGCTTATGATATCTAGATATTGTATTGGTTTTGATTTAAAGAACAAAACTTGTCTTTGTCTGACATTATCCTGCTGCCTATTTGTTTGTGAACAATTACTTATTTAATTATTAGTTCACGAGGTGTGAGATATATTTACTTGAAGTTTAACTTATTTGGTTGCTCACAATGACTACCAAAGAGGAGAATGTAATTAAACTTTATACGTCACAGCGCGAATATGTTTTTCGATCGCTACAGATTCTTGTAGATTTAACTAAATTATTACGTGAGAAACGAGATTCGTCTAAAGTTAAAGAGTTTCGTGCTAGATATTCGAAATTAGAGAGTATACGAGAAGAATATGTTATATTAACTGAGAAAATAAATAGTTTGAAATTAACTTTAAAACCTACGGAGTCCGTCAATATGCAAGTGATGGCCGTGTTCGATGATATGTACTACGAAGTACTGAGTGCCTCGTCAGAGTTTCTCGCGCCGGCGCCGCCTGTGTCGCCGGCCGGGGGAGTCAGCTCGGTACCTGCTTCCGACACAAGCCGCGAGACACATGCTAGGTTACCGCGAATTGACCTCCCGAAGTTTGATGGTAAAATAGAAAATTGGCAAACCTTTTATGATACATTTATAAGTTTAATTCATAATAATTCATCGATTGTTCCGATTACTAAATTTCATTATTTAATTTCTTGTTTATCGGGATCCGCCCTTGGGATCGCTAAACAGGTCAAGGTTACATCGGACAATTATGAAATAGTTTTTAACGAATTGGTGAAGCGTTATCATAATAAAAGAATTTTAGCGGTGACGTATTTAGATCAAATAAATAAATATCCTTGTTTAAAAAATCCTAATTTCAATGAATTACAGTCGTATACTAATGTACTATGCGAGTCGGTCAATGCCCTTAAGGCCTTAAAGCTAGATGATCTAAGTGATTTTATTTTGTTTAACTCCGCGTTTCGCGCGCTTGATAACTATACGCGACAGCGCTTTGAGTGTCCAAATAAATCAGAGATTCCTACTTTTCACGAGCTTATGGAGTTTCTTCAAGACTATGTTAGAGTTTTAGAAACTACTTACCATACGACCAGCGTGATTGAACCTGCTAGTGTCACTACGCGGTCTGCGCCTCCTTATGGAGGAAACTGGAAACAGATCAAAAATGTTTCAGAGCGAGTGCAGAAACGATCTGTGCTCACTACTCAATCTGGGCATTCTAAAAGCTTGATATCATTAGAATGCTATCACTGTGGTGCAGCGCACAGTATCTATAAGTGCCCCACATTTCAATCGTTAGGTTCACAAACTAGGTTGAACTTTGTAAAACAAAAGAACTTATGTGTTAATTGTTTGCGTAAGCATCCTGTTGATAAGTGTGTATCAAAAATGAATTGTTTTATCTGTGGTCGTAATCATCACACGTTAGTCCACGTCGACGACCCGCCTCCATTAGCGACTGCGGCAGCCACCGGTTCGAGCACCCACGCCACTTGTAGTGCGTTCCAGGGACAAGCTCGCGACACGTGTGTGGTACTGCTCGGTACGTGCATGGTGCGCGTGCTAGACGCCTCTGGCACGTTGCAACCGGTTCGAGCGCTAATCGATAGTGGCGCTCAGGACTGCTTCATGACTGTGAAGTGTGCACGGAAGCTAGGTTTTCAGTTGAGTAGTTGTAATATTAATGTGGCTGGACTAGGACAAAATACGGTGTGTCAAGTCCGGGGAATGACTCACTGCTCCATTCGCCCGTGTGATTCGAGTGATCCGCAGTTTCATATCTCTCCTATTGTTATCGACAGCATCACATCGGCTATGCCGACCTCGGTTATTCCACAAACGGTTCGTAGTGAATATAAACGTTTAACGTTAGCTGATCGTGACTTTGACAAACCTGCTGATGTCGACCTGTTGCTCGGCGCTGAGTTGTTCCATCACATCTATGACGGACAGGTGTTGAAGCCGAAACCCGGCTACCCTGCTGCTTTGCACAGTGTCTTTGGGTGGGTCCTCTCTGGTCCAACAAGTGTTGCCAATCCTAACTCGGGTGTCACTTCTTTGATAGCTTCCTCTTGTAAACTTGATGAGATGGTCAAGCGATTCTGGGAAGTGGAGGAACCTCCCCATAAACCTATTTCCGTTCCAGAAGATGATGAGGTCGAACGCCTTTATTCCAGTCTTACTTATAGAGATTGTGACGGCCGTTATGTGGTACCTATTTTATTGAAAACTCCTGACTCTAATGTAGGAGATTCTTATTTTAGTTCGTTGTCGCAGTTTATTAACCTTGAGAAACGTCTAAGTCGGCAAGAACTACTAAACTCTGATTATTGTGAATTTATGCATGAATATGAGCAACTGGGTCATATGCAAGCAATAGCGACCAGCATCCCACGCGGTCGCTACTTTATACCGCACCACTGCGTGCTTCGTCCAGAGAGTTCGACGACGAAACTTCGCGTTGTTTTTAATGCTAGTCATAGGACGACTAATGGCTTATCTCTAAATGACATTGTTTATACTGGACCTAAGCTGCAACCGAATATTGTAGACATCATTACTGGTTTCCGGGTTCATAACATCGTGTTCACTTGTGACATCTCTAAGATGTATCGTCAATTCTTGATAAGGCCTGAGGATCGAGCGTGGCAACACGTGCTCTGGCGTGATTCACCGTCCTCACCTATTCAAGAATTTGAATTACGTACCGTAACCTATGGTGTTAGGAGCTCACCTTACCTGGCGATCCGTACTCTGCATCAACTGGCTGGCGATTACGGCGATCTATATCCTCGTGCTGCTGAAGCTCTCCGGCATCATACGTACACCGACGATATAACTACCGGTGCCTCTTCTGTCGAGGCAGCTTGTCAAATCAAAGACGAACTGATCAATCTCCTCAGTTGTGCTAAATTGTCGTTGCGCAAATGGAGCAGCAATAGTCCTACGTTCTTGGATGGACTACCAGTTGAACACTGTCAAGTTCCAAAGTCATTCAGCGATGATGGTTCTATGACCCTTAAGGTCTTAGGAATCCAGTGGGACCCCATTGGTGATTATTTTACATATTCCGTCACACCTGTGGACATTGTATTTACGAAACGTTCTATCCTATCGAACGTTGCTCGAATTTATGATCCTTTGGGTTGGCTTGCACCTTATATATTACAAGCGAAATTACTCCTTCAAAGCCTATGGCGTCTTCACTTATCTTGGGATGATCTTATTCCCGAGGAACTGTCTTGTGACTGGGCTAAGTTCATTTCTGGATTATCTAATTTAAAGCTTATTAAAATTCCTCGCAAAATTGTTACTCATTTGGAAGCCGATCATCAACTCGTTGGATTTTGTGACGGATCATCTAAAGGTTACGGATGTTGTATTTATTTGCGGTCAGTCTTTGGTAATCGTGTTGAAATCTTCTTACTTATTGCTAAGTCTAAAGTAGCCCCAATCAAACCTCTTACGGTTAATCGTTTAGAGTTGTGCGGCGCCACCTTGTTGTCACGCACTCTTCATCACATTCAATCATTGCTTGCTTCTAAAATTAAAATATCTCAAGTTTTTGCATTTACGGACAGCTCCACTGTGTTAGCTTGGCTTCACACAGAACCTCATAGATTAAAAACTTTTGTTGCACATCGTGTGGTTCAGATAACTGATACTTTTAAACCCTCGATCTGGCGTCATGTGTCTACTCACGACAACCCTGCTGACTACGCCAGCCGAGGCCTCTCTTGCGAGGAGCTGGTGAAATGCGGTAAATGGTGGTCGGGACCGGAGTGGCTGCTCAGAGGTCTCAATTCCTGGCCGGCTTCATTCCGTTCTGAACATCTGGGGGAAGTGCCTGAAGTAAAATCTTGTTCTCATGTAGTCCAAGGTCAGGAACCAATTCATGAGGTCTTGCCAGAGCTGTTAGAACGTTCTTCTTCGCTCACTCATTTACAGCGAACAGTGGCTTGGATCTTGCGTTTTGTTACAAATATGCGGCAAGAGCCTGGCAAACGCAATCATGGCGCTCTCACTTCTGATGAGCTAGAGCAATCGTTACTTACACTTATAAAATCTGTTCAACAGTCTCATTTTAGTGATGAAATCTATAAACTTATTTCTAAGAAATGTCTTCCCAAACATTTGCAAAAGTTGTCTCCTTTTCTTGACAACTCGGGTCTAGTCCGAGTGGGGGGACGTCTTCAAAACTTCAACTTGCCTGACCAGTCTAAACATCCGTACCTAATACCTAAAAATTCTATTTTGGCTTCACTCATAATTACTTATTATCACAAATTTTATTTGCATTGTGGGCCTCGCACTTTGCAATCGCTTATTCAAAGGAAATTCTGGATTCTCGGAATTAGAAATCTAATTCGCTCACACTTATCTAAATGTGTGACATGTTTTAAGGTTAAACCTATTCCTTATCAACCTGTGATGGGAAACTTACCGCCTTGTCGATCCCAGACGGGTTTTTGTTTTCAAAATATAGGTATCGACTTCGGTGGACCTTTTCTGGTTAAAGAAAGTCGGAAACGTAACGCTCGTGTCCATAAAGCTTACGTGTGCTTGATTGTCTGCCTCTCTGTCAAGGCAGTACATCTCGAGCTGGTTTCGGAACTGTCTACAGAAGCGTTTCTAGCTGCGCTTGATAGATTTGTGTCGAGACGAGGAATATGTCGCAGTATTGTGACTGATTGTGGCACAAACTTTGTGGGGGCTAAACGCTATCTCGAGGATATGTACAAAGTCATGCTAGATAATAGGGAGGAGGTTTCATCTCAATTAGGATCTCGTGGAATTTCTTGGAAATTGAATCCTCCTTCCGCGCCCCACTTTGGTGGCATTTTCGAGAGTGGTATTAAGTCCACCAAATACCATCTCAAAAGAGTCATTGGTTCTCAAGTTTTAACTTTCGAAGAACTGGTCACGGTCTTAACGAAGGTCGAAGCAATGCTCAATTCCAGACCCTTGTGTCAGCTATCGTCTGATCCTAGTGAAGTAGATGTACTCACTGCTGGACACTTTATTGTTGGACGCCCATTGGTTACTCTTCCGGAACCACGTTTAGAAGAAGTGCATCCTCGAACTCGTTGGCAACTTCTTCAGAAACTTACGCAAAGTTTCTGGCGTGTTTGGCAGAACGACTATCTGCATACCCTACAACAAAAGGTCAAATGGTTTAAAGATGACCATCGTCGTCCTGAGATTGGACAACTTGTTTCAATCCAGGAACCTAACTTACCTCCAAATGAATGGCGACTAGGGCGTATCGCTGACGTTGTGCGTGTTCCCGGAATTGATAAAATTATTCGTGTTGTGACGGTAAAAACCCAAAAGGGTTTACTTAAACGACCAGTAGTCAAGGTTTGTCCTTTACCGATAGCTAATTAGGTTTTATTTTTATTCTATTATTAGTGAACCTAGTTTTAGTTATTATACGGTTCTTATCTTTAAGTTGAGCTAACTTGTCGTAATTTGCTTATTTCTTATTTTGATGCACATTTCAAACGCTAGTATTTATTGTGTTTTGTTTTATATTTGTATCTTATTACTGTCTGAGCAACGAGGTTCCTAGAGGTTGTCGGACAGTGTTGTCTTGTGAAATCCCTCGGTGATTTCAAGTGGGGGGAGATGTTGCGGCTTGGGAACAGTCCTTATTATTATTCCTATCCAAATATCGTTACCTAACTTCTCACTTCCAACTCCCCTTGCACATGAAGCGAATTCTAATCAGCGCCATCTAGTGCGCGGACACTCATAAAAGGAGCGCTAATGGCCGCGTAGCGCGATCACGTCGTCGCTCGTGAAAATATCTAAAATCAATGGAAATAGACTGATCTCAATTGTGAAAACCGTGTACATTTCGTGTGGAGTGTGATCCCCTGCCTGTGCTGTGTGGGACTCTTGTCTGAACCAACAAACGTGCTCTGATGAACCGGGTTCGTGGATGTGCCTCCGATTGGTGAGTCCTCCCAACCTTTTCCCGTTTCTGAAGCTGTTCGTTTGTTCCTGCTTGATATCACTGGATTTAGACATACGCTAGAAAGGTGCCCTAGGTTACCGCCCGCTGTGAACCAACCAGCAATAGCTCATTCATCAACAAAACAACAACTATGTAGATATTTTGACTTTCATCCCCTCCCCACAGGAAACCGTGCTGAATATCGGGATAAAAAGTATCCTATGTCCTACCTCGTAGTATGAACTCAAATCATGCCAAGTTTCATTTGAATCCATTCAGTAGTTTCGGCGTGATGCGCGGCCAAGATACAGACAGACAGACAGACGGACAGACAGACAGACAGACAGACAAAAATGAAAAAAAAATACAGTTTTGGCTTCAGTATCGATAATAGAGAGCCCTCCAAAAAAATTTTCAAAATATCTTTAATGTACAGAATTGGACCTGTTACATTTTTATTATAAGTATATAGATTGATTAATTTAATATTTTAATATATCATACTAGCTGCTTCCCACGGTGTTACTTTGTCATGTTGTTGTACATTTACATCAACAACCGCAAGTAACACCGCAGGGAGCAGCATATAAAAATAATAATAACCTAAGTTACTCCTTATCACCTGACAATCGATCCAGCCGGTTCAGAGATTAACCGGAACAAATAGATAGACAGACAACATTTTAAAATATTGTTTTTTATATGTACCTAAGTATTGTATAGACTTCTTAATGATAAAAAAATATTTAACCTAACTGTTCATTCCGTTATAGCAAAATGAATAATTATGAATTTTAACCATTTTACCGTGGGAGAGCCACGCTTCGTCATGAATGGGCCGGTTCGCCCGGAGGGATACCACGGCCTCATATAAAACCGGTGTGAAATAGCGCTTACGCTGTGTTTTACCGAGTAAGTGAGGATCCCAGAGGGCCATACCCCAACCCCTCCCCCAATCCCCCTCCCCATCACCCAAAGGCTGGCAACGCACTTGTGACGCCTCTGGTGTTGCGTGTGTCCATGGGCGGCGGTAATCGCCTACCATCAGGTAAGCGGGATCGTTTGGCCCTATTCTATAAAAAAATCAGAACTACCCTCCTTGTAAAAGTTCGCTAATGATATTCTACCTTAAACCCACAAAACGATTTCAGGGCCCCAATCAAAAACACAAACAAAAATCTCCCCACGGCCATAAAGTGAATCAAGAAACTTTATAACTCTACTTGCCTACCTACTATTGCATTTGGAAAATCAATAAACAATAGGTAAACTAGGGACAAAACAAAATACATAATCACTGCAACTTAGTTATTTATTACATATTATGAATGCTAGTGCTAGTTGCGTGATATATTCGTCTGTAATATGGTAGTCTACTAATTACTGTGATTTATCGTAGTGGCTAAACTCAAAAAGACAAAGCAAACACATTTATATGATGATTATTTTAAAGTAGCAATAACTCATGTCACTAGTAAATGTACCATAGACAAGCTAATTAAAAACTCCCCCTCATGTCGTTTAGCCAAAACATGGCGGGAAAATGTTTTTCTTAAAAGACATTTTTTGGCAATTACTCTTCAATTAGGGGTTTATGTAAGGTAAGGGGAACAAGATGAAATCCACTTGTTTTATGTTATGGGTTTTTAGTAAAATAAATACATTTATGCAAAATAGTCTAGAGAAGGTTCATTTTATTTAGAACAGGTTGACTCTGTTTTTATTGGGCCGCCACAAGTTTTATGAATAGGGGAGCGGTTAAACAGATTAATTTTTAACAAACTTTTCATGGAGGTTCGTAATTTGGCTGTATTGTACTGTTCTTTTTGGGTTTGGTGACTCAGAACTCCGACATTTCAATAGAGTACTCTCTTTAGCGTAAAAAGGCTGGTAGTCAGCGTTTGGGAGCTGGTAAGTAAGCGCACAAAAACATGTTTTTTTACGAAATCACATTTCTTTGAAATTTTGGAGTATATTCACTCTTATACCTGTATAATATGTACCTACCTGAATATCTGACTTTTAAAAAGAGTGGCCATGAGTTTCTTTGCCAGTATTCTTCTCATGAGGCTCTACGCATTTTGGAAACTGGAAGTTATGGATCGACACAAGCAGGCAGATTTTAGTGTTTTCACCTAATTTACCGTGATAATCCAGCACATGCTGTTTGTGTCGATCTATGATTTTTAACTATAGCTTAAATTTAACGTTCATAAATGTCACTTAGTGTCTTAATTGAAGAAATAATTTCGAATTTGAATATAAATCTTCCTCTGGAAACACTCTCTCATAAAATCTGTTGTGTAGTTTAAAAAATCTAAGAATACAAGAACACGAAGTGACTAATTTATAACACTGACACAATACTAACTATATTATACTAGCTGTGCCCGCTACTTCGTACACGTGACATTTGGATTTTCAAGTTATTTTTAATTTATCACCGTTTAAACCTTCCCTGGACTACGACACACATTTCAAAACCAAAATCGGCTAAATCGACCTAGCCGTTCTAGAGTTTTCGCGCGACAAACGAACAACAATTGATTTATATGTATACTAGCGACCCGCCCCGGCTTCGCACGGGTGGATTTCAGACTCCCCCGCCGACGACACGATTCGTGCATTTTAATCTGTAATATCTTCGAATATATTCATTTAAATTAGATACTGTAAAGGGCCATTTTGATCTATATTAAATGCACAGTGTATTTAATTTACTTAATTGTATATGGATTCATTTTGTATTGCTTATAACCACTTCGTAAATAAGCCATTATTTCTCGTAAAAAGAAAGGAATAAAAAATGGTTGTTGTGGGTTATCCCTAAGAGATAGACATATACCGTCGCGGACTTTTTTGTAGTACTTTTTAAGGTATACAATACTGTAGTACATTATTTTGATCTATCTCGTAGGGTGCAACCAGCGTTTGCAATGTAAGCGCAAAAAAACGTGTTTATTTGCTACATCACATTAGAAACCTCGAATATTAACAGTGTTCCTATACTATAATATGCATCTATTATACATAAAAACCTTCCTCTTGAATCACTCTATCTATTAAAGAAACCCGCATCAAAATCCGTTGCGTAGTTTTAAAGATTTAAGCACACAAAGGGACATAGGGACAGAAAAAGCGACTTTGTTTTATACTATGTAGTGAAGAAGGTTAGTTTATTGCGCCACGTGTTTTATACTATGTAAAGGTGGCGTAATGAATCTGCCAAACTGTGGGACTTCCGTGGGAGAGCCATGCTTCGGCATGAATGGGCCGGTTCGACCGGAGTGATACCACGGCCTCACAGAAAACCAGTATGAAACAGCGCTTGCGCTGTGTTTCACCGAGTGAGTGAGGATATCGGAGGCCCATACTTCAAACCCTCCCCCATGTGACGCCTCTGGTGTTGCGGGTGTCCATGGGCGGCGGTAATCGCTTACCATCAGGCGATACGTCTGCTCGTTTGAAAAAAAATTTGATTATTTAGGGTCGGCTACTATTCAACCGGTTTTACCAGAATATCAGTTCGTCCACAGAGGGACTGGATCGGACCTCCGCAACCCTGAGTTGACTAGTATGTTTGAGGGCGCTGACTACCCAATGACGATTGCCATTGATATTAATGACAACGGGGCCGACGGCTTAACGTACTCTCCGAGGCACGGGCGTGAAACTCCCTGTGCCTGGTATTAAGAATGTCATGTGAAAAAAATCCAACAAACCTGTGACCCGACCCAGGAATCGAACCTGAGACCTCACAATTGGCAGTCGCATACGCTGACCGCAAGACTAACGAGGCAGTCTAATCCTACTAATTTATTTATTTATTTATTACAACATCACCTTCACTATCATTCATTACAGGTTGCCCTAATGCGATAGAGAGGCTAATTTACATTTCTAATGTCTATTTCTTTACAAATGAATAAAGAAACATATATACAGTAACGAAATATAAACTCAAAAAAAAAAATTACAATCTATCTTAATTTTTTTTTTTTATGTATGGCCCGCCAAAATGACTCTACTCTGCCTGATGGAAAGCATAAGCAGAATCCAAGAGTATTGGTCGCCATACTCACTGCGAATGCAGACAATGCAGTATGGCGACCCACACCATGGCGGCCTAGTGATGCTGCTGCATCTTTTAGTCTAGTCAACAAGTATGGAACTTGTTGACTAGACTATTTGGGCCTCCGGTCTCGCACTCACCAACGAAACACAACAGCACGAACGTGGTCATTTTACGTTGATTTTCTGTGCGAGGGTAGTACCGCCCCGGTCGAGCCGGCCCATTCGTGCTGAAATCAGCGTGGCTCTACTACCTACAATTTAAAATATAAATTAAAAATTAAAAATATAAAACAAGGTATTGCAACTTTTATGTCTTGTAACAAATTAAATTTACAAGACATTTTGCGAGTACACTCAATTGACACGAAAAAATATGTAAATCTTTGTGAACTTCGTTAATTAGATGGATAATTCGCGTAAGGGGTGCTTTCTCAAGTAAGTTAGTGAGTTAGTGGTTAGTTAGTTAATGCTTTCTAATATTATTATAAACGCGAAAGTTCGTAAATATGGATGGATGGAAGTTTTTTATTCTTTCACGCAAAAACTGCTGAACGGATTTGGATGAAACTTTACAGTAATATAGCTTATACATCAGTATAACACATAGGTTTTTATTTACCGCGACATACACGGGGCGGAGCCGCGAGCAACAACTATATTTATTTATTTTGTAGTTAACAAGTACAAATTATTAAAAATAGTATCTATAATAGCTCTACCTAGTATCAATATAATTGTAATATATCAAATATGTACTTTAAAATATTAAATAAAATACATTTACGATAATAATTTAACAAAACTTTATATTAATATAAAATCAAAGAAAATAATTATAGGACAAATATTACAGGTCATTTAACCCATCCCTGAAACCCTCCGGTGGAAAGGTACCCATTTCACTTGCAGCATTGCCGCGTTGAATGGCAATGGACTACCTTTGCACCAGGAACGAGCCGGAACGGGAGTCACCCTTAAGCTCCGCCAGCCTACGGCCCAGTTCCCCACAAACCTAAGAGTGTCAGCAGCTCAGCTCCCCATGGTCTCCACCGCCACCGGAACGAAAAAGTAATGCTGCTCTAAAGCCGCATATTTATTATGACTGCCTCGTTGGTCTCGCGGTTGGCGTGTGCGACTGCTGATTATGAGGTCTCGGGTTCGATTCCCGGATCGGACCAAATGTTTGTATGATCTACAAATATTTGTTTCGGAGTTTGAGTGTTTTCTATGTATAATAAGTATGTATTTACAAAAAAAAAGTATATATGTATTTGTATCAGTTGTCTAGTACCCATAACACAAGCACTGCTTAGCTTGGGATTAGATGGCGTTATGTGTTAGATGTCCAAAATATTTATTTATTTATACTTATTATATTGTATTGTATTACTAGCTGACCCGGCGAACTTCGTACCGCCATATTTACATATCTGTCTCAGGTTCCCACGGGCAATGTACAGTCGCGGACAAAAAAAAACTTTTCCCGTTATCTTTTTTTTTCTTTCTAGCAAAAAAAGAATGAAGGTAATCAGACTATGTGTTATTGAATTACAACTAAGTACATATTTTGACTTTCATCCCCTCTCCCCAAGAAACCGTGCTGAATTTCGGGATAAAAAGTATCCCATGCCCTACCTCGTAGTATAAACTCAAATCATGCCAAGTTTCATTTGAATCCATTCAGTAGTTTCAGCGTGATGCGCGGCCAAGATACAGACAGACAGACAGACAGACAAAAATGAAAAAAATACAGTTTTGGCTTCGACTATAGAGAGCCCTCCAAAAATTTTTTTCAAAATATCTTTATTGTACAGAATTGGACCTGTTACATTTTTTATTAAGTATAGATATAGAAGTATAGATATAGATTGTTATATAAAATTAAATAAAATAGTGTAATAAGCCTAATATATTTTGTACTCTTTGATGATTGTTATTTTCCTCTCCAACTCTTCACATGACAGCTGTTGTAACGGCACATACATTTACGACAGAAAACCTTTGACATGTGTTAGGGCCACAGCACACAAGACACCTTCAACGATCAGATATTTAATCGCATTGTTATTTTATGTTTACTTGACATCAAGTCGTTTTTTTTGTTAATCATTAAATAATTATTTCATTTATGACGAATTATTAATACGTATTTAATTATTGAGGATCATTATAGAGTAGACCCCGATATACTGAACACATCAGCATTATATAGGGTATAGGCGTGATGTAATATTGTGTGATTGTGTAAATAATACATATACTGTCTGCTGTCATTTATTGAAGAGTTCCATTGTATGTCTCCAAAGAACTTCAGCAGAACCAGATCTGCTGCTTTTCTAAACTGTCGTAAATGGTTTTTTTATTCGTTTTACATCAATAAGTGAAAAACAGGAAATGTGGAGGAACGGGTGTCATATCCCTCCAACACAAAGGGAGGATCCTCCGACCAGGCGAGGTGATCATGCCTGGCGGGCCAACTGCCCAACGGTTGATTTTGGGATGTTGTATATATGATTATCGACGCGAGAACTTTCACTGCGCGATTCAGGATTGGTAGTTTCTTAGTTTCCTTCGTTACTCCGTAGTTCGACGTATCTTTGGTAGATGGCGCTGTAGTATGTTATGTTGTTGTTGCGCTGTATGTGGAGGTCGCCACAGGAAACATTAACAATGTAGTGCGTTCTAATTAAACGCATTATTACGGATAAATTAAAAACCATTTGTGCTATCGTATTCAAATTTAAATAACACCACAGAATAAGCACCAGCTTCTGATTATGAAAAGAACCGTCAAAATCTGTACATGCTGTAAGAAGTTATGAAGTAAAAAAGATGCAAAAAAAATAGTCGAGAACCTCCTCGCTTTTTGAAGTCGTTTAAAAATAAGATCTATTCTTTGTAGTTCATCAGATGATTGTAGATCGATAAAGCTTTACTTCTAAACACATCATCCTAATCATTTTAAATCTTGCATTACATTTTTTTATTTAAAAACAACTCCCGTATTAGGAATATATCCTGTGCCGCTGGGATATATACAAGCATACATGAAACGGATACAAAGAACACCCAGACTCAGAACAGCAATTTATGAACCACACAAATTGTTGTCTCATGTGAGATTGGAACCCACAATACTTAGTGCAGTAGAAAGCGGCGTGGCGACCGCTTAAACCAATAGGCCATCCGTGCAGCCAATTAAAGTTTAATTCATAATTTTGTGACTCATATACTTAGATGACCTTGTTCTTAAAAGTGACAATGTGTATAAAATTACACAAGAAAGATAAAACTATATTACTTCTGCCCTGACCTGCCGGTCTATCTGTGACATCAAAAGTAGCACGTGTATACTGGCCCTTATTCGCTGAGTTCCAAAAAGTAGTTGCCATTCGCTACTCCATCTGGATGGATTACTTCAAATCCCAACCAAATTGAAGATTTCCCGAGCATTGGGGAAAAATACTACCCTATGTGGGGTAACCCCCTTCTCCCCTTGAATAATGTCGTTAAAGTATTTTTATTTCCCAAATCCGTATATTTTTCAATCCGAATCACATGTGATATGGATTAAGGAGTTTTTGTTTGTCATCTATATCAGATATTTTAGTATGCGGGTAGTTTGAAATTGAATTGAAAAAGTGCCATCTTGTTATAAATAGCATAAACCTTTTGATAATGTGTAGTATCAAATCTCTAGTGGTTTGTTAGCAAGCCATTACGCCATTTGCTGACAAACCATTATTAGCAAGATTGCTGACAAACCACTATACGATTTGATCTGATTTTACCAGATGGTTACCATTTACCATAGCACAGGCTCTGCCTCGTTTGGAACCAAACCGTCATCGTGTGTGAGATGATTGTTATTGTTAAACCTACTGTTATAAGTAACGATTCCAACCTCGTATAAATGCCTCATTTGTTTAAATCTTAATAATTACTAGGCATACAATAAAATATATTATAAACTTATAATTCAATTGGTGATTTTATACAAGTAAATAGTTGATTCATATTAATATCTTGGCGCCTTCCGCTTGTCAGCTTCCGGCGCGACTTATATTTCATATCAAATCTTTAATGTTACACAATCCTGTATTATCAAATAATATTTGTATGCTAATAATCATTAGAATATTTATGGTAAACAATATTTGATATTATCTACTAAATATGTGAATTTAGTATTGAATTGGGTCAAGCCTGTCAAATACTATAAGAACGTTCTACTTGGTGCTAATCGACCGTTACATTTCAGAAGTGGGATCTAGCATTCTCGCGCGTCCTGTTTTGAAATTATTTAAAAGTTAACGCAATCTTTATTTGGATACCCTACGAAATTTTCTTGTTTTCGTTCGAGTAATTGGTGAAGGTGCAGTAAAGTATATCTATCGGTACATCTGGTGAGTACGTTCCAGTTTATTTATAATGAAATTTAAAAGTGTAAACAAAAGTTCATGATTTCCATTTACCTATACTTGTCTACAATTATATAGTACCTACACTGTGTGATAATACTAAGTAAACAGTTATTTACCGCTGTGTGTTAAATCTTACCTGTAAAGACGGCTGTGTGATCAAGTCTATTAACTTAAATTAAGCTATGTTTCCAAATTCAAGTAAGTACTACATGTGAATACGGGCGGCTATGTGATCAAGTCCGTGTAACAACTATAGATGTAGTACAAAATAAAATCTGTGTGATGTAGTAAAAACAAAAGCTGTGTGATGTAGTAAAAACAAAAGCTGTGTGATGTAGTAAAAACAAAAGCTGTGTGATTTAGTAAAAACAAAAGCTGTGTGATGTAGTAAAAGTAAAAGCTGTGTGATGTAGTAAAAACAAAAGCTGTGTGATGTAGTAAAAACAAAAGCTGTGTGATGTAGTAAAGCTGTGTGATGTAATAAAGCTGTGTGATGTAGTAAAAACAAAAGCTGTGTGACGTATTACTAACAAATACGAAACTGTGTGACGTATAGCAAATACGAAACTGTGTGACGTATACCAAATAAAGCTATGTGATCTAGGAAAAATAAATAAATTGGTCAGTACCAGATTTAATTAAATTAGTGGCAGCTCTGATCGCCGTGGGACACGGCATGCACAGGATGGCCGAATGTTATAAGTAACGATTCCAACCTCGTATAAATGCCTCATTTGTTTAAATCTTAATAATTACTAGGCATACAATAAAATATATTATAAACTTATAATTCAATTGGTGATTTTATACAAGTAAATAGTTGATTCATATTAATATCTTGGCGCCTTCCGCTTGTCAGCTTCCGGCGCGACTTATATTTCATATCAAATCTTTAATGTTACACAATCCTGTATTATCAAATAATATTTGTATGCTAATAATCATTAGAATATTTATGGTAAACAATATTTGATATTATCTACTAAATATGTGAATTTAGTATTGAATTGGGTCAAGCCTGTCAAATACTATAAAAATTCGTTCGAGTAATTTCACGCATTCATATCCCGAACGTTCTACTTGGTGCTAATCGACCGTTACACTACACACAAAAAAAATACTAAAAACAATCAAGAACCACCATTCAGCCAAATAACTAAAAACGCGCGAAAAGGCACTTGCAGTTTTGCAAAACACAAACAACTCAATTCATATTTGACACTAAAAAAAAAATCTCAGTAGTTTAATAAATCAGTCTACCAATCTACCGAGTGACATTTATAAAATAATTCTTTATTTTTGTGAAAAAAAGCCTTAACAAAGATCAAAATCATCGAAATCGACCTTTTTAATTAGCACACTCTGTCCTATTTCGTGCTCTATTTTAAATGTTTTTTTCTTATTTCTCGAGAAAAAAGTATGGAGAAAAGATTTACCGTTTTAGTTTTTTATTAATTCTCACCAAAAAGCCATAATCTAAGGCTAAACATCATTCATTTTTAGCGACAAAAGTTCCATACATTTTAGTACGTAGATATCGTCTTCCGTAAATTGCAACAAATAAGTTTTATCGCGCTCAAAAAATTCAGTGCCCTCCGAATATTCAAGGTGACACCACGTCCGTTTGTAGTTCGCACTGAGCTCTATAATACGTAAATGACAAGTTTTAGGGTGGGTTGCCAGTGAGTGTCGAATTGTAACTGTTAATTTGTATTCTTGAATTTAATTTAATTTTTTTTAAAGAATAATTTCAAAGAAAAATATTAGTATTTTTTATTAACACAGAACTTATTTTTATGTTTTTTTTTTAACTTGCTATGTATGTATATATCTAACTATATTTGTTAAGACGGAATCTTGCAACTCAATTTTGCAGATATCTTCAACCGATTGTGTTGAATTTTTGTAGGCATATGTATATAGCGTGACAATGCTATATTATGATGACATGGAGCTGATCTGATGTTGAAGCTGGAAGGTGGTCATAGGAACTTTGTAACGACGGAACCTATCGAGTTTGGAGTCGTTTGATTTGTCTTGACGAGTACTTTGAATACACTTTGACAGACCGAGACACTTTGAGAAATTGTTTTTAAAAAAGTAAAAAAAAATTTTTTATAATTTCTGTTAGAATTGAATAACTACTACTGAAATAATGAAAGACCTTAAAATTACAGTTTTATTTTTGACTGCATGGTTGGTCTAGTGGTTTAAGCGGTTGCCTCGCCGCTTCCTACTGTATCAGGTGTTGTGGGTTCAAATCCCACATGGGACAACACTGTGTGATCCACGAATTGTTGTTCTGAGTCTGGGTGTCCATTGTGTCCGTTTCATGTATGTTTGTAAAGTCCCCCGCGACACAGGATTTATTGGATATATACGGAAGTTGTCTTTTTTGAAAAAAAACTACACCAACGATACTACACCAACCGCGGTTACTCTTTATATCATCAGCTACCTATCAGTAAAAATCCCGTCAAAATCGCTCCAGCCGTTCCAGAGATTAACCGGCACAAACAAACAGACAGACAGACAAAAATTGTAAAAAAGGGTCCCATCTACACTTTACGTCATTTCCATTGTTATTCATCCCTTAAGTTCGAATTTAATCAATTGGTGAATTGTAAAACAATATATGCCCTATTCCTTACATTATCTGATATCTGTAATCTATATAAATAAAAGAGGAAGGTGACTGACTGACTGACTGACATACCCAGAGATCAACGCACAGCCCAAACCGCTGAAGTTAGAATCCTGAAATTTTGCATGTAGGTTCTTTATATAACGTAAGTGAGCACTAAGAAAGGAATTTTTGAAATTCCACCCCTAAGGGGATTTTGAGAGATTTTGACCCCTAAGGGGGTAACCCTTTAGGAGTCAAAATCTCTCAAAATCAGGGGATGAAAATCTATGTGGACGAAGCCCCGTGTAAAAGCTAGTATTATATATTTAAGGAAATTTCCATTTCAAAGTTTTACACTCTTAATATTAATTTTAAGACAAATACTTAGTTATATATTTAGTTTTTTAACCGTCTTAAAAAAAGGAGTTTATAAATTAACTGTATTTTTTTATTTTTTTACCCGACCACGGCAAAGCCAAAGGAGGGTTATGATTTTGACAGGCTATGTATGTATGTTCATCTGTTCCCTCATAGCTCCTTAACTACTAATTAGAACTGGATAAATGAGGTATCGTTAGAAGTGTCTTGATCGTCCGCTGCTTATAGGCTATATGACGCGTCACTCAATTTAATGTGGCGCCCTCTAGCCGACATAAAGTACTGTATTAAAAAATGAATTTGACATAAATATGCCGTGTTTGGTATCATCGGAAAGGGTGTTACTTGTACATTTCAAATATATATATTGGTATTATTAGCATTTGCTGGTGACTTTGTTCGTATTTATTCAATTTTTTTTATATTTCTATGTTAGGTATTTAAAATATACTTTGCATATAAATTATTATTATCACTACACCAAAACTATTTACATAAAAAAAAGGAAAAACTTAAATTAAAATAGAAACGTACCATAACTCTTAAAAACACGTGACTACGGCTTTTCAAAACTTGTTTCATACATTTTCAGCGTCGTTTTTTGTGAAAAAGTGAAAAAAGTACGTCAGTAAGTAAGATTTATGTAGTAAAATTTAGTCAATATGAGCAATAAAAGCGATCAAAAATTATATTTTTAAGAAACATTATGTTCCATTAATATAACATATATCATACAAATTTTATTTCATAACATAGCATTAAAATCCGTTGATTACTGTAAAAGATCTAAGCTGACAGATAGCGCGAGCGACTTAATTTTATACTGTGTAAAATATATTATTTGTCCATGAAATGAATTAAAAATGAATAGGTACACTTGAACCCCATTCTCGGCCGTTGACGAGTTACTTAAAGCCCGCGGGCTTTCCGATATGACTAAGATACATTGCGTGCTTTGTAGGACATTCTAAACATTCTTCAAAGGCGAACAGTTAATGAATATGTAACTAGAAGAAAAAACCGAAAGTAAATTTATTAGTTGCCAGGGTTAGTATGCAACAGTGCCCGATGCGTTTGTGTGCATGTAAAATATGAATGTGGGTGTTCAATCACAAATTCCCACGCTCAAGGACTACAGTCTTAATGTACCTCTCTTTGTAATGACATGGCTCTTCATATTTCTAATATTTTAGTGCCTGCAAAAGTATAAGTACAGTAACAAGTATTAAGAATATACTACCGGTGAGTGACTACCGAAGTTGCAAAGGATCAAAAGAATGAAAAGGATCATCTCATTTCTTAAATTGCGCTTTATGTATTTTAGCGCCACCTATCGATGTCAAGCTATACTAGTTAGAAACTACAAATCCTACATTTCGTAATGAAGGCTTTTTACGGCATAGTTTCTAATACACTCTACTTATTATCTCCTGTCAAACAGAATCCAGTAAACATTCAAATTTAACACAAAAAAATACACTTTAGAAAAATGGGAACTATATTTTAATCTTGAAGGATAAAATAGGTATTAATAAAATGTACCAATGGAAATGTTGTAAACTTCAAAAATGTGTGTATAATGTTAAGTATTGGAAAGGTTAAAGAATAACGTTGAGTGTACTATTTCCTTCATCTAATAGTCATCAGGCTGCCTTGCTCTTTGTAATGACATGGCTCTTCATATTTCTAACTAGCTTTTACACGCGGCTTCGCTCACGCAGACTTTCATCCCCTGATTTACCCCCTTAGGGGTGGAATTTCCAAAATTCCTTTCTTAGTGCTCACTTACGTTATATAAAGAACCTACATGCAAAATTTCAGGATTCTAGCTTCAGCGGTTTGGGCTGTGCGTTGATCTCTGGGTATGTCAGTCAGTCAGTCAGTCAGTCACCTTACTCTTTTATATATACAGATATTTTAGTGCCTGCAAAAGTATAAGTACAGTAACAATGCAACAAAAAAATCGTTTTTTCACAGGCGTCACACATATTGTAAAAATATTTAGGATACTAGCTTTTACACGCAGCTTCGCTCACGCAGACTTTCATGCCCTGATTTACCCCCTTAGGGGTGGAATTTCAAAAATTCCTTTCTTAGTGCTCACTTACGTTACATAAAGAAACTACATGCAAAATTTCAGGATTCAAGGTTCAGCGGTTTGGGCTGTGCGTTGATCTCTGGGTATGTCAGTCAGTCACCTTACTCTTTTATGTATATAGATGATATAGGTTTGTTCTTAGCTCCACAAAAGCCCAATAATGGAAGTTGGCTTTTTAGAAGTAATAATAATAGCGCTTTGTAATTACGTGCTATTAAATTGTATTTAACCATTTTTTTATAATGTACTTAGATCATGTTATGTAAGAAGAGTACATTTTTACGTAAAGTGTAACTATATAATCGAACATGACTTGGAAAATTCAGTACAACAATAAGAAATTATATAACCGTAAGGCTATTTTTATGACGTATAAACGTGTCAAGCCAAGAATAAATTGTATGATTAAGTAGACGCCTTAAAAATATATTGATTTCGACACCAAATTGATTCTATGTGTAACGAAACATTCACAAACGTCTAGAAATGTTTTATATTATTAAACATAAAAAGTATTTTTTCTTTATAAAAAAATAATATATGAAATATGATGTTTTCTTTTTATTTCTCTCTATCATAATTTGCAAAATAAAAGTTACACTAAGACATTGTTCATGATGTGGATCGCATGTCGGCCATGTCGGGTGTGACGTAGTACCTAGTTTCAGAACGTACTTATGTTATGTCAACTGAGCTACTCACTGCTACACAGGCTCTATTTGCGTGTGCATACAAGTCAAATTGTGAATTTTGCAAAAGTGTTACAGATTTTTTGTGAAAAAAAATAACAGTGCGCGTGACTTCGAGTGATGGCTGGAAAACTGAACAAATTCGAAACCCCCAGCTCCGCCAGTTCAGATAGGTAAAGCGAGTGTAATAACTTTCTGTAATGTTTATTTGGACAGCTGGCTGAAGTAATAAAAAATGCGTTGTTGAAGAATCATTTTTCAGTGTTGGCTTAGTCATCGTGCAGCTTGCAAGCCGTATTCGCGTGTCGTGTTTTGTGTTAAACGCTATACACTATAGTTTCGTGGGAGCAACGCTGCATTATAACCTCTGCAAGATTTGTGGTATTTTTAGACAATCGTTTAGTTTGTTGGCAGCTAGCTTCTTGGTGTATGATCGCGGTGTGACTACACGTGGTCGGAACTGAAAGCTAAATCATATGAGGATAGCCTATCTAACGAGGACATGGAGACAGGTTCATTGATCTTCGCAAACCCGTAAGATTTTCTCTCATTACGATATTAGGACGTTTATGTAAATAGCTGCCGGCTTTACTGTCGCTTTTGTGTAGTGCGAACACGCAGTCATGTTATTTTGCATAGTATTTAATTAATTTTAATTTGGCACCCCTTAAATACCCCTATGGCTGATTTACTGTCCTACACTTTTATTTTACATATATAAATACGAGATTTTAAACCGTTGACTAAACAAAAATATAAACAAATTTAATTGACCTTACAGGTTTACCATAAAATTAACATAAATTATTGACATTTAAGTAATGTAATCAAACATGTTGCTAAAGTTTTTTCTAATGTTTACAATCTTAGATAAATGGTCTGACTGCTTAGTTCTTATCTAAATCAACAGTAACATGTCAAAATACAACATATCAATAAATAAAACAGATATTTACACTAACTTGCCTGAAGATTATATTTTTATTTATGTATTTTGTTTATTTATTGAATACTAGCTGACCCATGCCAACTTTGTTGGGCAGTAAACATTTTTTTCTCCGACTTACTTTGCAAATTTGGCTACCACTAAAAAGTCTTTCCACTTTTCGGGTTATTATATATCCTATGTCACTCACAAATAACGTAGCCTTCTATTGGTAAAATAATGTTCAAAATCGGTTTAGTAGATCCAGAGGTTACCCCCTACAACGTCACACAAACGCACAAACTTTACCTCTTCATATAATAGTGTAGAAATATAATAATATAGATGTATGTACATGTTGCAGATACAGACTAAATGTTTAAAACATAGAGAATCTACAAGTATTATATTTAATTCAAATATATTTTATTAAGTATGCCTTGTTATAATGCGCTTTCAAATGTGTGTAGAAAATAAATAATAAGTCCACTATCAGGTGACATTCTACTTGTTTACCTCCCTATACCATGATAATGTACTCTTAGCTGATTTCGGCCATTATGGCCAGTCTCAACAGTGACCAATGAATTACTCAGTAGATATTATATTATAGTGCATAAGTTTATGCACAAACACTGATGCACCGATGTTCCCACACTTTCACAGTTCAATAGAACAGCTTTACATGCTCTCCGAGGCTCAGGGATTAAATTCCAAACTTCAGGCTCTTGTTAAGCGTTTCTATAATCAAAAAAACTCAACATATTTTGACTCTACTTGGGAATTGAACCCAAGACCTTGCATACCCTAACTGCAAAACCAACGAGGCAGTGCAGACTTTATGTCATCCTACTAATATTATAAACGCGAAACTTTGTAAGTATGGATGGATGTTTGTTACTCTTTCATGCAAAAACTACTGAACGGATTTGGATGAAACTACAGTAATATAGCTTATACATCAGAATGACACATAGGCTACTATTTGCCGCGATAACCGACATATACACGGGCGGAGCGGTTGGCAACAACTAGTAAGAAATAAAATAATCAGCACAGAATTGTTGCAAGTAGAATAGACTACATCTCATTCAAAACCCTGAGAGATATTTATTAGACAAAATCGTAAACAATTATTTGTTGTAGTCGTTGATAAATATTATTCCTGACCTTTACATACATATATTCATTGTATGTCACATTCAGTTATCTTTGTATGTCACAGATGTCTCGTGTGTTTACTGACAGTAGCACACACTGATAATTTAAATGTCAAATTGAAAGTTAATTTTACTGCCCTTGTACTGATTAAATTTGCAGCTATATAAATTTTTAACCTTTTAAAGGCTTTTTCATGGTTCCTGTTATAACTGGTTGTGTTCTTAATGCCAGCCTCATATGTGAATGTAATCATTTAAAGATGTATGCATGGATTGTGTAGTGGTCGCTACCGTTTTCTACTTTGCTTAATGTTGTCAAATCTCACTTTATCCACAAATAATTGTTCTTAGTCTGGGTGTTCTTTGTATCTGTTTCACTGTATATTTATAAAGTTCACTGTGACACAAGATTTATTCCTAGTACAACCTGCCTACCTACCATCTATCATATGTGTTCGAAACCAAAAGCAAGATTGCTATGTCAACACGGTGTGATTGTCTTTGGTCATGTCAATGTGTCATTTTAGGTTATGTCAAAATGTGATTTGTTGACTTCATGGAACGCTCTAGAGTCGGGAAATAAACGTCTACACGTAGAAACACTTTACTAACTTAGGCGGGTGTAATCAAGTATAATCGCCCTAGTTTGACTTTCTTACCAGAAGGACAGATTTTCGACTGATCTGGCTTTTGTCTGGGCCCGCAAAGGCTGGTGATGATTCCTTACTTCAAGGATCGAAGCCTGGTAAAGAAATTGAACAATACGGTATAGGTTCTAGTGCAAGCAACTAAGGAATAGTAAAATATTGATAAAACAGTCACCAGAAATTTCACTAAAACATGAAAAATTGAAGATAACCCCTGAAAATAGATACTGTGATTGCATCATTAATAGATAGTTTGGATGACCAAGCTGTTGGTAAATTTTCTAAAAATGAACCTGGCTAAATCTATTTATCACTCTCGAAACCCTCTGCATACTAAATTTCATGAAAATCTTTGGAGCTGTTTCCGAGATTCTAAATACACACATCAAAAGTGTCTAGGGATCAACATATGTGTCTAGGGATCAACATATATTTTTGCAATAACTTTTCTCCTGATTGATATTAATTAAAATTTTCTTTAAGGATTCATCAAATAAAGTGTTTTCGTTTGTCACAGTAACGATAAACCAAGTCACCTTTGCATTAATAAAGAAATTTGCCATTTTCCTAATAAAGGGAGTTTTGACATTTGAACCACTAACATTAAAGTTCGAAAAAAAGACTGAAATAACAGTTTTCTTAAAAATTTTATTAGGTAACTTAAACAATTAATAATCCGTGTTTCTACCGCGAACACTAACAACACAAGAATCGGTTTGGCATACTCAAAATGAGTTCATCCAAATCACGCTGTGGAATGGCCGCCCATGTTCGTTGCAACAACAAAAAAAGGTCTTCTTGCGACTGGATACCCTCCATATTCGGCAGAGCTCTTCTCTGTAGCATATCCCATGCATGCTCAATCGGGTTCAAGTCTGGCGACTGAGCAGGCCAGGGCCAAAGCCACATCTCAATCTCAAGAAATCCGCATAAAAATGCTTGATCCCTAGACACTTTTGATGTGTGTATATATTTAAACAAGTATTCGTTGTTTCAAGACATTCGATTTTAAATACACTCAATAAAATTGACATCTTCTGTAGCAACATGTCCACTTTGATTCAGTGTCACAGTGTTGAAACAATGCAGTTGGACAATTAATATGTTATATAAAAACAAAAGTCATACTGCTATTGTTGTACTCAAGGTTTATTGGTGTACTAGCGACCCGCCCCGGCTTCGCACGGGTGGATTTCAGATGCCCCCGCCGACACGATTCGTACATTTTAAATCTGTAATATCTTCGAATATATTCATTTAAATTAGATACTGTAAAGGGCCATTTTAATCTATATTAAATGCACAATGTATTTAATTTACTTAATTGTATGAGGATATTTATTCTGTATTGCTTAAAATCACTTCGTAAATAAGCGTTATTTCTCGTAAAAAGAAAGGAATAAAAAATGGTTGTTGTGGGTTATCCCTAAGAGATAGACATATACCGTCGCGGAATTTTTTGCAGTACTTTTTAAGGTGTACAATACTGTAGTACATTATTTTGATCTATCTCGTAGGGTGCAACCAGCGTTTGCAATGTAAGCGCAAAAAAATGTGTTTATTTGCTACATCACATTAGAAACCTCGAAAATGAACAGTGTTTCCATACTATATTATGCATTTATTATACATAAAAACCTTCCTCTTGAATCACTCTATCTATTAAAGAAACCCGCATCAAAATCCGTTGCGTAATTTTAAATATTTAAGCACACATAGGGATATAGGGACAGAGAAAGCGACTTTGTTTTATACTATGTAGTAGTATATCTATAAGCGTGTTAGTGTACACCAGGCTGGCACAGCACTGGGCAACTGGGCATAGCCAATTAGCTATATGATGCTAACTATGAGGGGGAAGACAATGTTCAATATCTATAGTATTCTTACTGGGGAATATTAAGTAAATTTTAATAGGAGAAGGGACTCAAAAGACAGATATGCATGTGTCACGTTGACAATTATAAATGGCACAAGTTTGTAATAGCACATAGGCAAATTTTTATCCCGAAAAAATATAAATGCACCGCGGGGCACACTATCTCCTTTTGCTCTGCCTTTTCCCTTTTTATTTGGGTTTGGTCCTTCTCGCTTTAAGGCGCTAAGATCATCGGTCGTGGTTGTCCGTTCCTCCACATCAGCTCGTTCCATAGACCTACCTCGGGGCGTAGTATACCGTAAGAAAAGAAGTTTCCGTGATACACAAAATTCCAATACATAACTGCCTCGGTGGCGCAGCGCTAGCGTAAGCGACTGCTGTGCCCGAGGTCTCGGGTTACATTCAAAGGTTGGACCAAATGTGTTCTGCAAATATTTGTTTCGGAGTTTGGGTGTTTTTCTATGTATAATATGTACCTATGTATTTACTAAAAAAAAGGTATATATGAATTTACTTATATCAGTTGTCTAGAACCCATAATACAAGCCCTGCTTAGTTTGGGACTAGGTGGCGTTGTGTGTTAGATGTCCTAAATATTATTTTTATAACATGTACATATGTATGAGCATTGTTCGTTTAAATATATAAGATAATAACTTTTATAACTTGTGTCTAGTGTCTGTTTCATATCGCATAGAGAATTCCATAGTCTAAATTTATCCGTGAGTAAATGTTAAATATCTTTAACTATCGTGAATTAAATTGTGTGAGTTCTCAATTAATGAGTCACCGGTTATACGCAGTGTTATATTTACTGAACATGTTTTGACGAGGTTTCTTTACAGAATTACTGGAACATACATAGTCCTTAAAATATAGTTTGATATCTATATATATCTATATAGGATACAAAACTAACTAAGGAAACTGAACAAGCGATTTTATTTTGTATCACCTATGTTTTCATTGTTTACGTTCAAGTTTTACAACAAACTAGCTGACCCACGCAACGTCGTTTACGTCTCCTATTGCCCGTAGCGTAAAAAAAAATCCCCGTTTTTGTAACATTCTTCATTGGTGCTCCGCTCCTTTTTGTCTTAGCGTGATGATATATAGCCTATAGCCTTCCTAGATAAATGTACTATCCAACACTGAAATAATAATTAAATTCGGACCAGCGGTTCTTGAGATTAGCGCGTTCAAACAAACAAACAAACTCTTCAGCTTTATAATATTAGGATAGATTAAGTGCATTACATTATAATAAAAAATCACACCTAAAATGTACCTCGCACGTACTAAAATGACACTAGTGACAGCTGTCACAGAAATCAATCTATATTATAAAGACAGGCAATTCAATCAACAGTCGAGTGTATTTCCGAGCTTTGAATCCCTTCCCTATAGAATCAGGGGTAGAGGGCTGGGGTACCGAAAACCTCACTCCTTAGGTGAAAAGCAACAAAAGATGAATACCGATTTTTTGTGAGCCGTGGTAACACTTTGATCGAGCCAATTCATTTGGACCGAAGCATGACAGGTCCATCAAGTTAGCGTAAAGATACTTCAATGTCATCTAACGATTATACACTGAATTATGGAGTTACTAATCCTCAATCGCGCAATGAAAGTTTTCGTAGCACTTATGGTATTTACAACTTCCTAACATCGCTTGAACTGCGATCTTCGTTGCAACTATTGATAGAGTCGCCTAGCACTCCCTTTTCGTTAGAAGGATATGTTCCCATTATTTTAACGTTTCTTCACCAGTGCATAAGGTTAATTTTTGTATTCAGATTAACCAAGTCACATGTTTCATACAAATTATAAATTGCACTTCAGACGCCTTTTTGTTATCAGGCATTATCGGACATAATCCAACGAAAACTACGCTCGCTTTTATCTGACAGTTTGTTTGCTAATAATGAATGGTCTCACATTAGTTTGATACGCACTGATGTAGATAAACATCAGCAGTAATGTAATAAAACTAGAGATTTTCTTTTTGTGGGGGGCAAGGAAAGGGTATAAGAGTACCTGCTAATGAATACCTTACTACATTACTACTACCTTAGTAGGTAGTAGAGCCACGCTGATTTCAGCACGAATGGGTCGGCTCGACAGGGGCGGTACTACCCTCGCACAGAAAATCAACGTAAAATGACAGCGTTCGTGCTGTCGTGTTTCGTTGGTGAGTGCGAGACCGGAGGCCCAAATAGTCTAGTCAACAAGTTCCATACTTGTTGACTAGACTAAAAGATGCAGCAGCATCACTAGGCCGCCATGGTGTGGGTCGCCATACTGCATTGTCTGCATTCGCAGTGAGTATGGTGACCGCCACTCTTGGATTCTGCTTATGCTTTCCATCAGGCAGAGTAGAGTCATTTTGGCGGGCCATACATAAAATTTAAAAAAACCTGCATCTTAAAAAACTAAATGTGCCCCCAGAACACTTTATTAGTTTAAGCTCTACGGTGGAACATATAAACATAAATAAATTTTGCCAAAACTAACCTTTCCTTTTGACTTTGCCGTAGTCGGGTAAATGTTGTTGCATAAAACAAAACACTCTTGAAATAATATATACCTACTCATCATCTTCATAGCCTAATTATTCCCAAGATTAATTGGGGTCGGTTACTAGTTCAACCAGTTTTGCCTGAATATCAGTTTTTCCACGAAGCGACTGGCATCGGACCTCCGCAACCCTAATATAAATAAATAATATTTATTATTAGATAAAAAGTGTCTTTAAACTCTGCCATCGGACATTCACCTGTTACATTTGGCAATATGTCAGAAAAACTATTCTACAATGCCAAACATATACTTACACCTTCATCCCGTAGAGGGTAGACAGAGATGGTTAAATGCCCCGCCTACTGTAGTGTTAGTTCCACTCACGTAGGGGGCTAAGAGGCACACTTATTGCCCTCAACAAGATATGTCTGATATTTCTAAATACATATCTATAGTTTCATACTAACTTTCTAAATTTGAAAGTATTTCTGCCTGTCTGTCTTTCTAGCCGTGACCGCTGCAGTGATTTCAATGAAATTTGGATTTGATCCCTGAGGAAGGACATCGGCTACTCTTTACCCCGAAAACCGATATTTACGCGGGCGGAACCGCGGGCAAAAGCCAACTATAGATAAATTACACCAAGAAACAACAAATGCTTTTCACACAACATCCATCCTGGGTTTGAAATTAACCCACGAATTATGGTTAGCCAGATTCCTAAGCACTGGCCGTCAACTTCCTGCTAGCAGTCAAGATTAAGTACTGCACGATCAGTCAGCGGTTTTCTGTGACGCGTTGGTATTACTCTGACGTTAGCGCCCTATATGTGACGAAGCATGACTCTACTCCTCCGTGTCTGTCTCCACTACAAGCATAGCCCAAAGACCAGAACCATTATGAAACTCTTCTTAGCCGACTTCAAAAAAGGAGTAGGTTCTCAATTCGATTGTATTTTTTAAAATGTTTGTTCGCGGATAATACCGTCGTTAATGAACAGATCTTGATGATTCTTTTTTAATGGAAAAGAGATATCCCAACGGTGGTACCATGATAAGGACACTAAGATCTGATGATGGCAGCCAAGAGAAATCGAGTCGAACCTTGAAGTCGGTTTTTTTTTGTTTAAAATTTTACTTGTCTTATCCGTTTTTGTTATACTTTCTATTAGATGTACGAGTATTAGTAAAAAGCATGATTAGTGGAACATTAGTATATTCTTCTGTAGATCTTCTGCACGCCATGATCTTTTTTTTTTATGTAATAGGCGGGCAAACGAGCAGACGTATCGCCTGATGGTAAGCGATTACCGCCGCCCATGGACACCTGCAACACCAGAGGCGTCACAAGTGCGTTGCCGGCCTTTGGGGGATGGGGAGGAGGATGGAGGCGGGGGATGGGGGAGATTGGGGAAGGGGTTGGGGTATGGGCCTCCGGTATCCTCACTCACTCGGTGAAACACAGCGCAAGCACTATTTTACAACGGTTTTCTGTGAGGCCGTGGTATCACTCCGGTCGAGCCGGCCCATTCATGCCGAAGCGTGGCTCTCCCACGGTAAAAATGCCATGATCATCAGCTAACCATTAAACACCAATCATGACACCGCGAATCCCATCGAATGTTATACTGTCTTAGAACCCCCTTTAATAGTACATATTTTAGAGGTTTATTAACAACCCTTTACATTGCCATTCTGGACGCTAACCAGACGGGTTGGTATAGGTTTATTTTTTATTATGGTATAGGGGGCAAACGAGCAGACGTATCACCTGATGGTAAGCGATTACCGCCGCCCATGGACACTCGTAACACCAGAGGCGTCACAAGTGCGTGCCGACCTTTGGGGGATGGGGAATGGGATGTGGTACGTATCCTCACTCACTTGGTGAAACACAGCGCAAGCGCTAATTCACACCGGTTTTCTGTGAGGCCTCGGTATCACTCCGGTCGAGCCCTTGTTTCAAGTTTTCCTTTGCAGTGATGTATTCCTGATGTACATAGATTGTTTTGGAAGTTGGCTGTTACTAATATGGTTTCTTGTGTGCAGTGACACGGAGTTGGCGCTGGAATTGAGTGAGCAGGTGTTCCTGGATGAAGATGAGTACTCCACACGGGCACCAGCGTCTCCCACCACCGTACCCAATGTCAGGCCTTACCGGCCGCCTTCTACAGGTAACATTTTGTTTAATATTCTTATGATAATAGCCATACAAATCTCATTACAAAACTCAGCCGCCGGATCCTTAGTCAAAAGTGAGTCACGCTGATTTCAGCACGAACGGGGCGGTACTACCCCCGCACAGAGGATCCACGTAAAATGACAGCATTCGTGCTATCGTGTTTCGTTGGTGAGTGCGAGACCGGAGGCCTAATGATGCAGAAGCATCTCAATAGGCCGCCATAGTGTGAGTCATTATGCTGCATTGTTACATTGTTTGTATTCACAATGAGTATGGTGACCACTACTCTTGAATGCTTTCCATCACATAGAGTAGAATCACTTTATAATATAAAAAAATGAAAGATCCTGTACAATAATAACCAGACTGTTGATAGACATACTTATATTTCTGAGTCTTGTGGTGTGTTCTTTTCAATACTTCTAAAACATCAGTCCATACATTCAGTACGGTGCTTTGGAATGGCATCGCATTTTTACCGCCTCCGCGTGTAATATGATATCCGCTCCATTCTCGGAAGAAATGCAAATATCTTAGTGATCCAGTGTATTATTTAATAGCAAACAGGCACGTTTTATAATAATACCGGATAATAATATCTTTGGGGTCTCGACTTCCAGTCAACTGTCGGATCGGGTTGAAAATTCTTTTTTCTTTTATTAAAAAGACTACTACTGTACTAGTACAAGATATATATCTAAGTAAATATCCTGTGTGACGTCAGCGCCATGAAGTTCACGGCGCTTACGTCATTTTGGTTACGACAAAGCTATCCTTAATAATAAGCGTTCTAGCGCTGTTTGTTTTAATAGTTTGTTAGACGACATAACTACTGCAGCGTAACGCCTCACATTTAGTTAACGTTCGATTTTTCTTTCCATAAAATTTTATACCGTGGGTTAATTAAATATCAAAATCGTTTTTAAGTAGTAAACTCCAATAAGGAAAACTTAGTCATTGGAGTTATTAATATGCTTCTACCTCTTTAGAGATAAAGTCGTGAATATGTAATCAATGATATCATCACTTGACCTTATAATATTCAATAAGCGAGAATATCTTATCAGTTAAGATATTTTTGGCAAGGTCAAGGCCTGTCTGTCGGTAAGCGGTTACCAGAGTTAATACATTCTTTAACTAACAATTATATCACAATTACGAATGACTCAAGGTAGTAGAGCCTCGCTGTTTCAGCACGGTTGGGCCGGATTCTTCGGAGCGGTACTATCCTCGCACAGAAGATCAACGTAAGATGACAGCGTTCGTGCTGTCGTGTTTCGTTGGTGAGTGCGAGACCGGAGGCCCAATGAAGCAGAAGTATCACGAGGCCGCCATAGTGTGATTGTCTGCATTCACAATGTATGGTGACCACCACTCTTGGATTCTGCTTATGCTTTCCATCAGGCAGAGTACAATCATTCTGGCAGGCACATAAAACAAAAAAAAAATACTTCTCCTGTGAAGAAGAATAAGTGTTAAAGAACGATTGACTTCTGGTAGATAACACGCCATGCGTCATAAAGGAGCCTATACTCTCTTCACCCGAGATTCTAGGAGAAAAAATCTCAAGGGATTGCAACACATTTGGGTATCTTGTGCAGGTCTCCTGTGGCATTGGTAGTTACTTACCATCAGGGCAGCTGTCTTCTCTGAGAGCCCTCTCAATGGAACCCTAGATATGCTCTTTCTTTCTTTTTGACTCGCACTTGGCTAATTTGCCCTTATTTTTAACTTTTAGAATTCTAGTAACAATTTTATTGACCCTATATCCATTGTAATAACATGAAATATTATTAAATTTAACGTTAAGTATATCAAGGTTTATAAATAAAATTGCGAATGTGTGGGTTGACTTTTAATCAGTTGAAAGGTCAATTGTTAGAAACTATGACAATTAAATTTGATACTTTAGTACTTGCAATAACGTTTAGTTTCAAATGTGTTGGTGGAATATTGTGATTCATTATTCGTTAACGACACGGATCATTACGTTTGTGGAGACCACACATAGCTGGGTGCATTTCAGAATCCGCTTTGAAATATAGAATTCGAATTTTGAAAATGTGTCATAAACTAATTGGTTGTATTATACTCTTTTAATTGTTTCAATTGGACCACTAGGCAGGAGCAAAACGACCAGGATTATTTTATCCAATCATTCTTAATATGGAATTTTAATACATTTGAATTTAATAATTTAAATTTTCGCGCGTAAAATGATAACGCTGGATGCCATATAGGTCACGACGTCGAAGCATCGTGTTAGCAAAAGAAAATGAAAGTTTGTATCTATTTTACAAAATGTTAAGCTAGTTATTTATTAGGCATTGTATATTAAGTTTAGTGCATACCACACTTTCTTCTACCCATCGATCCTATCTACCCTATCGTTAAAAAACATTGTGTCATATTTTAAAAGCATAAAATATTTTTTGCGATTTTAACACTTTGATACCATTCGCTTTCTTTCATATCAGTCCGAAAAGAGATAGCTAACCTACGTCATCATATTTTTCCATTAAACTGACACCATTTAAGTAATCCAAGATAGACAACACAGCGTTAGTCATACAATTTCTTACGGATGAACATGAAAAATTGTCCATGAGACGTTGACGATTCCGGCTGAAACAGAATATTATCGCAACATGACACAGGTATAGTGAACACCACCTCTTGGATTCTGCTCATACTTTCCATCAGGCAGAGTAGAGTTACTTTGGCAAGCTCAAAAAATCAAGTAAAAATTACCAAAAACATTACCTACACCATTCATTAGGCCTAGAACATGATAAGTTGCTTTCATTACATGAAAGAAGTATTATATTTTAAAGAAACAAACGTAGGTTTGTGCTAAATTCGTCTGTAATCCAATATTTAACAGTAAGTGATTTATCGCAGTTATCAGTTGGATTTGTTATCGCACCGCAAAATGATTATGACTCGTTCCAAATCACTGGCGCTTAGCGTCTTAAGCATAAGCCGTGTATTTGTTGATAAATATTAGAAAAAATTATCATTTCGACTTATTTTATATTAGTAGTTTAGAATTAAGATTAGTTTATTTTGATAATAAACGACTATATCTATATAATATGTTATGAAAATTGTGCGAACGGAGGATGGTGTAATTTGACACAGTTAAAGTTTATATGGAGGAAGAGTTAAGAAAGTAAAAAAAATTGGTTGTCTGTAAAGTCGGTTTACAGACGACAGTTTAACGTGACAGCGTGAAAACAGTGATGAAATGATGAGAGATAGATGTCTCACTCGTTCAACGATGCACAATGAGCGCAACGGGACAATGAACGTAACGTAACAGTGAGTCATCCTTCTTCGTGCATGCAGCCGGCGTTCATCAATTTATTAGACGAGATTATTAGAAAATAAATAATTAAATGAGTTATGGTCGAATTTTGATCGATCGAATAGCGATCACTAGTTTATTTAGATTTGCCAACAATTGTGTACATTTTTTTCCGGGTCCGTTGCCCAGAATTATGAGAGCCTCTCCCCTCAAAGCCAATGTACTTCTGTACATTGAGTTTCAGGTGTCCCCTTACCATCTTGTGTGGGTCACGATTGGGATACTGAGGGCATTATTTTACTAAAAGAAATTACTTATCTCCAACCTAACCAATATCTAAAAGGGCTTTTTCGTTTGAAGATTGAAGAAATTCTGTGACTGTATTCTGTGGAATGGCTATGTTTCACATTCATAAAAATGTTTGATCTTTGTCACGATTTCACTTTTACTCGTGTCCTTCGGTTCTGACGTCAGAATAGCCTCGATTCGATGTCAGCCCGTTTCCTTTCTCCTGTGTGTATGTGTATATTTTAATTAAAGAATAGGACGAAACGGGTAGAATTTTCCAAATCTGTTCGTAATGGACTGAATTCTACGGTTATGTATAGGTATATAATAGTTATTTCATCAACAACCCATAACGTCTCACTGCTGGGCTCGGGTCGCCTCTCAGGAGAGGGTTAAGGCCATACGTCCCCACTCCCCACCAGTGTAATAGTTATTTAGTCGGATTATAAACTGGTTGTATTATGTGATTCAATTGCCGAGTCGGTTGTGTCAAAATATGTTTTATGTAATATAAACATACCTATATGTATTATTATGCAACAGCACAATAACATGTATTATCGTTATCGTAATATCGATAGCTGGTATTGTTATTGTTTTGTGAATCTATTGATAATAATACATTCTAGAAATAACTATGACGTCCGAATAATGCAGTATACGTTTTATAATGACTTTCATAAGGATTAATTTTGTTTGATCTTTGTTAATTGGTTTGCCAGTTATCATGGAATCCTTCCGTATTAATAGCGTGTAATCTACCTACATGTATCCTACTTATATTATAAACGGAAAGTTTGTAAGTATGGATGGATGTTTGTTACTCTATCACGTAAAACCTACTTGATACTTAACCTACGGATTTGGATGAAACTTTACAGTAATATAGCTTTATGCATCAGAATAACACATAGGCTACTATTTGGTGCCATAACCGACATATACGCGGGCGGAGCCGCGGGCAACAGCTAGTATATACATAAATGTTAATTATATGCTTCAAAAGCTCCAATATTGATACGATATACAAACCACTTCAAAGATTGATTTAATTTCGTGTACTTTTTTATGCATAAGCATGCCAAAGTGACTGTACTCTGCCTGATGGAAAGCATATTAAGTATAATCCAAGAGTGGTGGTCACCATACTCATTGTGAATGCAGACAATGCAGTATGGTGACCCACGCAATGACTGCCTAGTGAGATGATTTGCATCATTGGGCCCATTTATCGTAATCCAAACTTTAAAACAGTGTAGGAGATCTATAACGGTTCGGCACTTACACCGTCTCAACCGGAGTGACACCGCAAAGAAAACAGGTGATAATCATATTCGAAATCTGGTCTCTACTTAGTTTTTGAGATTAGAATGCCGTGTGTTTGTTTTTTTTTTTTGTTTAAAAAGACAACTTCCGCACTAGGAATAAATCCTGCGTCGCGGGGGACTTTACAAACATACATGAAACGGACACAAAGAACACCCAGACTCAGAACAACAATTTGTGGATCACACAAAGCGTTGTCCTACGTGGGATTTGAACCCATGACACTTGGCGAAGTAGGAAACGGCGTGGTGACCGTTAAACCATTAGGCCAAACGTGCAGTCATTTAGATTGATCAACAATCACAAAAATGGTTGAAAATTTTTCTTCTTGAGAGATTTCATTATATGTTCAACAAAAACAATGTATGAAAAAATTGTTATAAGATCTAAAAAAAGTCTGCGACAGTATATGTCTCTTTTGGCGTTGCTAACTGTAACCTCTTTTATGGTAACCAAATTTGTACAAATTTATAATGACATCACCATGATACTTTAACACTTAAGATAAAATAAATGTTACACAGTGTTGCATTTCCTGTACGTTCAAATCAAATATCGATTTATGTAAAGGTGTTAAGGTTATAATTAGCAAATCAGTTCCACCCGGATAACAATTTGTAACCTTGAGTTGTGCAGTAGATCTAGCATCTAATGTCTAGATTTTTTTAACTGAAATATCGAAATAAAAGGTAGACATTTTTTTATCTAATAGGCGGGCAAACGAGCAGACGTATCGCCTGCAGACACCTGCAACACTAGAAACGTCACAAGTGCGTTGCCGGCGTTTTGGGGATGGGGGGGGGGGGTAGGGGGTAGAGGATTGGGGTATGGACCTCCGGTATCCTCACTCACTCGGTGAAACACAGCGCAAGCACTATTTCACACCGGTTTTCTGTGGGGCCGTGTTATCACTCCGGTCGAGCCGGCCCATTCATGCCGAAGCGTGGCTCTCCCACGGAGATGTTCTCGAACTAAACAGTGCAGGTCTTCCTTCCTGTGCCAATCAATTAGAAGTTTTCCTCCTCGGGGTTCATCCAACTTCGGTGTTTTATTTGAAACTTAAATATATCTTTATTACACGAACTATGAGTGATTCAAGCGGTATCCGCATTTCCATGAATCGTGTGCAGTGTACAAATACATTGAAGCGTTGCCAACTTTGCCCATACAAGTGGGGGTTTACGCTCCATTAAATTGTAATAACACTTTGACCAGGATAATGGAAATATGAATTGTACTATCTATTTATTTATGTGTGTGATGAGTACGATAATTTCTTCTGTGTGTGGGTGTAATCTTCTTTTTAATATGTACAAAAACTAGCTTTTGCTCGCGTGTGAGTCGTATATCGCGGTTATCATTTTGTGTTTTAATATATAGCCTATAACTGTCACAAATAATGTGACTTTCTATTGGTAAAATAATTTTAAAAATCGCTTCTGTAGTTCCAGAGATTACACCTATACAAACTCACAAACTTTACCTCTATGTATTTTTTTTTTGCTTATATTATAAATTCGAAAGTAACTTTTCTGTTACGCTTTTACGCCTAAACCGCTGCACCGATTGTAGTAAAATTAGGCATGGAGAATGCATAAGCTACTCATTGCCAAAATGCCAATGGCAATGTGATAACCTAGTGTGTCAGCTTTCACCATACCAAATTTCATCAAGGTTGATCCAGTCGTCAGAGCTTGCAAAAGCAACAAACATACCAGCACACTATGTTTGTTGCTTTTGCAAGCTCTGACGACTGGACTTCAAATTAAAATGATCTGACAATAGCCATGACGTCACACCTCAGTACCTCACACTGACGTCTTCACAGTCATCAACCTTATACCCGTTACTATAACGGATTAATACACAAAAGCATTTGACGCGCGAATACTTTTGTGATAGCTGTAAACGTGCCCACGTCCAATTATTGTAAACAATATCGTCATTCTCCTCGACCTTGAGACGTATTTCATGGACCTTCAACTTGTATAAAAAAGCGGCCAAGTGCGAGTCGGACTAGCGCATGAATGGTTCCGTAGCACCAAGTAACATAATATATAAGTTTTTGTAGTTCGTTGTAACTTTGATCGATAAATTGCGGTTTACTATTTATGACGTATTAAAATAAACTACTAACTAGATCTCATTCAAACCAATTTTCGGTGGAAATTTGCATGGTAATGTACATCATATATTTTTTTTTTATTTTATCATTCTCTTATTTTAGAAGTTACGGGGGGGAAATTTTACCACTTTGGAAGTGTATCTCGCGCAAACTATTCAGTTTAGAAAAAAAAAATATTAGAAACCTCAATATCATTTTTAAAGACCTATCCATAGATAGGAGTAGATACCCTACACGTATGGGTTTGATGAAAAAAATATTTTTGAGTTTCAGTTCTAAGTATTTATACCCCCCATTTGTTCAAAATTTATTGTTTTTTTTATGTTTGTGTGAAAATCTTAATGCGGTTCACAGAATACATCTACTTACCTAGTTTCAACAGTATAGTTCTTATAGTTTCGGAAAAAAGTGCCTGTGACATACGGACAGACAGACAGACAGACGGACAGACAGACATGACGAATCTATAAGGGTTCCGTTTATTGCCTTTGGCACGAAACCCTAAAAACGTCGGCAATTAATCATACTTTGTTTCACCGCTACTGAGCTCAATAAGGCAAAAGTATTTTTAGTTATGTTAGTAGAAGCAGGAAGCTAAACATTTCATCTACATATCTGGATAACTCGACTAGCAGCTAAATACCTGTTTACATAGTCATAGACTAAATATATAGTTAAGTTTATGTAAAAAGACATATTGTCATCTTTTTATACCTGAAAGGGACTGACAGAAGCGTCTGGAACCCCTGCAATTGTAAAGAAGAAAGTAGTTTTAATAGATCAGATCTCGACACACCACCCCACGGTAACCCCCGATGGGGTGACGGCCATAGAGCTATTATAAATAGAGTAGGGAAGACATAAGGCTGCCTGTAAGCGGAAACATCCAACGGGTAAAAGGAGAGAGAAGATCGCGGTATCCCATCTGTCTTTCTCTACTGACGCATGCGCAGTAATAGGACTAATAATGGTAATCCAATCACAACAATTAACCGTCGAATCGTTCTGCTATGCTGCTTTTCCGCACTAACTGCGCACACGCGAATAGAGAGACAGATAGGTCTCTCTACTCGCGTGATCTCTATGTTGACGGCCCGAGAAAGTTTCCATACGTTAAAAAAGGCATTTGGTAACCTAACAAAAAAGTAACGAATGAATTCTTTAACACCAATTTCCTGGGAATCTATGTCATCACTCAGGCTGAACCAGAGTATATTTACTGGAGCCATATTTATGAAGTATGGGTTTCCCATAGTAACTGTGTTTGATACAACTAACGTTTTTTACCGATTTAACTGATATTTTACCGTGGGAGAGTCACGCTTCGGCATGCATGGATCGGCTCGACCGGAGTGATACCACGGCCTCACAGAAAACCGGTGTGAAACAGCGCTTCCGCTGTGTTTCACCGAGTGAGTGAGGATATCGGAGGCCCATACCTCAACCCCTCCCCTCATCCCCCAAAGGCCGGCAACGCACTTGTGATGCAATCGCTTACCATCAGGCGATACGTCTGCTCACTTGCCCCCTATTCTATAATAATAAAAAAAACCGACTTCCAAAAAACATCCAACGAAAACTCTCTGTCAAAAAAACACTTAAAAGCGTAAAATAAACTGGTTCTTCATAAATTGCCTATACCTAATACTTTATTCATTTAAATAGTAGTATTATAATGTGTGCTAGGTACCTAGAATCTGTTTGTAGACTTCAAACGTGTGGGTTAAAAAGGTTATTTAACTATAGCAGAATATCTTGATGATAAAACCGCCTGGGATTGAGCTGCCTATTCTGCACATGCTGTTTATTTTGATGTGACGATAATTTATAGTTTGAAACAAATTCATTTTAAATTATTGCTATTATTGATATTTTTTTTAAATTATTATCTTTACTGATTATAATTGTGAGTATTTTTGACTCAAATTGTAATTATCGCTTTGTTTTTTAATGAAATAATGTCTTTTGCATATTGTCTGGACTTTAAAAGAGACGGTGATCCCTGAGTTTGTTTCGTCCTTTCTTCTCAGGACTAGCCCAGTTAGGAAAGGCCGAACTCATCTGCTCAAATAAAGTTTAACTTGCAAAAGTGTTCATGTAACCTAATTGCAGAATAAATGATTTCATTTCAACTACATAAAGAACAATAGTCGCTATCACACCCGACGTGGAACTTAGCCTTTATTGTTGGTCTAGTCATTAGATCAGACTCTAGTGGCAGTTAGTAGGTAGTGAGGTAGTAGAGCCACGTTGATTTCAGCACGACTGGGACGGTACTACCCTCTTACAGATGATCAACGTACAGTGGCAGCATTCGTGCTGACGTATTTCGTTGGTGAGTGCGAGACCGGAGGTCGAATGATGCAGAAGCATCACTAGGCCGCCATGGTGTGGGTTAGCATGTTGCATTGTCTGCATTCGCTATGAGTATGGTGACCACCAATCTTGGATTCTGCTTATGCTTTCCATCTGGCAAAGTAGAGTTTTTTTGGCGGGGCCTAATCCTGATTGTCAAAGTTCATGGTTTCGTTCTCACCCAGGAAATATGGTACGACCATTTTTTCTGTCTGTTTTTAGAAATATTTTATCAGCGATCTGGTTAGGCTCCACTTAATTTTGGATCAGACGGTCGTGTGTAAGATGTTTCTATCTTTTATTTATAATGGGTATATTTAGTTTAACATACCTATCTTGTATTCGATTTTGAACTTTAAGACATAAGTCTAGAAGTCCAAAGTGATTTTAACTATGTTTTTGTTCCAGGCTCAAATATTATGAAATCGCCCCGAGCACGGCGCGTGCGCACAGCATCAATGTCACAATCAAACAAAAGGACCACAGCAGAAAGTATACTGCACGCTGACAGAAGAACTATATATACAGCCGGTAGACCACCCTGGTACAATTGTACGGGTGGACAGGAGGTGGAACCTTTTCTTATAGGTGAGTAGACCAGTAGACCGAGTTTAAGATGAAGTTTTTTATTACACGCTGTGGTACCTTGGTCATGCTTTTTTTGTTTCTCACTGGGGGAATGAGTGAGGTGTTCTTGGGGGTACAGATTGGAGAGTGAAAACTCTCTTGCGACTCTTGAGTAACAGGCATCCATGGGCTGCGGTAATCACGTATCATCACCATACCACCACAATAATATTGTATCATGTGATGTCATAAACTTTTCTTCAAAGAAAATCTCATACAACTTGTTTTTTACGGAGATAAATAACCCCTACGGTGAGTAGACCAGTACATACACTATGATTCTTTCAATCTCTACACACGCTTATCATCATTATTAACAGGCAATATATCTAGTCTTTTGGATTCTATCAAAATAATTTAAACATATAATTTTCTTATCAAAGGGATATGCGGTGCCAGCGCTTCAGGCAAGACAACAGTCGCAGCCAAGATCATAGAATCTCTGAACATACCCTGGGTCACCATCGTCAGTATGGACTCTTTCTACAAAGTAAGTATGTCCCATTATTCTTGCTACTATACGGTCTTAAAAAATCTTAACCAATATCATTAAACAAACCCCTATATATGTAGAATAATAAAATACCTACCCGTTTTAGGAATAAGTACCTATGCCCGAAGAGGTGGATAGGTAAAACTTACGTCTCATGGTAAAATAGACACGACTGTACGATTTAAGGTATCAGCTGTATTACTGTAAAATTCCACCTAGTCCGTTCAGTAGTTTTTGTCTGAAAGAGTAGCAAAAGTCCATACACCGAGTGAGTGAGGATACCTGAGGCCCATACCCCAATCCCCTACCACTACCTCCCCCCCCCATCCCCAAATGGCCGGCAACACACTTGTGACGATTCTGGTGTTGCAGGTGTCTATGGGCGGCGGTAATCGCTTACCATCAGGCGATACGTCTGCTCGTTTGCCCGCCTATTCCCATAAAAAAAAAGGAAAAAAAAATCTCACAAGCTTTCGCCAGGTTTTCGGGTCACCATGCTGAAATGAGAATGGTGACCACCAACCTTGGATTCTGCTCATGCTTTCCATCTGGCAGAGTAGAGTCACTTCGACAGGCTCATATAATTGCGCGAGTCAGCTAGTAATATATATGCCGCTATGTACAGTAAACATTACCTAAGTAAACAAATCAATCACGTGTAATCTCGTGTGACTATGGGTTTTTTAAGGATACAGCTGCGCACACGACGCGATATTTGTTTATTGTCTTTTTTTTTTTTTATTTATTTATTTATTTATTTAGGTTCACCAACATTTGTTTACACTAAAACTTATATATAGTACATTCACAAAGGTCATAATAATGTGTAACAAACACTTATAGGTAAACACATCATGCTAAATTTGAGTTAACTACCCTATATTTATTAATTTATATACATATATTTGAAGGTATAAGTAAAATAAGAAAACAAGAAACACAAAGTAGAAACACAAACTCAAGTGGTGGATAATACTTACCTACTATAAAATGCATGCGATATACGTTTGACAACAGATTCACAGAACGTTAATTGCAGATGTGTGTGTGTGTGTGTGTGTGCGTGCGTGTGTGTGTGTGTGTATGTGCGTGTGTGTGTGTGTGTGTGTGTGTGTGTGCGTGTGTGTGTATATATATAGCGTGTACCATGTTTGTATCTATGTGTGTGTATGAATTTTATGTATTAATCAAGATTCTGAGAGGTTACTCTTTACGATGCTCTTCAATTTACGTATGGAGTCGACGTGCAAGTCAATAACGTCGCTGTAGCTATTAATTATTTTACATAATCTAGCATACGGTGAGTTGGCTCCTAACACTGTTCTTCTTAGAGGCGGACAGAGTGGAGTAATAGCAGTTCTTGGCATTCTAGCCGGGGCGCGAAAGTTGAATAAGGCAAGTATACGTGGAGAATCAATTTTATGATTCATAATTTTAAACGCAAACATTGCATCTAGCAACTGTCTGCGCTTTTCCAGGGTTAACATTTTAAAATGTTCTAATCTTTTACTATATGAACGAATCTGTTTACATAAGCCGCTGGAATACGCCAAATGCCAGAGAAAGCGTTTTTGCACCCGTTCCAGACGCAACGAGTGTACTGCATAATGTGGCCGCCAGACTACGCTACCATATTCTAAGTGACTTCGAATTAGACTGTTAAACAGAATTATTTTGGTTTTACTATTTCTGAGAGGTCTACAGTTCCTTATGACAAAACCTAATAATTGAGTAGAAATTTTGATTACGTTGTTAATATGTGGGGAGAATGTTAATTTTGAATCATATAATATTCCAAGATCACGAATAGTATCTACTTCGGCAAGTTTATATGTATTTATAAAATAATCATATTGTAAAACATTGCGCTTTCTCGAAAATTTTATATGGTAACATTTATCAGGATTCAAATGCATCTCATTCAACTTGCACCAGTTTTCTAGTCTATTCAAGTCACTCTGCAAATGACAGGCATCTTCGTTAGTCTCTATTATTCTAACAAATTTTAGATCATCCGCATACATAAAAATGTCCGAATACAAAAAACACTGGGGTATGTCATTAATAAAATAGTTGAACAAAACAGGACCTAAATGGGATCCCTGGGGCACACCCGATGAAATGCTATATGACTTTGACTGAAAACCATTTACAACTACAAAAAAGTTTCTTTCTATTAGGTACGACCGCAGCCAATCCAAAAGAGAACCAGTAATGCCATATGCACGCAATTTACTCACTAATTTAATGTGAGAGATTTTATCGAAGGCCTTACTGAAATCAGTATATATAACATCGGCCTGTCGCCCCGAGTCAATGGCCCTTGATAACAACTCTGTATAAGGTAACAAGTTAGAGGATGTGGATCTTGATTGAACGAATCCATGTTGATGGTCGCTTAAGTACAGTTTCAGATGTTTCTGTATATAAGGGCAAACCAGTGATTCAAAAACTTTTGCAAAAATGGATAAGATTGAGATGGGTCTGTAGTTCTTTACAATATTTTTGTCAGATGACTTAAAAATTGGAACCACCTTGGTAATTTTCCATTTAGACGGAAATATCCCCGAAGAAAGGGATTTATTAAAAATCAACAAAAGTGGTGTAGTCAGTTCGTGAGCGCACGCGACTATAAAAGTTGGCGGTATTTCGTCTGAACCTGCACCTTTTCTGCAGTCTAAGTTCTTTAATTTTTTTAACAAAATATCAGATTGTATAAGTGGTTTCGTTAAACATAGGCTGTTATTGTGTAAATCTTTCAAAAAATCAGAATAAAAAGGTTCCTCAGGTTCGGTGTCAATCTGTTTAGTGCTGTAAACAGAGGAGAAATAAGCTGCAAATAAGTCGCAGATTTCAGTTACATCTGAAGTCGTCGTTGATCCATCGGTCATGGCTGCAGGGTATGAGCTGGAACCACCTCGCTTAGCTTTAACGTATGCCCAAAAAGTCTTTGGATTTTCCACGATACCTTTTTCAATTGTAGTTATATAGTTATTATAACAGAGTGTTGCAACTCTATCGCATTGCTTACCTATCATCCTTAACTCAATAGCATCTAAGGGATTTTTGTATTTTAAGAAGCGTTTTCGTATTTTATTTTTAGTATTTAAAAGCTTAATTAGATTTCGATCAAACCATGGTGGATATTTAAACTTGTTTGGTATGTGACTAGGTATATTATTTTTAATAGCTGTGTTAAGAATTCCATAAAAAGTATCCACCATTTCATCGATACTATTAACCGCGAACAATAAATCCCAATTCTGTTTTTTCAAATAAGAGCGAATGCTGGTATAATCTGCCTTATAGTAGTTTGGCCTTTTATTGTTATCTTTGTATGGAAGTCTAGTCTGTCTACATAAAGAGATTACTATATCAAGCGGCGGATGGTACTGATCTATCTTACTGACCTCAGTTAGACTCCTTCTAACCTCACATACACTATGCGTCGAGAATACTAAATCAAGTGTGCGGCCCGCAGAATTAGGTACACAGTTAAATTGCTTTAGTCGGTTCAAGGATGAGAAATCTACCAGAAGTTCACATATGGAAGATAATTCATTACTATTGGAATCAGAATGTGTTTTGGTTATCCAGTCAATTTTGCCTAAATTAAAATCGCCCACTATGCAAACTTTATCGGTGTCCTTAATTTGTTCAAAAACAGCATTACAACGATCAAGATATTGTTCCAGATAATTACGGCGTACTGGTGGAGGGAGATAAACTGCACATAAAATTAAGCGACAAGTTTTCCCGTATCCTAGAAGATCGATAGACACCCAGAGGTCCTCAGAGTTGCTTTCCCAATTCATTATGCGTTTAGAAGTGATGTTTTTTTTAACAGCTATCAAAACTCCACCGCCTTCTTTTCCACATTGCTGACTAGAGTTCTCTCTATCTCTTCTATATACTATGTATCTGTTGTCAAATAATTCGCTATCTTTAACAGTACTGTTGAGCCATGTTTCAGAAAATATCACAACATCAAAATTTTGACAAGCAATTTTACGATAAACACTATGAGTTTTTGTTCTTAACCCTCTACAGTTCTGATAATATAATTCTAATATATTGAATTTTAATATGTAATTAACAAGGAAACATGCAATATAATAATATAATTAAAGTAATGCTACTGTGTAGCTAATTAATCTTGCTCAGTGTTTCCAAATTTTTTATCAAAATGGTGTCAGTGTTCTCATTCTTCCTAACATAAATCCTACCGCCTTTCACCCATACATACTTGTAGTCTATTTGCTTAGCTTTGACCCTTGTGGCCGCGTGAAGTGCTTTAAGTGTCGGCGATAAATGTTCAGTCACAAAGACTGGTCTTTTGTTGCCTGCAATTCCGAAATCAGCTGTGTTGAGTTTATTCTCTGGGTTCTTTTTATTGTGGTTAATAACTGCGGCTAGCAGGTGATCACGAGTTCTAGGGGACGCAAGTTGAATCACAACCGAACGAGGGCGCGTACTGGTGGCTTGGAGTTTAGCTATACGCGTGCATTTCAAGATATCATTATCCTCCACAACACATCCAACCACTGAGCCTAACTGTTTAACCATTGCGATTAAATTCTCATTTCTATTCTCTGGTAGACACTGTATCTCAAGGTTGTTCGAGCGAGTTTGCTGTTCAAGATAGCCGAGTCGCTGTTTGACGTCTATCACTGTGGTTTTCAACTCCTCATTCTCTTTCTTTAAAATTGTAAAATTATTCTTCAACCTCTCGTTCTCTTGTTGAAGTTTATCAAACTCTTTGGTGTGAAAATTCAGGGATTCGGATAAGTCCCTGACATCATTCTTGATCGGTTCTAATTCTCTATTAATAACGGTGACTATAGTACTGTTCAATTGCTCCATCATCACTGCCAGTTCCCTTTTGATAACATCCTGTACAACGTCCCGAACCTCTTCTCGAGTCACAGGTTGCGCTGCGGGTGGTGAGTTTAATGCAAATCTCTTGTTACCTCTCGCCGTAGAAACGTTCCGAACTGGAGTAGAATCTTTATTTGAGGTCTTTGGCTGCAATCCCAGACATTCCGGACACTTCCATTTATTAAAAGTCTCTGAATTCGGGGATATTTCCGGCACAGACAAACATAGAAAATGAAAATATTTGTTGCACCGTTTACAGCTTATAAAACCATCATTACTCTCTGAATTGATATTATTGCAACATCCCCAAGCACGTACGCTTGAAGCCATGATAATTGATAGTAAATACGTATCTTAGATATTATTAAAGTAGTAGTAGGTAGCTATAATAATTCCAAGTATAGCTGGTAAGTAACAAAATGCTCCAACTTTATGCCGCCGCTGTTGTTACGAGCGAAGGTCGTGCGAAAAAGATCACAAGCGCCATGCAATCCGTGTCACTTACGCGTTAGAATGAACAGTAACAAATATGCAACTATGTCGGTATCTAGTGACCCAATGTAAATTATTTTCACTAAATTATTCCTTATTATGCACTATTATTTGACCAAATTACACTGTCATACACTGTTAAACACTAAGAGGCATACTATATTCACTAAGCTATGTTCGAATACTTAATGTGTACTTGTAAACAAAAATTTATTAGAGGAGCAACTTAATAAGGTGTTAACTGCGCGGTAGCCATAGAATAGTGACGTAGTCTTGACGTAAGAAAAGTTGTTATTCAATTGCTTTTTTATTAATGTGCGTCTAGTATGGACGTCTAGTAAGTAAGGGTATTGCGTTGCATGCTGATAGTATGACCTTGACCTGACCTGTGTTAGGGCGCCGAGTCCGATTACCACTTGCTGTAACTCCCCCGTGGGATTTGGAGTCGGAAATGCTAGCCGAAGAATATCGGCGGACGGCTGAGTTCTGGACGTTTAGTGGCAGTCTGCCCTTACCTATGATATTGACTGCCACTGTGGCGCAGTGGTTAGCGAATGCGACTGCTGTGCTTGAGGTCTCGGGATCGAATCCCGGGTCGGATCAAATGTTTGTATGATCTACAAATATTTGTTTCGGAGTTTGGGTGTTTTCTATGTATAATATTATGTATATATTTATAAAAAAAAGTAATATATCAGTTGTCTAGTATCCATAACACAAGCTCTGCTTAGCTTGGGACTAGATGGCGAGATAACACACAAGTTAAATGTCCGAAATATTTATTTATTTATAAACGCAAGATGCGTCAGTTCACTCGTGAAGCCATGATGATTCGTTGGTTGCCCTCAGCTGTAGACTTCACAAACTGGCTTTCACAGCGTGGAGATGCTCGTCGATTGTGCAGTGCAGGGCGGCAGCACGAGATCCTTTACCAACTAACGCCTTAAGTCAGAAAACCCTTTCTTGTACTTTTATAATATTAATAGGATTACTTAGCACAAACATAAAGATAGTAGAGCCACGCCACGGTAGCTTCCAACGTAGTAGAGCCACGCTGATTCCAGCACGGTTGAGGCGGCTCGACCGGGGCGGTACTACCCTCGCACAGAGGATCAACGGAAAATGACAGCGTTCGTGTTGTTGTGTTTCGTTGGTGAGTGCGAGACCGGAGGCCCAATGATGCAGAAGCATCACTAGGCCGCCATAGTGTGGGTCGCCATGCTGCATACTTGCATTCGCAATGAGTATGGTGACCATCACTCTTGGATTCTGCTTATGCCTTCCATCAGGCAGAGTAGTCATTTTAGCAGGGCCATACATAAAAAAAATATGATGGGTCCTAAGTGAGATATTTAATTTCTTTAATATGGATAGAAAATTGTCTAAACGCACGTAAATTCATCCCAGTTAACACAAGCTCCCCATTATAGACAACCTCAGATGTGTCATTATTAAATACCATTTTTATTATTATCCCAGGTGTTAAACGAGAAACAGCACATAGCGGCGAACCGCAACGAATACAACTTCGATCATCCGGACGCGTTCGACATCGAGTTGTTAATATCGGTGCTACAGCGGCTGCGAGAGGGCAAGAAGGTTGAGGTTCCCATATACAACTATGTGACGCATTCAAGGGAAAATAGAACTGTGAGTATTTGAAATAACTACGCTGTTTAGTCCGTCGACCAGTCCTGCTTCCCCCCTGAAGGAAGGAACCCTTGTAAATATACTATACGGGCCCATAGAGATATAGGCTAAACACTCGCAGACCGATCACTGCTGAACGGAGGTCAACTAGAGGCGCTAACACCCCGTTCAAACAATTATAGTTCAATAACTTACCTTCTTTGTGGTGGGTTCTTCCTTAGCTTCTCTGCGGAGATGGGGCGCCCCAGTCACGACCCAACATGCAGATCATATCACACCACACCGATTCACATCTCTAAACACATTTGAAGGTCCGGCGGATTCCCGAATCCTACTAATCCCGATCGCGGCTGCGCCGCCCTATAATTATAGTAAGTTTATACAATTAAAGCTCACCAAACGCAGTGGCCGAAACTATTTACACACTGAAGCTTCAAATCACAATCAATTATTAATTATACTGGGGCAACATGACCGTCCGAGACCAAAGTTCAAGGTAATTTTACTTTTACAATGAGAGGCCCCCGTAGGCACCACAAAGCTCTCAAAACACTCAATAAATACATTAATTATGTTGATGCGCCCCCACATGCACTGACCATCAATACTCAACCATAATGGCCCGCGCCAAGATAATTTACGACAAGACACCGTCCGCACCGTGATATTACCGAACAAAGAACACCTTCCAGAGACATTTCAACTTTGACATAACCTAATGTCACTACAAGTTACATCCACCTTAGTGTGTATCACAATAGAGGTGCATTTCCAGAGCGTATACCAAATAGACGATTTGGTATCGAACATACGCCTAAGGTCGAATTTCGTCTGCTTTGAATGTGTGTTTTTATTTTGACCACTAAAACTTGACCTGTCATTGTATAGACTTCTGTACCATCGCCATCATTAGGAGCGCTGGTTTTCAGATGGCACCCTTAAAATACCATCTTTTTCTAAATATGCCTACATATTATACATATAAACTCTTTTGCAAAAAAAACGGCCACTTAAGCAAAAAACTATTTTATAGTTACTGGTATTGTTATCCTCAGAATACCGTTTTCGATGAAGACTAACTCCGTACGATCCATAGAATTTATTCCTGCCCAAAACATAACAGAGCCCCCTCCATAAGGTGTGATTTCTTCAAAACATGCCTCTGCAAAGCGTTCTCCTCGTCTACGTAGCACTCGCCGACGTCGGTCTTCACCATGCAGAGATATCCTGGCTTCATCGGAGAACAATACCCTATCCTAGTCTTCATGAGTCCATGACACACAATTTCGAGCGAAGCTAAGCCTGGCAACTCGATGTCCACGGAGTAATTTAGGGCCGCGTGCCGGGCGATGACTGTGTCTATTAGCAGCGAGAAGCCTCCTCCTGACCGTCCCTAGACTAATTTGCACATTTCTTACTTCTTCGAGGCTGTTCTTGAGGTCCACATAAGAAGATTTGCGATTTCTCAACGCTTGACCAACTAGAAAACGATCATCCCGTGGTTCGGTACATGTCTTTCTGCCAGAACCAGGCCTTCTCTTGACGGAACCGGTCTCTTGATAGCGCTGCCAGGTCCTTTGAACTGTCGACCGACTCACATTTAGCCTCTGAGCCACGAAGCATTGGCTGCAACCTTCTTCAAGCAGCGCATATAATTTTGCTCGCTTTTATCACTTTATCTACCATTTTCGAGATTGCTAAACAGCAATAACAATACTTTTAAATGTCAAGGACATCTGATAATTTAATACAAATTGACAAAAAGTTAATTAGAGTCGATATTAACTATAGGGAATTCGCGCCACAAAATGTAGTTAAAAGTTGTTTTCTTTGAAAACCAGGCTTATTAAAAAAATTGAATTTGGAATGTACTCTTATAAACATTATGGCACTTTTATAACTGGCCAGTAACAGGTTCAAATGATTAAAACCTTTTTGGTATTTTATTTTTTTCAGCCAGGAAGAAAATCGAAACCGCCCGTTTTTTTTGCAAATGAGTTTATATATATCTATGTAGTGTAACAAATTTCTATGGTTACAGTATAAATTATCCACAGAAAACGATGTACGGTGCGAACGTGATCATCTTCGAGGGTATCCTGGCATTCTACAACGCAGAGGTCACCAGCTTGCTGGATATGAAGGTGTTCGTTGACACCGACGCCGATATACGACTGGCTAGGAGACTCCGGAGGTAAGTCTACTGTGTTCTTTATCTTCTTCTTCTGCTGCTATTACTTCTTATATTTCTTAAATTTTTGATAATAGTAGGTGGGAGCCACGATGAACAAGTTTCTGTTTGTAATATTAAAATAACTGCTTTTTACTAAAAATGCCTATGTATGTATACAAGGTACATACACCAAAATAACATTTTTAAAATTTTTGTGTGTCTGTCTGTTTGTTCCGGCTAATCTCTAGAACGGCTGGACTGATTTTGACGGAAATTTTACTGATAGGTAGCTGATGATATAAGGCTAACTTAGGCTACTTTTTTAGACTAATTTTGCCCCGCGGTACGACAATAAGCGCGGGTAACACCGCGGGACTCAGCTAGTACTAAATATTTGAACATGTGGTGACAGAATACAGAGTGTAACTACTCTCATTCATCCTATTCTCAAGGTAGTAGAGCCATGCTGATTTCAGCGCGGTTGAGCCGGCTCGACCGGGGCGGTACTACCCTCGCACAGAACATCAACGTAAAATGACAGCAGCAGTGCTATCGTGTTTCATTGGTGAGTGCGAGACCGGGGGCTCAATGATGCGGAAGCATCACGAGGCCGCCATAGTATGGGTCACCATGCTGCATTGTTGCATTGTCTGCATTCGCAATGACTATGGTGACCACACTCTTGGATTCTGCTTATGCTTTCCATTAGGCAAAGTTTTTTTTTTTTTTTTTTTTTATGTTTGGCCCGCCAAAATGACTCTACTCTGCCTGATGGAAAACATAAGCAGAATCCAAGAGTGGTGGTCACCATACTCATTGCGAATGCAGACAATGCAGTATGGCGACCCACACTATGGCGGCCTAGTGATGCTGCTGCATCTTTTAGTCTAGTCAACAAGTATGGAACTTGTTGACTAGACAAATTGGGCCTCCGGTCTCGCACTCACCAACGAAACACGACAGCACTGCTGCTGTCATTTTACGTTGATTTTCTGTGCGAGGGTAGTATCACCCCGGTCGAGCCGGCCCGTTCGTGCTGAAATCAGCGTGGCTCTACTACCTAGACTCTAGTAGTAGACTACTAGTAGAATCATTTTGGCAGGCGCATAAAAAAAAAACATGTATTTAACCCGAACCACTCGTTTAAACCGTGGAGGCTTTTATGCGAGAGAGTGGTTAACCACAAATCACCGTCACCTACATTTCAAAACCACAGAAACCGTTACTGCCTTTTGAATCTTTTCTCAACTCTGTCAGGTTTTTTTTGTAACTCAGTGAAAAGCTCCAAAATAATGACCTTACATCGGTTTTCTTTGAGGTCATGTATTGACTCCTATCGAGTCTAACCTTTTCTATATTATATTGACTTTTCCAAGTTCTGATCCTGAAGACGGATTCTTTATTCAATTCACCGTTAAGTGTATTTTTCTTAGTTTTATTATAAACTATAACTATTATTATTTAAATCTACCCACATATCCTCATAATCCCGGTAGTGTAATTATCGACATTGTTAACAAATAGTTTACGTTTATAAAAGTTTATTAATATAGTTTACAAATGACAGATCATTGGCAGCGCGCCATTTTTGTTGCGTCCACTACATAGATATAGTAAATGTAGAAGCCTGAATAATCTATGCTAAAGTATTTTGTACTTTTGTAATGAGTCTTTATAAATACAAGTAAATAAGAAAAGATCCTGTAGAATTTTAATGAAATTATGGAAAGTTTTATCATATACTAATTGATGTACTTTAATTGCGCGATGTAGGATTTCCGTGTGTAGATTTTAGTGGAATATGTTTCTGTTTCGTTGAACTGTAATTATTGAATGAGTATTTGTGTTAATTATATGCATAAAATTCTAAAATTAAACCTTCAAATAAAAGTTGAATTATCAAGAAAGAAAATTCCACAAAATGCGTTTTTTTTTCTTGGCGATCCTATAATATGATGTATATTAAATTAGATATCTCAAAAAACTTTAAAATACTCAATACTTATCATACAACACTTAAATATAGTTGTTATTTAGTTAGAAAACCACGTAGTCCAAATTGCGCCTGGTCTGACCTGTACTTGCCCGATTCTTTGTTCTGTTTAGAAATATATCTATACACTATACGATACATTTGCATACATTATGAGACAGGCGATTCCGTACTACAATAATATAGTTTTATGTTCCCCATTTGTGAGTTTTATTGGGTGCTATTGTCTCTCGTAATGTCGGCGGCGGATTAAATACGTTTTTATGAACTTGACCTAAATAACATTTATTATTAGCTGGTTACGTACTATGTATTTTTAAGGCGCGGTTCAAACGGTTATAAGTTTAATATTTGTGTTTTCTTTGTTCACGGCTCCTGAAGAGGTAGGTAGGTAGGTTTGAAAGATAAATGGAGTATTTTCTTAGTTCTTTAATTTTTTTGGTTAGGTACTAGCTGAACCCCGCAGTGTTACCAGCGGTAGGACAATAACCGCGAGTAAGGCCGCGGGGCGAAGCTAGTCTAAAAAAAGTAGCCTAAGTTACTCCTTGGACAATTAGCTACCTTACCTACCGAGTTTAGCCGGAACAAACAGACAGACAGACAAGAATTTTAAAAAAATGTTGTTTTGGTATATGTACCGTGTATACCAATACATTTGCATTTAGTAAAAAGCGGTTGTTTTAATATTACAAACAGACACTCCAATTTTATTTATTTGTATAGATATCGAAGTAAAAAGCAGTCGTAAGTAAAGTTTCACATAAATTCGCTTAGTAGATTTTGCGTGAAAGTGTAACAAGCATTCGTGCGATGGTCAAATTCTTAAATAATAATAAATATGTTATGATGGTTTATACAGAGATATAGTCCAGCGCGGTCGGGACCTTGAAGGTGTTCTGAAGCAGTACATGACCCACGTGAAGCCAGCCTACCAGAGCTACATCGCTCCCTGCATGGCCCACGCTGACATCATCGTGCCCAGAGGTGGGGAAAACAAAGTGGCCATCCATCTGATAGTGCAGCATGTTCACAAGCAACTGCAGTTGGTGAGTTGTTGAAATTATTTAGATTTTTGAACTCGATACCAGGAATATTCCCACATTAGTCGCATACGCTACTACTGCGCTACCGAGGCCGTCGATATTGTTACGAGTTAGGGTTAGATGGGTTTGGAAAATAAACGATCTGACGTGTAAAAGAAACTTTATTAACAACACTCTTACAATCACAATGTCACTCCGAATAACAATCCTTAATGGTCGCCGAGGTTGCTAGGTTAATCACTGATATCACTTCGATGTTTATCGCACTGTAGCTCAAACTGAACGGACTGCGGCCCGCGAGAGTTCGTGTTTATATAGATTTTTTTACATTTACTAACTCTTTCGAGAAACGTCTCGAACCAGGGAGGCTGGAGAACTCGTTGTAAACAATCGCGCAACAACCTATCGATATTCGACGCTATGAATATCGATATAAGGTTTGTTATTCCGTGCCTCAAAAATCTCTTTTCTCGTTCGTTGTTCGCGAATAATCAAGAAAATTCTCGATCGTTGTTCGCGAATAATCTTTCTTTGTAACAATGTGTATTTTTTTTTGTTCCAGCGAGGATTCAAAGTCCGTGAGAAGCTAGCCATCGCTCACATCGGCCAGCCCGTACCTGACTCGTTATATGTACTCAAAGAAACACCTCAGGTAAGGTCCCGAACAGAGAAAGAAACTCACACACACACACAGAACTCTCTAGTGTGAGCATTAAGAATACTTAGCCATACTCTAAACTTTTTTGGGAACGGCTTTGGGTTAACTACGACACGACTGAAGTTAGATATTATAACGCGGAGTGACTTCCATTGGACCTCTACAATATAGAAATATGTCAGACATAGGACACAAAACGTCATCTAGCTACGCTGTCAGACGTCAAATATTTGAGTCTCTAGTTGAGAACGTGATGTAGTCATTTAAAACTACATCACCATTTCAACTAAAAGGTTGAAGTTAGAACTAAGCTAATCGGCACGAGATTTTCGATTGCGCGATACAGAGTTTTTGGCTTAGTGGCCAAGTAGTTCAGCGTACCTCCGCTAGGTGGCGCTGTAGTATATTTAAGTGTTGTCAAACTAAATGCTGTAATGGTTTTCCAGGTGGATGGTCTTCACACATTCATCAGGAATAAGGACACGCCTCGAGATGAGTTCGTGTTTTACTCCAAACGCTTGATGCGGCTCGTCATAGAGTTCGCCCTGTCACTGCTTCCGTACTCCGACCATACTGTTGACACTCCGCAGGGATTCACGTATAAAGGTAAGAGATTTCTTCTATTTATTGTTTTTTTAAAAGACAACAGTTGCATCAGGTATAAGTCCTGTGTTACATTATTTTCCACCTTAGGGACAAGTAATGTCCACACTAGGGAACTTTATAAACATACAAGAAACGGACTCAAAAACGTCCAGACTCAGAACAACAATTAGTGGATTCCATCTGGAGTTTGAACCCAATACTCTCAGCGCAGCAGAGAGCAGCGAGCTATATTAACCCTTATTCTTTTGTCATTTAGGTCGCAAATGCGATGTGGAGAAGATCTGTGGTGTGTCCATCTTACGAGCTGGAGAGACCATGGAGCAGGCTGTCTGCGACATCTGTAAGGACATACGCATCGGCAAGATACTCATACAGACCAACCAGGCGACAGGAGAACCTGAGGTAAACTATTCTAGATTTATGAGATTGAGGGAACAGAGAGTGCACCTGTTTGTGCACACACTTGTGCTTTATAATAGTTGGCTGGTCTTGAGACTGGCCGCCGTAATTGAAATCGGCTATAAGGAGTACATCATTCTATAAACAGTTAAATCAGATTACATATGAAAGTGTTAACTTATAGTAAGTTGTATTGTATTTTCTTTCGGCAGCTGTACTACCTGCGTCTGCCGAAGGACATAAAGGACTACCGCGTGATCCTGATGGACGCGACAGTGGCCACAGGTGCGGCCGCCATCATGGCCATCCGCGTGCTGCTCGACCACGACGTGCCCGAGCACAACATCAGCCTCGTGTCTCTGCTCATGGCCGAGATCGGCGTGCACAGCATCGCCTACGCCTTCCCGCAGGTAACCACCCACCCACCCTCACGTACAGAGCACAACATCAGCCTCGTGTCGCTGCTCATGGCCGAGATCGGCGTGCACAGCATCGCCTACGCCTTCCCGCAGGTAACCACCCACCCACCCTCACGTACAGAGCACAACATCAGCCTCGTGTCGCTGCTCATGGCCGAGATCGGCGTGCACAGCATCGCCTACGCCTTCCCGCAGGTAACCACCCACCCACCCTCACGTACAGAGCACAACATCAGCCTCGTGTCGCTGCTCATGGCCGAGATCGGCGTGCACAGCATCGCCTACGCCTTCCCGCAGGTAACCACCCACCCACCCTCACGTACAGAGCACAACATCAGCCTCGTGTCGCTGCTCATGGCCGAGATCGGCGTGCACAGCATCGCCTACGCCTTCCCGCAGGTAACCACCCACCCACCCTCACGTACAGAGCACAACATCAGCCTCGTGTCGCTGCTCATGGCCGAGATCGGCGTGCACAGCATCGCCTACGCCTTCCCGCAGGTAACCACCCACCCACCCTCACGTACAGAGCACAACATCAGCCTCGTGTCGCTGCTCATGGCCGAGATCGGCGTGCACAGCATCGCCTACGCCTTCCCGCAGGTAACCACCCACCCACCCTCACGTACAGAGCACAACATCAGCCTCGTGTCGCTGCTCATGGCCGAGATCGGCGTGCACAGCATCGCCTACGCCTTCCCGCAGGTAACCACCCACCCACCCTCACGTACAGAGCACAACATCAGCCTCGTGTCGCTGCTCATGGCCGAGATCGGCGTGCACAGCATCGCCTACGCCTTCCCGCAGGTAACCACCCACCCACCCTCACGTACAGAGCACAACATCAGCCTCGTGTCGCTGCTCATGGCCGAGATCGGCGTGCACAGCATCGCCTACGCCTTCCCGCAGGTAACCACCCACCCACCCTCACGTACAGAGCACAACATCAGCCTCGTGTCGCTGCTCATGGCCGAGATCGGCGTGCACAGCATCGCCTACGCCTTCCCGCAGGTAACCACCCACCCACCCTCACGTACAGAGCACAACATCAGCCTCGTGTCGCTGCTCATGGCCGAGATCGGCGTGCACAGCATCGCCTACGCCTTCCCGCAGGTAACCACCCACCCACCCTCACGTACAGAGCACAACATCAGCCTCGTGTCGCTGCTCATGGCCGAGATCGGCGTGCACAGCATCGCCTACGCCTTCCCGCAGGTAACCACCCACCCACCCTCACGTACAGAGCACAACATCAGCCTCGTGTCGCTGCTCATGGCCGAGATCGGCGTGCACAGCATCGCCTACGCCTTCCCGCAGGTAACCACCCACCCACCCTCACGTACAGAGCACAACATCAGCCTCGTGTCGCTGCTCATGGCCGAGATCGGCGTGCACAGCATCGCCTACGCCTTCCCGCAGGTAACCACCCACCCACCCTCACGTACAGAGCACAACATCAGCCTCGTGTCGCTGCTCATGGCCGAGATCGGCGTGCACAGCATCGCCTACGCCTTCCCGCAGGTAACCACCCACCCACCCTCACGTACAGAGCACAACATCAGCCTCGTGTCGCTGCTCATGGCCGAGATCGGCGTGCACAGCATCGCCTACGCCTTCCCGCAGGTAACCACCCACCCACCCTCACGTACAGAGCACAACATCAGCCTCGTGTCGCTGCTCATGGCCGAGATCGGCGTGCACAGCATCGCCTACGCCTTCCCGCAGGTAACCACCCACCCACCCTCACGTACAGAGCACAACATCAGCCTCGTGTCGCTGCTCATGGCCGAGATCGGCGTGCACAGCATCGCCTACGCCTTCCCGCAGGTAACCACCCACCCACCCTCACGTACAGAGCACAACATCAGCCTCGTGTCGCTGCTCATGGCCGAGATCGGCGTGCACAGCATCGCCTACGCCTTCCCGCAGGTAACCACCCACCCACCCTCACGTACAGAGCACAACATCAGCCTCGTGTCGCTGCTCATGGCCGAGATCGGCGTGCACAGCATCGCCTACGCCTTCCCGCAGGTAACCACCCACCCACCCTCACGTACAGAGCACAACATCAGCCTCGTGTCGCTGCTCATGGCCGAGATCGGCGTGCACAGCATCGCCTACGCCTTCCCGCAGGTAACCACCCACCTACCCTGACGTACACGAACAGGTAAACACCCACCGACTCTCACGTACACGTAAAGGTAAACACCCACCCACGTACACGTACAGGTAAACACCAACCCCCCTACGTGCACGTACAGGTAAACACCCACCTACGTACACGTACAGGTAAACACCAACCTTATATTACCTTTTGTGGGGGACAGGTGTGTCATGTCCCACCAACACAAAGGGAGGATCCTCCGACCAGGCGAGGTGATCATGCCTGGCGGGCCAACTGCCCAACGGTTGATGTTGGGATGTTGCATATATTATTAACGGCGTGAGAACTTTCACTGCGCGATTCAGGATTGGTAGTTTCTTAGTTTCCTTCCTTACTATGTAGTTCAGTGTAACTTTGGTAGATGGCGCTGTAGTATATTTCTGTTGCACTGTATGTGGAAGTCGCCACACTTTGATAACTCCACTGCTGACCATAAGCCTTCTTCTTAGGCCTACAGGGGTGCTTCACCACGCTAGCCAGATGGGTTGGTTTAACAGCCACTCGCCCCTGGTCGCCTCTTGGATATGGAGGTGGTGACACTCCTATTCTTAATCCGTCACCACACAGAGAATGACAACATAGTTTAACTCAAAGAAAACTCATTTTCTGTCTCCAGGTTAAAATCGTGACATCGGCATTAGACCCTGAGATCAACGAGAAGTTCTACGTACTCCCTGGCATTGGGAACTTCGGAGACCGGTACTTCGGCACTGAACCCTCCGATGAAGACTGAGCGACACGGGAGTCCTTTCATGTATCTAAGATGCTGTATTCTATTAGCGAATCTGATATGCAGGTATTTTTAATCGTTTAGTTCGTTTTATGTGTAGTAGGGCTCATTATTGCTTTAGTGATAAAATGCATTGCAATTATAGACATATTTGTATATATTAAGCTCAAAGACCGAAACAATCGCCTTTGACTTATAGTCAACGGCCTATGACAGTCCACTGCTGGGCATAGGCTTCTCTGTGAAAAAGGAATCTTAGGCTACAACTTTGACTTGTCACACGAATTCAATATTATAGATGTTTTACAGTGATTACAACATTTTTTAAGCTATTATTCCGCTTTATAAACGTTTTCGATCTTTAAGCGTAATATAACTTATATACCTAAATTTTGTATGCGACGCATCATTAAAATGGCCGTCTATTATTAAAAAGTGTCCGTTTGTATTTTCATGAAAATACTTAACTATTACAGAAAGTAATAGTTAATTTAGCTTACGTGTTCGTACGCGAATTTATATAAAATGAATACATACTTAATTATTTATATTTATGTACAATAATTTATATGACGCCAAAGTCTGATTCACAAATATATAATAAATATTAATTTGACTGAATTTCAAGGTATATACAAGGTGTTACAAACATTTGTGTAAATATATGACATTTGTAAAATAGAAATTCATTTAATTTTAAATGTTTTTATCCTTACGTAATAAAAAATGCGTTTGTAGTGGTTATGATGCCATAAATACCTTTGGCCTGCAAATTCATATGTAAATGCAATTCATATTTATAATCAAAACTTTCATTTTACCATTTTCTGCGCTTCTGAGGCTGTGCAACTGACAGAAGAACCCTCAAGAAACGTATGTACTTTTAGGCCTTGCTTCGCTGGTCACATAAGTTCCAGATAGCTTATCTGACAGATAATTTGACGACGTCAGAAAAGCTTATCGAAATTATCTGTAACCGGTGAAATAGAGCCTTAATCTCTTAATTATCATGTTTACTACTTACATAATATAATTATCTAAAGAATGTTATACTTAGATCAGAAAAAGTAGTCTTTATGCAAATAAAATGTGCAGTTAACGGGAATTAAACCCGACTAACCCAGTCCAATACTTAAATATATATTATTTATTTAGAAGTAAATTATTATTTTCCCTTACTTAATTAAAAAGTAAAATATGGCCACATAATTTTGTAACACGCTGTATATGCCAATGAAACTGCCCAATGTTCCTGACATAACTAATTATTCTAATTCTATCGTGTATTTAAATTAAAAAATGATAAAAAAATTATTAATTAAAAATTATAATAATGACTATTTGAGAATTTGTCCAACTGATTGTAATACTATTAATTATTTAATGTAAATGTCGTAAAAATGAATGAAAGTTTTGGATAAAATGTATTGTAATATGCTATGTATAAGTTATTACTACAAGTGTAGTGTATACCGCTTACAAGCCCATTTAGCAGTCCACTGACTGTTAGACATAAGCCCTCATTAGAAAAGGTCTGACGAAGAAATATCTCTACCCTAACTTCTAACAATTATTGACCATATTTCTTTTGCTAAACCTTACAGCAAACAATATATGGAGGGAGCGCTGAACGAGCGGAAAGCGTGATCAGAGTAGAGCGAGAGACTGAGTTTAGGTAGAGTCTGTCTCTCTCACCCAAGCATCTGATTGGTTGGTGTATTTCTCACCAAATCACACCAACCAATCACGGAGACTGTGTGAGAGAGATAGACTACCTAAACTCAGTCTCTCTCTCTACTATTCCGTTCACGCTTTCCGCTCGTTAAGCGCTCCCACCATATATTGTATGCTCTAAGTCTAAAACAGACATACATTATATCATATTTAATATCAAAAATATTTCTGTCTATTAAAAAAAATCCCGTATGAATGTTAAAAAAACTGGATAGGTTTTTGAATAGAAAATACGTTTGTTTTTAAATAGCTTGGTATATAATCTATATTTTGTATAAATAAAAAACTTACTCCCATAGCGTATTGATACGTATATCACGCTATACTAAACTTGTGAAGTTTAAATAATTTGACAGTATTTGTTTACTTGTGTAAAAAATATTTAATATTATATTATTTATATGTTATGAGAACTTTCAATGAGCTTACATTTATTATAAAGTCAGTTTTTGAAAATAGAAAAGTCCTAAAATAATCTAAGTAAATAATCTGAAAAACATCAGGGAATATGAATTTTTAAAGAGAACTATATTATACCCAAATATGGCATATATATACATTCTCATATTCCAATTTCCAGTGTCAACCATAATATCTTGTTTATTCGCTTATTAAAATCGGATTTCTTCCTGGCATATGCAATTACTATTAGCAGAACTGTATTAGCGCTTATTTATTCGAGTATTCGTTAGTTTTGTATGCACTGTACCAGTCACGCACACTTAATATTCCTAAGAAAGTTTATTACCCTAAGTAATATTATTATTAATACGATTTTTTATTTGTTTGCTACGTTTTTACGCCTTAACTACTTAACCGATCAGCATGAAATTTTGTATAAATGTTGCCAGGGTATAAAAAATGTTGTCACTGTTCCCAAGTACCTACCTAATAATAGTGGTACCTAATACTTATAATATAGTCTAACCTGAATGTTACTTAATTTGTTTCATAATATCTACATTAAGGAGGGCAAAGCCGTTAGCCAAAAGTTAGTTAAATATGTTTTCTAATTCCTCTAGTCCAGTGAACACTTAGGTCTCAGTTAGAAATATAAATTACCTTGGGTATTTTAGTTAGGAAAATGCTGGTTGTCCCATTTTTTGGAGTAATTTTATATTTTTATCTATGAGGGAGTTACGTGCCCTCAAATATACTGACAACTAGTTCAACCTTCGAATTCAGTTCGACCTCAGGCTTTCGGAGATGCGATGCGAAAAAACTGATATTCTGGTAAACCAGCCGAACTAGTAGCCGTCCCCAAATAATCTTGGGATTTTTAATAAAGGCTAGGAAGAAAAAAAAAGATAAATGAAATGTGATCGGCAACGTTGACAAGGCGGGGTAACTTTGAACAGGGCTAACTTCAATATGTGGTAGATTTTTGCGAATAATTTATAGTAACTTGCAAAAGTCTACCATTAATTATGACAGTTTTAGTAAATTGACTTTATGTGTATTATTTTTCTTGTTCTAAAGAGAATTACTTCTAATAATTCAATGAAATTGTATATCAGTTTTGTTATTTGAAGATAAATCAGGGTTCCATGTCAGAAACGTTTATGAAAAAAAAGACTTTAAAATTTGGCTATGTTGTCATACCAAAACATTTTTTTTTAAAGTACTGTGCAATGCAACCATACTGATTTTCATCCGGTTGGATTTATAACAGTTATTTTCATTCCGAATATAATGTACTGCCATTTTCTTTTTTTCAGTATTAGGATATATTCATTTTCGCGGTTTTTCTTGAACCATTTTGTATGTATATATTAGAGAAATTGGCATTTGATTTTAAATAGGAAACCTCGCTTTTGTAAAATAAAACAATCATGATATTATTTAGCGTAATTTTAGTATTTATTGTACAGTATTTGTGTACTGTTTGTAGTTTTAAGCTTAGAAATAACTACTATTTGCTACTTAATGATTGTGCTTAATTTATTTTTAATGCTAGCAATACTATTATTATTTTTTGTTCATATATTACCTCTGAAATAGAGAGATGAACTGGACTTTTATTTTTAAATATTTTTTGACTGACGACTCAAGTCTCTGTGAAGAATAATTTCGTAACTTTTATCCTAGAATGTTGAATTTGTTTGAAGGTTTGACATGTAACTATGGTTGGACGGTCAGTTTTATAAGTTGTCGATCGTTCAGTATCGATATTCTGTTAGGATCGTATCCAGTAATTTTTGTTTGTAACCAATAATTTGAACTGTAACACTTTGAAGGCTAAATTGCATGTATGTAAGTTCATGATAATCTGTTTCATAAAAGTTAGTGAAGGTTTATAAAAGAGACTTTTATAAGGAATTTTAAGGATCTGAAGAACTTACTTAGGGAGGCCTGTTACGCTCTCCATAACATGGATTTGAATCTAAATACACAGACACGCAAAATTAAACTAACACATACTAATTCTATAAAATACTTTACTAGGCTAATGAAAACCTGATAGAATCTTATCAGTTAATAGAAACTGGATATTTTCTATTTATAAGGACAATTTAGAGTTCAAAGTGTTATTAAACTGCACAACTTGATGTACAATAATGGTACATAGCTGTATAGAATTAAGTCACTGTGAATATTAAATTGAAAAACTTAAAAAAATATGATGCGAAAACGAAATAAAAGATTTGAATGAGATTATTTGTTTTATTATTTCTATCTATAGATTTTATTGATAAAATAATATGTTCATGTCCCTTGTGTAAAGAGGCAGGGGAAAGCTGCTTTCCATTAAATAAAATCAATTTTTATTTACTTTAAACAGGATACATAATGGTGTTACATATCCTTTTGGTGTATACGCTATGTGCCAGTTGAAATGAATGTACGTGTCACACACTTTTGTTAATAAAACATATGGTTTTTGCTTTCCTCACCGTCCTTCGACTGCAACTGCGCAACTCTGAGCCAAAAGATCAGGGTCTCATACGTATTTCTTGAACTTTATTCAACAACAGTAATAGTTTGTGTTCGCTTCCTTGTTATGCTATGAGGAGAAAATTAGCTGACGGATGGCCTAATACCAAGTGAAGAAAATGAAACTTTAGATAACTTTATACCTAAAGAAGGTATTATTTTCAGGTAAAAAAGTAAATAAATCCAAATTCCATGCTGCATCTTTTATTGAGTATATATCCAATTATAAATCCATTTATATCACTTTTTGATCTGTCAAATATGGTCGCAGGCGTCTAGGTGGCGCTGGAATACTACGTCCAGATGTTCGTGCTTTGACATCAGTTCACCATGAGGACATTGATTCTTCCTGTAACAGAATAATATTCCCACAATTAAATGAACATAAGATTGAATGACAGAAGTGGACATCATCACCATTTAGTACCGTTATACGTACACATACAGTTAGTTTTTGGTAGGAGGAAACGATTTTTCTATGTGAATTCAGTAAAACATTTAAAAATGTAATCTTACTTATGATACTCCTCGCATTCCTCCATCGTAATATCAGACCCGACGAGTCGTGAACCAAAGCCACTGTAGTACGACGAATAACGTTGCTGAAATTGAAAGATAATTTTTATTTTAAACATACTTGCCGTAGTACAGAATTAATATTATCTCATGTGTTATTTTGAAACCCAATTAAGGCAGCAAAGTTCTCTCAGACTTGAAATCAAATCAAATAAAAACAAATGAAGATTTAACTATTTAGGGGGTTTCAGACCAGTGTTTTTGTTATTGTGTGTATACAATAGTTTTAGCCTGCGTGCTTCTTATACGCCCACTTTTGAATCTATTTTAAGACAGCTATTAGAAAATTAAGTACTGCAAATCAATGCTTTATAGCTCTCAAACCTGCAAATTTTTAGATATTATCTGATCGGAGATAACGCTGCACGCCAATCGAAGCGCCTTCGCAACGGCGTCGATGTATTTGACGTACGTAGTCGTTAATTCCCGCAAGTCACTATCCCTCCGAGGATACAGCTTCAAGTTTATACCACCAGCCGGTATCGTCCCCTAAATAAGAAATAACAATATGTTATTACATATTGGTAGATTTCGGCAAGGATGGCAACTGGCAACATTTTTTTATTAGGTACTCAAAATTGTATATTTTTGTATAACCTATAGTTATAGAGATCATTTGCTAAAGACTTAAATAAGCGAAGTATTAAAGGCATCACACTACGCTGGCATCCAAATAGTTTTCCGAGAACGAATAAGGTACTGAATTGGGTTCTTAGGTTTGTGAACCTACTACAAACTAATAGTTGAAACTGTGAAATATTCCTCAAAAATTCTGTGATGTTATTTTTATTTTTGGTAACCTAAAATATCATGTCATACATACCTATAGTTTTATCAAAAAGTAACTAACTACAGTTTTGAGTTGTACGCATTGTATTTAAATCGGTACAGTCCTTACCTGATCAACTATACATTTCATCATTAGGGTAAGAGATTTGCTGTCGTAATGACTTATATTATTTGTCATCGATACACCGCCGAGCATATTGTACCTGTAACAGACACTTCTATCAATTTTCTTTCAAATTTTCTTCATTATTTTTGTAAAAATAACTCAATCGAGTATAATCTTGATTTACAAACACGAATGAATTTATACTTTGAATAAGCAGTTTTTCGGACATGGCTTTAAAAACTTTTTATTGAAACATTGTTTTGTTTTCTTACTAGGAGACATACCCACAGTTTGTAGCCTATACTTTTTATAAAATAATAAGACACCGACATGACGTCATCAACGCTATCGCTGGTTGGTTCATTTCGTGTTATGTTGCTATAAAGTGTTAACTGGATAGTGACGTCACACCGCGCACCGTATCGCTCTCGGAATGCGAGACCATGTTTTCTTAGACCATGCCAGATTCTAAATTATTCATGTTAGAAGAAACTTACACATTTGCCATATACATATGATGTCCAGGCGACACAAAAACCTTATAATATCGATCCAAGTTATAATTCTTCAATAAATATAAACAACTCGTTACATCCCACATGTAAGTGTGAATCAAATCTCTTTCACAATGAGGCGAGTGTTGCCAGTTACCATAACTATTTCTACTATGGTAGATATTATTATAAGGCATTATCAACAACTGGCAACGATAATTAAGTCTCTCTTTATATTCAGCTGTTAATTTTAGCATTTTGGCAAATAATTTGATTTCTCTTGCGACGTCGGTTTGAAATAGTGAATGATAGCCTTCTCTGTACGGCCATAGTAAAAAGCATTCCGCATTTAATCTCTGTGCGACTTCTAGACATTTTTTTATCTGCGAGGCTGCTTGAATGAAAACGGAGGCGTCGTTGCTTGTAGAAGCACCAGAAACGTATCTGAAAATATAAAATAGACACTGTGATCTTACTTAAGATGTTTTGAATTATCATCTTTATATTTCGCGGTTCTAGTTCACTATTTTAACAATATACTATTGATCCATGGGCGTAGTATGACTTGCTATATAATGTATGGGTATGACGTCTCTCAACACTAAGTCACGTGGTCAAAACAAAATGTTAGCCAATAATGCAACTTGGCTGCAAGTGCACTTGCAGCTTTGCTGCAACGTGTGTTCCTCACTCTCTCCGTCTCTGTCAAGAATTCTGCTCGCCATTTGCGCAATTGATCCCTAACTAATAACAGCAGAGTAGCAAGACATACCTTGGGTGTGAGTGCAAGTCAGGAGCTATCCACAACAACTTAACATGGTATCTCGGCGTCAGCTCTTGAATATATTCCACTATATCATCAAAGTGAGTCTTGTTTTCTTCCCAAGACTCAGAGTACGGTACCAAATCAGAATCGAAGGCCGTCCAGTATTTTATACCAAGTTTGGAACAAAGGTCAAAGAGTGCCTTTATACAGCGCTTGTGATTGTCTATGGAGTCTGTGTTGTCATCCCAGGCGCGGGAGTACGTTGCACGGCCGTAAGTGTCTGAACCTGAAATGCAAAGCTTATAACTTAATATACCTACAGGTATTGTTAATACAGAGGAGACAGAGAAAAGAGGAGAAATATCGAAATTGGTTTATATTGGCTGAAAAAAAACAGTATGAAAGCGCAAACTAAAACTTAAGAATTTTTTCTAAAATTAATAACGCTTTAAAAGGTGTTTACCACCTTAAAACACAACAGTTTTGGCCATGGGTAACATAAAACTAAGTGGAGTGGCAACGATAAGTGCTTATCTATGTCTAATGCAACACCATACTTAATTCTAATAAGACATATGTTTACCAAAACTGTGAGTCTACCTCCCAAAATGAAAGAATTATCCAAATCGGTTGATAACTGACAAGTTCTGAGATAACATATACAAGATCCAACCAATTTTGAAATCGATCAACAACAATTATGCAGAAGCATCTCAATAGGCCGCAATAATGTGAGTCATCATGCTGCGTTACCTACATTCGCATTGAGTATGGTGACCACTACACTTGCATTCTGCTCATGCTTTCCATCAGGCAGAGTAGAGTTCCTTTGGCAGGTTAAGATTAAAATAATAATAGTAGCAACATGACTTCAACATCAATATTCTTGTAATCCCCTCCAAGTAAGCTATACTCTTTGCGCTGTAGCATGGTGTGTGGCATGGTTCAGTAAGATTTCGTTTCACTTCATTATTTATTCGTAGCAAATTATGACTTAGTATTTCAGCTGTACCACATTCGCAATTATATTAAATCATTAATAGCTGTAGTAAATTAAATTAAACCATAAACTGTAGTAAATTAAATTAATCCACCACGCACCATGCTACAGCGCAAAGAGTATAGTTATGTGAACATCAATCGATAGTAAGTTTCCTAAAGTCGATTAAAGTGGCGTGCAATGGTAGAAGCCTATGTCCAACAGTGGACTGCTACGATGATGATTATGATGCAGTTATCTTACTAACCATTACTCCTGAATTCCGTAAGAGAGATGCTGTACTTCAGCCACTCTTCCATGGACCGAGAATGTATGCGCTCTGAACTGTTATAGTATCGGTAATTGGTTGATTCTGACGGCGACGCCATATTGTTGTACTCTATCTTGTCTATACCTGGCATGACAACGGATAAAACATAGAACGAAATATTGCTTTTTAGAAGTCTAAAAACTGTAATTAAGTACTATTCTTTAAATAGTTTTCTTAATCTATACTTAGACCCTTTTTTACTGTCCTACTGCTGTACGAAGATCAATATCCCTATCTGATACTGCCTCGTTGGTCTAACTGCCAATCAATCTGTCTCGGGTTCGAATCCCGGGTGGGGCCAAAAAAGTGTTATCGGATTGTGAGAGTGAGGTTAGGTAACAGAGAGTGCACCTGTGTTTGCACACACACTTGTGCAATTTAATATCTCCTGCGTAATTGACTGCACCGTTGATACTGGCCGCATATCTGAACTCGGTTACATTAAAGGTATACGATTATCTGTGCAGATTCTGCTTACTTTGGGATCTGACCGCCGTATGCCTTGTGTAAAACTTTTAATATTAGCCAAGTAATTAAAATAAATAATATAAATTAAATACAAATTTAATACACTTTACGATCAAATCTACACCTAATTACCTTGAAAATAATCAACATTATCCTGTCTTGGCTCTCTAGTCTTCTGACGTTTCGCTCCGGGTTGATTGTAGGCCGCCATTTTGCACTCACTTCGTTATCCAACAGAAATTACACTACAGAGGGACAGACAGACGTACGATCCTTTTATAAAGTAACGTGAATGGACGCACTAGGGCGTGATAGGCCTTTGTCAAACTGGATATTTAACGCATTGTTTCTAACCAGTATTTTGTTATTGTCGACTTTTGATTTCGTTTGGCTATTGTGTAAAATATATGTAGGGATTATGTTCGCTTTAGTTGTACCTTGTACATGCACGAAAAGGAAAACATACTGGATCATATAACCGCCTGGTTTTTCTAAAATGGCGGTGTTATTAAACGGTTTAGACAGGAACGTATCCTCGCTGAACCGTTTCCTTAATAAATATGTCAGTTAGATTGTGACCACCGCTTTTATCGGAGTTTTTCTGAGTGAAGCGAACCACAGACGAACTAAGATCGCTGGCATTGCTCGAAGAATTGCCAAACTTAAGTGGCAGTGGGCAGGGCACACTGCTCGCAGGGGACTAAAAATTTCTGAAGAAGCGACCACATACTGGATGATGAAGCGTGTGTAGAGCCCCGAGGTGTTCTGACGACCTGAAGAAATTAGCGGGAAACCGTTGGATGTGGGCAGCAAAGGGTCAGTTATTGTGTAGAGCCTTGGGCGAGGCCTATGTCAAGCAGTGGACGTTATCCGGCTGAGATGATGATGACGACCTAATAGTCCGGGATCCCCGGAACAAATTTTACTAGTTATTACTATCAAGCAAATTTTTTGTGAGTGGCTTTATTTTGATGAGGGCACATATTTCACCTTAAAAGATATTCTATTAGAGGAAGATAATTAATAGCGCTATGTAACATCAAGCTACAACCAGTAAGACTCGAGCATCAACAAGTGAGTCCACACCAGACGATCCAAAATGGATCGACGATCCCGCGATCCAAGATCGTGATGCGTGGAGCGTGAATCGTACTGGGCCGATCCAGTTCGTTGAAACTGCGATCCTGAACTACGCTCCAAGCGATCCATAGGCGATCCGTGATTAAGTCGAACTCTTGCTGGAGATGGAGTCACACGTACAGCGACGGCGTCGAATTGCTGTGACAGCATCAACCTTTATTTTGCTTAAGTATTTGCATAAAAAATCACATTTTTTTGTGCAAATACTTAAGCAAATAAACCATGGTGCTTGTTTTATTATTTAGCTTGCCCTGTTTGTTTATTTGTTTGGGTCAAATCTTGTAATTTAAATTTGACCCCCCTTCTGTTGACAAAAAGGTAATTGATCTGAAATTTGGTACACACCTTTACACACAATTCTGTTTCATTGTAAATCCAAGATGGCCGCCGCTACAAAATGGCGGTTTACAAATTTTGTCACGACTACCTCAATATGGGTATCAAATAAATGGGGTTGACTCTATAAAAAAATTAAAACTAAAAACTTGAAAATAAAAAAATATGATAAAGAATGTTTAAATTAAAAAGATTTTTACATATTTTTTTATTTCATGTTTAGACACAACTCAGACTGAGTTGCGCTGATCAGCTAGTATAGAAACACAAAAGATAAGAGAAAACACAAAGTTAAAAAAAGACAAAAAAATCTTAAAAAGATTTTATTTCCTTATAATAAAAATATCCAGATCAATCTAAACACAACTGCAGCGAACAAAACCACAATAGGCAGAGGCAGTTTGGTTCCTGTCCTTAAACTCTGAACACCAGACACTTCCCCTTTCTTCAAAGGTGCAGTCAGACCCATCATCTTCGGCTTGTCTATGGGCTCTCCCATCATAGAGAATTTAGAAGCACTCGTAATCTTCACCGTCAACATCTTCCCCATGTACTTCTCCACTTTAGGAACTAATACTTGTTCGTAAAACTCGTTGTGGGCCACGAAATAGTTTTTGTCGTGTGATATGTCTGTGACAAGGACGTCTTGTACCTCGCCGACTTTGTGGCCATACGGTTCGTATGAGCGGAATAGTTCTGATAACACTTTTGTACGTTTTTTTACTTCTTTTGCAGGTACCTGTGGTAAGAAAAATAAACAAACATTTTATCAAAAAAAAACGACTTCAAGAGCTGGACCAAATTAAAAAAAGAGTCATCAAAGGTTACAAACATAAACAAAAAAATACAGTCGAATTGAGAACGTCTTCCTTTTTGTAAGTCGGTTAAAAAATTGGGTAAATTTATAATATTTTTTATTAAGATCGATCATTAATTAATTAATAGTTTTCCAAAATAAAAAGTAGGGTTTTTAAAAGACAACAGAGTATATACTGAGTCGTTAGACTTTACAAATATTCATTCAAACGGACACCATTTATTTATACAATCAGCTGCTCACTGCACTTACAGAAACACTGCACCAAGTACACCCAGACTCAGAACAACAATTTGTGTATCACACAAAGTGTTATCCTGTGTGGCAGTGAGAAGCGGCAAGATAACCGCATAAATTACTGTGTAGTCGCATATGTATGTAAATCTATTTCTGTATCATTATAATGTGTATAAAAGCCTAAAAGGTACCTTGGTCATCTTAGCTGCAGGAGTGCCAGGTCGGGCGAAGAACTGATTGATGAACAGCGACGGGAAACGGTACTTGTCGCACAGCTTCATCGTGTCTTCGAAGTCCGCATCAGTCTCGCCCGGGAACCCACATATTATATCTGTTGCTATTGTGATCCCGGGGACCCTGGAAATGGAGGTTATTATTTAGACTTATTTCACTATATCTCGGGTTCGATTCCCGGGTCGGACTGCTGTTGGGTTATATAACAAGAAATTCTTAATGTAATGGAGTGTGGAAGATGGCGGTGCTTCCCGCCTGTGCCTCGGAGAGCACGTTAAGCCGTCGGTCCCGGTTGACATGAACATCTATGGCAATCGTTATTGGGAAGTCAGGTCCCTCAAATATACTGTAAATATTGATCCTAGCGTAAAAATAATAATGACCAAACTTGTGAGAAATTAAATTTCCAACAACTTTGGATACTGTCATTTTTGTTCTAAAGTTGAAAATTAACGAGCTGTTTCAGAAAAACGAAAAAATTTTACTTTAAAACAAGATGGCGGCGAACCCTCTACCGGGATTAGTTCGAAAATCGAGATTTATATTACCAACCCCCCCCCCCCCCCCCCGACGTTTAAAATAGAAAAACAACGTAAAATGACAGCGTTCGTGCTGTCGTGTTTCGTTGGTGAGTGCGAGACCGGAGGCCCAATTAGTCTAGTCAACAAGTTTCATACTTGTTGACTGGACTAAAAGTGTGGGTCGCCATACTGCACTGTCTGCATTCGCAGTGAGTATGGTGACCACCACTCTTGGATTCTGCTTATGTTTTCCATCAGGCAGAGCAGAGTCATTTTGGCGGGCCAAACATAAAAAAATCGCTCCCCGGAATTTTTTCTATTTAAATGTCTATCTCGACTGGACTATCAGGGTTGCGGAGGTCCGATGCCAGTCGCTGCGTGGAAAAACTGGTGTTCAGGTAAAACTGGTTGAACTGGTAGCCGACCCCAATTAATCTTGGGAATAATAAAGGCTAGGAAGATGATGAAACTAGGAAACTGTCATCGAGACGGGCCCGTTGGTCTATAGTCTCTATATATAGTCTAATCTAAGAGGTACCGTGTAACAGTTCTGACAGATTGAAGAATATCCGATTATCGATATCATTTCTTTACATCTACAAATCGATTTCAGTTTTACAGATTTATGTAACAGGCGTGAAGATCAAACTCACAACACTAGCTGTATTATGCATTTACTATTTTCATATAAGAAAAAAAATCACTTTTTAATGTAACCACAGATAAAAAACCTGGTGAGTGTCCAAAACAATATGAATTAACTTACATTTGTCTGAGAAAGTCGACGACCCGTTCAAAGTCAGCTCTGGTGTATTCCCTCTTCATATCAGACAGCACCTGGTCACTCCCTGACTGTACTGGCACGTGCAGGAACCTGGACAGATAATTATATTCTTCATCATCCACAGCCTTTAGACAACTGCTGGACTGGGTTTAGGCGTATCACCAAACATTGGATATCATCTTCCACATACAGCGCAACAGCAGCATACTACAGCGCCATCTACCGAGATACACCGAACTACGGAGTGACGTTACTACACGGAGTACACAACACTACTAATCCTGCATCGCGCAATAGAAGTTCTCGCGCCGATTATTATATAGGTACAACATACCAACATCAACCGTAGGGTAGTGGCCCTCCAGGCAAGATCACCTCGCCTGGTCGGAGGATCCTCCCTTTGTGTTAGAGGGACATGACACACCTACCCTCCACAGAACAGTATATTATTACTACTAAAGTTAATATATATTTTTCTTTTTTATGTATTCCTATACGAGGCTTTTTTATGTATTCTTACTATATAGAGGCACGACAGACAACACAACAGACCACCTGATGGTAAGTGGCTACCACGGTTCATTTTCAGTAAATCCAGTGATCAGATCCATTATTTGCTTTATCTCAAGAAAATGTACCTAATAAGAATAATTTATTAGTAGTCAAATTAATGAATACTATTATTTTGAAATCCTGACACTTGTCTTGGTGAAATAGTTTTTTTGCAAAAGAAAGTAAGCAATGAACGACGAAATGGCAGAAGGAAGGCAATTAATAGTAGATTAGTAGCCAAGGGCTGTAAGGCATCAATTGCAGCCCGAGATATTTAGGCGCTCGCCTACAGTTCGAGGGTGCAATTGGTGCTTACACCCGAGCTAACTATTCTGCTTTACATCTCGATTGTGAGGTAAGTAGAAAAAACCGGCAGTATAAGAATTCTATTAAAGTTTTCTATTCCCGCCTTTTTTCATTAAAAATAACCAAGCAAAGAACTTTTAATTTTTTTTTTCAAGAACGAAATTGAGCTTCGCCGTTCGATATTCAAAATTGATGACTATTATACTCACACGAAGACAAGGCTGAATAGCAAAGCGACCTCTTTGGTCATTGGGCTGAATGCATGATGTCTATTGCCAGTATGATGGTTAGATGTACGCGAACTTTTTGAAAGAAAGAAGTGTTTTTTTTTTTAATTACTTACCGCCCTAGGACTTTTCGAGCTACATTATTATCCTAGAGCGCTAATTAGTCACCTACAAGCCCCATTTGGAGGTAATAAAAACCTACTTACCGAACATGAGAGATGTAAAAAATATTTAATAATAAGTATAAATAGATGTGTTTGATAAATTAGTTATATCACCTATCCACATCTTAATATCAGGATCTAACGAAAAATAAAATCGTCATTAGACGCGTCATGGATCTGGCCAATGGAGTCTCTGAGATTGTGCGAATAAATAATGTCTCAGTAGATTCACATTTTGAAATAAGGATCTAATGGGAAAAAAATTGGCAGTCATAAGGACTGCCGACAGAAGTGACATAACTTAGAATGTTATTCGTAAAATTAATGTGTAAAATTAGAAATTTCATTATCTTTGAATTAAAATTTATCAACATCAAACATTAGCATGTCGGTGACGCGAACCCATAAGATCTTCCCCTACCAAAATGTGCTCAACGCGGCCAAAGAAGTTTTCACTTCGGAAATGTCATGTCAGTATTATGTGACGTTAGCATGTCGGTAACGCAAACACATAAGGTTTTCCCCTACCAAAAAGTGCCCAACGCGGTTATAGAAGTTTTTATTTCAAAAATATTCTTATTAGATCCACCATGGATCTGGTCAGTGGATCTACTGAGAATGAACTGCTACCGCCGACCACAAGCTGCAACTCAAGAATCACAAGGTATGCATATATTTTGTCTTCCACCCAGAATTAATCATATACAAATACTTTTAAAATACTAACACCTATCTATATCTCAATTTGAGAGAATATATTATCAAACTTACTTGTAAACCCTTGGATGGTGCATAATCTTAGCCACTTCAGAAAGATGTTCTAGAATATAAGGAGGATTGGTCATGCCCAGTCTGAGTCTACATCCTTCAGGAATAACCTCTACAAGCTTCCAAAGTAGTTCGGGTAATGAGCTGCCGATATCTCGACCGTATGTGCCTGGAAAATCAGAAACATAATTATTATTTAAACCCATTGACCTTGCCATTTCCAGCCAGCAATAGCAGGGCCACCGAGGACCAGGCTCCGTTTTATTCCTTGTGCTTGCCATCAGGAAGGTTTTGCCTTAGAATGCGGCGTGGCTATCACAGTGAGAGGTACTGCGCTCAGTGGGATACTGCTAGCTATACTCTGATATACTATTCCTTAGTAAATTTTTACTACACCCAAGTGAGGAAGGGATTGGTGCTGTTTTTAGCCGGCACCACACGGCAGCAAACGATGATTATAATTTTTATGTTTTTTTTTAAATTTTCACTTGTAGGCACTATTATCACATAACTGGGCACAATGTAGCGGGAGGACTACCTCAAAATTTCCCTCCATTTATTCTATTTATTTACTTTATTGTCCATACTTGTATTATAAATTCAAAAGAAACTCTGTCAATCTGTTTGTCTGTTACGCTTTTATAGCTTTGCTGCACCGATTTCTATTAAATTTTCCAAGAAGATAATTTCATTCTTGAAGAAGGACACAGGCTACATTTTAGGGCGATAACAGACATACATGCAAGCGGAGCCGCAGGCAAAGGCTAGTTTAGTACATCAATTACATAATAAGTTCCTCTCAAATGAGTGTTACACCTATAACACAACTTCACAAGCATAGACTGTGCTTGGACTGAAAGCCAAAGTTAATAGATGTTTTCATCTTTACCAAATGGATTATACTCTTACTTGACACAGTATAAATTAAAATATACCAACCAGTATCTTCACTTGTGAGCCAAATCTCCACAACACCTTCTGTGAAAGACTGTCTCGCCCTCTCCACAATCTCTTCAGGAGGGTAGCTCCCTAACTCCCCCCTGGCATGTTTAGTTTTACAGTAAGTGCACTGATTTAAACACCCCGTGTTGATGGGTATTATCTCTATAAGGGGGTTCTTGCGCACTTTGGGGAGAAGAAGTGATGCACCGCCTGCCTTCCGACCTTCACCGGTCTTTTTTTGGCCGAAAAGACGTACCGTATGACCTGGAATAAATGTCTGGTTTAAAAATACAATTGTCTGTTTCATGTATTATATAAATGTTATCTCTGCTATGTTTATAGAAAAGACACTGCTCTTTATTGCCTTGTTGGTCTAGCGGTTGGCAATTGCGACTGCCAATCAAGAGGTCTATGGTTTGATTACTGGGATGGGCCAAAAAGTGTTATTTGACTTTTCTGATTCTAGAACTGTTTAATGACAGCCCGGAATTTGGAAGTTGGGTCGTAACCCCGCCTCGGAGAGCACGTAAAACGTCGGTCCTGCACTCATGTCCTGAATTTGTGGTCACAGCATTGCCAGATTTTTTAGTGAAATCGGGATTTTGAGACTTTTTAGTTAAAAAAGCAGGATTCTTTCGTCGAAAACAGGACGGGTCGATTATTCCCAAAAAGCGGGACAGAACCTCTCCCGCGCGGGATATAGCAATTTTGATTAAAAAAGCAAGAAGTCCCAACATTATCGGGACGTCTAACAACGCTGTTTGTGGATCACACTTTGTGTATGAATTCATATCCATTAATTAAGATCCATAAATTGTTATTATGAGTCTGGGTGTTTTTTGAGTCCGTTTCATGTATGTTTGTAAAGTCATCAGCGATACAGGATTTATTATTAATGTGGATGTTGTCTTTTTAAAAAAATACAGATTCGCCATCAGTCCAAAACATTTTTCGCAGTCAAACACTCCAGATCCATCGGCGGTTCCAAACACATTCCAGATGTGTTAATCAAACTTAATGTGTAAAGGGCTCTTATATTTTAACTAGCAAGGTTATTAGCAAGTCAAGAACCATACCTTTTAATGTCTCTTCCACTATCTCCACTATTCTATCTATCTGTTGTACTCCAACCACACTCAGGCCAGTCAAGTAATTTGCACGGGGAGCTCCTTGCGGCACACAACCTGCCACTACCACATGTATACCACGACTCTGACCGAGTTCTATCTCATTCCTGAAAAGATATCGTAAATAGCACATCTTTAAAAAAAATCTTGTGTGATTCAGATATTCGTATATTAAAACTATACAGATAATAAATGAAACTAAATATTGTTAATTGTAATAAGATAATTAAGGATAAAAGAACAAAGATAAAAATTAATTAAGATTTCTATTTCAGAGTATTTAAAATAATCCATATCAATATTCTAAATTCGAAAGTAACTCTGACTGTGAACGGGTTTATGCCGTCGGTATAAACCGTTGCCCCAATTTTGACATGGAGATACTTTGATTCTGGAGGAAGGACATAGACTACTCTTAACCACGAAAACCAAGATCCGTTAAACAATTTCGTTTGGCGAGTATCAATTGATTAGATCTAAGTTACTATTATAAATAAAAAAAAATGTCTGAATTCATAATTTGTTACAACAAAACTGAGCTTAGAAACAAAAATAAAAAACCATGAATTAAACTTATAAGATTTATCTTATATATAAAATTCTAGTGTCACAATGTTAGTTACCATACTCCTCTGAAACGGCTGGACCGATTTTTATGAAATTTGGTGTGCATATCGGGTAGGTCTGAGAATCAACCAACATCTATTTTTTATACACCAATATTATTATTTTTGGCAAAACAACGTTCAAATCAGCTAGTAATCTTATAAGTTTGCATATCTTATTTGAAATCAAACACACTCACTTAAAATGATCTTCAGCAGGACTTTTTACTGTGCAAGAGTTGAGTAGCCATAGCTGAGCATCAAACTTATCCTCAGTGAGTTTGTAGCCATTGGCGGCTAACAGACCAGCCATATACTCCGAATCCGAGTTGTTGTGAGCGCAACCCCATGTCTTTACATAAATTGTTTGAGTACCTGGAGAAGAAGAATCAGAGAGATTCATTATTTGGAGAAGATATATTATATGGACTATGTATGTATTATGTATGGATTTGTGAAGGTTTAAGTACATGAAGTGTTATAATTTCTGTTTATCCTATTCGTGTCGTAAGAGCCGACTACGGGAGCCAGCTACACAAGGCAACAGCACTACAAAGAGAAGGAAGCTTCAAACAAACTCTATACCAACGCATCTAACCGGAATGATTTAGAAGACCAAATCCAAGGAGGGTGTGGCATACTATATCATTCCAGTTGTCTAAAGAGAGGTCTGTGTCCAGCAGTGGACTACTAAAGGCTGTTGGTGACGAACGTATATTAGCAATAGACTGAAATACATATTTATTAGAGGTTATTACCTGGTACAACACTCTCCAAAATAACCTTTTCAACTGGGTCTGAATCGGGTTTAGTGTCACGTTTTTTTGACCTAACGCTCACATTTTTTCTTGAAGCGTACCTCTCTTTTGGTGTAATATCTTGTGAGGATATTAAATCCTCTATATCGTCAATAATTTCATCAAAGGCACCTGGCATTTTGAATCGTTTGTCTTTGTTTTGACAGCCATTTGACATTTAGGTGTATGTCAATTTTGTCAGTTCAAAATTTACAGATAACTTAGTAATTCGTTCAGTTACTTTTAACTGCATTTCCACTTCCGTTTATTCAACTTAAGTTCATATTACATAAGAAAATAATCTTTATTTATTACTTTAAATAACACATGTTAATTGCTTAAAAGGAAAGTTCTCCCTTTTATATATTACTAGCTGTTGCCCGCGGCTCCGCCCGCGTGTATGTCGGTTATCGCGGCAAACAGTAACCTATGTGTTAATCTGATGTATCTTCTATACTTATAAAATAACATGTCCTGACTGCCTGACTGACTGATTCATCATCGCCGAGCGGAAACTATTAAACTTGGGAATACAAAATTTGGTGAGTATGATCGTTTCATGAAGGAATTTTGGAATTTCTACCCCCAAGCGGGTGAAATAGGAGTTGAAAGTTTGTATGGATGTCCTTCATTTTTTAAGTTAGAAACATGAAGGGTGAAATAGGGGTTGACGTTTTGTATGTAGGTTAGTCTGGAGGTCCGTCATTTTTGAAGTTAAAAACATGAAAGTTTATTTTAGGGCTATTTAAGAAATATGAAACTTTATTTTTGGATTACTTATAAAAATTTGTAGATATTATGTATTTCAACGTTTCTTTATTCTACCCCTAAGGGGGTGAAATAGGGGTTGAACTTTGTTTGGAACTTCGTCATTTTTAAATTAGAAACATGAAACTTTTCTTTTGGTTTGGGCTACTGATTGAAAATGAATAGATACGTATTTAGGCCTTTCTCGATATTCTACGCTGAAAGGAATAAAATAGGCGTTGACATTTCGTAAGCGGGTTAGTCTAGAAGTCCGTCAGTTTTGAAGTTAGAAAAATGAAAATTTATTTTAGGGCTATTGATAAAAAAATAGGAGATACGTATTTAAGCGTTTCCCAATATTCTACCCGTAAGAGGGTAAAATAGGGGTTGAAAGTTTGTATGGAAGTCCGTCTTTTTTAAGTTAGAAACATGAAAAATTATCTTTGGGCTTATAGTTAAAAACGCGTAGATACTAAGTGTCTCTGGATATTATATCTACCTCTTTTTTTGTGCGGAAATTCCCTCGGATATCACCAACTGGTGGTTATGTCGGACTCGAACCGACTAAAAACCGCACACCGTCTCGGGTTCTAGAAACCAGGGAACCAGAGCGCCCTCAAAAGGAAATCCCTTATATGATATACCCCCTAAGGGGTGAATTAGGTGTTGAAATGTCGTAAGTAGATTAGTTTGGAAGTCAGCCATTTTTAATTTAGTAGCCTGAAACTTTGTCCTTAGGCTTTTAAGTACAAATAAATTAATACCTATATCATCATTTATGGGAATTCTATTTCTAAAGGGGTAAAAATAAGGGTCGAACGTTAGTATGAAATCCTTTTTAATGGGCTATTGATTAAAAATAAATAAATAGGTACATTTAAAAACATGAATAAATTATTCATACATACTTACACAGTTTTAATGAAATATATTGTAAATAATCAACTTCCACGCGAGCAAAGCTGCGGGCAACAGCTAGTAAGCTATATTACTGTAAAGTTTCATCCAATTCCGTCCAGTGCTTTTTGCGTGATGAAGTAACAAACATACACCCTCACAAACATTCGCTTTTATAAATTAGTGTGATGTGATAAAATCGAATACGAAAAACAATGTTAAATTTATCACTACAGTTATATGAAAAATTAGACATAACGAATGAAGCTTATTTTCAAAGCGTAAATAAAACTAAATTAATTAAGTATCTACAACTAATTCAACGAAAAAAATGGAAGGTATCTACAACTTACTAAAAGAAATTAAAACACCAACAAATAAGGCTAAGTAATTAAATATTTGCAACGAAAAACATCTGCTTACCTATGCCTATACCAATAACCTAACAAAATCCTATAAAAAAGTAAATTATAGGTACCTAGGTACCTATGCTATAACCTTACAAAATTCTAAAAATACCGAGAAAACCAATTAGTATCTACAAAAGACTATTTGCTAATTATTTAGGTACAACAAAAATCGCCTGCTTATACCTATGCTATAACCTGACAAAATCCAAAAAAAAAACATCGTTTAAAAAAACTGACTTCAAAAACTAAAAAGTATCAGTTAACTTAATTTGCATGTGCTACCTAGGTTTGAAGTCAGTGCCAAGCCAAATGTAATAGTAGGTATCACACTCGCTACATTTCGAGACGAACGTCAACGACGTCACCGACGCTTCAGTTGTTTTGTTCTACGCGAAGAGCAGCTATCCCGCTCAAGGTCACGCGCGGCGAGTGCGGTACCTACTATTACATTTTGGCTTGGCACCGACTTCAAACCTATGAATAGGTAGCACATACAAATTAAGTTATTTGGTACTTTTTAGTTTTTTCGGTTCGGTTTTTTTAAACGAAGTTTTTTTTATTTTTCGCTTTTTAGTCTTTCTCAAGTCTCTCGTCATCATTTCACCTAAATAACTTGAAAGAATACGACTAAAGGTAACATACATCTATACTAATATATAAAGCTGAAGAGTTTGTTTGTTTGTTTGTTTGTTTGAACGCGCTAATCTCAGGATCTACTGGTCCGATTTAAAAAATTTTTTCAGTGTTGGATAGTCCATTTATCGAGGAAGGCTATAGGCTATATTTTATTTTCAATAAAATTAGACATCCGTAAGAAAATTGCTATTTTGTAACCCAAGGTGTGAAATCGAAAACCTATTTTTGCGTGCGCTGCCAAAAGTATTGACAATAGAACAAAATCATGTATTACGGGTTTGTAGGTCCCATTAAGATCTACAAAAAAATCCGGGAGAGCATATATCTAACTATCATGGTTTAGACACAATAACCGCTTTTGTGTTCAAAAAAATTATTAAATCGTCTGAAGAAAGAATTTACGTTAAATGTGTATCGTAATATTAATCCTTATGCAAATAAAGCATTATGTTATCAAGGGTATTTATGTAGAAGTAAAATACTTTTTGTTTCACCCCATTCGGACATTTCGTTTAGAAGTTATCACGAGTATAAGACGCTAAGAGTTGGTACCTATTATTGAGTTATTTGTCAAAGAGTTTTTATCAACATAATACCTAATAATAGTCTTTGTCCAAATAAATGTGTTGTTGATTATGAGTATTAGATCTTAGAAGAGTATAATAAATACATCTATACTAATATATAAAGCTGAAGAGTTTTTGTTTGTTTGAACGCGCTAATCTCAGGAACTACTGGTCCAATTTGAAAAAATATTTCAGTGTTAGATAGCCCGTTTATCAAGGAAGGCTACAGGCTATATATCATCACGCTAAGACCAATAGGAGCGGAGCACCAATGAAGAATGTTTCAAAAACGGGGGTAATTTATCACGCTACGGGCAATATGAGACACAAACGACGTTGCGTGGGTCAGCTAATATATATATATATATCTATACTAATATTATAAAGCTGCAGAGTTTGTTTGTTTGTTTGTTTGTTTGAACGCGCTAATCTCAGGAACTACTGGTCCAATTTGACAAATTCTTTCAGTGTTATGCAAGGTTTGTGAAAATGCTTCATAAGTTTGCGACAGGAGACAAAATATTAGAGCTATTCTGATGTAACATTTACTAAGTTATCACAATATGCCTGAGTGTGCTTACCCGAACGGGCAGACACGTGAGGGCAGACGACTGTGCCGCATGCGGATGTTGAATTTTGCCACTACAAATTCGTTATTATTCACTGCGATTAGATTTGTTTACATGATATTTTCTTTATTCAGTTAATGTTCTTCGTGAAAAAATCCGACAGAAAAGGATCCGGGGGGATTTATGCACAAAAAAAAGGAAAAGGGGTACGCCGCAAGATGAAATAAATGCCTGTATGAAACTTAGGTACTATGGGTACATGTTACAAAGTTTTGTCTTATTACAATTATACGAGTACAACTTCACAATTATTTATGAGCAGTGTCAATATGCAAATGCTCTTTTTAAAAATCGGAGAAGATTGTATGCCAACTGACAGTATCGACATGATTACACTAAGACGTGAGTTCTGGTATATGATGGCACAGATGATCTAAAAATAATAACTATTCTGATCCGCCGACTAATGAGACAGTTATCAAATAAACGAACGGATCATGTCAGACGTGGAGGAAGATGTTATCGAATACCTCTTAAGAAACGCAAGGGACACTGAACCAGTCATATCATAGCTTATGCATAGAGTTTCTCAACTCTTTAGAATTATCAGCAGCGCCTTACCATAAGTTGAGACTGAAACTTAATGTTCCAGTCCTATTAATGGGAAATCTTGAGCGCCAAAGCTATAAAAATACACATCTGGGGTATAACATTGTAAAAGCTACAATCATGATGCATGGAATGGCAAAAGGAGAAAATGTTTTAAGTACACTTATTCCAATAATTCAAACTTATTTGCGATTTCAATTTAAAAGAATGTAGTTTCCACTGAAAACAAAATTTGCAATAACAATTATCAAAGCCCAAAGACAGACGCTTAAAGTTGCAGTTCATTTAGAAAAAAAACATGTTTTTCCCATGGGCAGCATAATCACGTGTATCAAATCCGCTAAATCTCTATATTTTGGCAAAAGATGGCAAATCAAAAAACGTAGTTGATAAAATTGAAAAAATTGAGAATCTGCTCAGCCTGAGGGAAAACTCAAGCAGAATCCAACAGTGGAGGCAACCGTACTCGCTGCGAACCCAGACAATGCAGAACCAAACCGTTTGGTTCGAGAGCGTATTTCTAAGACTGAGGCGGTGACTTCCAAGGCCAGCACGTGTTGTTCTGTAGAGTAAGGGAGAAGGTGGGATCAGTTGGAAGAACTCTTCAGAACACTCTCCATGGTAAAGCGGTAGAGGATTGCCATAGAGGCGATGTCTCTCCGCAACTGCAGAGGCCCAAGGGACTCTGTGGTATCAGGACTGTTGATCATGCGGACTGCTCGCCGCTGCAACCGATCGAGAACATCAAGCAAATACTGCGTGGATCCATCACAAAGATGAGAACAGTACGGACGAGCGAACCAGGGTCTTATAAAGGAGACACATATGCTCGGGCGGGAAGAATCGTCTCACCCTGTTCAGGCCGTCTTAGTGGTGCCCTCGATGTACTTCCGTGGGTTGAGGTCTCGGCAAATATCGTTGAAAGCATAGGTTGAAAGCCTTGGCCATGTCGAATGTCGAAATAAGCTCATACAAAATACTTTTTATTTTATGTACTTATATAAATACTTAAATATGTTTTTAACAGTGAAAAGTGTCTTATTTTTAAAATAATATTAGCCTTAATAATTAAATCTGCTACCCAAAGTCACTGTTCCACGCGGACGAAGTCGCGGGCTCAGCTAGTGCTGTATAAAATCGAAAGGACTTCAGGTATTTTTTTGTAATAAAATCTCAAATGGACTATCTTCTATAGGTTACTATAATTCAAGTGATTTGAGGTAAACTGACTATCTGAGGTTAACTCTGATATCATACATACATAACAAAAATATACCGATGAAATTGAGAACCTCATCCTTTTGGCAGTCGGTTAAAAAAAAAATACCGATGAAATTGAGAACCTCCTCCTTTTGGAAGTCGGTTAAAAATACAGAAGAAATATTATAATACCAAGTAATATTTATAGTAGGTAGAACAAAAATCAAGTAAATAGTTCCAAAAATTACTTTTTATCCGAATTTACATTCAAGAACTACTACTGAGTTTTTAAGTCGATTTGGGTGCGTGTGTCGCGTAGGGAGCCGACCGACCGCGCGGGTACTGCTTTTTAAACGATTTGGACGTGTCTGGTAACTACGCAGAGCAGTACTATGTATTAGTTATTCTGTGGCAGGGCGCAGGCCACGCGCCCGCGCTGCCTTTCGGGTACCATCATAAAGATGTTTTGTATCATTTTCTGGTAAATTATGATGAACTATTATGTTATATGTTTACTCCTCTTTCAAGTATTTTAAACTTAAAATAAATATCATAATTATAAATGACCATTCAACGTTTATGGCATTCTAGTTTTTGGTTCAGTATCAATAAGAGCATCCTCCCAAAAAATCTAAATTTCTTTAATGTACAGAATTGATCTTATACACTTTTCATAAGCGTTTAAAAGTAATCATATTACGTACCTATTGTAAAGTTAGTTACTTGATTCCAAAAGATGTCGCTGTTTTAAGCACAGAAACAATTTTCAAGAAAATGTAATTGCTTCAGTATCGATTAGAGAGCCCTCCCAAAAAATCATCTAAATTTCTTTAATGTACAGAACTGAACTGTTACATTTTTATTATACGTTAAAAAGAGTAATCATATTACCTACCTATTGTAAAGTTAGTTACTTGATTCCAAAAGATGTCGCTGTTTTAAGCAAAGAAATTTTTCAAGAAAATTTAAAACAACCCTTTCTATGGAAAGAGAGAACATAAAACAAATACCTACCTATCAAATACTAACTATATACCACATTAATCACAATGCTTGTGCATAAAACGTTCCCACGATTATTTTGAATATTTAAGTCATGCGGGCACAACCAAACACACAGATTCGACGTCTACAGAGAGATATAGATATTCTTTTTCCTATGGATAGAGAGGTTGCGATAAATCAAATACTTAATGCTACACCGAATTATACGTAATACATTCTACGATTATTCCACGATATATTAATCAAAGTGTTATTAATTACGCATGGCTGGCAATAGATGTCACTACATGTTGTTTTACGTAGTGATAAATTCTTTATATATTTTTTTTTCCAATAGATAGAAAGATTGTGATAAATTATAATAATATAATAATAATAATATAGCATTTATTTCTCTCATCACAAAGGTGGACACATAAGTACAAAATAGTTAAATCAGATTAAAGTTAGATTAAATACTTTATGCTACAATCTTCAGAGTATCTCCTTTCTAACAAAAAAAGAATTATTGCAATCGGACTACTCGTTAATGAATTACAATTAATTACACATTTTGACTTTCATCTCCCCTCCCAAGGAAACCGTGCGGAATTTCGGAATAAAAAGTGTCCTATGTCCTACCTCGGAGTATGAACTCAAATCATGCCAAGTTTCATTTGAATCCATTCAGTAGTTTCGGCGTGATGCGCGGCCAAGATACAGACAGACAGACAGACAGACAAAAATGAAAAAAAAAATAGTTTTCGTTTCAGTATCGATAACAGAGTGCCCTCCAAAAAAAATTTCAAAATTTCTTCAATGTACAGAATTTGACCTGTTACATTAAGTATATATAAGTATGGATATATTTTTATGTGTGTTCGGGGATAACTTCGCCGTTTATGAACCGATTTTGATGATTCTTCTTTTAATGGAAACTAGATGTCCCGACGGTGGTACCATGATAAGGAAACTAGGATCTGATGATGGCATCCCAGAGAAATCGAGGGTAACCCTCATTTTTTTCAGGCACGTACTATGTTTTTCGTATATTTTCTGAAGCTACGCCGGTATTTGCGTCTGGTAGTCATCATTTAATGATGATGAGCTGATGATGAAAGGTAAAACTCCTTAAAGGTTAGGAGTTGGAGGATAAATCTTTAAATGTCATATGTATGTATGTTACCTTTAGTCGTATTCTTTCAAGTTATTTAGGTAAGCTGATGATGGAAGGTACAACTCCTAAACGGTTAGGAGTTGGAGGATAATTCTTTCAATTCCATACCTATCTATAGACCTTTAGTTGTATACTTTTAAGTTATTTAGGTGAGCTGATGTCAGAGGCGCTATGATGACTAACCCCTTAATGTATTTTGCTTTAATTAGCTCGCCTGCTTCTATTTCATCACGACATTTAAGCTTGGACACGATTCCTATTGCCCCGTAGACCACGTTCCCGGTAACAGAAATCTTGCATCTCAGCATAATTTTGGAAACTGATCATAATCAGTTTTAATACGTGTTCAAACCACTAAAGTTATTCGCATCAGCAGAAATTATATGAAATAGTTCAACTTACTGATAACCTATGATTGTTTGCAATAAAAATGGAAAAATAAAAACTTTTTATAAAAAAAAAACCGACTTCCAAAAAACCATCCGACGAAAACTCCCTGCCAAAAAACACTAAAAAGCGTAAAATAAACTGGCTCTTCATAAATTGCTATGTGCCAATTCTTGTCTATACCTAATTCTTTATTCATTTAAATAGTAGTATTATTGTGTATGCTAGGTGCCTAAAATCTGTTTGAAGTCGGCGCCAAGCCAAAATGTAATAGGAGGTACCGCACTCGCCGCTGCCGGATAGCTAGCATAAAACAACCCAAGCGAGCAGACACGCGCGGGCTGACGCGACGTCGTTGATGGTCGTCTCGAAATAAAGCGAGTGTGGTAACTACTATTACATTTGGCTTGGCGCCGACTTCAAACAGATTTTAGGTACCTAGCATACACAATAATACTACTATTTAAATGAATAAAGAATTAGGTATAGACAAGAATTGGCACATAGCAATTTAGGAAGAGCCAGTTTATTTTACGCTTTTTAGTGTTTTTTGGCAGGGAGTTTTCGTCGGATGGTTTTTTGGAAGTCGGTTTTTTTTTAATAATCAAGTCAAAATTTCCAGAACGGAACCGGGAAACCAATAACGGGTTGTGCGTTCGTTTGTACAGGTCTCGCCGTAAACGTTTTTGATGTTACGTGCCGTTTAGTGTCGCGTTGGTGCCACGACGGAACTCATATTCCATAATTACACGAATTTTTAAAGTATCCATTATGACGAAAAATGTTCAAATGTAATGAAAATACAACGCTAATCAAAAAACAAAAGACTGAGTTTGTAAAAAGAATGTCATGGTTTTAAAACAAAATTAATTTGAATTTAGAATACAGAGCCATTACAAACTTTTTTTTATTTGAAATGACCTGTACTGAAAAAGGCAATTTCATAGGTAAAGACCTAATATTTCTCTTTTGGACTTAAAAAGAAGGTTTGTTGAAACTCAACACTGGACAACAGGGTTGGTATACGGTTTGCGTCAAATTAACCTTCGCTTTCTACTCTTGTCCTACGTAGTTTGCTCTCTCAGTCGGCTCTTGCGACACTCATTAAAATATATACAACATACATATTAGATCATTTTTTAATCATTCATTATATTAATCTTGTGACAAATTCCACATACAGCGCAGCAAGAAAACATATGACAGCGCCATCTACCGAAGATACACTGAACTACGGAGTAACGTAGAACACAACACTACTAATCCTGAATCGCGCAATAGAAGTTCTCGCGCCGATTAGTACATATACAACATCCCAACATCATCAACCGTTAGCCAGTGTAGGTAACCAGGCATGATCACCTTTTTTTTTTATTTATTGATCAAAAAATATCTACGGACATACAAAAAACAGAATCTCTCGCTTAAACCACGGGGGTTTTTAGGCGAGAGGGAGTTAGTCCATTAGTAAATAATAGGTAATTTAGCAATATCAGATTTAAACAGTTTAGCAAAAAACACAACTTAAACAAGGTTAGGGAAGGCTAGCGCATATACAAAGTCTAATAGACAACACAATAACATAACACCCACATACTTAAGTCCATTAGGAATTTCTTTGTTTTATTTCTACACTAGCTGACCCACGCAACGTCGTGTGCGTCTCCTATTGCCCTTGGCGTAAAAATTTACCCACGTTTCTGTAACATTCTTCATTGGTGCTCCGCTTCTATTAGTCTTAGCGTGATGATATATAGCCCACCTCGATAAATGGGCTATCTAACACTGAAATAATTTTTCAAATCGGACCAGCGGTTCCTGAGATTAGCGCGTTCAAACAAACAAATAACTCTTCAGCTTTAAATATTAGTATAGTATATAGATAGATTAGTATAGATATTATACTCTTTTAAGATCTAATACTCATAATCCACAACACACATTTATTTGGATAAAGATTTATATTAGGTATTATGTTGATAAAAAACTCTTTGGCAAATTACTCATTATTATACTCTGTCCATTACTTTATTTTCTTTTTGACAGCTCACGCCTATAAATTATCATATTTTTTTTCGGAATTATGTACTACAGTAATGTCGTAGGTACTTTATTGACGGTGACGGTACTTTAGTGAAGTGGTCTGTGCATAACAAACAACCACAGACTATAAAACAGTACTTGAAATACGACAAATCGATCTTATGATAAAAATAATTTCACTTCATGTAAGTATTTTTTCTGTAAATTTAATAAAAAAAGGAAATAAAAATTGTATCTATGACTCCAAGATGGAATTTTTGCAAGGAATTAAGTCGAAATCTTGGAATTTAGGATCAAACCAAGAGTAAAGAACAATAACTCTGTTCATTCATCTAATTTACTGATTTATTATTTATATTTTTGTTTATTTCTTACATAATATAAAAAACTAATGAAGGCATAATTAATATTTCAACTAAAAATATTTAATTAAAACGATTGAAAGTTCTTCATAAATAAAATCGCTATTCGTTTCAAATCGAATCGGTAATGAGTGAGGGCGTCACTAATTTCAAAATTTCTTGAACTGTCAAAAAGAAAAAAAAGTAATGGACAGAGTATAGATACCAACTCTTAGCGCAACTCGTGATAACTTGTAAACGAAATGTCCGATTGGGATGAAACAAAAAGTATTTTACTTCTACATAAATACCCTTGATAACAGAATGCTTAATTTAGATAAGGATTAATATTACGATACACATTTAACGAAGTTTCTTTCTTCAGACGATTTAATATTTATTTTTCAACACAAAATCGGTTATTGTGACTAAACCATGATAGTTAGATATATGCTCTCGCGGACTTTTTTGTAGATCTTAATGGGACCTACAAACCCGTAATACATTATTTTCTTCTATTGTCAATATTTTTTGCAGCGCACGCAAAATGTATTGCTATGTAATTTGTAATGTTTGTATTGCTATGTAATTGCTTATTTTTTTTACGGGTCCCTAATTTAAAATAAAATAAAATATAGCCTATAGCCTTCCTCGATAAATGGACTATCCAACACTGAACGAATTTTTCAAATCGGACCAGTAGGTCCTGAGATTAGCGCGTTCAAACAAACAAACAAACTCTGCAGCTTTATAATATTGGTATGTATAGATAAATATACCTTGCCTGGTCAGAGGATCCTCCCTTTGTGTTGGAGGGACATGACACCCGTTCCTCCACAAACTAATTAAAACAACCTAACTAAAGCAGTGCTGAAATTCGGCAAACCAGTTTCGTCACTCCAACATTATTCTATTTCACAAAAAAGGCAGCAAAACTGATATAAATAATTACAGTCCAATTGGTTTAATCTCTCACATTTACAAGATGTTTATAAAAATCATTGAGAACCGCATTGCCGCCACACTTGACCGCCATCAACTGCCAGAACAGGCTGGATTCCGTCCATGTTTTTCAACAACAGACCACCTTCATACACTCAACCACATTATAGAAAAGTCCATAGAGTTCCGAGTTCCATACACCTCTATATCTGGCATTTGTGGATTACAATAAGGCTTTCGACAGCCTCCATCACTCTGCGATTTTTACATTCCTTCGCAATCAAGGTGACGAAGAGACTTACGTCAAGCTTCTGGAGATGGTCTACAAGAACAGTACTGCATCCATCCAACTACACTCTCAGGGGCCGATTTTTAAAATAGAGAAAGGCGTGAAACAGGGAGACCCTCTATCGCCGAAACTGTTTACAAGCACCCTGGAGGAGGTCTTTAAAAAACTGGCAATCTCATGGGAAACAAGGGGCATTGTCGTTGGTGAACGAAGATTGACAAATCTTCGTTTCGCTGACGACATTGTACTTTTCGCACCCACGGCCCGAGAACTGCAAAAAATGCTTCAAGAGTTAAGCGCGGCAAGCCCGAGGTTGGACTTCAAATGAATCGATCCAAGACCCAACTTATGACCAACGGCAGAAAATGTAAGGTGGAGGTCGACGGGCAGGAGATACAATATGTCGAAGAATACTTGTACTTGGGCCAGTTAGCATCCTTCGAGAACAGGCAAGAAAAGGAAATCGAATCGCCGAATTGATAACGCCTGGAAGAGCTACTGGTCCATGAAACAGTACATGAAAGGGGATCTTCCCCTTTCCTTAAAACGCCGACTCTTTGACATGTGTCTCCTGCCCATCTTTACATATGGCGCCCAAACTTGGTCTTTGACAGAGAGTCAGAAGTCCAGGCTCAAGGTTTGCCAAAGAGCAATGGAACGCAGTATGTTAGGTGTCAAGCGACAGGATCACATAAGAAACACAGAGTTGCGTTCCAAAACTAAAGTTGCGGATGTGGGCAAGAAGACTGCCAGATTAAAATTGGACCTGGCCGGACACGTATGTTGAATGAATTCAGACCGGTGGGCCTATGTCGTCGTCGAACGCTGGGTGCCTCAGGGTGGATCCATTTTTTGTCGGTTTTTTGGAGCGAGTCAAAGGAGCGCAATACGAGCGCGAGTGACCAGCCAAACAGGCGCGATGCACTCCCTTTGGGTCGAGCGCTCGCTTGGTTTGCACGTATTATTGCAGTAATTTTTACATGATGTCGCCGCCGCCACTTTTTAATTAATGATCTAATGAAACAACTTTAAAATTTATCGAATTATTAGCCACTGAGCCTGTTTTAAGTTAGAAACATGAAACTTTATTTTTAGGCTGCTGATAAAAAATGAGTAGATACGTATTTAAGCGTTTCTGGATATTCCACGCCTAAGGGGTGAAAAAGGGGTTGACATTTTGTACATAGGTTAGTCTTGAAGTCCATAATTTTTGAAGTTGCCAGAAACTTTGTTTTCAGGCTTTTGTTTACAAAAAAATGAATACTTATATCAGCATTTATGGGAATTCTACTCAAGGGTCGAAAGGTTTGAAAGTCCTTATTAATGGGCTATTATATAAATATAAATAAATACGTTTAAAATCATGAATAAATTATTCATACATACTTACACAGTTTTTAAATACATATAATAAACTTTTACATTTAAAGTATTTGCTATGCTGTAAAAACATAATGCGTACGCTGCTAGAACGTTGTCGTCCATTGCAAGGTGAATACTGGAATGAGGAACAACGCGATGAACATCGCGAGTACAGGAGGCTGTTAGGGTAGGGCATAATTCGCGGCAGCGCGAGCAGCAGCGCGAGGAGCAGCGCGAGTGGCATAGTCTAGCTGTAGGGTCAGATTGAACTTAAAGGTACGTACTGTACTACTCATGGCCTACTTATTTAATAAAATAAAAAATAACGAATTCAAAAAAATATATAATACGCTTGGATCCTCACTAGATACTATCCTAATAACATGAAGTGGTTTTGTAGCATTTTAGATAAGTATTAACTATGTAATAGCAAGGTCGAATCTGAATCGAAACATATCAAAGATCATTGCGGTTCAACCACAAATCGCTTCAGAAGTTGCTTTGACGTCATAGCCATAACGGAAAAGCTCTAAAAATATAGTTGAAAGTGTTTGCCTTGCGTAAGCTGAAGAAGGCCCCAACCTTGTTATTTTTATTATATCTTCATGGTGTTTTGAACCATGCTTATCAATTACTAACATTCTCTTCTCCAACATAAAATATTATTCTACAGAAATTAAAAAATATGTAGTTCCCAAAGCCATAAATATAAACTGACGCTCTTAGCGTCTAGCTTTAGTCTAATATAGGCCGAAAGCGAGTAGCTTTTTTAGTCTTAAAAATACGAAATGTCAAAAAGTAGTTTTAAAAAGGTGGGCTCAGCCACAGAACAAGCTCAGCAGCTTTATTAAAAAAGTCTGCGAGTAGGTACCTTTAGGTACATCTGTACAAATAAAAGTGTCTGGTAATTTCAAATTACCAACTTTTCTTATATTTTTATTTTTATTATATATATTTTTAATTTCGTCTGTCTGTTCGGATAATCTCTGGAACGGCTAGACCAATTTAAACGGGACTTTCATTGGCAGGTAGTCAATGATATAAGGAGTAACTGATGCTACTTTTTAACCGACTTCCAAAAGGAGGAGGTTCTCAACTTGATCGGGTTTTTTTATGTATGTGCACTGATTACTCAGATACTGATTTTGAAAATTATTTTTTAGACTAGATTTGATCCGCCGCGTTACTCGCGGTTGTTGTTTAGTAATAAACTCCCCAACTCCCAACTCCATAGTCAAAAAGGTTGATTTTATAACAGTTTAATTTTAGTGAAATCCTAAAACATCATACCATAATGTTATAATTATATTGTAAGCAACCCGTGTAAGATCACTAATGCGTCCGCGTCGGTCTGTCCGCCCGTCACAGTCAATTTGCTCCAAATCTACGGGAACAATTAAATTGAAATGTTATTACTTTTAATTGGTGTAAATCAAACACAGATTACATAAAAGAATTGGATATGAGCTTACTTTCTAAAGAATCAATAATCATTGATCAAAAAGTGTCCCATTATTTATAAAGATCACACCCATATATCTATACTTCTATACTTATTATATAAAGCTGAAGAGTTTGTTTGTTTGTTTGTTTGAACGCGCTAATCTCAGGAACAGCTCGTCCGATTTGAACAATTCTTTCAGTGTTGGATAGTCCATTTATCGAGGAAGGCTATATTTAATATCAAAAATATTAGGGATCCGTAAGAAAATTGCTATTTCATAACCCAAGGTGTGAAATCAAAAACCTATTTTTGCGTGCGCTGCAAAAACTATTGACAATAGAACAAAATAATGTATTACGGGTTTGTAGGTCTTATTAAGATCTACAAGAAAGTCCGCGAGAGCATATAAATCTAACTATCATGGTTTAGTCACAATAACCGCTTTTGTGTTCAAAAAATTTATTAAATCGTCTGAAGAAAGAAACTACGTTAAATGTGTATCGTAATATTAATCCTTATCCAAATAAAGCATTATGTTATCAATGGTATTTATGTAGAAGTAAAATACTTTTTGTTTCATCCCGTTCGGACATTTCGTTTAAAAGTTATCACGAGTATAATAAGAGTTGGTACCTAATAATGAGTTATTTGCCAAAGAGTTTTTATCAACATAATACCTAATATTAATCCTTATACAAATAAATATGTTGTTGATTATGAGTATTAGATCTTAGAAGAGTATAAAAAATACATCTATACTAATATATAAAGCTGAAGAGTTTGTTTGTATGTTTGTTTAAACGCGCTAATCTTAAGAACAACTGGTCCAATTAAAAAAAATATTTCAGTGTTAGATAGTCCATTTATCGAGGAAGGCTATATATCATCACGCTAAGACCAATAGGAGCGGAGCACCAATGAAGAATGTTTCAAAAACGGAAGAAAATTATCACGCTACGGGCAATAGGAGACGCAAACGACGTTGCGTGGGTCAGCTAGTTACAAATAAGAACAACCCGAGGATTTCAAAGATGTCCATGTGAAGGCGGAGCGGATCGTTATTATAATTATAACAAAAAATAGTAATTAAATGTAATAATCTGTTTTATTCACCGTCCCTTAATTTTTACAAAACTAAAAGTTTTTTCTAAAATTTGAATTGGACCAAACGGTCAATGATAATATAATCGCACCCCTAGATCTAAACAGAGTTAACTCAAAAAATAACTTTTTTCAGAAAAGTCGAAATACGGATTTCTGGTTCCCTAAGTGCCATAGCGGTATTGCTATTTTTGTGTGCTATATTGCTCTATAAGCGGCCAGACATCATAAAATAAGTTACAAACTTTTACAGGGATCTCTACGCGCATGAAAATGAGTCAAATAGTATAAGAAATATATCAGAAGTGTCAGACGCTACAACAACACCAAAAGTATTACAATCAGAGATAGAATATGCAATATCTACTCAAAAGAACACCAGGACAAGATAACGTAAGCAAGGAATTACTGAAGGCGATGGCACCCTCGTTGATAAGACCTCTTCAAATCTTGTTCAATAATGTAATGGAAAAGGAAAAAATACGGAACAGTGGTCAAAGTCCACAATAATTTTACTGCACAAAAAAGGTGATAGAAATAACATCGGAAACTACCAGCCTATAAGTCTGACTTCAAATATGTACAAAGTGTTTGCAAAAGTAATACTAAACAGGATAACAAAAACATTAGACAAACATCAACCTCCGGAACAAGCAGGGTTCCGGAAAAATTACTCTACTATAGACCACATACACGCGGTGACGCAAATAATAGAGAAAGCAAACGAATATAATCAGCAAATATACATGTGTTTCATAGACTTTACCAAAGCTTTTAACTCTATATTTCATACTGCCATTTGGGAGTCGCTACTGCAACAAGGTGTAAACAGAAAGTATGTTAAACTACTTCATAGCATATACTCCAAATGTAGAGCAAATGTGAGATTAGAAAAAGAAGGCCCAGAGTTTTGCCTTCAGAAAGGAGTCAGTCAAGGAGACCCTCTATTTATTTATTTATTTATTTATTTATTTATAGGTTTACCTACAGTTGTTACACATTACATAAGAACAGGGCCGGACCGTGAGTTTAGGGGGCCCTGGGCTAATACTACTTAGGGGCCCACCAAATTCTTTTTTTTTTAAGACAACTCCCGCATTAGGAATATACATCCTGTGTCGAGGGGGACTCTATAAACATAAATGTAACGAACACAAAGAACACTCAGACTTATAACAACAATTTGTGGATCACACAAAGTGTGGTCCCATGTGGGAATATAATCCACAACACGTGGCGCAGTGAAAAGCGGCTTTCTTCTTCTAACTCGCTTCACTCTTGGCAGAGCGGTCGTGATCGCGTAGAGTGCACACTGGTTGTAGAGGCTTACAAAGCCCCTCGTACAACTTCCCGCCATCTCACCCTGTCAGCAGACTGACGGCTGCAGTCAGACACGCGACTTCCGATTGAGGACTTCACCTGGTCGGTCCAGCGCATGGGTGCCCTGCCGCGGAGTCTGATCCCCTCCACCTTTTCCTGCACTACCAGTCGCTCTATTGAGTCGCTATTCCGTCTAGAGACATGGCCAAAGTACTGCAGTATGCGCGACCGTACTATGGTTGACAGACTCTGTGTAATGCCGAGTTCCGCTACCACGGACACGTTAGTACGGAACTCCGTCCACAATATCCCGAGCATTTTTCTCCAGCACCACATTTCCAGAGCATCTATTTCCTTCTTTCCAACTCGCGTACCGTCCACGTCTCCGTGGCGTATAGGAAACTGGGAAATATAAGTGATTATACAAGCCTGATTCTTGGTGGCTTTGGTAATGTTCTGATTTCCCCAAATTTTTCTCAATTGCTCCATTGCAGCTTTGGTTATGGCCATTCGTCCTTATACTTAGCGGCGTAGCGACCGCTTAAACCTTCTAGATCTGGCAATCATCAATCAAACAATTACTCAAATTTATAGGATAAAAATTAAACGATAAAATATTTAATTTGTATTTTAATATATTATGCCTTAGGGCTTAGTGTTTAATAAGTACAATCGTAATTAAATTGACAAATGATAAAGCAAACTTTCTGCATTTTCCTTTGGCAAATTTAATTTGCTTCTCACATTCTAAATTCTTTGTTAAATCAACATTTATGGACAAAACGGATAAAAGCCTATATATGCCATCACTCGGCTTCACAACTTGTGATTAGTATGGTAATATATATTTTTAAAATTCTTTTCATAAATAATAGCAAAATTGTCTACGCAAGATGAATAGGACTCTGTCGACTGAAGCATATAAGTTTTTAATTAGAGGCATTCATTGACTAAAATATATTCATCCACAATATCGGGAAAATAGTCGATATCCTTACGTGTGATTTCTTAATCAATGTGTTGCACGATATTTTCTTGCAAAACCATTTTTTTTCTACATGTCTCATAAACTTGACTTCTTTGATTTAAATCCGTATTCAGATTATTCAGTGCAACGTTTAGCGTGTCTATTTTAAACTTTTCTGCGCCTTTACTGCGACTGTCTCTGTACAATTCAGTACAATTATTAGAATACTTTGATGTAATGTGTCTCTTAGTTATTGTTCATTCCTCTTGCCAAGGCAGCGTTCACCTTGATGAAGTTTATAATACCTATGGCCCATAGATAGACATACAATCGCTACTGCTAGTCCATTGGCGAGAAGAATAAACCACGGCAGTGTCACCGTGTTCTTAATCTAAACTAAAATCTTTAAGCACTTACTGGAGTGTGTGGCTTCCTGTTTTCGGCGTTCCAAGAGATATCTCTTGGGTAGAATCTTCTCTGCTCTGCTTCTTCACACAAACATAAACTCCTAAAGTGCTGTACAACTTCCAAGGTATTCGAATTACAACAACTCGCTTCAGCTAACGCGGAACGCGTCTACAAAACTCGCGAGTCCACGACCTAACACAATACGGTTTATCACTAAAGAGACCGCGGGTCGATGGACAATACAATTAGCTTACTATCCATTCATTTTAACAATAATTCGTCGGCCGTTTTCAACACGCGTCTTTCAAGTTCTTTTTCACATATTTACCTCAAACGTCAAACACGAACCAGAGACAATCAAAATGTTGCCAGTACAATGACGTTCGAAATCCAACAGTTATAGTAATGTGTCTGTAGTTTATACTTAGTTTCTGGCTTTTTCTTTGTAATCCTTTAGCTTCTGATCTCTTTTAATGACATAATTAACTTATATCCTACACAACCAGGACTCTGTATCTTTTATTAACTGAATTAAATCTTTCAATAATTTACTCCCAATAAAAAATAAACAAAATTGCCAGTTTATTAAATAAATTTCTTGGCTCTTTTCGAAAATCAGCTTTTTTTCTCTTCATTTTTCATAATGTCATCATAGTTATTTTTTAAAGCTTTAACAGCATCGTAGTGGCGATACCACCTAGTCTGACTTAAACTTTTTAACGTAAACATCAGTTTTGTTCAACGATTTAACAATTCCTATCATTATGGGTTGAAGCAGAAAACAAAACATATATTTTCGCACTTCTCAAAAAAGTTTACGATTTCGATTCTAACCTTCACAGATTCTTCACCAACTTGGTTAAGAGAATGTGCAGCACATGGCACGTAATCCGCAGATTTATTTTTTTGTTCTAAAATTGCTTCTACACCATTGTAACGACCCGCCGAATATTAGCAGTGTTGTTGTTTGACTGTCTCCTTTTTTTGACTGGTAGCATGTCGGACTCGAACCGACTTAAACCGCATGCGACCTCCAGTACCAGGAGCCGGAGAACCAGGTGCACCCTCGAAATGAAATCCCTGGAACCTCGACGTACCACGGGCCACCTAGGTTTTGTAGATGGCTCCCTCCTGAGCACGAACCCCGATGTTCTCTTGCTACATAAAAGCGCTTGCGCCTCCACCCCGGCCTGCTTCTGCTAGGATGACAGGTGGCCTCATCTGCCAGCCCCAGGCTTGCGCTTATGGAGGACGGAGATCGTTTTGTGACCACCGGCGCCTGAGTCGTTTGCGGTACCGAGCCCATTCCTGGGCCTGGCGGACCAGGAGAGTTCTTAACCTGTCCCGGTCCCGCTCCGCCGTCTCCTGCACGAGCATAACTTGATTGCAGAAAGAGACTGCGGATTTCCTTGCACTCTCGCTCCGTAACATGGCCGCAATGCATGGCATGTTACTAAGTGAGTGAACCCCCTGCGATGGCCGGTCTCGTGGCGGCCACTGCGATGGCCGCCACGAGACCGCACCTCGGCTCCCCCCACGCCGGACAATCTGCCAGCGTGTGAAGCGCCGTGTCCACGGACTAGCCATCGCTGGCACTTAGGCGTTGGCTCCTTACGGATCAGACGCAGGTGATCGCCGAAGCATCCTTTTCCAGTGATCACCTGCGTCAGCCGGTATGAGAGGCTCCCGTGATGGCCCTCAAGCCAATCCTCCATAACGAGTCCTACCATCGCAATAACAGCGTGCCCAGCGCTCGGTTGCCCAAGTCGTTCCATCCCTCCACGATGACCTGGCGGAGTTGGGATTTCTGATCTTCAATTTCTCGAATCTCAGGAGACCTTTCTAACTTCCGCGCCTCCTTGAGACACTGATAAAGAGCCGCAAGGTCTCTTGCCTCGAGGTCCCATGGTGGAGTTCCGGCCAGGAGACTTGCCGCCTTAAAAGATATCGTGCGGTACCCCTTTATGATCCTGATAGTCAGCACTCGTTTCGGTCGTCGCAATAGCGCGATAGTGCTGGCCCTATAAAGGGCCATGGACCGCACGACCGTTTGACTGTCCCCTACAGTTATCCAGTGGTAATAAAGAAAAAATCAAAAAGTCTTGTAAAATATTAAATAAATGTAAGTTAGTATGACTACCAATTTTAATTAACGATTGTCACGCGGCACTCACATGCACACCTCCACGCCCTCCAAGCCTCACCCCCCGCGCGCCTACGAGGACCGTCCACTGCCGAGAACACCCCGCACCTCAAGCCTCAGAGGATATTTAAGGAAGCGCGCGGCGTCACAGAGCCCTTTTCTCATCGCTGCGAACGGACAGTTAAGTGCTCCTTGTCTGGAGGCACTGACTGGTCGAATCTCTTAAATCCACACCCTGTCTGTACATCTATCTGTTTGTGTTATACTTCAGTAAATAAATAACGTTTAAATTGTTGTTGTGAAGCGTCTGATTTCACCATCTTCAGAACCTCGTGGCCTCACCACAACCTCAAGGGCTCCTAAAGCCACTACGTGACACGATATATATACATCTTTCGTAAAATTTTCCCCGAAAACAGTATCGAAGCACGATAGTTAACTGATCATTATGAGATAGATCTGGGACTGAGAACAGAATCGCAAAAAAGGTAGTAGAGCCACGCTGATTTCAACACGAACGGGACAGCTCGACCGGGGTGGTTAGTACCACCCTCGCACAGAAAATCAACGTAAAATGAAAGCGTTCGTGCTGTCGTGTTTCGTTGGTGAGTGTGAGACCGGAGGCCCAAATAGTCTAGTCAACAAGTTCCATACTTGTTGACTAGTCTAAAAGATGCAGAAGCATCACTAGGCCGCCATGGTGTGGGCCGCCATGCTGCATTCGCAATGAGTATGGTAACCACCAGTCTTGGATTTTGCTTATGCTTTCCATCAGGCAGAGTAGAGTCATTTTGGCGGGCCATACATAAAAAAGGGTGATAAGCGACGGGAATTCCCCCGTATTATAGACTCACCCATATACTCACTCACATTTTTTTGTTTTTAGCCTGGCCTGGTAGCAAGATATATGAGCCAAATATGCTTACTCACTCTCGAACGAAAAAATACTTAATGTGGGTATAATTAGTAGAACATGGTTATTATCACATGGTATTTAGAAATACTTTAAGTATTAATCAAGTAAGAGGAATAGAAACTATGTAATTTTTTTTTTTTTTTTTTTAAAGACAACTCCCGCACTAGGAATAAATCCTGTGTCGCGGGGGACTTTACAAACATACATGAAACGGACACAAAGAACACCCAGACTCAGAACAGCAATTTGTGGATCACACAAAGTGTTTTCCTACGTGGGATTTGAACCCACGACACTTAGCGAAGTAGGAAACGGCGTGGTGACCGTTAAACCACTAGGCCAAACGTGCAGTCGTGCAGGCCAATTATTTAATATGTGAGCAAAATCGTTATTAAAATATTAAATCGTAACGTGTAAAATTTTTGAAGCAGTATCTACAGCTCTAGAAAATTAAGAAATGATACTGTCGTCCGTAAATAATCGATGGGGAAATCCCCGTTCCGTTTGACACGCAATATCGTCTATTTTTTTCTTTAACTTGACTTAGCTGGGGGCCCCTGGAATCCGCGGGGCCCTGGGCTTAAGCCCAAAAAGCCATATGGTAGATCCGGCCCTGCATAAGAATAATACATGCATAATACATAAAATATAATTAGGTGTACAACATCAATCGGCAAACTCAACATTCATGGAAAACATTCGGATTCCAGTATAAACAAATGTGAGACAATAGGTATTTTGATACAAACTTCGTTAAAATTGATAACCAGTTTATATAAGAAAAAATAATAAAAAAAAAAAACGCATGACTATGCCCTTACATTTCTCTGCTATCCTCTATTCACTCAGGGTTTGCTGGCAGAAAACTCAATTTTGGGTTAAGCACGCCTTTGTACATGAAACTTTCTTGTATTATTTTTCCTATTTATGTGTTTATTGTGTACAATAAAGAATAAATACAAATACAAAGAAAGTACAAAAAACAAAAAAGGGAAACAAAGCCAAATAGACAGTAATATAATTGTGTCTTAATTTGATTGGACTACAGTTTACAAAATAAATATAATTGACACAGTTTAAACGAACTTGTTGCTAACTGTAGTTAGTTCTTCTATGAACTTGGTTCTTAAATTTATAAAGGCTGGTGCTAAGCATATCGATTTGTTTATCGAACTTGTTATATAGTCTACTTAGTCTTGGTATTGGAGAGTTGAAACCGAGGACTGTTTTACGTGATGGTGGGTACAGTAGTTTGACCGGGTTTCGGGGGTATTTACGAGGAACATTAAATTGTATCCCAGATAATAACTGAGGACAGTCGACGAAATTATTTACTACAGGAAGCAGTGGAGAGTATTGGGGGAGGCCTACGCTAAAGAGGCGACTATTACCTAGGGATTAAAAGAAAAAAAAAACATAAATTTAAACTAGTATGATATGTAATTGGTAGTAGAATAAAGGCTATTTTATTTTTATTTTATTTATTTTATTAAGTGCCATAGAAGTTTCTTAAACAGATCTGTGTTGCACAAGTGCAGCTAAAAGAAAGGTGTTATAATAATTTTGTGTTTAAGCCATGTATCATGTATTTGATGTATTAGGCCTGAAATTGTTTTTTTTTTCCTATTGCTTAAGAAGTGCATGCATTTTTTTTATTTAGAGTTGAGGCTGTATTGATGAATTAAGTTATGAGTTGACTCTCTTTTGAAAAAACGGTATAAATTTTAACTGTAATAGCATTTGGTGGTACTACTTATAATTAGTCTAATTCATTGCACAGCCGGTGACCAACAGCAGGGATAGGTATATGTATTAATTTTTGAATTAGCAAGAAAACACATTAGCACTTAAATCGAGCAATATATTTTTATTAATAACTAGCTACCCCGCGAACTTCGTACCGCCATATATAGGTACACATCTGTCTCAGCTTCCCACAGGCAGTGTACAGTCGTAGACAAAAGAAAGGACTTTTCCCGTTATCTTTTTTTTTTATTTCTAGTAAAAAATAATGAATGAAATTGGACTATGTGTTATTGAATTACAACTAAGTACATATTTTGACTTTCATCCCCTCTCTCCAGGAAACCGTGCTGAATTTCGGGATAAAAAGTATCCTATGTCCTGCCTCGTAGTATGAACTCAAATCATGCCAAGTTTCATTTGAATCCATTCAGTAGTTTCGGCGTAATGCGCGGCCATGATACAGACAGACAGACAAACAGACAGACGGACAGATAGACAGACAAAAATGAAAAAAAATACAGTTTTGGATTCAGTATAGATACAGAGACCCCTTCAAAAAAAATTTCAAAATATCTTTAATGTACAGAATTGGACCTGTTACATTTTTATTATGTAACAGGTCCAATTCTGTACATTAAAGATATTTTGAAATTTTTTTTTGGAGGGCTCTCTATTATCGATACTGAAGCCAAAACTGTATTTTTTTAGATTTTTGTCTGTCTGTCTGTCCGTCTGTCTGTCTGTCTGTCTGTCTGTCTGTATCTTGGCCGCGCATCACGCGGAAACTACTCAATGGATTCAAATGAAACTTGGCATGATTAGAGTTCATACTACGAGGTAGGATACTTTTTATCCCGATATTCAGCACAGTTTGCTGGGGGGAGGGGATGAATGTCAAAATATGTACATAGTTGTAATTCAATAAGACATGGTCCGATTTCATGAATTCTTTTTTTGCTAGAAAAAAAAAGAAAAAGATAACGGGAATAGTTTTTTTTTTGTCCGCGACTGTACACTGCCAGTGGGAAGCTGAGACAGATATGTAAATATGGCGGTACGAAGTTCGCCGGGTCAGCTATATAAGCTATATAATATAAGTATATATATATAGATACTATAAAAGTAACTATCTCAGTCCTTAATCACGACACAGTATCAAAAACAAATAATAATTTCGTAAAAATCTCAATATATATAACTTAAAAATTAAACAGTCGTGATGGTATCGTCACTTTTATTTTTATTTATCCTCAGACCAAAAAAACTTTTTTTTGGTCTGAGTATTTATCATTGTCTTTTTCAGTTCTTGCCATGTTTTCACTTTCAGATGCTGTTTATATTCTTGGCTAAACTTGCTTTATTCTTCTATGTCCGAGTTTCTGTATCTTTCGCCCAGATCACATTGATCTTTTTTTCGATATAGAAATATTAAATGTCTGTATTAACTTACTGAAATCATCAGCATAAATTTTGACATGACAATTGATTACGTTTAAGTTTATTCGTTTGCTGTGGTAACTCACAACGTAGTAGGAACTAGTAGGAAGACCCAGACGATAATAATAAATATCGTGTCATTAATCACAGCGTATAATTGATGTTCATCGTCGTATTAAATTTTAATATCACCCCAAATAGGGTTGCGGCCATATACTTACTGCGATCTTAAAGAAATATAATTTCAATAAAACCCCAATAAAAATCTGTTCTTCCGAATAATAATAGCACATTAGTACACCAGTGCTAAACATTAAATTGCATTGTTAATAATGATAATAGCTCTTATGTCGTTCCAATACGGTTTAAAATGTGTTGTAATAAACACAAAAATAAGCATCACAATGGTGACAATGGGTCGTAGAACCAGCAGCTGTCGCTGTCCTAATGGCGGTAACCAAGGTACATACCTAGTTTTGGCGCCATTTGCAGCTGAACAGATAATAAAATTCGTTTAAAAAATAATTCGTCTCTAGGCCATAAACGTGATATAAAAAAATCTACATAGGTACTACTTTAAAGCGGTAACAAGCTTTTTACTAGCTACTTTTACTGTCATTAGACAATTTTCGTGTTCATAACCCGTGTGAGTAATAAAAGCGATTATAATTTCCACATATCATCTTGTTATTTCGCATTTTATTGTCGATTAATTTGTAGATTAGATCATAGTTAGGGGGTATGAATATAAATGTTAAAGTGAACAATAAGAGATGCACAGTTACTAGAGAAAATATGATATGAATCTTTGTCTTAGTAATAATATACAATTTGCATTTCTTAGGATGGATGATGGGTTGATTAATAGATCTCCTTTCGAAGTTTGGCTGTGTGCTGTTAAGCGATTAAAAATTCACCTTTCTCCGGTGGTCGAGTACGAACTACGAGTCAGCCGAGTTGAGCGCGTATGGGTTTAATGCGTATAGCACTCACTCAGGCACTCACGCTCAACGCTCAGTGGCCGAATGAGCTCAGAGAAGAGCGCGCGCGCCCCTTGTTGCAGTTGTGCACGGCATTTTGTGTTGGATATCTGTGCGTTGTGATATTTTGTGAAACTTTTAGCGTGTTTGTGGACTCTGTGGGAACATTATTTAATTGATTAAAAAGGTACGTGTAAAAAGTTTATATGTAGATATAATACAATGTAAATATTATGTGAATGTTTAGTTACTATTAGTAAATAGGTTAATATTAAACAAATATTTCACTTGTTTATTCGTAAACAAACTGATGGACCAAATGCAGGCGGAAATATTAAAACTTCAGCTTCAACTTTTGAATTAATAGAATATTAAAGCTTAGTTGATTTTATTTATATAGGACTAGTGGTTGCCTGCGGCATCCGCCCGCGTATTGGCGCGTATTTTGTCGGTTATCGCGGCAAATAGTAGCCTATGTGTTATTCTGATGTATAAGCTATATGACTGTAAAGTTTTATCCAAATCCGTTCAGTAGTTTTTGCGTGCAAGAGTAACAAACATCCATCCATCCATCCAAACTTACAAACTTTCGCGTTTATAATTTACGTTGATAGATATAGATAATACGTCATGCATTTTACTAGCTAACTAAACAAGATGAATAGGACAAGCTGACAGTAGTGTGAGAAATGGCAATGACAACTTAGAAATTATAAATAGCATAATACAAAATGTCAACAGTAGAAGACCTCTAAATTTATGATGAGGGTAGAAAAGAAAAGATAAGAAAAACGTCATACACACCTGGGGATTGTGATAATAAACCGTAAAGGTCCTAATTCCTCTATTTTTCATTGATTTTCTTTAATGTGTGTAAGAGTAATATTCCCACATTTAAGACATCTAAACTCGCACCTAATCAATTTTATTAAAAAATAAATCAAGCTAGAAACAAACAAATTCTTAAGTTAAACATTTAAATTTAAAACATTTAAAAAAATAACACGCATCCGTCTCAATAAGGTAACGCGACGGTACGAAGTTCACCTTCCAAATCTAATATTATAAAAAGAACGAACGCTTTGAATCTTTACGTCATAGAAATCCAACGATCAAACTTTTTGCCAGTGTAGTAAAATGTTTCTAATTCAATTAAACAATCAGAACCTTAGCTGTTAACGCAAAATGTTATGTTAAAAGCAAGCTGACTTAACATTATCCACACTTCTACATCTAAACGTTCCGCCAAACAATTTAAATTCTATTTTCATTTCAAACGAATAACACTAACTCTTGATCATTGAAATTAATGGTTTATTTACGTCTACATTTTTGCGGAGTAATTTTTTTTACGAACGACCGACGGAATAATCGTTTCTTTTTCCAATAACCAAATAGGTAATAGTAACATGTATACAAGGCCGTTACGGACTCCTGAACAGCATAAGGATGCACGCCAGCCAACTAAAATGCATGGTTGGCACGTGCTAGGCCCACCTGTCGGTTACCTTTGCTTACACCGCACCGTTGTGTTATAAAAAAGCGGAGTTTTTTCGAAAATCAATAAGAGTAGAAGCCACATGGAGGCTCAAATAAAAAAACTTATATAAAACAAAAATGAAATATAACACGTACCTACCTATATTTATTACCTTAATCTTTGATCTGGAAATCAACAATATAAAAGAAACTATGAAGAGAATTAATTGCGCTGATGATTTTTTAGTGTTCCTAATTTTATTAGAAAAAAAACAAATTTCACATTATTTTTTATGTGAATAGGAAAAATGTGTAATTCTCCTGCGCGTAGAATTAGCACAATGATTGATGCCGCCAACATCAAGACGTGTTTTGTATCTTCTGCGCCAAGTAATCTCTGAAATATTCTTATGTCTATTATTTGATGATGTTCGTAAACTAGCCATAAATTGAGAAGATAGGTGGTATGATGAAGATATAATTACAGTTAAAGCCCCAAGCGACTCCAATTCCTATATTAAAATTTCTCTATTCGCGGATTCAATCGGTAAAAAAGTATTAATAGAAAGGATTCGGTACCTATCCTTTGTAAAACCCCTTGGCAAATATATGGTTAAATATTTTTATTTAACTGTTTTTTTTTGTAAATAGTTTTATTTTGTCACCTTAGAACGTATCTGCTTTAGTTCCATATAAATTACCACGCCTTATTCACGGTTCCTGTATTCGCGGCATATTTACGGAACGTATTCTCGCGAATAAGGTGCTTTTACTGTATATAAAATTAACATCAGTCGTTTTAAATTTGTTTCAATCATATTTCAAATACTATACAGAAATGTACTCAAAGCTAAATATTCGAAATTGAATTCGAAATAAATTTCGAAATGACTAGTATCAAATCGGAGTTTTTTTTTTACTTTCTTACTTAAATCATTTTCCTTCAATGCCCATTAATATTTTCCTAAATGGTAAAACGAATTTGCTGTACAGAATGCGTCATACATAACCACAGTAATAAACAAGAAATGTAACAAAAAAAAACCGACTTCCAAAAAACATGCAACGAAAACTCTCTGCCAAAAAAACACTTAAAAGCGTAAAATAAACTGGTTCTTCATAAATTACCTATACCTAATTCTTAATTCATTGAAATAGTAGTATTATAATGTGTGCTAGGTACCTAGAATCTGTTTGAAGTCGGTGCTAAGCCAAAAAGAATAAATAACGTAAATTATTTATAATTATTCGATTACAAATAATTTACGTTATTTACAATAACCCACCCTGCGTCGTTCTCGGCTAAAAATTACGCATATTACAAGTAGCGTTGCCCCGCTGGAATGGCCATCCAATGGACATCCTTTGCACCAGGAACGAGCCAGAGCGGGAGTCACCGCGTTTATTTATAATTCGGTGATCAATTTCCGCATCAGACTTTTGACCTCTGAACCCCAACGGGCCGGCTCGACCGGGGCGGTACTACCCTCGCACAGAAAATCAACGTAAAATGACAGCATTCGTGCTATCGTGTTTCGTTGGTGAGTGCGAGACCGGAGGCCCAATGACGTAGAATCATCTCAATAGGTGGTCATGGTGTGGGCCACCATGCTGCATTAGACCACCACTCTTTGATTCTGCTTATGCTTTCCATCAGGCGGAGTAGTATAAATTGGCAGGGCCATACACTAAAAAAACTGCCCAGAGTCTCCAACTCTCCACCGCAATTTCAAGAGGTGAATTTTCCAAAAATCTTTTCTTAATGGCTGCATAAAACTTTAAAAATTTAAAAGCATCAGCTGTATTTCAAGTTTGTAGCCCCAGAGGTTTAGTCAAGTTATACACGATAGTTTTGACCCGCAGGTTCACCGCTATTAATGACTTATACATATCGCTTTACTTACCACAGTGGTTAATAAACAAATCTTATACAGGTTTCGTTATTTTTGAAGTGTATACATATACTACTACTATAATACTTCTTTAGGGTGTTCTTTAGTACATTTTGGGTGAACAAAAATCACGGAACTCGCGTCATCGTCACCGAACGCATTCCATGAGCTATATGTATATCTATTGTGTATTTATGTGTACTTTTTGGGTGAACTAAAAGTGTGAAAGTCACGTCATCATAATCGCACGCTTTTTAGTTTTCGCTTCTGTCGGCAGTCCTCGTGACGTCTTTGTGTTTTTTTTTCGCTAGGAACACTAGGTTTTGTATATTTAAATTAAATCTTAAATATATCCTAAAGGGTCTTTAATTGTTTGCTGCGGGCCATAGTCTTCTTAGAAATAAAGTTTTCGATTACTATACCACGTTGACCAGACGGATTAGTATAGGTTTTTCGTGAAGTTTTTCTTTGCAGTTGCTTTGTTCTGCTCAGTCTGCTTGCTTAGCCTTACGGCATCCACGGGTTGAATAGAAGTGGTGACATTCCGTAATCTCTATTTATATTCTATCTCCGTAATCTAAACATAAATAATAATACAAAATTTTAACAAAAAAAAAACCGACTTCAAGAACTACCAAATTGAATTATTTATGTTATTCGTCAATTTGTCGCGCACATACATAATGCAAATTGAAGATTTATATGATTTTCTCATGGACGACATGTCAGAACTGGACAAAATTAAAATGGGACCACATGGGAAGCACCAGCTTTCAAATAAAAAAAGAATCATCAAAATCGGTTGACTCAGTCGAAAGTTATGAGGTAACAAACATAAAAAATAAATAAAAAAAATTCAAGCCGTTTAGGCTCTAGGCGTGCCAAAGAAATATACATACATAAACTCGAAAAACATAACCCTCCTTCTTTCGCAGTCGGGTAAAGACAGATTTTCACTAAATGCATAATGAAAGTTTATGCGGCACTTAACAAAAAAGCAATTTTTTTTTTTGTATGTCTATCTGTCTGTTAGTTCGATCGAAATCTGTTTTACCAATTTTGACGGGACTCACTGATAGAAAGCTGATAATACTCGTATAAGGAGTAATTTAGGCCACTTAGGATGCGCAGCTAGTAGGTATGCAAAAGTTAAGTAATTCTGATAACTGAGCTAATAAAGTGAGAATTGAAAACCTGGCTTTTAACATTAACCTGAATTTTCTTAATAAAACACACAATATTATCTCTACAAAGTATTCGAGGAGTTCCTTATCAGCACTAGTTGCCATTCGCAAGCCAACTGGCCCGCTTCACAAACCATTTCGTGTAATAGCATAGATAAAATTCAATTATTCGCATAAATCTAGTGATAAAACTATACTGGCTTGTCTATGACTTCATTTCGCTACCGACCCTTATAATATATGTTTTGATGTTTTATATATATTTATATATATATATATATATACTAGCTGACCCACACAACTTCTAGTCTGCCGCTCTCGAAAGGAATAACTTTACTCCGTTTTTACATCATTGCTGCTTTGTTGCTATGGGTCGTACCGTGATGTTAAATAGCCGCAAAACTTCCTTGATAAATGAGCTATTAAACTAAAGGAGAATTAGCGAATTTAGACCAGCCGTTCACGCGTGATACTGTGACTAAGGGAAACAGGGTTTAAATTTTATATATACGTACCGATATATGTATAACGAAGTCATAGTTCCGTGAATATGGATATTTACAAGTAAAATTATAACAAAAACCGACTTCAAGATACGACTCGATTTCTCTTGGATGCCATCATCAGATCTTAGTGTCCTCATGACACACATCAGATCATGGGTACCACCGTTCGGATATCTCCTTTCAAATAAAAAAAGAATCATCAAAATCGGTTCATAAACGACGAAGTTATCCGCGAACACATAAAAAAAATATACGGTCGAATTGAGAACCTCCTCCTTTTTTAAGACGGTTAAAAATGATTTTTATTTTATGGAATGTCGAATATCGACGATTTGCCTGTAGTAGAAAGCAATTCTGACTACTAAATCAGAGTTCAGGGGTTCTATTCCTACTCAGGTTTATTTTAATTTGTTTTTTTTTGTTTGGCCCTGCCAAAATGACTACTCTGCTTGATGGAAAGCATAAGCAGAATCCAAGACAGGTGGTCACTATACTCACTGCGAATGCAGATAATGCAACAATACAGCATGGTGATCCACACCAACGAAACACGACAGCACGAACGCTGTCATTTTACGTTGATCTTCTGTGCGAGGGTAGTACCGCCCCGGTCGAGCCGGACCAACCGTGCCAAAATCAGCTTGGCTCACTACCACCACAGAACAAGACTACTACTATTATAATGTGATAAGCACTATATATGTTTTGTATCTTTGCTCTGTGGCGCAGTGGTGGCGTATGCGACTGCTGTGCTTGAGGTCTCAGGTTCGATTCCCGGGTCGGACCAAATGTTTGTATGATCTGCAAATATTTGTTTCGGAGTTTGGATGTTTTCTATGTATAATATGTATGTATTTACAAAAAAAAGGATATGTATTTATTTATATCGGTTATCTAGTACCCATAATACAAGCTCTGCTTAGCTTGGGACTAGATGGCGTTGTGTCTAAGATGTCCGAAATATTTATTATTATTATATTATCTTTATCAGCACTCTAGTTACCATAGAATAGGCTCTGTGCCTACTTTTTTGATCAGACGATCATGTTTATGAGTGAGATGTGTCGCCATTCGTTTAGATACAGTCATATTGATCGCGCAGTCGTCGTCCGTGCAGCAAGCCGCCACAAAATCAAAGGGCCCGCCTGCGGTGTACACCCACAAGCGAGTATGATTTGTCAGTTTACGCCGTTTTATGAATATATTTGTATTTCACAACAATAAACACGATTGCGTGCGGGTGCACCGACGCTATCTAAACGAATGGACAGAGTTATACTGTCTGCCTGTCTGTGACCCTTTCACGGCCAAACCGCTGCACCGATTTCACCGAAACTCTGATTCTTGAGGAAAGACATATGCTACTTTTCCCGCCATAAATGCCATATACGCGGGGGGAGCCGCAGGAACAAATAAGCGGTTATAAATCATAATACATACACCGTTATCATAAATAAATACACAAATACAGTATATAATCAAAATAATTCAAATATATTCGGACGTCCGACCGCACGCCTATTTAGCGACGACATGACACTCATTTAAATATCCGACGTATTTCACGTATTACCATACAATAAACGAAGATAAATATCTTAGTAGGTACATGACATTATGCAATAGAAACTTCCGTAAGTAATTAAAGAGAAAGGATTTATGGCCTGCAAAGACACAAAATACCTGTACTTAGGTATTTAATGGCTGTCATCACGTTTGAGACTTCGGTAGCGCCGTTTCGGAATTAAAATTGTAATTTATATGACTAGCTGAGCCCCGCGATACAACAACGACCGCGGGTAAAGCCAAGGGGCAAAGCTAGTCTAAAGAAAGTAGCCAAAGTTACTCCTTATATCATCAGCTATCTGTCACTGAAAGTCCCGTCGAAATCGGTCCCGCCATTCCAGAGATAAGCCGGAACAAACAGACAGACCGACAGACAAAAATTGTAAAAAGCAGTTATTTTAATATTACAAACTGACACTCCAATTTTACTTATTTGAATAGATGCCTACCTATCTCTTAACTGCCTCGTTGGTCTATTGGTTGACGTAAGCGACTGCCGATCAAGAGGTCTCGGGTTCGAATCCCGGGTCGGGCCAAAAGTGTTGAGTTTTTCTGATTATAGAAATACTTAATAACAGCTCGGAGTTTGGAAGTTGGGGTCTGAACCCCCGTGCCTCGGAGAGCACGTAAAGCTGTCGGTCCTGCGTCTGATCTCTCCCCGATCGTGTCGGTTAACCTTCCCATCATATTATGGGAGTGAGGGAACAGAGAGTGCACCTGTGTTTGCACACTATAATATCTATTGCGTAGTTGGCTGGTCTCCGATGAGGCAAGAGAGATGAGCCGTATTCGACTAGGAGAACATCTTCATAGATACTATTAGAAGATTTTCTCAAATATGTTGTTTTCTTTTCATTGCTATTATACAAATCGTCAAACATTATTTATGAATGGCATGAATGGGCAGGCTCGATCGGATTGATACCACGGCCTCGCAGAAAACCGGTGTGAAACAGCGCCTGCGCTGTATTTCACCGAGTGAGTGAGGATACCGGACGCCCATCCCCAACCCCTCCCCCCATGCGCCTCCCCATCCCCTAAATGCCGGCAACGCAATTGCGACGCCTCTGGTGTTGCGGGTGTCCATGGGCGGTGGTAATCGCTTACCATCAGGCGATACGTCTGCTCGTTTACCCCCTATACCATAAAAAAGGAAGTGTTTTTTCGTATACTATTAAAAAATTAGTTGGTCAAATTCGTCTCCGAATTTTCTTAAGGTGACGGTTTGTTTTATCACTATTATTAATATATGTATCTAGATTCTAATGTACGTTAAAAGCTACGTTTCTTAAATTGTTTTAGTTAAAAGGCTAACCTGTGGAACAGTGAGTCAGATTTGAATATTAATTTAAAAATGTAGTTATATAGAGGAAGGTCATGGGATATTAATCATCAGAATACGACGACGAGCCACTCAGAACCATAAACGCCAATTGAAACCATTTCGCATTTTTCAATAGTGTTATAAATCTTTCATATTACTAGAATCTAATTTATTACAAATTGACAAAGTTACGCAAGCATTAAACTTTCTCTAAATGCAATTTGACATTGCAAATATATTGGTATTTTAGCTTATGAGTTTACCTAATCTATGTAGCAACATAGCCGGACGGTTGCTGTATTAGTATTTAGTCAATAGTTTAGTAATATGCTCGTAAAAAATATAATTTGTTTTTAAAAAAAGTTACTAGTTAAAAAGTTACTAGCCAGCCATTACCTAAATTTAGGTAATGGCTGGCTAGTAACTTTGCCTTACTATTCCAATAAAAAAAAAAAGATTTGTAATTCTAATTTAGAATTTAAAATATTTTTTTAATGGGCATAAAATCATACCTAATTAGTTTTTACCAATTTGTGAGGAGACTCTTTCGTTTAGAGCTAATCTGTGAATCAAATTCCATCCTCCAATATATAATCTCGACCAACACAACCTTCAAGTCCGCGTGGTAACATTAAGAATACGAATTGTCACCAAACACATAATCGAAACAAACTCCATACAAACCATTCAAATCAGCGTAGTACAGTAGACTAAATAGTATAGGACTGTGGATTATGATACAAGTCGAAATACGGTGATTTCTTAACCCGTAGTGATGTCATTCAAACGAAATAAATCACACACAACACTTTTGCACAAATAGTGTTATTTATTAACCACCGACTCATACAGCCAGGTCATCCATCTTGAACCGCGATATGCACCAGTGTTATTGATATAAATTAAACAACAGCTAGTATTGATAGTGTATCAATAATTATGTACACAGGACAGTGAATGCAGAAGTACCACTGGATATGGACGGTATCGAGGCAAAGTCAAATAGCTTTTATTTTAAGTTAGCATTTTCAGGTACTTTAGAAATATTACATTAGTGACTAGTTGTGCGGTTCCAAAATGTATTCCTATGGAGTAGACCCGACAAGAAAAACTTTTTATAAAAAAAAAAACCGACTTCCAAAAAACATCCAACGAAAACTCTCTGCCAAAAAAACACAAGCGTAAAATAAACTGGTTCTTCATAAATTGCCTATACCTAATTCTTTATTCATTTAAATAGTAGTATTATAATGTGTGCTAGGTACCTAAAATCTGATTGAAGTCGGTGCTAAGCCAAAAAGAATACAAACGAACAATTACAAAAGTCTAAGCGATAGTCACTTGGCACCGACTTCAATCAGATTTTAGGTACCTAGCACACATTATAATACTACTATTTAAATGAATAAAGAATTAGGTATAGGGAATTTATGAAGAACCAGTTTATTTTACGCTTATAAGTCGGTTTTTTTTATAAAAAGTTTTTATTTTTCAGTTTTTAGTGCAAGCAAACGTAGGTAAGTAGTAAGTTTAACTATTTGATTAAATTTCATCATCAAGAATACAAATTAAGGTATATACGTACGTGTAATATTAAAATCATCATCTAATCCCTAACTGTTGAAGAGTTTAACCTTCTATCATCAGCTCACCTAAATAACTTGAAAGTATACGACTGAAGGTATTTAGATACGTATGAAATTGAAATAATTATCCTCCAACTCCTAACCGTTGAGGAGTTGTACCTTCCACCTTCCATCATCAGCGTACCTAAATAATTTGAAAGAATACGACTAAAGGTAACATATATACATATGATATTTAAAGATTTATCCTCCAACTCCTAACCGTTAAGGAGTTGTACCTTACATCATCAGCTCATCATCATAAAATGATGACTACCAGACGCAAATACCGGTGTAACTTCAGAAAATATACGAAAAACATAGTATGTGCCTATAAAAAATGAGGGTTTCCCTCGATTTCTCTGGGATCCCATTATCAGATCCTGATATGCTGGCAATGGGACCACCTCGGAAGCATACCTTTTCAAATACAAAAAAAAATTTCAAAATCGGTCCACAACTGACGGAGTAATCGGTGAACATACATTAAAAAAAAATACATACAGTGGAACATAGAACCTCCTCCTTTTTGGAAGTCGGTTAAAAATTCAAAAGTTACTCTTTTAAAAATAGAGATTTACAATACAATAAATAAATAAATATTTCAGACATCTTACACACAACGCCATCCAGTCCCAAGCTAAGCAGAGCTTGTCTTGTGGGTACTAGACAACTGATACAAATACATGTATACTTTTTATTTTGTAAATACATACATATTATACATAGAAAACACCCAAACCCCGAAACAAATATTTGTAGATCATACAAACATTTGGTCCGATCCGGGAATCGAACCCAAGACCTCATGATCAGCAGTCGCACACGCCAACCGCGAGACCAACGAGGTAGTCAATAGAATAGATTTACAATATTTGATATATGTAAAAAGCATACAGCACCAATAAATAAACATAAGCGTATACCTAAAAGCAGATAGCAGACAAAAACACTAGAAATTTTACGCACAATAAATAATATGTAGTCAAAGCAAAACCGTAACAGGTATATCAAGACATGTCAAAGCTTCTAGGAATAGATATCTGTATTAAGCTTAACCTAGTGGGTGAGGTTATCGTCTGCTTTTCGACCGGAGTAAGTGCTAACTCCTATAACCGGTGTTATGTAACCAGTGACCGTATAGCCATACCCCTTCTCCTTCTGTCGGTAACCTCAACTCTGAGGGTCGTGACCCTATTTAGAGGCATTCTGCGAGTGATAGCGAGTGTTCCTATTTTGAGCGGTTTGGTGGAGAGATAGTTTGTAGTGCCGAGAGTAGAGTAAACTCGGTCTGCCCAGAGCAATGGGTTACATGGCTAACTGCTAATTTCCATGGATGGTGGTTAATATTTCGCACATCTGACACAAACCTCATCTAGTCCCAATTTGATATCCTGTACAGACCTAGCCTTCTGCATGTTACCTATACAATATCACAGTCCATTGTGTATTCTAGATATCTAGGGCACTTATCCGTACGGTATAATTAGTGTGGCGGCCGGTGGCGTCTTCAAACGAACTCTCGTTATTGTGCTGTGTGCTTACTGCCAGTGCTAATTAGGTTAGAGGGTGACGTGATAATTATGACGTCACTCAAACACTGCGGTAATGAAGGTATGTGATGTATCACTTATACACGAACTGCGTAACTAAATGAGTTGTCTGCGTTATGAGGTAGGTCAAAAATAAGATTATTGCGGTTTCAGTATTGAATGTAAAATTCAATTTATTTCAATATTTAAGGGTTTTCCTCTGGAAAACCATACTTACTCACAAATGGGCCAAGTCAACCGATACCACGGCCACACTTAGGACTGTTTCGTTGCTTATCAACGAGTGACGAAGGTTACCGTAGTTCCAAACCCCTCTCCCTCAAAAGAGAAATTCAAGAGACAGCACACCAAAGGAAGAAACAATCCTTAAATTTCTTATAGAATTTTTTATTAACTTCGCCGAGATAGTGCGGGATGACAAGGAAAGTAAAGTAAAAAACCCATTTGTTTAGGTACTTAGTCACTCACCACCTCATTACGTGACAGATCACAGGAAAACCGGTAAAGTTAGGTACATTTCTTATCACAACAAAACTAAACATCGAATTCATAATAGGTAGTTTTGGTTCTAAATCATCGCCACGACAACTTAAAATTAGTATACCAGTTGTTGCCCGCGGCTCCGCCCGCGTGTACGTCGGTTATCGTGGCAAATAGTAGCCTAAATGCTATTCTGATGTATAAGCTATATTACTGTAAAGTTTCATCCAAATCCGTTCAGTAGTTTTTGCGTGAATAAGTAACAAACATACACACTCACAAACTTTCGCCTTTATATATTAGTGTGATGTGATATAAGTGTGATGATTATTCGAAATATGATACTTTTTGACAGTTTACCTTCTTTTAATACGGAATTAGCTGAGCCCCGCGACGTTACCTGCGGTTGTTGTTATACAATAACAACTACGGGCAACGCCCCTGGGCCTAACCTAAGTTACTCCCAATATCTTTAGCTATTTGCCAGTGAAAGTCCCGTAAGAATTTACGTATTGGAACAGCAGCCGACAACATCAGCCAGTTAAAATTTAGTAGGTACGCCACTGACACTTCAGAAATACAGACGAGTGTTCACAACAAAAGTGGCCAATTGCGAGTCGGACTCGCCCATGAAGGGTTCCGCAGCAGCAAGTAACATAATATAATTTTTGTTTTATTTTTATATTTGTGTTGATTGAATGAAAGGTAAATTGCAGTTTACGATTTATGACGTCTTAAAAAAAAACTACTTACTAGATTTCGTTCAAACCAATTTTCGTTGGAAGTTTACATGGTAATGTACATCATATTTTTTTTTTAGATTTATCATTCTCTTATTTTAGAAGTTAAAGGGGGGGGGGGACACTCATTTTACCACTTTGGAAGTGTCTCTCGCGCAAGCTATTCAGTTTAGAAAAAAATGATATTAGAAACCTCAATATCATTTTCGAAGACCTATCCATAGATACCCCACACGTATGGGTTGGATGAAAAAAAAATTTTTGAGTTTCAGTTCTAAGTATGGGGACCCCCAAAATTTATTGTTTTTTTATTATTTTTGTGTAAAAATCTTAAAGCGGTTCACAGAATACATCTACTTACCAAGTTTCAACATTATAGGTCTAATAGTTTCGGAAAAAAGTGGCTGTGACATACGGACGGACAGACAGACATGTCGAATCTATAAGGGTTCCGTTTTTTGCCTTTGGCACGGAACCCTAAAAAGTTCAATTGTCTATTAATGTTAACAATCTAATGACGTTAGGAGTTAGGGATACTTTCTGCTACTTTAAATACGAGAAACTTCGATTGAAATCATAAAGTATAGGTAAAAATATGTCTATGGTTTCCACTGCTCTCGTTAAGTGTAAAATATGTGTTCGGAGCATTGTTCGGAGTCAATTATTTTTCGTAATTTTACTGTAAAACCATGCGATGTAGCAACACCCAATGTGTGTATGAATGATGACTCCCAAGCTGTACGAGCATACAAAACTGGTTCAGAAAAGGATATTTATTTATTCTACCGAGGGAGAGCCACGCTTCGGCATGAATAGGCCGGCTCAACCGGAGTGATACCACGGTCTTACAGAAAACCGGTGTGAAATAGCGCTTGCGTTGTGTTTCACCGAGTGAGTGAGAATACCGGAGGCCCATACCCCAACCCCTCCCCACATCCCTCTCCCCATCCCCCTAAGGCCGGCAACGCACTTGTGACGCCTCTGGTGTTGCGGGTGTCCATGGACGGCGGTAATCGCTTACCATCAGGTGATAGGTCTGCTCGCTTGCCCCCTATATCATAAAAATGCAAATTTCGAATTTACCCTCTAGTCTTGTAGCCGTCTACTCCCATAAATAAAATCATTGACTTATTTATGGTAATTATATATTTATTAACCAATATCCGCATATCATAAACTATCGACTATGCTATAGAAGCTTCGAAACAATACAAACTACTTACACTCATTGCGTCGAGCATAGACTAAAAATAAAATTAATTCATCCATACTGGCCGAAAATGTTTCCGGTTTTAATCTTTGTGTTGTTTATTGGTTGAGTATCTACATTAAATTTAAAATGTCGGTCATCGTATTCCTGTTTATAAATTGGGTCATTATAATAGGGTGGTAGGGCAAAAGATTAACGTTATGAGTGTTTCAGTGTTCTTACAGCAGAATTAGTTAATGTGTAACTTGACGGCTGAAAGCCTCTGTTGTTCAGCATTTTTTATTGTCAAGCTGTCTGTCTATTCTCGCTCAGTAAAAATATTGCATGAAAATACCTATTCGCGTTCTCAGCGTTACCAAGTAAAAGATGTGTATATTTAAAAAAAATGTGCACACATGTTTGTGTTTGTGTTCATCGATCTACTAGTAAAGAAACACATTGATGGAGTAAAATAGGCATTGATAAATTTTACGGGCATTGTGCTTAAACGAAATAAATCAAACGGCAGTCAATAAACAGTCAACTAATGACGCAATTATACTGCCCCATCTTTATCCGAAATTACCATTTGTTGGGTATTTGAAGTTGGAATCAGATCAATGTACGACTTTAAAGCAGTATTTCACCTACAAACATAACCATCTTCAAACGGACGCCAACCACAACATCAAACCAGCTTGATACCATACACATGTTGTAACTCTTTATCGAAATACTACTTGTATCGATTGAGCTGGAAATATACCACTTGGCCAGCACAAGCGTCCAGCTGTCTACCTTCTTACGTCATGATGTAAGGAGTTTCACAATTGATGACCTTCTTGGAAACTAAATGGTATAAAATTAAACTAATCTTTATAAATAAAGTTTCCCGGAACAGTAATAACAATGTTGCCATTGCTTTATGTAAATTTCCCTATTGTGATTCTGGCAATTACCGCCTACGTCTCAAGATATATGTACGAGCTTGTACGAGTATATCGATTTATATAACAAGCTATTTTTACTTATGGTATATTTGAATTGGTGAACTGATTCTAAACTTGACACAATGACTCATTAAGTTTTAAATGTGAAACGATTTTTAGGATCTTAGCCTTTTTGCTCACCGATTATACTGTTTTGTATTTGGAATACAAAAAAGTCTGGTTAAAAAAGTAAACTGATATTCTATGTAAATATATGAAGATGTGCTTTTCAAATACTTTTTAACTTCTACTAGCTGACCCGATGAGTTTCGCACCGCCATATTGTTCTTTCAAAAAAAATCCCCATTAATCTTTGATTTTCTTCTATACAAACCTTGTACTAATAGTAACAAACATATAGAAAAAAGAATTATCAAATTTGGTGCTGGCGATCGGAAGATATGCGCGTACATACATTTCGGGTATTCTTTTTTATATATAGATAGATGATAACATCAATATACGAGTAAGTGATCCATAGAGGCTGTGGCGACCTCCACATACAGCGCAACAACAACATAACATACTACAGCGCCATCTACCGAAGATACATCGAACTACGGAGTAACGAAGGAAACTAAGAAACTACCAATTACCAATCCTGAATCGCGCAGTGAAAGTTCGCGCGCCAATTAAGATACATACAACATCCCAACATCAACCGTTGGGCAGTTGGCCCGCCAGGCATGATCACCTCGCCTGGTCGGAGGATCCTCCCTTTGTGTTGGTGGGACATGACACACCTGTCCCCCACAGTGGTGACCCCGACGTGATTGAAAGCAGCCTTCGATGCAGCATCAGCACGCCACCATCATGTTCACTCCCACAGCAAGTCTCACAGCCAGCCAGCAACCTCGGCCTCAACAGGGATACACCACACGCAGGAAGCGACCGCTCCAGCCTGGTTTACCCCTACGGCCTCATCAGCTTCGAGGCACCGCACACTGCACCTACGGTCCATGTAAGCAGAGCATATCTCTCCCGTCTATGCAGCAGCCAGCCACTACGCAGCAACCGCCCCGACTCACTGGGGACCTCACCGCAGCACCGCGCACCGCCTGCCATCATCCCCACTCACTGGGATCAGCAGACTTCAGCCCCGACTCACTGGGACTAGCGGCATTCAGTTCCGACTCACTGGAACTTGCGGCACTCAGTTCCGACTCACTGGAACTGCTCACTCCTGGCACTGGCAAGCTCCACAACAGAGCACAGACAGCTGACTCACAACGTATCGACCTCCGGTCTTGGAGGGGAGTGATATGGCGACCTCCACATACAGCGCAACAACAACATAACATACTACAGCGCCATCTACCGAAGATACATCGAACTACGGAGTAACGAAGGAAACTAAGAAACTACCAATTACCAATCCTGAATCGCGCAGTGAAAGTTCGCGCGCCAATTAAGATACATACAACATCCCAACATCAACCGTTGGGCAGTTGGCCCGCCAGGCACGATCACCTCGCCTGGTCGGAGGATCCTCCCTTTGTGTTGGTGGGACATGACACACCTGTCCCCCACAAGGCCCCCAGGGGTCGATAGGGTAAGAGTCCATGTGTGCAAGTTTGACTTTGACGTCTGATATTCATAACCGGGGGTCTATGCCAGTAGGTTTAATTTGAATATGCTGTAACTTTAACGTTGATTTAGAACTTTTTATTTTATTTTAAAAAAACGGACTAACAACAGTAAAAATGGGTTAGCTAAGATCATGTACAAGAATTCATACACGGCCTAATTCTAGATCTTTTAAATTACATTAATCTTTACCTAGTATAAAACTTGCGCTGTCTGTTCGCCTATATCTTTTAAACAATTTTAATTGTATACATGCGGATTTTGCAGTTTTTAGTAATTTCAGTAATAGATAGTGATTAAAAAAGATGGGTAATATGCATTATACATGCATATTACAGTGGAGGAAATTCGAGAATTTCAAAGAAGTCCGTGCGAAGCCGGGTCGGATTGCTAGCAACTATAATATATAAAAAAATGGTTGTCTGTAAAGTCGACGATAGTTTAACGTGACAACGTCATAACAAAACATTGATGAAATGATGCAATCATAAACATACAACGACGTACAATGACGTAACGGGACAATGTACGTAATGGGACAATGAGCGTAACTGGACAACGAGTCATCCTTTTTCGTGCATGCAGCTGGCGTTCATCAATTAACTAGACGTTGTCACGTCAAAAACAGCTTAAATATATGCGTAGTCTGTAGTGCAGCTCTACGATTTACTACATTTATAAATCAGTCAAATACACTTTGAAACTTAACATGATAAGTGGTCTCCGAGATGAAAAACTTTAAAGTCCTCTGCTCTGCCTATATTATCTTAAGTCCATAGTGTACCTACCCATGTTCAAGTAGCCCTAAGTTCCGCTCATCTCTTTAATTTGAAACAAAAAACCGAACTTAGTAACTTAAATAAAACTGAGTCAGCTACAGCGAAATTTTGAGTCATCAAGTTTGTATGTGAGTCAAAGTGTGGGCTTCGATGTCTAGATTTTGATGCAAGATATTTTATAACAAGTTTGACTAACTCCAAACTTCTTTAAAGTAAGAAGATATCGCCTAAATTTGGAGTCAGTAACATTAAATGAGACGATAAAAGATACTATTAAGAACACGTTAATTGGGATGAATTCATGTTTGTTACTCAGTCATGATTCAAGAAAGAACGTCAAAACAGATTTCAATGAAATTTAAAAAGGTCTCGGGTTCGATTCCCGGGTCGGATCAAATGTTTGTATGATCTGCAAATATTTGTTTCGGAGTTTGGGTGTTTTCAATATATAATATGTATTCACAAAAAAGCATATATGTATTTATATCAGTTGTTTATTACCCATAATACAAGCTCTGCATAGTTTGGGACTAGATGGCGTAGTGTGTTAGAAGTCCGAAATATTTATTATTATTTATTTCGTTGCTTTTTACAGTGTTATCGAGTTGATTTACCGATTTCCTACATCCAAAGGGCATTTTGTATCTCCTGAATTGCAAACGTTCACGGGCAGCAGTAACTCGTCTGATTGTTTGCATTTACGTTATCTTTGTTCCTATTAGAAAATAACATATCTTAAAATAGTTCAAAGAAAGTGACACATATCCTGGATATTTGTGTGAAGATCCAAACAGAATTATCAAAACAAATCTAAGAAAACCAACAGTCAACAATAAAAATACGCGTTCCAGCAATATTAGGTGCGCTATATATTAATAAAATACTCGTAAACGTTATTCATAGGCTGATTCAGCGATTAGATTGGAATGCTATCTATTGAATTAGAAGTTATCCAGAAGTTTTTCCAGCTATTTTATCGTTCTAATTCGAGTGTATTTATTACGGGGGAAAGCCACTCTTCGCCAAATATGGATCGGCTGTATACCACGACCTTCATCATCATGTTAGCGTGGGTCCCAGTTGCTTCCAAAGCTAACACTTTGGAGCCCGGGATCCGCATTCCTGCTCTTTCTTCTGTATACTACAGCCTTTCTTTACCGATTTCAATTACCATTTTTTCCAGTTTTTCAGAGTCAAGTTACCTGAGGAACAAAATCCCAAGTCCTCCTTTCCTTATGATAATGCTGCACTGTTGATCACCAGCTGTGGTAGCCTTGGAGAATCCACTCCTATTGTTTAAACGTAAGAAACTATATTCTACTCTAAGAGGTCGGTAGGAGTCTTGATTTCTTGAATTGTTAAAAATATTAAATATTTTGAAGCACCAGTTCGCTATAAAATCAAAAGAACTGCACAAAAATTAACACGTTCTTAAAATTTACCCTTATCCAAGAAGTTGACCGAAACGCCACTAAAGAACCGCCCCTACGAACGATAGAATCGCGACGCATCCGCGTTACTATCGTCGAGTAATCTCCACGAACAAGCGATTATTTCTTGAGAGTATTGTCGCGACTCGAAATACGTGGCACGTCGATAATATCGCCGTGATTTTCTTGCCTGTGGAAACGGCCACCCCTAGAAATTAGGCATTCCTTATTCCTATATGACTACAATATATAGGAAGTTAGTAATACAGTAAGTTATCTATCCGGTTATTCATTAAGTGATATAAATATTAGTCATAGGCTTTAAAGTGTTACATTATTGTTGACTTTCCGATAATATTGTATACATATCGCAAACGTTGGATTATTTTGTTGATCCATGGTATTTTGTTACGGTAATAAACTAGGACCGATCTCGCATGACTCTTTGGAATGTAGAAGTTGGGCAGTTTATTTTAGTTTTTTGATTGGAAGGGACTCTTTCACTCCAGAGTAGTATTTAAAGTCGCCCGTTTGAGTTGTTTTTTAGTACAAATACCACATACAATTCTGTTCGCTCTTGCATTTGCTGCGATAGCCTCTTTTGATAAAAATAGATCTGAATCGATATTCCATTTATCACTAAAAACAAAATAAAAGAGCTGATTTTTAGTTAGAATAAAATTGTGGGTATATCTAAAAATCTATACAAATCAATAAAATTGTGGGTATATCTAAAAATCTATACAATTCAATAAAATTGTGGGTTTATCTAAAAATCTATACAAATCAATAAAATTGTGGGTATATCTAAAAATCTATACAAATCAATAAAATTGTGGGTCTATCTAAAAATCTATACAAATCAATAAAATTGTGGGTATATCTAAAAATCTATACAAATCAATAAAATTGAAGTGTCTGTTTGTAATTTAAATTCACAACTTTTCACTGAATGCATTTGAAAGTGTAAAAGGTACCTACTTACATAAAAAAATCGTTTTTTTTTTACTGCCTGTCTGTTTGTTCCGACTAATCTCTTGAAGGCCTGGACCGATTTTGATGGGCCTTTCACTGACAAATAGCTGATTATATAAGGAGTAACTTAGCCTATTTTTTATACTAGATTCACTACGCGGCGTAACCCGCAGTAGTTTTTGTAAAGGTACCACAATAAATAAAGTAAATATTTGTCACTGAATTACACTCAAACTGCTTAACGAAACATCAATTTCACTAAATATAAACCACGGCAAATAAAAGCTCCAGAAGCCAAGGCCTACCATATTTTGCAGCAATTTGATGACCCTTCAACTTGCCACGTAGAGCAAACAAAATGGTAGGGACGATCGTTTGCACAGCACTCCCATTGATTTAGTGTTGCCAACAAACATTACGTAATTGGAGATACTACTGGCAATTTTTTTGGGAACTCCTCTGTAATTTGTGCCATTTGTTTATGGCTAAAAACTTTAGAACTATTTTCTGTAGCTACTATTTATTTTTGTTACAGACAAATCTGTAGGTACAAAATGAATAATTAAAATTAATTTACAAATGGGATATACCACACTCCTATGTTTTATTATGACTTACTTGACTTAAGGTCCTATGTCCCCTAGATGGGGCAGAGGGCGTCCACAGTGCATCAATATCCCGTTCTGTCTTGAGCGTCTCGCTTGATTTCGCTCCAGGTCTTGCCAATGGCCTTCGCTTCATCGATGATAGTCCGCCGCCAGGTTTGTTTTGGACGGCCACGTTTTCCTTGGGGATTCCTAGGGCTTGCCTCGGGATGTGGTTTGAATCTCTTCGGAGGATGTGGCCTATCCAGCTCCATTTGCATCCTTTGATTTGTTGGTCGATCCCACAAGCGATCGCACAAGTGAGCAGCGATCCCACATGTTTTATTATACAGGGAGCAAATGAGTTCGTGGTTCACCTCATGGCATGTGAATAACGCCGCCCATGGACACACGAGAGTCAAGAGTTCTTATTTTGCGTTTGTGTGGGCCTTCAGAGACTCCACTTATTCTGTGAATTGTACAGAGATAATTGCTCTAGACCGGTTTTTGGGAGCTCGTGATATTACTCCGGTAGACCCAGGTAAATTGTGCCGAAGCATGCCAGGTTTCTTTTTTTAATGCGACTACCGCCGCCCATGGACACCCCCAACACCAAAGACGTCACAAGTTCGTTGCCGGAATTTGGGCCTCCGGTATCCTCACTCTCTCGGTGAAACACAGCGCAGGCGCTGTTTCACACCGGTTTTCTGTGAGGCCGTGGTATCACTCCGGTCGAGCCGGCCCATGCATGCCGAAGCGTGGCACTCCCACGGAAATCTATGGCTTTCCTTAAAAAAAAAAATTGGTTAAGTTTATATGCGGTTGCGGTCGCACACACGGTACACCTACAACTCTAGTGTTGTGGGTTCAAACCCCACACGGGTCTTAGTGATCCTCAAATTATGTTTTGAGTCTGGGTGTTCTTTGTGTCAATTTCGTGTTTGTAAAGTCGCCCGCGACACAGAAATATTTTGAGAGCGGGAATTGTCTTTAACAAAAAAAGTGTTGACTTGTCTACAGAACGTCGAATTGCCTATTACCTACTAAGATTGTAGAAGTCTGATGTCAGTCGCTATAAATAAAAAACCGCAGTCCAGCCACATCAAAATAGACTAAGAGTCGACCCCAAGTTAGTTTAGGAAAGGGGTAATGTTTTCCAAAATTCCAAAATATACTATATTTAATTACTTTAATTCTAGAAATACGTCACAAAACGCCACCAAAGATTAATCAATTAAAACGTCAAACAATCGACCTCTTATCAAACTAGTGACGTCACCTGCCCAATTTTGGCGCGCGGCGATCGCGTCTAGTGATGGGCGCGTATCGATTCGAGCTCTTAGTAAATTAGTGACGAGTGCAAAAACCACTCGATGAAATTAGATTGACATCTGTCATTAAACGTTTTTATGTTTGTTGATTGTAAATATTGCTGTGTATATAAATTTATCTATTTCTGCTTACTTGCCAATAAGTTTATGACACGCTAGCTGTTGCGGATTATTGATTTTAATGTATTTCTTATTATTGCTCACATGATTAGTATATTTCTATCTTTGTGTTTCTAACTTTGAAAATGACAACCTGCCATACAACCAATCCTTAGGGTTGAAATTTCCAAAAGTCCTTTTCTAACTGTGCAATTTCAAGTTTATGACCCGATCGGTTTTACACTTCCCAATCCATTAGTATAACCGATTTCCCTTTCCTACCAATTACCATTCTTTTTATCTTTTTCTTCACTCATCACATCACACTCATCACATCACACTAATATATAAAGGCGAAAGTTTGTGTGTATGTTTGTTACTTCTTCACGCAAGAACTACTAAACGGATTTGGATGAAACTTTACAGTAATATAGCTTATACATCAGAATAACACATAGGCTACTATTTGCAGCGGTAACCGGCATACACGCGGGCGGAGCCGCGGGCAACAGCTAGTATTTTATAATTTTTTACTCACACTAATATATAAAGGCGAAAGTTTGTGTGTATGTTTGTTACTTCTTCACGCAAAAACTACTGAACGGATTTGGATGAAACTTTACAGTAATATAGCTTATACATCAGAATAACACATAGGCTACTATTTGCAGCGGTAACCGGCATACACGCGGGCGGAGCCGCGGGCAACAGCTAGTATTTTATAAATTTTTACACTACGAGCCGTAGTTTAGACCAAGATCCCTTCTTCATCCCAAGTTTTCATGTTTGCGAAACTTATTAATACAGCGCTTATTTAAATACATGGTTTAAAAGACCGCGAAATTTGCCTGACTACGTGACGAAAACCTAAGTCCTCTCCTCAGTCCGTATGGATATGTCTTATCACGAAGCTAGAAGCACGAAAACTTTGTTTTTTTCATGTATAGTTAATAGAGCTTAACATTAGCGACTGTTGCCGCCTTTTTATCCGCCATATAAGTGAAACATAACACATTCCTCATAGTTACTCTACATCCAAGTAGGTTACATGCAACTTCACTTTGCCAGCACAAAAAAAAACATGCAACGTCAATCATAGATAACTGGCGAAATAGACTTGAAATGCGTTAAAGAAAAAATCGTTCCATAACATAGAGAACCATATTTATTGCATACATCATACTTAATTATGTGTGAGACAGAGCATAGTTACATTCCAGGCATTGAACGTTAAATATATGAAATCGTATGCTGGAAACGCATGCGCACATTGTTTATAGTCGCACTCTTCCGAAAGGCTTGATTCATTTAACGATTTTTTTATTTGGTTGGTATGAGAACTGGTCGTAAAGTAGGTATTTCCAACCTCTCATCCCCAACCCCCATTTTTAATGAGTTATGGAATTGGTAACTTTAGTAATAAAAATATTACCAAAATTGCAAAATTTGTTACATAACTATTTTAGTTCAAAACTACTTTTTATTAACCGACCTCAAAAAAGGAGGAGGTTATCATTCGACTGTTTTTTTTTTTATGTTTGTTACCTCATAACTTTGGACTGAGTGAACCGATTTTGATGATTATTTTTTTATTTGAAAGCTGGTGCTTTGCCCGTGTGGTTTCATTTCAATTTAGTCCAGTTCTGGAAGTCGGTTATTTTTTGTTAAAATTTGTGATTATTTCTAGTCAATTCTACATAGTTGTAGCAAATGTGTAAAAGCAATGTAAGTTTTAAAATAAATAAATATTATTTATACAAATTTATCTTCACAGAAATTTTTCTGCGTCGATGACTTCTCACAAACACATTAATTCTCTGTATAATGAAAAAATTGTGAAGAGTTTGATTCCTGCTTAAACATTGGAATTTGAAATAATACGACTGCAACAATGGGTATTCAGAGTTCAAATTTAAATCCCTAAATAGGCTGTTTAGTCTCTTCCAATGGCGCTACTGGCATGAAAAAGCAGACTGTCCAGCCCAGTTCATGAAGCATTCTACAGCTGGCTTCGAAACGCGGTATAAAAGCTAATGCTATGCATTCAATAAATACCTAAATTAGTTACCGACAGGCCACTGCATAAATTGAAAATTTTATGGTGGCGTCTAAGTAAAAATCGTATAATGGTCATTACTCAACAAACTGTAAGTGTAAATAAATTTCCCGCGAAAATTTAATATTCGAACATTACAATTCATAAACAAACATTTGAACTTCGAATGAAGAATGTTAAAAAGTGGCTACACAGACAATAATGTTTTAAAGTTATTGCGATTTTAGTGGCCAGTTGTACTTCCAGCTACATTTGCGTACTTATTCACGTTAAGAAATCTAATAGCTTTCCACATAGGCGCCAGCGGCAGAGCACGAATTTTGTACAAACAATATTGCAGACTAAAATAAGAATTCGATCACTGGCCAAGCAGATCCGCTTCAACACACGATCTGGTTGTCTTTCGCAAGTGTTCTTAATTCAAATGTTGAATAAAATAATCATAGATTACAAAAGTGCATTTTTTACAATAACGATTCGAACTGTCTACATTTTTTATTACATTAGATGTAATATTTCATTAAAAGAAAATAGAAAAATTGTAGATAGAAAAGAAGACTAAATATTTACAATATGTGAAGAATAAATATTGTTCTAATATCTACGTAACATTTTAACCGACAGGAATGAATGGAACTAAAGATTTTCTTTGCACGAGTTGCCAAGTTTCAAGAAGCAAAAACTGTGTGGTCAGTTTAATAAATTAAATAGAAAAAGTACGAATGTCGTAGTATTTGTATACATTAGAAGTTAAATATTTGCAAACTGTTTTTCTGTGTAGATGACACATTATTTGTTTTCTAATTAGAGATTAAAGGGATGTACGGTAAAAGTTCAGCATCCGGTATTATTGTTATTAACAAATAGAAAAAAAGTATACGTCATATTTTCAAATTCACTCTAGACAGTGGGAAAAAATAAGCGAAAGCTAATGATCAAAGAAGCGTTGACTTTTGAGTTGTGTCAAAAGTAGGTGTTGTTTCTAATACGATGTACACTTGTAATGAAGGAGGTTTGACTAACTAGTAACCATAAAATCACAATTAAAAAATAAAGAAGTATTCTATCAGTTATTATTAGTTGTCTATGGACTCTATCTCGCGTGTAATTTAGCTTTTTTAGTACACTTTGGTTTGAAGTGATAGCAATGTGTCAGATTTCGGAAATATTTTCAGTAATTTCCAATTGTAAATTCAATTCCATTTAACTATATATAGGTAATGTTTACATACTAGCGACCTGACCCAGTTTCGCGCGACTTTGAAAATTTCGCATTTCTTTTTTTTTTTTTTTTTTTTTTTATGGAATAGGCCGGCAAACGAGCAGACGTATTGCCTGATGGTAAGCGATTACCGCCGCCCATGGACACCCGCAACACTGAGGCGTCACAAGTGCGTTACCGGCCTTTGGGGGATGGGGGGGGGAGATAGGGGGAGGGGGGTTGGGGTATGGGCCTCCGGTATCCTCACTCACTCGGTGAAACACAGCGCAAGCACTATTTCACACCGGTTTTCTGTGAGGCCGTGGTATCACTCCGGTCGAGCCGGCCCATTCATGCCGAAGCGTGGCTCTCCCACGGTCTAATTTCCTTTCCTGTTCTGTAATATGCATTTTTTACACAAATAAACCTTTCTTTAAAATCTATTAAGCAGAATAAAAGATCGAAGCAAGCAGACAACGGAAGCGTCTTCGTTTTATTATATATGTCGATTGTCGACATTAAAACAAAAACTGAAATGTCAAATTTTCGATTTCGGAACATGCATTTTTATCATTTAGGCAACGGTATGCAATCGTAAGTCCAACATACTGTCTGTCATTCCAAGGACTCTTTTGTTTACTGTTCAGAACGTTGGTCAGTCGTCCCATCCCGTGCGTCGATTTGAATACAAACAGCTGTTAATTCATCGGATAATGAGCGGTGCCTCTGAAGTGGCAAGTACAAACCGATGAATTCTCATCCTTATTAAGAGAATGTTCTTGGTAAGGAACATGATAGTACTTTAAGATACACTCATAATATGATGTTTAGTTAACCGTTAATTCGTTTCTGAGAATTAAATTGGCTTTTTAACCTGTAGGAGTGAGAATTGATTGGTTTGGTAAAGGGGCAATGGTTTAGAAGGTTTATCAGTGCCGTTTGAGAAAGAGATGGAAGTACCTAATGTGAATGGGATTCGATAAATAAGCTTGTGATTCTGATGAGTGATGTGAGAGAGTTTGTTAACTTACATCTCCGCTATTTCTGGAACGATTTGAAAACTTTTTTTTTAATATTAGTAAAGCCATGGAATTGTCTGACACGATACAGAAAGACGCGTGTCTCTTGTGTATCTCTTTGAAGTGGAATAGGAAAATCAGTTCTTTTTTCAAAGCATCAACGTATTTAAGATCTTCGAGACTTCTCGAAAATAAAAGTATGCCGCTTTCTCTTTAGTCCAATTATGAGTCTCGGTGTTCTTTGTGCCCGGTTCATGTATGTTTGTAAAGTCCCTCGCGACACAGGACTATTACTAGTGCGGGATCTGTAAAAAAGAAAATATAAATAAAGAAAAAAGAGCTAGGGGTTGAAGTTACAGAATGAAAAAACATAGTTTTAATGGTGGATAACATTTGATTTTTAGGAAAAGAGTTATTTCTTTGTCCTGTTCAAAAAGACGCGCTCGGGACAAGTCACGTTTCTATAAATCGTGTCAAACAGTTCCGGTGTGTAAATCCACTCTATCTTCAGTATTCAGTATTCCCGCTCCACTTACAGCGGTTAGTTCATTGTGATATTTTTTTTCTGATGGGCCCATAAGGTAAACTGTTTTTATGATAAATCTGAAAGTCGAGAGGATTTATATGTCAGAAATTGCTTATAGTCCGTTCGCGTTTAGACAAAAGTGACGCATCGATGAAACTCCGTATAAGCCTAAACATCGTCTTGCGTGACATCCACTTTAAACATCTAAGATTTAAATATCAGAACTTTTCAGAGGCCCTTTGTAGCCAATGATAATACCTAAAAAAAACATTTTCGTTACTGAACGAAATATAATGAACTATTTTAGAACGGAACGGACTGGTGTATCATTGTTTATGTTTTGAGTCATAAAGTTTTTGTATATGATTCAATGTGGCATATTCGGCCTCCCACAGTGAATTATTAGCAAAGCAATAAATACATATATTTAGGTTTCGTTTCATAATGAGGGCACAATAAAACTTGGAGGGAGAGTAAAGGTTGAGGCAGACAACCGGTGAGGCAGTATAGTGAAACGTACAAACTGTAACTGTACTAGGTCGTTCAAAAGATGTTTTAGAGTATGAACTAGTTCGTGTATAGATCTGCAAGTTTTTTTTCTTAGTTAGTGCCTACATAAAACAACTTGAAAAGTTTATGTTCAGGATTACTTAAATATAATAAAATCTGCCAATGAATTATGTATATTTCAAATTACACAACGCTGGAGTTATTTTTTAATTTTAATAAACAGTTTAATTAAATTTAGGATTTGATCAAATAGTACTTTATAACTGTTAATAGTAATGGAAATTCAATACAACGACTAGTCAAGATATTTAACTCTAGTATAATCTACACATTCTAAACCTTCATACACATAATCAATATTAAAGAGCCGTCAAAAATTAACTGATACGAATATGTACTAACTTCAGACGCTCACGTCGTCGCCGTCGCGTCGCTGGGACGCCTCGCCCACGTCGTCGGGGCGCGTCTGTCACAACCTTAACAGAAGCGTGTCTTCTGCGTATATGAGGTTTACTCACACGCTTCCGTTATTCTTACAGTATTAAATCATACCAGAACAAATAAACAAAACAATCCCTTTTAGTTTTTTGAACTCTTTCAACATTGAAACATATTTGGACGATTTAAATATAACTTGTTATTTAATATTATTGTTTATACAGTTCATAAAACAGTGCCTAGATAAAATTGTGAAATGTAATGCAGTGTTTTATAGCGTTTAATATAAATACACCAACGTATTTCTCAGATCCCGACGATTTATTGTTAATGTATTAATATTTTTAAGTTTCTAGCTGTAGTCTGCTGCACATTGTGATGCATTGATGAGAAATGAGTAACAAAACTGACGAAAAATAATATTTGCAGCTATCTTGTGTCAAAAATTGATCTTAATCGGTGCTGCGGCATTCACGCGTACGCAAACGAACTTATCATTCAAATGGAATAAACTACGTATCACAGTACCGGCAATAGCAAACCTTCAGGCCAGCAAGGTGTATGAGACCTTTTTTTTGGACACTGCCGTCCTTTCTGGCGTTTCTGGCCTTTTAAGAAGGAGTGCGCTCTTTCTTGAAGGTTTGAAGGTCGTATTGGTTCGGGAATACCGCAGGCGATAGTTCACTTCACAGTTTTGCTGTGTGAGGCATAAAGTTTCTAGAAAAGCGCACAGTTGTGGACTGCCAACCATCTAATAGGCGGTCCACACTACAACGATATATCGTAGCGATTTAACTGTGCAGTTCGTTTGTGCAGTTTTATCGCACGTGTGGACGGAAATTGGCTCAGATTTTTTGAGAAATTTCTGAGCCAATTTCCGTCCACACGTACGATAAAACTGCACAAACGAACTGCACAGTTAAATCGCTACGATATATCGTTGTAGTGTGGACCGCCTATAAGTAATGAAGATGAAATTGCTGTCGCGTAGAACGATGGCGGAAAAGGACGGCCACAAACCTCCTTCTTTGTAGTTGACAATGTAATAATTATATTCAAAGTCATACACAGTGTTAAGTATTCATGGCTTCATGCACAGTATTGGCATCAAACAGTGGCGAACCTAGGAATTTATTTCGGGGGGGGATACCATCTTTTGTAAACCTTAGAAATGCATAAACAATTTTAGTGTAAATGTTACGTATTATGTATTGTATACATTGCCTAGGCATTGTGTAAAATATCAGATTATACAGATTGCCAGTAAAATATAAATATATGTAGAGAGAGATAGAAAGAAACGTTGCTCAGGTAAACGAATAAGTCGTACGAGGCGGCGACGATACTGGCGCGAGCCCCACCCGCCGCCGCCACCCGAGACAGCGCCGGATCATGAGCCCGGAATGCTTCGGCGGAACGCACATACGCAAGCCCTACGGGCTTGTCGGGTACGGCTCGAAATCCAGGGCTGTGCCAGCCAACACGCTATCGGAGCCGTTCTGCCGAGCTTCGAAGCTCGGATAGAGAAAACCGACTGTGTCACCTACTGATTTACTCAGATACTTATCGGGCACGGTTGCTTATGTGAGTATCTGAACAGAATCGGACGTGAGGCTCCGGCACAATGCCACCACTGCGGGTCCACCCAGCACACGCTGGAGGGCTGCCCTGCGTGGGAGTCCGAGCCTTGAGTCCTGGTCAGACAGATCGGACAAAACCTGTTACCACCAGCATTGATCGCGGCAATGCTGGCGAGTAGTGTGGGATGGGAGGCCGCGGTCTCCTTCTGTGAAGAGATGTTATGCTGCAGAAGGAGTCCGCAGAGCGGGATCGAGAAAAGGTAGATCCGGCTCGCAGGAGGCAACGAAGGGACGCGATAGAGACCGTTAACTCCCCAATCGTCGCTTAAGGGTCGTTGTCGCCACATTTAGGGGAAATGGGGCCGCTGCAAACGACTCGAGACCTGTGACACCGGGGTGTCGTCTAAGGCGGGTCGGTGTCCCGACTCTTACTGTGTAGAGCGGTGAGAGGCGCGATAGCGACCTGCCCCGGGGGTGGTACGGGGAGGTACGGCAGGGGGAACTCCACAAGCCACTGATGCATTCCTGGAGCTCCCCCGACAGCCGAGGTAGTCCGCCGCGGGGTTTAGTTGGTAGACCAATTCGTCGGGAGTCCCACACACGGCGTTCATGTGTCCCCCCACGGAGGGTATTGTAAAGAAGAAAGGTTAACGAATAAGTAAACACAGAGAACAACCGAAAATCACATGTTTTTATTTGAAGGAAAAAAAGTATAACTTTATAAAATTATTCGTGGTAAATTCAATATGAAGAAATTTTCATGGAATTTTTGTACTCTTACAAATGATTAAAAATAAAATCAAGCCGCATTTATTTATTGTGCGCTAGCTTGTTAAGGATGTCTTTTGGGTTTAGAGGAACATCTCGGTGTCCTGTGGTGCTTTTCAATTAAGATTTCACTCCTCTTAGAGTTGAAACCGAACGCTTACATGTTGCAGTTGTTACAGGAATCGTGGCACCAATTCGCGTCGTCGCTCGCCAACAATCGTGAAGTTAATTTTTTTATTGAACATAAATATTTCGGGGGGGGATATATCCCCCATATCCCCCCCCTGGGTTCGCCACTGGCATCAAATATTGGAAACATTAAAACCATAACTTTTCTGTTGTCGTTGATATCTTCTCTCAATAGATTTCTTTATCTCTGGTTCTAATTGAGATATGCGCTTAATTTTGTGGCTGTAACTGATGAATTTATGGAGACCATTTAACTTAAACTTAATGGTGCTCATGAACGTGACTCCGGTTAGCATTTTTATTGTATATATTTATTTTTTATTACACATAAAAACATATTATGTGCTCTTAATACGCATATTATCATGCTATGAAATTCCCGCTACAATATGAAGATAAATCTGAGCTGTACTTTATAAAGTAATTACTAAAGGTACTTAAACTTTTGGAATTCAAAACAATGGAGAACAAATGAACTAGAATATGCTTATTAAACAAGGTCTGTTTAATATTAAGTAAAAGGATCTTATTTTGTATTTTGAGTAACATCACGTGCGCAATTCCATTTTGTGTAATATGATGCCTATTTTGTTACAGATTAAAAATAGTGCTGCGACTACAAAGTATCAACAAAATGGCGGGACGGACATTTAAATAATGATAGTTTAAAGAATACGATGACAAGAAAAAAGTTCAAAATTCAATTTTAAATCAGTGAAGTGCTAGTGTTGTGCTCAAAAATGGAATCGTTCGATTCTTTTGAGAACATTTCGAAAATGGAACTAACAGAGAATGGCACATATTATCCACAAGAGGCTACAATACTGGCTGCAGCGTGTGCTATCATTTTTAGTATCGTCGGAGTCGTTGGTAAGTCTGTGTTCCTAGTGATGTTTGTATCCAGAATGATATGGTGTTTACAGTATCGATTTATGAGTGAGCGAGTTTTGCATTTGATACGACTATTCGAGGAAAGCGTTGATAATCTGTTTGTGTACGACGGGTTTGAGACGACTCGTTACACAAACAGCTTGTCATCGTGTCATGAACCTAATGAACTTGAACTATATTTCAAAGTATATGTCAGTGATATTTCACCGAGCTGTTTGGTAAACAGTTAGACTCTAAAGATGAATATCAAAGCATAAAAGATCATTCAACTTTTCTAAAATATAATCATTTATAACTCATTAATTTAAATTAAAACAGACATGTAAAATACGGCTAAATTTCTCATACATAGGCATTTGGTTAAACACAATGTAGTAAGTATGTAATTTCTGTAAGTAATATATCTTACAAAAGGAAACGATATAATCATATAGCATACGAGATTATAATTAACGCCTTAACACTAAAGGAATACGATAAATTTCAGATTGCACTCTTTTTGAGAACGCATTTGTTTACTGCTGGATGTACTCGCTATCTCTAGAAAGCGTTCAATAATCGGTCACTTAACACGAACGCAACATAAAATGTTAAGTGCCGGTCGTAATCGGACATCAAACGGTTTGTTACACGACTCGATACTCGCTCTCGGACACCGGCTGCGTAAACAAACGTACTGTGCACATCCCTAGTTGCGTTCGATATTTGAATTATTATTTTTTAAATTTAGAACAAGATGTTGATCCATAACGGATACAGAAATATTCATACGAAGATTGTCTATTATTAGAATCTTAGAACTTCAATAAACGTTTACTGGAAGATATCAAGATTATTGAGGACTTTCGCAATCAAAGCACTTAGGTGCTTATTGCATAGTAAACAATTATTTTAATTATGTGCCTGTACTTTTTTTAAAATTATAGTGTTAACGAGTATATTAAGTATATTTAGAAAAGCCTGCAATCATCACACATCTTACATAATATATGTACTAATAACTTGATAACTTAGAAATCTCATAACTTTTGCTTCCGGTTTTCCTCAGTTCCTTTCATTGTGACTGCTCCTGTTGGAAGCTTGATGCAATATTATGTAGGTTATATTTATTCATTATGGTAGGGTACCACCAAATTATAGAGTCGTAAGAGCAATAGATTACAATAAAATAAACATCGGGATATTTCGGCGCAGATATTAATAAAACTAATAACATTCCATATTTGAATTTCTTCACCATAGATAATATAGACTTTCTTAATACGACAAGGAGTATTAATGCCATAACTGAAGTACTTATATTCATCTCACATGACATAAAACAGTAATAAAATCTGTTAAGGGCAGTTGCCCTTATGAATGGGGCTTTGACGACGGACGTGACTAAGCACTCGGCCCTACGCACCACTGCATGTTAGCTGGAATTAATTACAACTTGAAGCTTTCCTTAGCGTAAAGACGTTTGTCAAATAATTCAGATGAATCGGACCGGAAATTCTTTAAGAATTGGTCTGTTTCTTTTTGGGGTTGCCAGCACAAACTTGAAAATCAAAACGATGTGTGTATATAATTAAGTTGTTATTTTAGGAACGTGAGATACTTATTTTTAATTGAATGAGAAAATGTGTAGTGATTTTTAATTGCATGCATACATACTTAGACCTGTACCTTTAAAAGAGGTAGACAGCGGCGTAGAGACCGCTCTTTTTTATTTGAGCCTGCCAAAGTGACTCTACTCTGCCTGATGGAAAGCGTGAGCAGAATCCAGGAGTAGTGGTCACCATACTCATTGCGAATGGGGACAATGCAACAATCCAGGATGGTGACCCACACTATGGTGACCTATTGAGATGCTTCTGCATCATCATTTTTTGCCAACCATAATGTTAGTCCCGCCTACGTAGAGACAATCCTATTATCATAAATCAGGCACTTTAGGTATGAGATGAGGAGTTAGGAGTACAGTACGGTGAGAAGGATGTATTGATAAAAAAATATTGTTGTTGTTACGAATGTATGGGGAAGTGTTAATTAAACTTTAAAATCGGCAATTTTAAATTACCTTAATTCAAATACGGGGGTTATTCCTCTGATTCTGAGTAAAATCACTTATTCCATTAACAGTAACCTTATTTTGTCAACCAATCAACATCATTATCATACATTTTTACTAAATACTCAGTGGTGATACGGATTTTTAAAACATAATAAGTGCGCTAGATGTGCAACAGGTGGGGTGGGACTAACCAGCTGTTTAAATGTGTGTGTGAGTGAATGAATAAGCAACATCATTCGCAGAAATCGGAGATTTAAACATGAATTAATATAAAAAACAATCATAATAACCGTAAAACGACGCGTATGGGGAGAATGTAAAGCATCGCGTGATCCCAGGTCAGGTGGAGTCTGTAGTATGTTAATCCAGCCGGATTAAGGATGTTGAGAGGTCGCTCATAGACAATACGTTAATACATACATTTATAATAAATGTTACCTTAGGAACAGCACACTACACTACAGTATGAATGTAAATTTTCATCAACTTGACTTTCAAACATAATTCATCATCAACAGCCCTTAACACTTAACAGTCCACTACTGGACATAGTCCTCTTCCTAGCAACAAACATATACATATATAAGGAAAAAGAATACATTTATTATAATTCTTATTTGTATCACATAAACGTATGTATCTTGATAGCCATGAAGCCCTCCACGGACGGTATCATTTTATCACGTGATCTATTAGCGAAAGCAATTAGCCTCACTAGGGGACATCCGCACATAATCCACCCCCTATGTACACCATAGACAATGCTATTATTAGAAAGCAATAAATATACTCTATGGTTATTGTTATGCTTCGTGCCGGGCGTTTATAGCTCTAAGGTTTATAGTTGTCTTATTTTGAAAATAGAACAACGTAATAAGCTGTAGTGTGTGTAGTAGGATACCTAAAAAGATTATCTTTAGATTTTTTTGGGCTGGTAACTTTTAGTCGTTTATGTAATGAAATAAAATGTAACAGTTTTCGAAGCCAAAAGAAGGGTTAGCTTTGGCAGTCTAGTTCCACCGTACGTAGCGCCTAAAGTACTGATCTGATTTTAATGAATTAGGTCTCAATAGATTTATATAATCAGGTAACATACATAAAAAAATAAAAATAAAAAAAAACATACAGTGGAACATAGAACCTCCTCCTTTTTGGAAGTCGGTTAAAAATAACTCGGTTGACATACGCTATACAAATAGTATCAACAATTTTACGAACTCGGGTTATAGTTTTTAAAACTTTTTCTTTTCTAACTGCAGACGACGGAAGCTGTTGCCTACTCGTCACCCGTGTTATTAATATTGCACCTACACTTTTTATCTCTCCGTAATAATCTCGAATAATATATTGCTTTTCGTAGGATAAGGGCTGGCATGTTATTATTGAACCACTACTCTAAAAAGAATAGCGATCAGCGGTATAGTGAGCCTAACCACTTAGCTTCTATCTCTGACCAGAACCGAAGCAGTCGCTCTAGCTATATAAGTACATATATTCTCTAAAAAGAAAATTTAAGAAAACCATTTACCTATTCTCATATCCTTCTTTGCTGGATAATATCTGATTAAACCACGTGGATATCTTAAGAAACCTTATGTCGTCCTTTCTTCTCAGGGCTAGTCAGGTTAGGAAGGACCGACTTATTTGCTCGAAAAAATTGACGTGCAAAAGTGTTCTTGTAACTTATTTGGGGAATAAACGATTTCAGTTCATCATTAATCATCAACAGCTTGTAACAGTTCACTGGATGGATATAGGCCCCTTCTTAGAAATAAGTTATTGGCTTACTCTACCACACTGGTCAGAGATATAGGGTTTGTGACAAGTTTTCCTTCCCTTTGATGGTGGTGATGGCATTCTTTCTTACCCCGTCACCACACGTAAAATATTAATTTCACTTCATTATAATCTATATTTCCATTCTAATATTATAAATTCGTAAGTAACTCTATATGTTTGTCTGTTACGCTTTCACCCCTAAACAGATTAGGATGAATTTTGGTATAGTGATTAGACCTTGGAGAAGTACGCGGGCGGAGCCGCAAGCAAAAGCTGGTACCTAGTTATGTAGAGCTGCAGAACCTCTCATGGCTGAAGAGTGAAGATAAGATCAATAAAACAAAGGAAGATATTAAATTTAATACGAGATTCCAACAATAAACATTTCAGATCAAACGTACTTAGCACTCTTAAGTTATATTACAATTCATAAAATAATACTAAGGAAACTGCTTATAGCCGAGGCGTTAAAACTAAAACTGCACAACTGCTAACTAAGGATGACTGACTACTAGTTAGACCAACGAGTTAGACAAACAGGCACGTCCAATCAAATCGTCGATAAAATTTGGTACAGAGATATCTTATAATCTAGAATAGCATCTAGGCTATTATTTATTCCCGCAAAGACGAAAATGCGCCAAAATTGTTTATTTATAAAAAGACGTCATTAACATTTATTGTGTAATATACTTTCAATATCAGTATTATGTGGCACAATTATTGCTATCGTACAACATAAATAAACCTGCCAATGAGTATATTGATTAATTGCAAAGATTTACTGCACGCACAGACTATTTAACAATAATAGCAGAGGGTTGCCAGATCAATCAAGCTGTCATTGTAATGACAGGCGGTTGACCGACGACTCGCCTGGGGAGCATTTTGCCGCGAAAATAAACATGTGTGTTCTGTGTTTACTGATAATTTTGACATTTGTTTTATGTAAGAGTGCATAAAAATAACAAAAACAGTCATCAACATTTAGTAAATGTTTTTGAGAATTATAGGTACTTACTACTACGTACTACTTATGTACATGAAGATTCTATACCTTAAATATTATATTTATCTATGATACCTGTCTCGGACACATATGACGCGCAGAGACTATAGAGGAGTCGACCGAGTTGATAGCTTCTCGGTGGAAAGACAGGGAAAGACTTATGGAAAGACGGGGAAAGGATATGACGCGTGCGTGTGTTTGGGCAGCCAGGGTGAAGGAATTAAACAAATAATTACACAACGAGTATGTTAAAGGAATCAATTTAACTTGTAAGATTTTTATTGTGATAGTACGAGCGTCATTGATACAGATTTTTAATGACTATGATTACATGATGATGACATATAACCATTTTTAAAGTAGACTTAGTTTATGGACTTGCCTTTTGATAACCCAAGTTTGAATTACTACTGTCACATAACATCACCGACCTATAACACTCAATTGGCGGACATAGGCATCTCCTTAGCAATTAGATTTTGGTCCATATACCACGCTGGCATAGTCGGCTCTCACCATCTTGCGACACCCACGGGATGAATAGGGGTGGTGACACTTTGTTTACTTAATTCGTCATAACATAAGTCAAGCTCTCCTTAGTTTGGGACTAGATGGCGTTGTGTTTTTAACCGACTTCCAAAAAGGAGGAGGTTCTATGTTCCACTGTATGTATTTTTTTTTTTTATTTTTTTTTTTTTTTTATGTATGTTACCTGATTACTCCGTCAGTTGTGGACCGATTTTGAATTTTTTTTTTGTATTCGACAGGGTATGCTTCCGTGGTGGTCCCATTGCCAGCATATCAGGATCTGATGATGGGATCCCAGGGAAATCGAGGGAAACCCTCATTTTTTATAGGCACATACTATGTTTTTCGTATATTTTCTGAAGTTACACCGGTATTTGCGTCTGGTAGTCATCATTTTATGATGATGAGCTGATGATGTAAGGTACCACTCCTTAACGGTTAGGAGTTGGAGGATAAATCTTTAAATATCAAATGTATATAAGTTACCTTTAGTCGTATTCTTACAAATTATTTAGGTAAGCTGATGATGGAAGGTGGAAGGTACAACTCCTCAACGGTTAGGAGTTGGAGAATAATTCTTTCAATTTCATACGTATCTAAAGACCTTCAGTCGTATACTTTCAAGCTATTTAGGTGAGCTGATGATAGAAGATTAAACTCTTCAAAAGTTAGGGATTAGAGGATGATTTTAATATTACACGTACCTTAATTTGTATTCTTGATGATGAAATTTGATGAAATAATTCAACTTACTACTTACCTACGATTGTTTGCACTAAAAACTGTAAAATAAAAACTTTTTATAAAAAAAAAAACCGACTTCCAAAGACATCCAACGAAAACTCTCTGTCAAAAAACACTTAAAAGCGTAAAATAAACTGGTTCTTCATAAATTGCCTATACCTAATTCTTTATTCATTTAAATAGTAGTATTATAATGGGTGCTAGGTACCTAAAATCTGTTTGAAGAGAGTTTTCGTTGGATGTTTTTTAGAGGTCCAAAAATCTAATATATAAAATTCTCGTGTCGCGGTGTTTGTCATCAAACTCCTCCGAAACGGCTGGACCGATTTTTATTACATTTTGTGTGCATATTGGGTAGGTCTGAGAATCGGCCATCATCTATTTTTCATACCCCTAAATGATAAGGGTGACCCCGCCCCTATATTTTTATGGCAAAACTACGTTTGCCGGGTCAGCTAGTATTTATATAAATTTTATAAAACCCTCTGCCACTTATGCTATCGGGAAGTTATCTGTAACCGGTGAAACGGGGACTAATACTTTTTAACCGACTTCCAAAAAGGAGGAGGTACTATGTTCCACTGTATGTTTTTTTTTTATTTATTTTTTTATCTATGTTCACCGATTACTCCGTCAGTTGTGGACCGATTTTGAATTTTTTTTTGTATTCAAAAGGGTATGCTTCCGAGGTGGTCCCATTGCCAGCATATCAGGATCTGATTATGGGATCCCAGGGAAATCGAGGGAAACCCTCATTTTTTATAGGCACATACTATGTTTTTCGTATATTTTCTGAAGTTACACCGGTATTTGCGTCTGGCAGTCATCATTTTATGATGATGAGCTGATGATGTAAGGTACAACTCTTTAACGGTTAGGAGTTGGATGATAAATCTTTAAATATCATATGTATATATGTTACCTTTAGTCGTATTCTTTCAAATTATTTAGGTAAGCTGGTGATGGAAGGTGGAAGGTACAACTCCTCAACGGTTAGGAGTTGGAGAATAATTCTTTCAATTTCATACGTATCTAAAGACCTTCAGTCGTATACTTTCAAGTTATTTAGGTGAGCTGATAATAGAAGGTTAAACTCTTCAACAGTTAGGGATTAGAGGATGATTTTAATATTACACGTACGTATAGACCTTAATTTGTATTCTTGATGATGAAATTTGATAAAATAGTTCAACTTACTACTTACCTACGATTGATTGCACTAAAAACTGAAAAATAAAAACTTTTTATAAAAAAAAAAAACGGCTTCCAAAAAAACATCCAACGAAAACTCTCTGCCAAAAAGACACTTAAAAGCGTAAAATAAACTGGTTCTTCATAAATTGTCTATACCTAATTCTTTATTCATTTCAATAGTAGTATTATAATGTGTGCTAGGTACCTTAAATCTGTTTGAAGTCGGTGCTAAGCCAAAAAGAATACAAACGAACAATTACAAAAGTCTAAGCTATAGTCACTTGGCACCGACTTCAAACAGATTCTAGGTACCTAGCATACATTATAATACTACTATTGAAATGAATAAAGAATTAGGTATAGACAATTTATGAAGAACCAGTTTATTTTACGCTTTTAAGTGTCTTTTTGGCAGAGAGTTTTCGTTGGATGTTTTTTTGGAAGTCGGTTTTTTTTTTTATAATTCATTTTTATGAAGTTATCTGAATAAATAATTACAAATTTTAACAAAAAAAACCGACTTCAATCTGGACCATTCGGGAAGCATCAGCTTTCAAATAAAAAAAAGAATCATCAAAATCGGTTCACCCAGTCGAAAGTTATGAGGTAACAAACATAAAAAAAAATACAGTCGAATTGAGAACCTCCTCGGTTAATTAATAAATAATAAATTTTAAAGTCGGTTAATTACTGTGTGTTGCAGATATTTAACGTCTTTAAAAATCTATAAACCTTTTCACGTCATATACATTTGTGGTTAGCAAGTCGTAAAATATATTTTTAATCCATTAGTTTAGCGGAATTGTACGTTTCACGATAATACTCGTCATATTTGTTTTGTGACGTGAGCTATGGCCGTGGATTTATAATAAATGTGTACATAACTGTGTACGAAAACTGTTTGAGAAATCAATTTGATTAATGGATTACGAAAAAAGGGATGTTGATTTCTATACAAATAATATAAAGCTAAAAAGTTTGTTTAGTTGAACGCGCTAATTTCAGGAAATACTGGCTCGGATTGAAAAATTCTTTAAGAGTTAGATGCTGTTAGATGGCCCATTTATCGAGGAAGTTAGTTTTATCTATACCTATTATAATTTATACTTGTTAATCTATGGTACCTGCGTAGAGGTTTATATTGAATTTTGACAATTGTCTTAGATTCACTGGATTACATACGCTACGAATTCTAAAATATACTTTTTCACTAAAGAAAGAGGCATTTAATAACTAAAGGCTATCATTCTACTACCAATAGCTGCCGAGTGTCTATGAAAAATGCTGCGAAATGGGGAAAATTTATGTCTAATAGTTAGATGTAGATGTGCCTGGTGGTAAGTGCCGACCTCCGCCCATGAACAATTTAAATTCAAGAGACACCTGTTATGGAATGGCATTAATATGAAGTAAAAGTTTAAGTTATGCTGGCCAACGAAATTAAAAATAAAACTTATGTAATTTGTATACATATTTGTATTCTTATATATAAAAATCAATTACTGTTCGTTTGTCTCCCTAAAACTCGAGAACAACTGTGCCAATTTAGTTGATTTTTGTTTTGAAATGTTTGTCGTAGTCCAGGGAAGGTTTAAACGGTGAAAAATTAAAAAAAAACTTGAATATCTAAATGTTACGTGTACGAAGCATCGGGCACAGCTAGCGTGTAATAAAACCAGTCTCATATCGTTATCTCATATCACAACTGCACGTATGGCCTAGTGGTTTAAGCGGTCGCCATGCCGCTTTCCACTTCGTCAAGTGTTGTGGGTTCAAATCCTACATGGGACAACACTTTGTGTGATCCACAAATTGTTGTTCTCAGTCTAGGTGTTCTTTGTGTCCGTTGCATGTATGTTTGTAAAGTTCCCCGCGACACAGGATTTATTCTTAGTGCGGGAGTCGTCTTTAAAAAAAAAAACATTACATCAACAACCTTTAACAGTAACAGGGTTAATTTCAAGTGTTCCTCCTCTTTACAGTAGTGTTGTCCTGCGCGGTTTGTTCCCATAAGCCGGGTCTCCACCGGTCAAAAGTTGTCAATTTTTGTGTTGTCAACACGTGCTGGTCCTCCGTTGGTCTCGCGGTTAGCGTGTGCGACCGCTGATCATGAGGTCTTGGATTCGATTCCCGAGTCGGACCAAATGTTTGTATGATCTACAAATATTTGTTTCGGAGTTTGGGTGTTCTCTATGTATAATATGGATGTACAGTGTAAACTCTTTATAACGTTATCCTTTATAACAATAAACTCCCTGTAACGTTGAAGTGAGCCCAACTTGTTTGGTTTGCGTTAAAACCCACATATTGAAACACTCTTTATAGCGATACGCCATTCTCTATTACGAAGAAATGTGTTCATATTTGTAGACAGTAAATATTTATTATCGGTATTATTGTTTATGTTATGTTATCAGGTAACAAAAGACTTTGAAGCTCCGAAACATCCGAGGTCGGTCTAGCTTTGGTTATCCTTAATTGCCTTGAACACGTGCAGTATGACGCATTGTCTTCATATCATCTCTATCTTCATAGGTAGTAGAGCCACGCTGACTTAAGCACGAATGGGCCGGCTCGACCGGGGCGGTACTACCCTCGCACAGAAAATCAACGTAAAATCACAGCGTTCATGCTGTCGTGTTTCGTTGGTGAGTGCGAGACCGGAGGCCCAAATAGTCTAGTCAACAAGTTCCATACTTGTTGACTAGACTAAAAGATGCAGTAGCATCACTAGGCCGCCATGGTGTGGGTCGCCATACTGCATTGTCTGCATTCGCAGTGAGTATGGTGACCACCACTCTTGGATTCTGCTTATGCTTTCCATCAGGCAGAGTAGAGTCATTATGGCAGGCCATATATATAAAAAAAAAAAAAAAATGTTTTCTCGGAAGTGATGGTCTTCGACCAAGCATACTGGGTACCTATCGTAGTATCAGTCGTAAACCTACTTTGAAACTGTTAACATGGCCAGTAAAAACAAGTACTGGCATAGCAAAAAACGTCAGACAAAGTTATCAGACTATATGTGTAAACAATAATTTATAACCATATAACCAATTTGGTTGTTTTTTTTTTTTTTTTTTTTTTTCTATATTTGCCCGCCAAAATGACTCTACTCTGCCTGATGGAAAGCATATGCAGAATCCACGAGTGGTGGCCACCATACTCATTGCGAATACCACAATGCAGTATGGCGACCCACACTATGGCGGCCTAGTGATGCTTGTGCATCTTTTAGTCTAGTCAACAAGTATGGAACTTGTTGACTAGACTAATTGGGCCTCCGGTCTCGCACTCACCAACGAAACACGACAGCACAAACGCCGTCATTTTACGTCGATTTTCTGTGCGAGGGTAGTACCGCCCCGGTCGAGCCGGCCCGTTCGTGCTGAAATCAGCGTGGCTCTACTACCTGGAAAAGAGTTGAGAGAGTTGAGAGAAAAGAAAAGGTTGTTTTTTTGTTCACTCCATATAACGATAACTCTCTATAACGACAAAAAATGCTCAGTCCCTTGAGTTTCGTTATAAAGAGTTTACACTGTATTTACAAAAAAAAAAGTATATATTTATTTGCATCAGTTGTCTAGTACCCATAACACAAGCTCTGCTTAGCTTGGGACTAGATGGCGTTGTGGGTTAGATGTCCAAAATATTTATAAAATATTTACATAAGTTTCTGTAATTTCCTTGTGTTAGCAACAAAAATTGTGAACAAAAGTTGAGAACAGTCCAGTCGGGATAGACATAAAACTAGCCTGAAATAGAAAAAAATCCGGGGAGCTATTTTTTTTTTTAAACGTTGGGGGGGTAAACTCTGCAAATATTGATCCTAGCGTAAAAATGATAATGACCAAACTTGTGAGAAATTAAATTTCCAACAACTTTGGATACTGTCATTTTTGCTCTAAAGTTGAAAATTAACGAGCTGTTTCAGAAAAACGAAAAAAAATTACGATGGCGGCGCACCCTCTCTCGGGATTAGTTCGAAAATCGATATTTATACTTCCAAACACCCGACCACCGTCCACCGACGTTTTAAAAAAATAAAATCGCTCCGCGGATTTTTTTTCTATTTAAATGTCTATCTCGACTGGACTAAACAGTGTTTCCGTTTTTGGCGGTAAACGTCAAAAGAATACGCTTGTTGGAAATATTTATTGGCTCTGTGGTGACGCTTAGTTCGAATGTTTTTCAAATTTTTGGCGACTCGGTGTAGACACAATGGAAACAAAAGTTGACGATTTTCTGAAGAGTTGTCAACAGTTGGAAACACTGAAATTGCCATCAATTTCGGTGTATACGCGCCTTTAGGCGGTTCTTGCGGACACCCAATGGGATGAATAGGAATAATCCTTATTATTAATCTGTCACCACACGAATAGTGAATTATCTCTACAAATAGATAAATAGCCTGCCTGAAAACAAAACAGTAATATATTCCATTACCGGCATTGTTTTATTACAGACAGCATTGAAAACTGTTTTCTAAAGTTAAGGGGCGCGTCCCTAAAAACGCGCGAAAAGGCACTTGCAGTTTTGCAAAACACAAACAACTCAATTCATATTTGACACAAAAAAAAAAATCTCAGTAGTTTAATAAATCAGTCTACCAATCTACCGAGTGACATTTATAAAATAATTCTTTATTTTTGTGAAAAAAAAGCCTTAACAAAGATCAAAATCATCGAAATCGACCTTTTTAATTAGCACACTCTGTCCTATTTCATGCTCTATTTTAAATGTTTTTTTCTTATTTCGCGAGAAAAAAGTATGGAGAAAAGATTTACCGTTTTAGTTTTTTATTAATTCTCACCAAAAAGCAATAATCTAAGGCTAAACATCATTCATTTTTAGCGACAATAGTTCCATACATTTTAGTACGTAGATATCGTCGCCCGTAAATTGCAATAAATAAGTTTTATCGCGCTCAAAAAATTCAGTGCCCGCCGAATATTCAAGGTGACACCACGTCCGTTTGTAGTTCGCACTGAGCTCCATAATACGTAAATGACAAGTTTTAGGGTGGGTTGCCAGTGAGTGTCGAATTGTAACTGTTAATTTGTATTCTTGAATTATTTTTTATTTTTTTAAAGAAAAATATTAGTATTTTTTATTAACACATAACTTATTTTTATGTTTTTTTTTAACTTGCTATGTATGTATATATCTAACTATATTTGTTAAGACGGAATCTTGTAACTCAATTTTGCAGATATCTTCAACCGATTGTGTTGAATTTTTGTAGGCATATATTATGTATATAGCGTGACAATGCTATATTATGATGACATGTAGCTGATCTGATGTTGAAGCTGGAAGGTGGTCGTAGGAACTTTGTAACGACGGAACCTATCGAGTTTGGAGTCGTTTGATTTGTCTTGACGAGTACTTTGAATACACTTTGACAGACCGAGACACTTTGAATAATTGTTTTTAAAAAAGTAAAAAAAAAATTTTTTTATGATTTCTGTTAGAATTGAATAACTACTACTGAAATAATGAAAGACCTTAAAATTACAGTTTTATTTTTGACTGCATGGTTGGTCTAGTGGTTTAAGCGGTTGCCTCGCCGCTTCCTACTGTATCAGGTGTTGTGGGTTCAAATCCCACATGGGACAACACTGTGTGATCCACGAATTGTTGTTCTGAGTCTGGGTGTCCATTGTGTCCGTTTCATGTATGTTTGTAAAGTCCCCCGCGACACAGGATTTATTGGATATATACGGAAGTTGTCTTTTAAAAAAAAAAAACTAGCTGAGCCCCACGGTCTTACCCGCGATACTACACCAACCGCGGTTACTCCTTATATCATCAGCTACCTATCAGTAAAAATCCCGTCAAAATCGCTCCAGCCGTTCTGTAGATTAGCCGGCACAAACAAACAGACAGACAGACAAAAATTGAAAAAAAGGGTCCCATCTACACTTACGTCATTTCCATTATTATTCATCCCTTAAGTTCGAATTTAATCAATTGGTGAATTGTAAAACAATAGATGCCCTATCCCTTACATTATCTCATATCTGTAATCTATATAAATAAAAGAGGAAGGTGACTGACTGACTGACTGACATACCCAGAGATCAACGCACAGCCCAAACCGCTGAAGTTAGAATCCTGAAATTTTGCATGTAGGTTCTTTATATAACGTAAGTGAGCACTAAGAAAGGAATTTTTGAAATTCCACCCCTAAGGGGGTAAATCAGGGGATAATAGTCTGTGTGGGCGAAGCCCCGTGTAAAAGCTAGTATTATATATTTAAGGAAGTTTCCATTTCAAAGTTTTACACTCTTAATATTAATTTTAAGACAAATATGTAGTTTGTTTTTTAACCGTCTTAAAAAAAGAAGGAGTTTATAAATTAACTGTATTTTTTTTTTTTCCCGACCACGGCAAAGACAAAGGAGGGTTATGATTTTGACAGGCTATGTATGTATGTTCATCTGTTCCCTCATAGCTCCTTACCTACTAATTAGAACTGGATAAATGAGGTATCGTTAGAAGTGTCTTGATCGTCCGCTGCTTATAGGCTATATGACGCGTCACTCAATTTAATGTGGCGACCTCTATCCGACATAAAGTACTGTATTACAAAATGAATTTGACATAAATATGCCGTGTTTGGTATCATCGGAAAGGGTGTTACTTGTACATTTCAAATATATATATATATACTAGCTGACCTGGCGAACTTCGTACCGCCATATTTATATACAATAATTAGCAATAAATTAAAATTGCGACTATAATTTGAGATTTAAACTATCCTATCTCTCAATTTGGATCGAACTGCACATGGTGTGCAAATTTTATTATAATCGGTTAAGTGGTTTAGGAGTCCATTGAGGACAAACATTGTGACACGAGATTTATATATATTAAGATATATATATAGGTATTATTAGCATTTGCTGGTGACTTTGTTCGTATTTATTCAATTTTTTTTATATTTCTATGTTAGGTATTTAAAATATACTTTGCATATAAATTATTATTATCACTACACCAAAACATTTTAAATAAAAAAAGTAAAAACTTAAATTAAAATAGAAACGTACCATAACTCTTAAAAACACGTGACTACGGCTTTTCAAAACTTGTTTCATACTTTTTCAGCGTCGTTTTTTGACAAAAAGTGAAAAAAGGACGTAAGTAAGTAAGATCTATGTAGTAAAATTTAGTCAATATGAGCAATAAAATGGATCAACAATTATATTTTTAAGAAACATTATGTTTCATTAATATAACATATAACATACAAATTTTATTTCATAACATAGCATTAAAATCCGTTGATTACTGTAAAAGATCTAAGCTGACAGATAGCGCGAGCGACTTAATTTTATACTGTGTAAAAATATATTATTTGTCCATGAAATGAATTAAAAATGAATAGGTACACTTGAACCCCATTCTCAGCCGTTGACGAGCTACTTAAAGCCCGCGGGCTTTCCGATATGATTAAGATACATTGCGTGCTTTGTAGGACATTCTAAACATTCTTCAAAGGCGAACAGTTAATGAATATGTAACTAGAAGAAAAAACCGAAAGTAAATTTATTAGTTGCCAGGGTTAGTATGCAACAGTGGCCAATGCGTTTGTGTGCATGTAAAATATGAATGTGGGTGTTCAATCACAAATTCCCACGCTCAAGGACTACAGTCTTAAATGATTCTAAACATTTCGCGTTTCGAGTTTTATCCAGGTTTTAACATGTTCTTTACAATTATTTCAAGGTAAACTCATAACTCAATTATTAATTACATATCTACAATACGCTAGTTTTTGCTTGCGGCTCCGCCCGCGTGTATGTCGGTTATCGCGGCAAATAGTAGCCTATGTGTTATTCTGATGTATAAGCTATATTACTGTAAAATTTCATCCAAATCCGTTCAGTAGTTTTTGCGTGAAAGAGTAACAAACATCCATCCATACTTACAAACTTTCGCGTTTATAATATTAGTAGGATTTTCCTCTAGTTTATGTACGGGGTTTCACTCGCCTTAATGTCAATTTTTTAGCTTGACTTGATATCCATTATTTGGTAAGGACCAGCACCAAGACTTCGTTCGTTTTCAACGAGATCGTCTCAGCCCCACATGTCTATATACGCGAGGACGCCGTCCGCCGTTCCTTTCAACCTCCGTAATTACTGGTCCTTACCAAATAATGGCTACTAACGGTAAAACTCTTACCATCAATATTAAAGGTAAAACAGTTGCCGTCAGCGTCCATCGCGTAAAACCGGCTTATACTTCGACGACTGCTTCGGATCAGCCATCTGTACCCGCCTTTAATTAGATACTTTCTCCCAAACCTACAACAGCTCCTGAAGAACTTCTGGTTCCTCCACCTCAGCAGCAGCCTGCTATTTTTTTTTTTTTAAAGACAACTCCCGCATTAGGAATAAATCCTGTGTCGCGGGGGACTTTACAAACATACATGAAACGGACACAAAGAACACCCAGACTCAGAACAACAATTTGTGGATCACACAAAGTGTTGTCCTACGTGGGATTTGAACCCACGACACTTGGCGAAGTAGGAAACGGCGTGGTGACCGTTAAACCACTAGGCCAAACGTGCAGTCATCATTCCTCCAGTTTCACCTCATCCTTTGCCTTATAACACACGATCGGGTAGGCGAGTTAGATTTATTATCCGTGGGAGAGCCACGCTTCGGCATAAATGGGCCCGCTCGACCGGAGTGATACCACGGCCTCACAGAAAACCCGTGTGAAATAGTACTTGCGCTGTGTTTCGCCGAGTGAGTGAGGATACCGGAGGCCCATAACCCAATCCCCTACCCCTACCTCCCTCACCCATCCCCAAAAGGCCGGCAACGCAATTGTGACGCTTCTGGTGTTAAAGGTGTCCATGGGCGGCGGTAATTGTTTCCTAATTGTCGCCTATTCCGTAAAAATAAAATTTCGAGACTAGTTATCATTTTCAGTAGGGGGGTGGTTGTAGAGGTAGAGTTGGCAACACTGTCGACGACAGGCTAAGTTTTTTGACCCAAGCTAAGATAATAAAATGTCAAGTAGGTTCCTAATTCTATATCACATAATTATGTAATTTAATTCACTGTGATTTTCTAAAATATATTAATAAGTGCCTACGTAAACCCGAATATCTTTTTGTTTAATTTCGGTATTCTAATAATAAACTTAAACATTAAACATCAATAACAAAAAAAAATTATTAAAAATTTAAATGGGACCACACGGGAAGCACCAGCTTTCAAATAAAAAAAGAATCATCAAAATCGGTTCACCCAGTCGAAAGTTATGAGGTAACAAACATTTAAAAAAAACAGTCGAATTGAGAACCTCCTCCTTTTTTGAAGTCGGTTAAAAACAAACTGGAGTGTGTATATCTCATGTGACTGGGTGAATAGCGGAGGTACCACTCCGTATCCTTAATCATTTACAACACCCCTTTCCCTATAGAGAAAACTAACGGTAATGTTCTACAAAAGTAAATGTATAAATGTACAATACGCCCTAAATAATACATAACAAGAAATCATATAAACTATAAGTACCTACATTAATCGCGAAAGTGGCAATAAAAAAACCTAAATGAGTGAAACTAAAATTTATGACTCGAGAAAAGTGTAATAATGGCCACTTAGAAATACATTAACATTCTAATTTCATGTTTACGAGAAAACACGGACTGGCATTGAGTTCTACTAGAATGTTTACAGGTAGACACAATCACAAATAGACGGATCACTTGATGGTAAGCGACAACCGCCGCTCTTTGAGTACTCTCCCTCTCTCCCGAGTATCAGAGGGAATGATTAGGGCTCCCGTGGTAGCCGGCCAGCGTGGTTTAGTATGTCAAAACTTCATCTCTAAGGAGGAGCCAGTTTTGGGCTAATAAAGGCTGTAAATAAACCTCATTCACTCCATTATTTGTTGAACACGATTTTCTGTGAAGCCGTAGTATCACTCCGGTCGTGCCTGCTCGCTTATAATGTCGAAGTAAGGCTCGGATGGCTTGAAATGCTTGATGACAACAAAAAAAGTATAAGGTTTTAAGAAAATAAAAATCGACTTCAACGTTCGATTCGATTTCTCTTAGATGTCATCATAAGATCTTAGTGTCCTTGTCATGGTACCACCGTTTGGATATCTCTTTTCCATTAAAAAAAGAATAATTAAAATCGGTTCATAAACGACGAAGATAACCGCGAACACACATAAAAAAAACATATGCGGTCGAATTGAGAACCTCCTCCTTTTTTGTAGTCGGTTAAAAACGCATTGGGTATTAAAATTGTGTTTTTGAATGCAACCCAGTATTTTCTACTTTATCATTGTATATTGTTATCTAGTTCTTGTAAATATACAGTATTTTTAATAATTATTATTGTGTCAACATGAGTTACACCTTCCGGGGTGACGAACTACGCAATGTAGATACTTATGTCACATATACTGATTAAAAATGTTACTTATTTGCACTTGAACGGGACCGATGACAGCTCTAGTCCGATATTACAGGCCATAAATTACAAAAAAAAGTATGTATAAAAATTGTTTTCGTATTAGTAAGATGAAAATCACGTTCAAAGAATCCGTTACATTCACATACAAACCGTGGTGCTTCCCGGTTTAAAAAGGTGTCTGCCTATTTTGACTTCATTTTGTCTCCCGCTGTGCTAAGGCGGGAAGTGGACATAATATTATATTGCCAACTCCTCCAGTTTTTCTTCTGATTAATTTCTTTGCGGGTTCCAAGACAGATTCATTTTTCATGGGACTTCCCGAGTGTCTTCCGGTGTGTTCGTGGGTCACTGCTGTTGATCCTGAAAAAAAACCACATACAGTTAAAGCTAATAAAAGCGCGTTAAAAGGACCAAAACTGATCCTTAATTATCCTTTAAGTAAAGTATCAACCTTTACTACTCAGTAGGTAGTAGAGCCACGCTGATTTCAGCACGAATGGGCCGGCTCGACCGGGGCGGTACTACCCTCGCACAGAAAATCAACGTAAAATGACAGCGTTCGTGCTGTCGTGTTTCGTTGATGAGTGCGAGACCGGAGGCCCAATTAGTCTAGTCAACAAGTTCCATACTTGTTGACTAGACTAAAAGATGCAGCAGCATCACTAGGCCGCCATGGTGTGGGTCGCCATACTGCATTGTCTGCATTCGCAGTGAGTATGGCGACCAATACTCTTGGATTCTGCTTATGCTTTCCATCAGGCAGAGTAGAGTCATTTTGGCGGGCCATACATAAAAAAAAAAAAAAAAAAAAAATTCAAAATATGATGGACCTTTAAGTGGGGCGTGAAAAAGCATCTCACTAGGCCGCCATAGTGATGGTCGCTGTACTGCATTGTGTGCATTCGCAGAAGTATTGTGGCCCCCACTCTTGGATTGTGCTCAAGCTTTCCATCAAACAGAATAGCGTCACTTTGTGCAGGCCTTCAAATAATAAATTAAATAAAAAGCTTTTTCAAAACAAGCTTTTACTGGACTCGAGACGAATCAAACGAGTCCAAACTCGATGTTGTTGCCACGTTTTTTACAGAGTGCCTATGGCCACTTTCCAGCTCCAGCATCAGATCAGCCACATGTCATTATAATATTGTATTGTCACGTTGTATACATATGCTTGCAAAATTTCAGCAAAATCGGTTGTAGGTATCTGCTTCAAAATTGAGTTGCAAGATTCCACCCGAACACATACATACGAGTACATTGCAAGTAAATAAAAAGCTTGTAAAAAAAAACAGTTCTCACACTTATTGGAACTATTTTTCCCTATAAATCCCACTTGACAGTTAGATCATACTTTTTTAAACATATGTGACGCATGCTAACAAATTGTAAATCATGACTAAACCTGTAAACATTATATGGTTCTTATCAAATAATGTCATCCTTTAATACCTACTTGGGAAGTTTTCATAACATATGATTAAGAATTTACTTTATGATTAAGTTTTTAACTGGCCTGTTGTGTTTTTTTATATATGGCCCTACGAAAATGACTCTACTCTGCTTGATGGAAAGCATACTCAGAATCGAAGAGTGGTCACCACACTAATTGCGAATGCAGACAATGCAACAATGCAGCATGGTCACCCACACCATGGCGGCCTAGTGATGCTCCGGTCTCGCACGCACCAACGAAACACGACAGCACGAACGCTGTCATTTTACGTTGGTATTCTTATCTAGTGGTTAGCAATCTATCTAGTGGCGGAGTTTGTTAATCAAAACTCCGCCAACAAATTTGAAGGGGATTGTTGTTTTTACTATTTACTTCACAATTTCACTTCAGAAAGAAAAGTTTTTTTCTGTCTGTGAGGTTGATGACCAAAGTTCCCAAATGACGTATGATTGACGTATTGTGTCAAATCATACGATTAACATTCCTTTAACGTACACTGTCAATGCTCGTCTTCAAACACGTAATTCGTAGTCTGTCAAATGACGTACTTATTTAATTTACATTATTTTTATATGTGAGTCATTGGAGGCATACAAATCTTTGAACGTGAATGTAATAGATCACGTGAAATCATTTGAAATTTAACTAATGGTAGTCATCACAGACTTGAACGTTTTAATATGCACTAGCGACCCGCCCCGGCTTCGCACGGGTGGATTTCAGATGCTCCCGCCGACGACACTATTCGTGCATTTTAAATCTGTAATATCTTCGAATATATTCATTTAAATTAGATACTGTAAAGGACCATTTTGATCTATATTAAATGCACAATGTATTTAATTTACTGAATTGTATAAGGTTTTTTTTTTTAATTATCCCTTGGGATAACGCTGCGTTCCCCCGTCCATAATCCTCTTGGTTTTGTAAGGTAACTGACTACCAACACACAGCTTACGCTATTTTGGGAGTCAGGGGTATACTGTGTATTGTAATTCTCTTTTTTTGCAATAAAGAATTTATTATTATTATTATAATAACGACAGGCCCTTTTTACTAGTCATATATTTTGCTTTTATTTTTGATTTGTCTCGCACCAAGTGCCTCCCATCCATCTCTTTGCTTTAATTAATTTTTCCACTTATTGTTTGATTACTATAGAGAATTTATACCATGCAACGTTAATTTCAAAAATTTTACGATATGACTTTAAATTTCCGTTTTCTATCTTTAATGCAATAATTCTAATACAAAACAAAGGAATTTTACGTTGCAGGTTTTATTTTATGGTTTGTTAATAGTCTTCTAAATTTTTAATTTATGATCAATGTATTATATTAATTTCTTTACTACTATTTAAAAAAAAGGTATAAGGATTAATTCTGTATTGCTTAAAATCACTTCGTAAATATACCATTATTTCTCGTAAAAAGAAAGGAATAAAAAATGGTTGTAGTGGGTTATCCCTAAGAGATAGACATATACCGTCGCGGACTTTTTTATAGTACTTTTTAAGGTGTACAATACTGTAGTACATTATTTTGATCTATCTCGTAGGGTGCAACCAGCGTGTGCAATGTAAGCGCAAAAAAATGTGTTTATTTGCTACATCACATTAGAAACCTAGAAAATTAACAGTGTTTCCATACTATATTATGCATTTATTATACATAAAACCCTTCCTCTTGAATCACTCTATCTATTAAAGAAACCCGCATCAAAATCCGTTGCGTAGTTTTCAAGATTTAAGCACACATAGGGATATAGGGACAGAGAAAGCGACTTTGTTTTATATTATGTAGTGATGGGCCTGCCAAAGTAACTCTAGTCTGCCCAATGGAAAGAATAAGCAGAATCCGAGAGTGATGGTTAACTGGTTACCATACTCATTGCGAATGCAAGCAATGAAACAATGCAGAATGGTGACCCACACGATGGCGGCCTAGTGATGCTTCTGTATCGTATGTCTTCTGTGCGAGGGTAGTGCCGCGTCGGTCGAGCCGGCCCGTTCGTGCTGAAATCAACGTGGCTCTACCACCTTTAAATTGCTTATTTTCGTAATATATTTTTTTACATATCTTCCATACATGTAAAATTCTCCCTAACTGACGGACGTTTTTAGTGACCTATCTCTAGTAAAAGTCTTTTTTTTACTATTCTTTCATTATGATTGATTAAATACTTTCATTGATATAAAGAATCAATTATTTTTATAATTTTTGACAAGTTTTAGTTATCAAAAGAATAATAAATACTCTTTAAATAAGGTAAAAACCTATTTCTGGTTAAAACTGGAGATATGTTCTTGAAAACGGCCGTGAATCGTCAACGCAAAACCTAAACCATTAGGGCTACTAACTTGAAATATCTGCTACCAATATTGTTCAGTCCTCTCGCCAATGCGGCGTTCACCTTGGGAAGTTTACAATGTCTATAGGCCCATGATATAGGCATTCAATCGCTGACTATGTCACTGGCAAGAGCATTAAACCACGGCGTTTCACCGTGTTCTTATTCTAAGCTAATGTGCTATCAAGCACTTACTGGAGATGTGTAGATTCCTTGATAGCGGCGTCCAAGAGGCCTCTTGGTAGTTTCCTCTCTGCGTCGTTACACATACATACTCCTAAATGGCTTACGGGCTCCCGAAGTCTCGTAATTACAAGACACCCGATTTAACTATCGCGAATCGCGCCTAATTGACGTGACTACTAAAACTCGAGTACAAACCAGACCAATCATACCGGTAACCAACGAAACACCGAAATTGGATGAACAATTAGCTAAATTTCAATTAAAACCCGGCACACAGAAAATCAACGTAAAATGACCACGTTCGTGCTGTCGTGTTTCGTTGGTGAGTGCGAGACCGGAGGCCCAAATAGTCTAGTCAACAAGTTCTATACTTGTTGACTAGACTAAAAGATGCAGCAGCATCACTAGGCCGCCATGGTGTGGGTCGCCATACTGCATTGTCTACATTCGCAGTGAGTATGGTGACCAATACTCTTGGATTCTGCTTATGCTTTCCATCAGGCAGAGTAGAGTCATTTTGGCGGGCCATACACTTTTCGAAACCTTGCTCGACCGGTCAAAGCGTCCTTATGTTCTACTTGTCACTTCAAAACGTCAAACTAGAAAAATGACAATCAAAAATGTTGTCATTATAATGACGTTCGAAATCTAACAGCTGTTTTTATTTATTTGAAAATCTATAATTTCTGGATTTGGTCCCATTTGAGTAAAAAAACCGAAGAGATTTGAATCCAAATAAAATGTACCGCGTTTTAATCGCCTGCGTTGTTGGTCTAAAATTGGCATTTATTTTCATTTAATTAAGTGCTGCACTCGACCGTATTAGTAATGTGAGTGCTATTAAATTGCAATATTTTGTTTATTATAGGTACCAGCAATGCGCCCTGATATCGTATGGGTATACACAGAATAAACTAATATGTATGTGCATATATGTTTTTCCTCTCGTGGTGCCGTATCATCACTTAGTGAGTGAAATTAACATCTGAAAGCACACTTTTTTTATTATGTTTGGACCTGCTAAAATGACTCTACTCTGCCTGATGGAAAGCATAAGCAGAATCTAAAAGTGGCGGTCACAGTACTCAAACGAATGCAGACAATGCAGCATGGTGACCCACACTATGGCGATGGCGGCCTAGTGATGCTTCTGCAGGCCTCCGGTCATGCACTCACCAAAGAAACACGACAGTATGAATGCTGTCATTTTATGTTGATCTTTTGTGCGAGGGTAGTATGTACCGCCCCGGTCGAGCCGGCTGAAATCAGCGTGGCTCGTAGTAGGTAGTAACCTTGAAAACAACACTTATGGATTTGCTTAATTTAAATCTAAACTAATATTATAAACGCGAAAGTTTGTAAGTATGGATGGATGGATGGATGTTTGTTACTCTTTCATGCAAAAAGTACAGAACGGATTTGGATGAAACTTGACAGTAATATAGCTTATACGTCAGAATACCACATAGGCTAGTATTTACCGCGATAACCGACATATACGCGGGCGGATTCTCCACAGCCGCGGACAACTACTAGTTAGTTATAATTAAATGGCTGGATTTATATTGATAATGTTCATTTTTCCAGGAAACCTAGTAACAACAGTGGCACTCCTCATGCATCCAAAGCTCCGTGGTCACGTGACGACGATGTTCGTCCTCTCCCTCTGCGTGTCAGATCTGCTGTTCTGCTCCATCAATCTGCCTCTCACTGCGAACCGCTACATCCAACAACACTGGGGCCTGGGGCCCAGCTTGTGTCAGATGTTCGCTTTCATCTTCTACGGGAATGAAGCTGTCAGTCTTCTGTCCATGGTTGCTATCACTATTAACAGGTCAGTTTATTATCTTAATTATTATAAATGTGAATGTAAGTTTGTTTGTTACGCTTTCACGCGAAAACGGCGACCTAATCAAGAAATTCCGTAACGTAAATAAAACCTAACACCCGAAGCTCGCACGTATCGAGACGAGCTGCTCCGAAAACGGACGAATGCGTAAGCAGCTGTTTGTGAGAAAGTATATAGGTGTATAGGTATCTATCATATCTTTATAATGCCACACTCACCGCATGTGCGCCATACAAGTTCAAAGAAAAACAAATAAATAAAAAATAAATAAATAATTTTAATTGCATAAGTTGATAAAAAATGCTATGCAATAGCTTTACCGCGGCAGTCCCCGAGTGCCATATGTTTTTTATATTTTTTCTCAAATACAGTAAAATACCCTATTCTTGTATATATATATATATAATATATGTAATCGGAATCTCCGAAACGGCTCGCAACAATTTTCATTAGTATGCAGGGGGTTTTAAACGATCTAGATAGGATTTAATTTTATAAAATTTACCAAAACACGAGAAAAGCTCGATCATCAAGGTACAGTTAATCAAATAGATAGTTTCTGACCTGTTTTAATGGTAAAATACATTTCACAGGTATTTCCCGAAAAAAATATATTTTAGCTTTCTATTTATATAAGTTCTTCATGTGAAATAAATATTCCAGTTTTATTTATAACCCACCTAAAGTTGTTTACGCACAGATCGATAGACACTCGACCTTTTTCGAATTTTCCTCTGAAGTTAAAATAAGCCATATATCATTGCCAATGAGGTTTTTATATACAGATTAAATGGCTCCTCTTAGGTTATTTTTAATGTACTAAAAGCATGTAATTTGTGCGTCGTCAGCGTACATCGCATTAAATTAAAAAAGTGCTATAAATCATGAAAGTTTTCCACTATTCGGTCCGTAACTGTTAGAAAAGTTTGTATTTTCGTATTCTGACGACGAAGTATCGAACAGTTCATCGTTGTTTGGTTCTAAGTTTCGACTTGATCAAAATTAACCTCTAAATTAAAGGAAAACTTTTATAGTCGTCATTTTCAGCCTGTAGCAGTCCACCGATTGATATGAGCCTCTCAGCCACAGATTGAAAAAGGGTGGTAAAACTCTGTATAGGATATATCTCTCAGCATATCTACCTTAAAAAAAATTTAACTTGGATGTATAGTAGTTACATATATTGTTAGCTTATACTAGAAAATATTATAGAACTAGCAACCCGGTTTCGCACAGTCTTTGAAATCCCTGTACTATAATAAAATATGCATGTATTAAACATATTAACTTCCCTCTTTAACCACTCTATCTATTGCTGAAAATTGCATTATAATTCGTTTAGTAGTTTAAAAGATCTAAGCGAACAGACAGCGGATGCGACTTCATCTTATACTGTGTAAAGATACTCAGAAATAATAATCAGAAGAGATCTTAGACTGAAAATCTGTATAGCAACTGCAAAGCCTCAAGTCTACTATTAGTGTCTAGAATAAATGTATCGCATAAAACATGAACTCATACAAAACGAACTCGCTATCTATAAAACAAAATTAAGTGAAAAGGAACGTAGTAAAAAGCTTCCACTTAAAATTACTGTTTGTAATCTGTACCTTGATGTTTCAAAAACAATTTTAACATAGACACAAAAAAAATACGGTGGTGTATAACAGATTATAAATGTCGACAAGTTATTTATCACATCCCACTCAGCGGAGCTGTAAAACAAACCTCTTTGCTGACGCCAACAAAAAAAACTTTATGTAAAACCTATTTATAGAAACTTGTTAAGAGTGATAGCCGGCTCGGTAGTGACCTAGTACAGTTACTGGCAAACCAATAAAAACGTTTTCGGATACCGTTGCGTTGTTATTTACTTTCTTAGATTTAGATAACGAAGGATTTAAGCTTAATAACTCCAAGAATGTACCTCTGATACTTTTATATAAATTTTGAGAATTTGTAAACAATTCTTTTTTTTTTCGTTGAAATATTTTAATCATATTCGTCATGCTCTAGTTTGATTTGTGTTCATTCTAAATTTAAGTTTAATTATTTTAGCAAGATTTATTTTTCATAAGCCTCAAAAAGCATTTAATTTCTTGAATTTTACTGTTTTTTATGTAAGGCCCTGCCAAAATGACTCTACTCTGTCTGATGGAGAATCCAAGCGTGGTGATCACCATACTAATTGCAAATGCAGACAATGCAACAATGTAGCATGGTGACCCACACCATGGCGGCCTAGCCTAGTGATGCTTCTGCATCATTGGGCCTCCGGTCTTGCACTCACCAACGGAACACGACGGCACGAACGCTGTCATTTTACGTTGATTTTCTGTGCGAGGGTAGTACCGCCCCGGTCGAGCCGGCCCAACCGTGCTGAAATCGGCGTGGCTCTACTACCACGATTGAAGTTTGAAGACTGTATTTCTTAATAGTACTGTTACGAGCCGGGTATTAAATAATTAAAGATAGTCGGTTGATTACCAAAAAAATAACACACTGTTTATTTACAACCCTTTTTACAATAATAATTCGCTATGTCACTTGTTAATCGCACTAGAAGATCGCTTCGATGTTAACTCCGCTGTATCGTGAACAATACTGACCCGTACGGGTAACCCAATCTGCTTATTATATGGCTTTGAAACCCCTAGAAAGATCTATAATATTCGATAGAACATTCTACACTAAACAGAAATTACCAGAGTGAGTAATCTAGCGCCATCTAGCGTCGAATATCAGAGTTACTCCACAGTTGCGCGCTACTTGACACTAGATGGCGCCTTCAATTCAATTCTCGCGATTGGTGGATTGTTCTAGACTATTTTTCTCGAAGGCGCAACACTGCCCCCTCCTAAGACATGCTCGTCCCGAGCATAATCAGTTCCATAGTATCGCGCCAATCGATCTACGTGAACTATCTTTGGGGCGCCTCTTGGACACTTCTGTATCCGGTAGGTAACATCATTGATTTTTGTCACCACCCGGTATGGCCCTTCCCACTTGGCTTGTAGCTTTGGAGATCTCCCTTTACTGCGAACTGGATTATGGAGCCATACTAGAGAACACTCTTCGAAGCCCTTATTGTTCACTTTCCGGTCATATCGGGTTTTCATCTTCTCAGACATTTGCTGGCCCGATTGTCTGACATGCTCATAAATGTCATTCATCTTGTTCCGCAAGTCATTAGCGTACTCCGTTATACTTCGCGGGGTGTCAGGGGGTATTCCAGTGATCAAGTCTGCAGGCAATCGTAGTTCTCTTCCGAAGTTTGCAAAAGCTGGTGTTACTGAAGTGCTTTCGTGGACTGCACTTCGATATGACAGAAGAAACGGTTGGATGTGTTTGTCCCAATCTTTTTGCCTACTTTCAACAACTTTTGCGAGATACCTCTCTAGTGTTTGGTTAAATCGTTCCACCATTCCGTCAGATTGTGGGTGATAAGAGGTGGTTCTGGTTTTGTGAGCACCCATTACTCGACACATCTCTTGAAATATTTGAGACTCAAAATTTCTTCCTTGGTCACTGTGAATTTCTAAAGGCACTCCGAAACGACAGAAGACTTCGTGCACTAATTTATCTGCAACTGTTGATGCCTCTTGGTTGGGAATGGCGAAAACTTCTGGCCACTTAGTGAAGTAATCCATTACAACCATGAAGTACTTGTTTCCGGTTTCACTTTCAGGAAATGGTCCCGCTACGTCTATTGCAATTCTTTCCCAGGGTGCCCCAACATTGTACAATTTCAATGGACCTCTGCTACGTGTGTGAGGTCCCTTCACGGCCGCACAATTAGTACACTTGCGACACCAGTCCTCAACATCATCACGACAATGAATCCAGTAGAATCTCTCCCTTATCTTTAACAATGTCTTCTTTACTCTTATATGACCTCCTGAACATCCGTTATGGTAGAGCTGCAGAACCACTTGTATCTTAGCTTTAGGGAGAACCATTTGCAGATGACAGCTATCTCCTCGAGCGTTTTCCCATTTACGGCACAAGACTCCATCCTGGATGACTAGGCTATCCCATTGAGCCCAATAACTCTTTGTGGTTGAACTCAGCGATGCAACATCGCTCCAGTGAGGCTTAGGAGTCTTAGCTTTAATCCACTCGAGAATTGGTTTGATATCTGCATCCTCTTGCTGTGCTTGCTGTAGGCTTTCCTTCCATTCGATGCCAAGGTCCGTCTTTATTGTCCTTATAGGAACAGCTTCCTTTACTTCTTGCTTGGCACAGTGCTTGCAGTCTTCAGGGCAAGGTCTTCTTGATAATGCGTCTGCGTTACCGTGAGATTTTCCACTGCTATGTTGGGCAGTACTATCAGTCGCCCTAATCTGCTTCGCTTAGGGCAGCTGGACCGAAGGTGACCTTTTTCACCACAGGCGTAACACCTAGGGCTGTACCCCTTAAACCGGTCCCGCACAGGTGACGCCACAACCTCCCGGACCCGATGAGACCGATGATCTTGTCTCACAGCCTCCACCTCCAAAGCATGGGCCAGAGCGTCCTTGAGAGTTTCATGGTGCCCAAGTCGCACAGCAGCTCTAACTTCGAGGTCACAAATGCCATCGATGAAAGCTTGCACCAGATTCCCGTCCACGAGCGCAGGTGCAGACTGGTATGCCTTACGGACCAGTTTCTCAACTTCCAGAGCCCATTGTTGCAAGTTCTCACCGATGCGTTGGGCACGATCCTTCAGCTGTGCACGAAAAACGTGCTCCAGGTGAGCGTCACCATATCTTGCCTCCAATGCCTCCAGCAGTTGCTCATAGGTTACCTTCTTACCGAGGGCTTCGAGGACGGTTAGAGCCTGGTCTCGAAGACCCAAGGTGAGCGCGGTCATAGCCTGTTCCTTAGTCCAGCCGTTCGCCGTCATAACAGCCTCAAACTGGATCTTGTAGGCTGACCACGAAGATGTCCCATCAAACGGCGGTACTTTGAACCCCCGCACCGAAGGAACAGCAGTTACTGAAGTCGCCGCTACGTCTCCAACTTTGAGGTCCCTAATGCCTTCTTCACGTCGGCAATCTGAGTTTCGGCCTCAGTGATACGGTTCTCGTGTTGAAGAACCTGATCCTTCACTACCTTGAGTTCTTTGCCGAAGGTCTCGTGAATGCCTTTTAACAAGAGCATTTGTTCCTCCTGACGACGAGCCTGGTCTTCCTTGTCCCGCTGCAGCTGTTCCTCCAAGCGGCGGGCCTGCTCCTCCTGGCGGCGGGCCTGCTCCTCTTTGTCCCGCTGCAGCTGTTCCTCCAATCGGCGGGCCTGCTCCTCTTGACGGCGGGCCTGCTCCTGGAGCATCACCATTAGGGCCGTGATATCTGGAGCTGCTGACGATGTGGACGGCGTGGCTTCCATCACTGGCTGCTGACCTTCCGGTGTGGGCAGTTGTGCACCTCCAAATCGCCTCAGGTCGGCCTCTTGCTGACGCTGACTCCTAGTTCGGATATCTTCCGTGTCTTCCTTTGGTAAAACCGGCATACTTTAATCCCACTGCTGACACCAAATTGTTACGAGCCGGGTATTCAATAATTAAAAATAGTCGGTTAATTACCAAAAAATAACACACTGTTTATTTACAACCCTTTTTACAATAATAATTCGCTATGTCACTTGTTAATCGCACTAGAAGATCGCTTCGATGTTAACTCCGCTGTATCGTGAACAATACTGACCCGTACGGGTAACCCAATCTGCTTATTATATGGCTTTGAAACCCCTAGAAAGATCTATAATATTCGATAGAACATTCTACACTAAACAGAAATTACCAGAGTGAGTAATCTAGCGCCATCTAGCGTCGAATATCAGAGTTACTCCACAGTTGCGCGCTACTTGACACTAGATGGCGGCTTCAATTCAATTCTCGCGATTGGTGGATTGTTCTAGACTATTTTTCTCGAAGGCGCAACAGTACCATAGAACACAAAAACTTAAACAATGTAAACCAACAACCTTTCCACGAAATCTCGAACCCACCTTAATTTACACGTGCACAACACAATACTTCCAATTTAAAAATATAATCTCCATAACATCTTCAGACCCAAACCATTCATCAACCAACTTCCCCATAACACCCTATTGTCACTCCACATCCAGGGTCACCGAACTCTCCCAGATTACCCATTACCATAATACTGGCACATTAATATTAATGCCTTGTAACCAATTTAAAGTGTCCTCAACTAAGCGAGGTGCCTGAGCGTGTGCACCTTTAATAAACAGTGGATTAATTTTATTGCTTTTCTTTCCACGTCATACCATAGACTATAAATGGCCAGTGTTAAATTGTGTAAACTAATTAAGTCTTTTAATTTATGAGTGACAAGGGATGTTTTTTTATGTAGTGGGATGTCTTAAACAGTTTTTTGACGTAAATGAAATATTGCTTGGAATATGGCCAATAGGACACAAATAAACATTTTTACCCGACTATGGTGTAGCTAAAAAGATGGGTAATAGTTTTGGCGGTCAATGTATGTTTGCATGTTCGTAGTAGTCCGTAGCGCCTAAACTACTGAACCGATTTTAATGAATGAGGTGTCAATAGATTCATAATAATGGTCCGGGGGAAAAGGCTATATAAATATCGCAAGTTTAACGTAGTCGTGTTATAGTTTTTAAATATTTTTCTTGTGGAATATCCTCCCTTAAAAATCAAGGTTCTCAAGTGTCTTTAAGCAGCGGTAATAACTTACCATCAGTGAATCTTCCTTTTTAAGGAGAGGCCTTTATCCAGCAGTGAACTATTACAGTCTGAATGGGACTAACAATGTTTACATGCCCATCACTGTAACTCTTGTACACCGGGATCAACAGCAGTGACCCACGAATACACCGAGTTTCATAACTCGGTAAACTCATGTTTATGACACTCGGGAAGTCCCAGGAACAATTAAACCGCCTTGGAACCGGCAACGAAATTAAACAGAAGAAAAGTGATCCTAATTGAGCTATATTTGATTTCTACTTACTATCATAGGCTTTTGAAGATCATATAAGAAGAATATTCCAGAAGCTTTCAATAGTTTTTACGTAAACTTCGAACACACGTATGTGCTATCTTTCGACCTACTGAAATTCGCGTAGGTACCGTCCGCGTCCGTCAGAACTCCACAGATAAGGGTCGCCATAATAATCAATAACCGTGATATTTACAGGGCGAGTGATAAGCTGCACCTCATTACCTTATCACCGCAGCATCATGTTGTGATAACGTTACTTTGACACTTTTATGGGTGATGAGACACGTGAGTTCAACGGTGTCAAGTCACGGTTTTAGGAAATGTAGGAATACTTATCACTATTACTACATATTATACAACAAAATCCTCTGCCGCGTCTGTCTGTTCGCGATAAACTCAAAAGGTATTGCACGGATTTTAAAGCATTTTTACCAAAAGATAGAGTTAGTATAGATATAGATTAGTTATAAAAAGTTTTCGTATGTAATTGTAATTTGTGAAATTTTTGAGTATATTGGCTAAAATATTAGGTCTTTACCTATGAAATTGCCGTTCTTCAGTACTGGTCATTTCAAATAAAAAAAAGTTTGTAATGGCTCTGTATTCTAAATTCAAATTAATTTTTTTAAAGTTTTAAAACCATGGCATTCTATTTACAAACTCAGTCTTTTGTTTTTTGATTAGCGTTGTATTTTCATTACATTTGAACATTTTTCGTCATAATGGATACTTTAAAAATTCGTGTAATCTATACTTATAATAAAAATGTAACAGGTCAAATTCTGTACATTGAAGATATTTTGAAAATTTTTTTGGAGGGCACTCTGTTATCGATACTGAAACGAAAACTATTTTTTTTTTCATTTTTGTCTGTCTGTCTGTCTGTCTGTATCTTGGCCGCGCATCACGCCGAAACTACTGAATGGATTCAAATGAAACTTGGCATGATTTGAGTTCATACTCCGAGGTAGGACATAGGATACTTTTTATTCCGAAATTTCGGACGGTTTCCTTGGGAGGGGAGATGAAAGTCAAAATGTGTAATTAATTGTAATTCATTAACGAGTAGTCCGATCGCAATAATTCTTTTTTTGTTAGAAAGGAGATACTCTGAAGATTGTAGCATAAAGTATTTAATTTATCACAATCTCTCTATCTATTGGAAAAAAAAATTATAAAGAATTTATCATTACGTGAAACTACATGTAGTGACATCTATTGCCAGCCATGCGTAATTAAAAACACTTTGATTAATATATCGTGGAATAATCGTAGAACGTATTACGTATAATTCGGTGTAGCATTAAGTATTTGATTTATCGCAACCTCTCTATCCATAGGAAAAAGAATATCTATATCTCTCTGTAGACGTCGAATCTGTGTGTTTGGTTGTGCCCGCATGACTTAAATATTCAAAATAATCGTGGGAACGTTTTATGCACAAGCATTGTGATTAATGTGGTATATAGTTAGTATTTGATAGGTAGTTATTTGTTTTATGTTCTCTCTTTCCATAGAAAGGGTTGTATTAAATTTTTTTGAAAAATTTATTTGCTTAAAACAGCGACATCTTTTGGAATCAAGTAACTAACTTTACATGATTACTCTTTTTAACGTATAATAAAAATGTAACAGTTCAGTTCTGTACATTAAAGAAATTTAGATGATTTTTTGGGAGGGCTCTCTAATCGATACTAAAGCAATTACATTTTCTTGAAAATTGTTTCTGTGCTCACTGACGAACTGTGCTTAAAACTTTACAATAGGTACGTAATATGATTACTTTTAAACGCATAAGAAAAGTGTATAAGATCAATTCTGTACATTAAAGAAATTTAGATTTTTTGGGAGGACGCTCTTATTGATACTGAACCAAAAACTAGAATGCCATAAACTTTAAATGATCATTTATAATTATGATATTTATTTTAAGTTTAAAATATTTGAAAGAGGAGTAAACATATAACATAATAGTTCATCATAATTTACCAGAAAATGATACAAAACATCTTTATGATAGGTACCCGAAAGGCAGCGCGGGCGCGTGGCCTGCGCCCCAGCCACAGAATAACTAATACATAGTACTGCCCTGCGTAGGTTACCAAACACGTCCAAATTGTTTAAAAAGCAGTACCCGCGCGGTCGGTCGGCTCCCTACGCGACACACGCACCCAAATCGACTTAAAAACCCAGTAGTAGTTCTTGAATGTAAATTCGGATAAAAAGTTATTTTTGGAACTATTTACTTGATTTTTGTTCTACCTAATATAAATATTACTTGGTATTATAATATTTATTCTGTATTTTTAACCGACTTCCAAAAGGAGGAGGTTCTCAATTTCATCGGTATATTTTTTTAACCGACTGCCAAAAGGATGAGGTTCTCAATTTCATCGGTATATTTTTTTTTATGTATGTACACGGATTATTCCGTCAATTTGTGGACCGATTTTGGAAATTCTTTTTGTATTCGAAAGGGTATGCTCTCCATGTGGTCCCATGGCCACCATATCAGGATCTGATGATGGGATCCTAAGGAAATCGAAGGAAACCCTCAAATTTATGTAAGCGCCTGCAATGAAGTTAAAGCAATTATCTGCATGCCTTCATATTCTGTAGACATCATTTAATTTCATAATATATAAAACGGGTCTTAACGATATCAGAGTTAACCTCAGATAGTCAGTTTACCTCAAATCACTTGAATTATAGTAACCTATAGAAGATAGTCCATTTGAGATTTTTAGGTGAAATGATGACGAGAGACTTGAGAAAGACAAAAAAGTGAAAAATAAAAAAAACTTCGTTTAAAAAAACCGAACCGAAAAAACTAAAAAGTACCTAATAACTTAATTTGTATGTGCTACCTATTCATAGGTTTGAAGTCGGTGCCAAGCCAAAATGTAATAGTAGGTACCGCACTCGCCGCGCGTGACCTTGAGCGGGATAGCTGCTCTTCGCGTAGAACAAAACAACTGAAGCGTCGGTGACGTCGTTGACGTTCGTCTCGAAATGTAGCGAGTGTGATACCTACTATTACATTTGGCTTGGCACTGACTTCAAACCTAGGTAGCACATGCAAATTAAGTTAACTGATACTTTTTAGTTTTTGAAGTCAGTTTTTTTAAAACGAAGTTTTTTTTTAGGATTTTGTCGATTAGGATTAGGAAGCAGGCGATTTTTGTTGTACCTCAATAATTAGCAAATAGTCTTTTGTAGATTCTAATTGGTTTTCTCGGTATTTTTAGAATTTTGTAAGATTATAGCATAGGTACCTAGGTACCTATAATTTACTTTTTTATAGGATTTTGTTAGGTTATTGGTATAGGCATAGGTAAGCAGATGTTTTTCGTTGCAAATATTTAATTACTTAGCCTTATTTGTTGGTGTTTTAATTTCTTTTAGTAAGTTGTAGATACCTTCCATTTTTTTCGTTGAATTAGTTGTAGATACTTAATTAATTTACTTTTATTTACGCTTTGAAAATAAGCTTCATTCGTTATGTCTAATTTTTCATTTAACTGTAGTGATAAATTTAACATTGTTTTTCGTATTCGATTTTATCACATCACACTAATTTATAAAAGCGAATGTTTGTGAGGGTGTATGTTTGTTACTTCATCACGCAAAAAGCACTGGACGGAATTGCATGAAACTTTACAGTAATATAGCTTACTAGCTGTTGCCCGCAGCTTTGCTCGCGTGGAAGTTGATTATTTACAATGTATTTCATTGAAACTGTGTAAGTATGTATGAATAATTTATTCATGTTTTTAAACGTACCTATTTATTTATTTTTAATCAATAGCCCATTAAAAAAGATTTCATACTAACGTTCGACCCTTATTTTTACCCCTTTAGAAATAGAATTCCCATAAATGATGATATAGGTATTCATTTATTTGTACTTAAAAGCCTAAGGACAAAGTTTCAGGCTACTAAATTAAAAATGACTGACTTCCAAACTAATCTACTTACGACATTTCAACACCTAATTCACCCCTTAGGGGTAGAAATATCATTTATGGGATTTCCTTTTGCGGGCCCTCTGGTTCCCTGGTTTCTAGAACCCGAGACGGTGTGCGAGTGAGAGAGTGAGCGAGAGTGTCGAGTCTGACATAACCACCAGTTGCTGATATCCGAGGGAATTTCCGCACAAAAAAGGGGGTAGATATAATATCCAGAGACACTTAGTATCTACGCGTTTTTAACTATTAGCCCAAAGATAATTTTTCATGTTTCTAACTTAAAAAAGACGGACTTCCATACAAACTTTCAACCCCTATTTCACCCTCTTACGGGTAGAATATTGGGAAACGCTTAAATACGTATCTCCTATTTTTTATCAATAGCCCTAAAATAAATTTTCATGTTTCTAACTTCAAAACTGACGGACTTCTAGACTAACCCGCTTACGAAATGTCAACGCCTATTTCATCTCTTCAGCGTAGAATATCGAGAAAGGCCTAAATACGTATCTATTCATTTTTAATCAGTAGCCCAAACCAAAAGAAAAGTTTCATGTTTCTAATTTAAAAATGACGAAGTTCCAAACAAAGTTCAACCCCTATTTCACCCCCTTAGGGGTAGAATATTAGGAAACGTTGAAATACATATCTACAATTTTTTATAAGTAATCCAAAAATAAAGTTTCATATTTCTTAAATAGCCCTAAAATAAACTTTCATGTTTTTAACTTCAAAAATGACGGACTTCCAGACTAACCTACATACAAAACGTCAACCCCTATTTCACCCTTAAGGAGTAGAATATCCGCTCTATCTATCAGAAACGCTTAAATACGTGTTTACTCATTTTTAATCAGTAGCCCAAAAATAAAGTTTCATGTTTCTAACTTAAAAAATGACGGACTTCCATACAAACTTTCAACCCCTATTTCACCCCCTTGGGGGTAGAAATTCCAAAATTCCTTCCTTAATGGGTATCTACTTAATGAAACGATCATACTCACCAAATTTTGTATTCCCAAGTTTAATAGTTTCCGCTCGGCGATGATGAATCAGTCAGTCAGGACATGTTATTTTATTAACCGACTTCCAAAAAGGAGGAGGTTCTATGTTCCACTGTATGTTTTTTTTTTTTTTTTATGTATGTTCACCGATTACTCCGTCAGTTGTGGACCGATTTTGAAAATTTTTTTTGTATTCGAATGGGTCTGCTTCCGAGGTGGTCCCATTGCCAGCATATCAGGATCTGATAATGGGATCCCAGGGAAATCGAGGGAAACCCTCATTTTTTATAGGCACATACTATGTTTTTCGTATATTTTCTGAAGTTACACCGGTATTTGCGTCTGGTAGTCATCATTTTATGATGATGAGCTGATGATGTAAGGTACAACTCCTTAACGGTTAGGAGTTGGAGGATAAATCTTTAAATATCATATGTATATATGTTACCTTTAGTCGTATTCTTTCAAATTATTTAGGTAAGCTGATGATGGAAGGTGGAAGGTACAACTCCTCAACGGTTAGGAGTTGGAGGATAATTCTTTCAATTTCATACGTATCTAAAGACCTTCAGTCATAAACTTTCAAGTTATTTAGGTGAGCTGATGATAGAAGGTTAAACTCTTCAACAGTTAGGGATTAGAGGATGATTTTAATATTACACGTACGTATAGACCTTAATTTGTATTCTTGATGATGAAATTTGATGAAATAGTTCAACTTACTACTTACCTACGATTGATTGCACTAAAAACTGAAAAATAAAAACTTTTTATAAAAAAAAAAACCGACTTCCAAAAAAACATCCAACGAAAACTCTCTGCCAAAAAGACACTTAAAAGCGTAAAATAAACTGGTTCTTCATAAATTGCCTATACCTAATTCTTTATTCATTTCAATAGTAGTTTTCAGAGAGTTTTCGTTGGATGTTTTTTTGGAAGTCGGTTTTTTTAAGTATAGAAGATACATCAGATTAACACATAGGTTACTGTTTGCCGCGATAACCGACATACACGCGGGCGGAGCCGCGGGCAACAGCTAGTACTTATAATAAAAATGTAACAGGTCCAATTCTGTACATTAAAGATATTTTGATTTTTTTTTTGGAGGGCTCTCTATAATCGACACTGAAGCCAGAACTGTAATTTTTTTCATTTTTGTCTGTCTGTCTGTCCGCCTGTCTGTTTGTCTGTATCTTGGCCACGCATCACGCCGAAACTACTGAACGGTTTCAAATGAAACTTGGCATGATTTGACTTCATGCTACGAGGTAGGACATAGGATACTTTTTATCCCGAAATTCAGCACGGTTTCCTGTAGAGATGGGATGAAAGTCAAAATATGTACTTAGTTGTAATTCAATAACGCATAGTCCAATTTCTTTCATTCTTTTTTTGCTAGAAAGAAAAAAATAAAAGATAACGGGATAAGTCTTTCTTTGTGTCCGCGACTGTACACTGCCTGTGGGAAGTTGACACAGATATGAAAATATGGCGGTACGAAGTTCGCCGGGTCAGCTAGTTATGGAATATGAGTTCCGTCGTGGCACCAACGCGACACAAACGGCACGTAACATCAAAAACGTTTACGGAGAGAACTGTACAAACGAACGCACAACCCGTTATTGGTTTTCTCGGTTCCGTTCTGGAAATTTTGACCTGAAAAATGAAGCTCGTGGTCCTCCGGAGACTTTGGTTAACAATAATGAATTAAAGGCGACTGTGGAAGCTGACGAAACTCAATCTACAGCTGAGCTAGCAGCAGCTTTTAATGTAAGCATCAAAACAATATTGATCCATTTGCGACAAATTGGCAAGGTAAAAAAGCTTGATAGATGGGTGTCCCACGACCTTAACGATCGCCAGCGCAACGTACGTGTCGAGATCTGCCTTGCGCTGCTCAACAGGCAAAGAAATGAAGGAATTTTGAAACGAATTGTTACGTGCGACGAAAAATGGATTCTGTTCGACAATCGAAAGCGCTCAGGAAGTTGGTTAGACCTTGGTTCAGCACCAAAGCAATGCCCTAAACCAAAAATGACCCCTAAAAAGGTGATGGTCACTGTTTGGTGGTCTAGTGCGGGTGTGATTCACCACAGCTTTTTACAAAACGGCATGAGCATTAATGCAAATGTGTACTGTGAAGAACTGGAGAGAATGATGGAGAAGCTTGCACATCTGCAACCAGCTTTGGTCAATCGGTCGTCCCCACTGCTCCTTCACGACAACGCGCGACCCCATACTGCGCAACAGACAGTCTCCAAGCTGCAAGAGTTGGGGTTGGAAGCTCTCCCTTATCCGCCATACTCACCAGACCTTGCACCTACCGACTATTACTTTTTCCAAAATTTAGACAACTTTTTAGTGGATAAAAAATTCAATTCCCGAGAGGCAGTACAAAATGCCTTTGAAGAGTGTTGCCTCCCGTCCAGCTGATTTTTACAAGAAGGGCATCAATAAACTGCCAATGCGTTGGCAAAGATGCGTCGATTGCATGGGTAATTACTTCGAATAACAGAAATAAAAAAGTTTGAAAAAATAAGTACTTTCACTTATTGCATACAAAACGGCAATTTCATAGGTAAAGACCTATTATATATAGATAGATTAAGTTGAAAGTCAGACAGTGAAATTAAAATTACGTGTAGATTTGCTTTTTATGTCCTTACAACACTTTAAAGACTGCACGGTAGGCATAGTGGTTTAATAGGTCGATACGCTGCTTTCTACTGCACCAAGTGTTGTGGGTTCAAACAACACATGGGACAACACTTTGTGTGATCCACAAGCTTTTTTACCTTGCCAATTTGTCGCAAATGGATCAATATTGTTTCAATGCTTACATTAGAAGCTGCTGCTAGCTCAGCTGTATATTGAGTTTCGTCAGCTTCCACAATCGCCTTTAATTCATTATTGTTAACCAAAGTCTCCGGACGACCACGAGCTTCATTTTTCAAGTCAAAATTTCCAGAACGGAACCGGGAAAACCAATAACGGGTTGTGCGTTCGTTTGTACAGTTCACTCCGTAAACGTTTTTGATGTTACGTGCCGTTTGTGTCGCGTTGGTGCCACGACGGAACTCATATTCCATAATTACACGAATTTTTAAAGTGTCCATTATGACGAAAAATGTTCAAATGTAATGAAAATACAACGCTAATCAAAAAACAAAAGACTCAGTTTGTAAATAGAATGTCATGGTTTTAAAACAAAATTAATTTGAATTAAGAAAACAGAGCCATTACAAACTTTTTTTTATTTGGAATGACCAGTACTGAAGAACGGCAATTTCATAGGTAAAGACCTAATATAAAAGAGGAAGGTGACTGACTGACTGACTGACATACCCAGAGATCAACGCACAGCCCAAACCGCTGAAGCTAGAATCCTGAAATTTTGCATGTAGGTTCTTTATATAACGTAAGTGAGCACTAAGAAAGGAATTTTTAAAATTCCACCCCTAAGGGGGTATATCAGGGGATGATAGTCTGCGTGAGCGAAGCCGCGTGTAAAAGCTAGTCTATATATATAAAACAGTAAGGTGACTGACTGACTGACATACCCAGAGATCAACGCACAGCCCAAACCGCTGAAGCTAGAATCCTGAAATTTTGCATGTAGGTTCTTTATATAACGTAAGTGAGCACTGAGAAAGGAATTTTTAAAATTCCACCCCTAAGGGGGTAAATCAGGGGATAAAAGTCTGCGTGAGCGAAGCCGCGTGTAAAAGCTAGTACTTAATAAAACTTTAATGATAATGAAGTCAATTGAAATAGTAAAAAAGCTGTAATAAAAATGATAAAAATATGTATGAATAAATAGAACAGGGGCGACAGAGTGTTGATTAAACTTAATTGCTATGCGTTATTGATACGGGTCCTAACACCTCTCTTTATTTGTATTTAAACGATAAAGCACTACACTATATTGTCACTTGCCCTACGTCCAGAATATTATGGGAATGTATACTTTATTTACTCACGATTTAAGTGCTTTATTGTAGGACACCAATTATGATGACGTATTACTTAATATCATACGTGATTGGTGGATACTACGACACGTTCACACATTCATGAGTGACATATCGTCATCTTTTTAGATGTGAGACCTCATAACTGCCATATTTTAGTAAAATTATGTTTTTATTTAAAAATAGCCAACCCAGCGAACTTCGTACCGCCATATTTACATATCTGTCTCAGCTTCTCGTCGCGGACAAAAAAAAGACTTTTCCCGTTATCTTTTAATTTTTCTTGGATACAAACCTTGTCCTAACAATAACTAACACATAAAAAAATATTTAATTTGGTGCAGCTGATCGGCAGTTATGGGCGTACATACATTTCGGCGATTCATTTTCATTTATATGTATATAATAGTTTATATTTACACACACGTGTAGTTTAGTTCCAATTCTAAACATTGAGTCAGTACTCAGTGCCCTACACAGTTTAAAGCATACCTAAATCACCCACAAGATTACAGTAACTAACTAATTTTATCCGTGAGCGCACCCACTTGCTATTAAATCGATATAAACACATTTCCATACAATGTAATGAATCGAATTCAAATCAACACAGAAGATCTACCTTAAATGACAGGGTTCGTGCTCTCGTGTTTCGTTGGTGAGTGCGAGACGAAGCCCCAATGATACTGAAGCATCACTAGGCCGCCATAGTGTGGGTCACCCACCATGCTGCATTGTTGCATTGTCTGCATTCGCAATGAGTATGGTGACCACCACTCTTAGATTCTGCTTATACTTTCCATCAGGCAGAGTAGAGTCACTTTGGCAAGCTCAAATATAAAAAAACACAAAGCAGTCATGATCATAGAGCTATAATAGATAGTGGGGAAGACATACGGCTGACAGTACAAGGAAGCGTCCAATGGTTAGAAAGAGAGAGAGGATCGCAGTACCCCGTCTGTCTTTCTCTATTGACGCATGAGCAGTAAAGGACTAATAATGGTAATCCAATCACAAAAATTAACCGTCGAATCGTTATGATATGCGCATATGCGCATGCGCGAGTAGAGAGAGACAGATGGGTACCGCGATCGTCTCTCTTTTTCTAACCGAGGCACGGCTTGGGGCTTAGCTCCCCTACTCTATTTATAATAACTCTATGGTCATAATACTGCCGACTGAAGTGAAAACTCAAAACTATAAACAAACGGTTGTTTAAGCTCATGAACCTCTTTGCTCATTAAATTAAATGCGCGATGAAAAGAAGTAAAATAATACAAAATTTTAACAAAAAAATAGTCGACTTCAAGAACGACCAAATTGAAATGGGCCCATACGGGAATATTTCTTTATTCTCGTGGATGACATGTCAGAACTGGATCAAATTGAAATGGGACCACATGGGAAGCACCAGCTTTCAAATGTTCCATGATGTTTGTTCACCCAAACAGTGCACAACGCGCCTAAAGTAGTTTTGGCTTCTAAAAATGTGAGAAAGCACTTATGTAAATCAACTCACGTATTAATCAAATAACCAGGCTCTGTTTAGAGTCGTTCCACTTTAAATCCTAGATAAAACTTTGCTTCCATAATGTAATCGGCAATTGAGTACACTCCGCTTATCGCACGGGTGTGGGAAAGCAAGCAGACTCCATGATTAGATAATTTTTAACTTGTTTTTATGTGTTTAGAGTTTGTCAACGGTTGATTAAGTAGAAAGTTGCAATACCTGCTTAGTTTGGTACTATATTCTAGATATTAAACGTGGCTTCGTAGTTGCTAAGGAGAGGCTTATGTCTGTAATAAAAATGGCTACGTGAACACAGCAAAAAACTCTGTTAAAAACTGTTTGATATAATTATTGTTGTATTTACTCTAGTTTTTTCTTTTCTTAGGTATTAATTACAACCCATTTTCTTTTCTTCTTTTGTATAAAATTAAGTGTGGCGACTTCCACAGGCCTCCACGGAGGAACCTCCCTATGTGTTGGAGGGACATGGCAGTTCGTTCCTCCACACTAAGTACGTAAATAAGGCGAGCCCTTTGAACCCCCAGAATCAAGGAGAGGACGCATCATTGAAATGATTATTTTTGTATAAGGAAGGCAAGTCAGTACGTACGCCGTATTAGTTATATTAAAAAATTCATCGTTATTTTGTCCCTGTCACCTTCCTGACCGCTCCAAACTCATGATCTTTCTCCATCAATTGATATTAAAACCGAAAGAAGCACTTCACTGACAGTATTAAATTTCCCGCCACTAAACATACAACATTGATATCAGTCTTTAAAACCAGAGCGACCACAGACAACACTCAAGCCTCTGACACTGAGCCCTTTGTGCCTCGGGTACTGACCCGCCAAGAGCAATGCGTTTGTTTTTGTTGCATTTGAGCCCTTTGCACGAGCCATAGATGACAGATGCACCGCCAGATGGAGTTTGACAGATAAAACATGTTTGTTTGCGAAGAAAGAGACTGTTGAATTGAAAAAAAAAATTCGTTTCTTATTTGAATGTTGACAACTCGTTTTTTGGCGGGTGTTAAGTTTTTTTATTACATTTGTGCACAAAATTGTACGATTTGTAAACTTCATAAATAAAGTTACAATGTCTCTAAACGTATTTTAATTATGTAGACGGATGTACCAGAATATGAATTAAATGTAAATTATGTTAGTATGGCTACAAACAACTGTTGCTTTTTCTAAAAATACTTCGGCATTAGAGTATGTCAGGTTTTTTTAATAATTAGTTGTATTATACTTAATTATCTACACACAATTCAGAATGTGACGAAAACATAGAATGCTTTCTTTTTAATCACGAATGTGTAAAGGAAACAAATTAACCGACAGTGTTCTTAGCTATAAATTAAAGAAAATCTATTTAGTTAAAGAAAAATAGCTTTTCTAATCGTTGGAGGTAATACAAGATATCGCAGCGTGTGATTCAAAAATTAGAATCCTGAGCGTTAGCGAGGGAATCAAGAGCACGAGGTAAAAAATTGCAACACGAAACTTTTCATCCCACCATAGCGAGGAAATGACTAAATGAAATGAAAAGAAAATGGCGCTGGCAAAACAAGTAAAAAAAAAAGTACACCAAGAAGGTTCCGAGTCTAAGTTTTTAACAAATAAAAAAAAAACTAATTCGGCACAATGGAGGTAGAAGTAAATAGGTTTAATGATGTTTTGACTTCACAAGCTTAGTGCACACGATGTTCTAAATTCAATTTTACTTTTTCCTCTAGTGGATAAAAACGGCTTTTGCGCTCAAATATCGAATGGCAAAAACACTCTTTCCGAGATGGTGGGATGAAAAGGTTCTTTTGTATGGTGTTCCTGCTCATCAATAGGAATCCTCGACTGCAGAGGGAGACCGGAGAGTGGGATTATTCTCGACATTGCGCGAACTTTGAACTACTATTCATAGTTCAAAGTGCTTGTTTGAGCTGATTGTTGTGAACACAGGTGAATATAAGGATTTAAACAAAACGATAGACCATCATAACAAACTGATCAAGTCTGATATTTATTTGTTGATAGTTGTTAGTTTCTTTTATAATTTGGTCGGTAACGAAACCACACTGTGATCTTCATAACGGAATCTATCAAGCTTCAAGGCAATTTACACAATATAAATATTAATTATCACAAAAACATAGAAGTTAGGTTGAGTATTGAACAGGAGTCTTGCAAATCACTACTCATTAATTAGTGATCATATTTTAAAAGTGAGAGAGGGAGATGTACCTGCCTATTTAGACACAGTAGGTAGGTAGCGTACAAAATTTGTTGAGAACTACAAGTGCTGTAGGTTTTCAGTTATATAATTTCATGTATTTATTTGTATTTAAACTACGGTAAACATTAGTTTACGTGAGGTGGTGAAAAAACATTAATTTGCGTTCATATCTCCGCTGCTATTTTAAAATTAATACTAAGTCTTGTGCAAGGTCGACTTTAGTAAGAAATCGAACTTTTTTCTTTAAATTTCGTTCACGTTTGAAAGTAAAAAGAATATTTACTATGGTAAAGATATCGCGTGTTATCAATGATAGGTATATGAACTGTCAAATTTGATTTTGGAATTCACTTTTAACACGTTTTATTGTCTTTATTTGTTACTAACTGTAGAAAAACTAAAGTACCTAGGTAAGGTAGGTACGTGACCAAAGCAATTGCAAATCGCATGTTTTGCAATTTTTGTGAAACAAACATTAGTTAGCCCTAAATTATATTCCAGGCTATAATTTTTATTTCAAAACCAATATTTTAGCAAAAAAAAAACCTTGTTGTCGTCTTTTAATCAAGGAATGACAAATATACCCGTTTCTATCATGTTATCTCTTAGCCCAAGGGAGTAAATACAATACTAGCCACGCCTCCTAATTTTTCTTACTGAAACATGAAAAAAAAAATTGCTACTATAAGTATGTATTTCTTTTACTAAAGCTACTATTTCCAGTAGAAACAAACAAGACATACAGACATAAAACAAGCAGAAGTCTGCTCACGCGCATAGGAAAGCGGGAGAGATGATTTATTTTTATACTTTATCAATAACGGCACAATAGCCTTGCAACGCGGAACTGTTTGGTACATAAAAGCATTTTTATAAACACAATAACTGCTATACAAACCAACGTTTTGTTTTAGTACATAGTTTTACGAGAATATGTTGCGTAGGAACGACGGGAACCTAACAGTTTATATATTTTCAGATATTTAGTAAAATTAAGAATTAATTTTTGACGACGAACTGAATTGAAAAGAAAAGTACTCTAATACCGTGAGTGAGCCATGATCAAGCTCATTTCAACTAGGGTGACAGTAGTGATTAGGGAATCTTGTGAGATCCCGATCCCGTAAGATCTCTTAAGATCTCGTACCATTTTTCGAGGTCAGTCCTGAAGCATAACATGACGAGATTAAAAAGAGATGGTTTTATATGAGTGTTTGAGTAAGGGGTTGCTTTTTACAGTTCGCTTATAATAGCTCACTCACGTTGGTGCCGAGATCTCGCGAGATAGTAATTCAACGAGATCTCGAATTAACGACCGAGATTGCATTCCCTAGTTGTGATACCACTTATACACACACTGTCTCGCAGAAAGGCACACGTTTAGGCTTGGCTTGGCCACATTGGCTGTGCAATTATTTCGCTGTGTTATACCGAATGTCCAAGAAACATTTAGGACCATTGCAGTAACCATTCGTTCTGTACCTAACATACTGTAACTGTAATCTAACCTAAAATCAACGTTTGTATTGTAGTTACTAATCTAATAGTCCTAACTAAAGTGCAGCTCACTTATTTCCGCACCACTCAACGGTAGACTGGTAGAGACTGTCTTTGGCATTAAGTCCGCCATTGTATATTTTGTGCATAAAGTTAATAAATAAATAAATTAAGCATACTGAGTGTCACCTCACTCACCTTAATGTTAATGGGGGTTAATGGGGGCGACTAAGGGAGCAGCCTAGGAGGAGAACAAAAGAGAAGAAAAACTTATTTTTGTTTTTAAAACAAGCTTTTACTGGAATGCCTCGAGACGAATCAAACGAGTCCAAACTCGATGATGTTGCGACGTTTCTTTACAGAGTGCCTATGGCCACCTTCCAGCTCCAGCGTCAGATCAGGTCCATGTCATTATAATATTGTATTGTCACGCTGTATACATTATGCTTGCAAAATTTCAGCAAAATCGGTTAAAGATATCTGCTTCAAAATTGAGTCGCAAGATTCCACCCGAACATACAAGCATACATACATACATTGCAAGTTAATGAAAAGCTTGTAACAATAGTAATACATAACTCGTCTGGCCATCATAATATTAGTACGCCAAAACCGCCTTTCTAAGCAGAGGCGACCGAAACCGATTGATAACCTTCTGATTCTAGAAACATCCGTCCATTGCGTTGAACTCAAAATTTCTAGTACTAATTTATTGCCAGAATTTGAAAACACACGCATATCAACCTCGTCAGTTGTATATCGTATGATTGTGTTTACCTGTGTGTTTTTAACTAAAAATACTTGCACGTGCGTAAATATAACCTACTTTGAAGTACACCAGCGTGTAAGCGAGCACCGACCACTAAATATTTTAAAGGCTCCCAGTATTCGTACGTAGGAGTATTTAAAAATAGTAACTGTTGGCTATAGTAAGTAATCAAGGATATTCTGGAGATATTTCACTGAAGAAAGAAAAGTCGTATTATCTGCACCGGTTTCAATAAAATTTGGCATGGAGATACTTTGATTTTTGAGAAAGGATATAGGCTACTTTTAACCACGATAACCGACATACATGCGGGTTAGAAGCTAGTTATATATATTTCCAAATCCTCTCATTTGATTTAATGACTTAAAGTCCTAGTCCCTTTATGGGGCAGAAAGCCTCCTCGCAATTGCTCCACCATCGTGTTCAATCTTGAACTTCGCCTTCGCCAGGACCTTACTACAGTGGACTAAATTCCTCCAATTTTCTTCTGATTAATTTTGTTGCTGGTTTCAAGACAGTTGGACAACTTTTTCTGGTGCTTCCCGAGTGTTCGTGGATCAGGACAGGACCCTCAACCCTGGAGAGCACATAACCTCAGGCTCATAAGTGTCAGGTCCAATGGTGACGGCACTTGCCATCAGTTGAACTGCCTCGTCGTTTATAAAAATATACTTCTAATAATAATATGCCAATATGCACCAGCTACGTTGGAACACAGAACGCCAACCTAAAATAAATAAATATTTCGGACATCTGACACACATATCTACTCCCAAGCTAAGCAGAGCTTGTGTTATGGGTACTAGACAACTGATATAAACACATATATACTTTTTTTTGGTAAATATATACATATTTTGCATAGAAAACACCCAAACTTCGAAACAAATTTTTGCAGATCATACAAACATTTGGTCCGACCCGGTAATCAAACCCGAGACCTCCAGCACAGCAGTCGCATAAGCTACCACTACGCCACCGAGGCAGATAAAAAAAATGTAATCATTCATCGTGCTGGCACCGTGCTAGTGAATGCTACTGGCAGCAAAGTTCTCGTGCAACAAACGTTCCACCCCAGCATGTTCCTAACTAGACCTAGGACTGCGTCAACGGGGAATCGCCCGAAGCAACCTATAGGAGACAATAAAAACAATGAGACTTCAACACCTCCCTCTCCAAATAAACAACCATGTCCCCCTCCATGGCAGAGAGTCCCTATAAACAAAAAGAGAAAACTCTCTGCTAGTCCTCCTATAAACACAACATCGACATCGAATAGATTTACTGGACTGCCAATTGACCTGACAGAGCCTGACAAACCAAAGAGACCTAATAAACCACCCCCAATTATTCTTTACGGTGTTGATGACTTGAATAAACTTACTGAGCTACTAGAAACTGCAGTGGAAAAGGACAACTTCACCTATAAAATAGTGAATAAAACCCAGCTAAGAATAAGCTCTGTAGATACAGAGGTCTACAAAAAACTTATCACTGTAGTCAGAGAAAATAGCTTGATAGGTCACACTTTTAACAGAAAAGAAAATAGATGTTTTAGGATTGTTATTAAAAACTTACACCCATCAACACCTATAAACAAAATTAAAGAGGATATAGAAGCAACAGGTAACATAGTAACAGGTGAGATAATTAATGCTAGATATGGACCGGAAAAAAAACCTACATCTACATTCTTTGTCAACCTTATGGTGGGCCCAAATAATAAAGCTATTGCAGATTTGAAGTACATTTACCAGCAATCAGTTACCATTGAGGAACCGAAGAAAAGGAAAACAATAGCCCAATGCCAACGATGTCAACAATACGGCCATACTAAAAACTATTGCATGCGTCCATATCGATGTGTGAAATGTGGACAATCTCATAAGACATCAGAATGTCCAAAACGTGACCGCAACACTCCGGCGTTATGCGCTCTATGTAATGGGCCCCACCCGGCAAACTATAAAGGATGCGAAGTCTATAAAGAAATCCTGGCTAGGAAAGTTAAGACCACATCTCCAGAAACCACTACAAGACGAGTAACAACGGACAATCTTCAAAATCCAGGAAAACTTAAAAAAACTATGACACCAAAAAGAGAGACATTCTTATGCCGATGCTCTAAAACAACCAACACCAACCACCAAAAACAATCAGAACACTCAACACTGATCGTCTGAATCAAACATTGGAAGAGATATTAATAAAACAGACGGAAAAGTTTGACATTATCCTCCAACAAATGAGCACCCTTATGGGTCTCATAGCTAAACTTGTTGACGAGCTGACAAAATGATTGCCTTAATAATAGCGACCTGGAACGCAAATGGGCTACTGTCACACAAAACAGAAGTTGAATTGCTAATAAAACAACATAAACTAGATATACTACTGGTCACTGAAACTCACTGTACTGCTACATCATTGGTAAAAATCATTGGTTACGATTGCTACACCACAAACCATCCCAGCGGGGCAGCTCATGCCGGAACAGCAGTGATTGTAAAAAAATCTATCAAGCATCATGAAATGCCGCACTATAAAACTGAACACATACAAGCTACCACTATATCTGTGCAGGACAAAACTGGGGATATTAACATTTCTTCAGTATACTGCCCTCCCAGACATAAAATTAGTGAGACAATGTTTTATGACTACCTTGGTACTCTTGGACATCGCTTTATTGCAGGAGGCGACTGGAATGCTAAGAATGTGAATTGGGGATCCAGATTAACCACTACAAGAGGACGTCAACTGAAGAAATGTATTGATAAGAATAACCTAACCACAATATCAACCTGCGAACCGACTTACTGGCCAACAGATGACAATAAAATTCCTGATCTTCTGGATTTCTTTGTCTTGAAAGGATTCTCTAAACACTACCTTAAAATCGAAACCTGTTATGATAGTTCCTCGGACCACACACCAGTATTGTTAACTGTCAGTATAATGCTGGTTGAGTCCAAAGGTCCTGAGGTACTGTATAATAAGCATACGGACTGGATGTCATTCCAAGAACACCTTGAACGAGGAACTGAACTGAAAATAGCACTCAAAACACCTGAGGATATAGAGAATGCTACTAAATACATCACAACTCTGATCCAGGAAGCTTGTTGGCTTAGTACACCCGATAAGAAGTCTTACACAGCTACACACGACAACTATCCCGTCGAAGTAAAAAAAGCTGTCCTTGTGAAACGTAGGCTCCGACGAATCTGGCATGAAAGTCGACTAAATGCTGACAAAATGAAATTCACAAAAGCCGCTGTAGATCTAAAGGTCATGCTAAATAACTGGTACAATAAAACCTTGGAATCTCAAATGGAATCTCTTACAGCTACTGCATCCACAAATTATTCACTGTGGAAGTTCACAAAGAACTACGACAGACCCCAATTAGCAAAACCTCCCCTAAAAACAAATGATGGATGGGCTCGCACACCACAAGAAAAGGCAGATACATTTGCGCAACATCTAGTAAATGTGTTTTGCCCAAATAGTACATGTGACCCACAATCCGATAAAGAAGTCGAAGATACACTGAGACAAGACTTGCAAATGTCACTCCCTCCAGCCCCAATAACTGTGCGAGAGGTCTGGCGAACAATTAACAAGGAGATAAAAGATAAAAAAGCACCGGGATTTGACCTTATCACAAAAGAAGTGCTACGTCACCTCCCGAGGAAAGCTGTAGTATTCCTCACTACATTATATAATGGTATCCTAAGAGTACAATATTTCCCCAGACTCTGGAAAGTATTACAGATATTAATGATACATAAAGCTGGCAAACCTGCCAACAGCGTTACATCTTACAGACCCATCAGCCTACTGCCAATCTTGTCTAAGATCTTCGAAAAGCTGTTGCTGCATCGTATTCTACCTATATTAAAGGAAAACAACACTATTCCAAATCATCAGTTTGGATTCAGGCAGCAACACTCAACAGTGGAACAAGTCCATAGAGTGGTGGACAAAATAAGGAAAACCCTGGAAGAGAAAGACTACTGCTCCTCAGTATTCCTTGACATACAACAAGCCTTCGACAGAGTATGGCACAAAGGCCTTCTCTACAAAGTCAAAAACAGTCTCCCTCACTGCTACTTTTTGTTGATGGAATCCTACCTGACAGAACGACTCTTCCAAGTCAAGGAAGGAGATTCCACCTCTAACCTTCATCAAATAGAGGCTGGTGTACCACAGGGGTCAGTCCTAGGGCCTGTACTATATACAATATATACGTCTGATCTGCCAGTAGACGAGGATGTAACTACTGCTACATTTGCTGATGACACAGCCATATTAGCCAGTGACAAGGATCCAGCAGTAGCAACACAAAAACTGCAAAGAGGACTCAATGGCGTCACTAAGTGGCTCCAGAAGTGGAAAATTAAAGCCAGTGCATCAAAGTCCGTGCATGTCACCTTTACACTGCGTAAGGAAAACTGCCCACCTGTGCAGCTAGAAAATGTTAGACTTCCTCACCAAGACAATGTACGATATCTTGGATTACATCTTGACCGACGCATGACGTGGAGGCAACATATAGAAACCAAAAGAGAAGAACTTAAACTGCGATACAACCAGCTGTCTTGGATACTGGGTCGAAACAGCAAGTTATCAGTGGACAACAAGCTTCTCATCTACAAAAGCATTCTGAAACCAACTTGGATGTATGGTATACAACTCTGGGGCAGCGCATGCAACTCAAATATAGCAATAATACAGAGGATGCAAAACTCCATACTAAAGAATATTTGCAATTCCCCTTGGTACATCACAAATAACGAAGTGCATCACTTTACAAAGATGAACACAGTGAAGGAAGAAATTCTTAAAACTATGAAGACATACCGCAGTAGACTAGAACGACATCCAAATGAACTAGCTACTAAACTGACGATACGGAGCTACAATAAGAGGCTCAAACGAAAAGACATACTAGCCAATTAAAAAAGGCTGAAGTTGAGGAGGAGATGTTCTCAGTGGAGGACACACTCGAACTGCCACGATGCTCTCCCAAAACATCTGCTTATAGCAAAGGCTGATCGCAGATCTGTAAAGGAAAAAAAAAAAAAAAAAATTCATCGTGCTGTCGTGTGTCGTTGGTGTATGCGAGACCGTAGGCCCAATAATGCAGAAGCGTTGTACTAGGCCGCCATAGTGTGGGTCACCGTGCTACTTTGTTGCATTCGCAATGAGCATGGTGATCACTAATCTTGGATTCTGCCCATGCTTTCCACCAGGCAGAAAAGAGTCACTTTGGCAGGCTTATATGTATATAAAAAGAAACTATCGGGTAATTCGTCTGCTCTTCCTCCTTTTTGAAGTCGGTTAGAAACTACACGTTGACGCTGTTAGAATTTCACTAACCATGTTAATTTTGGTTTCAGATACATATTAATCGCCTACTACGACATGTACATTCAAATCTACACGACGACCAAGATCTGGATCCAGCTCATAATGATATGGGTGGTCTCCTTCGGGCTCATGGTAAGTTAAGCAACGGGGTTTCGTAGATTTAGATCTAATATCGATCAATAACTTTAAAGTAGATTTAACCCAATCAATGTGGCCAGCTTGGCATAGTAACTCAAATTTTCATTTTTAAGGAAAAGCCTATGTCCAAAAGTGGACTAAGGCCGGTGATAAAAGTTAGGTTAAATAAAAATAGGTTGTCTGTAAAGTCGGTCATAACAAAACATTGATGAAATGAACGACGTATAATGAGCGTAACGGGACAATGAACGTAACTTGACATGGACAATGAGTCATCTTTTTTCGTGCATGCAGCCGGCGGCAGTCATCAATTAGACGTTGTCACGTCAAAAATATTAAAAAATTGCATAATCTCTGTGACAGTTGTCACTAATGTTATTTTAGCGTTCAGAGGTTTAGCCGATCGCGTAACAGCCGGATAAATAGAAAAACAGAGTTACTTTCTAATTTATAAAATTATTATTCATTATCATTTGTGGTGACGCAAATAATGAAAATGTAGGTGATACCTACAATGTAAAATTGCTTGTTCAAAGTTACCTCGTCGCTATAACCATCTGTCACTGACATCAAAATATATTTTAAAAACTTTAGGGCACCCTACACCTTTAAAATTATCTTTCTTCAATATATAATGTAATTATTTTAGCAAGGCAACAGCGACCAAAAAAAAGAACCTCGTACAAGAATATGTAACAAATTGTTACTATCAATCATTGGCGCGAACGCGAAACATTTCCCGCTATTTTGATAACTAAAACAATTGCATCACATTTTGCATCACATCACAAATGAAAACAGAAGTCAAGCGAACAATCAACACTTGTTTTCAACAAATACGAGATTCGCAGCTTGGATATCTTTAAAAAAAACTTTATGGTTCCGTAGTCTTAACACGAAACTCTTGTAGTTTAGTTAGACAATATGCATGTTAGTGAATGAATGCATTTTTGCATATTTATTGCAATCGAAATTATTATACTTTATGCTCTACTCTATATTCTACCTTCTTCTTGTCTCTGGACTGGTGTAATCCTTACCGTGTCAAATTATTGTAAAACTGTTGCACTGTGTTCACTGCCAATTACCTATACGTAATTCAAGTCTACTGTGCTGTGGTTTATATTTCAATCATAAACACCGCAAAGTGTGCGTTTGTAGAAAACTGCAAAATGGCACAATTAGGTAAATAAAATCTTCAATAGAAGGTCCGATCGACCTTCTCTGACCTTCTGTTATTCAAAATATACTGCTACCTTGTAAAATTTGAAGAAAACACATCGGATATCTATGAAATGAGATCAAAAATCTATACATACAATAATACTACCCACGCAACTTTATCTGCGTCTCTTTGCAATCATACTCGTCTCCTATAAATCTAAGCGTAATGTTAGTCGGAACAGTTTGAGAATTAGAGATGAAAGGTCCCCAAGTCGAACGAGAGTCGGCTGTTACTCAAAAAGTAGCCAATCTTTTGATAGGTAATAAAAGTACTTAAAAAAATAAAACGAATTTTCGACAAATATCTAAAAGCTGTTATTTCCCACGTATTCACAACAGAAAGCTTAGCCTCGGTAAGCTCTTAAAGTCTTAGGTTATGTTTAAAGCACTTACCTATGTTTCTTTATATATATATATCAACTTATGTTAGTTATTTTGTTTTTTTTTTAATATACTAGCTACCCGGCTCGGCCTCGCACGGAAGTGTTTGAAATTAACGGATTTCCTCTACTATAATATCCACGTATTACACATATAAACCTTCCTCTTGAATCACTATCTATTGCTAAAAACTACATTAAAATCTGTTGAATAGTTTAAAAGTTTTTTTTATGTATGGCCTGTCAAAATGACTCTACTCTGCCTGATGGAAAGCATAAGCAGAATCAAAAAGTGGTGGTCACCATACTCACTGCGAATGCAGACAATGCAACAACAAAGCAGCATAGTGACCCACACTATGGCGGCCTAGTGATGCGGAAGCATCATTGGGCATCCCTATCTAAGCGAACAGACAGCGTATGCAACTTCATTTTATACTATTTAAGATTCTTATAAATACGTAGGCAGTTTCCTATGCCGATGCTAGAATTTATAGAAATCAACCTCAGATTACTTTTGTAATCTGAGAAATCAACAATATTCTCTTTGTAATTTAAATATTTAACGTTAATAATTTGGCCCGTAGACAAACTAGAGTATGATCGGTATGTTGGAATGTGTTAAGAAAACACTTTAAAAAGTATAAGAAGGTGAACGAAGAAATTAACTTTTTAAACATGTACAACACATGGACAATGTCGATACATACGAATTACGATCATTTTATTCAGCTTAAAGCCAAAATACTTTATCTCAACTTTTAAAATTACGAAATGTTTTTATCTATACTAGACCCACGCAACGTCGTTTACGTCTATTGCCCGTAGCGTAAAAAATCATTCTTCATTGGTGTTCCGCTCCTATTGGTCTTAGCGTGATGATAATATAGCCTTCCTCGATTAATGTACTATCCAATCCAACACTGAAAGAATTTTTCAAATTGGACCAGCGGTTCCTGAGATTAGCGCGTTCAAACAAACTCTTCAGCTTTATAATATTAGTATAGATACATACAAATAAATAAAATCGGTGTGTCTATTTGTCATATTAAAATAACCGCTTTTTACTAAATCCATAATATGTATGTATGTACAAGGTACATGTATACCGAAATAACATTTTTTACAATTTTTGTCTGTCTGTCTGTTTGTTCCGTTTAATTTCTGAAACAGCTGGACCAATTTTGACGAGACATTACTGGCAGATAGCCGATGATGGAAGGAGTAACATAGACCATTTTTTAGACTAGCTTCGACCTGCGGCGTTAGCTGAGGCTGATGTTATACCACGGGTAATACCGCGGGACTCAGATAGTTGAGAATAAAACCGGATGTTCCCTGTTTGAAGGAAGAAATTGACGTTTACATTAAAAGCGCGCGAACGTCATAACTTCATGAGTGTTTGACCTATATTACGTCATACGCTACTCAAGACGACATGCGGATAGTTATATCCGATTTTCTATCTTATTGGACTAAAAATAAACCTAAAAAAGTGAATTTTGCAACAATAGTTCGATCCGTGATGTCCTCTGGAATATTATTTGAGAGGGTATCTCTCTTCTGTCAAAAAATAATAATGCTTTGCTATAAAGCTATCATTATTCTGGATAAACAAAATATTTACTGGAATCGCAATGATAATAACCAAATTCAAGGAAAACGCACAATTGTGTCCTTATGCGCAGCTTATTGTAGGAGTAGATACTGAGTTATATATATATTTTTTTTTTTTTATGTATGGCCCGCCAAAATGACTACTCTGCCTGATGGAAAGCATAAGCAGAATCCAAGAGTGGTGGTCACCATACTCATTGCGAATGCAGACAATGCAGCATGAGGACCCACACCATGGCGGCCTAGTGATACTTCTGCATCTTTTAGTCTAGTCAACAAGTATGGAACTTGTTGACTAGACTATTTAGGCCCCCGGTCTCGCACTCACCAACGAAACACGACAGCACGATCGCTGTCATTTTACGTTGATTTTCTGTGCGAGGGTAGTACCGCCCCGGTCGAGCCGGCCCGTTCGTGCTGAAATCAGCGTGGCTCTACTACCTTTAAAAGTACTAAGTAAGCTGACTAGTCCAAAGGATTGCAGCTGAAATTTTGCTGCAATGGATTTATTAATAATATTTTGAACGTCTTAGACCACGAAGGCCCCACGAACCCATTATTTTAGTAAATTCTAATAAATTGTATCTTTATTGATGCACAAAAATAGAAATTGGCGAAATAAGGACTGCCGATAGAAGTGAAAACTTATAACTTAGAATGTTATTTGTAAAACTAATGTGTAAAATTAGAAATTTCATAATTTTTAAATTAAAATTATCAACATCAAACATTAGCATGTCGGGGACGCGGTGACGCGAACTCATAAGATTTTCCCTATCAAAAAGTGCTCAACGCGGCTAAAGAAGTTTTCACCTCAAAAGTAATATTTGGGGATACAAACATTTAAAGGGTGGAGTTAATACAATTGTAAATAATCCAATAACAATAGCGACTTGTTTGTAACAAACTTTCTGCTAGATATAATCACGCCCTTAATTATAAAACGAGCGTAAACCGACTAAATAGTGTTATAGATCGCAAACAGTGGAATTAGTTCGTTGCACTTCCACGTTGGTTCTCGTTTAATTGCCCTGAATTGAGTAACATCCTCCACAGTCTGTACTAGCGGTTTTATTGACAGTATTATGTACGTTAGAAATAGGTACTTTAGATTATGACAATAGGTATTTTTCTTTTAAAATACACTGCCGCACTAGGAATACATTCTGTGTCGCGTGGACTTCTCAAACGAACGAATACAAAGAACACCAAGAGGATTTGAACCCACAACACTCAGGGCAGTAGGACGTTTCGAGGTGTCTTCTTAAACCACCACGTCATCTGCAGTCAATGCATCTTAATAAATAAATAAATATTTCGGACATCTTACACACAAAGCCATCTAGTCCCAAGCTAAGCAGTGCTTGTGTTATGGGTACTAGACAACTGATATAAATACATATTATATGTTTTTTTTTTGTAAATACATACATATTATACATAACAAACACCCAAACTCCGAAACAAATAGTTGCAGATCTTACAAACATTTGGTCCGACCCGGGAATCGAACCCGAGACCTCGAACACTATAAAGTTAATTATGTTATGTTCGGAAAAATTATAGCTCTAAATATGTAACTTAAATTCAATGCCTCGGTGGCGCAGTGGTAGCGTATACGACTGCTGTGCTTGCGGTCTCGGATTCGATTCCCGGGTCGGTCCGATGTTTTGTATGATCTGCAAATATTTGTTTCGGCATTTTGGTGTTTTCTATGTGTAATATGTATGTATTTACAAAAAAAGTATACATATAATGTACTAGCTTTTGCACGCAGCTTCGCTCACGCAGACTTTCATCCCCTGATTTACCCCACCCCCTAAGTTTAGTAAAATCCGTTCTTAGCGGATGTCTACGCCCTATAAGGAACCTACCTGCCAAATTTCAAGTTTGTAGGTGTTATAGTTTCAGAGATTTCGTGATTAATAAGTGAGTGGTATTTCGCTTTCATATATATAGATTAATATCAGTTCTCTAGTAAAACACAAGCACGTCTTGGCTTGGGACTCGATGGCGTTGTGAGTCCGAAATATTTATTATTATTATTTATTTATTAATGAAAACCCGGATAAATCAGATCCTATTCCTAAACCAAACATTAAATAATGATTTCCCAACCTTTCTTTTTCCAGGTGCCACCCCTTCTAGGAATCTGGGGTCAACTGGGCTTAGACCCCAACACATTCTCCTGCACAATCCTCCCAAAAGACGGCAAGTCCCCAAAGAAGTATCTCTTCGTGCTGGCCTTCGCTCTCCCGTGCGTCGTGATCATCATCTCTTACTCTTGCATCTACTGGAAAGTGAGGCAGAGTAAGAGGAAGCTGGAGGGCCGCAGGTGTGTATGTGGGTGAGATATCCTTGTCACTTAATGTGTGACTCATGGTGGTGGTATTTGTGTTGTGTAGAGTTAAGATGGAGGATTTCCACCGAATGGATCGCATCGGAACGGATTTTGAAGTCTTCAAACGATTTTAAATCGTGTACACAGTATTTATAGTCTATAATACCAAGCTGCACGCAGCAGCTTACTCGCGGGCGCCAACCGCGACCTGCGATAGTAGCCGAACTTACTAATATTTATAATATAATATTTAGGTAATATGGACTTTAAGTACTGTATACACGATTTAATATCGTTTAGAGATCGTAAAATTCCTTCCGATGCGAGCTATTCGGTGGAAATCATCCTTTAGAGTTAAGTTGATAATAAGGCACCCCATCAGCAAAGTTTTTGCGTTATACCGTGATGGCTCTGTAAACCAGTTAAGCAAGGGAAATAACATAGAAAAAAAAACATAGAAATTGACGTCAAATCGTCATTGACAGCTAGCTACCATATTATTCTAAGGTTGATAATGCACTCCTTTTTATGTTATTATAGGGCAAACGGATAGACCTCATTAAATTATACGGAATAATTATTTCAAGTATCTAATAATTAAAAATTATTAAAATATATACATTACTCATTTCCACAGTAAACTAAGCGGTCAAACAGCCAAAGAGAAAGAAGAAGACTCCCGCCTGACAACACTGATGCTCACCATCTTCCTCTGCTTCCTCGCGTGTTTCCTCCCCCTCATGATCATGAACGTAGCTGACGACGGCATCACCTACCCTTGGCTACACATCATAGCCTCGATCCTCGCCTGGGCTTCCAGCGTCGTCAACCCCTTAATATACGCTGCAACCAACAGACAATACAGAGCAGCATACGCTAATTTACTAAAATTTTGTAGAAACAGCGCAGTAACTAAACGAACAACTTGGGGAAGCAGAACTATGGGACATTCTTCAAATTCGCCACATTACGTGGAGAAGAGAAATCATATGAAAGATAAACCGACTAACTTATGAATGAGTGCGACATCTAGCGGAGAATAGTGTAACATTTAAATATTAAACCCCAATGCTCTATGATGTTAACCATGGATTAGATTCTTATTTTTATATGACGCACACGCAACGCCTTTTAAATTAAAAAAAAAATATTATTTCAGTATACAATAACGATGCTGGTGCAAACTTACGAGTTTTTGGTTAATTTACCTCAAAACTAATAACCGAAATAAAAATGAGTGATTAAAGGTTTACTTAAATTGCACAATATTTTAACTACAATTGTATCTTATTGGATATCGCTATACCCGTGTCTATGATTATGAATCTCATTATTTCTAAACAAATGCGCGGAAAACGTTCAGTTAAAACAAAATGGACGGCCATCTTACCTAAGTTGCATTTAATTAGCAATTATATTTACACAATATTGCGAAGCTTAAAAAAATATGGTTTACTGTATCCACAGCTAATAAATTAACCGAATTCTGCCGATGCAAGTACAGACTTCTAATACATATTTGTAAATATTAATAGAAATAGGAAAATTGTATATAATAGCAATGGTAACTATATTATGTTAAGTCTGCTTACCATTTAACTTAACCAAAGTAAAATATTACCTTTTTTTATTTTTATAGAAGTATTATGTTTTAAGATAGTTTTAAGTAAATGCTTTATGATTTTGTAATAATTATTATTTAAAGAAAAATGAGAATTGCATTCCTTTAGTTTTAAATTACGGTTAGCTGATGTGGTCAGTGGTAAAGATTGGGTTCAGACATGAGATGATTTTAACATTCGTCTGCATCCACCTTTAATTAAAAGTGATTATTTGATGTGAGTTAATATATAATCGAGAAAAAAAAACTGTCTATCAATAGCAACAAATTACCTTTTTTTTAATAGTACACACTTTTATTTTAAAAAATTCTATATATTATATTAATACTTAAGGAATTTTTTTATGCAACAGCGTAATATAGAAATGTAAAACTCGAAATACTATTAGCTTGTAAATAGAAAAAATGCAGAAAGATAACATTTTCAAAGAATGTAACCTAAAAATTAAAAAATCGTCCAGAAACAACAATACAAAGCTAAAAAGTTCCATTATATTTTGACCTGTCATGGTACAAACTTTGACACGGTGATAGTTCAACGTATACTGGACATTGAAATGTGACAACAAATTCAAAATGGCCGAAATTCGATTTCCAGATGATTCTAGTTGAAATAAATATGTCTCCACATTTTTGAAATCTAGAAATGATGAACGGAAAAATAATAATAAATTTTGCATTATATCTAAAAAACACAAGCTTAATTTGCATTTTATAGGGTTTCATGAGAGCCCGGCCTATGTAGAGCGCTTAGTACACCTGAGGGCCTAGTGTGAGCTGATTTCACGTCTACTTAATCGTAACGGTGACCGCGTTCGGTGTTGCGATTGGCCAGTAATTAATTCTTCACCAATCGCAACGTCGAACACGCTCTCCGTCGAAAGCGAGTCAATATGATATAAACTCACTTGGCCCTCAGTTACACGCAGGTTTGATAATTTTATGTCCCTCGCCATTAACGGCTAAAAAACACACCAATTTATTACAGTGAAATATAGAAATACTAGTAAAATGTTAAATAAAAAGAGCTATAGGTTCTTGCAAAGACTGATTTTTAAAAGTCAATTAGGATTAATAGCCCCCAATCCAGCAAAGCTAACAATTGAATTTATTCATATTATCTTAGTTTAACACATTAATCTAATACAAATCATATTTATTGATCCAAATTCTGTATATCGAACATTGTTATAATAATTTATTGTATTAAATTAGAATAATATTATTTAATAAGTGAACCAAAGCTAAAATAAATGTATTTATATTAAACAGCTATGATTTTTTATTAATAATAATTATCACAGCCCTCTCATTTAATAAACCCTTTTTTAGGATAAAGGTGATTAGGTGAGTGTACGAGCAGACCTTTTACTTGATTGTAAGGGATTACCATCTATATTTATGTACCTACCTATGATCCACAATAAAGATCTGAAAAAAAAAAGAAAGTAATTGATTCATACCGGTTTCCCGTAAGGTCATGTAATCACTCCCGTCGAGCATCCCTTTTATTACGAAGAAAGTAAAAAAAAGCGGCCAAGTGCGAGTCGGACTCGCCCATGAAGGGTTCCGCAGCAGCAAGTAACATGATATAATTTTTATTTTATTTTTATATTTGTGTTGATTGAATAAACGGTAAAATGCAGTTTACGATTTATGACGTATTAAAAAAAAACTACTTACTAGATTTCGTTCAAACCAATTTTCGGTGGAAGTTTGCATGGTAATGTACATCATATATTTTTTATAAATTTATCATTCTCTTATTTTAGAAGTTACAGGGGGGGGAAACACACACTAAACTTCAGTTTAGAAAAAAATATTGTTAGAAACCTCAATATCATTTTTGAAGACCTATCTATATACACGTATGGGTTGGATGAAAAAAATTTTTTTGAGTTTCAGTTCTAAGTATGGGGACCCCCAAAATTAAATGTTTTTTTTTTCTATTTTTGTGTGAAAATCTTAATGCGGTTCACAGAATACATCTACCTACCGAGTTTCAACATTATAGGTCTTATAGTTTCGGAATAAAGTGCCTGTGACATACGGACGGACAGACACACGGACAGACAGACAGACAGACAGACATGACGAATCTATAATGGTTCCGTTTTTTGCTTGGCACGGAACCCTAAAAAACTCAACCGTGATTGTAGTAGAGCTGTCTTCAGCACAAACGGGCCGGCTCGACCGGGGCGGTACTACCCTCTAACAGAAAACCAACCTAAAATGACAGCATTCGTGGTGTCGTGTTTCGTTGGTGAGTGCTATATCAGAGGCCCAATGATGTAAAATTATCTCAATAGGCCGCCATAGTATGGGTCACCATGCTGTACGTTGCTTTATCTGCATTCGCAATGAGTATGGTGACCACTACTCATACTTTCCATAAGGCAGACTTCAGATTCAAACTTATTATAAGAGTATGTAGTCTCTGAAATAAAAATTCCCGATTGTAGAGATGATGAATTGGAATGAAAGTAATCTGGCATAACTGAAATCTGAAATACGTGCAAATATAAATGCCACTCATGACATTTCTATGCAAAAGTTGATCTCGTAAATCTGTGGCACAGGTCCGTTGGTCGACCTTGAAATCGATGTATGTACATAGCCTAAGCAAGATGAGATGCTCTCATCTTATCACCTCACTATCACTATCCACCATAGGGACAGGAGTAAAAGTTAAGACTGTTTTCACTATCACTATTCTAATATTAAAAAGCTGAAGTTTGTTGTTTGTTTGATTGAATTGAACGCGCTAGTGTCAGGGGGTGCTGGTCCGATTTGAACAATTATCGAAAAAGACTACAGGCTGTAATAAATAAATAAATATTTCGGACATCTAACACACAACGCCATCTAGTCCTAAGCTAAGCAGAGCTTGAGTTATTGATACTAGACAACTGATATAAATACATATATACTTTTTTTTTGTAAATACATACATATTATACATAGAAAACACTCAAACTCCGAGACAAATATTTGCAGATCATACAAACCTTTGGTCCGACCCGGGAATCGAACCCAAGACCTCAAGCACAGCAGTCACAAACGCTACCACTACGCCACCGAGGCAGTTAAGCTATAAATATATTATCATCACGCTATGACGAATGTAAGCGGAGTATCAATGAACAATGTTCCAAAAACACACACAGACGAGGTTGCGCGGGTAAGCGGTACATTATCGAAGTAGTTATACCAGAAAGATGTATAGTAAGGCAATGCCATCTGTGGTTAACAACTGACATGAGAAACCACGATTGCTTCCAGTACTTTACAATAGATGGCGTTACCTAGATAGAAACATTTACGGGTACTGGCGTTAAAGGTACGAGCTTGTTCTAGAGCGAGATTGTTCTAGAGTCAATTGCAGCGCCATCTAGCGTTGAGAATTTCGGAATCACCAGTCATAATCTCCACAGTTGCGCGCTACCCGACACTAGATGGCGCTGTCCTCGGTTCTCGAATGTTCCCGACCATACAATTTCGAAGTAAATTTCTTTTAATATTTTTTTATAGAAGGATCTGCCAAAGTGACTCTACTCTTCCTGGTGGAAAGCATGAGCAGAATCCAAGAGTGGTGTTTACCATACCCATTGGCCATTGCGAATGCGGACAATGCAACAATGCAGCATGGTGACCCACACCATGGTGGCCAAGTTTTTTTGTTGAATGGCTATGTACGATTTATGCTTATGCCAAGAGCAAGTAAAGCTTAGGAAATTATTTAATAACATTCGTGTTGCGTCGGCTGAAAATAAATAAATAAATAAAATAATTGTGCAAGAAGGTGGAACAGATGGAGCAGCAGGCGCCCGATTTTGATGAAACTTTCACTGGCAGATAGTGAATTTTATTTATGTGTGGTTTTCCTTTCTGTTTGCTTTTATATTACACAGGTAATGAGAATGAGAACAGCGGCCAACACCGCCAGACAGAGGATTTTAGGAAAACGGAATTTAAATAGGATAGGCATCACTGGTATCAGATACGTTTTAAAAGCGATATTCATGAATGTATTGAAAGATGAAATGGATAAAATTTTATAATTTAATTCGATAATAGATGATGATATGTCTCATGTGTCATGATAGATGTCTTGCATTTTTATGAACAATAACAATCTAATTGAAGTCGGAGAAGGGAGATGAAGGGAATCAAGGGATATTATTGATACTGGCTGCTAATACTACGGCAATTCCACTGCATTACTGATGGGATTTGATCCCATAACGGTATTATTTGGAATTAAATTAATCTATCTGATAGAGAAACAGCAACGTAGGACGGTAAAGGAGTACTGGATTGCGATAATTTATTAATTAGATGTATAATTAATTCTCTTACAGACATGTCTGAAAGAGCAGAATTACCATACCCACATCCATTGGATGGAGATGGAGTATTATAATCTTTAATTAATATTTCATGAGCTGCATAATCATAACCTGTGTTATTAATTTGAGGAGGGTTTTTTTTTTAAATTGAAACTTTTATTGTATGAGGTTCTATGGAATTGATTTTTAGAAGGAGAATGCAGAGTGTATGCAGAGAGTAGCATTATAGTCTGAGGTGCTATAGATGTACATGTACATGATATATCTGCATACAATTTGGTTATGGTTTGTGTAATTTTACAGCTTCAAATATGAAATACATTTTTTTTATTCATTTATATTATTACATATTTATTATATATGTCGGAGACACAAGAATAAACTAGAACATGAATGACAGATACAGCCAATCTGGACCAAAGCCAAACACTAATCACTACTAAACGGATACGAATCAACCTAAACACCTTCAGCAACCCCCCATGAGGGGATTGGGGCAACGCTCACCCCTCCGCGATGCCCTGTGGAATTCGCCACCTAGGCTAGTAATTCCCCCACTGATAAATATCGCCTCATACACACAATATAAAACACAGAGATACAATAAATCGCAAATCAAATAATAGATATGGTCGTCGCGAGATCTGAAGAGAACTGTGTCCTGTTGCCGATCGCGCCGCTTTATATAGAGTGTTCCGTAGTGTTCGATAGTGGCAAATGTTTGTATCACTTTTATTATTTGGATACCCTCACTCCGACACGGCCGTCCTGACGTATTACACGTCCTCGTGTGATGTTGAAGGCATCATCATCATTATCCGCAGAAAAGAAAGAGATTTTTGTGTTGTTCGGCCACTCCTGACCAAGGACATTGGGTACATTATTACATTTTATCTTCTGTGGAACAACTTCATTTAGGACATTCTCATAAAATAGGCTTTTCGTTATCAAATCTGAATGCTAATAGACTTCTCGCTACATACTAAATTAATAACACCAGTAAGTAGTATCGCAACAGTCACCTCACCGTTGATCACGTTACACATTTTTGGATTATTATTATTAACAATATCTACATGGCCTCTTATTCTACCAATTTCACTTTTCAATGGCCACCTCGCCTTTCAGTGGCCACCTCGCCTTTCAGTGGCCACCTCGCCTTTCAGTGGCCACCTCGCCTTTCAGTGGCCACCTCGCCTTTCAGTGGCCACCTCGCCTTTCAGCGGCCACCTCGCCTTTCAGTGGCCACCTCGCCTTTCAGTGGCTACCTCGCCTTTCAGTGGCCACCTCGCCTTTCAGTGGCCACCTCGCCTTTCAATGGCCACCTCGCCTTTCACAAAACTTAACTAAACTTTAACAACCACCACGCTGTTAGGATATCTCATATCTCATTATAGAGACTACTCGCCACACAATTACAACGCAATTTCATTCCATTGCATCAGCATTAATTAACCCTTGATTATCATCATCAACATCAATAGGGACTTGATCTACGGGGATTTTCCTCACTATTATCAATGCCAGACAAATCTACCTCCTCGGGTATAACACTTAAAGGAGACTCTCGTATACGAACGCAAGCGCATTTGTAGATTCTGTTACTAGTTAAAGATTTCAAAGTATAACGATCGCCATCGAGCAACTCTACAATTTTAAACGGTCCTTTATACTTAGGTTTTAACTTTGTCTAATTTCTTTCTTAACTTTGAATCAAAACTAAGTTACTGAGATCAAACTTTACTAATTTACACTTTCCCTATCAAATGTCACATACGTGTACACACAGTATCACTCTCACTCTGCCATATCTGACCTCACTGTCTATTCTGTCTCAATAAAACAGTACACTACTGAACAGCAAAAGAAAATAGTAACATCGTTATTAAAATCAAAACAACATAAAATAAGAACTTTAGTAATTGACTACTGCTGCAAATTCTCAAAGCAATCCAAATAAATAGTATCGTAGGTCATCCCCGTGACCACCACACGTATATCTGCCAACTACATAGACATGCCAGCTACAATCACCCGCTGCTGGTGAGATAGCTGACACCAAATAGAAGTCCGACCAGTTTTTTTTATCTTTACTGAAAATATCGACATTTCATCACAAAATAAAAAAAAGGTAATCATAATTCGAGTCACAACTATCACAAAGTGGTAAAAATAATAATCTAAAAAAATGTTAACAATAGCTACAATCAAAGATGAATCCGCCTTAAATTAAAAATCACATCAAAATCGTAAATTTAAAATTTAAAAAAAAACTTATGCAGCACCAGGTCAAATTCATCAATTACATAATTGTCATTTAACGATTATACTGGCACGTTTTGCAGACATTCGGTTTTTCTTCCCCACTTTCACCCCCACAACCTTCAAATGACTCAACCGACTTTCATGAAACACGTCTAAGAACACTCGCACGTAACTCACCTTTCATACAAAAAAAACTAAATTGAATTCGCTTCATCCGTTCGCGAGCTACGGTGCCACAGACAGACACACGTCAAACTTATAAGACCCCTCTTTTTGCGTCGGGGGTTAAAAATAAGAAATAAATTTAAACAATAAACAAACAGCATGTGCAGAACGGGTAATTCAATCCACCTCCATCACAGATATTCTGCTATGATATAATACTACACTATACTTCCGAAATCGTCTACCTTTGTACCGATGTCACCAATAGAAACGATCTTATTATTTTAAGAACAAAATTATTTTCGAAAACTGCAAATGAAAACCTTAATGCAAACAGATTCTCATTCTTCTCTTTCAATAATTATGTCGTTTGAAATACAGTAATCGTGTACTACATGAAACAATAACCGCAATGAATAAATCTGGATTAAAACTGTTCATAGAATTTCGATGTTACAATAAGTGCGGGCATTACCTACCCTCAATAATGTTACTGCACAATATTGTCCATTTTCGAATCAAAATCACTTTTACTTATTCCCCTATTTTATTTTTGTTTACACAAAAATCAACAATCAATCAAACAATCGAGAGTATAAATTACACAATATTGTCGTTTGCCTAGAAATTCATCTGACGGAACTTATCTTATTAAAGAGCACTCAGCACAAAATAAAAATAGTACGACTCACCGGATTGTTGGAGTTGTCCGTACATACCGGTTACTTCCCAGTTACCGATGCGTTGCTTTTACTACCGCACGCTGCCGCTGTTGTAGGCCGCACGTCTCACAAACCGTTCGTACGCGAAAAGGCTATACAGACACTTTAGACACTATGTGAGCGTTCTCGCTTACAAAAATTTAACAAATGATACCTCGTACGATTTTCGAGCGGAGGGTAGTTCGACAGCTCGCCGCGACTGACGATCCGTAACACTCTCAAACATTGTGGGCAAATGAGATTCAGATCCCACTTCTGATGTCGGAGACACAAGAATAAACTAGAACATGAATGACAGATACAGCCAATCTGGACCAAAGCCAAACACTAATCACTACTAAACGGATACGAATCAACCTAAACACCTTCAGCAACCCCCCATGAGGGGATTGGGGCAACGCTCACCCCTCCGCGATGCCCTGTGGAATTCGCCACCTAGGCTAGTAATTCCCCCACTGATAAATATCGCCTCATACACACAATATAAAACACAGAGATACAATAAATCGCAAATCAAATAATAGATATGGTCGTCGCGAGATCTGAAGAGAACTGTGTCCTGTTGCCGATCGCGCCGCTTTATATAGAGTGTTCCGTAGTGTTCGATAGTGGCAAATGTTTGTATCACTTTTATTATTTGGATACCCTCACTCCGACATATATATACATTGATTCTTATATAGATTTTTGTCGTGAAAATTCAGGGCATTTTCTGCTTGTGCAAAGTGTTGCCCAGAGCAAAGACAGCAAGTAACAAAATCGTCATTGATAGAACAATTCTCTCCTAAGTGGTCTTGACTAAATTTACAACACTTGGACATTGACCTGCATTGATTTTTTATGTGCCCATATCTGCAACACTTATATATAACATTGGATAGTATTTTATTCCATTTTTTTTTTTATATCTTTATTCTATCCGTAGAGCATATATAGCTGGAAAGGCATCTGAACGGGCGGAAAGCGTGATCGGAGTTGAGAGAGAGAGAGAGAGAGATAGAGACTGAGTTTGAGTCATAGATATTGTATTTGTATTTATTCTTTATTGCACTTATAGAACATATAAATTAAAAGAAATACAAGGAAGTGTCAGGGACAAAGGCTTACCCAAAATTGAGTTTTCTTCCAGCAAAGAAAATATATTAATAAATATATTCATAGATGTTGGTATTCTATATCTATAGTTTGAGTAGTGTCTGTCCCTCTCACACAAGTTTCTGGCCACGCCCCTCTAGATATATATGCTCTAAGATCACACCAAAAATAAATCTTAACATTGCTAGCATTGTGTCAAAATGGTCAAAAGATTGATGTGCAATGACTGAGTGAATGAATGAATGTTGCAAAATAAAAAATAGCAGAAGTTGTCACTGGTCGGTTGACTACTTTCCTATTGACAGTATCCATAGAATTCTTTAAAAAATCGCCGAAAAATGGCGAAAAGGATTGCGCAAAGTTCCGTAAACTGGACCGCCTTGGCCGAGAGGGTCCCAGCCGACCAGAAGGCTCACCTTGCTGCTTTCAAGATCAGATCGGACTCTTACCTCAGAAGGTTAGTTTTGATTGATTAGTTGGTTACATAATTTTACTTGAGTTTGTTGGTTATTTTTCGAACGTATTTCAGGGTCTTGGCTAACCCACCTGAGCCGCCGAAGATCAACTGGACTGTTTACAAAAATGTTGTCCCCGTCGCAGGAATGGTTGACAAGTTCCAGAAACAGTATGAGGCGCTGACGATCCCATACCCAGCTGACACACAGACAGCTCAGGTTGAGGCCCAGTGGGCTGAAGTCAAGAAGGCCATCGAGGCTTTCGTTAGCGAATCTAATAAGAACATTGCAAGGTATTTAAAAGCACATATATTTATTGCTTTCACATAATTTAATTCCAGTAGAATTGAGTAAGCTATCTCCCGTTTAAGTTCGATAATAGTAGTATTCTGGTGTTCTGAATTATATTAAAACATACATTCTTTTTTTTAACAGAATGACAATTGTCTAGTAAATGCACTCCTCTTATATACTGTTGTTTTTCTCCTTCCATAGGTTGACTGTATTGAATTGCCTTTAGCTGTGATTTCAATGTATAAAAAATATAAGTTTATTTATACGCTGTTATAAATTCCATACTTAGTAATAGCCATTTATTTTTTCACAACTGAATTTTCCAATAGGAATCACCATGTCTATTTTTTCAAGCTTTATTATAACAAAAAATTATGTCAGAAAGGAACAAACTACTTATTGTCAGTAGTTCAAATATTTATATTCTCATTTAAGTTAGTTTCTAGATCTTTAAATTAGTCTTATCCATTTTATAGCAAGATAATAGAATGTCTTGTACTTTTTATTCAACATCCTCGAAGAGTACCTTGAATGTAATTGTCATCAGCTAAACAAATTGTTTCTGTATCAATTTCAGCTATGAAAAACAAATGAACGAGATCAAGGCTCTGCTGCCATACAGCCAAATGACCATGGAAGACTACCGTGACGCCCACCCAGAGAACGCCCTGGACCCGATCAACAAGCCTACCTTCTGGCCACACACCCCTGATGAGCAGCTGGACTATGTCGACCCTGACAAGCCAGCTCACTCTGGTCACTAAGAAGTCATCTAAGGCCTTAGCATCACTTCAAATCGTCTTCATAAATCAAATTGCTCTGGTAGATGACTGTTTGTGAAGTTTTCTAAGGTTATAGCAAGTTGCAATCATCTGTTTATTTATGTAGGAATAAAGTGAAATATTTACTACCATTATATTTTTTCTTTTTTTTCCTCAATAATCAATCCAAATTGGATGACATTTTCTAATAGTTTCATAGGGCAATTAGGCTTTTCATAATTCTTGAGAAGACTGAATTGACTAAGTATTTATAGACCTAAAAATCACGTCATGTAGTGCCATGTACCCGACGCGAGTATATTCGTAACAGGAGTTCAACATGAGTGACCAATAAAGAACCAGAGTTCTATTACTTTTTTCCTAAGAGCTTTTTCTTTGAGAGGAGTCTAAAGAAACGATATTGGGGTCGCTTTAAGGTCTATTATGATAGGGCTGAACTTCGTTTTTTTACGAGGAACGACTGCCATCAGACCAGAGTATTCTAAGTGCTCGGCAAATCGAAGTTCTGTAGATAGACAGTTGTCCAGCTTTAGTGGTCAACTACCTATAGAAATTACCAAGATGTAATGACAACCGGGATCCATTTACTATGATGATCGTGTTAAGAACAGTCACCTATCAATATCCTTGGTAAAACTATGATGATCGTGTTAAGAACAGTCACCTATCAATATCCTTGGTAAGGCTTACCAAGGATATTGATAGGTGACTGTTCTTAACACGATCATCATAGTTCATGGGTCCAGAGCCCACCTCACCTGCAAGTAGTGCACCTGCTGATCGACTGACGATGCTTTGGCAAACAAAACATCCCAATTAGCAGCAATAGGCTCACCACTTAAGTATGTGGGACCACTGGCGAGAAATGGGCGTTTAATATGCCTCTCCCTAGAATAGGCATCATTTTAGTTCGCTTTTCAATTTAGAATCAATAATCTGGATATTACCTCTTGATAATTACAGTAAAAGTTACATTATACTTATAAGGATATTGTAACTCACGTAACGTCACGTCACTTTTAACGTCGATCAGCAGGTGCACCACTTGCAGGTGAGGTGGGTTTGGGCCCTAAGTTCTTAGTAGAACTCACATTGCACACTATGACAAAGTTACTTGTTCTCTTACATCTTAGTTATTCAATCATCAGAAAGCAAGTTTACCTATGTAGTTAAACAAGTAAATTAAATATCTTCTTCATTTCTAAAATGTTTAAAGTTAATAAATACGAGTACTTAAATCTCGCGAGAAGCTATACAATACTAGCTTTTACCCGCGGCTATTGGTATGCCAATACTGCTAAATACCTCCAAAAATATGTGAGATCGAGAAAGATCGGTCAAGTAGTTTTCGCGTGAAAGCGTTACAAACTTACATTAACATTTACAAAATTAGTATGATAAATTGTGTAATGATAATGACTTTACAATTTGATAGTAAAGTTTTAAAAAGAAAAAAATATTTTATCTCGTATATGAGGCAGATGTTTTTAGAATACGAAATAAGATACATGGTTGCCTGTAAGAGATTGCCTTCAGGCGATAAGGCCGCAAATTGTAACTCATAGCTTTGTAAGTAATCTGGTGTACAATAAAGTGATTTATTATTATTATACAATGTATTGTGAAATAAAACAAAAAAGTTTTGATTAAAATTTATTTTCTGTGGATTGCACATTTCATACGTCACCAGTACGACGCTGACAAAGTTACACAAAATAGGAATGTTACAAATTCAGTTGAAGTTGATCCAATAGTGCGGTTTTGCAAAGTGCAGTGGTTACAATACTACAAAGATACTACATGCACAGACATTTTGATAAACAGATAAATTTCTATTCAGATATATTGAGATCAAAATATATTTCTGGACAGAATTATGGCTATTTTTTTTTTTTTTTTTATGAGGTTCCACCATTATGACGCTCTGAGATCGTCGAGGTGTTAAATATAATAAAAATACACTGTAGAGTTTACGAATAAGGTACCATGCTTGAAAATTGGCAAACACCCAAACTAATAGTTTAAATTTAAAAACGTTTTTTATATAACACCCAATTAAAAGAATATAGGTACATGTTACAAGAAACACGCAAGAAAGAATACCATTACAAGTACTTTTATAACTATAAAAGGTGGCGTGACCCCATAAAATAAAACTACTGTTCTGATGTGTAACCACCAGATTCTGTTCCGATAATGTTTATTATCAGAATTTACAGTACAGCTAACTACCTCACTGTACCAAAAATAGTCTAAATTATTTATAAATATGTTGGTGACAATTATTACATATAAAATACGATATGGACAGGTTTATAAACCTTCAATTTGGTGAACCTATTTTGTAATTCACTTCTATAAAACCCTTTGGGTCCGTTTTGCACCCTTTTAATATACATTTTAAACTCATCCATTTCGGGTTGAATAAAATAAAATATTTAATAATGAAGATTTTTCCGTACAGGTGAAAAAGTCCTGTTATTTTGTTACCGAAATGGTAGAGATACATTTATTTAGTTAGTGAAGTTCTAACAGTGGATGTGATTTCATAATTTTGGTATCATTCGCTGAAGAAAGCTCATGTATTCCTGAAAGACGACTAACAGAAGAGTAAGCTAACCAGTAGCATTTTATTTAATTTCCTATTTATTTGATATTGACCTGCCACATTATGGAGACAGGATAAGTGCTTCACCTAGGATCTCCACCTAGAGTACAAATACTATACTGAGTACATGTACTATAGTACAAGTACTATACTGAGTGTATGTACTATAGTACAAGTACTACACTGAGTATATGTACTATACTGAGTATAATGTACTATAGTACAAGTACTATATTGGATCCGGTAGTACAGACTTTCTTGTACAGTGATGCAGCAAAATTGTTTTCTCTTTAGGATTCAAAAGATCTAAACAATCATTAAACTAGTATACAAAATTATCCACAAGATTAGTTGAAACTTTCAGCTGAGGAACTATAAATACTTTAACATTATATTATGAACTGTAACAAAAGTTCTCCCTACCTTCAGTAGAACAGTTATTTCGTTTACATGTTGTGTACTTACACATTTTTGACTCAACCACAGTTAGAACTCCACACAGAGTTTATAAAAAAAACTAAATTTAGTTGTCACAATGACATTTTTTTAAGACAAAAACTTTACTAAATATCAAGATCATTAGCATAGTAATTTTTTTTTGACAAAACCCAAAATTACACTGGGCGATTTAGGACACAAATAGATTCATCACATAAATATAATATATATACGCCCAATTCATTCTGCGGTTTAAAATTGTACCTATTTAACTAAACATGATTGAAATGACGAAAAAGAACTGTGTGAAAGGGAATAAAGTTTATTGGAAAGAGTGGTGGTCACCATACTCATTGTGAATGCAGCATAGTGACCCACACTATGGTGGCTTAGTGATGTTTCTGCAACATTGTTTGGATTTAATGTAAATACTTCTTCTTGATAGTTTAGCATTATTATTATCCGTCCGATTAGTGTATTGAATCATTTCTACACAACACCTTCCAACAAACTCTTTTTATGAGAATAATTGAAACTTACTCTCAGTATTAGAGATGCTGGATTAAAACTTGTACAAGTTATAAATTATTATTTTTTTGTTAATTATAACTGTATAATTAGTCTAATTTTAAAAACTTAGGCGACATTTATGATGTCTTGAGCGATTAAGTGATAGTTTTAAGTCGAAAAATCACACATATTTTCCTCAATTCTTTTAGTGACAGTCTAAAAGAGGCTTAGTTCGTACTATTACGAACATTTACACAAACCAATAAACAGCATTACATTTGTATCTGTATGTATATCATTAATTGAAAAATAAATGTACGGCTACACACAAATAGCCAAGCAACCCAACTAGTATATAATGTTGACCTATCATCATAGTAAATAACTATGCAATGACAGTTCAACTTATACTGGCTAAAGAAATAAATCACACTTGAAACTGATGTTGAATTTTGACCATACTTTGTGAAGAATTTTGGTCAAAACATTGATGAAAAATTACCATCTTTATAAGGACCATAATTATGGCCCTTATGAAGAATATATTAAAAAAAATATGGAATAGGCGGGCAAACGAGCAGACGTATTGCCTGATGGTAAGCGATTACCGCCGCCCATGGACACCTGCAACACCAGAAGCGTCACAAGTGCGTTGCCGGCCTAATAGGGATGGGGTGGGAGTTAGGGGTAGGGGATTGGGGTATGGTCCAAATTCAACCACAACTTTAAGTTACAGTACATATTTTGAAATGTGTCTTGATGTCACCATCACATTGATATAGAGCTCATCATTTCACCACATTTAGTCTTTTCAATACTAATTAATCTACTTAGCACCAAACTTGGTAGCCGGAGGTGGTGGTGGTTGGGCATACATATTATAGTAACTTGTTGGAGGTGGGACGTTGAAACCCCCAGCGGGGGCAGTGAAACCCTGGCTCTGGTTGTTGTAACCTTGGTTCTGGTTGTTGTAACCTTGGTTGTTGTAACCCTGTCCGTCGGAGCCGCCCCTGCCCCGGCCGCGGCCTCTGAAGCCGTTGTCCTGTCGGAAGCCGGAGTCTCTGTTGCCACCGTCACGGTTGCCGAAGCTTGAAGAGCGTGTGTTGTATGTGGGGGTCTGGTTTTCGAAGCCGTTGTTCGAGTCGTCCCATCTTGAACCTTGAGATATATTAAGATTTAAATTAAAAATTATTGTTATTATACCAGTTAGAGGTGATGATTTGAATTCAAAATAAAAAAACAAGACCGTTGAAGTAGTTGATTGAATAAAATATTTGCATTATGATAGTACAAAATATTAACAAAAAAAACGACTCCAAGAACTGGTCAAAATTGGACCACTGGGGAAGCACTAGCCGTCAAATAAAAAAGAATCATCAAAATCGGTTCACCCAGTCGAAAGTTATAAAGTAACAAAAAAAACAATACAGTTGAATTAATAACCTTTTTTGAAGCCGGTAAGAATATTTTTGCTCTTGGGTTATCTGTCCTTTGTCGAGAAATCATCACCCATTGTTCATTAAAAAAAAATACTAGAACATATCACTAGTCGTTTGGTTTTGAATAACTGGTTATTAGTCCATCCACATTAAGAAAACAGTGACGCATAGACTTTGCTCTGCACCCTGACCGACTTTTCACAACTCCAGCTCTGGAAATACTATACTACTACCATAGTACGAACAAAAACCTGCTTTCGAAGTAGAAGTCTAATTCCAGCAGTTGACTAAAGGCTGTAGGAATATGGTTCACTAGTTTTAGCTTGCGGCTCCGCCCGCGTTTATATCGGTTATCGCTGCAAATAGTAGCAAAACGTTATTATTCCGATATATAAGCTATATTCCTGTGAAGTTTCATCTAAATCCGTTCAGTAGTTATTGCGTGAAAGAGTAGCAAACATCCAATCCATCCATTCGCGTTTATAATATTAGTAGGTTAGTTGTACAGACCCCGGTCAGATCCGAAGCGTCCTCGTCCACCGCGAGGAGGAGCGTCCCGGCCGCGGCCACGAGATCCTCCGAAACGTGCCGAGGAATCGTCACGATCACGATAACGGTTGCGGTCTGCAAATAAAAGTGTTGTGTTATTCATTTATATACATAAACTAGTTGCCCCCGGTTGTTGTGCCTTGGGTAACACCACAGGGCTCAGCTAGTATACATACCTATATGATAATTCTACTACTTAAATACCATTTGAAATCATTCTGCCATAATAATTTTAACTTCAATAACATTGGACTTTCATACAAACTACCATCCCCCGTTTCAACCCCAGAATGAGGTGGATTTCTAAAATACATTATTAATACACCTCCACACCATCTACAGAGCATACATTTTAAATGTCAAGTCTCTTACTTCAAAAACATAGGACTTTCATACAAACTTCCAACCCCCGTTTTACCCCCTTAGGGGTGGAGTTTCGTAAAATCCGTTCTTAGCGGATGTCTACACGCTATAAGGTACCTATCTGCAAAATTTCAAGTTTGTAGGTGTTATAGTTTTTGAGTTTTCGTGATTAATAAGTGAGTGGTATTTCGCTTTTATATATATAGATATATAACCTACTTAGAACCACACAGCACTGCAAAAAAGAAGGAAAAAAAAAAAAAAAAAAATTATTCAATTAAGACACTAAACTAAGTGACATTTATAAATGTATTAAAAATCATTGATCGACACAAACAGACGCATGTACTCGATTGTTATTAAGTTAAATTAGATTGAAAACACCAAAATCTACTGACAGTCTATAACTTCTAGTTTCCAAAATGTATAGAGCCTTATGATAATTAAGTAATTTTGCCGTGGTAGAGCCACGCTTCGGAATGAATGGGCCGGCTCGACCGGAGTGATACCACGGCCCCACAGAAAACTGGTGTGAAATAGTGCTTGCGCTGTGTTTCACCGAGTGAGTGAGGATACCGAAGGCCAATACCCCAACCCCTCCCCATCCCCCAAAAGCCAGCAACGTACTTGTGACGCCTCTGGTGTTGCGGCTGTCCATGGGCGGCGGTACGTCTGCTCGTTTGCCCGTCTATTCCATAAAAAAATAAATAAGAATACTGGCAAAGAAACTCATGGCCACTCTTTAACCACAAATACCTATACCACTCCGTCTGGCCAGCGTAGTATCATCATGATCAGCCTACCACAGTCCACTGCTGGACATATGCCTCTCTAATTGTACGCCACTTAGTTCGATACTCGGCTTCTCGCATCCAGCTCCTGCCAGCCGTCTTGCTTAGATCATCACTCCACCTGGCCTGTGGATGTCCTGCACTACATTCACTCACATAGTATAGTATACCCAAACCTTTTTTCTACAGAATAGGGCTATGCTAACAGTGGACTATTCATACATTCATTCCTACCCAATTTTAAAAGGAAATAATACTTACTAAACTTTCCTTTGAATCCCATACCGCACTGCGCTAGCTCCATAAGTTTGGGGTTGATAACCTGATTAGCTTCTTGCAATACCTGCATGAGATCTCTAGCCTGTGAACAAAATGAAAAATTAGCTTTATTTTTTAACTAGCTGTTGCCCGCGGCTTCGCCCGCGTGTATGTCGGTTATCGCTGCAAATAGTAGCTAATGTGTTATTCTGATGTATGAGCTATATTACTGTTAAGTTTTATCCAAATCCGTTCAGAAGTTTTTGCGTGAAAAAGAAACAAACATCCATCCATCCATACTAACAAACTTTCGCGTTATTAATATAGGTAGGATTTTTATCGATATAAAATCATGATACAAAATGTATTGGTACCTGAATAGTTTTATTTTCTTTACCTCGCATAGAACTTTTATATATTTTTATAAATCAGTTTAAATAAAATAAAGGGGTTAAGACAATTTTGTGAAAACTAAAAATTTAGTATAGCGCCATCTGTAATGATTTATTTATTTCGTGAACGAAAAATGTTGTATAGCGCCATCTGTATTTTTGATATGGAACTCATTCCTATCTGATGTCCCACGACACCACCCGTTTTTTTTTACAACTAATACACACACGTTTTACTATTTAAAACTTATTTAAGTATTTATATATGTACATAAAATATAAAGTGTTTATATGAGCTTATTTCGACATTTGACATCGACCGGGTCTGGCACCGCTCGCTTCTCTCCAAGCTCTCGGCATTCGGTCCGCCTCCTAGACCCTGTCACTGGATTGACGCTTTTCTTCATCAGCGCCGCATTATGGGCCTTTGCGACGGCACGGCCTCTGATGTTCTGGATGTAAACGCTAGCGTACCTCAGGGTTCAGTTCTGTCGCCCACACTATTTCTTCTGCATATCAATGACATGTTAGCTCTTGGCAACATACATTGCTATGCAGACGATAGCATGTGCACAGTTCATGGGCGATATTTTTGACACCGTTCAGCCAAGCTGGTAGACGTTGAGGAAAATCGACAGAAGCTTGTCGCTGAGCTCGACCGGGTTTTGAACCGCATTTTACAATGGGGTGATAAGAATCTGGTCGAGTTCAACGCTACGAAAACACAGTTGTGCGCGTTCTCTACCAAAAAGTCTCCATTCCTTTCCCTCCCCACTTTTCAGAGCACTCAACTGCCACTACGGGGTAAACTCGGTGTCCTGGGCATGGATATTTGCCGGGACCTCGAATACTGTTCTCATCTTTGTGATGGATCCGCGCAGTATTTACTTGATGCTTTCGATCGGTTGCAATGGCGAACAGTCCGCTTTACCAACAGTCCCGAAGCCACCGAGTTCCTTGAAGCTCTGCAGCTGCGTAGAGATATCGCCTCTATAGCAGTCCACTACCATCTGTATCATTGGAAGTATTCTGAGGAGCTCTTCCAACTGGTCCCCCTTCTCCCTTCCTCTGCAGAATAACATGTTCACTCTCAAACCAAACGGTTTGGTTCATCCTTCCTGTGCCGAGCAGCTAAAAACTGAAACTCACTACCAGCGCACGTGTTTCTCTCCCTCTATGATCCCGGGGCCTTTAAGTGGGGCGTGAAAAAGCATCTCACTAAGCCGTCATAGTGTGGGACGCAATACTGCATTGTCTGCTTTCCCAGTGAGTATGGTTGCCCCCACTGTTGGATTCTGCTTGAGTTTTCCATCAGGCTGACCATAGTCACTTTGGCAGCTTCAAATAAAAAAAGTACAATTTTAATAACTACGTTTTTTCTTTTGCCATATTTTCTCATGGGCAGCATACTCGCGTATACGTGAGTATGCTGCCCATGAGAAAAAAAAAACTGTATCTTTAAGCATCTGTCCTTGGGTTTTGATAATATTGTTATTGGAAATGCTGTTTTCAGCGGAAACTGCATTCTTTTAAATTAAAATGTCAAATAAGTTGGAATTATTGGAATAAGGGGAATTAAAACATTATCTTCTTTTGCCATTCCATGCGTCATGATTGTAGCTTTTACAATGTTGTAGCCCAGTTGTGTAATATTTAGTCATGTACTATTACATTGCTTTGGCGCTCAAGATACCTCATTTAATAGTACTGGAACATTAACTTGCAGCCTCAACTTATGGGTAGGCACTCCTGATATTTCTAAAGACTTTAAGTATTCGACAACATCTCCCTCCACGCCTGACATGACCCGTTCGTTTAATTGATAACTATGTCATTAGTCAGCTGATCAGGATGGATATTATTTACATTTTTATTCATATCTAACCAACAGGTAGCTTATAATGACGATACTTCTGTAGAGAATTTTGAAGTTAAGAAACGCTGTTAATTAATTATATTAATTTGGCTTATTTATTTCTATTAATATAATGAACATACAAATCAGATTGACGAATATATACTTAAATTCTTAATATTAAATTTTTATATATATAATATCATTGCTATCATTGTTAAGTCTTCATTGAAAAAGTGAGTTATTCGTTGTCAAGACGCCCGACGTAGGTAACGCGCAGGCGTGTGGCGAGTGAACTCCCAGAACAACCTTTCATCCCCCTTTTTAACCCCTTACAACCCCTTTTTCGCATTAAAAAGTAGCCTATGTCCTTTCTCAGGCTCTAGACTATCTGTGTACCAAATTTCATTCAAATCGGTGTAGCGGTTTGGCCGTGAAAGCAAGACAGACAGACACACAGAGTTACTTTCGCATTTATAATAATCAAATTTTTCAAATTGGACCAGTAGTTCCTGAGATTAGCGCGTTCAAACAAACAAACAAACTCTTCAGCTTTATATATTAGTATAGCTGACCCACGCAACGTCGTTTGCGTCTCCTATTGCCCGTAGCGTGATAATTTTCCCCCGTTTTTGAAACATTCTTCATTGGTGCTCCGCTCCTATTGGTCTTAGCGTGATGATATATAACCTATAGCCTTCCTCGATAAATGGGCTATCTAACATTGAAAGAATTTTTCAAATTGGACCAGTAGTTCCTGAGATTAGCGCGATTAGCTGACCCACGCAACGTCGTTTGCGTCTCCTATTGCCCGTAGCGTAATAATTTCCCCCCGTTTTTGAAACATTATTCATTGGTACTCAGCTCCTATTGGTCATAGCGTGATGAAATATATATATATATATCATCACGCCGATAGCCTTCCTCGATAAACGGGCTATCTAACACTGAAATAACTTTTTCAAATTGGACCAGTAGTTCCTGAGATTAGCGCGTTCAAACAAACAAAAACTCTTCAGCTTTATATATTAGTATAGATGTATTTATTATACTCTTCTAAGATCTAATACTCATAATCAACAACACATTTATTTGGATAAAGACTAATATTAGGTATTATGTTGATAAAAACTCTTTGACAAATAACTCAATAATAGGTACCAACTCTTAGCGTCTTATACTCGTGATAACTTCTAAACGAAATGTCCGAATGGGGTGAAACAAAAAGTATTTTACTTCTACATAAATACCCTTGATAACATAATGCTTTATTTGGATAAGGATTAATATTACGATACACATTTAACGTAGTTTCTTTCTTCAGACGATTTAATAATTTTTTTGAGCACAAAAGCGGTTATTGTGACTAAACCATGATAGTTAGATATATGCTCTCGCGGACTTTTTTGTAGATCTTAATGGGACCTACAAACCCGTAATACATGATTTTGTTCTATTGTCAATACTTTTTGCAGCGCACGCAAAAATAGGTTTTCGAGTTCACACCTTGGGTTACAAAATAGCAATTTTCTTACGGATCTCAGATTTTTTTGAAAATAAAATATAGCCTATAGCCTTCCTCGATAAATGGACTATCCAACACTGAAAGAATTTTTCAAATCGGACCAGTAGATCCTGAGATTAGCGCGTTCAAACAAACAAACAAACAAACAAACTCTGCAGCTTTATAATATTAGTATAGATATTACAAACAGACACTCCAATTTTATTTATTTGTATAGATGTATAAAAATCAACAAATATGTATACCTTAGCAGAGTTGTTGGGCGTGAACAGCGTGTACGCAGTGCCGGTGTTGTGAGAACGGCCCGTCCGTCCGATGCGATGCACATAATCCTCAGAGTTGTTCGGATAATCATAGTTTATCACAAACTTCACGTCCTCCACATCTGTACCCCAAGCGAATATGTCAATTTACACATATTACATATATTTTCATCACAAAAAAAAACATTTTAGTAAAACAATTTTGTTTGAGAGGAGTCTTCGAATGTTAAATAAGATTTAAACAACGTTCATAACATACAAACCACATTTACTCTAATATTTCAGGTATGTTACCCTAAGTTACCCGATTGGCACCCTTAATCAAGAAATGTAATGCGTGAATATCGTTCGTCTGTCAATCAGGGTTGTCCAAATACTATCAAGTCTAAATAGATTGGGAGGCTGCAAAATATGTTAGAAACATGTATATCAATGTTTTTAGATTTGATTAAATTTTTTAACCGACTTCAAAAAAGGAGGAGGTTCTCAATTCGACCGTATATTATTATTTTTTCGCGGATAACGAACCCTTGGGCCACGGCCTCACAGAAAACCGGTGTGAAATGGCGCTTGCGCTGTGTTTCACCGAGTGAGTGAGGATACCGGAGGCCCATACCCGAACCCCTCCTCACATTCCTTTCCCCATCCCCCAAAGGTCTGCAACGCACTTGTGACGCCTCTGGTGTTGCAGGTGTCTATGGGCGGCGGCAATCGCTTACCATCAGGAGATACGTCTGCTCGTTTGCCATCTATACCATAAAAAAAAAAACTTCCTCGTTTATGAACCGATTTTGGTGTTTCTTTTTTATGTAAAGGAGATATCCCAACGGTGGTACCATGATAAGGACACTAAGATCTGATGATGACATCCAAGAGAAATCGAGTCGAACCTTGAAGTAGGTTTTATTTTTGTTAAAATTTTTATCAAGTTTCAGTCGGGTTAGTTTTTAAACTTTTTCTTGTTTTTTACATTGATGTACTACTAGTTAAGATGTATATAAATAATTGTTCTATTAACCAAATGTAGTACTCTTAAATTGCCTGCTAGGATCTTCATTTTATTAGAATACTAGATGACCCACGCAACCTCGTTTGCGTCTCCTATTGCCTGATGCGTGAACATTTTCCCCAGTTTTTGGAACATTCTTCATTGCTGCTCCACTCCTTGTGGTCTTAGCGTGATGACATATAGCCTTCCTCGTTAAATGGACTATCTAATACTGAAAGAATTTTTGAAATCAGACCAGCGGTTCCTGAGATATGCGCGTTCAAACAAACAAACTCTTCAGCTTTATAATATTAGTATAGATATTTGATACCTAACACATCACACAATTCAGAACACTCATCTCAAACAGTTATAAGACAAAAATACGTGCTGATACTGTTGTAAACCACAAATGAAGTCTATTTACCATGACTGTCTGTTAAAGAAGTCTTTAAATGAAAACATTATCTCAGAAATCTCTGTTTGTACCAATCAAAATGGTTCACTTAAGATCATGGACCAAAATTAAGAAGCTCAAGTTGCGATATTTCTATAAGATCAAGATTTAGTGATTTTCCCTTGTTTTTTTTTTTAAAATCTTCCTATTACTAAAACTCAAATTAATAAAAAAAAGGAACACAATCCTAAATTAATTTTAATAGTTTGCAATTTGGAAGACTAATCCGTTGCGATCACCAATTATCTTGGCAATTACTTAATTAAATTTTGGAATAACAACAGCAACAATTGAACCTCGCAAAGGGGGATTTAATTTTCCACAATTGTACCTCTCTTGTAAGATGGAATCAATTCAATAAAAAAAAGTGTGTATATGTTACAGTTAGATTGTCAAAACCGTTAAATTATAATCTAACTCGCGAGATTGCAAACAGTCGAAAGATTGTGAAATGATATCGGAGAATCGCAAGTCGCCCGCTGATTGGTTGAACAGTATATGTATATATTTGTTTGTTAATTCGTCTTTGTTGCCGAATGTAAAGTATTTTTGTGATTGTAAATTGATTTCATGTTGAAAATACCTCACAGCTTTAGAAATAGTGTTATAAAAGTGTTGTGACAGTAAAATTAATTTGTGAGTAATCAAAGAAGCCGGCTATGGCCATTGAACGGCCTATTGTAAAACCGACCAATCAGGGACAGTTGACAATTTGACGCGCGTAAGCAGTATAACACAGTTGACAATTTATCAATAGTTTGCAATCTCGCTAGGGAGATTATAATCTAACGGTTTTTACAATCTTACGGTGACATATATAAGTGAGTAAGGTATACAACAAGACCAGCACATAATATTTACCTTGTAGGAGAGTCAGCTCGGCGCCACAAACCAGCTGGAAATAACTGTATTAAGCCCGTCAGTGCCGGAGTGTTAGGCCAAGAGTTGGTGTGCTGACTTATCTCGCCCTCTTTACAAGTACACTTGTCAGGTTGCGTAGGGCTATCTTAAATCTCTCATGACATATAACCAAGCATGTATTGCTCCAAATAGCTCTTATCAGGGCCTGTACACACGGGCTTAGGACTGATAACATTCGCCTAACAAATAACATATAACGTTTTGGTAGAATTAATCTAAGCGTATGTTAGCAGCGTCATTTAAAGTCGTGTATACAGGGCCTTCGCTCTCGAAATTTGTATTAAAACCCCCCTTTGAATTACTTCACTGTGGTTTTAAAGATATTCTCAAAAATTAGAGGCAGCATGCTCTTATTAAAACAGTGTGCGCTGACAATTTTTATGCTGTCTGTTGCTGTGGATATATAGTGTAAGTCAGCAACACACCTATATTAGCCGTAAACACTGCACGCATGCGCCTCTGAAAGCAAAAACAATAAGAGAATAATGCCGAGTCAGTCATGGAAATTTACATTATTATTATCGGGCTAGGATCTACTGCTGTCATAGATTTTTATTACATGATATTTTGAAATATATATGCTGTGAATAGTCAGCAAGAAGATTCTAAGCAATTCATAAATGGACTTACAGATGCTAAAGGAGGAAAATTAACCACATATTTGAAATAATGTAATGCAATAAATATCTATCATCAGCATACAATTATAACATCGTGGCCCGAGAATATTATTGTGTGGTATCACAGTACCATTGCTTTCGTTTAATGTGGTGATTGTGTTCCAATATTCACTTTTCAACACCACACATCCAGAACACCACACAAGTGTTATTCTTTATGTATACATTAATATTCCAACACCTACACTTACAATATAGCAGTATTTTCTTGAAATTTTGAATGTAAACCGTGAATACTGGAACCTATACTCCATAGTTGCAAACAAGCAACACGTTTATAATTCTAGCAATGGCATCGTACCTCCTCTACGCCCCTGACATCTCTTAGAGCTTTCTAACACCCCGGAGAAACAGTGCGAGTGACACAACTGAATCCACAAATCATTTGTTTGATGCCTCGTCAACCAGGCGGGAAAGATCACCACCATTGCAGCAAATATTAATTTAAAACTATATTATATCGGTGGCACAAACAAAGGATAGTTACTTCTGGGCAAGTTACAGTGAAATTACACTCATATTCGCAAACAACTAAAGCACAATATCTGTAATATTGAATCTATCGGTTTCTCCTAACATTTATTTTAAGAACTATCGGGCTGTGATCAAGGTCTACTTACCGAGACCCCGGGCTGCAACGTCTGTGGCAACGAGAATGCCTCCTGAAGACATGCGGAACTGGTTCAGAACGTAGTCACGGTCTTGTTGGTTCTTGTCTCCATGGATGGCGAGAGCACGCCAGCCTGCTCTGCTGATTGCTTTTTGTATTTCATCCACCTAGATACATAGGTAATCTAGTAATCTTGATTTTATGAGGAAAGGAACGAATTGATGGAGACAAATGACACCCAGACACAGAATAATTTATTTCTTGGACATCTGACACAACTGTAGGTTGGAGTTGGGTAGTGACATTATCAGGGTTGATATGATTTAATTCAGTGATTTAAATCGTGATTTTAATCAAATGACTTTTTTATAAAAATCAATGATTTAAATCATTAAGTTTTTACTGCAACCAAATGGGCCAAAAATTGTCTAGGGACTTCCCCCGACATAGACTACAGCTCGCACACGTGCACAATGCTGCGCGAACGATTACCGACCAGTTCTGGGATTCCAAATGCTATACATACAGGATATGTTCTAAAAGCTATCAAATATTTCAGAAATCATTTCGCGCATGCTATTCAAATTCAGTGCAAAGCGACAAGTATCCTATTTCAGATAGTGTACTCATCTGGAAAGAATTAGAATATGTACTTTAATGAGTTGCTCAGTTTTTACTTTCCTTGTTATTATTCAACACTACTGTTTTTAAATTGTTGATTTTAGTAGAACTTGTTAAATTAATTACCTTTCAATTGATTTATTAATTCAATTAAAAAAATACGTTGTTTTCAGTTAATAAATAACTGACCATAAAGTAATAAAAAGACAAGTAAAAAAAAAAAAACTGATTTAAATCAAATTAATCCGATTTTTATGATTTAAGAAAAAAATCTTTATTTTTATCAACCCTGGACACTATACTATATACTGTCACCACACAGATTCCATTGAATTATCTTTTATAATAAAGAAAAATACTTACCCTCCTTTTAGTTTCAGCAAAAACAATGGTTTTAGTTTCTTCTTCCGATGATATCTCGGTGAGGAGTGTGACAAGTTTCTCATTCTTCTCATACTCTTCGCACACATCCACTATCTGCAGAATGTTGTGGTTGGCAGAGAGAGACAGAGAACCTATGTTGATCTGGATATAGTCGTGGAGGAACTCTTCTGCTAAGTTCTGGACTTCTTTGGGCCATGTTGCTGACCACATAAGGACCTGTTCACACAATGATGAAATGACAAGCGGTATTTTGATATCTTGACTTCGTAAAATCGAGTCTTAGGTTTATGAGAATGTGGAAATGCTAACTTAAAGATTTATTACCCGACTACGGCAAAACCAAAGGAGGGTTATGATTTTGACAGGCTATGTATGTATGTATGTTCATCTGTTCCCTCATAGCTCCTTAACTACTTATTAGAACTGGACAAATCGTACAAAGGTACTGGACAAAGGTATCGTTAGAAACGTCTTGATCGTCCGCTGGTTATAGGCTATATGATGTATCACTGAATCTAATGTGGCGCCCTCTAGCCGACATAAAGTATTGTATTAAAAAAATAATTTGAGATAAATATGCCGTGTTTGGTATCATTGGAAAGGGCGTTACTTGTACATTTCAAAAATACATATATTATCATCATTTGCTTGTGACTTTGTCCGTATTTATTCGATAACTGTGATATTTCTATGTTAACTATTTAAAATATAGTTTACAAAGAAATTAATATTATAGAGGCACCAAAATATTTTAAATAAAAAATTAGATCAAGTGTTTGGGAGGTCGAATCCACTCACCACACACGTGGTTAATGTAAATGATGTTTGCCATGTATGTTCAACGCCACCCATCGCGAATGAACTTTTTAGTTAAAATTTTCTGTGTCTACATACCTGTCTGTCTGGGCGAATTTGCTCAATAATTTTACGAATCTGAGGCTCAAAACCCATATCAAGCATCCGGTCAGCCTCATCTAGGACTAAGTATGTGCAACGACGGAGATTTGTAGTATCTGTGGACAAAAGTAGTATTTTCATCTTAGGAACTAGCTGTTGCCCGCGGCTCCCCGCCCACGTGTATGTCGGTTATCGTTGCAAATAGTAGCCTACCTATATGTTATTCTGATGTATAAGCTATATTACTGTAAAGTTTTATCCAAATCCGTTCAGTAGTTTTTGCGTGAAGAAGTAACAAACATACACACTCACAAACTTTCGCATATTAGTGTGATAGTCAGATAATCTAATATCTCTGACGATGTAGGCAGAATACAAGTACTGTTGAGTTAAGTTCCGTTTTTATGCAAAAAAGTGATTTGGATACTTCCCTTTCCTTTAATTCCAAGGGGAGGAAAAGGATCAGCAACGCCATGTAATTCAAATTACAGTAATGCATCCCCTAGTAATGAAAAGCAATGCAGAAGCATCACTAGGCCACCATGGTGTGTGTGCTGCATTATTGCATTCGCAGTGAGTATGGTGACCACCACTCTTGGATTCTGCTTATGCTTCCCATCAGGCTGAGTAGTCATTTTGGCAGGGCAGTAGATAAAAAAAAAGTGGGAAAGCCACGCTTCGGCACGAATGGGCCGGCTCGACCGGAGTGATACAACGGAAAACCGAAAACCGGTGTGAAACAGCGCTTGCGCTGTGTTTCACTGAGTGAGTGAGGATACCGGAGGCCCATACCCCAACCCAACCCTCCCCCTCTATATCCCCCAAAGGCCGGCAACGCACTTGTGACGCCTCTGGTGTTGCAAGTGTCCATGGGCGGCGGTAATCGCTTACCATCAGGCGATACGTCTGCTCGTTTGCCCCCAATAATAAAAAAACTTTAAGCCAGATCATTTTTGATCTGGATTTAGCTTATTTCTGTATATAAGGATTCACATTATTGATCAATTATTATAATAACATCAACAAAGAACAAATGACATTTTAAAACATCAGAACACTCCTTTTTAGGAAGGTAGATCCATATAAAATTGCACATGTGATTATAAATATAGGCAAATAAGTATTAGCAAATTCTACACCCACATAGTGGCTATGTTTAATGCATGAACCAATAGGACAACAGTTCAAGGCGTCAGATGCAGAAGAACAATAGAAAGGCAAAGCTAAAATATTACTACAGAGAAGCTTTAAAGTGTGCGACAATCTTTTAATTTGGTACATTTACACATATGTGCGTAATATTAGTTCTAAGGCTAAAACCAAACGAGCGTAATTTTGTGAGTCGCAGAATTTCGGTAGCATAAATTCTGCTGCATTCGGTTTCATACAAAAATGCAGTTGGTGCCACACGACGACGCAAAATGAGTTGTCTGTCGACTCAATGCGCGTAAACTCGACCGAATTTCGGTCGTATTGAGGGAAGTAAAATAAAGTATGGAACTGTCCACATATCAGCCTCTGACTATTGATTGGGTTTACCCAGCTTCTTTTTCTGGCCTCATCTTTGGAATATGCTTCGTAAAAACACAATATTTTTAATGGATCCATCGTGCTCGACGACACAAATAGCCCGTACCAACGCTCAATACTGAATAAATAAATTAAGTACGTCTGGAAACTCAACCGAAATTCAGTTGAACGTAAAATGAGTGACCAAAAATACGCGACTCAACTCTTAATCAAAGTTATAACTCAAAGTTTGCTCATCATTATCAGCCTATTGCAGTCCACTGCTGGACATTGGCCTCTCCGTTGCATGGCTGACATGGAATATCAGTCAGTCATCTTCTTTCAGTGTTAGATAGCCCATTTATCAAGGAAGCTATCTATACTTATATTTTAAATGCGAAAGTAACTCTGTCCGGCTTTCACGGCCAATCCATTTCACCGATTTCAATGAAATTTGTCATGAGATACTTTAGGAGTGGAGCAACAACGAACAATGTTATAAAAACAGGGGTAAATTATTTCGGTACGGGAAATAGGAGACGTAAACGAGGTTGCGTGGGTCAGCTAGTTAGTTATAATTACACTGTTTGACAGCAAATACTTACTTGCATGAGATAAAAGTTTTAAGGTATTCCTAGCATTCTACTGGACATCAGAGATTATTATTATTATATACTAGCTGCACTACTAAAAGAACATCTTTTCACTCTAGGTATAACAGACAGCCCTCTACGCAGATCATGCATGGAGGAAGCTGAAACAGCCGTGTCATCATGACATGTCCTGGGGTCGCAGAATAGCGGGCGAGAAACCTCGGATCGCCTAGGTCACTCCAAGAAGTCGGCAACGCAAAGGGTCTGCTAGGCTTTCTGGAGGAACTGCCGCCCCACTACGCAAAATAGGCGCAACAAAGTCGTCGAGTTAACCCAGCCCGCGAGTTCAAGTATCAAGTATATACAACTGACCCCCGGAACCTTGGCTGCGTCACCTATTGCCCGTAGAATGATGTTATCAAGCGTGAACAAACTTGGTTATCATAAAAACAGTTATAGTGAGCTAGCCTCCAAAGATAGACATATGCTGTTGCTGACTTTTTTTAGATCTTTTAAAGAGGAACATTATATTGTTTTTGAAAACCGTTTACTAAACTCAGAGGCTTAATTTAATATAAACAGTAGAAATAAGTTCAATCGTTTTTTAATAAGTATTACATAGTATAAATAGAAAATATGCACAGAGGCCTTAAGTTTGCATGCAAATGTTTAAAAAATATGCAAAATTTATATACCTTTCTCCAAAAAGTCGATTAGTCTTCCTGGTGTTGCGATAACAATCTCAACACCTCTCTCCAAACACCTGCCTTGTGGTCCCTTGGGCGCTCCTCCGAATACGCATGTATTCCGTACTTGTATACTTTGGCCAAAATCATTAGCCACCTGAAGAGTTAAAACATGACGGTTAGTGGAGAATCAGAATCAATTATGCTGGTACATTAATGCAAGAGCAAATGAAGGAGGAATTGTATCCTACAAACTTTTGTAATATTTTTTTTTTATATACCACTAGCTGAGCCCTGCGGTGTTACCCCTGGTACAACAGTAACCCTGGGAAACGCCGCAGGGCGTAGCTAGTCTCATCATCAGCTATCTACCAGAGAAAGTCCCGTCGAAATGGGTTCAGCTTTTCCAGTTAGTTATTTTGGTATATGTACGGTGTATGCATTTAGTAAAAAGCGGTTATTTAAATATTACAAGCAGACACTCCAATTTTATTTATTTGTATAGATATCCCAAACTTTTAGGTGAGGGTGGCACAGTACCAATTGTTGTTGAGAGCCTTGGGAGAGGCCTATGTAAAACAATGGACATCAATTGGCTGAGATGTTTTTTTTTGTATAATTTATCAATCTGCAATAAGTTTCGGCTATAAGCAGCAGGCTGTGATGAGCAGTTAATGCTGTTAAGGTCACTGCTTAACCCGAAATGACTTTGCATGATGTTTCCACCTATGAACTGTTAGAACTAGTCACAGTGCATTGCCATCTTTCGATTCTGTTCTAGAGGAATCCCGTCCATATGTTTAACAGAGTTTAATATGACTGTGGGAACACTGACACAATAAATTCGACGTCCCTAAGTGACCAATCAAAATTTATACATAACCATACAATTACATCCTCCAACATCTGCTCTTGCATTACAGAAAATCAGCAAATTAACAAACGTGAATAATAAATAACATAAGAATGGAAGAAAAATAAATTTGAATGTAACATGTGCTATTGCAAAATATTATTGATTTGAGATTTAAGAACCTAGCTACTCTTTTCCATCAAAAAATTTTTGTACTTGTCTTTTTTTTAATCGTACAAAGTTCAGAAAGAATCAGTTTTTTCTTGCATAGCAAAATTTTGTGATGGAATACATATTTATTAACAAAAATACATTAGTGATAACATTGATAAAGGTGAGGTGAATGTATAACTACATAATACGGTGAAGCTATCCATAAGTAAAGCACAGTCTAAGAGAAAGAACCAAAAAAAGTATACAAAATCCAGCTAAAAAAGGTTACGTTCAGAAACCTCACCTATAAACATAATTCGGAACAGGGAAATTATTTGTAAACAAACGCATCAAATTAATTTTTACAGGTTTTCGAACATAGCCTGCCTGCGATAAGCTAATTTCTACAAATGAAATGTAATTTAATAAATTTACTATGTCCAAGCTGCTTGGATTGTCCGACATCTCTGCAGCAATTCCATTCATTGAGATCAACGCCTGGAGTAGCACAATGAAAAATAAACTCTTCTTATATTTTTGTTACAATTAATTGAATTTAAGTATTTAACTAACATCAGGCAGTTCTATGTATCAGTCATCTTAAAAATATAATTAGTAAAATTATTATAACCTGTTGAATTTGTTGAGCTAATTCCCTCGTCGGAGCTAATACTAGCACTATTGGTCCTTCGTCTCTAAGCAGTCTCGGCTGGTTGATTATGTGGACAATGGCGGGCAGGATATAAGCAAGGGTCTTTCCAGAGCCTGTTTGAGCAATGCCTACTAAATCTCGACCAGATAGAGCGATTGGCCACCCCTGAGCTTGAATAGGCGTGGGATGAGGAAAACCTTGTTTCAAAATTTCCTTCATAGCATAATCAGGGAAGCCTCCTTCCTCAAAATACATACTCGGTGATGGGACATCGCGGCCTTTTACAGTGATTTGATGTTGACTGCGATAAGCCTCTACTTCAGCTTGACTCCGTGATTGCACGTTCGAATGAGGAACGTAAAAGTTTTTCTCAAACGGAGTCAACGTAATCGTATCCCAACGAATCTTTCTGAGGTTACCGCCCGGCTGATCGTTTTTGAAATTACCACCTCGGAAATCGTCCCGTCCACCACGACCCCCAAAGCCTCTTCCACCATCACGGCTGCCACGACCGCTGTCTCTTCCCCCGCGACTGCTACCAAAACGGCTACCGCCTCTCTCTTGTGAACGGTCACTCGAGCGACCTCCTCGCGAACCACCTCTGCCACCGCCTCCACGACCACCACGGCTTCCCCCACGTCCACCGCCACGACCACCACGCCTGTCGTCGTACCTGAGACATGTATAACATGTACATAAAACAATAATACAAACTGCGTAACTATAATTAGGTCGAATAAAAACGGCAACTTACATTTTCACTTTTCACAACTGATAATCTACTAACAAATAACAGCTAATTAATAGCTTTCTGAGCTTAATGATAAGTTACACTTTCCTTATCACAATTTGAACTTAATGAAAGAAGTCGTGAACAAACACGTACACCGACCGACCGACTTTACGAATGCCAACTATCCGCCATTTTGCTATTAGTGTTCTTCTGAGTTCTGACGACTGACGTTTACATCATTTCCGGTTCTATTGAAAAAAAATAAATAATAATTCTGGTATAATTCAAAATATAGTTTAAGAAAAAACGCTAAAACATTTAATGATTTATTAATGTAAGTACATAGTGATAATTATTGTGGATTTTTATTCATTTATCAAATAAAAAGTATTTTTTACAAACAGTTTCAACTTCCGTTGTCAAGGTTTCTTAAAATCTATAAAGTTTATTATTGTCTATGGACAAAATACATTTTTTTTGTTGTTTTCTGAAATACCCACTGTTTTCGACAGGAATTCTCCATATTTTTTATTTAGGTACACTGACTAAAGACGTAAAAAAATAGTCACTACACTTGGTAATAAATTAATTATTACTTAGTTTAAAATATGAAACTATGTCAGCAAAGCTTTTTCGTATATTGTGCGATTATGTTACATATTATCAAATTGTTTCAAAGGTTTTCGTGTTTAGCAATGTACCAACGCCCAAAGTCAACACTCAATCGTCTAGATGTCCGTTAATATTATTTAATGCCGATGCCAATAGGTGATTAAGTACCAAATAATTTTCTGTTACAAAATTAGGCATAAATATATTAATAAATAACTAGGTAGTACTTATGTTACGGAATCTTTATCCTGCATGGTCTTCTGCCTGATTCGTCTTCTCTAAAATAAAATTTTGTTCATCAACAACAAAAGACATAATTTTAGAAATATTATAAGTGGTAGGTAGGTATTTGCTTATAAGTAAGTACGTACAACACAAGCGTAGCGTCATAATGCTGTAGTCACAGAAAGTACTCATAAATAAGAAATAAGTAGAACTTAACTAGGTACTTATATTGTACATATAGGTACTTATAGCTTATGATGTTCCTGACCCAATTTTCATTTCAAAGGATAGGGAAAATATCGATCAAACTGAAAAACGTCTACATATTGCAGTTACGCAGTAATCAAAGCGCATTCCTAGTCCGTCATGGACGCATCGATACCCGTTTTTGAAAAGCCTCATCCACGTTTGTCTGTCCAAGACTGGACAAGAAACATTCAGAGGTTACAGAATGAGGCTCGGTACCGTCGTTTTGAGTCATACGAGTTACGGCAACGGGCTAATCAACTACGGAATGAATCTGATGTAACTACTAGATGGGATACTTACGTTAACAATGAACTGTTACGGGATAGGTAAGTTTTATTTGACAGAATAAATGTTTATTTTAAGATAAGCACAATAAATTCAGAACAGGAATAATTTTCCAGAATGTTCGAAGTTCACACTTGGCGTGAGAAACAAAGATTCACCAGGGAATGTGTAAGAGATGAAATAAGAGCATTAAAAGAGGAGAAAAATGCTTCAGAACTGCATCTGGAGTCTCTTCAAGTGCCGTTGATGGTCATATCCTCATGTCTATCCAATAGAGATCAGAGATTACCACCAGAGTTGACCAGAGACCAGCTAGGAGAAGAATTGAATAAGGTTCGAAAACTAACTGAACACACATTTTTAGAGATTTGGATTTTTAGTACCTTTTATATTTGGAAGGGTACGTGGAAAGCTAAATTGGGAATACTCAAGGGTGAAGTTTACCGAGTGGTGGCGAATAATAGGATGTAGAAAAATAAATAACTTAACTTTATTTAAACAGGTTCTAAAGTTGTTTGTTTACATATTATTTAACAGGAACTCCATATAACAGAGAATAGCAAACGTGTGTTAACAGACGTATGTCATATGGGCTGGGAAAAGATCAAGGAGCTCACCAACGTACTCTGCCGACTGGAGCGAGAAATTAAAAATAAAGACGAAACCCTAGAATTAGATCAACAGGTGAAGGAGCTGTCAAGGGACAGCTCTGATATAAGCTACAAGTTGGATCCAACTCGTGTGCCTCCGGAGTAAGTTCTTACTAAGCCATGTACGTCTTTAGTGACTCTAGAGTAAGTGGTTACCATTTAAATTATTTAAGTTTCTTAAGCTGTAAGTAATTCGGTAAGTGAATATAATTAACAGTCACCGAATGTTTGATAACTGTCAACTGAAGGCCAATATTCTTATTGCATTCTAATAAAAACTATACATATTGTTGTCGATCATTTTTTTTAGATCCATGTCAGAAGAAAGTTACGTCCATTGCATAGAGAACACGATCAAAATTGCCGAACAATTGATGTCTGAGTCTAAGACCCTTCGAGAGACGATGTTCAGGACTAGAGAGACTGCCAGAAATCAGATGCACGCGCAGTGCCAGCAAGTGGAGCTGGTTATGCGGAGAAGAGTATTTGATATACAAAGGGCTCGGAATGAAATGGAGTGGCAAAAATATAAGGTTCAGTATTATAGTCGGTAATTTTGGCTTTGTCTTTACAGAAACTTTAACTTGATTATACAAAATATTAATAATAATTATTATTGATACGCGTTTGAGACTCATCACTCAATCTGAATTCTAAAATATGAATTATAAATAATTTACCATCTTTTCCTATACAGTCTTGAAACTTATTTATTTATACTCATTTATGAAACGTTTAACAGCTGGAACAAAATCTTGCTAAAGTTGACAAGGAGATTCAGTATTTACGAGCAGCAGTCGCAGATAAAATAAACCCGACGAAGTGTGTGGAAACACGACTGGAGATGAGAACTGGACGACCAGTACTTGAAAGGGTTACGGTAAGTGCCTTTTGGGTTCTCTAGTCTCTCAAACGTACAAACACTCCTTTCTTCACAGATATTTATTTGACTTCAGTTCAAGATGATATTCTATCCAAAAACACATTTAGTGCTGAGGACTTTGTAGCTGGTGACGTGACGGTCGGTTGACGTCCTTGATCTCCTGAATGGTCTCTCTGTTAAGCAAAAAACTCAAGTTAATACTACAAGTCTCTCATTGTTACAGTTGTTACAGTTTTCGACGCTTTGTACTTTATCCAAACACGAATAGCTCTAATGCAGTCGATCAGTAATTCTATTGTTATTTATTATCTTCTAAATCTGTGCAGGATAAGCCCATGCGTGGCCTCATTGAAGAATTTGAAAGGGTTCACACAAGTCATAATTTATTGGAGAAGAAGTTAGAAGAAGCTATGTGAGTTTTTTTTTTTTAATTGTCCCATCTATTTTAACTTTATGTAGTCATAATTTCATGCTTCTAATATCTTAATGTTTTAGGATTACATATCATGGTATGTACAACCATCATCAGCGCGTGACCAAAGACCTTCAGTACAAAAACCAGGCCCTGGAGACAGATCGGAGACTGGTAGAGATCCGCAAACCTCTTCACTCGCCTGAAGAGACCGAATTCAAAAGGAACGTAGGTTATTGTCATTTGAGTGAGGAGTTGGTACCCACATAAAGTGGTAAAATTTTTAAGGCGAGCAGCACTTAATGATAGTGTTTCTATACTTGTAATTGTTTCGTATAAAGCAATAATTTATGCATTGCTATTATCTTGTTGACCTTTAGAATATTAAGTAAGTTAAATGAAATGTAATCACACTAACCACATACTTAAATCAATTTAGTTGATTATATCATAGGATATTAAGAATAATGGGTGAATTAAAAGGCGCGTACGCGTCATCGCTTAATATTGTATTACGTCATGTAGAGTTTCTGATAAAATATTTTATAAAAATCGCTCATCATTTCATTTAAATTAAATTGGAATACATTCTGGGTCTGGACCCTTGGCACCAACAGCTTGCACCACTTATAGTGGGAACTTTTAAATACCTACTCCTTACACTATCCGGGACCATTCGTGCCGAAGAATGGCTCTCCCGCGGTTAACAAAACATTTCTATTATAATTTAATCTCTTTCAAGACTATCACCACCACCACTGAACGTGTTCAAACAAGTCGTTAAGATAAAACTCATTTATAATACTCTTATAAATTTATTTATGTAGCTAATTAACAAACGTTGTGCTAATAGTAATTATATCAACTCGACTGCGGCAAAAGGAGGGTTGGGTTTCGGGTAGTGTGTATATTTCTTTCTTTGGTACGCTCTGTAAAATGGGTTATTAATGTGTCTAGCTAGCTGGGTTAAAGGCATCCTGTGTCACGGGGGACTTTACAATATATATGTAACTGACACGAATAGCACCCACACTCAGGACAGACCAACAAATTGTGGATCACACAAAGTGTTGTCCCATATGGGATTTTTAAACCCACGACACGTGGCCATCGCTTAAATTACTAGGCCAACCGTGCAGTATAATAGTCGAAGTCATTCGTCTTAATTGTGAAACTGTGTATATGGAGGTTGTGAAAATTAAAAGCGCCAGTTTGCAAATTATAAGTAATAATAATAATTTTCTACTATAGTCACACAATGCTGATTATCTAGTCCCAAACTAAGCAGAGCTTGTACTATGGGTACATGACAACTGAAATAAATACATACTTTTTATGTAAATCCACACATATTGTAGACATGAAATAAGCTACCTACCTTATACCTAAACTCCAAAACAAAAAGTATACCTACATACATTTTTACGCAGTCGGGTTTTTTTTAAGAATGAACTTGTAGATAAATAATTTTACTCACAAAGATAGGGCACTCGTAGCTGTAAGTCAAGAAATGCGTTAAACTATTAATAAGCATCTTTCTCACAATCTGTGGGAGTGATTTCCTGAAAGAGACGGAAGTGTGTAACAGGAAACCGAAAAACGATTTGACCATTGAGCGCGCGGTGTTAAAGTTATCCGTCAGATAGTAGGTCAGATGCTACACGTGGTCCACAGTCCGTAAACCCAATACACCTTGATCTCTGTGACAGTTGTCACTAGTGTCATTTTAGAACGTGATAAAATTGACACGCAAAGAATAAAAGTAAAAATAAAAGTTGATAAGCATAACTAGTTCAAATTACAGAGATCAAGCTAAATTTTAAGGACTGTATCTGTAAAGGTCTTAGAGCAATATATCTCGAGGGGCAGCCGAACGGGCGGAAAGGGTGATCGGAGTAGAGAGAGAGACTGAGTTTGGGTAGTGTCTGTCTTTCTTACGCAAGCTTCTGATTGGTGGACGCACATACCAATTTGCATGACTGATTTGGCGGGAAATACACCAACCAATCAGAAGCTTGAGAGAGACAGACACTACCCAAACTCAGTCTCTCTCTCTACTCCGATCAAGCTTTCCGCCCGTACGGCTGCCCCTCCAGGCATTTATTCTCTAATTATGGTAAAGGCACGCTTGTTTTATTAATATTACTCGCTGTTTATATTCAAAACATCACATTTTTATCACTCGTAATGTAGATACTTATAAAGAGGCCTTTATAACATTTTCATGTATTAATATATAGATAAATGATAATTACGATATATTACGACAAATACACGTGTAAGTAGAACAGTGGAAACATAAAAATTTAATTAAAAACTTTGTGTAGCGAAATAAATAAAATGATAATAAAGTCTGTTTATTATTGGCCAATCAAAGGCCGGCTTAAATGTTTTACTTGTGACTTTGATGTTATAGATGTCCATGGGCTGCGGTAGTCACCTACCATTGGGTGACTGATCTACTCGATTTATTCCCAGTACTTCTATGAATCCATTTCAAACTAGAACTTTTGCAACCCATTATATATATTATATATATATATTCATATTATATTTTTTTATTTGTTTACCATTACCAAATTCATGTATCATTTCCTTAGTTTTTATTTGGAACAACTTTCTTTCCCTATCAAGGATTGATGATGAAACTGTGGCAGAGCTACAAACATCGTCGTTTTGTTTTAGTCTTTCTTGCCGTCTTTCTGTCCAATTGCATAAATAAAAACAGTAATTTTAAAAGCTTTTAAATTAAATATTTAATATATTAGAAAAATATCAATACAAAAACTAATTAATGACCGATAAATCATAAATTTTATGAATTAATCTATCTAATAATAAGAATAATTTTGTTTCAATGTACTTTCAACGCTAAACCTTAGAAGTATAATACAATTTTAAAAGTTTTTTGTTTATAATACATGTATTATGTTTTAATACTTTTATTTTAAAAAGTGACATTTATGAACTTGTCGTAGAATGTTACTTTTTGCTGACCCCTTCGTAACCTCTTTAGGAAACGTTATGTATGTGTGTGCCTGACATTGTCAATAAATCGAGTTTTAGATCTTGACTAAAACTTTTTTAGAACACATAAGTTACTTAATATAACTTCATTATAAGACAACTTAAGACTTCTTGGTCGTTTACATTTTTAAGGAAATAAAATGTAATCTTTTCCTACACTTCTAACTAAAACAAATAAATGCCAAAAATAGTAAAAATAATCTAACATGTGTTAGTGTTACAACAAAACCACAACAGATAAAAAAATGTGTACTTTCCCGCCAAACAAAAACCATAGTCAATTTTTTTTTCTTTTTATATTGCCCGCAACTCAGGCTTAGGGCCTACTTTTTCGTATGCCTCGTCTAATAAAGTACATATTAAGGTTATATTTTCATCTGTTAGTTTTCTGCTCGCAGCTAAGCGAATAGAGGGTTCTGGGCAGTTGACTTCTACATCTCTGAGGTAAGCGGCCACGGCTAGTGCGACGCCCTTTTCTAAACAATAGTTGGCAATATTGCGGAGATATGAATGCTTCAGTCTGTCTGTCAGGTCCTCCTTATTGATATATATGTGCTTGATCGGTGAGATCTTATCTCCTCGGAATCTGAAGTGCTTGAGTTTTGCTAACGCTCTGAAAATTAAAAAAATGAATATATTTATTTGTTTATGTTTACAAAATATTTTAACAGCGTTTTTACAGAAATTTCAATTTCATAGTACAAAATGTTTTTAAAATTAAAATACACATGTATTTAGCCATCTGCAACTCCTTTACATATGAACATCGTTTTCCAAATATGATATACCAGTGTGTATGTATGTATATGTGCCAGTTTCGTTGAAAAACAGGTTTATGGTACTTTCTTCATATATTCATGCATAGATAATCGCTAATATTGAGTCATACAGTCCTTGAAATTATTACTATATACCTGAAGTGACATGCAAACGTTATCAGATCATAAAATTTTGTCGTAAAATCGTACATAATGTTCAACACGTTTTTTTCCTACACGAAGGAGGCCAGCGAGTAATAGATTATAGAATTATATTATTTTTAAAGGAAATTAAATACTAATTACAGGTCTTGTAAAGTGTTTTTTTATTCAGATGGCAAACAATTTAAATGAAATTCAGCATGGAGATACTTTGACTCTTAAGGAAGGACATAAGCTAATCTTTACTGCGATTATCGACGTACACGCGGGCGGAGCCGCGGGTAATAGCTAGTACCTTATCCTAATAATATTATAAACGTGAAAGTTTGTAAGTATGGATTATAGCTTATACATCAGAATAACACATAGGCTACTATTTGCAGCGATAACCGACATAAACGCGGGCGGAGCCGCGGATAACAGCTAGTATGCAATATGTTCTTAGGGGGGTAGAGCTAGAGTCATGCTTTGGTGACTAGATGTGATACAACCTCATTAGGAAACCAGTGTCACTCTTTACCGAGTGGGGTAGGCTACCTGAAGATCCTAACTCTGAGGGGAAGACCCACATAGGGTGACAATGTAACCGTATCCCTTGGGATTTCATGAGCGGCTGTCGTCATTTACCATCAGGCCTTAATAGATCACTATTTTTTTTATGGTATAGGGGGCAAACGAGCAGACGTAACGCCTGATGGTAAGCGATTATCGCCGCCCATGGACACCCGCAACACCCGAGGCGTCACAAGTGCGTTGCCGGCCTTTGGGGGATGGGGGGGGGGGGTATGGGTTGGGGTTAAACAGCGCAAGCGCTGTTTCACACCGGTTTTCTGTGAGGCCGTGGTATCACTCCGGTCGAGCCGGCCCATGCATGCTGAAGCGTGGCTCTTCCACGTACAATAGCCTAGGACCCTAGGTCACCATGCTGTATCATTGCATTGTCTGCATTCGCAATGAGTATGGTGACCACTACACTCGGAATCTGCTCATGTCTTCCATGCAGAGTACTCACTTTGGGAGGCTCATATATAAAAAATAATTATAAACATGTTTGAGAGCCTCACCCGTTGAGTTTCTTTGATACAACATTAAGTTCTTCAATGATGTTTGGTCTCTCTTCTATGATGTCCAACGCGGTGATGGCGGCTTGAGTTAACATCGGAGGCAAGGAAGCACTGAAGCAATAACCTAAGGTAAGAAAATAGATGTTTATTATGCCACGCACATGCAGACACACACACACACGCACGCACATACACACAAAAATATAATTACACAAATAAACGATACTCGAAATATTTACTTAGGTAGTCTATTTTGTGCTATCTATCAATGAACGAGAATAGTATTAGTATAGTAAAGTTTAATCCCACCAAAAACATTTTCATGTTAAATGTAGCCAAGACGACTGCATATGGCTTACCCTTTGAAAAAGATATCAGATCTCATGTGGAGCCAAGCTTCTGAATCTACACGCACTAACTCTATCACCTATCTATCACCAAAATGTATGACTTCGCCGTTTCGCTACCGTCACGAAGGCGAAACGAACGCCTTTTGTGTTTACAAATATCTAGTTTCTGAAGTAATCTGTTATGCGATTATTTAGTTTCTGAAGTAGCGAAACAGCCAAGCCATACATTTTTACTGAGATGTAGAGTTTGTGAAGTTAGAGCGTGTAGATTCAGAAGCTTGGCTCTACATGAGATCTGATATCTTTTTCAAAGGGTAAGCCATATGCAGTCGTATTGGCAACAGTTTACATGAAAATGTTTTGGTGGGATTTCGTTTCTTTTTGTAAGATGCTTAAATCAGTTTTTTTTGGGGTGTATTTCTTGTACATACATCTTCTTTCGAAAAAGTTTGTATACCAAAAATAAAACCTTTAGCATTTTTTGTTTAGTGATAGCCTCATACAAACTTCCACCTCCCAATTTTAGGGGTTGGGGGGAAAAGTAATAGGTTTATGATTTTTTTTGTTGTTTGTATACTAAACTTAGTTTACATACCAAATTTGAGGTTTCTAGAACTACAGGAAGTACCCTAACATTTATTTATGTCCGAAATATTTATTTGATGATCACCAGTGTCAGTGACGAAATCGGTGTTTTTTAGATATTAATAAAATCTAAAGTATCAGAGCTATGCAATTGAGACTCTTTATGTTTAATTAGTCTATTATTGAAATAATATCCTGAGAATTGGAACTATATGGTATATCGGAAACCAAAGTTATGAGGGTGCAAAAAAACGACGAAACACTTCCTGAAAAGGTAGGCGCTTCGCTAGGCTCTTCTTGGCGGGGGCACGTCCGTGCCCCCAGATAAAATAACAATTCTCGCCGCATTTGAATAAATTAAATTTTCGATTGAAACAAGTCATGTATTATTAAGTTCCTTGCATGTATTTATAAAAAAGTCGGACAAAGTCTCTCTAACAGATTAGTGTGTCAGTGTACATACAAGCCGCCACGCACACTGCCACACAATAGTCGGCCATTGTCTTGGGGTAAAATGGTGTAAAAATCGTAGTGATCGAAAGAAAAATACTGTGTGTGTGTTAAATTCACTCACACATAAAGAGCCGCAGCCATTACAGTGCCTTAGCTATATCTTGCCGAGAGTTCCGTCCCGATTTTTTTATACGTTTATGGTTCTTCGTCTAAACAAAAAATACATAATATATCTTACCAAGACCAGAAAGTCTCTGATGTTCCACAATGTAGTTCGTGCCAGCGCAGAATCCTCCGATGGTCGCGAATGAATGCTCCAACGAACCGACAATCAGGTCGATTTCTTCGCGCGGAATGTCTAGCAGCTCGGTTATACCACGACCGTTTTTACCGACAACCTGTAGTAGCAAAGTATAGATTGAAAACCCGATTAAAAAATCTAACAAAAAAATTACTTCAAGTATTGGACCAAATTGAAATGGACCACACGGGAAGCACCAGCTTTCAAATATAAAAAATAATCATCAAAAACGTTTCACCCAGTCGAAAGTTCTGAGAAAACAAGCATAAAATAATTACAAATTAAAAGAAAAACTATTCAATCCGGACCAAATTTAAATGGGACCATTCGGGAAGCACCAGCTTTCAAATAAAAAAAGAATCATCAAAATCGGTTCACCCAGTCCAAAGTTATGAGGTAACAAACATTTAAAAAATATATACAGTCGAATTGAGAACCTCCTCCTTTTTGAAGTCGGTTGAAAATACAGTCAAATTGAGAACCTCCTACTTTTTATGTCACCCAGGCCGTCATTAGCAATCTATGACACCTCATTCATTAAAATCGGTTCAGTAGTTTAGGTTCTATTGTACAACATACATAGACTGCCAAAACCATTATCCTTCCTTTTGGCTTCGCTATAATCGGGTAGAAAGGAGAATCAGCACTTGCTTATTACCAATTTTTTTTCCCTTTAACTCTCAAAAGGCTAAACAGATTTTACCTACTGTACTAGTTTTAAATTTACTATATTTGGCGACAAAAGTTATAGCAGCTTTAATGACAAAATTTAAAACATTTCAAGAAAATAAAAAAGCGGCCAAGTGCGAGTCGGACTCGCCCATGAAGGGTTCCGAAGCAGCGAGTAACATAATATAAAAGTTCTAGTAGTAGTATATAGTAGTTCGTTGTAACTTAGATCGATGTTTTATTTAATAATAGGGTTTTTTTTGCGGTTTACGATTTATGACGTATTAAAAAAAAACTACTCACTAGATCTCGTTCAAACCAATTTTCGGTGGAAGTTTGCATGGTAATGAATATCATATTTTTTTTTTAGTTCTATCATTTTCTTATTTTAGAAGTGACGGGGGGGGGGCGAGAGATGGTATTAGGAATATTCATCCTCTGTCAAACATAATTATATTATTATGGAACATGGGATTTGAACTCACAATACTTGCCGCAGTAGAAAGCGGTGTGGCGACCGCTTAAACCAATAGGCCAAGCGGGCAGCCAAAAAACCATACTTGTCTTGTAAATACGAAAGTAACTCTGTCCGTCTGTCAAGCTTTCACAGCCGAACCGCTGCACCGATTTCAATGAAACTTTTTTTTTTTTTTTTTTTTTTTTTTTTTTTATGTCTGGCCCGCCAAAATGACTCTACTCTGCCTGATGGAAAGCATAAGCAGAATCCAAGAGTATTGGTCGCCATACTCACTGCGAATGCAGACAATACAGTATGGCGACCCACACCATGGCGGCCTAGTGATGCTGCTGCATCTTTTAGTCTAGTCAACAAGTATGGAACTTGTTGACTAGACTATTTGGGCCTCCGGTCTCGCACTCACCAACGAAACACGACAGCACGAACGTGGTCATTTTACGTTGATTTTCTGTGCGAGGGTAGTACCGCCCCGGTCGAGCCGGCCCATGCGTGCTGAAATCAGCGTGGCTCTACTACCTTAAAAATAACTTGGCATGGTGATTCTTTGATTCTCTAGGAAGGACATAAGCTACTGCGATAACCGACTTTACTGACAGGTAGTTGATGATATAAAGAGTAACTTAGGCTACTTTTTCTTAACCGTGATCGTGTATTTTGAATTTTTTGGCTTAAAAAAAGGAGGTGGTTATTAATTCGACTGTATATATTTTTTATCTGTTTGTTACCTAATAGCTTTTGACCGGATGAACCGTTTTTGATGATTCTTTCTTTATTTGAAAGCTGGTCTTTCCATGTGGTTCGATTTGAATTTGGTCCACCTCTTGAAGTCGGGTCTTTTTTAATTAAAATTTAAGATTATTTTAGACAGGCTTCGCAGCACGGCGTTACTCACGGTTGTTGTTTTACCGCGGGTGACACCGCGGGGCTCAGCTAGTCAATCCTATGATTGCAGAGGCCATTAGGTCAGTAGGTAGGTATTACATGATGTCAACATAATATATGCACTCATTACATTAAAACTAAAAGCAATTCAGGTTTAAAAGATTTACTTACGCCAATTGTCAAGCTCTCATCCAAAAGAATTCTTAGCTTATATTTCCTTGCTAGCTGCACCAGCCTTTTCAATGGACACATTTCTCCAGTGTTGTAATAAATTGATTCTATCACTAAGAAAGCTCTTCGACGAGGGTTTAATTCCTTCTTGCTCGCTGCTTCAGCTAGCATTCTCTCTAGATCATCAGCATTATTGTGTTTGAAGTAACGGACAGTGCTCCGTGAGGCATCTAATCCTTTTTGGATGGCAAACCAGACGCATTCATCACTGGAATGTAACATTTACATTAACAATTGTTGTACCCTTACAGCCATGTTTTTTTTTTTTTATGAAATAGTGGGCAAACGAGTAGACGTATCGCCTGATGGTAAGCGATAACCGCCGCCCATGGACACCCGCAACACCAGAGGCGTCACAAGTGCGTATAGAACTATAGATGTGGTAAAGATAGTTTAAAAAAAACTAGCCTACGTTATTCTTTATATCATCAGCTATCTGCTAGTGAAAGTCCCATCTAAACCAGTATAGCCATTACAGAGATTAACTGGAACAGACGGTCAAAAAATTTTAAAACTGTGTTTTTATGTCAGTACCGGATATATTTTCATATGCATTTAGTGAAAAACTGTTAATTTTACATTCCAAACAGGCACATAAATTTATTTATTTGTATAGATAAATATCAGTAGAACTAGGTTCGTTTATATGTAATGAATATTTTATTAGTAAGTAACTATGTGGTTTCTACTTATAAGATCATTTTTAACCCCCAACGCAAAAAGAGGGGTGTTATAAGTTTGGCGTCGATGCCTGTCTGTGTGTGTGTGTGTGTGGCATCGTAGCTCTCAAACATATGAACCGATTTCAATGCGGTTTTTTTTCATTTCAAAGCCAGTTTCCTTGCGGTGGTTCTTAGCTATATTTAGTTAATATCTGTCCAGCAGTGTACGAGTATCAGCTCTTTTCCAAAATGATGTAAGGCATTTTTGGCGAATGATTAATTGATTATGTGCTTCATGCGTGCCGTATAATCATTTAATGACTATTAATTTATAAATTCGACCTGATGTTGCGTAGGGGGTTTTTTAATTTATGATTTTATTTCATTCAATTTGTTCATGACAAAAATAGTGTATGGGCTATTCCAGGCTATAATCTTCCTTTGCATCAGAAATTTGACGCCAAATGATAGTTATTGGCGACCCCAGCTCTAAGACATTACAATTTTATCTATTACTTGCAACCTGCCCCGGCTTCGCACGGGCTCTTTACGGAAAATATAATATAGCCTATGTTACTCCAAGAAGATGTGCTGCTTAATTTTTTCCGACGTCTTCAACAAATATCGTTATATTTTAGCCAATATACTAAAAAAATAACAAATTATATACGAAAACCTTCCTCAAGAATCACTCTATATATTGGTAAAAAACGCATCAAAATCCAGCCAGTAGCTTTTCAGATTATCGCGAACAGACAGACAGACAGACGCGGCGGAGGACCTTGTTTTATAATATGTAGTGATATATTACTACAAGTATAATGTCACGTTATTGCTCACTAGGAACTCCAAAACCATCTAAATTCGATTTTCAAATTTTATAATTAATTATGTGTGTTTAGCTGGCGTACCTAAGATAGGATAGTTAGCATCACGCTTATACCAGTAGGAGCAAAACATGATTGAAAAGACATGCAAACGAAGTTGCCTGGGTAAGGTAGTAGTTATTTATAATAGCAGAATGTTCATCACTTGCATGTTACGTCAAATGGACATTATAGTATTTCCTACACTATATTTTCCTTAATTCCATTATGTGTGCGGTGTTACCTGTGGTTATTGTCGTACCGCGGGTAACGCCACGGGGCAAAGCTAGTCTAAAAAAAGTAGCCTAAGTTACTTCTTATATCATCAGCCACCTATCAGTGAGAGTCCTGTTAAAATCGGTCTAGGCGTTCCAGAAATTAGCCAGAACAAACAAAAATGTTATTTTGGTATATGTACCTTGTGTATAAATGCATTTAGTAAAAAGTGGTTATTTTAATATTTCAAACAGACACACCAATTTTATTTATTTGTCTGCGGCTTTGCCCTCGTGTATGTCAGTTATCATGTAAAGAGTAGCGTACACCCTTCCTCAAGAATAAAAGTATTTCCATGAAAAATTTCAATGAAATCTTGAAAATGATTCTTCGGCTTCTTCTATACAAACCTGGCTTCGATTATGGCTAAACGAATTTGCTTATTGTAGAGATTAATAAGTTGAAACCAACTTTTATTGTAATAACGGAGACACATTTAAAACCTAGTATTAGTAGTGCCCTGGTGGACATCAAAGGCTACACTTTATTTAGACATGACCACGCTAAGGGGACAGGGTGGGGAGAAGTTGCAATATATGTATCACTTAAACTAAATAATACACCCATACAGGTGACCCTACAGCCTACTTTTAATATCAGGCAGGTTGAAGCCCTATGGTTAAATATACAATGCGGTAAAATGTTACTCACCGGTGTGTACCGACCAACCCATTATACCTTTGATGAGTCTGACAGGCTTCTATTTGAAACAATTAAACACGCTACAGATGGTAACAATACCTTGCTAATTATGGGAGATGTTAACCTGCCTGATTTGAGATGGCCACTACACAACTTTGACGCGGACACATATATCTTGCTTCATGGTAAATTTGTAGACATGTACACAGACGCAGACGTACAATACGTAGACAGTAATCTACACCAACTTGTCACAAATATAACTAGAAAGAGAAATAATGAGGAATCACTACTGGATTTAATACTGTGTAATGAAGAAAACTTTTGTACAAAAGTGGAACACCATCCCAACATAGGAAACAGTGATCATCAAGTATTAGTGGCGACAGCACAGATCAGAATCAACTCTACTAGCAAAAATACTACTCAAAAACCACGTATGAACTTCTTCAAAGCTAATTATGAGAAAATAACCCAAATGCTTGCTGACAATAACATTGTGGATACAAATGTTACCGATGTTGAGGTAGCCTGGACAGACTTCACAAGAAAAACACACAATGCCATTGATGCTCATGTACCAGTTAAAAAGCCACATAGGATTTGCAATATGAATAAACCATGGATCAATCATCAGGTGCTGGATTTGGCAGAGAATAAAAAACGCCAGTGGAAACAGTACATTTTGAGCGGTACTAATGAATCATATAAAAGATACAGACAAGCAAACAATCACTTAACAACCACTGTTAGAAAATTAAGAATGGAATTTGAAAAAGCAAATATTAAATGCGGACCAAAATCATTCTATTCTTACATGCGTCAACAACTATCTTCAACGGTGTGTGTGCCACCATTATTAAAGGATGAAAGAGGGAATATTGCTAGTGATCAAAAAATAGTAGCTGATTGATTCGTGCTACAATTTGAAAAGTCCTTTGTTGTGGAACCAACTTATTCACATGTCCCAAAGATACAGATTCCTAGAGTTGAAAATTCCATACAGTCACTCATATTCACACCAGATAAAGTCAGTAAAACCCTAACTACCTTTAAAGATTCTACGTCGATGAACCCAGACGCCTAGCCTTCACTTTTATTGAAACAGTGCAGCCATGTTCTTGGATCCCAGCTGGCCCATATATTATTATGAACCTATCACTAAAAAACGGAAAACTACCTCAAGAGTGGAAAGTAGCCCATGTTACTCCAATATATAAAAAAGGTGATAAACACTTGGCTGCTAATTATCGGCCCATCAGTCTCACAAGTATTGTCTGTAGAACGATGGAGAAAATTATAGCAGTGGAACTTAGAGCTTTCATGAATACAGAAAACATCACTATCGATGAACAGCATGGTTTTATTCCGAAAAGATCTACAGTCTCGAATCTCCTTACGTGTCTGGACAACTGGAAGACAACTGGGACAAACATCAGCCAACCGACGTTGTTTATTTAGATTACGAAAAAGCATTTGATCGGGTCCCAATTAAACGGCTTGTAGCCAAACTTGAACACCTTGGAATTCGTAGACAAGTCCTCCAGTGGATAGGAGACTTTCTAAGCAACAGAAAGTTCAAAGTAAGAGTGGGTGAAACACTATCAGATACTCACGACGTACACAGTGGGGTACCTCAGTGCTCGGACCGATATTGTTTGTGTTGTTTACAACGGATTTGAAGAATGTGATTCACTCAAACTTATCAGTATACGCAGATGACACCAAAATCATGGGTAATTTTTTCTACTAATTTCCCACAACATAATTCAGGAAGACCTGTACAGAATTGTGCAGTGGACAAAAGAATGGCTGATTTCACTTAATGCAACTAAAAAGACATTCAAATGTTGGAAAGGGTCCAAAGAAAGGCAACTAAAATGGTTATTTCCTTGAAAAACATGTCATACGTAGAACTACTCTTGGAACTCAACTTGCCAACACTGGAGCAGAGAAGAATGAGAGGAGACCTTATAGAAACTTACAAGATCCTCAACCACCACTACAACGTGAGAAACATTAAATCCATGTTCACAATGAACCCGAACACACAACTAAGAGGTCACTCTATGAAGCTTAGCAAGCTTGGGTGTGCTAGCAATCCCCGAAACCATTTCTTGCCAAACCGAGTGGTGCGTGTGTGGAACTCTTTGCCGGAAATCGTGATTAGTGCTCCGAATATAAACTTATTTAAAAACAGACTTGATGAACATTTAAAAACAAAAGAGTAAAGATATGCACGCATCAGCTTTAAGCTGCTAGTGTATTAAATATAATAATAATAAAACAGTACCTATTAAAGGCTATTCATAAGGACGATGATTCTACAGGACTTCGGTAAAATACTATAATAAATGCTTTAATTTATTACACTGAAGTATAACATCCTATCCGAGTTCTGCAAGGCAAATCATTTAAATAATAAAGATAACTTACGCAAATACTATGTCTCCTCTCTTAGCATAAGACGGTATTGCACTCGCAATAGTTGAGAAACCGTATGAGTACACGCAGGTCTCATCTACTTCCAGAAATTTTGCCAGACGCTCTTCTAGGTCTAAATGCACGTCAATCGTGCCATAAAACCCTCGGGGACCACAGGATCCCACACCATATTTATCTAAAGCTTTTAAAGCACCATTCATTATAGATTCCTCATTGTGAAGGCAAAGGAAACTCGTAGCGCCGACGTTCAAGGTATTCTCATCAATTTTACCCATCAAAGGAGGTTCTTCAACAGTAACATCGTACTCTACGAGTGGCAGAGGCTTCCAGTTATTTGGAACTCCGTTACTTAGAGGATCGTCGTCTTTAGACTTCTTTTGGCTCCAAAAGTAATAAGCTGATATAATTATAACCTGTAAACTAACTATCAATGTCCACCAGCCCGCCTGAAAGGCAATTACTCATTACAATTAGGTAAATAATTTGATAAGAAAATTATATGAAACGAAACATACCATATCGAACATATCAACCAAGATCATTTTGCACTACTAATTCTACGTATTGAATTATTTATTTATTCAGAATTCCTTCTGATTAGTGAAGTTAGAAATAGCGAAATATTGGAATGGAATGAAACAGATGTTCTTAGTTTCGGCTACGAACGGCTAGTCAGTGTCACTGACTGACAACTGACAGTTGACAAGCCCCACGATGTTGCCTTTTCAGGAGATCGTTTTTTGTTTCTTTCGAAAGACGGTCCCCATCCCCATTTTATCTCATCCTTTAGAGCATGTTATAAACATGAAGGGGCAGCTGAACGGGCGAAAAGAAGATGTAAAGAGAGAGACAGACTCTAACTAAACTCAGTCTCTCTCCTCCGATCACGCTTTCCGCCCGTTTGGCTGCCCCTCAAGATATAAATGCGCTTAAGGTCTAAACCTATTAACCTCATCTTTTTATAGCAAAATGTAGTTCTCAGTCAAGTTCCACTTGCTAGAAGCGTGCGGATAATCTTTGTTTCACTACAAAATAACAAAAAAGGACCACGTAAAATAGTCACTTCACAATACCACTCAAGATTTTAAAAATTCTAGAGACACGTGCTAAGCTAACCAATCGTACAACGCCTGGCAACCAGCCGCACAGACTATTATGAGATCCTAGACCAGCCCACTGAAGTAATGGACCAGCCGGATCAACTAGTGTAGAGATAAGGAGTACAATCTCTATGTTAAAAAAGTGTCCGCCAAAATGCTTTAATTAGGTGATCCAGCTGGCGAAAAGATAATCAAATGAACTATTATTTGTTTATGTTTGTCGGACACTTAGTACGCACACACTACACACCCTAGAGTTGAGGTGTGTAGTTTTTAAGTAATATTAATGCACTGCACGTTTGGCCTAGTGGTTTAACGGTCACCACGCTGTTTCCTACTTCGCCAAGTGTCGTGGGTTCAAATCCCACGTAGGAAAACACTTTGTGTGATCCACAAATTGTTGTTCTGAGTCTGGGTGTTCTTTGTGTCCGTTTCATGTATGTTTGTAAAGTCCCCCGCGACACAGGATTTATTCCTAGTGCGGGAGTTGTCTTTTAAAAAAAAAAGTATTTATTCATTATCAAAGCAATGTTCTTAGTTAGTCAACAAAACATTTTTTTTTATTATTTATCAAAAACGTACACTTAAAATTGCAGAAAAATATATATTACGCGAAATATAAGCATATTTAATGATTATTTTATGTATGGCTCTGCCAAAATGACTCTACTCTGCCTCTGCCGAAAGCAGAAGCAGAATTCAAGAGTGGTGGTCACCATGCTCATTGTGAATTCAGCATGGCGACCCACACCATGGCGGCCTAGTGATGCTTCTGCATCATTGGGACTCCGGTCTCGCCATAGACCTACTTCAGTGGGTCTCGCACTCACCAACGAAACACGACAGCTGTCATTTTACGTTGATTTTTTGTGCGAGGGTACCGCCTCGTTCGCGTCGGCCCGTTCGTCATATATCAGCGTGGCTCTAAATTAGCCTTTGAGATGTCGCACCAAGATGGCGTCGTAATTGCCTGGGTGTTGAGTGTCTTTAGGTATGCACTTGAAGTGCACTTCAGATGCACTTCCGGGTCTCATTAAAATGCCGATTAGCAAAAAAAAAAATTTTAGGCTATAAACAATTTTGGTATTATTAAAAGGGTTACTAAAAAGCATATCAGATAATGTATAATTGATTAGAATTGTACATAGAATTAAATTAGTAAATCGATGATGAAAGTAGGAAAAGTGTTTTTTTTTCTCAATGTACTGTTATATAAGGTTAAATGATTGTAAATAAAGCATTTCATTCATTTATTTCAAGTAGGTAATCGTTATTTTTATTTAAAACTACAAAGTATAAGTAACAATATACTCTGAAAAAAGGTCACTTCTCCATACAAATTTTTTACACAATAATTTATCAACAATAGCCCATTGTTCCCAATATTCCCGCTTCGAAATCTTTCGAAATCCCTAAAAAAATGGTGTTTGTTTACACTTCAAATGTCGGCTCAACTTTTGTTGGAGTGGCTTGGCCCATACATAAGTATTTAATTATTTATAATGATAATTAATTATAATGTCTTGGAATTGACAGACAGTCTAAATTTTTAAGAAATTGTTGACAGGGCTGCTCTTATCTCTTCGTCGATCAGCTTGAGGCGTTTCCCTTTTTTGGTTTTTATTGTGGTGAGAGTTCTAAATCGTAATTCACATAAATGTGATGCCATTCAAAATTATATTCATTGAAATATTCTTCCGTTACTTTAAATATTTCTTCTCCAGTTGTCTGGTTAGGCAGTGGCAGACAAAATAAAAAGTCCTTAGAAATTCTTCATATAAGCAGCTTATACGCACAGACCTCAAGCACTTTGAACAGGAAAGGAAGAATAGAAATAATGCAAAAATGTTAAGGAAATGAGGGACTACTTTTTTGGGTAAAGGGATGACTTACGCCAATGAGAGGGGAAAATTCCGGAGTCAAGGGAGACGTTGATTATGTAGGTGATTACTAAGAGGATATGGTCCAGGATGGTTACAATCATACGTCAGCTAATGGTAATGCCATCATGCCCCATGATTGGTGACGAGCAGATTTCCCTAGTGGCCGTTTGCGGAACTAACGTAAGACAGATACTTCTACCTGACAGTTTAATATACAGAGCGAGTGCATTGTTATTTTAAATTCTTTCTACAATGATTTCATTGATAGACGTCTACGGAGTAGTAAAAAATACTTTAAGACCACTTCGTGAGGGTGATCAGTATTTTTAAAGTGGAATGTTAACGTGTATTGGTGACGAGCAGATTTCTCTAGTGGCCGTTAGCGGAACTAACGTAAGACAGATACTTCTACCTGACAGTTTAATATACAGAGCGAGTGCATTGTTATTTTAAATTCTTTCTACAATGATTTCATTGATAGACGTCTACGGAGTAGTAAAAAATACTATAAGACCACTTCGTGAGGGGGATCAGTATTTTAAAAGTGGAATGTTAACTATTTTTATCTGTCATACGTTAGTTCTGCGACTTGCCGCTAGGGAATCTGCTCGTCACCAATAGGTATGATAATATTTTTGACTCCTCAGAGGGCACTGGACAAAATCTATTAAATATTTAGCGTTAGACACTTTGTTTGAAAATCCAGCGTAGTAGTGGATAAGAGATGACAATTGATATAATTCAAACTAATACTACTTTTGAACTCGGAATGTTGTTGTTTGTATATATATTTACCAAATTTCGCAACATTAGAAGAAGACTATGTTTTGAAGAATGTGTCGGCGTTTGCAGTCTTATAAAGAGTCCACCTACTTTCATGCTGATATCTTCTAAAACGTCGAAAGGCCTGAGCCCTACTTCCAATAGCCACACGTATCCCTTCAGTCGTTCAGGTGTCGGGGCACGTTTCATTTTTACCGTTCTAATCGATTTTATAAAGATTAATGATGACGTCGTTAAATATATAGGTATACTGACTTTGTTGTTAACATTAGTAGCAGCAGCCATACTCGTCCAATCTAATTCAGCACCATCTGCATGTAGCTTTTCGATATCCGTGCATTGAAACCTGCGGATCTGACAAACTTTAAGAGGTGCTTTGAGAGGCTTCAGGGTATAGGATAGGTAGATATATAAATAAATATAAATATTTTGTACATCTAACACACAACGCCATCTAGTCCCAAGCTAAGCAGAGCTTGTGTTATGGGTACTAGACAACTGATACAAATACATATATACTTTTTTATTTGTAAATACATACATATAATACATAGAAAACACCCAAACTCCAAAACAAATATTTGTAGATCATACAAGCATTTGGTCCGACTCGGGAATCGAACCCGAGACCTCATGATCAGCAGTCGCACACACCAACCGCGAGACCAACGAGGCAGATCAAGTGATGCGCTGTGGGTTTTCCGATCCTAAAGATTCCAGAATTGTTTCCAGACTGGAGAAGTAGTTAATAGCAGAAGAGCAGTAGATTACACCTAGAATAACGCTAACTCTCTTGACCAACCCACACTTAGTAGAGATGAATAAAATAAAACGCCTCCCTCGTGCGTTCGCGTAATGTAAAAAGATAATTTAAATTAGTGTACCTAAGTACTTTTCTTCAGTCCGTCTATTTAGGTTTGTAGGATAACCTTCTTTTTCCGCGGCACACCAACAAACGACTACGGTACACCACTTTGCGGAACACTGACCTAATTAGTGCATTTTGGCGGACACTTTTAACTTCTAGATTGTACTCCTTATCTCTATACTCCATGGTTAGAATCTTTGCATCGCCAATCAAAGGCAGGCTAATTTAGGTTTGTTTTAAATGGTAATGGCAAGCAATTACCGCCGCCAATGGACACCCGCAACACCAGAGGCGTCACAAGTGCGTTGCCGGTCTTTTGGAGGAAAAATACAGATAATCTAAATTATTTTAGTGGGTATTTATAAAATAGGTTAATTAAAAGTAACCCACTTTTAATTCTATTATCTTTTGGATTTTTCGTCCGAAGTGAATACATAAAAACAGCAATTCTAAAAACTTTATTAAATATTTAATAAACTCTTAAAAAAAAGATTTTATTATTATTTTAAACTAGAAACATAACAAAACAAAAACTTAAATTACAACAATGAAAATTATTTTTGTACTATCTGTGCGAAGCGCAAGGGCACATTTTTACTAAGTCCTAAAATGTAGAGTTTGTGAAGTTAAGATTGGTAGAGTTAGGGCGTGTATATTCAGAAGCTTCGCTCTACACGAGATCTGGTATCTTTTTCACAGGGTAAGCCATTTGCAGTCGTCTTGGCAACATTTTCGATGGGATAGTTTATTAATGATAAAAGTTTCAAAACTTTAAAATTTGAATGTGACAAGTAGAGTTGCCAATTATGGCCTGCAACAGACGGAAAATAATAAAAATAATAATAATAAAAACGTTTATTTCTCACCAAAACCAAAATACATAAATTACTTACGAATTGAATTACATAATATCCAGGTAGTATTTCGGTTGAGGATCGCTGGTGCCCGTGGTAGGCATAAAATTGCCTGTGTTACAGGTCACCAGGGTCCTCGCTCCGAACCAGTTTATACAAAATCAAACGCTATGAATAAAACAAGGAACAAAAGAGACAGTATACTAATTTAAAAACTTAAAATTATATAGTGAACAAACATGTTGAAAAGTAGTATAAAAGTTTTATTAATTTTTTATTTTTCCATGGAATTATGTGTGCATGCGTGCGAGCGCGCGCGTGTGTGTGTGTGTGTGTGTGTGTGTGTGTGTGTGTATTTGTTGTAAGTTTAAGTGTGATGTCTAGCATATACCATTATAAAAGTAGATGGCTACTCCAGAACCACCAATAAATCCTCGGTTTCTTCGTATGTTTGCTTCAAGAGCCATTCCGTTACAACTATGTGGCATTGGTATGAGTTTAGTTTATAAAAAGTCAAAACTTTATTAATTTTATTGTATAAGTAGGGTCCCAGAAAAACAAAGAATTTACGGCAAAATGACGTATTTATTTTAGATGTTATAACGATGGGTTTGTTGCGACGAACACTCTCTCGCGTGTAATGGGTCTGTGCGTGTTGTCTAAATATTGTAGCTTGCACAAATAGCTGCCTAACTGTAGGCACTTGACAAAACTCATAAAGTTTTATGGTTGGGAACAGACGCGGCTTAGAACAGCAAACCTTGAGTACCGCTCTCTGGGCGCGCTCTAGGGGTACTATGTGGGTTTTAGCCGAACCGCCCCATGTGGTAATGCAGTAATTTAAGATAGATTGACACAGTGATTGATAAACCATTTTCATTATCTGGGGATCCGCTGACTGTCGAAGTTCTTTGAATATGTAAATTAGTTTACGTGTTCTACTTGTTAAATACTCAATATGGTCCCTAAAGTTCAGGCCGCTATCGATAATAATACCGAGATACTTTATGGACGATACTCTCTCGATACAACCACCCGCAGAACCGCTGAATCCAGTTGCAGTTATTTGAAGCGAACCATCCAATTGGATTGGCTTGCGAATAGAAAAGTCTATTACTTTGGTTTTGTCTATATTTAACGTGAGCAAGTTATCATTAAGCCATTTACGAACCACGTCGAATCCCTTTTGCGCAAAACCATATGTATCCGGCCATGAACCCGATGAGAATACTAACGCCGTGTCGTCAGCGTATGAATAAACTGTACCTTGGTCAAGTTCGATATCACACAGTTCGTTAATGTAAATAAGGAACAAACTAGGGCCGAGAATACTTCCTTGGGGCACGCCATATGTTATAGGTATTTCAGTGCTGGCGTAGGGGCCAATCTTTACTAACTGGGTTCTATTCGTTAAATAGCTTTGGAAAAAGGATAGTTGAACTCCTCTTATTCCTAGTGACTCGAGCCTCTTCACAAGTATGGGGACCGAAACCGTATCGAAAGCTTTTTTTAGATCTAGAAACAACGCTACACATTTCTGACCTACATCTAGTTGTTTAACTACGTTGTCAACTAAAGCATGAACAGCATCATCCGTAGACAATTTCCTTCTGAACCCGAACTGTTTAGCAGATAATAATTTACGCGATTCCAAATACGTAACAAGTCTCCGATTCGTTATTTTTTTGAGTACCTTCGACATTGCTGGGAGAACCGATATAGGTCTGTAATTTTCAACACAGTTCCGATCCCCCGACTTGTGAATTGGGTGGAGAAGACCTCTTTTAAAGTGGTCAGGGAAAATTCCAGTGCCAATGCTGAGATTACAAATGTAAGTGAGAGGGGGCACCAGTATTCCGACATACTTCTTCAAAAAACCACCTGAGATACCATCCCACCCCACTGCACAGTTGGTCCTCAGAGACATAACAATATCCTTCACTTCAGATTCATCCGTCTCCAACATTACAAAAGAGTCAGCGGTCTCGGACTGAATATTAACGGGAGAGGGAAATGAGGATCTACAAATAGCATCCGCGAGCTGATTACCAACACCTGCAAAATAGGCATTAACACTGTTAATTTCCTGTTGCTTGTCTTTATTAGACTCTAAGAGGTTACCTGCGGATGATTTGGGTTTGATTCCGTTTGTAACCGATCGAATAACCTGCCACATGTGCTTAGAGTTCTTACCGGCTTTTTTAAATTCTGCTCTTTCATATTCTTTTTTGGCCTTGCGTATAATTGCCGTACAAAAGTTGCGGTATCTTTTATAAGACACTGATATAATTTCATCCGAGGGGTTCTTTCTATGTTTCTTGTATAGGTTGTCCCTATTGCGCATGCATTTGAGAAGTCCTGGAGTAATCCACGCCTTGCTTGGACGCCGCCTGCAGGGCAACTTTATTGTTTTTGTGTTTTTTGCGAGCGCAGAGAGAATAGGGTCTAAGAATAATTTTGTGGCGAGATTAGGATCACTTACTGCAAAGACAGGGTTAAAATTAATACCATAAAGCTCAGCAGACAGACTATCCTCGTCGATTTTGGTTGCAGTGTGGTGGGTTTTATGGGCAACGCCTTTTAATGACATTGCCAGCAGCACTGCGAAGTGGTCCGTAACAGTAGTCTCGAGAACAAGCACTTTAGAAGTCAGCGATGTCTTCAGGTTTATATGATCAAGGCAGGTGGAACCGTGGGTTGGGAAGGCATGACCGAGAAAGAGGCCATGCTGTGCTAGGACATCAAGATAGTCCAAAGTATGTGTAGTTGTGTTTTTATGGATAACATCAATGTTAATGTCCCCAATAAGAGCTATATTTCTATAAGACTTTAAGCTCGCAAAAAATCTATCCAAGGAATTAATAAAATTTGACGGGTCATGAAATGCGTATGGTCTATAAATTGCAACAACAGCCAGCTCCGAACCCATAGTAATCAACAAGCAGCTTGCATCGGATACCTCCGGCTCAATGACTTTGACATTGGATAAAGTCGTCTTCAAATAAACCACTACCCCGTCATTTTTATTGTGAACTTTAAATGTTTTATATGCAATATATCCGTCTATTTCTAGTATTACTTGGTTACATGAAAGCCAGCACTCGGTCAGAACGATGAGGTCGATGGCTATGTTTATTCTTGATAATAGTGTTAAAAATCCCGAGAAATTAGCGTTTACACTACGTATATTCTGAGATAATACGGTAATATGAAAACTCGAAACACGCAGCAAATCATTGCATTTCTCCGGGCAACACATCAGTGAGTCGCAAAAAGAAACATTACCTATGTTATCTAATAAATCATTGATCGCTGAGAATTTGTAAACAATAAACTATCATTAGGCAAACGCGAGTATAAATAAATTTGATATTTAAATAAGTGTATCTAAGGGTTAGTGTATCGTATAATAATAGCATATTACTTATTATGCCACTCAAACATACCGTTACTGTGCCATTGAAAAAATAAAACGGTATAATATTGATCTCAGTGTGTAGGTGAATCACAAGGGCCTTAAAGTTGTTTATGAATGTGATGTTATTAATTTGTACAAACCAGGGAGGTTTGATTGTGTTTGAAGTGTATAAGTTTTGTGTATTAGTGTAATAATTCCAATAAAAACCATATTTAAAAATGTAAAAATAAAAAGTGGGTGACTTGGTAAAAAGATGCATGCAAATCAAAATAAACATAAACTGTTGCATTTCTAAGAAACGTATGCTGTAGGAGGCACACTGAGGCCACAGATTATTTAAAAATATTAATGGGCCTATTATAATTAGCGTAAGTAATACAAAAAACAATAATAAATCTTTACCCAGTCATTTCGCTTTTATGGTGGGTAAATCGTTTTCATCCCTAATTGTAAGCCGTGAACCGCCGTCCTCTTTCTTCATGTAAATATTTCCTCTTCTTGTCCAGCAATATTTAAACTTTAATGTCTTTGCTGCTTCTCGGGCCAAAGCAAATAATTTTTTATCTTTATTCGTGAGACTCTCAGAAATATATACTGGATTCGCGGGACCCGGGAAACCAATTGTCAACGAAGAAAGTTTATTATTGGGATTATTTTGATTAAATTCCCTCACGCCATTCAATATTCTGTTTTTTGATAAAACGGAGGTCAGGTCAGTTACGACTGCTGTTCCTGATTTTGTCGTAATCCTATATACGTCTCTAATGTCAGAGGACGGTACTTCTGTGTTGAATGATTTGCAAGTTTTTTGTATTAATTCACACAAGTCTTGTTGTGTCTCTTGCTTTAGTTGTTGGGGTAAATTGCGGAACTCGATGACTGTGAACTTGAGCTTTTTTTGCATGTCATCTATTTTATTTTCTAATGAGATTATGTAATTTAAATTTTTCTGACGTTCCTGTTCCATTTTAAGAAGTCTATGCCTGATGTCTTCGTATTGTGACGACATAAATTTGATAGACTTTTCCAGTTCGTTGCTGGTAGCTTTAATACTGGCATTCTGTTCCTTGAGTTCGGCCATGTCGGAGCATAGTTTGTTCAAAATTGCATCCTGGCCTGTCTTCCAGTCACACAGCATTGCCATTAGCTCCTCCTTAAGGGTAAGTTCTTCGGACTTCTTTTCGTCTTCTTTCCGAGGTCTTTTCGGTCGTCTACCAACGCATCGAATTGGGCTTTCTGGATCAAGCGTGGCCATATCAGTTTCCGAAGATACTTGGAGTACACTTTTTTGCTTATTCGGAGGCGTTCTCGCTGGTGGTCCCATGTTGTAATTTTATATATCTTTTTTTTTTTTCTTTTTTTTGAAACTGACTTAGGTTCACAGTTTTAGTAGTCGGCACGTATCCAATAGGTACACAATAACCAATACAGCAAAACCGGTCTATTAAAGAAACTATACAAAATTGAATTTATATTAAGTTGTTTATGTTATAGTTTTATTATAAATAGAAAAGAAACAATTGCGAATGATATTTAAGCGTAGGGTAGTGCGCACGACTAGACGCTTCCGCGGTCCGGTGGCGAGGTGATGGTGGTGGAAAATGTTGAATCGTTAAAATTAAACGGACATTTTTTTTAGAAGTCCATCGATGGTTTTCGTTTCTTGATTGAACTTGGCTAAAGGAGGCATTAGCAATTTGACACAGGTTGCAGTAATGGCAGATTACTGTTTTATGTTGTGAGCATCTTTACCTACATCAAACTAATATTACTTACGAGTATAAAGGTGAAAGTTTGTGAGTGTGTATGTTTGTTATTTCTTCACGCAAAAACTACTGAACTACTTACTTACTGCGGATTTAGATGAAACTTTACAGTAATATAGCTTATACATCAGAATAACACGAAGGCTACTATTTGCCGCGATAATCGACATCCACGCGGGCGGAGCCGCGGGCGACAGCTATTAATAGGTATAAAATAAAGTCGCTTCCGCTGCCAATGCAGTTTTCAGCAACGATAGTGATTCAAGAGCAAAGTTTATAAGTGTATTTTATAGTACATAGAGGAAATCTGAGAAATTCAAAGACTAGTTAAAATTAAAATGAGGTATGGTAGACAGAAATTGTAATCTTTGGTACATTATTACAAAACAGTATTTTTAAGTAACATTGCAAGTATAATCGTAAAAGTTACAAAAATATTTATAAATGTATAAAATAATTTAGTGAAATTTTGGAACGAAGTTCCTTATGGGGCGTTGCGGAGGGGTATCCTAGCCGGCAAAAAACGTCCACAACGTAAGATTTACGCCTCGGTGTTAAAATGATAGCGTATGAAAAAGATGTGAGCTCTCGTGTTCGAATCCCGTGTAGGATCAATTTCTTTTGATTTGCAAATATTTGGGAGTTTTTTTAGGAGTTTGGATGTTTTCTATGTACACACATCAAAAGTGTCTAGGGATCAACATATGTGTCTAGGGATCAACATATATTTTTGCAATAACTTTTCTCCTGATTGATATTAATTAAAATTTTCTTTAAGGATTCATCAAATAAAGTGTTTTCCTTTGTCACAGTAACGATAAACCAAGTCACCTTTGCATTAATAAAGAAATTTGCCATTTTCCTAATAAAAGGATTTCTGACATTTGAACCACTAACATTAAAGTTCGAAAAAAAGACTGAAATAACAGTTTTCTTTAAAATTTTATTAGGTAACTTAAACAATTAATAATCCGTGTTTCTACCGCGAACACTAACACAAGAACATCGGTTTGGCATACTCAAAATGAGTTCATCCAAATCACGCTGTGGAATGGCCGCCCATGTTCGTTGCAACAACAAAAAAAGGTCTTCTTGCGACTGGATACCCTCCATATTCGGCAGAGCTCTTCTCTGTAGCATATCCCATGCATGCTCAATCGGGTTCAAGTCTGGCGACTGAGCAGGCCAGGGCCAAAGCCACATCTCAATCTCAAGAAATCCGCATAAAAATGCTTGATCCCTAGACACTTTTGATGTGTGTATATTATGTATGTATTTACAAAAAATGACCGAAATATTTATTTACTTATTTCATGAACGAAAAATTTATATAATCTGCAAGTTGCATGTAACAAGTACGGAATAACTCTATAATGAAAAGATTAGTAACCCACAACTAAGACCACTATCATTACATTAAACAGTTTATGATGTTGATGATGATGATGGTCTTATCTATGGTAAAATTTATATTATTTTTTCTGAAATATCAGTGAAACGATTCAAAATTATATCGTGTATTTAAAATTCTGTTATACAGTGCATTTAAAATTATATTCTATGTATCTTTTACTTCAATTCTCTGCGATGGTAATCGCCTCCTTTTTTATTTTTATCGATAAAAAAAATCATGATAAAAAATGTATACCCGAATAATTATTTTCTTTATACCTTGAATAGAATTTGAAATGAATATTTTTATTATAAGGAACTTCGTTCCTATCTGGTGTCCCACGACACCACATGACTTTTTTATTTTTTTCATTAAAAAATATTTCCATTTTAAATATCTAATATCTCATTCGTACCAATTTTTTGTGTAAAGTAAATAAATAGGACCCTATAGCCCTGTTTATATTTAACTCATTTCCAAATATCCATTGTTTCATGAATGTTCTTTCTAGGCCCAAAACGTGTGGGCAAATAGCACATCTTTTTAAGAACTTTTCATAAATTGTTACACTTTGTTGTCGTCGAAACGTAATTTATTTACGTCCTGTCATTTATAAACTTAATTTTATAATCTAATTTTATAATCATCTAAATTATATTATTTATTATTACTTTATTGGCAGACAACTTTATACTTAATTGTCATTAACTTTTTTAAGAAAATAATTAAAAATAAATTGATATGTTTTCCTATAAAATATATAAACCTACTCTAAGTATTGGTGTATTTGTATTTATCAACAAATGATACAAATACATCAATACAAGAAACCCGTAACACAAAAAAATATACTTTCCCGCCAACACGAGCCAAAACGAAAACCATTTTTTTTCTTTTTATATTGCGAAAAAGTAGGCCCTAAGCCTGAGTTGTAACTCAGGCTTAGGGCCTACTTTTTCGTATGCCTCGTCTAATAAAGTACATATTAAGGTTATATTTTCATCTGTTAGTTTTCTGCTCGCAGCTAAGCGAATAGAGGGTTCTGGGCAGTTGACTTCTACATCTCTGAGATAAGCGGCCACGGCTAGTGCGACACCCTTTTCTAAACAATAGTTGGCAATGTTGCGGAGATATGAATGCTTCAGTCTGTCTGTCAGGTCCTCCTTATTGATATATATGTGCTTGATTGGTGAGATCTCATCTCCTCGGAATCTGAAGTGCTTGAGTTTTGCTAACGCTCTGAAAATTAAAAAAATGTTTTTAGATTATTCAAGACAGACTTTTGGTATCATATAAGGTGTAACTACACTGGACCTGTATAGTTATATGCAGTCATCTTCTATCTATCTATTGAAAAGAAAGTCGTGTTAGTTACACTATAAACTCAAGAACGGCTGAACCGATTTGGCTGAAAATTGGTGGGGTGGTAGCTTAGAACCAGGAGATAGACATACTTTTTTTCTCTTTTTATTTATTTTTGAGGGACTTTTACCCAATTAGGGTATGCCAGTCCCATAAGGCCTTAACTTAAACAAGTATCAATTTAAATATTATATGCTAGACTGTACAGAAGTGCAATTATTAAAAAAAACCGACTTCCAAAAAACATCTAACGAAAACTCTGCCAAAAAAACACTTAAAAGCGTAAAATAAACTGGTTCTTCATAAATTGCCTATACCTAATTCTTTATTCATTTAAATAGTAGTATTATAATGTGTGCTAGGTACCTAGAATCTGTTTGAAGTCGGTGCCAAGTGACTATCGCTTAGACTTTTGTAATTGTTTGTTTGTATTCTTTTTGGCTTAGCACCGACTTCAAACAGATTTTAGGTACCTAGCACACATTATAATACTACTATTTAAATGAATAAAGAATTAGGTATAGGCAATTTATGAAGAACCAGTTTATTTTACGCTTTTAAGTGTTTTTTTGGCAGAGAGTTTTCGTTGGATGTTTTTTGGAAGTCGGTTTTTTTTTTTTAAAAAGTTTTTATTTTTCAGTTTTTAGTGCAAACAATCGTAGGTAAGTAGTAAGTTGAACTATTTCATCAAATTTCATCATCAAGAATACAAATGAAGGTCTAAACGTACGTGTAATATTGAAATCATCCTCTAATTCCTAACTGTTGAAGAGTTTAACCTTCTATCATCAGTTCACCTAAATAACTTGAAAGTATACGACTGAAGGTCTAAAGACGTCAGTCGTATACTGATATCTAAAGATACGTATGAAAGAATTAACTTCCAACTCCTAACCGTTAAGGAGTTGTACCTTACATCATCAGCTTATCATCATAAAATGATGACTACCAGACGCAAATACGGGTGTAACTTCAGAAAATATGCGAAAAACATAGTATGTGCCTATAAAAAATGAGAGTTTCCTTCGATTTCCCTGGGATCCCATCATCAGATCCTGATATGCTGGCAATGGGACCACCTCGGAAGCATACCCTTCCCCCCTTCGAATACAAAAAAAAATTTTTAAATCGGTCCACAACTGACGGAGTAATCGGGTAACATACATAAAAAAAAAAAATACATACAGTGGAACATAGAACCTCCTCCTTTTTGGAAGTCGGTTAAAAAATAATATAGGTGGTATCTTCTATAAATGGGTTTTATATACGGTATATTTGTTCTTTACATATTTACGTATAGATAATGGCTGATACTGATTCCTACGGTCCTTGAATTTATTTTTATATAGAAGTACCTATTTAGTTAACATGCTAACGTAACGTTATCAGATCATAAAATTCAAGAGGCTAAGTGCGGAAATGGCCCGGTAAAAGAAACAAACAAATATATATATAAAAAAAAACATGTTTGAGAGCCTCACCCGTTGAGTTTCTTTGATACAACATTAAGTTCTTCAATGATGTTTGGTCTCTCTTCTATGATGTCCAATGCGTTGATGGCGGCTTGAGCCAACATCGGAGGCAAGGAAGCACTAAAGCAATAACCTAAAAAAGAAATATTTATTGTCAGACTCGCACGCCTTTACTCAAACGAACAATACTGGATGCATTTTCTTAAATTGTCTATTTTGTGCTATCTATCAACTTAAGAGAAAATAGTACATGTTCGGTATTAGTTAAGGGTAGTAGTAAATAAATTCCGCTCGCTCTACCGCCGATTGACGGCGCAATTTTTTAGTTCCAGAATAGTTCAGGTATACCGCTAAACGTACTGATGTATCCTACTTCTGTCACGCGTCCCGGGTTAAGGCGCTCATAAAGAACCTGCTAATCGTGAAGATTAAGCTAGAAATCTACTATACAAACAGTTACAATCACCTACACTGTACATATTCTTCGACCTACATCAGCCTCCATAGCCAAGTCGCAAGCTTTCTTCTTTCTGCAATCGTTAACGCCTAAATTCTCGTGTGACATTGGCTAATCATAAACAAAGTATTAGCCAATGACACACGAGAATTTAGGCGTAACAATTGCAGAAAGAAGAATGCTTGCAACTTGGCTAGGGGGCAGGACTGCTGATTTAAGCACGAAAGTGCGATAATTAATAACGTCGTATGCTTATGTATATTATTTTCTGCATTTATATTATATTTACATCTATGCTTCGAAAATTATTTTTCTCATTTCTATGCATCTACCATGTTTAGCTCTGCATCACCCTAATGCCCCCTCTACACGTAGACAGGTGCGTCTACTACTGTATACGTGTAGAGGAGGCATTAGGAAATGCCTACGGCATTAAGTCCGCCTCTGTACATTTAATTTGTGCATAAAGAATAAAAAAAATAAAGTCGATTAATAAAATATCAATTTTCGTTGCAATTGAATAAAGTTGATTATCAATTGAAACAGTTGCATCAGATTCCTTGTTTAAAATTTCAGCAATATATACACGTCCCCATCATTTACATGGTTGGTAGTCCACAACTATGCTCTTTTCCAGAAACTTTCTGTCTTGTACAACTATACTGTGGAATGAACTATCGACTGCGGTATTCCCGGACCAATACGACCTTCAAACTTTCAAGAAAAGAACGTACTCCTTTTTAAAATACCGGCAACGCACTAGTGACGCCTCTGGTATTACGGGCGTCCATGGGCGGCGGTAATTGCTTACCATCAGTCGATCCGTCTGCTCATTCGGATCCTTATCCCCCACACACGTCACACCAACAGTCTTTTAATAGTTTACTGCTGGACATAGGTCTCTCCTTAGAAAAGAGGTTTTGGCCTACGATAAACAAAAATCCTACTAGTACTAATATTATAAACGCGAAAGTTTGTAAGTATGGACGGATGTTTGTTACTCTTTCACGCAAAAACTACTGAACGGAATTGGATGAAACTTTACAGTAATATAGCTCATACATCAGAATAACACATAAGCTACTATTCGCCGCGATAACCGACACACACGCGGGCGGACCCGCGGGCAACAACTAATACATTATATATCTTACCAAGACCAGAAAGTCTCTGATGTTCCACGATGAAGTTCGTGCCAGCGCAGAACCCTCCAGTTGTGGCGAATGAATGCTCTAACGAGCCTACAATAAGGTCGATTTCTCCGCGAGGGATGTCTAGCAACTCTGTTATACCACGACCATGTTTACCGACAACCTGTAGTAGCAAAAATAATAAAACAATATATTGAACTGACATCATTAGTTTATAAATACAAATTAAAAAGAAAAGTTCGGAACTATATAGGTATCAATCATGTGTCGCGAGAGATTATACAAACATACGTGAAATGAACACAAAGAACACCCAGACTCATACGTAGGATTCAATCACTAAGGTATTCGCGTAGTCAATAATGACTTGACGACAGTGTGTGAGATGTGGCAGAGCCTGTACCGTTCATATAAGTATTACTAAATACATAAAACGGCGGTCGGAAACTTAAAAAAAAAGAAAAAAATTAACAAAAGAAACTTTAAACAAATTATTATAAAACACCAAATGCACTGATGTGTGCTCAAAAGACAGGAGTGATTGGTACAGAGAATTGTGGAGGAATGTGTGCTATGTATGCTATGCACGGCCTAACGGCTGATGTTGGGATGTTGTATATGCTAATCAGCGTGAAAACTTCTGTATCGCGATTCAGGATTAGTAGTTACTTGGTATAGTTCGTTACTCCGTAGTTCGGTGTATCTTCTCTAGATGGCGCTGTAGTATGTTTTCTGATGTTGTCGTGTGTGGAAGTCGCCACAGTATAATAGACCATAATTAGAATGCTTCTCTTTATGAGACCACAATTTAATATAACAATCTAAAAAAAACTGATGATAGTCTATATGATGAACTTTGAACGAAAACTATAAAGGCGTGTCTCCTGCTCCCAAAAATAACAAAACAAACTAAAGAAATGTTTTTCAAACCATGTTAGCAGACCATTGCCGTCTCCTGCGACTTTAAACAAACGTCACACAGGAACATCAAACATAGGGATACGGTGTCGATTAGGAAGTATCGATACTGTACTCATGAGTAGCATCGAATAAAAAGTATCGTACTCCTAAAAGTATCGAAACGGAAGTATCGATACTTCAAAGTATTGAGTACTGTTCTTACCGAAGCCTAATGGCGACCTTTTTAGAGTTCCGTAGCCAAATGGCAAAAAACGGAACCCTTACGGATTCGTAATATCTGTCTGTCTGTCCGTATGTCACAGCCACATTTTTTCGAAATTATAAGAACTATAATCTTGAAACTTGGTAAGTAGATGTATTCTGTGAACCGCATCAAAATTTTCACACAAAAATAGAAAAAAAACAATACATTTTTGGGGGTTCCCCATACTTAGAACTGAAACTCAAAATTTTTTTTTTATCAAACATGCGTGTGGGGTATCCATGGATAGGTCTTCAAAAATGATATTGAGGTTTCTAATATCATTTTTTTCTAAACTGAATAGTTTGCGCGAGAGGCACTTCCAAAGTGGTAAAATGAGTCCCCTGTAACTTCTAAAATAAGATAATGATAAAACTAAAAAAAAAACATGTTGTAAATTGCCATGCAAACTTCCACCGAAAATTGGTTTCAACGAGATCCAGTAAGTAGTTTTATTTAATACGTCATAAATCTTTAACCGCAATTTATCTTTCATTCAATCAACTCATTTATAAAAATAAAATAAAAAAATATATTATGTTACTTGATGCTACGGAACCCTTCATAGGCGAGTCCGACTTGCACTTGGCCGCTTTTTATTTTTGATTGACGGATTGGAAAATCATTCCGTATAGATAGAGTCCATAGACAACTATAATAATAATAGAACATGACATAAAAACAAATGTCGACAGATCCGAAATGACTAAATTTACTAATAACAAAATAGTTATTTAATTTTGGAAATAATTTTATGGCTCATAGTGCTGATGTTAGGTAACCTTTTAATATTATTTAAATTGTCCTTTATAGTATAAATATTAATAATATTAGTATAAATATAAGTTCAGTTTCATTATACGAGACGCATAAAATAAAAAATGTATGAATAACTATCAGCTACTTAATTATAACGAAATTGATCACTGGTTAGCAAGTCGATAACATCCGATTTGTAAATCAAAACGATTAATCTTTGCCTCCGCAACGACTAAAATGAAGAATGTTATGTGGTAAATGCACAACCTTAAATTAGCAAATGAAATCGCCCTCCCCCCCCCCCCCCTTGCAGGCGAACACGGGGATGTTTTCCGTCCGCTTCGGATAACGCGTTTGCTTGTTAAAAATAACAAAACAGTTAGGCCACGCCCATATTTTGATAAATATGTGATGTTTGGTGTTTAAAAACATAAAACAGTGTCGCAGGAGACCCGGCTTAAAGGCGTAACTAACTTTGTTAGTTCAGGAGTTAAAGAGTCCTATCTTGTAAAATGCGCTTACCAAGAAAACCTCATACAAAAATGACGAATTATTAAGTACTTAAATATGTTTAATATTAAAAATTAAATAAAACAAAATTGGTAACTACGGAACCCTATTCTATGCGTGGCCTGATGAGCACTTGGCCAGTTTTTTTTCTTAATGGAAGTGGCACCGACAGGTATCGAACGCTTTAGACAAATCAAGAATTATGCCTAGACACTTGCGTTCATTATTTATCAATGGTCTCAATCGTATATCGACTCAAAGCCATTATAGTATCCTCAGTGCTCATATTTGCTCTAAAACCAAATTGGTTATTGGCTAGCACTTTACGTGATTGTTCATTCCTCTTGCCAAGGCAGCGATCACCTTGGTGAAGTTTATTATACCTATGGCCCATAGATAGGCATATAATCACTAAGCTATGTCCACTGGCAAGAAGGCTGAACCACGGCTGTGTCACCGTGTTCTTAATCTAAACTAAAATCATTAAGCACTTACTGGAGTGTGTGGCTTCAATGTTCTTCTCGGCGTTCCAAGAGATATCTCTTGGGTAGAATCTTCTCTGCTCTGCTTCTTCACACAAACATCAACTCCTAAAGTGCTGTACAACTTCCAAGGTATTCGAATTACAACAACTCGCTTCAGCTAACGCGGAACGCGCCTACAAAACTCGCGAGTCCACGACCTAACAGCTGATAGGCTAGCTAGATAGCTGATAAGATTCCGACTCAAGATGCGCTCGAGAATTTTCGACATGGTAGATAAGATTGAGAGTGGTCTATAATTGTTGATATCGTCTCGTGCCCAGTCTTTTAGACAAGCAGAACTAATACCTTTGTAAACACGTCTAGGGAGACACCAGACGAGATCGACAGGTTACCTAAATCTATATAAATAGGTAAATGAATAGTCAAAATATATGTACGCGCACAACTTTAGAACGGCTGCACCAAACTGGGTGATTCTTTTTTCTATGTGTTTGTAACTGTTAGGAGAAAGTTTGTACAGAACAATAACCGGAAGGGTTATATTAGTTATTAGTTCTTAGACCGCGACTGTAGACTACCCGTAGAAACCTGAGGCGAACATAAATATTAAAACAAGTTTTTCGGAAACTTAGGTATGGTATGGCGGTACGAAGTTTGCCGGGTCAGCTAGTATATAATAATGGGAACCATCACATTTTAAGTGCTTATAATTATATAGGTAGGGATGTTGTCCCAACCTGTGGCACAGTCTGATCTGAGACCTGTTATTATGGACTTAACATAAAAGCGTAAGCACGTTGAGGATCAGTGAAATTTTTGTAAACTAGCTTAGCGAGTGGACGTACGAATACTTACAGGTCACGTCGAGGTAGCGCGACGGGACGACGCTCTGTCGCCACATCAATCCCCCTCAAGCGAAGCGTACGTTGGGTATAACTAGCCTCCCGGCTTGGGTGACGTAGGTGTGGCATTTCATGGCTGGCTCATCTATGTTGCTCGAAGTTGCGGCGGCTGCACTCGTAGTGTTGATACTCGAAGTTGGCGGTGTTGTCTGCATTGTTGTATTAGAAAATGTTTGAGAATTTCATGCACATTGCTTGTTGCTATATGTAAAGGCTGGTTTCATAGATCTATTGCTATTACTTCGGTGCGTAATTGTAGTTGAATGGTAATTTGTTTGCCGTTGTAATACTTTGCAAGGGCATTCGTATGGTGGTGCCTGTGTCCACTTGCACCACCATACGCACGGCGAACGCTGTCGTTTTGATCTGTTCTGTTTAAAATGTGTGCAAGTGTCAGCTGACGAACGAACTCTGCGTCGTTAATGTTCGGCTTTGTAGGCACGAAGAAGTTCGACGAGATGCGCGGTGTAGAACCGTAGGTCATTAAGGCAGGGCTAACTGAAGAGTCTCGACAAAGTGCTGTACGTAGTCCTAATAGCAATTTCTTGTTTTATCTACAACTCGCGGCTCTTGCCATTAGTGCTGCTTTTAAAGTACGATGCCATCATTCTATCTGTCCGTTTGCTTGTGGGTGGAATGCAGTACGTATGCGAGGGACGCCGATTTTCTTCATTAATGTGTGGAATAGTGATGAATCAAATTGTCGGCCTGGATCGGTAGTTATTCGTTAAGAACAACTGAATCGTGCTATCCATCCTTCGTACACGGCTTTCGCTACTGTCTCGGCGGTGAAATGAAATAAAACGACTTGCTACTAAATTTTTTTAAACGCATAGACACGTTTAGCTTAAACAAATTTAGCGCCCTCTTGCACAATGATCACAGCAGGTAAATTTTGTTAAATATGTCAAGGGGTAGCGCGCTGGCGCGTCCTGCAAGTGTGGGCGAGAGTGCGAGACGGCAGTATCCTAGTGTTGCACTCGCGCACACGCACACGTTAAACACTTTTAACGCCGCTAAATAGCCGAGTTTCGATGTTTAACTTCGGCAGATTTTAAACATGTTTGGCAAAAAAAATATCGTTGTGCAAGATGCCAATTATGCTTAACCTTTTATAACGCATTTAGTATGTCTTAAATGTATTTAAGATTTCAAGAAATGAAGAAGCCTTAATGTTTCCGTGATTTATTTATTGCACCCATCAGCTCAGCTGTTAAAGATCTTGGAGCTTATGGAATACTTCCAGCCTCACCTGGCAACCACTTCTATGCTGATGCTTGTACAGACCTTGATCTGCCCAATCATTGATTATGGTGATGTATGCTACTTCGACCTGATTGCAGATCTACTCAACAAACTTGTCCAACTTCTCAACAATTGCATTTGGTTCATCTTCAATCTTCGCAATTACGACTATATTTCCACGTATCAAACCCAGCTGTCATGGTTACCTATACGTCAGCGCCGTAACTTGCGTGCGTTGACTACCCTTTATTCTCTTCTTAATAACCTTACAGCGACCACTTTTCGCGCTTAAATCCTTCAGTTCTAACCATGACAGAGATCATCGCTCCGATAACAATCTTTTACTCCTGTGTTCAAGACACACCTCTTCTCTTGTTCACTCTTCATTTGCTAAATAATATATTCTTCTATGGCATGCGCTCCCAATCGAGATCAGGATATCAATAAACCGTACTTTAAAGCCGAAGATTCCGGGAATTTCTCAAGAAACGGCTAACAGAAATATCGTCATGACTTCGACACCTCAGATATTATTGTATTTTTTTATTATGTATTTATGTAAATTTCACAAATATTATTATTACTTATAAACCTATATATTAAAGTTTCTTTCCCCTTTTGTCTTATTTATATCATACATGTGCACCTGTCTTGACCCTTACTGAACCAACTCAATTTTGACTGGTAGATAATGCCATGTGGCATTAAATCCGCCTCGTGCAATTGTTATGCAGGAAGTATAAATAAATTAATAAACTTCGATATTGCCCAGTAGGTATAGTCTATTCGTTTAGATAGTGTCGGTGCACCCGCACGCAATTGTGGTTCTTGTTGTAATATGCGAATATATTAATGCATACAACGGCGTAAACTGACAAATCAAACTAGCTTGTGGGTGTTCGCCAAAGGCAGGCTCAAACTAGTTTGGTCGAAGAAAAAGATGAAACAATAGAAGTAGATAAATGAGATAAATCGGGAGTAAGGAAATGGTAGGTATAGAGTGAGGAAACTAAGGAAGACTCTGATGTAAAATGGGGCTATGGGGAACTAACGGGACTCTGTCTATCCTATGGTTGGAAGCGCCATTAGGATACAGATATCAACCGTCAACATACACATTTATTCAATGAAAGTAATCGAAGCCTAAAAGATTTTATTTACTTACGCCAATTGTCAAACTCTCATCCAAAAGAATCCTTAGTTTATATTTCCTTGCTAGCTGCACCAGCCGTTTCAATGGACACATTTCTCCAGTGTTGTAATAAATAGATTCTATCACTAAGAAGGCTCTTCGACGAGGGTTTAATTCCTTTTTACTCGCTGCTTCAGCTAGCATTCTCTCTAAATCATCAGCATTATTATGTTTAAAATAACGGATACTGCTACGTGAGGCATCTAATCCTTTTTGGATGGCGAACCAGACGCATTCATCACTGGAATGTAACATCTATACTATTATTATTTATTACTAGCTTTTACACGCGGCTTCTTTCAGGATTCTAGCTTCAGCGGTTTGGGTTGTGTGTTGATCTCTGGGTATGTCAGTCAGTCACCTTACTCTTTTATATATATAGAAGATAGATTATTATATAAAGAGGTAAAGTTTGTGCGTTTGTGAGTTGGTGATGTTGTAGGGGGTAATCTCTGGATCTACTGAACCGATTTTAAAAATTCTTTTACCAATAGAAGGCCACATTATTTGTGAGTAACATAGGATATATAATCACCCGAAAAGTGGAAAGACTTTTTCGTGGTAGCTGGATTTGCAAAGTCGGAGAAAAAATGTTTTTCGCCCAACGAAGTAGGCACGGGCAGCTAGTTATTATATAAAGAGGTAAAGTTTGTGCGTTTGTGACGTTGTAGGGGGTAATCTCTGAATCTACTAAACCGATTTTGAAAATTCTTTTATCAATAAAAGGCTACTTTACTTGTGAGTGACATAGGATATATAATAACCCGAAAAGTGGCAAGCCTAATTCGTGGTAGCCGGATTCGCAAACTAAGTCGGAGAAAAAAAAATTTACCGCCCAACGACGTGGGCACTGGTCAGCTAGTTTATTATACATTAGTAGAACTAGGTTCGTTAAAAAACAGTAAATATTTTATTAGTAACTAGTTTTAGTTTGTAATGACATTTTTCATTCAATTTTATTGTGACAAAAAATAATAATACACACAGTGGAACATAGAACCTCCTCCTTTTTGGAAGTCGGTTAAAAAATATCATGTGGGCTATTCCAGACTATAATCTCATTTGCGTCAAAAAGTTATCACCAAATGATAAATATTGGTGACCTCTGCTATAAGACATTAGAAGTTTATCTATGTTATGCATGTTACATAATAATATTATTCTCATGTCAGGATGTTAATCATGACAAACTCCAAAACTATCAAATCGATTTTTGCTGGTGTGCTTAACATAGGACAGATAATATCACGCTTAGAGCAATAGGAGCATGATTGAATGGGCCTGCCGCAATGACTATACTCTGCCTGATGGAAAGCATAAGCAGAATCCAAGAGTGGTGGTCACCATACTCATTGTGAATGCAGACAATGCAACAATGCAGCATGGTGACCCACACCAAGGCGGCCTAGTGATGCTTCTGCATCATTGGGCCTTCGGTCTCAAACTCACCAACGAAACACGACAGCACTAATGCTGTCATTTTATGTTAATCTTCTAGTAGCCTATGTGTTATTCTGATAGCTATATTACTGTAAAGTTTCATCCAAATCTGTAGTTTTTGCATGAAAGAGTAACAAACATCCATCCATCCATACTTACTCCAATAGCATAGAGTATTTTTTGAGAAAAGTTATATTCTATGTAGAATCACATTAATTACAGATCTTCTTTTTTAAATAAATAAAATAATTTAATAAATAAAAAAGTAATTGTTCTACTTTGTAATGAGAGATTGATGTCGAGGAGTGGAATATTAAAGGTTGTTCATGACAATAATGATACTAAAAAACTTTAAATGATTTACAAAAAAGTATGCCTTCATTTAGTGCTGAGTTCTGCAAGGCTAACCATTTAAACAATAAAACACTACAATATAATAAAAATAACTTACGCAAACACTATGTCTCCTCTCTTAACATAAGACGGTATTGCACTTGCAATAGTTGAGAAACCATAAGAGTACACACAGGTCTCATCTACTTCCAGAAATTTTGCCAGACGCTCTTCGAGGTCTACATGCACGTCAATCGTGCCTAAAAAAAAACGGGGCCCACAGGACCCCACCCCATATTTGCCCAAACTTTTTAAAGCACCATTAACTATAGAATCCTCTTTATGAAGGCAAAGAAAACTCGTAGCACCCACGTTCAAGGTATTCTCATCAATTTTATCCATCAAAGGAGGTTCTTCAACAGTAACATCGTACTCTGCGATTGGCAGAGGCTTCCAGTTATTTGGAACTCCTTTACTTAGAGGATCATAGTCTTTAGACTTCTTTTGGCTCCAAAAGTAATAAGCCGATATAACTATAACCTGTAAACTAACTATCAATGTCCACCAGCCCGCCTGAAAGGCAGTTACTCATTACAATTATGTATGTAAATAAATTATTTTGATAAAAAAGGTAGATGTAAATTAAAATAAATGAAACATACCATATCGAACATATCAACTTATTAAATTAATAATAATAAATTTATTTATTCAAGATCTCTTCTGACTATTGATTGAGCTTACCAAAAGCGAGTGTTGAGATTTATCACACTTATCACACATTTGAAATAGTAAACATTTCCGCGCCTCCGCGGGGTGTTTTGAAAAAAAAACAATGTACTCAGTGTCAATAGTGTCAATGATTGACATTATTGACAAGCCACACGACTGCACACGACGTTGCCTGCCCAATGAGTAAAGAAAATATAAGGAGATGCTCTATTCTACTATACGAACAATTCATTATACAAATATATATAAGATCGACACATATATACAAAAAAGCATTTTGTCTCTTTTAAACTTATGTTTACCTGGGTGTGAAAAGAGAGATAAACATAGTTTAGTGAAGACTAATATTGGCAATACTTTTGAGTGACGTCATGCACTTCTCAATTCGTGCCCGGCGACGCCATTGTTGGTATGCACCAAGTTCTGAGACCCCCCCCCCCCACCCCAGCCTGTAAACTTGAGATATAAAAGAAAAGAAAAATACCAATCGACGTATTTTAAATAGCACTTTCCAAAATTATTTATTAATAAAACAGCACCCTCCTAGTTTACGAGTAAAAAATAAATAAAGTTACTACATGCTACCCCGTCGATATCACCTGAAATACTTTGAATTTCCTACTTTTTGTACAGTGAAAAAACTGCACCCTACTCGAAGGTAACTGCACCATCATTAGATTTCATAAAATGCAATTGGTGACGAGCAGATTCCCCTAGTGGCCGTTTGCGGAACTGCGTAAGACAGATACTTCTACCTGACAGTTTAATATACAGAGCGAGTGCATTGTTATTTTAAATTCTTTCTACAATGATTTCATTGTGCGACGTCTACGGAGTAGTAAAAAATACTTTAAGACCACTTCGTGAGGGTGATCAGTATTTTTAAAGTGGAATGTTAACGTGTATACGTATTTTTATCTGTCTTACGTTAGTTCTGCGACTTGCCGCTAGGGAATCTGCTCGTCACCAATAGTTATTGCAACAAACAAATAAAACGTAATCAGTCAATTGCCGAAGGCACGTGGTACGTTTGTGCATGCGCAGGCCAAACATAATGCCTATGGAGTGTAGAATGCCCATGGAGTATAGAGGTAAGGAGTACAATCTTTGATGGGCTCTGGGGAAAATTGGACATCAAACATGACATGATTAAATAATAGTTCAAGCACCGACCACGTAGTGAGAAGAGAGTATGATATCGTTTTAATTCTTTTTGTTAAATTGTGGTAAAAACTTTGCGTAGTAAGTGTCCGACAAACATAATCAAATAATTAAATTCGATCCATATATTGTATGCTCTAAGGCCTAAGGTTTAACCAGGGCCGGACCGTGAGTTTAGGGGGCCCTGGGCTAATACTACTTAGGGGCCCACCAATTCTTTTTTTTTAAAGACAACTCCCGCATTGGGAATATTCATCCTGTGTCGAGGGGGACTCTATAAACGAACATGTTACGAACACAAAGAACACTCAGACTTATAACAACAATTTGTGGATCACACAAAGTGTGGACCCATGTGGACAAATAAATTGTCCTATAAACTTGACTTCTTTGATTTAAATCCGTATTCAGTATATCCAGTGCAACGTTTAGCGTGTCTATTTTAAACTTTTCTGCGCCGTTTACTGCGACTGTCTCTGTACAATTATCAGAATACTTTGATGTAATGTGTCTCTTAGTTATAGTAATGTGTATCATGTCGCCGTATTATGTCGGACTCGAACCGACTAAAACCGCATGCCGCCTCGGGTACCAGGAGCCGAGGAACCAGGTGCACCCTTGAAAGGAAATCCCTGGAACCTCGACGTACCACGGGCCACCTAGGTTTTGTAGATGGCCCTCTCCTGAGCACGAACCCCGATGTCCTCTTACTACAAAAAAGCGCTTGCGCCTCCACCCCGGCCTGCTTCTGCTAGGGTGACAGGTGGCCTCATCTGCCAGCCCCAGGCTTGCGCTTATGGAGGACGGAGATCATTCTGCGACCACGGGCGCCTGAGTCGTTTGCGGTACTGAGACCATTCCCGGGCCTGGCGGACCAGGAGAGTTCTAAACCTGGCCCGGTAACGCTCCGCCGTCTCATGCACGAGCATAATAAGAATCGCAGAAAGAGACTGCGGATTTCCACGCACTCTCGCTCCGTTCCATGTCTCTGTTCCTGAGTGTTATTCATCATGTTGGATTTCGAACGTCATTGTACTGGCAACATTTTGATTGTCGCTGGTTCGTGTTGACGTTTGAGGTTTGAGGTTAATGCTCGAAGAAATTGTGTTGAAACGGGCCGACGTTTTTATTTGTTATTGTGAAAATCACTTGATAGTAAGCTAATTGTATTGTCCATCGACCCGCGGTCTCTCGAGTGATAAACCGTATTGTGTAGGGTCGTGGATTCGCGAGTTTTGTAGGCGTGTCCGCGTAAGTCGAAAAGTTGGTTATTGAGATTGGTTCGAATACCATAGGAAGTTGTACAGCACTTTAGGAGTTTGTGTTTGTGTGAAGACGCAAGAGCAGAAGAATCTACCCACCTACCCAAGAACTCTTGGGAACGCCGAGAAGAAGGCGTGAAGCCACACACTCCTGTAAGTGCCTTAATTATTTTAGGTTAGTATATAGTAAGAACACGGTGACACTGCCGTGGTTCATTGGTCCTTCCAGGGGATATTGTTATAGCGATTGAATACCTTATTCTATGGGCCGTAAGATGTCTCAAGTATCACAAAGTGATCGCTGCCCTGGCGGGAAAAATGAATACATAATGTTATGTTCATAATCAAAATGTTCATAATCATGTTACTGAGTGAGAGAACCCCCACTCTGTTGGCCGCCACGAGATCACCGTGGAGCGTGGAGCGCCGTGTCCACGGTCTAGCCATCGCGGTGGTGGTACTTAGGCGTTGGCTCCTTACGGATTAGACACAGGTAATCGCCGAAGTATCCTTTTCCAGTGATCACCTGCGTCAGCCGGTATGAAAGGCTCCCGTGATGCCTCTCAAGGCAATCCTCCATAACGGGTCTTACCACCACAATAACAGCGTGCCCAGCGCTCAGTTGCCCAAGTCGTTCTTCCATTTTTCCACGATGACCTGGCGGAGTTAGGATTTCTGATCTTCGATTTCTCGAATCTCAGGACACCTTCCCAACTTCAGCGCCTCCTCCTTTTGCCACTAATAAAGAGCCGCAAGGGCTCTTGCCTCCAGGTCCAATAGTGGAATTCCGGCCAGGAGACTTGCCGCCTCAAAAGAGATCGTGCGGTATCCCTTTAAGATCCTGATGGCCAGCACTCGTTTCTGTCGTCGCAATAGCACGATAGGGCTGGCCCTCAGTTCCTCCACCCATACTAGGGCCCCATAAAGGGCCCAAAAAGCCATATGGTAGATCCGGCCCTGGGTTTAACTAAACTTTAAATTGAATTGAATTGGCCTGCGCATGCGCAAACGTACCACGCGCCTTGAACAATTGGCAATTGACTGATTACGTTTTATTTGTTTTTGCAATAACTATTGCATTTTATGAAATTCTAATGATGGTGCAGTTACTTTCGAGTAGGGTGCAGTTTTTTCACTGTTTCAAAAAGTACAAAATTCGAAGTATTTCAGGTGATATCGACGGGGTAGCATGTAGTAAATTTACAGGCTGGGGTGGGGGTGGGGTAGTTCTGAGGTAGATCTGCTGTCAAGCGGTTGTTGTTGGAAATTTTGTTTTTGTTTTCGTGCCAATTACGGCTTTAAATTGGTTTTTATTGTATCCAAGGCTTTGCCCTAGAAATGAAAATCATGCCTTCGTGCTCCATTAAACAATTTGGTGCAAGAAAAATCAAGAATCATTGTACATTGACTCTTTACAGGTTAGTACAAAAATGCATTGAAATTGTTCAATATTTTACGATTTTGTTTATTGTATTGTATTAAACATATTCTTTTTATAATTTCCGAAGACGTTTGTTAGTTTTTTGAGGTTCTCAATGGTATTATTTGCTTTGTTTCACTTTGATTTGTTTACATACGATAAAGGATAGTGATGGTAGAGTTAAAGTAAGTAATACTTATATTATTATATAAAAAAATATGTTAACATAGTGTTTTTTTCATCAGATTTCCTGTAAATGAAATTTTAAGAAAGAAATAGATCGAAATCATTGGTTTGGAAAATATAAACCCTCAACATAAAATGTGGTATGTCTGCTCGATGCACTTCCATGAAACATCCTACAACAGAACTCACGACGTGACGCGAATACGTGACTGCGCAGTGCCCTAACCTGAATGTGTGAATAAATGAATAAATATTACAACTATTTAAAACGTGTTTTATTTACTCAATTTGTTATTTCGCTCAATGTCAACATAATATAACTACTTTTATTTAGATATCGGTATCCTAGAACCGTCGAAGCTACGAAAAAATAGGTAAACAACGATATACATTCTCGTTGGTTTGAATGCGGAGGTATTCTGTTCTTTCTTTAGTCTTGTTGCTGATAGAACGGATAGGGCTGTTTTCATAGCCGATAACAAATGGTTTTAAAATAATAATCTGAGAAACCTCACCTACGATCATCTATTCCCAGACTACAGAAAGACCAGGATTTTAGGGATTCCAAGAGGAATCCACGGCCTCATTTTGGGAGGAGGTGATGTACGCCTAAAAGGTGGGAAACCTTTACCTTACCTTATTTTCCCCGTGTAAAGATTGGATAGGATATATAGATAAACATAAATAAAGAAATATAGAAAATATAGATTATATAGAATAGGATATTAGACGGGAGTCCCACCCGTAAGAATGAAAAGAGAAAAGACAGATAAGAACTGGTATGAAGCATGAAAGTGCGAGAGGCACAAAAGTGAGAACTGGCATGCAAGTGAATCAGCCTAATATAGACTCCGATAACGTTGGAGGTGTAGATATAGAAAAAAAAAGAAGGTGGGAAAAGGGAGAGGCTCTCCTATCCCACAATGGACTCACCAAACGCTGTAGCACTCCTAATGGCCTACGGTTTCTTGGGTAGAAGCCCAAGAATCGTTTAAGTAATATTTTGCTCATATCATATCTAGCCGGGTGTCCCGTGATGGCCAGCATTTTTGGATTTTAGTCTTAAGTCCATCATTCAAAATTTAATCCATCCATGATATCCATTAAATAATAAAAAACAATCGAAATTAACTATAATTATTTAATGTTATCGTTATTTTTGCAATTCATTAAATATTTCAGTTAAATATCGATATCGACATTTCGAGTCACTCTACATAGGTACAACCCCAAAGGCAGCTATTTTATGCGCCAACTTCTTGTGTAGGTAGGCACGATAATTTAATAGGTATGCGTAGTCCATGTACTGTAGGTCAATGATTACAATCATTGTACTCTGTGGGGTAATGTCAACAACAACAACACAACGTCAAAAATACTCAAAAAGTCAAAAACAGAAGTTGGTTGTCATTTTTAGCATGTTTTGCAAAGTGTTTGTACTTTAACACAACAAAACCTCATTTTAAAGAGTATTACATCGCAACCACAATGAACCTCGGTGGAACTTTAAGAGTGAATAAGTTTGCGTGCTTTACGTTAGCTTTTATATTATTTTTGTTTATTTATTGGCGCTCAGGCGGTTCTAGTTATCCTGTTGAGAAAAGTGATCTCGTCAACTTAAAAAGCTTACTAAAAGCTTCTATACATGTCGCTGAATTAGGTGGAAAAAAAGTAGTAGAAGGTAAAAAACATGATTTGAACATTAAGAGTAAAGGGAAGACCCTGGAAGGGGCTAACGACCCGGTTACAGACTCGGACTACGCTTCGCATTGCGTCATGTATTATGGGTTAAAAAATACGTTTCCGAAACTGAACGTCGTGTCGGAAGAGCATTCGAAAGGCGACTCCGCCTGTGAAAATCAGCCAGTGATAGATTTTGGTAAAAATAATCAACTGGATTCTATTGATTTTATGAACGATGAACTTGTGTATGCACGAGATGTAACAATGTGGATTGATCCTTTAGATGCTACCCAAGAGTATACAGGTAAAGAAATAATTCAATACTGTATTAACGGGCTACACTTAAATAAATATTCTGTGTTGTAATCAAACTGGTTTGTTTAGATTTCTTATTGAATACAATAGAACTATAATAACTGGAAACTTAAAGCAAAAGTTTTTTTTTAAATTCTTTACCTACATAGTAATAATAGTGCTGTCACTAATTTATTGGTAAAAATTGTACTACCTACTCATAGTAAAGTGTAGGGTTTCTATTTTTACAGGTGAAATTGGTTAGGAGAATGTAAGTCATACTGACACAAAACTTTTTTTTTTCATTTAAGTACATATTAGGCATGTAAAATTTAGTGTGGTATAGCCTTAGAGCATACAATATATGGGGGGAGCGCTGAACAAGTGGAAAGCGCGATCGGAGTAGAGAGAAAGAGAATGAACAGGTAGAGTCTATCTGTCTCACACAGTCGATTTATAAGACATTGTCATGTCAAAACAACCTACTTCAAGAACGACCAAATTGAAATAGGCCCATACTGGAAGCACCAGCTTTCAAATAAAAAAAGAATCATCAAAATCGGTTGGCATTATATTGAGTTATTCGTTAATTTGTCGCCCACATACCTACTTAATGCAAATTGAAGACTTAAATGGTTTTCTCATGGATGACATGTCAGAACTGGACCAAATTGAAATGGGACTACATGGGAAGCACCAGCTTTCAAATAAAAAAAGAATCATCAAAATTTACCTCAGTTGAAAGTTATGAGGTAACAAATATAAAAAAAAATACAGTCGAATTGAGAACCTCCTCCTTTTTTTGGAGTGGTTAAAAACACCCTCACTCAACCGTATTACCATTGATCTTGTTGCCACCTGAAATTATGAACATTAATCTGGTCAATCATTTTTATCAAAGAATTTTTAATTTACGAGGTAGTAGAGCCACGCTGATCTCAGCACGAACGGGCCGGCTCGACCGGGCCGGCTCGACCGGGGCGGTACTACCCTCGCACAGAAAATCAACGTAAAATGACAGCGTGCTGTCGTGTTTCGTTGGTGAGTGCGAGACCGGAGGCCCAATTAGTCTAGTCAACAAGTTCCATACTTGTTGACTAGACTAAAAGATGCAGCAGCATCACTAGGCCGCCATGGTGTGGGTCGCCCTGCTGCATTGTCTGCATTCGCAGTGAGCATGGTGACCGCCACTCTTGGATTCTGCTTATGCTTTCCATCAGGCAGAGTAGAGTCATTTTGGCGGGCCAAACATAAAAACAAAAAAAAAAAATTGTAATTTTCTTTTCATATGACTTCAAAACTTACATACATACTGCCCACATTTTGCCGACCTTAGGGATAGTTAATGATGAATATGGTATAGGGATGCAAACAAACAAACAACCGTGTCTGTGCTGTTGTTTCAAAGCCCATTTATCACTGTGGGAGAGCCACTCTTCGGCATGAATAGGCCAGCGTGACCGGAGTGATACCATGGCCTCACAGAAAACCGGTGTAAAATATCGAAATATCGCTTGTGTTGTCTTTGCAAACAATTAGCACTCTCATTATTAAGTTTAAGAGAATGCTTAAACTTAGCAGTCGGACTATGGTCAGTTTGTAGTGACGTGGTGCAAATAGGTACTGAGGAATATGGAAATATTGATGATAATCTGTTAAACTTTGATTTTCAGAGGCCTTGTACCAATATGTGACAACAATGGTATGTGTTGCCATAAGAGGGGTGCCTATTATTGGAGTGATTCACTACCCTTTCTCCTCTCGAACATACTGGGGATGGTTTACGAAGAGATACTCCATAAACATGCCTGTCGTAGAACATGTAAGTAATATGCTTATTGTTTTTTTTATTTGTAACATTTCCTCAACTGGGTTGGGCAGCGTTTGGGAAGCTTCGTCGGGTCTTCTCATCGTCGATCCCACAATGCCTAAAGACGAAAGTCTTCAATGAGTGCGTCCTACCCGTAATGACATACGGAGCCGAAACGTTGACACTTACGGTACGGCTGGTCCACAAGTTCAAAGTCGCTCAGCGTGCTATGGAAAGGGCTATGCTCGGCGTTTCTCTAAGGGACCGTATCAGAAACGAGGTGATCTGGCAGAGAACCAGAGTCATCGACATAGCCCACAGGATTAGCAAGCTGAAGTGGCAGTGGGCTGGCTATATTTGCCATTGAACCGATAACCGTTAGGGTAAACGGGTTCTTGCGTGGAGACCGCGTCTCGACAAACGTAGTGTAGGACGTCCACAGGCCAGGTGGAGTGATGATTTGCGCAAGACGACTGGCAGGAGCTGGATGCGAGAAGCCGTGGATCGAACAAAGTGGCGTGAATTTGGAGAGGCCTATGTCCAGCAGTGGACTGCGATAGGCTGATGATGATTTCCTCTAGCTTTCAGAGAGCCTAGAGCGACTTTATTTCCTGTCAACGTCTCTACTTCATCATCATTTACTTAAGAGCTACGCTCTTGTCGATGCACCTTTATCCAGCTCATCAAGAGCCGTTTCCTTGACCTCCTCTCGATCTGGTCTATATAACTGTGTCCAGGTCTCCCTCTTCCTCTCTTTCCTTCTATTTTTTCTTATATCATATTAATTATAAATAAAGTTATCGTGACGTATAAGATGGCCTACCATATTGCCGCTTCTAATTTCTATAGTAGATATCGGCAGCCTTTTCTCTTTCACTGTTTCTCTAGAACTTCTTCGTTAGTAATTTTTTCCGTCCAGCTACTTGCTTCCATTCTCACTCTCTACTTAGGAAATAAAAGCTAGTCATGCAAACTGTATCGCGCGACAATTTTTAGTTTAGGGCTAATGTTTTGCCTCTTGGTTTGCTACAAACTTTGGGAGATCGCGTTTATCCAATGCTTGATGGAAGATTTGTTACTTTACATACTCAGATCAAATAAACGCACACACATGTTAAGAAACTACGCTACTTTTCGTCAGTATCGTACAAGTTACGACGACTTGTACGATACTGACGAAAAGTAGCGTAGTTAAGGTTAAGGTAAACGCGTTAACGCGTGTGTTTACTTGGAAGAAGCTGAGTTTTTTTTGCTTCAACAAGAACAAGGCCGTGCGTTATCTACTTTTTAGACTTTACTTTTACTTTTTACTTAAAATTTGATCTGAGTTTACATATAACATATGAATACTGTAAGCCTCCCATATTTCTTTAAATAAGTTTTTTTAGGGAATACTGAAAATTCAATAAAACTGCTTTTCCAATTGATTTAATGGGTGTGCCAAAAGCTAATTTCCGGAAACGTCCTTATCATTTCTGATATCTTTTAATACACAGCAACATTACAACACATGTAACCTATAATGGTTTTTTTAACAAACATGAGTAGGTTATCTTATAACAATTATATTTTTAACTTTCCTTGTTTGTAGGTAATACCTTCACTTAGCTAACTATATTTATAGCTACATAAACAAATGTTAGAACTAAATTTGACCTACAATAATGTTTGTACTAAATCGAATTAAAGTACTAAGCAATAAAATAATCTGGATGTATCACTAATGGATCAGAACTCAACCTATGCTACGGTTCTGAAAGTGACCACAGCGCTGATTTTCAGTTATAATAGGGCTCCCACACATAACTGCGATGCGATGCGGCATCGCACGATACGAATCAGATCAGAAGTGTGTCAGCGCATTCGTGCGAGCTGGCATTATGTGTGGGAGCCCAAAGCCCAGAAGAAGTCGATCCGCTGCTAAGAAATAGTTTAAAAAACACTAAATTGACCAAGGCTTGTTTGGTTGAACGCGCTAATCGCAAGAATTACTGATTCGAATTGGAAAATTAATAAAATGTTATATAGCCACTTTACAGGGGGAGGTTATATAACACAATGCCACGGGCTAATAGAAGGCGAGCATCAATTAAAAATGGCGAACACACCTTTTAATTGACGCAAATTAAGCTAGGTAGGTTAACAGGTAATTCGTGGGAGAGCTACGATTCGGCATGCATGGGACGGCTCGACCGGAGTGATACCACGGCCTCACAGAAAACCGGTGTGGAAAAACGCTTGCGCTGTGTTTCACCGAGTGAGTGAGGATACCGGAGGACCATAGCCCAACAACTCCCCCCATTCCCCAAAGGCCGGCAACGCACTTGAGACGCCTCTGGTGTTGCGCGTGTCCATGGGCGGCGGTAATCGCTTACCACCAGGCGATACGTCTGCTCGTTTGTCCCATAAAATTACATTAAAAAAAAATAATGTGAAATAATTCTTATTTGAGCTCCTTTGTAACCTCACGCCTTACCTATATACCGAAGGTCTAGTAGGATTTTGCATTACAAGGTTGGAGGGCCTGATATATGACTCATTTAATCCTAACTTTTAAAACTACCCTCATATTTCCAGAAAGAGGAAAACAAAGAACATCCAACAGTGATTGTGTCTCGCTCACACGCAGGCAAAGTCATCAACCTCGCCAAAGAAGCCTTTGGAGAGAAGACCACAGTAGAATCAGCAGCTGGCGCCGGCTACAAAGTCATGGCAGTAGTGAACGGTACTGCTGACGTGTACCTTCACGCCACAGCGATAAAGAAGTGGGATATTTGTGCGGGTGATGCGATAATAAAATCAGTAGGTGGTAAAATGACAACCACACACGGTGATTTAATTAATTACTCCAGTGATAGTGAAGTGAAAGTAACTGATGGTATCCTAGTGACAAGGTATGATCATGAATATTATTTGAGTAAAATACCTAAAGTTGTAGAGTCTATGCACTAGCAAATATTGTTTTTATGGAGAGTAGAAATAAGGAGTAGTGTCTTATCATAATCGTCAGTCTTTAACAGTCCATTGGTGGATTTGGGTCTCTCCTTACAAAAGAGGTTTTGCTTAGTCAAATGTTTTATGTGTCTTGAATTTAATAATAGTTCCGAAACTCACCACAATGGTGCTAGTTTAGACATCTAGGGGACTCACACACGACCGTCTGATCTTACAAGTAAAATTTTAACAAAATAAAAACCGACTTCAAGGTTCGACTCGAATTTTCTTGGATGCCATCATCAGATCTTAGTGTCCTTATCATGGTACCACCGTTGGGATATCTCCTTTCTATTAAAAATCATCAAAATCGGTTCATAAACGACGAAGTTATCCCCGAACACACATTAATATATATATATATATATGTATATTATATATATATATAAATACGGTCGAATTGAGAAACCTCCTCCTTTTTTGAAGTCGGTTAAAAATAGACCAAGATAACTTACATATAAACACAGAACAAATAATTGTTCTCACCACGAAGTTATTAGTCCTGGACGGGTATAAAACCCAGGAATGCTAGCTTAGACCAACAGGCCTGTTAAATGATATGAAGCGTTAGAAATGAAGTGAAGTGTGTCGAGTTGAAATACTATTTGGAACTTTTGTTTAATGTTTGTAAAGTTGATTGGGACTAGATGGCTTTGTGTTATATGTCCGAATTATTATTATATAGCAAAATTTTCCTTCTTTCTTGTTATCAGTCCCTAGAAACTATTTAATGGCAACTGATGGAACTATTTCCACATAAAATAATAAGCTAAAATACAAAAAATAAAAAACCCCCTACGCAAGCACTTCATCGAGTAATCATACGTCTAAAATGCCTTACATCATTTTGGAAAAGAGCTGATACTCTTACACTGCTGGACCGATATTAACCAAACATAGCTAAGAACCACCGCAAGGAAACTGGCTTTCAAATGAAAAAAACCGTATCGAAATCGGTACATCGCTTTGAGTGTTACGATACCACAGACATACACACACACACACAGACAGACATCGACGTCAAACTTATAACACCCTTCTTTTTGCGTAGGGGGTTAAGAAAAGAGATGAAAATTCTGCAGATAACACAAGGCTTGCTGGTTGAATCAATCTAGTTTCCTTCAGAAACAGGAGCCTTCATTAGCAAAATTGATGGTACTCCTTACTTCTAACCTTCATAATGAGATTGCCTAGAATTTTCAGTTTATGTTGTGTTGTTAGTATTAGTTAATGGTTGTTATCAAAACTATTGTGGGCAGACTTCTATACATAATTAGTAGGTAATTAATATAATTATAATATGTGAAATGTATTTACAACGCAGCCAAGCAAGTTTGCACCTCGCGTCGAGGAAAATATTTAAATGGCTATTATTGCAGAGTACATCATTCAAATTATTACAGAAAATTGACTTGCCGACATTTTGTACCATGCATTTGTTTAATTTGTTAAAGTTTAATTTTAATAGCAAATTCCTTTTTTTGCATACCGTATCGACTCGAGGTGCAGACTTAAGCTTGGCTGCCCTCGAGAGCCGCCCGTGGGAGAGCCACGATTCGGCGTGAATGGGCCGGCTCGGCCCGAGTTACACCACGGCCTCACAGAAAACCGGTGTGAAACAGCGCTTGCTGTGATTTTCACCGAGTGAGTGAGCATACCGGAGGCCTATACCCCAACCCTTCCCCCCAACCCCTCAAATTCATCATCATCATCTCAGCCGAAAGATGTCCAATGCTGGACATAGGCCATCCCCAAGGCTCTGGCTGGACTCTCTCCACAACCGGTCCTGTGTGTGTCCAACATTCGCCAGGTCGAGCACCTTGTAGTAAGGCTTCCTCTCGTCCGGATTTTCCCGGATTTGTTCTGGTCTAAAGGGCGTTCGGCGAGCGTCCGGGCGGGGTTTCGTTTGTAGTCCGGAGCAAGACAAGAGTCATTTACAGGAATGAAAAATAAGATGCCTTGTAGAGGTTTACCACCGCTTTGTAAAGAATTGCCAAGCTTAAAAAAACTATATTTAGCTGTAAATAAAAATTCAGTACCTACATAAATGAGATTGGTTAATTTTTTATCGTCACCAGTGCCACGACAAAATGGCAGAGAGAGGTAAAAGTTGCGTTCACGATTTGCAAAAATATTACAGATGCATTCATATATTGCTTTTGTCTCCAGTTGCCCCTTGTTTTTCAAAGAGCCCCATTCTACAGTATAAGGCATATATATACTCAAATTGTTAAATTTTAAACATGTACCTAGTATGTCATTTTTAAATATTTTAAAATTGTTTTTTTTTATATTTAATATTTATATAATATTAATAGTGATATCTTTTTTTATTAATTTGTTTTACATAAAGAATAAATCAGTATTTTCATGTTACTTATTTTTTTTATCTATAGGTACTAATAATCCAAATCATTATAAATATAAACCACAAAAATCAATAAATTAAATCAGGGGGATCATTTATTTTATTTTATAATCTAGTAATATTTTGGTGTTGGAAAATATATGTGATATGTGAGGTATGTGAAATTGAATTTAGTACCTAAATAAATAATTTCAAATTCAATAGTCTCACTTCACTTTTAGTCTCATTACACTTTAAGGCTGTAGTCCTTGAGCGTGGGAATTTGTGATTGAACACCCACATTCATATTTTACATGCACACAAACGCATCGGCCACTGTTGCATACTAACTATTACTAACCCTGGCAACTAATAAATTTACTTTCGGTTTTTTCTTCTAGTTACATATTCATTAACTGTTCGCCTTTGAAGAATGTTTAGAATGTCCTACAAAGCACGCAATGTATCTTAGTCATATCGGAAAGCCCGCGGGCTTTAAGTAACTCGTCAACGGCCGAGAATGGGGTTCAAGAGTGTACCTATTCATTTTTAATTCATTTCATGGACAAATAATATATTTTTACACAGTATAAAATTAAGTCGCTCGCGCTATATGTCAGCTTAGATCTTTTACAGTAATCAACGGATTTTAATGCTATGTTATGAAATAAAATTTATATGATATATGTTATATTAATGGAACATAATGTTTCTTAAAATTATAAAGTTTGAACGCTTTTATTGCTCATATTGACTAAATTTTACTACATAAATCTTACTTAGGTACTTTTTTTTTTACAGATTTTACAGATTTACAGATATCAGATAATATAAGGGATAGTGCATCTATTATTTTACAATTCACCAATTGATTAAATTCGAACTTAAGGGATGAATAATAATGGAAATGACGTAAAGTGTAGATGGGACCCTTTTTTACAATTTTTGTCTGTCTGTCTGTTTGTTTGTGCCGGTGTAGTAACGTAAATATGTAGGTGTATGTAAATAAATAAGTCCACAATATACAAGAAAAGGAACGAAAGTTTATTTTAGAAATTACACACACAGAAGTTACACTACAATATAGAAGGAGTATTAAGGGAATAACAATAATATAGAACGATCTAAGGATAATTAAATTAGCGCGGCGAGATACATATGATTAGCGTTAGGACCGGGACGGTACTGCCTGCCCTCATATTGGCACATATCGTGCGGCTCGCCCGCACTCGCCGACCGGCTGATTAGGTAAACAACTATATAATTCAACGTACAAAATCTGTTTGTACGTTGAACATTATTTATTTTAAATAGATTTAAATTTAAATATAATATTATTTGATAATAATGAACGTATACAAAATAAATAATTTAGACAGTTAACATGTCTGACAAATAATAATAATTAACATAATACACAGAAATAAGTGTAGGTAATAAGTCACTACATCACCCCCTTCCAGAGACCGTCAAGGGCGATAATAGTCGGGAAATTTAACGCGACGTCCTGACCGCGTCGTTCTAATGACGTCATTGTCAGCGGAACGCAAGTCCTGGTTATCCGCGTTAGTTTCGTAGTGATGAGTGTTAGTGTTGAGTGGTGTGTCATTATGTTTGTTGATGGTATATGGTGTCGCCGGTCGATGTCAAATGTCGAAATAAGCTCATATAAACACTTTATGTTTTATGTACATAAATATAAATACTTGCAATGTATACTACAATGTATATAAATACTTAAATAAGTTTTTAATAGTGAAACGTGTGTGTATTATTTGTAAAATGGCGCTAGACTACATTTTTCGTTCACGAAATAAATAAATCATTACAGATGGCGCTATACTAAATTTTTAGTTTTCACAAAATTGTCTTAACCCCTTTATTTTATTTAAACTGATTTATAAAAATATATAAAAGTTCTATGCGAGGTAAAGAAAATAAAACTATTCAGGTACCAATACATTTTGTATCATGATTTTATATCGATAAAAATCCTACCTATATAACGCGAAAGTTTGTTAGTATGGATGGATGGATGTTTGTTACTTTTTCACGCAAAAACTACTGAACGGATTTGGATAAAACTTTACAGTAATATAGCTTATACATCAGAATAACACATAAGCTACTATTTGCAGCGATAACCGACATACACGCGGGCGAAGCCGCGGGCAACAGCTAGTTAACATAATACACAGAAATAAGTGTAGGTAATAAGTCACTACACCGGCTAATCTCTGGAACTGCTGGAGCGATTTTGACGGGATTTTTACTGATAGGTAGCTGCTGATATAAGGAGTAACCGCGGTTCATGTAGTATCGCGGGTAAGACCGTTGGGGCTCAGCTAGTTTTTTTTTCAAAATATTCCTTTTATTATTCCGTATATTCCGTATATATCCAATAAATCCTGTGTCGCGGGGGACTTTACAAACATACATGAAACGGACACAATGGACACCCAGACTCAGAACACCAATTCGTGGATCACACAGTGTTGTCCCATGTGGGATTTGAACCCATAACACCTGATACAGTAGGAAGCGGCGAGGCAACCGCTTAAACCACTAGACCAACCATGCAGTCAAAAATAAAACTGTAATTTTAAGGTCTTTCATTATTTCAGTAGTAGTTATTCAATTCTAACAGAAATCATAAAAAAAATTTTTTTTTCTTTTTTAAAAACAATTTCTCAAAGTGTCTCGGTCTGTCAAAGTGCATTCAAAGTACTCGTCAAGACAAATCAAACGACTCCAAACTCGATAGGTTCCGTCGTTACAAAGTTCCTATGACCACCTTCCAGCTTCAACATCAGATCAGCTCCATGTCATCATATTAAAGCATTGTCACGCTATATAAATAAATAAATAATAAATAAATAAATATTTTTGGACATCTAACACACAACGCCATCTAATCCCGAGCTAAGCGGAGCTTGTGTTATGGGTACTAGATAACTGATATACATACATATATTACTTTTTTTTTTGTAAATACATACATATTATACATAGAAAACACCCAAACTCCGAAACAAACATTTTGATGATCTTATAAACATTTGGTCCGACCCAGGAATCGAACCCGAGACCTCAAGCACAGCAGTTGCTTACGCTACCGCTTGCGCCACCGAGGCAGTTTTGTAGGCATATATACATATGCCTACAAAAATTCAACACAATCGGTTGAAGATATCTGGAAAATTGAGTTGCAAGATTCCGTCTTAACAAATATAGTTAGATACTAGCTGATCCGGCGAACTTCGTAGCGCCATATTTATGACCCACGTAACATCGTTTACGTTTTTGTGAATCTAAACCATTCCCAGATCCCCTTGAACACACACAAAAAATTTCATCAAAATCGGTCCAGTCGTTTTTGTGAATCTAAACCATTCCCAGATCCCCTTGAACGCACACAAAAAATTTCATCAAAATTGGTCCAGTCGTTTAGGAGGAGTTCAGTCACATACACACGCACACAAGAAATATATATATTAAGATATACATACATAGCAAGTTAAAAAAAACATAAAAATAAGTTCTGTGTTAGTAAAAAATACTAATATTTTTCTTTGAAATTATTCTTTAAAAAAATTAAATTAAATTCAAGAATACAAATTAACAGTTACAATTCGACACTCACTGGCAACCCACCCTAAAACTTGTCATTTACGTATTATGGAGCTCAGTGCGAACTACAAACGGACGTGGTGTCACCTTGAATATTCGGCGGGCACTGAATTTTTTGAGCGCGATAAAACTTATTTATTGCAATTTACGGGAGACGATATCTACGTACTAAAATGTATGGAACTTTTGTCGCTAAAAATGAATGATGTTTAGCCTTAGATTATGGCTTTTTGGTGAGAATTAATAAAAAACTAAACCGGTAAATCTTTTCTCCATAGTTTTCTCTCGCGAAATAACAAATAAAACATTTAAAATAGAGCACGAAATAGGGCAGAGTGTGCTAATTAAAAAGGTCGATTTCGATGATTTTGATCTTTGTTAAGGCTTTTTTTCACAAAAATAAAGAATTATTTCATAAATGTCACTCGGTAGATTGGTAGACTGATTTATTAAACTACTGAGATATTTTTTTTAGTGTCAAATATGAATTGAGTTGTTTGTGTTTTGCAAAACTGCAAGTGCCTTTTCGCGCGTTTTTAGGGACGCGCCCCTTAAGTCTCACTTACTTCATTAGAGAGCGGGACTAAAATTTTAGTTTTAAAACGCCTCTGTAGATCGCAATAACGACGTCAGATGTCTCTGACAGACCAATGTCAACTTTACAGATTTCTGTTTTCTTTCGATAGAGACATATAAGGTAGGTATGTCAGATACACTTGTATATATCAGTATCTTTTAAATAGTGTTATATGCAGATAATTATCTGAAACTTTGTAAGGAACTGGTGAAACTAGCACTAAAACTTTTCAATATTATTATAAGACTTGGTGATGTGTAATGCTCTTAATTATCGAGGACTGGATATTAATATTATTTAGAATTCTACCGATTTGGAACATTATTTTGTTATTTGGAAGGTTTAAATTACCTTTTACCACCATGATAATTAGTAAAATAACTTGTACCTACGTATTAAATAAAAAAAGAGTAAAAACTAAAACCCAACTACGACAAAAAACGACTCTGAAAAAGTATGAAACAAGTTTCAAAAGCAGTAGTTACACGTTGTTGAAGTGTTATGGTGCGGTTCTATGTAACGTAACGGACTACGGCTTTACAAACTTGTTTCATACTTTTTCAGCGTCGTTTTTTGTCGTAGTTGGGTTTAAGTTTTTACTTTTTTTTATGTAAAATGTTTTGGTGCCGTTATAAATATATATATATTTGAAATGTACAAGTAACGCCCTTTCCAATAATACCAAACACGGCATATTTATCTCAAATTTATTTTTTAATTCATTACTTTATGTCGGCTAGAGGGCGCCACATTTGATTCAGCGACACGTCATATAGCCTATAACCAGCAGACGATCAAGATGCTTCTAACGATACCTCATTTGTCCAGTTCTAATAAGTAGTAAAGGAGCTATGAGGGAACAAATGAACATACATACATAAATAGCCTGTCAAAATCATAACCCTCCTTTGGCTTTGCCGTAGTCGGGTAAAAATTATGTTGTACTTTTAAAATGATTTGGGTTGGTATGTAACTGATTCATGTAAATATTTTATAACTCAAAGCACTGTAATATTAGAAGTATGATATCTAAGATAAAGCTGAAAACTTTGTTTGTTTGAACCGACAATCTTAGGAACTACCTTTTAACCTTCAGAAATTCTTAGCATTGTAAATCAATGAAAAATGTTGCAAAAACGGAGGAAAATTATTCCATTTGGTTGGTGCATCTGTTAGCAATAATAGGGTATTAAATATCTATTTATTAACGTTGAATATCTAAGAATAGCGCATCTAGAATTTAATTGCCTTTTAATTATTTTTATTATTCTAACTGTTATACGAGTAATATTTGTACTATAGTTGTAAAGAAAATAAATATATACCTCAGGTGTCGTTAACTAGATTGTTATTCACCGATTTATTAATTTTAAATATTATATTTTCATGCTGTCGATTCTTTTTAAAGTTTGTTGAATTATTCATTATTGTGCTTAAAGTATTAATTAATACTTGTTATATTTTGGCAAATAGGGTGTTATATTGTATAAAATATTTTAGCGTTAAAGATTTCTTTAAAGATAAATATATATTATATTAATGAAACGTTTTGTTTTATTTTAACGACAAACTATAAATTAAAAATGATATTGAATTGCCAATGAAGATAGAGATATAGAGCTTACATCTGGAATAGCACATGGACTACTCCATAACAAAATAATTTACAAAAATTACGCTACAGAAACGGGTAGTTAGGAATAAAAATACATAGAGATGTTTAACTATATTTTATTTTAATAAATTAAGCAGGTTGTTTCATATTACACAATTTATAATGCATTTCAGTTAATCAAATGTACACATCACCCAAAAATTTTCATCTAATAATACAGGAATGTGTTGCTAGCCTAATGTAAAAATGTTGCCATAAACAAATTATAAGCATTATCCGTTGACAATTTATTTCACTTGGATTTTCGCAATAGCACCGGTAATTGCTGGTTTTCACATATTTTATATCTATAATGAATTAAAGAATTTATTGCACAATAACATAATACTCTGAAATAGATTTGTCATGCAAATTAAATTTCTTACAATTTTAGTGTTGCAATATACAAATAAGAATCTAGTATTGTGTGAGAAGCAGAATGTGTAAAATGACTTTCAACTATATGGTTAATACTACAATATTCAAGGAATATGTTGTAAATAATATAATATTTCATATAAAAATGACGCACATTTATCACGCAGAATAATTATAATAATTTATCTCAAATATAAAACAGAAATTATATCGAAATTTTCATTCAATTACCCAAGTATCTCGTGTTTTATTTATTGAATAAAAAAAATAAACGTTTTGAATTAAAACGAATCTTTTAGATACAGTTTCGTGAAATTTATTCGTCTATTGGCCGACAAGTTTCAGAGTAAAATGTTTGTTTTTAGAAAAAAAAATATAAAACAATATGCGAAGCCTCAGCCATATTCAAGAGGTTTAAGAAAAAAACCTATAATCCAGTACAACATCGACATAAGTGAAAAAACATTGCAGTCGGCTTGGTAAAATCACAATAAAATAAAAGTTATTTACAACTAAACAAACGATGACTGATGTGAGAACAGAATCCACGGTACATTACCATTTCATATCCTATTACTCTACTTAAATTATATTTTTAATTTAGCACTGTTAAACCTTTCTCATCTGTTTACAGTTAGCACTTTACGAAACTATACGAAACGTGGTCTTAGCACTTCATGACTAGCGTCAACGCTACGCTACGAATATCGCCTGTAGCGTGACTCTGTGTAGCAATATCACTCGTAGCATGCTCGTCTGCTACGAGTAACATACGCAGCACTACGAATATTATATTTAGCGCAAATATAGCGTATTGTAGCACTACAAATACATATTACGTGAAATGAGCGTGAATATTAAACATAAATGCAGCGTCGTATTGTAGCGCTACAAATGTTACACGTGAAGAGCGTGACGCTATGCTACGGAACAATGTTTTCGGAAAGAACAAGTTAACAGCTGTATAACTTTACCCGTGTGATGAAAAAATGCAATTTTCTTTGTTGACTGACGTGTGCGACAATAATAAATTTTCAAGCAACGAATTTTGAATATATCTTATAGGAAATATAAATTAATAGGATGAAGTACACAGCGATCAGTCTCTAGCCATAAATCCTCACACTTAGCTATATAATTGAACAATCGGGTAAACTACACAGTTTGTAACATGAGGACATTGCGTCGATCGACAACAGTATACAATAAAATTAAGTGCTGTTTTAAACCCTATACACGCCCGTAACTACTGGATAATTTGTTGAACTAAAATTGTACTTTTTACCCAAATCTTCAACAGGATAGCATTATAAATGTACTCGTGAATTTCCACCGCCAGCAGTTGCTGTGTCCACACTCTCGGGCTGGAGTCGGCCCGCCACAGTCGCGCACACCACGTCATATGTACATAACATTTTACATTAACATACCATATAGTTATAACACTTAACACATACTGAGATTTATCGTCCATGCTCGATACAGCGACGCGATGTTTTGTTAGACGGAGTCATCTGAAACATAAGGATCCATGTTACTGACACATATGTATCTCGTTTTTGTCTCTTTGGCTTTTTTATAGGCTTCAATCAACAAAATTATATGAACAAATGTTAGTTTCAGTACAGCAATAGTGCTTCGATAACTTGACTATAATACTATTGTATTATGTGTGAAGTTCGATAAAACGGTTCGATGAACGATTAGTTGAAATGGAGCTAAATAGTAAAACTGTTCAAGAGCTACTAGATAATGGAGATTGGATTTAGTGTCAATTGTTAGATGATGGATAGCGAAACATTAAAGAGGTTTTCAATTAATTTGCAAAGCTCTCTGAAAACGGTTACATTCCCAAGGAGGGCCATAGAATAACCCATTCTAAAACTCTTTGGATAGGCCACGAAAATGATGAGATTCTCTATCAAATTGTTCGGTTATTCTCTAAACTTGATGGACCCACATCCACAGGAATTTTTCTGTGAGATATTTGATGCTATTTGGAATACTTAGGATATTTTTACTATAGAAAGGTAGGGTTCAGGCTTTTGCGCAATAAATTTAAGTATTTTTACGCATATGACGGCGCAGCAGAGTTAGGGGCGCCGGACGAAGCATTTTTAATGAATCTGCGCCCTTACTGATGGGCGCTACGCCTACTAAAGGGCGCTAAAGGAATGGTTGCACACGGGCGCTTCACGGCCTAGAGACGCCTCTGGGTAGAAATATATACCAGGGGTTTATCATTTTAATGAAACTTTACCTGCACTATAAAACATAATACGCTATTGGCAATTTCAGATATCGATTGCAAAAATTTACTATCGATTCTTTTATCAAATTCAGATAAGATAATGTTCAGTGCATAGGTTTATTGATAAATAACATGTATGTTCGCTCATTATACCTATTTGGATAGTTTCATATCTTTAAAAAGACCCCGCATTAGGGATATATCCCGTGTCGCGAGCGACTTCTATAATACTTATAATAAAAATGTAACAGGTCCAATTATGTACATTAAAGAAGGATATTTTGAAATATTTTTTTTGAGGGCTATTTATAATCGATACTGAAGCCAAAACTATTTTTTTTTAGTTTCCTAGAGAGAGGGGATGAAAGTCAAAAGATGTACTTAGTTGTAATTCAATAACACATGTACATACTTTAAATATTGTTCTGTGACATATTCATTCGTTTATTATACGACTTTTGTGTGTATTTATCGGTGAGTTCTATAAAATCCTAATAGACGGCGGTTTGGCATCTAAGTTGCACAGATATCCGGTAGGTGGCGCCGTATTTCTAGATTATCCGGTAGATGGCGCCGTATTTCTATTTCTAGAATTTTTAGCAATGTAGAAAATATTTACAAAAAAAAAGTGGCGGTACGAAGTTCGCCGTGACAGCTAGTTTACAACAATGCGTGAAACGAACACAAAGAACACCCAGACTCAGAACAGCAACTAGTGTACTATTGTGGGTCCTACAAAATGTTGTTCGATATGGGGTTCGAACCCATAACCGTCAGTTCAGCAGATAATGATGTCGCGACCGCATATCTACTACGCCATCTATGCTAACAATTTGCTAACTTAATTCAAATAATTTCATATTTTAAATTAGTTTGTGTTTATTTTGCAAATAAATATGTTTAAAAGTGCATAAAGTGTACTACTTTCTAAAGACGGCACCCAAATTTCATCCCGACACTTGTCTTGTCAGAGGGCCTATTGTGAGTTTATATCACATCAACTCGCTCTTGACGGCTCTTGCTAAAGCCGCGTTTTCACAATAAGAGTTGGCTCGGACCAAGTACTCTCGTACGAGTCGGCTTCATACGAGTGTACTCGGATCATGTAAACCACTGTTTACACACGATAGTAGATAGTAGTAGTGACACAAGATGTCATCGACTGATCTGTGGCTGTGAGGTATAGATGTTGTAGCAGATATGTTAATAGCGGAAGTTCAAAATCACGAAAGGGGAAATAACGAAAAGAGAAAAAAATTGGACACGGAAATGGATTTTAAGACGTGACCGAGATGTTGTAGCAGATATGTTAATAGCGGAAGTTCAAAATCACGAAAGGGGAAATAACGAAAAGAGAAAAAAATTGGACACGGAAATGGATTTTAAGACGTGACCGAGATGTTGTAGCAGATATGTTAATAGCGGAAGTTCAAAATCACGAAAGGGGAAATAACGAAAAGAGAAAAAAATTGGACACGGAAATGGATTTTAAGACGTGACCAACAGGGTGCATCAAATAATTTTCTTCGTGAAGTAGAAGAGAAAGATCAAAACCCGTTTAAAAATCATTTGAGATTAAACAACGCACCATTTGAGTATTTATTACAAAAAGTAGCACCCACCACTAGTAGTCACTCCACTTTTTTTTAGTTGTCGCCATTTTGTTTCTATAAAAATGATCCGAGTGAGTTCGAAAAATAGAGGAGTGTCCGAGTCTACTCGGATTTGATGCCGGCCGAGCGCGCTCGGATTAGGTGTTTACATAATACGAGTACTGTCCGAGTAGACATCCGAGTGCACTCTGTCCGAGCCAACTTAAGAGTTGGCTCGGACAATAAGTTGTGAAAACGCGGCTTAAGGAGAGACCTCCTGTAGTGGAACTATTGATGTGATCTATACAAATAAATAAAATTGAAGTGTCTGTTTGTAATTTTAAATTAACAGTTTTTCACTAAATGCATATAAGTATATACGTTATATCAAAGATGCAATTTTTTTTTGTACGTTTGTTACGGCTAATCTTTAGAACGGCTGGACCGATTTTGAAGGGATTTTCACTGGCAGATAGCTCATGATATAAGGAGCAATTTAGGATCTTTATTTGACTAGCTTCGCCACGCGACGTTACCCGCGGTTGCCGTAGTACCGCGAGTAACACCGCGGGGCTCAGCTAGTGTGAAATAAACGTGATTGATTACAATACCTCAATAAATTAACTCCTTAACTAACACACTAACTCCCAAGTCACAGGAATACCTAGTTTAGGAGTTAGTCTAATTGTGTGACCTTTACCTTAAACCATGTAATCTTTAGCTCTAAGGCAATTATAAAAGGTTATTTAAAACAATAAAGATTATTATTATTATTATTAATAATACGTAATCATTTAAACTGACATACCTATTGTGTTTTATACAATTTATTGAAACTAAATACTCATTGACGGGCATTCTTATCTCGATTAACATATTATTTAAATTTAACTGTGGCATTTAAAAGGTGAGTTTCCCAGATGACGTTTAATATATTTCTTTATTTTTAGCTGCTGTATTGTGAATCTGGCAACGAAATACAATGGACACGGCAAATTAAGGTTATCATATACGTTAATATTCTTAAAAGAAGTTGTTAAATCCCACATTAGAAATAGACATCCTGTGTCGCGGGGGATTTCAAAGAAAGTTAAAAAACTACACCCAGATTTCAGAACAACCATTTGCGGATCACACAAAGTATTGTACCATGTGGAATTTGAACGCACAACACTTAGCGCAGTAGAAAGCGGCGTGGCGACCGCTTAAGCCACTAAGCCAACCGTGCAGTTAGTAACAAGAAGTAAACCAATTTTACATTATACACCATCCTTCTAGAATAGTTATAAATAAACCGTTTAAGTCTTCACCGGTGGGGTACAGGGGTATGGGATAACTGCCTCGCTGGTGTCGAAGTTGACGTATGCGACAGCCGATCAAGAGGTCTAGGTTTCGAATCCTGAGTCGGGCCAAAAGTGTTATTGAGTTTTTCTGATTATAGAAATACTTAATGAATTTGGAAGTTGGGGTCTGAACCCGTGCCCTCGGAGCTACGTAAAGCTGTCGGTCCTGCGTCTGATCTCTCCCCGGTCGTGAAGGTTAACCGTACCATCGGATTATGAGAGAGGGGGAACAGAGAGTGCACCTTGCGTACAAACTTGTGCACTATAATATCTTCTGCGTAGTTGGCTGGTCTCCCTTGAGACTGGCCGCCGTGGCCGTTATCGGCTAGGAGAACATTATTATTATTATAGGGATGTGGAGGAAAGAAGAGAAGGGGGGGCCTAGAGAGATGCGGGCGTTGGGCGATCGTAACCTTGAAAGAACGTGTTTTATTTATAGAAACTGACGTGAATTACACTCCCGAATACGGATGCTGACCTCAAATTTCTCGATACAAATATCTAAGTTATGGAATCAGGCGTTACTTTGCGGAAATCCATGACATTAAATGCTATGAAATATATTTAGCTTTAATTCCGCGAGACAAATATCCATTTCTGAAAGCAGGGCACAAATCCCACCGTCATGCATACTCACATGCACATATGGGTATCATTCATATGTACACATACAAAACAAGTGAGAAATAATTAGCATGCCATGCAACCAAACCTATACTCGACACGTGTTTCGCCCCTCCACGAGGCATCCTCAGGATATGTTGACTCGTCGAGCGTTTGAGCTCGAATGAGCTAGCGCACCGCTGTCGGCCCTTTATATACCGTTTCGATGACGCTATAATCACGATCGATACAATGTCACAACTTTCTGTGCCGGACTACCCGCAATCATACTTAGAAGTGGTGATGGAATTAAGTTTGTTTGGTCATTCAACAGTGTATATGCATTATTATTGTTATATTTTGATATTTCTAACTGTTCCAACACACTCATCCGGAAACCCTTATCGCAAACATGCAGAATGTTATAGGTATTGTTGCCGCTCAAGGAGTGGCCGGTGTCGATTAAATGTTTTGCGAAATGTGATTTATCTGGATGGCCATTCCTGTGAGCGGCAACATGTTCCCTGTACCTAATTTCGAAACTACGGCCTGTCTGACCCACATAGACCCCGGTGCAATCATTGCATACTAATTTGTAAACTCCGTGTGAGTGAGTATGCATAACGGTGGGATTTGTGCCCTGCTTTCAGACCTGGATATTTGTCTCGCGGAATTAAAGCTAAATATATTTCATAGCATTTAACAAATATCTGAAAAAATACAATAATAAAACACTCACCATGATACCACCATTTCGTTTTTTTAGGATTTTTGTTGCATGTTTTAACGTAAAATGAATTATCTGGTGGCCGTTTCTGAAATGTAAAAATAACACCAATTAATATTATCTCCTAGTGGTTACTTTGAGACAAAAATAATAATAATAAATACTCTAAACATCGGACGGTGGTAAAGCGGCTATAGTCCGAATCATGGACGTTCCGTCGCACTCAACCATAGAAGCTGGTGTAATAACAATAATAATTTACACTTTATGTATACATCTCGCATATGAATCAACTCAAAGTGGTTACGCCAGATTGTTAGTTATACAAATTATTTAATGGAACGTTCCTTTCCACATACCTACCTATATACACACACCCTGCGCTAGGACAGCGCCCCTAGCGGATATGAAGACAGATTAGAAGAATTTTCTAGTGCTATTAAAGTTCCCGCCGTGCGAGTTTACAGCTCCGCATTGACTTATGTAAATTACTAAAATTTACGTTAAAATAGTACTCAAATCGATCCGCCGCGCTGGAGACTTAAAATATCTTCACGTCGTATGTGTTAATTAGTGCAATTACACAATTTAGTACAAATTAAATAATCCGCCACGCGAGCTTACAACTCTGCGTTGTTAATATAAATCTAGGAAGGACTTTAGAATCTATACAATCGATTTCGGGGGTGGGGGGAGGGGTGGTAGATAGCCCCCCTTGAAGGGGGGGTTGCGATTCCTCATAGTTTTTTTTATATGAATTTTTGAAAATTTTATAGGTTAGGACGCATTTTGCAATATATACAATAGATTTTGGGGGGAGGGGGTGGGGGATACCCCTTACTTGGGGGGTCCTCCTCATTTCCTAACCTATTTCTGGGTGGTTTATAAAAAAATAACCACGATGGCTAAGGCGGGAGCTTCGCTGCGCTGCGCTCCCGCCTTAGCCATCTAACCTACCCCAATAAAGTCGGATTGTGCCAACTCGTAGTAATACATTGCTATTAATTACCTAAGAATTATATCCTGTTCTTATACATTTCCTATAACACATAATATATATAATTCACAACTCTAACCTAACCTACAAAGTTAGCCACTAACAAAAACATTAGGGTGTTGCTAAGTATTTTTTTGGGATTTTATGACCTGGTAACTAAGACCTTTAAGTCAAGGGGTGTTGTTAAGTTGTTGTAGTTCTTTAATTGAAATGGCGTCGCGTCATTAGTGTTGCGTTTTGGTTCTCCTTTTTTAAGAAAACATGTCCTTTATTAGAAGTGAATATCAAAACGTAATATATAAAAAAATACTCGAAAAGTATTTTTTCGTATATTGCGGTGTGTATTACAATAAAAACTAAATTAATTTAGCAAAAAATTACACAAAAACTATTTTGAGAGTTTGAAAAAAGTTTAAAACGAATAACGTAAGGAATAACAAAACGCAGAGAAGATGTCAAAATTATTTTCACGTATTTTATTTAAAATTTCAAAAATTTATATCTCAAAAACTACGACTTTCCGCAAGTTGAAATTTTAGGAGTAGACTAACAAAAGCAAGAACTATCAAACATAAAATTGTCAACTCTCAAATCGATTGTATAGATTCTAAAGGTTAGCCTAAATCTACGGCATTGCGCCTTTGTAATTATTTCTTATGAGTCACGCCTTGCCGCGAATTACTGCAAGTGGAACACCTGGAGATACCCTGGATCGGAGTCAGTGGCGGGCCCGCTACTGGAGAGACACAGGGGAGCCGCTGCGCAGCTGAAGGGTATGTGTGATTCCTTTCTTATCCTTACCAAATAGTGTTTCATTTGTTTTAATGAACCATTAACAGTCTACTTAATTATCGAAGCCTTCAAACATATTTGGCGTGACCACAAAGAATTCAACAATTTATATACAACCGTCGTACATTCTTTTGTCTATTTTGTGTATTATTTTACCCGCTTCGGGGTGAAATTCATCATCATCATTTAAGCCATAAGACGGCCACTGCTCGACAGACCTCCATAACAGTTGTGCTGCATCCAAAGACTCCCTGTGACCTTCACCAGGTCGTGGGACCATCTTGTGAGCATACCCAACGTTGCGTTTTCAAGGTGGGTGAAATTACCAAGTTTTTTTTTTTGAGTTTTTAAATTTCAAATTTGGAACTCTAGCGATTTAGGCTTTGCATTGATTATTATAGAAGCAGTTAATCAATAGATAAATAGTCGAAACATACCTTCTCCTTACAGCTACTGAGCATGGATACGATAGACAAACAGACCGACTGCACTGACAATGCTGGTGACCAGTCGTCCGTCAGTATAGAAAGGCAGATGTGACCGTTGGAGTACACGTGAGGATGTACTGGTATGTTACTGCCTATGAACGTTACCTGTAAAGACAAAATAAATAACATATTTATCTGTACAAATAATCAAAAAATTTAACACAAAAAAACCGACTTCATGAAGTGAACCAAATTGAAATGGGACCACATGGGAAGCACCAGTTTTCAAATAAAAAAAGAATCATCAAAATCGGTTTACCCAGTCGAAAGTTCTGAGGTAACAAACATTAAAAAAAACAGTTTGGTTTGAGAACCTCCTCCTTTTTTGAAGTCGGTTAAATAAGTTATAACCCTCCTGTCTAAACAGAGACCTCTGCCCAGGAGTGGACTTTTAAAGACTTTTGAAGGTGATGATGAATCCTGTCTATGTGTAAATGAATGTTAAAATAAAAGATTAATTTTGTTTCACATTTTGTAGGTTTTAGCTATGATATATAGTCCATTCGTTTAGATAATGTCGGTGCACCAGCACGCAATTGTGTTATTGTTGTGAAATACGAATATATTAATTGATACAACGGCGTAAACTGACATATCATACTTGCTTCTGGGTGTACGCCGCAAGCGGGCCTTTTGATTTTGTGGCGGCTTGACGCACGTGGGACGGCGCGGCGCGATCAATGTGACCGTATCTAAGCGAATGGACTATACCTACAATATATTGTTAAGCAGACACTAAAACAATAGCTATATGACTCATCTGTCTAGGTTCCCATAGTATGTACGAGTATTATAAGTAAGTAGTAATGTTAGCACTAGCATTAATTAGTACCGCTTTACTATTGAGAATACAGTACTGGGAAATAATGGATGAGTATGACCTTGCTGGAGAATAGTACATTGTTCACCGAGGGAGGAAAGGGACCGATTACTAGCGAGGGAGCAGTTTGTGGCCCGAAGGCGCAGCCTAGGGCCACCATACTCCCGAGCAGGGGCGGATTAAGTAACAAAAGCGTCCTTGGCAACCTTCCCTTCGGCGCCCTTAATCCCCATGATTCTAGCATCCATATAATGTATCTACACACATCAAAAGTGTCTAGGGATCAACATATGTGTCTAGGGATCAACATATATTTTTGCAATAACTTTTGTCCTGCTTGATATTAATTAAAATTTTCTTTAAGGATTCATCAAATAAAGTGTTTTCGTTTGTCACAGTAACGATAAACCAAGTCACCTTTGCATTAATAAAGAAATTTGCCATTTTCCTAATAAAAGGATTTTTGACATTTGAACCACTAACATTAAAGTTCGAAAAAAAGACTGAAATAACAGTTTTCTTTAAAATTTTATTAGGTAACTTAAACAATTAATAATCCGTGTTTCTACCGCGAACACTAACACAAGAACATCGGTTTGGCATACTCAAAATGAGTTCATCCAAATCACGCTGTGGAATGGCCGCCCATGTTCGTTGCAACAACAAAAAAAGGTCTTCTTGCGACTGGATACCCTCCATATTCGGCAGAGCTCTTCTCTGTAGCATATCCCATGCATGCTCAATCGGGTTCAAGTCTGGCGACTGAGCAGGCCAGGGCCAAAGCCACATCTCAATCTCAAGAAATCCGCATAAAAATGCTTGATCCCTAGACACTTTTGATGTGTGTATTTTGGCAATTGGCATATCTTCACTCTTTTTTTTACATGTGAAACCCTCTTGAGCCATTGGGGGTTTGCGGTGTATCGGAATCGAGCCGACTAAAACCACGTATTGTGTAAACTTTGTCGGATATAGAAGATAGCAGCTTTATTAAAACGTCCAGACTGTTCTGTTTTGGTGCTAGTATAGTTGGCGCCCAGCCGTTGGCTTCGTGCAGATCAGACACAGCTGACTACGAAGCATCCTTTTTCGATGAACACCTGCATCAGCCGGTATGAGAGAGTTCTGTGTTTCCTCCAGATCAAATCTTCCATAACGGATCTTACCGCCGTCTGCTTGGCGCTAGGTTACCGAAATATTTCCTTTTGCTCCTCAACCAGGACCCAGTGAGGTTGAAATTTCGGGTCCTCGAGTTCTCAAGTCGCAGGATTCCGAGCTAATTCTAGCTTCAGCGCGAAGCTCGCAAAGGGTCGACCCGGCTAGTACTGGGAGACCGAGAGATAGAGCGTGCGATTTGCGGAACTACCGCATTCGGCTCTACGTATGGACTTGAGGTTCCAGAGTCTGGACGACTAAAGCCTGGTAGACCAGCTCAACGTGCAGTCGCTCCGTATTTTCACCGACGGAAGCAAGCTTCAGGGCAAAGTCGGCTCCGCGCTCTCTATATGGGACAGTCGGGCGGAGCTGCTGAGCCGGAAACTGAGCTTGCCAGCGTACTGCACAGAGTACCAGGCCGAGCTCTTAGCCATATGCAGTGCTTCGAGCGAAATCCTCAACTGCAGTGCGGGGAGCTACGGCAGCTACAGTGACTCGAGGGCAGCGCTGGAGACGATGACGAGCCCCGGGACCGTGGATCCTCTCGCGACCAATGCGCGCCGAAACCTCAGCGACGCCTTGACCCGTGGTAAAGATGTAACCTTGTACTGGATCAAGGCCCACCGGTATCGATGGCATTCGCCGCGCGGTAGAAAAAGAGGGGATATTACTTCCTCTCCTACGCCACGCCTCCGTCTTACAAATATTTAATCAGGTCAGGTGTCCTGACGCGAGTTTAACATTTTTTTACCCATCCTAGAAAAGTGCACAACTCCACAAGTTTTCACTTCAAAAATAGACAAACGAAAAACAAGAGCTCTTGTCATGCAAGAGGACGACAGTTTATATGTAAAAAAATATAAGCTGCAGGTGGCTCCCTTCAAGGTCGATGTAAGAGCAACGTAAAATATTTCTGTAAAGCCATCCCACGACCTTGACACTGGATCCGCCCTAGAACATTTGAAATCATGGCCGTGGCCCTCAGAGTTGTCTCACAGTACCTTTCTCCACGCCGTCATGAGCATATCTTCCAGGTAGCTCGAGACGGCGTCTAATTGATGATCTACAGGAACGGCCCTAAAGGCCTATAACGGATTACTAATAAAAAGGTGTTAGCATAATAATGGCCGTCGGCACAAATTTTTTTGGTCGGTGGCTACTTTGCACGGCAAACAGTTCAATTAGATGCCAGTTTTGCCGCCCGGCTTGTTGACGACATACCTACCCGACGGACAGGCAAGTCGCATAGTGTGTAGGAGTCTTAACACCGACCCCTGCGGCACTACTTGTGTAGATAACAGCTCCAGCCAGATTTCTCCTAGTGCATACTTTTCAAAAGCATGGGCACCACCTGTTTTAAAAAACTCTAATTGAAGTGACGTCCGGCACACGAATGTCACTTTCTCGCGGTAGACCTTTCACACCTTTGTAGCGGGTGGACATTGACCCGTCCTGTGACCACTCTTAGAGTGGCATGAAGTGATGGAAAGTACGCAAATTGTTACAGGCGCAATGTTCCTCCTGCAATTTGTCCTATACTGCCGCCCTGTCCACGCCATATATATATGCCTTTCAATGAACAAATCTGGTCTTACTAAAACTTATAAAACAATCTCAACTACAGCTGCAGTTGTAGCTAGTACATTTTTATATGGAAACAGCACTAGTCGAACTAGAAGTATTGGTAATTTTTCTTTAATATGTGAGGCATATATTTTTACGTCAAAAAGCCTTGTAGTAGTAGTCGGCGAATTCTAATAGCAGCTTCCCACGGTCTGCGATATCGCGGACGGACGCGGACCAGCTCGCACGACACACCGTGGGAAGGGTCTCGTCCGTGGTAGCAGAGGACGTCTGTGGCGGTGCGCCGGTATCCGTCGCGAGGCGGTAATTTCAAAGGTGCGGTGCGGCGCGATCCGAGCGCGTACGCCGCGGTCCGAACGCGTCCGTGGTAGCACAGACGACGACAAGTCATTTAGAACAAATAAGTATAATCACTACATAGTATAAAACAAAGTCGCTTTCTCTGTCCCTATGTCCCTTTGTGTGCTTAAATCTTTAAAACTACGCCACGGATTTTGATGCGAGTTTCTTTAATAGATAGAGTGTTTCAAGAGGAAGGTTTTTATGTATAATAAATGCATAATATAGTATGGGAACACTGTTAATTTTCGAGGTTTCTAATGTGATGTAGCAAATAAAAACGTTTTTTTGCGCTTACATTGCAAACGCTGGTTGCACCCTACGAGATAGATCAAAATAATGTACTACAGTATTGTACACCTTAAAAAGTACTACAAAAAAGTCCGCGACGGTATATGTCTATCTCTTAGGGATAACCCACAACAACCATTTTTTATTCCTTTCTTTTTACGAGAAATAATGGCTTATTTACGAAGTGATTATAAGCAATACAAAATGAATCCTTATACAATTAAGTAACTTAAATACATTGTGCATTTAATATAGATCAAAATGGCCCTTTACAGTATCTAATTTAAATGAATATATTACAGATTAAAATGCACGAATCGTGTCGTCGGCGGGGGCGTCTGAAATCCACCCGTGCGAAGCCGGGGCGGGTCGCTAGTATTACGATAAGTTTTTCCGAATCATGATCCCACCGGCACCGTAGGATCACAGGACAGGGAATATTTTATGTAATTCCTTAATTTTCTACCATGATCCCACTGCTATGGGTGACAAAACAAAAAATAAATAAAAGTAGATATATATCTATGTACACTTACGTTAAACGACTTTTGTTGTATGCTGATATCCACCAGCGACGTCGTTTCTTTTTACTTTTACTAGATCGCATAATTTGATAATTGTTAATTAATACCACAGCCGCGGCTGCAGCGACGACACGTTCTCTTTCACTTTGCATTTCGAAATGAAGTTATCAAAAGATCTACACAGACCGACACGCACCGTTGGAAGAGCCCTGTCTGTGTGCGTTGCCGTCCGTGATCGTCGGCTGTGCGTGATGATCCGCAGAATCGCGGACTGTGGGAACCGGCCTTTACACTTTATAGTCTGATTAAACACACAAAAAATAAAATCTTCTCCTTTAAATCTTCTTCTTGAAGTTGGTTAAAAAAACGCGAGTTCCTCTTTTTCCTTGATACACACTTTCGTTCTTTTCACGAAATCCCTATTGTTGGAAATTCACAGATTGTTGGTAAGTGAAATATGTATTTACTAGTTTTTGCTCGCGGCTCCGCTCGCGTGTATGTCGGTTATCGCGGCAAATAGTAGCCTACGTGTTATTCTGATGTATAAGCTATATTACTGTAAAGTTTCATTCAAATCCGTTCAGCAGTTTTTGCGTAAAAGAGTAACAAACATCCATCCATACTTACAAACTTTCGCGTTTATAATATTAGTAGGATTTATACAGGTCAGACTGACATTGTAGTAAATCACATGCAATCTTTGTAATTAACCTCGGGCAACATTTTCAAGGGTTCTTACCAATGGACAACAATAAAATTAATATTATCTGTTACATTATATATTTACATAGTACGATCACATGCCATGTTAATGTCACGTTCTAAATGAATTATAAAATACACATACATTTATTCGGAACTCAGAACGGAAAAATCGGAATAAAATCAGCAAATACACAAATCATTATAATTGTGTATAGGTGGATTTCAAAGTCAGTGTTGAAACATTGACTAATTATATGTCTCTAGTGGTACAAAGCAGTGTGTGTAAATAGTACCTCGGCAGAGTGGGGTTTCCACACGTACAAAAAAAGAAAAGCAAAGGGAAGAGGCACTGGGCACCTAGTGTCTCTATGGTTAATCAACTTCTTTCTCATTAATTGTTTTTTAACCGACTTCAAAAAAAGGAGGAGGTTCTTAATTCGACTGTATTTTTATTTTATGTTTGTTACCTCATAACTTTCGACTGGGTGAACCGATTTTGATGATTCTTTTTTTATTTGAAAGCTGGTGCTTCCCAGTGGTCCCATTTCAATTTGGTCCAGTTCTAACATGTCATCCATGAGAAAACCATATAAGTCTTCAATTTGCATTAAGTATGTGCGCGACAGATTAACGAATAACTCAATATTCCCATTGGTTGGTTGGTCCAGTTTGAAGTCGGTTTTTTTTTTGTTAAAATTTGTGATTATCTAAATTAAAACAGTACGAATGAAGTTTGAAAATGATCACGTCTTACTTTCATCTTCGGTGAACTGCATGTTACAAGTACGGTCACGTTTTGTATGATAACCTTGTGACCACGACCACGTAAATGCTGGGAAAATTGGTTGTAAATTGATACTAAGATTACTCTTAGGTTAAGGTCCTTAAGGTAGAAAATCAAAGAGAGACAAGAGAATGCGTTCCTTTGTCTTAGAAGTATATCGACAACGTTGTGAACAATATTACTTTTTAGGGTTCCGTACCCAAAGGGTAAAACGGGACCCTATAACTAAGACTTCGGGGTCCGTCTGTCACCAGGCTGTATCTCATGAGCCGTGATAGTTAGACAGTTGATATTTTCAGAGATGATGTATTTCTGTTGCCGCTATAACAACAAATACTAAAAAACAGAATAAAATAAATATTTAACGGGGCTCCAATACACCAAACGTGATTTTTTTCCGTTTTTATAGATAATGGTACGGGACTCTTTGTGTGCGAGTCCGACTCGCACTTGGCCAGTATTTTAATAGTCTTGGCAATATTATCAATTGTCTAATTGTCATTGTTCTTCTATTGCGACGTTCGCCACAAAGATAGATCAGGAAATAACACCCAGAATAAATTTGCCATCGATGTCGTTTTTAGATACGTCATCAGTTTATGATTACTACGTTGCTATTAATTTATGGTGATTGAAACTTTAGAAATCAATTAATATTTAAAATGACAAAATCTTACATCTTTCCAAGATAATTTTAATAATTAATTTTGGGGCGACATTATTGAAATATTTTCAGAAAGCACCCCACGCTTTTTACATTAAAATTATTTTTTAACTTATTAGTTCGATTGCTTGTTTTTTTTAGTTGTTTTAAACTATAATTTATTTTTAACCGACTTTAAAAAAAAGGAGGAGGTTTCTCAATTCGACCGTATATATGTTTCTTGTTTTTTTATGTGTGTTCGGGGATAACTTCGTCGTTTATAAACCGATTTTGATGATTCTTTTTTTAATGGAAAGGAGACATTCCAACGGTGGTACCATGATAAAGACACTAAGATCTGATGATGCAATCTAAGAGAAATCGAGTCGAACCTTGAAGTCGGTTTTTATTTTGTTAAATTTTTTCTCCTTTTTAGTTTGGTATATTTATAAAAAGCGTATTTGTTTAGTTTTTAAAACTATTAAAAAAAAACATTTTTTTAGTTTTTTTTTAATTATTGTATTGTCATCGGCCTTTGACCCCTGAGGCAATTTCCAAGTTAATCAGACTCCTAGAAGTAGGTGAAAATGAAGTTAAAAGATTCCGTTACATACATGACATACATACAGGTCAAGCTAATAAAAACGTGTTAAAAACAATGAAACGAAATATTATAAATGTTACTTTGTAATGTAACTTAAATGATTTTAGTTGCCGTTATGTTTGATGCATGAAAAAAAGTAAAAACTAAACCCAACTACGACAAAAAACGTCGCTGAAAAAGTATAAAACAAGTTTCAAAAGCCGTAGTCACACGTTACGTAGAAATGTACCATACCCCGTTTTAACACATTAACAACGCGCGACTACGGCGTCGCTTTTAGTCTTAGTTGGTTTTTAGTTTTTTATTTTTTCAATATTTATTTGTATAGATACTACTAACTAATATACTAAAAGGAGTACGTATGATTTTCGCTAATCACACATACCTATATGTATTTTCAGACGAGTCAAGGAAAAGAAAACGTGTATTTTTTCCTTCCCTGAGGAAAAAGTTACAAATATATACACTTGACAACCTTTTTTATAATTATGTGATCAAGATATCGGTAACTTGTTCTATCGTATTTCTCTGTACCGCAACCTACTTAAATTACCTCGTCCAGATCAAAATGTTTTTATGGGAGTATTATATATAGCCTATACCTATTAGTTATTCTGTGCCTATACTAGCTGACCCACGCAACGTCGTTTACGTCTCCTATTGCCCGTAGCGTAATAATTTTCCCCCGTTTTTGTAACATTCTTCATTGATGATAGCTGGCCGTAAATCGGCAATGCCACATGAGAACAATCAGTCTTCAGCGCTTCGTTGACTAAAGTTCGCTATGCGCATTGCTGTTACTAGTTCTATGAATACTTTATGGGGACTCCCCGTACTTTTGTTCAGTCCGGTCCGGTAAAAACTTACCTCGGGTGAGTCGAATGGGTACTTATTTGTGAATTTGAATTGCAATACGAATTTTTCGCCTTCATATAATGTGCCAGGAACACCTTCCATATGTACTGTCCACCTAGAACAAACAAAAAATATAATTAAAAAATAATATTAAGAGATGACGCGTTCGGCACTCACTTATAATATATTCAATACTAGCTGAGCCCCGCGATGTTACACGCGGTACAACAACAACAGCGGGTGACGCCGCAGGGCAAAAATATTCTAAAAAAATTGCGTAAGTAAGAGATTGGCCGGAACAAACAACCAGACAAACAGACAAAAATTGAAAAATATGATACATATTTGTATACATACATTAGGGTGTCCCTTATATGGGTGAAAAAAATTTTTTTTTAGATATCGAATTGCATACCCCCCATTTCTTTTCTAACTACCCAGACTAACTTAAATATAAAATTTTATCTTCCTACGTCAACATTAACCCGTGCCGACAGATGCCTGAATATTTTGAAAATTTATGTTTTTAACAGATTTCGTTATGTAATTAAATGTATTGAAATATTTATATTTTATAAAATATTTATTAAAAGAAGATAAAATTACAGACCAGGCAGGATATTTTCTTTTGAGGGTCTCATTTTTACAGTCTGGATACAGATTTCCATGCTCCTGAACACAGTGTACCAAAAATTGCTTTGCTCTTTCTTGGCAGTGATCAATCCATGAAGATCTTGTAAGTTTTGCAGCTCTTTCAGCTGTATAATTAACTGTCCCTAAAGTTTTTTTTTTAACATCTACATTCCATGTAGCAAGGGATCTCTGGAGGAAATTCTTATCACATTTTAATCTAGAAAATAAATGTTTGCTGTGTGGCTCAAGCTACAAAATAACTTAATAATTTTCCTGCGACAATAAGTAAGGCTCTTTTTTTTATTATCAATTTATTGAGAGCATTATAAATTTAGTGCTATGTATTGTATTTCTATTTACCATACAAGTAATCAGACATATCTTACTCAGATGTAATGAATCTTGTAACTTCACTGTAATTTTCGTCTTAGTTTGTTCATCAACTTTAAAATGGTGATTTTTTCTGACAAGCCCCAAAGACGTTGACTTGCTTGCTTCTGGCTGCTTTGGAGATTAATGTGTTTCGTATTCCTTAAGCCTCGTTGACAATCATAAATCTTGATTTGATGGCCGCGTCGCGCTTCCAGGCAGGCAGGATGTAGTCTGGCGCTGAAGACCGCCAGACTACATCCAAGCCATGGTTTCAAATATGTAACCACAATAAATAAACCGACGTTTTGATGTTCTTATGTATTCTTGGCCCTAATTTTGAACTGGTTTTGCAACAAACATATCTTCAAAGAGTAAGCTCTAGCCATCCACCTTGCTTGATGCATCGCTCCAGGAGGTCTAATTTATTTATTGTTTTCACTGTCTTCTCGACAATAATAGATAGCTCAATCAGTTCCCGATAATCGTCACGTACAATGGTTTTTTGCAGTTCTTCATTATAAAATGTCAACAAATCTTCTATTGTTGTATTTCAAAAATGTCGTGTGATGATATCGGTGTAAGTTTCAATGGTAGCAGAATTAATAGTTTTCCAGTTGTCTTTAAACTTTTTGCAACAGTGACAGGTGGGGATAACTGGGGGATATCAGGGCTACTTGTGACTTGGTGGATTTTCGTTTTGAACACAAATTTTAAAACCAGTTCGTAAACGTGATGGTGGCAAGCAAAGAGTAGTTATTCCTTGTCTAGTGTTTGTTCCAAATGTCCTTTCAGTCGTCCTGTATTAGACGCAGTTGTGTCAACACACATTATTTAAATTTCCATTGTCATTTTGTAATCGTGGTTCCAGGCATAAAGTGCGCTCAACACAGGTTTAGCTTGATGTTGGTTGGAAGAGCTCACCAGTTTGAGTACAGCCAGAAGTTGTTACTTTTTTCCAAATGAAATTAGTATTGTCAAGCGTTCCTCAAACAAGTTTTCTACACAGGTATAGCTCTGGTAGGAGTTTTAGCTTTTTCTCAAAATATAATACACTCTTTGAGTGACGAGATTAGCGCTTTCACTAACAGTTAGTTTAACTTCGCGAAGGATAAAAAGTACTGTAAGAAGAACTTGGCGATTAAACTGTAGCTTTGCAACTGTTATTTAATAATTTACGTCACCAACTAAGAACATACTTGTTTTATTGCTTCTTAATTCCATTATTATCTATTAAATATAAAATAATACGTATTAATCGCGAGTATAATTGAGAAATAATGACAAATACCGCTACTACGCACCGCTACTGCCGCGCAAAATCTATGAACATGATTGGATGCATATCGGCACGGGTTAACGTACTCCAAATAAGGTAAAAAATTATTTCCGGGTGTTTTAGAGGCAAATGAACAAAACTAAGACCTATGCGTTACAAATTTCTAACTTTGAAAAATAAGGGACACCCTAACATACATGTATACATACATTATGCATTAAGTAAAAAGCCGTTATTTTAATATTACAAACAGAAACTCCAATTTTATTTGTATAGACAACAGATGGCCTAGTGTGAGTTTATTACATTTCTACTCAATCGTTACGGCGGCGTTGGTCGCTTTCGGCGTTGCTATTGGTACGCATAGAATTCTTCAAAAATCGCAACGCACGTAGTTACTTCCAGAGCGAGTGTTTTTATAATATGGTTATAATACCAGCTTGTAGCACCCATAGATACATTTTAAAAAGTAAATGAATTTTCAAAATCGGATCAGTAGTTCCGAAGATTAAACAGAACATACAAACTTTACTTTTTAATAGTATTGGTATGGATTTAGGTTAATTTGCTTAACGATTTTTACGTATAGGTCCTAAAAAAATCTTTTATCATTGATTCTGTGTTATCATTTTAGCGTCAACTTATTCTAGATACTTCTTATTAAAGGTTGCAATGAAATATCAATAGTATTCAATAGGTACTCGCAATTTGTTATGATTGTCATGTGACGATTTTTTCCAATGGCCGCCAATCTTATCAATATCAGTGCAGTGTCCAATTGAAAGAATTTATTGATGACTAATAAATAAGAGCTTAACATAATAATGACTACAAATAAGAATATATATACCGTGGGAGAGCCACGCTTCGGGATGAATGGACAGGCTCGACCGGAGTGATACCACGGACTCACAAAAAACCGGTGTAAAATAGTGCTTGCGCTGTGTTTCACCGAGGATACCGGAGGCCCATACCCCAACCCCTTCCCCTATCTCCCTCATCCCCCAAAGGCCGGCAACGCACTTGTGACGCCTCTGGTGTTGCAGGTGTCCATGGGCGGCGGTAATCGCTTACCATCAGGCGATACGTCTGCTCGTTTGCCCGCCTATTACAATAAAAAAATGTGTATGCGTGTGTGTATTAATGTATGTATCTGCATTATAAGGTTAAATAGATTATTGTATTAAAACCTCTATCATTTAGTATTCGCCCATGAAGTGCACCTACCTCATGTTTTCTCTGCATTGCCCAATCGGTCGACTGGCAGAAAATGCCCCAGGCATTAAGTCCATAGATGCATGTATTTGTGCATATAGATATAAATAAAAAAAGACGTGTGGCACTCGGGGACTGCCGCGGTAAAGCTATTGCACAGCATTTTTATCAACTTATGCAATTTGAATTATTTATTTCTTTTTATGCAGTATGTATAATAGTTACGTTACGGAATTTCTTTATTCGGTCGCCGCGCTCAAAGGCCTCAAAGCCCGCGATAAAAGCTATGCAATAGCTTAAAATTAAATAAATATATGAACATACACAAACTTATGATTATATTCCCAAAGTTTCCGGCAAAGTTAGACGATTCTTTTTTTAAAGTGAAAGGAGATATCCCAACGGTGGTACCATGATAAGGACATTAAACTGTTAAAATTTAACTTGTTAAAAGACATCTACCACATAAAAAATATATCCTGTTGCGAGAGACGACACAAAAAGACAAGAAATGGACACAAAGACTTATTTGTGGATCACACAAAGTGGTATTCCATGTGAAATTTGAATCCACAACACTTTGCACATTAGAAAGTAGCGTGATGACCGCTTAAACAACTTTTTTTTTACGTGTGGATATCCCCTCGGACCGTCACCCCGCCGGGGCTTGCGGCGGGGCGGTGTGTCGGACTCGAACCGACTAAAACCACACGGTGTGCCACTCTGCGCCTGAGGAGGGAGGGATCCGGGAACTGCTGTTATTAAGGCATCCAGACCCCTCCCAGCGCCTGCCCACACAGAAGCGGGCACCCTCTAAACCGCTTAAACCAACTGTGGACTCAAACTTCTACTATAACTGACTCAATTATCAGGGATGTTACTGAATGAACAAATGTTAAAATATGTACAAGTACATCCATAAAAATATAAAAAAATTGAAAGTAGCTCTGTCCGTTTGTTATGCTTTCAACACTAAACCGTTACACCAATTGCAATGAAATTTTGTCATGCGAGATATTTTGATTCTTTTTTTTTTTTTTTGTTTTACAAAGACAACTCCTGCACTAGGAATAAATCCTGTGTCGCGGGGGACTTTACAAACATACATGAAACGGACACAAAGAACACCCAGACTCAGAACAACAATTTGTGGATCACACAAAGCGTTGTCCTACGTGAGATTTGAACCCACGACACTTGGCGAGGTAGGAAACGGCGTGGTAACCGTTAAACCACTAGGCCAAACGTGCAGTCAAATTTTCTTCTTGAGGAAGTAAGGAAATTCTTGAGGAAGGAAAAAGTCTTTTTTATGTTTGACCCTTCCATAATGACTCTACTCTGACTGATGGAAAGCATATGCAGAATTCAAGAGTGGTGGTCACCATACTCACTGCGAATGCAGACCATGCAGCATGGTGACCCACACCATGGCGTGCTAGTGATGCTTCTGCATCATTGGGCTTCTCTTTATTGTGATATCTGATATACATGCTGGCAGAGTCGCAGGCAAAAGTCAGTATTTTATAAAAATAATAAGTTGACATATTTATGAAAAGCACCTATATAAACTATTTCAAGTCTTTAACACAATAAAACCAAATGAATACAATAAAGGAAGTGTTTAATTTTACGACATTTCAATGTAATTACTTTATGGATTACAGATAGAATAATACTACAATACATATTACAGAAATAAATACATTTATAATTTCAATGCAAAAAGGTTTTAATAAACATGCAAAACAACGTGTACAATGGCAAGGTAGGTATTTAAAATTACTCCATATGTCAACACCATAAGGCTATGCATTCAAAGGTACCTATTGCAAAATAAAAAATAACTTTAGATATCCTGATAGCATTTCAATGTCTGTCACTGTTTACAACACCATAAAAAATAAAATTTTAGAAGTACTTACTTTGATTTTCAGATAAAACAAAATTTCATATACTGTTGCTACAAATCTAAATATTTTAAAGGAAATCGACGCAAATAATCAGATATGCATGACTTTTGTAGTGTGTCTGTTAGCTCCCTAGGTTTTATTGTAACACAATAATTATATGGGATATTAATATACTACTCACAGTGTTAGATTTTGGCTGGCCTGATCTCCGTCTACGGTGACTCCTGGTGGCGGTTCCTTCATCAGGGACATAAGTTCTTTCTGTAATCTCCGCTAAAACATAAACCATTTCCTCCATGTTTACAAATATTTAGTTTTATAATTAATTATCTAATTTGCGAAATCTTGAATTTACTTCAGCTTTGAACAAAAGCACAATTTTATTTGATACACTCGAAATTTAGACAAACTAACAGTCACTGTTACAGTAAAATGTCTCTAAAATTGTAATTTCACGGATATCAGCTTTAGGGTATTAGTTTTAATACTATAAAACTCGAATGTGTATCAAATAATATTGGTTACTAGCTTAAGTAGCACGTAAAATTTTAATTATTTTTACATACCTCGGACGGGGACATAGCCGCCATTGTAATCCAATTAGACGTTTGATGTTACTAGTACTTAAAAATATTTCCTTACATTACATCAATGTGATGGATTGTTCTTGAATTTTTAGTAGCAGTTTACTAAATACATTGTTATTAATATTGAAGGTTATTAATGCAATGAAATTAGTTATCAAGAACTAAATCAGCAGTTTGGTAAAGTAACACTAAGGCTGAGGCCGCACTACGGTTTATTCCAGCTAGCGGTTAAACCGCCAAACCGCAAAACCGCCCGAAGCACACGCACTACTACGGTTAAAAACCGCGAACAGTGTTGCCAATAGACAAACTAGCTCTCCACTAGATTCAACTTCTAAAACCACCAGAAAACCACGAACAAATATACAATACAATGGTCTGGAATTTTATAATCAAAGCAGCATTTGCCTTCCGACCGTCGAACCTTCAAGAAAAGAGCGTACTCCTTTTTAAAAGGCAGGCAACGCACTTGTGATGCCTCTGGTGTTGCGAGTGTCCATGGGCGGCGGTAATCGGTTACCATCAGGTGATACGTCTGCTTTTATGCCCCCTATTCCATAAAGAAACACAGCGTACTCTAAATATACTAGACAAAAGATTTAACCTCATTCTATTTCTCTGCTTGTTTTTTAATATTTTCATACTTCTAAATAGTCTTTCAACATTTTTTGTATAACCTAAAAGTAACCAAGAGATGAAAAATCACCTGAAACATTACAAAAGCAACCTTCTGGCAACACTGGCAGAACCGCCCGCGGTTGTCGCGGTTTTAAACAAGGAAGTTGAACTAAAGCATGGAAGTAGCGATAAAATAAAAATACATAATCAAATAGCGGTACTCCATCAACTTATTACGATTTCAGCGCGCGAAAAAGAGATAGTTATATCCACTCAATATGCACTAAAATAATAGATTGTACACTGTTGCATATAGATACTTTGTTATACATTTAGAGATGTTGTGTGTAGAAAACTATGAATATTTATGGAATACTTTGCTACGAAGATATTTAAACAAAAATTCACTTCACATTATGATATTCTACATTTTCGATACTTTTATAAAATGTAATTTTAAGACAACAGTTGGAAAAAATCGAAATGTCTTCTTACTTGTGGAAGCTTATTAACTCCGTTTCATTTTCCTTGCGTGACGAATGCGATCTGCATTCCCACACTACACACGCCATATTTTAAGATGTCGGAAATATCATTGAGATACCGTTAAGCCTTGAAATTTGCTGTTCAATGTAAGAAAACACAGTACGAACTCGAGACTACCACTTGGCTACTTCAAGACAATACACTTGACTAATAAAAAAACAACGTTCGTTCTATACTATAGATTACTTTGTTGAACGCATTTCAATTTGGTTGGGTAAAGATGACCAAAGGTGACCAAGTGACAGCTGTAATGTGTACAGCAGCTCTTAGTACGAAAACTAAACTATTTTCTTTTCTATTCTGACTTATTGAATATTCGTATCTCGTTTACGGAGACAAATATAGGTTTATTATTATCGTTTTTTACGCTACTTCCATGCTTTAGTTCAACTTCCATGGTTTTAAAATCAGTCGCGGTAAAAAACCGCCAGTGCGCCCGCTTCCATTCGTTTCCTTTAGTCACAAAATCAGGCAGTTAAAAACCGCGGTGGTTTAGCCGCAGTGCGGCCTCGGCCTAACACCTCAAACAAATGTCACAGCCCACAGGCCGTAAAAAAAATTATTTGTGTAGGTTTGACAATATTTTATTTAGTTAACAACAACAAAAAAATAGATTGCCGAGCTTTCAAACTTGGAGGTTACTTTATAATTTTCTTTTAAACTTAACACTCATGTAACTATAGAAGAGTCAAAGATCTAATGATCAAACTCAATTAACTCAAACCATGATTCTATTGAACTAAAACCATAATATTATAGGTTTTAATACATTTTTACAGCAATTTTATTGTTTGAGATATTGTTTCCTATTTTGTGTCCATTATATACCTACAATAATAAATAAATTGTACCTACAATAACAATAAATAAATTGTATCCAATAGACCTTAGTCTGTCGTCTGGAGTATTGTACCTGACCGTTTTGTGACCTTTCTTCCGTTCCATTAAATTCTAATATTTCAGAAGAAAAATTACAAATTGGCAGCACCAAAATTTAATGTCATGGTCAATGGTCTTGTCACTCTTGTCATACATCTGTCATTCATTTGTATTGTTGTATTTCTTGATCTGTGGTTGATCTTGTATTTTAATTTCACTGTTTAAAAATATAGTTATCACCTTTCTCTATTTACTTTGTTAGCTTGTAATAGTTTGCGGTTTTGCGAAGTGAACGAAATATACTTTGTAATTTGTATTTTGATTTATCATTAAAAAATAACGTTTTCCTTGTTTAAGTTGAATCGAATATGAATGTTAAGTTTGTACATTCAATTTATTGATCGAATTTTAATTTTTTCATTAAATAATTAGCTACGATGGGCTCACATAGTAAAAAGTCTACTGCGGAAAGGTTTATAGACCAGTTAAATGTAGAAAATGCTAAACTGCTAGCGTTAGTTTTAGTCATTGGATTTATTGGATATCATGGAGTACTGCACTTAAGATATGGTAAGAATGGAAAGAATAATTCTCTTTATTAAATTCTCAAAAAAAAAAACCCTTAGTGTTTGTGCATGTGGTCCCATTTCAATTTGGTCCAGTTCTTGAAGTCAGTTTTCTTTTTGTTAAAATTTGTGATTATTATCTTTTACAAATTTTAACAAAAAAAACCGACTTCAATTTGGATCAAATTAAAATGGTACCACACGGGAAGCACCGGCTTTCAAATAAAAAAAGAATCATCAATCATATATGTCGGTTATCGTGGCAAATAGTAGCCTATGTGTTATTCTGATGTATAAGCTATATTACTGTAAGTAAAGTTTCATCCAAATCTGTTCAGTAGTTTTTGCATGTTGTTGTCGATGCTCATCACACAACATTTGTCTTGTCTGGGAATCAAATCTACAACCCTTATTTATTTATTCATGTAAAACTTACAGCTATATTATGTTAGTAAAATAAAGCAGATTAGTCATCAGAGCCAATTACAAGTTTTCACTTATAGTTATAGTTTTAGACTAACATAAAATATTGAGAAACAAAACGTAAACTACACCTACACGAAACAAAAAAAAAAAAACTGACACAATTCGTAAGTGCTAAATAAGTAATAAATAAGGCCTATACTCCTTCTTGGCGAAGATACACTAATTAACAAAAAGTAAAAACTAAAACCCAACTATGACAAAAAAGACGCTGAAAAAGTATGAAACAAGTTTCAAAAGCCGTATTCACGCGTTACTTAGAAATGTACCATAACACATTAACAATGCGTGACTATGGCTTTTGAAACTTGTTTCATAATTTTTCAGCATTGTTCTTTGTCGTAGTTGGGTTTTGTTTTTACTTTTTTTTAATTTAAAATGTTTTGGTGCCTATATCATATTAATTTCTTTGCAAACTATATTTTAAATAGGTACCATAGAAATTTTGAACTGTACAAGTAACGCCCTTTCGAATGATACTAAGCACGGCATATTTATCTCAAATTAATTTTTTAATTCATTACTTTATGTCGGCTAGAGGGCGCCACATTTGATTCAGCGACACGTCATATAGCCTTTAACCAGCAGACGATGAAGACGCTTCTAACGATACCTCATTTGTCCAGTTCTAATAAGTAGTTAAAGAGCTATGAGGGTACAGCTGAACATACATACATAGCCTGTCAAAATCATAACAATCCTTTGACTTTGCCGTAGTCGGGTAAAAAGGGATCAATATCGTGCAGTTTACATAATTCATTAAAATTTCTGCAAGCGCGTGCCTAGTAGCTGCCAGTGATTTGCTAGTCAGGATCACTACCCACTAGCTTGGCTAACAGACTCATCAACTACTGGATCATGTTAATTCGAACATAATTTGCACTTTGTTTGGGTTAATTTTATTCTTAGTTTATATTTACTTTTTAGGTTCAGATTCCTGTACATGGCTATTGACATCAGGAAGATACAAAGGTGACCATGAATGGCAGCCTTATGGATGTATGCTGCACAGATATTCAAAAACGTAAGTTTGTTATTATTAATACTATGTTTTTAGAAAAGAGTTAAGCCATGACATATCTAACAAATATAAACAACAAGCTGGTCTAACAACTATGATCTGGGTCCTTTAAGCGGGACGTCAAAAAGCATCTCACTAGGCCACCAGAGTGTGGGTTATAATGCTGCATTCTACACATCCGCAATGAGGATGGTGGCAACTACTCTTGGATTCTGCTCATTCTTTCCATGAGGCAGAGTAGAGTCATTTTGGCACCTCATCTTACTAATATTATAAATGTGACAGTTTGTAAGTATGGATGGATGGATGTTTGTTACTATTTCACGCAAAAACTACTGAACGGATTTGGATGAAACTTTACAGAAATATAGCTTATGCATCAGAATAGCACATTGGCTATTAATTAAATCTCCATGCCAAATTTCATTAATTAAAAAAAAAATGACATTAACACGTCATCTAGTCCCAAACTAAGCAGAGCTTGTATTATGTGTACTAGTCAACTGATATTACTTTTTTTTTGTAAATGCATGCATATCATTACATAAAAGACCTCCGCCGCATCTGTCTGCCTGTTCGCAATAAACTCAAAAGCTATTGCACGGATTTTGATGCGGTTTTTACCAATAGATAGAATGATTCTTGATGAATGTTTTGGTACATATATATATATATATATTATTATATTTGTTGAAGGCGTCGCTAAAAATTAAGCCGCACATCTTCTAGGGGTAACATAGGCTGTATTATATTTTCCGTATAAACCCCTTGCTAAGCCGGGATAGGTTGCTATACTCTTTGCGCTGTAGCATGGTGCGGCATTTATTTGTAGACTAGAACATTCTGGTTGGTTTAATTTAATGTACTACAGTTATTAATGATTTAATATATTGCAAATATGGTACAGCTGAAATACTAAGTCATAATTTGTAAATCGCGGCAACTTTCAAGAGTGAAACGAAATGTTACTGAAACTGTCACGCACCATGCTACAGCGCAAAGAGTATATACATAGAAAACATCCAAACTCCGAAACAAATATTTGCAGATCATGCAAACATTTGGTCCGACCCGGAAATCGAAACCGACTGCAGTGCTTGAGGTCTGAAGCACTGCAGTCGCATACTGCGGCACCAAGGCATCAAAATCGGTGTACCAGTTTAGCCAAGAAAGCGTGACAGCCAGTGTTTGAATTTATAATCTTCTATACATATAAATACTAGTTTTTGCGCGCGGCTCCGCCCGCGTGTTTGTCAATTATCGCAGCAAAGAGTAGACTATGTCCTTCCTCAAGAATCTTAGTATCTCCATGCCATAGTTCATTGAAATCGGTGCAGCGGTTTGGCCGTGAAAGCAGGACAGACAGACAGACAGAGTTACTTTCGCATTTATAATAAAGTATGGATGAATCGCCGAAATGTATGTACGCGCATAGGGTTGCCATCTCTAAAAATCAAAAAGCCGGACTTACCCGTCTAAATAGCCGGACTTTTGGGACCCAAATTCGGACATTAAGAAAAAAAATATACAAATATATCGAATAAATCACATATTTAAAAGTCGGACTTTTGAATACCAAAACCGGTAGCTAAAAAATTGGATTATTGATACAAATTAATGAAACACATACTTTAAAATAAAATTTTAAATAACCTTAATTGTTTTAATACTTGAAGAAACCCGGTTTAGAAGATGTGCTTGATTAAATTAAATGGTAGTATAAAAAGCCTAACAAAAGCCGGACGGGCCAGACGCAGTCAAATTTGGCCGGACAAGAGGTCAAAACGCTTAACACTGTCCGGCTTTATCCGGACGGATGGCAACCCTATACGCGCATAACATCCGATCGGCTGCACCAAATTAAATAATTGTTTTTTATGTGTTCGTTATTGTTAGGACAAGGTTTGTGTACAAGAAAAATTAAAAGATAACGGGAGATTTTTTTTTTGTCGACTGTACACTGCCTGTGGGAAGCTGAGACAGATATGTAAATATGGCGTTACGAAGATCGCCGGGTCAGCTAGTATTATTATAGACTAGCCGACCCACGCAACGTCGTTTGCGTCTCCTATTGCCCGTAGCGTAAAATTTTCCCCCAGTTTTTGTAACATTCATCATTGGTGCTCAGCTCCTATTGGTCTTAGCGTGATGATATATAGTCTATAGCTTTCCTCGATAAATGTACACTTACATGTACACAACACTTAAAGAATTTTTCAAATCGAACCAGCGGTTCCTGAGATTAGCGCGTTCAAACGAACAAACAAACAAACTCTTCAGCTTTATATAATAGTATAGATTAAGCATTCTCCAATGAACTAGTACTTCTTTAGATTACGGTGTTAAACACGTGTTTTTAAATGTATTAAGGAAAATAGGTATAAAAATGTTGTTGATTGAAAATGGAAATTGTTATCAAGAAATGGTAACTTAAAGTACTTTTATTTATTACATTAACTCTTTAGTAATACCATTACGTAAATGATATTAGCTTGTTGTGTAAGTTCAATAATGTAAAATATAATACTCTCAGTTTTTATTGCTTTTTTAGGGTTCCGTGCCAAGCAAAAAACGGAACCCTTATAGATTCGTCATGTCTGTCTGTCTGTCTGTCCGTCCGTATGTCACAGCCACTTTATTCCGAAACTATAAGACCTTTAATGTTGAAACTTGGTAGGTAGATGTATTCTGTGAACCGCATTAAGATTTTCACACAAAAATAGAAAAAAACAATTAATTTTGGGGGTCCCCATACTTAGAACTGAAACTCAAAAAATTTTTTTTCATCCAACCCATACGTGTGGGGTATCTATAGATAGGTCTTCAAAAATGATATTGAGGTTTCTATCATAATTTTTTTCTAAACTGAATATTTTGCGCGAGAGACACTTCCAAAGTGGTAAAATGTGTGTCCCCCCCCACTAACTTCTAAAATAAGAGAATGATAAATCTAAAAAAAATATATGACGTACATTACCATGCAAACTTCCACCGAAAATTGGTTTGAACGAAATCTAGTAAGTAGTTTTTTTTTAATACGTCATAAATCGTGAACTGCAATTTACCTTTCATTCAATCAACACAAATGTAAAAATATAAAATAAAAATTATATTATGTTACTTGCTGCTGCGGAACCCTTCATGGGCGAGTCCGACTCGCACTTGGCCGCTTTTTATTGTTTTACTCTCACATATTTCCTTAACTTTCTACTTTCTTTAAATCTTAAAAAAGTTTTGAAATCATGCAGCTGAAACTGCTTTAAACACGAATTATTTAATATAGTTACTAGCTGACCCACGCAACGTCGTTTGCGTCTCCTATTTTTAGATTGATTGATGATTAGCGCGTTCAAACAAACAAACAAACTCTTCAGCTTAATAATATTAGTATGAGTATAGATAGTATGGATTTGGGTATTTCGAATTAAATGTGTACTGTAAAAACCATGGCGTTGATGGTATTGGTAAAACATTATTGCCCAGAATTCAAGGTTTTTTTGGTTGCATGTTGTCTATTATTTACGCACAGGAAGGTATATTGAGTTTTGTTATGTGTCATGTACCTTTATTAGTATTTATAATTTATCATACTGTATCCTTATTACTCTTATCAGTATTACAAATACTTATAAGAAGAGTGCGAATCATTAACTCCTGAGATTAGTCACTTACGACAGTTCAAATATGGATTTGGTTTTGATGGTCCATAGTTGTGGTTACAGTTGAAAATCAGACATATTCCTTAAGTATTAGAACTCACATTTAGTGAATAAAATTTCATAGGGATATCGGAAAAAATATGATTAGTATTTATGAATGATACAACTACCCTGTTAGTATGCATCGAATCTCTGCAAAGTCCTGTAAGTCTCTGAGAAGATATGTCCAGTCTACCTACGATTCCTCTCCGGCTTTGACATTGGTACATATGTGTATCTTTAGACTAGGCCCCTTGGAGCAGGTGCGGTCGCAGCCTGAAATTGGGGGGGAGAGGGTCACTAATATATAATCAATTTAAGTCGAGTAAATAAGACTTTATTGCACAATACATAATTTTATTGCACACATTTAAAACAAATGGATTTCTTTTGTTTTTATTGGTAAATCTATTGAGATGATAATATTTGGTAATCATGTTCTAGTAGCAGGGAAAAAGTTACATGCGTACGAATTGGGGGGGGGGGAGGTTATGTCCCCTGCGACCCCACCCCCCCTTAGAACCGCGCCTTAGAGAACAGGCATATTAGTAGATTTCAGGGCGAACGGGTTGGCTCAATCGGGGCGGTACTACCCTCGCACAGAATTAATGAGAGCATTTATGAGTGAGAGTGCGAGACCGGAGGCCCAATTATGCAGATGCATCTCAATAGGTCGTCATAGTGTGGGTCACCATGCTGCATTGTCTGCACTCGCTATGAGTAAAGTGAACACTACTCTTGGATTCTGCTAATACTTTCCATAAGGCAGAGTAGAGTCACTTTGACAGTACGATTTTTCGTCGCATGTGTCTGGTTTTGAGATCTAAAAAACTAAAATTATTTGGAACTATGTTTGGAGATTAAGAATTACTAAACTGTAACTTTATATCATACATCCATCTTTACAATCATATCAATACAATAGTTAATAATTCAGTATCACATGCTATCACACACTATCACAACATAATGGAATGGTTGTTAATCGAATTTACCGTGGTTAATTGTACAGGGGATTTATTTAGGTCACAGAAAACGTATTGTTACGAGCCGGGTATTAAATAATTAAAGATAGTCGGTTGATTACCAAAAAAATAACACACTGTTTATTTACAACCCTTTTTACAATAATAATTCGCTATGTCACTTGTTAATCGCACTAGAAGATCGCTTCGATGTTAACTCCGCTGTATCGTGAAACAATACTGACTCGTACGGGTAACCCAATCTGCTTATATATGGCTTTGAAATCCCTAGAAAGATCTATAATATTCGATAGAACATTCTACACTAAACAGAAATTACCAGAGTGAGTAATCTAGCGCCATCTAGCGTCGAATATCAGAGTTACTCCACAGTTGCGCGCTACTTGACACTAGATGGCGCCTTCAATTCAATTCTCGCGACTGGTAGATTGTTCTAGACTATTTCTCGAAGGCGCAACAGTATTATTCAGCTGCGCTTAAACAACCTAACTTCGTTGTCCGTGTGGAGACGGTATAAGAATACAAGTGTCACCAGTCCTATTCTTACCGTGGATGTTGTGAGGGCCGAGGATAGCTTATTTATCCAGAATGGCTATAGATAGACTATTTAACTTCACGATACCATCAATAGAAACCAAGCCAAGCCTCAATAAAAATGTGACAAAAATCGGGGGAAAAATATTTGTCTTGAGAGACGGAGAAGAAGTTGCGTGGGTCAGCTTAACTTGGTTCCATAATTTACCTTTGTGTTGACAGTAAGTGACCATGCACACAATTGCTAACGACTTGACTGTGTGTGGCCATCTGTACCAAGACCTCGTCTGAATTGCATGGTTCTATGCATAAATGAAAGCCATATTCACTGTGTCTCAGTGTGTCACACTTACAATGAGAATGATTGCAGTAATTTAAACTTTTAAAGCATTTTACAGTTTATTTAATCTACTCAATTTGTATGTAATTCCTATTAATATTTAATTCGTGAATTGCTCTTTGAACTTTCGACACACTTTTTAACTGTGGGAGTGCCAGGCACGTATGGTACAACTTGTGTTGAGTTGCAGTTGCATGAGGGCCCGTACTCATTTGCTGTAGTGCAAAAGATAATTGAGACAGTTTTCTGTTATATGATCACCATCTCATCATCTTCCTAGCCTTTATTATTCCCAAGATTTGGGGTCGGCTACTAGTTCAAATGGTTTTACCTAAATATCAGTTTTTACACGGAGCGACTGGCATCGGACCTCCGCAACCCTGAGGGTGAACTTAATTCGAAGGTGGAGCTAGTTGTCAGTATATTTGAGGGCACTGACTTCCAATTACCATAGATGTTCATGACAACCGAAACGGACGGCTTAACCTGCTCGCCGAGGCACGGACGGGAAACACCGCCATCTTCCATACTCCGGGCTGCTATTAAGAATTTCTTGTAAGAAAAATCCAACAGCAGTCCGATCCGGGATTCGAACCCGAGACCTCTTGATCAGCAGTCGCTTACGCTAACTACTAGACCAACGAGGCAGTCTTTTCTGTTACATAAACTTATAAAATGAAATTGTTGTTGCAGAGACGCGCGCCGATGTCTCAGGTACTTAGCGTTCTGGGGTAAATACAACAGCTTCGCCTTCATAGGTGATTCAAGACTTGAACAGCTCTATGGATATTTTATTGGTAAGTTCTTGGATGAAAAGCTTGAATAAGTCTGTCCTTATGGCGTTTCCAGTCACAGAATGGATATTTATAGTTTTTCATGGAATATCTCGTCAAGAACCTTCGGCAACCCCAAATCCACATTTATTTAATCTGGGTTTCACATGTCACGTCCTTAATTCTTATGTATACAAAATTATTACCGATTTTCTAAGGTCACGGCATAACGCGTGGCTTTACTGATTCAGATGAAATTTGACATCCATATATCATCCCTTAAGAGAATGAAAATGAGAATAGAAGTTTGGATGACATATCAAAAACTGAAACGATTTATATGGAGCGATATTCGACATCCACGCGGGTAGTGCCGCGGGTAATTCTAGTGTGTAATAAAAATGTTTGTTCCAGGTGTTTTAAAGACGAGGTTAGACTTGGACACGTCATACTCCACGGTGGACCACAAGATGCCTAACTACACATATGTGGATAACAAACTGCGTCTCTCTGTCACCTTCATATACAGTGATGACGTATCTAAGAATATGGTGGAGCAGTTCAGGACCTGGTAAGTTTTCAGAAGAAGAAGCTTTTAACAAAGAACTGCAATATGTAAAGGGATTTTGGTTAATAATCCAGAGTGTCACCACCATTATTCGTCCCGTTGGTGTCCAAAAAGCTGACTATGGGAGAAAACTGTGAAGGAACACCAAAGACCAGAAAAAATTGACACAAACCACCGTGGGAGAGCCACGCTTCGGCATGAATGGGCCGGCTCGACCAGAGTGATACCACGGACTCACAGAAAACCGGTGTAAAATAGTGCTTGCGCTGTGTTTCACCGAGTGAGTGAGGATACCGGAGGCCCTTCCCCTATCTCCCCCGTCCCCCGCCTCTCTCCCCCCCATCCCCTAAAGGCCGGCAACGCACTTTTGCCGCCTCTGGTGTTGCAGGTGTCCATGGGCGGCGGTAATTGCTTGCCATCAGGCGATACGTCTGCTCGTTTGCCCGCCTATTATATATAAAAAGAAAACACTTCTGCAGAGAGTACATAGTATAGTACGCCAAAACCTCCTTTGTATGGAAATACATAATTATGTCCAGTGATTCTAAAGACTGTTGGTGATGATGAAAGGGATATTACCTATCTAATATGCAGGAAAGAAAAGGTTTCACTGACCCACACTCTTGCATATATTGGGGAAGCCCCCAGAAAACAAAATGTGATAATGAAATTGAAACTTTATTCCCTTAATATAAGGTTGAATTTCTTACAGGCAGCGTTCCGATCAACCTCCGTCAGTTATAGTAGCATCTACAGGGCTGCAACTCCTCAAAACTCGCAACACAACCGACTTAGTACTGGAAGAATACAAAAGGAACCTTACACAGTTGGTACAAGCCATAGATTCGCTTGCAGCGAGGAACACCCAAGTTCTGTGGAAGCTTATCGAGTCTGTGGACATGTCGAAGTTAAAAGACGAAAATAAGAAGATCAATAACTATGATATAGATTCATATAATAGAGCTGCTATTGAAGTAAGTTACATTTTTTAAAGTCGTGTAAATATTTAATAGCAACATTTGACCACGGCTGCACTCACGTGTATATAAATCATCGCGGTAAAAATAAATAAATATTTCAGACATTGTTCGGTTTTCGGCTTAATTTGGGGGTTTTCCTAGTGGACTGTAGGGCTGGTTGATCGATCGTAACGAATAATACACCACTTGCGCTGCCACAGTAATTATATTAATTTGTACAAGTAAAAACATGTATGCACGGTACGTTCACAAGCTGCAGAAGGAAGGAAAAAGTACAAGAGTGTTGACACACTTAAAAATTACATATTTTAGTGTTGGTGTTCCCAACATGCTCCGGCTCAGAGAAAATGAAAGCAAAGTATAAGAACACAAAACAACTTATACACTTTCACAGCTATTAAATAAGTTTGATGCAGTGCCATCTATGAATAGGAATCTGCAATAATCGAAGTAGGCACTGCAGTTTACAATTTATTAACATAATAAACATTGTTAATATTATAAGGTTTACATAAAATATAATGTCATTCTCACACAAAATTAATTACAATCTATTGGTAACAAACAGACTTTAGCTACAGAGCGTCTGTGTACTCTGCCATTGGCAGTTTTGACTTCAACGGCTCTGACCAAATTATCTGTGCCAGGAAAAATATTAATTATCCTTGCCATTGGCCAATACATGGGCTGAGTATTATCTTCCTTAAGAATAACTAAAGCACCAATTTTTAAATTAGGTAATACATTTCTCCACTTAGGTCTACATTGCAAAGTATTCAAATATTGATTACTCCATGCTTTCCAGAAAGATTGCTTCATACTGTTACAGATGTCCCAGAATTTTAATCTGTTACAAGGTAATTCAGATACATTTCGTTCTGGGTATGAATTTAAAGTAGTTCCAATTATGAAGTGACCAGGAGATATATATGAAAAATCATTAACATCATTGGACATTGGTATAAGCGGTCTGCTATTCAGTACTGCTTCTATTTCACATAATACAGTAGACAACTGTTCATAAGTAATTATTGTCCTTTGAACAGTTCTTTTTAATAAGAATTTGGTACTTTTTACCGCTGCTTCCCAAAGGCCAGCAAACACAGGCGAATAGCAAGGAATAAAATGGAAATTAATGCTTTTTTCAGCGCTAAATGACTGCACTTGTGTTTGATGCTCTCTGGATGACTGCAATTTATACAAATTATGCAATTCTGAATCAGCACATTTAAATGTAGATGCGTTATCGCAATATATATCAGTGGGGCGTCCCCTTCGCGAAATAAAGCGTTTGAGACATGCGAGAAACGTATTTGTTTTCAAGTCAGAGCACAATTCTAAATGTATTGCTTTGGTAACAAAACAAACAATAACCAAAACATAACCTTTGCCTACAATTGATCTACGTAATGTAGATTGTTTCACAGAAACTGGGCCAGCAAAGTCTATGCCTATTTTTTGAAAGGGACGGCATACATTTACTCTATCTTTAGGCAAGTTGCCCATTAATTGTTCAGATACATGTTTTTTAAGTTTGAAACATATTATACATCTATGAATAACCTTTTTAATTTCTCTCATAGCATTAATTATCCAAAATTTTTGATTAATAACAGATAGAATTAATCTAGGACCTGCATGAAGGTTCCTTATATGTTCAGATTTAACAATTAATTCTATAATACCAGAACCTTTAGGGAGAATGAGAGGGTGTTTCTGTGCGTACGGCACATTCGCGTTTTGTAGGCGACCTCCTACTCTCACCAAACCTTTGTCATCCAAAAATGGACATAAAGCATTATAACTATAATCATTAATTCTTTGATTACATTTTAAAGAATGAATAACATCTTTCATTAATGTTTGTTGTTCATACTTAATTATGAACAATAATGCATTTTCAAGTTCAAGAGAAGTTATGAAACTTTCTTTATTTTTATTTAATTTTGTACGAACATTGTTACAAAATCTAAGTATGTAGGCAAGAACTCTTTGCATTCTGTACAGCTCAGAAAATCTTTTTAAAAATTCTAGATTTAAAATAGGTTGCATGTTATAAGTACAAACCATTGAATGAGGCACCCCATCCTTGATCTCCGGAAGCTCCATACCATCTGGAGGCGTAGTAAAAGGAACATTGTACTCACCATTATGTAGGAAGTCAGGACCCCGCCACCAGAGACTATGTAGTTCCAGATTATGTGGGAGCACTCCTCTGCTTAAGCAGTCTGCAGGATTCTGATCTGAGCTTATGTATGACCAAGTGAAGCCTGTTGTATTTTCAGTAATGCAGCATTTAGTTCCAGCCTGGGTACCGTGAGGTATTCTGGATTTAGAACAAAGCAGCGAGACATTTATATTGCCAGCATAGTCAGTTACTCTAAGATAAATGCAACATCCATACCCAGTGGAAAGTGATGCATCAGCATACCCAATCAATTGCACACACCTTGCATTGCTCATGCTGACACAACGGGCAATGCTAATCGGTTTCATATGCACTAAGCTATTATAGAATTCAAGCCAAACATCATTCAACTCCTGATCAAGCACAGAGTCCCAGCCAATGCGGGCTTGCCACAAACTCTGCAAGATAGCTTTGGCACACACAATTATAGGCCCAGCTAAACCTAAGGGATCAAAAAACTTGCTTATAAAGCTGAGAATCTCACGCTTAGTTCCAGGAACTTTACTTTGAGGAGTGGGAGAAGCAAGGATTAGAGTGTCTGCCTTAACATTATAATTAAGACCTAAAGTTTTTAAAGACAAGTTGTCTCTTTGTAAATCAATATTATCAAAATATTGCCTTTCTATAGGAATATCTTGTAGGGCTTCAACAATGTTTGAAGACCATTTATGCAGTTGAAAGCCTCCTAAGCTTAGAAGTTTGCACAGTTGCTCTTTTGCCTCTATTAAGGCTTCAAGAGAATTGGCTGTACCTAATATGTCATCGACATATGTCTGGTGCCTTAAAATAAAGGCAGCCATTGGAAATTGCTTACCATATCGTTCGGCTAGCTCTAGTAGACAACGAGTGGCTAAGTATGAACTAGATTTAAGACCATAGGTAATAGTATTTAATTGAATACACTCTACATTTTGGTCGGGAGAATCTCTCCAGAGTATATTCTGTAAGGAGCAATATTTTTTATCTAAACTAATGGCTCTAAACATTTGTTTTATATCAGTTACAAAAATGTATTTATCTATTCTTGACAAAATTAAAATGTCAAATAATTCATTCTGTACAACAGGACCATTTAATAACAAGTCATTTAATGATACCTTTTTGTTTGTTTTCATTGAACCATCAAAGACTACTCTGCATTTTGTGGTTCTTTTGTCCATCCTGACTACAGGATGGTGTGGCAAAAAATATAGTGGATCATTTTCAAATTCATACTGATTAATGTCCACCTTAGAACCATGGCCTAAGTTTATATATTCATGTACAAAATCACTGTAAAGCTTTAGTAAGCTTGAATCTTTATGCAATCTATTTTCTAAGTTATCAAATCGTTTCAAAGCTAAATGAAATGAACCACCTAAAGTTTCATTGACAGAACAAAGGGGTAGTTTTAAAGGCAAGGCCACAGTGAATTGGTTATTTTTTAACTGAACTGTATTTTGAAACATTTGTTCACATGTGTCATGTTCAGCTAATTTCTCTGGAAACAATTCAGGGACACTTTCAGTCTTCCAAAGATTGGCAATGTTATTGTGAAGCTCTGTGTCACAGCTATTGCAAAGCAATGTGACTGGATCAGTAATGAATAAATAAGGCAGGTTACCTCCTATTATATGACCAAAGTGAGTACTCAAAAGTGTGGGTGCAGATTCATTGTGGTGCTGTAAGCGTGAAGGCGCAGGATATCCTTGTGCAGATGTTGGCAGGGCAGATTTAAGTGGGATAACTGGCTCATGGGTCAGCAGCTGGAAAAATACATCAGCACCTATTAATAGATGTATATCACTTGGCTTGTGAAAATCTTTATCAGCAAGGCTGATATTCACGGGCAACACAATTTTTGACATGTCTATTTTTGTCTGTGGCAACCTTGTAGTAATCTTATCAAGAACAAAGCATGAAACATTAATACTGTAATTTTTAACAAGGGAGTGTAATTGTATTTGGACACGCTCCTTTAAATTATTAATGCTGTTCCCGATTCCTAAAACTTTAAAGTTCATTGATTGTGGGTTTAATTTTAATAAATTGACTAAGTCTTTTGTAATAAATGACATTTGAGAACCACTGTCTAGCAGGGCTTTGATGTGTACTTCTGTGCCATCACTAGCAAATGTTTTTATTTGTGCTGTTGGCAATAGTACTTGAGTATGTATTGTTTTTGATAGAAAAGAAATAGGGGTTTGTGTATTGTCAACATGTATGAGACTGTTATGTCTATCTTTACATGTAGAACACTTAAAATGATACCTGCATGCCTTGACATGTTTATTAAGACATATCTTACATAATCTATGCTCTGTAACAAATTGAAGTCGCTCAGAGGCAGGCATTAATTTAAATTTGACACAATTAAAAAGTTTATGAGTAAAACACTTACATAATGAACAGGCAGATTTCTTGAAAGGGCCTCCAGCAGGATCCTCGACAACCTTCATAGCAGCTGGGGGTTCCTTAATGGAGTACATGTTTACCTTTTTTATCTGTGTTGTATACGACTGGCTTCCAGTTGCATTTTCAAGAGCAACAGCTCGTTCGTCTAGAAAGGTGACCAAATTGGATAAGGTGGGTTCCTTTTTATCATGACTAGACATAATTTGAAATTCCCGGCTACACAAAATGTCAAGTTTTCTTAACAATACTGTTAATAATATAGGACACTTGTTTACATTCACTCCAAGGTTTTGCAATGAAGCTAATTGTTGCTTTATGTTGGAGACAAATTGCCTAAGGATTGTTGCTGTTGATTTATTTATTGATGGAGTATCTAATAAAATATTTATGTGCTCACTTTTAATTAAAAACTCATTATTGTACCTTTTATCTAATATTTGTAAGCTATCATCATAACTACTGCCAAGCAAAGGTAAGTTTTTTATTAAATCTAATGGTTCACCATGAAGAAAACTTCTAAGATAATACAACCTTTGAATCTTCTCTAAACTATTGTTGTTATTTATGAGAGAGTTAAACAGATCAATAAAGGTTTTATACTCAGAATACTTTCCAGTAAACAATGGAACATTTATTTGTGGTAATTTTGTTTGAACAAATACTTTGGTGTTAGTCATATCACTGGGGGTGATATTCCGAGTATCAAGTTTCACTAATAACTGTTTTATTTTTATAAGAGTTTGAGTATATTTATCTTCAACCTTGCCATCATCCTCGAAAGAGGGGTCTAAAGCCATTAATTGAAATAATAAATCTTCGTATGTCAAAAATAGCGATCGTAGACGTTCCTCTTTAACTTCAAGGAAAACTTTAGAAGTTGTGGTTGATGCCAAGGTTTCTATTTCATTGTGTATTCTAGTTATACAGCTTTGAACACCTCTTTTCTTATTTTTTAATAAAGAAATTTTGTCGGTAGTACCTTTTTCGTCGTCAGACATCTTGTATTCGATTTAATAATCTGAATAGGTAGAAATCACAAACAATATGCACAGTTCCGTACGTATTAACACAGAGAAAACACTTATGTATCACCCAAGTATAAAATAGACGCCAAGACACAAGCGATTCAATGATAGAAATGTAAAAATGGCGTAATGGCGGTCACCGCGCCGGCAGGCGAGACTCGATCGACGCATACGCGGGAACTTATCGCAGGGTCGATCCTGATTGGTCCGTTGGAGATAGCGTGATGTGCAGCTAGAATCGGCGACTTTCTATTGGTTGAAATGCTGGACGTTTTGAATTTAATTTGATGGTTTCGGTTTGTCGTAACAGGAAACAAAATGCTTGATGTAAAAATAAAATATAAAATATTTTTGTATTTAATTCGCACTTTTCACAAATGTTGATCTTGCAGAGAAGAGTGCTAATCTTAGCGTAAATATCGTCTTCCCTGTTTTGAAGATCTGTAGGTGCTTGATATAACTCGTACTGCGGCAGCAATATGGCGACGGATTGTAATTCCTTGAAGTTCGTTACGATGACGGGCGAAGGACCATGTTCGGTTTTCGGTTTAATTTGGGGGTTTTCCTAGTGGACTGTAGGGCTGGTTGATCGATCGTAACGAATAATACACCACTTGCGCTGCCACAGTAATTATATTAATTTGTACAAGTAAAAACATGTATGCACGGTACGTTCACAAGCTGCAGAAGGAAGGAAAAAGTACAAGAGTGTTGACACACTTAAAAATTACATATTTTAGTGTTGGTGTTCCCAACAGACATCTAACACACAACGCCATCTAGGCCCAAGCTAAGCAGAGCTTGTGTTATGGGTACTAGACAACTGATATAAATACATATTTACTTTTTTTTGTTAACACACACGTACATATTAAACATAGAAAACAACAAATATTCATAGATCATACAAACATTTGGTCCGACCTGGGAATCGAACCCGAGACCTCAAGCTCAGCAGTCTCATACGTTACCATTACGCCACCGAGGCATTCAAAATGCCTATGTTACTCACTGATAATGTAGCTTTTGCAATTTTTTAAATCGGCTTTAAACATAGTGGATGCGTTAATTTGTAACAAACAAACTCACATTCCTGGTGTTGTAAATTTGAATGAGCGGGAAAGGGATTAACAGATATAGAAATCAGATCTTAACAAATCGGCTTCCTTGTCGATAGGAAGATCATGAAAATGCCGTTGGTGATAGATCTGCATCACGCCATACTATTAATATCTAGATCATTGTGACATCTCACATGTTTTCTTAGTAAATAAGTTTAAGCTATGATTCAGATAGTTTATATTCTGGTCTGATCTCCAGATACTAACTCACAGTGCAGCCAAGATCTGGAACTCAGCTCGGCTGGTGTCTGAGGGGAGTGGTGAAGGTAGTGGGGACTTGACGCTGAGTCCCACAGCACTGAGACATGCTGCACAACTCTTGCTGAACATGTTCTGCAACGACCACATGAACTTCAACGATGGTTCGTGTTGCGCAGAACCTGAGCCGTACACCCAGCTACAGATACTGACATTTGCACTGTTTTTATTATGGTGAGTCAACATTATTTACAATTAACTAGTTCACTCCCGAGGCTCCTCCAATGTTTATATCGAAAATCGATCTAAATAATAATAATAATAAATATTTCGGACATCTAACACACAACGCCATCTAGTCCCAAGTTAAGCATGCGTTATGGGTACTAGACAACTGATTTAAACACATATATACTTTTTTTTGTAAATACATACATATTATACATAGAAAACACCCAAACTCTGAAACAAATATTTGCAGATCATACAAACTTTTGATCCGACCCGGGAATCGAACCCGAGACCTCAAGCACAGCAGTCACATACGCTACCACTATGCCACCCAGGCAGTTAAGTAAATATAAATGAATGTTTATCTTAATCAGTTCAGCGGTTATTGATTCCCGGTACATTACTTTAGCCTCTTTTTATCACTTAAGGGATGGTTTCCAGAATAAAACTATCTCTATATCAAATTTCATTTTAACCGGTGCGGTTGAGCAACTGCTCATACCTGCTATCTTAACAACCTGCCGGTTGCCACCATTGAAACGTATTTCGTTTGAACTTAAAGCATATTTAGGGACGATTAAGTCTCAAATAATTCATTTTAATGTATGAGCCTGCCAAATTGACTCTACTCTGCCTGATGGAAAGCATAAGCAGAATCCGAGAGTGTTGGTCACCACACTCATTGTGAATGCAGACAATGCAGCATGGTAACCCACACTATGACGACCTATTGAGATGCTTCTGCATCATTGGGCCTCCGGTCTCGCACTCACCAACGAAACACAACAGCATGAATGCTGTCATTTTAGGTTAGTCTTCTATAAGAAGGTAGTACCGCCCCGGTTGAGCCGGCCTGTTCGTGGTGTCTTCTTTAAAAACAATAACCTTGTTCCAGCGCAGTGGTAGCTTGTGCCCGGATACTCTGGTCCTGGTACGACATAGTCCAGAACCGCTCCCAAGGATACTCCGCAGTTGGAATCCAGAATCCCAAACCACCCTCAGCCCTGGTGGCTCTAGCCAAGTTGGGAATCATCATGTCCTATTTCTACCTCTGTGATAGAACCAATTTCTTTATGAAGGAGAATAAATATTACTCGGAATGGAGTTTTTGGTTGCCAGTGGGTTATGTCTTCGTGTTGGGGCTGTTCTTTACTGACCAGAGCAGGTCTAATAGGTAAGTGAAGTAGTGGAATAAGGAGTAGGATATTGGTATGACATCTAAGTAAGTTTATTCTGATGGTTTTGTAATGTTCACGTGTGTTAGGGAATATGCATACATTTTTTTCTAGAGTCTTTATTGTCTTTATAATATACATAAAAGGTATTTTTTTTATTACCGTGTGAGAGCCACGCTTCGGCAAGAATGGGCCGGCTCGACCGGAGTGATACCACGACCACGGAGGCCCATACACCCCAATCCCTTCCCCTATCTCCCTCATCCCCCGCTTCCATCCCCTCCCATCCCATCCCCCAAAGGCCGGCAACGCACTTGTGACGCCTCTGGTCTTGCGGGTGTCCATGCTCGGCGGTAATCGCCTACCATCAGGCGATACGTCTGCTCGTTTGCCCGCCTATTCCATAAAAAAAAGTATTATTTTATTTACTGATTAAACCCAGAAAATATTAAATAAAAAGTGAAAATTAAGGAAGGGAAATTCAAACCTACAAAACGCGTCCTATTGGTCGAAACGAAATGTGACGTCGATTGTCACATTATCGAAATTATCGGCGTCGAAATTCCTATATTATTATATTCCTAATTCAAACACGAAATGACAATGACGTCTTTGGTCATGTCAATAGCGCGCGCAAAATGGCGGCTTTTGAATAGCTCTTGAAAATTAGTTTGTCTATTTTCAAGCCTATTTATATTTTTTCTATGTTATGGAGACTTATATGATCAGATTAAGAAATAAAAAAATACATGCATATTCCCTATTGGATTGAGAATCCTACACTTACCTATCGAGGATTCCAAAGCCAACATTGAATTAATATAGAATACGAATGTCAAGGTATTATACTGTTACGTGCTAGGGTTCGATTTATTTGAGAAAGAAGCCTTTTGACGTGTTAGAGAGACTTTATTAAAACCACTATTAAAATCACAATACTACTCTGAATTCCAATCCTTATTGGTCGCCGAGGTCGCTAGGTTGATCGCTGATATCACTTCGATGTTTATCTCACTGTAGCTCAAACTGAACTGAACTGCCTGCGACCCGCGAGACGCTCTATTTATACTCATATAATTATTATTCCTACATTTCTAGAACCTACGATAAAACACGAGAGTCGTCTCGTAAAGATGCTAATAAAAATAATCGAAGTTAATAATAATCAAAGGCAGCAACCAATCGATATTTGACACTATGCATATAGAGATAAGGTTCATTATTCCTTACCTCAGGAGATCTATAAGAAGTGTATTTGTGTGCGCAGATAAGGCTTGAAGATTATTATTCGTAACAATACCAACATCATGAATGATATATTCCAGAGTCCTTCACCGCGAACAAACAGACGAATGGAAGGGCTGGATGCAGCTGGTCATCCTGGTCTACCAAGTGACCGGTGCCAGTAAAGTCCTGCCCATATACATGCTGGTTCGAGCTTTAGTGTCAGCCTACCTGTTCCTCACCGGCTATGGACACTTCTACTTCATGTGGAAGACGGGAGACACTGGCCTTGTGAGATACTTCAGGGTCATATTCCGGCTGAACTTTCTGACGGTGGTGCTGTGTTTGACGATGAATAGGCCTTACCAGTTCTATAGCTTCATACCCCTGGTGTCGTTCTGGTATACTCTGGTGAGTGTGTTTAAACTTGATATATTTCTTTGATTTCCTTTTTGAGTTCCGTCCTGAATAAATCCTACTAATATTATGAACGTGAAAGTTTGTAAGTATGGATGGATGGATGTTTGTTACTCTTTAACGCAATAACTACTGAACGGATTTGGATGAAACTTTAAAGTAATATAGCTTATACATCAGAATAACACATAGGTTACTATTTGCCTCGATACACGCGGGCGGAGCCGGGGACAAAAGTTAGTAAGGAGATAACATTCTGTAGTTCTACGATCGAATTGATGGATCGAACAAATTAACCAGGGATAATAACCGATCTAAGCTTCTATTGGTAAATAAATTAAATGTTATTTATTCCAGATGTTTGCCATTTTCGCTCTCCCACCCCACATTACACCTTCATCCAGTCACACGGTGGAATCCAAACCCTACCAGTACCTGTACATAGCCGTGAAGGTGATAGGCCTGCTGGTGATCGTCACAGTCCTGTACATGAGCGAGGTGTTCTTCCAGAAGATCTTCGTCACCAGGCCTTGGAAGGCGTTGTTCGTGAATTCTGATGATGATATACACCAGTGGTGGTTGCAATGGAAGCAAGACCGGTGAGTAAAACATATTTTAATGTAGAGTTACTTTCTCCTTGTTTGTTTTTTTATGTTATAGGGGGCAAAGGAGCAGACGTATCGCCTGATGGTAAGCGATTACCGCCGCCCATGGACACCCGACACGCCGAGAGGCGTCATAAGTGTGTTGCCGGCCTTTGGGGGATGGGGGGAGGGGTTGGGGTATGGGCCTCCGGTATCTCACTCACTCGGTGAAACACAGCACAGTCGCTGTTTCACACCGGTTTTATTTGAGGCCGTGGTATCACTCCGGTCGAGCCGGTCCATGCATGCCGAAGCGTGGCTCTCCCACCTTGGGAGAGCCACGCTTGTTTTTCTGAGATACTTCGGAGTGATTTCGTGAAAAGGGACGGAAGCGTGTAACAGGAAGCCGGGAATGTGGCAATTGATTCGATTAATGAGTCGGTAACGGAAGCGTTTAACAGGAAGTGGTCTTAGTGTGTAATTACAGTAGCAGCGGGGCGGGCAGCGGAATCCGCTCGCGGGTAACGCAAACACATAGTTTTTGACTAAGGCGCACCAAGTGCGGGCGGGGCGGGTGAGCGGGAATCGCAGCGGGACATGCGTTTGTCGCGAGCGGGGCGGGTGGACGCAAGTCGGTTTGCGTTTCCCGCTCGATTTGTTCTTGACATGCCGTTACCGACTGAAAATTCAATAAGTGCCGTATTGGCTCGGTCATCTTTGTGGAATTCTAGTGATTCAAATCATTCGAATCGACTAGTAATTAAAAAAAATATGGGAAGAAATAAAAATAATAAGTGGAGATTCTTATGGTAATTCACTTTTATTAGTTATTTTCATTGTTATAATTATTAAAGTAATCAGTAAAGTCGCTTCGTGCTACTCTAGCCCTCATTGTGGAACTATTGTTTTGTAGTTAGGTACGTCCGGACCGCTCAACCGCCCCGCTGCAACTGTGTTCATCCACATGAATATGCGTTTTCCGCTCGCCCGCCACCCGCTCCCGCTGCCCGCCCCGCTGCCAATGTAATTGCGCACTTAGTTGTCCGTCAGACGGTAGTGGAGATGTCAGATATTGACTATTTAAAGGCTCGTGTCTGTTTTTAAAATCCTGTTTTCTTTAAATTGAGGATTTTCAAACGATGTTAGTATCCTATATATATTATTATTATTCTGACTTTCTAATTATTATCTGAAATATTAAGTAAATTTATAATGATCTGGGGAACTAAATGGCTCCGGCACTCTGTGATTGTTTAGTTGCCACTTTCAACTCGGCGATAGTCACTCAAATTAAGGATCCGCTTTTTCGGTTGCCCTATCAAAACTTATGTGCATAAATATATCTATGTTATTAAATAGTGAAATGATTGCACGGTTGGTCTAGTGTTTTCAGCGGTCGCCACGTTGCTAGCTACTGCTTGTCGTGGGTTCAAATCCCACGCGGTACAACACTTTGTGTGATCCACAAATTGTTGTCCCGAGTCTGGATGTTCTCTGTGTCCGTTTCATGTACCTTTGTAAAGTCCCCCGCGACACAGGATGTTTATTGCTACTGCGAGAGATGACTTTAAAAAAATAAAATATATATAAAATTTCGATTCCAGGTACTCAATGGCATACGGCATCATGTTCGCCTTAGCTTACCTCCTCGCCCAGCGCTACAACCTGCTAGACGACAACAACCACAGCAACTTGTTCACCCCTGGGGTGTCCCTGAGTGCCACACTCCTCGCCTTCATCGGACTCGGCAGCTACGTCACATACACTTTCTTTTGCACCAACACTTTCGACTGCAACGAAATCCATAGCTACGTAGCATTCCTACCCATAGTCAGCTATATTATCCTCAGGAACGTGTCCGGAGCCCTACGCATGAGACACTCCTCAATGTTCGCCTGGTTCGGAACAATCACCTTAGAATTATTCGCCAGCCAATCCCACATCTGGCTAGCGGCAGATACCCACGGTGTCCTAGTACTGATACCTAGTGCTCCGATTCTCAATCTCATTCTCACTTCGTATATCTTCGTGTGTACTGCGCATGAGATACATAAATTAACAGCGATAATTCTACCGTACGCTGTTCCTGATGATTGGAAGTCGGTGTTGAGAAATTTTGGAATATTTCTAGCGATTTTAGTACCTATTGGCATACATGATGGTATGTTTTAGCTTGGCAATTGAATCCTCCGGGTTTTGTGGAGGTGATGGCGAGGAAATAGACTGGTTGGAACCAGTGCGGCTTAAAGAAAGCGCGAATTTTGGAGCATGGAGTAACGGATCGATTTGAAGTATGTACAGATTGATAAAGTTATTAAATTTGTATATAATGGAAAATGTTATAAATCTGTTTTTTTTGTAATGTTGTCGAACGAAAAGCAATTTTCTACAATAAATTGTAAACAAGCAATATCGTCCAAGTAAATTTATTGTTTCCAAAATCGCATTCAGTTGGTTTACTTGTTTTTGAGACGTAACATTAAAAGTTTGAATAAGAATTATAATTAAAAGCAATATTATGCAATAAATTCTTGAGAAGACGATTTTTGTCGATATTACCGCGCTGGAAAAGGTACAATTTTGTTATTATAACTTGATTGTATCGTCACTATGTTTTTAACGTGAATGTGACTATACACATATGTCTAATTAATGTCTTTATTTTTGACCCGTTGACCGGACAGATTAGACTATTATGAGTCCCAAGATCCCAGAACGATCAGACATAACTTATTTTCACATAGATGAAACCTTTGGTTCTCAGTAGCGTCTCATGTTCTTTGAATACCTGCATGCTTCTGGAACCCAGGGGGGGTTAGTGTCACCTGGACTAGGCAGGTACCAGGTAAGAAAGGTAACTAAAAATAAGAGTTACTTAACTTAAATTTATATGGCTGATTTTTATATATGTTTTGTAGAATAGTATTCTAAAATAGTATCATAACTGTCAGACACTTTTCATGGACCAAACCTTTTCCCAGACGCTTTAAAGATCCACTGTTCAAGTGTCTGCCAAATTATTAATGGCAGTGTCTCCTGGTAAGGTACGAATAGTATTTAAAGAACAAAAGACGCCACTGAGAACCTAAGGTTTCGTCTATGTGAAAATAAGTTTTTTCTCTTCGCTCTGGGATATATCATATCTCACTGCTTAAATGCTCAATTATAGTAGTCAAACCATGATGATTAAAATGTTACCCAAGTTTTATCCTTCATTAAAAAAGTAGCGGTAGACGGTTTAAGACATAGTTGGCGTCTCGAGCAAATGTTTGAATGACGCTTTAATGCGTCCTTAGCCGTCAAAGGGCTTCATTTTTTTATTCAGGGGCTGCCTTAATGATAATTAAAAAACAGTATTTTTACTTTATTTCATTCATATCGTCTTTATACTCTGCTAAAAGAATAAAAACCGAGTGCTGTCATCTGTAGAATAAACTAAATAACGATCTCTACTCATATGTGTGGATGTGATGTGATGTATTATGTTGGAGAGAAAATAATCCTTTTTGTTTCTTAACTGGTAAAAAATCAATCTCGAATCAATCTCAAATGGTAAATGAAAATGTAACAATGTATATATAAAAAGTAATTCTTATTCCACAGTGTACACAATGTTATAAAACTCCGTAAATACTTGAAGTGTATACCAAAATTATTTTGAAAATGACAAATTAAATGTTGAAAATTTTCTTGTAGATATATGTGTTACACCAATTATATAAGCAAAACGTGCGACAAGTTTCTTTATCAATTTGTTAGGAGTTGGTTAGGTGGTCAACATTCGAGCTCCTAAATTTTACGAGACGCCTAAGCAATTAGGTAGCCCCTAAAGGTTGGTGAAAACGAAAATATCGCTAAGGGTTACCTAACTCTCTCTAAGTGGTCCCTTAAAACGAATTGAAAACGGCCATTAGACTATCACTATTTTACACCAAGTATGTTGGTTAGATGTGGATATTTTCTGAGAATGTCATTAAAAACAAATAATTAAATTTAAAAAATTCTAACAGTTAATCTAAAATATTCCTTTTATAACGATCTTTAGAAATGTTGTTGTGAGACACTAGGAAAAGCCTTTTTTTTTTTTTTTTTTTATGTTTGGCCTGCCAAAATGACTCTACTCTGCCTGATGGAAAGCATAAGCAGAATCCACGAGTGGTGGCCACCATACTCATTGCGAATACAACAATGCAGTATGGCGACCCACACTATGGCGGCCTAGTGATGCTTGTGCATCTTTTAGTCTAGTCAACAAGTATGGAACTTGTTGACTAGACTAATTGGGCCTCCGGCCTCGCACTCACCAACGAAACACGACAGCACAAACGCTGTCATTTTACGTTGATTTTCTGTGCGAGGGTAGTACCGCCCCGGTAATACCGTAATATTTTTTTAATAAAACCACGATATATTCAAAAGCCTATTTTTTTATTTAACATAATTTAATAACAAACTAAAACAAAAAAGCCGTGTGTAAAAATAGTTGTATAAAATTGCTTTAGTGACAAATCATTTTTGTAGCTCATCGGCGCGGGTCGCCAGTGATTGTTCAAATTTGATTCAGCAATTTCGCTCGAAATCTTCAATTTTAGTTTAGAAGTATGTTTTTATAATATGTACTTTTTAAAATTTACATAATATGTAGTAAGTACAGTCAAACTTTATTTAAAACTAGCTGACCCGGCGAACTTCGTACCGCCATATTTACATATCTGTCTCAGCTTCCCACAGGCAGTGTACAGTCGCGGACTAAAAAAACTCTTTTCCCGTTATCTTTTATTTTTTTCTTTCTAGCAAAAAAAGAATGAATTAAATTGGACCATGTGTTATTGAATTACAACTAAGTACATATTTTGACTTTCATCCCCTCTCTCCAGGATACCGTGCTGAATTTCGGGATAAAAAGTATCCTATGTCCTACCTCGTAGTATGAACTCAAATCATGCCAAGTTTCATTTGAATCCGTTCAGTAGTTTCGGCGTGATGCGCGGCCAAGATACAGACAGACAGACAGACAGACAGACGGACAGACAGACAGACAGACAAAAATGAAAAAAAATACAGTTTTGGCTTCTGTATCGATAACAGAGTGCCCTCCAAAAAATTTTTCAAAATATCTTTAATGTACAGAATTTGACCTGTTACATTTTTATTATAAGTATAGATGATACCATGTTCAACAAAGACGATGTTCTAATTTCTTGAAGTGTGCATAATATAATGCACAACATTCATTCATAAACTGTACAATTAGTTAATAAGATGTGTAGATAAGTTTGTAAATAATATAAATCTAGTCTATAAACACAACTAGAGTTGTTTTAAAGTACACATATAGCGTGAAATAAACAATAGAACACATAATTTCATCATCTTTACACATGCCTAAGCCTACAAAAAGCTAAAGATTCACCTAAAATATTTTTAAAGTAGTTTTTTTCCAATTACAATCCTTGTGCTAACATCTGATTGCTATTGTTTTTATTCAAGTGTCTTAATGTGATACTTTTTCTTTAAAAAAGACTGTTCTTCATTAAAATATTAATGTAGGTTTTATGTTGGTCTTTTTGTAAAGATTGACTTGTTAACTATTTAAGTTGCCGACTGTACATAATTTTTAATAATATCTATTTATTTGATGTAAATATTAAATTTGTTTATTTCAAGGAGTGAAATTGATTATTTTTGTTAAATCGGATATGTTCAGTATCTTGGTTTTTATAAACCTTACTTTTTTATACTCTTTATTGAATACTGAAAACTCACGGCAAACGAAATACCTGTTTAGTAGCAAGAAATACCTATTGATTTTTGTGATCTATTGGAATGTTCTAGACAAATTTGTAACTAAACATAATGGTTTGAAAAATTGTGAGACACTATTGTGTGAGTGAAAAAAGTTTATAAAGAGGTAGTAGAGCCACGCTGATTTCAGCACGAACGGACCGGTTCGACCGGTGCGGTACTACCCTCGCACAGAAGATCAACCTATAGTGACAGCGTTCGTGTTTTCGTGTTTCGTTGGTGAGTGCGAGACCGGAGGCCTAATGATGCTGAAGCATCACCAGCCCGCCATGGTGTGGGTCACCATGCTGCATTGTTGTATTGTCTGGATTCGCAATGAGTATTGTGGTATTCGCACTCTTGTATTCCATTAGGCAGAGTAACTTAGGTAGCCCATACATAAAAAATGGGCCAAGTGCGAGTCGGACTCGCCCATGAAGGGCAGCAGCCCGCAGCTCCGAAGCAGCAAGTAACATAATATAGAAGTTCTTGTAGTTCGTTGTAACTTTGATCGATGTTTTAATAATAGTGTTTTTTTGCGGCTTACCATTTATGACGTATTAAAAAAAACTACTTACTAGATCTCGTTGAAACCAATTTTCGGTGGAACTTTGCATGGAAATGTACATCATATATTTTTCTTAGTTTTTAACCGACTTCAAAAAAGGAGGAGGTTCTCAATTCGACAGTATATATGTTTTTTTTTATGTGTGTTCGCGGATAACTTCGTCGTTTATAAACCGATTTTGATGATTCTTTTTTTAATGGAAAGGAGATATCCCAACGGTGGTACCATGGTCAGGACACTAAGATCTGATGATGACATCGAAGAGAAATCGAGTCGAACCTTGAAGTTGGTTTTAGTTTTTGTTAAAATTTTATCATTCTCTTATTTTAGAAGTTACAGGGGACACACATTTTACCACTTTGGATGTGTCTCTCGCGCAAACTATTCAGTTTAGAAAAAAATGATATTACAAACCTCAATATCATTTTTGAAGACCTATCCATAGATATGGGTTTCCATGTATGGGTTTGATGAATTTTTTTTTTTAGTTTCATTTCTATGTATCCCCCAAAATTGATTGTTTTTTTTTTATTTTTGTGTAAAAATCTTAATGCGGTTCACAGAATACATCTACTTACCAAGTTTCAACAGTATATTTCTTATAGTTTCGGAATAAAGTGGCTGTGACATACGGACGGACAGACAGACGGACGGACAGACAGACAGACGGACGGACAGACAGACAGACATGACGAATCTATAAGGGTTCCGTTTTTTGCCTTTGGCACGGAACCCTAAAAAACCTACACACAGGTAAAAGTAAAATGATGTAGTTATCAGAATAACATACGTAAATATGGCCAGGTATTGGTTTGCCGTGTGTATGTTTCACAAAGTACTTGATTCACAAAGAAAAAAAAAAATTGTATTATTTATAAATGGGAATCCAGTTACTATTTTCTATTGTGTTTTGTTTGGTAAGTAAAAAATTGATGGTAGGCTTACATAAAATATAGCTCAAATAATAATAAATTTATTATTATTGTTTTATTTCCAGTACTAGTAGCAAAAAAACTAGTTGACAGTTCCCATTGGTATTATCAATAACAGTTCGAAATTATTTGCAAATGAAATTTGCATCTACCTATTTTGTATCTGCATATGCATTTATACTGTGTTATAAAAGTTAATACAAAAATTGTATTATTCTGGACATATTGTATAAAATAAAAGATTTCTTGAAATTTATTTTACGTTTTATTTTGACACCTAGCTACGCAACTTTGACACTTCGACTATTGGCGGTATTCCCCTCTTTTTTGAGAATTGGATTTTTTGGATTTGGATTTGAATTTGGAATCTCTCCGGATACCACGAAAAACCGTACTAGTAGCCGGGAACCAGGTGCAGGTAAAAAATAAATCCGTGGGACTAGCAGTGTTACTCTTGGGTTAAATTAATAAAAAAATGAATGAATGGAAGGACAAAACCCTAATAGAATTGGGATAGGGGTGTAAAGATGATGATGATATTATTTTCTTTTTATTCTTTTTAATCATAGCCCGGCTGGCGGACCGTAGGGGAGTAGGAACAGCGTCTTTTCCCGATACTAAACAATCTGTCATTTTTTGAACTGGAAATCTTCACACATACACATTTTAGACTCTCGTACAAAAACAAACGCCTGTCAGTACGAACTCTCACATAACGATTGAAACAAAACATTCAGAATTTCACGCAACATAAATACATTATGTCTTATCAGTGTTACCGTGGGAGAGTCACGCTTCTGCATAAATGGGCCGGCTCGACCGTAGTGATACCACGGCCTTACAGAAAACCAGTGTGAAACGGCGCTTGCGCTGTGTTTCACCGAGTGAGTGAGGATAGTGGAGGCCCATACCCCAACCCCACCCCCCATCGCCCAAAGGCCGACACCGCACTAGTGACGCCTCTGGTGTTGCGGGTTTCCATGAGCGGCGGTAATCGCTTACGTCTGCTCGTTTGCCCCAATTCCATAAAAAAAAAAAAAGCTCCATTTGAGCTTATGTTATGATAGAGGGGATCACCTGCGTATATTTAGGGGGCGTCCATACGTGAGGTGTTTTTTAAAATTTTCTGTCCCTCCCTCCCCTCCTTGTGAGATGTCGTGAGATTTTATACAACCCCCTCCCCCATCCCCCAATATCACGTGAGATTTTTCAAAATGTGGGTTTCTTACGTAAACGCGTTGGATTGTTATAGTAAAAAGAAAAAAAAATTGCTTCGTGCTTTTATTTACGACTAGTTAAGACTAGTAATCAATATTGCTGAGATTTTAATTATAAGTGTAATAAAAATTTAACAATAAAATACTTAATTCGTAACTACTGTGATTAAAAAAAAAAGAATATCTACTCTAATTCAGTCCATGGAGAATCATGCGCGGTCTCAAGAGAGACTATTGGAACCAACATGTCCATATGATTTTCAGTAAAATCATCTGCTCCTTGAACTTCGTTCTGATCTAGCCACTCTAAGCCGTAGGCGCTTGCGCACAGTTACTCATTAGCTCGTCTTGTGATAATCCGTGAGGGTCGCACTTTGCGGAACATACGCGCTTGCTTAGCTGGTGCAATGTGGGCTGCTCGCCTGTGCTCTGCATCTCTTATTGTAACAAATTAAATAGGTACGCATAAAAATTTGATATGAATCAACTGCAATGTACCTGGAGTAAATATTGGCTCTCTCTAACGTGCTCAGTGTACCATTCTTCGGCTGGCAGGTCTGGAACGCTGGAAGTGTCATTATTCAGTACGCCGAAATATGAATGAAATTATTTTCTTTCGAACGAATTAGTGAATGATCTTAATCGTATTACGATTACGCTTAAGATTAAATCTTAAGCATGTACAATCTGGATCAAGTAAACCAAAATAGTTTTTTTTTTGTTTCAATCAGAAAAAAAATTGCGTGATATTTGCCGAGACCCCCCCTCTCTCCAACGTAAGATTAGATGAGATTTGACTCGACCCCCTCCTCCCCTTAAACACCTCACGTAATTTATGGAGGCCCCCTTACTCCCTACCATGTTGGTTATTCTGTTTTAATATATACGACTTCCGCACTAGAAATATTCCCGTGTCGCGAGGGACTTTACAAACATAGATAAAACGGACACAGATCAATCAAAACCCGATGTTCCCATAGATGTTCTGACCGAAAGGTAATTGAGAAATCAGCTCAGAGGTGTCTCTAGCCTGTGAATGGAAAAACGTCCTTTCACAGGCTAGAGACACCTATCGCCTATGTACCTAACGCTATCATTCCTTTAGCGTCCTTTAGTAAGCATAGCGCCCTTTAGTTAAGCAAAGCGCCTTATTTAGTAAGTAAAGTGCCGGCGCCAGAGGCGGATTAAGTATCAAGAGCGCCCTAGGCAACCAACCCATCGGCGCCCCTCCCCCATAATTGTATATACATAGTCGTATATAATTTAACTATCTTGGCAGTTGGCATATCTTTACCATTTTTTTACGTGTGAAACTCTCTTGAGCCGCTATTACACCCGGGTTTGCGATGTATCGGAATAGAGCCGACTTTAGCCACATAGTGCGCAAACTTTCCCGGATATAGAAGATGACAGCTTTATTTAAACATCCGGGCTGTTCTTTTTCGATGCAGTAGATGGATTCATCTAACGCACCAGTACCTATAGTTGGCACCCAGGCGTTGGCTCCGTGCAGATCAGACACAGCTGACTCCGAAGCATCCATCCGATGAAAACCTGCATCAGCCGGTATGAGAGAATTCTGTGTTTCCTCCCGGTCAAATCTTTCATTACGGATCTTACCGCCGCCTGCTTGTCGCTTGGTTGCCTAAATCTTTCCTTTTGCTCCTCAACCTCCTGGTCCTCCCCGTGGAGTTGAAATTTCGGATCGTCGATTTCTCGAGTCGCAAGATTCCGAGACAATACTAGCTTCGGTTGGCTCCCTTCGAGGTCCATGTCAAAACAAGATCGCAGAAAGCTACCCTGACACTGGATCCACCCTATAACATTAGCAATCATGGTCATGGCCCTCAGTGTTGTCTCACAGTGCACCTTTCCCCACGCCGCGCGTAGGGACAGTGAAACCCGTCCTGTGACTACGCTCAGGGTGACATGACGGAAAGCATGCAAATGGTTACAGGCGCAATTCCTCCTGCAATTTCCTTGATGCTCCATACACCTATCAGTGGAAAAATCTGGTCTTACTAAAACTTATTGATTAATCTTAACTACAGCTGCAGTTGTAGCTACTACATTTTTGTATGGAAACAGCACTAGTCGAACTACAAGTAGTGCTATTTTTTCTTTAATATGTGAGGCATATATTTTTGTTATGTTAAGAAAATTGGCGCGCGCGCCCCTAAGCAACCTCGCGCCCCTAGGCAGGTGCCTAATTTGCCTTAGGGTTAATCCGCCTCTGACCGGCGCCCATAACTCTGCTCGCCCGTGTGCACCAGCACCGCATACCCTTGAGTCCTAGACTATAAGTAAAAACGCCCCTGGCTGCATCAGTTAACATGTGAATTCATGAGTGTAAGTAGATTTAATAATACACAGTTTTTTAACAAGCAAAATTTATTTACCGTTATAATTTACATTGTGAATAAGACGATAATATATTGAATATACACTTAAATTATTATGCGTATTGTGTAAAACATATATATACATTACTCACTTAGTGTTAGAAATATTCAACCAGTAATGAAAACATTACGAATGTGACTTCTTATAGAAAATCTAAATAAAAATAAATAAAGCAAGCAATGTTTGACATTCGCTAATTAAAGTGTTGCTATCGCATTACAGTTAATAAATAAAACCGTTATTTCGTCATTCAATTTAAAAACTTCGTATTGAAACTGAAAACCTTTTGTTCAGGAAAGAAATTATATTTAACAAAGGAGGTAAAATCAAACAAAATCAGAACAGCAAATTAACATACATTTACAATGTACAACGAAATGTTGACCAATTTTTTAATAATTGTACAATTTTTTGTCATCAAATCATCTCCAAATCATCAAATTTCAATTAGGTAATTTAAATTTTTTAAGTGCTATTTCAACACATAATATAGTAATGATTAACAATACAATAATATATATATTGAGTTCCATCATAAGACTTTTTAAATTCTGTAGAAAATTTAAGTTCTAAATTAAGTATTTATAACAATTTTATGTAGCGGTGTTAGTGTTAAAACTGTAAAACAGAAAAAAATCACACGCATAAAATAAATGTGTTTTAATTAAGCATTTTTAATTAATTTATTAGTAAATAATCAACCAAAACTTATATTAGATTATCAAATTTTAGTTGAATAATACAAAAGAATCATGGAATATTTTTTACTTCGACGACATCTAACTCAGATTTGAGCTGCACTTTTTCAATCACAGAATTATTTTTTTTATTTTAATTTTAATATTACAAAAATTTTATATTACTAGTTATCATAACGTATTGCTTATAATAATTGGGTGCTCTCACGAAGATCTAAACTTGATTTTTCTATTTCGATTATTATAATGCATGTATCGTGAAAATTAAACGATTACAAAATATCTAGGCATATATAGTTAAATCTTCTTTTTTATGGAATAGGGGGCAAACCAGCAGACGTATCGCTTGATGTAAAGCAATTACCGCCGCCAATGGACACCCGCAACACCAGAGGCGTCATAAGTGCGTTGCTGGCCTTTGGGGGAGGGGGATGGGGGGGAGGGGTTGGGGTATGGGCCTCCGGTATCCTCACTCACTCGGTGAAACACAGCGCAAGCGCTATTTCACACCGGTTTTCTGTGAGGCCGTGGTATCACTCCGGTTGAGCCGGTCCATTCATGCCGAAGCGTGGCTCTTCCACGGCAAATTTTCACCAATCAAATTCTTTGAAATATCAATTTCAAAAACGGCAATAGTAAAAGTAGTGATTTATGCTTATAAAAAGTATGACCATGCTTCCATACCTACATTTTTTTTAACTCGAAGGCACGGAACGTAGATCTTGTCTAAATATCTCTGTATTTCGAGTGATAAACCATAGACAGACAAAGAAAATAGAAAAGACACATTCATACTCCGATCGAGCAAGAAACAAATAGGCAACATTTTAAGAGTTAAGTTTTAGAAAATCAGTCTCAATGAACAGGCCATTATTTTTCATAAATTTTAGTTATACTATTTTACATTAAGACGCTTTCTAAACAATAAATAGATAATTATAACACGGACAGAATTACAATTAATCTTTTAGCGTTCTGAACGTTATTAAGGTACCTCAGTGTTTCGGGAAACTTCTCATTAAAACTAAGACCATATGGTTCATTATCAGTTATCTATCACATTTGTAACACGTTTCACGAGAAATACCCTATACGTTGATGTATAAAAGTTAAATTGAAATCATTAAATAACAAAAAAGAACTAATTTATCTTATCTATGGCCACATATGAAACTGATGTTTGAAGTACAAAGAGTTGCTACTCAAAAAAAAAAACATCGAAAACAAAGACTTACTTACGTAGGTAGATATAAACTATTAAATAATTTATTATACACAGTAAATACGATAGACACAGAAACATAAATACACAGACGTCTAAGTTTTGTTAGTGCACGAACAATGTCAGTCTTTGTACAGTCGAATCACATAAAATTATTGCTGGAACTGTATCTAAGCATCTAGTGAATTTGTACTAATCACTAAATACCTCAAAATTAAATAGCTAATGGGAGGGAAAGTTGAATACGAATAAGGTAGATACTTAGATTATCACTAAGGCTTGTTTTAATTTTGTTTTTTTTTTACTATTTTTAGGATAATTGAATTAGGTAACTACTGACTATAGGAAACATTACTATGTTGGCCTCAAATAAAGTGTGCGTTAAAATAATGGAGGCAAAGACACTACGTGAGCCTTTCTTGAAGATTTGTCTAGATCACAATGCAATCCTCTAATCTATATGTGCTTCAGGTATATATTTAGTACACGATATCATATATATATATCTTATAGTATGAGTGCTTAAGTTCATATATATTTAATATAGTTTTATTTAAGTAGTAATTGTGCATTTGGTATACAGATTTTTTTGGGCCTTTCATTTTGTTTTATACTTACAGACTAGAAAATTTTACAAGTATTTACTTTTGTCATGAAAAGAAAAAGAGTTCTCTCGAATCCCAATATTTACAATATTAAATAAGTTACATAATATATATTTACAGTATAGCAAAAAGTGCGCAAAAAACGATTTCACAAAATATGCATTTGAGCAATACGTTTAATGTATTTACAACAAGCGTTATATACATAGTATTTTATAACGAAATCTACAAATGAAGCGAAATGAATTATATATAAAACGTACTAGATACTCTGAGGAATCTATAGGTACAATGTAATAAATTGATTGCGGTGACATATAGTGTTACTACGTTACAGTATTCTAATATTACTTACAGTAAAATATTTTGTTCTACAAAAATTTCTACAAATAAGTTATTGCTATCGAGAAAGTTATGTACAACATGAAGCTATCGTTTAGAATTATTATAAACATCAAAAGTAATCAAAATCAAAACTTTTAACATTACATCTAAAAAAACTCACTACAGTTCGTGTTACTTAATTTATATATCACATTAGATTAGAATCTTGTATACTTATGTCAATTTTACAGCTGTAAGAATATGGAAACGCTTCGTAAAGTCTAGAAATGACCAATGTCACAAAAATGTACTTAATGTGGTCTGTTATCAAATTCGCTGTCGTAGAAAGTCGAAGAATTCTTTGAAAATGTGTTAGTTATAATTTCACTGCCCTAACAATAAATGGGTTCAAAAAATTCAGTCTGAATTGTCTTGGGCCGCAGCTGTGTTCAAAGTCCTCGTGTCTTCACTTATCAACGACCTATCGTATCGTCTTTGTCTAGTAATTTTAGGTCTAACTGCACTTAGTAAAGGTGCTGATATTGCATGGCTGGGCAGAAGGCCTAAATCTTTTCGTCCCTGGAGTAATGGTGAAGTGACGCTTGAAGACTCGTCGCCCTCGTCATCAGATAGAGGAGGATAACTTTCTTTCATTTTCAAACTGCGCTCTAGACGTCGCAAAAATCTGCAAATTTAGATATTTTTTTTGAAAAGTCTTTAAATTGAAATTATGATCAATTGAGCCTAAAAATCACTATAATAATTTACTTAGGATACATACGGCACATACCTGATCTGGTTACTAATGGTCCTTAATTTATTAACTTTAACTGGTTTTCTTGAGTCTTCCGTTAGGTCTAAACTTGAAGATATTTTGGACGACGTATCCTGAAAATAAAAAATACAATAATTGAAAAATGAAGGTACTACATAATTTTTATCATTAAATAATCCAGCTTTGCATACCATGCCTCTTTAATTGTATTTATGGTTATGAAGTAGTATATTTCATGATATTATATTCCTCTATGAAAACTTACATTTACCTACTTTTCTAAGATGATACCTGAACTAACAAGAATTATAATCGATATCATGTAAAGACTACTAATGGGTAGTACCTACATACATTCCTTTGAAATAACAACAGTCCAGATATACATTTAAAACATAACAAATAAAATAAAACGGTGTCTCAACTCAATGCTAGCCTACGTGCAGTTCATGGATACCTATATTATTTTATTTAGAAAAAATCTGTAAGCGGTAGGTAAACAAACTTATGTTTATAAAAGAAAAATACATTTCATGACCTCATAAGCAATAACAGATAAACTAAGGTAATTGCATCGATACTACAATCACCTCTGAGCTACGGCATTTTTGTCTCCGGAGCGGTTTCCGCGAGCGCATCGACTCACTCAGCTGAAAATAACCAAGACAGCATCTAGTCGGACTTAAATTATTATAAAAAGCTGAACACAGTATAATGCTGGAAAATTAAGTGTATTATTTAACTTATAATACAGCGTGAGTAATATAATAAATATAGAACGGGAAATAGATATTAATTCTTTTTTAAGTGCAGAAACATGGTGTAACTATTGATTGGAAGAGTGTAAAATAAAACCTGAATCTAATATGGCATTTCAGTGTCGTAGATAAGAATAAGAAAAGTGTGATCTTGTGAAGTTCAATGTGCATTTAAATTATCTTGCTAATTTGACCACAAAAATACTTTGATTGATTCAATACAAGAAGAGATTAACAAGTAACTTTCGTGAACGTTCTCCTTGGAGAAAAGGTGAGATCTTCCAAGGCAGATAATATTTTGGAGTATTTGTGCTACTATTTTTCAGAAAGGGCAAGACCGCATTTAGAGACGGAGAACCGACGGATACACCGTCTCTAAATGCTTAGAAACCAAGAACCATGGTTATAAACCATACAACCGGTGTACAAAACGTCTAAACACAGGAACTAGGTTACCTTCTCGAGAATGAAAAGGCTTTTAGAATTGTTGTATAATTTAAAATCAAATTAGCAATATTCGTGATTTTACAATAAAAATATTCGACGTCATAAGTAGACTTGACATCGTGTGTTACATAAAAACTTTCTAGACACTTTTACAAAACACCGAGGCTGTACAGTGACTACAACATAATGTATTATTTACTGTCACACCTGCACCTGTAACTCCATATCCGGGAGCCTTAGTTCTCTTGCGGAGGCTATGCTGGCAACACTGGCGTTAGACACAGAGTCCTCCGACGACGAGGAGGATGCTGGCGCCGGGGCCTGGGAGCGAGAACGGCGCCGCCCCCCTTTCCGTCCCCGCACACCCCCCTCGCGACTGCCCGGTACCTGCATAATATTTGTTAATCTTGATAAAGTTGTGGTTAGTACTAAATTCTAATTTTTGATTACAAATGTTTTCATTATTCTTGTTAGTAGGTATTTCAAAATTTTAAAAATTTTATGTCCAAGGAAAAAAAAAATCCAATGTGCTGTCATCGTACTGACCTCTAACAAGTTGTGCATGGAATGAGGCATGTGTGGCAGCGTGGACTTGACCTGTCCCGCGGTGCCACCCGTTACGTCATGCGACGCCGTCCGTGAAGTCCGCCTATCCCGCTTCCGCCCACTTTTCTTCTGACAGTTTCCGGCTGACTTGTTTGCGCCTTTGACGCATTCAGAACTCGGGAAGTCGTACAACCCGTCGGAATCTGTAAACGGCAGTTGTCGACCGTAAAATTGAGGTGAGAATCTACCCAGACCGGTCTTGTCACTCAGCGGACTCTCACTCCTCGAACTTACAGGACTCAAGGGTCTACTACCCTCTGATAACAAAGTCGGTGGCCTCAGACAAGCCTTCTCATCTAGTCCTCTCTCTACACTTATACATTTAACTATAGAGCATTTGGTAACTCCGCTAGGGGAGCAGATGGTCGCTTGCGGCACTTCCAAAGTCTCTTTCAACGCGACTAGTTCCATCTCTTTCGCACTAGAAGGTACGTCGTCCACTCTTTCATCTGTGCCTATGCCTTCGTCGTTGGACTCTAACAAGGGATCGTCGGAGAGCGTCTCAGAGTCAGAGCGGCCGCGCCTACGTTCCTTACTGTCGTCGTTGGAAGCGGCAGGGCTGGAGTTGGTCTTCATGAGTGGGCGCCGTCTGGACATGAAGCAGGAAGGGCCGCCACCGGAGCCAGGGTCTTCCATCTCCGACGGGCAGAGAGGGTTGCTAGAGCCGCAGCGTGAGGGTCCCGGGCTGGCCATGGAGCTGTACCCTGACGACGAGAGGTTGGACTCTGATGGAGCGCGTTCTCCTCGCGCAGACATGGAGAAAGGGCTGAGGTAACACATGTTGGCTGAGGGCGGGGGTGGCCGGGGAGATAGCGGTTCGTCAGATTCCTCGCTGGCGTTGTATGTTACGGTGATGAGAGGAGGCGGTTGGAACTCTAGGTGCGGAGGAGTGCGACGGGGTGGCGGGGAGCCTGGTGAAGGCCGCTCTATCATAAGCATGGGAACGCTGAGACCAGCTGGAGGTATGGAAGGGGAGGACAGCTCTCGCTCGGAGTCCTGGCTGTGAGTGAAGCTAGGGCTAGGAGAGTCTGTTACATGCGTGGATGGTGTCGGCGTATCTGTGCTGATGTGCTGTTGGCGTAACTGTAATATAAACAATGTTTATTTAAAATGGTGTGTTTCGAGGGTACGAATATATTTTTTCGATATGTAAGAATATATTCTTACACTTGCAAGTTATTTAGAAAAATATGTATTGATTAGGGCTAATTTTAATTCAGGTATATAAGCTTACTTTAATAGAAAATAGTTTCTTACTTATTTTTTAATCGGTTGAAAATAATTTACCTTCAACATTAACCCAGATGTCGGTCGCTCCATCTTCGATTCAGTCCTAATTTCGTCTAATTCATCCTCACTGGGAGAGACACAAGTACCCGTGGACTCACACATTGCGTCAAGTTCTATACTGGCCCTGGGCATGCGAGGCGATGGCAATGGAGTGGGCAAAGGTGTGGGAAGAGGAGTTGGCAAAGGGGTAGGTAATTCTCGAATTGGGGAAAGGCATTTGTTGATGCCGCTAGGGACTTCTAAGAGGATAGAAGGGGGATGAAGTAAATTACTGCCTGATGAAGATGATTTGTGTGCGCTTAGCGGATCCAGAACCTGAGGAAAAGAATGGGACATTGCAAAATCTATTTCTTCAGGATGGCGGGGATGAAACAAAGATTAACCACTTTTAATTATATTATGAGAATAATTACCTGAATCTCAATAGTATTGTGCGGCCTATAATTAACTGGCGAGTCTGGTGCCAGTGAAGGAATATGGGATGAAGCGAGTGATATATCATCAGCGTCCACTGAGTCATCCTGTGGCGATGAGGCCGAAGGTGTACTAGACACAGAGACCCCGCCTGACGATGCCCGAGATACTATTGCTGCAGAAGATGACGAAAAGTTGCGGAACATAGCCAAGATAGAGTCCGCACTTGAAATCTTTGGAGTCCTGAAAAAATAGTCATCAATTTATTGAGTTTCATTTGAAAATATGACTTTATTGTGTCACCATTGTCACAAACCTCGAATATTTCTTTAGAGCTGCATTAGCCAGTGTCAGGTCTAAACTGGACATTGAGTCGCTTCCTTGATTACTTGACGTGCTGTGAGGTGATCGCATTTCGACTCCCGGTGATGGTGGAGTACTAGATGCCTTAGCTCTCATTCCCTTGTCAGCTATAACTGCCATCGGTATTGCTATAGTATTTACTATATCGACATCAGAACTTGAGCTCATTTCTGCGGATACTTTGTTCAGTAATCTGGCGAAAGTAACTTTCTTCTCTAACTTAGGATCCGAAATATGTCTCATGGAAGGAGATGTTGATGGCGTCGACGCTTCGCTTGCAAAAGATGTTTCTTTATTCTCATTTCCGTAATCAATAAATGCTGGTGCACTTTCAACTGTACTCAAAGTTCTCTTCTCAGACATCTGTATAAGTTCTCCCATTGTTATTTTCTTTGAGTGATCGTTTGTGGTTGCCGGACTTATGAGTTGTTGTAAAATTTGCTTTTTTTCTGCAGCATTTTTCTTAGTTGGTGTAGAATTATTTCTTTTTTTACGCGGTGATGGCGTTCCTGTATAGAAAGGTTTCCATGAAGTAAATTATTGCGTGAATTAGAACGATGAAAAGCGACGACATCGAATGTTTATGACAAAAGCAACACAATATTTAGAATTTTTAAAAAGGGAATTTAATAATGAATTACAACTTTAATTCTCTGAAAGATCATCATCATGCATCGGGCCGCAGCCAGTGCATACTAAGGAAGCCAATTCTTAACAGTAATGCTATTCATTACTTTGAGGTCGTGCCAATTGTATTCGTTAATCGAAGTGTATAATTTTATGTTCAAATGTAAGTTTAAATCAAGTTTAAATGTAGATGTTGATCTGTCAATTTGTGTAGAAGAACAGTCGTTTAAAAGCTACATTGAAAGCTACGGAAAAGAATATTAAAACACTTTAGGTTTTAAGGCAGTGTTTTGCTGTTATGTAAGAATTTTTGAAAATGGTAATACTCTTATATTGAAATGTCTTCGAAACAAAACAATGTCTGTAAAAGCATGCTAGCGACATTCACATACATAAAAGTGCCTTTGAATTGTCAATAATATTGATGAATATAATGATGTTTAAAAATATTACATGAGATATGAGTGTAAGGTATAATCAATGACCAATATTATTGACAAAACAGAGGCAGATTAGTTGGACGATCTAAAAAGGTGTCAACGAAGGAAGGAGCGGCTACATTAAAAAAGTGGTTTGTGCTATCAGGGGTGCACACATCGACATTTGAAGTAGAAGTAAGAACGAGAATAGCGGAGCCAAATTATTTTGGTCGTTTAGCATTCCACATAGAAATTTCATTCACAGCGGGGGACACATCCAGTGCAAATCCGAGCTCCGATTTCCGCGCGCTCCGCAAGATGTTCGATACATGTACGATTCTGTATGATAGAGCAAATAATATATAACAAATAACTTTTTGGTAAAGCCCTGTATCTTACAACAAAAAATTACAAATTTGCATTTTTCTTCGTCTAACGAGTGATTGGACACAGGCTAAAAAAAATCTGAGAAATGAACTTGTATTTCTTTTTCTTCATTTAAAAATAAATATGACATGATTCTCCTTATTTCTCTCATGTAAAGTAGCATAGTGTGTTATGAAGAAAAACGTTTACACTTTAAGACAAAATACTTTGTGTCAACATTGAATATTTGGAATACCTACCCTTAGAAATACACAACCTTCTGAAATTAAATAAATTCAAAGTATGCAATGAGGTCTAACGATCAATACCTAATCCCACATTAATTGCTATCAAGATAATGTATAAGATGATAAGTATAAATCTAAATGGTGTCTACAAATAATAGTGGTGAGAGTCAGTATGATATCGCGTCGATGCGGTGCGGAGCGCGCGGAAGGGTCGCGGTCGCTCCTTACGTCCGGGCGGCGGCTTTAACAGATCGTCCAAGCTAAAGGTGCGCGCGGCCCGCGGGTGCGCGAGCCCCGCCACCGACGGCTTGCGGATACCGCGCGTGAGCCGCGTGAGCAGCGTGCGGTGCGGCGCGTCGTGCGGCGCTGTGGACAAGCGCAGCGTCAGTCCCGCGCTCGCGTCACTCCCGCGCTGACGTCACGCGCCGTCCGTCGGCACCGCCGCGTAGCGCCGCGAGCCCCCGACCCCCACTCGAGGAGCTAGCCCCCACACATATAGGATTGCCAGACATTCTTTCGACACCGGTCGTCTACTTAATTTGAATGATTATATAATGATAGTCTTTTCCGTCAGTTGGTCCTGGTCAGATATGAGATAAACTAAGCTATTATTTCACATTGTCTCGTTGGGATTTGTTCCGAGCATTTATGAATACAATCTAATTCCGGCTGCATAATAAGTAATAACTTCTGGCAATCCTTTCGACATCACTATAACACGGTTACTTTAACTTTATGATCCAGTGAACTATAATGACGTGTCTACACATTGAACATTTAGACGACAAACAAATTGCGAAGTGATTGGATGAAGTTAAAAGAACCGTATCTCGACAGACTCCAGAAACACGGCAATGTTATGCATCTATCGATACGCAATCATCTAGATCAATACATGCATCAGTCTCGATAATATTTACAGTCTAAAACAACGCACAGTTTCTGGAGCCGCCACAAAACATAGAAGAAAAGAAGTCAAAAGAAGGAAAATGTAAAATTACGCAAAACGTGTCCTTACCATCCCAGAGACAGTGCGTTTATCGAAAAAATACATGAGTATAGCGGAAAAAACTGACAAAATGTTATAATAAAGCGTTACTGTACTGTGATTTACAAGTATGCTATCTTATCCTGGCTCAATAGGTTAAAGGCTTATTATACCATCCAATAAACGGGGTACTCTTGCCAGATTTTTCTTTCGAGATCAGAAAACTTTTACTTTTTTAAATGGTAGTGTAATTTGTTGACCTCACTGTTTATTCCTACTCGTGATGTATACAGGACTGATTAAGTCCCTCTGAATCCTGCGTGTTTTTAACTTCATGGTACTCTTGAGACATGCATCTTATCTACGCTCGTAAAACAGTTTGAAACTCTATCACCACCTAATTTTACATCGTGGCTAGTGTCTCTCAAGAAGAATAAAAAATTTAAGACTAATATGATCTGCTTCACCGCATACCAGCATCTTTTGACACAGTCAAGCTTTTTACCATGGCGGGCACATAAAATTGTTTTCTGGAATATTAGAAATACATCTCAAAATATATAAGCACTGTTCTATCATCAACTTAACCACGAAATGATTATTTTTAACTGGAGAAATTAAAAGTGATTGAAGAAGTAGTTTAATTCACAGTCAGAAATAAGAAAAAAAGCAGAAAAAGATCAAATTTATTTTGAGCATTGATTTACGAAATTCATAACATGTAATAAGGAGAATAACATTTACAATTATAGAAAAATACCTCTATGAGTATGAGTTAAAAATGATTGCGAACTCAGCGTAATACCACTCCAAAAAGTGAGGCTGGTATTCTATCAACACTTAGCGATAAACATTGACTTAGATCTTTCTTAATCCAAAGATTTTATATTATACACACTCATCTATTAATCCCTCGTTACTACACCAAGTTGTCCACATTACAGAAAATATTTATGTCCTAGATCAAACCAATGTCCAGATCACGTATTGGATGGTATAATAAGTCTTTAATAGACCCGCGTCCATTAATTGTGATAGTAGCAAGCTGGTTTGAAGATATTGGAAGTGTGCTTATTTAGGAAATCATTTTTACTCTTCAAAGGATCAAATATTGGGGCTGTTAATATGGCTAGGTCAAAAATAACATGGCTTTCATTTACAAACAAATCTTGTAACTAAATTATGAAGAAAGTTGTCAATAAACAGGGGAAAGTAAACAGTTTTTGTATATTGTATACATTTTTAATGATAATTGTTTTTACTTTCATGACTAATAATATGTATGTAATACAACATGACTTTGGAGTTGATTACGACAATGTATGTGATCCGATAAATTTATGGGCTAAACAAAGAAGGCAGTAACATGTACCTTAAGAATGATTTAGTGATTGGGCCATGTTGTTTTGTACAACTTTCCCAAGGAAGGCGTAATTATCAATGTATTTCGTCTCTAAGTCAACAACAAATAAGGATCCGGAGTTTAAACTTTCTAAAGAATTGGGTTTACGCAAAAAGAATCAGGTTTAATTAGAGCAGCCTTGAAAGTTGAAAACAATTATTGTCGCACACATTTTTTAAATCGAATAATATCTATTCCTATGCTACGAGTACTTTTTTGTACTTGACATCGTCATGAAGAAGACAGGTCAAGGGCCTAAACATTTGCAGTCCGTTCTTGTGATACTTACGTCTCGCGCAACGGTCAGCTTCCTCGGCCAGCAGTTTTTCGATCTTCTCCGGGAAGTGGCGCTTCGCACACCACACCAGCCCGATCATACCGAGCACTAAAAACACTGTGATCAGACCGAGCCAGAACGGCTCCTGGATCATGCGTTGACCGAGCCCGATGATATTCGGAGTCGGATTCGGCATTTCACATCTGGTGAAAAATACTTCATCACATTTAGAATACATTCTTTATAGCTACATGGAAAGTTGCCGTAATAGATTATATTTAATGTTAAAACAGTCAGTAACGAAAGAGTTCTTGATTTTGGTTAAAAACTTTATCAATTAATTCATTCTGGTTAAGTTTTTTTTTAAACACAACTCTCGCATTAGGAATAAAAATCCTGTTTCGCGGGGGACTTTACAAACATACATGAAACGGACACAAAGAACACCCAGACTCGGGACAACAATTTGTTTAACATAGTGTTTACCACATTTCAACCCACGAAATTTGGCGCAGTAGCAAGCGGCGTGGCGGCCGCTGAAACCACTAGGCCAACCGTGCAATCGTGCAGTAGTCAGGTTAAATGAATTCGGGAATTCGATAATACCTTTTCCCTTTCCAGGAGGGGTTACACTGGCACAGAAAGGCGCCGTCCCTCTCGGAGCAGGCGCCGCGGTTGTTGCAGGGCTTCGAGGCGCAGGCGCGCACGCGCTCGGCGCAGCGCCGCCCGCGCCACCCGCGCGCGCACACGCACGCGAACGCCTCGCCCGCCTCGCCCGCCCCGCCCGCCGAGCCCGCCTCGCCACCCTCACTCGACACCAGCGAACAGTTCCCGTACACGCACGGAGACCGCTCGCATGCCGTCACCAGACAGAATATACCTGAAGTTTTTTTTTGTATGAGCCTACCAAAATGACTCTACTCTGCCATTGGACCACTGTTTTTATTCGTGTATATTCGACATTGTTTTTTTAAAACTATGGTGTGCAATAAAGAGTACCTATCTACCTATCTACACTGCCTGATGGAAAGCATAAGAAGAATCCAAGAGTGGTGGTCACCATACTCATTGCGAATGCAATGCAACAATACAGCATGGTGACCCACACCATGGCGGGCTAGTGATGCTTCTGCATAATTGGGCCTCCGGTCTCGCACTCACCAACGAAACACGACAGCACGGACGCGCGGATAGTACCGCCCCGGTCGAGCCGGCCCAACCGAGCTGAAATCAGCGTGGCTCTACTACCTTGACATACATCTAGTTTAAGCTATTCAAATAAATTAAATTTAAGTGTCTATTTGTAATTTCAAAGTTATAGCAGCAGATAGCTGATGTTATAAAGAGTAACTTAAACTACTATACATTCTAGAATCAAACTCACTTGTACTTGTTCCACTATTTTTATCTTTTCTTTACACCTGACCGGTTTCGCCTTATGGCATTCTCAAAGGTTATATTCACTATTTTTATCTTTTCTTTACACCTGACCGGTTTCGCCTTATGGCATTCTCAAAGGTTATATTCACTATTTTTATCTTTTTTTTACACCTGACCGGTTTCGCCTTATGGCATTCTCAAAGGTTATTCAGGTGTAAAGAAAAGATAAAAATAGTGCAATAACCTTTGAGAATGCCATAAGGCGAAACCGGTCAGGTGTAAAGAAAAGATAAAAATAGTGGAACAAGTACAAGTGAGTTTGATTCTATAATGTATTGCAACAAGTTTCATCAAGTGCCGACAATCGAGAGTATAAATTATATTAAACTACTATTACTTTAGAAAAAAAATAGAACAGAATTAAAACCAATGAGATAGTAAACAATATTCGATTCAAAAGCAAAAATACCCGCGGGTAATACCGCATCATGCAGGTAGTGACAAAATAATAATAGACAACAAGCCTTCAACTGAAACAAACATTTTAAAACATCTATGGTTGTTATTGTACCAATACCAAGATCACGCGGGTCAGATCTCGATTCTTCTATTACTGTGGTCTGTGGAGATATAAGTCCAAACTTGTTGATTAAAATAAGAAAATGAATAGTGAATAACAACAGTTTGTGATTAAAAATAAGACGTCAGGTTATGCTAATGTTGGAGAGAAAATGTGTAAAATAATGATAAAGAAAATAAAAACGTCAAAAATTACAAAACCGAAAAAAAGAGAAAACAGAAGATAACTACATTACATCTTATCTACGAGCGTGGCTAAAACTTAAAACAGATAGCGATAATTCATAGTAAGAAATAATATATGAATTCATACCAGTGTAATATCCAGCACAATGGCAAAAGTTTTTCGAGTCAGCTTTAGTGCATCGTCCATTGTGCAGGCATGGATTCGGATAGCAAGACTCCAAATTCGTCTCTTCAGATAACATTAGTACCTTACTGTGATAGTCGGGATCTGAAACATATTTTAATATTAGTATTGGCTTTGTGATGAAGTAAAATATTTATTTTCATCACAAGTAACTGGATGATCACTTTTACTACATTGAAGAGTTTGTGGCTAAAAGGTAGGTAATCAAACCGAAATCCAATCTTAAGCCGAGTCTCCACAGAACAAAAGTTTTCAACTTTTGTGTTGTCAACACGTGTTGGTGATAAAAGTTTCTGTAAAGCCGAGTCTTCACCGAACAAAAGTTGGCAACTTTTGTGTTGTTAACCTTTTTTTGTGTTGTAAAATTTCGGTGGAGACGCGCCTTTAGGCAGGATAGGATGAACAGTATTATCTGAATTCTTATTACTATTAACGCACATTGCGTTTATAGAAATCGATATGAAAAAATGATAAACCCCTTACTTTGAATATCGAAATCTTATTTTGAAACTGGCCACTCTTGATGGAATTTCCAAAAAAAGGTGGCTAACTTGAGCCGAAAATAATATTTGAGTTTAAAGTTACCGTTATGAACGATAAGAAGCACGTCCATATTGACACCGTTCTGTCCAGTGTGTTGTGTGACAGTCAGTGAATGCAAGTAGGAGTTGATGACGAGCGGTGCTCGGGGCTCCACCTTGCGCTTGCTCCTCTCTATGCTACACAAGGTCCATTCTGTGCCATTGTTGTCTGTGTAGCTGTCCTTCACCTGTATAATAAATAGGAAATTTATAAAAACTAAGGTTTGCAAATGACGAGGGTAGCTGAATTGAATTCATATTAGAAAGTTAAGAGTAGATGACTGAAGAGCATTGGGAATCAATTTTTAGTCTTGTCGAGTTGTCAAATGGCAAATGGGCCAGGCTCAATACTAAGGCCTCACAGATAACCATAGCCCTAAAGAGGAAGCTTTAGGTGCCGCCTTTATGCACCTCCTCCAAAAGCTTTGACTTTTTAGGTGCAGTTTTGAATGTAGCAGAGCCGGTAGTCGGAACGGCACCCGTATACCTTAATGGATATAATTAGCAACTTACCTCTATCCACCCATTGTCCTGCCCGCAAGGCCAGTCATGGTCGTTGGTAGCGAGGGTCGTGGCGGTAAAAGCGAGCGAAAGAGTGTTATGATGTGGGGCTACGAGGCGGGTTCGGAGAGCTGAGCGAGGAGGCGCGCGCTGCGGCCAGTTCGGTGCCGCGAGGCGACCTGACCCTCCCGCTGACACTTCCACTACGTGCGACGCGTTCAAGTAGCTTACTGCACAGTATGGCATTTTAAAACGTATTTTATTAACATGATCCATTGTTCAATATCCTCCTTTATCGAATACCTCAAACTATTATATCATTTGTTTTTAAAGCTTTGTTCTTCCGGTTTTCAGAAAGTGTTAAAACAACCAATTTCACGCTACTGTCAGTAATAAATAAAAAGCTTCTTTCAAATTCTTAGAGTCTGAATATACCTACCTAACTTCAGTTGTTCATTAACGCCCACTTTCAAAGGGTCTTACAAATACAATTCAACCTTTAATTTTTTCGAGAAAGTAATAACTACAAAAAAACAGACACTCACTTGTTTTAAAATGTGCCAAAAATCCTTGTCCTGTCACATTCTCTCCAGTTTTGATTCTGAGCCTCAATACCTCTGATTGGGAGACAAACAGTCCATTTGTTAATAGGTTTGGGTTCAGAAATGGTCTTATGGGAAGATTCTGCAAGTCTATTTGTACATCGATAAAGGAGTCTTCTGGAATGGAATCCGTGACGTTGATGGGAACACCCTTGTCGAACACACCATAGCCGAAGTCGAAGTGACTGATGTTTAGGAATACTCGTTTACCTGTGGAACAGAAAGAAAGATTTTTGGGAAGAATGTTCATATATTTCTCACAAACTTGCCAAAAACATGAAAACGGTGGTCGATTCTTTATATATCAAATTTGTTTGTAACCCAAATCCTTCTTCAAGGCAAGCAAGTATAGGAAGGAAGGGAAAGGGAAATTCTAATATATAAAGAGCGTTGATGCCTTCCTCCTTTTGAGTAGAATTACTAAGGCCCGATGGAGTAAAAGTAGAATTACCACTACATATGGAGCAAGTGTTAATAGGACCGGTAAGAGATCCACTATCAAAGGTTGACTTTCTACTTGCCTTTGAAGACCTTCAGAAATGCTTGATTTACACAAGTACAATATAATTTTATTTTACATAGACGTCATATTATTTGACGTCATAACAACGAAATTTAAAAAATGTAAATGCATACTCACCAGCAGGAGCAAGTACATCTATGGTGCAATCCAGATTCGGCAGCAGAAAATGGGGGTAGTTGGGACTCCGAAGAGTTCCTTCCTTAGATGTGAATGTCTGTGATGGGCATCCTGTCAATTCTACTGCACGCCACGACACAAAGAAGCCAGTGCCTTGTGTGCTGAGAATACAAAACATTCGTTTAAAATTTAATCCTGTCTGTCTAAATATGTTGGATACGGTGTTAAAAATGAGTAGGTAAGACAAATTTTCAAGAAAAGAAATACATTGAAATATACATTATTACTAGCTGATCCGGCGAACTTCGTACCGCCATATTTATGACCCACGTAACATCGTTTACGTTTTTGTGAATCTAAACCATTCCCAGATCCCCTTGAACACACACAAAAAAATTCATCAAAATCGGTCCAGTCGTTTTTGTGAATCTAAACCATTCCCAGATCCCCTTGAACACACACAATAAATTTCATCAAAATTGGTCCAGTCGTTTAGGAGGAGTTCAGTCACATACACACGCACACAAGAAATATATATATTAAGATATTATACTCGTAGAACCTGCTAAAGTAAATATATATTTTTTACCCTACATAAATCAATATTTTTTTAATTATAATTTACTTTCGCTATTTCTTAATAAATATTCTGTATAAACAGAGTCAGAGTCGTTTGACAAAAGACACAAAGTTTGACTGGTGATTTGAATGAAATATAGAATGACCTTCAGGAATTGAACAGTAACGACAATGGAACAGTAGGTAGTAAAATAAAATACAAACTTGTAGTCAGAATGAAAGTAGAGCACGGCTTTGTTACTGGAGGCGACCCAGCGAGTCTCGCCCACGGATCCGCAGTACCGCGAGGACTTCATACTTCGCACGTCTCGAAGCTGAAATGTTGGAATTTTAGAAAATATTTGATACGACCCCAACATTTTTGCAGTTCCACTAAACTTATTAAATACCCTATGACTACTACAATAACGTTCTCTTTCAATTGTAGATCTACAGTATCTGTAATTTAAGCAATTAAGAAAGAAACAAATTTTAACGAGAGACGTACACCATTGATGTTTCATCATTTGTAATATTTATTAACGATTACATTTTCAAGGACATTTGACATAAAAATAACCGGGCAAGAAATCCTGTAAGGGACACAATGCATAGATCTCAAATGAAATTGGTAACAGGAATCGGGTGATAATGATGAACTGCAATAGCATCAAATACATAAAGAGGTTCAAATACTGTCACTCGACTACCAAAAACTTTTATTAAAATTTTATAGCCTATTTCACCCGGACCATTATTAAGATCCTATTGACATCTCATTCATTAAAATCGGTTCAGTAGCTTAGAGGCTATCGTGGAACATACAGACTGCCAAAAATGTCACACGTCCTTTCAGCTTTGCGATAGTTGTGTAAAAAGTTGGCATGTGACTGACCTCACTAGATAAAACATCTGGTGAGGTCAGTCACGTGCCATAGTCCATACTTTTAAACATAGTCAACCCTTTCAACTAATTTAAATACTTGTGTGGGCGTATTCACGTCGGGTTTGTTTATTTAATAAGTTTGGATCGAACCAACACTCCATTCATCACAAGCTATCAGCTTTATTCATGTCTAGAAACTTTACTATTAATAGTACTGGCGACCAACATTTGTTTTGAAAGAAAACTCTTTCCTGACAATCAGTAATGACTGGGGATAATTGAACATATTTTATTATCCGTCAAGACATTTTCGGCTCCAAGAAATGCCAACAAGAAAATGAAATTGTAATTTGAGCGATACTTGTTAGAATTATTCATTTCTTAAATGGTAAGATAGCTTCAAAAGGCGAGGGCAACATCTTGTAATGGAATTTTATTAAAGAAAAACAAAAGCTGTATTGTGAAATTTCAAATTACATATTAATGTGATTTCAGTTGTTATTTGGCCCGAAGTGATTTATATTGAAATAGTATTTGATTCACATTTGATATAAATAGATGGGAAAATCTATTAGTTGCAGTAATGCTTTCTATATAATGCCTAATCTCACGCACTGATATCGGCAGTTGTATGGTACACATGGTGGTCACATGCCTTACAAGATTCTACACCACCTAAGATCGACTGGAGAAAATGCCTTGGGCATTAAGTAAAGATGTATAAAAGTGTATAAAGTTTAAATTTGCTGCAAAAACATACTTCTATATTTCTTAATACATACATATGTACATGCTATAGAAGTATAGACGAATAAATTGGATATAATACATAGAGTGTAATGGATATAGAGTTGTCATTTGTCAACTGCAATTTTGGTTTTGTAATAAACTAATATTATTTCTTTATTGTACATGACTCGGATAAATAAAAATGTTTGAACAAAAAGATTTTTTATATATTTTGTACAGTAACTGAAGATAGTTTTGAGGTAAAAGACAGTTTTTAACTTACTTCCACAAAATCGTAAAGACAGTCTTTCTGATACTCCAAGTCGACGGTTTGAAAGACGAAGACCAGTCTCGTATCCGGAGGTCCAGAGACGTGTACCCAGTAGTCCAAGTCGTTGTCGTAAATTCCTGGGTGGTTTGGGCTCGTGAGGATTCCTGAGGGAAATATGTTTGAACATTCATCTACTTAATGTGTTTAAAGCTAGTTTTTTGTACGAAGTTTAAGGCAGAGTTTGAGTAGGTAAAATTAACCCATGTTAAACCATAAAAAGTTTAAAAAACCCAACTACGTAAAAACTTTAGAAATAATTAGACAAAAAGAAAATCCCTGTGGCATAAAGTCCGTCTTGTGCAATATGTTTGTAGGAAGTTTGTATATATAAATAAATAATTTACATAGCTTAAGTCACTCCTTCATTATTACAAATCTATTTACACCACATTCAATATAATCAGTTCAGTAGTTTAGGTGCTACAGTCGAACAAACATACATTGACTGTTACTAAAACTAATACCCTTCCTTTTGGCTTCGCCGTAGGCGGGTATTAACCAATATAAAGGAAAACTTCAGCCGTCCCACGTTGGGCGCCAATAACTTCTAATACGCGCTAATTTTTATGATACCATGGGAGTCGAACGAGCAAACCAGTTGACTGATGAAAATTGGCTACCGTCGCCCAAGAAAGATTGCAATTTAGGAGTCCTAAGCGGGTTTTTTGCAGGTATCAAGGTCGTATCGACTCGAAAATACCTAAGGCGATACTATTGTCCGATGAAATTGGGAACCTCCTCCTTTTGGAAGTCGGTTAATAAGAAAACCACGTGTCACTTACCAGAGGTGCCTTCAACAGTGATGTTGTTAATGATATGTTCAGGGTTCAAGCGTCTTTTGCACACGTAGCCTCCCGTCACCGAACACTTGTGGAGAGTCCAGTACAAACCACTCGGTTGTGATTGTATTAGCGATGATTTCCACTAGAAACCAATGCAGAATAAATATTTGTTTTATGTAGATGGTGTATTAGTTTCCATTATAGACTAGTCATCAATTTCATTTTCATCCAACTTCATCCAATTTCCTTCAGAGTTTTATTAGGTTGAATGTTTGGATATATTGATCATATATATCATCATCATTTATATCATTGTGAATATGATAAAAAAAACATACAGTGGAACATAGAACCTCGTTATTTTTGAAGTCGGTTAAAAATAAATTACACATTATAAATTAGCACAATATACATACGGGTTCGGCCTTTCAAACTATTTAATAATTGATTGGGGAGAGTTGAAACAGTTCAATGTTTTGCCAAATAAAGTCAGAGTCTCAACCGGTGGTATGATAATATCGTTAATAAAGAAGAGAAATCTACTTTTTACAATTAAAAAGTATACTTCAAAGTTCAAGTATCATAAATAAGTTACAAAAGATTATCAAAAGAATGTCACAATTTAAAGTTGTGACAAAGAATGTTTTAGCCTTTTCAAACAAGATGTATTTTTCCATCAACCTAAACTCGCTAGCTTGGCGAAATTCTAATTTGACTGCCATCTATAATGAGTAGAAAGTAGTATCAAGGATGCCCAGGATAACAAAATAACGAATAATGATAGCAGTTGGGTGATTAAGAAACATTTAAGATATAATGTAATTCTTAATGATCTTTTACGGTGTAAAGGTAAACGAGCAAGCGGTTATCTAATGGTATGTGACTGTAGAATTTTATTCAGAGTTTCCTTAGTTACTCGGTGAAATGCAATGAAGAATTTCTTGACACTGGTTTTATGTAAAGTTCTGGTACCATATATGGTTATGGTCCGTAGGTCCATGTGTGAATTAAAGCTCTCTCACGTTTGCTGAGTCGAAAGTCTGCCTCTTTTGTATGATGAAACATTACGCAGTTTGAATGAAAGAACTGCAAAGATTGATTTACCTGGACACCTAAACACGTAGCGTCAACATCCTCAGTATCATTATACGGAGGCCATCCTTGGTACACCATAGCGCTTCCATCAATCCAAGACAGAATGTCTCCGTCTTCACCAGCTAGACGTGCTCCTAGCCAGTAGACGGATCCAGCGCTGTAATCGCTGCTTTGTCGGATCCCTGATACTATGAAGCGCTCTTCGTCTGCGGTGTGTACTGATGATAGATGCATGTTGAGACCTTCGCAGACCTGTGAACAAATAAACGAAATAAGAACGAATAAAGCAGAAGAATATTTAGTTTTGAAGACATGGGTCCTATTCCTAGGGAACGTTAGTAATTGCTATTCTTTAACCAGTATTTGGCCAAGTTACAACTAATGTTACTTGACAATGTAACTGATGGATATATGATTTTTATAACGTAAGGCAAATGAGCAGGGTAGACACCTGATGCTAACTGATTACCAACACCATTGTAACCTACAACTTAAGAGCTACAATTGCGTTGAAAGCGTGAAGAAAGTTCCTTAGGTTGATGGTGTAACAAAAAGTATCGTGAAAACTCCGTGGTGTACTAGTAGTATCGTGTGTACTCGTGAGATGTACTCGCTTGCATTTGCATTTAATTATGCTATTTGACATTGTGATACCGTGTGTCTTGAATTTTACTTTTAATTTAACGGTTATAGATATTTATTCAGTGTACTTTACCATTTATCATTTACTTACAAATGTTGTTCTCAATACTATAACAAAAAAAAGACGAAACCAGTGCACACAACTAGTATCAACTAAAAAGGTCTCAAAGATACTTTATTATCGGCAATAATGGACGCCAGGATTACTTACTGTTTTTTATTAAAATAAAACAATGAAGTGTAGGCCATAAATTTCATCATCCCGTCACGTTTTTAAATTAAAATAAAGCGGAAAATCGCGGAGCTGTCACGAAAAAGAATAAAAAGACGATGGAGCGTCGCCGCTAAGCATAACAGACAATAATGGCGCTACAGAGCTCTGTTCGTCTAGAATGTTCCAAAAGGATTACGCCTAAAGCCCCTCATTATTTCTAAGAAAATTATAATTTAACGACCATCCGAACTGTAGTTAAAGTTTTTCTTACTTTGTTGTTTAAATGATTTCGTGAAATATATATTTTCTATTGATATACATAATAATCTGTAGATACTAATATAATAAGGTTTAAAAGTCTTTTGTTTATTAATATGTGCTACTAGCCTGACCTGGCGAACTTCGTACCGCCATATTTACATATCGCAGTGTACAGTCGCGGCCAAAAAAAAGAGACTTTTTCCGTTATCCCGTTTCCCGTTACCTATATAAAAAAGAATGAAAGAAATCGGATTATGTGTTTTTGAATTACAACTGAGTACATATTTTGACTTTCATCCCCTCTCCAAGAAACCGTGCTGAATTTCGGGATAATAAGTATCCCATGTCCTAGCTCGTAGTATGAACTCAAATCATGCCAAGTTTCATTTGAATCCATTCAGTAGTTTCGGCGTGGTGCGCGGCCAAGATACAGACAGACAGACAGACGGACAGACAGACAGACAAAAGTGGAAAGAATTACAGTTTTGGCTTCAGTATCGATTATGGAGAGCCGTCCAAAAAAAAAAAAATATCTTTAATGTACAGAATTGGACCTGTTACATTTTTATTATAGGTATAGGTAGATATGATATAAAAAATAGATTACATATAGTACAAACCAGGTACTACGAGTATATGCAATCTATTTCGTTTTAAAAAGCTAAGATGTCTGTCAATGGTTGGAGAAACGATGTCAATTATAATTATAAAAAACACTTTAGGTAACCCAATCGTAACAAGATGTAAAACATTTTCACTTTCTCAGTATCGGTTTCATCTTCGAGATGCCATATTCAAACTATTACAGTTTTGTTATTAAAACTACATATCCATGATAAGTTAATGAAAGTTGTATTTTAACTTCCAAGGCTTATTTTGATAGGCCACCTAATTAAAGAATGTGAAAAAATTTAATAACTGTTTTTTAGGAGTTGTATTTTTTCCTGAAGTTTAACCAAATCGATTAATAAATAACTAAGTTATAACATAAAAAATACTACCGTAATGAAAATCTTCTGGTTATGTAGGAGTTATTTTTCAAGTAACAGTTCTTTAAAATACTTACCTAAACTTGGTTTCTATAATTAAGTAAGTACATAGATATAAAAAACGAGCTTGATAAAAGACATCAGTGTCATAGAATCGGACACGTTGCCAACTAAGTCATTCCAAAACAGTAAGAGAAAGTATTGAGAATGGAGTTATATAATGTATATATTATGTACACTTACTTGCTTGGCAGTAGGCCAGGAGGCTTTTGGATACCCGGAGAATAGATAGCAGTGACCGTTGAATAGCACTTGTTTGGTGTCCATGCACGATTGAGCTGCAAATGAAGTACACATTTATTTATTTTATCACTTCGCTCGCATTTAATAAGAAGTATCCTATGTTACTTCTGATACTTCCAAGAATATGTGTACAAAGTTTCATGATAATCGGTTTAGTAGTTTTCGCGTAAAAGCGTATCAAACAAACTTACCTTCACCTTTATAATAAAAATAAATATTTAACTTTGCGGCGATGTGTGTTAGATGTCCGAAATATTTATTTATTATTAAAAAAAAAAAAAAAATTCGGACATCTAAACACACAACGCCATCCAGTCCCAAGCTAAGCAGAGCTTGTGTTATGGGTACTAGACAACTGATATAAATACATATATACTTTTTTTTGTAAATACATACATATTATACACTAGCTGACCCGGCGAACTTCGTACCGCCATATTTACATATCTGTCTCAGCTTCCCACAGGCAGTGTACAGTCGCGGACAAAAAAAAAACACTTTTCCCGTTATCTTTTATTTTTTTCTTTCTAGCAAAAAAAGAATGAATGAAATCGGACTATGTGTTATTGAATTACAACTAAGTACATATTTTGACTTTCATACCCTCTCTCCAGGATATCGTGCTGAATTTCGGGATAAAAAGTATCCTATGTCCTACCTCGTAGTATGAACTCAAATCATGCCAAGTTTCATTTGAATCCGTTCAGTAGTTTCGGCGTGATGCGCGGCCAAGATACAGACAGACAGACAGACGGGCAGACAGACAAAAATGAAAAAATAAATACAGTTTTGGCTTCAGTATCGATTATAGATTGCCCTCCAAAAATTTTTTTTTAATATGTTTAATGTACAGAATTGGACCTGTTACATTTTTATTATAAGTACTAGCTGTTGCCCGCGGCTCCGCCCGCGTGTATGTCGGTTATCGCGGCAAACAGTAACCTATGTGTTAATCTGATGTATCTTCTATACTTATAAAATAACATGTCCTGACTGACTGACTGACTGATTCATCATCGCCGAGCGGAAACTATTAAACTTGGGAATACAAAATTTGGTGAATATGATCGTTTCATTAAGTAGATACCCATTAAGGAAGGAATTTTGGAATTTCTACCCCCAAGGGGGTGGAATAGGGGTTGAAAGTTTGTATGGAAGTCCGTCATTTTTTAAGTTAGAAACATGAAACTTTATTTTTGGGCTACTGATTAAAAATGAGTAAACACGTATTTAAGCGTTTTTTTTTTTTATTACTATTTTTTTTTTATTTTTTTTTTATGTTTGGCCCGCCAAAATGACTCTACTCTGCCTGATGGAAAGCATAAGCAGAATCCAAGAGTAGTGGTCCAAGAGAGCGTTTCTGATAGATAGAGCGGATATTCTACTCCTTAAGGGTGAAATAGGGGTTGACGTTTTGTATGTAGGTTAGTCTGGAAGTCCGTCATTTTTGAAGTTAAAAACATGAAAGTTTATTTTAGGGCTATTTAAGAAATATGAAACTTTATTTTTGGATTACTTATAAAAATTTGTAGATATGTATTTCAACGTTTCCCAATATTCTACCCGTAAGAGGGTGAAATAGGGGTTGAAAGTTTGTATGGAAGTCCCTCTTTTTTAAGTTAGAAACATGAAAAATTATCTTTGGGCTAATAGTTAAAAACTCGTAGATACTAAGTGTCTCTGGATATTATATCTACCCCTTTTTTTGTGCGGAAATTCCCTCGGATATCACCAACTGGTGGTTATGTCGGACTCGAACCGACTAAAAACCGCACACCGTCTCGGGTTCTAGAAACCAGGGAACCAGAGCGCCCTCAAAAGGAAATCCCATAAATGATATTTCTACCCCTAAGGGGTGAATTAGGTGTTGAAATGTCGTAAGTAGATTAGTTTGGAAGTCAGTCATTTTTAATTTAGTAGCCTGAAACTTTGTCCTTAGGCTTTTAAGTACAAATAAATTAATACCTATATCATCATTTATGGGAATTATATTTCTAAAGGGATAAAAATAAGGGTCGAACGTTAGTATGAAATCCTTTTTAATGGGCTATTGATTAAAAATAAATAAATAGGTACGTTTAAAAACATGAATAAATTATTCATACATACTTACACAGTTTTAATTAAATATATTGTAAATAATCAACTTCCACGCGAGCAAAGCTGCGGGCAACAGCTAGTAAGCTATATTACTGTAAAGTTTCATCCAATTCCGTCCAGTGCTTTTTGCGTGATGAAGTAACAAACATACACCCTCACAAACATTCGCTTTTATAAATTAGTGTGATGTGATAAAATCGAATACGAAAAACAATGTTAAATTTATCACTACAGTTAAATGAAAAATTAGACATAACGAATGAAGCTTATTTTCAAAGCGTAAATAAAACTAAATAAATTAAGTATCTACAACTAATTCAACGAAAAAAATGGAAGGTATCTTACTAAAAGAAATTAAAACACCAACAAATAAGGCTAAGTAATTAAATATTTGCAACGAAAAACATCTGCTTACCAATAACCTAACAAAATCCTATAAAAAAGTAAATTATAGGTACCTAGGTACCTATGCTATAACCTTACAAAATTCTAAAAATACCGAGAAAACCAATTAGTATCTACAAAAGACTATTTGATAATTATTTAGGTACAACAAAAATCGCCTGCTATGCTATAACCTGACAAAATCCTAAAAAAAAACTTCGTTTTAAAAAAACTGACTTCAAAAACTAAAAAGTATCAGTTAACTTAATTTGCATGTGCTACCTAGGTTTGAAGTCAGTGCCAAGCCAAATGTAATAGTAGGTATCACACTCGCTACATTTCGAGACGAACGTCAACGACGTCACCGACGCTTCAGTTGTTTTGTTCTACGCGAAGAGCAGCTATCCCGCTCAAGGTCACGCGCGGCGAGTGCGGTACCTACTATTACATTTTGGCTTGGCACCGACTTCAAACCTATGAATGGGTAGCACATACAAATTAAGTTATTAGGTACTTTTTAGTTTTTTCGGTTCGGTTTTTTTAAACGAAGTTTTTTTTATTTTTCACTTTTTAGTCTTTCTCAAGTCTCTCGTCATCATTTCACCTAAATAACTTGAAAGAATACGACTAAAGGTAACATACATGCTGTATAAAATCGAAAGGACTTCAGGTATTTTTTTGTAATAAAATCTCAAATGGACTATCTTCTATAGGTTACTATAATTCAAGTGATTTGAGGTAAACTGACTATCTGAGGTTAACTCTGATATCGTTTAGACCCGTTTTATATATTATGAAATTAAATGATGTCTACAGAACATGAAGGCATGCAGACAATTGCTTTAACTGCATTGCTGGCGCTTACATAAATTTGAGGGTTTCCTTCGATTTCCTTAGGATCCCATGATCAGATCCTGATATGGTGGCCATGGGACCACATGGGGAGCATACCCTTTCGAATACAAAAAGAATTTCCAAAATCGGTCCACAAATTGACGGAATAATCAGTGTACATACATAAAAAAAATATACCGATGAAATTGAGAACCTCATCCTTTTGGCAGTCGGTTAAAAAAAATATACCGATGAAATTGAGAACCTCCCCCTTTTGGAAGTCGGTTAAAAATACAGAAGAAATATTATAATACCAAGTAATATTTATAGTAGGTAGAACAAAAATCAAGTAAATAGTTCCAAAAATAACTTTTTATCCGAATTTACATTCAAGAACTACTAATGAGTTTTTTAGTCGATTTGGGTGCGTGTGTCGCGTAGGGAGCCGACCGACCGCGCGGGTACTGCTTTTTAAACAATTTGGACGTGTTTGGTAACCTACGCAGGGCAGTACTATGTATTAGTTATTCTGTGGCCGGGCGCAGGCCACGCGCCCGCGCTGCCTTTCGGGTACCTATCATAAAGATGTTTTGTATCATTTTCTGGTAAATTATGATGAACTATTATGTTATATGTTTACTCCTCTTTCAAGTATTTTAAACTTAAAATAAATATCATAATTATAAATGACCATTTAACGTTTATGGCATTCTAGTTTTTGGTTCAGTATCAATAAGAGCATCCTCCCAAAAAATCTAAATTTCTTTAATGTACAGAATTGATCTTATACACTTTTCTTATGCGTTTAAAAGTAATCATATTACGTACCTATTGTAAAGTTAGTTACTTGATTCCAAAATATGTCGCTGTTTTAAGCACAGTTCGTCAGTGAGCACAGAAACAATTTTCAAGAAAATGTAATTGCTTTAGTATCGATTAGAGAGCCCTCCCAAAAAATCATCTAAATTTCTTTAATGTACAGAACTGAACTGTTACATTTTTATTATACGTTAAAAAGAGTAATCATATTACGTACCTATTGTAAAGTTAGTTACTTGATTCTAAAAGATGTCGCTGTTTTAAGCAAAGAAATTTTTCAAGAAAATTTAAAACAACCCTTTCTATGGAAAGCGAGAACATAAAACAAATACCTACCTATCAAATACTAACTGTATACCACATTAATCACAATGCTTGTGCATAAAACGTTCCCACGATTATTTTGAATATTTAAGTCATGCGGGCACAACCAAACACACAGATTCGACGTCTACAGAGAGATATAGATATTCTTTTTCCTATGGATAGAGAGGTTGCGATAAATCAAATACTTAATGCTACACCGAATTATACGTAATACGTTCTACGATTATTCCACGATATATTAATCAAAGTGTTATTAATTACGCATGGCTGGCAATAGATGGCCCTACATGTTGTTTTACGTAATGATAAATTCTTTATAATTTTTTTTCCAATAGATAGAGAGATTGTGATAAATTAAATACTTTATGCTACAATCTTCAGAGTATCTCCTTTCTAACAAAATAAGAATTATTGCGATCGGACTACTCGTTAATGAATAACAATTAATTACACATTTTGACTTTCATCTCCCCTCCCAAGGAAACCGTCCGGAATTTCGGAATAAAAAGTATCCTATGTCCTACCTCGGAGTATGAACTCAAATCATGCCAAGTTTCATTTGAATCCATTCAGTAGTTTCGGCGTGATGCGCGGCCAAGATACAGACAGACAGACAGACAGACAGACAGACAGACAGACAGACAGACAAAAATGAAAAAAAAAATAGTTTTCGTTTCAGTATCGATAACAGAGTGCCCTCCAAAAAAAATTTCAAAATATCTTCAATGTACAGAATTTGACCTGTTACATTTTTATTATAAGTATAGATATAGATAGAAAACTCCCAAACTCTGAAACAAACATTTGCAGATCATACAAATATTTGGTCCGGCCCGGGAATCGAACCCGAGACCTCAAGCACAGCAGTCGCCAACGCTACCACTTGCGCCACCGAGGCAGTAATAATATTAGTGTGAAGTGTGCTTAGGATTAGGTATATGACTGCACGAATAACGCACTGGTTTAGGCGGTTACCACGTCGTTTTCTATTGCGCTGAGTGCTGTGAGATCAAATCCCAAAAACTGACACCACTTTGAGTGACGTCACAATTCATATGTTTCTTAAGTCCCCCACGACATAGGATTTATGCGTAATGCGGGAGTCTCTTAAAAAATATATAAATTAAAGGTAAACTTAATATCATAGGCGTTTTTAATTACTACAAGCGTTTTATGCCTTATTATTAGGAGAATTTTCAATTTCTATAACCCATAATATTCCACTGTCTCCTCTCAGGAGTAAGAGTTTTAAAAGACGCTTTTTAGTTTAAAATTTTATTTGATGTATTTTCTTTTCCAAATGAGATCCATCCATCTTCCAAAAGAAATGTCTGTGTCAAACACAGACATTTCTTTGAACACTTCTTAGAATTATGAACTTTATGTATTTATAAATCGTTCATTCTTGTCTATGCACAATTTTTGCAAGTTTGTGTACAATAACATTGTCCTTCCGTATAAGCATATTAGTATATTGTAGCGTAGTGTCTAGATAAACATAGTAGCCCGGTTAGGTATAACTTAGAGACTAACTTTAACTGCTTAAAGTTAGTCGGGGTGTGCTTGTTGCATAAGTTACTTGTAGCATATGATATAATAATAAGACTGGAATTTATAGTTAGGTCCATTAAAAAAAAACAATTTGATCGTTGATTGTAGCTGATGGAATAATGAAGATAAAATACTAAAGCCTTGTTTCACTGGTTACGTTACAGATGTCTTCTCTGACAGATAATTTGACGGATCTTTCATATAAATTGTGTCAAAACATCTGTCATATAAGGTACCCGGAGGAACTTATCTGTAAATGGTGAAACTGGGTCTAAACCTATTTTTTTAAACAAATGATATAAAACACAAAAATCATGGTTTAGTTAAATAAAGATTACAAACTGAACCTTTTCTTATTTATTAAGTACATCTATACAAATAAATAAAATAGGAGTGTCTGCTTGTATGTAATATTAAAATTACCGCTTTTTACTAAATGCATATGTGTGTATACACGGTACATTTACCAAATTAACATTTTTTTTCATTTTTTCTGTCTGTTTGTTCCGGATAATCTCTAGAACGGCTGGACCGATTTTGACGGGACTTTCATTAGCCGATAGCTTATGCTCTAAGGAGTAACTTAGGCTACTTTTTAGACTAGCTTTGCCCGTGGTTGCGGTACAACAACAAACGCAGGTAACACCGCAGGGCTCAGCTAGTCAACTATAAATACTGATTATGTTAAAGTACCGCCCTCTTAGTTACGCCGCCTCCAGCACAGTGGGTGGTTATCAACTGTACTTAATGGGTCTATTCATTTTAAATTGCATTACGCTTAGAAGGTCTAGAAGTGTATGCATTATTTATAAAACTGAGTAAACAAGTTATTATTATTATTAAATATAATTAAACGTCTTTGAGTTGTATTTTTACCCGACTGTGTCGAAGCCAAACAGAAGGGTAATCATTTTGGCAGCCCATGTATGTGTATGTTTGTTCAACCGGTTTTGATGAATGATTGATATTAGTAAGTTTTAATATGATAGATATTGGCCGGTTTTAACTAATATAGGTGTTTTTTTGTGGAATAGTGGGCAAACAAGGACACGTATCGCCTGATGGTAAGCGATTACCGCCGCCCATGGACACCCGCAACACCAGAGGCGTCGCAAGTGCGTTGCCGGCCTTTGGGGGTTGGGGAGGGGAATGGGGGAAGGGTTTGGGGTATTGGCCTCCGGTATCCTCACTCTCTTGGTGAAACACAGCGTTGTTTCACACTGGTTTTCTGTGTGGCCGTGGTATCACTCCGGTCGAGCCGGCCCATGCATGCCGAAGCCTGGCTCTCCCACGGTTATGGAAAACGGTCATTAATATGCGGTAAACTAGGTAGAGCCACGCTGATTTCAGCACGAACGGGCCGGCTCGACCGGGGCGGTCCTACCCTCGCACAGAAAATCTACGTAAAATGACAGCGTGCTGTCGTGTTTCATTGGTAAGTGCGAGACCTTTGCACTGCACGTTTGGCCTAGTGGTTTAACGGTCACCACGCCGTTTCCTACTTCGCCAAGTGTCGTGGGTTCAAATCCCACGTAGGACAACACTTTGTGTGATCCACAAATTGATTTTCTGAGTCTGGGTGTTCTTTGTGTCCGTTACATGTATGTTTGTAAAGTCCCCCGCGACACAGGATTTATTCCTAGTGCGGGCGTTGTCTTTTTAAGAAAAGAAAAGACCGGAGGCCCAATTAGTCTAGTCAACAAGTTCCATACTTGTTGACTAGACTAACAGCAGCAGCATCACTAGGCCGCCATGGTGTGGGTCGCCATGCTGCATTGTCTGCATTCGCAGTGAGCATGGTGACCACCACTCTTGGATTCTGCTTATGCTTTCCATCAGGCAGAGTAGAGTCATTTTGGCGGGCCAAACATAAAAAAAAAACTCATGAATTGGTTAAGAATAAGTATAGAAACGCTTATCATACGCGTTTCAAAGAGGCCGTGTTATCACTTTAGTCGAAGAGGTTCACGTTCACAGATAAGTTAGGTACAAACTTTGGACTAATTCAGTTTCAGTTTAAAAAAATGTATTTTTTATAATAATAACAATAAATATTTTCGGACATATAACACACAACGACATCTAGTCCCAAAGTAAGCAGGGCTTGTATTATCAGACAACTGATATAATTACATATTTACTTTTATTTGTTTTGAATTGAACCCAAGACCTCATGCACAGCAGTTGCGTACTCAACCACTGCGCCAACGGGGGAGTCACATAATGTTTATTCTAGTCTCCTGAATCATGCCGCAGATAATTATTATTTATCTTACTGTTTGGTTCCATCTGGAAACAATAGCACTCCCAAGGGGAATTCCTTCTGATAGCCAGCCATAATAATTACTAGCCTCTTATACAATCTCTTTGCGCAAACCTTAAATCCAGGTTTGAAGAAAAAAAAATAGCAGGCAAATGTACAAAATTAAAAAAGCAAATTTCAATTTTTTTAATATGTTCTTAAAATGTAAATCCGGATACAGTTTAAAAACACTATTTAAAGTTACTTTGCACAGTCATATCAACACCTCCGTGAAAAAGGCAGGAACTGTCTCTTAATTAGTTTACCGAGTATTTAATAAAATTTAAATTGCAACATGCACTCGCATTCGCTAGAAATAATTAAAAACAATAATTAAAACTGTGGGTTTGTTGCTGTGTTACGCGCATAATGTGCAAAGTTTAAAAATCCTAGCCGGGTCCGGTTACAAACTGGGTGAGCATTTCTTAACATATTGAAATCCGTGACTCCGTCTTTTGCAGAGCACGCTAAGCTGTCGGTCTCTCGATTACCATAAGAGTGAACAACTTTGGCAATCGTTACGGGTAGTTGGCACCCCAAAAAGTCCAATAAGAGTCGTTTTACAGTATTTTTACAGTATCAGTAAATCGAAGAACAGTGGCACCATGCTAGATTTAAAGCTTATTCCAATCTAGTTTGGGCAAAAGACCTGGAAATATAATTTCAATTCCAAGAAATCTAAGCGATGTGAAAATATTTGTTTCGGGAAATTTATCTGAAGCACGCCATGTAAATGCTTCCTAGAAATTAATCAGCGCCATGTTCCCGTCTCCTAATTATAAATTCAAACACAAACTTAATCTTAACAAAGCTGGGGTAAACATACAGGTGCCAACATAATAATACATTGTGGAATATATAATAAGGTTGGTATTGACACCTTCGGAAGTTTGGTGGGAAATCTTAGACTACGGGCCCGTATCGAAAATTGATGGGTCATGTGAACCACCAGGAGACCTTTTTAGAAGATACAGAGGCATAAAACAATAACATTTGGCACTATGCCGTCACTTGTAAGCTGTCCTAAGGTAAGGTGAGGGGAGCAACCCTCGATTTTTCTCCCTTGTCACATGATTTTTGTACGGCATTGCGCAATAATGGATTAAAAGAGGTATTAAAATTGTATGGGACCAATGCCGTACAAAATCCAATGACCAAATTCATTGTGCGGCATCGGTTCCATACAATTTCAATACGTCTTCTTATCTATTATTCCGCAAGTTCCCCAAAGGCCGGCAACGCACTTGTGACGCCTCTGGTGTTGCAGGTGTCCATGGGTGGCGATAATCGCTTACCATCAGGCGATACGTCTGCTCGTTTGCCCCCTATTCATTAAAAAAAGAATAAGCTTGAATTACTTATTGCATGTAATGTACTAAAATCATTCGGCGTACTATGGAAATTACTATGCTCGATGTTTCTCTGAGGGATCGTATCAGGATGAGGTGGTCCGGCAGAGAACTAAGGTGTACGTCATAGCCCACCAGATTACAAAGCTGGAGTGGCAGTAGACTGGCCATATCACCAGCAGAACTGACAACCGTTGGAGTAGAAGAGTTCTGGAGTGGAGACCCCGTCTCGGCAAACGTTGCGTAAGACGCACACAGGCCAGGTGAAGAAAATGTTATCAATCCGGCAGTTTCTTTTTAATTACTATAGAACTCCGTCAATTTAAAACGCTGACATTTTTTAATGATAGTTACGTTTTATCAGTTTAATTAGTACATTCTAAGTAAACATAATGACAACAGTATTTAAACCCCAAGTTTTATGTTGTAAAGTCACGGAACTGCCGAGGATGTGGAGGACCAAATGACAGACGGGCAATTTCCTTTCTTTTATACTGTCAACTAGCTGTCCCGAACTCCCGACAAAATTTGTCTCTTTTGCGTACAGATTTGAAAACATCTGTGGTTTTACACACCAATGCGTTTTAGTAATTATCGAAGTAGTTTGAAAACATCAACGCTAACATTTTTATAATTCGTTTCCCCCGTATTCTCTAACATAGCTTGTATGTGAAATACTATTAATTTATTAAAACTAAAAACATTATCAAATCGGTCCAGATAGATAGATAATATGATATTTGTTCACTGTGGTTTTAAAGATTTTATATTGAATCATTTATCTAATCTATCTAATACCTTTAAACGAGCAATTCTTGGGTATATATATATATATTTATATATAATCTGAATCTCGGAAACGGCTCTAACGATTTTCATGAAATTTTGTATGCAGGGGTTTTCGGGGGCGATAAATCGATTCGATCGATAAGAAAATGTCGTTTTATTCGTGTTTTTAACAATCAAATATATGAAATGAATGTACATCTAGCGCCGTCAATCGCAACTCGAGCGAACTACATTAAACTATACTGGAATAAGGTGCAGAATAAACAGTATCAGGGCGTACCAAGAGAGGGCGCCATTAAACTATTGGAAGAAAAATAACAAAAAGGTGGCGTTTGGATAGTCCCAATGTTGCCAAAAAACCCATTTATAAAAAAAAAATACCGTGCGACGCTCGGTCATCCAGGTACTTATTGCTTATGTACGTACACAGAATATATATACATAACGCATATTTTAGGGTTTTTTAAGAACTTCTATGAGTCAATCATTAGTCTGAAAATAATTATTGCGTGATGCAGACTAAGTTCCCACAATATTGTTCGGTTCATCGTCGCTGGATGGAGTCGAATTATACTCTTTCGCTGAATGGAATTAATATCAATAGGTACATATTATAAAAGGGTGACAAAATAGGTAATATGATTATTTAAAGCAAATTTGTCCATTAAACGAAAAAAATACGAGTCGTTAGTCTCGTCTAGACAGAACATTCACCTAAAATAAAACAAACATTAGATTTATTTCTTAGTCTAAACCATCATCATTACACTTCTTTTGAAGCAATCTATTTCAAAATCTACGTTTAAAAGCACTGAATTATACAAAAAAGAAATTTCATACACCGCAATTTCTGTTACATGCGTCCCGACTAGCTTAGCTAGATATATCAAACGCTCGTTATACTAAATTATGTCTGCAGGTAAAAAAACTCAAAACGTGCCTCACCGCTAACTAGTTTCATTCATCCATTCATTCGTTCGCGAATGAATAGGATTCCATTCCTTCACAGCTGTCGAAATCACCATGAAATCTCATTCAATATCTATAGAAATTTACTGTGAATTATTTCGAAATTTAAAAGACATTTGAATTTTAAAGGAACTTGGACATTCGATTAAAGTAGAGAGGAAAACTTGGCACCTCTTTGTTATGCTTGCCAAGTTTTATCTTTGGTGAATACTTGGACTAAAGTATCGTTATAAGTTTGTTTTTTGAAATTTAATATTTTGTCAAGGTATTTCAATACCGTTGCGAGGATAAGTACAATGGGTGCGAGGTAATACAAACTACATATAAGTTTTTTATGTAAGTAATCTCACTTGGCCTCTGGTAACTGAGGCTCGTGGTCAAGATTGGGTGGTTTATATCCACAGATTTGTATTCGTGTGCTTATGACCTTTTGGAGCTTAGTGTCTCTATCTGGTCTGTCTACTAGGATGGATGACGCGCCTCTCAGTCGCTTACTGACTGTATCTTTTTATCAATCAGCATAGATACGGTATTTTATTATTATGGTATATGTTTGGATCAATTCATTGTTTTTATAATATAGATAGTAACAAAAGCCGACTATGGACACTCATTAATTTTCTAACCTTAGTGGCGGTTCTTCAAATTTAAATGGGACTAAACCACTGCCGTACCATCAGAAATAAAAATAAAATAGTCCAACTTGGTTCATAGATAACCAATTAACCAAGAACGACCAAACATAAGATAAAAACAAATAGAGAATTTAGGTACTCAAAATACTTAACCGCTAGAGCAGAGCTTCATCGAAAAATGTAGCTTACTACAAGCGTATGTAACACTCTTCTATATAATCAGTCCAGCTGACGTGTCTAGTACGACAAATGGCTTCCGCTGAGTCCCTAGTCCTCGCAAATTGTACGTCGCACCGTGTCGTTACCTTCAAGGCCCGTTGTTACTTATATAGACATCGCTTTGGTACACAATATCATTGTGTGAGGGTTACGATGGCGGAATGTTTTTGTTTACCTGAAGGCGGAATATTAAACAGTCGTTATGTTGTACGGTAAAAATAAGGCAGGAACTCAGTAAATAATGTTTTGTTAACCCCCGACGCAAAAAGACTGGTGTTATAAGTTTGACGTCGATGTCTGTCTGTCTGTGGCATCGTAGCTCTCAAACGAATGGACCGATTTCGATGCATATTCTTTCATTTGAGAGACAGTTTTCTTGCGGTGGTTCTTAGCAATGTTTGGTTAATATCGGTCCAGCAGTGTAAGAGTATCAGCTATTTTCCAAAATGATGTAAGGTGTTTTTGGCGTATGATTACTAAGTGCTTGCGTAGGGCTTTTTTAAAAGTTTTAATTTTAGCTTATTATAACTACAACATATTATACTAGCTGACCCACGCAACGTCGTTTACGTCTCCTATTGCCCGTAGCGTAAAAAAATTCCCCCGTTTTTGTTACATTCTTCATTGGTGCTCCGCTCCTATTGGTCTTAGCGTAATGATATATTATTATAGCCTATAGCCTTCCTCGATAAATGTACTATCCAACACTGAAATAATTTTTCAAATCGGACCAGCGGTTCCTGAGATTAGCGCGTTCAAACAAACAAACTCGTCGGCTTTTTAATATTAGTCTAGAAGAGCGTCCGAAATAAGAATACGAAGTATCACCACGCGTGTTCATCCCATGGTTGTTGCAAGAGCCGACTAAGAGAGCTAACTAAGCAGGACAATATACTGCAATGAGAAGGTAAACTTGGCGCAAACCCTACATCAAATTGTCTGGCCAGCGTAAAGCCGGGTCTTCACCGAACAAAAGTTGTAAATTTTTGTGTTGTCAACACGTGTTGGTGACAAAGAGTTCTGTAATTTCCTTGTTTCGGCAACAAAAATTGTCAACAAATGTTGAGAACAGTGTTTCCGTTTTTGGCGGTAAACGTTAAAAGAATAAGCTTGTTGCAAATATTTATTGGCTCGGTCAAATTGTTGGCTACTCGGTGTAGACACAATGGAAACAAAATATGGCGATTTTTTGAAGCGTCGCAAACAGTTGGAAACACTGAAATTGTCAACAATTTTGGTGGAGACGCGCCTTAATATTTTAGACTACAATTTCCTTTTCAAAGAGAAGCCTATTTCTAGCAGTGAACTGTTAAAGACTGTTGATGATACGATAATGATGGTGTGGTGACACCAGCCCTGCCAGATTTTTCTTAAGTCAAATCGGGATTTTGAGACTTTTTAGTTGAAAAAAGCGGGATTATTTCCTCAGTCAGTCAGTAAAAAAAACGTATCGTATCTAATCTCAAATTAAGACACATGAATACGAGTGACCTACAAAAAAAGGTCATTCGAAATATTTTTCTTTCTTTACTAAATGCTGCATCATCCTTAATTCGTAAATTGCCTGCCAATTTTGTTGACGATAAAGCACTACGGCTAACTAACTAACCTCACTTTGGCCGTCCTGCCAGTTATACCTAAAAAAACAGGACACAACCTGTCCCGCGCGGGACATTAACATTTTGATTAAAAAAGCGGGACGCTGGCAACTGGCAAAGCTGGGTGACACATTAAGAATACGACGTATCACTACACTACCATTACCACTATTCATTCGGACTGAGGGAGCCAACTACGAAGGACAACAGCACTGCAAAGGAAAATTTGGCTAAACTAAAATCTTCTTCTTGAAGAGAAACCTATGTCTAGCAGTGGACTTTTAAAGACTATTGATGATACGAAAATGAACGTGTGAGAATACGAAGTATCACCTATTCATCCTGTGGTTGCCTAGGACCCGACTGAGGGAGCAAACTACGAACAGCACTGCAAAAAGAAGGAAAACTTGGCCAAAATCCTATACCAATCCGTCTGGCTAGACTAAAATCTTCTTCTTGAAGAGAAGCCTATGTCTATCAGTGGGCTGTTAAAGGCGTTGATGCTGATATACGATAGGAGGCTATGAATTCAATATTTTTTGCTTTTTAACCGACTTTGTTTTTGTTAAAATTTTACTTGTATTCTTTAATCTTAAATACTTCGATATTACAGATATATTATAATATAATTTTCTTTACAAGCTTTTGATAGGTTCCTTGTAGTTACTGAGTTATCAAATTGATTTTCTTTGCTTAAAAACTACAGTAGTATGTACTGGGGCTTTTTGCATAATTAGCTAGTTTTTTGCCACAGCTCTGCCTGAGTGAATTCAAGTTAACAAGTAGCCAATGTATTTTCTCTAGAATCAAAGTATCTCCTTCTAAATTTCATTGAAATCGGAGCAGCGGTAGCCTTGAAAGCGTAACAGATAAAGTTACTTTCGAATTCGTAATACATATTAGTATAGATTAATACTTTGGTTCATCATATATAGATCTAACACTATAAAGACCACATAAATTATTACGTCTACATATTTCTTCTTTTCTATTCTGTATCTGCGATGAAATCTTTTAAGAACAGTATTGAAAAAATAAACGATTGAAGTCACATGGTTACAAGGAGGATTCTTGTTTGTTTAAAAAAAGTACATTTAGAAAAAAAAAAAGGGTAAACATAACAAATTGACGGTAATAAAACGAAAAATAAACATTATTTAAAAAATGTCTATGAATACGTTTTTAACAGTGAATCTCGACTGAAAGTTAAATAAAATATTTAACAAGTTTTATGCGATTGTAGCTTAAAAACCATTCAATCAAAGCTTATGTGAATGACAAAAATACTGAGAGTTAAGTGCTTTTATTTGTGCGTGTTTTAAGTCGAGCGTGAATTATTAATGTGGCAACACATATTTGTTTTTTATTTTTCATTTTCATTAATAGCAATCTTAATTTTACTTGCTATGAATACGAGAAAATAATATCATTTCAAATCTTATATACCGACTTCAATCATAACTCCGGGTAAACCGGATGGATTTTGGGTCATGACTTACCTAATGGTGACAAACATAACTATCCAAAAAATATATATAATATAACGTTGTAAACATATAATTTGTGTCAAATAAAGCTAAGCCATGTCGACGGTTTAATAAATTTCCTAACGAAACCAAAACCTACAAATCCCAATTATTGTGTCTAGCATATTAAACAGCTTCAAGACAGAGCTAATTTCATTATTGTTTAAGTACGCGAGCCGAGCTAGTTATGGTGTCGTGGTTTGCTAATGAACTGGCAGACATTTTGAAATTTACTGTCTGGATTTATGCTTTCAGTTAATTTAAACGGAAACTGTAGAACTCTTAAACAAAAATAAGAATGTGTATGATGAGAAACGTGCAGTTGGTTTAGCAGTTGAAATCTGGAGGTCGTGTTTAAATCCCAGTACAAATAATCTGTGAAAGGCACCATCTTTAATTTTATGGGATAGTGGGCAAACGAGCAGACGTATCGCCGTATGGACACCCGAGGCAGACCAGAGGCGTCAAAAGTACGTTGCCGGCCTTTAGGGGATGGGAAGGGGGATAGGGGGAGGGGTAGGGGTTTATGGGGTATATTTGTTCTGTGTCTGAATCTAATTTATATATAAAATATGTTCTACTTCATTTTTTCTCGGTACCACCCAATCGGTTGACTGGCAGAAAATGACTTAGGCATTAAGTAAATCGATGCATGTATTTGCGAAGTTATAAAATGAAATGAAATATTTTTGTATTTGTAAATATCTAAATATACAACTGTTTATTGTCAATCAATAGTTTCGCTATAATCGTAAAGACTCTGGTTCAGATTTTATTGATAGGTGGAACTCGCAGAGGCGGATTAGGTATCAAGAGCGCCCTAGGCAACCATCCCATCGGCACCCCTCCCCCTCCTTTTTTCTAGCATCCATATAATATATCTTGGCAGTTGGCATATCTTTAGGTACTACAATTTTTTACATGTAAAACCTTCTTGAGCCGTTATCTATATATATAAAGAGTAATGTGACTGACTGACATACTCAGAGATCAACGCACAGCCCAAACCGCTGAAGCTACAATCCGGAAATTCTGCATGTAGGTTTTTTAAATAACGTAAGTGAGCACTAAGAAAGGATTTTTTGAAATTCCATCCCTAAGGGGGTAAATCAGGGGATAAAAGTCAGCGTGAGTGAAGCCGCGTGTAAAAGCTTGTTACATATACGATAGGTAAGTGGGTTCATCTATCGCACCCAGAACTGCGCTTATGTAGGATGCCGAAGCCTAGACCATCTGAAGTACCGTTCCAGGACCGGGCGAACTGAGAGAGTTCTAAGTCATATTCGGTCCCACTCTACCCTCGCCTTAAAGAGCTTAATTTGCTTGCCGAATAAGAAGGCGGGTTTTACGCGTCCTCGCTCAATACCACGACCTCAACCATGGAATTGAGCGACAGAATCCAAACTGAAATGGTCATCACATGGCCATGCTCCACCAACTCCAAGCATTCTGGCTGCGTGTGGTTCGCCGTGGACACGCTCTCTCCTCCGATATAGTTGGCACCCAGGCGTTGGCTCCATGCAGATCAGACACAGCTGATCTCCGAAGCTTCCTTTCTCGATGAACATCTGCGTCACTCGGTTTGAGAGAGTTCTGTTCCCTCCTATCAAATCTTCATTAACAGATCTCACCGCCGTCTGTCCGGCGCTTGGTTGTCTAAATCTGTCCTTTGCTGCTCAACCATAAACCAGAGGATTTTAAATTTCAGGTCTTCGACTTCTCGAGTCGCTGGATTTCGAGCCAGTATTAACTTCAGGTGGCTCCCTTTAAGGGCCATGTAAGAACAAGGTCACAGATTACTGCAAAGCCACCCCACGACCTTGACACTGGATCCGCTGCCGTAGGACATTTGCAATCATGGCCGTGACCCTCAAAGTTGTCTCACAGTGCACCTTTCCGCACGCCGTCATGAGTATGTCCTCCGCATAGCCCAGGATGGCAACACCTTCCAAGAAGGCACTTAAACACTCTGTCATAGGCGATTTTCCACAGGAATGTCCCTAAAGGCCTATAACGGATCTTACAAACGGATTACTATAAACGTTTTAGCATAATAAGGCAGCTGGCACCACATTTTTCGGTCGGTGGCTTTTTGCTTTTCTTTGCACGGTAAACACTGACAAACAGTTCAATTAGATGCCCGTGGGGAAAAGTTCTTATTGAGGTGACGTCCAGCAGTCAAACGTCACTTTTTCTGGGTAGACTTTTACGGGTGGTCAGTGAAACCCGTCCTGTGACCACACTCAGGGTGGCATAAAGTGATGGAAGGCAGGCAAATTGTTACAGGCGCAATTCAATTCAATCTTAGCAATCGATTGCCGATACTTTCCTAAGTAGGCGTGCCCAGAAAAGATCTCAGTCAGTCAGTCGGTAGCAAGGGAAATGATATATACTGCCGCCCTGTCCATACCTTATTATTTGCGGTCGGAACCACCGCCCACTCCGGTGCACCATATTTAATGGACAAATATGGTCTTACTAAAACTTATAGAAAAATCTCAACTACAGCTGCAGTTGTAACGACTACAGTTTTTTTATGGAAACAGCACTAATCTAGAACTAGATAAAGTGATATTTTCTTCTACAATATGTGAGGCATATATTTTTGCTATACGAAATTTGGCGGGCGCCCCTAATCAACCTCGCGCCCCTAGGCACGTGCCTACTTTGCCTTAGGGTTAATCCGCCTCTGGGAACTGGGGGCCCTATATAAGGCCCCACTGAATATATCACATCGCTTCGCTTCGCTTCGCTGAACTCTGGGTAGGAAAGTATACGAGCATCTCTGAAATACATACATGAAACCGTATAGGTACGGGAATTCTTGAATGAACATTATGCTCAGTTACAAATATTATTATTGTATTGGGCGTACAAAAAATAAATCCATTAAATTCCAAATGAATCATTCCAAAGTAAACTTCTTAACATGTTTCTTAATAAAAAATGCGGACTACATCGGTGATTTAGTACTACGGGCATTATCTTCCAGTCATTTTCATAGCTTCTTAAGCTTCTTTAAAACAAAAGTATAAAAAAATCCTCTCCTTTATAAGAATTAAAAACATTATATGATTAAAGAACAGCTTACGACCATTTTATATAGAATAAAATAAAGAGAAAATTGTTCAGAAAGGGATTATGCTCACGTCGCGTCGTCAACATTTAACGTAATATGAAAGAACAAGGTTTTAAATTAAAATCAAGCGGACCGAATACACGAGCCACGTGTTCACTTGTGTTGTGAATAAATTATGTTAATATTTCAAGCGCTATATTCTTCTCATGGTACGCACGCTTCACGCTTCACGCAGGCAGCATAATAAGCTCAGATTAGACTGTGGTGAATATAATATTAAAATTTATGACATTTGACATAAGGTTTTGGCGGGAAGCGCGCAATTAACAATTAGTTGGTGTTGCTATTTACAAAAAGTTTTTACATTGTATTAATTGTCAAAATATATTAATTTATGATAAAGCCTAAATTGTTTTTGTCCTTATAGCGTCTACAACGCACGAAACTTTGGCGTTTTCTCATTCAAGACTGCATTTCCTATACTAGTTCACTCATACGATACTGTTTTCTTATCCCCAACTCATCTTTATTCTCAGAATTTTAAAAATATAACTAATCCCCTTTTGTAAAATACGTAGACCCGGATACGAAAACGATTAAATACGATTGAGAGAAATGGAGACAAAGTAAATACTACTAGCATTGAAATTGAGGATCGACTTTTAAACTTGTCCCTAGGATAGGATCTGGATAGGTCAAACCCCATTGGAATTAAAACAAAATCCGAATAATCTATCGCAAAAAAGACTTATTGACTTGTATGACGAAAGTATTGTTTTTAAATCAAAATGAAATTTCTTTAAATTTAAACATTGTTTCATAATCTAGCGACATTAAGACTTTGATATACATTACCTTTTTTCTCTGATTAAGATAATCCGATTTTCAATATTTTAAGGCTGTATAGAGGATAACGTACAAGGCAGCAACAATCGCGATTCTTTTGTCTAGCAACATTAGACAAAAGAATCGCGATTTCAAAACTAAATTCTTATTCTAAACTGACAAGTTTAATTCAGAATTTGACTAATAAAGTTAATATTTCATTTGAAATCTTTTTTTTTTGATTTTTTGAGAAGGAACGACTTTTCGAAGGAATTTTCTGAAACTGTCAGAATTATTGAACCAGAATATCACAATTTATTTCAGCAGCACACAATTTACTTCAACAAAACATGCAAATTAATACAGTTCAAAGCTGATACAAGATAAATGCCGCCTAGAGGTTACACGTATAATTTATTGATGGTATAATCGCTACGCTCGGGACAGCTTCCAACTGTCACTGTCACCGATTTATCTTACAATAAGGTAGATAACACCTTTGTCAATTTAGGTACTTTTTTTCTCTCAGTTAGGCAGGAGGACTTGGCTCGCACTTCTGTGCATTCGTAGTTACTTTTTATCATCTGTCAAAACTTTAACTTGATAATCTGTATAAAAATCAATTCAATTGAAAATTTAAATGAATTCGCAGAACGCCTACTTACGAAGTCTGAACAAAAACCTGAATAGGAACGGACTCCAAGCAAGTCTTACACACAGAGGTTAATTAAAACTATTCTACATTTACTCTACTCCGGACTTTCTCTATCAACTTCAAATACAATCCGAACATTGAATTAGAAACTCTGTGTGCACGTAAGAAGGTCAATTTAACCATGAAAATAAGTTTGTTTCCATTAGTATTTGTGTCAAGTGAATTTAAACTTTATCTAAACGTGCTAAAGGTGTTTAGAAAAGCACAATGGGGAAGTTGCAAAGTTTGTTTTGTAGCTTGTACGTTCTGTTGTACTGGCGAGTCCGAATGGAACATGGCGGAAAGTTGGGATTGAAAAATTAAACAATGTGAATTTAGCTATGAATATTTTTATAATGGTTTGTTTAGATTGATATCCCAATATTTCCGGAGGATTACTTGGAGTTACTGAAGGTTGAAATTAGTCATACTGTCTGAATTAAGACTTTTTTTAAAGTAAGCTATTAGCTAAATTTCTGAATTGTTCAGAATTTATTTAATAAGGTGGGCTTCAGATATGAGATGATCTTGATTAGTGGTAGTTTAGGGTCTAGTAGAATATATCAGAGTGAGAGCTAGTTGTTCTTTAAAGAAAAACCACCTCAGCATTGTTCAAGCTTTATTTTCTGTGTTTACAATGTCATTTTATCAACAGATTAGATTTCGCCTGTAGCTCCACCGGCGTTTATGCCGGTTATTGCGGTAAAGAGCAGCGTCTCTCAAGAATCAAAGCATCTCCATGCAAAATTTAATTGAAATCGGTGCAGCGGTATCTCCATGCCAAATTTCATTGAAATCCAAGCATCAGTTTAGCCGTGAAAGTGTAATGGTCCGTACTCACATGCGGTATTACTCGATAGTTTTACTCCAAGACGAGTAAAACTGTTAACGCGTGGACCGCAAAACTCACAACTCGAAGGCTCGCATCGAGCCGGCTCGATGGAATTAAATAATAGTTATTTGTTATACAAGAGTGCAAAGTTGCTTTTTAACCGCGTGCCCAGTTTTGATGACCGAGCAAGCGAAGGATTTTAAATTTCAAAAAAATTCGTCCCACCTCACCGAGGAAATGACTAAATGACGTGAAAAAAGCAAATCAAAAAAAAGTACACCAAGAAGGTTCCAAGTCTGAGTTTTTAACAAATAAAAAAAAATGATAAATTCGATGCCATGGAGGTAGAAGTAAATAGGTTTAATGATGTTTTGACTTCACAAGCTTAGTGCACATGATATTCTAAATTCAATTTTACTTTATCCTCTATTATCGCGATTAAAAACGGCTTTACGAGCTGGTGGGATGAAAAAGTAATTTCCTGTGTCGCGGGGGACTTTACAAATACACACGAAACGGACACAAAGAACACCCAGACTGAAAACAACAATTTATGGATATCGCGAAGTATTTAAGAAGTCACTAGAAATCAGCATGTCTACTGCTGAAACCACTACGGAATCTGTGCAGTAAATTTTTATACTTACAATCATAACAAATTTAATATTTTTCCACTCACAATCAGTTACTGTAATCTTCGCTCTGAACCCCGCATAATGTCTTGAGTGGTCAGCTCTGAACCGCAACCGCAGCACATTTCCTCTGGACTGGTAACGTAGAAGCTTCAACTTATCGCTCCAATCCCCACAGAGTCGTCGCGCTCGCGTCGCGTGAACGTCGCGAAGCCAGCCAGAGCTGATCGCGTCAGATTCGGGAAGTTGAGTTTCGGTTTCCTCCCATATCTGAATGAAAAACACATGATATATTTTGCTTTTTGGACTTTAGGGCTTCGAGGGTGATCTTTTAAGAATAACCTATATTTACAGACGACATAGATTTACTTATATATTTCTTAATACATACAAATATATTTATTCTCTAAATTTGATCACTAAATTGACAATGACTTCAAGAATTGTAATTTGATAGTAAGATATATTAAAAACTTAGTTCTAATCGTATAATTATTTAAGAACAGGTTGCTTATTCCAAGTCTTAAGAAACACACCCAAATCTTGTCATTGTGTTTGGAATAAATTTTGTTATATTTTAATTACATCCAAATACAGAAAAAACATCTTTCTAATCACACAAATACTTGTACTGCTTGGGAATTGAACCCACAATTCCTAGCTTATATTATCAGTCATGTTCATTGACAGTTAGACGCACAGACAAGTCATATTATTAAATTACAAGCTTTTTATTAACATGCAAATGTATGTATGTATGTACATATGTTTGTATATTTGGGTGGAATCTTGCAACTCAATTTTGAAGCAGATATCTTGAACCGATTTTGCTGAAATTTTGCAAGCATATGTATACAGCGTGACAATACAATATTATAATGACATGGAGTTGATCCGATGCTGGAGCTGGAAGGTGGCCATAGGACTTTGTAAAGAAACGTCGCAACATCATTGAGCCTCGTCTCGAGGCATTCCAGTAAAAGCTTGTTAAGAAGCTTTTTAATTTAATTTATTTGAGTTGAAATAGCCCATGAAATACACACGGTGAACAAGTCACAAGTCGACCCTTATCGGTCAAATCAGCGGTATAGTAATTGAAGTTAGTTCTCACCTCGGTGTCTGCCGAGTAAGAGTCGTGATGTTCCTGCAGTAACCAGTCTTGGGCGTGGTCACTGCTGTTCTCCACTCCAGCCTCGATGATCTCCAGATAATCGTAGCTGCAACTGCAACAAATAAATTGTCATTTGAATAGCAATAATAAAAAAACTAGAACCAGACAAAAGTAGTTAAAAATAACAATAATAATACGTAGTAGTTTAAGATTTAAATATATTTTACTGGATTTAATTCTCCTGTTATACTATACAGCAGGTTGGTTTCACACATAGCTCTTATATTTTTAGCTACATCACATTACAATAAATTATTGTTCTTTCATATTGAGAGAAATAATAATAAGTAAAATTTTAACAAAATAAAAACCGACTTCAAGGTTCGACTCGATTTCTCTTGGATGCCATCATCAGATTTTAGTGTCCTTATCATGGTACCACCGTTGGGATATCTCCTTTCAATTAAAAAAAGAATCATTAAAATCAGTTCATAAACGACGAAGTTATCCGCAAACAAACATAAAAAAACATATGGTCGAATTGAGAACCTCCTCCTTTTTTGAAGTCGGTAAAAAAAAATGATTATACTATAAATTCGACAGTAACTTCTACTTTTTCGCTGCGGCTTTATGCAGCCAAACTGCTGCACTGATTTGAATATAATTTGGGATAGAGATCTTTTCATTATTGAGGAAATGCCAAATTTCATTATAATCGGTGCAGCTTTTTAACCGTGAAAGCGTAACAGACAGATAGACAGACAAAGTTACTTTCGAATTTATAAAATAAGTATGGATTAAAAACCGAGTTTCATATGTTTTCATTTCATTTACAGACATTTATAAGAAGGTTATGAACTAGTTTTTGTGAGCAAGTTTGAGCATAATAAAACTATTTATTATTGAATGAAGACATTTTATATACTATACATCTTTTGTTAGCATTATTTCATAGTTATTTATAACCAAAGTTGCGTTATAACAGTGTTGAGTGAAGCATCTAAACAGAGTTATGACTCTAAGTTGCCTTTTATTAATCTACTTCAAAAAAAGGAGGTGCTCATTTTTTATGTTTATAGCCAGAACTGCAATTTAGGAAATGGTTAGTAAAATTCTGTATTCCTACGTCATATATTGTTAAATTAATAGAATTTATACTAGCCTGACCAGCTATGTCAGCATATTTCAGATATGAGTATATTATCGATCACGTAGTATTTAGACATTCTTTATCTCGTTGAGAATAAGACGTGATTATATGCATTGTACCGATAGATTTTAGTATATGTAATGTAGCTGTGAGTTGGTATACTAGCCATACGTCAACATGTAATATTAGAGTATTAAGGAGCCGGAGCTCCATCGTTGCTCACCGTCGTTGTTATTCTTATTACCTACAAGTTCGCTATATTCTGCTTATGTTTTGGAGAGTAAACTCTCAAGTTTAGCATCTTTTTCACATCAACAGCCTTTGCTGGAAGTAGGCTTTTGCTTAGGAAAGGGGGTTTGGCCTATAATGCCACGCTGGCCAGACGGGTTGGTATGAGGTTGGGTTGTTTCAAGTTTTCCTTCCCTGTGCAATGCAAATGAAGCACTCACAGGTTGTATAGGGGTGGCGACAATTCGTATTCTTAAATTATGTTTGACTAGCTTTTGTCCGCGGCTACGCCCGCATATCCGTGGGAGAGCCACGCTTCGGCATGAATGGGCTGGCTCGACCGGAGTGATACCACGGCCTCACAAAAAACCGGTGTGAGGCAGCGGTAATCGTTTACCGATCGATTTTTTAAAAAGAGTGGCCATGAGTTTCTTTGCCAATATTCTTCTCATAAGGCTCTACGAATTTTGGAAACTGGAAGTTACGGATCGACACAGGCAGGCAGTAGATTTCGGTGTTAACCTAATTTACTTTCACAATACAGCACATGCTGTTGCGTCTATTTGTGTCGATCTATGATTTTTAACTGTAGCTTCAATTTAACGTTCATAAATGTCACTTAGTGTCTTAATTGAATAAATGATTTTGAATTTGAAATTGAATATGTGGCAGATATCACAGTAGTTTATTTTTTCTCCGTAGCCTATGACACTCTCAAATAATGTGTCTTGAATGTGTGTAGAAGAATTTTCAATATCAGTTCAGTAGATCTAGAGATTGTCCCTTACATCCTAACGAACTTTACCACTTTTTAATATTACTATAGATATGTATTGTAACCTTGTATATTACCAATTTATGTTTACAAGCCTTATCGCTAAGATCAATATATGTATATCAATATAAATTACTAACATATAATCAAGTCAGTCTATGATGGGCAGGGCCGTCTTTACCTATAGTGCAATATGTGCAACACGGGCGCAGCAGTATTAGGGACGCCGGCCGCGGCACTTTTAATAAATCTGCGCGTGTACTGAAGGGCGCTACGCTTACTAAAGGGTGCTACGCTTACTAAAGTACGCTACGCTTACTAAAGTGCGCTACGCTTACTAAAGAGTGCTAGAGTAATGATTGCCCACGGGAGCTTCACGAGCATACGAACATTTCTTTAGCAACCGTTACGGGTAGTTGGAACCCTAAAAAGTCCGACAACAGTCTTTCTACAGATTTTTGATATCGCTTAATGCTGGCTGTGAGCTGTGGAGGTTAGATGGTAGTCGGTCCAGATTAAAATGAAGTTTTAGTTTTATCGTAGTAGACCTAACTAAACTAAACCAAATCATTGGAAAAAAAGCATTATTGCATTGTCTACATTCGCAATGAGTATGGCGACCACCACTCTTGGATTCTGCTATGCTTTCCATCAGTCAGAGTAGAGTCAGGCAGGCTCAGAGTAGAGTCAATTTGACAGGACCATTCATAAAAAAAAGCTCATTGAAAAAAAAAAAAATTAATCTAATTAGTTTTCTTCCATAATGGGTATTTATTTTTATCTTAATAGATTCTAACAAATATATCTGCCGATCGATCTTAGGCTCTGTCTAAAGTTTGTAATGAAAACGTATCGATTAGTGGTGACGAAAGTAGTCAACTCGATTACTAACACCTCATTGATTAGTGTTTAGAATAGCATAGACCACAGACAGTAGTAGCTTTTATTGTATTATTTCAGTAACTCTTTATTGTACAACAAAATAGATAGTAATAGTCCCGAGAAATATGTTTTTTTTATTATTATTTTTTACACACAACGCCATCTAGTCCCAAACTAAGCAGAGCTTGTACTTTGGGTACTAGACAACTGATAAAAATACATATATACTTTTTTTGTAAATACAACATATCCACACGCACATGACCAGGCTATGCCTAAACGAAGAATCAAAATCTACACTACACCTCGCACTTACTTTACGTTCACAAAACGATTCTTATACTACCTGGGACCACTTCTATATAATAGAGTAAATGAAATCCTTCCGATACACAAATCCTCATATGCTGCATTAAAATCTCAAATGACTCAATATATCTCGAAGAAAAACTATACGGAAACCGAAAACTTCATGTCATCAAAAAGCCTATCATAACTACATAATTTTATAGATTTACACACATAAACAACTCACAAACACATTCACACACAGTCACACGTGCACACAAACAAACACACTAATTAATATAATCTAGTATTTAAATTTTAATAACAATTTGCAATTTTATATGTATACCTATGTCCCTTTTCTTAATTTTATGGAACACAGCAACAGATTGTTCTTAATACAGGCTATGTAAGTAGCCTAGCTAGAACAACTGTGACTATTATGTAAAGGTTATGTTTTTCGAAATAAATTATATTTTAATTTGTATTTTAATTTGTACATATTATACATAGAAATCACCCAAACTCCCAAACAAATATTTGCAGATTATGCAAACATTTGGTCCGACACGGGAATCAAACCCGAGACCTCAAGCACAGCAGCCGCATACGCTACCACTGCGCCACCGAGGCAGTCAAATTCAAATGCACGACCACTGGTTTAGCAGTCCGGGTTACTAACTACTTGACTAACATCATCATCAGCCCGTTGCAGTCCACTGCTGGTATAGGACTTGTCCAAAGCACACCGCAGAGCCCGGTCTGCTGCTGATTGCATTCAGTCGATGCCGGCCCTCCTACGCAAGTCGTCCCGCTATCTGGCCAGAGAGCGCCTTACCGCCGGTGAGTAGTGAGTGGGGCCCGGTGCGGCACCGGGCCCTCACTACGTTACCAAGACGCAGTCTCCATTCGACTTACAAGCCAGTCAAATTATATAAAAAGAATGATACATGTGCAAGTGTACCTATACTGCAATAATTTTCTAGATTTTCTTCAAATTATTTCAACCAATGTAATGTTAACCTAAATGCTCTGACAATAAGTCACTGTTGTTATCAATAAATAAATGTAATGAAAATCTAATCTTATTTTTCCTCTCCATGACGGGGTTAATTTGAGGTTCACCGATATCTACGATATTTACCAAAATATGACAGAATACATGTTCTTTCAGCAAATAATACCTATACGTCGAACTCGCAGAATAACCTCTTCAACAAGAATGAATAGCTTTGTACGTATTCATACGAATAACTTTGAATAGATAACATTATTCCGTCTATTTGAAAAGAGTACAAATATTGTATTTAATTAAGTAGATTGAAGAAAATTCTTTAAGTAAACCCAAAAATATTATTTCAAGAAATTTACACAAATTTCTTAAAAGAAGGTTAAACATTCGTTTCTAGCTTTATTTGATTTACATGACTCGTGTTTATAGAAATAAATTACTGATAATATTTCGCAATAAATGTTTATATTATTTTAGATATTTAGATTGGCTTAGAAGAACGGCCATTGGCTTCTAAACTTCAAGTACTTAGAAACATCTCAAGCATGGCAATTAAAAGTTTATTAATTAATTTTAATTTATGATGTATTCACATATTTCACTTTCTTTTTGCCCATTATTTGCGCATTCTAATACGGGTTCTGATAGCAAATTAACAAAAAAAGTGCGAGGCTGTCTTTGGGGTCTGCCGATAGAAGTGAAAACTAGGTACACATATGGATGTATATATAGAGAGAACGAGCAGACGTATCGCCTGATGGTAATCGATTACCGCCGCCCATGGACACCTGCAACACCAGAAGCGTCACAAGTGCGTTGCCGGCCTTTTGGGGATAGGGGTAGGGGATGGGCCTCCGGTATCCTCACTCACTCGGAGAAACACAGCGCAAGCAATATTTCACACCGGTTTTCTGCGAGGCAGTGGTATCACTCCGGTCGAACCGGCCCATTCATGCCGTGGCTCTCCCACGGTAAATTTACGGGTTTCAGGGGCGATAAATCGATCTAGCTATGATTCATTTTTAGTAAATTTATCGAAAAGAAATTTACAGAGAAAAGCTCGGTCGTCCAGGTACTATATATTATTATGTTACAAAATATTTCGGAAACAGAACCGCATTTGAAGCCTTTACTTTATTTTAAATCGATCGAAAACAAAGATAACTCAAAATAATCGGACGTTATCGAGCTCAGTCAAGTGGATAAGTTGGAAAGGTCGTATTTTACCCTCCACTGGTTATTTTAGTCCTCACACCTGTTCGGTCCTAACACTGACCTTCAAGGACTCAGGAAAAGTGATATGTAAGATCGAATACAAACAGCTGTTATAAAATATTAGATTTCGAAATGTTTAAAGAATTTTCAGCTATAATATTAGAGACCGCTTACCGAACATTGGATAGTATCGATTTCTTTATGTATTTATTAAACCTTAGTAATATTTATATATGCGTTACGATTGTCTTAATATAAAAAATGCTTATATGCTTTTTATATGTTATTTTTTTATTGTTTTTTCATACAGACATGAAACGGACACAAAGAACACTCAGACACAGAACAACAATTTGTTGATTACACAAAGTGTTGTGCCATGTGGGGTTTGAACCTACAAAATTTGGCGCAGTAGATAGCGGTGTGGCGAACGCTCAAACCACAAAGCCAACCGTGCAGTCCCTGCAGTGTAAAAGCTATGCTGTGCTTTTTTTATTATAAGAATTATGATTATTTTACCTAGTTAATTAATTGCTTATATTTTAGATTCTACTTTTTTGTTACTCTTATTTCTTTCAGTTGTTAATTCGTTCGCTTAGTTGATGTGTAAAGTTAATATTCTGTTTAAATTAAAAAAAACAGATTTATGATCGTAAGGCAATGGTTAACTTTGTATTGGAGAGATTGAAAGAAAAACTACGCACTATAAACTAAAATAGACGGCTAATTGGAACTTATTCTTAAAACTAATATTTAACTTAGTTGAAAAAGCTAACGAGAGAGCTACTTGCATAACCTAATTAGACTAGATTTTCCAAGTGGCTTGTTAGTTATACCGAACTGATTGCATAACTTGCTGTGGTATTTAAGTTAACATGTTGTCTTTGTGCAGACTTGTATTTGGAAACTATTAAAATGGTCGCGATGTATATACATACTGTATACTAATATTATATATTCGAAAGTAACTCTATCTGCCAGTCCTTATTGTATTCTATTAAGTATTTATAACTTTTTGAAACCTTTTGTATTTTAGTAGTTACTATAGGATACAATGAGGGGCTAATACAATCAGACATGATCATGTTTGATTTAAAGCCATTAAAATTGTATTGAAAAAAGACAAATAATCACAAATTTTAACAAAAAAACCGACTTAACTGGGACCACCCGGGAAGCACCAGCTTTCAAATAAAAAAGAATAATCAAAATCGGTTCACCCAGTCGAAAGTTATGAGGTAACAAACATAAAAAAACCAGTGGAATTGAGAACCTCCTCCTTTTCTTGAAGTCGGTTAAAAAGAAACTCTATCTGTCTTTCTTTCTGTCGGTCTGTTATGCTTTCACGGCTAAACCGCTGAACCGTACGGAATGAATTTCGGTATAGAGATAGATTATGCTTTGGAAAAGGACATAGGCATACTTTTACATACGCCCACGTAAAATCTAGTATGCTCATAAAATTGTGTCCTACAGTTACACTCACAACTCCAGCCCTAAGAATATATCATGCAACATGGAAGACTTTATAAACATACATGAAATATACATACACACACAAATTGTCGTGACATGAGGAAGTAGAACCTACAAAACTCAGCGGCGTAGAAAGCGGCGCGAGGTGACTCTCTAGCCCGTGAAGCGCCCGTGTGCAAATTATTCTCTAGCGTCCTTTAGTAAGCGTAGCGCCCTTTAGTAAGCACGCACCTGTGTGCACCGCACACCCTGCACCATAGGAAAATCTTCTGCCCAAACTATTATACATTGGACTCAAAACAATTTTTCTAGAACATTTTCATTAAAATAACGCGTATCTAGAAAACCTGAAAGCGATTTAAATGGCAACATTTGTAATACACCACTGACATTAATTAAATAAGTCGCAAGATAAGACTCTTAACATCGTCAGAAATTGGATTACAGTTATAACGACATTATTATAAAAATCCAATAAAAGTAGAAATGACAGACAGAGTTGGATTAATAAATTTCTTTTGAGAAATGAAGGGACCTTTAATCCTTGAATTAAGCCCCTAAGGCGTTATACACACTGGGTTTCTACGCATAATGATCAGAAATGTTCATCTTCCTAGCCTTTATTATTCCCAAGATCAATTGGGGTCGGCTACTAGTTCAACCGGTTTTACCTGAATATCAGTTTTTCCATGGAACGACTGGAATCGGACCTCCGCAACCCTGAGGGTGAACTGAATTCGAAGGCTGAATTAGTTGTCAGTATATTTGAGGACACTTCTTCCCAATAACGATTGTCAAAGGTGTTCATGACAACTAGGACCGACGGCTTAACGTGCTCTTAGAGGCACGGACGATAAACACCGCCCCATTCCATACTCCGGGCTGCTTTTAAAAAATTATTGTAAGAAAAACCCTCGAAAAACGGGAATCGAACCGGAGACCGTGATTTACAGTCACTTGTGCTAAATAAATTAATAAAACACTGATTAGGTTAAATCAAATTAAAACTAACTCCTAAATGAATCAGTGTGACAATACTAATTTGTTAATGTAGCTATCTGTGGATGTAGTGTTTCTGTTATACTAACTCCTAAACGAGTTAGAAACAGTAATATGCTTTCGTCAAATTCGAATGGAACTAAGTGTAAAGTAAAACTTCTTCGCCTTGAATTAAAGATTTTTTTGAATCTGTTTATAAATTGCAAAGTTTTAGGATAACAAATACAAAACATATACAACAGGATGAAGAACCTTTTAATGAAATGTGACTAAACAAAGCCTACAAGTGTTGATAGCACGGTGCGACATATTAATCGCCTCGCTCTCACTCATACTTAATTTAAAAAAATAGCTTCTGAATCTTTTTCTGATCAATGAAGACCTTTACTGTGTATCTGTTAAAAGTCGTTCAAAAAATTCCCCCTATTTCTTTTTGTTTATTGCACGTCCGTTACCTTATTAACTCCAGCTATCACCTCGTAGATAATACAGTGGGTTATACGTTTTAAATACAATTTGTTACATATTTGTAAAGACTATTATGTATAACTGTTTATGTTCCAAATAAATAAAATAAAAATCAAAGGTACTTAGCATTTAAGTTTTTGTCCAAAAAAGGCTCAATGTGTCAACAGCCTTAGTCAAACCTTACACGAATTTCCTTTTAGAAAGTCGTAAACTTTAAATTTTGGTTATAACTCAGTATGTTATGCAATAATGGAAGTCATAACGGCCAGAAGGCTGGCGACTCGATAACTACAGCCAGGGTTGCCATGATAAATGTCTATTTGACGAGAATATCAATTAATGGTTCTGCCGAGCTTAGATGCTAGTTTTTCTATTTGTATAAAAGATTTATTGCGAAATTCTCGACACAGATTTATTGTTACTTAGGTAAACTTATTACTTCATTTGAATTATGGTTAGAGGAAAGTTTTTCTTAGGTTTGTTTTACCAAAAATATTCTTGCAAGAAAGAGTTATAATAATTCGATCTGCAAATTGGGACGTAATCGTGGTAAAATTGTTTTCTTGTTGTTTGTTGCGACTAAGTCCTGGTTTATAATTTTATTTGTTTATACGTTACATATGTATTTGAACATATGTATGTTGTGCTGGTTTAGCAAGTATATCTTTACGTGATTAGTACATAGCAAAATTTAGGTGATAACACACCCAAACTAAACTAAGTTTTGCCTGCACGTTTTCTACACGTTGACGGTTGGTCTAGTGCTTTAGGCGGTCGCCACACCGCTTTCTATTTATTCCATTGGGTTCAAACCCAACATTTTTTTTATCAATATTTCGGACATCTAACATACAACGCCATCTAGTCCCAAGCTACGCAGAGCTTGTGTTATCGGTACGAGACAACTGATGCAAATACATATATACTTTTTTTTCGTAAATACATAATTATTATACATAGAAAACACCCAAACTCCGAAACAAATATTTGTAGATCATACAAACATTTGGTCCGACCCGGGTATCGAGCCTGAGACCTCAAGCACAGCAGTCGCTTACGCTACCACTGCGCCACCGTGGCAGTCATCTTTGTGGGAGTTGTCTTTATTTAAAAAAATATTATATATGTTTTGACTTCTCCTCCATCAAATGTGAAATATAAAATAAATAAAATATTCATATCTTACAGATAATGCCCAAGTTTATCACGTCACGATTGATCACACATAATTACAGCTTTACTAAATAAATATTACACCGCGACGGTAGATGAACACAAATTGGCAAAAGCGCTAAGTGACAATTAATTAAGAAAACGATCAAATCTCAGTCAGTTGGAGTGTTGTGGCGAGACCACTTCTCACTGGAGTGCCTTCAGCTTAATTGGAGGGGCTAACAGAGTAACCACTGGCAGTAGGCTGGCCTTCTACACACTCTGGTAGACACACGTACACACAAATGTTTGTGAAGATAGATGATTGTGTGATCAAATCATTGCTGAAGGAAAAATATTACATTTCAAATAGTTCGATTTAAAATTAACTGGTTTACGAGTAGTGATTACAGTGATGTTGTTGATGAATGTTTCTGTACACCTCATCACTACGGTACAGTAAAACCCAAACAATTCGACTGCCCGTTGGCGTAGTGGTAGCGTACGCGACTGCTCTACACGAGGTCTCGGGTTCGATTCCCAAATGGTTATATGATCTGCAAATATTTGTTTCGGAGTTTGGGTGTTTTCTATGTATCATAGGTGTGTATTTACAAAAAAAGTATATGTGTATTTATGTCAGTTGTCTAGTACCCATAACACAAGCTCTGCTTAGCTTGGGACTAGATGGCGTTGTGTGTTACATTTCCAAATATATATTTATCGGTAAAGTCTAAAATGTTACTTTGCGTGCGTTATTAGCTTCAAAAATGTTTGTTATAATTTTTTTGAATATGTTTGAAAACTGAAAAAAATATACTTCAGTTTGCATATTGTGTTTTATAAAATAAAGTTTATGTTTTTTTTTTGTTTGACTTCATCCCTCACGGAAAACGGCGCGCAATTTTTTTCTTTCCGTTTAACCGAGTGAGTAAAGTTACCGAAGCCCAAATTTTAATTTTCTCCCTAATGATTTAATAATAAATGAAGACATTTGTTTATATAGCTTTTAAGACAACGCACGGTTTCTTATGAATCGTTTTAGAATATATTTCATTCTATCTCAATGCAGATTGCACTGGTACGACCTAAATACACAGTGCCACAGCTAAATTCCAAACTCTGAATATAACTATTATTTATGAGCAATGTTTTGTGGCTACAATTCAGAATATTCAGTATCGTATCAATGTCCTTGCATCCTTGCATGTAAAATGGCTCCGTCATATAGCTTTTCTCAAAGGTTTTCTTAAACATCTACAAATCATTCAGAAATAAAAAAAAGTAAAAACGAATTTAAAATGTTTTAATGAATTAATAATGGCACATTATTAATATATAAATATTTGAAATGTACAAGTAACGCCCTTTCCAATGATACCAAACACGGCATATTTATCTCAAATTATTTTTTAAATTCATTACTGTATGTCGGCTAGAGGGCGCCACATTAGATTCAGCGACACGTCATATAGCCTATAACCAGCAGACAATCAAGACGCTTCTAACGATACCTCATTTGTCCAGTTCTAATAAGTAGTTGAGGAGCTATGAGGGAACAAATGAACATACATACATACATACATAGCCTGTCAAAATCATAACCCTCCTTTGGCTTTGCCGTAGTCGGGTAAAAATAGAGGGGCAATTTATATTGGAGGTAAAATATTATTACTTAAAACAAATTTTTATGTAACATAAATATTAAATAATAAACTGGTCACTTGTGTGTGTCAATCTCTACTGAAACAAGTTCTGTCTAAAGTTACTCCGTACTTGTTACATACAACTTACAGATGGCGTTATTGCGCAAATTTTTCGTTCACAAAATCTTATGCTTTTTTATTTAACATTACGGACGTTTTTTTAAATTACAATTTTTTAATTATAATTTTTTATCGACAAAAATAAAAAATAATAACTAATAAACTGGTCACTCTGGTGCTGCCACATAGTAATCTCTATTGAAACAAGTTCTGTCTAGAGTTACTCCGTACTTGGTACATACAACTTACAGATGACGCTATACTGAATTTTACGTTCACGAAATCTTACGCTTTTTTTATTAAACGTTACGGGCGTGTTTTTGCCGGCTAGGGTACCCTTCCGCAACGCCCCATAAGGAACTTCGTTCCAAAAGTTTATTGAAAACTTGATATGCACTTTGTTTTTCATGTTCTATCATACATAATACAATTATGATGTTAGATTTGTGAATTATCAACCACAGTACCACACTCAGTGTGAGTTACCACATTTAGATTGTAAGCTGTACCATGTATTTGAGTAAAATAAATATTATTATTATTAATTTCTTTCAATTCCCTTCCCCCATTTCAAATCTCTAATACACTCGATTAAATGAAATAAACATACAAAATATAGGCGTTTTATACGCCTCTCCTTACCAGCACCACGAAAAAAGTACGAGTGTAGACAAAATAATAAAATTATTATGTTACTAAGGCATTTTATGAAAACATTGACACATTTATATGTCGACCGGTGACCGGCTGATTTCACCAAAGGGTTTGATGTATTTGGATACGAGTTCAGTAAATATTTGAACATCAATTTGGACTTCCTACGGTTGGGAAATGGATTGTATTTAAAGCTCGACCTGTCCCGGTTCGACGTATTTTCGGAATAATTTAACGTGATTGTCATTGTGGTGAAAATACTATTAAAGGAATTATTATTTGATAGAAACATTATGAATAACTTAACAGGGTTTTGTAGATTTAGGATTTGATAAATATAAAATTTGAAGTTCGATAAATATACTTTCTATGGGTGTTAGTAAACCTTTGTATTTGCTCCGTGTAGTAAACACACACAAGTATGTAGTTATCTTTTGTACATAGCTGTCAAGATTGTCAATTTGAAAGCTCCATTTATTAATTAATGTATATAAAAGAATTTAAATATTAACACCAGAAGCAGGACAACCCTACACTGAACTTTTCATCAAAAGCGATGTCAAACGCGGTCGTCGTTGACAATCGAAGATACAAAACAAACTCATACTAGACCCCCATATGGGTGGTATACTAAAGAAATATCTCGATAAAATCGTCCCTTTGGTATACCCGATGAAAAGTTCAACCAATTGTCTGAAATAATAATAGTCATTTTGTCAGTCATTTTCTTCAACATGCAGCAGTTCTACAAGCATGGTGTTTAATTAAGTTATGCAGTACAAAGGAAGTCATTGGTATTAACTACATATTATTCAGGTGTATTAGATATATCATAATCAATCATATTGACTGTACGATTGGCCTAGTGGTTTACTGCCACGTCACGTCACGCTGCCAAGTGTCAGTGCCAATCCTACACGGCCTACACGGGACAAGATTGTCTGGGTGTTCATTGTTTCATGTTTTTTTGATGTATGGGCCTGCCAAAATGACTACTTCGCCTGATGTAAAGCAAAAGCAGAATCCAAGAGTGGTGGTCACCATACTCATTGCGTATGCAGACAATGCAACCATGAAGCATGGTGATTCACACCATGGCGGCCTTGTGATGCTTCTTATCGTTGGTTTGTAAGATCCCCCGGACACAGGATGTATTAGTATATTCCTAATGCGGAAGTTGCTTTATAAAAAAAAAATGTGGGGAACATATCAAAAATGCATTTGCGGCGCGTCATTTGGGTGAAAATGAGGGATTCATTTCAGGTCATTTCCATAATCAAAAGTTTTTTGTTGTTATAAAAATAATCTACCATACTTCGCAATATGAACATGTAATTTTTCAAGAGTTTTAAGCAATTATGTTTTACATGATATAGTCACAAATTAATTTGTTTTTAAGTTATGTATTTGTGGTTTCAGGATTTTTCTTTAAATGTGAGGCTTTGTTTTTTATCAAACATAATATTCAACAAATTACATTTTTTTTACCTGCGAAGATTCAAATTATAACTCTTTAAATGTACATTTTCCTGCCTTGCCTGCTCATTTTCATAGAGTAATTTTGATCGTATAAAATCAAGCCGCCTGCACCGTCCGCCCACTAATAAGTCAAAACTTTTTTTATACTACTTACGCACGCGGCTCCTTTAATTCGTGTCGGCGTTCCTTTGACAATGAACCGCAGGGCCCAGAGCGGCACGATCAAAATGACACTATGAAAATGAACAGACTATATATCGCATTAAAAACCAAGGATACCAAAAACAGTTAATAATAGACTGTTAAACTAACGGATAGACAACAAAGTGATCGTAGATATATGAATTCTGTTTCTTTCTCTTGAGAATAAAAATCTAAAATATTAATTGTTACATTAAGAGCAGAAAATACTTCGGGAATAATTAGTGAAATACAATTAATATTCAGTAGAGGAATTTCCTAATATCGGTGTTTGCTCTTCTTCTCCTAAATGACTTTAATCATTTTGATGACATGAAGTTCTTATAGCGTGGATGTTAATAACGTAATTAATAGTTATTATAAAAAAAAAACACGACAGCATTAATTAACTGAAAAGAGAAAACTAAGTATAACAATCATCAATCACCCATAATGTCCCACTGTTGGGCTCAGGTCTCCTCTCAGGAGAGGGTTAAGGCCATGCGTCCCCTCGCTGGCCAAGTGCGGGTTGGGGACTGGCAACACAACGTCATAGCTACGACGGCGCGGTCAGTACCTGGATGGGTGACCGCTGGTGGTATGTTACCATGAGCGTCTCCGTGATTCGGAGGTCACGTTAAGCAGTTGGTCCCGGTTGTTATCATAGGATAACAGTCGTGAAGCACCCAACGGCAAGATTACGGAGTATCACAATATATATGTATAAAATTCAAATCAATCAAATAATGAAATGACTATTTATTCAAATTCAAATTAGTCAAACCAAACACTTTATGGTACCGCATGCGGTGACAAAAGAAGTTTAGGTATATCGTGTTTTTTCTCCTTAGAAAGGTTAAAAAGCGCTCGGTCGGTTCCGATCGTGTGGAGCGCGCTCCACACGATCGGAACCGACCGACCGACTAAGGTGACCTTGGTCGGATTGTTATAAAAGTGGACAGTGTAGAAGCCGGTTGTCCGACCGAATGTTTGGTTGGTCCCAACGGCCTTGATCGGAAGCGCATCCAATCCGACCAAGGTCACCTTGGTCGGTCGGTCGGTTCCGATCGTGTGGAGCGCTTTTTAATAAATAAATTGGCAATAATAAATTCAAGTAAGTAACTAATTGGCCCTGTATAAAATAAAGTACCTACCTACATTACGTCAATTCTTGGTGGTATTACGTATAATGAACCTGGATTAAGCTGATCCGAAATTTCGCGTCACACAGGCCTTTATGCTGTCAAAAGTAACATTTTTCATTCACTCTCTAGATTATGTTCAAACAAGGTTACATGGAAAATGTTTTTAATTGGAAATAAACATTGTGTGTTTAGCGAGTTTTTTTTATTATGCAGTATAATTTTGTTGTTTTTTACTCGATAAAATATAGCGAGTATACTTCTTTAGGCGCGTTGAGCCCTTTTTAGGTGAACAAAAATCAACGTCACAGCGTCACCGACATGCTGACGTCACAAAACTTCTTAGGCCGCGTTGAGCACTTTTTGGTAGGGGAAAATCTTATGAGTTCGCGTCACCGTGTCACCGATATGATGATTAACTTTAAACGTTATGAAATTTTTAATTTTACACATTCATTTTACAAAAAGGACTGCCGATATAAGTGAATACTTATAACTTAGAATGTTATTTATAATAGGTCTTTACCTATGAAATTGCCGTTTTGTATGCAATAAGTGAAAGTACTTATTTTTTAAAACTTTTTTATTTCTGTTATTTGAAGTAATCACCCATGCAATCGACGCATCTTTGCCAACACATTGGCATTTTTTTTGATGCCCTTCTTGGAAAAATCAGCTGGACGGGAGGCAACAAAGTCTTCAAAGGCATTTTGTACTGCCTCTCGGGAATTGAATTTTTTACCCACTAAAAAGTTGTCTAAATTTTGGAAAAAGTAATAGTCGGTAGGTGCAAGGTCTGGTGAGTATGGCGGATGAGGGAGAGCTTCCAAACCCAGCTCTTGCAGCTTGGAGACTGTCTGTTGCGCAGTATGGAGTTCGCGCGATGTCGTGAAGGAGCAGTGGGGACGACCGATTGACCAAAGCTGGTTACAGATGTGCAAGCTTCTCCATCATTCTCTCCAGTTCTACACCGTACACATCTGCATTAATGCTCATGCCGTTATGTAAAAAGCTGTGGTGAATCACACCCGCACTAGACCACCAAACAGTGACAATCACTTTTTTAGGGGTCATTTTTGGTTTAGGGCATTGCTTTGGTGCTGAACCAGGGTCTAACCAACTTGCTGAGCGCTTTCGATTGTCGAACAGAATCCATATTTCGTCGCACGTAAGAATTCGTTTCAAAATTCCTTCATTTCTTTGCCTGTTGAGCAGCGCAAGGCAAGTCTCGACGCGTACGTTGCGCTGGCGATCGTTAAGGTCGTGGGGCACCCATCTATCAAGCTTTTTTACCTTGCCAATTTGTCGCAAATGGATCAATATTGTTTTGATGCTTACATTAAAAGCTGCTGCTAGCTCAGCTGTAGATTGAGTTTCGTACAACTGTTTATGTTCCAAATAAATAAAATAAATATCAAAGGTACTTAGCATTTAAGTTTTTGTCCAAAAAAGGCTCAATGTGTCAACAGCCTTAGTAAAACCTTACACGAATTTCCTTTTAGAAAGTCGTAAATTTTAAATTTTGGTTATAACTCAGTGTGTTATGCAATAATGGAAGTCATAACGGCCAGAAGGCTGGCGACTCGATAACTACAGCCAGGGTTGCCATGATAAATGTCTATTTGACGAGAATATCAATTAATGGTTCTGCCGAGCTTAGATGCTAGTTTTTCTATTTGTATAAAAGATTTATTGCGAAATTCTCGACACAGATTTATTGTTACTTAGGTAAACTTATTACTTCATTTGAATTATGGTTAGAGGAAAGTTTTTCTTAGGTTTGTTTTACCAAAAATATTCTTGCAAGAAAGAGTTATAATAATTCGATCAGCAAATTGGGACGTAATCGTGGTAATTTTGTTTTCTTGTTGTTTGTTGCGACTAAGTCCTGGTTTATAATTTTATTTGTTTATACGTAACATATGTATTTGAACATATGTATGTTGTGCTGGTTTAGCAAGTATATCTTTACGTGATTAGTACATAGCAAAATTTAGGTGATAACACACCCAAACCAAACTAAGTTTTGCCTGCACGTTTTCTACACGTTGACGATTTGTCTAGTGCTTTAGGCGGTCGCCACGCCGCTTTCTATTTAGCCATTGGGTTCAAACCCAACATTTTTTTTTAATAAATATTTCGGACATCTAACATACTACGCCATCTAGTCCCAAGCTACGCAGAGCTTGTGTTATGGGTACTAGACAACTGATGCAAATACATATATACTTTTTTTTTGTAAATACATAATTATTATACATAGACTCCAAAAGAGACCTCAAGCACAGCAGTCGCTTACGCTACCACTGCGCCACCGTGGCAGTCATCTTTGTGTGAGTTGTCTTTATTTAAAAAAATATTATATATGTTTTGACTTCTCCTCCATCAAATGTGAAATATAAAATAAATAAAATATTCATGTCTTACAGATAATGCCCAAGTTTATCACGTCACGATTGATCACACATAATTACAGCTTTACTAAATAAATATTACACCGCGACGGTAGATGAACACAAATTGGCAAAAGCGCTAAGTGACAATTAATTAAGAAAACGATCAAATCTCAGTCAGTTGGAGTGTTGTGGCGAGACCACTTCTCACTTGAGTGCCTTCAGCTTAATTGGAGGGGCTAACAGAGTAACCACTGGCAGTAGGCTGGCCTTCTACACACTCTGGTAGATACACGTACACACAAATGTTTGTGAAGATAGATGATTGTGTGATCAAATCATTGCTGAAGGAAAAATATTACAATTCAAATAAGTTCGATTTAAAATGAACTGGGTTACGAGTAGTGATTACAGTGATGTTGTTCATGAATGTTTCTGTACAACTCATCACTACTTCGGTGTACCGAAGTAGTAATGAGTGATACAGTGAAACCCAAACAATTCGACTGCCCGTTGGCGTAGTGGTAGCGTACGCGACTGCTCTACATGAGGTCTCGGGTTCGATTCCCAAATGGTTATATGATCTGCAAATATTTGTTTCGGAGTTTGGGTGTTTTCTATGTATCATAGGTGTGTATTTACAAAAAAAGTATATGTGTATTTATATCAGTTGTCTAGTACCCATAACACAAGCTCTGCTTAGCTTGGGACTAGATGGCGTTGTGTGTTAGATTTCCAAATATATATTTATCGGTAAAGTCTAAAATGTTACTTTGCGTGCGTTATTAGCTTCAAAAATGTTTGTTATAATTTTTTTGAATATGTTTGAAAACTGAAAAAAATATACTTCAGTTTGCATATTGTGTTTTATAAAATAAAGTTTATGTTTTTTTTTTGTTTGACTTCATCCCTCACGGAAAACGGCGCGCAATTTTTTTCTTTCCATTTAACCGAGTGAGTAAAGTTACCGAAGCCCAAATTTTAATTTTCTCCCTAAATGAAGACATTTGTTTGTATAGCTTTTAAGACAACGCACGGTTTCTTATGAATCGTTTTAGAATATATTTCATTCTATCTCAATGCAGATTGCACTGGTACAACCAAAATACACAGTGCCACAGCTAAATTCCAAACTCTGAATATAACTATTATTTATGAGCAATGTTTTGTGGCTACAATTCAGAATATTCAGTATCGTATCAATGTCCTTGCATCCTTGCATGTAAAATGGCTCCGTCATATAGCTTTTCTCAAAGGTTTTCTTAAACATCTACAAATCATTCAGAAATAAAAAAAAGTAAAAACGAATTTAAAATGTTTTAATGAATTAATAATGGCACATTATTAATATATAAATATTTGAAATGTACAAGTAACGCCCTTTCCAATGATACCAAACACGGCATATTTATCTCAAATTATTTTTTAAATTCATTACTGTATGTCGGCTAGAGGGCGCCACATTAGATTCAGCGACACGTCATATAGCCTATAACCAGCAGACAATCAAGACGCTTCTAACGATACCTCATTTGTCCAGTTCTAATAAGTAGTTGAGGAGCTATGAGGGAACAAATGAACATACATACATACATACATAGCCTGTCAAAATCATAACCCTCCTTTGGCTTTGCCGTAGTCGGGTAAAAATAGAGGGGCAATTTATATTGGAGGTAAAATATTATTACTTAAAACAAATTTTTATGTAACATAAATATTAAATAATAAACTGGTCACTTGTGTGTGTCAATCTCTACTGAAACAAGTTCTGTCTAAAGTTACTCCGTACTTGTTACATACAACTTACAGATGGCGTTATTGCGCAAATTTTTCGTTCACAAAATCTTATGCTTTTTTATTTAACATTACGGACGTTTTTTTAAATTACAATTTTTTAATTATAATTTTTTATCGACAAAAATAAAAAATAATAACTAATAAACTGGTCACTCTGGTGCTGCCACATAGTAATCTCTATTGAAACAAGTTCTGTCTAGAGTTACTCCGTACTTGGTACATACAACTTACAGATGACGCTATACTGAATTTTACGTTCACGAAATCTTACGCTTTTTTTATTAAACGTTACGGGCGTGTTTTTGCCGGCTAGGGTACCCTTCCGCAACGCCCCATAAGGAACTTCGTTCCAAAAGTTTATTGAAAACTTGATATGCACTTTGTTTTTCATGTTCTATCATACATAATACAATTATGATGTTAGATTTGTGAATTATCAACCACAGTACCACACTCAGTGTGAGTTACCACATTTAGATTGTAAGCTGTACCATGTATTTGAGTAAAATAAATATTATTATTATTAATTTCTTTCAATTCCCTTCCCCCATTTCAAATCTCTAATACACTCGATTAAATGAAATAAACATACAAAATATAGGCGTTTTATACGCCTCTCCTTACCAGCACCACGAAAAAAGTACGAGTGTAGACAAAATAATAAAATTATTATGTTACTAAGGCATTTTATGAAAACATTGACACATTTATATGTCGACCGGTGACCGGCTGATTTCACCAAAGGGTTTGATGTATTTGGATACGAGTTCAGTAAATATTTGAACATCAATTTGGACTTCCTACGGTTGGGAAATGGATTGTATTTAAAGCTCGACCTGTCCCGGTTCGACGTATTTTCGGAATAATTTAACGTGATTGTCATTGTGGTGAAAATACTATTAAAGGAATTATTATTTGATAGAAACATTATGAATAACTTAACAGGGTTTTGTAGATTTAGGATTTGATAAATATAAAATTTGAAGTTCGATAAATATACTTTCTATGGGTGTTAGTAAACCTTTGTATTTGCTCCGTGTAGTAAACACACACAAGTATGTAGTTATCTTTTGTACATAGCTGTCAAGATTGTCAATTTGAAAGCTCCATTTATTAATTAATGTATATAAAAGAATTTAAATATTAACACCAGAAGCAGGACAACCCTACACTGAACTTTTCATCAAAAGCGATGTCAAACGCTGTCGTCGTTGACAATCGAAGATACAAAACAAACTCATACTAGACCCCCATATGGGTGGTATACTAAAGAAATATCTCGATAAAATCGTCCCTTTGGTATACCCGATGAAAAGTTCAACCAATTGTCTGAAATAATAATAGTCATTTTGTCAGTCATTTTCTTCAACATGCAGCAGTTCTACAAGCATGGTGTTTAATTAAGTTATGCAGTACAAAGGAAGTCATTGGTATTAACTACATATTATTCAGGTGTATTAGATATATCATAATCAATCATATTGACTGTACGATTGGCCTAGTGGTTTACTGCCACGTCACGTCACGCTGCCAAGTGTCAGTGCCAATCCTACACGGCCTACACGGGACAAGATTGTCTGGGTGTTCATTGTTTCATGTTTTTTTGATGTATGGGCCTGCCAAAATGACTACTTCGCCTGATGTAAAGCAAAAGCAGAATCCAAGAGTGGTGGTCACCATACTCATTGCGTATGCAGACAATGCAACCATGAAGCATGGTGATTCACACCATGGCGGCCTTGTGATGCTTCTTATCGTTGGTTTGTAAGATCCCCCGGACACAGGATGTATTAGTATATTCCTAATGCGGAAGTTGCTTTATAAAAAAAAAATGTGGGGAACATATCAAAAATGCATTTGCGGCGCGTCATTTGGGTGAAAATGAGGGATTCATTTCAGGTCATTTCCATAATCAAAAGTTTTTTGTTGTTATAAAAATAATCTACCATACTTCGCAATATGAACATGTAATTTTTCAAGAGTTTTAAGCAATTATGTTTTACATGATATAGTCACAAATTAATTTGTTTTTAAGTTATGTATTTGTGGTTTCAGGATTTTTCTTTAAATGTGAGGCTTTGTTTTTTATCAAACATAATATTCAACAAATTACATTTTTTTTACCTGCGAAGATTCAAATTATAACTCTTTAAATGTACATTTTCCTGCCTTGCCTGCTCATTTTCATAGAGTAATTTTGATCGTATAAAATCAAGCCGCCTGCACCGTCCGCCCACTAATAAGTCAAAACTTTTTTTATACTACTTACGCACGCGGCTCCTTTAATTCGTGTCGGCGTTCCTTTGACAATGAACCGCAGGGCCCAGAGCGGCACGATCAAAATGACACTATGAAAATGAACAGACTATATATCGCATTAAAAACCAAGGATACCAAAAACAGTTAATAATGGACTGTTAAACTAACGGATAGACAACAAAGTGATCGTAGATATATGAATTCTGTTTCTTTCTCTTGAGAATAAAAATCTAAAATATTAATTGTTACATTAAGAGCAGAAAATACTTCGGGAATAATTAGTGAAATACAATTAATATTCAGTAGAGGAATTTCCTAATATCGGTGTTTGCTCTTCTTCTCCTAAATGACTTTAATCATTTTGATGACATGAAGTTCTTATAGCGTGGATGTTAATAACGTAATTAATAGTTATTATAAAAAAAAAACACGACAGCATTAATTAACTGAAAAGAGAAAACTAAGTATAACAATCATCAATCACCCATAATGTCCCACTGTTGGGCTCAGGTCTCCTCTCAGGAGAGGGTTAAGGCCATGCGTCCCCTCGCTGGCCAAGTGCGGGTTGGGGACTGGCAACACAACGTCATAGCTACGACGGCGCGGTCAGTACCTGGATGGGTGACCGCTGGTGGTATGTTACCATGAGCGTCTCCGTGATTCGGAGGTCACGTTAAGCAGTTGGTCCCGGTTGTTATCATAGGATAACAGTCGTGAAGCACCCAACGGCAAGATTACGGAGTATCACAATATATATATATAAAATTCAAATCAATCAAATAATGAAATGACTATTTATTCAAATTCAAATTAGTCAAACCAAACACTTTATGGTACCGCATGCGGTGACAAAAGAAGTTTAGGTATATCGTGTTTTTTCTCCTTAGAAAGGTTAAAAAGCGCTCGGTCGGTTCCGATCGTGTGGAGCGCGCATCGGAACCGACCGACCGACTAAGGTGACCTTGGTCGGATTGTTATAAAAGTGGACAGTGTAGAAGCCGGTTGTCCGACCGAATGTTTGGTTGGTCCCAACGGCCTTGATCGGAAGCGCATCCAATCCGACCAAGGTCACCTTGGTCGGTCGGTCGGTTCCGATCGTGTGGAGCGCTTTTTAATAAATAAATTGGCAATAATAAATTCAAGTAAGTAACTAATTGGCCCTGTATAAAATAAAGTACCTACCTACATTACGTCAATTCTTGGTGGTATTACGTATAATGAACCTGGATTAAGCTGATCCGAAATTTCGCGTCACGCAGGCCTTTATGCTGTCAAAAGTAACATTTTTCATTCACTCTCTAGATTATGTTCAAACAAGGTTACATGGAAAATGTTTTTAATTGGAAATAAACATTGTGTGTTTAGAGAGTTTTTTTTATTATGCAGTATAATTTTGTTGTTTTTTACTCGATAAAATATAGCGAGTATACTTCTTTAGGCGCGTTGAGCCCTTTTTAGGTGAACAAAAATCAACGTCACAGCGTCACCGACATGCTGACGTCACAAAACTTCTTAGGCCGCGTTGAGCACTTTTTGGTAGGGGAAAATCTTATGAGTTCGCGTCACCGTGTCACCGATATGATGATTAACTTTAAACGTTATGAAATTTTTAATTTTACACATTCATTTTACAAAAAGGACTGCCGATATAAGTGAATACTTATAACTTAGAATGTTATTTATAATAGGTCTTTACCTATGAAATTGCCGTTTTGTATGCAATAAGTGAAAGTACTTATTTTTTAAAACTTTTTTATTTCTGTTATTTGAAGTAATCACCCATGCAATCGACGCATCTTTGCCAACACATTGGCATTTTTTTTGATGCCCTTCTTGGAAAAATCAGCTGGACGGGAGGCAACAAAGTCTTCAAAGGCATTTTGTACTGCCTCTCGGGAATTGAATTTTTTACCCACTAAAAAGTTGTCTAAATTTTGGAAAAAGTAATAGTCGGTAGGTGCAAGGTCTGGTGAGTATGGCGGATGAGGGAGAGCTTCCAAACCCAGCTCTTGCAGCTTGGAGACTGTCTGTTGCGCAGTATGGAGTTCGCGCGATGTCGTGAAGGAGCAGTGGGGACGACCGATTGACCAAAGCTGGTTACAGATGTGCAAGCTTCTCCATCATTCTCTCCAGTTCTACACCGTACACATCTGCATTAATGCTCATGCCGTTATGTAAAAAGCTGTGGTGAATCACACCCGCACTAGACCACCAAACAGTGACAATCACTTTTTTAGGGGTCATTTTTGGTTTAGGGCATTGCTTTGGTGCTGAACCAGGGTCTAACCAACTTGCTGAGCGCTTTCGATTGTCGAACAGAATCCATATTTCGTCGCACGTAAGAATTCGTTTCAAAATTCCTTCATTTCTTTGCCTGTTGAGCAGCGCAAGGCAAGTCTCGACGCGTACGTTGCGCTGGCGATCGTTAAGGTCGTGGGGCACCCATCTATCAAGCTTTTTTACCTTGCCAATTTGTCGCAAATGGATCAATATTGTTTTGATGCTTACATTAAAAGCTGCTGCTAGCTCAGCTGTAGATTGAGTTTCGTCAGCTTCCACAATCGCCTTTAATTCATTATTGTTAACCAAAGTCTCCGGACGACCACGAGCTTCATTTTTCATTTCACGGAACCGGGAAAACCAATAACTGGTTGTGCGTTCGTTTGTACAGTTCTCTCCGTAAACGTTTTTGATGTTACGTGCCGTTTGTGTCGCGTTGGTGCCACGACGGACTCATATTCCATAATTACACGAATTTTTAAAGTATCCATTATGACGAAAAATGTTCAAATGTAATGAAAATACAACGCTAATCAGAAAATAAAAGACTGAGTTTGTAAATAGAACGTCATGGTTTTAAAACAAAAATAATTTGAATTAAGAATACAGAGCCATTACAAACTTTTTTTTATTTGAAATGACCAGTACTGAAGAACGGCAATTTCATAGGTAAAGACCTAATAACTTCGACTGTTATTGGCATGTTGTAAAAGGTTCTGAAATACTCAAAAATAGAAACTTTGCAGACAATGAAAATATACCACTAATTGAATTTGTAAATGAAACAAACAAATGTAGTAGAGACACGCTGATTTCAGCACAATCGAGCCGCCGCCAGTACTACCCTCGCACAGAAGATCAACGTTAAATGACAGCAGCAGTGCTGTCGTGTTTCGTTGATTAGAGAGTGACCGGAGGCCCAATAATGCAGAAGCATCACTAGGCTGATATGATGTGGGTCACCATACTGCATTGTTGCATGGTATGCATTCGCAATGAGTATGGTGACCACCACTCTTGGAGACTGCTTATGTTTTCCATCAAGGAGAGTAGAGTCATTTTGGTAGGCCCTTACATAAAAAAACCACATGATTTAAATATGTCCAATGATCGAAAACTCAGTTCTACATAATATAAAACGACAATGCGATTTTTACGCGATACTTAAATAAAATTTGAATCAAACATTTTCATTTCCTACTTTAGTTACCATAAGCCGATTGTATCTTTTTTTAGAACAAAATGAACTAATTGAAAGTACTACTAACTACTAAATCTAAGTATTATTGAAATTCATGATTACAATGATGCAAACAATTAAAATAATATTGAACGAACCCTAACTCCACAAACTCTACATCTCAGTAAAAATGTATGGCTTCGCCGTTTCAATACCATACCACCAAGAAGGGGAAACGAACGCCTTTTGTGTTTGCAAATATCTAGTTTCTGAAGTAATGTGTTATACGAATATTTAGTTTCTGAAGTAACGAAACAGCCAAGCCATACATTTTTACTGAGATGTAGAGTTTGTGAAGTTAGGGTTGGTAGAGAGTTAGGGCGTGTATATTCAGAACCTTGGCTCTACATGAGATCTGATATCTTTTTCACAGGGTAAGCCATATGCAGTCGTCTTGGCAACATTTTACATGAAAATGTTTTTGGTGGGACTTTTTTTTTTTGCAAGTTGCTTGGTGCAGTTTTTTTTCTTTTTTTAGGGCTGTATTTCTTGTACATCTACTTTCTTCTTTCGAAAAAGTCCGTGTACCAAAAATAAAACCTCTAGCGTAAACATTTGTGAAAGTCTCATACAAACTTCCACCCCCCAAATCTGGGGGTTGGAGGGCAAAAGTAATAGGTTTAGGATTTTTTTTGTTGTTTGTATACTAAACTTAGTTTACATACCAAATTTCAGCTTTCTAGCACTTCGGAAAGTACCCTAACAGTTTTGATGATCATCAGTGTGTCAGTGACGAAATCGGTGTTTTTTAGGTATCAATAAAATCCAAAGTATCAGAGGTACGCAAATGAAACTTTTATGTTTTATTAGTCTATTGGTAACATCATATCCTGAGAATTTGAACGATCTGGTATATCGGGAACCAAAGTTATGAAGGTTCAAAAAAACGACGAAACACTTCGAGAAAAGGTAGGTAGTGCCCTTGCACTTCGTTTGGCTCGTCTTGGCGGGGGCACGACCATGCCCCCAGATAAAAATGTAACAGATCCAATTCTGTACATTAAAGATATTTAGAAATTTTTTTTTGGAGGGCTCTCTATAATCGATACTGAAACCAAAATTCTTTTTTTTTTGTCTGTCTTTCTGTCGGTATCTTGGCCGCGCATCACGCTGAAACTACTGAAACTACTTCAAATGAAATTTGGCATGATTTGAGTTCATACTACGAGGTAGGACATGGGATACTTTTTATCCCGACATTCAGCACCGTTTCTTGGAGAGAGGGGATGAAAGTTAAAATATGTACTTAGTTGTAATTCAATAACACAATCCGATTTCTTTCATTCCTTTTTTGCTAGAAAGAAAAAAAATAAAAGATAACGGGAAAAGTGTTTTTTTTGTCCGCGACTGTACACTGCCTGTGGGAAGCTGACACAGATATGTAAATATGACAGTACGAAGTTCGCCGGGTCAGCTAGTAAATAATATTATTGTATATTAATTGTTATTTCAATTGAATTGTATTTATATTTTGTCATGATCTTGTACAACCTGTAATATAGACATTTGAATAATTAAAATCACATAAACATGCATATAATTGTTGCTCGGAGTGTTAATAGATATGAAAACCAGATTGATGTTGATAATTTGAATTCAATCATTATGAAATTTCCAATTTTAAAACTTTCAGTTACAACTTTTCATTTCCATCTACAATTTTTTTTTAATAAAATGTATGCAAATCATTCATAAGCAGGTGGACAGGCCATAATATATATTCGTTTAAAGGAGCACTTATTTTCAACGTGACAAAAATTCGTTTTTATAGAGAAACTAGCGGCCCAGTACGTGCTTCGCTACGTATAAAGTGAAATAACAAAAATTGTGATATAATTTGAGATTTAAACTATCCTATCTCTCAAGTTGGATCGAACTGCACATGGTGTGCAAATTTTATTATAATCGGTTAAGTGGTTTAGGAGTCCATTGAGGACAAACATTGTGACACGAGATTTATATATATTAAGATTTAAGTCAATAGTTTGTGTATTTTTTTAGCAAGACTTCGATGAAATCATAAAAAGAAGTAAACGCTATAGAGTGATAAATGAAAATTCTGTTAAAATGTTAGTTTTTACGCATATTTTCAACGAATTCAAATTGTAGTGTGATAACGCGCTTTTAACACCAAAAAACCGAACGCTATGTGAAAACTATAAAATTGAACAGACATTTGCCGCGAGGCCAATGCTCCAGATAAAAATATTTTCTGATAGTATGGTATGGTATATTGGTATATATGTATATATAGTATGCAAACGTGACATCTCATGACAATTGTTTTTCGCTTCCTCTTGCACCCGTAACTCGAGGGTCATAATGTCGGTGAAGTTCTAACAAAAAAACTGTGTATAATCACAAATTTTAACAAAAAAAACGACTTCAATCTGGACCTGGACTGGAAATAGGACCATTTGGGTAGCACCAGCTTTCAAATAAAAAAAAGAATCATCAAAATCGGTTAACCCAGTCCAAAGTTATGAGGTAACAAACATAAAAAAAAAAACAGTCGAATTGAGAACCTCCTCCTTTTTTTGAAGTCGGTTAAAAATGAGAGTTCAACTACTTATAAAGTGTAGATAAAAAATGACATTCAGCTCAGCAATCGCGACTACTAGTTACTAGTCTAACTGTTACGAATGAATTCCAATATTGAATTACGTAAAGACCAATTCACCCAAACGACACTCCATTGGGATGTAATCATTCGACGAATCATATACATTTTTTTTATTGTTTGTCAAGCACTTAGGGTTGTGCTTGGCCAACATTTAGACAGTGTTTTGTCTATTGTTAGGGTTGACATTTTAGTCGACATTTTTTTTTATAACTTTGTTTGTCATCATCATGTTTTTTATAACTTTTTCAGGTATCGGGGTTGCCACGAAATTAGCAAATGTTCATTCTAGGGCTGTTACTTACTTACAAATGTTTTTCTTTTGATTTGATTTTTGTTATTGCCACTTATCACTTGTATTTTTTAACAGTAGGGTTGTCCCTAATAATTAGTAGTTTTTTTGTTAACTTTAACTTAGATTTTTTTGAACTTACGTATGAAGTCTCGAACAGTGTCGTCATTTATTACCGAAGATTGTCTTGTTACTAACGTTGCCCACTCCCCAACTTTCTTATTGTTTTTTTTTCTATGTTTAATTCCTTCCCCTCCTTAGTTAGGCTTGAAGGACAACAAACCATCCACCGGTGTGTCTTCTTTGAGTGCAGCTCTGAATAAATAGGGTCTGCTCTCTGTATGTTTGGCGTACGCACGGCCTTTGAGATAGGTTTACGTTTCGGACGACCATTTTAGCGTGAGGTATGAAAGGATTTTTGTGTTTAGTGTTGGAGCACCCGGGACGTGTGCACGCATTTCCTCGTACGGAAATGCTTCCTCTTGGGGGGGAGACTGTAACGTGGTAGATATATATTAGACGGTATCATTTATAAATAATCGATTGTACGCAAGTGTTGTGATTAGTCGAGTTGGTAGGTACACCACTATTTGCGTGTACCTTATTTAATTGCTGTCGGTATATGGAGATTTTGTCATTTCGTGCTACAAACTTAAACCACAAACTGCTATAAACTACCAAACTGCCGTTGTGCTGATCTTTATGCAACTGTTAATTGTGAAATTGTTAGTTGTTTACCTATACGTGACCCGAATATATTTCGGTAAGTTAATTCCCATATTTAAATCACCTTATTCCGTTCCAGAGCTATTAAAGTGCTTAGTCGCTGTTAATTTAATTATAAATATTTAATTTAACTCAAATACCCGCAATCACCTTATGTGATTGCGGATTCAATAATTGTAATTGCTTTGCCGTTGGTAGTTGTTTGTGTATCTATTATTTCCTTAATCTGTGTAATTGTGAAGTGTCTGTGAACGTGCAGCGAATGCCTGAACGGGTGTTCGTTGCGCGTTTCGACGCTGTGTGTGGTACCCTACTGAGGCCGCCTACCTTCTCCGCTTCAGGGTCCACCCTACGGGTTCGCATCCACCCTACGGGTTCGCATCCACCCTACGGGTTAGCATCCACCCTACGGGTTAGCATCCACCCTACGGGTTCACGTCTACCTTACGGGTTACAAGTTCACCCCACGGGTACGAAGCCACCTTACGGCCAGCGGCCAGTCTGCGGGCAGAGCGTCGGGTGACTCCACTGTGCCGCGTCACCGACGAAGGGGCCACCACAGGCACGTCCTAAACAGTGTGCGATCCCGATTCATCAAAACCCTTAGACGAAACACCCGCAACCCTGACTTTAAGCTACCGAAGCATTTCTTTCTTTTGTTTAAATATACTAAGTGTTACCATAAATATCTTTCATTTATTTATCCCACGTATAAAGGTTACACTCTCTTTGTGTTGGAGGAACATGACACCCGTTCCTCCACAGTTCCACTTCATCGATTTCGTAGGCGACTTCAAAAAAAGGATGGGTTTATCAATTCGACAGTATTATTTTTATGTTTGTTATCACATAACTTTCGACTGGGTAAACAGATTTTGATGATTCTTTTTTTATTCGAAAGCTGGTGTTAACCGTTTGCTGCTTTTTTCAATTTGGTCCAGTTCTAAAAGTCAGATTTTTTGTTAAAATTTATGATTATAACGACTTTAGATCAACCAGGTCAGAGTGCTACTATACTTGAACAGATCAATCTACTCGAAAGTCTAGCAACTTATAACCATTTATCCCATAGATGTTATCCATCCGTTGGACTATGTACTTTATTTTAACGTATTAAGAATCGAAATAAATAACCTAATACAGAACAGATAAATCACTCAGTTCAATCTCGATGATACTATCATGTAAGCGAACATTTCTCACATAACAAACCGAATAAAATCAGACAAACAAACTCCAAACTTTGTTGAAATAAATGCTTTGTTGTTGCTGTCCTACTTACTCGTATGAGGTTGGTTGAGATAAAGTATGCAGAAAGAATTCTTTTGGATAGATTTATCAAAGGCAACCGTTGTTCGAGATGTCTAGTTTGCTCTAGTTATCGGCTGATCGGGACTTATCCGTTAAGTTCGAGACTTATTCCGTAGGTATCTCAAATAACATTGTAAATGAGATGGTGAGTTTGTTTCTGATACTTTCATACATTAAGCGCTTGACTATTAGTTTAAAAATTATATATTACAAGCTTTTGCCTGCGTATTCGCCCGCGTTTATCAGTTATCTCGATAAAGAGTAGCCTATGTGCTTCCTCAAGAATCAAAGTATCACCAATTTAAATTTCATTGAAATCGGTGTATTTATCCATGAAATGTAACTGACATAAAACCGGCTAATTCCGTAATGGCCACTATGACCTAAAGTTTATGATACCGATAAAAAAGTATTTTGCAAGTCTGTATACATGTTTTTTTACATTCCATAAGACTCCTGTCCTACCTGTTTTGTTTTTATTGCCTTCCTCCAAAAACTACTTTATCGAAATAAAGTATAGTTTCTCGTTCGGAATTCAATCAGATCTTTACGCCTCTGACAATGACAACGATACCCATCTATACAAAAATAGCGTGAAATAATCCACGGCAATATGGCCGCTTCAGAATACGGCCACGGGGTCCGGATGTGATTTATTACCGGCTGTATCTCGACAAAGATACTTTGTGTCGACGAACAGTCTCCGGACCACGATTTACTAGGGCTTTGAACTTTCAGGCTGATGTATTTCACGTGTAATATATTTACTTGAAACTCAATAAATTTTTACTATAAAGTGGCTAAAACCTCCTTTATGCTGACAGACCTTTGTGGACTATTAATGATGTTGAAATATTAAGTAGGAAGAATAAGGTAGTTTACAGGCAATTAATAATCATAGGGTAGTTAAAAGATGTAAAAAAAATATTGTGTTTTTATTTTGCTTTAAGATGAGACTATCCAATCCCACTTCTATATCGGGGTGCTATGGACTAGGCATAAAGGCCTATGTCTATCAGAGGCTAATGACGATACGATCATTTGTAATTTAAGTACATTCATTTCTTGTTTGAGACTGTTAGATTTTGTGGTTCTGGACAACGGAACTTGTGGTTCTGGAGTTGATTAATGTTGATTTTTTAACCGACTTCAAAAAAAGAGGAGGTCATCAATTGGACTGCATTTTTATATATTTTTAAGTTTTAACCTCATAACTTTCGATTGGTTGAACCGATGATTCTTTTTTTATTTGAAAGCTGGTGCTTCCCGTGTGGTCCCATTTGGTCTAGTTCTTAAAGCCTTTTTTTTGGTTCTTTTATATAGAGCGATACCCAATATGTAGAATTGTAGATACAACCTTGTCGAACCCGAAACTTTCTGATTATTAATATTCTGTAAATAATGTTTCAAGAAAACGTAAATAAGCATTCGTTTTTTTATTAGAAGTCAAGTTTTCTCTTCTTTTTATATGGCTGGCTGCCATACTAACACCAACTGAATTAAAAATTAAATAATTATGGTTATGCAATATTAAACACAAATAATTGAGACCAATTACACTAATTAAATCGATGTTTATTTACGTCGACCTTAATATTCTCTTCCGAGTTGTCCTGGTTGTTTAGACGTACCTAATCGATTCAGTAATCGAGTTCCCAAACTCGGATATGAGGTTACTCGATGCGGGTATAATTTATAACTGGGTCGTACCCGACCAATATGTCGGTTGCGCCTGTTTCTGTTAAAGGCGATATTTGGGATAATTACAGTAATTTGTCAAATGTTACACTTTGGCTTTCGGTGAATCAATTTCGATCTAGTTTCGTTTGAAGCACGTTGGCAATAATTATACGATGTTCATTACTACTAACTTCGTTAGACAGGAATTAATTTTCCTGTTGAAAGTCGGAGTTGACGTCATCGGTGACACGCTTTGCTGCAGATCAGGTGTACTTTAGTCTTTTAAATATAGCTCTTTGACAGTTGTCACTAGTGTCATTTTCATCTATATCTATATATATATATATGAATCGCCGAAATGTATGTACGGTCGCGCATAACTTCCGATCGGCTACACCAAATTAAATATTTATTTTTATCATGTGCTCATTTCTGTTAGGACAAGGTTTGTATGCAAGAAAAATTAAAAGATAACGGGAAATGTATTTTTCTGTCCGCGACGGGAAGTTGAAACAGATATGTAAATATGGCGGTACAAAGTTTGCCGGGTCAGCTAGTATATAAATGAAAATGAATCACTTTAATTTATGTACGCGCATAGTTTCCGATCGACTGCATCAAAATAGATAATTCTTTTTCTATGTTTTTGCTATTGTTAGGACGAGGTTTGTATTAAAGAAAATTATAACGAAACCGGAACTATATCATTTTTATTCCACGACTGTATTACCTGTGGGAAGCTGAGGCGGGCATAAACAATAAAAACAAGCTTTTAGGACTTTTATAAAAAAAAATCGAAAAAACTGACGGTACGAAGTTCATCAGGTCAGCTAGTTTACAGTTTCGTAGCTACCTGTCACAGAAATCAATCTACATTTTAAGGACTGTAATAGGTGGCACTACTACAATCCTTTAAAGTGTTACATATTGGTCACATGAAAAGATTATTCGATAAGCAGTATCGATAAAGTATACAATGTGGTGTACATTCAAAATTCAAATACCACTGAACATCACTAAAAATAAAATTAGAGTTTCGTTTAAAACCGTTGTAATATAACGCCAAATGAGAACAATTAATTACTTACTATTACCTAATTATGTTAATTAGAGGTCGCCTAGTGGCTGAATTATGACTATAATTCGTTTTTGATATATTTAACGGCCAGTATAACTTGAGCCATCCTTATATGGTATTTTCCAGCTGTGAAAGGTCTACTAGTACTAGATGCTTATTGCTTGATATTGCCATTAGTTATGGTAATTTATTTTGTGACTAACATATGGGTATTACTTTTGTACTATTCTTATACTCTTACAATAAAGAAATATGTATTGTTTATGATATAGAAAGGCAAATTACCACATGATGGTAAGTGGTGACCTTTGAGCCTCTATATACATATTTACATTCAAAAGTCTTAAAATAAACTATCGATATATAACAAGAACGTCCCTAATATCTATACAACTGAAATCATTTATCTAATTACAGATCACTGTAGATATAATTTACATGGTAAGTGTTTAATGTACTGTTTGGTTACAAGGCATTTCAATCTTCAAAGCAAATGTGATCAAGAGAGTTAATCACTTGATAGATATTACATTATCATGAATTAATTATTGATAGAGTAAATACGAGCTCAATCTATGTATCGATTATACTATTTATTATTATTAATCCTAATCCATCATTTAGATTGGGTACTATTTTTTTGTTGATGGGTTGAAAATTCCTTCGAAACTCCGGCTCCTAGGGGATTGAGGAGTCAGGTATGTGGTGATTGCACTAAAACCACCCCTGCGACCGGTCTCAGGCTCTGCTCCGAGGAGGAGGACCCGGGCCATGTTATTTCAGGTCCACCACAGGATTGGACGCCTCGTCTATCCAGACTCTATCCTGGGGAAAGCCTAGGCTTCTCCCTGCCTTTCTGCCCAATCGTTATATGTTACTATTACTGCTATTACTAGACTAATCGAAGTCTAAATATTTTTTAACGGACTTAAAAAAAGGAGGAGGTTCTCAAATCGACATATGTTTATCGACACGATATGTTTTTTTTTATGTGTGTTCGCGGATAACTTCGTCATTTATGAACCTATTTTTAATGGAAAGGAGATATCCCAACGGTGGAACCATGATAAGGACGCTAAGATCTGATGATGGCATCCAAGAGAAATTGAGTCGAACCTGAAGTCGGTTTTTATTTTGTTTTTTTTTTTCATTTATTACATTCCAAATGACTCGTAACCGAGTAAACACATTGCATAGTGGAATCCTAATAAAGTCAGTTTTTGGATAAGTGACCATTGTTAAAACATTGAGACCAGAGTGCTTTGGATAGTAAGCGGATAGCTAAATTGTTGGTCCTGGCTGCCATGTGAACATCTCGATCATCATCGAACAATAGTATTTTTATGTATGACTCTGGCAAAGTGACTCTACTTTGCCTGATGGAAAGCATAAGCAGAATCCAAGAGTGGTGGTCACCATACTCATTGCGAATGCAGATAATGCAGCATGATGACCCACACTATGGCCGCCTAGTGATGCTTCTGCATCATTGGGCCTGCGGTTTCGCACTCACCAACGAAACACGACAGCACGAATAGTTACATCAATATACCGACGAAAATCTTTCTAGAGAACTTCGATATCGTCTATTACTTGAGTTGTGGAGGACTGATTGTAGTCGTTTCATGTAAAAAATCGTGTCTTAGTAGATCTAAAGTACCTACCTAGTTTGGGTTGGTATCTTCGTTTTCAAATTTTATACCCTGAGAGGTGGTATTTCTTCTTTAAATTTCAATGGAAAAAATAATATCTCATGTTTTTATAATAATTATTTTACGGGAATTAACGCGAACACTTATTTAAGGTATTACATACCTCTAATTTGCCTGACGTTTCGACCAGGTTGCCGTGGTCACAGGCGGAGAAAATGATTATTATATCATGGAACGCGAAAGTTTCAAAGTTAGTATCTCATGTTTTTATTATTTTTTATGTATGAGTCTGTCAAAGTGGTTCTACTCTGCCCGATGGAAAGCATAAGCAGAATCCAAAAGAAAAGTTACTGAAAACTTTTATGCTTCTAATTCTATTATTAAACAAAAGTGAGCTAGTTATTGAGTCTCTGTTACCATCCAATACGACGATATATATATATATATATATACAAATAGCCTTATACACATATACCTACAGATATGTTGTACATAAAGCCAGAGTACATCGACCGTATCGAAATGTATTGTTTAGCCGTGTGAAACCCGCTGTTAACTCTTAGTAATCCGGTATCGAATGCTGGTGTCTATTTCTAATGGCTGACTATTTTGGATATCGTGCTGGAATAAATTCAGGATGCTATACATGAAATTTCAAGTTGGAAAATGATCGGAAATATACATCCACACTTCCATACTATGATATAGATTCGAAAATAACTCCATCTGTTTGTTACGCTTTCACGTTCAAACAGTTAAACTGATTTCTATAAAATTTTGAATGCCTTTGATTCTTGAAGAATAATATAGGCTACTATTTACCACGATAGTATAGCTAGCATAATATAGTTAGTAAACCCATAAAAATATTTTATAAACTAATCAAACTTATTATTTTACTGAGCTGTGGTAAATATTCATCGTTACCAACAGCCTCAAGGTGTCCACTGTCTTATTTTAATGTCCGTTATATAGTTGCTCGAGAGCTTTAAACGCCGACTCCCACAAATTACGATTTTTGAGTTACATCTTTTTTAACTAAGCGTGCGACAACAAAAACATTATTATACACTCGGGCCATTATTACGAATCCGTTGATACCTAATTCATTAAAATCAGTTCAGAAGTTTTGGTGCTACGGCGGAACATACCAACATACATTGACTGCCAAAACTATAACTCTTTCTTTTGGCTTCGACCTAATCGGGTAAATAAATAAAACAAGAGGTTTTTTTTTTTTTATATATTTTTTTTTGGAAATAAAACTTAAAATAAATTCAACATCAGCTTGTCTGCACAGGTGGTCTAATTGGTCAAAATTTCCTTTATAAGTAGCCTAATAATCACAGGAAAAAGTTGCCATAGCAAGAAAATAAAAAATAATGTCATCTTTCGCCCGTAGCTTTAGTAGGTCAACACTGTGATTCTAACTTATTCTCGTATATGCAAAATTCAATAAAACTTTAAATAAAACTAGCTAGCTCCGTAAACAGGAACTATAAGCTGACTTTTACGACACAGATAAAAAAGAATTTTATATCTAGAAGAGTTCCCTTGAGGAATATAGAGGTTAAAATGTTGCTGTCGAGAGCTTTGCTTCAGCATATATGGGCTGGTTCGAACGGAGTGATAACATGGCCACACAGAAAACCAGCTTAACTAATTATTTCCATAGATTTCGCGGAGATAGTGAGATGACGGACCAATTGATTTAGTCACTACCACTATAGATCACAGCTAAGAGGCACGACCTCTTAGCTTGGGTTCGATTACAACCCAGGACAAATCATATGAAGAACACAATCTATGTCTGTGTGTAATTTATGGGTGTATGGATTTAGAAATCCATCTAATACCTTTAAACGAGCAATTCTTATATATATATGTAATCTGAATCTCGGAAACGGCTCCACCGATTTTCATAAAATTTTGTATGCAGGGTGTTTCGGGGGCGATAAATCGATCTAGCTAGGATTCATTTTTAGAAAATGTCGTTTTATTCGTGTTTTTAACAATCAAATATATAAAATCAATGAACATCTAGCGCCATGTATCGCAACTCGAGCGAACTACATTAAACTATACTGGAATAAGGTGCAGAATAAACAGTATCAGGGCGTACCAAGAGAGAGCGCCACTTAACTTTTCTTTTTATTGGAAGAAAGATAACAAAAAGGTGGCGTTTGGATAGTCCCGATGTTGCCGAAAAACCCATTTATAAAAAAAAAAACCGAGCGACGCTCGGTAATCCAGGTACTATATCACTATGTTATACAGGTGGTATTCAAAAATATATAACTATGTTGTTTTTATATATGGGCCTTGTCAAAGTGACTCTACTCTGCATGGAAAGCATGAGCAGAATCCGACACATACTCACTGCGAATGGAGTCAATGCACTCATCAGACATCTGGTTACCATAGTACAGGGTTTGCCTATTATTGTGTTATTATATTTTAACTGCTTCGTTGGTCTTGCGTTTGACGTATGCAACTGCCGATCAAGAGGTCTCGGGTGTCGGGCCAAAAGATTTATTGAGTTTTCTGATTATAGAAATACTTAATAACAGCTCGGAGTGGGTCTGAACCCTCGTGCCTCGGAGAGCACGTAAAGCTGTCGGTCCTGATCTCTCCCCGATCATGTCGGTTAACCGTCCCGTCGGGTTCTGAGAGAGAGGGAACAGAGAGTGCACCTGTGTTTGCGCACACACTTGTGCACTATAATATCTCCTGCTTAGTTGGCTAGTCTCCGTTGAGACCGTTATCGGCTAGGAGAACATTTTTATTATTATATTAGAGGCCTATCATACTTGAATCACTCGAGTTACAAATACCTATGGTGGTTAAATAATTTGTAAGAGAATTGCTAGATAGTGTGTCGAATTATGAGCTAACCTATATATTTTTGCGTTTATGTTAACAAAACAGTTCGTGGTTACATTTAATTTTATTTGTGCTCTTTAAGCTGCATCCACACTACAGTCAATAAAGGAATTAGAAGGTATCGGGAAAATACTTTGGTGGTAAAAAATAAAAGTAACGATAACCCTTTATTTTATTTATGTTATCATTTGAAACTTAACTACGCTCTCGAAATATAAAACTCTTTTAGTTTCGCAAAAGTTTGATTTTATTTACAAAGTTTTTAATTTTTAGATTTCTGTGAATGTTCTTGTAAAAGTAGACAAGTGTCTCAAATATAAATAAAAAAGCGGCCAAGTGCGAGTCGGGCTCGCCCATGAAGGGTTCCGCGGCAGCAAGTAACATAATGTAATTTTTATTTTATTTTTATATTTGTGTTGATTGAATGAAAGGTAAATTGCAGTTTACGATTTATGACGTATTAAAAAAAAACTACTTACTAGATTTCGTTCAAACCAATTTCCGTTGGAAGTTTACATGGTAATGTACATCATATATTTTTTTTTGATTTATCATTCTCTTATTTTAGAAGTTAAAGGGGGGGGGGACACTCATTTTACCACTTTGGAAGTGTCTCTCGCGCAACCTATTCAGTTTAGAAAAAAATGAAATTAGAAACCTCAATATCATTTTTGAAGACCTATCCATAGACACCCCACACGTATTAGTTTGATGAAAAAAAATTTTTTGAGTTTCAGTTCTAAGTATGGGGACCCCCAAAATTTATTGTTTTTTTTTATTTTTGTGTAAAAATCTTAAAGCGGTTCACAGAATACATCTACTTACCAAGTTTCAACATTATAGGTATAATAGTTTCGGTAAAAAGTGGCTGTGACATACGGACGGACGGACAGACAGACGGCCAGACAGACAGACAGACATGACGAATCTATAAGGGTTCCGTTTTTTGGCTTTGGCACGGAACCCTAAAAAGCAATTTAATGCCAAGATTCTTGTTTTTCTTAATCTTTACAGTTAAATTCCAGATAAGACACATAAAGAAGTTAAGAAAACTAATTCTTGGATTGGCTGTGAAAATTTGTACATGAGATGATGTTCTCAAATGATAACCGCTATGTTTTCAACTTTTTTTAGATTTACTTTTGTATATTGAGGATAAAATATAAAAAAAATCTGAAAAACACGAAAATTTATCATAAGTGATATTTAAAACAGTGAGTTTGTTAGCTCCTCGCACGAAATTCATTATTGTTATGGGTACAAAAAAGTGCACACAAACAAAAAGCAGGTATATTATGTAGTCAATTTTAGTACTTCTATAAGAAAAAAACATATTTATTGGAATTAAAAGAATAATATTTTTAGGTAGTCATTTATTTCGAAAGGAATTCCATGCAAAATCATTCGAGTCTAGTACACCTGTGCACAGTGTAGAGTCGCCTTTAGCCAGGGACGCTGGAGTATTTTACAACTCAGGCTTTATTTCAAAGGAACTTCCATTGAGAATGCGTAGTTCTCTTCGAGTAGATACGCGGAGTTAATGCTGTTTTGTATAATAACTTCTCTGGGGCTGAATTATACGGGGCTGTGCAATATTCATTTCGTGCACTAATTATTATGTTCGGAATGTTTCTTCCATTTTCTTTGTGTGAACATGGAGAATTATTTATTTTGTGTTTCTTTTGTTTACAGAGAAGATTTTTTGATATTGCTGTTTTATTCTTGAGTAGGTCTGGTATATGAATGTTGCTAAACCACAAATATAGTGCACGCCATTTTTTGTGACGTACGGGTCAAACAAGTAGATAGATTAGCTTTTTTTTTTTTTTATGTGTGGCCCGCCAAAATGACTCTACTCTGCCTGATGGAAAGCATAAGCAGAATCCAAGAGTATTGGTCGCCATATTCACTGCGAATGCAGACAATGCAGTATGGCGACCCACACCATGGCGGCCTAGTGATGCTGCTGCATCTTTTAGTCTAGTCAACAAGTATGGAACTTGTTGACTAGACTATTTGGGCCTCCGGTCTCGCACTCACCAACGAAACACGACAGCACGAACGTGGTCATTTTACGTTGATTTTCTGTGCGAGGGTAGTACCGCCCCGGTCGAGCCGGCCCATTCGTGCTGAAATCAGCGTGGCTCTACTACCTCTAGCTGATGGAAAGTGACTATTATCGTCACAAAGATCGACACAGGTCTTGGTTATCGTGATGGATGACAACCTTCCTCCGGTTAAGTGAAGATTGCTGCTCAACCGTCGGGACAAAGGTGGAAGTCTAGGTACCATGTATGTGTAATAACAAGACAAAGTTTAAAAAACTAAAACCTGACTAAATAAAAGCTTTTGATAAAATGTATAAAGCCTATGTCACCCAAGCAATTATGAAACTATTGACAAATCATTTAATAAAATCGGTTCAGTAGTTTAGGCGCTACAGTAGAGTATACTAACATACATAAAGTTTTCTATTAAAAATTGAGAAGTATTTTCCTTGCTTATGACTTTGCTGTAATCGGGTGAAAAATCTACCACAAAATAATATCCATGAGCTTTTATATGTAAACCTCTATTAGATAAAATGATTATTTACAGGTTAATTCTTCTCGTTATGTTCAGGATCAAGTTTACAGAGTGCTGCCCAAAAAGACACTCATCTGGATGAATCTTTCCAGAAGTAGTTACGTAACCAAACGTATTTACTAATATATCTACAGCGTTTCCTGTGACGTTGAAATATAATCTACACTAAGACAAGAACCCAAATGTTTCGTTTGATTGTAAAGCTGCGGTCCGAAAGATAGCGAGCAGGAGTAAGCGTTTTAATATTTTAACTCTATTTTAAGTCAGTAAGTGTTGTTCGTGTGGTGGCAGATTCAGAATACGGAGTGTCACCACCCTTATTAATTCCATGGGTATCATAAGAGCCGACTAAAGCCGAGTCTCCACCTAACAAAAGTAGGCAATTTTTGTGTTGTCAACACGTGTTGGTGACCAAAGTTTCTCTTATTTCCTTGTGTTGGCAACAAAAATTGTCAACAAATATTGGGAAGCGTGTTTCTGTTTTTGGCGGTAAACATCAAAAGAATACGCTTGTTGCAGATATTGATTAGCTCTGTGGAGACGCTTAGTTCGAATGTTTTTCAAATTGTTGGCGACTCGGTGTAGACACAATGGAAACCAAAGTTGGCGATTTTTAGAAGAGTTGCAAACAGTTGGAAACACTGAAGTTGCCAATAAAGGGAGCAAACTACGCAGGCCGACATCACTTCAACGAGAAGGAAAAATTAAAAAAAGAACCCTATACCAACCCGTGTGGCTAGCGTGGAGTATTAGGCCAAACCCTTTATTCGAAAGAGAGGCTAATGTCCTGCTGTGGACCATTAAAGGCTATAGATGTCGTCAGTAAGTGGTGTGATGTGTTATTAGAAAAATATGAAAGTATTTCTTTTTTTTTCTTTTTTTTTAAAAAGACAACTCCCGCACAAGGAATAAATCCTGTGTCGCGAGGGACTTTACAAACAAACATGAAACGGACACAAAGAACACCCAAACTCAGAACAACAATTTGTGGATCACACAAAGTGTTTTCCTACCTGGGATTTGAACCCACGACACTTAGCGAAGTAGGAAACGGCGTGGTGACCGTTAAACCACTAGGCCAAACGTGCACTCATGTAGGTCCAATATATTTGTATAGCACTAGCCGTCTCACTCTACTTAGTACAGTGCTGAGCCAAGTGAACATTAAGGAATGATACAAATTTCACACATCTAACAAGGACCATCTGATTCTGTTACGTTATTTAAAATATAAAAAATACTAAGCCCCTGATCTATAACTGCGTATATAATCGCTCTCAGTGGGGCGTGGACATACGAGTATGTAGTGTGGATGTAGTATCTTTGTTTAAGGCTTTGCGAAAATTTTGCCTAAAGCTTTGTGCGGAGTATAGTTTTAATACGAATGTTACGATTCAAAAATGTTGTACTGTTTTTACTGAGATTACAAATTGATCACGTTCTGACTTTATTATATAATTAAAACGTGTTTGTACTACATGATACAATAAAATAAATTGACTTTGCTATAACTTTTATTCAACAGACTGTAATATAATATTGACAATATCAACGTGTCTGCGGCTAATTTGGCTGCCTACGAGTCCTACGACGGTTTCCAATATAAAGGATGTTGGTATTAGAATTTTATAAAATTGTCACAGGAGAACAGCGCATCGTAAAAAGCACGAACGCTTTATAGTCTAAGAGCCGGTGAAGATCGACTTACACACACCTGACAAAAACACACAATACACCTGTATATGTGATATGAAAATAGTGAAATGCGTTATATACAGTGAAAACTTAGTAAAACACCATCTAGTGAAGATAAGCGGAACTACGTCGTTATTTCTGATCCTGCATCGTACAAGAGCTTTTATGGCACAGATAGCAATCGGTTATCAATAAATTTATGTTTATGTAATTGTTGCTATGAAACGTTTTGGAAAATTCTGTACTAAGTAGTTAAAATTGTATACTTCCTGTATCGTCTCGTTAAATTAAGGAAAGAAATACCACCTCTAATAATTCTCTCTCTTCTTCTCTCATTTTCATAATTGAAACGTCACACTTTTATAAAAGTTAATTTCGATTTTTGACGTAAAAATAAAAAAAGGATCTATTAAACAAACAAGACCTTATAAACCCTTATCCTTGCAGAATCATCACACATATATCGTGAGATACTGCAAAACTAGAACGTGACAATAGGGTAAGTTGTGGCAATAAATCCATCATGTCACGCTGTATCTCAGGGTGTGACAGCGTGTCGACGGCCGACAAATGAGATCTCGCCGCAACCTTTCTCAGATGTACAATACTTATGTGGTATTAAGGCCCGCCGCACAAATACGGCCGACTTATTACTGGTAGTTCAATGTTCGCTGGGATTGGCCTTATTATAATACAAGGATCTTTACTTAAGGGTTGTTTTTCTACGTGAAGTAAGACTACGTTTAGAAAATAATTGCTTTGACATAGCCAGTATACTACTTAATTCTGATAAGGTTAAATTTTAAATAACTGACAGTTGTTTAAATTTAAAACTTTATTTTTCGCCATTGAAAACCTTTTTTTAACCCCCGACGCAAAAAGGGGGGTGTTATAAGTTTGACGTGTCTGTCTGTCTGTGGCACCGTAGCTCGCGAATAGATGAAGCAATTTCAATTTAGTTTCTCTTGCATGAAAGGTGAGTTACGTGCGAGTGTTCTTAGACATGTTTCATGAAAATCGGTTGAGTCGTTTAAAAGTTATGGGTGTGAAAGTGGGGAAGAATAACAGAATATCTGCAAAAATATCATTGGCGTATGATTACTCGATTAAGTGCTTGAGTAGGGGGTTTTTTAAATGCAAGAAGTTATTTCTGATTGAAATATTTTTATACTTAATGCCATTTTTCAGTATTCTTGCTATTACTGTTGCAGATGCTGTTTATCAAGTGACAAAGACTACCGACACAGTCCTCCTAATTCTAAAGGGGTGGCAAAAAGGGTGAAAACAATTGTATTTTTGAGTTCCAAGTGTCCATGGACTTAGGATGGAGTAATGTAGCCATCAAGTGACCAATTTCTTCATTTGACCCCTACACCATAAAAAGAGTAAAGAAACATTGACTTTATTAAATTTAAAATTTAAAGTAAATACAATGAAAAAAAACGAGAAAAACGGGAAACCTATCGCCGTCCGCTGCTGAACAAAGGTCCTCCCCAAGGAGCACCAGTTATCCTAGTTTGGGCAGTCCGCGTCCATCCGCTGTCAGACAATTTCTTCAAATCGTCGGTCTATCGAGTTGCAGGGTGCCTTTCACCATGTTTGCCTAACCACGGTCTCCACTCTGGCCTCGGTGGCGCAGCAGTGGTAGCGAATGCGACTGCTGTACTTGAGGTCTTGGGTTCGATTCTCGGGTCGGACCAAATGTTTGTATGATCTGCAAATATTTGTTTCGGAGTTTGGGTGTTTTGGTTTGGGACTAGGTGGCGTTGTGTGTCAGATGTCCGAAATATTTATTGATATTATTATTTCAGCTAAAGCGACCCGATGGTGGCTTTAAATAATTTGTCTGGACGTCTAGGAGTGAAATATAATTGATAGAATTAAGAACACAAGTCAAAATATCCTGCATTAGAAACTCTTTCTGTGTCTGTGGACTTAACAAACAATGCAGCAGTGGAATGAAAACATATACAGAATCGAAACACCTAAAACAGTTCAAATAAAACATTCAGAATTTCACGCACACATAAATACATTCAGCGTCATAATGGTATAACACGTAGGCCCATTAGGGCTTACACTTTGGCAGAGGGGAACGCTTGCGTATAGCTACACACTACTGTGTTTCTCTGTGTAATCGAGAATAAAAGAAAAACAAAAGATGTTGCTTCATTCTTACCCACACGCTTTAGTTTATTTATATCTTCTCGTCTAAAAAATTCTATGTAGGTACGTCACGTAGGCATTTTACTTTTTTATAAACCCACACCTCCAACGGCAGTATTGTACTACACACCCGCGTTTTACTGCCTATTTTACTGGTATCTAGATTCTGTTCACACACTGAGGATTCCTGAAATATTCCTACTATAGTCATTTTCCTAGCCCTTATTATTCCCAAGATAATTTGGGGTCGGTTACTAGTTCACCCGGTTTCACCTGAATGTCAGATTTTCTTCAAAGCGACTGGCATCAGATCTCCGCCACAGAGGGCGAACTGAATTTGAAACGTTTTGGCTGAGTTTACGCGAAGGTTGTAATCGATACACCACTTAAATATGCGTCATAATTTATGGCAGTAACTGTTTCGTGTTTGCTTTGCAGACAAGCTATTGTGACCTTCAAACACATGTACACAAGGGAGTCGCATTTGAAGGTTGTCTGCCGTATCGTTTCGGTTAGAAAATATTGATTGTATGTAGGATTAGAAATAATTACATCTTTGTCCGTAGCTTCTAGAACTAGACTAGAACCTGTGACTTAGTTGAACAGGCTACTCGTTGATTTTGGAATCATGGAAGGATATTTTTAAAACTCACGGCCTTACAGGATATCGGTGTGAGGAAATTCTATCGCTGTTTTTAACCGACTTCAAAAAAGGAGGAGGTTCTCAATTCGACCGTTTTTTATGTGTGTTTGCGGATGACTTCGTCGTTTATGAACCGATTTTGATGATTCTTTTTTTAATGGAAAGGAGATATCCCAACGGTGGTACCATAACAACGACACTAAGATCTGATGATGGCATCCAAGAGAAATCGAGTCGAACATTAAAGTCGGTTTTTATTTTGTTAAAATTTTACTTGTTCACCTTAACTTTTGCAACAATTTGTTACTGTCCTTAAGAAGTACTACGCTGAGTATTTACTGGTTATACGCCCTAGAGCCTAAACGGCTAGTCGTATTTTTATGTGAGTGGTGTCAATAGATTCATCTTAGTCGTGAGAGTGACACTGGGTTTATCAAAAAAATAAAACAAATTAAGGATTTTTGGGGCTAAAAAGTAATCGCTAAAATATTTTTTTCAAAATACATTGAGTGTGGTATCAAAATAAAGAATTTTTAACGGTGATTACGAGCATATATAACTTATATGTTTTATTTAAATAATCACAAATTTTAACAAAAAGAAAAACGATTTCAATCTAGACCAAATTGAAATGGGACTACACGGGAAGCACCAGCTTTCAAATAAAAAAAGAATCATCAAAATCGGTTTACCAAGTCGAAAGTTATGAGGTACCAAACATAAAAAAAATTGTCGAATTGAGAACCTCCTCCATTTTTTGAAGTCGGTTAAAAAGTTGAATTTAATAAAGATGACAGATATTCACGCAGTCGGTTTTTTTAAACAATTTTACTTGTTACTGTAAATAATTTCTTTTCATTAACACCCCAAATATTTAGATATGCGTAATATGAAAGTTAGACGTTGACGAATCGAAACCACCTGCGTTGACAAATAACTACTTCATTAATTAACTAGCAATCTCCTGAGTAGGGATTAATTAATCGTGTTCTGGCGAAAAACAGGCTATCGTTAGTTACTAAAGTGATTAGATAACCAACTTGATAAAAGAGAACATGTTTGATCTATTTTTTACGCGATTGTGCAAGAAGTGAGGTTATGTTTTCGAATATCATCATCATCAGCCTATCGCAGTCCACTGCCGGACATAGGCCTCTCCAATTGCACGCTACTTGGTTCGATACTTGGCTTCTCGCATCCAGCTCCTGCCAGCCGTTTTCGTTTTCGAATATACGTATATTCCTTTGATAACTGTACCTAGTTAGCAAAAGCGGTTTGATGGATTTTTGGCGTTTAAAGTATCTTTAGATTCGTCTTACTTGTGAGAGTAACATTTCATCATCAACATCAGCCTATTGCAGTCCACCGCTGGGCATAGGCCTCTCCAATTGCACGCCACTGAGAATAACACTTATGATATTAGAAAAATTAACATCAATCATGCAGTTGGTTAGTTTCTTGTTCAATAATTAGTTTGTTAAGTTTTTGATACACAAGGTTGGTGGGCTGTTGGTCCTGTCATTCTTTTTGACATGTGTTTGGTCAACTTTTGTTTTTAAATATACTAGCTTTGCCCCGCGGTGTCACCCGCGGTTGTTGTTGTACCGCGCAGGTAGCACCGCCGGAATTAGATAGTTAGGAATACATTTTATGTCGTAGGGGACTTTACGAACATATATCAATTGTGGTGTCACACCAAGTGGTGCCTCATGTGGTGTTTGAACCCACAACACTCAGCGCAGTAGAAAACGGCGTGGTAACCGATTAAACCACTACGTTAATCGTGCAGTCATATAATAAACCAGCTGAGCCCCGCGATGCTACATCAACCGCGGGCAACGCCGCGGGGCGAAGCTAATCTAAAAAAGTAACCTTAGTTAGTCCTTGTATCATCAGCTACCTACCTACCAGTGAACCCGAGTGAACCGTGAGTCCCGTCAAAATTGGTTCAGCCGTTCGAGAGATTAGCCGGAACAAACAATCAGACAGACGGACAGATAGACAAAAAACTGAAAATTAATTTTTTGATGTAAGTACCGCATATACTTTCATTTGCATTCATTGGAAGACTGTTATTTTGAAACAGTTCTGTTGACAAACAGACACTTCAATTTTATTTATTTGCATAGAGTATGAATAGAATATAGATAATAAAATAAATTAATGTGTACTTCATCCACAGCTCAATAGTGCATGAACACCAAACAAGTGCTATTCAACGGTCACTGCTATCTATTCTACGGGTATCCAAAAGCCTCCTGGCATACTGCCAAGCAAGTAAGTTTACTTATTATATACATTATATAACTCCGTTTTCAATACTTTCGTTCACTATATCTTATTGTTATGGAATGACTTAGTTGGCAACGTGTCCGAATCTATGACACTCTGATGTCTTTTATCAAACTCGTCTTTCATTCAACTATGTACTTACTTTATTACAGAAACCAAGTTTAATTAAGTGTTTTGAAGAACTGTTACTTAAAAAAAAACTCCTACATAACGAGAAGATTTTCATTTCGGTAGTATGTTTTATATACGTTATAACTTGGTTATTTATTAATTGATTTGAATAAATTTAAGGTAAAAATACAACTCCTAAAATGGTACATTAGGAAATAAAGTAAAACAGTTATTACAATTTATTACATGCTTTGATTAGGTGATAAAATTATTTCGATTCACTAAACTCTGTTAATTGTTTTCTTTTGCACTTTTGCATGATTGAACTAGTTATCAGTATATTTGAGGGCACTGACTTCCCAATAACGATTGCCATACATGTTCATGACAACCGGGACCGACGCGACGGCTTAACGTGTTCTCCGAGGCACGGGCGGGAAACACCGCCATCTTCCATACTCCGGGCTGCTATTAAGTATTTCTTGTTAGAAAAACCCAACAGCAGTCCGACCCGGGAATCGAACCCGAGACCTCTTGATCTGCAGTCGCTTACGCTAACCATTAGACCAACGAACCAGTCTCCAAAATCATTATCCAATCCTTAAAATTGATTTTAACTTTAAATTGAAGTATTAAAATAAAACTTTCATTAACTTAACATGAATATATAGTTTTAATAACTAAACTAAAATAGTTTTATCTTGAAGATGAAACCGATAATGAGAAAGTGAAAATCTTTTTTACATCTTATTACAATTGGGATATTTAAGGTTTTTTATAATTATTATTGACATCGTTTCTCCAACCATTGACACACATCTTAACTTTTTAAAACGAAATAGATTGCATATAGTAAAATCATGATATAAACACACAAGAGAAAATAAACAAATATTTATGTTATCGTTTTTTATTTTGTACGCGCTTACGGTGAAGGTACCTGTTGATGACAGGTCACCTAAAGTTGTTATTACCTCAGGACGACATTGTTTTGGGAAAAAAGCTATGGCAACATAGTAACTTTATCATATACTTAGCTTCAACAGCTATTTGACCTACAGGTTTATACGTGAATAATTATTAATTGTGTCTATTTTGATTGTTGACATATTATATAACCTCTGTGCACCTTACAAGATTTTAACACCACCCAAGGGTTATCTGAAAGAGAATGCCCAGAAGGTCGATTCGCGTAATTTTGGGAGTGACCTGATAGAGGGGGTAATAGTTATAGCGTGTTACCTGTTAGTAACTGGAACATGATTGTGGGAGAGCCACGCTACGGCATGAATGGGCCGGCTCGACCGCAGTGATACCACGGCCTCACAGAAAACCGGTGTGAAATAGTGCTTGCACTGTGTATCACCGAGTGAGTGAGGATACTGGAGGCCCATACCCAACCCCTCCCCTTATCCCCCCCCCATCCCTCAAAGGCCGGTAACGCACTTGTGACGCCTCTGGTGTTGCGGGTGTCCATGGGTGGCGGTAATCGTTTATCATCAGGCGATACGTCTGTTCATGTTTGCCGGCCTATACCATCAATTAAAAACTAAAATTAAATAAGAGGTATTCACGTGTTCACATAAACTAGGTTCATTCTCGACTGGCTCAACGGCGGGCGCAGCCGCCTCTTGTATTTGTTTACACTTAAACTATTATCTTACATAAACATTGCATATGGAAAGAAAGTAAAATATAGGTGAAATAGGTTGTGACCCTACATCTATTCAATTCCGATCTCACAACTATCCTAAAATGTAATCATTCAAATCTGACCAAATAGCACATTTAAAGAAACAAAAGACTCTTATACCTTATCATATTACTATAGATAATTATATCAATAGAAAATATATATTTCACGAACTCATTCAAACAACAAAGTAAGAAAAACTTTAACTACAGTTCGGTTGGTCGTTAAATTATAATTTTCTTAGAAATAATGAGGAGCTTTAGGCGTAATCCTTTTGGAACATTCTAGACGAACAGAGCTCTGCAGCACCATTATATTGTCTGTTATGCTTAGCGGCGACGCTCCATCGTTTTTTATTATTTTTTCGTGACAGCTCCACGATTTTCCGCTTTATTTTTATATAAAAACGTGACGGGATGATGAAATTTATGGCCTACACTTCATTGTTTTATTTTAATAAAAAACAGTAAGTAATCCTGGCAACCATTATTGCCGATATTAAAGTATCTTTGAGACCTTTTTAGTTGATACTAGTTGTATGTACTGGTTTCATATTTTTGTTTTGTTGTAGTATTAAGAACAACGTGTGTAATTAGATGATAAATCTTTATTTAAATACTTTGGAGAAATATAACCGCTAAATTAATAGGAAAATGTAAGACAACCGTATCACGATGTCTCTAATGGTTCTAAAAAGCACAATTAAATGGAAATAGATATTCCATTTAGTTCCCTGTCATCTAGATAGCACTTACTCCACTGTTGTACACTACCTAAGTAAAGAATTACAGGTAGTAGAGCCACGCTGATTTCAGCACGAACGACTGCCCGAGCACAGAAAATCAACGTGAAATGACAGCGTTCGTGCTGTCGTGTTTCGTTGGTGAGTGCGAGACCATCACACAGATGCAGAAGCATCGCTAGGCCGCCATGGTGTGTGTCACCATGCTGCATTGTTACATTGACTGCATTCGCACTGCATTCTGAGTATGGTGACCATCACCTTGGATTCTGCTTTTGCTTTCCATCAGGCAGAGTAGAGTCATTTTGGCAGGGCCATACATAAAAAAAATGTAAATTACCCAGGTGATATAAGCTACATAAATCTTAAGATAAGTTATGGAATCAGGCGTTACTTTGCGGAAATCCATGACATTAAATGCTATGAAATATATTTAGCATTAATTCCGCGAGACAAATATCCAGGTCTGAAAGCAGGGCACAAATCCCACCGTCATGCATACTTACATGCACATATGGGTATCATGCATATGCACACATACAAAACAAGTGAGAAATAATTAGCATGCCATGCATCCAAACCTAAACTCCACGGGGCATCCTCAGGAGATGTTGACTCGTCGAGCGTTTGAGCTTTAATGAGCTTGCCGCACCGCTGTCGGCCCTTTACATACCGTTTCGATGACGCTATAATAACGGTCGATATATCTTAAATTATATGGTGTTATATAAAGAATACTTATCTGTTTTCCTACATAATTAAATTAGACCACGGATGGTCGATACCTTTGCCTAAATTTAGAAGTATTTACCCAGTTTTCACGAATCCTAGGATTTTGATTAATACCCACGAAGGGCCAACATTAATCAACATGGAATTAAGTTATTAACTATTCAAAAGTGGGTTATGAATTATTTAGTGCAACCTTTTCGGCCTTACGAGATATGGCGGGTTGGGAAGGGAGTATTTATTGTGTTTCAAGCTTGATTTGAAATGAAACAAGAACACCTTTAGACGGGTTTGCAAGTCAGCCAGAAGTTATACAATATGTATATTTATGTATTTAGTTTTTTTTAAATGATTGATTTACTTAATGTAATTAAATAGAAAATTAAATAACTGAGTCTCTATTCCGCAAGATGCAAATGGATCTGGCGAATGGATCCTCTGAATTGTACGAAAAAAATTGTCAATCCACTTCTTGAAATAGGAATCTAATAAGAAAAAAATTGTCATTAGATCAATCATGGATCTGGTCAATGGGTCTACTGAGAATGAACCTTCTCATTAGATCCATTATTTTGAGGTAAAGTAAATAATGGATCTAATAAGAAAAAATCTTCTCATTAGATCAATCATGGATCTGGTCAATGGATCTACTGAGAATGAACCTTCTCATTAGATCCATTATTTTGAGATAAGTAAATAACGGATCTAATGAGAAAAAATATTCTCATTAGATCCATCATGGATCTGGTCAATGGATCTACTGAGAATGAACCAAATGGTTTAGTCTTGAAAGTGTAACAGAAAGACATAAATGTAGTTAGACTGCCTAGTTTGTCACAGCTTTAAGTCAGGTTTTTTTTTATGGAATAGGCCGGCAAACGAGCAGACGTATCGCCTGATGGTAAGCGATTACTGCCGCCCATGGACACCCGCAACACCAGAGTCGTCACAAGTGCGTTACCGGCCTTTGGGGGATGAAGGGTGGAGATAGTGGGATGGGTTGGGGGGGGGTATGGGCCTCCGGTATCCTCACTCACTCGGTGAAACACAGCGCAAGCACTATTTCACACCGGTTTTCTGTGAGGCCGTGGTATCACTCCGGTCAAGCCGGCCCATTCATGCCGAAGCGTGGCTCTCCCACTCTCCCAAGGTGTCTAAGGTATTTAAAAAATAAAACAGGAGGAACCGACCAACCAGGGATTCGCCTTCTAGGGTACACCTGGTTTCCATGCTACTGACTGACTTGTGGTTTACGTCGGTTCGAGTCCGACATAACCGCCACAGTGGTAGAAAAAAAGGGAAACTGCGGGCAGAAGCTTGTCCTATTTCTAAGAAAAACTCCCATTCCAATAGGTTGTTACATAAATGTCCTGGAGATGATACTAAACACAATAGCTATTATAAAACATACCCCATTATCTAGAAGACAAATAGCTGCCGAAGTGACTGTCAAGTTTTGAGACTAGTTGGAAGCTAAAGCCAGCTAATGGCTCGGAGCGATTTGTCATGTATACAAGTTGAGTTCTGGATAATATGCGTATATATAAATGGGACAAGGGAACATCAAAAATCGATTTGCTGACAAGATACGCGGTGTCTTGTTTGCTACAAGGAATATATGATTCAGGATTTTATCTCAATACTAGGACTAGTAGATTTAGATAGGTGTTTTATAGTCGACGAAGTCAAAGTGAACATAAAACTTATCCTTTACTTGAAAGTACTTTAAATTTGCTTAGACTTTTAAGTTAGTTTTTAAGTATACAGTTTTATTTTTTCGTTTTCGCATACATGATATTGAATGTTCTCGAAGTGAAAAGATGGTTTATATATTTTTGGTTTAAAGTGGCAAGTAAAGTGAAACGAGTTACAAGTGAAATTGAATGTAAATTTAAACTACAAGATTTATTTCAGGATCCTCGAGACAGTAGTGGTAAAATATTTCAAAAGGACTACAGGTGTCAGTACACCTGTCTCTTAGTTACCTGTCGAAATATAGCATAAAATAGCAATCCAATCCGGCTTCGCACGGGCTCTTTACGGAAAATATATTCTGGATAACTCTGAGAAGATGCGGGCTTAATTTTTTCGGACGTCTTCAAATAGTAACGTTTTATTTTAGCCAATATACTCAAAAAATTGACTAATTATATACAAAAACCTTCCTCAAGAACCACTCTATCTATAAGTAAAACCCACTTAGAAATTTGTGCAGGAGCTTTTGAGTTTATCGCAAACAGACAGACAGACAGACGCGGCGGAGGACTTTGTTTTATAATATGAAAGGATTACAAATGATTAATAGCTTTGAATACTACCATTACAATCCCAAAAATAAACAGTTTTCAGTTAAAAGACAAACTATATTTAATTAGCAAAATGTACATAATTACATGCAAATCCGCATGCGAAAGGTTATACGTCAAGAAATGTGGTTTATTGATGCCTTCCCTCCTCTCAAAGCCAGTTAATTGTATCAGATATGTAATTAACGTGTTGACTGGCAGTTTATATCTCTTGAAAGCGAAGTAATCAGTTCAGTAAACAACACAATGTCAAAAGCACATCACTCAATATTAACTTGTGCGGATGTCGGGTTAGAAGCAGCACGGATAAGTTTTAGAGCAAACACACGCGACACTAATTAGTATACGTGTTATAGTGTCAAATTTAGGTTGGTTTTAGTTGCAAGAGAGAGCGAAAGATGTAACGAGGCTGGGACATAATCATTATCAGTCCACTGCTGGGCATAACAGTGATTTACTATTTTTTGTATAGATTAGAAGCGGACCGGAATTTACAGGCTCAGTGCATTCAGGAAAATATATTCGACATGAGCAAAATGTGCTCGGTTTTAAAGAGGACTTTGGAATGATGTTTATTGAATTATCGCCATGCATATAAATAAGACGTGTTTTAAGAACGTAGTACTAAAAAACAATGATGTCTGTTTTTACGGAATAGGGGGGGAAACGAGCAGACGTTTCGCCTGATGGTAAGCTATTACCGCTGCCCATGGACACCGGCAATACCAGAGGCGTCATGAGTGGGTTGCCGGCCTTTGAGGGATGGGGAGGGGGATGGGGGGTGGGGTTGGGGTTTTGGGCCTCCGGTATCCTCACTCATTCGGTGAAACAAAGTGCAAGTACTGTTTTACACCGGTTTTCTGTGAGGCCATGGTATCACTCCGGTCGAGCCGGCCCATTCATGCCGAAGCGTGGCTCTCCCACGGTAAATTGTCTTAGTTTTTATTGTTGTGTAATACTGCACGTGTGTGCATTAATGTTTGTAAAGCACGGTTTTCATTTATTGTTCTTTAGTGCAAAGTAGCATTTTCAGCTACAGGTCTGATGATCATTGCCACAGTGTTGCTAATTACCACCACTTTGATTAAATAAATTCATCGAAATCTTCTTAGCGTTTCAGCAAACTTTAAATATGCTATACTTCTTATAACTTAAAATTAAATTATTCAAAACCTTATGAATACATATCTCGCTTAGCTAACTTCGCTAAATTAACTTTGTCAAGCCAAATTATTCCATAATTCAATGAGCACAAGGTGTACGCGGGTAGTTGAGTTAAGCTTCTTAGTTGATAGGATAAATCCAGATTATATGGAGTTAGTCAAAATTCGCGGCGTAGTGTGCGGTTTGGCTAAATTAAAGGTACGGTATAAAAGAGATTAATATCTATACACTATTGGAATTAGTACCTGGTAGATTGATAGCATTTTAATGAATGAATAACGATGCGGTATATTTTTGCTAAAGGTATATACACTGACGCTTTCATTAAGTGTTGATCAATCATTCAGACTGCCTCGGTGGCGCGGTGGTAGCGTATGCGACTGCTGTGCTTGAGGTCTCGGGTCGGACCAAATGTTTGTATGATCTGCAAATATTTGTTTCGGAGTTTTGTGTTTTCTATGCATGATATGTATGCATTTACAAAAAAAAGTATACATGTATTTTTATCAGTGTGGAAATCCCCTAGGACCGTCACCCCACCGGGGTTTGCGGCGGGGCGGTGTGTCGGACTCGAACCGACTAAAACCACACGGTGAGCCACTCTGCGCCTGTGTAGGGAGGAGTCCGGGAACTGCAGTTATTAACACATCCGGACCCCTCCCAGCGCCTGTCCGCACAGAAGCGGGCACCGTCTGCTGGTAGACTCTCCATTAGGCGACGTACGTCGCCCCCTCACGGGTGGCCACTAGAGCGGATGGAGGGGAAAACCCGTCCCGACCATCCGCGGCCACACTCAGGGCGGCATGAGGCGCTGATAGGCGCGGCTCCGCCGCCCGGTTCGCCGGCGGCGGATTGGGTCCGAGTGGATATCATCCTCCCGGGCCTTCTCCGCCACCTCCTTCTGCGAGATTACATCTTCGCAGAAGGTTGCGACCGCGGTAAAACTGCTATCGCTACCGGCCATGGAGCGTATGACGGCCGGTAGCGAGAGATCTCCTCCGATGACTGCAGTGAGGGCCCGCCAGCGTATGCTGGGCCGAGTCCTCACTACAGTCGCAGTGGTGGCAGGCGGGACTCAATTCCCTCCTAGCGACCGAGTGCAGATACTTCCCGAAGCAACCGTGCCCGGAAAGGACCTGCGTCAGTCGGAAGGAAAGGGTCCGTGCTGCCGCCCTGCCCACTCGAGGATGACCGGCCGGAGAGCCTCCACGGCGGCAAAGCCAGCGCGTGGAGTCTCCAGCCGGAATGACCATCTGTCCATAGTGGCTCGACGAGCGGCTTCACGCCATTCGCGTACCTCTTCGGGCGGAGGGCGATAGCCATACTCCGCCCGATATCCAGCCACCCGTCGATAAACTTCGGCGAGCACTTCCGCCTCCAAATCCCACAGGGGTGCTCCGGCCAAGGCGCACGCCGCCTCGGTCGACACCGTGCGGTATCCGCGTATGGCTCTGACTGCCAATACCCTCTGAGGCCGCCAGAGGCGGGCCTTATTTAGGGCAGTCAGAGCCGCCATCCACACCGGTGCACCATACAGCGCCATCGACCGGACCACCCCCGTGTAGAGGTGTCGTGTTGCGACGCTGGCTCCATCCAAATTGGGCAAAAGTCGCCCAAGGGCGGAGGCAGCGTCGACCAGCTTTGGACCAAGCTGTCGGAAGTGCTCGTCGAAGAGCCACCTACATGGATTGAGACATCCGTGGGAGAGCCACGCTTTGGCATGAATGGGCCGGCTTGACGGGAGTGATACCACGGCCTCACAGAAAACCGGTGTGAAATAGCGCTTGCGCTGTGTTTCACCGACTGAGTGAGGATACCGGAGGCCCATAACTCCAACCCCTCCCCTCCCCTCATCCCCCTCCCCATCCCCCAAAGGCCGGCAACGCACTTGTAACGCCTCTGATGTTGCGGGTGTCCATGGGCGGCGGTAATCACTTACTATCAGGTGATACGCCTGCTCGTTTGCCCTTTATTCCATAAATCAACGTAAAATGACAGCGTTCGTGCTGTCGTGTTTCGTTGGTGAGTGCGAGACCGGAGGCCCAATGATGCAGAAGCATCTCTAGCCAGCCATGGTGTGGGTCACCATGCTGCATTGTCTGCATTCGCAGTGAGTATGGTGACTACCACTCTTGGATTCTGCTTATGCTTTCCATCAGGCAGAGTAGAGTCATTTTAGCAGGGTTAAACATAAAAATAAATGTGGGCCGTACATGTTCATACTGATTAACAGCTCGATTAAACTATCGGCCGATTAAAAGTCTGTAGTCTGCGAGGGCTCTAAAGAGAAGAAAAATTTGCAACAAATCCTATTTCAACCCGTCTGGCCAGCGAGGTATAGCAGTTCAAAACCTCCTTTCCAGGAAGAGGCCTATGTCCAATAGTGTGTGTGATGTGATGTGACTAGTCATAGTCATATTAAGCACTAGCTGACCCACGCAACCTCGCTAACGTCTCCTATTGCTGTAGCGTAATAATTTCCCCTCGTTTTTGTAACATTATTCATTGTTGCTTCGCTCCTATTAGTCTTAGCGTGATGATATATAGCCTATAGCCTTCCTCGATAAATGGGCTATCTAACACTGAAATAATTTTTCAAATCGGACCAGCGGTTCCTGAGATTAGAGCGTTCAAACGAACAAACTCTTCAGCTTTATAATATTAGTATAGATGTACTTCTTACTCTATTTCTGGAATTCTACTCTTTCTGGGTATCCATCCATCTTTTCTATAAATGCATTTTAATTTCTTGTTCTTCACACAAAACTTTCTTCCTCATACGCATCATGGTTCCGTACCCCTGACACTTTCTAAACTTTTTCACCACGGGCGTTACTCTCAAGCTGTTTTAAAATCATTACTTATTCTGTTCATTCTAGTCACACGCGTTTAACATCAATGAACAGATGAAACACGTATAAAGCCAATACAATTCAAGTATGATTCCGAAGGTAGTAGAGTCATTCTGATTTCAGCACGAACGGGCCGGCTCGACCGGGGTACTACACTCGCACAAAAGATCTACGTAAAATGACAGCGTTCGTGCTGTCGTGTTTTGTTGATGAGTGCGAGAGTAGAGGCCTAATGATGCAGAAGCATCACTAGGCCGCCATTTTGTTGGTCACAAGGCTGCATTGTTGCATTTTCTGCGTTCGCAATGAGTATAGGGACCACTATTCTTGGATTCTACTAATGCTTTCCATCTGGCAGAGTAGAGTCATTTTGACAGACCCATGCATAAAATAAACAAAATTAGTACTAGGTACGCTCAACTTATGGTAATAAGGCGAAGGCGGCTTCCAGTTTATCGGTTTAAATAATATTGTTTTTATTCTATTACAATCTCTTTTATCATCTTTTCCATAATAATATGCATTAATAATAGCCTTGTTAGCTTCGGCTTACCCCTAAAAAGTCACAACCATTTATATATTCATGCATGTATACAAAAGGGTAAATTAAAAGCCATAAAAACATACATTAATAGTCTCATATGTTCAGTCTCATATCTCTAAACACATTCTATTGTCTATGATTTATGTGTATAATCTGTGGCCTAGCTCTTTTGCCGCCACATTTTGTCAGCAGAATTTAAATCGTTCCATATTTAAGTCCCTGTATCGCGGCAGGGAGATTTACATAATGTATTTCCACACTTAAAATGGAAAACTTTGTAAAGGGAATTTATAAATTCTAATATTAATAATATTCTTAGCTCCTTTGTAGTAGCTTCTTCGTAGGAAAATAGTTTATTTTAGTTAAAAGAATCGTTTTCTTTTAGATAGAAGTGACCTGCGTTTGGCACAGAACAAAGAACTTTAAATAAACTTCGTACCTTTGGAGATGAAAATTTCTTTCCACGAATTGGTTATAATTTTCTGAAATTAAATTTATTCTATAGTTTATACAAAACAGTTACAGTTTACCGTAAAATCTTTAAATAAAAATAAATTGCCAAATGTGTTGCTAAGCGCAAAATTCGAGATCCGCTGGACCAATTCGTTTTTTTAAACATTTTCGTTAAGGCCCAACGTGAAAATTACGAGGAAAATAGTAGTAACAACACTTATTTATTTTTTATACGAAGTCTGTCAGGGCATCTAATTTGTAAAAAATGAGCAGGCTTGATTGAAATGATACCACGACCGCAAAGAAAACCACACCGGGTTTCTGTTCGGTAAGCAATTCACAATTTATTCATACAAGCCGAGGATCGAACTAAATGGCGCGCGATTGGAGAGGCCTATGTCCATTCGTTACTTTTACGAACTGAGTGAGGCTACCAGAGCCTTAAACCTAACCATCCCTTCCTCTCTCAGCATTGGAGGAAGGAGGGGAGGAGGTCTCATAGAAGGTGGCAGTGCACTTATGCTACCTAGATCTACATATTTAGATTATCATCATCTATTATCAGCCCGTTGCATGTTCCTTGCCCGATGTTCCTTGGAAGAGTGGACACTCTTCCAAGGAACATCACAGAGCCCGGTCTGTTGCTTTCTGCATCCAGTCGCTGCCAGCCATCTTACGTACGTTATAACCACCCATTAAGAAAGGATTTTTGGTAATTTTACCTTTAAGAGGGTAAAATTCGTCAATTTCAATGCGAAGCCGCTGGCAATAGCTATTATGTATTATCATATAACAAATAGTGGATCGCCAATAAAGAAGATATATTTTCTTACATGATTTATGAGAAATATATGTAAAATATACACGGCTACCATCGTGACACGGATCACAAATCTGTCTTGAATAATCGCTGTAATATATTTCCTCAGAATTTCCTTATAAAAATGTCTCGGTAGACATTGTAGTTTTGCTTTTTATTACCCGACTGTTGCTGAAAAGGTGGGTTATTAGTTTGACCTAACTTCTATATTTTACCGTTAGAAGTTATAAATCACTTTTTTTAAATATATGAACTCAAAAAGTAGGTTCTTAGTTTGACCTGTATGCATTACCGTTAAAAGTTAGGAAAATCATTTTCTTTAGTAAAACATAGAAATTAGATTATTCGGTTTGAGAAGTAAGGTTTTGCCAACGAAACAGTATCCTATTACACTTTTCTAACACTACCTAACTTCTGTCTATACAAATAAATAAAATTAAATCTGTTTGTAATTATTTCAAATTAATAGCTTTTCTCTAAATACATATAAAAGCATATACGATATTTACATCAAAAGAAGGTTATTATCGTACCGGTAACACCGCGGATTCAGCCAGTAATGTGATAATAAATGAACATTATTTTCCCTATTATTAATTAATCTCAAGTACAAATCTAATGTTCGTGCTATTTACAGAACGATTTGTCATAGCTGTGAATCGAACCGACAACCCGTGGCTTACAAATCAATCCAAAATCAGCCCCAATGACTAAGCCATCACATTATAGCACCTGACACAACATCAGTAAAATCCTTCCCATCTCTAACACAAAATTAACCCAACATATGTTAAACATTTTTCTCAGGAATTAAACAGTATCCCTAGGGCCCCGAAGATGCCAGCACTGGTCATAACAATAAATAACAGAGGTCCAAAGAGGTTCATGATATGTAGACCTGTTTTCTGTTGAACAAACCTTAGACAATATACTGCCTTGAGAGAGATATATATCTCGATGTAAGCCAGGAAGCTAAATTAAGAAAGCTAATAGAAAATGTTGCCGGGATTGTTTATGGTAAGGAAAGTACTTTTGTGTTTCTAGAGTAAAATATGATTCGAAAATGTGTAGTTTAAGAAATATGTGCAGCGGTGTGTGATAATGAATTTATGTGAGAACGCGTGAAAAATATGCAAATAATGTAGTACAAAAAATATTTTTAAAACTGTGTACATTTTTAATTTGAATATGTGTAACGTTTTAAAGATGAAAGTTTTATAATGAAAAGTACATATTTATCTATATTATCTATATATAAATAAATATAATTGGAGTGTCTGTTTGTAATTTCTTATTAACAGCTTTTCACTAAATGTACGAGTAAATGAAAGTATATACGGTACTTACATAAAAAACAATTTTAAAAATTTTGTCTGTCAATGTGTTTGTTCCGGATAATCTGGAATGACTGGGTGGATTTTAATGGGACTTTTAATGGCAGATAGCTGGTGATATAAAGAGTAAGTAAGGCTGCTTTTTAGGGTTCCGTAACTCAAAAGGAAAAAAACGAAACCCTTATAGAATTACTTTGTTGTCCGTCTGTCTGTCTGTCAAGACCCTTTTTCTCAGGAACGCATAAAGGTATCAAGTTCAAATTCATATCAAATACTTAGGTATAACAGTAGACCTGAGTCTACTGTCTCTTGAAGCTGTGAAAAAAATCAAATTTCTAAGTCAACGCAATCAAAAGATACAGCCGTTTATGCTGCAAATTGTCGACACTGGCAAGGTACTCAAGACCTACAGGGTACTTCCCGTGAACTCAGAATCTTGAAATTTGGTACGAAGCAACGTCTTATGCGAAAATCATATATTTTTAGTTACATCATATAATATACCGGTTTGTACGGAACCCTCGATGCACTAGTCCGACTCGCGCTTGGACGGTTTTTTAGACCAACTTTGCCCCGCGACGTTGCCGACGGTTGTTGTTTTATCGCGGGTACTGCAACAGGGCTCAGCTAGTTATCAATCTTTTAAAAATTGTATTTTTAGTAATGAAATATCGTATGTTAATGTATGTCATAATACATAATTAACAGGATGGGACTTTGACCAATCATGTGTAGAAACAATAAAAAAAAGGAATCGTGAAAATAGATTCATAAACGGCAAATATCGAATAGTCGAGATTGTGAGCCTTCTTCTGTTTGATATCAGAAATACGAAAGTTGACTCAGGATAAAATTCTACTAACTACTACTAATTCATTTTACATCTCTCATGTTCGGTAAGTATCTCTCATGTTCGGTAATTATCTCTCATGTTCGGTAATTATCTCTCATGTTCGGTAAGTAGGTTCTTATTACCTCCAAATGGGGCTTGTAGGTAACTAATTAGCGCTCTAGGGTAATAATGTAGCTAGAAAAGCGACTGCCTCGGTGGCGCAGTGGTAGCGTATGCGACTGCTGTGCATGAGGTCTCGGGTTCGATTCCTGGGTCGGACCAAATGTTTGTATGATCTGCAAATATTTGTTTCGGAGTTTGGGTGTTTATCTTAAATAATCAATATCTAAATATAAATCTTATATAAATCAAACCCAATCACAGACCAGTATATACGAGTATAAAAAAGTTCCTCATACTAAAAGTCATTTGTATTAATCTATATAAATAAAAATATATTGCCAAATTATTGCTCAGCGCAAAACCCGAGAACCGCTCCACTAATTCGATTGTTTTCTTTTCATTAATCTGCAAGAAAGGTTCCTATGGAGAGAAAAAACGTAGAAATGGCGAAGAAAATAGTAAATAAAAAATAAAAAATTATAAATATTTTTTGGACATCTAACACACAACGCCATCTAGTCCCAAGCTAAGCAGAGCTTGTGTTATGGGTACTAGACAACTGATACAAATACATATATACTTTTTTTGTAAATACATACATATTATACATAGAAAACACCCAAACTCCGAAACAAATATTTGTAGATCATACAAACATTTGGTCCGACCCGGGAATCGAACCCGAGACCTCATGATCAGCAGTCGCACACGTCAACCGCGAGACCAACGAGGCAGTTAAGTAAAAACTACACTTTCCATTTCGCATACAAACCATAGAGAAGGGTAAATTAAAATAGCTGTTGATAATGACAACAGAACGAAGTCTGTCGCGGTCCGGGCAGGTTGTTTATAAAATAAAAGTGCTTATTAAAAATATTGACTTATAGCTATTACTCACTGTGGCTCATGTTCAGTTAACAATTCTTCGAAAAATAATCTCAGCGTATGCGCAGGCGGTGCTCTTATCTCGCTCACACACTCCACATCATCAGGATACGGTCGGGGGAAGCCAGGACTAGATACAACAGCATGTGGGTGCGAATGAGACAGCTGGATGGTCTCATTGCATTGGATTTTTGAAGCTATGTATGGATCTGTAACAAAAGAATAAGAATAATAAATAAAAAGACTGAAACACTTAAAATTATTTACTTGCAATAATCTAGTACACAACAGGTGAAAATAATTTCTAAAAGCTGGAGTACATTATATACCATAACAATTTAGTGGCAAATAAGGCCCATGGCGAACGTTTATAAGTACTTATAAATTAGATCTTGATCAAGCCGCCATGGCTTTAATAATAGGTCTTTACCTATGAAGTTGCCGTTTTGTATTCAATAAGTGAAAGTACTTATTTTTTCAAACTTTTTTATTTCTGTGATTCGAAGTAATCACCCATGCAATCGACGCATCTTTGCCAACGCATTGGCAGGTTATTGATGCCCTTCTTGTAAAAAACAAACTCTTCAAAGGCATTTTGTACTGTCTCTCTAAGAAGGGCATCAATAAACTGCCAATGCGTTGGCAAAGATGCGTCGATTGCATGGGTGATTACTTCGAATAACAGAAATAAAAAAGTTTGAAAAAATAAGTACTTTCACTTATTGAATACAAAACGGCAATTTCATAGGTAAAGACCTATTATCTATCTATACGTACTGCCTAAGAAAGAAAGAAAGGTTTATTTGTTAGAATGTAGTACAAAACATGTTATCACATTATAATATGTTTCTTATATTCTACCATTTCTGGTGTACAAATTTTTAATCTAATGAACTAATCTTAGGTCTAGACAGTAGCATTTGATAATATATCTATATTTAGAGGCTAGCCAAGCCAGCAGCTTCAGTAAAGACAGCTTTATATGATTAATGAAAGGTAATCAAGAACCTCCTATGAACTGTCCTATTACAGCCTGCGATACCTTAACCGTTTCAATAATGACAAATCACAGCAATTTCAATTGTTTTCGATTCAAAAGATGTTACCTGAATTCCAAAACTTTTCAATATTTTTGAATAAGTCTGCAAATATTTTTTCTCTACCTCTATATATGTAAATGTTCTCTTTTAGCAAACAGGTGAGCATTAAAGTTTTAAAACAATTTTCGAATATTTGAAAATCGTAGCTGATTCTCAAACATATTCACTGTATAATAATATTGCTACCGACTTCAGTGTAACCAAACTTGCAAACAATTCGAGTAAAACTTTTAAAGAATATTGTGAAGAGCTCATAACACACATTTTATTGTTCAAATATCAATATTCTATATTCATGTCATATGAACTTAGAGGAAGGAAGTTCAAGCAGCATAATGGTGTGGCAAAACTTTAAAATGTATTAAAAGTATTGATGTTATGGGTTGTTTGACCGATCTCAAATAAAATTATACATTATTTGAGAACGGTTGTTATCGATCGATCGTTTGACTGAGTTTGTCTTTATGTGAATTCAACCGTTGGACGTTTTATGTGTAATAAGTATATGTTGGTTTACAGGGCGTTGGCCTTAAATAAATAATTTCGGAGTTTGATTGCTTTCTATGTATTATAAATATTATCATCAGTCTATTGCATCGCGTCTCCCTTATAGAAAAAATAGTTATTTGTTATACAAGAGTGCAAAGTTGCTTTTTAACCGCGTGCACATTTTGATGACCGAATCGAGGGAATCAAAAGAGCACGAGGTGAAATATCTTTGCACTCAAGTGCAACACGTAACTTTTCATTCCATCTCAGCGAGGAAATGACTAAATGCAAAATAAGCATTTACAATCACAAGATACTTTTATTTCAACGCGTCATTTTATGAACAAAGCAAATTTTAAAAAAGTACACCAAGAAGGTTCAGAGTCTGAGATTTTAACAATTTAAAAAAAAGTTGTATGATGAATTCGGCACCATGGAGGTAGAAGTAAATAGGTTTAATGATGTTTTAAATTCACGACCTTAGTGAACACGATGTTCTAAATTCAATTTACTTTATCCTCTAGCCGTTTAGCGGGTAAAAACAGCTTTTGCACTCAGATATCAAAGGGCAAAAATACTCTTTCCGAGATGGGGGGATGAAAAATATGTTTATGTATTTTTTTATTTCTAACATCCTTGCTAAGGAGAGGCCTATGACCAGCAGTAGACTATTATTATGTGTTATATAAGTTGTCTAGTACCCATAGCCTTGGTTAGTTTGAAACTAGATGGCGTTATGTGAATATAAAAAAGGGAGAAGGAAATTGGGGATGGGTAACCTCTCTCACAGTAAATAAAATTAAAGATTTACTTTGATCAGTGTGTTTATTTATAAAAACAAAAAATAAGCTTTTTTCAAGTAATTTTTAAGTTTTATAGAAGCATTATATAATTTTCCTATTTTTTGACTTAATCTTTACTAAAAGTTCCATTACAATTGAGAAAGTAGAATTGATTACACTACTTGATGCAGATTAAACCGATATCATGATATTCACAAGAAATCCCTGTTCAGATACAGTTTTTTTAAGACAACTCCCGTATTAGGAATATATCCTGTGTCGAGAAGAACTTAACAAACATTCATAAAGCGGACACAAAGAACACCCAGACTCAGGACAACAATTTGTAGATCACATAAAGGGTTATCCCGCGTGGGATTTGAACCCACAACACGCGATAGAAAGCGGTGTGGCGACCGCTTTAACCACTAGGCCAACTGTGCAGTCAAAGCATTTCAATACTTAACCTAGTTTCGTTACGAGCTTCATTCCTTTTTACTTTATATCAATCGAATTACTTAATTCAGGCCAAGAGCTGACTAAACTTTTAATAATGAAATCAAATGGAACTACGTACACCTTTTTCTATAAAATGTTCACAAGGCCTTCTTTTAAGGTTCGTTTTGAAGCAAGTTTATGAATGCTATTCGTAGTTTTACTTGACTGTATTTTCTCGGTGTTATTTTCTTAAAATTGTACATGTATTAGGCTTTTCACTATTAAGTAAGTGGGGATGCAATTATAGAGTGAATTTGGTATACAGAGGCATAATAGATGACCGAATTTTTTGCCTTGTCGAGGCCCAATAATGATGATCTCAATAGGCCGCCATAGTATGCATCACCATGCTGCATTGTTGCATTAATAATAATAACCCCTCCGGGGGACCACCTTGCCGTGGTGGGGGGGGCTTACGGGAAGGCATGAACTTATAATACAGTCACTAAGAACTCGACTATACCCTGCAACAGGAGGCACAAAAAATAATTAATAGCCAACAACATCTAGGCTCAACCCTTTCTAACTAACGGTCCCAAACCCTGAAAAAGAATAAACATGGTTTTAACAAGAAGCACTACGAAACGGCCCCAAGTGCCCGGCGGACCCAGTACCAGCGGTGGTAACGACGATAGCCAGCCTGTGACTGAGCCCAGGGGTGCGAAGAATCTCCGGGTGGGAAGAAGAACTCGTCAAACGACTCTAGCTATCCATAAGGACTCCGATAATTTAAGCGATACTTCACTGACTCCATCACCATTTCATTCATTCGAATCACCTTCATCATCCCCATTGTCATTTACGTCTTCAACGCCATCAATTACTGAATCTGCTTTGTCCGAGGATGTTGTGCAGGAGGCACACGCTGTTACACTTGCACCCGCCTCAGGCATAAACCGTACGCGAAAGAGATGGTCACAAGAAATGAACGAATTCATCTGGCGTACGTATCTCATAGCTACAAAATTAAGTACTAGCAAAATATACCTCAATCACCTACATCACGAATTTACACAAAAAATACCCACAAATGCAGGCATCTAAACAAAGACTGGGAGATCAATGTCGAGCTATAATTAGAAACAAACTCCTACCTCAAGACACGTTAGACAATATAAAACATGAAGTTTCCATTTACCTACAGCAAACACAAAATACACAAGTTAATTGCAGTACACAGGTACATAATACACAAGCACAAACACAGAGAAGAAGGTGGACAACTGAGTATAACGAATCAATAATTAAAAACTACTACAAAATTACACAATTAGGATCAAATAGGACAGCCTATCGTAAACCACTTTATCAAGCAGTCATTGCAGAACACCCAGATTTGTCAGAAGTTAGTGAACAAAGAATATCCGATCAGCTCCGGGTAATCCTCAACAACAAATTGATTAGTGAACAAAGACAACAAGAAATACGTAACGAGATCGCAACTACCTTTAATCAACAAAATACTAACCAGGAAAATTGTATCACACTAACACAAGACATAACATCAACAACTGAACTACAACAAGAAATACATAACCCACAGATAGATTTATTCACCCAACCACTGTTAACACAAAACTGCCGAGTACGATTTAATTCCACAGCTCTAGAGCCTACAAAAATCGAAGAAATATTTAAAACTGCAATACTTAAGTTCAAATATAGTGACCCAACGGCTCGACCATACATACCAAAACAGAAATCATCTACAAAACTTATGAAAATAGTCCACTTCATCGACACCGAAATACTACCAAACCACATTTCACTTGAACAAGATTTTCTACTGACTCAGACCACTATGTACTGCGCTGCTTACACAGCGGCTACTTGCAACGGATCTAAAATTAAAGAAAATATATCAACTGTTATCCAAAATCGATTAAAAATACCGGCTTGGCAGAAGAGATTGCAAAACAAGATACAAAACTTAAGAAAAGATATTGGAAGGATGACAGAATATATCAGAGGAAATAGGAGTGAAAGACTTACAAGATTAGTTGAAAAAATTAAAGATAAACACCAAATCCATTCACAACATGAAGAACCTAATTTAAGTAATGAACATTTTCTTGATACTCTTAAACAAAAACTAAATGCAGCCACAAGTAGATTAAAAAGATATGTTAACTGTACACTCAGAAAAACACAAAACAGCCAATTTGCTAAGAATGAAAAACAATTTTACAGACAACTAGCTTCAAACACAACACAATACACAAACAGAAACACACAAGATTCAGTAACGGCACCGGTTGATGAACTGCATGAATTTTGGTCTAATATTTGGTCAAAACCTGTACTTCATAATTCACAAGCTAAATGGCTCCAGATGAACACCTCTTTAACAGACTCTATTATACCTATGGATTTTGAACAAATTCCTGTAGAAGTATTCGTAAGCGTACTGAAAAAACTGCACAACTGGAAGGCACCTGGCACCGATCGTATTCACAACTACTGGTATAAGAAATTCACATCCTTTCATCCGTTACTATACAAACACATCAACACTTTCATTCAAACACCAGACGTAATGCCAAAATATGTTACTGAAGGCCTCACCTACATGATACCAAAAGATGCAGACGTCCAGAACCCAGCTAAATACCGCCCTATTACATGTTTACAAACGGTATACAAAATATTTACAGCGTGCATTGCAGAAATAATTTATCAACATGTTAGCGATAATAACATACTTGCGGAAGAACAAAAGGGATGCCGCAAAAGTAGCCAAGGTTGCAAAGAACAGTTAGTTATAGACTCAGTGACAATGAAACTAGCAATCTCAAAAAAGAAAAATATTAGCACCATGTACATAGACTACAAGAAAGCATTTGATTCTGTTCCACATAGCTGGTTACTTCATGTCTTGCAACTCTATAAAATTCACCCAAAAATAATAGACTTTTTACAAAACTCGATGCAACACTGGACCACAAAATTAAATATCAAAGGACATTCCAACACAGAAATAACTGAAATCCCGATACGCAGAGGTATTTTTCAAGGTGATGCACTTAGCCCGCTATGGTTCTGTCTAGCACTCAATCCCCTTTCTCATATGTTAAATGAATCCCATCTAGGCTACACTATCACTACACCACACAAAAAAACGAACCTTACGCATCTCATGTACATGGATGACATAAAATTATATGGAAACAGCACAGAGTCACTACACCGCCTGGCGGACATTACGCAATCTTTTTCAAATGACATTCACATGGAGTTTGGAATTGATAAGTGTAAAACCTTTACAGTAATTAATGGAGAAATTACTCCAAATTCCTTCACGTTACAATCAGGCGAAATAATCGAACCTTTAGGACCTCACAACTCATACAAATATCTAGGATTCCAACAAAGCAGACAAATTAATCAGAAAGAAACCAAAGATACACTTAAACAGAAATTCAAACATAGGCTTAATATAATCCTCCGTTCACAACTAAATTCCCGACACCTAGTTAAAGCGATTAATAGCTACGCAATCCCTATTCTAATCTACTCCTTCGGTATAATAAACTGGCCTAAAACTGAACTCACCAACCTTCAACGCACCATAAACACAACCTTAACAGCACACAGAAAACACCATCCTAGATCCTGCATACAACGCATGACACTTCCACGGTCAGAAGGCGGACGAGGCATAATTGATGTCTCTAATCTACATAGCAGACAAATCACATCACTTAGACAATATTTTCAGCAACGATCACAACACTCAATACTATACGAAGTTGTAACACTAGCAGACAGACGTCTCACACCACTTAACTTAGCAGACCAAAACCCACAGTGCAATGAATGTGTTGTCCAATTAGAAGAAAAGATTACTAAATGGCAGCAGAAATCCCTACATGGCAGACATCGCCAAGACCTGCAGCAATGTCACGTTGATAAATTAGCGTCAAACGAATGGCTAGGGCGTGGGGACTTATTCCCAGAGACAGAAGCATTCATGATTGCTATTCAAGATCAAGTCATCGATACCCGAAACTACCAAAAGCACATAATACGCGCACAAAATCTCCCCACAGACTCTTGTAGACGCTGCCATGCCTGTCCTGAAACCATTCAACATGTAACCTCAGCTTGCAAATCTCTAGTTCAAACAGACTACAAACACCGACACGACCAAGTAGCCACCATAGTTCACCAACACCTTGCCCATAAACATCAATTTATAGACAAAAAGATACCCTATTACAAATATAAGCCGGAAACAGTACTAGAAAACAAAAACCTCAAAATATACTGGGACAGAACTATCATAACTGACAAGACCATTCATTTCAACAGACCAGACATTACACTTCACGATAAAGTAAAAAAAACTATATATCTCATAGACGTAGCAGTCCCGAACACCCATAATATCCAATCTACAATAGCTGAAAAACTTACCAAGTATCAAGATCTGGCAATAGAACTGAAAAGGCAGTGGCAAGCAGTAAATATCCATATAGTCCCAATAGTAATATCCGCAACCGGAATAATACCTAAAAGCCTTCAACGTAGTTTAGACATTTTAGAAATGCCACAACACTCATTACACTTGCTTCAAAAAGCAGTTTTATTAAACACATGTAGACTTACTCGAAAATTCCTTACCACATCTTCAAGTTCATCCACATACACTATCACTTAAACCTGATTACACTTGGCTACGGCCCGTGAAATCAGGAAAAAAATACCCCTCTCAGGGAGATTCATAAAATGAAAATAAATAATAATAATAATAATAATTGTTTATTTCGCAAAAGTTACATTTTTCCTTAAAACTTAAACACAAAAAAGTAGAAATAAAGACATAGAAAAACCAAACAATTTGTACATTGCTGGTTCTCAAGCTAAGCAAGGCCTGTGTTATGAGAACCAGTGTGTTTCATCGTGCTGTTCGGTGCTAGTGGCAAAGTTTGTTATCTATTTTTGCTGCTTTTTGTGCGTGTGTGTGTGTGAGAGTTTGTGTGTGTGTGTGTGTGCATGCGTGTGTATGTTTGTGTATGTAAGTTGAGTGTAGGTTTTGGAGCAATGTTTTTGCATTGCCTGAGCATTGTCTGCATTCACAACGAGTATGGTGACCACCACTCTTTGATTCTGCTCATGCTTTCCATCAGGCAGAGTAGAGTTACTTTGGCAGGTTCATCTATACAAATAAATAAAATTGGAGTGTCTATTTGTAATATTAAAATAACCAGTTTTTACTAAATGCATATATAAGTATACACGGTACATACATATACCAAAATATTTTTTTACAATTTCTGTCTGTCAGTCTGTTTGTTCCGACTAATCTCTGGAACGGCTGGACCGATTCTGACGGGACTTTCACTAGCAGATAGCTGATGATATAAAGAGTAACTTAGCCTATTTTTTCAGAGTAACTTTGCCCCGCAGCGTTACCCGCGGTTGTTACTTTAGCGCGGGTAACACCGCGGAACTCAGCTAAAAGAATCGTTATTGTACGTATGTTAATAAATATTATTTCAGGTACTTTAAAAGAAAATGTGTATCATCTACACACATCAAAAGTGTCTAGGGATCAAGCATTTTTATGCGGATTTCTTGAGATTGAGATGTGGCTTTGGCCCTGGCCTGCTCAGTCGCCAGACTTGAACCCGATTGAGCATGCATGGGATATGCTACAGAGAAGAGCTCTGCCGAATATGGAGGGTATCCAGTCGCAAGAAGACCTTTTTTTGTTGTTGCAACGAACATGGGCGGCCATTCCACAGCGTGATTTGGATGAGCTCATTTTGAGTATGCCAAACCGATTCTTCTGTTGTTAGTGTTCGCGGTAGAAACACGGATTATTAATTGTTTAAGTTACCTAATAAAATTTTAAAGAAAACTGTTATTTCAGTCTTTTTTCGAACTTTAATGTTAGTGGTTCAAATGTCAAAAATCCCTTTATTAGGAAAATGGCAAATTTCTTTATTAATGCAAAGGTGACTTGGTTTATCGTTACTGTGACAAACGAAAACACTTTATTTGATGAATCCTTAAAGAAAATTTTAATTAATATCAATCAGGAGAAAAGTTATTGCAAAAATATATGTTGATCCCTAGACACATATGTTGATCCCTAGACACTTTTGATGTGTGTATATTAATATTCTAAATATATAGATATGTATCTGGCTCTTTTTATTTAAAAATAGCTGTGCCCGCTACTTCGTACATGTGACATTTTGATTTTCAAGTTATTTTTAATTTCTCACCGTTAAAACCTTCACTGGACTACGCCAACATTTCAAAACCAAAATCAGCTAAATCGACCCAGCCGCTCTCGAGTTTGAGCGAGACAAACGAACAGCAATTGATTTTCATTTAAAATATTTTTTAAGAATGTTTATTATTATTGCAATACTCAGTAGCAAGATATCTTCAAACGTCCCATTTCCTCAAAGAAAATCACTCATGCTTTTCTCAATAGCCTTCAAACAAATCAGTCTAGAAAACTAACATGCAGTAGTTGATAAAAGAGAGTTAAACTATTTTTGCTAGACAAACAAACTGGAACCGGTCGCTTAAAACAATAGTACTGTTTTTCCGTGCGTCTATCACTGACAATGGAAGGTATCGGGGACAGTGGAGCTTTATTTGCATAAGTTTCTACAAGTATCATTGTATGATGTTATATATAAAATAAAAGTTTGAAATCTTGTTAATGAGTTCTTAGACCCGTGAAAATATATAAACAGTAACTTACATCTAAACTTATCTATACTATATACAAATATATAAAGCTGAAGAGTTTGTTTGTTTGTTTGAACGCGCTAATCTCAGGAACGACGGGTCCGATTTGAAAAAATATTTCAGTGTTAGATAGCCCATTTATCGAGGAAGGCTGTAGGGTATATATCATCACGCTAAGACCAATAGGAGCGGCACACCAATGAAAAATGTAACAAAAACGGGGGAAAAATTATTACGATACGGGAAATAGGAGACGTAAACGAGGTTGCGTGGGTTAGCTAGTCTTCTATATGACCGTTTAATCTTAAACAAGTCAGCTTGTGCAACAGTAAGAGACCGGAGGCACAATGATGCATAAGCATCTCTAGGCCGCCATGGTGTGGGTCACAATGCTTAGTAGTTGCATTGTCTGCATTCGCAATGAGTATGGTGACCACCACTCTCGAATTCTGCTTAAGCTTTCCATCAGGCAGAGTAATACATGCGAACCATCGGCGGTGCGGAGTTGAACAGGCGGGCTCCCACCGACAAACATGCTACAGCTGATGTCATCTCTCATCACATTACATCATCAACACATTCATCACCCACAAGTAGCCTTTTTGCATCACCCGCTTCATCCCCGCTCTCGTTTGAAACTCATATAAATTCTAGTCGTACATCATCAACAACATCACCATTGACAGTAGATGTTGTCCAGGAGGCAAATGCCGATTTTACTGGACCCACTACCGCCAAATCACGCGCGAGAAGAAAATGGACTACTGAAATGAATATGTTCATATGGCGCACCTATCTCATCACCAGCCGATTAGAAACACAGACTCGAGGATATCTAGACCCATTGCACAAGGCTTTCACAGAAAAATACCCAACAATGAATGCATCCAAACAGAGTGTAGGAGACCAGCGTAGGGCCATAATCAATAACAAATTACTCCCCATAAACACACTTGACACAATTAGATCAGAGGTAAACAGCTATCTTACACAAAATGCAGAACCAATACCCACACTTACACAGGCATCATCTAGAATGAGATGGTCTAGCGATATTAATGAAACGATACTTCGCATCTATTACGAAATAACGGAACTTGAAACTAACATGACAGCGCATCGAAAAAAGCTGCATGATAAATTCACTCAAACTTACCCACATTTATCACATATTTCAGAACAACGTTTGTCAGATCAAAGAAGAGCCATAGTTAACAATAGAATGGTATCTGAAGATAGAATTAGGCAAATTAAAAACGATATTCAAGCACAAATACAATCATCTCACGCCACCGCTCAGTTAAATACAACCAATTCACAAACTAACTTATCACAACATATACCGTATCCAATCCAAAGAAATACATGCGATGAAGCAGATTTATCTCTCTCTCAGACCACTATACACATAAACGCAGAAGATTCAAGTCATGTCCCTACCAATTCTCACATGATAGATCAAGACAAAATTAATCAACAGTTTCATGCATCACTCGATACATTTAAATATAGTGACCCTACCTCTAGACCATATCTACCACGACAAAAACCATCAAAAAGACTAGCTCTGACAGTAGAACATCTTAACAACAATATTTTACCCAATTTTTTAAATAGAGAGCAGGATTTTGCAACATTCCAGACTATTATATACTCAGCGGCATATACAGCAACAGTATGTAATAGAATAAGAGTAAACACTACTAAAACCAACTCAAGAGAGTTTAAGCCAGCTTGGCAGAGAAGATTGGAAACCAAAATAGAGAAATTTCGATCTGAAATAGCCCGACTAACACAGTACATAAATGGAAATAGAAGTAACAGGATCATAAACGCTGTAGAAGTAATAAAAAACAAATATCGAATACACGCTCAACACGAAAACATCAACACAGAACTGGAACACTTTTTAGATACACTTAAACAGAAATTAAATGCAGCAGCTAGTAGGCTTAAGAGGTATCTTACATGTACTGCTAGGAAAAAACAAAATAGTCAATTTTCACAAACAGAAAAAACATTTTACCGAACTCTTACATTTAACTCTCGAAACACAAATACACAAGAACAAAGAGCACCAACGTCGGAAAGTTTGCATCGGTTCTGGGCGAATATCTGGCAAAATGCAGCTCAACATAATGCAAACGCTAATTGGATTCACACTATTAATGAAATGACTAGTCACATTCCCGTTATGGAATTCGAACATTTTACAATAGACACTTTCACACGCGTCATCAAACACTCTCACAACTGGAAGTCACCAGGGAGCGACAACCTACATAACTTCTGGTATAAAAAATTCACTTGCATCCACCCATATTTACACTACCATCTTAATACGTTCATTCAATCACCACATTTAATGCCCGACTATATAACACATGGAGTAACTTACATGCTACCAAAAGAACCCAATACAGAAGACCCATCAAAGTATCGCCCTATAACTTGTTTACAAACTGTTTATAAAATTCTGACTGCTTGTATCAGTCAAACGATATATGCACATTTGTCAGAGAATGACATTCTTTCCGAACAACAGAAAGGCTGTAGGAAAAATAGCCAAGGATGTAAGGAGCAACTCACAATAGACGCAATAACTATTAACGAAGCGTACCGTAAGAAACTAAATATACACACTATGTTCATAGATTATCGCAAAGCATTTGACTCTGTCCCTCACAGTTGGCTTCTATATATACTTCAGTTATATAAAATTAACCCAATTATTATAACATTCCTACAATCTTCTATGCAGAGATGGCAAACAACACTCAAACTAAAAACTAAGTCCACTAATATAACTACGGAACCCATACGTATTATGCGAGGTATATATCAAGGTGACGCACTTAGCCCACTTTGGTTCTGCCTTGCACTTAATCCTCTTTCTAGTCTTCTAAATAATAGTAATGCTGGATACAATTTAGTAACTACTAACACCCGGGTTTCGCTAACGCATCTGTTCTACATGGATGATATAAAACTCTATGCCACCAACAAATCCGATATCTTTCTCCTAGCTGATATTACTCAACAGTTTTCCAAAGATATATGTATGGAATTTGGAGTCGATAAGTGCAAAATTTTATCAATAAATAAAGGTATAATTGAAAGTAATAGATATATTTTAGAATCTGGCGAGGATAATGAACCAATGGATAGTTACAGCGTTTATAAATATTTAGGTTTTAAGCAGTCCAGAAGAATTGTCCAAAAAGAAGCCAAAGAAGATCTAGTAAATAAATTTAGATACAGACTAAAACTCATTTTGAAAACTCATTTAAACTCTAAAAACATTATTAAAGCCATCAACACGTTTGCTATTCCTATTTTGACTTACTCATTTGGTATTATTAACTGGTCACAAACAGATCTTAAGAACTTGCAACGGACAATTAACACGCATATGACTAAAGACCGGAAACATCATCCAAAATCTTCAATAGAAAGACTTACGCTACCACGCAGTGAGGGAGGAAGAGGTCTAATAGACATTCAAAATTTACATAATAAGCAAATCACAACACTCAGAAACTATTTTCATACCAAATCACTAACATCGCCTCTCCATAAACAAATCACAGACATTGATAACAAACTCACACCTTTAAACTTACACGACCGGCATACCCAAATTAATGAACCTCTAACTACAGTAGAACAGAAAATAACTAAGTGGGCTGGTAAATCCCTCCATGGAAGACACCGAACCGACCTTAGCCAAGATTACGTCGACAAAGAAAAGTCGAACGAATGGCTTAAGAAAGGGGAACTGTTCCCGGAAACGGAAGGATTTATGCTTGCAATTCAAGACCAGGTAATAATAACTAGGAATTATAAGAAATTTATCATTAGAGATCCAAATCAGACAACAGACATATGCAGACATTGCAATTCCGCTCCAGAGACCATACAACACATAACGGGTGCCTGTAAAGCTCTAGCACAAACTGATTACAAACATCGACATGACCAAGTAGGTACAATAGTTCACCAACATTTAGCACATAACTATAACTTCATCAGTCAAAAGATTCCATACTATAAGTATAAGCCTGACACAATACTAGAAAACAGAGCTTGTAAAATTTATTGGGACAGAACAATCTTAACAGATAAAACTATTCACTACAACCGTCCAGACATAACAGTACACGACAAAATCACTAAATCTATTTACATCATAGACATAGCAATCCCGAACAGTCATAATCTTCAGTCCACTATTTCAGAAAAACTCTCCAAATACCAAGACCTGGCAATAGAACTCAAAACCCAATGGAAAGCTCACACAGTACACATAGTTCCAATAGTTCTTTCATCAACAGGCATAATACCTAAAACTCTCACTCAAAATCTTGAATTACTTCACATGCCTTCACACTCTATTTATCTGCTCCAAAAAGCCACCATACTCAATACCTGCCGCATTACCCGTAAATTTCTAACATCTTCATCTATATCATCCACTTACTCAATTTAACGTATCATGCTTGGCTGAGGCCCGCATGACACGTATATTACCCCTCTAATAAGGGAGATAAATGAAAAATCAAAATAATAATAATAATAATAAATATTTTAGACATCTAACACACAACGCCATCTAGTCCCAAGCTAAGCAGAGCTTGTGTTATGAGTAGTCACTTTCACAGGCTCATATATAAAAAAAAAACTGCTGATAAATGTATTTATACGAGTATATTCCTAAATAAATAAATACTGAGTGCACAGATGGTGTAGTTTTAAAAGACGTCGTCATGCCGCTTTCTTTTGCGCTAAGTGTTGTGGGTTCAAATCACATGTGTAGTTTACAAATTGTAGTTCTGAATCTAGGTATTCTTTGGAACCAGTTCATGAAGGTTCATAAAGTTCTCCACGTCTCAAGGTATATTCCCAGTGCTAGACTTGTCCTAAAATAAAGTCTAGAATGAATCTAAGACATTCAAAAGACCGAGGGGACTCTTGTCCTCTCTAATGTAAAGAGTAGCTGAACACGTCGCGCCGTAACTTGACTATGTTGCGTATTCACACGTAAATGACCCAACTTTGTATAACTAAATAGTATTCCACCAGGGAACTAAAAGAACATGAAACACGCTTTATCCAGAAGAAAGAAATTACTCCCGTAGGACATCTGAATTATATGGCACAACTTACATTCAAGAGATGAAGCCGAAAGTTATGCGTATGAGGAAAAAGTAATGAATAAAGTTTTATATAATGTAGTTGGCGGATTCAAAAAGTAAAGGATGACCGAAGAAAATATAAAATGACAATTCATAGAGGAGAATCTAAAAAAAACTCACTGCACTGAATTTAAATAATGTTGGATCTGAATGCATATATCTATACCTATAATAAAAATGTAACAGGTCCAATTCTGTACATTAAAGATATTTAGAAAATTTCTTTGGAGGGCTCTCTATAATCGACACTGAAGCCAAAACTGTATTTTATTTTCATTTTTGTCTGTCTGTATCTTGGCCGCGCATCACGCTGAAACTAATGAATGGATTTAAATGACACTTGGCATGATTTGAGTTCATACTACGAGGTAGGACATAGGATACTTTTTATCCCGAAATTCAGCACGGTTTCTTGGAGAGAGGGGATGAAAGTCAAAATATGTACTTAGTTGTAATTCAATAACACATAGTCCGATTTCTTGCGCTCTTTTTTTGCTAGAAAGAAAAAAAAAGTTAACTGGTAAAGTCTTTTTTTTTGTTCGCGACCGTACACTGCCTGTGGGAAGCTGAGACAGATATGTAAATATGGCGGTACGAAGTTCGCCGGGTCAGCCAGAGTGCACAATAAATCTATTTACACACTCGTACATAATCACACAGACAGATAACAAAAAATCGCAATTGTCATGCAATTATTTGTCCTGGAAATCAGACCTAAGGTCTATATATTAGCAATCAAGATCTGTAATAAATAGTTCGCCAGTAATTAACCATTCATATTGATAGCAGATTATTATGCAAAATAAACCATTTCATTGAAATGACACTAACCATTACAACCTTTATCATTTAAAATGATAATAACCAGCTAATTTTTTAACAGTTGCTTAGTTAATATTGATAAAATTTAACAGACACATTGTCCTACAAATTGCGTGACGTCCTACGCTCAAAAGTTTTTTTTCCCTGTTAGCCCTGTAGTTCCCACGATCGATTTTTTTTAAGGTGAAAGGTGGGCCCTCATGAAAATGAAGCTACTCACGAAAAATTTGCTTGATAGTAATAACTTGTGAAATTTGTTCCGGATTAATTGCAAGAACACAAAAATAATTAGTGCTGTTTTTGAATTACTGCATTGTTTTTAGATTACTACACGAGTTGATATTGCATTACAACAAAAAAAAAACAAAACATCTGTTGAGATTCATACCGTTACGGTAACATTACTTGGTACATGATTGTGTGTATTCTAGCGAACATAAGGGTCTTGTGAGCGAGATTTAGAAGCGGTTTTATAATTCTGCAATTTCAAACTGAGAAACTTTTGTCTTCAATGATGTAGGTATTATTATTAGTTTGGGAATTAACGCGTTTAATGATTATTACACTAATAGGTGGATTCAGGAGTGAGAATGTCATCACAGAAATATAGGACGTCGTTAAAAGACATGTAGTACATACTAATATTATAAATTCGAAAGTAACTCTTTCTGTTTGTCACGCTCTCACGGCTAAAATGCTGTTCCGATTTCAATAAAATTTGTCATGGAGATACTTTGATTCTTGAGAAGGGACATAGGCTACCCCTTACTGCGATAATCACCATACATGCGGGTGGAGCCACGGGCATAAGCTGGTTATTATTATAAGTTCGAAAGTAACTATGTAAATCCGCCACGATTCTTGAAATATTCTTAGTCCAGGAGTTGTCATGTCGGTTTTTTCTCTTAAGTAGTTTCAGAATTTTCAGTGAATTTCCATATAAAATTTGTCGATTTCAGAATAAGTTTTATATAATATGTTCAACAAAATAAAGTTCTTCTAAATTTAGCAACATAATACCTTATCATATACCTCTAAAATATGACCACACTTTTCTGGAACAACCTGTATAAACGATACTTCGAAACATCGCTTTAGCACAAACCCAAACAAACAAAATACTTTAAATCCTCTCTTCAACTTGAACGCCGTTTACATAATCCTGTCTTCTCTCTCCCTCTATTTACAGTATTAGAACGAGACAGGTGGTAAATATTGCCGGTTACAAGTCAATGGAGGAGGAACACGTTCAGAATACGAAATTGTTTGACTGATGGAGTAGCACCAACGTCTTATCTTTATCTTTCGTGATGTATTAGACAAGGACGGAAAGTAATCTTTAGATTGGAGGTATATTTTGTCATGTTTTGTGTAGGTTGCTGAAACTGATTACTTGTGGGTGGTAGTTAATATTATACAAATAGTGATCACTTATGCGTAAGTTTTGGTAAAATTGACTAAGGAACCAACTCAGAAACTTAGAATAAGGGTTTTTATTTTTACAGTGCGTTAACCTTAAACCTTTTTGGTGGCATGTCGGACACGAACCGACTAAAACCGCAGGCCGTCTCGGGTACTAGAAGCCGGGGACCAGGTGTACCCTAGCAAGGAAAGCCCTGGAACCCCGACGTACCTCGGGCCACCTACGGTTCGCAGATAGCCCCCTACTGTGTGGGAACCCCAATGTTCCCGTTACTCTCCCCTGGGGCGCGGACGCAGCGATGCGCCGCGTCCGCGCTTTCACCCGAGCCGGCTTCTGCTAGGGTGACAGATGGCCTCATCTGTCACCATTCCTCCACGAGGACCTGGCGGAGTTGGGATTTCTGGTTTTCGATTTCTCGAGACTCAGGACTCCTACCCAAGTCCCGCGCCATTTTTTGCAATCTTCTTTTAAATTTTTAAAGACATCAAATGAGAAATTTATATCCTAGAGTCAAATAAAAAAAAAGATAATTCCAAATTTACTTTACTTTAATTTACTTTTTTCTCACCAATTTCGTGCCTATTTGTTAACTTTTTTTTAACCGACTTCAAAAAAAGGAGGTTTTTTTTTATATTTGTTACCTCATAACTTTCGACTGGGTTAACCGATTTTGATGATTCTTTTTTTTTTGAAAGCTGGTCCTTCCCGTGTGATCCCATTTAAATTTGGTCCAGATTGAAGTCGGTTTTTTTTGCTAAAATTTGTGATTATTAAATAAGGCAAATACTTGTCGGTGTTTAAATACCTTGAACACGATTTCAGTTTAGTAGTCAAAAGATACAAAACAAGATCAATTTTTTGTCTGCCTGTACATATTAATTTTCTCATGAAAACAAGTATGAGTCTATTTGATATCAATTTAATTTAAGTCTGTAAACTTTAATAGCAATATTTACAAAGAAATTCAGAAAATAATATTCTGTAAAAATAATAATATTTTTTCGCACGAATGGTACTAAAGCGACCTGCAGTGCAGCCATACAATACATCTATTTCATTCGCATCCGGGGCACTGAACTTTGATCTTTACAGCGCTTTTAGCGGTCGTTAACGCCCGCTGAGCAAATCCGGCGCTTTGGAGTCATCGATTACATTAAGTAAAGGGCGAGAATTGGTTATGTACAACATTACATGGCAATAAATTTATTATATTCATTTCAAGTTTCAGAGTTCTTCGAAAAATCCTAAATATGAAATTGGTTGAACTGTTCGCTACGCACGTAGCGAGTATCGAGTTAGGTGCTACGAGCGTAGCATGCTACGTACATGCTAGTAGCACATGTCGATCGTAGCAATAAGTGTCGCCGCACACGGGCCACTTGTGGCTGCCACTTGTGGCCGGTCAGCCACTTGTGGCCGGTGGTCGAAACATAAAATATATGAAAATTACAGGAAATATGCCGGTGGCGGCGCTTTGTCGCTGTGGCCGGTGGCCCGTGTGCGGCGACCCTAAAAGGATCGTTGCTTGTAGCGTAGAGGTAAAATGTTTGTTTTTACTCGACTACGGCAAAGCCAAAGGAGGAGCCAACGTAGTCACACGTTACGTAGAAATGTACCATAACGTCCATAAGAAATTAACAACGCGTGACTATGGCTACTATTAGTTATTCTGTGCTACGGCTTTTGAAACTTGTTTCATACTTTTTCAGCGTCGGTTTTTGTTGTGGTTGGGTTTTAGTTTTTACTTTTTTTTTATTTTCTTTCTATCAACCAGGGATGTGAACCAGAAATGAGCATACGAGCCACCTGATGGTAAGTGACTACCATTACCCGTGGACACTTGTGACTCAATAGTCAAAATCACAGGAAGAACATATATGATAAACGACCTTCGATGATAAGAAACTTCAGTATAAGGTCCACGTAACTATTTGAGACTTTCTATGTAGAGTACAAAGAAAGTTTCAAATAGTTACACGGACCTTACTTCGTGGGTCCGTACTCATACACGGTATTACTCGATAGTTTTACTCCAAGACGAGTAAAAATTAACGTGTGGACCGCAAAACTCACAACTCGAAGGCTGTGCTCGCATCGAGCCGACTCGTGCCACTCGCGGTCACGTACACACGCTTGCGTCAAGCTCGATGGCTCGCTTCGAGTAAGTGCGAAGGAAATTACTTTTATTTAAGGCCTCCGGTATCCTCAGTCACTCGGTGAAACACAGCGCAAGCACTATTTCACACCGGTTTCCTGTGAGGCCGTGGTATCACTCCGGTCGAGCCGGCCCATTCATGCGGAAGCGTTGCTCTCCCACGGTATGTATAAGGTATATTACTATAAAATTTGATATTCGTTTAGTAGGTTTTGCGTGAAATACTAACAAACATTACAAACAAGTAGTAAGTAGGATGAAGATATACAAATAAAATATATTCAATACTCTCCGTTAGTAACAAGTCACATCAAGCAACACTTAACACAAGTTTTCAGATATATTTTTAGATTTATCTCCCATGTTAACCCACACTACACTTAAAGAGTGCAATTCCCTCCGTCTAGAGCACTGAGCTGATGCAATACGAGTATTGCACTTAACTTTATCAAATCAAGGAATAAATGCAAGATAGCTTTTATTTTCTTCTAGAACTAGAACAAATCTTTTAGCTTAATACAATTATCTTGTATAGAAAGAGAATTATATATAATATTAAGGAGGCTATTGTATGCGGATTTACGCACGTGATTTTTTCTAAATTCTTATTTTTGAAAATGAAAATTGTCCATAAAACCATTCTGATTTCATATTTTAGGGTAGAATTTCTAAAAGTCCTTTCTAAATAGATATTTCATCATCATCATTAGCCTATCGCAGTCCACTGCTGGACATAGGCCTCTCCAATTACACGTCACTTGGTTCGATCCACGGCGATGTTTGCAATTTAAAAATTACATTGGTAAGCCAAGTTTCAAGTTCGTAGCCCCACCAGTTTAGGTTCTCCGTTAATTTATTCAGTCAGTCAGTCAGGGACATTTACAACATATAGTTAGTTACTATTTATTATACCTTTGCAACAAAAACTTATATATATCTTCAGCTTACTGCTTATATTTTTAGAAATATACTACAATTTTAACAAAAAAAACCGACTTCAAGAACGGCCAAATTGAAGCCCACACGGGAAGCACCAGCTTTCAAATACAAAAAGAATCATCGAAATTGGTTGGCGTGATATTGAGTTATTCGTCAATTTGTCGCACACATACTTAATGCAAATTGAAGACTTATATGGTTTTCTCATAGATGACATGTCAGAACTAGACTAAATTGAAATGGGATCACATAGGAAGCACCAGCTTTCAAATCATCAAAAAAAATCATCAAAATTGGTTCACCCAGTCGAAAGTTATGAAGTAACAGATATTAAAAAAAATACAGTCGAATTGAGAACCTCCTCCTTTTTTGAAGTCGGTTAAAAATGAAATCTATGCTAATATTTTAAAGCTGAAGAGTTTGTTTGTTTGTTTGAACGCGCTAATCTCAGAAACCACTCGTCCGATTGGAAAATTCTTTCAGTGTTGGATAGTACATTTATTGAGGAAGGCTATAGGCTATATATCATCACGCTAAGACCAATAGGAGCGGAGCACCAATGAAGAATGTTACAAAAACGCGGGAATTTTTTTACGCTATGGGCAATAGGAGACGTAAACGACGTTGCGTGGGTCAGCTAGTATTATATATACCGTGGGAGAGCCACGCTTCGGCATGAATGGGTCGCCTCGACGGGAATAATACCACGGCTTTACATAAAACCGTTTCTCCGAGTGAGGTTTTTTTTTTTATGTATGGCCCGCCAAAATGGCTACTCTGCCTGATGGAAAGCATAAGCAGAATCCAAGAGTGGCGGTCACCATACTCACTGCAAATGCAGACAATGCAGTATGGCGACCCACACCATGGCGGCCTAGTGATGCTGCTGCATCTTTTTGTCTAGTCAACAAGTATGGAACTTGTTGACTAGACTAATTGGGCCTCCGGTCTCGCACTCACCAACGAAACACGACAGCACGAACGCTGTCATTTTAAGTTGATTTTCTGTGCGAGGGTAGTACCGCCCCGATCGAGCCGGCCCATTCATGCTGAAATCAGCGTGGCTCTACTACCTGTACTACCGTACGTACCGAAGGCAAATGCACCAACAACTCCCCCCATTCCCTCCCCCTCCCCCAAAACCCGGCAACGCACTTGTGACGCCTCTGGTGTTGCGGGTGTCCATGGGCGGCGGTAATCGCTTACCATCAGGCGATTCGTTTGCTCGTCTGCCCCCATTTCCATAAAAACAAAAATCCTGAAAACCTAACTTTTGTTAAAAGGTACTTTACACAATAATTCATACCAATAAGTTCAAAAGATCTCTAAATTAAGTATCAAATAAGTGAGAATGGAGATTTTAGGATTCGACATCAGACTTCGTAATAGGCACTTAAAGGCTCTCAGAATCGATAAACTTGTCATCTAATGGCCTAATATTAATAATACTTTAAATCCAAAATCTTCGAGCTTAAGAGATGAGATGTTCTTAATAAAATACTTTTATAGATATATACTATTGCGAAATCATTTTACAAATTACTTCAATGAAATTTCAAATTAATCTCTGCACCGATTTCGATGAAATTTCGCATGGAGATACTTTGATTCTTGAAGAAGGACATAGGCTTTTTACCGCGATAGCTGACATAAATGGGAGCGAAGCCGCGGGAAAAGATACTGTTAGATTTCGAACGTCATTGTAATGGCAACATTTTCGATTGTCATTTTTTCTTGTTTGACGTTTTGACGTTTGAGGTTAAGTTAGTACGTTGAGAGCTTCGTAATTGACTGCCGGTTTTGAGTGAATTGAATTGTATTGTAGCTAATTGTCGACTCGGTTCCTTTAGTGGTTTTCCGTTATAAGTGGTCTAGTTGGGACTCGCGAGTTTTGTAGTCACGTAAAAAGGCGCGTCCGCGATAGCTGAAACGAGTGTGGTGTAATTCGAATACCTTGAAAGATATACAGCACTTTGGAGCATGTTTGTGTGAACGTACCAAGACAAAGCAGAGAGGAAACTACCTAAGAGATCTCTTGGAACGCCGAGAACAAGGAAGCCACACAACTCCAGTAAGTGCTTGATGATTTTAGTTTAGATTAGAACACGGTGACACAGCCGTGGTTCATTTCTCTTGCCAGTGGTTTCTTGTTTAGTGATTGTATGCTTATAACATGGGCCTATAGGTATTTCAAACGTCACAAGGTGATCGCTGCATTGGCGAGAGGAATGAACAGATAGTACTAGTTATTTTGTTCAACTATCTAGTTTGATTGATTTGTCTAATAGTTAGAAAAGACGAAATTCACATTGATACATTCTTTAAATTACACTGTTAATTTGGTAGTTCGAGTCACGAGTCTTTTTCAGAAACAGAAATCAGTCAGCATCTTTGACAAGGGGGAGTTAAAAAAATAAAAATAATCCCAAATGTTAACATAAAAAAAAACCGACTTCAATCTGGACCAAATTGATATGGGACCACACGGAAAGCACCAGCTTTCAATCAAAAAAACAATCATCAAAATCGGTTCACCCAGTGGAAAGTTATGAGGTAACAAACATAAAAAAAAAACAGTCGAATTGAGTACCTCCCCCTTTTTTGAAGTCAGTTAAAAATATGCTAATGCTAGAGCAATAAAAGACTGAATAAAGACGAAACTACGCATAAATTATATATAAAGTAGTCAACTTCACTACTGATTTAATCAATTATATATAACTAGTGGTTGCCCGCGGCTCCGCCCACGTATATGTCGGTTATCGCGGCAAATAGTAGCCTATGTATTATTCTGATGTTTAAGCTATATTATTATAAAGTTTCATCCAAATCCGTTCAGTAGTTTTTGCGTGAAAGAGTAACAAACATCTATCCATCCATACTTACAAACTTTCGCGTTCATAATATTAGTATAGAAGTATAGATTCTCGTGTCAAGTTTTAGCTCGCTATGGACTGGCGTGCTTAGACCAATAGGATCTGAGCATGACTGAAAAGAGACGCAAGCGAAGTTGCGTGGGTAACCTAGTAGCTATATACTTCGTAAAAGACTCCACACCTGGAGTCAGATACCAAAGAAGTTCGTTCTCAATTGCATAAAAACTTTTATGTTTAAATAAAATCTAAGGGAGGTTGTTTACTATCTAAAAAAATAAGTATGCATTGTTTATTCATGTAGCTTCAATCTGGAGTTCGGCATTTTATGGACCTGTTCCCGGATGTGGTAATATAATTTTGCTATGCCTCTTAAATTTGATTTTTCTCTCTGCTATAGGTCATTCTGCAAAGGTTCCGAAGTATTAAAATGTTAAAAATGCATGTTTTCAAAAAGTGAACGTGGAACAACATTTGTTGTTGGAAGTATGCTTCGAACAAGTATAGGCCGAGTTGACTGAAGTGATATCATCTATACCAGGGGTGGCCAACTTGATTAGACCTAAGATCTACTTTTTACTGATGAAACCTTGCGCGATCGACCAATGACATTTCTTGAAATTTCACACGAAACAACATACTTCATAGTACAATCGATACAATTCGAATGTACGGATTGCGTAGTGTATTAAACGGTCGCCTAGTCTAGTCAACAAATTCAAAAACGTGTTGAACAAGCTCTTAAAAATATGTGCGATAGCTCATTCGATTCGAAATGATGTCTAGAAAAATGATTTTTAAGGGTTTATAAGCACATAAAAAATTGCGATTGTTATTAAAAAAATAAGAAAAAAAACAAGGTATTTAGTTTTTCGTTAATAACTTCTAAAGTAGGCATATTTAAGGAATTTTGAAAGAAGATCCTGAAAGAGGAGGAAATTTCCAATAAAAAAGTCCTAACTCCCGAAACTCAATCTCTTTATTTTAACGCTGAAAATAGTACTCCGCGAAGTCGTTACGGCATAGGCGCGTCGCCTGGAAAGCCGGTATATCACCTTAAATAATTATTTTATAGTATTAAATAACTATTAAAAAATTTGAATAAGAACCTCGGTGAAAAAAAATTGTTATGTCTATTTTTCAAAAAGTTACACCATTGTTAATTAAGTTTTTTTTTTCCAATCTCTGTTTTTATAAATTACGGCAAAAAAGTTTAAATAATTGGTCTATAAATGTTCCGCTTCGTGGAGCTCTTCTTGAGGACGTGTTTCCCTAGATGTGGTATGATCTTCTGCAAGAAACTGTATGCCGGACAGTTGCCCGCTACTTGTTTCTCTCCTTGGCCGAATGAAGAGCAAGATTGGCGTCCAAGGCTGTTCCGATCTGGCCAGTTCTCTTAATGTTTTGCCGACAAGTTTCCCGGTGACCATGAGTTGCTCGAGGTTGTTCCCTTCTTTCCTGGCGATGTGACCGAAGAAACCAATAACTTTTCACAGGCATATAGAAGAGAGTTGTTAATATTTAGTTCGTGCAAAATACACAAATTTATGCCGAAGACTGTCCATTGGATCTGAAGCAGTCGCCTCCAGCAATAAATCTCAAAAGCATCGATTCGATCGCAGTCAGCTTTCCTTAACGTCCATGTCTCAGCCCCGTAGCTGAATATGGTTTAATTTTGGTTTCACGGAAGATGTTACGATCTCTCCATATTCCTTGTAGTTGGTCCATCGCACTTTTGGCCATCCCTATGCTTCTTGCGACTTACTTTTCGCACGAACGATTGTTGCTTTTATTAGCCCACCAGAAAGATGAAGTCTTCAACATTTTAGAGTTTGAGAGCACACGTGAATTCCGGTTTATTGCCACGATCAACCACCATGAGTTTAGTGTTACTGTGGTTGATTTTGAGACCCATTTCTAGGCTAATTCGCTCTATTCTGTCCAGGATAACGATGATTTCAGTTAGCTGCTGGCCAGAAGAGTGATATCATCCGCGTATCGTAGATTGGAGATCATGGTGCCCCCTATAGTTACTCCACCTACATCCAATCCTTACTTTCCCGCCTAATGATATGCTATCCATACATTTTAAATAAAATAGGCGAGAGTATGCAGCCCTGCCTGATACCCTTTTCAAATAAGTTATGGAATCAGGCGTTACTTTGCGGAAATCCATGACATTAAATGCTATGAAATATATTTAGCTTTAATTCCGCGAGACAAATATCCAGGTCTGAAATCAGGGCACAAATCCCACCGTCATGCATATGTACACATACAAAACAAGTGAGAAATAATTACCGTACCCCCGAAAGAATTAACAAGAATGTCGGGAGTCTCACTTACATAGGCCCAATTTCAGATAGAATCGCGAATATTCTAAGAAATCACAATGTTTACGTAGTTTTTCGATCGGATCATAACTTGCGTAAACTATGTAACGGTAAAGATAAATTAGAGAATTCAAAAAAATCCGGAGTTTACAAATTAGTATGCAATGATTGCACCGGGGTCTATGTGGGTCAGACAGGCCGTAGTTTCGAAATTAGGTACAGGGAACATGTTGCCGCTCACAGGAATGGCCATCCAGATAAATCACATTTCGCAAAACATTTAATCGACACCGGCCACTCCTTGAGCGGCAACAATACCTATAACATTCTGCATGTTTGCGATAAGGGTTTCCGGATGAGTGTGTTGGAACAGTTAGAAATATCAAAATATAACAATAATAATGCATATACACTGTTGAATGACCAAACAAACTTAATTCCATCAGCACTTCTAAGTATGATTGCGGGTAGTTCGGCACAGATGTCGTTGTGACATTGTATCGATCGTGATTATAGCGTCATCGAAACGGTATATAAAGGGCCGACAGCGGTGCGCTAGCGCGCATTCGAGCTCAAACGCTCGACGAGTCAACATCTCCTGAGGATGCCCCGTGGAGGGGCGAAACACGTGTCGAGTATAGGTTTGGTTGCATGGCATGCTAATTATTTCTCACTTGTTTTGTATGTGTACATATGCATGACGGTGGGATTTGTGCCCTGCTTTCAGACCTGGATATTTGTCTCGCGGAATTAAAGCTAAATATATTTCATAGCATTTAACCCTTTTCAAAGTTACAGGGTTCCGATGCTGTCTTGTCAATTTTTACGATTCCTTGCTCGTTTATATGCAGAGTCTTAATAAGTGCCACAAACTGCACTTGCACGGCCACTCCTATCTCTTTCAACACTCTCCGAACCGAACCGACTGCAAAGGTCGGACTAGATAGCGCAGTCAAAGGCTTTGCTGTAGTCGATGAACCACGATATGAGAGGAGTATTGAACTCGTATGATTTCTCAATTAGCTGGCGAATGTTGGGAATTTGTTCAAGAGTTCCTTTGCCTTTGACGAAACTGGCTTGTTCCTGTGGTATTTGCCAGTCCAAAAAACGCCGGACTCTGTTGTCAATTATATGTAACAATACTTTGCTAGCATGGGAAATTAGAGACAGAGTTCTATAATTGTCACGTTTATAAACGGGTTAAGGTACTGATAAATTCCACCAACTTCTTAATCTTTTTGAAATCACTAAAGCGAATTTCCAAGTCTGATATCACAGCCTCAATTTCTGCTATTCCCTTTTGTCAACTGATGAGTGATGAATTGACACACGCCCCGCCGTAATTGTCATCGCGTTCCAATCATAAAAGGAAATGAGTCGCGAAGAGAAGAAAAATAACGTGACGGAATGATACAAGATGATGCCCGCAGCAATTTTATTGGTGACTAGCTGACCCGGCGAACTTCGTACCCCATATTTACATATCTGTCTCAGCTTCCCACAGGCAATGTACAGTCGCGGACAAAATAAAGATTATTCCCGTTATCTTTTATTTTTTTCTTTCTAGCAAAAAAAGAATGAATGAAATCGGACTATGTGTTATTGAATTACAACTAAGTACATATTTTGACTTTCATCCCCTCTCTCCAGGAAACTTTAGTAGGTAGTAGAGCCACGCTGATTTCAGCACGAACGGGCCGGCTCGACCGGGGCGGTACTACCCTCGCACAGAAAATCAACGTAACGTAAAATGACAGCGTTCGTGCTGTCGTGTTTCGTTGGTGAGTGCGAGACCGGAGGCCCAATGATGCAGGGGTGACAGTCATCGTGATATGTGTGTGAGCGGTGGAATGCTTGTGAAATCATAGTAGGGGTGGTGTGGATCGATCCGTCGGCCAGGGAGACCCGTCGAAACGGTGGTGCCGCTGGCGGCCCGCGGCATAGAGAGGGGCCCAACCGCGGCTAACCACCCTGGGGGGCTGCCCCGTCAGGTCGCGCATAATCCACGGAGTGGCTCGTCCTGCCGGTTGGTGACCGGACGGTGGGACCAGGCGACTACTTCCGGGAGGGTACGGGGGACCTTCCGTCCGACGCCTTGGTTACCGTCATGCCTTGCTGTTGTATGATGACACAGCATTCTGAGTCTCAGTATTACACTGCCACGATGACTGTCACGCCTTTTACGTCCCCTTTCACCTCTCTATCATCATGGCAGCAAAAAAAACAGCAAACGAGTTCAATAGCGGCATTCTCCACTCCCACCAACTCACTTTTCGTCGTGAACTACACGAATATCATGCTAACCTCAACGCCGTCCACCACCACCTTGAGACGGTACGGGCGGCTATGCTCTTTCTTACGGAGACACAAATATGTCGCCCTGCCGACACGGCATATCTCCACTATCCCGGCTACATGCTTGAGGAATGTTTCCTCGCGAAAGCTGGGGTATGCCTTTCCGTCAGGGCGGATATTTGTTGCCGCCCTATCCACCCTATGGCTGCACGTAGAGTGCGGATCTATAAACCGTATCTACGTGTGTCTCTATCGGTCCCATTCCGGAGGCTCCGAGACAACTCGTCTCTTTGACCATCTAAGTCAGGCAGCGGATAAAGCGCAGGAGCAGTTTCCGACAGCTGAACTGGTGTTTCTGGGAGATTTTCCCAACCAACCGCCACTACAGGATAAGCTCGGTGTCCTGGGCATGGATATTTGCCGGACCTCAACCCGCGGGAGTACATCGAGAGCATCACTAAGGCGGCCTCGTGGAAATTTGGCGTACTGAACAAGGTGAGACGGTTCTTCACGCCCGAGCATTTGTATCTTCTTTATAAGACCCAGGTGCACTCGTGCGTGGAGTACTGTTCTCATCTTTGCGATGGATCCGCGCAGTATTTGCTTGATGCTCTCGACCGGTTGCAGCGGCGAGCAGTCCGCATTATCAACAGTCCCGATGCCACCGAATCCCTTGAGCCTTTGCAGTTGTGGAGAGATATCGCCTCTATGGCAGTCCTCTACCGCCTTTACTTTATGGAGAGTGCTCTGAAGAGCTCTTCCAATTGATCCCACCTTCTCCCTTTCTCAACAGAACAACGCGTGCTGGCCTTGTAAGCCACCGCCTTAGAGTCGCTGAAATACGCTTCAGTATCGATTATTTCCACTGCTCAAGATTTGGCGGATCTAGACAAAGTAATAGATGATACGTCCATTGCTGCTATTCTATTGGGAGGTCTTACGTCGAGATATGACCCATTGATTATGTCTCTCGAAAATAGTAATGTTAACGTTACCACCGAACTGGTAAAGTCCAAATTACTGAACGAAATGTCCCAGGAAAGCTCGATAAAACTGGAAACAGCTACGAAGTCAAAGGTTGATGCCACTTCTGTTGAGACAAAGGCAAAATTATAGAGAGCCCTCCAAAAATTTTTTTCCGAATATCTTTAACGTACAGGATTGGACCTGTTACATTTTTATTTTAATTATAGATTGCGTTGCACAGTCTGTTCTGGACTAAAACAACTAAATTTTTATTCAAATTACCTACAAACTTGATTTTTTTCCAGTTAATCCAAATTCAATTTATGTAGGTACCAATTTTTTTGCCTCGCCGCGATCGACTGGACTAATAGCCGCGATCGACCGGTCGATCGCGATCGACCGGTTGGCCACCCCTGATCTATACTTATAATAAAAATGTAACAGGTCCAATTCTGTACATTAAAGATATTTTGAAAATTTTTGCTCACTATAATCGATACTGAAGCCAAATATTTTTTTTTTTAATTTTTGTCTGTCTGTCTGTATCGTGGCCGCGCATCACGCCGAAACTACTGAATGGATTCAAATGAAACTTGATGATTTGAGTTCATACTACGAGGTAGGACATAGGATACTATTTATCCCAAAATTAGGCACGGTTTCCTGGAGAGAGGTAATGAAAGTCAAAATATATACTTAGTTGTAATTCAATAACACATAGTCCAATTTCATTCATTTTTTTTTACTAGAAAGAAAAAAAATAAAAGGTAACGGGAAAAGTCTTTTTTTTTGTCCACGACTGTACACTGCCTGTGCGAAGCTGAGACAGATATTTAAATATGGCGGTACGAAGTTAGCCGGGTCAGCTAGTGGACTTCTAAAAACAAATCAAATCTAAAAGCTTTTATTTCAAGTAGGCTTTCTCTGGCACTTTCGGAACGTTAAATTAATGACTGCAGTTACGCGGTTCCAAAATATCATTTCTATGGAGAAGAAAATGCTGAAAACTCCATATGTTTTTTAAAAAGAAAAGAAAGAATTGAATTGATCAGAAAACGTGAGAACAGAGTGTTTAAACTTAACGAAAAAACCTTGTACTGTGTGGATCTCAAACCCACAACACTTCAGTATATTACAAAGCGGCGTGGCGACCGTTTAAACCACTACATTACGATTGTTCCATCATCATCATCATCAGCCTATTGCAGTCCATTGCTGGACATAGGCCCCTCACATTGCACGCCACTCTTACTAAAATATAAATATATGTAATTGCTTTCGATACAGATACTGTCAAGAATTATGATGTGTAACCCTTTAAGAGGTGACATATTTATGATCCATGTAAGCAATGGGCCCATCGACTTCCGACATTTATTAAGGTAGACGATATTTCCCTTTTTATTCACATTTATTGCAAATAGGCCATTTATTGGTTAAAAACAATTTTATTACTTGAAAAATTGTTTAACAGTTATTTAAATGGCTGATTGCTTATTAAGTAGTTGACTGTACTTTAAAAAAAGTTTTTGTACATTTTTCTACTTATATAGACTTTGGTTTACTACGTAAAATGACTGAACGTTAACCTCTATAATTAATTCACTATCACCATCATCATCATCTCTCCTAAGAAAGGGAAGATTTAGCCTAATATAACCTGATATAATTTAACCGTGGGAGAGCCACGCTTCGGCATGAATGGGCAGGCTCGACGGGAGTGATACCACGGACTCACAGAAAACCGGTGTGAAATAGCGCTTGCGCTGTGTTTCACCGTGTGAGAGAGGATACCGGAGGCCCATACCCCAACCCCTCCCGACATCCCTCTCCCCATCCCCCAAAGGCCGATAACGCACTTGTGACGCTTCCGGTGTTGCGGGTGTCCATGGGCGGCGGTAATCGCTTACCATCAGGTGATACGTCTTCCCGTTTGCCCAATATTCCATTAAAAAAAAAACATGCTGGACGAACGACAGTTAGTTGCCGTTGACTTGACCACTTTTGGATTCTGCTCATGCTATAAAAAAATATCATCGTCATATAAAAAAAAAATAACATCGGGTGACCATAACCCTCGAACCGCCGCTAAAAGTACCTAAGATACACTTCATATATGCGATGGCCATTTCTATCTATCCTTTGCTTGAGACCTTTGACACAACCTCATTAAGGTACACAATAAAATGCTGGAATTTCTGCTTCAAGTAAGGAGTGTCAAACGACCGTTATTAGTTCGCTCTTTGTATTAGTTCCGCGAGGCGTCGTTGAGGTGACGTAATGAACCTCTTTGGTGATCACCGGCGCGGCATAGTTTGGCACGGCACTCGTACAGGGTTGCCAGATTTAATCCTTCAAACACCCGTATCTGTGTTAATGTCTTTTTTTAAACGTGTAGTATCGTTTAAGGTTGTAGAATTGTTTAAAACTAGTTTATATCACGGGCAAATTCGAGGGTAGTAGATTAAATCAAATAGTTAAAAAGTTAAGTATCATTTACGGATAAAAATTATGCTGAATGTCAGACTCAGTGGCAACACATTTCAGTTTAGTTGCCACCATAAAATTATCGTATTTTAAGTGATTGAATGAACGAAGTAAACCCAAGTATTAATATATCAGTCTGTTAAGTTTTAGCAACCGCTTAATAAATTAGTAAAGCAAGTTACTCATTCAAATTCTAAGTAAAAAACGTCTTCAAGGGCCGAATAATAAACTATCAACAATCTATAAATGTCAGCTATGAAATAAGATATAAAATGTAGCCAGCTGAAAAATAAATATTTATTACCACGTTCTATCATATCCAAAAGCCCGGAAAGTTTTATCTGGCAACTTTAAAACCGAGTACGATACGACGATCGCGTGTGTAAGTCCCGACCGCTATATAGGTCGTCGCTTCACTAATACCCCTGCTTTAAATTCAGAACACGATTAGAACCAGTTCACTTTTAAATTCTTTCGTTTTAAAACGTTAAAGTTTCCCTTCTATTTAAATGAAGAGGTCGTTTCTAAATTATCTATTGTTGAGTTTGAATTTCGAATCAGCTTCGTTTGTTTATATTCTTAATTTAATTAGTTATCGATTTCTTAATCGAATATCAAGTTTATGAAATTTATTAACGTATATAAGTATACTTAAGCCGGGTCTCCTGCGACACTGTTTAATGTTTTTAAACACCAAAAATCACATATTTATCAAAATATGGGCGTGGCTTAACTGTTTTGTTAATTTTAACAAGCAAACATGTTATCCAAAGCGGACTGAAAACATCCCAGCGTATACTTCTCGTATAATGAAACTGAACTGAACTAACATTAATACTTATATTATTCATATTTATACTATAAAAGTAAGTAAGTAAGTGTACTATAAGTCATTTTGTCGAGTAGATAAAAGATTTTTGCTTTTTGTGTAATCGTGTTTGATCTTCGTTTAAAAGTCCGTCTCCTGCGACTTTTCGCTAACATGTTTAGTTAACAAGTTTTGTTAGTTTGTTTTGTTATTTTTAGCCGCAGGAGATACGCCTTAAGTTTGAATATTTATAATTTATCCTTGTTTGTTTTCATAAATTATATTAAACCCTTTTTAATAAAATCTTTATGACTTAATGAAGCGAAAGTTCTTGTTGATCCAGCAACGATAATAATTTCTTTAGGGGGACTGTTATGAAGATATTTTTTTTATTAAATAAAAATATTTTATCGACTTTTAAAGGGACAATTTTGTTATAAGTATTCTGAAATTAGGAGAAATAATAGTGTTGTGCCATCTATATGTATCTATAGTCAGTTTTTAAGTAACTTCGGATTGCTGTTCTGCCGTATATAGGTTCATTTAGTCGATTTCAGTTAACCATGACTATTAATTCACAGCTAAAACTGGTGCAAAAGCTATTTATCGTAATCTGAATAAATCGGCGAGCGCGGTTTATGTATATCGGTTTATAGCTAAATCAACATGACCGCCGTAAAGTTGCAGATTTCAGTAATAACTCCGAGAAGATAAAACCCATTTAGATAGTAATTAAATTACACACATCAAAAGTGTCTAGGGATCAACATATGTGTCTAGGGATCAACATATATTTTTGCAATAACTTTTCTCCTGATTGATATTAATTAAAATTTTCTTTAAGGATTCATCAAATAAAGTGTTTTCGTTTGTCACAGTAACTATAAACCAAGTCACCTTTGCATTAATAAAGAAATTTGCCATTTTCCTAATAAAAGGATTTTTGACATTTGAACCACTAACATTAAAGTTCGAAAAAAAGACTGAAATAACAGTTTTCTTTAAAATTTTATTAGGTAACTTAAACAATTAATAATCCGTGTTTCTACCGCGAACACTAACACAAGAACATCGGTTTGGCATACTCAAAATGAGTTCATCCAAATCACGCTGTGGAATGGCCGCCCATGTTCGTTGCAACAACAAAAAAAGGTCTTCTTGAGACTGGATACCCTCCATATTCGGCAGAGCTCTTCTCTGTAGCATATCCCATGCATGCTCAATCGGGTTCAAGTCTGGCGACTGAGCAGGCCAGGGCCAAAGCCACATCTCAATCTCAAGAAATCCGCATAAAAATGCTTGATCCCTAGACACTTTTGATGTGTGTAGTTTAGATAGGAGCGAAATTAAATGAAATCACTCGAAACAATCTTGTAGTTTATTAGAAAATGAGGTTTTCAAGTAATTGCTGTGCCTTTCTTAGAGATCGAGAATCTTAATTATTTAATTTAATGAAAGACTAAAGGTCGACTAAGCATAGGCGAAGCTTGGATCGATTCTCGTCTTCTATTAACCAACTTCAAAAAAGGAGGAGGTTATCAATTCAACTGTATATTTTTTTTCATGTTTGTTACCTCATACATAACTTTCGACTGGGTGAACCAATTGTGATGATTATTTTTTTATTTGAAAGCTGGTGTTTTCCGTGTGGTCCCATTTTAATTTGGTCCAGTTCTTGGAGTCTTGGAAGCAACTAAATAAAAATTATATTTAAAAAAAATTGCTTTGAGAAACGCTAATTCATACTCCATACTAATATTTTTTATTCAAAAAGAACTCTGCCTGTTTGTCTATCTATTACGATTTAACGGCTAAATGACTACACCGATTTCAATGATATTTGACATGGAGATATTTACATTATTGAGGAAGGACATAGGTTACTCTGTACCGCGATAACCAACATACACGCAGGTGGAGCCGCAGCCGCAAAAGCTTACATATAAAACTATACTAGTTTTTGGTCGCGGCTCCGCCCGCGTTTATGTCGGTTATCGCGGCAAATAGTAGCCTATGTGTTATTCTGATGTATAAGCTATATTACTGTAAGCTTTCAATAGTTTTTGCGTGAAAGAGTAACACAAACATCCATCCATCCATCCGTAAATACAAACTTTCGCGTTTGTAATATTAGTAGGATTTATACAATCTTCTTCGAAACACTAAGTATGGATAAGGCTATGGTAATAGCCACTCTATTAATTCCCATATTCCCAATATGGCAAAAGCTTACCTCTTTGGTTTTGAACTATTACCTGAATTCTTTTTTTGAACTTTATCATCTTAATAACGTTGGCAGTATAAAATCTCAATACATTTTTATCCAAAAACGTAGGTACTTCCCCGACTGCTTTCAAAATTTGAATCTAGAATTCATTCAATCCCTTAAACATGATGTATGAAAAAAAAATGGCTGACACAAAAGCGGTGCATCACCGTAGTCATTTGGCTGACAATGGCGACGTTAACGTCGAGTGCGTTCCGTTCTACAACTGGGTCATACCGTGTCGCGCGTTGAGACGGATGAACCAACCTGACTTGAAACTCCCTTCCCCTCCGAATGCTTTACAAATGGATGTTTCAAGAGCACGTAAAAGTGTCATGGAGTGCCAGTGATTGTGGTTGGGTGTCTAAAAAAATAAAGTTTGAATTTAGAATAATGGTTCAATGTTTTGTAGTAGGCTGAATATTTACTTCAAAATATTTGGTGGGTTAAAGAAATGATAACGATTTTTTTAACATTTCATTGGCGAGTGTCTCTTGAGAATTTTAAAATATACTGGCTGAGTCCCACGGTGCTACCGTGCTTATTTATATTTGTAGATGTATAGATTATTTGTTTAGATTTATAAATACGTTGTATTGAGTTTTAATATGCTAAACTTAACATGCTAGTACTATTTTGGTTAATTCAAGAACGATTAGAAACCAACCACTGTTATAATCATCTTTATAATATGTTCCTACTTCGTTTAGAGGCATTATAATATCCATCATTGATAAGCTATTGTTTAAAAAACACGCTTCAAGTTTTTATGTGATCTCACAGAAGTTATTCAATTAAAAACATGCGTGGCAGTCTTTGGGGACTGCCAATAGAAGTGAAAACTGTGTATGTAGAGAGATATACTCTTTGTAGTTATAAAATGTATATATAGGAAGTACACATATGTGTGTTAATGTACACAGTACACAATATAGCTCATGGAAAGCGTTCGGTGAAGATGAAGCGAGTTTCACGCTTTTTGTTCACTCAAAAGTGCTCAACATGCCTGAAGAAGTTTTCACTTTAAAATATTTTATCGTCTTTATTACGGTACGTTAGATTTTATGATTGCTTGGGGTGCTAGATCTTAAAAACTTCAAGTACCTACATAAACCATTTAAGCTTGCAGAATTGCAGTCACGATTACCCAACGATTGCAGTGCAAGATTGTAATAGTTATCACGCAATTCTCGAAGCGGATTGTCTTCTATTACAACTTGGTTACAGACTCGTTAAACTTGTATTGTTACGACTTGGACTAACTTCAGATGTTGTTTTTGTTTGATTGTTATCTAAACTTTTTACGGTGAAGCATAGCATTCTGCGTGCATTCTGTTAGGAGTGTTGCATGTTCAGACATAGGGTTTTAGAGAATCCAGCTTAACGAAGTCATTTAATTTTATATTAATAAATGTTAAGTAGGTACATTTCAAGAACGGTTCGTCACCGCGGGGGTTGTAGACGATCAATCTCCACACATAACAAAATGAAACTATCTTTGGTCCACACTGGCAGAGGAGGACCGCAAAGGGGGTCTTTATACCTAACACTTATTTAGATATTAATTAATATAGTATTTATTTATTTTATTTTTATTTTTTTATTTATTTATTTATTTATTTTTGAAGAAGGCTTACAGACTAATAAACACAATTATGGTTAATACAAATAATATCCATATATAAAACAAAAATAGATAAGATAAAATATATGTAGTAAGGAAATTTAAGTTAATAAATAAATACATAAACATCTCAAGAACTCAACAAGTTCTATATCATCATCAACAGTCCAAAAGTCCAGTGCTGGACATAGGAGATTAAAATTTGACATAATATGACATGAGCCTTGGCAGGCTGCAACTAGTACTTTTATTTAAATTTTATATAGAATACGTGACAAAAATTGTGTAACAGGTGGTATTATTCAATGCGTTGCAAACCCATTGTCCAACAAGGCAGTTATATGTATTATATGTTGAGCTATTCATCTTTAAGTACCAGTCATTTAAGTTTTACTGTTACTTCTATTTAACTAAAATGGTTATAAATTATATTATATACAAAATAGACTCTTAATACTTCAGAAACTAAACCATTTATGTTTCATCGTTATTAAATGAACAAAACAGCTTTAAAAAGCAAAATGCGCTGTAAATTTCCAATTTGTATAACAGTGTTATGTTCAAGTTAATGTGTTATTAGCTATTAGCTGAGTGCCTCGTTGGTCTCGCGGTTAGCGTGTGCGACTACTGTTCATGGGGTCTCGGGTTCGATTCCTGGGTCGGACTAAATGTTTGTATGATCTACAAATATTTGTTTCGGAGTTTGGGTGTTTTCTATATATATGTATGTATTTACAAAAAAAAAGGTATATTTATGTATTTGTACAAAAAAAAAGGTATATTTATGTGTTGTCTAGTACCCATAACACAAGCTCTGCTTAGCTTGGGACTAGATGGCGTTGTGTGTTAGATGTCCGAATTTTTTATTTATTATTTCTAACTTATAACATTTACTAGGTTAGTGAAAATGCTTATAAAGTTTACTTTAATTTCAGTTAATATGTATGTTGTTTTAATTGTGACACTGACTGATGGAATAGGTCTTATCATACTCGTGGGCCAAAATTCCTCCTCCTAATTGTTCTGGTCAAGGAGGAGCGGGGGATATTTTTGTTTTTTTATGTATGGCCCTGCCAAAATGACTTTACTCTGCCTGATGGAAAGCATAAGCAGAATCTAAGAGTAGTGGTCACCATATTCATTGCGAATGCAGACAATGCAGCATGGTGACCCACACCATGGCGGCCTAAAGATGCTTCTGCATCATTAGCCTTCGGTTTCCCACTCACCAACGAAATACGACAGCACGAATGCTATCGTTTTAGGTTGATCTTCTGTGCGAGGGTAGTACCACCTCGCCAGTTTACCTTTAAGTTGCATGACTTTGTTTATTACTTGTCCAATGGGAAACGGTAGTTACATACCATCAAATAACCGGTCTGTTCTCTTATGAATCCTTACTATACGTAATATTATAAATTCGAAAGTAATTCTATCTGTCTCTCATGGCTAAATCGCTGCACTTATTTCAATGCAATTTGGCATAGAGATATATTGAGGAATCTGAGTAAAAACAAAGGAACTTTTAATCCGCCATACGCGCGGCAGTCGCCGGCAAATGTTAGTCTAGTGCTATAAAAATAATATTTATCTAGTCTAAAATAATCTAGTTCCCATAGTATCATTGTCTAGTTTAAAATCAAACATCCTTGTTTACGATGTCTTAAGTTATTTATGTTTATTATAGTTACACAACCTCGCAATGGTCATTGATAAGTTTTATATCAAATACAACGTTTAATAAACAAAGCTTGTACCAACTCCCGACAATAGACCATTACTTCAGCAATGGCTATAACAGTTGCATCCTAAGTAATACTATTGTGGTGTAAATGGCAGCCGTTAGTGCAATTGCTACTATCCTTGACTCGAATAGAAAATGTCCAATAAACGCTTTACGAAATGGCTTATGGCTAGACATTCTAAATGTATATCATGTTTGTTTTTTTTTTATGTTTTGCCCGCCAAAATGACTCTACTCTGCCTGATGGAAAGCATAAACAGAATCCAAGAGTGGTGGTCACCATGCTCACTGCGAATGCAGACAATGCAGCATGGCGACCCACACCATGGCGGCCTAGTGATGCTTCTGCATCTTTTAGGCTAGTCAACAAGTATGGAACTTGTTGACTAGACTAATTGGGCCTCCGGTCTCGCACTCACCAACGAAACACGACAGCACGCTGTCATTTTACGTTAATTTTCTGTGCGAGGGTAGTACCGCCCCGGTCGAGCCGGCCCGTTCGTGCTGAAATCAGCGTGGCTCTACTACCTTGCTCTGTGTGTGTGTGTCATGTATGTGTCAATCTAGCTGTTATAATAAGAGCTCTGCTTAGTTTAAAGCTAGATGGTGTTGTGTCACAAGTCTAAATATTTATTTATATATTTTACTTATAATTTCGGCCACAGTAAAAGTACAAATTATATTGCTTCCATATATTGGGCCAATTTACTTCTTGATTAATTACGGACCATTTTTTTATGAAGTTAGTTGTTACATCTGTATCGTACTCGCTTTGACTAAAGATATCTACACACATCAAAAGTGTCTAGGGATCAAGCATTTTTATGCGGATTTCTTGAGATTGAGATGTGGCTTTGGCCCTGGCCTGCTCAGTCGCCAGACTTGAACCCGATTGAGCATGCATGGGATATGCTACAGAGAAGAGCTCTGCCGAATATGGAGGGTATCCAGTCGCAAGAAGACCTTTGTTGTTGCAACGAACATGGGCGGCCATTCCACAGCGTGATTTGGATGAACTCATTTTGAGTATGCCAAACCGATGTTCTTGTGTTAGTGTTCGCGGTAGAAACACGGATTATTAATTGTTTAAGTTACCTAATAAAATTTTAAAGAAAACTTTTATTTCAGTCTTTTTTTCGAACTTTAATGTTAGTGGTTCAAATGTCAAAAATCCTTTTATTAGGAAAATGGCAAATTTCTTTATTAATGCAAAGGTGACTTGGTTTATCGTTACTGTGACAAACGAAAACACTTTATTTGATGAATCCTTAAAGAAAATTTTAATTAATATCAATCAGGAGAAAAGTTATTGCAAAAATATATGTTGATCCCTAGACACATATGTTGATCCCTAGACACTTTTGATGTGTGTATTATTAAAGTACTAGGAATCATCGCTGGTTTAGGTTTTAACCTAATCCTTTTAAACATACGAATTTTCGACACTGTAAGGCGTAGTCTATTCCAAGACTGTCTGTCTCTCGAGTACACTAATGAAATGGTATCAAAATCTACAGTCTCAAAAATGTTGTTTGAAAAGAAATCAGAAACGTAAAAGAGCAGCTGAATAGATTATCACACTCATAGCAAAACTCTTAAACTAATGCAAAAATATATGATAGCATGTTATTATCATGTTATGAAAGATCATTTTAAACAAAAATATACGGACATGCACTTTCGGTGTTTTCACCTTCGGCCTTTGAGAAATGATCTACCAAATTAAAAAAAGTACCTTCAACACTAGGCTTCTCGCAGACAAAGTAGTTATGCTCTCTGCAGCCTCTGTCGTTCCACATAAAGGTTGGCGATGCCGGAGGAGGTCTTGGAGGGAACTCTCTTCTAGCTTCGACGCAATCTTGACCTGAAGTGCCATCGTCGTTTGGCTGACCGCTGTGCTTTCGCCAACCGGGAAACCAGTCTGCAGGCAAGCGAGAATCAACACTTGGATTAAATATTCAACAAATAAGTAAAATTTATAAACATTCAACGGCAAGAATATGTAGCCACAATGTTTTCTTGCCAATCCCAACCCGCACTCGTTCAGCGTGGGGACGTATGGCCTTAACCCTCTCATGAGCGGAGACCCGAGTCCAGCAGTGGGTCATTATCGATTTTTGATGAAGTATAGCTTTGGCAAAAGTTGGGTGGCTAAATCGGATAGATACCATGGCTTAAAAAGTGTTGAGCAATTATTTTGTCACTCTTCACTAAATTGCAGGAGCCTCCCACCCTGCCCTTATTCTAGAGTGGACATAAAGAGCATAAAGGGCAGCATCGCACTTGTGTCTCATGAGCTGCAGATGTCCATGCACTGCGGTAGTCACTAGCCGTCGTCTTTCAAAACACCTAAATACTTTTTTACTCCGCAAAAAAGAGATTTTAAATGGAGGAAGACCACGAAAGAAGGTTCAGGTTTTAATAACTTCTTATCTCAGTTTCAATTACCATTGAATTTCTATTAAAAATTTAGGTACGTTAAAAATGTTTGGAATCTATAAGAAAGCACAACAAAACATCAATTTACATAATTTAATCTTAAGAACTTATTAAGAAATTATTAAGAACACCGTCGCCAGACTTTCTTTCTAGCTTGTTTTAAATATTCTAGAGGAATTGTAATGTAAATGTACAGACTTCCAACTATGGTTTTACTATTCTGCTCTTAGTGTTATGCACACTCGTAATGGGAACTAATAAGGGCAAGATTACAAGTCGAATTGTGGTTCAAATCGGCGGAAAATGTTATGTTTAATTGTAAGTTTACATCTATCTTTATAGCTCCTTTAAATATATAAGACGAGTTTTTTTAATGGCATAGGGAGGCAAACGAGCAGACGTATCGCCTGATGGTAAGCGATTACCGCCGCCCATGGACACCTGCAACACCAGAGGCGTCACAAGTGCGTTGCCGGCCTTTGGGGGATGGGGAGGGGAATGGGGGGAGGAGTTGGGATATGGGCCTCCGGTATCCTTACTCACTCGGTGAAACACAGCGCAAGCGCTATTTCACACCAATTTTCTGTGAGGCCGTGGTATCGCTCCGGTTGAGCCGGCCCATTCATGCCGAAGCGTGGATCTCCAAATGGTAAGAATAATATTGGTGCATAGTTTAAAATATTTATTTTAGTTCTTCATAATATACAGCATGGGTCAGTATAGTAGGTCAAAGCATCCTGTCTAAGGAGGAGTCAATGTCTAGTAGTGGGATACTGAATTTAGTTTTATCATTCTCTTATTTTAGAAGTTACCCTGTAACTTCTAAAATAAGAGGGAACACACATTTTTCCACTTTGGAAATGTCTCTCGCGCAAACTATTCAGTTTAGAAAAAAATGATATTAGAAACCTCAATATCATTTTTAAAGACCTATCCATAGATACCCCACACGTATGGGTTTGATGAAAAAAAAAATTTTTGAGTTTCAGTTCCAAGTATGGGGACTTTTTTTCTATTTTTGTGTGAAAATCTTAATGCGGTTCACAAAATACATCTACTTACCAAGTTTCAACATTATAGTCCTTATAGTTTCAGAATAAAGTGGCTGTGACATGCGGACGGACAGACAGACGGACAGACAGATAGACAGACATGACGAATCTATAAGGGTTCCGTTTTTTGCCTTTAGCACGGAACCCTAAAAAAGAAAACTGAGAAGTTGAAAAAAACAATGGAACAAAAATATATAGGTTCGTATTAAAATACACATACATATTATACTTGGTAAGATACATACTTAAATATATGATATCCTCCAAGCTTCTGAAAAATATTTCACTACTCGCTGAGATCGTTACAGCTAGTAGTCTGAGATAAGTATTTTCCTTAAAGCAAAATAAACTTCTTGCGAATAATGTCACTTACAGGTTACACGTGCCAAATATTATGATAACACAACCGTGAGTGTTCTTCTACATAGGAATAAAGTGCGAGCAATACTGAACTTTATTACATGGTTTTGAGAGTCCATATTTATGAAATTCTTCAATACGTGGACCTTTTGTACGCAAGAGAGGAGAAAGAAAAATATATTGTATACCTTCTAGGAAATTTTGTTTTATGTTTATTGGTTCTTTGTTATACATATATGTAAAATATCTACAGAAATAGGAACAATACTATTAGGTTGGTCATAAAACAGGTGTGTTTGGCGCGCGAAATAGGCCCACCATCATCTTCCTAGCATTTACTATTCCTAAGATTATTTGGGGTCGGCTACTAGTTCAACCGGTTTTACCTGAATATCAGTTTTTCCACGGAGCGACTGGCATCAGACCTCCATAACCCTGAGAGTGAACTGAATTGGAATTGATTTCCCAATAACGATTGCCATAGATGTTCATGACAACCGGGACCGACAGCTTAGCTTGCTTTCCGAGGCACGGGTGTGTAACATTGCCAAACTGCCATACTCCGGGCTGTTATTAAGAATTTCTTGCGAGACAAACCCAAAGACATTATTTTGAAATCGAACCCGAGACCTCTTGATCGCATACGCTAACAGCTAACCCAAAGGAGAAAGCCCGTCCATCTTTACATTTTAGGGTTCGGTGGTAAGAGTAAAACGTGATCCTATTACTAAGACTCCGCCGCTGTCCGTCCGTCTGTCTATACGTCCGTCACCAAGCTGTATCTCATGAGCCGTGATAGTTAGATAGTTAAATATTTTGATAGATGATGTATTTCTGCTGCTATTGTTTAACAACAAATACTAAATAACAGAATAAAATTGATATAAAGGGGTTCCCATACAACAAACGTGTTTTTTTTGACGGTATTATAGATAATGGTATGGAACCCTTCGTGCGCGAGTCCGACTCGGACTTGGCCGGTTTAAAAATTTTATGAATATATACATACATGTATAGGCGTCCACACGTGCAAAAGATATCACAAAAGGTCTGCAGATTCTATGTAGTCTTGTATTATTAATTTTGACCTGAACGGACATAATGCCTAAATGAGTATATAACTATGTAAGTATTCTAATATTCTTGTAAACCACTCACACTAATTAAATTTACAGTTCACAGAAACAAACACGCGATATATTATATTTTGTTTGTAACACCACCTCGTCCAATTACAAGTTCATTTGGTATTAACCTATTGTGCACTGCACCTTTTTTAAAGTGAGTGACGTAATTTGTCACTTTAAAAAATAAGTAAGGTAATTAAAATTTACAGCGCTAAAATTAATTTTTTTTAAGAATAGGTAACATTATATAAGTACTTTATAGTTCTTATAAAGCCTGTAAAATGATAAATAAGTACTAGATAAACATCTTAGGCTAGGCTGCAACTAATTAGACCTGTTTCTTCTCAGTAACGATGCCGACTTTATTCAGAGAAATCCCATTCAGTCAACTCGCTGCAACTGGCACACTATATTCAAGCATAGTGAGTTGACTCATCAAGATATCGACCTCCGGCCTTCAAGAGACAAAAGAAAGCAAAATATAGACGAAGAGTCTCGCCTCTCATGTATAATTACCTCGCCTGATCGGATACGACTTCATAAAACTAATAATTGAAGGGATAATACAAAAATGTACAAAGAACATCTACCTCAAGAACTGGAACAAATTGAAATGGGACCACACGGGAGCACCAGGTTTTAAATAAAAAAAGAATCATCAAAATCGGTACACCCAGTTGATCGTGTTGAGGTAACAAACATAAAAAAAAATAGTCGAAATGAGAACCTCCTCCTTTTTTTTAGGTCCGTTAAAAATTGAAGGGAAGCGCAGTAGAGGTAGAAGGTGAACATCGCGGACTAAAAATATAAGAGACTGGTTGGATGTGGAAAGCACAGATGCACTAATTCGCATGACTGAAGACAGGGAGACGTACACACAAGGGTCGCCGACCTCGCAATGGAGATGGTACTTGAAGAAGGAGAAGGTCGGATGATCATTTTGTACTTACTGGAGGAACATAAAATCCATTGCTCCATGTAATAAAATATTGGTTAGTGTGACATAATCAACGTTCATGCGAATTTATATACAAAATTCAACCAGCACTATTCACAGTCACAGTTGCCAAAAAGTTTTAAAAATATTTGACACAAAGTGCAAACAATTCTGTGAAAAAAAACAGAGTACAACAAAAACTAAATGACCTTTTCATATGAACTGAACTCTCAAAGGGGATGGTCATTTTGCAGCATAAAAACTTTTGCTGTGGTAAAAATTGCTAAAATATTATGTAAACACTCTTTATTGAAAAAAATTGTTAACCACTTGCAATATAGGAAGCAAGCTTCGGTAAAATTGGGATAAGAACAGGAAAATAATGAAATGAATATCATAATTCAATGTATCCCCGAATGGGTAAACAGATGTAGATTAAACTATTGTTCTTCTTAGCGTTTCTGTGTTGCTAGAACTTACTATTCTGTTAAAATAATATATACCTATTTATAAAAGCAAACATAAATTCTCAGTTATAGTAAAGCAATTCATTAAATAATAGCTCTCTAAAGTATTTTAAAGTGAGTTTAGTTGAATACCTCTTACTTTAGTTTATTTGTAACTAAACGCGTGCTGTCAGACTTGTAAGTGAAATGAGTTGAATTATTCAGTAAGACAATTTTGTTCGGTTAACCGAATCACTCGTGGAGTATTTTAGATATATATGAGAGTCATTACTGAAAATACTTTTTAGTGTGGTTCAGGTCGATATCGGCAAGGTCTGGAGAGTATGGCGGATGAGGGAGAGCTTCCAACACCAGCTCTTGCAGCTGCTTCACGACAACGCGCGACCCTATAATGCGCAACAGACAGTCTCCAAGCTGCAAGAGCTGGGATTGAAAGCTCTCCCTCATCCGCCAAACTCACCAGACATTGCATCTACCGACTATTATTTTTTCCAAAATTTAGACAACTTTTTAGTGGGTTAAAAATTCAATTCCCGAGAGGCAGTACAAAATGCCTTTGAAGAGTTTGTTGCCTCCCGTCCAGCTGATTTTTACAAGAAGGGCATCAATAAACTGCCAATGCGTTGGCAAAGATGCATCGATTGCATGGGTGATTACTTCGAATAACAGAAATAAAAAAGTTTGAAAAAATAAGTACTTTCACTTATTGCATACAAAACGGCAATTTCATAGGTAAAGGCCTATTATATGTATACATCATGTTTTCGCAAAGTTATAGCATTTTAACCTACCCTAGTTCTTGTGGGTTGAAAAAGACCCTACACGCACTGGCGAAAATATCGGTGGGGGCACATTTCGACCCAATGACGCACCAGATGAGGTTTGTGATTTTTCTTGATGCAGCGAAGGTGTAAAGGATCGAAACTTAAATTTAAACATACCAATTCTAATGTTTTAATTAAAAAATTGCGTAGAGTTCGGCTTATTAAGAAACAACAATTAAGTTGTGATCTTAGCGTAGTTGTAAATTAATAACGCAATGAATGATTGTCACAAATCCGAAGAAAGTATTAAATATGTAAAAAAATATATATGTATATTATATTAATCATTCGAGAGCGAAACAGTCGTGTGCAGAGAGAGAAATTTAATATAAATGTATATCAAGGGAACTTTGAAGCAACATAAACTGCCGAAGCGGCAAAATTTAATATTGAAAATATGATTCTTTAACGATAGTCCTGTATCTGTTTATAGATAGTAATCTCTTGATTTTTTACCCGACTGCGAAAGGAGGGTCATGTTTTTCGAGTGTATGTATGTATGTATATGTATATTTTTATGTGAGTGGTGTCAATAGATTCGTCTTAGTCGTGAGAGTGACACTGGGTACATCAAAATTTAAAAAAAAAGGATTTTTGGCACCAAAAAGTAATATAAAAAAAAAGTTTTCAAAATACATCGAGTGTGGTATCAAAATAAAGATTTTTTTACGGTGATTACGAACACATATAAAACTTATATGTTTTTATTGTTAAATATTGACGCAGTCGGGTTTTTTATTTTTAATAATTTGTACTTGTAATAAATATAAGACTTTTAGTGATGTATGTAATCAACTAATCATGGTGATGATAACGTAGAAGATTAAGTCCTCCACCACGTATGTCGAATGCGAGCTTTGGCATGAACTTCTGTCATAAGCAGAGATATAGCTGACGTACACATTATCCTTAATTTATCTGCCACGTGACAAAATATTTGTAATGTACGTAATTTAAACTTCAAGATAACTTCAGATTTATACTTATAATAAAAAATTCTAATTCTGTACATTAAAGATATTTTGAAATTTTTTTTTGGAGGGCTCTCTATAGTCGATACTGAAGCCAAAACTGTTTTTTTTTTTTTTTTCTGTCTGTCGGTCTGTATCTTGGCCGCGCATCACGCCGAAACTAGTGAATGGATTCAAATGAAACTTGGCATGATTTGAGTTGGCATGAAGTCCTACGAGGTAGGACATATGATATTTTTTATCCCGAAATTCAGCACGGTTTCCTGGATAGAGGGGAGGAAAGTCAAAATATGTACTTAGTTGTAATTCACATAGTCCGATTTTATTCATTCTTTTTTGTTAGAAAGAAAAAAAAAAAAAGATAACGGGATAAGTCTTTATTTGTCCGCGACTGTACACTGCCTGTGGGAAGCTGAGACAGATATGTAAATATGGCGGTACGAAGTTCGCCCGGTCAGCTAGTTTAATAATAAAGTTAATTAAAAAATAAATATGGAGTTTATTTATCACCGCCTGACTGCAGCATCAGACGGTCGATACCAAGGATAATCTTTCCATAGTTACCTCGAAACACTAAATAGTTCACATATACTCCGTATATCACCGAGGGAGAGCCACGCTTCGGCATGAATGGGCCGGCTCGACCGGAGTGATACCACGGCCTCACAGAAAACCGGTGGTCCGGTGTGAGGATACCGGAGGCCCATACCCCAACACCTCCCCACATCCCTTTCCCCATTCCTCAATTGTCGTCAACGTACTTGTGACGCCTTTGGTGTTGCGGGCGTCCATGGGCGGCGATAATCGTTTACCATCAGGTGATACGTCTGCTCGCTTGCCACCTATACCATAAAAAAAACTCGTATCTTCTGGTTACATAATACATAATTAAATCAACCCCATTAGTTGACTTTTAATATTATTATTAATCCTACTGAAGCTGATAGAAAGTCATTAGGCTAAAATTGCTAAACCCTGGTAAAAATTGCGAGTCATTTTGCATGATAAATTATCAAACCATTGTAAATATCTCATTCTTTAAATGACTCATCAATGTCGCCCCATTTGAGACTTACTAAGCGGCCTGTTCGTGGACATATTTTGCGTGTCATGTTTTTATGCTATGTAATATGTATTCGTTTAGATAGTGTCGTACACCCGCACGCAATTGTGGTTATTGTTGTGAAATACAAATATATAATAATTCATACAAGTTAGGTGCTTGCCTAGGTAGTAAAGACACATTTTTCCTAGCCTTTATTAAAATATTTTCAGTTTACACGTTAGAAGAGTCAACAAACACAACCATTCACTACACTGCTTCGGCGTAAACTAACAAATCATATATTACTTGTGGGTGTACGTCGCAGTCGGCTACTTTGATTTTGCTTTGACAAAAAGTCGCACGTGCGGCGACCGTATCAAAAGCGAATGGACTATATTGTACAATTTCTCGTGTCTTATTCTTACTAGCTTTTGCCCGCGGCTTCGCCCGCGTTTCTGTCGGTATTAAAATTTTAAAAATCTCTTTAAATTTTAACTTATTATGTTATTCCGCTGTCTAAGCTATATTACTACAAAGTCTCATGAAAATCCGTTCAGTAGTTTTTGCGTGAAAGAGCAACAAACATACATCCCTACAAACTTTCGCATTTATAATATTAGTAGGATTAGTAGGATAGTAGGAAGTAGGATTGCTATTAAGTCAATAAAAGTAAAAGTCCAGCAACAGCCTATTTTCAGAACTTTTATATCGTCTAGTACTTGGGTTGTGGAGATCTTACCGTAATGGCAGTCACTCTATGTAAAAAAATGAAATTCAGCCGTTGCGTAATAGACTGGTTACCGAAATCAACATAATTTGAGAAAAAAGCTTGGAGGATGATAGTCATCAAATGAAAAATACAGTTTATAGTATCAATTGATGATTCTAAGTAGGAAAAAAGACGTATGGCACTCGGGGACTGCTAATAAAAGTAAAGCTATTGCATAGCATTTTTTATCAACATATGCAATTATATATATATATATTTTTTAAGGAGTATGTTCGTGCGTGACAGTGACACAGATTCAGGTCTGTCTATGTCAAACATTCGTTGATTCGTCGTTCGGACACAGATTCGTTGTGAAACATTCGTTGATTCGTCGATCGGAGCAGATCGTCTCGATCCGTGCGAGCTTCGGGTGTCAGGTTTTTTGTTACGTTACGGAATTTCTGCACAAAGGCCCCAAAGCCCGCGATAAAAGCTATGCAATCGCTTAATAATATCAGATAATTAACAAAAATAAACATAAATCTGTTAATTTTTACACAAAATGTTATTTCCTAAAGGCCGTTGAATAATTTATTCTCAGGTTGGGGAAGCTCACTATTACGGGTCGATTTACGCAACTCGCCTAAGTATATGGTTTTCAGTACAACATAATTCTATCTATCGATGGTCACTATTACTAATGTAGGATTTGCAAAAAGACTACTTTTAGGTAGAGAACTTCAAATGTTGTTTCAACGATACTACGATTTCACAGATATAAAACAGTCAGTAGAAATTTTAACATCCACAGATCTTTGATTGTTTTTAAGCTATTGCATAGCTTTTATCGCGGGCTTTGAGGCCTTTGAGCGCGGCGACGGAATTAAGAAATTCGGTAACGTAACACAAATAAAACTTACGAGACGAGCTGCTCCGAACGACGAATCAACGAATCTGTCTGTGACGGAGACAGACAGATTCGTTGACGAGCTGCTCCGAATACTGTCTCTGTGGCTTTCCGAGACATAGTGACGAGAAGACAGAGAGATCGAGATGACGTCATCATCACTATCGCTGGTTGTGGTTGGTCAATGATATAATATATTATTATCTTATATATAAAATTCTCGTGTCACAATGTTAGTTACCATACTCCTCTGAAACAGTTGGACGAATTTTTATGAAATTTGGTGTGCATATCGGGTAGGTCTGAGAATCGACCGACATCTATTTTTTACACCACATTTTTTTTTATGGCAAAACAACGTTTGCCTGATCAGCTAGTATAATATAATATCATTGTGGTTGGTTCATTTCGTGTTATGTTACTATAAAATGGTAACTGGATAGATTAGTGACATCAAATCGAGCCACTCTCGGAATGCGAGATCTTGTTTTCTTAGACCATGAATATGTTAACAGCCGGCCGCGCAGGCATATTGAAATACGTCAAGGAAGATTCTTTGCCTAAGACACGAAGATTTGTTATGTCATATAATGTATAAAATTATTCATGGTAGCCATACACTACTGCATAAATAAAAAATAACTATAATTGCTTAAGTTGATAAAAAATGCTATGCAATAGCTTTACCGCGGCAGTCCCGTCCGTCCATCTTTTTTTATCGTTAAAATAACATTTGAACTACTTTACTCAAAAATGGACTTTTTGCTTATAAAATAAAAATAAATAATTTTAAAAACTTTGCAGAAATTTGTGTATTATATACGTTAAAATTGCAAAATTTGTTGAGATACCGTCTGATGTGTTTTGTATTGTCAGCACCACATTGTGGGACCACATCAAACAAACGAAAAACTCTTCAGTTTTATTATATTCCAAAAGATTATAATTAATGAACAAGTCTGTTTCGACGTCAGAAGAGTTTTAACGTTCGCCATTTGTACAAAATGGCTTCCAGTATATTTTATTGTGGTCAATATTGCATGTCCAGAATAAACGACAAGAAATATTATTGAGTATTTCAACGTAATGGAGGAATATATGTTGCCTGTTAATGGATCTGACAGGGATATTAATATGTGTTATCTGAAGCTGGTCAATGATGCGGTAATTACATTACCTGGATATAAATATTTATTTTGAAAGCTTTGTTACTGTTACTGGTCGTTGGAGTCCGTAAGTCTGACAACAAGTCTATCGTCAGAACTTTGCTATCTATTACTTGGGTTGTGAAGGTTTGATAACATTGTTCCTATTAAAAAAATAAAGTTTGTCTTCACAAGAATCAGTACGCTATAAACAAAAATTTTACCAAAAAAAACGATCTCAAGAACTGGACCTAACTGAAATGGGACCACACGTGAAGCACCAAATTTCAGATTAAAAAAGAATTATCAAAATCGGTTCACCCAGTCGAAAGTTCTACTTTAAAAATAAAAAAAAAAGCAGTTGAATTGAGAACTCTTCTTTTTTTGAAGTCGTTTGAAAATGGAAGCGGGCCGGTCAAGTCTCCAGACGAACTGATAGTAACTGGATTGGAGTGGGGTGGACGCCGATCAGTCTGTTTAGTCAAAACAGAATTTAGGGCGTTATGAGGCACGATGTATTGACTTGAGAAAATATGCAGTGGATAGAAGGGAACTGTTCAAGACTGGATAATTGGCAATCTTTAGGGGGGATATTCGTTCAGCAGTAGACAGCAATTTGCTGATGATGCTGTAGTAGACTGATAGCTTACTCCAACGTAAGTCTAAGAAAAGACTCGGAAGATAATAATGTGTCGCAAATAGATTATGCTTTGTGGGTATAGTTGCCTTATATTTTAAGACTAGCTTTTACACGCGGCTTCGCTCACGCAGACTTTCATCCCCTGATTTACCCCCTTAGGGGTGGAATTTCAAAAATTCCTTTCTTAGTGCTCACTTACGTTATATATAGAACCAAACCTACATGTAAAATTTCAGGATTCTAGCTTTAGCAGTTTGGGCTGTGCGTTGATCTCTGGGTATGTTTGTCAGTCAGTCAGTCAGCCACCTTCCTCTTTTATATATATAGATAGATAAGAAGGCTAGGACTTCTAGACAAATACCAACTTAAGTTACAACCCTGACTTGCTTTCACTCCCCAATCCATCATCATCCTACTCTTACCAATATTATGGATGTGAAAGTTTTTGAGGATTTAGGAACGGGTGTCATGTCCCTCCAACACAAAGGATCCTCCGACCAGGTGACGTGATTATGCCTGGCGGGCCACTGACCCAACGGCTGATGTTGGGATGTTGTATATATGCTAATCGGCGCGAGAACTTCTATTGCGGGATTCAGGATTAGTAGTGTTGTGTTGTACATTACTTCGTAGTTCAGTGTATCTTCGGTAGATGGCGCTGTAGGGTGCTTCTGTTTGCGTTGTATGTGGAAGTCACCACTAACTATTTAATGGCCTTGTATAAAATTTTACATCCATACACTCATACATCGGAATAACACATGGATTACTTTTTATACTTTTGATATTTTTAATGCTCTGAGTTAAGTAAAATAAATGACTAAATAAATGAAATGATTTAAAAGTAGTAGTGGTGTAGCGAAAAATTATAATTTACATTTTATGAAGATTAATTTATCAACCGGCCGTCGTACTTTAATCTAATTATTTTACTTTCCATAAAACTTGTACCTAATTCGGTTCTTTATGTTAATAATAAATCACCTATCTGATTAAAATATTTTAATTAAAATAAATTTAAGGTAAATTTTATTACTACTCGACGTAAAAATTTGAGAGAATTACTTTTTTTAACTTTCTATGTCACCTAGGAGCGTCTTGGTTTCGTAGATTGAAGTCACATTTATCTATACTCCATATATACCGTTATCCCAATATAAAAGTAAATCTTTAGTTTAAATTTCTGTACATCAATGAAAATAAGCTTACCGTGGGAGAGCCACGCTTCGGCATAAATCGTGGGCCAGCTCGACCGGTGTGATACCACGGCCTCACAGAAAACCGGTGTGGAATAGTGCTTGCGCTGTTTTTCACCGAATGAGTGAGGATACCGGAGGCCCATACCCCAACCCCTTCCCTAACCTCCCTCCATCCTCCAAAGGCCGGTAACGCACTTTTGCCGCCTCTGATGTTGCGGGTGTCCATGTGCGGCTGTAATCGCTTACCATCAAGCGATACGTCTGCTCGTTTGCAAAAAAAAAAGACTTCGTTTCATATCATGCGGAAGGAGACGGTGACAAGAAAAGTTAACAGTTTTTTAAGAAAAACAATTTCATAAAAAAACTATCTCTCTTTGCCTAGCCTTATCCCACTTCAATTGGGGTCGGCTCTTCTCGTCATTCTTCGCCAGATAGTTTTATTCTGGGTCATCAAGACATTGATTTGGCTTTCTTTAAAACTAAAACATAACTTTAAACTTCACAAAAATTATATCATACAATACAAAATAAATAACTTAAATGGTTGTCTATTTACATTGTCGACGTGTGCATTCAACAAGTTCGAAACCGCAGTGGACCACAGCCCCCACAAGCCACCCCTAGCCGGGTCAGTGATGACGCAACGGCATAGATTATAACACACTTATCTGAGAATTTACGTAATTATGTTCTAAAATACCTATGTCAACAATGAAGCTTTTAATAAACTATTTTGGAGATATAAGTATTCAATGTTTTGTCTTCTGTACTAATATATTATTTATAATCTATACTAATATTATAAAGCTGCAGAGTTTGTTTGTTTGTTTCTTTGTTTGAACGCGCTAATCTCAGGAACTACTGGTCCGATTTGAAAAATTATTTCAGTGTTGGATAGTCCATTTATCGAGGAAGGCTATAAGCTATATTTTATTTTCAAAAAAATTAGAGATCCGTATGAAAATTGCTATTTTGTAACCCAAGGTGTGAAATTGAAAACCTATTTTTGCGTGCGCTGCAAAAAGTATTGACAATAGAACAAAATAATGTATTACGGGTTTGTAGGTCCCATTAAGATCTACAAAAAAGTCCGGGAGAGCATATATCTAACTATCATGGTTTAGTCACAATAACCGCTTTTGTCTTCAAAAAAATTATTAAATCGTCTGAAGAAAGAAACTACGTTAAATGTGTATCGTATTATTAATCCTTATCCAAATAAAGCATTATGTTATCAAGGGTGTTTGTGTAGAAGTTAAAAACTTTTTGTTTCATCCCATTCGGACATTTCGTTTAGAAGTTATCACGAGTATAATACGCTAAGAGTTGGTACCTAATAATGAGTTATTTGTCAAAGAGTTTTCATCAATATAATAATACCTAATATTAGTCTTTATCCAAATAAATGTGAATAAATACATCTATCCATACTTATATTATAAATGCGAAAGTAACTCTGTCTGTCTGTCTTGCTTTCACGGCCAGACCGCTGCACCGATTTCAATGAAATTTGGTACACAGATAGTCTAGAGCCTGAGAAAGGACATATGCAACTTTTTAATGCCAAAAAGGGTTGTGAGGGGTTTAAAGAGGGGAATAAGGGTTGTATAGAAGTCGGGCGGTTCACTCGCCATACGCATGCGCATTACCTACGCCGGGCGTCATGACAACGAATAAACAAAGCTGTCACCATGATATAAAAAATACAGGTATGACATTCCGAGATACAGCACGAGATGATGTCATCATAACTATCACTGGTTCTCAAATTTTATACTTTTGGGGAGATTTTACAACCTACTTAATTTAGTCAATAATTAAAATTCAGAAGATAATTTGAATACATAAGTTTTGATCATGATTGTGAGGGACAAATGATGAAGAAAAGCGTCAATGCGAGTCACGAGTCTAGGAGGCAGACCCAATGCCGAGAGCTTGGAGAAAAGCGAGCGGTGCCAGACCCGATCGAAAACCTTGGCCATGTTGAATGTCGAAATAAGCTCATAAATATGTACTTATATAAATAAATACTTAAGTAAGTTTTTAATAGTGAAACTTGTGTGTTTTATTTGTAAAATATTATTAACCTCAATATTTAAAAATGCTACACAAAGTCACTGTTCCACGCGGACGAAGTCGCGGGCACAGCTATATTATGTATAAAGCTGAAGAGTTTGTTTGTTTGAACGCGCTAATCTCAGGAACCGGTGGTCCGATTTGAAAATTTATTTCAGTGTTAGATAGCCCATTTATCGAGGAAGGCTATAGAGTATATGTCATCACGCTAAGACCAATAGGAGCGGAGCATCATTAAATAATGTTTCAAAAACGGGGGAAAATTATCACGCTTTGGGTCTGTCCTAGCTAGAGCGATATATCGCCCCCGAAACCCCTGCTTACCAAATTTCATTAAAATCGTTGAAGCCGTTTCCAACATTCATTTAATATATATGTACAAGAGTTGCTCTTCTTCCTTTCCATTTTGGAAATAATTACCCGACAGCGAAAGGAGGGTTATGTTTTTCCAGTGTATGTATGTATATTTCTTTGGCACGCCCTAGAGCCTAAACGGCTTGTCGTATTTTTATGTGAGTGGTGTCAATAGATTCGTCTTAGTCGTGAGAGTGGCACTAGGTACCTACATCAAATTAAAAAAAAAGTTATGAATTTTTGGCGCCAAAAATTATTATAAAAAAAATATGTTTTCAAAATACATCGAGTGTGGTATCAAAATAAAGATTTTTTTACGGTGATTACGAATATATATAAAACTTGTGTATTTTTGTTGTTAAATATTGACGCAGTCGGTTTTTTTATTTTTAATAATTTGTACTTGTTAACTTCTAAAATAGTATTCCTGTCTTTCGTTCGCTCACTTAATATTTGTGATATACTGTAGTCTTCATCTCTTAATTTTTAACCAACATAATATTTTTGACTTTAAATAGTGAAGAGAAAGTTTCAAAAAAACTGTAACCCGACAACTTAAAAACTTTTGATAAATAAACGTATACACGCTTGAGTTAAGCTCGACGGCTCGCTTTCAGTAGGTGCGTAGGAAATTACTTTTATTTAATTCCATCGAGCTGGTTCGATGCGAGCCTGCGAGTTGTGAGTTTTGCGGTCCACACGTTTTATTTTTACTCGTCTTGGAGTATAACTATCGAGTAATACCGAGTGTGAGTACGGACCATTAAACAAATTTATTGATAGTAACTGAACTAAACAGCGTAGATCAAGACAGATGTTTTCCCACACCAAATCGCTCGACTGTAGGTATAGTCTATTATGTTTACTCGCAGTATGGTCGTAAATTTTCTTAACAAATGTGTTTACATTTCAGATTAATTACTGCAGGTAAAATATGTTCAGTTAGCGACAATGTAATGTACACAAATTACTTCAGAAGGTTGTGGCTTAGAAACTACACTTAGATATAATGTGTATGGGAGGTAAGTATTGATTTCTGCGGTTTCTTCGTAACCCTTTCTCTTGTGAACAATTAGGACAACGTGTCGGACTACGTACTACCCTACTAGTTTCAGAAACATATGTAGGTATGTTTATCTATACATTATAGAACTGGGCACATACATAATTGACATAGTATATACCTAACAGGTAAATATGTCCGTGTATATTTTAATACGTAGCATTTTTGTTCAAGGCGACTGACTGTTGCTCGGAAAAATATGAAAAAAAAAACATTTCGTATGCAGTTATTCAATGTGTCAAATCAAAAGATTTTTATTCAAATAGGCATTATTTTACAGGCACTTATGAATAGTCAATATTTAATAATCGAGCGATTCTAGTCGCCAGTTCCAAGTACAGCCTACCCTTCATGGAGAAGAATCTGGCAAGGAACTCCATTGTTGCTCCTTTTAAAAAAAAAATAGGGGTTTACAATATTTTTTTTAACTATGAGACAATGGAGTTGTTACTATGAGACTATCGATAATATTACAATTGAGACAAATGACTACTTTTCTCTTTTTCAATATCTCATAATTTCATGCCTCTGCTTACCCCTACTAGTCTACAAGCTTGAGTATACGTGTGTATTTATATACATTATTGTACATCATATACATGTAGTAGTTTGAGAGGGTGAAAGGGTTTAAACTAATGCCATTGTATGTGTTTAAAGGGGCAGGTTTAATAAGCTGTATGTGCTTAGTTTAGTGGTAATAAGACATTTATGTAATGTGTTACTGTTCGTTCGTTTCCTGAAGATAATGCGGTAAAGTGCGTTACGAGTTTTTCTGCACATTATTTGAGATTACATTATATTTTTCAGGTCAGAAGAAAAAATTAATAATCACTTGTATGTTCATATGCTCCCTCATTTTTAATAGCAGTAGTATTTGCCCGCGGCTCCGCCTGTGTGTATATGGGGGTTATCATAGTAATGAGTAGCCTATGTTCTTCCTCAAGAATCGAAGTATCTCCATGCCAAATTTCACTGAAATGTGTTTACTCGTGTAAGCGTAACTGACAGAGAGACAGTTACGCTTACACGAGTAAGCGTAACTATATACCAATAATTAAAATTAAAATAATTAAAAACTAATTTAAAAAAAATAACAATTAACAAACCAACCATACATGCTTTGAAACAAACTGATTGAAATTTAAACAATATGATAATTAAAATTCGTATTCGTAATTTCATCACAATTTGTTTTATTTATTTGCCAAATAACGAATGTTTAATTAAAAGTGGTAACTGAAGCGGAAATCGCCATAAAGCGGTAGCAACTGAGCAAATAATGCATGCGGTCTGCTTTATCAATATGCTATCAATATATGTGTTTTATTTGACCCGTTTTAATTTGATGGTAAGAAATATTTCGGAAATCGAACACACAACGCCATCTAGTCTCAAACTAAGCAGAACTTGTGTTATGGGTACTAGACAACTGATATAAATACGTATATAGGTACATTTTGGTAAATACATACACATTATACATAGAAAACATCCAAACTCCGAAACTTATATTTGCAGATCATATAAACATTTTGGTCCTACCCGGGTATTGAACCCGAGACCTCACGCACAGCAGTCGCATAAGCTACCACTCCGCCACCGAAGCAGTTTAATTGTCGGTGTTGTGACAGATAGAATCAACAACCCATAATGTCCTACTGCTGGGCTCGGTCTCCTCTCAGGAGAGGTAAGGATATAATATGGAGTGTCATTACCTCTATCATGTAAGAAGAGCACGTTACGCAGAAGAAATGCACTGGAAAGAGAAACTTCAAACCAAACCCCATGCCTTTCCGTCTGGCCAGCTGGCTACGGTAGGTCAAAACCTCCTTCTTAAGGAGAGGCCTATTTCAGTAGTAGATGGTTCAAAACTATCGATGAGGATTGTAGTATATCCTTCTGTATTGTCGGCTCTTAGTCGCACGCGCCCACTCTCCTCCACCGGTCACAATTGACTGAACTGTGTAACGACCGCACGTGCACTAGAGATGACATAAAGCTTCCTTCTCATTCATTTACAGACAGTAAAATGAGTGAGTGAATGAATGAATGCGTTACTGACTGAATAGACGCATACACTACAAGAATGATGGTATAACTGGTAAAGAAGTAGAAGTATCATCTGATGGTATACGACTGCCTCATGGATATCTGCGATTCAACAGTCAATAATGCGTTTTTGAACTTTAAGTATGAAATTCAGGATTGCTTGGTCATCTATTAACTTTACTCACTCAGTGGAACATAAAGAATGAATCGCCTAATACCGGGTTTCTGTGACCCAAATCATTACTCCTGTAAACCGATTCCTTTGTACCACAACATGGTTTTCCCACGGTTCTAAAATGGTACACATGTTCGTGATAAAACATTTAGAAGTATTATAAAGTCCAACGTTTTTGTCGAATCATTAATGTAGATTTTCAGTACAGTAACAAAAAAACGACTTTTTTTTTTTTTTTTTTATAATATAGGGGGCAAACAAGCAGACGTATCACCTGATGGTAAGCGATTACCGCCGCCCATGGACACCCGCAACACCAGAGGCATCACAAGTGCGTTGCCGGCCTTTTAAGAGGGAGTACGCTCTTTTCTTGAAGGTTTGAAGGTCGTATTGGTCCGGGAATACCGCAGGCGACAGTTCATTCCACAGTTTGGTTGTGCGAGGCAGAAAGTTCCTGGAAAAGCGCACAGTTGAGGACTGCCAACCATCTAAATGATGGGGATGAAACTTCTGTCGCGTAGGACGATGGCGGAAAGAGGCGGCAGGAATCAGTCCGAACAATTCCTCGGAGCACTCCCCATGATAAATGCGGTAGAAGATGCACAGCGAAGCTACATCTCTACGCAGCGCCAAAGAGTCTAGCCGAATTGAAAGTTCTTGGCAATCGACGACCCGGGTCGCTCTCCGTTGAATGCGGTCCAAAGGGAGGAGCTGGTATTGAGGTGCCCCCGCCCAAAGATGGGGACAGTATTCCATGTGAGGCCGAACCTGGGCCTTATAAAGTATAAGGCGGTGGGCTGGAGTGAAATACTGTCTCGATCTGTTGAGCACACCAAGCTTTTTTGAGGCCAATTTGGCCTTACCCTCCAGGTGGCCACGAAACTGGACTTCGCTCGACATGTCGACACCAAGAATTCCAATATTGGCTGAGGCAGATAGTGGAGTGCCTTCGAAACGAGGACATACGACCCACGGAAGTTTTTTAGTGGTGAACGCGCAAATTTGTGTCTTTGTGGGGTTAAATTGGACTAAATTAAGTCTACCCCAATCTGAGATCTTCTCCAAAGAAGTCTCGACTTCAGACACAAGTTTGTTTCGACTCTCAATGACGTTTTCCCGAGAAATATTGGCGCGGCCGGTGTAAAAAGCATCGCCGGTGCTGTCATCCGCATAACAATGAATGCCGCAATTTTGCAGCAGGTCATTCGGTCATCAGGAGGAACAAAGTAGGCGATAGCACACAGCCTTGCGGGACACCAGCATTCACAGATATGGAATCAGAGCATTCACCGTCGACTACGACCTTAATGCTTCTATCTGCTAGAAAGCTAGTGACCCAATCGCATAATTTCTCGGGAAGCCCATAGGAAGGGAGCTTCGAAAGAAGCGCTTTGTGCCAGACCCGATCGAAGGCCTTCGCGATGTCCAAACTAACTGCCAAGGCTTCCCCCTTAGTCTCAATCGCCTGTGCCCAGCGATGTGTCAGGTATACCAGAAGATCACCAGCCGATCGACCCTTACGGAAGCCGTACTGCTGGTCGCTAAGCAGATGATGATCTTCTAGATACCGTAGGAGTTGATAGTTGATGATGGACTCCATTATTTTCGAGAAGAGGGAAGTAACTTCTTCGTAACGAAGTAACGACTTCAAGATTTAGACCAAATAGAATCGAATTGTACACTTCCTCCTTTGAAGTCGGTTAAAAAATCAAGCACAGGTAAAGTTGAATAAGCATATCTGAAAATATTAGGTCTTTACCTATGAAATTGCCTTTCTTCAGTACTGGTCATTTCAAATAAAAAAAAGTCGGTAATGGCTTTGTATTCTAAATACAAATTAATTTTGTTTTAAAACCATGACATTCTTTTTACAAACTCAGTCTTTTGTTTTGTGATTAGCGTTGTATTTTCATTACATTTGAACATTTTTCGTCATAATGGATACTTTAAAAATTCTTGTAATTATGGAATATGAGTTCCGTCGTGGCACCAACGCGACACAAACGGCACGTAACATCAAAAACGTTTACGGAGAGAACTGTACAAACGAACGCACAACCCGTTATTGGTTTTCCCGGTTCCGTTCAGGAAATTTTGACTTGAAAAATGAAGCTCGTGGTCGTCCGGAGACTTTGGTTAACAATAATGAATTAAAGGCGATTGTGGAAGCTGACGAAACTCAATCTACAACTGAGCCAGCAGCAGCTTTTAATGTAAGCATTAAAAGAATATTGATCCATTTGCGACAAATTGGCAAGGTAAAAAAGCTTGATAGATGGGTGCCCCACGACCTTAACGATCGCCAGCGCAACGTACGCGTCGAGACTTGCCTTGCGCTGCTCAACAGGCAAAGAAATGAAGGAATTTTGAAACGAATTCTTACGTGCGACGAAATATGGATTCTGTTCGACAATCGAAAGCGCTCAGCAAGTTGGTTAGACCCTGGTTCAGCACCAAAGCAATGCCCTAAACCAAAAATGACCCCTAAAAAGGTGATGGTCACTGTTTGGTGGTCTAGTGCGGGTGTGATTCACCACAGTTTTTTACAAAACGGCATGAGCATTAATGCAGATGTGTACTGTGAAGAACTGGAGAGAATGATGGAGAAGCTTGCATATCTGCAACCAGCTTTGGTCAATCGGTCGTCCCCACTGCTCCTTCACGACAAGGCGCGACCCCATACTGCACAACAGACAGTCTCCAAGCTGGGGTTGGAAGCTCTCCCTCATCCGCCATACTCACCAGACCTTGCACCTACCGACTATTACTTTTTCCAAAATTTAGACAACTTTTTAGTGGGTAAAAAATTCAATTCCAGAGGGGCAGTACAAAATGCCTTTGAAGAGTTTATTGCCTCCCGTCCAGCTAATTTTTACAAGAAGGGCATCAATAAACTGCCAATGCGTTGGCAAAGATGCGTCGATTGCATGGGTGATTACTTCGAATAACAGAAATAAAAAAGTTTGAAAAAATAGGTACTTTCACTTATTGCATACAAAACGGCAATTTCATAGGTAAAGACCTATTATATCAACCGCACTTGAAATTCAGAAACGTGCTCCAAGACGAAAATAAATCTGTTGTCTAGAAATTACGACCAAAAAAGGGCCATTTTCTCTTGTTGTAAGCTATAAAATTAGACACCAATAAGTCGAAATCTGTTGACACTTTAGCGTATAAACGCATTAGCTTAAAGCCTTAGCGTTAAATAATAATCCCGCTGTCTTCGGAGGATTACAGGCGTTACGCTTGTTTTATTTAAACGTGAAAGATTTGCGCAAGTCATTGGAAAGCCGGATGAAAACATCTAAAAGGCTAAACAGCAAGACTTTGAAGATTACGAACGTGGTTCGACTTAAATATATCAACCTATTCCAAACACAGATGATTAATGTATTTGAATTTTTACTTAAATGTTTATAAAGTTCAATTTACTTAACTGAACTGAATGATGCTTCTGCTTAACAGGATGAACTGGAACCACCCATCGATATCTGGATCTTAATAGTGAAGAGCCCTTTGGGTTCCCAAGCCAATAATTAGGGGAAGGGTTCGTTTGGGGGTCTGGTAACTTGACTAATTCGATAAAAAACAACTACTTAATTAATGTTTTAATATATGTTTTTAATTATTACCTAAAATATGTATTTTAATTGTTAAAACTGTGCACGCGTTCATTAGGTACAATATTGGGCTTCAGCTGAAAATCAACGCTGTGGTCACTTTCAGGATACAGGTCACTAATAGATTATTGCACTGTTTTCATATTGTTTTGTTTTGTATGATGTTTAGTCTTGTTGAAGTGAAAACTTCTTTAGCCGCATTGAGCACTTTTTAACCCCCGATGCAAAAAGAGGGGTGTTATAAGTTTGACGTGTCTGTCTGTCTGTCTGTCTGTGGCACCGTAGCTCGCGAACGGATGAAGCGATTTCAATTTAGTTTTTTTTGTATGAAAGGTGAGTTTCGTGCGAGTGTTCTTAGACATGTTTCATAAAATCGGTTGAGTCGTTTAAAAGTTATGGGGGTGAAAGTGGGGAAGAGTAACCGAATGTCTGCAAAAATATCATCGAGTGGGGTCTCAAATGAAAGCGCAAAACGTGTTTTTTACTTTTTAAAGGGAACTCAGGTTATTATGTCGGGGGTTTTTGAGCCACGTTGAGCACTTTTTGGTAGGGGAAAATATGATGAATTCGCGTCACAGCGTCACCTACATGCTAATGTTTGATGTTGATAATTTTAATTTAAACATTATGAATTTTCTGATTTTACACATTAATTTTACAAATAACATTTTAAGTTATAAGTTTTCACTTCTATCGGTAGTCCTTATAACTGCCATTTTTTAAATATTATTTTGTGTTTATTTTTTGTGAGTGTGATTATTAATTTTATTTTTTTCTTTCTAATTAATTGCATAAAACTGGTATTCTGTGAATCATAGAATACCATTTGTTAGTAGTTCAGTATATTAATTCTGGAATAATAATTCATGCCTCTGCGACTGTAGTTATAGTTAGTAGTTTAAAAACACAACGCAGTAGATTTATCCACGCTGTGGAAAATTGCAGCTGGCTTACGTCTTTGTTGTGAGATGAAAGTGTATTGTGTAAAGTTTACATTATGTACTAGACTTAGGCGATCAACGAACCGTAAAAAATGAAAAAATGTCTTAAGTATAAAAATTGTGGTAACATTTTACGCAAAGCGCTAAAAAGTTTTATAAAAATATGAGATTTTTGGTACAGAAAAGTATTTAAACTATGGAATATTTCTACTAGGCATGGCTTTTGTGAGACAAAAGAATACTGTTCCCTTGGCTTAATTCGACTCTTAGCCCTCTATAACTCAATAACATGTTTTTTATTTTTTTTGTTGTTATTGGGTAATTAAACCAAAATAAAAATACACGTGTTTCATAGTTTTTATTTATTGTAATTATTTTCCGAAAAAAATTGAAAAATAGGGAGCGTTGCCTAGGGGCAACACTGAGTTGTAATCTTAAAAACTATACATATAAAAGGAAGTTATGAGAGATGGAAGTTCCTGAAGCAGTTCTTGGTTTTGGTATAGCATAGAGCAACCCCGCATTTTTCGCATGTATTGTGAGTAAATCCAGTACACTTTGGAAACTTGCACCTAATTTTTTTGTCAGACCATTGGGGCCAGTGCCCAATCTGGTCTTGCCGTACTGCCATAGGAGGTGCATGCTGTGCAGGTCCTTTATGTTTTTTGGCTTGTATCTCGTTTTCCAGCGAACGGCGACTAGACATACTAGGCTTTGTACCCAATTTACAAAGAGTAACTGCAACATCTAGACGAAAATCTGCTGATGATAAACGACACGAAAGGCCGTTGTCTTTACAGACTCTTTTATAAAGCAACCATGCGTTTGCCATTGTGAGATCCAAGTAATGATAAAATAGACGAATTTGCCATCGTTTGCTACGCAACTGTATCTTGTATATCGCCATGATGCTGTCAATGAGGTCAACACCACCCATGTGGCGATTGTACTCTCCTACAATGTTCGGACGTTTTATGCTCACGTACCTAGAGTTCTGTTTGTCCCATCTGCGAACATCAGTTTCAGGCTGTATTCCAGCAAAAGTAGAAACCAGAGTGACAATTTTGTTATCTTTCCATGCCACATTAGAAATGTCGGTGCCATTGACGTCAGCTACATATTCTTCTGAATGTCCTCTGGGTTTTTTCAATAGTATCTTTTCTGGTTGCAACTTACAGTCTGGGATTCTATTTCTTCTAATCGTACCAAGACTGTGAATGCCTTCTTTGGCCAAATATTCCAACAGACGAAGAGAGGTAAAGTAATTGTCAAAATACAATTGGTAATTTTGATGCCTTGGAATTAAACGCGCTAACCTCATGACGACGTTGGATGCTGCGCCCAAATCTGGCTCTTCTGGAAGAGTAATGTTTTCCTTACCAGTTTCAATTTCTGTTTTATAGGCATAACCAGAAACGCCACTCAACACATAAATTTTATAACCCCATTTATGTGGCTTTTGAGGGTTGTATCGCTTCAACACATACCGTGCCTTAGTGGAACACATTTGCTCGTCAACACAGAGGTGTTCTTCCAAAGGAACCTTTTTGTAAGCTGCATTTAGAGATTCAACCACTGGTCTTATTTTGAAAATTCTATCATAACCAGGATCGTTTCTAGGTAGATTTTTACTATTGTCATTGAAGTGTAAAGTTTGGCGCACTTTCTCAAATTTATTCAATGGCATAGTATCCTGTATTATTGGGGTACCAAGTATTGGGTTCCAGTGGTTCGTAACTCTGGGTAATCGGATAAGAGACATTAGATAAACTACGCCCATAAATTGCCTGATATCCATTTCTGTCACACGAAAAGTGCTATTAGGATCATTCTGAACTTGGTAAAGATTGGTCTCTTCTGATATCATCTTGATAAGCTCTTGTGGAAAGAGGTAAAAGAAAAACTGGATAGGGGTTTCTAGTTCTAAAAGTTCAGTGCCTAAGTTCATGTTACCCTTGAATCTAAGCTGCTCAGAATTTACCTGTAGGCTCTTCTTCTTCCAGCGTAAATTCAATTTAGTAGGTTTCGTTGCAGTTTTATTTGATTGATTGCTTTGAGCTGATGAAGGAAGAGGACCGTGTGATGCAGTTTCAGCGCTTGGAGGTGATGGAACTGAGCTTTCGTGGTTACTTTCTAAGGTTTCTATTATAGAATCAACGTCGATATCTAAGGTGGAAGTATTGTCTTCAAAAGTTTCTAATTCGGGGGAAAAATCTGGGTCGGCGAGGCTGTCATCGTCGAAATCCAAACCGTCCTCACTGTCATCATCATCCTGCAGCATCGAGGTAATATCCTCTTCTAAAAGGACTCGATGAGGACGCTTACGAGCTGCCCTGAAACATGATATCGAGTGATCATGATATAATCTATACACACACAAAATAATACCCCTATCCGTCAATGTAGCTTACGGGCAACAAACACAAATTCAAAAAAAAGATCAATATAATGAAAATAAATGTTATTGATAACGTCAAATATTAAATATTCAAACACTTACCTGTTCATGTTATTGAAAATAAAGCCTTAAAACTCGAAATAACTATATTTAAATAATTTTCAATTCGGAGCACGCGCGCACTTGTTCAAACCACTAACGACTTTGTAAAAAAACTTCAATTGGTGACAAGTAACGCCATCTAGTGATTAGTTTTTAAACTTGTTCGTTACTTCTGTTTTGAGACTACAGTATACAGTGCGATGTATTGTCAGAAAACGAATTGTATGGATGTAGTGATAGATCGGACAGTATGTTGCTTACAGTCTACATCATGATATAGAGGGTTAGAATAAAGTAGAGGAATATATTGTTTTCTCAATCTCGACTATGGCCAGGACAATCTCTAGTGAGTGGTTCCTGGTTTTGAAATATACTGATAAATGATGACTATGTTTAAATTTAAGTTTATATTGGAATTACCGGTATCAGTTTATATGAAAGAAGTAATTTCCGGTCTTTCAATGCTGCAATTCCGGCCGGCAGCGCACTTGTGACGCCTCTGGTGTTACGGGTGTCCATGGGCGGCGGTAATCGCTTAGCATCAAGCGATACATCTGCTCGTTTGCCCCCTATTCCATAAAAAAACTATTTATCTCTTTGTCAGTTTATAAAACACTTTGTTGACGTTATGTCTTTCTAACTTCAGAAATAAACTGTCTTAAAGACGGATATAATATTTGTATTAAGTAAAAGTTAAGACTACATATTTTGTTTTATTATTTTTTTTGCTAATCTTTTTAACTTTAAAATATATTACAAATATTGAGTATTCATTGATTAGGGTTAAAAATAGCATTACGAGTATATTGAAAGCTGTGGGTGGAGACCAAACACCATCAAGTAAAACTCTACGGAATGACTAGCTGGCGAATATAAATGTAGTTAAGACGTGGTTGCATGTATAAGTATCGCTATGATAAAAAGCAAAAAGCTCAGTAAAATAGTAGCAGAATAGCGACTTACAACGGTAGAATGAATAATTTATTTTATCGCCGCATCGACTTGCAACAAATTGCACCCGATATCGTTATACTAATCATGTCTAGACGGTCTAGACGTCAAGTGTCGTGAGGACCTCTTACCAGATATTATTCCCGGCGCATTATGCCGGGAATAATATTTTTTTTTTTACATTTTACAAATCTATCAAGTCAATTGATTACATATTTTCACCGTTTTGAATGACCTGATGATCAAAAGTGAATAATTCAACAATAGCGCATTAAGAAACTATTCCCATAAGGATTTTGTGCAATTTTTATGCGTCTTCGATCCAATGGTTTCAGCGGACTTTTTGTAAATATTTTACAAAATCCTGTGTTTTTAAATGTTCCATTTTATGTGTTAATTGAACGTGTAAAACTGAGCAGTATAAATAATACCACTATGTTACCATAATGGTTTGTAAAATACTGGGGTATTATACATAAAGCTTCCTTGAAACATAGCCTAAATGGTGATAAGCGTCAAAAATCTACTTTATTTCATGCTTTGTAAAGATACGTTATGTAACATAACACTAAATTAACCGTACAACCTTTCGATTATTACAATAAAAATTATATAGGTAGTCTACATTTTGTTTCATTTTGTGGTCACACTACTCGTATATCTGTTCATAAGATTACTGAAATGCTATAATCTCATTTTAGAGGTAAGATACACACAATTTTAGATACCTATTATTTAGTAGAAACTTTTTACAAAAAGTTTAGTACACTGCGCTGTGTGGTACTTTAGTCGTCTTGCAGCTAGTACATGCAGGTATGTTTGAGGACGTGAGGATTGAGGGACCAGCTTTAATTATTATATATTTCTTCAAAGTGCGTCGATATTTTTTTAATTTATTTTTTTACAAATTGCTATAAGACTTTTTCTAAAACATTATGTAAGATAATTAAATTAAAAAGCTTTTTAAAAACGAGCTTTTACTTGAATGCCTCGAGACGAATCAAACGAGTCCAAACTCGATGATGTTGCGACGTTTCTTTACAGAGTTCCTATGGCCACCTTCCAGCTCCAGTATCAGATCAGCTCCATGTCATTATAATATTGTATTGTCACGCTGTATACTACATGCTTGCAAAAATTCAGCAAAATCAGTTGAAGATATCTGCTTCAAAATTGAGTTGCAAGATTCCACCCGAACATACAAGTATACATATATACATTGCAAGTTAATAAAAAGCTTGTAAAAAGAAAGTTTTTATTCCGTTGATGTGGTAATATTCAGTATAACAAAACCTTTCGTGTGTGGACTGAGGGACCACAGTATAGTCGATGTATTTTTTTTATCGTTGATGATTTATGCTGTTTTTTTTTTTTTTTTTTATGGAATAGGAGGGTAAACGAGCAGACGTATCGCCTGATGGTAAGCGATTACCGCCGCCCATGGACACCTGCAACACCAGAAGCGTCACAAGTGCGTTGCCGACCTTTGGGGGATGGGGTATGGGCCTCCGGTATCCTCACTCACTCGGTGAAACACAGCGCAAGCACTATTTCACACCGGTTTTCTGTGAGGCCGTGGTATCACTCCGGTCGAGCCGACCCATTCATGCCAAAGCGTGGCTCTCCCAAGTATTTAGTATATATCTTTACAAATTCTCGACTAAATGTCTGCAGTCACAATACCTTCATTTTTTACATACTTGCCGAGATCCGGTTGATTGTATGTGAGGATTGAGGGACCACACTTAAAGGGCTGTAGTTTTTAATATACCTATCTTTTTACAAATTCTCATATTTGTTCTACAATTGTTTTGAGCCTACTACTAATTCTCAAAAAAAATAAAAAAAAGACAGTATGGTCCCTCAGTTCACACGCACACCAAATTATTGAGTTACTGGTAATATACATATTTTTTTAATTAATGAGGTCGTTGTACGTAATATCACTACTGCCCCGGGCTGGGGTCCAGTCACTAGCCTTGGGTGTTATTCAACTATACATACGTCCCAAAAGCCCCTTTCTAGGAGGTAATTCATCCTCTTTCACTACTATAACATCTCCGATATTTGCTTCATCCGTTGACACAACCATTTATATTATACCAATGGAAAAATGCTACAAGATACTCTTGCGACCAACGACGCCTGAAACTTTGCATCATTTCTTGGGTTACATGCCTTCGAAAATTAGACATGGTAAAAGTTTCGTTGAAGATTTCGCCAATTATTAAAACGTTGGGACATTAGTTTATTTTCCATCTAAACACAATTACCTAGTTATAACTATATCCTTTACACATAGCCAAATTGTAAATGACAGGATCGAACCCAAACGTCAGTATAAGTCGCTAATGATTACAAACATGGACTATCAAGATTATTATGGAAATTTCGTCCCTAGAGCATAGCATCTGTGTGTTTGAATTAACTGATTGTGTTCATAACAGCAGGAATGCTAACGAACCCACTCGGCTATTGAAACATGCATAAACAAGTTGCAATTAGGATGGAGCTGCAATCTGTTTTGTTTCGTTTAGAATTGAAATAAAACCTCTTTCTTTGTTACAATTATTTCGTTACTTTAAATATGAAAATCTATACAAGTAAATAAAATTGGAGTGTCTGTTTGTAATATTAAAATAACCGCTTTTTACACATGTGTATGGTACATATACCAGAATTTTTTTTTTTCAATATTTGTCTGTCTGTCGGTCTGTTTGTTCCGGCTAATCTGTGGAACGGCTGGACCGGTTTCGGGACTTTCACTGATAGGTAGCTGATGATATAAGGAATAACTTAGGCTACTTTTTGTAAAAAAAAAGCTTCGCCCCGTGGCGTTGCCCGCGGTTATTGTCGTACCGGGGGGTTCAGCTAATCCTTAATAAAATAAGACATACAGTGGTTCAGAATAGAGTGGTGTGTCAGAAGTCAATTTACCTTGAAAAAGAAAGGATTTTGGAAAGGTCGGTTTTTAATGTGCCTCGGTGGCACGTACGCAAAGGCTTTGCTTGAGGCCTTGGATTCAATGCAATTCAAAGGCAAATGTTTGTTTCGGAGTTTAGGTGTTTTCTATGTATAAACACAAATTTTAACAAAAAAAAACAACTTCAATCTGGATCAAATTTAAATGGGACCATTCGGGAAGCACCAGCTTTCAAATATGCAGTCGTCTTGGCAACATTTTACATAAAAATGTTTTTGGTGGGATTAATATATTAACTAACATTTAAGTTAGTGTAACTTCAACTTGGACTATTTAATATGTATTTTGTACAATATCTGTATGTATCATACCATCGAACCATTTTTATATATATGTAATATACTAGTTGTTGCCCGAAGCTCCGCCCGCGTATATATCGGTTATCGCGGCAAATAGTAGCCTATGTGTTATTCTGATGTATAAGCTATATTACTGTAAAGTTTCATCCGTTTCGTCCGTTAAATCCGTTTTGTAGTTTTTGCGTGAAAGAGTAACAAACATCCATCCATCCATACTTACAAATTTTCGCGTTTATAATATTAGTATAGATATACCAATGGCCCCTATTAATAATTTCGGATCTGCAAAATCTGTAAATTTTCACTGATGTAAAAACAGTCAATGTAAATTTGCACGTCCACAGTTCCTTGATTGTTTTTTATTACTATTGAAAAGTAGTATTTTTGCAGATGCAACATTATTATAGGGACCATTAAATCAGTAGTGATTGGTAAGTAATACAAATTCAAAAGGTACTTTTAATATTGACTGCCTCAGTGGCGCAGTGGTAGTGTATGCGACTACTGTGCTTGAGGTCTCGGGTGCGATTCCCGGGTCGGACCAAATATTTGTTCTGGAGTTTGGGTGTTTCCTATGTAAAATTTGTACATTTACAAAAAGAAAGTATATATGTATTCATATCAGTTCTCTAGTACCCATAACAGAAGCTCTGCTTAGCTTGGGACTAGATGGCGTTGTGTTTAAAAAAATATGTAAGACTACTAAAAATATTGTTTTATTAAAGAATCGTAATATGTGACATATTTAGAAAGTACAATTCAATATAAAAGGTTTTCACCACCACCACATAAAAAAAATACATCTTACATTTAGCCCATGTTTAGATGACGAGCGCTCAACGCGCGTTTTTCTAATGCGCGTTTAACTACATGTAATTTTGTTCTAGGTGTACACATGCTAAAGCGCGTTTTTACATGCGTTTTGCTAATGCGCGTTAGCAAAACGCGCTTTGTGAGCGCTCGTCATCTGAACCTGGCCTTATTAAAGGAAAAAGTTTAATAAACTACAAACTACGTAAAAACTTTTGATAAAATTTACATAGTCTACGTCACCCGGGCCATTATTACGAATATTTTCCCTCACTCATTAAAATCAGTTCAGTAGTTTAGGCGCTACGATAAAACATACACATGCTGTCAAAACTCCTTCTTTTGAACTTTATATACATACTAGTGGTTGCCCGCGGCTCCGCCCGCTTATATGTCGGTTATCGCGGCAAATAATAGCCTATGTGTTAATCTGATGTATAAGCTACATTACTGTAAAGTTTCATCCAAATCCGTTCAGTAGTTTTTGTGTGAAAGAGTAACAAACATCCATCCATCAATCCATCCATCCATCCATTCTTCCATACTTACAAACTTTCGCGTTTATAATATTAGTATAGATATAAGGTAAAACTGTTCGTAACTGAATAAAGATTCTATCGATCAAAACACATTACTGTAATAACTACGCCATTTGCCCGCCTGAATGTAGCAACAGTAGGTAAAATAATTCAAAAGTTATACTTATTAAAAACTAAATAATTTTACTACCAATCGAAGAAATTTGATAATTTACAGCAATAGTGAAGGTGTAAGCATTACTAACAACGATTATCAAGTTACCTATCTAGCTGAGATATGCAGCAATTAAATCCATTTAATTAATTATATGCTTTTACAGCCGAAATCAATTGCTTACTCAACTACGCTGTACCTTCATCCAAAGCCATGAAAATCAATATTTGCTTAGCTAATAACACTAATGGCTTCTAAGAAATTTAATTTCAATTACTCTAATCAAAATACCTTCTTGTCAGCTATGATTGTAGTCACACGGTGGTTTATTGAAATTTGATTTAGGACTATACCTAATAATATTATAAATACGAAAATAACTTTGTCTGTCTGTTACTCTATCACTGATAAACAGTTAGGGTCTGTTCACACAGACCGGCTCGGAGAGGAGAGCTTTATGACATTAGAAACAGAGGTTTGAGTAATTCTAGTAAGGTTTAGTTTTGCATGTGCACTTCTTTTGTCATCAAGAATACTTGAACGCACTTAGTGTGAAATAATAAGAGGAGCCGACCGGCTCCGATTGCGTGCTCTTTCTCGCTCGCGCAGCCGATCGGCTCTGTTTCTCTTCCACAGCCGGTCTATGTGAAATAGTCGTTGGTCGGAGCGGAGCCGCCAACTATTTCTGCCACAGCCAAGCCATACATTTTTACTGAGATGTAGAGCTTATGAAGTTAGGGTTGGTAGAGTTAGGGGGTGTAGATTCGGAACAGTGGCTCTACATGAGATCTGAGATCTTTTTCACAGGGTAAGCCATATGCAGTCGTCTTGGCAACATTTTACATGAAAATGTTTTTGGTGGGATTTCATTTCTTTTTGTAAGTTGCTTTAGTCAGTTTTCTTTCTTTTTTTGGGCTGTATTTCTTGTACATCTTCTTTCTTCTTCCGAAAAAGTCCGTGTACCAATAATAAAAGCTCTAGCATAAACATTTGTGAAAGTCTCATACAAACTTACACCCCCCAAATTTGGGGGTTTGGGGGCAAAAGTAATAGGTTTATGAATTTTTTTGTTGTGTGTATACTAAACTTAGTTTACATACCAAATTTCAGCTTTCTAGCACTTCAGGAAGTACCCTAACAGTTTTGATGATCATCAGTGTGTCAGTGACGAAATCGGTGTTTTTTAGGTATTAATAAAATCTAAAGTATTAGAGCTATGCAATTGAAACTTTGTATGTTTCATTAGTCTATTAGTATCATCATATCTTGAGAATTTGAACGATCTGGTATATCGGGAACCAAAGTTATGAGGGTTCAAAAAAACGACGAAACACTTCGAGAAAAGGTAGGTAGTGCCCTTGCGCTTCGCTTGGCTCGTCTTGGCGGGGGCACGACCGTGCCCCCAGATTGTTACACTAACGGTTTGAAATTCAATTTCAATTAATTTATGTGTGTGATTGTGTCTACGACATTACTCTAATTGACACAAATTTCTATCTTTTCATGTGTTGAATTAGAAACTAAAACTGTGGTTTATATAGAAATGAAAATTAATTGTGTATTTAAATTCAATTTTTCCTTTTTAGGGTTCCGTGGCAAAGGCAAAAAACGGAACCCTTATGGATTCGTCATGTCTGTCTGTCTGTCTGTCTGTCCGTCCGTCTGTCTGTCGGTCCGTCCGTATGTCACAGCCACTTTTTTCCGAAACGATAAGAACTATTCTGTTGAAACTTGGTAAGTAGATGTATTCTATGAACCGCATTAAGATTTTCACACAAAAATAAAAAAAAACAATAATTTTGGGGGTCCCCATATTTGGAACGGGTAAGAAACTCAAAAAAAATTTTTTTATCAAAGCCGTACGTGTAGGGTATCTATGGATAGGTCTTCAAAAATGATATTGAGGTTTCTAATATCATTTTTTTTCTAAACTGAATAGTTTGCGCGAGAGACACTTCCAAAGTGGTAAAATGTGTCCCCCTCGTGTAACTTCTAAAATAAGAGAATGATAAAACTGAAAAAAAAAATGATGCACATTACCACACAAATTTCCACCGAAAATTGGGTTGAACGAGATCTAGTAAGTAGTTTTTTTTTATACGCTATAAAACATAAACCGCAAACAAAAAACACTATCCCACCAAAAACATTTTCATGTAAAATGTTGCCAAGACGACTGCATATGGCTTACCCTGTGAAAAAGATCTCAGATCTCATGTAGAGCCAATGTTCCGAATCTACACCCCCTAACTCTACCAACCCTAACTTCATAAGCTCTACATCTCAGTAAAAATGTATGGCTTCGCCGTTTCGCTACCATACATACCATCACGAAGGGGAAACGAACGCCTTTTATGTTTGCAAATATCTAGTTTCTGAAGTAATGTGTTATACGAATATTTAGTTTCCGAAGTAACGAAACAGCCAAGCCATACATTTTTACTGAGATGTAGAGCTTATGAAGTTAGGGTTGGTAGAGTTAGGGGGTGTAGATTCGGAACAGTGGCTCTACATGAGATCTGAGATCTTTTTCACAGGGTAAGCCATATGCAGTCGTCTTGGCAACATTTTACATGAAAATGTTTTTGGTGGGATTTCATTTCTTTTTGTAAGTTGCTTTAGGCAGTTTTCTTTCTTTTTTTGGGCTGTATTTCTTGTACATCTTCTTTCTTCTTCCGAAAAAGTCCGTGTACCAATAATAAAAGCTCTAGCATAAACATTTGTGAAAGTCTCATACAAACTTACACCCCCCAAATTTGGGGGTTTGGGGGCAAAAGTATAGGTTTATGAATTTTTTGTTGTTTGTATACTAAACTTAGTTTACATACCAAATTTCAGCTTTCTATCACTTCAGGAAGTACCCTAACAGTTTTGATGATCATCAGTGTGTCAGTGACGAAATCGGTGTTTTTTAGGTATTAATAAAATCTAAAGTATTAGAGCTATGCAATTGAAACTTTGTATGTTTCATTAGTCTATTGGTATCATCATATCTTGAGAATTTGGACGATCTGGTATATCGGGAACCACAGTTATGAGGGTTCAAAAAAACGACGAAACACTTCGAGAAAAGGTAGGTAGTGCCCTTGCGCTTCGCTTGGCTCGTCTTGGCGGGGGCACGACCGTGCCCCCAGATTATTAAAACATCGAGCAAAGTTACAACGAACTACAAGAACTTTTATATTATGTTACTTGCTGCTTCGGAACCCTTCATGGGCGAGTCCGACTCGCACTTGGCCGCTTTTTTATTACAAAAGCCAGGTACTTCACCCGTGGCCCACGGGTGAAGTACCTCGCTCACGGGCCGTGGGAGAGCCACGCTTCGGCATGAATAGGCTGGCTCGACCGGAGTGATACCACGGCCTCACAGAAAACCGGTGTGAAACAGCACTTGCGCTGTGCTTCACCGAGTGAGTGAGGATAACGGAGGCCTATACCCCAACCTCTTACCCCATCCTTCTCCCCACCCCCCTCCCCATCCCTCTCCCCATCACCCAAAGGTCGGCAACGCACTTGCGACGCCTCTGGTGTTGCGGGTGTCCATGGGCAGCGGTAATCGCTTACCATCAGGCGATACGTCTGCTCGTTTGCCCCCTATTCCATAAAAATATGTATTGATGTCTTACATTTTGGATTTTTAATGGAAACTGTTAAAAAAACATTCAGACAGTCGAATAGTTATAAGTTTATTATTGAACATTTGAACTTAAATCAAAATTTTATCACTAAACATGAATTGTATAACTTAAATGTTTCATTAAAACTCCAAAAGCCGTTATAATGACTAACGTAAAACAAGAAGCTCTCAAATGAAGAGCACTCGGGCTTAAGACCCACTCAATACGAGTCTGAACACTTCCGTCTGCTCAGTTACACGTGGTTATGAAGTCACTTTCGTAAGGCCTTATCATTTTTAAGCTGGGCCACTTGCCCTATCCTACAAACCGTAATCGGTAACTAATGTATACATTTAATTATATTACTAAAATATACATTTAAGATTACTAGTCCTGAATGACTGTCTTCTCAATTCTCTTTCGAATTCTGATTCTTTTTATGTTGTAAACATGAGTGTTTAACTTTTTTACCACTAAGATAGGCTTTTTGAAAACTGCTTACTACCATCTACAAAAGTTTGAAATTCTTTTCAGTCAGAAACACATACTCGTAATAAAATGCAATAATGGCATGACGAAAATAACGCCGCCGTGATTCTCTGGCCCGTGCAGACGGCCCCTTATATATCCATACTAGCTTTCGCCCGCGACTTCGCTCGCATTTAATAAACAGTATCCTATGTTATTTCTAATACCTTAAGAATATGTGTACAAAGTTTCATTATTGCATTAGTTGCGTAAAAACTCAAACTCAAAAAGATTTTATTCAAATAGGCACTTATTTTACAGGCACTTATAAATAGTCAATATTTAAAATTTAAAAATCGAGTGATTCTAGTAGCCAGTTCCAAGTGCAGCCTACCCTTAATGGAGAAGAATCTGGTAAGAAACTCCATTGTTGCTCCTTTAAAAAAATAAAAATACGGTTTACAATTTCTTTTTTTAATAAGAGACTTGAACGAGAACGAAGTCGACCAAAGAAAACAAAACAAAAGGTTTGGAGTCATTGCTGCACAGCCGTGAGCTAACCAATCATGCGCAGTTATTACATAAAGCTGCAACATTTTCATATTGAAAAGATGAATCCACTGCAGTTCAACGGTTCATTCAACAGATTATTCTTTTATATACATGTGGTATAACTAATATTTAAAATACTCACGTGCATAAGAGAAAGGTAGTCCATCAGACCATCGGAACTCCCCTTCATGGACGGCGTCGGTTGCTCCAATCCAGTACACATCATCTACTCCAGCACCAGGTCTGTGGGGCAGAGGAGATTTGTTAGTTTTACTTTAATGCATGTATATGGACTACCGGGATGGCTGGCGTTCCTTGAGGGAACCTTTCCTCAGATTGGATGGCGAAAAGCCGATGATGGTTTGAAACTTTAATTTTAGGTGTCTGTTCCGCTCTTAAAGAGTTGTAGCGTGGTGATAAATAACCTCAGACTTTCCATTAAGTTTCTTCAAATGAAACAGGTAGTTGTCGAAATTTTCAGGTACAAAAAGGATATCGGTAATAAGGTACAAGTTGTAGTTTTTGCTCCATTCGAGCCGGCCCGTTCGTGCTGAAATCAGCGTGGCTCTACTACCTTCAGAAGACATGAATAAATACATACATATTGGCACACACACATACACAGCTACTAAGCTAGGTGCGAGCCCTAACCGTCAATAAAAAATACTAATTTTTATTATTAGTTTTTAAACAAATGGTATTAAAATACTACTACGAGTAGATGTGCCTTAAAATTAGTACATTTTGGTGGCACCGAAACTATGCTGCCAAGGGGCAACGATGATGGCTTATAGGGGTTACGAGGCAGAAAATTTCCATAGAAATCACCCTTTTGACCTAGTAAGGTAACCCCGATTCAAGATTAATGAGGCAGAAAAGGCAGTACGTTTATTAAAGAGAGAGGGGCATTGTTCGCCACCGTGTACTCGTGCCAAGAGAAACCACGGACTGTTATTATGATTAACATCACAGCTAAATAATGGTATGATGATAAGCAAGGTCATTTATCCCATGTGTGTGTGCAATTCGACACACTGCACTGCGCTACAGAGGCATTCGACTGCCTCTGTAGCGCAGTGGTAGCTTATGCGACTGCTGTACTTGAAGTCTCGGGATCGATTCCCGGGTCGGACCGAATGTTTGTATGATCTGCAAATATTTGTTTCGGAGTTTGGGTGTTTTCTATGCATATATTTACAAAAAAACGTCCATAATGTATTTATATCACTTGTCTCGTACCCATAACACAAGCTCTCCTTAGCTAGGGACTAAATGGCGTTGTGTGTAAGATGTATATCGACAAATATTTATTTATTTAATTTATCTACAATAGGTTTGTATTTCAAGCTAATCTATTGTCGTCCACGGTCTAGCGAAGGTCTAATCCAAGGAGCCTTAACTAGGTTCTGCTTGAAGTGATTGATATGTGCAGACTGCAGACCAATTTGCGTAGATTTACCGATCGTGTATATGACAATAATCTACAACGATTTCTCATACACACGTATACGCAAATCAGTCTGCACAGATTTTTCGCTTCGTTTTACCGTTACGTGAGTAGCAGGCATTAGTTTGAGATCAGGGGACCGTGACGTGTGTCAAAATTTTGTAATAAAATTAAAAATTCTCAAAATTTAAAAAAAAAACCCTATATAATAACCTGAGTTCCCTTTAAAAAGTAAAAAAACACGTTATGCGCTTTCATTTGAGAACCCACTCGATGATATTTTTGCAGACATTCGGTTACTCTTCCCCACTTTCACCCCCATAACTTTTAAACGGCTTAACCGATTTTCATAAAACATGTCTAAGGACACCCGCACGTAACTCACCTTTCATACAAAAAAAACTAAATTGAAATCGCTTCATCCGTACGGGAGCTACGGTGCCACAGACAGACAGAGAGACACGTGAAACTTATAAAACCCCTCTTTTTGGTCGGGGGTTAAAAATATGATGAAAAAATAAGCCTTATATCATTTTTTATGAAGTTAGTATATACTATAATATGAGGAGTATGTATTTAAAGTTGTCAAGATGTTTTTGACAAGACATAGACTACAATACATTGAATAGACGGTGTCTACTTACCATTGGTACAGAGAAAAAGAAAAAGTTCAACATTCCAATTACGTAATTTTTTAAGATAAAATTTAAATAGCCTATATCACCTGGGCCATTACTTTAAATCTATCGATGCCTTGTTCATTTCATTCAGTTGGGTAGTTTAGACGCTACGGTGCTACATACAAATATACGTAGACTGGAAAAACAATCATCCTTCCTTTTGACTTCGCCGCAGTCGGGTGAAAATACTCGGTGAAAAATTTACGAGACACGTGTAGATCTCACTTGGCGTCAGTACTAAGTCATCTCACAGTTTAAGTGCTCTTTTGATTGTTCCCAGTAACTTGTTGAACTCAAACCCACTTAAAATGGATATTATATGTTGGATTTTAGTTTCTAGAGATGAAAATAATCTGGTTATGTGCCGAGACTGTTGCATCACCCTGTTGCATTCGTACCTACTTTTGTCGTTTGTATCCGTTTATGATATACTAGCTGACCCACGCAACGTCGTTTAAGTCTCCTATTGCCCGTAGCGTAAAAAAAGATCTCCCGTTTTCGTAACATTCTTGATTGTTGCTCCGCTCCTATTGGTCATAGCGTGATGATATATAACCTATAGCCTTTCTCGATAAATGTTCTATCCAACACTGAAAGAATTTTTCAAATCGTACCAGCGGTTCTTGAGATTAGTGCGTTCAAACAAACAAACTAACAAATTCTTCAGCTTTATAATATTAGTATAGATTTGGAGACATGAGAACATAACTATTTATACATTTTTAACTGACTCAGAAAAAAATGATTATTTAGATCCTAGAGCTGCTATTGTTTTAACTAATATGGTCCGTCTGTCTTAACTGAGGTAGGAGAGACATCTTTATTGTATGTACTTCTTGAAAATTTATATTGTAATATAAAGCAACTTCCGTACAAAAAATATGCATATCCCTTATCGTGGAGGACTTAACTAATATTTATCTATATATATATAAAAATGAATGTTTGTCTGTATGTCCTTTATAGAATCGTAAACTATGCATTTGATCATGTCATAATCTTCAGCAAAGTGTTGTGCATGAGCACACAAAGGTTTCTGAGTTGGTACGACCAATCTTTGACAGATGGCCGACATACACGCGGGCGGAGCCGTGGGCAACAGCCATTAATACACAAAGAACACCCAAACTCAGAAGAACTGTTTGTAGATCATGTTGTCCAATATGGGGATACTCGGTACAAATCGTACTACCTATTAATTAAGTTTTCTCGTATTGACTTCTCAGGTTTAATAAAATCTTTGACCCGGATTTCAAGTGACACAGAAATTAAATTTTATAATTTCAGAGAAATGCCAGCTAACAATGATTTATTTGTCTTCGTGAAAATTAAATTACTTTAGTTTCGGAAGTGAAATATTCTTGGCGCAGCATGTGAGCTGCAACAGTTTGAATAATAGCATGTTGCACCTCAATTTTCGTCAAGTCCAAGCGTCCGACTTATAACAAATTTTACACACACATTAACATTTTATTTCATTTAAAATTTAACTGATGTTTGAACACGATGTCAGTAAATTTAAATAAATAATAAATAAACATTTCGGACATTTAACACACAACGCCGTCTAATCCCAAGCTAAGCAGAGCTTGTGTACTGGGTACTAGACAACTGATATAAATACATATTTTACTTTTTTTATAAATACATACATATTATACATAGAAAACACCCAAACTCCGAAACAAATATTTGCAGATCATACAAACATTTGAACCGACTCGGGAATGGAACCTGAGACCTCAAGCACAGCAGTCGCATACGCTGCTACTGCGCCATAGAGGCAGTTGTGACTAGGCATTGACCTCTCAATAACGCTATATGCACAACTAATTGATACAACATACGCAAATAAATAAATATTTTAGAAAACAAAAAAGAGATATAAAACTATACTCACGCGTGTATCAGCATTTGGTCCATAATTTGCTGCTGCCTCTCATTAAGCACACTAGCGAGATGTCCACCTAACCTCGCACACTCCGCCTCAGCCTGCCTCCACGCCTTTTTCGCTTCCCTCACCGCTGATATGCAAAAATCCCCAGATAAAACCCATCCATAGTCACAATGACCAACAGTCTCTTCAACAGCCTTATCCATCCACCAGACCTTCAGCCACATAGCTGACGTATTTTTCTTTGCTGCTATACTAATATTCAACCGAACAGAATTCTTTTCAGACACTATCTGTACACTTCTCAAAGGGTCCCCAGGTTGGGAGCAATGTCTCCACCTCGACTCCCCATCTTCGAGACTCAGTTCCATTCCTCTACATAAAGCTTGAACATCCTCGTGGATGATATTCGAAAGATCATTATCTTTCGTATTCTTTGGACCCGTGCCCATTTGTAGCCGCAGAGCGACGCGGTTTCCATAAGGAAGGTGGATTTCATAGGAACACATCAGCTTAACTGTTGGGCCCACTTCGAACGAGCCGTTTCTAGCCGTCAGAAGAACATTGTGACAATGGTCTACTAGACGGTATACCGCGGCGAACGTGGGTCGGCCATGTAATTCTATTACTGGATTTTTGGATGATGATGAGTACAGGAATTTCTTGTTTGGAGGTGGTATTTGGTCCAGTTTGCCACATAATGTGGGTGTGTTTGGTGCGAAGCGGATGAAGCCGTTGGCGCAAGGTACGTTGAGTTTGTGTAGCTCTACTAGTAAGGCGTTGCGGAAAGGGGGTGGAGGGATAAGCAGGCGACAGCCACGTGTTCGTGGCAGATGCCCGGAGTGAACGCGTCCGGTGCGCGTTGCACGCAATCGTATAGCACAATCTGTAACAAAGAAAAGGAGTTGTTTATATATGCTTTTAAAAGCAATTTACGCTAGCTAGATAAGGGTAACAGGGTATTTGAAATTAACGATGAGCATTTGACAAAGCAAGTCAAGTGCTTACTCCCACTTATTAGATCGAAAACTCCTACATTGCTAACTAAAATATATATGTATATTTTGATTTCTTTATTATCATGAAATACAAATTACACCCCTTATTCTTTTATTAGCTCTACGCTCAAATATTATTGGGGATTGTTAGCGAAGACTTCTTTCCATGCCATAGCCATGTGGAACAACACTTTTATGTTTCATAGATTGTTGTTTGCTGAGTTGTTGCATGAGTGTTACTTGTTTATGTCACAACACAACGGGCACAACAATGCAATATATTGGTCATCTTCACCTAAATGTGTTCTCACTCTAATTTACGTCACACTTGTTTATTTTTAGAGAATGACCCCTTTTAATGAAATGAAGGTTGTGAAATGCAGATAAACTGTCATTTTTTCAGGGATTTAAATATTTAAAGCAATAAGTATATTCAACTAATATTATAAACGCAAAAGTTTGTAAGTATGGATGGATGGATGTTTGTTACTCTTTCACGCAAAAACTACTGAACGGATTTGGATGAACTTTTACAGTAATATAGCTTATACATCAGAATAACACATAGGCTACTTTTTGCCGCGATAACCGACATATACGCGGGTGGAGCCGCGGGCAACAACTAGTATTAAATAAAACAGTCACGTGTATTTATTCTAACAATGTTAACACCTTAAGCTATCCATGGTTACAAGGACACTGTGGGCATTATAACTATATACACATTTATCCCAAATTCCTGAGTAAACTCGACCCTAAGACATTGTTTCGTAACCTACATCGTCTTTAAGATCTTGTCACTACAATCTGCTCTTTGTGCACCGTTTACGTCTTTAAGTAAGTCGTATACCTAAGTTTCTACTAACACAGAATTAAAGGTGTTTGTTACCTGTGTGTTTATGCTTATCTAACCTTACATTGTTGTATATAGAATAACGTTAATGTTATTTCGTCAACAGCTTTTAATAAGTCACTTTGGACACAGGCTTATCTTTAGAAAGGAGGTTTTCATATACTATATCACGCTGGCCAGAAGGTATCACGTTGTGGAGGGTCGAGTGATATGTTCCTCCGCCCCGAGGGGTGATCATACCTGGCGGGCCAACTGACCAACGGTTGATGTTGGGATGTTGTATATACGATAATCGGAGCGAGAACTTTCACTGCGCGATTCAGGATTGGTAGTTTCTTAGTTTCCTTTGTTACTCCGTAGTTCAGTGTAACTTCGTTAGATGGCGCTGTATGTGGAGGCCGCCATGTCAGCGTGTCATGCCAGCTTGTCAGCGTGGTATTAGTATACTACGCTGACCAGACGAATTAGTATAGGATGGCCAAAACCTCCTTTCTGAAGAACAAACAAAAGAAAAAACATTCCCTATACTAATTCGTCTTGTCAGCGTGGTATCAGTATACTACGCTGACCAGGCGAATTAGTATAGGATGGCCAAACCTCCTTTCTGAAGAACAAAAAAAGAAAAAACAATCCATAAACTAATTCGTCTGGTCAGCGTGGTATTAGTATACTACGCTGACCAAACGAATTAGTATAGAGTGGCCAGAACCTCCTTTCTAAAAAGGGACCTATATCCAACACTGGAATATGTTGGCTGTTGTCTTGACGTCAAATTGCGATGATGTGATGTAATGACGTCATTTTACAGCTTATACTGAAACTCCTTTGTAACAGTTTTTATCTAACGTAACAACATTAGAGGTAAAATCTTGGACATACAATGCTACTTTGTACATAACAATGTTTTAGGCTAAATATGAACTTAACATGGTCATATAAAGCTTTCGGAGCGTTAATATATTACAGAATATTGCATCAAATACTTTTATCTCCCGTGAAAGGCCAATTTGGCTGTAAAACGATGCAGAGCCTACATTGTACTGGAATCACTGAAGCGATGTGTTCAAGCTTGCACGTGTATAGGCGTAATCGTGTTTGTTTATGAGCTATTGCGTTCAACAATAGCGATAGAATGTAACTGTAGTAGGTATACGTAAAACACGCCTATGTCATATGCAAGGAAAAGCCCACGACTTTGCCTGCGTATATGTCAGTTATCGCAATAAATAATAGCTTATGTGTTATTCTGGTGTGTATGCTATATTACTGTAACGTTTCAAAGTAAAAACATTTTGGTATTTAAGCGAACAATGCGGAGCGCGCGCGCCCTTCCGTTTTGTCAACAATAACAGAAACATTGGAGTTCCCACAAAGGAGGGGGTCATATACAAACAGTAGTTGGCCCAAGGAACGTTGGGGTTCCAGCATTTTCCTTTCTAGGATGCACCTGATTCCCCGGCTTCTAGAACCGAAGACGGCGTGCAGTTCAAGTCCGACTTGCCACCAGGAGGTTTCCGAGGGAGTTTGAGCACATAAAAAAAGGGTGAGATTTCTAAAATCCTTTCTTAGTAGGTGGTTATAATGTAACAAATAGTAGCTGTCGAAATTTCAACTGATCAGATTATAAATAATGTGTTTTTGAGATTGTCTTGAGTTCAATCCTATATAATTAATTACCAATTTCTAGAAAGAACTTTAACTTTGACCTTGGCATGCCCTCATGGTCTTCTTTACACCGCTTTCAAACTAGATTAGGGCTTTTCGACCTGGACAATCGAACCATCTTTACGAGCGCGTAAGTAGTAGTAGTAGTAAGTATATATGTTTCAGGGAGGATATACCTATATGTATTTTTGTAATTCTGTTAGGTAATATTGCTTTTATACGCAAACTCTAAATGTGCACCACAAACTACAAATCACTAGTATAGTCCATCTAAAGGTTGCCTGGAAGAAATCGCAGTCTGCGATAAGGCCGCCCATTGTATCACTGTATTTCTTTTTTTTTTACTATCTTCATTGTTGTCTATGACACACAATACACCACATCACTAGCACGCCGTCTCCAGCCAATGGGAGGCCTCCACGCTGACCAATGGGGACAACGCGTCTCCGGCGCCATGTTCGCCGGCCGCTTCGCTTCGAACGAAGATGGGACTGCTCCAGAGAACGCGGCACGCGACACACGCGACCTTGTTGTCACAATATTCGTACATTGTTGTAATTAGCATTAATAAGCACTTTAAAGCCTAAATATCTCATAATATAGTCCACTGAAGTAAAATAACATCTTTTATTTGGCCTTAACAATTGTATATTTCATTTTATGGTGTGCAATACAGAATATCTATCTATCTAAGTAATCGCTAAATCAAGGATTTCGGTGACTTAGTCTATGCTCAGCGTTTGCTCAGCTTGAGCTAAGCATAATGACTATACATTTCAATGCACACTTAACTCGTGAGGTAAGTCTAAGCAAAGTCTAAGCACGCTTTATTAATTTCAGCCTTAGACACAGTAGCTTTTTCAAGTTTAACTAAGATCTAATATGAAGAAGGTATATCCTTTTAAATAAAAAATAGTAATCCAAATCAGTTTATAAACGACGGAGTTCTGAGTCAACTTACATAAAAAAATTCCTCAACAACCGAATTTTATTCGCAGTTGCTTAAAAAAAACTTTCACCCAATTTAATCTTCTTCATTTTTCAAAAGTGGCAATACTGATTTTTTACGTCATTCCATTTTGAATTTGGAACACGTTCCGTCGTAATTGGTCAGATAGATACGAGCATCTGTACTGTGCGGACGCTGATATAATCGTTAAGTTCAAGAGGTAATGCCAAGTACACTATCTACGTGCACGTACTATTAACGCAATCGCAGGTGGGGCTGACGTTAACGGAAAACGATTTACGAGTAATGTGTAGGTACTAACTACCGACATTTTTGTATTTATCTGTTCTAGTTATAACGTCTCATACTTAAATGTCTGATACCAAACTAGGTAGATGCTGTACTATGGTAACTAGACTGCTGATACTTATATATTTTTAAATACATACATATATTATAGACAGGCAAAAAATATTTTTCATCACATAATAATTTGTCCTGGGGGGAATCGAATCGACGACCACAACCGACAATCGGTTTAGCAGTCAGGGTCACTAAGTAACCAGTTTTTGAAGTGAAAACTTCTTTAAAAAAAAACTTATGAGTTTGCGTCACCGCGTCACTGACATGCTGACGTCACGAAACTTCTTTGGCCGCGTTGAGCACTTTTTGGTAGGGGAAAAACTAATGAGTTTGCGTCACCGCGTCATCGTCACCGTCATATTATAAGTTTTCATTTCTATCGGCAGTGCTTATGACTGCCAATTTTTTTTTAAAACAACGCTCTGGTAAATTCTATAGACCAAAATATGTAATGATAACAAACTAACTAAGTATGAAATATCTCAAAAGCAGAGCAGGGAGCAGGTGCTGGCTATTGGCAGGTTGGTTAACTCCTGTAATTGTAGTGATTCAGTGCATTCTATAGACAGCCCCAGGACAGCACATGCACCTTCCTCGCTGCCACCACAATCTAACACAACTTTTGTACCTGAGATCAAGGATTCCCCTATACAAAACAACAAACTGTACAATAATTATAAAATAGCAATGTTTAGTGATGAAATTGGAAAGGGCATGGGTCCCTTAATGTTAAATACACATTTGGGACATTCAGTCAGCAACTATTGCATGCCTCAATCATCTTTAAATCATATTATGGAAAGAGTGTTAAATTCCAAATCGGAATTTAATGCAAATACTTCATTAGTCATTTTTGTTGGGAACAGAGGAAATGTAAACAAAAGGAAATTCTTAGGGTATTTTGAATCAATGTTAAAGTTAGAAGTAAATAAAATTGTATTGTTTACACTTCCTCTTAGTAAAGGGTTGTCGCAGGAAGAAAAAAATATTAGACATAATTTAAATATAATGATGCACAATTTAACTTGCCAAATAAATGGACCTTATTATAACAAACTACATCTAATCGACACTAACAAGCTTGTTAGTAATAATATTTCATTGACAAAAGGTAGATATTACCTTTCTAATTATTATAAGAGACAGATAGCAATTTCGCTATCATATTATTTTTCGATTACAGCCAAGAACTTGGCTAAAACTATTGCTTCTATTGAGCAAATTGAGACTACCCATAGTGACTTTGCCAATTCGTTGGCAGATATTTCTTTAGACATTTATAATAATTTAAATGACATACCTAATAAGTTATCTAATGAGATTGACATTTCAAATAATTTAAATTTACTGATAAGACAATAGAGACTACCTCTTGCACTATTAATTTGAACACCAATAAAAAGATCAATCATAGTAAATTTATTAAAAATAATAAGATAAATAATGTCAATTTGGTGCATCAAAACATTAGAGGATTGATGGGCAAAGACTTAGAGGTGGAACTGTTCATGAACTGCAATGCGATTGATATTTTTTGTATCACTGAACACTGGCTTAAATGGGATCAGTTCATGTTCAATTTTGATTACCACCAGGTAGGCAGCTCGTTCAGCAGAAGTACAGCAATACATGGTGGCACTATGATACTCATTAATAAGCAACTTAAGTTTAAAGAGCGCCATGACATTGTTAGTTTATCAGTTGAGCGAACTACAGAAATAGCCTGTATAGAACTAAAAGGTTTCATAGTATTATGTGTATACAGACCTCCTTCAGCCGTGTATGATTGTTTTGAACGTGTTATGGACGAAGTATTAGTTAAAGTAACAAGATCAAAAAAGAAGGTCATCATCTGTGGTGACTTTAATATTAACCTATTGGAAAATTCAAATATAGTTACCAAGTTCAAGGCACTTTTTCAATCATACAATCTGAAGAAATTGTTTTTGGAGCCTACACGAATCACTGCCACCACTGCCACATGTTTGGACAATATATTCACAGACATTGTAATTAAGGACAAGAAAATAATCAATGAATTAGATTCTGACCACTGTGGTCAATTAGTATCTTTCTGTGATAGGTATGAAAAGGTGGCAGAAAAAAGAATTGTGGTGATACCTAAAACCGCTAAGCGTTGTGGAAACTTTAAGGATAAACTTAAAGCTGTTTTTAATAGTTCAGTACTTTGTGTAGAGAGTAACCCTAACACTTATTATAATAGTTTTTTTGAAACTTTTTCTTCAACATTTAACACCATTTTTACACCTAAAACGATAGTGGTTAAAGGTAACGCCACATTTAGTGAATGGGCTACCCCTGGCTTACTCAAAAGTAGGAAAAGGTTATACGAGCTATACGATGAGAGAAATTAATAATAATAATAATAATAATAATAATAATAATAGCCCCCTGAAGCTCCAACCGTACGTCCGAATCGACCACCAGATTCACGTAGGGGGCGGACACGTGATATAAAATTACTGGCACGGCTAACATGGCTCTGGCAACCCATTAAATATGGAGACACGTCTAAGAAGTAAACGTATAAGGCCGCTGCCCGGGGGTGATCGCCGGGGCACACCTGGAGCTGACGCTGGGTGTGACAGCATACGAACCGTCGGCGGAGTGGAGCTGAGTAGGCGGGCTCCCTCCGGGTCACCCGAAAATATTACAGCCAACTTGACTTTCGACAGACAGACTGACAATATTGACAGGATTAGCTCACCATGCCCCTCAACAGAGGAACCATATAGCCCGTCAACCGTATCATATACACCATCAGAAGTTTCTACAGGAACACCAACACCTACAGACACACCGGCCTTAGATGTTGCGCAGGGGGTGAATACCCTTTTACCTGCGTCCACTAAGACTGGTAAACCACGTGTACGCATGCGATGGACAGAAGATGTAAACATATCCATCATGCGTACCTACTACCGCATCACTAAATTAGAAACAGACATGACAACATACAGAAAATTACTTCATGAACACTTTTTAAAACAGTACCCTCACGTTTTAGTTTCAGAACAACGAGTTTCCGATCAAAGGCGAGTTATCATAAGAAATAAAATGCTTACTAATGAAAAGTTAGAGCAAATTAAAGAACAAGTTAGAGTAGATTTAGAACAGGAAGATATTTCTCTTCAATCACAACCATCACTTAGTGAGCCACAAACAATCATTACTACAAACCTAACTACACAACAAACAATACTAACAAATACACAATCATCCCATAACTACCTTAATACTACTGAATATGCCACATACAACACACAAACACCACTTAATACTAATATATCAACACAAACTGAAACTACACTGCTATTGATGGAAACAGAAATAGAAACTGTGCAGTTTAATGACCTCCTAGACTCGTCAGAAAATAAACTGAAAGAACACTTACACTCAGCCATAATTGAATTTGCAGGCTTAGACCCCACACTCAGGCCACGACTCCCTAAACTTAAATATAGTTTGTATCTTTCCAAATTAACTCATTTTTTTAACAATACCTTACTGCATGAGTTTTTCTCTGATGATTCACAACTAACCGACATTCATACACTCATATATTGTAGTGCCCTAGTAATCTCACGAGAGCTTGGATATAACACCGAACCACAAGCCAGACCCCAACGCAATAACAAAAAACCAGCCTGGCAAGATAGACTAGAGAGAGATATAACGCAACTTAGATCTAACATAGGTAGACTAACACAATTTTTGAATAATAACAGGTCAAAAAAGGTAGTTGATACAGTAAACAAAATAATATCTAATAACAGAATACACAGCAGTCATGAAAATAATAATAAAAGACCTGAAGACGTTCTAGACACATTGAAACAGAAATTAGCATTAAAATCACATAGACTATCCAGATATAAAAAAGCACTTCAAAGAAATAAAAGTGAACAGTTTCATAATTATGTTAAAGAATACTCGAAGCTGTTTAGGAAACTTTGTAAATTGGCTAAGTCCCGTTTTATAAGTTCAAAGATTAAAAGTAGCGATGATAAGATAAAAACCACATGGAAAATTATTAATAATGAAACTGGTAAAAATCAATACCGTGACAATGAATTTAATTTAAATATAAACAATAAATTTATCACATCAAATGCTGAGGTTGCTGCTGCATTTGAGATTTTTTTTACTAACATTCCTGTATCAACTACTAAATGTTTGAACTCCTCACCATGCCTTGCAGAATCAATTTTAAAAGAGAATGTTAGTAGGGTTGATAGTGAATTTAAGTTCCAATATGTTTCCCCCTTTGAAATTATTAAAGCCTTTAACACTATTAACGTTAAAAAAACAACCGATCTATGGGGAAACTCTGTATTAATTACTAAGACAATTATATCTGTAGTGGCTAATCAATTGTCTTTTACATTTAATCAATGTGTTGATAGTGGTGTATTTCCTGATCTTATGAAGTCTAGTAAAATTATTCCGTTATTCAAATCTGGTAGTACATCTGACCCAACTAACTTTAGACCTATCTCAGTACTACCAGTATTTAGCAAAATTTTTGAAAAAATTATTTATGATCAATTGCAAAGCTTCTTTAATAATAATAATTTATTACACAATAGACAATTTGGTTTTACAAGGGGTCGCTCCACAACTGATGCCAGTGTTGAGCTAGTAAAACATATATTTGATGCCTGGGAGGATGCCCACGATTCTCTAGGCATCTTTTGCAATTTATCTAAAGCATTTGATTGTGTTGTGCATGAAACGCTGATCAGGAAATTACAGCACTATGGTATCAGAAATAAAGCACTGGAACTTCTGGCTTCATATCTGTATAATAGAATTCAGCGAGTTGATATTAATGGTGAGCGTTCTCCAGGCTCTGTGGTAGAAATGGGCGTTCCGCAGGGTTCTATTCTCGGCCCTTTCTTATTTTTAGTATATACTAGCTGTTGCCCGCGGCTCCGCCCGCGTGAATGTCGATTTTCGCGGCCAATAGTATCCTGTATAAGATATATTACTGTAAAGTTTCATCCAAATCCGTTCAGTAGTTTTAGCGTGAAAGAGTAACAAACACACACACTCACACACATTTTGTGTTTTGTTTCTGGTAAATTATCATAACTATCAAGTTATATGTTTGTTTATATTAAAAATTATAACTCCTAATTCAAGTATTTCAAACTTAAAATTGATATTTTACATTTTTATTATACGATAAAAAAGTAATCATATAACGTACCTATTGTAAAGTATCTTTTAGAAACTGTTTAAGAACTACCAGATGTGGATGTTGTGTTAGTTACATTGAGATGATAATTTTAGGAACTGGTCACACACACTTTTTTGGAAATATAAATACAATGTAGATTATTTATATATTATTTATTAACTTTATGCACTAAGAATGTACATCGGCGGACTTAATGCCCAGAGCATTCTCTTCCAGTCGACCTTCGGGTGGTGGAGAAATCTTATAAGGCAGGTGTGTGAAACCTCATATACATAAGAAGTCCGTTAAAATTTACAATAATCACATCATATTCAACGTTATACATACAAATATACATATATAAGTAGATATACATATACAGATTACGTATACATAAATACAACATTTATACACTAAATAATGGAAAAAAAACCTCGTTTAAAAAACCGACTTAAAAACTAAAAAGTATCAAATAACTTGTATATGCTACCTATTCATAGGTTTGAAGTCGGTGCCAAGCCAAATGTAATAGTAGGTACCACACTCGCTATATTTCGAGACGAACGTCAACGACGTCACCGACGCTTCGGTTGTTTTGTTCTACGCGAAGAGCAGCTATCCCGCTCAAGGTCACGCCATATCAGGAGATATGGTGGCCATGTGACCACATGAGGAGCATACCCTTTCGAATACAAAAATAATTTTCAAAATCGGTCCACAAATTGACGGAGGAGTAATCCGTGTACGTACATACATTGTGACGATGAACGATGAAATTGAGAACCTCCTCCTTTTGGAAGTCGTTTAAAAAGGACGGTAAGCTATAGATTACATAATTCTGCCAGTTCATTGAGAAAGAGCTCATGTACTTTATTTTTGAATGTATATCGGTTAGTGGACATCCTGATTTCGAGCGGGAGCGCATTCCAGAGTAGTACTGCTTGAACAAAGAAGGAACAGTTCACGAAGTCGGAGTAATGAGACGGACATGAGAGAAGCAGAGACCGTGGGAGAGCCACGCTTCGGCATGAATGGGCCGGCTCGACCGGAGTGATACCACGGCCTCACAGAAAACCGGTGTGAAATAGTGCTTGCGCTGTGTTTCACCTAGTGAGTGAGGATACCGGAGGCCCATACCCCAACCCCTCCCCCTATCTCCCCCCCCCCATCCCCCAAAGGCCGGTAACGCACTTGTGACGCCTCTGGTGTTGCGGGTGTCCATGGGCGGCGGTAATCGCTTACCATCAGGCGATACGTCTGCTCGTTTGCCGGTCTATTCCATAAAAAAAAAGCAGATTACTGCTTTGCTTGCTACTGCTAAAAGCAGAGAACTGAGCGAAGATTTCTATCGTGATTAGAGCACAGGTATCGGAAATACGGAGCAAGGTAGGTAGGTAAGGATGGCGAGTTGAGAAATGAAAATAGGAGCTCGCTGATTGCACTGTAGGCGAATAGGATTGCATTTTAACTGGGAACGCAAAGCAGACACATGGTCATACTTTCGAATATTGAAAATAAATCGAATGCAGTTATTAAGAAGACGGTCAAGCTTGTTAAGGAGGTCTGCATTCACGTCGAAGTAACACACATCACCATAGTACATTCAGTGTTCCGCAAACTTTTTGGGTTCAAGGTACATCTAGGAAGATTAAAAATTTTGGAGGTACACCATAATTTAAAAATATTTTTAAGTAATAAAAAACAATGTTTCTTATTAGTCACAAAACTATATTTTTATTTTACACTTTAATTGAGCATAGGCGGTCTCATCTCTCGTCGATCGTCTTGAGGCGTTCCCTTTTTTGTTTTTTACTGTGGTAAGAGTTAAAAATCCTAATCCACATAACTTTAAAGTTTTCTTATGTAGTTTTATGGTTAGGCAGATTTAGACAAAATAAAAAGATCTCAGAAATTACAGAATAAAAAATAAAAAGTCCTCAGAAATCAGAACAGACTTGTCTGTAAGTAAATTCTGAAAGCAGCACTTTGAATAGGAAGGGAAGAATAGAAATAGGGCGAAAATTTTCAGGAAAGGAAGAATAAGAATAGGGCGAAAATATTCAGGAAGGGTAGAATAAAAATAAACTTCGTACCGCCATATTTACATATCTGTCTCAGCTTCCTACAGGCAGTGTACAGTCGCGGACAAAGAAAAATACTTTTCCCGTTATTAAAAAAAAATTAAATTAAAAAAAATTTAAAAAAAATCTATGTCCTACCTCGTAGTATGAACTCAAATCGTGCCAAGTTTCATTTGAATCCATTCAGTAGTTTCAGCGTGATGCGCGGCCAAGATACAGACAGACGTCGCGGACAAAAAAAAAGACTTTGCCCGCTATCTTTTAATTTTTCTTATACACAACCCTTAATTTCATTCGTGTAATAATATATGATGCCTATTTAAAACCCTTAATTTAATAAGTGCTTCAATTTGACAGTCAAAAGTTTGACAGGAAAGTTGGTAGAACAGTTTATATGGGCAAAAGGAAATTGTTGTTTTTATTATCTTCCCCGCAATTTTTCCATATTTTATCACCGTTTAAACCTTCCCTGAACCACGGCAAACACTTCAAAACCTAAATCAGCTAAATCGGCCCGGCGGTTCTCGAGTTTTAGCGAAACAAACGAACAGCAATTCATTTTTAGGGTTCCGTGCGAAAGGCAAAAAACGGAACCCTTATAGATTCGTCATGTCTGTCTGTCTGTCTGTCTGTCCGTCTGTCTGTCCGTCTGTCTGTCCGTCCGTATGTCACAGCCACTTTTTTCCGAAACTATAAAACCTATAATGTTGAAACTTGGTAAGTAGATGTATTCTGTGAAACGCATTAAGACTTTCACACAAAAATAGAAAAAAAAAACAATAAATTATGGGGGTCCCCATACTTAGAACTGAAACTCAAAAAAAATTTTTTCAATAAACCCATACGTGTCTATGGTATCTATGGATAGTTCTTCGAAAATGATATTGAGGTTTCTAATATCATACTTTTCTAAACTGATTAGTTTGCGCGAGAGACACTTCCAAAGTGGTAAAATGTGTGAAGTGACAGGGGGGGGGGAGCCGGCCTGTAATTTCTAAAATAAGAGAATGATAAATCTAAAAAAAAAATATGATGTACATTACCATGCAAACTTCCAACGAAAATTGGTTTGAACGAAATCTAGTAAGTAGTTTTTTTTTTAATACGTCATAAATCGTAAACTGCAATTTACCTTTTATTCAATCAACACAAATATAAAAATAAAATAAAAATTGTATTATGCCACTTGCTGCTGCGGAACCCTTCATGGGCGAGTCCGACTCGCACTTGGCCGCTTTTTATAGGATATAAAAGAAGAAGAAGATATACAAATTGTTTTGTCAACTTTGCAAGTTTTTTCTAGTAATCTATTACTGTAAAACCAGCAAATTAAATACAGTCTACTGAAAAGACGTCTTCCTTCATACATTTGGACCTTGCTCCTTTACAATGACCATTTAACGTTATTATGATATTTTAGTTTTTGGTTCAGAATCGATTAGAGCGTCCTCCCAAAAAATTTTTCTAATGTACAGAATTATTATAATTATAATATAATTATATTAATCTGTTTTTTTTTTATTATACCTACTTTAAAAATTAATCATATATAGATTACTCGTATATAGGATAGGTATATCCTACTGTGAAGTTAGTGTTACTTAATTCCAATACATGTCGCTGTTAAGTTCAGAAACAATTTTCAAGAAAATTTCATTGCTTCAGTAACGATTAGAGAGCCCTCCCGATAAAATATCTAAATTTCTTTAATGTACAGAATTGATCTGTTACATCACATTTTTATTATACGTTCAAAAGAAAATCATATTACGTACCTATTGTAAAGTTAGTTACTTGATTCCAAGAGATGTCGCTGTTTTAAGCAAAGAAACTGACAAACTCAACGTCTACAGATTTATTATACGTGATATATTTATAAATAAATCACGGAACAATATTTAAAGTACTTGCTGTCTAGCAAAAAAAGAATGAATGAAATCACGTGTTATTGAATTACAACCAAGTACATATTTTGACTTTCATCCCCCCTCTCCAAGAAACCGTTCTGAATTTATGGATAGAGAGGTTGCGATAAATCAAATACTTAATGCTACACCGAATTATACGTAATACGTTCTACGATTATTCCACGATATATTAATCAAAGTGTTATTAATTACGCATGGCTGGCAATAGGTGTCGCTACATGTTGTTTTACGTAATGATAAATTCTTTATAATTTTTTTTCCAATAGATAGAGAGATTGTGATAAATTAAATACTTTATGCTACAATCTTCAGAGTATCTCCTTTCTAACAAAAAAAGAATTATTGCAATCGGACTACTCGTTAATGAATTACAATTAATTACACATTTTGACTTTCATCTCCCCTCCCAAAGAAACCGTCCGGAATTTCGGAATAAAAAGTATCCTATGTCCTACCTCGGAGTATGAACTCAAATCATGCCAAGTTTCATTTGAATCCATTCAGTAGTTTCGGCGTGATGCGCGGCCAAGATACAGACAGACAGACAGACAGACAGACAGACAGACAGACAGACAAAAATGAAAAAAAAAATAGTTTTCGTTTCAGTATCGATAACAGAGTGCCCTCCAAAAAAATTTTCAAAATATCTTCAATGTACAGAATTTGACCTGTTACATTTTTATTATAAGTATAGATTAACGACTTACCTCACGTTGTCAAGGACAGTCCCGAGATTGTGTTGTTTGCAGATGATACATCACTATTATTTAGACTAAAACGGACACTTACTAATTTCACAGACGTAAACAGCGCCATTTCGAGAGTGGTTCATTGGTTTGACATCAACAATCTGCTTTTAAATGAACAAAAAACTAAGTGCATACGTTTCACAATGCCAAACGTCAAGCCAGTGAAAACTACAGTGGTAATTAAGGATGTCGGGTTAGATCTTGTGGACACTACGACATTTTTGGGTATAACACTAGACTCTAAGCTACAGTGGGGCCCACATATTGATAAATTATCGAGTAGACTCAGCTCAGCAGCATACGCAGTAAGAAAAATTCGAGAGTTGACTGATGTTGATACAGCACGACTTGTTTACTTCAGTTATTTTCATAGCATAATGTCGTACGGTATTCTACTGTGGGGGAATGCTGCCGACATTCAAACTATTTTTGTACTGCAAAAGAGAGCGATTCGAGCACTCTATAATTTAGGCAATCGTTGTTCATTAAGGCAGAAATTTAAAGAAATAAACATAATGACAGTGGCAAGTCAATATATCTATGAAAATGTAATGTATGTTCAGAAAAACAAAGATAGCTTTTTGAAAAGAAGTGATGTACATTCTTTAAATACCAGGAATAAAAATAAACTTGTAGTACCCGCCACTAGGCTCCAAAAGATAAACAAGTCTTTTCGAGGTCAATGTGTCCGATTTTATAATAAAATCCCAAATAATATTCAAGATTTAAGTATTAACAAATTTAAATCCGCAATAAAACGTGGATTGTGTAAGAAGGCCTACTATTCAATTTTGGATTATATAGAAGATCAAAATGCTTGGGATTAATTAACGCAGGCTATTTCTTAAGGAAAAATGTGGTGTTGGCTAGTGTGTTTTTTATTATTATTATTTTTTTCTATTTTTTATGCTACATTTCATTTTCTCTTTTATTCGATTTTTTTTTCTTAATCTTGTTTTCTCTTCATTGTCCTTTTACCTTTTAGTACTTAATAACGGACATACTGGCACACATCAAAACAATGTTGTGGTACATGTAATAGTGCCATCTATCTGTAATTTGCAAAAGAGTGGCCATGAGTTTGTTTGCCCTTTCTTCTCATAAGGCTCAACTCCTTGGAAATGGGCGGTTGTAGATCGGCACAGGCAAATACTCGTAATAGATTTTGTATGAGTTTAATTTTTATTAAGCTTATTTGCTTGCTATTTGACAAAACAGAGATTGTTGCTATTGTGTGTGTTGATCTATGACTTTAGAGTCTACATAAAAGACGATTTCAAACAATTTAAAAAAAATTATGAAATAAAGAGAGTTTGAGTTTGAGTTTGATAAATAAAAGAAAAACCTATTTATATTACTACATAGTATAAAATAAAACAAAGTCGCTTACTCTGTCCCTATGTCCCTTTGTTTGCTTAAATCTTTAAAACTACGCAACGGATTTTGATGCGGGTTTCTTTAATAGATGGAGTGATTCAAGAGGAAGGTTTTTATGTATAATAAATGCATAATATAGTATGGGAACACTGTTAATTTTCGAGATTTCTAATGTGATGTAGCAAATAAACACATTTTTTTGCGCTTACATTGCAAACGCTGGTTGCACCCTACGAGATAAATCAAAATAATTTACTACAGTATTGTACACCTTTAAAAGTACTACAAAAAAGTCCGCGACGGTATATGTCTATCTCTTAGGGATAACCCACAACAACCATTTTTTATTCTTTTCTTTTTACGAGAAATAATGGCTTATTTACGAAAAGATTTTAAGCAATACAGAATTAATCCTTATACAATTAAGTAAATTAAATACATTGTGCATTTAATATAGACCAAAATGGTCCTTTACAGTATCTAATTTAAATGAACATATTCGAAGATATTACAGATTTAAAATGCACGAATCGTGTCGTCGGCGTGGGCATCTGAAATTCACCCGTGCGAAGCCGGGCGGGTCGCTAGTATCTTATAAAAAACGTAATAGATACTCTTTATAAAATGAAAACTCATAAAGCAACATATTTAATCCAGAAATTGCAACAGCAACAAAATAATGTAACCCATTGTGCAAGGACGGCCTCATAATAAAATAAATTGTCTCGTAAACTCAGAAATTAGATATACCTCGAAAGCTTATTGTACAGGTTTCAGATACAATATAATTATGCATAACAGTTTATAACAACTTTCTCGGGTTAACTGTTGAAAAGTTTTTACCCAGTATTCTGATGATATTAGCATGTAATAAATAAACATAGTCCCGCTCACACGTGAGTTTTACTTTTTACCCAATGAGTTACTGGAAGCCTAAATCCCCCTTCCCCCGAATCTAGAGTAAGGGTCTAAAGGGCGAGATCGCATTAAAGATTATTGGATTGGGGGTATCTATAGTAGTCTGATCGTTTGTGCTTATTCCTGTATTTTATTCCACTTAAATTCTGACCGGGTGATTTTGACCTTTGATAATGACATAGCGTGAAACAAGTCAGGAATTAAAGTAGATTAAAATACTGGAATAGGAATACGAGTGAGTTTAATTCTAGAATGTATCTTAACAAGTTCTATCAAGTGCCGACAATCGAGAGCATACATTATAGTATTTTTTTTAATGGAATAGTGGGCAAACGATTAGACCACAGAACAAAGGAATAAACTTACTAGAGGTATCAAGCAGCAAGTGCAAGAAACACTTTGTCACCTAGACGCACACATTAATAATCAATAATATTATACACACATAAAGAGCCCATCCTAATTCGTCCAAAGTATGTAACGAATACAAGTTCTAAGAGCCACTTACAATGTTACTAAATACAACCTCATACCTATCAACTAAGGTAAGGTTTCACTTGCATATTTGTGTTCATTCAGAGTTTCGTCGAAGGCCTTAGTGATGTGGTGAATTTTACTTTTACCGAATATGATTATGTTACAATAATTATTTAATTTATTATATATTTGACTGATACCCTGACATCATTACATTATACATTTATGAATATTTTTATCTAGCTTATCTATCTAAAATAAATTATATATTTGTTGTGTTTAGGTATATTTCAGAAAATTTAAATAAATAAAAAACGACTGGGCATTTTACTTTTTTTTTTTTTTTTTTTTTTTTTATGTATGCCCGCCAAAATGATTCTACTCTGCCTGATGGAAAGCACAATCAGAATCCAAAAGTGACGGTCACCATACTCACTGCGAATGCAGGCAATGCAGTATGGCGACCCACACCATGGCGGCCTAGTGATGCTGCTGCACCTTTTAGCCTAGTCAACAAGTATGGAACTTGTTGACTAGGCTAATTGGGCCTCCGGTCTCGCACTCACCAACGAAACACGACAGCACGAACGCTGTCATTTTACGTTGATTTTCTGTGCGAGGGTAGTACCGCCCCGGTCGAGCCGGCCCGTTCGTGCTGAAATCAGCGTGGCTCTACTACCTTACTGCGCTAGAACAATACTTTTATCCACAAAATTATTGTTCTGAGTCTTGGTGTAGTTTCTGTCAATTTCATGTATATGTGTTAAGTACCGACTCAGAATAGATTCCCAAGGCAGGCGTTGTCTTTAAAAAAAAATAAACGATTAATTTCATAATTTTCTTTTTATTTCAAACAATAGTTTACATAGTTTAGTGCTTTAGAATATATCGCTGATTTTGCTGTATGAAGTATTTATAAGCTTTTTATTAAAACATTTGTTTTCAAATATATCTCCAAAATAAGTTAACATAAAAGTTTTGCGAATAAACAAAATTATAAATTGGTTTGAAAACCATAATACAAAATGTATCAGATACTCAAAATAAAATAACTGTAAAAACCAATATCATCAAAAATTTGCCTACATCCTTTTTTTTTCCACCGTGCGGGAATCCCCTCGGATACCACCTCCTGGTGGTATGTCGGACTCGAACCGACTAAAACCGCACGCCGTCTCGGGTACTAGTTGCCGGGGAACCAGGTGCGCCCTAGAAAGGAAAATCCTGGAATCCCGACGTACCTCGGTTCACCTATGGTTTATAGAAGACTGCCTCGTTGGTCTCGCGGTTGGCATGTGCGACTGCTGATCATGAGGTCTTGGGTTTACAAAAAAAAAAGTATATATGTATTTGTATCAGTTGTCTAGTACCCATAACACAAGCTCTGCTTAGCTTGGGACTAGATGGCGTTGTGTGTTGGATGTCCGAAATATTTATTTATTTATTTATAGATGGCCCCCATCTGTGTGGGAACCCCAATGTTCCCGTTACTGTCCCCCAGGGCGCGCACGCTCCGCAGCGTCCGCGCCGCCACCCGAGCCTGCTTCTGCTAGGGTGACAGATGGCCTCATCTGTCACCCTCAGGCTTGCGCTTATGGAGAACGGAGATCGTTCTCTGATGTCCGGCGCCTGAGTCGCCTGCGGTACCTGGCCCGTTCCCGGGCCTGGCGGGCCGGGACAGTTCTAAACCTCTCCCGGTCCCGCTCCGCCGTCTCTTTGGCAAGCATTACTTGCTCGCAGAAAGAGACGGCGGAGTTCCACGCGCTCTCGCTCCGCAACATGGCCGCAATCATGTTACCGAGTGAGAGAACCACCACCCCGATGGCCGCCACGAGATCACGCCTCGGCTCCCTCCACGCCGGACATTCTGCCAGCGTGTGGAGTGCCGTGTCCACGGTCTGGCCATCGCAGTGGTGGCACTCAGGCGTTGGCTCCTTGCGGATTAGACACAGGTGATCTCCGAAACATCCCTTTCCAGTGATCACCTGCGTCAGCCGGTATGAGAGGGTCCCATGACGCCTCTGGAGCCAATCCTCCATAACAGGTCTTACCGCCCTAATAACGGCGTGCCCAGCGCTCGATTGCCCAAGTCGTTCCCTCCATTCCTCCACGAGGACCTGGCGGAGTTGGGATTTCTGATCGTCGATTTCTCGAGTCTCAGGACTTCTACCCAACTCCCACGCCTCCTTGCGCCACTGGTAAAGAGCCGCAAGGGCTCTCGCCTCCAGGTCCCATGCCGGCTAGGAGACTCGCCGCCTCAAAGGAGATCGTGCGGTACCCCCTTATGATCCTGATGGCCAGCACTCGTTGCGGTCGTCACAATAGCGCGATATTGCTGGCCTTCAGGATCTCTGCCCATACTGAGGCCCCATAAAGGGCCATGGACCGCACAACCCCTGCGTAGAGTCTCCTGCAGGAGTCATCGGGCCCCTCATGTTTGGCAGCAACCGTGCCAATGCACGCGTTGCGCCAACCAGCTTGGGGACCAGACTTCGGAAGTGGTGTCCGAAGTCCCATCGGCCGTCGAGTACGAGCCCCAAATACCTCATAGAGGGCTCGATGCCGATGCGAGTGCCTCCCACTATGAGGCTGAGTCGATTAGGTGGCTTGCTCCGAAGCCCGTGAAAAAACAAAGCCTCGGATTTGTGCAGCTATTTGAACAGTGTATTTTCCGTTACTTATTATATATTTCTCACTGTCTAAACCTTCCCTGAACTTTCACAAATATTTATAGATTAAAATTAGACAAAACGGTCCAGCCATTCTCGAGGTATAGCGAGACAAGCGAAAAGCAATTCATTTGAATTTAAATACACACATCAAAAGTGTCTAGGGATCAAGCATTTTTATGCGGATTTCTTGAGATTGAGATGTGGCTTTGGCCCTGGCCTGCTCAGTCGCCAGACTTGAACCCGATTGAGCATGCATGGGATATGCTACAGAGAAGAGCTCTGCCGAATATGGAGGGTATCCAGTCGCAAGAAGACCTTTTTTTGTTGTTGCAACGAACATGGGCGGCCATTCCACAGCGTGATTTGGATGAACTCATTTTGAGTATGCCAAACCGATTCTTGTGTTGTTAGTGTTCGCGGTAGAAACACGGATTATTAATTGTTTAAGTTACCTAATAAAATTTTAAAGAAAACTGTTATTTCAGTCTTTTTTTCGAACTTTAATGTTAGTGGTTCAAATGTCAAAAATCCCTTTATTAGGAAAATGGCAAATTTCTTTATTAATGCAAAGGTGACTTGGTTTATCGTTACTGTGACAAACGAAAACACTTTATTTGATGAATCCTTAAAGAAAATTTTAATTAATATCAATCAGGAGAAAAGTTATTGCAAAAATATATGTTGATCCCTAGACACATATGTTGATCCCTAGACACTTTTGATGTGTGTATTTGAATAAATGGTAAATAGATTCGTAATAATGGCTTCGGTGATATTGGCTATTTTTTTTTTCAATAATGGTTACGAAGTCAAGTTATAGTGGTTTTTTTCCTGTAACCGTACTTTCGTACGTTTAACATGTTTATTTGAGCTCACGTCCAACTTAGCAGTTAGGTTTACTAACAACTACTATAACAGGTACCTAAGTCAAAATCCATATATTATTAAAAGTAATTGATAAACAAATCGTTCATAAAATAAATAACCGAAGGCCATAAAGTCAACTCAAAGTTTGTGAATTAATCTCGGTACATTATTACCAGTTCGTTAATTTATGTTTGTTTGTATTCGGTATGCGGCACAGATAATAAATTCATAACGTGGGCCATAAATTTTAATGTGTAATTATGCAGTTTAAATATTAATCTAATATAGATTGTATGCCGTGGGCTCTATACAGTACTAATAGACCCTCGCAACTTCCTCTGCATATCTTTGCAATCATGCTCGGCTCCTATTGGTCTAAGCGTGATGTTAACTATTCTATCTTAGGTACGTCAGTAAAACACACATTTCAAAAACGTGAAAATAGGTCAGATAATTTCGGAGTTCATTGTGGGCAACAGCAGTTTGTCGGTTATCGCAGTAGAGAGTAGCCGATGCCCTTCCTCAAGAATCAAAGTATCTTCATGCCAAATTTCATTGAAATCGGTGCAACGGTTTGGCTTTGAAAGTGTGACCGACAGACAAACAGATAGACAGGCAGAGTTACTTTCGCATTTATAAATAAAAAGTCCATACTTAAATCTTTCTGTAATCCGTATTACAGAAATATATGTTTTGCTATTTAGAAAACAAGTTATTGATATTCTAGATAAAAATTCCGTGTGGTGACGGATTAAAAATACGGAGTGTTACCATCCCTTTTTAACCGACTTCAAAAAAGGATTCTCAAATCGACCGTAAGTATATACTCGTATATTTTTTTGCTTTTACTTCGTCGTTAATGAACCGATTTTGATGATTCTTTTTTTAATGGAAAGGGGATATCCCAACGGGGGTACCATGATAAGAACACCAAGATCTGATGATGGCATCCAAGAGAAATCGAGTCGAACCTTGAAGTCGGTTTTTGTTAAAATATTACTTGTCATCCTGTAGGTTTCATAAGAGTCGACTAAGCGAGCAAGCTACGCAGAAGACCAGCATTGCAAAGAAAACTTGAAACAAACATTACTGACCCATCTGGCCAGCATGACTGCCTAGTATTGTTGCCCAAAACCTCCTTTCCAAGGAGAGTCCCTTGAGCCTCTGCAGTTGCGTAGAGATATCGCCTCCATGGCAGTCCTCTATCGCTTTTATCATGGAGAGTGTTCTGAAGAGCTCTTCCAACTGGTCCCTCCCTCTCCCTTCCTCTACACGACAACACGTTCACGGCCTTAGAAGTCACCGCTTCAGAGTAATAGACATACGTTCTCGTACTTATCGCTTCGGTTCTTCCTTTCTGTGCCGAGCGGTGAAAACCTGGAACTCACTACCGTCATACGTGTTTCTTTCCCGCTATGATCCCGGGTCCTTTAAGCGGAGCGTGAAAAAGCATCTCACCAGACCGCCATACTGTCGAACCATGCTGCATTGTCCTTATTCGCAATGAGGATGGTGACCGCCACCCTTGGATTCTGCTCATGCTTTCCATCAGGCAGGGCAGAGTCATTTTGGTAGCAAAGGTTGTTAGTGATGATCATGACGACTAGAATCATTCCTCTCGAATATGTTACCTCAATAACTCAATCACTCTATTTACATTTTTAACATATACCTATTTAAAGCGCTTATCAAAAATTCGGCTACTAGAAAATTGCAGAGATATCTCGCGTCCCTCGAATGTACCTCGCTTCGTCTTGAATAATGCAACGGCCTGGGATGAGCACTCCAATCTGTGAATCTGTTGCAGTTGGCACTACGGTTGTATGGAAATGAGACAGATGTAACACTATAGACGCTGATAAAGAATCTTGTACACTTTTTGAAATTTCGGAAAATTTGGGATACTTTTTTAAGTAGAAAGATAAGTGTAGGTACAGTTTTACAATTGTCATTTTTTTAAAAGTAATTACGATATTCCATAGGCATATTTGTAGAACTCACTTCCAATTTTGTTTAGTTGAAATTCCATAGAAAAATAGAAAAAAAGTGTATCCTCTTTGCTGAGATATTCGAAGTTAGCAAATCTGGTAGGTGGCTTCGCAATCAGGATTATATACGTCATTCGATCGCTGGTCGAGGCTCAGGATACACATGATTGTCTTTCCAAGTTTGCGTGTAATCTTCAATATATTTATACAAATAATTATATAAACTTGTTAATTTAGAAATATATATGCCTGGGTGACAGCTTAAACTATTACATGAACCGGACATGAAATCAGCCAAATGTGATCGCGCTCGATTTATTGAATTGACTTTTTTCATCAGTTTTGACTAGTTTTAGTAGGTATTCTGTGAACCGCATTAAGATTTTCACACAAAAATAAGAAAAAAACAATAAAAAAATTTTTTTTCATCAATCCCATGCGTGTGGGGTATCTATGGATAGGTCTTGGAAAATGATATTGAGGTTTCTGATATCATTTTTCTCTAAACTGAATAGATTGCGCGAGAGACACTTCCAAAGTGGTAAAATGTGTCCCCCCCCCCCCTGTAACTTCTAAAATAAGAGCATGATAAATCTAAAAAAAATATATGATGTACATTACCATGCGAACTTCCACCGAAAATTGGTTTAAACGAAATCTAGTAAGTAGTTTTTTTTTAATACGTCATAAATCGTAAACTGCAATTTACCTTTCATTCAATCAAAACAAATATATAAAAAAATGTTACTTGCTGCTGCGGAACCCTTCATGGGCGAGTCCGACTCGCACTTGGCCACTTTTATATTATATGTTTGGCCCTACAAAATGATTGCCTGATGGAAAGCATGGGCCTCCGGTCTCGCACTAACCAACGAAACACGACAGCACGACCGCTGTCACTTTACGTTGATCTTCTGTGCGAGGGTAGTACCGCCCCGGTCAAGCCGGCCAGTTCGTGCTGAAATCAGCGTGGCTCTACTACATTTTGAACCGACTTCCAAAAGGAGGAGGTTCTCAATTTCATCGGTATGTTTTTTTTTTTTTATTTACTTTTTTTATGTATGTACATTGATTACTCAGTCAATTGTGAACCGATTTTGAAAATTCTTTTTGTATTCGAAAGGGTATGCTCCCCATGTGGTCCCATGGCCACCATATCAGGATCTGATGATGGGATCCCAAGGAAATCGAAAGAAACCCTCAAATTTACGTGAGCGCCTGCAATGAAGTTAAGAGCAATTGTCTGCATGCCTTGATATTCTGTAGACATCATTTAATTTTAAATGAAATGATAATGAGAGACTCGAGAAAGACTAAAAAGCGAAAAATAAAAAAAACTTCGCTTAAAAAACCGACTTCAAAAACTAAAAAGTATAAAATAACTTAATTTGTATGTGCTACCTATTCAAAGGTTTGAAGTCGGTGCCAAGCCAAAATGTAATAGTAGGTACCGCACTCGCCGCGCGTGACCTTGAGCGGGATAGCAGCTCTTCGCTTTGAACAAAACAACCGAAGCGTCGGTGACATCGTTGACGTTCGTCTCGAAATATAGGGAGTGTGGTACCTACTATTACATTTGGCTTGGCACTGACTTCAAACCTATGAATAGGTAGCACATACAAATTAAGTTATTTTATACTTTTTAGTTTTTGAAGTCGGTTTTTAAGTATCTTTAGTCCCAGAGTTATGAAATCATAAAAAATCGACTAAGTATCTCTTACTTGATGTAACCGAATAGTGATTATAATTTTCCCAGCAGTTGTAATTAGTCGATAAACAAAACAAAATGTATCACGAATGTATATTTTGTTTGTATTAAAACAGCAAATATTTGTATACATTAGTAAATTAAATTCACTATCTCCACAGGGACACATAAAACAACGAAAAATGCAAACATTACAGCAGTTTTAGCGTTAAATTAAGTACACAATAGTACACTTTACTGAACACACATTGGCTTTGCGTAATGAAATGTAAAGTTAACATTCATGTGTTTTATGACCGTTTGTATACGGTACATAGGATTGAAGTTTTAATAAGAATTGCATATGCGACACTTACTTCAGGAAATTTAGAATAAGCTATAAATCAGATTAATGTAATATAATATCCTTTTAATATCCGAATGTATGCATAAGCATCTATAATCTGTATTGCAATGGCTCGCTGTACGTGTTGGACAAACAGTAAGTGCAGTGATCAGGTGATTGATTAAATATGATTGCTCGTCATTCAGCATCTTTGTCATCCCACGGGGCTTTTCAGTGAGGCGGTGTATCGGTATAGACTGAAAGATAAATATGGTCGGATTGTCATCTGAACATCGTGAAGTGATTAATACTAAGAGTTGTCAATGACATATTACGTTGTATAAATCAATAGGGTATATAATTTTATACATTTTCCGTAAGCATCGATATCCAAAAGCTTCGACATGCTTCATAAATTATCACCTTACGCAATTTGTATGCCCATTGTATGCCGACGATAATATATCGCTCGTATTATGTACTACAATACACGTTATAATATTTCATTCTGAATAGAGAATTGTGTTGAAAGCGAAGCTTTTTAAATATGAATGGTATTATTAATTGAGTCGAATTATTTTGAGAACGTTAATTTCATGGTACATTATTTATTTAAGAACGGCTCCGCTCGCGTATATTTCGATTATCGTGGTGGTACCATGTCGAGGAACTATCGACCTATTTCCCTTTAAGCCACGTATACCAGCTGTTTTCAAGAATTATCACAAAACGTCTGCCGCGAAGACTCGACGAATTTCAACCGCCGGAGTAAGCTGGGTTGCGGAGTGGCAGTGCTCACAGTGTGGTGGATTATATAGAAGACAGAAGAGTATAATCAGCCCCTGCGTCTAGCATTCGTGGACTATGATAAGGCCTTTGACTCGATCGAGATCAGATCTCTTCTGGAGTCCCTGCAACGTATAACGTACTTCAATGTCATTGGCCTATAATAAAAATCAATTGAAAAAAATAATTTAATTACATTGGTCGTATTTTTTGTGATCTTCACAGTCAGGTAAGTTCTACGAGAGCAATGATCTTTTACCCTTTTCCTTATAACACTTAAGTGCTAAATAAGCACGCCACATATCAAGAGTGGTTCTTGGACGCTGGCCAAGTTTCCCTAATAAAGCTTTATGGAACTTATTGTATTGATGGACAAAGAAGAAAAATCATTTTTTCCTCTTGGCACTAAGTAACATATATACACACACGCTTCATTACCGTTCGGGGTAGGTAGAGATGATAAAATTCAATTTTCGATGATCGTGACGAACAACTTGCGCTCCTTGAGTCCACATTAACTAAATCCTTCACACACACTCGCCGGTCGCCGTTTTAAACAAGGTTTCAGTATACTTCAAGTCAGTATTGTGTCTTTGGGGATTTTCTATCACAAGCTCGCGTAGGTAGTAGAGCCATGCTGATTTCAGCACGGTTGGGCCGGCTCGACCGGGGCGGTACTACCCTCACACAGAAGATCAATGTAAAATGTCAGCGTTCGTGCTGTCGTGTTTCGTTGTTGAGTGCGAGACCGGAGGCCCAATGATTTTGGCAGTGCCATACATAAAAGTTCGCCTACTAACTCAAAGACTCACCATATTTTCATCATCATCATCGATTTCCAGTGAATTTTCCAACTTTAATTAGCATTAGCACAGTTGTTAACAATATAAAAGATTTTAGGTAGTTTCTTTTATCTCCTGCTCGAGAATGTATTCGTTTTAAGACGTGACTTGGAAGGTTTTGTGTTAATTTAATATTTGTATATCATAATGGTATACATAAATTTAAAAAATACGTATGGCACTCGGGGACTGCCGCGGTAAAGCTATTGCATAGCGTTTTTTATCAACTTATGCAATTATAATTATTTATTTATGCAGTTTTTTTTTCTTTGAACATATATACTTACACACATGTTATGAGTGTGGAATTATAAAGTTATGATAGATACCTAAACACCTATATACTTTCTCAAAACCAGACTGTTTTGTCTGTCTGCTGACAGATTTCGGAGCAGCTCGTCTAAATACGTGCGAGCTTCGGGTGTCAGGTTTTATTTTCGTTACGGAATTTCTTGATTCGGTCGCCGCGCTCAAAGCCCGCGATAAAAGCTATGCAATAGCTTAAAACATAACAAAAGATGAGTTACAAAGTTGTAGACGTAACAATTGGCGGTCTTATCACTCACGGCGATTTCTTCCAGACAACCGATATTACCAGTTGTTCCCAGATTTCTTATATATGAGACACAAAGTATACCCTGAGGCTTGAGTCGGTTCGATTCCGACGCAATGCCCTACTGTAAACCAAGGTAAAAGGACAGCCCAAATGGATTTCCATACGAAAAAAAGCTGGTACTGATACCTTATACCCCACTAGATACTTTAAAACTGTGTGTCGGCTCCACGTAAACAAAAACTTTTGATTAAATCCTATCACAAATAAGAATAGTAAGATTGAATTAACAGTCGGGCCTAGAAAACTATGGAGTCGCCCCCTTCTTCTTTGACCAATTATTTCTGTACTATTTTCTATAGCATAGTAGAATCTAAATAGATTTTTTTTTTAATTAGACATAAGTACTAATTCTGTATACTAAGCATAGACTCAAACTTATGTTTCTTTAGTGGAACTCCGAACTCAATGTATTTTTTGAAGGTCATCAAATTCGAAGTAATTAGCGATCTAATGAACATCTAATTAGGCCCTTTGAATGTACTTAGTTTTAATACAGCATTGAAGATCAGTCATGCTTTTTTTTGCTTTTTACATAATATTTGAGTAAAGCCGACAAAGAACAAAAAATAAGGTCACCAAATTTTTCTTAAAAGCGGATTTCGTTGTGTTTGCAGCTACGTTCCTATTGGTTAATATTTTAGAGGGCTCGCCATGGCGTTGTGTTGTGTTGATGAGGTCATAAAATGTACGGTAATTTTTTTTGTGCAACTAATTTGTGATTTTTTCATGTATAATTTCTTTCCATCTGCTTTTTTACGACCTACGAGAGAGATTCTGGGAAAAGGGACGGAAATGCGTTACAAGTAGCTAGGGAAATGTTACTTGATCTAAGAGCGTGTGCAGTACTAGATGTCAGAAGTAGAATCTTTGTTATTACAGCTTTTAATATTCCACTGCTGTACAAAGGTCTAGGTTGTACTCGGATCGGCTTTTTTTTTTTTATGTATGGCCCGCCATAATGACTCTACTCTGCCTGATGGAAAGCATAAGTAGAATCCAAGAGTGGTGGTCACCATACTCACTGCGAATGCAGGCAATGCAGTAGTGCGACCCACACCATGGCGGCCTAGTGATGCTGATGCATCTTTTAGTCTAGTCAACAAGTATGGAACTTGTTGACTAGACTATATGGGCATCCGGTCTCGCACTCACCAACGAAACACGACAGCACTGCTGCTGTCATTTTACGTTGATTTTCTGTGCGAGGGTAGTACCGCCCCGGTCGAGCCGGCCCGTTCGTGCTGAAATCAGCGTGGCTCTACTACCTTCTATTAAAAAAATGTACGTACATATAGTATATTAAACAATTTTAAAATTACTAGCTAACCCGGGCTGATTCATAATTATTTTCTAAATTTCCGAAAAGCTATACTAACTTTAAAACTTTCGCGTTCCATGATATAATAATAATTATTTTTACGGGAGGCAACGTCAGGCAAAACAGAGGTATGTAATACCTTGAAATATGTGATCGCGTTAATTCGCGTTAATTTCCGAAAAGCAGGTTTTTATTATTAACCGATTTCAAAAAAAGGAGGAGGTTCTCAATTCGACTGTATTTTTTTAATTTATTTTCAACCGACTTCAAAAAAGGAGGAGGTTCTCAATTTGACTGTTTTTTTTTTTTATGTTTGTTACCTCATAACTTTGGACTGGGTGAACCGATTTTGATTATTCTTTTTTTATTTGAAAGCTGGTGCTTCCCGAATGGTCCCATTTAAATTTGGTTCAGTTCTGATATGTCATCCATGAGAAAACCATCTTCGTCTTCAATTTGCATTATGTATGTACGCGACAAATTAACGAATAACTCAATATTCCCGTATGGTCCCATTTAAATTTGGTCCAGGTTGAAGTCGGTTTTTTTTTGTTAAAATTTGTGATTATTTATTTAAATAATATTGATTTCAAAAGTTGAATATCTAATTAATTATTTAACTTAAACTGTCATTAGGAATCGATAGTAAATAAATAATACAACTGTATATAAATAACTATATGTTTAAATGTATAGAATTGAGGTATCTTACCTAAGATTTCAAAGAAATAGTTTTCGTAGTAATCTTCCCATTTCATCTCTGTACGAGCCGTTTCACGTAGTTTCGTGCAGTTTATAGTTACCATAAACGTGAACGAAATTGCACATCCATGGGTTGTAGCATGTTTTATGGCTTATAAGCTCTCTTAATAAACATAAGCAGTCAAGTAAAAAGTGGAAAAATATAGTTGTTTTTCAAATTACCATAGCGATCACTTAGATTTAGACAAACAATAATTATTCCTAAATGTTAATGCTTTAGTACTTTTAGCATGGTAGCAAGTACTTTAAATGTAAAGTATTGTTTTTATTGACAATTAAATTTAAATAACAAAATATATATAACCATTACATTATTTAGTTAGTTCAAGTTTTTGTGATGTGTAATAGTTTCTCCCAATATGAGAATACTCCTGCCTCGGAGAACATGTAAAGCCATTGCTACCGGTTATCATAAATATCTATGGCGATTGTTATTAGAAATTAGCCCTTAAATTTACTGACAACTAGTTCAACTTTCGAATTCAAGTAGAGTTGCAGAGGTCCGATTCCAGCCGCTCCGTGGAAAAACCAGGTAAAACCAGTTAAACTAGTAGCCGATCGAAAAAAAATTGATGAAGGCTAGGAAGATGATAGCCAACATTCTAACTAATTTCAAGTATATAATATTCAAGTTAACAAGAAGTTTTGGACTTGCAATTTCAAATCTGATAGCAGCCTCGAATAGAATTCAAAATAAACTTCTTACTTATACTCTATCTCTATATATATCTCAAATATAGCTACTGAATTTTATTATAAACTCCGTCATAGTTTCGTAGTTTACAAAGCAATTTTACACATAATATTCAAATCAACAACCATTGTTATACATCCAGACCACTAAAATTAGCATTACAGACAAATAAATCGCTTCTAAACAAATGTTTTAGTAAAAAAAATCATGCATTGAAACAAAGATGAACTCTAAGACGCAGAGAGCCCTGGGCTAATAATAATAAAGTCTGGTAAAAATGTAGCCAAAATTTACTTATTAAAGAAAGACTGGAATACTAAATTTTTTAATTAGTTTAGTTTGGACTCTTCAGGTAAATCTATATTCAGAGCCAAATTCACAACTTTTTTTTTTTAAAGACAACTCCCTCACTAGGAATAAATCCTGTGTCGCGGGGGACTTTGCAAACATACATGAAACGGACACAAAGAACACCCAGACTCAGAACAACAATTTGTGGATCACACAAAGTGTTGTCCTACGTGGGATTTGAACCCACGACACTTGGCGAAGTAGGAAACGGCGTGGTGACCGCCAAACCACTAAGCCGAACGTGCAGTTACTGTGCAGCAGTGCAGTACTTGCTGTTAAACTGTCTGATAGATTATTTCGAAATTTTCTAACATAAAATTTTGAAATTCTGTTTCACAAGTGTTGTATAGAGAAGTATATGTACGTATATATGTATACATATAAATATCAGTATCTTTTATCTGTTAAATAGTGTTATTTGGCATACAACTATCGAATTTTATCAGTTGTGAACCTGGCCTTTAGTCTCGAAAACTAAAGTTAGGAAGCTGTAATTTTGTAGCAAAATTCTGGATTGTTTTTTCTTGTGGATCAATGATAGATTTTTTATTGTACAGGGGGGTCAACCACCTTCAATAAAAGAGCCACACAAATAGCTAACACTCTGGTTAAGGCTGATTTGCTGAAGCATGACCCATGGACATACTCATTATCAGCTAAATCTAAATAATTAAGGCCATATAAGTATGTTTATAGAAATCGGTTTACTTTGCAGTTTTTTTTTTAAAGACAACTCCCGCACTAGGAATAAATCCTGTGTCGCGGGGGACTTTACCAACATACATGAAACGGACACAAAGAACGCCCAGACTTAGAACAACAATTTGTGGATCACACAAAGTGTTGTCCTACGTGGGATTTGAACCCACGACACTTGGCGAAGTAGGAAACGGCTTGGTGACCGTTAAACCACTAGGCCAAACGTGCAGTCAAATTCGAAGTTTTTCCAAAAAAAAAAAGATAGAGGTTTTTAACATACTTTTATTAATTTCACCGAATATTTTCTTTGTTCGTAATCGATTTTGGCACGTATGTTTTTCTAAACTATATTTATTTACCCACCCACTGTGATCCCGGATCCTTTTGGACCGAGAGCCAGCGTTCCGCAGACTTATTGTATAGTAGCAAAGCCCATGTTAATGCTAAGAATACTATGTGACCTGCAGGTGAAATGGGCATTCACTATTCCCATCAAGGGTTCCTTCGGTCAAGCCAAGAAGTCAAAAAATATCAAAATTGACACAGAAAACGTGATTTTAGCATTTCTGCAGTTTTAATTTCTTCTTTTTTTATATGTAAAGATTAAATGGCAAAAAATTCCGACCCGGGAATTGAACCCGAGACCACCAGTCGCACACGCCAACCGCGAGACCTACGAGGCAGTCAATAATGAATACATGTTTATATCATGAGATCTTCAACAAATAACACAACTTTTTCTTTTTTATTTGGAAAGGTATATTATTGTTCTGGTTTGATCCCCAACTATGGTATTCATTTTAAAAATAAAATTTATGATTAAAAATATTAGTTATACGGAACCCAATGCATTTAACATAAAATTACCTATATTTAATATGCTGAGATAGGCGCCTTTTCTGGCATTGCACAAAGCACTATAATTGCTTGTGTTCCGTTCCCTCAATTCGATATAAAACCAAGTGTTGTCCTGCGGGTGACAGAATAAATGATTTTTCTTATTTTCTTTCCATTTTCTTCGAGCCCTTTCAATGGTCAGTCAAGCGCAAGACCAACAAACTTACACCCACAATGATATAAAAATGTATTGTCGACGTAGTTCATAGACGAATGTCTATCAAAAAGTTTGTTTGTGTATAAATCTATTTTATTTATTAATATTTGTTGGATGAAAGACGAATTGTTGGTTATCCGTGATCCGTAATAACAGGAAGTTAGTAACCTTTATTGGAACTTTGAATATGTTATGTACTTTTTTTTATGTAAATGTTGACAAAGTGATTCTACCCTGCCTGGTGGAAAACATAAGCAGAATTCAGTAGTGATAGTCACCATACTCATTGCGTATGCAGACAATGAAACAATGTAGCTTGGTGACCGTACACCATGGCGGCCTAGTGATGCTTCTGCATCATTGGACCTCCGGTCTCGCACTCACCAACTAAACACGACAGGAGGAATGCTGACATTTAAGGTTGATTTTCAGTGCGAGGGTAGTACCGCCCCGGTCGAGCCGGCACGTCCGTGTTGAAATCAGCTTGTCTCTATAGTAGAGACAAGCTGATTTCAACTTTGGAAATATGAGATGCTTCTGCAACATTAGGAACTACGGATTTATAACGCAGTTGAATTTAAGCTAGCCATATACGGATTTACATGCACAAGTACCCATCAGGTAAACACGCTCCGGTTTACCTATAAAGTTCCACGGTACAGGCTAACCTGTCAGGTGTACTCTGAAATGTAATGAAATGAAATCATTTATTCTGCAATTAGGTTACAAGAACACTTTTGCAAGTTAAACTTTTTTTGAGCAGATGAGTCCGGCTTTTCCTAACTGGACTCGCCCTGAGAAGAAAAAACGAAACAAACTCAGGGATCATCGTCTCTTTTAAACTCTAAAGTCTCTCTAATGTGTATGGCTACCTTTTTTTTAAAGAGTACGTAGTTGCAGCAAGATTTAAATGTTTTTGCAGCATAAACCATTTCCAATCAGATAAAACGACATTTTAACTAAAATAAATAAATTCCTGTTCATTGACCGTTCATATTGTTTAAGTAAATATTAATTATGTGGTCGTATCTTCTTCCTACAGCATCATATGTTATTTCGTAATTTATATAGGCTTTTTAGTAAAGTTTACTGGAAAACTATAACAAATAAAGAACCCTACCGGTGATTCCGGTGGGAATTTATGAATGTTTATTGCTCACACAATATGTGTTACATCCACCTAAAGTTAGGGGAACTACACTTTGATTATACTAGGGATGGGATATTCCTAGTAATTCCTATTCTGGAATTGCACGGGAGAATATTATTGCTTGTGGATCACTTTCATATATTATTACCTCATTGTGTAACTATGTGCTGTCTTACACAATAGATGTTTTTGTTCAATAAATGATAGATTTTATGAAACGACAGACAGACAGATAGACTTTGACATTATCGGCAGATGTTTTAATTTATTCTTTGGTTTGAGGAAAAGAAAAGTGTTATTTTCACTATTTTCCTCGTACTTGCTAGCAGAAAACTAGCATTAAGCAATTCTTTTGTTGCGGAGTAAATTAATTTGACTTTTAATTTGAATAGGGGACTTTTGCGTCTGCGATGGTTACCTCTTAGCATCAGAGGATTCAATTGTTTATTTGCCCTCTACCATAAAAATATATTAATCCTTACTAATATTATAAATTCGAAAGTGGGCTTTTCATTTGGTTTGTTCGCTTTTACAGCTATTCCACCGATTTCAGTGAAATTTGATATGGGAATATTTTAGTACTCGAGGAAGCACCTACTTACTTACCATAATAACCAACATACACGCGGGTATATCCGAGGTCAAAAGCTCATTATACATAAAGGTTACCTTTCATGTACTCTTTGAGATATTTCAAATTCTAATTGTACAAACTTGTTGACAAAAGCTACTTGAGAAGAAATGCTGTGCCAAGACAGGCATATTTATTTACTTTCACAGATAATAATTAAAAACTCTATAAGTTATAATGTAGAAAAGTCTCATACCAAACATGGTAACCCTACAAAACAGACTCATATATCATTAGCGTTCAATACAATGTGTATTTTATTGCTGTCTATTAAGGTTTGTATTGCGTCGCAGTTGTTTAGGTGAAAAATGGACAACTTTGGTGAATAGATTGGGGGTTGTCAAGAGACATGTTTATCTTTACGACTGTGTTTGAATGTGTATTGGCATTGACCCAGTTAGGGTGGCTATAACGAGTTCTTTATTGAGACAGTATTTAAAGAATCCGAAGTATGTTACTGGATTTTATGTAAATAATGTTTTTTAAATTAGGAATATAAAGCTAGTCATAGACGTTTAATTTAAATATAAGTCTGTTTGGATCTAGTTTATAATCTAGAAATTCATTGTCATGGGTTCAATTTAATCACAGGACAAATAGCATGATAAGCGTTATCATTTGTTGAGTATCTAGGTATCATTTTTTTATTAACCCCCGACGCAAAAAGAGGGGTGTTATAAGTTTGACGTGTCTGTCTGTCTGTGGCACCGTAGCTCGCGAATGTATGAAGCGAGTTCAATTTAGTTTTTTTTTGTATGAAAGGTTAGTTACGTGCAAGTGTTCTTAGACATGTTTCATGAAAATCGGTTGAGTCTTTTAAAAGTTATGGGTGTGAAAGTGGGGAAGAATACTCGATTAAGTGCTAGGGGGTTTTTTAAATTTTGAATTTAGAGTTATCATTTTCTTTGTTAAGATTTAAAATTCGCTATTACTGGGTTCCTCTTTACCCGACCACGATGTAACCAAGAGCAAAGGCAATAGTTTTGGCAGACTATGTATGTTTTACTGTAGCACCTATACGAATGAATGAGAGCATCTAAACTAACAATAGTTTGTTTTAATAGCCCGGGTGATATAGGCTGCGTAAATTTTATCAAAAGTTTTTACGTAGTCTGATTATAGTTTTTAAAATTTTTCTTGTGGGAACGAAGTTCCTTATGGGGCGTTGCGGAGAGGTAACCTAGCCGCCAAAAAGTGTCCGTAACGTTAAAAAAAATGCGTAAGAATTTAAAAATTTAGTATAGCGCCATCTGTAAGTTGTATTATATTTTATAATAAGGAACTTCGTTCCTATCTGGTGTCCCACGACACCACACGACTTTTTTTTTGTGTATGGTGGGTGGTTTACCTGATAGTAAGTGGCTACCGTTACCTATGAACATTAGCGACTAGTTACAAATTATCTTCTAAGCTATAAACTTTCGCTTTGCAATTTTTATGGTATACTATACCTTCAAAATATCGTAAAAAGTACTTACCTAATCTTAAATGCTTAGTAAAGAACACTTGGTATATGGTGGCACTCGTTGTCTTCCTATATCGTAATCTGAAACAATATAAACATAAATTAAAAAAAGGAAACAATCATTCATTCAATTCAAACACCTTTTAAAAGATGGGACAGTTAACATCACCAGTAGGAGCCGCGCATGACAAAAAAGAGATGCAGATGAAGTTGTGTGGGTCAACTAGTAACATAATAAATTTTAACCATAATTAACAGAGATTCAAGGTAGTAGAGCTACACTGGTTTCAGCACGAACAGGCCGGCTCTACCGGGGCGGTAGCAACCTCGCACAGAAGATCAACGTTAAAATGACAGCGTTCGTGTTGTCGTGTTTCGTTGGTGAGTGAGATACCGGAGGCCCAATGATGCAGAAGCATGCTGCATTGTTGCGTTGTCTGCATTCCCAATGAGTATGCTGACCACCACTGTTGATTTCTGCTTATGCTTTCCATCAGGCAAAGTAGAGTCATTTTGGCAGGGCCATAAATAAAAATAAAAAAAGATTAGCAGGCTAATTATTAAAAAGCAATTCAAAAAACCCGACTGAGTAAAAAATTTAGACTTAAAATGTACAAACCTACATACTCAATGTCGAAGTTAGGACGATGCTGACAATACATCAAACGGCAATATAGTCCAGTCATTTTCCAGAAAATTAGTTAGGTATCTCGGAATTTGAGATACCCAGCTATAAACTAATAATAATAGTAGCATACACCCTAATTTTGTTTAATGTAGCCTGTCAAAGTGACTCTGCTCTGCCCGGTTGAAAGCATAAGCAGAATCCAAGAGTGCTGGTCACCATACTCATTGCGTATGCAGACAATGCAACAATGCAGTATGGTGACCTACACTATGGCGGCCTATTGAGACGTTTCTGCATCATTGGGCCTCCTGTCTCGCACTCACCAACGAAGCACAACATTTGTAGGTTTAGAGTCAATTTTTAGGATACCATAGTACAGGCTTATACGAGATTATAGCTGAATATTTTTACACGTTAACTTACTCAGATGACTGGACTAAGATATATCAAGCTACTTAGCCCATAGAGCTTGCCCAAGAAATGTTAGTACGATCCATACACTCGAAAAACAACTCTCTAGTGCAGTTGGGTAAGAAGCAGATATATTATTATTAAAAAAAAAAATATATTCAAACACCTTCTCATAACATCTCGTTACGATGTATAAATTCAAAGTTCACCAGAATTGGTTACCGCGCATTTGTGAATGTCAAAAGTTGTATAACTTTAACGAGTTTTGCCTCAAGATGGCCGTTTGATGGGCTGTTTATTTTCTGTCATACGATGTAACGTGGGTCTTACAGGCTACGTAGTAATGTTTTTATAGAATTCTCATTCGGATATTTCGTCGAAAGGCGAGAATTACGAATACGAAAAATTATCTCGCAACCAGGCACACATATCTCTAAATCCATATCAATCTATACAGATAAATAAAATTGAAATGTCTGTAATTTCAAATTTACACCTTTTCACTAAATGCGATACGATACTTACATAAAAAACTATTGTTAAATTTTAGTCTGTCTGTCGACTTGTCTATCTGGAACGATTAAACCGATTAAACTGGCTAGTTTTAAAATAAACATACTTATATAATAGGCCTTTACCTGTGAAATTGCCGTTTTGTATGCAATAAGTGAAAGTACTTATTTTTTCAAACTTTTTTATTTCTGTTATTCGAAGTAATAATCACCCATGCAATCGACGCATTTTTGACAACGCATTGGCAGTTTATTGATGCCCTTCTTGTAAAAATCAGCTGGACGGGAGGTAACAAACTCTTCAAAGGCATTTTGTACTGCCTCTCGGGAATCGAATTTTTTACCCACTAAAAAGTTGTTTAAATTTTGGAAAAAGTAATAGTCGGTAGGTGCAAGGTCTGGTGAGTATAGCGGATGAGGGAGAGCTTCCAACCCCAGGTCTTGCAGCTGCTTCACGACAACGCGCGACCCCATACTGTGCAACAGAAAGTTTCCAAGCTGCAAGAGCTAGAGTTGGAAGCTCTCCCTCATCCGCTATACTCACCAGATCTTGCACCTACCGACTACTACTTTTTCCAAAATTTAGACAACCTTTTAGTGGGTAAAAAATTCAATTCCCGAGAGGCAGTACAAAATGCCTTTGAAGATTTTGTTGCCTCCCGTTCAGCTGATTTTTAAAATTACCCCCTACAACGTCACAAACTCACAAACGCACAAACTTTACCTCTTTATATAATAGCATAGATAAATACAGACCTATTATAGACGAGTGACATCTACACACAGCTCAAATAATTGTGCTTATAACACAATATTTATTCTAAGTGGGAATAGGAACTCAGGACCTCCGACTTAGCGTTCAGGATCACTAACTGTTACTCCAACAGTTAAGTTAAGGAACTTTATATAAAACCCTATTAAGTGCTTGTGCAGTCACTTAATCTCAGATATATATCTACCTATAAGTTTCACTTTATCAATGCCCACTGACAATAAGTTAATTTTATTAAAAATAATTGAATTTAAGCTTCACTAAACAATATTAGAATGATATAACAATATTATTCTTGTAATATTGTCTTTGGGCTAGCAAAATCTAATTGTATTACACCAATATCTTTGACCAATTGTCCCAAACAATTAATATTTAATATTAAGTTTTACAATTCAACCAATAATCAAATGTGTGATTGGGTTAATATATTGGACCAACTGTCCCAACAATCAATATCAAGTATACAATATAGTTCAAACCAGTAAACAATTAGTAAAATAAGTTTTACATTAATCCAATAATTAAATGTTTGACCTACCCACTTCAATCATTATGCTAATAAATTGTTTCAAATACTATTCTAAATAGCTATATCAGTGGAATCAAAGATATGTGGACAGTGGAACAGTATAATTACCTACCTAACAACGAGATGTCACCTTCTGAGTGCACTACGGAGTGCCACAGAGGTTAACCACGCTCTGCTACCAAAACTTGTTCACTCTTCCCACCAATGATAGCGATCACTTTGTGATACTTGAGATGTCTTAGGACCCATAGATAGGACATTCAATCACTAACCTTAATCATTGGCGAGAAGAATGAGCTTTACGGCGATTCACCGTGTTCTAAATCTAAACTAAAATCATCAAGAACTTACTGGAGTTGTGTGGATTCCGTGTTCTCGGCACCGTTGACGGGGTACTCCACTGCTTTGTCTTGATACGTCCACACAATCATGAACTCCTAAAGTGCTGTACAACTTCCAAGGTATTCGAATTACAACAAACTCGTATCAGCTATCGCGGATATTCGAATTACAACTCACTCGCTTCAGCTATCGCGGAACGCGCCTACAAAACTCGCGAGTCCACGACCTGCACAATACTATTAGCTTACTATCAATTAATTACGGTTTTCAAACAACAAATCTTCGGCCGTTTTCAACACGCGTCATTCAAGTTCTTTTTTCACATTATCGTCTCACGCTGGCATACAGCGAGCCTACAAGTATGTTAGCCTAACAAAAACCACGGTGTAATCAATCTAACGCGGAAGCTATGCGAGTATCACAATCAAATTAAATTACCGCCCGCCATTACTCGACTTGTTCACGAGAGTTCTTTCACGATTAACCTCAAACGTCAAAACTTCAAACACGAACCAGAGACAATCAAAATGTTGCCAGTACAATGACGTTCGAAATCCAACACACAATTATTTATTATTTTAAAACCTTTACGAAGTTTAAGGTTTACTAGGGCTTTTTATTTATGAACATGTTGAAATAATTCAACTCTGCGTGATGGAAAGTATGAATAAATCTAAGAGTGGTGGTCACCATCATCATTGCGAATGCAGAAAATGCAACATGATGGCTCACACTATGGCAGCATATTGAGTTTTTTCACACCCCGCGTTTTACGTGCGCTGGTAGTGAGTTCCAGGTTTTTCTGGTTGGCACAGGAAGGAAGAACCGAACCGTTTGGTTTGAGAGTAACGTGATTTGGTCATCATCTTTGTGACCTTTCCCGTAATTTTTCGGGTCCGGCGTAATGTTCGACACTAGGTTCTAGTTGGTAGCATTTGTGGCCGATCACGTGCCTGACTTGAACTCCCTTGAGAATATTAAAGAAAAAGACATTATGGTGAGCCTGTTAATACGACAACAAATTTAATTAAATAAACTAATTAAAAAATTACAACACTACAACTCGGCCATATGCGTCCTTGAGGGGCTGTAGTATATTATTTCCATCACAAGTCTGCTCCATTGCCAAATTTACTATAGAAAATATTCATAAACAAATTTTGCCATAATGTGGTTCTAAACCTATTATTACCTATTGACTAATATCTATAATCATCAAAAACCTTTAATAGTCTACTGCTATATATAGACGCATTTGTCATGATAGCAGAAACAGACCAGGTTTAGATCTTTAGCGTCAGGATGGAGAGATTGTGGTCATCATATACGAGGGGGCCATCTGTAAACCGTAGATGAGACCGACTCGAGATCTGTTAATGTACTAGAAATTTCCTTTCTAGGCCACATCTAGTTACTCGGCTACCAGTACCCGAGACAGAGTACCACACCAGTACTGGTTTTAATCGGTTTCAGTATGACATAACTACATGAACGATCGTCCGGTAAGGGTATCTGAATGTATTTCAGTGGAACATGGAAGAAACAAACCAGCTTTGTTAGCATTGCACGTGGGCGCTCAAATAACCATTGGCCTGGTCGAAGCCTAGTACCCACACACGGCCTTGCAATGGATCCATAGCCGTAATATTTTTTTTGACGACGGCGACCCAATTCCGGCCAAGGAGACCCTAAACGGGAATTTGTGTTCCTGGCCTACTATACCACGCTGGCCAGACAGGTTCAAGAATTTCTGTTAAGTTTTTTTTTCTCTTTGCATTGCTGCTATCCTATAGAGTTTGCTCCCATAGTCGGCTCTTACGACATCCATTGGATGATGGTAGGGTAGTGACACTGCGTATTCATAATCTATCAAATCAATCCGTGGGAGAGCTACGCTTCGACATGAATGGACCGGCTCGACCGGAGTGATACCACGGCCTCACAGAAAACCGGTGTGAAATAGTGCTTGCGCTGTGTTTCACCGAGTGATTGAGTATACCGGAGGCCCATAACCCAAACCTTTCTCCCACCCCCCTCCTCATCTCCCAAAGACCGGTAACGCACTTCTGACGCCTCTGGTGTAGCGAGTGTCCATGGGCGGCGGTCCAAAAAAAAAGAAACGGACAACCTTAGTTATGTAACCTAACTTAGTTCTTTATGTTGTCACGAAAAAGTTATCATTATTGCTACCAACGATATATTATATCGACTAAAGTAACACACGCATGATACTTATAAAGTAATTTAAAGTGAATTAGTAATGGAACTCGGTATAGCTTGATACGCCCACTACTATGCTGTTAAAGACCTCGTTTTTGAAGGCTGGCTTGACGGCAATAGGTATCATTACAAACTCATCTACAGCCCTTAATCGCTTATTTTTAGGGTTCTTTTTGTCAAACAGCAAAAAAACTATTTAAAAAAATCTAAATCCTGATAAAGTAACTCTGCGTGATGGGAAGGATAACATTATTCCAAGTCTTTATTTATAGACACAAAGATTATGCACAACTGCACCAATCGAAGTAACAGTCTTTCTAAAGGGAGGCTTATATCTAGCAGTGGGCTGTTTTGAAAGGCTTTTGACGAATCAGACAAACACCATGTCCTCACAGAAAACTTATCATCATCATCAGCCTACCGCACTCCACTGCTGGACATAGGCCTCTCCGACCCTCGACTTCGGCCAACCGACTAACCCTTTTTTTGCCATCCGGAAATCTCTTCGGATACCACCCCCTGGTGGCCTCGAACCGACTAAAGCCGCACGCCGTCTCGAGTACTAGGAGCTGGGAAACCAGGTGCACCCCAGAAAGCAAAGTCTTGGAACCCCGACATACCTCGGGCCACCGACAGTTTGTAGATATTCCCCTCCCGTGTGGAAACCCCGACGTTTCCGTTGGTGTCCCTAAAAGGTGGGGCCTGAGCGCTATGGAGCACGCACACCCCCCCACCCGAGCCTGCTTCTGCTAGGGTAAAAGATGGCCTCATTTGCCACTCTCAGGTTTGCGCTTATGGAGGACGGAGACACTGGCACAGAAAACTGGCATTCAATTATTCTCTCATTGTTTTTCACTAAGTGAGTAAGGTCATTGGATAGGAAAAGAACCCCTTCCATCTAATTTTGGGGGAGAGACTCAAAAGGTCATCACCCTGGTCACGAAGTAAGTAAGGTCATTGGATAGGAAAAGAACCCCTTCCATCTAATTTTGGGGCAGAGATTCAAAAGGTGACATCACACTGGTGACTCTTGGTTTGCAGCTCCCGTGATCCGTTAGCTCTTTGCTCCCTATACCAGCAGAAAAGAAATGAGGCCATAATATAAAATAGACATGTATTATTCGTTAAGCTCGGTCTGTGTACAAATGTAGTATGCCAAATTTTGTTTTAAACAAGTTGTGTGGTTTGGTCACGCAGCGTGAATACCGAAGAGACGCTAATTCGAGTAAATGCTTAATTTTGATTACAGAAACTTTAGTTTGAAACTGAAACTGGTCGAAAACTAACTAGCGACGTGCATGGAATTTTGGAATATTTAAATGAATAAGTAGGCTTTTATACTCTCGATTGTCGGCACTTGGTGGAACTGTGATCTGACATGTTAGAATTAAACTTACTTATACTTAATCTGCTATTATAATTCTACTTTTTGATAATGCCAAAGGGCTAAACCAGTCAGGATTTAAGTGGAATGAAATAGTAGAATTAATATAGGTGAGTTTAATTCTAGAAATTAATAGGCACCCATTGTAAATCCGTTTATTTTTACGGCCTGTGTGTGTTCCTCCTTTCGAATCATCGTGTTGGGAATCTATATTTATCTATACTAATATTATAAAGCTGCAGAGTTTGTTTGTTTGAACGCGCCAATCTAAGAAACTACTGGTCCGATTTGAAAAATTCTTTCAGTGTTGGATAGTCCATTTATCGAGGAAGGCTATATTTAATTTTCAAAAAAATTTGGGATCCGTAAGAAAATTGCTATTTTGTAACCCAAGGTGTGAGACCTCGAAAACCTATTTTTGCGTGCGCTGCAAAAACTATTGATAATAGAACAAAATAATGTATTACGGGTTTGTAGGTCCCATTAAAATCTACAAAAAAATCTGTGAGAGCATATATCTAACTATCATGGTTTAGTCACAATAACCGCTTTTGTGTTCAAAAAAATTATTGAATCGTCTGAAGAAAGAAACTACGTTAAATGTGTATCGTAATATGGCTATAGGTTATATATTATCATCACGCTAAAACTAATAGAAACGAAGCACCGATAAAGAATGTTACAAAAACGGGGGAAAATTATTACGCTGCGGGCAATGGGAGACGTAAACGAGGTTGCGTGGGTCAGCTAGTGTTCTATATAATATGTATATGGTTTCTCAACATTACTATCTAGCCTGCTCTCCTAGTCAAGATGCAAGTGCTTCGTGTCGATTCTTTTTCTACAATAGATAACCCGAATAGAGATTCTCTTGTATTATTGGCTAGTATTTTGTTTTGACCGAGTGATTTAGCGTTGAGATGACGTTGTGGCGACTTCCACATACAGCGCAACAGAAATATACTACAGCGCCATCTACCGAAGTTACACTGAACTACGGAGTAACGAAGGAAACTAAGAAACTACCAATCCCGAATCGCGCAGTGAAAGTTCTCGCGCCGATAATCATATGTACAACATCCCAACATCAACCGTTGGGCAGTTGGCTTGCCAGGCATGATCACCTCGCCTGGTCGGAGGATCCTCCCTTTGAGTTGGAGGGACATGACACCCGTTCCTCCACAACGTAATTCCCATACATTAGTTAAAATTCTAATAACGTTAACGTTTGTAGAATGCCAACTTGACTAGGGACTGATCGTGAGATCCTACATTAAATATTTCGGACATCTGACACAGAACGCCATCTAGTTCCAAACTAAGTAGAGCTTTATAGGTACTAGACAACTGATATAAATAGCTTTTTAAGCGTTTTTGTAAAGAAATACAAATTATACATAGAGGACACCGAAACTTCAAAAGAAATATTCGTAGATTTAACAAACATTTAATCCGTCGCAGGAATCAAACCCGAGACCGAGACCGAGACAGACACAGCAGTCGCATACGCTACATCGAGGCAGTAATTTGAGTTGAAGAAATATAAATCCAATCCCTCCTCCACAAAATCATTGAGCATAAGACGTTTCCCATTTAATATTACAATCTCAAGGCCTATTTCACCAAAGATTTTAACAAGCGACCCAAGATTTTCTTCAATTAAAAGCCTTACCTGTTCTCAACCCAATACAGCATGTGAGTGTTTCACATTATCCAACATCCATCCCATAATGGGTATTATAATAAAGTATATTGTTATATTTTTCCTCGAGTGAATGGAAAAATAAATATTGAAGCTTCGGAACGCTGTAGGTAAACATCGCGTCAAAGAAAAATGTTTTCTTAAATTATGTTGCCCTTATTTTATTAATTTCATATTAGAACGAATAAACAGTATTTTGCGTTTTTGAGACCAAAATTATGATCATCATAAATTAATGTGTAGTACTGTTACTGTTTTAAATTTCATAATTTCATATTATGAAATTAAATGGATAAGTAAATATTAAAGTTAAGAGATATTACATAGTAGGTACACTATTAGTAGCATATAAGAAAAATATTGCCTTTTCTAAATATTTATAATAAAAACGAGTTAGCTGCACCATTTAAAAATCACGAACGTAACTATTAATAATATTCCTATAAGCGAATTATTTAGATGAAAAAATAAGTTATTAAATAATAATACTCTCCAAGCAGTTCCAATCTTAAACATCATCTAACGGTGAATTATGGCGCTGTCTTTGCAATCTTCTAAACAAATATTGTTTTTGAAATTTATAACATAACGCCTGTTTAAGTTAAAAAGCCTGATCCTAACGAAAACCGCTAAAATATTAATGGACACTGGTACTTAAGAGTTGCTAATATTGTAATAGCCTCTGAATGCCCCCGTGCTTTCCAGAAGCATTGGGAGCAGGTCTTTGGTAAAGTTCCCTTCGTGGTCGTGGTCTTCGGTAAAGTTTGGGGGAACTCTTTATCCAGCTATGGCCATTTTTTAACTGAAATTATGATAATGAAAAACGCCTCTGCCCACGTAATCTGAGTTCACGGCGTGAGTATATTTCTGTATGTATTAATAATATAAATCTTGTATTTAATTTACTTCCTTTGAAGTTCAGTCCCAAAAGGCGTTTGTTTATCCAAGTCCCTAAATAATCCTTATTATAAAGTATGTTTCGGTCAATTGTTTTCTTTGATGTCCAAATATTTGTTCTAATTTTATTATTGTTTGCATAAACATTGGAATATTCTATAAGCCATGTAGATACTTTATTTTTTTACTTTTGAATACTTGGAAGTCTTTTATTCGACATGAGTTTTACAAATTTTCAGGAGGATATTTTTATATATATATACATAATATTTTTTTGTAAGCAATGTGCAAAGTGATCTGAGCAATGACAGTTCGTTCGTTCAACAATGGACGGCAGTAGGCTGAAGAGAGAGAGAGCTCTCAGCAATTCTTTATTTGAAGTTGTCGAATAGCATCTATTCTATTCATTTCTTGTTCCTAATTCTTTTTGTAGCTATCTCTTACAAAATCCTCATTTGCCTCACTCTTATACTACATAATATATAGTTTCCTTCCAATATTCCTTAATCGATTCTCATTATTAACCGACTTCAAAAAAATGAGGAGGTTCTCAATTCGACTGTATTTTTTTATCTTTGTTACCTCATAAATTTACCGATTTTGATGATTCTTTTTTATTTGAAATTGAAATGGGTCCCATTTCAATTTGGTCCAGTTCTGACATGTCATCCATGAGAAAACCATATAAATCTTCAATTTGCATTAAGTAGGTATGTGCGCGACAATTTAACGAATAACTTAATATCACGCTAACCGATTTCGATGATCTTTTTTTATTTGAAAGCTGGTGCTTCTCATTTAAATTTTGTCCAGATTGAAGTCGGTTTTTATTATGTTAAAATTTGTGATTATAGTTCAGTTCATGACAACTGCCCGCTTCTGAACCTTTCAATCCTTTTATAATGCTACAAAGCAATGAAATTTTCTGCTACAGCTTTTAATATATTTTCTACTTGCAATAAAGAATTCTATATACCGTCTTCTTTATCTAATATCATTTAAATATATCAAATAAGTTGAAAAAGTGTAGAAAGATTGATGACTCGTAATTTTCACACTGTTTGAGAATTGTTCTGAATTGATTCTGCTTCTGGCTGGCTAATTTAGGTTTTTTGAACTATGTATTTATAAATACACAAAAATGTATGTATATTAAGAAATACCTATATGGATTTCATTGACAGAAATAGATTTATCGCACATTACATGAAAGTGATTAAATAAACGTCTGCCTACCCCCTCAGAGAATAAAAAACCTGAATGCATGTACATATATATACTAATACCACTGAACTTATTATTTTTATAGAATAGGGTCAACCAAGCAGACCTCACCTGATGGTAAGCGATTACCGCCACCCATGGACACCCGCAACACCAGAGGCGTCACAAGTGCCTTTGGGGGTGGGGAGGAGGATGGGGGAAGGGGTTGGGGTATTGGCCTCCAGTATCCTCACTCACTCGGTGAAACACAGCGCAAGCACTGTTTCACACTGGTTTTCTGTGAGGCAGTGGTATCACTCCGGTCGAGCCGGCCCATTCATCCTGAAGCGTGGCTCTCTCACTATATACAAGGCTCTTTTCAAGGTATTAAATGGATGTACAGAATATTCTTAGATGCACAATATCAGAAGAGAAACTACCTCGATATAACTTCATTCTCTTTAGTTAAGCTCTCGGGAATGTCGAAGTATTTCCATTTACGATATTCCGATAACATAATGATGGATGTTCACACAGTAATTGGCATGTAATGATGATATGAATACCAATACGAATATACCCAAAGGGTGTATGTATCATTTTCAAGGATGAAACTATGAATAAATGCATTATGGGTCTTCAGGGTTCCCGAACGACATTCGATAGTATTTATGGGTACTGATTGGACTAAAGGCTCTCACAATCTATACTAATATAAAGGCCAAAGAGTTTGTTTGCTTGAACGCGCTAATCTCAAGAACTACTAGTCCTAATTGAACAAATCTTTCAGTGTTTCAAAATCTACAGGCTATATATCATCACGATAAGACCAATAGGAGTGGAGAACCAATAAAGAATGTTACAAAATCGGAAAAAAATGTTACGCTAGGGGCAATAGGAGACTACCCGCCGTTTCCTACTTCGCCACGTGGGTTCAAATCCCACATAGGACAACACTTTGTGTGATCCACAAATTGTTGTTCTGAGTCTGGGTGTTATTTGTGTCCGTTTCATGTATGTTTGTAAAGTCCCCCGCGACACAGGATTTATACCTAGTGCGGAAGTTGCCTTTAAAAAAAAAACCAAAAAAAAAAGAGGTTGCGATGGTCAGCTAGTTATGATATAAAATTGGATGGTTTTCTTTTAAAATTCTATATAAATCCTACTTACGAAAAACAATATATTTTATAATGTAACTAGCTATACCCCGCGGTTTCGCTCGGGTGATTATTTCGTGTTTCTAACTATGAAAAACATGAACTACCATATCCATTGAACCCTCATTTTAGGATTGACATTTCCAAAAACACTTTCTCAATGGGTCTCAGTATTATAAATGCGAAAGTAACTATTGCTGTCATAGTTGTGGCTAGGTTCCTTAATAAAGATAAAAAAAACAATACTGTTTGCCTGTCGTGCTTTAACGCAAAAACTACTGAACCGATTTAAATGAAATTTGATACAGATACAGTGAGTTAGATAAGCGAGACAGATAGCTTAGAGCCTGAGAAACGACATAGAGGACTGAGAAATGTTGAAAGGGGGGAGAGGGGGCAAAAAGGTTTTATAAATGCTACCCAAAGTTACTATTACACGCGGACGAATTCGCGGGCACAGTTAGTTTTATATAAATACATACAACGTTCTATTTACGTGTTGGGTCGATTAAAGTTCGTGATCACAACAACTCGTACTTGTAAATAAAAAATGATTCATACTAAATGATATAGTACAGTAGTGTAGGCTTTTTTTCATTTTATTGATAATAGTTTCGACCTCGAATCGTCATGTACCTAATTCGAATTCTAGGTTAGGTCATGCCATACTTCAATTTAATCGTGTATAGAAGTGAGAGTGATCATTCTCTTCATGTGTTTCTGTATGTTTAACCCCCGACGCAAAAAGAGGGGTGTTATAAGTTTGACGTCGATGTCTCTGTCTGTATGTGTGTGAGCGTGCCTGTCGGTGGCATCATATCTCTCAAACGGATGGACTGATTTTTTTTATTTTAAAGTTAGTTTCCTTGCGGTGGTTCTTAGTTATGTTTGGTTAATATCGGTCTAGTAGTGTAAGAGTATCAGCTGTTTTCCTAAATGATGTAAGGCATTTTTGGCGTATGATAACTCGATTAAGTGCTTCACGCGTGCCAGTATAATCGTTAAATGACTATTAATTGATAACTTCGACCTGATGCTGCGTAGGGTTTTTTTTTTTTTAATTTTTAATTTATGATTATATATCAATACTAGCTTTTGCACGCAGCTTCGCTCACGTAGACTTTCATCCCCTGATTTACTCTCTTAGGGGTGGAGTTTAGTAAAATCCGTTCTTAGCGGATGCCTACACCCTATAAGGAACCTACCTGCTAAATTTCAAGTTTGTAGATATTATAGTTTCTGAGATTTCGTGATTAATAAGTGAGTGGTATTTCGCTTTTATATATATAGATATCGTAAATATTCATGTGGTGTCGGATCAATGATTAAAATTTTAACCAAAAACGACTTCAACTGGACCAAATTAAAATAAGCCCACACTGGAAGCACCAGCTTTCAAATAAAAAAGAATCATCGAAATCGGTGCATCCAGTTCTAAGTAAGCAAAAACACAAAAAAATACAGTTGGATTGACAACGTCCTCTTTTTTCGAAGTCGGTTAAAAATACGGAGTATCACCATATTTATTAATCCCATGTATGATGTAAGAGGTGACAGAATCGGCTAAATTCAGCTAGTCCAATCTTATATATAAAAATCAATTGCTGTTCGTTTGTCTCGCTAAAACTCGAGAAGGACTGGGCCGATTTATCTTATTTTGGTTTTGAAATGTTTTTCGTAGTCCAAGGAAGGTTTAAACGGTGAAAAATTAAAAATAACTTGAAAATTGAAATGTCACGTGTACGAAGTAGCGGGCACAGCTAGTATATATTAATTAAACACTGTCTCAAATATATGGTACATATACATGAACATAATAAATTACGTAGCAGATGCATTCTTTTTATCATTTTTAAATTTTTAAGGAAAGTCAGTTAGGTGTCAAAAGTACGATAAGACGTCTAAAAGAATTCGAAGGCATTCAAAGAATTTTAAAGATTTCTCCTCAGATGGTAAATCATGTTTACAATGCCAACCTCTTTGGACAGCTTTTATATTTGTAATAAGGAAAAACGTGCCGCATTGCTATGAAAATAGGATTCAGTATCAAAAGTCAATAAAGAGCAGATGTTAAAAACATGTTATTGGCATATTTTATTGCAAAAATGAGTGCATTTGAAGCTTTAGAGCTTTACTAGCTGCGCCCGCGACTTCGTCCGCGTGGAACAGTGACTTTGGGTAGCAGTTTTAATTATTAAGGCTAATATTATTTTAAAAATAAGACACACTTTTCACTGTAAAAAACATATTTAAGTATTTATATAAGTACATAAAATAAAAAGTATTTTGTATGAGCTTATTTCGACATTCGACATGGCCAAGGCTTTCAACCTGTTCTTGCACCGTTCGCTTCTCTCCAACCTCTAAGCATTCGGTCTGCCTCCTAGAGTCGTCTCTAGATTGACTCTTTTCTTCATCAGCGCCTTCGCATTCGGGTTCTTTGCGACGGACGGCGCGGCCTCTGTTTTTCTGGAGGTAAACGCTAGCGTACCTCAGAATTCGGTCCTGTCGCCCAAGATGTTTCTTCTGCATGTCAATGACATATTAGCCCATGGCAATATACATTGCTATGCAGACGGTAGCACAGTGCATGGGCGATATTATGGATACCCTGCAGCCAAGATAGTAGACGTTGAGGAAAATGGATAGGAGCTTGTCGCTGAGCTTGACCGGGTTTTGAACCGCATTTAAAAATGGGGTGATGAGAATCTGGTCCAGTTCAACGTTAAGAAAACACAGGTGTGCCCGTTCTCTACCAAAAAGTCTCCGTTTCTTCCCCTCCCCACTTTTCAGAGCACTCAACTGCCACTACGAGATAAGCTCGGTGTCCTAGGCATGGATATTTGCCGAGACCTCAACCTACGGGAGTACATCGAGGGCACCACTAAGGCAGCCTGAACAGGGTGAGACGGTTTTTCGCGCCCGAGCATTTGTGACTCCTTTATAAGACCCAGGTACGCTCGTCCGTACTGTTCTCATCTTTGGGATGGATCTAGGCATTGATTTTCTCGATCTTTTGCAGCGGCAATCAGTCCGCATTATCAACAGTCCCAATACTACCGATTCCTTTGAGCCTCTGCAGTTGCGGAGAGATATCGCCTCTATGGCAGTCCTCTACCGCTTTACCATGGAGAGTGTTCTGAAGCGTTCTTCCAACTGATCCCACCTTCTCCCTTCCTCTACAGAACAACACGTGCTGGTCTTAGAAGTCACCGCCTCAGTCTTAGAAATACGCTCTCGAACCAAACGGTTTGGTTCTGCATTGTCTGCTTGCACAGCGAGTATGGTTGCCTCCACTGTTAGATTCTGCTTGAGTTTTCCCTCAGTCTGCGCAAATTCTCAATTTTTTCAATTTTAAAATACTACGTTTTTGATTTGCCATCCTTTGTCAAAATATAGTGATTTAGCTATTTGATACACGCGATTGTGCTGCCCATTTGAAAAACATGTTTTTTTTTAAATGAACTGCAACTTTAACCGTCTGTCTTTGGGCTTTGATAATTGGTAGTGCAAATGTTGTTTTCAGCGGAAACTGCATTCTTTTAAATTGAAATTGCAAATAAGTTTGAATTATTGGAATACGGGGAATTGAAACATTTTCTTTTACAATGTTGTACCCCAGATGTGTATTTTGTAGCCGTGTACCATTACATATCTTTGTCGCTCAAGATTTCTTATTAATGGGACTGGAACATTAACTTTCAGTCTTAACTTATGGGAATGTGCTCCTGATGATTCTAAAGATTTAAAAAACTTTATGCATAAGCTATGATATGACTGGTTCAGTTTCCCTTGCATTGTTTCCTGAGAGGTATTCGTTAACATCTTCCTCCACGTCTGACATGATCCGTTCGTTTATTTGATAACTGTCTCATTAGTCGGCGGATCAGAATAGATATTATTTTGAGATCATGTGTGCTATCATATACCAGAACTCACGTCTCAGTGTAATCATGTCGTTACTGTCATTTGGCATACAATCATCTCCTATTTTTAGAAGAGCATTTGCATATTGACACTGCTCATAAATCATTGTGAAGTTGTACTCGCATAATTGTAGTAAGACAAAACTTTTTAACATGTACCCATAATACATATGTTTCATACAGGCATTTATTTCATCTTGCGGCGTACCCCTTTTGCTTTTTTTGTGTTTAAATCTCGCCGGATACTTTTCCTTCGGATTTTTTCACGAAGAAAATTATTTGAATAAACAAAAAATCATGTAAACAGATCGAATCCTAGTGAATAATAACGAATTTGTAGTAGCAAAATTCAACATCCGCATGCGGCACAGTCGTCTGCCCTCACATGTCTGCCCGTTCGGGTAAGCACACTTAAGCATATTATGATAACTCAGTAAATGTTACATCTGAATAGCTCTAATATTTTGTCTCCTGTCCCAAACTCATGAAGCATTTTCGCAAACCTTGCATCATCATCATCAGCCTATCGCAGTCCACTGCTGGACATAGGCCTTGCCTTGCCTTTCCTTCACAAACCTTGCATATTTCCATACAAACTTTCATCCCCTATTGCTATTTTACCTTGATCTTAAAATTTTATTTATTTTATTATAAATTTAATTATTATCTTATTATTTTATGGAAGCCTTTATGGATAGCCTTCCTCGATAAATGGGCTATCTAACACTGAAATAAGTTTTCAAATTGGACCAGTAGTTCCTGAGATTAGCGCGTTCAAACAAATAAACAAACTCTTCAGCTTTATATATTAGTATAGATGTGTTTATTATACTCTTCTAAGATCTAATACTCATAATTAACAACACAATTATTTAGATAAAGATTAATATTACGCATTATGTTGATAAAAACTCTTTGGCAAATAACTCATTATTAGGTACCAACTCTTAGCGTCTTATACTCGTGATAACTTCTAAACGAAATGTCGGATTGGGATGAAACAAAAAGTATTTTACTTCTACATAAATACCCTTGATAACATAAAGCTTAATTTGGATAAGGATTAATATTACGATACACATTTAACGTAGTTTCTTTCTTCAGACGATTTAATAATTTTTTCGAACACAAAAGCGGTTATTGTGACTAAACCATGATAGTTAGATATATGCTCTCGCGGACTTTTTTGTAGATCTTAATGGGCCCTACAAACCCGTAATACATTATTTTGTTCTATTGTCAATAGTCTTTGCAGCGCACGCAAAAATAGGTTTTCGATTTCATACCTTGGGTTAGAAAACAGCAATTTTTTTACGGATCCCTAATTTTTTTGAAAATAAAATATAGCCTATAGCCTTCCTCGATAAATGGACTATCCAACACTGAAAGAATTTTTCAAATCGGACCAGTAGTTCCTGAGATTAGCGCGTTCAAACAAACAAACAAACAAACAAACAAACTCTGCAGCTTTATAATATTAGTATAGATTAGACAGTAATTTAATGTATATTTTGTAGACAATTGCTTGGGGCTAATTTAACGTACTCATATTCCAAATATAAAAATAGCTATTATTCCACTGTCAAATGGCTCATCAAAGTGAATATACAAGATATTTGAGAAAGGCTCCCGAAAGCGGAAGTTACACAATAGTAGATACTAATGCTGCCCGAGATAATGGGTTCAAAAGAATCGATCCTGCTGAATCTTTTTATATCATTTTATTGTCTTTATTTACATCCTATCAGATTTCTGATAGAGTTTTCTTTATTTGATCTCGTAAAAATACCCATTTTAATACTAATTGGGGGGAAGTAGGGTAGGATCGGATAATCTAACTTAGTCGATGAAAATCCGAGGATAATTCAACTTCCTCGATGGAAATCAGTCGAGCCGGCCTTTTTTACGCCCGATCATGACACTCCCACACTTTTTTTTCGAATATCAACTCTCGAGATGAACCAAGTATCTATACAGGGTGTCCGGAAATTCAACGTCCAACGGCAAGTGGGGGGGGGGGGGTGTCTGTATGACACCTTTAAATAAAATATTTAAAAAATTCCATTTCAATTTCTTTTTAGATACGAGTATTTTGCTTAAAATGGACTAGACGACATTTTTAGGCACCATAACGACAAATCTGCAAGTTTCGGCGACGGGTTTTTTTCATTCATAGCATAGTTAGCTGATCTATCGACCAAAAGTATAATTACCACCACCAGTAGCAGTAGTAATTAACACAAAAAAAAAGTTGTTGGGATTAAACTTAAATTTTATAAAAGAAATCATTTTTCACCTTGGTATAATATTTGGTACATTTAAAAGTAACTTGGCAAAAAATATGTTTTTGAAAAAGAAATGGATTTTTTTAAATATTTTATTTAAAGGTGTCATACAGTCACCTCCCCCCCATTTGTCGTTGGACGTTGAATTTCGGGACACCCTGTATACATACACGTTTTTGTACAGAGCGATGTCTCTTTCGAATCCAGTTTATTCTGTAGGTAATAATGTTCATTATAGTGTGATCATAAAGTTTACCAAGAAAGCCTGTTGATCGATACGTATCGCGCATTGTTCAGGTTTCTCATAACAAATTATAAACTTGGCCATTTAACCATCAATTTAATGCAATATAAACGTATAACCGAAGTGTTTGAACGCCATCAATAACGGTGGCGCATTAATCACAAACTTTGTGTTGAAACTCATAACTTATATTGAGTGAACGTTGTTCACTTTTAAACTTATTGCCAAGTTGACGTTGTTCTTACAACATTCGGATTGTCATCTGTTGTATTGTAAGTTTGATTCCTATAGGGATCAAATTAATAATATACATTGTTAACCGCATCAATTTGGTTTTTTTTTATATTAAACAGGGCACCGTGTTTCATGCCAAGGAATTCAAATATACTTTCTCGTAATTCACCGTGATTCAGGTGTTTTGTTACATTAATTAACAAAACATCAGGTAATTGAAAGGTAAGGTTAGAATTTGGTAGACCAGAATTATTTGGCTCTGCTTAGGGGAGACCTCCGTTGAGCAGTGAGCTGCGAATGCCTATCGTAGGCACGTTAAGTCCCGCAAGTAACTTATACAAGTAACGTGATTATAATAATTGAGATTAGCTGTTAGAAGCCTTGCCTCGATGTGGCACATTTTATTTGCACTGATAAGAAATGAGATCCAAACCTAACGCGAAGAGTAGATAAAAACAGTATTTAAATCAGTTTGCATATACATACCGTACCGTTGCATACAATACATACATATTCACCGTGGGAGAGCCACGCTTCGGCATGAATGGGCCGGCTCGACCGGAGTGATACCACGGCCTCACAGGAAACCGGTGTGAAATAGTGCTTGGGCTGTGTTTCACCGAGTTAGTGAGGATACCGGAGGCCTATACCCCAACCCCTCCCCCTATCTCCCCCCCATCCCCCAAAGGCCGGTAACGCACCTCTGGTGTTGCGGGTGTCCATGGGCGGCGGTAATCGCTTACCATCAGGCGATACGTCTGCTCGTTTGCCGGTCTATTCCATAAAAAAAACAAAAAAAAAACATACATATATTTATATTCACATAGTAAATTTAAACTCAAACAGTTATAAATTTCCTCAGTTTTTAAAACGTGCACAAATCAACTTAATATTTTAATTTAAATAGATGGATGTGGATGCATTGAAGTCTATAATTTTCTTATAAAAGTTAGTTCTCAACTGTCCTAAAAGACTTACCATAAATCTGTAACCAACAATATGGTTATATAGTACACTTAGTATCATCAAAATATCGATCACCCTCGATATACTGTTTGTTCACATTTCAATATTGTTCTACAGTAATTACTTGTAGATTAATTCAGGAAGGGGACACACAGAAAGCTTGTGTGTCTAATATCAGAAGGGATCTGTTGGTTGTAATTTTATAGTTTATTGTTTTTGTTTTCACTATCTAATTATGGTGCATGTAAAATATGTCTTATAAAACACAAAGCAAACGGGTTATCTGTGATAGTAACTGTCTATCGTCGTGAAACTCAGAGTCAGTATTTGAGAGGTCTCTCTCAAATACTGGCAACCCAACGCAATTCTTCGGAAATTAATTCAGTGAATGTCACAAAAGAATTACGTAACACTGGTTTTCTACAAGACCCTGGAATCACTTCGATCAAGCTGTCTCATACTTTCACATTGGAGGGTCACTCCAAAGGTTATTTTAAACATGCATACGATAGGTTATGCTACACAATGAGTATGCAATCTATTAAGACATAATATTCATCAAGACATTGTCTACTACACTAAAAGTAAGGTTATTGATAAAGTCTAGTTCTTCTTATCCGGTACGCTGTTGACAGAGAGGTCGTGATCGTTATGTAGTAGCAGTTTTGGGAGATATGACGCGTTTCACGACGTTTCGCCACTACTGCCTGTCCGAGATCATCCTGCTGCACTTGTTTCACCGAACCTCCCAGGGCAGATTTGATCTGGTCAGTCCAACGCGTAGGTGACCTTCCGCGGGGTCTAGTGCCTTTCACTCTTCCTTGTCTAAACGTCTAGTAGCCTACAATTTATATAATAAAAATGTCATTATAATGATTATTCCAATATCAATCCAACATTTTATTCACATACGGTTGTCTGAACACATTAACAATGTGTCGCAGTGTAAATAAAAACGATCATTAGTCTTCGTCAATGCGCCGTTTTAAACTATGTTCCCCGCTTAGTATAATGACGCATAACCTCATTGGTCTACTGCGGTATTCAGGAAACTAATACAAGGAATTTAGTTAAACTGTGCTGTTAGTGAGTAAATATCCGTGGGTGGTGAGTTTAGAATACAGTACATCCCTATTCATTCCGTGGGTATCGTAAAAGCTGACCAAAGGAGCAAATTACGCATGACAACACAGCACTGAACGAGAAGGAAAACTTGAAACACACCCTTCTGAGTAGCGATGTATTAGTAGGCTTAAATCTCCTTTTTAAGAAGAGATGTATCTGGCTTTGGACTATTAGAGACTATTGTAGAATACATCACACTAGCTTTGAATAGCGAAAGAATATTAGCTGACACTAAATTAGAAAAAATAAACAAAAGAATTGGCAGTCATAAGGACTGCCGATAGAAGTAAAAACTTATAACTTAGAATGTTATTTGTAAAATAAAAAAAATCATATTGTTTAAATGAAATCATCATGTCGGTGACGCGGTGACGCGAACTCATAAAATTTTCCCCTACCAAAAAGTGCTCGATGCGGCCTAGGAAGTTTTGTAACGTCAGCATTTCGGTGATGTGGTGACCCGAACTCATAAGATTTTCCTCTACCAAAAAGTGCTCAACGCAGCTAAAGAAGTTTTCACTTCATAATTCTTGTAATTCTACCACGACCTTTTCTTGTCATCGACCCATTCGCCAAACAATCCAAAATCAATGCCATACAGTAGTAAAATATTCCCTAAATATCACAAAAAACAGCAGGTGATTAGAAAAGCGTCCTTAAACATAAATCACTGCGACTATAACCCTCTCACACCCTCAGGGCAAAGATAAATCGGCACTCATTCATAGCAAACGACGGTTATTATAATAAAATATTATAACAGCAATCAAAAGGATGCTGAAGTATCGGAGGGAAAGAAGGCGGGATACAAAATCGTCGTAAAATCTGGCAGACATCTTCTGCCACCGACAGATTGGTTTTAAGTTTTATGTTCGCTATGTTAACACGAATGTTTTTGGTATAAACATATTGCTAAATTCATGGTGAATGGAGAGAGATTTTTGTTTAAGTTTTTGTTAAATAGGTTCTGTAATTGTAACGTTTTGGATTTATGTAACTGCCTCGGTAACGCCGTGGTAGTGTATGATACTGCTGTGCTTGAGGTCTCGGGTTCAATTCTCAGGTCGGAAGAAATGTATGTACCATCTACAAATATTTGTTTCGGAGTTTGGGTGTTTTCTATGTATATTTTTTTTTTTTTTTTTATGTATGGCCCGCCAAAATGACTCTACTCTGCCTGATGGAAAGCATAAGCAGAATCCAAGAGTGGTGGTCACCATACTCATTGCGAATGCAGACAATGCAGTATGGCGACCCACACCATGGCGGCCTAGTGATGCTGCTGCATCTTTTAGTCTAGTCAACAAGTATAGAACTTGTTGACTAGACTATTTGGGCTATTATATACATAATAAGTATGTATTTACAAAAAAAAGTATATATAAATGTATTTTGCCTGAAACACAGGTCTTACCTAGATCTGGCAAATCACTGACTTATAATAAACACTTAGTTCTAATCGTGTAAGTGCTTAAAAATTTATAATAGGTCTTTACCTATGAAATTGCCGTTTTGTATGCAATAAGTGAAAGTACTTATTTTTTCAAACTTTTTAATTTCTGTTATTCGAAGTTATCACCCATGCAATCGACGCATCTTTGTCAACTCATTGGCAGTTTATTGATGACCTTCTTGTAAAAATCAGCTGGACGGGAGGCAACAAACTCTTCAAAGGCATTTTGTACTGCCTCTCGGGAATTGAATTTCTTACCCATTAAAAAGTAGTCTAAATTTTGGAAAAAGTAATAGTCAGTAGGTGCGAGGTCTGGTGAGTATGGCAGATGAGGGAGAGCTTGCAACCCCGGCTCTTGCAGCTTGGAGACTGTCTGTTGCGCAGTATGGGGTCGCGCGTTGTCGTGAAGGAGCAGTGGGGACGACCGATTCACCAAAGCTGGTTGCAGATGTGCAAGCTTCTCCATCATTCTCTCCAGTTCTTCACAGTACACATCTCCATTAATGCTCATGCCATTTTGTAAAAAGCTGTGGTGAATCACACTCGCACTAGACCACCAAACAGTGACCATCACCTTTTTAGGAGTCATTTTTGGTTTAGGGCATTGCTTTGGTGCTGAACCAGGGTCTAACCAACTTGCTGAGCGCTTTCGATTGTCGAACAGAATCCATTTTTCGTCGCACGTTACAATTCGTTTCAAAATTCCTTCATTTCTTTGCCTGTTGAGCAGCGCAAGGCATGTCTCGACGCGTACGTTGCGCTGGCGATCGTTAAGGTCGTGGGGCACCCATCTATCAAGCTTTTTTACCTTGCCAATTTGTCGCAAATGGCTCAATATTGTTTTGATGCTTACATTAAAAGCTGCTACTAGCTCAGCTGTAGATTGAGTTTCGTCAGCTTCCACAATCGCCTATAATTCATTATTGTTAACCAAAGTCTCCGGACGACCACGAGCTTCATTTTTCAAGTCAAAATTTCCAGAACGGAACCGGGAAAACCAATAACGGGTTGTGCGTTCGTTTGTACAGTTCTCTACGTAAACGTTTTTGATGTTACGTGCCGTTTGTGTCGCGTTGGTGCCACGAAGGAACTCATATTCCATAATTACACGAATTTTTTAAGTATCCATTATGACGAAAAATTTTCAAATGTAATGAAAATACAACGCTAATCAAAAAACAAAAGACTGAGTTTGTAAATAGAATGTCATGGTTTTAAAACAAAATTAATTTGAATTTAGAATACAGAGCCATTACAAACTTTTTTTTATTTTAAATGACCAGTACTGAAGAAAGGCAATTTCATAGGTAAAGACCTAATATTATGCTTATATTAAGTTAAGTCTCCTGTTAAGAAACACAAAAACCTTGTACATTGAGTTTGGAATATTTTTTTATTTTTTTATTTATATCAGTTGTCTAGTACCCATACCACAAGCTCTGCTTAGCTTGGGACTAGAAAATATTTATCAATATTTATTTATTATTATTTATAGTGAGGACTTTAATCGAGAAGGTTGGGAAATTCCATCTGCTATTAAAATACATACAAATACACATAATTAGAATAGATTGATTATAGGCCTGCTGGATTCATCATCAGGCTATTATTGTTGACTTTAATATGCTGGACTTGCTAAACGAAAGTTTTAAGGCTAAATTCGAAAGTTAGTAGAGAAGAATGAATTGAAATGAAGTGATGAAGTTAGATAAAAATAAATTAATTAAATTAAAAATATTTAAATAACAAGCTTTTACTGGAATGCCTCGAGACGAATCAAACGAGTCCAAACTCGATGATGTTGCGACGTTTCTTTACAGAGTTCCTATGGCCACCTTCCAGCATCAGATCAGCTCCATGTCATTATAATATTGTATTGTCATGCTGTATTCATATGCTTGCAACATTTCAGCAAAATCTGTTGAAGATATCTGCTTCGAAATTGAGTTGCACTATTCCACCCGAACATACAAGCATACATACATACATTGCAAATTAATAAAAAGCTTGTAAAAATATACCAAACTATATATTTATATATGCAAAGTTGACTGAAGAATTAGGATTTTTAAAGTTTAAAATAAAGACAATAATAATTATTTTAAATCGGACTTAAGTTCGTTTTTTAAAAAAAAAATGTTGTCTTCATCTAGTGCTATAAAGGTATAAAATATCTTAAATTTGATTTACTGGAAAATAGAAACGTAATAGAAATTCAACATTACATCTAAATCGTTACAGCCTTTTCTAAGCATAAAGCCAAGGATTATCGTAATAACTTATATCAACATAAGTAAATTGACAAAAAAACATTATGTCCGTATGTTTGCGATGTAACGTCATCATGTAAACAAGATGGTTCAGGTTTTACGATGATGACACTTGATCGTAAAATATTGTGTGCAATTTTGTCTCAAGGCAAATTTATAGTTACGGGCTAGGCTTTAGATGCCATATTTATTGGACAAGTTTACATCGTAGATTATTTGTTCCACACTTGATAGGAGACTGCTGCTTTTTTGGTCTAGCGTATAGCGTAAGCAACTGCCAATCAAGAGGTATTGGGTTCGATTCCCGGGTCGGATTGCTGTTAGGTTTTTCTTACTAGAAATTCTTAATAGCAGCCCGGAGTATGGAAGATGGCGGTGTGTCCCGCCCGTGCCTAGAAAGCACGTTAAGCCGTCGGTACCGATCGTCATAAACACTTATGACAATCGTTAATGGGAAGGCAGTGCCCTGAAATATACTGACAACTAGTTCAATCTTCGAATTCAGGAACCGGTTGAACTACACACATCAAAAGTGTCTAGGGATCAAGCATTTTTATGCGGATTTCTTGAGATTGAGATGTGGCTTTGGCCCTGGCCTGCTCAGTCGCCAGACTTGAACCCGATTGAGCATGCATGGGATATGCTACAGAGAAGAGCTCTACCGAATATGGAGGGTATCCAGTCGCAAGAAGACCTTTTTTTGTTGTTGCAACGAACATGGGCGGCCATTCCACATCGTGTTTGGATGAACTCATTTTGAGTATGCCAAAACGATGTTCTTGTGTTGTTAGTGTTCGCGGTAGAAACACGGATTATTAATTGTTTAAGTTACCTAATAAAATTTTAAAGAAAACTGTTATTTCAGTCTTTGTTTCGAACTTTAATGTTAGTGGTTCAAATGTCAAAAATCCATTTATTAGGAAAATGGCAAATTTCTTTATTAATGCAAAGGTGACTTGGTTTATCGTTACTGTGACAAACGAAAACACTTTATTTGATGAATCCTTAAAGAAAATTTTAATTAATATCAATCAGGAGAAAAGTTATTGCAAAAATATATGTTGATCCCTAGACACATATGTTGATCCCTAGACACTTTTGATGTGTGTAGTAGCGGACCCCAATTAATCTTGGGAATAATAAAGGCTATGAAGAAAACTTAAAAGGCGAAAAGTCTTATTAAAGTGAATTTAAATTCATGTTTTTTTTCTACAAATATACATGAGCCTGCTAAAGTGAATCTGCTCTGCCTACTGGAAAGCAAAAGCAGAATTCAAGAGTAATATCACCAATTACCAGCCAAAGTGACTCTGCTCAGCCTGATGGTAAGCTCAAGCAAAATCCAACAGTGGGGGCCGTACTCATTGCGAATACAGACAATGACAATACAGCATTGCGACCCAAACTATGAACGTCTATTGAAATGCTTCTGCATCTTTATGCCTCTCACAAAATGGTCATATTCATTAGCAAGGATTTTTTGGCTCACTATACCACTTTTTTTTTAATATATGGCCCGCCAAAATGACTCTACTCTGCCTAATGGAAAGCATAAGCAGAATCCAAGAGATGTGGCCACCATACTCACTGCGAATGCAGACAATACAGCATGGTGACCCACACCATGGCGGCCTAGTGATGCTTCTGCATATTTTAGTCTAGTCAACAAGTATGGAACTTTTTAACTTGACTATTTGGGCCTCCGGTCTCGCACTCACCAACGAAACACGACAGCTCGAACGCTGTCATTTTACGTTGATTTTCTGTGCGAGGGTAGACGGGTTGTTATAGGATTTGCTTCAATATACAGTACCTGGAAGACCGAGCTTTACTCAATATTTGTTTTTGGTAAATTTTCTAAAAATGAATCCTATTTAGATCGATTTATCGCCCACGAAACCCCCTGCATTCAAAATTTTATGAAAATCATTGGAGCCGTTTCCGGGATTCATCTATAAATATTATATAAAATTGAATCGCCGAAATGTATATACGGGCATAACTGTTCTGTTCATTATTGTTACGACAAGGTTTGTGTACAAGAAAAATTCAAAGATAACGGGAAAAGTCTTTTTTTTGTCCGCGACGGGAACCTGAGACAGTTATGTAAATATGGGGGTACGAAGTTCGGCGGGTCAGCTAGTATTTTATATATACAAAAGATGCTCCTTTATTGGTATTAGATTATAGATATATTACACCTAGACACAGAATAAAAGATCGTGTTTATTACACCAGGATTTGTTCTAGATGGGAATCGAATCTACGACTTCTGGCTAAGCAGTCAGGATCACTAACCACTAGACAACAAACACGTCATCTTAATGCTAGCTCTCTGACTCTAGGGGGTTCCCTACGTGCAGTTAACTGTTTATGACAGTGACAGATTCCATAGGTTCGGGTATTCCCTTACTAAAGAGTAATCTGTTTCCTGGTTTGTCCACTGTACAATGAACAGAAACGCATTATCAGTAGTTAGATGAAGGTAGATGTAAATGAGAACCATTTTAATTAAAAAATATTTCAGACGCTGCATTATTTAAAAATGTTTGTATTTTTTTTATTGTACAGGCCGTAGTTCAGTGAATGTAAAGCCACAAAGGGCCTGGCACCGTTCGCGGTCACAGTTCAACAATATAATGTTTAAAAACTCAGCATTCTGTTCGCATAAACCGTTTTAAATATACTGACATTTATCTTCTTTAGCAAAATGACTTTTGTGACGATACAACTAAGTTTGTTTTTTATTTGTTTTGTGAGTTGCAGCTTTGGATTTCGAAGTCTATTTTTGAAAAAGCCGTCTTAAATTTCGAATTGGAGATTTTTTATATAAAGAAGGCGCACTAGGGCTACAATACTTAGCGGTTTTTAGGGTTCCGTGCCAAAGCCAAAAAACGGAACCCTTATAGATTCGTCATGTCTGTTTGTCTGTCTGTCTGTCCGTCCGCATGTCACAGCCACTTTTTTCCGAAAGTATAAGACCTATAATGTTGAAACTTGGTAAGTAGATGTATTCTGTGAATCGCATTAAGATTTCACACAAAAATAGAAAAAAAAACAATAAATTTTGGGGGTCCCCATACTTCGAACTGAAACTCGAAATTTTTTATTTCATCAAACACATACGTGTATCTATGGATAGGTCTTCAAAAATGATACTGAGGTTTCTAATATCATTTTTTTCTAAACTGAATAGTTTGCGCGAGAGACACTTCCAAAGTGGTAAAATGTGTCCCCTCCCTGTAACTTCTAAAATAAGAGAATGATAAATCTAAAAAAAATATGTGATGTACATTACCATGCAAACTTCCAACGAAAATTGGTTTGAACGAAATCTAGTAAGTAGTTTTTTTTAATACGTCATACATCGTAAACTGCAATTTACCTTTCAATCAATCAACACAAATATAAAAACACGTTCCAATTCATGCGGATTTACAACAATTTCGTTCATGATTTATTAATAGACAAAACATGAAAATTTTATTTGATGTTATTTATTGGTAGTAATTCAATAGAATCGCATATAATATCGCGCGTAGAAATTACTGAGTGTTTTCTAGTAATTAAGGACAGAAAGAGTATCCCTACTTTTTTATCTTTACTTCTATCGAAATTGATACTTTTGTATTCGACCCTTTTCTGCTACTGACATTTTTTGTTAGCGTATTACCACTCCACATATCAGGTGTTTTTAGTTACTAACTCCCATGTCAAAACTTGGCTGTTTAATCTATGCTTCCTTAGCCTCTTTCATAGAATACATTAAATAGAATGTTAGAATTGATATTTGACATCAACTTAATAATTAATTGATTCATTAAATAATTCAAGTTACCTACGTAGTAAACTGTGCTTGTGACAATTAAGCTGTAAAATATCCACCTGTCAAAAGTGACATTATACTTATAACACAAAATAATTAATCGTATACTTTAATTATTGATAAAACCACACATTTAACATAGAAATAATGATACATATGACGAGACCTTGAGATTTGAACATGGATCAGTAGAAATAACGATAACATAGGACGCTATAAAAACGAAAAGCGATGAAACCGACTAAATTATGATGATAAAATTCGGGTCTCTTGGATTAGGGCCCGATAGGGAATGTGGTCAGAGATATCTCGTAAAGGTTCTGGATCAAATATTATTAAGTACCAAGGAAAATACAGTGGAGGAGAAAGCTTAGCTCCATATTTTTGGATTGTATTTTCTTGGGGCGTGAGGAAAAAAGAACGGTTTTTACATTCGTCTATAAAATGAAGTGTGTTTATGTAGGGAAGATAAGAATGATGACGGTCTATTAAGGAAAATTAGGTCAACGGGAAAAAGCAGTAGATCTTTTAGGCGATGTTTGACAGAGTTTCTTTCCCTGATACATTGCACGTCGAGGATTCTATCCTGTAATTTTCACCACGTAATATGATTTGAGGATTCGTATTGTTAATTAGAGCTTGGCTTGAACATAGAATACAAAACAGTAGTAGTACAGCATTCCCAATACGCAATATCTTTTAATTAAATAGCAACTCTTGTTAAGAAATGATTAAGTGCAATTCAGATTGTACGCCTAAATACACGCTCCTATTTGTCTTAGCGTGATGATATATAGCCTTCCTCGATAAATGTAGTATCCAACCCTGAAAGAATTTTTCAAATTGGACCAGCAGTTCTTGAGATTAGCGCGTTCAAACAAACAAACAAACAAACTCTTCAGCTTTATAATATTAGTATAGATAACTTTAAGAACGCGAAAAAACCTAGATAATCCCAAAAAATAATTAGATAGCCGTTAAAAGTGGTGTTAACTAAAACCATGGCTCAGGACGTTACGACTGATATTTAAAACTAGTGGACCCACGCAACCTCGTTTGCGTCTCCTATTGCCCGTAGCGTAACATTTTTCCCCCGTTTTTTAAACATTCTTCATTGGTGCTCCGCTCCTATTGGTCTTAGCGTGATGATATATAGCCTATAGCCTTCCTCGATAAATGTACTATCCAACACTGAAATAAATTTTCAAATCGGACCAGCGGTTCCTGAGCTTAGCGCGTTCAAACAAACTCTTCAGCATTAAATTTTTGTATAGATAATTGTCATATTTCCTAAAATTCTTCCTCGTGAATTACTCTGTCTATTGGTGAAAATCGTATAGAAATATGTTCGTTAACTTTAGAATTTTACGTATCAATAAAATGAATTTTCTTATTCAAAGTTGTAGTAATGTAGCTAACACATGCACGGATAAAAAAATCAACAGTAAACGTATCAAATGAGTATCACTTACCTAAATACAACACTAGTAGCCTCACTATCTAAATGCACACCATCACTGAGAGACCACTGCAGCAGCACCGCGGTCCGACTTGCCAGCGGCCCACTCACCACTCTCGCAGGCAAGAACCTCCTTCTCATCCGCAAGCTCTTCGCAAACCTTCTATATACAGACCTTTCATCTCTACTAAATCTACGATACTTTGGTCTGAAATAGAATCCATCTACATCTAAATTATCATAAATTCTGTACGAGTCTCCATATTTCTTGGATTTCTTAACGTGCTTTGACCTTTCTGGTCTTGTGTGCTTAGGGAGGAAGTACGGGAGGGCCTCGTCTCTGCAAGGTCGTTCGGTGAAGGTGGTCGGAGTGAAGTTCCCTCTTATGAAGTTATCCACTATCGAGTATAAGACGTAGTCTCGTAATGTTAGCTCCTCGAACTGAAGATGTACTGGAACAAAAGAGAATGGTTGTTAGTTTTTTTGTAAATTTTATTGTTGTACGCTGTGAGGGTAGGCGACCAGATGATTCATTTAATTAGTAGCACGGTTCTTGGAAGGCGGTAAGAGAATACCGCCTTCCAAGAACCGTGCTACTAAAAGACACTTTTGCATTGCCGTCCTTTGATACCACATCTCTTCCTAACTGCAACTCTCAAACAAACACTACCAATTTAAAAAAAATGCAAGGTATTTGCCAGAAGATTAACACCAATGAGGTCGGTCTGTTACAATACTACTATTGCGTTTCCTGTGAACATCAATTAACCTTAGCAAATTGACTTCAATTTTAAAGTCAAAATCTTTTATCATAGCAATTAATTAATTTTAGTACAAAATCGATAAAAATCCAAGCTCCAAAATCACATATTTCAATGAGATGAGTGTATCTATATATTATTACCGCATTAATATTTATTTAGGAATAATTAATTTACAAGATTACGCCAACAGTTTTGGACACGAGAAAAGGCCTTTATCATAGGGTTAAGCAACTTTCCGCATCGATCTCAGGCGTACCAAAACTAGTACGTCGACCCCTATACTTATACGAGCATATAACCACTCTCAATATAATATTAATAATCTATCTATCTATATTAATAATAATAATGAAATCTAATATAAACTTCCGCGTTTATAATATTAGTAGGATTAATTTAATATACAAGGTGCAATCATTATCCGTTAATTAAAAGTAATAATATTTTCGAATACATCTGACACATGACGCCATCTAGTTTTAAACTAAGCTGAGCTTTTACTAGATTGACTTATAGAGTACTATATACTTTTTTGGGAATAACAGAAAACCCAAACTCTTACTTGTTTTTAATTGAATTGAAAACAATTTTACAGTCAAAACTAAAATTGACCTACAAAACCAGTGTTTTATCAAGCTAATTGGTCTGTACAGCAAGCCTGCAAGTTTCAACACTTTAACCAATCGATATTAAATATTTTGTTACCGACTTCCTTCGTGTTTGTACCATTATATTGCCACCCCTAATTAACGCCTTTCTTCGTTAGCAGAAGGTGGCGGCTTCGAAAGGAAAATTGTTATTGATTAATGGTGTAACATTTGCAAGTGGCTTTTAGGAATGTTTTCATTATACAAGACGTTTGTTCATCTGAGAACTATGTATGTTCAACGATCGCATTTGCTAAGGAAAGATATCAATTTATTATATTTCTAATACCTAAAATTTCACGTGACATCAACGGCATTTAACAGGCCACTGTTGGACGTGGCCTTTCCTTAGCAAGGAGGTTTTAACCTACTATAGCATGGTGGCCAGTTGTAGACCGGTGGTCCAATTTACTTCTGATTAATATACCTCGGCCACTGTTGGACAGGGCCTTTCCTTAGCCAAAGAGGTTTTGGCCTACTTTTTTTTTTTTTTTCAAATAAATATTTTGGGACGTCTAACACACAACGCCATCTAGTCCCAAGCTAAGCAGAGCTTGTGTTATGAGTACTAGACAACTGATACAACTACATATATTTTTTTGTAAATACATACATATTATACATAGAAAACACCCAAACTCCGTAACCAATATTTGTAGATCATACAAACATTTGGTACGACCCGGGAATCGAACCCGAGACCTCATGATCGGCAGTCGCACACGCCAACCGCGAGACCAATGAGAACAATTTCGCTGCGATTTCAGTTTCAGACAGTTTAACTTTTACTGAGACTGCCCGAGTATCAGTCCCTGTGTTCACTGCTGTTGATTCTATATAGAAGATTAGTTAGTGGGCATTCGGGAGGTATTAGTCCCAAGGTTTTTTATCATATTACATAACCAGCTGAGCCCCGCAGTGTTACCCGCGGTACAACAGTAACCCTGAGTATTGCCGCGGGGCAAAGCTAGTCTAAGTTACTCCTTATATCATCAGCTATCTGCCAGTGAAAGTCACGTCAAAATCAGTCTGAGTTTGTAAAATTACCCGCAACACAAGTTATATAATACTTAATACGTGAGTTGCCTTTAAAAAAAAAAAGAAAATATATTATATTATAAACAAAAACCAATTCATTTGATTAAAAAAAATACAATTTAATTTTATAAAGAACACTAAAACACTATCTGGTTATTTAACTCTAATACATAATTAAAATATAAGGGCTAAGTAATCAACTATAGTTTACGTTATACACTACACTCAGAGGCACCGCTTTTTAACTTTATACTTAAACAAAATATCAAGGTTATGTAATCAACGTTAAACACTACACAGTGATGCACCCGTCCGCACACCGCGAGGTCCCGAGGAAAAGAGGGCGAGCTTCACAATACTACTTCTCACTCGATAGTCTCATTCGAATGACGACACATTGTAAAGTTAGGTACAGACCACCATTGGAGTACCTCACTCTATTCGTTTATTCCTTACAATATAATGTGTTCTCCCAAGTGGGAAGTTTGAACCTCCAATACTTAGCTCAGTAAAAAGCGACTAGGCTACGCTTTAACAGTCATTCTACGAGTGGCTAAGGTTTTGCATATCTACATGCACTAGTTGTTTTATCATTTCTCAAATATTTGTAATAGTTATCGAATTATATTTTAATAGCCCTTATCATTCAATATTAATCAAAAATATCATAAAACGTATTCAAATTACGCACAAATGTTTACTCAAATTAATAGTCCAACCGGGATTCAGTTTCACAAGAAAAGGTCCGATATTAATTAATTAAAGGCTTCAGTATCCTTATTTGTTTAATTTAACAGTAGATTTTTGAGTACATCCCGTGTATTTTAAAGTAATTAAGATTAACTTGAAGTAGGTTAAGGGTTAAAAAAGTAAATTAAAAAAATATTTATCGACTTCAAAAGAGATTCTTTATTTGACCAAATATTATTTTAGATGAACCTATATAATGAGAAATATTCGCCGCTACAGAAATAATGAATCTACCGTTTTTCGTCGTTTCAGTTTATTATTTATCATATGCTATTATAAATGTGAATGTAAGTTTGTTTGTTACGCTTTCACGCGAAAACTACTTAACCGATCATCATGAAACTTTTTACACATATTCTTGGAGGTATTAGAAGTAACATAGTAACCTTTTATTAAATGCGAGCGAAGCCGCGGGTAAAAGCTACTCATATATTATAAAGTGGGAAATTAGAAGGCGCATTGATACAATTATATCTTTTTGTAATTAGTTGTGTTTCACTAACTTCGTTTACTGCGTCTCTCAAAATGAATAAGATTTCCCTATCATCATCAACAACAGATATAGGCCTCTTCTTAGCAAGTATAATAAAATAAATAATAAATAGGCTATCGAACGCTAAAATGATTTCATAATTCTAACTAGGAGAATCTAATATTAAACCGATGGATCAAACAAATTCTTCAGCATTTTACAAGTATTAGAGCCACGCTTATTTTAAGCACGAACGGGCCGGCTAGACCGGGCAGTACTACCCTCGCACAGAAGATCAACGTAAAATGACAGCATTCGTGCTGTCGTGTTTCGTTGGAGAGTGCGAGACCGGACTCCCAATAATGCAGAAACATCACTAAGCCGCCATAGTGTGGGTCACCATGCTGCATTGTTGCATTGTCTGCATTCGCAATGAGTATGGTGACCACCACTCTTGGATTCTGCTTTTGCTTTCCATCTGGCAGAGCAGATATTTTGGTAGTGCCATACATAAAAAAAGCATTATAATATACTAGCCAACCCATGCCCACTTCGTTGGGCTTTAACCGCCCGCTTTTCTTCGACTTGATTTGAAAATACTATTATTTTAAACATAATTTTTTGTTCAATCATAATAAAATATGGCTTATGTCACTCCTGTATGGTGTCGCTTTCTGTTAGTGAAAGAATTTTCAGGATCCGATCAGTATTACCGCAGATTACCGCCTACAAACATACAAACAAAGTTAGAAACTTTAACTCTTTATAATACTATAAGTATAGATATACAGAAAAAGTTCTAAGTAGGCGTGTTGAAGTTAAAACTAAAGGACTTGTTTCTATGTCATACTAGCTAGAACAAATTGTGGATCACACAAAGTATTGGGTAAATGTGGGGTTAAAACCTACAACACTCAGTGCAGTAGAAAGCGTGCAGTCAAATTCATAAATCATTCCTTAAATATTCAAGGCACTTTATCTTAAGAGGTCGTTTTAAAAGATGTAAAGATTTGATTATTACTCTCTGAAGTACTTCCAAAGATTACAAACTTTATTTCAGACACTTGACTCTAATTCTAGTCTAATGAAATTCTGGGGAAAACGTTTGATTTATATTAAATTTTATTTATATGAATGTTCTCAAGGCCTAGACACCATGCCGAGGGATGATTATACAGCCGGTCTTGCCACGATAACTAGCGTGAGGAGCATGCAGGTTCAGAGACATGTGCCGATTTTTAACACCAATACTGCACGGTTGGCCAAGTGGTTTAGGCGGTCGCCACGCCGCTTGCCAATTCGCCACGTGTTGTGGGTTCAAATCCTACACAGAACAACACTTTGTGTGATCCACAAATTGTTGTTCTGAGTTTGGGTGTTAATTGTGTCCGTTTCATGTATGTCTGTAAATTCCCCCGCGACGCAGAATGTTTATTCCTAAAACGGGAGTTGTCTTTTTAAAAGAAAAAAAAGAAAGAATAGCCTGTAACACGTAGCGTGGACATATTGACAGACGGCAGAACGAACGGACATAATGGAACTATGAGTTTCGTTTCTGCCACTTTAGCTACGGAACACTAAAAAGTAGCTTTGCGTTCAAGGCTCATGGTCGTTAATGTATTTGCCATTATGTACAGATTCCGTGTAGTGTTAACTATTCAGTTTTTGAGTCAATCAATAGTTTGTTACTTCTGCCTACTTTCTCTTATCATTTTATCCGCGAATACAAGCAGTGATCTGATAGTTAACAACATGGACATTTTAGGCTAAGCTGATGACGATACCTTCATTTTAACTAATTAAGCAGAAAGCAGAATCATTTCGAAATGGCAAAAAGGATATAAAGTTCTTCAGAATACAGCTGTGACTTCAGAATTCAAAATGACGGCAAACGACGCGAGAAATCGTTGTTTTTTTTATTGGAAATCGTCATTTCAATGAGAGTCGGAAACCGGAAACATAACCGGGGTTTTGTCAAAACCCCTCCAAATTATATCTAATTTTGTTAAATGACAGCCAACGGCCCAGGGGTTATACACCAAATACAGTTGTATTATTGAATTTAATTCGTTACTGAATTAGTCTCTTCGCCGTCACTTCATCCGTCTGGGCTAACCCTTATCCTACTGTCCTCTATTATATTGGTCACCGCGTATTGTAATTTAACCACAATTTTCCGTGTATAATAATTACTGTGTGTTAAATCTATAAAAGTTAATTAAAATACGAAACCCACATAATTCGTCATAAAATGACAATAAAAAAGTAATTCAATATACTATCGAAAACTATTAGTTCTATAATAATAGTTCAGTTTGCGTTGAGGTTTATGTTTTTTCAAGAGAAAATGATAATATTACTTAAAATATTCCTCTTTTTATTAAGTAAGTAGAAACATCTTTTAAATATTCGTTTTGATAATAATAATATTTTGGACCCACCTAGCACCGAGTCCCTGTCATGATGGACTACAAATACAGAGTATTTAAGATATCTTTAAATCTATTAAAAATAATTGTCGTATCATGTTGTTGTTCACGTTGAAGATAAGGCAGTTAACATCACGCTCAGCCCAATAGGAGCCGAGTTAATAGTTTAAGAAGAAGAAGGGTAATAAATCAAATCTTTTCAGTGGTTTTGAGTGGGTATTTCGACGAGTTAGTCACACCATAAAGTAGCACTCTAACTGGATTTATTTTTATGTATAGAGTATATTAAAGAATAATTATGTCAGATGCAGTTTATCGTTCTTTCTGTAATTCTAACCTTTCATTAATACTTACAGTACTACATGTGAGACCATCAAATGAATTCGAAGACCCATTTGAAACTAATCCAGACAGGATTATGGAAAACATCATGGGTTTCGACATTTATCAAGCCAAAGCAAATTTACAAAGTACCCAAGTACCATTTTCTATGAACATGTCAGAAATTCGTGATATGCCTATTTTCAGTGACAATGAAACAGGCCAAATTCTTGCCACCCCATCTAACATTACTGAAAATGAACGTCAGTTTCGACGTGTCGCATTAGAATTGAAATCAATTTTACGGGAACAGAGCGAAAAGCAACACAAATTGGATCCAGAGGTTGATCACATTGAGGAGACAACATGAAGGTTTAATACATTACAAGAAAAAACGAAAGGCACGAGAAGATCTTTTCAAGGAGTAAACCAGCCACAAGTGAATGCATCTAGAAGGTTCTGGCCATGGTACCCTTGGAAATATCTGCATGCTCAAAAACCCCAGGTTTATGCATTAATGCAAGCTTTCATTTACTATACTCGTGCTAAGTTACCTTTCCCGCAAGCCATTAGAAAGAAATACCTCGAATCTTATAGATATAGAATTGGTTACATATTTGCTAACATTAGAACAATCATGGAACAGATGCAATGGCTGTTTAATGTAATGTACCGTTCCTTTGATAATTTCGCTGTCTTCATAACGTAAACCCATTTCCTTAAAATGTTTGAAAGTATGATAAGATACGATATTGATGTCAACGATCTTATTGATTATCTGACAAGATTAGAATATGATCGAAAAATGGTATTCGATCCAGAATATTATGATGAACGTCCATGGAAGCCATTTGACACAGATCCGTAAATAATAAGTATTAAAGTACTAACATACTAAAGAATATAAATTCGAAAACAAAGTGTATCTACTACTCTAGACTACTCTAAAGCGTTTGACATAATCTTAGTCCCTATTCTTTAAGCAAAATTTGTAAAGGTTTGGAGTGCGTGGTGTACAGCATAAATTTTTTGAAGACTATATTTAAACAGGAAATAGTTGGTGATAATGGAGAGATATAACAATGAAGAGGCTACACTTTCTTCTGGGGTTTCGCAGGGGAGTTTACTGGGTTTCAAATATATATAAACAACCTCTGCACACTATCCCTACCAAACACAAGTAATTTTAACTATGCGAACGACACAGCAATCATAGAGACAGGATCAAACTGGCAGCAAATTAAAGATAGAGCATAATATTATTTTGCGAAGGTAATGAACTGGTTGAATGCGAACCTCCTAACTCTCAACTTATCCAACACCCACTATGTAGCTTTTTCTATGACAACGACACGAATAAGAAGGCTGATACATTTATATAAATCTCTGAGAGACATTGCAACACTAGAAAAATTAAACTGATATACGTAGCATTGGGTCAGTCCAACCTTTTTTACTGCATTTCAGCTTGGGGAGCCAAAACCCATCTTATAGGCTTGGAGAGAGCGCAGAGAGTTCTGCTAAAAGTGTTAACAAAGAAACCGTAATATATATACAATCACACTCTACTCGAATACCAAAACAATAACGGTTCGCCAGCTTTATCTGTTCCGTCTTGTTCTACGAAAACCTACAACTGTTCCTACGCCCTAGCTAAATAAAACAGAGAAGAAGTAAAAAGTCTGTTATTCTTAATGCCTCCTGTAGAACTACATTCGGTAGACGTGTATTCTATAGTATGCGCTATAAAATATATAATACTATTAACAAAAAACTAAATATTGCTGATCTAAACCAACACGAAGTAAAATCCAAAGTCATTGCCTGGCTCAAAAACTCGATTATCATATGACTCTGGGCCTACTCAAACAAGTCACATAGAAACACCATTGCACTTCATTTCAATATGCTCATATATACACACACACACACATACACACACACACACACACACGCATGTACTTACAGATAACACATAAAACCATACTCTCATGGAAGACACCACCCATAAACTCCTTACATGGCACGCTCGCTACACGCAAAATTTACGTCACGGACATCATACACGGTCACTCACACATGTTCACACATACACTATAATATACAGATTCTTGAATTAACACTCACTTCTCAACGGAACACTGTTTTACCAAGATACAGGTTTGGAATACTGTTTCTGGACCTTCAGTGTAACACATTTCTAAAATCTGAAAACTATAAAAATGAATGTCTACACCTGTTAATTCGTTTTTATCAGTTTGACACAGATTACATTTTTACTGAGATGTAGAGTTTGTGAAGTTAGGATTGGTAGAGTTAGGGCGTGTAGATTCAGGAGCTTGGTTCTACATGAGATCTGATATCTTTTTCACTGGGTAAGCCATATGTAGTCGTCTTGGCAACATTTTACATGTTTTTTTTTTTTTTTTTACAGACAACTCCCGCACTAGGAATTTAATCCGGTGTCGCGGGGGACTCTACAAACATACATGAAACGGACACAAAGAACACCCAGACTTAGAACAACAATTTGTGAATCACACAAAGTGTTGTCCTACGTGGGATTTGTACCCACGACACATGGCGAAGTAGGAAACGGCGTGGTGACCGTTAAACCACTAGGCCAAACGTGCAGTCGTTTTGGTGGGATATTTCTTAAACTATAATACAACCGTGTTAAGGCACAACTTCACTTATTGTCTTGCGAGCTTTTTCCATAGATAGAGTAGGGAAGACATACGGCTGCCTGTAAATGAAAAGGTCCAACGGTTAGAAAGAGAGAGAAGATCATGGTACTCCATCTATCTTTCTATACTGACGCACGCACCGGAATGCTTGTTATTATGACAACCTCGAATAATAAAATCAAATTAAATTATCTTTAGATAGACAGATAGGTACCGCGATCGTCTCTCTCTTTCTCACCGAGGGACAGCTGGAGGCCTGGCTAGGGGAGCTAGGCCTCCAGCTATAATATCTGTATGGGTTTTTCTTACTTTGTTGGCTCTTACATCGCTTAGTGAATGAAAAGGGGTGGTGACTCCTCGTATGTTTAATCTGTCAGCACAAGGATACACGAATGATTAATTAAAAGAGGTCAAATAATTAAATACTTAAGAATATTAATAAGTATTCCAATACACCAAAATGTTTATAATTTAATTAAAAAGAAAATTTTAAATGCAATTCAATTAAAGTCGCTGTTGCCCCTGGGCTTTGTTACTCATCTACTGATAAGAGGCATTCCTTGCCCTCTGTGCCATAAAAAATATTTTTTCTTACTATATTAATACAATCTATATAATTAAAATCTCTTCTTTCCATGGGATCTCGTTTCATCTCCGTTTCCCTGTCAGTGTATTCTTAATTTTCTCTTTTTTTTACTCACAAAGTAAGTATCCTCTTTACAGAAATAAATACATATGTTTGCTAAATTATTATTTTTTACCGGCACATCAAAAGATCATAAAATTATATAACCATTCTTTTTTTCTAAATTTTTAATCAGTTCAAAAATTTTGAATCCGATGCAACTACACATAAAAAAAAAAAAAATACCATATTAACCTAACTCTAGAATCAAAACATGCTTGAATAGTGCAACTATCATTCTGTACGTTGCAAAAACATCTGGATATGTTCCAACATGAATAAATCATGTTCCAACATGCCTTTAATAAAGTAGAACACGTATAGATAGTCAATATTCACATTTTTATGTTACACAATCTGTCTGGGAACAAATTAACATATGGAACCGTAGAGCTCTTCTTTTGTGAATAATGGAACATGTGTTTGTCTTGCTTTCACCTGATGTGGAAGAATTGCTGTGAAAGAAAATGATAACACTCCTACCTTAGAGAAGCCTAATTTTGAAAATACCAAGATCATAATTGTCTAAAAAATAGACGGAGGTAGATAATTGATTGTTTTTCTCAGCATGCTAAAGTGTCGCTAGAGCCGAATGCGTTAGAGTTGAGATCGTGATTAGACAAAACTAATGTAGGGTGCCCTACGGCATGTTTCGAAGATCACCTGTGTCTAATCTGAGTGCCACTACTACGATGGCCAGACCGTGGACACGGCGCTCCACACGCTGGCAGAATGTTCGGCGTGGGGGAAACCGAGGTGTGATCTCGTGGCGGCCATCGGGGTAGTGGTTCTAACGCTCGGTAACATGATTGCAGCCATGTTGCGGAATGAGAGCGCGTGGAACTCCGCCGTCTCTTTCTGCGAGCAAGTTATGCTTGCCAAGGAGACGGCGGAACGGGACCGGAAGAGGTTTAGAACTCTCCCGGCCCGCCAGGCCCGGGAATGGGACAAGTACCGCAGGCGACACAGGCGCCAGAGATCGGATAACGATCTCCGTCCTCCATAAGCGCAAGCCTGGGGGTGACAGATGAGGTCATCTGTCGAGTCTGTGTCCGAGTCCGACATACCACCAGGAGGTGGTATCCGAGGGGATTTACCCATGGAGGATAAAAAAAAGTTTGCCCTACGGCACGGTAAACCGACGACTTGACGAAAATGACGTGCAGCGGATGGGTATGGCCATCCAAAGACATAGATGGTTGGCGCTCTTTGGGGGAAGCGTTTAATGTTATGACTTTGCAAATCTTCGCAGAGTGTAAAACAATGTATTATATTTAAAAACCTAAACGATCTATTTGGTCAAATTAAGCATTTCACATCTCGTGACACCGTGAGCACCCAATCAGAGTACAGTAAATGTTGCTTATCTAAACATAATGGCAACATAAGTGCGTATTTACGCGATACTTCCGTTTGTTTTTATTCTTCCATGCTTATCACCGTAAAGTTGTTTTCTTTACTGAAAGGCGTGTGCCACTGCCCTATTTCTTAGCATGAAACAGAAATGCGTGTTTTTTGGTATTAGGGAATTAATAAAAATATCGTGCTTTAGTGAATAGATTTGACACAGATTCGCCCCACGCGAGTTCTGGTTCGTTGTCAAAACAGTGGTAGTTAAAACAAATTAGTTATAAATATAATTCAGATTAAGTATTTATTCGAATGTTTGTACTAATTAGTGTTGTTTTATGTGTTTTATTAAGTTAAGTTGTTGATAATGTATTTTTATTATTTCTAAATTTTTAAAATGTTCATTTTTAGCTCTTAAATGTGTGTTCAGTGTCTGTGGGAAAAAGACAAGGAGAAATATTTCATTATAACAAATTTCGTAGTAGTATCATAAAACTCCTATTCCGGACATCAAGCTGTTTTAAGGACCCCGAAATTTAGGAACCCCGTCCTCATGTCGCTTTTAACCTGTATTAATAAACTCTTCCTGTGTGTTGTCCATTGTCAGAAGCCTTTTCTTAGAGATAAGGTTTTGGCTTTAAAAGAGACCAGAATTTGTTTTAGGTTTTCCTTCATTGCGGGGCTTTTGTTCTTCGCAATTTGCTCCCATAACCGACTCATATGACACCTATGAGAGTAATGAGGGTGGTGATACTGAATATTCTTAATCCGTTACCACGCGATTACCTACTTCTAATTAACCGACTTCCAAAAGGAGGAGGTTCTCAATTTCATCGCCATTTTTTTATACTGTCAATTGTGGACCGATTTTGAAAATTCTTGAGTGTGGAGTGTGGTACCTACTATTGCATTTGGCTTGGCACCGACTTCAAACCTATGAATAGATAGCACATACAAATAATACAAATAATAGTGTTTCATCAATATCAAAGGTTTGCATATGAGGTGTATTTAGTTAAATCTTTACAAGTTATTTTATACTTTTTGAAGGCGGTTTTTTTAAACGAAGTTCTTTTTTACACAAGAACATCGTTAAAAAGTTGCTTAGTTTATTTAAATATTTTAAGTCCAAGAATTAGTAGCGAAAGTATACAATTATGTATTAAAATATACAATTATGACATACTACAAAAAGCAATAACAACTATCGAATCTCAACGCGGTATTATTAGGGCGGAGCTTCAGTGTATTGGCGCTGCCACCCAACCCTAATGGATGGTTGATGATAATTGATTCAAGTCACGTTTGAAAGTCACGTGAGTCCTTCGAGAGGCAACCTGACATAAATATGTTAACAATGATAGTTACCTGTTTTATTTTCTATCTCCGTGTTACCAAGTTACATCAGTACCAGATATAGAGGCGGAGATTTAAATAGCAAAGTTATTGATGTCGTGCTTTAAATAAAGGCTTTTCAAAATACAGCTTTGAAAACCATCCGTGAAAGTCAGTTTAGATTTAACTTTAATGTTCTCGACTTGACTGATGATGGTTTAATCAACCCCACGAGAAACGCAAGTTCAAAATCAAATAACTTTTATTTCAAGTAGGCCTTTTCATTAATGGCTCTAATTGCTCGGTTCCAAAGCTGGATAATAAATAAATATTTTTGACATCTAACACACATCGCTATCTAGTCCCAAGCTAAGCAGAGTTTCTGTTATGGGTACTAGACAACTGATATAAATACATATAGACTTTTTTTGTATATACATACATATTATACATATAAAACACCCAAACTCAGAAACAAATATATGCAGATCATGCAAACATTTGGTCCGACCCGGGAATCGAACCCGAGAACCTCAAGCACAGTAGTTGCAGACACTACCACTGCGCCACAGAGGCAGTCCGCCACAGATGAACCGGCAAGAAACTCCATAAGTTAAGGTTCTTAATTAAACCCACTTAAAATATTTAATATTAATTCTCGTCACGTATTACATGTTAGATGCTAGTCCGCTTTTGATATTTTTTTTGCGAAGAGTATAAAAAACGAAATAATCGAAAATCGCCCAAAGGTGGCAAGGCTCATACACTCGATGAGAACTAATTGTAGTGTGTGCGGCTATCTAGTCACATCACTAGGTTATTCATTCATGCACTTACTCACTCGTTCACTTCACAGTCTCGTACACAACACAGTACAGTATTATTGCAAGAGCTGCCGGCGAGGGTGTGTGTGTGTGTGTGTGTGCAAGTCTACGTAACGTACATCTCCAAAGGGAGGATGCCACACCAATGAAGAGTCACATAGCAAATGTTTTTTTAACCTATTTTGTGCCGAAGCGTGGTGTACTCCCGTCTGCTACACTTTTCCCAGAATAAAACTCAATTAAATAATGGATATATCGTATTTTCAAAGCAGATTGAATTTTCGTCCAATTGCATAACGGTTGCAATCGAAACGGTGGAATTTTACTAAAAACAATGTTTCAATTTCAACAACCGTGCACCTGTTCACGGTAGACTTGAATTAATTGCGAGCTTGTTTATTTAATGTGCTGCATATAAACTCTGAATAACATGAGCTTATGGATCACTTATTTGGTTGTATTATTTTAAATTTATATAACAATCTAGTTGTACCCTGCTACACTTTGCTGTAGCACATTTTGGTTTCGTTAATGAGAATTGAAGTACGAAGAAAATAGGTAAAAATGTCTTTTGAAGCTAGTTGTAAATTCTGTCTAAATTTGAGACCAATTGCAATCCTCTATAACATTTGTATTTACAGTAATATTATAAGTATGTTTCTCAAAAATCTGATGAAGCTCTGTGTAGTTTTTTTTCAACACACAACGAGCTAAGCAGAGCTTGTGTTATGGGTAGGTACAAGGTACAAAACAACTGAAATATTTTTTAATGAAATAGGAGGCAAACGAGCAGACGTATCGCCATTACCGCGATGGTAATCGATTACCGCCTCCATGGACACCCGCAACACCAGAGGCGCCACAAGTGCGTTGCCGGCCTTTGGGTGAAGGGGAGTGAGGATACCGGAGGCCCACACTTTGGGGTATGGGCCTCCGGTATCCTCACTCACTCGGTGAAACACAGCGCCAGCGCTGTTCCACACCGGTTTTCTTTGAGACCGTGGTATCACTCCGGTCGAGCTGGCTCATTCTTGCCGAAGCGTGGCTCTCCCACGTTAAGTAATATTTTTTTTTGTAAATACATACGTATTATACATAGAAAACACCCAAACTCCATAAAAAATATTTGCAGATCGTACTAACATTTTGTCCGACCTGGGAATCGAACCCGAGATCTCAAGCACAGCAGTCGCGTACGCTACCACTACCCCACCGAGGCAGTTATTGCAATCGCAAACGAATCTTGTTTATTATTTCATCATCATCATGATCAACAGCCGTTAAATATCCACTACTGGACATGGAACTTTCCTCAGAAAGTAGGTTCTATAGCGCGTTGTCCAAACAAATTGGTAGAGGGTTTGTTTAAAGTTTTCGTTCTGTTTGCATGGCTATTTTTCTATGTACTTTTCTATGTTAGTTGACTCTTATTATACCCAAATGATGAATAGAAATGGAAATACTCCATCACCGCACGGACCATACCTTGATTATTATTTACTAATGTCATAATTACCTACAAATTTTAACAAAAAAAAACCGACTTCAATCTGCACCAAATTTAAATGGGACTATTCGGGAAGCACCAGCTTTCAAATAAAAAAAGAATTATCAAAATCGGTTCAACCAGTAAAAAGTATGAGGTAACAAACATAAAAACAGTCGAATTGAGAACCTACTCCTCCTTTTTTTGAAGTCGGTTAAAAAGAATAGCTTAACTTCACTACTTAGTATAAAACAAAATTCTCCACCGCGTCTGTCTGTTCGCGATAAACTCATATGCTTCTGCAAGGATTTTTATGCGATCTTTACCTATAGATAGAGTGATTCTTGAGGAAGATTTTCGTATATAATTTGTTACATTTTTTAGTACATTGGCTATAATTACAAGTTTTAACAAAACAAAAACCGACTTCAATCTGGACCAAATTTAAATGGGACCATTCGGGAAGCACCAGCTTTCAAATAAAAAAAGAATCATCCAAATCGATTCACCCAGTCCAAAGTTATGAGGTAACAAACATAAAAAAAAAAAAACAGTCGAATTGAGAACCTCCTCCTTTTTGAAGTCGGTTGAAAATATAACGATATTTGTTGAAGACGTCGGAAAAAATTAAGCCGCACAACTTCTCAGAGTAACCGGGGCGGGTTACTAGTTTTTAAGACGCTTTTACTAGCTTGACCTGTATGTATGTATGTATGTCAGAATATTTTAACTTCATTTTCCACTACTTCTAGGAGTCTGATTAACTTGAAAATTTGCACAGGGGTCAAGGGCTGATGAAAATACAATAATTTGAAGAAAAAAAACTAAAAAAAAATATGTAAAAAAAAGTTATAAAGACCTATTTCTTAGCGTTCCATGGATTCACCGTGCGGGTGCCGGGTCCATCGCGTGATAGATGGGGGCAACACATGCGACTTCGACAGTGCCTGGGAATTGCGACCCAGGTTTAGGTTTAAGGAGCACTCCTTACGACGCGTCAACGCTCACCTCCACTGTCCGCCGTGTTACCCCCTCTACCTAACCATATTTGAAGTGAGCCTAGCAATGCCGCTTTGGATATTCGTTCAAGAAAAGAGCTTACTGAAGCTCTTGGCAATCCAAGGTCTTTAAGCAGGTTATAGAGGGATTTAGATGGTATACCCCTCGCACCCACTTCCACGGCATACAGCGCAACGACATAACCATTTTTAGTTATTTCGTTGGTTAAGTCAAAGTACTTGTTTCTTTTTAAAGCGTGGTCTTTAGGGATGTTCGTTTCCATAAACTAAAACAATTTTAATGTAAAAAGCGTGGGGTGCTTTCTGAAAATATTTCAATAATGTCACCCCATGCTTTTTACATTCATATTATTTTTAACCCCCGATGCAAAAAGAGGGGTGTTATAAGTTTGACGTGTCTGTTTGTCTGTCTGTCTGTGGCACCGTAGCTCGCGAACGGATGAAGCGATTTCAATTTAGTTTTTTTTTGTATGAAAGGTGAGTTACGTGCGAATGTTCTTAGACATGTTTCATGAAAATCGGTTGAGTCGTTTAATAGTTATTTACGTTTTAAAGGGAACTCAGGTTATTATGTCAGGGGTTTTTTATCCTTAGATTATCTACTTTTTAGTTCGATTGTTATTAAAGCGTGTTTTTTTTATTTTTTTAGGGTTCCGTGCCAAAGGCAAAAAACGGAAACCTTATAGATTCGTCATGTTTGTCTGTCTGTCTGTCTATCCGTCCGTCTGTCTGTCTGTCCGTCCATATGTCACATACACTTTATTCTGAAACTATAAGAACTATACTGTTGAAACTTGGTAAGTAGATGTATTCTGTGAACCGCATTAAGATTTTCACACAAAATAAAAAAAAAAAAAATTGGGGGGTCCCCATACTTAGAACTGAAACTCAAAAAATTTTTTTTCATCAAACCCGTACGTGTGGGTAGGACGGATAGGTCTTCAAAAATGATATTGAGGTTTCTAATATTATTTTTTTCTAAACTGAATAGTTTGCGCGAGAGACACTTCCAAAGTTGTAAAATGTGTCCCCCCCCCCCCCTGTAACTTCTAAAATATGAGAATGATAAAACTAAAAAAAATACATGATGTACACTACCATGCAAACTTCCACCGAAAATTGGTTAGAACGAGATCTTGTAAGTAGTTTTTTTTTAATACGTCATAAATGGTAAACCGCAAAAAAATTCACTATTATTAAAACATCGATCAAAGTTACAACAAACTACAAGAACTTTTATATTATGTTACTCGCTGCTTCGGAACCCTTCATGGGCGAGTCCAACTCACACTTGGCCGCTTTTTTTAAACTATAATTTTTGTATAAAAGTAACAGTATATTCAGTGTCGATACATCCCAATATTATACAAAGGTGTGTTTCAATTGCGCGTAAGTAGAAGCCTACGGTTCACCTTGACCTTTTAGCTGTGACCTTTATCTGTATACATTGAATAACTATATAGTAGGTAGGCACCAACTGCTAAAAAGGTTTTCTGTTTGCCACATTTTGTTTGACTTCTGCGAAGGTCATTGGGCACTGTAGTTTATGGGAACATTTAAGTATGGTCGTCTGAAAGAATAGTAAGAATTTGGTACCTTTTTATTCCATTACTAAATGACCCGCCCAACTTTGCCTACATTTCTCAAAGCAAATATTTTTCCCCGTTTTCGCAATTTTTTCATTAATAATGGATTCCTATTGATCGTACTGTGATGTTAAATAGTTTAAAGCCCACTTCTATAAAATAACTATCCAATACTTAAAGAATTTTCAATTTCAATAAGTAACTCCCACGATTAGCGCATTGAAAGCGCTATCTTATTTTCGGTTTTATAACATTAGCATTGATTTCTGTCAATAATGTTACAGTTATAAGTTATAATGTTGATCACAACATTCAGCATCGTATAGCCACGTCGTGACTAAAGTGGAGACAAGTGACTGGATTTACTTGTGACAAAAAAATGTCAGGCAAACTCAAGGGCCCTTATCCACAAGACTATTGTCAGACCAGTCGTCATGTATGGCAGCGAAACCTGGACTATTACACAAAAAAGCGAAGTGGAGCAAACGAACGCAGAAAGCTGACCCCACCACCATGTCGGATGCATATCGTGGAAGAGAGAGAGAGTATAGATTTCTGTCACAAAAATATATAAAATGCTATTTATTTGATTACTTATTAATTTAATATTCCTGCACTTAACATTGCACGATGTTGTCATATTAAATAGGTACATAATTAAAAGTAATTACTAACTTATTCATCAACGCACAGATTAAATCGCTAGAATTACAAACTTTAAATTTTGGCAGCACTGTAACCACACATTCTTGTAAGTTTTAGCCTTAAAGAGCTAATGTAAGGATTGAGAGTTTAAATTTAAAAAAAAAAACTTAAAAATAAGAAATTATCATGAGAGTGAATCCGCGGAAAACAGCATTACGTTATGGCGTTTACAGGACAATTACGTTTATCACAACAAAAAAAAATCAGTACCAGTAAGCAACCGTTATCGTAACTATTTCCGTACCCGATCGAGACTACCATCGATTGATGACCATCGGGAGCGAGCACATCATTAATTCACGAATGCGATCCAGAAAACCGAACGAACGAAGTACATGTAAAGGGGTAAATGAGGTAGATCGAAGTGAAAATCTAGCCTTCGATGTAAGTTTTTGTGAAGTTGTAAAACAATTTATGGTTATGTAAAAATAGGTTTAAATGAAGTTTCTTTTTCTATGGTTTTTGTTTAAGGTTTTCAAGAGACGGATCAACTGAAGGTAGTCGACTGGCGACCATGGAAACTTGGAACTCGTGAGTCACAAGTGCAATTGCATGAGCGTTGAGCCTTGTTCAAATAAGGTTTGAAAACTCCTTCAAGCCACACAAAATTAAAATTTCATTTTTGTTTTTTTTATGTATAGGCCTGTCAAAGTGACTCTATTCTACCTGATGGTTAGCATAAGCAGAATCCAAAAGTGGAGGTCACCATACTGAATGCGAATGTAAACCAATAATGCTTATGCATCGTTGGGCGTCCAGTTTCGCTACCATCGAAACACGACAGCATGAATGCTGATATTTTAGGTTGATCTTCTGAGTGACGATAATATTGCGCCAGTCAAGCTGGCTCGTTCGTGCCGAAATCAGCATGGCTCTACTACCTTTAAATTTTTGTTTGTTTCCATAGTTGTTACTGTGATAAACAAGTTTGTCATTTATTAAACCCAAGCCAAGTTGTAAGCGTTTGTCTTTCTGCAATCGTTAACGCCTTAATTCTCGTGTGTCATTGGCTAATACTTTGTCTCAGATTACTTTGTCAAAGATTGCAACTTGGCTAGGGGGGCAGGATAGATTAAAAACTTCACTTCGAGTTTCTGCATCTTACAAATAAATAGATTTGATCATACGCATCCGCAGGAGAATTTCTTGTACTTGCATCTCAACTTTTCAAATAAATAAAAATGTTAAAGAGTTCAGTCATGTTAATTTATATTCTATTACTATTATGAAACATTCATGAAGTTAGTACTGAATTTCTTATTAGTTTCACCTTTTGAAGAACATGTTTTCTTGGATTATACGCCGGACCTACTCTGAAAGGTGTAAAGTTTCTACTTCAGTGGTTGGTGTTGCGTTTAAAAGTATGAGCCTCACTTAGGGTCGTTCAATACCAAGTTTACAGATCCACACGAAACACAAATTGATCACAAATTGTGGCTTTTTTTTATTTTTATTTTATTTAGTAATGCTAGGGAAACTTACAGCAAAACACTTAAAATAGGTTATAAAAATAGCAACAATACGCCATTTACAAGTCTCCATAGATAGAATCAAAATATTTAGAAAAGAAAACCCTTTAACGAAAATTAGAAATAGTGAAATATTTTAGAATAATTAAAGTCGAGTCCGTTTTTTAAAATAAACCCTGCATTTAAATTCAATAAGGTTTCGAAAAGAATTAATTCTAGATTTTAAAACGACATTGAGTGCAGTCTGCTCCTTATAGTTGATAACTATGATTGCTGTAAGATCTCATAACCAATATGCCTTTTTTCAGTACCTATTATTACTTTGCCCGCTGTTCGGTAACTGCGGTAAAAAGTAGCCTATGTCCATCTTCAAGAATCAAAGTATCTCTAATTTCGTTGAAATCACAGGAAGACGAAGTTATTTTAGAATTTATATTAGGTCTTTACCTATAAAATTGCCGTTCTTCAGTACTGGTCGTTTCAAATAAAAAAAAGTTTGTAATGGCTCTGTATTCTAAATTCAAATTAATTTTGTTTTAAAACCATGACATTCTATTTACAAACTAAGTCTTTTTTTTCTGATTAGCGTTGTATTTTCATTACATTTGATCATTTTTCGTCATAATGGATACTTTAAAAATTCGTGTAATTATGGAATATGAGTTCCGTCGTGGCACCAACGCGACACAAACGGCACGTAACATCAAAATCGTTTACGGAGAGAACTGTATAATCGAACGCACAACCCGTTATTGGTTTTCCCGGTTCCGTTCTGGAAATTTTGACTTGAAAAATGAAGCTCGTGGTCGTCCGGAGACTTTGGTTAACAATAATGAATTTAAGGCGATTGTGGAAGCTGACGAAACTCAATCTACAGCTGAGCTAGCAGGAGCTTTTAATGTAAGCATCAAAACAATATTGATCCATTTGCGACAAATTGGCAAGGTAAAAAAGCTTGATAGATGGGTGCCCCACGACCTTAACGATCGCCAGCGCAACGTACGCGTCGAGACTTGCCTTGCGCTGCTCAACAGGCAAAGAAATGAAGGAATTTTGAAACGAATTGTTACGTGCGACGAAATATGGATTCTGTTCGACAATCTAAAGCGCTCAGCCAGTTGGTTAGACCCTGGTTCAGCACCAAAGCAATGCCCTAAACCAAAAATGACCCCTAAAAAGGTGATGGTCACTGTTTGGTGGTCTAGTGCGGGTGTGATTCACCACAGCTTTTTACAAAACGGCATGAGCATTAATGCAGATGTGTAATGTGAAGAACTGGAGAGAATGATGGAGAAGCTTGCACATCTGCAACCAGATTTGGTCAATCGGTCGTCCCCACTGCTCCTTCACGACATTGCGCGAACTCCACACTGCGCAACAGACAGTCTCCAAGCTGCAAGAGCTGGGGTTGGAAGCTCTCCCTCATCCGCCATACTCACCAGACCTTGCACCTACCGACTATTACTTTTTCCAAAATTTAGACAACTTTTTAGTGTAAGTTATGGAATCAGGCGTTACTTTGCGGAAATCCATGACATTATTTCTCACTTGTTTTGTATGTGTACATATGCATGATACCCATATGTGCATGTGAGTATGCATGACGGTGGGATTTGTGCCCCGCTTTCAGACCTGGATATTTGTCTCGCGGAATTAAAGCTAAATATATTTCATAGCATTTAACTTTTTAGTGGGTAAAAAATTCAATTCCCGAGAGGCAGTACAAAATGCCTTTGAAGAGTTTGTTGCCTCCCGTCCAGCTGATTTTTACAAGAAGGGCATCAAAAAAAATGCCAATGTGTTGGCAAAGATGCGTCGATTGCATGGGTGATTACTTCAAATAACAGAAATAAAAAAGTTTAAAAAAATAAGTACTTTCACTTATTGCATAGAAAACGGCAATTTCAAAGGTAAAGACCTATTAATATTAATAGTTAAGAATAGTGCAGTGCAAAAATTAAACAATTAACTTAAAATATCTTAACGACGGCAGCTCGCTAGTGGTTGGCACTAAAACGTATCAAGAATCATCCGCAAATGAACATACCCGACAATTTATATTACGCATAAATAGTGTTATAGCTAGCAACTCGACTATTACCTTCCATACGCTTAAATGAAGTAATCGACTATTTATAAGTTATTGTCCAATAATTTCTACCACGTTACACCAGGGGTGACTCTGGTCACCCCGGGATGTAACTTAGGCGTGAGATACTGCAGGGTGGGCTCCAGAAGCCGCCGATGCGTTCCTGGAGCTCCTCCCAACTGCCGAGGTAGGCCGCCGCAGGGTTTAGTGGGTAAACCGGTCCTCCGGGAGTCCCAAACACGCCCTTCGTCCCCCCACGGAGGGTATGGTGCGAAAAGTATTCCCTGTGTAAAAAAAAGGTACTTTGGACGCTAAGGTGGAACATACAAACATAATTATATAGACTCCCAAAAATTCCTTATTTTTAGCAACGCTGTAGTTGGGTAACAATAAGGCTAATTTTGAAATAATAGCAGAACTGACGTATTTAGTATGCATCCTGGTAACAATATATTACATCACCAGAAAAAAATGTCGAAGTATTGTTCCATCAGTAATAACGAAGTTAGGACTCGACTAAATAACGAAACATACACTGCCTCGTTTGGCACTGAACTCTGGCAGCCCTCCAAATGTCACGTCGTAATGATACCAAGTAGGCAATAAGGGAACAATCCGTCTTGTTGGTCGCGACAATTAAGATACAGAACCACCATTAAAATATAAACGACTTGTACTTAACGAGATGATGATTTGATTGCGTTTCTTGTTAGGAAGTAATCTACATAAGTACAAATGAATATTTACAACGTCCAGACACTCATTTTTATGTTATGATGAATTTTTACTTTCATGCTATAAGAGTAAATGAAAAGGTAGATCAGGTAGCCGATGATAAGTGGTTACTTTAATCATCTGCAACTATAGACTCAGAACTCCAATTTCTGGATCACACGAAGCGCTAATCCATGTAGGATTTGAACTCACAACATTTGGCGCAGTAAAAAGCGGCGATTTGACCGCTTAAACCACTAGGCCATTCGTAGTAGGTTCAGATCCTCTCATCAACTTTTATATTGCACTGCTAGATATTATAGGCTTCTCTTTAGAAGGGAGAAGTTTTTTGTCAAGATACCCTTCACTTAGCAATTCATCACTACACGGATTAGTAGCATAACAAGAAAAAAATTTCTAAATTATATTTATCACTTTCTCAAATCCAGACACTAACTGGATATGATTCATGTGCTGTGCTAACTTAAAGCTGGTTTTAAGTTAGCACAGCATATGAACTTAATACTAGGTACTTACAGTCCATCAATTTATCAGTACACCCAAAATCATACCGCAATCGAAATGCTAAACTTCCTTATGGCTCCATCTGACGTCTTAATGCCCAATAAAAAGCTTTTCAAATAATAATCACCTCATCCAGTATAAATATGTGCTAAAACTACTTAAGCTGGAAGTTTCAAAGCGTTCGCTGCCGGCTTATTGGAATATGCTAATACGGTAGAGATAAGCCAAGTTGGTCAACTTTGCGACGTCTCACTGACTTTCCACCTCATATTGGCTTCTGACATTATTGGAGTTTGACTACCTAACTACTTTATAGACCACGGCCATTTGTAAAATCTATCAATATCAAAATTTCTTTAGCGATTGTAGATAAAAGATCGACGTGTATCTTGGTTAAAGGGCAGAGCGATTTACAGGTATTATATACGTGCCAAATTATGGCTCTACCAGAGTAAAACAGTTCTCTCATTTGGAGAATACTGATTTGATATTGGATTCTTCATAAACTAAGTGTGCTGGACGCAATTAACAGGAAATTTATCTTGTCCTTTTTCATCATCAGAATAAATTTATTTTCAGCATTTTAAGTAGGCTTTTGTAGACAAGCAACTTTTGGGACGATTTTTATTTCTTGTAACCTTTTCGTTCTTGTCCATTAACTGTCCGGATAATGGATTGCTCGAGAGAAGATGTACTACCTTAATTTCCAGTAAACAAAAGGTTACTCGTCAAGAGGTACTGACTGGCGTACTATACGCCAGTCAGCCTACCTCTTGACGAGTAACCTTTTGTTTCTTTTGGTGTTGAAATAATTTTAATGTTAAAAAAAATTACTAACATTACATATAATAAAAAGATTCACCCCCATCTTAGATTGTCTCTCTGTCAGTCTGTTTGTTAGCAATATATCCAAAATATACTGGAGAGATTAAAATACGGCTCACAAATAGACACACTGATAAGGAACGTTTAAGTAAAAAAATTAGTACTGAAATAATTTCATTATTTGGAAGCCTAATGGGCCTACCACACGCGCAAGTATCACCACAGTTTCCTGCTCAGGCCGACTTGTACACGAAACATCGTGAGTGTGGTTAGTAAAACTGTATCACGCGCCAACCCCATAACGCAGCTTGAGCATTTCGACTTGTTTAAAATTTAGCCTGCACAAGCCTGGCCTGCGCGTACTTGCCTGCGTGTGTGGTTGGGTGTTCAGTGTTCAAGCCGCAGTCGACAGTCCACTTCAATCGTTTACGCTTTGACTACTGCATACTATTTGTTTTCATTAGCAAACATTGAAAAAATACTAGCAGAAGAAATATGTAGTTTCTCATTGGGAAACATTGTTTCCACGTCGACGATTTTGACAAGAATGAGGATTGCGCGTACATAACTGTGCCGTGTGGTAGCTACGTCCGTGTTCAAGTATCACGACAGTTTTACCTGCGCAGTTATAACTATGGTGATACTTGCACGTGTGGTAGGCACTTAAGGTTTTTAACACGCTTTTATTAGCTTCACCTGTGTTTGTTTGATTGTCTATAATCGATCATTTATTTCCTAACTTATTTTTTTATAGAATACTAGCTGATCCGGCAAACGTTGTTTTGTCATAAAAAAAATTGGGGTATAAAAAATAGATGTTGGTCGATTCTCAGACCTACCCGATATGGACACCAAATTTCATAAAAATCGGTCCAGCCGTTTCAGAGGAGTATGGTAACTAACATTGTGACACGAGAATTTTATATATAAGATTAGGTCGATTTATCCAATCAAGTTAAAATTTTCATCCAGAGGGAATTTGTAATAAGATGCCTTAGCCTTAAGTAAGTTTATGCTAAATAAACCTTACAACTATATTACCATTTAAACGTATTCAGTAACGCTTTTCCCCTTCATTAAGATAGATAAATAAACAGTAAACTAAGCAATAAAACGGGTTCCAATAAATAATGAGATAGTTACACAGAAATTGCAAATGCTTAATTTAATCGGATTTTGCTGTAAATCTTGAGAACTTACAGGATTTTGAGGGTATTAATGTCGTAGCCTATTTGTTTAACTCTATTTTGGAGTTAATTTCGAAAGCTAACATTGTGAGATGAAATTAGAATAATTCCTGTATTAGAAATCTAAACATATATTGATTGCTTTTCTCTTTGGAGACAGATTTATTAGGTACCTTTTTTTATGTATGACCTGACAAAATGACTTGGAAAGCATAAGCAGAATCCAAGAGTGGTGGTCACCATACTCACTGCCAATGCAGACAATGCTACATGGCGACCCACACCATGGCAGCCTAGTGATGCTTCTGCATCTTTTAGTCTAGTCAACAAGTATGGAACTTGTTGACTAGACTATTTGGGCCTCCGGTCTCGCACTCACCAACGAAACACGACCTATATAATATGTTATCTAGAAATTGTACAATCATTTTCTCAATATTAAATGTAACTGCTACATTTTTTCCAGATACACTTTCCTTTCTTTCATCAGTGTTTCCATATTACCAATAATATATTATCAGATATTCGTTGAAGCAGGATTATCAAAATTAGTTATTTGGCAAGGCTGATCGAGCAAGTGTTGTTTGTTAAATATCTTACGCAGATACTTTCTTGAAGTGAGTCATGCCAAAATATCTAATCAAACCAACACGAATTTATGACAAGGCAATCGTATGGTCAATTGTCGTGGGCAACATAGATATTGTATGATATGAAAGTTTGATGAAGATACATTATATTTGTATTAGAACAGCTAACAGTTAAATTGTTCACAAAGTAAATCTAAACAAGAAAAAAACCGACTTCAATCTGGACCTTTAAACGAAACCACACGGGAAGCACCAACTTTCAAATAAAAAAAGAATCATCAAAATCGGTTCATCGAGCCGAAAGTTATGAGGCAACAAACATAAAAAAAAATTTTAAAAAAAATTGAATTGAGAACCTCCTCCTTTTTTTGAAGTCGGTTAAAAACTAGACTTTAAACTGTTTATGACGTGGATAAAACGGCGAATAAAAGTCACTTTAAAGATATAAAAACTTCGAAAAGTTGAACTTTGAAGCTGTTAACTAATCTTGAATATTTCTCATATTTATCACTTTTAAAGTTAAACATTGCTGCTATTTACTTTGTAACCTCCTGAGGGATGATTAACGATACTTACACTTCGAAACTTCGGGTCTTTTGAATACTTATAACTAAAAGTCATATTTCCTGAATAATATCACAAAATCGCAAAATCCTGACTAAATGCGTTGTGGCGTTCACGATTGTTTAACTTTCCCTGATCCTGATTGATTTCTGATGATTTCGTTAAGGCTGAATTTTGCGATGCAAGCATAACCTAAGCGAAGTATATTTCGTACTAGTTGTTGCCCGCGGCTCCGCCCACGTATATTTCGGTTATCGCGGCAAATAGTAGCCTATGTGTTATTCTGATGTATAAGCTATATTACTGTAAAGTTTCATCGCGATTGTATAAAGATAATCGCCGCGAAACACTTGCAGCGGCGGGCCGGCACCAGTCGGAGATTGCGGTTGTCTCTTAAGTTACCGCGATCCCCGGCGTAGGTGAGAGACGGGGGTTTTAGTCAGTAAAAGTCTGACAGGACATCCATGAGGATTTCCCCCGTCAAAAAAAAAAACAAAAGGCGGGTTGGACTTAAACACACGATAAAAAGTAGTAGTAGTAGTAGCTTTTGACAGATGGATTTTATAATGTTATATTTAAATACTTTATTCAGAAATACACTCAAAACATTCAGTTCCTTAGAATGATGAATATTCTTGAGGGACAGTCGCCGAAGAAACTACATATCAAAATCGAGGAACCAAAGGTTTTTTGATTGTTCTTTAAGCCATCGCCGATAAAGCTCTGACGGAAAAAAGAGAAAAGTGTTAAGTGCAATATTATTAAAAATGTCAACTGTTCATTCATTAGAACCTACTATGATTGGCAGTCTTGGGTTTAAGTTGCTAAAACTTCTAAATTACAATAACGTACTTCTAGAATTACTATTATCTCTTAGAATATATATTATATACTAGCTATTGCACGCGGCTCCGCCCGCGTTTTTGTCGGTTATCGCAGTAAAGAGTAGCCAATATCAAAAATGCGTAGAACCTCATGAGAAGAATACTGGCAAAAAAACTCATAGCCACTCTTTTTAAAAGTCAGATATTCAGATACAATAGTGTTAGTATTATATGAAAGGTAAACAGTATGCAAGCTGTTGCCACCTGAATTCCATTTTATTAAAATGCTTGTTTGAGTTTATTAAACATAGAAATTATTTATGGTGCACTTCTACTTACATTCAGTTGCAGAAATCTACTGTTAAAAATATTTCGTGACTGGATTAAGAGGCTACAGTTTCAGTTGAACGAGTCAAAATAATAGTACAGGCTAAAGACTAATCAAAGTATCTCCACGCCAAATTTCATTTAAATGGGTGCAACGGTTTAGCCATAAAAGCGGGACAGACAGACTTACTTTCACATTTATAATGTAAGTATAGATTTGAAATGACGTAAAACGTCACGGAGGAGATAGTCGGATATTTCTCCGGAGCTTTTCCATGTATTCTTCCAAATTGGCTCCCCACAAAACAAAACTATGTTTCGGTGTTGGAATACATCCAAAATGCCAGTCGGAACTTAACTATATGTATAGCCTATGAATACTATTTCACTATATGCTCCATAAACAAAGATGTGGGTTTTCCGGAACACCAACATACAATACAAACCAATAAAAATAGAAGTTAACATTAGCATTTGAACAACTTTACCGCGCGTTAGGAAGTCCTCTAAGTAGAAGCATTGATAAAACTTCCAAAGAGACTCTGTACCGGATATCTCACATTTTGTGCAAGGTTTTGGAAAGGAAACGACGTCAAATACTATTTCTAAAACTTCATTGGATTTTATTCACAGATAGGAGCATGTATTATTTGCATAACAAAATTTAGACGGGAAAGGCAAAAGTTATAACATTTCGAATATCATAAAGACGTGTAAAAAAATTATCTAAACTATTGGTTCCAAAGATCATCATCACTTGATAATCTCAGTCGAAATATATCCACTGCTGGTCATAGCCCTTTGGAAATTCGAGGTTCGCTAAAACAACCGAGCTTGTGATGCTACACGCATCCAAACGCCTTCCCACAACTTAGTCAAGGTCTCCGGCCACCTGTTACGGAAGGGTCCACTTTTTTTTCATGTTGATAGAAAGCATAAGCAGAATCCAAAATTGGTGGTCACCATACTCACTGCGAATGCAGACAATGCAACAATGAAGTATGGTGACTCACGCCATGGCGGCTTTATGATGCTTCTGCATCATTGGGCCTCCAGTCTCGCACTCACCAACGAAACACGACAGCACGAACGCTGTTGATTTTCTGTGCGACGGTAGTACCGCCCCGGTCGAACCGGCCTCTACTACCTTTACTACTTTCTAGTACGTGGTCACTACATGTGGATTTTAGACAACTATCTGGGCAATGTTAGTGACCTTGCTTCGTTTGCGAATCTCCTCATTCAATCACCCAAGAAAACTCCAAGAATTGCTCTCTTGATTGCTCTTTGGTTAACTTTGAATTTGGATACAAGAGAGTCGTTGAAGAAAATCTCAGAAGCAGGAAAAGATAAAAATGCGGTCAAGTACGAGTCGGACTCGTCCATGAAGGGTTCCGAAGCAGCAAGTAACATAATATAAACGTTCTTGTAGTTCGTTGTAACTTTGATCGATGTTTTAATAATAGTGTATTTTGTTGCGGTTTACCATTTATTAAACAAAAACTACTTACTAGATCTAGTTCAAACCAAATTTTCGTTGGAAGTTTGCATGGTAATGTACATCATATATTTTTTTTAGTTTTATCATTCTCTTATTTTAGAAGTTACAGGGGGGACACATTTTACCACTTTGGAAGTGTCTCTCGCGCAAACTATCCAGTTTAGAAAAAAATGATATTAGAAACCTCAATATCATTTTTAAAGACCTATCCATAAATACCCCATACGTATAGGTTTGATGAAAAAATTTTTTTGAGTTTCAGTTCTAAGTATGGGGACCCCGATATTTATTGTTTTTTTTATATTTTTGTGTGAAAATCTTAATGCGGTTCACAGAATACATCTACTTACCAAGTTTCAACAGTATAGTTCTTATAGTTTCGGAATAAAGTGGCTGTGACATACGGACGGACAGACAGACTATAAGGGTTCCGTTTTTTGCCTTTGGCACGGAACCCTAAAAAGGCAACACAAATAGATTTTTTTTGTTTAATGAAGACAAAACTGTTTACAATAAATATAATTTACAATAGCATATGTAGGGAGTTGAACTTGTCTCCTAGAAGAGGTAATCCACTGTTGTCTAAATTCTTTCTTACAATGTGATGGTGGGGCAGAAACTTGGGATCGAGATCCAGGTCTTCACTGATAGGTACATAGCCAAACTTTTTAAAATTTCTTCTGGAAACCAATCTAGGGGTACTAGAATAAGGCCTCATTTCATTATCACCTTTAAGAATAGTTATTTTAATTTTTTTTGCATCAATTTTCTTTTGACCTTTGCTTTTAGTCTTGGATAATTTTATGTTACCTTCAGGTTCAGCCGCTACCATGTATTCTTGATCATTGTATGATGGGATCGTAGAGAATTCCAAGTCATTGTCATCTATGAATGCTAAAGATATTGCTGGATAAATACTTGCAATGATAAGAGAAATGTATATAACGTGTAACACACACATTTTGATTCAAAAATCTTAGCGTTTTTCAGGCGATTTCCGTGGAGAATTGTCATGGTAGTATAATTGAAAATTTCACGTTCGTTCACGAACTGTGGTTGGAACAAATCTCTTAAATTAAAAATGCCTTACTGTGCATTGAATAGCTGTAAGCAGTGCGAAATCGTTGTGAGCTATATATGTATGGTTGTGCTATATACATGAGCCTTGGGTATTCTTTTTATTCGATACCAGTTTGGTGAAGAACTAAGATGACTTTATGAACTGAATACAGTGTTATCTATTGGGTGTTTTTAACCACGTTCTCTAGTCACTCTTTAAGTATTTTATTTTGACGTTATTTCATTATTTTTTTAAATTAAATTAGGTATAAAAATAGTATCTATAATAATTCTCAAGGTAGTAAAGTCACGCTGATTTCAGCACGAACGGGCCTGCTCGACCAAGGCGGTACTACCCTCGCACAGAAAATTAACGTAAAATGACAACAATCGTGCTGTCGTGTTTGGTGAGTGCGAGACCGGAGAACCAATGATGCAGAAGCGTCACTTGCCCGCCATGGTGTGGGTCACCATGCTGCATTGTCTGCAGTCACAGTGTGGTGACCACCACTCTTGGATTCAGCTCATGCTTTCCATCAGGCAGAGTAGAGTCATTTTGCCTGGGCCAAATATTAAAAAAAATGAAGATGAAGACTTAGTTTGTCTCTTTGAAATGATCTTTCATTGTTGGATATTCCACTTATCGAGGATGGTGAAAGATTTTATAAGATTACGCTATGTCCCATAGGAGCCAAGCATCAATGAAAAGTTTTGCAAACACAGGGAAAATTATTTTATTTGTGAGACACAAATGAACTTGCGCGGGTCAGTGATTAATATGTTCACCTTACTTTTATCATCAGACATTTTAGCCTGTCGTGGTACCGAAGAAACTATAAAATATAGCTTAAAAAATAATATAAAATAAATTTTGCTAACCTTTACACGTAGTCTGAAAACAATTGCCTATACCGACAAAATAAATATAATAACAAAAAATAACCTTTCCGTAATGTATGTACTATGAAATTATATAAATATTTCATTACCGCCGTCTGGAGGCTGTCAAAAGAAGATGAAGCGTTCACGGATGATGTATGAACAATACTCCCACACAAAAGTATCTAAGTCAATAAAGTATGTGCGAAATATTGAAACAATAACCGACTGGTTATTGGTCGTAAATAACTCTAAAAGCTACTTTCATATTATTCACAATAAAAGAAATACGTTGGAAGAAAGTAAGGAATAAGAACAGGAAAAACTATTTATCTTTTACATTACATACTTAAAATTTATTACGTTACTTGAACATAAACACTGTAAAGACAAAATGTAGGATTACGAGTAACACAAATCCATAGTTTATGATTTTCCTACTAATAGAATAGTCGTTAAAAAAACTAAAAAAACAAATTTCTTAGCACAAAGACGACAAAAACAAAATATCGTCAATGCCGATTTTATCAAGAAGCATAACGGGTCGAACTGTCTAAAATATTGAATTGTCATCGGTCCTTGATAAGTATGCCAAATTTCGAGTTCATTCGACGTTTTGAAGGGAGTCAGAATCATGTTCAAAGTTTCTGATACATACATACGAATGAAGCTAAGAAAAGCGTTCTAAAATTTGTAATAACTTAGTCGAAGTTTATTTCCTATTTTGTACCTTTGTGTATACATATTATAAATACGGCGAGTATTGCTCTTATGTATACTAATAGAGCTAACTTAGTCATAGTATAGTTTTTGTTATATAGCGGAACTTATTTGCGATGAAATTACCCGCAGGCAGTCTTCCTGAGACCACGGGTGGTATACACGGTTCGAAACGTCAGGATATAGAAGGTATACAATACCTTCTATATCTTAAATAATTTTACCGTAAATAAGTCCCACTATACAACAAAATCTATGTGTAAAAGTCACGAAAGTCTACAGTACAGTAACAGTTAGCCATAGTAGTTTTTATTCAGAATATTTCCCGATGTCATAAACTAGCATAACAAATTTGCATGCATATTCTTAATTTACTTTTTATGAAATTATTTTTCATTCAGTATTTACCATATTCATCATCTCTTCAGCCGCAGTCCACTGCTGGATATAGGCCTCTCCAATTGCACGCCACTTAGTTCGATCCTCGGCCACTCGCATCCAGCTCCTGCCAACCGTCTTGCGCAAATCATCACTCCACCTGGCCTGTGGACGTCCTACACTACGTTTGCCGAGACGCGGTCTCCACTCAAGAACCCGTTTACCCCAACGGTTGTCGGTTCTACGGCAAATATGGCCAGCCCATTGCCACTTCAGCCTGCTAATCCTTTGGGCTATGTCGATGACCCTGGTTCTCTGCCGGATAACCTCGTTTCTAATACGATCCCTTAGAGAAACACCGAGCATAGCCCTCTCTATAGCACGCTGAGCGACTTTAAACTTGTGGACTAGCCGTGCCGTAAGTGTCCACGTTTCGGCTGCGTATGTCATTACAGGTAGGACGCACGCATTGAAGACTTTTGTCTTAAGGCACTGTGGGATCGACGATGAGAAGACCCGACGAAGCTTCCCAAACGCTGCCCAACCCGGCTGGATTCTTCTGTTCTCCTCGTCCTCAAAGTTGTTTCTACCTAACTGCAAAGTCTGCCCGAGGTATACATATTTTTGCACAACTTCGAGAACGGCACCGTGTACCGGAACCGGTTCCGGTATAGCATGTTCATTAAAATAATATTAATAATAATATAATTTTATTTGCTTAAATGTGGTACAAAAAGATGGTAAAAAATAAAAATAAAATATGCACGAAACACATTTCACCAGTATTAGGCATGCAAATTTATTGTTGTTAACTATGTATTTAAGCAATAGTTATTAAATTGCTAAAACTATATTAATTGCTAATTAGCAATAACGAATTAACTAAATCAGAATCAATTTCAAAAGATTATGTGTAACACTCTGAAAATACATACAAGAACTACTTAAAAATTCAATACACACCTACAATGCATTTCTAAAATGATAAGACGGACACGAATTTTTTTGTAGGAATTCCTTAACGGAGTAATAACTGTTTTCTACCAACCATTTTCTAAGAACAACACAAAACTTATTGAGTGGTAGGTCAGTTATCCACTTGGGTATTGTGTTGTATATAAGGGGAGCCATATACACGCAATTTCGTCTAAATAGTTCGATTCTAGGTATTGGCATATTTAATGGAAGTTGTGTTGCTGCACGTTTGCTAAAATTAATTTTAGATTCAAAAAGAGAACGGTTATTTTTAACAAATTTTGCAATTTCATATATATAAATACAAGGAACAGTTAAAAGATTGTGAGCTTTGAAGACAGGTCTGCAAGATGAAGTCCATTCCATGTTAAAAATTGCGCGAATACTTTTTTTCTGGGCTATAAAAACTCTTTCAATTTCAGTAGAATTACCTCAAATGACTATACCATACCGGATTATGGAACAAACATGAGCGTGGTAGACTGTCATTGCAGTTGACCTTGATACCTCATTACTTACAACTTTCAAAGCGAAAACAAATCTGCTAATTTTCATACATATTTCTTCAATATGGTTTTTCCACGTGAAATGTTCGTCAAGTATTACACCCAAAAATTTAATTTTATGAACTTGCTCTATCATTTGATTAGTGTGTGAAATTTTAATAGGGAGATGGCTGTTTTTCGCTGTTTTAAAATTTAATATTTTAGATTTTCCTAAATTAATCTTTAGTACATTACACTCTAACCATGCAATGATTTCATTTAAGGTGGTTTGTATATCTAATTCATATGTTTCCTCATTTTTACAATTTATGATTATTGTAGTATCGTCAGCGAATAGGATGCATTGTTTTTTCACTGCTTGTGGCAGATCATTCACATAAATAAGGAAAAGAAGAGGACCCAGGATACTTCCCTGTGGGACTCATTGAACATGACCTTGGTCTTGTCTAAGTTCATCCGTAGGCCGATGCGTACAGAAGCGTCAGCTAGGTCGTTCAACATCTGTTGTAGTTCCTGCAGCGTCTCTGCCATAATGACGATGTCGTCTGCAAATCGCAAGTGAGAGATGTATTCGCCATTGATGTTGATGCCGCGCCCTTTCCAGTGCAGCATCTTGAACAAGTCCTCCATTGCATTAGTGACAATTTCGGGGATATAACGTCCCCTTGTCTCACTCCTCGATGCATTGACCATATTGACCAGTGCAAAATTAGAGCCTTGCAGTATTAACAGTTTTAAAATTAACCACGAGGCAAGCCATATTTAGACATAAGGCTTACCACTGTAACATGCTAAAAATGCACAGAAGTCGGTGCTAAGCACTCTTTCATGACCTTGCGTAAAAGAGGATGAAAGGAACACAGAGGAGAATGAAAGAAATAAACTCATTATCATTACACTGACTACAAAAACATTAGAATTTAGGATTTAGGAAGAAGATTATAAACCATTGAACCCGCTATTACCCTGTCGTACTCATCATCACTAATTATTTGTTAAAATAAAATTTGAAAAACAAATAGATACACAAATAAATATATGACATTCTGTAATCCCCAGTTTTTGTAAATTGGAATTATTTTGACAGAGCAAATAATTACAAACGACAAATAATAGCATGTAAAATTTAATCTCTTCGTATTCGAAGTTGACACGTTGAATAAAGGGGAAATATGGCATTATCCAACTGTTCGGAAATTTTGTGTGTCACACACTCAATTTCCGAACAGTTGGATCAGTTCTGCATGATCCAATTCCTAGTTAAATTTCCGGATTCGTTTACTGTTTTGGGCACCGAAATGGAAGCATTGCTTTTGAATAGATCATAGAACTAGACCGTTTTTTTTTTTGCAAATGGAAAATTATTACTGTGAAAGATTAAAAAGAACTAAATAAGAATGAGTCAAATTTGTATTGTTACCCGACTACGGTGAAGCCAAAAGGAAGGGTAATATTTTTGTCAGTCAATGTATGTTTATATGTTCCACCGTATCGCCTAAACTACTGAACCAAATTTTACGAATGAAGTATTAATGTATTCGTAAAAAAAAACCGTGGGAGAGCTATGCTTCGGCATGAATGGGTCGGCTCAACCGGAGTGATACTACGGCCTCACAGAAAACCGGTGTGAAATAATGCATGCGCTGTGTTTCACCGAGTGAGTGAGGATACCGGAGGCCCATTAAGTTAACCTTATCTACAAAAGCTGGTGTAAATTAAAAATATTTATTATTATTACTATCGATTTGTAATGCAGAAACCTATTTTTGTAAGAATTTCACAATTTCACAACATGATTACGGCCGACAGAGCTGAAAAAAACTGATACGCCGTTATTCCAGTTATTATAGGTATTATTAACCGCTTATCATCATGTGAACTAAATAATGATTAGTTTCATAACTATTTGAATGATTCCATGAAAAGATCAAGGTCACAAAACTGAAATTAAACTTCTAAAAGCATTAAATATGTAAATACTTTTAAATTTACCTCAGTTCGTAAACAACAACTTAAGACTTCTAAACTCGTTTTCAAATAAAATATGTATTTTGATGATCCTATTGAATTTGTAACAGAGCTTTACATTTAAAGAGAATACATTTATTATACTCTGAACTTGAAATGAAATTAAGTGAAGAAAAAGCTTTGATGATTCTGTTTTAGCAATTCAATAAGCAATAGCAGTACATTAATATTATAAAGCTCAAGAATTTCTTGGTTTGGTTGTTTAAACGCCCAAATCATAAACTACAGGTCTGATTTGAAAAATTCTTTCAGTGTTAGGTGGCTCATTTATCGAGGAAGCCTGCTATATATCATCATCATCGATACGACCTACAGGAGCTATGTATCAATGTAAAATATTTCAAAAATGCGGGGGAAAATTATTCCTTTTAAGAATTTCCATTGCGTGTATTGACAGAATTTTTCCCCTTTAAAAATCTAAAAAAACAATAGCAAACGCCGAAAATAACAAAGATTACAGAGCAATAATGTTGTTTTATCAGCAGTATTAGACGGAAAATGAAATACATTTTTAATGTGAGTAGGCGCATGGCAATTTGTGTGAAAAATATATGTTACCCAGACTTAGGAGCGGTACACCTGTATCGTGACGTCATCGACGTGCCGCCATGTTGTTTTAGGAATTATATAGCTTCGCCGTTACCGATACGTTTTCTTTTGTTTCGATTTGAATATTTTATGGATGTACTACAAGTTGACGGTGCAAAAATAAAAATATTTTGTACTTTTAGGTATAGGGAGGGGGAAGGTAGGGAAGATAAGTTACCTGGTGGTAAGTAACCACCAGCCATAGTCACAGAGTTTTTGAACTTTCATCCGTCACCATAGAGCAAGGTGAATGTTGATTTGGACTTCAGTAATGAGAAGAAATACTTAAAACTGGTTTTATTATACAATATTTAAAGTTCTAGAATTAAGCTCACTTGTAATTATTCCACCATTTTTACTAACTTAAATTGTGTCTAGTTTCATCCTATTGCTTTATAATGCCAGTGCTTTGATGTGTGGCATATGTACAATTGAGTTTCCATTCTAGAATGTATTTGAACAAATTCCATTAGGTGCCAACAATCGAGTATAAGAGTATAAATTACATTGTTTAAGTTTATACCAATAATACGAACGAAGTAAAATAAAAACAACCATTGCAACAAAAAAACTACTCTTAAAAAGCGATGCGACCAAAAACAATAGACATGCATTGTTCACGAAATTGGTTCATCCCATTTGAATAGAGATGGCCGCATCACTGTTAAAACTGGGATCCATCAATATTCCGGACGTTAATTTATAAGTGGCGTATCGATCCCGGCCCGGACTTCACTACCGATGAAGATCACTTTAAGTTGAGAGTCTATCTAGATAAGTTTTAAGCTTTTTATGATATTTTATCGAACTTTTTAAATTAGTTCTCGTAGATGGGGTTTTATAATCCTTTGCAGTTTCGATTATAGGAGACTGGCTTTTGCACGTGTTTGCTCGCGTGTATGTTGGTTCTCGCGGTGAAGAGTATCCTATATAAAGCTCTTATTCAGCATTTCTGTAATCAGGAAAACTCAATAACTCTTTTTGGCCCGACCCGGGATTCGAATCCGAGACCTCAAGAGCAGCAGTCGCATTTGCCAAAGGCTAGACCAAAGAGGCATGCGGTTCAAGTAAGTCAATTCTGTTTGCAACGAAATAACTCAGTATTAGTTATTAAGAGGTGACAGCGCACACGGTTACCGCCGCCCGTGGACATCTGGTCGCAGGTGTCCACGAACGGCGGTAAGCACTTACCGTCAGGTGACCCTCATCGCTCTCTATCATTAAATATATATAATAATATATATAACCAAATCCAATTTGTCTACCAAATTACACAACTAACATCAATTTCCGTTTTCATAAACCTTAGTAAAATAAGCTATTCATTACAAAAGAATCATTATTTATCTTCAACGCTTGTGAAACGGTTTTATGACTTACATTGTGATATAAACGCCTTTGTGAATAATATTTAACGTCCCGTCTTGACACATCCCGGGACGGGTCAAACAGGTACGCAATTAGGTCGTCCCGGGCAGGATGATAACAGTGTACAACACTATTGTTCGTTCTCTAAAAGAAAAAAGAAGGTAGAGTTTATTAAAAATATTTCTGAGGTGGAATTTTTAATCGCACTTCGAAACGTGGTTTTGAATTCGTAACGAAGGTATTGAATAACTGGGGTATTCGTTAGAATATTAAAAATAGATTTGAATTTCTTTTTTTTTTGAGGAAATAATCGAAAGGAAAAACCAAAAAGTCTGATAGCTCAACTGATGTAGTCACTACGAAATAAATTTAAATTCGTATTTGAAAAAAACAGTTATTTAGTTAAAAAAACTTTGTAAATATTTATTGGGCTCAGTCCATTTCTCTTTTCTTTTCCTTAAGTATTTATATGTCACGTTAATGTGTAGTGACGACTTAAAAATACGAAATATCAACACCGCTATTTATCCCGTGGCTGTCGCAAGGGCCGACTAAGTCAAGTACACTACGCAAGACAACAAGCACTGAAAAGAGAAGGAATACTTGACTTAAAATCGATACCAACCCGTCTGTCCAGCGTGAAGATGATCTAAGAAGAAGCCTGCATCTAACAGGACTATTAAAGGTTGGTATTGATGATGGTGATATATATTGAAAAAGCTATTAAAACTAGTGTGTTGACCGGAGCTCAATGGTTCTAACTCTATTGTTATGTCACTAAGTTAACAAATCTCTAAAATTATCTGCGTTTTTCTTATTTTTGTGAAATGATTACCAAAATGCTGTTTTTGTATGTATTTAGATAACGTATTTTTTTGTGTTAAATATCTAATTTCAGTCAATCCTTGACATTTATGTAGAAGCATCTCAATAGGCCGCTATGCTGCATTGTTTTACTGTCTGTATTCGTGATGTGTATGCTGACAACTACTCTTGGATTCTGCTCATGCCTTCCATCAGATACAGTAGAGTCACAGTAGAGCTGCTGAGCCAGTCAGTCTGTGACCACGGCCAGTGCAACTTGGTCGAAACGTCAGGCAAATCAGAGCTATGTAATACCTTTAAAGAAGTGATCGCGTTAATTCCGTTAATTTGGTAGACTCTCACAGTGACAGTTTTACTAACGATCTCACGTTTTAACTCTAATTTAGTGATTTTTAGTTTAGAGTTTTCGAATTAGCACTAATCTCTCTCTCTCTCCTGAGAGAAGGAGACACAAAAAGTGACACTTTTCTTACCGTCAAGTGACCCGTCTGTCTGTTTGCCCCCTGTATCATAGAAATGGGTGAGTTTTATAGGAATAATTGCCTTTTATGTAAATTAATTTCACGAGTACTGTTAACCACACTTTTGTGTGAAATTGACATTTAAGTTATATTTTTAATGTCCCCAGACAACAGTAATAAATGTACTTTGTTATTTTTAATCAAACAGAGTGTTTTAATTTAACATTAACAGACAACATTTAAAAAGTTAACAGACTTGTAATTTTTTTGTACGTTTTTTGGGGTTCCGTACGCAAAGAGTAAAACGGGACCCTATTACTAAAACTCCGCTGTCCGTCCGTCTGTCACCAGGCTGTATCTCATGAAACGTGATAGTTAGAGAGTTGACATTTACATAGATGATGTATTTCTGTTGCCGCTATTACAAAACATACCAATAAACAAAACAAATTAGATATTTAACGGGGCTCCCATACAAAAAACGTGATATTTTTGCCGTTTTTATTCATTTTCTATAATATCGGCAAAAATATCACGTTTGTTACACGTACCATTGTAGGGAACCCTTCGTGAGCGAGTCCGACTCAGACTTTGCCGGTTTTTCTAGTATTTGAAGTACATATATATTTCTGTATAAATTAAATCAATGCGCGATTGAATTAATTACAAAAATAAATGTAAAAGAATGAAAGAAAGCGTTTGTATGTTAAACCGTAGCGCCTAAACTACTGAACCGATTCTAATGAAAAAGTGTCAATAGATTTGTAATTTAATGGCACAGGTGAAAAAAAAAATATTAAAAAAGAATGTGTAGTCGGGTTAAAGTATTTTAAACTTTTTCTTGTTAAATTATAAGGAAACAAACGAGCAGGCGTCTAATCTGCATTGGAACTTTCAGAAAGATTATTAAAAAAAAACTAAATTACAGAGTTGCAACACTGTTACAACTGTACACTGTTACACTTTCTGATTTATTTGATCCTTATATTTTTAACTTTTTGGCTTCGTATATATTTTTTACATTACAAAAAGTATTTTAATAAAAGAACAGGCTCGTTTTAAATAACTTTGTACCCAATGAGGTCAAACAGGGACATTAATGTAACCTGGATCGGCCGTATGCCGCATTTCCTGTGCCCTGACTGTCGACCTCACACAAAAATAGAACACGAACAAATCGTAAAGGATGCCAATTTAGAACAAGAGTGAATACGATATATTGTAGTACTGTTGACCTCTTTAGTAGGTATATTCAAAATAGGCACTTAATACTGGTAACTCATTTAAACAAATAAATAAAATTATAGTGTGTGATTAGTATGATAATCTTACAATATAAAATACACACATCAAAAGTGTCTAGGGATCAACATATATTTTTGCAATAACTTTTCTCCTGATTGATATTAATTAAAATTTTCTTTAAGGATTCATCAAATAAAGTGTTTTCGTTTGTCACAGTAGCGATAAACCAAGTCACCTTTGCATTAATAAAGAAATTTGTCATTTTCCTAATAAAGGGATTTTTGACATTTGAACCACTAACATTAAAGTTCGAAAAAAAGACTGAAATAACAGTTTTCTTTAAAATTTTATTAGGTAACTTAAACAATTAATAATCCGTGTTTCTACCGCGAACACTAACAACACAAGAACATCGGTTTGGCATACTCAAAATGAGTTCATCCAAATCACGCTGTGGAATGGCCGCCCATGTTCGTTGCAACAACAAAAAAAGGTCTTCTTGCGACTGGATACCCTCCATATTCGGCAGAGCTCTTCTCTGTAGCATATCCCATGCATGCTCAATCGGGTTCAAGTCTGGCGACTGAGCAGGCCAGGGCCAAAGCCACATCTCAATCTCAAGAAATCCGCATAAAAATGCTTGATCCCTAGACACTTTTGATGTGTGTACAATTAAATAAAATTGGAGTGTCGTTTGTAATACTAAAATAACCGATTTTTACTAAATGCACGTTTAACATTTGCGTTAAACGTTTAACGCCACGATGGAGGGGGTATGAAATTGCACACATGTTGCACATTATGAAGTTTCACTTCCGCGCTGAGGGACTACACGCATTTTTTTAAGTCAAACTTCTAATGCGACTTCCAACAAGGTTGCGTTAAACGTTTAACGCTACGGTTTAACGTTAACGGAGGGGGTATGAAAGCACTTTTGCACATTACGAAGTTTTCATACGTTTAACGCTACCATGGAGGGGGTATGAAAGCACTGTTGCACATTACGAAGTTTCACTTCCGCGCGGAGGGACTCCACGCATTTTTTTTATTGAATAGGGGGCAAACGAGCAGACGTATCACCTCATGGTAAGCGACTACCGCCGCCCATGGACATCTGCAACACCAGAGACGTCTCAAGTGCGTTGCCGGCCTTTTAAGAAGGAGTACGCTCTTTTCTTGAAGGTTTGAAGGTCGTATTGGTCCGGGAATACCGCGAGCGACAGTTCATTCCACAGTTTTGTTGTGCGAGGCAGAAAGTTTCTGGAGAAGCGCACAGTTGTGGACTGCCAACCATCTAGATGATGGGGATGAAACTACTGTCGACGGTTGGACGATGGCGGAAAGAGGCGGCAGGGTTCAGTCCGCTATTTACTTCCGTCCCATGGTTGCCTGTAAGACATTGTCTTTGTGCGATAAGGCCGCCACTTGTATTGACCTAGCAGCAAGTTATATACTTAGTTATCTGGTGTACAATAAAGCCATCATTATTACCTCTAATCGCTTTGGTGTACAACAAAAAAAAAATACTTTTATAATAAACCGACTTCAAAAAAGGAGGAGGGATCAATTCGACCGTATGTATGGTTTTTTTATGTGTGTTCGCGGATAACTTCGTCGTTTATAACCCGATTTTAATGATTCTTTTTTTATTGGAAAGGAGAAATCCCAACGGCGGTACCATGATAAGGACACTAAGATCTGATGATGGCATCCAAGAGAAATCGAGTCGAACCTTCAAGTCGGTTTTTATTTTGTTAAAATTTACTTGTATACGTACAGGTAATTTTATCTTTTAGCTGCCAAAATGACTCTGCTCTGCCTGATGAGAAGCATAAGCAGAATGCAAGAGTGGTGGTGACCATTCTCAATGCGAATAAGGACAATGCAGTATGGTGACCCACACTATGGTAGCGGCCTAGTGAGATGCTTTTTCACACCCTGCTTAAAGGACCCGGGATCATAGTGGAACGGAAACACGTGTGTTCATTTTACTTTTATCATTAAATCAAATAATGTCAGTTTCAAACTTTTTCCGTGTACTTCAGGTGCAGTCAAATCGAACAGTCAAGCTCTGTATTATTTTTTCACAAATATTCCGTTTTCAAACCTAAAAATTCTAAATTCAATTTAAAAGTTTTGCTATATTCTGCCAGTCTTAGTCCTCAGAGGTTCGGTTTGCATTCAATACCGCTTATTGAAAATATCGGAATTTGATTTTTCGTTTCATAATATTTTTATATAAAGTGAGTATGTATTACTAAAGAAATTACCTATATATTTTTATGACGTCATATCATCTGCTTCTATATTTTATTTAAAAAACAAAAGAATTCAGCTGATTTTTTTTTATGGCTGGTTGCTTACATGACGTCAAACCTCGTTGAAAATATAATTGCTTTCAGCGGGAAAAACAGGAAGACAAAAATGGATTATTATGGATTATGAAATGGATTGGTATTATCTTCGTTTCCTTCGTTACTCCGTAGTTCGACGTATCTTCGGTAGATGGCGCTGTAGTATGTTATGTTGATGTTGCGCTGTATGTGGAGTACTAAGGCCATTGAAAACTCTTACATATAACTCTATTTTTCAGTTGCAACACCTCAAAATCCTTGCTCGCAAAAGCCTATGACCTTCCTCAAGAATCGTAGAATCTTCATACCAAAATTTAATTGAAATCGGTGCAGCGGTTTAGCCGTGAAGTGTAACATCTGGACAGACAGAACTCAAAAGAAAAAAGTCACTTTTGAATTTATAATAGTAAATACTAGCTAACCCAGCGAACTTCATACCGCCATATTTACATATCTGTCACAGCTTCCCACAGGCAGTGTACAGAAAAAAATGACTTTTCCCGTTATTATTTAATTTTTCTTGTATACGAATCTTGTCCTAACAATAACGAGCACATAAAAAAAAAGAATTATTTAATTTGATGCAGCCGATCGGAAGTTATGCGCGTACATACATTTCGGCGATTTATTTTTATATACATATGTATAGATTAATATGGTGGGCCTGTTCAACTATAGACAGTAAGGTTGGATAGGTCATTAGAATATGGACATCAAAATAAATAAAAATGCCGTATTTATGTCAAATTCAAAAAAAGAATGCACATAAATTGTCAAACCAGCAGTCGAACTAATTGAATTCAAGTCATTTTTATGAAACACAATCATTTAAACAACAAGTGTCGCGTCAACAACTGCAGTGGCTAGTTCTAAATTTAAATAAAGGAAATGCAACCCGCTGAACTGCGAGTCGTTGAACCTGTATCGATGACCGGCGAGGCCATTCACCTGTATAACGTAAGCGAAAACCTCCATAAGCTGTGCTAACTTTTTTATTAGTCTCAACTTTTTATTAGTCTCTTTGGGTTAGTATAAAGGAGATGTTTTCCAGGAAAGAATTCGCTCGGTTTTCTACAGAGAATATTTGTTGGGTTATTCCCAACGATTCTCAACGATTTTTCGCGGGAATTTGTTCGAATTGTTCTTTATTCAAATAAAAGTGTGGAGTTTATTTTGTTTTATAACTTAATTTACAGTTGCTGACTCTATTAATGCAATAAGAAAAGATCGATTGCATTAAAAAGAATTTAACAGTTATACGTTTTTTTTTTGTATGAGAGAGAGTTTACATTCTCATAATTGCTTCATTCTAATACCATTTAGATACTAACACCTTATATCAAACGTTTTAGACTGTCTTAAATAAGCTACGCGTGGCAACACTCGGTGGCAGCACTGTAGCGTGAGACAAAAGTAAAAAATATTGATTTTGGAGGGTGACAATAAGTTTATAATCAACGCCAGATTGTTTCGTCTCAAGTAAATAATGATAACATCTCTTTCTAACGTATTTCCTCTATAAATCATTAAAGATTTATGCTTGTTGGAGATCGTTATCAACAGCATTTAATAGTACACCGCAAGACATAGGCCTACCCTTAGAAAAGAAATTGTTTAATCTCTTTAAATAGTTTCAAAACCATCTTTGAAAAAAAAATGTGTACATTTTTAAATATATATTTATGGTTTTATTTAAAAAACTATAAACAAAAAATATAAACTTATCTTTATTATATAACATCCATTGCTGCACATTGGCCTTCCCCAAGGCTCCCCTACAACAACTGATACTGTGCTGTCTGAATACTTACATATACAATGTATTTGGGTCTTAATTTCCTTTTAAAATAATAACTATCATCCAAGCTAATCATTGCAACAAATAGCTATAAATTCTCAAAATAAAAAAAAACCCCGACATAATAACCTGAGTTCCCTCTAAACAGTAAAAAACACGTTATGCGCTTTCATTTGAGACCCCACTCTATGATATTTTTGCAGACATTCGGTTACTCTTCCCCACTTTCACCCCCATAACTTTTAAACGGATCAACCGATTTTCATGAAACATGTCTAAGAACACTCGCACGTAACTCACCTTTCATACAAAACGCTTCATCCGTTCGGGCGCTACGGTGCCACAGACAGACAGACAGACACGTGAAACTTATAACACCCCTCTTTTTGGTCGGGGGTTAAAAATTAAGTTTCAAGATATGCCATATAAAGCTCATAAAAACATTAACATTATCATATTAGCATACATAGTATGTATTGTTTGTATTATCAAATGAAACAAGCACAAATAAAGATGTCTGCCTCCTTAACCTACATACTCGAACTGTTATGCCTGTAATTGCGTCAGAAAATCGTAAATATACGACCTCCTAACCTATCTGGAAACCCCATCGAATGTCCCATAGACCTCCATTGAAACTAGGTAAACGGTTACATAACTCCCATGGGATGTAACTAATCAATACAGGTTGGAAATATGCCAGGATTGTCATGGAACACTTACTGGTAACAGTGGGCCTGCCAAATGTATCATTGGAGAGTTTCTTATTACGGAAACTGTTCTGACTTAGAGGTTTTATGATTTTTTGTATTATAGACTACATATACTGACGCCTAAATGATTAAAGGGGTAGACACAGGCTTATTGGACGTCCATATTCTGTTAACTGTAATTTTAGTGTTAGTTATGTAGTATTCAGAATTTGGATTAGGAAAAAAGTAATTGTATAAATTAAATTTCACTGTGCCTAAAGTGAGTTTACTGGACATTCACTCGATCGTCGCAGTGACTACGTTGGTCAATTGGCCCGCACTGCACTCTTCACCGATCGCAACGCCGAACGCGGACCCTGTAATGATTGAGTACATATATGAAAAATACACATACTTGGCCCTCTTCGCCAGATATGAACTGATGTCGATAATTCTTCATTCAATGACTGGTGTGAGACTTGATTCACGGGCGACAAAAAATATATTTCCACATCACATATTTGCCCGATGATTACAGCAAACTTACAACATTAAGAAATACAAAAACGTTACTCCATTAAATAAACATAAAAGAACTACATTCACTTATAAATTTGAAAACCTTCAATCTTGTCGTAAACCACAATACGTGAAACACTAAGTCTAAAACGTGAGTACGGTCTGCAAATGCTGCTGTGATCCCAGCTAAGCTTCAAAGATACAAAGTGAGCTCGCAGCTGCAGAACTCGCCGTGTCACCAGGCCACGTCACGCTTGGTAATCCGTGGTAAGGAGCATACAAAAGTACAACATAGCTACAGGTTCCTGAAAGCTGGATATTCCAATGTATTTTAGGTTTTAGTTTATAGTGTCAGACTCATATATTTTTTACTGGCTGCAGCCATCAACACCAATAGTGTGCAATGTATTTTATCAATATAAATGTCATAATTCAGCCTGCATCTAATTTGGTGATCAGAAGAAATTTAAAGATCTAAGAGTTCCATGTTAGGATCGTGGAAACTTTCAATCAAAATCCCGTTACAGTTTTGAGTAGACCAACAAAGTTCAGCAACCCTGATAAATATCACTAAGAAAAAAACTCCACTATTGTTTATTTTCCAAAATATTGATGAGCAGTAAGTAATTTTAGACTGATAGGAACATAAACCTTCCATTAAAATGTATCCCACCTTAAAAATAGAAATTCACTCGTGGTTCTTGAGTGGAAAACAGCCATGGATAGATGGTCAACAGGTCATGTATTGGCTCGTTTGTTACCTATCTTTAATCTATCGCAGTCCACTGCTGAATGAAGAACTTTCTCGGCAACTATTCAAGTCTTTTGCATTCTATATCAGTTAAAAAAAAATCTACTAAAATTGATAAAATAAATAACTTAATCACCTATAGCAACTCAGTAACCATACGCATATTCAAAGTATAAGCCCAAAGGGCCTATGCGAATCATTGTTATGACACAAAATGTATTTATGTGTGTGTGATATTCTGACTGTTATGTTTTGATTGTTATATGGGAGTCTAAAATGTGTGTGTGAAGATATCCTCTCGCAAAAAAATACTGTTTTGAATCTGAAACAGACGCTAAGTGTACTCCCCTCCTTTCAGTGGCCCGTGTTCCTCTACTACTAAACATGTTTTGCATGAAACAAAACATGATAAGTAAGTCAATTTTTGACGTGACAACATCTAATAAATTGATGAACGCCGGCTGCATGCACGAAAAAGGATGACTCGTTGTCCTGTTACGCTCATTGTCCCGTTACACCCATGTACATCGTTTTATGAGAAATGTCTCTCATCACTTCATCAATGTTCTGTTATGACGTTGTCACGTTAAACTATCGTCCGTAAACAGACTTAACAGACGACCATTTTTTTAATAGCTGAATCACTGCTAAATTACAATGCAGTTCTATTTTAAGCATTGCCATATAATGACACTTTTAATGCTCTGATGTTCTAAAACTTGGTAAGAAGTACTTCGTCAATCTGATTATTTTGAATATATTATGAACTTTGTAATTACGTTAGTCAAAGTAGAAAGCAAGCTGAAATTAAGGCATTAATTATTAATAACCACGGTAGGATATCACATTATGTATAACTTGTTGAAGCAAGTTTGACACACACTTGCTTAGACAAGATACACATTGATGGTAACAGTAACATGTCAACCGAAACTCTGGAAAATATATTGTAGCCAGCGTTACCAGACGTCCCGATTCTAGTGGGCGACCCGCTTTTTGAATCAAAATTGTAATGTCCCGCGCGGGACAGGTTTTGTCCCGCTTTTTGGGGATAACTGGACGACCAGTGAAGTTAGTTAGTTAGTCGTAGTGCTGTATCGTCACTAAAAGTGGCAGGCAATCAAAAAATCCACCATAACATTACAAATAGGGAATGGCACTAGTTCTTTCACGAATTAGGGATGATATGGCAGAAAAACAAAAATATTGCGAATGACCTTTTTTGGTTACTCAAATGCTATACGTTGATACGTTTTTTAACTTTGTCCCGCTGTCGACGAAAGAATCCCGATTTTTTTCACTAAAAAGTCTCAAATTCCCGATTTGACTAAAAAATCTGGCAACGCTGATTGTAGCCTACAATCATAAAGTGTGTCTCATTTTTAAGATTGAGAGTATAGTACTTGTTCAACATCAATATTCTGCAAACGCACATTCTGCGGTGGGGTGTTTGAAATTTTGTTAAAGACTTGCTTTTACCCGCGGCTCACATGTATGTCGATTATCGCAATAAAAAGTGATCTATATCCTTCTTTAAGAATCAAAGAATATCTGTGCCAAATTTCATTGAAATCGGTGCAGCGGTTTTACCGTGAAAGTGACAAACAGATAGACAGAGTTATTTTCGAATTTGTGACATTGGTATGGATTTAATCTTCTAATTCTCTAGCTCATTTGCTGAACAACATCTAAGAAATCTATTCTAGAATCAAACTTACTTGATCACGTGTTGTGTTTTTATTAAGTTTACACTTGACCAGTTTCGCCTTGCAACAACTTGTATTGCAACAAGTTCCATCAAGTGCCGACAATCGAGAGGATAAATTACTTAACGAAGAAATCGCTTGACACTGACTTTCGGTGAAGTCGTGATATCACTCCTGTCGAACCAGCCCATTAGCGCTCTTTACCCCAAGAATCCTATTCTTCGTTTCAAAGGTAAGAATAAATGAAGTCCTTTAATTCAGTATCTATTATATTAAAATAGCCACCTTTGTCACTACTTGTGTCATGAATATTTTAACCAAAAACAATTCCCGTTACTTACGTGTTCCATAGCCAAAATATCGTCAATTTCATTTTCCTTATGGACAAAATGACAAACTTTTGCCATCTACCTGTGACAGTATGCCCCTGCCAAACGAATCGCAAAATCGCCATCCCTTATTCATGAATCCGAGTAAAATCATAGTGTCTCCATCGTCCGCTTCGAAAACCAACTCCACGGCAAAGTGCTTATCAAGCGCTTTATACACAAGTAGTTTTAGGTATTCTAATTGTGTATCTATTTCTGTACTATTTGTATCTGCAATGTGTACCTCATTGACATGTTTATACGTGGCAACGAAAATCAGTTGACTAATATTTTATAAAGTTTGGACTTAAATGCCTTTTTAAATGAAAATCTATACTATACTAATATTATAAAGCTGCAGAGTTTGTTTGTTTGTTTGTTTGTTTGAACGCGCTAATCTCAGGATCTATTGGTCCGATTTGAAAAATTCTTTCAGTGTTGGATAGTCCATCTATCGAGGAAGGCTATAGGCTATATTTTATTTTCATAAAAAATAGAGATCCGTAAGAAAATTGCTAATTTGTAACCCAAGGTGTGAAATCGAAAACCTATTTTTGCATGCGCTGCAAAAAGTATTGACAATAGAACAAAATAATGTATTACGGGTTTGTAGGTCCCATTAAGATCTACAAAAAAGTCCGCGAGAGCATATATCTAACTATCATGGTTTGGTCACAATAACCGCTTTTGTGTTCAAAAAATTATTAAATCGTCTGAAGAAAGAAACTACGTTAAATGTGTATCGTAATATTAATCCTTATCTAAATAAAGCATTATGTTATCAAGGGTATTTATGTAGAAGTAAAATACTTTTTGTTTCATCCCATTCGGACATTTCGTTTAGAAGTTATCACGAGTATAAGACGCTAAGAGTTGGTACCTATTATTGAGTTATTTGCCAAAGAGTTTTTATCAACATAATACCTAATATTAGTCTTTATCCAAATAAATGTGTTGTTGATTATGAGTATTAGATCTTAGAAGAGTATAATAAATACATCTATACTAATATATACAGCTGAAGAGTTTTTGTTTTTTTGAACGCGCTAATCTCAGGAACTACTGGTCCAATTTGAAAAAGTTCTTTCAGTGTTAGATATCCCGTTTAGCGAGGAAGTTTATCGAGTTTATCTATATCATCACGCTATGACCAATAGGAGCGGAGTACCAATGAAGAATTATTCAAAAACGGGGGGAAACTATTACGTTACGGGCAATAGGAGACGCAAACGACGTTGCGTGGGTCAGCTAGTGGGATATAATCTCACTATAGCTTAGAAATTAATAAGTTGGAACTACAAAAAATACTTGCACTTGGTCTCTTAAAAAAGGTGAGAAATTGTAGCCTCACTCACAAACGTGGAAAAAGAATTCTCCTCAAATATTTATACATTGATAACTTGAGATATCTCACACTTGACTGTTGATCTCAGAGTACTATGCTAACAAATCTGTTCGTAAACAAATGCTTATAAAAAATTAAAAAGCTTTTTACAAACAAGATTTTACTGGAATGCCTCGAGACGAATCAAACGAGTTCAAACTCGATGATGTTGCGACGTTTCTTTACGGAGTTCCTATGGCCACCTTCCAGCTCCAGCATCAGATCAGCTCCAGGTCATTATAGTATGGTATTGTCACGCTGTATACATATGCTAGCAAAATTTCAGCAAAATCGGTTGAAGATATCTGCTTCAAAATTGAGTTACAAGATTCCACCCGAACATACAAGCATACATACATACATTGCAAGTTAATAAAAAGCTTCTAAATAACGTTATATCCAATAAGATCATTCTGACTTCAAAAACAATTTTAAGTACTTACAAAAGAAACTATTTATACCAGACGTTTGATACAATAATAGACATTAAGAAAACAAAAAAATAATATTTTCAGAAAATAAATATTCAAAGAAACAACGTAAAACCTATTAAGCCGGTCCACTGGTCATGTGACGTCACAGAATAAAGATTTATGCTCCGCAGAGGATAATATCCTTGGTCATTATCCTGTTTAGTAATGTCCCTGGCGAAGTACCAGCCAAAGAACAGGCTGCGACTCCTAAATATTTTATTGCTACTTGTTATATCCATAATTACATCATTATTGGGCCAAAAAACATAACAGTCCTTTGCTTTCTTCAATGCATTCTAATTTAGATCTTCAAAGATTATTTTTCCTTTATAATTCTAATCTGGATCTTCAATAAGAATTAATTTGTATTTTTCTTTATATTAAACTGAAAGAGATACAAAAGCATGTTTAAAACTAGCTTTTACACGCCGCTTCGCTCACGCAGACTTTCATCCCCTGATTTACCCCCTTAGGGGTAGAATTTCAAAAATTCCTTTCTTAGTGCTCACTCACGTTACATAAAGAACCTACATGCAAAATTTCAGGATTCTAGCTTCAGCGGTATGGGCTGTGCGTTGATCTCTGGGTATGTCAGTCAGTCAGTCAGTCACCTTCCTCTTTTATATATATAGATAACGAAGGAACAGTTAGTTAGATGCGTCATTGGATTAAAATCTACAATAAATTAACTAGTCGAGCTTCCCTGAACTAGTATTATCATCAATGGCCTGAAATAATCCACTATTGGACATAGACTCTTTATTGGACAGAAGATTTTTGCATACTGTGTCCCGTTGGTCAGAGGGTTTGAACTGAAATTTTCTTCTCTTTGCAGTGCCTTAATCTTGCGCAGTTAATTCTTCAGTCAGCTATTACGATACAAGTGGGATATATAAAGGTGCTAGCAATCCATTTTCTTAATCTATCACCACATGATCGCTCCGAACTACATGCATGGGTAAATCCATACTTCTTAAAACGACTAGTTTATTTGTCTACTGAAACTGTCATACATTGAGGTATAACATGTACGTATTTTTACGGTTCCGTACATCAAAAGAAAAAAACGGAACCCTTATAGGATCACTTTGCCGTTCGTCTGTCTGTCAAGACTCTTTTTCTCAGGAACGCGCGTAGGTATCAAGCTGAAATTCTTATCAAATAAATACTCAGGTCTTGGAGCTGTGAAAAAAGTTAAACTTCTAAGCCAACGCAATCCAAAGATACATCCGTTTATGCTGCAAATTTTCGACACTCGCAAGGGATTCGAAATCTACAGGGTACTTTCCATGAACTCAGAATCTTGAAACTGGTACGAAGCACAGATAAAGGAAAAATTGCTAGAAGCATAAATTTTTTGTTACATTATATGTGGCCACATCCACATACAGCGCATCAAGAAAACATATGACATCGCCACATCATATAATATGTCTACAGGTTTGTACAGAACCCTCGGTGCGCGAGTCCGACTCGCACTTGGCCGGTTTTATTGAAGTGAAAACTTCTTTAGCGGCGTTGTGAACTTTTAAAAATGTATGGGAAGGATAAAATGTATTAAACTCGCGTCAGGAAATCTGACGCGGCAGAACACGTGACCAGACCTAGGACGGCGCGGCGGCTGTATATAGGCGGATACTGCGGTTCAGGGCGCCTTGAAGACGAGTCAACAAGGCCGTCACTTTCTTTAAAAACATTAGTGTTTCTTAGAGACGACGTAAATTAGATAATATAATAAATCAATTTTGTATGTTCAATATATTTGTAAAATAAATAAGCGTTTAAAATATGGAAATTGAACAAAGTGCATCTATAATTGAAAAAAGTGACAAAGAAATAGTGAAAGAAAATGAGTGAGTACTTTGTAAAAATACTAGATAAAAACCCGACTTCGCTCGGGTAATATGTTTATACTGCATTAACCTATATTTTTATAACATCACAATAAATATTTCTGTAGTTGTCGGTTCTCACGAAATGTTTTACTTCTTTTTATCGCGCTATTTAAAAAGCAAAGAGGTTCATTTGAGATGAGCTTAAACAACTGTTTGTTTATAGTTTTGAGTTTTCACTTCAGTCGGCAATCCTCATGACTGCTTTGTGTTTTTGGGGTTCCGTGCCAAAGGCAAAAAACGGAATCTTTATAGATTCTTCATGTCTGTCTGTCTGTTCGTCCGGCTTATGTCACAGCCACTTTTTTCCGAAAGTATAAGATACCACTAGATAGAACTATACTCTTGAGACTTGGTAAGTAGATGTATTCTGTGAACCGCATTAAGATTTTCACAAAAAAAAATAAAAAAAACAATAAATTTTGTGGGTCCCCATACTTAGAACTGAAACAGAAAATCATTTTTTTTATCAAACCCATTAGTATGGGGTATCTATGGATAGGTCTTCAAAAATAGCACTGAGGTTTCTAATATTTTTTTTTTCTAAACTTAATAGTTTGCGTGAGAGACACTTCCAAAGTGGTAAAATAAAAATTTCGGACATCTAAGACACAACGCCATCTAGTCCCAAGCTAAGCAGAGCTTGTGTTATGGGTACTAAGCAATACATAGAAAACACCCAAACTCCGAAACAAAAATTTGCAGATCATACAAATATTTAGTCAGACCCGGGAATCGAATCCGAGACCTCAAGCACAGCAGTCGCATACGCTACCACTACGTTACCCCCCCCCCCTCCCCTGTAACTTCTAAAATAAGAGAATGATAAACTAAAAAAATTATATGATGTACATTACCATGCAAACTTCCACCAAAAATTGGTTTGAACGACATCTAGTAAGTCGTTTTTTTTTTAATAGGTCATAAATCATAAACAGAACTTTATCGATAAAAGTTACAACGAACTACAACAACTTTTATATTATGTTACTTCATCATCATCATTTCAGCCGAAAGACGTCCACTGCTGGACATAGGCCTATAACATTATGTTACTTGCTGCTACGGAATCCTTATGCGCGAGTCCGATTTTTTTTATAATTTATTTAAGGAGCTTAGCCACAACTATGACTATGTCGCCTTTTGTATTTATCAGCAGTTTGTCTAATATACAGTAAATAAATATATTATTTCAATCGTTTTTTTTTCAAGTATGGTAATGCTTTACTAACTTGTGAAGAATACTGCCGGTTTTCTGTTTTATCATAATACATATGTAACACTATTCAAATGTAAGGTAAGGTCGATAAATATCGGTCTAATCTGTCAAAACTTCTGGCAATTGCTGTCAATAAGACACTTCAGCGGTGAACCACCCGTGAAAGTACGTAAATTCTCCAGAAAAATATTATTTAATTTACGAACATCACAAAGGAAGTAATTTAATTAAGTTTCTTTCTCAACCGCAAATATTTCTCTTAAAACCTTAAAAATTAACGTCTACTACCACATTTGGCAAACAAGAAGCCGGCGGTTTACGAGGCGACCGCAGTTAAAGCGCGGTTACTGCGGTCTGTGTTTTATTTCTGTCTAATGCATAAAGATAGAACGAGATAAGTACGGCTGAGGTTTGATTACATCTCGACGACATAATACAGCGGAATTTTAAAAAATCTAGGAAAGGAATTTAAATTATTAAAACTATCGAGCTTTACTACAGTAGCATTTGATAATAATTAATTTAATAGCCGTCTGATCCCAAATATGGCCGTGCCTATACTAAGACTTAAAGCTTAATGTCCCTTATGACCCCCTGAAGTGGCAGACGGCGTCCACATTATTCTTTGTGTTCGACTTTAAGCTTCGTACTTGACCTCACTCCGCGTCTTGCATTTTTTTACCAGATTTGTGACAATTTGTCACCGGGTTTGCTTTGGGCGGCCACGCTATGTTACAGCAATTGAGTAGATACGCAAAATATTGTAAAATAGTCAAGTATTTACTAAACCATTTCAACGTAATCTTCATTTATCTGTATATTATTTCAATTTCCTATCGTCTCCGAACCGAACATCGTGAAATAACAAGAAACCAACATTATCGACATGTCAATAAGCTTAATAACTTTCTGCTAAGTTGTGTGACAGGAAATTGAGTTTGGAACAACATTATACACCACATGTAGGTTTAACAGTATCGTGTTTGTAATCGAGAAGATATAGACATTTTAATTAATTCTAAGAAAGTTACATAATTAGATTTTCCTTGATTTGAAAATCTAGCTTGCCTTGATGTACATCATCATCATCAGCCTATCGCAGTCCACTGCTGGCCATAGGCCTCTCCAATGTAAATTGTCTATTTATGTAAACGGATTTGATTAAAAACTAAATAATCTGTTGTTTTTAAAAGTCGCCAGAGACCAAGGTCATAGGCTTACTGTGAAATTTACTATTTGTACTCTATGAATTGTATATGACGTAAGCGTAGTATTTCAGCACAACCGATCTGTGAAGCAAATTGTCGACTGAGAAATTTTCGAGCAGATATGACATTAAGCCTACGAAAACAGTGCAAAAGCACTTAAGAATAACGTTCTTGAGTTATCCATGGGTTGCGGTAGTCATTTATCATCAGAAGACTCGCTTGCTCATTTGTCCACGATGTCATACAAAACCCGAAAAAATTTAAAAGAAAAATTAAACTTGCTCTTTCCAAAATTTAGTACATTGAGAAAAATTAGGGTAAGTGATAGTAGGTACATAGTTTTCAAGTATTTAAATATTCCAGATAATTACTACCTAGGTTTAGGTAATATCATTCAAAGTAAGCAAATTTCTCTCACCTATAACTTATCGAAAGACTAATGTAGTACCTAATTTAAATCGTCTAATAAATACAGTCTAGATAAGAAAATTGGTTAAAAGGGCTATACAATTATAGCAAATCGTCCCACAAATTCCGGTGTAATTACCGGCCAGGTTAATGGTCCACTTAATCAAGCACAGCTTCCAATTCATTATGATACTGATTTGTGATCGAATGGATGGAGAGCCTCTTTTGGTAATGTCGTTAAAGAATTGTGGAGGTTAGGTGGTTTTATAATTGATTTTCTTTACGGATGAAGTGCTTTTGATGAGATGAGGGAAGCAAAAGCTGAAATTATTGGATTATTTGTTGTTTTGATACTTGTGTGTTTTGAGAATATATTCTATTGAAATTTTAAATGGTTCTCAATTTGGCGGCTTTTTTAAATGTTTGTTCTCTCAGTATTTCATAATGAAAGACAGACATGAAAGAGTAACAGACAGACAGACATAATTACTTTTTAATTAGTAATATTAGTGTGGACAAAGAAAGTAAATAAGATAGGTGCATTTTCTCACTCTTTATGTAATACATCTCCATCTTATCGTCACATTTGCATTCTAACACCGTATATACTAAACACAAACTTTGATTAAGTTCTTAAACTAACAAGATTAGAAACAAGATGCTAAACACTTCCAAACTTCTAAGTTACAGGTTCAGCATAGTTTATTACCCGGTTGAAGAGTCGGGTTCAACGACAAAATTGCAGCAGGTACTTAATTCCTTGGACTACAGCATTGTTTTATAAGACAAAAGTGGTTGACTAAAATGAGTCATGGTTTCTGAACAATGTAAGCAGCAACTATCATCTGCTAAAGAACAATGATTTCTCTTGAATGTCCAGTTTTTAACAGACTTCAAAAAAAGGAGGAGGTTATCAATTCGACTGTATTTTTTTTTGTTACCTCGTAACTTTTGACTCGGTGAACCGCTTTGAATGATTCTTTTTTATTTAAAAGCTGGTGCTTCTCGTGTGTCCGTGGTTCCATTATAATTTGGTCTAGTTCTTGAAGTCGGTTTTTTTTTGTTAAAATTTGTCATTTTTTGTTTTTCTCATTAATGATTTATTGACTGCTATTCTACTTTGCCTGTAATTTCTTGGTTAGCAAGTCTATATAACGACATTTTAAGTTGTACTAGTCCATATAAAAACACACAAGACAATAATAACAAACATATCTAGAACTATTACGGAAAAAACCTGTCTGTTTGTACCGAACATATCAGCATGCTACTTTTAGTATAGTTGCTGCAATCAGTTGCAGCTAGAACTGAATTCTGTAATCTATATAAGGCGTTAGGGGACAGTGACTTTACGATTTCCGTCCTCCATAAGCGCAAGCCTGGGGGTGACAGATGAGGCCATCTATCACCCTAGCAGAAGCAGGCCGGACTGGCAGCGCGAGCTCTATAAAGTGCTCGCGCTCTTTTCTAAATAGAAAAGGAGCATCAGGGTTCCGCCGGGTGGGGGTGAGGACGCTGCGGAGCGTGCGCGCCCTGGGGAACTGTAACGGGAAAATTGGGGTTCCCACACAGGAGGGGGCCATCTACAAGACGTAGGTGGCCCGAGGTACGTAAGGGTTCAAGATTTTCCTTTCTGGTGAGCACCTGGTTCCCCGGCATCTAATACCCGAGACGGCGTGTCCGACATGCCACCAGTAGTCGGTATCCGAGGGGATTTCCGAGTAGAAAAAAAAGGGGAACAGTAACGTAACGTAAATTTAACAATTCCAAGTTTATTATTTACAAATCTTACAAAGAGGTGAATTTTGTGAGGTTGTAGGGAGTAATCAATTCAAGTAATCAAACAATAACATTTAATATAATACGACACACACACACCCATATATTTACCACCAGACAAGGACGGACCGACGACACCGGGCACGGGCCCTATCGTAATACCAGCGCTGTAGTCACTCACTCTGGCTACAGCAGTATGCTGAGATAGGCGCCTTTTCGGGCATTGCACAGGGCAATTGCTTGTACTTTTTTATCTTACGTCTGTATAAAACCATGTACCTACTGTCCTGTGTATGTCAGAATAAATAATTTTCTTTCTTTCTTAATCTCTGGATCTACTGAACCGATTTAGAAAAATGTTTTATCAATTGAAGGCCACATTTTTTTTAGTGTTATATATATTAACTTGAAAAATGATTTACACGATAGCCGCTTGCAAAAAAAAAAAAAATATATATATGAATTACTTGTTTGAATGAACCAAAAGGGATATAAAGATGAAAGGTTGACATTTGGTGCTTTTGATGTTGTAAGTAAGAAATAATTTTATTGGGAAAAGAACCCATGACTTATCTTAATAAAAAGTATCACTAGCTATCCACCACCAGATCAGTTGAAATGAGAAAATAAAACTACTTTTTCTTTTAAAATGGAAAAGGCATTTTATTTTCCTACATTGATCCCAGCATCTTTTCTAACCTTTTATAAACCGATTTGCAACAATCTAGTCACTTATATTGGCACGACTGTCTTCTAAGCTGCACTCTTGTCGCTGTTAGTTCCTAAGTTAAATCGTCTCTTGCCGATATAGAAACTTCTAGGAAAAGATTTATAAAAATCTTGTAGTTTTATCTTGTATATTGGTAAGTGGTTGGAGAGAAATCTTAAAGAAGTTTTGTTCCTTTTCAGGTAAAAAACAATGTTGTATAATTTAAATTACTGATTGTTTTAATTGCAAAATTAATTATACCATAACTTTCTAAAAGAAATGAAGCAAATTTTAATGTCTATAGTACCACCGTCGTCTGCCAGTGTTCCTGCCATTCTCCTTTTTTTGCGCATTTTGTAACATTGCAAATGGTTTTTGACTCTTTAGAAACTGTGAGGCCAGCAAAAGGATATGTTCTTTAAAATACATAGGCAGTCAGGCAGGTATCAATATTTTATTCTACCTCTGTTGTTCTACCTGTATTGTAACACTTTTTTTTATTTCACAGCCTGCCAAAGTAACTCTGCCCAGTCTGATGGAAAGGTTGAGTAGAATCCAACAGTGGGAGACATCCATACTCACAGACACTTACAGACAATGCAGTATGGCGTCCCACACTATGGCGGCCTAGTAAGATGCTTTTTCACCTCCCGCTTAAAAAACCCGGGATCATAATTTCGGAGAACACGTGCGCTGGTAGTGAGTTCCAGTTTTTAACTGCTCGGCACAGGAAGGAAGAACCAAACCGTTTAGTTCGAGAGCGTATTTCTACGGCTCTGACGCGGTGACTTGGTAGGTGTCAGACAGTAATAGGTGTTACTATTTCAATATTATTACAAGCTTTTTATTAACTTGCAATGTATGTATGTATGCTTGTATGTTCGGGTGGTTTCTTGCAACTCAATTTTGAAGCAGATAGGCATCTTCAACTGATTTTGCTGAAATTTTGCAAGCATATGTATACAGCGTGGCAATTCAATACTATAATGACATGGAGCTGATGTGATGCTGGAGCTGGAAGGTGGCCATAGGAACTCTGTAAAGAAACGTCGCAACATCATCGAGTTTGGACTCGTTTGATTCGTCTCGAGGTATTCCAGTAAAAGCTTGTTTTTAAAAAGCTTTTTAATTTAATTTATTTTTCAAATATTTATGTTCCTACTTGGTAAAAGACAAATAAAATTTGCTAACCAACGCTTTAAGTGACTGTACACTACAATCGAGCTAGTCCATTTGTGTTGACGTATGATTATCTTCGGGCTGTTCTACTGATCTTATTCCCTGTTCTAGACTATAACTTATCTCCATACCAGACAACTCCCAATTTTGCTTTACCTTTCTCGCGTTATTAAAGAGCAAACTTTAAAAAAAATTGTGTACAATATTATTATATTATTCAGCGTTTTTTTTTTTTATTTTTTATGTTAAAATGAATGCAATGTAAAGGAGTTTCGTTATGTTAGTTTAAAAGAAATATTGTGTTGTGTTTTGAATTTAGAATTGCTAGTTCCATTGTTGGTTGTTATTGACAAAATATTAATATACATCTTGCTGCCAAGAAAGTGGTTTTCTTTAATATTTTCTACAGGTTATCGGTCCCAGACATCAGCAAACTAGCCTGGTAGAATAGCAAAGCTAAAGTAAGCAAAAGAAAATAGTGTGAAAGCATTTTTTGGTATTGTGGTATATCGACGGAAAGGAAGGTTAAGAAAAGAACATTTTCATCGAGAAGGAGTATACTTGTCTAAGTGAAGGCAAGGCAGGAAGGCAAGATGGAAGGAAGCAATAGTAATAATGTGATTAAACTGGAAGGCACAAGGAATTGGAACATATGGAGATTCCAAGTTAAAGTACTATTGAGGGGCCATGGATGGCTGGATATTGTCGAAGGGCGGAAGGCTAAACCTGAAGAGGCCGCTGCACGAACCCTATGGGAGACTAGCGATGCTAAGGCTCAGGCGCTACTGGTTACAAGAATGACAGAAGATGTCATGTTACATCTCATAACTTGCACATCGTCGGCTGAAATGTGGCGGAAGCTACTAAGTATATATGAACAGAAATCGGAAACCAGTATACATATATTACAGCAGCGTTTTTTCCAATACAAATTTGACAAAGGAGTTGAAATGTCTATGTTTTTAGCAAAAATCCAAGAGATGCAAAGTCAAATAAAACAAATGGGTGAGGACATATCAGATAAGTTTGTCATAACTAAAGTTCTAATGAGTTTGCCGGACGAATACAAACATTTTATATCGGAGTGGGAATCTGCACCGGATGATAAACAAACATTCGACAATTTAGTGGCCCGGTTATTAGTCGAAGAGGAGAGGTTGAAGGAAAATACAAAAACGGAAGAAACTGCATCCTCGTCGGCTGAGGCGTTTTTAGCAAAAAGGAACGTAAAGTGCTTTAAGTGTGGTAAAATCGGTCATTTTCAAACCGAGTGTAAAAATAATAAAGACAATGATAAAAATGTGGATAATAAGTGCTATTATTGTGGTAAATTCGGACACTATAAGGCACAGTGTCGTTTTAGAAAAACAAAAAACAATAAGAAGACAAGTAATGCGTTTGTGGTGACGGACTTAGTATTTGAACAGTACCAAGGATCAATGTGGTTAGTGGACTCTGGGGCTAGCGACCATATGTGTCGTGATCGCTCATTATTTTCAACATTTACCAGTGTTTCACAAAAATCAGTCATAGTCGGTAACGGCGCTGTCATCAAGGTGTTAGGTTATGGACAGATGTCAGTGCAAGTTCATAACGGGAGTGAATGGTTAGATACGACCATAGACAATGTATTGTTCGTGCCCGATCTAAAGACAAATCTGTTCTCGGTGAATCGCGCCGCTGACCGCGGATATGTCATAGTGACAGATGACAACTTGTGTAAGTTTTATAAAAACAATGTTGTTTGTGCTGTTGCAAAAAGAACTGAAAACTCTTACTATTTGAATTTTCGCTTCAAACGCGAGATTGCGAGTGCTCCAAAAGTAGTGAAGAACGACATAAATGATTGGCATGAAAAGTTTGCCCACATGGTTGGATATGGTGAAAATATTAAGGGCTACAGAGTGTATTTTTCAGACAAGAATTCTGTAGATACAAAAAGGGATGTCATTTTCTTAAACAAAGAGGCAAATGAAGGTCATAAATTTATTGAACCGGTCATGCTAGATGTGAACAGTCCAACTCCCGCTTCACAAGATGATTTACCAGAATTTGTGATGGAGGAAGAAGTAAAATGTGATGAATCACAGAATGATACTCTAACTAGTATGAATATAAACACATCTGTAGATGAAAGTGAGTCTCAAAGTGATTATGAATCGCTTGATGATGTTCCATCATCAGTTAGAGAAATACCAGAATTCAGGAGTGAAAGAGTGAAACGAGTACGGAAACAAACATCATTCTATCAGTGTAACAATGTTGTGAGTGTAGAGAATGAGCCAGAGACCTACAAGGAAGCTATGAGCAGGAGAGATGCCAATAAATGGAAGGAGGCAATTAATAGGGAACTGCAAACCCTGAGAGACAACAACACTTGGGACTTCTGCAGTGCACCGGTGAGTGAAAAAGTTATTAGTAGCAAGTGGGTTTTTAAACTAAAAGGAAATGATAGTGTTAAGCAGTATAAAGCGAGACTAGTAGCTAGAGGGTTTGAACAAAATAGTGACTATGAATTAAGTGATATTTATGCACCTGTTGCAAGGTTATCGACTTTTAGAGTTTTTGTGGCTGTAGCAACTAAATTAAACTTGCCCATATATCAATTGGATGTAACGGGGGCATTTTTGTATGGAGACATAGATAAAAGTGTGTATATAAAGTTGCCAGAAGGAGCTTATTCGGGTGAAAATAATATTGTCAAGTTAAACAAGTCTTTGTATGGCTTAAAAAGTTCACCAAAATGTTGGAACTTAAAATTTAATTCTGTAATGGATAGAGAAGGATTTATAAGATCTAAGTGTGATTCTTGTTTATATAAAAGGAGTAGTGGTAAGGATAGAATGTATATTTTACTGTATGTCGATGATATTTTGATTTATGGGTCTAGCGAGGAACATATTTCACTAATAAAGTCAAAGTTAAATAAGGAATTTAAAATGAAGGATATGGGCCTAATTTCAAATTTTCTAGGCATACATGTAAAGCAAGATTTAAAGACAGGTATTACTGAATTAGATCAACGAAGTTACTTAGAAAGTATTCTCAAAAAATTTAATATGGAAGATTGTAAGGATATGTTAACTCCCATGGATCAAAACTTTAATGCCAAAATATTTGCAAATAATACTACTTATACGGATAACACTACTGAGAACCTATGTAGACAAATTATAGGTTATTTAATGTATGCTGCATCTGGTACTAGACCAGACTTGTGTTATCCAGTGTCACTGTTAAGTAGGTATCAAACCTGTGCAAATAATGAGTTATTAAGTGCATTAAAGAGGGTGTTAAGATATGTGAAGTATAGTTTAAATTTCAAATTAGTATATAAATGTAATGATATTGTTTTGGAAGGATATTGTGATGCTGATTGGGGCGGAGACCTGAAGGACAGGAAGTCTACCTCGGGTTACATGTTTATGTTGTCAAACTGTCTGGTTGTATGGTGCTCTAAGAAACAAGCATCTGTCAGTCTGTCTTCCACAGAATCAGAATATGTATCAATGAGCATGGCTGCTAGTGATGCGTCATGGCTTATAAATTTGTTATTAGATTTTAATTATGAAAATGTTTGTCCAGTCAACATATTCTGTGATAATCAGTCTGCCATAATAAATGCAAAATCAGATAATATGAAACGCTTAAAACATGTTGACCTCCGATATCATTTTGTCAAGGATTTAGTTAAAGAGAATAAGATCTGCATAAACTATATTAAAACTAGTGAACAACCAGCAGATATGCTAACTAAGGCTTTAGGTAAAGAGTTAATTTTAAGACATTTAAGAAAGTGTGGCATTATGAACACAACTATAGATTCTAGTTGATTTATGTATTGTTAAAGTTTGATTTATTGTTTAGTTAGCTATTTTAAGTTTTTTTTGTGTGGGGTTAAATAAATGTAGTTACATTGAGGAGGGGTGTTAAAATGAATGCAATGTAAAGGAGTTTCGTTATGTTAGTTTAAAAGAAATATTGTGTTGTGTTTTGAATTTAGAATTGCTAGTTCCATTGTTGGTTGTTATTGACAAAATATTAATATACATCTTGCTGCCAAGAAAGTGGTTTTCTTTAATATTTTCTACAAATATTTTCTATTTTGATTTATGGGTCTAGCGAGGAACATATTTCACTAATAAAGTCAAAGTTAAATAAGGAATTTAAAATGAAGGTTATGGGTCCCAGACATCAGCAAACTAGCCTGGTAGAATAGCAAAGCTAAAGTAAGCAAAAGAAAATAGTGTGAAAGCATTTTTTTGGTATTGTGGTATATCGACGGAAAGGAAGGTTAAGAAAAGAACATTTTCATCGAGAAGGAGTATACTTGTCTAAGTGAAGGCAAGGCAGGAAGGCAAGATGGAAGGAAGCAACAGTAATAATGTGATTAAACTGGAAGGCACAAGGAATTGGAACATATGGAGATTCCAAGTTAAAGTACTATTGAGGGGCCATGGATGGCTGGATATTGTCGAAGGGCGGAAGGCTAAACCTGAAGAGGCTGCTGCACGAACCCTATGGGAGACTAGCGATGCTAAGGCTCAGGCGCTACTGGTTACAAGAATGACAGAAGATGTCATGTTACATCTCATAACTTGCACATCGTCGGCTGAAATGTGGCGGAAGCTACTAAGTATATATGAACAGAAATCGGAAACCAGTATACATATATTACAGCAGCGTTTTTTCCAATACAAATTTGACAAAGGAGTTGAAATGTCTATGTTTTTAGCAAAAATCCAAGAGATGCAAAGTCAAATAAAACAAATGGGTGAGGACATATCAGATAAGTTTGTCATAACTAAAGTTCTAATGAGTTTGCCGGACGAATACAAACATTTTATATCGGCGTGGGAATCTGCACCGGATGATAAACAAACATTCGACAATTTAGTGGCCCGGTTATTAGTCGAAGAGGAGAGGTTGAAGGAAAATACAAAAACGGAAGAAACTGCATCCTCGTCGGCTGAGGCGTTTTTAGCAAAAAGGAACGTAAAGTGCTTTAAGTGTGGTAAAATCGGTCATTTTCAAACCGAGTGTAAAAATAATAAAGACAATGATAAAAATGTGGATAATAAGTGCTATTATTGTGGTAAATTCGGACACTATAAGGCACAGTGTCGTTTTAGAAAAACAAAAAACAATAAGAAGACAAGTAATGCGTTTGTGGTGACGGACTTAGTGTTTGAACAGTACCAAGGATCAATGTGGTTAGTGGACTCTGGGGCTAGCGACCATATGTGTCGTGATCGCTCATTATTTTCAACATTTACCAGTGTTTCACAAAAATCAGTCATAGTCGGTAACGGCGCTGTCATCAAGGTGTTAGGTTATGGACAGATGTCAGTGCAAGTTCATAACGGGAGTGAATGGTTAGATACGACCATAGACAATGTATTGTTCGTGCCCGATCTAAAGACAAATCTGTTCTCGGTGAATCGCGCCGCTGACCGCGGATATGTCATAGTGACAGATGACAACTTGTGTTATCCAGTGTCACTGTTAAGTAGGTATCAAACCTGTGCAAATAATGAGTTATTAAGTGCATTAAAGAGGGTGTTAAGATATGTGAAGTATAGTTTAAATTTCAAATTAGTATATAAATGTAATGATATTGTTTTGGAAGGATATTGTGATGCTGATTGGGGCGGAGACCTGAAGGACAGGAAGTCTACCTCGGGTTACATGTTTATGTTGTCAAACTGTCTGGTTGTATGGTGCTCTAAGAAACAAGCATCTGTCAGTCTGTCTTCTACAGAATCAGAATATGTATCAATGAGCATGGCTGCTAGTGATGCGTCATGGCTTATAAATTTGTTATTAGATTTTAATTATGAAAATGTTTGTCCAGTCAACATATTCTGTGATAATCAGTCTGCCATAATAAATGCAAAATCAGATAATATGAAACGCTTAAAACATGTTGACCTCCGATATCATTTTGTCAAGGATTTAGTTAAAGAGAATAAGATCTGCATAAACTATATTAAAACTAGTGAACAACCAGCAGATATGCTAACTAAGGCTTTAGGTAAAGAGTTAATTTTAAGACATTTAAGAAAGTGTGGCATTATGAACACAACTATAGATTCTAGTTGATTTATGTATTGTTAAAGTTTGATTTATTGTTTAGTTAGCTATTTTAAGTTTTTTTTTTTGTGTGGGGTTAAATAAATGTAGTTACATTGAGGAGGGGTGTTAAAATGAATGCAATGTAAAGGAGTTTCGTTATGTTAGTTTAAAAGAAATATTGTGTTTTGAATTTAGAATTGCTAGTTCCATTGTTGGTTGTTATTGACAAAATATTAATATACATCTTGCTGCCAAGAAAGTGGTTTTCTTTAATATTTTCTACAGGTTATGGGCCCAGACTAATAATAGACTAATAGACTTTTTTATATAATTTGCCTAAGGGCGCGTTTATAACACGCGTGACCGCAGCGCGGCTGCTGCCAGGAAGGGTCCTGGTGGACCCCACAGGCGCGCAGCGAATTTAATTACATATTATTTGTACCGACAGAACACAAATGAAGTTTAAGCATGATTGACGTGTCAATGTCGCGCGGGCCATATGAAGTTGCCGCGCGGCCGCCGCGTGGCTGCCGCGCGGTTTGGTTACTACTATGAATTTATACGTTGTTGACTAGTCAACAAAGTTTAAATTGCTATAAAAAGAAACAAGTCCGCAACCAATACGCGGCGATCGCGCGGCGACCGCTAGAAAATTTTCGCGTCGTCTAACTGGGCCCTAAAGCGTTGCCGTAGAATTGCCTTTACAAAAATACTTACCTTAAGAAAACAAACTCCTTATTCACAATTAGCATTCGTATTTTCGGTTACAAACAGCTTACCCAATCGCCTCTTAACCTAATTGCTCCGATGTCTCATTCCGTAACACATTAATATTCTTGTTTGTCTCATAAATCTTACATTTCTGCTTTTCATTTGCTCTTCAGATTCTATGAAAGCGGGCGCTGTCTAACGCAAGTGCCTATTCAGTTGATTGTGGCTTTTATGAAGCTATTCGTAAAAAATAATGATTTCTTTGTCAAATATAGGTGTATTATATTACCTTTTGGTATTTAATGAGGCACTTATTTCACTTATTTCAATCTATTTCAATAGCATATTAATATCGTCGTAATATCGCTTGGCAATCAAAGTATTGATTCTGTGTACCAAATTTGACTCAAAAAAGGGTCGGCGAGACTAGTGTGTTACAACGGTCTAAGTTCTTTCTTTGCTTGTCAAGGAATGATGAGGTGAATCTGGGAGGGAGTCCCATAATCTCGCTAGGGAGAAGGACTCCGATGTGTAAGGTAATAAGGTATTCCTCTGAAATACCTGAAATTTGATCAGTTTGTCAAGATTACAGACTAACTTACAGCTTAACACGTTCGGTGCGTTACGGGAACTATTTGGCCGTATTTGACTTTCGTACTGTGCGGCAGCTATCTGACCTCGTTTTGCGCTCGGTGCGGGGGTGTTTTACTAGGATCCCGTGAAGTTAGGAAAAAGACAACTATATATCCGATATTCTCGCTTCATTTAGTATCACTTACAATAGAAAAATAATACGGGAACTATTTTGTCGTAACGCACAGAAGTGATATTTTTTTCGTTTGGTGCGGTACGGGAACTATTTTGTCGTAATTGCAACCCCGTATAGCACCGAGGTGTGGGCGCGCGGCGCTTCAGTTTGCTATAGTGTTGTGCGCAGTGCGATTTTTTTATATTAATAAATAAAAGAATAGGGTTTATTATCACTTACAATTTCTCATTTAATTTTCACTAAGCACCATATCGGTAGTTCACCAATTAATATAAAGTAAAGATCTCATGTGAATACTCATTTGTCAAAAAAAATGATTTATTTTATATCATAGTTTATAACGTAAAGATCTCATGTGAATTGTTAACTATTTTGATAAGGTAAGAAGGAAGAAACAACAGTTTCAACAGAATGAGTGTACTTGTTTAATTTTATATACCATTTGTTGATGAATATGATGTAAATGAATTTTCTATTCTTTGTAATGTTTCGTATGAAAATCGACAAAAGTCGGTTTCAGTTTTTAAACTTTACCCCATCCCTAGCTCTTTATACGTTCTATGCGGGACGGGAAGTAATTTCCCGTAAAATGACCGATTTAGAAAAAAATATATAACTCTTAGTCTATTGCGAAGATTCTCGTGCGGCAGCTCTATATAGGCAAGGCTATAATCTATGGATTGGTATAAAAAATAAAAAAAACATTATTCCACGCCTTTAAGGAACTTAGAAGTCAGGAACTGATACGGGAAAATACAGGCCGTACCGCACGATTGGCATTCTCCATACGGGAACTATATGACTCGTATAGCACTGGTAGTAAAACTGGGTTCAGGTACTGCCGCAGCGAATGTGTTAAATGTTAGTTATATTCATATTTTTTTTGTATGGCCCTGCCAAAGAGACCCTACTCTGCCTGATGGAAAGTATTTAATAAGTAGAATCTAAGAATAGTGGTCCCCATACTCACTGCGAATGCAGACAATGCAACAATGCAGCATGGTGACCCACACCATGGCGGCCTAGTGATGCTTCTGCATCATTGCGGCACCGGTCTCGCACTCACCAATGAAACACGCCAGCACGAATACTGTTATTTTAGGTTGATCTTCTGTATTCTGATAAAATCAGCGTGGCAGCAACAATCTATATAAAACAATATGAATACATAGTTCCGCAATCGCGTTACTGGTGACCCCTGGTATAGCGTGCACAACTAAAGCGAAATCAACACGAAATGCTCAAATTACCCTACGCTAACTTCGGAATCATGGGATCAGAATGGCACGCGATGCCATACTGTTATTTTAATCGAAATTATGTCAAAACAATCTTATAAAGGAAATGATTTATAAAATTTTATGTCAAGGTTGTATCAATTCAAACTAGGAAGTAAGAATTATACAATGTCTTCCTAATTTTCCTGCTCTGTTTAAAATGTATTTTGAGTTTGTGCAAAGAGTAACTACGCGAGGATTTAACTGAATTATTTTATGACTACTCTGCTTATTCCCTTTGGGAATATAATCGTTCGCAGATGAGATATAAGAAGGTAATTTGACATAAGCCAGGGTGAGAGATATCATAAATCAAAGATGGCAAAAGGGGGCTGAAATAATAAAAGCTAGAATGAAAAAGTTTGCCATTCAGACACCAGGTCACTTCTGACCTGGTGTCTGAATGGCAGGGTCTTCACCCATCCTTATAGCATGTCATGGCTTAAAATTGCTGAGATGGTTAGAATAGTGATTATATAAACGTAGCTTTAACTTGAAGCCGAGGATCAAACTAAGTGGCTTTAAATTAGAGAGGCCGATGTCCAGAAGTCGACTGCGATAGGCTGATTATGATGATGTAGCTTTAATATATTATATTGATTCGTTCACGATAATTATTCACAAAGGGGTTAACAGAGGCGTATTAAAATTTGTTGCTCTAGATTTGGAGTCAAGTGTTTTTTTTTTATCCTAAAAATGTTTAATCGTACTTAGGTAGGTATTTGTATTATTAACTAGCTGAGCCCCGTGGTGTTACCCGCGGTACAACAACAACTACGGTTAAAGCCACGGGACAAAGTAAAAAAATCTATGTAAAAGTATCTATACCTATACGGCTATACCGACATCAAAAAAAGCTATTAAATTGTACAGTCTAGCATATAATATTTAAATTGATACTTGTTTAAGCTAAGGCCTTATGGGACTTGGTATACCCTAATAGGGAAATAAAAAAAAATAAAAAATCTGCCAAATCGGTTCAGCCGTTCTTGAGTTATAAATAGTGTAACTAACACGACTGTCTTTTATACATATAGGTAGATAACTAGCAGCCCCGAAAGACTTTGTTCTTTTAAAAGTTATTGGTCTGTCGCAGTCCAATGGAAAAAATAAATAAATGTTGTATTTACTAGCTCCTTTGCAATTTATTTTCTTTCCATAAGAACCTTCCTTGTATTTTAACGAGAACATAAAAAAAATCCAATCGGTCGAGCGGTTCTCGAGTTTTACGCTTAGCAACAAGTTTGAAGATTCATTTTTATCTTAATATATATAAATCTCGTGTCACAATGTTTGTCCTCAATGGACTCCTAAACCACTTAACCGATTATAATAAAATTTGCACACCATGTGCAGTTCGATCGAAATTGAGAGATATGATAGTTTAAATCTCAAATTATAGTCGCAATTTTAATTTATTGCTAATTATTGTATATAAATATGGCGGTACGAAGTTCGCCTGGTCAGCTAGTTTATATATATAAACTAGCTGACCCGGCGAACTTCGTACCGCCATATTTACATATCTGTCTCAGCTTCCCACAGGTAGTGTACAGTCGTGAACAAAAAAAGAATTTTCCCGTTATCTTTTACTTTTTTTCTTTCTAGTAAAAAAAGAATGAATTACAAACTGTGTTATTGAATTACAACTAGTTACATATTTTGACTTTCATCCCCTCTCTCCAGGAAACCGTGCTGAATTCAAATCATGCCAAGTTTCATTTGAATCCATTCAGTAGTTTCGACGCGATGCGCGGCCAAGATATAGACAGACAGACAGACGGGCAGACACGCAGATACACAAAAATAATAATCTAATCTAAATAGGCTACAGTATCGATTATAGAGAGCCCTCCAAAAAAAAATTTCAAAATATCTTTAATGTACAGAATTGGACCTGTTACATTTTTATTTAAGTATAAGTATAGATATCTATCTACATTTATATATATTTACAAAATATTAAATAGGTACAGTGTCAATTCAACTACAATTTACCACAATGAAACTTGGAAGGATACAGCTAGGTTTAAAATGAATAATCTTTTTACTATACTAAGCCATAGTATTTCTATAAACCACAATGATATGATTGTAAATATCTAAACATGGCCTTTGTCGTAAGTGGAGCTAGTAAATGATACTTAAACTACCCTTGAAAGGGTTGCTCCCAAACCAATTACAATAATAGTTTACACATTCGAAAGGTCAGATTGTGAAGATAATGTAAGCGTAATGTAATCATGGTTTCTTGTTAAATGTTGAGACTAATTTGTATAACTCATGTGGGCAGAAAATTAACAATAATTTTGACTGCATGTCTTGTGTCCGTTTCGTGTATGTTTGTGAAGTCCCCCGCAACACAGGATTAATACTTAATGCGGTAGGCGTCTTTAAAAAGGAAAGGGGGATGAGGCAAAGGAAATTAGTATTTTCCTGATTGTAAGGAACACCTGCATCTCAAGAATTATAAGTGCGCTTCCAACCTTTGAGTCAGCTATGGAATCGGTAATCGAGGCACGTGTGTTCTGACGATTATCTAACACAACTTGCCAGATGGAAAACATTATTTCTGAAGACTTTCTTATATCTTATTTATTATGCAAACATAAAAAAAACAAAAAGTAAATTCCTAGTAAACACTTTAATTTTAGTTTTTTATATAGATAATGTTGTTTGTCGGAGCGACTGTGTTTCTGTTTGTTCCTGATGTATTCTTAAATGAGTGGGTATTTCTAAAGTAACTCATTTACTAGTTGACTTTGGTGGCTATCCATATTTTGAATTTCTGACTATCATATTTAAATTTAGATAAAAAAACAGCCACCGGGACAACTAGAAAAAAAACTAGCAAATAAGTTACTTGAGAAATACCCAGATCTATTGCGTTCGTACATTCACTAACAGATCGCAGATCTCGTTAATACAAATTACTTATCTTACTTTTATAAGAAAGCGAACCAAGCATAGTTACGAACACAATTAGAATGTAATGGAAATCAAAAGCAAATTTTTAACCGACTTCCAAAAGGAGGAGGTTCTTAATTTTTTTTTATGTATGTACTGTTTTGTATGTATGTATTGTGTACTGATTACTCCGTCAATTGTGGACCGATTTTAAAAATTCTTTTTGTATTCGAAGGGGTATGCTCCCCATATGGTCCCATGGCCACCATATCAGAATCTGATGATGGGATCCCAAGGAAATCGAAGGAAACCCTGAAATTTGTTAGGCACGTACTATGTTTTTCATATATTTTCGAAAGCTATTACAGTATTTACATTTGGTAGTCATCAGTTCATGATGATGAGCTGATGAAGGAAGATAAAACTCCTTAACGGTTAGGAGTTGGAAGACAAATCTTTAAATGTCATGTGTATGTATGTTACCTTTAGTCGTATTCTTTCAAGTTATTTAGGTAAAACGATGATAAGAGACTTGAGAAAGACATAAAAGCGAAAAAAAAACAAAACTTCGTTTAACAAAACCCACTTCAAAAACTAAAAGTATAAAATAACTTTATTTGTATGTGCTACCTATTCATAGGTTTAAAGTCGGTGCCAAGCCTAAATGTAATATTATGTACCGCACTCGCCGCGCGTGACCTCGAGCGGGATAGCTGCTCTTCGCGTAGAACAAAACAACCGAAGCGTCGGTGACGTCGTTGACGTTCGTCTCGAAATATAGCGAGTGTGGTCCCTACTATTACATTTGGCTTGGCACCGATTTCAAACCTATGAATAGGTAGCACATACAAATAAAGTTATTTTATACTTTTTAGTTTTTGAAGTCGGTTTTTTTAAACGAAGTTTTTTTTAACATAAAGTAAGCTATTTATTATATCAATTTTATCACTAAAATATCATGAATATTTACGTAAAAACCTTTAGTATTTATTAGTCCTCAATGTCCGGACGAACTAGGCGAGGTACAATGGAATCAATTTGCGCTTCGAACCCCGAAGCACAACCATTCATATTGTCCGGTGATGGATCAGTATGACCCTTGTAACAAGAAATGAGAAATTGGACTATGATTTATTAGGATAGCATACCTTTCTGTATATTATATATATAATTTACTAGTATATTTTACTAATAATAAGTTGATACATCCCACACACAAACGTGTTATCTCAAGTTAGGTAGAGCTTGTAATGGTAACTAGATCTTTGAGAAACTTCCATATTTCGAAATTCTACAACTTTACACACCCAGGTGTGTAAAGTTGTAGAATTTGGAAAAATATTATTCTTATTTAAAACAATTATTGTTTTAGTATCTGGATACTAAAACAATAATTGTTTTAAATAAGAATAACAAAAATAGAAAAGATAAAACGAAAAAAACACACTCACAGAAAACCGTTGTGAAATAGCTCTTGCGCTGTGTTTCACCTAGTGAGTGAGGATACCGGAGGCCCATACCCCAAACCTCTCCCATATCCCCCTCCCCATGCCCCAAAGGCCGGCAACGCACTTGTGACACCTCTGATGTTGCGGGTGTCCATGGGCGACGGTAATCGCTTACCATCAGGCGATACGTCTGTTCGTTTGCCCCCAATTACATAAAAAAAATACTTTGGACATCTAACACACAACGCCATCTAGTCCCAAACTAAACAATCTTGTACTATGGATAGGAGACAACTGATTTAAATATTTACGTATATATTTTTTTTTTGTAAATACATACATAGAAAACACACAAACACCGAAACAAATATTTGCAGATCATACAAACATTTGGTCCGACCTGATACCTCAATCACAGGAATTACATACGCTACCACTGCGCCACCGACGTAGTCAAAAACTTATGTTGTGTCTCACAAATACTGCAATGGTGTATTGACTATTGACCAGTGCATTGTGGGCATTTAGGTGTAGGATCACCAATGACAGTTTGAACGGAGTTTAAGAGGTCGTTGCGGACGATATCAATCGAGGATGTTACATTACATTAACGACACGATGACTGTCATAGAAAAAAGACCGCAGCAGAAAAAAAATATATCATCAGTCCACTGTTGGACATAGGCCTCTCGATTTACACGCCATTTGCTTCGGTCCTCGTCTAAAAAAGTATGTGCAATGGTGGATTAGCCAAGACGGACGCAAAGCTAACACGTCATTGTAGCACAATTTCACAATACTCTCTAGTGAACACCAAGTAGAACGTCTAGAATATGAATGCCCCCCAATAACTGGAACCGAAGGTATTTTATAGTATTTGCCAAGCTTGACCCAATTTAATACTAAAGTCACATATTTAGTAGATAATATCAAACATTGTTATCATAAATATTCGAATGATTATTAGCATACAATTATTATTTGATAATATAGGATTGTGTAACAATAAAGATTCATTACGCCGGAAATAGGAGTAGTATGATGAAATATAAGTTGCGCCGAAAACTGACAAGCGGAAGGCGCCAAGATATTAATATGAATCAACTATTTACTTGTTTATAAAATCACCAATTGAATTATAAGGCCGGGCGCACACCGAAATGGTCTTCGACGAGACCGTCCGCGACAAGACGGTTTTCGACAGTTGCCTTGTGCTGACGCACACCGCATGAGACCGAACAAACGGTCGAAGAAGGGGAAGGGACGATTTGATTATGGATATTACGCCTTTAAGAGTGTTTGTTTACTTTTTTTATACTTATACTTCCTGCATTACAATTCCACAACGCACATTCCACCTAACACAGCACTTTTTACGGCAACCTAGTCGATCCTCGACAAACTGTCTCGTCGGAGACAATTTGTCGACAACAGCTTTGGTGTGCGACGGTCCCACCTAACACAGCGCTTTTTACGGCAACCTAGTCGAGCCTCGAAAAACTGTCTCGTCGGAGACAGTTTGTCGAGTCTGGTGTGCACCCACACTAAGGTTATGATATATTTTATTGTATGCCCAGTAATTATTAAGATTTAAACGAACTAGTAACTATTTATAACATATGATATTTCGATGATATACAAAAGGCACGGTGGTACTCATATACATTTAAATGACTTTCCTGTAGGATATCATAACATGTGTGGATCAAATAATGCCTGCACAGTTCATATTGTTTCACGGTGTGATAAATAATGAAACTGTAGAAAACGAGGTCGATTTAAAAAGGTAGATAGATGGTATAAGTCGACCTAGTTTAGTTAAAATAAATGAATTACTAGAAGAAGCCACTGAGCCGTTGGTAATGATGAATAATGAACGACTTAGATGGACAATATAATGTTTTATAATAATAATGTTCGATTTTTCTTTGTCCGCACTGTAAGCCCTCTTTTTTCGCAAAATATTATGTTAACGACGAGTAGAATGGTGAGTTTTTTTATGGAATAGGAGGAGGAATAGGAAACGAGCAGACGTATCGCCAAATGGTAAGCGATTACCGTTGCCCATGGACACTCGCAACACCAGAGGCGTCAAAATGCGTTGCCGGCCTTTTAAGAAGGAGTACCCTCATTTCTTGAAGGTCGTATTAGCGCGGCGACAGTTCATTCCACAGTTGATGGAATACTTAAAAGTGATAAATTGTTTGTTTGTGTGTTTTCACAGAGTATGGAAGTTTGGAGGTGTTTCTTGTCCATACCTCGGAGAACACGTTAAGCTTTCCGTCCTATAGCAATCATTATTATTAAGTCAGTGCCCTCAGGCATATTAACAACTAGTACAACTGAGTACAACCTACGCAAAATTAATCGGCCTACCACACGCTCAAGTATCACCATAGTTTTGCCTGTGCAGGCCGTGTTGTACACGGAACACCATTCATGCGGTTGGTAACACTGTATCACGCGCCAAACAACTGTATCACGCGCCAAACAACTGTATCACGACAGTTTTACCGGCCAATTTTTTACCACCCAAGCTGACTTAAGCGGCTATACTGGCTGGAGGTATATATTATACCCTGCGAGGGTTTTTTTTAAAGACAACTCCTGCATTAGGAATACATCCTGTGACGCGGGTTACTTTACAAACGTACATGAAACGAACACAAAGAACACCCAGACTCAGAACAACAATTTGTATTTAACAAGTTAAACATTCATCTTTAAAACCTCCAAAAAGATATCTATCATCTATACACATAATAAAATTGTAAGAGATCGATGTCTGTACATTAAAGATATTAAAGAAAATCTAATAAAGCCACTCCTGACATCACAAGTGGCTTAACAGATTTGGATGTGTTTTCTCTTATGTAGTGTGGTAAACTTCACTTAACATTTAATTGGATTTCAATTCCCAATCATGCAGAAGCATCACTAGGCCGCCGTGGTGTGGGTCGCCATGCTGCGTTGTTATATTGTCTGCATTCGCAATGAGTATGGTGACCACCACTCTTGAATTCTGCTTATGCTTTCCATCAGGCAGAGTAGAGTCATTTTAGTAGGGCCAAATTGTTTTATTTCAATCGATTGATAAATAAAATAGTTATATCAGTTGAAAGAATCACCGCGTTTGCCGATAAATATGGGGCAGAGTCGTAGGTAAAAGCTGGTGCGACTTACATTGATAAACGTTTGAATCGGGACTATAACACAACAACTTTATTAACAACTAGCTGACCCACGCAACGTCGTTTACGTCTCCTATTGCCCGTAGCGTAAAAAAAAATCCCCCGTTTTTGTAACATTCTTCATTGGTGCTCCGCTTCTATTGGTCTTAGCGTAATGATATATAGCCCATAGCCTTCCTCGATAAATGTACTATCCAACACTGAAATAATTTTTCAAATCGGACCAGCGGTTCCTGAGATTAGCGCTTGAAACAAACAAACAAACTCTTCAGCTTTATAATATTAGTATAGATAAGTATAGATTTTTGTCTGTTGTATGCGTAGTTTCTTTTATGGAAAAAACCTAAATATAAAGTGAGAATTTTATGAACTATACCGTTCTACTCCATTTTGTATCGTCGCCTTGACTTAATTTTAGCGGACAGTAAATTTGGCGAGCACACAAAGCCGAGCTCTGTCATAACAGGCAATCCATTCAAAGGGCTCGCCTCAAACAAAGGAATGATGGATCGAGGAACGCTAAAATTCAATTGAAAGGCGAAATATAATAAAATATCTTGCAAATAACAACAAAGGGTGTTGGAAGTGAGTACTTACACGCAAATATTTCATTGTGATTTTCTTTCTAAAAATTCTGTTCGAGGCGTGCTTAAGTATAAGCTTGAAGTGTCATAGTCTATTGTAATATTTAACTCTGCACTACTAACGATTGCTTCTTGGGTACTCCGATCTTATTTTTTGTTTCAAAGATAAAACTAAACCAGTTCTTTTATATATTTACTTGTTATTGCCCGCGGCTCCACCCGCGTATATGTAGGTTACCGCGGCAAATAGTAGAAATGAAATGAAATGATATATATTTGCAAGAATGTAGTACAAAAACAGGTCACAATAATTCTATAAAGCTCGAGTACATTCTACCATAACAATGGTGTGCAACTAGCAAAGTCTTACATTACATTAATGGCATGCAATACACTAAATGTCAGTGTCAATTTTAATTGATTTCAATAATTTTATTATGATTTTATAATAATAATAAAAAAAAAAACAATTCAACAAATCAATCGGTTTATTAAATGTCACAATAGATATGTCAATTTAGTAAATATCAAGATAATTTAGAGATGTCAATACAATATAATATATGTTTGTTTGTGCCTATGTGTTATTCTGATGTATAAGCTATATTACTGTAAAGTTTCATCCAAATCCGTCCAATAGTTTTTGCATGAAAGAGTAACAAACATCCATCCATCTATCCATCCATACATCCATACTTACAAACTTTCGCGTTTATAATATTAATATAGATATAACACAGTTGTAATATCTGTCAATAGACTTCTGGTTTTGCTTAAGTTATATCGCTAACAGCTACTTCAAAATGTGAATAGGGATTGACATAAAAAAATATTTCATTGAAAGTACTACTTGTTTTCTTTGAATTTTACGTAAATACCTGTTTTTTTTTCTGATTTAGGTAAATTAATTTATTTCTGCAAATCACAGGACTCAAACTCCTAAACAACATCCAGTTTGTGGTACAGTTACAGGTATGCGACCTTTTTTAAACCACACGCCGTCTCAGGTCCAAGTTGCGGAACCAGATGTACCCTAGAAACGAAATGACTGAAGCCCTGACGTGATTTGGGCGATCAACCTACGGCTTGCAGGTGACCCCTCTGGAGTTGAAACTCCGATGTTCCCTTTCTGCTCCAGAAGTAGGTGCGCACTCCATAGCAGGTCGCGCTGCGTGCGCTTAAAACCCTCTCAGTCGGGACCGAGGTATGAGACCTGTACCTATTCCGAACTATTACTAACATAACATACATATTACACTCTTAAAAGCAATATCACTTTACTATCATACCCTTTTCTTCTCATCAACTTTTCCTTTAGACTATTTTCAATTTTTCCATTTAATCCTGAAAGTACCTGGTTGAAGATAATATGCTTGCTATCTAGGGCAAATTCAAAATGGTTATTTAATAAGCCTGTGATTACGCTCTTCGAAAGACAGTTGTATTTTTGTTCGTATCGTTTTTCCATTTTATCTTTCCCTGATAATCTTATCCGGACAATTACTTGTAGTTGAAAAATAATCATTAAATTTATTTAAACTCTCGTCACCAGAAATAGCTTCATCAAAGGGATAAAATAACTTGCTAACTAGATAAGTAAATATTACGACACTGCTTTGTTATCTTGGGTTGGCCATTAATTTACTGTCCGTCGTCTTTCACATAAATTGTGGTCTCCAATTGCAAGAAATTTGTCGCTTCTTCGACCTTGAATAAGATTGAAAAGGTTACTCTCCTTTCTTGTATATTGAGGATAATTTTCTTTATTTTAAGGCAGTATGGCTTTCCGCTGTTAAACCCAGATCAGTAGGTTTATCATGAAATCAGTATTTTAAAATTAATGTCGATCAATATCACCCAGGATATTGCTATGAATATTTAATGTTTCAACGAAATATTTCAACGGTATTTCTAAGACATTTTCTTATCCTGGTTTCGTCTAGTTTTACTGAGAAAATATTAAACTTATTTCATATATAAATAATTTTTCATCTTTTTTCCGGGCTAGTCCAGTTAGAAAAGGTCGAACTCATGTGCTCAAAAAATTTTTTAACTTGGATAATATTTCGTGTAACCCATTTGCAGAATACATGATTTTATTTCATTATAACAGGATACCTAAAATCTTAAAAAAGATCCCCATCGTGTCTGAAATAAGTAAGGTACTACTGAAATAGACACATCAAATAAAAAATCACATAACTTTAATACGTATGATACCAGTCACGCAAGTATATATATTTAAAGTCATGGATACTTTTAGAAGCAGTAAATAAGAAAATTATTGACACTGACATGAAAACTCTGGAAGGAGTTGTTTGAGTCTTCACGGCACTCACACGAAAACTCTGGAACGTTTGTTTTGCACGGTCGGAACTCCGCTTGTAGAGTCCAAATGGGCAACCAGGAGATTAGCTCCTCTGGCCAAAATGAAAGGCACTCAATAGGCTGCGTACCCAGGTTGGAAGGTTTAAGGACAATCTGATAAGGTGAGGGATGTATCGACTCCAGCGAAAATAAGTGCGACTGTAGCGTTTCAACACAGACAATGAGCAATTTTGCTAACATGCCCTTCGAGCCTAGAATCATGATTGCATGCTGCAAGCTTGACGACCTATACCAAGCAAAGCCAAACGCCGTTTGTGTCACAGAGCACTGGGCCAAGACCATTGAAGTTGTTCCATAGACACAGTAAAAGAAAAAGAATGGGCAACATGAAAATAATAGCACTTGCAACCATCCTTTATTTTATTATGAACTACGGCTTTAAACTGAAAACATAACTTACTATAGAATGGTTTGTTAATCCTGAATTCATAAACAAAAGATTTAGTTGAAACAAGAAATTAACTGTTTTTGTTAAATTTCCTATCTTTCAAATCAACCAATTCATAAAGGCCACAAGGGTTACCAGGGTCACTCAAACCAAAGGGAGAAACTACGTTTGAATACAAACAAAAATGGATGAAAAGTAGACAATGATATAATAATAATATCTTTATTTATTTCTCCTCACAAAAACAAGACCTTATGCTACATACAAGATAATAAGTAGAACTTAATTAAGGAAAGGTTGCTTGCTTGGTGACAAACCATCATCACCTTTTATTTAAAGTCTACTTGAAAGAATTCTCGGAGGACTCGGCAAGACTTTGCTATAAACTTGCCACATTTTGAGTTTGTGCTATATCATTTAAGATATTTCTCAGTCACACATAAATGACACCCAGACACTGAAAAATGCACCTCTTACAACTATTTATCCGGACGAATTCACGATCTCTAGCTTGGCAATCAGGATCACTCACCACTAAAGACCAGCACGTTAAGTAGTTATTGAAAAAAACAATGAGATTTCAAAAAAAGTTTACCATATTAGGTGTCGTCATCAGCCCCTTTAGTGAACATAGACCACACGGTGCCCAAGAGACAAACAGACGCCCAGATGTCTACAGGCTTTGAACATTAATGTTCCAGGCCCAGATGTAACTGCCTCGGTGGCGCAGTGGTAGCTATTGCGACTGCTGTGCTTGAGGTCTCGGGTTCGATTCCCGGGTCGGATCAAATGTTTGTATGATCTACAAATATATGTTTCTGAGTTTGGGTGTTTTCTATACATAATATGTATGTATTTACAAAAAACAGGAAGTAAGTATATCAGTTGTCATACCATCGTCATACCACCCATAACACAAGCTCTGCTTAGCTTGGGACTAGATGGCGTTGTGTGTTAGATGTCCGAAATATTTACTCATATTTATTATTATTTATTATTAATCCTGAGAAATGGCCATAATTATAGAAGTAAATCTGGCATTCCTCCAATTATCTACATAATAGTTTAAAATAGAACAGCACTAGCACATCCATTTTGATTTTATTCTACTTCAGTAGGTAGAAATTTATTTTATACGTTTTGTCGTAGAATTTATGCACTGCACTCGGTTTAATGGACAGACACAGTGCGATACATGCACTTTATGGTCCTCTATGTTCGTTCTACATTAGGTGCAGTCTCTTTAATGGTAGCATATATTTCACCGTCCTTCCTGAACGAAAGATAGACGACAATAGTTAATGTAACACATGTGTTGTTGAAGAAAAATTGTTACTATAGATTTTACGCCTAACCTAAGCATTTCTATATCATACATATAAGGTGATAGGCCAGAACCTCCTTTACAAAAAAAGGCCTATGGAAAACAAGTAACATTATATAAAAGTTATTGTAGTTCGTTATAACTTTGATCGATAAATTGCGGTTTACGATTTATGTCGTATTAAAAAAAACACTTATTTCTTCTCGTTCAAACCAATTTTCGGTGGAAGTTTGCATGGTAATGTACGTGATACATTTTTTTAAATTTTATCATTCTCTTAATTTACAAGTTACACACATTTAACCACTTTGGAAGTGTCTCTCGTGCAAACTATTCAGTTTAGAAAAAAATGATATTAGAAACCTCATTATAATTTTTGAAGACCTATCCATAGATACTGGTACCCCTACACATATTGGTTTGATGAAATAAATTTTTTGAGTTTCAATTCTAAGTATGGGGACCCCCAAATTTTTTGTTTTTTTTTATTTTTGTGTGAAAATCTTAATGCGGTTCACAGAATACATCTACTTACCAAGTTTCAACGGTATAGCTCTTATAGTTTCGGAAAAAAGTGGCTGTGACATACGGACGGACAGACAGACAGACGTACAGACAGACAGACGAACAGACAGACAGACATGACGAATCTATAAAGGTTCCGTTTTTTGCCTTTGGCACGGAACCCTAAAAATGGTTTTAACAGGCACAAAAGGCCCACTGATGCAGAAGCATCTCAATAGGCCGCCATAGTATGGGTCACTGCTGCATTGTTGCATTGAGGATGGTGACCACCACTTTTGGCATCCGTTTTTCTGAGAGTTGTAAGTAGAGAGTCATACTTCGTATATCTTACTTTCTAAATGAGGAACTGTAACCGAACATATATTTATATCATCTTTATATTTTTTTTCGCAATTATTATAGGCCTTTTATGAGGCGACATCTCAGTCCGCAATGTCTTCAATTATACCTGAAATGTCGCAAATATCAACCCTATATAGTATCAGTGTGTAACCTCGAGAATAACCTGAATAAAAACATTTTAGGTACGACACTTTTCAAGCTATTATCTAAAATTTCAGAATATTCTTACACCTATTAAAAAATAACTACTTAATGGTCGCCCAGTTATAGAAATTGAACCATAAATCAATAAAAAAGTTTTTTTTAGCTTTCTGCTTTCCTAATTTCATTCTCCTTCGTTCGTATAATATTCATAAAAAAGGGTATAAAGGTTTGTTTTACATATTAATATATAGTTAATAGCTATTTATTGTTCTAAATTAAACTGAAGGCGTTATAAAGCATCATTTGTAGTTTCTTTATATTCTACCATTCCACTTTATTCATAGACTAGCGGCCGCCTGTGACTTCGTACGCGTGGAGCTAGTTATTTGCAAATATTTTTTAATTATATTCGGAAAAGCTAGATACATTATTAGTAGGTACACCTCCACACCATCTTTAGAGCATACATTTTAAATTTCAAGTCTCTTACTTCAAAAATATAGGCCTTTCATACAAACTTCCAACCCCCGTTTTGTCCCCTTATAGGTGGAGATTCGTAAAATCCGTTCTTAGCGGATGTCTACGCCCTATAAGGAACCTACCAGCCAAATTTCAAGTCTGTAGGTATTATATTTTCTGAGATTTCGTGATTAATAAGTGAGTGGTTGACCCAAGCAACCTCGTTTGCGTCCAAACTACCATCCCCCGTTTTAACCCCAAAAGGTTTCTAAAGATACATTATTAGTACACCTCCACACCGTCTATAGAGTATACATTTTAAATTTCAAGTCTCTTACTGCAAAAACTTAAGAATTTCATACAAACGTCCAACCCCCGTTGTACCCCCTTAGGGGTGAAGTTTCGTGAAATCCGTTCTTAGCAGATGTCTACACCCTATAAGACATTCCTAAAATAAGGAACCTACCTGCTTAATTTCAAGTTTGTAGGTGTTATAGTTTCTGAGATTTCGTGATTAATATGTGAGTAGTATTTCGCTTTTATATACATAGATAATACTGTTTAGGTAGGTATAGTTGACAGAGATATTAATTAATTGTATCCGCACCAAGTCAAATTTACACTATGTGAATAGAACCCTAAGTAAATAGGTACATTATATAGGTACCTATATTAAATAACCAGCGCGGTTTCATTTGTATAGTCATGAATATACCTTAAATCAAAAATAGGACGATAATTATCAATGATTATTACATATTCCATTTCAATTCACAACTGTTAAATGTTACTGTTGAGTTATCAAAGGTTTTGCTTTGAATTCGTGTTATATATTATTAATATTTATGATAACTCCGTCTGTTTTGTCCAGGAGTGAAACAAAACGTCGTCTATAGGGACAACTCGTATTTGTAAATTCTTTTTGCCAAGCAACCTTGTTTTGTAACTTCCAGAAAAGAGATTTAATCTAGCCAAAGCTAGTTTATTAATATATGTTTTGTAATAATAAATAATAAAATAAAATAATAATAAAAAATAAGTTTTGTTTCTAATTTTCTTCTTTTCTTTCCAGTGATTTTGTTCTGCGTAATTTACTACTTTAGTCCATTGTTACGATAATAATAATGTTCTCCTAGCCGATTTCGGCCTCGGCGGCTAGTCTCAACGGAGACCAGCAACTACGCAGGAGATATTATAGTGCACTCTCTGTTCCCATTGTTCCCAGGAGCACTCTCTGTTCCCTCTCTCTCAGAATCCGATGGGACGGTTAACCGACACGACCGGGGAGAGATCAGGCGCAGGACCGACAGCTTTACGTGCTCTCCGAGGCATGGGGGTTTAGACCCCAACTTCCAAACTCCGAATCAGAAAAACTTAAATAATACTTTTTTGGCCCGACCCGGGATTCGAACCCGAGACCTCTTGATCGGCAGTCGCATATGTCAACCACAACACCAACGAGGAAGTTATTACGATACTCATTGAATGGATAGGGGTGACACTATTATTAAACGCATAACAACAAACATAGATCTCTCCTTCCGTCAATGTTACTAAATTACTGCAGTCAACTGTAGACTCTTTTTATAACTTGCTATAATCTTTCTTTACTTCGTTCAATAACGTTTTTAACCGAATAATCAAACATTGTTTGACTTTGAAAATTCAATAAAAAACCGCTTATATCGAGTTGTCTAACAAGTTAAAACATGTCTCGATAATAACAAGGGTTTATCGTAAATTTAATTATTTCGGTTTTGAACTAAACTTGCAACGTGGTAACTCTATAGTTATTATGTTGTCTCAGTGAATTTCAGTCTGTATTAATATGTAACTTAGTGTTGAAAATCACATCACGCTCTAGCGTTTTCTATAATGCCATTGTGCTAATAATTATTCTGAACATTTTCCCAAAATCAAGAAACCATGCGACACTTGCTCATTAAACATTAAAAGTGTCAAATGATAAGTCATGCTTCAAATGTTGCAAATAAAAATTTTATTGTTAGATATTTGCCCACTATACTTTACGAAACAATTTATTTAGTTACATTATGATGAAACCTGAAACGAGGTTTCATGGTTCAAACAATCTACCTACATAATATACAAAACTAATTTCGTTATTTCTATATACTTTACATAGGATAGCAACGCACTCAGTACCATTCAGTAGCGCCAATAAAGAATTTTGTTTATCAGTACTTAAAAATATTTGGAATCATAACTTTACATAACATGTAACTTTTCAATTTGAATTTTCCACTTACGTGCCGAATAAGATAAACAAACAGAACGTCGACGTAACGTCTCATTTAGCATATAAAATGAAAGTATTTATGTAGATATTTCTTCTGTGTAACAAGACATTCACGTAAAATGATTACATCTATAAATAATTTATCTGAGTTACTCCCGTATGTCAAATAACACAATGACATTTGAAAACAGAACAAAATTGGGACTTAGAAAACAAGAATATACGGTACTGATTGTAATATATTGAAAAGTCAAACATAAGAATTTTGATAGCACTTGAATTTTCTACTGAAAATCAATAAAAAATAACAAAGAATTTAGAAGCAACGAATTCTGAAGACGTTGACGAATACGTCTGTAAAATAAATATTGATAGGCACTTTGAGGAGTCTCTAAGTGCCAAGACTTGAAGAGCACAAAGAAAAATAAAAGCTTAAATAACTTTTTATTTTTTAAGAAGCTTATGAAAATTTAAACACGTAGCTTTTGTTTCTGCTAAGCGAATCTCTAAGGAAATATTCAAATTTGTTTGAAATTTTGATACATTGAAAGCCTTTATATTTTTGTCTTTGCTGAGAAACATCAGCAAAAAAATATTTATTACTTCTTTCGAAACCAGCCTAATGTGTTACGCAGTCACTGTGTAGGGTTCCTTATTTAAAATAAATAACAAGCTCATTTATGTATTTTTGAACGATTTTGTCAAAATGTTCCAATAAAATTTGATTTTAGAAGTAAGGTGGTTAATGGAGCAAATTAATAATCATAATACTTTTGGCAGCTTTTCATAAAAGCTCTTTGAAATTTAAACATGTAAAGTAATCGAAACAAGCCGTTAAAAATGCGTGTCTAACGATACGATGCGTCTATACTATACGATGCTATGGAATAGACGAATAATCACAAATTTAAAAAAGAAAACCAACTTCAAGAACTAGACCAAATTTAAATGAGACCACGCGGAAAACACCAGCTTTCAAATAAAAAAAGAATCATCAAAATCGGTTCACCCAGTCCAAAGTTATGAGGTAACAAACATAAAAAAAATAAGTCGAATCGACAACCTCCTCCTTTTTTGAAGTCGATTAAAAAAACTTCACTACTACGTCACAACCACACGTACAGAGAGACACGGTGAAACGATAAGTATTTAAGTGAGATCCCATCGGTTAATATAGGTTTCATTAATCGACGTGTGTTCTGTGTGATATATTCCAACATTTTTCTTGGAGCGGAACTTTGACATGTCAAATAATAATTTCTGATCGAGTTTTTGCACACAATTTATGACTGCAAACAAGAAGTCTAGAACAATTTATAACTATTAGTTATCGGTGAACGTAAATACATTACACAAGTCACATGCTGATTTCAGCTATGGTGACTGTTTAAGTCGGAGTACCTATTTAAGTTTCAGGCGTGTGCGGTGTGGCTAACGTACACTGTCTTGGCACTGAAGGAACGTGTACAGTGGGGACAAGTAACCACTCCATTAAAGTATTAGTACTTTACTTTAGGGGGTGGTTTAAGTTTGACTCGTTTCATATTGAAACCACATCTCCTTTGATCCTCAAAGTTGCAGACACTCTGGTGAAGCATCCGCCTCCATTCAGGTCTATCCCTAGCGAAATCCTCGCATTGAGAGGTGTCATTACACAATAATAATAGTAAGGATAAAGATTCTCTTTCAGATTATTTTACGTTGAGCATTTTTTGCAGACGAGACTTTAGCCCGTATGTGCTTCAGGAAGGAGGTTTTTAAGTTTCTGTGAATTCACTCATTTGGTGTATAGCGACGAAAAAATTGCTTAAAAACGTTAGCCGCCCGATTATGTACCTACTGATAGATGGCAATCCCATGAACAAAAATTAAGATCTATATATTTATAAGAGTTGTGGCGAAACTGTGAGTATGCTTCTATCTTGTGACCTCTCCACTTTTTGGACACCCATATAGTCTCTCCAAGCCACTGTCTTTTAATTCTCATCTTCCACCCAAGACTTAGAATATCTCTCATTTTACTTAGAAAAATAGATACATATTATTTTCATTAATAATCAATATAATTCTAATTTTGTAGGAAAATTTAACAGAAACATGTAACAGCTGCTCTAAGCACGTAACGGAAGAAAAATATGAATGCAGAGGATCCATAATTGAAACGGAAAATTTGTACAAGAGAATTATAAAAGTGTGACTTTAAACGTGATTTATGGAGTTAAGTAATAAGTATTTCTAATGTAATATAAGCCATATTATTATCTATATAAGGTTTATGCTTAATCAGTTTGGCAACAAAACGAACACGGAATACGAAACGCTAAACAGCTTAAATAATTATCGACTAATGGTATTGTGCAAATCAAATTGACGATAGACTATATTGATTAAAGAACAACTACCAAACCCATAACTTAGATAGTTAATACTCCTGCAGTGAATATTTAATAGGGTTCTCAAATGCTTGAATTCAGAAACCCGCTTATTTCAACAGAAATTTATTCGCGTAGTACGTACGTAAATTATATATTTATACAAATTATATTACACAGCCGCGTCTATGAAATTCAAATATAGTATCCAGGATTTAGCGTCAAAATACGTCTGTATTTTGACGATGTAATGGTCCCATGCTAAATTAATAAATTTATCACAAGAGAAAGTCTACAGAAAATTATCATAATAATGCTTATGACTAGACTCACCATCATAAACAACTCCTCGCACCAACTCATCGGTTTCGAATACCGGATGGCTAAGCGTCAAATTCACATCACTGTCTTCATCACTAACAGTAACAATCTCATCACTATCGCTCGGCATCCGCGCGAAGGCACAAGCATCACTGACATCCACCGTTTTATCACTCACTTCCACATCACTCACTGTTGTAACTTCTATCACGTCTTCACTAGTGGTTGTCTCATCATATATTTCGGGTACTATTTTATCATCAGTTGCTCCTTTTTCTTCGATGGTAGGTGGCCCCGGGGACCTGCCTGGTGCAGGATCCCCGCTAGGCAAGCTCAGCGTTGAGCTATAAGGCAACGATGCTAAAATAACTATCATCATCAAGATATTTATTGTGTATCCGTTCATTTTGAATTTGGTTGCTTTTTTTATGTTTTTCTTTACCGTCTGCCATTGGATTTGTTTTTTGTATTTAGACATCACTTGATTGTTCGATGACATTTTATATTAATTGTTGGATGGGTTTTTGTACTGTCTTAGTCTTGTTCATTTTGCATTAGAAATACCTGTAAAAGAAAAAGAAATATGTAAGAATAACTGTTTTTATTGCATATTTTTTCTTTGGAATATCAATTGATGAAAAACATACAAAGTGAAAGCTTTTAATGTAGTGTTTTCTCAAAAAGGCCCTTTTTTTAGTCGTTTAAACTGTTTTAGAAACAAGTCTAATAAATTGAAATAATAGAATAGTACTATTATTTTTAGATTGTGTTAGTTTAAAGACACATTAACAACTTCAAACACCAGTCACCCATCCTGTAACTCACCCTGCCAACGTCACTTAACCACTTAAAACTTAGTTATCCGGCCTAAAATCTGGCATAGCGACTCATAACACTACAATGCCCCACCAAGAAATCGAATCGAGTACCACTCGAAACCCAATTTGATAATAAGTTCTGTTGCTCAAGTGCCATGAGCCGACATTACTCATTAATAATTCAATTCAGCCTCCACTTTAATCTTCATACTTTGCGATAACAATACCATCAATCTATATTCTTATCACAAACATGTTTTTATTCCCGGCACAAAATATTTTCAGGCCTCACAAAAGCAGGTAACAAATTATTTTTGGCGTGATCTCTATGGACTTTGAGATAAAGGTCAAATTTGCTTGTCAACAGTTTTATTATTTATAAAAAGGAAAAGATTTTTATTAATGGCCAGTATTTGGCTGTGACTTTGCGTGGTTTAATGCTGGTTTGGAGAATATTTGATTATGAGTAAATTGTATTTAAATACATAGGTAGGTTACATGTAGGTTATCATATTTTCATAAAACATCGGTACAGTATTTAACATCTTGCGTAATACTATCTATACAACCTGGATGATCGAGCTCGATTTTTTTTCGTAAATCTTCTAAAAATAAATACTATCTAGATCAGTTTGTCGCCCCCGAAACCCCATGATAAATAAATAAATAAAATAAATAAATAATAATAATAAATGATATTCAAATTATACATATAATATTGTTAGGTGTACCCATACTCTACCGATAAATTATGTAGTACGAACCCTTAAAGGGGTGTTGCTTGGCTATGCTCGTACACACACTTTAGAGGCTCAGTTTACCGGTTACAGATAACTTCAGGATAGCTTGTCTGACAGATGGTTTGACACAATTTATGTGGAAGATATGTAAAGTTATCTGTCAGATAAGCTATTTGAAACTTATATGTAGCCGGTGACAAAAAGCCTAAGTATGTTTCTCGTTAAACAACCCTTTGTGACATGTATGAGGCAATAATTGTTACTAGTAGTCACCCAGGGTCGAAACCCGACAATAATATTCTCCTACGTTCGCATAATTTTGGTAAAAATGGGTATAAATATGTTGCTTTTAGTATTATTATATGGATTAGAAGCATTTAACTTTTCTCCCTGGACAGGGCCTGATAAGAAAAGGCGTCGATTTGGGGAGGTCCTAAAATTACATGGTTCCCGTTATCCCCGAGCAGGCGGCCAGAGGGAACGCCGGGGTTGTTTTTAGTGGATAAAGCACCACATACACGTACTCCCCGCTTCTGCTTCCCTGAAAAAACGGCGATCCAAAGAGATTTTCCACACCGTCAACAAAAAAAAGATGAATTTGAACAAGTCGTTAAGTCGGTTGAAAAGGACATCTTTTGTAAATAATAATATAATCATTGATTAAAATATTCAAAAAACATTCGTATACAGCGAAAGTTAGGAACGTTTATCAGTGAAATTACTTGCGCATTAGCTCTGTGCTTATGTGAAACTGATAAACAACCTCTTATCTAACGTAAAATATTTTTGTGACGATTATTGGCCAACAATAAAGGACAATATTTCTTTTAATTAAGAGGATTGATAAAATGCATAATAAAAATGTCATAGCTCTAAGAGTTCCGTATAAATTACAAATACAGTGTGCTATTGTTTCGTATAACACAACTAACGGTCATTTTCAATAACCTATTTACAGTTTCAACTATTAAAAATAATAGTTATTGAAAACAGTCTGAATTTACCTTGAGAATAGTATTTTTTCTTTTTTTGACTACTAAAACTCAAAAAATGTGCGTCTCAAGTCACCCGACAGAAGTGATAACTTAAAATAATCTAAGTTGAACTATTTAATATTGAAGCGTCTATCCAAAATACGGCTAACGTTATGGGTTAGAGTGAGAGAGGAAAAGCCTACCGCTGCCGTATGCGTAAGTAAAAGGGAAGCCAGACAGACTGGCACCGTAACGCGTTACGTAACGAATCGGTTTACCCTCCTATAAGCAGTTATCACTTCAACAAGAAATAACTTTGATCCTACATATCAGGCGTACAGGCGAGACATCATAGTCCAGGCTCACACACACGTAATACTCCCGATTAAGTTCATTTACTCAGCCATTTGTCAACCTATTTAATTTTTTTATACCTCGTTGGATAGCTAATAAAACAAACTTAATTTAAGCTACTACGCCGATAAAGTAAAGTGATTTTTTGTAATAAAATTGCATTTAGTTATAAGAAACAGTAAAAAGTATGAAAATTTTTAGATTCCCTGAATCATCATTCACAAACAGTAGTACATTTCTGATCTTTTTTGTGATAGTATTACGTATTAGGGTGTTAGCAAACTAAAAACATCAAAACGAACCATTCAATACGTAAGTGTTTGTTTTAAGAGCACTTTAAAGTAGCGTGATCCAATTTTCTTAAAAAAAAAACTTCGTTTAAAAAAACCGACTTCAAAAACTGAAAAGTATAAAATAACTTAATTTGTATGTGCTACCTATTCATAGGTTCGAATTCGGCGCCAAGCCAAATGTAATAGTAGGTACCACACTCGCTATATTTCGAGACGAACGTCAACGACCTCACCGACGCTTCGGTTGTTTTGTCCTACGCGAAGAGCAGCTATCCCGCTCAAGGTCACGCGCGGCGAGTGCGGTACCTACTATTACATTTTGGCTCGGCACCGACTTCAAACCTATGAATAGGTAGCACATACAAATTAAGTTATTTCATACTTTTCAGTTTTTGAAGTCGGTTTTTTTAAACGAAGTTTTTTTTTTCGCTTTTTAGTCTTTCTCAAGTCTCTCATCATCATTTCACCTAAATAACTTGAAAGAGTACGGCTAAAGGTAACATACAACATACTGTATAGAATAATAAATAAATATTTCGGACATGATGTTTACAGAATATGAAAGCATGCAGACAATTGCCCTAACTTTATTGCAGGCGCTCACGTAAATTTGAGGGTTTCCTTCAATTTCCTTGGGATCCCATCATCAGATCCTGATATGGTGGCCATGGTACCACATGGGGAGCGTACCCTTTCGAATACAAAATATCATATAATATATCATATCATATCAATGTACAATATATACCGATGAAATTGAGAACCTCGGAAGTCGGTTAATGAGTTTTTTTTTTATTTTCAATACCATTTTTGACTCATTTACCTGAGGACAATTTGATAGCTAATGATCTCTACTATCACCTCTTAAAGGGATCGCTACATGTTACCAGTAACCCTGTATATATATGCTCTAAGTAAACAAATCATCCATTCCCGATACTTTTTTGCATTGACAAGAATACTTCCTCATTGCTTTTTTTTTTGACTGAATGTTTTAACATGCTTTCAAGGATTCAGGTATATATGCTTTAAGTAAACAAATCATCCATTCCCGATACTTTTTTGACTGAATGTTTTATCATACTTTCAAGGATTTCTAAAAGTTTTATCATTTTTTTCCATGTTGCAGTAAAACGATAAAAAAATAAGTTAGTTAAAGTCACTACTTTCTTTAAGAACAACATAACGTACCTATCAGTCTCTTTTAAATTCTTTTTTTCATCACGAAAGAAAGGGTCTGCCTTATGATAACCTAATTTTATTTACACAGTTTTACTATACATTACTGCATTATAAATGATGTACAGACGTAGATGGACATCTACTTGTGGTATAACAATATAGTCACTTTTCAAGGCACATTAATTATGTTACATTTAAATTACACTAGCGACCCGGTGAACTACGTAGTTTCGTACCGCCATATCTTAGAGCAAATATACCTGGAGAGGAAGCCGAACGGGCGAAAAGCGTGATCGGAGTAGAGAGAGAGAGACTGAGTTTGGGTAGTGTCTGTCTCTATCACGCAAGCTTCTGATTGGTTGGTGTATTTCCCGCCAAATCAGTCATGCAAATTGGTATGTGCGTCCACCAATCAGAAGTTTGCGTGAGAGAGACAGACACTACCCAAACTCAGTCTCTCTCTCTATACTCCGATAAAGCTTTCCGCCCGTTCGGCTGCCCATGTATAAATGCTCTAAGGCGTACATACATTTCGGCGATTCATTAGAATCTATCTATATAATATACAAAAGAGGAAGGTGACTGACATACTCAGAGATCAACGCACAGCCCAAACCGCTGAACCTAGAATCCTGAAATTTCTAGGTTGAAGAACCTACATGCAATGAAGATATAACATATGTGAGCACTAAGAAAGGAAATGTTGAAATTCCACCCCTAAGGGGGTAAATCAGGGAATGAAAGTCTGCGTGAGCGAAGCCGCGTGCAAAAACTAGTAAACATATAAAACACTAGCTGACCCGTGCCCTCTTCGTTGGGCGGTAAACATTTTTTCTCCGACTTACTTTGCAAATCCGGCTACCACCAAAAAATCTTTAAATTTTTCGGGTTATCTATATATCCTATGTCACTCACAAATAACGTAGCCTTCTATTGGTAAAAAATCTTCAAAATCGGTTCAGTAGATTACACCTACAACGTCACAAACGCACAAACTTTACCTCTTTATATAATAAGTATAGAAGTATAGATATACAAATATAGATATCGTCATACAAAATATAGTTTTTAATAGATAGTGTCGACATTTTTCTTGTTTTTTCTTTGTTTTAATTTTAAAATTTGATATTGGTCATTTCGTTAAAATACGATTTTCGTCCTGTCATTGCTACAGTAATAAATGCATTTGCAGTATTATAAAACATGCAGTATAATAATGCAGTTTTTTGGCTCAGATAATTATTCGCTTTTTCATTGTTTTACAAGAAAACATGTCAGAAAAATCTTATGACAATTTAAAAATATCAAATGGAAATAAAAGATATGATTATGTTGAAGTTGAAAAATGTGTTAATAATATAATCAAGAATGAAGGTTTTGAAAATTATGATATTGAAGAAAATGTTCATCGCCCAGACAGAGGCAGTTTTCTCGGGACTTATGTGGACATAAACATCACAGGAGAAACTAAAACAAAGACGAAAGAAATTAATTTGTTTCTTAAAGCTATCGTTAAAGATGAAACTATGACATTGCTGTCTCTAACTGACGTCTATAAAAAGGAATTGTTTTTTTATCTTGAACTATCACAAATATACAAGGAACTTCAAGACGAAGTGTGTTTTCCCGACGACAAAAGATTTAAAATAATCAAAACCTACAGAGAAAGTACTCCAAATGTTATTATAATGGAAAATATGGCAATTAAAGGATATAAATCCAGCTTCAGTATAGATGGTATGACACTTGAATTCGTTGAGCTAGCAGTAAAAGAAATAGCAAAATTCCATGCATTGTCATTTGTTTTAGAAGTTAAAAGACCTGAATATTTTGAAAAGAAAATAAAGCCGTTAAAATCACCACTACAATTCAGTGATGATTATGAAAGTTATATAAGAAACATGAGTCAATTAACAAGAGCTGTTTTGGATGGAGAGAGCCGAGAGAAATTTGAAAAAGTTAGTCCTAAGTTTATGGAGAAAATTTTGAAATATTTGACCACTACGTGCGGAAGAGATGTTCTTTGCCATGGTGACTTTAGACCACACAACATTTTGCAGAAAGAGACAGTAAGTGACTTGATAATTCTTTTGTCTAATTTTAGTTTTAAAATATCAGAAATAAGCTTTTTCCCGGCGCAGTGGTGGCCGTGAAAGACTGACAGACAACAGATTACTTTCCAATTTTTATTAGAAGTAAGTATGGAACTATGGATATGGACTAGTATTGTTACATATTATCCCAAATCAATTGACTGACACTTCACACGGAACTTGGGACGGCGCACACATATGAGAACACTTAGAACGGCGAATGCTGTGGAATGTGCATAGATAAGGATGGCGCCATTGGAACTCCACCAAATATTAGAAACATATTTTGAATTCATTCCTGTTTCACACTTCGAAGCAGAATCACTTCTTGTTAGTTGTAGTTTTACTTTAGTAAAATTAGATTATAAGGAGATTCCTGTCTCATACTTTGAACTAGAATCTCCTCCAATTAGCTATAGTTATTATTTTATAAACTATTAATTAATTAAATTGATTTAAGCATTACAAATTGCTTTATTTTGGGATCCTCCGGATGCGGCTATCGTAATTGTATTACTATTAGTTATTCTGTGCTAGTATGGATACTTGCCCTTTGTATCTTTAAAAAGTAATCGATAAAACATTTTAACTAAATCCATATTCAAAATTAACAGTTTAATGTGTTAAGACTAGAAACTCGAATTATATTTTTCGAATGGTCAATTATTTTTTTCAATGTGGACAGCGCTTCAAATTATATTTTACTAGCTTTCGCCCGCGGCTTCACTCGCATTTAATAAAAAGTATCCTATGTTACTTCTAATACCTTCAAGAATATGTGTACAAGGTTTCATAATGATCGGTTAGGTACATTTCGCGTGAAAGCACAACAAACAAACCAACATTCACATTTATAGTAATAGAAGATGTTAAGAGTGAATTTAAATATTTACTCTAAGAAATCTTTGACTGCAAGTGTTGTGATGTAACTTTATATTTCTTAGTCCGTTTTTATATTATTTATCTTCCATATGTTTTTTTTGCAGGATGGAGTAATAAAAGACCTGATACCAATTGACTACCAGTTGATATACTACGGATGTCCTTTAATGGACCTTTTGTACTTGATTTTCATTGCCACAAATCGGAGTTTTAGGAAGTCCAATCTTCCATATTTGTACGATGTTTACTATGATACTTTAAAAACATTCTTGACATATTTTAATCTCGATGTTGTTGAAATTTATCCTAGGGAAGAATTTGAAAGGCACTTGACAGAAAGTTTGGACTACGGCTTAATCATGGCTGTAAATGCGCTGCCAGTGCTTATGTGCAATAAAGAAGAAATTCCTGATATTACTAAAGGGGCAATGGCAGAAATTAATTTAAACATAAAGAGCGAAAAGTTTCGGGTCAGAATGATTGAACTCGTAGAAGATTTCATAGAATGGGGATATTTATAAGATGAAAAACTAATGCCTGCACTGTTTTTACTTTCCAATATATATTTGGGTGTAATAAATATAAAATACTAGCTGTGCCCGCTACTTCGGAAACGTGACATTTGGATTTTCAAGTTATTTTTATTTTTTAACCGTTAAATCTTTCCCGACTACGACAAACATTTCAAAACCAAAATTAGCTAAATCGGCCCAGCCGTTCTCGAGTGTTAGCGAGACAAACAAACAGTAATTGATTTTTATATTATTATATGAGATATTAATATGTAAGATGTAATACCATTCAAATATAATACTATGCTATGTAGGCTTATAATATGTATTTCATAGCGACCCGGTGAACTACGTAGTTTCGTACCGCCATATCTTAGAGCAAATATACCTGGAGAGGAAGCCGAACGGGCGAAAAGCGTGATCGGAGTAGAGAGAGAGAGACTGAGTTTGGGTAGTGTCTGTCTCTATCACGCAAGCTTCTGATTGGTTGGTGTATTTCCCGCCAAATCAGTCATGCAAATTGGTATGTGCGTCCACCAATCAGAAGTTTGCGTGAGAGAGACAGACACTACCCAAACTCAGTCTCTCTCTCTATACTCCGATAAAGCTTTCCGCCCGTTCGGCTGCCCATGTATAAATGCTCTAAGGCGTACATACATTTCGGCGATTCATTAGAATCTATCTATATAATATACAAAAGAGGAAGGTGACTGACATACTCAGAGATCAACGCACAGCCCAAACCGCTGAACCTAGAATCCAGAAATTTCTAGGTTGAAGAACCTACATGCAATGAAGATATAACATATGTGAGCACTAAGAAAGGAAATGTTGAAATTCCACCCCTAATGGGGTAAATCAGGGAATGAAAGTCTGCGTGAGCGAAGCCGCGTGCAAAAACTAGTAAACATATAAAACACTAGCTGACCCGTGCCCTCTTCGTTGGGCGGTAAACATTTTTTCTCCGACTTACTTTGCAAATCCGGCTACCACCAAAAAATCTTTAAATTTTTCGGGTTATCTATATATCCTATGTCACTCACAAATAACGTAGCCTTCTATTGGTAAAAAAATCTTCAAAATCGGTTCAGTAGATTACACCTACAACGTCACAAACGCACAAACTTTACCTCTTTATATAATAAGTATAGAAGTATAGATATACAAATATAGATATCGTCATACAAAATATAGTTTTTAATAGATAGTGTCGACATTTTTCTTGTTTTTTCTTTGTTTTATTTTTAAAATTTGATATTGGTCATTTCGTTAAAATACGATTTTCGTCCTGTCATTGCTACAGTAATAAATGCATTTGCAGTATTATAAAACATGCAGTATAATAATGCAGTTTTTTGGCTCAGATAATTATTCGCTTTTTCATTGTTTTACAAGAAAACATGTCAGAAAAATCTTATGACAATTTAAAAATATCAAATGGAAATAAAAGATATGATTATGTTGAAGTTGAAAAATGTGTTAATAATATAATCAAGAATGAAGGTTTTGAAAATTATGATATTGAAGAAAATGTTCATCGCCCAGACAGAGGCAGTTTTCTCGGGACTTATGTGGACATAAACATCACAGGAGAAACTAAAACAAAGACGAAAGAAATTAATTTGTTTCTTAAAGCTATCGTTAAAGATGAAACTATGACATTGCTGTCTCTAACTGACGTCTATAAAAAGGAATTGTTTTTTTATCTTGAACTATCACAAATATACAAGGAACTTCAAGACGAAGTGTGTCTTCCCGACGACAAAAGATTTAAAATAATCAAAACCTACAGAGAAAGTACTCCAAATGTTATTATAATGGAAAATATGGCAATTAAAGGATATAAATCCAGCTTCAGTATAGATGGTATGACACTTGAATTCGTTGAGCTAGCAGTAAAAGAAATAGCAAAATTCCATGCATTGTCATTTGTTTTAGAAGTTAAAAGACCTGAATATTTTGAAAAGAAAATAAAGCCGTTAAAATCACCACTACAATTCAGTGATGATTATGAAAGTTATATAAGAAACATGAGTGAATTAACAAGAGCTGTTTTGGATGGAGAGAGCCGAGAGAAATTTGAAAAAGTTAGTCCTAAGTTTATGGAGAAAATTTTGAAATATTTGACCACTACGTGCGGAAGAGATGTTCTTTGCCATGGTGACTTTAGACCACACAACATTTTGCAGAAAGAGACAGTAAGTGACTTGATAATTCTTTTGTCTAATTTTAGTTTTAAAATATCAGAAATAAGCTTTTTCCCGGCGCAGTGGTGGCCGTGAAAGACTGACAGACAACAGATTACTTTCCAATTTTTATTAGAAGTAAGTATGGAACTATGGATATGGACTAGTATTGTTACATATTATCCCAAATCAATTGACTGACACTTCACACGGAACTTGGGACGGCGCACACATATGAGAACACTTAGAACGGCGAATGCTGTGGAATGTGCATAGATAAGGATGGCGCCATTGGAACTCCACCAAATATTAGAAACATATTTTGAATTCATTCCTGTTTCACACTTCGAAGCAGAATCACTTCTTGTTAGTTGTAGTTTTACTTTAGTAAAATTAGATTATAAGGAGATTCCTGTCTCATACTTTGAACTAGAATCTCCTCCAATTAGCTATAGTTATTATTTTATAAACTATTAATTAATTAAATTGATTTAAGCATTACAAATTGCTTTATTTTGGGATCCTCCGGATGCGGCTATCGTAATTGTATTACTATTAGTTATTCTGTGCTAGTATGGATACTTGCCCTTTGTATCTTTAAAAAGTAATCGATAAAACATTTTAACTAAATCCATATTCAAAATTAACAGTTTAATGTGTTAAGACTAGAAACTCGAATTATATTTTTCGAATGGTCAATTATTTTTTTCAATGTGGACAGCGCTTCAAATTATATTTTACTAGCTTTCGCCCGCGGCTTCACTCGCATTTAATAAAAAGTATCCTATGTTACTTCTAATACCTTCAAGAATATGTGTACAAGGTTTCATAATGATCGGTTAGGTACATTTCGCGTGAAAGCACAACAAACAAACCAACATTCACATTTATAGTAATAGAAGATGTTAAGAGTGAATTTAAATATTTACTCTAAGAAATCTTTGACTGCAAGTGTTGTGATGTAACTTTATATTTCTTAGTCCGTTTTTATATTATTTATCTTCCATATGTTTTTTTTGCAGGATGGAGTAATAAAAGACCTGATACCAATTGACTACCAGTTGATATACTACGGATGTCCTTTAATGGACCTTTTGTACTTGATTTTCATTGCCACAAATCGGAGTTTTAGGAAGTCCAATCTTCCATATTTGTACGATGTTTACTATGATACTTTAAAAACATTCTTGACATATTTTAATCTCGATGTTGTTGAAATTTATCCTAGGGAAGAATTTGAAAGGCACTTGACAGAAAGTTTGGACTACGGCTTAATCATGGCTGTAAATGCGCTGCCAGTGCTTATGTGCAATAAAGAAGAAATTCCTGATATTACTAAAGGGGCAATGGCAGAAATTAATTTAAACATAAAGAGCGAAAAGTTTCGGGTCAGAATGATTGAACTCGTAGAAGATTTCATAGAATGGGGATATTTATAAGATGAAAAACTAATGCCTGCACTGTTTTTACTTTCCAATATATATTTGGGTGTAATAAATATAAAATACTAGCTGTGCCCGCTACTTCGGAAACGTGACATTTGGATTTTCAAGTTATTTTTATTTTTTAACCGTTAAATCTTTCCCGACTACGACAAACATTTCAAAACCAAAATTAGCTAAATCGGCCCAGCCGTTCTCGAGTGTTAGCGAGACAAACAAACAGTAATTGATTTTTATATTATTATATGAGATATTAATATGTAAGATGTAATACCATTCAAATATAATACTATGCTATGTAGGCTTATAATATGTATTTCATGGTTACCAATTCCTCCCACACTCCTAAACTTTAATTTCTGTACACCACCATCTTCAACTATCCAATAAAATATATTATGTCTCGGAGCTCGCAGTGACATTAATCAGAAGTTAATTAGAGCAGTTACTAAAACGCTTTAGTGTAACCTTTTAAACTAATTGAGTATCAGATAATTCCACTTACTGGGATAAAAGCAATGAAGAGATTGGTGGAGTATGGTATCTTTCTAGAACAGTCGCTCTATATATACTGTTACGAGCTGGGTATTAAATAATTAAAGATAGTCGGTTGATTACCAAAAAAAATAACGCACTTTATTTACAACCCTTTTTACAATAATAAATCGCTATGTCACTTGTTAATCGCACTAGAAGATCGCTTCGATGTTAACTCCGCTGTATCGTGAACAATACTCACTCGTACGGGTAACCCAATCTGCTTATATATGGCTTTGAAATCCCTAGAAAGATCTATAATATTCGATAGAACATTCTACACTAAACAGAAATTACCAGAGGGAGTAATCTAGCGCCATCTAGCGTCGAATATCAGAGTTACTCCACAGTTGCGCGCTACTTGACACTAGATGGCGCCTTCAATTCTATTCTCGCGACTGGTAGATTGTTCTAGACTATTTTTCTCGAAGGCGCAACACTGCCCCCTCCTAAGACATGCTCGTCCCGAGCATAATCAGTTCCATAGTATCGCGCCAATCGATCTACGTGAACTATCTTTGGGGCGCCTCTTGGACACTTCTGTATCCGATAGGTAACATCATTGATTTTTGTCACCACCCGCTATGGCCCTTCCCACTTGGCTTGTAGCTTTGGAGATCTCCCTTTACTGCGAACTGGATTATGGAGCCATACTAGAGAACATTCTTCGAAGCCCTTATTGTTCACTTTCCGGTCATATCGGGTTTTCATCTTCTCAGACATTTGCTGGCCCGATTGTCTGACATGCTCATAAATGTCATTCATCTTGTTCCGCAAGTCATTAGCGTACTCCGTTATACTTCGCGGGGTGTCAGGGGGTATTCCAGTGATCAAGTCTGCAGGCAATCGTAGTTCTCTTCCGAAGTTTGCAAAAGCTGGTGTTACTGAAGTGCTTTCGTGGACTGCACTTCGGTATGACAGAAGAAACGGTTGGATGTGTTTGTCCCAATCTTTTTGCCTACTTTCAACAACTTTTGCGAGATACCTCTCTAGTGTTTGGTTAAATCGTTCCACCATTCCGTCAGATTGTGGGTGATAAGAGGTGGTTCTGGTTTTGTGAGCACCCATTACTCGACACATCTCTTGAAATATTTGAGACTCAAAATTTCTTCCTTGGTCACTGTGAATTTCTAAAGGCACTCCAAAACGACAGAAGACTTCATGCACTAATTTGTCTGCAACTGTTGATGCCTCTTGGTTGGGAATGGCGAAAACTTCTGGCCACTTAGTGAAGTAATCCATTACAACCATGAAGTACTTGTTTCCAGTTTCACTTTCAGGAAATGGTCCCGCTACGTCTATTGCAATTCTTTCCCAGGGTGCCCCAACATTGTACAATTTCAATGGACCTCTGCTACGTGTGTGAGGTCCCTTCACGGCCGCACAATTAGTACACTTGCGACACCAGTCCTCAACATCATCACGACAATGAATCCAGTAGAATCTCTCCCTTATCTTTAACAATGTCTTCTTAACTCCCATATGACCTCCTGAACATCCGTTATGGTAGAGCTGCAGAACCACTGGTATCTTAGCTTTAGGGACAATCATTTGCAGATGACAGCTGTCTCCTCGAGCGTTTTCCCATTTACGGCACAAGACTCCATCCTGGATGACTAGGCTATCCCATTGAGCCCAATAACTCTTTGTGGTTGAACTCAGCGATGCAACATCGCTCCAGTGAGGCTTAGGGGTCTCAGCTTTAATCCACTCGAGAATTGGTTTGATATCTGCATCCTCTTGCTGTGCTTGCTGTAGGCTTTCCTTCCATTCGATGCTAAGGTCCGTCTTTATTGTCCTTATAGGAACAGCTTCCTTTACTTTTTGCTTGGCACAGTGTTTGCAGTCTTCAGGGCAAGGTCTTCTTGATAATGCGTCTGCGTTACCGTGTGATTTTCCACTGCGATGTTCAATCATGAAGTCATATTCCTGTAGTAGCTCAATCCATCTCGCGACTTGTCCTTCAGGATTTTTAAATTGTAAGAGCCACTTTAGTGCAGCATGGTCAGTTCGGAGGTGGAATTTACGCCCGAGCAGATATTTGTTAAAATGTTGCAGTGTCTTCACTACTGCCAGTAGCTCCCTTCTTGTGACACAGTAATTTCTTTCCGGTTTTGACAAAGATTTACTGAAATATGCAATAACGACCTCTTGATCACCTTTCCGCTAGGATAACACACCGCCAAGCCCAGTATCACTCGCGTCTGTGTCAACTATGAATTCATTTTCGGTATCTGGATACCCTAAGATAGGTGTGTTGCATAGACGTCTTTTTAGCTCTTGAAATGCAATGTCACAACTTTCATCCCAGCAGAATTGTCTTTTCTCTTCAGTAAGTTTATGAAGGGGTTTGGCAATATCCGCAAAGTTTTTCACGAATCGCCGATAGTAAGAGCACAAGCCCAAAAATGCTCTTACTTGGGTCTTATCTCTTGGAACTGGCCAATCCTTGACAGCAGCGATCTTTTGCGGATCTGTTTGGACACCCTCTTCCGAAACCACATATCCTAAAAAGCTAATCTGCCGTTTGAAAAATGAACACTTCTTAGGACTTAACTTTAGGTTGGCACTTCGGATTTTCGATAATACGCGCTCCAGGTTTCGAATATGTTCTTCAAACGTACGGCCTACAATGACAATGTCATCCAAGTAGACCAGGCAAGCGTCTCCAGTTAATCCGGTCAGTACTGACTCCAAAAGTCGTTCGTTTGCGTCTTTCAAAAGTTGCTGGCGCGTTATATAATCCAAAGGGCATAACTTTAAACTGCCACAGTCCTCTCCCTATAGAGAATGCAGTCTTCTCTTTGTCCTTGGGATCAATTTCTACCTGCCAGTATCCACTTTTCAAATCTAAGGTGCTAAACCATTTTACCCCTGTTAGCATGTCCAGTGTGTCATCTATTCTAGGAAGTGGATAGCTGTCCTTCTTCGTAATGTCGTTTAAACGGCGGTAGTCAACACAAAAACGCATGCTGCCATCCTTTTTCTTTACAAGCACTACAGGTGAACACCATGGGCTGGATGAAGGCTCTATAACACCGTCCCTGACCATTCCATCAATCATGGTTTGCACTTCCTTTTCTCGTGCTACTGGCAGTCTTCTTGGTCGCTGACGAATAGGCAACTCATTCCCAGTGTTTATTTTGTGTTGAACTAAACCAGTCTTTCCAATATCAGCTTCATTAGTAGAGAAAATATCAGCGTACTTAACTAACATTCTCTTAGCCTTGCCAATCTCTTCCCTAGACAAAACATCTTGACAGTCTTCCAAAAGTGTTGACACGTTGACTCGTGCATCCTTGCTAACATTTGAAGTAGTCAAGTCTTGGCATCGATGCATCCAATCCACATCTTCGCAAGTGCCAATCAGTGTGCCCTTATGAATCACATGTTGCTTGTCACTTAGATTTAGCACACGTACTGCAGGGATGTTAGTGGTACTTACTAGAGTCCGTGCGATCTTCCATGGAAGGTCATTATCTATCCTCTCAATAAGTACACACCGTTGCATTCGTCCGGAGTTATAAGGAAGACTAACTGGCATGATTGTTTCTGATCTGGGAGGAAGAACAACTTTCTTTAAGCTGTACACTTTTCCTGGTGACGCTCCTTCCATGAACAGTTCTTCTTGACTACATCTCAATACACCTTGATTGATGTCGATCTCACAACAATTGTTCTTCATGAAGTCTAGGCCAAGGATGCAGTCGTCAACTATATCAGCCACGATGACGTTATGCAGGTAAACTTGGTTGCCCAACTTCAACTCCACCTTCTGTTCGCCTCGGACGGGTATGCGCTGACCAGTGGCTGTTACTAGGTTTATTTGCTCACGGTTACAGGTGATGTCCCTCAGAAACCGATTTGCAAGTTGGGAACTGACAACTGTGCGAGAAGCTCCCGTATCAATCGTCAGCTTACATGTTGTTCCGTTGATTTCGCCTCTGATGACCAGGCTGTTCCCATCATGACTTTGCGAGATTGAAATCCTTGGGGCTCTTTGAACACCAGCCAGCACCCGCCCCGCAGTCCTGGCGTTTACTCGTTTCCCTGCTGTTGTTTCGCAGTACTATCAGTCGCCCTAATCTCCTGAGGCCGCTCGTATTCATTTCCTATGCTTCGCTTAGGGCAGCTGGACCGAAGGTGACCTTTTTCACCACAGGCGTAACACCTAGGGCTGTACCCCTTAAACCGGTCCCGCACAGGTGACGCCACAACCTCCCGGACCCGATGAGACCGATGATCTTGTCTCACAGCTTCCACCTCCAAAGCATGGGCCAGAGCATCTTTGAGAGTTTCATGGTGCCCAAGTCGCACAGCAGCTCTAACTTCGAGGTCACGAATGCCATCGATGAAAGCTTGCACCAGATTCCCGTCCACGAGCGCAGGTGCAGACTGGTATGCCTTACGGACCAGTTTCTCAACTTCCAGAGCCCATTGTTGCAAGTTCTCACCGATGCGTTGGGCACGATCCTTCAGCTGTGCACGAAAAACGTGCTCCAGGTGAGCGTCACCATATCTTGCCTCCAATGCTTCCAGCAGTTGCTCATAGGTTACCTTCTTACCGAAATGAAATGAAATGAAATGAAATGAAATGAAATGAAATGAAATGAAATGAAATCATTTATTCTGCAATTAGGTTACATGAACACTTTTGCAAGTTAAACTTTTTTTGAGCAGATGAGTTCGGCCTTTCCTAACTGGACTAGCCCTGAGAAGAAAGGACGAAACAAACTCAGGGATCACCGTCTCTTTTAAAGTCCAGACAATATGCAAAAGACATTATTTCAATAAAATAAATGCGATAATTACAATTTGAGTCACAATTACAATAATCAGTAAAGATAATAATTTAAAAAAAAATGACAACAATAGCAATAATTTAAAATGAATTTGTTTCAAACTATAAATTATCGTCACATCAAAATAAATTTAAACATTAAAAATAAACAGCATGTGCAGAATGGGCAGCTCAATCCCAGGCGGTTTTATCATCAAGATATTCTGCTATGGTGTAATACCCCTTTGCGGATAACTTAGATTTTATGGTATTCTTAAATTTCTTTAATGGCAAATTCCTAATATCAATAGGGAGTTTATTGTAAAAGCGTATACATTGACCCATGAACGAGTTGCCTACTATGTGGAGACGAGTGACGTGAACACTAAGATTATGTTTGTTTCTGGTATTTACCGAATGAACATCACTGATTTTAGTAAACTTTGATATATTTTTTTGAACATAAACTAAATTTTCGTATATATATTGTGAAGATACAGTCAGAATATTTATCTCTTTAAATTTGGAACAAAGAGAAACTCGAGGGCCTAATTTATAAATGGCTCGTACGGCGCGTTTTTGTAAAACAAATATGGCATTAATATCTGCACAGTTACCCCAGAGTAGGATACCGTAACTCATTATGCTATGAAAGTAACTGAAGTAAACTATTCTAGCTGTATCAACATCAGTTAAATGTCGAATCTTTTTTACAGCAAAAGCCGCTGAGCTTAGCCTACCGGATAGTTTTCCTATTTGGGGACCCCATTGTAACTTAGCGTCAATAGTAATACCTAAAAATACAGTTGATTCTACAGGATCTAACTCTAGTCCATTCAATCGAACATTGGTTGTAACATGCCTAACGTTTGGTGTAGAGAATTTAATGAATTTAGTTTTCTTCTCATTAAGGAGAAGGTTATTTGTATTAAACCAGTGTACCACTTTCAAGAGTGCACTGTTGACTTCAGTAAAACTGTCAAGTTGGCGCCTAACTTTAAAAATTAACGATGTGTCATCCGCGAACAATACAATCTCATGATTGTCACTTACATAATAAGCTAAATCATTTATATATATGAGAAACAGAAATGGCCCTAGAATAGAACCCTGTGGAACGCCCATTGTTACCGGGGATCCCGAAGATGTTTTACCATTAATATCAACTTTTTGAACTCGCTTATTCAAATACGACGTTAGAATATTTAGAGCATTATTCATTATTCCGTAGTGCTGTAGCTTCCTGATGAGTGTGGGATGATGGACACAATCGAAAGCCTTAGACAAGTCACAGAAAATACCAAACGCATCCTGTGAATCCTCCCAGGCGCCATATATGTGTTTAAGCAATTCCACGCCCGCGTCCGTAGTTGAACGACCTTTAGTAAAACCAAATTGCTTTTGATGAAGCAAGTTGTGCTTAATAAAATGTTGTAACATTTGGTTTAAAAGTAATTTTTCAAAAATTTTACTTAATGTTGGAAGTATTGAGATAGGTCGGAAGTTAGATGGATCTGAACTACTACCAGATTTGAACAATGGAATCACTTTACTTTGTTTCATTAGATCAGGAAACACACCAGATGCGATACAAGAATTGAAAACAGTTGCTAAATAAAAGGCAGAGGGCTTCGAGGACGGTTAGAGCCTGGTCTCGAAGACCCAAGGTGAGCGCGGTCATAGCCTGTTCCTTAGTCCAGCAGTTCGCCGTCATAACAGCCTCAAACTGGATCTTGTAGGCTGACCACGAATATGTCCCATCAAACGGCGGTACTTTGAACCCCCGCACCGAAGGAACAGCAGTTACTGAAGTCGCCGCCCCATCTCCAACTTTGAGGTTCCCTAATGCCTTCTTCACGTCTGCAATCTGAGTTTCGGCCTCAGTGATACGGTTCTCGTGTTGAAGAACCTGATCCTTCACTACCTTGAGCTCTTTGCCGAAGGTCTCGTGAATGCCTTTTAACAAGAGCATTTGTTCCTCCTGGCGACGAGCCTGGTCTTCCTTGTCCCGCTGCAGCTGTTCCTCCAAGCGGCGGGCCTGCTCCTCCTGGCGGCGGGCCTGCTCCTCCTGATGGCGGGCCTGCTCCTTCTTGTCCCGCTGCAGCTGTTTCTCCAATCGGCGGGCCTGCTCTTCTTGACGGCGGGACTGCTCCTCTTGACGGCGGGCCTGCTCCTGGAGCATCACCATTAGGGCCGTGATATCTGGAGCTGCTGACGATGTGGACGGCGTGGCTTCCATCGCTGGCTGCTGACCTTCCGGTGTGGGCAGTTGTGCACCTCCAAATCGCCTCAGGTCGGCCTCTTGCTGACGCTGACTCCTAGTTCGGATACCTTCCGTGTCTTCCTTTGGTAAAACCGGCATACTTTAATCCCACTGCTGACTCCAATTTGTTACGAGCTGGGCATTAAATAATTAAAGATAGTCGGTTGATTACCAAAAAAAATAACGCACTTTATTTACAACCCTTTTTACAATAATAAATCGCTATGTCACTTGTTAATCGCACTAGAAGATCGCTTCGATGTTAACTCCGCTGTATCGTGAACAATACTCACTCGTACGGGTAACCCAATCTGCTTATATATGGCTTTGAAATCCCTAGAAAGATCTATAATATTTGATAGAACATTCTACACTAAACAGAAATTACCAGAGTGAGTAATCTAGCGCCATCTAGCGTCGAATATCAGAGTTACTCCACAGTTGCGCGCTACTTGACACTAGATGGCGCCTTCAATTCTATTCTCGCGACTGGTAGAGTGCGTTGCCGGCCTTTGGTGGATGGGGAGGGGGATGGGAAGTAGGATGGGGTGAGGGGTTGTGGTAAGTGCCTCCGGTATCCTCACACACTCGGTGAAACACAGCGCAAGCGCTATTTCACACCGGTTTCCTGTGAGGCCGTGGTATCACTCCGGTCAAGCCGACCCATTCATGCCGAAGCGTGGCTCTCCCACGGTAAGAGTTTGGGTATTTCTATATATATAATATGTATGTTTTTACAAAAAAAAGGTATACATATATGTATTTATATCAGTTGTAACCACGAAGCAAATACAAAGGTTGTAACCATCAGCAGTACCCATTAAACATGACCTGCTTAAAAAAATCATCAGCCTATTACAGTTTACTGCTGGACATAGGACTCTACCATTGCACGCCACTCTGATCGATTTTGGACTTCTAACATCCAGCTTCTGCCTCTAGCATTCAACATGTATGGACTGACTTGACTGGTGTCAATAAAAACGGTACAAGAAATATTTTCAGTATTCTTTATTTATATGTAGTTCATACTTTCTGTGTCAAGTGGCATAACTAAATAATAAGAGCAATGCATGGATGAGTGAGATATGGGTATAAATTTAAGAAAAGACAGACTCTTATGAACCAGTTTAATTTGTACAAAACTTAAACACCTTTGCAAATAAGATAACTTTTAAAAGAGCATTTTGCCCTGACTTAGCATTTGTATTAAATATAGCCCCATTGAATAAAATCATCCACAACACCACGAATTCGTGCAGTGAATCTGTCATCAACCTTAAATTTCAAACTCGACAAGTCTTCTGTTGTCACATCAGGCGCTTCATCTTCAAGTGCAAACAAAAATGGAGCATAAAATAGATTAACAATGAGTCCAAAATCTATCTTTTCTCTAAAATCACACTCAAATTTAGTGAAATTATAGAACTTATCAATATTAATTTCAAATTTCGCCAGGAATTCTGCCATAGCGTTATGGTACAGGTTCTTGAGATTTGTCATATGTTGTCTTCTAAATTCTTGGTCCGTTCCATGGAAGATGAAATAAATTAAATCCAAGACTGGACATCCGTAGTGAAGGATTTGATAATCTATCGCAATAACTTCAGTAACTTCCCCATTCTAGAACAAAAAAAAAACTTAAATGTGGATATTAATAGAGCTAAAAAAATTCACAACAACAGTCAGCGAATGGGTTAAATTGATTTTAATATCCATTGTGATAAAACTTATCTTAAAATATGCTTATGTCATTTTAAAGACCGTTTATAAGGACATCAAATTTTCAGTACATGTATAGTAAATAATCGGCTCATAGTTAGTTCAATTACTTTTTGTAACTTAAAGACATAAACTAATGAGTAAGTAGTTCAAAAAAAAAAAAACTTCGTTTAAAAAACTAAAATTAAGTTATTTTATACTTTTTAGTTTTTGAAGTCGGTTTTTTTAAACGAAGTTTTTTTTTCGCTTTTTAGTCTTTCTCAAGTCTCTCATCATCATTTCATTTAAAATTAAATTATGTCTACAGAATATGAAGGCATGCAGACAATTGCTCGTAACTTCATTGCAGGCGCTCACGTAAATTTGAGGGTTTCCTTCGATTTCCTTAGGATCCCATCATCAGATCCTGATATGGTGGCCATGGGACCACATGGGGAGCATACCCTTTTGAATACAAAAAGAATTTTCAAAATCGGTCCACAATTGACGGAGCAATCGATGTACATACATAAAAAAAAAAACGATGAAATTGAGAACCTCCTTTTGGAAGTCGGTTAAAAATGAAGTAATATCCAATGCATTTATTGTCAGACATTCGCAAAATTTCATCCATATTAAGAAAAAAAACAGTCCGTCGTTATTGGGAAGTCAGTGTCCTCAAATATATTGACAACTAGTTCAACCTTCGAATTCAGTTACCCCTCAAGTTTACAGAGGTCTAATGCCAGTCGCTCCGTGGAAAAACAGATATTCAGGTAAAACAAATAATCTTGGGAATAATAAATGGTAGGAAAATGTTGACTATGTTCAACATAATTGTGTCACCCCATTCCCTCAACAGTGGTCAGCCTTTCGAATATATATGTTGGTAAAAGAAACTTAAAAAAATACTGTACGAATTTTTATAATTCCAAAATTGAATACTTACAACTTCCTTAGCCATAATATTGTTGAGTTTATAATCTCCATGGCACAAAGTCCGAACAGCAGCAGTGTCCGTCATATGTAGATGGTACTTGCCAACCAATTCTAATAATATTTCTTTCTTCTTTTCCTTAACTTCAGGCTCCAAACAATTAATTGAAAAAGTGGTCATATTCTTAACAAATTCTTTAAACTCTTTTCCAAAATTATACGGCTGTTTCTTAGATAATACATGACTTTTATAATATTCTGGCCTCTTTTCTTGTATAACAAATGACAAAGCGTGGAACTTTGCAAGCTCTTTCGTACATTTCTCCGCATATTCGTAGGGCATAACTTCCATTCTATTATATAATTTAAACCCTTTCTTACCCAAATGTTCAAGAATAATAGATTTTGGATTACATTCTTTAAAACTGTAAGGTATTTTGTACCTTTCGTTATCAGGAATGTTTGCCTCATCTTGTAGTTCTGTAAATATTATACTAAGTTCATTATAAACCCAAGCCTCTCTTTCAAACACCCCTGGTACGGAGTATATAGGCATATCTACGTTTTCCACAATATTTTTAACAAATATATTAACTTCCTTTTCTTCATCACCGACTTTTTCTTTTAAATCGATTTCGTACAAAATACCCATATAACTACCGCCATCTGTTGACAGTTTTTTTACACACTTCTCATATTTCTCAAAACCTTGATTTTTAGCAATACTTGCAATCGAATCTTCTAAATCTTTAGGCAGTTCATTGACATTTGTTTGTTGTTTTTCCTCCATTGCGTATCACTTTTATCAAACGTCAAGGGTTAACAACGTAATAACCAATGTATAAACTAAACTATCAATTTACCTAATAATACAGAATGAGTAGCACACAACAACACGCGAACGCTACAGTTTAAAACAATATGAAAGAACACAAGTGAGGAATACAGACCGACGCGTGGCCTGAGTCGTGAACGAATGTTGTTACTTCATTGTGCAATCGCGATGCCAGAGCCGAACAGTCCCGGAGATTATCGAACTCAACACGAGAACTCTTTCGACAATACAACCAATATGTTGATTGAGATTGTATAAGCTGATAAATTTTATAGATAAATACATTTTATTAAAGATAAAGATATTTGGCAATTCTAAAAACCCAAAGATACTTTTTATTAAATGCGAGCGAAATGAATAAAAGTCATAATTTAAACATCAAGTATTACAAACGATGTTTCCATGCACCATTTTTGTTTTAAGTAAGAAATATAGTTTAAAAAATTAAGAAACCCGCTCATAATATTAGGTCTTAACCTATGACATTGCCTTTCTTCAGTACTGGTCATTTCAAATAAAAAAAAGTTTGTAATGGCTCTGTATTCTAAATTCAGATTAATTTTGTTTTAAAACCATGACATTCTATTTACAAACTCAGTCTTTTGTTTTTTGATTAGCGTTGTATTTTCATTACATTTGAACATTTTTCGTCATAATGGATACTTTAAAAAATCGTGTAATTATGGAATATGAGTTCCGTCGTGGCGCCAACGCGACACAAACGGCACGTAACATCAAAAACGTTTACGGAGAGTACTGTACAAACGAACGCACAACCCGTTATTGGTTTTCCCGGTTCCGTTCTGGAAATGTTGACTTGAAAAATGAAGCTCGTGGTCATCCGGAGACTTTGGTTGACAATAATGAATTAAAGGCGATTGTGGAAGCTGACGAAACTCAATCTACAGCTGAGCTAGCAGCAGCTTTTAATGTAAGCATCAAAACAATATTGATCCATTGGCAAGGTAAAAAAGCTTGATAGATGGGTGCCCCACGACCTTAACGATCGCCAGCGCAACGTACGCGTCGAGACCTGCCTTGCGCTGCTCAACAGGCAATGAAATGAAGGAATTTTGCAACGAATTGTTACGTGCGACGAAAAATGGATTCTGTTCGACAATCGAAAGCGCTCAGGAAGTTGGTTAGACCCTGGTTCAGCACCTAAGCAATGCCCTAAACCAAAAATGACCCCTAAAAAGATGATGGTCACTGTTTGCTGGTCTAGTGCGGGTGTGATTCACCACAGCTTTTTACAAAACGGCATGAGCATTAATGCAGATGTGTACTGTGAAGAACTGGAGAGAATGATGGAGAAGCTTGCACATCTGCAACCAGCTTTGGTCAATCGGCCGTCCCCATTACTCCTTCACGACAACGCGCGACCCCATATTGCACAACAGACAGTCTCCAAGCTGCAAGAGCTGGGGTTGGAAGCTCTCCCTCATCCGCCATACTCACCAGACCTTGCACCTACCGACTATTACTTTTTCCAAAATTTAGACAACTTTTTAGTGGGTACAAAAGTCAATTCCCGAGAGGCAGTACAAAATGCCTTTGAAGACTTTGTTGCCTCCCGTCCAGCTGATTTGTATAAGAAGGGCATCAATAAACTGCCAAAGCGTTGGCAAAGATGCGTCGATTGCATGGGTGATTACTTCGAATAACAGAAATTAAAAAGTTCGAAAAAATAAGTACTTTCACTTATTGCATACAAAACGGCAATTTCATAGGTAAAGACCTATTATATAGGTCGTTTAGCAACACAATACGTAAGTAAAGCTAATACAAACGAGAACTACGAAAGTTACTTTATAGGTACTAAGTCTTTAAGCAAAATACATTTTGATGGTAACAGATTTATTGCATAGTTGCTTTGGTAAATAAATAAAATAACAACAAGAAATTAAATTTTCCTTAGAAAACGATTTTCGCGTCAAATTAAACCTGTCCTTGGAGCGCGTAATTGAAAACAAAGATTTATTTTGAAATAAATATATTATAAATTTGAAAGTTACTCTATTTATCTGTCTTACGGCTAAACCGCGAAACAGATTTTAATAAAATTTGGCGTGAAGATCCTTTGATTCTTGAAGAAGAACATTTATAATATTATCTAAGTATCTAATTGATGTTTTAAAGAATAACAATGTTCGAATAACGATTGAATATTAAACCTAGGAACCATGAAGTGAAGTCCCATTTGTGCTCAGTATGGTAATATATTCAATATGCAACGTTTACATATTGTAGCATTGTTTATTGTAAATGCAGATTTAGACCAGTTGCAATCGCAAACTTATGTATTGGCACGGGACCAGAATTCGCGTGTGAACACGCTGTCTTGTGGTGTTATGTTTGTCCCCACATGGGATTATACTTTATGTATTCCATATTTTTTGTCTGATTCTAGGTGTTCAATAAGTTTGTAAAGATGTTATAAAGAATGACTATGCAACGCCCTAAGGTCGACTGTTTGAAAATGCCTAAGGCAGTAAGTCCGCTTCTACATTTGTGCCTAAAGAATAAATAAATAAAAGAAATTCCTAGTGTCAGAGTAAAAAGTAAAAGACAAGGTGTCTTTATTAAAATTATTATTGATATTTTTAAACTATTGCATAGCTTTTATCGCGCGGGCTTTGAGGCCTTTGAGCGCGGCAAGCGAATCAAGAAATTCCGTAACGTAACGAAAATAAAACCTAACACCCGAAGCTCGCATGGTTCGAGACGAGCTGCTCCGAAATCGAAATAAATGTCTTCGTAATAAAGTATTATATATAAATATTTAACCATAATATGAAATATTTAGTCATATTTTGTTGATTACTCGGTCAACAAAATATAAATATTATTATGATTACGATAAGAAATAATCATTTAACAGTCAGGATATTTTTTTATATTACTCTGATGGATCATTAATAGTTTAGCTTTACAGGGAACGGAACGTTTATCCAAAATGGCGCGTTATCTCGATACGCCAGAAACGAAAAACAACTATTTAAGTTCAAAATACTTTTTCAAAAGTTTTACGAAAATGTAAATAGTCTTGTAATTTTTATTTCTATTTTATTAATTTATAATTAGGCGTACATTAATGTATATATGCCAGTGAGTAACTAGGCTGAAACTGGCCATGTCAATTAAACTAATTTTATTTTTATAATTTTTACATCATCAGCTTTGGTGAATGTTTTCTATAAGGCTTGTTTGTTTTCAAACACGACTGCACGGTTGGCCTAGTGGTTTAAGTGGTTGCCACGTTGCCTTCTACTGCGCCAACTGTTGTAGGTTCAAATCCCACATGGGACAGCACTTTGTGTAATCCACAAATTATTGTTCTGAGTCTGGGTTTTCTTTGTGTCCGTTTCATGTATGTTTGTAAAAGTCACCCGCGACACAGGATGTATATTCCTAATGCGGTTGTCTTTTAAAAAAGAAAGAAAAAATAAAAACATACTTAGACCGCGATTGATGGTTAATGTGAACGATTGTTCTTTCTTTTGGCTTCAGTGTTCAGTGGCAAAAAAAGCCTAGTTCTCTTGTTTCTTTACTCTAGTGGTATAAGGAGAAGGTGGGTTACCTGATTGTCACTGAAACTAAAATCTAATAAGAAATTGACTGCCTCGGTGGCGCCGTGGTAGTGTATGTGACGGCTGTGCTTGAGGTCTCGGGTGCGATTCACCATATTCGACCAAATGTTAAACATTTACCGCAAATAATTGTTTTAAAATTTATGTGTTTCCTATGTAGGTATAATAAGCATAAATATACAAAAAAAGTATGTATGTATTTATATCAGTTGTTTAGTACAACAAGCTCTGCTTAGTTTGGGACTAAATGGCGTTGTGTCTAAAATGTGAATAATAATCACAAATTTTAACAAAAAAAAACGACTTCATTCTGGACTAAATATAAATGGGACTACACGGAAAGCACCAGCTTTCAAATAAAAAAAGAATCATCAAAATCGGTTCATCCAGTCGAAAGTTATGAGGTAACAAACATAAAAAATAAAAAAAGAGTCGAATTGAGAACGTCGTCCTTTTTTTGAAGTCGGTTGATTAAAAAACAAAGATTAAGTACAATAGTTTAATTTGCATGAAGTACCACATAAGAATGTTTTTGAAAAAGCATTTTGTCTGGGTTCAGTCGCAAAAAAGATCACTCCAATGTATAAAATCATCCACAACACCACGGATATATTCCGTACATTTATCATCGACCTTGAATTTCAAGCTCAATAACTCTTCGGTAGTCACATTACCAGCTTCTGCTTCAAGAGCAAACAAAAATGGCGCATACAATATATTAACCATGAGACCGAAATCAATATTTTCCCTAAAATCTATCGGATAATCACCGATTGGGTAACAGTTTTGAATATCCATATCAAATTTTTCAAGAAATGCTTTCATTTTTCTCCAATACAGGTTACAAAGATTTGTCATATGTTCTCTTCTAAATTCCTGGTCTGTTCCATGGAAATAGAAATTAATAAAATCCAAGATTGGACAGCCGTAGTGAAGCATCTGGTAATTTGTCACCAGAACTTCAGTAACTTCTCCATTCTAAAACAAAGAACATCAGAATACAGATCGTAATAGACCACTTTCAGAGAGACGATCAAAGACATTTCTACGTTGATCAAACTCATTTGTAACTCAGTAGTGACCAGATTTTCGTGTCATGAATAGAAGAGAAAGAGGTGAAAAAAAACCTTCTAAAAAATATACAAAAACATATTAAAACCAATCCAAAAGATGATACTTACAACTTCTTTGGCCAAAATATTATTGAATTGATAGTCTCCATGACACAAGGTATGAATATAAGAAATTTCTGTGAAATATCGAGGGTAATTTGGTATCGAACGCTTGCGCATATAGGTCGCGCTGTACGTGATTTTCTTAAAGTAACAGTGAATACCTACAAATAAATTTAATAAATAATTTATACGTAAATACCAATCTTTTTCTGAAATGGTGAAGTGTATTAAGTGCAGTAAACTAATCACTAAGAAATCTGCCGGACTGCAGTGTGGCAAGTGCAGCAAATGGTGGCATGCAAGCTGTGCTTCATTAACTGCTGAGCAGCTAAGCACCCTTACTGCTGTTGACTCGGTAGACTGGAAATGCAAGCCCTGTTCCAGTCAATCGAAACAAAGACGCATCTCAGCTATTCTTCCCGAGGACGACGAAGAAAATACCGATACAGAAACAACAGGGTTGGCAACTCAGGGAAGCATGATGCAGGAAATACGACGTCAAATAAGAGAAACAATACAGGATGAGATGAAAAGAAGTCTACAGTTTTTCTCTGACAAATTCGATGAATTTCAGGAGGCAATCAATAATTATGAGGAAAAAATTAAAAACATGGATAGACAATACAAAGACCTATATAATAAATATACCCACATAAAGAACAAAACAGAATTCATGGAGCAGAAAATAAATATATTGGAACAAAAAAACATGAACAATCAATTGGAAGTGTGTGGAATTACCAAGCAGGAAAATGAAAACTTTATGGAAATAGTACGCAAAATTAGCGACAAACTTGAAACTGAAGCGGAAGATGTTATTAGAATACATAGAAAACAAAGTAAATCTACCGACGGACAAAGAAGGAATGAAGGGATACTGGTCATGACCTTGAAGGAGGATCAGAGAGATGTGTGGCTGGAAGCAGCAAAACCAAAAACTATATTAGAACGAGATATTGGAAGAGAGGGTAGTTCAAGAATATTTCTGAGAGAAGCACTTTCCCCTGCCACTGCTCATCTGCTGTGGCGTGCAAAGTCAGAACTAAAGATGACGAATCTGGCGAAGTTCGTGTGGTGCAAACACGGAAATGTCTTAGTGCGAAGAAATGAAGCTGACCAAATACGTGTTATCCGATCAGAAGACGATATTAAAAGATGGGCTCAAGAGATAAGTAACAATAAGCTGTAAGTCCGTATTCTTCTCTTTTACTCTCTTCTCTGTTGCTTCTTGTCCTTGTTTATTATTGCATACTACCGTACTCTAATTCTCAATGCGGAATCACACATCCAATAATATTGATGAAAGAAATTTTGATAACTGGAATGATTACATAAATTGTTTACCAAACCAAAAGCAGACAATAACAACGTTACATGTCAACATTAGATCGCTAATACTGAACTTTGCACAAATTGAATTACTGATAGCTTCGAGTCCTCGACTAGTTGATATTGTTGTTTTAACAGAAGTGAACATAGGAGAACACTGTTCGAGTTTATTTGAGCTCAGTAATTATAATATGTACACCAACTTGAGAGCACATAGAAAAGGTGGAGGTGTTGTTCTTTACGTTCACAAAAGGTTAAAGTTCACAAGAACGCCCATTAAATCGTATTTCAGTGAAATTATTATGGGTCTACTAGAAGTAAACAATGAAAAAATATCCATTGTTGGCGTGTATAGACCACCTGACCTCTCAATCACGAGTTTTACGAAGGAAACTGCATATCTAATTAAAAACATAGCCGAGAAGTGTAATATTGTGTTCATTGGTGACATGAATATCGACATCCTGAAAAACTGTAAGACAAAAATCGATTACATGAACACGTTAAGTGAACTGGGCTTAATAAGCTGCATTAATCAATATACACGGGTTGAAAAAAAAAGTAACATAATAACAAAGTCATGCATAGATCACATCTTTGTGCGAAGCACCTCGTCTATAACAGCGACAATCTATTCAGCGGTAGTAAACGAGTCGCCAGCAGATCACTACATAACGGCGTGCACATTAGTGAATGAGCGGCCGACTAGGCACGATGTAAACAAACGCTGTATACTTACCTACGATAGTGATAGACTGGTGACAGAGCTGCGCCGCGCGGATTGGAATGCACCTCTGTGTTGTGCTGCTAATGATGTTTATAAAAAAATGCACATGATCTTCACAGACGCGTATGATAGATGTAAGCACAGTAAAATTAGGTTGAATAAGTATAAATCGAACACATGCAATTGGGTAAACAAAAGAGTTATAGAAATGTGTAAAAAACGAACTGAACTATTAAAACTGTGGAAAAAAGTACCAACAATAGAAAATAAAATAATTTATAATAGGTATAGAAACAAGACCAATAAATTTATTAACTACACTAAAAATAAATTCTACAAGAAAGAAATTGTAAGTAATTTTAATCATTCTAGAAAATTGTGGCAATTTATAAACGAATTATGTGGAAAGATAGTTGTCTCAGTCGATGAAACGATTCAAAAGTATTTTTCTTTGTCCGATCATGATGCAGCAAGTATGTTTGCTGTGGAGTTTAAAAAAAATATAGATATGCTTTCCAATTCATGTAATAAAAAAATATTAACGGCGCCAATAGCTAACATCAAAAAAGAGTTGGATGTGTCGATGAGATTGCCAAAGATAAATAATGAAGCAACATTTAAAATTATCAATGGACTGAAAAATAACAAAAGTCCGGGATTAGATGGAATTAGAGCAACTGACATAAAAAAATTGAATAAAGAAATAACACCCGTAATTACACATTTGATCAATAGATGCATCGACACATCGTGTTACCCAGACGATTTAAAACTGGGACTGGTGCGCCCTATCTTTAAGAAAGGTAATCATGACAACTGTAATAACTACCGCCCTATCACTATACTGTCCTGCGTTGACAAGATAATTGAGAGGTATTTAGGGGACCAACTTAGCCATTTCTTACGCTCGCAACAAATTATTCACACTAAACAATATGGTTTTCAAAAAGGGAGAAGCACCTCTCAATTATTGTGTCAATTCACCAATGAAGTTAACGAGCACCTGAATGATAAACGTCATGTGCTCGTTATCTTTGTTGATTTCAGCAAGGCATTTGATATGCTCCAATATGAGGTATTGTATGAAGGGTTGGAGCGGGCTGGTATACGTGGGCCACTGTTACAACTTTTTAAAAATTACCATCAAAATCGATACACGAGAGTTAAAGTGGGAGATAAGTATAGCAATAAAATGATCACAGATAAAGGTACTGCACAAGGCTCAATAATTGGTCCAAATGAATACATAATTTACGTAAATCAAATGTGCAACTTGTTTGAACATGGCTCCGTATATCAGTTTGCTGATGACACTTGTCTTCTGGTGGCTGACAAAGACATTAAAACCGCTGAGCTAAAACTGCAGGATAATTTTAATAGAATGTGTCAATGGGCGCACGACGTTGGCTTAGTGATAAACGCTCAAAAAACAAAACTTATGTGTATTCAATCCTCACATAAAAACAGCTGCCACACGCCAAATATTCTAGCACACGATCATGAATGTCTGCATAACAACTTTATGTGTAGGCAGGACAGTACGTGTATTACATTAGAAACAGTACAGGAGCACATGTATGTAGGACTTATAATAGACAATCGATTTAACTGGGGTGCACATATAGACCACGTCTGTAAAAAATTGCGAGCTATACTGAGTAAACTGTATATACTAAGGTACAAAATGCCATATGAAACTTTACGCCTCTTATATCTGGCACTGGCAGACTCAGTTATCAGTTACGGATTGTGTAGTTACGGCCGAACTTACAAAAGTTATGTCGAAAAGATATACAATTTACAATTAAGAATGTTAAAAGCTATTGTGCCACCAAAATTAAAATTTAGATTTCAAGATAATTATAAGCAATTATTCCAACACTGTAATGTATTACCAATACAATGTAAAATTAAAATGGCTATTATGAAGGAAGAAATTGCGAATATAGATCAGCTCTGTGTACGAACACGTAATTGTAACTTGAGACAACTACCAAATTTAAAAAAATATACCTTGCCAAAATTTAATAATTTATATGGCACCAGAATATGCCGGTACATATTGCCTGATATATTAAATACTATACCAGAGCATATAGTACAAAAATATATAACAAAGGATAATTATAAAGAAATAACGAAGAAATTCCTAATGGACAGCATAGCTTAGCATACACACGTGTGTGGGTCTTATTATGTTGTCTATTAGTCTTTGTATATGCGCTTGCCGTCCCTAACCTTATTTGTGTTTGTGTTTTGTGTATATTTTGCTGAACTGTTTAAATCTGATATTGCTAAGTTACTTATTGTTTACTAATGGACCAACTCCCTCTCGCCTAAAAACCCCCGTGGTTTAAGCGGGAGATTCTGTTTTTTGTATATCTGTAGATATGTTTTGATCAATAAATAAAAAAAAAAAAAAAAAAATTAGAGACTTTATATAAAATCCTTTCTTTCACCTTTTCCTTGACTTCAGGCGCCAAACAATTAATTGTATAAGTGGTTACATTTTCAACAAATGCCTTCCACTCCTCTCCAAAATTCAGCGGCTGTTTCTTACTTAACACATGATTTTTAAAATATTCAGGTCTCTTTTCTTTTATAACGAATGATAAAGAATGGAACTTGGCAAGCTCTATCATACATTTTTCAGCATATTGTATGGAAATAATTTCCTTACTGTCATAATGTTTAAAACCTTTTTTATTCAAGCTTTCAAGTAAAATAGATTTTGGATTACATTCTTGAAAACTAGAGGGCATTTTGTATCTTTCATTGTAAGGAATATTTGCCTCATCTTGTAGCTCTGTAAATATTGTACTAAGTTCTTTGTAAACCCAATTTTCTGTTTCAAACACACTTGGTACGGAATATAGAGGCATATTTACGTTCTCCACAATATTCTTAACTAAAATATTTATTGCTCTGTCTTCATCACCAACTTTTTCTTTTAAATCAATTTCATACAACATGCTAAATGCATGGAAAATACCGACATCTTTTGGCAATTTTTTGACATATTTCTCATAGCTTCGAAAACCTTGATTTTTAGCTATACTTGCTATCGAATCTTCTAAATCTTTAGGCAGTTCACTGACATTTATATGCTGATTTCCCGCCATCGCGTATTAGTTTTATCCAACGTTATGGATTAAATTGTATCTTAAAACTACAGATTAAATACACCACACAACAACACGCTAACGACACAATTCAAACACAAGTGAGTAACACAGACGACGCGTGGCCTTCGTCATGAACGCATGTTGCGAAGTCGTTTTGCAATCGCGCTCTCTTACCCGAACAGTTCCGAAAATTATCGAACCTGACACAAGAACTCTTTCGACAATACCGCTAACAACTAAGATTAAAATGGCGCGAACCGATAACATGCGATGATTCATAAATTTTAATGTTTTAAAATATAGGTTTATTTGGGATATCTATTGGTTTAATTATAAATTGAATTGTTTTTTTTTTCTATATTGAGTAATGGATAAGCCGCATATTTTGTAAATAAAGTCAAGTTTTGCTGAGAAGCACAGCTTGTTATTGCAATTTTTTTTCTTGTATATTTTACAGTATTAATATGTTGTGCGGCCCTCCGCAACCCTAAAAGCCAACTGGATTCGAAGGTTGAACTAGTTGTCCGAATATTTGAGTTCACTGACTTCTCAACATTCATTAACGATTGACATAAATGTTTATGAAAATCAGGACCAACGGCGAGCATGTCCTCTGAGGTAAGACCGTGAAACTCCACCAGCTTCCGTACTCTATCTGTCATAAGAAATTTTTTCGAAGAATCAATAACACTTTTTTGCCCGATCTCGGAATTGAACTTGATACCTCTTGATTGGCAGTCTCATACGCTAACTGCTGGACTATCGAGGCAGCCGTATACATAAGGCTGAGGCCGCACTACGGTTTTTCCCGCCAGCGGTTAAACCACCAAACCGCAAAACCGCCCGAAGCGCACACACTAAGGTTAAAAACCGCGAACAGTGTTGCAAACAGATAAACCAACTCTCCACTAGATTCAACTTTTAAAACCACCAGAAAACCAATAACAAATATACAATACAATGGTCTGGAATTTTAAAATCAAAGCAGCATTTGCCTTCCGACCGTCGAACCTTCAAGAAAAGAGCGTACTCCTTTTTAAAAGGCTGGCAAAGCACTTGTAATGCCTCAGATGTTGCGAGTGTCCATGGGCGGTGGTAATCGCTTATCATCAGGCGATACGTCTACTCGTTTGCCCCCTATTCCATAAAAAGAACACAGCGTACTCTCAATATAGCAGATAAAAGATTTAACCTCATTCTATTTTCTGCTTGTTTTTTAATATATTCATACTGCTAAATAGTCTCTCAACATTTTTTGTGTAACCTAAAAGTCACCAAGAGTTAAATAATACAAAATTTTTACCAAACAAAAACCGACTTCAAGAACGACCAAATTGAATTGAGTTATTCGTCAATTTGTCGCGCACATATATAATGCAAATTAAAGATTTATATGATTTTCTCATGGATGACATGGACCAAATTAAATTGGGCCACATGGGAAGCACCAGCTTTCAAATAAAAAAAGAATCATCAAAATCGGTTCACCCAGTCGAAATTTTTGAGGTAGCAAACATAAAAAAAACAGTCGAATTGAGAACCTCCTCCTTTTTTTGAAGTCGGTTAAAAATCACCTGAAACGTTACAAAAGTAACCTTCTGGCAACACTGAACAGAACCGCCCGCGGTTTCGCGGTTTTTTCCGCTAACGGTTTTAAAATCAGTCGCGATAAAAAACCGCCAGTGCAGCCGCTTCCATTAGTTTCCTTTACTTAAAAAATCAGGCGGTTAAAAACCGCGGCGGTTTAGCCGTAGTGCGGCCTAGCTAATTATATTAATTCAATAGTCGGCCTAACTAATTCAATAGTCATCCCTTCTGTGACATAGTTTAGGTGTGTGCTGTAACCTTGGCAAGGCGGTCGATCGCAAAACGCACCTACAAAGTCACAGGCTTCCGTAATGTGTTTATTTTAGTGCTCGTTTTTATTGTTACTGATGTAAAAAAATGAAAGTACTGAATAATTTTATATTGTTCTTACTTTTCTTTTATTATTATTAATATTCATTAACGTTTTCTAGTCCTGAAATCCTAGATGTAACAAATTCAAAATACCAGAATACCAAGAAGAAAAACTTGTTCATTCAAAAAGTTAATTCGAACATATGAGAATATGTTCCAATTTTGAATCTACGCGGGAACACAGCAATATGTCACAACAACAAAAAAGGATTATTAAAAAAAGTAAGAATAAAAAATTGTGTACTTCACCAAAAAGGTTTTGCAAAATGTTATATTACGTAGGTACGTTGCTCGTAAAATGAAATTGTTTAATTATGTGTACACGTTTTGCTGCGTAGTTTCGAAGAGGACCCTCCCTTAGGACCTATTCACACAAAATAGAGTACGTATGTAACAGAAAGGTGACCTAGCTATAGTTTTTCGTATATAATAATATTATATATTAGTGTGATAACACATGTGTTTATTTTCAATTAGATTTGCCAGTTGCCCCGTGGCACGGCAATGGACACAAAGAACACTACAGACTCAGAACCACAATTTGTTGATCACACGAAGTGTTGTTATGGGGTTTGATTGATCCAACTAAACTCAGTGCAGTAGAAAGCGGCGTGGCGACGGCTTAAACCTCGACCATCCGTGCAAATCAAATTCAGTCACACGGTCTCAAAATTGAAAAAAAAAAGAGAAATAAGTTATGGTCACACCTCCTTGTGATACGTGGTTTATTCCAAATTAATTGATAGTAAGAAACACGAGAATCAACTTTAGTATACTTATCAGTAGTTACAATACTTGAGGGAGTTCTAAATTCTACCCAAATTTGCTCCCTACGGCACATCGCTAGTAAATTCTAACCTTCCATTCAATTACAAACATCACTAACAAATGGCGTCACATAGAAATGACCTCATCATTGAGACTCCCTTAAGGTAAGCCCATAAAATACTGAATTTTCTACTTCGCACACACAAGCTGGTCGTTTCAAATAACGTTTTAGCTATTATGGGTAAGACTCAATAAAGAAATGAAGGCATTGACCTGACAGAACTAAATATAAATCAACCCGTAGATTTTAACATAAGTACCTATTTAATAATAATATCGTAAATTCGAAAGTAATTCTGTCTGTGTGTTACACTTTCAAGACTAAACCACTGCATCGTTTTTTTTATGGAAGCGATTACTGCCGCCCATGGACACCCGCAACATCAGAGGCTTCCCAAGTGCGTTGCCGCCCTTTGGGGGATGGGGAGAGGGATAGGGGGAGGGGAGAGGGTATGGGCCTCCGGTATCCTCACTCACTCGGTGAAACACAGCGCAAGCGCTATTTCACACCGATTTTCTGTGAGGCCGTGGTATAACTCTGCTCGAGCCGGCTCATTCATGCCGAAGTGTGGCTCTCCCACGGTGCCACGGTGCCCAGGATGTACTCGTATGGAGCCGTGGGCGAAAGCGAGTAAATGTTTACTTGAATTTACTACCAAAAGACTACTACAGCAAATCTGGCGTAAAATATTCCATAAAGTCTAGAATGCCGTCACTTATATTAGGCCTTTTGCGCATCAATCTGTCCTGTTTAAGGCGCTCTATAAAGGTCCGGGGTTCTCATTTAGGACTGGGGAGTGTTTCAAATTGAACTATATTAGGTAGAAGTACTCCTATTACATGGTCTTGGTTTATTTCCATTAGTTTTATGAGATTGAATGTACTAAATAATAGCTGAACTATATTTACAGGAAATAAATTGGTTTAAGGAATATATTTTTTTTTTTGTATGTTCGCGGATAACTTCGCGTTTATGAACCGATTTTGATGATTCTTTTTTTAATGGAAATTAGATATCCCAAAGGTGGTACCATGATAAGGACACTTAGATCTGATGATGAACTCCAAGAGAAATCGAGTCGAACCTTGAAGTCGGTGTTTATTTTGTTAAAATTTTACTTGTTTGTAAATACATCATATCATACATAAAAAAAGCATTTGGTCTGACCAGGGACTCGAGAACTCAAACACAGTCATCGCATACGCTACCACTTCACCACCGAGGCGGTGAAATTCTTACTAATGTTAGTCACTCTTTGATTAATCCCTCTAAAAACCCCAATAAAAGGCGTTCGAGCTCCTATTATCTCACCCATTAAAGAGCTTAAACTAATTTCCTATGCGACCATGCTGTCAAGTAATGCTAATAAAACCATATTTTTATCAAAACAAAACAGATATTCCATTAAAAAGCACTATTTCTATTTGTACATGTAATAATGTCCAAATTGATCCATTTCTGTAACTCTTCGTGTCAGGTAATCTTGGCGATGGTACGACAGGGACGTATCTTACCATAGACCTTCAAAGTTTATAGACGCAACAAATTACCGACACGAACCTAATTAAAACAGCCGTTTTAATTATTAGTAGACGTTGCTTGGTAGTCGAATTTCAACTATAATTAATTGGGTTTTTCGATGAAAGAAACCGCGGTGAAAAGACTAAATCATTAATTTTTTTTCCAATCTTTTTTTTTCTTTAACAAGACAACTCCCGCACTAGGAATAAATCCTGTGTCGCGGGGGACTTTACAAACATACATGAAACGGACACAAAGAACACCTAGACTCAGAACAACAATTTGTGAATCACACAAAGTGTTGTCTTAAGTGGGATTTGAACCCACGACATTTGGCGAAGTAGGAAACGGCGTGGTGATCGTTAAACCGCTAGGCCAAACGTGCAGTAAACGTTTTCCAAATAAATAAAATTGATGTGTCGGTTTGTTAATTTCAAATCTACAGCTTTTTAATAAATGTATATCATTATATGAAAGTGTAAGGCGGCTAAGACTTTTGGCTTAGTACTCGAGTGTGGAATAACCACCATCTTACTACTAGGACCAAGATGATTGCCTACCAAAGTTGTGTCCTGCGTACACTCTTAAACCTGAAACCTAGACGTCTTATGCAAAAGTAAGAAAGAAGACTAAACAGTTTCCACATGCGCTGTCTTCGAAGCATACCGAAGATAAGTTGGCGTGACAAAGTCACAAATGAAACAGTTTTACAAATTACGCAGTTGGGGGAAACCCTTTGGGGGAGGGTTCCAGAGCACAAGACAGGAGCTGGTTTCAGAGTCTAGCCAACAAGCGTGAGAGGAGACAAACGAAGAACGAAAGGATCTCACCTCATCAAACACAAAATGATCCTCCTCTCAAGTGTCAATCGTGCGGACATTACTACCGCTCTTGTATTGGGCTCTACAGCCATGCCAAGAATTGCCACAGTGGCGCTGTCTAAATCATCTGAAAAGATGGAAAGGCCATATGATGATATGAAAGTATATACGGAACTTTTAACATCAAAAATTAATTTTAATGGTCCGAGAGCTGGTACCATTTTTTGAGTAGGTATTTGAGGCAAGCTGAAAACTTGTCACAGACCTTTCCAGAGGGGATAAATCAAACCCCTCTGGCGAGGTAACGTGACTTACAATAGCCATGGTATAACGATATACTTAGCCAGTTATAGCTCTGATAAACAGTGCTCACGTGGGAGACACAAGCCTACGTCATCATCACTATGTCTGCAGTTTAGTGTTGGGGTATATTAGGAGAGGTGTGTGACAAGTTTTCAGCTTGCCTCAAATACCTACCCAAAAAATGGTACCAGCTCTCCTACTATAAAGTATCTGTAACGACTGAACCGATTTTAACGGGACGTTTATTGGCAAATAGCTGATATTATAAGGAGTAACTTAGGCTACTTTTAAAAACAAAATTAAGTCAGTGGTCAGCTTGTGCATGTGTAATAAATAGCTTCTATATGCCATCTCCTAAATGACAGTGCAAAAATGAACACACGTAAATCGAAGACAACCTTCCATTTTACCATCAGAATAAGTCACCTTTATATTTTCAATTTATTTTTAAACAACGATGGTGAATAAAAATTATTTTCAATTTCTCGAATGCTCCCGAACCTCTTACTTAAAAGCGTTTTGGGGAAAATTCCTAAAGATAACAAACTTTTTTAAATCTTTTAGTTTATGCGAAGAAACTCTGTTATCAGTACATCAGACAGTAAGTTTTAAATGAATTGTCTAAAAATTTGAAGGTCAAAAAACTTACAGAAATAAAGCTGGCTTTATTATTTATATCGTCGTTTTATTAACTGTCTCGGTGGCGTAGTGGTAGCATATGCGACTGCTGTGCTTGAGGGCTCGGGTTCGATTCCCAGGTCGGACCAAATGTTTGTATGATCTGCAAATATTTTTTTCGGAGTTTTGATGTTTATATAAATGTATATTATATGTATACAGGTGGAATTTTTGAGACGGGACAGTAAGGGCAGGTACCTTAACCTTTATAGTTACGCTTTTAGGAGACTATCCATATATTTTTAAGATATTCTGAACTGCATTTACAGATTTTGTAAAAAATGTACAGTCAGCAAGAAAATGGTCATTTTAAACAAAACTTCTTTTGATGTCAATCGATCCTGTTTCTTATAAGGATCGAAAGTCTCTACTGGACCGACTGATTTTTGAGTACTAGAAATGTCAGAAATCGCAAAAACTTTTCCCATACACTTGTACAGAAATACAGGGGGCATGAGATAATTACAGTTTTTGTCAAGCTGGCCTCGTGGCTGTTTTTATAAGCAAAAGCGCCTACCTAAGTAGACAATCACCATAGTTGCATCGTTAATCTTCTACAACATTAGAACCAAATCAAATAATAATTAAATAAATCATTTTAATATATATTTTAGACACAGACAAACATAACTTACATTTAGATGATCTACTAAATAAATTGCTCAAAATGTCCGCCGTTTTCACGAATACATAAATTCACTCGTTTTTGTACTGAGTTAGTAGCAGCCGATAATTTTCTTGGATGGATATCATTTAAAATCCTTATTAATGCATCTTTCAGCTCCTGAATACTGTTGTATTTCTTTTTGTATACTTATTTTTTTAGGTAGCCCCACAGAAAAAAATCGAGAGACCTTAGATTGGGGCTGCGAGGTGGACACTTAATTTGACCATGTGTACCTATCCACTGTGACCCAAACTGCCTATTCAAACTGGAACGCGTAAGGCGGCTGTTGTGTGGCGGAGCGCCATCTTGCTGAAAATAAACTTTTCGCAATTCTGACAGGAGCCATTCATCCAACTGGTTTTGGAGATTCTCTAAAATGACGTCGCTATACACGGCAGAATTAAGAGTACTTTGATAAAATTCCACCATTACCACTCGGTTTGACATCACACCACACCAACAGTTAAAAGAGAATCGAAATGTAAAAATTTGAAAATGAATGAAATGTAAATGCGTATTATGGCGGATCTACCCATAACAAAGAGTAAGGCTAATTTAGAGGTTTGACTCTTTTCCGTAATGTATGGGAAAAGTGTTTTGCGATTTCTGACATTTCTAGTACTTAAACCTCAGTCGGTCCAGTAGAGACTTTTGATCCTTATTAGAAATAGGATCGATTGCCATCAAAAAAAGTTTTTGTTTAAAATGACCATTGCATGTCTTGCTGACTGTACATTTTTTCCAAAATCTGTAAATGCAGTTCAGAATATGTTAAAAAATTATGGATAGTCTCCTAAAAGCGTTTTCCTGTAACTATAACGGTTAAGGTACCTGCCCTTACTGTCCCGTCTCAAAAATTCACCCTGTATATAATAAATTGTATACATGTATTTATTTCAGTTGTCTAGTAACCATAACACAAGCTCAGATTAGCTTGGGACTAGATGGCGTTGTCTATTAGATGTCCGTTCTTAGTGGGAATTCAACTTCTCTTAGCAATAATAACATTCTATATACTTTTTTTTTGTAAATACATACATAATATAGATAGAAAACACCCAAACTCCGAAACAAATATTTACAGATCATACAAACATTTGACCCGACCCGGGAATAGAACCCGAGACCTCATGCACAGCAGTCGCGTACGCTGCCACTGCGCCAACGAAACAATCATTATGAATGCCAAAGTAACTTTGTCCGTCTGTTTCCTTCACAGCTACACTTCAGCTGCACCGATTTCGATTAACTTTAGTGTGGACGGCTCAGATAAAAAAAAAGATAGATCACGCACCGCCTTGTTCTTGTTGAAGCAGAAAAAAGATGCGTAGTTACAAGTAAACGCACGCGTTATGCACTAACTACGCTACTTTTCGTCAGTGTCGAACTTATACGAAATACGAACTACGCGCCTTTTTTCTGCTTCAATAAGAACAAGGCGGTGCGTTATCTACCTTTTTTATTTGATCTGAGGTAGACGGACGTATTCTTTACAGTCGGACATCGTACGGGCGAAGCCGAGCCAAAAACTAGTTTAGTAAAAAAGAAATAGTTATTAGTAATATTAGTTTTTTTATTACCATTACGTTATTCGAGAAATTTTCTCTCATTTAAAGTTGTTTCATGAGCAGATTGCATGCCACCGCGTTCACATGCAAAACAGCAATTTGGAGTCCGCTGTTATATCAAGTCATATAAATATGTTATTTTTTTACCAATTTTTTTGATGTTTTTGTTGACGGTAAAGATTTATTTTAAACGAGAAAGTACCTTGGGTTCATTAACTTACGGTACAAAATTAAATGTACAATTGAGCTTTAAATGTCAATGTTTTGTTTAGTTCTTTTTAACCGACTTCAAAAAAGGAGGAGGTTCTCAATTCGACCGTTTATGAACCGATTTTGATAATTCTTTTTTTAATGGAAAGGAGATATCCCAACGGTAGTACCATGATAAGGACACTAAGATTTCATGATGACATTCAAGAGAAATCGAGTCGAAACTTGAAGTCGGTTTTTGTTTTTGGTAAAATTTTACTTGTATATTTTGAGTAGTATATTACGGGCATAGATGGGACTGGTATGTAATGAATCATCATCTTATTAGTCAAAAGATGTCCACTGACATAGTATATGCACTATATTTAAATACTTTACGGTGCTTCAGGCGAGGATAAATAGTACTTTGTTACCTACGGGCAAAGAAAGATCTACAAAATCAACGTTTGTCATTGCATGCGGCACCATAAGTATTTAGTTTGACTAAATTAAATTTACATACATATTATTACATATGTATATTGTAATACTTGATTTTCTCTTTTCAGTTGTCGGGCTTTTCGTTTTTTTATAATCATTTTATACATAATCGGTATTGTTAATAATCCAAAATGGCGGCCGTAACAAAATGACAGTGTACATATTCCTGAACAACCCACGCAATATCGGTATCAAATGAAACGGCTTAAAGTGATTTTTTTTTAACAAGTAATGAAAGCTTGTTTTTAAAAAAAACTTTTTAACTTAATCACTTGTTTTTTCAAATATTAAAACAAATGTTTGACGATTTTTGAAATTTACACAGAAAAAATATTTTTCTTTAATAATAATATGGTACTACCAATATACACATGATTTCAAAGACAATTTAATTTCAAAAGTTTTAATTAAGTTACAAAGGTAATTAAAACTAAAATACCTATTAGATTAAGTTTAGTCGATTAAATTCAATTCTCTCGTAGACCGTCTACGATGCGCTAAGTGCTACGAACCATATCTGAATGCCCTTAGTAGATGTAAGTTTTAATTGGTACCGTGGATAATTATGGAATTATTTTAATTAGAAATATCGTTACAAAGAGATAAAAAGGTAATAGTTCATGTATGTAACAAATAAGTTGTCGACCCAAAGGTTGACTGGCACAGAATGCCTTCGGCATTAAGTCCGCCGATGTACAAAAGTCTAAAAGTTATAAAAAAAAAAAGTATATTTGTATGTATGTCATCTTTTCCGCCTAAATAACTGAATCGATCAATATTCATTTTAGCTTATAAATTGTGAAAGAGTATTTATACCTTTTATCCAGATTTTACCTATTCGGCCCAAATAGGTACATATTATCAAGTGACCTTTCAACAATAATACAGTAGGGTATGGTAGAATAGAGTGGGATAGGATTGGGTTGGATAGAGTAAAGTAGGATAGAATCGGGTAGGGTAGAGTAAAGTAGGATAGAATTGGGTAGGGTAGAGTAAAGTAGGATAGAATTGGGTAGGGTAGAATAAAGTAGGATAGAATTGGGTAGGATAGAGTAAAGTAGGATAGAATTGGGTAGGGAAGAGTAGAGCAGAGTAAACTTGTTATAGGTAATACAATTAACATAGGTACACTACATTAAGTATGTATGTTACCTTTGGACTAAGACAACCTTCAAACCTTCAAGAAAAGAGCGTACTCCTTCTTAAAAGGCCGGCAACGCCCTTGCGACGCTTCTGGTGTTGCGGGTGTCGGCAAGCGATACCTCTGCTCGTTTGATCCCTATTCCATCAAAAAAATATAGGGTAGGGTTTAGGGTAGAGTAGGATAGGGTAAGCTGGATTGAAGAGGGAGAGTAGAGTAAACTAATATAGTTTACGCAATTTACATACAGGAGCATATTAACTTAATAATATATATTGATTATATTTATATAACAGATATGATGTAACACAGCTCACATGTTAAAAGGGCGTCTGAGCAAAATCTTATAATTATATTCAATTGTTACGGAAATAAATCTTTACATAAGGCTCAGAATAATATTATTGTATAACATGATTCCGTAACGCCAAATGGCGAAAGATATCAAAATAATTTTTTTTTTTCTTTTATGTATGGTCCTGCCAAAATGACTCTGCCTTATGGAAAGCATAAGTAGAATCCAAGAGTGGTGGTCACCATACTCATTGCAAATACAGACAATGTAGCATGGCGACCCACACTATGGCGGCCTAGTGATGCTTCTATATCATTGGGTCTCCGGTCTCGCAATCACCAACGAAATACGACACTAATGCTGTCATTTTACGTTGATCTTCTGTGCGAGGGTAGTACCGCCCCGGTTCGTTCTGTAAACAGCGTGGCACTACTACCTGTAAACTGATTTTTATATAATTTTATACAATCAAGAAAAGATAAGAAGGAAATTTGAAACAAAATCTGTACCAACTCGTCTGGCCAGCGTCGTAGTAGCCCAAAACCTTCTTTCTAAAGGGAAGCTTATGTACTATTAAAAGTTATTGATGAATATTATTAAGACAACTTGTGATAATCCTTAAATACTTAAAATACATAATCGTGGTAGAATAATAATAATATCCTAACAGGTAGTAGAGCCACGCTGTTTTCAGCACGGTAGGGCCGGATCGACCGGGGCGGTACTACCCTCGCACATAAAATCAACATAAAATGAACTAAATTAAAAAGCTTTTTAAAAACAAGCTTTTACTGGAATGCTTCGAGACGAATCAAACGAGTCCAAGCTCAATGGTGTTGCGACGTTTCTTTACAGAGTTCCTATGGCCACCTTCCAGCTCCAGCATCATATCAGCTCCATGTCATTATAATATTGTATTGTCACGCTGTATACATATGCTTTCAAAATTTCAGCAAAATCGGTTTAGGATATCTGCTTCAAAATTGAGTTTCAAGATTCCACCCGAACATACAAGCATACATACATACATTGCAAGTTAATAAATAGCTTGTAATGACAGCGTTCGTGCTGTCGTGATTTGTTAGTGAGTGCAAGATCGGAGGCTAAATGACGCAAAAGCATCACTAGGCCGCCATAATGTGGGTCACCATGCTGCATTGTCTGCATTCGCAATGAGTATGGTGACCACCACTCTTGGATTCTGCTTATGCTTTCCATCAGGCAGGGTAGAGTCATTTTGGCAGGCCATACATAAAAATAAATACATTTCACACACAAATCTGTCTGATTTATTAGGCAAAGCGTTATGTTGAACCAAACTGCTGACATACATATTTACATACTAGCTTTTGCACGCGGCTTCGCTCACGCAGACTTTCGTCCTCTGATCCTAATTCCTTTCTTGAGCAACTCAAAGAACCTACATGCAAAATTTCAGGATTCTAGCTTCAGCGGTTTGGGCTGTGCGTTGATCTCTGGGTATGTGAGTCAGTCAGTCAGTGACCTTCCTCTTTTATATATATAGATTTCCAAATACATACATATATCATAGATAAATTACACCCAGAACCACTATAAGCCAATTCATTACACAAATATTAGTCCTTAATGGGAATGGACACTACGACCTCTGTCAGATTAGCAGTCTGGATACTAACGATCAGGCCATTTACAAATAAAGCTGAACTCAAAGGATAACATAATGAAGTAATACGTGGATGGAATTTTCATTTAAGTCTACAAACTAATGATATTGAACCTAACAAGGCCTTTTCATTACCCTTTGGCATTCTAATAAGGGATGGAAAGCTGAAAGGGTAGCAGGTTCAGATAAATAAAATAAATAAATATTTCGGACATCTTACATACACCGCCATCTAGTCCCAAGCTAATCAGAGCTTGTGTTATAGGTACTAGACAACTGATATAATTTTTTTTTTAATACACATGTAATGATATCTAGATAACACCCAAACTTAACGAAACAAATATTAGCAGATCATACAAACATTTGGCCCGACCCGGGAATCGCATACGCTATCACTGCGCCACCGAGGCAGTTAACCGAATATCTGTAGGTAATTTATGTGAAGAAAACATCTAACGAGTTGTAGAGTTTATAGGGTAGTAGAGCCACGCTGATTTTAGCACGAACGGTCCGGCTCGACCGGGGCGGTTCTCCACAGGGAAAATCAACATAAAATGATAGCGTTCGTGTTGTCGTGTTTCGTTGGTGAGTGCGAGACCGGAGGCCCAAATAGTCTAGTTAACAAGTTCCATACTTGTTGACTAGACTAAAAGACGCAGAAGCATCACTAGGCCGCCATGGTGTGGGTCGCTATGCTGCATTGTCTGCATTCGCAATGAGTATGGTGACCACCACTCTTGGAATCTGCTTATGCTTTCCATCAGGCAGAGAAGATTCATTTTGGCGGGCCATACATAAAAAAAGGAGGCGAGTGTTGAATAAGTGATTAATTGAAAACTTAAAGGGTGAATGATAAAATACTAGCTTCTAATACTGTGATAAATAAATTACCTGATAAAAGTTACTTACTGTCTAATAAACCGATGAAATAACTTTGAACAATCGATTTTATTTTATTAACCGACTTCCAAAAGGAGGAGATTCTCAATTTTATCGTTTTTTTTTTATCACCTATATTTTCATTTTGTACCTGCCAGAACAACACGCCATACTTTTTTTCGGAATATTTACTAAACTTTCCGAAAAAAATGTTACAGTATTAATACCTGCCTCAGTTACCTACTAGTAGTGTACAGTCGCGCACTTTGAAAATCACTGACAGATTTCTTTTATTTAATTATCTTCTATACAAACCTTGTCCTGGCAATAACAAACACGTAAAAGAAAGGATTATCTAATTTGGTGCAGTCGATCGGAAGCTATGCACGTACAAATATTTCGGTGATGCATTTTTATTGATATATTATATGTATAAGATAGATAACTTGCAATACATTATAAATATAAAAAATCACACATAAAATATATCTAAGTTCTAAAATAACACTAGTGTCAACTGTCACAAAGATCAAGCTATATTTTACGGACTATTCTATTCGAGAGTCCTGCTCACAAACAGATTGTACGGGCCGGACACCTTAGTAATCGTGGCCGCTGACGGATTAGTCAGAGGACGCGGGTTTGATTCCCTAGCAGGAAAATAATTGAGTAATGATCTCGATCATTTATTGTGTCAGAGTGTAATTTATCTTTAAGTACCTGGATGATGGTATTTTTATTTGGTAAATTTTCTAAAAATGAATCCTAGCTAGATCAATTTATCGCCCGCTAAAATAAAATCTGCTTGCTAAATTTCATGAAAATCATTGAAGCCGTTTCCGAGATTTAGATTTCATATTAAATTAGATATACAAGAATTACTCGTTTGAAGGAATTACTCAAATCAAAGAATTACTCAAAACTCGTTTTGAACAATGTCTTTATGACATTGTATCGACCATTATTATAGCGTCATCGAAACGGTATATAAAGGGCCGACAGCGGTGCGAGCTTATTCGAGCTCAAACGCTCGACGAGTCAACATCTCCTGAGGATAACCCGTGGAGGGGCGAAACACGTGTCAAGTATAGGTTTGGTTGCATGGCATGCTAATTATTTCTCACTTGTTTTGTATGTGTACATATGCATGATACCCATATGTGCATGTGAGTATGCATGACGGTGGGATTTGTGCCCTGCTTTCAGACCTGGATATTTGTCTCGCGGAATTAAAGCTAAATATATTTCATAGCAATTTAATGTCATGGATTTCCGCAAAGTAACGCCTGATTCCATAACTTACCGTATTTATGTTTTTTTATTTTGTGTGTGTTCGCGGATGACTTCGTCGTTTATGAGCCGATTTTAAGGATTATTTTTTTAATGGAAAGGAGATATCCCAACGGTGGTACCGTCGAGTAGTTAAATCGAGTCGAACCTTGAAGTCGGTTTTTATTTTGTTAAAAATTTAAATTTGATTTTCAAGAACACGGTATATGATTTTTCATATAGGTAAGTTTATTGTAGCGTGACTGAACGGTGGAACTGTTGTATTACATTTTATTTTATCCTCAATTGACACTCGACCTCTTTTCTTCTAAAGGCTCTCACTTGACGTACGTACAGCCACGTGCAGACGCCAGCAAATAAATAAAAATCACAGTTCAAAGCCATTAGGGTTTAAAAATAAAAGGCGCAAATAAACAAGAGTCGTATCTAGTATTCCCACTTCGACATAAAGGTTAAAACGGCAGACAGTAACGGAAATCCATTAGTGGTAACTGCGGAGTGGGACGTTCCGTTATCGTGACGTTATCGCTCCGGATACGTATCGTGACGACCTCGAAACGAGACGATTTTTCTTGATTATATAGGTTCGTGGTTGAATAAAAAAGTAAAAGTATTTTGTGAAATGATTGGATTGTAATTTCTAAAGTTGTGATTGATGGCATAATTACTATGGCATGGGATTTGATCAGGTAACAGATGTTCCTGAAACCCTCATATATCAGACACAGAGTGGCACACGTTAGGGTTTTAATCCATTTAATTCCGACACAACACCAGTGAGGTGACGGCCCGAGGCCGTCACCTCACTGTACCAGTTAGCAGCAGTACCACTCACGAGTACCAGTTAGCTGCAGTTAGCTTAACACTTAGGTTTCAACTGAGCTACCCCCTAGCCAACAAGACTCTTCTCAACAACCGGTTCTGTGCTTCCCTCACGCGATTTTCATCAGGTCGTCGGACCACCTTGAAGGGGCCTATCCACGCTCCAACTTTTGGTAAGCGAACGAAACTCCAAAACTTAATAGGCAGCAAGCATATTACCTTGAACCGGATATATTTTTTCAAATTAAGATACTTAGGCGTGCGAGGGTAACCTCGCACAGAAAATCAACCCAAAATGACAGCATTCGTGCTATCGTGTTTTGTTGGTGAGTGCGAGACCGGAGGCCTAATGATGCATGAGCATATCAGAGAATGCATCTCAATAGGCCGTCATAGTGTGGGTCGCCATGCTGCATTGTTGCTTTGTTTGCATTCGCAATGAGCGTGGTGACCACCACTCTTGGATTCTGCTTATGATTTCCATCAGACAGAGTAGAGTCACTTTGGCAGGCTGATACACGAAAAAAATGAGTGATTTAGTGGGAAGTGACTTCAATGAAAAAGGCTACTTAAGGTTCCCGGAGTAGGTATACTCCCTTTGATTGCCACTCTCATTAGAATGTATTTAGACACAGCTAATCTCATTTTATTGTTACAAAACTCTTCAAACTAGATTTATAAATATTAAAATTTATTTCAAACTTGCTGAAACACGTTTTGTATTCTAAAAACGTTGGAATATTCTTATTTAAGTTTGACAGAAGTGAAACGATGTGATTAGAATCAGAAACTTCAGAGAGTTAAATAACAACTTTTAAACTTTGGCGTTCAATGATATAATCATTATTATTTTTGCGAGAATTAACGCCATCACTTATTTAAAGGTATTATATACCTCTGATTTGCCTGACGTTTCGACCAGGTTGCAGTGGCCGTGTTGCACTGACCACGGCCAGTGCAACTGTAATACATATGTAATGTAATACCTTTAAATAAGTGATCGCGATAATTCTCGTAAAAATAATTATTTTATTATAATTTAAATAACAAATCAGCATCATTGTCAAATCGTTTGTATTTAATTATCTAAAGAATAAATATATATGTTTCGTATTATGAAAGCGACTAAGGGAGCCAACAGCACAACACGAGAAGAAACAAACCCAATCCCAATGCGTCAAGGCGCATCTCCACCAAAATTGTTGGCAATTTCAGTGTTTCCAACTGTTTGCAACACTTCAAAAAATAGCCGACTTTTGTTTCCACTGTGCCTACACCGAGTAGTCAAGAATTTGAAAAACATTCGAACTAAGCGGCACCACAGAGCCAATAAATATTTGCAACAAGCGTAGGTATTCTTTTGACGTTTACCGCCAAAAACAGAAACACTGTTCTCAACATTTGTTGATAATTTATGTTGCCAACACAAGGAAATTACAGAAACTTTTGTCAACAACACGTGTTGACAACACAAAAATTTACAACTTTTGTTCGGTGGAGACCCGGCTTCAGGCCAACGTGGCATGGTAGGTCAAAACCTCCTTTCTAACGGGATGCCTATGGCCAGCAGTGGACTATTTAAAGGATGTTGATGCAGATGAGTCCATATTTGCATCCTTTCAATATTTGACTGGTTTATTTGTCTAGTTATTGATGATCTTGTTAGCTAAGCCAGAAGTCATCGGATTCTTAGCTAGGTATAACTAATTTTTATGAGCATTTGTCCTTTGTAGGTGTAATTTCTAATTCTACCTTGAATTTCTTTCCTAATAAGAGATATTTGTCTTATTGATAAGAAATACAAACGAGCTTTACGGTAGTCGTACATGTATCATCTCGCCTACCATATAACGGCCAATACTAGCACTTAGCACGCTGGTCGGTCAATTAAAGTAGCAACACACTTCTGTCTGTCAACAGTTTAAATGGTGAAAATTTTAAATTAAATAACTTGAACATTCAAATCATGTGTACGAAGTAGCGGCCACAGCTAGTCTTCTTAAATGAAAAATAAATTGCTGTTCATTTGTCTCGCTAAAACTCGAAAGCGGCTGGGCCGATTTAGCTGGTTTGGTTTTAAAATGTTTGTCGTAGTCCAGGGAAGTTTTAATAAACTGTGAAAAATTAAAAATAACTTGAAAATTCAAAAGTCACGTGGAAGAAGTAGCGGGCACAGTATATAATAAATATCATTTCATGGATAACGTAAAAGGAGTGAACTACGCAGTATAAAATCACTGGAAACAGATAGGAATATTTGAAACAGACCCTATTAAACATAATTTAGCCAGCGTGGTATAAAAGGCCCAAACATCCTTGCCAAGGAGACACCTATGTCTATTAGTACACTCTTAAAGACTGTTGGTGATAGAAAGCGTGTTACACAATAAATTTAATATCAAAAATTACTGGTCATAGAATTATTTATTAATCGACAATAAGTAATGTCCCATATGAGCCTAACAGGTCTTTACCTATGAAATTGCCGTTTTGTATGCAATAAGTGAAAGTAGGTACCTATTTTTTCAAACTTTTTTATTTCTGTTATTCGAAGTAATCACCCATGCAATCGACGCATCTTTGCCAACGCATTGGCAGTTTATTGATGCCCTTCTTGTAAAAATCAGCTGAACGGGAGGCAACAAACTCTTCAAAGGCATTTTGTACTGCCTCTCGGGAATTGAATTTTTTACCCACTAAAAAGTCGTCTAAATTTTGGAAAAAGTAATAGTCGCTAGGTGCAAGGTCTGGTGAGTATGGCGGATGAGGGAGAGCTTCCAACCCCAGCTCTTGCAGTTGGAGACTGTCTGTTGCGCAGTATGGGGTCGCGCGTTGTCTTGAAGGAGCAGTGGGGACGACCGATTGACCAAAGCTGGTTGCAGATGTGCAAGCTTCTCCATCATTCTCTCCAGTTCTTCACAGTACACATCTGCATTAATGCTCATGCCGTTTTGTAAAAAGCTGTGGTGAATCACACCCGCACTAGCCCACCAAACAGTGACCATCACCTTTTTAGGGGTCATTTTTGGTTTAGGGCATTGCTTTGGTGCTGAACCAGGGTCTACTTGCTGAGACCTTGCACCTACCGACTATTACTTTTTCCAAAATTTAGACGAATTTTTAGTGGGTAAAAATTCAATTCCAGAGAGGCAGTACAAAATGCCTTTGAAGAGTTTGTTGCCTCCCGTCCAGCTGATTTTTACAAGAAGGGCATCAATAAACTGCCAATTCGTTGGCAAAGATGCGTCGATTGCATGGGTGATTTCTTCGAATAACAGAAATAAAAAAGTTTGAAAAAATAAGTACTTTCACTTATTGCATACAAAACGGCAATTTCATAGGTAAAGACGTAATATAATTCTCCATAATATGGTCGCGTGACAACTCAAATTAGCATATTATTTCTATTAACTATCACATGAAACGTGAGGTACTATTTTGTATGACATACCGTCATACATGACATCATATTTCACTTTGTTATTAACGGTTTGGCTCATCCTTTCTGTGCCAATAATTCAGAACCTGGGACTCACGTGTTTCCCTCCCGATCACTGGTCCTAATCCTGGCGTGACTCTCACTAGTCCGCCATAATGTGAGTCATCATGCTGCATTATCCACGTTGGTAACGAGAATGGTGACGACCACTGTTGAATTTTCTTCTCATGCTTTTCATCAAATAGGGTAGAGTCATTTTGTCAGCTATTATTTAAATAGAAAACACCGCGAAAGAACCACGTTTTCAATGAAAAACTTCAGTTAAGGTAGCGGTTCGCGCCGCGACATAGACAAGCGACCGAGACGGGAGACCGTGACAAGTGTCTCAGTCTCTTCTGTATGTACTGTACTCTGTCTTCTGTCTCAGTCTTGCTCGCGAACTGTTGCTTATACATTGCCTATTATCAAGTGATGGTCGCGGTCCCCTGTCTCGGTCGCTTGTCTCTGTCGCGGCGCGAACCGCTACCTTCAGAGACTTTACACGTACCGGCTTTAGCCAATTGACTGCACGTATAGCGGTAGCATTTTAAACAGTCGCCACACCGTCGTTTTCTATTGCGCTAATTATTGTGGGTTCAAAGCCTATATGGCACTACACTAAAGCAACACAAATTGTTGTTCTGAGTCAGGATGTTCTTTGTGTCTGTTACGTGTATCAATGTAAGTAATAGTAATATTAGTAAGCTCAGGGCTGTGCAGCAATTACTCCAAACTTTTTGTTTTGTTTTCTTTGGTCGACTTCGTTCTCATTCAAGTCTCATAGTAAAAAAAATATTGTAAACCGTATTTATTTTTTAAAAGGAGCAACAATGGAGTTTCTTGCCAGATTCTTTTTCAGAACTGGCGACTAGAATCACTCTACTATTCATAAGTGCCTTTAAAATAAGTGTCTTTTGAATAAAAATCTTTTGACTTTGACTTTGAATAAAACTAATGCCTGATTTATTCCTAATCTTGTCTTTTTCAAAAAAGAAAAATAAATGAAAAATGTATGACTAAAATATTATAGTTGGCAAAATGTTGGCTTTTAATTCGCCTGTAAACATCAAAAGCGTAGACCCTTAGGGTCTATAGATGTGATTGTAACTACTGCTGCCTGCCTCTTTGGTCTCGCGGTCGGCGTGTGCGACTGCTGATCATGAGGTCTTCGGTTCGATTCCTGGGTCGGACCAAATGTATGTATGATCTACAAATATTTGTTTCGGAGTTTGGGTGTTTTCTATGTATAATATGTATGTATTTACAAAAAAAAGTATATATGTTATTGTATCAGTTGTCTAGTACCCATAACACAAGCTCTGCTTAGCTTGGGACTAGATGGCGTTGTTTGTTAGATGTCTGAAAAAAAAAAATTAAGTACGAATAATAATATATGTATAACTATTAAAGAATTAAGACAACATTATATACATATGTGTCAGTAAAAACGTACAGCCAATACAAGGTTTTATGTCTTTCTCCATTAAACAAAACGTAAATATTATTCTCCCGTTAATGGGATCAAAACAAACAAAACGAAGAAAAATACTTTACTGGAAAAACAGCTTTGGTATTCCGGCTCTTAAAAGTAAGTATTCAAAAGAGATTAACCATTATAAAGAAGGGTGTTAACATTAATACTTATACAAAAAGCGGAAAACATTCGCGCCATAATAGGACCCGCAAAAAGTTAATGGACGCATTCAACAACGGCCTGTATTTGGGCTCGGGGCTATTCGGCATGAGTCGGCATGATTCGGCAGTAACGCTTGCGCATATAACATTTTATATCGTTGTCTGAATAAACTACGCAGTGGACCATATTTCATGTATACAGAGTGTGTTTTGTGGCGTGAAAGGTCGTTTCCTCTTTTTTCGACTTATCGACTTATACTGATACACAACAGACTTGTTGGGCGATGTTTGAATCGATTTTTTGCACAGATGGCCTAATGGTTTTTACTGTCACCACGCCGCTTTCTACTGCGTTGAGTGTTTTGGGTTCAAATCTAACATAGGACCACACTTTGTGTGATCCACGACTTATTGTTCCGAGTCTGGGTGTATGGGCCTCCGGTATCCTCACTCACTCGGTGAAACACAGCGCAAGCGCTGTTTCACCGAGTTTTCTGTGAGGCCGTGGTATCACTCTGGTCGAGCCGGCCTATGCATTCTGAAGCATGGCTCTCTCACGGTGAGTGTAGTTTAGGGAGACTTTGTATGTTTCTATGTCCACTGTGGCGCCTTAACTATTGATTCGATTTTAAATAATGAGGTGTCAATATATTTGTAATAATAGCCCGGGTGATATAGGGTATATAAATATTATCAAAAGTTATTACAACGTAAAATGTCAGCGATCGTGTTGTCGTGTTTCGTTGGTGAGTGCGAGACCGGAGGCCCAATGACGCAGAAGCATCACTAGCCCACCATGGTGTGTGTCATGCTGCATTTTTGGATTCTGCTTATGCTTTCCATCAGGCAGAGTAGAGTCATTTTCACAGGGCCTAACATAAAAATAAAAAAACGCAGTTCGGTTATTGTTTTTTACTTTTGTTATTATCTAACAAGAATCAATGTTCATAGAAACAAAAAAATAATAAAATTACTCAAAGAAAAAACTTGTCCGGCTACCATAATAACAGAATCTTTTTATAATATCTATTTTCCAACCTATCTACCTTATCTATTAAACTAATCATTTGTATATATTTTTAATAACTAGCTGAACCCCGCGGTGTTACCCGCGGTTATAGTCGTACCGCGGGTAACGCCGCGGGGCGAAGCTACTCTTAAATAAGTAGCCTAAGTTACTCCTTATATCATCAGCTACCTATCAGTGAAAGTACCGTCAAAATCGGTCCAGCCATTCCAGAGATTAGACGGGACAAACAGACAGACAGACAAATATTGTAAAAAGTGTTACTTTGGTATATGTACCTTGTATACATACATATGCATTTAGTAAAAAGCGGTTATTTTAATATTACAAATAGACACAACGGCATCTTATCCTAAACTAAGCAGAGTTTGTACTAGGGTGCTAGACAACTGCTATAAATATACTTTATATATATACATAGCCAACACACAAACTACAAACCAAATATTTACTGATCTGCAAAAATCTGGTACAACCCGTCAATCGAACCCGAGACCTCAAACACAGCTGTCGCATACGCTACCACTGTGCCACCGAGACAACCAAATATATTAAGTAGATACAATCTGAAAAGTAATTCGTTAACTACTGAAGATTACTACCAGTTTGAAATGGTTCCAGTCTACCATAGGGCAGATCGCAAACGTGGACACTTTTGAGTCTTTTATCGTATACAAGCTACCGATGAATATTTGATTTCTATAGAACCAGTATGAAATCATCTACTCGCTGCGGATACGTAAACATTTTTTGTGTCTAGTTGCTTCCACTTAACACATACTCATGACGATCAAAAAGTGTTCGGTGTCGGTAACTGGAAACCTGTTGAAAACACAAGCAACATTAACAAATTTCCTTACAACATCGTGAGACTGACGGAAAACAAGCGACGAATTGTGGCCAGTAGTAGCAACCGGTGACTGTTTACGGTTGCCGCCACCGCACACAGCAACTACGTTTACCAGTGACCTGTAGTAGCAACGGGCGACACGTTTGCGCAGCGCCTAAAGCCGGGTCTCCACCAAACAAAAGTTGTCAATTTTTGTGTTGTCAACACGTGTTGGTGACAAAAGTTTCTGTAAAACCGAGTCTCCACCGAACAAAACTTATTAATTTTTTTGTTGTCACTTGCCAATTCGCGTGGAGACGCGCCTTAATGTCGCATGGAAGAGATTACTTTACGCAATAAAGCCACCGTATGTTCGCTATTACTGCTCTGCATTTAATATTTTAGTACAACAATTTTTTTTTTTGTTAAGGGGCTCGTGGTTCAGTGGTATCCGAATAACTTAACACATCGCAAAGTTAAGCAACCTTAGCAAAGTCAATCTTTAGATGGGTGACCATTTTGAACATATTGAAACCCCTCCGTACCTCTGATGTCAGTCCTGGTTGCCGTACAAACATCTGTGGTAATCTTTACGGTACGTCAGTCCCCTACCCACACTCGCCCAGCGTGGGGACGTATAGCATTAACCCTCTTCTGAAAGGAGACCCGAGCCCAGCAGTGAGACATTAAGGGTCTTGATGATAAATCTTTATGGATAGTTGGAGCCTTGAAAAATTTGATTGCACTCAAAAATTTAAGTCCAGCCGTAAAGTAGAAGACTTCTAGACCAGTGTTCCGCAAACTTTTTGGGTTCAAGGTACATCTAGGAAGATAAAAACTTTTGAAGGTACACCATAATTAAAAATATTTTTTTAGTAATAAAAAACAATGTTTCTTGAGCATAGGCGGTCTCATCTCTTCGTCGATCGTCTTGAGGCGTTGCCTTTTTTTGTTTTATATTATGGTAAGAGTTAAAAATCCTAATTCACATAAATAGGTCATTGCTCCATCCCAAATTATGTTCATCGAAATATTCTTCCGTTATTTTAAATTTTTCTTATCTAGTTGTATGGTTAGGCAGTCGCAGACAAAATAAAAATATCTCAGAAATTACAGAATAAAAAATAAAAAGTCCTCAGAAATCAGAGCATACTTAAGTAAGTAAGTAAATTCTGAAAGCTGCAGCACTTTGAATAGGAAGGGAAGAATAGAAATAGGGCGAAAATTTTCAGGAAAGGAAGAATAAGAATAGGACGAAAATGTTTAATAAGAGAAGAATAGAAATAAAGCGAAAATATTCAGGAAAGGGTAGAATAGAATTAGGGCGAAAACGTTCAGGAAGGGAAGAATAGGAATACGGTGAAAATGCTCAGGAACGGAAGAATAGGAATAGGGTGAAAATGTTCAGGAAGAGAAGAATAGAAATGGAGCGAAAATATTCAGGAAGGGTAGAATAGAAATAGGGCGAAAATGCTCAGGTAGGGAAGAACAGAAATAGGGCGAAAATGTTCAGGAAGGGAAGAATAGAAATGGGCCAAAAATATTCAGGAAGGGCAGAATATAGAATATAAATAGGGCGAAATTGTTCAGGAAGTGAGGGACTACTCTTTTTTGTAAGAGGGATGACGAAAGCCTTACGCTACTGCCATCATGCTCCACAGCATTAGAGCATATATAGATAGGATAATATTTTTGATGTCCTCAAAAGACAATAAAAAAAAATTCAAATGAGTCAATAGCGGGATACTTAGTTTAAAGATCCGGCGTAGTTGTGGATGAGAAATGACAATTGATATCATTCTAACTAATAGTGTTTTTGAACTCGGTTCTTCGGAGAAGTAGTTAATAGCAGGAGGGCAGTAGACTACACCTAGAATAACGCTCTTGACCAACCCACACTTAGTAGAGATGAACGAAACAAAACGCCTCCCTAGTGCTTTCGCGTAATTAACATCTGTGTACCTAAATATTTTTCTTTAGGCCGCCTATTTAGGTTTGTGGGATAACCGTATTTTTCCGAGGCACACCAACAGATGCCCACGGCACACCAGTGTGCCGCGGCACACCCTTTGCGGAACACTGTTCTAGACGACCCCAACTTTCTTTGGGAAAATGACCCGACCTAGTGCTGGCTGACGGGCGCTCCTAAGGGGGTCCACACCCCTAGGGGCTCGACCTCGCTAACCACAGGTCACCACACTGGACAAGACCCGGGCGTTACGAGCAGGCCAACTCGTTAGTTACGGCCCTCCCACCGGACCAACACCCTGGGACTACCAACAGGCTCACCCGGGCCCAACCTAGTAACCCACCTGCAGTTGCCATAAAAATTCTTTAACTTGCCGAAAACCTGAAAAATATTCTCCAAGACCCTACGGGGTCTACGAGAAGAACCAGGAGTGTGGGAAAATGATTCGGAGAAACAAGATTATTTTTATAAAAGCCTGATGTACAACCTTATGTGTAACCTTGCCTATTTATCTAACAATAAAATTAATCACAATTATATCAAACTAGTTATAAGAAATAAATTTGGCCCGTTTTCGCAACATTTTCTTAAGAAACTCGGCGCCCATTAGTCGTGGCGTGATGTTATGTAGCCTTTAACCTTCCTTGATAAATGGGCTATCTATCCAACACTTAAAAAGTATTGAAATTGATTCAGTCATTTACGTGTGATGACGTGACCAAAGGAAATAGATATTCATTTATATACTGAAACCTATGAAGTAACTATTAAATAAAAAATAAATAAAAAAAAACCAGGTCCCAATTGATATCATTTTTGTAGAAAAAAAATTAGACCTAAAAAACTTAAACTCTGCTCCAAAATAAGACGACGAAATGAAGACATCAACAGCATTACAATCACAATCAATGGTGATTGAATGTGATAGTATTGTTTAAGCAAAGAAGCATTTAAGATCTTGGGGCTATCCCCAAGATCTTAAATGCTGTCTCAGACTACACGAAAATAAGCTCGCTGATATCGTAATTAGGAACAAACCAGAACTATTGACCAAAGATACTTAAAATTTAGTTACTATGTATGCATTTGTAGTAACGTAGTCTTCAAGAAGATAGTCTGTCATTATTTCAACAGTCAATTTTAGACAGCGAAACAAATGGCAAAACTAAAAAAGCCCAGAAAACAAGTACTTAAATATAAATCTTTAAGGGATATCAAAACCTAAATACACACGTCAAAAGTGTCTAGGGATCAACACATGTGTCTAGGAATCAACATATATTTTTGCAATAACTTTTCTCCTGATTGATATTAATTAAAATTTTCTTTAAGGATTCATCAAATAAAGTGTTTTCGTTTGTCACAGTAACAATAAACCAAGTCATCTTTGCATTAATAAAGAAATTTGCCATTTTCCTAATAAAGGGATTTTTGACATTTGAACCACTAACATTAAAGTTCGAAAAAAAGACTGAAATAAAAGTTTTCTTTAAAATTTTATTAGGTAACTTAAACAATTAATAATCCGTGTTTCTACCGCGAACACTAACAACACAAGAATCGGTTTGGCATACTCAAAATGAGTTCATCCAAATCACGCTTTGGAATGGCCGCCCATGTTCGTTGCAACAACAAAAAAAGGTCTTCTTGCGACTGGATACCCTCCATATTCGGCAGAGCTCTTCTCTGTAGCATATCCCATGCATGCTCAATCGGGTTCAAGTCTGGCGACTGAGCAGGCCAGGGCCAAAGCCACATCTCAATCTCAAGAAATCCGCATAAAAATGCTTGATCCCTAGACACTTTTATTTATTTATTTTTTATTTATTTATATCTTTATTGTGTACATAAAATGAGAAAAAAAAAATAACAAAACAAATAATGAATAACAAAGATGTATACGTAACAATTGGCGGTCTTATCGCTCACGGCGATTTCTTCCAGACAACCTTAGTATGGATCTTGGGTGTTTACGAATTGAAGCAGTTTATACATCAGTAACACACCATCACGTGAATATTCTAACATAAATAAATTTATAAAAAGAAATGCATACACATATACATACATACACATACAAATACATACACAATTTATATTACGTATAATGAACCCAAAATCATTCATAATGACAGATAATGATTCTTCACCAGGTTTTTAAAAACTGACAAGGTTTTAGCTTTTCGGATGGTCTCCGGCAAGCTGTTCCACAGTCTAACTGCTTGCACAGTAAAAGATTTGTCGGCAAACTGAGTGGAGTGTTGTGGCATTTTTAATTTTAAATTCTCCGATGACCTCAGGTCCTTGCAATGTGTATTGCGCAAGAACTGAAAACGTTCTTTGAGATAAGAAGGTGTGTGAGGATGGAACAGAACACTGTATAAAAGAGAAAGTATATGAAGATTCCGGCGAAAGCGTATTGGTAGCCACTTGAGTTTAGAACGATATTCTGAGATATGGTCATACTTGCGTAATCCAAATATGAATCTTATGCAAAGGTTTTGAAGTCGCTCAAGTTTATTTAATTGGTCTTCGGTGAGATCGAGATAGCTGACATCACTATAGTCAAGGATAGGCAGAAGAAGAGATTGTGCGAGCGCAATTTTTGTTTTGATGGGAAGGAAGTTCCGTAGCCTTCGCAGAGACCCTGCCGCCGCAAATAGTTTGCGACTAACTTCCCCGATCTGAGGTCTCCAGGATAGATACCTATCCATATAGATCCCCAAGTTTCTAACTTTTTCGCCATATGGAACAATCGAGCCGTTGCAACTAACATCTGGTATCTGTTGAAAATTTATTTTACACTGCAGCCTGGGACTACCTACTATAACCACTTGAGTTTTAATTGGATTTACTATAAGTCCATACTCCTTACTCCAGTTACATATTTGCATTAAGTCTCTGTTTATATTATTCACCGCCTGTGCTAAATTATCGGGAGTAGCTTGGGAGTAAATTTGAAGATCATCTGCATAAAGGTGGTAGGAAGAAAGTAGTTGATTTGTGATAGAGTTTATAAAAACTGCAAAAAGTAACGGTGATAAAACGCCGCCCTGAGGTACGCCCGCAGATGTTGTACACCAGGAAGAGTAAACATTATCAATACAAGCACGCTGCTGGCGACCATACAGGTAACTACGAAACCAGTCAATTGCCGATGGAGATATGTTAAAAGAACACAATATACCCAGTAATACATCAAAATCAACAGTGTTGAAGGCGTTGCTAAAATCTAGTAAAGCAAAAACCGTCAGCTTTCCTTCATCCATGCCTGACCTAACATCATCCGTAACATGGACTAGAGTAGTGGTAGTGCTATGGCCTGGACGGAAACCCGACTGGAAAGGATTAAGGAGACAATTTTTTGAGAGAAATGAGGTTAATTGTGTGTGAATGAGACGCTCGAGGACTTTAGAGAAAAAAGGCAGGACAGAGATGGGACGGTAATCTGATAAGGAGGATGGGTTACATTTCTTGGGCAGAGGAATAACTTGAGCCTTTTTCCAGGCACCTGGAAAAGTGTTAACGCATATCGAGTAATTGAGGATGTGAGAAATTACAGGTAGAATTTCATCCAGGATAGGAAGAATCATATTACGGCTGACGCAGTCGCTTCCTACAGCATTTGAAGTTATTGACATTATGCTCTTCCTAACATCACATGCAGCGAATTGACTAAAGAAGAATGGGGAACAGTTTGGAGTCGGCAGAGAAGAAAGGTAATTTAGTGTCGCAGTCTTGATAGCTCCCCCGTAATTTGAGGAAGCTGAAAAATGTGAATTCAGGGAGTCGAGATCAACATCTTTTAAAGTACAATTAGGACGTGACTTGCCGATCCCCAACGACTTAAGAAACTTCCAGACCCTAACAGGATCACCATCTTCAACAGATTTATGGATATGTCGGCGCTGAGCATTCCTACACATCTTATTGCAGTGATTTCTTACCAGTACAAATTTTTCCCAGTTGGTTGCTGTAGGATGTCGTTTATACTTTGATTGAGCCCTTGCTTTCTTTTTTTGTATCTCTTTTATATCACTTTTGATGTGTGTAATATAATGTGTTGGTAAAAAAAAAAGTGTAATCTGGCAAATAACAGTGCATACTGGAGTTTTATAAGTAAAATCTGAAACGTCCGTAATTTCAGATGATTTGATGGTTTATTTAGAGTGTTTTTATTACTGTTAATGTTACATAGATGTTATGTCATGTACTATGGTGATAAGCAATTTTGTTAGTATACGGAATTCGGTAGGAATTCCATATATTTTTTTGTATACTAAAATTAGGGATATTTTCTTAAGATTTGGAACAATGTATCAATATTTATAAATTGCGAACTATACTCCATTTAGAGCGAAGGGCCGGTTGGGTTAAAATAAACACTTATTTAATGTTGCAGTCAGCTTCCTGAAATAAGTTATCTTAAGAATTCAGATTCAGAATTCGAACGTCGATCTATAGTAACCTATTATACCAACTTAAGTAAAATTCTGGGTGGCTTGTTGTTGCTTAAAAAGGTTGAAGTGAGTAACATAATTTTGACACTGAAAAAATAAATCATTTACCAAATGCAAATTTTAAAAAGAAATTAAAAATTAAAATTTCTTGCCCCTCAGAAGACAGGTGTGTTTCAGTTTCACAAAGGTAACCAAATTTTTTATCGATTTACAGTTATTAGGTACCGTAAAGTTTTTGAGTGAGAAACTCATTGGGGTTCTTAAAAAACTCTCAATGAAACACCACACTACTGAAAAGAAATAAAAAATAAAGCTAAACTTACCCAAAATACAGTCAAAAGCCGCACAGAGAACACGATAAAATAAATTATTACTCCCAACTATATTTACACAGATCACAACACAACAACTTAAACTTTTCGATACTTTCGTCAATGAAAAAACACTCAATAATTATAGTGTTCTGTCATTACGTGCGTGCATTCGCGTCGCAAGATTTAAATACTTAATTCTATTCAACCTACATTTTTTTTCGTGTTTATTTTTGTAAGGGGCAACACGGCACGTCGGGTCAAAGAATCGCACCTCGGTACACTGACTAGGGGGGTAGGAAACCCGTACGATCCGATACTACGTGTCAAAGATTATTTTAGATCTTGTTTGTAGACAGGTCATTTCCCAGAGTATTTTTATTAACAATCATATATAATAAGCTTTATATATATATATAAGGCAAGATAACATTATAGGTTGTAGTAATGCTTCTTCACTTCAAGACAAAAATATCTAATAACGTGATTTAAGGTGTAGTGTGTAGAAAATATACTATCTTTATTTCTTAAACTTACCTACTACTTGCATTGCACCTTAACTAGGAAATTACAAGGTATAAAGTACAACGCAGTATTCTCATATACGTTAGTGACATGACAACCCTTTGGTTGAGTATGAACTGATTTACAAACGAGCACGGGACCCTATACAGTCCTCATGCTTCGCCCAGGTAAAGAACCTTTAATGATGTTAGTCCAAATTTTCTTTAAAGATATTATGACTTTATACCTAGTACTTCGTTTTCAATTTCTACATCTACATAAAGATAACCAATTACTACCAAGTGTGACCCTCATTTAATAATTAAAAAAATTCCTTATAAAAATATTTAACGACAACCATCTTTAAAAATTCAAGGAGTTTTTTCCCGGTTCTTTTCCATAGGAATGACTGTTTGGAACCGTGCAAATAAAGTCATTAATGTAACGTTTCGAAAGTCATTGAAAAGGCATATTTGAAGTACTTAACAGTATTTTTTTTTAAATTTAAAACAGACTTACGCTTTCTCTTAAACTGTTGATAAGCAGGAGGCACAATACCAAACTATGCCTATATAATCTTTGCCTTTTTCTGGGGCGCGTTAGAGTGAGACAGCATGCATTACGTCTCAGTGGGAGTGAAACAAGCAGCACATATCGACGAGCTCAGATCATGTTTGACCAAGTTTTCTTTCTATTCAAATAATACATGAGGTCTCGTTTGCATACAAACGTGTGACATTACTAAGTTTGACTGTACATTGAAGGGTATGTATCAATAACAATTATAATAATACGATCAATGTAGTTACTTGAGGAGCAATGGTTGACGTGTAATGGAAATGTGTAGATATTACTTATAGATTTACATTATTTATTACCATGGACATTGTATCGCATTAGTTATTGACTTTTGCCCTTTAGCTTTACTCGATAATATATATATTTTTAGTAAGGTTTAGGTTTAGTCAATTAATTCAGATATATGCCTGGGGTACTATTTATTGAGGGACGAAAGGTACACAATTATATTTAAACACACGGCAAATGAAATACCTGCCTCCCTAGCTAAGTTGATATTCTACTAACGTAGAAATGACAACGTTTGTGCTATCGTGTTTCGTTGGTGAGTGCGAAGCCGGAGGCAATTTTTGTCTGTCTGTCTGATTGTTCCGGCTAATCTCTGGAACGAATGAGCCGATTTTGACGGGACTTTCACTGGCAGATATCTGATGTAATAAGAAGTAACTTAGGCAACTTTTTTTAGACTAGCTTTGCCCTGCGGTGTTACTCGCGGTTATTGTCGTATGTACCGCGGGTAACACCGCAGGGTTCAGTTAGTTAAAAATAAATTGTAAACGTAGTCACGTGATCAAAACAAAATATTAGGGGAGCTGGTCAGTCCTACCACGAAGTATCTGTGATTTTAATGACCAGGTGATCCCTTAGCACAACAAATGATTTCTGTTTTATTTAATGGTAATAATTTAACTTGATATGTCATTCTATGTTTAGTTGTAAAATATACACCAATGTAACTAAAAACACCGTCTTCAAGTTGTGGACCAAATATAATGGGAAGCACCAGCTTACAAATAAAAAATAATCATCAAAATCGGTTCAACGAAAGTTAAGACTTATGAGGTAACAAAAATAAAAAAACATACAGTCGAATTGATAACCTACTCCCTTTTTGAAGTCGGTAAATTAATTTTTGATTGCACATATAAAGGACAGTCAAGAAATATGTCGATTCTTTGTCATTCATAAACAGCCTTTACCAGTCCATAGCTGGGTATAGTTTTGGAAAGGATGTTTTGCCTACTATGGCGCTGGCCCTACGGATTGGTACAGAGTTCGTTTCAAGTTTCACTTCTCTTTGCAGTACTATTGCCTTCGTAGTTTTTCTCCTTAGTCACTATTTGACACATTCATAGGATGAATAAGGATGTTAATATTTCGTATTCATAATCCGTCATAAGAATTATATGAAATAAATAAATAAATAATAAATAAATATTTCGGACATCTAACACACAACGCCATCTAGACCCAAGCTAAGCAGAGCTTGTGTTATGGGTACTAGACAACATATATAAATATATATATACTTCTTTTTTTTGTAAATACATACATATTATACATAGAAAACACCCAAACTCCGAAACAAATATTTGCAGATCATACAAAAATTTGGTCGAACCCGAAACCTCTAACACAGCAGTCGCATACGTTACCACTGCGCCACCGAAGTTGTCCTCCTTCCCTTTGCAGTACTTTTTCCTACGTAGTTGTCCTACCTAGTCAGTTTTTGACACATTCATAGGATAAATAAGGATGTTAATATTTCGTATTCTTAATCCGTCACAATAATTATATTAGAGCTAGTGGCCATGTCTTACTTTATGGTTCAGTTTTGATCACAGCTACGGCTTAGTCAGAGTAGAGCAAGGCGTGCCAATAATCTGATTTTGGATGCCATAATCTATAAAGGAATTTCTTTTAAACACCGAAAATCAATTTAGAAAAAGATTTAGCCAAAATATAGAATAGATGTAAATATACTTCAAATATTTCCGTGATACAATGTACGATAATGTTTGTTCTTCTGATTGAAGCCTACGCTAAACTAATCTTCAGTACGTACTTAGATCGTAGAAAAGAAAATCTTTGCGCAAGATAATCAAGTACATTATCAGATTTAAGGAACAATAATAATTAAAATTAATTAAACCATAATAAACTTAGAGAAACGATAAATGTTTATGTATTTTTCTTTACTAGTATTTCAAACATGTGCACATGAAATGTCAGTCACATAGAACAACATGACGATAAATTATCGATTAGCATCACCCGAAACTTTTCCAATAATTATACTAGCTTCATTCTTTAACTTTGCAGCCAGCAACGAAACCGTAGTTAAATATGATATACCTAAAGAACAACTAGACCCTGATCATGAAAATTTCAATTTTAAGGAATATTTAAGTAAATATAGTTCATCTAAGTTTGGGAAGAAATCGACAAGAAGAGAAAGCAACAGGGAGTACAAATATCAGACCAAGAGCAATTAGATATAATGTTCAATGCCCTGGACCAAACTGATGACGTTTATAACCTCCGTATAGGATCGCATGTTCCTAATTCTGATGAGCCAAAAGATGGCCGACGTTTCGGGTGGCAACCACCGAAAGGATTTAATACTCATGTATACAATTTCGATATGCACTTCGACAGAAATCGAATATATGAGCTCATGAGACAAGCGATATATCAAGCAAGAAATCGGATGATTGTTATGCAAATCCATAGAGAGAAATATCGCAAATCATCCATATACAAAATGGGATTCTTAACTAATAAAGCCGATATAGCTGTGAAAACATTTGCTAAGGTTAGTTTCAGAGCTCTTCGAAGTTGTGTAGCCAGTAGAACCGTTTCCATGATGCGGTCGCCGGTGTCGGAGCTGATTGAGTTTAACAGGAGACAACTAACTTTGTGGTTTGACGCTCAAATATTAGGACAGTTGGTTTTGAAAAACCACGATATTGCATTGAGTATTATAACAAATGAGACGATACCTAATAAAGGAGCGTTGAATGAAATGTTTATTGAATAAAACAAAAAATATTCGTTTCGATATGTTATACTGCCGCACATTTTTAAACAAGTTGAATTTTGTAATATGAAAAGTTGTAACTCAATGATAAACTCAATTTAATTAATTTTTTTCCGTGATTACCGAAAGAAGACCATAATAGTAATCAATCAACATCCCATAACGTCCCACTGCTGGGCTCGGATCTCCTCTCAGGAGAGGGTTAAAGCCATACGTCCCCACGCGGGCCATATTTTTACATATTATTACATACTAAAATTGTAATAACATAAGGGTTAAAATGTGTTTTAAATAAACGTGTAAGTAAACGTTTACAATTGAGATAAAATAGAGGATAAATTATTAAATTATGAATAAGAATAACTTAATTTTTTATTGCATTAGATACATCCTTAAATTTAAAAATGATACATGAACATTAACATTGTAAAGACACAATGGTTTTGGAATCAACACATAAATGACAGCGCAAAGCAGCCGCTATTATTCTGTCCAAGTCTGTTTAATAATCTTAGAACAAGGACGGACAGAACCAATCCTCATAGGTACCAGTAATTGTGCACTATTGTGCAGTTGTTGCTGTAGAGAGTATTTTACTTTATTAGTCCAGTAAAAGCAAGAATAAAATTAAATTATATATTAGTAGTACAGTAAGAATAGTGTTCCGAAGAAAGATTATTCACGAACAACGCTCGAGACGTCTACACGCACACAGAAAGTACTCGTTGATCTCCTGAGGCACGGAATAATGAACCTTACATCGATTTACATTGCGTCGAATATCGATTGATTTTTGCTCAATGATTTCGCCGGCAGGCGCGTCCTTGGTACAGTAAATGACCTTGTATGTAGGAACTGTTTCTAGAATGCGCTAATAATAATAATGGGCATAAATAGGAACTCTCGCGGGCCGCAGTTTAGTTCAGTTTGAGCTACAGTGCGAAAAATATTGGAGTGATATCAGTGATTAACCTAACGACCTCGGTAACAATCAAGGATTGTTATTCTAAGTAATATTGTGTTTTTAAGACGTCACTATAGGTATAGTGACACTCTATATTTTTAATAAATCACCTAAAAGTGACTGCTTTTATCTAAAATCTACTATGTATTTTTCAGCCGAATAACGGTTCTACTTTTATAAAACGTTCATATATAACCAATACACCCATGAATCATTGCATAAGTATTAAAATCATGATTAAAGTTTTATAGCATACTTTAAATCTTAATTAGCATTTAAATTAAATGTTTTTTCAACTAGAATAGTTCTTTGATATGTGTATATTGGTCCTGTTTATTCTAAGTAAGTTTATAATTTATGTCCTAGTCATTATTTCTTTATTTAAAAAGGAACTTAGATTTTTAAACTTACCACAAAAGGATTCCGGGAACTGCTGTAACTGCTGTTGCAACGAGTCTAATTAAAAAATTGCAAATTATTTCAAGTTATTTCTTAATAGGCCAGTTAAACACACACTTACGTTTCCTATTATATATTAATCGGCCACCATTGTGGATGAGGGATACACTACTTACTCCGTAATGCCCACCCGGCTACAATCAATACTTTTTTGACTGTCTCAAGTGGCATAGTGGTAGCGTTTGCGATTGTTTTGCTTGAGGTCTCTGGTTCGATTCCCGGGTAGAACCAAATGTTTCTATGAGCTGCTAATATCTGTGTCGGAGTTTGGGCGTTTTCTATGTATAAGCTGTATGTTTATTTACAAAAAAAAAGTATGTTTGTATTTATATCAGTTGTCTAGTACCCACAGTACAAGTTCTGCTTCGTTTGGGTCTGGATGGCGTTGTGTGTTAGATGTTCGAAAATATTTATTTACTAGCTGTGCCCGCGACTTCGTCCGCGTGTAATAGTGACTTTGGGTAGCAGTTTTAATTATTGAGGATAATATTATTTTAAAAATAAGACACACACGTTTCACTGTTAAAAACACATTTAAGTATTTCTATAAGTACATTAAATAAAAAGTGTTTTACATGAGCTTATTTCGACATTTGACATGGTCAAGGCTTTCAACCGGGTCTGGCACCGTTCGCTTCTCTCTAAGCTCTAAGCATTCGGTCTGCCTCCTAGACTCTGTCACTGGATTGACGCTTTTCTTCATCAGCGCCTTCGCATTAGGGTTCTTTGCGACGGCGCGGCCTCTGTTTTTCTGGAGGTAAACGCTAGCGTACCTCAGGGTTCAGTCCTGTCGCCCAAGATGTTTCTTCTGCATGTCAATGACATATTAGCCCTCGGCAATATACATTGCTATGCAGACGATAGCACAGTGCTTGGGCGATATTATGGATACCCTGCAGCCAAGCTGGTAGACATTTAGGAAAATTGACAGGAGCTCGTCGCTGAGCTCGACCGGGTTTTGAACCGCATTTCACAATAGGGTGATGAGATTTTGGTCGAGTTCAACGTTAAGAAAACATAGGTGTGCCCTTTCCTACCAAAAAGTGTCCGTTTTTTCCCCTCCCACTTTTCAGAGCACTCAACTACCACTACGGGATAAGCGGGTGTCCTGGGCATGGATATTTGCCGAGACCTCAACCCACGGAAGTACATCGAGGGCACCACTAAGGCGGCCTGAACAGGGTGAGACGGTTCTTCGCGCCCGAGCATTTGTGTCTCCTTTATAAGACCCAGGTTCGCTCGTGCGTTCTGTTCTCATCTTTGTGATGGATACACGCAGTATTTGCTTGATGTTCTCGATCGGTTGCAGCGGCGAGCAGTCCGCATGATCAACAGTCCTGATACTATCGAGTCTCTTGGGCCTCTGCAGTTGCGGAGTGACATCGCCTCTATGGCAGTCCTCTACCGCTTTACCATGGAGAGTGTTCTGAAGAGTTCTTCCAACTGATCCCACCTTCTCCCTTTCTCTACAGAACAACACGTGCTGGCCTTGGAAGTCACCGCCTCAGTCTTAGAAATACGCTCTCGAACCTAACGGTTTGGTTCTGCAATGTCTGGGTTCGCAGCGAGTACGGTTGCCTCCACTTGGATTGGAGTTGACACTCCGGTTGGATTCTACTTGAGTTTTCCCTCAGGCTAAGCAGATTCTCATTTTTTTCAATTTTATTAACTACGTTTTTTGATTTGCCATCTTTTACCAAAATATAGAGATTCAGCGGATTTGATACACGTGATTATGCTGCCCATGGGAAAAACATGTTTTTTTCTAAATGAACTGCAACTTTACGCGTCTGTCTTTGGGCTTTGATAATGGTTATTGCAAATTTTGTTTTCAGTTGAAACTAAATTCTTTTAAATTGAAATTGCAAATAAGTTTGAATTATTGGAATACGTGTAATTAAAATATTTTCTCCTTTTGCCATTCCATGCATCATGATTGTAGCTTTTACAATGTTGTACCCCAGACGTGTATTTTGTAGCCGTGTACCATTATATAGCTTTGGCGCCTAAGATTTCTCATTAATAGGACTGGAACATTAAATTTCAGTCTCAACTTATGGTAAGGCGCTCCTGATAATTGTAAAGAGTTGAGAAACTCTATGCATAAGCTATAATATGACTGGTTCAGTGTCCCTTGTATTTCCGGAGAGGTATTCGATAACATCTTCCTCCACGTCTGACATGATATGATCCATTCGCTTATTTGATAACTGTCTCATTAGTCGGTGGATCAGAATAGATATTATTTTTAGATCATCTGTGCCATCATATACCAGAACTCACGTCTCAGTGTAATCATGTCGTTACTGTCAGTTGGATACAATCTTCTCCGATTTTTAGAAGAGCATTTGCATATTGACACTGCTCATAAATAATTGTGAAGTTGTACTCGCATAATTGTAATAAGACAAAACTTTTTAACATGTACCCATAGTACATATGTTTCATACAGGCATTTATTTCATCTTGCGGCGTACCCCTTTCCCTTTTTTTGTGCATAAATCCCCCCGGATCCTTTTCTGTCGGATTTTTTCACGAAGAACATTAACTGAATAAACAAAAAATCATGTAAACAAATCTAATCGCAGTGAATAATAACGAATTTGTAGTGGCAAAATTCAACATCCGCATGCGGCACAGTCGTCAGCCCTCACGTGTCTGCCCGTTCGGGCAAGCACACTTAGGCATATTGTGATAACTCAGTAAATGTTACATCAAAATAGCTCTAATATTTTGTCTCCTGTCGCAAACTTATGAAGCATGTATAGATTTTCACAAACTTTGCATATTGCCATACAAACTTTCATCTCCTATTGCTATTTAACCCCCTTGATGGTAATTTTTTTACAAAATTTAAATCACATTTTTATTTATATCTAATCAACAGCCTAAAAAAGAAATTTTAATATTTTCGCTTAAAATGACGATACTTCTGTAGAGAGTTTTTGAATTTTATAAATACTGTTTAGTAATATGGCTTATTTATTTTTACTAATATCATGAACATACATACAAATCGGATTCATGAATGTATGTATTAATTTAAGTCTTCGTTGAAAAAGTGAAATATTTTTAATGAATGTGACAGCCGTGTTTGGTCGTTGCCAAGACGCCCGGCGTAGGTAATGCGCAGGTGTGTGGCAAGTGAACCACCACTCTTCTATACAATCTTTCATCCCCCCTTTCAACCCCTTATTGACCTTTTTTCGCATTAAAAAGTAACCTATGTCCTTTCTCAGGCTCTAGACTATCTGTATACCAAATTTCATTCAAATCGGTGCAGCCGTTTGGCCGTAAAAGCAAGACAGACAGAGTTACTTTTGCATTTATAATATAAAAAGTATGTATAGCTGACCCACGCAATGTCGTTTGCGTCTTCTATTGCCCCCATTATTCATTGGTGCTCCGCTCCTATTCGTCTAAGCGTGATGATATATAGCCTATAGCCTTCCTCGATAAATGGGCTATCTAAGACTGGATGAATTTTTCAAATTGGACCAGTAGTTCCTGAGATAAGCGCGTTCAAACAAACAAACTCTTCAGCTTTATATATTAGTATAGATGTATTTATTATGCTCTTCTAAGATCTAATACTCATACTCAACAACACATTTATTTGGATAAAGATTAATGTTAGGTATTATGTTGATAAAAACTCTTTGGCAAATAACTCATTATTAGGTACCAACTCTTAGCGTGAAAAAGCGCGGGAAACTTCAAGCGTACCGGTGCATTTTTTCTGGAGAAAATTTTTAATTTTAATTTTTCTATAATAACGGATCAGTTTTGTATTATATTGTAAATAATTTTCATATTTAGTGTATATATATAAGTTTTAGTGTATAGTTTGCCAGATTCGGTAAGTTTTTTAATATTATTTTATGAACGAGCCGCCTGACTTGGCGGACCCGGGGGTCTTTGTACCCCCGGCTACGCATTTTGTAACTGTTGTTTCCAATGAGTCTGGAATGGAAACGGATGGTCCCAGTGCACAACGTGGACATAAAAGAACCAGGCTACATAAAATTTGCAAAATATGCAATAAAAAAAAGAGGAAGCACAGTCAGGCTATTGATGGTAGCAAGGGTTGTTGTTGTGCAAGTGCAGAGAGTGAAAATAGTGACTCTAATCCTACTGTTAGCCCGGTTGAATTAATTAATAATAAAGTCACACCAAGTAGTGGTTCAGGCCCCCAGGGTTCAGTATCTGGAGTTGCTAGGACCTAGTATGAGGTCAATGACATCAGCCCGTTTGTTGTACACGTCCAGAAAGAGGTTAAGTCGCCTGATGATAGTACCACCTTGCACCCGGTCACATTTGGTAGGTTTCTCAAGACTAATGCCATTCACAACATTGTGGATGGATCTGTTAAGAAAATTGGCAGAAATAGAATAAGTTTAGTGTTCTCAAATTTTCACGATGCTAATTCATTTATTTCAAATAGTGAGTTAACAAAAACTAATTTAAAAGCATTTATACCAACTTATCAAATAACACGAATGGGACTTGTTCGTGGTGTTCCATCGGAATGGTCGCCCGAAGAAATAATCGAAAATGCGTCAGTACCTGATAACTGTGGTAAAATCCTTAAAGTTAGGAGAATAAACTATAAGACTATCGTAGAAGGGTCCCCTGTTTGGAAACCAACGCAGAGTATAGTGATTACATTGGATGGTCAAATTCTTCCTCCACGTATATTCATGTGCTACAATTCACTACCTGTAGAGCTGTATGTATATCCCACTATACAATGCTACAATTGTTGTCGCTTTGGACACACAAAAATACAGTGCAGGTCCAAACCTAAATGTTATAAGTGTGGTCAGGAACATACTGGTGATGCTTGTGATGTTGAGGAAGACAATATATCTTGTTGCCACTGCTCTGGTAAACATTTTGCGACATCTAAATTGTGTCCTGAATTTGTGCGTCAAAAGGAAATTAAGACAATTATGGCAGAAAAATGTATTTCATATGGCGAAGTTGCTAAAATGATTACACCTATTTCTAATTCATATGCCAATGTAGCTAGTACTCCGGTTACTACTACCGCTTTCCGAAACTCACAATCTTCTTATACACAACATTATCCTTCACACATTTCACATAAAAAAACAGTGTATATCAATCGTCGCCCTCCCCCCAAACTAGGTAAAGGTTTTGATCGAGAAAAACATCAACAGTTAATACATTTTTGAATTAAATCACTTGTACTTATTCCACTATTTTATTTTTGTTTACACCTGACCGGTTTCGCCTTATGGCATCATCAAAGGTTCTATGGCATCATCACCATAAGGTGAAACCGGTCAGGTGTAAACAAAAATAAAATAGTGGAATAAGTACAAGTGATTTAATTCAAAAATGTATTATAACAAGTTCCATCAAGTGCCGACAATCGAGAGTATAAATTACATCAACAGTTAGTTAACGAATACAGGTTACCGACGTCACAAAATGGCTCTGCCTTTAACACCAATTCCGCAAATCCTACAATGATGTCAACATCAGATATAATCCAAATTCTCATCCAAACACTAACTCAATCTAATATAAAAATACCGTCCAACGTGGCCCTTATAGTCGATATGTATAAAAACCCTCAACCTGTTAATAATGTTACTACAAACTCAGAACATAATACAATGGAACTGTAGAAGTGCAGTTTCTAAAAAAAACGAAATTATTTACTTGATAAATAAATATAAAGCTTCTTTGTTTGCAATTTCAGAAACCTGGTTAAAACCAGGCTCTATCTTCAAAATCAGTGGTTTTTCTTGTCTAAGAGATGATAGGTCTGATGGGTATGGCGGGACTGCTCTACTCATTAGAAACACTGTCTTCTTCTGTCCCGTATCTCTTCCGACATTTAATAATTTTTCCGTAGTAGCTGCACAAATAAATAATACTTGTATTGTTTCAATATACATTCCTTCCCCCTCTTCTTCAACTCTTCAACAGTTCAACAATCTCGTTTCTCTTCTTCCTCGTCCTTTTATAATTTTAGGTGATTTTAACTCTCACCATATTTCTTGGGGTTGTACTCTTTCATCATATAGTGGTGACATATTATTAGATATATTTGACCAACATAACCTTTGTGTGTTAAACTCCGGGTCGCCAACTCGACGTACAGGGCCAAATGAAAATGTTAGTGCAATAGACCTTTCCATTTGTACCCCTAATTTTGCTTCATCTCTTGCGTGGTGCACTTTGCCATCTTCTTATGGAAGTGACCACTTCCCAATTTTTATAACGCCCACTCATCCTAGCAGTTCTCCTAATCCTTCAAGGCAACCTCGTATGAAGTACAAACTTAATAAAGATGGGTTATGGGATAAGTTTAAAACTCTTGTAGAGTTTAAACTTTCTAATTTACAAAATAATTTATCACACGATCTTATCGATTGTAATAATATTTTCACAAACGTACTTGTACAAGCTGCAGATGAAACCTTCCCTGTAAAAACGTCAACCAATGGTAGAGTTCCTTCCCCTCCATGGTGGGACAGTGAATGCTCGCGAATGGTAAAAGCTAGAAAGGAAGCTGAAAAAAAATACAAAAATAATATGTCCGTAGATAATTTTGAAATTGTAACTGATGCTATAGCGAAAGCTCGTAAATTATTCAAAGAAAAGAAATTTGAAGGATGGAAAAATTTTTGCCTTTCCATCACCCCCAATGTAAATCCTTCTATTGTCTGGCAAAATATAAGAAGGTTTAGAAATGGTGTTACTAATTCCAATATTTCTGGCATTCCCCCAAATCTGAAGAACTCTTTTCTTAATCGTTTAGCTCCACCATTTGTCCCAGAACATGACCTTATTTATAACAACATTCCTTCTTCTATCTCTCAGAACCAAAGTCTACTAAATTCTCCCTTTACAATGCAAGAATTACAGGGCGTTTTATCATCGGTTAAAGACTCTGCTCCAGGTGATGACGGCATTCCGTATTCATTCCTGGCTAATTTAAATCAAACCTCACTTCAATACTATTTGAACTTAATTAACAAAATTATGATGTCGGGTAATATTCCTCCACCATGGAAGTCTCAAACTGTTATTCCTATTCTGAAACCGGGGAAAACACCATCAGAACCTTCATCTTATCGACCAATAGCTTTGTCACCCGTAATTGCAAAAGTAGCTGAAAACCTAGTTAAAAATCGCCTTGAATGGATAGCTGAACACCGTGGAATTTTACCAGAATCTCAGTTTGGATTTAGGAAAGGCAGGAGTACGTTGGATAGTGTGGCGTAGTACCTTGGTAACAGATATCAGAGTTGCATTTTCACAAAACGAATCTGTAATTGCAGTTTTTTTAGATATAGAATCAGCATATGATAATGTTCTTCTAAATGTCCTTAAACAAAAACTAGATATGCTTCGCATCCCTGAAATTTTGGTTTGCTTTATAATTAACCTCCTTTCAGGTAGAACAATAAAATTAGATCAAACACAGGATGAAAGTAGACTAGTATGGAAAGGTCTCCCGCAGGGTTCAGTTCTAAGCCCTTTATTATTTAATTTGTATACGTCTGATTTAGATTCTTCACTTCAAAATACATCAAATATCCTACAATATGCAGATGACTTAGTTTTATACGCTAGTGGAAATTCAGCAAGTTCTCTGTGTTCTCAGCTATCTAACTCTCTTGATTATTTAAAAATCTGGATGGAAAAAAATGGCCTGAGTGTATCTGCGAGTAAGAGTTCATTAGTCTTATTTACTCGACAGCGTATTCCCATCCCAATAGCTATAGATTTCGATCTTAACGAAATACCAGTTAAAAAACAGGTCAAGTTTTTGGGTATTGTTTTGGACTCTAAACTTACAGGTGTTCCGCACTGTGATTATGTGATAAATAAATGTCAAAAACTTCTCAATTTGATGAGGTGCCTATCAGGTGTTTGGTGGGGTGCGCATCCATTTTCCTTGAAACTTCTTTACAATGCTCTAGTTCGAAGTGTACTTGACTATGGAATCTTCCTATTGGAGCCTTGTAACGTGAGTGCCCTTAGGAGATTGGATTCCATCCAGTCAAGGTCCTTGAGAATAATCACAGGTGCTATGAAATCTAGTCCCATTAATGCATTACAAACCGAATGCAATGAACCTCCTCTTAAACTAAGACGTCAATTTTTAGCTGATCGGTTGTTTTTCCGTGTTTTACAGTTTTCTAATAGCCATTTAATTCAAAAACTTCAGATACTTGCTGATCTCATTGAGTCATCAAATTACTGGAATCACAAACCTCTTCCTTGTTTAGTTAAAAGTTATATTCGATTTAAATCATTTAATGCCCCGACACTCGATCTTCAAAACTTGATTTGTTTATTAATAAATTTGAATCCTTGATCCATGAGCCATCTGTTAAATACATTTTAGATATTGATAAAAATAATGCTAACCCCCATTTTAATTTCATTGTTGAACAAAACTGGCCTGAGTGGCACCGTATTTTCACTGATGCATCCAAGCATGAACCTGATAATTTTGTGGGCGTAGGAATATATCATGCACAGTATAATATCGTTCAAAAAGTAAAGTGTCCACCTGAAGCAACAGTTTTTACTGGGGAATGTCTTGGCATCCTGAAGGCTCTGGAATACGTCTTACTTTTAAAACTTAGAAATAGTTTAATTTTAACTGACTCCATGAGTGCCCTTCAGGCGCTCTTGAGATATCCTTTTAAGTCTAAACCACCATTTCCTCTAATAGCGCATATTAGGACTAAACTTTTTGAATGTGTTGAGAAGGGCTTTTCTGTAGTTTTTATCTGGATTCCGAGTCATTGTGGAATAAGTGGCAATGAAAGAGCTGATAGACTTGCCAATGAGGCTGTGGTGTGTGGTGATACTGTACCGTTTAAAAATTATACTCAGGACTTGGCTACTCTTCCTAGACGTTATCTTGGAGATTCCTGGGATAGAGTTTGGGAAGAAAGTGCCCGTTCAAAAGGGAAATACTACTTTAGTATTCAATCGAAAATTCCTCGTAAGCCTTGGTTCTCTGTCCTCAAACTTGGCAAGATTGCGACAACCATTCTAATAAGAATGAGGTTGGGTCACACCACTTGTCCAGCACATCTGGCACGATTTCACATCATAGATAGTCCTCAGTGTGAATGTGGATATGACTTTGCAGACCTGAACCATATATTCCTTTCCTGTCCGATTCATGACCGTACTTCCTTTTATAATGGCTTGATGTCACTCCGCGTTCCTTTCCCCACTTCTATAAAGACTCTTCTTTCTTCTTCTAGCCTCTCCATATATAGTGTTCTTTCGAATTTTATTTATAATAATAACATTCGCCTTTAAATTGTATAAATATTTATAAACATTAATATTTACAACAGACTGTGGCTGCTATTTATTCAAAATATTTAATTTTAATTATGTAAGTATTTAAAATATATACACATTACTGATCCTGTTACCTTTCTTCCAAATTCCGTTATATTGTCTTTTCGCGTTATAATGTTTCCTTAACTTTACTTTGTGTCATTCAATGTTCAAATACCAACTAAATAAAACTTGACGCTGGCAAATGCACAGAAGTGCGAGCCAAGTTCTCCTGCCAAATGGGGAGAAAAAAAAAAAAAAAAAAAAAACTCTTAGCGTCTTATACTCGTGATAACTTCTAAACGAAATGTCGGATTGGGATGAAACAAAAAGTATTTTACTTCTACATAAATACCCTTGATAACATAAAGCTTAATTTGGATAAGGATTAATATTAGGATACACATTTAACGTAGTTTCTTTCTTCAGACGATTTAATAATTTTTTCGAACACAAAAGCGGTTATTGTGACTAAACCATGATAGTTAGATATATGCTCTCGCGGACTTTTTTGTAGATCTTAATGGGCCCTACAAACCCGTAATACATTATTTTGTTCTATTGTCAATAGTCTTTGCAGCGCACGCAAAAATAGGTTTTCGATTTCACACCTTGGGTTAGAAAATAGCAATTTTCTTACGGATCCCTAATTTTTTTGAAAATAAAATATAGCCTATAGCCTTCCTCGATAAATGGACTATCCAACACTGAAAGAATTTTTCAAATCGGACCAGTAGTTCCTGAGATTAGCGCGTTCAAACAAACAAACAAACAAACAAACAAACAAACAAACAAACAAACTCTGCAGCTTTATAATATTAGTATAGATAATGGCTCCTCTACACGATGGGCCATCGCGATTGTCCACTATGGTGGGCCAGGCTGTGCAGGGCGTAGTGGCGTCGGATGGCTTATGGCCCGTGCGATTGTCGTGGGATGGCGTCGGTGTCGGATTTCGGCCGCACTTCAAAGGTAGTGCGCCAGAATGTAAAGATCACAACTGAATGTCGCCATCATGTAGTTGCGTCTTAACCATCCCATGGTCATCCCGCTGGGCCAGCGCTGACCCATTATGTAGAGGCAGCATTATATGTCGTTCGCGGTGAAGTCGTGTATAGAGACACCTTTCTCCAGCACAACCAGCTCATGGAACCACTAGATGAAAATACCAATGAATCATTGATTATATAATCAACGGGCGGCTTTGACTTTGATTTGACAAAGTCTATCTCCGTCGATACAATATACTAATTCCATATAGTTCTATTAACCATGATCCTCGGCCAAAAATGCGCCGTTTTCTCCGCAGTAAGAGCCTCTAATCTTTCCGTTGCACTATAGAGATATCGCCCGGACGAATCTCAAGTCTTCCCTAAGCGGGTAAAGCGTTTCTGCGAAGAATTACACCGTAATATTTTAACACGACCTGATGCAGTACAAGACAGACACGACGCAAAGGTGCAACTACGGCGAGGTCGTGGGGCATAGATGTGAAATAAATGCGACTATTAATGTTTCTATGAATCCATCTACAAGCGTAACATTTTGATGCGCCGCTACAAAAGACAGCTGGTGTCATGAAATTATTCTCTCCCATACGCCATACTCCCATACTACTGTAACTTATAAAAAAATAATCGACTCCAAAAAAAACACAACAAAAATCCGCAGCCTAAAAACACTAAAAAGTGCAAAATAAACTAGCTTTAATTTAATTTAATTTACATTAAAATTTGTTATAAAACGGCGCGAGCCCATCCCGTATAAAAAGATTTCGACGAATTGATAATCTCCACTTTTTTTTGAAGTCGGTTATAAAGATAACAATCAGCGTGAGAGGTAAAGTGTCACGAATGGTCCACTCTTAACACATTCCGGCAGCCCGAGAACATACCCTGTTTGTATATAGCTTGTACTATATTCGCAAATCGCAAGCTTCAACAATGTATGGACCCGTGGCAATATTTGTTTTGTCAGCCTTTCCAATGTAGATTGTTTTTTTTTTATGTATGGCCCGCCAAAATGACTCTACTCTGCCTGATGGAAAGCATAAGCAGAATCCAAGAGTTTCGGTCACCATACTCACTGCGAATGCAGACAATGCAGTATGGCGACCCACAACATGGCGGCCTAGTGATGCTGCTGCATCTTTTAGTCTAGTCAACAATTATGGAACTTGTTGACTAGACTATTTGTCATCATCACTTTTGAGTGATTTCACTCAAAAGTGATTTAATAAGCCTAATGTCAAGTAAGCATAGAAACATTTATCCATCCGACTATAACTTGTGATCCTACATTTATTTAGTTCGTCTTATTTTTTGGTGTTCATTTGATTGCAGACTTTTCTTATAAGAATGCAGAATCAATTAAATATTCTGATGAAGTCAATAAAACGATATTTGGAAACTTGGCATCTGTGCAGGAACTACTAATGGACGCTAAATATACGCTTGAATGGAACGGGATAAGTGATCCGGATGATTTCGTGGATCCAGAAACAAATATTAACTTTAAAAAAAAGTTCAGTTTACGGAGCCTGATGAGTTTCAAGTTAACGAAGACAGCAAAGATCATGCTGATCAAATGTACAACAAATTATCAAAGGAAGTTAATCAAATAAAAAGACGATTGGCGTTCACGGAAGAAGACGAAGACGACCTCGATCACAATTTGTTTGGTGTTGAAAAATGGAAAGAATCCCTTTTGAAACGAAATATAGTAAAGGTAGTAGAGCCACGCTGATTTCAGCACGAATGGGCCGGCTCGACCGGGCGGTACTACCCTCGCACAGAAAATCAACGTAAAATGACAGCGTTCGTGCTGTCGTGTTTCGTTGGTGAGTGCGAGACCGGAGGCCCAATTAGTCTAGTCAACAAGTTCCATACTTGTTGACTAGACTAAAAGATGCAGCAGCATCACTAGGCCGCCATAGTGTGGGTCTCCATACTGCATTGTCTGCATTCGCAGTGAGTATGGTGACCACCACTCTTGGATTCTGCTTATGCTTTCCATCAGGCAGAGTAGAGTCATTTGGCGGGCCAAACATAAAAAAAAAAAAAACCTGCGATTTATAATACATACAAGACACGAGGTCGGTAAAGCTTTGCGTCAAAGAGAACCGATAAGAAATGACAAGCGGTACCAGTTGGGTTATCTATTTAACAGATTAAGGAGGATTAAAAAAAAAAAAAAAAAAAACACAGTGGAACATAGAACCTCCTCCTTTTTGGAAGTCGGTTAAAAACTGAACAAGTGAAACTGCTTTATTATTTACATAACAGAATCCGTCATAGAAGCAAACCCTACGGCCACTGGTTTCGATATTATCATGTATATTTTGTTGACGACCCGTTTTTGAATCATTTAATGATATATGAAAAACTAACAGCGTTTGATGTCGATATTAAAGATACCATAAATTATATAAAGGAAATTTACTCAAAGAAAGAAAGTTATGATTACGTTGATTATCCACCCAGTACAGGACCCCCTAGAACTACGACTGCAACAGTAAAGACAACTCCAGAGAATTACACTATTCCCGACCAAGCAGGCGCGATGACAATGCCTCCGGGAATGCCAATGCCCCCGGGAATGTCAATGCCCCCGGGAATGCCAATGGCCCCGGGAATGGGTATGGCCCCGGGAATGGGTATGGCCCCGGGAATGGGTAAGGCCCCGGGAATGCCAATGGCCGCGGGAATGTCAATGGCTCCGGGAATGCCAAGGCCTGGAATGTTTGGTCCTGGAATGCAAGGTCCTGGACAATTTGGTTGTTGATTTATTATATTCAAATAAAAGGGTTTGACAATGTTCTAGAACATGTTAAATGACATAAATGAATACCGACTTAAGTTATTTCAATTTACATTCTGTTAATTAATTTCAATTAACTCTACCTTCAACTCAACATCTTTTATTTATTTTTATTATAATGGCAATACTCAACATCTTACAATGCACTTGTCAGCGGGAAAATATCTACCTAGTTAAGACTTGAGCGTCTCAATAAAACTTGACTATCAATTATAAAGCCAGAAACGAAATGTTATTTTCTAACAATTAACATCTTAATATTTTATAACTACAATTATTTCTGTTGTCCTGTAAAAAGGGTTACTTAAGTTATTTGATTATAACATTCTAAACGGAATACTATTACTCTTAATTTCAATTGTAAGCTTGTTACTAACTAACAATTATTATAATAAAATAGGAGATTGATTTTATCGATTGTATGTGAGCAAAGTAATGTTTTAATAAATTATTTCAAATAATTGTGTGTAACAAGTCTAACCTGTTAACATCCGCTATTACATTTAAATTGTAATCACGTGAGGTTAATCACAGTAATTCTAATTATTGAATTAAGGATTTATCATGTCATTAGAATAAGGCGTACCGCATTTGTTTTGGAAAGTTAATATGAAACCAACATCCGATATACACCGACTACCTTCATCATAATTTGATGTGCGTTGGTTTCGTATTGGCGAGAATAAATGAAGAGATCAGTTTAGTTCAGGCGGTACAATCTTAGTCGATAGTTTTTGGAATGTTACGAAAATAAAGAAACCAAATACAATGGATCTTAATTGGTTCGAATATACTGATAACATTAGTTACACTTAATTTAGGCGTATAATAGGTGTAATTTCGCCAGTCGCTACTGTAAGATGTCGTTACTTTCGGTATAATCCGCATAAATCACAAAGAGAGTTGTTTTAGTAATGTTAATTCTGGAACGGATATCACTTTTTTTTGAAGTCATTATAAAATGACAATTGGAAATAAAATGTTGCCATTCTTTTCATTACACACTGAAAAGGTAGTTTTTTTGTGATAAAATTGACAAAATTACACTTATATTTTAACTATTGAAAAACTTGCTAATAATTATAGCATTTCATAACACATGATTCTACAAAATCCTAACTTAGTGCCTATATTATTTAATTATTGCCATTGTTTTGGTACTTTTCATCAGCGTTTATTGCACCCGCCATTGTCGTGAATGTCATCCGTCAACAATCAACATATTCATACCTACCGGCTTTTTTGTTAATTGAATGTTTACTTGTGACTAACAACAATTCTGTTACATCTCCACAAAGGCCACAATGAAGAAGTGAAGTGAAGTGAACAACAATTCTCTGATTTATCTGTTAATACGTGAGTTGAGATTAGGTTCCTCCGATTTTCGTTGAGTATATCCGCGTGTGTTGTTTTCAAGTAATATTGAGGCAGAGACTTATTTTTAACAATTTATTTTCGTGTCGCAATGTCTGTTAAACATTGTTGTGTTCCTAAGTGCACGGATAATGAAGGTACGTACTAATAATAGCTGATGATAAATAAAAGCTTTAGACTAGCTAAAGACTTCATAACATCTTATATATATTGAATGGTTGGATCTAATTCAAATTCTAACCTGTAGTTTAATTCTTATTCCTGATAGGTATTCTTCAGGCAATCTCAATTTCTAAAACCCGCATAGGAAATAATATAACCTCACTAGATAAAGTAGTATTAGATCATACAACATACTAAAATGTTGCAAAAACATATTGTTTTGTATGCAAGCTATGCCAGCAGTTGATTTAACTAAAACCTTTTGAGGATTCTTGTTTTAATATACAAGTAACATTCTTATTGCACTGTAAAGTTTTTACAGAAACTTATGATAACAAACTATTATAACTATTGTTTGTAGAACGTATGAATGAAGATACAAAACTGAAGAAACAAATAGTATATGTAGTAATACTTTCCAGTAATCCATCTTGTGAATATGTTTTAAACTGTCATAAATGTTGCTGTCAATATATTAAATTTCATTAATTATAATAATAAAATAAATTAATGCTTATTGTATTTATTTTTATTTCAGGGCCATTGTTTTGGAGACAGTTACCAACCAAACCTTTATGTGAAATTCATCGAGGGTGATATGTTACAAAAAGCAAAATTAAATGCACAGAAAGCTTTTAAAAAGAGAAAATAAACTAATTAATTTTTTACATTGTTTTATTTTACAAAAGTCCTAATTGAATAGGTAGGTATATATGTATACAATAAGTATTATACTATGTTTATATAAGTATACGTACCAAATATATATACATATATATATATAGGTATAGTTTCAAATGTTGAGCAAGACTAAAGTTGTTGATCTCGACCTACAGATGGCGTTGTGATAGAATTTCCTCCAGAAGCGATTGAGATATACCTCTATTTCAGTATATAACAATGTACTCTGTGGTTTAGTTTGAGCAGTGTATATGGAGGGACACCTGTAAATAAGCTAAGTATAAAGGCTTCCTAATTGTGGTAATTAACTATTAAACATGTGTAACTAATAAGTTAAGATGTGACTTTTAAAAGAGTGGCCATGAGTTTCTTTGCCAGTATTCTTCTCATAAAGGTCCTACGCCTTTTGGAAACTGGAAGTTATAGATCGACCTTGACAATGCTGTGCCGATTTATGATTTTAACTGTAGCTTCAATTTAACTCTCATTAAATGGATGAAATCTAGTTTGAACCTAAGTTGTGTTGTTTTAATAAATCCTAGTGTACCGGCGGGGGTGGTAATGGATTGATTATATTGCCCATAAATCATGAAATACATTAGTATTAGCATTAGTATGCGTCTATTCAGCCACCTCACTCGGTTACTCATTCATGCACTCAGTCACTCATTCTTGTACTCAGTCACTCATTCATTCATTCAGACACAGTCCCGGACTAACCACGTTTGTTATGCAAGAGAATTGGCGAGAGCAGTCGTGTTGGTAAGTCTGTCCATTGAGTGCATGAACGAGCCTGTGAAATCTACATCCCCTATAAATTAAACGACCAGAATTCAGGGCATCAAACAATAAAAGAAAAGACACATGATAAATATTCTTTTATTAACAGAATAAAAAAACACTTTTTTTTTAAATTTAAACAGTATTTGCTTGTTGGAACTTGTCACATTAAACTATTATTTAATGGAATATTATAACTATTTTAAAGGAAGAAGGGTACCTAATGAAGCTGCGTTATCTAAATTGCACTAAGTATAACTTCAAACTCGGCTCCAGGTTCAACCAGGTGAATATTAACAACGGGGTCCTTCCTTTCCTTCCGACTGACGCAGGTCCTTTCCGGGCACGGTTGCTTCGGGAAGTACCTGCACTCGGTCGCTAGGAGGGAATTGAGTCCCGCCTGCCACCACTGCGACTGCAGTGAGGACTCGGCCCAGCACACGCTGGCGGTTTGCCCCGCTTGGGCGCCGCAGTGACGGGCCCTCACTGCAGTCATCGGAGGAGATCTCTCACTACTGGCCGTCATACGCTCCATGGCCGGTAGCGACAGCTTTTACCGCGGTCGCAACCTTCTGCGAAGATGTCATCTCGCAGAAGGAGGCGGCGGAGAAGGCCAGGGAGGACGACCTCCTCTCGGACCCAATGCCTACGAGCGCCTCATGCCGCCCTGAGCCTGGCCGCGGATGGTCGGGACGGGTTTTCCCCTCCATCCGCTTTAGTGGCCAACCGCGAGGAAGCGACATAAGGAGTAACTTAGGCTACTTCTTATAGACTAGCTATCTCACCGCGGCGTCACGCGGTACGACAAGAAGCGCGGGTAACACCGCGGGATTCAGCTAGTTATAAATAAATGAAAATGTTAAAATTTTCTTTTACAAAAATAAAAGTTAAAAAGGTATCAAATCTCAATAGTAATCGCAATCGTTAGCATCAATGCAGCTTAGTTTCATTATTACTACGCCCTTACAAGTATCACATTTAATAATGGCCTAAAATTACACCTGCTATGTTGCAACGGCTAATTATTGGCTTATTATTATCAAATCATTCATATAAAACAGCTAAAAAAACACTGAAAATGTCATCACTGTAACTTTTACTTATAATACAAGAAATTTCCAAAGATTACCAAATCACTGCTCATAAATAAAATTAAATTTAAAAAAGTTAAAATTTAAAAACAAATAACATTAAAAATAAATGTAACAAAAATATCTATAACAAAATCATATTTATTAAAATTACATACATTTTTGTTCATAAACTAGAAGTTTTTTTTTTAATATAATGTTTTACGTACATAGATAATACACTCAATACAAACACTACCTTACTAATGATTAAAAGTAATTTACACTATGATGTTTGAATAGTAGTTGTTTTGACGAAAATCTCATAGGACAAGAATGAAGCGAACATTTTATATAAATTATGAAAAACTCTATTTATTTAGATAAAAATGTGTGATGTTTAATCGCTACAATTAATAATATTATAAATAAAATATGCTTTATTGATTTAAATTGCATTCAAATTTGTATAAGGCGTCTTTACGGTAAGCTGCATGGTAATAATAAGTGCATACAGTATTAAAATAACAAAGAACATTATTAATTATAAAAAATATAGAATATAATAATCAGTCATCAATCGATAAACAGTTATCGTTATTATTATTCTGTATGTAGTGTTCCCATACGATTTTCAGCTCTATTGCAATGCAACAAGCCTTATATTTTATTGACATTGAGTTTAAAGTTAATCAATTAACAAAACCTAATTTGACTGAACAATCAACGTATTTTTATATGTACATAGCGTTATAGGATCACACATTTTTATAATAATAATACAAATTACATAACTATTTTTGGGATATATCGGCGATACAGCATAAAAACGAGCAATCTTTACATTAGTCACTTATAATATGTAACACCTGAAATCAAACCTATCATCTGACGGACAACCCTAATATCGCGCGCATTTTTTAATTTGACTGATGAGCGCTTATTAGTCAAACTACATAGCGCCCACTTATTAAGCCGGGTCTCCACCGAACAAAAGTTGTCAATTTTTGTGTTGTCAACATGTGTTGGTGACAAAAGTTTCTGTAATTTCCTTGTGTTGGCAACAAAAATTGTCAAGAAATGTTGAGAACAGTGTTTCTGTTTTTGGCGGTAAACGTCAAAAGAATACGCTTGTTGCAAATATTTATTGGCTCTATGGTGACGCTTAGTTCGAATGTTTTTCAAATTGTTGGCGGCTCGGTGTAGACACAATGGAAACAAAAGTTGGCGATTTTTTGAAGTGTTGCAAACAGTTGGAAACACTGAAATTGCCAACAATTTCGGTGGAGACGCGCCTTTAGTCAAATCAAATAGAGCGTGCTCATTATTTAAATCAAATAGAACTTGCTTCTTCCGTCCCTATTCACGTAGTTGATCCCACAGATGGCGGGCAAGCGAAGATGTTACATTTTATAAATTACATAATTATTATAAATAGGTTCATGTACAGTTATATCTATAACAAGAAAATAACCTCTATTGACTAATTAATATATTCACAATACTTTATTTTATACTGATTTATTTATACATATAAAAATATACTACAGTGATAAATGGCGGTTCAAACCCCATAAAAAAATTAAAAAGCGAATTTTATTGGACTTTAAAACTGGAAAAGACAATGTTGCCATCGTAGCGGTTTAGAAAAATAGTAATCTCACTATGAAAGTACAAAATAAATAATAAGTTCAAAAATTATTTTTAATATTTGCAATTCTTGTCAGATATGTCTGATGAAGATAAGGGAAGGTCAACTCTTCAATTGGTTGTCTCTTAAGCTACACAAGTACCATAGAGCCCTAGAAGATTAATATAGGAAACGGTAGACCACTATGGAAGTTCTAAATTTGTTTATGGTCAAACTTATAATTACTAAATTGTACAGTAAGTCAAAAATTAAAACATTTTTGTTTTAAGAAAAGGTTAATAAATTTATTAAATTGCCTGAAACATCACTTACATTTATAAATATACATTTTTCACTAAACTTATGCCTTGTTTCACATGTTACAGATAAGTTCCGGATAGCTTACCTGACAGATGGTTTGTCACAGTTTATATGTAAGATACGATAAATTATCTAGCAGATAAGCTATCCGATACTTATCTGTAAGCAGTGAAACGGGTGAAACAGTGCCCTAATATCCTGTTTCAGATACACTTCAAAGTAAAAAATGCCAATAATTGACTCATCCACGCTCTATAAAATCTATGGAATAATATTACGCTACGACTATTCACAAATAAATAAATTAAACTAGCTTTTCAATGAATAGCAACCACAAAATGTCAATTAAAGTTTTAGACTAAGGTGTATATAAAAATATTTGAACTGAAATTAATCATATCTTGTAGTCTATGAGCAGGTCATAGACTACCGTGGCAAAGTCTGGCAGACATTTTAAAGTGAAATAACTTGTGAAATATAATTTTGATACATTGTCGAATTGGCCACGAATAATGTCAATAAATAAAAAAAAAATACTTCCGTATGAATTATTTTATTCTATCTGCCTTCGTACAAAAGCTTGCAACGATTTGAGATTTTTTTGGAGTTTTTCTTGATACTTTTAATAAACAACTCTATCATTAACTTTGACCAAATTGGAACTCAAAAGTTACATTTTATTTGTAGACATTTCACAATTATCTTAAGTATATCAAAGGCCTGCCTTAACATTCACTATTCACTACATAAGTATACGAAATACTAAATTTATCTACAATCTAAACTCACATTCCCGAATCTGCAGTCTCAAAAATTCTTTTAATCTGATGAAACCGATTTTATGCCAAATAGAAATGTGAAGTTATACCAAATAGGCGAAAAAATCATTTTAGTGGGTATTTAAAAAACTAAATAACGATAAATCGATTAATAACAATTAATCGATTAAATGGACGTAATTGGATTTAGTATTTATCGGTGATTGTCTGATGGTAAGCTGAAACTAGTGGCTAAGGGGTGATAATCTCGTGTCTTCCTCATGATGGAACTCATTGAACCCTACCATCTCTATTCACTCTGTAGAATAACCCATCCAGCTATCTCCTTTTAACTCTCCTTCTTGGTATAGTTTACTTCACCTTTATAGGCGAACTGTTATCCCAATAGCCAATCTTTCATCAGCAAAGTCTCTCCCTAACGCCTCTTCAATCCTATTAAAAAAGGTCAAGCCTTTTAGAGCTACAAATACTCAAACATCACAATTTTTTTCTTCTAAGTTTAAAAAATCATCTCACAAGAATTGATTCTCTTGACAATATACAAAAAACTTTATGAAACGGACATAATTAAATTAGAAGTCTAATTCGCCCTGATATTGAAGAGTTTTAGTTTACAAAAGGTTATCAGTCTAATAGATAATCCGGATATCTTTAAAACAGCACAACTGTTCTACGATCCTTCCTATTTCAGGCGAAGAGCGGCCTCACTATGTGGTTCTATTTACTTCAACAGTAAGACACCACCAAACTTCAAACCTGTTTCAATGGAGTTTCAAATCAAGAAAAAAAGCAGTGATGATAACAAATATTTTAACAAAAAAAAAAACTGTGGGCCCCATTTCAATTTGGTCAAAAACTGATTTGAGAACCTCCTTTTTTGAAGTCGGTTAAAAATAAAATGATTCACATTACTATAGGCATTTTTTTTAACCATCTGTATCTTCTTCTCTGATACTTCCAAGATGGTGTGTCTCAGGGTACTTGACTGCAGACCGTCGGGATGTGACGTGGTGACCCTCACTGTGCCTTTGGCTTTTGGTGTGTCGCGTCGGATGAAAATATGAATGAGTATTCGGCTTTCTTCTCGGCAAATGATATAAACTCATCTGAAATAGAAGATGATTATTTAGTAATAATAAATAGTATTGTTATAATAGTAATTTTGTCTATGTGGAGAAATTACCATTTCTTTATTTTAATGGATGCATTTTAATAATAATAATAATAAATATTTCGGACATTTTAACACACAACGCCATCTAGTCCCAAGCTAAGCAGAACTTGTGTTATGGGTACTAGACAACTGATACAAATACATATATACTTTTTTTTGTAAATACATACATATTATACATAGAAAACACCCAAACTCCGAAACAAATATTTGTAGATCATACAAACATTTGGTCCGACCCAGGAATCGAACCCGAGACCTCATGAACTTTCTTGCTCATTCCGCACAAGTTGACTTTTCAGTTAGGTCACTTTATATAGGTAATGCAACGCAGTTATTACTAATAGAATAATAGCTTTAATATCTATTTACTGTATGTTTCCCTAGAATTTTTTAAATAGTTATTTTTTCTATAATTGCACAATGCTTTATTTTATAGTATCGGCATCTCGGAACATTTAATATCAGTTGTGAGTTGACGTGCGGCAAACGTACAACGGCGGCGCGATCAATGTGACCGTATCTAAGCGAATGGACTATAGTAAAGTGGGTCATCATCATGCTGCATTTTCTATGATTATAGCGACTACTACTCTGGGATTCTGCTTATGCTTTCAATTAGTCAGGGTAGGGTTACTTTGGCAGGTTCATATAAAAAATACTTATAATAAAAATGAAACAGGTCCAATTCTGTACATTAAAGATATTTTGAAAAATTATTTTGGAGGGCTCTTTATAGTTGATACTGATGTCAAAACTGTAATTTTTTCATTATTGTCTGTCTGTCCGTCTGTCTGTCTGTATCTTGGCCGCGCAAGACGCCGAAACTACTAAACGGATTCAAATGAAACTTAGCATGATTTAAGTTCATACTACGAGGTAGGACATAGGATACTTTTTATCCCGAAATTCAGCACGGTATCCTGGAGAGAGGGGATGAAAGTCAAATATGTACTTAGTTGTAATTCAACACATGGTCCGATTTCATTCAGTCTTTTTTTGCTAGAGAGAAAAATAATAAAATATAACGGGAAAAGTGTTTTTTTTTTCCACGACTGTACACTGCCTGTGGGAAGCTGAGACAGATATGTAAATATGGCGGTACGAAGTTCGCCGGGTCAGCTAGAAAAAATAAGAGTATAGAAGTGTGGTGAGTTGGTTACGGACCGTAGGTGAGGTGTCCCGTCTCGTCCAGGTCTGCTGCCTGGAAGGCTTGCAGGGCATCAGGTCGCGCCAGGCCGAGGCAGCGCGCCGCCAGCTCCGCGAACTGCGCCGCGCTCACCCGCCGCGTGCTCCCGCCCCACACCTGACATCACATCACACTAATAATAGCTCTTTACCTATGAAATTGCCGTTTTGTATGCAATAAGTGAAAGTACTAATTTTTTCAAACTTTTTTATTTCTGTTATTCGAAGTAATCACCCATGCAATCGACGCATCTTTGCCAACGCATTGGCAGTTTATTGATGCCCTTCTTGGAAAAATCTGCTGGACGGGAGGCAACAAACTCTTTAAAGGCATTTTGTACTGCCTCTCGGGAATTGAATTTTACCACTAAAAAGTTGTCTAAATTTTGGAAAAGTAATAGTCGGTAGATACAAGGTCTGGTGAGTATGGCGGATGAGGGAGAGCTTCCAACCCCAGCTCTTGCAGCTTGGAGACTGTCTGTTGCGAACTGTACCAAATGATGTTGTCAGCTCAGACAATAAGTATGTACTTTCACTTATTGCATACAAAACGGCAATTTCATAGGTAAAGACCTATTATATAAAGGCGAAACTTTGTGTCTATGTTTGTTACTTCTTCACGCAAAAACTACTGAACGGATTTGGATGAAACTTTACAGTAATATAGCTTATACGTCAGAATAACACATAAGGTACTATTTGCAGCGATAACCGACATACACGCGGGCGGAGCCGCGGGCAACAGCTAGTCCTATTTATAATATTAATACGTCAACCAATAAATTAATACTCATTTTTAAGAAAACTATGGCCAACGGAAGAAATTCACCGTGGGAGAGCCACGCTTCGGCATGAATGGGCCGGACTAGAGTGATACCACGGCCAGACAGAAAACCAATGTAAAACAGCGCTTGCACTGTGTATCACCCGGAGGCCCACACCCCAACCTCTCCCCCCTCCCCCTCCAAAGTTTCTTAGAAAAGTTTATGTTAATTTACGTGGCTTTATAAAATTACCTTGAAGGCATACGACAGCAATTGTGAAAGAGGCGTGTTCTGCAGTGACAAGAATGCAGCACACAGGAGGTAGTCCGGGAAATATACCAGCCCACTCGACCTCTGAAATATAAAAAATATATATCAAGTAAACAAACTATTCATAGACATATCATATTTAAAGCTTCTTTTTAAAGATAAACTTTGAAAAAAGTATTAACTACCTTCAACTACGCCTACACCACGATGAATTACAATACATTACAATCTTCTTAGCTTATCTTTTCAGCTTAGCTTATCTTGTAATCGACACTAACAAAAAAAATTGGCAGTCATAACTGCCGATAAAAGTGAAAACTTATAACTTCGAATATTTTTTGGAAAATTAATGTGTAAAATTAAAAATTGCATAATGTTAAAATTAAATCATCATGTCGGTGACGCGAACTCATAAGATTTTCCTTTACCAAAAGGGTGCTCAACGCGGCCAAAGAAGTTTTGTGACGTCAGCATGTCGGTGACGTGGTGACGCGAACCCATAAGATTTTACCCTACCAAAAAGTGTTCAACGCGGTTAATTTCAAAAACGATTCGTAAAATGCAATACAAGAGACTTTTATTTTATCAAACAACACAATCAGCACAGTCATAATAATAATAAAAATATTCTATATTTACGATACTCTTTCAACAAGCCGTCATCTACAGTCCGTTCGTGTTAAGAAAATAATGACGCATCGATCAGGACCGCCTCTTGGCCAATCAGGATCTAAGAAATTTCTATGAATCTAATTAAACAATATGAGTCTTGCTCGAGGGGTCACTATTATGGACACACGCAGGGCCCGTCTCCACTGGTGAGAGAATCACGGCGATATTATCGTCGTACTTCGTATTTTATACACTCGGCAATGCTATTTCGAGTCGCGACGATACGTTGAAGGAATATTCTCTCATTCGTTGAGATTACCTGACGGTAGAAATGCGAATCCCTGCGATTCTCTCAGTCGTGGAGACGGTTCGATAAACACAGAAAGATGGCCACATACCTTTACGAATATGTCAAAAAGTCTCTGCGAACGTGTGTCGAGTGGTATGCCAAGTCTTCGCGTGAACTCTTCCACGTTAACCCACTGCGCCACAGCGCCTCCCGTCCCAAGCGTCCCTGCCGCCAGGTGCAGTTCTATCTGAGAGCGGCTCAGCCTGTAAACATTACATCACTACATAGTATAAAACAAAGTCGCTTTCTCTGTCCCTATATCCCTATGTATTTATTTATTTATTTTTATTTTTGCTCAATAGGTATGCTTAAATCTTTAAAACTACGCAACGGATTTTGATGCGGTTTTTTTAATAGATAGAGTTATTCAAGAGGAAGGTTTTTATATATAATAAATGCATAATATAGTATGGAAACACTGTTAATTTTCGAGGTTTCTAATGTGATGTAGCAAATAAACACATTTTTTGCGCTTTAATTGCAAACGCTGGTTGCACCCTACGAGATAGATCAAAATAATGTACTACAGTATTGTACACCTTAAAAAGGTCTACAAAAAAGTCCGCGAGGGTATATGTCTATCTCTTAGGGATAACCCACAATAAACATTTTTTATTCCTTTCTTTTTACGAGAAATAATGGCTTAATTACGAAGCGATATTTAGCAATACAGAATGAATCCTTGTACAATTAAGTAAATAAAACACGTTGTGCATTTAATATAGATAAAAATGGCCCTTTACTGTATCTAATTTAAATGAATATATTCGAAGATATTACAGATTTAAATGCACGAATCGTGTCGTCGACGCGGCGGGGGCATCTAAACTCCACCCGTGCGAAGCCGGGGCGGGTCGCTAGTATAATATATTTTATAGTCCATTCGTCGCACGTGCGGCAAGCCGCCACAAAATCAAAGGCCCCACCTGCGGCGTACACCCAAAAGCAAGTATGACTTGTCAGTTGACGCCATTGTATGTATTAATATATCCGTATTTCACAACAATAACCACAATTGCGTGCAGGTGCACCGACACTATCTAAACGAATGGACTATACATATTCAATTTTGTCGCCGTGTGGTGAACAATAACCACAATAGGGAATATGCATGTCTTTTTTATATTTCTTAATCTGAAGAATTTCGACGCCGATAATTTCAATAATATGACAATCGACGTCACGTTTCGTTTTGACCAATAGGGCACGTTTTGTAGGTTTGAATTTCCCTCCCTTAATTTTCACTTTTTATTTAATATTTTCTTGGTTTAAGTAATCACTCGATAAAAAAAATACCTTTTATGTATATAGTTAAGACAACAAAGAATCTAGAAAAAATGTTTGAGGCAAATAAAAAATTTATGCATATTCCCTATTGTGTGCAGGTGCACCGACACTATCTAAACGAATTGACTATACATATTCAATTTTGTCGCCGTGTGGTAAACAATAATCACAATTGCGTGCAGGTGCACCGACACTAGCTAGACGAATGGACTATACATATTCAAAAATTTTTTTTTTGGTTAAAAAAGAGAACTCCTGCATTAAGAATAAATCCTGTGCCGCGTAAGACTTTACAAACATACATGAAACGGACACAAAGAACACCCAGACCAGAACAACAATTCTCTCAGACTTACATCACACAAAGTGTAGTCGCATGTGGTGTTAAAACCACATTTTTGAACCAATACTCAGTGCAGTAGAAAACGGCACTACGCTATCCGCGCAGTCAATCGGTCCTTTGCTACCCTCATCCAACGGTTACTCGCTTATACCAAACTGTAAATCTATTATGTATTAAATGGCGTACCCAAGTTGAGATCTGATGTCGTTGACTTCTCTAGACAAGGCACCTCCGGGTATACCCAGTTGTTTAGCACGAGCGATGAGCCGGCAATCATCGTACGTGTAATCTAGTACTGGAACGCCCAGAGCTCTGTAACAGAATTCAGAACCTATTTTACACATATGCACATTACGTATTTTACACATAATAAAAGTATATCTATATCCACATTTAAGTATTTTATAAAGATTGTAATTATGTACATGTTGTAACTATTTATATAATAAGACTGGCTGACCCGACAAACTTCGTACCGCCATATTTTTCTTTCGTACCTCAATATTTTCTAAATTTCCAAAAAAACTTGTTTTAGTAGTTATGCCCGCTCGCCTCAGATTCCCATGGAGCAGTCTTGGACAAAAAACCCGTTAACCTTTGATTTTCTTCTATACAAAACTTGTCCTAACAATAACGAACATATAGAAAAAATAATTATCCAATTCAGTGCAGTCGATCGTAAGTTAACCGCGTACATACATTTCGGCTATTCATTTTTAAGCTATTGCATAGCTTTTATCGTGGGCTTTGAGGCCTTTGAGCGCGGCGACCTAATCAAGAAATTCCGTTACGTAACGAAAAAAACCTAACACCCGAAGCTCGCACAGATCGAGACGAGATGCTCCGAATAGGGATTGCAATCCGGTAAACCGGATCCCGTAGTCCGGCGGGTCCGGCTTAAATATACGTCTACCGGATCCGGTACTGTTACACAGACCGGATCCGGTAAATTTGTATTTTGGCAAAACAATCACGCTGTCTCGAATGTAGGTACTTTAAGCGTATGCTGTTTACACTACCTGTGCGAGTCGTGCGTCCCGTGCCTGCAGGTAACATTTGCAAGCTCTTTAAGTTGATTGGGATATGACACAATTAACACAAACTGTTCTTTAAAATCGTTGTTTCAAACCAATAGTAATTATATTTGTATACAAGCTAAAGAGTTCGCTAAACACAAACCTGACAGACATTTAAGTAGACATCTAAAGAATATATATTTTCGGATTTTCCATGTTAAAACTTGAGTTCAAAAGCCATCTATACGACTGCTCTCCATGTTCCATACTATTTGACACTTGAAGAATCTACTACTAATTAAGTCGTTAAGTTTAAACATTACCATTACCTGCATGACCGACAAATATGCAAATACATATAGCTGATTAGGACTTTCGCAATAGCCACTAATGATAACGACATAATGATGAATTTTTGATCTCACTTAAGGTTAATCATTACGTTATGTTTAATTCGTTTCATGATGTTGATTAATAGTATCGATCTCTGATTAATCTGTAAAAGTAGACTGTATCACCAGCTACGTTATGTAGGTAATAAAGATAAAGACGTTATTATTTTTGGAAATTTAATTATTTTAGTTTTAGTCGATGGTCTTTTTTTATTATGTCCCCTATTACATCGCATTATGGAGCCCCTATTGCAAACGAGCAGACGTATCGCCTGATGGTAAGCGATTAACGCCGCCCATGAACACCCGCAACACCAAAGGCGTCACAAGTGCGTTGCCGGCCTTTGGGGGATGGGCCTCCAGTATCCTCACTCACTCGTTGAAACACAGAGCAAGCGCTGTTTCACACCGGTTTTCTGTGAGGCCGTGGATTCCACTCCGGTCGAGCCGGCCGTCGGCCCATGTATGCCGAAGCTAGGCTCTCCCACGGTAAGTTTGAAAGATGAACTTATTTGTTTCAAAGATGAACGATGATAAGTATTTAACAGTTTTCTCTAAAAGTTATCTTAAAGTCGACTTCGTTTCTAGCTATTGTTTTTATTACACTTCAATAACGGTCCATGTTGAAACGCACAAGGAAATGAATTTATCTTTGTTAAATCAATCCGACCGGATCCGGCTGGATTTATGAAATTCGGTCCGGATCCGATCGGATTGAAAATGACGCCGGATTGCAATCCCTAGCTCCGAACGACGAATCAACAAAAAGTCTGGGTTTGAGAAAGTATATACGTGTATAATTATCTATCATATCTTTATAATGCCACACTCACCGCATGTGCGCCCCGTAAGTATACATGTTCAAAGAAAAAAAAAATACTGTGAATAAAACAACCCGTTCAATGACGAAGACATTTATTCGGAATAGTTTAAACCTTTTATAGTATGCCGTGTAACGAAACCAAATTGCTACTTTAAAAAAGTGATCAACGCCATCTAGGAACGATGTTGGTACTAATTTAATAGTTTACTATTTTTCATTCACAATATTATACATACTGCATAAATAAAAAATAATTAATTAATTATAATTGCATAAGTTGATAAAAATGCTATGCAATAGCTTTACCGTGTCAGTCCCCGAGTGCCACACGATTTTTTTTTTATTTATATAGATGTGTTATTAACAAAGTATAGATTTTAGATAAATTATACCCAGACACGGAACAAACGAAATGAACTGAATGGAAATTGGACCTGTGGCTAAAGATTCAGGAACACTCGCCACAAGATAAAGTAATTAAAAGGATGTGATTTTAAGAGAGTAACTAAAAATCATAAATAAATTTTAAAAAACTAAAAACTAAAACCCAACTACTACAAAAAACGACGCTGAAAAAGTATGAAACAAGTTTAAAAAGCCGTAGCCTTATTTTATTTAGTAGTAGTAATGTATTTTTAACAGTACTTTATGAACGCTAGAGGGCGCTACATTAGATTCAGTGACACGTCATATAGCCTATAACCAGCGGACAATCAAGACGCTTCTAACGATACCTCATTTGTTCAGTTCTAATAAGTAGTTGAGGAGCTATGAGGGAACAAATGAACATGCATACATACATAGCCTGTCAAAATCATAACCCTCCTTTGGCTTTGCCGTAGTCGGGTAAAAATAAAGTAATAAATAAAGTCAATCTCTCTGCATTTGATAACTTTATAAAAAAGATAACAACTATTTCATTTCACGCTTGCTACCCTTACGAGCAAAACAGTTATCATAAACATCGGTACGTAGGTAGTGAATATGCAAACTCACTTGGCCATGACATCCCTAACATTCCTGGCGAAGAGTTTCGGGTCCCGCTTCTCCTCTTCACAAGGGTAGTATACCGGCAGGAACTCAATCTCGCAGGAGCTGTGCACCTGGGTCAAAGTCAGCCATAACAGCTTTAAACTGGAAATAACAAAGGGAAAATTAGTACTGAATGTGTCACAAAGAATACCAAGACTCAAAACATCAATTTTGTTAACACAAAGTGCGGTCCGATGTGGTTGTGGTATCCACAACAATGAGTACATATATAAAGCTACAAGGCGATACGAGAAGTTACGGTTGATGGTTCTTTAAGGTAATATAGACTTTGGCTAGTATTTTTTTATGATATGTATAGGGAATAATCAAGCAGATGTGTCTCCAGAGGGAAAACAGCTGCCGATATGGGCGCCTACACCGCAGGACTCATAAGTTGCCTCATTTGAGTCTTTAACGTGTAGAGGAATTTAAGGCTCCTGTAACGACACTCACTCGGTAGAAATTCACGAAAAGATGTCTTAACACCAGAGTTTCCGGTGAAGTCTCATAAGTACTACATTTTGTACTACATATAGCTCACTTAGGACCCATCATATTTTATCCGTGGTGCTTCCCGGTTTGAAAAAGGTGTGTGCCTATTTTGACTTCATTTTGTCTCCCGCTTTGCTAAGGAGGGAAGTGGACTTATCATATTTCCAACTACTGCAGTTTTCTTCCGATTTATTTCATTGCGGGTTCCAAGAAGCTAAAACTATAAAAATAAATATACTCACGCGCCAGGACCCTCCCACGTCCAAGTGACAGTATCCCTTGCGTTCGGGTACCTGATGATGACCGGCTGTACGGGAACTCCTGGGTAAAAACCGCCTGGCTTGAAGGTTATCAAGCACGAGCGGTTTGTGCATGTGCCTTCGGGGAATATGAGCACCTGGAACAGATAGAGAAAGAAGAAAAGATAATCTATAAATCTATACAAATAAATAAAATTGGAGTGTCTGTTTGTAATATTAAAATAACCGCCTTCCGCCCCGGGAGAGAGTTCTGACGGGCCTTGCTCTGTACTTATAAGCTAAAAAGGAGAGGTTATAATACACACATCAAAAGTGTCTAGGGATCAACATATGTGTCTAGGGATCAACATATATTTTTGCAATAACTTTTCTCCTGATTGATATTAATTAAAATTTTCTTTAAGGATTCATCAAATAAAGTGTTTTCGTTTGTCACAGTAACGATAAACCAAGTCACCTTTGCATTAATAAAGAAATTTGCCATTTTCCTAATAAAGGGATTTTTGACATTTGAACCACTAACATTAAAGTTCGAAAAAAAGACTGAAATAACAGTTTTCTTTAAAATTTTATTAGGTAACTTAAACAATTAATAATCCGTGTTTCTACCGCGAACACTAACAACACAAGAATCGGTTTGGCATACTCAAAATGAGTTCATCCAAATCACGCTGTGGAATGGCCGCCCATGTTCGTTGCAACAACAAAAAAAGGTCTTCTTGCGACTGGATACCCTCCATATTCGGCAGAGCTCTTCTCTGTAGCATATCCCATGCATGCTCAATCGGGTTCAAGTCTGGCGACTGAGCAGGCCAGGGCCAAAGCCACATCTCAATCTCAAGAAATCCGCATAAAAATGCTTGATCCCTAGACACTTTTGATGTGTGTATATAATTCGTTACTACACCTTATCAGTTCACGTTTTCATAGCCAGCTCTCCGACCACAATTTTTATGTACTTAGCCATTATTAAGACTTCTGACAATTTATATACAGGTTCGATAAGCAACAAATAATATAAAAATGCATTTGTCAGAACTGCACCTTATGGTTTAAATTTAAACAATTTCTTTACAACTTTGTCGACTTCTGACAGTCTTTAAGCCCCGACCTAGACTAATGACAATAATTTTCCTAGATTCATTTTTTTCTTATTGAAAATTTACGACTTTGGGTGGGCGACCCACGCCTTCCGCCCCGGGAGAGAGTTCTCACGGGCCTCGCTCTGTACTTATAGGCTACCAAGGAGAGGTTATATTAGGTCTTTACCTATAGAATTGCCTTTCTTCAGTACTGGTCATTTCAAATAAAAAAAAGTTTGTAATGGGTCTGTATTCTAAATTCAAATTAATTTTGTTTTAAAGCCATGACATTCTATTTACAAACTTAGTCTTTTGTTTTTTGATTAGCGTTGTATTTTCATTACATTTGAACATTTTTCGTCATAATAGATACTTTAAAAATTCGTGTAATTATGGAATATGAGTTCCGTCGTGGCACCAACGCGACACAAACGGCACGTAACATCAAACACGTTTACGGAGAGAACTGTACAAACCAACGCACAACCCGTTATTGGTTTTCCCGGTTCCGTTCTGGAAATTTTGACTTGAAAAATGAAGCTCGTGGTCGTCCGGAGACTTTGGTTAAGAATAATGAATTAAAGGCGATTGTGGAAGCTGACGAAACTCAATCTACAGCTGAGCTAGCAGAAGCTTTTAATGTAGGCATCAAAACAATATTGATCCATTTGCGACAAATTGGCAAGGTAAAAAAGCTTGATAGATGGGTGCCCCACGACCTTAGCGATCGCCAGCGCAACTTACGCGTCGAGACTTGCCTTGCGCTGCTCAACAGGCAAAGAAATGAAGGAATTTTGAAACGAATTCTTACGTGCGACGAAATATGGATTCTGTTCGACAATAGAAAGCGCTCAGCAAGTTGGTTAGACCCTGGTTCAGCACCAAAGCAATGCCCTAAACCAAAAATGACCCTTAAAAAGGTGATGGTCACTGTTTGGTGGTCTAGTGCGGGTGTGATTCACCACAGCTTTTTACAAAACGGCATGAGCATTAATGCAGATGTGTACTGTGAGGAACTGGAGAGAATGATGGAGAAGCTTGCACATCTGCAACCAGCTTTGGTCAATCGGTGGGGACCCACTGCTCCTTCACGACATCGCGCGAACTCCATACTGCGCAACAGACAGTCTCCAAGCTGCAAGAGCTGGGGTTGGAAGCTCTCCCTCATCCGCCATACTCACCAGACCTTGCACCTACCGACTATTACTTTTTCCAAAATTTAGACAACTTTTTAGTGGGTAAAAAAATCAATTCCCGAGAGGCAGTACAAAATGCCTTTGAAGAGTTTGTTGCCTCCCGTCCAGCTGATTTTTACAAGAAGGGCATCAATAAACTGCCAATGCGTTGGCAAAGATGCGTCGATTGCATGGGTGATTACTTCGAATAACAGAAATAAAAAAGTTTGAAAAAATAAGTACTTTCACTTATTGCATACAAAACGGCAATTTCATAGGAAAAAAGACCTATTAACTGTCTCGGTTGCGCAGCGGTGGCGTATGCGACTGCTGTGTTTGAGGTCTTGGGTTCGACTCCCGGGTCGGACCAAATGTTTGTATGATCTGCAAATATTTGTTACGGAGTTTGGATGTTTTCTATGTATAATATGTATGTATTTACAAAAAAATGTATATATGCATTTTATTTATATCAGTTGTCTAGTACCTATAACACAAGCTCAGCTTAGCTTGGGATGGCGTACTTAAATGTCCAAATTTCCAAGAATTACTCGCCTAAAGGTATTATTAGTTAAACTCAAACTCAAACTCAAAAATATTTTATTCATATAGGCACTTATTTTACAGGCACTTATGAATAGTCAATATTTAATATTAAAAAATCGAGTGATTCTTTCTAGTCGCCAGTTCCAAGTGCAGCCTACCCTTCATGGAGAAGAATCTGGCAAGAAACTCCATTGTTGCTCCTTTTAAAAAATAATAATACGGTTTACAATATTTTTTTCACTAAGAGACTTGAATGAGAACGAAGTCGACCAAAGAAAACAAAATAAAAGGTTTGGAGTCATTGCTGCACAGCCATGAGCTAACCAATCATGCGCCGTTCTTGCTGATAGCTGCAAGATTTTTACATTGTTATATTGTGACATTGTATTTTTATATTGTGAGGTCCCCTTATGGAAAATAAAATCCAAATAGCACTTTCACTCACAGTCAAATTTAAAAAGATGTAATATGTCCAAATATAAAATAATCAATAAATGTCACAAATGTACAATAGAGTAAGACGCATGGATCAGCCATCGACCTATTCAACCATAGTTGAGCTGCGTACTCAGGCCGCACGGCAAATCATCAGGTCAATATCAAAGAAATTAATAATTAATAATAATCATAGTCGACAAGGTGCTCATACAATAACAAGTGCGTATTTAATAAATTGGGAAACATTGTTAGATAAGTACCAAAGTACCATCATGTATTCATTTACATGTTCAGTTAGATATACATATATGTATTTGTGTTTTTTTGTTGTTCATTCTGTTGCTTGAGATGGAGGTACATAAATGTGGATACAGGAAACACAATATGTAGGTTGCGGTCCAACTGGTATGGCTTAATGACGAATGAAATTTAGTGGATTTCCTTTGTGTCGACTTTCTTGTTCTGTCGACTTTACTGAAATGTTATACATTTATTCCCTTTATGCCGACTTTTCATGAATTGTTAAACTTGGTGCACAGCAACCAAAGAATGGCCGAAGCATGACCCTCTCAAGATTAAACCGGTCACGATAATCGTTAAGATCAAGTTAAACTGAGTAGAACGGTTTAAAACAATGCCTTTACGGTTATTTTATGCTCACATCTCGTGACGACTATACGTTGAAAATTTTGGGCACCAGATGTAAATAATCTAAATAGTCGATAAAATTCTTAATTCTCGTATGTAGACCATACTTATTTTTGACTAGCTGACCCGGCGAACTTCGTACCGCCATATTTACATATCTGTCTCAGCTTCCCACAGGCAGTGTACAGCCGCGGGCAAAAAAAAAAGACTTTTCCGTTATCTTTTATTTTTTTCTTTCTAGCAAAAAAAGAATGAAAAAAATCGGACTATGTGTTATTGAATTACAACTAAGTACATATTTTGACTTTCATCCCCTCTCTCCAAGAAACCGTGCTGAATTTCGGGATAAAAAGTATCCCATGTCCTACCTCGTGGTATGAACTCAAATCATGCCAAGTTTCATTTGAATCCATTCAGTAGTTTCAGCGTGATGCGCGGCCAAGATACAGACAGACAGACAGACAAAAATGAAAAAAAAATACAGTTTTGGCTTCAGTATCGATAATAGAAGGCCCTCCAAAAATATTTCAAAATATCTTTAATGTACAGAGTTGGACATGTTACATTTTTATTATACGCATAGATAGATTACTTTTGTAGATCTTCATACCATGCCATTTAAGAAATAAACTTGACTTTTACACTTTCATGTAGGTAGCGTTTTTACATAAGTTTATAGCACGTAGTAAAAAAATTGCCATCTGCAATAAACCAACAGTATTTCCAATACGATATTCCGCTTTCATGCGATATATATTATCTGCTTTCAAAAAATAATTACTTACAAAGGGTTTTTAATGAAAAGACAACTCCCGCACTAGGAATAAATCCTGTGTCGCGGGGGACTAACAACAATTTGTGGATCACACAAAGTGTTGTCCTACGTGGGATTTGAACCCACGACACTTGGCGAAGTAGGAAACGGCGTGGTGACCGTTAAACCTCTAGGCCAAACGTGCAGTCAAAAAGAAACTATAACCCCACTAGGTTACGTTTGATAGAATTTGTAATAGCCTATGTCACCTGGGCCATTATTACGAATTTGTTGACATTTCATTCATTAAAATCGGTGCAGTATTTTAGGCGGTTGCGTGATACATACATGCTTGGGTGGACAGCTAAAGAGTGTCAACATCTCTGTTCATCCTGTGGGGTTTGTAGGAAGTGGAACTTACTAATGGAACAAACCACACAGGACTGTAAAGAGATGGAAATATTGAAACAACATATTGACCGATGGCCAAAGTCTCGTAGAAATCCAATATTTAGCAATTATTAGGACTTTTTAAAACATATCTTCCTACCTCTTCAATATCTATACATTTGATAGTTGTAATTACAATTTAAGACAAAACAATACCCCTCAGGTCTTTAAACAACCTGCAAAACTTTTTTTTTGTCTGTTGGACTGTGTGTTTGTGCGCGAATCTAAGAAGTGCCTTAACCGATTTGGATGTGGTTTTCTCTTATGTACTTTCGTAAACTTCACTTTACATTTAAGTGTTTTTTTTTTCAATTGGTCGGCAAATAAAATGTAAAATCAGTTTGAAAATTACCGCTATTGCCGACCGACATATACGCGGGGGGAGCCGCCGGCAAAAGCTAGTAAGAATAAAGACGTGAGTGTTCGCAATGTCGATTCGCAAAAATTTCGTACTCCCGAAAGTGTTCTCCCATGTGGAATTTGGCACCGCAGTAGAAAGCGGTGTGGCGACGCCTTGAGCCACTAGGCCAACCGTACAGTCTGAATATATTGAAGGTACAATGTAAGAAAAGACGTTGGCTTTATGATTAACAACAAAGTTAATCATTACGGTAACTTACAACAGCACGCATAAGGGGCTCAGTTGGACGGGCACTGACCATCGACATAACGGATTGTCCAATTAAATATAAAAATACATTTGTAATGAATGTATACATACAACTTAAGCTATTTTAAGATCATTATTTTGGAATAAACTTTTCCATAGCGTGATACGATGTTTTGAATATATGTATTAGTGTTAAATGGTAATAGTTTTCTGCAGTTTAACTTTTTTATGGTACGTGGGACAAACGAACAGAAGAGACACCTCACGTTTTTTAAGTCTTTTTTTATGTATGGCCCTGCCAAAATGACTCTACTATCAAGTAGAATCCAAGAGTGGTGGTCACCACACTCATTGCGAATTCAGACAATGCAACAATGCAGCATGGTGACTCATACCATGGCGGCCAAGTGATGCTTCTACATCATTGGGCCTCCGGTCTCGCAATCACAAACGAAACACGACAGCACGAACGCTGTCATCTTACGTTCATTTTCTGTGCGGGGGAGTACCGCCCCGGTCGAGACGGTCCAACCGTGCTGAAATCAGCGTGGCTCTACCACCTTGTAAAGATTGGGTCTGTGTGAGAATATAGTATCACTACCGTCGAGCCGACTCATCTCTGCTAATGCCTAATGTACCCGATTACCGCGAAGCCAAAAGGCAGGGTAATAGTTCTGGCAGCCTACGTATACATGTTTCACGCTACCGCCTAAAATACTATACCGATTTTAATGAATGAAATGTCAATAAATTCGTAATGGCACAGGTGACAGGCTATTAAAAATTCTATCAAACGTAATGTAGTGAGGTTATAGTTTTATTTTGTTTGGTAAATTATAATATAAGACTGCCTCGTTGGTCTAGTGGTTAGCGTAAGCGACTGCAGATCAAGAGGTCTCGGGTTCGATTCCCGGGTCGGACTGCTGTTGGGTTTTTCTTACAAGAAATTCTAAATAGCAGCCCGGAGTATGGAATATGGCGGTGTTTCCCGCCCGTGCCTCGGAGAGCACGTTAAGCCGTCGGTCCCGGTTGTCATGAACATCTATGGCAATCGTTATTGGGAAGTCAGCGCCCTCAAATATACTGACAACTAGTTCAATCATCGAATTTAGTTCGCCCTCAGGGTTGCGGAGGTCCGATGCCAGTCGCTCCGTGTAAAAACTGATATTCAGGTAAAACCGGTTGAACTAGTAGCCGACCCCAAATCTTGGGAATAATAAAAGGCTAGGAAGAAGAAGGTAAATTATAATATAACGAAGCCGAAACTTCCATTTTTTTATATAAGGCGTGATTCTGTTTTTCTAAGACATGAAATTAATACAATCACGAAGAAAAAATAACCATTCTACCCTAATTTACGCATTTCGAGGACACTTTTTAGGGTTCCGTGCCAAAGGCAAAAAACGGAACCCTTATAGATTCGTCATGTCTGTCTGTCCGTCCGTATGTCACAGCCACTTTTTTCCGAAACTATTAGACCTATAATGTTGAAACTTGGTAAGTAGATGTATTCTGTGAACCGCTTTAAGATTTTTACACAAAAATAAAAAAAAACAATAAATTTTGGGGGTCCCCATACTTAGAACTGAAACTCAAAAATTTTTTTTTCATTAAACCAATACGTGTGGTTCTATCTATGTCTATGGATAGGTCTTCGAAAATGATTTTGAGGTTTCTAATATCATTTTTTTCTAAACTGAATAGGTTGCGCGAGAGACACTTCCAAAGTGGTAAAATGAGTGCCCCCCCCCCCCCCCTTTAACTTCTAAAATAAGAGAATGATAAATCTAAAAAAAATATATGATGTACATTACCATGCAAACTTCCAACGAAAATTGGTTTGAACGAAATCTAGTAAGTAGATTTTTTTAATAGGTCATAAATCGTAAACTGCAATTTACCTTTCATTCAATCAACACAAATATAAAAATAAAATAAAAATTATATTATGTTACTTGCTGCCGCGGAACCCTTCATGGGCGAGTCCGACTCGCACTTGGCCGCTTTTTTCGGTTCAAATCTCTCGACAGTTGTAAAAGTCTATAAGATTATAACATTTACAATGTTGCAGTGATACAAATACTGCAAACAATGGTTCATAAAACATACTCAGTTATAAAAATACAGAAAAGATCAATACAATACCAGCATTGGTACGAAGCGGTACTAGGCTTAATGATTACGTAAAGACAACTTAGTTGCGACTATGTTTACGTAAACCTGTACAATAGACACCAATCTATAGAAGAACCTCGTGTATAGAACTTAGGAACATACATATAAGATTTTATACATTTGTATATCAGGTAAAATCGATAGTTGCCGATCCGATAGGGGTAAAGTATTCTGTCAACAGTCATGCAGGTCGACCCTTGAGGTTGTAACGTAGTGATTTATATACTCTTTGCTTGAGGTCGATCCGTGAGGATGTTATTAAAAAAAAAACAATTCAACAGCAGCCAATACCGCAGGTAATATCGAGGGAACTACTAGTCAAAAATAAATGTAACAAAAATATAGTATATGACACTAAAAACACGTTTACAAAAGTCAGTTACAAACAAACAGAAATAAAGGTAAAACTAATAAAAGCGTGTTAATCATCGAGATATAATGTATAGAGAAGACGCCACACATTAGTGCGGTGTTCCATGCAATAGGGTACTTGCCTGTAGTACTAAAAAAATACGATGTTTTGCATATAGCTAATTTAGATGCCAGGAAATTTTAATAACATTTTTATTTCTAAAAATAATTACATATTTTCAATATTTTCATAAAATAAAAATCATGATTTTTATCGGTGATTTATATGTCACGTGACCGCAAATGCCAATCATAAAGTGTGACATCAGTTTTCTCAAACGTATCGACTTGTGAATAACCTAAAAAAAAAATTATGCTAAAATAAGTTATTAACTACATTATTTCGGCATAAATATTATAAAAGGCGAAGGTCTAACAATGCAGAAAAAATTCACGAAAGCTAATAGTTTAAATTTGCTACGGATATACACGATTATGGTGGCAAGATATTTCGCCGATAATCCCGAACAATTTTGTAGATGTTCCTTTTGTGGTATTTTCACAAAAAGGCACTACGCAATACTGGTAATATAATTTTAAATTCATATTGAAATGAAAGAAAGACGACAGAAATTTTAACCTTCTGAGAAAAATGACGTCATACGACCACTTGACGGCGATTGTGTTTTGGGCGGGAAAATATTTAATTTGAATTATGTTTTTAAGTTTTACTATTGTTAGCCGTTTTTTTTACGCAAATATTTTTAACTTTGTAGCTTAAAATTGATCATTAATTAAATTGAAACACTTTTTGAAAAATAGGCAAATACCCTATTGCGGCGATTGCGCCGCACTTCCTTCAGTCGCTTGCTAGCTACACTCTGCTGAAGCGGTGGCTTAAGCGTGTGATTGTTTATATTTAAAAACGTTCTAAAACTCGTGAAATATGCCATTTGTGTCTTGAGATATTGCTCTAATAATACAAGGAATACGGAGAAAAACAAAGGAATAACTTTTCACCAGTAATTAACTAGATATAATTGTTTTAAAATTAAATACGAACAAAATATTTTAAGACGCCATTGTTGCCTCATTCGACATAGAGTACTTAGAGTAAAACATATAGAAGTGATATTTAGGTAGAATTAACTGACGTTAAATGCACAACGTATCTAACGTATTTAATTGGATAAGGGAAAAATAATATGTTGTTAAAAATAGCTTCGTAAATAACCCATAACTTTTTTTTGTAATAATCATACTTAAAATTATCATTAAAGTATAATTAATACCTGAATATTCGGCTTTTATATTTTATACCTCCATGAATTCTACAAAAAAAACTTCAACTGGTAAAGCTATTGAAGTACAATTTACTCAAAGTGAATTTCCTAATAAAGCTTCGTAGGTATAAAGCTATTTATCTGCTTTGTTGCTTGGCGCTTACTCTATAAAAGCGAATCTTTGCAACAGTTCGTTGGCCAAAACGCGTAAGCGCCATGAAAATCACGGCGCTTATGACATTTCGCTCGCGAGGAAACTACAGCTCAAATGCGATAGAGCGCTGCTTGTTAATACTGTTGGATTAGACTACTAATTATTGTCTGGCTGCGCTGCAGCGCTTTTTAGTTTTAATTTAAATATAAACGGAACATATAATTGGTTTTGAGTGGCTCCTCTAGTACGTAGTACGTAATATCTCGATGGTGTTAATAATGCGTACCTGAGGCCAATCTTCCTTCGAAGTAGCTCTCTCAATGATTTCTTTGATGGTGTTCTGCCTGGAGTTGGGATCATCGCGCCACACGTACACCGGCTGCGTGTAGTTTATCAGCTCTAGAAAGACAAAAACTCTTATTACTTTTATTGCTACATCAGCATTTCTACATCAGTTTGAGGTTGAATGATCGCCACCAATCAAGGCCCTGAGCATTAAAGTCGCCTCTGCACAACGTTGCATAAAGTTTTTAAACAAATAATATTCTAGAATTCAACTCACTTATACTTATCCCACTACTTAAATTTTAAATTATTAAAAAAATAGTTACAAGTTAGTTTCATTCTAGATTCTTGTATTTTAACAAGTTAGTGCCACCAAGTGCCGACAACCGAGAGTTTAAATGAAATAAATATTCATTGGCATTGGTAATCATGTAGTTAAGGGAACAGAAAACAGCGTAAGAAAAAGTTCTTCAGTTGTATCGGAAGACTGGAAAGCAGAGCTTGGAGCGGTCCCCATTAGATAGATGACCTCTTCAAAGTAACTGCACGGAAATTGCTGTGTTGTTCTGAGTCTGAATGTTCTTCAGACTTTCCAATTTGTAATTAAATTATTTGGTAAACTGACCTCCGTACTAAGGACCTCCGTACTAAGGACCTCCGCAAGGAGCCGCCTTGCTAGTAAGTGAAAAAGCCCCCTTAGTAGCAAGGGGGCACTTTACGGTCTTTTAGAGACTGTTAAGATTTAACGGTTAACTGGCCGAGATTTTATGATGATATGGCTAATATAATACCAAAGTGTTAATAGACACCAGGATATCGTGAAGTTCTAAGATCTGGCATTGATTATTATAACGGGAGATATACATAACGGATTGATTTTATAACTCATGCTAAAGGTGCAAATGTATGTGCAGTGTAGGTATAAATAAATAAAATAAAATCTACTATATAAAAATAAGTCGGTTTTTCCTTCCTGACGCTATAACTCCAGAACGCACTAACCGATTTTCACGGTTTTGCATTCGTTGGAAAGGTCTCGGGCTCCGTGAGGTTTATAGCAAAGAAAATTCAGGAAAATTTTCAACAGAAAAGCGGGAAAGTGTTACATAAAACGAAGCCATCTGGTGGCGAAACGGAGTTCGCCGGGTTTGCTAGTTATCAACTAAATTAAAGTCACAAGATTGATCATATAAATTATAAAGTATATATACTTATACAGTGGACACCCGGTAATCCGATAAACGTTTTGCAGGGCAGTGTCGAACAATCGAATTTGTCGGGTTAGGGTCCGTTCACACAGACCGGCTCGGATAGGAGAGCAGATTTTTATCACATTGGAAACAGTGTTGAGTAATTATAGTAAGGTTAATTTTTATTTTATTTTTAATTTTTAACCTAGTCTAAAAAAAGTAGCCTCAGTTACTCCTTCAATCTAGTCGTTGCATAGATTAGTTGAAATAAAAAGACAGACAGAAATACAGACAAAAATTTCAAAAATCTAATTTTTGATGCAAGTACCGTTTATACTTTCACTAGCGGCCGCTTGCGACTTCTTACGCGCGGAGGTAGTTATTTGCAAATATTTTTTAATTATATTCGTAAAAGCTAGATACATTATTAGTACACCTCCACACCATCTATAGAGCATACATTTTAAATTTCAAGTCTCTTACTTCAAAAACATAGGACTTTCATCAAAACTTCCAACCCCCGTTTAGCCCCCTTAGAGATGGAATTTCGTAAAATCCGTTCTTAGCGGATGTCTACACCCTATAAGGAACCTACGTGCTAAATTTCAAGTCTGTAGGTGTTATAGTTTCTGAGATTTCGTGATTAATGTGTGATTAAGTGAGTGGTATTTCGCTTTTATATATATAGATATGCATTTAGTGAAAAACTGTTAATATTACAAACAGACAGAGATTTTATTTATTTGTATAGAAGATGTAAAGATACTCTGAAGTACAAATCTCTGCTCGTGTTTTTTTAAAGTCATAAATTGTATATCAGCTTACGCACAATTATATTTATTATTCCGTATTCACTGTCTAAACCACTGAAATATTCATTACGATACGATCTAATCAGGCGGTCTAAAGGCGCGTCTCCACAAAAATTGTTGGCAATTTCGGTGTTTCCAACTGTCAAAAAATTGCCAACTTTTGTTTCAATTGTGTCTAACCGAGTCGCCAACAATTTGAAAAACATTCGAACTAAGCGTCTCCACAGAGCCAATAAATAACTGCATTGATGTTTACCGCCAAAAACAGAAACACGGTTGCCAACATTTGTTGACAATTTTCTTGCCAACACAAGGAAATTACAGAAACTTTTGTCACCAACACGTGTCGACAACACAAAAATTGACAACTTTTGTTCGGTGGAGACCCGGCTTTAAATATCAGATTTTTCTTTAATTGCCTTCTGGGCTTGCGACGACATTACAGTGCTTATACGTAATACACAATGAATAAATAATGAACGCACGCTAGGCCGCACCGCTATCAAATGTGGTCAAGTTCGAACTAAGCAAACATGAATAAGAATCAAAACAATACCTACGCGTCGAGCACAATAGTGGTGGCGTGTACAAGTTGTAACCTAACCAATCATGCGTTATCTACATTACATTAGCGAAGACAAACAAAATAATATACTTAACAAAAAAAAACGACTTCAATCTGGACCAAATTTAAATGGGACCACACGGGAAGCATCAGCTTTCAAACAAAAAAGAATCATCAAAATCGGTTCACCCAGTCGAAAGTTATGAGGTAACAAACATTTTAAAAAAATCAGTCGAATTGAGAACCTCATCCTTTTTTTGAAGTCGGTTAAAAATATTCAATAACTAGCTGACCCGGCGAACTTCATACCGCCATTTTTTTCGTAATTATTTTCTAAATTTCCGAAAAGCTTGTTCTTGTTATTTATGCTTTGCTTCCCACGGGTTGCACAGTGGTGAACTAAAATAAATTACATTTCCGGTTTTCTTATAATTTTCTTGAATACAAATCTTGTCCTGAGAATAGCAAACACATAAAAAAATGAATTATCCAATTTGGTGTCGTCGATCGGAATCGGAAGTTATGCGCGTATATACATTTCGGTGATTCATTTTATACATATAGATGTGTGTGTCGGATTAGACAGGGGCTTGATTACCGGGAGTCCACTGTATGTATTCGTATAATCAATATCGATCTGTGAAAATTGCAAAAGCAAATTACTTCAAGCAGTTCTATATATCTGAAGGTGTGAGACTAAGGCGAAGAGCATGTAAAGGTGGCTATAGACTAGTAACATTAAATCAAGCATTTGCTGTTTTTAGATATTTTGTAGAAAGCGGATTTTAAAAACCAAAGATCGTTTTGGTAACATTGTTTGAGCGAGCTTGTTCAAAATTGTCTTTTTTTTAATTAAGATACGCGAACGAAGCACACGCGACTCACTCAAGAAAGAAACAAGTAGGATGCTCACACGCCGTGAGCGAAGGAATAGCGTCGAGCATTCGCATTCGCAATTCGCACATTACATTGTAATACCGAAGAATGCTCTAGTCTATACTCACCTTTATACATATTACATGTTATAAATAATTTTAGTCAAATCAGCTTAGTGTAATACCATGCAGGCATGCTCACGAATACAAGGTGATAAAGTTCCCGCATTGCGACACTTGGCCGTTCAACCGATTGGAAGAAAATCCAAGGTTAATGCCGTATTTTAATAAACCTCTGACTACAATCACTAAATTCATTCAAAGGTTGCCTGGTAGAGATCGCTTTTAGTAATAATTTTTATTTTACCTTCATCAACAGTCCTATACGGTACAGTATACAATTAGAGCGTCATCATCATCAACAATAATGTCCCACTGCTGGGCTCGGGTTTCCTCTCAGGAGAAGATTAAGGCCATACGTCCCCACGCTGGCCGACTGCGGGTTGGAGACTGGCAAGACAACGCTGCAACGTTGTGGCTACGTAATCGTTGGATGTTTTTAAGCCGCCCAAAGGCCTCCAACTAAGCTTCACGACTGTTATCCTATGATAACAACCGGGACCGACTGCTTAACGTGACCTCCGAATTACGGAGACGCTCATGGTATCATATGCCACTAGCGGTCACACATCCCACGCTACTGATCGCACCGTCTTTGCTTACACTTAGAAAGTATTAAACGTTATTTAAAATACAATTTTATTTTTAACCCGAGCAAAAAAGAGCACCCCTCTTTTTGCGTCGGGGGTTAAAAATTTTACGTGTCCGTCTGTCTGTCTGTGGTACCGTAGCTCGCAAACGGATGAAGCGATTTCAATTTAGTTTTTTTTGTATGAAAGGGGAGTTACGTGCGAGTGTTCTTAGACATTTTTCATGAAAATCGGTTGAGTCGTTCAAAAGTAATGGGGGTGAAAGTGTAGAAGAATAACAGAATGTCTGCAAAAATATCATTGGCGTATGATTACTCGATTAAGTGCTTGAGTAGGGGTTTTTTTAAATTTTGAATTTAAAATTATATTGGCCATTTAGTATATTTTATTGGTCTCTTACAAGATTTATAGGGGCTAATTGATTGTTCCTATTATAAATTTAATCAGTAATAAATGAACCACTAGTTCTTAATCTAGCGAGTTAATATTACTGCAATATAAGAGTTGATAATGACTGCATGGTTGACCTAGAAGTTAAAACGGTCGCTTTCTACTGCGCCAGGTGGGTGGGTTCAAATCCTACATACGACAACACTTTGTGTGATCCACAAATTGTTGATCTGAGTCTGGGTGTTCTTTGCTTTGTGTTGTTTAGGCACAGAAGATAGATTCTGAAGAAACATCTGATGAAATTATACAGAGTGTATGTTACACATAAAATATTTTCAACATAGTCAGGTACCGTTTACTATTTTTAAATTTCTCCAGATTTCCAATGCGTAAGTTTCATAATTTTATTAGTGAATCTAAATACGCACCAGTGACTACTACAGCGGTGGGTGGCCAATTGTCTCGCTTTCTCCACCATTTTCTTGTAACTTTTTATTTTATTTTTAAAAGAACAACTCCCGCATTAGAAATTTCCTGTGTCGCGGGGGACTTTACAAACATACAGGAAACGGACGCAAAGAACACCCAGACTCAAAACAACAATTTATGAATCACACTAAGTTTTGTCCCATGTGGGATTTGAACCAACGACACTTGGCACAGTAGAAAGCGGCGAAGCGACCGCTTAAATCACTAGGCCACCGTGCAGTCAATTACAACTTAGGCCCTTGGATAGTTGAGAGTCGCAGTACGACAAGGGGATTAATCTCAAATGGCTTTAAAGGTGAAAATACCGTATCAAACAACCTTGACCTTCTCTGCATAGTAGCGTCATGAAGCCGTAAGATAGCATGTCTCACGTTAGCTTTAAATTATGTTAAATAAGTTAAGTATGTATAATTTAATAACAATGTATATGTCATGTCATAGGTAGTAGAGCCACGCTGACTTAAGCACGAATGGGCCGGCTCGACCGGGGCGGTACTACCCTCGCACAGAAAATCAACGTAAAATCACAGCGTTCATGCTGTCGTGTTTCGTTGGTGAGTGCGAGACCGGAGGCCCAAATAGTCTAGTCAACAAGTTCCATACTTGTTGACTAGACTAAAAGATGCAGTAGCGTCACTAGGCCGCCATGGTGTGGGTCGCCATACTGCATTGTCTGCATTCGCAGTGAGTATGGTGACCACCACTCTTGGATTCTGCTTATGCTTTCCATCAGGCAGAGTAGAGTCATTATGGCAGGCCATATATAAAAAAAAAAAAAAAAAAATGTATTCCTGAAATTACTAGAATGATTGTTCTGTGTGATTAAAAAGTAAATAAAATATCAACTTCACGATTTTATCAACTACGTCTGGCTCGAAGGACCAGGCATATATTTAACGATATTTTTTATACATATAATTTAGTGATTCATACTAAGTGTTAAGAATTTAACAAGCTTATTAGATCATAAAAAGGACATTACAATGTACTAATTCTGTCGTATTAGCCTCTGTGCTTCTGCTTCTACATATGGCGGCGGCATATATACCTCTCTAACCTACCTAAGGCTCAACATTAAAGATAAGAATTTCTAACAACTCTCCAAAAAATATAATAAAAGTCTCAATCATATTATCAGTGACTTGTAAAAACGAACTTAATCATTCTTAAGATTTTAAATAGTCTTGCTAAAAAAATATTCTATGAAACATATTTTTTAACTAAACTACTTCTTTATTCAATTATCTTCTTATATTACTTAAATAATAAATATATTTAAGAAAGGAACACTAAGAAGGACATTATCATCAGCTGCCCGCCTATTTAATCATCTTTTTTTAGAAACCCACTTTTTTAACACGCGCAACACCTCCAAAAATCCTTTTCATAATTACAGCGAAAGGTACTTCTGTCTCCATTAGCAGCCATCGGGTAATCATTCAAAATTAATTTTGAATAAAAAGCACTAATTAATATGTTTGATTGTTGTCAGAATGTTAACGGGCAAACTTTAGTGTCATCTGTCACATTTCATATGTCAATGGTGATAATAATTACACGCACAATCAACGCACAATGATAAAATGGGAAGTGAAAAATTTTTGATGGTGAAATTAATGGTGAAGAAAGCGGGACGGAGTAATCATAAAACAAAGACGTAACGACCGAAGCAGCTATATTCCAAGAATCTTCTTCTTCGTCTGGCCTTTTCCCGTTTCTACTCGGGGTCGGCTCTCCTTATCCTTCTTCTCCAGAGACATCTGTTCTGGGTCGTCACGGGGTCCACTCTCTCCTCTCCGAGGTCTTTGCTGATGGTCGACATCCATGTAGCTCGGGGTCTGCCACGGCCTCTTGGTCCCGACTCCAGTTGCAGCACTTTCTTGGTCATGTGTTCGTCAGGTCGACGCATGACGTGACCGTACCACCTCAAGCGCGTCTCTTTGAGCTTCTCCGGTATTGGTCTTACTTTAAAGCTGCCTCTGATATATACATTCGGCACTTTGTCTAGAAGGGTGACGCCTGCGGACCATCTGAGCATTCGCATTTCGTTGACGTGCACCTTGTTTACCTGCGCTTTTGTGATTGGCCAACACTCTGCGCCATAGCTATATTCCAAGAATAACCAATGGTTAATGTAAAAGAGTAGAAACGAGTTTTATGGTAGTCGCATCTGAAATTTCACCTAATGACAGCAAGCTCTAGTCAAATATCTCTTGCTTCTCTTACTTACTATGACTCTCTTCCGTACCTTTTCACGGAATTACTCCCACAGATTACAGCAAAGTGAGAATGACTAGCCTGGATAGCTAGTGTGGAGGACAGGTGTGTCATGTCCCACCAACACAAAGGGAGGATCCTCCGACCAGGCGAGGTGATCATGCCTGGCGGGCCAACTGCCCAACGGTTGATGGTGGGATGTTGTATGTATCTTAATTGGCGCGCGAACTTTCACTGCGCGATTCAGGATTGGTAGTTTCTTAGTTTCCTTCGATACTCCGTAGTTCAGTGTTACTTCGGTAGATGGCGCTGAAGTATATTTCTGTTGCGCTGTATGTGGAAGTCGCCACATCACTCCCCTCCAAGACCGGAGGTTGATATATGTTGAATCAGCTGTCTGTGCTCTGTTGTGGAGCTTGCCAGTGTCAGGAGTGAGTAGTTCCAGTGAGTCGGAACTGAGTGCCGCAAGTTCCAGTGAGTCGGAACTGAATGCCGCTAGTCCCAGTGAGTCGGGACTGTAGTCCGCTGATCCCAGTGAATCGGGATGGCGTGCGGTGCGCGGTGGTGCGGGGTGAGGTCCCCAGTGAGTCGGGGCGGTTGCTGTGTAGCGGCTGGCTGCTGCATAGACGGGAGAGAGATGCTCTGCTTACATGGACCGTAGCTGCAGTGTGCTGTGCCTAGACGCTGATGAGGCCGTAGGGGTAACCAGGCTGGAGCGGTCGCGTCCTGCGTGTGGTGTATCCCTGTTGAGGCCGAGGTTGCTGGCTGGCTGTGAGACTTGCTGTGGGAGTGAATATGATGGTGGCGTGCTGATGCTGCTTCGAAGGCTGCTTCCAATCACGTCGGGGTCACCACTGTGGAGGGACGGGTGTAATATCCCTCCAACACAAAGGGAGGATCCTCCGACCAGGCGAGGTGATCATGCCTGGCGGGCCAACTGCCCAACGGTTGATGTTGGGATGTTGTATGTATCTTAATTGGTGCGCGAACTTTCACTGCGCGATTCAGGATTGGTAGTTTCTTAGTTTCCTTCGTTACTCCGCAGTTCAGTGTTACTTCGGTAGATGGCGCTGAAGTATATTTCTGTTGCGCTGTATGTGGAAGTCGCCACAGCTAGCTACATATGTAGATGTTACAGGGAAGCCATTATAATTTTGTATACCTAATATAATACATATTTTAAGTATTTTGTATAAAATATTTGTAATATCGGTATATCACTCCGCTTAGAAGATTAAGTCGAATACATCATCTTTTCTACCTTAGAAACCTTTGAATGTACTTATTCATTAAAATATCCGTCCAGTTTAGCACTACGCTTTAAGAAAGTGTACTAAAAAATAATCTATAATATTACTTCGTGCAGCAAAATTATTTTACGAAAATTATGCGAACGGAGGTGTATGAAATTTTGTATAGCTAAAGTTTATATCAAGAAGTACAGAAAGCTAAATCAATGAACTATGGTCTAATTTAGACCACTAGCCTATTACTAATCCTAATAATGATGTTCCTAATGTTCCGCTGTTCAACTGATCATATTGACGTCACACGATCTGGCGCGTCATCAACACTACCTTGTGACGCAGTATCTGGTGACGCATTAGCTTGCAACGTGATGTCTACGGCGACCTTTATTCCAAACGTACAACCGACTTCAATGGGCCTCAAACTCAGCAAATATTATAATATTATATAAGGCCCAATAATGCAGAAGCATCTCAATAGGCCGATATAGTGTGGGTCATTATGCTGCATTGTTGCATTGTCTCTCTGCATTCGCAATAAGTATGGTGACCACTACACTTAAATTCTGCTCATGCTTTCCATCAGGCAAAGTAGAGTCACTTTGGCAGGCTCATACATAAATGAATATATACGTGACGCTCCATAAGTATCAATAAATCTCTTATTGAAAAACACACGACTTAAAGCATATAAATACCGTCTTAAACCATTGAACACAATACTAAAGAACGGTGTCAAAGACTTGAACACGTACAAAAAATCTATGACAAAACAAACTCATAAAAGTATTAGGACTCCTTTCGACATGGCTGGTAAGTCTTTGAAGAGATTAAATGCATGAAGCATAGACAACACGCTTCTTTTGTTCCAAACTAGGTTGGGGTCGGCCACGATACGACTAAACTACTTTTATTTTTATATATGGCCCTGCCAAAATGAATCTACTTTGCCTGGAAAGCATGAGCAGAATCGAAGAGTGGTGGTCACCATACTCATTGCGAATGCAGATAATGCACACTATGGCGGCCTAGTGACGCTTCTGCATCATTGCGCCTCCGGTCTCGCACTCACCAACGAAACACGACTAGGTAGAGCGACTGTCATCAGGCCTCCAGAACCCGAGTAGGCTATATCGAAGTACTGTAGAGAAACTGTAGTCGCATTTTTTAAAGCTTTATCTACTACGGCTGTCACTGATGTTCGTGGGGCAACCAGCCCCCTTCCCAAGACTGGAAGAGGGCTGGTATGTGAGAAAAGTGTTTCGTGTTGAATATCTGTCTACAATAGCTAATGCCTTTTGTATTATTGGTTTATATTTTGTTTTGACCACGTGACTTAGAGTTGAGATGATGTTATTCCCATAAATTTGTTAGTTTTCTAATAACGTTTACGTTTGTAGAATGTCAACTTAATAATAATAATAGTTCATTTTCAAGGAAATCATGCACAAATTTTAACATTTGCTGTGTTTTTCTTTATGGAATAGGGGCCAACGAGCAAACGTATCAACTGATGGTAAGCGATTACCGCCACCCATGGAAACCCACAGCACCAGAGGCGTCACAAGTGCGTTGTCAGCCTTTTAAAAAGGGGTATCACTTAGAAATGAGTTTTATAAAATACGCTATTAACTTTAAAATAAATAATCATGTGCGGTCATGTATTAATGACTGGTAATAAAACTTTCTATAAAACACTTAAGTAATAACTAAGAGACATTGATTTCGTATTTATAAGGCAATAAAATAAATCATTACTAGAAAACTGTATATCTTATATGCCAGCGGTTCTTTGGCTGTCCATCTTTTAATTATACGTATATTTTTTTTTTTTTTTTTTTTTATGTTTGGCCCGCCAAAATGACTCTACTCTGCCTGATGGAAAGCATAAGCAGAATCCAAGAGTATTGGTCGCCATACTCACTGCGAATGCAGACCATGCAGTATGGCGACCCACACCATGGCGGCCTAGTGATGCTGCTGCATCTTTTAGTCTAGTCAACAAGTATGGAACTTGTTGACTAGACTATTTGGGCCTCCGGTCTCGCACTCACCAACGAAACACGACAGCACGAACGTGGTCATTTTACGTTGATTTTCTGTGCGAGGGTAGTACCGCCCCGGTCGAGCCGGCCCATGCGTGCTGAAATCAGCGTGGCTCTACTACCTTTGATCTATTATCTAATCTAAATCTACAAGGAAAATAAAATGAGTTTTATATTTAGAACAAATAAGAAATTGCATGTGAGATACTTGGGACACGTGTGAACTTGTGTCTCTTGAAAGGGAAAGTTTGGTCCGTTTTGGCAACATTTTTCTCAGCTGATCGCGTAGCGTGAAATGTGCAATTTAAAACCAAAATTTATTTTAATATGGAACGGAAAACAAATCTCATTAAGTGCGCTATTGGTGCTAATTCTGTTGTCGATGTCACTAAACTAAAATTGTCTTATTTTGATTAAGTGATTTTCAAAACCCTATTCTATTGTCAAATCGATGTGAATTCATTGTTCTTTTTAAAGCATTTAAACTTAATCTAACATCACCAAAAGCTGTAGTATATCAGATAAAATTAACATGATAAATTACTTAGTTGCTATTTGTGACGAATTATGTCACACATACCTTTCCACTGAACTGACAAGAGCTAAAATTACGAAAACGCTATCATCATAAATAATAATTCCAGAAAAAAAAGTAAATCTTCATTGAGAGTATAGTCTCAGTTTGTGAGTGTAAGTGCTTAGACAGTGAGAGTATAGACGACATCTAATTTTAGTGTGACATTTCTAATTTTCGTCAATTTTAGACACTTTAAATGTTCAACAGAAGAAAGCAAAGCAATTCGCTCTAAGTTGAGTAACTCAACTTATTTTGGCTATGACAAACTAAACATGTTTACTTTTACGTTTTTAGAATACCTACGGAATTTGAGAGAAGTTACATTTTATTTTATTTTATTCAACTTAATGAAATTTTACTCATTTTAGTTAATTTTAGAGAGTTACGAACAACAGGATTATCACTATTGTAAAATTTCAGTTTTACATAAATTATACTTATTGGACATTTAGTATTTAACATTAGTAGTTCATGGATAAAATCGAATTGAAACGTCTCACTCACACAAACTCCCATTAGCAAACTTATGAAATTAAAATACCTGTTTTAAGAAACGACAAATACATACAGATTACAGATTAACACCAACCACCACCAAAACCAGATCACCACTACTTTCATAACCATCACCTTCCCCACCAAAACCCACCACCATAACCCAAAAACACATACTTCCAACATAATTATCCATGCTCTCCTTTCTAACGATGACAGAAGACATCTTGGTGGCGTACACGATACAGCTGTCTAAGAATGAGGAGTGTGGGGCTACCACCAGTATAGGTGCCTCCTTCCGACTGGCCTGCTTTCCCCTAATCGTGATCGCCATCCCACCGGCCAAATATGACAATTTGCCGATGCAACATATTAGCGGCTTCAGAGCCCTAGAAAAATAAAAATAAAAACATTCAAATGCGTTTTTGAAAATTGACTATGGTTCGGTTTATTTTCTAAGACTGACATATTTGCAAAGACTACTAAAAAGTATTGTGTTAATAATACTGTTATATCATTTATCAAGAGCTGGGGTTGGAAGCTCTCCCTCATCCGCCATACTCACCAGACCTTGCACCTACCGACTATTACTTTTTCCAAAATTTAGACAACTTTTTAGTGGGTAAAAAATTCAATTCCCGAGAGGCAGTATAAAATGCCTTTGAAGAGTTTGTTGCCTCCCGTCCAGCTGATTTTTACAAGAAGGGCATCAATAAACTGCAAATGCGTTGGCAAAGATGCGTCGATTGCATGGGTGATTACTTCGAATAACAGAAATAAAGAAGTTTGAAAAAATAAGTACTTTCACTTATTGCATACAAAACGGCAATTTCATAGGTAAAGACCTATTATATATTACAGGTCTACTATGAAGTTGTAATATATTATTTTCCGTTACTTTTTTGCTAAGTGTGGTAACACTGTAGCTAGTACTCAATGGTGACAAAAACTGGAACGGTTTTTGCTACGACTTGATTTTATTGTTGTGTGATTTTGTGACATGAAAATCACTATTCGGAAGGTCATCAAGTAATAATAATATGCATATATTATTGGTGAAAGGCCTCATAAATTCCACATTTACAGCTGGGCAACTTTAGAATTCTACTAATGTATTCATATCAAATCAATTTTTTTTTTTTTTATTTACATATATTTATAACTTTTGATGCAATTTATATAGACTACTAGCTGACCCGGCAAACTTCGTACCGCTATATTTACATATCTGTCGCAGCTTCCCACAGGCAGTGTACAGTCGCGGACAAAAAAAAATACTTTTCTCGTTATCTTTTTTAATTTTTCTTGTACACAAACCTTGTCCTAACAATAAGGAACACATATACAAAAATAAATTTTAACTTTAATAAATGCTTGGCATTTAAATTTGGGCGATTGTTTGCCTCTTCGGGGGTTCATATTTTTGTGAGGCAATCATTTATCCTGGTTGGGAATCGAAGCCAAGACGTCGGCCGCCTGATTAAGTAACTACTAAACCATCTAAAACACCAACTCAATACTTTTATAATAAAGATTCTAATGACGTTCTATTTAATCGTTAGTTAAAGGAAAAAAAAGATTCTTTCGTTCGAAATAGAAAGAGGTCGGCCATCACTAAAAAAATGTATTTGAACACTAAAGTTCCCATCTGTCATAGTGACACAATTAGAAGCTATTAGAAGTCTAAAGTTCGAGCATTGAAGTGTTGCCTATTCACTGAATAACGGTGAATATTTCTTACTGACAGACACAAGAACAAAATATATCGTGTCGATTAGAGCAAAAAGACGTTACATTTGAGTGTGTTTGCTTTAGTCTACATACTGTTTGGTAATAGCGATAGTGATGTAAGGCTATAGGCTTTTGTCCGGTCACCGGATATCCAGATACATATAGATAATGATTTATATTAACAGATAGCATTTATTTCACGTAAATTATACGAATAGGGCATAACTTATAAATATATTACGCGAATTATATTTTTTTTATGTTTAAGGGCAAACGAAAAGATCAGAACGGGTCACCTATAAATGGTAAGTTAATACCTATGCCCGTGGTAAGTAAATACTTACGTTGTTATTCCCCTCCCCTTCTTCCTTTCAAGAATAATCTAACTAATACTATAAATGTAAATGTGAGTTTGTTTGTTTCCTACGCCTAAACCATTGAAGCGATTTTAAAAATTCTTTCAAAAATGAAAAGTGTAGAACGTAGACAACTTTTTACCACGATAACCAAGAAAAGCGCGGGTCAAACCACAAGGAAAAGCTAATCTGTAATAATCTTACTATAATACAAAATTAAATAAAAAAACCGACTTGAAGAACTGGACCAAATTGAAATGGGTCCACACGAGAAGCACCAGCATTGAAGTAAAAAAAGAATCATCGAAATCTGTTACCGTAATATTTCGTATTGAGTTATTCGTCAATTTGTCGCGCACATGCTTAAAGCAAATTGAAGACTTATATGGTTTTCTCATGGATGACATTGTCAGAACTGAACCAAATTGGGCCACATGGGCTGACACGGGAAGCATTAGCTTTCAAATAAAAGAAGAATAGTCAAAATCGGTTTACCCAGTCGAAAGTTCTGAGGTCACAAACATAAAAAAAATACATTTGAACTGATAACCTCCTCCTATTTTTGAAGTCCGTTAAAAATTAGATTAAACACGGTATAGCGTCACTTCATTGCTTTCTACCATGACCCTGACTTCCAATGTCATCTCAATTTGACACAACGTATACACTCTTAGATGAAGCCGATTGGTAACCTACTATTTCGCAAACGTATCTAATTTCGATCAAAACAAGGCTACTCCCGGCTATAATTAAACTAATTTAAATATACCTATGCATTATTATTCAATCATGTTTATGTAATTTTTTATTATAAGATTATAACTTTAGAATACTGATTTCGAAACTTTATTAGAAGAGACAACGATTTCGGTTAGAGCTTTTTAATTTGACTGTTTTGATTGGGGTCCGACATGGTCGACTTTAGTTATATTTTTATATTCTTGAGTGTGACTCGAGTTTTTCAGATATTCGTAGCGTCCAACTCTAAACCGTAGATTCCAATTTTGAATTTGTAAAAAAATAGAATGATAACATACACTCATACACGGCCGGCTTGTCCTAAACTTAGCATAGTAACTATGGTAACATATACATATCTATATATATATAAAAAAGTCGTGTTAGTTACACTATTTATAACTCAAGAACGGCTGAACCGTTTTGGCTGAAAATTGGTGGGAAGGTAGCTTAGAACCAGGAGACGGACATAGGATACTTTTTTTTTGTCTTTATTTATTTCTACGGGACTTTTACCCTATTAGGGTATGCCAGTCCCATAAGGCCTTAGCTTAAACAAGTATTAATTTAAATATTATATGCTAGACTGTACAATTTAATAGCTTTTATTGATGTCGGTATAGCCATATAGGTATAGATACTTTTTATATAGTTCTTTTTTACTTTGTCCCGTGGCCTTAACCGCGGTTGTTGTTGTACCGCGGCCGGGTAACACCGCGGGACACAGCTAGTTATAGATAAATTACACAGCCACGAAAGAACGAATCGAAGCCACGACTTCCAACGAACCAGTAACCACGGGACATGCACCAGACCAAAAGGTCCGTCAGTGATGAGACTTTTTTAATGTATGAGGCCTATTGAGATGCTTCTGCATCATTGGTCCTCCGGTCTCGCACTCACCAACGAAACACGACAGCACGAATGATGTCAATTTAGGATTATCTGTGAGAGGGTAGTGCCGGGCGCGGCGTCCCGGTCGAGCCGGCCCGTTGGTGCTGAAATCAGCATGGCTCTAGGTACTATCTTGCGATGGTCTTTTCGATATACATGTACGAAAAAAATCCTACTACTAGACAGAAAGTATTTAAATAAAAAAACATTATTTACAACTTATGTAAGCCTCAAACGGAGTATGTGCCAAAATATAATAGGTAATTATATTTTTAAACTGTTTGGGGTAGAGACGCTAGGTTCATGAGGTCCGATCCGAGTGCTCGCGCTATGTTTAAACAACTAGCTAAGCAACTGATTGACGCTTCTCGCGACCAGAAGGCCGGCAAGGCGGCACAGAGAATCAGCATTGCCATTCAACGTGGTAATGCTGCCAGTCTTTTGGGAACGCTACCAGTAGTCGAAGATGTGGAGTTTTTCCTTGTATGTAAATATTGTTATTGTTTTTTTTAATTATGGTTATGTACATAGGTTTCTTATTACATTGTATCTATACTTATAATAACAATGTAACAGGTCCAATTGTGTACATTAAAGATATTTTGAAAAAAAAATTTGGAGGGCTCTCCATAATCGATACTGAAGCCAAAACTGTAATTCTTTTCATTTTTGTGTCTGTCTGTCCGTGTGTCTGTCTGTCTGTATCTGTATCTTGATCCGCGCATCACGCCGAAACTACTGAATGGATTCAAATGAATCTGGCATGATTTGAGTTCATACTACGAGGTAGGACATAGGATACTTTTTATCCCGAAATTCAGCACGGTTTCCTGGAGAGAGGGGATGAGAGTCAAAATATGTACTTAGTTGTAATTCAATAACACATAGTCCGATTTCATTCATTCTTTTTTTGCTAGAAAGAAAAAAAATAAAAGATAACGGGAAAAGTCTTTTTTTTGTCCGCGACTGTACACTGCCTGTGGGAAGCTAAGACAGATATGTAAATATGGCGGTACAAAGTGCGCTGGGTCAGCTAGTATTAAATATCTATATAAATAAAGAAAAAATTATAGATATTTTTTTACTTATATATAATGACATTATTAATTTTTTTTTGAGCCCCGTACCCGAATGCACAACAACTCAACAACAAGATTTCTCATGAACGTAAACATTTGAACTGGGCCGTACAGTTGTCTGGCCGTAATGGCTTCTCACATTAACATGACATTTTTCAAGCGGACAGAACGTTTTTAACATCTCAATCGGTCAGTTACAAATTGGAACACATTAGATGCCTAAGCTTTCATGATAACTCTAACTGCGATCTTTATTCATCACCGTATTTGGTCTACCTTTAATTCTATTCCAGTCTATTGTATGACATGGGACTTTTTTATGGTATAGCGAAAAACGAGTAAGCGAGTCACCTAATTCTGAGCGCCTACCGCCACCCACGGTCACATATTTTTTTTAGTAAAAGCTAGCAAAATAACTACTTTGCCTGATGGAAAGCAAGAATAGAGTCCAAGAGTGGTTACCATTGAGATTGCGAACAGCAGCATTCAACTCAAGAATCATAAACTAATACGAGTATATAAAGCTGATGAGTTTGTTTGTTTGCGTTAATCTCAGGAAGTACTGGTCCGATTTGAAAATGTTAGATAGCCCCAGGAAAGGCTATAGGCTATATATCTTCACGCTAAGACCAATAGGAGCGGAGCACCAATGAAGAATGTTACAAAAACGGGGAAAAATTTTCACGCTACGGGCAATAGGAGACGCAAACGGCCATAATAGTTATATATCATTATAAATATATAATTCTCGTGTCACGTAGTTGCTCACGATGAACTCCTAAACTATCTAAATTATTTTCATGTTTCTTTTTAAATGTTTGTTTTACTGCCATGAATAAGAGATAAGATCGGATAGTTAACATCGCTCTTAATCTAATAGGACTCGTGCATGATTGAAAAGAGACGCAGAAAAAGTCGCGTGAGTCAAGAGTCTTACATTGTTTAAAATATCATGTTAAACATTAGTTTTAATAGTTTTTTTTTGAAAGTTAAAAATTATGGTGATAACAACTGGTCGTAAAACACTTTTTAAAACGGTTTTAATTGATATATCTCAAACGTTAATTAATTTATCAATAAGATTTTTAATTATACAAATTTTTGCCAAGTGGATAGTTTCTCAATTAGATTGTGAAATCTTGGGTTTTCATTAGTTTCAAGTTAAGCAATCAAACATACAATACGTACGTTTTGTACGTATTGTATGTACGTACACATACAATGTTATGTACCTCAAACGTTCGTAACATTGTACGTTCATTTGATGTACGTACAATCAAACGTACATACAAAAGTACATTTAACAAATAGGTAATTAATAGTTATAAAGGTAACAATCTTTTAATTTGGATGTTACTAAACACAAGAAAACATTTGGAAATCTATAACCCGATCACTTGAATACTTTTGATGAAATTTATACAACCTATGTCACCCAGGCCATTATTACCAACCTTTTTGAACCTTAATTCAAAGCGGATTAGTAATTTTAGCGCTATAGTGGAACATACATATATGACACACATACATGACTGCCTCGGTAGCGCAGTGGTAGCGTATGCGACTGCTGTGCTTGAGGTCTCGGGTTCGATTCCTGAGTCGGACCAAATGTTTGTATGATCTGCAAATATTTGTCGGAGTTTGTGTTTTGGCCGCGGTTTTGTAGGCGTGATTCACTTTAGCAGGCAATAAAAAAGCACCAGTTTTCTGTGAGTACGTTGTATCCTCCTGTCGAGTCAAGCTATATCACCTATATATGTCACAGCATAATTCTCACGGCCATTCAAATGTAGGCAATACCATGTTTCAACTGTACGATAGTAATCTAACTTCAGTAGAAAATAAATAAATATTTGCTTACTATTAAAGATAACTTAGTAAAATGATTATAACTTAAGATATTGTAAAAGTTTCTAAATAAATAAATAAACTTTTATGGTAAGGAAAAATACCTATTTCTTAGCGTTCCATGGATTCACCGTGCGGGTGCCGGGTCCATCGCGTGATAGATGGGGGCAACACATGCGACTTCGACAGTGCCTGGGAATTGCGATCCAGGTTTAGGATTGTTGCCTGTTATTCATATACACAAAACGTGTATATTAATTATTCACCTCATAAATCTCGTGAGATAAAATTCTTGTCAAACTACGCTTTACAATTTTTAAAAACTTTCGGTAAAATAACGGTAATTACGATGATAGTAACAGTAAAAGTACCGCGATAGAGGCAATTTAACACGAACTTGTAGAATAAACATGTTGGAACAGATTGTAGGTACATAATATATACATTTCTGATTCTCTTCTAAAAGATCTCCGTCATCATAAACAGCTTTTAGTATTATAAATTCGAATGTAGGCAACTCTAAATGCCAGTCTTTCTATCTGTCTGTCTGTGTGTTGCGCTTTTACGCTAAACCGCAGACGCTGCTCTGATTGCAATCAAATTTTGGCGTGGAGATATGGGTTGAGTAAGAGTTGTGACACTCCGTATTCTAAATCCAGTTCTAAACAGACAACCAGCTTCAGGTCAACAATCAATCAGTCGTGAAGTTGGTTGCATCACGCAATATTTTGTTCTAGGTGGAAACTGAACCCCCTACCTCTGGCACTCAAGATCACTACCTTTTACACCAACAGGCCATTTATATCATCTTTCGCCATATCAATATATTTATAATCATAAATATAATACCAAAACAAAAAAAATAGGTTACGAAATGAATAAACACACATACCTACTTAAACAAGCATCTATTGAATGCTTCGTTAGCTAGTACCGTAAGCTGAGTCAGCACAATTTTATTTGTGTCATGCGCCACCTTACTAAGGCTTCTGAGTTACATTGAGACGCACATTTCAGTTGCGATCGATTGTATACTGTTAAGTTTCGTTGGTAAAAATACACTCTAAAATCCTACAGGATGTTAGGGGTTAAAATACATGGGGTGCGAGGTCGGGAACCTCCACGTGGTGCACCCTGGGGAACGAAGACGGCAGCGCCTCTCCCTCTGAACGAGAGAGACGCTGCCGCCTACGGCCAATTCCGGCCGAGGCGGTGGGAACGACCCTCTGGAGGGTTGTTTGGAAGCCTTCCACGTGTCCCTCCGTTTAGCGGAGGGCACAGTGGAGAGCACGCTTAGGGGCGGACGGGTTCTCCACCGCTGGCTTTGACCAGGGGTGGTGGGCATGGGTCTGGTGCAGACCACCGTCCGACCAAGTCGTAAGCCTGACTGAAACCAGTTAGGAACGACGGCTCTTCGAGAGCTACGAGGAAGGAAACCTCTATAAAAAACCTAGGGGCGGACGGACTCGGTCTGGTGCAGACCCCGTCTGGCCCAGCCGTAACCCTGAACGGACAGGACCGGTGGCTCTTCGGAGCTGCGAGGACGTAAACCTCTATAAAAAAACCCCAAGCCCACGCTCTGACGCCTGGCAATGGGCTGAGTCGCTGGAGAGAGTCCAGTGCCAAGGGCGTCCCGTCGGGAGGACGTTAAACTCAAATCTATGGCATGGGTAAAATTAAGGATAAACCTACCCAGGAGGGTCCCAGACGCACTGCGCCTGGGGAATCCCTCCCGGAGCCAAACGGCTCCGGCAGCTCCCAATCGTATTATGGGGGGAGCAACCACTGCCTAACCCGCCCGTCACCGAGCGGTAAATCCGGTGACCAAAACATCGCGAAGGACGCGGAAAGACGTGAGGTAGACAGTTCAGACACTGCCTCAGAAAGGAGTAGTACGAGCATCCCTATGATGCCAGCTGCAGAGCGATACCAACGAGGCTCTCAAAACCGAAAAAGGTGCCAGCCCCTCTCAGGTGACATAAACCCGCTAGAATCGGCTTTTAGTGACGAAGGCCCGTCACCCAAAGTGCCTACAAGCCAACGAGGGACTCGTCGTGGCGTAGGCCGACCTCCAAAAACTGGGCGTGTCACCCAAACGAGGCAAACCAGCGGATCTGCGGCAAAAAAGAGGGCCGAGCGGGAGCTTTTGCTCGAGGCCCTCCTTGAAAAGGTTCAGCCCGACGGACGGAGCACCTCCGACACGAGGCGTGGTGACTCACAGCAAGAGGAGCCACACAGCAAAGTGGATAACCCCGTAGACAGGATACAAGAGGCAATCGGCGTAGCCGATTGCTTACTCCAGGCACACCAGGAATCCGGGGGTCCTGAACAAAACGCCCTAATAGCGGTCTTAGGAAAGATTATCGAGGCGGCAAGACTCCTAGTGGCCGAAAATAGAGTACACGTAAGGGAGAAAGCCAGCCTCGAGAGAGACCTCGCGGAAGCGAAAAAGAAAGCGCTGGGCTCCACTCGCTCCAACGATAGTGCCACACCGGCGTCAGCGACAACAGTGGCAACGTCCCACCAGGTAGAGCCGGACATAGTTCGACTCATGGCGGAAATGGAGGAGCGATTGACAAGGCGCATCTCTGTGATAGAGAGCGTTTATTATCGCCCACCTCTGGCTCCGCCAAGGGTAAGCTACGCGGCCGCTGCTAAGGTGGGCTCAGCAGCCCAGCGGGCAGCTAGGGAGGCAGCAATAAAAACACCCTAGAAGGCCACCCAGGGGAAGGGACAGGGGAGAGCGAACTCAACCCAAACCCCATCTTCAGTTCCAGCCCCGGTTGATACCGCACAGCACCCGTTGGAAGGAGGCTGGATGGTAGTCGGGGATAAAGAAAAGGAGAAGCAAAAGAAGCGGAAGGCCAAAAAAGCGGCAAAAAGAGCCAAAAAGGCCGTCGCTGCTGCGACGGGAGCGCCTAGAAAGCTACGCACACCTCGCTCAGCGGCAGTCGTCGTAACGCTGACGGCAGAGGCAGCGGAGAGGGGTTTGGGGTACGCCGAGGTCTTGGCGAAAGTTAAGGCCAAAGTCGACCTCAAGGCCCTAGAGATACCAGGCGTTCGGTGCAAAAACACACGAACGGGAGCCCGGCTTCTCGAAATCCCAGGCGCTACCAGTGGCCCCAAAGCTGACGCCCTAGCGGCTAAGATTAGGGACTCACTGGACGCAGCCGACGTTCGAGTGTCCAGGCCCACAAAATGCGCTGAATTACGCATCACTGGCTTGGACGAATCAGTCACGGCGGATGAGCTCAGGCTCGCCGTGGTGGAGGTCGGAGGTTGCCCTCTGGACAATGTGAAGGCCGGAGCAATACGCTTCGGGCCCTTTGGACAGGGGGCAGCGGTTGTCAGCTGCCCCATCGCAGCGGCCCAAAAGGTCGCTGATGGCCGGACCCTCCTTGTTGGGGGTTTCCTGAGGGCGCAGGCACGACTCCTGCAGGCCCGACCGGCAAGGTGCTTCCGGTGCCTGTCGGTGGGACATGTGGGTGTCCAGTGTACATCAGCGGTCACTGTAGGTGATCTCTGTTTCCGCTGTGGCCAGCCCGGTCACAAAGCGGGTACTTGCAATGCTCCGCTGCGATGCTTCAGATGCGCAGCGGAGGGTAAGCCTGCCAACCACCGGGTTGGCAGTAAGACCTGCGCCGGATCGAGACCGAAGCCGGGAGGCCGGCCTTCTGTTTCTGTTTCTAAGCCGGTCACAGATGGTGCCGCTGTAGAGCAGCAAGATTCGCGGCGGAATGTGGAGATGGAAATTCAATAATGGATTGTCATCTCCGCATTCTCCAGGCGAACGTGGGCCACGGTGCCGCTGCTCAGGATCTTCTGCTCCAGAGCATGGCACAGTGGTCCATTAACATTGCCGCTGTCGCCGAGCCATACACCCATCGGATTCTTGGGGCAGCTTGGGAGACCGACTTGGATGGCTCGGCGGCACTGGTACACGGCACCGCCGCTGGCACCCCTCCTTTTGCCGTAGTTGCAAGGGAACGGGGTTGCATAGCGGCGGTGGTTGGGGATATAGCGGTCGTGGCCGCTTATTTCACGCCGAACCGAGACATAACTGAGTATGAGCAATGGCTCGCTCAGTTGGCCGTCGCCGTCGACGCCTGTCGTCCTCACCCGGTTCTTGTGGTCGGGGACTTCAACGCCTGGTCAGAGGCTTGGGGTTCCCGGCGCACGAACCGGAGAGGCAGAGCGCTGGAGAACTGGGCCGAGAGACTTGGCCTAGTTCTCCTAAATCAGCGGGCCGTGCCCACGTTCGTGACAGCGAGGGGCAGTTCAATCGTGGACATTTCGTTCGCGTGCCCTTCGCTGGCACGCCGGGTTCAGGACTGGCGCGTCGTGGTGGGGGAGGAGACTGGTTCGGATCACCGATACATTCGGTTTGATGTCTCCGCTCCCACGGATGACGCGCCGGCCATACCGGCTCCACCAGAGCCACGTTGGGCGCTCAAGCGTTTAAATCGGGAGCTCCTCCTGGAAGCCGCCATCGTACAGGCCTGGGCCCCTGCGCCGGATGGGCCTGTTGATGTGGATGCTGAGGCACAATGGTTTCGGGAGGCTATGACCCGTGTCTGCGATGCGGCGATGCCTAGGGTTAAGCACAATACTGCGAGGCGCCGGGTCTACTGGTGGTCGCCGGAGATCGCAGGGCTGCGACAAGCCTGCGTGACCACGCGCCGTCGGTGGTCCAGGCTCCGTAGGAGGCGTCGCCGCCCCGCAGATGCGGCAGCCCGAGAGGCGGAGTTGTTGGTGGAATACAGGGATGCCAAGAGAACCCTACAGGCAGCCATAAAGCGGGCCAAGGCTGAGGCCCACCGCGAGCTGCTGGAGACACTGGAGCGGGATCCATGGGGGCGCCCTTATCGCATGGTGAGGGGCAAGATGCGCCCATGGGCTCCACCGCTGACCCGGTGTCTTCAGCCAGAGCTACTTGAGGGAGTCGTCGGCGCCCTGTTTCCATCGAGAGTGGAGGAACACACTCCACCACAGATGGCTCCGCCTGTGACGCCTGAGGCGCCCAACGTGGATGATGACGACGTGCCTGAGGTCACTTGGGCAGAACTAGCGCTGGCGGTGCAACGGCTAAAAGCTAAAAGCACCGCCCCAGGACCCGATGGCATCCCAGGCCGAGCGTGGGTCCTGGCTCTAGATGATGAGGCGCCGGCTCTCGAGCCCCGACTAAGAGGGTTGTTCAGCGCATGTCTCGAGCAGGGCCAGTTTCCGAAATTGTGGAAGACGGGGAAACTGGTCCTCATCCGGAAGGAGGGGCGCCCGGCGGACTCACCATCCGCCTACCGGCCCATAGTGTTGCTTGACGAGGTGTGCAAACTCTTTGAAAGAGTGATTGCATGGCGCCTCGTCAAGCATCTCTTCAGGGTGGGGCCGGATCTGGCGGACAACCAGTACGGTTTCCGTCAGGGGCGCTCCACCGTGGATGCGATCATGCGCGTGAAGGCCCTGGCGGAGGAAGCAGTTTCCCGGGGTGAAGTGGTGTTGGCGGTGTCCTCAGACATCGCCAACGCTTTCAACACTTTGCCCTGGAGTTGCATCAGGGAGGCACTAGTATATCACCGCGTGCCTTCCTACCTCCGCCGCATGGTCGGGGCATACCTGTCGGAGAGAGCCGTCATCTACCCAAGTAGGACCGGTCTCGGTCAACGTGAAATGTCGTGCGGTGTCCCGCAGGGGTCAGTCTTAGGGCCGCTCCTGTGGAACATTGGCTACGACTGGGTGCTTCGCGGTGCATTCTTAGATGGTGTCGCCGTCACGTGTTATGCGGATGACACGCTTGTGACGGCGAGTGGCAGGACGTACCGTGAGGCAACCCTGAGGGCCACGGCCGGGGTTGCCCAAGTCGTCGAACGAATCCGGCGGCTGGGTCTCGAGGTGGCTCTGCACAAATCCGAGGCTTTGTTTTTTCATGGGCCTCGGAGCAAGCCACCTGATCGACTCAGCCTCATAGTAGGAGGTACTCGCATCGGCATCGAGCCCTCTATGAGGTATTTGGGGCTCGTACTCGACGGCCGATGGGACTTCGGACACCACTTCCGAAGTCTGGTCCCCAAGCTGGTTGGCGCAGCACGTGCATTGGCACGGTTGCTGCCAAACATGAGGGGGCCCGATGACTCCTGCAGGAGACTTTACGCGGGGGTTGTGCGGTCCATGGCCCTTTATGGGGCCCCAGTGTATGCGGAGGCCCTGAAGGCCAGCACTATCGCATTACTGCGGCGACCGCAACGGGTGCTGGCTATCAGGATCATAAGGGGGTACCGCACGATCTCTTTTGAGGCGGCAAGTCTCCTGGCTGGAACTCCACCATGGGACCTGGAGGCGAGAGCCCTTGCGGCTCTTTATCAGTGGCGCAAGGAGGCGCGGGAGTTGGGTAGGAGTCCTGAGTCTCGAGAAATCGAAAACCAGAAATCCCAACTCCGCCAGGTCCTCATGGAGGAATGGAAGGAACGACTTGGGCAACCAAGCGCTGGGCACGCCGTTATTGCGGCGGTAAGACCCGTTATGGAGGATTGGCTCGAGAGGCGTCACGGGACCCTCTCATACCGGCTGACGCAGGTGATCACTGGGAAAGGATGCTTCGGAGATCACCTGTGTCTGATCCGTAAGGAGCCAACGCCCTAGTGCCACCACTGCGATGGCCAGATCGTGGACACGGCTCTCCACACGCTGGCAGAATGTCCGGCATGGGGGGAGCCGAGGCGTGATCTCGTCGCGGCCGTCGGGGTGGGGGTTCTCTCGCTCGGTAATATGATTGCGGCCATGTTGCGGAGCGAGAGCGCGTGGAACTCCGCCGTTTCCTTCTGCGAGCAAGTTATGCTTGCCAAGGAGACGGCGGAGCGGGACCGGGAGAGATTTAGAACTCTACCGGCCCGCCAGGCCCGGGAACGGGCCAGGTACCGCAGGCGACTCGGGCGCCGGAGATCTCAGAACGATCTCCGTCCTCCATAAGCGCAAGTCTGAGGGTGACAGATGAGGCCATCTGTCACCCTAGCAGAAGCAGGCTCGGGTGGAAGCGCGGACGCGGCGGATTGCAGCATCCGCGCCCCAGGGGAGGGTAACGGGAACATCGGGGTTCCCACACGGTAGGGAGCTGTCTACGAACCGTAGGTGGCCCGAGGTACGTCGGGGTTCCAGGGCTTTCCTTGCTAGGGTACACCTGGTCCCCGGCTTCAAGTACCCGAGACGGCGTGCGGTTTTAGTCGGTTCGGGTCCGACATGCCACCAGGAGGTGGTATCCGAGGGGATTTCCGCACGGAAAAAAAAAAAAAAAAAAAAAAAAAAAGGGGTTAAAATACATCATATACAATACATAAAATTGTAAGTCATACACGGTGTTTGGTATAAATGATTTTTACTGTGGGAGAGTGACAAGTGGGTCGGCTACCATAGTGTCATAAACCGGTTTAGGTACGGGTCAAAACTCCAATCCGACGCGGCGACGTCCCATCCGTCCATGTGGTTACGGAATCAGAACACAGCGTGTCACTATCCCTATTCATCCCATGGGTGTCGTAAGGGCCGCTGGCATAAGGGCTCCCACACATAACTGCGAATTCGCAAATATCTGCGAGCTCGCATGAATGTACCGCAAGAACTTCACGCCGCATCGCAGTTATGTGTGAGAAAACCGGTGTAAAATAGCGCTTGCGCTGTGTTTCACCGAGTGAGTGAGGATAGCGGAGGCCCATACCCCAACCACCCCCTCCTCATCCCCCTCCCCATCTCCCAAAGACCGGCAACGCACTGGTGACGCCTCTGGTATTGCAAGTGTCTATGGGCGGCGGTAATTGCTTACCATCAGGCGATACGTCTGCTGGCTAGTACATAAAAAAAATGTGTGGGAGCCCTAAGCTGGTACCATATAAAACATCACATAACATTCCTTTTAGTCCAATCCAGTCAGGCGCGGTTGCGGGGGGGGGCGTCACAGGGGACATTACCCCCCTCCCCAAAATCCTACCCATGTAACTTTATCCCTGCTACTAGAACCCGATTACCAAATATTATCATCCCAATAGCTTTACCAATTTGTAATTTATACTCTCGATTGTCGGCACTTGATGGAACTTGTTATAATACATTTTTGAATTAAAATCACTTGTACTTATTCCACTATTTTAAATTTTTTCTAATCTATTTTAAAAATAGTGGAATAAGTACAAGTGATTTTAATTCAAAAATGTATTACCAATTTGTTTTTAATGTGTGCAATAAAATTGTGTATTGTGCTTCGAAATATATTTGCCTATTGTGCAATAAAGTCTAATTTACTCGACTTAAATTGATTATATATTTGTGACCCCCCCCCCCAAATTTCAGGCTGCGACCACTCCTGAATCCAGTTCCAGTCGGGTAAAAACAAACAACAATATTTTAACACAAAAAAAAACAACTTCAAGAACTGGACCAAATAGAAATGGAACGTGTGGTTCCATTTCTATTTGGTATATTTGGGAAGCACTAGCTTTCAAATAAAAAAATGGTTGTCTGTAAAGTCTGTTTACGGACGATAATTTGACGTGACAACGTCTTAACGAAACATTGATGAAATGATGGCGCAAGCGCCGCATCTATCTCTCTCTTGCACTTCAAGCCTTAAATGGAACGCCTCAGAGCGAGGTAACGCCGCATAAAAAATACTATATACGTCAATACTTAAAGTCTAATTGAGAACCTCCTCCTTTTTTGAAGTCGTTTAAGAACAAAAGAACAATACTCATCACAGTGCTGGATTTTCACAAATTCACATGATTATAAACCATTGCCATAGTAGGCCTAGCTATGGAGAGACTTATGTCCAGGGGTGGACAGTTAAAGACTGTATAATATTCCATCAATAATGTCATAGATATACTCGTAATATGTATATATTTTAACGGAAATGTATGTAATCCGTCATTGTATACAATTCCTAGGAAATGTATGTAATTCCTAAAATCGCACGGAAATGTGTGAAATAAATTATATTATACTTACACATTACACATTTCCTAGGAAATCTATACATATACATTTCCTAAATGGCAATCGGAAATGTAAAACATTTAAGGTACTTATTATATATATATATATATAACATAGGTGGGTAATTATTTTTAGGTTAGGTTAGGTTATAACATAATGAACATATTATTATTATTTTACCCGATTGTCTCAATAAGTGCTATAATAAAAAAAAATTATTAACAACGTGTTTTATTACAGAAAGCATTTACTTAATACATTTCCTAATACGATATTGGAATTATATACAATCCCGAGGAAATTTATACATTTCCTAGGATATCTATGTATTACTACTTCGCCAAGTGTCATGGGTTCAAATCCCACGTAGGACAACACTTTGTGTGATCCACAAATTGTTGTTCTGAATCTGGGTGTTCTTTGTGTCCGTTTCATGTATGTTTGTAAAGTCCCCCGCGACACAGGATTTATTCCTAGTGCGGGAGTTGTCTACAAAAAAAAAAGAAAAAAAAAAAAAAAGACATAGTTTTTCAAACAATATTTTATACATTTCCTAAATAGTATCGGAATTGTACACATTTCCTAGGATTTGTATACAATTCCTTGATTTCATACATTTCCGGTAACATATACAATAAATATATAAAAAATCCTTCTGGCTCAAAAGTAATAAAGCCAAATAGCTTTTTAATAGACATCCGCTATTCGTCCAATTAACTTGAGAGCAAGAACATAATTCTTAACTTTCAAAGTGTATATGGATGTATAATTGTTCGTCTCCTATATATGTATTCATATAGAAAACTTAAATGTTGTTTAAATTTAACAAGTAAAATTTTTAATAAAAACCGATTTCAAGATTTGACTCGATTTCTCTTGGATGCCATCATCAGATCTTAGTGTCCTTATCATGGTACCACCGTTGGATATCTCCTTTCTATTAAAAAATAATCATTAAAATCGGTTAATAAACGACGAAGTAATCCGCGAACAAACATTAAAAAAAAAACATATATACGGTCGAATTGAGAACCTCCTCCTTTTTTGAAGTCGGTTACCAATGCGCAGGCAAATTCCATAATATAAGACTGTATAAAGCAAAAAGTTTTTTTAAAGGAGAGTGTTAATTAGGTAACTTTAAAAAATAACATTTTCTTCCTTAGGCTTCTGCTAATGCGAGCGAATTTTCGAAATTCTCAGACAACTGTAACGCACTTATTGGCCAAATCAAATAGTATCTACATGCTTTGTGGCTTCCGGTTACACACTTCCGTTTCACTTTGCGTATTCGTGGTAAGTGAATAGAAAAAAATAAAAAAATGAAGGACTCATACAAAAAGATAAAAAATAATTTGTAAAATTCAAATTGCATTATAAAATAATCTCTTTAGTGCCTGTTTTAAATTTTACAACTGTTACATAATGTGCGTACTTCACACATTAGTTAATAATTAAAAATGTAAATCTTTAACATAAATTTACAAGTTACCAACAGGTAAAAATATTTAAAAAAGTCATGCTCTAAAGAACTTGAACTAAGAACACTCAATTTGCTGAAATATCAGTAAAGAACAATTCTATATCAATCTCAAAATCTCATAACAAAATCAAGCTCTACACGATGTGTAACATCTGACGTCTCACCTACCAAACCATCTGACGGACAACTCTTTCCGATCATTGGTCAAATCAAAAAGCTCTTCCTGTTACATACCTACTTCCGTCCCTTTTGAAAACAAAAAACCAAAAAAAATGCGAAAGGAAAGATGTTACACATAAAAAAAAGTTACAAAAGCATAGGACCTAGTGTGAGTGCGTTCGAAGTTGCAATTATTTTTGGTTTGGTTGGTAAAGCATTGAAGGCTTTACCAATCGCATATAAACTCACACTAGGCCACTAGGGCCTCATTACACACAACACAAAGAGCAACGAAACAAAACGAGCAGCAAGCGTGACACTACGAGCACATATTACAAGCGAGATTTAGACCTAAGTGAACTTCACGACCATGCATCGACAATAGGGTTGCCACCAGAGCGATATAATAAAGTTCTTTGACTTATACTCGCTGTGTTTTAAATTTGATTAATTTATTTCTTTATTAATACTATATTATTAATTTATTAAGAAAATGTTACTTACGAATTCAAACCATCAATAACTTATGTACTCCATATATTTTTATGTATTTTAAATATCAAATCATCATGTTCGATGATGTAAGTGATGTCCATTAATTAAAACTAAAAATATAATTACATAAATGTGTAACCCATACCCATGTTCATTGAAGAAAAACTAAACTAACTATCAGGTAACAATCCATACTAAAATTGTAAAGTTTCGAACTTTACCACTTTAGTATGAATTATGAACTTCGTCTGTCTGTCACATTTTTACGCTAAAACCGACCAATTTCAATGAAATTTGACGAGATACTTTGATTCTTGAGGAAAGACATGGGCTGCTCTTTACCGCGATAACCGACAACATGCGGGAGAAACCGCGGGCAAAAGCTAGTTGACTAATAAATTATCTTGAAATCAGCATTTGTCGTTGTCGTCGTTCATTTTAACTTTATTAACTGATATTTGGTGGCAACCCTACACTAGGACCTACGTCCAATGAACGGCAGCCGCGCAGTATCTGCTTTAGCGACCACACTGGGCGCGCCGAGGCAAACGATGGCCATCGCGTCGAAGAACGAGGAGTGTGGAGCCATGACCACCACCGGAGCGTCCCGCGACTTGGGCGGCAAGTGGTGCCGGCCCAAGACCTTCACGCGATGAAAGCCAGCAGCCACCACCACCAACCGCATTAGCGATAAGATTGAGAACCGTAGTTTGCTGTAAAATATACCTTAATGTTATAATCATTAAGTAGAAAATGTTTTGGCAATTGCTTTTATGTTCAAAAAATGTCATAATAATTTATTGTAAAAAAATCTGTAGACAAATAAATTACATGGTTATAATTTGTCAAGCGGACAGAACGTTTTTAACATCTCAATCGGCCAAACACAAATTATAACTATAACAGATTAAATGCATAAGCTTTAACGACTGCGGTCGTTATTCATCAGCGTATTTAGTCTTTCTCTTGACTGACTGCCTCCTTGGCAGTCCCGTGCCCGTGAGGTCTCGGGTTCGATTCCCGGGTCGAATCAAATGTTTGAATGATGTGCAAATATGTACCTATTATATTCGGAGTTTTGGTGTTTTTCTATGTATAATTAGAATATGTACGTATTTACAAAAAAAAAGTATATATGTATTTATATCAGTTGTCTAGTACCCATAACTCAAGCTCTGCTTAGCTTGGAACTAAATGGCGTTGTGTTAGATGTCCGAAATATTTATTGTTTGTTCGTTTCTTTAAGTCTATTCCAGTCTACTGTATGACTTGAGACTTTTTATGGTATAGCGAAAAACGAGTAAGCGAGTCACCTAAATCTGAGCGCTACCCACGGTCTTGTAATAGCTAGCAAAATAGCTCCTTTGCCTGATGGAAAGCATGAGTAGAATCCAAGAGTGGTGGTTCCAGTGGGATCTAAGAATTATAAACTATCTAGCTGTTGCCCGCGGCTTCGCCCGCGTGTATGTCGATAATCGCGGCAAATACACACATCAAAAGTGTCTAGGGATCAACATATATTTTTGCAATAACTTTTCTCCTGATTGATATTAATTAAAATTTTCTTTAAGGATTCATCAAATAAAGTGTTTTCGTTTGTCACAGTAACGATAAACCAAGTCACCTTTGCATTAATAAAGAAATTTGCCAGCCAATTTGAAAAAAAGACTGATATAACAGTTTTCTTTAAAATTTTATTAGGTAACTTAAACAATTAATAATCCGTGTTTCTACCGCGAACACTAACAACACAAGAACATCGGTTTGGCATACTCAAAATGAGTTCATCCAAATCACGCTGTGGAATGGCCGCCCATGTTCGTTGCAACAACAAAAAAAGGTCTTCTTGCGACTGGATACCCTCCATATTCGGCAGAGCTCTTCTCTGTAGCATATCCCATGCATGCTCAATCGGGTTCAAGTCTGGCGACTGAGCAGGCCAGGGCAGGACATTGATGTTAGCTGCGGCGAGAGTTTGTCTTACAACTCTTGCGGTGTGCGGTCGTGCATTATCATGCATTAACTGAAATAAGGGACCGATTTGCACTTGTAGAGGAACGATGACGTCTGATACAATCGTCTCAGCATAAATTTGAGCGTTGAGGTTGCCTCCGATCCAAATCAACTCAGTTCTTCCGCCGATCCAAATACCCGCCCCTACCATGATGGTTCCACCACTATAAGGATGGACTTCCTGGCAGGATTTTAATCGCTGTTGACGTCCAGGGGTTCTCCAGTGTCGTATACGTCTTGTATCCGGTCTCATACCAAAACGAGACTCATCAGAAAAGCACACGAAACGCCATTGTTCTTCTGCCCAATTTCTGTGTTCAAGAGCCCATTGATATCGAATCCTACGATTGTGCATTGCTATAGGTGGTACCCGTAGCGGTCTTCGGGAATGAAGGTTCACTTCATGCAAGCGGTTTCTGACTGTTTGGTCTGGTTTGGTAAGTTCCCTGAAGAGTGATGAAGCCTCACGGCTAACATCATGGCGGTTATTGTTGGAGCTCTTCGAGTTAAGATTTGAATGTATCGGTCTTGTCTCCGTGTGGTGCAGCGATACCGTCCTCCATGGCGCTCAGCCACGGTACCAGTGCTTCGGTAACGTGTCCAAAGTCGACTGATAACACTCTGACTTGTATTCAGTAAAGTAAATGTTAATGATTTGATGATGAATAGCTATTGAGCTACTTCGTCGATTTTCGGTAAATTAAACCTCCTTGCATGCTCACCAGCAGGTGTTTTGTCAGCTCTGATTACAATATTATGGCTGTCCGATGGCATACGATCTAAGGCCATTTTGAACATTTTGACCAAATTATTGTTCTGATGAAGAAACGTTTGCAGTTCTTGGACAATGGTTCGTTTTACTATTGGATTATGAGCACAACGTCTTTCAACTTCCGCATCTTGATTGTCCATAAAATAAATTTGTAAAAATTGATGGTCACATCTGGCAGTGGCAACAGTGCTCCCAGTCAGTGATAAATTGTCATTGTATCTGCAATTATCTTGTTTAATTATTATTTGTGATACAAATGTATTTTAACGCTTTACAATATTGACAAATAATTGTCATTTCCCCAATTGTCACGGATTTGTCGGCACAATAATCTACTTTCGGATTGCAGTGGAGTGCTACTCATTTCAGGTTCACAGGAGCACTGTTTCTGCGGTATCGTTCGATTTCATTGCGTCGTACTCACTGTTATTGTGTTTGGTGTGCCCGAACTCGTTCCATTTTAAGCGGCTCCGTCCACTTGATCCCCTGCTTAGATCCCCTGGGGGATCCATGTGAAAATTTCGTCCACACTGATCACCTAGGGGATCTATTTGGATTTCGATTCCATTTTGATCCCCCGGGGGATTCATTTGGAAGATTTTCGTCCACTTCGGTCCCCTACTTAAACCGATATGGGATTTTTTTGAATTTTTTGTGTGGCATGGCTATTTATGGCCTATATAGTGTATAGGTTTATTACCATACTTATTAATACATTTGACCACCAAAGATTACCTACATAACTTAAAACTCATTAAAAGTATTAAATCCATTCGTTAAAAAATATTTGAAATTGTGTAAAAGTATAAATATTTATGGAACTTTTGTTATGAAAAACTTCTAAATTAATAATCAAAATGTATGGAAAATTCTAAAAGATTCAATTGGAGATCGATGTGGATAAAAATACAGATAAATCCCTTATCGGTTTAAGCAGGGGATCGAAGTGGACGAAAATCTTCCAAATGAAACCCCTGGGGGATCAAAATGGAATCGAAATCCAAATGGGATCTATTTATCTAAGGGATCAGTGTGGACGAAATTTCCACATGGATCCCCCAGGGGATCTAAGCAGGGGATCTAAGTGGACGGAGCCGCCTGTCTATGTCATTATTATTCACTGTAGAACGCAATTCTGCCATAGCAATACGAATGTTATCATTGTCCGTCTCTCACTCATCAGTGCGGATTGCACGTGAGGTAGCTCGTCGCACATCTGATTGACTTCGACGACCTATGTCAGTTCATCGTCGCCTAGGCATTTTCAAACAATAATAGTAAATGAAATTCCCACACACTGACAAACTGATGATATAAGATTTTAATAACGGTAATAGAATGACAGGTACTTTATATGCCGTAGGTGCAAAAAATAGCCTGTATTTATAACCTTTCGTCTAACGTTCGACAGACGATTGACATCAATATTTTTTTCGCATTCCAACAAAACAGCGTTTTGATTTTATTAACAGTGTTATCTTATTTTGTTTGTGATATGACCTCTATGGATATGGCGCAATAAAGACTTTTTCATTTGCATTCTAAACAGTGACAACCATCAAAATATGTCAATACAATGACAAAAATTTCTGAATGAACCAACAATTACAACCATCAAAATAATAATATTAAAATACGCGATAATAATATATAAATAATATGTGGTGTCTATTTAATAAGTGCTTCAATTTGACAGTTAAAAGTGTGACAGGAAAGTTGGTGGAACAGTTTATATGGGCAAAAGGAAATTGTTGTTTTTATTATCTTCCTCGCAATTTTTCCATATTTTCTCACCGTTTAAACCTTCCCTGAACTACGACAAACATTTCAAAACCTAAATCAGCTGAATCGGCCCGGCGGTTCTCGATTTTTAGCCAGACAAACGAACAGCAATTCATTTTTATATATATGAGAAGATTTTTTTCAGTGTTAGATAGCCCATAATATCGTGTACTAGCTGACCCGTGCCCACTTCGTTGGGCGAAAAACATTTTTTCTCCGACTTACTTTGCAAATCCAGCTACCACGAAAAAGTCTTTCCACTTTTTGGGTTATTATATATCCTATGTTACTCACAAATAACTTAGCCTTCTATTGGTAAAAGAATTTTCACAATCAGTTCAGTACATCCAGAGATTACCCCCTTACCTCTTTATATGTATATATATAATATATATAGTATAGAAGTATAGATTATTATTCGTATCTATTTGTTACTTTTTTAGTTTTTTGTTGGCTGCGGCTACTATTTTAAAACTGCGAACATAAATATCACTTAGCCCAGCTTCTTTACCTTATATTTCTCTTACCCATTTACCCTCTTTCTTTGTCCCTTCTAAAAAAAGGAGGAAGGAGTTAGGAAGCCGTCTATTAGATTTCGAACGTCATTGTGATGGCAACATTTTTGATTGTCATTTTTCTTGTTTGACGTTTTGACGTTGACAGATAGTATTATTGAGACGCTTGTTGTAACCGGTCGACGATTGTCGTTTTAGGAACCGTTTTAATTGTAATTTAGCTAATTGTCAATTCAACCCGGTCCCTTTAGTGGTTTACCGTTATGATTGGTCTGATTTGGATTCGCGAGTTTTTGTAGTCACGTCATAGGCGCGATCCGTGATAGCTGAATCGGGTGTTTTGTAATTACGAGATTTCGGGAGCCCGCAAGCATTTAGGAATACCTTGGAGGTGTACAGCACTTTGGAGCATGTATGTGTGAACGTACCAAGACAAGCCGCAGTGGGGTACCCCATCAACGGCCGACAAGATCAAGGACATCACGCATCTCCAGTAAGTGCTTGATTACATTAGTTAGAATAAGAACACGGTGAAACGCCGTCGTTCATTGCTCTCGCCAGTGAACTAGTTTTAGCGATTGTATGCTTATAACATGGGCCTATAGGTATTGCAAACGTCACAAGGTAATCGCTCTACTGGGGAGAGGATTGAACACCGTCTATAAATCAGTTAAACTCTTTTGTAAGTCACACTGTACTTACCGTGTGACTTACAATTACCCGTACCCGAAAAAAAAAATTCGGACAGCGCCATCTAGATTCATACTAAACAGAGTTTGTACATGCCAGCTAGATTGTTATTTTTTTGTAAATACATAGATATTGTACTTACATACAAGACACACAACTCTGAAACATTTATTTGCAGATCATACAAAAAAAAATCGACCTGGGAATCGAGCCCGAGGCCTCAAGCACAGCAGTTGCATTCGCTACCATTGCGCCATCGAAGGGATCATATCTACACTATGCTGACCCAAATAACATAAAACCTATTACAAACTTTTATCAATGTAGCGATTTTTTAAATGTATGATGTTAATAATATTAAATTCATACATCTCATACACGTGATGTATGGCTGTCTATTACGCCCAAACTAAGCAGTTTGTATTATATTAACCAAACTACTGATAAATATATCTATAAATACATTCATATTTTAGTCAAATTACACACAGACATACAACAAATGATTGTACTCATCACATAATTATTTGACCTGAGTGGGCCTCGACCTCCGACTTAACGGTCTGGGTCACTTACCAACCACTACACTAACAGGCTTTCAAATATACGTTTACGATTGCGCAACTCTTCTAGAATATTAGTGAAGTTCATACTAAGAGAAAGTCGTTGCCATGTCCAGCGATCATCGAATATTAGTGCAACTATCTCTACCGGTGTGATAACTGTACATCAGTTGTGTAATACGTCACATTTTGACGTAATATGACATTAATGACAATAATGACAGATATCGCATGTGACAGCGCAGACTGGTATTTTAATAAAAAGAATCATCGATTTCAATGCGCCTCTGGCCGTAAATACTAATACAATAAAAAATATGATATTACGTTTGAATTAAGAATGTAATTTATCATAAATATTCATTGTTTCTTTTTTATTTAATCGCCAATCGGTGTTGGGTGTTTTTGTGAAATGGAGCGAAGTGATAATGAGGACCGGCTATCCAGATAAGTAATAATAATAATAATGAACTGTATTCTTTATTCTTCCATCCACAATAATTTGACATATTATCTCACACACTGCAGTCTAGTCTCAAACTAGGTGGAGCCGGTGCTACGGTGACTAGATGGCCAATAAAAAATGTATGCTTATGCACAGTTTAAGTAGACTCATTAAAACTATTATTGAATTAAGTACACTTTCTACGTGAAAGTTAGGACTTCTGCAAAAAAAATTGTTACACACATCGAGTTAACTTTTATATCTTAAAAAAAATGTGTGTAGAAAGTATTTCACTAACGGAATACTTTCTAAAATAGTCAGCAGTCTTTAACCACTCATGTAACCCTCGTCCTACCGCTAGTTTAAGTTAAAATCGAAATTTTTTGAGAAAGTTCACCCATCATAAAATCAAGAAACTGCAGACACCAAAAAGTTTCTACCATGACAAGTGTCTTTTTTTAATTTAAAACAAAAACAGTTGCATTGCAGTTATAACAGCGCGGCAGCGCGGTGTGAACAGATTTGGTTACCATAGATAGACAACTGTATAATGAGCCCACCATAAAAGATACACATATGCCGTAGCGGACTTTTTAACCGACTTCAAACAAAGGAGGAGGTTCTCAATTCGACTGTATTTTTTTCTTTTTTAATGTTTGTTACCTCATAACTTTTGACTGGGTGAACCGATTTTATAATTCTTTTTTTATTTGCTGCTGCCCGGTGCTTCCCGAATGATCCCATTTAAATTTGGTCCAGATTGAAGTCGGTTTTTTTTGTTAGAATTATTTTTGTAGAACTTTGAAGGGATTTTTTTATACCTACATTTTTTTGTGAAACTTTAATCGTTTACAATGCGTACCCTAATTGGAAGCTCTCAAAAGGAATATGTTTCCCCCGTTTCGCAACATTTTATATTGGGACTCTGCTCCTTTTAATCGAAGCGTGATGATATAATATAGCCTTCCTCAATAACTGGGATATGTAACACTGAAATAATTTTTCAAACCGGAACAGTACTTCCTGAGATTAGCTCGTTCAATCAAACAAACTCTTTAGCTTCATAATATTACTAGCTTTTACACGCAGCTTCGCTCACGCAGACTTTCATCCCCTGATTTACCCCCTTAGGGGTGGAATTTCGAAAATTCCTTTCTTAGTGCTCACTTACGTTATATAAAGAACCTACATGCAAAATTTCAGGATTCTAGCTTCAGCGGTTTGGGCTGTGCGTTGATCTCTGGATATGTCAGTCAGTCAGTCAGTCAATCAGTCAGTCAGTCACCTTACTCTTTTATATATATAGATAGATAACATAATTAAGTATTTAAGTCATAAATTAAAGGCGAGATTTTGGAAACTGAGCTGAATAAACATAAACTATTAGACCTTTGTGACCTTTTTAACACACACACACACTTCTGCAATATATTTTCGTTAAAAGCACATTTCTTTTTTTTCTGTTCAATATGAACGAACTCTCTTGACGTCACAGCTGAATCAGCTGACATCAGCCAATGTTTAACCACAGAGACACATATAGACACAAAGTACATTATAACTTCTTAGTTCTTTTTTATGTATGGGCCTGCCAAGATGACTCTACTCTGTCTGATGGAAAGCATAAGCAGAATCCAAGAGTGGTGGTCACCATACTAATTACGAATGCAGACAATGCAACAATGTAACATGGTAAAAAAATTATAGTCTAAAAAAATATAATTTTAAGGTGTTAAGCGTAGGGTGACATTATTGAAATATTTTCAGAAAGCACCCCACGCTTTTTACATTAAAATTATTTTCTACTTTTTAGTTCGATTGCTATTAAAGCGTGTTTTTAGTTTTTTTTAACTATAATTTATTTTCTACTTTTTAGTTTGGTATATTCACAAAAGCGTGTTTGTTTGGTTTTTTAAAACTATATTTTTATTTTTTAAAGTATTGTTTTTTAGATTTCTTTTTAAATTATTGAATTGTCATCGGCCCTTGACCCCTGTGCAAATTTTCAAGTTAATCAGACTCCTAGAAGTAGGTGAAAATGAAGTCAAAACATTTTGTTACATACATACAGGTTAAGCTAATAAAAGCGTGTTAAAAATAGCCTGAGATACTACTTATATCATTAGCTATCACCCATTAAAATCGGTCCAGCTTTTCTAGAGATTATCCGAAACAAACAAACAGACAGACACAAAACATTAAAATATGCTGTTGTGAGGTAAGTACAAGTACAAACCTGTAAATGCATTTAGTGCAATTAGTGAAAAGCTGTCAATTTGACATTACAAAAAGAAAAATTACACTTCTATTTTATTTATTTGTATTTTTTAGAAATAATACGAGTGTTTGAATTGATTTGAATTGATTACTATTAATTATCTTACAACAAAAAGTGTATGACACAAGCATTATCTAAATATTCATAGTAATCAAATATAGTGATTTCTACCCTTAACTTGAGTTGTATAAAATATTTTTCTGAGTATTTTTGTTATTATAGGTTATCTACCTTAATATAAATGCAATCACGGTGTTTTTTCGAGCATCAAACTTAACGGCTTTGTCTGAGCAACTCTGGTACACCTGTCAAACAAGTCGTTATGGCATCTCGTTAAGACAGGTATTGTTATAGCAACATTTATTTGGCCGCTATCGCACGAAAAATGATTTGAATTTCGAATTAAAAAACGAAAGTCGGTTCAAAATAGAATTCTTAATTTGAATCGTTACAAGAGTTTTAACCTGTCTTCAATATAATAATATTATCATAATATCGGAAGGGAGTGATTAATTTCAAAATTTACATATTATTTATTAGATACAAATTATGCCTTTCTTATTAGATTCGTATTATTTTATTGACATACTTAAGATGTGGAACTTCTTTACTTATTTGCAAAAGAAAGTGAAAAAGACGAAACGGCTGGATCGTATCGATCGAAACTGCTGGCAACGGGTTACGCTGTCATCCGAACCTGTATTTTTTAAGGTTAAACTTTCGTCTTCTGTATAATGTAAAGGAAGTAATTTTGTCGTATAATTATACCACTATATCTCACTAAAACAATTGAAAAACAATTTGCGCAGTGTAGAGGCTTTGCATTTTGCCCACAAATATTTAATGTCAGATTGCCTGAGTAGCTTCTAGCTCCAATTGCTGTAAGATTTTAAATATTTAATTTTCAATAGTCTGTGTAGAGTAACCTTAAGGCCATTCATATTTTGTTAAAAAAAACTGTTAGTAGGTCGAATTTCGAACACCATTTGGCCTCTATTTTTTTTTAAATTCTCAACCTTATTCAAGGTGTTGATTAAATCAAAATAATAATAATTAAAGAGGTTTTAATGTGACGTTTGACTGAATGGATTTTAAATAAGGAACTAGTGAGAAGACACAGATATATTATGTAAAGTAGGTAGATAGTTATCATACCATAAGACACCCAAGGCTACCGTGTTTTATCTCTTGTGACTTGACACAAAAGAAAAAAAACGATGTATCGCCATTTATAGACTTGATATAAGTTTGTTAATTTTATATATATAATTTTTTATTAAATTTCTAACTTGTATGTAACTCTTGGTTGTCCTTTATATATTGAAATGAAATGAAATTTATTTGCATAGAACATAGGTTAGTACCAGGTGTAACATTGGTGGTTTTTAATCATACCATATTCTGCCTTTTTTTGGCATGCAAATATTTATGAATTAACATTATGACCTTAAAAAATAATTATATTAAGTAAAACTAAAAACATAATTATAATCTATTACATTGTCTAGAATCACATAAAATTGTAAAAATTGGTATTGAATTTCTTAACAATTATGTATATCGATTATATAACTATTATATTTTATTAATTATTATACTACATTACATTTTGATTTGACATTGGATAAAAGTCTATTGAATGATAGTCCAAGTTATACTGGTCAGTGAAATTTAATTAAATATTTAAAAGGTAAAAATTCGTCCGCCATTCGATCTTAAGTAACACAATTTCGCATACCAATAAATTACTTAACTCTTTCTTTGACTAAAAATAGCATGTCAGGGGAATGTTTAAAGATGCATTACACTGGTGACAGGTAAGAATCATTGTCTGATCAGCCCCCCTAGCCAAGTTGCAAGCGTTCTTCTTTCTGCAATCGTTGACGCTTAAATTCTCGTGAGTCATTGGCTAATACTTTGTCTAAGATTAGCCAATGACAGAAGAACGCTTGCAACTTGGCTAGGGGGGCAGATATAGAATTTGAGATAACGATATCGTCAGTGGCCGGTTGGAAACCCATCGAGTTTAGCTCATCTGTTTTATTTTGTCAATTTTTATATCAGTCCCAGTTGTCATGAATATCTATCGCAAGCTTATATCGGAAATTTAGTGCCCAACAAATACACCAACAACTAGTTCAACCTTCGAATTCAATTCGCTCTCAGGATTACGGAAGTTCAATGCCAGTCGCTCCGTGGAAAAACTGATATTTAGATAAAACCGGTTGCACTAGTAGCCGACCCCAAATAATCTTGGATATAATTAAAGGCTAGGAAGACAAAAAGATTCGGTTTATGAACTTGACAGTTTTAGACAACAGAAAAATAATTGTAAAAACATTAATGATACTGTCTGTCTTTCTATTTACATCAGAACTACCGTTAAATCGAATGCCATTATCGATGTCGATGTAATGATGTGAAAGTTGTTGTCTACCATTAAATGACCATTAGCAATATTGATTGGCTTTTTTTATTATGGAAACGTTTTGCATAACTTCGACTGAGCTTTGTAAGCGATCAACTCTCTCGTTGCTTCTTAGTCAGTTGAGTGTTTTGTGTACAATTCCCTCATAAAGCAGCACGGAGAGAGTAGGCAAACGCAGGCGTTCCACTCTGTCAAAGTATAAAGCCTATATGGGCCTACGTACAGCGTTGCCAGACGTCTCGATAATCGCGGGACGTCCCGCTTTTTTAACCAAAATTGTAATGTCCCGCCCGGGACGTGTATTGTCCCGCTTTTTGGGGGATAACTGGCCGGACGCCCAAAGTGAAGTAGTGAAGTTAGCAAATAGGAAATATGGCACTCGCTCTTTCACGAATTAGGGATGATGTATCAGGAAAATAAAAATATTGGGAATGAACTTTTTTTTTGGTCACTCTTACACATGTATCGTATCGTTTAGGTTTTTTTGCTTTGTCCCGCTTTCGGCTAAAGAATCCCGCTTTTTTTCACTAAATAGTCTCAAAATCCTGATTTGACTAAAAAAAATCTGGCAACGCTGCCTACGTATTGCACTGTTATGACATTGAATGTGTGAGTGTGTGAAATTATGAATGCTTTGTTTTAATCCTATGTGTGAGTGGCAGGCGATTGTGTTTGTATAAGTGAGTCTAAAATGTGTATGTGTGAAGACTTCCTCACGCAAAAAATTACAGACTGTTTTGTATCGGAAAAAGACACGATGGCTACTCCCATCCTCCTTCTTTCTTCGTGTCATTTAAATCTCAGCACTAATCTCAGGGACTACGGTTTACTTTATTTTTGGGATGGACTAATCATCCAGGAAGGCTATAGACTACATAATATTACATTTCGAAAAAGTTTTTAAAAACCCGAGAAAATGTATTCCTTTCGAGAGACTCAGAGGAAGTTGCTAGTATCTCGACATAATGGCTAAGAACGAAGTCCGTTATATAAGTTCGAGAATTGTCTGCACGTAATTACATACATAGGTGATTACCGAATTATGTTCAGGGGTGTAATGATCTTAACGGTGGTCGAGACGGGCCCCAAATTATTCACAGCGTTCCGCACCGAGTATTATGTTATGTGGACTGGTAAGTCTAAGGTTGAAGTGACAGGTGAGGCCATAGGTCACTAGTGTCACCCTAGCAGAAGCAGGACAAGATGGCGGCGTAAGCACTTATTTCTGAGCAGAAAAGGAACACTGGGGTTTCTGCACAGGAGAGGGCCGAACTTCGTTCTTCGAACCGTGGTACGTCGGAGTTCCAGGGATTTCCTTTCGAGAGTGCATCTGGTTCGCCGACTTCTAGTACCCGAGACGGCGTGCGGTTTTAGTCGGTTCGAGTCCGACATTGGTCGTGATTCGCTTATTGTCATCACTAAACTAAAATTGACTGAAATTTGTTGTTGGATTATATATGTTAACGTTACTGACAGTCTTGCTTATAGTCCATTTTTCAATATCTCAAATCTAACACACGACTGGACCAATTTTGATAAAATATGGTATTGAGGAAGCTGGCAACCTGGATTAACACATAGGCTACTATTTGCCGCGGTAACCGACATACACGTGGGCGGAGACGCGGACAACAGCTAGTAATATTATAATTCGAAAGTAACTATAACTGTCTGTCTGTCTGTTACGTTTTACAACATCAACCTCGCATTCGCGGTTGATGTTTCAAAGGTACGATAACAACCGCGGGTAACACGACGGGGCTCAGCTAGTATTTGTTATAATATCATTAAAATAACAATTACCTACTTCATATTACGTACCAGGTATTTAGTTGGCCGTGTACATTCACAAAAACGTGAACTTCATCCGTTTTGGAGGTAAAAGATGCAGATAAATACTCAGTCCAGATTATTATCATCATGACTTTGTTAATTGAGGAAAATTATACTTTATTATGTAATTAACTTCCTGCTAGGCCTCTAAGGGCTTGCGTCGTGGAGGTTTTCTCGAGGTTGTAAGAGTGTCACGATTTCATGACAGTTTTCGAGCCTTCTACAGGATACCATGACAAATAAAGGACGCATCATGAACACTTTATTGGCGAACAGAAAACAGGAACGTACAAAAACTCTTCGATCATACGGTAGGGAAATAGGTAGACGTGAAGAACAAGCTAAAATTTTAAAAAACCCCTACGAAAGCACTTAATCGAGTAATCATACGCCATAAATACCTACGAGTATTTTTGCTTTTTATATTATTATTTTGTATTTTTGCAAATAACCAGGATCATCGACATAGCCCATAGGATTATTGGCAGTGGGCTGGTCATATTTGCCGTAGAACCAATAACCGTTGGGGTAAACGGGTTTTTGAGTGGAGACCGCGTTTCGGCAAACGTAGTGTAGGAAGTCCACAGGCCAGATGGAGTGATAATTTGCGCAAGACGGCTGGCAGGAGCCGGATGCGAGAAGCCGAGGATCAACCTAAGTGGCGTGCAATTGGAGAGGCCTAAGTCCAGCAGTGGACTGCGATAGGCTGATGATGATTTTTGCTTTATGAGTACACCAACGCTATCTGTGTCTTTTGTTTCCAACATATCCAAACTGTAATTCCAAAATGTTGTTGTTATAATGTTACTTTCAAGAACCGCTTTCGTCACGATTTACGCAAATGGCTCCTAAATATAGAATTTCACTTACTGCTGGAATTTATATCATCTGAGATATGTTCACGCGGGATTCAAGAGCCAACGCGGTTGTTACTCTCACCCTGAGGTTACCAGGAATAAAAAAGCGGCCAAGTGCGAGTCGGACTTGCCCATGAAGGGTTCCGCGGCAGCAAGTAACATAATATAATTTTTATTTTATTTTTATATTTGTGTTGATTGAATGAAAGGTAAATTGCAGTTTACGATTTATGACGTTTTAAAAAAAACTACTTACTAGATTTCGTTCAAACCAATTTTCGTTGGAAGTTTGCATGGTAATGTACATCATATATTTTTTTTAGATTTATCATTCTCTTATTTTAGAAGTTAAAGGACACTCATTTTACTACTTTGGAAGTGTCTCTCGCGCAACCTATTCAGTTTAGAAAAAAATGATATTAGAAACCTCAATATCATTTTCGAAGACCTATCCATAACACGTATCGGTTTGATGAAAATTTTTTTTTGAGTTTTACTTCTAAGTATGGGGACCCCCAAAATTTATTGTTTTTTTTTTATTTTTGTGTAAAAATCTTAAAGCGGTTCACAGAATACATCTACTTACCAAGTTTCAACATTATAGGTCTAATAGTTTCGGAAAAAGTGGCTGTGACATACGGACGGACAGACAGACGGACAGACAGACAGACAGACATGACGAATCTATAACGGTTCCGTTTTTTGCCTTTGGCACGGAACCCTAAAAAGCGGCCAAGTGCAAGTCGGACTCGCCCATGAAGGGTTCCGAAGCAGCAAGTAACATAATATAAACGTTCTTGTAGTTCGTTGTAACTTTGATCGATGTTTTAATAATACTGTTTTTTTTTTGCGGTTTACGATTTATGACTTATTAAAAAAAACTACTTACTAGATTTCGTTCAAACCAATTTTCGGTGGAAGTTTGCATGGTAATGTACATTATATTTTTTTTTTAGTTTTATCATTCTCTTATTTTAGAAGTTACAGGGACACACATTTTACCACTTTGGAAGTGTCTCTCGCGCAAACTATTCAGTTTAGAAAAAAATTATGTTAAAAATATCAATATAATTTTCGAAGACCTATCCATAGATACCCCGTTTGATGAAAAAAAAAATTGAGTTTCAGTTCTAAGTATGGGGACCCCCAAATTTTATTGTTTTTTTTTATTTATTGTGAAACAGTATAATTCTTATAGTTTCGGAAAAAAGTGGCTGTGACATACGGACGGACAGACAGACAGACATGACGAATCTATAAGGGTTCCGTATTTTGCCTTTGGCACGGAACCCTAAAAAAAGGCTACTTTTATTTTAGAACAAAATAGGGTTTCAAAATCAAAACCAATGAAATAATGAACAATATACAATTCAAAAGCAAAAAAACAACCACATCAAATCTATGTGGATGTAGGATACTCGAAATTGCGAAAAGTAATTTTAAAACGGATACCTATCGCCTTAGGAAGTTGCAGTTACCAAATGTATTCTTGTCATTGGCCATGACCTGTGTGTTGCCAACTTTGAGGAGTTTACAGAATTTCGAGGCAATCAAGCGAAAAAAGAGGAAAATTCAAGACTAAAGTATTTTTTTTTTTTTTTTTTATAATTTATAAATTATAATTAAATTAATTTACGAATTACGGCTCTGTGGTATGGCTTAGGAGAGGCCTTGGCCCAGCATTGGACTGCAGCAGGCGATTAAGATGATTAATAATTAGATAAATTTATAATATTCGGTTGGATTCCCAGGTCGGATCAAAGGTTTGTAAGGTCTACAAATATTTGGTTTGGAGTTTGGCTGTTTTCTACGTATAATATGTATGTATTTGCAAAAAAAAAGTATATTATGTATTTACATCAGTTGTCTAGTACCCATAGTACAAATATTACTTAATTTGGGACTAGATGGTATAGTGTGACAATATTATTATTTATTATTTTATTTATATATTTTTTTATATATATTTTTTTTTTATTTATATATTATTTTATTCATGTATTATCTTTCCTAAATCTCTTAATTCAATTCTAGAATAAACTCACTTGTACTTATTCCACTATTTTCCTGTAATGTTTCTTTTTTGTTATGACGTTGTACCTTGTCTCATTGAAGTTAATTAATATAGTGGCATAAGTACAAGTGATTTTAATTCTAGTTCAATCAAGTGCCGCCAATCGAGAGTATCAATTACTCTCCATTCGAGTTAACCGTTAAATATCGGCCAAGTATGGCTAGAATAACGATTTGTCCTCGATCACAAATTAAACCGACGTTTTACGTACCTATCCATTCAAAAATTAAAATGCAAAATACTCTTGTGAGTAAACGTTTTTGATAACTGGTTACAGGCAAGTAAAAGTTACGAAACGTTTCGTAAAGTTCAAGTTTCGTGTTTCTAATAAATGATAATAAGTATGCACAATAAAATTTCGGCAAATTGTAGGCTTTGTTGCCACATAGCAATTTTGAGGCTAGCTTACCATGAAGGTCTGAAGTAACAATCCAATATACGTATTATTGTATTTTTTAGATGAATACATATTTATTATTATTCTCTTTATTAAACTTATTATACAACATATTATTTACATTTTTAAATATACATATAAAAACAAATACATTTAAAAATATAAAAAATAGTAGACCACCGACTTCGGGTACAGGGACCAAGAAACCGGTGGTTAGGGCTCCAGAGACAGGAACCTCCTCACAATTCGAGCCGTGTCAAGGAGGACTGCCTTCTGCATCAGACCCTTGATCCAGCTCCCTAACGTGAGCCTCCTAAGATGTTGGTCGAGGCTCTTGGCTATCAATCCGTGAGCAGATACGACTATCGGAACAATGATCACCGAATCCACATTCCACATATCGACAATCTCGTGAGATAAATCCAAATATTTCATTTGTTTTTCTTTTTCGACTTTCACGAGATTCTCGTCATGAGGAATGGCAATATCGACAATCATTGCGCGGCGCTCTAATCGATCTATCACCACAATATCAGGCTTATTGGCAACAATAGTCCTGTCTGTGATAACAGATCGATCCCAATATAATGTAGCACGACCATTCTCGAGAACTGGGTCGGGCACATACCTGTAATATGGCACCTCTGAACTCACAAGTTTGTATTTCAGGGCAAGTTGCTGATGTACGATCCTGGCTACTTGGTTGTGCCTGTGTAAATATTCGCCGTTAGCAAGCCGAGAACAACCAGAAATAATATGCCTAATAGATTCTCCAGGACGGTGACATGCCCATTATTATTATTATTATTATATTACATATGTCAATACAAACACTTTTTACTATTTATATGGCAGGTATAGTAGGCAGCAGAGTAAGATGACTACCGCTGTCCATAGACAATCACTTGTATGCCCCATCTTGTAGTAAAAAACGAATACCCTTTTACGTTATGCATACTAATATCTTACTAATATTATACACGCGAAAGTTTGTAAGTATGGATAGATGGATGGATGTTTGTTACTCTTTCACGCAAAAACTACTGAACGGATTTAGATGAAACTTTACAGTAATATAGCTTATACATCAGAATAACACATAGGCTACTATTTGCCGCGATAACCGACATACACGCGGGCGGAGCCGCGGGCAACAACTAGTTATAAATAAATTCGAAAGTAGCTCTTAGAGCCCCCGCAGACTACAAACTTTTTAATAGGACGATAGTTTTGTTGATTTCTTAATCAGTATGAAGGTGTATGGGAGTCCGCAAATTATAATGATTCGGAATCGGCCGACAAATAAGACAAAAGCCAACCCGATCAAACTATCGGCCGATTAAAAAGTTTGTAGTCGGGAGCTATTATTCTCTGTTACGATTTCACGGCTAATTCGCTGCACCGATTACAATAAAATTTGGCATGAGGATTTGTCGTCCACGGCAAATATTTACCAACCAAATTTGTGATGTTCTGAAAAAGGGTCATGTAAAAGCACCAGGAACCGACGAGCGTGCAAGCAGTGATTGATGAAAGGGGACGAAGCATATTGTGTGTTAGGACCGTAGTAAGTTAGATAATGTTTGCCTACCCCTCTGGGAAATAAGCTTGACTCTATGTCGTCCTTCCTAGCCTTTATTATTCCTAAGATTTGGGGTCAGCTACTAGTTCAACGGTTTTATCTGAATATCAGTTTTAACACGGAGCGACTGGCATCGGACCTCCGCAACCCTGGGGTGAACTGAAAAGGTTGTATAATATTAAAAAATTAAGCCGTGCGAGCAGGGCGTGTTTACCTGTAGTGCAAGGTGTGTGATGCACACGGGCGAAGCAGTGTACAGGCCGTGACAATTTTGATAAATCTGTGCGCTTACTGAAGGACGCTACGTTTACTAAAGGGCGCTAGTGGAATGATTGCACACGGGCGCTTCCGAGACGCCTCTGTGTGCGAGGCAAGTGCCTTGAAAAGTGCAGTGTGTTAGTTTGAATGCCTGACTTTTAATATAGTTTGAATGAACGAAGCAATGGTAACGAATCATAGATCCTTGAACTGAAATTGACAGAGCGTAACATAAACTACCGTATTTTTTACTCAAATAAAATGTAATGATAAAAAATAACATCTGTCGGAGAGCATAATTCTCTTTATAGTTTGTTTGGCGATATTTAAGTTTTAATACTGTCAAATGTTGTATCCAGGCATCCAGGTCTCAATGACACAATAGGGTAGTTAACTGTATCGTAAATAAATAGGTACCTATGTCTCCTTCCTTATAACGAATATTACAAAACATATCGGAAAATATAATTATTACAGCTTTTCATTTCTATTACAAATTTTAATCAAATAAACATTGATATATATTGCTCAATTGAGTAGTCTAAAACAGTGACGTCACAAGTTAGTATTTAGTACATTTTTCATACAAAGTTATCGTTTTGACAGACGATAAAAAGTAAATAATTTGACTAAGGAGTCAGTCAACTACCCTATTATGCAGGTTCATAATCTAGCAAAAACACAAATATGTTAACAGTCAAACCCTTTAGGAGTGTCCGTGCATAAGACGAGAAAACATTCTTATCTATACTTTATACTAATACTAGCTGAGCCCCGCGGTGTTACCCGCGATTCTTATTGTACAGGTACAACAATATTGAGGTACAACAAGGTTGATTTTTTTTGTGTTCTTGTTTGTTTTATTTAAACGGTTTTATTGAAAATAATGTACTAAAAGCTAAAAAATTAATTCCGTAGGTCCCAGGTTCTAGTCACACCCCTCTCTCTCATCAATCTAAGGCATTGTACCATTTGTACATGGTTGTTAAATTTATATACTCCTAAATGTAAACTGTATTAATTGGTGTACAATAAAGTTTATTCTATTCTATTCCATTCATTGATCAGACAAAAAAATTAAATTGATGGGTGTAAACTTATTTGACTGGATGGAAACACGGGCCCAACGATTTTATTTTTTTGTCTGATCAATAAAACCGTTTAAATTAATTATTTTATACATTTTTTTTATTTTCAGGTTTTTAGTTTTTAATTTTTTATAGTGAACTGTATTCTACTAGTCAAGCCCTTTTATTTGATACCCATATAGTGGTAGTCGTGACAAAATATGTAAACAATAATTTTGTAGCGGCGGCCATCTTGGTTTTTTTTTTCTTTTTGTTAGAGCCAAGCCGCCACGCAATCAAAGGCCCCCCCTGGGACGTACCCCCACAGTTTACGATGTCGTATGAATTATGAATTCGTATTTCACAACAATAACCACAATTGCGTGCGGGTGTACCAACACCATCTAAACGAATGGACTATATTAGGCTATATTGAATTATGTAGAAAAACTGTTGTCGGAAGTTTTAGGGTTCCAACTACAAGTAACTAAGATTGTCAAAGACGTTCGGATGGGTACCTGGAGGGACAACTTAATGTGTTCTCTGACGCACGGAGGGGTCTGAATATGTAAAGAATGGTCACCCATCATAGACTGACCTGGCTAGGATTGCACAATTCTGCAATATGTTAATCGACGGCGATGACGTGGTTAAAACGGGACCACGAGCCTTTTAGAATGGGTATAACTATACAAATATTAACTAGCAAAGTTAAAACCAAAAATCAGTATTTATTTAAAAAATCGAAAAAATATATTATATGCATAGAGTAATCACTGAGGAAGGTTATCTATACATCTATACAAATAAAAAAAGACGTGTGGCACTCGGGGACTGCCGCGGTAAAGCTATTGCATAGCATTTTTTATCAACTTATGCAATTATAACCATTTATTTATTTTTTATTTATGCAGTAGTGTTTGGCTACCATGAATAATTTTATACAATATATGACATAATAAATCTTCGTGTCCAAGGCAACGAATCTTCCTTGACGTATTTCAATACGCCTGCGCGGCCGGCTGTTGACATATTCATGGTCTAAGAAAACAAGATCTCGCATTCCGAGAGTGGCTCGATTTGACGTCACTATCCAGTTACCACTTTATAGCAACATAACACGAAATGAACCAACCACTATGATATTATATAATATCATTGACCAACCACAACCAGCGATATTGATGATGACGTCATTTCGATATTTCGATCGACGAGAAGACTCGTCACTGTATCTCGGAAAGCCACAGAGACAGACAGATTTCGGAGCAGGGCCTGCAGTCTCGACATAGATAGCGATCGTTAAAGTTGCGAATTCGGTAGCTAATTCATATCGTTAACTTTTTAACGATTTTTGGTAGTCTCTACCGTTGCAACTATGGATTTTCATCGGTATCGTATCGTTTTTGCTGTCATTTTGGCAGCCCGCTAACTCGATAAGTATTCGAAAAGGATCGTTAACTGTGAAATATTATTAAAATAGAAATGGTATGAAGATAGATATTTATCAGATTGTAATAATATCTTTTGCAAGTGTAGTGCACTAATTTATAATATTAATTGTACATAATGGCGGAGGTTTCTTTGACTTATCAATGATAACAAATACCTATACCTATGCCTATACCTATACTTATACCTATTGCTATACCTATACCTATACGTATACCTATACCTATTCCTATACCTATATCTATACCTATACATTTACCTATATTTTTTTTTGATATGCTACTACCATTAAAAATGCGCATAAAATACTCAAATTATTTTAGAAATAATCAAACAATCAAATTTAGAAAAACAACAAATCTGAAAATAAATGCAAAAAGCCAACATCACTTTACAACTTTGCTTCCAAAATGTCAAACAATAGATAGGATTTTCGTTAACTTAGCGACGTCCCTGTTAACGATTTTGCACGGTAATTCGTGAGTAGAGACTTGCCCTTGTGATTAAGATCGTTACGGCAAGCGAAAATATTCGTTAACATTTATCGATCGTTAGTTTGAAATTTTGGAAGCAAAATGGTGCCACGTACAATCTCTTGCTTAATTTTAGGGAAGTATTTTAATGTTTCTATTAATTATACTCATTTAACTTGATATATAAGGTATAGGTATAGGTATGGGTATGGGTATAGGTATGGGTATGGGTATAGGTATAGGTATAGGTATAGGTATAGGTATAGGAATAGGAATAGGTATAGGTATAGGTATAGATATAGGTATAGGCGTAGGCGTAGGCATAGGTATAGGGATATGTATATGTATATATATAAACTTCGTTCCATCCGGGTGTCCCTTGACACCTCTCAAGTTTTTATTTATAGTTTTAAATCCAAAATACATTTAAATTGTCATTTTTAATAGGACACATATTTATATCCTTGCAACATTCTGAATCAATTGTTATCATTGATAATAGTCAAATAAACCTCCGCCATTATGTACAATTAATATTATAAATTAGTGCACTACACTTGCAAAAGATATTATTACAATCCGATAAATATGTATCTTCATACAATTTCTATTTTTATAATATTTCAGAGTTAACGATCCTTTTCGAATACTTATCGAGTTAGCGGGCTGCCAAAATGTCTCGATAAGCGATTTGCGACTGTCGTTAAATTGACAGCAAATTCGATACGATACCGATGAAAATCGATAGTTGCAACGGTAGAGACTACCAAAAATCGTAAAAAAAATATCGATATGAATTAGCTACCGAATTCGCAACTTTAACCATTTAAAAACCATTTAAACCATTTATTTTTGCTACAAAACAGTACAACATACAATATAGTAACACGTAACAATCATTAACGATCGCTATCTATGTCGAGACTGCAGTCCTTTACGATTTTGCACGATAATTTATGAGTAGAGACTTGCCCTTGTGATTAAGATCGTTACGGCAAGCGAAAATATTCGTAAACATTTATCGATCGTTAGTTTACGATCGTTATGCTATCTATGTCGAGACTGCAGGCCCAGCTCGTCTCGATCCGTGCGAGCTTTGGGTGTCAAGTTTTATTTTCGTTACATTACGGAATTTCTTGATTCGGTCGCCGCGCTCAAAGGCCTCAAAGCCCGCGATAAAAGCTATGCAATAGCTTAATAAATTGGAGTGTCTGTTTGTAATATTAAAATAACCGCTTTTTAATAAATAGCCGAAGTAGTAGAGCCACGCTGATTTCAGCACGAACGGGCCGGCTCGACCGGGGCGGTACTACCCTCGCACAGAAAATCAACGTAAAATGACAGCATGCTGTCGTGTTTCGTTGGTGAGTGCGAGACCGGAGGCCCAATTAGTCTAGTCAACAAGTTCCATACTTGTTGACTAGACTAAAAGATGCAGTAGCATCACTAGGCCGCCATGGTGTGGGTCGCCATGCTGCATCGTCTGCATTCGCAGTGAGCATGGTGACCACCACTCTTGGATTCTGCTTATGCTTTCCATCAGGCAGAGTAGAGTCATTTTGGCGGGCCAAACATAAAAAAAAAAAAAAAAAAAAAAAAAAAAAAAAAAATGCATATTATTATGTATGTAAACACGGTACATGAACCAAAATAACATTTTTTAAATTTCTGTCGGTCTGTCTGTCTGTTTGTTTGTTCCATGTAATCTCTGGAACGGCTGGACATATTTGGACGAGATTTTCACTGGCAGATAATCTGATGATCTAAGGACTAACTTAGGCTATTTTTTTTAGAATAGTTTTGTCCCGCGGCGTTACCCGTGGTACGACAATAACCGCGGGGTTCAACTAGTATGCTATAAATCATCACGCTACGGCCCATATGTGAGAAGCGGTGACCGTGACGCGGTAACGACCACGAGAAACGAGTAATTCAAAATGCAAACACAATAACATTCTTCCGTATGCACTTTAATATTTGTTTTGCGCAAATAAATGTGTATTAATTTATATCGCGCTATAGGCAAAAATGAATTAATATGATGAGCATTGACACATACAGTTATTTCCTTAATGATTTGCAAATATTTTACACATTTGCCTCATCAGCTACTTGAATAGAAACTGGAACATAGCAACATGACGTCTTATGGTATTAATATCCTAAAGCATGTATTATACGTATTCAAATAGTGATCGAATGCAGACTGATTTAGAGTCTAAAATTAAAAAATGTCTTTTAATATTTCCGTGTCTATAGTCATGCAAATTAATAGAAGGCTGAATAGTTTTTTTTTTATTTGTGTTTCTTCGAAAGCAGCAGTATCCAGCTCTGCCGGCCTAATTTGTAACATTTTGTATTCAGTTGCCTTTTCATGAGTACTGTTATACTATATCGTCAGCGAAACTAATTGTTTTGATTTGATTTTTAATTGAAGAACCGTTTCTAGTACCAATTTTTGTAACTGAATTTTGAATCTTTCGGATAGTCGAAATAATTTAAGTGTAACGTTATGATTACCATGTATATTTAAGTACAAAGGCGTTCTTTGTAAGTTATAGGTACATATACGTAGATAAATTACACCCAGAAACTCAGAAACTGAACAAATTTTGACTACACGGGTGGCCTAGTGGTCTAAGCGGTCGCCGCTTTATATTGCGCCAAGTGTTGTGGGTTCAAATCGCACATGGGACATCACTTTGTGTGATCCACAAATTGTTGTTCTGAGTCTACATGTTCTTTATTTCTTTATGTTCGTTTCATGTGCGTTTGTAAAGTCCACCGCGACACAGTATGTATATTCCTAATTCGAGTGTAGTCCTTGAAAAAAAAAGATCGTGTTCATCACACAAACACTTGTCCGGGGCGGGTACCGATTGTACCGAACCCACTATCTCTGGATTAGCAGTCACCCACTAAGTTAAAAGACCAGTTAAATTGAATGTAACTCTCTTGTTCTCGTATATCACATCATATATAAAAGGTAGTAGAGCCACGCTGATTTCAGCATGAACGGGCCGGCTCGACCGGGGCGGTACTACCCTCGCACAGAAAATCTACGTAAAATGACAGCCTTCGTGCTGTCGTGTTTCGTTGGTGAGTGCGAGACCGGAGGCCCAAATAGTCTAGTCAACAAGTTCTATACTTGTTGACTAGACTAAAAGGTGCAGTAGCATCACTAGGCCGCCATGGTGTGGGTCGCCATACTGCATTGCCTGCATTCGCAGTGAGTATGGTGACCGCCACTCTTGGATTCTGCTTGTGCTTTCCATCAGGCAGAGTAGAATCATTTTGGCGGGCATACATAAAAAAAAAAAAAAAAAAAACACTAATATATAAAGGCGAAAGTTTGTGAGTGTGTATGTTTGTTACTTCTTCACGCGCAAACTACTGAACGGATTTAGATGAAACTTTACAGTAATACCCGGGCAACAGCTAGTATAAAAGAATAAAACTAATGGTCAAGCTAGACCACAGACTCATTCACGTAAACTGGCACATTCTGCCCCTCCCACCATTCACAACAGAAAACAGAACACTCGATTGTAATCATTGTAATTAGACTCGGCTGCAACATGACTAAGTACATTTCACTACATTTACAACACATTTTTTACCCGGCTACAGCGAAGCCAAAAGCAAGGGTAACAATAATGGCAGTAAATGTATTATTTACAAAAAAGTATAAATGTATTTATATCAGTTGTCTATTACCCATAACACAAGCTCTGCTTAGCTCGAGACTAGATGGCATTGTGTGTTAGATGTCCGGAATATTTTATAATTATAATTAAAAAGTGAATTGCTGTTCATTAGCCTCACTAAAGCTCTAGAATAACTGCTACTATATCCCGCTATGCCATTCATGCAGTCTAAGATATTGGTAAAAGGACTGGAAGATCGAACCAGCCCCCCTAGCCAAGTTGCAAGCGTTTTTTTGGCGTTCAGTTAGAGAGGCCTATGTTCTTTAGTTGACTACAATCGATGGGCTGATGATGATGATTATGGTGATGAAGGCGGCTCTAATTAACACGCTGAGAAATTTAGAACCTTAAAGGAACTTTCTTAATATAGGTTATACCATACCGAAAAATAGTTTAAGTTTTCCTTAAGATAAAAAATCGATTAGTGTAGTATCGATTGATATCGATCTACTTATCATGAATCTTATCCTACAACATTTAAAAAGAATTGATTTTGGATTGCTGACTAATGCATAACTAGCTATGACTAATTATGATAAGACAAATCAATTTTTGACGTTAACAAATTAAATTATAGACATTTACAATCCATAGTTGACAAGACTGCACGGTTGACCTAGCGATTTAAGGGGTCGCCACTTAGGTCGCCACGCCGCTTTCTACTGTGCCAAGTGTTGTGGGTTCAAATCCCACATGGGACAACACTTCGTGTGATCCACAAACTGTTGTTCGTAAAGTTCCCCGCGACGCAGGAATATACATTACATATTATGAATTCCTATAAGGACTCTTTCTCTTACGGGGTAGGCAGATACGATAAAACACAATTTTTTGTCACGATCCTAAATCCATAGGTCTCATAGGAGCTAGTGTCATCTCGAGTACAGATTGAAACATTCCAGGTACCTATGTAATAAAAACTTTATATCTATGATGTTCTCCTGACAGACTTCGGCGGCCAGGCTCAACGGAGACCAGACAGACGCAGGAGATTTTCGTGCACAAGTGTGTGCGCTAACACAGGTGCACTCTCTGTTCCCTCTAACCTCAGCCTACCTACCTCGACGGCTATCCGATACGATCAAGGAGGCGCAGGAACGACAGCTTTACGTGCTCTCCGAGGCACGGAGGTTAAGACCCCAGCTACCATACTCCGAGGTGTTATTAAGCATTTCTAAAATCAGAAACTTTTTGGTCCGAGCCGGGGTTCGAACGAGGTCTCGTATCGTGATCGGCAGTCGCATACGCCAACCGCTAGCGCAATGAGGCCGTAAAATGTAACCATTCTCGACTTCCGCTTTAACATAATAATATTGCAGCTTATGATGACATTGTGAATAAACGCTGGCAACACCGTCAGTGTTGCAAGCTTTCAAATTTTATTGTCATCGGTACTTGTATGATCACGTGTGCTTTTCTTCGACAGACTTCTTTAGACAGACTACCTTTAGATTGTTACCAGAATACCTTCATTATTATTTTGCTTTTAGTAATAGTTTTGGCAGTCTATGTATGTGTGTATGTTCGTCCATAGCGTCTAAAGTACTGAATCGATATTAATGAATGACAGTGTCAACAGATTGTTAATAATGGTTGTGGTGTCTGTTTGTAATTTCAAATTAACTGTAATTTTAACATTTTTTGTCTGGCTGTCTGTCTATTTGTTATCTATTTTGTCTGGCTAATCTCTAGAACAGCTGGATCGATTTTGACGGGACTTATACTGGCAGATAGCTGATATAATAAGGAGTAACTCAGCTACCTTTTTAGACGTAACTTAGGCTCGATCGTTACGGTGACCGCGGCCGGCGTTGCGATTGGTCCGTGCTAAAATCTTCACCAATGGCAACACTAAAAGCTCTCACCGTGTCACGCTCACACTAGTGGTCAGTACCAACGCATGGAGCGGTGGCGAAGAAACTTATTTAGTAACAATTTAAATTCAACCGAAGCTTTTGGCAATAAGGCCCTTTGTACACTACATCTCACAATACTCTTGTAACTCTGTAATATTATGGTGTCCAAATAAAGAGTTTTCTATCTATCTTTTTATTTATTGCAACGAAATAAAATGACGGCGAGCGACCGTTGGTTGACTTAATTAATCTCTATTTATTTATTTATTTGATTCACCAACAGTTATAAACAACATTTCATTGCAAAAGATACAAATTATGGACTAAAAACTAATTGTATAACTAATAACAGGTGAATACAACATGCACAACAATAATTATCATCTCTAAGATTACATGGGTTAATGTAATTAACTAGTTCTGTTACAACGACTATAAGCTTAAGGGGCGCGTCCCTAAAAACGCGCGAAAAGGCACTTGCAGTTTTGCAAAACACAAACAACTCAATTCATATTTGACACTAAAAAAAATATCTCAGTAGTTTAATAAATCAGTCTACCAATCTACCGAGTGACATTTATAAAATAATTCTTTATTTTTGTGAAAAAAAGCCTGAACAAAGATCAAAATCATCGAAATCGACCTTTTTAATTAGCACACTCTGTCCTATTTCGTGCTCTATTTTAAATGTTTTTTTCTTATTTCGCGAGAAAAAAGTATGGAGAAAAGATTTACCGTTTTAGTTTTTTATTAATTCTCACCAAAAAGCCATAATCTAAGGCTAAACATCATTCATTTTCAGCGACAAAAGTTCCATACATTTTAGTACGTAGATATCGTCTCCCGTAAATTGCAATAAATAAGTTTTATCGCGCTCAAAAAATTCAGTGCCCGCCGAATATTCAAGGTGACACCACGTCCGTTTGTAGTTCGCACTGAGCTCCCTAATACGTAAATGACAAGTTTTAGGGTGGGTTGCCAGTGAGTGTCGAATTGTAACTGTTAATTTGTATTCTTGAATTTAATTTAATTTTTTAAAGAATAATTTCAAAGAAAAATATTAGTATTTTTTATTAACACAGAACTTATTTTTATGTTTTTTTTTTAACTTGCTATGTATGTATATATCTAACTATATTTGTTAAGACGGAATCTTGCAACTCAATTTTGCAGATATCTTCAACCGACAGTACATCTACAGTAGCGTGACAATGCTATATTATGATGACATGGAGCTGATCTGATGTTGAAGCTGGAAGGTGGTCATAGGAACTTTGTAACGACGGAACCTATCGAGTTTGGAGTCGTTTGATTTGTCTAGACGAGTACTTTGAATAAACTTTGACAGACCGAGACACTTTGAGAAATTGTTTTTAAAAAAGTAAAAAAAATTTTTTTAATGATTTCTGTTAGAATTGAATAACTACTACTGAAATAATGAAAGACCTTATAATTAAAGTTTTATTTTTGACTACATGGTTGGTCTAGTGGTTTAAGCGGTTGCCTCGCCGCTTCCTACTGTATCAGGTGTTGTGGGTCAAATCCCACATGGGACAACACTGTGTGATCCACGAATTGTTGTTCTGAGTCTGGGTGTCCATTGTGTCCGTTTCATGTATGTTTGTAAAGTCCCCCGCGACACAGGATTTATTGGATATATGCGGAAGTTGTCTTTTTTGAAAAAAAAACTAGCTGAGCCCCACGGTCTTACCCGCGATACTACACCAACTACTACCTATCAGTAAAAATCCCGTCAAAATTGCTCCATCCGTTCCAGAGATTAGCCGGCATAAACAAACAGACAGACAGACAAAAATTGTAAAAAAGGGTCCCATCTATACTTTACGTCATTTCCATTATTATTCATCCCTTAAGTTCGAATTTAATCAATTGGTGAATTGTAAAACAATAGATGCCCTATCCCTTACATTATCTGATATCTGTAATCTATATAAATAAAAGAGGAAGGTGACTGACTGACTGACTGACATACCCAGAGATCAACGCACAGCCCAAACCGCTGAAGTTAGAATCCTGAAATTTTGCATCTAGGTTCTTTATATAACATAAGTGAGCACTAAGAAAGGAATTTTTGAAATTCTACCCCAAAGGGGGTAAATCAGGGGATGAAAATTTGTGTGGGCGAAGCCGTGTAAAAGCTAGTATTATATATTTAAGGAAGTTTCCATTTCAAAGTTTTACACTCTTAATATTCACAAAACAAAAAGTGTTCTGTGTTAATATTAATTTTAAGACAAATAGTTTGTTTTTTAACTGTCTTAAAAAAAGAAGGAGTTTATAAATTAACTGTATTTTTTTATTTTTTTACCCGACCACGGCAAAGCCAAAAGAGGGTTATGATTTTGACAGGCTATGTATGTATGTTCATCTGTTCCCTCATAGCTCCTTAACTACTAATTAGAACTGGATAAATGAGGTATTTTTAGAAGTGTCTTGATCGTCCGCTGCTTATAGGCTATATGACGCGTCACTCAATTTAATGTGGCGCCCTCGAGCCGACATAAAGTACTGTATTAAAAAATGAATTTGACATAAACATGCCGTGTTTGGTATCATCGGAAAGGGTGTTACTTGTACATTTCAAATAGATATAGGTATTATTAGCATTTGCTGGTGACTTTGTTCGTATCTATTCAATTTTTTTTTATATTTCTATGTTAGGTATTTAAAATATACTTTGCATATAAATTATTAATATCACTACACCAAAACATTTTAAATAAAAAAAAAGTAAAAACTTAAATTAAAATAGAAACGTACCATAACTCTTAAAAACACGTGACTACGGCTTTTCAAAACTTGTTTCATACTTTTTCAGCGTCGTTTTTTGACAAAAAGTGAAAAAAGTACGTAAGTAATCTATGTAGTAAAATTTAGTCAATATGAGCAATAAAAGCGATCAAAAATTATATTTTTAAGAAACATTATGTTCCATTAATATAACATATATCATACAAATTTTATTTCATAACATAGCATTAAAATCCGTTGATTACTGTAAAAGATCTAAGCTGACAGATAGCGCGAGCGACTTAATTTTATACTGTGTAAAAATATATTATTTGTCCATGAAATGAATTAAAAATGAATAGGTACACTTGAACCCCATTCTCGGCCGTTGACGAGTTACTTATAGTCCGCGGGCTTTCCGATATGACAAAGATACATTGCGTGCTTTGTAGGGCATTTTAAACATTCTTCTAAGGCGAACAGTTAATGAATATGTAACTAGAAGAAAAAACCGAAAGTAAATTTATTAGTTGCTAGGGTTAGTATGCAACAGTGCCCGATGCGTTTGTGTGCATGTAAAATATGAATGTGGGTGTTCAATCACAAATTCCCACGCTCAGGGACTACAGTCTTAATTATATAAAAAATATTCCATTCACAATCATATTTATATGCATATTCGAATAAAAATTTGTTACAAAATTATGTACAAACTCAAAGACTAAAAGAATACAATAATATAAACTTAATACACACATCAAAAGTGTCTAGGGATCAACATATATTTTTGCAATAACTTTTCTCCTGATTGATATTAATTAAAATTTTCTTTAAGGATTCATCAAATAAAGTGTTTTCGTTTGTCACAGTAACGATAAACCAAGTCACCTTTGCATTAATAAAGAAATTTGCCATTTTCCTAATAAAGGGAATTTTGACATTTGAACCACTAACATTAAAGTTCGAAAAAAAGACTGAAATAACAGTTTTCTTTAAAATTTTATTAGGTAACTTAAACAATTAATAATCCGTGTTTCTACCGCGAACACTAACAACACAAGAATCGGTTTGGCATACTCAAAATGAGTTCATCCAAATCACGCTGTGGAATGGCCGCCCATGTTCGTTGCAACAACAAAAAAAGGTCTTCTTGCGACTGGATACCCTCCATATTCGGCAGAGCTCTTCTCTGTAGCATATCCCATGCATGCTCAATCGGGTTCAAGTCTGGCGACTGAGCAGGCCAGGGCCAAAGCCACATCTCAATCTCAAGAAATCCGCATAAAAATGCTTGATCCCTAGACACTTTTGATGTGTGTATATTAAATCCGTGTTAAATAAAATGTCGAATAAAAAAAAAAAAAAAACAACAATATTTAAATCAAAATACAAATCACTATAAAAATCAAAATAAAAACAAAAATGCAAACAAAAAAAAAGACAAAGAGATAGCATTAGGAGGCATAAATTAGACCATGTGTTTAGTTGGGTATATTTTCTAGTAATAGTGTGCGAAATTTATGATACTTGATCTCGAAAACGTCGATTGTATCTCTGCAATAATCATTTACAGCCCTGCACAACCTGGGAACTGGTGAATTATGTCCCAGAACTGTACTTTGAAATGGCGGCACCGTTATCTCTATGACCCAACTTCATCCGTCGGCGCTGATAGGCCCTCTAATTCTGTCTGGTTCACTTGTTACGTAGCAAAACTTTCATTCCATTACTCTTCTAATAATAACTATACAACCTGTTATTACTGTTTCCATTACAGATAAGATTCTAACGAGTGCTTTTAACGAGCTTAGACAGCCAGCAATGGATTATGTAACGGCAATTGGAAAGTTCATTGACTATGTTTTTTGGTAGTTTAGAGGCAAAATTAAAGTGCGATTACTGTCAAAGACTATGTTGATGGATGGTCTATGATTTACTTTATAGATCCACGAAATATATGAGAAGTTAGGGTGAGAAGGGGTAATGATCCTGATTGCCAGAGGTAATGGGTTCGATTTCTAAAGTTCACTGACAGCTGGTTGACGGCAAAAGGAGGCCCCCTATTACGTATGTGGGGCTGAAGTTGCAGTCGGTATACGTTTCATAAATAAATATTTTTCGGATATCTAACACACAACACCATCTAGTCCCAAGCTAAGCAGAGCTTGTGTTATGGGTACTAGACAACTGATATGAATACATATATATACTTTTTTTTTGTAAATACCTACATATTATACATAGAAAACACCCAAACTCCAAAATAAATATTTGCAGATCATACGAACATTTGGTCCGACCCGGGAATCGAACCTGAGACCTCAGGCGCAGCAGTCGCATACGCTACCACTGCGCCACCGAGGCAGTTTTTTTTAATACTCCTGATAAACCCTGGGGGGCTACAGGCATTACTGTATGTATGTATGTATGAAGGCGGACAGACTACTGCGCTATTGATAAATATTAGAAATAGGTAAGTTAGAATGTCATTTGACACAAAGTTATTATTTTCCTTAATAGATCTTCCATTAATGCAAGTTATCGTTCATCGTTGGATAGTAAGTTGGTGTTAATTTTCTAGAATTTTCTTACGAACTGACGTTTTTCTTCATTCATTTCTAGGTGCAAAATTACATTTTGATTTTTAACCGACTTCAAAAAAAGAGGAGGTTCTCAATTCGACCGTATATACATTTTTTGTTCGGGTATAACTTCAGCGTTTATGAAAAGATTTTGATGATTCTTTTTTTAATGGAAAGGAGATATCCTTTAGAGATTTGATAAGGAGACTAGGATCTGATGATGGCATCCAAGAGAAATCGATCGATTTGGTCGTTCTTGAAGTCGGTATTTCATTTTGTTGAAATTTTATTGTATCGTCTTTCAATGTCGTAATTTAAAAACGGTTCTTTAAAATTTACTTTTTAAATTATAGACAATTTGTACTATAGATTTATTCTATTTTAATATACATTAACAGAGACATTGTTACATCAGATCGCAACTGATTGAATATATTATTCAGAACATGTTTGATTATTGTACGTCATCGGTTCTTAAATTAAAGTCCGGAAGTAAATAAAAACGGTAAATAAAGAAGTTCAAGTAAAACTTTTCGTTAGTAATTAGAAACATCAAAACTAAGTTAGTATTAAATTGAATTTCGAATAACCTTGCTAGTCGTGTCTAGAATTTTTGTTGTCTTTGATAATAATAAATTAGTAGTTAAAAACATCGTATATTCCAGGTATAAACTGTTCTCTTTGTTCCTTAATTTTACATTCTTAGGAAGTCTGTGCTATTTATAGGGTTCCGTAGCCAAATGGCAAAAAACGGAACCCTTATTGATTCGTCATGTCTGTCTGTCTGTCCGTCCGTATGTCACAGCCACTTTTTTCCGAAACTATAAGAACTATAATGTTGAAACTTGGTAAGTAAATGTATTCTGTGAACCGCATTAAGATTTTCATACAAAAATAGAAAAAAAAAGGTCTGGTATCATGGATAGGTCTTCAAAAATGATATTGAGGTTTCTATTATCATTTTTTTCTAAACTGAATAGTTTGTACGAGAAACACTTCTAAAGTGGTAAAATGTGTGCCCCGCTGTAACATTTAAAATAAGAGAATGATGAAACTAAAAAATAAATATGATGTACATGTAAACTTCCACCGAAAATTTGTTTGAACGAGATCTAGTAAGCAGTTTTTTTTAATACGTCATAAATCGCAAACCGCAATTTACCTTTCATTACATCAACTCAAATATAACAAAAAAAATGTTTCTTACTGCTACGGAACCCTTCATGGGGGAGTCCGACTCGCACTTGGCCGCTTTTATTTCAACAAAGAATAGGACTAACTGAAAATAGGTATACTCTGTCAAATACAAGATTCTGTTTATATTATATGTCACATCTTATTTTTACAAGCTTTTTATTAACTTGCAATGTATGTATGTATAAGTATGTTCGGGTGGAATCTTGCAACTCAATTTTGTAGCAGATTATCTTCTACCGATTTTGCTGAAATTTTGCAAGCATGTGTATACAGCGTGACAATACAATATTATAATGACATGGAGTTGATCTGATGCTGGAGCTGGAAGATGGCCATAGGAACTCTGTAAAGAAACGTTGCAACATCATCGAGTTTGGACTCGTTTGATTCGTCTCGAGGCATTTCAGTAAAAGCTTGTTTTTAAAAAGCTTTTTAATTTAATTTATTTTCATTAGAATTCGCAAGCACCTTCACGTTGTCCCATTGTTCTAAAGTGTTGCAATATTAAAACAAATAGAGATACCTACCTGCAGTGCAGTATTTTACTGTTTTATGATGATTAAATATAAAATGCGTGCATGCTCAAAGTTTTTAAAATAGTTGTTCCGTGACAGGCGATAGTCTATTCTCTATGCATACTTCTATTTATACCATTCGTTTTCCACATGCTATACTGACCACTATTATCTTTTCTCTGCGTATACAATTTTATAACATACTAGCTGACCCACGCAACCTCGTTTGCATCTCCTATTGCCCGTAGCGTGATAATTTTCCCCCGTTTTTAAAAACATTTTTCATTGGTGCTCCGCTCCTATTGGTCGTAGCGTGATAATTTTCCCCCGTTTTTAAAACATTTTTTATTGGTGCTCCGCTCCTTTTGGTCGTAGTGTGATGATATATAGCCTATAGCCTTCCTTGATAAATGTACTATTCAACACTAAAAGATTTTTTCAAATCGGACCAGCGGTTCCCGAGATTAGCGCGTTCAAACAAACAAACAAACTCTTCAGCTTTATATAATAGTATAGACTAGTGGTTGCCCGCGGCTCCGCCCGCGTATATGTCGGTTATGTGTGTTATTCTGATGTATAAGCTATATTTACTGTAAAGTTTCATCCAAATCGGTTTAGTAGATTTTGCGTGAAAGAGTAACAAACATCCATCCCTCGCGGTGTAAGCCGCATTTGTTGCTGGACATTCCACCGAGAATACTACATTTTTCGGGATAAAAAGCAGCCCTTGTACAATTCCATTCTATAATCTATCTCTGTACTAAATTTCATCCAGAACCGTATTGGCGTTTTTGCGTGAAAGAGTACCAAACATCAATCCTCACATACTTTCGCATTTATATATTACGTAGTTTAGGATAGTGTTAGCTTATACCTATATAAATCTTTAGGAACATTATCCTTTGTCGTTACAAACGTACAAGAAACGGACACAAAGAACACCCAGACTCAGAACAAAAATTTGTTGATCACACAACGTGTTGCCCTATGTAGGATTTGAACCCACAACACTTGGCCCAGTAGAAAGCGGCGAGGCGACCACTTAAGCCACTACCAACGATTTATCCAATATATTTCACTACACTTATTTATCCTGGGTACAAACTGAACCCATGACCAGTGGATTACCAGTCAGTATCGCTAACCACTGAATCAACGGGCAAGACATTCACAAATCTGACATTCTAAATTACTATCACTAACCTAAAATCGATAATATCGGTACCTTTTTATAACAAAGAACCTTCAATTCGATCAAAACGAAACGATTTTTCTCGATGTTATAACGTATCAAAAACCGGTTTGTACCGCAATTCCGGTTTATCACTGTTCTATGATTCCGCATATGACATACAAATAAATAAATTTAAATTTAGACGCAAATACAGCTGTGTACTACAAACCATCATCATCAGCCTATCGTAGTCCACTGCTGGACATAGGCCTCTCTAATTGCACGCCACTTGGTTCGATTCTCGGCTTCTCGCATCCAGCTCCTGCCAGCCGTCTAACAGACCTATTTCTTAGCGTTCCATGGATACACCGTGCGGGTGCCGGGTCCATCGCGTGATAGATGGGGGCAACACATGCGACTTCGACAGTGCCTGGGAATTGCGACCCAGGTTTAGGTTTAAGGAGCACTCCTTACGACGCGTCAACGCTCACCTCCACTGTCCGCTGTGTTTCCCCCTCTAAATAATTTATTTAATACTAATATTATAATCGCGAAAGTTTGTGAGTATGGATGGATGGATGTTTGTTACTCTTTCCCGCAAAAAAAATCTGAACGGATTTGGATGAAACTTTATATTAATATAGCTTATACATCAGAATAACACTTAGGCTACTATTTGCCGCGATAACCGACATATACGCGGGCGGAGCCGCGAGCCACAACTAGTAAATCACATAAAACCGACTTCTCTATATGCCTAATTTTTTTTTTAATTATTTTCACCCTAATGGGTCCAACTTTTATTAACTAGTTACGTTTTTTCGATTAAAAAAAGGATTTTGTCAAATTGGTTTAGACAAGGACGGAGTGCGGAGGTAGCAAAATGATTTTTTTATTTAAAAAATTACTGCCCGGTTGGCCTGGTGGTGTAAGTAGTCGCCACGCAGTTTTCTACTGCGCCAAGTGTTGTAGGTTCAAGTCCCACATGTGACAATACTTTGCGTGATCCACAAATTGTTGTTCTGAGTCTGGGTGCTCTTTGTGTCCGTGTCATGCATTTGTCTAAAGTCCCCCGCGATACAGAATGTATATTCCTAATGCGGGACTTTTCTTTAAAAAATATACTGCTAGTAGAAACAAAACTTCTTGCATTTAACAAACCCCCTACTCAAGCACTTAATCGAATAATCATACGCCAATGAAATTTTTGCAGACATTATGTTATGCTAAACGTGCTTTTAAATTACCCATATTTATTTTATTTATCTATGGTTACATAGAAATGCATATTAAAAAGATATTAGCACATCACTTTATTGTGACACAATTCATATATAGCTGAGGAAATTAAAACATGCATTCTCCAAACAAAACTATTTGTACAACTATTTATCAAGGTCATCAATGTCGCGTAAGCAATCTTATGACTCGACAATTATTTGACAACAAGATCGTACATAGCAATTGACACACTTAACTATGAAAGTATATGGCATAGATAAATTCCTAGTAAAGATAAATAAATAATAAACATAAAATAAATAAATATTTCGGACATTTCACACACAACGCCATTTAACATATTATTATTTATTTAACATCTAACTAAGTAAAGGCCTGTATTCACTTTGCTTAGTGCGAGTGCACGTGCTTAGTGCGGGTGATCGGTGCTTAGTGCGGGTGATCGGTGATTGGTGGAAAGTACGTGTGGGCGATCCACACGTATTTTCTACCAATCGTTGATCGCCTCACTTCACACCTGCACTCGCACTAATCAAAGTGAATACGGGCCTTAAGCAGAACTTGTATTATGATAGCTGGATTGTATATACATGCATATTATACATAAAATACACTCAAACTCCGATACAAATATTTGCAGAACATACAAACTTTTGATCCGTCTCGGGAATCGAACCCGAGTACCCTCAAACTTGAATAGTAAAGCACCTTTTTGCCCGGGACGCCCGACAGAAGTGATAACTTAAACTAATCTAAGTTTAACCATTTAATTTTAAAATTGTTTAAGTTGAGAAAAGCTCGGGTTATTACTTTCCGAAATACGGCAAGCGCTGTGGGTAAAGGCCTGTATTCACTTTGCTTAGTGCGAGTGCAGGTGCTTAGTGCGGAAATGATCAATCGGTAAAAAATTCAATTCCCGAGAGGCAGTACAAAATGACTTTGAAGAGTTTGTTGCCTCCCGTCCAGCTGATTTTTACAAGAAGGGCATCAATAAACTGCCAATGCGTTGGCAAAGATGCGTCGATTGCATGGGTGATTACTTCGAATAACAGAAATAAAAAAGTTTGAAAAAATAAGTACTTTCACTTACTGCATACTAAACGGCAATTTCATAGGTAAAGACCTATTATAAGTATAGATAGGTCAAAACCTCCTTTCGAAGGAGAGGCCTGTGTAATAGTGGACTGTTGAATTGTGTTTTTCTGGCATTTACCTCCCATTGAAAACGTGCGGTTGTAGATCGACACATGCACAATAAGTGTCATTTTATTATAGGAATTTATTTTGACAAATATTTGACAAAACAGATTTTTCTTATTGTGCGTGTTGAATAATGAGTAAGAAACAAGTAAAATAAATGTTAAATATTATTAACTAGCTGACCACACAACTTCGTTTGCGTCTGCTATTGCCCGTAGCGTGATAATTTTCCCCCGTTTTTGAAACATCTTTCATTAGTGCTCCGCTCCTATTAGTCTTAGCGTGATGAAGGCGAATATATATCTTACTCGATAAATGGACTGTGGCGACTTTCCTCATACAGCGCAACAACAATATAACATACTACAGCGCCATCTACCGAAGATACGTCGAACTACGGAGTAACGAAGGAAACTAAGAAACTACCAATCCTGAATCGCGCAGTAAAAGTTCTCGCGCACATTAACATATATACAACATCCTAACATCAACCGTTAAGCAGTTAGCCCGCCAGGCATGATAACCTCGCCTGGTCAGAGGATCCTCCCTTTGTGTTGGTGGGACATGACACACCTGTCCCCCACATGACTATCTAACACTGCAATAATTTTTCAAATCGGACCAGTAGTTCCTGAGATTAGCGCGTTCAAGCAAACAAACTCTTCAGCTTTATATTAGTATAATATTAGTATCGATATTGTTTTTATTTTGAAGTTGAGTTTGGTTGTTTATTATAACTTATTAGTAAATGTCGTAAATGAGCGGGGGTCAGAGAGGTCACCACTTCCTCTCGACTAAAGAAAATACCTACGTATGAAAGGTAGCCGACAAAACGTTCGGTCGAGTATTCGTTTAGCCAGCTTCAAGAGTACATTGCAACTTGCCCTCTCAGGCAATTTGCAACTTTATCACGTCGATTCTCTTTCTGCAATCGCTAACGCTTGATCACGTTTTGATCACATGACTTAGCGTTGACAGACGTCATTCCCTTCCCACACATAGGATAGGTTTCTGTTAACGTTTACGTTTGTAGAATACAACTTGACTAAGGGGATGGATTGGTTTTTTGAACTGCGAATGTACATAAATTTATTATTAAAGAAGTCCCCCAATTCAAATTTTTGTCAGCAGGAGCTTGTGTTAGTAAAAACTAATTGTCTAATTAAATTTAGCTATTTCATTTTGTTTTCTCAAATCTTTCTAAACATAATTATGTGTAATACTTAGATTTTTTAAATTCGTGAATACTTGTATGATTCAAAAAAGTTAAGGCTCCATTACTTAAAATAAAATTTACTTCGCACCTGTTCAGATAATAAAACACTTATTAATATTCCCGCCAATACCAGTCTTATTTTTTTGTCATTATAAACTGTTAGTCCGGGTTCCCCGGAACAAATTTTACAAGTAATTACTATCAAGCTGATTTTTCGTGAGTGACTTCATTTTGATGAGGGCCCACCTTTCACCTTAAAAAAAAAATCTATTGTGGGAACTAACAGGACTAGCAGGGAAAAAAACTTTAGAGCGAAGGGCCGTGATAACGTATCACGCAATTTGTAGGACAATGTGGCTGTTAAATTATATAAATATTAACTAATCAGCTGATTTTTTAACAGTTGCTTAGTTAATGTTGATATAATTTAACAGACACATTGTCCTACAAATTGCGTGGCACGTTATCCCGGTCCTACGCGCAAAAGTTTTTTTTTCTTCTAGCCCTCTGAGTTCCCACAATGGATTTTTTTTTAAGGTGAAAGGTGGGCCTCATCAAAATGAAGCCACTAACGAAAAATCAGCTTGATAGTAATTACTTGTAAAATTTGTTCTGGAGATCCCGGACTATGTTGTATTTTCTACAGATAATTTTACACGATCTAGTGCTTACTCACTTAATTAGTAGTCTACGGGGATAACGGCATGAGCGTATGTCATGCACGTTCATGGTCCAACCAAAAAAAAAAACAATGACATAGACAAAAAAAACTAAGTAATTCAAAGTGTAATAAATAACTTTTTCATCCCACCAGCTCGTAAAGAGTATTTTTGCCATTCGATATCTGAGTGTAAAAGCCGTTTTTATCCTCTAGAGAATAAAGTAAATTGAATTTAGAACATCGCTCGAGTGCACTAAGTTTGTGAATTTAAAACATCATTAAACCTATTTACTTCTACCTCCATGGAGCCGAATTAATCATACAATATTTTTTAATTTGTTAAAAACTCAGACTCGGAACCTTTTTGGTGTAGTTTTTTTTTTATTTGCTCTGGCCGCACCATTTTCTTCTTAAGTAACTATAGCAACGTAACTTTAAATTTTTCTTAATTTATCCATACATCCATACAAATAAATAAAATTGAAATGTCTGTTTGTAATATATTATTAAAATAATCGCTTTTACTTAATGTATGTATACACGGTACATATACAATTTTTTTTTTTTACAATTTCTGTTACATTGTCTGTCTGTCAGTCGGTCTGTCTGTCTGTTTGTTCCGGGTAATCTCTGGAACGGCTGGACTGATTTTGACGGGACTTTCACTGGCAGATAGCTGATAATCTAAGGAGTAACTTAGGCTACTCTTTTTAGACTAGCTTTGTCCCGCGGTGTAACTCGCGGTCCGATAAAAACCGTGGGTAACACCGCGGGGTTGAGCGAGTACCTAAGTATTTTTGAAATAATTTAAAAATAAATCTGTAATACTTACCTATCATAATGTAGTAACCTAATAAATATTAATACTTAAACTGAAATAAAAGTATCTTGTGATTGTTAATGCTTTTTTGCATTTAGTTGTTTCCTCGCTGAGGTGGAATGAAAAGTTACGTGTTGCACTCGAGTGCAAAGATTTTTCATCTCGTGCTCTTTTGACTCCCTCGCTGACGCTTAGGATTCTAATTTTTGAATCACTCGCTATGCTCGTGATTCAATTTTAGAATCCTTCGCTTGCTCGGTCATCAAAATTGAGCACGCGGTTAAAAAGCAACTTTGCACTCTTGTATAACAAATAACTATTTGGCATTAGCATCATTTTGCGTTGTAATGTTTTTTTTGCATATTAAGCGACCTCACAAACGAGAAAGTTATTATTGCGGTCGACTTTTGTTATACGTATAACACCTTATTCTTTCTTCACGCAGTCTTGTTTTCATTATCTGTGCCTGGATTGTTTTAAATCTAAGCCAATGAAACACTTTGACATTCGGTTAGGTACATTTAAAATTAGATTTTATATGGATGTTATCAAAAACAAATTAGAGACTGTTTTATTTTTTTATTTACTAATTAGTGGATCGAAGTAAATAAATATCATAGTTTTAGAACATAAATTTCAATGCTGATCTTCTTACTAATGAAACGTTTACTTGCAGTCAGTAGGAAAAAGTAAGAAATATTCAACATTTTCTAAAAGTATTTTAGATTTACAAAGGGTCAAAGGAGAGTAGATTGAGTCAAGCGCGCTCTTCAAATTTTTCTACCCCTCTCCCTCTCACTCTGCTTCAAGTGTTTTACTTCATAAATACGGTTTATAAAAAAAAACCGACTTCCAAAAAACATCCAACGAAAACCCTATGCCAAAAGACAATAAAAAGCGTCAAATAAACTGGCTCTTCATAAATTGCTATGTGCCAATTCTTGTCTATACCTAATTCTTTATTCATATAAATAGTAGTAATAAACTCGTTTGTAAAAAAAACGGGCACTTAGCAAAGAACTATTTTATAGTTATTATTAGTTTGTTTGACAATTTTAGGTATTGTTATCCTCAGAATTTTATAAATTATTTAGGAAGGAATAGTTTTCATCAGTTTTATTATCATAACATTTTGATTAAATTGTTGAGAAATAATATTTAAGCTCAAAACACTATTATTGTACCTGCTCGCTAAATAAAAATGAAACGCGTTAATTGCTTTGTTTTTCTTTGAATACATTAAAAGCAGATAAAAGTTTAGTATTGAGTGTGACCCCCTCTTGCTGAAATCACGGCTTGCTTTCGTCTGGGCATGCTAGCGAGTATATCTTTTATGGTTTCTTGGGGAATACGTTCCCACACCGCGGTAATCTCATTTTTTAGCTCTCTGATGGTCTGCGGAGCCGGCTGCACTGATCTCACTCATCGCTTCAGAATGTCCCAGACATGCTCTATGGGATTGAGGTCTGGACTTCTAGCTGGCCAGTCCAAACGACGAATTCAGACTTCTAGCATATACGCTTCCACATCGCCAGACCGGTGGGCGCGAGCGTTGTCGTCCATAAAAATGGAGTTTTCGCCAAGAGCGGTTAAAGCGGGTTGTGCATAAGGAATTAGAACTTCCGTTATGTATTGGTGTCCAGTCAGTGTACCGTTTTCGATGAAGACTAACTCCGTACGATCCATAGAATTTATTCCTGCCCAAAACATAATAGAGACCTCTTCATAAGGTGTGATTTCTTCAAAACATGCCTCTGCAAAGCGTTCTCCTCGTCTACGTAGCACTCGGCGACGTCGGTCTTCACCATGCAGAGATATCCTGGCTTCATCGGAGAACAATACCCTATCCCAGTCTTTATGAGTCCATGACACACAATTTCGAGCGAAGCTAAGCCTGGCAACTCGATGTCCACGGTAGTAATTTAGGGCCGCGTGCCGGGCGATGACTGTGTCTATTAGCAGCGAGAAGCCTCCTCCTGACCGTCCATAGACTAATTTGCACATTTCTTACTTCTTCGAGGCTGTTCTTGAGGTCTACATAAGAAGATTTGCGATTACTCAACGCTTGACTAACTAGAAAACGATCATCCCGTGGTTCGGTACATGTCTTTCTGCCAGAATCAGGCCTTCTCATGACGGAACCGGTCTCTTGATAGCGCTGCCAGGTCCTTTGAACTGTCGACCGACTCACATTTAGCTTCTGAGTCACGAAGCATTGGCTGCAACCTTCTTCAAGCAGCGCAATAATTTTGCTCGCTTTTATCACTTTATCTACCATTTTCGAGATTGTTTGCTAAACAGCAATAACAATACTTTTAAATGTCAAGGACATCAGATAATTTAATAAAAATTGACAAAAAGTTAAATAGAGTCGATATTAACTATAGGGAATTTGCGCCACAAAATGTAGTTGAAAGTTGTTTTCTTTGAAAACCAGGCTCAGTCAAAAATTTGAATTTGGAATGTACTCTCATAAACATTATGGCACTTTTATAATTGGCCAGTAACATGTTCAAATGATTAAAACCTTCTTGGTATTTTATTTTTTTCAGCCAGATTTTTCATTCAAACAGATTTTAGGTACCTAGCACACATTATATTATTACTATTTAAATGAATAAAGAATGAGGTATAGACAAGAATTGGCACATAGCAATTTATGAAGAGCCAGTTTATTTTACGCTTTTTAGTGTTTTTTGGCATAGAGTTTGCGTTGGATGTTTTTTGGAAGTCGGTTTCTTTTTTTTTTTTTAAGTTATTATTTTTCACTTTTTAGTGCAAACAATCATAGGTAAGTAGTAAGTTGAACTATTTCATAAAATTTCTGTTGATGTAAATAACTTTGGTGGTTTAAATGTCAACCCCTATTTCACCCCTTAGGTATAGAATATCCAGAAACGCTACGTAATACGTTAATACTCATTTTTATCAGTAGCCCAAACATAAAGTTTGACGTTTCTAACTTTAAGAAAGCACTTAGAAAACTTTTATACAATCTTTCAACCCCTGTTTCACCGTCTTAGGGTAGAATATCCAGAAACGCTTAAAGACATTTCTACTCATTTATTTAATCAGTAGCCCAGAGATAAAGTTTCATGTTCCTAATTTTAAAAAAAATGACGGACTTCCACACAAACTTTCACCCCTATTTCACCCTCTTAGGGGTAGAATATCCAGAAACGCTTAAATATATTTTTACTCATTTTTAATCAGTAGCCCAAAGACTATGTTTCATGTTTCTAACTTGAAAAATGACGGACTTTCGTACAAACTTTCAACCGCTATTTCACCCCCTTAGGGGTAGAAATTCCAAAATTCCTTACTTAGTGGGTGTATACTCAATAAAACGATCCATATGAATAACTGTAAGAATACAAATTAAGGTCTATACGTACTTGTATTATTAAAATCATCCTCTAATCCCTAACTGTTGAAGAGTTTAACCTTCTATCATCAGCTCACCTAAATAACTTGAAAGTATACGAATAAAGGTCTTTAGATACGTATGAAATTGAAAGAATTATCCTCCAACTCCTAACCGTTGAAGAGTTGTACCTTCCACCTTCCATCATCAGCTTACCTAAATTATTTGAAAGAATACGACTAAAGGTAACATACATACTTATGACATTTAAAGATGTATCCTCCAACTCCTAACCCTTAAGGCGTTGTACCTTACATCATCAACTCATCATCATAAAATGATGACTACCAGACGCAAATACCGGTGTAACTTCAGAAAATATACGAAGAACATAATATGTGCCTAAAAAAATTAGGGTTTCCCTCGATTTCCCTGGGATCCTATCATCAGATCATGATATGGTGGCAATGGGACCACCTCGGGAGCATACCCTTTCGAATACAAAAAGGATTTTCGAAATCGGTCCACAATTGACGGAGTAATCGGTGAACATACATAAAAAAATAGTGAAAAAAGAAACATACAGTGGAACATAGAACCTCCTCCTTTTTGGAAGTCGGTTAAAAATGGATTGAGACTTGTCACAGATTACCCCCTTAAGGAGTCTGTATGTGCAATATCATAAAAACTACTAGAAAAAATGTACGACCTTGTGGATCAACGGTTTTTGCAGTAGGTTGAAAACCCTGTAATACGTATCTTGTCTTGGTCACTTCAAAGACAATAAATATATAGAGATAATATGGAAGAAGTAACTAATAGCAACACAATTACAGTACTGCGACACGAATTAACCAAACCGACGCCATTTTAAATATTGTCTATGAATACTGCAGGTTTTTAAAGAAAAAATCATATCTTAGTGTTATATAAGGTGAAGAAGTACCTTCTCCATCCTGTCATAGGTTTCTTCCTGAGGTCTTCTTCGCTCAAACCATACAGGCCGATACACGCGAGGAACCAGGCCGTCACTATCAGGTAACAGATGACAATTACTCGGAACGGTAATAGTATTACTGTAAATATCGCCGTCTGAAACAAAATAAAAAAGTGAATATTATTGAAATATCTATATATTATAATCTATACTAAATACCTATCTATACTAATATTATAAACACAAACAACAAGTTTTATAATTGTTGACCAGCCTAAAAGATGCAGAAGCATCAGTAGGCCGCCATGGTGTGGGTCGCATGCTGGATTGTCTACATTCGCAATGAGTATGGTGACCACCACTCTTGGATTCTGCTTATGCTTTCCATCAGGCAGAGTAGTCATTTTGGTGAGCCATACATAAAAAAAAGTTACTTTCGGCTAAGTCTTAAAATAAAACAGAATTAAGTTGAAATTCCAGTCAAGGTAGGTAATTGTTTTTTTTTTTTTCAAGAACTGATTTCTATCCGGTTGTTACTAGCAACTAAGTTTAACGAAATAAAGAGAAATGTAAAAAAATCATAAATAAATTAAAAACCTAATAAGCTCTAAATATTCCTCAATATTAATGTAGGTAATCATCAAAAAGTCAAATGGCACTAAGAAGTCGTATGTTTTTTTAATGTCATCCGTAAACCGTGTTCATTATTTAGATACTGAACACGGGTCTATGGATGACATTAAATAAACTAAAAAACTAGTTTTGACTATAGTGCTAACACTATAGTCATTTAAACGATAAGATTCAAACCTGTGATTCAAACTCAAACTCAAAAAGATTTTATTCATATAGGCACTTATTTTACAGGCACTTAGGGGGCGTCCATAATTTACGTGAGATGTTTAAGGGGGGGAGGGGGTCTCGGCAAATATCACGCAATTTTTTTTTCTGATTGAAACTAAGAAAATTATACTATTTTGGTCCATTCAATCCAGATTGTACATGCTTAAGATTTAATCTTAAGCGTAATCTTAATACGATTAAGATCATTCACTAAGTCGTTCGAAAGAAAATAATTTCATTCATACTTAGACGTTACAGCACCAGCCAAGCAAGCGCGTATCTTCCGCAAAGTGCGACCCTCACGGATTGTCACAAGACGAGCTAATGAGTTACTGTGCGCAAGCGCCAACGGCTTAGAGTGGCTAGATCAGAACGAAGCTGAAGGAGCAGATGATTTTACTGAAAATCATATGGACATGTTGGTTCCAATAGTCTCTCTTGAGACTGCGATGATTCTCAATGGACTGAATTAGAGTAGATATTCTTTTTTTAAACGCAGTAGTTAAGATTTAAGTATTCTATTGTAATTTTTTTTTTTACACTTATAATTAAACTCTCAGCAATATTGATTACTAGTCTTAACTAGTCGTAAATAAAAGCACAAAGCATTTTTTTTTTTTTTTACAATAACAATCCAACGCGTTTACTTAAGAAACCCACATTTTGAAAAATCTCACGTGAGATTGGGGGATGGGGGAGGGGGATTGAATAAAATCTCACGACATCTCACGGGAGGGGGAGGGAGGCACAGAAAATTTAAAATACGCCTCACGTAATTTATGGACGCCTCCTTATGAATAGTCAATATTTAAGTAATATTAAAAAATCGAGTGATTCTAGTCGCCAGTTCCAAGTGCAGCCTACCGTTCATGGAGAAGAATCTGGAAAGAAACTACATTGTTGCTCCTTTTAAAAATTAATAATAAGGTTTACATTTTTTTTTTCACTAAGAGACTTGAATGAGAACGAAGTAGACCAAAGAAAACAAAACAAAAGGTTTGGAGTCATTGCTGCACAGCCATGAGCTAACACATGCGCCGTTCTTACTGATAGCTGCAAGATTTTTACATTGTTATATTGTGACATTGTATTGTTATATTGTGAGATTGTGAGGTCCACTTATGGAAAATAAAATCCAAATAGCACTTTCACTCACAGTCAAATTTAAAAACATGTAATATGTCCAAATATAAAATAATCAAGAAATGTCACAAATGTAAAATAAAGTAAGACGCATGGATCAGCCATCGACCTATTCAACCATAGTTGAGCTGCGTACTCAGGCCGCAAAGCAAATCATAAGGTCAATATAAAAAAAAAAAAAAAAAACATAGTCGACAAGGTGCTCATACAATAACAATTTGCGTATTTAATAAATGGGGAAACATATTGTTAGAAAAGTACCAAAGTACCATCATGTATTAATTTACATTATATACGTATGTGTGTATGTATTAATTTATAAGTAATTAAAACAATAAAATGTCAAAACCAAAGAAAATTAACAATTTGTATTTCGGAATTAGATGTCGTTAGGTTAAAAGTCCGAACAATTCCTCGGAGCACTCCCCATAGTAAATGCGGTATGCAATGCGAAGCCAAATCTCTACGCAGCGCCAAAGATGCCAGCCGAATTGAAGATTCCTGGCAGTCGACGATTCGAGTCGCTCTCCGTTGAATGCGGTCCAGAGGGATGAGCTGAGAGCTGAGCCCAAAGATGAGGACAGTAATCCATATGTGGCCGAACCTGCGCCTTATAAAGTTCAAAGCGGTGGGCCGGAGTGAAATACTGTCTCGATCTGTTGAGCACGCCAAGCTTCTTCGAGGCCAATTTGGCCTTATCCTCCAAATGGCCACGGAACTGGACTTCGCTCGATATCTCGACACCAAGTATTCCAATGTTGGCTCAGGCAGATAGGGGAGTGTCTTCAAACCGAGGGCATACGACCCACGGCAGTTTTGGATGTGTGAGGATACACTCTGTGGATACTACTCGTGTGTGTATACTAAAGTATCCTCCTCCTGATTCTAAAAGAAACGTGGGCCCATAGAGCTATTATAGATAGAGTGGGGAAGACATACGGCTGACAGTAAGCGGAAACGTCCAACGGTTAGAAAGAGAGAGAGGATCGCGGTACCCCGTGTGTTTCTCTACTGACACATGCGCAGTAAAGGACTAATAATGGTAATCCAATCACAACAATTAACCGTCTAATCGTTCTGCTAAGCGCATGCGCGAGTAGAGAGAGACAGATGGTACCGCGATCGTCCCTCTCTTTCTAACCGAGGGAACGGCTAAGCGCAGATGACGCGTGTATACGCGCTTCAAACGAGATTTGAACGCAACCTTGTATCCTAAGCACACGGGGCGGTCGTGAAAGGCGCTTCTACTGTGCGTATACGCGCAGATACAACGATACAGACGCGCTGTAGTTGCTCGTAAACAATGCGTCACAATCCTCGTCAGTTGTACAATGACGTCGGTTGAGACAGCACTGCTTACGCTGGCTTTAGTACTGCTTTTAAAAAGAAATAAGATCCATTTACGAATGTAAGAAGATTGTGTGGTCATTATCATACAACATTTACAAAATTGGTATTCCTCCCCTACCCTCCTCCGACCCTTTTTACGCGCTTAAAACGCGTTTTGAACGCGCTTCACACGCGCGTTTGCATCGAGTTTTACGCGCGTTTGAATATATAAAAACGCAAACGACATCTACGGCGCAGAAATCGCGCGTTCCTGGAACGCGCGTCATCTGCGCGTTTAAAATACACCGTGTGTTAAGGGCCTTAAATACCTATAATAAATTGTCTATATTTTGCAAACAGATTTTTTTTTTGCTTACGACTTCCAACCGAATAATATTTAAATTAAGCATTCGGAGCACTAAGTTAATGTAGATTTTTTGCACATTTTTTGTAACAATTACCCCCTAAATTGGCAAAATATTTTTCAGTCTTAGTCACCATTTAAAGTGTTGCTAGGTAAATAACTAATTAAATCAAAAATAAATTTCTTTACTTTTTGCTCACCAAAACTTGCCATTTTTATTATGTTACTAGTTTCTGCCCGCGTATATGTCGGTTTCGCAGCAAATAGAACCCTTTGTGTTATTTTGATGTATAAGCTATATCACTGTAAAGTTTCATCCAAATCCGTTTAGTAGTTTTTGCGTGAAAGAGTAACAAACATCCATCCATCCATACTTACAAACTTTCGCGTTTATAATATTAGTAGGATATTTTTGTTGAGATCTCATTTCCTTTTATATAGTTATGTATTCATGCATACCTACTCATTACGTACCTGTCTACTTTATTAATATAGGTGTAAAAAAGTCATGTCAAACTTCACTCACTCGTAAAAGCAACAAAACCATTTATCAACACCGGTTTTTGTGAGGCCGTGATATCACGCCTGTTGAGCCTATATTAGGCAAAACCCTTCTTTCTACGGAGAAGTCTATGTTCAGTTAAGGAGTATTAAAGGCTGTGGATGGTGACCATTGCTGATTATATTTTTAAGAAACAAGGATTTCTAATTTCGATACGGTCATTGATAGATAACAATTAAATCCTACTAAGGAGTTTCGAAAGTAAGTCTATTTATATATTTATTTACCTACATATTAGATGTTTGGGTGACGGTAATATGGCTGTCTTTATTACGTAAGTGGAATTAAATAATATGTAATAGGCAAAATGTATTTCCTTAATACGTGTCTGTGTCTACTACTTCGGTCATACAGACGTAATTGTATTTTATGCATGAGTGACCGTCATTGTTTCAGAAATTGAAAAAAAAAACGCAACTAAAGTTGTGGAGTTTGTTTTTATTATGTTATCTGTATACTAGTCTATTGCATGAACATATGTATTTTTATTTATTTAATATCATTCAAGTGTCGTTGATATTTAATTATTGTAATACTTTGACGTAAAAAACAACAAAAACAATAATATTTACAACTTTTTTTTGATGTATTTGCCTCATTGTCTAACGTAAATTAAATCCGACTACCTATTAGTTTTCAACCATTAAAACAAAGACAATTGTTTAAGAACCTCTGCAGCTGCGAAGAGATGTCGTCTTTATGGCATTCCTCTATCGTCTCTTCATGGTCTCTATCATCGTATTCTGATCAGCTATAAGACCTTGTCCAGGAGGTGCGAATTCGCCACGATTCTCTCGCGCGTATTACGCGCGACCGTTGCGCCCAGAAGGAGCGTACCAACTTGGGAACGAATAACAATTCTGTATCAAAATTTTCCATCAATTCATTTCCATCGCTCCATTTCCCTCGATACGTGCACTCGCTCTGGAATTCTGGACGCAACAAGGCATCTCTAGTCTAGTATCTCGACTCGTGCGCAATGTAGGTATTTTGTATTCGCGCGATGTATTGGTGCCTATACTCTTTGCGCTGTAGCATGGTGCGGCATTTATTTGTAGACTAGAACATTCTGGTTGGTTTACTCAATTTGATTTACTACAGTTATTAATCTATATATTTAAAAGCGAAAATAACACTCACTTATTAAATCACGAAATCTCAGAAACTATAATACCTACAAACTTGAAATTTTGCAGGTAGGTTCCTTATAGGGTGTAGACATCCGCTAAGAACGGATTTTACGAAACTCCACCCCTAAGGGGGTATAACGGGTGTTGGAAGTTTGTATGAAAGTCCTATGTTTTTGAAGTAAGAGACTTGAGATTTAAAATGTACGCTCTATAGATGGTGTGGAGGTGTTATAATAATGTATCTTTAGAAATCAATCCCCTTTTGGGGTTAAAACGGGGGATGGTAGTTTGGACGCAAACGAGGTTGCGTAGGTCAGCTAGTGATTTAATATATTGCGAATGTGGTACAGCTGAAATACTAAGTCATAATTTGTAAATCGCGGCAACTTTAAAGAGTGAAACGAAATGTTACTGAAACTGTCACGCACCATGCTACAGCGCGAAGAGTATAGTATGTCGCTAACGCGCGAATAATTGGCTCAAAGTATTTCACAGCGAATTCGCCCCTTCTGGAGAAGGTCTTACAACTAGTCCCACCTTCTTTCCTCTGCGATGACTATACGTGCTGGCCTTGAAATTTACTGTTTTTGAGTGGTAGACATACCTCTCGAACTAAACATATCGACTCTTCCTTCCTATGTCAATTAATTAAAACCAAAAATTCGCTATCAGCGCACGTGATTCCCTTCCACAAAGATGCCGAGTCCTTTAAAAAGTATTAACTAGGCCGTCATAGTGTGGATCACCGACATCACCGTGCTGCATTGTCCACATTCGCAATGAGGTTGAGGATGATGGTGGTGATCATCACTTTTGGATTCTACTCATGCTTTCTGTCATTTTAGTTATTAAATATTAATAAGAAAAAAAGGCAGGTAAACACATCTCTATATCCTTACTATACTATTTCTTTATTTTCTCGATGACAGCTCTTTGTGGAAACTTGACGAGCGTCTTTTTTACATTGTGTATACATTATTTAATAAAAATATGACGCTTACGCACGTACAAGGTCATAGCAGATGGATGGAAACTCATAGGGATGGAGCTATCGGTAAACGTAATATCGATAACAGACCCGATATTTTTTTACAAAGTGTAAGAAACTAAACTATTGCCGGATAATTTTGTACAAATTTATTAACTAATATTACATTTCATTACAAGATGTAATTATATTATTTTGATTCTTTATTTTCTTTTTTCATTTTCATTATTTTAATCAAAATCTGATGAGCGTCACTGTCACTCGATGACATATATTCTATATTATCGAATGCCACATGAATTTCCCAATCCGACACTATAATGTTTTACTTCCGCACATGCATTTTTTAATAAATCTAACATCTTGTTTGCCCGAAAAGGGGGATGAGTATTGTTTCGAGCGGCGTGTCCTTTGATTTGTGCCCATATTAGTTTTTCGATTTTAAAATATCCACTAATCGTACTTTTAATAAAGTATTATCCACATTTTCGCCATGACGTTAGAGCCAGTCAATTATCTCTTGTTTTTTATTGGCCTGCGTCGGCATTTTATCAATTTGTCTGGAGTGATATGTAACATTGTCCAGAATAATTATCAACGGTTCTTCCAGAGATTGCACCATTTCTTAGATTGCATCATTTCTTTAAACCATCCTTCGTAAATGTCTGCGTTCATTACTTCGTGGTAGTCCGCTGTTTTCTTGAATTTAAAGGCCAGTAAAACATCTGACACGAATCCTTTCGTAGACCCTGCATGGCATATGTCAATGCGTTCACCTTTTCCCATTGGCACTGAACTAGTGGAAGCGGCGGTGTCGTCAGTCCAGTTCTTAGATACTGTTTGGTTTGCATTTAACCAAGTCTCGTCAGTGAAAAGAACATTTGACCATTCTGATATCTTTTTGGCTTCACTCAAAAATTCGCAGCGAGCGATAGCAACGTAGTGACGCTCCATCAATATTTGAAGTTTGTTCGATGGATTATAAGAAAATCCCATTTCTTTCAAAACCAAGCTAAATGACGATTTTTGGCCATGGAACAAACCACATTCACGTAAAGAAAGAACAAGTTTTTTAAGTGTTGGAATTTCTTTGCGCGAGTAATAGTCAAATATATGACGGCGAATAGCGACAGCGTCGAAGTTGTCAACCGATGTCACACGACGTGGTTGGCGATTTTTCTTCGGCGTACGAAACTTATTTTCCTGGTAAAATAAGTTGCTAAATTGTAGGTCCAATCATTCCTAATGCGGCCTAAACACGCTCTCGCACTTGCGACAGTGGTAATAGCGGGCCACCATTTTGATACTCTGCTTTAAAGTAATTACGAACCTTGATCACCAGTTCTCTCGCCTGCCTATTCAGAACAGATCCTTTATCCCCTTGGCTGTGTATCGCGCTCCTGGAGCGCGACGATAAAAACCACGCATCTGTGTACCCCGCTCCTGGAGTTCGACAGTTCCGCTGACACTTATTTCGATCGTAGCATGTTTTGCACTGTGTCTATTCTGCTCTAACTTGCACCAGTATATAGAGGAAAGAACAAGGAAGGCATATAGTCCCATGCCAAGTGTCTAAAACATACCAATAACAATTACTAAACATTTAAAAAAAATATTCAGTCGCGCGGCAAACTAGTGGTTTAGGAGGTGAATTGTGTCGTATTGTATGACTTCTTTTTGTGATTTGTTATTGAAATTGTGTGAAAGGATGACATAAAATTATGAGTATGTTAGCAATGAGCAGTTTTTATTACACAGATTGTGTATTTGATAAAGATTTCAGACATAAAGAAATATTTCAACAGCCAGTGGCGGATTTGCCAAAATTAGGCTGTTACATTTTTGCCGCCCCTACTAACCTAAATTATTTTTTATGGAACAGGGGCCAAACGAGCAATCGTATCACCTAATGGTAAGCGATTACCGCCGCCCATGGAAACTTTTTTTTTTTTATGTTTGGCCCGCCAAAATGACTCTTCTCTGCCTGATGGAAAGCATAAGCAGAATCCAAGAGTGGTGGTCACCATACTCATTGCGAATGCAGACAATGCAGTATGGCGACCCACACTATGGCGGCCTAGTGATGCTGCTGCATCTTTTAGTCTAGTCAACAAGTATGAAACTTGTTGACTAGACTAATTAGGCCTCCGGTCTCGCACTCACCACCGAAACACGACAGCACGAATGCTGTCATTTTACGTTGATTTTCTGTGCAAGGGTAGAACCGCCCCGGTCGAGCCGGCCCGTTCGTGCTGAAATCAGCGTGGCTCTACTACCTTGTAAACCTGACACCAGAGGCGTCACAAGTGCGTTGCCGGTGTTTAGGTGATGGGAGGGGTATGGGCTTCCGGTATCCTCACTCACTCGGTGAAACACAGCGCAATCGCTGTTTCAAACCGGTTTTCTGTGAGGCCGTGGTATCACTCCGGTCGAGCCGGCCCACATCTGCCGAAGCGTGGCTCTTGCCGACGGTGATATTTCCCTGCTCTTTTCATATCCCCTTTCGAGACCCCCTTAGCTCCCGTCTCCGCGCATCACTCCTTCTGAGCCTCTCATGTCCAGCTTCAGGAAGCGGTTGACAGGTTTCTTTTCCCACGATACTATGTGTGTAGTGACTAGGGTACCATGGTCCTGTCTCTAATGTCATTCTGTTATGCCTGTTTCTGCTGCTAAGAAGAAGATAGGAAGATTACCACTTAGACACAATTAGCCGTTGGCGAACCGGATAGCGTAGTCACTGTTTCCAAGGCCCCATGCCGCTCTGAGTGGTGATTAAAAGATAGCAAAATTTAAAGGCCTGCACTTTTAGCCTTCGAGGTCGTTCGGTGATCTCCAGCGCCTGAACTGAGTGCAGAACCTTAACCATGCCCGGGCCTTGTGAACTTAGATGGTTCTCCTCCTAACCCAATACCAATCTACTCTCCTTCACTCTGGTCTGTCACACCAGCCCTGGAACAGCCGGACGTGATCTCCAAAGTATGTATTCTGGACATCAACATCATCTGCGTCAGCTGGTATGAGAGGGTGCCGTGTTTCACTGTCGAGCCCATACTCCCATACGGGTCGTACCGCCATAATGCTAGCCTGCCTACCAGCTTGGCGCTTACCAAATTTGCGAATCGCCAGAATTATTGTTTTAATTAAGAGGATCTCTCGATCCGCATCCAATGCCATTTCTGTGAGGTGTAGGTCCGATCTGTCGGAATGTCTAAATCGGATTTTGAGCGGCACGTTCGACTCAGCGCAGTGTTGGATCAAATGACCACGAGTGGGTACGTGAGTTCGTCGAGCCACGATGACGCGCTGGTCGGGCCAGAACCAGCGCGTCATCGTGGCTAGACGAACGCAGCACTATGGGCACACTTTTTGGTCTTAAAGTATTGTAAAATTTTCAAGACTTCTTTTATCCGTATTTTTACCATATTATTGTTACATATGTAAGAAAAAAAAATGGCAGTCATAAGGACTGCTGATAGAAGTGAAAACTTATAACTTAGAATATTATTTGTAAAATTAATGTGTAAAATTAGAAATTTCATAATGTTTTAATTTAAATTATCAACATCAAACATTAGTATGTCAGTGACGTGATGCCATCAGGTTTTCCCCTACCAAAAAGTGTTCAACGCGGCTAAACAAGTTTTCACTACAATAGTAAAAAAATAAATTGCATGTCGGTGACGCGAACCCATCAGATTTTGCCCCTGTCAAAAAGTGCTCAACGCGGCTAAAGAAGTTATCACTTCAATAATAAAAAAAAAATGTTAGCATGTCGGTGACGCGAAGCCATCAGATTTTGCCCCTATCAAAACGTGCTCAACGCGGCTAAAGAAGTTTTCTCGTCAGTAGTTAAAAAAAAAATTGCATGTCGGTGACGCGAACCCATCAGATTTTGCCCTGTCAAAAAGTGCTCAACGCGGCTAAAGAAGTTATCACTTCAATAATAAAAAAAAAATGTTAGCATGTCGGTGACGCGAACCCATCAAATTTTGTCCCTAACAAAACGTGCTCAACGCGGCTAAAGAAGTTTTCTCGTCAATAGTTAATAAAAAAAATTGCAAGTCGGTGACGCGAACCCATCAGATTTTGCCCCTGCCAAAAAGTGCTCAACGCGGCTAAAGAAGTTATCACTTCAATAATAAAGAAAAAATGTTAGCATGTCGGTGACGCGAACCCCATCAGATTTTATTTTGCCCCTATCAAAACGTGCCCAACGCGGCTAAAGAAGTTTTCTCGTCAATAGTTAAAAAAAAAAATTGCATGTCGGTGACGCGAACCCATCAAATTTTGCCCCTATCAAAACGTGCTCAACGCGGCTAAAGAAGTTTTCTCGTCAATAGTTAAAAAAAAAACTGCATGTCGGTGACGCGAACCCATCAGATTTTGCCCCTATCAAAACGTGCTCAACGCGGCTAAAGAAGTTTTCTCGTCAATAGTTAAAAAAAAAAATTGCATGTCGGTGACGCGAACCCATCAGATTTTGCCCCTGTCAAAAAGTGCTCAACGCGGCTAAAGAAGTTATCACTTCAATAATAAAAAAAAAATGTTAGCATGTCGGTGACGCGAACCCATCAGATTTTGCCCCTGTCAAAAAGTGCTCAACGCGGCTAAAGAAGTTATCACTTCAATAATAAAAAAAAAATGTTAGCATGTCGGTGACGCGAACCCATCAAATTTTGTCCCTAACAAAACGTGCTCAACGCGGCTAAAGAAGTTTTCTCGTCAATAGTTAATAAAAAAAATTGCAAGTCGGTGACGCGAACCCATCAGATTTTGCCCCTGCCAAAAAGTGCTCAACGCGGCTAAAGAAGTTATCACTTCAATAATAAAGAAAAAATGTTAGCATGTCGGTGACGCGAACCCCATCAGATTTTATTTTGCCCCTATCAAAACGTGCCCAACGCGGCTAAAGAAGTTTTCTCGTCAATAGTTAAAAAAAAAAATTGCATGTCGGTGACGCGAACCCATCAAATTTTGCCCCTATCAAAACGTGCTCAACGCGGCTAAAGAAGTTTTCTCGTCAATAGTTAAAAAAAAAACTGCATGTCGGTGACGCGAACCCATCAGATTTTGCCCCTATCAAAACGTGCTCAACGCGGCTAAAGAAGTTTTCTCGTCAATAGTTAAAAAAAAAAATTGCATGTCGGTGACGCGAACCCATCAGATTTTGCCCCTGTCAAAAAGTGCTCAACGCGGCTAAAGAAGTTATCACTTCAATAATAAAAAAAAAATGTTAGCATGTCGGTGACGCGAACCCATCAGATTTTGCCCCTGTCAAAAAGTGCTCAACGCGGCTAAAGAAGTTATCACTTCAATAATAAAAAAAAAATGTTAGCATGTCGGTGACGCGAACCCATCAGATTTTGCCCCTATCAAAACGTGCTCAACGCGGCTAAAGAAGTTTTCTCGTCAATAGTTAAAAAAAAAAATTGCATGTCGGTGACGCGAACCCATCAGATTTTGCCCCTATCAAAACGTGCTCAACGCGGCTAAAGAAGGTTTCTCGTCAATGTTTAAAAAATTTTTGCATGTCGGTGACGCGAACCCATCAGATTTTGCCCCTGTCAAAAAGTGCTCAACGCGGCTAAAGAAGTTATCACTTCAATAATAAAAAAAAAAATTGCATGTCGGTGACGCGAACCCATCAGATTTTGCCCCTATCAAAACGTGCTCAACGCGGCTAAAGAAGTTATCACTTCAATAATAAAAAAAATATTTTAGCATGTCGGTGACGCGAACCCATCAGATTTTGCCCCTATCAAAACGTGCTCAACGCGGCTAAAGAAGTTTTCACTTCAAAAAAATTTGGGCTAAATCTGCCGCCCCCTAAAATTTGCCGCCCTAGGCCCCAACCTAGTGGTAAATCCATCACTGTAATTAAATTTCGCGAGACCACCCAAAAATGATGACACAGACGTGTCAATTAGACATTAGGAGGGCGCCACATACCAGTGGTTAAGCATTTTGACATTTGACAGCTGGGACAGCAATCAACACCGAGGAACACAAAATACACAACGTAACGTATATATGGAAAAATGTATATGTGAAAAAACTCAGCCAACAGAAATGTAGTGACTTTAAACCACGACCGTCTTGTTGCGAGTGACAGATTAAAACAAACACAAAATGGTGGTGGGTCTTTGAGTGTTCCCAGCTTACAAAAATATATTTGAATGTTTTTGTTGTATTTGTTAAAAACATAATAAATTTATACGATCGATATCATTACTTATTTAGTCACAACACTACAACTATCAAATTAGAACTGTCATCGAGAAAATAAAGAAATGGAAATAGTATAATATTATAAACGCGAAAGTTAGTAAGTATGTATGGATGTTTGTTACTCTTTCACACAAAAACTACTGAACGGATTTGGATGAAACTTTACAGCTTATAGCTTATACATAAGAATAACACATAGGCTACTATTTGCCGCGATAACCGACATACACGCGGGCGGAGCCGCGAGCAAAAACTAGTTTAATTATAAAAAGGTTTGTTTACGTACACGAACAGCCATGATTATATCATCGACTTTCTCTAAACATTAAGTAGGTATACTTTGTTTTCTTTGGATCACTTACATAATAAAATGAGGGATAGGAAATGGGAGGCTGTTACCTGTCGGTTAATCTACCTTATTTAATACGATTAGAAATGTTTCGGCGTAAGGTATATTTCTTACGATGTCACGGATTTACAACTTTCCCTCGAATATAACCTGAAGAACGCTTTACGGGTAACATTTTTACTTGAAATAACTTTAGGCAATTAACGTAGGTAGGTACTACAATTATTTCTACTTTCTTTACTAATTACACACACACAATTTTATTGTAATGTAACTAGATTACTAGAGGGACCCTGCCCTTGGTTATTGTAAAAATAATAATTTCGCGCCCTAAAGTCAAAGGTCATGCCAATTGCTAATTTATTTAAAAAATACGGTTTTATTGGTAATAAACGTAACATTCGTGAATGCCGTTCACAGACGTATAATCCCGTTACTATTCAATTAGCTAGCCGTTTTGTTTCGCATCTCTATTTCATTGGAGTCGCAAAAATATCTATACCTTACGGTTTTTCAATTTAAAAATCATCTCGTTTAGAAGATTATTAGTATTATTACACATAATCTCAGATTTAATAAAAAAAGAAAGATAGTAGATAACGCACACATACAAGTATCGATAACTTATACGATTCTGAATTCTGACTAAAAGTAGCGTAGTTTATAGCATAGTTAGTGCGTACTCTCGTGTGTTTACTTGGAACTACGCGTCTTTTTTCTGCTTCAACAAGAACAAGGCGGTGCGTTATCTACCTTTTTTATTTGATCTGAGCACATAATAGTTATTTTTAATTAGCTCTCAGGTTTAAAACATAAAAATAAGAAACTAAGTACAAATGTATTTGAATCTGCAATACGATTCGTCTTAAAGCACAAAATGAAATATTTATAAAAATATCAATACCCCGATTCATTTGTATGCAGTCTGATAATAAATATCAAGGTCTTAACATCTAAACTCTAAACGTTTGCTGGTAAACATATTTGGCAATCTCAGCTAATTTAATTTTATTGTTCCATATTCAATGTTAGAATAATTTTAAATAAATTATATTCAGTAACAATGTTACTGAAGGCTATGGGAATGATTGTCTATCTCCGATTACTTCTTGTTCTTGTGTTTGTTCTCTCATCTTGGATCAGATGCAACGTCAGTAGATACATAGTTCTACGACAGGCATGCGCAGAATACAGGAAAATCTGAAGCGTTTACTGCAAAGGAAAATATACAGTAGTAAAAATAAGTTATGCAACGCATTAGTGGCTCCTCGTACCTTTATTTTGTCATATGTATTATCTAACTCCAACTTATGAACGAAAGGGTTTAATATTTCGGCGCGCATGTCGTCAGATGAGAAAGCGCCGGTTTCACTATGCAGTTTGCCATTCATTTTCACCACAGCAAAAAAAAAAAAACACTGTACTGTTTTGTAACTTCAGATTAGATCACACTGTAAGCACTCATCTTTGGTAACTTGACACAGGAGGTAAATAATCACAAATCACTTTTTTTTAAAGAATCTCGGACGTGTTTTCATTTAAAAAAACGCGACGAAAACAGACATTCTCCAGCTTCCGAAGCAAAATCAAGACTGATGTTTTCGAGACCAGTGAGCCGAGCTCGTTATTGGCTGACCTGACTATATAGTTTGACAGATACGATCGAACTCTCAACAAAAATAAAACCAAATTATTTAGAGCCATAGAAGATTAAAAAAATAAAATATTTTATTATATTATTATTATACTAAAATAATTTTTAATGTTTGAAACTGCCGAGTTATGTTAACTACTAATACTACATCACTTATTAACTTTGTTTTATTAACGGTTTTCAAAAATGACGGTTCCCATTATTTCAAATTATTGGGGGAAAAAACTACATTTTTTTAATATTAATAGTAAATTAAAAAGAACTCAGACTATACTAATAAAATTATATTAATTTTTATACCTTACGTTTTCTGAACAAGATATTTCAAAAGTGCCTACTGTCAAAAAAGTAACGCCTACATAACTAGCTCAGTGAGTATTTAACTTCATAATTTAAAGTTAAATAAAATATCTAAACATTACTAAAGTTTAAGTATGTGTATATTAAACTTTCTAGTTTACTTTTATATCTATAGTACCGCTTTAGTCGGGTAACTATAATAACTGTAAAAACATCAGATTTTGCCCCTGTCAAAAAGTGCTCAACGCGGCTAAAGAAGTTATCACTTCAATAATAAAAAAAAAATGTTAGCATGTCGGTGACGCGAACCCATCAGATTTTGCCCCTATCAAAACGTGCTCAACGCGGCTAAAGAAGTTTTCTCGTCAATAGTTAAAAAAAAAAATTGCATGTCGGTGACGCGAACCCATCAGATTTTGCCCCTATCAAAACGTGCTCAACGCGGCTAAAGAAGGTTTCTCGTCAATGTTTAAAAAATTTTTGCATGTCGGTGACGCGAACCCATCAGATTTTGCCCCTGTCAAAAAGTGCTCAACGCGGCTAAAGAAGTTATCACTTCAATAATAAAAAAAAAAATTGCATGTCGGTGACGCGAACCCATCAGATTTTGCCCCTATCAAAACGTGCTCAACGCGGCTAAAGAAGTTATCACTTCAATAATAAAAAAAATATTTTAGCATGTCGGTGACGCGAACCCATCAGATTTTGCCCCTATCAAAACGTGCTCAACGCGGCTAAAGAAGTTTTCACTTCAAAAAAATTTGGGCTAAATCTGCCGCCCCCTAAAATTTGCCGCCCTAGGCCCCAACCTAGTGGTAAATCCATCACTGTAATTAAATTTCGCGAGACCACCCAAAAATGATGACACAGACGTGTCAATTAGACATTAGGAGGGCGCCACATACCAGTGGTTAAGCATTTTGACATTTGACAGCTGGGACAGCAATCAACACCGAGGAACACAAAATACACAACGTAACGTATATATGGAAAAATGTATATGTGAAAAAACTCAGCCAACAGAAATGTAGTGACTTTAAACCACGACCGTCTTGTTGCGAGTGACAGATTAAAACAAACACAAAATGGTGGTGGGTCTTTGAGTGTTCCCAGCTTACAAAAATATATTTGAATGTTTTTGTTGTATTTGTTAAAAACATAATAAATTTATACGATCGATATCATTACTTATTTAGTCACAACACTACAACTATCAAATTAGAACTGTCATCGAGAAAATAAAGAAATGGAAATAGTATAATATTATAAACGCGAAAGTTAGTAAGTATGTATGGATGTTTGTTACTCTTTCACACAAAAACTACTGAACGGATTTGGATGAAACTTTACAGCTTATAGCTTATACATAAGAATAACACATAGGCTACTATTTGCCGCGATAACCGACATACACGCGGGCGGAGCCGCGAGCAAAAACTAGTTTAATTATAAAAAGGTTTGTTTACGTACACGAACAGCCATGATTATATCATCGACTTTCTCTAAACATTAAGTAGGTATACTTTGTTTTCTTTGGATCACTTACATAATAAAATGAGGGATAGGAAATGGGAGGCTGTTACCTGTCGGTTAATCTACCTTATTTAATACGATTAGAAATGTTTCGGCGTAAGGTATATTTCTTACGATGTCACGGATTTACAACTTTCCCTCGAATATAACCTGAAGAACGCTTTACGGGTAACATTTTTACTTGAAATAACTTTAGGCAATTAACGTAGGTAGGTACTACAATTATTTCTACTTTCTTTACTAATTACACACACACAATTTTATTGTAATGTAACTAGATTACTAGAGGGACCCTGCCCTTGGTTATTGTAAAAATAATAATTTCGCGCCCTAAAGTCAAAGGTCATGCCAATTGCTAATTTATTTAAAAAATACGGTTTTATTGGTAATAAACGTAACATTCGTGAATGCCGTTCACAGACGTATAATCCCGTTACTATTCAATTAGCTAGCCGTTTTGTTTCGCATCTCTATTTCATTGGAGTCGCAAAAATATCTATACCTTACGGTTTTTCAATTTAAAAATCATCTCGTTTAGAAGATTATTAGTATTATTACACATAATCTCAGATTTAATAAAAAAAGAAAGATAGTAGATAACGCACACATACAAGTATCGATAACTTATACGATTCTGAATTCTGACTAAAAGTAGCGTAGTTTATAGCATAGTTAGTGCGTACTCTCGTGTGTTTACTTGGAACTACGCGTCTTTTTTCTGCTTCAACAAGAACAAGGCGGTGCGTTATCTACCTTTTTTATTTGATCTGAGCACATAATAGTTATTTTTAATTAGCTCTCAGGTTTAAAACATAAAAATAAGAAACTAAGTACAAATGTATTTGAATCTGCAATACGATTCGTCTTAAAGCACAAAATGAAATATTTATAAAAATATCAATACCCCGATTCATTTGTATGCAGTCTGATAATAAATATCAAGGTCTTAACATCTAAACTCTAAACGTTTGCTGGTAAACATATTTGGCAATCTCAGCTAATTTAATTTTATTGTTCCATATTCAATGTTAGAATAATTTTAAATAAATTATATTCAGTAACAATGTTACTGAAGGCTATGGGAATGATTGTCTATCTCCGATTACTTCTTGTTCTTGTGTTTGTTCTCTCATCTTGGATCAGATGCAACGTCAGTAGATACATAGTTCTACGACAGGCATGCGCAGAATACAGGAAAATCTGAAGCGTTTACTGCAAAGGAAAATATACAGTAGTAAAAATAAGTTATGCAACGCATTAGTGGCTCCTCGTACCTTTATTTTGTCATATGTATTATCTAACTCCAACTTATGAACGAAAGGGTTTAATATTTCGGCGCGCATGTCGTCAGATGAGAAAGCGCCGGTTTCACTATGCAGTTTGCCATTCATTTTCACCACAGCAAAAAAAAAAAAACACTGTACTGTTTTGTAACTTCAGATTAGATCACACTGTAAGCACTCATCTTTGGTAACTTGACACAGGAGGTAAATAATCACAAATCACTTTTTTTTAAAGAATCTCGGACGTGTTTTCATTTAAAAAAACGCGACGAAAACAGACATTCTCCAGCTTCCGAAGCAAAATCAAGACTGATGTTTTCGAGACCAGTGAGCCGAGCTCGTTATTGGCTGACCTGACTATATAGTTTGACAGATACGATCGAACTCTCAACAAAAATAAAACCAAATTATTTAGAGCCATAGAAGATTAAAAAAATAAAATATTTTATTATATTATTATTATACTAAAATAATTTTTAATGTTTGAAACTGCCGAGTTATGTTAACTACTAATACTACATCACTTATTAACTTTGTTTTATTAACGGTTTTCAAAAATGACGGTTCCCATTATTTCACATTATTGGGGGAAAAAACTACATTTTTTTAATATTAATAGTAAATTAAAAAGAACTCAGACTATACTAATAAAATTATATTAATTTTTATACCTTACGTTTTCTGAACAAGATATTTCAAAAGTGCCTACTGTCAAAAAAGTAACGCCTACATAACTAGCTCAGTGAGTATTTAACTTCATAATTTAAAGTTAAATAAAATATCTAAACATTACTAAAGTTTAAGTATGTGTATATTAAACTTTCTAGTTTACTTTTATATCTATAGTACCGCTTTAGTCGGGTAACTTTGGGTTTGGTTGGTATGGTTATGTTTTGGTCGGACTAACCGACTAAGGTTATTATTGCTGTCTGTGTGCCGTCAGTTCGGTCGGTTGTTCTTCGATTTTTTCAACAACACATGAGTGATTTTGTGTGAATTATTTATAAACAATATTATTTAGATATGGTTGTTTATGAATATCATGGAAGCGAAAGTACAGAAACTTATAAAAGATTATTTTTCTTATTTTGACGAATTCAATACTGCCGCAAAAAGTAGTTTGAGTGAGTGCCAAAACTACGCAGCTGCTATTAATAAATTGATAAGATGTTGTAACAACATAATACAGTAAGTGAAATCATTGGATTTTCATTGTTTACTTTTTACGACATTGTTTGTAATCGCATTGTATATTTCAGAGCTCAAGTGGCGCGTTCACCACTTGCGAAATTCGAAGATTTACAGGGCAAGTTGTGTGCTTCTCAACATAAGAAAATTACGAATAAAATCAAATTAATAGAGAGTAAGAAGTGAGTATTTTTTGTTTTTTTATCTAAATATTTATATGCTTTTATCCCTTATTATATGGTGTTATTTTTTTAGGTTGACAGGATGACATATTGTATTATTGTTTGTAGATCTTTGTGTACCTACCTAATAGCTTAGGTATGATGCTTTTATGCTTAGAATGCTTTATTAATAAATTAATTGTTATTTAAAAGGTATTCATAATCATTACCTCTAAATATCAATCAATTTTTTTTTTTCAAGTCTATAACATCAGTAATAAACAATAATACGCACATGGGTATCTGATCCACAATAAGTATAGCAAGTGGTATTTATTACCAAAGTGCTGATACACAATTAAATATTTCTAAATACATAAATACGGTTGATAAATGGCACCCAAATGCATAACAATTAATAATGTTTCACATGCAGTTAATTAATTTTGACCTAATTTTAAATCAAGACGTTATATGCGGCTTAGTTACTTGCAGCTTAGGCAATCAAGACTGTGTACCAGCAAATACAAACCCTGCAACCTCTTCCTCAGTAAATGGGTAGTCTAAAACTGGTACCTACTTCACAATATACCACAGTCTCTCAGGCTGCAGTATTGTGCTGTGATAGGCACCTTTTGTGACACTGCACATGGCATTTATAATTATATTTTACTAGTAACCGGGTTTCACTGAGAAGTCTTTGAAATTCTCAGTTTTTTTGTGCTATAATAATACACGCAACCCCGTTTGCGTCTCCTATTGCCCGTAGTGTGATAATTTTCCTCCGTTTTTGAAACATTCTTTATTGATGCTCTGCTTCTATTGGTCTTAGCGTGATGATATATTATATATATAGCCTTCCTCGATAAATAGGCTATCTAACACTGACGTAATTTTTCAAATCGGACCAGTGGTTCCTGAGTGTTTCATGTTCATGAGTGGTTCAAACAAACAAACTCTTCAGCTTTATAATATTAGTATAGACATATATATATATTAAACTAATAGACCTTCCTCTTTAATCACTCTGGTTGCTGAAAACTGCATTCAAATTCATTGAGAATTTTAAACTAACTGAACAGACAGCTAAAGCAATTTCATTTTATACTATGTAAAGATTGTAACCATGTGTTGTCCTTTGAATGTCAGAATAAATTATTTTTCTTTTTCTGTCAACGATGTTGTGACTTCTATCTCCATAAATGGATTTAAAAATTTACCGCTGATTATAGACGAATAAACTGAAATATTCAACACTGGTATAGATTACATAGGTTATGAGCTACTGCTTGGTTATGAGGTCCGTTCCTACATTTTGACTGAGGGACAGGGACAGAGACATCCCGTGCACATGCACAGAGGGACAGTCCCTTAAGTGTCGCTTTAAAGTTGACTCTGTGATTTAAAGAGTAACTTAGGCTAATTTTATTTTTGAATAGCTGCACTCCGCGGTGTTACCCGCAGTTGTTGTATCTATACATCAACAACCACGGGGCCCAGCTATTAAATAATAACATGTTATTAGATTAAAATTTAAATTACATGATAATAATTAGATTCCATACGTCACGTAGTTAAATTCAAATTAAGTTCAAATCACAGTTAAAACGATACACACGCTCGAGCACAATACAATTTAATTATTATCATTTAATTTAAATTTTAATCTAATAACAGTAGACGCGTAGTAATCCGACTCCGGTCTAATTCTGCACCCCTTGAAATCCGACATGGCTAATTTTGAAACATGATCGAGCAGGTTACAACTTGTATGCGCAAGTACTACGTATTGTGCTCGACGCGTGGGTATCGTTTTGATTCTGATTGCCTATCACATGTTACTATATTTTCTTCTCTTAAAAACTTTCTTTTCGATGGAAGCCAGTGTAACATCACCTTTTCATCAGGCAATAAACCCAAGATGTGAATTTTCCTAATGCCTAATACCAATATGTGCTGTCATGCATAAATTGATCTTACAGTATGCAAAGAGAAGGAAAACTTAAAACAAACCTTATGCCAACCTTTCCAGCCTCTATATATATGTCCGACATTATTATTTTTATTGATATGTTTTAAAATTCAAAAATTAATTTCCGCATACCATTCTTTCAGGTGGTTTCTAGAAAATTTGTCTGAAACCCTGTACTATAGAAGCCGAGACCTCAGGGAGAGTGTCAAAGAACTTAATTTTGATGAAAATTCAACACTGGTTAAGGGGAGTCCTACCCAACCATCACTGAAGCAGTTACTGGAATATACCGATGATACAATCACATTTGCCGGTGACGTATGTGCTCAAATCGATTCAGCTTTAAATTTTTTGTCTTACACTAAACTTGAGACAGAACTTTTCCGAGATCATTTCATTTATCCTGATAAGTGGGTCAAACGCATATCAGAAATTGTTCAATATACATCATTTATATCTTAAACACCAGTACAAAAATGGATTTACTAGATTCTATTCTCAACTCCATGCAAAAGCCACCATCAGCTAGTGAAGCTCAAAAAGATGCCATGCGGAAACAAAAGGAGGCTATAGAACACAGGCAGAAAGAAGAAAAGAACATGATTAATAGATTCAGAAAGCGAGTTGAAGAGAAGATAAGTGACTTTGTGAAGAACGTTAATAAACCCCACATCCAGTTTGAGCCTATGGAACAAATGTATAGATCTATCATAAGAGAAATAGCTGAAACTGCTGGGTTACAAGTCTTCTCTTTTGGACAAGAAGGTATTGACCGCTATGCTGTCGTTTACTCCAAAGACAATCCACCTTCAGAAGATGAGTTGACTGTACGTAGATCGGGTGGCATTTGGGATGAAGAAAAAGCAGCTGAAATGGCATTGAAACACATAGAGGATAAGAGACAAGCAGCTTTTGATTTAGAAATGGAAAAGAATAGAAAAAGGAAACGTGGGAAGGAGGAATTGAGTGGTACGTTCTATAAACAGAAGTATGCTCATTTGATTGGTGAAGATGCAGCCTTAAATGCAGCTCAAAAGACGAATATGAACAAAAGTTATGGAGAAGTGCCGAGTGAAAATAAGAAAGATCAACGTTCCATTGAACAGACAATGGCTGATATAAAGGCAAAGAAACTAAAGAAAGCCGAGACGGAGAGAAGTGAAGCAGATAGTAGTAATCATGCTTAGTTTATTTTACAGCCGAATATTCATATAATACCTTGTCGTGAAACGTCATTTCGTCTCATTCTATCTCTGCAATAAATGATAGAGTCAGATAGATTTGGCAGTGTTTGCAAGTTTGTGATATGAAGATTTCAGCTGATAAACTGTTCTTTAGTAGTCTGAATGTGGTACCTGTCCAGAATATTTTGTATTGTGTTCTGCTAATGTAAGTCTTTTTTTGTTATTGTCAAAGGACCTATAGGATGACCAATTTTAGCTAAAATTCTAGTTTCCTATCAGCTCAAGTAGTCTTATTCCTACCTGGGCTGATAGGATAAAAAGTAAAAGTTCCTAAGAAGTCACTTGATCATTGATTTGACTTTTTAAATTAAAAATAGAATTAGAACGTACCTTCGTTTAATTAATTTGCAAATGGATCATTTTGCTTATAGCATTTTTTAAACTCATTGTTTGACACTACTACCTCCAAGAAAATTGGTCTTTTGGTAATAATGTATTTTTTTAGGATAGTAACATTATATGTTAAGTTAACCTAAAATTATTTTAAATAAATATGAAAAGGTGTTGTAATGTTGCCAGGTTTAGTGCACACACCTCTTTTATGTTCTTAGATAGTGTAGCTATATATAGGTATATGTTATATATATATATTATTCTAAAATTTTGAGAAAAAGCATACCTACCTTTTGTAAGTTTATTTAAATTGATAGTCAATTTTAGAATTAATTTCTCTCATATTTTTTATGTCTCCTAACTAACAGAAAATAAATAACATTTACAAAAATTGTCTACGATGTTCTACACATGAAACACTGGAATATCCCAACTTAGTACTCTCAGATTTCGGTATTTAAATTCTAAATGAAGCTCTGTTTAGTTAAACTAGATGGCATTGTGTGTCAGATGCCCATAACAGTTATTTATCAATTATTAAAAAAAAATTAAGCCAAGGTACGTAAAATATATTCATAAATATGCATCTTCAAGTTATTAAATAAAAAAATGTGTGTTACAGAGAAAGGCTTTTGTAAAATAGTTATATAATATGATGTATGTTTGCTAAAGCCATTTTATGTCCAAGTAAAATCTATCAATATTTAAAATGTAAACACTATTTGTTAAAAAAAAACGACAATATCCATAGAGTGAAAAGCTTATAATTATTGTGCTTCAAATGAGTCGCAGAGTTACTACATTATGCATTTCTATAATATATTATTGTAACAAATATTGTATCTATATCATTTATAATTATTAAAAAGATAAAATTTGAAACAATAGAACCACCTACCATTAAGAACTTAAATGATTATAGTTCTCATTCTTCATCCTGCTTATTATCATTAAAAATAATAATATATCGTTAAAATCCCGACTGTGTCAATAAATACCCACTCATAAATATGTATATATATTTACAATCTTTTTTTAATTAGAGGAGGAAATAAATTACAGTAATAAATATATTTCGGCGCCAAAATCCGCCATTTTGAATTTCACTGTTTGAAGTCAATGATAAAATTCACATTTATTAATTTTATGTTCTGTTAGGTTTCAGTCAAATGTGATAGTCAAAATAAGTAATTCTTTTCTGGAACAGTCGGGAATATAAAAAATAGTATATATGTTACCTTAAGATTGTCAAAACCTTTAATCTATCTCGCGAGATTGCAAACAGTCGAAAGATTGTGAAATGGTATCGACGAATCGAAGGCGCGCGCTGATTGGTTGATCAGCATATGTCCCCCGCCGCCATATTTGTTTGTTAATTCGTCTTTGCTGCCGAATGTAAAGCATTTTTGTGATTGTAAATTGATTTCATGTTGAAAATACCTAACAGCTTTAGAAATAGTTAGATAAAATTGTTGTGACAGTAAAATTAATTTGTGATTAATTAAAGAAGTTTTAACCTGACTCTATGGCCATTGAACGGCCTACTGTTAAACCGACCAATCAGGGACAGTTGACAATATGACGCCCGTAAACAGTATATCACAGTTGACAATCTATCGATAGTTTGCAATCTCGCTAGGTAGATTATAATCTAACGGTTTTTAAAATCTACAAAAGTTTTTACAAATTCTTCCCGTGTCAGCTTCTTTGTAGTTGTTATACCAATCTAATATCCCACAAGATGTATATTTTTCTACCAAGAAAATTGTAATAAGACTGGTTTGAGTTTGATTAGATAGCAATACTGTGTAGTTAGGTAAATATATAAAGTGACTTTTTAAGTTTAAATAAACTTTATTTAATGCCCGTTTGCTTTTTATTTGTGTTACAAAATATACTGCTAGCAAAAATACTTGTCAATTTGCAAGAGTAGTCATAGTGCGATCTAAAGGCGCTTCTCCACCAAAATTGTTGGCAATTTCAGTGTTTCCCACTGTTTGCAACACTTCAAAATATCGCCAACTTTTGTTTCCATTGTGTCTACACCGAGTCGCCAACAATTTGAAAAACATTCGAAATAGGCGTCACCATAGAGCCAATAAATATCTGCAACATGCGTATTCTTTTGAAATTTACCGCCAAAAACGGAAACACTGTTCTCAACATTTGTTGCCAACACAAGGAAATTACAGAAACTTTTGTCACCACCACGTGTTGACAACACAAAAATTGACAACTTTTGTTCGGTGGAGACCCGGCTTAATGTAATAAGATTTAATAAAGTCGGTATGTTGCTACTGTGCGAAAGTAATTCCAATTTCAAATTTTTTTGATTGCACGGTTTACCTAGCGGCTTAACTGGTCGCCACGCCGTTTTCTACTGCGCCAAGTGTTGAGGGTTCAAATCCTACATGGGACAGCACTTTGTGTGATCCACAAATTTTTGTTCAGTCTGGGTGTTCTTTGTGTCCTTTTCATGTAAGTTAGTAAAGTCCCCAGCGACACTGGATATAATTATGATGATGATGATGCAATCCGACCGATTTCGGCCATGGCGACCACTTCGACCTCTTATAGGGCTTGGCGCTGATGCGCCCGGAGATGGCTTATATAGCCGATTTTCGCAGCAAACTCTCTTGCACAAAGTGGGCATGTGAGCTTACCGCTCTCGTAATATAGTGAATGGCGGCGAGTGGACGAGCTTTAAGCTCATCGCGCTTGGCGTCGAGGTCAGCTAAACGCTGTTCTTCAAATTCGCGGATTTGCTTCTTTACAATCTCGCGCCATTTCGGTCGCTGTGCTGCCAAACTCTCCCAGCGAGATGGCTCTATATTGCATCTTTTCATGTGACGCTTCAGAACATCTTTATATCTGAGGAGTTGTCCGCCATGCTTTCGCTTGCCCTCCTTTAGCTCAGAGCAAAAGATGCGCTTCGCCACTCTGTCCGCGGTGGTGTGTGTGACCGCACCATCGAAGTTGCCAACGCATCAAATATGCCTCAATACCACCAACATTGGCGCGTCTTAGAACTTCGGTATTACGCACCCGATCGGACCATCTGATCTTCATCTTCCATGACTAATGCGGGAGTTGTCTTTTTTGAAAAATGAATAAAAGAGTGAAGCCAATATGAATACCGCCGAACTAAAGGGAAGCGGAGAGCAAAACTAACCGATAGAATTGGGATTCATTTTTACTTAATTTACATTAAAGTACCTAAGGCTATCTAGGCTATGCGAGTAGTCCAAAATCTAACGATACGCTCTAATCCAGAACTAGAGTCGAAACTAACTACATTGTGTGCGAAACATTATTCTGTCGATGTGTTGAGCACTGCCACAAACAAATCTTCAAAATGTACCTACTGGAGACAAATTTCTTAACCTTACGGTTACAGGTTATTACTTATTATGTATTAGCTGACCCACGCAACCTCGTTTTCGTCTCCTATTGCCCGTAGCGTAATAATTTTCCCCCGTTTTTGTAACATTCTTGATTGGTGCTTCGCTCCTATTGGTTAGCCTTCCTCGATAAATGGACTATCTAACAGTGAAATAATTTTTCAAATCGGACCAGTAGTTCTTGAGATAAGTTCCAGCAAACAAACAAACTCTTCAGATTTATATATTAGTATAGTTAAATATAGGTAGGTACTGCTCTCAAAATGAACGTCTAAAATTTAACTTCTATCTAGTTCATTTAGTAGGGCCTCTTAAATCTTTAATCATATCGTTTTTAAGAAATAGAAACAATAATCATTTTTCAGAACGTTTATTCACCATCAACACGTTATTAGGCATAATTATGTACTTACACAGAAACAACAATATTATCGATAGAAATTTATAGTTTACATTCGTATCGCAACACTAGCTATATGTATTCTATTTTGATATGCTAACATACGCTCTCACCGATTTACAAGTTCCCGAGTCTGAAGTACGAAAAACAAAGTTACTAAGCAAAGTATTTTAGAACAGGCAACCGTCAATTACTTACAATATTTTATTATTTCTATGTGAATTGTAACTTGACGAATGTAAAACTGCTGTGTGGGAACATAGCAGTTATAATGTTAGAGAATGTTGGATAACATTTCTTAACAAATTGTAACAAATGTTATAAAATGTTACAGATGTTATACAATATCGTGTAACTGTAACAACATATAACATGTAGCAAATGTTATAAAATGTTATCGTGTTACACAATTTTTTATACCGTTATATAACTGCTATGTGGGAGCACCTTGTGACAAACAAAAAAATATTGATCGTTGCTTAAGCGATCATACCAATTTTATTAAACTACTTACTCCTGAGTAGTTTTTTCGAATTTCTTATAAAAAGTGTTCTCTAAATAATATTTAATTTAGTTAGTCATGCACTAAAAATAATTATTCTTCAGTTAACAAGCGTTAGTTGCATTTTTAACTAAGAATTATAATTTAATTAAATTAGCTATGCACTAAAAATAACTTAGTGAATAAAGATTAAATTTCATAACAATACCTACTGAGAATCTACAATTTCATAAAAATACTGTTTTTCTTAGAGCAGCATATTGTCCAGTAAAACAAAATATCGGGCCGTTTATAATATAGAATATGCTGAACGTAAATTTATATATTAACATATTTAAATAAACTAAAAAAATATTGAGTGAAAATTACAAAATATTTTTTCATAAACACATGAAAGTAATATTGCTTAGTTACCTATAGTTACAACACCTACGAGGAATACGGTGGCTTATTTTTATGACTTCGAAGTCATTTATTACTTATATTTTTGTTCACAATGTTCAAAGTCACAGGACTTTCATCGCATTTAAATAGAGCCCCATTTCTTGAAACAGATTTTTAGATTCAAGTATAAGCGGACTGTGGAGGTAGTATTGAATAGAACTCGGTGTACAAGAGCATGATAAACGCTTCAGAATATGGTAAATGATCAGCTTTCAATGGTGCCTTTTGCAGCTTAATGAGCATAAGTTAAATAGTATGATGAACACCGAACCTTTTCATTTAAATCTAAGGCTTTGCTATCTACCTGAATTCTAGCATTAATGTAAAACTTCGACGAACTAAGAAACAAATTACAGAATTACGGAAAACTTACAGAAGATGAATTTATAGAAAAAGAAAAACTGCCTAACTAGCCGTCCGTCTTTTTGCACTGAATCAAAGTTACTTGCAATTTATTATGATCTGAGTGCGTGATTGTGGCAAGTAATGAAGTAAAACTAATAACTTAAATTTATCTAAACAATTTGATTTTTATAACCCTACATACAGATCCGTGATCATAAACTATTTACTGGTTTCATGAAACATAAGATTTATGAAACATTGAAGATGATTAACTAGTTAGCGTCAGTTTTTTTACTAAAATGATATGTATTTGCGAGATATTGAATTAGAAACTTGATATGATAGGTTTCTTAAATCTACGGTAACAATAAATTTAATAAAAAGAGTACGACATTTATTTGTGTACACGTAGGTAACGGCGCAGTATTTAATTGACTTCAATGAAACGCGTTTATTTAAGACAGTGAATGTTATGGGTTTTCTTATTTCTTACTTAACATTATGATAAATTGCAACACCTCAATTACTTACTGGTAGTAGTTAGATAAGATATAGTGGAACTAGTTAATAAGATTTTCTATAGCAAGATCTAATTAACCAGTTACATTGTATCTAATAATTTGTAGATCATTAACAAAAGCTTCTTTTCTTATTTTCAGTTAAAATGGTAACTGATGTTAATGTTAAGATTTATTTGTGTTGAACTGGAATATACGGATTAGTGCATTAGTAGAAGAGTAACGTATTTATTTTTGTTTTCGGAGAACATAATTGTTTCGTATTTTTATTATTTTTAATTTATCAATCATAGCTTCATGTTATTATTTATCAAGCTGCACATCAAGCTATTTTTTTGTCTCTGCGTCTTGTAACGTGCCATTAAAAATAGGTCCTATTTCGTAATCAATTGTAACATTTTTTAATATGAAATATGAACCTTAAAGTGTGTCTAAATATAGACTGATAATATATAAACTGAAACAAATATGAACTATATTTATAACTTACACTTAGTAGTATAAGGTATAACTATAACAACATCAATTGGCGTTATTTTTGTGCATATATAAAATCCTAACTCATTTTAATATATTCATCAATTAATTTTCTACATATATTTACAATAACGGCAAGTAAATCTATAGCTTTCATTAAATAAATAACAAAATGTTAGTATACTATTTGATATTGGAAGATCGTTGTATAGCTTTACAATACATACACACATCAAAAGTGTCTAGGGATCAACATATGTGTCTAGGGATCAACATATATTTTTGCAATAACTTTTCTCCTGATTGATATTAATTAAAATTTTCTTTAAGGATTCATCAAATAAAGTGTTTTCGTTTGTCACAGTAACGATAAACCAAGTCACCTTTGCATTAATAAAGAAATTTGCCATTTTCCTAATAAAGGGATTTTTGACATTTGAACCACTAACATTAAAGTTCGAAAAAAAGACTGAAATAACAGTTTTCTTTAAAATTTTATTAGGTAACTTAAACAATTAATAATCCGTGTTTCTACCGCGAACACTAACAACACAAGAATTGGTTTGGCATACTCAAAATGAGTTCATCCAAATCATGGCCGCCCATGTTCGTTGCAACAACAAAAAAAGGTCTTCTTGCGACTGGATACCCTCCATATTCGGCAGAGCTCTTCTCTGTAGCATATCCCATGCATGCTCAATCGGGTTCAAGTCTGGCGACTGAGCAGGCCAGGGCCAAAGCCACATCTCAATCTCAAGAAATCCGCATAAAAATGCTTGATCCCTAGACACTTTTGATGTGTGTATATTGTTAATATTGTCGATTTCCACATTATTTAATTTGCTGTCACTTCTTAGATTGAAGATTTTTTTACGGTATAGGTTTGAATAAAAATGGTGTATAGTCTTAAACCGATACAAATAAAAAAAACTACACATTTTCACACAGCTGTCTAATTAGGCAGAGCCTATACTACGGTAACTAGACTGCTGATAAACATTTTTTTGTTTTTAAATACATACATATTAAGGATTAATTATCTAGACTTCTCTCTTGAGTGGGATCGAACCCGTTACTCTTAGCGGCCAGGGCCACCAACCAATATTAAACCAATAGGTAAACATAATTAAAATATATTTTTTTAGTTTCATGAGAGTTAAGAGCTGTGTACGTACAATATGTACGTACATACGTCTTTTTCCAATTTTATTTGTCAGAATGGCACTTATGAAAACACAAAAATTATGGTTGCATATCATTTCTAATTAACACCTAGTATGTGCGCAGTTACTAAACTATGAATCTAATTAGTGCATATTATAACAAGTACATAATTATAATGACATTTTAATGAGCTGTAGAATAATAATTGTATATAGATAAAAGAATAATTGTAAATAGTTAATCAGATAACAACATAAACTTATCATTTAAAATCTTACATTTATTGTCATCGTAATAACCAGGAATACAATAAATAAATAAATATTTCGGACATCTAACACACAACGCCATCTAGTCCCAAGATAAGCAGAGCTTGTGTTATGGGTACTAGACTACTGATATAAATACATATATATATACTTTTTTTTGTAAATACAAACATATATACATAGCAAACACCCAAACTCCGAAACAAAAAACGGAAAAACGACAGGAGCTTGTCGCTCAACTTGACCACATTCTGGGCCGCATTTCTCAATGGGGCTCTGAGAACCTAGTCGAGTTCAACGCCAAGAAAACACAGGTGTGCGCATTTTCTGCCAAAAAATCTCCATTCCTTCCCCTTCCGACTTTTCAGAACACTCAACTGCCACTACAAGGCAGACTCGATATCCTGGGCATCTGCCGCGACCTCAACCCGCGCGAGTACGTTGAGAGCGTCACTAAGGCGGCCTCGCGGAAGTTAGGTGTTCTAAACAAGGTGAGACGGTTCTTCTCGCCGGAGCACCTGTGTCTTTTTAATAAGACCCAGGTTCGCTCGTGCGTGAAATACTGTTCTCACCTTTGCGAAGGTGCCGCGCAGTATCTGTTCGACGCTCTCGACCGGTTGCAGCGGCGAGCAATCCGAATTGTCGGCAGTCCTGAAGCCACCGAGTCCCTTGAGCCTCTACAGATGCGTAGAGATATCGCCTCTATGGCCTATGGAGATATGTCCTCTATCGTCTTTATCATGGTGAGTGTTCTGAAGAGCTTTTCCGACTAGTCCCGCCTTCTCCCTTCCTCTACAGGACTACACGTGCCAGCCTCAGAAGTCACCGCCTCAGAGTGGAAGACATACGCTCTCGCACTCATCGATTCGGTTCTTCTTTCCTGTGCCGATCGGTTAAAACCTGGAACTCACTACCAGCTCACGTGTTTCCGTCCAACTATGATCCCAGGTCCTTTAAGCGGGGCGTGAAAAAGCATCTCATTAGGCCGCCATAGTGCTGGTCGCCATGCTGCACTGTCCTTGTTCACATTGAGGATGGTGACCACCACTCTTGGATTCTGCTTGTGCTTTCCATCAGGCAGGGCAGAGTCATTTTGGCAGCTAAAATATATAAAAAAAAATGTAGATCAAACAAACATTTGCTCCAACCCAGGATTTGAACCCGAGACCTCAAGCACAGCAGTCACATTCACTACCACTGCGCCACCGAGGCAGTTCACAGAATACAATTTCACAGTCATTCATAATAATTTAATGAAAAACGAACTAATGAAAAAATCTATTTCAACAAATGTTCAATAAGCCTGACTAAAATTACACACTTAGTTTAGTTATAACCACACATTATTCGCTTTTATATGTTTAGCCGTTTTATTGGTGATGTGCGCATAATATTATACTTACAAGTCACTTTAATGTAAGTTCATTATATTTGACAATGTGATAAAGTGTATTTTTAGTTCAACTTGCACAGTGTAAGTGAAACTAAAAACGTTTGTTTTTCAATTTACGCAATATCTGTGTAATATGAACTTATAATTATTATTATTTCATAATTTACATACTATCTGTTGAATATAAACCAAAAATTATTGTTTTCTAATTTATATTATAAATGTGCGATACAAACTAAAAGTGACTGCCTCGTTAACAGTAAACTCCTATACTCGATCAAGGTATAAATTAGCCAGATTTTAATTACAGTAGAATCGCGATAATCCGGCCCCGGTCTAATCCGGCACTCCTTGTAATCCGACGCTGACAATAAAAAAAAAAATGATAAGACCGCTTATATCATAATGAATCTTTCAGTAAATTTAAATTATATTTTTAAATAATATAATGAAGTATGATTTGTACTTCAGAGTATCTATGTAACATAATTAATTATCTTATCATTGTATCTGTAATTTGTCGGATTACAACGTACTCGCTTGTAAAAAAATCGGAACTATTGGGGGTCTTAGGCAGTAACTCTATAATCCGACAATTTCGGTAGTTCGACACTACCCTGCAAAACATTTGTCGGATTACCGCGATTCTACTGTATATGTAGATTGTATTGTCACTTTATACATTTTTAACACTTTATTGTCATAAATAACTGCCAACATGCAATAAGTACTGTAAACATCTGTTAAACATTCATATAGATAGGTAGGTAGGTACTATAACACACTATTAATAGGATCTAAATATTATATATAAAATATCTACTATTTTATTTTACAAGCGACATTATTGTCATACGTCGACTAAGTTTTATTGTCATAGTCATACGTTGTAAATAACTGGACTAATATGATTCGAAATATTTGGTTCTTAAAAACATATTACTAAATATTAAATATAACAACCAAAATCTAGACTTTCAACATCATTATTGTCATTTAATATTAAAAAGAAAATATAAAAAATAGCAGTCTTCTACACTGAAATGTATTATTTATTAGTATATATATACAAAGAATATATAAAAACTTTCATAAATGGCTATTATTGTCCAAATATTTTAGTCGATTTTCCTATCGCATTTTACTAAAACCGTTTAATAAGCGGCCGTTTTTTTTTAATAAATTAGTCAGAATTTATACAGAATACTAGTTTTTTCATAATTAAAAAATATCAAAATTCAATAATCAACAATGTAATGATACAAAGGACAAGTTATTCCAACTATCAAAGTTTAATAAACTACAAACTACATTTAATATATCGGAAATGTCTCAAACGATATAAGCACACAATGTGCTTCAGATATGTCTATGATGCATATGCATCACATGTGCTCATTTTGAAGCCTACATTGAAACCAGGGCTTTTCTAATATGTTACATGACAGTTCTTTTAATTTAGTGATGGAACAGTCACATGGTATTTGATTCTTCCTAAAATTAAGGGATAATATTACTATTATTATTTTTAAATACACATTTTACTATTCTACACGTTAACAGCCAGCCAGAAACTGATTTACTTTCGTAAACAATGCTAACTTATAACATCTTTTTTTTTTTTATTGAAGTCTTCTGAAAACAGATCTAACGAAACGGGAAGCAAGACCCTTGAAATATAGAAAGGGTCGCTTCATAAATGACGGAGTTCTGAAGCTACAAAGAAAAAATATCATACAGCCGAAAACCTTCTTCTTTTGAGTCGTTTAAAAACGAAAACGTTTGAAAACACACCCGATTATAACATCGCTAAGTTTAATAATATAATTTTACCTATGGTCACGATATCAACAATTCAATCGAAATGATGGGCGATCAAGATAATTTTTTACAAATATGTATTGGACGCGATTGATCTTCTAAATATTGTTATTATATTATTTACGATATTCGTCTTCCGAGATCTTAAATCCCTTTCCATATAGATAATAAGCTAACTTCAGAATGATTGTCCTACTTCTCTTCTTTTAGTACTGTTTCGTTCTATTCTTCATCATCGGTTTCACAGCACCCTGGCCAACAGCAACCTTCAGTCCCATCTGGTCTGGTACAGAACAAAAGAGTTTCGGTGGTAGACACTGGTCTCGGTTCTATGCCATGGAAGTCGCGAAGTTCTTCTGCAGGGAACCACGCTCTTTCTTCGTCATCTATGATTGGGATCCCGAAGTATCTGGAATTGAAAAAAAGTGTGTAAACGTAGCTCTCGCTCAGGTTGAACTGTAACATACCGAAGCTTTACAGTTTTCAAAATTGTTTATGTAAAAAAAACCATTTTTTTTTTGTATATCGAAACGAAACACCTGTCTACAAGAGCCAACTCGAACAATAAGATAACTCACTACCCATTATTCGGAACTTTTGAATTAAAATCTCTTGGTTGGTATACTTACGTACCCAGCTAACAATCATTAGAGAATTCCGAGATACCATATAAAGCCATTCGCATTTGCCGTCTCTTTAAATTAATTTTGAATCTATCAGTGAAACATTGTTACGACACCAATATTGCAAAACTATTACTACTCATAAAGACACAAGTAGCAGTAGAACATGATATTGTTACAAAACAATAATCATGTCTACTGATATAAAACTGTATTTTTATATAAATGAAAATACCAAAATGAAGTGCCTGATGGAAAGCATCAGCAGAGAGTGATGGTCACCAAACTCATTGCAAATAAAAACAATGCAGCATTGTGACCCACATTAAGGCGGCTCTCATCAACGATACAAGTCAGCACAAATGCTGTCATTTACGGTTGATCTTCTGTGAGAAGGTAGTACCGTCCCGGTCGAGATGGCCCGTTCGTGCTAAAAGTCAGCGTACTTAAGACCTAGAGTTCTTAAGTCATATGCCAATTTATAAAAAAGGTTTTTGAAAAAGTAGTTTTGTACTACGTTAGAAATAATCTGTATGTATTAGGTATATTACTAGTAAAGATAGCTAGGCCAATGGAAAAAATGCTTAGACTACTAACCTGCAAATAGCCAATAATGGAATCCAAAGTACAGATGCCATCACGAGTATCAATACCAATAAAACTGCCCATATTGGCCAGGGCTTCTTTTCTGTGTCTCCTATTGACTTGATCCATGCTTCGTAACTGGAACCTTCGGTAGCCAGCTCCCAGAAAGAAGACACGAGTATGGACAGCATGGCTAATGGTGATAGATATTTCCAGCAGATCAACCAGTATATACCCGGGCGTTGGCCTGTCATCAATTGGATGTCGTCAGCAAATCTGGAACATGAAAAAGATTTTGAATAGTCTTTAAATCTATGTATAGATTACTACGTGAAACAAAAACTTTGTACCTCGTTTGACGAAATTTATGCGAACGAAAGAGCATGGAATTTGTCATAGTTAAAGTTTAAATGAAAGAGAAGTGCAGAAAACTAAAATAGAAAAAAAATGAATTATAGTTGAATTTCGACCACTATTTAATGAAATAAATGATTGTGGTTTAAATTTGTTCTGGATGTGCACTAATAAAGTTAATAAAATTAATCTATCAACTTCTTGATCGCAAATCACGATAATTGTTTTGTTTATCCAAAGTTACAATCAAATCACGTTGGTTACATAACAATCAGAATCGCTTCGTTCCGCGGTTTAATTTGCGTTTGTTGTTGTATCTTGTTCATCTCACGGGAACACTCCACAACCCTGAGGGCGAAATTTATTCGAAGAATAACGATTGCCATAGATGTTCATGACCACCAGAACCGAAGGGCGTGAAACACCGCGAAAGGGGCTGTTATTAATAACTTCTTGTAAAAAAAAACTCAACACTTTTGGGCCGATTTAGGAATCAAACTATAGCAATCGCTGGACCAATAAGGGGTTTATAATATTATTTCAGAATTATTAAATACTAGTTATTGCCCGCGGCTCCGCCCGCGTGTATGTCGGTTATCGCGGCAAATAGTAGCCTATGTGTTATTCTGATATATAAGCTATATTACTGTAAAGTTTCTCATATATTTAAATGATCTAGCTTATTATGTAAGTGATAATCATGAGATTGTATTGTTCGCGGATGACACAACCTTAATTTATAAAGTTAGGCGCCAACTTGACAGTTTTACTGAAGTCAACAGTGCACTATTGAAAGTGGTACATTGGTTTAATACAAATAACCTTCTCCTTAATGAGAAGAAAACTAAATTCATTAAATTCTCTACACCAAACGTTAGGCATGTTACAACCAATGTTCGATTGAATGGACTAGAGTTGGATCCTGTGGAATCTACTGTATTTTTAGGTATTACTATTGACGCTAAGTTACAATGGGGTCCCCAAATAGAAAAACTATCCGGTAGGCTAAGCTCAGCGGCTTTTGCTGTAAAAAAGATTCGACATTTAACTGATGTTGATACAGCTAGAATAGTTTACTTCAGTGACTTTCATAGCATAATGAGTTACGGTATCCTACTCTGGGGTAACTGTGCAGATATTAATGTCATATTTGTTTTACAAAAACGCGCCGTACGAGCCATTTATAAATTAGGCCCTCGAGTTTCTCTCCGTTCCAAATTTAAAGAGATAAATATTCTGACTGTATCTTCACAATATATATACGAAAATTTAGTTTATGTTCAAAAAATATATCAAAGTCTCCTAAAATCAGTGATGTTCATTCTGTAAATACCAGAAACAAACATAATCTTAGTGTTAACGTCACTCGTCTCCACAGAGTAGGCAACTCGTTCATGGGACAATGTATACGCTTTTACAATAAACTCCCTATTGATATTAGGAATTTGCCATTAAAGAAATTTAAGAATATCATAAAATCTAAGTTATCCGCAAAGGGATATTATACCATAGCAGAATATCTTGATGATAAAACCGCCTGGGATTGAGCTGCCCATTCTGTACATGCTGTTTATTTTGAATGTTTAAATTTATTTTGATGTGACGATAATTTATAGTTTGAAACAAATTCAATTTAAATTATTGCTATTGTTGACATTTTTTTTAAATTATTATCTTTACTGATTATTGTAATTGTGACTCAAATTGTAATTATCATATTTCTTTTATTGAAATGATGTCTTTTGCATATTGTCTGGACTTTAAAAGAGACTGTGATCCCTGAGTTTGTTTCGTCCTTTCTTCTCAGGGCTAGTCCAGTTAGGAAAGGCCGAACTCATCTGCTCAAAAAAAAAAGTTTTACTTGCAAAAGTGTTCATGTAACCTAATTGCAGAATAAATGATTTCATTTCATTTCATTTCATCCAAATCCGTTCAGTAGTTTTTGCGTGAAAGAGTAAACATACATCCATCCATCAGTCCATACTTACAAACTTTCGCGTTTATAATATTAGTAGGATTATTTTACCGTGTAGATAAAATAATACATCTAATGTGTAAGTCAAGTTATCTTAAACATAATACGAGATGATTATTACGACCAATTATTATAAGAATTCTGGAATTAAGTCGTAATCCTCGCCTTGCCTTCGCCTTAAGAATCCAATTTCACACCTCATTATCCCTTAATACAATGTCAGTGATACCGTAGGAAAACGATTAGAATTACAATAAATTTTCAAGATCAACGGGAAGTACCAATAAAAAGAAACGACAAAGAAAAATGGAGGATACTTTGGAGGGGTCTGTAGGAATAAAAATTTAAGAACTTTTGCGTAGAACAAGTTGTTCGAAGTTTGATAAAATAAATATAAAAAAATTTTTTTGCACGTGACCTTGAACTTTTAGTTAAGTTAGTCGATTAATCTTTTTTTTTCATACGATTTGGCCAGAAACGCTCCACCCGCGCGCCCTTGCGGCTTTATCTGTAGATACCTACCAAGTCATTCTAGAAAATATCGCCGTGTGCTGATAAAAATCGACTAAATGAAACTACTTGCAATATATTTTACTGTTTCTTGCATTTTTAACCGACTTCGAAAAAAGGAGGAGGTTCTCAATTCGACTGTATTTTTTTTATGTTTGTTACCTCATACATAACTTTCGACTGGGTGAATCGATTTTGATGATAATTTGAAAGCTGGTGCTTCCCGTGTGGTCCCATTTAAATTTGGTCCAAATTGAAGTCGGTTTTTTTTTGTTAAAAGTTGTGATTATTTTTATTAAAGTAGAGCTGAAACTCAAGTATATGAATACAAGTACATACATATATGAATATGACGTCTTCACTATATAGATATAATAGTTGAACCACGCAACTTCGCTTGCGACTCTTTTAAATTATACTTGACTCCTGGACTATTGCTCTGAGAGTGATGTTATCCTATCTTAAAAAACGCAAATAAAAAACGTGAAAATCGGTTAGATATTTTCGGAGTTCATCGTGATCAACAACGTGACACGAGAATTACATAAAATAGATGTAAGTATTGATGTTTTTGACGTGACAACATCTTATAATTCGATGGAGCCGGTTGCACACACGTTGGATGTTTTTTGGAAGTCGTTTTTTTTTTGGAAAAAGTTTTTATTTTTCAGTTTTTAGTGCAAACAATCGTTGGTAAGTAGTAAAGGCGTGTCTCCTGCTCCCAAAAATAACAAAACAAACTAAAGAAATGTTTTTGCAAACCATGTTAGCAGACCATTGCCGTCTCCTGCGACTTTAAACAAACGTCACACACGAACATCAAACATAGGGATACGGTGTCGATTGGAAAGTATCGATACTGTACTCATGAGTAGCAACGAATAAAAAGTATCGTACTCATAAAAGTATCGAAACGGAAGTATCGATACTTCAAAGTATTGAGTACTTTTCTTACCGAAGCCGACCGAACCTTTTTAGAGTTCTGTAGCCAAATGGCAAAAAATGAACCCATGGATTCGTCATGTCTGTCTGTCTATCCGTCCGTCCGTATGTCACAGCCACATTTTTTCGAAACTATAAGAACTATAATGTTGAAACTTGTTAAGTAGATGTATTCTGTGAACCGCGTTATGATTTTCACACAAAAGTAGAAAAAAATCAATAAATTTTTGTGGGTTCCTCCCCATACGTAGAACTGAAACTCAAGAAGTTTTTTTTCATCAAGCCCACACCTGTAGGGTATCTATGGATATGTCTTTAAAAATGATATTGAAGTTTCTAATATCATTTTTTTTCTAAACTAAATAGTTTGCCCGTGAGACACTTTCAAAGTGGTAAAACGTGTCCTGTAACTTCTAAAATAAGAAAATGATAAAACTAAAAAAAAAATATGATGTAAATTGCCATGCAAACTTCCACCGAAAAATTGGTTTGAACGAGATCTAGTAAGTAGTTTTTTTAATACGTCATACATCGTAAACCGCAATTTGTCTTTCATTCAATCAACTCATTTATAAAAATAAAATAAAAAATTATATTATGTTACTTGCTGCTACGGAACTCTTCATAGGCGAGTCCGACTCGCACTTGGCCGCTTTTTATTTTTGATTGACGGATTGGAAAATCATTCCATAATAGAACATGACATCAAAAACAGATGTCCGAAATGACTAACAAAATAGTTATTTAATTTTGGAAACAATTGAATGGCTCATAGTGCTGATGTTAGGTAACCTTTTAATATTATTTAAATTGTCCTATAAAGTATAAATATGAATACTATTAGTATTAATATAAGTTCAGTTCAGTTACGAGAAGCATAAAATGAAAATAAAAAAAATTTAAAAATAGGTATCTTCCGGTTGGCAGTGCGATCAAGTGACATATTGTTATTGTTCCTCCCAGTTTTTAATGTAAAATCAGTGAAAATACTTACGAGATTTCTATAAAAACGTTCACAACTTAAAACTAAAGGGACAGAGTGCTCATATAACGTGTTGAATAAAAGAAATAAGTGCTATCATCACCAAACTAAGTGCCGACATTCAACATAATCACAATTTGAGGGCATTTTCATTAAACAGTGTACCCTCAAAATATTTGAGTTCATTTTCTAAAGTTGCGTTTTACAATAAAATTGTACGGTGCTACCAACTGAACCGCTTCAATCTGACGCTTGACAGAAAAGGAGTGCTACCAACTTATACGCACTAATAGTTTTTACGTCCGGTTCTACGTACTAATACCATGGAGAATCTACAAAACATTCAAGATTTTTTTGAAAAAATGAAAATTGAAATGGCAAACCAAACAAAAGAAATTATATCGAAGATGGATGATAAATTACTACCATTATTAACCGAAATAAAAGAACTGAAAGCAGAAAACACCTACTTGAATGAAAAAATTGTTTATGTTGAAAAACTAAATAGAAAAAACAATCTTATTTTTCACGGCCTTAAAGAAAGTGAGAATTCGTTGACTGAGCTTATAGAAATAACAGTTGGAAAATTAAAAAATGATCTTAACATTACACTTGATAGTAGAGATATTGATATCATACATCGTATTGGCAAAAAGGACAACAAACAAGCGAAGGTCAGGCCAGTTCTCATAACTTTAGTTAATGGCTGGAAGAAAACTGAAATAATTATAAATAAAAAGAAACTTAAAGATGGTTATATAACTGAAGACTTTCCGAAGGACGTGTTACTGAAAAAGAAGGAATTACAAAAGCAGCTAGTACAAGAAAGGAATAATGGAAACTTTGCTATTATAAAGTACGATAAGCTTATTGTTAAGGAGGGTGAAGGGGCATATAATATAGAGAAACGTAAAAGACAAGACTCAAACTCACCAAACAATCAGCAACAGCCGAAAAAGCAATATGTCATATCCAAAGCAAAAAAAGTTAATGCGTTCGATGTAATGCGTGGAAGAAGTAACTCTTTATCACTCACCAAGGAATCTGAGCACAGTTCATAGGATATCGCCATCAGCTACCGGAACGTAACAAAAAATACGAAAACACAACTTCTAACCGACAAAACAAAAACATTTCCCAAGCCGACTGGTCCTCGTGGGAAATTAGACCAACACCCTCTTTCCAAAAAGGATGATAATAAAACAAATAATACTAAGAACCACAAAGACAATAATTTAAAAATTTGCACATACAATGTAAGGTCCTTAGCATCAACAGAAAAGTATCTTGAGTTATCACATGCATTGGAAAATATTAATTACGATATAGTAGGACTTTCTGAATTGAGAAAAATGGGTTGCAACATTGAAGAGTACAATGATTGCATTCTATGCTACATAGGACAAACAAAGGGACTACATGGAGTAGGATTTTTGATAAAAAAGGCACTGAAAAACTACATAACAAATTTTACTGGCATCTCAGAAAGAGTGGCATTGCTACAACTTAATTTCGTGGGCCTTAGTTTGTCAATTGTCCAAGTATACGCACCTACCGAAAACTCTAGTGAAGACGAAATTCAAAAATTTTACAATGACCTCACATTAGCACATGACCTAGCTGAAGAAAAAATACTAGTTATTGGAGACTTTAACGCAAAAATAGGGCAACCCAAAACTGAAGAACAACAGATACTAGGTAAATACGGTTATGGAATACGAAACGAAAGGGGTACGAGATTGATAGAGTACGCCCTTGAACACAAACTATCTATTATGAATACATATTTTAAGAAAAAAACAAACAAAAAATGGACTTGGGAATCCCCAGACCATAAACATAAAAACGAAATACTACATTTGAAATACTAAACAACATAAATTTCGCGTCTGATCATAGAATGCTAAGAGCTACAGTCAGGTTATGTGACCCAAAAAAGAGCAGAAAGAATTTTAATTCAAATCCAAATGACTTTTTAACCCAAGAAGATATCAACACATACTTGAACAATCTGATGTATTACGACGTCGATGGAAAAGTAGCAGAACTTATACATGTCCAAGACTATTACGACACCCTAGAATACGCACTAACGTCATGTTCAACTTTGAAAAATACAGAAAAGAAACGTAAAAGACATAAAATATTTAGCGATAATACAATATCATTAATAAAAAGACGCACAGAACTTATATCCGCAAAAAACAAAACTAAGGAGATGAAAAGGCAACTTGGGCAACTATTTAAACAAAGCAACAAAGAGATAAAGAAAGACTACAAAAAACATAGACAGGACACTATAACACAGAGCATAGAAAAGTTCAGAAGTACTAAAAGAGCGTTTAAGGAATTAAATTTAAATAAAAGGTGGATACAAAAATTACAAACTAAAAGTAAAAAAACGAAAACTAGGCAAGACATATTAGATCAAGCAACCAATTTCTATAAAGAACTGTACATGAAAAGAAACCAAGAGAATAACATCGAAGAAATAGTAAACTACAATCATAACGCTGAAAATATTTTGCCAATAGAAGAAAGCGAAGTATTCGAACATATTAAATTATTAAAAAATTCAAAAAGCCCTGGGCCGGATAAGATAAGGAATGAAATGCTTAAGTACTCTGCACCAATACTACTTAAACACTTCACAAAACTTTTTAACCTCATACTGGAAACAGAAACAATACCAAAACAATGGTGTTCATACGACATTATACTCCTATATAAAAAAGGCAATCCTCTTGATGTGGGCAACTATAGACCCATAAGCTTACTGGCAAGTTTATATAAGCTTTTTTCATCCATATTACTTAGGAGAATAGAAATAGAGATTCAGAAAGCGCAACCATTAGAACAAGCAGGATTTAGATCAGGTTTTAGCACAATAGACCATTTGCATTCACTAGGACAAGTAATGGAAAAGTATAAAGAGTTTGGGAGATCTCTATACATAGCTTTTATAGATTATAGTAAGGCTTTTGACACTATAAGCCACAACTCTATCTGGAATACACTATGCTCATTGAATATTAACAGAAAATACATAAACATCATAAAATATACATATAACAACGCTACAAGTGAAGTGAAACTCGAAACCAGAGGAGATGAAATACGAATTGAAAGAGGAGTAAGACAAGGTGACCCCCTGTCACCTAAACTATTCATTGCTGTCCTAGAGAGTGTTTTTCAAAAACTGGATTGGAAAACCAAAGGACTGAGTTTGTGTGGTGTTTACCTCAGCCATTTAAGATTCGCAGACGACATCGTTTTACTTTCTGAAACATCTAGAGAACTTGAAAAAATGGTACATATGCTGGAACAAGAAAGTGCTAGAGTTGGACTAGAGATGAATGCTGCAAAAACAAAAATAATCACGAATAGCCGCAAACATCCTATAAGTACAAAAAATGCCAACAACATAGAATACGTGGACAATTACATATATCTAGGCAAACAGGTCTCTTTCAGTTCAACAAATAATGAAAAAGAAGTTGAAAGGAGATGCAAAATAACTTGGAACAAATTCTGGTCTCTTACGGAAATTTTAAAAGGAGACTATACACTAGACATGAAAAAAACCGTAATCGATACATGTCTTCTGCCTAGCTTATTGTACGGCTGTCAGACATGGACATACACAAATAAAGTAAAAGAAAAAAATAGAACAACACAAAGATCAATGGAGAGAAGTATACTAAAAATTAGAAAAATACATAAAATAAGGTCAGAAATCATCAGACAGAAAACAAAAATTACGGATGCTTTAACACAGGCCTTAAAACTAAAATGGCAATGGGCCGGTCACATTTCGAGATCCAAGGATAACAGATGGACCATAAAAACAACATCTTGGAAAGGACCACCAGGGAAGAGAAACGTCGGTAGACCAGCAAAAAGGTGGGCTGATGATATCAGAAAAACAGCAGGGCAAGATTGGATGTCCCTTGCCAAGGATAGAGGATTTTGGAAGGAGAAAGAGGAGGCCTTCACCCAAACGGGATCCACGTCAAAGAAAGATGAAGAAACTAACAATACTAACACTAGATTTAAGAATAAAATTGAATAAACTAACACACCTAACAAACATTTGAATTGCAAAATACTTTGACGTGGAATTAATAAAGGCTTATTATTATTATATACTTAATTATAACGAAAATTATCACTGGTTAGCAAGTCGATAACATCCGATTTGTAAATCAAAACGATTAATCTTTACCTCCGCAACGACTAAAATGAAGAATGTTATGTGGTAAATGCACAACCCTATGTTAACAAATGAAATCGCCCTCCCCCCTTGCAGGCAAACACGGGGATGTTTTCCGTCCGCTTCGGATAACGCGTTTGCTTGTTAAAAATAACAAAACAGTTAGGCCACGCCCATATTTAGATAAATATGTGATGTTTGGTGTTTAAAAACATTAAACAGTGTCGCAGGAGACCCGGCTTTAGTTGAACTATTTCATAAAATTTCTGTTAATGCAAATAACTTTAGTTGTTTAAGTGTCAACCCCTATTTCACCCCTTAGGTATAGAATATCCAGAAACGCTACGTAATACATTAATACTCATTTTTATCAGTAGCCCAAAAATAAAGTTTGACGTTTCTAACTTAAAAAAATGCGAACTTTAATACAATCTTTCAACCCATATTTCACCCTCTTAGGGGTAGAATATTCAGAAACGCTTAAAGACATTTCTACTCATTTTTAATCAGTAGCCCAAAGATAAAGTTTCATGTTTCTTACTTAAAAAATGATGGACTTTCGAACAAACTTTCAACCCCTATTTCACCCCCTTAGGGGTAGAAATTCCAAAATTCCTTCCTTAGTGGGTGTCTGTTCAATAAAACGATCCATATGAATAACTGAAAGAATACAAATTAAGGTCTATACGTACCTACGTGTAATATTAAAATCATCCTCTAATCCCTAACTGTTGAAGAGTTTAACCTTCTATCATCAGCTCACCTAAATAACTTGAAAGTATATGACTAAAGGTCTTTAGATACGTATGAAATTGAAAGTATTATCCTCCAATTCCTAACCGTTGAGGAGTTGTACCTTCCACCTTCCATCATCAGCTTACCTAAATAATTTGAAAGAATACGACTAAAGGTAACATACATACTTATGACATTTAAAGATTTATCCTCCAACTCCTAACCCTTAAGGCGTTGTACCTTACCTCATCAGCTCATCATCATAAAATGTTGACTATCAGACGCAAATACCGGTGTAACTTCAGAAAATATACGAAAAACATAGTATGTGCCTACAAAAAATGAGGGTTTCCCTCGATTTCCCTGGGATCCCATCATCAGATCCTGATATCGGTTGCAATGGGACCACCTCGGGAGCATACCCTTTCGAATAAAAAAGAATTTTCAAAATCGGTCCACAATTGACGGAGTAATCGGTGAACATCCATAAAAAAATATAAAAAATACATACAGTGGAACATAGAACCTCCTCCTTTTTGGAAGTCGGTTAAAAAAATAGATGTTGGTCCATTTTCAGACCTACCTGATAAGCACACCAAATTTCACAAAAATCGGTCCAGCCGTTTCAGAGGAGTATGGTAACTAACATTGTGACACGAGATTTTATATATAAGAATATTTAAACCTATTCTTATAAAGTCTGTAATCTGCTCTTAAATAGATCAATGTTAAACTGCCTTACAAATTAAATCTGTTACCCACACAATGCCTTTCTCTGGTACCACGAATTCCTCAATAAATACCTTTTAGATAACTCGCAATGAAATTCGAAAATTCCATCTTATATAAACACCAAAATTCTTCAGTGACAATAGATGGAAAAATAAAATCAAATTTTTTTGTTTTCTTGTACTAATCCATTATTCCATATTTAAATGCATATAGTACAGTGATATAGGTACATATATATAATACATATAATTTTTCCCCGTTCTTAGGTACTTGTGGTGTTAGGTACATCATGTTTATTCCCAAATTTCTTACTTCTATGTCAACTAGGGTATTGAAATACGCGTTTTTTGCGGTCTAAACGGCCATATCATTTTTTCTAGAAATCTTTAAAAAAAATCTTTAAAAATCGAATTTCTAATGCAATTTAAAACTGTGACAGATTTTTTTTAAGGGTTCAAGGGACTGTAGACATGACTTTATGAATTTATTTGAACTCGATACCTGCACACGTTCCCAACCCAACATAAAGGATCTTGACTGACAGAAGGATAACAAAGTGATGCTCTATCTATTATGTTAATAATATTGATATGACTTATCCTAAGGACTTATAATTTTATTACGTCTTATGATGATGGTCGTATCTGTGGTCTAGTCTCGATGTAAGTAATTCAATAGGTAAGTTTTATTGAGAAGTTGTAGTAGTTTCCTAAATTCTTAATAAATATAAAGAAATTAAATCTTATTAATATGATGTATTCTTAATCCTTATCGCTTTTGACAAAATAAATACCTTTGAAAACATTTCATCTATGAATTTTTTTTTTGAGAAAAGAGAACTCATTTATAACTTTTACTATTCTGTCACCGATTTTAAGATAAGTGGAGCATTAAGAGCCGCTTTACGTAAAAAAAAACGCTTATTGCGAATTTTATTTTATCATGATTTTTCTTTTATCGTTAGAGTACTTTTTTCATTTTTACTTAAAAATTAATCCCCTGACCTGCTGACTAAAAGGACTCGAAATTCTTCGTGTTACTAAGCGTTCCTTTTACAAACCAGTGCGAGTTTATGCTGGCAACTAAAAATAAAAGCCGGGAAAGGGATAAAAGGAAAGAGGTCGAGACGTGTATTACAATCTCGTTCGTATGTAGCTTTACGTAACAGTTGCCTTTGCCTCACAGCACAGTTATATAACGTGGGCGTTGGAAAACAAGGCCGAAACGGAATACACATTTTGGCAAAACAAGATATGATTAATTAAAGTAGGTATAATGCTTTATGGATCTTTTTGGCGCGTAATCGTATTAAGGCTGCCATTTTGTGAAATATTACGAGTACCTATTGCTAGATTTGCGAGATCTACGTTTTTATTGTTGTAAAAGGCTTTGAATGCGTGTTCTTGAGGGCCGAGCCGAGATTTGGCTGTTTATCACTAATTGGCATTATTCTTTCTTCGATATATTTTTTGGCACCGAAAACTATATCGAACCATAGTTTTTGAGTTCGTGGTTCAACTGTAACAACCAGTTGAACTACGGGTCTTCGGTAAGGGTAGTTGTAATGTAAAATGTAAAAAAAAGGGTAAATGAGGACAAAACCTAGCAAATGCCTTTGTCTGGGCCGGCGAGGCACCAGGTATACCTCATATGACGCCGGGATTACTATTGGTGGGGAAAGTGTTTCAATAATATTAGAAACCGTGCCCTTTAAATTCCTTTGAAGAAAGATAGACTACAAAGGTCGTACTCCATCTATAAACGTAATAGTCGATGACTTCGTAAAAGACATTGACACGGTAGACCAACAGTCCATTAGTAACGTAAAAAAAGCTTGGATTTACGACAACTATTTAACATCACGTCTCAACTGGCCGTTTCTAGTATATGATTTAAACCAGAACCACATAAGAACACTGGACGCGAAAGTCACTGAGACATTGAAGTCGTGGCTCGGGCTAGCACCATCTGCAGACCCGTCAAAGTTGTACAGGGGCTCGAATAATTTTGGAATGAAATTAAAAAAACCTTCGGAACTCTACAAACACCTAAGAGTTACCAAAATGCATGTCTTGTCAAAATCCCAAGACGAAATCGTTAGATCCCTTCCAAAAGACAAAAATTCATCAGAGCTAGAGTCACGGCTCCAATTCCACAAAAAATTCATGGTGGGTACGCAGTCCAGTAGAGTTGGATTGGGAAATACTAGAAGACAGAACGACAAAGAGATAACAAAATCTTTCATACAACAAGATGAAAACGAGACCTCCAAGGTGCACGCAATGAACTTAGAAATGCAGAATGAATGGTTAACTCTAGGAGAAATTTGTATCCCACCAGCTTTGAAATGGCGCACAGTTTTATATGATTGGTCACCCGCCCTGTTAAAATTCTACCTCAACGCCTTTCAATTAACTCTCCCCGATCAAAGCAACCTAGTAAGGTGGGGAAAAGCTACAGAAAAGGCTTGTACGATGTGCAATGCGGCAATAGGTACAGCCAGACACTTACTGACAGGTTGTAAGGCGCTATTAGACCGATAGGGTATTACACATCATACGCGAAGCTATGAGTTTATCACCGGCGAGAGCGAAAAAAGGAATAACAACAAACATAAAAACTAACATCGCGTTTGTAAAGGAAGGCTCAACAAAAAAGACTTCACTCACACAAAAGCCGTACTCAATTATAAATACCGCCAGTGACTGGACATTATTAGTGGACAGGTATGAAAATCACTACAGAATACCGCAGGATATCTGTGCCTCGGCGTCCAGACCAGACATATTTCTTTATGCAATGTCAATTAAGCGTGTAGTACTAGTAGAACTCACGGTGCCATGGGAAACGAACAGCCCTAAAGACCACGCTTTAAAAAGGAACAAGTACTTTGACTTAACCAACGAAATAACTAAAAATGGTTATGTTGTTGCGCTGTATGCCGTGGAAGTGGGTGCGAGGGGTATACCAGCTAAATCCCTCTATAACCTGCTTAAAGACCTTGGATTGCCAAGAGCTTCAGTAAGCTCTTTTCTTGAACGAATATCCAAAGCGGCATTGCTAGGCTCATTTCAAATATGGTTAGGTAGAGGGGGCAACACGGCGGACAGTGGAGGTGAGCGTTGACGCGTCGTAAGGAGTGCTCCTTAAACCTAAACCTGGGTCGCAATTCCCAGGCACTGTCGAAGTCCCATGTGTTGCCCCCATCTATCACGCGATGGACCCGGCACCCGCACGGTGAATCCATGGAACGCTAAGAAATAGGTCTCTCCTATCAGTATTTTTAGTTGGTCAATGGAGCCATAGTAAGATCCGTGGTCCAACTGATATATTATTGAACTAGCTGACCCAGCGAACTTCGTATCGCCATATTTACATATCTGTCTCAGCTTCCCACAGGCAGTGTACAGTCGCGGACAAAAAAAAAGACTTTTTCCGTTATCTTTTTTTTTTCTTTCTTGCAAAAAAAAATGAATGAAATCGGACCATGTGTTATTAAATTACAATTATGTACATATTTTGACTTTCATGCCCTCCCCCCAGGAAACCGTGCTGAATATCGGTATAAAAAGTATCCTATGTCCTACCTCTTAGTGTGAACTCAAATCATGCCAAGTTTCATTTGAATCCATTCAGTAGTTTCGGCGTGATGCGCAGCCAAGATACAGACAGACAGACAGACAGACGGACAGACAGACAGACAAAAATGAAAAAAATTACAGTTTTGGCTTCAGTGTCGATTATAGAGAGCCCGTCAAAAAAAATTTCACAATATCTTTAATGTACAGAATTAGACCTGTTACATTTTTATTATATGTAGTATAGATCTCCCTGTAGTAGGTAATCATAATTTTCATTTTTTTATTAAATTAAATGTTAAAATTCCGTGAAGTTCACAACTGACTCTACGAAAGACACGCAGTCCAACTGGTTGTACATTATCGTTGGACCACGACTCCGAAACTTAAACAACTATTTTTATTGATTTAAAAAAATACTCATAGAATAACAGTTAATCACAACGCTTCATCACGTTTCACCACTTGTGTAAATGGATAGGTAAAGCAACCTTCCTTTTCATCCACAATTGCTACAATTAATATAATATCAAGGTTTATTGAACAAGTGTTCCATCTAATATCGTACCACAGACGGTTATTATTAGCTCTTTTGTTTGAAGGCGCTTGAATTGACTATCATTACCCCAAATAGTTTCTTGCATGAACCTTATTTTACACAATAGTGACCGTAATAACAACTATTATTAGTTTAATGGTGATGAACACCCTTATTCACGAAATTTGACTTATGTTCGCACGCAGTGGTATGTGCCAGACATTAGTCATAATAATATATGCCGCTACTTTTAGATTCACTCTTGTTTTTTCTAAAATTCTAAATCTAAAAAAAAAGCAAGTGGTTATTAGTGAGGCAATCCGAGGTCGCTACTCAATAATGCGTTGCGTTGCTCCGTGTTCGTGGCATCTATCTATCTATAATTTTACTAGCTGATCCGGCGAACTTCGTACCGCCATATTTATGACCCACGTAACATCGTTTACGTTTTTGTGAATCTAAACCAGTCCCAGATCCCCTTGAACACACACAAAAAATTTCATCAAAATCGGTCCAGTCTTTTTTGTGAATCTAAACCATTCCCAGATCCCCTTGAACACACACAAAAAATTTCATCAAAATTGGTCCAGTCGTTTAGGAGGAGTTCAGTCACATACACACGCACACAAGAAATATATATATTAAGATATACATATATTATTTGATTATTATTCTACTATTCTATGATTTTATGTAGTGGGACTTTCCTGGACATGTATGTATTTATGAGACGATACTGTATATGACGTGTTCTGTAGCAACGACTACACTGTCCCATGTTTAGTGATTGTTGTGTTCGTGGTCGGGATGGTGTCATTGTGATTATATAATGTTATGTTAATCATGATTAGCTTGGACAGAATAACAGCGGCTGGCGTGCTCTGCATCGTCATCCATATGCTGAGTCCAAGACCATTTTGTCTTTTTAGTCATACTTTAAACACTAATAATTATAAGTAACTCTGTAATATAAAGGCAAATAAAGTTTTTCTTATTCTTAAAAAAAAAACAAAAACGGTTTTCAGACTCACAATGCTATCTAGCTTTAAACTAAGTAGAACTTGTACTATGACTTAAATGAATTAGATTGAATTATAGAATACTTACATTTTTGTAAATAAATATTTATATTGTCATGAAGAAAGAATATTCTAGTACAAGTCTTGAGGCGAAGCCAGCTGTCAGAAAGTTCTTGTTGATTTCTTGAGGCACAGAATGATGAACTTTACATCAATATGCATAAAATCGAAAATGGATTGACGTTTGACGTGATTGACATGAGTATGGCTTGTTTATATTTCGCGGAAATTACATATTTAAGAATAGTGGTTGCCCGCGGCTCCGCCCGCGTATATGTCGGTTATCGCGGCAAATAGTAGCCTATGTATTATTCTGATGTATAAGCTATATTACTGTAAAGTTTCATCCAAATCCGTTCAGTAGTTTTTGCGTGAAAGAGAAACAAACATCCATCCATCCATCCATCTATCCATCCATCCATACTTACAAACTTTCGCGTTTATAATATTAGTATAGATGTTCCTTCCGGTGTTACGTGGTCTCAGAATCGACTAGAAGTTTCTAAACTATGGCATGAATATAATAAGGCATTTCGTCGACGGCAGGGCAGTTTAGTTTGAGCTACAGTGAGAGAAATATTAAAGTGTTAACAGCGACCTCGGCGACAATTAAGGACTGTTATTCGGAGTGATATTGGTGATGTTAAGAGTGTCTTCAATAAAGTCTCTTTTACACGTCAAAAGGTTATTTCTCAAATCCATCGAACCTTGACACGTAACAATATTATACATGAAAACATCCAAACTCTGAAAGAAATATTTGTTGATCATATAAACATTTGAATTATAAAGAAAACATTTAAACAGTGTATTGAAATCATATTCTTGTGATTTACATGACATTTAGTGCCTAAATAAAAAATAAAAACGTTCATATTCCTTGATATCCCCAAAGGACCTATAAGTTAATAGTGAATCTTCACGCCTCGCCGACACCGTTCTCAACCCTTCACACGTCTGACTGACTCCACACGGACTGACCCGATATTATCGACATCTAAGTTTGAATAAAATAAACTTTATGTTAAAGGATTTAGAGCTTAGATTGATAAAAGGCAAAAAAGGACCGATCTAGAACATCAATACAATCATCCGTCTGAAAGAGGTGAAAGTTTATATTGTATATTTTACTCTTAAATGATAAACCCATACGGGTTTAATTTAGTCTTTCTAAAAGCCTTTTTCCCAAACTAGGTTGGGATCGGCTTTATGTCTACTACGAAACGGATAAATTTCGATTTTTACGCGAATGACAGCCATTAGACTTAGGCAAAGGTGTAATTGATAAAAATCCTTTCTTATTTTGCTGTCAACTTAAAAACATCAGCTGTCAAAGTTTCAGGTCTATAGCCAAGCGGTTTGGGCCCTGCGTTGATGAATCAGGCAGTCAGGGCAAGTTATGTCATATGAAAAAAAAATTTACAAACTTGTAAAATTTACTGTCAGATTTCGTTCGAAATAAAAATATTTTTTCAAATTATAGATAGGTACAATTGTTTCTTGCATAACAACAGATACTCTCACAAAAGACCAACCTAAAGTGACAGCATTCGTGCTGTCGTGTTTCATTGACGATCGACTGCCTCGTTGGTCTAGTGGTTGGCGTGTGCGACTGCTGATCATGAGGTCTCGGGTTCGATTCCCGGGTCGGACCAAATGTTTATATGATCTACAAATATTTGTTTCGGAGTTTGGGTGTTTTCTATGTATAATATGTATGTATTTACAAAAAAAAAGTATATAATATGTATTTATATCAGTTGTCTAGTACCCATAACACAAGCTCTGCTTAGCTTGGGACTAGATGGCGTTGTGTGTAGATGTCCGAAATATTAATTTTATTAAAATTAATTGATGAGTGCGAAACCGGAGCCCTAATGGTGTATTGTTGCATTCGCAATGGGTATGTTGACGTAGTGGTCACCATCTTGGATTCTGCTCATACTTTCCATCAAGTAGAGTAGAGTCACTTGGACGGTCGCTCATACACACCAGTAAAATTTTAACAAAATAAAAAAACCGACTTCAAGAACGACCAAATCGATCGATTTCGCTTGGATGCCATCATGAGATCTTAGTGTCCTTATCATGGTAACACCGTTGGGATATCAACTTTCCATTAAAAAAAAAATCATCAAAATCGGTCTATAAACGACGAAGTAATCCGCGAATACACTTAAAAAAAGACATACATATATACGGTCGAATTGAGAACCTCCTCCTTTTTTGAAGTCGGTTAAAACAAGATTGTCTTAAAATATCATTGATAAAAAAAGCTATATTTTCGAAGGAATAAACTTCAATCATCCACTATCATAAGTTATTAGTCTTAATGTCTAGTTGATATCTAGTCAAAGCGATCTCTATAAAATGCTCGCAAAATTATTGACTTGCCTTTTACCCCAAGCTGTGAATTAAAGCTAAAAATTCAATAAATCGGTCGTATACGCTACTCTCGATTTAGTTAAATGCTGTAAAACGCTATAAGTATTCTATTTACGGTTCCTATTCGCTCGGATTTTAAAGCTTTTAAATTAAACGAAAAAGGAAATTGACTCTAGGTTTTATTATATATAAAATGGATTTGGATTTTAGAAGATATAAAAGTTTTTGAGAGATGGAGCACGCTCTGTTGCTGGAATGGTTAAGTTCTGTTTCAATAAAAGCACAAGTTACGATCAGTCAGGATGGTTAGATAATTTTATTTGTAAAATCAAATTGGCATCTTCATATTTTTTTAATTTTCATTCTGCGGGTTAGATTCCTTGATATCCAATTGCAAACAAAAAAAAATCGGTTCTTAAATAAGTTCTGTGGTGAACTGGTGACAAATATTTTTTTTTGCCGAATTGAGAACCTCCTTTTTAACCGACTTCTAAAAAGGAGGAGATGTAAAAAAAATAACGACAAAGATAAATTTGCGATGAAAAAAAAATGTTTACACGAATAATATATTAATAATACATATATTTTTAAACACCTGTCGAGTGATATTCATTAGCATCCTTTAATGGCGACTGCTGAACTTATTTTTTTTTATATATGGCCCTACAAAATGACTCTACTCTGCCTGATAGAAAGTATAAGCAGAATCCAGTAGTGGTGGTCACCATACTCACTGCGAATGCAGACAATGCAACATGGCGACCCACACCATGGCGGCCTAGTGATGCTTCTGCATCTTTTAGTCTAGTCAACAAATATGGAACTTGTTGACTAGACTAATTGGGCCTCCGGTCTCGCACTCACCAACGAAACACGACAGCACGATCGCTGTCATTTTACGTTGCTCTTCTGTGCGAGTGTAGTACCGCCCCGGTCGAGCCGGCCCATTCGTGCTGAAATCAGCGTGGCTCTACTACCTATCAACTTTAACTTTAGAAAGGTTTTATAGGGTTTGTTTCAAGTTTTTCGTAGAATTGGTCGAGTAGAACAGGGGGAGGAACGAGGTGAACGGATTAATCTCCTTTTTTTTATTTATTTTTTGTAATAAATATTTCGAACATCTTACACACAACGCCTTCTAGTACCAAGCTAAGCAGAGCTTGTGTTATGGGTACTAGACAACTGATATAAATACATAATTAGGTTTTCTTTTGTAAATACATACTTATTATACATATAAAACACCCAAACTACGAAACAAATATTTGCAGATTATACAAACATTTGGTCCGACCCGGGAATCGAACCCGAGACCTCAAGCACAGCAGTCGCATTCGCGATTACTGCGCTACGGAGGCGCGCACTCACATGACATCTCCGCACCCTCCAAGCCTCACCCCCGCGCACCAACGAGGACCGGCCCACTGCCAACAACACAACGCGCGCAGTCGCACACGTCCCTTTTTTTCTCATCGCAGCAAACCTTCAGCTAAGTACTTCTTGCCTGGAGGTGCTGACTGATCGAAACTCTCAAGGACCTACGCCCTGTCTGTCTATCTATCTGTATAATTTGTGCTCACGAACTATAAAATTGTAAAAGTTGCATTTCTAAATAAATAGTGTTCAAATGTTCGTTCTAAAGTGTCTAATTTATCTTCAACTGAACCTCGTAGCTTCACCACCATTTTCGAGGCTCCTTAAAAGCCCACTACGTGACAAGAGTTAATCCGTAACCACTTCATTGCTCATCTGATGTTAGACATTAAGCTAACATTGCTCCAATTTTGTGAAACTAAATATTCTATACAAAATAACATATAGAAATCTTACCTCTTAACTCCATAGACGTATGCAATCCCAATACATTCGAAGAAGGCAATAATCAAAAGCGGGAAATTCCCGCTGTACATGTCGAACAACAGAAATATGTAACTGCCGGATCCGTGCGCAAATGCCATCGACAATAGACAGCAGACTAAACAGATCCCTCCAGTTAAGTACTCCTTTCGTAAATTCGGGAACAGCTTCATATCGACTATAGACGTGACGACTCCTTCGAGGGTCCCGAATTGAGAGTCTATCCCGAGAGTGAAGAGCATTAAGAAGAAAAGCACGGACCAGAATTGGGCGCCAGGGAACTGGTTGATGGCTTCTGTGAATATGATGAAGGCTAGCCCCGTGCCTGAGGCTGTCTGTAAAAGAAAGATTAGGTATGTAAGTTTTTTCATACATTTTTATTTACTCAGGACGAGAATTTGTATAGAACGGATTTAATGTTATTGGCTTTCTTTATTGTCAACCTTTGGATGATATAAATATGTAAGTAGGAGGAGTATTGTTAAGTTAAGAAAATCTTCAATAAACCATCATAACGATTTTTTTTGTACTACACAAAAACAAACAAATCCACGTACAAATACATTAGAATACTTCACTAATATGTTTGATTATACTTTTAATTTAAAACTTTTATCAGTTGACTGATAGACGCAGCTTTTTGCATTAAATCAGTCGATGCACAAGTTTGTGGATAAAAATAATAAATAAGAATATTGTGGAGGAACGGGTGTAATGTCCCTCCAACACAAAGGGAGGATCCTCCGACCAGGCGAGGTGATCATGCCTGGCGGAACAACTGCCCAACGGTTGATGTTGGGATGTTGTATGTATCTTAATTGGCGCGCGAACTTTCACTGCGCGATTCAGGATTGGTAGTTTCTTAGTTGTCTTCGTTACTCCGTAGTTCAGTGTAACTTCGGTAGATGGCGCTGTAGTATATTTCTGTTGCGCTGTATGTGGAAGTCGCCACAATATATAATTTAAAAGAGGAAATAAGGATAAACTTATACATTGTGTCGTGTGTAATAGTGGCTAGCTATTTTTATTTGAAGAACACTGAAGACTCTTCCTCCTAGCCTTTCTTGTCAGAAAAACCCAATAGAAGTACGACCCGGGAATCGAACCCGCGACCACTTGATCGGCAGTCGCTTATGCTAATCAAGGCAGTTGAAGAACCGAACATTAAAGAAAAACATTATTTTAAACAGAGCTCTTGTAGGAGATTTAAAGGGACTTTGTCAATCAGATTGCTTCAATTCCTTTATGTATAACAGTAATTTGATAAATATCTATTTGAACACTAACAGAATTAGAACTAAATTGGAGCGCTGTAAAACCCATCTCTAAATAGTCGGAATCTCTAGAAAGTTCCATTTTAAAGGGTTTTCCATTTACAATGTTTTCACTGAATTTATTTTAATAAGATTTATGTAAATTGGTTTTTATTTAAATATTTTCATTAATTTAGTAGAAGAGAACATTATGAAACGGTTGTATTTTTATAAGATTCATTCTCGATGGCTCTGGTAATAGAAAAAAACTAATATTTGTGAGGCAGAGCATAAACTAAGGCAACTATACCGCTGAGAGGCATTAATTCTAACTATATTAATATTTCATCAACAAATATTCGTGATCATAGTACAATTATATTTTGTCCTGTTTGAAAACTCACGACCCCTAGTATATCACAACTAAGATTACAAACAACTAATTTATCAGCATAGAGAAAACTAATCATAATAATCAAATTCAAATTTAAAATAATTTATTCAATTAATACACTAAGTGACATTTATGAACATTAAATTGAAGCTACAGTTAAAAATCATAGATCGACACAAACAGACGCCACAGCATGTGCTGGATTGTCAAAGTAAATTAGATGAAAACACCAAAACCTACTGTCTGCTTGTGCCGATCTATAACTTCCAGTTTCCAAAATGCGTAGAGCCTTATGAGAAGTATACTAGCAAAGAACTCTTTTATTATTATCAATATATTTAGTTAGTAAGTGAAGTCGGTTACAAACAAACAAACATGAAGCCTATGAGAGCGTGTTAAAAATGCGTCAGTCAGTCCTTAAAACATATATTTTTGTTACAATAGAAACAGAGATACGTAAAATCTGATCACACTTACATTATCCAGTTCCTTTTGCAAATCACATATGGGCAGATGTGGCATAATCACTTTCGTCAAATTCCCATGTAGCTCCATCATCACAGTCTGCCCAGCCTCAGGCAGCTCCATAGACCGATACGCCGACCCAAACACCTCCAACAAAGTCTCGTTCCTCACATCCAAACATTTCTCGTACACCATCGTGGCTTTAAAACCAATTATGGAAAAAACAACGATCCCCGCAAACATAGACGTTAAGCAATTCGTCATAGAGACCATAATCGCATCTCTGTAACAGTTATTATCCACTGGATTGTAGGATGAAAAAGCTATCAAACCTCCAAAAGCGAGGCCAAGCGAAAAGAAAATTTGGGTGCCTGCTTCTAACCATACAACAGGGTCTAGAATCCTGTGCCATTTCGGAGTGAATAAATGAATTAATCCGTCACCCATGCCCTTCAAAGTTATGCCTCTAAAGAAAAATATTACAAGGACAATATAGGGGAAAGTGGCTGTTACGTAAACGACTTTGCCGGAGGAAGCGATGCCTTTGATCATGCATAAGTAGACGAGGATCCAGGCAATGACAAGGGCCAAAGCGATTTTGTAGTTGAACGATTCTGGGTAATTTATGTCTTCGGATATTTGGAGTGTCGTGCGATACCAGAAGTACTGTGTTGGGCTGCTTACCTGCAAAAAATAAAATAGTATTAGAATTTAATAGTTCACTATATTTAAAGCGAATTGTTCTGTTGAATTTAAGTACACTTGATTGAAAAAGCAAATTCGTTATTGCTTTATGGTTCAAGTAAATAAAACGAGAAAATTATTTGGCAGTAGTTTTTTTTATGTATTTGGTCCGCCAAAATGACTCTACTCTGCCTGATGGAAAGCATAAGCAGAATCCAAGAGTGGTGGTCACCATACTCACTGCGAATGCAGACAATGCAGTATGGCGACCCACACCATGGCGGCCTAGTGATGCTTTTGCATCTTTTAGTCTAGTCAACAAGTTTGGAACTAGTTGAATTGGTGGCAGTAGATAGATTTCATGTCATAACATATTAATATAATATTTGTAAATATAGCGAACTATTAGGTAATAAGATTAACAACGACGGTGAGCAACGATGCAATTAGTATTTAATAAGCAGGAGCTTCGGCTCTTGAATACTCTAATGTTACATGATAACGTATGTCTTCTCCTACCAACTTACAGCTACATTATATATACTAAAATCTATCGGTACAATGCATATAATCACGTCTTATTCTCGACGAGATAAAGAATGTCTAAACCTACGTGATCGATAATATTCTCATATCTGAAATATGCTGACATAGCTGGTCAGGCTTAGTTATGTATAAATTCTATTAATTTAACAATATATGACGTAGAAATAGTAAATTAGGCAACAATGTTTTATAAATTTGTTTTCATAGAACCTTGCGGTTTAATAAAGGAAATGGGTTTGTCTGCGTAGTCAAAATTTAAATTGTTCATTTGCCTATCATCTGTTGACATTTTTTTATATAATTTAAGAGCGTTTGCCTTAATTGCAGGTGTGCATAGGCCAGGAGCCACCCATGATCACAACCCGTCTGTTTGTTTGCCCACTTTATTGCAAAGTATATTGCAACTTGTAAAATATGTATATGTAATCTGGGGGCACGGTCGTGCCCCCGCCAAGACGAGCCAAGCGAAGCGCAAGGGCACTACCTACCTTTTCTGGAAGTGTTTCGTCGTTTTTTTGAACCCTCATAACTTTGGTTCCCGATATACCAGATCGTTCAAATTCTCAGGATATGATGTTACTAATAGACTAATAAAACATACAAAGTTTCAATTGCATAGCTCTAATGCTTAAGATTTTATTGATACCTAAAAAACACCGATTTCGTCACTGACACACTGATGATCATCAAAACTGTTAGGGAACTTCCTGAAGTGCTAGAAAGCTGAAATTTGGTATGTACACTAAGTTTAGTATACAAACAAAAAAAAAACATAAACCTATTATTTTTGCCCCCCAAACCCCCAAGTTTGGGGGGTGAAAGTTTGTATGAGACTTTCACAAATTTTTATGCTAGAGGTTTTATTTTTGGTACACGGACTTTTTCAAAAGAAGAAAGAAGATGTACATGAAATACAGCCCAGAAAAAGAAAAAAAACTGCCTTAAGCAACTTACAAAAAGAAATGAAATCCCACCAAAAACATTTTCATATAAAATGTTGCCAAGACGACTGCTTATGGCTTACCCTGTGAAAAAGATATAAGATCTCATGTAGAGCCAAGGTTCTGAATCTACACGCCCTAACTCTAGCAACCCTAACTTCATAAACTCTACATCTGACTAAAAATGTATGGCTTGGCTGTTTCGTTACTTCAGAAACTAAATATTCGTATAACACATTACTTCAGAAACTAGATATTTGCAAACACAAAAGGCATTTGTTTGCCCTTCGTGACGGTATGGTAGCGAAACGGTGAAGCCATCATTTTTAGTGAGATGTAGAGTTTATGAAGTTAGGGTTGGTAGAGTTAGAGCGTGTAGATTCAGAACCTTAGCTCTACATGAGATCTGATATCTTTTTCACAGGGTAAGCCATATGCAGTCGTCTTGGCAACATTTTACATGAAAATGTTTTTGGTGGGATTAATCTATACTTATAATAAAAATGTAACAGGTCAAATTCTGTACATTGAAGATATTTTGAAAATTTTTTTGGAGGGCACTCTCTTATCGATACTGAAACGAAAACTATTTTTTTTTTCATTTTTGTCTGTCTGTCTGTCTGTATCTTGGCCGCGCATCACGCCGAAACTACTGAATGGATTCAAATGAAACTTGGCATGATTTGAGTTCATACTCCGAGGTAGGACATAGGATACTTTTTATTCCGAAATTCCGGACGGTTTCCTTGGGAGGGGAGATGAAAGTCAAAATGTGTAATTAATTGTAATTCATTAACGAGTAGTCCGATTGCAATAATTCTTTTTTTGTTAGAAAGGAGATACTCTGAAGATTGTAGCGTAAAGTATTTAATTTATCACAATCTCTCTATCTATTGGAAAAAAAATTATAAAGAATTTATCATTACGTAAAACAACATGTAGCGACACCTATTGCCAGCCATGCGTAATTAATAACACTTTGATTAATATATCGTCAAATAATCGTAGAACGTATTACGTATAATTCGGTGTAGCATTAAGTATTTGATTTATCGCAACCTCTCTATCCATAGGAAAAATAATATCTATATCTCTCTGTAGACGTCGAATCTGTGTGTTTGGTTGTGCCCGCATGACTTAAATATTCAAAATAATCGTGGGAACGTTTTATGCACAAGCATTGTGATTAATGTGGTATATAGTTAGTATTTGATAGGTAGGTATTTGTTTTATGTTCTCTCTTTCCATAGAAAGGGTTGTTTTAAATTTTCTTGAAAAAATTCTTTGCTTAAAACAGCGACATCTTTTGGAATCAAGTAACTAACTTTACAATAGGTACGTAATATGATTACTCTTTTTAACGTATAATAAAAATGTAACAGTTCAGTTCTGTACATTAAAGAAATTTAGATGATTTTTTGGGAGGGCTCTCTAATCGATACTGAAGCAATTACATTTTCATGAAAATTGTTTCTGTGCTTAAAACAGCGACATCTTTTGGAATCAAGTAACTAACTTTACAATAGGTACGTAATATGATTACTTTTAAACGCATAAGAAAAGTGTATAAGATCAATTCTGTACATTAAAGAAATTTAGATTTTTTGGGAGGATGCTCTTATTGATACTGAACCAAAAACTAGAATGCCATAAACGTTAAATGGTCATTTATAATTATGATATTTATTATAAGTTTAAAATACTTGAAAGAGGAGTAAACATATAACATAATAGTTCATCATAATTTACCAGAAAATGATACAAAACATCTTTATGATAGGTATATAGGTATAGGTATGATAGGTTATGGTAGTTTTTTTAAACGAAGTTTCTTTTTTAGGATTTTGTCAGGTTATAGCATAGGTATAAGCAGGCGATTTTTGTTGTACCTAAATAATTAGCAAATAGTCTTTTGTAGTTACTAATTGGTTTTCTCGGTATTTTTAGAAATTTGTAAGGTTATAGCATAGGTACCTAGGTACCTATAATTTACTTTTTTATAGGATTTTGTTACGTTATTGGTATAGGCATAGGTAAGCAGATGTTTTTCGTTGCAAATATTAAATTACTTAGCCTTATTTGTTGGTGTTTTAATTTCTTTTAGTAAGTTGTAGATAGCTTCCATTTTTTTCCTTGAATTAGTTGTAGATACTTAATTAATTTAGTTTTATTTACGCTTTGAAAATAAGCTTCATTCGTTATGTCTAATTTTTCATTTAACTGTAGTGATAAATTTAACATTGTTTTTCGTATTCGATTTTATCACATCACACTAATTTATAAAAGCTAATGTTTGTGAGGGTGTATGTTTGTTACTTCATCACGCAAAAAGCACTGGACGGAATTGGATGAAACTTTACAGTAATATAGCTTACTAGCTGTTGCCCGCAGCTTTGCTCGCGTGGAAGTTGATTATTTACAATATATTTAATTAAAACTGTGTAAGTATGTATGAACAATTTATTCATGTTTTTAAACGTACCTATTTATTTATTTTTAATCAATAGCCCATTAAAAAGGATTTCATACTAACGTTCGACCCTTATTTTTAGCCCTTTAGAAATATAATTCCCATAAATGATGATATAGGTATTAATTTATTTGTACTTAAAAGCCTAAGGACAAAGTTTCAGGTTACTAAATTAAAAATGACTGACTTCCAAACTAATCTACTTACGACATTTCAACACCTAATTCACAACTTAGGGGTAGAAATATCATTTATGGGATTTCCTTTTGAGGGCGCTCTGGTTCGCTGGTTTCTAGAACCCGAGACGGTGTGCGGCTTTTAGTCGGTTCGAGTCCGACATAACCACCAGTTGGTGATATCCGAGGGAATTTCCGCACAAAAAAAGAGGTAGATATAATATCCAGAGACATTTAGTATCTACGCGTTTTTAACTATTAGCCCAAAGATAATTTTTCATGTTTCTAACTTAAAAAAGACGGACTTCCATACAAACTTTCAACCCCTATTTTACCCTCTTACGGGTAGAATATTGGGAAACGCTTAAATACGTATCTCCTATTTTTTTTTCAATACCCATAAAATAAATTTTCATGTTTCTAACTTCAAAACTGACGGACTTCTAGACTAACCCGCTTACGAAATGTCAACGCCTATTTCATCCCTTCAGCGTAGAATATCGAGAAAGGCCTACGAGAAATACGTATCTATTCATTTTTAATCAGTAGCCCAAACCAAAAGAAAAGTTTCATGTTTCTAATTTAATTATGCCAAACAAAGTTCAACCCCTATTTCACCCCCTTAGGGGTAGAATATTAGGAAACGTTGAAATACATATCTACTAATTTTATAAGTAATCCAAAAATAAAGTTTCATATTTCTTAAATAGCCCTAAAATAAACTTTCATGTTTTTAACTTCAAAAATGACGGACTTCCAGACTAACCTACATACAAAACGTCAACCCCTATTTCACCCTTAAGGAGTAGAATATCCGCTCTATCTATCAGAAACGCTTGAATACGTGTTTACTCATTTTTAATCAGTAGCCCAAAAATAAAGTTTCATGTTTCTGACTTAAAAAATGACGGACTTCCATACAAACTTTCAACCCCTATTTCACCCCCTTGGGGGTAGAAATTCCGAAATTCCTTTCTTAATGGGTGTCTACTTAATGAAACGATCATACTCACCAAATTTTGTATTCCCAAGTTTAATAGTTTCCGCTCGGCGATGATGAATCAGTCAGTTAGTCAGTCAGGACATGTTATTTTATAAGTATAGAAGATACATCAGATTAACACATAGGTTACTGTTTGCCGCGATAACCGACATACACGCGGGCGGAGCTGCGGGCAACAGCTAGTATTATATATAAATGTAATAAAGAGAATAATAATAAATCTCTTTATTGTACACCAGCTTATGTAGTTACAAGGTTAACTTAAAACTATTATAAAGTATGTACAAGTGGCGACCTTATCGCTTCAAAGCAATATCTTACAGGCAATCAATAAAACAACATTACGAACAGAAGTTTAAACGAAACAAACATGTATTTGCATTTATAATAATACTAGCTCATCTCACGGGAAGACTGCATTTTATGGAAAAATAGAAGCTTATGTGCTATTCCAGACTACTAATTTCATCTCGATCCATTCAGTAACTTTCGGGTGAAAGAGTAACAAACATCCATTCTCACATATTTTCACATTTGTAATATCAGTAGAATTAGTTAAGTCTTTATCAAGAAAGGGCTAGTCAGACGCTTCTAAACGCCCACATTTTGCCTACAACAATTTTAGTCTCACAAACGAAATACGGAGTATTTAATTAGTAACTACAAAATGATTAGGAAAATAACACACAAACCAATTACCGGCCAAAGAACACATATATTTCTAAATACTCATTTTCAATATAAGTTCAGATTCCCTAAAATGCACTCTTTACTAAAGTTAACCTAAAATCCACAAAAATCAATTAGTTTCACTTCGAAACAGACGTACAAAGCGCAGAGCTACTACATAGAACGGAATAAATACCAAAGCATAGTAGCACTGGGAGACTGTGATTGTGTAGCGCCAGATAACACAGGAAGTAATGGAAACAGTGATCACTATCTCTATCGGAGTGTGTTGGAGATTAACCTTCGTTTGTTTATTGTGTAGAAGATAGAGAAAATTGAAGAGAGACATTTGATGAAAGGAAAATATATTGTAAAGGACGCTGACAGATTTGTTTCATGTAAAATATAAATATCTCGTATCAGATTGTTTTTAGTCTTACCTACTCCTCTGAAACGGTTCGACCGATCTTATTTTAGACTTTGCGCATCTATTTTATTATGCATTATGCCATTTGCAGATATTGAAAAGTAACTGATTGTTACAAAAGTCGTAAAATTTTTAAGGTATGACCAGTAAAGCAAGTTTCGACTTAGGGCCAGTTTTACCATTATATGATAAAGTCCCTGACAGCTATTCTGAACTTATCTGCCCTATACTACAAATTTCATTTTCGAAAGTCTTAATAGACATATTGCGTCAGAGAAACATATTCAAAACGGCAATTTTTATCTGTTAAATAGTGTCATATCGCAGAAACTATCTGAAAATTTATTAGGAACCGGTAAAACTGACCCTTGGTGTAAAAAATTCAATGCAACAATATCTTTATAGTGATCGGCCGAAATAATCATGCGATTAGAAGAAAATGTCAGAAAAGAACAACAGTACATCTAAAAACTCCTCAGTATCGTGATTAACGGCGGCCAGATGCGAATCTTTATTAAAACGAAACTCTCGTAAATTATACAGGGTCTCATTAATATGGCGGTTCATTTAAAAAGTTTTTTATGTTTATATCTATATTAGCTGACCCGGCGAACTTCGTACCGCCATATTTACATATCTGTCTCAGCTTCCCACAGGCAGTGTACAGTCGCGGACAAAAAAAACACCGTTTCCGTTATCTTTTTCTTTTTTTCTTTCTAGAAAAAAAGAATGAATGAAATCGGCCTATATGTTATTGAATTACAACTAAGTACATATTTTGACTTTCATCCCCTTTCTCCAAGAAACAGTGCTGAATTTCGGGATAAAAGTATCGTATGTCCTCGTAGTATGAACTCAAATCATGCCAAGTTACATTTGAATCCGTTCAGTAGTTTCAGCGTGATGCGCGGCCAAGATACAGACAGACAAAAATGAAAAAAATACAGTTTTGACTTCAGTATCGATTACAGAGTGTCCTCCAAAAAAAATAATTCAAAATATTTTTAATGTACAGAATTGGACCTGTTACATTTTTATTATAAGTGTAGATATACAGAGCTGTTTTAGTTACGTAAGAATGGAATAACACCATCACGTAACCAACAGTTATATGTAAGTCCACAGTACCCTGTAATAATTCACAATATAGTGGACTAATTTTTTTTTAAATTGAACTAAACTAACTATAATTTAGTTTGGTTCAATTTACAACAGCGTATATAAGTTATAAGTGTTATTTTGTTATTCTTTCTTTTTAAACACGGGAAATTACAAAGCAAGACAACTTTTGATGTGAAGTGGCAAAAGACCACCGTTCGCAGGAGTATTTAAAATACTTCTAAATGATTGTAATTTAAACAAAAGTCAAAATTAACCACTCATCCCTATTTACAATATCTATACAACTACGTATATAAAGAGATAAAGTTTAAGCGTTTGTGAGTTTGTGACGTTGACGAATGACGTTGTAGGGGGTAATCTCTGGATCTACTGATCCGATTTTGAAAATTCTGTTACCAATAGAAGGCTACGTTATTTGTGAGCGACATAGGATATATAATAACCCGTTAAGTGGAAAAACATTTTCACGGTAGCCGGATTTCCAAAGTAAGTCGGAACAAAAATGTTTACCGTCCAACGAAGTGGGCACGGGTCAGATAGTCTCAAATATTCCAGAAAGAATCATACTTGCGGTAAAACATAAAAGACAATCAAATAGGGTTTATAAATAACCAAACTCTGAGGTTACCCAAGAAAAGTTAAAAAAACTACCTATGACTAGTTAAAAACTTTTGATAAAATTTGTATAGCCTACATATCTTGGGCCATTATTACAAATCTATTGACACCTCATTCATTAAAGTCGGTTCAGTAGTTTAAGCGCTACGGTAGAGCATACATAGCCTGAGAAAACTACTGCCCTTCATTTTGGTTTTGCTGTAATCGGGTGAACATGAAATAAGTACAGTCGAATTGAGAATAAGCCTTTTTTTAAGTCGGTTAAGTATGACAACTGTTTAACTGAAAGACAGCTGCGTTTGAGTTGCCAGTTTAATCTTATGATTTATACTCGTAATACGTAGTGTCTTTAACAAATGCTTTATGCTGATTACTTTTTAAGATATTGTCAAAAGTAACTTCTATTCTGTCACAAATGTTATTTATTGATTACTTTTTAAGATAGTGTCAAAACTAACTTCTCTAAATCAAGGAAGCCAATATCATCTGAGCTTTTGCGTTTTATACGAAAGCGGTATTTATTCAGTCGGGGCTAAAGTTACCCGCTCCGTGATAAAAATAGACTTATTTAACGCGGTGTAAAGTTGGGCGGGAAATGTGACATTTCATAGACAAGTTTCTAGATTTTAATTTACCTTCAGAGTTTTATAGTTTTATATTCAAACTAGAAGGAGGTTAATTGATTCACTAAGATTATTAAATTCATGGAATTATATTTTTTTAATAAATCTTTCTAAATCTTAATATATATATTTCTTGTGTGCGTGTGTATGTGACTGAACTCCTCCTAAACGACTGGACCAATTTTGATGAAATTTTTTGTGTGTGTTCAAGGGGATCTGGGAATGGTTTAGATTCACAAAAACGACTGGACCGATTTTGATGAAATTTTTTGTGTGTGTTCAAGGGGATCTGGGAATGGTTTAGATTCACAAAAACGTAAACGATGTTACGTGGGTCATAAATATGGCGGTACGAAGTTCGCCGGATCAGCTAGTAATATATAATAGGTCTTTACCTATGAAATTGCCGTTTTGTATGCAATAAGTGAAAGTACTTATTTTTTCAAACTTTTTTATTTCTGTTATTCGAAGTAATCACCCATGCAATCCACGCATCTTTGCCAACGCATTGGCAGTTTATTGATGCCCTTCTTGTAAAAATCAGCTGGACGGGAGGCTACAAACTCTTCAAAGGCATTTTGTACTGCCTCTCGGGAATTGAATTTTTTACCCACTAAAAAGTTGTCTAAATTTTGGAAAAAGTAATAGTCGGTAGGTGCAAGGTCTGGTGAGTATGGCGAATGAGGGAGAGCTTCCAACCCCAGCTCTTGCAGCTGCTTCACGACAACGCGCGACCCCATACTGCGCAACAGACAGTCTCCAAGCTGCAGGAGCTGCAAAAAATCTAACCATTACCGTATTTTATATTTATAACAATTTTACAAACTTTTTAATTGATGAATGGCAAAGTGGTTTAAGCGGTTACGTGTCCTACTGCCCTGAGTGTTGTGAGTTATATTTCTACGTTCGTGATGTGAAACATTGTGTTCGCACAAAGTTGTATCCCGTGCAAGGTTTGAACCCACTACACTCAGCGCAGCAGAAAGTGACCGCTCAGATCAAATAAAAAAAGGTAGAAAACGCACGGCCTTGTTCTTGTTGAAGCAATAAAAGTAGCGTAGTTCCAAGTAAACACACGCGTTAACCCACTAACTATGCTATAAATAAGTTGTCGATACTTGTACTATAGTGACGAAAAGTGGCGTAGTTTCTTAGCATGAGTGTGCGTTAACGCGTGTGTTTACTTGGAACTACGCTACTTTTTTGCTTCAACAAGAACAAGGCCGTGCGTTATCTACCTTTTTTTATTTGAGTTGAGGGTTTTTTTTTATGGAATGGGCGGGCAAACGAGCAGACGTATCGCCTGATGGTAAGCGATTACCGCCGCCCATGGACACCCGCAACACCAGAAGCTTCACAAGTGCGTTGCCGGCCTTTGGGGGATGGGGGAGGGGGAGGTAGGGAGAGGGATTGGGGTATGGGCCTCCGATATCCTCACTCACTCGGTGAAATACAGCGCAAGCACTATTTCACACCGGTTTTCTGTGAGGCCGTGGTATCACTCCGGTCGAGCTGGCCCATTCATGCCGAAGCGTAGCTCTCCCACGGTTAGGTGACCGCTTAAACAACCGTCTACGTCATCCGTGCAGTAAAGTTAGTCAGCATTGACCTGATGACCTCTGGCTAAGCATTCAGTGTCGCTAAATAGGCCAGTCATTAAAGACAGACATAAACAAGAACGGTGGTCAGTTGATCCCAACTTTAATAGCCTCTTCAATCACCGGGACGGATTTGGGTTTACGAGACTAGAGCTCATTAAGTGTAAGTATATGTATACCAATAACGGATTTAGAAAGAAAAGTAACATAAATTAGTTCTATAAGTATAAAGAGTAATAGTCCTAACCACAACTTGGACCGTACTAGCTTTTTCCCGCGGCTCCACCAGCATATATGTTGGTTATCGCTGTAAATAGTAGCTTATGTACTTTCTCAAGAATCAAAGTATCACCATGCTAAGTTTTACTGGAATGTGTGTAGCGATTTAGCCGTAAGAGACACACAGACAGACAGAGTTACTTTCGAAGTCATAATATTGGTAGGGAAGTATGGATAACTTCTTGGTTTCATTCATTCATTCTTTAACACTCAGTCTTCAATTTAAAATAGCAGCAATATTTTTCTATTTAAGTTTTAGTGTTGTCAGATTCAAATTTATTTCGGTCATAATGAAAGACTTCTTCTTGGGAAAATTTCAACAAACAAAATATTCTTAGAATAAATTACTTGTAGAATTGTTAATAACAACTCTTTAAGCCTGCACGTTTGGCCTAGTGGTTTAACGGTCATCACGCCGTTTCCTACTTCACCAAGTGTCGTGGGTTCAAATCCCACGTAGGACAACACTTTGTGTGATCCACAAATCGTTGTTCTGAGTCTGGGTGTTATTTGTGTCCGTTTCGTGTATGTTTGTAAAGTCCGCCGCAACACAGGATTTATTCCTAGTGCGGGAATTGTCTTTTTATTTAAAAAAAAAGGCTTTAAGCTTTAAACCCATTTGAAATAAATATATTCAAAATACGTATAAATTATAGAACATTTATCATTGATTAGTGTTTTTAATTTCACTATACAGGGTTACTGGTAACATGTAGTAATCCCTTTAAGGGGTGATAGTAGAGATCATTAGCTATCATATTGTCCTCGGATAAATGTGTCAAAAATGTACCGTTTTGGAAATAAAATAAAAAAACTCATTTTTTAAGAAAAGTGGATCACGCTACTTCAAAGTGCTCTTAAAACAAATACTTGCGTATTTAATGGTTGTTGTTGATGTTTTTAGTTTGCTAACACCCTAATACATAATAATAACACAAAAAAGAACAGAAATGTAGTACCGTTAGTGAATAATGATTCAGGGAATCTAAAAATTTTCGTACATTTTACTGTTTCTTATGACTAAATGCAATTTTATTAAAAAAAACACCTCACAATTTTATTGGCGTAATAGCTTAAAATAAGTATGTTTTATTAGCTATTCAACAAGGTATAAATAAATTAAATACGTTGACAAATGGTTGAGTAAATGAACTTAATCAGGAGTAAGTAAAAATTTTACTTTTTAAAATGTAGTTATTTTGCGGTCTAAACTTAAATTTACAGTCGATTTCAATGTGTGAGCCCCTATTTCTAATGCATTATTGTCTTAAGTTTTTACAACACCACTCGACAACGAGTTCTTGATTTCACTTGCGGCATTAACTATGCGGATCCTTAAACCTACAATATTTGGTACAGGCGAGACATCATAGACCAGGCTCACACACACGTAATAATCCATCAGGGTAAGATCGGGACACCTTGCTGGTCATGGGGTAGGTCCTCCTCTACCAATCCAACTATCAGAAAAAATATGATTTAATCAGCTAACCTGATTTAAACTTTTTGAACGAAATAAACGACTTTTCATTTATTTCGTTCAAAAGGTTTTGAAAGTGAAATTCATTTTATCTACGGCATTTTTCTTTGAAGATTGGACTTTGTATTCGTATGAAATTAATTTCTTATTAATTATTTAACTTAAATTAAGCTTTTACTTCTCATTCTGCCTCTTCTGTTCTCTAAACACTCTCTCGCTTCTCTGTTCACAAAAACAACTCAAAAGGCCGCCATTGTGTAGGTTACCATGTTGCATTATCCGCATTCACAATGACTATGTTGATTACTAATCTTGGATTCTCCTCATGCTTTTCATCAGGCAGAGGTCTCATAAATATTAAAAAAAAACCTGTACCAACCCTTCTGCTTAGCGTGGTACAGTAGGCAATGCCCAAAATCTTCATACTAAGGTGAGGTCTATATCCAGTAGTGGAAGATCAATGGCTGTTGGTGTCATGTACTTCAACTTTCTCCGAAATTGAAATCATTTTTCCATTATTAACATGTAAAGTAATTATGTAAATACCCAGCCAGCACATTATAAAAACAAAACTAAAAAATATTCATATAAAATAACAGTTTCCTAGTACTAACAATCTCTAATAGATAAACTGACATTATAAAACTGTAATAGTTCCTTATTAGCAGTACTGAACCATAAAGTAATATAGAAAGAAAGAAAGAAAAATATTTATATGTGCAACAAAAGAAAGTAATAGAAAATAAAAAAGTAGCATTCAACAATTTTGCAAGGCCATAAATAGACCCAATTCAGCATTGTGTCAGACAAAACGTCTGACGCTGGTTTTCCAATGGGCCCAGGTGACGCCGTGTCTAAAGCTATTTTACATCCGTGCAATGATACATAGAATGACAAAGTAACAAAACAAAAAATAATAATTTCATAATTATGTAGTGTAGTATTAACGTCTAAAAATAACCATTGGAAATAGTTTCACGGTATCCATTAGCTTCTGAAATGGAGAACCCATCCATTTCAAGTGTTCTTCATTTAATAATATTAATGGTCTTGAGTTCTCGACATTGATGGAAGGAGTTTGCAAGAAAATATTTTTCTTATAGCCTTTGAACGTTTTAGCGTCTTTTCTCTTCTATTAGGTATATAGTATGTTGTAATATAGAACGTGGAAAGTATATTTTTAGAAAAATATACTCACTAAAGATGTTTGAGTCCTCATTGCGTTGAAGATTAATTTTTTTACCCGACTGCGTCTGCAGTACTCTTATGTTGCTAGTCTATGTAAATCGGTTTGATAGATTTCAAAAAAGGAGGAGGTTCTCTATTCGACCGTATATATGTTTTTTTATATATGTTCGCGGATAACTTCGTCGTTTATGAACCGATTTTAATGATTCTTTTTTTAATGGAAAGGAGATATCCCAAAGGTGTTACCATGATAAGGACACTAAGATCTGATGATGGCATCTAAGAGAAATCGAGTCGAACCTTGAAGTTGGTTTTTATTTTGTTAAAATTTTACTTTTTTATTGTTAGTTTCGTGTTCATTGTAAAATTGACACTATACATGAAAATTCTAATAAACTATCATCACCGGTTTGTAAAATTTAAGTATAATTCCTTAAATTCGCGGGTGGAGCGAGGGTCTGTATGTGGTTTATGCACAGTTGGAATTAGGCCATGCTGTACCATTTTTCACGATTGTTATTTAAACTCAAAACGACAGATTTACCCTTTGTATATGTGTTTTGAAACTTTATAATAATGTGACCCATTTACGGGTTTTGGTGATAATTTGGTGGTTATTGTTGACTGGCCTTCCTCAGTCAAGATGCAAGTGTTTCACGTCGAATCTCTTACTACAATCGTTAACGCTTCTATGCTCATGTATTATTGGCCAATATTTTGTTTTGACCACGTGACTTAGCGTTGAGAGACGTCATTCCCATACATTTGTTAGTTTTCTATTAACGTTTAAGTTTGTGGAATCCGACATAGCTAGGATGGCTGTTGATTAAGAATTTGGTGATCCAGACAATTGAGCCAGAGGTTCGATTCCCACGTCACAATAAAGCCACGGAAATGACAAAAAAACTGGTGTTTATCTTTTTTTTTTTCTTGTATTTTATTTTATTTTGCGCGTATGAGCGTGACAAAGTAACTCTTCTCTGCCTGATCGAAAGAGAATACAAGAGTGTTGGTCACCATACTCCTTGCTTCTCAATGAATGTATGATGTTATCGAAAGCTCAACTTTCCCGCTCCCTGCATCAAAGAGGGAAGGGGGAGGGAATCCTTGGTTAATAGTCGGTAGTCGCTTACCATCAGGTTACTCATATGACCGTTTGTTCTCTAATACTACCTAAGCTTTTTTCCACTTCATTGCGTATAACTATTGACTTCAGGGGCCCTTTCCAGGGGCGAGGGAATCACGGTGATATTACCGTTGGGCCACATATTTCTATACACTCGAAGATTTCGTTACAAGTCGCGACGATACATTGAAGGATTAATCATTCATTCGTGGAGACTCGATGATAGACGCGCGGTACCGTCGCGATTCTCTCGTTTGTGGAGACGACCTCTTAGGCAGTAGCTATTTTTGTCTCTTTATTACACACTTGAGGTATAGGCCGAACCAAACTTTATGACGCCTGGGAACTTCGTCCGTGTCGATGTGCAGATAAAATTTTAGGTATCAGAGGAAACGTACAGGGGTGCGGGTGTAGACCAATACACGGCGCATCTTCCTTGTGTGTGTGACTTATATCCGTACACTACACATGCACTCATACTCTTGTTTACGTACAGTCAAGTTGTTAATAGTTTTAAATTGTTTCGTAACCTACTTGTTTTATATTTTTTGTAGGTTACATGTTTTATTATTGACTTTTGTAGTTTAGTGTATTTTACGTTAACTTTTCAATGGTTACATTTTTGAAGTGTCTATTAAAATGTCTCGCGGACTGTATAATCTTCTAAGTCAAAGTCATTTATTTCTGTAAATAGGTTTTCACAAAACACTTCAACTTGCTAGAAAACTTTTAATATAATTAAATAGAATTAGATTAATATTTGAGATCATATTTTATTTGCTCGAACAACATCTTAGAAATAGTTCTTCGGTTTATAGTTAGATAAGAATGGTAGGAACCTACTCATGTTTTTATAAATTAAATATGCCTAAATAATAAGTACATGTATTATTAAATTTCATTCATTTTATCATCATTCATCATCACTGTATCATTAAATTATATCCAGTCATCTAATTATTTTCGACTTAACTGTACTTGCGCCCACCTGCTTGCGCTGCTAACTTCAGAAACGCCATAAAGTTTGGTTCGGACTATAACCTACTCAGTTACCACTTAGCCACGAGTACCTCTATGTTTATTTATTTATGATACTAACGGCTCGTACACTATTACACTACAAACTATGGTTTTTATAACTAGCTATCTCGCCATTTACAGGTAGCTTTCTATATAATATACTCTTATTTTTTTATTTATATAATAAAGGGTAAAGGAGCCACCTGATATCAAAAGTACTTTGACACCTTTTAAGTGCTCTCAACTCTTAATTAGGGCCTAAGGGAGGGAGTGGGTTAATATCGGTAGCCTCACTTAACGTGATAAGCAATCGAAAAATTTATTCGGTAATAGGGTTCGTCATCAGTTTTTACTCCTGTCGAGCCTGTCCATATGCGACTCAAACAAATTTAAGAATTAATTAGTTAAATGGGAATCCTTTTAACCTGGGGATTTATTCATTAACATTCTAATGTTTTTTTTATGTGATGGGGTGCAAACGTAAGCGATTACCGCCGCACATGGACACCCGCAACACCAGAGGCGTCACAAGTGCGTTGCCGGCCTTTTAAAAAGGAGTACGCTCTTTTCTTGAAAGTTTGAAGGTCGTATTGGTCCGGGAATATCGCAGGTGACAATCAATCAAACGGCCATTTTTAATAACTTACCTCCAGTCAAAACCGGAGATGGTCTATATATTAAGCTATTGCATAGCTTTTATCGCGGGCTTTGGGGCCTTTGTGCAGAAATTCCGTAACGTAACAAAAAAACCTGACACCCGAAGCTCGCACGGATCGAGACGAGCTGCTCCGAACGACGAATCAATGAATATTTCTGTGTTCTGTGAAACGAATCAACGAATCTGTGTCCGAACGACGAATCAACGAACATTTCTGAGACAGAAACGAATCTGTGTCGCTGCCACGCACGAACATACTGCTTAAAAAAAAATATAATTGCATAAGTGGATAAAAAATTCTATGCAATAGCTTTACCGCGGCAGTCCCCGAGTGCCACACGTATTTTTTTTTGTAATATGATTCATTCAATAATTTAATATACGCACGATATTTTCATTTATTTTTTTGACAAGTTTAAGTTGTTCAAAACAGAATATATAATCTTTTTAACGTTAATTCGGTCTGTTTTCAATAATCTATGTCTAGATAACCTGGAGATATGTTATTGAAAATGGCCGTTAGATATCATCAAGGGGTGATGTCACTCGTAATAAATATATAACTTACACTAAACACTAATGAAGATTGGCTTGAAGTAAAAGCATGTTTTACAATACAACTATACCGATATACAACGTATTCCAACCATATAAGGTTTACTTTCCAGGATAGATAAATCAGTTTCTTAGGGTCATAGATGTGGATAGGTTATAGTTTATGATATTATGTAAAAATTTTGCTCATTTGAGCGCTACGATATTGACGGGATGACTTACGACCGGGTCTTGATACGCATGAATTCTTGTGATAAATTTCCTTGAAATATGTTACAATTGGTCATGAATAATGTAACGGATGAGGAAGACACACACTCCTATATAGATTATAGAGTATTCTTATGATTATGACATGTATCTATATATCGTATATAGATCCTAACAATTGGAGAAATACAATGGAATATACAGTGGAACATAGAACGTTTTCCTTGAAGTTATTTAAAAATAAACGTATAGATCTTAAGAAACCGGGTCGACTCGAACAAAGCTAGAATGGCTAGATCTTGAGAGATATATAATTTTAATAAATATAACAAATATGGGTTGTATTGCACAATTATATACATATTATAAGTCGAGTATGAAACCACTAAACAAAAACTCAAAAGTATTCGAAGCTGGCGGCACAGACTTTATTTGACTGTACAATGCTGTAATTCAATTTCTGAACGAAGCCGAGTAATAAAAAAACAGGCTGTAACAAAGTGACGATACTGAGTTCCGTCGTATCGAATTCTAAATTTAAATTCTCTACGGAACTTCTGGCCAATGGCGGGACGACTTACGTGGGAGGGCTGCGCTGGCAGCGCCTGGATGCAGAAACCACAGTAAAATATTTTAAGAAAATTTATTGCGTATGAAATCAAAGTGCAGAACTGTTGAAACATGAACCCTGTAACGTGAAGTACTGACTGTCTAGTTCGGGATCAGACTAGCGTGTGTGAGATGTGTGAAATTATTATTATTTGGTATAATATTTCAATTGATGTATAAAATATGATAATGGTTATTAGTAATATTTCTAGTAATTATACACTGCACTAGGAGAACTTGTATGACAGATTCCTTTTTTTTAAGGCGGCAAACTGGCAGAAGTATCGCCTGACGGTAGGCGATTAACGCCGCCCATAGACATCCGAAACACCAGAGGCGTCAAAAGTGCGTTGCCGGCCTTAGGGGGATAGGGAGAGGGATGGGGGGAGGGGTTGGGGTATGGGCCTCCGGTATCCTCACTCATTCGGTAAAACTCAGTGCAAGCGCTGTTTTATACCAGTGTTCTATGAGGCCGTGGTATCACTCCGGTCGAGCCGGCCCATTCATGCCGAGGCGTGGCTCTCCCACGGTTCCTTTAGTGCAGATACCAGTCTCTCATACAGGTTAAACCCCTCGAACATGAACCAATAAAATTGCAAACTGATTTTTTTAATAATTCTGTATGAGAGAGAAATAATAAACATTTATTATATTTTTTATACTTTAGCACTATCTAATTACACATTTTTGGAAGATACTCCTAAAATATAACCTTCTTAATGATAAGTCTATGTTTACGTACACATTAACTACGAAAAGCCTATTGCGAGCTTTATTCCTCACGTTTCAATTAAGAGCAAACAAACAAATATATCGATCACTCATAAGTCATGTCCCATATATATATAAATGAGTTCACCCCTATTTGTATACCTAGAGGTGCTCCCCACATCTATCGTTTGTCGACAACCCACTACACAAATAACTTTTCTATTTCTTTTGTTTTATGTTCCGTAGAGAATTTAAATTTAGAATTCGGTATGACGGAACTCAGTATCGTCACTTTGTTACAGCCTGTTTTTTTTATTACTCTGTGCTCGTTCAGAAATCGGAATACAGAATTGTACACTCAAATAAAGTCTGTGCTTCGAATACTGTTGAATTTTTTTTCTTAACCGAGTTTGTGGCCAGGAATTGAAAAAGGTTTGGCAACGAGAATACAATGGATTTCCGATACTTTTTCGTGTTATTTTTTAATATTGAAAGATGAAATGAAATATCTAATGTCGAACAAAGTAGTATATATAAAGGTTTGAGGTTTTATATTTTTTTCTTTCAATTCTAATAGTTTCAATCTTTGTATTTTTAGATAATCTCATGAAATAGAAGATAAAATAATTAACGATTAACATTTATAGTAAGCTCGACGGATTTATCAGAGACAATAAAAGAATTAGAGCATATTATAATATAATTACTTTAGCCGAAGACAGATGGCGTCATTGTTCAACGAATGAATGCTTTTTGTCTGAGGCTGCTAAATATAGCCATTTCTAATTATCTATTTAATCGCTTATACTTATTATTAGTCGCAATCTTGTTATATGTGCGGGAACTTTCTAAACTTAGAATAATAAAATGTAGATAATTAAATAATTTATTAACTTTTATTATTTCTATATTGGCATTGATTTTTTTTTTTAAATATTAAATATATAAAATTAAATTACATTACTTGCTCCTTTGAGGTTTATTAAAATGACTTCTGTAAGAATAAAACTTCCTCTAAATAGTATCTTTCATAAATAAAAACTGTTTAAATTAAATACCTGCCAATTTTCGTTGAGAAATACTCGTACACCGAAGTTCTCGCCTACGCAACGCCTACGAACTGTAAACCACCTACGCGCTGTAAACGACCTACGCCGTAGCCTTTAGTGCTTTCAATATTTCGTAGCTCTTGATCATTTGAGCTAGATAAAGCGAAAAATGAAACTGTGCTTAAGTATGTACTTTAATACTATTAAAAGATATTATCTAATTTGAATTGTTTGCTTTGTCTTCTTTTGATAAAAGACAATAGAAAGAGACAGTTTTTCCCTTTAATTGACTGCCTCGTTGGTCTCGCGGTTGGCGTTTACGCTGATCATGAGGTCTCGGGTTCGATTCCCGAGTCGGACCAAATATTTGTATGATCTACAAATATTTGTTTCGGAGTTTGGGTGTTTTCTATGTATAATATGTATGTATTTACAAAAAAAATGTATATATGTATTTGTATCAGTTGTTTAGTACCCATAACACAAGCTCTGCTTAGCTTGGGACTAGATGGCGTTGTGTGTTAGATGTCCAAAATATTTATTTAATCATTTTTTTTATTGTTAATTAGTTCATTTTAATGATGATGAGTTCAGCATCCTGTCATTTGTTAAATTGTATTTATATTTTTATTTGGTGTGCATATCGGGTAGGTCTGAGAATCGACCAACATCAATTTTTTATACCCCGTTTTTTTATGGCAAATCAACAATCAGCTAGTATAATATATAATTACAAATTGTAACAAAAAAAACCCGACTTCAATCTGGACCAAAAATCAATGGGACCACACGGGACGCACTAGCTTTCAAATAAAAAAAGAATAATCAAAATCTGTTCACCCAAAGACAAAAAAAACAGTCAAATGAACCTCCTCCTTTTTTTGAAGTCGGTTAAAAATAATTTATCCCACTCACAAGTTGAGTATGTAACATAGAAAACAGTTTTGACCTGTTTCATACTATGAGCGACCGCATGATTGATTCCGACCCTTTTTATGAATGTTTCAGACAGTCATATAAAAATGGTAAATTGAGCTGAAAACAGTCATAGATAAATTTAATTAAAATTAAAAACAAGCTTTTATTGGAATGTCCTCATAAGGTACTCGTCGAGACGAATCAAACGAGTCCAAACTTAATGGTGTTGCGACGTTTCTTTACAGAGTTCCTATGGCCACCTTCCAGCTCCAGCATGAGATCAGCTCCATGTCATCATAATATTGCATTGTCACGCTGTATAAAAAAGCTGCTAAATGTCAGCAAAATCGGATGAAGATATCAGCTTCAAAATTGAGTTGCAAGATTCCACCCTAACATACATACATACATTGCAAGTTAATCAAATTCTTGTAAAAGAGGGTAAATTGAGCTTAAAATGGATAAGGCGCGTCAGCTCTAATCTTTTTAACCGACTTCCAAAAGGAGGAGGTTCTCAATTTCATCGGTATTTTTTTTTTATTAAAGTAGTTGTTCTTAAATATGTGTAAGAATTTCCTTTGTTATATAATTAACCTCAAAGGTAAAAATGGTTAATCAAATGGTTACTCAACTTGTGAGTGGGATAAATTATTTTTAACCGACTTCAAAAAAAGGAGGAGGTTCATTTGACTGTTTTTTTTGTCTTTGGGTGAACAGATTTTGATTATTCTTTTTTTATTTGAAAGCTAGTGCTTCCCGTGTGGTCCCATTGATTTTTGGTCCAGGTTGAAGTCGGGTTTTTTTTTTTACAATTTGTAATTATATATTATACTAGCTGATTGTTGATTTGCCATAAAAAACGGGGTATAAAAAAATGATGTTGGTCGATTCTCAGACCTACCCGATATGCACACTAAATTTCATAAAAATCGGTGTACCCGTTTTGGAGGAGTATGGTAACTAATATTGTGACACGAGAATTTTATATACAAGATAATCATTACATGAAACAACTGTAAACAAAACAAGCTATTTTTAGAACAAAATTCAAATATCGGATTAAAAAACGAGTACTAAGTAACACACCTTAAACACAACAATCTCTGAGAACTCGCAACTGGTTAAATCTTCCAACTTTTAACATTATCTCAAATTCTTAACGAGTATTTAATTCTAATAATTTCATAATTGTCGGCACTGAAAGTTTTTTAAATGGTTACTCAACTCGTTGGTCTCGCGGTTGGCGTATGCGACTGCTGATCATGAGGTCTTGGGTTCGATTCCCGGGTCGGACCAAATGTTTGTATGATCTACAAATATTTGTTTTGGAGTTTGGGTGTTTTCTATGTATAATATGTATGCATTTACAAAAGAAAAAAGTATATATTTATTTGTATCAGTTGTCTAGTACCCATAACACAAGCTCTGCTTAGCTTGGGATTAGATGGCGTTGTGTGTTAGATGTTTGAAATATTTATTATTTATTTATTATTTATAATATATTATTTTTTGTACAACAATTGAGATTGTGCTAGCAGCTTCGCCTAAAAATAATTTGCTCCCATCCCTCGATCCTAAGAATAGAGTTTTCCCCATCATCAAAGCCATCGTCGTTTTTTTTTTGGGTTTTTGAGAGCGTTTCCCTAACTTCTTGCATAGGTTCTAGCATAAAAATATAACTATAGAAATTTATAACAAGATATTTTATTAGATTTAAGATTATGTTTACTTTAATGAGTGATGATGCGGAAAACAGATAAAAACCATCTTTAAAACAGTTTGTGATCGTGTCCAAATTTGAGGTTATCAATGCACAATAGTTTTGGTAAGCTCATACATAAAAAAACTTTTCAACCGACTTCAAAAAAGGAGGAGGTTCTCAATTCGACTGTATTTTTTTATGTTTGTTACCTCATAACTTTGGACTGGGTGAACCGATTTTGATGATTCTTTTTTTATTTGAAAGCTGGTGTTTCCCGAATGGTCCCATTTAAATTTGGTCCAGTTCTGGCATGTCATCCATGAGAAAACCATATAAGTCTTCAATTATGTATGTGCGCGACAAATTGACGAATAACTCAATTCAATTTGGTCGTTCTTGAAGTCGGTTTTTTTTGTTAAAATTTTGTATTATTTATAAATTTAGATTACTTCGTAGTTCTAAATGACACAACAATACGTCCAAGCAATACTTAACTAATCAAAAATTGATTTGTGCACCTACAGAAAATTCTCTGTAATAAGTCTCAAGTATTAAGTTGTAAGTATTATTTTTTTTTTAAATTGTCCCTCAGATCTCTCTCAGATGCGACTTCATCTGTGTCCGTACAAAATAAACAAATTCTTCAGCTTTATTACTTTAGAGAAAAAATATCAAAAACTTCAGAACATCCAAATAACTAACATCATTATTCAATAATTGAGGAAGAAAAACTCTTTGTTCGTCGACTCCTATAAAATACATCAAAGGATAAATTCAATATAAAAAATATGGTACTATTAAGTACTACTCTATTTTATGGATGTATAAAATGCTGACAAAAGCAAGAACACAAAATAAATTCCACATTTGCTATTCAATTTACTCTGAATGAAAGCCAGCTTGAATGCTGGCAGTTATTAGGAGGCACAGTTACCGCGTCTGTAGTTGACTGCAAAATGTTGTTTTATCAAACAACAAATTTATTGCTTGAGTATGTGATTTATGTAAAACTCGAGCTATAAAATTAGGAGATTGTGTGATATTTTATGTATATAATCTACGTTTATCTTATGTAAAACAAAGAAAAAATGTTAAACCTTTTATCTGACGGACATGCGTTCCATATTCAGATAAAAGAACGCCTTTCCGCCTTTTTGCATCAGTTTTACTTTTTGTGGAATTGCGGATTTGTTTGAATAGTGCGGTAGTCTTTGTTAATAAAAACCCATTCAAACTCACACGCAAATCACAATATTACGAAGTTATTTTTCTCGCAATCTTCTTTTTAATTTTTAAAGACATCCAATTAGACATTTATATCCTAGAATCAAATAAAAAAAAGGTAATTCCAAATTTAAACCGTACTTTTTTCTCACCAATTTCGTGCCTATTTGTTAACTTTTTTTCAGTCCAAAAAGTTTAAAAATAATTTATTCATTTTTTACGTAACAATCGGAAATTACTAAACATGGCGTTGTTCACTCTGTCCGCCAGCACTTTCGAAGGGCTCAAAAGGTCGTAAGGGAACGATATCCATACATATAAAGACGGGCATGAATAATTACGGGATTTTGCTGAGTAATGAATTGATTACTGAACTGTTTTAATAATGTAAAAGCTTAATCCGGTACCTTTTTGGGGCACCGTAGTCATAATAAGGCACTCTTAGAGCCCCCGCATACTACAAACATTTTAATCTGCCGATAGTTTAGTTTGAAGGCAGTTGTCAGCCGATACCGAATCGTTATAATGTGCGCACTCCCATACACTCCATACTGATTATGAAACCAACAAACTATCGGTAGATTGAAAGTCTGCAGTTTGCGGGGGCTCTTATAAATTAATATCGCTTTGCTCGTCTTGCTATTCGCTCGCCCTGGGTTTAGCTTCGATACATTTAGTAAAAGAAGTGTTATTTTGTATTTATTTATTCATCAACTTCAAAACCTTAAAATATATAAGGATATATAGATAATAAGATAGATAATAAGATAGATAGAATAAATAATAATTATTATAATATGGAAGGCAAAACAGAGGTATGTAATACCTTGAAATAAGTGATCGCGTTAATTCCCGTAAAAATAATTATTATTATAATATGGAACGCGAAAGTTTAAAAGTTAGCTTAGAATATTAATGAATAACAATAATAAATCATTTATTTGCTGATCAAAGGTAATATTATGGTGTTACGTTTTTTAGATACATGTCCTCTTTGGTCTACCCTAACGGCATGCAAATTTAAAAAAAAATACAATCACTTAATTGGATGTCATAAATTACATTTACCATATTCCAAACAATCATTAAAAATAAAAATAAAAAAATCAATATAAAATAGTTAGATATCAAAATGTTAGAATTATACTTCAAGCTATAAATAAATAGTATACTTAGATTAATACGTCAAAAAAATAAAAACAATAACAAATCAAATCAGGTCAAAAAAAGTATTACATAATATATAAAGTGGTCTCACAAACTTTCGTCATTAAGAAATTCATCTATACTATAATAACATTTTTCATTTAGAAGTATTTTTAAGTTTCTTTTAAATAATTCTGTCCCATATATTTTAATTTTAGCAGGAATCCTGTTATAAATTTTTGAAGCTTTGCACACAACACTTTTATGCAATAATGCAGTTTTGGCTGGACGAACACAAAGTTTATTGTTGTCACAGTCGATTGCTCCTATCGTTATAAACGTCAGCAACCCGTGGAAATAAGTGCAAGTTATTTTTGACAAATATTGCTGTTTCCAATATATAAAGTGATGGAAGCGTGAGAATACCATGCCTTATAAATATTGGCCTACAGCTGTCTGTAGTTTGAAGGCCGAACATAGCGCGTATACATCGCTTTTGCATTTTGAACACCATTTCTTTATGAGTAGAGTTTGCCCAAAAAATGATACCATACCTAAGAACAGATTCCACGAGACCATGATAAGCTGATAGTAATGCGTCGGTATTTAAAGTTGGTGCAAGCTTATACAGTGCATTTGCTAGACTGCTTACTCTTTTGCATAACGAGTCAATGTGTTCCTTCCAATTCAACTTGCTGTCTATGATTAATCCGAGAAAACGAGCAGTAGTGACCTCTTTTATGGTATGACTATTGTAAGCTAAGGTTATGTTTAACGGGTTTACTTTTCTTTGGTCAAAATGTATTATATTTGTTTTGCTCAGATTTATTTTCAAATTATTATTGTCAAGCCATGAAATAATGGATGTCATCGAGTCATTTATGTCAAGCTTATATTGGCTAATGTCTTTAAAACGCATCGTAACGGTGCTGTCATCTGCAAATAATGTGGCATTTGGCAAGTCATTAACATAAATGATAAACAGAAGAGGGCATAGTACACTACCCTGAGGAACACCATATGAAATACGACGGCTCAAAGAGGTATACCTTTCTTCAGTTTTGGTTACCCGATTCACCCTTGTTATTTCTGTTATCTGTTGCCTATCAGTTAAATATGATTTCAGTAAGTCTAATACATTATATCTAATACCATATCCTTCAAGTTTTTTAATTAATGTATTATGTTCTACATAGTCAAATGCCTGAGTCATGTCACAAAAGATTGCACAGACAGGATTTTTTTTAATCAACATTTGATAAAACATTTTCAATAAATTCATAAATTGCCATGTTAATTGTCTTCTTTCGCCGAAAACCCTTTTGCTCTTTACACAATATTCTATTATTCTCAAGGTAGGAATTTATTTCGCCATATAGGTATTTCTCAAATATTTTTGAAAATGTTGACAGCAACGAAATATGCCTATAATTTTGCATTGATATTCGATTATTCTTTTTAAATAAAGGCTTTACAACTGTTATCTTAAGATTATTCGGATATGTTCCCTTTGAAATACATAGGTTAATTAAGTGGCTGACGTGATGGATAGATTAACAAAATTCAGGAACATTCGAGAGCTTTAAAGAAGTCTCAATTTTGTATGCATTCTAACCTCATTCATGAATGTACACAGTTAATGTAATTAATGTAAGTAAAGTAAATGTATTATTTTTAGAATTTTCAGAAATGTAGGTAGTAGAGACACGCTGATTTCAGCACAAACGGGCCGGCTCGACCGGGGCGGTACACCCTCGCACAGAAAATCAACGTCAACAATCAAATGACAGCCTTCACGATGTCGTGTTTCGTTGGGGAGTGCGAGACTGGAGGCCCAATGATGCAGAAGCATCACTAGCCCGCCATGGTGTGGGTCACCATGCTGCATTGTCTGCATTTGCAGTGAGTATGGTGACCAACACTCTTGGATTCTGCTTATGCTTTCCATCAGGCAGAGTAGAGTCATGTTTGCAGGGCCAAACCAAAAAAAAAATAAAAAAAATATTTACAAAAAAAAATGTGGCGGGACGAAGTTCGACGGGTCAGCTAGTAACTTTATAGATTATACTAATGACCAGAATCGAATTACATTTCGATTTCAATATAACGGCATATAATAATAATAATAAATATTTCGGACATCTAACAAACAACGCCATCTAGTCCCAAGCTAAGCAGAGCTTGTGTTATGGGTACTATACTCTGTCCATTACTTTATTTTCTTTTTGACAGTTCAAGAAATTTTGAAATTAGTGACGCCCTCACTCATTACCGATTCGATTTGAAACGAATAGCGATTTTATTTATGAAGAACTTTCAATCGTTTTAATTAAATATTTTTTGTTGAAATATTAAATATGCCTTCATTAGTTTTTTATATTATGTAAGAAATAAACAAAAATATAAATAATAAATCAGTAAATTAGATGAATGAACAGAGTTATTGTTCTTTACTCTTGGTTTGATCCTAAATTCCAAGATTTCGACTTAATTCCTTGCAAAAATTCAATCTTGGAGTCATAGATACAATTTTTATTTCCTTTTTTTATTAAATTTACAGAAAAATACTTACATGAAGTCAAATTATTTTTATCATATGATCGATTTGTCGTATTTCAAGTACTGTTTTATAGTCTGTGGTTGTTTGTTATGCACAGACCACTTCACTAAAGTACCGTCACCGTCAATAAAGTACGACATTACTGTAGTACATAATTCCGAAAAAAAATATGGTAATTTATAGGCGTGAGCTGTCAAAAAGAAAATAAAGTAATGGACAGAGTATAGATAACTGATATAAATATTATAACGTTAATCGACGATTCTGTATAAATATAACCTTTAAGACTGTGATTTCAAAGTTGAAAATAACATAGAACCGAGATTAGCTCATTAAATCAAAGAAGTTTCAAAATAATAATAAAAAAAAGAAAGCCTCTAACAATTATAGATCCCAAAACTTTATAATGAATTTGTAATTACTAAATTTTGTTTCCTTATAAAACTAAGTTTTTAGCAAATCTTTAAAGTTATAAAATTTGGTCTTTTTATTAAAACACTTTCACATACTTTGTTTTAACAATTAATTAAAAAAGTAATTTTTTGAATTTAAAATTATCATGAATTCCTTTTTTTCTGGGGCAGATCCAAGAATTTTAGAAATATTTGATCTGTTTAAGGAATTCTTTGTATTACCGATTACAATGCTATAATATTATCTGATACAGATATCATTCTTTAAAAAACAGAAAAAAGACACGTATCTACATTTTCTTATTTTATTTTTAATTATGAGTTATCATTTGCCTACATCTTGATTCCTAGTATATTATATTATGTCGGCGCGAAAATATTTACTTATGATTTTGAGAGTCTCAATAAAACTTAACTATCAATTATAAAGTCAGAAACGAAATGTTATGTTCTAACAATTAATATCTTAATTTTAGTAACTACAATTATTTCTGTTGTCCTGTATTCCTATATAGTATTCCTATATGCTCATATTAGTTAAATTAATAGAATGTATACACAACTAAGCGATAACAGCATATCTCAGAATTCTTTTGTAGTTATTGTCGGCAAGTACAGCACGTGATTATATGCATTGTACCAATAGGTTTCAGTATATATAAGGAAACTGTAATGGGCATACAACCACTCATACTAAGGACTTACTCTCAACACGTGTTACCATGTAACATCAAGAGTATACAGGAGCCTTGAGCTCCTGACAATAAATATACTACAGTCGCTACAACCTTCATGTTATTCACATCACCTACAAGTAACAATACTACTTTCATCACCGTGCTATTCATTATTAAATAAGTATGCTATATCCTGTAAAAAGTGTTACTTGAGTAAGTTATTTAATTACAACATTCTAAACGGAATACTGTTACTCTTAATTTCAATTGTAAGCTTATTACTATCTGTCAATTATTATAATAATAAATTTGATTAAAAAGCTTTTTAAAAACAAGCTTTTATTGGAATGCCTCGAGACGAATCAAACGAGTCCAAACTCGATGATTTTGCGACGTTTCTTTACCGAGTTCCTATGGCCACCTTGCAGCTCCAGCATCAGATCAGCTCCATGTCATTATAATATTGTATTGACACGCTGTATACATATGCTTGCAAAATTTCAGCGAAATCGGTTGAAGATATCTATTTCAAAATTGAGTTGCAAGATTCCACCCGAACATACAAGCATACATACATACATTGCAAGTAAATAAAAAGCTTGTAAAATATGAAATTGAATAACGATTGTCTGTGAGCAAAGTAACGTTTCAATAATTGATTTCAAATAATTGTGAATAACAAGTCTAACCTGTTAACATCCGCATACATTACATTTAAAATATAATAACGTGAGGTTAATCACAGTAATTCTAATTATTTAATTAAGGATTTATCATGTCATTAGAATAAGGCGTGACACATCTTATTGTTTTGTAAAGTAATACGAAAACAATCGACATCCGGAATTCGGGCAGCCATGACTACCGCCAGTAACGTTTGAGGTCGTTTGTATCTTTCTAAAAAGGTCTCCTGGTGGTTCACATGACCCATCAATTTTCGACACGGGCCCGTAGTCTATTTCTCGAATATGGTTCAAAATATAAAACAACCGAAATCAGGCATTGAATGAATTTCACGAGCATAAACTTTGTCAATATTGGCGTGAGTTACGTGTTAATATTTTTATTTTTCTCTCGCTAAACTACAGAAATAAGCTCGTATTTTATAGCAGAGGTTTTATAAATATTAAATTTCGGATTCAGACATCGTCTCACGTACGGCTCCGATTTTTTTTAAAGACAACTCCAACATTAAGAATATACATCCTGTGTGGCACTTAAACCACTGCGTCATCCGTGAAATATTAGACCTACGACAAAATTGTGGTTGCACCACAAAATCATTAATCAAAGTTAAAAACTTCATTTCAAAAGAATTTAGACTTATCGAAGTCGAGAGAAAAAATACTTTCAGCATTTTCGAGACGGCTTTAGAAGCGAAATTATCTTCGTTCTACTGCTAGAAAAAAATATATAAAATCACCCCGTATTAAAGCTCTCTATCACACTTCTCCCCCATTGTCAATGAAATAGGGATTTATTCAGAAAAAATATATTAGGGACGACTTATAAGAAGTTCATAAGCAATGTGAGCCGAAATATTGATTTTAAATGGCGTTTTAGTCGATGTCAAGGTTGACAATCGTATTTTATACTTTTAAAATACACACCTCAACAAAGTCTAGGGATATCATAATCATATACCACTGACGACTTTATAGTTTCCATAAAAAGTGTATATATTAAATGAAACCTCTTTTATTCTATTTTCAAAATTTAAAAATATAAAAGAATAACAATGCTAGAAACAAAATACGGAGGCAAAATTGTTGGTAATTCATTACAAGAAAAATTAAAATTGTTTTTATGCTGTTAATTAATTAAAATTGATTAGATTCTTAGATTTTGATCAAAGATTAGATTGTCTTTTTTTTTATTGAACTTGATGTGCTAGCTTCAAAAGTCATGTCACGTCGCCATTTGAGTCGAGATGAAATGTTACGAGCCGTGGGCATGTTAGAAATTGACTGCACATTTGGCCTAGTGGTTTAACGGTCACCACGCCGTTTCCTACTTCGCCAAGTGTCGTGGGTTCAAATCCCACGTAGGACAATACTTTGTGTGATCCACAAATTGTTGTTCTGAGTGTGGGTGTTCTTTGTGTCCTTTTTATGTATGTTTGTAAAGTCCCCCGCGACACAGGATTTATTCCTAGTGCGGGAGATGTCTTTTAAAAAAAAAAGGTGCTATTCAACGCGTCGTTGCTGAGACCTTACATACCAGCCAAAACGTGTTATCAAGATTGTGGTCACGTTATCGCAGTACTGGGGATGTGGCTGAACGGCACAGTGGTAGACAACGGGTTACTACGCAAAGACAGGATCGATTCCTCCACGCCAAAAGACCGTCCAGGTCCACTCTTACCGAGGCGGGACAATCATGGTAGGCAGGAATTCGTCTTGGTGGGCGAACCCAGCTCGTTTGGATTCAAGGCAGCATGACAGCACGAAAATATCTCGAAGAGGTAGTAGACCCTGTGATTATCCCACACAGAATCCAAATGGGCCTGGAGTTTCTATTCATGCACGATAATGCTCCTTCTTATACGGCGCGACTGGTATCGACAGGTCTTCAAGATCATGACATTCAAGTTTTGTATTGGCCTGCGCAGTCGCCCGACTTAAATCCCATCGAGCATGCCTGGGACATGTTACAACGAAAAGCATTGCGAGATTTCACGCCAAATTTGACCACGGAACAAGAACTTTATAAACACTTGCAAAGAACTTGGGACCTCATACCGCAGCAAGACATTGACAATTTAATTTTAAGTATGAACAATCGATGTCGATGTGTAATTAATGTAAGAGGTGCACTGATTATTAATAATTAAATTTTATTATATTTTTAATTATTTTATTAATATTAATAATGTTACGAAAATTCTATGACATTTGTTTTCGTACCAATTTTCTATAACAATTAAAAAAGTTAACTTTTTCATTAAAAACAAAAGAATCACGAATCGCTTTCTTCTTTTATTAAAGTCCCTAAAATAAGCTACTTTTCTTCCATTTGCTACTATGAAAATACTTTGCTTCTATGAAAATTCTTCTTAGATTTTTAGATATTTGATGAAATATAAAATATCCCTAGACTTTGTTGAGGTGGGTATGTATGTTTAAAAATCTGGATGTATCTAATATTTACTAATTAAACAAATCTTCAGTTCTTTACAAAGAAGAACACCTTTCAAAACAACCGCCCTGTTAATAACGTTAATTTACGTTCCGTGTTACTTTCAACTTAACTGTAAAGCCGGGTCTCCACACGGGAAATGTTTGTGTTGTCAAATTTCGGTGGAGACGCGCCTTAAGATTAAAGTTTAAAATAACACAGAACAGTTATTTAACGATAAATAACGTTTGTGAATAAAAGGATAAGTAAACAACTAAAACTACTCCAGACAAACTTACATTAATGACATATTATGCGGTCCAATGGAACCACAATTTAAACAATAATTACAAGTTTTAACAAATAAAAAACCGACTTCAATCTGGACCAAATTGAAATGGGACCATTCGGGAAGCACCAGCTTTCAAATAAAAAAAGAATCATCAAAATCGGTTCACCCTGTCCAAAGTTATGAGGTAACAAACATAAAAAAAAAAACAGTCGAATTGAGAACCTCCTCCTTTTTGAAGTCGGTTGAAAAATGAAAGAAAGTAGGCACTATAAATCATTGTCGCATTAGCAAAGTTTTTCGATAACAAAAAAACATCTTACTCAGTTTTAAAACTGCTAAATAAAACTCTGTCCGACAGCTGTCTCGGCAGTTTCAATCCATACCGGAAAAATAATATCCACTGTTTATTTATGAATGAGTTAATTTGTTAGATTGTTAAGACTACCTAGGTATAAGATGTGCAGCGCTGAGCGGCTAGAGCTGATTGGTACATTGGTCTATCCGTGTGATCAATATTCCATTCTTTCTTTTTATCCTTCCAACCTTCTCTTTCCAATTTACTTCCAACTTTCCATCTTAATTTCTAAAGTTCCCGGTTGAAAATAAAAGGGTTGCAAATTCGTCAGTTTCATATTGTTTTCTTCCTATTTTTTCACAAAAGACAACTTCCGCATTAAAAATAAATCTTGTGTCCCGGTGTACTTTACAAACATACATGAAATGGACACAAGGGACACCCAGACTCAGAACAACAATTTGTGGATCACATGTTATCCCACTCAGAGCAGTAAAAAACGGCGTGGCGACCGCTTATACCACCACGCTTTTGTTTAGTCGTCCGTCCATATGTCTTCTTATATATAAAAATCGATTGCTGTTCGTTTGTCTCGCTAAAACTCAAGGCTGGGCCGATTGAGCTGATTTTAAATGTTTTTCGTTGTCCAGGGAAGGTTTAAACGGTGAAAAACTAAAAATAACTTGAAAGTCCAAATGTCACGTGTATGAAGTAGCGGGCACAGTTAGTCTTATATTTAAAAATCAATTGATGTTCGTCTGTCTTGCTAAGACTCGAGAACGGCTGGGCCGATTTAGCTGATTTTGGTTTTGAAATGTTTTTCGTAGCCCAGAGAAGGTTTAAACGTTGAAAAATTAAAAATAACTTGACAATCCAAATGTCACGTGTACGAAGTAGCGATCACAGCTAGTACTATATATAGTCAGCAGTGTACGTATGTATGCGATATACTCAGAAGTGTATGTGTATAAGTACGTATGTTAAAAGCAGCCCTCGACCTCACTAATGGGTTGACGAGGGTGACGTTATATCGCTAGTATCTCGTTGATGTCGTACCCGGCTGATCCGTACCATGAAAATGGGTTTACAGATTTCACATTTCCAAATACCTATAAGGAATTAACTTTTAATATATTTGGAGTTATAGAAGAGTCTAATAGAACTTTTTTATTTTAAGTTATCGTGACATTTAATCACTGTAAATGACTAGCATATGGGCGGAAAAAAAGGCATTATTCCCTAATAAATATGTCAATTCGTGGTATATTTTCATTTAAGTCCGTTTTTATAATGACTATACACTCTTATTTATTTATGATTATAGAAATATGAATATCCTATTACGTAAAATATTAATCTATATTTATTTAGAAATGAAATAAATGGAATAATTTATTCTGCAATTAGGTTACGTGAACTTGCAAGTTAAACTTCTTTTGAGCAGATGATTAGTAGCAGCATAATGAAGGTGGAGTAGCACAAAGATAATCATCTATCATAATCAGAATGATAAAGGTACTATTCTTACATAAAGTCTCGAAACTATACTACCATGGGAGAGCCACGCTTCGGCATGCATGGGCCGGCTCGGCTGGAGTGATACTACGGACTCACAGAAAACCGGTGTGAAACAGCGCTTGCGCTGTATTTCACCGAGTAAGATACCGGAGGCCTATACCCCAAACCCTTCTCCCCATCCCCCAAAGGCCGGCAACGCACTTGTGACTCCTTTGGTGTTGCGTGTGTCCATGGGCGGCGGTAATCGCTTGCCATCAGATACGTCTGCTCGTTTGCTCCCTTTTCCGTAAAAAAACAATAAATTAATACTTTTCAAAAAAGCTTTTTATTTCATTAGAATAGCGTTTCGTGATAAGCACACTCATAGAAAGTATTTATTTATTTATTTATTTATTTATTCATGGAAAACTTACAGCTAGATATATTAGTACAACAAAACAGATTAGTCATCAGAGAGCCAATAACAAGTTTTCACTTATAGTAATAGACTAATATAAAATATTGAGAAACAAAACATAAACCGAACATAAAACAAAAAGAAAAATCTCACACAATACGGAAGCGCCAAATAGGTAATACATATATAATTGCTTCAACGCAAATTTAGGTAACACTATGTCTGCTCAAAAAAACTAAGGCTTAGACGCCTTCTTGCCGAGGATACACTTATCAGAAAGGGATCAAAATTATGCAGTTTACATAATTCATTAAAATGCCTGCTTGCGCGCACCAAGTAGCTGTTCTGTCTAAAATTTGTTTTAGCAACAGGAATGTGAAGAGGGGGGCTAAAGCGAAGTGATTTCGATGGCACATTAAAAAATATCTGCTCAAGCAGATCAGGACAGTCAATATTGTGGTTCAAAATTTTGACAAGAAAAGTAAAGTCTGCTATTTTACGTCTATCTACAAGTGGAAGTAGGTGAAACTTTTTGCATAGTTTGAGATAATCCTTGGAATGGTACGGAATTTTCTGATGGTAACAGAGATATTTAATGAAGCGTTTTTGTATGTTTTCGATACGATTGCTGTACACCAGATAGCACGGGTTCCATATTTGAGACACATATTCCAAATGACTCCTTACATAGGTGCAGTATAGTATTTTAATAGTTTTTGCTTCAGAAAAGATTTTACCTACACGCATTATAAAACCAAGTGATTTGGATGCCCTTTTAACAATTGTGTCAATGTGCGTGTCAAAAAGTAACTTAGAGTCATGGTACACTCCCAGGTCTCGGATGGTACTATTTCTTTGAAGAGTATGACCCCCCAAAGAATAAGAGGTGTTCAAGACGTTATGTTTTCTCGTGTATGTTACAAATGAACATTTAGCAGGGTTGAGATCCAGTTTATTTAGATGGCAGTAATCTTGTAACCGATTCAAATCGTCTTGAAGTGCTAACATATCTTCTGGTGAAGATATTTTTTTCAGAATTTTCATATCATCGGCGAAGCATAATAACTTTGATGATTGAATGCACTTGCCGATGTCGTTCACATAGATTACAAACAAGAGGGGGCCGAGCAGGGAACCTTGGGGCACGCCACTGGATACAGATACCCAATTAGATCTATAGTTATTCATGGCTACAGCCTGAGATCTATTCTCAATGTAAGAGGAGAACCATCTCAGAAGATCCCCACGAATTCCTAACTTGAATAACTTCTCAATTAACATGTAATGGTCTATTCGATCGAAAGCTTTGCTGTAATCTGTGTAAACGACATCGACCTGCCTGCCATCATTCATGGAATTGGTAATGAATTCATTTGATAAAATCAGGTTGGTGGCTGTAGACCGGCCCCTTAGAAAGCCATGCTGGAATGGGCTCAATGAATTTGAGATTGCAGAGTAAAGCTGGTTATAGACAATCCTCTCAAATATTTTAGCTAGTATACATAGCTTAGAGATTGGTCTATAGTTCACAATCTCAGGCTTCGAACCCTTCTTATGCACAGGCGTTATAAAAGCCGATTTCCATTGTGTCGGCACTGTACCTGCAGATAACGACTTAACAAACAGTAGTGATACTGGGAGGGCAATAGATGGTGCACAGCGTACCAGTAAATGAGCCGATATATTGTCCGGTCCTGCGCCTTTAGATATATCTAGCTTCTCGAGCAGGTTAGTTACAACATCAAGTTTTACTTCAATTTGACAAATATCAGCTACTGAGTCACAAAATGAACCAGATAAAGAGGAAAGCAGACTGTCAGTATTCCTAGTGTCGTGTTTGAGAAAAGTTGATTTAAAGTAAGAGGATAACGCCTCACAAATTGATTCTCCTGTTGATAGCTGGCTTTTATCATGATCAACAAGTGTACCAGGAATAGCGCGCGAGTTGTATCGATTTTTAACATAGGACCAGAAACACCGCGGATTATTTTTTATAGAAGATTCAGTATTTTTAATATAGTTAGTGTAGCAAATAGATTCCATTGATTTAGTCCTCTCGCGTAATAATTTAAAAGTATGTTTATCAGCCAAATTACCATATTTACTAAACCTTTTCATGTATTTATATTTCTCCTTAAGCGCGCTTATTAATGAAGAATTGTACCATATTGGGTACTTACCCTTATGTTCGAGTTTATGTGGTACATGTTTATTTTGAAGGTTAGTAATAGTTTCATTAAAAAAATCCACTGATATGTCCACTGAACGAGAGGAGAATTCACATTTCCAATCGATGGCATTTATCTCTTTATTTAACGAGTCGAAATCACCCTTACCAAACAAGTATCTGACGCGAGGTGCACATTTCAAAATGGGCATATCCAACAATTTAATGTAAATTAATAAAGCTGGGTGATGGGAGTCCACGGGGACTAAGGGGTCAGAATGTTCTTGCACACCAACTAGGTCGTTCGAGAGAACCAAGTCCAAAATTCTACCTAATTTGTTACGAACCCCATTGTACTGCCTTAGGCCCATTGTGCATATTTCATCTGTGAACAAAAACTCATCTGTCGAGAAAAGGTTCACCGGGAGAAGCGGCATATCTTTACCAGACGGAGTCCACGAGATACCAGGCAGATTAAAATCACCGATAACGAGAAATCGGTCAGTCAGATTATTTAATGTTAAGTCACTCCATTTCGCGAGAAAGTTGCTAAGTTGTGAGGAAAATGACAAACCCTTATTTTGTACACATAAATAAAGTACACAAATGTATAAATTGACACTGTCACGCGAACTTGACTTATTTATGTGTATTTTTATGCATAGGTCCTCTGCTGTAGAAAATAAATGCGACTGAAAAGAAACAGGTAATTCCCTACGCGTTGCAATTGCCACACCTCCCCCCAGAGCCTGCTTAGTGAGTGAATAATCCCGGTCACGACGCCACACAACATACCGGTCATCAAAAATTTCCGAGTCATGGACACCGTCAAGCAACCACGTCTCCGTTAATACGATAATATCATACGAATTCATTAAAACTTGACGATAAAAAGAATCCGTTTTAGTTCTCAATCCTCGAACATTCTGGTAATAAATATTTAGATAATCCACATTAGCCATCACTCAGCGACTCAACAACCGTAAATACACTCATAACAATGTAAAAACTACATTTAAATACTATCTTCATACAACAATAAATGATATGCTTAATAAAATTCAAACTATTAGAATACTCATTATAAAGTGGGTAGCAAGATATCATCACATTCCAATAAAGATTACATTCATTCAATGCACAACATTTGATAACATAGCGAGCAAGCATATAATAATAGTTTAAACAGTGCGCTAATCCTACAAGCGCAAGCAAGTTAGGTATATATGGAAGTTTAAGGAATACAATGTAAACAGCGCGAAAAGGTATAAAATAGATATCGACAGACAGAGATAGCATATGCGACAGGCACATTAGTGTAGCAGAGGCGTCAAACCTTTTACTACAAGAAGTTGTATTGTGTGAGATAAAAAGACCATAAAAAACAACAAATAAAAAACTCCTCGTTAAAAACAAATATAGATGACACCTTAAATTAATTTGTTTAAATCAGTTAATTGTTTTATAATGAAGGATTTGGAACTATTATTTCTGCGTACATGTATTTTTCCATGTTTCACCCACACGTATTCATAGTTTTTTTCTTTAGCGAAAGTTTTCGTTCTTGTTAGTAGTTGTTTGCATTCCATACTTAGATGATCGTTAACGTAAACACGTCCACCACCTTGAATGGCCGACAGGTCCTTAACCGAGCGTGCCGCTGATATAAAATCTTCTTTAATGTAACGATTCAGGAAGCTTACAATTATTAATTTCTCCTTAGAGTTGTATATAGGTACTCTAGATATGTAGTTAATTTGTGACTTAGGACAGTTGTAATTAATTTTACGCCCAATCGCCTCCATAATTGTAAATAAATTCTCGTCCTTTTTTAAAGGTACCCCTTTGATTTCTACATTATTTAGACGCGAGCGCTGTTCATAGACGAACAGATCATGTTTAGTTTTTGTTAAGTCTTCTTGCAATAATTTCGAGGACTCGAGGAGCCTATCATAGTCCGCAGCCCTTTGTTCAAGCTCCATCAGTCTATTACCGAAGTCATTTAGCTTTTCGTTGGAATGGGCATAAGCATCCTTCAACTCCACCAACTCAGTTTTAATGACCTGAATGTCCTCAATTAGAGATGGTAAACCTTGTAACTCACGTTTCATGGCCCGGATTTCGGAAAGGATAGTGTCCAATGTCGCGGGTGGTTCAATATTGGACACAGCTGGTGAAGAAACTTTGCACTTGGGACACTTCCACTGAGCTCTTCTATCTACTCCTAATTTTCTCCAACCCGCTTCAGAAATACCAGCACATCCAAAGTCCAACTCCTTCTTACAGCCGGCACATTGGGCGCCGTCACTGAATTGAACATTACATAGTGCACACTTCGTCATTTTTAATTATTTAATAAATTTGTATGGAAACTATAAAAGGTTGACGATCTATTTTTTTAGCACGAATCTGGCCGCAGACGTAGTGTACGGTGCGCGCTCACACGCTGACATATTGACACAAATATATAGTAATCACTGCATCATCATTAAAATTCACTTTATTATAAATATTGAAATCAATGTACGCTTTCCCGCGTATCATCCCGTAAAAGTGACATTTAAAAAATGTACATGCAATCTGCGACAGTGATATGCGAAATACCAAATATATGTTTGTCTCACTCGCTCTTACTGAAAATAACACGGTCATGAAAACATCGTTTGTATTCGTCCGTCATGACAAATTTTCCCGGTGGAAATAATTTAATGGTACAATATTTTTCACAACCGTATCGGAGAATAAATTTTGTGTTTTTTTGTAAGAACTTGCGATTTCTGTGAAGCGTGTGATGTCGTTTAGAAACTTTTTAAAAGCAACTGATATCTGACGAGAAGCTACTTTTGTCTACTTGTGGTTAACTATATCCATCACAAATCGTCTATACATACAATAAAAATGTAACAAGTCCAATTCTGTACATTAAAGATTTTTTTTTTTTTTTTTGGAGGGCTCTCTATAATCGATACTGAAGCCAAAACTGTATTTTTTTTTCATTTTTGTCTGTCTGTCTGTCCGTCTGTCTGCCTGTATCTTGGCCGCGCATCACGCCGAAACTACTGAACGGATTCAAATGAAACTAGGCATGATGTAAGTTCATACTACGCGGTAGGACATAGGATACTTTTTATCCCGAATTCAGCACGGTTTCTTGGAGAGATTGGATGAAAGTCAAAATATGTACTTAGTTGTAATTCAATAACACATAGTCCGATTTCATTCATTCTTTTTTTGTTGGAAACAAAAAAAAAGATAACGAGAAAAGTGTTTTTTTTTGTCCGCGACTGTACACTGCCTGTTGGAAGCTGAGACAGATATGTAAATATGGCGGTACGATGTTCGCCGGGTCAGCTAGTCGCAAATAAATCTAGAAGCGCGTCTCTACTATTTAACTTTCTTCTTTTTAAGGAATTAGGATACATAAAGTTCTCTACTATGTTCTTGTCTCTATTTCTCTATTGATTGAATTTTTATTGGAAAAACTTTTTTATTACTGTTAGGCCTCCTACACACCGTGCCGGCGGCATGCAGGCCGGCATGGTGTGTAGGAGGCCTAACAGTCCACTGCTGGACATAGGCGTCTTAAGTCAAAAAAATTGGCAGTCATAAGGACTGCCGATAGAAGTGAAAACTTATAACTTAGAATGTTATTTGTAAAATTAATGTGTAAAATTTGAAATTTCATAATGTTTAAATTAAATTTTCAAAATCAAACATTAGCATGTCAGTGACGCGCACTCATAAGATTTTCTCCTACCAAAAAGTGCTCAACGCGGTTAAAGATGTTTTCAATTCGAAAATATTGTATTTTTCTTTTAGGTTTTTATTAGGTAAAAAATACTAAAGCGACACTTTTTTTGCCACCTACCTAACCGTACTAGGTATTCAATAAATTATAAAGTAAAAATAGAAACTCAACAAGCCAACTTTATGAACCTTCCAATAAATTTCTCGAACCATTACAAAACGACAAAGGAAAATCTTTAAAGCTTTTTAACGACACAGTCAAAAAACCGAGACAAGAGAGAGAAAACTCCGTGCATTTATTACCAAAATGAATGAAGGAAATAAAAGTATTATTCTTCTTACAATTTTCTTACAGTTTTATTGCCTATTTGTACTATTTATAAAGGTGTATTTTGCTTGAAGCTTCAAAATAAGCGTTCATAAACATTCTTAGGTAAAAGCGATACAACAATTTTATGGCGCACCGCGTAGGTTGTCAAGTAATTATGTGACTGTGACCTTCATTAGAACGAACTTAGCCGTCTAAAGTAAGTATTCAGTTAAATTCTACTGTAAAAGTAGTTTTTTACTTTATCATTTTTACCGTGGGAGAGCCACGCTGCGGCATGAATGGGCCGGCTCGACCGGGGTGTTACCACGGCCTCACAAAAAATCGGTGTGAAATAGTGCTTGCGCTGTGTTTCACCGTGTGAGTGAGGGCACCGGAGGCCCATACCCCCCTCCCCCTATCTCCCCCCCATCCCCCCAAAGGCCGGAAACGCACTGTGACGACCTGCAGCGGTAATCGCTTACCATCAGGCGATAAGTCTGCTCGTTTGCCCGCCAATTCCATTTAAAAAAAAGTTTTCCTAGCCGATTTCGGCCACGGCGGCCAGTCTCAACGGATACCAGCCAACTACGCAAGAGATGTTATAGTGCAAAAGTATATGCGCAACACAGGTGCACTCTCTGTTCCCTCACTCTTATAATCCGATTGGACGATTATCCAATACAGTCACCCAGGATTCCCTCATATCGTGAAGTGTAGTTCCATAACAAAAAGCATGAATTATTTTACAGACGAATTACTTTAATTTCAAAAACATTAACTATAACAACAAAAAGTAAAAGATATTTATAGTATGAAAACTGTCTAAGAAATCATACAGCAATAATGATATAACTTATTAATTAAGCTGGTAACATTGATTGCATATGTTGGTAGACATTGGTTATCGTTTTACATCATCGAACCGTGTAATTACACTATTAGAACATTTCGGGTCGAACAAGCCGAGTAGAGGCGCAGTTTTCGGGTTAGGGCCGACGCGAAAGGCTCCTAACTTATTAACAAAATGTCCCACTTAGGCTCGAAACACAAGTTATTAATAATTCATTTTGCGGTATTTTTAAGAGATTTTCGTGTTTTAGACTGAGAATAATGGCACTGAAATTCTTAACCAAAACTTTGCCTCTAGACGTGTTACTTAAACGACTTTAGGACTTTGAATAATAAAGTTTGAAATGGTAAAGCTCGAGTGAATATTGACATCGACGACTTTGAAGAGGACCGACCGAGAGAGTATGCAACGGACGACTTCCTACTTCGAAGTCTAAATTCGCGTGTAAAACACAACTGTTTTTAACTAACTTAAAAAAAAGGAGGAGGTTCGCAATTTGTCTGTATTTTTTTTATGTTTGTTACTTCGATGATGATGATGATTGAACTTTCGACGGAGTGAAGCGATTTTTAACCGACTTCCAAAAATGAGGAGGTTCTATGTTCCACTGTATGTATTTTTTTTATGTATGTTCACCGATTACTCCGTGAATTGTAGACCGATTTTGAAATTTATTTTTGTATTCGAAAGGGTATGCTCCCGAGGTGGTCCCATTGCCACCATATCAGGATCTGATGATGGGATCCCAGGGAAACCGAGGGAAACCCTCATTTTGCCAAGGTGCCAAGCCAAAAAGAATACGAACGAATAATTATAAAAATCTAAGCGATAGTCGCTTGGCACCAACTTCAAACAGATTTTAGGTACCTAGCACACACTACAATACTACTATTTAAATGAATAAAGAATTAGGTATAGACAAGAATTGGCACATAGCAATTTATGAAGAGCCAAGAAAGAAGAATCATCAAAAACACTAAAAAGCGTAAAATAAACTTTTACGCTTTTTAGTGTTTTTGATGATTCTTTTTTTATTTGAAAGCTGGTGCTTCCCGTGTGGTCCACTTTCAATTTGGTCATTCCTGAAGTCGGTTTATTTGTTTATTTGATTATTAACTTACTCAAAGGAAAAGCGTTATCTACCAGTCTACCGTGCGGAAATGAATGAGAAGATGCACTAAACTTTCGTTAACTCTTAAGAGTAACCCAGTTTTCTATCGTAATTCCACTCACCACCACCATTGCATGCACGCAAAATATAATGTTAATTCTAAATAAACAGAAAACCATTTTTTTAAATGAATAAAATTTATAACTACATATGTTTTCACAAGTAAAATATGCTCATAGAGTTACTTTTATCTAAGAAAATGTGACAAGACTTTGATGTGTCTACTGTGAACCCGAAAGATCATTCGGTTCACACACGATTATTGGTTTCTTTGTCATTTATATACAGTGCGTATGTGTATATATGATTCGTTATTCAACAGTTTGATTAATAACGTACTGGCTTGGCCTTGTATAAGATCTGAAAGCCGTGTGTAATATTTGTCGAGTTGCAATTATATTATATGTAGGTTACATGCAGATGAAAGAAGCCGCAGGCAAACAGGTGGTCTAAGATCCAAAGGAAGATCGACCTTCACCTATTTGTCAACCGGATGAAAATTATATTCCATTAAATAAAATACATTTCTGAACAAAACCGTGTGGGTTGCCCAAAAAATATACATGAATATCATTGATTAAAATTAAGAGTGTTAAATAAATAAATAAGCTTACGTAAACACCTCAGTGTATTTTTCTAGACAACACCCGCACTAGGAATATTCCTGTTTTGCGAAGGACTTTAAAAACATACATGAAACGGACACATAGCCCTCATAGCCCAGTTGCACTCAGTGATTAGAAACAATCACCGAGGGTAGGTAACGACGGCGCGGTCAGTACCTGGATGGGTGACCGCTGGTGGCATGATACCATGAGCGTCTTCGTGATTCGGAGGTCACGTTAAGCAGTCGGTCCCGGTTGTTATCGTAGGATAACAGTCGTGACGTTTAGTTTGAGGCCTTTAGGCGGCTTAAAAACATACAACGACAAGATTTACGTAGCCACAACGTAGTGTTGCCAGTCCCCAACCCGCACTAGGACAGCGTGGGGACGTATGGCGTTAACCCTCTACTGAGAGGAGACCCGAGCCCAGCAGTGGGTCATTATGAGTTGTTGGTGATGATGATGAAACGGACACAAAGAATACATAATACCCAAACCCAGAACAACAATTTCTGGATCATGGATAATTATAGGACAACAAGAGTTGTCCTATTGTATATATTCCATGGTAATTGGCGGGAAAAAAGCATGCATTCGTTATAAAATATTTCAGCCTACTCTATGCTCAATTGAACAGATTATAAAATTAAGCTCTATGCTCTATATCGGCGTCACAGCGTGTATGTTTTGCATAGCGCTTTTCAAACGACAAAATTACGGCCCTCGGCTTTGTGGTGGTAAAAGTAGCGTTGTATGTGTGCAATGTGTGCATAAATGAGAGGTAATTAATTCTCAGAATTCTGTTTTGTTGTAATTTATCCATACACGTACACGAGAGCGATTCTCGATGTTTCTATTTATATCCTAAGAGTATTTGCATCTGGAATGTTCGATTTAAGTGACTGAGGACTCTAGTTTGTATCTAGTTTACAGACGATTTACGATAAACATAATAGGCGGTCCACACTACAACGATATATCGTAGCGATTTAACTGCGAATTTTAGTACAAAATGGCGTCATTTTGTTAAGTGACGTGGCTAGTTATCCAGTCTCGCGTTACTCTCACTTCAGTAAAATGTAAAATAATACACTTTAATGTAAGTCTAGTGATTAGCGGATTAGATCTTGACCGCTGAACCAGAAGTCGCGTGTTCGATTCCATCAAGGACAAATATTGTGTTATGGGCATGATCATTAATCTGTACCATTACTTAGAAATATATTAAGTAATTTTATTTTTTACTGTTTAACTATTATTTAAAAGACAACTGCCGCAATATTCATTCATTCAATATACATCTTGTGTCGCGGGGGACTTTACAAACTTACATAAAACGGACACAAAGAACACCGAGACTCAGAACAATAATTTGTAGATCACACATTTGAACCCACAACACTTAGCGGAGTAGAACGCGACCGTATAAATACTAGGCTAACCGTGCAGTCAAATATTGTCTAAATGTATATGTTGAGGGCATTATCATTTGTAACGATATAATAGTATTTGCCTATCCCTGCCGGGTTTAGTCGAAGTCAGTAAATGCGATGTGTTAAATGTAGTATGCTACATTAAACACATGTGTATTTAAATGTGTGTAAATCTGTGAAAGTGGTGGCAACATACACATAAATAAATGTTCACAAAAAGACGTTGGCAAATAGGTGAATTTAAGCTGTAGGTACTTATTAGGGATGAAAAGTTAGAAATACATCTACACTACACGTACATTGGTACATAAAAACAATTAATAATTATATCTATTATTGAATTATGAGGTAACAAGAAATTCTGATCTTTATTTTGAATGCAGACGTCTATATAATTCTTTTTTGTGTGTTTGTTATTGTCAGAACAAGGTTTGTATAGAAAAGAAAATTAATAGAAAACCGGTAGAGTTATGTTTTCTTAGTCCTGTCCTAGACTGTACATTGAGTAGCTATATATGAACAAGGGGTAGCTATATAATTTAGAAAATATCCACAATAAATTAAATTAAAAAGCTTTTTAAAAACAAGCTTTTACTGGAATGCCTCGAGACGAATAAAACGAGTTCAAACTGCATCGAGTTTAAACGTGGTAACATCATCATGTTACCATGTTTCTTTACAGAGTTCCTATGGCCACAGCTGGAAGCTCCAGTATCAGATCAGATCCCTGTCATTATAATATTGTATTGTCACGCTGTATAAATATGCTTGCAAAATTTCAGCAAAATCGGTTCAAGATTTCTGCTTCAAAATTAAGTTGCAAGATTCCACCCAAACATGCAAGCATACCTACATACATTGCAAGTTAATAAAAAGCTTGTAAAAAGAAATATGGCAGAACAAATTTCGTCGGTTCAGCTAGTTTGTAATAAAAATTCTTGGTCTTAAACATACATAATTGATTTTAATCCATTACAAAGTACATTTTCAAGTTTATCTTTAAAATATATTAATCACAAGCTATTAACTAGTTTTTGTATATTATTTCTCGTCTGTGGTATTATTCATGGCACTACAATTCACATTTACAGTAAATTGCCTACACGAACACACAAGAGACAGAAAAACCAATAGCTCTTGTTATATTCCAAGGAAATTACTAGAGTAATTAATCACTGCCGCTAAAGTACTACGTAACATAATATAGCTGACATCAGGGTTTGATTTTTTTTTTTCAATATGAACCTGCTAAAGCGAGTCTACTCTGCCTGATGGAAAGCATGAGCATCCAAGAGTAGTGGTCACCATGCCACTGCGAATGCAGAAAAAGTAATAATGCAGGACGGTGACCCACATTATGGCGGCTTATTGAAATGCTGTCGTCTTAAGGCGCATCTCCACCAAAATTGTTGGCAGTTTCAGTGTTTCCAAATGTTTTCAACTCTTCAGAAAATAGCCAACTTTTGTTTTCATTGTGTCTACACCGAGTCGCCAACAATTTGAAAAACATTCGAACTGAGCGTCTCCATAGAGCCAATAAATATTTGCAACAAGCGTATTCTTTTGACGTTTACCGCCAAAAACGGAAACACTGTTCTCAATTTTTGTTGCCAACACGTGTTGACAACACAAAAATTTACAACTTTTGATTGGTGGAGACCCGGATTTAGGTTGATGATGTTTTTTACCTTATTACATCAGATTTACTGCCTAAATCCCCTTGAGCAATTGCTTATACTCTCCAACCCATATAATAATATAATACAAACAATGTGCCTTTTCTTCACTTGACTGTTCTTCTGACCCCACCAGTTTCTATCAATATGCTCTAAATTTTCTTCCTAATCTTCACTCACTTCTTGATTTCCATTCGATCTATTGAGCGATCTAGTGTATAAAAACACAACTCAAGTATTATAGAATATCAAAGTTTGGTAGACAGACTGTTGTCAGATTTATTAGGGATACCAATTATTATCAATTACCCATAGTGATTGCCAAAGATGTTCCTACGACGGCTAAACATGCTCTCCGAGGCGTAAATACACTCTTATTTAATACTAGCCGACCCACGCAACCTCGTTTGCGTCTCCTATTGCCCGTAGCGTGATAATTTTCCCCCGTTTTTTGAAACATTTTTCATTGGTGCTCCGCTCCTATTGGCTGTAGGGTGATGATATATAGCCTATAGCCTTCCTCGATAAATGTAATGTACTATCCAACACTGAAATATTTTTTCAAATCGGACCAACGGTTCCTGAGATTAGCGCGTTCAAACAAACAAACTCTTCAGCTTTATATCTTAATATATATATTTCTTGTGTGCGTGTGTATGTGACTGAACTCCTCCTAAACGACTGGACCAATTTTGATGAAATTTTTTGTGTGTGTTCAAGGGGATCTGGGAATGGTTTAGATGCACAAAAACGACTGGACCGATTTTGATGAAATTTTTTGTGTGTGTTCAAGGGGATCTGGGAATGGTTTAGATTCACAAAAACGTAAACGATGTTACGTGGGTCATAAATATGGCGGTACGAAGTTCGCCGGATCAGCTAGTAATACTATAGATATTTAAAATTTAATATTCCGTTTTAATTACCAGTGCTTGGTTGAAGTGCCAGTGCCAATATTTAAGTGGAACCTAATCATAATGCCTACTCCAGGCTACTTCGGGTATACAAGGTTAAATATTACTTTGAACATGTGATAAAATTTATCGTTTTGAGTATTTCATTTCATTGATTCTGGATATGTCTTTTCATTTGTTCTTTTATATTACTACGTCGCGAGTCATGAAATATATGAAAGTAATAAAATATCAGTTATCATATCAGTGGTGGATTTACCACTAGGCTGAGTAGGCTGGAGCCTAGGGCGGCGAATTTTGGGGGGTAGCAAATTTTGACGAATTTTATTTTCATACAGAAATAATACCATAATAATAATATAATAATAATATATATACCATGTGTCCCAAAATTCAACGATAAGCGGGCGCCAAAAGGTAGACCTGCTCATGAGTACATAAGGAAAAAAAAAAAAATATATACCTAGTTTTTTTTTAGTTACAAGAAAAATTTAGAATTTCTTTGAAAATTTACACCCTTCATGATATTTTGAACGACCACGATGACAATTTCTCAAATATGCTTAAGATTTTTTTTTATCTTTTACCTAAATAGTGCTACTATTCACCACAACTCTTAAAAACACCAAATTGCCCGCAGTTTTTACACAAAAAACGTTCAAAATCATTTTTTTTCCCTAAAATTATGAAATATTTTTACTCTTAGTGTACTTTGACTCATGGTCTATATCATGAAAGGTATAAATTTTCAAAGAAATTCTAAATTTTTCTTGTAACTAAAAAAAAAACTAGGTATATTTTTTTAAATATTTTTCCTTATGTACTAATTAGCAGGTCTAACTTTAGGCGCCCGCTTATCGTTGAATTTTGGGACACCCTGTATATAATATAATAATAATAATTATTATTATAATACAAACGAAGAAAAAAGTCTTGACAATTTAACAAAAGAGACAATGTACTAAGCAGTGTACCAAATACTCTCAACTTTAATACTATTTGAAAAATTCCTAAACGGTTTGTAAAAAATAACTTTGTGAATATGGGTACCGTATAGCGTTATTGACCGGAGAATTCCGCGTTAAGCCTTGTCACGGTGCTCGGTTTACCCAAATTGGACGAAAGTAGCAGAGGAAATCAGCTTTTGAGCAAGCTGTTGAAAGTGCTCGTCAAAGAGCCAACTACCTTTGAGGAACGGGCCTTTCAGAGGTCCCCACTATCTGGCAGCTTGCGGCTCTGTCGACGATTGGATTTGCCGTCAACGTCGTCTATGCTGGTGATCAGCCCTGTTCCGATCTAGTTCAGCGGTATCTTTCTGGTGCATTCCATCTTCACAGAAAGAGGCCACAGCGTCCCAGCCCTTCAATCAGCAATGATTGCTGGTGGAAACAGGTCTCATCCGAAATGGTCGACTTCGTCGTTCAGACGCCCAGTGGAGTCCCAATCAGTTGCGCAGTGGTGGCATTGTGCCATCTCCTCGCGTTCGGTCTTATCCAGATACTCAACGAAGCAACCATGCCCATCTGCGTCAGCTGGTAGGTGACCTGACCTTCCTCCCTGCCTACCCAAGCTTCTTCGTTGACGCCCATTCTGTGGCTGCTTCAGCCACGCGCGCCATTGTGCCTAGGCCTATCAGTGAGCGTTTCACCGCATTTCGAGCTCGTCCTGGTCTTTCCTGCTCTTACCACGAGCCTGGTCATGGACCTTCGCGTCCATGTCCACCAGGATATCAAGAGGCGGGAAACGAGCCAGGACTGTCGCCGCCACTGACGAGATGGTGCGGTAAATCTGTAAACCGTAGATGGCTCGAGATCTGTCAGGGTACCAGAAGTTTCCTTTCTAAGTTACATCTAGTTCCTCGGTTACTAGTACCCGAGACAGAGTTGTTTAAATCGCTGCATCCGTGACGGGTGGAACATCATCCACGTTCTACCCATCGTAGAGGCCGTAGACGCGGACGTGAGTTCCACCTCTATTGTAGGGAAACTTATCTGCTTGTGCAGAAATTGATTGAAGGTGAACTCTGAAGTGTTCGATTGCGACACACTACCTATGAAAACCCCTGTAGAATGATGGCTTGCAATGGTTTCCACATGTAAAAAAGGTTATTGAATTGCAGAAGTAAGAAGGGGCGGCAAAATTGTAATAGCCTACTGGCGGCAAATATATAAATCCGCCACTGTATCATATAATAATACACGAAGCAACTTATCAATATTTCAAGCTAAACTCCAATAACAATAACTCTCTCTCTAATGGACGTGGTCGCATTAGTATTGATCCCAAGCACTGAACCTATTTTTAGGAGCAGAAGATTTCTGAGTAACATCGTCATTCATCTGTTCTGTCATTTTTCCAATTTTATGTAGGGTCGTCGTAATATTGTGATATTGCAAGAGATTCTGATTGGTTTGTCTTATGTAGGGCGTCTCAATGAGAGTGCACTTTCTAAATTTAGTGTCATTTTATTCTTTGAAATAAATTCATGAAAATGAAATTTTACAGGTGTACCATATGTTTATTTCGATTATTAAAAATGGAGCGCTTTACGAAAAAATAACGTGCTACAATTGTGAAAAATTAATACAAAAAACTGGAACGTTATACTGAGACTGTTCGCACACTTCGAAGCAATAGACACATTGCATATTTTTTCTTTGGGATTTTGTGAAATCTCGGGTGTATGAGAATAATTCAGAAATAATTCCTGAGATCAAATCCGAGATCCAAGGCGTTATCGGTAAAATACAGCCACATCCAGAAATAGTCATAAATAATTGCATGAAAAGAGAATGACCTGTCATCAAAGCCGTGTTGAATATTGACGTATATTTTATTCCATACTTAACCGGAACATGTCTTCTTTACAATCCAATAAAAAAATCATAACCCTCCCAAAAAATACGTTTTCATTTTAAAATAAAAAGTGCACTTTTACTGAGACACCCTATAGAAAACCTGACCGGGGTATGGGTGTGTCCTCGCCGTTTCGTCGCATGTCGTGGATTCCATCGCCACATGGGACAAAAATTTATATGATTCTCAAATTGTTGTCCTAAATGTGGGTGTCCTTTGTGTCAGTTTTGTTTGTAAATTCAAGACAACACGAGTTGTCTTGTTTTTAAATGAAAAAGTAACTTGACGGTACCAGGGTCTTGAAGAGTCAGTATGTCCATCTTGTGGTTGGAGAACCCATTACGACAAGAAAATCTATTTCTTAATTTAAATGATAGGATATGAAATAAGGAGAGCCATGCTACGGCACTTATGACTCGAAGAGTCACCACGACCTTACAAGAAATCGGTGTTAGTTTTTTCCTTGTTGCTTTTAATTTAACAAGTGTTAATTTAATGAAATTCACATCAACAGCCTTTGATAGTCCACTGTTATATAAAGCCCTCTCCATTCAAAGGTGGTTTAATCAAATTGTAACCTTTTAATTTGCTATCAAGTAGTTTGTTAATTTATTGTCAGCGAAATTGTTCAAAATACTATAAAGGATACAAATTGCTCTATTTTTGTGCCATAAATATATTGACTTACTTAAAATTGCTAGAAAATAATAAAAAATTAGCCACCTTTTATAAAATCAAATCACTTCTGTAAATTGACTATTCATTTATGACACTACCATCTGCTTTTGATGGAACTAATCTGCCTACCATCTGCTTATTAAAAATAATTATGTTCATAAAAAATAGCATTTTCTTTCGCTAAGCTATAGAAAAATATATAAACAAGTTACATTCAATACAACACCACAGAGTCTTGCATTTTTTCATCGTCAGTATTGTTTTCTCCAAACCTTTACCGTGGGAGAGCCACGCTTCGGCAAGCATGGCATGAGCCGGCTCGGCCGGAGTTATATTGTTATATTGGGAATCAATAAAATCAAATCACTTCTGTAAATTGACTATTCATTTATGACACTACCATCTGCTTATTAAAAATGAATAAGTTCATAAAAAAATAACATTTTCTTCCGCTAAGCTATAGAAAAATATATAAACAAGTTACATTCAATTCAACACCACAGTCTTGCATTTTTTTATCGTCGGTATTGTTTTCTCCAAACCTTTACCGTGGGAGAGCCACGCTTCGGCAAGCATGGCATGAGCCGGCTCGGCCGGAGTGATACCACAGCCTCACATAAAAATGGTGTGAAACTGCGCTTGCATCCCCCACAGGCCGGCAAAGCACTTGTGACGCCTATTGTGTTGCGGGTGTCCATGGGCGGCTTCAATCGCTTACCATCAGCCTATACGTCTGCTCGTTTGCCCTCTATTACATTAAAAAAAAACCTTTTTTTCCAAATTTGTTTGTTCGGCTTTAAGTCTACTTCGATGCGACTGAATTTACTAACTCGTGGATTTTTTACATGAAGCAACTGCTATCAGACCTCTACGATCGAAGTACTCGCCGCTATCGGAATTCTGTAGAAAGACTTGTCGGACTTTTTAGGACTCCATCTTCTTCTTATTCCTAGCCTTTATTATTCCCAAGTTTTGAGGTCGGCTACTAGTTCAAACGGTTTTTCCTGAATATCAGTTTTTACACGGAACTACTGCCATCGGATCTCCGCAACCCTGAAGGTGAACTGAATTCGAAGGTTGAACTAGTTGTCAGTATATTTGAGGGCACTGACTTCCCAATAACGATTGCCATAGATGTTTATGACAACCGGGACCGACGGCTTAACGTGCTCTCCGAGGCACGGGCGGGAAACACCACCACCTTCCATACTCCGGGCTGCTATTAAGAATTTCTTGTAAGAAAAACCCAACAGCAGACCGACCAGGGAATCAAACCCGAGACCTCTTGATCTGCAGTCGCTTACGCTAAGCACTAGACCAAGGAGGCAGTCTTTTTTAGGACTCCATTTACACGTAACAATTGCTAATGATGTTCCTTTAGCAACCAACAGCGACGGCATAAAGTACTTCCATTCAATATAGATGAAACTTGTTAGGATTGCTAACCTGCCTAACTTTTGCAATGTGTTATTCTACTAGGTTACCATTGAACGAATCCTAAGCCACTGAATAAGGTATACCGTATTTACTATATTAACATCTACTATTTCATCACCCTATCAATGTCCACTGCTGGACATACGCCTCTCCCATTGCACGCCACTTCTTGGATCGTTTACCATCAATTAGTTCTAAAATTAGACGTAGACTTCAAAGGAGTTTTATTCTCGACCTGGATTCTGGATTCGTCGAAATCAGAAGACAATGCCTACGGTGGATTACAGAGGACCGGAGTGAATTTTCCGAAGGTAATATTTCGTTGTTTATGTGTGAAACTCTTTGTTAAAAGCGTAGCCGCTTTCAGGATGTTTAAAGTCCTCCACTTTGAACATCCAGAATGTTTATGAGAGTTACTAAATTGTATATTATGGCGTAAATAACGAGGTCCTACTGTTTTATATTACTATTCCTATATTGACGTGTTCTATTTTTCGGCAATCAATAAATATTACATAGGTACTTTGTGTAGCTTAACGTATTGACCACGTTGCAATTAACTTGCTCACAATTGTATCACGATAATGCTGCAATAAATATCTATTAACCGCGTTAATTCTTGAATTTAAAACGGTAACTAATTTTATTCAAAATTGGTCTAATCATTTTATGTGAAAAAGATTCTATGCAGACAAAGGCAACAGCTATTTTTTTATATTATTAACTAAAAATCTCTTTATTTAATAACTCAATTCTTGTGGTTTTAAAAATTTCAGAAAATATACTTACAGCACATTCAGGTTCTGTGGTGTAAGATCCGTTGATGAAGTACTTCTTCGGGCATTCGGCCCACGGCAGCTCAGCTTGGAAACTTTGGGCGAAGTAAAAAAGACACCACGCGATAATAGAGTTGTAGTACAACGCCACATTGAAAGACACAACAGCGGAACTGATTCCTATACCGCCAAGGTACGGAGACACCTGATGCCACACACCAATAGCCCCTTTCCTCAAACGCTGGCCAATAGCCAACTCCAAATAAAATATCGGAATCCCTTCGATCGCCAACATCACGAAATACGGTATCAAGAAAGCGCCCCCTCCATTTTTTTGCGCTAAGTAAGGAAATCTCCACACGTTACCTAACCCTACAGCGTACCCAACAGTTGCCAGGAGGAACGTCAGTTTACTGTCCCAGGACTCTCGCTGGACTCCACCTTCTTCAGGCTTTGGACCCCCATGCTCTTCAACAGAACTAGCTTTACTGGTTGGTGTTTCTGATGAACGTCTGTTAGGACTGGTGTCTTCGAATGCTTCGTTTGTTGCACCATACATGACGTGGCTACGGTGTGATGTATGTCCGTTCTCCATGGTCACCAACCTTCCCCGTAACTCCTTCATTTCCATCCGATCTAATGAGCGCTGAGCGTATAAGTCCCGCGAACTCTGTCGCCTCATCAAATGTGCTGTGTTAGCCATTATTGATATGTTATTTCAATTAATAACTTATTTTATTATCGTCGCGATATCATAGTATTTAAAATGATTCGTTTTCTGTGTCATGGCACATAATGAGAACTAGTAAATTACATGTAATTGTAACCAGCACTGTTATAGACACATCTATTGATTTGTAACCGAACATTATTACCTTCATCAAATTTATTTTAAAGAAATCACTTAAGGAAATAATCTAGATAAGACTAACACAAAACACAATAGGTTATCATATTTAACAGTTTTTTGGTTGGTTTCTTTGTAACGAAAGCGTCCGCGTAACGCCCGCCTCAGGCGGGAAACTCACCCGTTGTGGAGGTGAGGGACGCATTTTACTTATATACGCATGCGCGAGACTAATGCCCTTTCAAGGGACGTATACCGAGATGATTTTTTTTTCAATGAAAATTGCTTAGCTTAAACGTTTGGGTATACAAATAAGCCTTAATGTTGGTGAACTACCAACCTGTCCTTACAATAATTTTTAAGGACAGGGAAATCAAAGAAAGAAATTATGATAACTGGACAAGAGGAATTCATTTATTTTATTGAAAATTTTAAGTGTACAAAGTGCCTGTAATTAAGATGTTAAATATAAAATAATTATTATGAGTGACATAATTAACAAAAGGCTTGGGAAGCAGAAGTTATTGTGAATAGTGTCCCTACTAGACAAAATAAAAGCATGGCAGTAGCTATGAATAAAAAGATAATGTGTTTATCTTCAGCAAAATCTACATAGTATAATACTAATAACGGAGGCGGGGCCTTCGCTCTCGACGGAGATTTATGACCTAAACTTGATGTGTAAAAGTAATTTAAACAATCGGTCAAGTGCGGGGCTGTCTCACGCAATGAGGGTTTTTTGTATTGTGGGTATTTACTTTAAACTCAATTTAACTTTGTACTCGGTGGCGCAGTGGTAGCGTATGCGACTGCTGTGCTTGAGGTCTCGGATTCGAATCCCGGTCGGACCAAATGTTTGTATGATCTGCGAATATTTGTTTCGGAGTTTGGGTGTTTTCTATGATGTGTATCTATTAACCGTCTCTCACTACACCTAAGGGATGAATAGGGGTAGATAGATAGAAAACTATTTATTTGCACACCATAATATTACAGAGTTACAAGAGTACATAAAATGTGAGATGTAGTGTATAAAGGGCGGCCTTATTCCAAAAGCAATCTCTTCCAAGCAACCCCACTGTTTGACACCGATAGTAGCGATAAGTAATAATAATAAATAATAATAAAATAAAAATCTTTATTTAGGTAATTTACAAAACTAGTGCATAATGTCCAGTTGATATACAAGAACTTCAAACAGCGAGTCGCCTCTGACCCTCAAACTAGGTATAAACCTGTGTGATGAGTCGTCAGTGGTTAGTCGCTCTGGCCACTTACTAGGTACAAACTCTTAATACTAAATAACGAACTAGTAAAGGAAGCATGTGGCGTGTGCATCAGGTATTATTGTATTTATTTTATAGGCTCGTGTGAACAAATGTATGATGTGTTTTAGTGTTTGTTTTTGTGGGGACGTACACAGCGTTCTTTAATTCTAATATATATATGTAATCTTAGATCGCATAGCTTAACATTAGGTTTTAATTTAGGCATAAAAAAGATAAAATAGAACAAATAACTTACGAAAACGAATTTTGAACGATTAAATAAAATACTTATGAATTATATCGGCGAATGATGTTCCGGGTGAATGTTTGTATGATTCATTAATGGTGCATTTAAGGTCGTTAAGGTTCTTAGATAGGTCAAATTGGTCCTGGAGAGTTAAGGCAACTCTACTAGCTCTAACGGCTTTTGTTTTGAGGGCTTGATATTCTACGGCCATGTGGGAGGTACCGCTTGCCACTTTTCGGCACAATGTATTTATTCGTAGCTTCTGTTCCGAGTTTAGTTTACTCTCTGAAGCCATAGTACATACCTCATTAAGGGTTTTCTCGATAAGAGTCATCCAGCTACGAATCTCAGGGGTTGAGATCGCTTCCATTCGGTCGTCTACTTGGCTTTGGACATTACGGTGTGGTGTATCTGAAGACATCAAGGCGGGTGAAGCCGTCGGTGCGGATGAAGGCATCGGTAGTTTGTAATGACAACACTAGGGTTTGTCATAATTGTCAAATGTCACTGACTCACTCGGAAAAGACTTGAGAAAAAATGGCGCGAGGAATGGACTTTAGTAAAAGCCGCGTGTGTTGAAATATAGATTAATTGTTAAAACGAGGTTTTGTGGCCGTTTGTTACGGTAAATCGGAAGTATCGTCGGCTTTCGTTACAGTCTCGAGGTGTTTGTAGCCGGTTTGTTGAGCTTTGATCGGGAACCATACCGGCCCTTCGTACGGAACATTCACAGTGTGTTTGAATTGTAAAACGGAATCGGAATACGGAACTGCGTGGACATCATCAAGGAGATCCCCTTCGCCGCATCGGAGATTGGAAGCCGTCACTACACAAACAAAGTTAGTAATAAATTTAAGAGGTGTAGCGCCTCATGATATCTTTTCACCAGGTGTCATTGTTTTGCAACTGTCTAGCTCACATCTCATGGGCATGTGTGACTAGTACAGGTTTCCCCCAGGAACGCAACCCCTGGTGATCGGATTCACTTACGATGGATCAACCTTAGGATGGGGTAGTGACATTATTGTTAGTACGTCACCACACCATTAACGTATATAACTAACTGGCTGACCCGTGCGTCCACTTCGTTGGAAATGTGATAAATGAAGAGCCGCTCGACCGATTTTGTGCAAACTTCACATAAACAATTACTAAATAGTCCGAACAAAGCCTAAACATTTGGTTTGGATAGGTGAGCCCGTTCTTGAGTTATAAAATATATAATATTTTTTATAATATAATAAATACAACGAAAAACTTTTTATAAAAAAAAAACGACTTCCAAAAAACATCGAACGAAAACTCCCCGACTTCAAACAGATTTTAGGTACCTAGCACACATTTACTACTATTTAAATGAATAAAGAACTAGGTATACCTATACAAGAATTGGCACTTAACAATTTATGAAGAGCCAGTTTATTTTACGCTTTTTAGTGTTTTTTGGCAGTGAGTTTTCGTTGGATGTTTTTGGAAGTCGGTTTTTTTTTATAAAAAGTTTTTATTTTTCAGTTTTTAGTGCAAACAATCGTAGGTAAGTAGTAAGTTGAACTATTTCATAATATTTCTGCTGATGCAAATAACGTTAGTGGTTTAAAAAGACGTATTAAATGTCAAACCCTATTTCACCCCTTAGGGATAGAATATCCAGAAACGCTATGTAATTCATTAATACTCATTTTTATCAGTAGCCCAAAAATAAAGTGTCACGTTTCTAACTTTAAAAAATACGAACTTTTATCAGGGGGGTTTCACTTCTCAGTTAAGCTATGTTCCGCCGAGCGCCTTCCGAGAAGGACTACTAGGCAATGGTGGCCACTCGGCGCTCGGCTCGCACGCTAGCCGCGTCGCGTCGTGCGTAAACAAGTTGAATATTACGTGTACTTACTGCGAAAAATGAATACGAAACGAAGGTAATTTTGTAGGTAGTCGCTTGCGAGGTCACAGAGTTGAAATTTTTTTATGCCTAAACTTTACTTTTGTTCGACAGTGGAACTTCTGTACGTAAGTACTATTATTTATTCTGTGCTTTTATACAATCTTTCAACCCCGATTTCACCCTCTTAGGAGTAGAATATCCAGAAACGCTTAAATACATTTCTACTCATTTTTAATCAGTAGCCCAAAGATAAAGTTTCATGTTTCTAACTTAAAAAATAACGGACTTTTGTACAAACTTTCAACCCCTATTTCACCCCCTTCGGGGGTTGAAATTCCAAATTTCCTTCCTTAGTGGGTGTCTACTCAATAAAACGATCCATATGAATAACTGAAAGAATAAAAATTAAGGTCTATACGTACCTACGTGTAATATTAAAATCATCCTCTAATCCCTAACTGTTGAAGAGTATAACATTCTATCATCAGCTCACCTAATTTACTTGAAAGTATGCGTCTAAAGGTCTTTAGATACGTATAAGATTGAAAGAATTATCCTCCAACTCTTAACCGTTGAGGAGTTGTACCTTCCACCTTCCATCATCAGGTTACTTAAACAATTTGAAAGAATACGACTAAATGTAACATACATACATATGATATTTAAAGATTTATCCTCCAACTCCTAAACGTTAAGGAGTTGTACTTTACATCATCAGCTCATCTCATCATCATAAAATGATGACTACCAGACGCACATACCGGTGTAACTACAGAAAATATACGAAAAACATAGTATGTGCCTAAAAAAAATGAGGGTTTCCCTCGATTTCCCTGGGATCCCATCATCAGATCCTGATATGGTGGCAATGGTATAGTCTTTCCTTTTTTTACAAAAAGAATTTTCAAAATCGGTCCACAATTGATGGAGTAATCGGTGAACATACATTAAAAAAACATACAATGGAACATATAACCTCCTCCTTTTTGGAAGTCGATTAAAAACTAGCTGACCCGGCGAACTTCGTACCACCAAATTGAATAAATTAATACTGGTCTTTACAATTCAGGTTCAGAAAACAGATTACAGGTACTTAATGCAATAAAATTATGATCGTGTTACCACAATCCGATTTGATTAAAAATTATTCCTGTTCATACCTATTGTTTGTAATTTTTATTTTAATAGGGGGCAAACGAGCAGACGTATCGCCTGATTGTAAGCTATTGCCGCCGCCCATGGACACCCGCAACACCAGAGGCGTCACAAGTGCGTTGCCGGCCACGCACTTGTGACGATTTGGAGGATGGGAAGAGGGATGGAGGGAGGGGTTGGAGTATGGGCCTCCGATATCCTCACTCACTCGGTGTAACACAGCGCAAGCGCTGTTTCTCGGCTCAGGCAGACAGACACACTGGTTTTCTGTGAGGCCGTGGTATCACTCCGGTCGAGCCGGTCCATGCATGCCAAAGCGTGGCTCTCCCACGGTAATTTATCTAGTTTCTAAAACGACCTTTACTATCATTGTGTGCCGCCTTGACGAGATATTAATTTGACTGTCATCAGTTAAAACTAAAAAGCCAGATAAAAAGAAATCAAGCTGAGTGCTTATCTAATATTTAGATTAGTACAGTAAGTAGAGTAGTAGTAAATAGATTAGACCTCAGCTAGATTTATTTTTTTAACTCTGAAAATCTTAAAAAATATACTGTTATAAGTAACGATTCCAACCTCGTATAAATGCCTCATTTGTTTAAATCTTAATAATTACTAGGCATACAATAAAATATATTATAAACTTATAATTCAATTGGTGATTTTATAAACAAGTAAATAGTTGATTCATATTAATATCTTGGCGCCTTCCGCTTGTCAGCTTCCGGCGCGACTTATATTTCATATCAAATCTTTAATGTTACACAATCCTGTATTATCAAATAATAATTGTATGCTAATAATCATTAGAATATTTATGGTAAACAATATTTGATATTATCTATTAAATATGTGAATTTAGTATTGAATTGGGTCAAGCCTGTTAAATACTATAAAAATACCTTCGTTCGAGTAATTTCACGCATTCATATCCCGAACGTTCTACTTGGTGCTAATCGACCGTTACATTTCAGAAGTGGGATCTAGCATTCTCGCGCGTCCTGTTTTGAAAATATTTAAAAGTTAACGAAATCTTTATTTGGATACCCTACGAAATTTTCTTGTTTACGTTCGAGTAATTGGTGAAGGTGCAGTAAAGTATATCTATCTGTACATCTGGTGAGTACGTTCCAGTTTATTTATAATGAAATTTAAAAGTGTAAACAAAAGTTCATGATTTCCATTTACCTATACTTGTCTCCAATTATATAGTACTTACACTGTGTGATTTTACCGCTGTGTGTTAAATCTTACCTGTAAAGACGGCTGTGTGATCAAGTCTATTTACTTAAATTAAGCTATGTTTCCAAATTCAAGTACTGCATGTGAATACGGGCGGCTATGTGATCAAGTCCGTGTAACAACTATAGATGTAGTACAAAATAAAATCTGTGTGATGTAGTAAAAACAAAATCTGTGTGATGTAGTAAAAACAAAAGCTGTGTGATGTAGTAAAAACAAAAGCTGTGTGATGTAGTAAAAACAAAAGCTGTGTGATGTAGTAAAAACAAAAGCTGTGTGATGTAGTAAAAACAAAAGCTGTGTGATGTAGTAAAAACAAAAGCTGTGTGATGTAGTAAAAACAAAAGCTGTGTGATGTAGTAAAAACAAAAGCTGTGTGATGTAGTAAAAACAAAAGCTGTGTGACGTATTACAAACAAATACGAAACTGTGTGAACTATAGCAAATACGAAACTGTGTGACGTATAGCAAATACGAAACTGTGTGACGTATAGCAAATACGAAACTGTGTGACGTATAGCAAATACGAAACTGTGTGACGTATAGCAAATAAAAGCTATGTGATCTAGGAAAAATAAATAAATTGGTCAGTACTAGATTTAATTAAATTAGTGGCAGCTCTGATCGCCGTGGGACACGGCATGCACAGGATGGCCGAATGTTATAAGTAACGATTCCAACCTCGTATAAATGCCTCATTTGTTTAAATCTTAATAATTACTAGGCATACAATAAAATATATTATAAACTTATAATTCAATTGGTGATTTTATAAACAAGTAAATAGTTGATTCATATTAATATCTTGGCGCCTTCCGCTTGTCAGCTTCCGGCGCGACTTATATTTCATATCAAATCTTTAATGTTACACAATCCTGTATTATCAAATAATAATTGTATGCTAATAATCATTAGAATATTTATGGTAAACAATATTTGATATTATCTATTAAATATGTGAATTTAGTATTGAATTGGGTCAAGCCTGTTAAATACTATAAAAATACCTTCGTTCGAGTAATTTCACGCATTCATATCCCGAACGTTCTACTTGGTGCTAATCGACCGTTACAATACATTTTGCAACACTAACATAATAAAAATATAAAATGTACGCTGGGTAATCTTACGCGCAAGTTAAATAACTATTAAAACTAAAAAAAAATGAATAAAGCTCAGGGCTAAATCTAGTTTTTTAACATTTCACCACTAATCCAAATAAGTATATTGCAATACTGCTAAAAAAAATATATACACGCTGGCAACATGCTGGCAACCACCTGGCAACTATCTTACTGTCAAAAATAAACTATGAAGTATGAACTATCAATTAAACGCAAATAATAAAACCGAGCTGGATCTACGTTTTGTCTAAAGTGCAATATGAATTTATCGTCTCAGTCATGTCCATTGCGATATATTTTACGCATTGACGATAGTGTGACGGGATAGTGTTCACCATTCGCACCCATACCCGGCGACATGTATTGTTTGCAATGGCTAATCCCCGTGCTGCTAATTCCAAAGCCCGTGAACCCGGCGTTAGTGAACACGCATGTTATGTTCATGGTGCTATATTTAATAGGTTTTTTTTTGGAGAGGAAACCTTGTACAGTGTGCAGTGTTGTCTTCCTTGCAGCCGTGATACTAATTTGTTATAGTGGTATCGGAAACTGTCTGTTTTGGGCCAGCCAATGTGATAGTGAGAAATATGACACCTAGCCTCGCTAGTAAATCTTCCAGAGTTACCTTCCAAAGTGCTCAAAGTGCAACAATATTTTTCTGTCAAAGAACAGCAGAAAAATGAACACCAAAATCTTTGCCTTGGGCATTGATAAAAAAAAGTTTTTGTAAATGTATATTTTTGTAAATAGAATATTTTACTTTTATTATTAGATCTTGTTCTGTAATATGGAAAGGTTTTCAAAAAAGGAATAAAAATGAAGGTCAATGAAAATATTGTGCCGATCTGTACTTAGTATTGCTATTGTTATGTTTATTAAAAATGTGATGATATTGTACAGTTATTATTAGTGACGATTATTGATAATATGAATTACAATTTGGGGATAATTTATTGTTTTATTCAGTCAATCTACCCTAAAATAAAAATTATTGATTGAAAATACAGTTAATCATGCCAGACGTGTAATATAGGACTGTTAACCTTGTTGTACAATGCTTGCTTTATGTGATAACAGTTTGTGCAACTTAGTTGAAAAATGAGGCAATTCAAACATATGTATTCTTTTGATTACATTAATTCTTGTGTAAATACTGATAAATGTACACAAAAATAGGGCTAAATACCTAACAGTAATTTGTTACAATAGTAACTTTTATCAAATGTAAATAGAATCTTATCTTAAACTGAATTAATGATAGATACACATACAGTGTAGGTAATAAATTATGTACATCCAGAGACCATTTTCTTGTCTTTCTCTAGATTTAAATTCTATGTAGATATATGACCCACAATTGGGTTTAACTTGCACCATTATATGCTGGTATTTCATTTGGTACTTGTAACAGTACATGAAAATCAACTACCCTCCTCTTCTGAATTCAAAGCTAGATCTGCTTGTATTTTATTCTTTCATATATGTAGTTTTTTTTTACTAATAATATAATTGAATTACCTAATTAACTTTTTTTTTCTCTGGCTTTGCACGATTTGTGCATTTAGCCAATTTAAAATAAAACTCGACATTTTTTTTTTTTTATTTAATAAAAGGTAAGGAAAATAAAGGATTTATTAAAATAGGTAAAACAGAATTTAGATTAAGACGAATATAGGATCAGAATAATATGAGATACCTAATTTACTTACCCTATTGCAGAGGACTGCTAATATAATCAATTATTATTGTAATATATACAGGTTCTGCATTGATTAACACAATAGCCTGGAAGTGCTGAATAGTCATCACTGTGCATATTCAATTGGAAATTTTACAATTAAGGTTTACATCATCCAACAGTACTCAATTACGCTATGGTAGCCTACCTCTGAACAATCTCTAGATCTTCATCAGCCATTCTCTCTAAATGAGTAACATAATTATTTTTTTAAAATAACTCCTGCATTACAATTAAAGCTTGTGTATCCGGGAGACTTTACATACATGATATGGTCACAAAGAACACCCAGACTCAGAACAACAATTTGTAGATCACACAACGTGTTGGCCCGTGTGAGGTTTGGCCCAACAACACTCAGTGATGTATAGAGCGTGCGTCGTGGCGACTGCTTATACCAGTAGGCCAACTGTGCAGTCAAAAAAAAAGTAATTACTCTTAACTGTGACAACTAAGTTCTTATGATTGGTTGTGTGCCTTGGATATTCTAAGCTCACACAGGCAGCTGAGACTGGCTGAACATCTTCATTTTTTTCACATTTTTAATCACAAAAATCCATTTTTGTCGCCAATTGCTGCCGATTGTTTCTTTTTTACACACAACGCCATCTAGCTTCAAACTAAGCAGAGCTTGTATTATGATAGCTAGATTGACTGATAGAATACTTACATACTTTTTTTCAAAAACATACATAACATAGAAACCACCCAAACTCGAAAACATATATTTGTAGATCATACAAACTATTCCAAACATTTGGTCCGTCCCGGGCATCGAACCCGAGACCACAGCACAGCAGTCGCGTACGCTACCACCGCGCCACCGAGGCAGTTGATGTTATCAGAATTTAGCCAATGGTTGCAATACGAACATTTTTGGCAATTGTTACTATAGGAGGAAGTAAAAAAAGTCTTAGTCAGTACAGAATTTCGATATCGCCTGTGTTGTGAAGGTCTGATGGCAGTCACTACGCGACACGCGTAAACAGTCGAAGTTAAGCCGTATCAGCCGACCAACCCACAAAAAAACCTCAGAGAAGTCGGTAAATGATTCGAAAATTGTAAGGGGTGACCGATCTACGGTAGTGTGATGATAATTAATAAACAAATAGAAAACAATTTAAGTAATTAAACAACTGATAGAGAAAGTTTATCACACTGGGCCGGTTTTTCAATCCGCAGTTAAACGGTCTAATAACTAACAAGGGAATAAATGTATCCAGCTCTTTAACAAGCGAATAAACTTTTTGTGTTTTTCAATCGGGAGTAAACAGTCAGATAGTTACTTGATGGTCCTTCACAGCTATGTTCACTGTAATCATGCGCAAGTGAGATGCAGCTATACAGGTAGTCACACGTTAGATAAGGACCAGAAACTTTTAGACAACATTCAAGTTGACTGTTCTTTTTCTATTTCTTTTTGTCTTTTTTATGATTGCCGGTTTGGGATATTTAATTAAATGAAATGAAAGCATTCGATTATAATTATTATTTGTCTATAATAGATGTAGTAAATAATTATTTAGTAAAAAGTCGTTTATGATATTCCTGTAGTAGTCCATAAGATTAAAATCAAAATTTATAAAAATGAAATGCCGGGTTTGCGGGTGGTGCATTGTAATTTTTTAAACGGGTGTTTCTACGTTTAATAAATATGTGTTTAAAAGTAAAAAGTATATTTATATTTATGTCAGTTCTCTGTACCTATTGGTGACGAGCAGATTCCCTAGCGGCAAGTCGCAGAACTAACGTATGACAGATAAAAATACGTATACACGTTAACATTCCACTTTTAAAATACGTATTTTTTACTTACTTCTCCGTAGACGTCTATCAATGAAACAATAACAATGCACTCGCTCTGTACATTAAACTGCCAGGTAGAAGTGTCTGTCATACGTTAGTTCCGCAAACGGCCACTAGGAAAATCTTCTCGTTACCAATAGTACAAGCTCTGCTTTGTTTCGAACTAGATAGCAGTGTGTGAAATAAAAATTCTTCATCTTTTCTATAGTATCTATAACCTATATTTCTCTAATAACCCTTTTTACCTCAGAACAAAAAGTCAATCGAGTCAAAAACATCCATAATCTATCAAATATTAAATAACGACAACGTACTTAAACTTTACCACAAATAGGTACAAGAGAAATACACAACGTCAAATCACTATTCTACAGAATAAAACACTAACTGAGGTTTGATAAAGTTATCAGTCAGATTACAGCTTTATTCGTCTGATAACTGATGTCTGACTATTGAAAGACCCAAACTTACGCTAACTGAGGAATAAATGCTATTTGACTGTTTATCTGACTATTGAAAAACCGGCCCTAAAGCCATTAGATTAACGATCTTTATCTGCTCCCTGCTGTATTATTATTAACATCGTTTGTAGATAAACTTGTCATTACCGCAGTGGTTTAAGAAGTCGTAATTTTTATGCAATAATTGAATAGAAACTCAACTTTAATAAAATTACAAGAACGACGTGTTAACGCATCGCTCTTGTAATACCAGCTAAAACATTGTAATTATGGCTAAGCATAAGCAATAGCCAAAATCGTGGAAAGAAATGGGGTTCAAACGTAGACAGAGATCTCTGTCTACGGGTTCAAACAATGATATTTTAAATAACATTGGGTTCATTCAAACTTCAAAATGTCAGTAAAGTTTGAAGCGCCACAACTGTGTTAATGCGGGTAATGTCAGTTTAAATTTACTCGCGCAACGCGTAATCATTAAAATGACACATTTGAATTTAAGCTATATATATTGTACTCTGTGAATTTAACATTCCTTGTGTTGTCTTCTGATACAGGCCTCCAACTGTCCCTCGGTTAGAAAGAGAGAGACCGCGGTACCTCGTACTGTCTCGCTCTACTCGCGTTTACGCGGAACCAGAACCATGGTATCAGAAAACAAGGCCTCGCATTCCGAGAGCGGCACAGTGTGACGTCACTATCCAGTTACCACTCTAGAGCAACATAACTTACATAACACGAAATGAACCAACCAGAACCAGCGATAGCGGTAATGACATAAGTTCGTGTCACTCACGTGATCACTGTGTCTCGGAATGCTATAACCTGGCGAAGTATATCGTTATTACATGAGCAGAACGATTTGACGTTTAATGGTCACGATGCTAAATGGGGATTTACTCGAGCGTCATAGAGACCTATTGGGTTGCAAAGCTTAGATGATATAAAGAAAAATTTTTTATTACTGTATACCTTTTCATCGGTGGAGTGAGCAGCTATCGATGTTCAAAAATGTAAAAAAAACTGATGCATAGACATATAGTTTGTCTATAAAGTCGTGACATGAATGTATAAGGAACTAACATTATTCATGTGCCTGGCAACACCAAAGACAACCAAACCTATGTACATCAGCTGTCATCAAATTTGAGTTGTGGAATACTTTGCCTGTTGTATTGTTTATTGCTTTGATTAAACTGCATTATATTAAGACCAAATTACGTAGAAAGGTACCAAAAATAAGTAAGGTACATCGGAGTGGCACACAGGAAGTGATTTTTAAAGTTTTCCAGCGATATTTCGCGGAGTACGAAGCTCGACGAATCTTGTGGGATTCTGATGATGTTTAAGGGCGAACAGCATCTATGATGGGTATGTAATCGTATTATTATTTGTTTGTAATCTACCTGATGTTACAAATTTACTGAATTTACGATTTGGAAACCAAAAAAAGGCATTGTTTACATTACACATTTTGAGGTTAGATTGACATTGCAAGTAGGTAATATTGTAGTACGACCATTTCTTTTGATACTTTGGAATTTTGAATTGGAATTAATTGCTTCATGTCAGTGTTTTTGATTTTTTTTTCAGGAAAATCAGAGAGTACGGTTAAGCAGATAGTCAACAAAGGTTTTAAGAATTATGGGAAGTTTGAAACTCCTGGGAAACACAGGCAAGGCCGACCAAAGAAAGAAATGGATGATTTTAATATTTGTGCTCTGCGAATAGTCATTTGGGCTAAAGTAAAACAAAAAGTGGCAGCACACAATGTTGGATCACGCGACATTTTCTAGACATTGAATATTTAGAATCCGAGGATGAGAGTGAATAATAAATCTCTTTTTTAACTATAAAAATTGTATTTATTTGTTTGTAATAGATAGGTATACAAACAGATGACAGTCTAGGCTTGATCTCTAAGTGAAAATAAACTAAGTGAGGTTGAGACAGGTTGAGAGCCAGGTGAAGCTGAAAAAGCCGCTAACGGCTATCAGATATCAGCATAGTCCGCCCGAAAATAAATTTTGATTTTATTCTGATTCAATTAAAAATGCTTGGTAGAACTTTTCATGAACATTGGTACCTGACTTATAATGTAATTACTTATTTTACTGCTAGTATCAAACTTATTTTGGTCAGACTATATAGGGTTGCTACATGCACAATAGAAGCAACATCATTTAATGTCATGACTTTATAGACAAACCGCGTCAGATATTGATAGCATCCATGTCCTACGTATTTTTAATAACACTAGGCAACAAAAAAATACTTTATTTTTTCCCTGATATCTGATTGTGTGATTCTGAACCGTCATGCTATAGAAAACTTAGAACAGGAAATAAAATATCTCAGTCACGTATAGCTTTAAAGAGAAATTCATTTTTAATTTAAACAACTTTTCGTAATTATTTTAAAGTAAATGTGTTATTTAGACATAAGAAATAAACTAGTTTTTGTTCTTTTGGCCTGTCTATTATAAGAAGAGGTTGGTGTCTCTCTAATCAAAAACTAACAGTAGTCTGCAAGCATTGCAGTGGTCCATTTTCCCTGATAACACTTTTCTATTGAAGCAATATCTTGGTGGAAGCGCTCACCGTGCTCATCGCTCACTGCACCTAGATTTTCTTTAAAAAAAATCTAGATGCGAGTGCAGAAAGTGCGTCTTTAATGACATATTGCAACCCAATTCTTTATAGGCATCTAACATTTGATTTATAAGGGTTTCATACTGAGGCGATCGTTTATTTGCCAAAAAGTCGCAGACGTTGGGTTGCAGTAGATTCCATTGCTTTAATCTTGAACCTAATAGTTCAGATTTTTCCTTTGGCAATTCTAAGTCTCTAACATGGCCGTTGAGCTCAGATTGGCTTATCAAATGTGGTGATTTAGATGTACTTGCCACTTGGAAGTCCTCATCTTCATCATCAGAATCTGAAGTAGTACTTGAGTGTTCGACGTGACTTGGTGGCTTGGGTACTGAAAGATCTTTCGAATGTGGTATTGGTTTTGTTACGGAAGACACCTCTGCGTAATTTACTGAATGCTTAGATTTCTTAGAAAAACCTTTGACATTCGTTAGACAAAAATAACAGTCACTCACATGATCCTTAGGTTCTCGCCAAATCATAAGTTGACCAAAAGGCATCTTTGTTGGTTTCCCATTGAAACAGTTCGTCAAATTCTTGTGGCATGAGTACACATTTGTGATAACCAATATTTGTCTTGGTTATGAATGCTAAACCGAAATATGCACGGTAACACTTAGTAATCAAAGGCGTTATACGTTTTTTTGACTCTTTGGAGAATATAAACCGCAAATAAAACAAAATAAATCCGTAGAATTAACACAAAAGCGAGGCATGGTGAAAGAACTAAATGTGTACTGACACTACAAAATATTATTTTGATCGTATGTAAGAAAAATTTAGAACTACCCTCCTAAATTGATCAAAAAAAGTGATTTAAAAAGAAATTTAAAAATCTCCTATTCTATACGTGATTGAAATAAATAATTATTTTTCTGATATAAGATGCCTGATTATCTGTAAAACACGCTATGAATTTTTCCCGGGAAATTTTGAGTGTTGCCTAGTGTAATGTACGTATGTTAATCTGATCGTTTGCATGGTGGTAGTACGTAAGGTTTGAAAATGACAAAAAAAAAATATCGAGCGCGTCAGATTTTCAAAGGGGATGTTAAGTGAACCTAAAATAAAGCCCTCATTCAATAATCTGACGATTTGGATGTGACGCAAACTCACGGTCGTTATAAGAATGTGCAAAAAAAATCGTCATATTGACATACTCAAGCGCGTCAGAAGATATATATGGTTAATCTTTATACGTCCTAGACGTGCTGTCTCATAATCTGACGATTATCTGGAGGGATTCGCTTAATCTGACAATTTAAAAAAAATTGATCCCAAATCCAGACGTGCTTTTTAGAAAATTACCACAATATCAGTATCAGTAACTGAATATTTATGACATAAATCGAGGTAATTACATAAAATTACCTCACTACCTATAATCGTTGCCATCTCCTGATCAGCCCAACGATCGATCAACAACTTAGTTACTTATAACTTTTACTTAGTTTGAAAATTTTAAACAAAGTCAAATCAAGTTATTTCAATTACTTCCTTACACACAGGTAAATCTCGCGACAAGCCTTTGTATTCTAATTATATAAAGACCACCTTCCGGGTTCATCATCAGACCCTGGATACTATCAAAACATAAAGTACTTTTCAAGATGAATCAAACGATTTCAAACTCGATGGTATTGCGACGTTTCTCTCCAGAATTTCTATAACCACCTTCCGGCTCCATCATCAGACCCTGGATACTATGAAAACATAAAGTACTCGTCAAGACGAATCAAACGAGTCCAAACTCGATAGGGTTGCGACGTTTCTTTATAGAGTTCCTATGACCTTCCAGCTTCAGCATCAGTTTAGTTCCATGTCATTATAATATTGTATTGTCACGCTGTATACATATGCTTGCTATATTTCAGCAAAATTGGTTGAAGATATCTGCTTCAAAATTGAGTTGCAAGATTCCAACCAAACGTACATACATTGCAAGTTAAATAAAAACTTGTAAAAAACCGACTTCCAAAAAACATCCAACGGAAACTCTCTGCCAAAAAACACTTAAAAGAGTAAATTAAACTGGTTCTTCATAAATTGCCTATACCTAATTCTTATTTAAATAATAGTATCATAATGTGTGCTAGGTACCTAGAATCTGTTTGAAGTCGTCGTTTTCGTTATTCCTGAATGATTTCCCACAAAATAAAAAAAAATAGCCACGCTCGAGAATGTCGAGATGAGTTTTTTTTTACAACTTTATAGCTCTCCCCTTTCCTTACGTCACTCTCAAATTGTTAGATTATATAATACTAGCTTTTGCACGCAGCTTCGCTCACGCAGACTTTCATCCCCTGATTTACCCCCTCAGGGGTGGAGTTTCGTAAAATCCATCCTTAGCGGATGTCTACACCCTATAAGGAACCTACCCGCTAAATTTCAAGTTTGTAGGTGTTATAGTTTCTGAGATTTCGTGATTAATAAGTGAGTGGTATTTCGCTTTTATATATATATAAAGATATAATCTGATATATTTGATAGAAACTGCCTTAGTCTGACGCGCTCGAGAATGTTTGATGATCAATTTTTTTTTACTAATCTGATCCTATATATACGGGGCTCATTTTTTGGTGGAGGTACTTAACCGGGTCTAAGGTTTCCCCCTGTATATTAATCTGCCGCGCTTGAGTAAATCCTGAAATTCCTTCTAGGGCTCCCCTACTATGATGATCGGATTTCTGTAGGTAATGGTTTTACAAAATAAAAAAAACGTGTGTTATTTGTAAAAAGCACCCTATTCCTGGCGATTACACTCGCAGTTTTCACAAGTAAGAATTATTTATTTAGTATATTTTGTTATGCGTTAGGATATTTGACCTTAGCCCCCATTAGCAAATATACATGTGTGTGAGTGCGTCTTCCACGATACTAAAAGAGAAGGATTACATGACTATTTGTTATAAAAAAAACGTGTAGCACTTGGGGACTGCCGCGGTAAAACTTTTGCATAGCATTTTTGAATAAGTGTATACCATATATAGTTATGCTATCTGGGGGCACGGTCGTGCACCCGCCAAGACGAGCCAAGCGAAGCACAAGGGCACTTTGAACTTATGTTAATTTAAATTGCAGATTTCCTGCAAATAATGAGTTGAAGGAGATGTGGATGGAAGCAATCGGAATACAAAAAAAAAGTAACTGTTTGCAGTGATCATATTGGAGATGACTCGTATCATCAAACGAATGAATACACTATAACCAGAAGGCTGTTATCAACCGCAGTACCCGTTCTTTATAGAAATTCAGTATTAAAACAAATTACCAATAATATTGTGATACCAAGTTCAATAGAAGGAACTGTTCATAAAACTTGTTTATTGGATTTAAATGAATATTCTTTTGTATCACATTTATGCAAATAAAATTATATTATTATTATTCTCTTTATTACATTTATATATAAATATTAATTACATTTTTAAATATACATACCCCATACCCCAACCCCTCCCCCCATCCCCTAAAGGCCGGTAACGCACTTGTGACGCCTCTGGTGTTGCGGGTGTCCATGGGCGGCGGTAATCGCTTACCATCAGGCGATACGTCTGCTCGTTTGCCGGTCTATTCCATAAAAAAATAAAAAAAACATAAAAACAAATACATTTAAAAATATAAAAAATAGTAGAACACCGACTTCGGGTACAGGGACCACGAAACCGGCGGTTAGGACTCCAGAGACAGGAACCTCCTCACAATACGAGCCGTGTCAAGGAGGACTGCCTTCTGGATCAGACCCTTGATCCAGTCCTCTAACGCGAGCCTCTTAATATGTTGGTCGAGGCTCTTGGCTATCAATCCATGAGCAGATACGACTATCGGAACAATGATCACCGAATCCACATTCCACATATCGACAATCTCGTGAGATAGATCCAAATATTTTATATGTTTTTCTTTTTCGACTTTCACGAGATTCTCGTCATGAGGAACGGCGATATCGACAATCATTGCACGGCGCTCTAATCGATCTATCACCACAATATCAAGCTTATTGGCAACAATAGTCCTGTCCGTGATAATAGATCGATCCCAATATAACGTAGCATGACCATTCTCGAGAACTGGGTCGGGCACATACCTGTAATATCTAAACTGCACCTCTAAACTAACAAGTTTGTATTTCAGGGAAGTTGTTGATATATGAGCCTGGCTACTTGGTTGTGCCTGTACAAATATTCGCCGTTAGCAAGGCGAGAACAACCAGAAATAATATGCCTGATAGATTCTCCAGGACGGCGACATGGCCGACAGATGTCGACCGTACTATCCTTCAGGATATCCTTCCGATAGTTATTCGTCATGATAACTTCATCCAAAATCGCACAGACAAAACCTTCGGTTTCTCCGAACAGATCACCATACCGTAGCCAGGACGTAGATGCTTTAAAATCTATATCAGGCCCATTTAGGGCCCGATAAAATCGACCATGAAGTTCTTTGCCCTTCCATACCTCCCTGCGAACATCAGTAGTAAGTACTACAGGTTTGCGGCAATTCCCTTTAGCCAAAGCGAGCGGAGAGAGTCCGGTATCCACTGCAACGTACAATAGTACGTTATATATATATATATTTTAGAGCCTTTGCAAAAAACACAAAATCCCAGTCTCTAACCTGTGGTGGCTGGAACATCGATTTTATGTCACTTGTCACTACGTCAACTTCGGTTGGCGCGACATTGTACACTAAACTGAAGTTTGGCTTGACTATGAATAAGTTCTTAATTTCGGCCTATGCGTTTTTGGTTCGTAATTGCTAATCTAGTGTATAATAGATCAATGCATAAATAGATTAGATACAAACATAAACATACATATAATACAAAAACAGGCAGCAATACATACATGCACAATGCTCGCAAAAGTTTTAGGGGACACAGTATTTTTAAATTCGAGGGAATCCGAACCTCCTCTTCTCTGAAGGTTTCAGAGCGGGAATTAGGAAAAAAACCGAGAGAAATCTCGAGTAAGAAAAAAGCTTAACATAATAATATAACAACATCGAGATATAATGTATAGAGAAGACGCCACTCACAAGTGCGCTGTTCCATGCAATTGCGGCGCAATCGCCGCGGCGATTGCGCCGCACTTCCTTTCCTTCAGTGCTGCCACCTTAGCGCTTTCGGAGTTAGATCTAGCGCTTTTTTAAGACACTTAGAGCTGAAATTTTAATATTAACTCCTAGCGGAAAATATAGCGCGTTTTTTGACGGAAAAACTTAGTAGTAATGAGTGTGTTTAGGACAACTAATCACAAAAGAGGAAAAATATTTGAATTTGGCGCTCAGAAGTTTTATTAATTTGTGATGAGTGTTGAGTTGTGATTAAATGTCATAAACACACTCAATCATAGACAGTAATTGTGTTCACAGTCACCTGCATAGCTTTTAGCTTTTCATAGATTAATGATAGGCAATACTTAGCATGTACCAAGTACCAGTGTCAAAAAAACATAATAATATTATAAACAACGTTATAAGACTGAATGGGAAGTAAAGCCTGAGTTCAAGCATTGGTTGAAGGCGTTTGCAGGTGATTCTACAATCTACAAGATTCCTCAACCCACTCCTCGGTAAGGAAAGTACTCGATAGTTCAATATCGAGTAGGTGCTTTCCAATAAAGTATCGATTCTTTTATGAAATAATAAGTAGGATCCTTTTTTTTTCGATACTACTCATGCATGAGTACAGTATTGCTACTATTCTATTCGATACCGTGTCCCATTGGCGAGCTTTTTTTTTTCTATACTTTGGTTTCGATACCGTGTCCCTAGTGCAATCTAGCGCTATTTTCAAGCGCTTTTAGCGCTGGCTGGTTGGCCTCAGAGAGGTGGCAGCACTGCTTTCCTTCAGTCGCTTGCTAGCTACACTCTGCTAGAGAGGTGGCTTAAGCGTGTGATTGTTTAAATTTAAAAACGTTCTAAAACTCGTGAAATGTGCCATTTTGTGTCTTGAGATATTGCACTAATAATACAAGGAATAAGGAGAAAAACAAAGGAATAACTTTTCACCAGTAATTAACTAGATATAATTGTTTTAAAATTAAATACGAACTAATATTTTAAGACGCCATATTGTTGCCTCACTCGACATAGAGTACTTAGAGTAAAACATACAGAAGTGATGTTTAGGTAAAAATAGCTTCGTTAATAACCCATAACATTTTTTTTGTAATAATTATACTCAAAATTATACTTAAGGTATAATAAAAAAATTGAATATTCGGCTTTTATATTTTACTAGCGACCCGCCCCTGCTTCGCACGGGTGGATTTCAGATGCCCCCACCGACGACACGATTCGTGCATTTTAAATCTGTAATATCTTCGAATATATTCATTTAACTTAGATACTGCAAAGGGCCATTTTGATCTATATTAAATGCACAATGTATTTAATTTACTTAATTGTATAAGGATTCATTCTGTATTGCTTAAAATCGCTTCGTAAATAAGCCATTATTTCTCTTAAAAAGAAAGGAATAAAAAATGGTTGTTGTGGGTTATCCCTAAGAGACAGACATATACCGTCGCGGACTTTTTTGTAGATCTTTTTAAGGTGTATAATACTGTAGTACATTATTTTGATCTATCTCGTAGGGTGCAACCAGCGTTTGCAATGTAAGCGCAAAAAAATGTGTTTATTTGCTACATCACATTAGAAACCTCGAAAATTAACAGTGTTTCCATACTATATTATGCATTTATTATACATAAAAACCTTCCTCTTGAATCACTCTACCTATTAAAGAAACCCACATCAAAATCCATGGCGTAGTTTTAAAGATTTAAGCACACAAAGGGACATAGGGACAGAGAAAGCGACTTTGTTTTATACTATGTAGTGATGATACCTCGATGCATTCTACAAAAAAACTGAAACTGGCAAAGCTACACAGAATATTTACTCAGTGTGAATTTCCTAATAAAGCTTCGTAGGTATAAAGCTATTTATCTGTTCTGCTTTGTTGCTTAGCGCTTACTCTATGAAAGCGAATCTTTGCAACAGTTCGTTGGCCAAAACGCGTAAGCGCCATGAAAATCACGGCGCTTATGACATTTCGCTCGCGAGGAAACTATAGTCCAAATGCGATAGAGCGCTGCTGTTGGATTAGACTACTAATTTTATTGTTTGGCTGCGCTGCAGCACTTTTTAGTTATAATTCAAATATAAACGGAACTTAAAATTGGTTTTGAGTGGCTCCTCTAGTATAGTACGTAATATCTCGATGTATAACAATAATAAATATTTCGGACTTTATGCTAATACTAAACTAAACTAAAACTTAAATTAAGGGTGATATTCCACACGTTACATAATCACGTTTTTCTAAATTTACATAAAGACAGGCTGTGCTCGATTTTGATTGCTAATTCTTACATTACAGGCGCAATAGGTATGCGGTTATAATATAATCAATTTATTTTGAAAAATTATAATTTGCCAAATTTGAACTTTCTAGGTCATCTGGAACTGGGTTAGAATTTTGATATAAGTGAGTCAGTGATAAAAATGAGGATTTTTGGACGTTAATATCTCTAAAGCCGTATGATGTGTGTTTATGAAATTTAGTGGGCATATTATGTATCTCGCAAATCTAAATATGTGGGCCAAATTCAACATGTCTAAGTGAAATAGTTTTGGAGTTATGAGGCTGTCAAAAGTGGTGCCGAATTTTTCGTGTAATATCACACACGATGCTGCTCGCCAGTTCTGTTAGCTTGAACTTGGCTTCTCACGCTATCGGGTGTCTAGATTTCATTACTTCAAACGACTTTTTAGAGATTGTCTAGCAACAAGCAGTCCTTTACTACGCATGCGTCAGTTGAGAGATAGATGGTGGTACCACGGGTCTTCTCTCTCTTTCTAACCGTTGGACGTTTCCACTTACAGGCAGCCCTATGTCTATGGCCCTCTAGTACTATTAACTCTAAGGTATGCACACTATTCAATTCATCACATCACCCAATCAGTTTGCATGACTGACTGATTTGGTGGGAAATACACCAACTAATCAGAAGCTTGCGTGAGAGAGACAGACAAACTAAACTCAGTCTCTCTCTACTTCGATCACGCTTTCCGCTCGTTCAGCGCTCCCTCTATAAATGTATGCTCTAAACCGCTGACCGTAAATAATGTGTATTCTCTTTGGGATTTTTTTAAAACTTTCAAGAAATTCATAAATAAAAAGCATTGACCTAGAGGCAGTACCACAGAGTACAATGCATATATTATGGCAGTACTTTCTAAGATCTAGGCTATGTGAATTTTTGCAAACATCTGAATCTGAACTGAGGGCCCAAGTTATTTGATCATACAGCTTTATTTCACGTTTAAGAAATTTATGACCCATTGCTTTAGGTTTTTTACTAATTTCCATGTGAATTTAATATCATTTCGCAAATATTTAAAAAATTGGCCTTCGTTCTAAATCTAAACGAATCGGTATGGTTGCAACCTTAGAGTTAATAGTAGTCATTCTCTTAGGTTGCAACACAGCGCTGCAAAGAAAAGGAAAACTTCAAACAAAGTAAGCCAAAACCTCCTTTCTACGGAGTGGCCTATGCCCAGCAATTAGCGATGAGACATACTTGCAAAATTGAACACCAGGGTTTCTAAGTACGAGTACGGAAAAATACCAGGGTCAAAAACCAGGTTTTAAAAATACTTGAAAGTATTTGTTAGTATCAAAGATTTCTAAGTATCAGCATCAATTTAAAGAAAATACTTGCATAGAAATTCGACCCGTATTCCGTGACGAATAAGGAGCAAAATCATATATAAAAAAAAATACTTTAAAGTACAAAGTATTTTTTATTCACAAATCCGATTGTGTTTCTTATTCCTATTAAGATACGAATCATTTTCCTATGCAGTATTTTTATGTGTAGTGTTCAAGTTTTTTACTGCTTGAGACGCGAGAGACGCGTCCAGCCACGGTGTACAAATTTGAAAATACTTGCATAGGAATTCGACCCGTATTTCATGACGAATAAGGAGCAAAATCGTATAAATAAAAAAATACTTTGAAGTTCAAAGTATTTCTATTCACAAATCCGATTGTGTTTCTTATTCCTATTACGATATGAATAATTTTCCTATGCAGTATTTTCATGTGTAGTGTTCAAGTTTTTTGACCATCGGACTTCGCGCATATACTTTCAAAGACTTGCAAGTATTTTTACTCGTACCAGGGCGCCGTACTTCGAACTAGAAACCTGGTTTTAAAACCTGGTAGCGTAAATACGTCTCATCTTTACCAGCAATGGACTGTTACGGGCTATTGATAATGTTTCATGATAGTTCAGGTACAGAGAAAATGTGCAATAAAACAATTGGATACACAGATAAGTTGTTTATTATGTGTGAGTACATGAGATGGTCATCTTTGACGGTTTTAAAATTAACACATACTGGATAGTTGGTAAATTACGAGCCTTAACCTAATGTGCTGCTACATTAATCTGAAACAATAGAAAAAAAAACTAATTAAATTTTGACATTTGACACCCATCTTGTACGGACTTACAATTTCAAATGTATTGAAATTGTAAGTCCGTACAAGATGGGTGATGACTGATGACTAATCAAAATACAATGTAAATTCCATTTAGACAACTGCTACTAAGGGAAAAACTCTTTAAAATGTAGAATTTGCTAAGGTTTGGTTTATATTCTTACTATTATATTGAAAACTGTATAGCGTAGCAATCACTCTCAATAGAGAAAATATAATATATTATTTTGGACACCAATACATTTAATTTTACCTTCAAACAATACTGGTGTGGTAAGTATTTCATGTGATAGAACTTTTAGAAATGTATTCATTTACTTGTTGTAATGGCCTAGCACTTGTTTAGTTACTGGACTTTCTACTATTGTCATATTGCTATGTTGTCTTTATGTTTTGTATTATTACTTCTATTTGAATTTACAGACTGTAAACATTGTGAGTTAAAGAAAGACCATTTTGATGAAAAGTAACATAGTTTTGTGCTATTTTTGATTCCCTTAGAGTATTGATGAAAAAGCATCATTAATTTGTGTGCTTTTTCGTTATTTGTCATAGAGGATGGATGTTTGTTACTCTTTCATGCAAAAACTACTGAACGGATTTGGATGAAACTTTACATTAATATAGCTTATACATCAGAATAACACACAGGCTACTATTTCCAGCGATAACCGACATACACGCGGGCGGAGCTGCGAGCAAAAACTAGTCAATATATGTATATTATTATTAAAAAAAAACTGACTTCCAAAAAACATCCAACGAAAACTCTCTGCCATAAAAACACTTAAAAGTGTAAAGGAACCAGTTTATGGTTCTTAATAAATTGCCTATACCTAATTCTTTATTCATTTAAATAGTAGTATTATAATGTGTGCAAGGTATATTTTCGTATATACCTTGCACACATTATAATCCTCATTTTTTATAGGCACATTTATATGTGCCTATAAAAAATGAGGGTTTCTCTCGATTTCCCTGGGATCCCATCATCAGATACTGATATGGTGGCAATGGGACCACCTCGGAAGCATACCCTTTCGAATGGTTCAAAGTCAATGCCACTTTTCATTGTAATTTCATAACTCAAGAACGGGTTCACCTATCCAAACCAAATGTTTAGGCTTTGTTCGGACTGTGTAGTAGATGGTTAATGTGTTTGCACAAAATCGGTCGAGCGGTTGTTTATTTATCACATTTCCTATGAAGTGGGCACGGGTCAGCTAGTACTCTATAAAATAATGCACCTACCAAACTTCTAAAACAGTCAGTTTAATATGAAGCTGTTAAAATGTATACTATACTAGGAGTAGTGGTTCATAAAGGAACACAGTATATAGCCTTACACAGGCATTCCCCTCGGTCAAAGTACAAGCCCAAATAAGCCAAAGGATCCTAATAAAGATAGGTAGACATGTTATTTGTAAATGTGACCACTTCATAGAGCATATGAAGTGGTCACATTTACAAATAACATGTACCATCTTTAATATAATTAAATTAATTATAGTCTGAAATGATGATTATTATTGCTTAATGTGTTTACTCATTATTCTTGAAATTAAACAAAATGAGTGTTGATGGCATTCAAATGATTAAAATGCGATTGCTTACAGGAATTAAGTCACTTGTGGTGATTTTAGTTGATTTTAATTGAAAAATCAGTGCCATTACAATCATTTAACTTTTTTGATAAACAATGTACAGTTTGTAATTCCTGTAATGATAACAGTATTTTCATGCTGTTATTCTAAACATCTCTGTATCACTTAAACATCTAATTTTTTACTCGTGCACAAATAATAATCAGTCCGCTGAAGGAGTCATAACCTATACATTTAATATGTTCTTTAGAATTACCTCTGCCCACGTCAAGTTTTAGTAAAGAAAATATATTTACCGCTTATCGCAGTCTTCTGGCTTCACGTTCAGACTCCAGAAGAGTAAGGATGTCACCATCACGGACTGGCCCCTTCACGTTTCTGATGATCTGACGGCTAGTTTCTCCGATGAACTCTACTTTGACCTGAGTACACTGTCCTTGAGAGCCGGTACGGCCCAGGACCTTGACGACGCGAGCAAGAACGTTTGGTTTATCCATTTTGGCTTAGATATCGAGCAATTCGTGATATAAACACGTGCACCTCGAGCGGCGTGCGTAGAAAAGAACTTGACAAGTGAAGTGACGTTACAAGTTACAATAATCGTAAAAAGCATAGATAAAAAAATAGAACTTTAGTGAGGCTTGAATCAACTAATAAACTACTATGAGTTAGTAGTTTACTGGTTGATAGAAAAATAAAAACAGTTTTCTTCATCTATTTTTCAATCTAGTACAGAATAACCAACATACTTGCACATAAATTTTAATTTTCTTTAAAAATTTATAAAGCAAAAAAAATATAAATAAATAGTTGGTTTGTAATATAAAAATCTCATAAATTACTAAAACTACCAAAAAAACTCTTTTTAACGGGAACAATCTTCCTTGTTAAATTTCATGTTTACAAAATTACTTTTTGATATTTTTGCAATTAAATTACTTTAAAAAATAAATTAATATCTTTTTACGAAAATGGTTTCAAGAAAAAAAGCTCAAGGACCTTAATGTTAGAGATATGGTTTGTAAATAAGTTAAAAATATTTTTTAAATCAAATATGATAACTCAGAATTGTTCAATTTCAAATAAACTCTGAACCGAAAGACCGAAACACAAGTTTAACTTTATTAGTAAAATCTTTCCGGTTTACAAAGTGCCTCATCACTAGTGACATAATATTCCACGTCAATCGAGTTGGAAAGAAAATTGGCATTTTGCCTCAAGTTTCTTGCACCGTTGTGCCGACTGTTTCCAAAGTGAATGGCCTACTATCTCATTGAGCAGTCGCTGTGAAGTTTAAAGTAATATAACAGTTAATTTACAAATTAAATTAAAATGAAGTTAATATATTTAACTTTGTTAGTCCTGCCGGCGGCTCTCCTGTGTTTCCAGAGCGGTAAGTAAAACAAATATTTGTTATAAATGTTTTATTTTAAAGCTTTAAGTACGTGGCACCATATATCTTCTATTTTGTAAGAGAAAGTTATCGTTCAATTGTGTAACATAATGGTCATATGGCTTCAACCACATCTAATAAAAGATTGATTCTTATTTCATTGATAATATATACTGAATAATCGCTTTGGCTAGTTATATCACTGTATGCTCGAAAGGTTCTTCTTTATAATTTTCTGTCAGTCTGTAGATAACTTAAATTAATAAATTCACAAAAATATTACCTAGTAGATATATATTTCGTGGTAAATGAATATACAGTGGTGTCATATTGGTTTTAAATCATTTAACTCTATTTGGTAGTAACTGTACACCAGACCTTTCAATGGCAATTAATTTATGCATAAAGTACATAAGACTGAAGGTTTTCCAGTGACCATATGCTAGCTTTATGATTTCTTTCATACTTTTATAATAGTAAGTGAAATATAATGTAGAGTATGATACATTATGTTGCAGTTGATCAATCAATCATCAATCAATCATGTTAATATTTGTTGATGTTATCTAAATATTGATCAATGTAATTCCATAAATTAAATAGTAATGATAACATAAGATTCTTCTAACATGGCTTTTTCATATTATTATGTTCCTCTATTTTGCCTTCTGACTAACTCTAAACTCGTAATGTACCATTAATGCAAAACATGACGATATGTCTGCGATACATCTGATACGTCCATCAGGCGATATGTCTGCTCGTTTGCCCCCTATTCCATAATATCACTTCATATTCTCAATAAAAAAAAGATAATAAATAATTTATCCTATTGGTTGGATTGATTGGCAATTGGTACGATGGGAATCAAACCCACTACATCTAGTTTGTCATGCAGGAGCACTGACATATTACATATGCTTCTAACATAATACACTCCAAAGTAGTGCAAATATTAGTACCCTATCATTTCTATTATTAAACAATAAGTTCGTACATAGATAAAGCAATTATGCAATCAATTTGTAACACACATGTTATTGTAAATTTATTGGACTAGTTGTTGTCCGCGCCTCCCCCAGCGTATATGTCGGTTATCGCGACAAATAGTAGCCTATGTGTTATTCTGATGTATAAGCTATATTACTGTAAATTTTCATCCAAATCCGTTCAGTAGTTTATGCATGAAACTAACAAACATGAGAAAACAAATTTAAAATGCATAAAACCGGTGCAGATGGTATCATTATAAAACATTTGTTTAATACTATCATTGTCTTTAATTCCAGCAAACACAATCTTAGCGAGAGCAGAAGAAGATGAGCTGGATGATGTGGTAGATATTGAAGGTGAAGACAGCCAAGTGGTTGGTGAAGATGCATTAGGAGATGATGATGAGTCTGTGGTGAAATCATCACAAGATGTTGATACTACGATACTGTTTACCAAGCCTGTGACTATCTATGGAGACACTGTTTTTGGTAAGATCATTGTAAACATATCATAGAGCAACGCTAGGGAGTAGCCAATATGCTGGCGTTTTCCTCTGTCAAAGTACAAGCCCACATGGGCCACACATTATAATACATTTGAAACATATATCATCATCATTAAGCCATAACGTCGCACTGCTGGGCTCGGGTCTGCTCTCAGGAAAGGGGTTAAGGCCCATACAAATAGTACTTGCGCTGTGTTTCACCGAGTAAGTGAGGATACCCCTCCCCCATACTCAATCCCTTCCCCTGTCCCCCAAAGGCCGGTAACGCACTTGTGACGCCTGTGGTGTTGCAGGTGTCCATGGGCGGCGGTAATAGCTTACCATCAGGCGATACGTCTGCTCGTTTGCAAAAAAAAAACGTAATCTTGCCGTTGGATGTGTTTAAGCCGCCCAAAGGCCTCCATCTAAGATTCACGACTGTTATCATGTGATAACAACCGGGACCGACTGCTTAACGTGACGCTCATGGTATTGTGCCACTAGCGATCACCTATACATAATCAAAAATATCTGTTATAAAACAAAAATAATAAAAATTTAGGTTATTTTTCGTTTTAACTCAGTAAACATTCAAGCAGTTCATTACTTAATACTATCACACCATTCTACTCAATGTTTTTATTTATATTACTAGTTATAAATCACATAATCGCTACAATTATGTACGGGCAAATCACCATACATTTGCCGCTGTCAGCATTTTACATCCACAACATTGATTTTATAACGATTACGAAACAGTGTACTGTCAGCAGGCACAGGCTGTACATGCTAGGGTTAATCATTCATCATTTTATATCATTACAACTCTACTGGCAATGAAGGTAAGAAAGAATAAACGACCGTAAAAACCAAAAAATGTATGATGAAAATACATCCGCCCGCGTGTATGTCGGTTATCGCGGCAAATAGTAGTCGGATTTATTATTCTGATGTATAAGCTATTTTTAACAGACTTCAAAAAAAGGAGGAGGTTTCTCAATTCGACTTATATGTTTTTTTTTTATGTGTGTTCGCGGATGACTTCGTCGTTTATAAACCGATTTTGATGATTCTTTTTTAATGGAAAGGAGATGTCCCAATGGTGGTACCATGATAAGCACATTAAGATCTGATGATGGCATCCAAGAGAAATCGAGTCGAACATTGAAGTCGGTTTTTGTTTTTGTTAAATTTTTTTATACTGTAAAGTTTCATCCAAATCCGATCAGTGGTTTTTGCGTGAAGAAATACAAACATACACACTCACAAACTTTCCCCTTTATAATCAGTCCTGTGTGCAACAAATAAATAGCGTAAATTGATTTTATACTATTTATTATTTTATTTTATTAAATATATTTACGTCTATCATATAGCAAGGTATGAACGCGACCTGAACAAATTCTAAGAGCATATTCTTTCCACAGACCTTCAAGCCGGATTCCCAGTGGAATTCTTTGTCGGTTTCACCAACAAAGGTGCTGAGGATTACTTAGTAGAATCTATGGAAGCCTCATTCAGATATCCCATGGACTATACATACTACATCCAGAACTTCACCGCATTGCCTTACAACAAAGAAGTGAAACCCAAACAGGAAGCCACCTTCGCATACTCATTCATCCCCAATGAAGGATTCGCTGGCAGGCCTTTTGGATTGAACATTCAGCTTAACTACAGGGACGCCAGTGGCAATTACTATCAAGTAAGTAAAATTTTACCTTACGTCCGAAATTATTTGTATTTCGAAAAATTTTAGATGCTCTTCTCATCTACTTAGGTAGACTCTGAAATCGCACTTACTAATAACTCTATGTATGTCAGTTTGCCTGATACCAAGGCAAGAAGGACAAATATCCTGGTAAACAATTCGTTCAGAATGCAGTTTCGATCTGCTTTCGGTCTCTGATAGACATCATAAAAGATGTTCTCGATCTAGGGACTAGCAGAATAAAAAACTAATTCATGATGAAGAAAAAATAAGCAGTTCAAAATACTAATTCAAGTTTCGCTCCAATATGATACAATCATATTGTAACATCTAAAGTAAATATGAATAGGAATTTTCACTAACTTCATTACAAAAATTTACTTTTGGGCCAAAAGATTCAGACAGTTTAAAGGTATGTAATACCTATAGCACATAGTTAGCAGTAATTCTCCTACATACGTAATCCTATTGTATGTTTTTTTTTTTAATCCTTGCTGTAATATCATGTAACTGAAGGAGCACCAACTTCAATTATTGTCTCATCATCATCAGCCTATGGAAGTCCAGTGCTGGACAATTGGCCTTTCCTATTGCACGCCACATTAAGTTTCAGCTATGTGCATGCCTATACTAATATTATAAAGCTGAAGAGTTTGTTTGTTTGAATGCGCTAAGCTCAGGAACCGCTGGTCTAGCGTCTGCGTCTGCTGGGATATCTCCTTGCCATTAAAAAAAGAATCATCAAAATCGGTTCTAAAACGACGAAGTTATCCGTAAACACATAAAAAAAAAAAAACATATATACGGTCGAATTGAGAACCTCCTCCTTTTTTGAAGTGGGTTAAAAACGCTTAAAATAATAGAAATATAACACTGTTATTATTGATCTCCAGGAGGCCGTATACAACCAGACAGTGAACATCGTGGAGGTGTCAGAGGGTCTGGACGGTGAGACGTTCTTCCTGTACGTGTTCCTGGGCGCGGCTGTGGTGCTGGCGCTGGTGCTGGGCCAGCAGGCTCTGGCCACGGTGGCGCGGCGTCGGTCTCCCCGCTCAGCTCCCCGGCCTCTGGAGCGGGGTACGGCCACTGATGTAGACTACGACTGGCTGCCCAAGGAAGTTGTTAACCAGCTGAGTAAGTACTCTTGACTTCAATCACGGTTATCGGTTATTGACGGACTTTTTTGTCAGAATGTCAGACAAGACAAGGTAGTGACTTCGTTTTCTACCCAAGATAAATTTTCTATAGTTAGCGACCTATCACCAACCTCGGCTTCACACAGCAAGTTTTAAAATTCTTGGGCTTTCTTTTGCTCTTGAAAAATATCCTCTGTTTTGGTTTAATTGGAAAGATCTAGCATACAAGAACTCGAAGATACTTCATTTAATAATACTATATAATGATATAAGTCAATTACATGTATATATTTAGTACAAAATTGACCCTGTTTTTGACAATAACCTTGCCCTTACGTAAGTGGCCTTGGTCTTTTCGTTTGAGGGTAAAAGACCTTAGTGCATGTGTATTATCATCTATCTTGAACCGAGAATTCAAACAACAGCACCATGCTAAAATCACTTCACTTACTCATAATTTCTTTTTTTTTATTATAGAAAAATCTCCCAAATCGCCTAAACAGTCTCCTCGCCTGAGGAAAGCGAAGAGATCCGCCGGAGACGACTAACTCAACCTTCGGGGAGCGTCAGAGTACACGGAGCATAGCGTGGGGTGCTGATCGATCTCCCGCGATACGATTAAAATAAAAATAGATCCTATCTAAGAAATAACAAATAAATGTTTCATAAATAATTTAGTAAGTTATAGTGATGAGGAGACTATTTTTATTTTAGTCGATTTTTTATACAGACTGTGGTTTGTAGTTACTAAGTTGAGTGTTTAGTGAGTGTAAATTATGGAACAAACTGTGTGGGAGGTTTTTAACAACGTGAGCGTAATGAGAATTTTATTTAATAAAAACGTTACATTTTTATGTGTGTTTTTATTTTATTGAATCGAGAAACTGGGTAAACAGCCACCAAAGTCAGTCGAATTCAGTTCACCCTCAGGATTGCGGAGGTCGTCCGATCGTCGGTGGTTGGTCCGATGCCAGTCGCTCCGTGGAAAAACTGATATTCAGGTAAAACCGGTTGAACTAGTAACCGACCCTAAATCTTGGGAATAATAAAGGCTAGGAATAAGATGATATTTTACAAATTATCTGAAAATCAAAAGTTCACGTTAAAAGTTTAAATGTGCCGATCTTTTGTCTATTCCGGGTAGTCTCTGGAACCGCTGGACCGATTTTGACCAGAATTTTACTGGCAGATAGCTGATAATAAGAGTAACTTGTTGTTGTGTTTTCAAAAAAAAAAACTTGGCCATTTTGGCTACCCGCAGCTATTGTGGTAAAGGTACAACAACAACCACGAGTAACACCGCGGTGCGCAGCTAGTGGGGCATTAATAGGGAAGATACAAGATAAAGTAATATTTTTTAATTTGAAGAACATATTAACCAGGAAATAAATATTTCTATGATTATCTTAAAAAAGAAAACAATAGGATTTTTTAAGAAGAGTAATACTGCACGGATATCTCATCCTTCATCATCAACAACCCATAACGTCCCACTGCTGGGCTCAGATCTCCTCTCAGGAAGAGGGGTTAAGGCCATACGTCCCCACTCTGGCCAAGTGCGGGTTGGGTACTAGCAAGATAACGTTGTGGTTACGTAACCTTATTTTTTTTTTTTTCTTTTTTTTTTACGTGTGGAAATCTCCTCGGACCGTCACCCGCGCCGGGGCTTGCGGCGGGGCGGTGTGTCGGACTCGAACCGATTAAAACCACACGGTGTGCCACTCTGCGCCTGAGGAGGGAGGAGTCCGGGAACTGTTGTTATTACGCCATCCAGACCCCTCCCAGCGGTGGTTACGTAACCTTGCCAGTGGATGTTCTTAAGCCTCTATGCTTCATGACTATTATCCTATGATGATAACACCCGCGACCGACTGCTTAACGTGACCTTCGAATCACGGAGACGCTCATGGTATCATGCAACCAGTGGTCACCCATCCAGGTACTGACCGCGCCGACGTTGCTTACCCTCGGTGAATGTTACTTATCACCGAGTGCAACTGGGCTATGAGCGCCTCATAGCATAGATAGCTCATCCATGTGTCACAGTCACCTAACTATCGTGTTTACTGAAATATGTTGATCTAAGTTTGATTAGAGGTGATGTGTTCCTCTTGAAACACACACACACTACCAACGAACATCCAAGAACACACACTAAAACAAACTCTTTCATCTGATCATTGTCTACTTAAATTAGTTTAGTTGAGAAGTTCGGTCTGAAAATTGTGAAACAGCATAGGCAGAACAGGCGCGGTTCCAGGGGGGGGGGTCACAGGGGACGTGACCCCCCCCAAAATCTGCTACTAGATCCTGATTTTCTTATTCTTATCAGTTTCCATAATTGTTCAGGCGATTAGGCAGGCCCTTGAATATCACGAGGTGCCGACTTACCTGCGTGCCGTCATAGAGGTCTATCAGCGCGACAGGACAGTAAAGTTTGTCGATCGGAACGGAGTGGAAAATTGAAGGGAGGTGTGTTGTGGGGTTCCCCATGGCTCTGTATTGGGCCCATTGCTATGGAACCTCGTATACGATGCGGGCTTTCGCCCTAGTCTGACTTTGGGCATCAGTGTCGCCTGCTATGCAGCCGATACCCTAATACTGGCTAGAGGGTCACGCTTCGGGGGGGTGCTTCTGCTCGCAAGGGGTGGCTTGTGTCGTGGGTAAGATTCATGTGCTGGGCTTGAGGGTGGCGCCTCAGAAAACTGAGGCGATATGGTTCCATGGCCTACGTAAGCGCCAGGAACCATCCAGCTCATACCTCCGGGTGGATGACACCGAAGTCCAAGTGGGTCAGTAGGTACATGAAGTGCCTCATCATGGACAATCGGTAGAGCTTTGATCAGCATTTCGGGCGACTATTCCCCAGTCCGAGGAGTAGCAGGGGTGTCACTTGTATGCTGCCCAATCTTGGGTGACCGCGGAATGAAGTTCACTGCCTCTATGTGCGTGGGCGTGCGTATGGGCGTCGTGCGATCCATGGTCCTCTATGGGGCACCGGCGGGATCTTCCCGCTGTAATGCTCAGCTCGGGAGTCTGCAGCGGTTGATGGCCATACGGATCGTACGGGGTCACCGTACGATCTCGTACGAGGCGGCGACGATCCTGGCACGATCTCCACCCTTCGACATTCTAGCCGACATGAACACAAAGGTCTGCGACGAAATTCGATCTGTCGGTCGGAATGACGAAGAGTTAGCGCCGTATCATGAGCCCGGAATGCTTCGTCAGAACACACATACGCAAGCCCTACGAGCTTGGCTGGCACGGCTCGACACCCAGGATTGTGCCAGCCAGCGCGCTGTCGGAGCCTTTCTGCCGCGTTTCGAAGCTTGCATAGAGAGAACTATCTTATCACCTACCGATTCACTTAGATGCTCACCGGGCACGGTTGCTTCAGTGATTTCGCCCGGTCGGACAGATCGGACGAAACCTGTCACCACCAGCATTGATCGCGGCAATGCTGGTGAGTAGTGTGAAGACGTTATGCTCCAGAAGGAGTCCGAAGAGCGGGATCGGGAAATGGCCGATCCCGCTCGAAAGAGGCGACGAAGGATGCGCGATAGAGGCCGCTAGCTCCCCAATCGTCGGTTAAGGGTCGCTGTGGCCACATGCAGGGAAGATGTGGCCACTGGAAACGACCGACACCTCGGTACGGCCGGGGGTGTCGTCTCAGGCGCGTCGGTGTTCCGACTCTCTTACTGTTTAGAGCGGTGAGAGGTGAAATCCCCGTGGTTTGAATCTGGTTACCCCGGGATGTACCTCAGTGATGAGGTAAGGCAGGGGGAACTCCAGAAGCCGCTGATGCTTTCCTGGAGCTCCTCTTGACTGCAAATGTAGGCCGCCGCCGGGGTTTAGTGGTTAGACCGATTTGTCGGGAGTTCCATACACGCCCTTCGTCCCCCAACGGAGCTAGATCCTCTAAATATTCATCCAGAGATTGTCACAGATGTCTGAAATATTATGATCCCAATAGATTTACCAAGAAAAGATATCCATTTGTTTTTAATATGTGAAATAAAATTGTGTATTGTGCAATAAAGTCTAATTTACTCGACTTATTTGATTAGTGACCCCCCCCCAAAATTTCAGGCTGGAACCGCGCCTGAGGCAGAAGATCTTGTGTTATATATAAAATATTCAATATCGATTCAAAGTACCTATCTACTTAAGTAGGTAGGTACAAAGACTAAAAATTCAAAGTATCTACCTACTTACCTACATACATTAAAAATTCAAACATACCTAATGTTCAATCAAATTAGCAAAAAATGTGAATACACCTTTACGTTTTTTTTACACAATGCCAACTAGCTTCAAACTAAGCAGAGCTGGTACTTTGAAAGTTAGATATTATACCTACTTAAAAACCCTGAAACAAATATGTGCAGATCATGCAATCAATTGATCCATCCCGGGAATCGAACCCGAGACCTCATGCACAGCAGTCGCGTAAGCTACCACTGCGCCAATGAAGCAGACATTATTATTGTAGGTACAAGTTATAAATATAGAGCATTTGATAAAGTTATTATAAACATTATCTAAGTTATTATAAACAAAATTGAAGTGTCTGTATGTAATTTCAAATTACAAGCTTTTCACTAAATGCATATGAAAGTACTAGCTTTTGCTCGCGGCTCCGCCCGCGTTTATGTCGGTATTTAAATTTTAAAAATCTCTATAAATTTTAATTTATTATGTTATTCTGATGTAAGCTATATTACTGCAAAGTCTCATAAAAATCCGTTCAGTAGTTTTTACGCGACGTAACAAACACACATCCTTACAAACTTTCGCATCTATAATATCAGTAGGAAGGTTAGGAAGTAGGATATACGGTACATTAACTAATTTATGTGTCTGTTTGTTCTGGGTAATATCTGTAATGGCTGTACCGATGTTGAGCGGACTTTCACTGGCAGATAGCTGATATTTTAAGGAGTAACGTGGCTACTTTTACTTTAAAAATCAACTACGCCCCACAGTGGTACCCACGGTTATTGTTGTACCTTTACAACAACGAACGCGGGGAACCCCGCGGGGCTCAGCTAGTATACCTACAAGTAGGTATCTTAAGTTTAGGCTATCACGCACTTACGTAACGTGTAGGTACTTACGATGACGTCACTATTTATCAGTGCTATTTATTTCTGTATATAGGTACCTAAAATCTTTAAAAAAGGTACCTAACACTTTTTAGTTATTTTTACAAGTCGATAATAATTAGAATCTGGGTAGATTGGACATTATATTTTATTCTTTTGTACTCCACAATTTTGTACCTACATTAGAGTCTTAAATTTCAGATATCTATGGTATGGTACATAAATCGGATCAAACACGAGGAGATCACACGATTACACCTACAGAAATAAATCATTTCAATAGAGGTCCGGGTTGATAGAATCGAGCGAGACCTGTCCCCGCCAGCAATTATCACTGCCATGTTGTTGGTGGCTACTCTTTTTATATAGCTTTATTGCTCCAGAAACGGGATACCAGATAGGAAGGACCTCTTGTAGTAGTTTACTGTAGTTTAGTTAGAGGAACTGTGGTAGGGCTAAGGTGCAGCCTCGTTAACACGATATCAGGCCAGGTATTGTCATAACTGGAGCAATTGAAAAGAGAGGGGTACTTGAGAAGAAATCATTTATTTTAACATACATAGAACAACACATGGGTGCATACAGAATTAAGAAAATAGACCACAAGCAATTGTAATGCTCTGTGCAATGCCAGAAAAGGCGACTATGTCAGCATTTTGCTGCAGCCTGAAGAACTGCAGTACTTCCGCGCTGGTATTACGATAAGACCCGCGCCCGTTGTCATCGGTCTGTCAGCTCGACCCTCGAGATATCGATTCGGAGAGTAAAAAAAGTCACTTGAACCGGTACTTCCCCTACTTGCCTTTTTTGTGCGGAAATCCCCTCGGATATCACCTGTGGTTATGTCGGACTCGAACCGACAAAAACCGCACACCGTCTCGGGTACTAAAAGCCGGGGAACCAGGTGCACCCTCGAAAGGAAATCCCTGGAACGCCGACCTACCTCGGGCGACCCACTATTTGTAGGTGGCTCCCTCCTGTGTTTCCTAACGCTTCTATTCAGAATAGGGCGCGAGCACTTTATAGAGCTCGCGCTGCCGCGGGTGACTGGTGGCCTCACCTGTCACCCTCAGGCTTGCGCTTATGGGTACCTAGCCCGTTCCTGGGCCTGGCGGACCGGGAGAGTTCTAAACCTCTCCCGGTCCCGCTCCGAGCTTCCCTACTTGGCCTATAATCAGGATGGTTTAAAAAATAAATAATCGTCGTTCTATTCGTGTCCAATGATGTACACCTATAATAAAGGTAAAAAAATAAAAAAAATGGGTATATTATATTATATAACAGCAACTACCCTCGAGATAGGGATTCGGGGAGTAAAAAAATTCACCTGATCCGGCACTTCCCTTAGGTACAAGGCAGGCCGTCGGGAGGGTTTTAAAAAAATTTGAAAACCGGTCTTTAAGTAGAGCGATTTTCACGGACGGAGCTAAAAAACAATATACTATATAAAACAACGCTTAACGTCATCGAAAATATGGTCTGTTGTGGACGCGCCCCACATTAGTTATTTGTGCAGATTTATTCACACGAGGTCATGAGTTACTTGTACGTAATAAAGACAACGTCAACGTTTAAAAACTGCATCAGTCCACTGTTTAACGTTCAACGCGATGGCGGAAAGAGGTACCTAAAAATAAATTATTCTTTTAATTAATCATTAAATTCAATTAATTCAATGTTCATAAATTGTGATTTGTGTAATGTTATAATCCGTTTTGATATTAACATTTGTTTATTAACTCATCTCTTTCATAACATGCTTTTATTATCTTCATCTGTATATTTGTTTAGAAACTAACTTTTGTAAACATGTTTATTAAACTATATTTATTATTAGGGTCACATACTTGCTTAAAGACTGTCTCGTTGGTCTAAAGGTTAGCGTATGCGACTGCCGATCAAGAGGTCTCGGGTTCGATTCCCGGATGGAGTCTAAGGTGTAATTTTTCGTGCCAGAAATAATTAATAATAGCCCGAAGTATGGAAGTTGGTTGTTGATTTACGACCGTGTTTGGGAGAGCTCGTTATGGCGTCGGTCCCGGTTGTCATGAACATTTATATCAATATTGGGAAGTCAGTGCCCTCAAATATACTGACCGACAACTGCTTTTTAATGTGTGGAAACCCTCTCGAACGGACTAAAATCACATGGTGTCCCAGTTTGCGTCTGAGATAGGAGGGATCCGGGAACAGCTGATGTACGGCACAAGCGGACTTCACCTCCTTGCGACTGGCCACTCTAGCGGAAGGAGAAGAAAACCCGTCCCGTCTATCCGCGGCACACTCATGGCGGCAAGAGGCGCCTCGTTCTGCGAAATGACGTCTTCGCAGAAGGAAGTGACCGCGGTTGTTTGACAGCGTGTGCTGAGCCGAGTCCTTATTGCAGTCGCAGTGGGACTTAATTTCCACCTCGTAACAGAATGCAGGTACTTTCTGAAGCAGCTGTGCGTGGAAAGGATTTGAGTCAGGCGGAAGAAAAGGGTCTCGTGATGCCATCCTCCCACTCGACACTGACCGTCTGGTGAGCCTCCACATCAGCGAAGCCAACAAGTGGATTCTCCATCCGAGACGACGTGCGAACTCAGCTGTTCGCAGATAGACTACGGCGAGCACTTCAATCCCACGGTATTATTCCGACTTCCAACCAACGGCCACGCCACCACCATCGCCTAGGTGCGGTAACCAAGCATGGCCCCCAATATCCTCTGGGAGCACCAGAGGTTTGCCCTATTTTGGGCTCATCAGAGCCGTAGCCTACACTGGTGCACCATACAAATTGGCCGGACAACCCCCGTGTACAAGCCTTGTCTTGTTGCGACGTTAGCTCCACCTAGATTGGGCAAAAGTCGCCCAAGGGCAAAAGCTGCGCTGAGCAGCTTTGGAGTAAGCTGTCGGAAGTGCTCGTCGAAGAGTCATCTTCCGTCAAGGATTAGGCCCCTCATACTTGAATTTGATGATACTTCAATTTTAATGACTTTTGACATTTGTAAACAATTTAATGCTGTTTAGATGATCTTCTCATAAAGAGTTATATCTTTGCCAAGGTCCTATAAACAGAGGTCATCACAAGACTGCGGTGCGGTTATAACGATTATGTGTCGATTAATTGTTTATCGTAACCACTCAGTCAAGATCACCGATATACATATAAATACCTACACACACATACATAAATCTCCTTTCTAAAGAGAGGCTAATGTGCAGAAGAGGAAAATACTAGTTTACAAATTACAACTGTGTGACAGCATATTTTGTTTTCAGTTGTCCTTCTTTGCTCCAAGAGTTTTGTCAGGCGCTGCTTGACTGGCAATGCCAGGCAGGCCAGTACTTTTGTTCCTGGAGAGTATAAGGTAAGAGTGCTATTATTTTTTTCAATCTTGTAAATACAGGTTTCAAACACTAATAGTCTGTTAGATATAGAGTGGACAGATGGACGGACGGACAAGACGGAACTATAAATTGATCCCTATTTGCCATTTTGGCTACGGAACCTTAATAAAAGACACTAGGATTGTACCTTGTGCTATTTTATTATTGGTACATTTTTTTAAACAATTTTTCGTGCAATGTCAATCGGTTGATATTAGGTAAATAATGTATATATTACGTTTATGAATAACCAACGTTTCATATACCTAACTCTATATGTATTAAAAAGAGACGTAGATGAATTTGTGTGAGTCAGCTAGTAGCTTATATATTACAGTTACTGTATATTAACTCAGATAATTGTTGCAAATAATTATTATTCTGTTCGTATGATGATGATTAAAAATACAGAGTGCTACACCTCCCTATTCAACTCGCGAGTGTCATAAGAGGCGACTATGTTAGCTAACAGTAGGACAACAGCACTGCAAAGAGATGGAAAACTTTAAAAACAATTTCATACAAACCCATATAGCCAGGGTCGTTTGGTCAAAACCTCCTTTCTAAGGAGAGGTCAATTTCCAGCAGTAGACTATTGAAGGCCATTAATTATTTAATTATTATTCTTACAGGGTCCGTCGTATGAAAAGACCGAACAGCTAAAGGCAGAACACTTTCCTCCAGCCGTGGGCAATATGTATAAACGCCCTCTGCTAATACACCAAGGTCACATGCAATGGCTTTACGATCACCATAATAAGAAGTACCTGGATTTATTCGCGGGAATCGTCACAGTGTCCGTCGGCCATTGTCACCCGTAAGTACGATTTTATAACGTGTATCGCGAGAATGACAGTTGCGAAAATTCAATTGTGTAGGTATTCACACCAGAAATCGTCCGTAAAATGTGTTTTTACGTTTGATAACAGAATAATTATTTTGGAAAACTTCGACTTACGACTACGAATAATAACGAAGATTTTCAAAAATGTACCTACCTACGAGGATTTTCTTTTAGGATTTTATTTTCTTTAGGGGGCAAACGATCAGACGTATCGCCTGATGGTAAGCAATTACCGACGGGGCGCCGGCCATGGACACCCGCAACACCAGAGGCGTCACAAGTGCGTTGCCGGCCTTTGGGGTTTGGGGGAAGGAGATGGGGGGAGGGGTTGGGGTATGGGCCTCCTTTATCCTCACTCACTCGGTGAAACACAGCACAAGCAGTGTTTTACACCGGCTTTCTGTTAGGCCGTGGTATTACTCTGGTCGAGCAGACTGGTATTACAGACAGATTGATGCCGAAGCGTATGGCTCTCCCACGTTGATCTTTTTTACATATAAATATCTTTGTTACAGCCTTCCTAAAATTCAACATCATATCATTCATAGAGAATATTATTATTAGTTTTAGCCAAGTGGGTACCTATCTGTAATATAACTTTATAACTTTACATACAACTAATTATTTACATAAAGATAATCTAAAAGTATAATGTTAAATTTGATTAAAATATAAAATAAAGCGTGATACGTTTACATTTTCAATCGATTGAGTACCAAACTACCAAACCCAGTGTTTTTTTGGTAATTAAAAAGTAAAAACTGCTAACCACGACGCACTTGCCCTAGCTCATCTGTCAAATCAAATCAAAAAGCGCTCGTTTTCCCAACCTTCATTTACATAATTCCGTTCCATTTCACGAAGTCACTCTGACAGGTTGTTAAAAGCAAGGTAGTAAATACCAAAATTATATTTGTCAAAGAACTCAATTTTTGTATTCAGAGAATTTAGCTAGAATTTATATTTTATATATTTCAGCAAAGTTGTAGGAGCGTTACAGAATCAAATCAATACATTATGGCATACAACGGCCATTTACAAGCAACCCAGAATTTACGAGTACATCGAGAAATTAGTATCCAAATTTCCCGGTGATTTAAAGGTAAGCGACCTCCGATTTATGTAGTAGGTAGTTGACTCACCAGTTTTAAGTTCACTAACCCATATTAACTACCTAGTAAAAGAAATTATTTTAAACGTAATTAGTGTCAAAGTTAAAGAAAAATATTACAGATGCAAATCCATTAGTTACATCACTTAGATCCAAAAGGAAAATTGCCCGCGAGTTCTTATCCAAGCTGTGCTTGAGGTCTCGGGTTCGATTCCCGGGTCAGATCAAATGTTTGTATGACCTACAAATATTTGTTTCGGAGTTTGGGTGTTTTCTATGTATAATATGTATGTATTTACAAAAAACAAGTATTATATTTGTTTTTATATCAGTTGTCTCGTACCCATAACACAAGCTCTGCTTAGCTTGGGACTAGATAGCGTTGTGTGTTAGATGTCCAAAATATTTATTTTATAAAAAATATTTATTTATATAAAATAAATAAGATGTTTTAAAACTATTACTTTTAACAAGAATAATCCTATAGATATTCAAAGACTTCAAGATAGCATAGTGGATTAAGCATTGAGCACGACGCTTTCTACTGCACTAGTGTTGTTGGTTCAAATCTCACATGGGACAAAACTTGTGACACACAAAGTGTTGTTCTGAGTCCGGGTGTTTCTTACGTCTGTTTCATGTATGTTTGTAAAGTCCTCTGCAACACAGGATTTATTCTTCATGCGGGAGTTGTCTTTTCACCCAATTGTATCTGAACTCTGTTATTTGTCAATTATTTCCAGGTGGTGTACTTAGTCAATAGTGGTTCAGAAGCCAACGACTTGGCAGTTTTGCTGGCGAAAGCGTACACGGGCAACCATGACATCATATCTCTGCAAAACAGTTATCATGGTTATTCCACTGGACTCATGGGGTTGACTGCCACGCAGAGCTATAGGATGCCAGTACCCGTTCCCCCTGGCTTCTATCATGTAAGTCTTGTTCAGAAACTTTCTAAGGTATGAACATGTGTGCAAACCCTTGCATTTAGATGATCTATGATCAGTTGAGTAATTAGGGCGGAAATACTAAACAATCAAAAATATAACTATTTGGAACATAAGGCGAATAGACAGAAAATAGCCAGATAACTTTAGAATGGATCCATTTCCGCAATCCAATGGCCGATCCTAAGGCCCTGATTACTCCCTTCACTGTTAAAAATGCACTAATGAAAGTAGAAAATTAAGTCCTTTATAATTTATGTACCTATTCATATCTTATTTAACAAAATGATACAATATCTTATAGACCCCATTACCAGATCCGCTCAGGGGATATTGGGGTGGTGTGCGAGATTCAATCTCTCAGGTGCCAGGAGCGTCTAGCAGTTCTGGCCAAGACTGTGATTCAGCAGACAAGTATATTCATCAGCTTAATGAGGTAAAGTACCTACTCTTATTTCTTACCCACACGATTCGGTCTATTAGACGGAGTTGGACCATTACTTTACTGTACTAAGGAATAGAAATCCAATTTCAGAGATTTCTTTGAGAAATAAAATTTGTGTTTTGGCAAATATACCTATTTATATTCGTAAAAAAATAGCAACCACTTTCCTTATATATTTAAACCAGATATTTATGATAGGTAGTAATTCTTACTGTTTAAGACCTAGTCTTTCACTGAATGGTAAAAACTTGTGACTCCATTTTTTTTTTGACAATTAAAATAGTTTTGTTTTTATGAGATCTCTCCTAATATACGAAAAAAAACATATAGTCACAAATCAACAAAAAAATTATGTAAGTTGCTTTTCTAAAACTTGAAACCTGCTACCAAGGCAAAACGAAACGTGCAAACACATTAAAAAATGACCTACTATATTATTTCAGATAATAATAAATTGACATGCTACAGGTTCTAGAAACTTCCATCCCTTCGGGACGTCTAGCAGCAATGTTCGCAGAGTCAATTCAAGGAGTGAACGGAACTGTCCAATTTCCTAAAGGATACATAAGGAAGGCTCAACAGTTGGTTAAAAAGCACGGTGGATTATTTGTTTCAGATGAAGTAAGTTAATCACCATTTTAAATATCAGCTACTCTAACGAAGAATCACTTGAATCTTCGCTGGCGTCTGTCTGAAGTCTGACTTGTGACTGGTCATGCTACAATCATCCGCTATCATCACCCCTCGCGGTCCCCGTTCTTGTCCTACTTTCGCGAGTGCCGTGCCCCGCTAGCGAGGACTCTTATTAATAGTCTTTTATCATTTTGATTCGAGGAAAGGCGGGACATTATTAAACAGATAAAAAAGCATTAAGACTATCTCTATACAGTGGCTGGCAATTTCTATCTCTGCGACTATCGATCATTCTATCTCATTATTACCGTTCCTTTCAGGTACAATCTGGCTTCGGACGTACCGGAGATCATTTCTGGGGCTTCCAAGGGCACGGAATAATTCCAGATATAGTGACCATGGCCAAGGGTATTGGCAATGGCTTCCCCATGGCTGCTGTAGTCACCACCAAAGAAATAGCAGCTGCTCACGCTAAAGCAGCTTATTTCAACACTTTTGGAGGGAACCCAATGGCATCGGCTGTTGGATCGGCAGTTCTAGACGTAATAATACCTACCTTCTTCATAACGCTTTTACAATTCAGTCAGTTGTACTCAGCATTTTGGAGAGGAACTACAATATTTTTTTTTTTGCTCATGTATTAGTCAAGTAATGCTTTTGCAAATATTTAAACTCCTAAATCTCCTGAAGTTTATAGGACCGTTTTTAATGCTAAACGCTACTTTGTTCGTTCGTCGTTTACTTCGTTTCCATGTAGGTACTAAATAAACCTTTTCAATCCTCCAGGTCATTGAAGAAGAACAACTACAAAATAACTGTAAACAAGTTGGCACCTACTTCATTGAACAACTGCAACAGCTGCAGAAACACCACCCTATTATCGGTGACGTCAGAGGGAAGGGCTTAATGTTGGGTGTAGAACTAGTCGTCCCCGGAACGAAAACAGCTTTGCCTGCTGCTGATGTGGCCGAGATACTTGAAATAACTAAAGATAATGGTGTTTTATTTGGACGGGGAGGAAGATGGGCTAATGTAAGAATGCTGCTGTTTCTAAAGTTATTTATTAGGTTTAAATATTAGTTAGCGGTAATGCGTTTATATATAGATATCAGGGACTCCTGACAGTGCAGTGACAGTTATTGCAGTTTTGACTTTAGATGTACTCACAATCAATGTACTTCAATTTGATAACCTATTTAAAATGCATGCAAATTCCCCTGTCCTCCAAACTGGGGAGGGATCAAGGGGTTATCAATTAGTTTAAATAATTAAAATACTTAAAATTGTAAACTGAAACTGAAAAAAAAAGTAAATACTAAAACCCAACTACGATAAAAAACGACGCTGAAAAAGTATGAAACAAGTTTGAAAAGCCGTAGTCTTGCGTTGTTAAAGTGTTATGGTACGTTTCTATGTAACGTGTGAGTACGGCTTTTCAAACTTGTTTGATACTTTTTCAGCGTCGTTTTGTTCCTCATAGCTCCTCAACTACTTAGCTATGAGGAACAACTACTTAAAGTATGAGGAACAGATGAACATACATACATACATAGCCTGTCAAAATCATAACCATCCTTTGGCTTTGCCGTTGTAGGGTAATTACCCTCCTTTGGCTTTGCCATAGTCGGGTAAAAGAAGGTTAAAGGTGAAGGTTTCTTAGTGCGTACATTTTTAATTATACATTTTAGGTATATCTTTAATTAAAATACAAAATTTATTACTTTTACAGGTACTGAGGATAAAACCTCCTATGTGTATCAACAAGGAGAACGTCGATTTCGGCATAGATGTACTAGATAAAGCAATAAAACAACATTTATCTGGAAAAGCTAAATAATATATCAGAGCGTTGTATTTATGATATAAAATGTGTAAATAAATAAATTTACTGATGTATTTGAATGTTATTTTATTTGAAAATGTAACTATAGATAGTCATCATCTCCAAAGGAATCTTGTTGAAGCGTCTGTGGGAATAATTTTGCACAAAGGGACGAAAGTGTTTGCGCTACTTGGTTTGATCAACAAATGAGTGCGACGTTCTTGACTCAGTTCGTTCAAGTACGAAACAAATATATTTTATCATGGTCTAAGATACGTCGACAAACGACCTTCACCCATCTGTTTGATGGATGAAAAGTATTTTATATCAAATTTAATATATTAAATAACATATTACGGGTGGGTTGGCTAAAAACTAAAAATTAAAAAATGACATTTTATTACACAGTGTACCTACTCATGTGTTTAACGAATATATTTAATACCAACCGACAGTACAAAACCTATAGAACATAATATAAACCTTGGGTTGTCTATTTGTTTCCTGGCATAGCTACTGGTTTGGCAGGTAAAAACAGGTATGTCGTTATTAGTTATTTTCACCCATTTGTATAATAAATAAATTTTATATCAAAATAAGCGCTCTTTCATTGCGAATACAATGATATAGGGTTGTCTGCAAAAAACCTAGCCGGAATAACGGTTGTCGAGTTTTGAAAAGTGAAATTTTGATGTGAATGGAAACTTGTGATAAAGGGGTCATCGTGTATAGCGATTGTTCACCTAAATAAAGCGTTTGACACTGTAAGCCGGGAGGGGCTTTACACTGCGCTCAGGCGAGTGGGCTGTCCACCAAAGCTTTTGAACCTTATAAAATCCTTCCACGATGGCATGCGGGGCACTGTTGTACACGATGGTAAAACATCTTCCTCATTCGACATGCGAAGAGGGGTGCAGCAGGGATGCGTCTTGGCGCCAACACTCTTTGGCATATTTTTCTCACTGCTCCTGAGGATGGCTTTTGGTGATGTGGTCCGGGGAATACATTTGCACACAAGAGCGGACGGTAAGATGGAATAACAACCATCTTACTATTAAGACTAAGATGATTGTTTACCAAAGTTGTGTCCTGAGTATACTCTTGTACGGAGCTGAAACCTGGACGTCTTATGCAAAGCAAGAAAGAAGACTAAACAGTTTCCACATGCGCTGTCTTCGAGGCATACTGAAGATAAGTTGGCGTGACAAAGTCACAAATGAAAGAGTTCTGCAAATTGCACAGCTGCCCAACATAACTGCAATGCTAAAACAGAAAAGTGCATGTGCATCAAATGGATGCCACTCGACTGCCGCGCCGTGCCTTGCTGAGTGAAGTTGCTTTCGCTGCGAGGAGGGTATTGGGGCGCTTGTGGGGCGTAACTTGCTCGCTTTCGGAATCAGCCCCAAGGAGTGGGAAGACCTCGCCAACAATCGCAACGGGTGGAGGAACTCTTTGGAGGAGGGCTGCAGAGCCCACGACAGGAGTAAGGAGTTGGTTCCAGAGTCTAGCTAACAAGCGTGAGAGGAGACAAAAAAAGTACGTCAGGGTCTCACCTGATCGAACACAAAACGATCCTCTACTCACGTGTCAATTGTGTGGACGTTACTGCCATACCAATAATTGCTACAGACAGAGGCGCTGTCTAAATCATCTGAAAAGATGGAAAGACCATATGATGATGACACTTTCGGTTGGTATTAAATTTATTCGCTAAACTCATGGGTACACTGTTTCATAAAAATACATTTTTAAATTATTAATTAATAATAGTTTGGCCAGGAATATGTTAGCCAACCCACCCGCGATATATTAAATAATAATAATAATTAAATATATTAATTATTTAATATATTAAATTTGATTTATAATACTTTTCATCCAATGAACAGATGGGTGAAGGTCGTTCCTTATTGTATCCTCTACTATCAGTAATTCACAAGTATTTGAATATTTGAGGCTCTCTGGGGAATGAAACGTTTGATACTATCATTTTTGACAATGTCTCGCAATGATGCTGTTTAGTTTTGGTGTGCAAACTGATTGGGTGATGTGATGATGACTGATTTGGTGGGCAATACACCAACCAATCAGAAGCTTGCGTGAGAGAGACAGACTCTAATTAAAGTCAGTCTCTCTCTCTCTTGCTACTCCGATCGATCACACTTGCCGCTCGTCAAGTTGTCAAGTTGTTCTGTTCTATCATCTGTCAACTTCTGTCAATGTGTGTGCCGAATTGCGCCGGTTTGTGCATTGTTGATTAAATAAAAATTATGCAATAATAATAAAGCTTTGTATGTAACTAAGAGAATACCTAAAGTGACGGCATTAAGTAATACCTACTCAGAAATTCTATTTAACTCACTCCAAGAAACTGAAAAAAAAAATGGTTTTTAAATGCCAGGAAGATAGCTTCTTAAAGGAGGTAAGATTTCATTTCATTTATTAGGTTATTTATATCGTACTTAGAAACCTTACGAAAGAATTATTATTTCTTCCTCACACGGAAGTCTTTGAAATTTTCGAATTTCCTCCACTGTGATTTACATGTATTACACATATAAACTTTCCTCTTGAATCACTCTAAATATTGCTGAAAACTGCATCGAAATCTATTGAGTCGTTTAAAAGATTAGGCAAACAGAGAGCTGAGGCAACTTTATTTTATACTATGTACAGAAACTGCTCAGTTTGGCACTACATGGGTTGTGGGTGAGGTCTCAAGCTATTATAATAGACCCAATTTCCCATATACCCAGACCCATATTCCCAACAGCTTCAAATCCTCACAAACTTTCGTATTTTAGTAGGAATTATGATATATTGTATTGGTTTTTAAATAAATAAATGTGAAAACCCTAATTTGTTCCTGTCCGCAGTTCTCTTCGAAAGTGTTAAAGTGTGAGCCGACAAAAGACCCTGTTGTTGAATATGGGAAGACATCTATGTTTGAAGGATATCAGGTCACGTTGGAAAACACAATACTATTTCCAGCAGGAGGTGGACAGGTAATTCCATCTCTCATCATCTCACCCGAAAGATATCCACTGCTGGACATAGGCTTCCCACAAGGCACTGTACAATAATCACCCCGTTTTTTGTTGATGGTGGGGACCATCCCTTTGGATCTCTGGCTCCCTGGGGACTGAGGAGCCAGGTAGTGACTCCAATAAAAACCACCACGACAGCCGGTCTCAGGTCCTGACTTGAGGACACGGACCATATTATTTAAGGGTTCCCCAGGAACGACGATGCGTCTATCCAGTCACTATACTGGGGGAAGCCAACACCAACCGAACCTGGGCTGCCTTCTTGCAGCAGCTTCCTTATATTATTGAAACTCTTTCACCAAAAATTCTTACAACATTCTGTGTAGGTAGCCTTACCAACATTTCGTTTAGCAAGAAACTTGCTGGCCATATTTCATATGTTTTTTTTTTTTTTATTCAATTAGTGTATTACGAGTATGGAGTATCACAGTCACCACCCCTGTTCATGCCATGGGTGTCGTGAAAGCCAATTAAGGGAGCAAACTGTGCAGGGCAACTATCGTGGGAGAGCCACGCTTCGGCATGAATGGGCTGGCTCGACTGGATGATACCACGGCCTCACAGAAAACCAGTGTGAAATAGTGCTTGCGCTGTGTTTCACCGAGTGAGTGAGGATACCGGAGGCCCATACCCCAACCCCCCTCCACCTATCTTCCCCCCATCCCCAAAGGCCGGCAACGCACTTGCGACGCCTCTGGTGTTGCAGGTGTGCATGGGCGGCGGTAACCGCTTATCATCAGGCGATACGTCAGCTCGTTTGCCCGTATATTCCATAAAAACAAAAAACTGAAAAGACGAGCTTTTCTCCTCTTGATGCAAGCTCTCTACCAACCTATCTAGCCAGTATGGCAGGCCAAAACCTTCTTTCTAAGGAGACTCCTATACTGCTGTGGGCTATTGAAGGTTACTATTTTGCATACTATGAAATGAAATATATGCATGTACATATTTTGAAAATGATTTACGTTGCAGCCCCATGATACTGGGTATTTAAACAATGTAGAAGTTGTTCAAGTTCTCCGTAAAGGAGATGAGGCGCTCCATTTTACTAAGGAGCCTATTGAAGTGGGCACCGTTGTAACACAAAAAGTCAACTGGGATAGAAGATTTGACCACATGCAGCAACATTCAGGTATTAAAGACGTAATTCATCTTCATCATAATCTTCCTAACCTTTTCACAAATATATTAGATGTTTTTTATGAATGGGCCGGCTCGGCCGGAGTGATACCACGGCTTCACAAAAAATCGGTGTGAAACAGCGCTTGCGCTGTGTTTCACCAAGTGAGTGAGGATACCGGAGGCCCATACCCAACCCCTCTTCCATCCCCCAAAGGCCGGCAACGCACTTGTGACGCCTCTGGTGTTACGGGTGTCCATGGGCGTCAACGTCTGCTCGTTTGCCTCTTAACAATGAAAACAATAAAGTTTGTGACTAAGTTATTGTCTTAGATTTAGAAGCACCAAATCAACAAGTTTTTTTTTAAATAAAACCCGACTGCGTAACAACTGGATAAAATGGAAATAACCTATGTCAACCGGACCATTATTACCAATCTATTGACACCTCATTTATTAAAATCGGTGCAGTAGTTTAGATATTAGGCTTTCTTTAGCTTCATAGCTTCGACAAAGCCACTTCAAAACAACGAACTGACTTCTAGGAACTGAAATACGTTTTTTGACGTGACAACGTCTTATAATTCGATGGAGCCGGCTGCACGCACGAAAAATGACTCATGCGGCGTTACCTGACGTCATGCGGCGTTCCATTTAAGGCTTGAAGTGCAAGCAAAAGATAGATGCGGCGCTTGACTTACACTTTACAGACAACCATTTTAATTTGTTTTATAAATACTTGACTAAGAATATTCTTAACTGTCTGTGATTCAACTTAAAAACTTCTTTTATAGTTAAATTATTTTTTGAGATTATAAAAATGGTTCATTAAGACAGCAGCCGCGGTTCCAGGGGGGGGGTCACAGGGGACGTGACCCCCCCCAAAACCTGCTACTAGAACCTGATTTTCTTGTTCTTATCAGTTTCCATAATTGTTCAATCGAGATAAGAAATCAAAGGATAGGAAGGATAGGAACTCTTTGAGAGAGTTATCTCTGGCCGTATCAGCGAGCACCTGTCGCGAGTGGGCCCTGATCTATCGGACTACCAATTTGGATTACAACGGGGACGCTCGACAATGGACGCTAATATATAGATGTGTTCGCTCCCTATCGGGGTCGGCAGTCCGATCGGGGTGGTGGTGTTGGTAGTTAGCCTTGATATCGTTAATGCTTTCGGCACCCTTCAATGGGGCGCGATTAGGGAGGCCCTTGAATATCACGAGGTGCCGACTTACCTGCGTGCAGTCATAGAGGTCTATCAGCGCGACAGGACAGTGAAGTTTGTCGATCGGAACAGAGTGGAAAATTGAAGGGAGGTGTGTTGTGGGGTTCCCTAGGGCTCTGTATTGGGCCCATTGTTATGGAACCTCGTATACGATGCGGGCCTTCGCACTAGTCTGACTTCGGGCAGGAACCACCCTGCTCATACCTCCGGGTGGATGACACCGAAGTCCAAGTGGGTCAGTACATGAAGTACCTCATCATGGACAATCGGTAGAACTTTGAAAAGCATTTCGAGCGACTAGTCCCCAGTACGAGGAGTAGCAGGGGTGCCACATTGTCTGCTGCCCAATCTCGGGGGACCGCGGGAAGAAGTTCGCTGCCTCTCTGTGCTTGGGAGTGCGTAAGGGCGTCGTGCGATCCATGGTCCTCTATGGGGCACCGGCGGGATCTTCCCGCTGTAATGCTCAACTCGGGAGTCTGCAGCCATACGGATCGTACGAGGCGGCGACGATCCTGGCACGAAATCCACCCTTTGACATTCTAGCCGACATGAACACAATGGTCTGCGACGTAATTCGATCTGTCGGTCGGAATGACGAAGAGATAGCGCCGTATCATGAGCCCAGAATGCATCGTCAGAACACACATAAGCAAGCCCTACGAGCTTGGCGGGCACTGTCGGAGCCTTTCTGCCGAGCTTCGAAGCTTGCATAGAGAGAACCAACTTATCACCTACCGATTCACTCGATCGGGGAACCGGGATCGGGAAATGGCCGATCCCGCTCGAAAGAGGCGACGAAGGATGCGCGATAAAGGCCGCTTGCTCCCCAATCGTCGGTTAAGGGTCGTTGTGGCCACATGCAGGGGAGATATGACACCTCGGTGCGACCGGGGGTGTCGTCTCAGGTGGGTCGGTGTTCCGACTCTCTTACTGTGTAGAGCGGTGAGAGGTACGACAGCGACATGTCCCGGGTTTGAATCTGGTTACCCCGGGATGTACCTTAGTGATGGGGTAAGGCAGGGGGAACTCCAGAAGCCGCTGATGCGTTCCTGCAGCTCCTCTTGACCGCAGATGTAGGCCGCCGCCGGGGTTTAGGGTTAGACCGATTTGTCGGGAGTTCCATACACGCCCTTCGTCCCCCAACGTTCATCCAGAGATTGTCACAGATGTCTCAAATATTATGATCCCAATAGATTTACCAATAAAAACAAAAGATATCCATTTGTTTTTTTTTTGTGTGAAATAATATTGTGTATTGTGCAATAAAGTCTAATTTACTCGACTTAGTGGATTAGTGACCCCCCCCAAAACTTCAGGCTGGAACCGCCCCTGTAAGACAGCTATACTATGGCTATGTGGTATAAAATACAATGGTACCTACACTTTTTATTCGTAGGGCAGCACTTACTATCAGCATTATTAGATAAAGAGAATATTTTCACAACTAGTTGGTGGCTTGGTGCAGACGAAAGCTATGTTGAACTGGATTCCACAAAGGTCACAAACAAAATCATCAAAGCCACAGAAGAAAAATGCAATGAACTAATCAGGGCAGCCATACCAGTTAATGTGAAAATTTGCAAGAGTAATGACCCTGAGCTGGACGAAGCTCACACCAGGGGTCTACCGAAAGACTGCATGGAAACAATAAGAATCATATGTATTGGAAATATTGATGAAAATATGTGTTGTGGCACCCATGTTTCTAACTTAAGGTGAGTGTAGTTCAAAATTAGTTTTTATACATAGGGCATCTAAATCCCTTATCTAAGAACCCTTACCAGACTCAAGTTTGAAGAGTGTCCTTAGTACAGAAATTCCACGTAAAAAGCGCCTCTAGTTGAGTTACAATAAAGTGCAAATCAGATTACACGCATCTTAACCATATGCACTTAACATTTTACCTAGAAATTATCTACCTATTGCGTAACTTGCTGAGTAGGTGCTCTGCAAGGGCGTTCTGTTCTATATGATACGTTTTAATGTCAAAGTGAACTTTATTTCAAGTACATAAAACTCTTTTAAACCTAATAAAATTTACTACTATCTTCCCTCAGCAACCTGTTCCGTCTTTGTATAAACAGACCCTTAGCTTCCTCGCATACGTATTATGCGTATTCCGCGGCGTACGTGTAACTTCATGCTTTTATTGTAGAGTATATCTGGTATAATTGTAATAATAACTATAAAAAGAAATTTAAATTTAATGTAATAACTCATTCTCAGAAGATACAAGGTAGTAGAGCCACGCTGATTTCAGCACGAACGGGCCGGCTCGACCAGGGCGGTACTATCCTCGCACAGAAAATCAACGTAAAATGTCAGCGATCGTGCTGTCGTGTTTCGTTGGTGAGTGCGAGACCGGAGGCCTAATGATGCAGAAGCATCACTAGCCCACCACTAGGTCACCATGCTGCATTGTTGCATTGTCTGCACGAGCAGTATGGTGACCACCACTCTTGGATTCTGCTTATGCTTTCCATCAGGCAGAGAAGAGACATTTTGGTAGGGCCAAACATAAGAAAAAAATACAAAGCTCATAATTTCTGATTTATTTCCAGCCAACTACAAGTGATCAAATTGATTGGAGCCGAACCTGGTAAAAAAGGCAAAACAAACCTAAAATTTTTGGTGGGGAACAGAGTGACAAGGACTATGCAACAAATGTTGGACAGGGAGAAAGCTTTCACTGGACTCCTTAAGTAAGACACTCCTTTATTAAATCAAAATAAATATTCTAGACTAACTAGAGTGATGAGAAATGTATGTCTGTATGTTATGGGAATTATCCTGTTGGAATTATCGGCGCAGAGGATAATGAAACACGTCTTGGTTTGCGGTACTCAACAGTTTGATTTATTGTGAGCACGACAGTTTCATTTTATTCAACACTCAACGGTCTAGTGTATTAAGTGTATTTCAATTCTTTATTTACGGAAGCTTGGGTTTTTTGTTACAATCTACTTATTACAAAAAGCTCTTTAATATTACTAGTGTCCTGTTCATTTCTTTACTCTTATGGTATACTAAAAAACTACTTTCAGTCTCACTTTTTTTTTTTTTTTTTTTGGCCTGCCAAAATGACTCTACTCTGCTTGATGGAAAGCATAAGCAAAATCCACGAGTGGTGGCCACCATACTCATTGCGGATACAACAATGCAGTATGGCGACCCACACTATGGCGGCCTAGTGATGCTTGTGCATCTTTTAGTCTAGTCAACAAGTATGGAACTTGTTGACTAGACTAATTGGGCCTTTAGTCTCGCACTCACCAACGAAACACGACAGCACAAACGCTGTCATTTTACGTTGATTTTCTGTGAGGGGGTAGTACCGCCCCGGTCGAGCCGGCCCGTTCGTGCTGAAATCAGCGTGGCTCTACTACCTATTAAACTCTAAAGCTCACTACACATACTCGAAGTCTGTATAGGTACGTCCCACTATCGAACGTATTCATACCATGAGACCCATTTATTATTGACCCCTAACTCCCCACTTCCTTGGTGACCACCCGTATATGCCAAGACCCTCTAGTTTTCAAGTAATCTATACTGATATTATAAACACGAAAGTTTGTAAGTGTGGATGAATGGATGGATGTTTGTTACTCTTTCACGCAAAAACTACTGAACGGATATGGATGAAACTTTACAGTAATATAGCTTATACATCAGAATAACACATAGGCTACTATTTGCCGCGATAACCGACATATACGCGGGCGGAGCCGCGGGCAATAACTAGTAATTCATAATTAAATATAGCTCTATAAAGTAAGAAATACATAGTAGGTAATACAATACAAACTACGGGACGAAAACTTAAGATCGTCCGACGCTCTCGTGACCCAACTCCGATATTTGAGGAACCTACCTGTTCTCTGTAATGGATCATAACTATGTTCAATTATACTCGAAGAGGTGTATTAAATAACGCCTACGTACGACTTACCCTTCTACAGACATTGTGTGGTAAAAAAAATATAAACGAAATTAACATTTTACTTTCTTAAGAATAGTATTATTACATTTGTTATCTACTTTTTATGATATAATCCTAAGCAATCATTTTGATAGCAATATTATCAACACACTTGTGAACTCATATTTAAATTTAATATAACTCAAATTCCACTTCATAATTATATATTTACTTTTTTTTTTTTTTTATGGAATAGACCGGCAAACGAGCAGACGTATCGCCTGATGGTAAGCGATTACCGCCGCCCATGGACACCCGCAACACCAGAGGCATCACAAGTGCGTTACCGGCCTTTGGGGGAGGGGGAGGGGGAGAAAGGGGGAGGAGTTGGGGTATGGGCCTCCGGTATCCTCACTCACTCGGTGAAACACAGCGCAAGCACTATTTCACACCGGTTTTCTGTGAGGCCGTGGTATCACTCCGGTCGAGCCGGCCCATTCATGCCGAAGCGTGGCTCTCCCACGCTTACTAGTTGATACGTGCGTCTGAACTTCACCTGCGTCAATCAAAAGAAATAGAGTTTAAACTTGATGATTCCATGAAATGTCACAAATATTTCAAAACCAATGTTATCCAAATCAGTCCAGCCGTTCCCGAATTTCAGTAAGACCAACGAACAGCAATTTCTTTCCAATTATATGACTAGATTATGCCCACGGCTCCGCCTGTGTGTATGTTGATGATGTGATGACCTTTCTCAAAAACAAAGTATGACCATGCCAAATTTCATTGCAATTGGTGCAGCGGTTACCTGTGAAAGTTAACAAACAGATAGACAGAATTACTTTCGAATTCATAATATTAATTATGGATTATTTATTTATTTTTAGAAACGAACCCAGTAGACATGAAGAACTCATTCAAAAGTTGCAAAAGAACCTCAAAATAACTACGAAAAACTTACAAAACGTTTTGTTAGAACTAGCACAATGTGAAGTGGACAAAATAAAAAGTGCTGTGCCTAAACCGAAATACGTATTCATGTTTAAAAAGGAATCTACTCCTGAATTCAACCGGGCTATAACGAAAGGATTGGAAGGCGAAGGACTGTTTATGTTCTTGGCTTCAGAGGAACTGGATAAACCAAAGGAGGGGCAAATCATTATACAGGGCCCTGAAGAACATTGCAACGCATTGGGACAACAGTAAGGATTTTTACAAATTATATTGTTCAAGAGGTTCATTTACTAAATAGACACAATTAATATAAATTAACGACAATTAACACAATGATATGCTGTTTGTAATGTTGGGGGTCACCTCTGCTATGAATTCAAACTCGGAAACCTTCTAGAATATTCCAATATTCGAATAGTTTTGTGTGTAGCCACTATGGCTTGTTTTAATGAGATTTATTTTCGAATGATGTATATTTTTTAGCAAGCTAGGTAGTCAAACCGACTCAAAGGATTTTAGGGTTTATAGTTTCGTTAGATTCATCTTAATTGTGGCTCCGTCCACTAGGATCTCCTTGAGGTATTCATTTGGATTTTTTCGTCCACACTGATCCCCTAGAGGATCCTTTTTTCTATTTAGACGCCCTTGGGAATTTATTTTGCAGATTTTGTAAATATAGTTAAGTATTGAGAAAAAATTAAGATCTATCCCCCAGGGGATCTAAGCAGGGAATTCTAGTGAACGACGCTTTATTTATGACACTGAATAATTAACTAAATACATGAAAGTTATAAAGAAAAACATCGCCAGTTTTAAATTTGAATTTTTAGTTTTATTTTTTCAACAGTTTGCTATAATTCTATAATTATGTTCATTGAAATAATATTAAATTGCAGAATAACAGATTTACTTAAGGGCAAAGGTGCCTTCAAGAATGGCAAGTTTCAAGGCAAAGCTGGAGATATGGGAGGTATAAACAAATGCAAGAAATTAATTGAAGACTATTTTAATAATATAGAATAATATAACAGTAAATAAATTACATCCTTTTGTTGGTATATTTGTTTATATAATTCGATTAAATAAATGCTCACAGTGTTAGATTAGAATTCACTTAAAGTAAAGATTGGGTCAGACAGCCGGCGAGGTGACGCGATGTGTGACTTCTGCTCAGCCAAGTTGCAAGCGTTCTTTTTTCTGCAATCGTTAACGATATTATGCGAGCTCGCAGATATTTGCGATGCGTTGCAAATTCGCAGTTATGTGTGGAAGCCCTATGATAAGCCAATGACACGCGAAAATTTAGGTGTTAACGATTGCAGAAAGAATAATGCTTGCAACTTGGCTTGGGGGGCCTGGTCACGTTATCGACTCGTCTCGCGCGCTGTCCGACTCAACCTTAAGGAATGAATGTATAAATTATTTTAATACTAACCTTAGTACAAGTATTTGGGTTACTTAAAGTAAAATGTTTTTTTTTCAATATTTTTTTATTGCAATGAGATTGCAAGTTGTGTGATTCAAATGTACTAAAAGTACCATGTAAAGAGTGTAATAAATGAATTCAGTTCAACCCTTATGGTATTTCATTACCCATAAAACATTACAAAATACCCTACACGACCCATAACATTGTTGTCTGAAATAAAAATTTAACATACATTCTTCTGAACATTATCGGATTTTTTTCTCTTCTTCATCAGCATCATCATCATCGTCGTCCTCTTCATCTTTGCTATCATCTATAGTGTTGGAAGCATTGATGCTGGCGATCAGCTTTTCAATGCCGAGGTTGGTCCAGTCTTGCGATTGGTCATCTAAGTAATTATCAAAATCAATGAGGTCTTTTTGAACACCCTGTTCGAGGAGATGTGATACCGTTTCTAATACATTTGACGATTCTGAAAAATAATTAAGAAAAAAAATTGAACATGTAAAGTATAATTATGTTTACTATAAATTATGTTGATTGATTTGGCCTGTTGTCCTAGCGATTATTGATTCTGCTGATGGGGTGTGGATTCGATTCAGTCTAGGACCTATTTTCTTATTTGACACATGCAGTATTCCTTGAGAGAACCTCAAGCACAGCAGTATCATACACTACCATTCCGCCACAGATATATAACAACTAAATGATATATAACAGTAGTGGCGTTTAGAGCACTAATCTACAGTTTGATCAAATATATAATTGCATTATTAGGTACTTACGGAACATAACTTTATTGGCATCCTTGGCTTTCCACTTTCCGTCACTATACTTGTGAAGCTTGATGGCCGGGGAGTCCAGTTGTTGCATCATTCTTCTATTGTCCACCTGCAAGAAAAGGATTCAAATAAGATTATTGAGTCCATCAAGATAGCTTTTACAAAACCTAGGTGTTCTTTAATAGTGTGTAGCTTCAAGTTTTTGAAAGAGAAAAGAAAGATACAAAATTTTGGATTATAAACAAATATATGAGATCTTTCCTAAGAATATCTCTTTTAACCCATTTAAACCTACCGTACCACATACGGTACAGTACATTTAAAAAAACATTGTTTTGTTCCTACCTCGGAATTGATTTATATTTGGTTAAGGTGTCATGTTCAAAGTATTAACAATGGTATAAGAATAGATTTAGTGCGCTCTCGGTCATAGTTCAGTGTATAAATTTAAAGTATTAGCAGAGAATAATAAATTTGTAGGTGAAGATGTCTTCAAAACGGTAAGAAACACTTAATTTATTATTATAAGTCTGTATTTACCGTGTTATAACATAGGATAAAGCTCATTTGATGATATAGACGTATTTATTATTGAAAAAACATAAAGTAAATAAAATTTTCGTTAGTGTAAAACGGCTGTACCATATTCGGTACAGTAGGCTTATACGTCATACCAAGCTCTAATATTGTTTGTTTATGGTTTAGGTCATTGACGTTGCACAAAATTGCTAGTTTTCTTGAAGAAGAAGACAATTTGGGCAGCTTGAACCACAATAATAATATTTACATATTACCTACCGAAAATGCCAATGACGACCAGACTGATGACGATTCTGTTGATGAAGATATGGTGACCATAAATAACTTGCCAGCGAGTATGCTCAGGAAGATAGATCAGGAAATTGTCCACTTGTAGATAATAAAACAGCAAAAAAGAAAGAAATGTGTTATTTTGATTACCGTGTCAGTGAGGACATCATTATATGCAAGTGGCATGACAATAGTATTGCATCAGTAGCTTCTAATGCTCTAGGAGTAGACCCACTACACAAAACTAACCGTTACTCCCAACAAATGAAAAAGAAAATATTTGTCACACAGCCGCACCTCATAAAACAATACAATCGGAACATGGGAGGGGTAGATTTATTCGAACAAAATATATCTCTGTGAGAACAAGTATATGTGGCAAGAAATGGTAAATGCCATTGATTCTGCACTGCGTTGGCATGTCAGTACAGAATACTTGGTTGCTCTGCAGACATAACTGCAGAACCATGGATTTGATGCCATTTAGACGATGCATAGCAAATGCTATAATTGAGGAGAAAAAGAATCGTTCCAAGCCAGGACCCAGTCGCCCTTCTATTTTTCAGTCACAATAGTTTCCAGATATTATGAGATAGGTCATTATAAAACTAAACAAATAAATAACAAAAGGACTAGGTGTGGAGAGTGCCATCGCCAGTATACTGCTAGATGTGTAAAATGTAATATATGTAGGTCTGGTCTCCATATAGAATGTTTTATGGCATATCGTATGAAAAATAAATAAAATGTCAAAATACTGAAATTGTGTACCTCTTTAGCCCTACTGTACCGCATGTGGTACGGGTGGTATCTACCCTCCCTATAATGCGATATTTTTTTAAATATTTTTTTATGTAAGTTTTGAGCCGCCTCTAGTTAGTTTAATCAAAAAAAGTAAACTTTAAAGAAAAAAAACTTTCAGGTTTAAATGGGTTAAGATGTAGTAAGAGATGTTTCAAAGATTACCAATATGAAGTAGCTGAGCTGACACTCCACTATATGAGGATTTTTCTTTGTTATATGAACAGCTTCTCTTCTATCTAAGGAGAGGCCTATGTTCAGCAGTGGACTAATTAAGACTGTTGATAGGTGTGATGAACTGATGATACCAAATCTAAAAATTTGATCCCATTTAAGGTGTACTTTGACAGTAATATACAAGGAAGTCATACCACAACAAATACAGCAGAAGGAAAATGTTCAACAATCTTCTCTGCAATTTTCTGTCCAGGACATTTCTCAACTGTATTGTCTTTGAAGTTCTCGCACGCTGCATAGTAACCTGCTATAATACGATTTTCTGTTTGTGCAACTGTTTCTATCTGTAATAGGGAAAATAGACAAATACATCAATTATACCAAAAAATATTGCACAGAATAAAGAATTTTCTGGATTTTTCTTTCATTCTTTATCCCCTTATTTAGTTATTATGTCACAAAACAGTAAACCCATTGCCTAAAATCAATTCAATAGTGAGAACTTAACCAAAATTATTTTAAAAACGATAAATACCTGTGTCAGTGCAATCTCCGCCATGGGCGATACGTAATGGCTGTGATGAAATAGGGGGATCGTGTCTACAATATCCAGGTCCTGATTCTTGGCTCCATCTCTGATCTTAGTAGCATCGGCTAAAAGCACCCCGTTTACAGCACAGTGAGGATATTTAGCTGCGTGTAAAATAATCTTGGCATATGCCACCGTTTCTAATGATACCTCTGCCATTTTTTAAAACACAAGTTATTAAATAACAAGCAAAAAGGGAATCAATTTAATTCAGTCAAAGGAATACCACAGATTGATTTGACAAGTGAGAAGCGTTCAAAATTCAAATGTCATATATGTCAATAAATGTCATGCGTGATCAGAGAAAACCACAGACTATCTAAACTAACTAGAATCGTGGTACATATTTAAAACATTAAGCCGGGTCTCCTGCGACACTGTTTAATGTTTATAAACACCAAACATCACATTTTTATCAAAATATGGGCGTGGCTTAACTGTTTTGTTAATTTTAACAAGCAAACATGTTATCCAAAGCGGACTGAAAACATCCCAGCGTATACTTCTCGTATAATAAAACTGAACTGAAATAACATTAATACTTATATTATTCATATTTATACTATAAAAGTAAGTAAGTAAGTGTACTATAAGTCATTTTGTCGAGTAGATAAAAGATTTTTGCTTTTCGTGTAATCGTGTTTGATGATCGTTTAAAAGTCCGTCTCCTGCGACTTTTCGCTAACATGTTTAGTTACCAAGTTTTGTTAATTTGTTTTGTTAATTTTAGCCGCAGGAGACACGCCTTTATACTTACTTTTCTTTTTCTATCGTATTTTTATTACTTGTTTTCTTAGTGTTATATCTTTAGAGGATATAATGGTGCCAAATAAAAGCGTTAGAAATGTTACAATTAATTTTTATTTTAATAGTGATGCTTTCTGTACAATAGCTGGTAGGCGAGTGACATTTCTATTTGATGTAGGTCATTGCAGGAAAAAATAATGAAGCGCCTGCACGACAAATGATACCTATTTTATACATTCATTAAAAGTTGCGTTTGTATTCATATCAGGCTCAAAGCCTGAACATATTCCCCGCCGTTGAAAGAGTAACTTTCAAGCCTTAAGGTCCTCCGCGGTAGGGAGTTTGCAAAGTCGCACTAACGAGCGTCGCAAGCAGCCTTTGTTCGTGTGAATGTCTGCCAGTCTCGAAATCCCATCAGGTCCAGGTATGAGGCGCTCGACACGTCCTAGCTTCCAAGCAAGAGGGGGCGCAGTATCATCGGCTAATAGAACCAAGTCGCCAACATTCAGATTCGTTGTGTTTGCCCGCCATTTAGTTCTCTGTTGCAATTCGGACAAATATTCTTTCTGCCACCTTTTCCAAAAATGTTGCCTCAGTTTTTCAAGTCTTTCATAGCGACGAAGCTGACTCTCCTTGATGTCTCCCAGGTTTGGTGTCGGTAGAGCTGTCAACGGTCTCCCGATGATGAAATGTCCTGGTGAAAGGGAAAGGAGGTCATTAGGACTGGATGAAAGGGGGGACAAGGGGCGACTATTGAGAATAGCCTCCACTTGTGCAAACAAAGTTGAAATTTCTTCAAAGGTTAAGTGGCTTTCGCCTATTACACGTCTTAGCAAGTGCTTTGCCGATTTAACACCAGCTTCCCATATGCCACCGAAATGAGGAGTGTAAGCTGGAATGAAATTGAATGCTATTGATTGCTGACTTGCAAAATCAGATAGGGGCTCGATATTATTTTTTATAAATAACCCAATTTCCTTCGCCGCGGCTACGAAATTAGTACCGTTGTCGCTAAATATTTCCATTGGCTTGCCTCGCCGAGCTATGAAGCGCTTAAGCGTCATTAGAAACGCTTCCTTAGTTAAGTCTCCGACAGCTTCCAGATGTATACACTTATAGCGAAGACAAACAAAAAGGCATAAGTAACACTTGATCACACGACCACCACGACCTAAGCGATTGACAATATAAAATGGTCCAGCAAAGTCCAAACCAACTGACAGAAAGGGGTAGTCAGCAGTTACGCGCTGGGACGGTAAATTACCCATTTTTGGCTGTAATGTCACACCTTGTATGCGTCTGCATTTTACACAATTATTTACTGTGCGTCTCGCAAGTATCCTACCATTTATTGGCCAGATTTCCTCTCTAACAGAAGCCAATAACATTTGAGGTCCAGAATGCATTGTGTTAATGTGTACCCTTTTAAAATATAATTTTGTCAAACTATGTGAAGAGTGTAATAAAATGGGATGTTTCTTCTCAAACGACTGTGATGAAGCGTCAATACGCCCACCCACACGAATTAATTTATAGTTATCTAGGAACGGTGATAGAGACAATAATTTACTTTTGTTATTCAAACATTTACCTTTCACCAAAAGATCATATTCTATAGGGAACGATTGACCTTGAGCGATAACGCATAGCGAGTAAAATGACTCACGCAGTTCATTAACTGACAATGTACCTGTACGTTTATTATGTTTATTTTTAAGATTGTATATAAATCTATGAACGTAAGCAAATGACCTTTGTAACTTAGTTAAAGATGAATACTTGTCTAAATCAATAACAGGTTGACTAATTACTACCGAACACGCTTTCACCTCTGGTAGAACTTCATTGCACTTAACATTTGGTAGTTTAGGCCATTCAGATTCACCTTTTAATAAAAAGTTGGGCCCGGCCCACCACAAGGTCATTGATACCAAGTGTTTCGCATCTACTCCCCTTGATATTAAATCAGCGGGGTTACAATCAGTTGGCACATATCGCCACGCTGATGTAGACGTTAATTCCTTTATTTCAGTAATGCGATTGGCCACAAAAATCTTTAACTTATGGACATCGCCGCGAATCCAACTTAATACGATTGTAGAATCGCACCAATGCACTATATTGTCTGGCGTATACCGTAATGAGTCTAATACAGATTTTGTAAGTTTAGCAGCGAGTAAGGAAGCGCACAGTTCTAGACGCGGTATCGTAGTAGGTTTTATTGGTGCTACTTTAGACTTCGCACACAACAATCTGACTGTGACGTCATCATTACAGTCAATAGTTCGCATGTAAATACAAGCACCATATGCGTGACTTGAAGCGTCGCTGAAGGAGTGTAACTCGATAAGCTTCGGCGCTTCTCCTAAAACTAACCGTGGAACTTGTAGATTAGTTAAAAAATCTGTATTTTCAGAGAATCTATCCCAGTCATTCTGGATCTCGTGAGGGACTGGCTCATCCCAGTCCAGCCTTTGCTTCCAAATTTTTTGTAGAATTATTTTTGCCTTAACTACTATTGGAGATAATATACCTAAGGGGTCAAATATTTTAAAAGCATTCGACATAATAAATCGCTTTGTTATTTTTTGTTTGACATTATATAAAAATCCTTTTATGGGAAAATGTAAAGTATCACTAGAAGGGGTCCATCCCATTCCTAATGTACTTGATGACTCACTAAAAACTAGTTTGTCATTTTCATTTAAAGCAACATTTTCAAAAATAGAAGGATGATTAGTTTTGTATTTTCGTAAATTAAAACACCCTGCATTTAACGCTTCGGATACAGCCTTCTGTATATAACTTAATTGTGACCTATCATTTGATCCCGTAATTAAGTCATCAGCGTAAAAGTCCTTCTGGATAATGTTTTTGATGAGCTCATCTGGATGTTCTTGTCCTAGCTGCCATAGACATCGCGTACATAGGTAACTAGCGCTGGCTGTGCCGTAAGTCACAGTATTCAGCATTAACGTTTTAATAGGTTTAGTTGCCTCCTCCCTCCACAGGATAAGCTGCAGATTTCTATCATCTTCGTGGACCAGTACCTGCCGATACATCTTCTCTATGTCTCCGGTAAGTAAATATTTGTATTGTCTAGAGCGTATTAAGATAGAAAAAAGAGTATCCTGCATATTCGGACCCACCATCAATAGGTCATTCAGCGAACAACCGGAGGTGGAAGGAGCAGACCCATCGAAGACTACGCGCAGCTTCGTTGATTCACTATCCTGTCTCACCACTGCATGATGACACAGGTAGTAGTTAGGGACTGAAATATCATTAGAACCTACATCTAACAGTGACAGATGCCCTAATTCTGCATATTCCTTTATAAAATTACTATATTCGAGTTTTAATATATTATTTCTTTTAAATCTACTTTCTATACTAAGAAATCGTTTTTTTGCTAGTTTGTAAGTATCACCCAAACAATCAGGCGTATCCTTAAGTGGTAATTTAACACAAAACCTGCCTGACTTGTTTCTTGTAGTGTGGGTGATAAAATGTTTTTCACATTCATTTTCATTTTCACTTAAAATTCTCCTACTAGGAACTTCTTCTAAGTCCCAGAACTTGGTTAACATTTTATCAATCTTGTTATCCTTGTTAATATTTTTTGTAATTATACTATGATTACAGTGTAAGTTTTTGTGCTGTACTGATTGAATTGGACCGGATATTATCCAACCTAATTGGGAGCTTCTTAGTTTAGGATTATTTGACCCTAAACAAATCTGCTGATTACCCAATATATCCCAAAATAGGTCAGCCCCTATCAATATATCTATATCCGCTGGCTGATAAAACTTGGGATCTGCCATGTTTTCAGGCAACTTAAGTGAGCCGATGTCGATGTGCATTTTTGGTATTCGACCTGTAAGTTCTTTTAATACTAAACATGAACAATTTAAATTAAAGTTACTATTAATCGACTGTAACTTAATGTTACATATTTCACTAACAGTATTAGTTTGTGTGTTGCCTATGCCAATGACCTTTAGAGTGTCAGTAGGATGAGACCTTAATGATAACCTTATCTTTAGGGATTCGGTTATAAAAGTTGATTGACTGCCACAGTCTAGTAGTGCTCGAACCTTGACCTTTTGCTGGTTCAATGGATTTGAGACCTCAACCATGGCGGTCGACAATATAACTTGACTTGAATTTTTATCACAATAGCTTGCCACTGTCTCACCTAACTCGTCCACTGTAGCAGTTTGACTAGCAAATGCTGATGGCCGGTGTAACAAGCTATTATGCCTTTCATTACATTTATTCACCTGGCATGACCTAAACCGACAGTCAGTAACCAAGTGACCTTGCCTTAAGCAATTTATACATAGTTTGTACTTTACGACGTCTGTCATTCTGTCATCAATACCCTTGGACTTAAATATAGGGCAGTCATAAATTCTATGACGATCGTCGCAGATAATGCAAGAATACCCCCTTGGGGTCACACTCTTACTATTATTATTAGTTGCAAAAGATTTTACCTCATTATTCTGACTCCTTTTTTGATTATTAAAATTATAATTTAATTTAGTGTTTCTTGGGCTAGAACTCTGAGGAGTAGGGGGCGTTTTAGAAGCCATGACACTACTAGAAATATTATTACGACTTGCAGACTCGAGCACGTTAGCGCGGTCTGTCAAAAATTTAAAGAATTGTTCTAAGGTTGGTCTCCCGCTTACGTTTCTATTGCGATGCTCCTCCCATTTCAACAAGGTTTGACTATCCAATTTAGCTGATAACATAAATATAATTAAGACGTCCCAATTATCTGTTGGCTGTCCTAAGCTGGACAACGCACGAAGATTTTTTGAAACATGGTCAACTAAATACCTTAACGACCGCTCGGATTCACGTGGAAGCTGCCTTATATTTAATAAATCATTAATATGATGGTTGATTAGTATATCACTATTATCATAACGGTTAAAAAGCAACTTCCAAGCTTCTACGTAATTTTTTGCGGATACCTCCAAATTAGAAATAACTCTGGCCGCGTCGCCTTGCAAATATGAATTTAAATAAAAAAAATTGTTAATATCTGGTATACGACTGTTATTATGAATCAGGCTCTCAAATGTATCCTTAAACTCAAGCCAACGGAAATATTCGCCGTTAAACCTTGCGATTTGAATTTGAGGGAGCTTTAACCCAACATTGTGATGATCTTCCGTACAACATGAAGTGTTGTGAATAGAGGTGCGTCTTTGTTCGCAATCATGCTTACGGGAAAACCTTTCTATTAAATTCTTAGCTGTGGGTATATTAATAATTATGTCCCTCTCAATATTTTCTCGTTCATCAATTTCCGCCTTAATATTATCAGGATTTAAAACCTCTATTTCATTCTGCAAGTCATCGACCCTACCCGACAACGCCTCAAACTTAGTAAGCTTTAAAGTTAGTTCTGTTAATTGAATATCATTTAAATCGCCTTCCATAGAAATACTACTTAAATAATTTTTAAATTTAGTAATTTGCCCTTTGGCCGATGTTCTTTTCGTGATTAATTCCTTGTAAGCTTTAGTGTCAGGCATTGTGAAAGTAATTACGACTATCAATAAAGTATGTATGTAAGTATGGGCTCACGTTCCTCGTTTCGGTGTCACCTGCTGATATAGAACCGGGGAGCGCCCGATCAGGAGCGCCAGCCGGGCAGTCAGGAAAGCAGCTGTTAGACCGAGCTTGGCGCTTTACGTCGTCGGAGCAACGGGATTTCCACCTGGAATAGTCGGCAATCTACGCTAAGTGTTTGCATAGAATTACTAGAAAATGCCTAATAAGGCGGTAAACGGGAAACACAAATGTAAATTTTATTGACCCAGCCTAGTGCTAAAAGTACGAATATAATTGGTTCTAACCTAATGATTAGGACTTCTTTTGATATTAATCATTAATGTATTGTGTTATACTGTGGCAATTAAAATGTTTGTCTACTCTGTGTAGTGGACTAGCTGTTGTCTGTGGTCTGTGGCTTCCTCTTTGAGTTAAGTGTAATAATGTCGGTTGATTGTTCTAAAGTGGATAGATGTATAAAAAATTTGTTTAATTAAACGCAGTTGGCTTTTCTCAAAACTTTATTTATTTCTGTCTCCGTCCGATCAAGTACACCCTAACAGGTTATGGGACCAAGCTCGTAGTTGACAGATTGAAAAGTATTAAAGAGATTTAAAAAACGTCTTACTGCGTGCACCCGGCTACGGCGTTTTTTACAGAAGATAGAGGCTGGAGAGGACAGAATACTACAGCAGCAGCATAAAAGAGCATCTACAATCATGGCAAGTGATAGAAAAGATACCGGCGTAATAATATTAAACGAAAATAATTGGTCACTATGGCGTTTCCAGGTTACGATAACCTTACAGGCTAAAGGTTTGTACGATGTATTATTGAAGGAGCCAGTGACGACAGAAGAAAAAGCGTACGACTTAAAAGCCAAAGAGATAATTGTTCAACGAGTAGAAGAAAACATTTTGTCACTACTATTGTCTTGTACTACAGCACATCAAATTTGGGAAAAATTAAGTATAGTTTTTGAATCCAAATCGAATGTGGGCATTCATCTATTACAGCAGAGGTTTTACAACCTGAAATATCAACCTCCCATGATAAACTTCATCTCAAATACAGAAGATCTGGTTAACAAACTCAAACTCAACGGAGAAAGTTTTTCAGAACAGATGATAATAACCAAGATATTGATAAGTTTGCCAGATGAATATAGATACTTTATTTCAGCATGGGAATCCGTCACAAAAAGCGAACAAACATTCAAAAACTTGACAGCGAGACTACTTATAGAGGAGGAGCGACTATCAAACAAAGAAGAGGACACAGAGGCTACAGCTTTGGTTACACGGAAGAAAGGAGCATGGAATAGAAGACAGCAAGATCAAAAAAACAAGAATAGGTCTAAAATTATAGAAGTTAAAGAAGTGCAAAAGTGTTATGAGTGCGGTAAACCGGGTCATTTTAAAAGAGAGTGTCGTTCACGTAAGTGCAACTATTGTGGTAAAGTAGGGCATGTATACAGTGACTGTCGACAGCGTCAGAACAAAAACAAGAGTGAACCGAGGGCTTACATCGCTAGGACGAACTGTCAACAAACAGAGTGGATAATGGACACAGGCGCTAATGAACACATGTGTTGTAATAAAGAACATTTCAATGACTTTAAGTTATTAAAAGATGAAAGGTATGTAACAGTAGGAGACGGCAGAAAATTAAAGGTTTTAGGTATAGGCCAAATAAAGTTTGTAGCACATAATGGTGAACCATCTATTCTCATGGGTGTACTTTATGTTCCAGAATTAAAAATAAATTTGTTTTCAGTAATTAGTGCAATAGACAGAGGAAATTTTATTATGATGTCTACTAAAGAGGGCTGTAAATTTATTTTAAATGGTGTAACTACACTTATAGCTGTGCGTAAAAATGATTTGTATATTTTGGATTTTGAGTTATCTAAAACAGGTGCATTACTCTCTCTCTCAGATTGGCATCAAAGATTAGCTCATCAGAATATTAATTATATCAAAGAGATTTTAGATAACTCAAACATTGGATATGAACGGCAGAATGATCAATGTCAATCATGTATTGAAGGTAAGCACCATAGGTCATCATTTCAGAGTAAGAAGCATAGAACAGCAGGAGTGGCAGAGTTGATACATGCAGATCTTTGTGGCCCAATGGAGGAGGATTCTGTTGGAGGGGCAAAGTACTTTTTACTACTTAAAGATGATTTTTCAAATTACAGAAGTATTTACTTTTTGAAACAGAAGACTGAGACACCAGAGAAGATAATGCATTTTATTAGACATACAGAGAGACAGAATGGGCATAAAATCAAAATACTAAGGACGGATAATGGTACAGAATTTACTAATAAACATTTAAAGGATTTCTTACAGAATCATGGCATCGAACATCAAACAACAGTACCTTATCATCCTGAACAGAACGGAAAAGCAGAACGTGATATGCGTACAATAGTAGAAGCAGCAAGAACTATGCTCATAGCAAAGAAGTTAAATAAGGAATTGTGGGCAGAAGCTGTGAACACTACTGTCTACATTCTCAATAGAACGAGCAAAGGAAAAGATAGCAAGACACCATTCGAGATTTGGGAAAACAAGAAATTTGATATTACTGCTTTAGACAAAATCTTTGGTACAGAAGTCTACACTCATATACCTAAGGAAAAAAGAAGGAAGTGGGACTCAAAATCAGAAAAAGGTATATTTGTTGGATATGAAGGTTCAAAGGGTTTCAGAATTTATTATCCAAATAGAAGAAATGTGCTTATTAAAAGAGATGTAATATTTATTAAAGAACAGGAGAACCCTATAGATAAAGAAGACAAAAGGAACAGAAGATACATAGAGGAGAATATAGATGAAGTCATAGAAACAGAACCAAATACACAGAGAGCGAGGAATACAGAAGAAAGTACAGACAGTTTTACCATTGATGAGAATACAGACAGATTGGCTACAGAGAATGCTTATGAGACAGCTACAGAAGATGATAATACAGAAGAAAATACAAATTCTACAGATGAAGAAACTACAGAAGAAATAGAAAATACAGAAGAATTAAGAGAAGACAGAGATGTTAGAACAAGGAAAAGAATTTTAAAGACTCCAAGGTGGATGGAAGACTATCATGTTGGTTTAGTCTCTCTAGAAAAAGAAGAATTAACTTATGAAAAGGTGATAAATGGAAAATACTCAAATAAATGGAAAGATGCTATAGATAGAGAAATAGAAGCTTTAGAGAGAAACAATACATGGGTTGAAGTAAAAGATACTAATGGCAAGAGAGTGATAGAGACAAAGTGGGTTTTCAAAATTAAAAAGGGAGAAAATACAGAGAAGGACACATATAAGGCACGATTGGTTGCAAGAGGTTTTCAACAGAAAGATAACATAGATTTGACAGATATTTACGCACCTGTTGCAAAATTACCAACATTGAGAATATTAATGGCTATAGCTGCAAAATATAATTTGGATTGGACACAAATGGATGTAAAAAACGCATTTTTATATGGAGATATAGAAGAAGAAGTCTATATAACATTACCAGAAGGACCTAAAGATTTTAAAAATAAAGTTTTTAAATTACAGAAGTCACTATATGGTTTGAAAAAATCTCCAAGAAATTGGAATGATAAATTCAATAAGTTCATGTTAAAAATAGGATATGAAAGAAGTAAAGCAGACTATTGTTTATACTACAAGAGAAGAGAAAAATGCTATGTACTACTATATGTCGATGATCTGATAATAATCCATGAAAATACAGAGCAAATAGAGAAACTAAAGAAGTCTTTAGAAAGTAAATTCAAGATGGTTGATATGGGAAATAACAATGCTACATATTTAGGTATTAATATCAAGAAAGTTGGAAACAATATTGAAATAAATCAAAAACAGTATCTACAGGAGTTACTAAAGAAGTATAATATGAATGACTGCAATCCAGTAAATACACCAATAGAACAAGGCATTGAACTTAACATGAAACCTTCTACAGACAAAAAGATAGATAATCAATGCAGACAGCTGATTGGAAGCCTCATGTATGCCATGCTTGGAACCAGACCTGATATCTGCTATGCTATTAGTTACCTTAGCCGATACCAAACATATGCTGATGAAAGACTATGGAAAGCTTTGAAAAGGATTCTAAGATACATAAAGGGAACTATAGACTATAAACTTACATACAAGAGCAATGGAGAAAATCTACTGACAGGATATACAGATGCTGATTGGGCAGGGGATAGAAATGATAGAAAGTCAACATCTGGTTTTGTAATTAAAGTTTTTGGTTGCACAGTTTCATGGAGCAGTTCTAAACAACAGTGTGTGGCATTATCTTCTACAGAATCAGAATATATAGCACTGGGAAAAGGAATGGCTGAAGGTTGCTGGATAAAGAATCTTTTAGGGGAGTTACAGTTAATTTCAGAGGGTTTTATCATTTATGTTGACAACCAGTCTGCTGTTCATATTGCCAAAAATCCTGAACAGCACAAGCGATTAAAACATATAGACCTTAGATATCATTATATAAGAGATATAGTTAATAGTGGAGTAGTGTCTTTGAAGCACATTAGTACAGAAGAGCAAATAGCTGATTTGTTTACAAAGCCTTTGTCAAAGACATTGTTTCAAAAGTTTTCTTTAAAATTGTAAGTTTTATAGATTATAAAATTGTTTTAATTGAGGGAGGGTGTTATACTGTGGCAATTAAAATGTTTGTCTACTCTGTGTAGTGGACTAGCTGTTGTCTGTGGTCTGTGGCTTCCTCTTTGAGTTAAGTGTAATGTCGGTTGATTGTTCTAAAGTGGATAGATGTATAAAAAATTTGTTTAATTAAACGCAGTTGGCTTTTCTCAAAACTTTATTTATTTCTGTCTCCGTCCGATCAAGTACACCCTAACATATTGCAGTAATAATTCCTTTTATTCGACTTTTTTAATTTATTAATTTTTAGTGAGGGTAATTAAATAAAAAACAATTGCAACTTTCCATAGAATTTTGCCAATAATATGCAATGAATCGCTTAAAATTGCACAAGCAGATTAGTATTCTCAACAGTTAAATGAATATTTTTAATATTAGGAAGGATATGAGCAAAGGATGGACACTTATCTCTAAGATGACACGTTGACCTCGAATTGTCCTGGTGACCAGACGACAGCCTTCTAGGTAGTGTATCTTCTGTGCAGTAGTTCTGGTATCCTTCCCTTGGGTCTCCCCTGCAAGGCTCCGTTTCCAGATACACGAAGAAATAACCGCCGTGCAGTTCAGTAGGAGATTTTTTCGTAATTTATTCTTAATTTCTTCTTAATTTCGCGAGTTTCTTAGTTCCCCTCATGGGCCACCATGTTATATCTTTAGAGGATATAATGGTGCCAAATAAAAGCGTTAGAAATGTTACAATTAATTTTTATTTTAATAGTGATGCTTTCTGTACAATAGCTGGTAGGCGAGTGACATTTCTATTTGATGTAGGTCATTGCAGGAAAAAATAATGAAGCGCCTGCACGACAAATGATACCTATTTTATACATTCATTAAAAGTTGCGTTTGTATTCATATCAGGCTCAAAGCCTGAACACTTAGACTATGACTAGAATCATTGTAGACGTCTTTTGGGGAGATCGTTTTTTCGAAAGATGGTCCCCATTTCATGTCATCCACATTTTAATATTTTTTATCATTAATTTTATCACGACGAAGACATAAAGACTTATGATTTAAATACTTGACATTAGCAGAAATAGCTGATCCGGCTAGTTGCCACCTCATCATCAAAAGAAAAGAAAGACATATTTTGAAACCTTTCGAATATGCTTAGAGCTATGCTCTAAGAGAATATGAGTTAGGATCTCTAGGATTAGGATTCTAACTCTTAGGTTAAATTACGACGTGGCGACGCGACAGTTGTAGTTCAAAGCAAAAAAGAAATTTAATGTTTTGTTCTGTTCTGTTTTGACTCTCGACTTAAAGGTCTTAGTTTCCAGGTCATTAAATCCCCAAAAAAAAAAGAAAAAAAAACTGTTTTGACATTTGACGCGTAGTCTTTATGACAGCTGATTTTGACAGCTTTGCTTTGTAGTAAATATTTTTGATTTTCCAATGTTTATTCACAAAGAAACAGTAGTTATCTCTTGATTATGGATAAATATGATACGTCTCAGATCACAGAATTTCCCCGCTTCGAAAACGAGTCTACCCAAAGCGGGGTATCAACGTTTTTTAATAAATTATGGAGGTTTCCAATATTTTCGTCTAGTGAAACTAGTGACAGTATGCAAAACAAAGCACAAAATAGTAAAGACGCCCCTGAAACTGAAAATGAGAAACAAGAATACGATGATGGCACTACGGAAACAGCCTCCTATGCTGTTGAATTAGAAGGAAGGAGTTTGCCTAATGTTTTGAGAAGGATTAGCAGTCTTGTTGCTTTAGGGTCTGGTGTAAGTATAAAAAAATATTCTGTCGTGGAGTATACTAGTTAAATGTTAGCCATAATATAAATAATAATAATATCTGCTCACGGTTTGATAGCCAAGAGCCTCGACCAACATTTTAACAGGCTCACGTTAGAGGGCTGGATCAAGGGTCTGATGTAGAAGGCAGTCCTCCTTGACACAGCTCTAATTGTGAGGAGCTTCCTGTCTCTGGAGCTCTAACCGCCGGTTTCTTGGTCCCTGTACCCAAAGTCGGTGGACTACTTTTTTTTTTTTAAATATTTATTTTATTTTCCTTTTAATATATATATATTCAAAAATGTAATGAATATGTTTATAAAATGTAATAAAGAGAATAATAATAAATAAACACACAAGCAGAGCTTGTGTTATGGGTACTAGACAACTGATATAAAGACATATATACTTTTTTTTGTAAATACATACATATACATAGAAAACAACCAAACTTTGAAACCAATATTTGTAGATCAAACAAGTGACAATATTTTATTTCTAAAAAGACAAAAGACATCAAATGTTTCACTCAATTTTACTTAAACTCACTTCAATTTAAAGTCATTTTTAGTATTTTCAGTTACTTATTATTTATGTTTCTCACCGTTTAAGCTGTTCAGGGAATGAACTTCCACAAGTATTTTAAGATCAAAATTAGCCAAATCGGTCCACCTATTCTCAAGTTTTAGCAAGGCAACAGAAAAGCAATTCATTTTTATTTTTTAGCCAAATCAAACAATTCAACCAATTGGAGTAGAGACACACTATTGTTTGAAAATTTTAATGGACATTTACACAGTCAGTAGTGTAACAATAGCTGAAATTTTGAGGCCCATACCCCAACACCTTCCTCATCACCCTCCCCATCCCCCAAAGGTAAGCAACACACTTGTGACGCCTCTGGTGTTGCATGGTGTCCATGGGCAGCAATAATCGCTTACCTTCAGGTGGTACGTCGGCTCGTTGTATTCCATAAAAAAATGGAAATAACAGTTGCAGTTCATGGATTTTGTTTGTTTTTTACTATTGCAACCCACATGCATAAAAAAACGAGGATTTTTCATGGTTTTTATCACTTTGATTTATCAATTAACTTAGACTTTTAAAAATTATTTCACATGCAGCTGTGCTCATCTGGTCTCAACGAATACCCATTGTAGGAAAGTAGCTATCTACCTTATATTTAAAACTAGCTGTCCTGTCAGTTCTGTCGAAAGTTATTGGCCTGTCGCAGTCCAATAGAAAAGATAAATAAGTGTTGTTTTTACTGTTTTCCTCGCAATACTTACGTTTTTTCTCTCCATAAGAAACTTTGTTGTAACTTAAAAATGAAAATTTTGAAAAAAAAATCATTTTAATTTATATACGAGTATAGTCGAAGAGCCTCCTAACTAGGTTAAGAGTAAGACCTCTTAAAGCTGGTGAGGCTTAAAGGTTTTGGAAGAGGAACTAACTATTGGAGCTGCTGCTGCTGCTGCTGATGATGTTCTTCTGGAAAAAAACTATGACAACAAACATTTTGAGTGGATAGCATGGTAGTAATGTGTATTCCTTGCAGAGTGGTACAAGATATGCAGACACAGAGTTGGCACGCTACTGGATGCCAGATGATATATCGCGGGAGTGTTACGAATGCGCAACTCGGTTCAGCACTTTACGCAGACGCCACCATTGTCGCGTATGCGGTCAGATATTCTGTTCCAGATGTTGCAGCCAGAGAGTACCAGGTCAGTAAACAAGCTAATTATTGATGAAAAAGAAACTCTGCATAAAATTCAGGAAATTTGAAACTAGCTGGATATCTTTCGGCTCTATCCAAAACTTAGAGTAGGGCCATGGCCCTAATTTGTCTTTTAATGTGGAAACTTAAAAAAAACTTAATTATGAGGAATGCTGTCAGTCCCTAATAATACCAAAAACCAATATATCTACTAGCAAATGATATCTGAGACTATAAAAATATGTTTGTAATATCCTCAGGTCACATATTTGGTTGCGCTGATGGGTTGCGCGTCTGCAACTACTGTTGCAATGTCGTACTTAGCTACTTAAAGGAAAATGACATGACCAGTGAAATACCGCCCGATTTGAGGACCTTGCAAGAGAATCTACAGGTTTGTGTGTATTTTAGCTATTTAAACTCATCAACAGCACTTAAAACTCAACAGCTGCACATAGGCGTTTTCTTAGAAACAAGATTTTGATATACCACACTGGTCAGACAGGTTGTTACAGGATTTCTTTTGGGTTTGCATTCTCCTTGCAGTACTGTTGTCCTGGTCAGTTTGGACTTAGTCGACTTTTACCACACCCACGCGATGAATAGGGGTAGTGGACTGTATGCATCTATTCATTCAGTAACGCATTCATTCATTCGCTCACTCATTGTACTATCTGTGAATGAATGAGAAGGAAGCATTGTGTCATCTCTAGTGCTCGTGCGGTCGTGACACAGTTCAGTCAACAGAGTGGGCGCATGCGTCTAGCAGCCGACAATATATATGGATATACTACAGGTACTAACTAATGAAAAAATACTGTTCCTCAGGTAAAATTCCCAGAGAACAAGTCATCACCGACTCCAAGCAAGTTGCGAGACAATTTCATGTTCGCGCGGGAACAGGAAGAGCGTTGTGAGCCCCGCACCACGCACAAGGAGGTTCTTCATGACGTGTTCAGACAACTCAGCTTCACTCTGCCCACACAGCACCACAGGTGACCTTTCTAACCCAATATGACCCTTATCTCTCATGATCTTCTACATATTTCTTTTACCGACTCCCGACATAAAAGCGTGTGCATTTTTCGATTCCGAAAATATTTATATTTATGATCTTGTGGTCACAGGTACCGCCTGGTAAGGTACAATGGTGTTTGGCGTGGATGTGACATATTACAATGGGTAATGGATAACACCAATAATAAAACCAGGTAAGAACTTCTATCCAAGATATTCAACAACCTTTAATAGGCCGCTGCTGGACATAGGTCTTTCCTAAGAAAGGAGGTACTACACCATAGAGCTTGTGAAGTTTCCTTTCTCAGTGCAACTATGTTGGCCAGACTTTGCTCCCCTTAAGGCGCGTCTCCACCAAAATTGTTGGGAATTTCAGTGTTTCCAACTGTTTGCAACACTTCAAAAAATCGCCAACTTTTGTTTCCATTGTGTCTACACCGAATCGCCAACAATTTGACAAACACATAAAAAACTGCAACAAGCGTATTCTTTTGACGTTTACCGCCAAAAACGGAAACACGGTCGCCAACATTTGTTGACAATTTTTGTTGCCAACACAAGGAAATCACAGAAATTTTTGTCACCAACACGTGTTGGTTATAAAAGTTTCTGTAAAGCCGAGTTTCCACCGAACAAAAGTTGCAAACTTTTGCATTGTCAACCTTTTTTTTGTGTTGTCAAATTTCAGTGGAGACGCGTCTTTAGACAGCTCTTCCGATAATCCAGGATAAAGTTATAGTAATCGACCATATCATGCCTACTGTTATTTCAGAATTATTTTGTTGGGCATTTTGCCTGTGTGAAATATCATGGTTATGTTTTTTTATAGAATAGTGGGCAAACGAGCAGATATCACCTGATGGTAAGCGATTACCGCCGCCCATGGACACCCGCAACACCAGAGGAGTCACAAGTGCGTTGCCGGCCTTTGGGGGATGGGGAGAGGGATGTAGGGAGGGGTGTGGGTCTCCGGTATCCTCACTCACTCGATGAAACACAGCGCAAGCGCTATTTCACAGGCCGTGGTATCACTCCAGTCGAGCAGGCCTATTCATGCCGAAGCGTGGCTCTCCCACTAAACTCTCTCTCTTCGAAGAGGTAGCACAGATATATAGTCTCAATTTAATCAACGAGACATTAAAATTCCTGCCAAACATAAAATGAGCTGAATTGAATTTTATTATTTAAAACCTGATAAATTAAATAAAAGGTTTTTAATATCTGTCGTATATTTTGGAATTTTGGCTAAAGATTTGTCCTATAATCCATTTCATTGAATTGAACAAATGAATTAGATCAATAATAATCGAATCAGTGTCATATCATCTGAGGGCCTAGTGTGAGTTTATCCACATCAACTCAATCGGCGTTGCGATTGGCCTGCCCTAAACTTTTCACTTATCACAACGCCGAATATAGGCACCCTGATGATCCGATCAAGACGAAACTGGTTTCTTCCCAGAGTACAAGCTATGATGGTTTGCCAGAACCTCATCAGCGCTGGTTACATGGACTGCGTGACAGAATTGCCTCACTTCGCAGACTACGCGCTCTATAAGCCTATTGTGTTGCCTCCCAGAACTATTGAGGAGGAAAGTTCCCGTAAGTTTAATTAGCTTCATTTAAAAAAAATGATTTTAAGTTAATAACTCGCGTCCCATCATCGACAGCCTTTATTAGTCCACTGCTAGACATAGGCATCTCCTTAAAAAAAACAAAAAAAAATTGAAGGTCATTCGAGTTAAGAAAATAGTGATGCGTGAATCAAGCTCCGCCCCCTAACCAATGAGATCCCAAGGAATTGGTTGTTCCATACGAAAGCTTGGACCCTGTTGATTCTGCATATTGAATCGAATATGTGTTATATTAACTGCCTCGTCGGTCTCGCGGTTGGCGTGTGCAACTGCTGATCATGAGGTCTCGGGTTCGATTCCGGGTCGGACCTAATGTTTGTATGATCTACAAATACACACATCAAAAGTGTCTAGGGATCAAGCATTTTTATGCGGATTTCTTGAGATTGAGATGTGGCTTTGTAATAAATTTATGATTTTATAAATTTATATGGATCCTTTTTGGTGCATTTCATAATTTGAATCAGGAACTGTCAATCAAATTCGAGTAAAAGATGAAAATCAGCTGTCAATATTTTCCCTATAAAAACATACAACGCATTGAAGACATTATTAGTGCTACTGTTTCCCTACTACTGATTAAAACCAACGTTATTATGGAGCGGCGACGTCATTTAAGCAGGGAAGAAATGCTCAGAGCCGTGGGAATGATAGAAGCTGGTTCCCGGCAACGTACTGTGGCTTTAGCTCTGAATACAAGTCAGAGTGTTATCAGTCGACTTTGGACACGTTACCTAAGCACTGGTACCGTGGCTGAGCGCCATGGAGGACGGTATCGCTGCACCACACGGAGACAAGACCGATACATTCAAATCTTAACTCGAAGAGCTCCAACAATAACCGCCATGATGTTAGCCGTGAGGCTTCATCACTCTTCAGGGAACTTAATTAGCGACCAAACAGTCAGAAACCGCTTGCATAAAGTGAACCTTCATTCCCGAAGACCGCTACGGGTACCACCTATAGCAATGCACAATCGTAGGATTCGATATCAATGGGCTCTTGAACACAGAAATTGGGCAGAAGAACAATGGCGTTTCGTGTGCTTTTCTGATGAGTCTCGTTTTGGTATGAGACCGGATACAAGACGTATACGACACTGGAGAACCCCTGGACGCCAACAGCGATTAAAATCCTGCCAGGAAGTCCATCCTTATAGTGGTGGAACCATCATGGTATGGGCGGGTATTTGGATCGGCGGAAGAACTGAGTTGATTTGGATCAGAGGCAACCTCAACGCTCAAATTTATGCTGAGACGATTGTATCAGACGTCATCGTTCCTCTACAAGTGCAAATCGGTCCCTTATTTCAGTTAATGCATGATAATGCACGACCGCATACCGCAAGAGTTGTAAGACAGACTCTCGCCGCAGCTAACATCAATGTCCTGCCCTGGCCTGCTCAGTCGCCAGACTTGAACCCGATTGAGCATGCATGGGATATGCTACAGAGAAGAGCTCTGCCGAATATGGAGGGTATCCAGTCGCAAGAAGACCTTTTTTTGTTGTTGCAACGAACATGGGCGGCCATTCCACAGCGTGATTTGGATGAACTCATTTTGAGTATGCCAAACCGATGTTCTTGTGTTGTTAGTGTTCGCGGTAGAAACACGGATTATTAATTGTTTAAGTTACCTAATAAAATTTTAAAGAAAACTGTTATTTCAGTCTTTTTTCGAACTTTAATGTTAGTGGTTCAAATGTCAAAAATCCCTTTATTAGGAAAATGGCAAATTTCTTTATTAATGCAAAGGTGACTTGGTTTATCGTTACTGTGACAAACGAAAACACTTTATTTGATGAATCCTTAAAGAAAATTTTAATTAATATCAATCAGGAGAAAAGTTATTGCAAAAATATATGTTGATCCCTAGACACTTTTGATGTGTGTATTTATTTCGGAGTTTGGTTGTTTTCTATGTATAATATGTATGTATTTACAAAATTTACTTTTTGTATAAAATGTATTTGTATCAGTTGTCTAGTACCCATAACACAAGCTCTGCTTAACTTGGGACTAGATGGCGTTATGTGTTAGATGTCCGAAATATTTATTTGTTTATATTATAGGAAATCGGAAAATTTCAAAAACTTTCGTTTATAAAGTCTTTTGTTTTATTTGTAGCTGAAGAATCCACTAGGCTCTGTGAAAGTGTGTCTTCGTACTGCTTAGATCTGAACCTTGGGAACAATTCTGCACGGCTTATTAAAACTCCTAAACCAGGTATTTTTCTTAAAACAATCAAACCAATACACCTATCTTTACGTAAAATTTTCAGACAGTGACAGCGATATGAAATAGAATATTGTCTTTGGTCCCGAAAATAGTATTGTGACATTTTGCCATTTCTAAGAACAAGAAAAAGTATTGTGACATGATGTTGAATGTTTGTGGCAACACTTCATTTAGTTCAGCGACATCTAACGGAAGTAAGTCGAATTATTTAAGTACCTACATATTGAGAGTTCTTCTACTGATGCTACATCACGCATTAAAAGTTTTCACATTTATACCAAACAGTGAAAATGCTCCGCGTGCCAGTGACTAGCTCACTAGCACACGTATATTTATATGCACATGGCAGTAGCATAGAACTTTTTTTATCTAGACAAATAAATAAAATTGAAGTGTCTGTTTGTAATATAAAAATAACTACTTTTTACTAAATCCTATGTATACTATAATATCATTTTTAGAATTTTTTGTCTGCCTGTTTGTTCTGGTAAATCTCTGGAATGGCTGGACTGATTTTGCCGGGACTTTCACTGGCAGATAGCCAATAATATGATACGGCAGTTGTTACATCACTTTAGTACTCTGTAAGCTTTAATATAATTTCAATGGCATAAACTGTTTATGTGTTGGGTTAAATTAATTAAACCAAAAGCAACTTTCTCACATACCACACAAAGTTTATTTTACTACTTAAATATAAATTATATATATATATATATAAAATATAGTTTAATTTTTTATCATTGTAGTAGAGAAACAGTCTACCTCCAGCGAAGAAGAAACACCAGTTTTGGAGCAAACTGAAGGTAAAATACAATGAAAACTTTTTGATATGAATAAACATTTGCAAAATTAGATAAACCAATTAGTATTTTAAGTTCAGATATAAAACATCACACCACATGAACAGCGTTTAAAGGCGCGTCTCTACCAAAATTGTTGGCAATTTCAGTGTTTCCAACTGTTTGCAACACTTCAAAAAATCGCCAACTTTTGTTTCCATTGTGTCTACACCGAGTCGCCAACAATTTGAAAAGCATTCCAACTAAGCGTCACCATAGAGCCAATAAATATTTGGAACAAGCGTATTCTTTTAACGTTTACCGCCAAAAACGGAAACACTGTTCCTAACATTTGTTGACAATTTTTGTTGCCAATACAAGGAAATTACAGAAACTTTTGTCACCAACACGTGTTGACAACACAAATATTGACAACTTTTGTTCGGTGGAGACCCGGCTTTACGTAGTTTTCAGTGCCTATTATTTGCAACTAATCGGCACTTGAGTGGTGATACTTCATGTTCTGTCACCATTCGGATATATTATTTTATGGAGTAGGCGGGCAAACGAGCAGTCGTATCACCTGATGGTGATAGCGTATATAAATCTGATCAACATCAACCGTAGGTAAACGTATAAAATAGGTGGCGTCACCAATTGCAAACATGAGAACTATTCGAACTAGATTTTTTTATGGAATGGGCAAACGAGCAGGCGTATCGCCAGATGGTAAGCGATTACCGCCGCCCATGGACACCCGCAACACCAGAGGCGTCACAAGTGCGTGGCCGGCCTATGGGGGATAGGGAGAGGGATGGAAGGGTTGGGGTATGGGCCTCCTTCATCCTCACTCACTCGGTTTCACACCGGTTTTCTGTGAGGCTGTGGTATCACTCCGGTCGAACCGGCCCATTAATGCCGAAGCGTGGCTCTACCACGGTTTTTGTTTTCCGTACCTGCAATATCCTTCCTAAAAGATGATATATGTACCAGTGTACACAGAATCCCGGGATATATGCAAGGCTATAGTGGTGTCTGGTGAAGAACACCTACGGCTGCTGATGCGGCAGTGCCTGGCCAGACACGGCCTTCCAGCCGCCTGGCTCGACGTACTCTACCCGCTGTGCCAACACGCCGCTGAAACTATCGTCTTGGGTATGTACAATTCTTCATTATAACAATAATAACATTTATTGCACAAAAACGAAAACTATAAATTCAACTTAAAAATAAATTTAGTTTTTAAGGCAAAAAAAAAATGCCTCCGTTGCCAAACTAGATAGAAACCTGTATTTCGGCTAACGGCGCCATTCGCCACGGGAATTTCAACTTATCTAGTATTGAGAGACTACATTAGTTATAAAAATAAGTACAATATTTCTAAAATGTGAAGAATAAAATGAAAAGTGTATGTGTGTGTGAATTATCATCAACAGTCTTTAATAGTCCACTACTGGACACAGGGGTTTCCTTACAAAGGCTACAGCCTACTTGTAATACAGGGTGTATATAGCCATTCTGTGGAAGAGCCATGTTTCGGTCCATCAGAGCCATGGGTCGGCTCGATGGACCATATCCAGACTAGATTGGGTCTAGACTGGGTATGGAGCTTACAGAAAATTGCTTTCCATCAGGCGAGTTAGGTTACCGATGATCCATAGGCAATAGTCACTTACAACCATATGACCTGTCTGCTCCTTTACCCTTATACCGTAAAAAAAACGGAATTTACTACTAAAGGACTTGTTTGTTCGTTTGCCCCGTGAAAAAATACAGATATTTATGTAGTCATTGCAAAGATTGCGGCAAACTATCATTTTCATAGTATCCTTCTACCTATCTTATATTAATTTCTACTGCCTCGTTGGTCTCGCGGTTGGCGTATGCGACTGCTGATCATAAGGTCTCGGGTTCGATTCACGGGTCGGACCAAATGTTTGTATGATCTGCAAATATTTGTTTCGAAGTTTGGGTGTTTTCTATGTATAATATGTATGTATTTACAAAAAAAAAGTATATATGTATTTATATCAGTTGTCTAGTATCCATAACACAAGCTCTGCTTAGCTTGGAACTAGATGGCGTTTTGTGTTCGATGTACGAAATAAAAAAAAAAAAAAACAACACAAAATTCAAATTCATGAATATTCATTTGTTATAGATGTAAACACGAATGATATAGATGTTCGCAATTACGTACAAGTGAAGAAGGTCCCTGGCGGGAATATGCGCGATAGTCGCGTCGTCCAAGGTGTCGTATTAACGAAGAACGTTGCTCACAGGTACATTATTTTAGCATTCAAGCATATACTTTTCTTGGGGGTAGAAAATAGTTTTAAATCAAACTTTTGATTGTATCCATCACATTTTTTATAGCTTAAAGTTCGTATTAACATTACCAGTTATTGCCATTGATATGATATGAAATAAATAATTATAGTTGAAATGTATTTTGTTTGCGATTATAGTATCAGAAATTTTTTATGTTAAATTAATATACATTTGCCCATAACACGGATTCTCCAGGGTACTATTCTTGGTCCACCCTGTTTGTCAATTTGTATGATGGTTCTAGTTCAGTTCGAATTATTTGAGGTTTATTATTGGGAGTATGATGAGAATGAGATTTATAATCAGCTTGTTCTGTTTTAGAGGGATGCCGCAGCAGATCACAAACCCTACAGTATTACTTCTAGACTGTTCTATTGCATACCAAAGAGTGGAAGGAAAACTTACTTCGTTAGAACCAGTACTGTTGCAGGTATCATATAAAATTATAAATTTCAAATTTGCCTATTAACCGACTTCAGAAAAAGGACGAGGTTCTCAATTCGACCGTTTTTTTAATGTATGTACTTCATCGTTTATGAACCGATTTTGATGATTCTTTGTTTAATGGAAAGGAGATATCCGAACGGTGGTACCATGATAAGGACACTAAGATCTGATGATGGCATCCAAGAGAAATCGAGTCGAACCTTGAAGTCGGTTTAATTTTTGTAAAAAAATTATAATATTTTTTTTATTTATTATAATAATCTATATGATGTTTTTTTTTCACACAGTAGTAGAAAATATCAATTTAGACATAATGAAAAAAAAAGAATATATTTATTAAATTAATTGGTTTAGTTCGAATTGAACGATTCTTTTACTATTTGATAGCACATTTGTCTAGAATGGCGATGATGATGTTGTATCTGAATAGGTTGTAACATCATGCTCTTAGGGAAGATTTATAATAGGTCTTTACCTATGAAATTGCCGTTTTGTGTGCAATAAGTGAAAGTACTTATTTTTTCAAACTTTTTTATTTCTGTTATTCGAAGTAATCACCCATGCAATCGACGCATCTTTCCCAACCCATTGGCAGTTTATTGATGCCCTTCTTGTAAAAATGAGCTGGACGGGAGGCAACAAACTCTTCAAAGGCATTTTGTACTGCCTCTCAGGAATTGATTTTTTTACCCAGTAAAAAGTATAGATATAGATATTTTTAAGCACATCTGCAAAACAGGCGCCATAATATTTTTTTAAGAAATCAATTGAAGAAAAATAAACTTTCTAAATTTTTATTTTATTTTTTAGATTAAATCGTCCACAACAACTTATTTATTCACATTACGTATAATATTGGTTATTAAGGTCATAAAGCATCTTATTTTACATGTAAAAATCAAACAATAGTTATAATAACACCTACACATTTCAAAATATCTAAGCTGACAGCCGAAAATCGGGCATTTTTTGTAAAAACAATTAAATTCAAATATCTCAAAAACGGTTAGATTTAGGATAGGGTTTTTTTTTGTGAATTCAGTCAGAAACGATGTCAACTACACGCCCTTAACGGGAATAGGTCGACTTACCCTGTAACCCTGTATATGTACAAGAATAGGGTAGGTTCGAGGTTTCGGTCGATACGAGGGCCAGTATTAGATTGTTGCCGCATAAGGACAAACGTATAGTGCACTTATCAGACTATAGAAGCACCTGGAAGTGATATTTGAGCGTCTTAATGAACATGGAATCACGATAGAGTGTGAATTTCTTGAATCTGAGCTTGATATTCTTGGTTATTATTCCTATATAGATTGCTATATAGTCATATTGTTTAATTAATAGAAATTATACATAGATAAGCCTGACCAGCAGATGTCAGCATATATTTATCGATCACTTAGATTCAGACAGTCCTTATCGCGTCGAGATGAGACGTGAGTATATGAATGGTATTGTATATAAATGCTGTTAGTATGTGCGCACTTACTTACCTAGTCACTTACTCTCCAAACGTGTTACCATGTAACACCAAGAGTATTCAGGAGCCTTGAGCTCCTGACAATAAATATACTACAGTCGCTACAACCTTCGTGTTATTCGTCTCACCTACAAGTTGACCTACCACTTATATCACCGTGTCAAAAAACCATTAAATAAGTTCGCTATAGTTATCAATAGTTATCATACAACGAATAGTGAGGTTGTGGAACGTCCTGTAGGAGCAAGAGTACCTGGTGCGGTGCGCGGCGCGTGTCCTGGCGCTGCAGCCGCACGTGGTGCTGGTGCGCGGCGGCGCGGCCCGGCCCGTGCAGGACGAGCTGCGGCGCGGGGGCGTGGCCCTCGCCGCGCACGTGCGCACACGCGCTCTCAGGCGAACTGCACGCGCCACGAGGGCCGACCTGCTGGGCTCCATCGACGCACGGGTCGGAACTCCTCGCCTCGGAACTTGCACCAACTTCTACGTCAAAACCTGTTAGTTTATTGCTGTTTCATATCTTACCGTCCCGACTTTACATATTCTACCCTTTTTAACAGACTTCAAAGAAAGAGGTTCTCAATTCGATTGTATATTTTTTATGTTATATATCTTGATGATTCTTTTTTGATTTAAAAGCTAGTGCTTCCCGTGTGGTCCCATTTCAGTTTGATCCAGTTCTTGAATTCGATTTTTCTTTTGTTACAATTTTGTATATAGACATCAAATATATCATTCTTACCTCATATATTAAATAAGTTTTTAATTGATTCACTAGAAATTGATAACTAAATCGAACCAGCTAAGCGAGTCAACCTGCTCACTTCTGTATGTATTTAAATGTATGTTTATCAATAGTCTACCTAATTTATTACAAGCTCTTACTAATTTAAGATGAGACTGTTATGTGATATATGTATGAGGATGGTATTGTTATTAACTATTAATAAGCAAAGATTTCTTACAAGCCCTATTTTTCTAATTTCTTATCTTAACTAAAATATTTTCTATAATCGATAACAATTTTTTTTTTTACTATACAGATGCTGGCAAAACTTTAATGGTATTAGAAGGGTGCGCAGAACCGAATCTCGGATGCTGTATATTACTACGTGGCGCATCTCTACCAGAATTAATCAAAGTGAAGAAAGTTGTCAGGTTCATGTTACTAGCGTGCTACAATTGGAAGCTAGAGAAAGCATTCCTAGGAGATATTGAAGCGATTCTACCTGAACCGGGAATGACTTTTGAAGACGATGTTAATAATGAAAATGACAGCATTAAAAATGGCATAGAGTTCAGTAACCATGAGAGTCAAAGTATCGTGAATATAACGCGCAACGATTCGTTTAACGACGATACGAGAAAAAGTAACGAAACTGACAGTAATGAGTCTTCAAGATCTGACAATATATTTACAAACTCGAATGTAAAAGATATGAAAAGTGATGAAACAGAAACTACAACCAGTGAACCCAATAACGTAAAAGTTAATGTAAATGAAGAACCTATAAAAGATGAATCTACTGAAGAAGATCCGTTACATATATCGAAGTCTTATGTTCGAAAGACGGATAGTGATAAAACATTAAGTTGTGGTGTACCGATCAAGGATTTCAGTGATCCATTGCGTGCTACCATATCGGTTGATGATGACGTATTTCTACCTAAAGAAGAAGCTAAATTAAAAGCTGATTCACACAGTGATAGGTGAGTACTTTAAGACGAAGGTCAATAAAATAATTTTCATAAATTGTTTAATATTACAAATGTGAACGTGAATGAGTTTCTTACGCTTTCACGACTAAACGGCTGAACAAATTTTAATAAAATTAAGCATAGAGACAATTTGATTCTTGAGAAAGCACATAGGCTACTTCTTACCACGATACCTAACCGATGTAAACACGGGTTGAGCCGCAGGCAATAGCTAGTAAGAAAAAAATATCTTTCTATTGGTATTTTTTTCTAATAATTCCTGTGATGTCCTTAGATGGTCAACAGATGATGCCGTCCTCTCGATGTCTCCTAACATAACAATCCCCGCACCGTACTTGGAAACAGAAGCAGGTCGCCGATGTCCCTTACGGGTTTACTTCCCGTGTCCATTAACGCCTGCACCAGCTCCGCACACTCCACGGGCTCATCACAGACTGCCTTCCCGACAGAAGAGTAGTCACACTTTGATAAAGGTTATTTTACTATACCCATGACTTTTGCTACCATGATTGTACGTAAGCTTATAAAAAATTTATCATTTTTATCATGTAGCAAAAGTATGAAATTATTTACTGATAAAAATCCATAACGATTAACCAAATGTGACCATGAAAGTCCATAGTTTTTTTTTAATCGTGTGCCTTAAAGATTGTCATTTGTTTATTAGAACATTGGGTTTCCGAATGGTTTTACATCAAGCTTTCGACTGAACTCTGCAATGGTAGATGTGTTTTAATTTTGTTCAGAATTGACCGGCTTTATTTTGGTATTCCGTTCTGATAAGAATATAAACCAGGGTTAACAAAACTTATTTGTTATCATACAAACTATGAGCGTGTTCATTTCATTTATGTTTAACTTTCACGTATTAAAGGAGTACTACAGGGAACCATTCTAGGTCTCATTCCAATATTTCATGATTTTTTATATGTCAGGAAGTACACCCGTTCGTGAAAATGGCTATATCATCACCAGCAGATGATCCGGCTTTGAAAGCAGCACTTGCAAATTACAGGGCTACGGGTTGTCGGCTTGTCAATGACAAACATAAACGTGAGTGTTAACTGTTATAGCAAGCTTTTAAAAGCACGCTTTTTTACTTTATCAAGTTGAAGTCGCATCTTATCATAAAAATTCAGCATTTTTGTTTAAATCGTCATCGATTTGTATACATGAGAAATGATGAATTTGCCATACAAGATTTTGTCCTTTATTACACTAAGTATAATGTCACTACAGTGGTTTCCACCACATCATATTTCAGTAGAAACATTTTTTTAAAGATATCCACGTCTTTTTTTAGTAGCGATTCCCAGAACATCAGCAGCCAGACTGCCTATGATATCTACGATTAATTTGGAATTAGACAAGCGATTAGTGTGTTAAGAATCGTGAAATCATCGATCACTATATATCATCTAATTAATTGATGCCACAATTTTGGCTAGCATATGTCAAGGTCTTTGCATTTTTAACGCTGTTCTTTATTAAAATTCTATTTTTTCACAATTTTAGCTGAATGCCCAATGCACAAACCGACTGTCATAAAGAAAACCAAAGATCCTGAACGTCTTGAATCGAATGAAAAGCAGGCAGACAACGAACCGCTTGATCCTCTTGCACCAGAAAACCATCAGCAATTGAGTCTATTGCTGTATAGCTACAGCAATAAGTCGGCTAATGTTCCGGACTTCTGTGTTAACCCATGGTGAGTTTTATTACTGATTATTGTGTACATTGTTGACTACGATTTTGACAAACTTAGTAGAGTTTGGCTAAGAGTTTATCGCCGAAGGCTACAAAAAACTAACAACGGCCTGGGTAATCTGAATTTCTCTCATCTGATTCCGATAATTCTTTTACATACTTGTAGAGAAGCCATATGACTGTTTAATATACCCTAGGCTATTCGAAGTTGGAGTTTTAAATATTAGCTTCGGCATCTAAACCAGAAATGTTTAATGTTTATATAATTTAGTATGTATTTATAATTCATAAAATACAAATTTATAGTTTTCAACCGTTCATTACCTCATTAAAGGGGTTTTTCAACAACAGCTTCTTAATAATCCATTTTGGTTGACAAAGAGAAGCAAATGGAAATTAAAAGAAAAATAAAATTATTATACCTCCAAGAAGTCGGAAGGAAGTAGATGTATAGTGTATCGCTGAAAAAAACTATCATTTTTTTGTAAATATTTTGTAGGGTTGTGACTATGGAAATGTACGGTCGCCATGACATATCACTGGGGGCTTTCCTCGAGAAGTACTGCTTCAACAGCGACTACAAATGCACTTCACACAATTGTTCCGTGCCTATGAATCAGCACGTAAGAAGGTTAGTTTTTTTAATTATAGTTAATAGCAACTTCGACATAAAACGCAAAAAACACTACGGTGCCATCTAACGAAAACACATGGAACTACGGAGTTCCTGGTAATTCTACATCGCGATCTGAATAATTAACATGTACACAACTTCCCAACATGTCTAAGGATGATATTTTTATGAGCGCATTTACATATTTCGTTGCATTTTTAACCGACTTCAAAAACAGGAGGAGGTTCTCAATTAGACTTTTTTTTTTATGTTCGTTACCTCATAACTTTTGTCTGGGTGAACCGATTTTGATAATTCTTTTTTATTTGAAAGCTGGTGCTTGCCGAATGGTCCCATTTAAATTTGGTCCAGATTGAAGTCCGTTTTTTTTTTAAATTTGTAGTACATATATTATTTTTGTATTTTATTACTTATGATACGACAATTGTTTTCGAATATTACATAAAGTTTGGTTAAATACTACAGCAATAATTTCGATTGATATTTTTTAGGTTCGTGCATGGCGATGTATGCATAACTATTACGTGTAACACGATTGGGCACAGTAATGTGGACAAAGTCAAAGAGGAACGGAACAAACAGGTATGTCTTAGTTTTTAATAACTAATTCTGATTTTATTTCTTTCATGATTCAGTGCTTATTGAACAGCATTAAAGAGGATTTTGCTTGAAAATGTAGGTAACAAAAGTACTGGTTTATCAAACAATAAAATTTGATCGTAACTTTCAGGTGTGTAATTTTTCATATATTGTTAAATGTTAGGGTGCAAACAATTTGAAAAATATTACAAATTTTAACAAAAAAAAAACTTACTTCAATCTGGACCAAATTTAAATGGGACCATTCGGGACGCACCAGCTGTCAAATAAAAAAAGAATCATCAAAATCGGTTCACCGCGTCGAAAGTTATGAGGTAACAAACATAAAAAAAAAACAGTCGAATTGAGAACCTACTCCTTTTTTGAAGTCGGTTAATAAGCCTTGTGACGACTAAACGACACTTTATTATAAAAGTTCCAAATCCACATAACACAGAATAATCGTCCTTAATGTTCGCCGAGGTCGCTGGGTTAATAATTACATATTGTACCACTGAGATATTTATCTGAACAGGCTGTCAAGTTGAACTGCACTGCGGTCCGCGAGACGCCGTTTATATTGCCCTAAAATATTGTTTCAAAATAAGATTACAATTTTTTAAAGCTTTTGAACGAAAAAGACAAAAGTCGAAATAGAGTTATCCAAATATGTTCCTTCCCTTCCCTTCCCAATTATTATTTAACCCATGTCCAAAGAATTATACGGAACTTATAATGTCTAAGATCGAGTAGCTACTGAGTATCTCTCGATAAAAAAAAAAAAACAGAATCCCTTGGTGTTTTGCGTTGTTATTTAAAGACCTCTTATATACCATGCCGGCGGGTTTAGGCCTGCGGGTATGTCGCCACATTTTTAGGCTACAGAGCATCATTTTAGTTATGAATAACCGGGCGGTCATGCCGAAGTATTGTCGCCACGGTCAACCGTCGGCATGGTATATAGATCAAAGATTTATACATAAATACAAATTTTAACAAAAAAAAACCGACTTCAATCTGGACCAAATTGAAATGGGACCATTCGGGAATGCTTTCAAATAAAAAAAGAATCATCAAAATCGGTTCACCCAGTCCAAAGTTATGAGGTAACAAACATAAAAAAAAAAAAAATACAGTCGAATTGAGAACCTCCTCTTTTTTGAAGTCGGTTGAAAATACAAAAAGGGTAGCCTAGTGATGCTTCTGCATTATTGGGCTTCCGGTGTTACACTAACGAAACATGCTTGTTGTCGTTATTGGTTGATCCAGTCCAGTTAGTCCAGTACGTTGTCGCCAGGTGATGTTCTGGTCGCGCTGCGAGGCGTGCGGCTGCAGCGGCGGCGCGCGCGTGGTGTCGGCGCGCGCGCTGGGCGTGTCGCTGGGCACGTACGTGCGCCTGCGCGCGCACGCCACGCGCTACGGCCGCGCGCGCACGTGCCCGCACCCGCTGCACGCGCACGCGCACGCCTTCGTGCGCCACCTCACCACCGCCTGCTTCCGGTCTGTACGCCCTCCACCATCCACCACCGCACTTGCTTCCTCACTTCACGCCACGTGCACTGATCTAACTGACCTCAATGTTGTGGGTTCGAACACCACATGGGACAACACTTGTGCGATCTATTAATTGTTGTTCTGAGTCTGCGTGCTTTGTATCCGTTTCTTCTATATTTGTAAAATCCCTCGCATTAGAAGATTTTGTTCCTAATGTAAGTGTTCTCTTTTTAAAACATAAATAAAACTATTTTTTTAGTAAAGTTTATAACCATAATAATGCTTATACACAATTTTAAACCTTATTTTTTTGTGGCATAAAGTACAATGCGTTTCAAATAAGAATATGACTACATTTGTAACTAACTTCACTTAAAATGCAACGTTAGCATAAACACCAAACAGTATAAAAAAAAGTTTATATTTTTTCTCAATATTGTATTAATTAAATTTATTATTGAATGAACAATTGTAAATTTGTTTATTAATTAATTAATAATTTATTATATAACATGGGTTGGGTGTAGATAAAACTTTTTAAATCATCGATAAATTATTCCAGATACAGTAAAATAACTCCGTACGACATCCAACTGCCGCCGGAGACGATATCTATCAACTACGACACCAAACAGATGAGAGACACTCTCATCACACAACTCAACGAACTCGTGCAAAAAGGTACGCATTATTAATTTACAACTACACTACAAAATTCGATATCCCAAACTAATATTAGTACCTGCATGACCGAACTTAGCTCGCAATTTTTTTTGTGAAATTTTCTGAAAATGAATCCTAGCTAGATCGATTTAACGCCCCTGAAACTACATACTAAATTTCATGAAAATCGTTGGAACCCTTTCCAAGATTCATATTATATATATGTCGGAAACGAATATTTTACGGGGCAGAAAACGAAGTAGGTACAAACAAATAATCTTCATTATCAAGTAGGTAACTTACAGTGGGAACAACGAGCCGTAAGGTAGTTTCTAGACTTGTCGTCCGCGCGGGGGCCGATCGATAAGTGAGCTCTGCCCAGCCCGCACGAACACTTATCTAGACTCTACTGAAGCGATGACGTTTCACCGCTTGCGTCTCGTTGTCAAATCAGCTCCCGTACTATTGACCGTTGCGACATACATATATACGAGAAGTGCTCTTTTAAAGGTTTTATTAATTGAGATCATAGATATGTCTAAATAGATTTTCTGAGTCAGACGATAATATAAAAAAAGAACATTCATTTTGACATACACACACAAGACAACACAACATGGTAATGATAATTTTAGTGACTACTTTGAAAAACCCATCTATTCCGATACTAAAATCTTCTAATGAAATTTTTTTTAAGTTATTCACGTTCCGTTAACCTCTTTATTATTGGAAGAAAAGCTATTTTTACTTGAATCGAATTTTTCTGACCCATCATCAAAAGCACCAATAGTACTAACGTCAGTTATAATAATAATTATTTTTACGGGAATTAACGCGATCACTTATTCAAAGGTGTTACAAACCTCTGATTTGCCTGACATTTCGACCAGGTTGCACCGGCCGTGGTCACAGGCTGACTCGCGTCAGTTACTGATTGTAGGAACATTTTCCTGACTCTTATAGTATGAGTATGTTTCGCCAACGATCTTGGGTTTTAAAAAAGAGGATGTTCATAGGTCACGAGATATTCAGCGGTTTGTCAGACGGCGACGCTGACAAAGACTACCAAACATTCAAGCAACACATGGAACAGATACACCTGGCACTCACATCGGCCAACTTACACGAGAATAACACCCTCGCTGGTAAGTACAGCCTTATTCGGTTGGAATAGAGTTCGTTTTAGATTGTTGTAGTTTTTGTATTAGAAATTGTTGTCACCTGTTTTCATATTTTAAAACTTCAAAACATAACATAACACTCATAGTAGAAAATTTGACTGCCTCTGTGGCGCAGTGGTAGCGATATGTGACTGATGTGCTTGAGGTTTCGAGTTCGATTCCCGGGTCGGACCAAATGTTTGTATGATTTGCAAATATTTGTTACGGAGTTTGAGTGTTTTCTATGTATGTATTTATAAAAAAAGGTAACACAAGCTGTGCTTAGCTTGGGACTAGATGGCGTTGTGTTAGATGTCCGAAATATTAAATTAAATAAAAAACTTAAAACTGTTTGGTAAAGTTTCGATATGTAAGAAGTCTATGTTTTCTAATTGACTTTTACATATCTCTAACGAAGGTATATAATAAATCTTTAAAAATATACTTTTGTTTTTAATTTGATTAAATGAAGTGATGTTGATTACAGCTGTGGTCCGCAACCTATGGATGGTGTCAGATCGTATTATATCTGGTGAGAAGATGCTGCGCGACGCTCAGGATAAATGGTCCAGCCCACCGGCCAAGCCCACTAAGAACCAACAAGACACTCCTGGTACGCGATACTTTTTGTACTCTAAAAGCAAATCATATCATAGAATAGGGCTGATAAAACGAACCGACAATGTTGGAATATCAGAAACATTATACCGTGGGAGAGCCACGCTTCGGCATGAATGGGCCTGCTCGACCGGAGTGATACCACGGCCTCACAGAAAACCGGTGTGAAATAGTGCTTGCGCTGTGTTTCACCGAGTGAGTGAGGATACCGGAGGCCCATTTTTTTTTAACGTGTGGAAATCCCCTCGGACCGTCACCCCACCGGGGCTTGCGGCGGGGCGGTGTGTCGGACTGGAACCGACTAAAACCACACGGTGTGCCACTCTGCGCCTGTGAAGGGAGGAATCCGGGAACTGCAGTTATTAACACGTCCGGACCCCTCCCAGCGCTTGCCCGCACTGAAGCGGGCACCGTCTGCTGTTAAAACTCTCTATGTAGGCGACGTACGGCACACGCGTACGTCGCCCCCTCGCGGGAGGCCACTAGAGCGGATGGAGGGGAAGCCCGTCCCGACCATCCGCGGCCACACTCAGGGCGGCATGAGGCGCTGGTAGGCCCGGAGGCCCATACCCCAACCCATTCCCCGCCTCCAACCCCCCATCCCCCAAAGGCCGGCAACGCATTTGTGACGCCTCTGGTGTTGCAGGTGTCCATGGGCGGCGGTAATCGCTTACCATCTGGCGATACGTCTGCTAGTTTGCCCATTCCATAAAAAAAATCTAGTTCGAATAGTTCTCATGTTTGCAATTGGTGACGCCACCTATTTTATACGTTTACCTACGGTTGATGTTGATCAGATTTATATACGCTAATCAGCGCGAGAATTTTTATACCGCGATATAGGATTAATAGTTTCTCCGTAGTTCGGTGAATCTTCGGTAGATGGCGCTTTAGTATGTTTTAGTTGCTCTGTGTGTAGAAGTCGTTAGAGGTTTTTGTGTAAACTACAACATTCTTATTCTATCTACACTTTATCAGTAAATTATGTAACTATTTGACTGTACAAATGGCGTAGTTGTTTAGGCGGTCGCCATGCAGCTTACTGTTGTGGGTTCAAACCTCATACGGGACTACACTATATGGCCTCCGGTATCCTCACTCACTCAATGAAACACGAAAACAGCTGTTTCACACAGGTTTTCTGTGAGGCCATGGTATCACTCTGATCGAGCCGGCCCATGCATGCCGAAGCGTGGCTCTCCCACGGTTATTCTATCTAAACTTAGAACTTCGTGTTAGGCAGTATCAATTTACCTAATTAAAGGACCCTCCTTATGAGTCCATAATACCTAACATCTGATCGATTTAAAGAAAATAGAATTTATGGTTTCATACATTACTAAAATGTCTTTTTTGTTTGTTACAGTCGACGAAAAATCAGATTTAGACGATTCATCCGGCGATGATGTCAGCAAAGAAAATGCAGGTAACGTAAATAAAAACTAATAAAAATAAATTAATGAATGTACTAAAATTGAATCATTAACCATTACTAATATTCTAGGCACCACATACGTGTTTGCGTCAGATAATAACAAAGATGGCGAGAAAGAACACACAGGTAACAATGCATACTCATTTAAATATTACTTCTAATTAATGAGCATCTCAATATTAATACCTGAAGCAAAAACTTTGTATCCATTTTCCATTAAGGCGTACAAAATTTGGTACAGTTAACGTTTTTATAAAGGAGAAGTGCAAAAAATTAAAAAATAAAAGGATTATGATCGAATTTCGACCACTGGGCGATCATTATTTTATTAACCGACTTCAAAAAATGGTCGAATTTCGAACACTTGGCGAAAACTAGTTTGAATAATAATTCGACAAATATCTCGCTTTAATTTAAACAAAAATTAAACAAAAAAATTAATAAAAACCACTCGACTAATTCGTTTTTTTTTATTTCTCTAAGGTTAAATGCTATGAAATAATATATTTAGCTTTATCAAATCAAATCAAAATCATTTATTCATCTAAGACACCAAGTGACACTTATGAACGTCAAATTGAAGCTATAGTTAAAAATCATAGATCGACACAAACAGAGGCCACAGCATGTGCTGTATTGTCGAGGAGGATTTTAATTCCGCGAGACAAATATCCAGGTCTGAAAGCAGGGCACAAACCCCACCGTCATGCATACTCACATGCACATATGGGTATCATGCATATGCACACATACAAAACAAGTGAGAAATAATTAGCATGCCATGCAACCAAACCTATGGTGGGTGGTATATAAAGGGTATAACAAACGGTGGGATTTGTGCCCTGCTTTCAGACCTGGATATTTGTCTCGCGGAATTAAAGCTAAATATATTTCATAGCATTTAATGTCATGGATTTCCGCAAAGTAACGCCTGATTCCATAACTTATTTCTCTAAGGCACAAGAAAGGTTCTTTCTTATGGAGAGAAAAAACAAAAATTGCGAGGAAAATATTAAAAACAAGATTTTTCCTATACAAACCTTATGATAAATCAAAATTTTTGTCGATAATGTCAACAGAACAGTTTATTATAAATAGTAAAACTATAATGATTCATATTTTTAATGTTGGCAACACATGTCTTTCATAAAGTCTATGGTCGACCGATTTTTTTTTAACTAACCATAAATATTTATAGATAACTTTTTGCTATTGACAGTTCTTTCCAAAAATAAACAAAGTAAGCAAATTGAAAATTCTTTTTTTAAAATAACCTATATTAAGTATACAACAATTGTTATTATATTGTATACTTCGTAGGACTTGAAGAAGACGAAGAAAAAGGCGATAAGAAGACAGTGAGGCAAATATTGTCCCAACTTTTATCCAACAACCAGCCTTCGAATCAGGTATTGTACTTTATAGAAAGTTTTTTAAAATAATTGTGTTATACATAACCAAACACTTCTGCAATTCAGAAAAAAAATTCAAACATGAATGAAATGATCATTATTTCACATATGAAAATTAATTGCCCTGACAGGGGATATAAATCAGGTTGACAGAATCACTGACCATAAACCAACAGAACGAGTAAGACTTCATCGGTAATAAAAACTTTTTTATGCAGATCCTCTGAGGAGAGGTGATCATGCCAACGGTTCCTGTTGGGAATTTGTATATATGCCAATCGGCGCGAGAATTTCTGTATCGCGATACAGGATTAGTAGTTACTCCGTAGTTCGGTGTGTCTTAGGTAGATGGCGCTGTAATATTCTTCCGTTGCGCTGTATGTGGAAGTCACCACACTATAAACACCTGTATTTCAGAACGGTATGATAGTGTCAAGCGGGGTGGTGCCGGTGGTAGTTCGCGCGGGGGAGGTGGGGTCGGTGATCGCCGCAACCCTTGCTTCCGTCACGTACCGCCGCACCAGGGCTGCTCATCGACACAGGTCTGTCATTTAGGGGAGAGGAACCAATATTGAGCTTCTTTTTATGTTGCCAGTGTTAAAAATTGTGTCGTTTTGGTAGAAATACAGAAGTGATTTTAAACGCCGGTTCAATATTAGTTACTTTCCTCTACACTGCTCTTCTACTCGTATATACTGGAGGCCTAGTGCTATTTATATCGATAAAATCCTCACATATTTCATACACGGCTGTCTGATCCCAAACGGCAAATCCTGGGGTATGATAACCAACTGCTGATGAGCATACTTATATAATAAATAATAAATATTTCGGACATCTAACACACAACGCCATCTAGTCTCAAACTATGCAGAGCTTGTATTAAGAATGCCATACCGTGCGAATTATATTGTTATATGCATACCTATATATATACCATGCATACATATATCCATTTCTCCATCTCTGTTTTTTGAGTCTTCTAAGATACAATGACAGTAACGCTTTGAATATCGCCTAACGTCAAATGCTTTACTGTCTATAGCTATTTTAAATTTTTACAGTACGCAAACCGAACAAGAAGAAAATGAGGCAACCAACTCGACAGGCAAAGACAAAGCGGACGGGGACAAGTCTAAGCCGGCCAAGAATAACGACCATGTTGAAGTCTTATTAAAAGTATGTCATAGAAAATAAATGAAAATATTCAATCTCCAATACTATATTACTTAACAAAAACTAGCTGAAACAATAATTGAAGAAAAACAATAAAACAATTTAATGCTATTTAAACTACGTTAATAATGACTTTGAAATTGTATTTTAAATCTTTTTTATTTTACAAAAACCGACTTCAAGGTTTGACTCGATTTCTCTTGAATGCCATCATCAGATCTTAATGTCCTTACCATGGTATCACCGTTGGGATATCTCTTTTTCATTAAAAAAAGAATCATCAAAATCGGTTCATAAACGACGAAGTTATCCGCGAAACCACATAAAAAAACCGTCGAATTGAGAACCTCCTCTTTTTTGGAGTCGGTTAAAAAGCGAAGAGAGACTACTAGAATTATTATTACTCCATGTATCCCCACTGATTGCGTTACGTGTTAATTGTATTTTTCCGTTTATCGCTAACAGTGGGGATTAAAATTATTAAGGGGTTTCTTTTTATACTATCATTAGCTTTTTCTCGCGGCTCCGCCCGCGTGATGTCGGTTATCACAGCAAAAAGTAGTATATGCCCTTCCTTAAGAGTCAAAATATTTCCATGCCGAATTTCATTGATCGGTGTTGTCTTTAGTTTTTTTTTCATTGTCATATAGTTACTTTTGAATTTATAATATTAGTGTGGATCCTTTTTAAGATATTGTTTATTCCGGCGTCACTTACCATCAGTTGCACTCGTAAGACCCCATCGACCATTAAAAATATATTTAAAGGTATAAGTGTACAAATGTGTTTTTTTTTTCAGGATGGTCTGGTATGTCGCGTGTACTACGCGTCTCAGTTCCAGCGACTACGACACATGTTACTGGCACCACTAACACCCCCAGCGCCTGAAGACTGTCGCACTGACACCGAACCTAAGTGTATCTGCTTCGAGAATGACAGTAAGTTTCTTGTCTTGGCCAAAATCCTTCCAGCTTTTCCCAAACTAGGTTTGGGCACTGAGCTTCGTTTTTCTTTCGTAGACGCGACTGCCAGCAGACCTTCACGACCCAAGTACTAAATTATATTGAAGTTCTGTAGATAAACTGCCGTCTGAATTTTTAGGACCAATTTTAAAACTAGATATGCAAAAGTGAAGTGTCTATTTGTAATTTAAAATTAACAGATTATCTCAAAATGCATATGACAGTATATACGGTACTTACACCAAAAACACTTTTATCGATAATAATCTGTATGTATTTAGAAATATATAAAGTTTATCAGCAGTCTGGTACCTATAGTACAGACCCTGTTTAGTAAAAAATAAGTAATAAAAATTTGCATCGAGAGTACGCTATAAGGCCAGCCTCTCTATCGCTTGCTCCGCGGTCTCGCTCGCACGCTCGGTTCAGGTGAAACGTGACAATGAGTCATGTTTTTTCCTGCGTGTTCATCGATTTATAAGACGTTACCCCGTCAATATATACTACATAATACTATATAATACATACATACCTAATGTTCTTTGTAGAAAATTATTCGTGTGGTGGTGATAGCTATACAGATAGTGTTACACTACTGATATTATGTTATATTCCCGTGTATTTTAGAGGAGTTGTGCGAGATCGAGGAAGGATTCATCAGGTCCTTGGCGCACTGCGTCCCTTGGGCGGCTCGCGGCGGGAAGTCGGGCTCCACCTTCTGTAAAACTAAAGGTCGAGTTGTATAATTTATGCAATTTTGTGCTTGTTTTTAAAATAATATTATTTTTATCACCGTCTACATTCGTTTCCAAGGTTTCAAAGTCAGAATCTTAATTCAAGACAATATATATTTTTAATTATTCTGTTTAAAATTAACGTTTCTAAAAGTGTTTGCTTTTTAAATGATAAATATTTTGTTTTACTATTTAGATGAAACAAAATACATTTTGAATTGAATGTTTTTTTTTGATACTTTAACAACACGATCTGAAATCGATGTTTCGTTTTCTAAACACTAAAATTACACTATACATACCTGCGCAGCAAAGACCATGAAACTGTAATATTTTTTTACAGATGATAGATACGTGTTAAAAGAGATGACAAAGCCGGAGTGGCAACAGTTTCTGGAATTTGCTCCTCATTATTTTGGATACGTCACACAATGCAAGCAGAACAACAGTCCCAGCCTGTTAGGTAAGCATTCTGTTACTTTTAAGCTATTGCATAGCTTTTATCACGGGCTTTGAGCGCGGCGACCGAATCAAGAAATTCCGTAACGAAAATAAAACCTAAAACCCAAAATATTTTGATAGTAGTCAGCGAAAAAGAAGTTTTTTTCGTATTAAAATGTAATCATAATACATAAAATGCACATCATTGTCATCGTTATGAAATTTGCCGTGTCGTTAACTATTTAAATAATCATGAAATACTTACTTTGGAGAAATCATGTGATGTATTTGTATGTTATGATTTTTTCACTTACTTGATGTCAATATTTCCAACAAAATACTGCATAAATAAAAAATAAATAAATAATTATAATTGCATAAGTTGATAAAAAATGCTATGCAATAGCTTTACCGCGGCAGTCCCCGAGTGCCACACGTTTTTTTTATTGCTTTAACTGTCACTTCTCTGATTCCAACAAACATAATTAATTATATTTGTGTGTAAAAACCATTCGTGAACATATTTTATACATTAAACCTAAAACTGAAACAATATAGGGCATAGTATAGGACCCTGTAGAACTCCAATGTTTATTAAATGCAAATCTGATTAAATTCTAACTCAACGCTAGATTTTTATGTGGCTGCTGAAAAAACACTAAACATATTTTTCTTCATCATTTTCCTTCAGTCTTTTCTATGTAATGTCAGTTTTAATGTAAGGCTTACATGTGCACATGGTCGAAGGCTAGACTCAGATCAACTATATTTTGTTACGAATTAGATCATTGTATGTGTTCTTAAACATTTGTCCACAGCTCGCATTTTAGGCGTATTCAGTGTAGGTGGTGCAGGAAATGGAGTATTGGTCATGGAGAACGTCTGGTATGGGTGTTCAGCTAAAACTAAGCGCTTTGATCTGAAGGGATCGTCCCGACATCGTCTGACTCCTGACACACAACCACTAGCAGTACTTATGGATGAAAATCTGCTCAACCGTAAGAATATATGTTTGGATTCGCGCTTGCGCATCCGTCTTAGATGCCTCCATCCTAGAGGTCTTAATACTCTAGTTCATAATATTTTAAAAAATGCCCCGAATACCACCCGATAGTGTGTGAGTGATAGTGGTTATGTCGGAGTCCCACATGGATTTTAAAAACCGTACGCCCAAGTACTACAAGCTTATGAAATATAATTTAATAATTTAAATTTTAAAAAGAAAAAAAGGGGGACTTCAATCATCGATTGTATGTACTATCATAAGTAATTAATTAATCCATGTTAACAATTAAGAACACAAAATGTCACCAATATTCTTTTATGCCTTGTGTGTCGTTAGAGCTAAGGCAGTAAACCGTAAGATAACGGGACTGCAAAGAGGAGAAAAACTTGGAAGAATCCCTCCACCAATTCGTCTGGACAGCGTGGTGTTATGAACCAATAGCTTCTATTTGAGGAGATGGCTATGACTTATTTTTTGTGCAATAGGAAACAAACGAGCAGACGTATCGCCTGATGGTAAGCGCAGTATCTGCAATACCAGAGGCGTCACAAGTGCGTTGTCGGTCTTTGGGGGATGGGGGGAGGAGCTGAGTTATGGGCCTCCGGTATCCTCACTCATTCGTTGAAACACAGCGCAGGCGCTGTTTCACACCGGTTTTCTGTGGGGCCGTGGTATCACTCCGGTCGAGCTGGCTGGAGCTGGTTGATAAGACTATCAGCACAATGAGTACGGGTAAATGAGTGTGTGTGTGGTGTGTCAGTGCGGTGGGAGCGGCCGCTGTTCGTGTGGTGGCACGTGGGCGCGGTGCTGTGGCGCGGGCTGGAGCGCGACGCGCGCTTCCTGGCCGCGCTGCACGTCATGGACTACTCGCTGCTGCTCGGCGTCGACGGCGACCGCCTCGTGCTCGGCATCATCGGTAAGCGCCGCCTGACACTTCACCTACCTCCCCCGCCTACCAATCTGCTCCTCCCCACCTCCTAATCCGCACCTCCCCCACCTAATATGCACCTCCCCCACCTTCTAATTTGCACCAACTCCCACCTCGGATCTACACCTCCATCTACCTAATCTGCACTCCCCCCACCTCCTAATCAGCACCTCCCCCACCTCCTAATCCGCACCTCCCCCACCTCCTAATCCGCACCTCCCCCACCTCCTAATCCGCACCTCCCCCACCTAATATGCACCTCCCCCACCTTCTAATATGCACCAACTCCCACCTCGGATCTACACCTCCATCCACCTTATCTGCACTCCCCCCACCTCCTAATCTGCACCTCCCCCACCTCCTAATCTACACCTCTCCTGTCTGTCTGACAGGTGAGGCCCAGTCACCCTAGCAGAAACAGGACTGGACGGCGGCGCGAGCTCTATAAAGTGCTCGCGCTCTATTCTGAATAGAAGTGTTAGGGTTCCTACACACCTACAAGTAGTGGGTGGCCCGAGGTGCGTCGGGGTTCAAAGGATTTCCTTTCGAGAGTGCACCTGGTTCCCCGACTTCTAGTACCCGAGACGGTGTGCGGCTTTTAGTCGGTTCGAGTCCGACATAACCACCAGCCGGTAGTATCCGAAGGGATATCCGCACAAAAAAAAAACTTCACCACCTCCTAATCTGCACCTCTACCCCACTTCTTAATCTGCACGAGTACTGTAATAGTTTAAAACTCTGCCACGCCACTACCTACTCCGCTCAAACTCATAATATTTGTTTGCATAATACAAGTTTAAAAAAAAATCTTATAACTAGTTTTGAATGTTGTGGGTTCAAGCCTCACATCATGGGACAACTCTTTGTGTGATCCACTAATATTGTTCCAAGTCTTTAAGCATGTTTATTGTAAAAATCAACTTCCCATAAATATATATTCATCTCCAAATGATGACAAACAATTATACTTCATTCCATGCCATAATTATTATTGAATTATCAAATTTTAATTGAAAAGATGTTTTTCAAACTAATTATTAAAATAATCAATTTGTCTTCAGATTATATCAGAACATTTACATGGGACAAGAAATTGGAACATTTGGTGAAGAAAAACTTAGGCTCCGGTCAGCCCACAGTCGTGTCTCCTGAGGAATACAAACGCAGGTTCTGCAACGCGACCAGGAAGTATTTCCTGCAGTGTCCATCTCACTGGGACCATTTATATAACACCAATCACTTGTAACTGACACCATAGACTTTGGTTGCCATGTGTTGCCAGACTTCATAATTGAAATGTTCCTAAAAAATAAACTACTTAATTATTTCTTCGATAAAAATAATACCATTATTTGTGTACATTAATGTTTTTTTTTTCTATGCAGTATTTATATGGTTACTATTAAAGAAGTTTCAGTGAACTAAAAAAAGGAAATATATCTGGCAACTCTGATCCAATCAGAGGACCTAAAACTAGGATGTGATAAATGCTTATCCTTAACTTTTAAAAGCTAATTGATTTTATATTCCACATTAGTTTAAGTTAAATTAAGAATATATAAGCGGCTTAATGCAAACGAATAATTGGTTATTTAACTGTATGTAAATGAATTTTCACATGAAACTCATCTTCCTAGTATATAATATTCCCAAGATTATTTGGAGTCGGCTACTAGTTCAACCGGTTGTATCAGAATATCATTTTTCCACGGAGCGACTGGCATCAGACCTCCGCAACCCTGAGGGCGAACTGAATTTGAAAGTTGAACTAGTTGTCAGCATATTTGAGGGCACTGACTACCCAGTAACGATTGCCATAGATGTTCATGGCAACCTTGACCGACGACTCAACGTGCTCTCCGAGACACGGTCGTGAAACACCTGGCGGTGTTTCACGACCGTGTCTCTTCCATATTCCGGGCTGTTATTAAGAAAAAACCTATTAAAACTGGCCCGACTGGGGAATCGAACCTGAGACCTCTTGATTGGCAGTCGCATTCATTAACGAATAGACCAACGAGACAGTTTTCAGATGAAACTGTTAGGTATTTATATTCCAGTATTTACTACGCACGCGCTAATTTCTTCTGTTTTACATGCTTTTATTTTTGAAAGTTTAAATGTTAAAGCACATAACACATACTTGTATATATAAATAAATATCACTAAATCTTGATCTGACTTACATATTACAATTGCGCAATATCCTTGTTTACTGGCAGACAGTAACTAGCTGTATAATATAATAAATAAGAAAGTCATTTCTACATTCCTTTATAGTTGAGATTTACAAATAAACGTATATTAATTATAACTTGTTTTATTGTGTTTATTCCACACTAAATTCATTTTGCTTCCTATTCGACTATATTTTTACACACTATACTACAGCTACAAGGCGTTGGCATTTCCTAAGACAGTCTGCGAATACCGAAACAAGGTGTCTTTTTTTAATGGATTTCAAAAAAGGAGGTTCTTTGTTCCACTGTTTTTTTTTGAACTCCATGAACATAATGCAGGATAGGGTCTGGGTTTGCCTTATGTGTGGTCACAATTAAGATTATGATTTAACCTGTAATGTCTTTTTTTTGACAGGTAAGTAACCATAATGTGTATGTTTTGGAGGTTCTAGGAAATGGCCACCGAGCCCAATATATTTATCACTCGATGCATCTTGACTCCGACTAAAAATTGTCCGAAAATCATTTGCGATATGGTCGTGTATTCAATCCCCAATTCAAAAACAAATACTGTGTAATGAGTAGGTATCTATATATATAAAAAAAGAGGAAGATGACTGACATACCCAGAGATCATCGCACAGCCCAAACCGCTGAACCTAGAATCCTGAAATTTTGCATGTTGGTTCTTTATATAATGTAAGTGAGCACTAAGAAAGGAATTTTTGAAATTCCACCCCTAAGGGGGTAAATCACGGGATGAAACTCTGCGTGAGCGAAGCTGCGTGCAAAAGCTAGTATTATAAATATGTTTATCGGCAGACAGGAGTTTATAATATAGGCAAAATAAAAAAAAAACGGTTATGTTTCATTAATATAATGGTTAATGTACAATGCACAATTCAACAAATAAGGGCTATATTTAAATAACTTACACAGAATTGGAAATTGTATAATACTATACACGTTTTTTATTCGATGATGTTTATTACCGCTATTCCGAGAGAGCTAAATAGTCGTATATACATACTTATATGTAGTATATAGGTTAACACACAAAATGATGTAATCACTAATAGGTATTTACTAAAACATTCTAACACTCGTTCGGGTGTAAGGATGGATCTAAGTGGGGTTTTGAATCCTTCTAGGCTGAATCTACTACACATAGGTACGATTTCAAGTAGGTAATCAAAAAGTACTGACTATAAAAATAAAATAATAATGTATTTATTAGAAACTATTTTTTCATAAATGAGTGTTTTCGCAACAAAACAACATCATTTTTAACAATCAATTAACATTATTAACATAACCTATTTGTAGATTAAATCGTTTATGTCCTAAATCGACCAATTGTTCTAAAATACCTTATAAATCAAGCACTAAATACCAATATATTTTGTATGTCTAGATATAAAATAAATTTTGTGAACATTTCTTTATATAACATACAAACAAGAACTAAAAAGAACGAAGTATAACCCGTCTAAGAAATATAAAGAATGATGTATTATTTACGCTGCAATTATATTTTTTCATTTTGATGAAATAATATATTGAATTACTTTATTAAATGGTGCAACTAAAACGTTATATAGATATACAATGTTGTAATTATAATAACGGCCACATATCACTATATTTTATCGTTGTTTTTACAAAAGAAATAAATAATTAGATTGTGTGGGTTCTCCATAAGAAAATTATCGTATTATTTTTTTTCACAATCGACAAGAGTAATAAATAATATTATCATAACATTATAATATAAGCGTATACAATAATAGGAATATATTTTAAAATGTATTTTGTATGGAAAACCTATTGATGTCCTTAAAGTCACATATTGTAAGGAAAATTGAGATACAAAACTCGATCAATCAGTGATCAAAACTTGGTCAATAAGTGATCAAAACTTGGTCAATCAGTGATCAAAACTTGGTCAATCAGTGATCAAAACTTGGTAAATCAGTGATCAAAACTTGGTCAATCAGTGATCAATACTTGGTCAATCAGTGATCTTAGGCTGTTAATTTAGAGATGGATAGTTCAGTCGAACTCAGATTACATGTCTGGATGGAAGCTATTAACAATATCTTGTACTATCGACAAATTTGCATCATGGCCTGGATATTAGAAGAGAAGACTGGTTGTTTATTTCATTTCTCATTTGATTAGATAGGTACCTCAAAGTTTACTACTTAAAATTTTATAAAAAAAATGATGCATAGATACGTCAAACAATGTTGAATACAAAAAAGTTTATTGAAAGATTTCGTAAAATTAAATGTTTATATCATAATACCTATAATTCTCATTATTATTTTCCTATTTTTTTTCAAATATTGTGATTATTTGCTACAATAAACACAAAAAACTGCCAATCTCGCGAGATTGGCGAGATCTCGCGGTATTGTTATTCATAAACTCGCGAGATCTCGCCTGAGCCCCAATCTCGCGAGATTGCATTCCCTACTGCTAATATTCCCGACAATAACATTTTAAATTCCTAGATTTTTACAACTCGGCATCAAAAAGTTATTTTAGTATTTAGATTACACGGATCATAATGAGTTGTCATTATTGTCAACAAGATGGCGTAATATTATATTTTTAAAATCAAAATCATTTGTCTATGATTTTCGTGATCCGTCATTAAAATGTTGCTCTTTTACTAAATTCACCAGTAAGCTCATTCATAAATATAGATTTAATTAAAAATTTAATCGTTTTTTATGAAATATATATTTTAAAATAATGTAAAATATTTTCAGCAATCTGACAAACAACGCCATCTAGTTTTCAGACTAAGTAGACTTCATGGCGTGTCTAAAACACGTAGGAATGCGTTTTGCTAATGCAGTTGTAGCAACATGAGCAGAATTAAAATTCTGTTAACGCAGTTCTAAAAATATAATAAATACATGAAAATAATTAGGATGATTCACTTAATAAACGGTATAAATCTCATAACCATTCATAACATATTGCCAGCGGTACAGGATCTGCCATTCTCCTTTGCTCAAGCAACATTAAGTTTACTTTTTTACAGACATTCAAATAGAATTAGGTCGACATTCGCATAAATATGCATTTCCATGATAACGACCTTGCTATCTGTCATTTAATTACAGAGAATTATCTGTTGCAGTATCCATCTTATTTAAAAAAAGCATTTGTTTTGAGTTATACTTAATTCCAAAGAGTTTTATCTAATATTATCTACTGCAGTGATGATAAAGGTTATAGTAGCATAGATTTTCGACTAGCATTGACGTACCTTGCTTAATATTTAAAACGTCTTAAGTGCGACGATTTCAGCAAAGTGGGTCATGATTCAAGTTTGTCGATAGTAGCTACGACCTTACGAATTTTTCTTTTACACTATTGTACAGATACTGTATTACACATTTTTACATCCCAAATACATTGTTACTCATTCAAATGTCATCACCATTTATCACAGTCGATGTTCATCTCACTCTATAAATAAAAATATTTACCTATCGTTTGTCGAACTGTTGCCGTAATGCTCTCTCTTAACACAATGGTATATCCCTAAAGCCGGGTCTCCACCGACCAAAAGTTGTCAATTTTTATGTTGTCAACACATAAAGTTGGTGACAAAAGTTTCTGTAATTTCCTTGTGTTGGCAACAAAAATTGTCAACAAATGTTGAGAACAGTATTTCCGTTTTTGGCGGTAAACGTTAAAAGAATACGCTTGTTCCAAATATTTATTGGCTCTATGGTGACGCTTAGTTGGAATGTTTTTCAAATTGTTGGCGACTCGGTGTAGACACAATGGAAACAAAAGTTGGCGATTTTTTGAAGTGTTGCAAACAGTTGGAAACACTGAAATTGCCAACAAGTTTGGTAGAGACGCGCCTTAAGTTAGACGAACAGAGTAGTATTTCTAAAACAACTATTAAAATTGTAAAATTTACTTATAAGCTTTCAATTTTATTTCAGAATAATATTACATTGTACTATCGAAAAGTTTGAATCATGACCCACCATAAACTTACTTCTTAGAGACATTCAAACACAATTAGGTCGACATTCGCGTAAATATTCATTTCATTCATTTAATTACACAAAGAATGCTTGCTTAATATTAAAACGTCCTAACTGCAGCATGAACTGTAAAGGAGGGAAATCTTTGTTTTGACGGCTTCAAACGATTTATCGGCAAAGTGGGCCATGATTCCAGTTTGTCGATAGTAATTTCACGAAATATTAAAATTACATAGTTTGAGACGTCATTTTTTAATGTTATGTAGATGCGTGTTCATTTAAACTTAGTTGTGTTACAATAATGGGAGAATAGTTATTATTTTTATATTTTTTATCGTTCTATCAGTGACCAAAGTCAACGACAACAGATAATAATTAATTACACAGATAATATTCAAACGATTCTTTTCCGAAATTCCGATGTCTCTCAGTCAGTTTAGCGTCACGAACAAACTTGTACTACAAATAAATACATGGATATGAAACTACATAGGTCTCAGTGGAATAGAGCGATGGAGTCGAGCCTCATCAAAGACGGGCCAGGGGAGAGATAAGGGGAGGGATGGGATGCTCGCATCATGTCGGGTCCAGGGTCGTGCTCAACACTTTCAGTTGCTCTAACCCTGCCAGAAGCTCCCTGTAAAAAAATAAGTAAAATAAATAAAATTAGGTAATAACACGTATATTTCGTTTCATAAAATATGTAGGATTCGTGATGACTCCCGGTCTTGTTACCGCGATATTAAAAAAAAAACGAAAGAGGAGGAGCCTGCCTACCGCTGCCGTATGCGTGAGAGAAAGGGAAGGCAGACAGACTGGTTCCGTAACGCGTTACGTAACGAAGCGGTTTACCGTCCCATTAGAAGTTATCACTTCAAAAATGGGATAAACGGGACACAATGGGGTCTTGGAGATGTTCTGTCAGATATACATATACGTATATATCAGCCACAGGCCAGGTGGAGTGATGATTTACGCAGGACGGCTGGCAGAAGCTGGATGCGAGAAGCCGAGGATCGAACTAAGTGGCGTGCAATTGGAGAGGCCTATGTCCAGCAGTGGACTGCGATAGGCTGATGATGATATATCAGCAGCTTTTGTATATTACATAATGTCATGACGACTTTCACATACCTACGGCGCAATAAAACATACTAAAGCGCCATCTACCGAAGACACATGGAACTATGGAGTAACTGTTAATTCTGTATCACGAGAATTATCTATAATTCTCGGCCGATTAGTTTATTTACAACTGCTCAACATTAACCGTTGGGCTGTGGCCCGATAGGTACGATCACCTCGCTTGGTCGGAGGGTCCTTCCTTAGTGTTGGAGGGGCCACCCGTTGAAACTCGTTTGTTTACAATTCTATAGAAAGTTCATCAGCAGCTGGTGAAGCTGTTCGTAAAGAGAGTAAGTGAGCTGTGGTACCGGAGCGAGGCTTCAGCGACGTTGGTAGCGCGGCGCAGTCCTGCCGCGGCCGAGCCCTGGGCCCCGCGCAGGGACGCCGCCTGCGCCTCCGACACGCTCAGCTGCTCCTGGAACGTCCACACCACCGAGTTACACGACGTGCCTCTTAATAGACACAAGTGAGTTACAGTTTGTGCCTGTTACTAGACACAGGTGAGTTACAGTTTGTGCCTCTTACTAGACACAAGTGAGTTACAGTTTGTGCCTCTTACTAGACACAAGTGAGTTACAGTTTGTGCCTCTTACTAGACACAGGTGAGTTACAGTTTGTGCCTCTTACTAGACACAAGTGAGTTACAGTTTGTGCCTCTTACTAGACAAGTGAGTTACGGTTTGTGCCTCCTTACTAGACATAAGTGAGTTACGGTTTGTGCCTCTTACTAGACACAAGTGAGTTACAGTGTGTGCCTCTTACTAGACACAAGTGAGTTACAGTTTGTGCCTCTTACTAGACACAGGTGAGTTACAGCCACTTACTGGACACAACTGAGTTACAGTTACGAGATACTGTAACTCACTGTGTACGAATTATCGAAACTTGAAGCTAGGATTGAGTAATTAGAGCATTAGCTTTATTTTATTAGGTACGCTTTTATTAAACCTCACATGAACTATTTTTACGATGAAACAATATAATAAAATAGCTCTTAAGAGAGAGAGGGGACGGGGAGAGATCTGTATATGTGTATCTCTATCTCTGTCTGTATCTGATACAGAAAACTCTCGTCATTTTTAACCTTTGTCACTTTATTACATTAAAACTGTGTTTAACTTGACAGAAATTATTCCAGTTAATTACAATTTTCTCCATACGAAACAATTTACTTACATAAAATGAAGCAAAACTTACCTTTAATTGTTTAATTTGATTCTTCAATTGAACTATTGTTGCTTCAGCTTCCGATGCCCGTGTCTGTTTACAAAAGGATTTGAAATTATTTTATTCTTATTCTTCTTTTTATTATTCTGTTATTTTATTCTTCAAGAATCAAAACCTCCATGCAGAATTTTATCAAAATCGGTGCAGTGGTTTAACCGTGAAAGCTTAACAACAGACTGAACTGTTACTGCTGATATTATATAAGACTAGCTGACCCACGCAACGTCGTTTAGGTCTGCTATTGCCCGTAGCGTGTTAATTTCTCCCCGTTTTTGAAACATTTTTCATTGGTGCTCCACTCCTATTGGTCGTAGCGTAATGATATACAGCCTATAGCCTTCCTCGATAAATGTACTATCCAACACTGAAAGAATTTTTCAAATCGGACCAGCGGTTCCTGAGATTAGCGAGTTCAAACAAACAAACTCTTCAGCTTTATAATATTGTAATTTTAATAAATTTTAAAATCAAATGAATGCTTAGAGCGTCTGCGTTTCAATTGGCTCACCCAAGAAACCAGTATTCAACATGTAATACCTGAGTTTCAGCTAGGTTGACCTCAGATCGTGCGGAGGCCACGTCGACGGCTCCCACGAACTCGTCCCGGCGCCGCGCTCGACGTGACGTCTCTGCTCGAAGCGCGCTCAGAGCTGAGCGAGCCATCGACAGTTCTTCCTCCAGCCGCGACCGCAGGGACCGCTCCGCGAATAACTCCGACCTGACACACCATCATCAGCATCACACACGGATACATCACTAACTATAGACTAAGTAGTAGAGCAACGTTGATTTCAACACAACCGACTCGAGCGGGGCGGTACTACCCTCTCATAGAAGTCTAATATGAAATGACAGCATTCTTGTGACGCCTCTGGTGTTGCGGGTGTCCATGGGCGGCCGTAATCGCTTACCATCTGGTGATACGTCTGCTCGTTTGCCCCCTATTTAATAAAAAAAAATCGTGGTTGACGTGTTTCGTTGGTGAGTGCGAGACCGGAGGTCCTATGATGCAGAAGCATCTCAATAAGCCGCCTTAGTCTGGGTCACCATGCTGCATTTGTCTGCATTCGCAATGAGCATGGTGACCACTGCTCTTGCTCTTGGGTTGGGTTCTGCTCATGCTTTCCATCAGACAGACTCATATAGGTATAATAATAATAGGATAGAGCGTTGAGAGGCATCTCCGCTATAAATGAAATGACACATACAAATCTAAACCTTCCTTAGACTGTGTCGTTTTACAATCATTTTACCTGCTATTTCCAGCAATTCCTGTATTGCTGGAGTAAAAATTACCATCTTATATTTCTTTAAAGTATGGGGGGACGGACATAACTGAGCAGACGAATCAATTAAAGGTAAAACTAGTAGTTACCCATGGATAACTGAAACTCAAAGGACTAAGTTGCTTTAGTTTGAGTGTCCTCGCCAGACTTAGGGCGAGGAGTTGACACTCCGGTAACATCACTCACTTGATTACAAGAGCCAATCGAATTGGGGTAAATTTAGACGTCTTTATTTTCAAGTCAGTTAATATCACACATCTACATAATACAACATTTTAACAAAAAAAATACGACTTTAACAACGAACAAATTGAATTGAGTTATTCGTCAATTTGTCGCGCACATACATAATAATGCAAATTGAAGATTTATTTGATTTTCTCATGGATGACATGTCAGAACTGGACCAAATTAAAATGGGACCACATGGGAAGCACCAGCTTTCAAATAAAAAAGAATCATCAAAATCGGTTCACCCAGTGGAAAGTTATAAGGTAACAAACATAAAAAAAAAGTATAGTCGAATTGAGAACCTCCTCCTTTTTTTGAAGTCGGTTAAAAACAACACGACAGCCGTAGGAATCGTAGAAGGTCAGTCAGTTTAGAAACGTAAGTAAAGTGACCCATTGGCAGTGAGTAAAATATTCACTTGCCACACGCGCTACTTGCATTGCTCAATTAGGGACATTGTTCAATTTTGTTAACATTTTTATTTTACGAAATAAATGATTGATCGATTTATTGACTGGTTAACATGGACACCGTTTCATGTACATATATTACTAGCTTTTACACGCGGCTTCGCTCACGCAGACTTTCATCCCCTGATTTACCCCCTTACGGGTGGAATTTCAAAAATTCCTTTCTTAGTGCTCACTTGCGTTATATAAAGAACCTACATGCAAAATTTCAGGATTCTAGCTTCAGCGGTTTGGGCTGTGCGTTGATCTCTGGGTATGTCAGTCCGTCAGTCAGGCACCTTCCTCTTTTAGTCAGTATCATAAAAAAGCAATGCAATTATTTAACGACGACAACCAGACAGACAAACATGGTTGGGGGTTCATGCTCATGGTCTATCGGCAACACATCGATTCTAATAATAAAGTCAAAGATTATATAAATAAGACAATATTTTATACTAGCTACACCGGCGAACTTCGTACCGCCATATTTACATATATCTGTCTCAGCTTCCCACAGGCAGTGTACAGTCGCGGACAAAAAACAAACACTTTGCCCGTTACCTTTTATTTTTTTTCTTTCTAGCAAAAAAAGAATGAATGAAATCGGACTATGTGTTATTGAATTACAACTAAGTACATATTTTGACTTTCATCCCCTCTCTCCAAGAAACCGTGCTGAATTTCGGGGTAAAAAGTATCCCATGTCCTACCTCGTAGTGTGAACTCAAATCATGCCTAGTTTCATTTGAATCCATTCAGTAGTTTCAGCGTGATGCGCGGCCAAGATACAGACAGACAAAAATGAAAAAAAAAATACAGTTTTGGCTTCAGTATCGATTATAGAGAGCCCTCCAAAAAAAATTTCAAAATATCTTTAATGTACAGAATTGGACCTGTTACATTTTTATTATAAGTATAGATATAGATCTCGGGTGTAGGCTGTGTTAGCATCTTTAGTCGCCAAATGTACTTCTCTAATTTTATGTTAACCTTGGAACGAATCTGGTGTACAATAAAGAGATCTATTATTATTATCTTAAGACCTGTCAGGTGGCAGAGGCGCGCTTTCCAGCGTCTCATATCAGCCTGAGTGTGGCTGTGGGTGTACGGTACGACTATTCTCCCTCATCGTTCTCATGGGTCAATTGCTGGGGGACGTCGCAACAGTGTTTATCTAAGCAGGTGTTTGGATGTCTTTTAAAAACTGTTCTTGGATTCTATTTATTTTAGGCACAGAATGGCACACCGACATGCGGCCCAGTAGCAATGTCTGGGGGTTTCCACACGCACAAAAATAGGAGTAGGGCAGTAAATAAATACGCACTTCTATTCCATAATGCACCTTATACATAGAGGGATATAGTTTAAAGTGTTAAATTACAACAAAACATTACTTTTCAGGTAAAAATTTACAAATATTTTTTGTTACATTGATACCGTGCGATTGTTGTTTTTCATCATCAATACATATATAATTAACTAAAAAGTAATACGCAACATTTGGATTCATATCTACGAGTATAAATATATCGAGAAGTTTTAATAGTACGTAATGTCTACAGAAACGGGCAATAACTCTTCTACTCAAGGTGGAGACTTCTTGTGGCTGTGAAGATCACAGAAAACTGGTGTGCAGCAATTCTTGTGTTGCTTTTCTACTACTCTGCCTGATGGAAAGTATAAGCAGAATCCAAAAGTGGTGGTCACCATGCTCATTAATAATGCAGAAAATGCAGTATGGTAACCCACACTATGGCGGCCTAGTGTCCTTCTGCATCACTGGGCCTCCGGTCTCGCACTCACCACGAAACACGACATCACGATCGCTGTCATTTTACGTTGATATTCTGTGCGAGGGTAGTACCGCCCCGGTCGACTCGGCCCGTTCGTGCTGAAATCAGCGTGGCTCTACTACCTTCAGCCTCTTCTATATTTTATGAGGTTACTGGCACCCAAACCTCCTCCCTTATTCAGTGGAAGAGTGGGCTCATAGGGCGGTTGTACACTTGTGCCTCTTGGGTTGCAAGTGTCAATGGATGGTTATCACCATAGATCGGAGTAGGTAGATTGATTTGGGGTCAATGAGCTGGCACGTATATATAAATATGGATATGACTCCGGGATTTTGATAATAATAAGATTTTTTTTCAAATTTCAAATGTTGAAATGTGTAGGATGAAGAATATATCAATATGAATAAGAAATATTTAACCATTTTTGCTGTTTTTTTAATAGAATATAGGTGATCGGCCTTCTATCGTAAAAAAACTAAGGCATGTTATCTATGCCACTTGAGTAAATTAAAAATTTTGAAAATGTAAAGTGGACCATTTTGAAGATTATTTTTATGGATTCGCGTATGCTTTAAATGCATTTTTCTTGGCAACGTAAAGTATTTATTGTTCGATTCAGTATTTTTTTATATATTATTTATTTACGTTACAATTGAAAAACAAAACGTGGTATCATGTACTTTACATATATACGAATCATGTTGTTACGATGCCATATCGTAACATCATGATTCATATCTATTTCAGTTTATTACATATATATATATAAATTCTAATAAAAATCCGTACCACATTGATATCTCACATAATCAATATAATCGGTAGTAGACTTTTATATAAGTAAGTTATAGATTGTTTTTAAGTCGCAACAAACTATCTCAAGCTAGCTTTTATATCAAGGCTGAAACAGTCGAAAAGTGGATATCAGGTTATCCTGAATCCCAAACTACTTTACGATCATTCTAGTAGTATAATATACTGTACAAGGTGTGAAAGCCAAGTGAAAACTATAAAGATTTTTTTTTTAAAAAAGGCTGTGTTTAAAAAAAATACAAAATCTAAAGACACATTGAAGGCGCAGTACATAAAGGAACGTTTAAGAAGCCGTAAGAAGAATTTTATTTTGATTTAACTAAGTTCAATTTAAGTTTAAAAAGGCTTATCCATGTTTTGATTTCTATGACTATTCATGGTGCGAGTACGTAAAATCAATCTACCTATTCCGATCACTGGTTATCACTTACCTTCAAGACGTTTACTATCTATACCCTAGCAAATCCACGATTTTATTGGTTTTTATTTTGTTTTCTCGTAACCCAAGTTTTTTCAAAAATAAAAGTAGACAAAGTACTCCTTATAAAATGAAGTGCCAGTGAAAATGCCGTCAAAATCAGTCCAGCCGTTCCAGAGATTAGCCGGAACGGACAGACAGAGAGTTAATATAAATAAAAAAAGATTTATTGATGCAAATGCCATATATTATGTATATTTTCATATGAATATGCATTTAGTAAAAAGATGTAAATTTGAATTTTCAAACAGACACTTCAATTTTATTTATTTGTATAGAATATAGATAGATCAACTCGATCGCCACTACACACTTACACACTCAAAAGTTTTTTTTTACAGTAACTTGAAGTACCTTATGAATCTCATGACCTATCTCCGTTCCCAATAATGAGCAAGCGCCCAACCTATTAAATACCCTATGTTCAACAAATAAGGTTATTATCGAAAGTAAACACACCTGGTTCGGTCCAGTTCAGCCATTATCTGTTGCATTTGTTCATCCTGATGCTCAGGCTCGGGCGAGGTTCTTCCAGGGTGAACAGGAAGGAAGTCTGGAAGGCACATCGATTCCGCACCTGCAATGGGAACACTAGAAGCTGGATAAAAGAAATACAAGAAAACTGGAGTTGAGAGTCCTGGAATTTTCCTGCTTTGGTCAGTTTTATAGAGGAACATGTGTTATTTCTTTCCATCTAACACAAAGGGAGGATTCCTCCTACTAGACGAGGTGGTCATGCCTGTCAGCCGGTAGATATTGGTTTCAGCGTCAGAACTTCTCATATCGCGATTCAGGATTAGCAGTTACTTCGTAGTTTAGCGTGTCTTCGTTAGATGGCACTGTTGTCATACATTTCTACCATGAATACGTTCTTTAGGTCGTAAGTAAGAAAAACTATATTATAGAGCAGTGTTCCGCAAACTTTTCTCGTTCAAGGTACATCTAGGACGATAAAATATTTTGGAGGTACACCATAAATTAAAAAACATTTTTTAAGTAATTAAAAAACAATGTTTCTTATTAGTCAACAAAACTATATTTTACAGTTTAATTGAGCATAGACGATCTCATCTCTTCGTCGATCGTCTTGAAGCGTTCCCTTTTTTTGTTTTTTTATTGTGGTAAGAGTTAAAAATCCTAATTCACATAAATAGGTCATTGCTCCATTTCAAAGGTCCATCGAAATGTTCTACCGTTACTTTAAATATTTCTTATCTAGTTGTATGGTTATACAGTGGCGACAAAATAAAAAGACCCCAGAAATTACAGAATAAAAAATAACAAGTCCTCAGAAATCAGAACAGACTCGTCTGTAAGTGAATTCTTAGAGCTGCTTCCTATTCTGTCAAGCCTATATGCACTGCCCTCAAGCACTTTGGATAGGAAAGAGAGAATAGAAATAGGGCGAAAATTTTCAGGAAGGGAAGAATAAGAATAGGTCGAACATTTTCAGGAAGGGAAGAATAGAAAGAAAATATTCAGGAAGGGAATAATAGAAATAGGGCGAAAATGTTCAGGAAGGGAAGAATAGAAATAGGGTGAAAATGTTCCGGAAGGGAAGAATAGGAATAGGGTGAAAATGTTTAGTAAGGGAAGAATAGCAATAGGGTGAAAATGTTCAGGAAGAGAAGAATAGATATGGAGTGAAAATATTAATGAAGGGTAGAATAAAAATAGGGCGAAAATGTTCAGGAAGGTAAGAATAGAAATAGGGCGAAAATGTTCAGGAAGGTACGAATAGAAATAGGACGAAAATGTTAAGGAAGGCTAGAATAGAAATGGGGCGAAAATATTCAGGAAGGGCAGAATAGAAATAAGGCGAAAATGTTCAGGAAGGGTAAAATAGAAATAGAGCGACAATATTCAGGAAGTATTATATAGAATAGAGATAATATTATAGAGCGGGATACTTAGTTTAAAGATCCGGCAACTACGATGAGAAATGACAATTGATATCATTCTAACTAATAGTGTTTTTGAACTCGGTTCTTCGGAGAAGTAGTTAATAGCAGGAGGGCAGTAGACTACACCTAGAATAACGCTAACTCTCTTGACCAACCCACATTTAGTAGAGATGAACGTAACAAAACGCCTCCCTAGTGCTTTCGCGTAATTAACATCTGTGTACCTAAATGTTTTTCCTTAGGCCGTCTATTTAGGTTTGTGGGATAACCGTATTTTTCCGAGGCACACCAACAGATGACCACGGCACACCCTTTGCGGAACACTGTTATAGAGAAGTAACAAGAGTAAAAATAAACCTGTGGAGAGGCAGTTTACTCTGCAATAGGTACAAATACTAGCAGCTTTGATAAAGTATTCAAATACACACATCAAAAGTGTCTAGGGATCAACATATGTGTCTAGGGATCAACATATATTTTTGCAATAACTTTTCTCCTGATTGATATTAATTAAAATTTTCTTTAAGGATTCATCAAATAAAGTGTTTTCGTTTGTCACAGTAACGATAAACCAAGTCACCTTTGCATTAATAAAGAAATTTGCCATTTTCCTAATAAAAGGATTTTTGACATTTGAACCACTAACATTAAAGTTCGAAAAAAAGACTGAAATAACAGTTTTCTTTAAAATTTTATTAGGTAACTTAAACAATTAATAATCCGTGTTTCTACCGCGAACACTAACACAAGAACATCGGTTTGGCATGCTCAAAATGAGTTCATCCAAATCACGCTGTGGAATGGCCGCCCATGTTCGTTGCAACAACAAAAAAAGGTCTTCTTGCGACTGGATACCCTCCATATTCGGCAGAGCTCTTCTCTGTAGCATATCCCATGCATGCTCAATCGGGTTCAAGTCTGGCGACTGAGCAGGCCAGGGCCAAAGCCACATCTCAATCTCAAGAAATCCGCATAAAAATGCTTGATCCCTAGACACTTTTGATGTGTGTAGTTCAAACACTATATCATAAGAAAATTTAACGTAAAAAAACGCAAGTAAATACGAAACAACTTAACGCAACAATGTTAACCTGAATTCCCAAAAAACGAATTCAGGTTTTTGGTTACTTTTAAAATATCAATAGATAGAAACAGCGACCAAGGTAGCAATAAGAGATCCCCTAAGCTTTAATCTATCTTACTAATATTATAAACGCGAAAGTTTGTAAGTATGGCTGGATGGATGGATGTTTGTTAGTCTTCACGCCAAAACTACTGAACGGATTTGGATGAAACTTTGCAATAATAAAGCTCGCAATACATCAGAATAACACATAGGCTACTATTTACCGCGATAACCGACATATACGCGGGCAACAACTAGTCTTTAAATAATTGTTTTACTGATACTATAACTAGCTGTTGCCCGCGGCTCCGCCCTTTCCTTCAAACTTTCGCGTTTATATTAGTAGGATAAAAAAAAACACTCGCAAGCATTTCAGACAATTTCTTTCTATTACATCTCTCTATAAATTAACTTGAAATGGAATAGATTTATCATATAGTATAATTAACTTTCTTAAGGAAGTGAACAGTAATTGTCCTGTCATAATAAATCAATTTAATATGTACCGCATGTCGCAGTGACGTCATATTTCTAGAAGGGGCGCAAGAGGGAATTCGAAGAGTGACGTCACAAAGGGCATTTTAAGATGTAGTTCATGCTGTAGGATAGCATATTCAATTAATGAGATATGTATTTTCTATTCACAACAAGACAAGCTTAGATCTGACAACATAAGCGAAAATGAACTTTAAAGGGAACTTTATAGAATTCAATATGCCTTAATCTTAATTTTGTACCCTTCAATTAACAACAACCATTTTAAGTATGAAAACAACTTGTTAAAAAAGGGTAAACGTGAATACAAATATACTCTTATCGTTATGCCGAACCTTCATCAGTCTGGAAAAACTAAAGAGGTATGACTATAATGAGGGTGAACAATAATATTCATATAAAAAAAAACTATGTTCAAAATAATATTTCCACTATGAAGTCTTTTAAAATTGGAATTCAATAGATAATAATATTATTTTTTTATATTGTCTCTGACACGACCGCCTGATCCCAAACTAAACAGCGCCTGTTCAATGTAACCGGTGCTGATAAATCTATACTATATAATAATATTATAAAGCTGAAGAGTTTGTTTGTTTGTTTGAAAGCACAAATCTCAGGAACCGCTGGTCAGATTTGGAAAATTCTTTCAGTGTTGGATAGTACATTTAACGAGGAAGGCTATAGGCTATATATCATCACACAACAACCAATAGGAGCGGAGCACTGATGAAGAATGTTACAAAAACGGGGGAAAATTATTACGCTACGCTCAATAGGAGACGTTAACGACGCTGCGTGGGTCAGCTAGTATACTTATATGTTTCCAAATTCCTCAGGTTCCACTTTTATTGGATTCAGATATTGGACTTTTATTTCAGTTTAATCATAATTTATTGACCAATTTTAAGTTCAACTCCGGTTCAAGCAAAATTAATCAGCTAATGAATAATATAGGACCATTGTTTTCCTTACTAACAATTTTGTTTATTGTAGTAGAAACAGCACCTGCGCTGTGTTTCACCGAATGAGTAAGGATACCGGAGGCCCATACTCCAACCCCTCCCCCCTTCCATCTCCCTATCCCCCAAAGGCCGGCAACGCACTTGTGACACCTCTGGTGTTGCGGGTGTCCATGGGCAGTGGTAATCGCTTACAATCAGGCGAAACGTCTGCCCGTTTGCCCAATTTTAGTACATTAAAAATAAAAACAATGTATGTCATCAGCACAGCAAAGAGAAAGAAAACTTCATACAAATCTTCACCAACCCTGGTTACCTGGATGGCCTGGTTGATGGCAAAAGGCATGCCCCTTAAATAAGTGAAACTAAACCTATAGTCAAACAAGAAAAAGCTTAAAAACTATAATGCAACTATGTAAAACTTTTGTTAAATTTATACAGCCTATGTCACTCGAGCCATGAATTATTACGAATCTATTGACATCTCATTCATTAAAATTAGTTCACGTTGAGATGACATCATTCCCATTCATTTAATAGTTTTTTTAATATTGTCTACATTTGTAAAATGTCAACATGGCTAGGAGGGATAGCTTGGCTAGGGGGGGCTGTACGGAGCATAATTACTCTACTTCATTCATTAATTTCTTACATATATTGTTACTATCAACTAATTGCCTCCAATCAACTGTAGGAATTCTTAGTAATCTAATAGGAACTTGTACATAGTACTTTTAAAACTATTTTACTAAATAAAGTAACTCACCAGCATTCGTAGGCAGATCTAAAGGGAAGGTACTTCTTGGAGATACATTTCTCCTGTCCGCTGTATTGACAGATTCAGTCAGGTCCAGATTCAGATGAGGGGGCAGATCTAATGGCAATGGTGCAGCTGCCTCAGCACCAGCTGGCAAATCCAGTGGCATACCACTGCTTCCAGCTTGTCCAGATTCGTTTGATGTAGATGCAGCACCCATATAAGCTTCATAATCGTAACTCCTACCATCATAATTTCCATATTGCAAATTATTGTGCATCCTCTTCTTTCGACCCAAGGAAGAGGATGACCCCGCATTGAAACTAGTATTAAATGTAAAGTCCGGTAAGTTATCCAAATCCACCGATATTGGCCCGTTAAAGTTCAAATATGCCTGTTCAACCAGAATGTGGTCTTGCACAAAATCTGGTAATGAAGGTATCCCTAGAGGCTCCGAAGCCAAATTTGGTCTGTGATAAAACGGCACGTCAACATTGTCCGCGTATAAGTTATGCTTAGATTCAGAGTTATCCACTACACTAAAAGGTATTTCTACGGAACTACTTGAGGAGGTGTTGTCACTTGTACGATGGCTGCTGCCCTCGTTGGTCTTCTCTTTGGCTTGGGAGTCAGTGGAGCGCGACTTGTCCCTCCGCACATCGGCGTGCACGTCTATTTTGGTCGGCGAGTGCTGCACTGTGTTTGCATACACTTTCGGACGAGCGCCAGTGTTTTCGTATGTCGAGTTACCCGGCAGAGACAGATCCCGCTTCAAGAAATGTCGAAACGAAAACGGATTCTCATCCTTCCGCGTCGCCCCTGTAGACTCTGTAAGAAAAACTAAAAGTCAACGAAGAATGCCTTTATATTTAGGACAAAAAACAACTTCGTAAACTTACTGGAAGAAGAACATTTCGCCTCAGTGGACGATGTTTCACCGTTTTCATTGCTATTGTATTTTGTTTCTTCGATACCTAAATCTGGCTTCGCATCATTTTGTTCATTGTCCTGAGAGGATCCTGGGCTACTCGATTTTTCAGGTGAATTCCTATTTGAAACACCGTCTTCGTCCTCCGCCATGATAACGAAAAATGACAGTTGTAAAAGGCGTTCGGAAACAGTGCTGTAATTTGCTGTTAAGTGTTGTGTTCAATAATCAAATAAAAAAATAACATCCCTTGCCAAATTCATGAACGACACACATTTCTCATCAAATTTTCATTAATACATAAATACATTTTATATATTTTTTACCCTTTATAGATTAATTAAACATTTAAACAAAAAGTTCCTTTGATAATTGCAGATTAAAAAAAGTTTTTTTAAGTATTCAGAATCAAAGTAAATAAAAATATTCACTGTTCACTGCTTGTTTTTTTACTTTTATAGTTATAGAATACGTAACCTGAAACCTTGAACCTTAACGTTGTGTTTTTGCAAAATGTCTAATCCAAGTAGGTACTTAGTTAGATAATTACACAATCCGTGTAGAACGACAGTTTGGGGTACCAAACAACATTGAACCTAGTCTACTACCTACAATATTAATTAAATAGGTCGATGACCTTCTTGGTCGAACAAACTTCTCGGCCTGGAAGATCATTGAACCATTCAGTAACTTTATATCATCTATTCATGTAATAGTAGGGTTTACCTTCAAGAAATAATACGTAATTCTGTTCAAAACAAACGATTTATTCGATCATTTTCGTATTTAGTAAATTAATATTTTGAATGCGATTGTTTATGAGTTTATTTGTGTGTAATGTTTTCACGCTTTAGGTTCTCAAACAATCCTCATTAAACTAAATTTTTCATTTACCAAAAATCATCAACTAACTACTAACTCTTAAGTTATATTAACTAAACTAATAACTAGCTTTAGGTACCTATAGCATGGTAAGCTTGAAAGGTAATAATAGGTGCCAGGGCAAAACTAATACTAAGTTTTATAGCTTACCTCTGACCTTGTTTACTACTAAGCCATTTCTCAGACCGACCAGAGTGGAAAGGGAGCCTACTCTGAAATTAAAGATTGTGTGATTTTTGTTAATTCAGATCCCTAACCAGGCAGAGCCTGTAATACCGTGTAACGACCGAGCGCTGGGCACGTCGTTATTGCGGCGGTAAGACCCGTTATGGAGGATTGGCTTGAGAGGCGTCACGGGACCCTCTCATACCGGCTGACGCAGGTGATCACTGGAAAAGGATGCTTCGGAGATTGTGTCTGATCCGCAAGGAGCAACGCCTGGGTGCCTCCACTGCGATGGCCAGACCGTTGACAAGGCGCTCTGCACGCTGGCAGTATGCCCGGCGTGGGGGTTGCCGAGGCGTGATCTCGTGGCGGCCATCGGGGTGGGAGTTCTCTCGCTCGGTAACATGATTGCAGCCATGTTGCGGAGCGAGAGCTCGTGGAACTTCGCCGTTTCTTTCTGCGAGCAAGTTATGCTTACCAAGAAGACGGCGTAGCAGGACCGGGAGAGGTTTAGAACTTTCCCGGTCCGCAAAGCCCGGGGACCAGGGGCCGGGGGCCAGGTATCGCAGACGACTCGGGCGCCGGAGATCGAAAAATGATCTCCGTCCTCCATAAGTGCATGCCTGAGGGTGACAGATGAGGCCATCTGTCTAGCAGAAGCCGGCCCGGGTGGGGGCAGCAAAGGAATCATCGGAGTTTCCACACAGGAAACTGCAAACCGTAGATGGCCCGAGGTACGTCGGGGTCCCAAGGTTTTCCTTTCTAGGGTGCACCTGGTTCCCCGGCTTCCTAGTACCCGCACGGCATGCGGTTTTAGTACGACATGCCACCTGGTTTCCAAGGGGATTTCAGCACGGAAAAAAGGTATAATTCAAGTATAAAAATATCAGCTCCTTCAATAAGTAAATGAAACGGTTACTGTAAGACGAGTTTTTATTACATATATTATAAGGCTCTTTTTATTATTCCATATTGTACAATATCGAAGTGTCTCGCTACGTACTTTACAACAAATATTAAAAATAACAGTGGTTTATTTTAACACAAAATAAATTCGTTAACAATAAATGCATTAATTACTACATTTTGTATTAAGTTATTTTTATAAAAATAGTGAAATAATTTTAAAGAGTCTGAGCATAGAGTATAGTTTAAGCGTCACACATTTTTTAAATGTATTAGAAAATATTCTAAAGTAGTTCTACACATAAATCGAAATTGGCGCCAGGCGCTTGACATTCTCACTTTTTTATTTTATTATAACGGAAGACCGCTCAAACAAACTTAACGGCGTAAGAATGATTTAAATGAACTTCGATTTTTTAACAACAAATTATGTATAAATAAGGACATTTAATTCTAATGATCAACGGGAATATTTATTAGATAAAAAGTTGCATAATATTTTTCAAACACAAATTAGCAACGAAATCTATTTAATTTTGCAAAAACATAAGTACCTACAATTTTTTTTGTGAAGATTAATATAATTATTTTAAAAATAAATTTGGCACAGATCAATACCAACAATTAATGACAAGATCTTGTATAAAACTCGACTTTTGCTTGTTTCGCCAAAATAAGCGAACCTAATATAATTATTATCATGATTATAATGTGTAATATCTGACATTTCATCTACCAAGTCTAGCACCACGCGCGCTCACTGGTTGAAGCAAATATCGAACGTTTTTCTTGCTTTCTGTTACACACTTCCGTCGCTTTTCACATAATGACTTCCACAGACTTCAGGAAAAGTTCAAGAATATTTTTACGTAGACATGAAATTTTTTCTATGCGTTGTTTCGTGGTGAATATAACACTATTTTATTTTTAAGTATAATCGGTGAAACAAACATATTATGCAACAAGGGAATTAATAAAAATGTAATAAAAAATATTTTCCATTATTAATGGACGTGTTTATTACTCTTAACATTCGTAACATTTAAAGTACTTCTTTAGATTGTTATTAAAAATAAAAATATTTAGGTAGGTATATAAAATAACAGAACTAGAGTTTATATTGAACAAAGGATAATATATGGCACTAATCGTTGTAATGTTAAATATATTTAATTTATTAAACACAATGCTGGTGATTCTGTTGTTGTCATCACTAAACTAAAGTTCACTAAAATTTGCTATTGGATTATATACTTTAATCTCATCTGCCTACAATACATTTATCGATTTCTTACATCTCAGCTTTCACTATATTTAGTTCAGTACCAACTAAAAGTTCATCAGAGGTAAACGTTTCACCAATATTTATACAAACTGGTATTTTGAAAGAATTAATTAAATTAGTTTGACTAAAAACTCTTTGAAGCGATACAGTTGATCCAATGAAATGTATAATAATGTGTACATATTAACAATAATTGCTTGAAAAAATAATATTTACAAAATGTAACGTTTCTGTCTTCGCTAAATTATACATCACTATAAGACTTATATCGGTTTTAAATTTCCCAAAAAAAAAGTTTCTATCTAAAAAAATTGCTAAAAACATCTAATCGTCTATTCTGTAGTGCAAACAGAAATAAAAACGTAGATTTATCAGTCTTTAGGTCGTGAAGGAAGAATGATTTCAAGGGGACGAAGACGCATTGGCTCATAGGTTTTGACATGATTACAATACAAACAGAAAAAATACCGTGTTTTTGTAAAGGATACCTAGAGTAAAAATCGTTTTTAAATTAGTAAGAATACCGAGAGTACAAATTCAATTAATTATCTGTAAACAGGTAGATGTTATTATTACAAATAATTAAAGCAATGTAATACGCTTTTTGGGATGCAACCAATTTAATGTTAAAACTTATTAGGTATATGGTTAGAGCAGTGTGAGAGTGCAGAGATATGTGGGGAGTTAATTTATTGTAATTTTCATTTGTCCACAAAAAATAACGAAAACAAAAAACTACATATTCTAAGGACTGAATGCAAAATCAACTGTTTTCACTCTTTTCGATTTAAGATGTTAGGAAAAATATGAAGTGAGTACAAACATTTCGATTAAAAAAAACATTTAGTCAATAAGTAATTGTAAAATACAAAATTAATTAAAAACGTTAGGAGTTTGGAGATCATTCTCTCGATTATTGCACTTAAAACATCAAATGTAAATAATGTAACACGACTTTTGTTACCCTAAGCCCATGTTCAGATGACGAGCGTTCAACGCGCGTTTTGCTAACGCGCGTTTACAACTACATGTAATTTGTTCTAGGAGTACACATGCTAACGCGCGTTTTTACATGAAGTTGTTAACGCGCGTTAGCAAAACGCGCGTTGAGCGCTCGTCATATGAACATGGCCTAATATAAAACAACTGTGAACAAGACATACAAATTATGCCGGGACGTTCAAATTTCGAAAATAATTAGCTCGTCGCTCGAAATCGTTCGAAGATGGCGCCAATAAAATAAAAATTTGAACATTCCTTTACATACAAAGTATCCACGCTTTTAACTATGTACAATACAACGTAATATGTAACAATACATATTATTCTAATATTAGCTACACATCTTCAATAAATAATCGCTATTCGCGATGGTATTTAGTCTCCATTTCATAAGAATAAATGCCATTTACTTTTCTTATTCTTCTTTAATAATATACTGCATTGGCATCAAAAGAATGCGTACTGTCATAAACAAATGATTTTAACATATTTTTATTTAATTTGCGATCATAAACAAAATTGACTATTTAAATATAGATAGAACAGTAGACTATTTTTCGAGAAAGGGGGATTGATAAAATCGTCTAAAAAGTACAATTTCTTCGGATATTTCATTGTTTACTTTACAAAAAAATATAGAATAAGATGCAAACTATCGTAAAGAATTCAATAGAGTAAAGATCACCTTTCCCACATTTCCTTGCCAAAGGTAGCTTTCATCTACGAAACATAATCTAAACTTCAAGTTACAATAATGTCACAAAGGTTAGTGAAATGTTTTACTTTCTAGAATCAAACTCACTTGTACTAAAAAAATTATACTCTTTCCATTTCTTTATTTTCTTTTTGACAGTTCGAGAAATTTTGAAATTAGTGACGCCCTCACCCATTACCGATTCGATTTGAAACGAATAGCGATTTTATTTATGAAGAACTTTCAATCGATTTAATTAAATATTTTTTGTTGAAATATTACTTATTCCTTTATTAGTTTTTTATATTATGTACGAAATAAACAAAAATATAAATAATAAATCTGTAAATTAGATGAATAAACAGAGTTATTGTTCTTTACTCTTGGTTTGATCCTAAATTCCAAGATTTCGACTTGATTCCTTGCAAAAATTCAATCTTGGAGTCATAGATACTATTTTTATTTCCTTTTTTTATAAAATTTACAGAAAAAATACTTGCATGAAGTCAAATTATTTTTATCATATGATCGATTTATCGTATTTGAAGTACTGTTTTATAGTCTGTGGTTGCTTGTTATGCACAGACCACTTCACTAAAGTACCGTCACCGTCAATAAAGTACGACATTACTGTAGTACATAATTCCGAAAAAAAAGGTAATTTATAGGCGTGAGCTGTCAAAAAGAAAATAAAGAAATGGACAGAGTATAAATGTTTTACTGTGTTACAGTATTGGTAATCTTAATTACATGTTTAAATTTAAAAATAAATACATAAGTACGAGCTTTTCTTTCATTGCATTTAGTTTTACTCCAATAAATACAACAAAATCAAACTCATTCACATAATGAAATAAATACAACCCTATAAAAACAAATTATTATGCAGTAGAATAACGGCCATTATTATGCGAAAGAAGCAATCACGCTCACGCTTATAGATCGACGAAATAGATTATTCAATTTTTTTGTACGTTTTTTTTTATGTTTGACCCTGCCAAAATGACTCTACTCTGCCTGATGGAAAGCAAAAGCAGAATCCAAAAGTTGTGGTCAAGATACTCACTGCGAATTCAGACAATGCAACAATGCAGCATGGTGACCCACACCATGGCGGGCTAGTGACGTTCAGAAAAATTATACTCTGTCCATTACTTTATTTTCTTTTTGACAGCTCACGCCTATAAATTACCATATTTTTTTTCGGAATTATGTACTACAGTAATGTCGTACTTTATTGACGGTGACGGTACTTTAGTGAAATGGTCTGTGCATAACAAACATTCACAGAATATAAAACAGTACTTGAAATACGATAAATCGATCATGTGATAAAAATAATTTGACTTCATGTAAGTATTTTTTGTGTAAATTTAATAAAAAAAGGAAATAAAAATTGTATCTATGACTCCAAGATTGAATTTTTGCAAGGAATTAAGTCGAAATCTTGGAATTTAGGATCAAACCAAGAGTAAAGAACAATAACTGTTCATTCATCTAATTTACTGATTTATTATTTATATTTTTGTTTATTTCTTACATAATATAAAAAACTAATGAAGGCATAATTAATATTTCAACAAAAAATATTTAATTAAAACGATTGAAAGTTCTTCTATACTTATAATAAAAATGTAACAGGTCCAATTCTGTACATTAAAGATATTTTGAAATTTTTTTTTGGAGGGCTCTCTATAATCGATACTGAAGCCAAAACTGTAATTTTTTTCATTTTTGTCTGTCTGTCTGTCTGTCCGTCTGTCTGTCTGTCTGTCTGTCTGTCTGTCTGTCTGTATCTTGGCCGCGCATCACGCCGAAAATACTGAATGGATTCAAATGAAACTTGGCATGATTTGAGTTCATACTACGAGGTAGGACATAGGATACTTTTTATCCCGATATTCAGCACGGTTTCCTGGGGGGAGGGGTTGAAAGTCAAAATATGTACATAGTTTTAATTCAATAACACATGGTCCGATTTCATTCATTCTTTTTTTGCTGGAAAGAAAAAAAAATGAAAGATAACGGGAAAAGTCTTTTTTTTTGTCCGCGACTGTACACTGCCTGGTGGGAAGCTGAGACAGATATGTAAATATGGCGGTACGAAGTTCGCCGGGTCAGCTAGTCGTAAATAAAATCGCTATTCGTTTCAAATCGAATCGGTTATGAGTGAGGGCGTCACTAATTTCAAAATTTCTTGAACTGTCAAAAAGAAAATAAAGTAATGGACAGAGTATAGCTATAAGTTAACATAAACTACCTTGGAAAAAAAAACTAGTTTAAAAAATTATATCCATGCAAATTATCTATACACTGTCAAGGATCACAGTTATAAAAAGAAAATAAGGTTTCATGTAAATATGTTAAACTCATTTGTACGTGACAAAATTTGGCAACAATTTTAATACTAAACTACGAAATACAAACTCCGAAAAGTATTTTAGTTTTGCTGAATAAATCGTTGAAAAATAATTTGTCTACATCACTCGTTCTGGAAAATCTACCGACTATATACATTTCATACATTTATTACATTTATTACATTTTCCATAAGCTAATATAGGAGACATGTGACGAAAACTCACTTCACTTGATTCAAAAATCGAATAAAATTTAAATATTAGAACATCCTATTTAAAATACCAAAGACAAAAGTTAGGTTTTTTATTACAAATTAATTACATAGATAGGAAGTGAGCTTTCTCCACTTATCCAGGTTTAACTAGCGTTTTACTTGTGTCCAGGTAAACTAAACTCTATGTGCACACGATAGAGTGCACAATTAAATGTGAATATACCTTAAGCTATTTGGTTCTGTCGTGCTTCGTGGACCATCATCACGCTTCATACACATAACTATAACAGATAATATACTAGTAATTAATTATATGTTATCTCATAAACTGTAACTGTACAATAATTGTGGATAAAAAATAAATGTTATTGAGCATTTTTTTAGAATTTAATCTCGCAGGTTTAAATTACAATTGTACTCAAAATATGGTGGTAAACTCGAAAGGTGATGGTGACAGGTAAGATCGAAGTGAAAAGACCCACAGGCCGTAGTTTAGTTTAGGCCGTTTTGCTCTACTCCTATTATTTAATGTAAGGTAATATAATATAAACAAGTAAAATTTTAACAAAATAAAAACCGACTTCAAGGTTCGACTCCATTTTGTCTTGGATGCCATCATCAGATCTTAGTGTCCTTATCATGGTACCACCGTTGGGATATCTCCTTTCCATTAAAAAAAGAATCATCAAAATCGGTTCATGAACGACGAAGTTATCCGCGATCAAACATAAAAAAAACATATACGGTCGAATTGAGAACCTCCTCCTTTTTTGAAGTCGGTTAAAAACATGTTTCTTTCGAAATCGTAATTCCATAAAAGAAGCTACATCAACTATCTCGAGGAGAAATAAAAGTTTTTCCAATAAATAAAAAAAAAACAATTTTAAAATTTTCAAGAATAACATTAAAATAAAATTATACATTATTTCTATATTAACAGCGAAGTTTTGTTCCATCTTTAAATTATGTTACATTTATGTTTAATATTTTCCTCAGTAATTTGTGTCAGCCATTATTAAATTAATATTCTTAACATTTGGGACATCTTAACACACAACACCATCTATTCCCCAACTAAGCCGAGCTCGTATTATGGGATGTATACTGTTTTTGTAAATACATACATATTATACATAGAAACACCCAAACACAGAAACATAAATTTGCAGATCATACAAAGATTTGGGCCGACCGAACCCGAGAGCACAGCAGTCGCATATGCTACCACTGCGCAACCGAAGCAGTCTGACATCCGAGTATGACTCATAAATTACTTTAGGGCTTTTTTCCAGTAAGTTTAATCTCAATAAATTATTATTTCCTTCTGATCTTTTTATTCATAATTAATAATTTTAACAAAATTATAAAAAACGATTTCAACCACACAGGAAGCTTCAGCTTTCAAATAAAAAAAGAATCATCAAAATTGGTTCACCCAGTCGAAAGTTCTAAGGTAACAAAAATAGTCGAATTGAGAACCTACTCATTTTTGAAGTCGGTTAAATGTGATTGAACAATCATTATATCCTCGTCTGGCCATTGTAGTATAAAATAAGTTGAGGTTAAATATGCAGAGATATATTTACTTAGCACATTACGTGGGGTAATCCAAAAAGTGCATTGGAGACTTGTTATCATAAAACTAATATTAGCGTGTTGTATGACCGAGTGACGTAATACCCACACCACATAAACGACACACTATTTGTGAGGCAAGTTGTTAAAAGGAAAGTATATTTAATTAAAATTGTATACAAGCACTTGAAAAGAAGTGCATTAGAGTTTTTACGACTAGAAGATCGTTATTATAGCTGGTTCATAATTTAATTTTGGAATATACAGTTCGAAGTTTAAACCCCAACTGTAACGGATAGAGGTCTCAGAGTGTCTCTGTCCAAATCCAAGGACAATTTAGATTATACATAGTTTTACTTTGTATTATGTATCTGAAAATACCTAATGAAGTTCCAGCAATTGTTTGGACTAATACTAATCAGCTTTCCGCTATTGTTCTACGAAGGGAAATCTGTCATTTTCAGTTGGATAATTGTCAATTTTTGCTTTACTTCAAGAAACTCTTGCAGGACCAATCTCTGAAATAAATTGCCGCTAGTAGTATATCCAGACCGATAAGACCTATAAGAAAAGAACGAACTTCCACCTTAAAAGCCAGCATCGCACTCATGATTCTTGAGTTGCCATATTTCTAACAGTATAATAAATTAGATTTTTTCTTGGAATATAGAAGCATAGACAACTATCCTTCTATGGGTAATAGTCAAAGAAATATGTCGGGATCAGATTTCTTCTTATTAGCCTTTATAACTAGCACGATTATTTTGAGGTCAGTTACTAGTTCAACCGATTTTATCTAAATGCCAGTTTTTCCACAGAGCGACTAGCATCGGACTTCCACAACCCTGAGGGCGAACCGAATTCGATTTTTTTGCTTCTAAAAAGACAACTTCCTTATAAGAATATATCCTGTGTCACGGGGGACTATACAAACATACATGAAACGGACACAAAGAACACCCAGACTCAGAACAACAATTTGTAGATCATACAAAGTGATGTTCCATCAAGGATTTGAACCCACAACACTTGGCGCAGTAAAAAACGGTGTGACGACCGCTTAAACCACTAGGCCAACCGTGCAGTCGAATTGAACGATTTGTCAATACTGATATACTGTCAATGATACTGTATGATCCCAAAACGCTGGTCAACGGCTTTACGTGCTCTCCGAGACGCAAACAACGCCAAACTTCTATACTCCGGGCTATTATTAAAAGTTTCTTATATGAAGATTCGTAAAAGAAAAACTGTAGTCAAGTAAAATGTAGAGAATCAGGTAGGCCGACTAGACTGTAACTAAAAAGAATTTGGGTAAATTCTATTTTATTCAAATTCCTTCTAGGAACAAATTATTTTTGGAAAATTTGCTTCTTTAGTCCAGTATTTACAAAGAATTCGAAAACATACATAGCTCCTTATCTGGCAAAAGTATATCCGAATGTAGGTACAAAATTTCTAAGCCGAAATCATTTTGAGTACAATTGTGTCAAAACAGTTACAATATAATACTAATTATTATTTTTACGGGAATTAAAGCGATCACTTATTTCAAGGTATTACATACCTCTGTTTTGCCTGACGTTTCGACCAGGTTTCACTGGTCGTGGTCACAGGCTGACCCTGAAATAAGTGATCGCGTTAATTCACGTAAAAATAATAATTATTATATCATAGAACGCGAAAGTTTAAAAGTTAGAATATAATACTAATTTTAAACGTGTATCTTGAAGCGTGTAGTGTATGAAACAATTCAGTCAGTGCTTACTGAGCGAGATGTAACCAACATCGGTGAGAAAGAAACAGTTTCCTTTCCCAATCGCAATCCTCTTGGAGGTAACATGGCAAATAGTATTAATTTTAATATCACAGGGTGGTCACCCTTCAAACGTAAGTTTCTTCAGCCTCGGACGTCCGTATGCAGTGTCTGAAGCATGGGTGGGTTGTGCCCTAGCTGGACCGTTCTTCGGAGACGCTGTCCACGTCAGTGGAAGCACGGGGCGTTGGCTAGCTGATGGAAGAGCTGCTCGATGTGGATAGCGTCTCTCTGCCTAGCTCTGCCTGCATGATGGCTATCGTGAGCTCCTTCCGCGCTTTCTGCACCACCCACACCATTAGGGTTATGCCGATTAGTATCTGAAAGTGATAAAAATCATATTTAGCTTTTGAAGTATAGTCTACCTGTAGTAAAATGTTCTACGTGGACGTTTTAGACATATTGGGACAGATTAAGGCTCAGATAAATAGAATAATTCCTACTATATTTTTTTTGAAGTTTATATTCTGATGTGATGTTTTTGCGTTTGGTCTGAAATTGGAGGTTAATGGTATCATATATATACACATTTCCATGACTTCATCATTAGATTTTAAAGCTATAAATTAAAAAAACACATGGCCAGATCCATTAAACAGTATTATTTTTAGTTTAGGTACCAAAACGTTGAAATTAATTTGTCATTAATGGAGTAACATACTTTGCTATAGCTCAATCATACTCGTTTCTTTTTAAAAAAATACTGAATAAATTCATCACTAGTTCTCATGTCTTGGTCTCTGTAAAGTTAGCGGTTCGCACCGCGACAGAGACAAGCGACCAAGACAGGAGACCGCGACAAGTGTCTCGGTCTCTTCTGTATGTACTGTAATCTGTCTCCTGTCTCGGTCTCGCTCGCGAACTGTTGCTTATACATTGCCTATGGTCAAGTGACTGTCGCCGTCTCCGGTCGCGGTCTCCTGTCTCGGCGCGAACCGCTACCTTTACAAAGACCTGAGAACTAGTGACTCTAACTATTATAGTTCATCTCATCAATTACCATCACCTCGAGAGCTATGGGTAGATGAAGATGTGCTAAGTCTGGATGCATTTATTTATATACGAGTATTCGTTTATTTATTATTCTGTAAAAACCCAATGATGTATTTTCCTTATGTAAGATTCGTTTTTTTTTTTTTTATGTTTGGCCCGCCAAAATGACTCTACTCTGCCTGATGGAAAGCATAAGCAGAATCCAAGAGTGGTGGTCACCATACTCATTGCGAATGCAGACAATGCAGTATGGAGACCCACACTATGGCGGCCTAGTGATGCTGCTGCATCTTTTAGTCTAGTCAACAAGTATGGTACTTGATGACTAGACTAATTGGGCCTCCGGTCTCGCACTCACCAACGAAACACGACAGCACGAACGCTGTCATTTTACGTTGATTTTCTGTGCGATTCGTGTTTTAATGAGGAAATAAATGTATGTAAATTAATGCTATACCTAACTAAATTGCATTTTTTTCTATTGTGTGGAAACCCCTCATGATTTATCAACTGAATGGTGACGAGGTACAGCAGAAAAATTAAACATTGTTCCGGATGTTATGGATCTATGGCAAGGGACTGGGGATGCCCTAGGAAGTCTCTAAGAACCCTTACGCTATCAGAGCATGCTATTATGCTTTAATTCTTAATGCATTTATTCTGCAATTAGGTTACATGAACATTTTTGCAAGTTAATAAATAAAATAGTATATAAACTAAACAGTTATTTATTTAGAATGGTAATCAAAACTAAAAAAAAGGGCCTATCTTAATCTATATATTTCTTGTGTGCGTGTGTATGTGACTGAACTCCTCCTAAACGACTGGACCAATTTTGATGAAATTTTTTGTGTGTGTTCAAGGGGATCTGGGAATGGTTTAGATTCACAAAAAAGGCTGGACCGATTTTGATGAATTTTTTTGTGTCTAAAAAAAAAGCAAAACAACGTTTGCCGGATCAGCTAGTGTCGTGTAAATATGTAATTAAAATTATCTTAGGTAGTAGGAGTAGGTTTAAACTGTGAAAAAATTAAAAGTAACTTGAAAATCCAAATGTCACGTGTACGAAGTAGCGGGCAGAGCTAGTATTATATATGTATGCGAAATCATCATCATTTGACTGTAGTTTTCCCTGTTTTATTTGTGGTCGGTGCAACGCAAACTTGCTTGGTTTTTTAAACGATGCTTACCTAAGCATGTATTCGTTTTGAGATGGAAGAAATGAAGACAACAAATTGAAGTAAAGAAAATGGATAGAGCGAGAGACGATAATGGAATGAAAAATGGGACTGAGACTCCAGCAGGCCGGAGGGGTATGCCAGCAGGGCAGAGGCAACCACGGGCCACACATTCCTGAAGTCTATTGTAGAATTCAGACTCAACTAGTCTTTACTAGGTAGCCCTTTATAGATGATGGTGCACCTTCAACGTTAATATTTAAAACTAGCTGACCCACGCAACCTCGTTTGCGTCTCCTATTGCCCGTAGCGTAACAATTTTCCCCCGTTTTTGAATCATTCCTCATTGGTGCTCCGCTCCTATTAGTCTTAGCGTGATGATATATAGCCTATAGCCTTCCTCGATAAATGTACTATCCAACACTGAAAGAATTTTTCAAATCGGACCAGCGGTTCCTGAGATTAGCGCGTTCAAACAAACAAACAAACAAACTCTTCAGCTTTATAATATAAGTACAGATAAACAACAAAACAAGACTAAGACATCAAAATAGCAGATAAAATGACCATGACAACCAAGTGAAAGATCATAACAGTCACATAAATAAATTTGTATCCCTATTACAAGGCCTAATATAGATCAGTCTGCCGTTACCAGACGGACTTTTAACTAAAGCTATGTAGGTTCATAACGAAACCCAACAGAGAAGACTCAAGCAAGAAAAACTGATGGGTTATATATTTAAATGCCTCCTGCGTTCTCAGTTGCATGGAACCCTAAAATAAAAGATTTAGTCAGAACGTAGTGTTTGTACTTTAACATTTCGTGCGAGCAAAGCCCTGAGGATATTTATGTGCCCCATACATATTTAAATCCATGGGAAGTCGCCGTGAACTGAAGGGCGACTCGGGCCGATTGTAAAATATAATTGCGCCCAGGATCGCACGCAAGCCTTTAACCGCCTTCTACTATTACCGAATATTATTACAGTTTTCATGTTAAAATAACTCTGCTGAAGGATTTACATATGAAATATCTCGTGACCTTGACCTTTTGAGACTGGTATTTAGTAGGGTTGTTATTATTCAAATAGGAGACTTATTTTTATAAATTTCCCTTCTTTATAAATGTCAACTCTGTTACTAAGTTTCAATCTAAATTAAACTAAGCAGTCTAAAGTGGTTCTCTGCTCAATATAGGTCTCTCAGAACTTGGTTCTTCAGTCATCCACATCCAAACTTAGCTGAATCAGCTTTAAAAATCAAAAATGTACAACATTTTTGATTTTACACACCCATTTGATACACCCATTCAAGATTGTGTTGCTGTTACATATGGCAGATCTTGATAGACAGATAAGGACAGCTTTTCTCGCCAGGATATACGTAGATACGGATACTGGGGTCATCACTAGTGTGTTTATAAGTCGTTGTTCCATGACTTGTCCGGCATGTACTAGATTATATTAGAAGTAGATTGATTGTTGATTGACACCGACAGTTGACACAATTCGTTATAATCAATTTGTGAGACCACCTTTGCTGTATCCTTTTAATTAATACATGAATGCTTTGATAATTTAATTCGTGTTTTATAACAAGAAAGAAGTTTTTTTGATTTACGAGATTACAATCATCAACAAACATCTATCGTTCTGTTTTTCCGAGTTTTTTTTTTGTTAAAAAAAAGACAACTCCCGCACTAGAAATAAATCCTGTGTCGCGGGGGACTTTACACACATACATGAAACGGACACAAATAACACCCAGACTCAGAACAACAATTTGTGGATCACACAAAGTGTTGTCCTATGTGGGATTTGAAAACTTGGCGAAGTAGGAAAGGGCGTGGTGACGGTTAAACCACTAGGCCAAACGTGCAGTCAGTTTCCAACGTGCAGGCAGTCGTTTTCCAACCTTAGATGTCCATTTCCAGGACGTCACTAGAATTATACCAACTGCCTTGGTGGCACAGTGGTAGCGTATGCGACTGCTGTGCTTGAGGTCTCGGGTTCGATTCCAGGGTCGGACCAAGTGTTTATATGATCTGCAAATATTTGTTTCGGAGTTTGGTTGTTTTCTATGTTTAATAGGTATGTATTTACAAAAAAAATGTATCTAAGTATATATATCAGTTGTCTAGTACCCATAACACAAGCTCTGCTTATCTTGGGACTAGACGGCGTTGCGGGTTAGATGTTCGAAATATTTATTGTTATTTATTATAAATTATTATTATTTATCCTTTTTTTTTTGCTCCGTAGTCGGGTAAAAATAAAATAAATGAATATAATAAAGTCTAATTCACTGATGATGATATTATTATATTCGTCGCAATATATTGATTAAAGCTATAGTTCAAAAATACATTCAGACTGTACACTCTGTACAGGAACCAATCAAGATTGGAGAGCAATTAGCCGTATGATTAAAAAGCTTCCTCCTTCTAAACGTCCAACCATCGTCACTAATCAGATTGATTGATTGATAAGGAGGGACGTACACTCCCTCCCAACTAAAATACCAAGTAATTTCCTAATGGTCGAATACTTTAGCACTCATTTAAGAGACTTGGTCGAATTGTTGACCCATGCTAGCACCATGGACGCCTGGACTGGAGTCATACCACAGCCTCACAGCAGTAAGCTTTTGGAACATGTTGGAATCACGAAACTAGTAGGTATCCGTTTTGTATGTTTCGAAAGAGTATGTTCGACTGCACGTTTGGCCTAGTGGTTTAACGGTCACCATGCCGTTTCCTACTTCGCCAAGTGTCGTTAAAATCCCACGTAGGACAACGCTTTGCGTGATCCACAAATTGTTGTTCTGAGTCTGGGTGTTCTTTGTGTCCGTTTCATGTATGTTTGTAAAGTCCCACACGAGACAGGATTTATTCCTAGTGCGGGAGTTGTCTTTTTTATAATTAAAAATAAAAAAGTGTTTGAAAAGGCCTACTCGAAATTTAAAATTTTAACAAAAATAAACCGACTTCAAGAACTGGACCAAATTGAAACGGGACCACGGGGACACTCGGGAAGCACCAGCTTTGAAATAAAAAAAGAAAAATCAAAATCGGTTAACCCAGTCGAAAGTTCTGAGGTAAGAAAACATTTAAAAAAATGTAGACAAATTGAGAACCTCCACTTTTTGGAAGTCGGTTAAAAAGCATTTGATTTGAATCCAAGACCTCAGGCTTAGCAATCAGGGTCACGAACCACTAGGCCCGTCAAGAAATAAGCTGACTCCAGTATCACTTCATCCAAAATTGCTACATACCTTTCAAAATACAGCTATGTAACAGGACACGTATAGATTGGATAAGTGATGTTGTCTGCGATAAAATTCAAGGGAAAACAGAGCCATGTTGTAAATAAACCATCTCCATGGCTCGCGACTTCCTGGCGACAGCGTTTTACGTAAGTTGTTTTGCTTGTGATGTAATCGTATAACTCAGTTGAATAAGGTTTGCCTTTATATATATTTTAAGCTATAGATGAAAGTTCCTTAACCTCAATTTCGTTTTACGTTTCGGCGGTAGCGTTATGACCAAGATATCGGACTTGCTGTCTTGGATGCCTGCTAGAACCCTACCTAATAATAATATATGTAAGTGGGCACATCTCACACACGGCCGGCCAATGGTAACCAGACAGCTAATAAAAATACTTAAATGTTTCTAAATACATACACTACCGAAGTCACCTATTTTGTAAGCGTGAGGAAATTCTTTCGGAACGTCTTTACCGGGGTTTTCGGTGGGGTTTTGTTTCATAATCGAAAATGCGAAAAAGCTCCGAGTGAGTGATCCTTTTCCTGGGCTTTTTCCTTTGTCTCTTTCTGCGAGATGAAGAATTCGCAGAGAGATGACACCACAGTAACTTTAATTTTCTCCTAAGACTAGTATTACAGTTAAGAAAGATCTAGTAACGGACAAACCAGTAACGGTAACAATAGGGAAATGTCTAGTACATTACTAAAGTCGTATTGATAAATAATTTAATTCGTACAATAAATTTTGTGTCTGTCGAATGACTTAGAAGTGACAAGTACTTAATATAAGTTTAAGTTAATAGTTATCTAGTCTGATATGTGGGAGGTCTCTCGTTGTGTTAATATAATACATTACATTATGGATAATATAATTTCATTATCGATTATTAAGTAAACTGAATTACCTACAATATGTCAATGTGTATGAACACCTTGAAATGTTGAGTAACCCTATTTAGTTGTTTTCATCTTCATGTCTCTGCCTTTTTTAATTTATTTTATGGTTGATGCAATGTTTAACGTTGCAAAGGTTATTTGTTTAGTTTATTTTATAAGTCCCTCCTTTTTTGATGGAGGTAAAAAATCGCTTGCGTGGAGCTAAACCTCTTTAGTAATGTAAGTGCTTTGAGATGGGATGAAGATAAAAGCTAAGATGACGGTAGTAGAGCCACGGTGAAATCATTCAGCACGAACAGGCCGGCTCGACCAGTGCGGTACTACCCTCGCTCAGAAAATCAACGTAAAATGACAGCGATCGTGCTGTCATGTTTCGTTGGTGAGTGCGAGACCGGAGGGTCACCATGCTGCATTGTTGCATTGTCTGCATTCGCAGTATGGTGACCACTACTCTTGGATTCTGCTTAAGCTTTCCATCAGGCATAGTAGTCATTTTGTTAGGGCCAAATATAAAGAAAAGCAGGTAAGGTAATGGAACTAAGGAGATAGTCTCTTTGCTACCTTGGGAGGTTGAGAGATCAGTAGTAAGCATGTCGAAGCATAAGTAATCATATAATGGTAAATACAATGAAAAAACATGTTAAGAAATAGTGAGATTTTAATAAATATTTGTACACTGAATACAGTATTTAAAAGGAATAATATTGGCTATTAAATACACACATCAAAAGTGTCTAGGGATCAAGCATTTTTATGCGGATTTCTTGAGATTGAGATGTGGCTTTGGCCCTGGCCTGCTCAGTCGCCAGACTTGAACCCGATTGAGCATGCATGGGATATGCTACAGAGAAGAGCTCTGCCGAATATGGAGGATATCCAGTCGCAAGAAGACCTTTTTTTATTGTTGCAACGAACATGGGCGGCCATTCCACAGCGTGATTTGGATGAACTCATTTTGAGTATGCCAAACCGATGTTCTTGTGTTAGTGTTCGCGGTAGAAACACGGATTATTAATTGTTTAAGTTACCTAATAAAATTTTAAAGAAAACTGTTATTTCAGTCTTTTTTTCGAACTTTAATGTTAGTGGTTCAAATGTCAAAAATCCTTTTATTAGGAAAATGGCAAATTTCTTTATTAATGCAAAGGTGACTTGGTTTATCGTTACTGTGACAAACGAAAACACTTTATTTGATGAATCCTTAAAGAAAATTTTAATTAATATCAATCAGGAGAAAAGTTATTGCAAAAATATATGTTGATCCCTAGACACATATGTTGATCCCTAGACACTTTTGATGTGTGTATATACGACCCTTCGGAGTACAGAAGTGACCATTAACGAGTAGTTTTTTTACTACGAGTTACTTTTTTTATTGATTCAACATAGAATATTCCATAAATTCTTAAGAATAGGATGGATATACAAATGTACAGCAATATGAAAAAAGTGTGTTGATATGTGTTCCATTAAACCCGGCGGATGGAGGGGAATTTTGTTAACCCCTCTTCACAGATCCCTTGGATTTCACGAGTGTAATTTGACAGGGCATCAAGTACGATTTATGTATAAGTACATATTATCTACAAGTGTTTATAATCGGAGCGAACTGATAACATAATCTAAGTGGTTTTCTTTTCTTATTGAGTACCAACTGGTACGGGTTTTCACAAGTGTTACAGATAGTTAAATTCTAAGAAACCTGGCTATAATATAGATCAAAATGTCTGGTCTGTAGTAAGTAGGTATTATCTGTAACTTCATATTCTTTTATCAAATCGAACCTAACACGGATTTTGATCTCACTGGGGCTTATATATAGGAACGAGGAAACTATAAGGATCCCCTTATACATGGCACCATTCTAAGGGACCAGGCTATAATGGCTCTGAAAGTCCAGGCTGAGTCAAACAATCCCACTTTAGTAACGGGTCAAAAATTCCCAGGGTAGAAACGGGAAAGTAAGCAAATATAATTAATAATCTACAAGTTATAATATTAATGTAATTCGATAAAGAGCTGAATACTTGTTTTCACGTCACCAAAGGTTACAAAAAAGAAGATAACTGATTAGAATGCACTAAAACTATATTGGGCCCTGTTATACGTAGGAAAATTTGCAGGGACCTGGCGATAACGGGTTAGAAAGTCCCCGAGAACTCTGGCAGACCTTGGCCGCCACAGTGAGAAATACGAAATTATTTTCAGAACGTAAATCGACCAAACTTTGGCACAGTAGTCGTCACGATTCATGAACACATAATGTCTTATGTTAATTTTTTTTACCTGGATAATATTTATTAGATCAACTAGACAAGCTATGCTAATAGAGTAATGTATGTTTTTTAATGACATAAGAGGGTACACGAACTGACGAGTTCCCTGATAAAACATAAATTTATTCGTTACAGAGTCATGCTTCGATATGCATAGGACGGCGCGACTGGAGTGATAGCACGGCCTCACAAAAAACGTCTTAATCATTTGTGTCCGTCCGTGTGGTTAAATAAAAACTATATATTTTTTTCCCCTTTTTTTTCAAATTACCTATGTATTGTCATCGTAGTCTAGTCAACAAGTTTAAAAACGTGTTAAATAGAAATAAAGCTCCTAAAAATATGTGCGATAGCTCATTCGATTCGGAATGACGTCTAGAAAAATGTTTTTTAAGGGTTTATTAGCACATAAAAAATTGCGATTGTTATTAACAAAATAAGAAAAAAGCATGGTATTTAGGTATTCGTTAATAACTTTTAAAATACTGATATTTAAGGAATTTTGAAAAAAGATCCCGAAAGAGGAGGAAATTTTCAATAAAAAAGTCTTAACTCCCGAAACATAATCTCTGTTAGAAATTGAACGTCATTATACTGGCAACATTTTTGATTCTCATTTTTCTTGTTTGACGTTTTGAAGTGACAAGATAGAACTAATGAGAAGCTTTGTAAAGACGGTCGATCAAGGTGTCGTTTGAGTGCCGTTTAATGAAAATTTAGCTGGTTGTCCATCCATTTCGGTGTTTCGTTGGTTACCGTTATGATTGGTCTGGTTTGGACTCGCGAGTTTTAGTAGTCCCGTCAAATAGGCGCGATCCGCGACAGTTAAACCGGGTGTGTTGTAATTACGATACTTAGGGAGCCTGTAAGCCACTTAGGAGTATGAATGTGTGAACGCGGAGAGAATACCAGCAGAGGGGCGCCCCTATCAAGCCCGCTGATATCAAGGACTTCACGCATCTCCAGTAAGTGCTTGATATTACATTAGCTTAGAATAAGAACACGGCGAAACGCCGTCAAGTTTAATGCTCTCGCCAGTGAACTAGCTTAGCGATTGTATGCCTGTATTCATGGGCCCTATAGGCATTGCAAACTTCACAAGGTGATCGCTGCATTGGCGAGAGGACTGAACAATCTCTATTATTTATAACTGTTTTTAACGCTGAAAATTGGGCTCCGCGAGGTCGTTACGGAATAGGCGCGCCGCCTGAAAAACTGGTATATTACCTAAAATAATATTTTTATAGTATCAGATAACTATTTAGAAATTTAAATAAATTATGGTGTAATCTAGACACTTGAACGAAAAAAACCACGGTGAAAATAAACATTTATGTCGATTTTTCAAAAAGTTACACCATTGTTAATTACCTAGTTTTTTTCCAGTCTCTGTTTTTACAAATAACGGCATAAAAGTTTAAATAATTGGTTTAAAAATTTTCCGCTTCGTGGAGCTCCTATTATTTAATATTATAAAGTTATGCAAAAAACAATTCTTAAAGCTTATTATTTTGTTAATTAACATTTTTTTAACACGTTTTTGAACTTGTTGACTAGACTATTGGTCCTCTGTCTCATCATCTCGGCTTCTAGTTCAACCGGTTTTACCTGAATATCAGTTTTTACACCCATCGACTGGCATCGGACCTCCGCAACCCTGAGGGCGAACTGTATTCGATGATTGAACTATATTGTCAGTATAGATTTTTATAGATTTAACTAGTTTTCTGCTCGTTTGCCCCATATTTATGTCATAAAAAAAGTATATTTGAGGGCACTTTCCAATAACGATTGCCATAGGTGTTTATGACAACCGGTACCGACGGCATAACATGCTCTCCGAGGCACGGGCAGGAAACACTGCCATCTTCCATACTCTAGGCTGCTATTAAGAATTTCTTGTAACAAAAACCCAACAGCAGTCCGACCCGGGAATCGAACCCGAGACCTCTTGATATACAGTCGCTTACGTTAACCACTAGACCAACGAGCGGTCTTCGATAAGTCTGCTAAGTTTAAATGAAATCTGACCGTTTGAAGTGGGTCAAAATTAAGTCCAAGGGAGACGGTTACAAACAAACTAACATAAATACAAACAAACATACATACAAAAAAACAAAAAAGGTGGTAGAGCCACGCTGATTTCAGAACGAACGGGCCGGGTCGACCGGGGTGGTACTACCCTCGCACAGAAAATCAACGTAAAATGACAGCGTTCGTGCGGTCGTGTTTCGTTGGTGAGTGCGAGACCGGAGGCCCAATTAGTCTCGTCAACAAGTCCCATACTTGTTGACTAGACTAAAAGATGCAGCAGCATCACTAGGCCGCCATGATGTGGGTCACCATACTGCATTGTCTGCATTCGCAGTGAGTAAAGTGACCACCACTCTTGGATTCTGCTTATGCTTTCCATCAGGCAGAGTAGAGTCATTTTGGCAAGCCATCCATAAAAAAAAAACAAAGATACAGGTGAAGCGAATAAAAAGCGTGTAAAAATACTGAGTGTCACCACTCTTATTTATTACGTGGTTGTCATAAGAGCCGACTAAGAAGGCCAACTACGCAGGACAACACTACTGCTAAGAGAAGGAATACTTGATAAAAACCCTATACCAACTCGTCATGCCAACTTGATATAGTTGACCAAAACCTCCTTGCCAAGGAGAAGTTTATGCCCAGCAAAAGACTAATCTTCTTTGTCCTAGCCATTTCCCATTTTTTGGGGTCGGCTCTCCTCGTTTTGCGGCGACACGACAATCTATCGTGGGATTCCTGGGCTATCGAAACATTTATTTGGACAAGCTCTAAGTCCTTGGCCACCGTGAACCCTTCTACCTCTTCTTCTACCCTCTAAGTCTTTGGCCTTCCCTTATATTTGGTAGCGCTAGGTCCTGTTTGACGACATGGCCTTCAGGGCGTCTGATGACATGACCGAACCATCGTAGGCGGCTTTCGGTGAGTTTTTCTGCTATGGACACGACCTTGAAACTTCCTCGTTTCAATTCCTTCGCGCTCGTTTTGCACTTTATCGAGTCGAGTTACACCTGCAGCCCATCTTAGCATAACCACGTGCATTTTCTGTTCGTGGGCTTTCTTTATAGCCCAGCACTCGGCACCATATGTCATGGCTGGTCTGACTGCGGTTTTGTAGATCTTGCCTTTGATTTTAATAGGCATTCTTGTGTCACATAAAACCCTCGATAGAGCACGCTACCTATGCCACCCCACGCCAACTCTATGAGTAACATCGGTCTCAATGTTCCCGTCGGCCGTCAGCATCGCACCAAGATATCTGAATTGGGATACCTTTGGCAGCGGATTACCGTTGATGTGAATTGTGTTGGAGTTGTTGGTGTTACCATTGAATGCGCACTAAAGACTGCGTTAAAGACTGATGATATGATGAATTATTATTTTTTTGTTTTTCATAAAGTGTGTGAGGTTACTGGAGACTTGATCTCCCATTGATGGTTTGAGGGAAGGGGTTTACGCTATTTTTTAACCGACTTCCAAAAAGGAGGAGGTTCTATGTTCCACTGTATGTATTTTTTTTTTTTTTTATGTATGTTACCTGATTACTCCGTCAGTTGTGGACCGATTTTGAATTTTTTTTTTGTATTCGACAGGGTATGCCTCCGTGGTGGTCCCATTGCCAGCATATCAGGATCTGATGATGGGATCCCAGGGAAATCGAGGGAAACCCTCATTTTTTATAGGCACATACTATGTTTTTCGTATATTTTCTGAAGTTACACCGGTATTTGCGTCTGGTAGTCATCATTTTATGATGATGAGCTGATGATGTAAGGTACCACTCCTTAACGGTTAGGAGTTGGAGGATAAATCTTTAAATATCATATGTATATAAGTTACCTTTAGTCGTATTCTTACAAATTATTTAGGTAAGCTGATGATGGAAGGTGGAAGGTACAACTCCTCAACGGTTAGGAGTTGGAGAATAATTCTTTCAATTTCATACGTATCTAAAGACCTTCAGTCGTATACTTTTAAGCTATTTAGGTGAGCTGATGATAGAAGATTAAACTCTTCAACAGTTAGGGATTAGAGGATGATTTTAATATTACACGTACCTTAATTTGTATTCTTGATGATGAAATTTGATGAAATAATTCAACTTACTACTTACCTACGATTGTTTGCACTAAAAACTGTAAAATAAAAACTTTTTATAAATAAAAAAAAACCGACTTCCAAAAACATCCAACGAAAACTCTCTGTCAAAAAACACTTAAAAGCGTAAAATAAACTGGTTCTTCTTAATTGCCTATACCTAATTCTTTATTCATTTAAATAGTAGTATTATAATGGGTGCTAGGTACCTAAAATCTGTTTGAAGTCGGTGCTAAGCCAAAAAGAATACAAACGAACAATTACAAAAGTCTAAGCGATAGTCACTTGGCACCGACTTTAGGTACCTAGCAGATTTTAGGTACCTAGCACCCATTATAATACTACTATTTAAATGAATAAAGAATTAGGTATAGGCAATTAAGAAGAACCAGTTTATTTTACGCTTTTAAGTGTTTTTTGACAGAGAGTTTTCGTTGGATGTTTTTGGAAGTCGGTTTTTTTTTTATAAAAAGTTTTTTTTACGAAGACTATTTCGATTGTTTGTATTTTCAGATTTATCTTGGAAACAATCAGTCAGATTTGAATAGTGCTTTTAGCATTAGGTAAAGTATTAATTGATGCAGGTTATGTTATTTTACGCAATGACCTTTAGCGGGCAGTGACCACAATGTTAACAAAGTTAAACTGGGTACGGCTACTACATTTAATGTTTAACTCTATATTTAAATTAATTTGCACAATAATTGTAAATTGCTACATCACGCGTGTTAAACATACCTACATTTATATATAATTACTTCTGCCGTGGACAGTCAATACGTAAGCCAAAACACTGACAGTTCAAGTTGTTCTGGTTATTGAAATAAATAAAAAAACGCCTTTTGTCGTCACAATTCGCTAACGTAAATAAATTATTTAATTTATATAACGTAGATAAAAAATAATGACTTATTGAATACTTCCTTTACATGAGCATACGATTGAAATTTTTGACCGTAGACAATAAAATTACTCTATTGTGCAACTTACAATTAGTTACAATACATACTATATATTCTCATAATTAAAACTTGGAACTTTTAAAATAATATACTAAATTACGTGTCCGTCCGTCAGTTTTCAAAGAACCAGCGTTGCTTACGTAGGCGAGCTATAAAATATCACTGACACAGAGCCGCTGCAATCCACTTTACACGATCATAATAGCCACTTGACGGATGGCCATGAGAGCACCCAATAATATTGTCACACATCAGCTATATTCTTTCAACAATCCTTCAGACACTAATCGAACCTGACGATCTTACAAGTAGACTCGTTTTTCGTTTGATGTCCACGTCTTTAGAGCGGTCTTTCTTTTATTTTATGGTTTTAGGGGACATTTCTTTTATTTTGTGGTTATCGTGAATATCCTGACAACCTGATAAGTAGACTCGTTTTTCGTTTGATGTCTATGTCAAATTTAGAGCGGTCTATCTTTTGTTTTATGGTTTTAGGGGACATTTCTTTTATTTTGTGGTTATCATGAAAATCCTGACAAGTAGACTCGTTTTTCGTTTGATGTCTACGTCAAATTTAGAGAGCTCTTTCTTTTATTTTATGGTTTTCCGGGGCATTTAATTTATTTTGTGGTTATCATGAATATCCTGACAACCTGTTACGTTAAATACGTATTCGACCTTCGAATTCAGTCGCTCCAACTGATATTCAGGTAAAACCGGTTAAACTAGTACCGACCTCAAATAATCTTGGGAATAATAAAGGCTAGGATTGGTTACGTGATTTAAAAAGCTTTTCCACCAGTTCTGGGAAGAGATTCAATAAGCTGCAACTCAAGAACCCAGAGCCAGGGGAAAGAGGGGGTTTGCGTTCAGGTAACCTCACTTTCTTGGTGAAAAGTAATAAAGGAGCTGCTTACACACCGGTTTTATGTATGGCCAAGTGGCGTGAAATTTGAGAGATCTATGTCTAGCAAAGGACTGCGATAGGCTGGTGATGATGATGTTGATAATTAATGGAATCCTCTGCCTTTTATTCAAGTATATAGTTTAAAACGTAGTTATACATTCATATAGATAAATTGAGGAAAACTAAATCGTAATACACACATCAAAAGTGTCTAGGGATCAAGCATTTTTATGCGGATTTCTTGAGATTGAGATGTGGCTTTGGCCCTGGCCTGCTCAGTCGCCAGACTTGAACCCGATTGAGCATGCATGGGATATGCTACAGAGAAGAGCTCTGCCGAATATGGAGGGTATCCAGTCGCAAGAAGACCTTTTTTTGTTGTTGCAACGAACATGGGCGGCCATTCCACAGCGTGATTTGGATGAACTCATTTTGAGTATGCCAAACCGATGTTCTTGTGTTAGTGTTCGCGGTAGAAACACGGATTATTAATTGTTTAAGTTACCTAATAAAATTTTAAAGAAAACTGTTATTTCAGTCTTTTTTTCGAACTTTAATGTTAGTGGTTCAAATGTCAAAAATCCTTTTATTAGGAAAATGGCAAATTTCTTTATTAATGCAAAGGTGACTTGGTTTATCGTTACTGTGACAAACGAAAACACTTTATTTGATGAATCCTTAAAGAAAATTTTAATTAATATCAATCAGGAGAAAAGTTATTGCAAAAATATATGTTGATCCCTAGACACATATGTTGATCCCTAGACACTTTTGATGTGTGTACATACCGATCGCCATGTTAATTATTGCATGGGCAGCATGATTATACTGTTGATATCGAGTAGATAAGCGTTTATGGCTTTTAGATAAAGTTATATTAACATTAGGAAAACGCCGTCAATGAATGTGCACAATCACTCATTTGGTACAGCGTTGAAAGTAACAAAATAGCGGCCAAGTGCGAGTCGGACTCGCCCATGAAGGGTTCCGCAGCAGCAAGTAACATAATATAATTTTTATTTTATTTTTATATTTGTGTTGATTGAATGAAAGGTAAATTGCAGTTTACGATTTATGACGTATTTCAAAAAAAACTTCTTACTAGATTTCGTTCAAACCAATTTTCATTGGAAGTTTGCATGGTAATGTACATCATATATTTTTTTTAGATTTATCATTCTCTTATTTTAGAAGTTAAAGGACACACATTTTACCACTTTGGAAGTGTCTCTCGCGCAAACTATTCAGTTTAGAAAAAAATGATTTTAGAAACCTCAATATCATTTTCGAAGACCTATCTATAGATACCAATAATAATAATAATACACGCATGTACTATGTATGGGGACCCCCAAAATTTATTGTTTTTTTTTTCTATTTTTGTGTAAAAATCTTAATGCGGTTCACAGAATACATCTACTTACCAAGTTTCAACATTATAGGTCTTATAGTTTCGGAATAAAGTGGCTGTGACATACGGACGGACAGACAGTCGGACAGACAGACATGACGAATCCATAAGGGTTCCGTTTTTTGCCTTTGGCACGGAACCCTAAAAAAGGATATAACCTATGAACAGCATATACAAAGCCTCTCTATTCTGCTGAAATGGAGTTCGTAGACAAATAAATGTATGTGCATTGATGTGAATGCGGAGTCACACTATCTCTTAGCGTACCGACGCTTGCTGCGGTATACTTCGCCATGCTGTTATAGTACATGTAACATTTTTTTTTTATGTATGGCCCTACCAAAATAACTCTACTCTGCTTGATGGAAAATGTGGACAAACTGGTGCCATGTCCGGAGGGACATGTGTTGTAGAACACAAAGGGAGGATCCTCCGACCAGGCGAGGTGATCATGCCTGGCGGGCCAACTGCCCAACGGTTGATGTTTGGATGTTGTTTGTCTGTTAATCGATGCGAGAACTTCTATTGCGCGATGCAGGATTGGTAGTTTCTTTGTGTAGTACATAACTCCGGAGTTCAGTGTATCTGCGGTAGATGGCGCTTTAGTATATTTCTGTTGCGCTGTATGTGGAAGTCGCCACAGAAAGCATAAGCAGAATCCAAGAGTGGTGGTCACCATACTAATTGCCAATGCAGACAATGCAAGCAGCATGTTGACCTACACCATGACGGCCTTGTGATGCTTCTGCATCATTGGGCCTCCAGTCTCGCACTCACCAATAAAATCCGACAGCACGAACGCTGGAATTTTACATCGATGTTCTGTACGAGAACATGTAATGCCGTGTGGCGAAGTGCACTAAGCGTAAACTAAACATTTTCGATGTTTCCCATCTGATAGAATGTTATGATGTAAATTACAGCATTAAATAAAAATTATCAGGTTAAATTATGCAAATACTATTAAAGAAAAAAATGCTGAGCGAATAAATATCGGGTTTTTGTGGAAAGCCTTGGAGGAAGGCTTTTATCAAGTGGTGGAGGTCTTTCAGCTGAGATGATGAAAAAGAAAAACAATATTTAGCCACCAAGTCACCGAAAAACTAATAAGCTTTAAGTAGGTTAAAATTTAAAGAGATACAAAATAATGTACTAGATGATTGTAGTTAGTGTACACCCGTGCAAAACCTTGACAGCTCGCTATTATAACGTACAAGATAACAAAATAAAAATACGTAAACGCGGCCATAGTAGTCAGCATTCTTAGTGATTTGTCAAGATAAACCGATTTTACACTCGAAATATTTATCTGAGTTATACCTTATCAAAACAGACCAATACAAATGTTACGTCGACAATATCGGTATCGATACCGTAAAGTATTCATATACTACTAGTGATAGGGGAGATACAGCGATTAATAAATTAACATTGATAAATTAAATATATTCTATTTATAGGTAATTATTGGTCTATTCAATAAACGTCAAGTATTTTTTGTACCCCTTTTTAAATCACTAGCTGTTGCCCGCGGCTCCGCCCGCGTGTATGTCGGTTATCGCGGCAAATAGTAGCCTATTGTGTTATTCGATGTGTAAGCTATATTACTGTAAAGTTTCATCCAAATCCGTTCAGTAGTTTTTGCGTGAAAGAGTAACAAACATCCATCCATCCATACTCACAAACTTTCGCGTTTATAATATTAGTAGGATTTGACGAGCGTGGTAAGATAGGTTAAACATTCATTTCTGAGGATTGAGGAATGAATGTGAATAATAATAATTACATATTATTATCTCATAGCTATCCTAAATAATATTTAATTGTTCAAAATTTAAGAGGCCCCGCAAACTGCAGACTTTCGGTCGGCCGATAGCTTAGTTTTTAGTTGGTTTCTTAATCAGTATGAGAGCGTTTGCACATTCTCCGATCTGATATCGGTGTTGAGTTAAATGTACAAAATATGTATTTGTGTTTCATATTGTCCGGCCAGATATCGGAGCCGACTTATACATACATTTTATTTCCTCCGAAATAGTATCGGCGCCCGACACCGATATCGTATCGTATAATGTGAAAGCGCTCTGAAGATGTATGGAAGTGCGATCGATTCGGTATCGGCCGACAACTGCCTTCAAATTAAACTTCAAACAAACAAAATCAGAGGTAGTAGAGCCACGCTGATTTCAGCACGAACGGGCCGGCTCGACCGGGGCCGTACTACCCTCGCACAGAAAATCAACGTAAAATGACAGCGTTCGTGCTGTCGTGTTTCGTTGGTGAGTGCGAGACCGGGGGCCCAATTAGTCTAGTCAACAAGTTTCATACTTGTTGACTGGACTAAAAGATGCAGTAGCATCACTAGGCCGCCATAGTGTGGGTCGCCATACTGCACTGTCTGCATTCGCAATGAGTATGGTGACCACCACTCTTGGATTCTGCTTATGTTTTCCATCAGGCAGAGCAGAGTCATTTTGGCGGGCCAAACATAAAAAAAAAAAAAAAAAAAAAAAAAACTATCGGCAGATTAAAAAGTTTGTAGTCTGCGGTCTGTTTTATTATTAAAATTAAGAATATAATATAAAATTATAAATAAATAAACATGCTGTAAAAAGTGCAATTGCTTCAATGTTAAGGGGTAAAAATAAAAAACAATTAACCACTCTATATGTTGTCAATTTCTGTTTTAATTTTTCTATTAGAACAAGTATGGAGCGAGCCTTATCACAAAAATTTGCTAGGGACCTTGAAATCAAATACATAATAGATATATGTCAGAATCTGGCTGAAGCAAATCTTGATAAACTATTTGTGTATTGCTCGCGTATATACATGACCATATTTATCTTCGCCAATGTACCTTAGCCGGAACACTTATAGAGTTATATTTATTCTGTTTATTTTATCTTTAAAACGCTTTAAATTTCTTGATAATCATCAATCATCATAACCAGCCTTTAATAATAGTCCACTGCTGTCTGCTGGTCATAAATTTTAATACTGTACAAGCCACTTCCTCTGCGTCCTCAAGTGAAACACAAACTGCACGTTACCGCTGAATTTATTGCTACGAAGTAACGTACAGAAATAAAACGTGTTCCACAAAAATTTTTTTAGTAGTATTAATATAAATCGGCTCGTAACTAAACGATACCGCGATTCAGTCCATAGGCACAACACCATCTATCGAGTCCAGATGTAAACACTTAATACTCTTAATTGAGAACATTTACCAGAAAACTTGATGTTTAAACTAGTGCATTCCACCAACTGCCGTCACTAGTAGCTGTTCGTTTATGTTTATAGAATGCATTATAAATTGTCCGTATTTAAGCAAAAAGGAACCACCCATCAAACACACACTTTTGAGATTATGAATCATGAACCCCGCGGTGTTACTTGCGGTCAATGTCGACAAAGCTAGTCTAAAAAAAGCTGGCCTAAGTTACTTCTTAGATCATCAGCTATCTGCCTGTGAAAGTTTCGTCAAAATCGGTCCAGCCGAGCGGTTATTTTAATATTACAAACAGACACTCCAATTTTATTTATTGGTATATATTAGACTCCAAGTTGTCCTGGCTAGATAGTCTCAATCTCGAGAGTTATTTTCAATAATACTTGTGAGTTCTACTACTACTCTTCCCATCGTAGTAGTAAGAGGCGATTGACGGACAAACTACGCATGACAATAACACTGTAAATAGAAGGAAAATTTGAAACAAATCCTATTGGTAACGAGAAGATTTCCCTAGTGGCCGTTTGCGGAACTAACGTATGACAGATACCTCTACCTGACAGTTTAATATACAGAGCGAGTGCATTGTTATTTTAAATTATTTCTACAATGATTTCATTGATTGACGTCTACGGAGTAGTAAAACATACTATAAGACCACTTCGTGAGGGTGAACAGTATTTTAAAAGTGGAATGTTAACGTGTATACGTATTTTTATCTGTCATACGTTAGTTCTGCGACTTGCCGCTAGGGAATCTGCCAGTTTAATATACAGAGCGAGTGCATTGTTATTTTAAATTCTTTCTACAATGATTTCATTGATAGACGTTTACGGAGTAGTAAAAAATACTATAAGACCACTTCGTGAGGGTGAACAGTATTTTAAAAGTGGAATGTTAACGTGTATACGTATTTTTATATGTCATACGTTAGTTCTGAGACTTGCCGCTAGGGAATCTGCCAGTTTAATATACAGAGCGAGTGCATTGTTATTTTAAATTATTTCTACAATGATTTCATTGATAGACGTTTACGGAGTAGTAAAAAATACTATAAGACCACTTCGTGAGGGTGAACAGTATTTTAAAAGTGGAATGTTAACGTGTATACATATTTTTATATGTCATACGTTAGTTCTGAGACTTGCCGCTAGGGAATCTGCCAGTTTAATATACAGAGCGAGTGCATTGTTATTTTAAATTATTTCTACAATGATTTCATTGATAGACGTCTATGGAGTAGTAAAAAATACTACAAGACCACTTCGTGAGGGTGAACAGTATTTTAAAAGTGGAATGTTAACGTGTATACGTATTTTTATCTGTCATACGTTAGTTCTGCGACTTGCCGCTAGGGAATCTGCTCGTCACCAATAGCAACCCTTCTGGCCAGCGTGATATAGATAGTAGAGCAAAACCTCCTAGCTAAGGAGAGGCCTGCTTTCACCAGTGGACTGTTTAAGGTGTTAAAGATTGATGATATGAGTTCTTACTACCTAACTATCTATCCATATAAAAATGAATCGCCGAAATGTATGTACGCGCCTAACTTCCGATCGGCTGCACCAAATTAAATAATTCTTTTTTTTTATGTGTTCGTTATTGTTAGGACAAGGTTTGTGTACAAGAAAAATTAAGAGCTAACGGGAAAAGTCTTTTTTTTTTGTCCGTGACTGTACACTGCCTGTGGGAAGCTGAGACAGATATGTAAATATGGCGGTACGAAGCTCGCCGGGTCAGCTAGTTACTTCTATTACCCGAAGTACTGTTAAGTTAAAAGTGTGCAAATATTAGCTCTCTTTGTAGCCTAACTATGACAAAGTACGTATTAACTTCCTCATGCCATATGCAATGACCTCCCCCCTCGGCCAGCTCGTTTCTTTAGACGTATAAATATCACGTGTGAAACTTAAGGTCACCCTTCCGAGACCTGAGTCACTATAATTCAAGGATAATCCTAACTAATATGTACTATAAAAAACCGGCCACCGACTCGCGCACAAAGGGTTCTGTACCATTATCTAACTAACTAATAAAAACGAGCAAAAAAATGATGTTTCTTGTATGGGAGCCCCCACAGAACAAAAAATATAGGTAGAAATGTTATGTAGGCGGGGCAGGCGCGCCGCGAAATAAGTCCAAATACCTCTATTTTGTCTGCTGGCGTTAACTGAACGGTCGCATTCGCATTTTACTTTCAACGGGAAAAAACAATAAAACAATCATACATTGCGTATTAAATTCGATTATTAACTACATTGTTTCCATAAGAGTACGCAATGAACTGCATTTCCTGCGTGAATATTTCGATTTATTTCACCCGAACAGATTTAGTATAAGGCATAGGGGTGTGCCCAAATATTTATAATGCAATCGATACCCCAAATTGTGGATGTCGATGATATTGGTTTGTGTTTTTCTTAAGTAGAAAGAGTTGATTTGTTTTATATTATGATTTTTAACCGACTGCAAAATAATTTTTAATATGAATTTTTTTGGAAAGCTTTTTAATGAAATGGAATAGGAATAATAGGAATATTTCTTTTAAAACTTAAAACATATTTTGAAGATTAACATTTTCGGGCCGTCCGTACATTGTTTTTTGCATTTAAATTTAGATATAAAATATAAAAAATGTAAATCTTGTGAGGATATAAAAATAACCTCATAATTACTGTTGATTACAGGGTTCTACAGAAAAAATATTAAGATTATGTGTGTTAGGTCTATAGAAAGTTGTGTCGTGTTGATAAGTATGAAACGTCAAACTCCAAAATTAGATGTACAATATGTACTTATGTTTTGACAAAACAAATGTCTTATTTTTATATTAACACAAGAAACTAGTACAATTTCACTCAATCCATTTCTAAGACAGTGACTTTCATATAAAAAATAGGATAGCGATATTTAAAAGTAAGAACTATTTCTTATAGAAATTAAGCAAATTTAATTATTATAATCGACAGGACCACATCTCTACGGTGGGTGGGTCATAAAGACGAAGATCCACCTCTAAACACAAAATTGCACGTAAAACTCTACTTAATGCCAAGAGCATAAGGTTGTAGTTTAATATTATATTCATTAAATCCCTTGGACGAATTAGAATAGACTTAGTTATGTGTGTATAATATTATTAATCGTTTATGTGTGCGTCCCGGCGACAAAAGATTACTTACGAAATTACGTCAAAGGCTTTTCTAGTAGTTCTGTGGGAGCCCCCTTAATTATTTATTTTATTCTGTTTCTTAGTATTTGCTGTTACAGCAGCAACAGTAATACACCATCCCTTAAAATTCCAACTGTCTCACTATCACGGCTCATGAGATACAGCCTGTTGACAGACGGACAGCGTAGTCTTAGTAATAGAGTCCCGTTTTACCCTTTGGGTACGGAACCCTAAAAAGAAGTTTGTTTGTTTCATACTTTATGTAGATTTAAGTATCTATATATTAATACGTGAAGTAAAAACTTTGTACCCCTTTTTACGAAAATTATGCGAGGGGTATGAAATTTGACACAGTTAAAGTTTATATGGAGGGGAAGTGCAGAAACGTAAAAACATAAAACCCTACCCTACGACCACTAGTATAACAAGTCAAGCTAAAATAAAATATTTAAAAAACCCCCTACGCAAGCACTTATTCGAGTAATTATACGCAAAAAATACTTTACATCATTTTGGAAAAGAGCTGATACTCTTACACTGCTGAACCGATATTAACCAAACATAGCTAAGAACCTCCGCAAGGAAACTGGCTTTCAAATAATAATAAAAACCGCATCGAAATCGGTCCATCCGTTTTTCACGCACTGAAGCGAGCACCGTCTTCTGGTTTCTCGATTTAGGCGACGTACGGCACGCGCATATGTCGACTCCTCGCGGCTGGCTTCTGAAGCGGATGGAGGGGAAAACCCGTCCCAACCATCAGCGGCCTCATTCAGGGCGGCATGAGGCGCTGGTAAGCGCGCATCCGCCACTAGTCCAAAGTTCCACTAGCCGCTTCAGGTACTCTGGTACTCCCGTGGTAGTGTAGTGCTTCCCTGATGCAGCTAAATGGCAGACTATTGGATGCATCGATTGTCGAACGCCCCTCCCGGAATGCGAATTGGGCGTCCGACAGATCGGGGCTACCTCGCAGAGATGGCGGACGATGCGGGTAGAGAGGATCCTCTCAAACAGTCTACCCGCCTCGTCCAGCAACACGATGTGCATATAGACCGCGACCGAATCGGCAGGCCGTCCCGGCTTCCTCAGTAGGGTCAGCTTCCCGCTCTTCCAGCACTCAGGGAAGCGTCCAAACGCCAGGCTAGCGTCCAAAACCTCCCTGAGGCGGTCCGACATATGGTCGAGAACTTGAAACGAACCCTATACCAACCCGTCTGGTTAGCGTTGTATGTGGTGACCAAAATATACCGCAGGTAATAACCGCGAGGCGCAGCTAGTTTTAAATAAACTTGTAAGTAAGTGGCATAAGACGAGGACATATAATTGTATGAATACCTTATCTCGCATATATTAAACACTTTCTCTCTGGACAAGGAAAATGCTAAGACAGGTCTAGTAATACCATAAAAGCGAACGCTTATTGCATGCGTGCTGTGCTTGCGTAAGTGTGACGTCATTAACTACGTCATAAGACTGGCAAACATAAGATGTATACACCATACTTTTAGTTTCCTTATATTATTTTGAGATTCCTGCCTTTAGAAGGTCAGAGCTTCTCTTAAGCTAACATATAAAAGCAAAGCGCAAAACGGCAATTTTGAAATTGCGACTGCACGCATGGCGTAGTCTCATGGGTTCAATCCCTACCTACATGAAACAACACTGTGTGTCCACGAATTGTTGTTATGAGTCTGGGTGTTCCTTGTTCTCCGCGGACACAGGATATATTCCTAGTGCTGTAGTTTGAACAGTTAATAATAATATTCATAATATTTTGGACATTTGACACACAACGCCATCTAGGCCTAAACCAAGCAGGGCTTGTACTATGAATGCTAAACAACTGATTTAAATACACATATATTTTTGAAGTGAAACTTATTTGCGTGCATGAGGGTAAATTTTTTACGGATGAGACGCAATAAAAGTGACACGAAAATCTGGGACGTTTTGTCCAAGAAGAGGGAGAGAGCGATTGGGACCGATTGAGAGAGAGTGAGAAAGGGTTTAGTTTGCCAAAGAAGTTTCATTTCTGATATGTGTACTTTGTACACAAGCATTTTTTTTGTAAATTCATAAATATTATACTTAAAAATTAACCTAAACTCTGGAACCATTGCAGATAATACAAATATTTGGTCCAACCGCGACCCGGAATCCGGAATCAAACCCGAGACCTCAAGCACAGCAGTCGCATACGCTACCACTGCGCCACCGAGGCAGTCAAAGTTGTCTTTAATAAGCGGAATATTACCTGAAAGGCGAACACGATGTATCCGGTGACGTGCGATTCATGGAGTACATCGTGCATGGACCTCAGCGTGGAGCCGAGGTAGACGTTGATGACCTGCGCTGGCAGTAGACCCAGCATCGTTGCTAGGTGGTAGCCGCAACCACTGACATCGCTTACCTAAAGACAATAGGAAGGTGTTATTTTAAAAGTTTTAGATGAAAAAGCCAGCTTTACGACTTATGAGCTTTTGTTTTCCTATGTTTAAAATAAAAAAATATTACCGAATGGGATAGCATACGAAATTCCTATTTATAACTAGCTGAGCCTCTCGGTGTTACCCGCGCAGTACAACAGTAACCCCGGGTAAAGCCGCGGGGAGAAGTTAGTCTAAAAAGTAGCCTAAGTTACTCCTTAGTCATCAGCTATCGACCAGTGAAAGTCCCGTCAAAATCGGTTCAGCCGTTCCAGAAATTAGCCGGAACAAACAGGCAGACAGACGGACAGAAAAAAATTGTAAAAAATGTTATTTTGGTATATGTACCGTGTATACATACATATGCATTTAGTAAAAAAGCGGCCAAGTGCGAGTCGGACTCGCCCATGAAGGGTTCCGCAGCAGCAAGTAACATAATATAATTTTTATTTTATATTTTTACATTTGTGTTGATTGAATGAAAGGTAAATTGCAGTTCACGATTTATGACGTATTAAAAAAACTACTTACTAGATTTCGTTCAAACCAATTTTCGTTGGAATTTTGCATGGTAATGTACGTCATATATTTTTTTTAGATTTATCATTCTCTTATTTTAGAAGTTAGAGGGGGGACACACATTTTACCACTTTGGAAGTGTCTCTCGCTCAAAATATTCAGTTTAGAAAAAAATAATGTTAGAAACCTCAATATCATTTTTGAAGACCTATCTATAGATACCCCACGTATGGGTTGGATGAAAAAAATTTTTTTGAGTTTCAGTTCTAAGTATGGGGACCCCCAAAATGAATTGTTTTTTTTCTATTTTTGTGTGAAAATCTTAATGCGGTTCACAGAATACATCTACCTACCAAGTTTTAACATTAAAGGTCTTATAGTTTCGGAATAAAGTGGCTGTGACATACGGACGGACAGACAGACAGACAGACATGACGAATCTATAAGGGTTCCGTTTTTTGCTTGGCACGGAACCCTAAAAAGTGGTTATTTTAATATTACAAACAGACACTCTAATTTTATTTATTTGTATAGATACAAGCGGGTAAAGTCCCGGTAAAAATCTAGTAAGTAATAATTATGAGTGTATGATTTACATTTCAGAAGTCAAGTCTCTTAAACATACCAAGAAGCAATGTAGGTTGAAAAAAAAAATTGAACTTGATCCACGTGGTTGTCAATTTCTGATAACTGTAGGCGGATATTATTTTGCTAGGTGGGTGGATTTAAGGTCTGATACATAAGGTGGTACCTAAAACTGAATAAGACACACATTTTGTTTGTATGATCTGCAAATATTTGTTTGTTTAGTAGTAGTTTGGGCGTTTTCTATGTATGTATTTACAAAAAAAAAGTAGTACACTTGTTGTCTAGTACCCATAAGACAAGCTCTGCTTAGCTTGGGACTGGATGGCGCTGTCTGTAAGATGTCTGAAAATATTTATTTTTATTTATTTTAAAGAAAATTCGTCTTGATCCCTGCCCTAGAATATTATTATTTACTGGAATCAGATTTTATAAGTTACTAGCTGACTTCGTACCGCCGTATTTACATATCTGTTTCAGCTTCCCACAGGCAGTTTACAGCCGCGGGCAAAAAAATAATAATTTTCCCATTATCTTTTAATTTTCTTGTACCCAAGCCTTGTCCTACCAATAACGAACACATAAAAATTTAGTGCAGCGAATTATTGCAAATTTAGTGCAGTCGATCGGAAGTTATGCGCGTACATACATTTCGGCGATTCATTTTTATGTATATATATTTATGAGTCGGCGGTAACAGATAAATAGCCAGGTTTGGACATATTTTATTAAACTCATAAAAATACTGTTAGTATTATGAGCAGTATTAATATTAAAAAAAAAAAAACAGAAATACCTGGAAGCAATATAATAATATTAAGAACTGATAAATTTCGAGGTTACTCGTGAAAATCAAAGATAATTTTACGCTGAACCATGCTGAGTGTACTTTTACACACGACAGTGATGACGTCAAAGCGTTTTATATGCTGTATTATGACATTCAAATTCATTTATTCAATTAAGACGCTAAGTGACATTTATGAACGTTAAATCGAAGCTACAGTTAAAAATCATAGATCGACACAAACAGACGCCACAGCATGTACATGCTGCATGTGCATTGTCAAAGTAAATCAGGTGAAAACACCAAAATCTACTGCCTGCCTGTGTCGATCCATAACTTCCAGTTTCCAAAATGCGTAGAGCCTTATGAGAAGAATACTGGCAAAGAAACTCATGGGCACTTTTTATAAGTCACATCTTCAGGTACAATAGTATTAATATTATACATGAAAGGTTAACAGTATGCAAGCTGTTGCCATTATTAGCTTTTGCCCACGGCTCCGCCCGCATGAATGTCGGTTATCGCGGTAAAGAGTAGCCTATATCCTTCCTCAAGAATCAAAGCATATCCATGCCTAATTTCATTGAAATCGGTGCAGCGGGTTAGCCATGAAACTGCAACACATAGACAGACAGAGCTACTTTCGAATTTTTAATATTAGTATGGATATTTGTATGTACATACGAGATTAAACCATTTTCAAGTTGAAAAACCAAACATTTTGAATCATATCAAATCGAAGAAAGTAAGATTAGTTCCTGATCTAAAAAAGCTTGATCTTATCACATCTTACATTACGAGCTCTAAATTAAACAGAATGTATACATCTAGTAACTACCTACCGATACAGAATATAGGTCTACTTGTACCATGATTATAAAAAAAAAAACCGACTTCCAAAAACATCCAACGAAAACTTTATTCATTTAAATAGTAGTATTATAATGGGTGCTAGATACCTAAAATCTGTTTGAAGTCGGTGCTAAGCCAAAAAGAATACAAACGAACAATTACAAAAGTCTAAGCGATAGTCACTTGGCACCGACTTCAAACAGATTTTAGGTATCTAGCACCCATTATAATACTACTATTTAAATGAATAAAGAATTAGGTATAGGCAATTTATGAAGAACCAGTTTATTTTACGCTTTTAAGTGTTTTCTGACAGAGAGTTTTCTTTGGATGTTTTTGGAAGTCGGTTTTTTTTTTTATAAAAAGTTTTTATTTTACAGTTTTTAGTGCAATCAATCGTAGGTAAGTAGTAAGTTGAACTATTTCATCAAATTTCATTATCAAGAATACAAATCAAAGTACGTGTAATATTAAAATCATCCTCTAATCCCTAACTGTTGAAGAGTTTAATCTTCTATCATCAGCTCACCTAAATAGCTTGAAAGTATACGACTGAAGGTCTTTAGATACGTATGAAATTGAAAGAATTATTCTCCAACTCCTAACCGTTGAAGAGTTGTACCTTCCACCTTCCATCATCAGCTTACCTAAATAATTTGTAAGAATACGACTAAAGGTAACTTACATACATATGATATTTAAAGATTTATCCTCCAACTCCTAACCGTTAAGGAGTGTACCTTACATCATCAGCTCATCATCATAAAATGATGACTACCAGACGCAAATACCGGTGTAACTTCAGAAAATATACGAAAAACATAGTATGTGCCTATAAAAAATGAGGGTTTCCCTCGATTTCCTTGGGATCCCATCATCAAATCCTGATATGCTGGCAATGGGACCACCACGGAAGCATACCCTGTCGAATACAAAAAAAAATTTCAAAATCGGTCCACAACTGACGGAGTAATCGTATAACATACATAAAAAAAAAAAAAATACATACAGTGGAACATAGAACCTCCTCCTTTTTGGAAGTCGGTTAAAAAGAACAGTGTTAGGACATAATGTTTCAAAATAGAGGCTAAATTTAAAACTACTATGAACTGTCATCACGATATTTTTTTTTAGTCAGTTCGCTTTGAGCACAGCGACGTTTTATGCTGTACCAGTTGTTGCCCGCGGCTCTGCCCGCGTATATGTCGGTTATCGCGGCAAAAAGTAGCCTATGTGTTATTCTGATATATAAGCTATATTACTGTAAAGTTTCATCCAAATCCGTTCAGTAGTTTTTGCGTGAAAGAGTAACAAACATCCATTCATCCATACATCCATCCATCTATCCATCCATCCATACTTACAAACTTGCGCGTTTATAATATTAGTATAGATGTAGACTCTTTTTATCAAATGTCAAATAAGTTAAACTTCAGCCTTGTACAATGGCTATATTAACATTTGCGTGCGACAAAGCATTCCGTGGTTTTATGCAAAGAAATAATAGAAAACTGGATCACGTCAATCTCATTAGCATTCCTGAGTACAATAAAGTGGTAAGCGGTAGCTACAATAAAATTATATTTTATTGTTATGTGCTAAGCACGCCATCACGACATGACTTTTGTAAATTAACACCGCCGCGAATAGAAAATTAAACAACAGTTTTCAAGTATTTGAATTTGGAACATTTACGAAAAATATTTCTTGTAACCACGCGATGGAATGAAAAATGAAACGTTATGAGTAGACCGTATGTAAAATGTAAAAGAGGTTTTGTGTACAGTTTTTTTTGTATTTCATAAATTTTTCACACTTTCTTTTAATATTTGGGAGCAATTTCATAGAAAAGGACGGAAATGCACCAAGAAAGCGCGTGTTATTTTATTTGACTAACTAGCTGAGTCCCGCGGTATTACCCGCGGTTATTGTCTTACCGCGGGTGACTCCGCGGGGCTAAGTTAGTCTAAAAAAGTAGCCTAAGTTACTGCCTATATCATCGGCTACCTATCAGTGAAAGTCCCGTCAAAATCAGTCCAACCGTTCCAGAGATTAGCCGGAACAAACAGACAGACATACATACATACATATGCATTTAGTAAAAATCGGTTATTTTAATAATACAAACAGACACTAATTTTATTTATTTGTATAGATTGTATAGATAAGCGCTGTGTTAGTAGCCAAAATGTCAGATGTTACACATCTATGCAACTATTTTTAACCGACTTCCAAAAGGAGGAGGTTCTCAATTTCATCGGTTTTTTTTAATTTTTTTTTATGTATGTGCATTGATTACTCCGTCAATTGTGGACCGATTTTGAAAATTATTTTTATATTCGAAAGGGTACGCTCCCCATGTGGTCCCATGGCCACCATATCAGGATCTGATGATGGGATCCCAAGGAAATTGAAGGAAACCCTCAAATTTACGTGAGCGCCTGCAATAAAGTTAAGGCAATTGTCTGCATGCTTTCATATTCTGTAAACATCATATCCGAAATATTTATTTATTATTCTATACAGTATGTTGTATGTTACCTTTAGTCGTATTCTTTCAAGTTATTTAGGTGAAATGATGATGAGAGACTTGAGAAAGACTAAAAAGCGAAAAAAAAAAAAACTTCGTTTAAAAAAACCGACTTCAAAAACTGAAAAGTATAAAATAACTTAATTTGTATGTGCTACCTATTCATAGGTTTGAAGTCGGTGCCGAGCCAAAATGTAATAGTAGGACTCGCCGCGCGTGACCTTGAGCGGGATAGCTGCTCTTCGCGTAGGACAAAACAACCGAAGCGTCGGTGACGTCGTTGACGTTCATCTCGAAATATAGCGAGTGTGGTACCTACTATTACATTTGGCTTGGCGCCGAATTCCAACCTATGAATAGGTAGCACATACAAATTAAGTTATTTTATACTTTTCAGTTTTTGAAGCCGGTTTTTTTAAACGAAGTTTTTTTTATGTTCATTTTTTTTAATATGCTTTTTTTATATGAGACTGAAGAAACCGAACAAAATAAAAAGAGAGTTCGATTATTTTTCTCGTGTAGAACGGCCTTGGAGACGCCACTGGCGACATGAATGCGTTCCAAATAGGCCAATTACTTAGCATAAAGAAAATATGTAGAGTAAACATAACTACACGTAATCCATGTTTACTTTGTAAAGAAATGGGAACGTTCTAGAAATGATATTGATACAGATAATAAGGGCATTTGATTATATTATATATGTATCTTACTGACCAGTACAACTTTGTCTGTTGTTTTGCAACATTTTACATTGATGCTTGGCCTATGAGCTATTCAATACTAAAATAATTTTGACAACTACTGCGAAAGACCGAAGCCAAAAGAAGGATAACAATTTTGGCAGTGTATGTATGTTTGTATGTTCCATCGTAGCGCCTTAACTACTAAACCGATTTTAATGAACGAGGTGTCAATAGATTCGTAATAATTGCCCGGATGACATCCTATTAACATTATAAACGCGAAAGTTTTACGTAGTCAGGTATATTTTTTAATCTTTTTAACCGACTTCAAAAAAGTAGGAGGTTCTCAAGTCGACCGAGCGAGCATTTCATCAATGTTTCGTTATAATTATGACGCTGTCACGTTAATCTATCGTCCGTAAACAGACTTTACAGACAACCATTTTTTTTAATGGAAAGGAGATATACTAACGGTGGTACCATGTTATGGACACTAATATCTGATAATCCAAGAGAAAACGGTCGATGTGGTCGTACTTGAAGTCGGTTTTTTATTTTGTTATTTTACTTGTTCTTATTTAATTCGATCCAGTAGTTTGTATTCTTGTCATAGTATTAACAGTTTATCTATAGTGAAGTGAGTTAATCGTACATGTATTAAGGGCTGGCAACAAATTGTCTATGACAATGAGTAAGTCCATTGAAATGTTACATTTTTTAGGCCTTACCTTGCGTTTTTTAGAGGACGCATTTTTTTTTTTTTTATTTGTAGGGGGAGTCAGTGTTAAGCTAAAACCAAGTTTGTGGGGTCGCCACCCTTGTCCCACGGCCGCCATCTTGAAAATAGGGGTTGAAATGGTTTTTACGATGTATCTCTTTAACTATTTATTTGATAAAAAAAAATTGTTAACATTTTTTGTTGCAAATTAAATTCTCTACAACTTTGGTTCAGTAACTTTTTTTCGTAGAACTATAAATAAAAAATAAAAAGTTATAAGTGAAAATGTTCAGAAATTTTACACTGACGGTCTTTTAAGTCTTCAACATTTCATGATAAGAAGACAATAGAATAGATGTTACGGGGAACTGCGCAATACATTACTAATTATTTCAATAAATAAACAAATATTTTACTAATAAATAAAGATATAGGTACAATCAATATCAGAGGGCCTTGAATTTGAGGATTTTAAAGATTACAACTTAGGTATGTCGTAAAAATAATTTTGATAACATTTTCTTTGTAATTACAGTACGTGAGTTTTGAGAGTTTGATTAGCTTTTTCCGTCCGTGTACACGTCGGTTGTAAGCCGAAAACAGACGAACATGATGAAACTATAATTTACTAGTTTTTGCTCGCGGCTCCGCCCGCGTGTATGTCGGTTATCGAGGTAAATAGTAGCCTATGTGTTATTCTGATGTATAAGCTACATTACTGTAAAGTTTGATCCAAATCCGTTCAGTAGTTTTTGCGTGAAACAGTGAGTAACAAATATCCATCCATCCATCCATCCTTACATACTTTCGCGTTTATAACATTAGTAGGATAAGGATTCTGATACGAAAACTACGGGACCCGTGTTTTACCGTCGGAGAGCCACGCTTCGGCATGAATGGGCCGGCTCGACCGGAATGATAGAACTCACAGAAAACCGGTGTGAAATAGCGCTTGCGTTGTGTTTCACCGAGTGAGTGAGGATACCGGAGGCCCATACCCCAATCCCTCCCCACATCCCTCTCCCTATCTCCCAAAGGCCGGGTACGCACTTGTGACGCCTCTGGTGTTGCGGGTGTCCAGGGGCGGCGGTAATCGCTTACCATCAGGTGATACGTCTGTTCGTTTGCCCCCTATTCAATAAATAAAAAACAAATTCTTGTGCGATAGTTAGGTTGGAAACTTTTTAGACTACCTACGTAAATATTTAGAACTAGCTGAGCCACGCAACTTCACTTACGTCTCCCCGCCCGTAGCGTAATAATTTTCCCCCGTTTTTTTAACATTCTTCATTGATGCGCCGCTCCTATTGGTCTTAGCGTGATGTTATATAGCCTATAGCCTTCCTCGATAAATGTACTATCCAACACTGAAAGAATTTTTCAAATCGGACCAGCGGTTCCTGAGATTAGCGCGTTCAAACAAACAAACTCTTCAGCTTTATAATATTAGTATAGATTTTTCCCGTTCAAAGAAAAGTGTTTGCGCTTCACCGATATATTTAGAGTGTTATTGGTGTAATGTAACGTAACTGCATCTCTGGAGCAAAATAACAATTTTACGAGCTAAAGGTTGGTATATTTGGCACGGCCAATGTATACAGTTTTCGTCTGTAGGTATACGAATTTTCCAGAAGGAAATTTTTGAACAGTCATAAAACTGTATTAAGTTATTTATAGTTTTAAAAGTTTATAAAGTTTGTAGGATACATAATCCATACTAATATTATAAACTAGCTGACCCACGCAACCTCGTTTGCGTCTCCTGTGGCCCGTAGCGTGATAATTTTCCCCCGTTTTTGAAACATTCTTCATTGGTGCTCCACTCCTATTGGTCTTAGCGTGATGATATATAGCCTTCCTTGATAAATGGGCTATCTAACACTGAAATATTTTTTTAAATCGGACCAGTAGTTCCTGAGATTACCGCGTTCAAACAAACAAACAAACTCTTCAGCTTTATATAATAGTATAGATTCGAAAGTTATCTGTTACGATTTCACTCTTAAACCGCTGCATCGATATTCAATAAAATTTGGCATGTAGATACTTTGATTCTTGAGAACATACGCTACTATTTACCGCGATAACTGACATACACGCGGGCGGAGCCGCGGGCAAAAGCTAGTTTTATTTATTTCTTTTAGACCGAAACTATGATATAGTAACTACGTTTTACAAAAAAAAAAAATGTTCGTGCCCAAAACCCGCGACTCCTGGTTTAACAATCAGTGTTACTGACCACTAGATCAAAAGGCTTGAAATGATAAAATACTGACAACATCGGGAGGCCGTGTGATCGTGTCCTCGTTACGTCACTACAAGCTATTGTTTCTACTTGGAGGACCAATCTGAGAATAGTATTAAGTACCTAGTGTAAATAGATAAGTAGGTATTGTCCTAGACATAATCTAATGCCTAGTTCGCATACATTCACATAATATCCTTAAATAGCTGATTGCCTAAGCACTATTAAATGTATTTTAAAAAATATTGAATTCGAAATTCAAATTACATTCTTTACGACAAATGCCTTTGTTGACCGTTTAATTTAAAAATCGAAGAGCAATGTACGACAGATCAAAAAGGTCACGTAAAAACGTTCGTTCTCTGCCAGAAGTCATTTCATTCGTGAGATATTTCAACAATGGAGACTAAACTACTAAAGGACTACTCATCTCGTGCAGTAGTTACTCGAATAATAAACATTCAAAAGTGCTTGGCAGTTAACCAAAAAAATTTGGTTGAATGTTTTATTGCGTGGAACAGATTTTGGTATACATACTATGTGTATGTAATAGGTATGTCCATGAAAACAATACTATGCAATATTTAGGTAGGTAGGAAACCGAAACCGAACCTTCGGCCTGGCTCTCAGTTTCGGCCGAAACCGAACCTTTTTTGCCCTTGAAAAATACGTGAACCAAACCCATTTTTTCAAAAGTTGTTAGATTTTAGGTAATTAGGGTATGTATTTTTTATGTATGTTCACCGATTACTCCGTCAATTGTAAACCAAGCCTGGATTTTTTTTTTGTATTCGGAAGGGCATGCATCCGAGGTAGTCCTATTGGCACCATATAAGGATCTGATGATGTGATCTCAAGGAAATCGAGGGATACCCACAATTTTTTTAGGCACGTTCGATGTTTATCATATATTTTCTAAAGCTATTACGGTAGTTGCGTCTGGTGGTCATGATTTTTATGGTGATGAGCTGATGATAGAAGGTAAAACTCCTTAACAGTTAGAATTTTGAGGATAAATCTTTAAATGTCATATGTATGTTACCTTTAGTCGTTTTCATTAAGTTATTCGCATGAGCTGATAATAGAAAGTTAAACGATTAGGGGTTAGAGAAAGAATATTTACATACCATATACACGAATAGGGCCTTAGTTGTATTCTTTCAAGTTATTTAGGTGATCTGACAGGTGAGATTAAGAGATAGAGGATAGGGAAACTAGACGTCTGTAAGAAAAAACTAGACATGTAAAGCTGAAGTTCGGATTGGGAACCTATACTATTGTCTTAACTAAACAAATACAGAATGTCATATGTTAATCATACATATGTTAAACATAAAATCAATTCAATTCGATTAACGATGGAATTAAGGGGAGCGAACTGAGCCGGCCATGTGAGCGTCTGAGCACGAGTGAGTTACAAAGTTCGCCGAATGAGGCACGATTATTCACACTCACTCGAGTTTCGGCGCGGCCGAAGGTTCGGCCATTTTTTGGCCGAAACCGAAACTACGGCCGAACCTAGATTTTTTGGCCGAAACCGAACCTTCGGTCGGTCACTAATTTAGGTGTATGTTATAAGTGTGGAGGAATGGGTGTGATGGCCCTCCATTACAAAGGGATCCTCCGACCAGGCAGGATCATCAAGCTATTCGTGCCGCGGCCCAGAGGTCTGTCATAGGAAGCTGTATGTGCTAATCGGAGTGAAAATATTTCATATCGCGATGCAGGATATGCAGTTACTCTGTAGTCCGGTTGTATTGTTGCATGTGGAAGTCACCACAATTTTAAATCGAGGACTAACGTTTAAATACTTTTGACTGCACGGTTGGCCTAGTGGTTTAGGCGGTCACCACGCCGCTTGCCAATTCGCCAAGTGTTGTGGGTTCAAATCCTACACGGGACAATACTTTGTGTGATCCACGAATTGTTGTTCTGAGTTTGGGTGTTAATTGTGTCCGTTTCATGTATGTCTGTAAAGTCCCCCGCGACACAGGATGTTTATTCCAAATGCGGGAGTTGTCTTTAAAAAAAAAAAAAAAGTACAAAATAATAATAAACGATAGACTGATGAATGATTATGCAAGTCAAGGCTGTGAATCAAGTGATATTTAACTCCATGGTGCTTTCTTTCTTACCGAGTTGCGGAGTCTTTAACCGCTACTATTTGAATTTCTATTTGAAGTGCATTCTAGTCTAAGGCTTCTAGGACTCATAGATTTTAAATGTAGAAATTAATTGTAATGTTTGAAGCAATACGATTTGCACGTTCGATACATAAATAGTTCCTAAGAAAGATGAAGACGGTAAGACAAACGCGGTTTTTTTAAGGAGTGAGTGAGCTCGGCAAAAATAGAGATTGATTGCCAAGGCAATCGTGCTTTTACGGGACTTATGTCCTCATCTGCCGGACATAGGCATCACCTAAGAACGGAGGTTAAATGTGTACATATGTGAAGTGTTTGTGCACCCTGATGAGAAAAACTTGAAAAGAACCGAATGCACTTTCATACCGTTGGAATTATAGATGGGAATTATACATGATCAAGCGTAAGAGAGTTGTAGTTCGCCACAAATGGACCGACTTAACCAGAGTTCACACAAATCAAAATCCGTTAATAGAAATTCTTTCACCGATTAAGTGTGCTTCTCGATGAAAAAAAATTGACCAGCGTGCCTCTGTACAGAGAGTACCTACTAAATATTTTACCGCTGTATTGTATTTTTCATCGTAGCGCGCTGCGTAAACAGTAAACGCAATATGCTCAGTTTTATGGCACACGATCGTAACCAATCATAATCAATATCCGATAACATTACGCTAACCTCGGAATACAATCTATGCGTAGGTACATAATGTGAGTTACTGCACTTTATTTACAAAGGCAATAGAGCCACGCTGATTTCAGCACGAACTGGCCGGCTTGTGCAGGCGGTACTACCCTCGCACAGAAGATCAACCTTCGTCTTTCGTTGTTGAGCGCGAGACCGGAGGGCGGAGGCCCAATGGTGCAGAAGCATCACTAGGCTGCCATGGTGTGAGTCACCATGCTGCATTGTCTGCATTTGCAATAAGCATGGTGACCACCACTCGTGGATGCTTATGCTTTCCATCAGGCAGAGTAGAGTCATTTTGGCAGGCCCATACATAATAAAAAAAAAGATGTTTCCAAGTACATAGGTTTCATCATCATCATCATCAGACTTTAATACTCAACTGCTGGACATAGGCTTCTCTTTAGAAAAGAGGTAAATAGGTTTGAGAGGAAATAATTTCAGATGGGACATTTTTTAACGTAATTTCAAGCAACGGTTTTGCATTAATGATTTGACTGGTCTGTTGGTCACTAGACCAGCTGCTAACTGCCAGCTGCCAGGAGGTGTTACACTTTAATTTTATTTATTGTATAGATATATACATGGTTTTATGTACAGGAAACTTAAATCGTTAAACAATTTGTACTGTAAAGTTAAAAATAGTGCCTCACTAGACCGCTAAGGTGTAGTTGCTTCATTGTCTGCATTCGCAATGAGTATGGTGGCCACCACTCGTGGATTCTGCTTATGCTTTCCATCAGGCAGAGTAGAGTGGGAGAGCCATGCTTCGGCATGAATGGGCCGGCTCGACAGGAATGATACCACGGCCTTACAGGAAACCGGTGTGAAATAGTGCTTGCGCGTGTTTTACCAAGTGAGTGAGGATACCGGAGGCCCATAACCCAATCCCCCTACCCCTACCTCTCCCCCCATACCCAAAAGGCCGGCAACACACTTGTGACGCTTCTGGTGTTGCAGGTGTCCATGGGCGGCGGTAATCGCTTACCATCAGGCGATACGTCTGTTCGTTTGCCCGCCTATTATATAAAAAAGTCACTTTGGCAGGCTTTATATACACACATCAAAAGTGTCTAGGGATCAAGCATTTTTATGCGGATTTCTTGAGATTGAGATGTGGCTTTGGCCCTGGCCTGCTCAGTCGCCAGACTTGAACCCGATTGAGCATGCATGGGATATGCTACAGAGAAGAGCTCTGCCGAATATGGAGGGTATCCAGTCGCAAGAAGACCTTTTTTTGTTGTTGCAACGAACATGGGCGGCCATTCCACAGCGTGATTTGGATGAACTCATTTTGAGTATGCCAAACCGATGTTCTTGTGTTAGTGTTCGCGGTAGAAACACGGATTATTAATTGTTTAAGTTACCTAATAAAATTTTAAAGAAAACTGTTATTTCAGTCTTTTTTTTGAACTTTAATGTTAGTGGTTCAAATGTAAAAAATCCTTTTATTAGGAAAATGGCAAATTTCTTTATTAATGCAAAGGTGACTTGGTTTATCGTTACTGTGACAAACGAAAACACTTTATTTGATGAATCCTTAAAGAAAATTTTAATTAATATCAATCAGGAGAAAAGTTATTGCAAAAATATATGTTAATCCCTAGACACATATGTTGATCCCTAGACACTTTTGATGTGTGTATATGTAAAAACGTCTACCGGACACAAAATTATAGTGCTTCAGTATGAAGTTTCCTGTCACACTACAAACAGTACAAGTTATACAAAGCTTACCAACAAAACCAGACAAGAACTTCTGACTGAACATTAGGGTTCTAAAAAGATCTAAGGAGATAGAAGGCGCATTACTCCAAAAAAATTGGTTGAAATTTGATTTAAAATATCTACACAAATATAAAAGGTTGAAAAAAAAGCGCAAACGTTACCCGGAAAATATAAAAAAAAGAAATATAATTTAGTCAATGGAATGAAATCAATCATAGACAATCATTTTGACATTCGATCAGGACAACGTCTGTTTAGCTTGCTATAAATAAATCTAGATTAGATGAAGAGATAAAATAAGAAGGAATTTTCTAATGCCGCTTGGTACGCGTACGTAGCTTAGGTACATTGAAACTGATCCGGTGATACCAAATACCTATCATTTGTTTGTAAGAACATACTAGTGTCTTAAATAGGACAATGCTGCTATTGTTATTGATGTCTAATCTAATCAAGATTTTAAATATGTATAAACAAACAATGGATGACAATTTATCAAGCTGTCTACTGCGTGATATATCATCATTAACAGCCTTTAGTAGACCACTGCTGTATATAAGCCTCTCCTTAGGAACGTTTCGGCCTACTATGATACTGGACTGGTGGTGGAAAGAGAAGGAGTACTTAAATCAAATTCTTCTCTTTGCAGTGCTGTTGTCCTGTATAGTATAGTTTACTCCATTATTTGGCTCGTTGGCCTCGTAGGGCCCTTGCCCACGACGACTTTGACGACACAAACGCGCAACCGCATATCGCTACTAACGCGCTTTTGTCGCATTTGCAACGCGCTACAGCATCGCGACTATGTCGCAGTCATGAAAACGGGCGACCGTGTCGAACGACATCGGGGGAAAAATGGAGGCTGCTTTCATTGCCGACGCTCCGGCTGCTTACGTATTCCTTCTTGCAACTGCAGCGATCGCAGGCATTTTTATGCCGTTACTGAATCGCGACAGTATCGCGTTTGCATCGCGCCTGAAGCATGGTTATGCGGGCGAGGGCACACAGCTGGCGACCGCATTGCGACTGTTTCGATGCGAATGCGCGACAGCATCGCTATTGCTTGGCTGCAAAAAATCGTCGTGGGCTAGGGCCCTTACAACGGCTAATGGGATCAAGAACAGCAGGACACCCCGTATTCCTAATAAATCACCAGATGGATGGTGGATATATGCGTCCGTCAATGTGTGCCGTAGCAGCCGGTTTTCTGCCATCCGCATTCAGTCTGTCATGAAGTAACTCCAGTCACCAACACAAGACTTGCTATTTATTTTCATTCTAAAGACATTTTCTTAATTATTATGAAGAGAATATGTACGTGCATTCAGGTTTCTCTTACTATAATTAGGTATAACTCATATCTTATCTATATGACATCTGTAACAGTTGTAAAAATAGTGTAGGTACAAACAAACCGTTATCTTCAATATTTACTACCTCTCAGCTATCTCCTAGTAATTCCGCAACTTGTGTCACATACGTGAAGTGGATATCGTTTACGATCTTATTACCACTATCAGTTAACGTGTGTAGTGCGTTATCAACAAAGAGTCCCCTACTTTAATAGTGTCAAGATTGCGTACTAATGTGTACGAGTTATAAGATAAGAATGATAAAATTGATCTTAACGTGATGCGTTTGGTTACTTATCCATCTTGATTTCACTACAATGTATAACATTTTCTAATAAATTTATTAAAATATTTTAAATTAACTCAGTCAATATTGACTCGTATTAATGATCATAGAGTATTTCAGATCATCGGTGGCCCGTGTCGCTCTATGGTGTTATTTTTTAAATGTAAGTATTTGCTTCTCATTTAAGTATAAGTCAATGTTTCATGCAACTTGTAGACGGCTTTCAAAAAAAGAAAAAAAAATGTAAGCTATACAAAAAATAAAGTCACCGCTACATCAAAAAAAAAACAACTGGACTGATCTGTCAGTCTAGTGGCTTCAAACTCTGGCTAAAAAAATACTTATACAATAAAATATAAGTTAATGATTCAAGAAAAGGATGATGTCCCAAAATTACATTCCATTTTCATAATAAACATCAACATCTTAATATATATATTTCTTGTGTGCGTGTGTATGTGACTGAACTCCTCCTAAACGACTGGACCAATTTTGATGAAATTTTTTGTGTGTGTTCAAGGGGATCTGGGAATGGTTTAGATTCACAAAAACGACTGGACCGATTTTGATGAAATTTTTTGTGTGTGTTCAAGGGGATCTGGGAATGGTTTAGATTCACAAAAACGTAAACGATGTTACGTGGGTCATAAATATGGCGGTACGAAGTTCGCCGGATCAGCTAGTAGATTTATAAAAATCTATTTTTATGAAAAAAAAGAAGTTCAATTGATTTTAGGTCTTTTCCTATTTTCTCCTTCTCCTCTTTGAATATAAAAAACTTCTGTCTCCTTAGTTAATACAAAACATCCTCAAAGTGCAAAATAGATGTATCTATGATAGTATTCACAGCATTTTTCTATTGAAATGGGTTATTTTCGTATTCTTAGGTCATGGCAAAACATGCAGACTGCTGAATGTTTTCTAACGCAATACCAAAACTTAGGGTTGCCACTTATCAAATACAAAAGTAACTCCAAAACTTTAGAATTTAATTTCATTGTGTAGCCATCTTTTCTTAATGCTTTGGTGCAAGCCCATATTTATTAGTATCAGTTTAGCAAGATAAATTTTGATGTGAAACATCTATATGCGAGGGTTAAACCTGACTTTTAACGTGGCGAGATTTTTGGAGTGGATTCTCGTCACGGCACTTCTAGGCGAGGTGTAAACCTGATTTTTGGCGCGGCAAGCTTTGCCACTGCAATTCAATTCTTTTTCACATCTGCAATTGTTTCACATCTGCCAAGCGTCCCGTGACGAGACGACTCACTTTTTTATATTTGTACAAGTTTAGTAAGAGTTAAGTAAGATTTTCTCATGACTTTTGCTTTGCTCTACCAACATAATAGTGCAACATTATTCCCCGCGTAAAAAAGGGTGTAAATTAATTAAGAAGATAATATTGTCGCTAACATCTGCTTCTTTAAGAAGTGCAGAACAGCAGTAGAGTATTTAAATACATGTGACATAAATGCACAACTTTTACATAAAACTATATTTAGGGATAGCTATCAAGTCTAGCAACCCTATATTGCAGTAACGTCTTATATTTCAGTCTGACATTCGACTGCGTAAACAAGCTATTTTAAAAAGTGAAATGTGTATTAATCGATTCATCTCACCAAATTATAACAGACAAGCACGTTGTTTTTCTCAGAAATAATCATTATCGTGCTTGGAGGTGCACGTAATTATAGTACCCATAACCGTACATGAAAGGCTTCAGAATGGTTACGCGGTGTTCTGGGTTTGCTGGGTGGTCCCCACATGGCACTACAATTTGTGTGATCTGGAAATTGTTGTTCTGACTCTGAATGTTATTTTGTATCCGTTTCTTGTATCCATAAAGTTCCCCACGACACAGGATATAATCCGGGCACAGGACTGGTTTTAAAAAGAAAAAAGAATAAGCGTGCAACTTAGAATCATGCGTAACTACGTTGCTGTTCTATGAGATGTGAATCCGTTCTTTTCTCGAAGGTCGTTTCGGTCCGGAATAAGAAACGAATTATGAGAAATAATATGAAATGTATTTATATCACATAAAAGTTAACACATGCGGCTCGACCGGGGCGGTACTACCCTCGCACAGAAAATCAACGTAAAATGACAGCGTTCGTGCTGTCGTGTTTCGTTGGTGAGTGCGAGACCGGAGGTCCAATTAGTCTAGTCAACAAGTTTCATACTTGTTGACTAGACCTAGAGGCCGCCATAGTGTGGGTCGCCATACTGCACTGTCTGCATTCGCAATGAGTATGGTGACCACCACTCTTGGATTCTGCTTATGTTTTCCATCAGGCAGAGCAGAGTCATTTTGGCGGGACAAACATAAAAAAAAAAAAAAAGTTAATCGCATTATGTAAATCAGATCAGTGCCGCGTGAGCTCTAAAGTTGAGACAAAGAAGATTAAATATGTCTACGTACCTAGACGTATTCTGCATTTTCATGGTATAAGCTGGTATAAGATGCAACCGAGCAAATGTGTCACTTGGCAGTAAGTGAGATGCTGTCTATGAACACATGCAAGTAAAGAGAAATAAGTGCAGTATCCGTCCTTTGTGGTCCTATTCTTCAGAATGAGGATGTGAGAGTGGTTTGGGGCAGTAACGACACTAAAACAATAAAAGCTGGTGAAGGTTGTTCTACACCCGTATTCTGTAAGTCGTGGTATCTCTGCAATAGATCCGGCCTATACAATCTACCTACCGAAGTATGCGTCTTATTATAGTTTTTCTTTCTATAATAATAAATAAAATCTCTTTATTTTCAGGTATCTCGGACCCATACAAAATATTACGTATTTAACAAATAAAAAGAATAATAAAATAACAATAATTAATTCATAGAATAATAAAAATCAAATATAAATTAGTTCAATTAAAAATGCTTATATAAAAATTTTGTGTTAAAATATTAAAAATACAATCCCAAGAGATAGGAATGCAAAAAAATAATAATAATAATTAAAAAATGAAACAATAATAAAAATATCAACAATTAAATAACAATAAAAATACCTTACTTTTCTATATGAACCCTACAACATATAGGTGGAGTTCATATAGGTGGAGTCGAGTCTGGCAGCTATCATAGCCAGAATTCGATTGGGGCTGGCTCGCACTCTGCAGAGCAAGGATGCACATCGCTTTCGTATCGTGGAGTAAAAGCAATCCAGGGTGGATTGGCTTCGGCAAACATTCCTGATGCACTGCAGAAACGAGGCAGCCCCAACAACGCCCGTATGCTTGCTTATAAACATTTATTCGCAAATAGGTATTAAATACAATTATATATAGTACACCCGCTGCGTTATTTGCCTAATAAAAACTGCAAAATGAATTATTTTACGACATTTTAGGTATATTTACTTAGAAAGTACAATAATAATTCATGTTCGCAAATAAAGATTTAACCGAGCCATTATTTGGGGATGACTAAAAACTTCATGAATTAAAAACATTCACTTTAATAAAAAACCTACGTAATGTTCTTTAACATCTAATAGTTTATGATTAACACTCACGAATAGTATGAAAAAATCAAATAATTAATCTACACATAATTCGACGTGTTGATAATTGTAGTGTCAGCCAATTAACCCCTTTATGAGATGACAGGATGACAGTTATAATGTGATATACATCGCTCGAGATTTGACGTGTCGGCCATGACACGTCAGAATGACTTAGCGACAGTTGAAATCAGATAATCAGGTCACCATGATAAAATCAATCAGGAACTTTCTTAGTAGTTCAATGGATTATAAAAGAAGATTGCTGCGTTACTTGTAATGCTGCAATGAATTCATGCATTTTCAACTGCAATAGGTACTTTTAGCTAGTACATTTGTGCTGTATTCATACTGTACGGATGCAGTCAGATTTTTTCAAAGTGTGTCGGCATTATTTAATTTTCAAGAAAAAAAATTATAAGAAGCATTTACCTTGTCGAGGATTTCCTCCAACTTTTTAAATAACTCTTGTTCTATATTATCTCTTGTTTCACTTTTCTAAGTGCTTTAAAAGTGGAATTTTTATTGTCTACTAGCTCTGTGCCCGCTACTTCGTACACGTGACATTTGGATTTTCAAGTTATTTTTAATTTTTCACCGTTTAAACCTTCCCTGGACTACGACAAACATTTAAAAACCAAAATCAGCTAAACCGGTCCAGCCATTCTCGAGTTTTAGCGAGACAAACGAACAGCAATAGATTTTTATATAGAAGATTTGTCGGTAACATTAGTGTACTAAGAAAGCTATTTGGTAAATGGTATATTTTTGATTTCATAAGTTTGAGAGTGTCAACATTTTTCAAAAATTGTTCGTTTAAATATAACTCGAGAGGTTCCCAGTGTCTATCATTCTACATTAACTTTGTTGAAACACCTATTTAACTCGATAAAAAAACGTGCATAAACTCAAATAAACAAAGGTGGAAAAATCATGTTAATTAAGTAGTAAGCTTTTCTTCTTAGAAAGAGAAGCTAAATGGTAATAAACTTATCTAAATAGTTCCAAGAAGAGGAATTTCTCTCTTGCGGTGGATTTGCTTGTTCTACACAAAAATATCGATTTATTCCTAAAATGTCTGGGTGATCAGACTACGAAATAAATTGTGAGAATTCTAAAATCCATATCATTCAGTACAATGCAATATTATAACCAAACGAACTATGGAGTCTTATCGGTTACTAGCTTTTACACGCGGCTTCGCTCACGCAGAGTTTCATCCCCTGATTTACCCCCTTAAGGGTGGAATTTCAAAAATTCCTTTCTTAGTGCTCACTTACGTTATATAAAGAACCTACATGCAAAATTTCAGGATTCTAGCTTCAGCGGTTTGGGCTGTGCATTGATCTCTGGGTATGTCAGTCAGTCAGTCAGTCACCTTACTCTTTTATATATATATAGATTACCCCCTTAAGGGTGGAATTTCAAAAATTCCTTTCTTAGTGCTCACTTACGTTATATAAAGAACCTACATGCAAAATTTCAGGATTCTAGCTTCAGCGGTTTGGGCTGTGCATTGATCTCTGGGTATGTCAGTCAGTCAGTCAGTCACCTTACTCTTTTATATATATATAGATAGATAAGGAACTCTTTGAATTTTTCGGATACCATCTACTACAACATGAATGTATTGCAAATTTAAACCTTTCTCTTAAATCAATCTATCTATATCAGAAAACTGCATTAAAATTCGTTGGGTAGTTTTAAAGATCTGAGCGAACAGACAGCGGAAGCGACTTCATTTTACACTACGTAAAGAAGATACTGAACATAATAATAACTAGTACCAAGGGTATATAATCTGGATCTAATTTGGAATATTCTAGATTCTACTCAGATTATACATTGTAAAGATGTGCTATTACCGACTTGCTTGTGTAGATGTACGGATGCAGACGCGCGAGGAATGCTCATTCTCCGCGCGTTTGTTTGGATGGACGTCGTTTTTAGGACTACTGTGTTTATAGCACAGACATAAAAATAAACGATAATCTTGACCTGGTTTGAAAGCACAGTTTGTATATATTGTATGTATGTAGAGCATTGAGGTTATCAGCAATGTGTCTCGGTTTCCATTAAAAATTAAGTAAATAATGTTACTGTATCTTGTCTTACCTCTCTCTAGGATTTTTGGCTTGAATATCCGGATATATATATAGCTATGCTGTTTGAGCCATCGTAATTTTAATATGTATTATTATATTCGGAATATCATAATCTGAAATCTTAATTTGTTTTCATAACCTATTAGCTGACCCGGCGAACTTCGTACCGCCATATTTATATATCTGTCAAAATAAAAAAAATAACTGGAAAAGTCTTTTTTTATTTTTCTTGTACACAAACCTTGTCCTAACAATAAGGAACACATAAAAAAGAATTATATAATTTGGTGCAGCCGATCGGAAGTGCGCGTACATATATTTCGACGATTCATTTTTATTTATATAGATTATTCTGTTGAATATAAATTATGGCTCTCAGATCGATTTCCCGATTTTTATACAGAAGTTCCGACATTTTTCCTCGTGCCACCGTGGACATACTAGGAATAATCACAGTAAATTATTCAGACTGTCTTATTTCAAAATTTAATTTTTATTTAAATATTTTTTATGCAAAAACGACGTAACGATATTTCCCACAAAAATGGCAGACACAAAACAGTTACCAGTAGCTAGCTGTCAACAAAAACTTTTTTCAATTCGTGTCTATATCTTTACACAGACATTATATTTAATTTAATATACCACGACGTGTGTGAGCTTAATAACATAATCCATTCTATTACGTGCTTCAGCACAATTCTAGTTCTATGTGGTATATAGGAATTCTGGTTTAATGAAAGCGGTTGTCATTTTACGGAATTAAGAGATTCTAGTACTTACATTGTTTTAAACACAGGCGTTTATCTATATATATAAAAGCGAAATACCACTCACTTATTAATCACGAAATCTCAGAAACCTATAACACCTACAAACTTGAAATTTAGCAGGTAGGTTCCATATAGCGTGTAGACATCCGCTAAGAACGGATTTTACGAAAATCCACTCCTAAGGGGGTAAAACGGGGGTTGGACCTTTGTATATGAAAGTCCTATGTTTTTGAAGTAAGAGACTTGAAATTTAAAATGTATACTCTATAGACGGTGTGGAGGTGTATTAATAATGTATCTTTAGAAATCAACCCCCTTTTGGGGTTAAAACGGGGGATGGTAGTTTCGACGCAAACGAGGTTGCTTGGGTAAGCTAGTATTATATAGACAGAATCGTTTGTAAAAGTGAAGGGAAGATTTTGATATGGGACGTCACATTAATCATAAATTTCTTTTTATTTTTGACCGCGAACCGTTTCGAAAATTGAACTATTGGTAATTCAAAATAGTTCTAGTTCTAACATTGGATGTTATTGTACCTAGGTACTGATATTCAGAAAGTCTACTAGTCAACTAGGTAATAGTATATATAGTAATAATAGGTCGTCAGTTTTATTAGAATTTTAATTACCATTAATTTTATTTGTCATCACCGTTAATTTAAAAAACCATCTTATATTAATGGACTCTAGATCCGACAAATCATTATTTTTACTCTATTTTAGCTGAAAGCCTGTGGTTGAGCTATTACAAACATCAAATCCTATCTCAGTTTCGTGCCGAGATAACGCTTGTAATGTTATCTCGGTAGGAAGAGACAGATTGAGCTGAGAATGCTTACAGAACCAAATTAAATTTGAAAAATGATTCGTAGGTCTTTTTTATGTATGAGCCGGCCAAAGTGAGTCTACTATGCCTGATGGAAAGCATGAGCAGAATCCAAGACGTGTCATCAATTCACACGAATGCAAGAAATGCGACAATGCAGCATGGTGACCAACACTATGGCGGCCTATTGAGATGCTTCTGCATCATTGGGCCTTTGATCTCGCACTCACCAACAAAACACGAATGCTGTCATTTTAGTTTGGGCTTCTGTGATCGTGACAGATGATTCAAATTACCATGGTCAGTTTCACTTGATAAGTGCACACAATTACTAGACACAATAACTAGACATCGGATTATATGCACTATCAAAATGCCGAAATATGCATGCAAATATGCACTAAAAAAAGGCGAAATATGCACAATCAAAAAAACATTAATATTGATTACCACCGTGTTAATATTGGTTCTGGGGGTAGTGCTACGTTTGGTAGGTAGTTGCCCTTTATATGCTTGTACTCGCGATGGTGCTTTTAAAACACATTTTTGTAGAAGTATTCAATTTATTGACTATCCCGAACTCGATTCTGATCTCTTTCGCAACTCTATGTAATCCGTGGGCTATACAGGTGATGTGAAGCAATTTTGGGTAGAATACTTTCAGAGCTTGACCACCTTTCACCGTCACCCCTACGGTGACGGTGAAAGGTGGTCAAGCTCTGGTGCACCGTCAGAAACAAATTACATTTAAAAAAAAAAACATATTTTCTCGTCTATACACTAATCGGGAAATAGTGTTCTGATGGAATCATTCTTAAACCGGGCGAAAGTTGAATGGTTTTTTTGTTCTAGGACCTTGCAAGCAACCAAATGAGGGGTAGAGGGCTCTTTAGATAATTTTCCAACAATTATAAATAAGCACGTTTAACTACTAAAATAAGCACTGTCAATGAGAAAGCATCAAAATATGCAATAACGCTAAAAAAACTGAATTTTTTGCAGGTATATTTTTGCAAGTATCAAATTATATGCATATTTGCATATACAAATGCATATGCAATTGCATATGCAAATATGCATATAACCTGATGTCTACTTATAACCAACAGAAATATTCTGTTGACGTTTATTTTAGGAAATTAGTTTTCGGTAATTCGGGACTGTTCCATGCTCAATGATGACGGCTGAACTAATATCGTGAGTAATCAAGGACATTTATGTTCTATTTCATCTGATGCTCTGAACATAGAGTTCAGAATTTCTTCTTCTAATAATAAGACTTACCGTCAAAAACCAGTTCGATTTACGGCTACTTACAGTTAAAGACGACCCCACCCTGGTCGAGTTATTGCTCACAGCCTTCAATCCATCAGCATAAGTCTCCCTTTCCTTTTATTGCCTTTCTATTTTATCTACCTTAACGCCTATAATACACGCTTAATTTTCCCACCTTTAATTCACAAAGTGGTTATATGACATCAATGAATCCATGAGTGGGCCTTTAGGCCAACCAAATAGCCAACTATAATTTATTATAGTTGGCTATTTGTGGGTGTTTAATTATTTAATACCCCTGACCCTTTGGGAATGCGTTGTTTGTACACGGACGTAGTGGGCATTTAAAACCAATATTAAATTGTAGATTTGTAATCACATTTGTAACTATTATCACAATCCCTAGAGTGCCCTAAGACCCACCGTCGGTGTTGTTTTTAGTAGAAACATACCTCCTTGTGTCGTGACCTCTATTTGGAACTAATGTGCGAGTGAAAGCTCGCCACCTGTTTCTATCTTGAGCAGTGAGAGTAGTGCGAACCTGGTCTGCCCAGCGCAACGGGCTACGGCCCCTGGGTCTCTTCCCCTCTATTTTACCCGTCCCCATCAGTCTTTCAAGGTTATCGCCTTCTCTCCTCGCAATGTGGCCAAAGTATTCGAGAATTCTCCGGAGGCACAGGGTCGATAGGCACTCACGAATGTTAAGTTCCTTTAGGATGGATGCGTTGGTAGAAACATACCACACAATCCTGTTTCCTACGTCCACAAGGGCTTCAGACCGAGAGACCAGAGAAGAGATTTCCCAACTCGTCAAAAAAAAAAAAAATTACTGCCAGTTTGGTCTTATTAAAATTTGGAGAAATAAATAACAAATAATAATGTTGAAATACTGATTGATGATGAAACATAATACAATGTGATATTACGATCTGATAATTTTAATAAATAATCACTAGGTATATTTAAATCGGGTGTGAACTTAATCACATAATACAGGTATGACGTCTGTTGATAATTATATGGGTCAGATACCGATGAATGATACAATATTATTAATCAAATCAAATCATTTATTTGCATCGAATGTATGTAGTCACATAAATAAGGTCTTTAGTACTGTGTTAGTTTCAATACATTCTGCCATATAAGCATGCAAAAATTAATGTCATATAAAATTAGTTATGTCAACATTAAATTATTAATACTACAACAATAATAAATACTACAATAATATACAATTGGATTAAAACAATTCAATATCATACATAGTGATTAATATTTATAAATTAATGAGAGTCCAACACATTATTAAATTTGATATGTCAGAGCGTTAAATATTGTAGAAAATAAATTTGTCATTATGATAACATAATACGGAATAATAGCATTTGTCAAGTAATAATAAAGTCAAACACTTTTTAATTTTGTATATATTTGATTTTTAATATTTTTTGGTATTTTATTGTAAATCATAGAACCCATACACATGATGCTTTTTGTTAATAAAGCCGTTTTATACCTCCCTGGTTAAGTACATTTTTATATTTACTTGTTAACTGTGCTGAGCGTTTGCTAGTCTCTGACATCGTGGATAACAAGTTCATATTTGTTTTGACAAAGACAGCTACTTCAAAAATATATAAACACAGAAATGTTAATATTTTAAGGGACATAAATACTGGCACACAACTGTCAGTCATTTTTAATCCGACATAGATCTTCTGCAACGTTTTTGAGCCTTAAATATACTTTCTCGTTGGTTGCAATTTCCTCAGAATATAATGCCAAATCTTAAAATTGACGATACTAGACCATGATATGCTATCAGAAGAGTGTTTGTATTCACTTTTTTTGAGAGACTGTAAAGAGCAAAGGCAGACGTGCTTAATTTTTTACATATGACCTCCTATTGCGGTTTCTATGTTAAGTAACTGGCTGTCTATTTTTATGCCTAAAAACTTTGTATCCTTTACTTCATTTATTACTTTGCCATTGTAGCTAATAGTTAAGGTTTTGTTTTGAATACGCTGATAAAAATGCATTACATTAGTTTTTTCAGAATTTATGATTAGATTATTTTTATTCATCCAATTTATAATGTCCTCTAAAGTATTATTTACGTCATTTTCAAAGAGTTTGGGATCTCGACATTTAATTATGGCAGTACTATCATCTGCAAACAGTATCATCGGTTGTTTTGTGGGTCGAGAGAGATCGTTAATGTACACTAAGAATAAGATTGGTCCAAGAACGCTTTCCTGGGGGACATCATATTTTATTAATCTGCAGCTTGATTTAAAGTGCTCTTCATTCTTATTACTCCTATTTATTCTCGATACCACCATGTATCGTCGACGATCGGACAAGTATGATTTTATCAAATTTAAAATGTTACCTCTTACGCCGTAGCCATTAAGTTTTTCCAAAATGTCGATGTCCCGAAATCGAAAGCTTTGGACATATCTGTGAGCAGTGCACATATCGGTAATTTCTCATCAACATTTTTTCTCAACAACAATGTTTAAAAAATCAAATATAGCCATATTAATATTTTTATTTTTTCTAAATCCCTTTTGTTCGTCACATAGTATATTATATTTAGTCAAGATCAAGTCAAATAGATCCTATAAAAGCGAAAGTTTGGATAATATTATAAACCCGAAAGTTTGTAAGTATGGATGGATGTTACACACAAACTGCTAAACGGATTTGGATGAAACTTTACAGTAAAATAGCTTATAGGTACATCAGATTAACACATAGGCTACTATTTACCGCGATAACCGACATACACGCGGGCGGAGCCGCGAGCAAAAACTAGTATTATACAATTCAATCATCAACATTCTTTAATAAGCCACTGCTGAACATAGGCCTCTTCAGCTACATTTATGTTATTACTAGCTGAACCCCGCGGTGTTTGTTACCCGCGGTTATAGACGTACCGCGGGTAACGCCGCGGGGCGAAGCTAGTCTAAAAAAGTAGCCTAAGTTACACCTTATGTCATCAGGTACCTATCAGTGAAAGTCCCGTCAAAATCGGCAGAAACAGACAAAAATTGAAAAAACCCCATCTTTCCCACTTATTCTGGAAGGTGGGCGTACTGAGGCAGAATTGTCATCAGATCATCATCATCATTAACAGTCCACTGCTAGACAAAGGCAGAGGTCTAAGCCTAAGAAGAGGGAGGAAGTTTGGCCTACGATACAGCGCTGGCCAGGGTTGGTATAGGGTTTATTTCAAGTTTTCCTTCTCTTGTCTGAGGTGGAATGGACGCTTGGGATTCTTGAGTTACAGTTGTCTATAGGCTTCGGTAGTCACTAACTATTATGTGATCCGTCTGCTTGTTTGTCCCTACAAAAAGTCCCGACTAAGGGCTCTGACACATAACTGCGATGCGATGCGGCGTGAAGTTCTTGCGGTCCATTCGTGAGAGCTCGCAGATATTCGAGATGCGTTACGAATTCGCACTTATGTGTGAATATACGAACAAAATCTTTACCATGCAAGAAATAACTGAATATTATTCAAATAAATTCTAAAGGTGGTTGATATCCATAGCGCTTAAATAACTTCTAATTATACGCCTTGTTAAAGTAATTATGAAGGCATGTTTAATCTAATTGCATACATTCTAACGACTTAATAATAAAGTTGGCATGCAAATTGGTTTCTAGGTTTTCTTCTACTAGCGTAGTATTCGCAGCTGAATTGAGACTGATACTTCATTCGCATTACTATTTCATGGGTTTTAAGAGACTATTGAGAGACGGGCTCTGATGGTTAATGGCTACCGACGTCTATGGACTCCTGTAATCCAGGAATCACTTCAGATTGCAACTATTTTTCTTGCTTTACTGGACTTTCCATTATATTTTTACCTTACATCCTAACACTTTTGCAGTTGCCACAACATTTATTTGTCCACTATCTCATAACCTCGTTGGTCTATGCGTCTGCTGATCAAGAGTTCTCGGGTTCGATTGCAGGGACCAAAAAGTGTTATTGCCCTGAATTTAGAAGTAGGGGTTTAGACCCCTACATAGGATATGCGCCTGAACTCTCTTCGGTCGTGTCGGATAGCCGTCGGATTATGAGAGTGAGGAAACAGAGAGTGCACCTGTGTTTGTGTACACACTTGTGCACTATAACATTATCACCTGCGTAGGTGGCTGGCTGCCGTGGCCGAAATCGGCTGGGAGTATCTTATCATATTACAGCATAATATTAAAAAGAGAACGACTGGATTAATATATTGATTTATTAATCCCACAACTTCAAAGAACAATAGCCGTTCATTTAATAATATAAAAACATATCTTCGCAGTACCATGACAACCGTCACGGTTTAGTTGTCTTTGAGAGCAAAGCTACAGTATTTTATAATGTTGATCTGGTTATACAGACCGTGAAAACTGAAACTGGATTATGGTCTGTTTATGGTGGTCGGATATGGGTTTCGGTCTGAAAGACTCTGCTTCACAGCGAGCACTCTCCGTATAGTTGTCCGAGTGGAGACAGTTTAAGAACACAAAGCCACACCAGAGACGACTAAAGCCGGGTCTCTACCGAACAAAAGTTGTAAATTTTTGTGTTGTGAACACGTGTTGTTGACAAAAGTTTCTCTAATTTCCTTGTGTTGGCAACAAAAATTGTCAACAAATGTTGGGAATAGTGTTTCTGTTTTTGGCGGTAAACGTCAAAAGAATACGCTTGTTGCAGTTGCAAATGCAAATATTTATTGGCTCTGTGGTGACGCTTAGTTCGAATGTTTTTCAAATTGTTGGCTACTCGGTGTAGACGCAATGGAAACAAAAGTTGGCGATCATTTGTTGGAAACACTGCAATTGCCAACAATTTTGGTGAAGACGCGCCTTAAGGTAACAAACTACGCAATAACACAGCACTACAAACTATTACATCGTTGTTGGTCACTATGCGCACTAAATGGTTTTATTTATGGAATAGGGGGCAAACGAGCAGACGTATCGCCCATGCACACCCAGGCGTCACAAGTGCGTTGCCGGCCTTTGGGGGATAGGGAGGGGGCCTCTGGTATCCTCGCTCACTCGGTGAAACACAGCGCAAATGCTGTTTCACACCGGTTTTCTATAAGGCCGTGGTATCACTCCGGTCGAGCCGGCCCATTCATGCCGAAGCGTGGCTCTCCCACGGTGATACCTTATATGTCCAGCAGTACACTGCGATAGGCTTTTTTTTTCATGTATATGGCCTGCCAAAATGACTCTACTCTGCCTGATGGAAATCATAAGCAGAATCCAAGAGTGGTGGTAACCATACTCGTCGCGTGTAGTTGTAATGTAGACAATGCAACAATGCAGCATGGGGACCCACACCATGGCGGCCTAGTGATGCTTCTGCATCATTACGGCTTTGGTCTGGTGATGATGATGTGGAAGTACTTTTATTACATTTACATTACAGCATTTTACTGGTCAATAAAATAAATCAATAATAAATTAATCATGATGAAATTGGCCTGCAAAGTAATCTCTAGCAAAGATTAATAGGTACTTGATGCGGTGACTGGACCTCATAATGTCCGTAATGGAAAGCCTATTTAACGATTTGTAATTAGGTCAACTGAACTAGGCCTCCAGGGTATAGTTTCCGCGTCGGAAACTGGTATATTGTACCCTAATGTCTCAGGTATCTATCACTCTAAAACTGCGGTTTTCAGAATTTGAATCGAATTAATTATAAATTATAACACGGTGGATTTAGTGATGTTAAAAACCATGACATTGGCAGCCGATAAGCATTTCTGATAAGTTATCGCTAATGGCACAAGCGAAAGCATCATCACATCACACACCATGGTTACGGTCACGGACTTATAGAAATTTATATTAGATAATATAATACCATAAAGCTGTGGAGGTTATTTGTTTGGTTGAGTGTACTAATTTTAAGACCAATTATGCGCTTCAACTTGAATTTTTTGCAAACGATAAACAAAAAAAAAACGCCACGGCCTATGGAAACCGATCATCAATAAAATAAAAGTGTTGCCAAAATGTAGATTTGTTCTTACGCAAAGCAAGTATATTAACGCGAATATTAATCTATATTAACAAAGCAAAGGCAAAGAGGATAGCCTCTTCGCCTCTCTTTTGTCTTTTACCAAACTTATCATTAGATTAATTGAATAAATATAACTAGGTAATAAACTAATTATTAGACTAAATATGTTAAATACAATCTTTATAACTGAGACTGAATATTGCAGAGTTATAGACTGGTTTCTTACTTCAACTGATTATTGATCGCAACTGCGGATCCAGAGTCCGTGGGTTCGATATCACCAAGGACGTGTAATTACGTGATAAGCAGGCAATTTACTTATTTATTTAGCTATATATATTTAAGTTTATCAGCAGTCTAATTACCATAGTAGAATTTGCGTAGTTTGGGTTCGAACTGCCGCGTGTGGGTGATTGTTATGTTTTATGACCATGTTTTATGGTTCTCTACATTTTATTTTACTTACGAATATGATGAAACTGTACATAATATGTTGTACATATAAGTACATGTTTATATAACATGATCGATATGGTCATAACTTCACTGGGTCTGATTTACGGATAAGGATATTATAGGGGAATACCCAGATGTTTTTTTTTGTTTACACAAATGAAAGGGGTTTCCCCTAATAGATACGTAGGTAATACGTATAGCATCATCAGCAGTATATTGCATTCCACTACCTACTGGACGTTTATTCGATCCTATAGTTATAAAACAAGGACATTACTACAAAGATATTGCTTCAAGTATTTTTTTTTAGTTCTATCTACTAAAATAACTAAAATTATCAAAGTGACACATTGTTTATTTAATGTGTGACGATCATATCACGTGCTGAACGGGTTTTTCTGGGAAACACATTGACAGATTTTATAAATACATAGGTATATTTTCTTTGCTTTCTTTGTAACTAGAGTGATATAGATCTATACTCGACTTCACTTAAAATTTACCTACTTCAGTGCTAAGTGTATTTTTGCTATAAGACAAATGAGTAGAGAGGTCACATGGTGGTAAGGATACTTGAAACCCAATTGCAAGGGCCGCTGCAGGCTTTTGAAAGAATTAGAAGAGAGTTGGACTTTGGTAACTTCACTCATACGGTAAAAGGTATATCTCATTGAGTCATCCCCATCATTTAGATGGTTGGCAGTCCACAACTGTGCGCTTTTCTAGAAACTTTCTGCCTCGCACAACAAAACTGTGGATTAAACGTCGCCTGCAGTATTCCCGGACCAATACGACCTTCAAACTTTCAAGATAAGAGCGTAAGTACTCCGTTTTAAAAGGCCGACAACGCACTTGTAACGTCTCTGGTGTCCATGGGCGGCGGAAATCGCGTACCAAGTGAAACTAATAATAGTATAAGTAAAATAACTAAGTAATAGCGTTATCTAGCAATTGGCTGGACAGGGCGGCGAGAAACTCGATTGCCGCGTGCTGTTTGCAATTATAGCGACGGTAAGATGCGGAAATGTCGTATCTCGGAAATTGGCCAGAATATAAAGTATGAAATACATATATCATCAATTAGAAAATAAGTTATACGAGTGGTCTATGTGGTAAAAGTTAATAAACTTTAGTAGGTCGGAGTTTATGAGTTATGAATTTTTGAAATAGTTTCTGGTCTCTGTTATAAATTTGGATTTTCAATATTTCTGTTTGTATTATTGTAATATGTATCTAAATGGCACGACTTTGAGCTTGTATTTGAGTGTACGACCTTTTACCATACAGTAGCATATAGCTTCTACTTCGACCTTTAAAAGTTATCACTAGTTTTGCGGTTTCAATAGATGTTATTGTGATAGGATACAAAAGTTTCAATTAAAAATAACAAATAATTGACAATAGTTTGGAACGACGATAGCAGTTAGGTTAAGGTTATCTCTATATAAGTTTGTTATAACTCAGTTTAATTTTTTTATTGATTTTAAAAATAAAACTGTGATATATTATGTTTTTAAGTATAATTATTGCTGCTGCACTTATATATATATAGATAAACGTACTAACACCGCACAACAAACACATTTAAAGTTTATAATATCACTAGCTTTTCGCACTACACGCAGCTTCGCTCACGCAGACTTTCATTCCCTGATGTATCCCCTTAGGGGTGGAATTTCAAAAATTCCTTTGTTAGTGCTCACTTACGTTATATAAAGAACCTAAGAGCAAAATTTCATGATTCTAGGTTCAGCGGTTTAGGCTATGCGTTGATCTCTGGGTATGTCAGTCAGTCACCTTACTGTTTTATATATATAGACTAGCTGACCCGACGAACTTCGTACCGCCATATTTTTCTTTTGTAAATATTGTCTTAATTTCAGAAAAACTTATTTTTTGTAGTTATTACCGCCTCTGCTTCCCACGGTACAGTCGTGAACGAAAAAATTTTTCCCGTTAACTTTTGTTTTCTTCTATACAAACCTTGTCCTAACAATAACGAACATATAGCAAAAATAATTATCTAATTTGGTGCCTTCGGAAGTTATGCGCGTACATCCATTGCAGCAATTCATTTTTATATATATAGATTTACATGTATAGATGGTATTTTGGTAGCTGGTATGGTTTCGTCACTCAAAGTAGATGGGTGTCAGAAGTCTCTATCTCTCTCTCTCTTCCATGCTATTCATCCCAGAATGGTGGTGGGGACCCTATCGTGGGGTCAGCTACGTCCTCAGTCTGCCTTTGGATCTTATCTTCGACCAGGGGTGGAAGAACTCATGAAAACAATTTATAGAACAAATGTGTGTTGATGTGAGAGAGGTCATTCACAACGAATATTTACTGATGAAATTAGTGATGTTTTAAAAAAGGATCATGAAACAACAAAAGGAACCAATGATGCAGCTGTCGATGAATGTGGATGAAGCAAAAGAGGTGTGTTGAGACCATAGTAAGTGGAGATCAATTGTCTCTGCTTACCCCTGTCGGAAATAGGCGTGAGGTTATGTTATCTATTTCGATAACAAATAAAGGTGAAAACACCAAAGTTGTATCAAAACAAAAAGATACGTGTCAGGAATACAAACAATTAATAGTATGTAATGTGGACTCAAAAGCTACATCTGTTTTTATTTTAATTTTCTTCTATACAATCCTAATCCTGACAATAACGAACACATAAATTGAATTATGTGCAGTCGATTGAAAGTATATGTGTACATACATTTTGGTGATTAATTTTTTATTCATATAAACTCTGTCAGTCGCGCAAATGCCAAAACTACTGAAACAATTTTAACCGGATTTAACAGAATTTGGTACACAGATAGTCTAGAGCCTGAGAAAAGAATTAGGCTATGTTTTAATGTAGTAAAAGAAGCATCGGGGTTGAAAAGGGCAGTACTGGCTATATGTATTAAATACATTAAGTTTGAATTAGGTAACATTTTTTTTTTTTTTTTTTATAAATTTATTAAATTTATATTTATTGGTTTAAAATAAACAAACCTATTGCACTTTTTTTATAATGGTTAAATCATTATAACTACGACAAATAAAAATTTAGTGCTAAAATTGATATTTTTTTTATATAAAGGCACACATATCAATCCAACGTTTAACAAACAGGTTTTAATACAATAATAAACAAAATACTTACGGCGAATATTGTGTTCTGCAATCCAAAGGGTATTGGTGTCAGTCTCGCGAAGAATACGATTTTAAAGGCCTGGGGCCCTGAGATCACCTTCAACAGCGCTCTGGCTGTCTCGTTCTTCAGAAGCCGGTCCAGCGGCAGGTAGTCCCTCAGTGCTTTTAACGTAAAGTGAGCTATCGCCACACCAAAGTTCGCACTCACCAAAACAGTGCCTAAACCCTGAATTATTCCAAACAAGTATCCACTAGTAATTATTAACACTAAGTAACCAATAGTCACTGGGAAACTGACCACTAAAAATAAGCCCATAAATAACAAAAATATAATCCAAGGGTCCTGAGCGTCAACCCAGTATAAAATAGTTTTTAAATATTCTTTAAAGAAATAGAGCACTAATACCAGACATGTGAGCAACACTATCGATACCAATACGTTAAACAAGTAACTGTATGTTGTCCTATTGTTAATTTTAGCCCATAAACTTTTCTTTCTTGTCGCCGCTACGGGGTCGGGCTGACATTCTTCTACGTCAACAATTTCCATCGTGTTTGTCGTATATTAAAATTAAACACAGACTATTTATGTATGAACTGTTTACATTTACACACAGTATCGTTTGCCATGGTCTAATTCAAGCGACTGTTTATTTCTCATTTACGTACGGCTAAGAACAAATTGTAAACGTCCAACCACTACGATCACTTGTCACAGCCTATAAAATTATTCTATGACAGGAAATGTCAAAATAAATCCCGGGTCACATTGAGACAGTCACATCCATAGATAAGAATATGTAGTCACATCCTGTCACATCACATCACATCAGCTCCACTCCAGTCCTCCAATCTTTGCTTTGTGAAATAAGCAAATAATAATTTGGCGTTTCATCGAAAGTGTCTTTATAATGTAATGTTTAAAACGTTGAATTGAAAAGCATCATAATTAAATTTAAAACAACATACTTTTCGAGTAATGAAATGTAGTTTTTAATCATCTTTTTATTTACTTTAGCCGTGGGTGAAAGAAACGTAACAAAACTTTAAAAGTTTTTCTGTGAATTGAGTAAGAACAAGCTAACTGTCATCTGTCTGGGGAAAAAATCTGTTCTATCTAATGTTATAACTATCTATCTATCTATAGCTTTAGAGCACAGAAGTCAGGAGAAGCAAGATAAGTTTTTCATTCAAGAGTGACAGAGACAAAAAATAATTTGTTTCAATTTTGACCCTGAGTAAATGTGTTCTGTGATTTTGACAGACGCTGGAACGTTTCATGCCTTTTACACATATGCATGCTTGCTTTGTTTCGTGGAAGATATTACTTCTCGTGAAACGAATATCTATTAAAGCAAAGTAAAATAAAGAAATATTTTACATTCTGTAGTTAAATTAGGACCTGCCCACAGCAGTGGCGTAAAACTAGAGACTACATCCGAGTCGAAGAACAACATAACCATGCCTCCTAAAAAGGCTGCTAGCGGAGGCCCTAGTAAAAAGACTGACCAGAAGAAAAAGGAAAAAGTTATTGAGGTAATTAGTCATAGAATAACTATAAAATATGTTCGGTTATTTACATTTTATAATTCAATGAAACAGTCCAGTCCAGGTAAAGTAGAATTTCGACCGGCCACAAAAGTTGGCACACTATCCCACATATTAGCAATGTTTCCAAAAGTAGCTTGAAATGAATTATTTTTGTAAGTATCAATAACTGTATGAAAAACATTGTTCCCTTTTATGAACCTATATTGTGCAATGTTCCTTGCACCTTAAGTCTAATCATCATCTATAACCCTTAATAGTCCACTGCTGGACATAAAACTCTCTTTAGAAAGGAGTTTCTGCCTGAGTAAAGATTTAAAAAAGAAATAATATTTTTACCACTGACCAGACTTTTTGAAATAAATTTATCGACTGAGTTGAGTTGAGTATACAATTAACTGGAATTGATCCATTTATTTCAAAGTCACTTATTTCCTTAAATAGATTTTTAGAGACACGTTTATAAGTCATAATTTGGAAGCTATAGTGCCACAGAAACCAGTAATAACTTCTTGGCGGGAATATAAATGATAGTGCTTAACATCAGAGAATGAAAGAGCACTGGCAGTGTTGAAGAAGTATTTTGCTTGGCACAAAACAGAGATAAGTTCACTGAGCTGATGCCCTATATCCAGTAATGGAGAGGCACTAGAAGAGAGTACTTGTACAACTTTCACAAATTTTTAGCTTAGGACCTTGTATTATCTGCAAATATTTGTTTCCGAGTATGGGGTTTTTCTATGAATAATAAATATGTATTTACAGAAAAAAAAGCCTATATAGTATTTATATCCGTTGTCTATAGTACAAACTCTCCTTATTTTGTGACTAGATGGCCTTTTATAGATGTTATAGAATATAATATACAAGCTGACCCGTGTCCACTTCGTTTGGTGGTAACCGACTTGATTTATAAATACCATTATTTTTAACTTAATTTTTTGTTCAATCATAATAAAATATTGCCTATGTCACTCATGAATAGTGTCGCTTTCTGTTGGTGAAAAAGTTTTTGGGATCGGATCAGTACTTCCGAAGATTACCCCATAAAAACAAAGTTAGAAACTTTACCTCTTTATAATATTAGTATAGACTAGTTGTTGCCCGCGGCTCCAACCGCGAATATGTCGGTTATCGCCGCAAAAAGTAGCCTATGTGTTATTCTGATGTATAAGCTATATTACTCTAAAGTTTCATCCAAATCCGTTCAGTAGTTTTTGCATGAAAGAGTAACAAACATCCATACCTACATCTTTCGCGTTTATAATATTAGTATAGATTTATTCGTTATTTTATTCACAAACTACTAATTTTTTTTTCAGGATAAAACGTTTGGCCTTAAGAATAAAAAGGGTGCAAAACAACAAAAGTTTATCCAGCAGGTTGAGAAGCAAGTGAAGAGTGGTGGGATCTTTCCCGCCAAGCCTATGGATGACAAGAAGAAGGATAAGGATGCTAAATTGAAAGAACAGAAAGAACTGGCGTTGTTGTTCAAACCTGTACAGACGCAGAAGGTTGAGAAAGGTAGAGAATACTTTAAAAAAATTAAGAATTAAGGATGCCTTAAAATATATTTTTATGTATTTCTTGTTACAAGTGGGAAGTTACCGTGTTAGAGCCACGCTTCGGCATCAATGGGCCGGCTCGGCCGGAGTGATACCATGGCCTCACAGAAAACCGGTGTGAAATAGCGCTTGCGCTGTGTTTCACCGAGTGAGTGAAGATACCGGAGACCCATACTACCACTCCCCATACGACTCCTCATCCCCCTCCCCATCCCCCTAAGGCCGGCAACGCACTTGTGACGCCTCTGGATCGTCAGGGGCGGCGGTAATCGCTTATCGCTTACGGTAGGCGAAACGTCTGCTCGTTTGCCAGCCTAGTACATAAAAAAAAAAAATTGGGCTGGTTTTAGTGCTCTACCGACCGTCGGTGGGTACCATCGGTCCTGACAATACGCAACCGACCGTCGGCAGTTTGTACGTTTAGTGCTCTCCTGACCAACCAAACTGGCGGGACTGGTACAGTCACAAATACGTATACGCAATGGACGCATACCCGTACGGTCTGTCCACCTATCGGTGTAGCACTGAACGCGTTAATACGTTTCCATAGCGCGTCGGTCGACCGACGCACAGTATATTATTTCCCTTCAATTGCGGACATCTTATTTTATTTGCGTTTTAGATAGGTAATAGGTAAACAACACTTCTACTTATCCTTAACAATCCTTAGATATATATAATAAACTTAATCTATTTCGGACAAAAAAATGTTTTCTATATATTTTTGTTTTTTTTTTTTTCTGATGCATCTCATCGCGGTCGCTTTTTTTTTAAATACCAGATTGTAAGTAGTAGTGACTACTAGAACCACAAAAAAAACCAGACGCTTCAAACACAGGACTTCAAAGATATCGAATCTTAAAATTTTGCATTAGGATTGGCTCTCATGTCCGTGGTATTATTTCAGTGGCAGTCATACCAAGTTTTTAAGCTTTATATATTTTTATGATAACAATCTAAGAAAAAACATATTATATCTACTAAAATAATATATAAACTTAATCTAATTCGGGCAAAATAATGTTTTCCTATATTTTGCTTATATTTTTTTTCGGAGGCATATCATCACGGTCGCTTTTTTTTAAATCCTAGATTATAAGTTGCAGTTACTATTATTACCACAAAAAAAAACAGACGATTCATACAGAGAACTTCCGACATATTTATTTTTTAAATTTTGGTTTCATATTACCACCCAAGTCCGTGGTTTTACTTTAGTGACAATTATCCCAGTTTTCTAAAGGTTTACATAATAATTTAATTACAAAATTTTGAAAAGCCTCATCTATTTTGGCGATTTTTATTTTTCTATCATTTGGTTTAATTTTTTTCTGAGGCATCTCATCATGATAGCTACTACTACAAAGATATTTAATTTTAAAACATGAATTAGGATTGCAACTCAATTCCGGGGTTTTATTTCAGTGACAGTCATCCTAGTTTTCTAAGTTTTGTATTATATGTGATAATTATCCAAAAAAAAACTTTGTCCCAAAGTAATATTTTGCATAGATAGAGTAATATCTATCTATCTATCTCTATCTATAGAAAATTATTTAAATTCATCATAATTTTGTATGTTTTTATTAGAGCCTGACCTATTCGGCTTGTATGAAATGTTATCGGAAAATAAAACAGCAATAGGGCTTTCTATTTTGTGAAACAAATCCACTTCAAAAGCTTAAAACGAATTCACAAAGATTTAACTAGGTATAGTAATTTATCTGCTAACGAAATTTTTTCACTATGCTTTACTGTAAGGAACTGTGATAACATTCACAAATAACACAAACACAGTCTTACAAGTATCCTATTTAACTAACTTAATAGATATATGGTATCTAAAGCATCTATACACATTTTTTTTTGACAACCCTTTTTCCATAGAAAGTTCGAAAAAACTTAGAATCGTTATATCTCTGAAGTCCTGCATTATAAAAATTCAATTCTTACAGAATAGGAAGGTACAGGACTGAAGTATTTATTGTTGGTAAAAAAAAATGCGACCATCCCATAGGAAATTTTATATAATTTTTTTTCTGAAAATTATAAAATATTTTTTATCTCAATTTCTGGAGCACATAAAGACTTGTTATTAATAAAAATACTTATGTTTATATTCTTAAATTTATTACTAATTTTAAATAAAGTAAGTGTTGGTTATTTTGTGAATTATCTGCAAAAATGTTTTTGACAAAGTTCATTGACCTTTCAATAAATGCCTTATAGTTTCAAAATTATAAAATATATTTAAAGTCGTGTTTCATATGAAGGTGTATTTCAGTTATATGTATACTATTCAGCGATAAAAGAAGGGTGTCCTCAATTGAAGGAAAATAATATACTGTGCGACGGCACGCATGCGGACGTGTTAAACCGATGGTCCTCGTACACAGTGCGTAGCAGATTGCGCGTCGGTCGAGCACTGTAATGACTTGGTAAATTTTAATTTCTAATACGTGATTTAGTTATCTATATATGTATGTGTATCTATTAGTATGTATAAGTATGTGATATATGAGTATGTGTATATATATATATATATGTATGTATGTGTATATATAAATATATGTTTTACGTTATATTTATTAGCAAATAATATAATTAATTAAAAACTCACTGCACCGTCAACTACCACTGTCTCTCCTACACATTTTGATCCATCCTAAGGTTGCCTGGAAGAGATTGCTTTTGGCAATAAGGCCGCCCTTTGTACACTACAACTCACATTTTATGTACTCTTGTAACTGTGTAATATTATGGTGTACAAATAAAGAGTTTTCTATCTAAATTTTCATACAGATGACAAGCGCGACTGACGGTCGGTCGAGCACTAAAACCAGCCTTGCCTTAGTTTCATAATATAGAGTGAGGTAGAAAACAAAGGCTCTATTAAACTCAACTGCACGGTTGGCCTAGTGGTTTAAGCTGTCGTCACGCCGCTTTTTATTGCGCTGGTGGGACAACACTTTTTGTGATCATCAAATAGTTGTTCTGAGTCTGGGTGTTCTTTACATCTGTTTCATGTATGTTTGTGAAGTCCCCTGCAACACAGAATGTATATTCCTAATGCAGTTGTATTTTTATTTAAATTATGTTAAAAAAAAAAAATTTAAAAAACAAATTGATAATTTTATGACATAAAAGATTTCATATCCTGATTTTGTAAAAAATATTAAAACAGCACAAGGCCCTTTCGTAGTTATACATATAGTAAAATATGAAATCTTTATTTTTCAGGTACTGATCCCAAGTCAGTGGTGTGCGCTTACTTCAAACAGGGCCAGTGTACCAAAGGAGATAGGTGCAAGTTCTCTCATGACTTGACTATTGAGAGGAAGGTAGGTACAGCATATACTATACTCTGTCCATTTCTTTATTTTCTTTTTGACAGTTCAAGAAATTTTGAAATTAGTGACCCCCTCACCCATTACCGATTCGATTTGAAACGAATAGCGATTTTATTTATGAAGAACTTTCAATCGATTTAATTAAATATTTTTTGGTGAAATATTAATTATTCCTTTATTAGTTTTTTATATTATGTAAGAAATAAACAAAAATATAAATAATAAATCTATAAATTAGATGAATGAACAGAGTTATTGTTCTTTACTCTTGGTTTGATCCTAAATTCCAAGATTTCGACTTGATTCCTTGCAAAAATTCAATCTTGGAGTCATAGATACTATTTTTATTTCCTTTTTTTATTAAATTTACAGAAAAGATGTCATGAACATGAAGTCAAATTATTTTTATCACATGATCGATTTAACGTATTTCAAGTACTGTTTTATAGTCTGTGGTTGTTTGTTATGCACAGACCACTTCACTAAAGTACCGTCACCGTCAATAAAGTACGACATTACTGTAGTACATAATTCCGAAAAAAAAAGGTAATTTATAGGCGTGAGCTGTCAAAAAGAAAATAAAGAAATGGACAGAGTATAATAGCTCACTTTTTAATTTTTTAATTTTTATTTATTTATTATTATTTGCACATGAGCCTGCCAAAGTAACTTTACTCTGCCTGATAGAAAGATCACATTGCGACTGCGAATGCAGACAATGCAGCATGGTGACCACACTATGATGGCCTATTGAGATGCTTCTGCATCATTGGGCCTCCAAGCACTCACCAATTGAAACAGGATGAATGCTGTCATTTTAGGTTGGTGTCCTGTGAGAGGGTAGTACGGTAATATCGGCCCAGTCAAGCTGGCCCGTTCGTGCTGAAATCTTTACTACATTTTATACATTTCAAGCATTCGTTTCTGGAATAGGAATATTCAGCATACTTAAAACCCTCAATGGAACTGTTACGTGAAAAACAATTCTATTTCGAAAACAGTAAAGTCTAGATTCCCCAAATGACATTTTGCGTAATTAAACTCAAAAAATTCTTCTGAAGAATCTGTTAACTCTCAAAGGCCGGCAACGCACTTGTGACGCCTCTGGTGTCCATGGGCGGCGGTAATCGCTTACCATCAATCAAAACGTCTACTCATTTGCACCCTATTAAAAAAAAGAAACTAAATACTGTTAATTAAAACAGAATAATGACTGAATAATCCACAGTAATACTAAGAAAGAAAGATTGATTCCTATATTTATGGTTTTTTAAAACTGCACTTCTCATTTTTTCGTTTTATTGTTTACTTTTAATACTTGTTACAACATGAAACTTAATGTAGACTATGGGTTTTATTTTCAGGCTGAGAAGCGATCTTTGTATGTTGATATGCGAGATGATGATGATAACATGGACAACTGGGACGAAGCTAAGCTCAAAGAGGTGGTAGAGAAGAAGCATGGAGAAGGAGATATACAGAGACCTACCACTGACATTGTAAGTAATTACATCAGTTGTATTAAACAGCAATATTTGCTTGTAAGTTAGATGAGGACCTCACTGTAAACTGAGCTATATTCTAAGCACAATAAGGTCTATTACAATGAGTGGTAATATCCAGAAAGTGTATTCTTTTTTCAAGTAATTTCTAGATAAGTCAATGATGTTGATTATTGCCTAATAGGGAATGTGCACAACGCAGGTGCTGCCAACTGGTGTCGAGAATCCGAATCTTGTACCGTATTAATACTTGATATAGACAAATGTCTATATCAAGTATTAATAAGAAGTAAACAGAATACATTTTATTAGTGAAAATTATTATTCTAGCTAATCATAATGCATTATTGCATTTTTGGATGTACCAATACATACAGAAAAACTAAAATAATCAAATATAGTCAAATGTTATTACTTTCCAAAGAATAGTAAATACTCTCATGCCATGTTTATGTGAAAAACACAAAAAATGGATAATCGCTGTTAGGAAGTATACGTAAGCATCACTTTGGAGCATTAAGAAATAATCAATAATATTTGTAGTGAAAATTACTAACTTTTGTTATTAATACAGTTAATATTTCAATCTGGTTTCAGACAACATCCGAATGGTTGGTTTCCATTTATAAATACAACAATATAATATTAATAATAAAAACTTTATTGACAGTTTGCAAATAAGTTTTGCATATTTGCAAAACATATTTGCATGTATACATGGGTATAATAGATGCTACATTGTAAAATAACTAACAGGTTACAATAATTAAGGGTGCAGTTCTGATCTCCTAAGTTACGTTATATCCTGTGTGAAGGATAATAATCATGTCATGTGCAGTCACTTCATTGGCAACAAGTAAATCAGAAAATCATTTACATAAGTCATACGTTCCTACAATTTTCACTGGTAAAGAAAAATCATAAAAATTGGTTAAAAATTACAAAGATTTAAAAGACACCAACGTTGAATACAACCAGCTAATTAAGTCTCTAGAAATAAATACTGACATATTTTGTCCACGCTGACATCATTATTGATAGACCGGAACCCATGCTATAACTTTTATCGTATAAAAAATATTAAAATTTAAGAGAAAATGTTGTTTACTTATTTGAAAGCACGATGATAGTACTGATAAGTTTCCTTTACTGTCCGCATAGTATCACTTTCGGCAATTTAGTGCTGCCACCTATAGTTCCTGCACGTTCCCTATAGTCAAAGTTATTGATACTTTACGATCTTTCAGAAAAGGAGTGTAGTAAATTTCATTTTTAAAAAAAAACATGCTTTTTAACAAAGAATTACTTAAAAAAGTAAATGTTTTTGTTATCAAAAAACCATCTTTACTAAGCTCTAAAAAAATATACTGTGCAAAAGACTTCAAAAATGTTTAGTGGACAGCTTGTGTTGTCTATTGGATATTGTCTATGCACATGTACAATAATGTATATCCTAAAAAAAATTTCTTTAATTTATTAAAAACTCTGATAAAAATTCTTGGTGTACTTTTTTTTTTGATTTGCTTTGCCAGCGCGATTGTCTTTTCACGTCATTTTAGTTATTTCCTCGATGAGGTGGGATGAAAAGTTACATGTTGCACTCGAGTGCATTTTTTTTTTACCTCATGCTCTTTTGATTCGCTCGCTGATGCTTAGGATTCTAATTTTAGAATCCTTCTCTTGCTCGGTCATCAAAGTTGAGCACGGGGTTAAAAAGCAACTTTGCACTCTTGTATCACAAAATAACAGTAGTAGGTAATGTTATGAACAACAAATAAAAAAAACTGATTGCTAGTAACTGTTGAAAAACAAAAAAAAAAAAAAACACCAAAATGGTGAAACAGATGATTGGCTTATTGTGGAAAAAAACAGATTGCCATGTAGCAGTATAAAATCAACAAAAAAAAAAAAAGTAACTGTTGATAAGTTTCAGAATCCAGTTCTTAGCTCTTTCACCATATCAGATTATGATGCCGAATGGATTATCAAAGTTCCTTTTTGCTTTGTATTTTACTTGTAGGTCTTACACATTTACAGAATGTTTTTTTTTTAAATTCAGATTTGCAGGCATTTCTTGGAAGCCGTAGAAAAATCAAAGTATGGATGGTTCTGGGAGTGTCCGTCAGGAACTAAGTGCATATATAGGCATGCACTACCACCTGGCTTCGTACTAAAGAGAGACAAGAAGAAAATGGAAGAAAAGAAGAATGAGATATCACTCGTAGACCTCATTGAGAGGGAGAGGGCAGCTTTAGGAGCTAATCAGACAAAGATTACGCTTGAAACGTTCTTGGCGTGGAAGAAGAAGAAGATCAGTGACAAACAGGTTTGTTACTTTATTTAAAACAAGCTGACCCGGCGAACTTCGTACCGCCATATTTACACATCTGTCTCACTTTCCCACAGGCAGTGTACAGTCACGGACAAAAAAAAAGACTTATCCCGTTATCTTTTAATTTTAATTGTACACAAACCTTGTCCTAACAATAAGGAACACATAAAAAAAGAATTATTTAATTAAGTGCAGCCGATCGAAAGTTATGCGCGTACATATATTTCGACGATTCATTTTTATATACTCGTATATAGATGTTTTTTTGTAAGCATTTTTATAGCAAAATACAAATTTTTCTACACAAGGCATCAAAAGGTTATTTAAACCTTATAAGAGCCAAGTAAAAACACTTCCACGTAGACTGGTTTCATGTTATTGAACACAACTGCTTAATGGAGATTGCTGTGATTTCCACCAAGCAAGAATAATCATGTGATAAGTACGAAAATTTGTCTGTGTTTAGGCGTTATTTCCCTATGCATATAGTAAAATTGTAAGAGTTGTCTATACATTCCAGATATTGAAGAAAATCTAATTATGGTGGTCTTTACTAAAGTAATTGTATTCAAAGTAACAGTTTTTAGAATTTTATATTAGCGCGTACAAACACGCGCTTATCTCAGAAGTGGCTTGACCGATTTGGAAGCAATTTTCTCTAATGTATTGTGGTAAACCTTACTTAACATTTAGTGTTTGTTTCATTTCAATCGGCTGACAAATAAAAAAGTTACATCGGTTTAAAAAATGCAACGCAATTTTTTTACTGCCTCGGTGGCGCAGTGGTAGCGTAAGCGACTGCTGTGCTTGAGATCTCGCGTTCGATTCCTGGGTCGGATCAAATGTTTGTATGATCTGCAAATATTTGATTCGGAGTTTAGGTGTTTTCTATGTATAATATATATTATGTATATAATTACAAAAAAAAAAGGGATATATGTATTTATATCAATTGTCTATTATCCATAACACAAGCTCTGCTTAGCTTGGGACTAAATGGCGTTGTGTGTTAGATGTCCGAAATTATTTATTGTTATTTAAGCGGGCGTAGTCGCTGGTAAAAGCTTGTTTATAGTATGTGGGAATCCATTCTCTTAACAATTTCCATATTTTTCCAGGAGGCCATGACCAAGGCAGACGAACAGCGTCGCTGCGACTACAAGGCAGGAAGAGCGGTGGGACTCTCTGGAAGAGAGATGTTCTCCTTCGACCCTGCGCTGGCGGCTGATGCTGACGAGGAAGACGACGAGGCAGTGGACCTGGCTACGTATGGTAATGAAGAACAGGATATGACGGAGTACAGGGAGGTGCAATTCGAGCTTATAGGAATGGAAGCTTCTGAAGTAAGTTAATTTTGTGTATTTTTATTTTGTAACTAAGTTTTGATGTGAATATCATGTGGCAGGGTTGATATGATTTAAATCACTTAATTTTAATTAGTCATTTAAATCGTGATTTTAATCAAATGATTTGTATATAAAAATCAATGATTGAAATCATAAAATTTTTACTGCAACCAAATTGGTCAAAAATTGTCTAGGGACTTCCCCCGACATAGACTACGGCGCGCACACGTGCAAAATGCCGTGCGAGTGAGCTTTTAGGTTTTATCATTCTCTTATTTTAGAAGTTACAGGGGGGGGACACATTTTACCACTTTGGAAGAGTCTCTCGCGCAAACTATTCAGTTTAGAAAAAAATGATATTAGAATTCTCAATATCATTTTTAAAGACCTATCTATAGATACCCATTGAATGGGTTTAATGAATTTTTTTTTTAGTTTCAATCCTAAGTATGGGGATCCCCAAAATTTATTGTTATTTTTTTTTTTTTTGTGTGAAAATTTTAATGCGGTTCACAGAATACATCTACTTACCTAGTTTCAACAGTATAGTTCTTATAGTTTCGGAATAAAGTGGCTGTGACATACGGACGGACAGACAGACAGACGGACGGACAGACAGACAGACATGACGAATCTATAAGGGTTCCGTTTTTTGCCTTTAGCACGGAACCCTAAAAAAGACAAGAAAAATAAAAAAAATCCGATTTAAATCAAATTAATCTGATTATCATGGTTTTTTTTTAAATCAGAATTTTTATCAACCCCGTAATGTGGTGACTTCTACATACCATGAAAAACTTACCTCAAATATTCACCTAATGAAAACATAACACAGTCCATCAGGAGGGATCACCTCACCTGTGTAAATGAAGAAATTCTGTTGTGGAAAAGACATGTCACTGGATATAGATCATAAATAGGCACTGAATAATAAATATATTACAATTTCCAGGTGGATGATACCGGTACGAAAGCAAACGAAGATCGCCTGCATCAGCTCAATGCTGGTCTAGAGAACGGCACGGACAGCTCCAAGAGTTCCACATCCAAAGCAGCCTCTCCCCCCGACCAGGACTCAGGGGGGGACGTGCCCATCAACGAGAACCTCTTCCTCGACGAAGACCTGGATGAGGAACTGGAAAATCTAGATTTGGAAGACTGAGGGTTAAGAAAATTATTATTTTGTAATAAATTATCTTAACATCTTGATTTTTGAACAATTAGTGTGATTGCTGAATGTGGATACATCTAGTAGATAATCATATGGTTTAAACATTTGAAAGAAAATGGTAATTGTTATTAAGCATTACAAAAGGAATCATCATGAAAATTATTGCCTATAGTCCATTCGTTTAGATAGGGTCGCTTTGATCGCGCCGCCGTCACACGTGCGGCTTTTTGTCGTAGAAAAATAAAAGCGTACACCCCCAAGTAAGTATGATTTGTCATCTTACGTACGCCGAAGCAGTGTAGAGAATGGTTGTGTTTGTTGACTCTTCTAACATGTAAACTGAAAATATTTTAATAAAAACTAGGAAGATGAGATGTATTTATTTTTCATGTAATTTGTCTTTACTACGTAGGTAAGCACCTAACTTGTATGAATTAATGTATTCGTATTTCACAACAATAACCATAATTGCGTCCGGGTGTACTGACACTATCTAAACGAATGGACTTTACACATAAAACGGTCTAATAGCCTTGTGGTTAGTGATCCTGGCTGCTAAAACAGAAGTCGTAGGTTCGATTCCCACCCAAGATAAATAATTATGTGATGAACATGATTATTTCTTGTCAAGAGTCTAATTTAATAAATAAAATTGAAGTATCTGTTAGTAGTTTCAAACAGGGATATTCCGGTTAGGGTTAACCTAACCGAAATAATCTGTTATTAACCCTTTTGGAAATGGGTTAACCTAACTTTAGGATTAACCTAAATATGTGTTACCGAATTATAACTGTTAACAGGAATAATCTAATACAGGATAATTACGGTTAACCTTAACCGAATTTGATATAGGTTTCTGGATATTTGTAGGTCCGTGATTCATTTTTCGTTACAGTCGTCGGTGACGTTCATTATTTGCGTGGAATGGGAAAAGGGGATAACAAGTTAATTTTTTTTCACAAGAGATCAAGTAAAATTGATTAATTTTCGAATCGCGTCACGTCGTAAAATAACCGAAACCTCGGGTTAACATCTATCATTTGGGTTAACAATTTCAAAAACATAAACCCTTTAATTTGGGTTAACCCTTATTGTTTGGGTTAAAACAATAACATATATAATCTGTTAACCGAATCGATGAGTAACCCTTTGAAACGGTTACAGATTGATTCGGTAACCGTTTATAACGAATACCGTTATGCATGGGTTTTCCGATCCCTGGTTTCAAATTAATAGCATATCTCTGATCTCTAAGACTTGTGTGAACTTTCATGTTTAATAGTGTAGGGGTGGTATCCGCTGCTTGCGAATTTAAAAGCAATAATGTAACAGCAATAGTAATTTAATGTATATAAATAATAATAAATATTAATTTTCGGACATTGTAACACAACGCCATCTAGTCCCAAGCTAAGCAGAGCTTGTGTTATGGGTACTAGACAACTGAAATAAATACATATACTTTTTTTTTGTAAATACATCCATATTATACATAGAAATCAACCATACTCCGAAACAAACATTTGGTCCGACCCGGGAATCGAACCCGAGACCTCAAGCACAGCAGTCGCATACGCTACCACTGCGCCACCGAGGCAGTTGAAATTAATATCATTGTGTACCACATTCAGCATTCATGGCTCGTTTCAATTTTCTTGATTCATTTATATTTATATTTTTCCGATTAAATTAAATTAAACATCATGTAGTAATTAGATGGACATAGGACACCGACACACCGGGAATTTATGTCCTACCAAATATAGGGCTACAATAAATAATAGATTAATGTGTTATATAGTAAAATAATCCATACTTATAAATTCCTATTATTATATATTTTTCCTTCTTCTTGCAGTAATGTTGTCTGGCATAGGTTGTCCTTTAGCTATATGCTTTAGCATAGGTGTCGCCTCTTACGACACCCATGGGTTGAGTAGGTTTGGTGACTATTCGTATTCTTTATCCGTCATCACGTGGGTTTAGTTTAACATGCCGTCCTAAAAATTAAAATTGATTTTTATTTTGATGTGATGTTGATGACTTGTGGCCAGTTGTGGCTTAGTTAACAGCTGTGTAGCTAGCTAACAGCTGAGTTGCAAAGTTAAAAAACCCTAGCCAGGTCAGTTTTTGGATGGGTGACCATTCTGAACTCATTGAGACCACTCCCTACTCCAGAGAAAGAGTTACGCAGTCGGTCCCTGTTGCCAAACGAATATCCGTGGCAATCGTTACACACCCGTTACAAAACTCTTTAGTGTTCCAACTACCCAGTTGAAACACTAAAGAGTCCGATTACATTACATTTGATTTGTGGAGGCCTGATGATGGTCGCTCCACGTAAAAATCGACGATCAGCCATGTCGTAGTAGACTCAAAGATGATCCCAACTCAAAGACTTTGATCAAGATGAGTTGTTATGTAGTTCCAATTTCCCGTTCAACCTGTTCCAATAACAGGTTGGACTTGCTTGAACAATTGCTCACTCACATTACCTAATCGATTCATATAAGCAATATTCCCATTTCTTTCCCCAATATACACTTATCATTTTTCACCTCTAATTCCTGGTAAATATCCGGTTATCAGTGACTGTTTATTGTGAGACTCATTCTAGTTTGAAAATTGTGAATGTTTGTTATGCCTCTAATTACCTTTTGTGAGATAAATAACGATGGACGTATATATTACTGTCCAAACTGTTCCTACTAGAAGAATACTACATTAAACATTCAATTAGCTTGTTACATTTTCTTTTTATAGCGAATACATTTTCGTTTGTCTAACGGCATGTACCTACAAAAGACAGTATACTCAGTAGGAACGTATACGCCTTCTAATTTGACGTGCGACGTACATATTTAATTTTGAAATGCTAAACTCTTTAAAAGCAATAAATGAAACTGAAATGATCTATTAATATTGTTCAAAACTCTACCATTACATTGTAACTACGAGTATAAAGTATTTCCGAAGACAAGAATCTATTGATGACATTTATTGCAATATATACCCTCATACCTTGGAGTAAGGCTCATATTAGCTAAGTGTCATGGCCAATAAATTTTAGACAGATATAAAGATACTGTCTAGGATAAGTGCAATCAAAATTGTACTGTAATTACTTAATGCAAAGGATGCTATTACTTTAAATGCCATGTAATTGACTTATTAATTAATCTGTGACGTATAAAGTGTTTGAACATTACAGGTAGCAAATTGTTGTAAATCATTAGTATTACCGATTTACGACCATTTTCAATAATCTATCTCTAATTGAAACTGGAGACAGTGTTTTTTTAACCGACTTCAAAAAAAGGAAGTCGTTATCAATTCAACTGTTTTTTTTTAAATGTTTTTTACCTCATAACTTTCGACTGGGTGAACCAATTTTGAGGATTCTTTTTTTGTTTGAAAGCTGGTGTTTTCCGTGTGGTCCCATTTAAATTTGGTTCAGATTGAATTCGGTTTTTTATTGTGGTATTGGTTTTGTCAAAAGGGACGGAAATATGTAACACTAAATAGGAAGTAGAGAAAACGCGCATTATTTGATTTGACAAATGAGCGCGTGCGGTTATAGAGTTGACAGTTAAATAGTGCTGTCAGATGTTATTATATTTAATTAATATAACGGTCCCCTCCTCTTTTATTACACATATAAATATAATAATTTAATATAAAAATGTATTATATAAATGAATATAAGATAATTGTACGACTATATTGTTAATCATAAAATATTTTTCTTAACTCGATGTTTTCCTGAAAATTAAACTAAGTAGGTACATATTGTATTTGTAAATAAAATACCTTACTTTATTTAATTCGTTTTTTATTTGTTCGATGACATAATAATACCCTGGTTAAGTTGTTTCATAAGTCTATAGTAATAACTCAATCGTAATCAGTCCAGCCGTTCTCAAAGATCTTATGTACAAACAGAATAGTCATCAAGGACTATTTTTATAACAAATCCCGACTAGTATTTGGATTGCTAAAGTAACTCTGTCCGTATTTTACGCTTCCACGGTAAATCGCTAAACCGATTTTAATGCGATTTGCCTCTAACATACTTTAAATACAAATAGGCTGAATGTATCTGTTATCCAACTAGCCTATGATCTAATGAGGACGGAGCTGCAGGCAAGAGCTAGTTAATAACTTATTCGTCATTGTGTCACCAGATTCCTGTCTAATTTTTGATCTCCAACCATCTTGCAGGGTTGTCTATTGTAATTTTGTCTATGACTTCCTGAGGTATTCCTTTTATGGAATTCATCTTGGGCAGTACGTTGTTTATTATGTGCGAGTATCCGTGACCGCCGTAACGAATCTGGAAATAAAGAATGATATTTTTCCAACGAGTTCTTGAAATATTGATTGAATGACAATTTAAAATGTCGCTACTGATTATAGATGCTCCGTCTATGACTTAGCAGATTTCACAAGTTCACCCCCCCCCCCCCCCCAAGTGCCCCTATTTGGAGCTATTCCGCGAGTGTTACCTCGCCACCTGTTCCTACCTTGAACTGTGTAGGGCAGGATGGATCGTAGTGCCGGGAGTAGAGCAAACTTGGTCTGCCCAGCATCGGGCTACGGCCCCTGGGTCTTTCACAAGTTAAGGATTAGGAAAATGTGCCGAGTCATATACAGTCTTACATGGTGGTAGTAGAAGGGTAGAGACGGTAAAAGTGGTACAATTGGAGTAAGATTGCAAAATTAGATGTTTTTTGTTTGTAAATAGTATGTAAATGGCAATTTCAGTAGCCACATCGTACGACATCTACAATTTACGTAAGAGTAAGGGTTAGGAAAACGTCTTCACGTAATTAAGGAACGCCCTCAAATCAATAGATCTTGTAGATGCAATACAGGATATAAGTGAAGTTCTCTTTTTTAACCGACTTCCAAAAAGGAGGAGGTTCTATGTTCCACTGTATGTATTTTTTTTATGTATGTTCAGCGATTACTCCGTCAATTGTGGACCGATTTTGAAATTTTGTTTTGTATTCGAAAGGGTATGTCGGTGCTGAGCCAAAAAGAATACAAACGAACAATTACAAAAGTCTAAGCGATAGTCACTTTGCACCGACTTCAAACAGATTCTAGGTACCTAGCACACATTATAACACTACTATTTAAATGAATAAAGAATTAGGTTTAGGCAATTTATGAAGAACTAGTTTATTTTACGCTTTTAAGTGTTTTTTTGGCAGAGAGTTTTTCTTACCAGTCTATGTTTCGTATGTATATCATGGGACATCAGTATCTTATCTTCTCTGCCTTCCTTCACCAGCAGGGCGACTTTATCCATCCGTTGGGCATCGCTAGGCATGTCCGTCGACACACTCAGCTGGTAGTAAGACACCTCGCAGCCAAATAAGTCGAACTGACAGTAAGTGCCGAGGTCGGCGAATTCCAGAAGTTTATCATCTTGCAGTAATGTTCCTGGAATAATTTTAAAACTGATAAAAATCATGAAGCACCTTTTGCAGGAGACTTGAGTTAATTACGGCATATATTCCCAAAGTGCTTTTAAAAAAGGAAACAGTGATGTTTGGACAGTTCATTTTAAAAGAGATTTTGCTGCTTCCGGTTAATGTTCTAGGGATTTTGGATAAGTACTTAGTAAGGAGTTGTGACGGGTCGATAAAAATCCCTTTTACCTTTTTTAACCCTAGGAGTAGAGCATGCATATTAAATTTCCCACACCATTTTTTTCTCTACGTTATTCTAAAAGATCTGTAGGTAAATGTACTTACGATCCAAATGCGACATGACAACCTTATCAATGGATCCACCAGCTTCTAGGTACAGACGTATGATCTCGAAAGGAGCATCTGGTGTCCTATGGGGATGGAAACTAACACCACATTTGACTTGAGGCTGCAATTCGCCAGCGGCAACGATCGCTTTGCGTTCAAAATCTACAAAGAAAAATACATTGTTTTTGTTATTTGATTTTAAAGTGATACAATTTTTGATACTTTTAATGAGAATGTTTAATTGACTTCATACGCTTCTTAAATTTTATTATAATCGTGAATTGAAGAATTCCTGTCATCTATAATATAATAGAAAGTGGTGACCTCTTAAACAACTGCGCTATCCGTGCAGCCCCATGTTCTCCCTAACAAGAGCTTTACCGAAAATTAAAAATTTGTAGTGCATTTCTGCATAAAATGGCCTAAATATAAATTCGGTAGGTATTACTGCTTGTTTAAACTTTATACTTAGTAAAACTTGCCTCTCAATGGCCAGACGCTGCCAATCTCCCCCATGAACCCCGCCTTAATTCCAGGCGCTTCTACACAGCCTTCTGTCAGCTCTTTGAGCATATGATTGTACACGTCTTCAGAGGATTGAAGCAGCGTCTTTTGGTTCTGCGTTTCTGCTATATAGTGGCCAGTGCCAGCCACTACATGCACATCGCTGGCTTGAGATAGGCGTTTGTAGAAGTTCACATTTCTTTTAATACCTTCAGTTGTGTTTTCTACGATTGTACCTGCGATTATTAATAGAAAGTTAGAAATAAAGTTTTTGGACAAGATTGAAGTAAAAATCAAATATCATGATGGGTAAAAGTTTTAAAGTAATGTTATCGGGAAACTCCCTTTGTAATGTAGGTTATAGGTAGGTACTGTACTTCATTCGTAAAATGGGGTTTCCCCTTACATATGAAAGTTAAGCTCTTTGAATAGAAAATTAAAAAACTTATTTTATGGGTTAGCTTAGAAATAATCTGTCGCGTAAAAATATTTAAATTGTTTGTAGCTTTTAGTACCTCCGCCATATTTCTTATATGCTATCAGATCCTCAAGTACAGCAGTGTTGGCATCACTGTCATCCATCAACAAGTTATAAGGAGAACTATATGGGTACTGCTTGATATATCCAATCATGTCCAGGGTATACGGTAGAGACTGGAACTTGTCAGCCAACTGCGGCGGCGGGTCCGAGTAGAAGTGTGAGAAGTCCATCGCCAGGTGCTCATGGGTGAGAGTACGTCCAAGGACTGAAGGATTTACGTCCCCTGATACTGTTTTGGGAGAAAAGTAAAATAACATAGGTATAATAATCGAGGGAAAGTTAAAAAAACTGTAACTCGTTACCCGACCACGGAATAACTTTTGATTTTATGGAGCCTATGTCATCCGTGCCGTTATTGCGAACCAATTGATAGGTAATTCATTAAAATTGGTTCAGTATTTTAGGGGCTACGTTGTAACATTCAAACATACATATATACCTACAGCTAAAACTATTTATGCTTTCTTTTGGCTTCGCCTCCATTGCCCGCAGATTCATTCGAAAAGTAATTTTCCTCATTCTTCGGGACCATTTTTTTTTATAAAAGTTATTTTCTATTTCCTTATTCCATTTCACGATAATCTTATCATAATATAGATATGTTAATTAATATTATAAGGAGGTAAAGTTTGTATGCGTTGTTTGTTGTATGCGGTAATCTCTGGATCTATTGAATAGATTGTGAAAATTCTTTTACCAATAGAAAGCCACATTATTTGTGAGGGTCATAGGCTATATTGGCAAATAATGTTATTTGCGGTAAACATTTTTACCGAAAAATACCGAAAAAAAAAATGAACCCGAGACCGCTCAAGCACAGCAGTCGCATACGTTAGCACTGCGTCACCAAGGCAGTGACACTTTTAATATTTTCTTTATCTTAATTTAAATAAAAAGATAGTATCTAATTAACTTTAATGAAGTTATTATCATGTTTACTTTTATATCGCTGTGGCCTGCAACAATGCCAATTAAGCATGTAGTACTAGTAGAACTCACGGTGCCGTGGGAAACGAACATCCCTAAAGACCACGCTTTAAAAAGAAACAAGTACTTTGACTTAACCAACGAAATAACTAAAAATGGTTATGTTGTTGCGCTGTATGCCGTGGAAGTGGGTGCGAGGGGTATACCAGCTAAATCCCTCTATAACCTGCTTAAAGACCTTGGATTGCCAAAAGCTTCAGTAAGCTCTTTTCTTGAAAGAATATCCAAAGCGGCATTGCTAGGCTCATTTCAAATATGGTTAGGTAGAGGGGGTAACACGGCGGACAGTGGAGGTGAGCGTTGACGCGTCGTAAGGAGTGCTCCTTAAACCTAAACCTGGATCGCAATTCCCAGGCACTGTCGAAGTCGCATGTGTTGCCCCCATCTATCACGCGATGGACCCGGTACCCGCACGGTGAATTCATGGAACGCTAAGAAATAGGTCTTTCGGGACAGCTGTGTGCTTGCTGACCCGTATAGTTTGCCTATAACTTGGTCCTACACGCTATGCCAGCTGGCTGAGAGTGTAGGTACTGGGATATAGGTATGTGGCCGGCCCAGCTGTTTAGCTTTTGATCCGTAGCCTAAATACCAGGGAGAGGTGGTGGTTCACTATCCTAACCGGCCCAGCTGTTAGCCTTTGATCCGTAGATAGGATAGTAGTGAAACTCGGAGGAGGTTACGACTTTTCTTATTTATTTGCTAAAATGCACTTTAATATATACACAAAATTGGCATACAACTCGTGGCTGTACCAGCGAGCTTGAATTTACGCGTGAGTGAGAGAGTGATATAATTGAGTGAGAGAGAACGATTATCGCTTAGTGACAGTTTATATAAATACGTGCGCGCGCTGAGATTCCGTTCATAATTTGTTTACTAGGGCAGCGAATGGACGTACGCATGGCGCGACAGGACGGCGCTCTGTCGCCACATTACTCCCCCTCAAGCGAAGCGTACGTTGGGTTTAACTGGCCTCCCGGCTCGGGTGACGTAGGTGTTCCGTTTCGTGGCTGGCTCATCTGTGTTGCTCGACGTCGCGGCGGCTGCACTCGTAGTATTGGTACTCGAAGTTGGCGGTGTTGCTTGCATGGTCGTATTGGGATATGTTTGAGGATGTGATGTTTGTTCGTCGCTATATGTATAGGCTGGTTTCAGTCGATCTATTGATATTACTGTCGTACGTAATGGTAATTGGATGGTGAATTGTTTGCCAGTTGCGCTGCGTTGTAATACTTTGTAAGGACCTTCGTATGGCGGTGTAAGTGGACGGCGGACGGTGTCGTTTCGCACAAACACATGTGTACATGTTTGTAGGTCCTTATGTACGAATGTGTGCAGGTTCGATGTATGCGATCTTTTTGTAGGTCTTAATGACGACATTGTTTCGGTCAGCTGACGAACGAACTCTGCGTCGTTTATGTTCGGCTTTGTAGGCACGAAGTATCATCAGACGGAATCAAACCCACGGAAGAACGCGTCCAAGCGATAAAGAATTACCCGAAACCCACTACGATACAAGAACTAAGAAGATTTTTAGGCATGATTAACTTTTACCGCAACTGTTTACCTCATCAATCAGAACATCAATGCCTACTCAATAAATACTTACACAACTCTAAGAAGAATGACAAATCACCAATTCAATGGACTCCTGAAGCTGAAAAATCCTTTGAGCAATGCCGCCAAAGCATACTCGAAGCGACTACACTCACGCACCCAATACCTAACGCGCCACTGTGCTTATTAACTGACGCATCACGTCGGGGTCACCAATTTCGGGACAGCTGTGTGCTTGCTGACCCGTATAGTTTGCCTATAACTTGGTCCTACACGCTATGCCAGCTGGCTGAGAGTGTAGGTACTGGGATATAGGTATGTGGCCGGCCCAGCTGTTTAGCTTTTGATCCGTAGCCTAAATACCAGGGAGAGGTGGTGGTTCACTATCCTAACCGGCCCAGCTGTTAGCCTTTGATCCGTAGATAGGATAGTAGTGAAACTCGGAGGAGGTTACGACTTTTCTTATTTATTTGCTAAAATGCACTTTAATATATACACAAAATTGGCATACAACTCGTGGCTGTACCAGCGAGCTTGAATTTACGCGTGAGTGAGAGAGTGATATAATTGAGTGAGAGAGAACGATTATCGCTTAGTGACAGTTTATATAAATACGTGCGCGCGCTGAGATTCCGTTCATAATTTGTTTACTAGGGCAGCGAATGGACGTACGCATGGCGCGACAGGACGGCGCTCTGTCGCCACAGGTCTCTAGTATTCATCTAACACATTGATGTTCATTATGATAATTAGGCAGATAGGTTTCATTAACTGGTCATTACAAAATTCGTAATATACTTAAATGACAAATTATTATTTAATTGTATTTAATTAGGTGAACCTAACGTGGTCGTAATAATATTCTTCCTAGTAGGTATCTTTCCAAAAACTAGCACTATCATAAGGTTTTAAAGATTTTCCGAGGCAACACTAGCTTGGTAGGAAAGTGAGGGGCATTCGAATCTAAAGAATTATTTTCGGACCACTAAAAATATTAAGAAAAAGCTTCAAAAACGACAACCGACGAATCTATTGACACCTCATTCATTAAAATCGGTGCAGTAGTCTAGGCGCTACGGTGGAACATAGAAACATAGGTACATAAACTGCCAAGAATATTAATTACCCTTCCTTTTGGCTTCGTCGTAGTTGGGTGAAAAAAGTTTTTACATCGTATAATTAAGAATAGATAATTAAATGTTGCCACTGACTTGTTATAGGGAAAACACCCTAAAAATTGCATAACATAATACTGTGAGTATACATACCTATCTATTCTTATAAAATTATAAATAAATAATGAAATATTTCGGACATCTAACATACAACGCCATTTAACTAGTCCTAAACTAAGCAGAGCTTGTGTTATGGGTACTAGACAATTGATATAAATACGTTTATACTTTTTTTGTAAATACATACCTACATATTTTAGATAGAAAGCACCCAAACTCCGAAACTGATGTTTGAAGATCATACAAACATTTATTCCGAATTTGGGATCGAACCCGAGACCTCAAGCACAGCAGTAGCATACGCTACCACTGTGCCACCGAGGCAGTTATAGCTTTTGGGACTAACAGTCTCGAAGCTAAGCCTTATATGGACAGACAGACGGACATGGGAAAAATAAACCTAAAAGTAGAATACGTGCATTGCATAGTAGAAGCGAAGGCACATAAACTTAGTCCATTATTGATTTCATTTATGGTTTCTAAAATAACAAATTAAAAAAGTATCATACAAACTCTACTACTACTCACATAAACACTACGTAAGAACCAAAATCAACAAATTATCTATCATCAAAAGAATGTTCCTCTGACTAAACAATAAACGTAGGTAGGAAGTACTTAATAAATAAGCGGAAGAACTAATAAAAAACTTGTTATAGTTGGGTAGCCCATACCTTGAAACTCTTCATATAGCTAGCTAACATGTCTTGTCAGTCTGTATCCAAGCCAATCCAAGGACTACATACATGACTACAACCTTGACCTCTATACCTACTAGTCTATACCATTCAAGCCGACAATGAGGTTATGAATGGTTGAAAAAAAAAGCGTCATAATAATTTACCGCCAAAACGTTGAGAATTCATTTTATTATTATTACTTACCAGTTTGTACTCTAGCAATCATCTTGTTGTTTCCAGTTTCTAATCAGCACTAACTAAACTAACGCAAAACATTCACGTATACAATGATGTATAAATGTATATAAACAATGTTTGTCTTATCACTTTATCAGTAAACAACAGTTGTACGAAAGTACTATACATCGTATTACGTCATCGTATTTCTATATTAACAATGTACTCTGTGTATTACGTTTTGTAATGAATGAATCACAGAACACGAATGAATGGAGTTGTGCGTGTTGAATAACCTAAACTCTAAATTTTATTTGAAATTCTACACATAACAGATAATAATACAAACACGATGATTGTAATGAGGTCAGATAAATTTAATCGTGATGAAGAAGTAGGTGACTACCTATATGTTGAAGCTATGCAGAGTTGCTTCGCTTCTAAAGATTGGCTGCGTGTAATGAAACGTAATTTAACAAACGCGAACTTTTTAAACAAGTCTTACATTACCATAGCGACGAGAGTGGTTTCTTCAGGTGGTGTTATTGTAGAGATATTTAAAAATGCCAATTTTAGTAAAGGATTATACCTGGTCCCAAACTAGTGGAGTGGTGCACATTAGAATTCCTCTTAATCCAGTTAATCATGAAAAAGTTGATCTTTTCCCAACCAACAAGTATATTAAAGCGCACTTCAGCCCATTCCTGTTTGAAGTATTTTTATTATACGACGTAGATATTAAAAAAAGCAAATGCCTGGTGAAAGAGGATTTAATTTATTTAGATTTAGTGAAAGTTGAGCAGATAGAATGGGAATGTTTAGAAAAAGAATTGACTAAGGAGGAGAAAATGGCAATAAGGCAAGAAGTTATACAGAAATGCCAAGAGGAAGCAAAACAACAGTCTGAAGACCGTCAAATTAAGAAGAGTCAGTTAGATAGGTTTGCGGTACAACAGGCTATGGAAATAGACACCAAGCAGCATAATATAATGGACTCCAGGCGTGATAACGTAAGAAAAGAAGCGATGGATGCTCTTGAAGAATGGCGAGTTACTAACACGAATGATGGTAATAAAAAACAGGTTACTGATAAACCAAAAAATGAGAGCAACAAAGCAAATTACATATTGGGATCACAACGCGAACAAAATGGAGTCGAAATTACTGAACTACCTCCATCTGATGATGAAGATAAAAAAGATGATGTAAAGAAAGACAATATAATAACTAATGAAGCAAAAGATAATATTAACAAGAAAGTAAATGCTCTAATTAAGAAACTTCCGGTTAGAGAGCCTGTTAAAACGACTGTAAAATCAGAATATGTTGAAAGTAAGAAAGAACAGGCAGCTAAGAGGGTTTTGCCGAGGCTCAGGCAAACTACGAACTTAGAAATAACACACACGCCACGGTCATTCCCGACACCTAGTAGAGAGTCCCAGGCGGAGGAAGAACAAGCTTGGTTGAAGAATATAACATTGGCGAGGAGAGCTACGGGTAAAATTATTTATTTCTAAAACGTAAAACTTTTAGTAACGGCAAAAATAGTTTTATGCGAGTCCTGAAAGGATAATAGGTCTTTACCTATGAAATTGCCGTTTTGTTGCCGTTGAAATTTTTACCTACTAAAAAGTTGTCTAAACTTTGGAAAAAGTAATAGTCGGTAGGTACAAGGTCTGGTGAGTATGGCGGATGAGGGAGAGCTTCCAACCCCAGCTCTTGCAGCTGCTTCACGACAACGCGCGACCTCATACTGCGCAACAGACAGTCTCCAAGCTGCAAGAGCTGGGGTTGGAAGCTCTCCTTCATCCGCCATACTCACCAGACCTTGCACCTACCGACTATTACTTTTTCCAAAATTTAGACAACTTTTTAGTTTGTAAAAAATTCAATTCCCGAGAGGCAGTACAAAATGCCTTTGAAGAGTTTGTTGCCTCTCGTCCAGCTGATTTTTACAAGAAGGGCGTCAATAAACTGCCAATGCGTTGGCAAAGATGCGTCGATTGCATGGGTGATTACTTCGAATAACAGAAATAAAAAAAGTTTGAAAAAATAAGTACTTTCACTTATTGCATACATAGGTAAATACCTAATATTTATGACACTGCACAAAATATGAACAAGGTTACATATTGTCGCCTAGTGTATTTTTGGAACGATTTAACCTTTTCAAGTCGTAAAGGCCGTACTTGCAACACAAAGACCCTCAACACGTTACTGATTCTTAATTTGCAGATGTCCATGGAATGGATGCCAGTAGTCATTAATTTAGATGAATCGTCTTTTCGTTTGCTCCCGATGTAATTTTAATTTAGAATTTCAGTTCTTGATTATATTTTTCTTGTATTAAAGGCTTTTAGTGACATTTAAAATCTGACTACTACTGCATAACTTGTACAAGATAAGCCACTACTATAATATTTTTTAGCAGGTACTTTTGGAAGCTTAAGTTAAGTCTGTCAGCGAAACGGTTGATTGCTGATGTTTCTTAATTTATTGTTCTCAGGATTCGTATCGGAGGACTTGCGTCCTGAGGAGCAGGATCCCCAGTGGTGCAAGGCCAAGGGTGACGAGTTCTTCAGAAACGGAAACTTCCTCGGAGCCGTCAGTGCTTATAGTCACGGTATCACGTTATCCGACAAGTTCCCAAGCCTCTATGCTAACAGATCCGCTACACATTTTGCGCTTGGAAATTTTAATAAATGTGTAAGTGTGCTATCGTAATAATTATTATTTTATTTTTAAAAGACAACTCCCGCATAAGGAATATACATCCTGTGTCACGGGAAATTTTACAAACATACATGAAACGGACACAAAGAATACCCAGACTCAGAATAATAATTGTTCCATGTGGGATTTGTACCCACAACACTTGGTGCAGTAGAAAGCAGCGTGGCGACCGCATAAACCACTAGGCCAACTGTGCAGTCTAATATAATTTCATTATTGTAATACAACGCGAATGCTGAAAGTGGACTATGATGCTATTGATTGCAACTGTATTATTACAAAAAAAATCAGATCTCACGTTCTAGTCGTAGTACCTATCAAGTATTTGCTTCATACACGTTTTCTGGATAAACTTCTGACACTCGTTTCTATTCAGATTCAGGACTGCTCCACTGCTCTGGACCTGATGAAACCAGCGTGTGAGAGCAACCGACGCAGCCGGGCCAAGTGTATTGCCAGACGTGCGGCTGCTCTTGCAAGGGTAGGTCGCCTCAACAAAGCTATTGACGAAATGAAAGCAGCGGGGAAACTGTTACCCGAAGACGAGAGCATCAAGAAGGATATTTACGATATGGAGAGAGCTTGGGAACAGAATCCAGATTCTGATTGATTACATGCTTAGTTTTAGTTAGTTGCTTTTTAGAATAAAATTATGAATTCTAAATGCGAGTTATTTACCCAACTACTAGATAATAAGCAGCTGTAATTAATTATTTAATTGATAAAGCTTATGTTGGGTCACGATTCAAACCTGTGAATGAATGCACGAGTGAATCCCTCATACTCTCTTCATCTGGTTCTGCCAATTTATTGATTACTGTTCAGAAATTTAGTGGAAGCTAAAGCAACTAAAATCACGATTTATTGTTTTTTTATTTTTATGAATTTTGTTTCACAATTTTATTTTTAACTAATAAAAATCTATATCACTACAAAACAAAGTCCAAAACATAAACTATCACAACATAAATACAAATATATTAATAGTGAATGCCTTTATAATCTAGTTCTAATACATAGATGAATGCAATTTTATTCTTCTATAACTTTTTTAGGCAAACCAAGGTTTTTAAGTAGCGCATGGGGAGAGGGATCCCTCCCACGGAACCTCCTGAACACTTCACTAGGGTGACAACTGCCTCCAACAGCTAAGAAAGTGTCCCTGTATCTTTTGCCTACTGTTGTTACATCGTTTTCACCATGCTTCGCTTCTTCAAAAGCGCTGTATATATCTGCAGCAATCATTCTAGACCAAATACGACAGAAATATGCTGCTCCCCACTCCTCACAGAAAATCTTTGTAAATGAAAGAGGATGGGAATCATATTTGTCGAATGGTAGTGCATGATATTTCGGCCACATTTCTCTCACAATATCTCTCCAGAAAGTCTTCTTAGAATGCAGCTCTAAATCTAGCTTGGATAAGTATATTTCCTTACATAGATTATAACCAGACATGTGACCTCTTATATTCTGCAAGTTTTTGACAATGTCGTCCGATAATGGTTCTTCTGTACTGAAGTGTCCACTTATGCTTCTTACTGTGTTTGGGTCATAGAGCCAGTGTGTCATAACCTGCCCACACACTTCTGCTGCATCCCATTCCACATTGGAGAGTCCAGCGACTTCAGAATAGTTTGCTTTGGTTAACAAGTGACGAAGTGAATGACCAAATCTTTGGAACAAAATAGTCACCTCATTGAATGAAAGAAGAGATGGCTTTCCATCTCCTGGTGCTTGGAAATTGAAAATCAATGCTGACAATGGAGATGTACCTGTTGAAGTGCATTTGTTACGGACAGCAATATGCCATCCTGCGTCATCGTAAATGCGTATCTTTTCGTCTTGACGGGCATAAGGGTCTAAGTAGAAGTTAGCTATAGGAGCATCACTTGACTCATCATATATGTCATAGAACTTGACATCTTTGTGCCATGCGTGTACACCTGTCTTTTCTACAATTTGAATGTTGAACAGACTACTGCACAGACTAAACATAGTATTAAGAACTTTGGGCAAGGGGAAGTATTCTCGTATTTTGTCCTCGTCAAAACCATACAGACTCCACTTTTGTTTCCTCTGCCAGTATGGTATATCCCAGTGTTCTAAGTTCTTTTCAAAACCTCTTTCTTGTGCATATCTTTGTAGTAGTTCTATTTCAACATCTTGCATTGATCTAGCACTTTCTAACAAACTATCCAAGACACTGTACACATTGTCTACTGATCCAGCCATTTTGGTCTCCATACTCATGTCTGCATAAGTTTCATAGCCTAAAATTGAGGCTTGTTCATTCCTTAATCTTCTAATATTTTCCAAATTTGTAGATGTTTCTATTTCCTTATTAGCATATCCAGAGCATCTTTGTACATGTGCCTGCCAGGCATTCCACCTTAGGTCTCTGTCTGGACAGTATTGCATGAAAGGTTCATAGACGTGAGGCTGCAGAGTGAGTTTCCAGGGTCCTTTGTCTGAATCAACCCCCATGGCCATGTCTTTGACTAGAGTTTGAGGAAACTCTCTTATGAGATTCCTATCTTTGATGGTGCTGGTGAAAATCTTGTTAGCTATGTTCACCTTGTCTCTGAATGTTTGTCTCTCTTTCTGCAAGGTAGGGAGGATATTATCAAGTCTCTCTCTCTTGATTCCTTTGACATCTAACCCATTAAGTTTACCTTCAAGTATATACTTATCTAAAAGCCTCTGTTCCTCATCTGTGAGTTTCTTGAGACGGTTCTTCTCTGTAACTGCAGCTTGGAATATAGGAATACTATTAAATTTGCTGGACCGAGCTTTGTGCGCTCTTTCATGTACTTGAATATATGACTTAGTAGGCATCAAGGAACTGTTTCCGAGGTACAATGTCTTTGCCATTCCCCACGTAAGCTCCAACTGGCTGTCTAGTATTTCTAAAGGTTTAAATACATCTACAAAGGCATTTTTACTATTTGCAGCTGAATGTTCTATTTGACGAGTTCCATTTTCATATTCTAAACTTTGTTTGCTGATGGTTGCGATACATTTCTCGATGGAAAAGTCGTTGAATTCTGGTAATCCATTGTCGGAAAGTAGATTATTATCTGCATCTTCACCTATTTCTGGGATACTGAAAGGTAGAAATAATAATGGCCTTAATACATGTTAACAAAATTGTTGAAAGATTATGGTATAACCTCATAGAGTATTGGATATATTCATCATGAAGTGTATGTAAATCCTTACAGAACATACTGTGACTCTACTAGCTGACCAGGCAAACAAAGTTTTTCCATAAAATAAAATTAAGGGTGCTTCACCCTTATGATTCAGGGGTATGAAAAAAAGATATTGGCCAATTCTCAGACCTAACCGATATGCAATCAGCTGTTTAGGAGGAGTTTAGTCAAATACACACGCACAGTAGATTTATATACCTATATAAAGATTGTGTTAAACCTCCCTTCTCAGGAAAGGTCAATATCCAGCAATAGACTATCAAAGGATCATCATGATGATGTTTAAAATATTAATATTTAAATAATCATTGTTCTGTAATTGTAATACTAGTAATAAAAATATTCCATTAGTCAAACTTGTACAAAGAAACATGTAAAAAGAATTAAGGTTCAGTGAGAAAATTCAAATTGGAATATTTTATTTCATGTTGCAAAAAGTCTTCATACTACGAGTATATATACATTTCTATGTGTATATAAATTTATTGTTTCTTCTTTAATTTTTTCTAATAAAGTTTAGAAATAATGTTCTATTATCATCACATTTAATCATATTGCACAGTACTTACAGCACAACATATCCGGCATTGCGTTTGCTTTGGTAGAGCTGTTTTTTTATATTTTGAGTTACAACATTACTGCGTAGGAATGACAAAGCCATAATTCACGATCAAAACTATTTATTTCATCAAATTAATTAGATAATTCATAATAGAAAAGCCGCACACAAGCAAGAGTATGACTTTTGACAGCTGATTAAAAACCAGAAACCATAGTCAATTTCTTTTTTCTCACTTTGTATTTTTTAAATTGCATAATGGTAAGAAATAGTCTTTTTGCTCAATATGTTTGCACTGATGGTCTAACTGAAATTTTTACATTTATTAAAAAACCTTTCAATTATAAACATGCAACAGACATTTAAACAATTCTTACAGTCCTGGGTGTTTATAGTATTTTTAAATGAGTGTTACGCTTTATAGTTTGTAGGATAGTAGACTTTTTATATTCGAAATTTTACTGAAGTACCTAAGTTCCTTTTTTGTTGCACGTGAAAGTCGCCACACTATCCTAAAATGGTTCATAATTAATATTTGTAAATAAAAAAACGAAATATGTAGATGTGTCAACATTTTATTACCATTAATGATAAATGCGAATTTCCGGAGCTAACAATCTCACTTAACAATTATAAAATCAACTTTTTCAATGTCTTTTTCAACAACAGCAGCAATATTATCTACTAGGGATACATTCACCATTTGACAAGAACATAGGGCATTGCATGAAGCACACATATTTTGTTCTCCATTACTTTCTTTAGCTACTGCCTTAGTGTTAGTTTCTTTAACTGGTGGATTGCAGCAGAAGTCGGTATCTAAACCCATTTTTTCACCATCTTCTAAAGTCTGTGGGAGATGTTGGTTAAGGGTTTCCGGTAGAAGTAGACTAGCTATGCCCCCTGCTACTAGTAGAGCTCCCATAATAATCAATGGTAGTACCATAATGTCGGAACCCTGAAATCAAAGAAAATTTATGATCTCAGTTTTCTCCAAGGTTCTAACAGAAGTCAAAGTCCACGCCACTTTCTACTGCGCCAAGTGTTGTGGGTTCAAAGTGGGTTGTGTGATCCACAAATTGTTGTTCTGAGTGTGGGTGTTCTTTGTGTCTGTTTCATGTATATTTTTATAGTCCTCCGCGACACAGAATGTGTATTCCTAATGCGGGAGTTGTCTTTTAAAAAGGTTACTATAGTTAGTACCTATTTTTTTTAATAGTAATAGTTTACTAATAGAAATCGTACTTGTATATCTTTATCTTTAAATACTAATGGTAGTTATTGATCAATCTATTGCCATCCACTGCTGAACAATGGTCTCTCCCATGCAGCGTCAACTAATATTATTACATGAATGTTATTCTCTGTTTAATTAATTTACGGAAAAATCTTATATCATTCGAATTCTACTTAAGTGTTTTAATCATGGTTACCTAATCAAGTACCTATTCCTAAATCTTTTTCAAACTTACCAAATAATTCACGAGCGGTATGAAGATTGGTCCTAGCATTCCTAGTACGGAGCTCAAGCTCATACCGAGTCCTCTCACGACGGTTGGGTACAACTCTGACGCCATCAGAGGCAGTACCACGAAAGACGATGATATTCCCATCTTACCAACGCAGTATAACGCCAAAGTTATATAAGTTTCTGTAAGAAAAATGAAATATATAATATGTTTGAGGCGCTCATAGCCCAGTTGCACTCGGTGATTAGAAACAATCACCGAGGGTAAGCAACGACGGCGCGGTCAGTACCTGGATGGGTGACCGTTAGTGGCATGTTACCATGAGCGTCTCCGTGATTCGGAGGTCACGTTAAGCAGTCGGTCCCGGTTGCTATCATTTGATAACAGTCGTGAAGCTTAGTTGGAGGCCTTTGGGCGGCTTAAAAACATCCAACGACAAGATAACGTAGCTACAACGCCAACGTTGTCTTGCCAGTCCCCAACCCGCACTTGGCCAGCGTGGGGACGTATGGCCTTAACCCTCTCCTGGGAGGAGACCCGAGCCCAGCAGTGGGACGTTATGGGTTGTTGATGATTGATGATGATGATAATAATTATGTTTCAGTATTAATGGATCGGTTCGCAGGAGTTTAATAAAAATATATAAAACCAGTGCTAAGCGATTTTTTAATTGCTTTTCATTCAGTGAATGAGGTCTGACAATCTCTCATATACTAACGCATCTTTGGGCTGCTTAAAAACATCCAACGACAAGATAATGAAGCCACAACGTTGTCTTGCCAGTCCCCAACCCGCACTCGGCCAGCGTGGGGACGTATGGCCTTAACCCTCTCCTGAGAGGAGACCCGAGCCTAGCAGTGGGACGTTATGGGTTGTGGATGATTGATGATGATGATAATAATTATGTTTCAGTATTAACGGATCGGTTCGCAGGATATTAATAAAAATATATAAAAAAAACACTTAAAAGCGTAAAATAAACTGGTTCTTCATAAATCAAACTTCATCTATACCTAAGCCAAAAAGAATACAAACGAACAGTTACAAAAGTCTAAGCGATAGTCACTTGGCACCGACTTCAAACAGATTTTAGGTACCTAGCACACATTATAATACTACTATTTAAATGGATAAAGAATTAGGTATACGCAATTTATGAAGAACCAGTTTATTTTACGCTTTTAAGTGTTTTTTTGGCAGAGAGTTTTCGTTGGATGTTTTTTTGGAAGTTGTTTTTTTTATAAATAGTTTTTATTTTTCAGTTTTTAGTGCAATCAATCGTAGGTCAGTAATAAGTTGAACTATTTCATCAAATTTCATTATCAAGAATAAAAATTAAGGTCTATACGTACGTGTGATATTAAAATCATCCTCTTATCCCTAACTGTTGAAGAGAGACCTTCTATCATCAGCTCACCTAAATAATTTGCAAGTATACGACTGAAGGTCTTTAGATACGTATGAAATTGAAAGAATTATCCTCCAACTCCTAACCGTTGAGGAGTTGTATCTTCCACCTTCCATCATCAGCTTACCTAAGTAATTTGAAAGAATACAACTAAAGGTAACATATATACATATGATATTTAAAGATTTATCCTCCAACTCCTAACCGTTAAGGAGTTGTACCTTACATCATCAGCTCATCATCATGAAATGATGACTACCAGACGCAAATACCGGTGTACCTTCAGAAAATATACGAAAAACATAGTATGTGCCTATAAAAAATGAGGGTTTCTCTCGATTTCCCTGGGATCCCATCATCAGATCCTGATATGCTGGCAATGGGACCACCTCGGAAGCATACCCTTTCGAATACAAAAAAAAAATCAAAATCGGTCCACAACTGACGGAGTAATCGGTGAACATACATAAAAAAAAACATACAGTGGAACAAAGAACCTCCTCCTTTTTGGAAGTCGGTTAAAAACCAGTGCTAAGCGATTTTTTAATTGCTTTTCATTCAGTGAATGAGGTCTGACAATCTCTCATTTCATAACGCTGACGGGGCGAATAAATTTGTTAGTAACGGTGGTTAAGTGTATAAACTAATACATTATTATACCAACCATGTTGAACCAAAAATGTTGTCAAACATGCTATTCCTCCGACAACCATACTCATACACAAAGTCCACCTTCTTCCAAGCCTCTCCATAGAAGGCCAAAGGAACAAATATGTAGGAAGCTCAACAATACCAGCAAGAAAGAAATTCAAGAATTCGTCTCCACCCAAAACAGGCGCGTAGTACGACAACCCAACATAAACACTGGTATTCGTGAACCAAATGAATGTTATAATGATGGTTTTCTTTCTTAAATTCGGTGTTCTGAAGAGATCCAAGATACCATATTTCCTAGATTTGGTTTTTTCTACATCTTGGTTTTGTTTGTCTGTTTTGTATTTGCGATGGAGCTGTACCATGTAATTTGCTGGTAAGGATTTACCATTGATTCTGAAAAAAATAAGTTAAAAGAAGTATTAAAAGACTTGAAAAAATATTTTGTACCAAAATACTAATATAATACCTACTTACGTACAGACTTTAATGTTAAAAAAAATGTCTATTAGTATAAAATTGGGACAATATAAAAAATCGTAGCTTTATCTTCAAAGACTAAGGATGGAAAAGCAATCTCTCTATATTAATAAAGCTTTAAGTAATAAAGTCTACAGCTAATAGGTATCTCTAGCTGTATTGATTATAACATTTCACTTACTGTGCCATATTCCTTAAGATAACTTCGGCTTTTTCAAACTGCCCTCTTGCTAAGAGCCATCGTGGACTTTCTGGCATTAGCCACAGGTATAAAAAGAAGCACACAAATGGCAGCGTGGTAGCAAGCGCTAAATGACGCCAATCTCTGACTAGGTATACCACACTGGCTAGCAGAATTAGGCCACTTGAATAAGCTATGTTTGAAAGAATTGTGCATAGGGTTCTACTTCGTGGGCCTACAAGTTCTATAGCTGTGGAAATAAAAAATAATTTATTTAATCTACAAAGACAGAGTCATATTTTTACAATAATTTGGAAAATATTACTACATCCATTTGATTCTAGTTCAAATTGCCACACATTTGCTGAACATTTTTTATGATTTACTTATGTAATCGTCAATTTATTGTATCTGTCTAAATTATTTGTTAAAGTAAATCTGTATTTAGTAATCTACTAACCACTATAACTAATCTAAGTTTATTAAATTACGATCTAAAGTTTCTAAGTGTTTGGACCATACTTACCCAACACATAAGGTGTGGTCATAATCGCTGGTACGGTAAATCCCACGCCGATCCTATAAATTATCCAAATTGTATAGTTTTGCGCAAAGGCAGTGGCTACTCCAAAGATACACTCGATGAGAAGATAGATAAAGAACGCTGGCTTTCTACCGAATGAGTCCTGAATGTAACCGAAGATGTAATTGCCGACGATGCCTCCTACAGCCAGGAGCACTAATCCAAGAGTCGGCAAAAAGTCTCTGTTGCAGACGAGGTCCCACTGTAGGTAAACAAATAATCATATTCTTACTGACAAGCTTTCTTTTGCTTTTGTCTGTAATGCAGCGGCCTAGTAAATGTATAATTACGAAACTCATTTAATCTTATTATAATGGGCCTGCGAAAATGACTCTATTCTGCCTGATAGAAAGCATTAACAGGATCCAAGAGATGTGGTCACCATGCTCATTGTGAATGCAGACAGTGCTAGAATTCAATATATGTACCTATATGTTATTTGAAGGGATATGTGACACGTAGTCGTAAAAAGTTTATTAAAGTTAACAGAATAATATAAAAAGTGGATGGACGTTGACATTATTTGCGTCAATGGATGGAAGAGTTTAGGAAAAAGCAGTAAAATGAAGAATGTAAGAGTAGTAATAAAGAAAAGCATTTTGCGCAAATGCCAGATATACCTTCGATACTGGCTGAGGAATTAAGAAGTATTTTAATAATAAGCTACTGGTTGATAAGATGTTTTGTATTCTTTTTTTAAACTTGTACATATTTAATCATTTACTCACCTCAGTAACGACGGTGTTTTTATAAATATTTCTATTGTAATTCCAGCCTTTGCTACATGGAATGATTTCTGCAGTGGATTGTTTTAGAGCTATGTCGTCCAGGGTCCTATAACTCTTGGCAATATCACTGTAGTTCAGCTTATACATACTGCACTCTGAGTACTGCAGTACACCATTCTTTAGTTCCATAGGAATGCTGGAATTTGAATCGAGATCAGAATACAATTAACGAGGGCTTGTACCTACTCTGTAGGTGTTTCCTAATTGTCTATTAAAACGATAGTGGTCAGCGATTCCATAGTATCGTAACGTATAATTCCTAGTCTAAAAGTCTAAGGTTCATCATCATCAGCCTATCGCAGTCCACTGCTGGACATATGCCTCTCCAATTGCACGCCACTTAGTTCGATCCTCGGCTACTCGCATCCAGCTAAGTTTAAGTTTAGTCTAAGGTTATTTGTACTTAAAAGAGTAGAACTTCAGAGGCTAGCTGGCTTACACATGTCTAGATAATATGTGTAAGCCAGCTAGCCTCTGAAGTTCTTGAATTAAACTCTAGTTCAAAAGTAGCCGCCGCGGTGTTGTCAAATTGATTACCAAGATTATAAAGAATGCACTTCTTTGTTTTGAAACTACAATTTTCTTTTTTGTTTCAGTAAATAAGAAACATCATGATAATAATATAAAGATCGCAATCGGTTACCACCCATAAGAGAACATGCTTTTATAGATAGTTCTTTCGCTATTTGATTTCAAAATCCAACCTGAGATTCTTGACCAGATTTATGTCCGATATAATATCAAGTTCAGGAACCTGGCACCAGTGTTCCACGTTAGCTGCCATGAACAATTGCGCGTACGCATGGAAGCCGCACGGTATGACGGCCGGGAGTAGGATCAGGTAGATGACCAGCTTCTGGTATCGTCCGAACGAGCCTACGTCTTCTAAAATTGCGTCGAAATCCATTCTGAAGATGTTTAAAAAGTGTTACATTGTTTTGATTACGTTTTACCCTCCAACTATGATCCCGGGGCCTTTAAGCAGGGTTTGAAAAAGTATAGTGTGGGTCACCATACTACATTGTCCACGTTCGTATTGAGGATGGTGACCACCACTCTTAGATTCTACCTACTTATGTTTTCCATCAGACAAAGTAGAGTTTTTGCAGCTAATATTTAAAATCATAAAACTATAGTTGGCAAAATGTAGATCAGATGCATTATACACGTCTTGTTCTCTTGTAGGGTACAAATGTGAGTGATGGTATTTTAAGTATTAGCCATTAAGTCTGACCCCTTCCCAGCAAAAAGGGATTATGAAGTAAGAAGTAAAAGTTATTTAACTTGGGATATTTTAGAACTAGAACTAGGTAATAATACACACCTCAACAAAGTCTAGGGATAACATAATTCTATACTATTGACGACTTTATAGTTAAAAATCTTTTTAGTTTCCATAAAAAGTGTATAAACTGAATAAACCCTCTTTTATTCTATTTTCAAAATTTAAAAAAATAACAATGCTAAAAACAAAATACGGCGGCAAAACTGTTGGTAATTCATTACGACAAGAAAAATTAAAATTGTTTTTACGCTGTTAATGAATTAAAATTGATAATATTGTCTTTTTTTTAATTGAACTTACTGTGCTAGCTCCATAAGTCATGTCACGTCGCCATTTGAGTCGAGATGAAATGTTACGAGCCGTGGGCATGTTAAAAAATGGTGCTATTCAACGCGTCGTTGCTGACACCTTACATACCAGCCAAAACGTGATATCAAGATTGTGGTCACGTTATCGCAGTACTGGGGATGTGGCTGAACGGCACAGTGGTAGACAACGGGTTACTACGCAAAGACAGGATCGATTCCTCCAAATGAACGCCAAAAGACAACCCAATATCACGGCGTTGCAACTTGTGCAAAGGCTCCAGGAGGACCACCAGCTGCTGGTAAGCGACCAAACCATGCGAAGGAGGTTGCATGAAGTCAACCTTCATGCTCGAAGACCGCTACGTGCTCCAGCTCTGCGACGTAGCAATCGCGGTCGGCGGCTTTCGTGGGCTCGGGAGCATTTGTCTTGGAGTGATCAACAATGGTCATCGGTGCTGTTCACTGATGAGTCCCGGTTTGGATTTCACCTGGATTCAAGAAGAACTCGTGTTTGGAGAACTCCAGGCAGTGTTAGCCGTCTGCGGTACCCTCATCAGGTATACAAGAGTATATCTGATGAGGGTACCTCGTCAGGTATACGGTATGATTGTTGGCAAGAGCCGAGGCGGGACAATCATGGTGTGGGCAGGAATTCGTCTTGGTGGGCGAACCCAGCTCGTTTGGATTCAAGGCAGCATGACTGCACGAAAATATCTCGAAGAGGTAGTAGAGCCTGTGATTATCCCACACAAAATCCAAATGGGCCTGGAGTTTTAAGTTAAAGTTACAATTAAAAAAGTTAACTTTTTAATTAAAAACAAAAGAATCACGAATCGTTTTCTTCTTTTATTAAAGTCCCTAAAATAAGCTACTTTTCTTCCATTTATTATCCATGAATATTCTTCTTAGATTTTTAGATATTTTATGAAATATAAAATATAACTAGACTTTGTTGAGATGTGTATGTTGTACTATTACGCCGCCGCGCCGCCGTACTGGTCAACGTGATAATTATCCTAGTACGCCTAAAGCCTAAGCCTGTCTAAGAAAATGACGCCACTTTTTAACCGACTTCCAAAAAGGAGGAGGTTCTATGTTCCAATGTATGTATTTTTTTTTATGTATGTTCACCGATTACTCCGTCAATTGTGGACCGATTTAGAAATTTTTTTTTGTATTCGAAAGGGTATGCTCCCGAAGTGGTCCCATTGCCACCATATCAGGATCTGATGATGGGATCTCAGGGAAATCAAGAGAAACCCTCAATTTTTATAGGCACATTCTATGTTTTTCGTATATTTTCTAAAGTTACACCGGTATTTGCGTCTGGTGGGCATCATTTTTGTCACTGTGCGATTTCTTTGCACATTATTATTAAAATATACCTTATTCCTGCTTACACCACCCTCTTGTGATGGATGTGTTGGCTATGTTGCCGATGTTTAATGCAACAACTCCTCCGCTCCAAGTAACTCTATAATGCCCGTTTTTTCCTCTTTAAGTACCTTAATATATGTTTTTTATGGGGTAATAACAACCTGGTTGTACTAAATTACTACCATTTCGTTGAATACAAAGAAATCTAGGATCCTCACTTATCAAAAGCTATCGTAAGTCTCCGAGAGTCCCGAATTCACGATAGTAATTCAGAAATAATCTTACCTTAATTATGTTGCCAACAAAAACAATATCTAGAAACACATTGAACCCATAGTTAAAACCATTCACTGTTTCTATCCCGACTGCCAGATTGTACAAACGCTTACGGCCATACCTTCACATTAGATGGGGACACTAAACACTCATATGAATACAGGTTGATGTTAAAAATAAAATTATATCCATACTACATCCTACTAATATCATAAACGCGAAAGTTTGTAAGTATGGATGGATGAATGGATGTTTGTTACTCTTTCACGCAAGAACTACTGAACGAATTTGGATGAAACTTAACAGCAAGATAGCTTATACATCAGAATAACACAAAGGCCACTATTTGCCGCGATAATCGACATATACGCGGGCGAAGCCGCGGACAAAAACTAGTCAGAAATAATTGTAAGTATCACTAAAGAATACTTTCAGATGTACGAATAATTTGTGGATGTTTCTACAAATTGCTGTTCTGTGTCTTGATGTGTTTTATGTCTATAACTTGTGCTTCACATCATAATTGAATGGTTGAGAATGATCGATAGTACGAAACTTGATTCCCAGGTACTTACCGTATAACCGCAGAATATTAAAAAATGTTTAAATCATATAATATTACAAGTACTTTTGGTAAATTAAGTTATTTTAACTTGTTATAATTTTTACACGATTTTACACGCAAATCGACAATATTATAAAAAGTTATTGCAAAATAAAGGTTGCCGAGAGTTTGCATAGTATATGTAATAGTAACTGAAATAAAAACCATTTAATTTAAAGTTCTTTTATATTAAAATATTTCAATCTTGATATTTATCAAAAAAATAGGGAAGGGGATAGGGAACACACACAAAGATGTACGTGTTCCTACAGTGTCGCACCGGCTGTCACGCACACCAAAATAAATCAATCGGCGTCATGTTATTTGACAAGAACGTTCCATCTGGCTTTCTTTTGTAATCTGAGGTTATTGTATTCAGAACTAAATAGCACAAAAAAAAACAGACATCTCAAAAAAGATACTGTTACAAACTACAGACAACTTTATTGAAAAAAATATACGAGTATGTTACGTTTTTGCAAAATGAACTTATAAAATAGCCTTGTTCTCCATCTCCCGTATGGTCTAGTGGCTAGGATACCTGGCTTTCACCCAGGAGGCTCGGGTTCGATTCCCGGTACGGGAAATTTTCTTTTTGGTATTTCTAATAATTTCATTCCAACAGTCTTAGTATCTTCTTTATCTGCTATCAATACTTGGTGGATTTACTGTTTCCTTTTAACATTCTGTGCATATCGTTTGATAAATGTATTGTCAGCTTTTCTATACAAATCACATATCTTCATGTAAATACACCAGTGAGTTTGTTTTCGTTTTAAATGATTGCGACTTGAGTAGAAAATAAATTTTAAAATTATCGGCCACCAACAGCGTACTTAGATACCGAAGTACCGAGTAAACTCAACGAGTATAATCAACTTTTAAAAGTTTACGATTGAGAGCAAAAGGCTTCACCCCTATTACTTAAGTAAACTTGCTAGATTGCTTTTGGTATGTTTTATTCTTAGACGATTTCGGTCAGTCTCAACGGAGACCAGCCAACTACGCGGGACATATTCTAGAGTGGACAAGTTTGTGCACAACCACAGATGCACTCTTTGTTCCCTCACTCTCACAATCCGAATGGACGGCTATCCGACAAGAGCGCGGGGAGATATCAGGCGCACGACCGACAGCTTTACGTGGTCTCACGGGGGTTAAGGATCCCTACTTCCAAACTCCTGGATGTTATTAAGCATTTCTATGTATAATAGACTTCGTGACTGAGATAGTTTTTGATACGATTTTGATATGACTAGCTGACACACGCAACCTCGTTTACGTCTCCTATTGCCCGTAACTTAATAATTTTCCCCCGTTTTTAAACATTTTTCATTGGTGCTCCGCTCCTATTGGGCTTAGCGTGATGATATATAGATTATAGCCGCTATCTAACACTGAAATAATTTTTCAAATGGGACCAGTAGTTCCTGAGATTAGTGCAAGTTCAAGCAAACAAACAAACTCTTCAGCTTTATATATTAGTATACCTAGTAGATGAACGGTTAACACGGTCTTGATTTATCTTACAAAGATGAACACGTGAATGTCTGTGTGTGTGGTAATTCATTCCATCACAAAAACTTTTTAAGAGTCCAAAAAATAAAACAACATTTTAATACACCTCATGTAGATAAAATGGGATGCGCGTAGGCAATTATTTCATTCGCTGTGGTCAGCCAATTCGATTAGCGATATAATTGGAGCATAGGACCGTCCCCTGCCAAACCAAGGTCTTGAAGCTATATAATGTACATTTGTAATCCATGGACGGTTATCTATTTAAAAATTTGATATCAGTTAGATAAAACTGGCAGTGCATGATGTATTAGAATTAGATTACATGATTAGAATATTTGTCGATGGGCACCCCAAGGCTTTCTCATGGTCATTTATTTGGATTTTTTCTTAACAGTTTTTTTTTTGGCCCTGCCTAAATGACTCTACTCTGCCTGATGGAAAGCATAAGCAGAATCCATGAGTGGTAGTCACCATACTGCGAATGCAGTCAATGCAACAATGCAGCATGGTGACCTAATACATCAATGGGTGATCCACACCAAGGCGGGCTAGTGATGGATCTGCATCATTGGGCCTCCGGCCTCGCACTCACCAACGAAACACGACAGCACGAACGAAGTCATTTTACGTAGATTTTCTGTGCGAGGGTAGTACCGCCCCGGTCGAACCGATCTGTTCGTGCTGAAATCAGCGTGGCTCTACTACCTGGCGCTAGTTATAAGTCTACGAAACTTTTAAACTAGTTATGGCAGTCTGTATATGTTTTGTATGTTCCATCGTAGCGCCTAAACTACTAAACCTTTTTTAATGTATGTTTGTTTTGTACAAAGGTATATACTTCAAACTATTGAACGAATTTCTATGTGATACAGTTTATAAATAGGTTTTATTCAGGATTAATCGAACATATTAGGTTCAACTTAGGACTTTTAAGTTTATGTAATAAGGTTTTAATCGTATCCCTTTATAGTCATACAAAATTTACTTCAGCCACAGTAGGTACTGCTACCTGTTACAAATTCCCAAAAGGCGAATGAAGTGTCAACAGTTTAATTTTTAAATAACCGCAGACAATTTTCTCGAAAATAGATTTATATTTCTCATAAGTCATAACATTTAAAGTATAAATAAATGTGCACCTACCTATGTTTCCTAGGATTCGTGTGACCTTTTTGTGAGGTAAAACCACTTTAATGAAATCGGGTGTTTTATCACGTGTGTTGTTTGTAAACTTTATTTTTCGGTAAATTGGTAGACAGAAATAGGAAAGCCTTTAAATTAAGTATATAAAAATTTCAAGTATCCAAGGTTCTGTATATCAATAGCAGAAAGTAAAAACGTATCTTGGGGAAGTTGGGGATCGACCCATAGGTCAAACTTACTAAAATATATTAGAAAAAAGCCCTTTCGAATGCTCTATATCTTGTCTTCCTATGACGAAAAAGGTTGAAGAATGTTTTTATCTAGTACCTATATACCTAATTATAATTTACTTTACGTGTGATAATTTCTTTAAAGTTGCGAATCTGATTGCTTTTTGTCGTTGGTTCTTAAATATGTTTTTCACATTTTGAATGGGGCGAAAGAAAATAAAATACTTTTAGAAAAATCTATGTATTATTGTAGAAAAGGCGTGCATTATTTTATATACATAATACTATCGGCAAAGTAACAGAATTATAAAAAAAAAATGTTTACACGTAAGTTGCAATGAGTATAGCTGCTAGTGTCATCAATATAGTTCATCCACACCAAGAAGTTAAATTTGATACTAAATACAAAAAATAGTGGTCCGCAACCTCACCAATTAGGTTTCAAGTCAAGGTACGAAACGATATTTTCTAGGAATTATGATTGGTCGGTTGGAGTTGATTGAGTAGTCACTATTTTCTTATCGTAAATGGACTGTAGTATGTTGGTTTTGACGTATGACCAAAAACAATAATAGACTTTAAATCTTGTGACACATCTTCCTATACCACTCAGGGTCATCCTTTGCAACGCTTTCAGGTCTTCCATCTTTGTGTCTGTAGTGGAACTCTGATACTCCTCGGCCTGGCACACTGTTGACGATGAATTTGCAGAACCGTTCACACATGCGAGCATCCCAGTCTGAGGACACATAGTGAATGGACTCGTATTCTACTAGAACCTGCCGGCAAAAAATGAAACATTGAATTATTTTTTTACTCACACCTAAATATCAGACTGGAAATGACTAAAAGCATACTATGTTTCTTCCGAAACTACCAGATGTTTATTGCCTATTGCTCTATTTATTGCTTTTTCTGAAAAAAGGTAAGTTCTGTGATCGCTTTATACTTAAGTCAAATCTTTCTTTAAAAAATTAAAAGCACCTGAGTTCGGCGTGTACTAACTGGACTATCCAAGGAGAATCTACAAACAAACTCAGGGATTATTGTTTCTTTTACAGTACAAGTTTTATGTACAACAAATATTTGTGACGTAAAAAGCTGTTAAATGCTTGAAACAATTATGACGTCACTTTCGTTTTTTTATTTCAATTTCGGATCCGTAAGTCCATACCTGAACATGATACTCCTGATCACCAGCCAGGAAGGTGAAGGCATAGTCTCTGGGTGCGATACCGTTTTCTCCATGCTGATATAGTTTTAGGTCTACTGACTTTATAGGATGGGTTTCACCGTTTGGTAAGGAGATCCAACCAGCTTCGAAACTGAAAGAGAAGATTTTATTGAGAATTTTATAACAATTGACACATAGGTACAGAGCCACAAGTACTCTTAGAGATACCCGAATATCTTAAAACTTGGCCATATACCTACTTAGTAATTCAAGAAACTAGAGAAGAAGGCATCGATAAATTAATTTTCTGTATTAAGGTAAATGGTCTTAAAAAGGCGAACAAGTTTTGCGAATCTTGCAATCCTATCTAAAACTAGGTACTTTATTTAAAAGTACATAATTTATATGAAAAGCTATTCTCCCTTGAAGCCGTCTTATCTTCAGAAACTATACCTGCGAAACCTGCTGTCCACCTAATATTAAAAAGTAGATATTATAATTTATTGTAGTAGCATTAGAAGTCTTTAGACTAGAGTTACTTACACAGAAGCTGTGGAAGGCTGGCAGATGACTCCCACGCAGATGTTGATGCCATTCTCCATGAACATGTGGTGGAATGCGTACCGGTGCATAAGGGTCCAATCTCGCCTGTGACCTGCGGATGCATTTTGTCAGAACATAATTACCTAATAGCACGGCAAAATGGATCAAGTACTTTGGGAGAGGTAGGTGACTAGTGTAACCTATTTCCTACAATTACATTTATCGATATAATATACATTAACATGGTAGCTATTCGCACGATATACTAGTAACAAACTTCTGACGAGAATTTTAAAGAATACTTTAAGAATTAAAATATCTTTCTATTATACATGAAAGATGGAAATTGTTTAGGAAACGGAGAAACAGTTCAGATGAATTTAAATGGTTCTCTGATGTATGTTATATTACAAAACTAAATTAGAAAACAAAATAATACTAGCTAAAAAACAAAGCCGAGATAGAAAAGTATCTCCACTGACTACGACACACATGGAATACTCGGAGAAAAGAAAGTACATATAATATACTAGCTTTTGCGCGCGGCTCCAGCCACGGGTTTTGCAGTTATCGCAGCAAAGAGTAGCCTATGTCCTTCCTCAAGAATCAAAGTATCTCCATACCAAATTTCATTGAAATCAGTGCAGCGGTTTGGCCGTGAAGGCAGGACAGACAGACAGAGTTACTTTCGCATTTATAATATAAATGTTATAAATGTTATTGTATAATGATCTCACCGAAACTGTGATCTCTGAACGAAGGCAGTGTGTACTCAAAGGACTCATTGTCGATTTTGAATTTACACTTCAATGTCCCGAACTGCTCATAGTGTGACTGGTGAGCGCTGTAATAACAAAATGAAGTCTTCAGAGTATTGCAGTAGGCACACGCTTAAGGCTTACAAGTGTATGTTTTTCCGGTAAATATTAAGAATATAAGTATTATATAACCATATTTTGGCACAATTGAGCAGACTTGACTGGAGTGATGATGAAAACTGATATTTAGCAGTTTTTTGGTTGCTTTTCACTAGGTGAATGAGGTAACGGGAATCCAAACACTCTTGATTCTGGGCATATAAACAAAATTTGTTCGCTTGACCCCCTATGCCGTAAAAGTGTTACAAGTGAAGCTTAAAATTAAACTGGTTTACGTAAACATTTAAAAAATAAAGAATTTTTTTTACAAGCCGTTTAAAGAATAAATAAATAAATATTTCGGACATGTAGTCCCAAACTAAGAAGAGATTTTATCATGGGTACAAGACAATTACCGACCCGGGAATCGAACCCGAGACCTCATGCACAGCGGTCGCGTACGCTACCACTGCGCTACCGAGGTAGTCAAGAATGTCTGCTGAAGGTAGGTAAATAATATTAGGGTTTCCTTACGTTTTAAGTCCTTGGAAGTAATCCCTACTCCACTTCTCTTTGGCGATAGACCTGATGACCGCCGGCGGGTACAGATCGCTGTCGAAGTCGAAAGGCTTGCTCGTAGCGCTCCACTCACCGAAGAAATCTACTTCAACAATTTTCTCAGGGTTGCTTTGATACCTGAAAGTTGACAAAGTAGGGTCTTTCATTTGTATGTTTTACTGAAAATATATCAGCTAGAACTGAGGTATTTAGACCTTTGTCCACATTTACGTAAGCCTAACCAAGCCTCTAAATATGGTTGAAGGAACACTTAAAGGGTAAGACACACTTGTGCCTCTTGAGTAGCAGATGTCCATGGGCTTAGGTAATCATTTACCGTTAAGCATCGAGCCTGTTCATTAGTCCCTTATGTCATAGAAAGGAAAATAAGATAGCTACATTCTAAATATTTGCCTCATAACTTACCTCATTTCCCCCTTGTAGGAGACTGTCCACTTGGCCATAGGAGCAACAGGCGTTATTTTAAGACCTTCGGCACCAAATTCTCCAATTTGCGCTCCAAATAGTACTGTGTCTGGAATCTTCTTGCTGCATAACAGCCCTTTACCTGGCAACTGAAAATCATATATTAGACTAAGCTTAGAGTATATGTAACATGACTGTTTTATTTGTGGTATAGGAAAACATGACCATGACCACCTGCAGCTCAAGGATGATAAGCGCATTTCTTCCATGTAAGTCTGGCTCTCTCCTGCCCAGAATGAGGGGTGCTAATTGATGCTGCCTCATTTTATTACCCTATCCGAAGCTCATGGTATTCGTAACCCTACCCATTTAATTGAAACAGTTTATCGTTTACTGACGAATGAAAAGAAGAACCTTTTTAATTTTTTACCCATCAGTAAACGATAATATTTCCAATCAGGGTTGGCGTCAAGCAAGCGTTGCAGAAAACCAACCAAAATGTTGATTAAAATTGAAAAAAACTTTTTATAAAAAAAAAAACCGACTTCCAAAAAACATCCATCGAAAACTCTCTGCCAAAAAAACACTTAAAAGCGTAAAATAAACTGGTTCTTCAAATCTGTTTGATATATAAAAAGTTTTTATTTTTCAGTTTTTTGTGCAAACAATCGTAGGTAAGTAGTAAGTTGAACTATTTCATCAAATTTCATCATCAAGAATACAAATGAAGGTTTAAACGTAGTGTAATATTGAAATCATCCTCTAATTCCTAACTGTTGAAGAGTTTAACCTTCTATCATCAGTTCACCTAAATAACTTGAAAGTATACGACTGAAGGTCTTTAGATACGTATGAAATTGAAAGAATTATCCTCCAACTCCTAACCGTTGAGGAGTTGTACCTTCCACCTTCCATCATCAGCTTACCTAAATATGACCTAATACGACTAAAGGTAACATATATACATCTGACATTTAAAGATTTATCCTCCAACTGCTAACCGTTAAGGAGTTGTACCTTACAACATCAGCTCATCATCATAAAATGATGACTACTAGACGCAAATACGGGTGTAACTTCAGAAAATATACGAAAAACATAGTATGTGCCTATAAAAAATGAGAGTTTCCCTCGATTTCCCTGGGATCCCATCATCAGATCCTGATATGCTGGCAATGGGACCACCTCGGAAACATACCCTTTCGAAAACAAAATTTTTTTTTTAAATCGGTTCACAACTGACGAAGTAATCGGGTAACATACATTAAAAAAAAAACATACAGTGGAACATAGAACCTCCTCCTTTTTGGAAGTCGGTTAAAAAGAGCTTGAAGATGTTCTAGGTTGACTCACCCCGATGTAGAACAGTGCATTGCACATGCCCAAAGGTCTGCGTTCACAACCTGCGATAACGTATACTCCCTTGTCAGAGTCTGTATCGGCCTTGGAAGAAATGAAGAAAACTGCATCGAAAGCCTAAAAATTTATGCAATTGTTAGTATTTCACTAAAAAACATAACGTTTATTGTACCACTTGGGAGTCTTTTAAGGATTTTATAGTTGGCGAAATATAAACAGAAATGTATTAATTAGAGGTATTCAGACGTAAGTACATGAGTAGGTAGATTCGAAAATATAATGTTTACAGTATTATTGATCGAAGTTTACTTTATAATATAATAGTACTATTCACTTGTAACATACTAGCTGTTGCCCGCGGCTCCGCCCGCGTGTATGTCGGTTATCGCGACAAATAGTAGCCTATGTGTTATTCTGATGTATAAGCTATATTACCGTAAAGTTTCATCCAAATCCGTTCAGTAGTTTTTGCGTGAAGAAGTAACAAACATACAGACAAACTTTCGCCTTTACATATTAGTGTGATTTTCATAAATTTAGTATGTTCTGGGAAAGATAAAACTCAAAATAGGTATTATGCATAAATGAGTAAAACAGTAATTAAAGAGTAATTTATTAAGTGTTTGCTAATTGAGAAATTGATTGTTCTCAATAAGAATACAAAGATTATTAATTAATTGAAGGCTTTATAATTAACATACATACACTAATTGACAGTACGAGTGTTTTAGACATTTCGAAGAGCGTTAACAAATTAATTATTATCAACTTTTATCTCCTGATATCTAAGGCCACCTGTCTCTTAAAAATGATTGTATAAAAAACATTACATTATTGTATTGTATTTTACCTTAGGATCATCGCTCAACGGTTGCGCCCTTTCCATGAGGGAAGCATCAGCTATTGCTTTGCGACCCTGACCTGCATCACCTTGCGTGCCACCTTCAGAGTTTTTGCTTGCATACTGTAAGATAAAAGCATGACATTATATTTAGTTACCTATTATATATAATTCTTGTGTCACATTGTTGCTGACGATGAGCTCCGAATCTATCTGACCGACTTTCACTTTTTTTTAAACGTGTGTTTTGCTGGCGTGCCTAAGATAGATAGTAGAGCCACGCTGATTTCAGCACGAACGGGCCGACTCGACCGGGGCGGTACTACCCTCGCACAGAACATCAACGTAAAATGACAGCGTTCGTGCTGTCGTGTTTCGTTGGTGAGTGACAACACCACAACAACAACATACTTGTTGACTAGATTAAAAGATGCAGAAGCATCACTAGGCCGCCATGGTGTGGGTAGCCATGCTGCATTGTCTGCATTCACAATGAGTATGGTGACCACCACTCTTGGATTCTGCTTATGCTTTCCATCAGGCAGAGAAGAGTCACTTTGGCACTTTTTTTTTGGTTTCGATTTTTAATATGACCCTGATTCGTAACTTTTATGTGGCTGCTTGTCAGATTGCCTGTTTGCCACTTAGCGACACACACTTAATCTCAATGGATTATCGTGCACCTGTTTAAAGCTAATGAGTTGTGGAAAATTGTTATCTCTGACGAATATAGCATTGTAATACTATTTATCAACTGACCGTGTAGTAGAGTCTGATTTTATATTTAAAGCCAAAAGCAATCTTAATAAATTATAATTATATGTATATTTGTCACACCCTAATTGATCTTGGGAATAATAAAGGCTAGAAAGATGAAATGATTTGTCACGCTTTCACGCCAAAACGAAAGCATAAGCAAAATCCAAGAGTGGTGGTCGCTATACTCATTGCGAATGCAGACAATGCAACAATGCAGCATGGTGACCCACACCATGGCGGTCTAGTGATGCTTCTGCATCTTTGGGCCTCCGGTCTCGCACTCACCAACGAAACACGACAGCACGAACGCTGTCATTTTACGTTGATTTTCTGTGCGAGGGTAGTACCGCCCCGGTCGAGCCGGCCCGTTCGTGCCGAAATCAGCGTGGCTCTACTACCTGAACAGATCTGGATGAAATTTGGCATACAGATGGGATCATAATCTGGAATAGCACTTTTATCCCGAGAAAATGTGGGGTTCCGTTGTTGTCCTCTTATTATGTATACATGTATGTGTATAAACTTTGAAAACATATATATATGTAGGTATATTGATTAACACTATCGTAAGGATGGATGTTTGGATGTATAGACATGTGAACGTGTGTTAGTCTTCCACCCAAAACTAGCTATACTGTATATTTGAATGAAATTTAAGACAGACAGATAATCTGTAGGTACTATTTAAATTTCTTTCCGTTTTACCTAGTTTTACACCAGACACTACCCTACACTTTCTCTTAATCATGTTTTTTCTCTCCATCCGTTTAACCGTGGCAGAGCCACGCTTCGGCATGAATGGGCCGTCTCGACCGGAGTGATATCACGGCCTCACAGAAAACCGGTGTAAAATTGCGCTTGCGCTGTGTTTCACCGAGTGAGTGAGGATACCGGAGGCCGATACCCCAACCCCTCCCCACATCCTTTTCCCCATCCCCCAATGGTCGACAACGCACTTGTGACGCCTCTGGTGTTGCGGGTTCTATGGGCGGCGGCAATCGCTTACCATCAAGTGATACGTCTGCTCGTTTGCCACCTATACCATAAAAAAAAACTGATGGTTGCATGTCGTAGTACAAAAGTCTATAAAGTGACAGCTCTAGCTATACTGGTTAATAAAATAAAAACGGACGAAATTCAACCGTGTCAGAGAGGGTGTACTAGATATCACTTTTCTGGTAGATATACTCGTAAAAGGCATTTTATGATTTTAACAATGACTGTCTGCATTCCATTGTTATCTTAAAACGCATTTAGTTTGTATGCATTTGCACAATACCTAAGGTTTGTTGTTTATCAATTCAGTGAAAAAAGACTCACATTAAACAGTAAAATTGATCCCATATTTAGTTTTTCTGAATTTATGGGTTCCGTACTTACTTTATTTACTAATTATTGCTATGCTATAGGTTCTCACGGAACTCTACATCGACTTAGTTCTTTGTTTATTAATGTCTAATGTGATTAATTGTTTCTTCCCTTTTTGAAATTCAATGAATTTTTATTCTGCCTTTTACCACATAGTCTTCGTCAGTTACTTTAATAGTAACATAATAACAACTTAAATTTTGATAAGTATCTAGCCTTAGAACCTTCAGAAACCTGAATCCGAATATTTTGTCTTATTAATTTATTTTATCTGTTAATTAATCCAATCGCTAAACACACTGTATAATCAAAATTTATTTACTTTCCTAGTTACAATTAATTTAGGCTTACCTTTCTAAAATAATATAGACTCGCAAACAAGACATATTTCAGATAATACCACTTTCCCGGCACTGCATATATACCAAATATCGGCTTAGCGTCTCTGCATAACAAATTATAAATGAATAATATCACACCAACAGTGAATAATCCCAATACGAGTGACATTTTGTAGCACTAAACAGCTAATGTGTTGATATTTGTGATGGACATTGCACGATAAGATTTATGTTGGCAAGTGCCTACACTATTGTGTTATATCATGTTACGTATTCGTGTTCATTTAAGTCGATTATATACGTAAAGACACTTGTACACTGAGAATAACTAAAATAATAATTTTAAAAAAAACCACGCCAAAAATGCCTTACATCATTTTAGAAAAGAGCTGATAGTCGTACACTGCTGGACCTATATTAACCAAACATAGCTAAGAACCACCGCAAGGAAACTGGCTTTCAAATAAAAAACCGCATCGAAATCGGTCCATCCGTTTGAGAGCTACGATGCCAGAGACATCGATATCAAACTTATGACACCCCTCTTTTTGCTTTTTCTTTATTTACTTTTTATTATATATTATAAATGTATTCCAAAGAGAATTGTAGCATTTAGCACTATATCTGAGAGCAAAGCAAGTTTTAAACAAAACTTTACAAACCTCATTTCGTTTTTGGAACGAAGTTCCTTATGGGGCGTTGCGGAGGGGTATCCTAGATGGCAAAAAGCGTCCGTAACGTAAGATTGACTGCCTCGGTGTCGCAATGGTAGCGTATACGAATGCTGTGCTTGAGGTCTCGGGTTCGAATTATAGAGATGCCACGAATAGTTATTTGGCCGAATACCGAATATTCGGCGAGGCTCTTGGCTGAAGCGCCAATATTCGGCAGCCGAATATTCGGCAACACTTTGTACTTTCCGTGGGTGTCAAGTCACAACTAGTCACGACTCGTAAGTTACGACTTTAAACTTGCATCGCTGCAGTAGTACATAGGCGCGGGCAGTATTGTTTCATTGGACACGCTTTATTTTTGTTGATGTTGGTGCATCATACTGTAAGTACTGTATACTAAATATTACTTTTAATGTGCTTGATTACCTTGAGAAATATCACCATTTGTTCGAGAAAAGCAAAATGATGTCATTTAATTTAAAAAAATAACCTATTCGAAAATATTATGAAATTTGTAATGAAGACAATAAACTGGCAGTTTGTTTGTTGTGTCTCAGCAAGATCTCCCGCGGAGGAGAAGGAAAGAAAGCAAGTACACAAGTAATATTATCTTTGCACATATTATATGTACTAGTATTTTTTTCCGTTACCTAAGATTTGTAATATTTTATCTGTTCGTTTTTTGTAAGTATATATATGTTCTACTTTGATTTCGATGTAGAAGCTTAACTTATTCATATAGATTAAAAAGCGTTAAAAAAGTTTATTTTAGCTCAGCAATTTATTTTAATCATTGGATTGATACTTAGATTTTAAATTTTTTTTTTTAATAAAAAATAAACAAAAGAAAGAAAGAAATATTCCGGACATCTAACACAACGCCATCTAGTCCCAAGATAAGCAGAGCTTGTATTATGGGTACTAGACAACTGATATAAATATAAATACAATATACTTTTTTGTAAATAGATACATATTATCAAGGGCGGATCCAGCTTTGGCGCCAGGGGGGGGTCATATAGTCGTGGTCAAGTCACAAGAAGTTATAAATTTAATTTTGATAATAAATAGATACAGATAAAAAGTAGGTATTTTAATAATGTATGTTAATAATGTATGTAAGTATAATAATGTAAGTAACGTACTTAGTTTTCCCGGGCTGCTTTGCGCACTTGAGCGTGGACGCCCAGGCTGCCCTTCGTATTCTAGGGGGGGGGGGGGCTCAATTATGCCCGGTGTAAGAGCAAAATTAGCATGGCACCCCCAACCACCTGGTCGTGGACCTTTGCAACATCAGGGGATTGTATAGTAGTACTGTCCATCAGCACTTCAAGACAGCAAAGCCAGCCTTGTTCTTCTTGACCGAGACGCAGATATCGTCTCCAGCGGATACCTCACTCTCCTTGGGTATGGACTAGAACACTCCTTCATGACTATGGCCGGAGAGTGCGTGTACGTTTGAGACGATATTAGTTTTCGTCGCCTCAGCAATCTTTAAGGTAGGGACTTCTCAATGTTACGGCTCCGACTCCGTGTAGGCGACCTTGTCAGCGACGCCCGCGACTATGCGTGCCTCTATATATCCCATAGTGGTGATGCCGAAACCGTCTCATTGAGCACATCCAAATGGCTACATACTTCGTGCAGCAGCAGATCCCGTCAGCAGAGATCGTCTTACTTAGTGATTTTAACGCCCACCACGCCGACTGGCTTAGTAATAAAACGGATCATGCGCGGAGATCTGTTCACGACTTCACACTGGTATATGGCTTGACACAACTGGTTAGCACGCCCACGCGAGTCTTAAATTTGGAGAAATTCTTCTTTGTAGACCTTCTGCTGACTTTATTTAGCAGCATTCATTGTTATGCGGATGACAGCACGGGCGATGCTCTCTATACCGGCCGCACTAATATTTCTCATTTAGAGGAAAAGAAAGAGAGGATCATTGAGAGTCGAAACAAACTTGTTAAATTGAGACACTTTGCAAAAGGTCTCTAGACTTAATTTTAAATTAGTACAATTTCACCGCTAAAAAACTGCCACTGGTCGTATGTTCTCGTTTTGAAGACACTTCCTTATCTGCCTCAGCCAATATTGGAAAACTTGGTGTCGACATATCGAGAGAAGTCTAGTTCCGTGGCCATTTGGAGGGTAAGACCAAATTGGCCTCGAAGAAGCTTGGCATGCTCAATAGATCAAGACTGTATATCAATCCGACCCACCGCCTTCTGCTTAATAAGGCGCAGGATCGGCCTCATATTGAATACTGTTCTCGTACTACCTGCTCCTCCCTCTGGACCGCATCCAACGGAGAGCGACTCGAATCGTCGACTGCCAAGATGTTCCAAATCGGTGGGCTCTCTGGCACTGCGTAGAGATGTGGCCTCGCTATGCATCTTCTATCGCATTTACTATGGGGAGTGCTTCGAGGGATCGTGCGAACGGATCCCTGCCGCCTCTTTTCGCCGTCGTCCTACGTGATAGCCGAGATAGTCCACAACTCTGCGCTTTTCTAGAAACTTTCTGCCTCGCACAACAAAACTGGAATGAACTTTCGCCTGAGGTATTCCCGGACCAATACGACCTTCAAACTTTCAGTAAAAGAATGGTACTCCTTTTAAAAAAGGCCGGCTCTGGTGTTGCGGGTGTCCATGGGTGGCTGTAATCGCTTACCATCAGGCGATCCGTCTGCTCGTTTATCACATGAAAAAAAAACTTAGCCTCTTGATTGGGCCATTATACATGGGTTTGTAAGTACTAGGTATACTTAAAAATACAAATTAAAATAAAATTATTTTTTCTTTTACGTTTTCTCCCAAAACAGGATATCACTTCTATTGCTACATCAATGGGTAGGTACGTTTTTATGAAGTGTCAGTCCGGTTAGACGATCTTCAACCATTGAAGCTCTTAACCACGATTACATTCTATATTGTGTACGATTAAAATCTATATTGTGACAAAAAATATAAAGAACATTATGTTTAACAATTTAATTTAGGTCATGACAATAGCCCAGGGGGGGGTCATGACCCCCATGACCCCCCCCTGGATCCGCCCTTGCATATTATTCATACAAAACATCCAAACTCCGAACAAATATTTGCAGATCATACAAACATTTGGTCCGTCCCGGGAATCCAAATCGAGATAACAAGCACAGCACAGCAGTCAATAACCATATACAATCATATACCATAGGTGGCCAAATTATTAGGGACGGTATTGGGATTTTTGTATTTTCTAGTTTAATTAGATTTTTGCAACAAATACTTAGTTGTAGGCCTTTTATGTTTTTTTTAATTTCTATCTGTAGTCTGTTGGGATCACGAAAAGTGCAAAAACATTGTACAAAACTTTTTTATATTCTTTGTATGACTAATATAAATATTAGTGAAAATTATTGGATAAATTTGAAAATTTTGTGATGCCACCCTTTACTGCAATAAGAGCTTCTGTACGTCGGGGTGTGCTCTCAATACATGTTATGGCATATTTCTGGGGTTTAGTTTGGTGATGCCATTCTCTAATAACAGATTTGATCAACTGCCGCTGGTGGTAATCGCTTCTTTCGTAACCGCGCGTTTGGTGAGTTACCCCATGTTATCTATGGGATTCGTGTCTGCTGAATTCCCTTTCCAAGATAAAACAGTCACATTTTTCTCAGTAAGAAATGCAGTAACACTGCTGGCTTTGTGACACGAAGCCGAGTCATGAATAAAAACGCATTCCTCATCATCAGGGAACCATTCTTTGACCTGCGGCAGTAACTGGGTTTCTAGTACTCGCTTGTATTGGTCTTGTTTCATTGTCCCTGCTACGATTTATAGGCGTCCCATGCCTTTAGCTGAGATGGCAGATCACACCATGATAGTAATCGGTTGTTTAACCCTCTCCACAAGGCGATCAGCATGGAATCGTTCTCCAGGGCGTCGCCTTACAAAAGGACTTTTGTCAACCAAAAGTTAAAAGGTTGATTCGTTGGAGAAGCACACCTGTCAATTAATAGAATGATGGTAAAATCGTTATTAACCAATAGCATTAATAAAAGAAAGTTATAATTACTCGACTCCAGCCTGTAATAGTCATATTTCGATGTTGTCTAGCCCTTTCGAGTCGTTTCTTTTCATAATGTCGGTTAGGCGTGGTTTTTGGCAAGGCCGTCGTCCCATCAGATCCTCTTCAACCAACCGCTTCCGCATCGTCCTCTCCGATTTTTCTACACCATCGTTGTTGATCATCGCTTTCATACGAGCAACGCTCGTTTTATGATTTTCAAGGCAGATATTCCAGATTTTTCTATCAGGACGAGATGTGGTGCTCCTTTTCCTCTCACATTTTCCAGCACCATTTGCCCCAAGGGGCTTTTTAATGTCAATTTTTATTTTAATCGATTGATGATAGACTTTGAATCCCCAGCAATAGTTGCTATATATCTCTGGCAATGTGTGAAATGCAGTAACAATGTTTGTATCTCTCTACATTTTCTTGGAGACCTGTCCGAAAATTTGAGATGATCTCGCGAGACCCTTGATAAAATGTAAATTCATAGAAAAAACATAGCAAAAGTATTGTTAAACGAAGCATTACTTACCTTTTAATTAGTTTAGACATACAAGTCAGTAAAAAATAATTTTAAAAATAATGTCTAGACTATTCTAGACAATACTGCAAAACCGCGCTTTTTAACATTGGACAATCATGAAAACAAAATGTCTTACAAGTGACGCACGTATCCTGTTTTGCCACTCGAAAAAACTATAACAATGATACCAGTAGCAATATCAGATAAAATAACCTACCACTGGTAGATTTTAAATATTAATATGTTAATTTGTCTGCTAAATAAACATCTTTGTGAGTATTATTTTAAGTTTTTTTTAATGATTTGCTATCCGGTATTCGACCGAATAGTTTGCTATATTCGGCCCAATACCGAAAAACGAAAAAAATTGGCCGAATAGCCGAATACCGAATAGTTGCCGAATATTCGTGGCATCTCTAGACTATTTACAAAAAAAAAAGGATGCATGTAATTATATCAGTTGTCTAGTACCCATAACACAAGCTCTGCTTAGCTTTGGACTGACTGGATGGCGTTGTGTGTTAGATGTCCGAAATATTTATTTATTTATTTCGTATAACGAAAAATTTAGTATAGCGCCATCTGTAAGTTGTATGTAACAAGTACGGAGTAACTCTAGACAGAACTTGTTTCAGTAGAGATTACTAGGTGGCAGCACAAGTGACCAGTTTAGTTATTTTTATTTTTATCGATAAAAAATCATAATAAAAATGTATACCTGAATAGTTATTTTCTTTATACCTTCAATAGAACTTGAAATTAATATTTTTTCTTGAGAAGGAACTTCGTTCCCATCTGGTGTCCCACGACACCACACGACTTTTTTTGACACCAGTTTCAGCTACTTGTCAGTGTGGGGAAACGGGTGTCACATTCCTCCAACACACAGAGAGGATCCTCCGACCAGGCGAGGTGATCATGCCTGGCGGACCACGGCCCAACAGTTGATGTTGGGAAGTTGTATATATGCTAATCGACGCGAGAACTTCTAAATCGCGATGCAGGATTGGTAGTTCCTTCGTATAGTATCTTCGTAGTGTATCGTATAACCCAAACGACGGAGTAACGTAGGTAACGTTACTCCGTCGTTTGGTGTATATCCTGTAGATGGCACTGTAGTAAGTTTCCTTGTTGCGCTATATGTGGAAGTCGCCACATTCAGTAACTAGCCATTTTCCCGCAGTTTCACCTGCACCGTTTTGCAAGTAGCCATAAGGCGCAGTGACGTTTAATAGCATGTAATATTTCTCATTGATTGTTCTATCTAATTTAAAAATGACCATTCATATCTAGCTGACAGTTCCAGAGCTTAATGCGTTTGAACAAACAGCCGAAAAAACTGAGCTGAGCTGTCTTTCAGAATACTGAAGATCTCCAAGTGTGTCCCAACCTTAAAATGGCTAATTCAATTTGGACTATAGATATCGATTTTGACAGAAATTATATACTTTGGCAATGTTTTTCGCTAATGTAACTTTTGTAAGACGAGACGTGTTTTACATTTAACATAACTAAGACCTAGGGTAATGAGTTTTAGACACATTTAGAGGTACAAAAGAGTGGTCATCATAGTTACCGCGAGTGCAGACAATGTAACAATGCATCATGGCGTACCACACTATGGCGGCCTGTTGAGATGCTTCTGTATCATTGGGCAATACTTACTCAGATATCTAGAATTCAACTCAGAATCACGGCAATGGGTATTGAAATCCCCACATCCCCATAAAAAATTAGCGTAACAGCGGTTTTCTATGGGGCTGTGATGTCACTCAGATCGAGACGGTTCCTAGTCATTTAAAAAAAGTCTCTCCCAAGATAAGATCAAAGATCTGCCATGTTGAGATTTTAAAAACGTAAATGTAAGTAGCAATGACGTTATCTCAACGCAAGTCACGTGGTCAGAACCAAATATTAGCCAATAATACAAGGCGTTAGCTATTGTAGAAAAAAATCGACGATCGACTTGCATATTGGACAAGGAGGCTGTACCTATGTAGAGTGGCAATAATCTTCAGTAACTTCGTAAATCGAAATGAAAAAAAGATGTTTTCAAATCGTTTTATTTGAACATTATAAAACTAAATTACAATTAATCTAAACTAGTAAAATATATATGTCACCGTAAGATTGTAAAAACCGTCGAGATTGGAAACTATCGATAGATTGTGGACTGCGAAATACTGCTTGCGCGCGTCAAATTGTCAACAGTCCCTGATTGGTCGGTTCTACAGTAGGCCGTTCAGTGGCCATAGAGTTCGGTTAGGTTAGAACTTCTTTGTTTAATCACAAATTAATTTTACTGTCACAACAATTTTATAAAGCTAATTCTAAAGCTGTGAGGTATTTTCAACATGAAATCAACTTACAATCACAAAATACTTTACATTCAGCAACAAAGACGAATTAACAAACAAATATGGCGGCACGGGACAAGTGCTGTTCAACCAATCAGCGCGCGACTTGCGATTCGTTGATACCATTTCACAATCTTTCGACTGTTTGCAATCTCGCGAGCTAGATTACAATCTTTGGTTTTGACAATCTAACGGTAACATATACACGGGGTAATTATAACTTAATATTATGGAATTATGTCGAAGCAGTGTATGTAATAAGCGATGACGAAGCGACAATACTTTCACAATAATTGATAAGGTGATATTCTCGACATTTAGGGAAGTGTGGGCAGTGGGCATTTTGCCGCCTCGTCTTTGAGATTTAATGTACCTAACATTATATTACAATATGATTTGTGTATAGGAATGCCGGTAAGTCTAATACATTTTGCAAGTTACTTTGTGTACCTATGTGCTATCTTGATTTAAAAGTAATACACATTTTTATGTAATTCGACTATTGTCAAATAAAAAATGCATGCTGACAGTATTGTATTGTCACAATCAGTGACAAATTTCCTATTCATCAAATTAAGTAAGTCTTAAATTCATTATTTTCTAAAATAACAAAAATGAACTTCAAAGGGCACAAAGATTTTAATTTTGAAAACTCAAATGTTGAAAAAACCTACCGAGGGTTTTTCGGATCGTAGAGTTTGTGAGGCTTTGTTTTGTGATGGATCAATTAGTTTGCTAACCTGTAAAATAGTGCAAAGTGCTAGAGTAAGTGTGGCCTAATCCCTCTCTTATCGAGAAGAGGCCCACGCACTCACAAGTTACCCTTTATTTTGGAAAGAGTACTATTATTAATGTTTTTTACCCACTACTCTAGCGCCATCTATATTTTGCCCATTTACATGAGTTTTTTTCTTGAACAGAGATGCTACTTTTCCTCTATGTACTTTTGCATCTATTTCAATTTGAATTAATTCATCAACATATGTATAACATTTTTTAAACTATTAACACTACTTTGTGAAGTTACGTGAAACCAACTTCTTTACGGCAATGCCTTTTTTCTTCAACATCTGGAGATTATAATAAGTAAGTATGTAAAGATGTTGATGATGTCCAGATACAGGTTCAGAGCTGCGAATATGTACTCCTCAGGAGAGAGGCTGTATTTGTGCTTGCCACCCATCATGAGCTGAGTGTCGTACACGAGGTACAGACAAAATATTAAAGCTCCTACCGAACCATAGATAAGCATGAAGATTCTGTCGTCACGGAGGAAGATTGCGGCGATTCCTGTAAAAAAAAAGATTTTGACTGTGGCGCAGAGAGAGCGTATGCGACTGTTGTGCTTGAGGTCTCGGGTTCGATTCCCGGGTCGAACCAAATGTTTGTATGATCTGCACATATTTGTTATATAGCCTCTTTTTTATATTCACATGAAAAAATATATATACAGAAACACTCCCAAACTCCGAAACAAATATTTGCAGATTGTACAAACATTTAGAGAATCGAACCCGAGACTTCAACACAGCAGTCGTCGCATACGCTACCACTGCACCACCGTGTTGCTATTTATAATTATAGTGAATCAGTACACGAGGATAGAGGAAGGAACGCAAATGTAACCAATAAAAGCGTGTTAATATTTACCTAATATTAAGAGTATAACCCCAGCGCAAACCAGTCCTCCGCCAATGACAGTGAAATCCCACTTGGTCTGGAAAGCGAACAGCGTCAGTGCCAGGCTCACAGCTGCTGTGACACCAACCGCCATCATTACCTGTAATACATAATCAAAGCTGAATCATTTTGCAAATACAATTTTACTGAATTCGTCACAGGGAACTAGATCAATCAGTTAAGACAGTTTTAACTGGTCACTATTATATATTGGGAGTATGATCATATATTTTTTTATAGTATAGGGGGCAAACGAGCAGACGTATCGCCTGATGGTATTTAAGCGATTACCGCCGCCCATGGACACCCGCAACACCAGAGGCGTCACAAGTGCGTTGCCGGCCTTTGGGGGATGGGGGAGGGGTTGCGGGTATGGGCCTCCGGTATACTCACTCACTCGGTGAAACACAGCGCAAGCGCTGTTTCTCACCGGTTTTCTGTGAGGCCGTGGTTCACTCCGGTCGAGCCGGTCCATGCATGCCAAAGCGTGGCTCTCCCACGATCATCAACAGCTTTTTATAATTCAGTGCTGGACATAAATCTCTACTTCGAAAGGAGATTTTTGGCATTTTATACCACGCTGGCCAGACGGGTTGGTATAGTACGGGTGGTTTCAAAATTTTCTTCTTTCTGCAGTAATGTTGTCATGCGCAATTTGTTCCTTAGTCCTTACGACACCTTTGGGATGAACTGGGTTGCTGACAGTCTGTATTCTGCACCACAAGCCGTCATGGATAACAAGTAAATAGCAATCGAAAAGGTAAATAAGAAAGGAAAACAATAGAAGTAACGCTGGTTGTTCATATTGTTATGAAGAAAGATTATTCGCGAACGACGCTCGAGAGTGTTTTTGATTACCCGCGAACAACAAACGAGAAGGAAGATTTTTGAGGCACGGAATAACGAACCTTATATCGATATCAATAGCGTCGAATATCGATTGGTTGTTGGGCGGTTGTTTACAACGGGTTCGCCGGCGGGCGTGTCCTTGGTACGAGGAACGCCCACGGATGTTCGAGACGTTTCTCGAAAGCGTAACAATCTACATAAACACGAACTCTCGCGGGCCGCAGTCAGTTCAGTTTGCGGCTGAGCTATAGTGCGATAAACATCGAAGTGATTTCAGTGATCAACCGTGACCTCGGTGACTTTTAAGGATTGTTATTCAGAGTGATATTGTGATTTTAAGAGTGGTGTTAATAAAGTCTATTTTACATGTCAGAAGGTTTATTTCCCAAACCCATAACAATATAAATCGATTGAAGAGTGATCCCAATTTGTGCAATCAATTTCGTTGCTTGTTGTGAGAGTACCAGATCCTAATCTCCTCCTATTCCTACCAGTTGGGCTACAGGGCCAATGTACTTGTGACTGTTAAGATGTAGACACCTTGTTAGATGTCCATAGGCTCCAATCATCTAGTCATGTATCTTAAAGCGGCCTGTGGGCTCGGACAGTCGGTTAAAAATATCTGGATTTGTTCTATATCTGCTATTGCGTATGTCGATAATTGCTTAACAGAGCCTAACGATTCTCTTCTGGGATTCAAGAAGAAGAAGAAATAAAAGAGAATTTGTACTTACTGCTTCGGGAGCATGAACGCTGGAGACCAGACCTAACAGCAAACTTTGCGCGAGGGTAAATATTGCGAGGAAGATGAAATTCATAGGCGTCTGCCTTCTGATTTCGCCACAGCAAGCCATTACTATCATACTGACGATAACAATACCTAATGCGACCCATCTGAAAAATGAATAAATATATATTATATTTTTAGGAACTAAGAGTGAAAATTAAATAAAAAAACGTATTGGAGGTAGCTTAACCTCAGTTCTTATTTTTATAATTAAAACACTAAACAGTTCACAACAAACGATTTTTTCATTCGAAATATGATTACAAGCAATTCACGAAATACATAACAGATCGACAGTAAAACGATAAAGAAATAGATTTACAACGAAATAAAATTAAACGACAAGATAATGGTTGACGTATGCTGCACGACCCAACAAAGAGATGTCCGTACTGACCACTGCCCGAACAACAAGAGAGCGAGCATAGCCATAAGCCAAGTACCGCGCCTTTATAGGTTCGCACTGCATAATTTATCGATAAAGTAGGTGTACATCCAATAATATATATTATTTTTTAATCACATAGCTCTTAGTAGTCCTGCAAAAAACCATTTTGATCCATCCTAAGGTAAGGTAGCCTGAAAAAGATTACTTTTGGCAATAATGCCGCCCTTTGTACATACACCTGACATTTTATGTACTCTCTTGAAATTCTGTTCTACGGTGTATAGATAATAAAGAATTTTCTATCTATCTATCTACTGGACATAGGCTGATCCTTAGGAAGAAAGTTGTGCCACTATACCTACGCTACACTGACTGGACAAGAAGTGCTTCAAGATTTATTTCTATATTTCTATTTACAGTGCTGTTGTGCTACATAGTTAGCTCTCGTACTTGGCTTGACTAGAGATGGTGACGTTCTTTATCTATACAAATAAAACAATTGAAGTGTCTGTTTGTAATATAAAAAGAACCGCTTTTTACTAAATGCATATGTACGTGTACACGGTACATATACCAACTAACATTTACCATTATTGGTTGTCTGTCTATCTCTTTGTTCCGGCAAATCTCTGGAACGGACGGATTTTGACGGGAATATCACTGGCATATAGCTGATGATGTAAAGAGTAACTTAGGCTACTTTTTTCAAGACTAGCTTCGCCCCGCGGCGTTTGCGCGTTAACACCGCGGGGCTCAGCTATTTCTTAATAAAATCCGTCACACCGACGACGGTACAAATAATTACAAATTGTAGCAAAAAAAACACGCGAAGCACCGGCTTTCAAATAAAAAAAGAAACATCAAAATCGGTTTACCCAGTCGAAAGTTATGAGGTAACAAACATAAAAAATAGATTACAGTCGAGATTTGAGAATTGAGAACCTCCTCCTTTTTTGAAGTCGGTTAAAAATAAGGGGGATGATATAGTCCATTCGCTTAGATAGTGTCGGTGCACCCGCACGCGTTACAGTAGCATCTCTAGTATAAATCCAAAATTATCGAGAGCTTCTAATACTTACAGTAGCCAAGGGTTCGATCGGGCAAATTGGCGAGTAGGTTCGTGGTACACGAACAGAGCGATGAACCCAAACGTCACCAATAGCTGACACATCAAGATAGAGTACACCTGCAATAGATAAGACAACAATTTGATTATTAACTTATACTAGCAACTCGCCCCGGCTTCCCACGGGTACTTTACGGAAAATAAAGCATAGCCTATGTTACTCAAGATGTGCGCTTCATTTTTTCCGACGTCTTCAACAAATATCGTTATATTTTAGCCACGCTATCTATTGGTAAAAACCGCATAAAAATCCGTGCAGTATCTTTTGAGTTTATCGCGAACAGACAGACAGACAGACGCGGTGGAGGACTTTGTTTTATAATAATGTAGTGATGATAGTGATTTCAAAGACGATTTATTTTTCCGAACCCTACATTTTACTTCCGAATAATTTCGTTGCGGATTCCGTGATGGTTTAACTTTTACAGGTCCCGAGTATCATAAGTTGGGCAGTTGTGAACATGTAGTTAATGTTCAATACTTAATTCTAAAACGATACAATCACATCTAAATCTAACTTTCTATCAGAAAAAAAAAATTAATTTATTCCTAATAAAATAAATGCAAAAGTACTCGTAATCCTGTATGTACCTATGCTTTTGCATTTTATTGGAATTTCTATTTCAGTTACTTTGATTCTTGCTCGTGCTTCTCGGTAATAAAGTAAATCGCATTCTCTCAATATATGCCCATACCACGTCTACATGCCAACCGATAATTGTTGAATGGTTAAAAAACCTTAGATTATCGAACTACAGAAAATTTACTACATAACTAATAATTTCGAGCACGAGGATGTTTATTTGATTTATGAAACAAGGTATATGAGAATTTCAGAATAAACAAATTTACTAATGTAACTAAATTACACACACACACTCACACTTACTTACACACACACAGATATACACAAACATACACTAGTGAAAAACACACTTTGAGGTGTCCGGTATGTTGTTTTATTTATTTCTCTTGTTTGCTTTTTTTTTTTCTTCTTTTACTTTGGCCGCATTTCTGTGTCTTATCAAATGTACTATAGTGTAAAACTTTATAAACAGCTAGCTATGTATGTGTCAGCGGGGTGAGCGCCTGGTGATCTGAGCTGCAGACTGACGTCTAATTCGGACACCAGTCCTCTCACAATTGCTGTATTGTTGTCCTGTTGTGACTTATTGTAAAAAATAAATCATATTGCATGTATTGATAATTGTGAGAAGAGAAATAAATAATAATTATTATTATTATTATTCTTGAACAAGGACAAGCTAGTTTTTATCGCGATAGCCGATAGAAACACGGGCTGATCAACGTGCTCCAAATGCTAACTAACTAGGGTAACCAAGGTGGTGTCACCTCAAGCAGCTCTGGGATGCATACACCTGTTATCAGGTGGCCAATCCCTGTAACATAAATCTTACTTACATGTCTTACTTATAACTTACCTTACGAATGAAGCCCCTTCGTATGGATGCTTCGGAGAAGTCGAACCCGCTGACCTGGCCATCTTCGCCGAAACCAACTTGATGGGGCTGCATGTATTCTGTTGCCTAAAATTACATTAACATCAGTCCATGGCTTTATATAGGCTTTTAGATGATAACTGGAAACAACGGTTTTTTTTCTTTTAAAAGACAATTTTCAGCTACGGAGGACATTGCAAACATACAATGAAACGGACACGAGGTCACCCTGATACCTATAGAAAAACAATTTGTGAAACACAAAGTATTGTCCTATGTGGCTGTAGGATTGAATCCATAGCACTTCACACGGTAATAAACCTACTTTCAAGAAGGAGTACGTTCTTTTCTTGTTTGAAGGTCGTATTGGTCCGGGAATACCGCAGGTGACAGTTCATTCCACAGTTTAAACTAATACGCTACTCGTGGAGTCAAAATTTACTTTATACACGGAATGGAAGGGTCAAACGAGTCACTTGATAGTGCAACTCAGTACAAGACTCACGAGTGAGTTATCGCATCGCCCTTTGAGATCCTTTCCCCAGAATCACGGAAAAGGGATTTGGAATCAACACATAACTATTTTTTAAATATAAAAGTTTGGACGGTGCTCCTTACTTCAGAATGACTGCACCAATTTGAATGAACAGAGGTAGCTCGGTCGTCTACGAAAAAATGTTGGTGTAAATTAAAGTAAACGTACCGTATCCGTCGAATGAGGAAACGGAAATGAGAATGTTAAAGTTCGAACAAGTCAATGTCTCTCGTGTATTTGCAGTGTGATTGGAGAATCCACTAGCAAAACTAAATAAAGTTGCCACAGGAAAAAATAATAACAAACGCAAGTTATTTGTTTATGTAACCCTCGGTCTATTTGATATATTGTGGTAAAAAATCGATTTTCCTGTTATATTATATACATGAATCATTGTTATTGTTATCATAAGTGAGTGTTGTATACTCTTATCATGGCGGATAGGCTGATATTGTAAGAAATGACCAAAACTTATCTTGATAACAATTTTTATATGATGTGACCTTTATATTTTGATTGTCAAATAAATATTATTTGCAGCTAGTCCCTACCCTGACTGACTAATGAATATTTGAATATCATCAAATCTCTTTCATCATCATCATCGGCTTATCGCAGCTTACTGCCGAACAGGGCTTCTCTATTTGATTTAAGGAAATTGTGCTACATACATTGATCGAGAGATCGAGACCCGCGCTCTCCAACTTTAACTAAGATTATTTTTCTACAATCACTAATGCCTATCTCCTTGTATTATAATTATTAACTAATATTTTGTTGACCACGTGACTTAGCGTTGATCTGTCATAATTCTAATACATTTGTTAGTTTTCTATTAACGTTTACGTGTGTAGAATATCAACTCGGCTAGAGGGTAAGGTCCAAACTCCAAGCTTTTATGCGAAGCGACAACTTCGTGGAATTTGCTTGGTCAGGAGACGAGGCTTGATCGAATATATATAACTAGTGAATAAATCAGCCACAACACTGAAAGCAATTTAAGTAGAGTCATACGGACATTGATGACTAATAATATACCGAACGTAGGTACGTAGAGTAGGGCATATTATGTTTTACCGAAAGGAGAACTTCTACGTTTTGAAGACGGTTAAAAATCCGTAAACATTTCAATCAAAAAAGAAATCTCTAAAGATCTTTTGCATTTAAAATGAAACTACAATTCATCCTGCTTTCGCAGACATGAGTTAACTAGTCCGGTTAACGGGCTCACAGAAAACCATCGTAAAGCAGTTTTTTATTGTTTTAACTACACCGAATGGATGAGGTTACCGGAGCCCATTACTCTCAATAAGTACCTACTTAATCTGATTTTAATACTAGGCAAACCACAGAATAACATCCTACATTCATTTTACAATAAGATTGTCATCTAAATAAACACGACACATTTACCGTAACTGACGCACAAAGTTTTTTTCATATGGCAATAATATTTAGTTCACGGAACAAACACACTTCAATCCGACTTCGTTTGTTAAAATGATTCACTCAATAAGCAATTTTAACCGCACTAAATTAAACGTTTTAGTTAGTCCCTTTAACATTTTAACAAAAGCTATAATGAAATAGGAGAATGGTATTCAGGCAGTGTTTTAACCGATATATTCAGAGATTGTTTTAAAAAAATTACCTGTGCCATGAAAAATAGTGTATGCTCGGAAAGCCCCGATATAGACTAAAATATCCGCGGTTATCTGTTAAGCTGATAAGATAAAGCTTCTGTACATATTGTGTGAATAACTGTTAGTGTTATGGTATGACTGTTATCATATCTCATTTTCACGAACTGCTGTTATTAATATTGATAAAATCAGATTATTGGGTCCTTCAAGCAGTATTTTAAATACCTATCTACATTTATTTTTGCATTCTATCGTTTCACCATCAAGTGCCTTACAGAAGTCTACTGTCTCCTTAGAAAGGTTTTGACCTATAATACCACCTTTTTTTTTCGTGTGGAAACCCCCACGGGCCGTCACCCCCCCGGGGTTTGTGGCGGGGCGGTGTGGTGGCGGATGACGAGGTCGTGAACGATGAGTCTAAGCCCATGCTGGTGGAACGCGACGCTTGCGTCAGCGTTGCGCACTCCTAATGTGGGTGTGGCCTTATTAGTCAAAATAAACAACGTTTGCTCAATCGGCTTCCTGTTACATACTTCCGTTCTCTCGACGTCACTTTCAAATATTGCAGGAAAATGAGATAGAAGTTGTTGAGATAGAAGAGATAGAATAAGTTGTGACCTAAAAATTATGTGATACTTGATTTACCACAACTTTGGCCCGATCAACTAAATACAAAAGAAAGTTCAAGAAATCATTGAAAAAAACTAGCGATTCAAATTCAATTATTTATTTTGTTTCACTATTTACATTTTTGCCAGTTTGTAATGACGCGACGGTTTAAAATACCTATAAAACAAATACTTTACTACTCTGAAGTTAGCAACGAGATATTTTGGAGAATGCTTTGTGTATTTCATTGTTAATTTCTCATCTGACCTTATGAAAAAAGGTGTTCTGTCCTAAGTTCTGTCACAGTCTATTCAGATATTGCATCTGTTAAAGAACCCTGACGTAATACACGAACACCTTTAGGCCCTGTTCAGATGACGAGCGCTCAACGCGCGTTTTGGTAACGCGCGTTGAGCGCACGTCATCTGAATATGGGCTTATTGATCTGAGTTTGTAGTACAATATTCACACTAGTTACACGTTATAGAATTACTATAAAAACGCATATTAACAGTTTACGTTATGTTCAATTAATATTGTCAATTTCAGTGCATATCATTTAATTAAAACTAATAGTATTATATTATGTAGGTAAGTACAACTTTTTTGAAGACAGAATCCAATTTAGGTACATTCAAAAGCTCGTAAATTAATCCTTATACGAGTACTGCGATAACACAATTACGTTCAATATTATAATTTGTGTCTATACGTCCCATCAAGATTTATTATGATTTTGTTGTCTCTGCAAACAGTTTGGCGCCTGCACGATCGAAAAGGCAATTACATCAAATTGCATATTGCAGATAATTCAATGATTGCTTGAAAATAAATAAATATTCCGGACATCTGACACACAACGCCATCTAGCCTCAAACTAAGCAAAGCTTGTACTATGAAAGCTAAAATGACTGATAGAATACGTTTACAATATACCTATACTTTTTTTTTGTAACTACATACATCCTAATAATAATAATAATATAAAAAAAAAAGAGATCAAAAGCACTTTTAACACCTTCGGACTCGTCGCTAAGCTCCGCCTTGCCGTCCTCGGAAGCAAGAACAGAAGTCCCAACTCTTGCAGAGGCGTCGAGCTCTACATCAAGCGACGAGTTTTTCTCTCCGCCGACGTCGCCAACACCAGTGCGTCGGCAGGGGAGATGCCGGCCACCAGACAGCCTGGGACCTCGAGGACCACTGACCTCGAATAGGGCCCCCGCTACCGGTGGTAATGTGCACCGCATGAAGTGGACAAATGCAATTAATGAGAACGTCATGCGTGCATATTTTCGGGCTACAGAGTTGGGAACGAACCTTACTGCGTACCGTGTTAGACTAGTCTCTCTGTTTCAGGAGCTTGAGCCAGCTGTCAACGTTTCGGCACAACGATTGTCGGATCAAGTACGTGCTATACAGCGATGTCACCTGCTGGATGATGCCGTACTTGAAAGGATACGCTCTGACATACGGAATAGCTTGACTGTCCCTTCTTCGTCACGTGTTGTGGATGTGGTAACAAACACCACATCACAGGTACCACAAAATGAAGATGTTACTGAATTAGTGGACAGTGAAATTATATCCGTAAGTACCCAATACAATGATAAGATAAGGAGCACTTTGGAAGATGCGATTCGGGAATACCGATATTTAAATTCTAACAACAGACCCCGGTTACCCCGTTTGCCCATTCATAAACGAAATTTAGCGCTGGTGAGTGCCTTGGATTCGTTATTACCGGATTATTTCAGTAATAGCGAAGATCTCAGTGATACACATTCCATTCTATACTGTGCGGCTATTACAGTTTGTCGAGTAGCTGGTGTCAAATTTGCAGAACATACAGCTACTACTCGACCAGAAAATACTGTGCCAGCTTGGCAGTGTAGAATTGAACGTCGTATTGCTGAGGCCAGGACACTCATTGGTAAGCTAATTAGTTTCCGATCGGGTAACACGCGACCGAGAGTGATGCGCTTTGTGAAACAGGCATTCTTGGGGACTACAATTAGTCCTCAACAGTACATGTCATGTCTCACAGAGCGCATAGAATTTCTGAAGCAAAAAGTTTATGCATGGGCAAATAGAATAAGGCGGTATAGAAAGCGAGTAGATCGGTATATGGGACTAATCCCGCCCACACGCCCACCACTGTAACTCCTGTACACCAGGATCAACAGCGGTGACCCACGAAAACACCGAGTTATGACACTCGGGAAGTCCCAGGAAAAATTTAACTGTCTTGGAACCCGCAACGAAATTAATCAGAAGAAAACTGGAGGAGTTGGAAATATAATAAGTCCACTTCCCTCCTTAGCAAAGCGGGAGACAAAATGGAGTCAAAATAGGCAGACGCCTTTTTCAAACCGGGAAGCACCACGGATAAAAATATTATGGGTCCTAAGTGAGCTATATTTGATTTCTATAGTATGTATGGCAGAATCGCTTAAACGCACGGAAATTCACCGCAGTTGACACAAGATCCCCATAATATACTACCCCAGACGTCATTTGTAAGCTATTTAGCATCATGTTACGTTCATTGTACCAAAGACTACATTCCCAGAGGATATGATGAGCCGACTGTTCACAGCTAGAATCAGGTGTTGAGCATTGACACAATGGTGAATCGACTAATTTAAATGAGTATAGTTTACTCTTAAAGTTACCGTGGCCTGTAAGAAATTGAGCGACACAGTGATCTACCTCGAGCCATGTCCTTGACAACCTTTCGCGAACAGATGGAAAGAACTGGTAAAGGTGGCGCCCCTTAGATGATTCGTCCCATCGTTTCTGCCATTCATCCAAGAGGTCGTTATAGACATTGGTTTTTTGTTGAAACAATCTTATGATTTTACCGCGGTCTCGTATGCCCAAAAAATCGCATTCCATGTTTTGTAGTGTGGAATAGTACATGGCTGCACGTCTTTGCACCTCGAGATCGACCGGAAGAACACCTGCCAACACCGGTAAAGCCTCAGTGCTAACCGTCCTATATGCCTTGCACAAGAAAATCAATGCAGGTCGTTGGCCTTGTAACAGTTTGCGACGGACAGCACCTACAGTCGCCCTATCTGCCCATACAGGAGCACCACAGCAAATAGAACCCAAATAAGTAGCTCCATATATGATCTTTAGTGTATTATATGACAGACCCCATGTCGCAGTTGATATCCTCGTCAGTGCAAAGAAACTCTTTTTAGACTTTTCATTAACTGTTCTAATATGTTCAATAAATGAAAAATTTCTTTCTAAAACCAATCCTAAATAACAAACCGAGGTTTTATTTTTAATAGTAATATTTTCAAATTTAATACAAGGCGGTGATTTGAGGTTACCTTTCAGAAGTAGCTGGAAGGTTTTGTTTGGTGCAAACGTCAACCGATTACGCCCACTACCGAGTAGATCGGTATAGTCAGAATCGCATGTTTCAAAGAAATGAGAAGTGGGTATACAGGAAATGGGAGAATCCGGGTCCGTGTGTGAGTGATAGGCAATTCCCAGATGAAAATGCCACTAATTTATTTTGGCGTAACATCTGGTCAGTGCCTGCCACTCATACAGAAGGTGATTGGTGTCGGGATGTCGAACGCTCATGTGAGTCTATAACACCAATGGAACCAGTTAGCATCAATAAAGAGGACGTAAGTTGTGCGGTCCGTTCATTACCGAATTGGAAAGCACCTGGTCCAGACGGACTGCACAACTTTTGGCTTAAGTGGTTCCGAAGCTCACATGCGTGTTTGGCATCTCAATTCCAAACAGCATTGGATTCGGGTTCATTACCACAATTTTTAACAACTGGCACAACCCACTTACTCTATAAATCTGGTGGTGCCATGGATCCCAAAAACTTTAGGCCTATTACTTGTTTACCAACGTTATATAAACTTCTTACATCTATTCTGAGACTCAAAATCACTACTCATATTAATAACAATTCGATAATTTCCGTTTCTCAGAATGGATGTAGAAGTGGGACCCGTGGCACTAAAGAGCTCCTTATAATAGACATGACCATTAGCCAGCAGGTACGTCGTAATCGTAAGAGTCTGGCGACATGCTGGATAGATTACAAGAAGGCTTATGACTCGGTTCCACATACATGGCTTTTAAGGGTGCTGGAGTTGTATAAAATTGATACAACTCTGAGCACTTTCTTGAAGTCGTGTATGGGGCAATGGAGAACAGTACTTCGCTATCCAGGGTGTCGGCAGTCTACGATGAACGACGTACTTATAAAGATCGAGCGGGGCATCTTTCAAGGTGACAGTCTGAGTCCCTTGTGGTTTTGCCTAGCTTTGAACCCTCTCAGCACTCTATTAGAGGGTTCAGGGTTAGGCTATAGGTTGCAGAAAGATGATCGAGTTATATCTCACCTCCTTTATATGGATGATTTGAAACTACTTGCCCCCACTAAATTACAATTGACAGCGTTACTAAAGGTCACTGAAAACTTTAGTAATTCTATCAAGATGGAATTTGGTATAGACAAGTGTGCAGTCATGTATGTAAAGAAGGGAGTGATTGTGGAATCTGAAGGAGTAGAGCTTTCAGATTCTACAAAACTTAGATCTCTGTCTGCGGCCGAAACCTACAAGTATCTAGGTTTTTCACAGTCCTTAGGAATACCAGAATCTGATATGAAACAGTCGTTGCGGGAACGCTTCTTTGGCCGCCTGAAAAAAGTACTTAAAAGTCTTTTATCAGGCGGTAACAAGGTGCGAGCCTACAATGGTTGGGTCATGCCGGTTCTGATGTATTCCTTTGGTATACTTAGATGGACTCAGACTGAATTAGATGCCCTAGACCGGAGAGTCCGTACATTGCTGACTGCATTCCGAATGCATCACCCACGGTCATCGGTTATGAGGTTGTATATCCCGCGAAAGTTTGGGGGTCGTGGACTATTAAATATCAAGACCCTACACAATCGCGAGATATACAATCTTAGAGAATATTTTCTTCACACTGATGTGGGAGTGCATCGTAATGTAGTTGCAGTGGATACCGGACTCACTCCGCTCGCTTTGGCTAAAGAGAATTGGCGCAAACCTGTAGTACTTAGTACTAATGATCGCAGGGAGGTATGGAAGGGCAAAGAACTTCATGGTCGGTTTTATCGGGCTCTTAATGGGCCCGATATAGACTTCAAGGCCTCAACTTCCTGGCTACGGTATGGTGATCTCTTCGGAGAAACCGAAGGTTTTGTATGTGCGATTATGGACGAAGTTATCATGACGAATAACTATCGGAAGTATATCCTGAAGGATGGCACGGTCGACATCTGTCGGGCATGTCACCGTCCTGGAGAATCTATCAGGCATATTATTTCTGGTTGTTCTCGTCTTGCTAACGGCGAATATTTGCACAGGCACAACCAAGTAGCCAGGATCGTACATCAACAGCTTGCCCTTAAATACAAACTTGTGAATTCGGAGGTGCCATACTACAGGTATGTGCCCGACCCAGTTCTCGAGAATGGTCGTGCTACGTTATATTGGGATCGATCTATTATCACAGACAGGACTATTGTTGCCAATAAGCCGGATATTGTGATGATAGATCGATTAGAGCGCCGCGCAATGATTGTCGATATCGCCGTTCCTCATGACGAGAATCTCGTGAAAGTCGAAAAAGAAAAACAAATAAAATATTTGGATTTATCTCACGAGATTGTCGATATGTGGAATGTGGATTCGGTCATCATTGTTCCGATAGTCGTATCTGCTCACGGATTGATAGCCAAGAGCCTCGACCAACATCTTAAGAGGCTCACGTTAGAGGGCTGGATCAAGGGTCTGATGCAGAAGGCAGTCCTCCTTGACACGGCTCGTATTGTGAGGAGGTTCCTGTCTCTGGAGCCCTAACCACCGGTTTCTTGGTCCCTGTACCCGAGGTCGGTGGTCTACTATTTTTTATATTTTTAAATGTATTTGTTTTTATATTTATATTTAAAAATGTAATTAATATGTATATTTAATGTAATAAAGAGAATAATAATATTATATTATATTAATAATATTTTACATCATACAAAGAAACATTTGGTTTGACCCGGGAATCGAACCCGAGGCAGTAAATTAATAATGACTACTGAGTACCAAGAATATAAACTATTCCACATTATTTAAAGCGACATATATTTATATCTTGCGACAACAACCGGGACCGATTGCTTAACGTGACCTCCGAATCAGTCGTGAAGCTTAGTTGGAGGCCTTTGGACGGCTTAAAAACATCCACAACGTTGTGTTGCCAGTCCCCAACCCGTACTTGGCCAGCGTGAGGACGTATGGCCTTAACCCTCTCCTGAGACGAGACACGAGCCCAGCAGTGGGACGTTATGGGTTGTTGATGATATTTATATTAACGTATGGATTATAAAAAATAAGATTAGTATTTAATGCGTCATTACAAATATATATTTTCAATGGAATATACATTTCTATTTTTAGCTCCTACGCTGCGCTGGTAATTACTTTATTATACAGCGCTTATTTTATTATCAATTTTCTAACATATCTCAGCAAAGATTCTAATCGGGTTTCTACTATATATCGTTAAAAAGCGAGTTGGGTTTTAGTTTTTACTTTTTTTTTATTTGAAATGATTTGGTGCCTCTATAATATTAATTTCTTTGCAAAGTATATTTTAAATAGGTACCATAGAAATACCACAATTATCGAATAAATACGGACAAAGTCATTAGAAAATACTAATAGTATATATAGTTTTGAAATGTACAAGTACCGCCCTTTCGAATGATACCAAACACGGCATATTTATCTCAAATTTATTTTTTAATACAGTATTTTATGTTTCCTAGAGGGCGCCACATAAGATTTAGTGTCACTTCATATAGCCTATAACCAGCGGACAATCAAGACGCTTCTAACGATACCTTATTTGTCCAGTTTTAATAAGTAGTTAAGAAGCTATGAGGGAACAGATGAACATACATACATACTTACATACATACATAGCCTGTCAAATTCAGGCGCGGTTCCAAGGGGGGGGTCACAGGGGACGTGGGGGAAATTCGATCTGTCGGTCGGAATGACGAAGAGATAGCGCCGTATCATGAGCCCGGAATGCTTCGTAAGAACACACATACGCAAGTCCTACGGGCTTGGCGAGTAGTGTGAAGACGTTATGCTCCAGAAGGAGTCCGAAAAGTGCGCGCTAGAGGCCGGTGGCTCCCCAATCGTCGGTTAAGGGTCGTTGTGGCCACATTCTAAGGAGATGTGGCCACTGGAAATGACCCGACACCTCAGTGTGGCCGGGGGTGTCGTCTCAGGCGGGTTGGTGTTCCGACTCTCTTACTGTGTAGAGCGGTGAGAGCGACATGCCCCGGGTTTGAATCTTACGTTACGTTACCCCGGGATGTACCTCAGTAGTCACTGATGAGGTAAGGCAGGGGGAACTCCAGAAGCCGCTGATGCATTCCTGGAGCTCCTCTTCACTGCAGATGTAGTCCGCCGCCGGGGTTTAGTGGTTGGACCGATTTGTCGGGAGTTCCATACACGCCCTTCATCCAGATATAGTCACAGATGCCTAAAATATTATGATCCCAATAGATTTACCAATTAAAACAAAAGATATCCATTTGACTGCCTCGTTGGTCTCGCGGTTGGCGTGTGCGACTGGTGATCATGAGGTCTGGGGTTCGATTCCCGGGTCGGACCAAATGTTTGTATGATCTACAAATATTTGTTTCGGAGTTTGGGTGTTTTCTATGTATGATATGTATGTATTTACAAAAAAAAAGTATACAAGGTGGATATGACAATACGATATTAAATGTAACCGTGGGCTATTTAAATGTGTTGGTTTACTTTGGGATTGTTTAATTTATCCGAAAACGGATACATAAAAATTAAATTTTCAAACAAACTTAGTATTTTAAAAATACAAACCAATAAGGACACCATTTGTAATTTAAGGTCACTAACCTGAGTGGCCACGGTACCAGCTGGCGGCTGTAAAATAGTTACCTAAACGACGCGCGATGTAGGTTTACAAAGTAGATACCAACTTTATCGCCGTAAGCTAAATAGCACTAGTAATATTAATTATGTATTTACGTAAATTTGATCATCTCGTGTCGAGTTTACAACCGGAAGAGCATTATCTCTATTAGGAATAAAAGATTGATTTTTCTCGTATGTCCTGGATAGTATGTATAATAATCCAACTATTGGTAGGTAGGATTAATGAACATTCTCCCTAAATTAATATCTTATCCGTAGTAAAATATTTACTAGCCGTGTAAGTGTAACCGAGTCGAGGCATTGTCTAAACTCACACAAAATAACACAACGCTCCGTAATAACTAACAAACTTAACTAATGAGTCATGTCATTGTAAAATCACTACAAATAAATACCTATTAATAATCAATAGGTACAACAACGCGACACAGGGCACCCGCGCCGATGTCGGCGGCTACTTCAAAGGTTCAAAGGTAGCGCGTGCGACGACGCGACGCCCTCGGTCATTAACCCAACAACATCGTGTAGTAAATTTCAAAAACGAAAAATAGTGTCCTATGGCTAAACTACTGAACCAATTTTATTGAAACTTTGTTGGTAGAATTGTATCATGTGTAGGTGGGTCTAGTTCAAATTAATATCGTATTGTCATATCCACCCTGTATATGTATTTGTATCAGTTGTCTAGTACCCATAACACAAGCTCTGCTTAGCTTGGGACTAGATGGCGTTGTGTGTTAGATGTCCGAAAATATTTATTTATTTATTTGTTTTAATGTGTGATGTCTAATTTACTCGATTTATTTGATTGGTGACCCCCCCCCCCCAAATTTCAGGCTGGAACCGCGCCTGGTCAAATTCATAACCCTCCTTTGGCTTTGCCGTAGTCGGGTAACAAATATTAAAACAGATAAAAGCAATAGGCTTGATAATGAAACAGTTGGATCAAATCTGGCTTGAAAAGAACAGGAACAACCTCTGGTATACAACTGATGAAAAATCAGTTTGACATACCCCACCTCAAGTTTGTACAGGCCAATGCAACTGCAAGCGAATCCAAAAAAAATATATACTAAGCATGAATAAAGTATAATTAATTCAACATTCGTATTCTTATAGCCTGACCAGAAATATATATAAAACCTGTATTGGTGGTGAACTGCCAATGTGGCTACTGTTTCTTTTATACGGTAACAATAGTATAGTCCATACAAAAACTAGTTAAGAAATTTTCCTCAATATTTTAGGCTAGGCTTTATCCATGCTTTCCTCGATTTCCCCTTTTCATCTCTTTCCCCCTTTTCTTCCCCTCTGGACCCTAATTTCCCCTCGAAAGGGAAATTTCCCCTCATTGTGGAAACACTGACTGTATGTGCTATTCTTAATAACTTCACTAGTAACGCATTCATTCATTCACTCACTCATTGTACTGTCTGTGACTGAATGAGAAGTAAGCATTGTGTCATCTCTAGGCATGTGCGGTCGCACACAGTTCAATCAACTGTGAGCGACGGAGGTGAGCGGGCATATGTATCTCAGAGCCGACAATCTATATATATAAAAGCGAAATACCACTCACTTATTAATCACGAAATCTCAGAAACTATAACACATACAGACTTGAAATTTGGCAGGTAGGTTCATTATAGGGTGTAGACGTCCGCTAAGAACGGATTTTACGAAACTCCACCTCTAAGGGGGCAAAACGGGGGTTGGAAGTTTGTATGAAAGTCCTATGTTTTTTAAGTAAGAGACTTGAAATTTAAAATGTATGCTCTATAGATGGTGTGGAGGTGTACTAATAACGTGTCTTTAGAAATAAACCCCATTTTTGGGTAAAACGGGGGATGGTAGTTTGGACGCAAACGAGGTTGCGTAGGTCAGCTAGTATAGTATATGGATATACTACAATTTGGTTTCTGTACACTCGTGGTCTACAAAAAAGCAAGAAGCTTATAGGTTTGATGTCATACGGCTGTCTACAACTACGGGTACAAATAAAAGAAAAAGAAAACATTAATATTTTACATTTAATTAAATAAAGGAAAATAACAAAAATCTTAGCACAACTAACTTCGAAACTATTGATGGTGTAAAAAAACGGCAGTTTATAATATCTATTAAGATTCGGATAAATATTCTTTTGTACTATTTAACGTGATGTTAAACGAAATAAGTTAAATTAGTATCTAAATCACAATACTGACACATCACAACTAAACAGTACAGACAGAAGAACATAATATCTACTTTTACTTAGGCAGACGTAGATTTGGTAACAAGACAACTATTTGTTATAAACAATGTCCTTTAAATACATTTCAAGCAATTGTGATGTCACAATGGAAGCCAACGAGAGAAAATACTGATTACTTATGTTAAGAAAAGACCGAGTTTTGAACCAAGAGTATTAGCATTATTTACTGGCCAATATAAGCTTTTATTTTACAAAGAATTAAGTAGTCTATAGGATATTGATTCTACATCACATATCGTTAATCTATTTAGGAGATTAATATGTAGTTACAAACGACGAGATCCATCTACCAGTCAACTGTATCTATCCGTACATAGATGTATACATTGCTTTGAAGGAAGCGGATACATTGTAAGACTATGGTCATACTCTATAGCTCTTATGCTCTATGAATTTAAGTTGAAATTTATAAATCACTCAGAAAAAAGTCATTCTCTAAACGCCATCGTCACCTATTTGTGACTGATTTTTTAATTTATTTAGTTTTTATTATATTCAAAATGGCGCTCGCTACAGACGCTAAGTTATGTCATCTCTTCCATTTAAAATGAGACTGAAAGAGATGACAATCTATGCTAATATATGCCTTTAGAGTAACGTATATACCTATGTTAGATGAACCACGTCGTATTTATTGTTTTAAGTAGGGACAACGGTCTTTCGCCTTCCACGGTAAATGTATTGCCTTTACAAAAAGAATATCATGGGTTAACTAATTTAATTATACAATAGTGGAGATATATTCTAATATCATGTTTAAAGTAGTTCTATTTAATACAATAATTAATGAGTACTGCAATGTTTTGGTGTTAACTTAAGTAACTTTTTTTTTGAGTAATTGAGTAATTCGAGAGGCCGAGGGTCGAACCGAGTGGAGTGCGATTGGAGAGGCCTATGTCCAGCACTGGACTGTGATAGACTGATGATGAGATTCTTTCTATATTTTAAGTAGATGGAGTATTTTCAACCGACTTCAAAATAGGAGGAGGTTCTGAATTCGACTGTATTTTTTTTTAATGTTTGTTATCTCAGAACTGTAGACTGGGTGAACCGATTTTGATGATTCTTTTTTATTTCAAAGTTGGTGCTTCCCGTGTGGTCCCATTTCAATTTGGTCCAGTTCTTGAAGTCGGTTTATTTCAAACGTTAAAAGTCCTTTGCATCTGAGACTTTAAAAGATGAAGATCCCTATTGGTATGTAGCCTGGCCCTGGGTAAAACCATTAAGGGTACCAACACCAGATTTACTTAGCGGAACTTTTTGATAGCATCCCATTTAAGTTTATTCCAAAATATGTATTTTAAACTGTAAAATTAACAAATGTTACTTTGATTAGAATCATAGTAGACACAATGTAGGCGTTAAAAACCCTGTGTCTACCTTTTAGGGGTAATGACGTCATTATGCCATGACAATTACATGCATGTATAAATTACAGAATTAGAATGCCTTATATAAGACAGAAAAGATAACATATCAACAAATTCTTTGCGGCAGTAATCGCGTGGTAAAATGGAATAGGCGGGCAAACGAGCAGACGTATCGCCTGATGGTAAGCGATTACCGCCGCCCATGGACACCTGCAACACCAGAAGCGTCACAAGTGCGTTGCCGACCTTTTGGGAATGGAAGGGAGTGGGTGGGTGGGTTTAAGGGGAGAGATAGGGGGAGGAGGGGGGGGGGGGGGGGAATGGGCCTCCGGTTTCCTCACTCACTCGGTGAAACACAGCGCAAGCACTATTTCACACCGGTTTTCTTTGAGGCCGTGGTATCACTCCGGTCGAGCCGGCCCATTCATGCAGAAGCGTGGCTCTCCCACGGTATGGAGAACTGTACCCGACATATAGACAATTTATTCTTTTTTAATGTAATTGGCTGCCAAAATGACTCTACTCTCTCTGATGGAAAGCATAAGAAGAATCCAAAAGTGGTGGTCACCAAACTCATTACGAACAATGCAGTATGGTGACCGACACTATGGGGCCTATTGAGATGCTCATAAAGGACCTGTGGTCATAGAAGTGTTACCACTATAATAAAATGTTAGTGTTGCCATATCAAAATAATATCATCAATAATAAATAAGCCACACCAAAACACTGCAGTGTAAAATGAATCGGCCGAGTACACTTCAGTGACTAATTCCTTTAGACCGACGTCCCCTGTTCACCCTATTCCCTGGCAGCGCCGATGATGGTTAGAATGTAAAGGAAGATGTTGATGATGTCCAGGTACAGGTTCAGAGCCGCGAAGATGTACTCCTCAGGGGAGATGCTGTATTTGTGTTTGCCACCCATCATGAGCTGGGTGTCGTACACGAGGTATATGGAGAAGAGCAAAGCACCGAGAGACGCGTACACCAGGGTGACAATCTTGTTGTGGGGGATGAATATTGTGACGATGCCTGGAATAAATAAAATTAAAGATGTTTTATATTTCGGATATCTAACACACAAAGCCATCTAATCCCAAGCTAAGCAGAGCTTGTGTTATGGACTAGACAACTGATACAATTACATATATACTTTTTTTTGTGAATACATACATATTATACATAGAAAACACCCTACTCCGAAATAAATATTTGTAGATCATACAAACATTTGGTCCGACCCAGGAATCGAACCCAAGACCTACGAGGCAGTCAAACTATTTCTCTTCATACCTTTTCTTTTAATATACTCTTAATTTTTTTATACCTAAAGCCGGCAAGATAATCCCTATACCTACTACGAAAGTGGGAATCAAACACTACAAAACTTAATAGTTTGACATATGTAGGTGTTTATACGCCTCTGCTTACCCCTTCAGTGATATAGGTTTGAGTGTAAGACTTACCAAATATGAGTAGCACAACGACTCCGCAGAGAAGCGCCCCGCCCATCACGGTGAAGTCCCACTTGGTCTGGAACGCGAACAGCGTCAGCGCGAAACACACCGCTGCTGTTATACCCACCGCCATCATCACCTGTGGGACAAAACATCATTATTACCTTCAAATATTAAAAAAAATAATAGCCCAAGCCAATTACGTTAAAACGACACGAAACGTTTCTTTACACTAAATATGACGTTTCTTTTACCGTGGGAGAGCCACGCTTCGGGATGAATGGGCCGGCTCGACCGGAGTGATACCTCATAAAAACCGGTGTGTAATAGTGCTTGCGCTGTATTCACCGAGTGAGTAAGGATAACGGAGGCCCATACCCCAAAGACCGGCAACGCACTTATGACGCATCTGGTGTTGCGGGTGTCCATGGGCAGCGGTAATCGCTTACCATCAGGCGATACGTCTGCTCGTTTGCCCCCTATCCCATAAGAAGGAGAGAATGAATCTTCCACACTAGATGTAAGAAAAACTTTAAAACCCGTTGGTTGGTGTATTTCCCGCCATATCAGTCATGCAAATTGGTATGTGCGTCCACCAAGCTTGCGTGATAGAGACAGACACTACACAAATCAGTCTCTCTCTCTCTCTACTCCGATCACGCTTTCCGCCTGTCATGTATCACATGAGTGTTTCGTCACATTCACATCACACGTCACATCAAAAGCGGCCAAGTGCAGTTGAGGCAAGGAATAATGGACCTTATTTCTATATGCATAGTGTCGGATATCGATTAGTTGTTGCCCAATGATTATTAACTTCGATTGTTCTTATTAGAGTCTTTACGAGACGATTCTCGTGTTTTATCGTCGTTTCTAGAAATGGAAGAATAATAGTAATATGAGTATAAATAGAGCGTCTCGCGGACCGCAGGCAGTTCATTTCAGTTTGAGCTATAGTGAGATAAACATCGAAGTGATATCAGCGATCAACCTAGCGACCTCGGCGACCTTTAAGGATTGTAATTCAGAGTAGTATTGTGATTTTAATAAAGTCTCTTTAACACGTCAAAAGGCTTCTTTCTCAAATAAATCCAACCCTAACACGTAACAATACTCACAGCATCGACTTTGTAAACGCTAGAGGTGAGACCGAGGAGGAAGCTCTCAGCCACTGTGAATATCCCGAGGAATATGAAGTTCATGGGCGCCTGCCGTCTCACGTTCCCACAGCAAGCCATTACTATCAGACAAGTGAACACTGCAGCGAACGCCACCCAGCTGGAAAACATAACAAAAAAAGTTTTAAAATTATTTTTTTAAATTACATACTAATACATATATAAAGCTAGAGTTTGTTTATTTGTTTGAATGCGCTAATCTCAGGAACCACTGGTCCGATTTGAAAAATTATTTTAGTGTTGGATAGTACATTTATCGAGGAAGGCTATATATCATCACGCTAAAACCAATAGGAGCGGCGCATCGATAAATAATGTTACAAAAACGGTGGATTTTTTTTACGCTACGGGCAATAGGAGACGTAAACGACGTTGTGTGGGTCAGCTTGTAATTATATATTACCCGCCTGGGTGCGCCCGTAACCCAGACCCTATACTGTACTCGCATAAGTTTAAATGAATTTAAAAAAAACACCTTGTGGTTTGTTTCGGCATTATTTCCCAGAGCGAATTAGGAAATGCCGGTGTCTTCTAGCTGTAAAGTACGCCATGTAAAAATATCTGTCAAAGATTTACTAGAAAAAATAAACATCATGTATCATAATACTAGCTGAGCCCTGCGGTGTTACCCGCGCGGTACAAAGACAACCGCGGTTAACGCAGCGGGGCAAAGAAAAATTAAACTATGTAAAAAGTTCCTATGTCCGTCTCCTGATTCTAAGCTACCTCCCCACAAATTTTCAGCCAAATCGGTTCAACCGTTCTTGGGTTACAAATAGTGTAACTAACATGACTTTCTTCCGGCACCTATAAGGCCCAGCGCACTAAAGCCGAAGCGCGGCGAAGCTACTGAGAATAAATCAATTTAAAATAAATCTTAACTACTATGACATGAAGTTGAAAACGGCAGCTTGACGACGCGCCGCGTGCTTCTCGCTATAATCGATCTATGGCATGCCGTTGCCGGCTGGTGTGCGCTGGGCCTTATAGGTGTAAATTATATATATGTGGGGGTCAGTGTTCAGGGAAACAACTATTTTTCTTCCGAAATCCTCGTTTAATAATTATTACTTTTCACTTACAATTTTGCGTGGGCTCATCACAGCGTTCCGATTTAAAAGGAACGAACTCACTCGTTCAGTTCAAATCATACATTCTTTTTTAACGTTACATTCTACGCACTCTCGTTAGAACTTACTTGTTAATCAACTACTACTAATCGACTAAATAAAATAGAAAATTTTAAAATCCTACATATATGATTAGCTTTTACACGCGGCTTCGCTCACGGAGACTTTCATCCCCTAATTTACCCCCTTAGGGGTGGAATTTCAAAAATTCCTTTCTTAGTGTTCACTTACGTTATATAAAGAACCTACATGCAAAATTTCAGGATTCTAGCTTCAGCGGTTAAGGGCTGTGCGTTGATCTCTGGGTATGTCAGTCAGTCACCTTTCTCTTTTATATATATAGATGAAATACTTACAAAAGCCAAGGATTTCTTTGAGCCCATAGCTTGGTGTTTTCGTTGAACAAGAAGAGTGCAATAAACGACATTGTCACGAGGAGTTGACACATCAAGATGGAGTACACCTGTAATTACATGAATACAAAACAAATTAAGATATATCTTAACAACGTTTTCTCTTATTACAACAGCCGAAAAAAACTTTAAGAATTTAACACTTTTTTACACTATTTTATCTGATTGCGCTAGAAGGAAGGTTATGTTCTTCGAGTGTATATATGTATGTCTGTAAGTGTATTTCTTTGGTATGCTCTAGCCTTAATTTTGAAGTTAAGGTTACAGACCGTGCCAAAGAAACACACAAGCCAAAGTCAAAAGTTCCAAATTCAAAGTTAAAATTCTGACTTTAAATTGATGTTATTTTGACTATAGTTTTGACTAATAGTGTTGTTACATTCGTCTAATTGTGAGACAAACACTGGGTATATGAGTTATACAACAATTAATTAAGTTAAATGTTGTTAATTCCATGCTTATCCCCTTACCCAATCTATTTCAGGTATTTATACCTTTCATTTGATACCCATGTTGAGGTAGTCGTGATAAAATTTGTAAACCGCCATTTTGAAGCGGCGGCCGTCTTGGATTTACAATGAAACAGAATTTAATTGTATTGTCACCGGAACTAAAGATGTGTACCAAATTTCAGATCAAGCTGTCAATAGGACGGGGGTCAAATTTCAATTACTAGATTTGACCTAAACAAATAAATAGGGGAAAACTGAATAAAATCCTTTAAAAATGGCAATGTAGCAAATCAGGAGCAGACAGGACGTGACCGTCGTACGTCTGACTATACCTTAAGGAAACTAGACACGTAAGATTCCTATTGGAAAGAGTTCGAACACAATCATTATCGTTGTAGCCAATATGAAAATGAAAACATCGAGTATTATAGTGATAATCATTATGAAAAGGCTTTGGTTTGATCAGAGTTTTGTTCTGGCATTCTGTTTTGTCATGGCTGAAATGGTTGAATTACATTTGGTATTCGTATATTTTAAAAGCTATAATTTACCTTACGAATGAATCCTCTCCGAATGGACTGCTCAGTGAAATCGAACCCTTTGACTTCGCCATCTTCTCCCAAGCCTTGAGCATATCCTGGCTGAAAATTGCAATAATTAAAATAAATATCAGTTTACAAAACTATAAGGAAACAGAAGAAGAAACTATATTCGACGAGACCGTCCACGATAAGACGGTTTTCGACAGTTGTCTTGTGCTGACGCACACCGCATGAGACCGAACAAACGGTCGAAGAAGGGGAAGGGACGATTTGATTATGGATATTACGCCTTTAAGAGTGTTTGTTTACTTTTTATTTATTTATTTATACTTCCTGCGTTACAATTTCACAACGCACCTCCCAGCTAACACAACGCTTTTTACGGCAACCTCGTCGATCCTTGACAAACTAGTCTAGTGTGCGCCCTTGATAACACTTCTATTCAGAATAGTGCGCGAGCACTTTATAGAGCTCGCACCGTCGCCCCGGCCTGCTTCTGCTAGGGTGACTGGTGGCCTCACCTGTCACCCTTAGGCTTGCGCTTATGGAGGACGGAGATCGTTTAGCGATCTCTCACGCCCGAGTCGTCTGCGGTACCTGGTCCGTTTCTGGGCCTGGCGGACAGGGAGAGTTCTAAACCTCTCCCGGTCCCGCTCCGCCATCTCCTTCGCAAGCATAACTTGCTCACAGAAAGAGACGGTAGAGTTCCACGCGCTTTCGCTCCGCAAGATATTGGTAGACCCTGTAGTTTTATGAAGCCGTTTTGACATATTTTCAGGGAACGGTGAGGTAGGTCCGAGGTCGTTGCTTGTTGCCTATGACGTCCAAAGTCTACCAGGTATGTTGGTACACTTTGCAAATTGTAGAGTACTTAACGTGAGTTTAATTCACATAATTTCGTTCTCGACAGCTAGCGTGTTCGCAACACCTGACACGGTCACCGGCCTGACAATTGAGCGGAAGATTAATTAACTCACACTAGGCCCTTTCTTATCTTTTCTTTTGCTTTTAAGACGAACAGTTTTATAATACGACCCGACCCGGCTTCGTCTTTAAAAGTCTCGGATTTTAATACATGCATATTTGTAATACATGCATATTACAGTAGAGCTATTATATGCATGTATTCACATATAAACCTTCCTCTTGAGTCACTCTATCTGTCGCTGAAAACTGAATTAAAATCCGTCGAGTAGTGTATAAGATTTAAGAGACCAAACAGTGGAAGCGACTTCATTTTATGATACCACTAGCTATTGCCCGCGGCTCCGCCCGCGTATATGTCGGTTATCTCGGCAAATAGTAGCCTATGTATTATTCTGATGTATAAGCTATATTACTGTAAAGTTTCATCCAAATCCGTTCAGTAGTTTTTGCGTGAAAGAGTAACGAACATCCATCCATACAAACTTTCGCGTTTATAATATTAGTAGGATAATATGTGAAAAGTATTGATTTCTCCTTGAACTAAACACATGTCTTAAATTTGTTGTTTTCTATATTGTATATCTGTTTAAAGAAGCACAACCGCAGTAATTAATCGTCTCTGGAGGTCACGATCAATCGATACATTGACTGTTAGTTTACTTAGATTATGTATGTACAGTGACATCAGATAGCTGGTGGAGCAGTGGAGGTTTCTCCGTAGTAGGTAGAGTTCAGATAAACCAGGAGTGTTCTGTAGTTAATGTAAACCCGATTTATTTGTACTAATAATGTAAATGTAACAAGTTGCCTAATCAGCGATTCTATACTACTACGCGACGTGTGTTAAGTTCAATGATCGATATTGTACAGCACGTACAAAATGTGTTGTTATTCTATATATATTTTGTTAAGTGCGGAGTCATCAAATCATGTACGAGCTCGTACAATGTACTTTGCTATTTTAGTTACGCAAAGGATATCGTTACGAAAAGGAATTAGATAAGAGACGATTTCTCTTTAATTTTTTATTTACAAATCTTTTTTCAAACTATTTAAGTTAGGTTTTAGTATATTAAGACACCGTTAAACTTAGATTTTTTACAAGGAACGAGTTGCGAACTTTTTACGATACTGTATGAATAACTAGTTACGTATAAAAATATTTGCACAAAGCGAGATTCGAATTACCAATCTATACAAATAAGTAAAATTAAAGTGTATGGTTTGTAATTTCAAATTAATAGTTTTCACTACATGCAAAGGAAAGCACATATGTACGGTACTTACTTAAAAAAAAAAGTTTTATTATCGTACGGGCCAATGACCGTACATTTGATCAGCATTTGTCGATAAAATAATTATAAATCAGTGCACTTTCAGCAATCACAGGTTCTACTCACTAGCATAATTCATATAACACATTATAACATTAATAAGTCATTTTGTGTGCAGCTAATAAATTAGTATCATATCAAGAAACGTCTACCATTCATTCAGCAAGCTGTGTACGACCCGCACAATAATTTTTATCCGTCTGTTTGTTCCGGCTAATCTCCGGACCGGTTGGACCGATTTTTCGCTTGAAAATAGCTGACGATATAAGAAGAAACTTAGGCTACTTTTTTGTACCGGTTGTTGTTGTACCGCGGGTAACACCGCGGGGCTAAGCTGGTAGCAATTAAATTGATTAATCCAAACAACATTATCCTGTTAGTTTTCCTAGTTATTGTTAATTTTCAACGAGTTTTTTTGTATGTTAGGTATGAAACAAATAATATTGAAATATACTCCGGTGATAACGGTTGATAAAGGTTGATTTAGAAAACCGGTTTTAGAATTTAGTTACAAGTTAGAATATTTTATTGACCTTGTAGATAGTTGTGAGTTAGAAACAGACTTCTCCTAATACAACATGCTTTAAGTAGATCTGTTTATATTTATGCTAATAAAATACACTATAGGCCTTAAGCCGGGTCTCCACCGAACAAAAGTTGTCAATTTTTGTGTTGTCAACACGTGTTGGTGACAAAAGTTTCTGTAATTTCCTTGTGTTGGCAACAAAAATTGTCTACAAATGTTGGGAACAGTGTTGCCGTTTTTGGCGGTAAACGTCAAAAGAATACGCTTGTTGCAAATATTTATTGGTTTTGTCTGTGGTGATGCTTAAGCCGGGACTCCTGCGACACTGTTTATGTTTTTAAACACAAAACATCACATATTTATCAAAATATGGGCGTGGCTTAACTGTTTTGTTAATTTTAACAATAAAACATGCTATCCAAAGCGGACTGAAAACATCCCAGCGTATACTTCTCGTATAATGAAACTGAGCTGAACTAACATTAATACTTATATTATTCATATTTATACTATAAAACTAAGTAAGTGTACTATAAGTCATAGTGTCGAGTAGATAAAAGATTTTTGCTTTTCGTGTAATCGTGTTTGATCTTCGTTTAGAAGTCCGTCTCCTGCGACTTTTCGCTAACATGTTTAGTTAACAAGATTTGTTAGTTTGTTTTGTTAATTTTAGCCGCAGGAGACACGCCTTAAGTTTGAATGTTTTTCAAATTGTTGGCAGCTCGGTGTAGACACAATGGAAACAAAAGTTGGCGATTTTTTGAGGTGTTGCAAACAGTTGGAAACACTGAAATTGCCAACAATTTTGGTGGAGACGCGCCTTTAGACTTGAAAAATCGGAACATTTTACGTGTTTATAAGTTGTTATTTATAGATATACATCTATTTAAATGTTTTAATGCAAATCGCGTCATAAATAAATTCCAACAAAATTTTAAGGATGTAAGTTAGAAATCGGAGCTCCGCATGTTTGCGTGTTTTTTATGGTGTAAGGGGGCAAACGTGTAAACAGATTAACTGATGGTAAGTGATCATCGCCGGCCATGGACACTTGGCGAAGCGCGTTGGGAAACTTTGAGAGGAATCAAGAGGAAGCTTGAGGCCCTGTAACCTCACACAATAGGTCATTATGTACCTAGCCTTTATTATTCCCGATATTATTTGGAGTCGGCTAATAGTTCAAACGGTTTTACGTGAATATCATTTTTTCCGCGAAGCGTCTGGTATTAGACCTCCAGAATCTTGACTGAATTCTAAAAGTAAAGGTAGTAGAGCCACGCTGATTTCAGCAGGAATGGGCCGGCTCGACCGGGGCGGTACTAACCTCGCACAGAAAATCAACGTAAAATGACAGCGTTCGTGCTGTCGTGTTTCATTGGTGAGTGCGAGACCGGAGGGCCAACGATGCAGAAGCATCACTAGCCCGCCATAGTGTGGGTCAACATGCTGCATTGTTGCATTGTCTGCACGAGCAGTGAGTATGGTGACCACCACTCTTGGATTCTGTTTATGTTTTCCATCAGGCACAGTAGTGTCGAAGTCGAAAAAAGTCGAACTGCACACATCAAAAGTGTCTAGGGATCAACATATGTGTCTAGGGATCAACATATATTTTTGCAATAACTTTTCTCCTGATTGATATTAATTAAAATTTTCTTTAAGAATTCATCAAATAAAGTGTTTTCGTTTGTCACAGTAACGATAAACCAAGTCACCTTTGCATTAATAAAGAAATTTGCCATTTTCCTAATAAAGGGATTTTTGACATTTGAACCACTAACAATAAAGTTCGAAAAAAAGACTGAAATAACAGTTTTCTTTAAAATTTTATTAGGTAACTTAAACAATTAATAATCCGTGTTTCTACCGCGAACACTAACAACACAAGAACATCGGTTTGGCATACTCAAAATGAGTTCATCCAAACAGGCTGTGGAATGGCCGCCCATGTTCGTTGCAACAACAAAAAAAGGTCTTCTTGCGACTGGATACCCCCCATATTCGGCAGAGCTCTTCTCTGTAGCATATCCCATGCATGCTCAATCGGGTTCAAGTCTGGCGACTGAGCAGGCCAGGGCCAAAGCCACATCTCAATCTCAAGAAATCCGCATAAAAATGCTTGATCCCTAGACACTTTTGATGTGTGTAGTTGTATTTGAGGGCACTGACTTCCCAATAACGATTTTTCATGACATGCTATAGATGTTTTCCGGGACCGAAGGCTTGACGTGCTCTACTAGGCACAAACCAGATGAAAAGTAATGTAAGAATTGCCTAGCGCTTGTTGGTGAAGCCACCATATCGTGCCAGCCTATGTGCCGAAGTCTGGATCATCCACGGATCGTAATTAGCATTATTATTTATTTAGTAGGTATATTAAGGATTTTAATTATGTACCGAGTAAAATTATTTACATGCAATCTTTATAGAATAACATTATTTTATGAAAAATCAGCCCCATCAAAAGATTGGACTGGAAGAAAATCTATATCTATACTTATAATAAAAATGGAACAGGACCAATTCTGTACATTAAAGATATTTTGAATTTTTTTTTGGAGGGCTCTCTATAATCGACACTGAAGCCAAAACTGTAATTTTTTTCATTTTTGTTTGTCTGTATCTTGGCCGCGCATCACGCTGAAACTACTGAATGGATTCAAATGAAACTTGGCATGATTTGAGTTCATACTACGAGGTAGGACATGGGATACTTTTTATCCCGAAATTCAGCACGGTTTCCTGGAGAGAGGGGATGAAAGTCAAAATATGTACTTAGTTGTAATTCAATAACACATATTCCGATTTCATTCATTCTTTTTTTGCTAGAAAGAAAAAAAATAAAAGATAATGAGATAAGTCTTTTTTTTTGTCCACGACTGTACACTGCATGTGGGAAGCTGAGACAGGTATGTAAATATGGCGGTACGAAGTTCGCCGGGTCAGCTAGTACCCAATAATAATAAAGTTTAATAAAGAAATAAACTATTTCACGCTACAATATTATACGCACTTAGAGTTTCTAGTAGATTGTAAGACATTGCAAACTTCCAAATACCTAATGTACATTTACAACATAATTATGGAACCTCATAACGACCATGACTCATGGCGTCATCCAGTCTGAGTTCGATGCAGACAACACGGCGCCTGATTGGGTCATAAAAGTGTTGATATTGAAACCGAATTTTCGAAAAGATTGTATAGTACAATGTAAACTTAATATTATAATATATATTTATTTACTTATGTTTTAAAAATTACCGGAGTAAAAAAAAACTGGGTCTCGAAGACAATAATTTTTTTCTACAACCCATTCTATTTTTTGCTTTGTAATTCTGCTGTTAAATAATGTTTTAGTGATCATATTCAATTAGGAGATAATATGTGGACCATGGTGCATCATCTAAAATTTCAATATACTCGACAAAATTATCCTTGTTAAATATGAATCAGCGTATCCCGATACATAATCTCGCATTTGATAACTCGAGAAATCTGCAGTTTAGTAATCAAGGCATGAATGAATTGTGCTAGGTGTGTTTTTACAAGCTTTTTATTAACTTGCAATGTATGTATGCTTGTATGTTCGGGTGGAATGTTGCAACTTTTTGCAAAATTTTGAAGCAGATATCTTCAATCGATTTCGCTTAAATTTTGCAAGCATATGTATACAGCATGACAATACAATATTATAATGACATGGAGCTGATCTGATGCTGGAGCTGGAAGGTGGCCATAGGAACTCTGTAAAGAAACGTCTCAACATCATCGAGTTTGGACTCATTTGATTCGTCTCGAGGCATTCCAATAAAAGCTTGTTTTTAAAAAGCTTTTTAATTTAATTTATTTGTGTGTGGTTTCTTTTCAGTATCACACATTCCACTAACAAGTGATGGACATCTTCAACAATTCCACATAGCAAAAAGGTAAAACTTGTATGGTCAGTGTGTTAATGTAGGGCAAAACCTCTTTTTTGATGAGAGGCCTATGTCTAGAAGTAGACTATTAAAGGTCATGGATGAACAGGAACTAGGAAAAGAATTTGGGGCATTTTTAATGCTTAAAATTAGTTTTATGCCTAAGAGTTACATGAGTTAATTGACAAAGACATATTTACTATGAGTAATGCAAATAATAGTAAATTATGTTGTAACGTAATCGTACAAGTGATAAGAATACTTACTATACATAATTAAGAGTATAAGTTGAGTAGAAAACTCGACGGACCGAAATAACAAAGTGAAAATGTATCACAGTAAAGTGTAATAAGGATACTTTTTGTGCGATCTATAACTAATTTTAAATTGGATACAGTAATATATTTCACACAAAAAATATAAATTAGATAATATACAACTAACAAACACAAAAGTGTTGTAATTATATATGAGACAAACAGAGCGAGAACAGTATGTCAAATTAGCTGTAACATAATATTGGGTAAAATTACGAAAAGGCGACGAAACTAATTTTATAAATGAAATTGTGGCATTTACACTTTTTACATGAGAACCAAATGCAAAAGAGAACGGATTAAATATGCTTGCAGGTAGCTAAAATGCGTGAATACTAAAGGATGATTTCCAACGAGCTATTATTGGATCGGATTTAAAAATCTTGAAACGATATTAAGTCGTATGAACAGTTTTTAAAGTCTATATTAGCATGTTCGGCTGATGGAAATCATCCTTTACATAGATATGTTGTGTGACTAGGACGGACAAGGAGAGGAATGTATACAGTACAGAGTATTTTTTTTTTTTTTTTTTTATGTGAATGGCAATGCACGGTTTGTGCTTATGCCAAGAACAAGTAAAGCTTAGGAAATCATTATTAACATAAAAAACAGTGGATTTTAGGAAAACGGAATTTAAATAGGATAGGTATCAGATAGGTTTTAAAAGCGATATTCATGAATGTAATGAAAGATGAAATGAAAAATTTGATTAATGAATTTCTCATGTGTCATGACTGTCATGTGTCATGATTACTCATGAACGTCTTGCGTTTTCATGAACAAATAATACTTAAATTAAATAATATATAAACTTATAATTAACTTACTTCAATTACCTACATAAACATTTTAGCAATGTTTATGTAGGCAATTGAAGTCGGAAAGGAAAAGGGATACGAAGGGAAACACGGGATATTATTGCTACTGGTTGTTGATACTATGGCAATTCCACTGCATTACTGATGGGATTTGATCCATTATCGGTATTATTTGGGATTAATCTATCTGATAGAGAAATAGCAACGTTGGACGGTAAAGGAGAACTGGATTGCGATAATTAATTAATTATATAAATGATTAATTCTCTAACAGACATGTCTGAAAGAGAAGAATTACCATACCCACATCCATTGGATGGAGATGGAGTATTATAATCTTTGATTAATATTTCATGAGCTGCACGATCATAACCTGTGTTATTAATTTGAGGAGAGTTTTTGTTAATTGAAACTGTTTTCTTGTATGAGGTTCTATGGAATTGATTTTTAGAAGGAGAATTCATAGTGTGCGAGAGAGTAGTATTATAAGTCTGAGGTGCAATAGATGTAAGTACATCTGCATAAGATTTGGTTGTCGGCTTGTGTAATTTTACAGCTTCAGAATATGAAATGCAATTTTTTGCCATTGATTCCTTTATGGATTTTTGTCTCGAAAATTCAGGGCATTTTCTGCTTGTGGCAAAGTGTTGTCCAGAGCAAAGGCAGCAAGTAACAAAATCGTCATTGATAGAACAAGGCTCTCCTAAGTGGTCTTGACCACATTTATAACACTTGGGCATTGACCTGCATTGACTTTTTATATGTCCATATCTGCAACACTTATAACACTGAATAGTAGGGAATATGTAAAGGTCAACAGGAAGAGCGTTATAACATAGAAAAACTCTTTTCGGCAGCACTTGGCCATCAAAAGTTAAAACCACAGTTTCTATAGGAACAAATTCACTATTGGTATTGACATTACTTTTTCTCTTCAGACGTCTTACTTTTAAGATATTGCCAGCCCCTATAGGCACAGTAATATTTTCTTTTAGTTCTTCTTCAGACCAATTTATTGGTAATAATATAATAACTCCCATGCGTGTAGTGTTAAATGAGGGAATAAAAGCTTTGTAATTGTTTTTTTTAATGCAGGATTTGTAATAAATGCATTAGCAGCCTCAAAATTACTAAAGGCAAGAGTGGCTCTATTTCGACCAATACGTTTAACACTTCCATTTACGATGTTGCTAATATTGTTGTTCTTTAAAAAATACCCAAATGATATGGGATGAATGGAAGTATTGCCATTAGGAGACACTTGCTCCCTCTGCACATGGACTACAAATGGTGAGGCATCTGAAGCGCTATAATAAACTCGTCCTACTGGGTTACGTTGACTTTTTTCTGGTACATTGTCAGTATTCATATCTATTGTTTTTTTTGAAGGGTTTGTAATACTACTCTGAGAGGGAGGCACAGGCATTAGGGGTGAAGGGAAATCCGTAATATTAGCCTTAACTTTTAAAAAATCCGAATCAGAAGTTGCACACTGACAGTCTATTATGTTTAGTGGAGTTGTCAAAGTGTACAGTGTACAGTGTACAGTGTTGTACAGTGTTTACAATTTTTTCTGGCAAGAGACCTTTTTCTTTTAGAAATGGTTCGCGAAGATTCCGATCCATCTGTTTCTATTACAGAACCCTCCGTATCCATTCCCGAACCAGCATAGGTTATTGTTACAGTATTGTACACCTGGGGGACTGTAGTCCCGCCAGGATCATCTGGCCCGTTCATGAAAATAAAAATATGTATGTAAAACTTACCAAATGATGATGAAGACTATACTACAACTTTTAACATATATAAATAAACAATAATATGTATATTTAAGAACTTATCTGATACTTTATACAAACTAATTATTAAAAATTTATAACAGCCAAAAAAAAATACACCCGCTCAAAAAGATGTTTCCCGCGCTTTTTCTACAGAGTATTTAAATACAATATGCTTTAAAAGAACATAGATTATAAAAACTCACAATTCTCAAATCTGTCATCAGAGTATTTATTTAGAGTTTATTAAGGCTCCACAAATATATATTTATATCGCAGCATTCTAACGTAGACGTGCAACTTCATTATGAATTACTAAGCCAACTAGAATTATACTTTTTTAAAGACATATTTACAGTGTACTAAAAGGCACTTTTGGGTTTACCTATTTGTAGGGCATAGTATTATTGTCAAGAGGAAATGCTGTTGATAATACCTATGTAATACGTTTGTATGTGTTTTCGTTTTTTTTTATATTCTTTGAAAGAAACGTGGCCCACTGATTCGTCAACACACCACGTCATACGTACTGACTTTAAGGTGACGTCAACTTTTAATCAAGTTATTTGTTAGTCACAAGGCTTTTACACATAATTTTTAAACATATATTTTTTGGTACTTTTTTATCTTTCCACTAGCTGACCCACGCAACGTCGTTTACGTCTCCTATTGCACGTACCGTAAAAAAAAATCCCCCGTTTTTGTAACATTCTTCATTGGTGCTCCACTCCTGTTGGTCTTAGCGTGATGATATATAGCCTATAGCCTTCCTCGATAAATGTACTATCCAACACTGAAATAATTTTTCAAATCAGATGATTTGATCAATTGAGAAATGATCAAATGAGATTTCAAATGTTGGGATGTTGTATATATATTATGATAATCGGCGCGAGAACTTTCACTGCGCGTTTTAGGATTGGTAACTTCTTAGTTTCCTTCGTTACTCCGTATGTTATGTTGTTGTTGCGCTGTATGTGGAGGGCACCACACCCGCATTGTGAATAAACATCCTGTGTCGCGGGGAACTTTACAAACATACATGAAACGGACACAAAGAACACCCAGACTCAGAACAACAATTTGTGGATCACACAAAGTGTTGTACCATGTGGGATTTGAACCCACAACACTTGGCGCAGTAGAGAGCGGCGTGGCGACCGCTTAAACCACTAGGCCAGTTCGTTCAGTTAAAACAATTATGATAAGTCCCGTTTTTTCGTGTGGAAACCCCAACGTTTCATTACACACACCGGGATTTCCATTGGGACGGTATATCCGAATCGAAACGACTAAAACCACACGGTGTACCTAGCACCTGATAAAGGAGGGACCCGGGACTCCCGGATCGGGAGAACCGGTCTGTTATCGATATGTTCCCTATTTAAATAGGGTAAGATAGGTAATTGACCTTATCGTCAAGGAGTTTAAACTCTTCCAATAAAACGATTAGTAGATATAAATAATAGGTCTTTACCTATGAAATTGCCGTTTTGTATGCAATAAGTGAAAGTACTTATTTTTTCAAACTTTTTTATTTCTATTATTCGAAGTAATTACCCATGCAATCGACGCATCTTTGCCAACGCATTGGCAGTTTATTGATGCCCTTCTTGTAAAAATCAGCTGGACGGGAGGCAACAAACTCTTCAAAGGCATTTTGTACTGCCTCTCGGGAATTGAATTTTTTACCCACTAAAAAGTTGTCTAAATTTTGGAAAAAGTAATAGTCGGTAGGTGCAAGGTCTGGTGAGTATGGCGGATGAGGGAGAGCTTCCAACCCAAGATCTTGCAGCTTGGAGACTGTCTGTTGCGCAGTATGGGGTCGCGCGTTGTCGTGAAGGAGCAGTGGGGACGACCGATTGACCAAAGCTGGTTGCAGATGTGCAAGTTTCTCCATCATTCTCTTCAGTTCTTCACAGTACACATCTGCATTAATGCTCATGCCGTTTTGTAAAAAGCTGTGGTGAATCACACCCGCACTAGACCACCAAACAGTGACCATCACCTTTTTTGTCATTTTTGGTTTAGGGCATTGCTTTGGTGCTGAACCAGGGTCTAACTAACTTGCTGAGCGCTTTCGATTGTCGAACAGAATCCATTTTTCGTCGCACGTAACAATTCGTTTCAAAATTCCTTTATTTCTTTGCCTGTTGAGCAGCGCAAGGCAGGTCTCGACGCGTACGTTGCGCTGGCGATCGTTAAGGTCGTGGGGCACCCATCTATCAAGCTTTTTTACCTTGCCAATTTGTCGCAAATGGATCAATATTGTTTTGATGCTTACATTAAAAGCTGCTGCTAGCTCAGCTGTAGATTGAGTTTCGTCAGCTTCCATAATCGCCTTTAATTCATTATTGTTAACCAAAGTCTCCAGACGACCTCGAGCTTCATTTTTCAAGTCAAAATTTCCAGAACGGAACCGGGAAAACCAATAACGGGTTGTGCGTTCGTTTGTACAGTTCTCTCCATAAACGTTTTTGATGTTACGTGCCGTTTGTGTTGCGTTGGTGCCACGACGGAACATGATTCCATAATTACACGATTATTTAAAGTATCCATTATGACGAAAAATATTCAAATACAACGCTAATCAAAAAACAAAAGACTGGTTTTGTAAATAGAATGTCATGGTTTTAAAACAAAAGTAATTTGAATTTAGAATACAGAGCCATTACAAACTTTTTTTTATTTGAAATGACCAGTACTGAAGAACGGCAATTTCATAGGTAAAGACCTAACATATTGATAAGGATTATATCCACTTAGATTATCTTAAATCAATATACGAGTGTCTTGTTTAGATTCATATATTACGATATCATTTATGATAATTTATCTATATAATACAATTATGATTATTAGGACATAGGTATAATTTTTACAAACTTTACAAAATGAAGTCGCTTCCGTTTAGATATTTTAAACGACTTAAGGTCTTTTAATGCAGTTTTCAGTAATAGATAGAGCGATTAAGGAGGAAGCTTTACATGTGTAATACATGCATATTATAAATCCTTCAGCAGATTGTGTGCAAAATTATAGAAAGTGCCAATATGGACGTAATATTTGACACTATAAGTTACAGGTATACTAGAGAATCACGGGACAGTAACTAAGGCACCGGTCTTGAAATCAGCGGACAAGAGACGACCGAGACGCGGGCAGCGGCGCGTTCGGATAGATTTATTTGGAACTAGCATCGCCGCGCCGCTCATGGCGATCGCTGCCGCTCCATGCCCGCTGACTTCGAGACCGTATCCTAATTAAGAGCCAATCAAACTCTTTTTTTATGTCCATTTTCCTCCAGAAATAGAGGGAGCGCGTTCCATCCATATATCAATAATATGACAGATGTAATATTATTACGATACGATTAATGTGAAATGATATGAAAATGATTTATTCATGGCCCACAGAATGCAATGCAAACACACACAATTAAAAAGGTACGTTAGGATAATTTTACTGTACATTAAACGGGTATCTGCACAAAAATGTGGGCCAGAACGGGTTACCATCTCAGCTAAGTGCTTCACAGTGTCCGTGCATCGCTGGTTTTCAGATGGCACCATGTTGCCATGCCATGAAATGGCAACACGTTCGTGCGCACTACAGTGATTTAACAAAAACAAAAGAATAATAATAACTATAAAACATTAATTAGAAGTAGCAATTGCCAAACAAAAGTGAACAAGACAACCACCCAACCAGTGACCCGTCGCATCGCATGCACGTGAAGAGATTAATCGATTCATTTATTATCTGTGTCGCAAGGAGTATATTATGTGATCTGTGCTGCCTAATCTGTGAGTTATTTTGTTATGTTTATGAAAACTTCAGCACCATAGAGATAAAATATGAATAGAATAGAATAAACTTTATTGTACACCAGTTGAAATAGTTTACATTCAGAAGCTTATCAACTTAAAAACCATGTACAAATGGCGGCCTTATCGCTAACAAGCAATTTCTTACAGGCAGTTGTACAAATATGATACTCCTTTCGTAGGTAAAAGTTTAGTTCTCGAAATAAAGCAATAAAATAAATGATTAGAAAGAAATAACTTACTTCGCCATATCCTGCACCGTAAGCGGGTTGTGGCTGAGGCGGATAAGCTGGCTGTGGTGGATAGCCGCCAGGGGGCGGATAACCGCCTTGTGGATAACCGCCCGGTGGTGGATACCCGCCTTGTGGATGACCTCCTGGTGGTGGATACCCACCTTGCGGATAACCTCCTTGATTTTGATCTGCGGATATACAACAAACACAAATTATAAATACATAATTCACAAAATGGAAATGTAACAATCATGCCCATCACTATCTGCGTAAATAAAACGTCGTAAGTACATCTATAATTTTGACAACTGAACTTTAATTCAATTAGATAAAGTTCAATATGCGACATAAAACAGGCGGATGAAATAGGGCTGTCAAACCGATTACGGATTAAAGATGAAACGTTTTATAAAGTTTAAAACGTAACATCTTTGGAGAGTCAATCCGGTCCAAATAATAGTAATAATATTATGTAAAGTATGTAAACTGTTCATTAATATCTGAATGTTACTACAGCTTCTCTTGTCAATCGTAATTCCCTAGAAGTTTTGTTTAAAGAAGGAGTAGAAATTCAGTATTTATATTATTAATACATGCTTAGCGTTTCTTTACAGCTGTCATTAGGAGCTGACTTGAATTTGCATGCAAGAAAAGTGTTACAGTGTAGCGTGTAGGGTTGTTAAACACTTCTAATAAACGACATTAGATATTTCCATGAAATTTAAAATGGAGGTTTGATTTTTAAATGACTTTGATTTTTTACAAAGGCTTTACCACGGTAACAAACATAAACGCGAGCGGTATAATGAAGTAGATTTTAATATTGGTTAGTTAGGCAATAATTTCTATAGGAGAACAGTATTACTAAACGTCTTTTAGCAAATACACTATGTGCGAAAAGAGCGTGACCGGCAAAATTTAATGAAAATCTTAGAAATATTAAACGATAAATTGTAATCAATTAAGTCTTTTATTGCTGTTTGATGCTTTACATTAATACGGCGTCCAATCTCCATTATTGTCCATATTCGCTTGGCATCTTCGCGGCATACTTTCCGCCAATTTTTCAGCATAGCTGCAAGGTAAGACCTCCACGCGGACTTCAGTTCACGAGTAAGGTCAGCGACGGTCACTACATTTTTTACCCTTAGTTTAAGCTTTATCCACGCCCAAACATTTTCAATTAGATTGGCATCAGGGGACTGTGAGGGCCAATACGTTAATACCATGTTGTGCTTTCCAAGTGGTGCAGAGCCGACTTCGGTGTTTAGGATCATTATCCTCTTGCAGAATCCAGAAATCATTATGGTGTGGAAACATCTTAGCCGACGGCAATAATGCTTTTTCGTAAATTTTCGTCATCTTCTCAGCATCCAAAGTATCGGTAAACAAGTGCAAATTTCCGAAACCCTTTTTTGATAAGCATCCCCAAACATGCGCCTTTAAAGGGTGTTTCACGGTTCGTACCATTAGTCTATTGTCAGCCGTAGTCCAAGCTCGAGTCGAGTAACCGGTTGCCCAAAATGAAGCTTCATCAGAAAAAATGATCTTGTCCCAATCACGGTCTTTGTTTTCGCACGCCCAATTCATCCTTTTTTCAATATGCGTTTCTGAAAGGAGAGGTTTCTTCACAGTGCTTCGATATCTCACGCCATTTACAACTAAACGCCTTTTGATGGTGTGAAACCCTTTTTCTTCAACTTTTCTTGCCCCAGTGTGAAGTGATAATAAAGGATTCCTGGCAAACAGCTGCACATTCCGAATATCCTCTGCAACAGACGTCTTTTTCGATTTGCTACGATCTGGTAAGTCATCGACGGTTTTTGTTTGTGAATATCTCTTCACCCACTTGCTCACGTAGGCCTTGGACTTTTTTATATAATGGGCGGCCTGGTCGGCTTCAAATCGGGAAGCGTACGCGGCCGGCAGTCATTGTAAAAATAATAATTTTAACAAGGAAAACTGGAGGGAAAACTTATATTTTTTATAATGCATAATAGGCAAAGGATTGTTCTATTCAGCCTATTTTTTTTTATATAAATTGCATTCCAAAATTTAAAAATATGCCGGTCACGTTCTTATCACACATACTGTACCTATTTATATTTAGTTTTACGAATTACTTTAATTGATACTTAGTAAAAAAGATACATACTGTATTTAATCAAATTAGTGCAGGTAGTTTTAAATTTGTTAACAGAATCGTGTCTAGGCAAGCGGATACCATCGCTTAACCCTCTCAATTCCTATCCAAGGCTCGGCAAGCAAAGATTCACAATAACATGCATAATAGAGGATATTCATGAGTTTTTTTTTTTAATATGATGAGCATGATTGTACACACAACAAAAATATTGAGACACAAAGCCACATTTAAAAGGAACATTTAAACAATACGGGCACAACATAAGTTGTTTTTTCGCAATTAGCACACACAGACAACACACCTGTAGACATGTAGAACACTTGAAACTAGAATGAACTCAGTTACACCCACACTGTGACATATTAATTACGTCTACGTGTACACTGCCGGACAAAAAAAATGAGGTAACAAAATAAATAAAATGTTTAAAAAACTATAATACGACTACGTTAAATCTTTTTATAAAATTTATATACCTAGTGTCTATCACCGGGCCATTATTTCGAATCTATTGATACCTCATTAATTAAAATCGGTTCAGTTATCAGTAGTTTACATACATATATAGGAACATACATAGAAGGTCAAAAATATTACCGTTCCATTTCCGGCGCAGCTAGCGCCGTAGTCGGTTAAAATATATAAATTTAAATGTAAATAAATAAATAAAAATGTAGAAAAACTATTTGGCAGCAAAGGCCGTGGTGTGTTTCAAAGTATTTTTTATGATTTAACGGTAACTATCCTTTCTTATATGCATTGCAAATCGCGTTTTACTATTCAAGCGAATGCTAAAACATACGATTAAAGTACCCTTTAAATACAATGAATGTTAATATCACAACCAATACTTGTGTCACTAATCTGACCCAGAAAAGTAAAAACTAACTAATATTTTCAATAAAATCCATAGCATAAAAGAAGTTATAAAATAAAGTGTTTAATTAAAAACAAGGATTTTTACTAAACTGATAAATACAATCATACATAACCGTATTGTTTTAAATAAACAATCGTAAAACTTGATGTTAGCTAGCTGAGCCCCACGGTGTTATCAGCGGTTGTTAGCCTAAGTTACTCCTTATATCATCAGCTATCAGCTAGTTAAAATCCTGCCAAAATTTTTATGTAAGTACCGTATATTATACTGTCATATGCAATAAGTGAAAATCAGTTAATTTGAAATTACAAGCAGACACTTCAATTTTATTTATTTGTATAGATTTCGGCAATATCTTATTTGTTTAAAAACAATTTTAGAACTTTTGGACGGCAGTGTACAACATTTTCACTAAAATGCTACTCACAACGTTAAATTAATTGTTACTCTGATATAACACATACGGCTATAGCAATAAGAGTCACAAGGGATCCGTGAAGTTGATAATGTGGTTTAATTAGAACGTGATGAGGTGCAATTTTCTTTAAGAACCTGGTGTAAGAGCAACTGATACGGAATCATAGTTCACAAAAGTTCACAGACAGTGTTTCTCTTATGTGTATGACCCACACATGTATCAGTGAAGTCTTGCACGATAATGTGGTTTATTTAAAAGGTGATAAGGTGTCATTTTGATTAAGAACCTGTTGTGTGTACAAGTGATAGGAGCCACTCCATAGCAGTTCACAGAAACATCAACAACATTGCATTTAAATGAAGAACACCGAAGTGACAATATCCGTTTCCGGTAACTTTCTGTGTATAATTACTAAAAGTGTATAAGTATGACGCAGTATTTTTGAACAGTTGCGGTATTTAATAAAAACCTATCTAAGTAATATATTTTTTTGGTTTTTTATAAAATACTAGCTATATCTAGCCACTCTTCGCTATAGTGAAGGACCAAATGGAGGATCAAAACTGACGCAAAAATAAATAAAACATCTTTTTAATTACGCTGAGTCAATATTTGAACTCAATTGGGGCAGAAACATTTTATTAACTTTTCATTTAATTAATTAAACAGGTTAGAGGAACAGAGGAGTATAAAATTTGACACAGTTACAGTTTACGTATGGAGAAGGAGTGGAGAAAACTATTATCAATAAATAAATGAGCTATGGTTGCATGCATGCAGTACATTATAAATCGTACACTAAAGTTGCAACAAGAACAAAAGGTTTACGTTACTAGCATTCCTGTTTTAGGAATGATGGATGACTTCAAAAGCAACTTTGTCGTATGAATAGTTTGTACACAGAACAAAAAATATAGGTAGAAATGTTATGTAGGTGGGGCAGGCGCGCCGCGAAATAAGTCCAAATACCTCTATTTTGTCTGGTGGCATTAACTGAACGGTCGCATTCGCATTTTACTTTCAACGGGAAAAAACAATAAAACAATCATACATTGCGTATTAAATTCGATTACTAACTACACTGTTTCCACAAGAGTACGCAATGAACTGCATTTCCTGCGTGAATATTTCGATATATTTCACCCGAGCAGATTTAGTGTAAGGCATAGGGGTGTGCCCAAATATTTATAATGCAATCGATACCGCAAAATTGTGGATGTCGATGATATTGGTTTGTGTTTTTCTCAAGTAGAAAGAGTTGATTTGTTTTATATTATGATTTTTAACCGACTGCAAAATAATTTTTAATATGAATTTTTTTTGGAAAGCTTTTTGATGAAATGGAATAGGAATGATAGAAATATTTCTTTTAAAACTTAAAACATATTTTGAAGATTAACATTTTCGGGCCGTCCGACGTCTATACATTGTTTTTGCATTTAAATTTAGATATGAAAATGTACATCTTGTGAGGATATAAAAATAACCTCTTACTGTTGATTACAGGGTTCTACAGAAAAATTATTAAGATTATGTGTGTTACGTCTATAGAAAGATGTGTCGTGTTGATAAGTATGAAAAGTCAAACTCCAAAATTAGATGTATAATATGTACTTATGTTTTGATAAAACAAATGTCTTATTTTTATATTAACACAAGAAACTAGTACAATTTCACTCAATCCATATCTAAGACAGTGAATTTCATATAAAAAATAGCATAGCGATATTTAAAAGTAAGAACTATTTCTTATAGAAATTAAGCAAATTTAATTATTATAATCGACAGGACCACATCTCTACGGTGGGTGGGTCATAAAGACGAAGATCCACCTCTAAACACAAAATTGCACGTAAAACTCTACTTAATGCCAAGTGCATAAGGTTGTAGTTTAATTTTATATTCATTAAATCCCTTGGACGAATTAGAATAGACTTAGTTATGTGTGTATAATATTATTAATCGTTTATGTGTGCGTCCCGGCGACAAAAGATTACTTACGAAATTACGTCAAAGGCTTTTCTAGTAGTTCTGTGAGTTTGTACGACATAACTTTATTTGCGAATTGCACGTCAATGTGCCAGAACATAGAAAAATGCGAAAGATAACAAATGATCCATGAATTTTATGAATGTCCAACCTTTAACACTCCACTACTGGGCACAGGCGTCTCCCTAAAATGGCAGTTTTGGCGTAGTAAAAACGTTGATCGGACAGGAAAAGATAACCTTTGGATATACAACTGAGTCTATTAATGAAATAGAATCTATAAAAAAGTTAAGAGCTAAGTGTAGTGCCTTGACGTACTCCCGGTTAATTTCTTACTATTTACGTTGATGAACGTCTGCCAGAGTGTCAAAGGCTAAAGTATAACCGCTTTGAACAGGTTGGTATAAGATTGATCCATTAGTTTTAAATCACTAACTTGAATAGTTGCTATTAAACCAGCTTACTAATTTATAACAACATTCATTGTTTATAATAGCCATGAGCTCGGTTATTTATCACTTATTTCCTTGATAACAGTTTAGCGTTGTTTCCGATTTCTCACTGTTCTGGTAGATAAACTATAAATATTTTGTTTGTGGTCATCGTAGAAGAAATAAAGGCGCATAATAGAACGAGTGAGTAATAACAACGGGAATAATGTTAAGTTAAATGCGTCATTACAAGAAGGGGATCCCCAATAACACATGTGCACATTTCAAATACCTTGAAATCGTTTCATATAGGTACTGCACACATACACACACGTAAACATGCGTACTCGACATATTTCCTAATGTGTAATGTGTGGGTGGCAAAACTCACACGACTTTGTAAAGTGGCTGTGTGTATGCATATGTGTGCGTCTATACATACCGTATATGTCTATATTTATACTTTGAAACTTATACGTGTTTTATAATTATGTAATGCAAGTGTGTGTGTGTGTGTGTTAACTGTGAATGTGTAGAACATCCATTGTTAACATGATTAGTTTCGAGGCTGATTATGTTACTTGTGTTTCTGTACATTTGAAGGAAAATGAATGTCTGTTTCGGTGCCAGCTGTAAACTGTGGGTAATTTCTCTGCAATTCCGATAATAGGACATTATAAAAACGTAATGTCTTTTATTACGTGACTTTTTGGAAACATATTCTTATAATTGATAAAGAAAATGGCAAGGCCAACGTATATGCTAATTGACGAAGATCTAGAAACACTATTAACATAACAGATGGGACCAGTTTATAGAATACAGAACAGCCATTCTCAGATCATAGAGAAAGAGGGAAGACAGAATAAGGCGAGGGGTTCGATTACTCCATATACATATTTAAAGTTTTTTAAACATAAGTTAAATAGGTCACTGACTCGATAGATGGGCGAAGGTTATACTGAAGCGATACCCAGCGATACCCCAGTCAAACCATCTACCAGGTTTTGGGGGACATATATGTAACTCAGTTTGTATTATTTTTAATTGATAATAAATAATAATAATAACCCTGTTATTTTTACAGTTTCACGGAACCAGTTCGGGTATTTGATCAAATCACTAGATTTGTGTAGAGAAATGATACAATCGATCGTGTTGTTATTTTTTAACATCTTCCGTGGTTTGATCCAATCGATTAGGGTTTTGACCAAATCCCTATTTTTATCATATTCCTGCGACAAATAGACTCTTTAAATGTAAGTATGGTGACCTCAGCTACTTCGGAAGCTCCGAAATATGCCTTAATATCTTATTGAAATCCTGACTATGGATCATTTTTGCTGTATTGAAGGAGAGATCAACTTCGAGAACTTTTATATGTATTGGTAACTATGAATTTTCCTTTAAGCCTATTTCCAAACTAGGTTGGGATCGACTTTAAATCTACTACGGTATGGCTGAAGTTTAAGTTTTTACTTGGAGCGACTGCCACATCAGATTTCCACAACCCAAGTAAGTTGATGTCGAAGTTCTGTAGAAAGATACGTCAGACATTAAAGGGCTCCAACTGTCCAAAACGACTGCTACAGATGTTCGTATACCAATCGGGACCCACAGCTTAAACTAAATAAATAAATATTTCGGACATCTAACACAACGCCATCTAGTCCCAAGCTAATCAGAGCTTGTGTTATGGGTTACTAGACAACTGATATAAATACATATATATATATATTTTTGTAAATACATACATATTATACATAGAAAACACCCAAACTCCGAAACAAATATTTGTAGATCATACAAACATTTGGTCCGACCCGGGAATCGAACCCGAGACCTCAAGCACAGCAGTCGCATACGCTACCACTGCGCCACCGAGGCAGTAAATACTCTGCGAGGCACGGAGGGGTCTCAATGTGTAAAGAATGGTCTCCCATCCATAGACTGACCTGGCTACGATTGCTTAACTTTGCATTATGTTAACCTACTTGGTACGTAATTAAGAGTATTATTCTGATACTCATCAATCAACAACCTGTCAAGGAATATTGATCCCTAGCGCGATTAAATAGTATTCTTTTAATAAAGTTAATGTTTCTTTATAATACCGAGGGACGGAACTTGTGTTTATACGCCTTCAATAAGTTTTGGTGGCAAACAGGCGTCATCTATGCTATACGGTGACCTTGCAAGTACATAATAATAATAATAATAATATATCGCTTTATTGTACACCAGATAATGCTATGCTTAATGCTAGGTCAGTACAAATGGCGGCCTTATCGCCAAAGGGGCAATCTCTTCCAGGCAACCATGGGATGGTAATAAATACAGGATGTATAGGGTAGTGTCTGGTGTGTTAGTGAATAGTTTCGGAAAGGAAAATAAAGAAGCATGAATATATATTATACAAATAAAAAATATTATAAAGAGTACCAGTGACACATATTGAATATATGTTACACACATACTGAAATTAAATACTGTGACCTAATTGACTACAATAATAATTTAATAATTATGGAATATTGATGTCTCCCAAATAATGTTCCTTTACTAGCCTCTTAAAGGCAGTAAGTGTTTGTGCACGTCTGATTGCGAATGGTAAGGCGTTCCACAATCGTACCGCTTGGACAGAAAAGGATTGGTCTAAGAATTTGGTAGAGTGTCCAGGCATTTTTAATTTCATAAACAACACTATACTCTGACATAAACTATACTCTGTCCATTACTTTATTTACTTTTTGACAGCTCACGCCTATAAATTACCATATTTTTTTTCGGAATTATGTACTACAGTAATGTCGTACTTTATTGACGGTGACGGTACTTTAGTGAAGTGGTCTGTGCATAACAAACAACCACAGACTATAAAACAGTACTTGAAATACGATAAATCGATCATATGATAAAAATAATTTGACTTCATGTAAGTATTTTTTCTGTAAATTTAATAAAAAAAGGAAATAAAAATTGTATCTATGACTCCAAGATTGAATTTTTGCAAGGAATTAAGTCGAAATCTTGGAATTTAGGATCAAACCAAGAGTAAAGAACAATAACTCTGTTCATTCATCTAATTTACTGATTTATTATTTATATTTTTGTTTATTTCTTACATAATATAAAAAACTAATGAAGGCATAATTAATATTTCAACAAAAAATATTTAATTAAAACGATTGAAAGTTCTTCATAAATAAAATCGCTATTCGTTTCAAATCGAATCGGTAATGATAATGAGTGAGGGCGTCACTAATTTCAAAATTTCTTGAACTGTCAAAAAGAAAATAAAGTAATGGACAGAGTATAATCGATGAGTCAACTAAAGTCACAGTACTGGAACTATTTTCGACTTTAAATGTATAATTTGCCTCAAAACAACGACTGAAGAGCGTTTCCACATACGGAAACTTAGAAACTTACTTACTTACTTAAATGAGGTCAATATCAAATAACTCTTTATTTTCTAGGTTAGATCGATATAGATTAACAAAACTATTAGTAAAAATACGACTATTTAAAAAGATAACCTAAAAAAACATCAAAAACGGTACACCCGGTCAAAAGTGATATGATAATGAACACAAAAAACACATTCGAATTGTGAACGTTGTCGTTTTATAATCTACTATATAAAAATAAGTCGGGTTTTCCTTCCTGACGCTATAACTCCAGAACGCACGAACCGATTTCCACGGTTTTGCATTCGTTGGAAAGCTCTCGGGCTTCGTGAGGTTTATAGCAAAGAAAATTCAGGAAAATTTTCAACAGAAAAGCGGGAAAGTGTTACATAAAACGAAGCCATCTGGTGGCGAAACGGAGTTCGCCGGGTTTGCTAGTTTTATATAATTTACAGCCACATATCCTACAAATTGCGTGGTACATTATCACAGCCCTTCGCTCAAAAGTTTATTTTCCTTGCTAGCCCTCGTCAAAATGAAGCCACTCACGAAAAACTAGCTTGATAGTAATAACAAATTTGTTCCGGGGATCCCGTACTAGTAGTGTGAGTATAGGTACATGACATTTGCTAAGGAGGGAAGTGGACTAATTTTATATTAAAAACTCCTCCAGATTTTTTCTGAATAATTTTGTTGCGGGTTCCAAGACAGTGTAATTTTTCCTGTGACAGGAGTTACAGTGGTGAGCGTGTGACAGGGATTAGTATGTAATAATGTAGTGATATTATAAAGAACTTCAACGTTTTTTTTCTCGTCGGGAGTGAGTTAAGTAATGACTATGAGGTGGGTATAACCATAATCGATAAAATACTAAATAAAGAACTCACGTCTACTAGAAGTTGACGATAACATCCAACGTTAAGACATATTGATGTCTGTTTAAGTATATTAATATTGAAAAGCAAACACCCATAATGCATAATAATATAAGGCATGAAATGTCGTTTAATATGGAGCTATGGTGCTCCGGTGTCATTCAAAAAGAATGTTAGTCTAAATTGCAATAATACCATTTGCATCGACTTAAAAATAAAAGTAAAAAAGGCAGGCATTTGTTGTTTTTTTAATCTACTCCCGCACTAAGAATATACTATACAGTATACATATATATTTAAACTGTGTCGCGGAGGAGCTTACAAGCAAGCAAGATACGCTAAAAATAGAAAAATTACTATTCACGAAGATGGTTGGCGTCTGGCTGAAGTTGGCTTTCAGTGAAACCAACCACTGTAGTTTTACAAATTATAAAAAAAATATAAAAACAAGGGCAGAAGAATAACGACTAGTTACGATTGCTTTCGTCTTATAAAAAAGTTTCCAAAAGCCATAGACTAGCACTTTCTATTTCTACATTCATTTTCACATAAACGTAGTATGTTTAAAAGTGTCTAAATGCGTTCATACTTTGAATGACGACCGTCACTCTCCAGATTAGTCCTTAACGTTCCCATAACGTGATTGCGTTAATCCCGTAGGGTACATGAGGGTCAAGCAAGTTTTAAATCAATCGACAGTTCCCGATCCATCCGTGATTATGAAGTGTTGCAATGATTCAAAAATCCTTCAAGGCAAGAAGTACCATAGAACTTAGATGGAATACTTTTTATGGAAACACTATGGGTCATCATCCCATCGACATGGTCAAGATAAATTGTTATTTTAGAATTGAACCGTCTAAAACCGCATGGCTATTGTAAAGCTGGGTATCCACTATGTTCGCTCTACTAATAGGTCTTTACCTATGAAATTGCCGTTTTGTATGCAATAAGTTAAAGTACTTATCTTTTCAAACTTTTTTATTTCTGTTATTCGAAGTAATCACCCATGCAATCGACACATCTTTGCCAACGCATTGGCAGTTTATTGATGCCCTTCTTGTAAAAATCAGCTGGACGGGAGGCAACAAACTCTTCAAAGACATTTTGTACTGCCTCTCGGGAATTGAATTTTTTACCTTCTAAAAAGTTGTCTAAATTTTGGAAAAAGTAATAGTCGGTAGGTGCAAGGTCTGGTGAGTATGGCGGATGAGGGAGAGCTTCCAACCCCAGCTCTTGCAGCTTGGAGACTGTCTGTTGCGCAGTATGGGGTCGCGCGTTGTCGTGAAGGAGCGGTGGGGACGACCGATTGACCAAAGCTGGTTGGAGATGTGCAAGCTTCTCCATCATTCTCTCCAGTTCTTCACAGTTCACATCTGCATTAATGCTCATGCCGTTTTATAAAAAGCTGTGGTGAATCACACCCGCACTAGACCACCAAACAGTGACCATCACCTTTTTAGGGGTCATTTTTGGTTTAGGGCATTACTTTGGTGCTGAACCAGGGTCTAACTTGCTGAGCGCTTTCGATTGTCGAACAGAATCCATTTTTCGTCGCACGTAACAATTCGTTTCAAAATTCCTTCATTTCTTTGCCTGTTGAGCAGCGCAAGGCAGGTCTTGACGCGTACGTTGCGCTGGTGATCGTTAAGGTCGTGGGGCACCCATTTATCAAGCTTTTTTACCTTGCCAATTTGTCGCAAATGAATCAATATTGTTTTGATGCTTACATTAAAAGCTGCTGCAAGCTCAGCTGTAGATTGAGTTTCGTCAGCTTCCACAATCGCCTTTAATTCATTATTGTTAACCAAAGTCTCCGGACGACCACGAGCTTCGTTTTTCAAGTCATAAATTCCAGAACGGAACCGGGAAAACCAATAACGGGTTGTGCGTTCGTTTGTACAGTTCTCTCCGTAAACGTTTTTGATGTTACGTGCCGTTTGTGTCGCGTTGGTGCCACGACGGAACTCATATTCCATAATTACACGAATTTTTAAAGTATCCATTATGACGAAAAATGTTCAAATGTAATGAAAATACAACGCTAATCAAAAAACAAGAGACTGAGTTTGTAAATAGAATGTCATGGTTTTAAAAGAAAATTAATTTGAATTTAGAATACAGAGCCATTACAAACTTTTTTTTATTTGAAATGACCAGTACTGAAGAACGGCAATTTCATAGGTAAAGACCTAATATTTGCGCTCCGCGCTCCTGCACCTGCTCCCACAGTGGATGTATTCACGCTCCTGGGGCGTGCAATGGAGCGCGCTCTGTGCTCCAATAGGGAATATGTTATGTCAATAGCGCGCGAAAAATGGTGGCGTTTGAATAGCTCAAATTTAGTCGGTGTTTTAAATTTCACTTTGAAAATTAGTTTGGCTATTTTGCAACCTATTTATATTTTTTTCTATGTTATGGAGACTTATATGATCAGATTAAGAAATAAAATAAAGACATGCATATTCCCTATTGGTGGCGGTTTTTGGTCGATCACAAAGGAGAGCTCAGTATGTTCGTAGACGCGAGCAACATATCACCTTTAGTGCGTACGTGTCGTATATCACGCTCCACGCTCCGTTAAATGGAGTGGTCGAAAGAAAAATGATGAGATTTGAGTTCCAACACCAATATATTCGGAGTATTCGGACGTCTTTCTTGTAAATGTCAGATTCCCAAAAGCGAGGAGGGCTTCTATAATAGTCTTCGAGAAGATAATGAAATAAAATAAATGCTGCACTAGCCACTAATGGTGACGACATGTTCGCAAGAGGACTGTGGAGCATGCGTGTTTCTATGGAGATGCGCTTACCGTCTCCATCAGAGCGGCGGCAGGAGGGCGGAGCGCAAATAGTTCGCGAACATAGTGGATACCCAGCTTAAGGGACTCGAGTGGACCCGGTATGTAGAGAAATGGATAGAATAAAATCGTCACTTTCATATTTTCTGGTATATGTGTTTGAGTGAGAAAATTATTATTTTAGTCTTATTTTTTTAATGGTATAAGGGTAGGGTAGAAGGACGGCCTAGATTGCCTACAGCAAGTGAAGGAGAAAATGGGAGTAGTTGCCTTTAAAGGAGTTAAACAAAAAACAGAGAGGAGTGGCGATTGCTCCAACGACAAGGGCCCTTAAATTGAAGCTCTTAAATTGAGAGAGAGAAGGATAAAAATGAGCAGGCGTGTCACCTGACCACCTACATCTCTTGAGCCACAAATACTTACGTTGCTACGTTTGAGTGTTAGACCAGAATCAGTTAGGGGGGAGGCTGGGGGAGTTTGAGGCAGCAATCCCCTCCTCTCCTCACTCCTCGGTGACAAGCAATGAAATAATTGCTTGACAACCAGTTTTTGTCTCAGGCCATGGTATTACTCCGAAATCAGGCAATCAGTAGAAGGTACATAACACACACAACCAATAGTAGGTGGAGATAAGATGATTCCTATTCCAAGTAAAACGTTAATGTTTATATGCAGTAGTGATAATATACATTATTCACCCGTGTCTCCTTTTAGCACATACGAAGGTCAGACGTTAAATTTACATGTGCAACGCAAAATTATTTTTCATTCGCCAATTGCTGATAAAGTGATGCTGCAAGTCACATAGTGTTGTGTAGAATTTCTATTGGTGATTAGGATCGTCAGCAATAGACATCACTGGTGTCGATAGGCACCAAATACTGATCACCTGACGATTTTAACAATTTCTTTGAACAGAATGTATTACCCGTGCGGTGACGGATTAAAAATATGAAGTGTCACCATCCCTATTCACCCCATGGGTGTCGTAAGAGCCACTTATGGGAGCAAACTAAGCAAGCCAATTACACTGCAAAAAGAAGGTAAATTTGAAAAACCCTATGGCCTTTACCAAATCTTTTTTTTTTATATATGTCCCTACCAAAATGACTACTCTGCCTGATGGAAAGCATAAGCAGAATCCATGAGTGGTGGTCACCATACTCATTGCGAATGCATACAATGCTTAGATTGTCCATAAGCTATTATTTTTAGTTTTAAGTGGCAAACAAGTATTATTTTTTAAGTGGCAACCCTAGTATCAGTTAGTGCCTATATAAGGCATCGACAATAAATAATCTCCCGTTTTTTCTCGCTGATCGAGACACTAAAAAGAAACTAAGAAAAAAATAATGTAAACTGTAAGATACAGGCGACCCACACTATGGCGGTCTAGTGATGCTTCTGCATCATTGTGCCTCGCACTCACCAACGAAACACGACAGCACGAACACTGTCATTTTACGTTGATGTTTTGTGCGAGGGTAGTACCACCCCGGTCGTCGGGGTTCCAGGGTTTTCCTTGCTAGGGTACACCTGGTTCCCCGGCTTCTAGTACCCCAGACGTCGTGCGGTTTTAGTCGGTTCGAGTCCGACATGCCACCAGAAGGTGGTATCCGAGGGGACTGCCGCACGAAAAAAAAATAGTACCACCCCGGTCGAGCTGGCCCATTCGTGCTGAAATCATTGTGGCTGTCTCCTAGGCGAAAACCTCCTTTTTAAGAGGAGATAAGTCCAGCATCGGCAGGGACTGCTAAAGGTTGTTGATGATGATGATATGTGTGAGAGTCGAGAATGTATAAATTTTATTATTTAACACAACAGCTGAACCAATTTGCATGCCATTTAGCAGACAAATTATTGACTACCTGGATTAATGAGTATACTCCTTACCATAGTAAAAAATTAACAACTGGGTTTGACAAGAGCAGGACGAGTTTCGAATTTTGTGAATTCTCTATACGTCTGTGGAATTAATTTAGTTATTGTTTTTTTTTAAGTTATGACAACTCCCGCATTAGGAATATACATCCTGTGTCGCGGGGGACTTTACAAACTTTATATGGATGTGAATAGTTAATTTGATCTGTTCTGTATTATGATGATAAGAAATGTATAACACAGTTAATACAATAGATATTGTTACTAGACATTTCAATAATGACTTGTTTACATTTATATTGTTTAATTGAAATAATTAAAATATTTTTATTTTCAGTAACATCACTACCTTTAACAGTCCACTGCTTGATATATGCCTCTGCTTAGAAAGGTTTATTTTTATTGACTTCAGTCACTAGTTTCATTATTTTGAAATATTTTTTATTGAATACTTCACATACATCTGATGAAATGATTACAAGCAATGGTTTACACTTTTTATCATTTATGATATTAATATTTTTATCATTTTTCGTTTTTATTTCCCCATTATTTTATCTATATGTATGTAGTTTATATATTATTATGTGTTATCTGGACTGTTTTTTTACGTATGGAAAACCGCTCGGGACGTCAGCCAACCGAGGTTATCGGTAGGCGATGTGTCGGAATCGAATTGATTAGAAAACTATACCTCTGGATCTCTAGTGAAATGTTACTAGGACCTAAGATCACTATATCCTGTATGATAAGTTGACTGCACAGTTAGCCTAGTGGTATAAGCGGTCGCCACGCCGCTTTCCACTGCACCAAGTGTCGTGGGTTGAAATCCCATACGGGACAACACTGTGTGATCCACAAATTGTTGTCCTGAGTCTGGGTGTTCTTTGTGTCCCGTTACATGTATGTTTGTAAACTCCCGCGACACATTCCTAATGCGGGAATTGTCTTTAAAGTACAAAGAATAAGTTTTAAATTCCTAATTTTAAAAAAAGGTTAGAAGCTGCATCTACTTTCTTTACTTGCCCTAATTTACTGTTTCATCATCTAGAGTCTCAACCGTTAGAGCTATCTTAAAATTCTGGTAGCTAGTAGCTTATTCATCTATACTTATATTAAAAATTTAACAGGTCCAATTCTGTACATCTACACTATTATATAAAGAGGTAAAGTTTGTGAGTTTGTGACGTTGTAGGGGGTAATCTCCGGATCTACTGAACCGATTTTGAAAATTCTTTTACCACTAGAAGGCTACGTTATTTGTGAGTGACATAGGATTTATAATAACCCGAAAAGTGGAAAGACTTTTTTGTGGTAGCCGGATTTGCAAAGTAAGTCGGAGAAAAAAATGTTTACCGCCCAACGAAGTGGGCACGGGTCAGCTAGTTGGATATAAGAACAATGGAATTTATTTCCATTGAATATTATACAAGAAAATACATTTCGATATATTTAATTTAGTTATACATGCCCCAAGTGATGAATCATGAAGGCTGACAGCCCACCTGATAGTATCGTTTGAAGAACGTCTTATCAACAAGTAAGCAGTTGTTGTGCTAAGATAACGGTACAATTTATTGGCAATAAAGTATTATGATAAAATAAGTATTGCTGTAATAACAATTAATGATATCAATCAGTGTTTCTTAGACTTATATTTGGTTTTTAAATCTTACTCCCTATCCCCCTAAATGGGAAAGTTTGTAAGTATGTATGTTGTTACTCTTTTCATAAAAACAACTTCTTACAGCGGATACCCGACGGACTACGTAAAAATTTTATGTTGATGTAATACCTATTTTTTTTTTATGTTTGATCCTGCCAAAATGACTCTACTCTGCCTGATGGAAAGCATAAGCAGAATCCAAGAGTGGTGGTCACCATACTGCGAATGCAGACAATGTAACAATGCAGCATGGTGACCCACACCATGGTGGGCTAGTGTTGCTTCAGCATCATTGGGCCTCCGGTCTCGCACTCACCAACGAAACACGACAGCATAATCGCTGTCATTTTACGTTGATTTTCTGTGCGATGGTAGTGCCGCCCCGGTCGAGCCTGCCCGCTCGTGATCAGCGGGTCTCTACTGCCTAACATTATTAAAATTTACCACATAAAAAAAATTACATTGTAATTCTTGAAATTGATTTATAATTACCTTGTCATGAGTTAAGTAGTGTTTGTATTAAATACTAGTGGTTGCCCGCGGCTCCACCCGCGAATATGTCGGTTATTGCGGCAAATAGTAGCCTATGTGTTATTCTGATGTATTAGCTATATTACTGTAAAGTTTAATCCAAATCCGTTCAGTAGTTTTTGCGTGAAAGAGTAACAAACATCCATCCATACTTACAAACTTTCGTGTTTATAATATTAGTATAGATATGTATTGTTATGATAAGCATGAACATTTAAAAATTTTGCATGTCAGAACAGACTTACGACAACAGATTTACAACTTTTGTACTGTATTTCTGCAATTTAAATATCATTTCATTTCATATCGGGCGAAGACGCGGGAAAAAGATAGTATATACATTATTTGGCTTAATTTTTTGTGAGATACATATAAGGGAGCAAACAAGCAGAAAGGTAATGTAAATGACTACCGTAGGCTATGATCACCGAACAAGCATCAGAAGTGCATTGTTTTTTCATTTCAAACCGAGGAATGACGTGTTAGGGTTCTACAATCTCACTTAATGAAAAGCAAGGAAAGAGTGGCTTACACCAGATTCCAAAACCAAAATTTTGACGTTTATAATTGAATGTTATTGCAAATGTGCAAGAGTGAGTACGTTTAGTCATTCTTGCTTCATAATGTGTATCGTGAAATAAACAGTGTTGATATAGCAGGTGCGTGTGCCGTTGTGTGCATTGCATTGGCCAATCAGTGATAAAAGACCTTTTTTGTTGATTAATATTTTTTATTTTTAATCTACATTGTTAACGAATGTTAATAGTGAGTCATTGTTTGACAGTTACATTTAAATTAGGCCTAATGTTCTTTTTATTGATATCAAATTAAGAATTAGTATTTTTTTTAATTTAAAATAAATTTTATTAGTAAATCTCATTTACAGATTTTTAGATTGACTCATATGATAAATATATATTACAATCAAGTATTTTATATTTAAAAGAAAGAATTCAAAGAATATAAGAAATAAAGAATAATTTAATGAAGCCTCATTAGTATTGCATAAAAAAACAGCTTGTATTATGCATGCATGTGAGGCCCAAAACAGTAGTGGCAAGATGTTATAAATCCAGCTGCTCTCCCCATAGGTCTGAATCTGGGTGACCTTGACTTGAATATTCCGACCTAACATCCCGTTAGGCCTGAACACGGATGACCTTGACCTTCACTATAACTTTGGTTTATACTATATTTATAAATTCTAAATCTTTTACTATCATAGTTTTCTAGAAAAAGATCTTTTACCACCAAAGTGTTACATTGATAAATAATACAAATATTGACCTCCCGGATATACTCCTGGGTTCTGCCACATCGTCCCACACTGTCAAAAGAGATAGCAATAGTTTAGAATTATTAATAAAAAAGAGATACATACACATGGTATTGTAATTCGGCTGGTCTTTAGATGTAAGGTTTTCGGAAGCCGTTTTGATTGGTTACCACTTACAGGTCACTATTTAATCTGGAACAAAAAAAAAAGAAAATGAAACATTCATTCAATTATAAAATACATCATGATTACTAACAGCCTATAATGGTGGCAGGCCGAATCCTCCTTTTTAAAGGTTCAGTGAATCCAACTCTTTAGAAAATTGCCAACTTTTGTTTCCATTCTGTCTACACCGAGTCACTAACAATTTGAAAAACATTCGAACTAAGCGTCTCCATTAGAGTCAATAAATATCTGCAAACAAGCGTACTTACGTTTTTGATGTTTACTGCCAAAAACAGAAAGAAACACGGTTCCCAACATTTGTTGACAATTTTTTTGCCAACACAAGGAAATTACATAAACTTTTGTCACCAACATGTGTTGACAACACAAAAGTTGCCAACTTTTGTTCGGTGGAGACTTGAGGCTCTCATTAGTTGTGGCCCACCGGTCAGATGGGCTAGTATAGGGTTTGTTTTAAGCTCTTTACCTCCGCCTCCGGTATCTTCACTCACTCAGTGAACACAGGGCTGTTTCACACTGATTTTCGGCCCGGCCGGCACATTCATGCCGAAGCGTGGCTCCCCCACGGACAAGTGGGTTATTGTTTAGTGAAACAGATAATACATTTCTTGGGCTGGCATGACACTATATATTCTTGGTATTTTCTCGGAAATTATGATAAAAGTATTTATCTGTCTTTGTCACCACACAGATGGAATACTTATCACAATTTCTAGATAAGGAAAGATTGTAGTTTCTAGATTATTCTTTCGTCTTAATATTTTTTAACAATTATAGTTTTGTTTGCTTCCTACAAGTGTGATAAGCTTGTTCAGATATTATCATATAGTCAGGTCTCCAACAGGTTATATCATTTTTTTTATTATGTAAAGTAAATGAGTAGACCAATCACTTTATGGTAAGTGACTACCAAGTCTAAGCCGCCCATGGATTCCAGTCACACAGTAATAATAACAAAATTAAGTTAGTTCGTAAAGTGTTATCCAGACGCAGACTTATGGCATTGTGTTATAGGTCGTATTTTTCTTCGTATTTATGTATCTTTTCTAGATACATAAATAAATACATATTGTATTAAAATATGAAAAGATTATTTATAATTGACCTCAAAAAAAATTGTAGAATGGATAAATAGTTACCTTGGCTTCTAAGGATTTAACACAGACACGCATAAAAGAAATGAAAACAGACAACAGACCGCACAACTAACTGACATCTGATTTATATTTAAACTTGTACACTTAAGTCGCAATACTTTATTGATAATCGCACATGAAATATAATAATAACACTGAGGTAATAAACAAGAAACGTAAATAAAGACGTTTTGTATTGATCTTATAATTATGACAACACACGAAACTGTGGTGCAATATAATGACTGTTTTATTTCCGTTGAAATGTCATTTCACTAACAAATTAACAATGCATGCGTTTTACCCGTTAAATAACTACGAATCATGGAAACTGAACATTTTCGACGACGAAATTAGAATCCGATCTGCGAATATCGGAAAATGGAAGCATGGAAAGTACTAGATGTGAACGTAACAAAAAGATAGAACTAAACAATACAAAAAGTAAACAAATACTAAATACCTGGTATATGATGAAATCAGTAGAAAATTAACAAAATACAAAGATTCCCAAAAATATCACTTTTTCTTGCAAGAATAACAACTTAATCGCACTAATTCCGTCACACAACAGTACCGAATGAGACTGTTCAAAAGACTAAAAAAATTAAAAAATTATTGCTTGCCTACGGCTACAAATTACAGTTTCTAAACAGAGCGATGACTAATAATTCTCGCACCTCATAGGTCAGGCCTCAAGAGAACTTGAGTTCTTATTGGTTAATATTTAACAAGTGGATAATTTCGACCAATCGTGTTTCTGGGAAGAGAAAAGCAATCGCGGAATTTCTGAACCATAGAGATTGCAGTCTTGAATCAGAGTTGCCGTTTTAATCTAATTAAAAACTAAACACACTACAGTTTTTTTTCTTCAAATTAATAGTCGTTCATTGAAATGAACACTCAATCAAAACTCATGATCGTTAAATGCTACAAAATATTTTGTAATTATTTAATCTTCTTTCCAAGCCAAAGAATGTGTCAACCATAGATATAGAATACTATTATTATTATTATTCTCTTTATTTCATTTATATATACATATTAATTACATTTTTAAATATAAATATAAAAACAAATACATTTAAAAATATAAAAAATAGTAGACCACCGACCTCGGGTACAGGGACCAAGAAACCGGTGGTTAGGGCTCCAGAGACAGGAACCTCCTCACAATACGAGCCGTGTCAAGGAGGACTGCCTTCTGCATCAGACCCTTGATCCAGCCCTCTAACGTGAGCCTCTTAAGATGTTGGTCGAGGCTCTTGGCTATCAATCCGTGAGCAGATACGACTATCGGAACAATGATTACCGAATCCACATTCCACATATCGACAATCTCGTGAGATAAATCCAAATATTTTATTTGTTTTTCTTTTTCAACTTTCACGAGATTCTCGTCATGAGGAACGGCGATATCGACAATCATTGCGCGGCGCTCTAATCGATCTATCACCACAATATCAGGCTTATTGGCAACAATAGTCTTGTCCGTGATAATAGATCGATCCCAATATAACGTAGCACGACCATTCTCGAGAACTGGGTCGGGCACATACCTGTAGTATGGCACCTCTGAATTCACAAGTCTGTATTTAAGGGCAAGCTGTTGATGTACGATCCTGGCTACTTGGTTGTGCCTGTGCAAATATTCGCCGTTAGCAAGACGAGAACAACCAGAAATAATATGCCTGATAGATTCTCCAGGACGGTGACATGCCCGACAGATGTCGACCGTACCATCTTTCAGGATATACTTCCGATAGTTATTCGTCATGATAACTTCGTCCATAATCGCACAAACAAAGCCTTCGGTTTCTCCGAAGAGATCACCATACCGTAGCCAGGAAGTTGAGGCCTTGAAGTCTATATCAGGCCCATTAAGAGCCCGATAAAACCGACCATGAAGTTCTTTGCCCTTCCATACCTCCCTGCGATCATCAGTACCACGTACTACAGGTTTACGCCAATTCTCTTTAGCCAAAGCGAGCGGAGTGAGTCCGGTATCCACTGCAACTACATTACGATGCACTCCCACATCAGTGTGAAGAAAATATTCTCTAAGATTCTATATCTCGCGATTGTGTAAGGTCTTGATATTTAATAGTCCACGACCCCCAAACTTTCGCGGGATATACAACCTCATAACCGATGACCGTGGGTGATGCATTCGGAATGCAGTCAGCAATGTACGGACTCTCCGGTCTAGGGCATCTAATTCGGTCTGAGTCCATCTAAGTATACCAAAGGAATACATCAGAACCGGCATGACCCAACCATTGTAGGCTCGCACCTTGTTACCGCCTGATAAAAGACTTAATTATTATTATTTAGCTTGGTTTTGAAAGAAATTGGATTTTCTTATAAAAAATCAAACAAACGTAAAATATTGATGGAGCGTCACGTCGTTACTATGGCTCGCTGCGAATTTTTGAGCGAAGCCAAAAAGATATCAGATTGGTCAAATGTTATTTTGACTGACGAGACTTGGTTAAATGCAAACCACACAGTATATAAGAACTGGACTGGTTCAGTGCCAATGGGAAAAGGTGAACGCCTTATCATATGCCATGCAGGGTCTACGAAAGGATTCGTGTCAGATGCTTTACTGGCCTTTAAATCCAAGAAAACAGTGGACTACCACGATGAAATGAACGCAGAGATTTACGAAGGATGGTTTAAAGAAATGGTGCAATCTCTGGAAGAACCGTCCATAATTATTATGGACAATGTTACATATCACTCCAGACAAATTGATAAAATGCCGACGCAGGCCAATAAAAAACAAGAGATAATTGACTGGCTCTAACTTCATGGCGAAAATGTGCATAGTACTTTATTAAAAGTAAAATTAGTGAATATTTTAAAATAAAAAAAAAGCCTTCCTAAAATATATATTACCGACGAAATAGGTGCCGAATGTGGTCATTGGGTTCTTCGACTTCAGCCGTATCATTGCCAGTACAATGCTATAGAACTAATATGGGCAGAAATCAAAGGACACGCCGCTCGAAACAATACCCATCCCCCATAAGGCAAACGAGATGATGGATTTATTAAAAAATGCATGTGCGGAAGTAAAACATTATAGCGTCGGATTGGGGAATTCATGTGGCATTCGATAATATATAAGTACAGGACCTTATAATATATGCTAGGGAGAGCTCATTGAGTGACAGTGACGATTCATAAGATTTTAATTAAAATAAATAAATTAAGAATCAACACAATATAATTACATCTTGTAATGAAATGTAATATGAGTTGATGAATTTGTACAAAATTATCTGGCAATAGTTTAGTTTCTTACACTTTGTAAAAAAATTATCGGGTCTGTTATCGTATTGCGTTTATCGATAGCTCCATCCCTATGAGTTTCCATCCATCTGCTATGACCTTGTACGTGCGTAAGCGTCATATTTTTAATAAATAATGTATACATAATGTAAAAAAGACGCTCGTTCAAGTTTCCACAAAGAGCTGTCATCGAGAAAATAAAGAAATGGTAATAGTATTATAGCTTTGTGTGTTACATGTCCGAAATATTTATTTATTTATTATTATTTATCTATTGATAAAATATATGGACTAGACTAATATCTATACAAATAAATAAAATTGGAGTATATATTATTGTAATATATATTTATATTATAAAGCTGCAGAGTTTGTTTGTTTGTTTGAACGCGCTAATCTCAGGAACTACTGGTCCGATTTGAAAAATTCTTTCAGTGTTGGATCAAGTTAATCAATCAATGGAGTCAATTTATCGAGGAAGGCTATTGGCTATATTTTATTTTCAAAAAAATTTGAGATCCGTAATAAAATTGCTATTTCAAGGTGTGAAATCGAAAACCTATTTTTGCGTGCGCTGCAAAAAGTATTGACAATAGAACAAAATAATATATTATGGGTTTGTAGGTCCCATTAAGATCTACAAAAAAGTCTGAGAGAGCATATATCTAACTATCATGGTTTAGTCACAATAACCGCTTTTGTGTTCAAAAAAACTATTAAATTGTCTGAAGAAAGAAACAACGTTAAATGTGTATCGTAATATTAATCCTTATCCAAATAAAGCATTATGTTATCAAGGGTATTTATGTAGAAGTATAATACTTTTTGTATCATCCCATTCGGACATTTCGTTTAGAAGTTATCACGAGTATAAGACGCTAAGAGTAAGTACCTAATAATGAGTTATTTGTTAAAGAGTTTTTATCAACATAATACCTAATATTAATCTTTATTCAAATAAATGTGTTGTTGATTATGAGTATTGATCTTAGAAGATCTATACTATTATATAAAGCTAAAGAGTTTTTGTTTGTTTGAACGCGCTAATCTCAGGAACTATGGGTCCAATTTGAAAAAGTTCTTTCAGTGTTAGATAGCCCGTTTATCGACGAAGGCTATAGGCTATATATCATCACGCTATGACCAATAGGAGCGGAGTGCCAATGAAGAATGTTTCAAAAACGGGGGGAAATTATTACGCTACGGGCAATAGGAGACGCAAACGACGTTGCGTGGGTCAGCTATTAATATTATAAAGCAGAAGAGTTTGTTTATTTGAACGCGCTAATCTCAGGAACCGCTGGTCCGATTTGAAAAATTATTTCAAATCAAATCAAATCAAAATCATTTATTCATCTAAGACAAGTGACACTCACGAACGTCAAATTGAAGCTATAGTTCAAAATTATAGAACGACACAAACAGACGCCACAGCATGTGCTGTATTGTCGAGGTAAATTAGGCGAAAACACCAAAAATCTACTGCCTGCCTGTGTCGATCCATAACTTCCTGTTTCCAAAATGCGTAGAGCTCATGAGAAGAATACTGGCAAAGAAACTCATGGCTACTCTTTTTCAAAATCTGATTTTCAGGTACAATAGTATTAGTATTACATGTAAGGTAAACAGTATGCAAGCTGTTGCCACCTGAAATTCCTTTTATTAAAAAGCTTTCAGTGTTGGATAGTACAGTTATCGAGGAAGGCCATAGGCTATATATCATCAAGCTAAGACCAATAGAAGCAGAGCACCAATGAAGAATGTTACAAAAACGGGGGTAAATTTTTACGCCAAGAGCAATAGGAGACGCAAACGACGATGCGTGGGTCAGCTAGTCTATACTAATATTATAAAGCTGCAGAGTTTGTTTGTTTATTTGTTTGTTTGTTTGAACGCGCTAATCTCAGGAACTACTGGTCCGATTTGAAAAATTCTTTCAGTGTTGGATAGTCCATTTATCGAGGAAGGCTATTGGCTATATTTTATTTTCAAAAAAATTAGGGATCCGTAAGAAAATTGCTATTTTCTAACCCAAGGTGTGTAATCGAAAACCTATTTTTGCGTGCGCTGCAAAGACTATTGACAATAGAACAAAATAATGTATTACGGGTTTGTAGGGCCCATTAAGATCTACAAAAAAGTTCGCGAGAGCATATATCTAACTATCATGGTTTAGTCACAATAACCGCTTTTGTGTTCGAAAAAATTATTAAATCGTCTGAAGAAAGAAACTACGTTAAATGTGTTTCGTAATATTAATCCTTATCCAAATTAAGCATTATGTTATCAAAGGTATTTATGTAGAAGTAAAATACTTTTTGTTTTATCCCAATCCGACATTTCGTTTAGAAGTTATCACGAGTATAAGACGCTAAGAGTTAGTACCTAATAATGAGTTATTTGCCAGAGTTTTTATCAACATAATGCCTAATATTAATCTTTATTCAAATAAATGTGTTGTTGATTATGAGTATTAGATCTTAAAAGAGTATAATAAATACATCTATACTAATATATAAAGCTGAAGAGTTTGTTTATTTGTTTGAACGCGGTAATCTCAGGAACTACTACAATTTGAAACAATTTGGTACAATTTGAAAACTTATTTCAGTGTTAGATAGCCCATTTATCGAGGAAGGCTATCCATACTTCCATACTTTATATATTATAAATGCGAAAGTAACTGTCTGTCTGTCTGTCTTGCTTTCACGGCCAAACCGCTGCACCGATTACAATGAAATTTGGTACACAGATAGTCTAGAGCCTGAGAAAGGACATAGGCTACTTTTTATTGCGAAAAAAGGCAATAAGGGGTTGAAAGGGGGGATGAAAGATTGTATAGAAGAGTGGTGGTTCAATCGCCACACGCCTGCGCGTTACCTTGGTGACACCGGGCGTCTTGGCAACGAGTAAATAAGGATGTGAAATTCATAAAAAATATTTCTCCTTTTCAACGAAGACTTAAATTAATATAATAATAATAATATAATAAATAACATACATTCATAAATATGATTTGTATGTTCATTATATTAATAGAAATAAGTAAGAAAAATTACAAAACAGTGTATACAGTGTCGTCATTTTAAGCTAAAATCTTAAACTTTGTATTTTAGGCTGTTGATTACATATAAATAAAAATGTCATTTAAATTTTGTAAAAATTTTAAGATCAAGGGGATAAAATAGCAATAGGGGATGAAAGTTTGTATGGAAATATGCAAGGTTTGTGAAGGCAAGGCAAGGCCTATGTCCAGCAGTGGATTGCGATAGGCTGATGATGATGATGCAAGGTTTGCGAAAATGTTTCACGAGTTTGGGACAGGAGACAAAATATTCGAGCTATTCAGATGTAACATTTACTGAGTTATCACAATATGCCTAAGTGTGCTTGCCCGAACGGGCAGACATGTGAGGGCAGACGACTGTGCCGCATGCGGATGTTGAATTTTGCTACTACAAATTCGTTATTATTCACTAGGATTCGATTTGTTTACATGATTTTTTGTTTATTCAAATAATTTTCTTCGTGAAAAAATCCGAAGGAAAAGTATCCGGCGGGATTTAAACACAAAAAAAAGCAAGAGGGGTATGCCGCAAGATGAAATAAATGCCTGTATGAAACATATGTATTATGGGTACATGTTAAAAAGTTTTGTCTTACTACAATTATGCGAGTACAACTTCACAATGACTTATGAGCAGTGTCAATATGCAAATGCTCTTCTAAAAATAGGAGATGATTGTATGCCGAATGACAGTAACGACATGATTACACTGAGACGTGAGTTCTGGTATATGATAGCACACATGATCTAAAAATAATATATTTTCTGATCCGCCGACTAATGAGACAGTTATCAAATAAACGAACGGATCATGTCAGACGTGGAGGAAGATGTTAACGAATACCTCTCAGGAAACAATGCAAGGGAAACTGAACCAGTCATATCATAGCTTATGCATAAAGTTTTTTAAATCTTTAGAATTATCAGGAGCGCGTTCCCATAAGTTAAGAATGAAAGTTAATGTTCCAGTCCTATTAATAAGAAATCTTGAGCGACAAAGATATGTAATGGTACACGGCTACAAAATACACATCTGGGGTACAACATTGTAAAAGAAAATGTTTCAATTCCCCGTATTCCAATAATTCAAACTTATTTGCAATTTCAATTTAAAAGAATGCAGTTTCCGCTGAAAACAACATTTGCACTACCAATTATCAAAGCCCAAAGACAGACGGTTAAAGTTGCAGTTCATTTAAAAAAAAACATGTTTTTCAAATGGGCAGCACAATCGCGTGTATCAAATCAGCTAAATCACTATATTTTGACAAAGGATGGCAAATCAAAAACGTAGTATTTTAAAATTGAAAAAATTGAGAATTTGCTCAGACAGAGAAAACTCAAGCAGAATTCAACAGTGGAGGCAACCATACTCGCTGTGAAAGCAGACAATGCAGAACCAAACCGTTTGGTTCGAGAGCGTATTTCTAAGACTGAGGCGGTGACTTCCAAGACCAGCACGTGTTGTTCTGTAGAGGAAGGGAGAAGGTGGGATCAGTTTGAAGAACGCTTCAGAACACTCTCCATGGTAAAGCGGTAGAGGACTGCCATAGAGGCGATATCTCTCCGCAACTGCAGAGGCTCAAAGCAATCGGTAGTATTGGGACTGTTGATAATGCGGACTGATTGCCGCTGCAAAAGATCGAGAAAATCAATGCCTAGATCCATCACAAAGATGAGAACAGTACGGACGAGCGTATCTGGGTCTTATAAAGGAGTCACAAATGCTCGGGCGCGAAAACCCGTCTCACCCTGTTCAGGCTGTCTTAGTGGTGCCCTCGATGTACTCCCGTGGGTTGAGGTCTCGGCAAATATCCATGCCCAGGACACCGAGCTTATCCCGTAGTGGCAGTTGAGTGCTCTGAAAAGTGGGGAGGGGAAGAAACGGAGACTTTTTGGTAGAGAACGGGCACACCTGTGTTTTCTTAACGTTGAACTCGACCAGATTCTCATCACCCCATTGTTAAATGCGGTTCAAAACCCGGTCAAGCTCAGCGACAAGCTCCTATCCATTTTCCTCAACGTCTACTATCTTGGCTGCAGGGTATCAATGTATATTGCCAAGGGCTAATATGTCATTGACATGCAGAAGAAACATCTTGGGCGACAGGACCGAATTCTGAGGTACGCTAGCGTTTACCTCCATAAAAACATAGGCCGCGCCGTCCGTCGCAAAGAACCCGAATGCGAAGGCGCTGATGAAGAAAAGAGTCAATCTAGAGACGACTCTAGGAGGCAGACCGAATGCTTAGAGGTCGGAGAGAAGCGAACGGTGCAAGAACAGGTTGAAAGCCTTGGCCATGTCGAATGTCGAAATAAGCTCATACAAAATACTTTTTATTTTATGTACTTATATAAATACTTAAATATGTTTTTAAAAGTGAAAAGTGTGTCTTATTTTAAAAATAATATTAGCCTTAATAATTAAATCTGCTACCCAAAGTCACTGTTCCACGCGGACGAAGTCGCGGGCTCAGCTAGTCTATACTAATATTATAAAGCTGCAGAGTTTGTTTGTTTGTTTGAACGCGCTAATCTCAGGATCTACTGGTCCGATTTGAAAAATTCTTTCAGTGTTGGATAGTCCATTTATCAAGGAAGGCTATAGGCTATATCTTATTTTCAAAAAATTTGAGATCCGTATGAAAATTGCTATTTTGTAACCAAAGGTGTGAACTCGAAAACCTATTTTTGCGTGCGCTGCAAAAAGTATTGACAATAGAATAAAATCATGTATTACGGGTTTGTAGGTCCTATTAAGATCTACAAAAAAGTCCGCGAGAGCATATATCTAACTATCATGGTTTAGTCACAATAACCGCTTTTGTGCTCAAAAAAATTATTAAATCGTCTGAAGAAAGAAACTACGTTAAATGTGTATCGTAATATTAATCCTTATCCAAATAAAGCATTATGTTATCAGAGGTATTTATGTAGAAGTAAAATACTTTTTGTTTCACCCCATTCGGACATTTCGTTTAGAAGTTATCACGAGTATAAGACGCTAAGAGTTGGTACCTATTATTGAGTTATTTGTCAAAGAGTTTTTATCAACATAATACCTAATATTAGTCTTTATGCAAATAAATGTGTTGTTGATTATGAGTATTAGATCTTAGAAGAGTATAATAAATACGTCTGTACAAATATATAAAGCTGAAGAGTTTTTCTTTGTTTGAACGCGCTAATCTCAGGAACTACTGGTCCAATTTGAAAAAGTTCTTTCAGTGTTAGATAGCCCGTTTATATATATTTCATCACGCTATGACCAATAGGAGCTGAGTACCAATAAGAATGTTTCAAAACGGGGGGAAATTATTACGCTACGGGCAATAGGAGACGCAAACGACGTTGCGTGGGTCAGCTAATCGCGCTAATCTCAGGAACTATTGGTACAATTTGAAAAATTCTTTCAATGTTAGATAGCACATTTATCGAGGAAGGCTATAGGTTATATATCATCACGCTAAGACCAATAGGAGCGGAGCACCAATGAAGAATGTTTCAAAAACGGGGGAAAATTATCACGCTACGGCAATAGGAGACGCAAACGACGTTGCGTGGGTCAGCTATACTAATATATAAAGCTGAAGAGTTTGTTTGTTTGCTTGAACGCGCTAATCTCAGGAACTACTGGTCCAACTTGAAAAAAATTATTATTATAAATGCGAGAGTTACTCTGTCTGTCTGTCTGTCTTGCTTTCACGGCCAAACCGCTGCACCGATTTGAATGAAATTTGGTACACAGATAGTCTAGAGCCTGAGAAAGGACATAGGCTACTTTTTAATGCGAAAAAGGGGTTGTAAGGGGTTTAAAAGGGGATGAAAGGTTGTTCTGGGAGTTCACTCGCCACACGCCTGCGCGTTACCTACGTCGGGCGTCTTGATAACGAATAAACAAGGCTGTCACAATCATAAAAAATATTTCACTTTTTCAATGAAGACTTAACAATGATAGCAATGATATTATATATATAAAAATTAAATATTAAGATATTAAGTATATATTCGTCAATCTGATTTGTATGTTCATTATATTAATAGAAATAAATAAGCCAAATTAATATAATTAATTAACAGCGTTTCTTAACTTCAAAATTCTCTACAGAAGTATCGTCATTATAAGCTAGCTGTTGGTTAGATATGAATAAAATGTAAATAATATCGATCCTGATCAGCTGACTAATGAGATAGTTATCAATTAAACAAACGGATCATGTCAGGCGTGGAGGGAGATGTTGTCGAATACTTAAAGTCTTTAGAAATATCAGGAGTGCCTACCCATAAGTTGAGGCTGCAAGTTAATGTTCCAGTACTATTAAATGAGGTATCTTTAGCGCCAAAGCAATGTAATAGTACATGGCTAAATATTACACAACTGGAATGGCAAAAGAAGATAATGTTTTAATTCCCCGTATTCCAATAATTCCAACTTATTTGATATTTTAATTTAAAAGAATGCAGTTTCCGCTGAAAACAGCATTTCCAATAACAACATTATCAAAACCCAAGGACAGATGCTTAAAGATACAGTTTTTTTTCTCATGGGCAGCATACTCACGTATATCAAATCCACAAAATCTCCATATTTTGGCAAAATATGGCAAAAGAAAAAACGTAGTTATTAAAATTGTATGTCAGCCTGATGGAAAACTCAAGCAGTATCCAACTGTGGGGGCAACCATACTCACTGGGAAAGCAGACAATGAAGTATTGCGTCCTACACTATGACGGCTTAGTGAGATGCTTTTTCACGCCCCACTTAAAGGCCCCGGGATCATAGTGGGAGAGAAACACGTGCACTGGGAGTGAGTTACAGTTTTTAGCTGCTCGGCACAGGAAGGATGAACCAAACCGTTTGGTTTGAGAGTGAACATGTTATTCTGCAGAGGAAGGGAGAAGGGGGACCAGTTGGAAGAGCTCCTCAGAATACTTCCAATGATGCAGATGGTAGTGGACTGCTATAGAGGCGATATCTCTACGCAGCTGCAGAGGTTCAAGGAACTCGGTGGCTTCGGGACTGTTGGTAAAGCGGACTGTTCGCCATTGCAACCGATCGAAAGCATCAAGCAAATACTGCGCGGATCCATCACAAAGATGAGAACAGTACTCGAGGTCCCGGCAAATATCCATACCCAGGACACCGAGCTTACCCCGTAGTGGCAGTTGAGTGCTCTGAAAAGTGGGGAGGGAAAGGAATGGAGACTTTTTGGTAGAGAATGCGCACAACTGTGTTTTCGTAGCGTTGAACTCGACCAGATTCTTATCACCCCATTGTAAAATGCGGTTCAAAACCCCGTCGAGCTCAGCGACAAGCTTCTGTCGATTTTCCTCAACGTCTGCCAGCTGGGCTGAACGGTGTCAAAAATATCGCCCATGAACTGTGCTATCGTCTGCATAGCAATGTATGTTGCCAAGAGCTAACATGTCATTGATATGCAGAAGAAATAGTGTGGGCGACAGGACTGAACCCTGAGGTACGCCAGCGTTTACATCCAGAACATGAGAGGCCGTGCCGTTGCAAAGGCCCATAATGCGGCGCTGATGAAGAAAAGCGTCAATCCAGTGACAGGGTCTAGGAGGCGGACCGAATGCCGAGAGCTTGGAGAGAAGCGAGCGGTGCCAGACCCGGTCGAAATCAAATGTCGAAATAAGCTCATATAAACACTTTATATTTTATGTACATATATAAATACTTAAATAAGTTTTTAATAGTAAAACGTGTGTGTATTATTTGTAAAAAAAATCGGGTGGTGTCGTGGGATATCAGATAGGAATGAGTTCCATATCAAAAATACAAATGGCGCTATACTACATTTTTCGTTCACGAAATAAATAAATCATTGCAGATGGCGCTATACTAAATTTATAGTTTTCACAAAATTGTCTTAACCTCTTTATTTTATTTAAACTGATTTATAAAAATATATAAAAGTTCTATGCGAGATAAAGAAAATAAAACTATTCAGGTACCAATACAGTTTGTATCATGATTTTATATCGATAAAAATCCTACCTATATTAATAACGCGAAAGTTTGTTAGTATGGATGGATGGATGTTTGTTACTTTTTCACGCAAAAACTACTGAACGGATTTGGATAAAACTTTACAGTAATATAGCTTATACATCAGAATAACACATAAGCTACTATTTGCAGCGATAACCGACACACACGCGGGCGAAGCCGCGGGCAACAGCTAGTAATATTATAAAGCTGAAGAGTTTGTTTGTTTGAACGCGCTAGTCTCAGGAACCGCTGGTCCGATTTCAAAAATTCTTTCAGTGTTAGATAGCCCATTTATCGAGGAAGGATATAGGCTATATATCATCACGCTAAGACCAATAGGAGCGGAGCATCAATAAAGAATATTTCAGAAACGGGGGAAAATTATCACGCTACGGGCAATAGGAGACGCAAACGGGGTTACGTGGGTCTGCTAGTTTGTAATATTAAAATAACTGCTTTTTACTAAATGCATATGTATGTATACACGGCACATATTTTACAATAACAATTTTTACAATTTTTGTCTGCTTGTCTGTTTGTTTCGGCTAATCTCTGGAATGGCTAGACCGATTTTGACGGTACTATCACTGGGTAGCTGATGACACAAGGAGTAACTTAGGCTACTTTTTTTTGATAGCGGCACTACACACACGGCAATTTTATTTATTTATATTGACTGCGCCCAGCGGCGTTACCCGCTGTTGATGTCGTACCGCGGGTAACAATGTGGGGCTCAGCTAGTCTATATAAATAAATAAAGAAGAAGGTAGTAGAGCCACGCTGATTTCAGCACGAATGGGCCGGCTCGACCGGGGCGGTACTACCCTCGCACAGAAAATCAACGTAAAATGACAGCGTTCGTGCTGTCGTGTTTCGTTGGTGAGTGCGAGACCGGAGGCCCAATTAGTCTAGTCAACAAGTTCCATACTTGTTGACTAGACTAAAAGATGCAGCAGCATCACTAGGCCGCCATAGTGTGGGTCGCCATACTGCATTGTCTGCATTCGCAATGAGTATGGTGACCACCACTCTTGGATTCTGCTTATGTTTTCCATCAGGCAGAGTAGAGTCATTTTGGCGAGCCAAACATAAACATAAAAAAAAAAAAAAAAAAAAAAAAAAAAAAAATTGGAGCGTCTAATAATAAATAAAATAAATCTAAAATAATTAAAATCAGACGATTGTAATATTAAAATAACTGCTTTTTTACTAAATGCATATGTATGTGTACACGGAATAATTATACCAAAATAACACTTTTTTAATTTTTTGTATGTGTGTCTGTCTGTTTGTTTCGGCTAATCTCTGGAACAGCTAGACCGGGACCGGGATTTTGACGGGACTTTCACTGGTATGTAGCTGATGATACAAGGAGTAACTTAGGCTACTTTTTTTGATAGCGGCACCCCGCGGCGTTGCCTGCGGTAACACAATGGCTTGTGCTTGCGCTGTGTTTCACCTAGTGAGTGAGGACACCGGAGGCCCATACTCCCTTTCCAACCCTCATCCCCCTTAGGCCGGCAACGCACTTGTGATGCCTCTCTCTGGTGTTTCAGGTGTCCATGGGCGGCGGTAATCGCTTACCATCAGGCGATAAGTCTGCTCGTTTGCCTGCCTATTCCGTAAAAAAAATACATCAAATGTAGCTTTAGATACTTTTAAAAGTGATGGCTGCAAAATTTCTAATAAGAATGATAAAAAGATTTTACTAGCTCAACTATCCAAAAGATCGATGTTCAGATTCTTAAACTCAAATGACAGCAATAGACAAATAGGAAGGAACATAACCTCAAACTGTGAAGTCTAAATTTTATGAAACATTTGGTTTTCACGAATTTGTCTCTTAGTTTAATTGTTACTTTGAATCATGAGTGTCTTACTTAAATATCCTTTAAAGGCTCTACAAACGATAGGTTATAGCATCTATTTTTTTGCAGGATTTATGTTTTATTAGGAACTTAGATATAATCTAAGATTAGGAAGTGATTTTATTTTCAACATTTCTTTGCATTTGCAGTGTTTTCTCGGGCTTTAAGCAGTACTGCCGCGTTAAGTACGAAAGAATGGCGGGCAGAGCATGGGCTCTCTGCCAATCGCAATGCCGAGGGTATTCTCACAGACGGACCCGACTTTACCTATTTGGATGGACGACCCACTCCTCTTTTGGTAAACTATCTATGCATTTATAGCAGATTTAATTTTCTTTTTACCCGACTGCGAAAGGAGGGTTTTGTTTTTCGAGTGTATGTATGAATGTATATTTCTTGTATATTTCTATTTAAATATATGAATTATATTTATATATGTATATTTGGCACGCCCTAGAGCCTAAACGGCTTGTCGTATTTTTATGTGAGTGGTGTCAATAGATTCGTCTTAGTTCATAGTTGTGAGAGTGACACTGGGTAAATCAAAATTAAGAAACAAAACAATAAGGATTTTTGGCGCCAAGAAGTAATATTAAAAAAATATGTTTTCGAAATACATCGAGTGTGTATATTATAATGTACACTAAATATATAAAACTTATATGTTTTTATTGTTAAATATTGACGCAGTCAGGTTTTTTTTTTTTAAATAATTTGTACTTGTTATCATTTCGCAATCACTTACTAGTTAAGTTACGGTCATAATTACATTTTGACCGGTTTAACAATCTCCAGATTTCATTCTTCAGCAGATAAAATGATTTACCTGAATTTTGTTTTGTTACCTTCAGACATTTAAAGGCTTACAAGAATCAGTTTTGTCAATGAAGGAAAAAAGTGAACATCTCCACTCAGATGAACTATAAAATGACTTTAAAACTGTACAATTTTATTAAATTTTAAAAAAACTGTACAATTTCTATATGAGGTGAATTGGAAAATATTTTTTAAATTAAAATGCATAATTCTATTCAATTCAATTTATTTAATAATAATACATAAGCATTACAGTTAACACCAAATCTCTATAACTCTATAACTAAAAAACACATTATTACAATTAGACAAGTTGAAAGAAAATTTGTAAACAGAAAACATACATCTATTTATCTTATATATAAAAATCAATTGCTGTTTGTTTGTCTCGCTAGAACTCTAGAAGGGCTGGGCCGATTTAGCTGATTTTGGTTTTGAAATGTTTGTCGTAGTCCAGGGAAGGTTTAAAAGGTGAAAAAGTAAAAACAACTTGAAAATCCAAATATCATGTGTACGGAGTAGCGGGCACAGCTAGTACATCTATATAATATCCTAATAAAATTTGAAGAAATGCCCTAAGGCTGGTGACCTCATAATGCTGCTTTTCACAATTGGTGATACTCCTTATTTCTCTTTTAAAGTAGTGCCTTTCCTGTTACAAGTTAGCAGCAGGCAACTAAAATGGTTATTTCCTTGAAAAACATGTCGTACGAAGAACGCCTCTTGGAACTCAACTTGCCAACACTGGAGCAGAGAAGAATGAGAGGAGACCTTATAGAAACTTACAAGATCCTAAACCACCACTACAACGTGAGAAACATTGAATCCATGTTCACAATGAACACACAACTAAGAGGTCACTCTATGAAGCTTAGCAAGCTTCGGTGCGCTAGCAATCCCCGAAACCATTTCTTGCCAAACCGAGTGGTGCGTGTGTGGAACTCTTTGCCGGAAATCGTGATTAGTGCTCCGAATATAAACATATTTAAAAAAAGACTTGATGAACATTTAAAAACACAAGTGTAAAGATATGCACGCATCAGCTTTAAGCTGCTAGTGTATTAAATATAATAATAATAATAATAATAATAATATATATATAAAATAGGAAGGTGACTGACTGACATACCCAGAGATCAACGCACAGCCCAAACCGCTGAAGCTAGAATGCTGAAATTTTGCATGTAGGTTCTGTATATAGCGTAAGTGTGCACTAAGAAAGGAATTTTTGAAATTCCACCCATAAGGGGGTAAATCAGGGGATGAAAGTCTGCGTAAGCGAAGCCGCGTGTAAAAGCTAGTGTTATTATAATATGTACCATCTGTTTGGATTCGTTAATGTAGGAGGGAAGAAAGGAGTTATAAAGTATTGATACTAGGCTCCGGTTTCTACATTTACACTCGAATCTATAATAATACACTTAATCTATATTATCTTATATATAAAATTCTCGTGCCACAATGTTAGTTACCATATTCCTCTGAAACGGCTGGACCGATTTTTATGGAATTTGGTGTGCATATCAGGTAGGTCTGAGAATCGACCAACATCTATTTTTTATACCCAATTTTTTTTTTTGGCAAAACGAATGTTTGCCGGGTCAGCTAGTATTATATAAAAAAAAGTCGTGTTATACTATTTATAACTCAAGAACAGCTGAACCGATTTGGCTGAAAATTGGTTGGGAGGTAGCTTAGAACCAGGAGACGGACATAGTATACTTTTAAATAGGTTTTTTTACTTTGCCCTATGGCGTTGGCCACGGTTGTTGTTGTACTGCGGGTAACACTGCGGGGCTCAGCTAGTAGAATATAAACTTCACAGAATGTTGTATTTGCCATTTGTAGATTGAAAGTAAATTCATGAAAATGTTTAATTCCAGCATAAACAAATGAAGAGGCTGAAGAGACAGAGAGAATATGCAACAACAATGGTCGAATTGTGTTCTGAATTGAACTTTGCAAAAGAGAGGTTTGAAAAATTACAAAATGCCAAAGAGCAAGAGAGACAGCAAATCATAAGCAACAGACTTAAGCCCAAAGGAGATGCCTTATTACAGAGGAAGAGAAAATAGATTTCATACATGATGTTATTTAACTTAGTCATAATGTAGGTTTGTTTGTAAATAATACTATTACCTGACTTGTGGTTTTATTTCTTTTACCATTCCTATTATATTTGTAAATTCATTTAGAAAAAAAACGTAGATAACTGATAGATACGAAAGAAGCAGGATATTTTAAAAAAAATGTGAGTAGCACCATCTATTAGTTGTTGACTGGAACTAAACGTTCAATGAGTTCGTAGAAGTTTCTAAACAGTAGAAACAGATGGCGTTCTTATAGAAGTTCTTATTTCTGTGAAATACACAGAATGTGATCTAGTTGGTAATACATAATTATATTCCAATAAATTATGATCACTATTGCACGGCTGGCGTAGTGGTTTAAGCCGTCACTTCGTCCTACCACGTTGAGTGTCGTGGATTCGATTCTGCGGACAACACTTTTATAAGCGTTTGTAAAGTCCTCTGTGACACAGGGTCGATTATGGTATGTTATTTAATACCCCAAACCATCCGTTTAAGCAACTTCCTTATCCTATCATAACATAGCGTGTAGACCTAGATGTAATTATCCAATCTTTTTCAGGACGCCCGAAATCATAATCTTACCTTCTAGTTACAAACAAAATCAATATTAGGTTAAAAGGCTTCATCAATTACCCACTGTGTTAAATCCGCGCAGACTGTTGAGGAAAATTAATAGGGTATCTTACTAGTCCAATAAAATCTTATTCCAGTTCTAGTTGACTAGGAAAACAGGTAGGTAATTTTTCGTTACACAATTTAAAATCTATCAAAAGACAGAGTTTGGTCAAACATCAAAAACGTCAGGTAGCCGATAATAAGTTAGTTTCAAAAATTAAGAGTAAATTAATATTTAAATAATGTTTTAAAATCCATCATGAAATATTGTACGATTTTGGAATTTTTGGATTTATGGATATGTTGTCGCGTTGAACTGCTCTACAGAAGATTGCTAAACTATAACTATTTATAGACATTGGACTATAAAAAAGTTATTTAGATAGACTAAAAGTAAAGGTTCTAAAAACTGATCGACCAATTTATAGTTTAGTAATCTTCTGAGGAGCACTTCAATATGACAAGAAATCCGTGATTAAAACGATGTCTATTCAAGTACAACGTTGTACGTCAACTTTTCTAGTTTATTTTTGACTAGCTGTCGGTATTTTATTACGCATCACCGTGGTAAATTTTGGTTGCACTCATGAGAAATGAGGAACAAAATTGATGCAAAAAATACAAAAAAGTATCTCTGAAGTGTGTCATACATCGTGTCAGAATTTTAGCAAAAAAAGTTGGAATCCCTAATCCCTCAATAGTCCAACAACAGTCTCTTAGTACTTATAGTACTTGGGTTTAGGACGTCTAATGGCAGTCGTTTCTTGTATAAATACAAAGTTTAGCTGTATCGTAGAAGACTCAAAGGCCAAAGCCGACCTAAACCTATATAGTTGGAGAAGAAAGACTTATTAACAATGAAACTGGACGTAGTAAACCTCGAGACAATGATTTAAAATTAAATATTAATAATAGGTTTTTAACAAACAACTTAGACATAGCTGAATCTTTTAATAACTTTTTCACAAATATACCAGTTAGTACAACTAGTACCTTGAATTCTTGTGCGTCCGTGTCTGAACTGTTGTTAAAGGCCAATGTAAATGAATGTAAGAATTTATTTGCATTTGAATACGTAAACCCTACAGATATTATGAAAACATTTAAGGGCCGGTTTTTCAATAGTCAGATAAACAGTCAAATAGAATTTATTCCTCAGTTAGCGTAAATTTGGGTCTTTCAATAGTCAGACATCAGTTGTCAGACGAATAAAGCTGTAATCTGACTGATAACTTTATCTGTGCTTTCAAACCTCAGTTAGTGTTTTATTCTGTAGAATAGTGATTTCACGTTGTGTATTTCTCTTGTACCCATTTGTGGTAAAGTTTAAGTACGTTGTCGTTATTGAATATTTGATAGATTATGGATGTTTTTGACTCGATTGACTTTTTGTTCTGAGGTAAAAAGGGTTATTAGAGAATTATAGGTTATAGATACTATAGAGAAGATGAAGAATTTTTATTTCACACACTGCTATCTAGTTCGAAACAAAACAGAGCTTGTACTATTGGTAACGAGAAGATTTCCCGTGTGGCCGTTTACGGAACTAACATATGACAGACACTTCTACCTGGCAGTTTAATGTACAGAGCGATTGCATTGTTATTGTTTCATTGATAGACGTCTACGGAGAAGTAAAAAATACGTATTTTAAAAGTGGAATGTGAGCGTGTATACGTATTTCTATCTGTCATACGTTAGTTCTGCGACTTGCCGCTAGGGAATCTGCTCGTCACCATTTAAATTCTTTCTACAATGATTTCATTGATAGACGTCTACGGAGTAGTGAAAAAAATACTTTAGGACCACTTCGTGAGGATAAACAGTATTCTAAAAGTGGAATGTTAACGTGTATACGTATTTTTATCTGTCATACCTTAGTTCTGCGACTTGCCGCTAGGGAATCTGCTCGTCACCAATAGGTACAGAGAACTGACATAAATACAAATATACTTTTTACTTTTAAACACATATTTATTAAACGTATAAACACCCGTTTAAAAAATTACTATGCACCACCCGCAAACCCGGCAATTCATTTTTATAAATTTTGATTTTAATCATTGTTATGGACTCTAATAAAGGAATATCATAAACGACTTTTTACTAAATTATTATTTACTACATCTATTATAGACAAATAATAATTATAATCGAATGCTTTCATTTCATTTAATTAAATATCCCAAACCGGCAATCATAAAAAAGACAAAAAGAAATAGAAAAAGAACAGTCAACTTGAATGTTGTCTAAAAGTTTCTAGTCCTTATCTAACGTGTGACTACCTGTATAGCTGCATCTCACTTGCGCATGATTACAGTGAACATAGCTGTGAAGGACCATCAAGTAACTATCTGACTGTTTACTCCCGATTGAAAAACACAAAAAGTTTATTCGCTTGTTAAAGAGCTGGATACATTTATTCCCTTGTTAGTTATTAGACCGTTTAACTGCGGATTGAAAAACCGGCCCTAAGTCTCTTAATTCTAAGAAAACAGGGGACTTATGGGGGATTTCTGTTAAATTAATAGAAACTATTATAATTGATTATGCACCTTTTTTAGCTGTAACTTTCAATAGATGTGTTGATTCTGATATTTTTCCTAACCTCATGAAGTATAGCAAAGTTATACCATTATTCAAGCAGGGTTGTACAACTGAACCAAGTTACTTTAGGCCAATCTCAATCTTACCGGCTATTAGTAAAATTTTTGAAAAAGTCATTTTGCAACAACTAGAAAGCCATTTTAATCTATGCAAATGCAGTTGCAAATAAAGTTATATTCTTATTATTATTATTTCACAAAGAACAATATGGCTTTACAAAGGGTCGTTCAACAATTGATGCTGGTGCAACTCTTTTGAGACATATTTAATGCATGGGAGAATTCGCAGGATGCGATAGGTGTATTTTGCGATCTTTGAAAAGCTTTTGACTGTGTAGAACATACCACGATTTTTCTTAAACTTAGGGATTATGGCGTTAATGGTATTGCTTTGGAACTAATTGTTTCCTACTTGAAAGATAGAATTCAACACGTAGATGTCAATGGTGCGAGGTCTTCTGGACTACCTGTTACTATGGGCGTTCCGCAGGGCTCTATACTGGGTCCTCTACTTTTTCTCATATATATAAATGATTTACCATATTATTTAAAAGATATCTGTGATATAGTTCTATTTGCTGATGATACGTCACTTCTTTTTGAAGTCGATCGTAAGCAAACAGTTTTTGACGATGTGAATAGGGCACTAAATGATGTATTGATTTGGTTTACAACAAATAATCTCCTACTTAACTCAAATAAAACAAAGTGTGTGAGATTTACTATGCCAAATGTAAAACAGCTAGGCACTAATCTAACTCTAAATAGTGAAATCATAAGTATTGTAGACTCAACAGTATTCTAGGGAATTACATTAGACAGCAAACTATAGTGAGGAGCCCAGATAGATAGTCTTGCAGGTAGACTTAGTTCGGCAGCTTATGCAGTATGGAAGATACGTCAGCTCACTGATACGGACACAGCTAGGCTAGTTTATTTTAGCTACTTTCACAGCGTCATGTTCTATGGTATACTACTTTGGGGCAAGGCGGCTGATATTGAAACGATTTTTATTATACAAAAACGAGCCATCCGCTCAATATAAAATTTAAGTGCTAGAGTCTCTCTTCGAGAGTTGTTTAAAGAAACAGGTATTTTAACTGTTGCATCACAGTACATATTTGCAAATGTTATGTTTGTTAGGCAAAACATTAATGACTATAAGAAAAACAGTGATATACACAATATTAATACAAGAAACAAGTCTAAACTCGTTGGTACTTATCATCGTTTACATAAGGTACACAACTCGTTCGAAGGTCTTGGTATACGTCTTTATAATAAAATTCCTACAGACGTAATTGACCTTCCTATGGATAAATTCAAGCGTACTGTAAAAAACCACCTTATTAGGAAAGCCTACTATACGATTGGCGATTATCTGAACGACAAAGAGTCATGGGCTTAAGGTGTTATTATATACACACTAACTTCTTCATCTTGAAATTGTGCAAAAAATTTGAATAATGTATTAAAATTTGACATGTTGGTACTCCGGTATGAATATTGTTTTTATACTCTAACCTAACGACATCTAATTCCGACAAATAATTAAGGTAAGATTTTGTTTGGGACTATTGTGTATGTCGGTTATCGCGGCAAACCGTAACCTATGTGTTAATCTGATGTATCTTCTATACTTATAAAATTAAATGTCCTGACTGACTGATTCATCATCGCCGAGCGGAAACTATTAAACTTAGGAATACAAAATTTGGTGAGTATGATCGTTTCATTAAGTAGACACCCATTAAGGAAGGAATTTTGGAATTTATACCCCCAAGGGGGTGAAATAGGGGTTGAAAGTTTGTATGGAATTCCGTCATTTTTTAAGTTAGAAACATGAAACTTTATTTTTGGGCTACTGATTAATAATGAGTAAACACGTATTTAAAGCGTTTCTGGATATTCTACTCCTTATGGGTGAAATAGGGGTTGACGTTTTGTATGTAGGTTAGTCTGGAAGTCCGTCATTTTTGAAGTTAAAAACATAAAAGTTTATTTTAGGGCTATTTAAGAAACATGAAACTTTATTTTTGGGTTACTTATAAAAAATTGTAGATATGCATTTCAACGTTTCCTAATATTCTACCCCTAAGGGGGTTAAATAGGCATTGAAGTTTGTTTGGAATTTCGTCATTTTTAAATTAGAAACATGAAACTTTACTTTTGGTTTGGGCTACTGATTAAAAATGAGTAGATACGTATTTAGGCCTTTCTCGATATTCTACGCTGAAGGGATGAAATAGGCGTTGACATTTAGTAAGCGGGTTAGTCTAGAAGTCCGTCAGTTTTGAAGTTAGAAACATGAAAATTTATTTTAGGGCTATTGATAAAAAAATAGGAGATACGTATTTAAGCGTTTCCCAATATTCTACCCGTAAGGGGGTGAAATTGGGGTTGAAAGTTTGTATGGAAGTCCGTCTTTTTTAAGTTAGAAACATGAAAAATTATCTTTGGGCTAATAGTTAAAAACGCGTAGATACTAAGTGTCTCTGGATATTATACCTTCCCCTTTTTTGTGCGGAAATTCCCTCGGATATCACCAACTGGTGGTTATGTCGTACTCGAACCGACTAAAAACCGCACACCGTCTCGAGTTCTAGAAACCAGGGAACCAGAGCGCCCTTGAAAGGAAATCCCATAAATGATAGTTCTACCCATAAGGGGTGAATTAGGTGTTGAAATTTCGTAAGTAGATTAGTTTGGAAGTGCGTCATTTTTTATTTAGTAGCCTGAAACTTTGTCCTTAAGCTTTTAAGTACAAATAACTGAATACCTATATCATCATTTATGGGAATTCTATTTCTAAAGGGGTTAAAATAAGGGTCGAACGTTAGTATGAAATCCTTTTTAATGGGCTATTGATTAAAAATAAATAAATAGGTACGTTTAAAAACATGAATAAATTATTCATACATACTTACACAGTTTTAATTAAATACACACATCAAAAGTGTCTAGGGATCAACATATGTGTCTAGGGATCAACATATATTTTTGCAATAACTTTTCTCCTGATTGATATTAATTAAAAATTTCTTTAAGGATTCATCAAATAAAGTGTTTTCGTTTGTCACAGTAACGATAAACCAAGTCACCTTTGCATTAATAAAGAAATTTGCCATTTTCCTAATAAAAGGATTTTTGACATTTGAACCACTAACATTAAAGTTCGAAAAAAAGACTGAAATAACAGTTTTCTTTAAAATTTTATTAGGTAACTTAAACAATTAATAATCCGTGTTTCTACCGCGAACACTAACACAAGAACATCGGTTTGGCATACTCAAAATGAGTTCATCCAAATCACGCTGTGGAATGGCCGCCCATGTTCGTTGCAACAACAAAAAAAGGTCTTCTTGCGACTGGATACCCTCCATATTCGGCAGAGCTCTTCTCTGTAGCATATCCCATGCATGCTCATTCGGGTTCAAGTCTGGCGACTGAGCAGGCCATTGCCAAAGCCACATCTCAATCTCAAGAAATCCGCATAAAAATGCTTGATCCCTAGACACTTTTGATGTGTGTATATTGTAAATAATCAACTTCCACGCGAGCAAAGCCGCGGGCACAGCTAGTAAGCTATATTACTGTAAAGTTTCATCCAATTCCGTCCAGTGCTTTTTGCGTGAAGAAGTCACAAACATTAGCTTTTATAAATTAGTGTGATGTGATAAAATCGAATACGAAAAACAATGTTAAATTTATCACTACAGTTAAATGAAAAATTAGACATAACGAATGAAGCTTATTTTCAAAGCGTAAATAAAACTAAATTATGTAAGTATCTACAACTAACTGAACGAAAACAATGGAAGGTGTCTACAACTTACTAAAATAAATTAAAACACTGACAAATAAGGCTAACTAATTAAATATTTGCAACGAAAAACATCTGCTTACATATGCCTATACCAATAACCTAACAAAATCCTATAAAAAAGTAAATTATAGGTACCTATGCTATAATCTTACAAATTTCTTAAAATACCGAGAAAACCAATTAGTATCTACAAAAGACTATTTGCTAATTATTTAGGTACAACAAATCGCCTGCTTATATCTATGCTATAACCTAACAAAATCCTAAAAAAAAAACTTCGTTTAAAAAAACCGACTTCAAAAACTAAAAAGTATCAATTAATTTAATTTGCATGTGCTACCTAGGTTTGAAGTCAGTGCCAAGCCAAATGTAATAGTAGCTCATTCGCTATATTTCGAGACGAACGTCAACGACGTCACCGACGCTTCAGTTGTTTTGTTCTACGCGAAGAGCAGCTATCCCGCTCAAGGTCACGCGCGGCGAGTGCGGTACCTACAATTACATTTTGGCTAGGCACCGACTTCAAACCTATGAATAGGTAGCACATACAAATTAAGTTATTTGATACTTTTTTAGTTTTTGAAGTCGGTTTTTTTAAACGAAGTTTTTTTTTTTTTTTCACTTTTTAGTCTTTCTCATGTCTCTCATCATCATTTCACCTAAATAACTTGAAAGAATACGACTAAAGGTAACATACATGCTGTATAGAATCGAAAGGTCTTCAGGTAATTTTTTGTAATAAAATCTCAAATGGACTATCTTCTATAGGTTACTATAATTCAAGTGATTTGAGGTAAACTATCTGAGGTTAACTCTGATATCGTTAAGACCCGTTTTATATATTATGAAATTAAATGATGTCTACAGAATATGAAGACATGCAGACAATTGCTTTACCTTCATTGCAGGCGCTTACATAAATTTGAGGGTTTCCTTCGATTTCCTTAGGATCCCATCATCAGATCCTGATATGGTGGCCATGGGACCACATGGGGAGCATACCCTTTCGAATACAAAAGAATTTCCAAAATCGGTCCACAAATTGACGGAGTAATCCGTGTACATACATAAAAAAATAAAAAATAAAATATACCGATGAAATTCAGAACCTCCTCCTTTTGGAAGTCGGTTAAAAAAAAAATACCGATGAAATTGAGAACCTCCTCCTTTTGGAAGTCGGTTAAAAATACAGAAGAAATATTATAATACTAAGTAATATTTATAGTAGGTAGAACAAAAATCAAGTAAATAGTTCCAAAAATAACTTTTTATCCAAATTTACATTCAAGAACTACTACTGCTTTTTAAACAATTTGGACGTGTCTGGTAACCTACGTAGGGCAGTACTATTCTGTGGCAGTGCGCAGGCCACGCGCCTAAGCTGCCTTTCAGGTACCTATCATAAAGATGTTTTGTATTATTTTCTGGTAAATTATGATGAAATATTATGTTACATGTTTACTCCTCTTTCAAGTATTTTAAACTTAAAATAAATATCATAAATATAAATGACCATTTAACGTTTGTGGCATTCTAGTTTTTGGTTCAGTATCGATAAGAGCATCCTCCCAAAAAAATCTAAATTTCTTTAATGTATAGAATTGATCTTATACACTTTTCTTATGCGTTTAAAAGTAATCATATAATGTACCTACTGTGAAGTTAGTGTTACTTGATTCCAGGAGATGTCGCTGTTTTAAGTTAAGAAATAATTTTCAAGAAAATGTAATTGCTTCAGTATCGATTAGAGAGCCCTCCCAAAAAACATCTAAATTCTTTAATGTACAGAACTGAACTGTTACATTTTTATTATACGTTAAAAAGAGTAATCATATTACGTACCTATTGTAAAGTTAGTTACTTGATTCCAAAAGATGTTGCTGTTTTAAGCAAAGAAACAATTTTCAAGAAAAAATTAAAACAACCCTTTCTATGGAAAGAGAGAACATAAAACAAATACCTACCTTTCAAATATTAACTATATACCACATTCATCACAATGCTTGTGCATAAAACGTTCCCACGATTATTTTGAATATTTAAGTCATGCGGGCACAACCAAACACACAAATTCGACGTCTACAGATTTATTATGCGTGATATATGTATAAATAGATCACGGAACAATATTTAAAGTACTTGCTGTGTAGCAAAAAAAGAATGAATGAAATCGGACTATGTGTTATTGAATTACAACTAAGTACATATTTTGACTTTCATCCCCTCTTTCCAGGAAATGAATTTCGGGATAAAAAGTATCCCATGTCCTACCTCGTAGTATGAACTCAAATCATGCCAAGTTTCATTTGAATCCGTTCATTAGTTTCGGCGTGATGCGCGGCCAAGATACATACAGACAGACAGACAGACAAAAATGAAAAAAGTACAGTTTTGGCTTCAGTATCGATTATAGAGAGCCCTCCAAAAATTTTTTTCAAAACATCTTTAATGTACAGAATTGGACCTGTTACATTTTTATTATAAGTAGGTATAGATATTCTTTTTCCTATGGACAGAGAGGTTGCGATAAATCAAATACTTAATGCTACACCGAATAATACGTAATACTTGTGCGTAAAATGTTTCCATGAATATTCCACGATATATTAATCAAAGTGCTATTACGTATGGCTGTCAATAGATGTCACTACGTGTTGTTTTACGTAATGATAAATTCTTTATAATTTTTTTTCCAATAGATAGAGAGATTCTGATAAATTAAATACTTAATGCTACAATCTTCAGAGTATCTCCCTTCTAACAAAAAAAGAATTATTGCAATCGGACTACTCGTTAATGAATTACAATTAATTACACATTTTGACTTTCCTCCCCCCTCACAAGGAAACCGTCCGGAATTTCGGAATAAAAAGTATCCTATGTCCTACCTCGGAGTATGAACTCAAATCATGCCAAGTTTCATTTGAATTCATTCAGTAGTTTCGGCGTGATGCGCGGCCAAGATACAGACAAACAGACAGACAAAAATGAAAAAGAAAAATAGTTTTGGTTTCAGTATCGATAACAGAGTGCCCTCCAAAAAAAATTTCAAAATATCTTCAATGTACAGAATTTGACCTGTTACATTTTTATTATAAGTATATAGAAGATTTGTGACATTTATTGATTATTTTATATTTGGACATATTACATCCTTTTAAATTTGACTGTGAGTGAAAGTGCTATTTGGATTTTATTTTCCGTAAGTGGACCTCACAATATAACAATACAATGTCACAATATAACAATGTAAAAATCTTGCAGCTATCAGTAAGAACGGCGCATGATTGGTTAACTCATGGCTGTGCAGCAATGACTCCAACCCTTTTGTTTTGTTTTCTTTGGTCGACTTCATTCTCATTCAAGTCTCTCAGTGAAAAAAAAATATTGTAAACCGTATTATTATTTTTTAAAAGGAACAACAATGGAGTTTCTTGCCAGATTCTTCTCCATGAAGGGTAGGCTGCACTTGGAACTGGCGACTAGAATCATTCGATTTTTTTATATTAAATATTGACTATTCATAAGTGCCTGTAAAATAAGTGCCTATATGAATAAAATCTTTTTGAGTTTGAGTTTAAGGAAAAAAATCCATTTCGTAATTATCTCCCAAACGCTGGCAACCCTGACCAGTCTATTATCTATCGCGGTTGTATTAAGTGAATAAAACCGCTAAACCTGTTATCTATGCATTTCAATACAATTATGTGACCCGTGCATAATCCAATTTGTTCCTAAAATGAGCTCCTCTCGATAGAACATTATTTACCTACGTTGTTAATTTTGCTCACTAGCTCTCAATAGAACCTGATATTAGAATTTTGTTTATAAGCTGCTGTGCTGCCATTTTAAATAGGATTCCAATAATTGCCTATCGTTGTGTGAACATTGTGCTTATTTGCTAGATTGGAAAACAAGAACATCGCTAACCTAATGAAAGGATTTAAGTGTAGGTCATATCGCTGAAGCAAGTGAACAAGCGAGTGAGCGAGCTGGCGGGTGTAGCGTTGTGAGAGAAACTATATCAATTATGGTCTAAGATACGTAGAGAAACGACCTTCACCCATCTGTTTAATGGATGAAAAGTATTTTATATTAAATTTAATATATTAAATAACATATCACGGATGGGTCGGCTAAAAAATTCCAGGCCAAACTATTATTAATAAAAAAATTAAAAATGACTTTTTATTACACAGTGCACTCATGTGTTTAACGAATATATTTAATACCAACCGACAGTATTAAGCCTATAGAACATATAAACCTGGGTTGTCTATTTGTTTCCTGGCATAGCTACTGGGTTAGCAGGTATGAACTGTATGTCGATATTAGTTATTTTCACCCATTTGTTTAATAAGTAAATTTTATATCAAAATAAGCACTATTTCATTGCGAATACGATGATATCGGGTTGTCTGCAAAAAACCTGGCCGTAATAACGGTTGTCGAGTTTTGAAAAGTGAAATTTTGATGCGAATGGAAACTTGCGACAAAGAGGTCATCCATGTATAGCGATACAGCAGCAGCACAGCACACGCTGGAGGTTTGTCCCGCTTGTGCGCCGCAGCGTCGGGCCCTCACTGCAGTCATCGGAGGAGATCTTTCGCTACCGGCCGTCATACGCTCCATGGCCGGTAGCCATAGCAGTTTTACCGCGGTCGCAACCTTCTGCGAAGATGTAATCTCGCAGAAGGAGGCGGCGGACCCAATCCGCCGCCGGCGAAACGGGCGGCGGAGGCGTGCCTACCAGTGCCTCATGCTGCCCTGAGTGTGGCCGCGGATGGTCGTGACGGGTTTTCTCCTACATCCGCTTTAGTGGCCACCCGCGAGGGGGCAACGTACGCGTGTGCCGTACGTCGCCTAAATGGAGATGTTACCAGCTGACGGTGCTCGCTTCAGTGCGGGCAAGCGCTGGGAGTATCCTCTACTATTAGGCGAAGTTTGAGTGAGCGAGGGCCGGGCATTCCGATCATTTTGAGTCAAATCTTCTTATAAATAATCGTCGACTCATCGATGTAAATCATATTCACAATTTAACTACACTACTGTTCAAAAGACGAGTGTCGACTAGTCGAAGAAGATAACCAAAGCTGGAGCGCTGTCACGACGGACTAACAGGCGCTAACAAGCAAATAGTCGGTGTGGCCTCGGTTTCAAAGATTAACATAAGAAATCATGACATAACATGACTGCCTCGTTGGTCTCGCGGTTGGTGTCTGCGACTGCTGATCATGAGGTCTCGGTTTCGATTCCCGGGTCGGACCAAATGTTTGTATGATCTACAAATATTTGTTTCGGAGTTTGGGTGTTTTCTATGTATAATATGTACCTAGTATATATGTATTTGTATCAGTTGTCTAGTACCCATAACACAAGCTCTGCTTAGCTTGGGACTAGATGGCGTTGTGTGTTAGATGTCTGAAATATATAAAAAAAAAAAAAAAAAAACAACACTGATTATTAGTGACGTTGTGTTAATCCCTAGAACAGTTACAGTTCGTAGATTCTGTGATCATCTTTGTGGAGGGTGTCTTCGAATCCAACCGATGAAGTAGCAAAAGGTTTTCTTTGAGGAGATGCACATAACAGTATGATTCTTGCACTATGACGATTATACTCTGTCCATTACTTTATTTTCTTTTTGACAGCTCACGCCTATAAATTACCATGTTTTTTTTCGGAATTATGTACTACAGTAATGTCGTACTTTATTGACGGTGACGGTACTTTAGTGAAGTGGTCTGTGCATAACAAACAACCACAGACTATAAAACAGTACTTGAAATACGACAAATCGATCATATGATAAAAATAATTTGACTTCATGTAAGTATTTTTTCTGTAAATTTAATAAAAAAAGGAAATAAAAATTGTATCTATGACTCCAAGATTGAATTTTTGCAAGGAATTAAGTCGAAATCTTGGAATTTAGGATCAAACCAAGAGTAAAGAACAATAACTCTGTTCATTCATCTAATTTACTGATTTATTATTTATATTTTTGTTTATTTCTTACATAATATAAAAAAACTAATGAAGGCATAATTAATATTTCAACAAAAAATATTTAATTAGAACGATTGAAAGTTCTTCATAAATAAAATCGCTACTCGTTTCAAATCGAATCGGTAATGAGTGAGGGTATCACTAATTTCATGATTTCTTGAACTGTCAAAAAGAAAATAAAGTAATGGACAGAGTAAACTCCATTTCACGAAAGAAGTCCCGCAGACGCAGCGCTGTATTCGCGCGACATAATGTTGCCAGGGTTAAATATGGGGAAATCAGGGGAAATTATTTATCGTGAATTTACTTTCATTTTATTAACTAGATTTTCTACTAACTACTAACTCGAATTTTTAGATATGAAAAAAAATGTTTTTAATGTAATGTATTTTTAATATAGGTACCTATTTGATGTCCATACTGCTAAGATCAGATTAGTGAAAAATAAATCTTCCTGCAGTTTCTAAAATATAAAATGGAGATGTTCGACCAACTTTAAATTAGAAAAATAAAATAACATTTAAAAGTTTTATTCAAAGTATTATTGAATAATTATGATCGGTCATACTATGATCACTGTCAGAAGAGTGAATAGAAACAGAATCAGATTCTGTTTCACTATCACTAGCCGTGGATATAATAAATCGATCCATTTCTTCATCCATAAGACCATCATTTTTTAAATATTCTTCCTCCAAATGCTGTACATGTTTACATTGAGCTGCCCAATCTTCCGCTTTAACAGTCTCAAAAGCCTCTTCTGTTAGGCGTGCAATTTCTTTTGGATCTTGGCCCACGTTTTTATCCGCTACCCGTCTCTTTACAAGGCTCCACATTTTTTCGATCGGATTTAGATCGCAGTAGTAAGGCGGCAATTTTAACAATTCATGATTGTGAGATTTTAATAATTCATCCACGGCATATGTAGGTGGACCTTTGTTTTGTTTAATTAATTCAAATAATACAGCTTTTGTCCAAGTATCTTCAAAATATACTCCCTTTTCTCGCAGCCATTCCTGCATGTCACGTTTAATACTTGACATTGTAGGCGCTTTATTTATTTGAGTGCAGTGATACGGAGCGTTGTCCATTACCACAAGTGACCTTTCAGGTAGGTTAGGAATGACTTTTTCACTCATCCATTTCAAAAAATTAGTTGAGTTCATGTCATCGTGGTAATCTGAGGATTTGGATTGGGATTTGAACATTAACAATGCACCATTAACAAAACCATTTTCAGTTCCCGCATGAGCAATTATCCAACGACTCCCTGATGACTCTGACACGAACATCCCAGGCTCATCCTCACTTTGCCAGCAACTTTTGGCATGATAAGTGTTGTGTATATAGGTCTCGTCTAAATATACTACAGGTTTTTTCTCCACATTGCGATTTCTTCGGATTCTCTCCAAATATCTTGAACGCCATGCGGTAATATCATAACGTTCCATAAGTAATTTACGTTTCGATTGGCATCGCTTATACTTGAAACCGATACTTTGCAATATACGGTGCAATGTTGTGATGCTTCCTTGAAAATTTATGTCTTCTCTCAAAGCTGCACGTAATTTAGCCAATGTAGGTAATTCCTTCCTCACAACATAAAAACTGTGAATTTTTTGCCGTATAGCGCACAAATCAAATCCATCCAAGTTGAACTTTTTGGTATGCGGGCGACTCTTCCCTGGGGTGACGATAACTTTAGAAGTACTCGCCGCTGTTGCGCCTTCTTTTGTAACTCTCGTTACAGTTTTCTCTGACACACCTGCAATAAAATGAACAAGTTTGAATCATTTTTTTCGTATTTAATTACATTATTGTTGAATATAACTTTACAAATTTATGTTGTTTTATGTTAATTACATTTTAAATTTTCCTTAATAAAATCATGCATTAAAAAACTTAATTCCAATCTGTAAGAAATCAATCGGGAAAAAATCTGTATATGGCAGCCCCAAAATTTACCTGTCATGGCGGCGACTCTCTTGCGAACATTGTTTATTGGTATTAAAACACCGTGATTCTTGTGTTCCGCTTCACAGAACTCCTTCACTTTTAATATCATTTCTCGACCTGCACTTTTTACAACTTTTGGCATCGTAAATAAACCTTAAAACGCACTAATACAATAATAAACTTACAAAATATCTACCTTAACAAACGCACCCTGATAACATCGACAAACGACAACATGGCCAATCTCCCCGACTCCCCGTCTGTCAAAATTAGTTCCACAATTGTCCGCGGGACTTCTTTCGTGAAATGGAGTTTATAATATGATACTGATGGATAGATGAAGGAAAATAACGCTTCTCCTCCTTTTAGTAGGAGAGTTCCAAGTTCTTTTAACTGCAGTAATACCCCGAAAGAAAACTGCATTAGTTAATGGAAAGAATTAAATTATAACGACCCCCATAAACTAAATATAGATGAGGGTTGAATTCTATAGACAGGCTGGCGACTTCATAAAGCTAGATATAGCGATAGAGCAAGATGCAGTATAAGTTCATCAAAACGGCGCGGCGCCATGGTTGATAATTAAAATCTCTCCTGGTTATGACAAGTGTACAGGACTGGACTGGGGAAGCGAGTGTGTTACTAAAGTTGTGTTTTAATTCTAACTTTATTGTAACAGATTTGAAAGATAGAGAGTAAGATAGATATATAATAACATATAAAAGAGTAGAAATAAAAAAAAAACTTCGTTTAAAAAAACCGACTTCAAAAACTGAAAAGTATAAAATAACTTAATTTGTATGTGCTACCTATTCATAGGTTTGAATTCGGCGCCAAGCCAAATGTAGGTACCACACTCGCTATATTTCGAGACGAACGTCAACGACCTCACCGACGCTTCGGTTGTTTTGTCCTACGCGAAGAGCAGCTATCCCGCTCAAGGTCACGCGCGGCGAGTGCGGTACCTACTATTACATTTTGGCTCGGCGCCGACTTCAAACCTATGAATAGGTAGCACATACAAATTAAGTTATTTTATACTTTTCAGTTTTTGAAGTCGGTTTTTTTAAACGAAGTTTTTTTTTATTTTTCGCTTTTTAGTCTTTCTCAAGTCTCTCATCATCATTTCACCTAAATAACTTGAAAGAATACGACTAAAGGTAACATACAACATACTGTATAGAATAATAAATAAATATTTCGGACATGATGTTTACAGAATATGAAAGCATGCAGACAATTGCCTTAACTTTATTGCAGGCGCTCACGTAAATTTCAGGGTTTCCTTCAATTTCCTTGGGATGCCATCATCAGATCCTGATATGGTGGCCATGGGACCACATGGGGAGCATACCCTTTCGAATACAAAAATAATTTTCAAAATCGGTCCACAATTGACGGAGTAATCAATGTACATACATAAAAAAAAAAAAAAAACCGATGAAATTGAGAACCTCCTCCTTTTGGAAGTCGGTTAAATATAAGACACTCAAAACGATCAAATTTTGTTTCTTTTTTAATAATCGGCAAACGAGCAGGCGTATCGCCTGATGGTAATCGCTTACCGCCGCTCATGGACACCAGCGCAAGCGCTGTTTCACACCGATTTTCTATGAGGTATCACTCCGGTCGAGCCGGCCCATTCTTGCTGAAGCGTGGCTCTCTCACGATAAATTTAAGGAGGAGAGATTTTCAACGCCTTTAAAAGTGGATGGATATTTTGACTTCAAGTGGAATATATCTAGTGAATTTTCACCTTTTTAGAGCAACTTTTTTGCGTAAGTTATAAACAATAAATTAAAGACCTATTTCTTAGCGTTACATGGATTCACCGTGCGGGTGCCGGGTCCATCGCGTGATAGATGGGGGCAACACATGCGACTTCGACAGTGCCTGGGAATTGCGATCCAGGTTTAGGTTTAAGGAGCACTCATTACGACACGTCAACGCTCACCTCCACTGTCCGCCGTGTTACCCCCCTACCTAACCATATTTGAAATGAGCCTAGCAATGCCGCTTTGGATATTCGTTCAAGAAAAGAGCTTATTGAAGCTCTTGGCAATCCAAGATCTTTAAGCAGATTATAGAGGGATTTAGCTGGTATACCCCTCGCACCCACTTCCACGGCATAAAGCGCAACAACATAACCATTTTTAGTTATTTCGTTGGTTAAGTCAAAGTACTTGTTTCTTTTTAAAGCGTGGTCTTTAGGGATGTTCGTTTCCCACGGCACCGTGAGTTCTACTAGTACTACACGCTTAATTGACATTGCATAAAGAAATATCTCCGGTCTAGACGCCGAGGCACAGATATCCTCCGGTATTCTGTAGTGATTTTCATACGTGTCCACTAATAATGTCCAGTCACTGGCGGTATTTATAATTGAGTACGGCTTTTGTGTGAGTGAAGTCTTTTTTGTTGAGCCTTCCTTTACAAACGCGATGTTAGTTTTTATGTTTGTTGTTATTCCTTTTTTCGCTCTCGCCAGTGATAAACTCATAGCTTCACGTATGATGTGTAATATCCGATCATGGCGACGTGATTAATGACCTCGGTCTAATAGCGCCTTACAACCTGTCAGTAAGTGCCTGGCTGTACCTATTGCCGCATTGCACATCGTACAAGCCTTTTCTGTAGCTTTTCCTCACCTTACTAGGTTGCTTTGATCGGGGAGAGTTATATGTTGTTTAACAAAAACCCGTATTACTGATTGAAACATCTCGAGTAAGACAAGTGTCCCACTTTGTCACGTGTAAATTTTTAGGGTTCCGTGCCAAAGGCAAAAAACGGCACCCTTATAGATTCGTCATGTCTGTCTGTCCGTCCGTATGTCACAGCCACTTTATTCCGAAACTATGAGAGCTATACTGTTGAAACTTGTTAAGTAGATGTATTCTGTAACCCGCATTAAGATTTTCACACAAAAATAAAAAAAAAAACAATAAATTTTGGGGGTCCCCATACTTAGAATTGAAACTCAAAAAAAAAATTTTCATCAAACCTATGCGTGTGGGGTATCTATGGATAGGTCTTTATTATTTTTTTCTAAACTGAATAGTTTGCACGAGAGACACTTCCAAAGTGGTAAAATGTGTGTAACCCCCTGTAACTTCTAAAATAAGAGAATGATAAAACTAAAAAAAATATATGATGTACATTACCATGCAAACTTCCACCGAAAATTGGTTGGAACGAGATCTAGTAAATAGTTTTTTTACAATACGTCTGTTAGCGCCAACTGGCGTGGCCAAGAAATGTCAACGCCAACATATAAGGCGGGGTGCGCAGTATATCTTCAGCGACTAGGCACTGCCTGAAAACTGATTTAGCCCGAGTACGATGTGGCTGCCGGACAGGTGGGTGGGAGAATATAGGAAGCACGCTTACCTTTGGTGTTCTTGAGCTGCTGTCCAGACCAGGCGGCCTGATCAGGCTCCTGGCTCCTCTCACCGCGCTGTGGCTTGCGTCCCTAGCTTGCCGGCAACGCACGATTGCACTCAGCGAACTAATGCGGATTAAACGATCAATCACTTGAACGCGGCGTGTGTAATTGTATTATTTACAGCGGTTTTAAAGTCTATATGATATGCGGTGGCGGAGTCCACAACTGGTGTAAACTCGACAAGCGGGCGGCGAGCTTGGCATTTGAAGCGTTCTCTAAAACGTGCGGCGAGGTCCACGTCCAGGGGGTAACTGTTTTATCTCTTATTTCTTGTAGCGGCGCATGCGACGGGAAGGGAATATTGATTAAGGTGTGGGTAATGTATGTGCCGACAGCCTCACCTAGCGGAACTTGATACAAACAAACGAACAGAGTTCCTGTCTCTATAGACAGGTGGCGTTTACAACGTCATAAATGGTAAACCGCAAAAAAATACACTATTATTAAAGCATCGATCAAAGTTACAACGAACTACGAGAACGTTTATATTATGTTACTTTCTGCTTCGGAACCCTTCATGGGTGAGTCCGACTCGCACTTAGCCACTTTTTTCTAGGAATGTCTGCGTCCACGTCCAGTACTTTTTTTTTCTTTTTATATATTTTAGCTGCCAAAATGACTCTGCTCTGCCTGATGAAAAGCATAAGCAGAATCCAAAAGTGGTGGTCAACATTCTCAATGCGAATAAGGACAATGCAGCCTGGTGACCGGCACTATGGTGGCCTAGTGAGACGCTTTTCTTCCCAAGTTCAGACCTGTACTTTACTGCAAGCACCACGGCTATGATTAAGGAGTGTAAAGCTGTTATTTATTGTGTCCGAGGCTAGAAAATTGTACGTCAACTTTAGAAATTGAACGTCAATTTTAATTATGCAACATTCCACAAGTTTCGAAACTTTTAACAAGCATTACTTCTACCTCAAAACCTACTACGGGCATAACCAGATTCAGTTTCGGGGAGGGTTAAGATATTAAATGGCTATGTTCCTTTAACCGTAATAATATTATAAAAAAAAGGTGTACAAAAACCTCCCTAGCTACGCCCGTTCTCCAGCCCTACGTCTAGACTATTTTTTTTTTTTTTTTTTTTTTTTTTTTTTATGTTTGGCCCGCCAAAATGACTCTACTCTGCCTGATGGAAAGCACAAGCAGAATCCAAGAGTGGTGGTCACCATGCTCACTGCGAATGCAGACAATGCAGCATGGCGACCCACACCATGGCGGCCTAGTGATGCTACTGCATCTTTTAGTCTAGTCAACAAGTATGGAACTTGTTGACTAGACTAATTGGGCCTCCGGTCTCGCACTCACCAACGAAACACGACAGCATGCTGTCATTTTACGTTGATTTTCTGTGCGAGGGTAGTACCGCCCCGGTCGAGCCGGCCCGTTCGTGCTGAAATCAGCGTGGCTCTACTACCTTTCGATGTGCACCTTCTATACAGCGTGTTGTTTTTTTTTCTATTTACATATTTTAATTAAATGTTAATCTATACAAATAAATAAAATTGGAGTGTTTGTTTGTAATATTAAAATAACCACTTTTTTACTAAATGCATGTGTAAATGTATATACACGGTACATACCTATACCTGACAAAAAAAATATTTTACACTGTTTGTCTGTCTGTCTGTCAGTTTGTTCCGGATAATCTCTGGAACGGCTGGACCATTTTTGACGGGACTTTCACTGATAGATAGCTGATGATATAAGGAGTAACTTAGGCTACTTTTTTTTAGATTAGCTTCGCCCCGCGGTACAACAATAACTGCGGGTAACACCGCGGGGTTCAGCTAGTTTAATTATAATAGTTACTAGCTGAGCCCCGCGGTGTTATCCGCGGTACAACAACAACCGCGGGTTACGCCGCGGGGAAAAGCTAGTCTTAAAAAAGTACTCCTTCTACTTTATATCATCATATTACTCATCGGTGATTGTTTCCAATCACCGAGTGCAACTGGGCTATGAGCCCCTCATGCACTCTAGCTGTTGCCCGCGGCTCCGTCCGTGTGCATATCGGTTATCGTGGCAAATAGTAGCCTATGTGTTATTCTGATGTATAAGCTATATTACTGTAAAGTTTCATCCAAATCCGTTCAGTAGTTTTTGCGGGAAAGAGTAACAAACATCCATCCATCCATCCATACTTACAAACTTTCACGTTTATAATATTAGTAGGATTAGAAACTGTCGCGTTTATAATATTAGTAGGATACGCTACTGCAAATCCAGTACTCTCTAGTAAGCTCGTGACCCATTTGACCGACAAAATACTCGTGTAGTGAGTGGCTTCGCTAGAATATAACGTAAACGGGTTTGAAACTAAAGCTATTTAATCCAAAGTCCGCCCTCTAAGCGTAGCTTTCATAAATGCAACGTTTGTGGGACAGTTAAATTGTAAAAGCAAGAATTTACCTGGCTTCTAAGGCTACTGCAATATTATGGAATTATTACTTTAATATTAATACTAGCTTTTGCTCGAGACTCCGCCTGCGTGTATCTCGGTTAACGCAGTAAAGAGTACTCCATGTCCTCAAAAATAAAATTATCTCCGTGTCAATCGATGGAGTTTATCGGTGGTACGAGTACAATCGGCGTGAAAGAGTGACAGAGAGACAGACAGAGTTACTTTCGAATTTCCCGCGCACTTTTCCGGCTTCCTGTTACACACTTCCGTCCCTTTTCATGAAGTCACTCCAGAGAGAGTCTTAAGTAAAAAAAAGTATAACACATTTAAAACGCCATATACGAGTAGAGAAATAAATGTTACGGACACAAGATGCGATGCACAATGATCGTCATTAATTTGAATATAGAGTACATCATAAATGGACGTTCGAAATTTAATTGTTCTGTCATCTGCTATTCACTGATACAGGTTACAAATGGTATTATGTCATTATTGTCAAAAGTGAGTGCTGTCAAAAGAGATATCGTTGAATTTCAAAATTCATGTAACACGTATTTTGAAACATTCTATTATTATTTAATTTGTTTAAGGTTATTTTGTTTTTTTTAATTCGACTGCGGCAGGCATGATGGTTTTTAAATTAGTTTTAACTTCTCTTTAAGATAACTCAATGGTTTTAATCCCTAGTTTTTTTACATAGAGCCTGTCAAAGTGGTTTTACTCTGCCTGGTGGAAAGGATGAGTAGAATCCAAGAGTGTGGGTCACCATACTCATTGCGAAAAACGACAATATAGAATTCTCATTGACACTATGACGGTCTAGTGAGATGCTTTATCACACCGCGCTCAAAAGATGAACGGAAACTCTACTGTTTCTACTTATTCGTGTGGTGACTGGTGTTAATATTGGTGGTGGTCTCTGATTTCTGCCTGAGCTCTGAGCCGTAGAGATTGTCTGTTAATGCATGAAAGACAATCTCTAATGTTTAATTCCCTTCACTAGGGTTTCGTTCCTTGAAGTAAGGAAACCTTGTACTAGGCAATACGGCCCATAGATAAAGCTAAAGCCTCATCATAAGGCTTCTGAAAGCGTGTATGGTGACGGGTTAAGAAAACGATGTGTAACCACCACTATTCATCCTGTTGGTGTCGTAAGAGTTAACTAATGGCAAACTACTCAGACTAACAGCACTGCAAAGAGATAATGTCTGGCTAGATCAGATTATAAGCAGATACCTAGGCTGATAGTAGTCTGTGGTTAAGAGGGTACCAGTGTCTATTGACAGTGTCATATCTATCTATCTATACTTATAATAAAAATGTAACAGGTCAAATTCTGTACATTGAAGATATGTTGAAAATTTTTTTGTAGGGCACTCTGTTATCTATACTTATAATAAAAATGTAACAGGTCAAATTCTGTACATTGAAGATATTTTGAAAATTTTTTTGGAGGGCACTCTGTTATCGATACTGAAACGAAAACTATTTTTTTTTTTCATTTTTGTCTGTCTGTCTGTATCTTGGCCGCGCATCACGCCGAAACTACTGAATGGATTCAAATGAAACTTGGCATGATTTGAGTTCATACTCCGAGGTAGGACATAGGATACTTTTTATTCCGTAATTCCGGACGGTTTCCTTGTGAGGGGAGATGAAAGTCAAAATGTGTAATTAATTGTAAGTCATTAGCGAGTAGTCCGATTGCAATATTTTTTTTTTGTTAGAAAGGAGATACTCTGAAGATTGTAGCATTAAGTTTTTAATTTATCAAAATCTCTCTATCTATTGGAAAAAAAAATATAAAGAAATTATCATTACGTAAAACAACATGTGGTGACATCTATTGCCAGCCATAAGTAATAACACTTTGATTAATATATCGTGGAATAATCGTAGAACGTTTTACGCACAAGTATTACGTATTATTCGGTATAGCATTAAGTATTTGATTTATCGCAACCTCTCTATCCATAGGAAAAAGAATATCTATATCTATCTGTAGACGTCGAATCTGTGTGTTTGGTTGTGCCCGCATGACTTAAATATTCAAAATAATCGTGGGAACGTTTTATGCACAAGCATTGTGATTAATGTGGTATATAGTTAGTATTTGATAGGTAGGTATTTGTTTTATGTTCTCTCTTTCCATAGAAAGGGTTGTTTTAAATTTTCTTGAAAAATTTCTTTGCTTAAAACAGCGACATCTTTTGGAATCAAGTAACTAACTTTACAATAGGTACGTAATATGATTACTCTTTTTAACGTATAATAAAAATGTAACAGTTCAGTTCTGTATATTAAAGAAATTTAGATGATTTTTTGGGAGGGCTCTCTAATCGATACTGAAGCAATTACATTTTCTTGAAAATTGTTTCTGTGCTTAAAACAGCGACATCTTTTGGAATCAAGTAACTAACTTTACAATAGGTACGTTATATGATTACTTTTAAACGCACAAGAAAAGTGTATAAGATCAATTCTGTACATTAAAGAAATTTAGATTTTTTTGGGAGGATATACATATAACAAGAAAGGTAGTAGAGCCACGCTGATTTCAGCACGAATGGGCCGGCTCGACCGGGGCGGTACTACCCTCGCACAGAAAATCAACGTAAAATGACAGCGTTCGTGCTGTCGTGTTTCGTTGGTGAGTGCGAGACCGGAGGCCCAATTAGTCTAGTCAACAAGTACCATACTTGTTGACTAGACTAAAAGATGCAGCAGCATCACTAGGCCGCCATAGTGTGGGTCTCCATACTGCATTGTCTGCATTCGCAATGAGTATGGTGACCACCACTCTTGGATTCTGCTTATGCTTTCCATCAGGCAGAGTAGAGTCATTTTGGCGGGCCAAACATAAAAAAAAAAAAAAAAAAAAAAAAACATAATAGTTCATCATAATTTACCAGAACATGATACAAAACATCTTTATGATAGGTACCCGAAAGGCAGCGCGGGCGCGTGGCCTGCGCCCTGCCACAGAATAACTAATAGTACTGCCTTACGTAGGTTACGAGACACGTCCAAATTGTTTAAAAAGCAGTACCCGCGCGGTCGGTCGGCTCCCTACGCGACACACGCACCCAAATCTACTATAAAACTCAGTAGTAGTTCTTGAATGTAAATTCGGATAAAAAGTTATTTTTGGAACTATTTACTTGATTTTTGTTCTACCTACTATAAATATTACTTGGTATTATAATATTTCTTCTGTGTTTTTAACCGACTTCCAAAAGGAGGAGGTTCTCAATTTCATCGGTATATTTTTTTTAACCGACTGCCAAAAGGAGGAGGTTCTCAATTTCATCGGTATATATTTTTTTTATGTATGTACACGGATTATTCCGTCAATTTGTGGACCGATTTTGGAAATTCTTTTTGTATTCGAAAGGGTGTGCTCCCCATGTGGTCTACTGACTATCTTAGTCCATTTGAGATTTTATTACAAAAAAATACCTGAAGTCCTTTCGATTTTATACAGCATGTATGTTACCTTTAGTCGTATTCTTTCAAGTTATTTAGGTGAAATGATGACAAGAGACTTGAGAAAGACTAAAAAGTGAAAAATAAAAAATAAACTTCGTTTAAAAAAACCGAACCGAAAAAACTAAAAAGTATCAAATAACTTAATTTGTATGTGCTACCTATTCATAGGTTTGAAGTCGGTGCCAAGCCAAAATGTAATAGTAGGTACCGCACTCGCCACGCGTGACCTTGAGCGGGATAGCTGCTCTTCGCGTAGAACAAAGAACTGAAGCGTCGGTGACGTCGTTGACGTTCGTCTCGAGTGTGATACCTACTATTACATTTGGCTTTGCACTGACTTCAAACCTAGGTAGCAAATGCAAATTAAGTTAACTGATACTTTTTAGTTTTTGAAGTCGGTTTTTTAAACGAAGTTTTTTTTAGGTTATAGCATAGGTATAAGCAGGTGATTTTTGTTGTACCTAAATAATTAGCAAATAGTCTTTTGTAGATACTAATTGGTTTTCTCGGTATTTTTAGAATTTTGTAAGGTTATAGCATAGGTACCTAGGTACCTATAATTTACTTTTTTATAGGATTTTGTTAGGTTATTGGTATAGGCATAGGTAAGCAGATGTTTTTCGTTGCAAATATTTAATTACTTAGCCTTATTTGTTGGTGTTTTAATTTCTTTTAGTAAGTTGTAGATAGCTTCCATTTTTTTCGTTGAATTAGTTGTAGATACTTAATTAATTTAGTTTTATTTACGTTTTGAAAATAAGCTTCATTCGTTGCGTCTAATTTTTCATTTAACTGTAGTGATAAATTTAACATTGTTTTTCGTATTGGATTTTATCACATCACACTAATTTATAAAAGCGAATGTTTGTGAGGGTGTATGTTTGTTACTTTATCACGCAAAAAGCACTGGACGGAATTGGATGAAACTTTACAGTAATACAGCTTACTAGCTGTTGCCCGCAGCTTTGCTCGCGTGGAAGTTGATTATTTACAATATATTTAATTAAAACTGTGTAAGTATGTATGAATAATTTATTCATGTTTTTAAACGTACCTATTTATTTATTTTTAATCAATAGCCCATTCAAAAGGATTTAACCCCTTTAGAAATAGAATTCCCATAAATGATGATATAGGTATTAATTTATTTGTACTTAAAAGCCTAAGGACAAAGTTTAAGGCTACTAAATTAAAAATGACTGACTTCCAAACTAATCTACTTACGACATTTCAACACCTAATTCACCCCTTAGGGGTAGAAATATCATTTATGGGATTTCCTTTTGAGGGCGCTCTGGTTACCTGGTTTCTAGAACCCGAGACGGTGTACGGTTTTTAGTCGGTTCGAGTCCGACATAACCACCAGTTGGTGATATCCAAGGGAATTTCCGCACAAATAAAAGGGGTAGGTATAATATCCAGAGACACTTAGTATCTACGCGTTTTTAACTATTAGCCCAAAGATAATTTTTCATGTTTCTAACTTAAAAAAGACGGACTTCCATACAAACTTTCAACCCCTATTTCACCCTCTTACGGGTAGAATATTGGAAAACGCTTAAATACGTATCTCCTATTTTTTTATCAATAGCCCTAAAATAAATTTTCATGTTTCTAACTTCAAAACTGACGGACTTCTAGACTAACCCGCTTATGAAATGTCACGGCCTATTTCATCCCTTCAGCGTAGAATATCGAGAAAGGCCTAAACATGTATCTATTCATTTTTAATCAGTAGCCCAAACCAAAAGAAAAGTTTCATGTTTCTAATTTAAAAATGACGAAGTTCCAAACAAAGTTCAACCCCTATTTCACCCCCTTAGGGGTAGAATATTAGGAAACGTTGAAATACATATCTACTAATTTTTATAAGTAACCCAAAAATAAAGTTTCATATTTCTTATGTGGCGACTTCCACATACAGCGCAACAGAAATATACTACAGCGCCATCTATCGAAGTTACACTGAACTACGGAGTAACGAAGGAAAACTAAGAAACTATCAATCCTGAATCGCGCAGTGAAAGTTCGCGCGCCAATTAAGATACATACAACATCCCAACATCAAACGTTGGGCAGTTGGCCCGCCAGGCATGATCACCTCGCCTGGTCGGAGGATCCTCCCTTTGTGTTGGAGGGATATCACACCCGTCCCTCCACATCTTAAATAGCCCTAAAATAAACTTTCATGTTTTTAACTTCAAAAATGACGGACTTCCAGACTAACCTACATTCAAAACGTCAACCCCTATTTCACCCTTAAGGAGTAGAATATCCAGAAACGCTTAAATACGTGTTTACTCATTTTTAATCAGTAGCCCAAAAATAAAGTTTCATGTTTCTAACTTAAAAAATGACGGACTTCCATACAAACTTTCATCCCCTATTTCACCCCCTTGGGGGTAGAAATTCCGAAATTCCTTCCTTAATGGGTGTCTTTTTTTTTTTTTTTTTTTTATGTTTGGCCCGCCAAAATGACTCTACTCTGCCTGATGGAAAGCATAAGCAGAATCCACGAGTGGTGGCCACCATACTCATTGCGAATGCAACAATGCAGCATGGTGACCCACACTATGGCGGCCTAGTGATGCTTGTGCATCTTTTAGTCTAGTCAACAAGTATGGAACTTGTTGACTAGACTCATTGGGCCTCCGGTCTCGCACTCACCAACGAAACACGACAGCACGAATGCTGTCATTTTACGTTGATTTTCTGTGCGAGGGTAGTACCGCCCCGGTCGAGCCGGCCCGTTCGTGCTGAAATCAGCGTGGCTCTACTACCTTTTACTTTCTACTTGATGAAATGAAACGATCATACTCACCAAATTTTGTATTCCCAAGTTTAATAGTTTCCGCTCGGCGATGATGAATCAGTCAGTCAGGACATGTTATTTTATAAGTATAGAAGATACATCAAATTAACACATAGGTTACTGTTTGCCGCGATAACCGACATACACGCGGGCGGAGCCGCTGGCAACAGCTAGTATTATATAAAAATGAATCGCCGCAATATATTATATGTACGCGCATAACTTCCGATTGCACCAAATTAAATAATTCTTTTTTTTATGTGTTCCTTATTGTTAGGAGAAGTTTTGTGTACAAGAATAATTAAAAGATAACGGGAAAAGTATTTTTTTGTCCACGACTGTACACTGCCTGTGGAAAGCTGAGATAGATATGTAAATATGGCGGTACGAAGTTCGACGGGTCGGGACGGGACGGGATCTTCCTAGCCTTTGTTATTCCCAAGATTTATTGGGGTCGGCTTCTAGTTCAACCGGCTTTACCTGAATATCAGTTTTTACACGGAGCGACTGACATCGGACCTCCGCAACCCTGAGCGTGAACTGAATTCGAAGGTTGAACTAGTTCGGGTCACCTAGTTATAGTATAAAAATTGAAATGAAGACTAATCAGTTCATTTAACATTTAATATTTAATCAATAATCTCTTAACACTATCTTAAGTTGTACAATACTTATTTAATTAATTAATTAGACTTATAACTAGAGTCTAGAGGCTGTTTGGCAGCCCAGTCGACCATTTTGAATGTTTTGTTTTATATCGTTGACCAGTGGTCCATTTGTATAGAATCCTTAAAATTGTTTCCAGTTATAGATAACAGAAGTTTGCTCGGAATTTATTTTTTGGTAAATTTTATAAAAATAAATCCTAGCTAGATCGATTTATCACCCCGGAACCTCTCCTGCTAGCTAAATTTCATGAAAATCGTTGTAGCCGTTTCCAAGATTCAGATTATATGTATGTTACCGTAAGATTGTCAAAACCGTTAGATTGTAATCACTTAGTAACATTCAGCGGCTACCTCATGTTCAATAATATTTTAATCTTTAATTCACTTTTCCAGCTAACTTATGATGATTAATAATATAATCAATACTACTCTTCCCAGTTATATTCGAACTAATCGTTTTTCCAGCGTTGGCGATGTTTCTGCTTCTGCACTTCTTCATATAAGACTTGACGTAGAAGTCTCCGAAGAGATAGAGAAAGAGAAGGGTATTGAAGCAGACAGAAGACACGAGGTAGTAGGCTGGGCCGCACTCGGAGATGCAGTGGCTGACCACGACATGGATGAACATGAGGCAGAATTGCACCTGGAAAATGTTAACGGCTAAATAAGCTATCCCTATAGTGACGGTTGCTGACAGATGCTGGAAAGTAGAAGTAACGAGATGGAAAGGACCTAGCGGAAGAAGACGGAAAGGACGGAGTGATACCACCGCCTCACAGAAAATCGGTGTGAAACAGCGCTTGCGCTGTGTTTCACCGAGTGAGTGAGGATACCGCAGGCCCATACCCCAATCCCCTACCCCTACCTCCCCCCATTCCCAAAAGGCCGGCAAGGCAATTGTGACGCTTCTGGTGTTGCAGGTGTCTATAGGCGATACGTATGCTCGTTTGCCAGTCTATTCCATAAAAAAGGACGACCTATGAAGTGCTGGAGTGATGAGATAATAGCTACAGCCGGCAAGGAGTGAACTGAGCAAGTTAAAAACCCAAGTATGGGTTCCTGTCAAAGAAAATAATGAGAAGGAGGATCACAGCAGTGGTCCAGACGATAGTAAATGAACATAAAGGAAATTATATTTAAGAGAACATGTAAAACTACGCAATCACACTATATAAAGGCGAAAGTTTGTGTATTTGTTTGTTACTTCTTCACGCAAATCTACTGAACGGATTTGGATGAAACTTTACAGTAATATAGCTTATACATCAGAATAACACATAGGCTACTAATTTCCTCGATAACCGAAATACACGCGGGCGGAGCCACGGGCAACAGCTAGTGGGAAATAATTAAAGGATTTATTTTATCTATTTATAGTATCGGCTTAAGAATACGGAGTGTCACGACCCCCTATTCATCCCGTGGCCATGTGGGTGTTGTAAGAGAAAACAGCAAAGAGGTGGAAACTTGAAACAAATTTACCGTCTGGCCTGCGTCGGATAGTAGGCTAAAGGCGCGTCTCCACCGAAATTTGACAACACAAAAAAAGGTTGAGAACACAAAAATTTGCCAACTTTTGTTCGGTGGAGACTCGGCTAAGGAGACACCGACGTTCAGCAATAGATTATTATGAATGCTGATGTGTTGTGAAATCAGCCTTTTCAAGACTAATAAGGTTTGTTGATTTGATTGAAAGCTGTAGGTGTCCATGGTAGGTAGTTGTATGACATCAGTAGATCCGTTTGCTCGTTTGTTTCATGCAGTAGTTCGTACTATTAAATTTAGATGGCGTTAAGTGAAGCACCGATTCAAAATAGCGGGTATTTTCCCTTTGCTACTGCAAGTGGAGTATTTAAAAAAAGAATCTCATCATATGTTATTTTATGAGAAACTTAAATTAACATAAATACTGATGATTTTTACTTACCAACTGCATCATAGTGATGTACTTCTTCCACCACAAATATTTCGTCAAATTGGGGAACGCAGAGAGCCCATAGTAGGAATACATTATTACATGTACCAAAGAGTTGATAGTACCTAAGAAGATCGTGGCATCAGTTCTGGAATATTTGGTGATAAGCCAAGTAGCCATCACCATGATAGTGTGGTGATATACGTGGAGGAAGGAAACCTGGCGTTGTTTCTTGCGAAGAACGAAGAATACTGTGTCTATTAGTTCTATGATTTTGGTTAGGAAGTAGTAGTGGGAGCCGTCTACGAGCTGTAACAAGATGAATGAGGGTTACTTTCAAGAAAATACAGCTTATCAGTAATGACTAGTTATTCTGGTTTATTGGTCTGGTCTTCTGACTGCTAAACCAGAGGTCATGGGTTGAATTCCTGCTCTGCTGCACTTGTTCTGTGACTGAGTTTAATTTAGTTATAATAGGTATGTTTAGGTATGTTTGTTTATCAGCAATATAGTAACGACAGCTTATAGGTGAAATATGGTTGAATATTATGTCTTTTGCTACCGTTCCAGACATAGGTGGGACTACGTATACATATGAACCGTACCGCCTTAGAATTTTGGTCTTTCTTAATTTGGGTAAAAGGTTCTTAGCTGACGGTGCCACACCGACAGCAGCACCACTGAAAGGACCCATTGAAATATACACACACAAAATTTCATTAAAATCGGTTCAGCCGTTTAGGAGGAATTAGGTGACAAATGTTTAGAAGAATTATATGCATTACAAAATTTGTACTTGTACATATTTATTTTAAATAACCTTGTTTTCAGACACCTCTAGTATAATTGGAATTTCTTCGAAACTTTGCATAGCTTTTTCTAAAAGGAAAGGGAAATATTTTCCCAGATGTTCTGCGGATAATTTAACAAAAACCTAGCATAGCCAACGTATCATCGCACTGTTCTAATGCGTTCAAATGTTCGTTACACGTTATCCATTTAGTCGAGTTCCATACTCGACTAAATTACTTAATTAAATTACTAAATTAAATTATGTAACAGCTAAAGTACTCATTAATGTCAAAAGGCGTTTAAATTATTAGTCAATTACTATGTATGAGTTATGTTCTGTAAGGCGAATATATTATAACACTAAAAGCGAATGGCGAATTTAGTTTTACAAAGAAAAATTAAGTCATCAACATAAGTATATATTAATAACAATAACAGTTATTTTAAAAAAATAAATATTCACTATGTCGAATCGAATATGAAGTTGACTAAACGAATTTGATTCAGTCAGACCTTTTCGCCGATGCATTAGTAATTTAGGGACGCGTGATGGAGACTTAATACATAAATTTAATCGACTAAGGGCCGGTTTTTCAATCCGCAGTTAAACGGTCTAATAACTAACAAGGGAATAAATGTATCCAGCTCTTTAACAAGCGAATAAACTTTTTGTGTTTTTCAATCGGGAGTAAACAGTCAGATAGTTACTTGATGGTCCTTCACAGCTATGTTCACTGTAATCATGCGCAAGTGAGATGCAGCTATACAGGTAGTCACACGTTAGATAAGGACCAGAAACTTTTAGACAACATTCAAGTTGACTGTTCTTTTTCTATTTCTTTTTGTCTTTTTTATGTTTGCCGGTTCGGGATATTTAATTAAATGAAATGAAAGCATTCGATTATAATTATTATTTGTCTATAATAGATGTAGTAAATAATAATTTAGTTAAAAGTCGTTTATGATATTCCTGTACTAGAGTCCATAACAATGATTAAAATCAAAATTTATAAAAATGAAATGCCGGGTTTGCGGGTGGTGCATAGTAATTTTTTAAACGGGTGTTTCTACGTTTAATAAATATGTGTTTTAAAGTAAAAAGTATATTTGTATTTATGTCAGTTCTCTGTACCTATTGGTGACGAGCAGATTCTCTAGCGGCAAGTCGCAGAACTAACGTATGGCAGATAAAAATACGTATACACGTTAACGTTCCACTTTTAAAATACGTATTTTTTACTTCTCCGTAGACGTCTATCAATGAAACAATAACAATGCACTCGCTCTGTACATTAAACTGCCAGGTAGAAGTGTCTGTCATACGTTAGTTCCGCAAACGGCCACTAGGGAAATCTTCTCGTTACCAATAGTACAAGCTCTGTTTTGTTTCAAACTAGATAGCAGTGTGAGAAATAAAAATTCTTCATCTTCTCTATAGTATCTATAACCTATATTTCTCTAATAACCCTTTTTACCTCAGAACAAAAAGTCAATCGAGTCAAAAACATCCATAATCTATCAAATATTCAACAACGACAACGTACTTAAACTTTACCACAAATAGGTACAAGAGAAATACACAACGTCAAATCACTATTCTACAGAATAAAACACTAACTGAGGTTTGAAAGCACATATAAAGTTATCAGTCAGATTACAGCTTTATTCGTCTGATAACTGATGTCTGACTATTGAAAGACCCAAACTTACGCTAACTGAGGAATAAATGCTATTTGACTGTTTATCTGACTATTGAAAAACCGGCCCTAAATTACTTATTAATTTACGCTTATACATTTTGTTCGGGAATTTATTATGAGTATAGTTAGTCATACTTTTTTATGTGTTTAGTATCTATGTAGGTACATGTAAATAGGTACCTGCAATATTTATTATGTGATCGTAACTCAAAGGATATATTCTGATTATTACTGTTACGTATAGTGAAAGAGTGTTATATGGTATACAAACCAGTTTCCGGCTATTTAACTTAGGAGTTTAATATTATTAGGGACGTCGAGCGTAGGGTGCCGTAAGAGAGTATAAGATTTTGATTTTTTCATGAAGTATAACTTCTTTCATATCGCTGTTATCAGTGAGAGTAATTTCTTGCAACGAACGGAAGTCTGTTACACGAAGCTATAAAAAGAACGCTATTTCATTTGAAGAGTCAGGTCGCGGGAACGCAGTGCTAGTGAATGCGACTGCTGTGTTTGAGGTCTCGGATTTAAATCAGGGTCGGACCAAAGGTTTTTGAGATCTACAAATATTTTTCTATGTATAATTTGTATGTATTTACAAAAAAAAGTTATGTAAGTTTTATATTAGTTGTCTAGTACCCATTGTACAAGCTCTGTTTAGTCTGGGACTAGATGGTTTGTGTGTCAGGTGTCCGAAATATTATTAGCAGCAACGAAATCGGTTAACGGTCGACCGTGGGAGAGCCACGCTTCGGCATGAATGGGCCGGCTCGACCGGAGTGATACCACGGCCTCACAGAAAACCGGTGTGAAATAGTGCTTGCGCTGTGTTTCACCGAGTGAGTGAGGATACCGGAGGCCCATACCCCAACCCCTCCCCCTATCTCCCCCCCCCCCATCCCCCAAAGGCCGGTAACGCACTTGTGACGCCTCTGGTGTTGCGGGTGTCCATGGGCGGCGGTAATCGCTTACCATCAGGCGGTACGTCTGCTCGTTTGCCGGTCTATTCCATAAAAAAAAAAAAAAAAAAAACACTGGTTTTCCTGTGAGTTAATGATTTTACTTCTGGTCTATCCAGTCTATTTGTGCCAAAGGATGGTACTTCTACTACTAAATCACATCTTACAGTCTGTACCATGCAGTCTGATAGTAGTAAGTTAAAGTTATGGTTTTTAGAAATAAATAACTCCAATCCTACTCAGACGACAATACGATAACTGGTGTTTACACCCTACTGTTGTGTGTTAGCGCTCAAAATGTAAACCTATTATGTTACACTGCGGTACTTGTTATAATAATCATTTCTGAAGCATAGCGTTGAATTTTAGAAGCTTTGATTAGAATCCAAATTAGTGTGTAAAGATTTTAGATATTACAAGTAAGCGTATTGATACGAGGAGAAAGGGCTTTTGTAAATGAACAGAACCATTAAACTTTGAGTCTAAGATATAGAGGAATAATGGTCATTTTAAATCGGCCGTTCTGGATCTCAAACTAGGCAAAGCCTGTACAATGGTAACTAGACTGCTTAGAAACATACACATATATTACTAAATAAATACATATCTATATAAATAAAAATCGGTTCACCCAGTCGAAAGTTATGAGGTAAAAACATTAAAAAAAAACAGTCGAATTGAGAACCTCCTTTTTTTGAAGTCGGTTAAAAATGAATCACTGAATTGTATATGTGCCCATGTTTTCCTATCGGCAGCACACAAATTGCATAATTCTTTTTTTATGTGTTTGTTATTGTCAGAACCAAGCTTGTATATAAGAAAATTTAAAGAAAACGGGTAGTGTTATATTTTCTTAGTCCACAACTTTACACTACCTATGGGAAGCTGAGCCGGGCATGAATACTAACTCAAGTTTTTCGGAAATAAATAAAAACATGCACGAAAAAATGGCGGTACGAAGTTTGCTGGGTCAGTTAGTTTTAGATTAATTACACACATTCACAACTGTTCGTGATAATCACACAATATTTATCTTGAATGGGAGTCGAACCCACGAATTCTGACTGAGCAGTCAGGATCACTAACCATTAGACTATTCTAGTCAACACCTGTTTTCTAAATAGAGGCCGATATATATAAAATTCTCGCAGTGTTTGATACCAAACTCCTCCGAAACGGCTGGACCGATTTTTATAAAATCTTCTGCGCATATCGGGTAGTTCTGAGAATCGGTCAACATCTATTTTTCATACCCCTAAATATATTTTTTATGGCAAAACAGTTTGCCGGGTTAGCTAGTTTTAAAATTAACTTAATCATCATTCTATCGTAGTCCACTGCTGGACATAGGCCTTTCCAATTCAACGCCACTTGGTTCGATCTTCTGCTTCTCGCATTCAGCTCCAGCCGTCTTACGCACTCACTACTCCACCTGGCCTGTGGACGTCCTACACTACGTTTGGCGAGACGGTTTCTTTATTATAAACTTACTTGTAGTCTTTTGTCAACATCTCTGTCAACGTAGCACGTTGTATGCCAGAGCCCATAGTTCCATATAGCTCGTGTACCCTGTAAAAAAAAAAGAATTAAAAAAACTTAGTTTTAATCGACCGAAAATAGGAGCTCCTTTTTTCTTTTGGTTGAATTTTTATTGAATGACGTTAAAGAGAGAAGACGTTCTTGTTGTTGGAAATGGGTTGTGGTTTTAAATCCTACATAGAACAACACTTTGTATGATCCACAAATTGCTGTTCTGAGTCTGGGTCGGGGTCCGTTTAATGTATGTTTGTAAAGTCTCCGGCGGCACAGGATATATTCCTAGGGTGGAGGTTGTCTAAAAAAAATGTAAAAAGAACCATCGAGATATAATGTATAGAGAAGACGCCACTCATTAGTGCGGTGTTCCATGCAATTGCGGCGCATGCGCCGCACTTCCTTCAGTCGCTTGCTAGCTACACTCTGATGAAGCGGTGGCTTAAGCGTGTGATTGTTTACATTTAAAAACGTTCTAAAACTCGTGAATTATGCCATTTTGTGTCTTGAGATATTGCACTAATAATACAAGGAATACGGAGAAAAACAAAGGAATAACTTTTCACCAGTAATTAACTAGATATAATTGTTTTAAAATTAAATACGAACAAAATATTTTAAGACGCCATTGTTGCCTCATTCGACATAGAGTACTTAGAGTAAAACATACAGAAGTGATATTTAGGTAGAATTAACTGACGTTAAATGCACAACGTATTTAACGTATTTAATTGGATAAGGAAAAATAATATGTTGTTAAAAATAGCTTCGTAAATAACCCATAAAATTTTTTTTGCAATAATTATATTTAAATTATCATTAAAGTATAATTTATAAATTGAATATTCGGCTTTTATATTTTATACCTCGATGAATTCTACAAAAAAACTGAAACTGGTAAAGCTATTGAAGTACTATTTACTCAAAGTGAATTTCCTAATAAAGCTTCGTAGGTATAAAGCTATTTATCCGTTCTGCTTTCTTGTTTGGCGCTTACTCTATAAAAGCGAATCTTTGCAACAGTTCGTTGGCCAAAACGCGTAAGCGCCATGAAAATCACGGCGCTTATGACATTTCGCTCGCGAGGAAACTACAGCTCGAATGCGATAGAGCGCTGCTTGTTAATACTGTTGGATTAGACTACTAATTATTGTTTGGCTGCGCTGCAGCGCTTTTTAGTTTTAATTCAAATATAATCGGAACATATAATTGGTTTTGAGTGGCTCCTCTAGTACGTAGTACGTAATATCTCGATGAAAAGAACTATGAAAAATACATTCTAGAATTAAAATCACTTGTACTTATTCCACTATTTTCTTTTTATTTACACCTGACCGGTTTCGCCTTATGGCACCATCAAAGGTTACTATGAAAAACTATGAACCTATGAAAAAGTGATCATAAATATAACTGACCTCGCTTCAAGTTAACAAAGTGTGTTACAATTTATTCATTGACCTCGTACTTTACTCCTCAAGTCCACGAATAGTTAATGAACTATGACCAACTTATATATATATCATGAATTCAATGGTAATGACATGCGTTGGTTTGTGCGCAATAAAACTTTCATCGAACATAATTGTGTTGAATTTAACAATGCAGTTAAAATGATAAATAGTTATTAATGACAATGATTGATGAAACGGTTATTTCATACCGTGGATAAAAGGATTGTTTATTTTTGGGGTAACTGGGCCTATTTTGCTAGGGTGACGCGATATATCTTGTTGAATGTATTTTCATCCAATTATGTCGAAGCCAAAAATAAGGGTAAGTAGTGTTGGCAATTGTAGTAAGTTCCACCATAGTGCCTTTCTTGTTAACTAGAATAGTACCCGAAACGATTGAAGTAAGTGAAGTATTGCTTGTTCTTACTATTTTCGTCCCACTTTTTCCATATTTTAAGAGCATTATTTCCCCATAAAGCCATTAATCAAAAGTTGAAACATCATTCCCCCATGACCCATGATCAAATCAATCAGTCTACTTGTTTTGTAGATTTTATGAGAATAACGCAGCAATTTATTTTCAATTAAGATTAAGACGAAAAAACAAGATGGCGTCTGGCGTCTAGTCTCTTTATCAATTTTTACGCGTAAACTTAAAATGTCAAAAAATTAAATGCGTTTGGATGTCACTTTACAAAATTGAATAACATTTCGGGACATTTTACTGTAGTTTACTGTTGTTTTAGGTTAAAAATAAACCTTATTTCGAAGAGTTCACTTCCTTAGGCACTGGTATTTGGTGTTTGTTTAATACACAAAGGTCCTTCTTTTATGGCGCGAGTCGCACTAGAATTTTACATCCAAGTTAAAAGCAGAGTCCAAAATTAAACTTTAATTTACAGAAAGTCATTAACCCGATGGTGATTGGGAAGCAAATAACCGATAAAATTATTTTAACTTAAAGTAAATTTGGAAGAAATGGGCGGGCAAATGTTTCTAAAGATGTTGAGAATTCCTTTTTAATTGGAAGGATAAATTATTGTGTATTTAAAAACTAATACTGTGAAGTAATGGTTGTCATGCTTTGGAAACACAAAGAGAGGATTCTCAAATAGTCTAGGTTTGTAATTTGTAATTTCAGAAGGAGAATTATAATTGCGTGATGCAGACTTGACTAGATGTGATGTGTGGATTTCGTCACAACCACCTAAAGTACCTATGTTCTATTTAAGTTACAATTTAGAATATTACAACTGATTTTTAAACCATTTACCGAGTTGTACAGTCTATAGTTTAGTGACCCGCTAAATTGCAAGTCATGGGGTTCTATTCCAACCCAGGACAAATAAATTGTATAATAAGCACGATATTTTTATCTGTGGAATGCACTTTCAGCCGAAAACAGGATGTCTACAAACCGTCTTACATTCAAGACTAAAGTACGCGAACTTCTTCGAAATGAATTGTCAGTACAGTCACAACAGCCGTCGTGGTGTCCGTGGTGTCGCAGCACCCGACTGTGTGACATATTAAGTCACGTACTATGTATAATGTAGTAGAAAGTATATTTATATTAGTTATATTTATTGTAGGTTTATCTCATAATCATAACAACAAAACTCAATATCTTTGCACCTACCGGCTCATATTTCTACATCACCTGAAGGTCGACTGGGAGAGAATGCCTCATGGCATTAAGTCCGCCTTTGTACAACAAGTGCGTTAAGTACTAAATAAATAAATAATACATTTGTAGTTGTTTAAGTATGTACTTCATGACTACCACTCAAGATTTCTACACCACCCAAAGGTTGACTGGTATAGAGAATGCCTTGGGCATTAAGTCCGCCGATGTACAAAAGTGCATAAAGTTATAAATAAATAAATAAAATAAAAATTATGCAACATCATAATTTTATGTAAATGGGACGATGACACTTTAATAAATTTTTAATATGGATATACCGCACGCGAGAACTTAATAATGCGACCTCAATTTATATTGTACAATTTCAGTATGTTAACAATGAAAGCTGAAAATTGCACATAATAATTATTTATTAAATGAAAATCAGCACAACTTTCTAGGTACAAATATGGACTGTGTTAACCACCGTTAACACAGCAATTTGGTGAATTATTCAACAGAAGCAAGTCTCAGACAAGATAAGGCCTCCATGCAATTATGTGGTCCCCTGAAAAACCACTCCTTGGGGACTTAACTCCTAGGTTATACCTGACACCTTTGCAATACCCTCACACGTAATGGAATACCGTGTGCTTCGAGTCGAAGCGATTCGGACCTATCACTTTACTGTGGACACCGATGAGGTGTTGGTTATCGTGGGAGTTTCCACACGTAAAAATACAGACACAAATAAACATATTATGCTGGTTTCAATGATCTTTATTACTATTAACAAGATGGAGTGATGCATATTACATGTTTTAAAAAAAAAAGTCGATTCCCGTGTTAGAAATATTAGAGTTTTGATATATACATGAAACGAACACGAAAAACCAGCCTCAGACTAAAAAATCATGTATTTTTTCATTTAGTTCAGGGTTTATAATATTACTTAGTTTAGAAATTGACGAAAGATATATATATATAATAGAAGATAGTTTAATTTTCCTGGGACTTCCCGAGTGTCGTAACTTGGTGTGTTCGTGGGTCACCGCTGTTGATCCTGGTGTAAAGGAGTTACAGTGGTGGGCGTGTGGGCGGGATTAGTCCCAAATATATGAGTATAGAATATTTTAGAAATACAATACTCACCATAGTAAAACTCATGAAAGTGATGACTACTTGAAAAGCATTGTACGCCACGAGCAAGTTCCGGAGGTTCAAAGGAGGTCGGTTCTTCATGTAGTCGGGCCCGATTTTTAACACGAACCATAGATATGAGAATAGTATAAAGGCTACAGGGTACGGCGTGCGGATAAGGAATTTTGTATCGTTGTATTCCTCTGAAAAAGAGAATAAATCATTGACAGAATAGTCTTAGTGGGTAATTATATTATTGTTTTATTTTAAAGGTTCCAGATAATAGTAAATAATATCGTCACATATCTCATACATGGCCGTATGTTCTTGAACTAGGCAAAGTCTGTACTATGGTAGCGAGACTGATAATAAACAGACAGCTTCTTATATATAGGTATTATACATAATTATATAAAATGAATCGCCGAAATGTATGTACGCGCATAACTTCCGATCGGTTTCACCAAATTAAATAATTATTTTTTATGTCTTCCTTAGTGTTAGAATAAGGTTGTTGGCGTACAAGAAAAAATAAAAAATAACAGGAAAAGTCTTTTAGGTCCGCGACTGTACACTGTCTGTGGGAAGCTGAGACAGATATTAAATATCCCACCAAAAACATAAATGTAAAAAAGGAGATCCAGGTTCAATACAAAAATTATGCTTGGCTGTGGGCTTCGTCGCAAAAAGAATGGAGATCTAAATGAGTGCCAAGTTCTATGCAAAATCCAAATATGTATTTATAGGAACGAAATAAAATTATGAAAAAGTATTAAACTCTATTTCTTTGCTTTATCGGATACCTATAACAATTTCTGTTATTTAAAAATGTGAGATCTTAAAGTAGGTTAGATTTGACTTAGTCAGTTTTCATAATATTTCATCATATTTGGATTTTGCATAGAACTTTGCACTCATTTAGATCTCCATTCTTTTTGCGACGAAGCCCACAGCCAAGCATAATTTTTGTATTGAACTTGGCTCTCCTTTTTTACATTTATGTTTTTGGTGGGATATCATTACTTTTTGTAAAGAAAACTAGGCAGGTATTGAGATTTAATAATACATATATTGGGATAGTTTCAAACATCTGCTTGTAACGACGGTTCCAACGCTACAATTAAAAAAAACATTTTTTGTATGGGGTCCCCCCCTATTTTTAAACTTTTTTTTATTTTTAGATTTTTTCCTACGCTTACACACAATTACCAAGCTGGATTCCAAATTTCATCCTTCTAGGTCATCTGGAAGTAGGTTAGGTTTAGGTACTATATATATGTCAGTCAGTGCTAAAATTTACGACTTTTTGACCTTCATATCTGTATAACCGTTTGAGCTAGCTTCATGAAATTTGGGCTTCTAGATGTCCTTATGGATATAAATAAACACACGTAGTTTTATGTTAAAGACTTAAAGGTTTTGAGTTATAGAAGGGTCAAAAGTGGCACCAAGTGGTTCGTGTAATATTACACTCGGCGCTGGCTAGCCAGTTCCTTTGCTTGAACTTGGCTTGACACGCTGCCGCGTGTCTAGATTACGGTACGAAGTTCGCCGGTAGTTCAGCTAGTAATTATATATTTCTAAATAAATGGATGTAAATAAATGTATTCTAAATAAATGAATGGATCTGAATAATATTATTGATATATTTAAATGTATGTATCTATTTGTGTAGGTTTATGTATATTTGCGTAATAGTACATGTGTAGAATGAAAGAGTGTGTATTTATGTATAAATCTTTAAGGATTTTTTCGAAAATCTCGTTGTAATAGGTTGCTTGTGTTTTAACTATCCAAAATTTTTTAAACACATGTCCATGTTAATGGTTGTCTGGTCTTCCAGATCTAGTCCAGATCAGAGTCTATCGCTCACGGCGATCTCTTGATCGCCGTGAGCGATAAGACCGCCAATTGTTATATTTTGTGACTCAATATGTATTGTTTTGTATTATGTACGCAATGAAAATAAATAAAAAATAGATAAATTACAACCGACATAGAACTAATGACAGTGTTCATCACACAAAGGTTTGTCATGGCTGGGAATCTAAACCTCGACCTCTGGGTTAGCACTTTAGCAGTCAAATAATAATTATGAATGTGAATTAAAATGATTGGATAACAAACCCTGACGCTACTGCCACTATCATGTACGAGAGATAAGTTTTAGAACATAAAGGTCGGCTCAACTGGAGTGATTCAAAAGCCTAACAGAAGCCCCATGCTTTCGTTTCGAGGGTTCTCTTTCTCCAATTCTCTATTTAGGGAGTGAGCATGGCAACACACTTCTGTCTTTTGAGTTGCAAGTTGTGTCAATGGGGTTTCGTTCTTTGGAGTTGATTGTTGTGTCCATTGTTATTGGACGTTATACAACGTAAACAACCGACGGTAAGATTACTTAGCCACAACGTAGTCTTGTAGATGGTCGTGAGGATATAAGGCCTAAGCCCTCTTCTAAAAGGGGACCCGAGACCAGCAGTAAGACATTTTGGGTTGTTGAAGAGACAATGTGGGACGTTATACAAGAGTCGTGTTAGAAGTCCTAATCTCTGAGTCTAACAGTTCTGTCCGAGACTTAATGTAAGCCACCACCCCGTTTGCCTAGCACTGTATTGCTTTTGCACTTGTTTTTGCACCCCGTTTGCGTAGCAGGCCAAAAATTGATTTCTAATGAAAGACTACAGACTGTTGATGACCATGTATCACTACTATCATTTAGCCACGCTGATTTCAGCATGAACGGGCCGGCTCGACCGGGGCGGTACTACCCTCGCACAGAAAATCAACGTAAAATGACAGCGTTCGTGCTGTCGTGTTTCGTTGGTGAGTGCGAGACCGGAGGCCCAAATAGTCTAGTCAACAGTTCCATACTTGTTGACTAGACTAAAAGGTGCAGCAGCATCACTAGGCCGCCATGGTGTGGGTTGCCATACTGCATTGGTGACCGCCACTCTTGGATTCTGCTTGTGCTTTCCATCAGGCAGAGTAGAATCATTTTGGCGGGCATACATAAAAAAAAAAAAACTTAGCACGTATTTTTTTAATTTTTGTTTTATAGAATAGGCCTGTAAATGAGCAGACGTATCGCCTGATGGTAAGCGATTACCGCCGCCCATGGACACCCGCAACACCAGAGGCGTCACAAGTGCGTTACCGGCCTTTGGAGGATGGGGGGGGGGAGATAGGGGAGGAGTTGGGGTATGGGCCTCCGGTATCCTCACTCACTCGGTGAAACACAGCGCAAGCACTATTTCACACCGGTTTTCTGTGAAGCCGTGGTATCACTCCGGTCGAGCCGGCCCATTCATGCCGAAGCGTGGCTCTCCCACGGCAAATTACGTATTCGTAGTATTCTCAATGTTTATTACCTTACATCTGAGATCAGATCATACAAAGTATTCAGTCTATTTCTTTGCAAACGAATTATAATGAAGTAATTTGAACTAAGTAATTGTGGGCGGATAAATGAATCCCGAACCGAAACGGTAATGTTACTAATGAAAATTAAATTTACAATCCTGTAGAAGAGCTAATAGAAATGTGTAAGCTTATAATTAGTTTAAATAGATTTTAGTAGAACTTAATTGTTTCATTAGATATATAATTAAATTTCAGTTACTAAGTATAGAAAATTAGCTCGATATTTAGACACGAATCTTCGCCTGCGTGTCTTTTCAATAATGTTCGGCTTCTATTGGTCTAAGTGTGATGTTAACTATTCTATCTTAGACACGCCCCCCCCCCCCACTCCACCCCCGAAGAAACATATTGGGGTTTGGCCTACTGATACCCTCTCTGACTTCATTCCTTTGGTAAAAAGACACAAAAGAATAGCTAAACACCATTTTGTGAGACCATAGTATCACTTCGATTGTTGAATGCCTCTGTGAATAAGTGGTAGTTCAGGTGACTGATGCTCTTGAGGTCTCGGGATTTCTGTGATTTCTGTTTGTATGATCTGCAAATATTTATTTCAGGAATTGCCTTTTTATGTATAACTAGCTTTTGCACGCGGCTTCGCTCACGCAGACTTTCATCCCATGATTTACCCCCTTGGGGTGGGATTTCTAAAACTCCTTTCTTAGTGCTCACTTACAGTATATAAAGAAATATGCAGTATGCAAAATTTCAGGATGCTAGCTTCAGCGGTTTGGGCTGTGCCTTCATCTCTCTCTATGTCAGTCACCTTCGTCTTTTATATATATAGATAGTATATATAATATGTATTTACAAAAGAATAATATGTACTCTTTAATATTAGTTGCCTAGTGCTCATAGTACAAGCTCTGCTTAGTTTGGGACTAGATAGGAATGCGTGTCAGATGTATGAATTATTATTATTAAAATTATGCCTGCCTATTTATGCCAAAACATGGTTCTGCCATGGTAATAATATAAGTTTACTAGCTTTTACACGCGACTTCGCTCACGCAGACTTTCATCCCCTGATTTACTGCCTTAGGGGTGGAATTTCAAAAATCCCTTTCTTAGTGCCCACTTACGTTATATAAAGAACCTACATGCAATATTATTTTATTATATATAGATGAGAATTCTTACCTACTCCTTTAAAGTCCCAGAAGGAGTTGTTTTCCATAGTTTCCATTTCGAAAAATGTTCTTCCTTCCCTCTAGAACTGTTGTGTCCCAAACAAAGCCAGGATTAATGACGATTAATACTCGAATTTCAGCTTTAATAGTTCGGTATAAATAAGGTTTGTGTAATCGTTTTTCAATGAAACGAGGCGTGTGCCGATTGTAAGCGATTTTATGTTATGTTTTTAACTCGCTTTCAATAGCTTGGGTGGCGCACTCTTTAGGATATTTAATACTAAAATATCTTTAGTTTTATCAATAAAATGTTTACAACCCACGCATTTTTGCGATAAGTTATTTTTTTTAATCCGTAAATTGATAAAATTATTTTCTACTTTTTAGTTCGTCTAGTTACAGAAGTGTATTTCTTTCTTAGCTTTTTAAACTTTAATTATTTATAGCTTCGTTTTAGCGAATCACAAGTAATTAATTTATTGATATCGGTTGTCTAGAACCTATAATACAAGCTCTGCTTAGCTTGGGACTGTATGGCGTTGTGTGTTAGATGTACGGAAAAAAATACATATATTTAGCTATAAACAACTTTTATCTGTGTATAGCATATGGCAGATAACTATCTAAAACTTTATAAGGCACGTTTAAAACTGGCCCTAAATTAATGTATTACCACAATAAGTACCGCCAAAATCCGCTTATAACTACTCGCTGTCACTATCACCACACAACATTCATAAACTTAATTGAAACACAAATTAAACAAAGAAGAAATGAAGCAACTCTCGAACTTGGCATTGTATTGTTCACCGAAAGTAACTCAGATATAATATAACAAAGAATTACTGAATTAAAGGCTAAATGATGAAAGAGCTCTTCACCTTTGCTCTGGAAGGTGATGAACATAAGACGGCTGATCAAGTACTCGTATATTGTCTATAGAAATAAAAAAAGTGCCTATTTGTAATTTTAAATTGTCAGCTTCTCACTTAATACATATGAAAGTATATGCGATACTTACATCAAAAAATCAATATCTAAAAATTTTGTCTGTCTGTTAGTCCGTCTGTCTGTCTGTTTGCTCCGGCTTATCTCTGGAACGACTGTACCGATTTTGACGGAATTTCAAGGATTTGAATTAATTGGAGTTGGAATTTGATATAAGGAGTAACTAAGGCTACTTTTTAGACCAGCCTCGCCTCGCGGCGTTATCTGCGGTTGTTGTTAGGTAAGGTATGGTGCAATAACAATCGCGGGCAACACTGCGGGGCTTATCTTGTTGCATGTGATGTACTTGGTCAAACAACATCGTCGTCATTGACGACCTTTAATAGTTACTGCTACCCATAGACCTCTCCTTAAATGCGATTGCTATGCTTGAGGTCTCGGGGAATTCCCGGGTTGGACCAAATGTTTGTATGATTTGCAAATATTTGTTTTGGAGTTTGAGTGTTTTCTATGTTTAGTTTAGTATATTATTTACAAATAGTATGTAAGTATTCTATCGGTCAATCTAGCTGTCGTAGTATTATTAATAATTATTATGTAATATTTAAAGTTGAACAATGCATTGTCATCCCGGTCCCCCTGCTGTCTGCGTCAATATTTATGACCTACCTAGACTTACTACGAGTAGTTTGATACCAGTCCAATAAAAGACTTCACCTAAAATGTTGCTACACAGAAAATTTATTAGAATAGTTCTGAATAAGTTTGTAAACGTAATTGGACTCGTTTGCCTTCTGGGTTCCCAGAGTATACAATCTTTGTTTTTAAATATAGTTTGTATGCAAAACAGTATAGGTTGCCCAATTATAACGTTACTTTGCTTCATTTTCTTTAATTGTGGTTTGAGTATTAATTTAGTTTTCTGAAAATGCAAAATGCCATAGTATAATAAAATACAGTACGTAAATTTTTCTTGCATTAGTTAATTTGTAGTTTATTTAGTTCAGAAATGAAATTTTAAACTACACTAGCAGCTATACCTGTATGAGCTAAGCCAAAGCGTATTAAAATACCAACTTGTTCCGTAACTTTATAACTTATGTTGAAGTTATATAGGTACGTAATAAGGGTCAAGTATTTTGGTGCCAAATGCATGGTTGATTTTTTGTACCTTTTGCCGACAAATTTTGTGATTACAACCATAATCGATTTGAATTTGCATGAAACATTTAATAGACAGTAAAAGAAGAATAACATTTTATCATAGAATAAAAACATCTTTCCGAATTTTAATATGAATTGATCTACCGTTTTATATAAACTGTGTCTTTAAAAGTTTAAGCTAGTAAGCTGTGTTAAATACAGTCGCGCATGGTTGCCCGTTCCAAATAGCTAAATACCAACCTCGGTATTCTCGTTACTACTACTTCGTGCTTATACTGTGGACGTAGTTATCTATGGTTGTGTTTGTTCTTTGTTTAAAATTTTGCCAAGTTTGAATTTCAGAATTACATTCCGAACAATGCAGTTTTAATTGGTTTTGCTAGAATATTTTTGAATATCGTACGTTTTTAATTGGAATGTTTCCGAATGTAAAATGATGCCAAATATTTGATTTAAAAATGGAATTTATGTTCGATATTTAAATAGGGTAGTTTGCTAAGCTTGTATTTTACCAATTCATTATTTGAAATTATTCTCAAAACTTCAATCTACTGTTATTTTATAAAATGCTAGGTCGAGTAACATCAAAAATGAAGTTTGATTTTTTACACTACCTTCAGTAATGAACCACAAATAATCAGGGAGTTTCATTCATTTAAATTATTTATACTAGCTGAGCCCTGCGGTTGTACCTTTGCAACAGTCACCATGGGCAACATCGCGGGACGAAACTAGTTTAAAATAAAACTAGTCTTATTTATGCTTATTTGTTATCTGCCAACGAAAATCCCATCAAAATCAGTTCTAGAAAATAGTCGGAATAAACAGACTGACAGACAGCAAACTATTGCTGTATTTACTTTCTTATTGAAAAGCTGTAAATTTGAAATTACAAATAGACACTTCAATTTTATTTATTTGTTTATTAGATACTGTTTATTTGCACATTATAAATGAAGTAAGATAGCGATACATGTAAATAAAGAAAAATTCTAATTCTTAATTGTACTAATTATAGCATTGCCTGAGAAAAAGTTAGAAGGTATTAAATGGGCAGTGGGGTCTCAAGAATAGAACGGTAACCGCCCAACCACCATTAAGTACTCAGTAACAAAATTAATTCAATAAATTTATTATTTCTTTACTAAGTTTAAATATAATAAGTTGCGAACGTTTCGTTTCTCTTAATTAGTTCTTTGTAAAAAAACACTTTATCTTAATTTCATATTTTTTTTTTTTTTTTTTTTTTTTTTTTATGGAATAGACCGGCAAACGAGCAGACGTATCGCCTGATGGTAAGCGATTACCGCCGCCCATGGACACCCGCAACACCAGAGGCGTCACAAGTGCGTTACCGGCCTTTGGGGGATGGGGATAGATAGGGGGAGGGGTTGGGATATGGGCCTCCGGTATCCTCACTCACTCGGTGAAACACAGCGCAAGCACTATTTCACACCGGTTTTCTGTGAGGCCGTGGTATCACTCCGGTCGAGCCGGCCCATTCATGCCGAAGCGTGGCTCTCCCATATTTTTCCATTTAAAGTGAACGTAAGAGAACAAAGAAAATTTAATTGGATCTTTGTTTTCTACAAAACATAAAACTTTGCTATTTTGTATTATTTTATGTTATTTTTGTATTAGAGATTTTTGATTTCTCTTGTCCCTAAGAAAAAGCCGAAGTCGTGTTCAACCAGTTCAACGCTATTAATATCGGGTTTGTGTCAGGTTTTCTTTCTAGTTACAGTGTTGTTGTTTTTTTTTATGAAATAGCGGGCAAACGAAGAGACGTTTCACCTGATGGTAAGCGATTACCGCCGCCCATGGATACCCGCAACACCAGAGGCGTCACAAGTGCGTTGCCGGCCTTTGGGGGACGGGGGGAGAGATTGAGGATGGGGGAGGTTTTTTTATATTTTTATTTATGGCCCCCCAAAATGAATCTACTCTGCCTGATGGAAAGCATAAGCAAAATCCAAGAGTATTGGTCGCCATACTCACTGCGAATGCAGACAATGCAGTATGGCGACCCACACCATGGCGGCCTAGTGATGCTGCTGCATCTTTTAGTCTAGTCAACAAGTATGGAACTTGTTGACTAGACTATTTGGGCCTCCGGTCTCGCACTCACCAACGAAACATGACAGCACGAACGTGGTCATTTTACGTTGATTTTCTGTGCGAGGGTAGTACCGCCCCGGTCGAGCCGGCCCATTCGTGCTGAAATCAGCGTGGTTCTACTACCTTAAGTTGGGGTTTAAAATGGGTCAGCGCTTACAACACTAACATTTAAACACTTCATTTCCAACTTGATAAACATTGATAAAAACGTCACAGTCGTATAATTTGGCGAAATCAGAAATACAACTGTCAACATTAGGAAAATTATAAATAGGTTTTTTTATGATATAGGGGGTAAATGAGCAGACGTATCACCTGATGGTAAGCGATTACCGCCGCCCATGGACACCCGCAACACCAGAGGCGTCACAAGTGCGTTGCCGACCTTTGGGGGATGGGGAAAGGGATCTGGGGAGGGTATTGGCCGCCGGTATCCTCACTCACTCCGTGAAACACAGCGCAAGCGCTATTTCACACCGATTTTCTGTGAGGCCGTGGTATCACTCCGGTCGAGCCGGCTCATTCATGCCGAAGCGTGGCTCTCCCACGGTAAGTTGTTCTGCGAAGTTTGCTTCCTTAGTCGACTCTTACGTCAAGATAGGATGTGGTCACTCCCTCACCAGAGGGACTCATCCAGCGAAGAACATATCCATTATAATATTTTAAATTCGAAAGTAACTCTGACTGTCTGTCTGTTACGCTTTCAGGGCTTAACCGCTGCACCGATTTCAATGAAATTTGGCATTTAGATACTTTGATACTTGAGCAAGGACATAGGCTACTCTTTATCGCGATAACCACGCGGGTCCCAAAGCATAAGCTATTCTTAAATATTTTAAACTAATGAAAAGTAGACACAAATTTCTTAAAGACGCCATGCCATACGTTTTATACTTTTAGAAAAAATCTACCCCTAATAGATGACTCCGCTGATTATTTCAATGGTTAACTGTAGTCTTCGCAAAAAGACTAAATAAATGGTTTTGTCAATACATATTTAATTCTTCGAACCGACCGCCTGTGCCAATGACGAACGTCACTTTAAAAAAAAAAACGCTTGTAACGTGTCAGTGTGATGAGTGTGTCAATGACTCAATGACATTCCAATTTGACAGCTGAACGTCGCTCTACAGAGTACTTCACACTCTGGGTCGTATCCAATAAAGTTGATACGTGAGGAGAGTTCAAACTTCCCGTGTGGAATTCACGCAGAGGCTTAATAATTGAATCTCACAGAAAACCGGTGTGAAATAGCTCTTGTGCTGTGTTTCACCGAGTGAGTGTGGATACCGGAGGCCCATACCCCAACCCCGCCCCACATCCCTTTCCCCATCCTCCAAAGGTCGGCAACGCACTTGTGACGCCTCTGGTGTTGCGGGTGTCCATGGGCGGCGGTAATCGCTTACCATCAGGTGATACGTCGGCTCATTTACCCCCTATATCATAAAAAAACCTATTTATAATTTTCCTAATGTTGACAGTTGTATTTCTGATTTCGCCAAATTATACGACTGCGACGTTTTTATCAATGTTTATCAAGTTGGAAATGAAGTGTTTAAATGTTAGTGTTATAAGCGCTGACCCATTTTAAAACAGAAGAAGGTACCGAAACCTGATTATTTTTCCGTTACGTTACATGTTAGTCACAACACATCAAAAATTACTGTTTTGAATGAAAACATAATAGCAGTGTTGAATAACCCATTTATTTAGGAAGGTTATAGGCTATAGAACATCATGCAACGACTAATAGGAACCAAGTATCAATGAAAATAGTTGCAAAAATTAGTATAATAACATAATAGCCTTTGTCCTGGTTAGTTTGATATTTTTCAATGATTGTTACTTTTTAACCGACTTCCAAAAGGAGGAGGTTCTCAATTTCATCGGTATTTTTTAAGCTATTGCATAGCTTTTATCGCGGGCTTTGAGGGCTTTGAGGCCTTTGAGAGCGGCGACCGAATCAAGAAATTCCGTAACGTAACGAAAAATCCTAACACCCGAAGCTCGCACGAATCGAGACGAGCTCCTCCGAACGAGGAATCAACGTTCGTGCGTGACAGAAACAGACAGACAAAACAGTCTGGGTTTGAGAAAGTATATAGGTATCTATCATATCTTTATAATGCCACACTCACCGCATGTGCAAGTATACATGTTCAAAGAAAAAATTAAATAAATCATTATAATTGCATAAGTTGATAAAAAATGCTATGCAATAGCTTTACCGCGGCAGTCCCCGAGTGCCACACATTTTTTTTATCTAGAAACCTGCCAAATAGACTTTACTCTGCCTGATGGAAAGCATGAGCATTATAAACAAGTTGCGTTTTCCTTTCTTTATAATTAGACTAGCTGACCCACGCAACGTCGTTTGCGTCTCCTATTGCCCGTAGCGTAATAGTTGCCCCCCGTTTTTGTAACATTCTTCATTGGTACTCCGCTCCTATTGGTCATAGCGTGATGATATAGATAAACTCGATAAACTTCCTTGATAAACGGGCTATCTAACACTGAAATAACTTTTTGAAATTGGACCAGTAGTTCCTGAGATTAGCGCGTTCAAACAAACAAAAACTCTTCAGCTTTATATATTAGTATAGATGTATTTATTATACTCTTCTAAGATCTAATACTCATAATCAACAACACATTTATTTGGATAAAGATTGATGATGATGAGATTAGGTATTATGTTTATAAAAACTCTTTGGCAAATAACTCAATAATAGGTACCAACTCTTAGCGTCTTATACTCGTGATAACTTCTAAACGAAATGTCCGAATGGGATGAAACAAAAAGTATTTTACTTCTACATAAATATCCTTGATAACATAATGCTTTATTTAGATAAGGATTAATATTACGATACACATATAAAGTAGTTTCTTTCTTCAGACGATTTAATAATTTTTTTGAACACAAAAGCGGTTATTGTGACTAAACCATGATAGTTAGATATATGCTCTCCCGGACTTTTTTGTAGATCTTAATGGGACCTACAAACCCGTAAAACATTATTTTGTTCTATTGTCAATACTTTTTGCAGCGCACGCAAAAATAGGTTTTCGATTTCACACCTTAGGTTACAAAATCGCAATTTCCTTACGGATTTCTATTTTTTATGAAAATAAAATGTAGCCTATAGCCTTCCTCGATAGATGGACTATCCAACACTCAAAGAATTTTTCAAATCGGACCCGTAGATCCTGAGATTAGCGCGTTCAAACAAACCAACAAACAAACAAACAACTCTGCAGCTTTATAATGTTAGTATAGATTTTTTAAATCTTATACCTATATAAAATTCTCGTGTCGCAATATTAGTTACCATACTCCTCTGAAACCGCTGGGCCGATTTTTATGAAATTTGGTGTGCATATTGGGTAGTTTTGAGAATCGACCAACATCTATTTTTTTACCCATTTTTTTATGCCAAAACAACGTTTGCCGGATCAGCTAGTAAAATATGAACATTTATTTGTCGAGTCATCAATTAAAAAAAAGCAGCCAAGTGCGAGTCGGACTCGCCCATGAAGGGTTCCGAAGCAGCAAGTAACATAATATAAACGTTCTTGTAGTTCGCTGTAACTTTGATCGATGTTTTAATAATAGTGTATTTTTTTACGCTTTTACCATTTATGACGTATTAAAAAAAAACTACTTACTAGATTTCGTTCAAACCAATTTTAAGTGGAAGTTTGCATGGTAATGTACATCATATATTTTTTTAGATTTATCATGCTCTTATTTTAGAAGTTACAGGGGGGGGGACACACATTTTACCACTTTGGAAGTGTCTCTCGCGCAATATATTCAGTTCAGAAAAAAATGATATTAGAAACCTCAATATCATTTTTGAAGACCTATCCATAGATACCACACACGCATGGGTATGATGAAAAAAAAATTTTTGAGTTTCAGTTCTATGTATTTTGTACCCCCAAAATTTGTTGTTTTTTTCTTATTTTTGTGTGAAAATCTTAATGCGGTTCACAGAATACATCTACTTACCAAGTTTCAACATTATAGGCCTTATAGTTTCGGAAAAAAGTGGCTGTGACATACGGACGGACATACGGACAGACAGACAGACAGACATGACGAATCTATAAGGGTTCCTTCCTTTGGCACGGAAGTGCCCTTATAGATTCGCTGAAAAAAAAATTCTTACCCTAAAAACGGTAAGTTCAAATGAGTAAATTGCACTTGTCAGTTATTTCCTTTCTACACGCCTACGGAAACACCACGAGGGAATTGGCATTCGATATAATTAATTAGACACAATTTTGCAGACTCATGGTTAATTTACGTTCGATATAAAAACACTATATACGAATAAAACAAATGTATGAAAACCATAGCATGTATTATATTCATTAAATATATTAATAGAAAATATCGTGTTTGATTTTGTATTTTTGACTTTTGGACTATTTTAAATATACTTAACTGTTTTAAGACTTTCGCGACTTTGTTTTTACACACACACATAGACACAGTTTTTGGTGTATTTTAGCGGGATTTATTTTTTAAAATAAATTTGACTTTAAATGTGTTAGTAACAGTACTCAAATACTGTATTATGGGGTCGTGCGGGAGTTGTCTTTTCATATAGAAAAAATCGAATAGAAATCTTGTCCCGTGGGATAGTTCTAAAGCAATTTATTATCGCATTCGCATTCGCTACACTATAACGATTGTCAGGCGGATCCCTCAGGGATCTTATAGTGGGAGATTTCGCGCGTCCTCAAATTGAAGTTTCCAATGTTGAAACTTGTTGCCAATAAACTTTAGTAGGTAGTTTAGAACTGAGGCTTTAGGACTCTTAGCTTTAGTTGGTAGTATAGTCTTAGCCGTAGAAGATAGATAGAAGCAAAAGATTGCTTTTATCTTCTTTTTGCACGCATCTGTGAGGTGTTATGTTGGGCGTTGTATAAAATCAGCGCTGTGGTCACTTTCAGGACCACAGCATAAGCTGAGCTGTGGCTTTTTAGTCACACAGCCAGGATATTTCACTTTTTTTATGGTAAGAAAATATGCATATGGCAAACGAGCAGACGCATCGCCTGATAGTAAGTGATTACCGCCGCACATTGAAACCCGCAACACCAGAGACGTCACAGGAGAGCCACGCTTCGGCATGAATGGGCCGGCTCGACCGGAGTGATACCACGGCCTTACAGAAAACCGGTGTGAAATAGCGCTTCCGCTGTGTTTCACCGAGTGAGTGAGGATACCGGAGGCCCTATACCCCAACCCCTCCCCACATCCCTTTCCCCCATCCCCCAAAGGTCGACAACGCACTTGTGATGCCTCTGGTGTTGCGGGTGTCTATGGGCGGCGGTAGTCGCTTACCATAAGGTGATACGTCTGCTCGTTTGTCACCTAAATCATAAAAAAAAAAAAAAAAAAAAAAAAAAAGTGCTTTGCTGGCCTTTGAAGAGGGAGTACGCACTTTTCTTGAAGGATCATCATATGGCCTTTCCATCTTTTCAGATGATTTAGACAGCGCCTCTGTGGCAGTTCTTGGTATGGCTGTAGAGTCCCATACGAGAGCGGCAGTAACGTCCACACGATTGACACTTGAGTAGAGGATCGTTTTGTGTTCGATCAGGTGAGACCCTGTCGTTCTTTTTTTTTCTCTTCTCGCGTTTGGCAGCTAGACTCTGGAACCAGCTCCTGTCGTGGGCTCTGCAGCCCTCCTCCAAAGAGTTCCTCCACCCGTTGCGATTGTTGGCGAGGTCTTCCCACTCCTTGGGGTTGATTCCGAAAGCGAGCATGTCACGCTTTGCGCAGTCCTGAAAGCGCAATAAAGGCCTTCCCACCCTCCTCGTAGCGAAAGCAACTTCACTCAGCAAGGCAATTGAAGGATATATATTAGGATTACAAGGATTTATATTGTTTGTTCTGTATTATGTTTGTTTGTAGTTACGTCTTAGTTAAATGTATTATTTTTATTCGACTGTAAATCGGGTCTTAATCGCGATAATATCTATGAGGTAAAAAAAGGTATTGTACCTCATAGATATTATCGCGATTAAGACCCGATTTACAGTCGAATATGTTTAAAAACAATGTATTATTTTTATTTATGTTTTTTTTTTGTGTGAGTGTGACTAATAAATGTATTTCTTTCTTTTTTTATGCTAAAATGGGGGAGGTGAACCAACAGACGATAATGACTGTAGTGGCGTGTTGTAGTGATTAAGGTCGAGTATTGCTTGCTTGGGGAACTTGTCAATAAAATGCGTGTGGTTCGTGCAAAATATATTGGACACTGACTTACAGCGGCACATTAACAAACATACTTAGCTACGTGAGTATACCTATGCATAAACATTGTTTGTGAAATTATGAACTGAACATAACCGCCCACCAAAAGGGCTTAAGACCCTTTTAACAAATACAATTCTAAGCTAAATACAACAGGTAATAACAATTATAATATCTACTATCTTTACTAGGGTTTAGTTGATTAAGGTAACTTAATTTTTTGTCGAAATTGGTAGTGCACACAAATATGGGGTTGATCTTTTAGTCAATTTGCCTTTATATCGCACGGTATATACGCGCGTTAAATGGTCTCTTCCAGGGTGCTTCTCAACCACCCGTGCTAACGCCCAGTTACTAGGGGGTGTGTTTTCGTCTCTTAACAGGACTATATCCCCGACTTCAAACTCTACGGTTGTTCTTAACCATTTAGGTCGTTGCTGTAGCCGTGATAAATATTCCGTTTGCCAGCGTTTCCAGAAGGTTTGCACCAATCTCTGGGTATGCTGCCATCGAGATAATAGATTGACGTTAACAGTCGTGTAGTCGCGGTCTGGTATCATTATTAAGGTTTCTCCGACGAGAAAATGTCCTGGTGTGAGAATTTGTATGTCTTCAAGCACGTCAACGTCTGTAGATATTGGCATCAAAGGTCGTGAATTAAGGCAAGCTTCAATTTGTGTTAAAACTGTTGTGTACTCTTCAAATGTTAAATTTGCAGTCAGTATTTTCCGTAGATGTTGTTTAACAGATTTAACCCCCGCCTCCCAGATCCCCCCATGGTTCGGGCTATAGGGAGGTGTAAAGTGCCATTGTGTACCATCGTTTACTAATTTGTCTCTTATTTGCTCTGGTATCTCAAGACCTGCTTCTCTCCATAGTGCCGCTAATTCTTTGTTGGCGGCCACGAAGGTGGTTCCGTTATCGCTCCAGATTTCAATACATCTCCCTCTTCTGGCAACGAAACGTTTGAATGCAGCGATGAATGTTTCAGTTGTTAGGTCGCTCACTAATTCCAGATGTATCGCCTTTACTGCCATACATATGAAAATGCAAATGTAGGCTTTACTTCTTTTAGCACCCTTTCCTTTAGAGTTCAATATATATACTGGGCCAGCGAAGTCAACTCCACTTTTAGAGAATGGGCGTGAAGGAGTCACACGAGGTTCCGGTAAGTCACCCATCATTTGTTGTCTACAAGTAGCTCGCTGGCGTGCACAGGTTAGACATTTATGAATATATTGCTTCACCAAACTCTTGCAGCCAAAAATCCAGTATTTGCTCATTAGGTACGTAATCATCATGTTTATTCCACCATGCATTGTTTTCTCGTGTGCGTCCGCTAGTACAAGTGGAATAAAATCGCTATCCTTACTCAATATTACAGGATGTTTTAGGTCATCATCAACACTTGCATTTCTCAGTCTGCCGCCCACCCTGAGAATATTATGCTCATCAATAAATGGGTTAAGAGTCTTTAACCTGCTAGTAGTTCTAACTGGTTTATTTTCCTTTAATCTATTTATTTCATCGAAAAATGCAACTTCTTGTACCATTCGTATACAAAGTTCTAATGCCTTTTGCATCTCTTGTGTTGTTATTATTTCTAATTTCAGTTGATGTGGATCCTTCTTCATGTTTAGAAATCTACAACAATGTATAATGATTCGTAATAATTCGGTAAGTGAATCATATTCCTCAAACTTAATGAAATACTTTCTTTCAGGTTCTGTAATGTTAATGTGAGACTGTATGGTTTTCTTCTTTTCTTCATCCGTTGACAAAGCTGAGGGTCTGGTGTAATTAATTTGTTCATTTTTAAGCCAGATGGGTCCTTCCCACCACATTCTTTTCTGTAGTAGCTCTGCCACGCATGAACCTCTTGACGCAACATCTGCTGGATTGTACGATGACTGCACATGAAACCATTGAGTGTTACTTGTATGATCCAGTATTTCCACCACGCGATTAGCGACAAACGGCTTCCATCGATTTGGTTCTCCAAGAAGCCAAGCCAAAACAATTGTGGAATCAGTCCACGCAAAAACATTGTTTGTAGTGATTCTCATAGCTTGGCTCACTTTGTATAATAATTTCGCTAATAGTACAGCTCCACTCAGCTCGAGTCGCGGTAGTGATATGGTTTTAACCGGCGCTACCTTTGTTCTAGCTGCAACCAGATGTGTTTTTATCTTTCCATCTTTCGTCTGAACACGACAGTATACTACCGCTGCGTAAGCTTTTATAGAGGCATCGCAAAATCCGTGTAATGTCACTAGATCCTTTTCGTAACTGAATGTACTTAGCCATCGTTTAATTTTTATTTGCTTGATATTTTCTAGATCTCCTCTTATACACCTCCATTCATCTCTTAGATCCTTTGAGATCTCTTGATCCCATCCAACACCTTCCAACCATAGTTTTTGTACTAGAATTTTTGCGGTAATGATGACAGGTGCTATCCACCCTAGTGGATCAAATAATCGGTGTAGGTCTGAGAGTATTGATCTTTTTGTGATGACTGATGAAATGGGTTCCAACAACAGTTGATAGTTGAATTCATCTTCTCTCAGATTCCACGTCAGACCGAGAGCTTTGATGGTACCGTCAAGTTTCATGTCTAAGTTAACTTTCGTAGTGACTTTGTTAACGTCGATAGTTGTGAGGAACTCTGTGTCGTTGGACGCCCATTTTTGAAGTTCAAAGCCTCCTCGTTGTAGAATGGCTATTATTTGTTTACTGATGTGTACTGCCTTTTCTGTCGTATCGCTGCCCGAAGCCAAATCGTCAACATAATAGTCTTCGCGAATAATTTTAGATGCCTCAGGATACCCTTTGCCCTCATCATCTGCTAGTTTAATTAATGTTTTAATAGCCAGGTAAGGCGCTGAGGCTGTACCGAATGTAACAGTCTTCAATCTATAGTCCTTGACATCTGCAGCATTGCTATCGAGATTATCTTTACGGGGTCCGCGCCATAGCACTCTGTGATAATCTGAGTCTTTCTCATCTAATAGAACCATTCTATACATTTTCATGACGTCACTAACAAAGCATATTCTGTGCATGCGCCATCTCATTATTATGCTTCGCATATCTTCCTGTAGTACTGGTCCGGTCAATAGTTCATCGTTGAGGGATGTACCATTGCTGCCCTTACATGAAGCATCGAATACCACTCTAACTTTAGTGGTTTCCTTATCAGTCCGAATGACGCCGTGATGTGGAAGGTATACGGAACGGTTGTCTAGTTCATCTTTTGGCACTTCCTCCATGTGTCCCATTTCTAAATATTCTTCTAATACTCTGTGGTATTCATCTCTTAACTCGGGTGTATTATGTATTCTTTTTTCTTGATGAATAAGACGTTTCATAGCAATTTCTCTTGTGTTCCCGTCTGGTGTCACAGGGTACTCGGTACGAAATGGAAGTTTCACTACATACCTGCCGGTGCTATCTCTTTTATAATTTTTTTCATAGTGTTCATCGCATTGCTCTTCTTCTTTTGTGTATTTTCTTTTTGTGTCTGGTTCTATCTCCCAAAGTGTTTTCAAAAAATCTTCTGCTATGATCTGATGATGCATAACAAGAACTGACTCTGGTTGTTGTACGTCACATTCTACTTGGCCGAACAGAATCCATCCCAGGTTTGTTTTATGAGCGCATGGAGACCCTGGTGGACCCTTGATCAACTCGGTTTGCACTATTTGTGCATACACATCGACACCCAGGAGTAGGTCAATAGAGCCTGGCGTACAGTAGCTTGGATCAGCTAGTATTAACCCGTTTAGATGAGGCCAATTGTTTGTGTTAATTGCACGGGATGGTAATTTAGTAGTCAGCTGCTTAGACATAACATATGTTCTTACTTCCAGGCTGAAAGTTTCACATCTTGACTCAATTTTAATCTGAACTACTTGTTTGATATCTTCTTTCGTAGATCCCACACCGATGACTGTACCTCTGACAGGATAACGTTTGGCCTTGAGTTGCTGTACTGCTCGTTCGCTGATAAAACTTGCTTGTGATCCTTGATCAATTAAAGCTCTCAATGTAGTCGTATAATTATCTTCACTTCGTACTTGAACGATTGCTGTTGCTAGTAGTGCTGTGCTATGTTTTGTAGAAATGTGTGATGCTATCATTGTAATGTCTTCGTATTCCATTTCCTCCACGTTTGTATGTGCTGCTACCTCGGATTGTTGTGTTTGTGTTTTCTCAATTTTGCTTGTTGTCTCTGACTTGCTTTTGTTGTTGTCTTTATTTTCGTGAAGAAGGGAATGATGGCGTTTTTTGCATAATTGACAGCATATTGGATTGCGGCATTGCCTTACCGAGTGTCCAGAAGCAAGGCAATTGAAACATAGATTTTTTGTTTTAATAAATTCATTTCGTTGAACTATTGGTTGTTTACTAAATTCCTTGCAATGACTAAGAGTGTGATTATCACTACACATTTGACATATTTTCTTGCAGTCAACCTTGGTAGTAATGTGAAATGATTTCTCTCGCAGATGACCCACATTAGACTTCTGCTTTGTTGGTTCTGTGAGTTCCAACGTTCGGAAGCGGCTTTCCAAAAATTTACGAAACAGTTCTAATGAGGGAAGGCTATCTGTATTCTCATAAACACTACTCACATATTCTTCCCAGTCCTTATGTGTTTCAGAGTCCAGTTTTTGTACTATTACAAAGATTATTATAGGATCCCAGTTTTCCGTATTCACATTCATGTTATTGAGGTCATATAAACATTGAAATGTCGTATCCAATAATCCCTTGATTGAAATAGAGTTGTTAACAGTAAGCTTCTTTTGTGAAAAGAATCGCCTCATTACGGCATTAATATTAATACGTTTGTTACCGTACCTTTCTTTCAATATGTTCCACGCCTGAAGGTAATTGCATTCCGCCACCTTTATATGCTTTAAAAACATTGCAGCTTCTCCTATAAGGCTTGTCTTCAAATAATGCAGTTTTTGCACATTATTCAAGCCTTTATTATTATGCACAAGTGTTGTAAATAAATCGTGAAACGATAACCACTCATCATATTGTCCACTATAGGTAGGTAACTGTATTTTCGGTAATACAACGCATGTTTGTTGTTGTTGAGGCTCACTAGATGCAGGCAACGAACTACAGGCAACTTCTGGCGAAGGTAATAAATCCATCAAATCAGTTTTCAAAGTAATAAATAGCTCTTCATGTTCGTAGAATTTATCTTGTACAAAAAAGGGTACTTTCTCTCTCGCTTCCTTCGACGTGTTACGAATTATTTGATCATAAGCTATTTTATACTCATTCCAATATGTTTCTATACATTTTAACCTTGCTTCGATGTAACTTCGTGTTAATCTAGCTTTTGGGCACTTTTTCAGGTTAACATGAGTCTTCCGTATGTGTTCAGCTGTGTTTTCTATAACATTCAATGTTTTTTGCACGTCTATGGGCGTAATATTCACCGAAGTTTGCTCTTCTGTTGGCATTGTAAACACGGGAATATTCGCTCGTACAAAGTATTGAAAATTATTTCTATTAAACCTCAAAGAATTTGCGTAAACAACTAGCACTCTCGACCGGCTTATCTATTTCTTTTGTTCTCGGACGGCCACCCGTCGACACCCGACTCAGGTAGCTGTTACTGGTATGCGGCTCGAATTTGGACCATTTGTTGTAGTGATTAAGGTCGAGTATTGCTTGCTTGGGGAACTTGTCAATAAAATGCGTGTGGTTCGTGCAAAATATATTGGACACTGACTTACAGCGGCACATTAACAAACATACTTAGCTACGTGAGTATACCTATGCATAAACATTGTTTGTGAAATTATGAACTGAACATGGCGGTAACTGTCTGTCACCACCTGTGGTCACAAAACTTTTTTTTTGTTTAGAATACGAGATATGCTTATCTTATACGTCGTGAGTGTTGGCATTGCTTATATCCAGAAGTGGACAAAGGCTAAGTTGATAATCTATAATTAAATTCCTGTTTTAATAAGAAATACTTTCTAGTGGAAAATTATTTTGTATTTATATTGTTACTTACAACGAAATAGACCAGCTTAAAATGTTGTCCTTAATAGTTAATTCGATTTCTAGAAGGAAGGTCAACACAAAACAAACGATTTTTGGCAAATAAAGTGCAATAACAACACAATGAAGCTCATTATATACGCCTGCTGGCAACACTGAACGGTGGCCTTAGTGCCAAAGCCGTATCCGCTTCCGTTCCAATTTTAAAAAGTCGAGAACTTTTTTCCGAGTATTTGATGTTTGTATTGACATAGGTTATAATTATAATTAGAATATCCTCCAAACTCTATCCATAACCATTTTCCTTAAATTATAATTAATTCCTTAATTTGACTGCCTCGTTGGTCTAGCGGTTGACGTGTGCGACTGCTGATCATGAGGTCTTGGGTTCGATTCCTGGGTCGGACCAAATGTTTGTATGATCTACAAATATTTGTTTCGGAGTTTGGGTGTTTTCTATGTATAATATGTATGTATTTACAAAAAAAAAGTATATATGTATTTGTATCAGTTGTCTAGTACCCATAACACAAGCTCTGCTTAGCATGGGACTAGATGGCGATGTGTGTTAGATGTCCGAAATATTTATTTATTTATTTATTAAATAATGACTGATAGGTAAGTGTCTGATGTCTGGAAGATTTTTAGCTTTTTTTTTTATTTCCATCTATAGTAGTAAAGCCGTGTCTTTACATTATTTGATTCTAACACACTTCAAATTTACTTGATGTTTTCATAAATATACTGACAACACACCGACAGGATGTCAATTTCCTTGGGAAAATAGATAAAGATGGGTTTCACGACTGCGTAGAATATAATAAAGGGACTGATAACTCTGTTCCATGGAATAAGAATAGTATTTATATCTAGACTATGGCACAGGAGTGAAATACTATAACATAAGATAATCATCATCATGTTCCTAGCCTTTATTATTCCCAAGATTTATTGAGGTCAGCTTCTAGTGCAACCGGTTTTACCTGAATATCTTTTTTCACGGAGCGACGGGCATCGGACTCCCGCAACCCTGAGGGCGAACTGAATTCGAAGATTAAAGGTATAACGATTGTCAAAGGTGTTTATGACAACCGAGACCAAGGGCTTAATGTGCTCTCCAAGGCACGGGCGAAAAACACCGTGTATGCCGAACCGATTTGAATTAATTTTGGCATAGAGATATCTTGGACTTTGGAAAAGGACTTAAGCTACTTTTGGTCGCGATAACTGACATACACACGGGGCGACCGCGGACAGAGGCTAATCTACACTATTATCTACATCTACACTATTCTTTAACTTAAAAGTCTTTTCACTTTTCGGGTTATTATATATCCTATGTCACTCATAAATAACGTAGCCTTCTATTGGTAAAAGAATTTTCAAAATCGGTTCAGTAGATCCAGATATTACCTCCTACAACGTCACAAACTCACAAACGCACAAACTTTACCTCTTAATATAATAGTGTAGATGTAGATAATAGTGTAGATTAGCCTCTGTCCGCGGTCGCCCCGTGTGTATGTCAGTTATCGCGACCAAAAGTAGCTTAAGTCCTTTTCCAAAGTCCAAAATATCTCTATGCCAAAATTAATTCAAATCGGTTCGGCATACACGGTGTTTTTCGCCCGTGCCTTGGAGAGCACATTAAGCCCTTGGTCTCGGTTGTCATAAACACCTTTGACAATCGTTATACCTTTAATCTTCAAATTCAGTTCGCCCTCAGGGTTGCGGGAGTCCGATGCCCGTCGCTCCGTGAAAAAAGATATTCAGGTAAAACCGGTTGCACTAGAAGCTGACCTCAATAAATCTTGGGAATAATAAAGGCTAGGAACATGATGATGATTATCTTATGTTATAGTATTTCACTCCTGTGCCATAGTCTAGATATAAATACTATTCTTATTCCAGAGTTATCAGTCCCTTTATTATATTCTACGCAGTCGTGAAACCCATCTTTATCTATTTTCCCAAGGAAATTGACATCCTGTCGGTGTGTTGTCAGTATATTTATGAAAACATCAAGTAAATTTGAAGTGTGTTAGAATCAAATAATGTAAAGACACGGCTTTACTACTATAGATGGAAATAAAAAAAAATGCTAAAAATCTTCCAGACATCAGACACTTACCTATCAGTCATTATTTAATAAATAAATAAATAAATATTTCGGACATCTAACACACATCGCCATCTAGTCCCATGCTAAGCAGAGCTTGTGTTATGGGTACTAGACAACTGATACAAATACATATATACTTTTTTTTTTTAAATACATACATATTATACATAGAAAACACCCAAACTCCGAAACAAATATTTGTAGATCATACAAACATTTGGTCCGACCCAGGAATCGAACCCAAGACCTCATGATCAGCAGTCGCACACGTCAACCGCTAGACCAACGAGGCAGTCAAATTAAGGAATTAATTATAATTTAAGGAAAATGGTTATGGATAGAGTTTGGAGGATATTCTAATTATAATTATAACCTATGTCAATACAGGTTAGGGGTAACTTTGTTTGTTTATTTTTATTTACCACTTAACTTAAATATTATTCAATTAATAAATCTAGTTATCCTAGCATCTCCCTAATTATTCTATAATCATGGCTACAACCGATTCATTGAAGTAAATAAAGTTTCCCGCCATTTCACCTAACCTATAACCTTATCCAAGAACTGAAGTTAAAAAAAACCAAATTCTTATTTTAAAATATCTTAGTGATACAACACTGACCAGTGCTGTCTATGTAAGTATTTGAAATTCGAATTTCCAATGAAACAATATGGCGACTTGTTCAAACACCACTATGCTAGATTGTTAGTTTGTAGTTGAAGGCCCCTTGTTAGCTTAGAATTGGTTCGAGAGCCCCTGGTAAACATATTATGTGTCCGTCTAGAGAGTTTGACTTACCTACGTAATACTAGGCGCTTAAATCCTGTATGGTCTTAATGTAGCAGTTGGTCTTTTATTAACTCCTTATTGACAGATTTGTCACATATGGGCACGTAATTACCGCCACCAAGAGACACAAGTGACATTTGAAAGCCCCCCAGAATTATTAAAAGCTTTTTATTAACTTGCAATGTATGTATGTAAGCTTGTATGTTCGGTTGGAATCTTGCAACTCAAATTTGAAACAGATATCTTCAACCGATTTTGCTGAAATTTTGCAAGCATATGCATACAGCGTGACATTACAAAATTATAATACCATGGAGCTGATCTGATGCTGGAGCTGGAAGGTGGCCATAGGAACTCTGTAAAGAAACGTTTGATTTGTCTCGAGGCATTACAGTAAAAGCTTGTTTTTAAAAAGCTTTTTAAATTAAGTTATTTTTCCTTCTTAAAACACAATCAAAATGTACACTGATTTTCCGTGAGGCTGTTACCTGCTGTTACGTTATGGTAGTTTTCAATAACCTATTTTCTCAGTTTTAACCAGAGATATGTTATTGAAAACGGTCTGAACTTACCTCAAAAAGAGTATTTGTTTTTTTGACAAGTAAAACTTGTTAATATAACTTAATATAATAAATTAATTATATATATTGGAATTCTATCGCCAATTTAAACTAAAGATAGGTTATTAAAACGGCCTGATTTTACCTATAAAAATATATTTATCTATTATTTTTTAACAGCTTAAACTTGTCAAAAAAAAAACAATGTTTCTGCATATCACACTAATATATTTTAAAGGCGAAAGTTTGTGAGTGTGTATGTTTGTTACTTCTTCACGCAAAAGCTACTGGACGGAACTTTACAGTAATATAGCTTATACATCAGAACAACACATAGGCTGTTATTTGCCGCGATAACCGTCATACACGCCTGCGGATCCGCGGGCAATAGCTAGTCAATAAATAATACTTAATACTGTATAAAGAATTTTGCAAATTAATATGAACGCGAAAAGACCAACTCAAGGTTTTTAAGAAGAAATTTTTGAATAACAATGATTTTTTTACGATTTGATTAAAATGCCGAAACCCATGCGATCCAATTATCTCACATTCTAAGAGCGAGCTTAAATTTGTCATCCCATAAACATAACCGCAAAGGATCTTCCCCTTGCCACATAATATTACTTTCTGTCACCACACTAATTACTGAAAAGCAACCTTAATACTAATCGCTTTAAAGTTCAATTTGATATTAAAGAAACTGAAAACATTTTAAGATCAAGGCCTCTAAAGTCTCATTTACTTAAAAATTACGTGAAGTTAAGGGCATAAAGTTTTTTTGAACTTAGTTGGTGGGTAATAAACAAATGCCACATCATCATCATCATATCAGCCGTAGGAAGTCCACTGCTGAATTTAGGCCTCCCCTATTGATTTCCATTTCGACTGGTCGTTAGCGGCCTGCATCCAACGTGTCCCTGCGATCTTAACTAGGTCGCCCGTCCACCTTGCGGGAGGCCTTCCCACTCAAGAACCTTTCTGCCCCATCGGCCATCCGTTCTCCGGGCTATGTGCCCTGCCCACTGCCACTTCAGCTTGCTGACTCGCTCTGCTATGTTGGTAACTTTAGTTCGTCTACGGATCTCCTCATTTCTGATTCGATCACGTAGAGAGACTCCAAGCATAGCCCGTTCCATAGCTCGCTGCGTGACCCCGAGCTTCCTTATGAGGCCCATAGTAAGAGACCACGTCTCGGCACCGTAGGTCATCACTGGTAACACGCACTGGTTAAAGACCTTCGTCTTTAAGGACTGTGGTATTTTGGACGAGAAGACGCTGCGTAGTTTCCCGAACGCAGCCCAGCCGAGTTGGATTCGTCGATTGACCTCTTTTTCGAAGTTGAATTTGTCTAGAAATGACACATATGAGAGTACAAAATCATAAACATTTTAAGATACTCTGTAATTTGTAAGACATGGGCAAATTAGTTTTACACAATTATTTCGTTATTTTTCACCGCCGAAAACACACAGATTCAGGAAGGAAAAATTCCCTCCCCTCTCCTGTTATTCTGGGAAGCTACATCTCAAAGGGAAGCAATTTCAGAATCCATTATTAAAACAAATTCATTTGTACTCTGTTTAATGCCTGTAATGTTAGTTAAATAGTGGAATAAAACTTCAAGTGAGTTTGTTTTTAACCGACTTCCAAAAAGGAGGAGGTTCTATGTTCCACTGTATGTATTTTTTTTTTTTTTTATGTATGTTACCTGATTACTCCGTCAGTTGTGGACCGATTTTGAATTTTTTTTTTGTATTCGACAGGGTATGCTTCTGTGGTGGTCCCATTGCCAGCATATCAGGATCTGATGATGGGATCCCAGGGAAATCGAGGGAAACCCTCATTTTTTATAGGCACATACTATGTTTTTCGTATATTTTCTGAAGTTACACCGGTATTTGCGTCTGGTAGTCATCATTTTATGATGATGAGCTGATGATGTAAGGTACCACTCCTTAACGGTTAGGAGTTGGAGGATAAATCTTTAAATATCATACGTATATAAGTTACCTTTAGTCGTATTCTTACAAATTATTTATATAAGCTGATGATGGAAGGTGGAAGGTACAACTCCTCAACGGTTAGGAGTTGGAGAATAATTCTTTCAATTTCATACGTATCTAAAGACCTTCAGTCGTATACTTTCAAGCTATTTAGGTGAGCTGATGATAGAAGATTAAATTCTTCAACAGTTAGGGATTAGATGATGATTTTAATATTACACGTACCTTAATTTGTATTCTTGATGATGAAATTTGATGAAAGAATTCAACTTACTACTTACTTACGATTGTTTGCACTAAAAACTGTAAAATAAAAACTTTTTATAAAAAAAAAAAACCGACTTCCAAAAACATCCAACGAAAACTCTCTGTCAAAAAACACTTAAAAGCGTAAAATAAACTGGTTCTTCATAAATTGCCTATACCTAATTCTTTATTCATTTAAATAGTAGTATTATAATGGGTGCTAGGTACCTAAAATCTGTTTGAAGTCGGTGCTAAGCCAAAAAGAATACAAACGAACAATTACAAAAGTCTAAGCGATAGTCACTTGGCACCGACTTCAAACAGATTTAAGGTACCTAGCACCCATTATAATACTACTATTTAAATGAATAAAGAATTAGGTATAGGCAATTTATGAAGAACCAGTTTATTTTACGCTTTTAAGTGTTTTTTGACAGAGAGTTTACGTTGGATGTTTTTGGAAGTCGGTTTTTTTTTTATATAAAAAGTTTTTTAATAAATGTATTTCAACAAGTCCTACCTAGAGCCGACGATCGAGAGTAGGTATAAATCTATACTAATATTATAAAGCTGAATAGTTTGTTAATTTGAACGCGCTAATCTCAAGAACCGCTGGTCCGATTTGAAAAATTCTTTCAGTGTTGGATATGATATTTATCGAGGAATGCTATAGCCTATATATTATCAGGCTACGACCAATAGGAGCGGAGCACCAATGAAAAATGATTCAAAAACGGGGGAACATTATCACGCTACGGGCAATAGGAGACGTAAACGAGGTTGCGTGGGTCAGTTAGTAAGTAAATAACTATTAACTGCCTGCGCTCTGCCTCGGTGATGTAGTGGCATCGTATGCGACTGCTGTGCAGGTCTCGGGTTTAATTCCCAGGTCGGACCCAATGTTTGTATGATCTACTAAGTTTCGAAGTTTGGGTGTTTTCTATTTATTACAGTATGTATGTATTTACAAAAAGAACTATAATAATAATATATTTATTTAATCAAGCAACATGACTCATAGTGTTAGTAACAATTATTCTTAAGACTATGTTAGTTTACCTACTCTGGTTTACACACAAAATAAATAATTGAAATAAAACAAAACAATAACTATTTGACTCGTAGACACGAGTCACCGCTACAGACTCACCACCGAAGTGGAAAGCCTGCAGCAACGACTCACACACACGCAGTCAAGTCTACTCGCTACACACTTTAAAATGTTATTGGGGCTGGACCGCACACGACGCACCAGGAAAGCGCATCTCTTGCGCATTGTGGCGTAAAAACAGTCCACGTTGGCATCCGCAAACATCCCTGATGCGCTGCAATACTATGTATCACACCTTTCTTCCTAGAGTAAGTCTTAGGAAGTGTGGTCATCTTCTATCTGTAAAGTGCGATTTATAAAAATTTCTTTAAAATCATACTTATAAAAATAAATTCATTTATTATAAAATGTCTAATAAACCTTATAAGGAAGGAAAATCTCAGAAAACTGTTATGTACGCTCCTGTCACGGAAATCCCAATTAAAACATTTTTAGCAGTTAATTATACCAGTCATTATTAAAGTTAATTTATAGGAACAATTTAATTTAGCCCAACGTTGGGCTCGACCAAAAGTTCTCTAATAAAGTCAACGTGATTTGAATTTTGTTTGTTAATAATTTACCTTGTGTAAATATTTATGGAAGATTATTTCCTCTCTGCATTAATTTATCGGAGACTTTTATAAAGCTTTCTTGTGATGATGTAATTAATGTTTAATATTTAAATTAGAAGCTTTGAAAACACCTGAGTTATTTATTCTTCTAAATTGTATTTCAATTTGCCGAATAAAGGGCGTGTCAATTAATAAATGTTTAATTTAACATCTAAGGATTTGAGACGGGACATTTTCAATATTCTGTTTTTAGACTTTCGCGACTAATTCATATACTCATAGTTTGTAAAATTATTTATAAGGTTACGTTATATTCTGTTTCTCGGCGTTTTAACACTATCCCACCCCTGTCCATCCTCTGGGTGTCGTAAGAGGCGACTAATCTATTAAATAATTAAAAAAAACCGACTTCAAAAACTGAAAAATATCAAATAACTTAATTTGTATGTGCTACCTATTCATAGGTTTGAAGTCAGTGCGAAGCCAAATGTAATACCACACCACGGGTACCACACTCGCTATATTTCGAGACGAACGTCAACGACGTCACCGACGCTTCGGTTATTTTGTTTTTTGCAGCTCGTGACATTGAGCGGGATACGCTCAATGTCACGAGCGGTGAATGCGGTACCTACTATTACATTTTGGCTTGGCACCGACTTCAAACCTATGAATAGGTAGCACACACAAATTAAGTTATTTGATACTTTTTAGTTTTTGAAGTCGGTTTTTTTAAACGAAGTTTTTTTTTTCGCTTTTTAGTCTTTCTCAAGTCTCTCATCATCATTTCACCTACCTATATATAACTTGAAAGAACACGACTTAAGGTAACATACATACTGTATAGAATCGAAAGGACTTCAGGTAATTTTTTGGAATAAAATCTCAAACTATCTTCTATAGGTTACTATAATTCAAGTGATTTGAGGTAAACTGACAAGTTTACTCGTTAAGACCCGTTTTATATATTATGAAATTAAACGATGTCTACAGAATATGAAGGCATGTAGACAATTGCTTTAACTTCATTGCAGGCGCTTACGTAAATTTGAGGGTTTCCTTCGATTTCCTTAGGATCATCAGATCCTGATATGGTGTCCATGGGATCCCATGGGGAGCATACCCTTTTGAATACAAAAATAATTTTCAAAATCGGTCCACAAATTGACGTAGTAATCCATGTACATACATAAAAAAAAAAACAAGAAAATAATAATAATACTGATGAAATTGAGAACCTCCTCCTTTTGGAAGTCGGTTAAAAATGAATCGCAGAAATATATGTACGAGCATAACTTCCGATCGACTGCACCAAATTAAATAATTCTTTTTTATGTGTTACTTATTGATAAGACAAAGTTTGTGTACAAAAAGAATTAAAAGATAACGGGAAAAGTCTTTTTTTTGTCCGCTGTACACTGCCTGTGGAAAGCTGGGACAGATATGTAAATATAGCGGTACGAAGCTCGCCGTATTGGATAAGAGAACATAACACGCAAGACAACACGACTACTCAGCACTTCAAAGAAAAGGAAAACTTGACACAAACCCTATATTAAACATTCGGCTCGACCGGGGCGGTACTACCCTAGCACAGAAAATCACAAAGAAGCATCACTAGAAAGAAAGAAAGACTACCACTCTTGGATTCTGGCAGGGCCATCCATAAAAAAAAACTGCCAATTTTTTAAATTTCCATTCAGACACCTCAACACCAAAACTCATCACGTCGTTTAGGATACAGAGATCGCCAAGGAAAAATACAGTCATACTGAAAAACAACCCTCCTTCTGAAGCAGTCGGGTAATAAAAGACAAGTCTCCACGTTAAACGAACCGTACACTTCCTACGTGAAACGTGTTGAACCAAATACGTGTTCTCACAAACGAACTCTTTACTCTGTATAAATACAGAAATATTAGGCAACATACCTATATTACGTGCACATATTTTGTACACCTTTCAAGCTCTTTTTCTTTCTTGGTGACAGACATACTAAAATCACGCCTGTTTCTCCGAATGGAAAGGAAAGCAGAGGTGTTGTATATAGACTACCTAGTTGGCGCAGTGGTAGTGAATGCGACTGCCGTGCATGAGTACTCGGGTTTAATTCCCGGGTCGGATCTGTAAGATCTGCGAATATTTGTTTCGGAGTTTGGGTTTTCTATATATAATACGTATGTATGTATTTACAAATAGTATATAAGTATTCCATCAGTCAATCTAACGTTCATAGTACAAGCTCTGCTTAGTTTTAAGCTAGATGGCGTTGTGTGCCAGATGTCCGAAATATTTATTTTTGATTACTATTTATATGAAACGCCCAATTTTCGCTAGTATTTCCTTGGTACCCCGTAATAAATGTAAAAACTCCTTTTAGTTTCTATATAGTAATCCAGAAATACGCGTAAGAACTAAGTGACGAAGACTTAAACACCAGCATCAGTGACTACGCGTGACATTTTGAGAAACTTCGTCTGAATAGAAATAGTGAAGGGGGAGGCTGTTTAATATACGTACGTACGTAGAATCGTCATCATTAACAACAGCTTTTAACAGTTTTAACACGTGGGAGAGCCACGCTTCGGAACGAATGGGACGACTCGACCAGAGTGATACCACGGCCTCACAGTAAACCGGTGTGAAATAGCTCTTGCGCTGTGTTTCACCGAGTGAGTGATGATACAGGAGGTCCAATCCCAACCCCTCCCCATCCCCCAAAGGCTGGCAACGCACTTGTGGCGCCTCTGGTGTTGCAGGTGTCCATGGGCGGCGGTAATCACTTACCAACAGGTGATACGTCTGCTCGTTTGCCCCTTATTCAATAAAAAAAAATGATAAATCTAAAAAAAATATATGATGTACATTACCATGCAAACTTCCATCGAAAATTGGTTTGAACGAAATCTAGTAAGTAGTTTTTTTTAATTCGTCATAAATCGTAAACTGCAATTTACCTTTCATTCAATCTAAACAAATATATAAAAAAAAATGTTACTTGCTGCTGCGGAACCCTTCATGGGCGAGTCCGACTCGCAGTTGGCCGCTTTTTTTCTCTATATTGTAGCAAGAGAAATTGTAATTAAAAAATAATTCTCTAATTGCGCCGAGTTTCCCGAAGCGAAATTATGTTTTATGGTCCATTCTTGGATCATTTGTTTTACAGTTTGAAAGTAGTTAGAAAAATCTTATAAAACAACAAATAAAGGGAGAAATTGCAAATCATTGACACTATAAAATGTTTTATTATTGACCTACCCAAGCCATCATTATTCAGCTCAATTTGTTTAATAAGTCAAGTGGATTGACCACGGAGCTATTTGCTCTGTTTTCTACATAAAATACCATTATAAAAAACTTCTTTTACTATCATATTAAACAAAAAGAAAGAAAACAAAACGTTCCAGAGACAATTTGAGCGGTAAAGTAATTAGCATTCGCACGGAGCTGCTAATCCCGGATTATGAATAAACTTAAAACTTGGAGACATAACTTCTGCTCAACACTTGGAGAATTCAAGCCATATTTTATGGCAAAAGGAGAGAAATATTTCATATTTTTATTAACCTGGAAACCAATTAGTTTTAAGTTAAAACGATACTTGGTGTAATGTATACATGTGGTGTACATTATATACCTGAGTTACTACACTACCTTCTGATAGATATCGGCTCGCAGCAAGCGCACACGTCTTCACTCCGCGGCGGTCGGTAGGCCAATCCCCCCCGCCCCGCGCACCGCGCGTGCCATGCTCGAGACGACAGAGTTATATACCAATAAGTACATACCATACACTACACTTGGTTCTACCTCAAGAGCTGTAATTGCATTTACATTTCTCATGTTCGGTAAGTAGGTTCTTATTACCTCCAAATGGGGCTTGTAGGTGACTAATTAGCGCTCTAGGGTAATAATGTAGCTAGAAAAGCCCTAGAGCGGTAAGTAAAAAAAAAACACTTCTTTCTTTCAAAAAGTTCGCGTACATCTAACCATCTTACTGGCAATAAACATCATGCATTCAGCCCAATGACCAAAGAGGTCGCTTTGCTATTCAGCCTTGTCTTCGTGTGAGTATAATAGTCATTAATTTTAAATATCGAACGGCGAAGCTCAATTTCGTTCTTGAAAAAAAGAAAAAAAAAATCTTTACTTGATTATTTTTAATGAAAAAAGGCGGGAATAGACACCTGACCTTAAAATTTGAAAATTGTCCTCATTTCACTATAAATTTCAACAAATAAAATGTTTTATTCATATAATGCCGGTTTTTTTCTACTTACCTCACAATGGAGATGTAAAGCAGAATAGTTAGCTCGGGTGTAAGCACCAATTGCACCCTCGAACTATAGGCGAGCGCCTAAATATCTCGGGCTGCAATTGATGCCTTACAGCCCTTGGCTACCAATCTACTATTATTTTGCTTTAATTGTTTATATTTATTGAGTTTATATTTTTTCATAGTTAAAATTAAAGGCAGTTAAATAAGTGGCCGAGATTTCAATAGTAGACATACAAGTTTGATCGACAGCAAAACTTTGAGCGTATGCGACTGCTGTGCTTGAGATCTCGGGTTCGATTAAAATGACAAAAAATGAAAAATTAAATGAAAATTAGTAGTTAGTATCAGGTGTAACATAGGTGGTTTTTCATCATACTATATTCTGCCTTGTTTTGGCATGCATTCCCGGGTCAAATCAAATGTTTGTATGATCTGCAAAATTGGTTTCGGAGTTTGGGTGTTTTCTATGTATATATATAGTATAATATGTATGTATTTACAAAAAAAAGGTTTAAATATGTATTTATATCAGTTGTCTAGTCTAGTACCCATAACACAAGCTCTGCTTAGTTTGGGACTGAATGGCGTTGTGTGTTATACCTATATGTCCGTAACATTATTATTTGCGGTCCGCGATAATTTTATTATGTTCCGATCAAAGAACGTTACGAAGGATTTCTAAAAACGAAAATATTTTACCAATTTGACGTAAATCAGACATAAATGCTGCTATCATGGTCAGTTCTCACAAACGCATCTATACTGCACGAAGTGAGAATCACCTTGAGACTATCAACGATTAAACTCGTGAGGACTGGACTTCTACGGTAATATAGCCAGGAAATAAAATTCAACCTTGTAATGCTCCTGGCAACAAAAATGATCCATAGCGGCCAAGGCTCCCTGCCTTATGCCCTTGACACTACAATCAAACAAAAGTCCACAACATTCATCATGCAACATGAAACGAGACGGCCAAGACTTCCTGCCTTATGTCCTTGACACTAAGTCCACAACATTAAACATACTGCCGAAGATCTTAAAAATTAGGGAGTGATTTTTTATAATATAATTTATGAAGATCCCGAATCTCAGCATTGAGGAACACGACGCAAAAAGAAGACATTCAAAACCATTTATGCAATGTATTAGCAGGAAGTATTAAATATCAACTAATCGCTGTCCAGTGTTAAACGAAAGTCCCCCCCAAGGAGCGCCAATCATCCTGGTCTTTTGCAGACAGCTTCCATCCGCTGTCAGCTACTTTCTTCAAATTGTCAGTCCATCATGACGCAGGGCGCCCTACACTTCGTTTACCTTACCTTACCTCTAATCTTTTATGTTTTAAAAATATAAAATTAAGTATACATATGCTAATGAAGTGTTAGAAGTTAAGCATATCCTCTAGTGCATTCAATTTCACTTACATTTTTCTGCCATACACTCTCAAAAATTGCACCGGCAACAACACAAGTGTTCATCTCTTCGCAATGGATCTATACACCAAGCTTTCAACTTGCATGGAGGAGCTCTCTTCTACCTTTGATGCTCGGATGGCACAGTATGAAGATGACTTAAAGAATGCAGCGGGCTCTGATGCAACTCATAGAAACATTTCCAGTCTTTCACGGGACTTTGCTGAATTTAAGACCCTTATATGGAAAACCATGGGTATGCTAAAATCCCAGATGGAGCTACTGACTCTTGGTCTGGACAGGCATGGGATGACCGCGAGAAGAAAAGTCTTGCTGCTGCATGGTCTAGGGGAGAGGAGTGACGACGCTCATGTTTCCCAGGCAGTCACATTGTTATCCGACAAACTCCAGTTGTCTAACATTACAGCCAAAGACATTGAGACCTGTCACCGTCTGGGCAACAATACTAAGAAGCCACGTCCACTTCTGATACGTTTCAATAGTTAGTAACACTATTTGAGTTTCTCACGAAGCCTCGCCACGACGTGTTCATGGAAGCCCGTAAGTATTACGGAATGAAAAATTGTTATTTTGCTCCCAACCAATGTAAGACGTAGAATCGAAACCATCTCTGAGTTGCACAAACTATGTCAAGAATATCCAGTAGCACATTCACAACCTACTGAATCTATAACATCTACAACGCAAAGAACAGCTGCTGCCGCTGGTGAGAAACGTTCGCGTAAACCAGCTAAGGGACCTACTACTATGTAAACATAGTACATATTCATCCTTTTTCATATATTTTCACTGTGTTATTTTATGAAGTAGGTACTGATTGAGGTCAGTTTAATTTTTAGCCTTCTATCTCTTTCTAATTTTCAAAATACATATCACTTTTGTCTATGTATTGTTGGCAATTCTGACACTTATATTTTGACGTTTTACTGACCATTATAAACACACTTGTCTATTGTCGGTGCGTTTAGTTTCTGCTTGTCAGATTTTATTTTGTGAGACCTTTCAGTGCATCGAGGATAACGTTTGGAAAACAAATAAAGAAAAAGACTAAGTTAGATAGTACAAAAAAAAAAAAAAAAACTTTTTATTTAATTACTTCTTTGGATTATTAATATTATTTAAGTATTCTTCAAATCTTTTTAACAATTTTATTTATGGCTGATCTTTCTGATGAGAGTTTTGTGTCCTGTTCATCTTCTGATATATTGGATACAGACTATGTCAGTGCATCTAGTGATAGTGAGGGTGATCCTATTAACTTAAATAAGCAATTGTTTGATATTTTTGGTTATTTTCGTAAATTCCTCAATGGGGTGCATATTAATGCCCAAAGTGTACACGCTCACTATCCTGATATTGTGTCATCCTTCGATCCTAATTACATACATGCAGTCCTTATCTCTGAGACCTTCCTTAAACCTACTCTCCCTTCTTCACAATATAAACTTTCAGGCTACCGCTTAATACGAAATGACAGAACAGGCAAGGGCTATGGTGGGGTTGCCATTTATTTACGGTCCGACATATCCTTTAAAGTAGTTGACCAGTCCCCTAGTAGTTACTCCGGATTTGCCGAACACCTTTTTTTGGAACTCGATTTCCACCATACTAAACTTCTTATCGGTGTCTATTATAGCCCATCTTGTCATATCGACTACTTTTCCTCCTTCGAAACTAAGCTAGAAAATCTATCGCCTTTGTATACTGATTCCATTATTCTTGGGGACTTCAACACATGTCTTCTCAAGACAGACGTTCGTAGTAAAAAATTCCGATCACTTATCTCTTCACTTAACATGCATATTCTCCCTTTGAATGCAACACATCATGCTCCTCATTCTTCTCCATCTCTCCTTGATCTGATTGTTGTTTCCGACTCACATAAAGTCGCTGCTCATGGACAGCTCTCTGCTCCTTTCTCATACCATGACCTCATTTTCCTTTCATATAAAACAATCTGTCCTAAACCTAAACCCAAATACATTGTTTTGCGCAGTTACAGGAAAATTGATGAAGTGAGTTTGAGGGAGGATGTTAAGAATATAGACTGGTCACCTATTTACAATTGTGACAATGTGGATACTAAAGTTGAAAGATTCAACAAAACTATTGTAAATCTATATGACAAACATGCTCCGCAAAAGAGGGTTAGGGTGAAAAATCCTTCTGCACCTTGGCTTTCCGAATCAATCAAACAATTAATGTCCAAGCGAGATACAGCCATGAGAAAATATAAAAAAAACCCTTCCGACGAAAACTGGACGAACTATAAGGTGCTCAGGAACCGCTGCAGTCGTCTGTGTCGGGATGCTAAACGACGCCACATTTACGATTCAATAAAAAATTTCAACTCACCACAGGTATGGCGATTTCTAAGATCTCTTGGTATTGGTAAAGCAGCCAACGATACCCCTACTGTTATTGACCTTAATGTATTGAATAAACATTTTTCCACTCCTCCTGCTTCCGTAGATATTTCAGAAAAATCATCCACTCTTAACTATTTATCTAGTCTTCCTTTGCCGCAATGTACCTCATTTTCTTTTAATTCGGTTACAGGGTTTGACGTAAAGAGACATATTCAATCCATCTCCTCTAAAGCTATGGGTGATGATTGTATTGAACCTAAAATGTTATGGCCTATTGTAAATGATCTCTTACCACCTCTCACCCATACTATAAACTTCTCCCTTAAAGAAAACCTGTTCCCGTCGGCCTGGAAGAGAGCCCAGGTTATCCCTCTTCCTAAAACTGCAAACCCATCCTTAGCATCTCATTTTCGTCCAATATCCATTCTCCCGTTTCTTTCTAAAGTGCTTGAGGGAATTGTCAGGCATCAACTTAACAGTTATCTTTCCTCTAATGACCTGCTGAGTCCATATCAATCTGGTTTTCGCTCTGGACATAGCACTACCACCGCATTAGTTAAAATTACAGATGACATTCGATTAGCTGTAGAAAATAAACAACTAACAGTTTTGATATTATTGGACTTCAGCAGTGCCTTTAACTCTGTTGATTTTGACATACTCTTAGGCATCCTTTCGTCTCTGAATGTTTCTGATCCTGTAATTGCTTGGTTTAGTTCTTATCTTCGGGGACGCTCGCAAGTGGTTCGCTCGGAAGAGACATCCTCCAATTGGAGTGACCTAACTGCGGGTGTGCCCCAAGGTGGCGTATTATCTCCTCTACTCTTCTCCATTTTCATAAATGCTGTCACGAATGTTATTACTTCTCGTTATCATCTTTACGCAGACGATTTGCAGTTGTACGGCATTTCAAGGTTGAGGAACTTAATGAGGCTGTCACTGCCATCAATAATGATCTACTCAACATCTGTTCATGGGCAAAATCGTTTGGGTTGCTTGTCAACCCTGCAAAATCTCAAGCTATCATTATTGGTGGCAGGTATATGTATGGTAGGCTTGACCACACTTCGCTTCCTCCAGTCATGTATAATCAAACTGTTATACCATATTCGCCTCAAGTTAAAAATCTTGGTGTTTTCATGGACTGCAACTTATCATGGACCATACATGTAACAGAAGTTAGTAAAAGACTTTTTGGATCATATCACTCCCTCAAACGACTTCAAAATTTTCTACCTTTTCACACTAAAGTACTTCTCTCTCAAACCCTTCTCCTTCCCCTTCTTGACTATGCTGATGTCTCTTTTCTCGACGCTACCGAAGAACTCTGGGACAAGCTTGAACGAATGCAGAATTTATGTATCCGATTTGTATTTGGCTTGCGAAAGTTCGATCATGTCACAGAATTTCGAAGAAAACTAAATTGGCTACCTATCCGGCGGCGTCGAGATGTCCACATTCTTTCCTTACTCTTTTCAACGCTATACAACCCCAATTTTCCATCATACCTTCGTGAGCGTTTCGAGCACTTCGTTCCCAGGAGTAACCTCTGTCGCTCTTCCTCTTCCCTTCTCCTGCGAACTCCTTCCCATAGGACAAGTCGCTATGACAACTCCTTCAGTGTTGCGGCTGTGAGGCTGTGGAATGCCTTGCCGCTGGAAATACGTACCAGTCCTTCTCTGGATGTCTTCAGGAGGAAAACCAAAGATTATTATCTCTCACTTGAATGATCAGGCCCTGAATATGTTATGTATGTATCTGTATATCTATATATTATATTTCTGCTGTCGAAATAATATTTTTGTAGTCCAAATGAAGTGTTATTTCTTCTGTCTATTTATTAGTACACATGACTTCGCCCTAACATTCTTCACTATCCTCTTTTCACTCTAAGGTTAGCTGGAAGATAACTCATGTTTGAGTTAAGCTCGCCCTTGTACATGTTATTTCCTTGTAGCTTAATGTTTTTTTTTTCCATTTGTGTACAATAAAGAATAAATAAATAAATAAATTAAATTATCTTCAAACAAACTTATTACATCGGCATTTAACCCACACGTTACTCTGAAAACATAAAATGCCGATGGAATTCTTTCCACATTATTTACGATTTTCCATTTCAGATGAAGTCGCATCGCACAAAACTTGTGATCAGCGAAGCGAGCAACTCGCTCGATTAAAAGGGAACTTGTGCGATCTGAATATCCACATAGCACCTTGATACTTCTGTGGAATGACACATTTGAGAGCCCTCAAGTATTTCTATTTACCCCATATTTTATTAAACATTTGTAAGATTCTTATGACGCTTTCCCCTTATTGAGTTCGCAGTAAAATAATGTTGAATGTTTGCATTCTAATACTGAGAGACACAATTGAATAAAGGATGTGTTGGATTATAATGGCCACAGTTACCGTCGAAGCTATTTAAAAAGACAATTTATGTTAAATATTTTTTTAGATACTTTTAAACTTTTGTACGTGGGAGAACCACGCTTCAGCATGATTGGGCCAGCTCGACCGACGTGAAACCACTGCCTCACAGAAAACCAGTGTAAAACAGCGCTTGTGCTGTGTTTCACCGAGTTAGTGAAGATACCGGAGGCCCATAACCCATCCCCTCTCTCTATCCCCCTCCCCATCTCTCAAAGGCCGGCAACGCACTGGTGTCCATTGGCGGCGCCAATCGCTTACCATCAGGCGATACGTCTGCTTTTTGCCCCTATTACAAAAAAATAAAAATATTGTCAAACTTAATTTGGTTGATTTAACTTTTTTTTTAAATCTTTGTTTACGAAGCTTAGCCAAAATTATGACTATGTAGCCTTCGATCAATAATGTATCATTATTGATCGAAGTATGAAGCTCATTAACCGACTTCCAAAAGAAGGAGGTTCTCAATTTCATCGGTTTTTTTTTTTTATGTATGTACATTGATTACTCCGTCAATTGTGGACCGATTTTGAAAATTATTTTTGTATTCGAAAGGGTATGCTCCCCATGTGGTCCCATGGCCACCATATCAGGATCTGATGATGGGATCCCAAGGAAATTGAAGGAAACTCTCAAATTTACTTGAGCGCCTGCAATAAAGTTAAGGCAATTGTCTGCATGCTTTCATATTCTGTAAACATCATGTCCGAAATATTTATTTATTATTCTATACAGTATGTTGTATGTTACCTTTAGTCGTATTCTTTCAAGTTATTTAGGTGAAATGATGATGAGAGACTTGAGAAAGACTAAAAATAAGAAAAAAAAAATCGTTTAAAAAAACCGACTTCAAAAACTGAAAAGTATAAAACAATTTAATTTGTATGTGCTACCTATTCATAGGTTTGAAGTCGGTGCCGAGCCAAAATGTAATAGTAGGACCTTGAGCGGGATAGCTGCTCTTCGCGTTGGACAAAACAACCGAAGCGTCGGTGACGTCGTTGACGTTCGTCTCGAAATATAGCGAGTGTGGTACCTACTATTACATTTGGCTTGGCGCCGACTTCAAACCTATGAATAGGTAGCACATACAAATTAAGTTATTTTATACTTTTCAGTTTTTGAAGTCGGTTTTTTTAAACGAAGTTTTATTTTTAAGCTTCTTATATTAGAACTTTGTCACTCATGAACCGTCTATGATATTTAATTTTTACTCGACAACAGCGAAGCCAAAAGGAAGGGTAATATTTTGGCAGTCTATGTATGTTTGTATCTTACACCGTAGCGTCTAAACTACTGAACCGATTTTAATGAATGAGGTGTTATAAGATTTGTAACAATGCGTAGCGTAAAATGTATCAATTTATTTTTCGTAGTCGTATTATAATTTTTGAAACTTTTTCTTGTTATTTATATTATTTGGGAAGGTTTACTTCCTATTTTGCTACTTAAAATTTTAAAAAATACGTTTATAAAAATAATGGGAAATTAACAAACGTAGGTGGAAAATTCAGGTTTGTAGACGATTTTGAAATCTACTTAATTTTTGTAAAGTCCATTAGAGTGTGCGATAAAAAGTTTCATATAATTATGTATGCTGGATTATTTATACTAATGCTAGTTTATTATAAATATTTTGTTTATTTTCATTACACAGTATCTGTGTTCTAACAAAATCAGTATTAATTAAAGGCAGTAAACAAATAAATCAGTTGTACAGGGAACTAAGGGCCGACATTAATTTCATGGCTAATAAGTCGAAACCTTACAAGGTACAGATTGATTCCGGATGGAATATTGACTGTACTCTCTAGACTTAGTAGGGACCCCACTATTTTTGAATACTGGAGACATTTTTTTTCCTGTCTTAAAAAGTCGGTGACATATACTGTGTCATTTTTTATCAAAAAGCTTACCATGAATTCGTCTTTCTACAGTCGATTTGTTCTTCCAAAGGTTGCCTGTAAGAAATTGCATTTTAGGGATAAGACCGCCATTTGTACATGGTCATTATATTGTTATGCTCCTAAATTTAAACTATATTAACTGGTGTACAATAAAGTGTATTAAATGCTAAAATGGTTATAAACTTAAGGTATCCCCGAAACCGACTAACACAGCATTTCTTCTTGGGGCCGGGGAACAGTGTAAGTAATCTAAAAACGGAATCCCAAGTATACTGAAGGTAAACTGTTTTAAGTAAATCAGTTTTAATATTATGTAATATTTTAAAACCATTTTTGTATCCATGATGTTCCTTCAAAGTTACCGCTTTGTTGTTTTATTTTTTCCTATTTCGTCAAGTAGGTACATTTAAAATTCAAAGTTGTTAAATATTTAAAGATTTTATTAAAACTTCTGTGTTAAACTCTGAGAGCAATTTTGTTACACTAGAAGCTTGTTCGGCACAGTGTTACATAATAGATGACAAGGCACCTTATATTTTTGGGTCATTGTCATGGGAAATTTTGTATCCATCAGAAAATTTTAAGTAATCATGCAATTTTTGTACGGTTAATGGGGGTAAACGAGAAGACGGTTTACCTGATGGTAAGTGACTATCGCTGCCAAGGATAACTGAAACTAAAGAGCTACAAGTATAGTATAGCTATAATCAGATGCCGTGTCCCCTTTTGCGCTCTGGTAATCTCAGTCGCTCGGTGAAAATCCATATCGTGGGAGAGCCACGCTTCGGCATGAATGGGCCGGCTTGACCGGAGTGATACCACGGCCTCACAGAAAACCGGTGTGAAATAGCGCTTGCGCTGTGTTTCACCGAGTGAGTGAGGATACCGGAGGCCCATACCCTAACCCCTCCCCACATCCCTTTCCCCATCCCCCAAAGGTCGGCAACGCACCTCTGTTCTTGCGGTTGTCCATGGGCGGTGGTAATCGCTTACCATCAGGTTATACGTCTGCTCGTTAGCCCCCTATACCACATATAAAAAAAATACAAAATTATGAAATCAAAAGTAACTCTGTCCGTCTGTCTATCTGTCCGTTATGCTTTCGCGGTTAAGCTACACCGATTTCGATGAAATTTTGTGTGATGATACCTTGACTCTTGAGGAAGGACATAGGCTACTTTTTACCGCGATAACCGACTTATGGAAAGGAAATGAAATTTATTTGCCGTGCGCGTAATCTGATACCGGTTTTTCTGTTAGACAGTGGCATAACTCCAGTCTATATGCTATGCCTATTTGTACCAAAACAACAACTTCAGCAATAAGTGGTAGGTATATGTTTCTATCGTGCAATTTCACTTACGAGCCAAAAACAGAGGAAAAAAATCCTGCAACTTAGTGTTTACAAACTTTTGGCATTTATTCGATGGTTTTACTGCAAGTAGAAGTTGGAGCAATTACTACAACCCATTAATACAGCACAGGCTGACGAACAGCAATAAAAACTTCTCTTTGCTGCCCACAACTCACCCAGCCATTTATAAATGAGGGTCTAACAACACGTCATTAATTAAGGAAGGTACCCTTACTAGGGAAAGACAAATAACCGTCATATCTCAAGTATCTTGTCTCTAAAAAGGTAGTTTTAAAATGTGTTTTGCAGCGTCTAAATATCAGAGCTCAGGGGGTACAAGCTTTGATTGCTTCGAAGCCGTAAAGGCCGAACATTTCATAATTGTCAATCAATTGAATATTAATTTTTAAATAAGTCATCATTTTCCTAGCCTTTATTATTCCCAAGATTTTCGGGTGATCGGCTACTAGTTCAACTAGTTTTACCTAAATATTAGTTTTTTCACGGAGCAACTGGCATCGGACATCCGGAATCCTTAAGGCGAACTAAATTCGAAGGTTACTGTCAGTTATTTGGGGGCATTGACTTCCCAATAACGATTGCTATAGCATTACTGTTAATAAGAATACCTTGCAAGAAAACCCCACAACATTTTTGGCCTAACACCAACCATATCAACGAGGCAGTCTTCCAATAAGTTCAACATAAATCCAACTATTTTGTCCTGCTATCAAATATGGGTACATTAGTGCCCAATGAATAATTAACATCGACGATTGTGAAAGAAACCTTTTGACCTCATTGAGATTGTTCGCCATGAATTACACCATTTCCTTGAGTTATCGACACATAAATTAATGATATTTATGTTAAAACCAGTTGTTTCTTTCAGTTTTACTTTTTTTAAAGTATGGGCCTTCCGAAATCACTACTTTGCCTGATGGGAAGCATAAGCAGAATCCAAGAGTGGTGGTCACCATACTCATTGCGAATGCAGAGAATGAAATAATGCAGCATAGTGACCCACACTATGGCGGGCTAGTGATGCTTCTGCATCATTGGGCCTCCGGTCTCGCACTCACCAACGAAACACGACAGCACGAACGCTGTCATTTTACGTTGATCTTCTGTGCGAGGGGAGGGCCGGTCGAGCCGGCCCGTTCGTGCTGAAATCAGCGTTTCTCTACTACCTTTATCTATACTATACATAAGTGAAATAAGTGATCGCGTTAATTCCCGTAAAAAAAAATATTATTATACCTTTATCTATTTACTATCCGCGTTGTGGTTAATTAAGAATGCCGAGTGAGAGAGTTGACTAACTGACCTGACCTGACCAAGCTACGCAGGACAACTGCACTGCAAAGAGAAGGGAAACTTGAAATACGTATGTTAACTCATCTGCTCAATCTAATATAGTCGGCCGCAACCTTCTTTCTATGGAGAAGCCGATGTCCAGAAGTGAACAAGTAAAGACTGTTCATATGCTTATAGTCACTGCAACACTCCTAGTAGTTCTCCTAAGTAGGCTGATATAGATTACGGGCCCTGTGGCGACAAGAATCGGTTCCATACAATTTCAATACCTCTATAGTCCATTCCGCAACTACGTACAAAAATCATGTGACAAGGGAGAAAAATCGAGGGTTGCACAGTTGGACAGCCTACAACTGAAGGCTTAGATTAGTCACAGCACCAATACCTGTTGTCGTCGGCGTAAAAGTAGAATAAACTAATAATCCTGGATCACGATATAGAAATTATCGTGCTGGTGAGCATATATACAACATCCCAACATCAACCGTTGGACCGTGGCCCGCCAGGCACGATCACCTCGCCTGGTCGGAGGTCTTCCCTTTGTGCTGAAGAGACATTACACCCAACGTCACCATAAGTACACCATACGTCCCCTCCCGTCCCGTACCGTCACAAATTTGTGCATATGTAATACTAGCTGACCCACGCAACCACGTTTGCGTCTCCTATTGCCCGTAGCGTGATAATTTTTCCCGTTTTTGAAACATTTTTTATTGGTACTCCGCTCCTATTGGTCTCAGCGTGATGATATATATCCTTCCTCGATAAATGGGCTATCTAACACTGAAAGAATTTTTCAAATCAGACCAGTAGTTCCTGAGATTAGCGCGTTCAAACAAACAAACTCTTCAGCTTTATATATTAGTATAGATGAAATTATTTTTCAAATCGGATCAGTAGTTCCTGAGATTAGCGCGTTCAAACAAACAAATTTAAAATTATATTATATTATATTAAAGATTATATGCCCAAAGATGCCACAAGGCTTTGTTTTAATCCTGCCTGAATAAACTAGTTGCTCGGGTGTGGATGCTCTGCCTAATTATACCACAATTTATTCGTAATGCAGCCAAGATTACTCGCTCTGCAGGTGCAGCAGCACTAATTGCTGCGGCGCTTTGTTTGATTTACTAATGAAGCCTTTGTTCGGCTGCATATGTTGTGGTACATTATTGCGCCCAAGGTGTAATACTTACCTCATATAATTACTAGCTATCGGTTCTGCCTACGTGTTTTATTAATTTTATTCCAAACTAACTGTGCCCGCGACTTCATCCACGTGAAATAGTGACTTTAGGGTAGCATTTATACAACCTTTCATCCTCCTTTTAAATCCCTAACAACCCTTTTTCACATTAAAAAGAAGCCTATGTCCTTTTTCAGGCTCTAGATTATATGTGTAACAAATTTCATTTTAATCGGATCAGTGGTTTTGGCGTAAAAGCCTGACAGACAGACAGACAAAATTACTTTCGAATTTATAATTTAGTACGGATTTTCACAGAATTGACTCTGAATCTCGTTGTTTACGTACTTAATTTAAATATTTTAAAATCCTATCAACCGAGTGTGTACACATTATACTTATTAAATGAAAATATATGTTTCATCAGAGCTTTTGAATAATCCGCTTTAATAACCACGTTATAAAGTGGTTATGCTTGTATAAAGGATTGCGGTCAGGGATTATAGAACATACGCATTCCTTAACATTTTGTTCGAGCTAAAGTACATCTATACAAATAAAAAAAAAGTGTCTGTTTGTCATTTCAGATGAACAGCTTTTCACTAAATACTACTACTTTTCCATAAAAAAAAACTGTCTGTTTGTTCTTCTGATATCTGTAACGGCTGGACGGATTTTGACGATACTTTCACTGACATATAGCTGATGATAGAAGAAGTAACTTAGATTAATTTTTTACTAGTTCTCCCCCACGGCGTCACCTGCCTTTATTGTTTTTTTTTACGTAATAGGCGGGCAAACGAGCAGACGTATCGCCTGATGGTAAGCTATTACCGCCGCCCATGGACACCTGCAACACCAGAGGCGTCACAAGTGCGTTGCCGGCCTTTGGGGGATGGGGGGGATGGAGGCGGGGGATGGGGGAGATAGGTGGAGGGGTTGGGGTACGGGCCTCCGGTAAAGCTACAACAATCGCGGGTAACACTGCGGATCTCAGCTAGTTGTAAACACACATAATATTTGTTAAGCTTGGGGTCAGTTATAAATGTTATATTTATCGTTTAAATTCTTTCTTTCTTTCTTAAATATTAGTTGCGATCATTTGTCATCATTTCATGTTTGGAGATCTGGTTAAAATCAGTTTTCATCAGCCGTCGACATAGAATACGACCTTTAAATTAAAAAGGTTACAATTTAAATATGACTTTAAAAATGCGTTTTATTTGTTTCGAAAACATTTGAACGACCAATTCTTGTATATATGTATATATATATATATAATAGGTCTTTACCTATGAAATTGCCGTTTTGTATGCAATAAGTGAAAGGACTTATTTTTTCAAACTTTTTTATTTCTGTTATTCGAAGTAATCACCCATGCAATCGACGCATCTTTGCCAACGCATTGGCAGTTTATTGATGCCCTTCTTGTAAAAATCAGCTGGACGGGAGGCAACAAACTCTTCAAAGGCATTTTGTACTGCCTCTCGGGAATTGAATTTTTTACCCACTAAAAAGTTGTCTAAATTTTGGAAAAAGTAATAGTCGGTAGGTGCAAGGTCTGGTGAGTATAGCGGATGAGGGAGAGCTTCCAACCCTAGCTCTTGCAGCTGTTTTAAATTGCGGTTTACTGTACGACCATCAATAATAGTAAAAATTGTTCGTAAACCCTTTGATATCGTTCAGCATTCTGTTTCCATTAATACACTCTGAAAGAGTGGCACAAAAAGTCAGTTCTTGGGTCTGTTGATGCATATTTCTCCAACAAAGCTTAGATAATGTTAAGACACATTCTTGAATTAAAATCACTTGTACTCTTATCCACTACCTAGTTAATGAACTTCTTTTTCTCCATTTCTTACCTCACCGTTTTCTCCTTCTAGCATTATCAACGGTTACTGATTATTTTAAATTTTCACATGTAAAACCTGACAACCTTGGTTCACAGAAATAATGGTGTGTCGTTGTAAAAAAATTCACTATTCATAATATCTATTTCTAACATTATCATTATGTACAAGAGTACATGAGATGTTTAACGCCTCTTAGGCCATTTTTGTCTCCATGGCAGCATCCTATTTATCCCAAGGCCACCAATTACACACTACTTTAAAGTAGCATTTTACAGAATAGGATTATTTCATACGTTTGTTTTGATGTTAAGTAAAATGCTTGAAGTAGAACGATTTATTTACATTTGAATCATGATACACATAATATGTGAAGAATTGTGAACATTTTATAAATTCAAATGAGGTTTTCTTAGAACAGTTGTCGTGTTAATTCAGAAGTTGACCATCGCGTTTTAGTTTCTAGTATAATTTTTGATATATTTCCTTATTAAAGATGGAAGTTGCTTTACCAGCAGAAAATGTTCATAATCAAGAATATGAAAGTTCTGTATCACAAGAGGTTTCAAAAAAATTAGATGTCTTTATCCAAAGTATCTGTGACGAAGAAAAAATTACTGAATTTGAAATATCTAAAAGATGTCGCACAGGTGACGATAACTTTTTAAGTGTTATATACGAAACTGATGTTAAAGGTAAAACTGAGGATGCAGAAAAAGAATTGCATCTCTTTATAAAACTAATGTTGAACGTAGAGACATTCGCTGTGTCGATTATGTTTGAAAATGAAATATTCGCTTACACAGATATGTTTGAAAAATTTAAAGATCTACAAGAACAGGCCAACGTGAAATTACAAGAACGATACAAAACGATCAAAATGTACAAGGAAAGTAATGGAGAGGTACTTATTCTGGAAAACTTTGCCAAAAAAGGATTTTTTGTAAATTCGAGAATGGAACTACCATCTTTGAATTTCTTTCAATTAGCGGTGAAAGAACTTGCGAAATTCCATGCGCTGTCATTTGTCTTGAAAGAAACTGAGCCAAAATATTTTGACGAAAAACTAAAAACAATGAAATATGCACTTATTTTTAAAGAAGGATGGACATATGCAGCTATGAGTAGCCGGAAAGCAAGTGTTAACGCTGTGGATAAAATATACAAAGATAAAGTTGAGAAAGCTTATGACTTACTAATGGACAAATTTTATAAGTACCATGATGACGAGTCTATAAAGGCATGCATTTGTCACGGTGATTACAGGCCTTGTAATATTATGATGAAATTGAACGTAAGTATTTTTCAAGTGTGTTTTAGGGTGATCATTTGTTTCATTTTTCTCGTATTTGTTTCAAACGGGTTTAAAATATATAAAGAACTTGAAAATTAAGTTTCTTCGATTATTCATTTAGTTCGTTTTCATACAGTTAAAAAATTTAAAATGTATGTGAAACAAACATCGCTTTTTCTTCAAAATCTCAATGATTGGCTCCTAGGTCACCCTCCTTCTAGGTCCTCTAAATATATGTCTTAATAAATTTTCTTTTGTCCGCTAGGAGAATGGAGTACAAGAAGTAATACCGATAGACTATCAACTGGTCCACTACGGAAATCCAGTGTTCGACTTGTTATATTTAATCTATTCCAGCACGAATAGAGAATTTCGCAAAGCCCATTTAATAAATTTAAAAGAGCTATATTATGAAACACTGGGTAAATTTCTGCAGTACTTTCAACTGGATGTAGATGCGGTGTATCCCAGAGAAGATTATGACAGGGTATTTGAAGAAAACCTTGACGTTGGTCTAATGATTGCAGTATATCTTTTACCTTTTCTTTTATCTTCTGGAAACCAAATACCAGATACTTTGAACAAAGAAGTAAATTTAAGTTTAGGCAAATCTTTCAAAGATCGTATACAAGAAGTCATTGAAGAGTTTGTGGATTATGGTTTGATATAAAGTTTAATGGTGATAGTAGTATTTACGAATTAAGATTTTAGGTAGTAATTATTTGTCAGTTCAAATATCCATTTTGCTGGATAAAGGGGCCGCATCGGAAATATAGACGGTTCTAATTCCTTTCTTTTATAAATTGATCACAAGTATTTGCAGCCCAAATAGGCAGACTGGATGGTGGGGTATAGTATCAGAATTACATATTACATTGTTTACAGCATCAAAGGTTTTTATTTCCTTCCTAAAAGTGTATCAAACTAGTTTTGTTGCAACAAAACTTTTGCGCGAGTTCTTTAATACGCAACCATTCCCTAGCTTTATCATGGTATTGTATATTGCCATTGACTAGAAAATGTATGAATAAATAAATAAATATTTCGGACATCTAACACACATTGGCTAAGCTGAATGCATCAAACTAAGCAGAACTTGTACTATGACAGCTAGATTGATAGAATACTTTTCTTCTTTTTTTGTAAATACATACATATAATACGTGGAAAACACCCAAACCCCGTTATCGTGGGACAGCCCTGCTTCGGCATGAATGGGTCGGCTCGACCGGAGTAATACCACGGCCTCACAAAAAACCGGTGTGAAAGAGCGCTTGCGCTGTGTTTCACCGAGTGAGTGAGGATACCGAAGGCCCATACCCCAACCCCTCCCCCCATCCCCCTCTCCATCCCCCAAAGCGTGGCAACGCACTTGTGACGCCTCTGGTGTTGCGGGTGTCCATGAGCGGCGGTAATTGCTTTCCATCAGGCGAAACGTCTTCTCGTTTGCCCCCTATTTCATAAAAAAAACCCCGAAACAAATATTTGCAGATCATACATACATTTGGTTCGACCCGGGAACAGCAGTCGCATACGCTACCACTGCGCCGCCGAGGCAGTCAAATACCTTGGAAGTACTAAGTTAAAGGACAAATTGTTATAACTTAAGGGTATTTCTCAAGTAACTCATTATTCAGTTGACTAAGGTGGCTGTTTTTTTTTTTCTAAATTTCAATATATTAGTAATTGGAAAATATCTGTACTGGAGGCAATCTTATTGGATAAACGGTTACGAATAAATTTATTTTTTTAAAAATGACGTCCACCGAATACAACTTTATTTTCACCGAAATCAAAAATGTTAATTATGTTTTCAAATTATTTACATAATAGTTCTATATTAAAACAAAATATATTTTATTATAAATTTAGTTAAGCAAAACTAATACCGTTAAGGGACTTCTGATATATGTTATTTGATTAATTACACGTTGTTTATTACGTTACATAAACTTACTACAATTAACTTTGGCATGAAGCTTAAAAAAAGTTAAGTGTATAGTTCCTACTTCTTCATTTCTTAAATCAAAAAGGTGGAGCCTTTACATTTCTCCGTAATTCATACAAGATGTATAAATTACATAAAGACTCATGCGATATTTCAGTCTACGTATAATAACTTTGCTATCTGGCTTTTTATTGGTCTCTAGAGCCGGTCTAGCAGTCCAATGTCTATAACGGCCTCATGGACGAAAGGCAATAGCGATGGGACCAATCATCTAAGGGGCGCTACCTTTACCAGTTCTTTCCATCTATTCGCGAACGGTTGTCGAGGGAATGGCTCGAGGGTGGATCACTGTGTCGCTCAATTTCTCACAGGCCAAGGTAACTTTAAGAATAAACTACACTCTTTTAAATTAGTCGATTCACCTTTGTCACACATTGTGGCAACGCTCAACACCTGATTCAAGCAGTTAACAGTCAGCTCGTTATGTTCTCTGGGAATGTAATTTTTGGTACAATGAACGTAACATAATGCTATTCAAGCTTAGGTACAATTAACATCTGGGGCGGTATACTATGTCGATCTTGTGTTAACTTCGATGAATTTCCGTGCGTTTAGGCTATTCTACCATACATACTTATAGTAATCGAATAAAGGTGACATAGGACTCATAATTTTCTTATCCGTGGTATTTCCCGGTTTGAAAAAGGTGTCTGCCTATTTTGACTTCATTTTGTCCACCTCTTTACTAAATAGGGAACTGGACTTTTATTATTTCCAACTCCTCCAGTTTTCTCCTGATTAGTTTCGTTGCGGGTTCCAAGACAGTTTATTTTCCCTGGGACTTGCCGAGTGTCATAACTCGGTGTGTTCTTGGGTCACTGCTGTTGATCCTGGTGTACAGGAGTTACAGTGGTGGGTGTGAGGACGGGATTGGTCCCATTAGCCTTTAGAGTCAAAGGCAACTCCCTATCAGTCATAAGAGCTGTGCAACTCCAGTCTGTGAGTTTGAAGCAAAACTGGCATCACTAGATGGACACAATGGTACTGACAATTCTCGATAAGTCTTAATACGTTGTGTTAAAGAAGATGAAATGACTGACTGACTCTATAGTAATAAATCACTGAAGGAACTTGATTGAGTGCTAAGCCGAGTCCGTACTATCGGTGGCATTAATTGGCGTTGTTATAAAAGTTTCAGTTGCGATTGTGAAGTTATCAAAGGATCATCATTTGTTTCGACTACTTCTGGTATGAAAATCAAATCTTCTTCAAGGCATTTCAACTCTCTGAGCCTTTTTTCCGATTATGTTTGTCCGAAGATATTCTACTCCTCTCTTTATGTATGCGTTGTTAACGACGAATTAATTCACTAACAGGCTTTCCTTCATTCTCCCTTTCATAATAACGCTTCCTGTCTTTTTCCTTGTGTATTGCGTGAAGTTCTGGATGACTCTTGAGTCGGGTTTTCCGACGTCTTAGCCAATCTTTTCTTAGCCAAGTGACCTTGCTTAGAATCTGACATAAGGACAATACTAGAACAAGATGAATATTTTATGATTTACGGTCTTAAAAGTTAGTAGAAGGTGGACACATTTAGTAGAAGGTGGACACATTGCCACGGAAAACACCGAAATCAAAATATTAAGGTATTTTGTAAATAACTTAAAAAATAATTTAAAATGCTAATATTTACATTTTCTACTAAAATCTATTACATGTAATATATACTAGTTTTATATTTTAAATATGATAGTTTAAAGTATACATGAAAAAAAGGGTTCACCGAAATCAAATTGTTAGTATACCAAGCCAGCGAAAACAGTTACTTACCTCTATAAAAAGGTGACCATAAGACGTACAGCCATGGTTTCTTAGTTGCTGTTGCGACACGACTGATGCTTCAGCTAACGCCAATAACTATCCTCACAGACAGTTTAGTTTACGAAATATGAGCAGATCGGTGCGCGCCACTGATATCAACTCAAAACGTCGGACGTGTATACAAGCTGTTGTATCTTCTCTATTGTTTCATATATTAATTTAATAAAATTATAAAATGAACAAATAACTATTTGGTCATTTGTGAACACATGCAAAATAGCGTAATTTGTTAGAGGAAAAGTTTCTGAGGTAGTAGAGCCATGCTGATTTCAGCACGAATGGGCCGGCTCGACCGGGGCGGTACTACCCTCGCACAGAAAATCAACGTAAAATGACAGCGTTCGTGCTGTCGTGTTTCGTTGGTGAGTGCGAGACCGGAGGCCCAAATAGTCTAGTCAACAAGTTCCATACTTGTTGACTAAACTAAAAGATGCAGCAGCATCACTAGGCCGCCATGGTGTGGGTCGCCATACTGCATTGTCTGCATTCGCAGTGAGTATGGTGACCACCACTTTTGGATTCTGCTTATGCTTTCCATCAGGCAGAGTAGAGTCATTATGGCGCGCCATACATAAAAAAAAAAAAAAAAAAAGGAAAAAAAATAAATAATAATTTCCGCTGCAACGTAGGGTTCGGACGCGCCACCGACGTCAATATTTTAGTAAGTTTTATTTTTTTATACTTACTTCTACTTAATTTATCTAAAAAAGGACATAGGCCCCCCCTATTATTTTCAAATTTTCTATTACATATAAAAAAATTGAAATAGTAAGTAATCAATTCTTTTTTTTTTTTTTATGAAATAGACCGGCAAACGAGCAGACGTATCGCCTGATGGTAAGCGATTACCGCCGCCCATGGACACCCGCAACACCAGAGGTGTCACAAGTGCGTTACCGGCCTTTGGGGGACTGGGGGGGAGATAGGGGGAGGGGTTGGGGTATGGGCCTCCGGTATCCTCACTCACTCGGTGAAACACAGCGCAAGCACTATTTCACACCGGTTTTCTGTGAGGCCGTGGTATCACTCCGGTCGAGCCGGCCCATTCATGCCGAAGCGTGGCCCTCCCACGGTATAATTTGAGTTTCAAGTTTGAGAAATTCAAAGAGTTTTCGATCTGGACACGTTTTTTCAAGCGTTCGGAGAATGACCCTTAATACTTAATAAGTGTAGTTAAACAGGAGTTTGGTAGTAGTATATAGTATTTTCTATTAAAATACGTTATAAAAAATTAAAGCAATGGTTTTCGGATGATGGATTTAAAAAAAAAAAGTGTCGTCATTTCTCGGTTTCCTATATTTTATGCAAATAAATTGTGAAATAATCGCTTGTGTTTCGTTTTCTATCTTTGTTTACCCATTCTGCGGTAAGCAAAGCTGTGATAAATCCTTATTCAATCTTTTTCTTTAACAGTATAAAAACTCTCTAATTATATTATCTTCTGCTACGACTTCTTTATTGCTATTCGTATCCATTAACTATTCATTGTGATAGAGCACCAACAATATCAACATCTTTTAACAGTCCACTGCTAAATATGTAGGTACTTCTGCTTATAAAGGAGGGTTTGGCCTAATAGGACACTGGCCAGACGGGTTGCTACAGAGTTTATGTCAACGGTGCCCGCGTCAGTGCGGGCAGGTGCTGGGAGGGATCCGGGTGTCTTAATAACAACAGTTCCCGGATCCCTGCCAACTCAAACGCAGAGTGCATACGGTGTGGTTTTAGTTGGTTATATTCCAATTGGAGAGGCCTATACCCAGCAGTGGACTGCGATAGGCTGATGATGATGATTCCGACACACTACCCCGCCGTAAACCCCGGTGGGGTGACGACCCGAGGAGGGTTACATACGTAAAATAAAGGGTTGATGTCAAAATTTTTTGTGCATGTGCCCGACAAAGTGACTTCAATGCCAGATATTTCTTTTTTTATTCTCTTTGCAGCGTCACTGAGCAAGTGATAAATTAACTACAGTTTCTTTTTAAATGAGATTCGGTGAACATTGAATATTGTATACAATGAATAAAATCTTTTCAGTAATTGATCGCTGTGCATCTCGATTGCGATGGCAGGAAAAGGATTTTTGCTTTTCACCCGTAGCGTGAAAAAAAAAAGTTTTATACTAACAGAGTATTCAATACTTGATTTAAGTCATTTATAACATCACAACAAAATATGGTATACTTACTACCCTACATGTAATAGTATGCCATAATAACTCACTTAACAGACAGAACGACAAGAATACTGTAAAATGTTGGAACTCAGTTTGGTACATTTTTTAATTTCGATCCTCACTTACGTTTTGAAGTTGTTTAACATATATTTTCTTTACTGAATAAAGGTATAAAAACTACAATAATTTCAATTGTTTTGTAAGTTGCACATAAAATGAATAACTAATTGTTGCCCGCGGCTTCGCCCGCGTGTATGTCGTTTATCGCGGCAAATAGTAGCCTATGTGTTATTCTGATGTATAAGCTATATTACTGTAAAGTTTCATCCAAATCCGTTCAGTAGTTTTTGCGTGATAAAGTAACAAACATCCATCCATACTAACAAACTTTCGCGTTATTAATATAGGTAGGATTTTTATCGATATAAAATCATAATACAAAATGTAACGGTACAACAAACAAACTCCTCAGCTTTATATATTAGTACTAGTGGTTGCCCTTGGCTCCGCCCGCTTATATGTCGGTTATCGCGGCAAATAGTAGCCTATGTGTTATTCTGATGTATAAGCTATATTACTGTAAAGTTTCATCCAAATCCGTTCAGTAGTTTTTGCGTGAAAGAGTAACAAACATCCATCCATACTTATAAACTTATACTATAACTATACGTTTATAATATTAGTAGGATTCCATTGGTAATAAATTTGTTAATTTTTGTTTAATTTTTGTTTGTTAATTGGTAATATTTTGTTTTGAGTTAATACCTCCTATCCTTTTTGCTTCATTTAACTGCGCCGGCAAAAGTACATGCCTGCTTATACTTAACTATAATATTTTATAAGATAGAGGTCTCGGGTTCAATTCCAGGATCACACAAAGTGTTTGTATGATCTGCAAATTTTTTTTTCCTAGTATTAGTATATCAGTATTCTGTCAATCAATCAGGCTAGCTGTGATAGTAAGCTCTGCTTTGTTTTAAGCTAGTTTTTTTATGAATGGCCCTGCCAAAATTACTTTACTCTGCCTGATGGAAAGCATAAGCAGAATCCAAGAGTGGTGGTCACCATACTCATTGCGAATGCAACAAAGCAGCATGGTGACCCACACCATGGCTGCCTAGTGATGTTTCTGCGCCATTGGGCCTCCGGTCTCGCACTCACCAACTAAAGACGACAGCATGAAAGCTGTCATATTACGTTGATCTTCTGTGCAAGGGTAGTACCACCCTGGTCGAGCCGGCCCGTTCGTACTGAAATCAGCGTGGCTCTACTACCTGTAAGAAGATGGCGTCAAGTGTCAGACGTCCGAAAAAAAATTTGTAGAAAATATAATGAGTAGTATGTTAGTTAAGTTATAAAGATTTCATATGTTTACTCGTTTTTGTTTTTCCCGATTAGAAACGACCAACATTACTACATTATAAAGTTTGGGCCTCCGGTATCCTCACTCACTCGCTGAAATACAGTGCAAGCGGCCTTTTTTTTTTTTAACGTGTGGAAATCCCCTCGGACCGTCACTCCACCGGGGCTTGAGGCGGGGCGGTGTGTCGGACTCGAACCGACTAAAACCACACGGTGTGGCACTCTGCGCCTGTGAAGGGAGGAATCCGGGAACTGCAGTTATTAACACGTCCGGACCCCTCCCAGCGATTGCCCGCACAAAAGCGGGCACCGTCAGCTGTTAACATCTCAATTTAGGCTCATTCTATATTGGTGCTCCGTTCCTATTGGTCTTAGCGTGATGATATATAGCCTATAGCCTTCCTCGATAAACGGGCTATCTAACACTGAAATATTTTTTCAAATTGGACCAGTAGTTCCTGACATTAGCGCGTTCAAACAAACAAACAAACTCTTCAGTTTTATATATTAGTATATAGATGTTTTTATTATACTCTTCTAAGATCTAATACTCATAATCAACTACACATTTATTTGGATAAAGATTAATATTAGGTATTATGTTGATAAAAACTCTTTGGCCAATGACTCATTATTAGGTACCAACTCTTAGCGTCTTATACTCTAAGCTTATACTCGTTATAACTTCTAAACGAAATGTCCGAATGGGATGAAACAAAAAGTATTTTACTTCTACATAAATACCCTTGATAACATAATGCTTTATTTGGATAAGGATTAATATTACGATACACATTTAACGTAGTTTCTTTCTTCAGACGATTTAATATTTTTTTTGAACACAAAAGCGGTTATTGTGGCTAAACCATGATAGTTAGATATATGCTCTCGCGGACTTTTTTGTAGATCTTAATAGGACCTACAAATCCGTAATACATTATTTTGTTCTATTGTCAATAGTTATTGCAGCGCACGCAAAAATAGGTTTTTGATTTCACACCTTGGGTTACAAAATAGCAATTTTCTTACGGATCCCTAATTTAAAAAAAATAAAATATAGCCTATAGCCTTCCTCGATACATGGACTATCCAACACTGAAAGAATTTTTCAAATCGGACCAGTAGTTCCTGAGATTAGCGCGTTCAAACAAACAAACAAACAAACTCTGCAGCTTTATAATATTAGTATAGATAAGGTGACTGACTGACTGACATACCCAGAGATCAACGCACAGCCCAAACCGCTGAATCTAGAATCCTGAAATTTTGCATGTAGGTATTTTAACACGAAAAAGCAACTGTCATAAGTGTCCGGCAATGGATGTCGAGATTTCTAAAGTTATCCCGAAGAAACTATTAAAAAAAAGAGCTTTATACTTTAACGAAAGTTAGGGATTATTTTATAAACCTTTACTCCCCGTTATCTGCCCGAGTAGAGTAACCACAACCCAAACTCTATAGTCGCTGGTCGTTCTTACCTATATAGGGCTCATGCACAGATTGCCTATATATGCTCATGCATATTTCGAGACGAACGGTCTCGAAATATAGCGAGTGTGGTACCTACTATTACATTTGGCTTGGCGCCGAATTCAAACCTATGAATAGGTAGCACATACAAATTAAGTTATTTTATACTTTTCAGTTTTTGAAGTCGGTTTTTTTAAACGAAGTTTTTATTTTTATAAAATAACGAAGGTCTGGCCGTCGTGGGCTCTTGCTCTAAGAGCACGTGATTCTTGTCTCCATGTTAATTCACCTTAAAGAATTGGAACAATAACGTCAAGATCGTCAATTATACACACCTGTTATAACTTGTGTTTCAATGCTACTCAGAGGATGACATTATGTCAAACAACGGTTCAAGGTGCACTTATAAAGAATTTTTAGTATTTCATACAGCCACTTTGAAAAAGTTTTTTCGGAGATAGTTGTATTGGTTGCTCAGTGTGAATCTACGCGTTTTCAGTTTCATTTAAATAAATACGAGCATATTTACATATCTAAAATGGCAGTTAATAAATCATTAGAAAGTAATAATGGTGAAGAATTCAATAGTTCCTCGCTGCAAGAGATTTCAAAAAAAGTGAATGTCTTTATCAGGCGTATCTTTGAGGAAAAAAAATTTTGCGAATATCATATACAGAAAAGATGTCGCACTGGCGATGATAATTTTCTTAGTATTATTTATGACGTTGGTGTTAAAGGTAGAACTGAAGAAGGAGAAAAAGAGTTGAATTTATTTATAAAAGTTATGCTGAACTTGGAAATGTTCGCTGTGCCAATTATGTTTGAAACTGAACTATTTGCTTATAGAGATTTGTTGGAAAAATTTGCTGACCTACAAGAACAGGCAAACGTGAATTTAGAAGAAAGATACAGGACAGTCAAATGTTACAAGGAAAGTAATGGAGAGGTACTTATTTTGGAAAATCTTGGCAACAAAGGATTTGCTACAAATTCGAGAACAGAAGTTCCATCGTTAAATTTCTTTCAAGTGGCCATAAAAGAACTTGCGAAATTCCATGCGCTGTCGTTTGTGTTGAAAGAAACGCAACCAAAATATTTTATGGAAAAAATAAAAACATTGAAATACGCATTATTTTTGAAAGAAGGTTGGACATTTTCTGCTGCAAGTGCTCGGAAAGCAAGTGTTAACGCTGTAGATGAAATATTCAAAGACAAAGTTGAGAAAGCATATGATTTACTAACAGAAAAGTTTTACGGGTACTATAATGATGAGTCTATAAAGATCTGCTTGTGCTACGGAGATTATAGACCTGGTAATATTATGATGAAATTGAACGTGAGTACTTTTTGTCGATATTTCCATTTCGTTTTGAAAATATTTCTTTATATAACTTAGTAATTTCATAGCATTCGCAGTTTGATGTATTTCTTGATAATTAAGTAAGTTTGGAAAATTCAAGATATACAATATTTTTGAATATTATATTCAGCTTAATATCATCAAAATTTTAGGTATTAAAAAATTATATTGCGCTACCACATAGTGCACCATGGCTACCGAAAAGAGAAGTGTTTATTTTCTACCATTTGATGATATACATATATACTTTGCTTCTGAATAGTAGTATATATAGTATATTATTTACAAAATTTGGGCTTCCGAATTGCTTTTCTTTGTTAAGAAAAGTAGTTTTGAAATTGTTTCTCGGATTTTTTTTAAATCATGCATCTGTAATTTAACACTTAGGGGACTCCTATCGTGCAAAAAGATTTTTCTTCTTGTTTGTGAGTGAATGGATATTATTTAATGTATTTCTAAATTTACACATTTTATTTGAATAACTAATCTTTTGTTTTTTCCCAGGAGAATGGAATACAAGAAGTAATACCTGTAGACTATCAAATGATCCACTACGGAAATCCAGTGCTTGACTTATTATATTTAATCTATCCCAGCACTGATAGTAAATTTCGTAAAACTCATTTCTTAAATTTAAAGAAACTGTATTATGAAACACTGGGTACATTTCTGCAGTACTTTCAACTTGATGTGAATTCGGTGTTTCCGAGAGAAGATTTCGACAGGATATTTAAAGAAAAACTTGATTATGGACTAGTAATTTCAATGCTCGTTTTACCTTTTCTTTTATCTTCTGGAAATCAATTACCTGATGCTACACATAAAGAAATACAATTTAATTTTCACGATACTTTCAAAGATCGTTTACAAGATGTAATTGAAGAGTACATGGAATATGGTTTGATATAAAAATGATGGCATCACTATCATTGTACATAACAGGTTTTTGTAAATGAATTAAATTAAGTAACATTTTTAAAATAACATATTAACAAAATTTAGTATACTGATAACTGCCAAAAAATTTCTTCGCATCGTCGTCTACTGGTAGCGTTCCCAGAAGACTGATTGCTGACCGCGATGATTAAGAAAAATATTTCATAAAGGATTCGTCAGGCATATTTGGACATTTACATACTTTGCTAACTAACCGACTTCAAAAAGATTCCGTTCGTTATATGTTCCAGCGTATGTATTTATTAATGTATTGTCACCGATTATTCCGTCAATTGTAAACCGATTTTGAAAATTGTTATTATTTTGTTTGTTCTTATTATTTTTGGCTAACACACATTATAATACTATTCTAAAATTAATGGATGAAGCGACATAGTCATAATTGTGGCTAAGCTCCGTAAATAAAGATAAAAAAAAATTGATAATTTTGTTGGAGAAGAATTGTTACATAGTAATTTAAGCTAGCCAAATTATGTCAGTTTGTTTTACGCTTTTTAGTTTTTCTAGGCAGGGAAATTTTGTTTCATGTTTTTTGAAGTTTGTATTTTTTTAAGTTTCTTGTTAAATGAATTCTATCACAGGTAGATGTTAGTTGAAATAATTCGGCACCTTTATATTCCCGTTCATGAAATGACTTTATTTGTCTTTATGTTATAGTTGTTGATGAGCTTTAGTATGATGAAGTAGTTTAATCTCCTGTGTTTAATATAATTTTAAATTATGTATAAAGCCTTATTTTTTACGGCTAAAGTAATTTTTAAATTATTAACAAGAATCTGTATATATCTAAATAGGTCTGGGATAAATACATTCATGTTTTTTGATTCGTTTTTCTTCTTCTGTCTCCTTGTTCCTTGACCTTGTACCTTATACTGTGGGAGAGCCACGCTTCGGCATGAATGGGCCGGCTCGACCGGAGTGATACCACGGCCTCACAAAAAACCGGTGTGAAATAGCGCTTGCGCTGTGTTTCACCGAGTGAGTGAGGATAGCGGAGGCCTATACCCCAACCCCTCCCCCCATCCCCCTCCCCGCCCCCCAAAGGCCGGCAACGCACTTGTGACGCCTCTGGTATTGCGGGTGTCCATGGGCTGCGGTAATCGCTTACCATCAGGCGATACGCCTGCTCGTCTGTCGTGCCCGTTAATAATATTGTAATGGCACACATATACGTCATAATATGTGTAAAATACTTTTGTATCTGTAATCTATATATATAAAAGAGCAAGGTGACTGACTGACATACCCAGAGATCAACGCACAGCCCAATCCGCTGAACCTAGAAACCTGAATTTTTGCATGTAGGTTCTTTATATAACGTAAGTGAGCACTAAAAAAGGAATTATTGAAATTCCACCCCTAAGGGGTTAAATCAGGGGATGAAAGTCTGTGTGAGAGAAGCCGCGTGTAAAAGCTAGTATTCTATATAAACTGTATTATCATTGTTCTGCCTGCAGTCTTTTTTCAGTTAGGGTAGTAGTTGAAAAGAAATTGACAATATTTTGATTACATTAAAAAGATAAAAGTTTTCCACTTTATCATCATTGTCTGATGGTGACTATTCGGTACTCGCTTTCACCACTAATGAGGTTTACTAATCTTTAGTACTCTCAATATTATATTAACATGAATTTAAAACACTTAATTGCACTTTAAAACTGGAAAAAAATCACTAACATACATGCCAAAAATGTAGAACATTTTAAAATATTTTTGACATTTATGTCAAAAACACACACACGAAAATTGTAATTCGACTTGTAAAATGAGGACGTTCTCAAAACGACTGTTTTACTTAGATTTTTGTGGTACAATTACAAATAATGTAGCACTTACTACTTAAGTGACTATATTAATTCCCTTAAGTAGACATTATGTCTACATATATGAATACTACATATATGTATACAATGAATAAAATCTTTTCAGTAATTGATCGCTGTGCATCTCGATTGCGATGGCAGGAAAAGGATTTTTAGCTTTTCACCCGTAGCATGAAAAAAAAAAGTTTTAGACCAACAGAGTATTCAATACTTGATTAAAGTCATATATAACATCACAAAAAAGGGTCTACTTATTACTCTACATGTAATAGTGTGCCATATAAGTCACTTAACAGACAGAAGAATACTGTCAAATTTTGGAACTCTGTTTGGTATATTTTTGAACTCGATCCGCTCTTTCATTTTTGAAGTCGTTTTTGAATTTTATATTTTTAACCCCCGACGCAAAAAGAGGGGTGTTATAAGTTTGATGTGTCTGTCTGTCTGTTTGTCTGTCTGTCTGTGGCACCGTAGCCCGCGAACGGATGAACCGATTTCAATTTAGTTTTGTTTGTATGAAAGGTGAGTTACGTGCGAGTGTTCTTAGACATGTCTCATGAAAATCGGTTGAGGCGTTTAAAAGTTATGGGGGTGAAAGTGGGGAAGAATAACAGAATGTCTGCAAAAATATCATTGGCGTATGATTACTCGATTAAGTGCTTGAGTAGGGGGTTTTTTAAAATTTGAATTTAATATTATCTTTACTGGATAAATGTATAAAAATTATGATAATGTCAATTGTTTCGTAAATTGCACATAATATGAATAACTCCATTGGTAATAAACTTGTCAAGTTATAATATTTTGTTTTGAGTCAAGACCTCCTTTTTGCTTCATTTAGCTGCATCGGCAACAGTATATGTCTGCTAATACTTAACAATAATATTTTATAAGATAGAGGTCCCAGGTTCAATTCCAGGGTCACACGAAATGTTTGTATGATCTACAAATATACTTTTCGGAGTATGAGTATATCAGTATTCTGTAAATCAATCAAGCTAGCTGTGATAGTAAGCTCTGCTTAGTTTTAAGCTAATTCTTTTATGTATGGCCCTGCCAAAATGACTTTACTCTGTATGATGGAAAGCATAAGCAGAATCCAAGAATGGTGGTCAACACACTCATTGCCAATGCAGACAATGCAGCATGGTGACCCACACCATGGCGGCTTAGTGATGCTTCTGCTTCATTGGACCGCCGGTCTCGCACACACCAACGAAACACGACATCACGAACGCTGTCATATTACGTTGATCTTCTGTGCCAAATCAGCGTGGTTCTACTACCTGTAAGAATATGGCGTTATGTAATCGATTTCCCAATTAGAAACAACCAACATAACTAAATTATAAATGTGTGTTTCACGTGACACGTGTCGTGAAAATTTTTCAGATTGATAAAAAAACCATTGAAAAACTCAATTTACAATAATAAATAGTAAGGGTATTTATAGTAGTTTGATTAAGAAATACCCCAATCCAAGTGTTATGAATCACAGCCTCTTTACCTCCTTATTTCATTTAAACAAAATTGTGAATGATATTTTAAATTTTATATTCGTACTAATATTATAAATTCTAAAGTAACTCTGTCTGTCTGCCTGTCACTCTTTCATGGCTTAACCGCTGCACCAACTTCAATGAAAAAATTACCAGGATGATAGATTATTTGAATCTTGAAGAAGGATATGAGCTATTCTAAACCGCGATAACCGAAATACAAGGCGGAGACGCGGACGCTAGTTATAATCTATACTTATAATAAAAATGTAACAGGTCAAATTCTGTACATTAAAGATATTTTGAAAATGTTATTTGGAGTGCTTTCTTTGATCGATACTGAAGCCAAAACTGTATTTTTTTTTCATTTCTGTCTGTCTGTCTGTCCGTCTGTCTGTCTGTCTGTCTGTATCTTGGCCGCGCATCACGCCGAAACTACTAAACGGATTCAAATGAAACTTGGCATGATTTTAGTTCATACTACGAGGTAGGACATAGAATACTTTTTATCCCGAAATTCAGCACGGTTTCCTGGAGAGAGGGAATGAAAGTCAAAATATGCACTTAGTTGTAATTCAATAATACATTGTCCGATTTCATTCATTCTTTTTTTGCTAGAAAGAAAAAAAATAAAAGATAACGGAAAAAGTGTTTTTTTTTGTCCGCGACTGTACACTGCCTGTGGGAAGCTGAGACAGATATGTAAATATGGCCGTACGAAGTTCGCCGGGTCAGCTAGTATATAGTAAATCGAAATTTTTCTATTTAGGATCTATCTTTTCTTTTTCAATACAATTATTTCTTTAAATTCCGACAATTTTGCTTCTAATTGCTTCCGGGGTATACTATCCCAAAAAGCCACTCGACATTTTATAATATTACTAGCTGACTTACGCAACGTCGTTTACTTCTCTCATTGCCCGTAGCGTAATAATTTTCCCCCGTTTTTGTAACATTCTTCATTGATGCGCCGCTCCTATTAGTCTTAGCGTAATGATATATAGCCTATAGCCTTCCTCGATAAATGGGCTATCTAACACTGAAAAAATTTTCAAATCGGACCAGTAGTTTCTGAGATTAGCGCGTTCAAACAAACAAACTCTCCAGCTTTATATATTAGTATAGATTATGTAATATGTGTTTATAACATATTGTATGACATTTTGTATTGTACAGAGCACGTGATTCTTGTGTCCATGTTATTTCTCCTTAAAGAATTACTACAATAACGTTAAGGTCGTACATTATACACACTTGTTATAACTTGTATTTTAATGCTACTCAAATAATGACTTTATGTCAAACAATTGTTTTTGCTGCACGGTGCAAGGTGCACTTATCAAGAATTTTCAGTATTTCATAAAGCCACTTTGAAAAAGTTTTTTCGGAGATAGTTGTATTGGTTGCTCAGTGTGAATCTACGCGTTTTCAGTTTCATTTAAATAAATACGAGCATATTTACATATCTAAAATGGCAGTTAATAAATCATTAGAAAGTAATAATGGTGAAGAATTCAATAGTTCCTCGCTGCAAGAGATTTCAAAAAAAGTGAATGTCTTTATCAGGCGTATCTATGAGGAAAAAAAATTTTGCGAATATCATATACAGAAAAGATGTCGCACGGGTGATGATAATTTTCTTAGTATTATTTATGACGTTGATGTTAAAGGTAGAACTGAAGAAGGAGAAAAAGAGTTGAATTTATTTATAAAAGTTATGCTGAACTTGGAAATGTTCGCTGTGCCAATTATGTTTGAAACTGAACTATTTGCTTATAGAGATTTGTTGGAAAAATTTGCTGACCTACAAGAACAGGCAAACGTGAATTTAGAAGAAAGATACAGGACAGTCAAATGTTACAAGGAAAGTAATGGAGAGGTACTTATTTTGGAAAATCTTGGCAACAAAGGATTTGCTACAAATTCGAGAACAGAAGTTCCATCGTTAAATTTCTTTCAAGTGGCCATAAAAGAACTTGCGAAATTCCATGCGCTGTCGTTTGTGTTGAAAGAAACGCAACCAAAATATTTTATGGAAAAAATAAAACCATTGAAATACGCATTTCTTTTGAAAGAAGGTTGGACATTTTCTGCTGCAAGTGCTCGGAAAGCAAGTGTTAACGCTGTAGATGAAATATTCAAAGACAAAGTTGAGAAAGCATATGATTTACTAACAGAAAAGTTTTACGGGTACTATAATGATGAGTCTATAAAGATCTGCTTGTGCTACGGTGATTATAGACCTGGTAATATTATGATGAAATTGAACGTGAGTACTTTTTGTCGATATTTCCATTTCGTTTTGAAAATACTTCTTTATATAACTTAGTAATTTCATATCATTCCTTGATAATTAAGTTTAGCTTAGATTAAGTAAGTTTAGAAAATTCAAGATATACAATATTTTTGAATTGCAATTTAGATTAATATCATCGAAATTTTAGATAGTATAAAATGATGTCCCGCTAACACTTGGCTGGAGTCACATAGTGCACCGTGCCTACCGGAAAGATAAGTGTTTATTTTCTATCATTTGATGATATACATTAAGGTATACTTTGCTTCAGAATAGTATCCAGACAAGCCCAAATTATTTACAAAATTTGAGCTTCCGAATTTCCTTTGATTGCTAAGAAGAGTGGTTGTGAAATCGTTTGTTGGAATTTGTTTCTAATCATGCTATCAATAATTTAGTACTTAGAGAATTTTCATAAAGCAAAAAGATTTTTCTTCTTGTGTGTGAGTGAATGTAATTTATTTAATGCATATCTACAATTTGAATAACTAATCTTTTGTTTTTCTCAGGAGAATGGAATACAAGAAGTAATACCTGTAGACTATCAACTGATCCACCACGGAAATCCAGTGCTTGACTTATTATATTTAATCTATCCCAGCACTGATAGAAAATTTCGTAAAACTCATTTCTTAAATTTAAAGGAACTGTATTATGAAACACTGGGTACATTTCTGCAGTACTTTCAACTTGATGTAAATTCGGTGTTTCCGAGAGAAGATTTCGACTGGATATTTAAAGAAAAACTTGATTATGGACTAGTAATTTCAATGCTTGTTTTACCTTTCTTTTTATCTTCTGGAAATCAATTACCTGATGCAACAAATAAAGAAATACACTTTAATTTTCACGATACCTTCAAATATCGTTTACAAGATGTAATTGAAGAGTATATGGAATATGGATTGATATAAAAATTATGACATCACTATAATTTTACAGGTTTTTATAAATGAATAAAAAAAGTAACATTTTTGAAATAAAATATTAAGAACATTTAATATACTGACAACTGCCAAAAATTTGCTTTGCATCATCATCTATTGGTAGCGTTCCCAAAAGACTGATTGCATTATACCGCGATGATTAAGAGAAAGATTTCATAAAGGATTCGTCAGGCATATTTGGACATTTATTTGCTAATTAACCGACTTCAAAAAGATTTCGTTCGTATAACGAATAAACGTGTTCCAGTGTATGTATTTATTTATGTAAGTTCACTGATTATTCCGTCAATTGTAAACCGATTTTGAAAATTATTATTATTTTGTAATTATTGTTCTTGTTATTTTTGGCTAACACACATTACAATACTACTTTATTAAATTGAATGGATGGAGCGACATAGTCGTAATTGTGGCTAATCTCCGTAAATAAAGAGTAAAAAATGTGTATATTTTAGTATGGACAAGAATTGTCACATAGTAATTTAAGCTAGCCAAATTAAGCGAGTTTGTTTTACGCTTTTTTATGTTTCTAGGCAGGGAAATTTCGTTTGATGTTTTTTGAAGTCTGTTTTTTTTTAAGTTTCTTGTTAAATGAATTCTATCATAGGCAGATAGGTAAGTTGAAGTAATTCAGCACCTTTATTTCCCGTTCATGAATTAATGACTTTATTTGTCTTTATGTTATAGTTGTTGATGAGTTTTAGTATGATGAAGTAGTTTAATCTCCTGAGTTTAATTTAATTTTAAATTATGTATAAAGCCTTATTTTTGACGGCTAAAGTAATTTTGAAATTATTAACAAGAATCTGTATATATCTAAATAGGTCTGGGATAAATGCATTCATGTTTATTGATTCGTTTTTCTTCTTCTGTCTCCTTGACCTTATACCTTATACTGTGGGAGAGCCACGCTACCGTGGGAGAGCCACGCTACCGTGGGAGAGCCACGCTACCGTGGGAGAGCCACGCTACTGTGGGAGAGCCACGCTACCGTGGGAGAGCCATGCTTCGGCATAAATGGGCCGGCTCGACCGGAGTGATACCACGGCCTCACAGAAAACCGGTGTGAAATAGCGCTTGCGCTGTGTTTCACCGAGTGAGTGAGGATACCGGAGGCCTATAAAGATATAAGGGAGATTGGTGGAGATGACGATGGCTGGTTCGAGATCGGTCGTGTCCGTACAGAATACATTAACTGAGCCGTTTGATATTAACACTGGGATGCCGCAGGGGGATGCTCTTTCGGCGCTGGTCTTCAACTTCACCATTGAATCTGTTATCCGTGAGCTCAACATTCGAGGACTTTTAGATCTCAACAGCACTCAGATTGCTGCGCATGCCGACGATATAGTGATCACAAGTAGGACACAATTTGGCATAACGAGGCATTTGCCGTCCTTAGTGGAACACGCCTCCAAGTTTGGACTGGCTATTAATGTGAACAAGACAAAATACCTCATTAGTTCTAGGCGCCCTCAGGTATTAGAAAATCTCAATATTAACGGGTACGAGTTTGAGGCTGTTTGGGAGTTGAAGTACCTTGGATCCACTATCACTGCCCAAAATAAGATCGAGGATGAAATCCGTCTCAGAATCCTGGCGGGTAACAGGTGTTTTGACTCATGCACGAAATTATTAGCGTCAAAGTTGATTAACAGAGCAACCGAGCTGTTAATATATAAGACAATAATAAGGCCTGTCGTTACGAATGGATGCGAAACCTGGGCTTTAACCCTGAAAGAAGAAAGACAGCTTGCAGTTTTTGAGTGAAAAATCTTGCGAAAAATCTTAGGACCAGTCATGGAAAGCGATGGAGTGTACCGCATCCGTATGAATCATGAGTTGAATCGCCTGATGGGCAACGAGACCATCGTTCGGTTCTACAGGGCACAGAGACTTCAGTGGGCAGGTCACATCGAGAGAATGCCTGACTCAAGAGCGACAAAGGCCATCACAAACTGGGTCCCTTAACAAAAAAGACCGCGCGGTAGGCCCAAGGAGCGGTGGCGGGACTGTATTGAGGAAGACCTGGCTACTCTAAGAAAGAAGACCAACTGGAGACGTGCTGCCATGAATAGAGATCGCTGGAGGCAAATTGTGGAAGAGGCCAAGATCCACACTGGGTTGTAGCGCCATAGGAAGTAAGACTAGTAGAACATTTTTTCACACAAGTTTTTCGTTTTTAATTTTTCATAGTGAACTACTGATACTACTAATACTATGAAAAATTAAACCTAAAAACTTGAAAATAAAAAACATATAAAAAAGTTTTTTAATTTAAACGGTTTGATCGAAAATAATGTACTAAAAGGTAAAAAATAAAAAAAAATTGTCTGATAAAAAATAAAATCGTTGGGCCCGTGTTTCCATCAAGTCAACTCAGTTTACGCTACGCCCAACGATTTTATTTTTTATCAGACAATTTTTTTTTATTTTTTGCCTTTTAGTAGTACATTATTTTCGATAAAACCGTTTAAATTAAAAAACTTTTTTATATATTTTTTTTATAATTATTCTAAGAGAGATTCTTTGCGTAGTGTACTATGTAGGTAGGTACTACGTAGTACAATATTTGTTTCTCGCATGATTACACCATTCCTTTAATATTATTTTTACGCCAGTCAAAAACGACCTGCAACCGTTCTGTCTAGATATGTTCTTAATTTCAGAATAAAATTAGATTATACTATAAACCCGTACTTAAAGATAAGATTCAAAAAATTTGCTAAAAATACACGTGATTTCGGGGGGGTGGGAGAGGGCTCATCTGAAACCTCACCACGTATCACCAAAAATGCTAAAAAAACATCACGTGATTAATGGACGGCCCCTTATGAGCAGGACCTGTCATTGCATATCTTCCTAGCCTTTATTATTTCCAAGATAATTTGGGGTCGGTCACTAGTTCAACCGGTTTCACCTGAATCTCTTTTTTCCACGGACTGACTGGTATCGGTACTATCATGGGGCAATAGTCCAAACATACCCGTTAATGAACAAAAATAAAAGCGGTCTATAGCTATTGAAAATGTCAGTGTTTCAATAAAGAAATACAAACGCAAAAAGCAGAATATAGTTAGTAATGAGAAAGAAAAACAGTGAGATTTACATACACATGGAATTTGGATAGAGATAAAGCGCTTTAAAGCAATTTAATATCCGATATTTACAGTTCACCGATAGTGCTGTGCGGTTCAATAAATTGGGTTGTTTGATGAGGAAATATTTTTTTTTTTTTTAAAGACAACTCCCGCACTGGGAATAAATCCTGTGTCGCGGGGGACCTTACAAACATACATGAAACGGACACAAAGAACACCCAGACTCAGAACAACAATTTGTGGATCACACAAAGTGTTGTCCTACGTGGGATTTGAACCCATGACACTTGGCGAAGTAGGGAACGGCGTGGTGACCGTTAAACCACTGGGCCAAATGTGCGGTCATATACCACCATATTACCACGCACCGTGCAGTCATTTACCATAGGCAAGATATACGTAGGTATACCATGCAGTATGTAACCGGCGGTTTGACATGTGTTTGAATGTAGTTATTGGCATTGGTAGGGGAAACTTACGGTTTCCCTGTGGACATACAAGGGGACTTGGAAATCTTTGAAATCGCATAATCCGGGTTCTCTCAGAGTAGAGCCTGAAGTCGTGACCCCTCACTGCAGTCATAGCTCTACGAGGGAGAGCCACGCTTCGACATGAATGGGCCGGCTTGACAGGAGTGATACCACGGCCTCACAGAAAACCGGTATGAAATAGTGCTTGCACTGTGTTTCACCGAGTGAGTGAGGATACCGGAGGCCCATACCCCAACCCCACCCCCTATCTCCCCCCCCCATCCCGCAAAGACCGGCAACGCACTTGTGACGCCTCTGGTGTTGAAGGTGTCTATGGGCGGCGGTAATCGCTTACCATCAGGCGATACGTCTGCTCGTTTGCCCGCCTATTACATTAAAAAAAATAGGAGAAGATCACTTGCTACCGACCGTCACTATTTCATTTTTAGGAGCTGGAGATCCAAAAGGATTTTTACTGAGCGAAAAAAATCTGGTCATCAGAAAGGAGTACAAAGTATTTTCTTCACACAATATAGATGAAGTCGATAGTATAGAATGTAGCAAAATTCATTGCTTTAGCTGTTATGATTATGGCAGAAAATTTATGGTAACGAGCATAAATACACGCAAATTATCGCTTGTCTAGACATAACAGTCTCTACTTCGTTATGACTGAATTATATGTTAAAATATTATTTATTGTCTTAACATAATATTCAGAGCTAACCTTCTAGCTAGTTTAATATTTGAATAACAATATGTTGAATAAATAATGTCAGTGTGGTTCCAATATATTGTGTTTTTATTTTTTACAAGCTGCCTCGGCGAACTTCATACCGCCGTATTACATTTTCAGTTTTCTTTTAAATTTCTTTCTACACAAACCTTGTAATGACAATAACAAACCATAAAAGAAGCAATTATCCAATTTGGTGCAGCCGATCAGAAGTTATGCGCGTACATACATTTCAGTTAATTATTTTTATATATACAGGGTGTCCCAAAATTCAACGATAAGCGGGCGCCTAAAGGTAGACCTGCTAATGAGTACATAAGGAAAAATAATAAAAAATATACCTAGTTTTTTTTTTTAGTTACAAGAAAAATTTAGAATTTCTTTGAAAATTTATACCTTTCATGATATTGCTACTATTCACCACAACTCTTAAAAACACCAAATTGAACGCAGTTTTTACACAAAAAACGTTCAAAATCATTTTTTCCCCTACAATTTTGAAATATTTTTACTCTTAGTGTACTTTGACTCATGGTCTTGTAAAAAAAAGTATGGACGCCAATACGTAATAAATAAAATAAAAAATGAAGGGTGTAAATTTTCAAAGAAATTAAAAAAAAATCTTGTAACTAAAAAAACCTAGGTATATTTTTTTATTATTTTTCCTTATGTACTCATGAGCAGGTCTACCTTTTGGCGACCGCTTATCGTTGAATTTTGGGACACATGGTATAGATTTAGATATTGTATAACTTATATTTAGCCTTTTCAGTTAAGGTTTTTTGATGACCACTCTGATCATCATGTACGTGGGTGCAGCAGCAAACCCATCTTGCATCAGCCACTGGCGTGAGTAATTTCTCAGTGGAAGCCATGGTTATTATCCTTACGAGAGCTTGAAATAGCGCTGATTCGTTCTTCGGAGAGTCATTATACACTAAAGTGAGAAGAGAACAGACAGGTGATGCTCTCGCCATGAGAGGATCACCTGTGAAAGTTTGAAAACAGATAAAAGTTAAAAATCCCCGACAAAAAAAAAGCTATGAACGTACCAAACCTAAAACACCTCTCAAACAAAATTGAACGTTATAGATGTTCAAAGAAATATATTTAATAAAAGCATAGAGTTTTTACTATGTAAGTTGAAATTTTATTGCAAACAGTTGCACAAATGGTGTTATTGTCCAAAAAAAATTATAATTTCTTAAAAAAAATACTTTTGTAATAATTTCGTTAGAATGGATTTTGATTGAATTATTTATGAATCGGCAGTTTCTTGATTGGCTGTCGACTGTTTTGTGTGACTCTGTTAATATTATTTTTCTGTAATAAACTGCAAGTCTTGCTGTACTGTCTCTGAAAAAGATATCTATAGTTTATAAAAGTTCAATACGTGTATAATTTTTTATTGACATATATGAAACAAATTAAGTAATAACTTTTAGTATCATTGAAATAGTCAATTTTGAATAGTAATTTTTTATAATGTGCGTACAGTTTTTTGGTAGCTGGTACGAATGCAGTATTGGAACCTCGCTGCTGAGACGGTATCAGGAAGTCAGGAATTAGGATTTTATACTCCTTGGCAAAGGTTCAATTTAATATCAAACCGGTCGGGTATCTTCGAATCATAAATGTGAGTAAAATCGTTTAATCCTATCCTACTAATATTATAAACGCGAAAGTTTGTAAGTATGGATGGATGTTTGTTTCTCCTCACGCAAAAACTACTGGACGGATTTAGATGAAACTTTACAGTAATATAGCTTATACATCAGAATAACACATAGGCTACTATTTGCCACCATAATCGACTTACACGCGGGCGGAGCCGCGGGCAACAGTTAGTATTTTTATAATTATAAACACACACGAAAATAATTCGACTTACTAAATGAGGTTCTCAATTCCACTGTTTATTTAGATTTTGTGCTACAATTACAAATTATGTAGCACTTACTACTTAAGTGACTATATTAATATAAGTAACATAAGTAGACAAAATTATATATTATGGAACGAAAACATTGTGCTAAGAACTATAAATTCTCAAAATTAAAAAAAAACCCCGATATATAAACCTGAGTGCCCTTTAAAAAGTAAAAAACACGTTATGCGCTTTCATTTGAGACCCCACTCGATGATATTTTTGCAGACATCCGAATGTCTGCAAAAATATCATCGAGTGGGGTCGAGTGAAAGTGGGGAAGAGTAACCGATTACTCTTCCCCACTTTCACCCCCATAACTTTTAAACGGCTCAACCCATTTTCATGAAACATGTCTAAGAACACTCGCACGTAACTCACCTTTCACACAAAAAAAACTAAATTGAAATCGCTTCATCCGTTCGGGAGCTACGGTGCCACAGACAGACAGACACTTGAAACTTACAACATCCCTCTTTTTGGTCGGGGGTTAAAAAGTGATTTGTTGTGTTATTATTAAAATTACTATTGCTACAAAAATAAGTTATGGAAAAATCAAACGTGTTTGATGTTCCCGGGGGCACCATGACGTCGTTACCTTAACATAATTGATTCTGACTTTGGAATAACCCATTTCCATATCATAATCATACATTAACATAATTATATTAAAGTAATATAACGTTACATCTGAATAGGGTTTGGAAGGAGGTTTTTGTGTTAAATTCCCTCTGCTGTCGTCAAGTGGGTTCTTATTTGTAAGATTGAGCTTCGATTCCTACCAAGGAGTTGTGATTATGTGATTAGCACAATCGTAGTATCTTTAATATGTTTGAATTAACAAATATATAAATACTAGCTTTTACACGCGGCTTCGCTCACGCAGACTTCCATCCCCTGATTTACCCCCTTAGGGGTGGGATTTCAAAAATTCCTTTCTTATTGCTCACTTACATTATATAAAGAACCTACATGCAAAATTTCAGGATTCTAGCTTAAGCGGTTTTGGGCTGTGCGTTGATCTCTGGGTATGTCAGTCAGTCAGTCAGTCAGTCACATTACTCTTTTATATATATAGATTAAACATACTATTATATTTGTTGTATGGGCGTAGCTAGGGGGATTGGGGTTCCAACCCCCTCCCCCCGAAATGTTGCTACACTATTGACATTGAAGTGGTAACTTTTTACCGTGGGAGAGCCACGCTTCGGTCTGAATGGGCCGGCTCGACCGGAGTGATACCACGGCCTCACAGAAAACCGGTGTGAAATAGTGCTTGCGCTGTGTTTCACCGAGTGAGTGAGGATACCGAAGGCCCATACCCCAATCCCTCCCCCTATCTCCCCCCCCCATCCCCCAAAGGCCGGTAACGCACTTGTGACGCCTCTGGTGTTGCGGGTGTCCATGGGCGGCGGTAATCGCTTACCATCAGGTGATACGTCTGCTCGTTTGCCGGTCTATTCCAGAAAAAAAAAAAAACTTCTTATGGGATGGGATGGTAAACCGCTTCGTTACGTAACGCGTTACAGCGCCAGTCTGTCTGCCTTCCCTTTCCCTCAGGCATACGGCAGCGGTAGGCAGGCTCCTCCTCTCTCACTCTAACCCACAGCGCTAGCCGTAAATAGTTCAACTTAGATTAGTTTAAGTTATCACTTCTGTCGGGCGTCTCAAGACGCACACGTTTTTTACACCACTCATTTTTTTTGCAAAATAATATTACGGTTGAAGGTACGTAGTCATTTTATTGTCTTGAACCCCCCCTAAACCGAAACCGAAAACTAAAACCTGGCTACGCCCGTGTTGTTTAGTAACAGTCTAGTTAAACGGACTAAGAAAGCAAACTACTTAGGACAACATCACTGCATACAGTGAGAGAGCCACGCTTCGGCATGAATGGGCCGGCTCGACCGGAGTGATACCACGGCCTCACAGAAAACCGGTGTGAAATAGCGCTTGCGCTGTGTTTCACCGAGTGAATGAGAATACCGGAGGCCCATACCCCCCTCCCCTTATCTCCCCCTTACCCTATCTACCCCCCCCTATCCCTATCTCCCCCTCCCATCACCCAAAGGCCGGCAACGCACTTGTGACGCCTCTGGTGTTGTAGGTGTCCATGGGCGGCGGTAATGGCTTACCATCAGGCGATACGTCTGCTCGTTTGCCTGTCTATTCCATAAAAAAAAATAGAGAGAAAAATTTGAAGCAAACCCTATACTTACCAATCCGTCTGGTCAGCGTGGTAAAGTATATAGGCTACAACATTCTTTCTACACGTTTATTTCCAGCAGCGGACTGTTAAACATACACACACATACACACACACAAACACACACACACACACATGTATATACTATGAATATAGGTACTCATACAAATATTTATAAGATTGAACTTTAATAAAAATGAAAATTTTTAAAATCCTATAAGGCCGAGTATAGATCAAGTGACTATGAAGGAACACTGGTTCCCAAGTCACAGGTGATAAACCTAGTTTGGAAGCCAAGAACTAACATATTATGTTTGCATAAGAACTGATTGTTATTATTTTTTAATTATCTGGTAACAATGTCAAATATTATATCTGTAAACAAGGTGTATTGAGTGTATTTTTTAACCGACTTCCAAAAGGATGAGGTTCTCAATTTCATCAGTTTTTTTTTATTTATTTTTTTATGTATGTACATCGATTACTCCGTCAATTGTGGACCGATTTTCAATTTTTTTTTGTGTTCGAAAGAGTATGCTCCCCATGTGGTCCCATGGCCACCATATCCGGATCTGATGATGGGATCCTAAGGAAATCGAAGGAAACCCTCAAATTTACGTGAGCGCCTGCAATGAAGTTACGAGCAATTGTCTGCATGGCTTCATATTCTGTAGACATCATTAAATTTTAAATGAAATGATGATGAGAGACTTGAGAAAGACTAAAAAGCGAAAAATAAAAAAAAACTTCGTTTAAAAAACGACTTCAAAAAGTATAAAATAACTTAATTTGTATGTGCTACCTAGTTGAAGTCGGTGCCAAGCCAAAATGTAGGTACCGCACTCGCCGCGCGTGACCTTGAGCGGGATAGCTGCTCTTCGCGTTGAACAAAACAACCGAAGCGTCGTTGACGTTCGTCTCGAAATATAGCGAGTGTGGTACCTACTATTCCATTGGCTTGGCACTGACTTCAAACCTATAAATAGGTAGCACATACAAATTAAGTTATTTTATACTTTTTAGTTTTTGAAACGAAGTTTTTTTTTCGTAAATAAATTATTATTATATACATAGTGTATCCCTAATTTAACCATAACACCAGTAACTAACCTACGATTTCATATCCTGATAGATTGTTTAAAGGCTGTTGATGTAAAATAATAGGTATCTATCTATCTATCCGAGTGTGGAATTTAACTTTTCCTTTCTTATTTGTGGCTTCATTCACTCGAGTGATACTCGTCTCCAGAATACTCAAACAGCGTCATCCAATGACAGCTCTTTCAAACACAAGTGATATTCAGAACAAAAGACATTTACTCATATTGAGATTCAACACGTAAGTAATATGTTACGAAACTTGAGTATCTTACTTTCATGTTTTAACTTAATAATGTAGGTATAAGAACCGCAGTTTATCGAAGTTTCTTCTGTGGAGGGAAGTGGGTGTATATTCGTATGTAAAATAACTCATTATCTGACGATATGAAGACTTTGTAAAACAACTTTTAGTTGCTGTTTCCTGTAAGAAGCTTTAATTTTACATATAAAGCCCCGCGATGTTACCTGCGGTTGTTGTTATTGATTTATATGACGATGAGCAAAACTAGTCTAAGAAAAGTAGTCCAAGTTACTCCTAATATCATCAACTATCTGCAATTGAAAGTTCCGTCAAAATCGGTTCAGCTGTCTCAGAGATTATCCGGAACAAACAAACAGATAGAGTGTATCTATATAAAAAAAAAATGGGTTTGTTGATGTAAGTACCGCATACACATTTCTTTCATACGCATTTAGTGAAATACTATTGTAAAGGAACGGGTGTTATGTCCCTCCAACACAAAGGGAGATCCTCCGACCAGGCGAGGTGATCATGCCTGGCGGGCCAACTGCCCAACGGTTGATGTTGGGATGTTGTATATATGATAATCGGCGTGAGAACTTCTATTGCGCGATTCAAGATTGGTGGTTTCTTCGTGTAGTACATTACTCCGTAGTTCAGTGTATCTGCGGTAGATAGCTGTAGTATATTTCGGTTGCGCTGTATGTGGAAGTCGCCACACTGTTAATTTGTAATTACAAACAGACACTTGTTATACACAGACATATTGATAACTGCCCTGGTGGCGCAGTGGAAGCTTACGCGCCTTTTGTACTATTATCGCGGCAAATGTATCTATATGTTATTCTGATGTATCGATACTAATATATAAAGCTGAAGAGTTTTTTTGTTTGAACGCGCTAATCTCAGGAACTACTGGTCCGATTTGAAAAATTCTTTCAGTGTTAGATAGCCCATTTATCGAGGAAGGCTGTAGGCTATATATCATCACGCTACGACCAACGCGGCGCATCAATGAAGAAATTATTACGCTACGGGCAATAGGTGACGTAAACGACGTTGCGTGGGTCAGCTAGTAACTTATTTAACTGTTAAGTTTCATCCAAATACGTTCAGTAGTTTTTGCGTCAGAGAGTAACAAACATCCTTACAAACTTTGGGATTTATTAAGTAGGATATATGTTACATCTTTTCTAGATCAATACTTACCTATTCCAGTCACGTAGCATTTGCACAGCGAACAAAAGAAACGACCTAACTCACTTCACGCTACGATATTTCTTATTTCAAATAGCTGATTTGAACAAAAATACTATTCAGGAGGATGCAGGCCATGATGAATCAATTTAAATAAAAGTCTATGTAGGTAGGTAATTAATGCTAAATATCTGGCCGTGTGGTGACGGATTTTTAAAACATCTTTATTTTTCGCGACGATGTCATAAAGACGTTGTTAAAGTATTATGGTGCGTTTCTATGTAACGTGTGACTACGGCTTTTCAAACTTGTTTTATACTTTCTCAGCGTCGTTTTCGTCGTAGTTGGGTTTTAGTTTTAACTTTTTTTTTATTTAAAATGTTTTGGGGCCGTTATTAATATAATATATATTTGAAATGTACAATTAACGCCCTTTCCAATGATACCAAACACGGTATATTTATCTCAAATTTATTTTTTAATGCAGTACTTTATGTCGGCTAGAGGGCGCCACATTAGATTTAGTGACACGTCATATAGCCTATAACCAGCGGACGACCAAGATGCTTCTAACTATACCTCATTTTTCCAGTTCTAATAAGTAGTTTAGGAGCTATGAGGGAACAAATGAACATACATATATAGCCTGTCAAATACATAACCTTCCTTTGGCTTTGCCGTAGTCGGGTAAAAAGAGGCATAGGTCTAGCAGTGAACTTTTATAAGTAAGCGTTTACCTTTGCTATAGTAAGGGTTCGCAAAAGGTATCAAACTTACTTAACTAACCATTCATACATTGTGGAAAGCTTCAACAAAAAATCAAGCCTGCATTATAAAGGAAATTATTTTTAAACACATAAATTAATCAAATTTATTGTCAATCAATTTATTTACAGTAAACACTAGCTACAGTATGTTACAATAATGATAATACTCTTAAAGGCCCACTTACTCTGGTAGGTCAAAGTGATAAATTGCTCGGGCAAAGTAGATAATGCTTTTTATAATATATTAACTACACAAAAGTGAGAAACTATACATTAATTTTTATCATTAGATGATCGTTGATAAATAGGTTAATATTTTTATTATTTTGTTTAGTAAAATCAACTTTATTTGCTTTACGTTCATCACCAACTGTTAGTTCCGTCAAGCCCCAATAATAATGAAGCACGAAATTGCAAACTAATCAACCATAAGTTTCAAAAGATTATTTAACAGAATTGGCTTAGAAAGTATATTTGATCATAAAACAAATGCAAGGAATAATTTACCACTTCAACATCTGCCTAGTACAACTAACATAATATAATAAAAAGCTCATAGATTATGCAAAATGCATATAATATATTATAGACTAGTAATATTATATTTACAAAATGCTATTATATAAGATTATGTTAAACCTGACTCAATGAGTTCGAAAATATTACGGGCAAAGTGGCCATTACTAACAATGCCCAGCTAATGTCTACAGGAGGTGAAATCGATTAAATAACTGGTCAGCGTTTTCTTTTTATGTAGGTGAGTTAAACAACACTATATGGGTTTATGTACTTAACTATGTATGTGTATATATCACTAATTTAATAACAATGAGAATGTCTAATAAAACGAGACCTAGGGTTGATTTAAAATACATGCGGTAATGATGAACAAAATAGCACAGGTATTACGATATACTTTAACAATAAAAAGGCACTATTTTGAATCGTGATTCAAAAGACATAGAAGTTATAATATTACATAATATAATTTGGTGTCAATCAGTCGTAAAGGTTTGGATACAGGTACAACAAAAAAAAATGAGGGATTTTAAGTTAAAAATTTAAATCATGTGATTGTAAAATGTTTTTTCTTAATATTTAGAAAAAAAAAAACAAAAAATAAGTATACCAATTACTCTATAAAAACAAGATTTAGGAACAATATAAAATTGTATTTCGTATGCATTGAGTCAAAATGGTTATGTCCGTGTCAGTTGCTTCTTCAATGATTAGACGGACACACGAAACTCTTTGAGTTATGACCGCCTAGTTAGAGTTTTCCAATCGAGGCTTATGGTATTTACTTACCCTAGCCTGTCTCAATCCACTCAGGCAGGCGTTTATAAGAGATATCCGCAAAAACGCATAACGTTGATCTTAAATGTATTTGGGTAAATGTCAGAAAAATGATGATAACTTTTAAATGTGTTCACTGAAAAATACTTAGGTATAGTATTATTGGGAGTCGTGGTCCAACTGTGATCAAACTGTACAACAAGTTGAACTACGGGTCTTCGGTAGAGGCAGTTGTCCAATTAATATTTTTAGTTTGACAATGGACGCACTACTAGATTCGCGGTTCAACTGTTTTATTTAAATAATATTAACCTTATCTCCCTGTATTTATTATTATTTTATAATTTTATTTTTTTAGTTTATACTTCAATATTCAGAAGGCAACGTAGTGGTGATAAATTTTGTCCTGAAATTAAAATAAAATATAATACTTTACCATCACATCATTTAAATTAAATTGTTTAATATGTATACGTGGTTTATCTAGATTCTAGAATATAGAACACATATAAATATACCACTTAACACATAATATTAAATACAACATCAAATCCTTAAGTGCATTCGCATTGATTATATACACTTATAATAATAACAATATTATCAAAACCACTTACATTTACACAGATTATAAGGGAATTTATCATTGAAATGTGACTTATGATACACAAAATAAGGAACATAACACGCATCGAAAAAATTGTATATTAAATTGAGTATTCTGGTATTAAAAATTAAAAAAAAATAGAAATTAATCCTTCTTTGTCATACTATATTAAACCACTTTGACCAATATTAGCACACAGTCAAAGTAGAAAATTATGAATAAAACAATGAGACAAGATGTTTAAGCATTTAGGCTTATATTTTTTTACTTAAATTTAATATTTATTTGTAGAATTTCTACCTTATATTTAAGTTTAGGTACTATATATAGTTTATACGATAAATAATAGGTTTTGGCATGGATGGAAGGAATACAGTGGACCCTGGATCAATTTGAATTTCGACAAACAATAGGTATCAAAGGGGACAATAGTCAGGTGTGATACAAAATAATTTAAATAAACAACATACTTTATATAAATTCTTGGTTTAAGTATATTTAAGCCTTATTATACAAATATTCAGAGACTAACGTTTTTTTGTGATACCAGATAATGGATTTTTTCTTGCTTTTTATAACTTTTTATTGAATTAGCTATGTATTGTTACCGTCAGATTTTAAAACCGTTAGATTGTAATGTATCTCGCGAGATTGCAAACTGTTGAAAGATTGTGAACTGTAACATACTGCTTACATTTTTCCATAGAAATGATATCCTAGAATAATTTACACTCAAATGTTATTTTACCCTTGGTTCTTAGTGTTAAGTCTCTGGATACAATAGACACATTATTTATTTTTTAATCGCCATATTACATTTTCTAGTAATTAATGTCTTACCAAAAAGGTTTAATCACGCGTTATTTATATTTCATCTTTCAAATAGTTGACTATACATAAACCAAGACATTTTAGATTGAACAAAAGTTAACACCCAATTTTTCGTAAGGGTAATTAAATATAGATTATATTTTAGAGTATTTAATAATATTATTAATACGATACATTTGATATATTTCAAGGGATATATTTACGTATGGTCCAGTAATATTAACGTATTCATACAATATATGTAATCTAAATTATAAATTTAATCTTACATTAATATATTGCTGATACGTCGTGTTTATGATATACAAGAAGTATTTGGAAAATACCAATGTCTTACACGTATTTTATCCTAAATAAATGTAAACTTAACCATCAAATACTATAATATTAAATTCTCTCAAATTGGCACGTAACGATTAATAAATGCCAATTTTATATTTGGCATTACTATTTTTTTGGTTGGCAACACAGCTGGTTACATCATCGATATTCGTTTTTTTTCGACTTTTGAAAAGTTAGAAACTGGTTGATTAAGATGTGGGCTTTATCAATCGTCACTATTTAGTTTTGTAACGCGAACGGATTATAGTAAAGGCAACTACCAAATCTAATAATTATATTAAAGTGAAAAAAGTACATTCAGAATTAATTCAAATATAACTTTCTCCATATCGGACGTCATAAGCAGCTGTGTACTTTTCACATTTATAAACAAACAATACACTAAAGTTCGAATACTTTTGTCACCAAAGTGTCAATATCTTAGACGAACACTGGTCCGTCATTTTCCACTCACAGGACATGAAGGTTCTCACAGTTTTTGAACTTGGAATCCTCCTTCCCGAAGATCCAGGTGAACATCTGACGCGCCTTCATGCTGGCTCTGACAACTCCTCTGGACTTGTACCAGTGAGCTGGTGACGATTCCCTCCCACCTTCCGCGTAGTACTGCTGTCGTTTAAGGCGTATTTGGTTCAGGATGCCCACGACTAGTTCATCTACATTATGGTTTATTCCCACTGACACTTCTATGAACTTTGCCTTGTAGGTGCACGCGAGACATTTGCCATCTGTTGGAAGATAGAAGGAGTATTATTAGATTTTTTTTTGTATAGCGGGTCACTGGATTCTACGTGACTACTGTTACCTAATTTAGTTTTAGAATTGATTTCTTATTATGATGGTTAAGCGAGGCCTCTATTTTGCCAAAGTATGATTTGCTACAATAGAAAGTTAGTCCAAATTTATGGCAACACCAGAATACACAAGTAAGTAGAACTGCTTAGCTTTGAAAAAATAACTGACTATATCCTGCCGCGCTATAATGTGGCATAGTCTAGAAATAAGAAACAAAACTGCCGCGAAAATAGATAAAATAATCTACTTGAATATTCTTTTGAGTTTTTGTAGAGCATACAAAGCAACTTAATATATAGGTACTCGTATATATAGATTAGATGATAATAATATAAAATTTTCGAACCCTGTGTTGCTGTTCAAGTGCTAATAGTGAAAATATTAATACCTGAAGCCAAAACTTTGCACCCCATGAGTATGAAATTTGGCACAGTTAAAGTTTATTTATATTACAGTTAAAACTAGTTTTTAGATAGAACGCGTTTTTCCTAAGGTTAGGTTAGGTTTATATATATATATATAGGTAAATAATAAGTAAAAAAAAACAAATAAATGAACCTAACTTAACGCGTTTTGTCTAGTAAGAACTAGTTTTAATTGAAATTCGATTTGAGCATTAGTTAATTCTAGTATTAACAAAGGCATACATAGAGAACTAGTTCTAACTAGGAAAAACGCGTTCTATCTAAAAGCTAGTTTTAACTGTAACATATATAAACTTATAGAACAGGATTGGAGGAAGAAAAAAATATATTTAATCGGATTTCAATCACTGAGCGACCACTAGTAATAATAAACTTTTGCATTGAAATATCAAACACTATTAAAGAAGAAATACACACATCAAAAGTGTCTAGGGATCAACATATATTTTTGCAATAACTTTTCTCCTGATTGATATTAATTAAAATTTTCTTTAAGGATTAATCAAATAAAGTGTTTTCGTTTGTCACAGTAACGATAAACCAAGTCACCTTTGCATTAATAAAGAAATTTGCCATTTTCCTAATAAAAGGATTTTTGACATTTGAACCACTAACATTAAAGTTCGAAAAAAAGACTGAAATAACAGTTTTCTTTAAAATTTTATTAGGTAACTTAAACAATTAATAATCCGTGTTTCTACCGCGAACACTAACAACACAAGAATCGGTTTGGCATACTCAAAATGAGTTCATCCAAATCACGAATGGCCGCCCATGTTCGTTGCAACAACAAAAAAAGGTCTTCTTGCGACTGGATACCCTCCATATTCGGCAGAGCTCTTCTCTGTAGCATATCCCATGCATGCTCAATCGGGTTCAAGTCTGGCGACTGAGCAGGCCAGGGCCAAAGCTACATCTCAATCTCAAGAAATCCGCATAAAAATGCTTGATCCCTAGACACTTTTGATGTGTGTAATATTTACGAGAAGTTCAACACGATTCGAAACCAGAATTATTCTGTGGCAATATAAAACTCGAGGGAAATCAACGTGGTTTTGCGTTAATACAGCGAACTAAATTGTCCTTAATAAAGATATAGAATTACCACCCAAACACGATACCCAAACAAATCTTATAGTTATTGCGTCTATTGAGGAAGAACATTTTATTTCGACTTAAATAATAATATTGTTGAGACCTCCTTTCAGTTTCAAAGCACTTGTTCACAGACTTCATAAAAGGAGGAGGTTCTCAATTCGATGGTATTTTATTTATGTATGTTACAGAACTTTCGACTGGATGAACCGATTTTGACGATTCTTTTTTTATTTGAAAGCTGGTGCTTCCCGAGGCCCCTTTCAATTTTGTCCAGTTCTTGAAGTCGTTTTTTTTTGTTAAAATTTTGGTTATTATCTATTACTAGCTTATTCGGCAAACTTCGTACCGCCATTTTTTTCGTGAATGTTTTTATTAATTACCGAAAAACTTATTGGCGGATCAGCTTCCCATAGATATTATTAAGTCGTGGACTAAGTAAATATAACACTGCTGGTTTTCTTTAATTTTATTTTAAGCAAACCTTGTCTTGACAATAGCGAACACATAAAAAAGATCCAGTTTGGTGCAGTCGACCGGAAGTTATGCGCATACATACATTTCAGTGATTCATTTTTAGTAATATATATCCTACTAATATTATAAACGCGAAAGTTTGTAAGTATGGATGGATGGATGGATGTTTGCTACTCTTTCACGCAAAAACGACTGAACGGATTTGGATGAAACTTTACAGTAATATAGCTTATACATCAGAATAACACATAGGCTACTATTTGCCGCGATAACCGACATACACGCGGGCGTAGCCGCGGGCAACTACTAGTAGAGAATATAGATACATACAAAATTCTCGTGTTACGTTGCGCTCGATGAACTCAGAAACTATCTTACCAATTTTCATGTATTTTATTTTATTTTATTGGGAGCAAACGAGCAGACGTATCGCCTCATGGTAAGCGATTATCGCCGCCCATGGACACCCGCAACACCAGTAATGTTTTGCTAACATCATAACATTTGCTATTTAGATAACATCTATTATTAGGCCTAGATATCTAATTTTAGCCAAACCTTGCAATTTAGAACGTCAATCGACAGGATAAAACTCAATTTTAGTGACTTTTAGTTTGGTTTAGAGAATTTTCGAACAACAGAATAAGCACGGTTGTCTAGTAAGCTTTAAAAGCACCTAACTAAACTACTCAGTCCTCTCCTATCGATCGAAAGTACAATGTGAAGATAAATAACGTAGTTATCGATGGATGATATTCTCGTTAACGAGACACGGATGAATAGCTTCTAGGAGTATGTCATGTGCAGTTTGCAAATAAGCTTATACGGCTTACATGCAAAAATTTATCGACGCTTTTTCAGCAGTTCTTGCAATTCGGTATTTTTATTTTATCAATTACTTTCGAATATTTACGACTAATGAGATTTATAACAAAAACTGAATTTCAATAAAACTGTTCTCGATTCGTATGAGAAACAGAAAAAAAAATGTTTAACCAGACTACTTACGTAAAAACTTTTAATATACACACAAAAATAACCAAAAACCCAACTTAAAAAAAAACAATTTAAAAGGGGACCACACGGGAAGCACCAGTTTTCGAATAAAAAAAGAATCATCGGTTCACCCAGTCTAAAGTCCTGAGGCAACAAGCATAAAAAATACAGTCGAATTGATAACCTCCTCCTTTTTAAGTCGGTCAAAAATACATATAGCCTATGTCACCCAGGCCATTACTACGAATCTATTGACACTTCGTGTATTAAATTCGGTTAAGTAGATAGGAACATACATAGATAGCCAAAACAAGTACCCTTCCTTTTGCGCCGTAGTCGGGTAAAAATTGGGATAAAATGACAATAAGACTGAAGCAGTGAAAAACTAGAAGTATGACAAATGTTTTAAACCGTGAGAGAGCTACGCTTCGGCATGAATCAGTGATACCACGGCCTCACAGAAAACCGGTGTGAAATAGCGCTTGCGCTGTGTTTCACCAAGTGAGTGAGGATAGGCCCATATCCCAACCCATCCTCCTCCCATACCCCAAAGGCCGCCAACGCACTTGTGACGCCTCTGGTGTTGCAAGTGGTCCATGGTACGGCAGTAATCGTTTACCATCAGGCGATACGTCAGCTCGTTTGCCCGCATAGTAATAAAAAAATTTAGAGGAAGATGAAGTAAAAGATTTAGGGTGTGTGTGAGTGTAAAGATGACTGTGTGATTAAGCATGACGTATTTACCTTGTGTGGAGACAGCTCGACTCCTGGCCAAGTCGATCTTGTTTGCTACTAGTAATGCCGGTCTTGAGCGTAACATGTCACTGTCCATCAGCTTGATCAGATCCTGTTCCGCTTTCTGGAAGGACGCCTTGTCCACCACCGAATATATTACCACGAATGCGTCTGGGGGTTCAGCTCGTTCAATCTCCTCCTGTAAATGATAACCGTAGTTACTTTCTAGAAAATAGTTAAGGAAAAATCATCATTATCAGATTTCAGTAGTGCGTTGCTGGATTTAGGTCTGTACTTCGAAAAGATTATTGGATTCTGCTCATTTTTTTTTATAGAATAGGGCAAACGAGCAGACGTATTCACGTATCGCCTGGTGGTAAGCGATTACCGCCGCCCATGGACACCCGCAACACCAAAGGCGTCACAATTGCGTTGTCGGCCTGCCTTTGAGGGATTAGGAGGGGGGATGGGGGTGATGGGTTGGGATATGGGCCTTCGATATCCTCACTCACTCGGTGAAACAAAGCGCAGTAAGTTTAAAAAAAAAAAAAAGTTTATTATATGATGTAACTAAAAAAATATGCATTTCGCGATTTTTCCTTTATCTGTGCTATAAGATATTTGCTTTGTGCCAAATTTCAAGATTATGAGTTTACGGGAAGTACCGTGTAGGGTTTGATTCCCTTGCGAGTGTCGCAAATTTGCAACATAGACCAGCCGTCTATGTTGCAAATAAATACCTTTTGATTGCGTTGGCTTAGAAGTTAGATTTTTCTCAGCTCCAAGGGGCTGTAGACCTGACTATTTCATATAAATTTCAGCTTGATACCTTTACGCGTTTCTGAGAAAAAGGGTCTGGAGAGACAGACAGACGGATAACAAAGTGATCCTATAGCAAATAAGGGTTCCGTTTTTTTCCTTTTGAGGTACGGAACCCTAAAAACAGCTGTTATGACACCCACGGGATGCGTAGGGGTGGTGACACTCAGAATTTATAATCTGTCACCACATGGCCAATTTTCATTACTGAAATCAAACCTTTACTGATGTGCAGTTAACGAAGTATAATTCAGATTCCTCGCCGTTCAGCATTATTGATACTTTCTGGTCTGAGCCGTCGGGATCTAAAAGCAAATAAAAAATTTAAATAAGTACTAATTTATACGACTAACATAATGACGATAGTTTTATTTAGAGTGATGGATGTAATGAAATGTAAAAAACATTATTTTTTTTCCATATAATTTCAAAAGTGGTAACCGAGTAGGTTATCACATTGTTAAGTTAAGCAATCCAATCAAGGTTATTCTATAGATGGGTGATCATTCTTAACATATTGAGACTCCTCAGTCTCAATATGTTAAGAATGATCACCCACCATGAGATTGCTCTCTCATAATTTTATATCTTCTACCGCATTTACCATAGGGAGTGCTCCGAGAAATTGTTCGGACTGATTCCTGCGGCCTCTTTCCGCCATCGTCCTACGTGACAGAAGTTTCATCCCCATCATATAGATGGTTGGCAGTCACAAGTGTGCGCTTTGCCAGGAACTTACTCCTCGCACAACAAAACTGTGGAATGAACTCGCCCGTCGCCTGCGGTATTCCCGGACCAATACGACTTTCAAACCTTCAAGAAAAGAGCACACTCCTTCTTAAAAGGCCGGCAACGCACTTGTGACGCCTCTGGTGTTGCGCGTGTCTATGGACGGTGGTATTCGCTTACCATTAGGTGATACGTCTGCTTGTTTGCCCACTACTTCATAAAAAAAATGATGATAATTAGAGAATTCCTCCAGTTATTTACCTCAACCTTAAAATTCAATAGTCAAGCAATGTTAAACTGTATTATCAACTATTATATAAGTGCGAGTAAATATAAAATTCCGTCCAAGAAAAACAGAAAAACAAAACTTAAATACTAACAAAGACTATTTGCATGATAAATAAAATGTTTTCAGAGAACAGTGTGACCGAATCCTTTAGTTGAATGAAATTTATTCAGATGCATTATGTCTCGATTCTGTAAACAAATTTATGGAAATCCGCAGTTCGTTTTCAAATACAGGTGAAGAAAACTGTTGTTATTATAAACTGATATTCATGAATATATCATAGCTATGTTTTTATAGTAATACCTATTATAACTCTATGAGTGTCGATTTTGTGAAAATGGTAATGAAGAAAAATGTAAGTTTTACGAAATTGCATCTAATTTCTCATTTAAAATAGTCAACATTTTAAACAAAGCAAAGGCCGACTTCAAGGTTCGACTTGATTTCTCTTGGATGCCATCATCAGATCTAAGTGTCCTTATCATGGTACCAACAAAAAAAAAAGTGATGAAGTTATCCGCGAACACACATAAAAAAAACATACGGTCGAATGGAGAACCTCCTCTTTTTTTGAAGTCGGTTAAAATCATGTCTGAAACATATGCTTTTGTTAAATGTATCTGTGAATTTTTTATTGCCTAATCTGTATGATGTATATCAAATAAAAAATAAAAAATGGTTTCAAATTATGGTCGTTAAATGGATATGCTAAACGTAAAGTGTATTAATTGGTGTACAATTTATTGTACACCAATTAATACACTTTACGTTTAAGCTTTAGTTTATTCTATTCTACTTTATTCTATGTTTTAAAAAACTCTCATTTGAGTTTTTCTTCAGTAAAATTCGACTAAAATAAGAGTTATAATAATAACAATTTGCTGAATACAAAAGATAAAAAACCAAAAAGATATTCTTACTTAAAATAAATTCCAATTTCAAAGATATTAAAAAGAAAATTAAAAATGTTTTTTTTTAAGAGGACCGATCACAGTGTCATTCAGCTATCTGTGCAAATAAAAATTAATACTCTCAAGAATGCAAGACATAAAAGAAAATGGGGGTCCCAATAGTACCCTTGGGGTGAGGTCTAAACAAAGAAGGATATCGTTATTAAAACGTTGCTGTAATAACGAATTGCAACCATTCTTTGGTATAGGTATTACGACTTTGCCAGCACTTTTGTGGTGCTAGTGAAGGCGGAATGTTTTTATTTTGTAGGGTAGGGCGCCAGTACAGTTAAAGCGATTTAACTTATCCATAAATCCGTAAATACACACAAGTAAAATCTTAACAAAAATAAAACCGTCTTCAAGGTTCAACTCGATTTCTCTTGGATGCCATCATCTGATCTTAGTGTCCTTATCATGGTACCAAAAAAAAAAAACGACGAAGTTATCCGCGAACACACATAAAAAAAACATACGGTCGAATGAAGAACCTCCTCCTTTTTTGAAGTCGGTTAAAATCATGTCTGAAACATATGCTTTTGTTAAATGGATCTGTGAATATTTTATTGCCTAATCTGTATGATGTATTTGAAATTACCATGGTACCATGGTACCACCGTTGGGATATGTCCTTTCCATTAAAAAAAGAATCATCAAAATCGGTTCATAAACGACGAAGTTATCCGCGAACATACATTAAAAAAAACGGTCGAATTGAGAACCTCCTCCTTTTTTTGAAGTCGGTGAAAAATGATGAGTTTCTCTTTTATAGTTGGCACCGTTTATAAATGCGGGTTTTAATGGTATTTAAGGTTCTCAAAGTTTAAAAACCATTTAGCAATTTAAAATCCAGTCTCTAGCTAAAACTGAAGATAGACTTTTTTTTTCAATGTGTTTGATTCTTTGACTTTCATTGATATCCAGGATAATTTTTAACAACTTTTTGCTGTCATAAAAGAAAAAATACTCTATTATTAGTTAACACTAGATATAGTTTTTGAAAACGGCCTGTCTTATAAATTGTTAGTTTAGTTAAAAAACTGCACTGTAGTGGCTACAATAATAAATAATAATAATAATTTATTTCGTTAAAAAATTACCTTTATATAATAGTCTCAGATGTTCTAGCTAGGCTACTTACATAGCCTGTATTAAGAACAATCTGTTGCTGTGTTCCATAAAATTAAGAAAAGGCACATAGGTATACATATAAAATTGCAAATTGTTATTAAAATTTAAATACTAGATTACATTAATTGGTGTGTTTATTTTTGTGCACGTGTAACTGAACTGACACTGATAGTTTTTTTTGTTATAGAGAAGGCAAAATAGCAGAGAAATTACTTGAAGGCGAGCGGCTACCGCTAATCAGGCTAGCATCTCTGGCGTCACTCAAGTATTTTGCCGAACTTCTTCTTAGAGCGACTAGGTATCCTGGGGAACCCTTTGGTTTGAGCTGGGACTATAATCGTTTCCGTTTTACGCACTCTATTGAAGCTTCTTCCTTTAGGCGGCTTGTTGCATGTTACCATTGAAATAGAGGTAAGCACAGGTAAATAGTTATGATAATAACTTTATTAGTCAAGATGTTACGACTAGGAGTACACCTTATTTCTAATACATAACAGCTGTTATTCAGAACTGGTGTTTGCCCAAGACCAAGTCATTGCTCTCATAAACATATTGAGTATGATTCACACTGATAACAAAACGTATTATTATCTCAATTGGATTTCCCATAAATCATGGCTGTTAAGCGTAAACCAAATTAGGGACACTGACGTGCCCGCTGACGTCATTGATGCGATTTACAACCAAATTTGAGGCCATGAGGTTGGCGGGTAAATAAATAATGGTTTGATCGATGGTGTGTGCGTAAGCGAGTGAATTTTGTGTTTCCGAAACAAACGAGGTTGTATATTAATAATTTAACAGGAGTAATAAAATACGAGTGGCCAAGATCTAAATTGATCGTCCATGTCATGTTTTTATAAGGACTTTCCCTTGGCCGGATTACAATTGGCCCAAAACTGAATTCTACTTCTGAAAATCTAATCGCGATAAGTTATTTATTTGATATCATCTATTTGTTAAAACCAATTAAAATCAGCAAAGTTACGTCATGTCAATGTGAACAATATTTTGAATATCAAGACGTATGTGGTAGCCGCATATGCTCGAGCTGTCGAGAAGCTGGGTGTTCGCAAGCTCCTCAACACTGTGCAAAGAGGATTCGCTCAGAAGATCTGCATGTCATACCGCACCGTCTTAAAAACTTTTGATAGAAAACAGTCTATCGAAGGTCTAGACGTGAGAAAAAGGTATCTTACAGAGGAGGTATAACACAATATTCAGTAAAAAATCTCATTTTAAAGAAAAAGTCATATAAAATCAACATTTGATCAATGTAAAATCCACTATAAAATTAAATTAAATTCTTTGTACCAAGATCCAAAGAAACTTCTTAATTTAATAACTATAAGTTAAGTACGTCTAGTAATTTGGTTACCTAGGCTTTTCACACACAACATGGAAACTACACTCGAGATTTCAAAGACAATGCAATCCAAATGGGTTAACTTGCTTTAACTTAACAGTTTCCAGACTGCATACGAGTATTCAAATTTAGAAACTTAACCGATTCGACAACATATAAAGTACAATTTTGCACACTTAATAGAGCTAAAGTATCTACTTCAGTACTTCGAAGTTCTAACGAACATTATATAAATATTTTAATAACTTATTTAATTCAAAATTTTCAACTTTTACCATATTATTTTATTCACAAACTTTATTATGAAACCTTTAGAATTCGCCCTGCAAGACTAACCAGGGACCGAAATTAAATGACATTGAATTTAACAACTCCTATAGACCTGAATTATATATTTAGACTAACTGCGCTTCACGGTGTTAACTGCGGAAACAAACAGACAGACATAACAGGAAAAAAAGTTTTTTTATATAAATAACTAGCTGAGCCCCGCGGTGTTACCCACGGTACAACAACTCCCGCGGATAAGGCCACAGGAAAAAAAACTATGTAAAAAGCATCCTATGTCCGTCTCCTGGTTCAAAGCTACCTCCCCACCAATTTTCAGCCAAATCGGTTAAGCCGTTCTTGAGTTATAAATAATGTAACTAACACGACTTTCTTTTATATATATAGATGTATATTCTTTCATATGCATTTAGTGAAAAGTTATTAATTTGAAAATACAAACAGATCCTTCAATTTAATTTATTTGTATGGATTATAAATTATCGCTTACTTAATGGCATCAAACAGTTATGAATAGTGCGTAGTTAGGAAGGCACTAATTGGCGCTCGTCTTGGCAGTGTTGGGTCTTTATGTATGTATATACTTTCATTTGCATTTAGTGAAAATTTAGTTAATTTAAAATTACAAATCAACACTTCAATTTTATTTATTTGCATAGATTATTAATTACGCTTCCTTAATGGCCCCACACAGTTATGAATAGTGCGTAGTTAGGAAGGCACTACTTGTAATTGGCGCTCGTTCTTAGAAGTGTGGGGTCTTCCTTGGGTCTGAATAATTTAATTGAGTTCCTACAGGTATTAATTGTGCAAATCTTCAGTGAGTTCATCCGTTTACGGTAAAACGATTTACATAAATAATTATCGGGTTCAGTTTTAAACTTAAAATCAGTCAAGTGTGAGTTAAACTTTCGTATTAGTGGGTTTTGTTTATCTGAAGAATAAACTTGGCGTTGTATTGTAAGTACTTTTCTTAATCATCCCCACATAAATGTAATTAAGTTTATTAATCACTGAGAGCTTTTTTTACAAACTTTTTATTAACTTGCAACCAACCACCCGAACATACAAGCATACATACATATGTATGCTTGTATGTTCGGGTGGAATCTTGCAACTCAATTTTGAAACAGATATCTTCAACCGATTTTGTTGAAACTTTGCAAGCATGTGTATACAGCGTGACAATACAATATTATAATGACAACATTTGCAATATCATCGTGTTTGGACTCGTTTGATTCGTCTCGCGGCATTCCAATAAAAGCTTGTTTTTAAAAAGCTTTTTAATTTAAATTATTTAAATCTTTATTGATTAAAAAATATAAAATGTACAAGCTTTTAATCAAACATGATTATGTCAGCCTCATTGTATGTTATATTAACTTTTGCAACTTAAAATTTTCTACCTATACTTAATAGCATACGGTAAAGACTCAATCAAAATCCACAATTTGAACAGACAGTCACATCTTCCCTAGATTGTGGATAATTATTGAGAAATTTCAAACATTGCTTTAAGACTTAAGCTTCTTACAAATTGCCTATAATCTTAAGTCTAAAACTGAGAAGGATTTATAACACCTTGAGACAATGTACTGAAAGACCAACTTGGGATCGACCAAATTGTATTATATTAAATTCAACAACTCCTGTTCATAAAATATTTAAAAAATCTATTTGCTATTTCAAGACACTTGCTAACAGACTAAATCTTAAGTTTCATTTATTTACTTAATACATTAAATATTAAGAAAAAACGAAAACAAATTCGGTTTCGGTTGTGAGTGAGAGAGACCATATTTCTGAATGTATATCTTCAAAACCAAGACTTTATTTTTTCTGACGTTAAATTTGTCTATATTTTTCAAATCTCGTCTCCGAAAATTCTAAATTGCCCATTACCTATATGAACTTTCTTAAAAAAAAATTCATGGTACAGCTAATAGTAAATTAACTGTCATTTTGCCGTACACCACCTAAAAGCCAATCTCCTCATTGTGCGACGCCATTTTGCTTTATTAATTTGCCTTCACAGCTATTAACGTGCATCGAGGAAATACACGTTAATTCACAAGAGGAGATAATTTCCTCTCTTAATTAATATCCACTAAATTTTAGCAGAAACTGACTTGTATTTTCAACGCGCGCTACCCTAACTTTGTTGTCGGGTATAATTAGTTTCTGCATTAAATAGACGGTTATTTCAATGGCTTTTGCATATGGGACACTTTTTGTTGCTGGTTTCAAGAATAAATAAACAATCTTCAAGTAAAGTTTGATTCCATCGAGCTACGCTGATGATTCAATTACTGAGGGATACTGTACGATACCGTAGTAGCGCAATTACGTATTATATGGGCAGTTGCTATTCTACGTCTCCGGGTGTAATTGATTGAATAACTTTAAGAAATACATTTAGTTAGAAAATAGGAGCTTAAAAAAAAACGGTAGTAGAGCTAAGCTGATTTCAGCACGAACGGGCTGGCTCCACCGGGGCGGCACTACCCTTGTACAGAAGATCAACCTAAAATGGCAGCATTCGTGCTGTTGTGTTTCATTGGTGAGTGCGAGTCCGGAGGCCCGATGATGCAGAAGCATCGCTAGGCCGCCATGGTGTGGGCACCATGCTGCATTGTTGCACTGTCTGCATTCGTAATGAGTATGGTGACCAACACTCTTGGATTCTGCTTATGCTTTCCGTCAGGCAAAGTAGAGTCACTTTGGCTGGGCTATACATTAAAAAAGAGTACTTTTTTCCTTAGTACTTTGGTTTATTTTATCATGGCAATTTAAAGTTGCCCATCTGAGTAGTCCACAGGATACCATTATTATGAAGGTTATTGTTACGGTTTAATATAGGCAAGTCAATGTGAAACATAGTTGACGTGATGAGAGCACGTGATGGGTTCAATTATGGTAGCATAGTAACAGTAATAACTATAATAAAATATGTACTTGCGTAAGGATTGACAATAATAAAGTATAGTTTTTTATCATCATCATCTTCGATCAAATCATCATCTATATAAATAAATGAAATTGGAGTGTCTGCTTGTAATATTAAAATAAATACTTAATGCATATGTATGTATACACGGTACATATACGAAAATCGGTTGTCTGTATGCCGGTCTGTCTGTCTGTTTGTTCCGGCTAATCTTTAGAACGGCTAAACCGATTTTGACGGGAATTTCACTGGCAGATGATGTAATAAGGAGTAACTTACTTCTTTTATTACTTTTTTTAGACAAGCTTTGTCCCGCGGTGTTACCCACGGTTGTAAAAGTACAATAATAACCGCGGGTGGTACCGCGGGACTCAGCTAGTCAAATATATGTGTGTATGATGTGATTTCTTTACACCCTTGATTTGATTTTCACGTGCTGTTTCCGCACTTAGCCTATTGATTGGGCCATTGTACGTGGGTTTTGTCATCTTCTTACTCCAATGATCATAGATCACAGGGACACATAGGGACAGTGACCAGTTTTGCAGAAATGGGCATATCATTGTAGTCGGCCAAATATATTCCTTTAATTTGTTTCTGTCTACCTCGTCGGAAATAAAAAATCACCACAGTTCTATTCACTCCATTGTTATTATACGATGAAACTATCAAGTCTGATGCCCAAACAATGTAATATACGAACACCCTCGGCTCCGATTCGCTGCAAACATCCCCTTGTGGGTGGCAAATTTCGAAGTGACGCGAGGTGTGATACTCGCTGACAGATCTCACTGAGAATACAATATTGGTTTAAAACAACTAGAAGGGCTCTTTTTCTGTGTTTCAGAGTTACCAGAAAAAAAAAAGTTTATTTTTTTCTAGCTTTTGCCCGCGGCATCGCTCGAATGTACGTTGGTTAGAACGAGCAGACGTATCGCCTGATGGTAAGCGATAACCGCCGCCCATGGACACCCACAACACCAGAGTCGCCACGTTGGGGGACGGGGGAGGGGTTGGGGTATGGGCCTCCGGTATCCTCACTCACTCGCTGAAACACAGCGCAAGCGCTGTTTCACACCGGTTTTCTGTGGGGTCGTGGGTATCACTCCGGTCGAGCCGGCCCATGCATGCCGAAGCCTGGCTCTCCCACGGTATTTATGACGGTGGTTATCGCGGTTATGAGTAGCGTATGTCCTTCCACAAGAATCAAAGTATCTCCATGCTCCATGACAAACTTATTTGAAATCCGTGCGTCGGTTCAGCTGTGAGAGCGTACCAGACAGACATACAGACAGAGTTAGTTTCGAATTTAGAATATAAATTATAGGTATATAAATGATTGGCGCAGTGGTAGCGTATGCGACTGCTGTGCTTAAGGTCTCGGGTTCGATTCCCAGGTCGGACCAAATGTTTGAATGATTTGCAAAAATTTGTTTCGGAGTTTGGGTGTTTTCTATGTATGATATGTATGTATTTACAAGAAAAAAGTATTTATGTATTTATATCAGTTGTTCTAGCACTCATAACACTAGCTCTGCTTAGCTTGGGACTAGACGGCGCGGCGGCGTTGTGTGTTAGATGTCCGAAATATTTTTTATTATTTATTAAAAGAAACAAATACTGGAGAAAATGAAACTATCTCACAGATTTCCTTGCTTCTCTTCTCTATAAGCAAATAAAAAATATTTTTGTTTCATTTATCAATGCGAGTTGGTGACTGGACTGCATTGTTCGTATATCGATTAAACGTCTTAGATGCAGGTGCAGTAGGATGATACAATACTGGAAACTGAATAGTAGTGCATCGAGTCAGTGACGTGGATTGACACTTGGTTGTTACGACTTTACGAGTACAGGTGATTTTAAATATCAGTTTTTCCACGGAGCGACTGTAATTGAACTTCCGTAACCTTGAGGGTAAACTGAATTTGAAGATCAAGGTCATTTTAGAACCTAAGAGGTTCATTTTAGTTATGTTTATAGCTGGTACTCCAAGAATAAATATATAGGTGACTAGTCGACCTGTCCCCACTTCGTTGGGCGTTAACCGCCCGACTTTTTTCGAGTTTCTTTACACATACTATTATTCTTAACTGAATTTTGTGTTCAATCATAGTAAAATATGGCCTATGTCACTCCTGAATAGTGTCGCTTTCTCTCAGAGGTCAAGCTATATTTCGACGGAGTCACCTTTTAAGCCTAAAAAAGCTCTCCCAAAATAGGTTCATCTGTTTAGGAGCTAGTGTACGAGTACCTTTTACTGTCTAAGGCGTTAAATTTATGACCAAAGCACTTTTAGACTTTGTTTCAATATGTAACGACATTAATAACATCAATAAAAATATTGATGCTACCTTCTGTTTTATTCCATGAGGACTGTGTACTATTTACTGAACCATAGAGAACTTTCGCAATCTAGAACCATAAATGACTGAATCTGTGTTTAAATTAAGAATGACACAATTCATGTTGCACTCGTCTGTTATACGGCAGTTCCGAAATTACCATAGAGCGACATCTAGTGTTAAATCACGCAATGTCTGTCACGTACGCACATAGCAAGGCGGTTTGATTTATTGCCCGAATGAAATATGGCTTCGAATAATGATTAGTTCGGTTATTGATGGAGCTTCAGTGGAATGAGTTCAATCATGTCCTATTATATCTTGTTTGTACAATGTTTTGTCTGTGTTTGTAGTAAGTTTGAATTAAAAATATATCTATACAATAATATGTTAAGCAACCTTCGCACCCTTTTTACGAAAATTATACGAACGGAAGAGTATGAAATTTGACACAGTTTGACTTTTTTTATAGAAGAGGGAGCAAACGAGCAGACGTATCGCCTGCTGGTAAGCGATTACCGCCGCCCATGGACACCCGCAGCACCAGAGGCGTCACAAGTGCGTTGCCGGCCTTTGGGGGATGGGGGGAGGGGTTAGGGATGGAGTATGGGCCTCCGGTATCCTCACTCACTCGGTGAAATACAGCGCAACCCTAAAAATGTAAAAGAATAAAATATATGATCATAACAACAGATCCGCATTATAAAAAAATTCCAAAGCCTGGTGACAAGAATACAAAATGCCTCCAATATCTTTTAGAATCACCCACAATCCAATTTTAACGACAATATTCACTCAAATGGAATATAAGACCCTTATGAAATGTTTTATGGACATGCCAACTGATGCATCCCTCTTCTGAGTAAAATTTATAGTAGGGTTTATATTGCAGCTATACTCTGTATAAGGCTACGTTCAGATGATGAGCACTCAACGGGCGTTTTGCTGACGCGCGTTTACAACTACATGTATTTTCTTTGTAGAAACGCGCGGTAGCACGTGTACTCCTAGAATCAATTTGCATGTAGTTGTAAACGCGCGTTGAGCGCTCATCACCTGAACGTGGCCATAATGTGCTGGATCGTTAAATATCTAAATACGAAGTACACATATTGGTCCGATCCGAATCCGAAGTAAAAAGTTGTTCGGTTTTCTGTGAGCCGACCCATGCATGCCGAAGCGTGGCTCTCCCACGGTATTTATGACGGTGGTAATCCCGGCAAATAGTAGCCTATGTGTTATTCTGATGTATAAGCTATATTTCTGTAAAGTTTCATCCAAATCCGTTAGTACTTTTTGCGTGAAGAAGTAACAAACATACACACAAACTTTCGCCTTTATACATATAATAATAATAACTAGCTGTTGCCCGCGACTCCGCCCGCGTTTATGTCAGTTATCGCGGCAAATAGTAGCCTATGTGTTATTCTGATGTATAAGCTATATAACTGTAAAGTTTCATCCAAATACGTCCAGTAGTTTTTGCGTGAAGAAGTAACAAACATACACACAAACTTTCGCCTTTATATTAGGTCTTTACCTATGAAATTGCCGTTTTGTATGCAATAAGTGAAAGTACTTATTTTTTCAAACTTTTTTATTTCTGTAATTCGAATTAATCACCCATGCAATCGACGCATCTTTGCCAACGCATTGGCAGTTTTTTGATGCCCTTCTTGTAAAAATCAGCTGGACGGGAGGCAACAAACTCTTCAAAGGCATTTTGTACTGCCTCTCGAGAATTGAATTTTTTACCCACTAAAAAGTTGTCTCAATTTTGGAAAAAGTAATAGTCGGTAGGTGCAAGGTCTGGTGAGTATGGCGGATGAGGGAGAGCTCCAACCCCAGCTCATGCAGCTTGGAGACTGTCTGTTGCGCAGTATGGGGTCGCGCGTTGTCGTGAAGCAGCTGCAAGAGCTGGAATTGGAAGCTCTCCCTCATCCGCCATACTCACCAGACCTTGCATCTACCGACTATTACTTTTTCCAAAATTTAGACAACTTTTTAGTGGGTAATAAAATCAATTCCCGAGAGGCAGTACAAAATGCCTTTGAAAAGTTTGTTGCCTCCCGTCCAGTTGATTTTTACAAGAAGGGCATCAATAAACTGCCAATGCGTTAGCAAAGATGCGTCGATTGCATGGGTGATTACTTCGAATAATAGAAATAAAAAAGTTTGAAAAAATAAGTACTATCATTTATTGCATACAAAACGGCAATTTCATAGGTAAAGACCTATTATATAAGTGTGATGTGATTAGTGTGATGTGATAGTAAGTGTAACTGTAAAGTGACAATGGTGCTTATTTGTGTAGTTGCGTCACTCAGCAAAGCAAAAACTGAAATTAACTTTTTTAGCTAATCTTTTGAACATCGTTTGACTTGACAAACAGTAAGTTTTAGTTGATTTCCGGTGTTGTTTGAAGATATTTTAGAAAAACGGAATTAGCACCAATGTACAATGAAAAATCTGGTCTTGGTTGCCGCGACCCAAGTCTGTAATTTGTTTATGTATAAATAAATAAAAAATAGTAAAATAGGTGCTAAGCAATTCTTTCATTGCTTTTGACCGAGTGAGAGAATGCCAAAAATTCCAAATTATATTTCATTTCATATACAACAATCCCCTTCAAGATCCGTAAAAAATCAGATATGGATCAGATAAGAGTATTTTTGTACCCTCGGATATTCAGATACCGATATTAAAATTCTGTGTATTATTGTTTTAGGTAGAATTCACGGGCGTAGCCAGATTTTAGGTTCGTGGCGGTTTCAAGATAGTATTTATTTATTTATTTATAGGGATAACAACAGCTGTCACTCTTAACTTAATTTACTAAACTATAAATACATGTATAGCCAATAATAGTTATCCACAGTAGATTAACATAAGGTGGATGAACGATATGAACATCGTACAGAAATAATTATGCATGATGTTGAAATTTTATTGGTAGGCTCAGGAGAGGGATTTTTATAAATTTAACAATATAAATGACATGTAATATATAACAATGATTATACGTAAATGAATAAGAATATTTATAAATAAAATTAGAAAAATTAAATTATTTAAATTAAATACTCACTGTATTATTTGAAGACTTACATACATACAATAAAAAGATTATACCATCAGGAAAACCTATCAAACCTGCCACCCAGTGCCGACAATGTAGAGAATTTAACTAGCCCGTGATGAAAGTAATACAGCCAAAACTCTTTTTTCGAAATTATCCTTGGTACCTATGAAAATGTCAACATCACTGAATTGTTTATTGTAAGAATCTAGCAAACGCGATATAACGCAAGTTTTCGCGTAACTAGTCGAATGAAATGGAGTGCTAAATAATGTAGTGTGTCTAGTGCGTTCTTTGGGAACATTAAACTTAATACTTTCTAAAAGCATAGGACAATCTAGCCGTCCTTGTAAAATATCATATAACAAACCCATATCCATCAAGATACGCCTTTCCTCAAGAGTTAAGAGATTATAAATACTACAATCCTCAATGTAACCATGTGAGCCATGATGAAATTTAATATAAATATATTTCTTCTGAATGCGTTCAAGATTGTCCTTGTGTAAAGCGTAATAGGGAGACCATATCTGACAATCGTATTCCAGTAGGCTGCGAACGAAAGCAATATAGACGACATTTAAGCTCAATAAATTCTTAAAAGGTAGGCAAGACCTCAAGACAAAACCGAGATTACGAAATGATCTATTGCATGTCGCTTCAATATGTTGTCGCATTGACAGATCTGAATCCAATAGTATACCCAGGTCTCGCACCACTTTGACCCGCTCGATTGCAACGCCATTAAAACTGTATTGATAAATAATAGGATTCTTTTTTTGAGTGAAGGATATGCTTTGACATTTTTTAAAGCTAACTGTGATGTTGTTATTAGTGTAGTAGTCGAATAGAGAGTTGAGATCCTCTTGAAGCAAAATACAGTCAGATAAGGAGTTGACGAATGTATAGATCTTTTTATCATCAGCGTAGAGAAGATAATGTGAGTGTTTAATATGGTGATTAATGCCAAAAATATAGGCGTTGCAGAAGAGAGGGCCAAGGTACGATCCCTGGGGAACACCAGAGGGGATTAATACAAAGTCTGACTTAAACCCGCCCAATACAACAGCCTGAGAGCGATTAGTCAAATATGATTCAACCCATCTGAGTAAATCTCCGTGAATTCCTAACGTGTATAGCTTACGTAACAGGATAACGTGATCAACGCGATCAAATGCCTTTTCAAAGTCAGTGTAGACCACGTCCACCTGACCACCGTTCTCCATTTCACTCATAACATCATTTGTAAAACAAGCCAAATTTGACAGCGTCGAGCGTCTCTGCATGAATCCATGCTGAGATTCAGGAATACCAGGGCTAACGATTGGGTAAATAGTATCAAAAACCATATTTTCAAAAACCTTGGCAACACAATTTAAAATGGGGTGGGGCGATAATTATCAATTATAGATTTGGAACCTTTCTTGTGTATAGGTATAACATGTGCCTTTTTCCACATAGAGGGAAACGTATAACAGTTTAGTGAATTCTGGAACAACAGAGTAATAGGGTACGATAAGCTCTGAGCGCACGATGACCAAAATACAGGAGGAATCTCGTCACAACCAGCACCTTTATTTCTATCTAAGCACAACAGATGCTTGAGTACAGTCTCTTTGGACACAGTAATTTTAAAAATAGAATCGCAAGCGTGGTAATTGTAAGATGGAGATGGGTGGTTAGAGGAATGAGCTTTGGTGAAGACGCTGTCAAAAAAGTTACTAAAAGCGTTGCATATTTCCTGTCCATCACTATACTTTGTGTTTCCCAAAGTAAAATGATGTGGATAAGGTGAACCCACCTTTTTTGATTTGATATAGCTCCAAAAATATTTAGGTGCTTTTCTTATAATAGGTCTTTACCTATGAAATTGCCGTTTTGTATGCAATAAGTGAAAGTACTTATTTTTTCAAACTTTTTTATTTATGTTATTCGAAGTAATCACCCATGCAATCGACGCATCTTTGCCAACGCATTGGCAGTTTATTGATGCCCTTCTTGTAAAAATCAGCTGGACGGGAGGCAACAAACTCTTCAAAGGCATTTTGTACTGCCTCTCGGGAATTGAATTTTTTACCCACTAAAAAGTTGTCTAAATTTTGAAAAAGTAATAGTCGGTGGGTGCAAGGTCTGGTGAGTATGGCGGATGAGGGAGAGCTTCCAACCCCAGCACTTGCAGCTGCTTCACGACAACGCGCGACCCCATACTGCGCAACAGACAGTCTCCAAGCTGCAAGAGCTGGAGTTGGAAGCTCTCCCTCATCCGCCATACTCACCAGACCTTGCACCTACCGACTATTACTTTTTCCAAAATTTAGACAACTTTTTAGTGGGTAAAAAATTCAATTCCCGAGAGGCAGTACAAAATGCCTTTGAAGAGTTTGTTGCCTCCCGTCCAGCTGATTTTTACAAGAAGGGCATCAATAAACTGCCAATGCGTTGGCAAAGATGCGTCGATTGCATGGGTGATTACTTCGAATAACAGAAATAAAAAAGTTTGAAAAAATAAGTACTATCATTTATTGCATACAAAACGGCAATTTCATAGGTAAAGACCTATTATATAAGTGTGATGTGATTAGTGTGATGTGATACTGCCAATGCGTTGGCAAAGATGTGTCGATTGCATGGGTGATTACTTCGAATAACAGAAATAAAAAAGTTTGAAAAAATAAGTACTATCATTTATTGCATACAAAACGGCAATTTCATAGGTAAAGACCTATTATATAAGTGTGATGTGATTAGTGTGATGTGATAGTAAGTGTAACTGTAAAGTGACAATGGTGCTTATTTGTGTAGTTGCGTCACTCAGCAAAGCAAAAACTGAAATTAACTTTTTTAGCTAATCTTTTGAACATCGTTTGACTTGACAAACAGTAAGTTTTAGTTGATTTCCGGTGTTGTTTGAAGATATTTTAGAAAAACGGAATTAGCACCAATGTACAATGAAAAATCTGGTCTTGGTTGCCGCGACCCAAGTCTGTAATTTGTTTATGTATAAATAAATAAAAAATAGTAAAATAGGTGCTAAGCAATTCTTTCATTGCTTTTGACCGAGTGAGAGAATGCCAAAAATTCCAAATTATATTTCATTTCATATACAACAATCCCCTTCAAGATCCGTAAAAAATCAGATATGGATCAGATAAGAGTATTTTTGTACCCTCGGATATTCAGATACCGATATTAAAATTCTGTGTATTATTGTTTTAGGTAGAATTCACGGGCGTAGCCAGATTTTAGGTTCGTGGCGGTTTCAAGATAGTATTTATTTATTTATTTATAGGGATAACAACAGCTGTCACTCTTAACTTAATTTACTAAACTATAAATACATGTATAGCCAATAATAGTTATCCACAGTAGATTAACATAAGGTGGATGAACGATATGAACATCGTACAGAAATAATTATGCATGATGTTGAAATTTTATTGGTAGGCTCAGGAGAGGGATTTTTATAAATTTAACAATATAAATGACATGTAATATATAACAATGATTATACGTAAATGAATAAGAATATTTATAAATAAAATTAGAAAAATTAAATTATTTAAATTAAATACTCACTGTATTATTTGAAGACTTACATACATACAATAAAAAGATTATACCATCAGGAAAACCTATCAAACCTGCCACCCAGTGCCGACAATGTAGAGAATTTAACTAGCCCGTGATGAAAGTAATACAGCCAAAACTCTTTTTTCGAAATTATCCTTGGTACCTATGAAAATGTCAACATCACTGAATTGTTTATTGTAAGAATCTAGCAAACGCGATATAACGCAATTTTTCGCGTAACTAGTCGAATGAAATGGAGTGCTAAATAATGTAGTGTGTCTAGTGCATTTTTGGGAACATTAAACTTAATACTTTCTAAAAGCATAGGACAATCTAGCCGTCCTTGTAAAATATCATATAACAAACCCATATCCATCAAGATACGCCTTTCCTCAAGAGTTAAGAGATTATAAATACTACAATAAGATGGAGATGGGTGGTTAGAGGAATGAGCTTTGGTGGTGACGCTGTCAAAAAAGTTACTAAAAGCGTTGCATATTTCCTGTCCATCACTATACTTTGTGTTTCCCAAAGTAAAATGACGTGGATAAGGTGAACCCACCTTTTTTGATTTGATATAGCTCCAAAAATATTTAGGTGCTTTTCTTATAATAGGTCTTTACCTATGAAATTGCCGTTTTGTATGCAATAAGTGAAAGTACTTATTTTTTCAAACTTTTTTATTTATGTTATTCGAAGTAATCACCCATGCAATCGACGCATCTTTGCCAACGCATTGGCAGTTTATTGATGCCCTTCTTGTAAAAATCAGCTGGACGGGAGGCAACAAACTCTTCAAAGGCATTTTGTACTGCCTCTCGGGAATTGAATTTTTTACCCACTAAAAAGTTGTCTAAATTTTGAAAAAGTAATAGTCGGTGGGTGCAAGCTCTGGTGAGTATGGCGGATGAGGGAGAGCTTCCAACCCCAGCACTTGCAGCTGCTTCACGACAACGCGCGACCCCATACTGCGCAACAGACAGTCTCCAAGCTGCAAGTGCTGGGGTTGGAAGCTCTCCCTCATCCGCCATACTCACCAGAGCTTGCACCCACCGACTATTACTTTTTCAAAATTTAGACAACTTTTTAGTGGGTAAAAAATTCAATTCCCGAGAGGCAGTACAAAATGCCTTTGAAGAGTTTGTTGCCTCCCGTCCAGCTGATTTTTACAAGAAGGGCATCAATAAACTGCCAATGCGTTGGCAAAGATGCGTCGATTGCATGGGTGATTACTTCGAATAACAGAAATAAAAAAGTTGGAAAAAATAAGTACTTTCACTTATTGCATACAAAACGGCAATTTCATAGGTAAAGACCTATTATTATGTTCAGCATTGCGTGTGAAGTTATCAAAACATTGAGACTGTACTCGATGTTGCCTGTCCCTGACGAGCTTAAATTCGTCGAAATCGCGAGGGTTCCATTTTTATGTAGCTTGTTTTTTTCGCGAATAATTTTTATCAAGGAATGACTATACCAAATAGGTTAGGAATTATTTCCGTGACTGATAAGCGGTACAAAAAAAGCAATGCACTGTCTTAATTTTTCATTAAATAAATCGACTGCGTCATCCACACAATCGTTGTTAGACAGCAATTGGTCCCAATTAATATTATTGAAATATTCGTTGATATCTTCATAACTACATTTCCGGAAGTTATATCTACATATTTTATTTCTTATAAAAGGATCAATTTAAAGGTCTACAATGTCAAATTGAGGTGGGTGAAATGCATCAATTTAAGTTAAACCACCCGTCGAAGAAACGTCTAAAGGTAAGTTTGAAAAACAAAGATCTAAGATATTGTCACAGTTATTAGGTATATAATTATATTGAACCAGCCCTAATATGCTCAAATCTTCCACAAATGCACAAGCCTTACTCTGTACCAGGCTGTTACCAACATGTGCGAGCGACCAACCATTTCTATTCCAACGTAAACAGGGTAAATTAAAGTCACCTATAAGGAAATAGTTCGCGTCTTTGTATAAATGAAATAAAGTTTTAAAGTTAGTAAAGTAATCATTTAAGTTATTTGGAAGATGAGTAACGTCAGGCGGCTTAAACGATAAAACAATAATTAAATCCGCCAAAGTGCCAAGAGATCGAGCCGAGATTTTTAGACAAATACATTCGTACTATGAATTACACAGCCATTCAGTGAGCGAGACAGCTCACGGCAGACACAGCACACAACGCCGCCGCCGGCCCGTTTACCAGTTACACCCAGATTACGGTCACAACGAAACATCTCATACCTGCTATCACATATTTCTCCATCTAATATGTCACTCTGTAGCCAGGACTCTGTAATTAAGATAATGTCGTAATCGTGTAAGAGAATGTTATTGTATAAGTCATGGCATTTAGTACGTAACCCACGGAAGTTTTGATAAAAAATATTTAGTCGTTGTCTATCCATTACGGTGGTCATTTTTATGAATTATAGTAATATTTACATGACTGCATGTAAGCGGGACCACATAAATGGCAGGAATAATAAGCATAGATAATACAATTATATACTGAACAATATAAGATACGTAAAAGTAGCATAGGATTGAAAATATTTTATATAATAAAGAACAATATAAATAATATGTGGGTATATGTAACAATAAGGTACGAGTAAGATATTTTATACAAACACTACATCGCTGTCCACCAATCATACCAACAAGATTACAAAGTGTAACACAACTAAACAACTTCCATTTGTTAAATTGATTACGATACACAAATAAAAAATCCCCAAACGAAGAAACACACACCATAACCATAACTAGTCACACAATTCTACGAAGGTCGGCCGAAGTAACGATACGAATTGTGGCAGAGTTGTCGTCCTTCCTGACGAAGGTCTTTCCATCTCGTATCCAAACAAACTGGTATAGCACGGCAGCAGCTTTCTGACGAGTATTTTTGTGTAACAGCTTGTTTACGGGCGTGAGGTGTTCGTTAACAAAGACCCTTCTCAGGTCACCCAGGATGCCGAGGTCGCTCGTACTAAGGCCCCTCCTATTCCTAATAGCAGACAATATCGTATCTCGTAGAAGGCGTGAGTTGAGTTTGACTATTATGGATTTCGGACGACCAGGTACTGTAAAATGTAGTAAGTAAAATGACTGTGTCTCTTTAACCGTAATATTTAAAAAAATAGAGTTGTAAAATATATCAATAGTTTAAAAACATTTCGGGACCCCAAAATCCCTCCTAGCTACGTCTATAATAGAATTAAAATACGTCAAAGCGTAGCAAACACACAGAGTTACTTTCAAATCTAAAAATAAGTATCTATATATATACTATACATACGTATTAAGAATCATTAAGTCTATTTATCAACGGTATGGTTACCGTTATACAAGTTCTGCCCAGTTTGCGATCAAACGGCCGTGTGAGGGATCAGGTTATGTGCCAAGTTATTATATTATTCAAGAATGGATTGATAGCTGTGATTTAAAACAAATCCATAAATAAATGTCAACAACGGATAATCCGTCAAACTAATTGGACACAGGGGAGAGTTCCAACTCCGCAACGCAAATTGGTTTAAAATTTACCCATGAGTGGACATGATGGAATGGATCGCTGCCAACACTTTTAGTTAAAAGTTTTTAATATGACACAGTCAAGTGTTGCATCTCATTATCATAATATGTATATAATAGACCGTGTCAGAATGACAGGGATGATAAAGCATGAAGTCTGAAACTCGACATCAATATTATCCAAATTGGGATTTAATTGATATCATTATTGTCTAACGGTCGATAAGTTTTTGAAAAATTTAGATTCAAGACATACATGTTATTATTAAAATGAAAATGTGAGGAATTAAATATACGAGTACATTCCTTTCTTAAAAACGCGTAACTTAACAGTGACTCTATTAAGAGTTGGCCGTTAGATGTTGGTCGATGACTCGTTCGGTCATAAGTTAAATCAAATAGCACTTGATTTTGCGACTGACTGTAACACACTTTCGTCCCTTTTCTAAAAATAACTGCAGGAAAACCAAGAGGATAGATGTACACACCAAAAACTTTTGTCACAATCAAAGTTTTATTTGTTTTTTTATTTCTATTCAGGAGAACAAATAATTGTGGTGATAATAACTTAAAAAATGTGCTTTATTTCTCACATGTTCTCTTAAATTAATTACGCAACCAACATCGTTATTCACAGAATAATATAACACTGTACGTAGTGCTAACGTAGTAGTGAATTACAAAAAGAAAACAAAAATTACAAGATACAGAGCAACAAATTACAAAAACAAATGGATTAAAAATACCTATACACAGGCAGATACTAGTTTAGACTAGAGAGTTTTCTCCCTTAGGGCACCCACATATAACTGCGAAATCGCAACGCATCGTAAATATCCATATCGTATAAGCTCGCACGAATGCAACGCAAGAACTTCACGCCGCATCGCATTACAGTACTGTGTGGGAGCCCTAAGTTGCCTCTTTTTTTTTTTTTTCTTTTTAAAAGACAACTCCCGCACTAGGAATAAATCCTGTGTCGCGGGGGACTTTACAAACATACATGAAACGGACACAAATAACACCCAGACTCAGAACAACAATTTGTGGATCACACAAAGTGTTGTCCTACGTGGGATTTGAACCCACGACACTTGGCGAAGTAGGAAACGGCGTGGTGACCGTTAAACCACTAGGGGCTAAACGTGCAGTCTCTCTTACGACAACCATGCGATGATTAGGGGTGGTGATACTCCATATTCTTAATATATCACCACACGGTCAGTCGCAACGTCACCACACACCACTTTAATAATTTTATTTGATTTTGGTAAGTCTAAAAATAAATAAAAATGCGGGACAGTCTTTGGGGAGTGCCGATAAAAGTGAAAATTAAGTCATTTGTGAATTGTACCGTATTTTAAGCGTTCGGTGACTATGACACGAGTTTCACGCTTTTTGTTCACCCAATAAGTACACAATATATACACAATATATACACAGCATACATATAGCTCTTGGAAAGCATTCGGTGACGATGACGCGTGTTCCACGATTATTGTTCACCCAAAAAGTGCTCAACGCGCCTAAAGAAGTTTTCACTTCACAAAAACTTAATCGATTTCTCGTTTTATAGGCGTAAGGGAAAGATAGTGGGTATGTACTTAACATGTGAAAAGAAAATCATCTCATATTCCATTACAGAAAATATCAAATTTAATACAAGAATCACTCAGTTATGACGGATTGACCCTAAACCCTTACCGTTCGTATCCTCCGACTTTCCGGAGCCATCCTTTAACCCTTGCGTTACTACAAATCCTGTATGTATAACCACAATTTGATTATACTCTCACCTTCAGAAGGCAGAGGTTATGTTACACCGTCCTATTTTTAACACAGCGAAGTCAAAAGGATGGATAAACGTTTTGGCAATTTATGCGTATTGTCTCATCTACCGAATTGATTTTAATGAATGATGTGTAAATAGATTCGTAATAATGACCCGGGTGACATACGCTGTATAAATTTTATCAAAAGTTGGGTTATAGTTTTTTTAGACTGTTTATTTTAATATCTTTTTTATAGAAACTGCTACATTTTGTTTGGTTTTGTTTTAATTTTTAATGCTCTCAGATGTTTAAACTAAAACATACATATTCCATATCTAACTTTATTTTTTTAGAACATAAGATTAGCATAAATATTTAGAAAATACAGGCTAAGAAGTACTTAAACTTATTTTATACTAGTGGTTGCCTGCGGCTCCGCCCGCGTATATTACGGTTATCGCGATAAATAGTAGCCTATGAGTTATTCTGATGTATAAGCTATATTACTGTAAAGTTTCATTCAAATCCGTTCAGTAGTTACTGTGTGAAAGAGTAACAAACATCCATCCATCCATCTATCCATCCATACTTACAAACTTGCGCGTTTATAATATGAGTATAGCTATAGATAACATACATACTTGGATAAATTAAAAAAAAATCGGACATCTAACACACAACGCCATCTACGCCCAAGCTAAGCAGAGCTTGTATTATGGGTACTAGAAGACTGATATTGATAGATGAATACTTTATTTTTGTAAATATATATGCATATTATACATAGAAATGGGTGTTTCCTCTCCGAAACAAATGTTCGCAGATCATAACTGACCTTTTCTGACCACGGGCAGTGATTTCTTGTCAAGAGTGTTGAATTATGAAAACAAATATTATGTAACATTTTATTCGATTGATTAATGAACGCGTTTGTCTATATTTCAAAGCGATTTCAAATTTTACATACCACTTGCAAATACTTTTAGGCAAGCTTATTTTTCTAATAACTTTTATAGTTAAAAGCCAGTTAAATTTGACCTTCAGGAGTGTAAGGTTGAAAAAAATCAACCCTAAAACACTCATAAACCTTTACGACAGTTAACCTTTCGAGCAGTTATCGTTATATTTATTATGGCGGCATAAATGGCGAGTCCAAATATCGATAAATCAGCTCCGGTTATCTTGTCTCTGTATACTACTTAATTTTATTATACTTTCATTGTCATGCTATATATTTTTCGGAGGGATCTGTTTTATTTATTTAACGTTGCAAATAAATACACTAATGATGTAAATGTGCTTAGAAATACTCAAGCAAATAAATCGGTTTTGACATTCAAATAAATTTTCAATCAATTTCAATCATCAATCGGCTGAATGTTAAAGCTGATCACCTAAATCACTTTAAAGAATATTACAATACAATTATTAAATAACTACAAAATGTTTGTTAATAAAAATATGTTTGAGTAGGTGTTTTATGGATAAACTAATTTTCTAAAATGATAATAGCCTTATTTTCTCTATAAGACCAGCTATCTGTCAGAAAACCCCCATAGGAATCAGTCTGTTCTTTTCAGAACTTAACTTCAAGAACCAGATAAGCAAAAATTTATACATTATTTAAATAGGTGACTACGTCGAGGTGGTCCCCGATCGAAGATCTAGACGCAGACCGAATACAAGATGGGAAGACGTATGGAAGAGTGTCAGATTTCTGAGGACGACGCGAGGAGACGCGGGACAAGCGAAGAAAGCTGACCCAACCACAGCGTGGAAGAGAGAGAAAGAAAGATTTTTATAGGTAACTACCTTTTTTTTCTACGCGGGGAATGCTTTTCGCACCATACCGTACGTGGGGAGACGAAGGGCGTGTGTGGGACTCCCGGAGAACCGATCTACCCACTAAACCCCGCGGCGGCCTACCTTGGCTGTCTGGAGGAGCTCCAGGAACGCATCAGCGGCTTCTGGAGTCCCCCCTGCCGTACCTCATGACTGTGCAACATCCTGGGGTAACCATAGTCACCCCCGGGGCGGGTCGCTATTACGCCTCCTACCTCTAATGCATTTTGTTTCCCAGACAATAAGACAGCGTTAAGGAGAGGCCTACGCCTAACAGTAGAATATTTAGGCAGTTGATGATGATGATGAACTGTTTTTAATTCAAATTAAAAACAATAACATTATTTAGTATTGATTACATTAAGGAAGCTGTTATTTTCACACCAAATATAGATAAGATCACCAATAATCTGGTTCAAAAAACTCATCGTCGCGACGATGTAGGTCGTATGTCTCAGGATCTCTGATTGAATTTTCCGCTGTCAACGGCACGAATGTATGGCCAGAGAACCAGCAGTAATATTCATAATAAAATTAATAATTTTGATTCGGTAGAGGTTATGGCTTCTAGTAATACATCGATAGTTGCCATGAGGTCAGCACGAATTAGATAGTTTGGATTACATTATAGTTATTTTAGTCTTCGCGGAAGTGGTATTTAGGGTTAGATTCCCGACTCATGTGACACAGTTACTACCTGCAGTAGATGGTGAGTGAATGCTTCTTGGTACAGACAATGCCCTGTGGCCTTTGCAGCTAATCCACCATAAAGGGCTTAAGGCGACAGTTGTGGACATTTCTTTAAATTATTATTAAACTAATCCTCACGCAATGCCCGGTTGGAGTATCGGTTTAAGCCACGCCATTTTCTACTATGCTAAGGTGTTGAAGGTTCAATCCCACATGGGATAACATTTTGTGAGATGAGATGCACAAATTGTTGTTCTAGGTCTTCCTTGTTTCCATTTCATATAAGTTTGTAAAGTCCCTCGCGACACATGATATATTCCTAATGTGGGAGTTGTCTATATAAAAAAATCTGTATGCAGCGCTCCACTGCGAGTACCGCGGGGCTATTTAACAATTCCGGCTTTAATAATCCGGCTCGAAGGACCAAAATGTTCACGCCACTGCGCGATATTTGTACTACGTTCTATTTGCTTGGGTTGGACTATTGTGACTTTAAGGATTAAAAATAAGAAACAAGTAAATCACACCTTACTCTGATCTTCATGACAGTTTTATTAAAAAAAAAAGCTAACTTCCCTTTCCGTCATTACAAAAGAATAGTGTTGCCATACAAATAAGTTTAGTATTGAACAAATTTAATCTGAGATCTTTTGATAAGGCTTAAGTTAATTACGTAAAAGCGTCGAACATAATCTCTCAAGTACACAAAGCCTAACATGAATAGACTTCGTTTCCTAAATCAGTACAGGCAATATCAATAACGATTGTCTGAGGTGTCGCCCTCCTTTATATTCATTACGCACGTCGATATGTAAGCACACGCGTGTTTTATGGTCACAATTTCGGGGCGTTTACACATCACGTTCACTTCTACAGTTAATAGTCAATTTTTTGTTGGCACTAAGAAGATCAAAGGTCTTAGCTATAATGTGAAAATATTTAGCCTTATCTTACGGCACCAGTTGGGTTAAGTTAAGATTTCATTTAGGCTTCTATTGTGTTATAAAATAAATAATCTATACTTATAATAAAAATGTAACAGGTCAAATTCTGTACATTAAAGATATTTTAATATTTTTTTTGGAGGGCTCTCTGTAATCGATACTGAAGCCAAGACTGTATTTTTTTTCATTTTTGTCTGTCTGTCTGTATCTTGGCCGCGCATCACGCCGAAACTACTGAATGGATTCAAATGAAACTTGGTATGATTTGAGTTCATACTACGAGGTAGGACATAGGATACTTTTTATTCCGAAATTGAGCACGGTTTCCTGGAGAGAAGGGATGAAAGTCAAAATATGTACTTAGTTGTAATTCAATAACACATTGTCCGATTTCTTTCATTCTTTTTTTGCTAGAAAGAAAAAATAAGATAACGGGAAAAGTCTTTTTTTTGTCCGCGACTGTACACTGCCTGTGGGAAGCTGAGACAGATATGTAAATATGGCGGTACGAAGTTCGCCGGGTCAGCTAGTGATAATATAATAGTTGTATCCTTTTTCAACTAATGTATGCGCAGTGCGATGAAAGTAGATAGGAATAAATATATACTTTAAATACATACCAATCCATACCTAATATAATAAATTCGAAAGTAACTCAGTCTGCCTGTCTGTCTTTCTGTATGTCTGTCACGCTTTCGTGGCTAAACCGCTGCACCAATATCAATGAAATTTGTCATGGAGATACTTTGATTCTTGTGTAAGGACATAGGCTAATCTTTATCGCGATAACCGACATAGACTCGGGCGGAGTCGTGGGCAAAAGCTAGTGTTGCATAACATAAACATAATAGTTAGACCTACATTGCTCCTTGTAGTGGGAGACATAATTCAGCACATGTCGACTTGTAACTGTGACTACACTTTGGCCTAGTGGTTTAACGGTCACCACGCCGTTTCCTACTTTGCCAAGTGTCGTGGGTTCAAATCCCACGTAGGACAACACTTTGTGTGATCCACAAATTGTTGTTCTGAGTCTGGATGTTATTTGTGTCCGTTTCATGTATGTTTGTAAAGTCCCCCGCAACACAGGATTTATTCCTAGTGCGAGAGTTGTCTTTTTTAAGAAAAAAAAAAAGGAAAATAGGTTTTTAACCAACTTCAAAAAAGGAGGAGGTTCTCAATTCGACTGTATTTTTTGGTTTGTTACATCAAAACTTTCGAATGGGTGTACCGATTTTGATGATTCTTTTATAAAACAGCGTTGTCGTCCCTTATGAATGGTTAGTTTGAAGAGGGGCGAGGGACGTGAAAGAAACGACTGTAGTCCTGCCGGCACTTATGTGTCAATACAGTTTCCCTATAGTGGTTACTATATTTACATTTATAAATTTTATGAGTTTCAAAATGCGTTTCTGAACTAACATCACAATTTTTCCTAAAATTCTTAACACATTACATTATTTTCTGCACAAACTCTCAAATATGATTACAATTAACATTATGTACATAGTATAGTTTATTAGTTAGTCATCACTGTATAATTCGTATGCAAATGTCATTATTTCGAAGCAATTAAGTTCTACATTGCAAGAACGCACAAGGGTTATTGGCCCTATCTTGTGAGAAGACAGGCGTTGTTAGAGATACGAGATAATTAATCACTCGATCTTACCAACAAGCCTGATGCACTTCGATTATAATTACTGATTAATCGCTATTGATTATAGACATTAGAATCGAAATTATGCGAGACAATTGAAACTGTGTTTGTGTGTGTATATCGTTGAATAATAAAAAAAAAGTGTTGCCAGTAAAATTATTATTAGAGTTCTGGATATCTTTTATGACCACATGATGGATTAAGAATATGGAATGTCACCAACAAAGAAACAAGAGCTAAGATAATAAATTAAATTAAAAAGCTTTTTAAAAACAAGCTTTTACTGGAATGCCTCGAGACGAATCAAACGAGTCCAAACTCGATGATGTTGCGACGTTTCTTTACAGAATTCCTATGGCCACCTCTCAACTCCAGCATCAGATCAGCTCCATGTCATTATAATATGGTATTGTCAAACTGTATACAAATACTTGCAAAATTTCAGCAAAATCGGTTGAAGATATCTGCTTCAAAATTGAGTTGCAAGATTCCACCCGAACATACAAGCATACATACATTGCAAGTTAAAAAAAAAAAACTAGGCACGACAATAACAGCACTGCAAAGAAAAGGTCCTCTTACCAAACTTATCCTATATCAAGTCATGATAAATTAATGAATGTTGTGCACAGATTTAATAGAACGCCAGGTTAATATTAAGACGGATGTGATTGATACGCTCATAATTTGGTCCAGCGTTCTTTTCATTTCCTTCAAAAAATAAATACTTCTCTAAATATCGACAATAAACATAACAAATCTATATCACTCACAAAATAAGCATTTTTATATATATATTAAATACGTCCCGTACTTAATGAACAAAAATAAATATGGACAATAATACAAATAATAAATAATAACAAATCTCATTTTTGTATATTAAGCGCGGAACTCTAAAACTAACAAAGTATCATTTTTCCTTGAAAAAGAAGCAAGAATAAGTTACGCATTGAAATTAAGAAAGTGTTGAACTAAAAGTTTTTAACCAAAATAAATAGTTTTAGAATTGGATAAACCTCAAAACCTCTTTTCTAAGGACAGGTCTGTGTCGAACAGTGGCCGTTGATGATGCTGATACGCCATAATATAACTTGTACAAAAGTGAAGCACCTTAAAAGTCTGATCTCCCATTTGACGGGCAATTTCAGCACCACACGTCATTGACCAAAGTAAATAGTTCTCGTACCTTCCCTGACTTCCTTTCACTCACTTCAAGTAAAAGTCTTGAATAGTATCCGCAAAGGGAACTAAATCAAGCTCAAGGAAAGTAATTACGATTAAGTAACACATGACTACATCTGCAACAGGCATACACTTAATAGTTACTGTTCCTCGAAGCAGCCCAAACTAAATTCTAACTGGTCCCTTGTTGAATTTTAATTCAAATTCCAATCGGGTCGAACTTCTATTATTGCCAGTTCGTCAATAGAATTCTGAGTAAGTCTACCACTGAGCTATAGATCAAAGAATCAGTATTTTATTACATAAGTTTAGTAATTTTATTATTCTACAGTCACAAGCCAAATCTATATAAATAAAAATGAATCACTGCAATGTTAGTACACGCATAACTTCCGATCGACTGCACCAAATTGGATAATTCTTTTTGTATGTGTTTGCTATTGTCAGAACAAGCTTTGTATTTAATAAAATTATAAGAAAACCGGAACAAATATGGTGTGTAGGTACCTCAATATATTTTAATATTCGGTTGGCATTATGTATATTGAGGCTTTGTCTAGCAGTGGGCTATTAAAAACTGTTGATGTTATAATAATAATAATAATAACTTTATTGCAACAAAAGAGAATATATATTATGATGATTACATTGATATTTTTGTTACATTTTAGTGTGACTTCTAAGTCAGAGAACTGGACAAATATTCTATTACGTGATTTCTTTATAAAATGTATAAAAATGTTAGGAATATATTAGAACGTTTAATCGGAAATGTATGTACATACGTGGTTGGACTGACATTGTGATTGGAGGATGTGCGAAATGCGGAGGTTTAAATAAGATCATTCTACACCTTTGGAGATATAGTACTAGAATGTATTGTATATATGTATGAACAGAACAGAGTAAAGTGTTTCAAATTGTGTGTCATAACCCAAGAGAGACAAGTGTGTTGTTGTTTTTTTGGTATTGACTCTATCAGATTGTAAAATAAATTATTTTATTTCATCTCACATTATTTCAGAGCGTACTGGTACCCTTACTACTTACTTAATGAAAAACAATAAATAAAGTGAAAAGTTAAAACTACGTAAGAACTTTTGAAAAAATTTATGTCTAGCCTATGCTACCCAGGACGTTATTACCAATCTATTGACATCTCATTCATTAAAATCGGTTCAGTAGTGGAACATCTATACTTATATATATATACTAGCTGTTGCCCGTGGCTCCGCCCGCGTGTATGTCGGTTTTCGTGGCAAATAGTGTGTTATTCTGATGTATAAGCTATATTACTGTAAAGTTTCATCCGAATCCGTTCAGTAGTTTTTGCGTGAAGAATTAACAAACATACACACAAACTTCCGCCTTTATATATCCGAAGAGTTTGTTTGTTTGAACGCGCTAATCTCAGGAACTACTGATCAGATTTGAAAAATTATTTCAGCGTTAGATAGACCATTTATCGAGGAAGGCTATAGGCAGGCTATATATCATCACGCTAAAACCGATAGGAGCGGCGCATCAATGAAGAATGTTACAAAAACGGGGGAAAATTATTACGCTAAGGACAATAGGAGACGTAGGTAAACGACGTTGCTTGAGTCAGCTGCCAAAAAAAAACTATTTACTTTCCATTTCGTTTCGTTGTAGTTCGTGTAAAAAACCCAAGCATCGCTTTTATGTGATACTGTGGTACTCCATGACCATCCCACGATAAACAAACAAAACCACAATATCATCTCTGATATGAGTTACAATTTTTGTACCGTATCAGTTATCTATCGAAATGGTGTTTCCATGTCCCTGTCTGTACATTATATTAATGAAAGGGCGACCTGCCGGTTCGTGCTTCGCAAATCATTATCCCTTTTTTTCTAATACACATGGATCGGGTGTCGGGTGTGTTTTGTGTATGTGACACGCAATTTAATAGGGTTATACAGAGAAACAGGCCCACATTTTTTTACGTTCATTATGTACGTACTGTGATAAATTATAGTTTCATCCCGTTGGGATCTCATCGAGTCCATGAATGACATTGAAATAATAATAACTTTATTGTACACCAAAAGATTATAAAACAAAAACTTTAACAAAAAAAAACCGACTTCAAGAACTGGACCTAATTGAAATGGGGCGACTTCCACATACAGCGCAACAGAAATATACTACAGCGCTATCTACCGAAGTTACACTGAACTACGGATTAACGAAGGAAACTAAGAAACTACCAATCGTGAATCGCGCAGTGAAAGTTCTCGCACCGATAATCATATGTACAACATCCCAACCTCAACCGTTGGGCAGTTGGCCCGCCAGGCATGATCACCTCGCCTGGTCGGAGGACCCTCCCTTCGTGTTGGAGGGACATCACACCCGTTCCTCCACAGGGCCATACGGGAAGCACCAACGTTCAAATAAAAAAGAATCATCAAAATCTGTTCACCCAGTCAAAACTTCTGAGGTAACAAACATAAAAATAAAACAGTCGAATTCAGAACTTTTTTTTAAAGTCGGTTAAAAATTATTTAAAACAAGGTATGTAGGTACAAGTTGCGGTCTCATTGCTCGGAGGCAATGTCTTACAGACAACCAGACGAAATTAAAGCCTATTTTTGTCTCTATCTGTGATTATGTTGACATAAGAAAGGTAGTAGAGCCACGCTGATTTCAGCACGAACGGGCCGGCTCGACCGGGGCGGTACTACCCTCGCACAGAACATCAACGTTAAAATGACAGCATTCGTGCTGTCGTGTATCGTTGGTGAGTGCGAGACCCGAGGCCCAATGATGCAGAAGCATCACTTGGCCGCCATGGTGTGGGTCACCATGCCGCATTGTTGCATTGTCTGCATTCGCAGTGAGTATGGTGACCACGACTCTTGGATTCTGCTTATGCTTTCCATCAGGCAGAGTAGAGTCATTATGGCGGGCCATACATAAAAAAAAAAAAAACATAGAAAACACCCAAACTCCGAAACACATGCCTGGCGGGCCAACTGACCGCCCCCCCCCCCCCTGCAACTACTATAGTAAAAATAATTAATTAAATATCTTAGTGCCCGGTTGAGAGTCCACTACCACCCGGTCTTACATAACTAGATTTTGTCCGCGGCTCCGCAAGCGTATATGTCGATTATCGCTGTAAATAATGGCTAATGGCCATATAATAAAAATATTTTTATGATGTATAGTCCATTCGCTTGGATACGGTCTCATTGATCGCGCCGCCGCTCGCGCCGTCGCATTTGTGCCAAGCCACCACAAAATCAAAGAGCCAGCCTGCGGCGTACACCCACAAGCAAATCTGATTTGCCAATTTACTCCGTTGTATGAATTAATATATTCTTATTACACAACAATAACCATAATTGCGTGCGGGTGCACCGACACTATCTAAACGAATGGACTATAATAATAAAAGCTATATTATTGCAAAGTTTCATCTAAATCCGTTCAGTATCCATCTTCAAACTTCCATACAAACCTTCGCAATTGTAATATTAGAAGGATATGAGACTTAAGTTATCATCGCCAAAATGTATGTATGTCTCTTTAGAATTATAATTCGCACGGGTGGATTTCAGATGCGACGACACGATTCGTGCATTTTAAATCTGTAATATCTTCGAATATATTCATTTAAATTAGATACTGTAAAGGGCCATTTTGATCTATATTAAATGCACAATGCATTTAATTTACTTAATTGTGTAAGGATTAATTCTGTATTGCTTAAAATCACTTCGTAAATAAGCCATTATTTCTCGTAAAAAGAAAGGAATAAAAAATGGTTGTTGTGGGTTATCCCTAAGAGATGGACATATACCGTCACGGACTTTTTAGTAGTACTTTTTAAGGTGTACAATACTGTAGTACATTATTTTGATCTATCTCGTAGGGTGCAACCAGCGTTTGCAATGTAAGCGCAAAAAATGTGTTTAATTGCTACATCACATTAGAAACCTCGAAAATTAACAGTGTTTCCATACTATATTATGCATTTATTATACATAAAAACCTTCCTCTTGAATCACTCTATCTATTAAAGAAACCCGCATCAAAATCCGTTGCGCAGTTTTAAAGATTTAAGCAAACAAAGGGACATAGGGACAGAGAAAGCGACTTTGTTTTATAGTATGTAGTGAAGTGTATAAACATAGGTAGGTATACTACACAATATACTATTAGAGGCTATGCAGATGGATACATAATACACGTATTCATGAATTCAAATATTAACACTGAGCGCAGTGTTGAAACGCTACATAGGTCGTATGTGAAATTAAGTATAAAATTTATGAAACTCCGAAGGAATTTTAATGAGGCTTCAAGTTAACGTTTGTAAGGCAATATTTCTATTTTTTTTAACAAGGTGGAAAATGTTTGTGTTCTTGTCATAACTTTTCAGGAATTTTCTACCTTCAGGATGCTACTTGAATATTTGTTTTTGTCTGAAAATACTTTCGGTATTTACTTAGTGTAGTTTTTGTAATTTATGTGCAGGAGGATTCAATACACATATATACACTCCAAAATACAAGCAATTTTTTTATGATATAAGGGGCAAACGAGCAGACGTATCGCCTGATGGTAAGCGATTACCACCGCCCATGGACACCCGCAACACCAGAGGCATCACAAGTGCGTTGCCGGCCTTTTAAGAAGGAGTACGCTCTTTTCTTGAAGGTTTGAAGGTCGTATTGGTCCGGGAATACCGCACGCGACAGTTCATTCCACAGTTTTGTTGTGCGAGGCAGAAAGTTCTTGGAAAAGCGCACAGTTATGGACTGCCAACCATCTAGATGATGGGGATTAAACTTCTGTCGCGTAGGACGATGGCGGAAGGAGGCGGCAGGAATTAGTCCATATGGATAAAATTTGAAACAGATTAATCTTATGAAAGCCCGGTTTTTGGCTTTATTGTTACCTTATTCTTTCCCGTACGACATTGAGTAGGTGCAAGTAAGATAGCATACAGAATTTCATTATATTTTGCTCTCTACTATGGCACATGACTGCCGTCCAGACCCTGGAAGACAGTCATGTGCCATGCCAATCAGGGGAAATTTTCTATCGTCCAGGAAATTGGTGCTTACCAGCAGGGAAAATGTACTTACCTATTTCTATTAATAAACTAAAAAAAAAAAATACCAATGAAATTGAGAACCTCCTCCTTTTGGAAGTCGGTTAAAAAAACAGGTAAATTATTGTTCATGTTTTCAATAACTGTAATTAATTATATTTTATCACATAAATAACTGCTATGTAAGGTATTATAAATTTTCAGTTACGTTTTTGCCCGACTACAGCGAAGCAAATAGTTATATGGTAATAATAAATATGGCAGTCTACATATATGTGTCGTCAATACATTAATAGTAACGGCCCGGTTGAAGACTCATTTTTATCAAAAGTTTTTACGTAGCCAGGTTAGATTTTTTTAACCTATTTCTTGATTTCAGAAATCATGTAATTGCCTGAAAGTCAGTACTTACAGTTTAGGTTTAAATCACTACAAAGATTTCTTGTAATCCCAATTATTTGAAGAACAAAAGTAAGTCTCTTGTTAAAACGTAATTAACTACTAAGAATTTTCAGAAAAATGAAGACTGACTTTACAGAATTCTCATCAACAATGTCTTGTTAAATTTTACTGATCTTGCCGGGTGTAGCCTTAAGGCGATATTACAGCAACAATATATTTTGAAACTTTTAGTAGATATTTTTAGAAAAAATCTTAAGCATGTCATGAAATATTTTATGCCATTAAATATGATTTTTTTCCATAATTCACCATCTGCCCCCTTACCCAATATATCTTGCGTTATTTACTTTCTACAATCGTTTACGACTGTGTTCTCTTGTATTATTGGTTAATGTTTTGTTTTGACCACGTTAGCTGTACTGGAAAAATAAGCTAGAAAGGAAAACAATATTTCTTAAAAGCAAGTACAATTTTAACAAAAACAAAAACCGACTTCAAGGTTCGACTCGATTTCTCTTGGAAGCCATCATCAGATCTTAGTGTCCATATCATGGTATGACCGTTGGGATATCTCCTTTCCATTAAAAAAAGAATCATCAAAATCGGTTCATAAACGACGAAGTTATCCGCGAACACACAAAAAAAATGTATACGGTCGAAATCAGAAACCGCCTCCTTTTTTTAAGTCGGTTAATTAAAATAAAAGATCACGAATGAATATTAACTAGATGTTGAACTTTATTGGTAATCTGCGGTGAGCTGTTTGATTCGAATGACCTCGTAAGTTACCTACTACAAAATAATTGCATAGGTAGCAGTTTCTAAAGTATAAATGTCGTTTTCATAATAATATCTGATCTTCGTCCTTGCACAGTTTCTAGATAAAGTTCAGGTACAGTGAACAAACGCCCGACGTCTCTGGAAATGCAATATCTTCTCCAGTAACTATTTGAAACGATCTAGAAACTTCTATGTACTATGATATGATTGTGGTACAATTTAGAAGCGTCAGTAACAAAAGGGATTTGGACTATGTTAGAAAATAATACCAATTTACTAATACATTTTCAGTACTCGATTGAAAGGGCTGAAAAAACAGTGCTATACTGATAAAATGAAAACTAGACACGCAGATAGTGTAGTAGTGATCGGACTCCGGATAAACACTTATTTCTTTTTAAGTATATACCTACATCTATATAATAGGTCTTTACCTATGAAATTGCTGTTTTGTATGCAATAAGTGAAAGTACTTATTTTTTCAAACTTTTTATTTCGCTTATTCGAAGTAATTACCCATGCAATCGACGCATCTTTGCCAACGCATTGGCAGTTTATTGATGCCCTTCTTGTAAAAATCAGCTGGACGGGAGGCAACAAACTCTTCAAAGGCATTTTGTACTGCCTCTCGGGTATTGAATTTTTTACTCACTAAAAAGTTGTCTAAATTTTGGAAAAAGTAATAGTCGGTAGGTGCAAGGTCTGGTGAGTATGTATGGTGGATGAGGGAGAGCTTCCAACCCCAGCTCTTGCAGCTGCTTCACGACAACGCGCGACCCCATACTGCACAACAGACAGTCTCCAAGCTGCAAGCAATCAATAAACTGCCAATGCGTTGGCAAAGATGCGTCGATTGCATGGGTGATTAATTCGAATAACAGAAATAAAAAAGTTTGAAAAAATAAGTACTTTCACTTATTGCATACAAAACGGCAATTTCATAGGTAAAGACCTAATATATAAAAGAGGAAGGTGACTGACTGACTGACTGACATTTATTAACTGCCTCGGTGACGCAGTGGTAGCGTATGCGACTGCGGGTTCGATTCCCGAGTCATACCAAATGTTTGTATGATCTGCAAATATTTGTTTCGGAGTTTGGGTGTTTTCTATGTATAATATGTATGTATTTAATAAAAAAAAACTATATATGTATTATCAGTTGTCTAGTAACCATAACACAAGCTCTGCTTAGCTTGGGACTAGATGGCGTTGTGTGTTAGATGTCCGAAATATTGATTATTATTATTTATTATTACATACCCAGAGATCAACGCATAGCCCAAACCGCTGAAGCTAGAATCCTGAAATTTTGCATGTAGGTTCATCGTAAGTGAGCACTAAGAAAGGAATTTTTGAAATTCCACACCTAAGGGGGTAAATCAGGGGATGGAAGTCTGCGTGAGCGAAGCCGCGTGTAAAAGTTAGTATTATATACACAGAGGCATAAAAACCGATCGTGCTGGTCATAACACAATTATTTCTTTTGAGTGAGATTCGAGACCCTAAGCTAAGTAGTCAAATCACTAAGCACTAGAAAACTAATACTAAAACAACTAATTAAAGCGACACGTACAAACTCTGATACAATTTATAAAGCCTATGCAATCCGGGCCATAATTACGAATCTATCGACACCTCATTCATTTAAATCAGTTTAGTAATTTAGGCGCTAGGGCGCCACACTACTTCGTCGTGGTTGGGTAAAAATGAACTTTATTTTTAACCGACTTCCAAAAAGGAGGAGGTTCTATGTATCACTGTATGTATCTTTGTTTTTTTTATGTATGTTCACCGATTACTCCGTCAATTGTGGATCGATTTTGAAAAAAAACTTGTGTTCGATAGGGTATGCTCCCGAGGTGGTCCCATTGCCACCATATCAGGATCTGATGATGGGATCCGAGGGAAATCGAGAGAAACCCTCAATTTTATAGGCACATACTATGTTTTTCGTATGTTTTCTGTAGTGACACCGGTATTTGCGTCTGGTAGTCATCATTTTATAATGATGAGCTGATGATGTACAACTCCTTAACGGTTAGGAGTTGGAGGATAAATCTTTAAGTATCATATATATGTTACCTTTAGTCGTATTATTTCAAATTATTTAGGTAAGCTGATGATGGAAGGTGGAAGATACAACTCCTCAACGATTAGGAGTTGGAGGATAATTCTTTCAATTTCATACGTATCTAAAGACCTTTAGTCGTATACTTTCAAGTTATTTAGGTGAGCTGATGATAGAAGTATTGCAATGGGCAATACTTCTATCATAAGAAGGTTAAACTCTTCAACAGTTAGGGATTAGAGGATGATTTTAATATTACACGTACGTATAGACCTTAATTTGTATTCTTGATGACGAAATTTGATGAAATAGTTTAACTTCTTAACGTTAAAATCTTATCTTAAAAGTTTAAATAAACTGGTTCTTCAAAAATTGCTCATGCCTAATTCTTTATTCATTTAAATAGTAGTATCATAATGTGTGCTAGGTACCTAATCTGTTTGAAGTCGGTGCTAAGCCAAAAAGAATACAAACGAACAATTACAAAAGTCTAAGCGATAGTCACTTGGCACCGACTTCAAACAGATTCTAGGTAGGTAGCACACATAATAATACTACTATTTAAATGAATAAAGAATTAGGTATAGGCAATTTATGAAGAACCAGTTTATTTTACGCTTTTAAGTGTTTTTTTGGCAGAGAGTTTCCGTTGGATGTTTTTTGGAAGTCGGGTTTTTTTTCAAGAATACTTTTTATTTTCAAAGACGCCGCCAACCTATCGTAAAAACAGTAATACAGTACGAAGTTATTCCAGCCAGTTGTGCAAATAAGTTTTAAATTAAAACTGAGGTCTCCGCTTCACTCCTATGCAGTTCATTCCTTGTAACATACGATAAAGTAAATAAATGTTTTAAGGATGTTACAAACATAGTTGAATTAAGTTTCTTTAACTGCCTCGCTGGCGCAAGTGGTAACTTAAGAGACTGCTGTGCTGAGGTCTCGGGTACGATTCCCGGGTCGGACCAAATGTTTGTGTGAACTGCAAATATTTGTTTCGGAGTTTGGGTGTTTTCTATGTATAATACGTATGTATATACAAGAAAAATATTATTTATGTATTTATATCAGTTGTCTATACCAATGTCTATAACCCATAACACAAGCTCTGCTTAGCTTCGGACCAGATGGCGTTGTGTTATGTGTCCAAAATATTTATTATTATTAAGTATTTTTGTACATTTTTTAACTGGCAACCATAGATTATTGTAAACAGGAAATATACAACTTTAATTTTGCATTAAGAATGCCTTGGGCATTAAGCCCGCCGATGTAGATGTGTGTATGAAGTTTTAAAATTAATAAACACTTGACCTGATGTTGTTACTGTACTGTACTGTTATGTGTAGTACCTTATGTATTTAATATGTATATTAACACACAAATACATTGATTGTTCAAAAATAGTATTTTTCTACAGTATCGGTATCGAAATGTCATTTAGAATTACATAGTTTTAACAAAAGGTCTTTCTGACTTTGAGGTCCCAAGGTATTGTTATTATTACATAATCAAAATAATATGTACCTTTATTACATAATCAAAATAATACCTTCGCGCTATAAAAGTATCATCTACTCAGGTAGTACCTTTGCAATTAATTAGAGGACAAATTGAGGAGAGAAGCTTTTGAAACCGAAAGCTATCTCAACTTATTTGCATATTAACTTGTAGTGTTAGGAGAATTTCGATAACCTAACGGCGGAGGTATACAAGCTGTTCTTAAACGTAGATTTTGTTTACTGGCAAGAAGACACTCTAGCTTACGAGTTACCAACCATTGTTAGGATAAATATCGTGTATACTATGGTCGTTTTATTAGGTGTATCGTCGGCGATGACCTTTGTAGTGCCCATTGCTATACATTTTGTCATATAATAGTAAAACCTATACAAATAAATGACCCACACTATGACGTCCTAGTGAGATGCTTTTTCACAGTCCGCTTAAAGGACCCGGGATCATAGAGATGGAAACACGTGCGCTGGTAGTGAAATCCAGGTTTTAACTATGCGGCACAGGAAGTAATAAGTATACTATTGCGCAGTTGCGTCTTGAATTATAGTAGGAAAAAATAGTTTAAAAAAAAACTAAATAAACATGCTTTTATAAATAAACAAAACTTAAAAGTAGAAAATAAATTTAAAGTAAAAAAGCGTGGGGCGACATTATTGAAATATTTTCAAAAAGCACCACACGCTTTTTTTACATTAAAATTATTTTAAAAGCATGTTAGTTTAGTTTTTTAAAACTATTTGTTTTTAGAAAGAACTATTATTATTTTTTAGTTTTTTTTTTCAAATAATTGTACCTATTGTCATCGGCCCTTGACCCGTGTGCAAATTTTCAAGTTAATCAGACTCCTAGAAGTAGGTGAAAATGAAGTGAAAAGATCCCTTTACATATATACACATATATACAGGTCAAGCTTATAAAAAGCGTGTTAAAAATGTTAGAATTTAAAGACCTTCGATACGTTCGGGATACGTTCGAGGTAGTAGAGCCACGCTGATTTCAGCACGAATGGGCCGGCTCGACCGGGGCGGTACTACCCTCGCACAGAAAATCAACGTAAAATGACCACGTTCGTGCTGTCGTGTTTCGTTGGTGAGTGCGAGACCGGAGGCCCAAGTAGTCTAGTCAACAAGTTCCATACTTGTTGACTAGACTAAAAGATGCAGCAGCATCACTAGGCCGCCATGGTGTGGGTCGCCATACTGCATTGTCTGCATTCGCATTGAGTATGGCGACCAATACTCTTGGATTCTGCTTATGCTTTCCATCAGGCAGAGTAGAGTCATTTTGGCGGGCCAAACATAAAAAAAAAAAAAAAAAAAACCTCTCTCTTCCGATTTCGAGATACCTATAGGTCTAAATACGGACTCATAAACTGCATCAAACTTCAGGATTACTTTGAAATGATTTTTTTAATAAGTATGCAAACTTTTTAGATTAAATTTTAATGGGAGGGCTTGGATCGACGAACGATTGGTAGAAATTTAAATTTAAACCAGTCTACGGTTTCTAGAATATACAGAAGGTTTGTGGAGACAGGTTCTTACAAAAGGAGACGTGGTACAGGCAGAACTCGAGCAACCACCGTTCGTGATGACCGATTTATTGTTACAACTTCCCTGCGAAATCGTTTCCTCACGTCAGTTAACATCAAAAGAGAGCTTAATGAAGTGCGTGGAGTAAACGTTAGTGCACGAACAATGAGAATAAGGTTAAAGGAAGCGGATATCTAAGATTTGCGCGTGATCACCTAAATTGGACAGATGAGCAATGGGCCTCCGTATTGTTCACAGACGAGTGTAGAACATGTTTATATGGTGCAGAGGGTCGCAGAAAGTCTATCATCGACGTGGGGAGCGATATGCTCAAAGTTGCATTGAGGAGCGTGTTCCTTTTGGAGGCGGTTCGTGCCGGTCTGGGGTGGCATATCGATGAACGGGCGAACAGAACTTGTGTTCATAGACATGGTCCGTCAAAACGGTAGTAGAGGGGGTTTGACTGCACATCGCTACATAACAGAGATCTTAGAAGATCACGTGGTGCCTTACATGGGATTTATAGGCGAAAATTTTACTTTACAGCAGGATAATGCCCGGCCGCACGCTGCTGCACAAGTTCGACAATATTGCGAAGAGGTTGGGATACGTACAATGAATTGGCCAGCTCGCAGCCCGGATCTTAATCCCATTGAGCATCTTTGGGACAATTTAAAAAGAGCTTTATATGCGAGAAATCCTGTTCCTACGACAGTGGCACAACTAAGAACAGCACTTTCAGAAGAATGGGACAATATTCCGCAAGATGTTTTAATAACCCTAATCAAATCTATGCAGAACCTATTAGAATCCATAATAAGGGTACGTGGAGGTAATACACCTTATTAAAACATAAAAAAACCCTTGCATAAAGCTTGTGTCTATTGTTAAAACCAATTTTTTTAACAATAGACACAAGCTACGACCCTACGCTGTTTTAAAGTTAACGAACCAATCTAGACGTTTCAATTTAAATCTGTGTAGAAAGTTTGCATACTTGGTTAAATTATTTATTTCAAAGTCGTTTTTTACTTTGATGCAGTTTATGAGTCCGTCAGTGTATATTATTATGCATGTCTGTACATCGGATCATTTACGATTGAATCATTCTTTCTGCCTCAGTGGGGCAGTGGTAGCGTATGCGACTGCTGTGCTTAAGGTCTCGGGTTCGATTTCCGGGTCGGACCAAATGTTTCTATGATCTGGAAATATTTGTTTCGGAGCTTGGTTGTTTTCTACGGACCAAATGTTTCTATGATCTGGAAATATTTGTTTCCGAGCTTGGTTGTTTTCTATGTATAATATGTATGTATTTACAAAAAAAAAGTATTTATTGTATTTATATCCATATAATATCCATCCATACACATAACACAAGCTTAGCTTAGCTTGGGACTAGACGGCGTTGTTCGAAATATTTATTTATTTATTAGTTCTTATCACATTTTACCAAGTAAACAATATTCTACAGGATTACTACTACTACAGTTTTTTGCATTTGTAAACTTGTTCTGCATACAAAATTGCGGTTTCCTAATGCTAAAATGAGCTTGAAATTCTACCTAATTCCTACTATCATTAAACATGCGAAAGCCTCCAAAGCAATTAGCACAGATAACATAGGAGCTCGCTTTACTGTCGACTGGCTGAGTTCTGAGTTTACTATTCAAAGGGAAATGCGGATAGTACTGCAGGAAATCTAATTTGATTCTTGCAAAATTCTCATTAAAAGCGGTATTTGTGATGCAAGAGAAATATGAGAATATGTAAAGTGAAGTTTTAGATATGGAAATAATTAGGTATAACAAACTAACCCACGCAACTACGTCTGAATCTCTTTTCAATCATGCTTGGCTCCTATTTGTCTAAGCGTGATGTTAACTATCCTATCTTTATCACGTCAGCAAAATACACATTTAAAAAAACTTGCTAACGTACTAGCAATTCTATACCCAGTAAAATATTTTGATGCGCCATTCTACAAAAGGCATTCAAAACAGTTGAAACCTTTACTACCAGTAAGCACAATGTGATGGAGGTTTTAATAAATGTATGTGATACTAAGCTACGACTCTTTATATGCCAGTATTAACCATAAAAACGGGTTACACACCTATAAACGACTACTTAAAATGTACATACATTTCTTTCCACGTCAAAATTGAATGCAAACAACCTGTTTAATTTAATAAAACCTTTAAAATATACTACAAATGTTCCACGCACGTGTCTCGATTATACAATATGTTACATAGAGGCTACGTTTTGGGATCGTATGTATATTATGATAAATAAATGTAATTGAGTTAGACAGAAAATAAATTGTTTGTTGAGAAAGGAAAATAGTCATAAATGGTATATGATTCTTGTTATATGTTTGGAGTATATTATCTTTATTAAATTTCGTTAATAGGTCGGCCTCACAGAAAACCGGTATGAAACAGCGTTTGTGCTGTGTTTCACCGAGTGAGTGAGAATACCGGAGGCCCATACCTTAACCCCTACCTCCATCCCCGTCTCCATTCCTTAAAGGCCGGCAATGCACTTGTGATGCCTCTGGTGTCGCGGGCGTCCATGGGCGGCGGTAATCGCTTACCATCAGGTGATACGTCAGCTCGTTTGCCCCCTATTCCATAAAAAAAACGCGTAAATAGAAGCATATGTGACAATCTGATGTCGGTCTACCAGTTGTCGAAATTCAACCATAATATTTTTTTTTTTGCTTTCTGCAGTCCTCCTCGTTATAAACTTTAACTGTGCCCCTCTCCTACGTCTCCTCCTTTTTATACTCCTCTGTTCGGACTATTTTCGTAAAAAATTATACAAAGTTTTTGCTTTTGTCAGCGATTCCGCCCACGTGTGTATCGGTTATCCCAGTGAAGAGTGCTCTATGTCCCTCTTCAAGAATCAAAGTATGTCCATGTCAAATTTCATTGAAATCGGTAGTGGTTTACAGACAGACAGAGTTTCTTAGTTTATAATATTAGTACGTATGGATTAGAATGAAGCTTGGCGATTTAGCGAAAACGAATAGATTCTTTGTTTTGTTTCAAACTTCAAAATAAATGAATTAGGTTATCTAAATAGAACAAAATTACAAAGACATCCTAAGCAGTTTGTGTGGGCAAAACATCTTGATAAGTCTTCCAGGGGATATATGTAGGGAATGCTAGAGGACGGAGCCATAATTTTGAATAGCACACATTAGCATAGTCATTACATAACATGGGTACCTAAAGCGATTGGCCGCCAGATATTCGTTGAAGACGATTACAAGATATTTTATAACATAAACCAGATACTATTATTGGAGAATCATTTCTGTTCGAAGAGCACTTAAAGATGAATTATAATAAACAGACAATATCAAATGTTACGTAATCATACTTTTCTTGGAAACGGCTCCTGTACTACTGTTTATGAAACAAAATATTCGATAGGAAATGTAGCAATTTTCTTTGTGTGAAACGATTTAGTGTAATTTTGTGTATATTCGACTATATGAATAGTGGTCACTACGCTGCCGGTTTCTACTACACTATTGTGTAAGGACACACACACGGAGTGATAAAATATTTGGTCAAAATATTGACGCAAACCAAATGGGTTGTGTCAAGATTTCATTCTCTTTCAACGCTGTTGTCTAGCGTAGTTTGCCGCCATAGTCGGTTTTTGTGACTCTAATAGGGGTGATGTACCAATTTCTTAATTCGTAACTACAAGGAATGCTATCATCATACATCATCAGCCTATCGCAGTCCACTGCTGGACATAGGCCTCTCCAATTGCACGCCACTTAGATCGATCCTCGGCTTCTCGCATCCAGCTTCTGCCAGCCGTCTTGCGTAAATCATCACTCCACCTGGCCTGTGGACGTCCTACACAAGGAATGCTATAATGCGTCTAAAATATAAGGGCTCCAGGAAAACGTGTTATAAAGCTATCCGGTTTAACATAAACCTTCCTCTTTGGTACCGTAATACCGTCTGTAATAACAGTTACGGTTCAGAATTCTACACCGCGTTTCTCTAAAACAACGCTTAGTAGCAGTAACAATGCATGACAATTCTCGGTAAAACCCGTGTGTGGGGTATTTTAAGATTCATGCTATTATAACACAAGTGATTCATACACGGCACATGCAATGCGATCATTATAACTATTTGTATTTCGTCCGGTTTGATTTGTAAACAGCCGAGGTTACAACACTACGTCTGGGTACCTTAATTGTTATATCTTAGAAGATTAGGTTTTCTATATTTTGGATTAGGTATTCTTTAAAAATCTTTTTTTTTTCAATGTTTGGCCCTGCCAAAATGACTCTACTCTGCCTAATGGAAAGCATAAGCAGAATCCAAGAGTGGTGGTCACCATACTCACTGCAAATGCAGACAATGCAACAATGCATCATGGTGACTCACACCATGGCGGCCTAGTGATGCTTCTGCATCATTGGACCTCCGGTCGCGCACTCACCAACGAAACACGACAGCACGATCGCTGTCATTTTACGTTGATTTTCTGTGCGAGGGTAGTACCGCCCCGGTCGAGATGGCCCGTTTGTGCTGAAATTATCGTGGCTCTACTACCTTGGATCATTTGTACAAATTGTTCAATTAGAGAATGGTTATTAAAGCTGACCCGCAGTATTTTTGATAGACGTGCCACTTCTATAGGATTCTATTGGCTGGAGAGTGATATTATAAATCTATGGCCTTCTTCAATATAACAAACACTAAATGTGATGTGAATGTGAATAGCGTGCACTAACAAACAATCAGTCAAAAATCCTAAAAAAACTGTTGTTTTGGGATTAACTTCAATAAAGACTCCCTTAATTAGATTTTCGTCAATATATTTAATGTGCAGAGATATCGATCTATCACAATTTTATTTTATTATATGTATAGATGTAAACTTATAGGTACACACGCTATTTTTGATCTCCGAAGGACGAAGGGATTAAGAATGGTCACACTTTATTAGGCTAACTTGGCTGGGATTGCTTAACTTTAGATGTGCTAAAGTACTCGGTTATGGGCCTCTAATATTATTACTCGTATTACCATACCGTTCCTTAAATTATTTTCAAATCTTACTTACCTCTTTGTCTATCATAGGCGTTGATACATTCACTGGTTTGAAACTGGCTCACTAAAGCTGTCTTGCCCACACCTGGAGCTCCGACCATGGCTACGCGGTGACATGCGACTGGTTTGCGTTCTCCCGTGGTCTCTGGAGCGGACAGCGCTGGTGATGACGGTGCGAGGGACCCGGAGCGGGAGCGGCGACGTCGGAACGAGTCTCCTCTGTTTACTATTCCTGTTGAAGAAAATTCTTAATTAATTAAGTAACTTAACCAACTAAGTTTTAGAAGTGACTAGCTTTTGAACGCGGCTCCGCCCACCTGTAAGTCGGTTATTGCCACTAAAAGTAGCCTATGTCCTTCCTCAAGGATCGAAGTATCTCCATGCAAAATTTCATTGAAATTGGTGCAGCGGTTTTCCCTTCAAGCGTAACAGACAGAGAGACTGAATTACTTTCGAGTTTATTATATTACAGAATGGATCAAAGGTGTGATATAGCTATATATTTAAGTAAAGCTGTAAGTGTATGGCAAAGTTTCCCTAATTAACTATGAGCGTTAATATCGCTAACGTTTTCTTACTACCATGAAACTCGAAGATTGGTAGGGCATATAATATGTTTCTTTGGACCTTCATCATCTATGAAAATTTCAACAGTCTATCAGAGTTCTAGAGATACAGCCTGGTGACAGACGGACAGAGAGATAGACGGACAGCGGAGTCTTAGTAATAGAGTCCCGTTTCACCCTTTGAGTACAGAACCCTAATTACAATATGTGTATAAAGAAAAAAAATAGCTTAGTGGTTTGTGTCGTTAGTAAAAGTTAAAGCAGTAAGTGTTTGTATTTTTTTGTGTTGTACATTGCTATTTCAAAACGAAATGTTCTCAATTAAAAACAAATATTGCGTGCTCCAAACAGCGCAGCTAGCTGCGGTTACAAAACTTTGGAGCACGCTATATAGTTTCACACAGAAACAAAATAGCGTAAAGGAATATTTATATGTTTCAGAATAAATTTTATGTGAAAGAATTCTTATGAGAAAATGTTGTTTTGTAGAGCATAGTAAGAGAATAAGACAGAGAAAGAGTCAGAGAAAGAAAGACAGAAGATCAACATAAAGTGACAACGTTCGTGCTGTCATGTTTCGTTGGTGAGTGCGATACTGGAGCATAGAGCTATTTTAGATAGAGTGGCGGTTAGAAAGAGAGAGAGGATCGCGGTACCCCGTTTGTCTTACTCTACAGAGGTATGCGCAGAGAGAGAGACAGATGGGTACCGCGATCGTCTCTCTCTAACCAAGGAACGGCTGGAGGCCTGGCTCCCCTACTCTATCTATAAAACCTCTATGTACTGGAGGCCCAATGATACAGAAGCATCACTAGCCCGCAATGGTGTGGGTCACCATGCTGCATCGTTGCATTGTCTGCATTCGTAATGAGTATGGTGACCACAAATCTTGATTTCTGCTTATGCTTTCTATCAGGCAGAATAGAGTCATTTTGGCAGGTCCACACATTAAAAAACGTCGTAAAAAGAATCTTCTCTTATTGAAAAGAAGAATAAACTTTATTTCACTGAGACTATTTATTTATTATGTTATTATTTTATACTAGCTGTTGCCCGTGGCTCCGCCCGCGTGTATATCGGTTATCGCTGCAAATAATAGCCTATGTGTTATATTGATGTATAAGGTATTTTACTGTAAAGTTTCATCCAAATCCGTTTAGTAGTTTTTGCGTGAAAGAGTAACAAACATCCATCCACACTTACAAACTTTCACGTTTATAATATTGGTAGGGTTTGTGTAGAGGTTGACTTTATAAACATACTTGAAATTAACACAAAGAACACCTAGACTCAGGACAATAATTTCTGGATCTCACAAAGTGTTGTCCCATGTCAGATTTGAACCGACAACACTAGGCACAGTAGAAAGCGGCATGCAGTTATTTGTATGACTACGATCGGTTCTATATTTTCGTAAGTCATAAAATAGGTCACGGTATTTAGACTCAGAGTGTACAAATTGTAATGTTCCTATTAATAACAATTTACAAATAGCGCCAGAAATATGAGCATTGTTTTCCAAATATATATTTGTACATTATCCATAATAAGTTGGTATCAAATTTAGAGTCTTACGAGAAACTAACTCTTAGCTAAATATTTGTGATATAAATTTATAATATTTCGATTTCTGGGAACTATACGACAAGTTAGATTGTATTTAGACACAAATATTAGTTAGTTTGGTTTAGTTAGTAGTTAAGGTTCGAATAATTAAAGAAACAACTACCAAAATATAGTTGATTATTAACACTCAGCTGAATGATCGCCGAGGTAGATGGGTTAATCACTTATATCAATCAATTAGATATTTATCGCTCTGTAGCTCAAACTGAACTGAACTGCGGTTTCTTTATTTATATTTTATTTTTGTTGTTAGCCTTAGACGGGGTTCTACAATTTTACGCGGGTTTTTTGGTGAGCGCTGTGACCTCTTAACCGATGGCCGAATTGCGGTCAACGAGTTGCCTTTTTATATTAGACGCCACTGGGATTGGTTCATACTCGAAAATTCCAAACGCCACAGAATATTCGCTCGAGACCAACGCAAAATATCAAAAAAGCAAACGCTCTATCATATAATCAATCTTTATTCGACCTTGCGTTTATTATGGTAAGGTGCATTGTTCAGAGCCATAATGCATTATTGTTATAATATTATTGTTTTGTAACAATATATAAGTAAATCATATTTACATAGTTATTTGTCACGTACAAATGTTACTGTATAAATAAAATCGTCGCAGGAAAAAAAAAACTACGTAAAAGTATCCTATGTCCGTCTCCTGGTTCTAAGCTACATCCCCATCAATTTTCAGTCAAATCGGATCAGCCGTTCTTGAGTTATAAATAGTGTAACTAACACGACTTTCTTTTATATATATAGATGTAAGTATAGATAGATCTATCATTGATAAAATGAGAACACGGAGTGTCATCATCCTTATTCATCCTGAGGGTGTCAAATACCGACTAAAAGAGCAAATTACGCACGCAAAAGAGAGAAAAAATTAACCTTATTCCAACCGGTCTAGCCAGCGTGGCATAAAAAGAGATATCTATGTCCAGCAGTGTATTTTTTAGCTGAATTTATTCCTATGGTCGTGGGTTTTCCCTTATTAGAGATTATACAAAACTGTGACTTCTAAACTGGCGGTAGGCTTTAAGGGTTAATTTACTGACAATTCTCTAACGTGGGAGAGCTACGCTTCGGCATGAATGGGCCGGCTCGACCGGAGTGATACCACGGCCTCACAGAAAACCGGTGTGTATTAGTGCTTAGGCTGTGTTTCACCTCCCATACCCCACCCCTCTCCCTATCTCCTCCCCCCCATCCCCCAAAGGCCGGCAACGCACTTGTGACGCTTCTGGTGTTGCAGGTGTCCATGGGCGGCAGTAATCGCTTACCATCAGGCGATACGTCTGCTCGTTTGCCAGCCCATACAAAAAAAACCGTTTGGAAATTGAGTTACGGATATGTTCCCTTATTCCCTGCTCTTCTAATTAATATCTGTGAATAATATGGTTATATCCCAAAACTTGGTTACTAAATAAAAGACACCCATACTTCTTTATAGCTGCCTCGGTGGCGTAGTGGTAGTGTAGGTATGTTTGTGACTGCTGTCCTTGAGGTTTCGGGTTCGATTCCCGGGTCGGACCAAATGCCTGTATGATCTGCAACATTTGTTTTGCAGTTTGGGTGTTTTCTATGTAGAATATGTAGGTATGTATTTACAAAAAAAAGTATACATGTCTACATTTGTTGGCAACAAAAATTGTCAAAAAATGTTGAGAAGAGTGTTTCCTTTTTTGGCGGTAATAATCAAAAGATTACGCTTGTTGCAAATATATATTGGCACCAGTGGTGACGCTTAGTTCTAATGTTTTTCAAATTGTTGGCGACTCGGTGTAGACACAATGGAAACAAAAGATAGCGATTTTTTGAAATGTTGGAAACATTTTTATAGGTAGTAGAGCCACGCTGATTTCAGCATGAATGGGCCGGCTCGACCGGGGCGGTACTACCCTCGCACAGAAAATCAACATAAAATGACAGCGTGCTGTCGTGTTTCGTTGGTGAGTGCGAGACCGGAGGCCCAAATAGTCTAGTCAACAAGTTCCTTACTTGTTGACTAAAAGTATGTACACCGGGACTTTCTTGGTCGGTTGTTACGGTCGCCACGTGTTTCGAACACGGAACTTCGGTGACTGCGTGCAGAAATAATCTTGTATGAACACGCTCTTAGTTGGAAAACCACAAATTTGTACTCCATGCGTGTTAAAAGGCAATATGTAGCATGTCAGCATGTTCGGTTAGGGTGCGGTAACGACCTCACCGGCAATATCTGGTACATAGGCGTTAGGTAATTCTGCACTTTTCATCACTTAAATTAACGGAGCATGGTGTATCTATAGCGTTATTGTATTCAGTAACAAATTTTTGGGCAGTTTCTAGTATTTAAAAAAAAACCGACTTCCAAAAAACATCCAACGAAAACTCTCTGCCAAAAAAACACTTAAAAGCGTAAAATAAACTGGTTCTTCATAAATTGCCTATACCTAATTCTTTATTCATTTAAATAGTAGTGTTATAATGTGACTTCAAACAGATTTTAGGCACCTAGCACACATTATAACACTACTATTTAAATGAATAAAGAATTAGGTATAGGCAATTTATGAAGAACCAGTTTATTTTACGCTTTTTAGTGTTTTTTTGGCAGAGAGTTTTCGTTGGATGTTTTTTGGAAGTCGTTTTTTTTTTTTATAAAGAGTTTTTATTTTTCAGTTTTTAGTGCAAACAATCGTAGGTAAGTTGAACTATTTCATCAAATTTCATCATCAAGAATACAAATTAAGGTCTATACGTACGTGTAATATTAAAATCATCCTCTAATCCCTAACTGTTGAAGAGTTTAACCTTTTATCATGAGCTCACCTAAATAATTTGAAAGTATACGACTGAAGGTCTTTAGATACGTATGAAATTGAAAGAATTATCCTCCAACTCCTAACCGTTGAGGAGTTGTACCTTCCACCTTCCATCATCAGCTTACCTAAATAATTTGAAAGAATACGACTAAAGGTAACATATGTACATATGATATTTAAAGATTTATCCTCCAACTCCTAACCGTTAAGGAGTTGTACCTTACATCATCAGCTCATCATCATAAAATGATGACTACCAGACGCAAATACCGGTGCAACTTCAGAAAATATACGAAAAACATAGTATGTGCCTATAAAAAATGAGGGTTTCCCTCGATTTCCCTGGGATTCCATCATCAGATCCTGATATGCTGGCAATGGGACCACCTCTGAAGCATACCCTTTCGAATACAAAAAAAAAATTCAAAATCGGTCCACAACTGACGGAGTAATCGGTGAACATACATAAAAAAAAAAAAAACATACAGTGGAACATAGAACCTCCTCCTTTCTGGAAGTCGGTTAAAAAGTGGCTTTCACTGGCCTCGTAAACGTATCGTAATTTCTCATTCTAATTTTGTTACTATTAATTCTTTCGTATTCTGAATATGATGTAGAGTATTTGTTGTAGTCGATCAGCCGCATTAAATACGTACAAAGATTAATATTCCTGAAAATTATTGGAAGTTGTATGAAAAATTCAAGGTAGTAGAGCCACGCTGATTTCAGCACAAACGGGCCGGCTCGACCGGGGCGGTACTACCCTCGCACAGAAGATCAACGTAAAATGACAGCGTGCTGTCGTGTTTCGTCGGTGAGTGCGAGACCAGAGGCTCAATGAGAAGCATCACCAGCCCGCCATAGTGTGGGTCAACATGCTGCATTGTCGCATTGTCTGCATTCGCAGTGAGTATGGTAAACATCACTCTTGGATTCTGCTTATGCTTTCCATCAGGCAGAGTAGAGTCATTTTGGGAGGGCCAAACATAAAAAAAGGGGTTTCATTAAGGTGACGTCAAAGGAAGACCTTCAGAATACTAGCAGACTTTGTCCACCTTATACCAGTACAGTAAGTAGCTACACCATACCAAATAGACTACCCTACTTAACTATTTATATTATTATTTTTTTTTGGAAATTCGTATTACATTTATTTATTAAATACTCATATATATATATATTGTATATGTATTTTTTTTTTATATATATATATCAACCTGTAAATGCAGTCCAATCTTTCCAGCACACAAATACGTTTATCGTCGGTTGCGTGCATTTGGCGCCGTTGTAGTGTGTCGGCCACTCGTTTTATGGTTTGACGTCAATAACGTTTAGTAGCTACAATAAAACTGACGTCGCGTCATGAAGCTAAATCTGGGGTTTGTGCACTCATTCGCAAAGGGCCGGGAAAACATTGGATGGGTTAAGTGATGATGAAGGTTTGGAAAAATTGATTGTAATATTTGGGGCACTTGTGAAAGGATTGGAAATGGACGTTTTAGTTTTTAGGGTTCCTGAAGAGAAAAAGGACCCTAATAAGCTCACTTTGTCGCTTGTCTTTCTTTCTTTCTGTTTTTATCAGAAATGGGTACAATAATAGTTGCTGTTTACGTTTGCAGTTCCTTGAAAATGCAAAAGAATGCCACTTTTCAGTTAATAGCTAAACAATTTGAACCATTTTAAGGGGCACTCTCTACAGAAGTACCTGGTCTAAACGCCCAGCGATTAAAGTTTATAATATGGATAAACATTTTAATATCATAAAACGCTATCCTAATTATTATTATAAATGTAAATGCAAGATTGTTTGTTACGCTTTCACGCGAAAACTACTTAACCGATCATCATGAAACTTTGTACACATATTCTTGTAGATATTAGAAGTAACATAGGATAACTTTTTATTAAATACGGCGAAAGCTAGTCATTTATATACTGCAAGTTACTCAAATAAATGCATAAAAGCAATCTATCGCCATTTCTTTCTATTGAATCTAGAAAATAAAATACTGAACGAGTCTGAGCTTGCAACTCTGTAGTTTTATTGAACTATAAACTTAGGCAATTGTTTATGTAATTATGTTTCCATTGCAACTATATAAACTCTTTTGTCATTGATCTTTTCATCAGTGAAGTTCTAACAGTGCATAAGCATCTTTTTGTGCTTTACCATTCTAATTCAATTCAATGAAGATGGACTATTGGCTTTAGTTTGGAGTTAGCTGATCCATACTGTCGCGTCGTCCACATTTTAAGTGACACTGACACTACATAAGTAATAAAACCATACTAATATTGAAAATTCGAAAGTTACTCTGTCTGCCTGTTACGCTTTCGCTGTCACGCTGTTACCGATTTCTATGAAATTTTTCATGAAGATACTTTGATTCTTGAGGTAGGATATAAGCTATTCTTTACCAGAATAATTATACAAACGACTTATTTATTTACACAAACTTCCTGCAAACATATTGCACAAGGCGGACCTAATGCCACAGGCATTATCTTCCAGTCAAACCTGTTGCAAAAATGTGTGTGGCAGGCGTATTTTAAAAAGAAGTATTACGATAGATTAAATTGAAATATATTACAAACTAAGGATTCTACAGATATATACACTTACACGCGGGCGGAACCATGAGCAAAAGGTAGTGATATTTATAAACTTAGACTTATTTGGTTGGTAATAATACATTTTTAAACCAATCATCTTGGTCTATATCTATTATATAAAGTATGTATGTAAATTCTTATCACAAGTTCAACACTGAGGTAGAAAACCTGCAGTTGCACATACACACACAGTCGGGTCTTCTGGCAATATGCCGCGTTAAATGTTGCCCACATACAGCCGGCACAAAATAATCGATCCACTCGATAGCCGTACGGTTCCGATCTACTCTCGATTTTACAAATCGTAAAAGGTATTCTTGTAGTGTAGTATTAAGCCATCGTTGACTTTAATGTGAATAAACCTTATTAAAGTTATTGATATTCTGTTAGTCTGCACTACAAGTCTGTTTTATGACATTAAATTTAGAATATCGAGAGCATACATTTTGACTGAACTTTACGAGAATATTGACCTTCAGGTCTTACGGAATCCGAGGCTAATCTTTGTAAGTGAGAAATGTTACCGGAGCCTCAAACTGCTATAGCCTAATTCTGGATGAAACCAAAGGACGGCAACGGGATTGTCTTTGCCTTTTATGTCATAACAAAAAATCGATGTTAATCGAAGTTTCAATAATAGTGTCACCTGCTTACTGACGTACAATGACGTTGGTTCCCGCCAAACGCCAAGTGTTTACTACCTCTCTGGTTAGCCTTTCATTGTTTATGGCGATCTAATTTTGAATACAAAGTTTTAGCTTTATTTATAGCAGACGTGATTTCTACATTTCATGCCATTTGCTTTCATAGTTGACTAGAAATTATTGCATACTTTCAATCGAGCTTGAAATACTTGTTGTTAAATGAATATCAGTATAAATATATCTTTAAATCTAATATCATTATCATCAAGTCCTTTAAATCTATAAATCTTGTTTAAGTTTTTCAAAATTATTAGAATTTCGATTAAGATCCAACAATGTTAGGTATAAACAAATATTTCCGATTTCCTGTACATAAATCAAAACCCAATTCCTTTTCAAGGGAACAATACTGTTTTGTAACTTGTTGATGTTGGGGTTCAAGGATATATATATAAATAAAATATGTAGCCATTTGACAGCTTGAGTTTACGCATTGTTTTTGTCATACCTATTGCTGTTTGTCAGTCAATAAGTGCTTGACTTGACTTGAGAATTGCGAAGCGGAGAGAGACGCGGTTTGATAGCGTTTTGACCACACACTCCAGTCAGTCAATAAGTGCTTGAATTGCAATAATAACTTGGCTGTTTAGATTTTTATTGTTTCAGTGTATGTCGGTCTGAGACTAAGTTAATAAGACATACACCATCTTACATAGATACTCGAGAGGCTTAAGCGTGTGGCTATCTTTTGAATGAAACTAGACTTAAACAGTAGTATACATACTATACTCTGTACATTTCTTTATTTTCTTTTTGACAGCTCACACCTATAAATTACCATATTTTTTTTCGGAATTATGTACTACAGTAATGTCGTACTTTATTGACGGTGACGGTACTTTAGTGAAGTGGTCTGTGCATAACAAACAACCACAGACTATAAAACAGTACTTGAAATACGATAAATCGATCATTATGATAAAAATAATTTGACTTCATGTAAGTATTTTTTCTGTAAATTTAATAAAAAAAGGAAATAAAAATAGTATCTATGACTCCAAGATTGAATTTTTGCAAGGAATCAAGTCGAAATCTTGGAATTTAGGATCAAACCAAGAGTAAAGAACAAGTTCATTCATCTAATTTACAGATTTATTATTTATAGTTTTGTTTATTTCTTACATAATATAAAAAACTAATAAAGGAATAATTAATATTTCAACAAAAAATATTTAATTAAATCGATTGAAAGTTCTTCATAAATAAAATCGCTATTCGTTTCAAATCGAATCGGTAATGGGTGAGGGCGTCACTAATTTCAAAATTTATTGAACTGTCAAAAATAAAATAAAGTAATGGACAGAGTATAATGATAGATATAAATACCGCGATGACCAAGCTTTGCTCGGTTTTTTTTTTGGTGAATTTTCTAAAAACGAATAGATCGATTTATCGCCCCGAACGGCTACAACGATTTTCATGAAATTTAGTAGGTATGCATGGGTATGCGTACTAAATTTCACGAAAATCGTTGTAGTCGTTTTTAAGATTCAGAGAATTACTTGCGGTATTAATTTAAATATTTCCACTATTAAACCAACTGCACCCAGATTTAAAACAAATGAGTAGTCGTAGTCAGGATCATTAGCCACTTGCCAAACAGGTTAGTCAGTCAATAAAGAATGAAATAGTAGGGACTTCAATAAAGTCAATAAAGAATTAACCTTGATAAATTATTATAGTAAAAATTAGAAAATACTAAAAATACTCTTTCGAGTCGATTCGTGTAATGGTCCGTACTCACATAAGGTATTACTCGATAATTTTACTCCAAAACGAGTAAAAATTAACGTGTGGACCGCAATACTTACAACTTGAACGCTCGCATCGAGCCGGGTCGATGACTCGTACCCCTTTTAAATTCCTCCTTTTCATTTTCTTTAATTCTTTTATAATTAAGAATTGCTAGACTTGCTAAATGTAGCCACCGTCTCCTTTGTTGAACAGACATCATTTGGCTCGAACGGTTCGGTAAATACTGAACGGTGAGCCAAAAGATGCGTCACTAGATCGATCAATGCTGAGTGTGTGGACGAAGAAAGCCCGTGCCGTGGTTTTTACTCGACATGTTTGCTCGATCGAGTAAAACCGTATGTGAGTACTTAGCATTACTGCAACTTTTACATTCAAACACTTCATTGCCTCTTATACAATTATTCAAACTGTTATTCGTAAGCAATTTAATTAGAATGCGTTTAGAGAATCTAAAATACCATGCAGTATGTCTTCAAACAGTTTTATTTCCACATAATCGTTGGATAATATACAAAAGAGTATCTGTTTTTTGTCTGTCTGAACCTTTTTTTAGCTAACAAACAAAATTAAAAATATACAACACTACATGTGCGAAATTCACAAGATAATGTAATAAATTTTTATTTTAAGCAGAAGTGTAATATAGACCCGGCGAAGAGTAAACAATATTTTGATACTGAACTTGTTTCAGAAGAAGGTTGTAAAAACTATTTTGTTTTACGGCAAGGTCTTGTATATTTTTAAACAAAAGCTGTTTATTTTGCTTCTTTTAGAAAAAGTTAAGCCGGTTCTCCTGCGACATTGTTTAATGTTTTTAAACACCAAACGTCAAATATTTATCAAAATATGGGCGTGGCCTAACTGTTTTGTTAATTTTAACAAGCAAACATGTTATCCAAAGCGGACTGAAAACATACCAGCGTAAAACTCAAACTCAAACTCAAAAATATTTTATTCATATAGGCACTTATTTTACAGGCACTTATGAATAGTCAATATTTAATATTAAAAAATCGAGTGATTCTAGTCGCCAGTTCCAAGTGCAGCCTACCCTTCATGGAGAAGAATCTGGCAAGAAACTCCATTGTTGCTCCTTTTAAAAAATAATAATACGGTTTACAATATTTTTTTCACTAAGAGACTTGAATGAGAACGAAGTCGACCAAAGAAAACAATATAAAAGGTTTGGAGTCATTGCTGCACAGCCATGAGCTAACCAATCATGCGCCGTTCTTACTGATAGCTGCAAGATTTTTACATTGTTATATTGTGACATTGTATTGTTATATTGTGAGGTCCACTTATGGAAAATAAAATCCAAATAGCACTTTCACTCACAGTCAAATTTAAAAAGATGTAATATGTCCAAATATAAAATAATCAATAAATGTCACAAATGTAAAATAGAGTAAGACGCATGGATCAGCCATCGACCTATTCAACCATAGTTGAGCTGCGTACTCAGGCCGCACGGCAAATCATCAGGTCAATATCAAAGAAATTAATAATTAATAATAATCATAGTCGACAAGGTGCTCATACAATAACAAGTGCGTATTTAATAAATTGGGAAACATTGTTAGATAAGTACCAAAGTACCATCATGTATTCATTTACATTATACAAGTATGTGTGTATGTTTTCATTTATATGTTGCAACTAAAACAATCAACAATTTGTATTTAAGAAAAAATAAAGATGAAAATTAAGTAAAATTGATACAAGAAAGAGATAAAATAAAGGAAAATTTAAACAAGAACAAACTAATTAAGAGAAAAAGGAAATTATTAAAGAAAATTATACAGAAAATAGTTACAAACAAATCTTAACTTAATTAAATGTCGGAATTAGATGTCGTTAGGTTAAAGTATACAAACAATTCATACCGGAACACCAACATGTCAAAATTTATACATTATTAAAAAAAAAAGTGAAAGAAAAAGACGAAGTTAGTGTGTATATAATAACATTAATAACACCTTAAACCCATGACTCTTTGTCGTTCAGATAATCGCCAATCGTATAGTAGGCTTTCCTAATAAGGTGATTTTTTACAGTACGCTTGAATTTATCTATAGGAAGGTCAATTACATATGTAGGAATTTTATTATAAAGACGTATACCAAGACCTTCGAACGAGTTGTGTACCTTATGTAAACGATGATAGGTACCAACGAGTTTAGACTTATTTCTTGTATTAATATTGTGTACATCACTGTTTTTCTTATAGTCATTAATGTTTTGCCTAACAAACATAACATTTGCAAATATGTACTGTGATGCAACAGTTAAAATACCTATATCTTTAAACAACTCTCGAAGAGAAACTCTAGCACCTAAATTGTATATTGAGCGGATGGCTCGTTTTTGTAGAATAAAAATCGTTTCAATATCAGCCGCCTTGCCCCAGAGTAGTATACCATAGGACATGACGCTGTGAAAGTAGCTAAAATAAACTAGCCTAGCTGTGTCCGTATCAGTGAGCTGACGTATCTTCCATACTGCATAAGCTGCCGAACTAAGTCTACCTGCAAGGCTATCTATCTGGGCTCCCCACTGTAGTTTGCTGTCTAATGTAATTCCCAAGAATACTGTTGAGTCTACAATACTTATGATTTCACTATTTAGAGTTAGATTAGTGCCTAGCTGTTTTACATTTGGCATAGTAAATCTCACACACTTTGTTTTATTTGAGTTAAGTAGGAGATTATTTGTTGTAAACCAAATCAATACATCATTTAGTGCCCTATTCACATCGTCAAAAACTGTTTGCTTACGATCGACTTTAAAAAGAAGTGACGTATCATCAGCAAATAGAACTATATCACAGATATGTTTTAAATAATATGGTAAATCATTTATATATATGAGAAAAAGTAGAGGACCCAGTATAGAGCCCTGCGGAACGCCCATAGTAACAGGTAGTCCAGAAGACCTCGCACCATTGACATCTACGTGTTGAATTCTATCTTTCAAGTAGGAAACAATTAGTTCCAAAGCAATACCATTAACGCCATAATGCCTAAGTTTAAGAAAAAGCGTGCTATGTTCTACGCAGTCAAAAGCTTTTGAAAGATCGCAAAATACACCTATCGCATCCTGCGAATTCTCCCATGCATTAAATATATGTCTCAAAAGAGTTGCACCAGCATCAATTGTTGAACGACCCTTTGTAAAGCCATATTGTTCTTTGTGAAATAAATTATTTAGATTAAAATGGCTTTCTAGTTGTTGCAAAATGACTTTTTCAAAAATTTTACTAATAGCCGGTAAGATTGAGATTGGCCTAAAAGGCCAGCGTATACTTCTCGTATTATGAAACTGAACTGAACTAACATTAATACTTATATTATTCATATTTATACTATAAAAGTAAGTAAGTAAGTGTACTATAAGTCATTTTGTAGAGTAGATAAAAGATTTTTGCTTTTCGTGTAATCGTGTTTGATGTTCGTTTAAAAGTCCGTCTCCTGCGACTTTTCGCTAACATGTTTAGTTAACAAGTTTTGTTAATTTGTTTTGTTAATTTTAGTAGCAGGAGACACGCCTTTAGAACGACTAAGGCGTAGGTAATACTTTTGATATGGCAATTTGTTACGTTAATAGTAGTTAGCATACATTTGGTTTGAATAGCTATTAGAAATAACAAGGTGTCATGAATGTTCGTCATTAATATACAGACGTACATTTTTATACGACTATCTAAAAAGGAAAGCAATGTTGAGATAAGTATTTATGTACGTAAAATTTTTAGGTTGAATTTCACTTTTCATGTTAACTCATAGATGGTTTTTTATTATGAAAATTAGTGAAATTTTAAATAAGTCGGATTTCACAAAATCCTGTTAGAATTGCGTTACAATTAGGTGACAAATGTCATAATACTTTTGTAGAAATTTCCTCAAATACCTACTGAATTGTCGTCCCTGACTAATTTGGCATTTTCCACTGACAATAGCCTCTATTCAAATTATGCAACGAATAACTTGGCAATGTTAGAATGAAAACTCCAATTTCGCATTCGTAGAAATTTCTTTGTCCAATTTGCACACTTTAAACTGTATTTAGTATTTTCATTTTGTGGATAAAGGTCATATAATTGACAGCTTATCACTTGACATTTGGATGACAGGTGTCAAAAGTATTAGTTTTAAACTAAGATTTTTATGCTTGCGGAAAATTTAGTACTTATTCTAAACACAATGTTTTCAAGACCCGAATTTTAATACAAGTTACAAGACGTATATTAAACCATTTCCACCACTGTGTTAATTTGAAACGAATAAAATAATAATTATTAAGTTTTTTATTATTGTTAATTATAAATTTTAGGAATTATTTAATGTACTTAAAGACATTCTCAAGTATTTACGGACTTAATATCATCTTTATTTATAGTAATCAAGATTCAATTGAGCCAAAATACTTACGAACGTTGATTGATATATCGAAAGTGCACAAATAATGATTAAACACTTTAATAAACTAATGATTTAATTTCTAATGAAAAGTAATATCACTGCCAAGAGTTTGTTGCCAAATATCTTAATATATATATTTCTTGTGTGCGTGTGTATGTGACTGAACTCCTCCTAAACGACTGGACCAATTTTGATGAAATTTTTTGTGTGTGTTCAAGGGGATCTGGGAATGGTTTAGATTCACAAAAACGACTGGACCGATTTTGATGAAATTTTTTGTGTGTGTTCAAGGGGATCTGGGAATGGTTTAGATTCACAAAAACGTAAACGATGTTACGTGGGTCATAAATATGGCGGTACGAAGTTCGCCGGATCAGCTAGTTTTCTTATAATCTTATAATAACATCTTATTTTTATTGCATACACTTTTTATCTGCATATTTTAATAGTTCATTCATTCTTTATCAATGCTACACGATTTGTACGAGTGCGAGCCAATATACAAATACAGCAAATTTCAATTTTAATACCTACCCCGCGTAAAGAAGATCTACAGAAAAAAAGTGTTTCTAGAATAACTTTTTTTTCTTTGCCGTGTATTGATTACTAGCTGAACGACGCAACCTCGTTTACTTAGCGTAATAATTTTCCACCGTTTTTGTAATATTCTTCATTGGGGCTCCGCTCTTATTGATCTTAGCGTGATGCTATATAAACAATAGCCTTCCTCGATAAATGGGCTTTCTAACACTGAAAGAAACTTTCAACTCGGACCAGTAGATCCTGAGATTTGCGCCTTCAAGCAAACAAACTCTTCAGCTTTCTATTTTTTTTTTTTTTTTATGGAATTGGCGGGCGAACGAGCAGATGTATTGCCTGATGGTATGCGATTACCGCCGCCCATGGACACCTGCAACACCAGAAGCGTCACAAGTGCGTTGCCGACCTTTTGGTGATGGAAGGGGGGTGGGGGGGTGGGATTAGGGGGTGGGAAGGGGAGAGATAGGGGAAGGGGTGGGGTATTGGCCTCCGGATTCCTCACTCACTCGGTGAAACACAGCGCAAGCACTATTTCACACCGGTTTTCTGTGAGGCCGTGGTATCACTCCGGTCGAGTCGGCCCATTCATGCCGAAGCGTGGCTCTCCCACGGTGACTTTTTTATTAATATTTTATTTATTACACTATTTATTAATATAGTTTTTTTTGGGACGTTTATTACTGAACTCTTTTGCTCGACTTTTGACTATTTTTGTTAAAAAAAAAGACAGTATACCGTTTTAGTGAGACTTTTTAGAAAAAAATATCTCTCAGGAGATATAATTTTTTAAACTCAGTAGAGTTTCAGGTACATTTCATGTATGTATAAAATAAAGGTTAAAAGTTTTGACATTCATCGCCCACACAGGCGTTAATGTAGTATTGTCAATCAATTCGGATATTCTAACTTTTTTTTTTTTTTTTTTCGGATGTTTATCGGGAATTGCGTTTTATTGGACGAAACCTACTTAAAATGCTTTCTGTATGTTATTTCATGAAGTTTTGCCAAACAAAGAAATTTTCGCATTTATAATATACTAAGTTTTTGTCAAGCATTTTACTGTTGTATTATATAGGCGTACATCGTAATTATGTATACCTATGTGAATTATCATTAAAAAACCGGCTAAGTGAATAGGGTTCCGTAGTAATCCATAATGGAACGTTCTCACTTACACACATATTCGTGCAAAGATTTATCTTTCTAGCACTCACCGTTCTGAAGGCAAGCCGAGGACGGAAATGACATAACTATTAGGGTTCCGAGACGTGAAAAACATGATGTAAATTTGCTTTTAAAATTACTAAAATATACAAATTTTACCAAAAAAAACCGACTTCAATCTGGACCAAAATTAAATGGGACCACACGGGCCACCAGCACCAACTTTTAAATAAAAAAAGAATCATCAAAATCGGTTCACCCAGTCGAAAGTTATGAGGTAACAAACATAAAAAAAATACAGTCGAATTGAGAACCTCCTCCTTTTTTTGAAGTCGGTTAAAAATTAACATAATACAGCCCTTGCTGCTAATGATTTTCACCAGGTAAAGTAGATCTCTTTCTGTATATTTGACCACCAAGTGGCGGGTGGTCTCCTCTTCCTTGTGGGCGGTCAGGGATATTTAGGGCTTTTTGACCGAGTGTTCGTCATTTCGTCTGATGATATGGCCGTACCAGCGCGTTCGACTTTCTTTTAACTTTTCAGCAATCGGTATCTATATACACACATAAAAAGTGTCTAGGGATCAAAAGTGTCTAGGGATCAACATATATTTTTGCAATAACTTTTCTCCTGATTGATATTAATTAAAATTTTCTTTAAGGATTCATCAAATAAAGTGTTTTCGTTTGTCACAGTAACGATAAACCAAGTCACCTTTGCATTAATAAAGAAATTTGCCATTTTCCTAATAAAAGGATTTTTGACATTTGAACCACTAACATTAAAGTTCGAAAAAAAGACTGAAATAACAGTTTTCTTTAAAATTTTATTAGGTAACTTAAACAATTAATAATCCGTGTTTCTACCGCGAACACTAACACAAGAACATCGGTTTGGCATACTGAAAATGAGTTCATCCAAATCACGCTGTGGAATGGCCGCCCATGTTCGTTGCAACAACAAAAAAAGGTCTTCTTGCGACTGGATACCCTCCATATTCGGCAGAGCTCTTCTCTGTAGCATATCCCATGCATGCTCAATCGGGTTCAAGTCTGGCGACTGAGCAGGCCAGGGCCAAAGCCACATCTCAATCTCAAGAAATCCGCATAAAAATGCTTGATCCCTAGACACTTTTGATGTGTGTATAATCGATACTCTGACACACTCATTTCGCACTTTGTCCAAGCGGGTTACACCTCCCGCCCATCTGAGCATTTTCTTGTCTCTCGTGTGCAGTCGTTAGCGACCCATACATAAAAAAAAACTTATTGTTAAAATTATAATTATTTATTTACTAACTTTTGCTCGCGACTCCGGCCACGTTTATGTTGGTTATAGCGGTGATTCTTTAAACTGATATAATTTTTTTATTTATGAACCAAACACTAAATGTTTACTGGAGTAAATCACAACGCATTAATGAAAACCGCATTGAAATCATTTAAACCATTTCTGAGATTTGCTTGCACAAACGTACAGACAAATAGACATACAGACAAACAGACGAAAATTCTAAAAATCACTGTTTTGAATTCTATTGCGTTCATAAAGCGTATAATAGATTTTTCCTATTTCTTCCATGTACAGACAGCAACCAGTTACGATGATAATATTATACTCGTATGTAGTGATTTGTCTACAAGTAAGTATCTTGTAAAATGAAATTTTCATTTTATTTAATACTTTAAATGAAATTTTCATTTTATTCAATACTTTAAATGAAATTTACTCTGTATTTAAAAATGAAAATAAACAGAGCATGTTCCGGCTTCCGGCTGCTCTTTTCTGATAGCATCCTGCCCGATATCCGGTTAAAGGAAAGTTTAACTCATTTCGAGAATCCGGAAAGAAAACAGATTGGTTTATTTACTTTAGGAAGTATTCATTCTAGAAGAGTAGAACAGAAAAGTATTTTATTAAAATGATTGCTAATATTGAGTGTAAATAGTTCTAGGCAACCTCACGATGAACAAAACTTTGAAGAATATTAAATCTATACAAATAAATAAAATTGGAGTGTCTGTTTATAATATTAAAATAACCGTTTTTTGCTAAATAAGTATGCATGTATACACGGTACATAAACCAAAACAACATTTTTTTCAATTTTTGTCTGTCTATCTGTTTGTTCGCGGTAATCTATGGAACAGCTGGACTTTCACAGGCAGATAGCTGATGATATAAGGAGTAACTTAGGCTACCTTATTTTAGACTATTCGAATTCATTCAAGAGTGATTCCCGAACAGTATTTTTTATTCCTTAAATTCGCCAGCTTGACAAGTGATATTTTTTTCAAATTTTAAATGAAAGCAAAATGAAAGTTTCCCAAAACAAATAAAAATGTTTTTTCGTAAATTGATTAAACGAAACTGAATCTAAGACTAACAATGACAACAAAGTTAAAGCCAATAACATAGTGTTTTATTTCAGTTCAGTTCAAATAAAAATTTCTTTTAACGTCTAGTCTGTATGAGTGGTTAAAAAAACTTTACGCAGATATTTACTTCGTTCTGAGAACCAGTCTAAGATAAACTTTTGAAACTAAGAAAAAGAAGCTATTGAAAACATTTATTATTACGTTATGAAATTTGAACTTTAAAAATCACTTTTAAATCATCTTTTTTGAACAGCTTGGCGCGAAAATTTATACTTTTTTCTTTAGAGCTGTCAAAATTGTAATTTTTTTTTTTTTGGGATTTAATGACCTGGTAACTAAGACCTTTAAGTCAAGACAAAATTGTAATAAGAAGGTTAAGTTTGTTTTTGTTTATGGTTTTATCTACGGTATTACTTCAAAAGAAAAAAAAATCCAAAAATGATATGTATCTCAATTATGAAAGCATGTTTAATTATTTTATTAATTACTTCAAGGTACACACGTTAAAAGGAACAAAAAAATTACGATGGCAATTTAAATATTTGTAAGTAAGTAGTGTTATTAAATGCTAGAAATACGTTTGGGTTTTAATAATCTAAAAGGGTGACCGAGGTATAACATGGCATTGAATGTACCTATACATGGCAGGAAACTAAAAAAGTTGATTATATCGCACCTTATACGATACTGGTGGAGGTTACATTTTTGATTCTTACGCTGATACATTGGTATATCATACTGAGCTTCTGCATCATCTTTTCAGATCACTTTAAACATTGTTTACTATAGACAAATTTTATAACCTTTTGAAAGGAAATTCGATTTTATCTTATATGTCCACTCCGTTCCAAAAAGTCGTAAAACCATTCAAACAGACACTGCATTCTTTTGATGCGCCAGATTTTATACATCGTTTTGAACTTACTTTTTAGTGTCGCCTCCACTAAGACTAATGCGGGCAGTAAAACTTTATGGGTCAACCACTTCGACCGCGGCCATAAACGAGCTGAATTAATACCACTTAACCAGGTTTATACCTGTCGTTAGATTGACTATATTTTCTCAGAAAATTGGAAGGATAAAAGCAATTAGACGTTGAAGGCTGGCCACACCGGGACAGATGCGATGGCAGGCAAAATAAAATCTTGAAGGTTCTTAAAGGAAGAGAATATCAATCGACGCAGAACTGTTCGGAATTTGCAATATTGGAATCTTTTTTTTTCTTTTAATGAAATAATGGGTTTGAGGTTTAATCAAATCTACCACTTAGATATAGATTAGTCTTTTTTGAAGTGGAAACTTCTTTAGGTGCGTTGAGCACTTTATGGGTGAACAAAAATCATGGAACTCGCGTCATCATCACTGAACGCTTTTTAAGAGCTATATTAATTTACTTCTTTTTATCGCGCTTTTTATTTAAAGAGCAAAGAGGTTTATTTCAGGTGAGCTTAAACAACTGTTTTTTATAGTTTAGAGTTTTCACTTCTGTCGGCAGACCTCATGACTGCAATGTGTGTTTTTTATTTTATTATCCTCATCTAAAGTAATATTTTAAGGTTCATAATAAACAAAATTATGTTTACATTGTTACAACCTAAATGTATAAACTGTTACATATTCGTGTATATCTCAGAAATTGTACCACAACAATGTATGTTCATAGCGGATGTTAGTCGTAGGTGTACAGATAGTACCTACAAGAGTTTATGTGGGGCTGTAGTGCTCCTACATTATTACATTTTGTTATATGTGTATTATATATATATATATATATAGGTATTGTATATATTATACACTTGTATATTTTATAACTCAACTATTTAAGTTTTTATTACAGGGATGAAGAGAGAGAATAGATAATAATATAGTTTTGGAATTTTATAATTATTATTTAAACGCCCAGTATTCGACAAAAAAATTTTTGTTGCATCCTGAAACTTTAATTTAAAAAGATTTGATTTGATTGTAATGAATTTAATTTATCAGTTTCGTAATACACAGGTATGTTTGTATGTGAACGTACCGAATATTGATTTTCAGAAGCAAATATTAATTTAAAGCTTCATTATATAACTTCAATGAATGGAATAGCTCCATGTCAAATTAAATCGCAAATCAAGTTTGTAAATGAAAAACAATGTAAATACACACATCAAAAGTGTCTAGGGATCAAGCATTTATATGCGGATTTCTTGAGATTGAGATGTGGCTTTGGCCCTGGCCTGCTCAGTCGCCAGACTTGAACCCGATTGAGCATGCATGGGATATGCTACAGCGAAGAGCTCTGCCGAATATGGAGGGTATCCAGTCGCAAGAAGACCTTTTTTTGTTGTTGTAACGAACATGGGCGGCCATTCCACAGCGTGATTTGGATGAACTCATTTTGAGTATGCCAAACCGATGTTCTTGTGTTAGTGTTCGCGGTAGAAACACGGATTATTAATTGTTTAAGTTACCTAATAAAATTTTAAAGAAAACTGTTATTTCAGTCTATTTTTCGAACTTTAATGTTAGTGGTTCAAATGTCAAAAATCCTTTTATTAGGAAAATGGCAAATTTCTTTATTAATGCAAAGGTGATTTGGTTTATCGTTACTGTGACAAACGAAAACACTTTATTTGATAAATCCTTAAAGAAAATTTTAATTAATATCAATCAGGAGAAAAGTTATTGCAAAAATATATGTTGATCCCTAGACACATATGTTGATCCCTAGACACTTTTGATGTGTGTATTATAGAAATATTCAACTGTCCCTATTTGCAATCATATAATGAACATTCTTCATATTATTATATTCTAAAGTGACACAAACAAGACATATAGACGTCTCATAAGGCATTTTGCAAGAAAATAAGGAATATCTGTGTCAAACCAATTTAAAAAGTTACATTGTTTATGGTTTGTTCTCTGTTCAAATTTTAAAATTGGTTTATGTATAAATTCTATTCGGGTTATTGCTGGTTATTGAACCTTGCGACAGCAGGATTTTGTTTTTTATTAACTTTTATTAATTATTTTTGTTATTAACAAAGAAAGAATTGGGCAGCGTTTGGGAAACTTTGTCGGGTCTTTTCATCGTCAATCCCACAGTGCCTAAATACGAAACTCTTCAATCAATACGTCCTACCTGTCATGACATACTGTGCCGAAACGTGGACACGACACGGCTGGTCCACAAGTTCAAAGTCGCTATGGAGAGGGCTATAATAATAATAATGATTAATTTTTCTCATCACAAAAGCTCAACGTTTCTCTAAGGGATCGCATCAAGAATGAGGTGATCCGGTAGAGAACCAAGGTCATTGACATAGCCCACGGGATAAGCAAACTGAAGTGACAGTGGGCTGGCCATATTAGCCGTAGAACTGATAACCGTTGGGATAAACGGGTTTGTGAGTGGTGACCGCGTCTCGGCAAACGTAGCGTAGAACGTCCACAGGCCAGGTGGAATAATGATCGGACGGCTGGCAGAAGCTGGATGAGAGAAGCTGAGGATCGAACCAAGTGGCGTGCAATTGGAGATGCCTATGTCCAGCAGTGGACTGCGTTGATGATAATGAGATACGTATTTAAGCGTTTCTGGATATTCTATCCCTAGGCTAGACTGGAAGTCCGTCATTTTTTAAGTTAGTAGCCTGAAACGTTGTCTTCAGGCTTTTGATTACAAATAAATGAATACTTATATCAGCATTTATGGGAATTCTATTTCTAAAGGGGTTAAAATAAGGGTCGAAAGTGTGTGTGAAAGTCAATTTTAATGGACTATTGATTATAAATAAATACGTTTAAAAACGTGAACACAGTATTCATAGATACTTACACAGTTTTAAATAAATACATATAATCAACTTCCACGCGAGCAAAGCTGCGGGCAACAGCTAGTTAAGAATATTTCTCTTAATATCTATAATATTAACATCATCTACTTTTAGTCCCAAACTAAGCAGTCTAAGTACGACTTGTAGGTACTAAGATTACCAAATAACTGATATAAATACTTTCTTTCTTTACCGACTTCCAAAAGGAGGAGGTTCTCAATTTCATCGTTTTTTTTTTTTTTTTTTTATGTATGTACATCGATTACTCCGTCAATTGTGGACCGATTTTGAAAATTCTTTTTGTATTCGAAAGGGTATGCTCCCCATGTGGTCCCATGGCCACCATATCAGGATCTGATGATGGGATCCTAAGGAAATTGAAGGAAACCCTCAAATTTACGTGAGCGCCTGCAATGAAGTTACGAGCAATTGTCTGCATACCTTCATATTCTGTAGACATCATTAAATTTTAAATGAGATGATGATGAGAGACCTGAGAAAGACTAAAAAGCGAACAGCTAGTACCTATATAAAAGAGGAAGGTGACTGACTGACGGACATAACCAGAAATCAACGCACAGCCCAAACCGCTGAACCTAGAATCCTGAAATTTTGCATGTAGGTTCTATAAATAACGTAAGTGAGCACTAAGAAAGAAATTTTTGAAATTCCACCCCTAAGGGGGTAAATCAGGGGATGAAAGTCTGCGTGAGCGAAGCTGCGTGTAAAAGCTAGTATTCTATATTCGTTAAGGAATCCTAAACGAACACTTGACCCTTTTACAAAAGGTTATTTCATTGTACATTCTTTTTTTTTCCTACCTTGATTTCTCCACATTTCTGGTTGTAATTTGTTGCGGTTTGTTTTGGTTTTGTAGAAGTTCGTGCATACATTTAACTTATTGAGCACTAGCTTTTTCCCGCGGCTCGGCTTGCGTGGCTATCGGATATCGCTGGTAAAAGTAGTCGTATGTGTTATTCTGATCTGTGAATTTATACTACTGCAAAGTTTCATATAAAACCGTTCAGCAGTTTTTGCGTGAACGAGTAACAACTATACATCCTCACAAACTTTCGCATTTATAATATTAGTAGGAAGGAAGAATGATTACAATTGTAAGTGTTAGAAGAAAGTTACTTATGAACAGTTAAAAGGAACGAATAGTTGATGGTTCTTCTCATACTTGAACGTCGAATGTGTGACTGGGAACTTGAACCCCCCTTATCATAAACAAGGGAGGTGCAGGTTCCCGGTCACGTAGACTCTGTCTGTTCAGTCCTCCCACCAATGATAGCTATCACTTTGTGATACTTGAGATGTCTTACGGCCCATAGATAGGACATTCAATCACTAACCTAATTCATTGCCAAGAAGAATGAGCTTTACGGCGATTCACCGTGTTCTTAATCTAAACTAAAATCATTAAGCACTTACTGGAGTTGTGTGGCGTCCTGTTCTCGGCGTTCCATTCCAAGAGATCTCTTGGGTAGTGGTTCTTCTCTGCGTCGTCACACAATCATAAACTCCTAAAGTGCTGTACAACTTCCAAGGTATTCGAATTACAACAAACTCGTATCAGCTATCACGGATATTCGAATTACAACTCACTCGCTTCAGCTATCGCGGAACGCGCCTACAAAACTCGCGAGTCCACGACCTAACACAAACACAAGTATGGTCGATGGACAATACAATTAGCTTAATATCAATTAATTACGGTTTTCAAAACAATCGTCTACCATTCACAGCGCGCGTCTTTCAAGTACTTTTTTACATTAACCTCAAACGTCAAAACGTCACACAAGAAAAATGACAATCGAAAATGTTGCCATTATAATGACGTTCGAAATCCAACACTGTCCTTCTAAAACTTAGAAGGACAGTGTTGGATTTCGAACGTCTACGAATCAAAATCCAATCAACACTTATCCTCTGAGGATAAAAGAAATTCATAACTATGAATTCTATGGAGTGTTTTTGAAGTATTAGATAGCATTCGATCGAGTGAATATAAAGCCTTTTTAACTGACTTCAAAAAAGGAGGAAGTTATCAATACGACTGTTTTTTTTTATGTTTGTTACCTCATAACTTTTTACTGGGTGAACCGATCTTGATGATTCTATTTTTATTTGAAAGCTGGTGCTTACCGAGTAGTCCCATTTCAATTTGGTCCAGATTTTCGTTTATTTTTTGTTAAAATTCGTCTATAACTTCAATAATTACCTACAAATTTTAACAAAAAAAAAACCGACTTCAATCTGGACCAAATTTAAATGGGACCATTCGGGAAGCACCAGCTTTCAAATAAAAAAAGAGTTATCAAAATTGGTTTACCCAGTCCAAAGTCCAAAGTAAAAGTGAGGTAACAAACATAAAAAAAAAAACAGTCGAATTGCGAACCCCCTCCTTTTTTTGAAGTCGGTTAAAAACAGATCGAACTACTAACGTCGTTCGTAGATGTGGTTTAAACTGAAACTAATAACACACGTGCATATGCGATGGCCCTGTGGGTACTGCTCAATCAGACCCAGAAGAACCAGAGGGTGTGGAGTAACCACCTAAGAAAAATAATTGTATGTTACGTACATTGTCAACTACCTCGGTGGCGCAGTGGTAGCGTATGCGACTGCTGTGCTTCAGGTCTCGGGTTCGATTCCTGGGTCGGACCAAATGTTTGTATAATCTGCAAATATTTGTTTCGGAGTTTGGGTGTTTTCTATGTATAATATGTATGTAGGTATTAACAAAAAATAGTATATATGTATTTATATCAGTTGTCTAGTACCAAGCTCTACTTAGCTTGGGACTAGATGTCTTTATGTAAAAAAATAAAATGAAGCCTTCAGAGAACCTTAATAGGCTAAAGTGACAAGTACGATTTCCTGAATCTTTTTTTATTTATGAGACTTCGAAAGTTACTCTACTCGACCTGATGGAAAGCAGTAGCAGAATAGCAGTAGTTAATATATAATCTTATGAAATTTACAAATAATGCCTCCGGTATTCTCACTCACTCGGTGAATCCACAGCGCAAGCACTATTTCACACCGGTTTTCTGTGAGGCCGTGGTATCACTCCGGTCGAGCCGGCCCATTCATACCGAAGCGTGGCTCTCCCACGGACAGAATTTAAACCCTACAAGCTCATAAACTTAACCTCTGTTTAATATTGGTATAGATTTAGAAATATTTAAGTTTATGTTTTCCAGCAGTTTGATTAGTATAGCACAGGTACTGTCTTATTTGGAATCAGACCACGTCTCGACTCATTACTATTATTGTAACATACAATGTGTCCAAAATTTCAAGCCGAGCGCTAGAACAACTACGACGCGAAAGCGAAACGACTAATTTCACATAAGATAATGTGTAAATTTTAATAATTTCAAATAAACTTGTATCTACTTACACAGTCTAGTCAGACTTTATAGTAGATACAACAGCACAAATATACCTGTCAACCCATCAAACCTCGCATAGGAACAAAGCAGGTTTTATACCACTGTGTAACGAACATCAATCAGTCTCGACAATAAATGTTCCACAGAATTAATCCGGTGCATGCAACATCAAAGCTCTGACGTCATCACCACACTATACATTACTTGTACAGATAACGGATGATATAGAAGATCACGTTGTAGCTACGTAATGGAATATTAAGAGTATTATTTTGGAAGTGACGTACTGTTATGGTAAACTTTTAATTTTGTTGCTACTTTACATGGTTTTGGAATAAAAATTTTGGGTCTTAGGTTCAAATTTTTTTGCGAACAGCTTATTATGTTTCTTTTTGAATACATCGTTGGCGCAGTGGTAGCGTACGTACAGCTATGACCGAATGTTTGTAAGATCTGCAAATATTTGTTTCGGGGTTTGGGTGTTTTCTACGTATAATATATATGTATTTCCAAAAACGAAAGTAAATATGTATTTTTATCAGTTGTTTAGTACCCATAATACAAGCTATGCTTAGTTTTAAATGTCTGGGTGTGTTAGATTTCCAAAAAAAAAAAATGGCTATTTATAAAAATGCTAAATTGGTGTGTGTAAGCTTCATATAGTTTTAAAGTTAAGCAAATTTTGATGCGAATGGAAACTTGCGACAAAGAGGTCATCGTGTATAGCGATACACTAGTAAGGTATGTGATATTAGTTATTTTCACCCATTTGATGATTAAATGAATTTTATATCAAAATAAACACTGCTTAATTGCCAATACGAAATCTGGCTTGAATAACGGTTATAGAGTTTTTAAAAGTTCTTTTTTTATAAAATAATTATTATATAGTATTATATGTGGCATTACAGTATATAATTAAGACAACTCTCGCTCTATGAACTTACATTCTGTGTCGCGGGGGACTTTACAAACGTACATTCAATGGACACAAAGAACACTCAGACTCAACAATTTGCGAATCACACAAAGTGATGTCCCATGTGGATTTGAACCCACAACACTTGGCGTAGTAGAGAGCGGCGTGGTGACCGCTTAAACTACTAGGCCAACCGTGCAGTCAAATTTAAATTATTCACTTTGTTAATTTTTATTTGCTTTCTGGAAAAACAAAAAAATAATTAAGCCAGATTTTTTGCAGACAACCCTATATCATCGTATTCGCAATGAAACAGCGCTTATTTTGATATAAAATTTATTTATTAAACAAATGGCTGAAAATAACAACCCGGTAGCTTTATTTATTTTTATTATTTTTTTGGAATAGGCGGGCAGACGAGCAGACGTATCGCCTGATGGTAAACGATTACCGCCGCCCATGAACACCTGCAACACCAAAGCTATGCCAGGAAACATAAAGTTAACCCAAGGTTTGTTTATGCTATAGGATTTATACTTTCGGTCGCTAATATAATAGGTTACTATGACCACAGGAAGTCGGTTAAAAATAATGCTTAGCATTTACTAGTGTATCGCTAGACATGGATGACCTCTTTATCGCAAGTTTCCATTCGCATCAAAACTTCACTTTTCAAAACTCGACAACCGTTATTACGGCCAGGTTTTTGGCAGACAACCCTATATCATCGTATTCGCAATGAAATAGCGATTAATTTGATATAAAACTTATTTGTTAAACAAATGGGTGCAACTAACTAATATCGACATACCTGTTTATACGTGCCAACCAGTAGCTATGCCAGGAAACAAATAGACAACCCAAGGTTTGTATGTTCTATAGGCTTTATACTTTCGGTTGGTATTAAATTTATTCGTTAAACTCCTGGGTACACTGTTTAATAAAAATTCATTTCTTAATTTTTGATTAATAATAGTTTGGCCAGGAATTTTTTCGCCAACCCACCCGTGATATATTATTTTATATATTAAATTTGATATAAAATACTTTTAATCCAATAAACAGATGGGTGAAGGTCGTTCCTTATTGTATCCTCTACTATAAGGTGTTACGTATTACGTATCCCGTAACATTTCACAAGGTACTTACGGACACTTAGTACGGCGAATGTCAGTGGAATGTGCAGCGGTAACGATGACGATATCGGACCTCCACCGGATATCAGAAACAATCATATTTTAAATTCATTCTTGCTTCAAACTTCAGGCAGAATCACTGATCTAATTAGCTGTAGTTATTATTTTGTTAAATTAGTAAATAATTGAATTTATATATTGCTTTATTTTGAAACCTCTGTATGCTCTGCTTTGGGTATCGTGATTAAGGGAGCTGCTTCAAAAATGATAATCTATTTTTCATGACAGTTTTGTTTATTATTTCTAATCAATGCAAACGCTATGTGGTATAGCGAAGCGTGACAGGCTAGTATTTTCTTTTAAATTTTGCTTTTCCGTATTTTCCTGGCAACTTGACAACAGTCTTATGCTGAATATAATAAACATAAAATTAATAAATAGTAAAAATGGCATTTTCTTTTTAGACTTTTTTTTTGAGTTTTAGACTTATTAAAGTCTAAAAAAAATACAGCTTTTCACTAAATACACAAAGTAGTAGCAGTAGTAGTAAAGTATATACGCTACTACATAAAAACATCTGTATTTAAATTTTATGTTTGTCTGTTTATTTTGACTGATCTGTGGAACGACTGTACTGATTTTGACAGGATTTTCACTGGCATATAGCTGATGTTATAAGGAGTAACTTAGGTTACATTAATTTAGACTAACTTTACCCTGCATGTTACTTGCGGCAAAATATTAAGTGATGTAAAACAACGAAAAAGTATTTTAGTATCGCTTTAACTATATACCATGTGTCCCAAAATTCAACGATAAGCGGGCGCCAAAAGGTAGACCTGCTCATGAGTACATAAGGAAAAAAAATAAAAAATATACCTAGTTTTTTTTTAGTTACAAGAAAAATTTAGAATTTCTTTGAAAATTTACACCCTTAATTTTTTTAATTTATTTATTACGTAGTGGTGTCCATACTGTTTTTTTTTACAAGACCATTCAAAATTGTAGGGAAAAAAATTATTTTAAACGTTTTTTGTGTAAAAACTGCGGGCAATTTGGTGTTTTTAAGAGTTGTGGTGAATAGTAGCAATATCATGAAAGGTATAAATTTTCAAAGTAATTCTAAATTTTTCTTGTAACTAAAAAAAAACTAGGTATATTTTTTTTATTTTTTTTCCTTATGTACTCATTAGCAGGTCTACCTTTAGGCGCCCACTTATCGTTGAATTTTGGGACACCCTGTATATTAGTTGAAAGTAATTCATTAATGACTCATCAACTGCAAACTATCTTAGTTTCTTGTATTTAAATTACTTGATCCCCTACAAAGAGGTTTTGCAGCTGCGACCGAGTAATTGGCTGGCGTGAGTTGCAAACTCGGAGTGGAACAAGTTAGATATAGTTTTCTCATTATACGAAAAAATAGAAAGTGACTAGTTTCACCAGTTCCTGATAAAGTTATTTAAGTTTTTAAATTGCGATTTAGCTCCATTTAACAGTTTAAAGTTGCATCTGATATATATTTAAATCTCTACCCAAGACCTGTGAAACCGAAATCTGTAGTTATATGACAGACTAGCTGACCCACGCAACGTCGTGTACGTCTCCTATTGCCCGTAGCGTAAAAAAATTCCCCGTTTTTGTAACATTTTTTATTGGTGCTCCGCTCCTATTGGTCTTGGCGTGATGATATATAGCCTTCTTTGATAAATGTACTATCCAACACTGAAATAATTTTTCAACTCTGACCAGTTGTTCCTGAGATTAGCTAGTTCAAACAAAGAAACAAACTCTTCAGCTTTATAATATTAGTATAGAAGTATAGATAAGTCGACATTAACCAATCAGATACTTTATCAGAAAGCGGCGAGACTAGCCCTAAGACATATCCTAATTTGAAAACTTTAAACTATTTTTTTTTCATTCGAAAGTAACAAAATAAAAAATGGAACGCACATACACTGCTCTTTCGGGGCTGTAATCGGTGCGTTTTTGTAAACTTCAGTCTAGTTTAAAGTATTTTATAACGATAAATATTGCACCAGTATCTCTTAGAATATGAGTTTGTGAATCACAGTTAGGTATAATGACGTCAGTATGTATTGAACATTTTCGCATAAACTAACCCGCCAGAGAGTGCTGCCAAAATTGTCATTGATTCACCATGTGTCATATTACTAAGTTAATGATTACTATGAATCGATTCAATTATTAATGTTGTAAGACATCTTACTAAAGTAACTTCGTAGGTAGAGAATATTAGGTAGATTTTCAGTGGTGGAAAATGCTTTTATGTTTAATTTAAACAAGTCTGACATAATAATAAATATTTCGAACATCTAACACACAACGCCATCTAGTCTCAAGCTAAGCAGAGCTTGTGTTAAGGGTACCAGAAAACTGATACAAATAACAAAGTAACAAAATACAAAAGCCAAGTCGAAGACTTTCACCGTCCAACAGGTGGATGAATCTCTTAGCGTGCGATGCTGGATGCTGCTGCTAATATTTGTAACGAAGTTATTCTACAGAGAACTAGAGTAGCCGACACCGAAAGGTGAATCAGTCCGAAATATGCTAGTAGGTAGGTAGGCCGTAGGGCGTCCTGCAATAGGATAAGCCGATTTGAAGAAAGTTTTTCGCGACAGATGGATGCGGAGTGCCCGAGACTTTCGTTCAAGCAATGGATAGCGATATGTTGATAAGATGACAATATAAAGCTTCTCATTATAGTATGATGATGAACTTGCAAGATGAATAACTTTTGAATTTGGTTATAGTTTATTTTTTATTTTTCTAAACTATAATTTACTTAAATGGAGCATTCAATGATCTTATCAAGATATCTGTTCAGTTATAACCAACAATAACTGCCAAGTCATTACTGTCTAAGGGAATGAAATGGCGGACGGCTGTCGGCGTTTATCAAGCGGGTGGATCAAAGGTGTCGGAAGCTTTGTCTGTCCTACATCGTTTCCGCCTATAGCATTCATATTTGCTTATTACTGTTTTACAAAATCTACAGAAATAGCTCTTACAAAGCCTTTGGATTTTTTAAGCTATTGCATAGCTTTTATCGCGGGCTTTGAGCGCGGCGACCGAATCAAGAAATTCCGTAACGAAAATAAAACCTAACACCCGAAGCTCGCACGGATCGAGACGAGCTGCTCCAAAATCGGACGAATACGTAAGCAGCTGTTTGTGAGAAAGTTTAAAGGTGTATAGGTATATATCATATCTTTATAATGCCACACTCACCGCATGTGCGCCCCGTAAGTATACATGTTCAAAAAAAAATAAGGCATAAAAAAAAATGCATAAGTTGATAAAAAATGCTATGCAATAGCTTTACCGCGGCAGTCCCCGAGTGCCACACGTATTTTATAATAATAATCTATTTATTGAGAAGTTATTGTGTCATAGAAGTTATTGTTGTCATTCGTGTTGCACTTGATCTAATAATGAGCCTGTTCTATAATTTCGTTGGGGTCTAGTGACCCATAACACATGTATTTATATACCTATCTCGGGCACTAGTCTCTAACAAATTTAATGTTGGTTGTAAATTAATGTATTTTTGGGTTAAGCATCTACACTGTACTGCATACATCTGTAATGAGGAAGAAATAATATTATTATTTCTCGGTATTTTTTTTCTGTATTTTTATAAAAATGAAGCTCAATTACATTGAAATTGAATTTAAATTAAACACTACTCATTTAAAAGCTTTTCACCTTAACATAATCCAAAGAATAATAAATAAATTTGACTGTTATGAAACCTTCATTTTCTGACCTTAGCAACTGTTACCTACATCAATACAGATTCAAAAACAAAATGTTCATTTCTTTTGGTTACTCCAAAAGTCACATTTAAATACAGAACGGCTGTTGCGTTTTTCGTATCAGATTGCGTGCGTTCGAAAACAAAAAAATGGAAAAATTACCAACCTTTTAGTGGAGTTTTCAATGTTACATTTTTAGCTTTATGTATTTTTCTATTAGGAAGATTTAATAGAGTGTGACTATATTTTTAAATTCTGATTTTACGGTTGGACGCAGAAAGCTCTTAAGCGACATTAGAGGGACTTCACAGAAGGCTGGTTTTTCTTTGAAACTTTGCAAGCTAGAAATGACAATACGAGTATATTTATATTTCATTGGTTTGTAGAAGAAATTGTACAGGCAGAGGATTAGAAGAGTAATATCGAGTAGTAATAGTGTGATACAATAAAACGAATGCTAAGATTTTTTCTATAGTGAATAAATAAACAAACTAAATATTTCGGACATAACACACAGTGCCATCTAGTCCCAAGCTAAGCAGCGCTTGTGTTATGGGTACTAGACAACTGATATAAATACATATATATATATATATATAATATTTTTTTTGTAAATAATACAAACATTTGGTCCGACCTGCTGTGCTTAAGGTCTCGGGTTCGATTCCCGATCCAACTCGAGACCTTAAGCACAGCAGTCGCATACGCTACCACTACGCCACCGAGGCAGTAAGAAGTAGCAGCAGTTTTCTGTGCGGAAATACCCCCGAATACCACCTGCTGGTATGTCACACTCGAACCGACTAAAACCCGCACGCCGTCTCAGGTACTAGAAGCAGGGGAATCAGGTACACCCTAGAAAGGACAACCCCGACGTACCTCGGACCACCTACGGTTTATAGATGGCCCCCCACCTTTGTGGGAACCCCGATGTTCCCGTTGCTCACCCCAAAAGGGGGCGCGCGCGCTTCTCTCCCCTAACACTAGGGATGATGTGGTTGATCAAAAGGTATTAATTGGTTGCTGGTCTAAGATAAACGGTGTCGATATCTTAGACACTGCAGTATATGTAGATCCGTGACTTATAGCCTAATACATAACTGAAGGTTCCAAACCAATAAAAAAAAGAAGCCGATAGAAGAGAAAACTTATAGGTAACTTAGAATATTATTTGTAAAATTAAAGTGTTAAATAAGAAATTTCATAATGTATAAATTAAAATTATCAACATCAAACATTAGCATGTCGGTGACGCAAATCCATAAGATATTCTCCTACCAAAAAGTGCTCAACGCGGCTAAAGAAGTTTTCATTTCAAAAATATTCAAGTATGTGATTTCAATAGTCGTTTCTGACAAATCAAACTAACAATTATCTGTTCTAAAAAACCTGTATTCCATAAAATAAAAAGCGGATACTTATGACATGCATTTCCACATAATGTTATAGACAAAAAATATTGCTCAATAAACCCTCTATTGGCAAGCAGTGTGATAACTCGTAATATATAAATGTTATGATGATGTGGTATAAGTATTACGACTTATCTGAATCTTGATGAAGAGCAGATTTCCAGTTAAGGGCTCGCTTACGACCTTTGGATAAAGGTTAGTACCCTCATATCCTTGATGAAAATTATATCGTGGTTTTGTTATGGGGTTATTAGATTATTACATGTATGGACTAGGCGTCATATATATTACTAGCTTTTACACGCGGCTTCGCTCACGCAGACTTTCATCCCCTGATTTACCCCTTAGAGGAGGAATTTGAAAAATTCCTTTCTTAGTGCTTACTAACGTTATATAAAGAACCTACATGCAAAATTTCAGGATTCTAGCTTCAGCGGTTTGGGCTGTGCGTTGATCTCTGGGTATGTCAGTCAGTCACCTTCCTCTTTTATATATATAGATAGATGTCCTGTGAACATATATTTATAAATTATGGCAGTGGTCGTGGAGTGGCTTAAATTAGGCCATATATAGATATAAAACTTTACTTCCAAAAGGTACCTTTTTTTTTGACGACGAGTGGAAATCCTTAGTATTATGTGTATTACGAATGTACATAATATGTATATGTATGTGTATTTTAATACATACGCATGTTTAAACTTTGTGATTAATTGTTTTATAATTTCTTTCCAACTTTCTTCTCTTTTCCAAATATTAATATCTAGTGACACCTTTCTGTATCACATTAAATAAGACTAAGAGAAAATATCTGTGGCATTAAATTCGACGAAATTAAAAATCAATTGACCAAAAGGAAAGGAGTACCAAACACAATTACACAAAGTTTTAGAATACAAACAACTCAAGGTAATACCTCCAAATGCTCAGTTTCCCATTCCAGTTCGTAAACACTTGCAATTTTACACCAAATTGTTTCTTTTGGCATTGTGCCAGGCCCATAAAGTGCTAGCGTAATGCTTAATATCAATAATATCGCTAATAAAACGCTTGGATTCTAAATACATGTGGGCTAGGTAATGTTAGGTATGGCGTTATGATTGTAGCAAGACTTTGCATAGATTACGTGGGAGTTATAGCATAAAAGGTAATTAATCTTGCAAATAATAATGTATCTATTAATACGTGAGGCAAAAACCTTGTAACCCTTTTTACGAAAATTATGTAAACGGAGGAGTATTCATCATCATCATCAGCCTATCGCAGTCCACTGCTGGACATAGGCCTCTCCAATAGCACGCCACTTAGTTCGATCTTCGGCTTATCGCACCCAGCTCCTGCCAGCCGTCTTGCGCAAATCATCACTCCACCTGGCCTGTGGACGTCCTATGTTTGCCGAGAAGCGGTCTCCACTCAACAACCCGTTCACCCCAAGGTTTATCGGTTCTACGGCACTATTATGTCCAGCCCACTGCCACTTCAGGTTGCTAATTCTGTCGGCTATGTCGATGACCCTGGTGCTCTGCCGGATCACCTCGTTTCTGATACGGTCAGTGTGAAAGGCACAGTTAAAGTTTATATGAAGGAAGAAAGCAGAAAGGTAAAAAAAAGGAAAATTAAAGGAATTATAGTCGAATTTCGAATTATGGCCGACCACTAGTAATAATAACAAACTCAGACATCTCACACAAGGCTGTCTAACCACAGACTAAGCGGAATCTGTGCTATAATAAATTCCAGATAATAAATATATTCATTTACAAACTTTTTTTTTTATTGAACAAGGGGCAAACGAGCAGACGAGTCGCCTGATAGTAAGCGATTAATCCGCCCATGGACGCCCGCAACACTAGAGGCGTCACAAGTGCGTTGCCGGCCTTTGGGGGATGGGGAGGGGGAGCTGTTGGGGTATGGGCCTCCGGTATCCTCACTCACTCGGTGCAAGCGCTGTTTCACACCGCTTTTTTGTGAGGCCGTGGCATCACTACGGTCGAGCCGGCCCATTCATGCCGAAGCGTGGCTTTCCCACGTAAGGGTTATTTAATGGGTATTACTTACTTTTGGTTGCCTGTAAGAGATTGCCTCCGAACGATTAGGCCAACATTTGTACTACGTTATTTTTAGTCATCTTTGTATTTAATATGGTGTACAATAAAGAATATACTAGATATATAATATCTAGACTGATAGCAATAACGTCTGTACTACGTTTCAAATACTACAAAGACTTATTAATCGCAAATGTGGGCTGTCACTAGACGCCATGTTGCAGAAATACGAGCAAAGGCGTTGTATGTGAGTTTTCACCGCAGGAATGGATTTCATGGAGGTTGTGCACGCCACCGCAAGTGTCGGAGACAGTTTGTTGTGAACAGTATGTGGGTAGTACAAATGCAGTTGTGTATCACAAATTATATGATCAGAGAACTTATATTATCGTTACTTTATAAGATTGTACCCTACAAATATGCACACGTCAAATTATACAAAGTAAATAACAAAAGAGATACTTTTTTATATATGGCCCTGCCAAATGTGTCTTCACTACCTGATGGCAAGCATAAGCAGAATCCAAGAGTGGTGGTCGCCATGCTCATTGCGAATGTAACAATGCCGCATGGTGACCCACACCATGGCGGCCTGGTGTTGCTTCTGCATCATTAGGCATTATAATATAAGTGTTAATAGTAACAGTTTCTTTTAAACTTTATTTTTTATATGTAAATAAATTGCTGTTCGTTAGTTTCACTAAAACTCCAGAATGGCTGGACTAATTTCGCAAATTTTGGTCTTGAAATATATGAAATCGATCAACCTAAAATGACAGCATGCGTGCTGTTGCCCACACAATGGCAGCCTAGTAAACCTACTGGCCCAATGGTGCAGTAGGATCACTAGGCTGCCATGGTGTGGGTCACCATGCTTCATTGTTGCATTGTCTGCATTCGCAATGAGTATGTTGACCACCACTATTGGATTCTGCTTATGTTTCCAATCAGGCACAGTAGATTCAATTTGGCAGTCTCATACATAAAAAATGGAAGTGGACAGTGTAAAGGTGAAAAAACAAATATAACTTGACTATATGAAGTAGCGGGCTCAGTTAGTTCATAAATATTTGAAAACTGAATCCCGACTATGTACATACGAAAAAGGAAATAGTCTTTAAAATTTAAGAGAATATTCTTATCTACAACCATTCAATATTTATCAAATAGTAAGTTAACACATTCGCTGCGGCAGTACCTGAACCCAGTCATACTACCTAGTGCTATACGAGTCCCATAGTTCCCGTATGAAGAATGCCAATCTTGCGGTAGGGCCTGTATTTTTCCGTATCAGTTCCTGACTTCTAAGGTCCTTAGAGGCGTGGAATAACGTTTTTTTAATTTTTTATACCAATCTATAGATTATATCCTTGCCTATATACAGCTACCGTATTACGAGGATCTTCGCAATAGACTAAGAGTTATATCTTTTTTTCAAAATCGGTCATTTTACGGGAAATTACTTCCCGTCCCGCATAGAACGTATAAAGAGCTAGGGATGGGGTAAAGTTTAAAAACTGAAACCAATTTCTGTCGATATTCATATGAAACATAACAAAGAATATAAGATTAATTAACATCATATTCATCAACAAATGGTGCATAAAATTTAACAAGTACATTCATTCTGTATAAAACTGTTCTTTCTCCCTTCTTACCTTATCAAAATAGTTAAAAATTCACATGAGATCTTTACTTTATATTAATTGGTAAACTACCGATATAGTGCTTAGTGAAAATTATAAGGGATAATAAACCCTATTATTTCATTTATTAATATTATAAAATCGAACTGTGCACAACACTATAGCAAACTGAAGCGCCGCGCGCGCACGCCTCGGTGCTATACGGGGTTGCAATTACGACAAAATAGTTCCCGTACCGCACCAAATGAAAAAAATATCACTTCTGTGCGTTACGATAAAATGCTTCCCGTATTATTTTTCTATAGTAAGTGATACTAAATGAAGCGAGAATATCGGATATATAGTGGTCTTTTTCCTAACTTCACGGGATCCTAGTAAAACACCCCCCGCACCGAGCGCAAAACAAGGTCAGATAGCTTCTGCTCAGTACGAAAGTCAAATACGGCCAAATAGTTCCCGTAATGCACCGAACGTGTTAATACGGCTTGCTTTAGTCTGGACAGATAGATTCCACGTAGCTTGTAAAATATTTATTATTATATTTTAAGAAGCTGAAGTCTCACTAATTCGTGTTTAAACTCTAAAATTAGAGCCAAGTCATCAATTGACCTAGTCAATTTATAGCCTGGAGTCCTGCCCACCTCGTTGCAACAAGCAAGCGTGATAATCTGCCCACCGACAACAACATTTCGCGTGACGCCGTGACGGTGTGTAAGTTTAACGATCACATGTTGAAACATACAATACATATTAACACTGTATGTTTACCACTAAAACGTAACATATAAACCCAAGTTTGTCAACTCATAATCCAATAAGTCTATCGCAAAAAATTGTGAGGGCAAATTGCTTTACAGTTTCATTTTAATAAATAATTATTTATATTGATTAACTTTTTGTTCGCATGGAAAATCAATCAAATAAGAATAATTTCATTAAATCACATATAACAATTAAAACTGAACATTCAGATTTTCTCACACGCATAAATACATTCTGTGTTAAAATAGTGTAATGCATTTACCGTGGGAGAGCCACGCTTCGGTGTGCATGGGCCGGCTCGATCGGTGTGATACCACGGACTCACAGAAAACCGGTATGAAACAGCGCCTGCGCTGTGTTTTACCGAGTGAGTGAGGATACCGGAGGCACATCCTCAACCCCTCCCCCCATCCCCCTCACCATCCCCCAAAGGCCGGCAATACACTTGTGACGCCTCTGGTGTTGCGGGTGTCCATGGGCGGCGGTAATCGCTTACCAACAGGCGATAAGTCTGCTCGTTTGCCCCCTATTCCATAAAAAAAAATACAAAATTAGTGCTTATACTTTGCCAGAGGGGAACGCCTACCTATGGCTACTCCTACCATGTCCATACCATAATAACCATGGTTATTTTCAAGCCTGTGGCTTGCAAAACTTTGCATTAAAAAATATAGTCCTTCGCTAAAAGACAACAGGGTAAAAATCCCCAAACTTAGAAAACAATAATAATATTTTATTTTTGTACAAAAAAAAAATTGAGCAGCAAATTGAAACGTGATTTATAAATTATTAGCTTATAAAGATTTCTATTTCAAGGTAAATTTAACGTTATTTTAGCGGTAAATAAATTCTGCGGAATCTTCGAAACATAATACGTTCCTAGCAAATTTTAGTAGATTCAATAATTTTAATTGAAATTAAAGGAATTATTTTGCAAGAGAAATATTCGAACAAAGACTGACAGATATCTTTTTACGCTCTAGTTTCTCTATATGATATTAAATCTATACTGGTATACTATAAATAAAGAGGTACTCATAGTCCAGTTGCCCACGGTGATTAGAAACAATCACCGAGGGTAAGCAACGACGGCGCGGTCAGTACCTGCATGGGTGACCGCTGGTGGCATGATACCATGAGCGTCTCCGTGATTCGGAGGTAACGTGAAATAGTCGGTCCCGGTTGTTATCGTAGGATAACAGTCGTGAAGCTTAGTTGGAGGCCTTTGCGCGGTTTAGAAGCATCCAACGGCAAGATGACGTAGCCACAACGTTGTGTTGCCAGTGCCCAACCCGCCCTCGGCCAGCGTGGGGACGTATGGCCGCCACGCTCTCCTGAGAGGAGACCCGAGCTAAGCAGTGGGACGTTATGAGTTGGTGATGATACTATAAATTCAAAGTAATTCTGTATGTCTATCTGTTACACTTTCACGGCTTAGCCGCCGCACCGATTTCTCTGAAAGGAATGAAGATACTTACTTTGATTCTTAAGAGAGGGCACTTGGATGAAACTTTACAGTAATATAACTTATACATCAGAATAACATATAGGCTACTATTTGCAGCGATAACCGACATACACGCGGGCGGAGCCGCGGGCAACAGCTAGTAAGCTATATTTTACCGTGATAATCGTCACACACGCGGACGGAACCGCGGGCAACAGTTAGTAGATGATAAAGCAATAATACTGTCCACAATTCCAATACTTTGACGATTCCAAGGAAAAGTTAAATTGTTTAGTAACCCCACTGGAATTCAATAAGAATTATATTGAAGAAGTTAGCATTAAAATAAATCCCACCGATACCCACTGCTACAAGACCAACGCGATTCAATAACTAAAGAAATAAAAGAGAATTCTAGCTTTTCAATAAGAATCTTTTCTTAGAAATGTACATTTTATTTACGTTATATAGATAAGGTTTCGGTGTTGCCATAATTCACGCAAAGATTACCCATTTCCCTCTTTTGACTTTACGAGTCTAGTGGAGAGATAAATTGTTATTTTATTTTGTTCGTTATCAAATCAATGATCTCGGTCGTGATATACTTTGTGAGGTACAACTATTACTTCTGTTCTTGATGTATATTGGATTTTCGTTTCGTTTCATGGAATTCGTGCTTTAGTTTGTGTATTATTTTTTGTTGACGTGTATTCTAACCGATTTCAAAATGAGGAGAACGCTCTCAATTCGTACGTATGTTATATGTGACAACCGCCACCTAAGGACACCTTATGTTTCGTACATAGTACATACAGATGCCTCTATCCGTGACTGGTTCGTAATCATCATGGATTGTTCCAACGAGGCCCCCAGAGTCCCCCTACTATTGGCGTACGTGTGCATTTTCCCGATAGATGGTAGCGGGCCTGCTGATGGTAAAATTATTTGGGGAGCTTGACCTAAAGGTCTGGGGAGCAGGCCAGGGCTCGAGGTCAACCCCTTAAGAGACAAATGCATGTTGCCGCCCTTGGAGCTCGGACTCTTCCTAGAAATGGAACTATAGGGGTTACAATAACCATTCCTACTCTTTGGGGTCTATCTGTCAGCTAACATTTTAGTCGAGCTAGCCCATGTGTACTAAAGCAAAGTTCTTCCACGAAGCATTGACAGTAGTCATAGAATTTACTGACACAAGTTTGATAAATAAAGCGATTTTTTTTTAAGAATCTTTAATTTAGTTTTAAATATTTTACCTGGAGAAATATTCAATTTGAATAGATTAATGAAATCGAATTAATTAAAGAATATCATGTATTTGAGAAGTTGGGGAATAAAATGCTTGGGCACTATTATTTATATTCTGATGCTTAAATTTTGAACAAAAATGAAAATAAAATTTAAGGAAATCTTAGTACATATAAGACCACTCTCCAATTTTTTTAAATATATCAGACATTTAACACACAACGCCATCTAGTCCCAAGATAAGCAGAGCTTGTGTTATGAGTACTAGACAACTGATATAAATACACATATACGTTTTTTTGTAAATACATACGTATTATACATAGAAAACACCCAAACTCCGAAACAAATATTTGCAGATCATACAAAAATTTGGTCAGACCCGGGAATCGAACCCAAGACCTCAAGCACAGCAGTCGCATACGCTACTACTGCGCCACAGAGCAGTCAGAGAGTCAGTTCTACCTACAAACTAAGTATATTTCACATAAAAAATTATAGGTATATTTCGATAACGATATTTTTAAACGAAGCACGTGTAGTTTTATATCAATCAATAGGTATATGAGATCGCTCTCAGTAAACAGCAGTACGCATTAAACTCGACCTTGTAAAAAACATCGTTTGGCAGCCCCACAGTATAGTACGATCGAGAAAGTAAGCCGCTTATATAAATGCCAACGTTATTGCATTATTATTATCATCTTATTTATTTTTGCTATTTATTTATAACATAGGGGGTTTAAAGAGGGAAGGGGTTTGGGGTTTTAGGCCTCGGTATCCCCAAAAAGAAGAAGATAGGTAGTAGAGCCACGCTGATTTCAGCACGAACGGGCCGGCTCGACCGGGGCGGTACTACCCTCGCACAGAAAATCAACGTAAAATGACAGCGTGCTGTCGTGTTTCGTTGGTGAGTGCGAGACCGGAGGCCCAATTAGTCTAGTCAACAAGTTCCAAACTTGTTGACTAGACTAAAAGATGCAGCAGCATCACTAGGCCGCCATGGTGTGGGTCACCATGCTGCATTGTCTGCATTCGCAGTGAGCATGGTGACCACCACTCTTGGATTCTGCTTGTGCTTTCCATCAGGCAGAGTAGAGTCATTTTGGCGGGCCAAACAAAAAAAAAAAAAAAAAAAGATGAAAAGAAAAAGCACTAGTTTTCTGTAATGCTGCTGTATAATCGAACCCACGGCGTCATGGAGCAAATACACGCGGCTTATAGCGTCAAGTGCGATGACGTCAGGACCTGTCTTTAGTTACGAGAGATATTCACCCCTCTCCTCTTTGTATTTGCTTCGTGGTCAAGCCGGTCCAAAATGATATATGCTTATTTTGAAAATAGATGTTTTATTTAATTTTCATTTATTGTTCTAATTTTTGTTTACGTTACCAGAAATAGGAAGTAATCTGTTGAAACTTAAAGGTAATATCGTATTTGTGTTATTTGAAGTGAATCTAATAGCCATAAGTTTAAATAGTGTATTTATGTGTCTGTCTTTTATTTTTTATTTTTTAAGGGAATAGACCGGCAAACGAGCAGACGTATCGCCTGATGGTAAGCGATTACCGCCGCCCATGGACACCCGCAACACCAGAGGCGTCACAAGTGCGTTACCGGCCTTTGGGGGATGGGGGGGGGGAGATAGGGGGAGGGGTTGGGGTATGGGCCTCCGGTATCCTCACTCACTCGGTGAAACACAGCGCAAGCACTATTTCACACCGGTTTTCTGTGAGGCCGTGGTATCACTCCGGTCGAGCCGGCCCATTCATGCCGAAGCGTGGCTCTCCCACGAGTAAAGATGTCTAGATCCTAAATGGATGAATTATTTTCTATTCAGTTTTTTTATGTTTTCAAAGGACTTTATCGACAGTATAATTATTCAAGAAAACTTATTATTTTATCCGTTAGAAAATCATAAAACTTTTTATAAAATTTGAATAGGTTTTCCAGCTGATGCTGATGCTGAAAGCTGATGTAGAAATATTAGTAGTTAACACTTAAGTATTAGTCATAAATCGTAGAGAACAAATATTACTATTTAAGATGACTAGAACAAAACCCCGAGACAGATTTGTGGGACTATTTCATTGAGTTACGGCTCTATAAAATAAGAGATATGGCGCATTTTTAGGGTTCCGTGCCAAAGGCAAAAAACGGAACCCTTATAGATTCGTCATGTCTGTCTGTTTGTTTGTCCGTCCGTCTGTCTCTCCGTCCGTATATCACAGCCACTTTATTCCGAAACTATAAGAAGTATACTGTTGAAACTTGGTCAGTAGATGTATTCTGTGAACCGCATTAAGATTTTCACACAAAAATAGAAAAAAAACAATAAATTTTGGGGGTCCCAATACATAGAACTGAAACTTAAATTTTTTTTTTTTCATGAATCCCAGATACCTGTGGGGTATCTATGGATAGGTCCTCAAAATGATATTGAGGTTTCTAATATCATGTTTTTCTAAACTGAATAGTTTGCGCAAGAGACACTTCCAAAGTGGTAAAATGTGTGTCCTGTAACTTCTAAAATAAGAGAATGATAAAACTAAAAAAAAGTATATGATGTACATTACCATGTAAACTTCCACCGAAAATTGGTTTGAACGAAATCTGGTAAGTAGTTTTTTTAATACGTAAACTGCAATATACCTTTCATTCAATCAACACAAATATAAAAATATAAAATATAAATTGTATTATGTTACTTACTGCTGCGGAACCCTTCATGGGCGAGTCCGACTCGCACTTGGCCGCTTTTACATATAAAATAGAACTGATATTGCGAGGAATTGAATTTAATACAATATTAGATTACAGTTGAAATATATTAGGTAACACTCTTCAAGGAGTTCAGTATTATGGAGGTAACACTTTAAAAAAAATTGTTTGGCTTACCTTATAGTAAATGTTTAGGGTAGGCAGGGGGAATAGCGCTCACTGGGTAATAGCGCTCACCTCTGTAAGTCTGTTATAACGGTAGGTAGCAACACGTCACGTCGCGGGAAGCACGGGAGGAGGGGGCGACTAACAGGCAGCGATGCAAACGAACAGAGAGCTCGCGTCATGTGACCGTGAAGTACGTTTCTTTGTTTGCGGCCGCGCTTATCTAATTTTTGGTTACGTGTTTTTGTCGGTAAGTCCAAAACTTTATGCTTATTTAATGATTTATTTTACTTTTCTGACAGTAAAACTATTATATTTTATAATAATGCAATAATTTTACAACAAGCGTGTATGATTTTCTTTAAATTTCAAAGTAATTTCAAAACGATCTTTTGGGGTTATAACGCTCATCTGAGCGCCATTACCCCCTTAGTGACTTTTTTTATTGTTGTAGATATGCCAAGAAATCGTAAAAGGATCACCGCTAAAGCGGCCTGGACCGAACAAAACCTTCAATTTGCTAAAACTGCGATTGAAGGAGGTTGTCTAAAAGAAAAGTCGCAAGACAATATAACATACCATTTACTTCTTTGAGAGATCGACTAAAAAATTAAAACTTCAGTAAGCCAAGGCTAGATCGCAAGCTTGTTTTCTCCCAACAGCAAGAAACAGAAATTGCTGAACAAGTTAAGTTTCTGGGTTTTTTTGCTGCTATAGCAACGACACCAACTATAGCATCATCTTCTAAACCAGGTCAAAGAAAAACAGCATTCTACTGTATTAACTGTGACTCCTATGAAAACTATTTTAGAGGATAAAGAAAAGAAAAAGTAGCGAAACTCAATAAGGCTGGAAAAGGTTAAAAATCAAGACTAAATAAATTTGCCAAAGAAAAGAAGAACAAACATGTGAAACATAAATCTTACAAGAGAGTTTATTCACAAGAAAGTTCTTCAGAGAGTGAAGATGAAGAGGATCTTTGCGATGATTATAGTGATAACGAAATGAATGTGGATGGTGAAAATTATAACAAATGTATTAGTTACATACGAACAATTAAAAAAAAATGAGTTGTGGTATCGCTTCACCATCTGCGGACTGTGGGCTTATTCTATATATGTTCAGGGTGGGATTCGGCAAATGGATACATCGGTGATTTATGCCTCCAAAGATAATAATCAATTTTTCTTATTTGTTTTACCTCTAATAATAATGCTAATTTTATGTTATATTATAAAAATTTAAGTTGATTTAACTTCGAAGAATTAACTATAACTGTTAAATTAAAAAAGTTTAATGTTACGAACAAACGAGGATAATTAATGCTTATTTGTGATTCTAGACTTAACTTTTATTGTATATGATAGATCTTCTTAATATTGCTTTAATTACAATATATCTTACTTATTATTTTCCAAAAAATTATGTTTGAGCGTCATTACCCCGTACCCTGAGCGGCATTACCCAAAGTCAGGGGCAATGTCGCTCAAACATGTTTTTTTTATTATGTTCTTTTATTACTAGTAGGTTAGAGATATATGTTTTTGTTCTTAAATTATTGATTCCTCGATAATTCAAGACTTTGTTAGTTTTCTTTATTTTGATTTATAATAAAGAATTTATAAAATACACCATGTTTTCCTTACGTGAACGCCATTCCCCCTCCTTACCCTATTGTATGGGGTGTAATGATCATTTTTTTAAAGACAACTCCCGCATTAGGAATATACATCCAGGAATTACAGAGCAGAGGGATTTTGCAGGCCCTTATAAAAAAAAATGAATCGAAATTGGAGAAGCCTATGTCCAGCAGTGGACTGCGATACGCTGATGATGATGATATTTTTTTTAAAAAGTTCTAGGGTGTTTGTTTAATCCATCGAGATATTACGTACTACGTACTAGAGGAGCCACTCAAAACCAATTATATGTTCCGTTTATATTTGAATTAAAACTAAAAAGCGCTGCAGCGCAGCCAAACAATAATTAGTAGTCTAATCCAACAGTATTAACAAGCAGCGCTCTATCGCATTCGAGCTGTAGTTTCCTCGCGAGCGAAATGTCATAAGCGCCGTGATTTTCATGGCGCTTACGCGTTTTGGCCAACGAACTGTTGCAAAGATTCGCTTTTATAGAGTAAGCGCCAAACAAGAAAGCAGAACGGATAAATAGCTTTATACCTACGAAGCTTTATTAGGAAATTCACTTTGAGTAAATAGTACTTCAATAGCTTTACCAGTTTCAGTTTTTTTGTAGAATTCATCGAGGTATAAAATATAAAAGCCGAATATTCAATTTTTAAATTATACTTTAATGATAATTTAAATATAATTATTGCAAAAAAAAATGTTATGGGTTATTTACGAAGCTATTTTTAACAACATATTATTTTTCCTTATCCAATTAAATACGTTAAATACGTTGTGCATTTAACGTCAGTTAATTCTACCTAAATATCACTTCTGTATGTTTTACTCTAAGTACTCTATGTCGAATGAGGCAACAATGGCGTCTTAAAATATTTTGTTCGTATTTAATTTTAAAACAATAATATCTAGTTAATTACTGGTGAAAAGTTATTCCTTTGTTTTTCTCCGTATTCCTTGTATTATTAGTGCAATATCTCAAGACACAAAATGGCATAATTCACGAGTTTTAGAACGTTTTTAAATGTAAACAATTACACGCTTAAGCCACCGCTTCATCAGAGTGTAGCTAGCAAGCGACTGATGGAAGTGCGGCGCATGCGCCGCAATTGCATGGAACACCGCACTAATGAGTGGCGTCTTCTCTATACATTATATCTCGATGGTTTAATCCGACTAAAAGAAGCACCTACAGATTTCACTAGACATGGAGACTTTATTTATAGGTAAGATTTTTTTATTTCGAAATTAATAAAGTTAATAAAGAAAGTTCTGATTAAAATTAATATTTAGCTTTTCATACAACAATAACACTTTTAGAAGGAATTATTGTATGGATTAGAAGTAATATTAACGTTAAAAATAAAATACTATTTTCGAGATCAATTTCATTAAATTTCCAATTTCAGCCAGCTAAGAACTGCTACGAAATGAAGCAAATATTATCATAAATAATTAAAGAAAACTGAATTAATAACTAGATGTTCCATCTGTTGGGAATTCCATTCAATGTGTTTGCAATAGTTTCCAAAAATGAATTCATGAATGTTAATAGTTTGACTAAACATACCTATTTACATATTGATTTTATTTTCAACCAACATTGCCAATCCATTGTTAGTTGCTGTGAAAATCGGGAAAACGTTTATAGCGATGAAATCTTATTTGTACCTACCAAGCTATGTATCTACGGATTTTCATAGGTTTTTTTATGTATGGTCCTATCAAGATGACTCTACTCTGCCTGATGGAAAGCACAAGCAGAAAGCCAAGAGTGGCGGTCCCCATACTTATTGCGAATGCAGGCAATGCAGCACTGCAGCATGGTGAATTAGATGCTTTTGGTAGATAGATTAATATTGCTTTGAACATATTTTTCATGAATTTGTAGGTACGTGGATGACCAAGGTTCTAAAAGTTTTTTAAGGTAAATATTCTAAAAATGAATCTTAGCTAGATCAATTTATCGCCCCGAAACCACCTGCATATTACGCTTTCAAGGCTAAACTACTGCACCGACTTTCACGTGATTACTCTTAAAGCTGATTTCACAGACCAGCAAATGTGTAGTTTGAACAGTATAACACTTTAGATTGAAGTTACTTCGAACCGCTTTAAGCTGTAACAAACTTTAAATGGCATTGCCGTGTAGATTACGGTCACTGCTGTTCTCTCAGTCGTTCGCTACTTCACTTGCTAGTAATCTTTGAATTCCAGTATTGGTGTACAATATTTGATGCCTATGATTTTTATGGCGTCATAATAAGCGGTCGCCTCGCCGCTTTCTACTGTTATGGGTTCAACTTCACATGGGATAACACTTTGTGTGATCCACAAATTGTTGTCTGAGTCTGGGTGTTTTTTGTATCCATTTCATGTATGTAAAAATTTCTGAACACTGAATTTCTTTAAAAGAAGTAAGTTTTTAACCGACTTCAAAAAAGGAGGAGGTTCTCAATTCGACCGTATATATATATATATATTTATGTGTATTCGCGGGTAAGTTCATCGTTTATGAACCAATTTTGATGATTCTTTTTTTAATGGAAAGGAGATATCCCAACTGTGGTACCATGATAAGGACATTAAAATGATGGCATCCAAGAGAAATCGAGTCGAACCTTGAAGTCTGTTTTGGTTTATGTTAAATTTTTTAAAGTGTATTTCATAAATGTTTGTATTTTTAATTATTTATACGTTGAATATTTTTTTATTCAAACCTTCAATTCTTTATAACAATACCAATTAAATTCGTAAAATTATATATAAAATAACGGTTTTTGATAACCTACTGTTTCGCTCGAAATTGTTACTTAAATTAATAAACTTTATCGCGACGAAGCCACGGAAAAGAACGACCGTCATATATGAAAATTGGCGGATATATGAGTAGAAGACGACCAAATAAAAACTGACTGGACTACGTGAAAGAGGAAATGGCTAAGAAGAAAGTAAGCAGTGCTGCCAAGTGATAAAAAAGAATGAAGGAGAAAAAAGCACCGACCTTAAAAAAAATTTCAATAAGAGGAAGAAGATGTTGATAAAATTAATAAAATAAGACCGGCCAAGTGCGAGTCGGACTCGCCCATGAAGGGTTCCGAAGCAACAAGTAACATAATATAAAAGTTTTTGTAGTTCATTGTAACTTTGATCGATGTTTTAATAATAGTGTATTTTTTTGCGGTTTACGATTTATGACGTATTAAAAGAACTACTTACTAGATCTCGTTCAAACCAATTTTCGGTGGATTGCATGGTGTACATCATATATTTTTTTAGTTTTATCATTCTCTTATTTTAGAAGTTACACGGGGGTTGCGGCGGGGCGGGGGTATACACATTTTACCACTTTGGAAGTGTCTCTCGCGCAAACTATTCAGTTTAAAAAAATGATGTTAGAAACCTTGTTTTTTTTTTTTTTTTTGTATTAAAATCTTAATGCGGTTCACAGAATACATCTACTTACCAAGTTTCAATAGTATAGTTCTTATGGTTTCGGAAATAAGTGGCTGTGACATACGGACGAACAGACAGACAGACATGACCAATCGATAAGGGTTCCGTTTTTGCCTTTGGCACGGAACGCTAAAAAATGATCAACATTTAAAAAGTATTACTAAATTCAACGATAAATTACACTTGATTATATTATTTATTCTTTAATTTCCCATTATTAGATATAGTATTTTCTTTAAAATATTCGAATATTATAGAAATTGCCTCTAAGAATGTTAGGCATGCAAATTAGTTTGCAACAAAGATTTATTATATAGCCATGTTGATTTGAATTGTCGGCGGAACTATTAAAATGAGTTTAAATATTTATTTAAATTTGGCGAACAGTTGGTGCCGACAAGATCGCAGACTAGGTGCAATTATCAGAACAGTAATAAGGGCCATAAAAAATAAAAGAGAAGGAATATTTTTATAATCCTTTAGTATTTATCTAGTTCTTTTGACCTTTGATCAAAACAACGTAAGTCGACTTTTTCTATCGTTATAAATCTATATTTGTCACGAAACGAACAAACTTGCGTGAGAACATCGAATTCGATTATAGTTTGAACGACTTTTTTCTTATCTTTCTATCGGACGTTGGAAATAACTGACAGCTTATAAATTACAGGCAATCAGATGTCGGAAAACGCTGACACCTGTTTTTGGGTCATTTTTACCGTATTTTTGTGTTTGTTTTTGTTGATATTCTGACTGCGGGTGACCAGAAGTAACTATTTATAATATGTATGTGGTTATTGCGATAGCATAGAATGATATCATTTATACATTTTTGTTGCCGTTGGTCAGAAAAACAAATATGGTTTGAAGCGATCTTTTTTTGGATATTAAGATGACCTTTTTTTATGTATGGCGATGCCAAATGACACTACTTTGTCTGATGGAAAGCACCAGAAATTTGCCGGAACAAACAGATAGACATTTTTTTTATATACTAGTACTTTATATACTTCTACGTGCATTAAGCAAAAAGCTGTGAACTAGAAATAACAAACAGACATTTCAATTTCATTTGTTGGAATAGAAAAGGTCTTTAAAAAGATTAATTTTTATCTGACTTCAAAAAAGGAGGAGGTTCTCAATTCGACTGTATATATTTTTTTATGTGTGTTCGCGGATATCTTCGTCGTTTATGAACCGATTTTAATGATTCTTTTTTTAATGAAAATGGAGATATTTCAACGGTAGTACCATGATAAGGACATTAAGATCTGATGATGGCATCCAAGAGAAATCGAATCGAGCCTTGAAGTTGGTTTTTATTATGTTAAAATTTTACTTGTTTTCATAAAGGTAGTACCACAATGGACTCAGAATCAGATACAATCTTTATTGATTCAGACACCGTTGATTGTATTAAGTCAGCCTAGACCCTTATAAATGTTGCAAACTAAAGGCGTGTGTAGAGATCTTCATGAGATTGTTAACAAGTTGAATGCGTCTTTGGAATCTCAATATTTGAGTTACGACGGCTTTGTGTTAGTCTGGTACCTGTAAATTAGTTTATTTATTTATATTTGTCTTTATTTATAACTGCCTCGGTGGTAGCGTATGCGACTGCTGTGCTTGAGGTCTTGGTTCGGTTCCTTATGATCTGCAAATATTTGTTTCGGAGTTTGGGTGTATTCTATAATGACGTGGTGGTCTTATCGCTCATGGCTTATGTCTGTCAGACTTATCTCATTAACATCCATTTCCATTCATTTGTTTTGACATTTGATAATCCACTACTAGACATTGGTTTCTCCATAACAAGTATATATTGGCCTTAACACTGTATAAAATACTAGTTTTTGCTCGCGGGTCCGCGCGCGTGTATGTCGGTTATCGCGGCAAATAGTAGCCTATGAGTCATTCTGATGTATAAGCTATATTACTGTAAAGTTTCATCAAATTCCATTCAGTAGTTTTTGCGTGAATGAGTAACGAGCATCCATCCATCTATCCATCCATCCATCCATACTTACAAACTTTCGCGTTTATAATATTAGCAGGATATTATTAGGATAAATATTGTTTCAGGTTTTTCTTCTCTTTGCAGAACTGTTGTCCTGTAAAGTTTGCTTCCTAATTCGCCTCTTATGAAAACCACAGGATGAACAGGATTGGTGACACAACGTATTCTTAATAATAATGTAAGACTTTTTTTATGGAGTAGGGCAAACGGGCTGACGTATGACCTGATGGTAAGCGATTACCGCCGCCCATAGACACCCGCAATGCCAGAGGCGTCACAAGTGCGTTTGCCGGCCTTTGAAGGATGGAGAGAGGGATGGGGTAGGGTTAGGGTATAGGCCTCCGGTATCCTCACTCATTCAGTAAAACACAGCGCAAGCGCTGTTTCACACCGGTTTTCTGTGAGGCCGTGGTATCACTCCGATTGAGCCAGCCCATGCATGCCGAAGCGTGGCTCTCCCACGGTAAAAATGAATGCAACGCTTAGTAATGGCAAGAATTGTTAATTAAGTTCGTCTTTAAAACAAGTTCACAAGTTATTAAAGCATAATTTCATTTCATTTTAAAGTTGTTAATGGTCTTTTACTCAAACTGTGTCTAATTTCGTTGAGCGACAAAAAGTAATGATGGCCTTGTTATTTTCATTTCAAGTTAAGCAACATAAGTCTTTGTATAATTGCCGTTTTGTTGGAAAACTTTTATTTTAGTGTAATAAAATAATCATAATGGCTTTGTTTGTATAAACGTTATCACTTTTTAACCGACTTCCAAAAGGAGGATGTTCTCAATTTCATCGGTTTTTTTTTATGTATGTACATCGATTACTCCGTCAATTGTGGACCGATTTTGAAAATTATTTTTGTATTCGAAAGGGTATGCTCCCCATGTGGTCCCATGGCCACCATATTAGGATGTGATTATGGGATCCTAAGGAAATCGAAGGAAACCCTCAAATTTACGTGAGCGTCTGCAATGAAGTTACGAGCAATTGTCTGCATGCCTTCATATTCTGTAGACATCACTAAATTTAAAATGAAATGATGATGAGAGACTTGAGAAAGACTAAAAGCGAAAAAAAAAATCGTTTAAAAAAACCGACTTCAAAAACTTAAAAGTATAAAATAACTTAATTTGTATGTGCTACCTATTCATGGGTTTGAAGTCGGTGCCAAGCCAAAATGTAATAGTAGGTACCACACTCGCCGCGCGTGTCCTTGAGCGGGATAGCTGCTCTTCGCTTTGAACAAAACAACCGAAGCGTCGTTGATGTTCGTCTCGAAATATAGCGAGTGTGGTACCTACTATTCCATTGGCTTGGCACTGACTTCAAACCTATGAATAGGTAGCACATACAAGTTAAGTTAATTTATACTTTTTAGTTTTTGAAGTCGGTTTTTTTAAACGCAGTTTTTTTTTATCTGTGTAGTATATCTAACACTGTTGTTACTAGTTTAGTTAGTTAGTAGGAATTAGGAGATTTTTTTAAATGTAATTTTTCGCCCTTTAAACCTTCCCTGCTTCCCTTCGGCCCAGTTTTCTCGAGTTTTAGCGAGACAAACGAACAGCAATTGATTTTTATATAAGAAGATTGGTCGTACGCATGATAGTGTGAGCACTGGTTTGAAATCTATTAACTTACTACTGTTATATTTCTTTATCGAAATAATGCGATTGCCGTCATTGAATCCTCCCAAAAATAGGCAACGGGTGCCATTTGTCTCTGGATTATGAAAACATCAATCTGCTAATGCTTTTATACAAGCAATTCTTGTATATAGGTATATACTAGCTGGCCCACGCAACCTCGTTTACGTCTCCTATTGCCCGTAGCGTAATAATTTTCCCCCGTTTTTGAAACATTCTTCATTGATGTTCCGCTTTTATTGCTCTTATCGTGTTGATATATAGCCTATAGCCTTTCTTAATAAATGGGCTATGTAACACTAAAAGAATTATTCAAATCGAAACAGTAGTTCCTGAGATTAGCGCGTTTAAGTAAACAAACTCCTCATCTTTATATATTAGTACTAGTGGTTGCCCTTGGCTCCGCCCGCGTATATGTCGGTTATCGCGGCAAATAGTAGCCTATGTGTTATTCTGATGTATAAGCTATATTACTGTCAAGTTTCATTCAAATCCGTTCAGTAGTTTTTGCGTGAAAGAGTAACAAACATCTATCCATCCATACTTACAAACTTTCGCGTTTATAATATTAGTATATAATATATAGTCTAAATCTCGAAAACTGCTCCAACGATTTTCTTGAAATTTAGCATGCAGTGGCTTTCGGAGGCAATAAATCGATCGATATATTTACCAGAATAAAAATGCCGCACAAAGCTCGATCATTATTATATTAGAACTACGCAGTCACTAAACACGAAATGCAGGCTTCAATACGACCGAGAGAGATTCACATTTCATTTTTTTTTCTTTTCTTATAATAAAGGCAACTCCCGCACTAGGAATAAATCCTGTGTCGCGGGGGACTTTACAAACATACATGAAACGGACACAAAGAACATCCACACTCAGAACAACAATTTGTGGATCACACAAAGTGTTGTCCTACGTGGGATTTGAACCCACGACACTTGGCGAAGTAGGAAACGGCGTGGTGATCGTTAAACTTCAATTTGTCTTTTTCTTTTCATGTTACGCAACTTTTCTATTTCAAAATAAAATACGTCATCAATCGAACATCGCACGTCAATTTAAAAGTTCGTACTAGAAAAATATATTGCAAAAGTGTGATGCGGTTTATTGTAAAATTGGCAAGTTCTCAATACGATGTGTGAATGGGAAGGCAGCCCCACGTGAACATCAAACTTGTATGCTTACGTAACAAGCGTGTTCGCTTCCCTCTTCGGAGTTTCACAATTTAGTAGGGTATCCACAATTTTGCATGAACCGCAAAATGTATTCACCTAAATAACTAATTTATTTAAATAACTAGCTGAGCCCCGCGGTGTTACCTGCGGTCCAACAACAACCGCGGTTAACGCTGCGGGCGGGGTAAATTAAAAAAAAACTATGTAAAAAGAATCCTATGTCCGTCTCCTGGTTCTAAGCTACCTCCCCACTAATTTTCAGCCAAATCGGTTCAGCCGTTCTTGAGTTATAAATAGTGTAACAAACACGACTTTCTTTTATATATATAGATTGGCACGTTGGAACCTGAAAATCATTGAGGGTGCCCTATGCCCAGCAGTGGCCATCCCATACTTATTTTTTTTCAATGTATAAATCAGCCTGCCAAATTGACTCTACTCAACCTGATGGGAAGTATGAGTGGAGTCCAAGAGTGATCAACATACTCATTGTGAATGGAGCATAGTGACCCACACTATGGCGGCCTATTGAGATGCTTCTGCATCATTGGGACTTGACTTAAGTTGTAATGAAATTTAAAGTAACATCTATTAAACTGTGCCGTGGTAATCAGACCGCTGGGAAACATTATTATATACTAGTTGTTGCCCGCGGACCGCCCGCGTGTATGTCGGTTATCGCGACCTGTGTGTTATTCTGATGTATAAGCTACACGGATCAAACTGAGCTTACTCCTCGAAATTTTTACAGTGGGAATCGAACCTTATGACCTTGGGTTGGCAGTCAGGGTCACTAACTACTCGGCCGCCATGGTGAGGGTCACCAAGCTACATTGTGTCTGTATTTGCGGTTCGGGTCGATATCGGCCCACAATTTTTCCTGGTTTATTTCTCGTTTCCTGTTCGGTACTTAGATCGCGGAGCGAATCGAGGAACTGAGGAAATTGGGTTCAAGGTTAAGCTATCAGTATATAAAAAAAATTGTATACATCATGTTTTCGCAGAGTTATAGCATTTTAGCAAAATGCTATAGTGAACGATATGATAAACGATATTTTCGCCAGTGGGTCTTTTTCAAGCCACCAGGCTTAAAAAAGACCCACCGCCGCACCAGATGAAGGTTTATGCTTTTACTTGCCGCGAAGGTGCTGAAAAACTTTTAATTAATTATTAAAAGAACTTAAGTTGTAGTTTAAACTAGCTACGTCCCGCGACTACCTGCGGTAGAGGAGAAGCAACATGCAACAATATGTATCATTTTAAGAAATTAATGAAACACTGTAAGTACAATTAAATATTTGGCATGTGCCCCTTGAAAATGCAGGATCAGAACGCTGAAACCCTGCGGTCCTATTACTATACTATCTATTATGAAAAGCAACCGTGAAGAGTGTAATGGATTCAAGACTGTCCCAACAAATACACATTTATGCTCATATACAAAATCTAACTTTAGAACTTAGACATTTCTGAAATAGGGTCAAGAATTGCGTCGGCACTGCGATGCCGGTGCGTTCGGCTATTTTCGGAACGACTCGGGTGCGTTCGGCTATTTTGGGTACGGTCGTCGCTTCGGTCGGTTGTTTTAAAAATGGACGGCGCGTATTTTTTGACGTGTAACAAAAAATACATTGTTTATGAGTTCATAAATAAAAGTAACCAAAAAGAAACATCTTTTTATTTCAGCTAATGGTTGTAATTTATTTTTTTATTGACCAGCTACCACACGTGACTTCGTTCCGACATCGAAATAATAGTTTCTGCTTCGCGCTGTCTTGTTGAAATATTGTTTCTTTATAGTCTGCAGGAGTTATTTGGTCTTATGATAGTTTTACATTTATCTTGTGTATTACAAAAACAACAATTTATTCAATAATATTTGATTTTCTGACAACAACGCTTGGGCTTGCGATTCGTGTTTTAGTTTTTCCTTTGTTATTGATTTTATTAGAAACTAGCTGACCCGGAAAACTTCGTACCGCCATAGTTACATATCTGTCTCAGCTTCCCACAGGCAGTGTACAGTCGTGGACAAAAAAATCCGTTATCTCTTATTTTTTTTCTTTCTAGCAAAAAAAGAATGAAAGAAATCGGACTATGTGTTATTGAATTACAACTAAGTACATATTTTGACTTCCATCCCCTCTCTCCAAGAAACCGTGCTGAATTTCGGGATAAAAAGTATCTTATGTCCTACCTCGTAGTATGTTCCATTCAGTAGTTTCAGCGTGATGCACGGCCAAGATACAGACAGACAGACAAAAATGAAAAAAAAAATACAGTTTTGGCTTCAGTATCGATTAAAGACAGCCCTCCAAAAATTTTTTTCAAAATATCTTTAATGTACAGAATTGGACCTGTTACATTTTTATTATAAGTAGTATATTTATTATATTATTATAAGTATAGATAGATGAGTGATTTAGGTAAACACTACTATCAGGAGGCACTTTCTTAAGTTGAAAAAGCAGGACAAACCAAACAAAAATTACGATAAAAGTAAATAACAAAAGTAGTTATTAGAACACAGTCAGGTTCTAGTAACTATTGTCACAGAATAATTAAAAGTACTGTCGTACAGAAGTGTCACTCTCGAACAAAGTCAAGTTTAGGCATAAAAAGTTTTCAACTTTGTCACCTTGCAAGCGAATTTGAATCTCGTCGTGTGACTCGAGCGTTCATATTCCGTTAGACACCGTTCGATTTACTACAAGAGCACGGGGCTGCCGCTTGCTGTAGGTACATTTAGGTAAATATTAAAATTAATTATAAAAATATAACAACTTTAGTAATGAAGAAGGAAAATTTTAACAAACATAAGAATCATGTCTACGTAACGTGATAAGTTACAGATTTTTGTATTGAGAAAATATGTCTATCATAAGTCATAACATAGTTTCCAAACAACTAATTAAATAATTTCCAAACAACTAATTAAAACTATTAAATAATTTAAACATACGCACGCCTAATACCTAATAGTTTATAAGTATAACGCATACCTAACAGTTTATAAGTACCTAGTTGTAAACAAACCTTAGATGTGTTAGATGTCCGAAAAAACTATCGATAATTTCTTAGGCTAGGTGAGTACAGTAGATAGGTAGGTACTTACTATGTAAACTTAAATAAGTAATTATAATTTATTTTAAATTGGTTTTCATTAAAACGATTACGTTTAAAGTTTTTATTAAATAAACAAACTGGTATTCAATCAACAGTGAATATAATTTTCTGTGTTCTAAGTAGGTAGGGACTTATTTTATCTTTTAATCAATAGGAGGTAAGTAAAGGTAATTAATATGACCTATCTATAACAAAATCGACCTCATTATTTTCCTATCTACTACAGTTATTTATGTCATGCTCAGTAATCTGAGATGTGATGATTAACATAAGTAATATTCAACTTACTTATAAACGCGCGACACGGCTAGCCTGCGAGCCGAGCGCAGAGCGCCAACCATTGCCCCATAGTTCTTCCCGGGAGGCGCTCGGCGAAATACACCTAAACTGAGAAGTGAAACCCCCTTGCTATTGTAAATAAATTTTCCGAATCTTTTTTCTAAAGTTAACTTAAAATCATCTTTGTTTCTACTACAATACGGCTGAAGTTCTACTTTTTACGCAGTGCTACTGCCATCGACAACCTTACTTGGGTTGTAAAGGTGTGAGGGCAGATATTGATATTCTATAGACATATGGTTGTTGGACTTCTTTTAGGTAGCCAATATGTTGGTATGGCAACCGGGATCGTCTGATTAAATTTACTGCATGGTTGGCCTAGTAGTTTAAGCGGTCGCCACGCTGCTTTCTACTGCACCAAGTGTTGTAGGTTCAAATCCCACATGGGACAACACTTTGTGTGATCCACAAATTGTTGTTCTAAGTATGGGTGTTCTTTGTGCCCGTTTCATATGTGTCCCCCGCGACACAGGATATATGTTCCTAATGTGGGAGTTGTCTTTTCAAAAAGAAAAAAAAATTACGTGCTCTCCGAGGCACTCATTGTGTTAAAAGTGGTCACCCATCCTAGATTGACCTGGCTATGACTGCTTAACTTTGTAATGTGTTTACCGACATGGATACCGCCTATTTCAAATATATTTTAGATACAATAAAAGCAATCTAAATATCTTACTTATTTATCATTATTTACTTATCTTGATTAGTGTTCTTTTTTCAAATTAAATTATGACTGACCAACTTAACAAAAAACTTTGAGCGACTATGATAGAGCAAAACATAGACAATAAGTAGACAAGTTAAAAGGACTTTATTGTAAAAAAGAACTTACCAAAAAAGTACCTATACCATTTCAATTTATTATTTTGCGTCACGAAAATGTGTTGCCAGTATTTTCGTATAGATGATCAGTTCATATAAAACGTTGTCACGACGTTAATAGGTATTTAACGTCTCAGTTTACCTTCACAAGACAAATTGGGGACGCTCCGTGATGATAAAATTGTTACACAGTTATATGGTTCCCGCGTATTATTTTATTTTAGATGTATTTTTAGACTATTTAATTAAACTGCTTTTGCCTGACAAAAATACTGATATAGAAATGCTTCCGAGTCATTACTGCCATCTATATTATTTCATTCCCATCACTTCTTTACATCGTATAAAATGAAATCACTTCTGCTGTCTGCTGGCTTAGATCTTTTACTACTCAACGAATTTTAATGCAGTTCTCGGCAATAGATAGATTAATTCAAGAGGAAGGCTAATATGTTATAGTTGAGGTAATTCGAGAATTTCAGTATAATTGTCAATGTAATTAATGTTACTAATTTTATAAATGCGAAGGTTTGTGAGGATGTTTGGATGTCTTTTACTCTTTCACGCAAAAACTACTGAACGAATTTAGATGAAACTATAACTCATTTATAACATATACTTGAGTATATGTTATAAATGAGTTATAGTTTCATTTAGAGCATTTACCGCGAAAACGGAAGGCAAAAGTTAGTCAATAATATGTATGTTTGTAGAATATTTAATATCTTTATCAGTCTGGTTACCATAGCACAGTCCCTGTTTAGTTTTAGAGTTATAATAAGAGACATTTGAAGTTATCATTATACTTATCAATCTCAAAGATTCCAACCTTCAAGAAAAGCGGAATTTCCGAACTCAGAGTCCACCAGCGCACTTAGGACCCTCGAACTCTAATACGGTAGTCGCCATCATGGACCTGTCTTGTTTGTCCTCTGTTGAAAATATACCTACTTTCAAAATTAGTACGATCAAGAAAGTAATAAAAGTTTCTAAGCTAAGGCTGCTGAAGGTTGGATGAATGGAAAGACAGGCGTGGCAAAACTTTGGGTTTTATGTTAGGACTGTGAAACCCTAAAAACGTAAAAAATAATACTCATAGTACTTAGTTAAAGCGTTTTATGTTCGAAATTTAAACTAGACGGCGAAAAGTACCTACTCGTATTTTCTCATAGTGTTTTACTAAAGCTAAAGTTCTAAATTTAAATTATACGACACAAAAGGATTATCATGGTTACTTTGATTAGAGTTTCCAACCAGTTATATTTTGAAATCTTAATCTACATTCCGTTTAAAATTCGTGGTGCAGGATATTTACTTTTAAATGATAGCACATAAACCTTTTGATATTGAATTCACTTTTTAAAAAAATACTGACGTTAATACATGATGATGAATTATTGTAATAAACTGTATTCTTTACTCCTTAAATTTGTGTCTTAATTTGGGTTTTTATGAAGTTATATTTTTTCAGTAAATTTAAATGGGACCAAATTAAAAGTATACCTGTATCGTCACCATCATCACTAGTCTTTAATAAAAAAATGTAAAAACTAAAACCCAACTACGACAAAAACGACGCTGAAAAAGTATGAAACAATTTTCAAAAGCCGTAGTCACGCGTTGTTAAAATTTTATGGACTATGGTACATTAAACTACATGGACTGCAGCTTTTGAAACTTAGTAATTTACCGTAGTCCATAACACTTTAACAACGCGTGACTACGGCTTTTCAAACTTGTTTCATACTTTTTCAGCGTCATTTTTTGTCGTAGTTGGGATTTACTTTTTACTTTTTTTTATTTAAAATAATTTGGTGCCTCTATAATATTAATTTCTTTGCAAAGTATATTTTAAATAGGTACCATAGAAATATCACAATTATTGGATAAATACGGACAAAGTCACCGGAAAATGCTAATAATATATATATTTTTGAAATATACAAGTAACGCCCTTTCGAATGATACTAAACAGGGCATATTTATCTCAAATTTATTTTTTAATACATTACTTTATGTCGGCTAGAGGGCGCCACATTAGATTCAGTGACACGCCATATAGCTTATAACCAGCGGACGATTAAGACGCTTCTAACGATACCTCATTTGTCCAGTTCTAATAAGAAGTTAAGGAGCTATGAGGGAACAGATGAACATACATACATACATAGCCAGTAAAAATCCACTGCTGCGCATGGGCTTCTCCTCAGAAAGGCCTACTATACCACGTTGACCAGACTGGCTGGTTAGTATATAATATGTTAGTATATAATATCTTTCCTCATATTTTTTTTTAGTGAACCTGGACAGACAGAGGTAACAAAAATAAATAATACTACGTTTGCGAACTGAGCATTTTCCTGTTTTTTAGGGTTCCGTACTCAAAGTATTAAACGGGACCCTATTAATAAGACTTCGCTGTCCGTCTGTCAGTCCGTCCGTCTGTCATCAGACTGTATCTCATGAACCGTCATAGTTAGACAGTTGAAATTTTCAGAGATGATGTATTTCTGTTGTCGTTATAACAACAAATACTAGAAAACAGAATAAAATAAATATTTAAGGGGGCTCCCATAAAACAAACTTGATTTTTTGCTCGATATTGATAACGGCAAAAAGTTGACGTTTAGAAATATTCACAGAAAGTTTAGATAAATGTATATTCACTTTAAAAATTAATTAATTAATTAAAATAAAAGTAATATTCAAGTTCCATACAAAAAACGTGATTTTTTTTGTCGATGTTAGTTAGTTAGATAATGGTACGGAACCCTTTGTACGCGCGTCAGACTCGCACTTGGCCAGTTTTTTTAAAAGTAATAAAGCTCATTGGAAAACAAAATCTTTTGTTTAATCTGTTTTTACGTCAAATTAGAAATTCTCGCGCGTAAATTACATTTTGTCATCTTAATTCTGCCACGTTCGAAATTCAAACAGGTATACTAAAATTTATTCATAAATTTCATCTTGACGTGGGGTGGGGCGGTTCACACTCCATTTCGTCAACAGTTTACAAACTCCGGGTCAATGAGCTAGAAATATGGAAGTTCATAGCCAACGAGACAGATAACGAACGGGAATCGCGCATAGTGAAGTGCACCGCAGTGTACATTATTGTGCACAGAGTATAACATTTGTACGGATTTGAAAACACGAATGTGAAAATCTTTCTTGTTTATATTCATATACTTTATATCTCTTAGCGTGTAAAAATAATAATAATAATAACATTTATTGCACTAAAACAAAAAAAAAATACAATATGTTCAACTGTCATACAATCATCGCTCGTTCCTCACTTTACCCCCTAAGGGCTGAAATTTCCAAAAGTCCTTTTTACTTCTTCTTATATTGTATAGATAAAGAGGTTGTATATTATTGGCATCTTCTTTTATATTTAAATCGTGTTCATTACCTGAAACAAAGACAAAAGTCAATTTAGTTATGATGGTATTGTTACGTGTTAGGGTTCGATTTATTTGAGAAAGAAGCCTTTTGAAGTGTTAAAGAGACTTTATTAAAAACCACTATTAAAATCACAGTACAACTCTGAATTACAATTCTTATAGGTCGCCGAGGTCGCTAGGTTGATCGCTGATATCACTTTGATGTTTATCTCACTATAGCTCAAACTGTACTGAACTGCGGCCCGCGAGATGCTCTATTTATACTCATATTATTATTACTCTTTCATTTCTAGAAACGCCTATAAAACACGAGAATCTACTAGTAAAAACGCTAATAAAAATAATCGAAGTTAATAATAATTAGGCAGCAATCAATCGATATCCGACACTATGCACATAGAAATAAGGTCCATTATTCCTTGCCTCAGGAGATCGATAAGAAGTGTGTGTGTATTTGTGTGCGCAGATAAGGCTTGAAGATTATTATTATTCGTAACAGTATTATAGCAACTTTATTTTAGTAATATAATAGTCAAATTTGAATTAATAAAATAAAAATAATTTAAATTTTAGATTAATTAATCTAGAATTTGTTAAGGATCAAAATAAAATAAAAAACATGCAAAAGTTTAGTGACGTTTTGTACTCTATAACATAGGTAAGACATGAGAAAATCAGTGTGGTGCACATTGAAAATTGAATTCTCTTTAAAGTAATTCTCTTTTCTCTGTTTTATTGAAGTTAAGATCGATGTTTTCTTCACATGTTTTCCCGTTCTGGCGAGACTGACATCGACGTACATATAGATTCACTCGCCATACAATCTTAGATTAAAATATGTAGGCACTAGTTCACCCGTGCCCACTTCGTTCGGCATTACCCGCCCGCTTCTCTTCGTCTTGATTTACAAATAATATTATTTAACTGAATTTTTTGTCTAATCATAATAAAATATAGCCTATGTCACTCCTGAATAGTGGCGCTTTCTGTTAGTAAAACAATTTTCAGGATCGGATCAGTACTTACGAATATTACCCCCTACAACCATACAAAGTTAGAAACTTATACTCTTTATAATATTATTGTGGCGACTTCCACATACAGCCATCTACCGAAGATACGTCGAACTACGGAATAACGAAGGAAACAAAGAAACAATCAATCCTGAATCGCGCAATAGAAGTTCTCGCGCCGATTATCATACATACAACATCCCAACATCAACCGTTGGACAGTTGGCCCGCTAGGCATGATCAGCTCGCCTGGTCGGAGGATCCTCCCTTTGTGATATGAAACACCTGTCCCCAACATTATATACAGTATAGGTTAGGTACAAATAAACTATTTGTACGTATAAAAATAATGATATACAAAAAGCCAGTCAGACTACTGATTAATGATCAGGTATTGAAAGGCTGATAGAACTTCTGTGACAAAATGTCTTTTTATTGTTATAACTAATCAGACAGAAATAAATTTATTATTATTCGTATTATCGTAGTATCAGCATAATATTAGCGTTAGGAAATTGTCCAATAAATTTTATTTGCCTATTACATAATGCCGGCAGCCAGTTTGTTGAGCTTCAATAATTAGATAAAGTTCCCTTTCTCGTTAAATCAATCGTGACGATTAATTTGATATTAAATGATATCTTTTGTATTAATTTTATCGATTATGAAGATGAAGCTTTACATTTTGAAAGTTTTATGGTTATAGTTATAATGTATTTTTTTTTTTTGTATAACTGGCCTGTTTAGTGTTTTTTTTTAATTTTACAAAGAACTTTTATAAGTTTTAGTTTCCTGTGCCTATTTCTTTTAATCGGTAAATATAAGTTTCTAACCTTTACCATTCACATTGTTTGAATGTCATACATACACACATAGTATTCACTTTGCATATTAATTTTACATGTATATACCTAACTCAAAAAAAAAATACTGGCTTTTTTTTTTTTTTTTTTTTTTTATGTTTGGCCCGCCAAAATGACTACTCTGCCTGATGGAAAGCATAAGCAGAATCCAAGAGTGGTGGTCACCATGCTCACTGCGAATGCAGACAATGCAGCATGGCAACCCACACCATGGCGGCCTAGTGATGCTGCTGCATCTTTTAGTCTAGTCAACAAGTTTGGAACTTGTTGACTAGACTAATTGGGCCTCCGGTCTCGCACTCACCAACGAAACACGACAGCACGCTGTCATTTTACGTTGATTTTCTGTGCGAGGGTAGTACCGCCCCGTGCTCTTCTGGATACAATGTGTCACGCGTCATCGGCGCTCGCCTCCCACCGCTGAGCCGCTGTCCCTACCACCGCAGGGACACATAAAAGGACGAGCGCACTACAGCTCGACCTCTTTCGCCCGGCGTCTACCACGCCGGACGGCTGCGCTGCCCTCTACGGGGGGTCGGCCTCTAAAGCCGCCCCCAGCACTGCACTCTTAACCCGGCGTCTACCACGCCTGGTGGCTGGGCCGCCCGGCCTACGCCGGAGCCCCAGCACTGCACCTCTTTCGGCCGGCGTCTACCACGCCAGTCGCCTGCGACGCCTCTACGGGGATCGGCCTCTAAAGCCGACCCAGGACTACACCTCTTCCTTTTCTCATCGCTGCGAACCTACAGTTAAGTGCTTCTTGTCTGGAGGCACTGACTGGTCGAATCTCTCAAACCCACACCCTGACTGTACATCTATCTGTTTGTGTTATACTTCAGTAAATAAATTCTTTAAATTGTTGTTGTGAAGCGTCTAATTTAATCATCATCAGAACCTCGTGGCTTCACCACAACCTTCTAGGCTCCTAAAGCCGCTACGTGACAAATGCAATTAAAATCAAATCCATATAATTGTCATTTCATTTCAAAATGTTTTCGTATTGGTCTACATATTCTTAATCAGGCCACTGTTGCCGAATTTGTTGATATATCACTTAGTTATTTCTAATGCAAAGTTCGGTTTGAAAACAGACAAGTTTTCCCTAACTCAGTACAGATTTGACAAGTCATCAGTGACACCACTAAAGTTATTTATTACGTTCAAAGGCATCTATAAACACCTGATGGCATATTATTAGCGTTCTGAATAATATTTCTCACGTATCATAATTCCGCGTGGAGATGAATTAAGAATACTCAGTGTCACCACCCTTATTTATCCTGTTTTTTTTGTGGAATAGGGGGCAAACGAGCAGATGTATCACCTGATGATAAGCGATTACCGCCGCCCATGGATACCCGCAACACCAGAGGCATCACAAGTGCGATGACGGCCTTTGGGGGATGGGGCTCCGGTATCCTCTCATTCGGTGAAACACAGCGCAAGCGCTATTTCACACCGGTTTTCTGTGAGGCCGTGGTATCAATTCAGTCCAGCCGGCCCATTCATACCGAATCGTGGCTCTCCCACAGTATGTATGTCGTAAGTAGTGAAAAAAGAGCAAACTATGCTAAATAACATCAATGTAAATAGAAGGAAAACACCAAACCTTTCTAAGGAAAGAAATATTAAATGTTGATGGTGATAAACCTAATTCGATATAATATTTCTCAACGTTCCTGTATAAACAACAACCTAATCTCATCCATTTCAACATAGAGGTTCCTTCGAAAGCATTAATTTAATAAGAATTCGAAAAGAATTCGAAAGGCAGCTATAATCCCACCGTGCACTTTGCTAAAACGAACCCTCAATATGGCTTCGAAAGGTACTTCCCCTTACCTTGCAATTCCAATTTAGTGAGAAAACATTAAATTTAGCGAAGTCAGTCGCATTAAGAACATTGCGGGGAATTCCGGCTGTACCTTGACTGAATCTTAATCAATGGAAGAGCAATCTGTTTTAGAAATATTTAGCAGTGAACATTTTCATGATTAAATACGCTTACAGCTATTTTATATTTATAGAAATAATATTTTAAATCATTTTGACTGCACGGTAGTGGTTAAAAATATCGCTTCACCGCTTCCTTCTGAGTTGAATCTTGTGCATCCGATCACCACATGTCTGGACAACACTCTATGTATAACCGATTCGTTTAGATAGTGTCGGTGCACCCGCACGCCATTGTGGTTATTGTTGTGAAATACAAATATATTAATTCATACAACGACGTAAACTGACAAATCATACTTTCTTGTGGGTGTACGCCGCAGGCGAGCCTTTTCATTTTGTGACGGTTTGTCGCACGTGCGACGGCGGCGGCGCGATCAAGACGACCATATCTAAAGGCCCGTATTCACTTTGATTTGAGCGAGTGTAGTGCAGTGCAGGTGATCAATCAATGATTAGTAGAAAATACGTGTGGACAGCGACTGATTAGTGCGAGTGATAAGTTGGCTGCATAGTAATCTAATTAGAAGCGTTTCCTATTTTTTTGCGAGTGGACTGCGAGTAGCCACTTCCCGCGCGCCCTCCCTTACCCCTCACTTGCAGCGTGCCTGCATTTTTGTATTGTTCACTTCACTCACACCTGCACTCGCAGTAATCAAAGTGAATTACCCAAGGTTGTAGAGCCACCCTGATTTTAGCACGAATGGTCCGGCTCGACCATGGCGGTACTACCCTCGCACAGAAAATCAACGTATTTTTTTTTTTTTTTATTTTTTTTTTATGTTTGGCTCGCCAAAATGACTCTACTCTGCCTGATGGAAAACATAAGCAGAATCCAAGAGTGGTGGTCACCATACTCATTGCGAATGTAGACAATGCAGTATGGCGACCCACACTATGGCGGCCTAGTGATGCTGCTGCATCTTTTAGTCTAGTCAACAAGTATGGAACTTGTTGACTAGACTAATTGGGCCTCCGGTCTCGCACTCACCAACGAAACACGACAGCACGAACGCTGTCATTTTACGTTGATTTTCTGTGCGAGGGTAGTACCGCCCCGGTCGAGCCGGCCCGTTCGTGCTGAAATCAGCGTGGCTCTACTACCTTCAGAATGAAGACTACTACCTTCAGAAATGACAGCGATAGTGCTGTCGTGTTTCGTTGGTGAGTGCGAGACCGGAGGCCCAATGATGCAGAAGCATTGCTGCATTGTCTGCATTCGCAGTATGTTGACCACCACTCTTGGATTCTGCTTATACTTTCCATCAGGCAGAGTAGAGTAATTTTAGCAGGGTCAAACATAAAAAAAAGAAAAAAAAATGGAAGCTACTCGCACTTCACACCTGCACTACACACCCTCATTCACTTCACACCTGCACTCATCAAAGTGAATACGGACCTTTAAGCGAATGGATTATAATCCCCAAATTATTATTCTGCGTTGGGGTGTTCTTTGTGTTCGTTTCAGGTACATATGTTTGACAAGTCGATCGTGGCACAAGAAATATTCTTAGGGAGTTGTCTTAAATTGTCTCCTTGAGTAAGTCTTCAATTTTTTATGGAAACAAATAGAAGGTTTACGCTCCTAAATTAAAAGGATTATCAGATAAAAAACATAGAAACAATTCAATCAAATGGAGATCATACTCTTTTTTGACGTCAATGCATAGACAGATACTAAAAGTGTAAATTGAAGAAGAGATAGTTTAATAAACTCTATACTGTGGTAACTTCTAGAATTTATTTGCTCTTTAATCTTTCCAAATTTAAAAGAATACATAAACTAAATAAGTAAACATCGATATAACATATTCTTTTATCAACAATAAATACAGAAGTAAGTATATCGTTTTAACAAAGCAAGGATAACTAGATTAAGCCATGATTTGTTGTTTTCTTTTTCCTTTAATACGGCTGTGTACTTGCCAGTGAAAAAATAAACATTGTTCATTCTTTTTATGATAAGTCATTTTATACCTTTACGTGGTAATAATAGGTTACCTATGAAATTGCCGTTTTGTATGCAATAAGTGAAAGTACTTATTTTTTCAAACTTTTTTATTTCTGTTATTCGAAGTAATCACCCATGCAATCGACGCATCTTTGTCAACGCATTGGCAGTTTATTGATGCTCTTCTTATAAAAATCAGCTGGACGGGAGGCAACAAACTCTTCAAAGGCATTTTGTACTGCCTCTCGGGAATTGAATTTTTTACCCACTAAAAAGTTGTCAAAATTTTGGAAAAAGTAATAGTCGGTAGGTGCAAGGTCTGGTGAGTATGGCGGATGAGGGAGAGCTTCCAACCCCAGCTCTTGCAGCTTGGAGACTGTCTGAACTGACAACATCATTTGGTACAGTTCGCAACAGACTCCAAAATTTAGACGCCTTTTTGGTGGGTAAAAAATTCAATTCCCGATAGACAGTACAAAATGCCTTTGAAGAGTTTGTTGCCTCCCGTCCAGCTGATTTTTACAAGAAGGGCATCAATAAACTGCCAATGCGTTGGCAAAGATGCGTCGATTGCAAGGTTAATTACTTCGAATAACAGAAATAAAAAAGTTTGAAAAAATAAGTACTTTCACTTATTGCATACAAAACGGAAATTTCATAGGTAAAGACCTATTATAAACTTCGCTAGGTAACAAGAATGATAGCATTTTGACACGCCTCGGAAAGTCTATCATATGCGTAATTAGGTTAGGTACGTTGTTGGCGCGAAACCAAGCAATTTGATTAAACGTTAGCGTGGCATAGAGATTGAGTCACTAGCCTCCAGGTAGGGGATAGGTTTTGTAATACCTAACGATTTCGACATAAATGCTTGTAGTAAAGATTGAGGGCTTACAGTAAAAATTGATATATTTTGTACATGCAAACACTGACGTGACTAATGCATATTAAACGTCTGCATTTAATCGACTATTTACATGATCCCCTTTGTATAATAGGAGACAAATTTAGTGTCCACTGTGTACTTTAGGAGTTTGAGGAAAAAATGGATGTGTAATGAAAAAAAAGGTAATTTGGAGATTCAGAAGGACTCTATACTTACTGTAAGCTCGAATCGGTTAGGCTCACATACATGTAACTTGAGTTTTAGGGTTCACCATATACCGAAAACCATAAAGAATTAAATCAAGGCAAAAGTAAAGGAAAAGTTTATGGTATTTTTTTAAAAGTGCAAACTTCTTTAACCGCGTTGAGGACTTTTTGGTAGAAGAAAATCTTATGAGTTCGCGTCGTCGCGTCACCGCGTCACCGTTAAGTTATAAGTTTTCACTTTTATGACGGTCCTTATGACTGTCAATTTTTTAAGCGAAAAATTATTTAGCCGCGCTGAGCACTTTTTGATAGGGGAAAATCTTATGAGTTCGGGTCACTGCGTCACCGCATCACCGTCACCGTCAAGTTATAAGTTTTCACTTCTATCGGCAGTTCTATGACTGCCAATTTTTTTATTTTCACTAAATATCGTATCATAAGCTAATTCTTTTTAAGTATTCTATTTTATTGTGGGTTTGTTTTTGACAACAACAGAGAAGAATATTTAATTCAAGCTATTTATTTTTAGCCTGATGGTTATTTTTTATTTTAGAATTTTTAAATAGTCCTGTTTAAACTAGAAAAAATAAAATACAATTTAACACCAATAATATCTCAAAATCGTGTTGCTATCGGGTCGTCTAATGTAAATTTGCCAAAGTATAAACATGATTTAGCATATTATGGAGTCCAAAGGTGTGCTCGATAAACACTGTCTGTATTACATCAATCTGAAGTTAATGAAGCTCAGTGCTTGACACCATTTTAGGTCAAATATATTGGCATAGCAACAGGAGACAAGCGGTAACAATGATATAGATGCAACGGAATTTGAGAAACGGAAATAACATAGAAACGGTTTTGAAGAACAATAATCGTGGTATAAACGTGTGATGTAGAATGTAACGAATTAAAGAATAGAATATGACGACAGGAAGGTTTGATGAACGGAGTGAAGGAAAATTTGGCGAGACGTGAAGTGATACAACGACTTTAGAGAAAACCGGGTTACCGAACCCAAACGGGGTAACCGGCAAAAATCAAAACCCCAATAATTAAAATCAAAACCTTATAATCAGGTCCACACCCTAGATTGGGCCTGATTATTGCTCAAGAGAATCAGAGGAACTCAAACACTGAAACATACAATGATGAAGAAAATAAATACAATAAATTGTTAGGTTCCAAATTAATTTATTATTTTGGAACCTAACAAACGTAATATTTTTGGATATTTAACACACAACGCCATCTAGTCTCAAACTAAGCAGAGCTTGTATTATGGGTACTATCCCCCAAAGACCGGCAACGCACTTGTGACGCCCCCTATTACATAAAAAAAGACAACTGATATAATTACATAGGTATATACCTTTATAGGGTTCCGCGCCAAAGGCAAAAAACTAAACCCTTATAGATACGTCATGTCTGTCTGTCTATCTATCTGTCTGTCCGTCTGTCTGTCTGTCTGTCTGTCTGTCCATCCGTATATCACAGCCCCTTCTTTCCGAAACTATAAGAACTATAATGTTGAAACTTGGTAAGTAGATGTATTCTGTAAACCGCATTAAGATTTTCACACAAAAATAGAAAAAAAAACAATAAATTTTGGAGATCCCCATACTTAGAACCGAAACTCAAAAAAATTTTTTTTTTTTTTCTAAGGTTGAGGTTTCTAATATCATTTTTTCTAAACTGAATAGTTTGAGCGAGAGACCCTTCCAAAGTGGTAAAATGTGTCCTCCCCCCTGTAACTTCTAAAATAAGAGAATGATAAAACTTAAATAAATATATGATAATAATAATAATAATAATAATCACTTTATTGTACACCAGATTAATTACATAGGTAACACTAAACTAGGACGTACAATTGGCGGCCTTATCGCCTTAAGGCAATCTCTTACAGGCAACCATGGGATGGAAAGAAAGACGTGGAAAGTTAAGGGCAGCGCCTGGTGTATTAAAAGTTGATAGTAAGAAAAAAAAAAAAAAAAAAAAAGTATATGTACATCTTATACAGATTAATAGTACCACCAAGTGTGGATGAATAAATAGAAATATTAATAAATAACCATAATATCAATTTAATAGATAATCCATATTAACTCAAGTGGAATTTTGTGACCCAATTAGGAACAAGGTCGGTTACAGGTCGTTGAAGTCTCCCAGGTAATATTTCTTCACCAGTCTCTTAAAAGCAGCTAATGTCTGCGCACGTCTTATTGTTAATGGTAGGGCGTTCCACAACCGAACTGCTTGGACAGTGAAGGAGTGGTCGAGGAATTTTGTAGTATGTCCAGGCATTCTCAATCTCAGGTTCTCCGACGATCTCAACAATCTAGAGTGTGTGTCATGCAGAAAGATGAACCGTGATTTAAGGTAACGTACATTACTACGTATGATGTACATTACCAGGCAAACTTCCACCGAAAATTGGTTTGAACGAAATCTAGTAAGTGTTTTTTTTAATAAATCGTAAACTGCAATTTACCTTTCATTCAATCAACACAAATATAAAAATAAAATAAAAATTATATTATGTTACTTGCTGCTGCGGAACCCTTCATGGGCGAGTCCAACTCGCATTTGGCCGCTTTTTTTTTGTAAATACATACGTATTATACATAGAAAGAGTTATTTTAGTTTATAAAACGATAACATACTGCCTAATATAATATTAATAATGTAGGAAAATAAAACGATAAATAAGAAACTTGAAACATTCCCTGAAAGTAACTTTGAAATTCGAACAGCTACCGAAAACGAAACAAATTTTAAGGTTGCCATTATATCAGCCACTGGTACGACGTTTCCCATTAAAGTAAGAGTGTCGAGAGTTAACGACGTCTTATAATAAATGACTGTTTTTTGATCATTTGGCCATGAGTTTAATAAATTAAACAAAGTTTTGTTTGCCAACTTTGTGTCTTTTAATAAAACAAATATCATACCACCTCTTCATAAAACTTCGGTTGAAATATTCATGAAAGAGACAGACAAAAACGCGCAGGTTATATCTAGCATTTGGGCATTAAAAGTTCTAGAAAAATCTTAATAAGCTCCGTGTTATGATTTGAAGTTAAAAAACTATTCAAATCCATTCTTGAAGTGGTTAAAATCTTTCAGTGTTTTAATAGTACTTTTACCGACCTCAAAAGTTTACTAAAACCCAAAGCAATAGCTGTTACTATTATATACTTGTATCAAGAAACCAATGGAAAAAGACAATTTTTAAACACAAGTTATATCCTGAAGTAACTTTAATAGCTTGTTTTTCTAAATTTTATAGATTTTCTTAGTCAGTTCAGACATGCATCGGAAACATTAGGTACTTTTCCTGTCTATACAATAACGTTACATAATAAAACTACTTACTGTATTCACAAGTTGCGTGTGTACTTTGGTTCGACTGCGCTCGATAGCCTATATACGCGCGATCTGTTCAGTTGTGTATACTTCATGGCTTTTTCTTATTGATACGTGGCAACAAGTATCATTTTTTTTAATTAATTAGGCCAAAATGGGTTTTTGCAACAGATGTAAACACATATCTGTACGTACACAACTTTGAGCTATGAGTACTTCAATACTAATAAGTAAAGTCAGCTAATAAATATAAATAAAAACCGACAAACGATGAAACATCTGGTACGGTTTGTAAAAATAACTCAACGCACGAATACAAAACCTGGCAACTTTATTGTGTGATCGATATCGTTTGTTGGTAACGGCAAACTCATTATTTGAGAATTAAAATTACAGCTAGAAGTAAATTTGCAATTCACAAAGATTTGTTTTTACTTATCGTAAGTACTTTATATCTCTTTTTCTTCTTTAAAAGACAACTCCCGCACTACGAATGATTCCTGTGTCGCGGGGGACTTTACGAACATACATGAAACGGATACAAAGAACACCCAAACTCAGAACAACAATTTGTGGATCACACAAAGTAGTTGTTCCGTGTGGGATTTGAACCCACAACACTTGGCGAAGTAGGGAATGGCGTGGTGACCGCTTAACCACTAGGCCAAACGGGCAGTTGTATCTTTATATCTGTCTAGTACCCATAACACAAGCTCTGCTTGGCTTGGGTCTGGATGGCGTTGTGTGTTAGATATCCGAAAACATTTTGGGCGGTGGTAAACACTTGCAATTAAATGACCAGTCTGCTTGTTTGCTCTTTGATACCATAAAAATGAAATCATAAAAAAGAATACCTAAATTCTACTTTAATTGTATTTTTAACCCGACTGCGGGGAACCAAAAGTCAGGTTAACAGTTTTGGCAGTCTATGTATGTTTATATGTTCCATCGTAGTGCCTTAACTTCTGAACCGATTTTAATGAATAAATATGTCATCTTTTGACACAGCATTCATTAAAAATGGCACAGGTGACAAGGTCTATATCTATACTAATATTATAAACGCGAAAGTTTGTAAGTATGGATGGATGTTTGGATGGATGTTTGTTACTCTTTCACGCAAAAACTACTGAACGGATTTGGATGAAACTTTACAGTAATATAGCTTATACATCAGAATAACACATAGGCTACTATTTGCCGCTATAACCGACATATACGCGGGCGGAGCCGCGGGCAACAACTAGTAATTTTATAGTTTTATACTTTTCTTATTGGGTTATATTACATGGCCTTAACCCTCTCCTGAGAGGAGACCCGAGCCCATCAGTGGGACATTATGGGTTATGGTTGATATGGCAGCTGACCTGGAACTCACTACCAGCGCATGTAGTAATTCCCTATCATTATCATATCAGGTCCTTAAAGTAGGGCATAAAAACATCTCACTCAGCTGCGGTAGTGTGGGTTATCATGCTACATCTTCCTCATTCGCAATGAGAATGGTGGCCATCACTCTTGGATGCTGCACATGCTTTCCATTAGGCAGAGTTAAGTCATTCCTCCCTTTTAAGGATAACCTTATGTACAGTACTTCCTGCTGTTTATGATGTCAGCTAGAGATTTAAACCTTTTTTTTTAATTTGTATTTGAATAGGTGGCGAACCAGCAGACGTATCGTCTGATGGTAAGCGATTACCGCCGCCCATGGACATCCGCAACACCAGAGGCGTCACAAGTGCGTTGCCGGCCTTTAGGGGATGGGGAGGGGGATGGTGGGAGGGGTAGGGGTATGTTTCTCTGGTTTCTCCACTCACTCCGTGAATCACAGCGCAAGCGTTGTTTCACACCGGTTTTCTGCGAGGCCGTGGTATCACTCCGGTCGAGCGATTCATGCCGAAGCGTGGCTCTCCCACGGTTTATATTTATTGTATTGCAACTTAGATTAATATTTTTTTACAGGAAATTTACGTTCACAAAACAAATAATAACTCTCTACACATAAAGATCAAATTTAAATGCCAGCTACTACAGCAATAGTTACTAGATTTGCAAAGTGAATTTATGAATAAATCAGCCAAATGATGAAACCAGTATTTAATTCATAATATTAACATAACATACACAATTAAAAATACAATACATTTAATTGTCCAAAGGCGTGGTACGCAATAATTTATTCTGTTGAATTATTCAGAAGTGGTCCGACTTTGATTGCTGTTTATTAATATATTATTGGGTTAACAGAACCCGAGCCTAATTATCTGCATCGTTTGGTTTTAGGGATAGGGTTGAGATCAAAAGAACCTCTGGATATAGGTGGGTTTTATTGAAACGTATTCGTTTGTTAATAATACTAATCAAGTGACTATCATATAATATGATTCTCTTACTATTTTGTGTTGTAGTATTTCTGAGCACTCTATATTACGGACGAAATGTCGACAGTCAACAGAAAATTGCCAAAAAATCCTTGACACTGACAAGTATTGAAGATCTTAAATATTGAAATCAGTGTTTCGCAAATCTGATCCATATATGTACTAAAATATAAGAGGTAGAGAATAAAGAGCTTTTGCAAGATAACTTTCGTACATTAACGCTTATGACTTTTGAAACTCAGCCATAAATCGTAAACGATTCAACCAAAACCATGGCGACAGAAGTTCTTCCCAAGTAACGTTTCCATGACAACTAACAGTTCCAATTGTGTGGAATAGGTTGTATATTCTATATGATAAACCCCAATTTGCTGTGAAAATGTTGTTTTTAGAAAGGTTATTTCGGAGGAATGTTAAACATGCAACATATTTATGGTTGAATTTGATAGGTTTGAATGAAGTTTGGGGTTGTAAATTGGTAAAATACACAAGAGAACCAACGTAGTCTAACTGAATATTCTCAAGATTATTGATTTTACCGTAAAGTAATCTAGTTTAAAGTCTCTCGGGAATGAAGAGGTCAAATTAGGAGTATTTTTTGGAAATTTCGTGATCCACATGTACCTACTCATTAAAATTTTGCTTTTTTGTATATTTTAAATGAATAATAATTTAATATGAAATAGAAAAAACACCAAATATTTTTGATGCTGTAACATTTAAACCGCTGTTTACTCTTGAATTTACTCTGGTTTTATTTGTAAAAAAAAATATTTTATGTATTTGTTGATGTTGGCACCCATGCCCTAGGCATAGCATATAAAAACCTACTTGATTTTGAAAACAATTTTATAAAGATAATATTTTCAATAAAATGTATACATTTATTAACTTTCGTATGCGGTTTTTGGTATGTTATAGTTATCTTTATCAGAAATTTAATGGTTTATACGGTCTCTCCTTCTTCCTAGCCTTTATTATTCCCAAGATTTGGGGTCGGCTACTAGTTCAACCGGTTTTACCTGAATATCAGCTTTTACACGGAGCGACTGGTATCGGACCTGCGCAACCCTGAGAGTGAACTGAATTCGAAGGTTGAACTAGTTGTCAGTATATTTGAGGGCACTGACTTCCCAATAACGATTGCCATAGATGTTCATGACAACCGGGACCGACGGCTTAACGTGCTCTCCGAGGCACGGGCGGGAAACACCGCCATCTTTCATACTCAGAAAAACCCAACAGCAGTCCGACCCGGGATTCGAACCCGAGACCTCTTGATCCGCAGTCGCTTACGCTAACCACTAGACCAACGAGGCAGTCATGTTTAATGGTTTATACGGTATCGCTGATAAAATGTGTTTTAAATGCATTGAAGCAGATCGAATGATTGAACTCACATTTGCATTTTATAGTAGTAATCAATTTGTTAGTGCAAAGAGAATAAATATTTCACTTAAAATCTCTTTTAGTTTTTTTTTGGATGAGGTCGGTTTTCACAAATAATAATAAAAACATCAACTGTTATGAAGATCACAACATTTTTAACCCATGTTGTTGCTATCGTGTCCGAGATGCTGTCAGTGAATGATGGTGTTTTTATAATTCCATAAAATATGAATAACGAAATGCGAATTTATACAGAGAGCGGGATATTCGTACATATTGTTATATTGTCAGTGTTAAGGAATTTCCCTCATTCATTCCGTTTTTCGATATACCTATTATAAAAATACGTACGTAACCGAGCGCCTATTCTTACTAACTTCAAAGGCTCTTTGAACAATTTGAAACGTATTTTTTTTATTCTTTGTAAAATAGAAAGCTTCAAACAAATAATATTATTATAGAAACCTTCGCGAGTTTGATAAGCATTTGTTTGTTGTAGCTAGAATATATTATTACTAACTGACCCACGCAGCGTCGTTTACGTCTCCTATTGCCCGTAGCGTAAAAATTTTCCCCCGTTTTTGTAACATTTTTTATTGGTGCTCCGCTCCTATTGGTCTTAGCGTGATGATATATACCCTATAGCCTTTCCTCGATAAATGTAATATCCAACATGTGTTCACAATCGATTCCGATTGAGAATCGAGATAGCTTTCACGACTGTTCAAATTAGGACCTTTATATGTGCATGTTTTAGTGTACACGGCAGAACGTGGTGGTTAGCACTGACACGTCATTGTGTCGCATGTCCCAGCCGTTGTCGCAGTCGCATGTGTTGCCTCCATTTATCACACGATGGACCCGGCACTACCACGGTAAATTCATGTAAAACTAAGGGAATAGGTGTAGGTACAAACCATAAACCTCTTTTCCTAGAAGAAACCCTTGTTAAGCAGTGAATATAGACTGATAATGATGATAGGTACTAGGTTCAAGGTAGTAGAGCCACGCTGTTACAGTACGAACTTCCTTCTCACAGAACAGAAGGCCAATCTAAAATGACAGCATTCGTGCTATCGTGCTTCGTCAGTGAATGCGAGATCTATGAAAACTATATGGCTTCTTTTAAATGATATAGAATGTTTTCTTTTTAAATTATTTAGCACTTTTCAGCAATATTGTACTGGCCAGTAGCCTTTAACATTTTTTTGTTCCAGTTTAAATAAACGTAAGCGGATGCTCCAGTTTTAACCAACAATGAAGACTTATGTGAATCACAGCACCTTTTGTTTCTGCTCTCTTGATTGTGTTGCCAAGAAAATAATTACTGGGTTGCCAATCTAACCACAAATATACGTGTAGAATAAAACCTCTACAGTCATATACTTACTTTGTAATTAAAAAGTGTCAAGATATATTATGTACCTTACTTTTACTTGCGACTTTGCCCGCGTATTGATCGATTAACACAATGTTTTTTAAATTTATATAAGTTTTGTCAAGTCTAAATGTTAAGTGAAGTTTACTACAGTATAGTCTACGAGTCTATTTTATTGCCAATTGACAACAAGACCGCACACGTATTCTAATAAATAATTATTGAATTTCGTTATTAAGTAAGGATAAGGTAATAGGGCCACGCTGATCTCAGACCTAATAGGCTGGCGTGACCTGGGCGGTAGTACCCTCGCACAGAAGATCAACGTAAAATGACAGCGTTCGTGCTGTCGTGTTTCATTGGTGAGTATGAGACCGGAGACCCAATGACGCAGAAGCATCACTAGGTCGCCATGGTGTGGGACACCATGCTGCATTGTTGCATTCTCTGCATTCGCAACGAGTATGGTGACCACCACTCTTGGATTTTGCTTATGCTTTTCATCAGGCAGAGTGGAGTCACTTTGGCAGGCCCAAACATAAAAAAAGACTACATTCAAATGTTCCATAAAGTTACACTAAAGAGTATTCATTGACAAATGCCACACACGTCAAATTTTACTCCCATCAGATCTTATCGACCTACGAACTACGTAAACTGACACGAATGTTCCTCCCCGCTTTCCTAACACCCGCTTCCCTTCTTAATGAGACACGAATGGTAAAGTTTGAATCTCCTAATGTATTGTACGTGACCGAGGTGTTTCAATGGTTAAAGGATATATAATTACCTTCCTATCTGCAAGATAAGCAAGCTTATTGCAATTAATGTGATGCTTTAATAGACAGATACAAACATCATGTTTGCTTTGTGCTATAGAAACTACTTTAATGTGAAATTAAATATATGGAGTCAGAAACATAGTCACACTTCAATAAAATGTTAATCATTATAGTTTTGCCATAAAAGAAAGTATTTTTTTTAAGTTTTCATCACAGAATTAAGTTACATACAACAATAACATCGACCTAAAGTTATTTTTAATTTCTCAGAGATTATCTCGGAACGTGAGAAGGGTTTTAGAAGCCTTTCACCTTGAATTCCTTCCAAGTAAGTCTAAAATTAAGTTACTAAGTTACCCTTATATAGTTACTTAATATTTAATTTTATATAGGGAAAATGTAATTGTATATTATTTACTTAATTTTGTTTTTCATCTTATTATATATACCTATATTTTATGGTATGGCAAACGAGCAGACGTATCACCTGATGGTAAGCGATTAACGCCGCCCATGGACACCCGCAACACCAGAGGCGTCACAAGTGCGTTGCTGAACTTTGGGGGATGGGGAAAGGGATGTTGGGAGGGGTTGGGGTATCGTCACCCTTTTGAGTGTGTGGCGACGGATCAAGAATACCGATTGTCACCAGCCCTATTGATCACATGGGTGTCGATCAGAAGGGAGTAAGGGAGTAGAGAGACTATGCAAGATAAGTTCACTTAAAAGAGAAGGGAAATAGCCATAGTATTGTTTATATATGAGCCTGTCAAAGTGACTCTACTCTACCTAATTGAAAGCATGAGCAGAATCCAAGAGTACTCACTGCGAATGCAAACGGTGGTCAAAGGTCTGATGGACTCTTAACAACCAAAAGCCACCCTGATGTTATTCTCCTCATGACTGCTGGACCGAGAATCGCATTAATAATATAACTAAGATAGAAAAGCTCTAAGCCTAACAGTTTAGCCTAAGATTTTAACAGACAAAGCTCTTTCTTATGAGAATCTTTGTTTAAAAATATACAATAAATCAGTTTATTGAGCAATAAAAAGATTAAAGAAATTAACGATCCCATAAAATTTGTGTATTACGAAAATCTTAGAGCGAGAATAAAAATGAATTTATTTATCTATCGCTATAATTTTATTGACTTTTAAATTGTTGTTTTGTCCATTCCATTAGTATTGCTATTAAAAACTATTAGATAAATATAGTAGGCAGCCGTGTATGAGATATGTGAAGTAATTAATATTATTAGAGTTTTCTCTTTCAGAAAGTATTTTCATACTTAACCCGCGGCTTGAAAATTTTATGAAGAGTAAAATTGAGCGTTAACCAAAACTATTATGCAAACAGCGCTAGAACGCTTATTATCAGGGATAGTTGTCTAGCGACCAAAATGATGTAAGCACCGAAAATTTCATGGCGTTTACGCGTTTCAATACTTTTCAACATTATGTAACATTGTCATCTAATTATTTGACTTATTGGCTTTCAAGTAACGTAACAAGAAGCTGGTAAAAAGGGCGTTGAAAACAAACCTTAGATAATCTTCCTGCATTTTTCCTAATTTAGCTTATTCTTACTGACAGTCTTAAATATTAATTTAATTGTCAGGTTAAATACAAGTATGTTAGAGATCGCTAGTCTCTATGTATGATTGTATGTTTCTTAATGGGATATTAATCTATACTATTTAGTACTAATATTATAAGGAGGTAAAGTTTCTGAGGTTTCTCTCTCTATGTCTGGATCTAAAGAACCGATTTTGAAAATAATTTTATCAATACAAAGCCACATTATTTGTGAGAATCACGGCCATTAGTCTCCCCTGAGAGGAGACCCGAGCCCAGCAGTGGGACATTATGGGTTGATGATAGGTTATATATTAATCCGAATAAGTATGGAATATCGTCATTTTTAAAGTTAGAAATACGAAGAAATAATCACGCAAGAGAGGCTGCGGGCAATAGCTAATGTTAAATGTATTTGTATGAGATTGTGTTTATCTATGTTGTTTTTTTGCAAGAAGAGACCAAAAAAAACAGTAAGATAAATATATTGATAACGATGGTGATATCACCGTTTAAACTCACTGACCAACGATAGAAATACAACAGCTTTATACATTATAATTGTGAAAGTAATATAAAATTACTAGCGACCCGCGCCGGCTTCGCACGGGTGGATTTCAGATGCCCCCGCCGACGACACGATTCGTGCATTTTAAATCTGTAATATCTTCGAATTTATTCATTTAAATTAGATATTGTAAAGGGCCATTTTGATCTATATTAAATGCACAATGTATTTAATTTAGTTAATTGTATAAGGATCCATTTTGTGTTGCTTAAAATCACTTCGTAAATAAGCCATTATTTCTCGTAAAAAGAAAGGAATGAAATATGGTTGTTGTGGGTTATCTCTAAGAGATAGACATATACCGTCGCGGACTTTTTTGTAGTACTTTTTAAGGTGTACAATACTGTAGTACATTATTTTGATCTATCTCACAGGGTGCAACCAGCGTTTGCAATGTAAGCTAAAGAAACCCGCATCAAAATCCGTTGCGTAGTTTTAAAGATTGAAGCACACATAGGGATATAGGGACATAGGGACAGAGAAAGCGACTTTGTTTTATACTATGTAGTGATGACGATGATACTCGTATTAAATATATAACCTTATCTAAATCTCCTTACTTCACCAGTCATAATGTTATATCTGATACAGGATAACAACTTTTATTATAAGTATAGATAGATCTGAAAATTGATTATAAAGTGCGAGTCAACCCTCGCTTACACATTTACATATTTAAATTGTGTACTTACGTATCCGTGTATGTGTGTGTACGTATTTGCGTATGTAAATACAGGTATCGCTGTCGGTTACATTGTTTGAAGAAATTTGTTCTGCGGTTTTTTGTTGGGTACGCGGTTTCGTTGTATAAAACATTATAATTAGTAAAATCTTTATATTTGTTTTCGGTTCATGTTATAGGTATTAAATAATTTCTCCAACTTTGTAAAAAAACTTCATTATAAATTTCTTAATTTGCCATCCGGGTGCTTATTATTTTAAAATTTTACTAGAAATTTTAAGTCATGAAATGTCAAATATAAAAAAAAATGCTGACCCGGCGATCTTCGTACCGCCATATTTACATATCTGTCTCACCTTCCCACTGTCAGTGTACAGTCGTGGACAAAAAAATTACTTTTCCTGTTATCTTTTAATTTTTCTTGTACACAAACTTGTCCTAACAATAACGAACACTTAAAAAAAGAATTATTTAATTTGGTGCAGCCGATCGGACTATACGCGTACATACATTTCGGCGATTAATTTTTAAATCTTTTTTTTTCTATCTAGAATCTCGTTCTAGTTTTAAATTCAGTTGAAAAACTTCTCTAAAATGAAAGTTACATTTTTCTCTGATGAAACGTTCTTAGCTAGAATTGCATTGATCCAATTAGATCTTGAAAGTGCAATTTGTTGTTCTCTTTAAATAAAGGTCAGTGTACACTGCAGTGTAATCGAAATCTTAGAACAAACTTTTTATTATAAAGATAATAAATAACACACACGACTAATCTTGCAATACTCTTGTTTTTAGTTCTTAAGTTTGTAGTTTCTAATTAAAAAAGTAAACGAGTGAGCTTTACAGTAGTCACGATGTGCCTCGTCAGACATCTCGCGGTACAAACTTCAGTCCCTTTTCATTTCATTCATTCATTAAATTATGTATTCGTTAATTACATTTAAAAAATGTAATATATTGGAAAATAAACAAAATATTCTGCGTCATAAATAATAGTTACACGAAAATGTTTTAAATGTAAGCACAATTGGTTACTTTTAGGTATAATAAAGGGAAGAGGTTGTCGTCTCGGTTTGATTATTGAAATATTACTATATACTACTACTACTAACTGACCCACGCCAATTCGTCTGCGTCTGTTCAATAATACTCAACTCCTAATGGTCTAAGCGTGATGTTAACTATCACGTCTTAGGCACGCCAGTAAAATACAATAAAAAAAACAGGAAACCGAATACATAATTTCGGGGTTTATCTTGAGCAACGATGTGACACAATAATTAAATATAACAGATGTCTTACTCCATTCATATCATAATGTAATTGGATCTTTGAATTGTTTAACAAAATTCAAGATGTTTGTCATAAAATAGACAGATGTCATAAATTTGTTAACCCTTTTTTGTTTACCCTTCCTTCAAGAAAATTGAATTGCAAAGTTAAAAATGGAATTCGATTTTTGTTTTTTTTTGTTTATTTTAAATTTAGAATATATACAGCCAACTATTGTTAGAATGTATACATTATTATAAAAGTTTTTTCGACATATAAATTGTCGATTCAAGATCGGTACAGTTGAATACAACCTTTAGATCAATGATTTACTTCAATTCAATGAGTACTTCTGTTGGCTTTCAATTCTTCTATAATTGGTTCGTGTTGAATTGTTTGTATTCCGGCTTTAGTTGGAACATGTTTAAAGGTATTGTTCATATATATATGTTTTAAATGTTTTTGCTGCGCCAAAATGACTCCGCTCTGCCTGATGGAAAGTATGAGCAGATTCCAAGAGTGGTGATCACCATCCTCAATGCGAATAAGGACATTGCAGCATGGTGACCCACACTATGGCCGCCTAGTGAGAGACATTGACACTCTTTTGTGATGTTTTCAAATTTTCACACAGATTGTATCAAGTAAGTAAATATTAACAGTCCAGAGTCCTGATAGAGAGGCCGTATATCTCACGTATTCTTCAATTACATGCTTTTCGACTGCACCTAGTTGGCCTAGAGGTTTTAGCGATCGCCACGCTGCTTTCTACTGCACCAAGTGTTGTGGCTTCAAATCCCACATGGGAAAACACTTTGTGTAATCCACAAATTGTTGTTCTGAGTCTGGGTGTTTTTTGTGTCTGTTTCATGTATGTTTGTAAAGTTACCCACGACTCAGGATGTATATTCCTAATGCGGTATTAAATTAAAAATTTCAACAAAAACCGACTTTAATGTTCGACTCGATTTCTCGTGGATGCCATCATCAGATCTTAGTATCCTTATCATGGTACCACCGTTGGGATATCTCCTTTCCATTAAAAAATAATCATCTAAATCGGTTCATAAACGACGAAGTTATCCGCGAACACACATAAAAAAACATCAATTCGACTGTATTTATATACGGTCGAATTGAGAACCTCCTCCTTTTTTGAAGTCGGTTAAAAATGACTGACAGTTGAGAGAGGAGACAATAAGAGACGGAACTCATTTTAGATAAGATAAGTCCTTTCCCCTTAGGGTTGTCGCAGAATGTTTGACGATTCTTACTCCTGCGATTGAGGGTAAACCGGAATTTCAGTGTTTTCAATCGATAAGAGTCACACAAAGATATTCATAAGTATCTTCCACCTCGGCGTGAAAAACACAGTCGATTAGTTAAAAGGTTACAGCAAAATAAATGAAATATTGTGTTTTAAAAAAAATGTGTAAATTAAAACTTGATTCTCGTTCCTTTGATAAATATGTGAAAAACCCTCTAAAATACACCTATAACAAGGTCAGTAAAAGTCAGTAAAAGTAAGACTTAATTAATTTCTAAGGACGTAGGACGAGCAAAAAATCCCCAAAACACAATATTTTATCCTTGAATTTAGTATTTCGTCTTTCTTAAATATATTTTCTACATTTTTACTTTCAAGGAAGAGATTTTTGATTTTTTTCTTGGGAGAAGTCCTGTTACCGGTCGTTATCCTAATCACACTAATATTATAAAGTTTGTGAGTGTGTATGTTTGTTACTTATTCACGCAAAAACTACTGTACAGATTTGAATGAAATTTTACAGTAATATAGTACCGGGGGCGATCGTAGTAAAAGACTGCGAAAGAGGGTAGACCGATATGTCTGCCAATAACATCCCACCCGCAAGATCTTCAGTTACTCCGTGATCATGGCGCTTGCAACAGCGCCGAAATATCGGATACTCACAAACAAAAAGGTACATGGTAGCAATCCCGTAGATTTCTATTTTAATTACAGTAATATAGCTTATACATCAGAATAACACATAGCTACTATTTGTCGCGATAGCCAACATACACGCGGAGCTGCGGGCAACAGCTAGTAAGTTATAAGTTTTTGTCTCTGGTTTGTCATATTTGAAGTTAACACCATAAAAAACCTAGAATAAGGCTTAAAATTACGACTACATACTTTTTTTCCTACAATTTATATACCTAACCTATGTCATCTGAGTCAATATTACACACCACGCCACCTAGTTTAAAACTAAGCAAATTTTGGACTATGAAATCTAGATTGGCTGAAAGAATACTTTTTTGTAAATACTTACCTATTATACATAGAAAATATAAAGTATGCGACTGCTGTGCTTGAGATCTCGGGTTCGATTCCCGGGTCGGACCAAATATTTGTATGGTCTGCATATATTTGTTTCAGAATTTGGGTATATTCTATGTATAATATGTATGTATTTACAAAAAAAAAGTATATATGTATTTATATCAGTTTTCTAGATCCCACAACACAAGCTCTGCTTAGCTTGGTACTAGATAGCGTTGTGTAAAAAAAAACATTCAAACTCCAAGACAAATATTTGAAGATCATACAAATATTTGGTCTGATTCGTTAATCGAACCCGAGACCTCAGCACAGCAGTCTCATAGCACAGGACCACCCATCAAATCTAAATTCTAATTCAATCAAAATGAAACCAACAACAAAGCAAGATACCACAGACATAAGTAACCTTACAAATAAGAAGGGGACAGGAACTTTTCTTTATTATTTCAGAAAGTACAATCACGTTCTAAATTTTACTTGGCAACAATGAATCAGTCTCCGCTTAAGTTTATAATAAAATGGCGTGGCTTTGTAATGCTAATAGCATTATACTCATTAAAATGTCCCACAAAGCGAGTTCTAGTATCAGTAGGTATGACTACATTAAGTATTATTAAAGATTAGGTTATAACCGTGGTGTAGGGAGGTATAAAATGATATTTAACTTCGAATAAATAATAAATAAATAAATATTTTCGTACAGCTAACACACAACTACATCTAGTCCCAAGCTAAGCAGAGGTTGTGTTATGTATACTAGACAACTGATGTTAATACATTTTTTTTGTAAGTACATACATATTATACATAGAAAACACCCAAACTACGAAACAAACATTTGCTAAGATCTTACACACAGTTGGTTCGACCCGGGAATCAAACCCGAGACCTCAGGTATAGCAGTTGCTTACGCTACCACATGCGCCACATAGGCAGTTTAGAATAGTCGCATATGGTGAGTAACATCACGTTTGCAGCATTGTTTTATTGCAGCTATATTGCAGCAGTGGTTTAACGGTCACCACGCCGTTTCCTGCTTCGCCAAGTGTCGTGGGTTCAAATCCCACGTAGGACAACACTTTGTGTGATCCACAAATCGTTGTTCTGAGTCTTTGAATCTTTGTGTCCGTTTCATGTATGTTTGTAAAGTCCCCCGCGACACAGGATTTATTCCTAGTGCGGGAGTTGTCTTTAAAAAAATAAATAAAAAAAAAATAGAACAAGATCTTTAACAGGGCTAAAAACTCTAAATTTACATTTAAATATTTTCTATTCAATTTTCGAACATTCCGCGCAATGTACACATTATTTTGCGAATTTATTACAACCGTTAACACTCATGATATAAAGCTTGAAATTTACGTTACGTTATTAATTTAAGTAATGAATAATTATGTATAGCACGAGTATGTATAATAATATCATTAGTATGCGAGGTCAAAGTCCTAATAAAACGGTCAATGTCATTTAGTCACCCTTTGTAAAGTTACATGACTCTAAATAGTAATAATCACAATATTTAACAAAAAAAACCGACTTCAATCTGGACTAAATTAAAATCAGACTACACGGGAAGCACCAGCTTTCAAATAAAAAAAGAATCATCAAAAACGGTTCACTCAGTCGAAAATTATGAGGTAACAAACATAAATAAAACAGTCGAATTGATAACCACCTCCTTTTTTCAAGTCGGTTAAAAAAACACATGAATGTTAGGTTACATTATTGTGGGTACGTCCACACCTGGTTTTTCCAAAACCAGGAGGTTTTAGCCGACTAATACCACAATATTGATGATGAATACGATATTATTAATGTAATAATTTATTTAGAGTAATTTATTTTTACTTCTTTAGAAGTATAAATATGAAGACATCTGATCAGTCTAATATCTGCTTAAAAAGTTAATCCTGATATTTCTTTGTTTCAGCAAAATCGAAATAAATTGGAGTTTAAATTGAATATCATGTTATAATTTACAAGAAGTATTAAATTTTAGAAACAGGAATACAAAAGTAAAAAATCATGATTCTTATCATTAAAATTTCTTGTAACTTAATATATACTTATAATATATATATACAAAAACCTAGGATGCTGGGACATCCGAAAATACTTTTAATGCGATTCAGGCCGCTGGAGACAGCCAGTATTTTCTAATTATACAAAAAAATACAGCATAAAATCCTACCTATATTAAAATATTAAAATATTGTAACGTGGTCTAAGCCTTTTAGGTACGTATACATTTATCGTTATTTTTTATGTCATATTATACGTAAACACTAGCTGCGCCTCGCGGTATTACTCGGATTGTGTTGTTTTTTAATCGAATATTGTTTTCTATTTCATTGGTTTTCATTTTGTTCCAAAAATAAAAATAAAAGTAGCCTAAGTTACTCCTTATAACATCAGGAATCTGCCAGTGAAAGTATCATCAAAATCGGTCCAGACGTTAGCCGGAACAGACAGATAGACAGAAAAAAGTTTAAACATGGATTTTTTATGTAAAACTGTATTTACTTCCATTTTTTCTTCTTTCGTAAATACTCCTGCATCTTCTACATGTATTTAGTGTAAACCTGCGTGGGAGAGCCATGCTTCGGCATGATTGGGCCGGTTCGACCGGAGTGATACCACGGCCTTACAGAAAACCGGTGGGAAACAGCGCTTGCGCTATGTTTCACCGAGTGAGTGAGAATACCTAAGGCTTCATTTTAAATTATTGCTATTGTTGACATTTTTTTAAATTATTATCTTTACTGATTATTGTAATTGTGACTCAAATTGTAATTATCGTATTTATTTTATTGAAGTAATGTCTTTTGCATATTGTCTGGACTTTAAAAGAGACGATGTTCATTTCTCTCGCCAGGGCAGCGACCACTTTGTGATACTTGAGATATCTTACGGCCCATAGAATAAAGTATTCAATCGCTATAACAATGTCCCCTGGAAGGAGCAATGAACCACGGCAGTGTCACCGTGTTCTTAATCTAAACTAAATTCATCAAGCACTTACTGGAGTTGTGTGGCGTCCTGTTTTCGGCGTCCCCAAGAGATCTCTTGGGTAGGTGGGTAGTGGTAGTTTCTTCTCTGCTTCTTGGTACGTTCACACAAACTTGCACCAAAGTGCTGTTTATCTTTCTAGGTATCCGAATTAATCTCAATAATCAACTTTTCACAGATATTCGAATTACAACTCACTCGCTTCAGCTTTCGCGGAACGCGCCTTTTTATACGTCACTACAAACCCTCGCGAGTCTAATCACAATTAACGGCAACTGTTCACAAGCCTAGCCTGACCGATCAAAACGTTCTCAACACTTTTCGATATTAACCTCGTCTCACGCTGGCATACGACGAGCCCACAAGTACCCTAGCTCAACAAACCTCACGGTGTAATCAATCTCACGCGGAAACTACACGAGTACTACAAAATTAACAATCAATAAATTACGGCACCGGCCATTTCAACACGCGTCTTTCAAGCTCTTTTTTACATATTCTCTCAAACGTCAAAACGTCAAACACGAACCGGAGACAATCAAAATGTTGCCAGTACAATGACGTTCGAAATCCAACAGACGATGATCCCTGAGTTTGTTTCGTCCTTTCTTCTCAGGGCTAGTCCAGTTAGGAAAGGCCGAACTCATCTGCTCAAAAAAAGTTTAACTTGCAAAAGTGTTCATGTAATCTAATTGCAGAATAAATAAATAAATAAATAATAATAAATAAATAAACATTTTCGGACATCTAACACACAACGCCATCTAGTCCCAAGCTAAGCAGAGCTTGTGTTATGGGTACTAGACAACTGGTACAAATACATATATACTTTTTTTTTTTGTAAATACATACATATCATACATAGAAAACACCCAAACTCCGAAACAAATATTTGTAGATCATACAAACATTTGGTCCGACCCGGGAATCGAACCCGAGACCTCATGATCAGCAGTCGCACACGCCAACCGCGAGACCAACGAGGCAAATGAAATGATTTCATTTCATTTCTCATACCCCAATCTCTCCCCCCATGCCCCTCCCCAACCCGCAAAGGCAGGCAACGCATTTGTGACGCCTCTGGTGTAGCGGGTGTCTATGGGCGGCGGTAATCGCTTACCATCAGGCGATACGTCAGCAGGTTTGGTTAAAACCAGGAGATTAAAACAGGAGGTTTACATATATTGTCAGATAACGAAGTATTTGAATAAAAGTACGTACCGCAGTTTTAATGAAGATTAAGCGGAGCTTTGAATGGTATTTCGAATGGCATTTATTTAATGAAGTTACGGCCTTCACGTGGTTTTACGTGTGTTTGTTGATGTGTATGATAATTACTCCGTTATTTTAGTAGGCTGTTCACCTTTAATCTTTTATTGTACTTTTAATTGTAAATGTAAATACTAGAGATGTCTGATACGTGAATTTAACAATTATGATGCTTTATTTAAATTGTAAGTGTAATTTTAAATACTAGAGATTGCATTGAGGACTAAGTTCTGCCCTTTTGAATGTCTCTACTCATCTATACAAATAAATAAAATTGGAGTGTCTGTTTATAATATTAAAATAATCGCTTTTTACTTAATGCATGTGCTATATATTTATTGTATGTATACACGGTACATATGCCAAAATATTTTTTTTTATAATTTTTGTCTCTCTGTCTGTTGGTTCCGGCTAGTCTCTGGAACGGCTGGACCGACTTTTTTACCCGTGGGGCACGTCTATGGGCTAGTCATATATTATATTTTGAATTGTAAGTGTATAAATATTTTTATAATGACACGTATGAGTGAATACTGGTTTTATGTAGACGTTGTGTCATAATAGATATGGCAACACCTGTCAAATGTAATAGATGACTTAAAATAAATTTGGGACTTCCGTCATGGCGTCATTCTTGATAGCTTCTGTGTTTTATTTCTTTTTCTTTTTTAAAAAAGACAACTCCCGCACTAGGAATAAATCCTGTGTCGCGGGGGACTTTAGAAACATACATGAAACGGACACAATGAATACCCAGACTCAGAACAACAATTTGTGGATCACACAAAGTGTTGTCCTACGTGGGATTTGAACCCACGACACTTGGCGAAGTAGGAAACGGCGTGGTGACCGTTAAACCACTAGGCCAAACATGCAGTCATTTTTTTGTCTCGCCAACTTATAATATTTACCATATTAAACATGGTGTCAGGTGTAAATTATTAATATAGGTATATGTCCTTAGTGGAAAGTTTTCAAAAGTCGTTGGTCTCGCGGTTGGCGTGTGCAACGGCTGATCATGAGGTCTCGGGATCGATTCCTGGGTCGGACCAAATGTTTGTATGATCTACAAATATTTGTTTCGGAGTTTGGGTGTTTTCTATGTATAATGTGTATGTATTTACAAAAAAAGTATATATGTATTTGTATCAGTTGTCTAGTACCCATAACACAAGCTTTGCTTAGCTTGGGACTAGATAGCGTTGTGTGTTAGATGTCCGAAAATATATATATGTCGGAGTGAGGGTATCCAAATAATAAAAGTGATACAAACATTTGCCACTATCGAACACTACGGAACACTCTATATAAAGCGGCGCGATCGGCAACAGGACCCAGTTCTCTTCAGATCTCGCGACGACCATATCTATTATTTGATTTGCGATTTATTGTATCTCTGTGTTTTATATTGTGTGTATGAGGCGATATTTATCAGTGGGGGAATTACTAGCCTAGGTGGCGAATTCCACAGGGCATCGCGGAGGGGTGAGCGTTGCCCCAATCCCCTCATGGGGGGTTGCTGATGGTGTTTAAGTTAATTCGTATCCGTTTAGTAGTGATTAGTGTTTGGCTTTGGTCCAGATTGGCTGTATCTGTCATTCATGTTCTCGTTCGACATCAGAAGTGCGATCTGAATCTCATTTGCCCACAACGTTTGAGAGTGTAACGGATCGTCAGTCGCGGCGAGCTGTCGAACTACCCTCCGCTCGAAAATCGTACGAGGTGTCATTAGTTAAATTTTTGTAAGCGAGAACGCTGACATAGTGTCAAAGTGTCGGTATAGCCTTTTCGCGTACGAACGGTTTATGAGACGTGCGGCCTACAACAGCGGCAGTGTGCGGTAGTAAAAGCAACGCATCGGTAACTGGGAAGTAACCGGTATGTACGGATAACTCCAACAATCCGGTGAGTCGTACTAATTTTATTTTGTGCTGAGTGCTCTTTAATAAGATAAGTTCTGTCAGATGAATTTCTAGGCAAACGACAATATTGTGTAATTTATACTCTCGATTGTTTGATTGATTGTTGATTTTTGTGTAAACAAAAATAAAATAGTGGAATAAGTAAAAGTGATTTTAATTCAAAAATGGACAATATTGTGCAGTAACATTATTGAGGGTAGGTAATGCTCGCACTTATTGTAGCATCGAAATTCTATGTACAGTTTTAATCCAGATTTATTCATTGCGGTTATTGTTTCATGTAGTACACGATTACTGTATTTCAAACGACATAATTATGGAAGAGATCTGCTTGCATTAGGGTTTTAAGCAGCAATTTTCGAAAAAGAATCTTGTTCTTAAAAATAATAAGGTCGTTTCTATTGGTGGCATCGGTACAAAGGTAGTCGATTTAGGAAATTTAGAGTGTAGTATTATACCATAGCAGAAATATGTCAGAAATGGAGCTGCCTGGGATTGAGCTGCCGATTTTGCACATGCTGTTTGTTTATTGTTTAAATTTATTTCTTATTTTTAACCCCCGACGCAAAAAGAGGGGTGTTATAAGTTTGACGTGTCTGTCTGTCTGTGGCACCGTAGCTCGCGAAAGGATGAAGCGATTTCAATTTAGTTTTTTTGTATGAAAGGTGAGTTACGTGCGAGTGTTCTTAGACATGTTTCATGAAAATCGGTTGAGTCGTTTAAAAAGTTATGGGGGTAAAAGTGGGGAAGAATAACCGAATGTCTGCAAAACGTGCCAGTATAATCGTTAAATGACAATTGTGTAATTGGTAACTTCGACCTGATGCTGCATAAGGGGTTTTTTTATTTATTCAATTTTAAATTTATGATTGTGATGTGATTTTTAGTTTGAGGCGGATTCATCTTTGATTGTAGCTATTAACATTTTTTTTAATTATTATTTTGACCAATTTGAGATAGTTGTGACTCGAATTATAATTACCGTTTTTTTATTTTGTGATGAAATGTCGATATTATCAGTAAAGATAAAAAAAACTGGTCGGACTTCTATTTGGTGTCAGCTATCTCACCAGCAGCGGGTGATTGTAGCTGGCATGTCTATGTAGTTGGCAGATACACGTGTGGGAGTCACAAGGGATAACTAACTGTTACACTTATGGTGGTCACAGGGATGACCTACGATACTATTTATTTTGATTGCTTTGAGAATTTGCAGCAGTAGTCAATTACTAAAGTTCTTATTTTATGTTGTTTTGATTTTAATAATGATGTTACTGTTTTCTTTTGCTGTTCAGTAGTGTACTGTTTTATTGAGACAGAATAGACAGTGAGGTCAGATATGGCAGAGTGAGAGAGATACTGTGTGTACACGTATGCGACATTTGATAGGGAAAGTGTAAATTAGTATAGTTTGATCTCAGTAACTTAGTTTTGATTCAAAGTTAAGAAAGAAATTAGACAAAGTTAAATCCTAAGTATAAAGGACCGTTTAAAATTGTAGAGTTGCTCGATGGCGATCGTTATACTTTGAAATCTTTAACTAGTAACAGAATCTACAAATGCGCTTGCGTTCGTATACGAGAGTTTCCTTTAAGTGATATACCCGAGGAGGTAGATTTGTCTGGCATTGATAATAGTGAGGAAAATCCCTGTAGATCAAGTCCCTATTGATGTTGATGATGATAATCAAGGGTTAATTAATGCTGATGCAATGGAATGAAATGTGAGTTGTAATTGTGTGGCGAGTAGTCTTTATAATGAGATATGAGATATCCTATCAGCATGGTGGTTGTTAAAGTTTAGTTAAGTTTTGCGAAAGGCGAGGTGGCCACTGAAAGGCGAGGTGGCCACTGAAAGGCGAGGTGGCCATTGAAAAGTGAAATTGGTAGAATAAGAGGCCATGTAGATATTGTTAATAATAATAATCCAAAAATGTGTAACGCGATAAACGGTGAGGTGACTGTTGCGATACTACTTACTGGTGTTATTAATTTAGTATGTAGCGAGAAGTCTATTAGCATTCAGATTTGATAACGAAAAGCCTATTTTATGAGAATGTCCTAAATGAAGTTGTTCCACAGAAGATAAAATGTAATAATGTACCCAATGTCCTTGGTCAGGAGTGGCCGAACAACACAAAAATCTCTTTCTTTTCTGCGGATAATGATGCCTTCAACATCACACGAGGACGTGTAATACGTCAGGACGGCCGTGTCGGAGTGAGGGTATCCAAATAATAAAAGTGATACAAACATTTGCCACTATCGAACACTACGGAACACTCTATATAAAGCGGCGCGATCGGCAACAGGACCCAGTTCTCTTCAGATCTCGCGACGACCATATCTATTATTTGATTTGCGATTTATTGTATCTCTGTGTTTTATATTGTGTGTATGAGGCGATATTTATCAGTGGGGGAATTACTAGCCTAGGTGGCGAATTCCACAGGGCATCGTGGAGGGGTGAGCGTTGCCCCAATCCCCTCATGGGGGGTTGCTGATGGTGTTTAAGTTAATTCGTATCCGTTTAGTAGTGATTAGTGTTTGGCTTTGGTCCAGATTGGCTGTATCTGTCATTCATGTTCTCGTTCGACATATATATATATATATATAAATATAAAATATAATAAAACGACTCGAGAACTGTTGCTACGAATAATTAGTATAAACGAAATATTTAGCGTTCACGCTTAGCGATGCTAAATGTTTTTTTTATTTTTGAAATTAGAGCGACTATCATGAATAAATAAAAAAACATCTATGGCCATGTTGGCTTAATAGTTGGAGACGTGGGGGTTTCATTCATACATAGAACCCGGAACCGAAAAACCTGGTGTGAAAGGGAATGAAATCCCGGAGAAAAAGCTTTCATCAAATATAATTATTGTCTTAATAGTACACCTAACATACACGTAACTGTACACCCTTTCACCGTGAAAAAGAAAATAAATAAAAATAAATCATATTAATAAAGTAAGTGTCAAGTTAAGTGACATTATAATGTTAATCGAACCGTTGACGTAGGCGGCGTAGCCTTCGTAGGGTCTACGGGATCTACGTCGTAGAGGCTTGTAGCCTGTCATGCTACGTCATTCGAGAACAGATTTCTTTTGTTTTTGTATTTTATATATGGTTTTGGCATTTCATAGAAAAGGGTTACGTTATATACAGGGTGTTTTTTTTTATTTATGAATCGATCGAGTGAAAATAAAAGGCATTCTGCAAAAAAGGACAAGGATTTCACTCCTTGTCAATAAAATATTTTTTTTCTTTCTTTTTTTGATAAAATATGTAACACTGGGGGAGCTACACTTTGATGTATATAATTATATGGATAGTCTCAACCGAATTGATATCACCTCAGCTTGTCACCAGGTTAGTGACCAGGTAGCTTCAAGAATGAAGTTCAAGGGACACTGCAGGTCAGCTGAACCAGCTCACTGAATATACAACGGTAGTCGCTCTTCCACTTGCTTATTTACCTCCTTTAGAGAAAAATTCATGTACCGAAAATCTATACCCGTTATATCGGTGAACCGTTGCTAAAGGGTCCCGCTGTCGCGGTAATAAATAACATTATTGACTATTAAATATATATATTAAAAGCTGGTAATCGTTATTGTACTGTTTTATTTGTAGCAATTCAGTGGCAAGATTCATTAATTTATTATAACCTATTATGAGACATCATAAACAGCAATATGTTTTATTATGATAGCAATAACAATAGTAGCATAGTAATAAATTATTTATTAGCATTCATAAGATACTTTTACGAGTGTTAACGTGTTTTCTTTTATATATGCATTTACAAAAAGAACTATATATATTATGTATTTATATCAGTTGTCTAGTACCCACAACATAAACTCTGCTTAGCTTGGGACTAGATGGCGTTGTCTGTTAGATATCCGAAATAATTATTATTATTTATTATTTTTGGCCTACAACTGACTTTAGACGAACTAAACCGGTGACGATATCGCCAATCCAGTGTGACCCGGATTAAGTTAAATAGTATTTTCGACATGTCCTGGTTGCATCTTTGGGAACTGAAACATATTAAAAAACGAAACACCCTATATCGCACTAATTCGTTGTTATGTATTGAAAATATCAAAGAAACAGTTTGAGTAAGAAACATTTAGTTCATATGCGATTTTTAAGCTATTGCGTAGCTTTTATCGCGGGTTTTGAGGCCTTTGAGCGCGGAGACCGAATCAAGAAATTCCGTAACGTAACGAAAATAAACACCTGACACCCGAAGCTCGCATGGATCGAGACGAGCTGCTCCGAAATCTGTCTGTCTCTGTCACGCACTTATATGTATAATGCCACACTCACTGCATGTGCGCCCCGTAAGTATACATGTTCAAAGACAAAAAAATACTGTGTATAAAACAACCCGTTCAATGAATAAGACATTTATTAGAAATAGTTTAAACCTTTTATAGTATGATGTGTAACGAAACCATATCGCTAATTTAAAAAAGTGATCAACGCCATCTAGTGATGATGTTGGTACTAATTTATTAGTTTAGTATTTTTCGTTCACAATATTATACATACTGCATAAATAAAAAATACATAAATAATTATAATTGCATAAGTTGATAAAAAATGCTATGCAATAGCTTTACCGTGGCAGTCCCCGAGTGCCACACGTCTTTTTTTTATTGAAAGACATTCTGAGTTATTCCTTACGAATATTCTATTTTACCACAAATCGGGCTCAAATTATATTTAGTATACAATAATTAACAAAAAATAGCATCGTATTTAAAAAAATATCACAAAATTGATGTACCTATTGTCTTACTTACAAATATAGATTACTAGTTGTTGCCGGCGGCTCCGCCCGCATATATGTCGGTTATCGCGGCAAATAGTAGCCTATGTGTTATTCTAATGTATAAGCTATATTACTGTAAATTTTCATCCAAATCCGTTCAGTAGTTTTGGCGTGAAAGAGTAACAAACATCCATCCATCCATACTTACAAACTTTCGCGTTTATAATGATTAATATTACAATATTGCTGCCGCTTTTCAACTACTATATGTGAATTTAACATGCAGTTAAAACTATAGCTAATAAACGTGTATGATAGTTAAAATATTATATGATATCATATTGTGCAAAATCTAAAATTATTCTATTAAGTAATTATTCAAAAATTATAACATTTTATAAAAGAATCATACTATTAAGTTCTCGTGTGCTTTAATTTGCAAATTTAAATAAATCTAGAAAAGCAATGTAGATCATAATATCCCAAAGGTGTTAGCTGTTCTTAGTTTGAAAGTGTTGGTTATTTAATAAAAGGTCAAACCCCCGGGGTGCACCCTTGTTAGTTCTTCAAAAGGCTTTAACACGATCGTTGAGGGTCCCTACACCTCTAATACCATAATAACTCTTAAAATTAAATACTCGTATAATATTCCCTGAAAAGTAATGGAATTTTAATCAGTTTTAAAACTACTATAATAATATACTTTATCTGTGGCACGAAAAACTTACAAAATTATTTAGTATTCATTCAAACTAAAGACAAATTATTATATCAATTATGATTGTTCTTTAAAAAATAAAATATTGTACTTAGCGTTGTATCAAACTGCCTCGTTGGTCTCGCGGTTGGCGTGTGCGACTGCTGATCACGAGGTCTCGGCTTCTATTCCCGGGTCGGACCAAATGTTTGTATGATCTACAAATATTTGTTTCGGAGTTTGGGTGTTTTCTATGTATAATATGTATGTATTTACAAAAAAAAAAGTATATATATGTATTTGTATCAGTTGTCTAGTACCCATAACACAAGCTCTGCTTAGCTTGGGACTAGATGGCGATGTGTAAAAAAAAAAATAAAAAAAAATATATATATATATATATATATATATAAATATTCATTTTAATTAAATAAACAATTATTATTATTAAATACCGAAATAAAAGAACTTGTCTCGTATTTTTGTAGCAATATCCTACTAATATTATAAACGCGAAAGTTTGTAGGCATGGATGGATGGATGAATGGATGGATGGAGGTTTGTTACTCTTTGACGCAAAAACTACTGAACGGATTTGGATGAAACTTTACAGTAACGTAGCTTATACATCAGAATAACACATAGGCTACTATTTGCCCTGATAACCGACATACACGCGACATACACACATAGTTCTAAATAATTAGGTTTTAGTTGTACATTCCTTTAATCGCACAATTAAAACTCTGACAGGCAATTCACGTAAAAAATATACGTGTTTGAGTTTATAACAAATACCCAACGATATTTTGATGCTAAATCCGGTCCGCACCACAGCTGGGACCCAACATTACAACGCAAATTCTAATACACAATTTGCTAGATAGCTTTTTCAAAGTGAGCCGGTCTATTCACAATTCGATAGCAACTGAGTATATTGTAAAAATATCAAATTCTGACACTTAATTAATGAGATATAGGCGCTCATAGCCCAGTTGCACTCGTTTATTAGAAACAATCACCGAGGGTAAGCAACGTCGGCGCGGTCAGTACCTAGATGGGTGACCGCTGGTGGCACGATACCATGAGCGTCTCAGTGATTCGGAGGACACGTTAAGCAGTTGGTGCCGATTGTTATCATAGGATAACAGTCGTGAAGCTTAGTTGGAGGCCTTCGGGTGGCTTAAAAACATCTAACGGCTAGATTAGGTAGCCACAACGTTGTCTTGCCAGTCCCCAATCCGTACTCCGCCAGCATGGGGATGTATGGCTTTCAACTCTCTCCTGAGAAGAGACCTGAGCCCAGCAGTGGTACGTTATGGGTTGTTAATGATTTATGATTTATAGACAAGCACATAAGGTACATTTAATTCAGAAAAGTATCCTGTTGCTGAGGGAAGCGGCACTAATATCTCATAATCTTGAAGGAATAGACAGAAGTGTTTTAAAATGTCTACACTTTTCTTACTATAATTTTTAGTCTTAGTAATGCTAAGCTAGCTTAATGGAGAGCAAATCCATTGACGTTAATAAGGCACATGTATCTCTGTTATATCATACCTATATACATATACTAGTACTAGCTGACCCACGCAACGTCGTTTACGTCTCCTAATGCCCGTAGCCTAAAAAAAAATCCACCGTTTTTGTAACATTCTTCATTGGTCCTATTGGTCTTAGCGTGACGATATATAGCTTATAGCCTTGCTCGATAAATGTACTATCCAACACTGAAATAATTTTTCAAATCGTACTCCTGAGATTAGCGCGTTCAAACAAATAAACTCTTCAGCTTTATAATATTACTAGCTTTAACACGCAGCTTCGCTCACTCAGACTTTTATCCCCTGATTGGGTAAATCCTTAGGGGTGGAACTTTAAGAATTCCTTTCTTAGTGCTCACTTACGTATAAAGAACCTACATGAAAAATTTCAGGATTCTAGCTTCAACGGTTTGGGCTGTGCGTTCATCTCTGGGTATGTAAGTCAGTCAGTCAGTCAGTCACCATCCTCTTTTATATATATAGATAAGTATAGAAGCATAGGTCTCTATGACACACACACCTCCCAAATAAAAACACTAAAGTATTCCTTTAGTGTTTTTATTTGTGATGTGTGTGTATGCTATAATACAAAATTGACGCAGACAAAACCGTGGTGACAAGTTAATGATATATTAATATTGTATTAGACATCCTTTTTCTTATTATATTTTATCAATTCAAGCGCTTGAGCTGCCAGTTTGAAGAATCGCCGAAATCGACATTCGAAAGAGGAAGGTGACCGACATAGAGAGAGATAAACGCATAGCCCAAACCGCTGAAGCTAGAATCCTGAAATTTTGCATGTAGGTTCTTTATATAAGTTAAGTGAGCACTAAGAAAGGAATCTTTAAAATTCCACCCCTAAGGGGGATGATGATGATAAATCAGCGGATGAAAGACTGCGTGAGCGAAGCCGCGTGCAAGTATTTATTTGTATAACACTACCTAGTGTTATACAAATAAATACTTGTAATAAATATGAATACAATTTACTATTACAATCCGAACGTTACTATAGCTGACCACTTTTCTCAAAATGAGTGTCCCGCGGTATGGTGATGTGAAAAAATATTTTCATCAGAAACCGCATTCACGTGCATTGTCATCTGTGAACAATGCCGACCATTTCAGTAATGGCAGTAAATTGTTCATTCACTCCTTCTTTACCGGCCCTGTGTAGTCGTAAAAGCTTTCAACTGGACGACATTATGAAAAGCCTCATTATGGTTGGACAGAAAAAAAAGATATGCCCTTTATGTATATTAAAAAGTAAGTCTTTCTGTCTGTCAGTCTCACGGTTAAACCGATGCATCTATTTCCATGAAATTAGGTATGGAGATAGTTTGATTCTTGATGAAAGACACAGGCTACTTATATATTGCAACTAGCTGACCCACGCAACCTAGTTTACGTCCCCTACTGGTATTGCCCGTAGCGTAATAATTTTCCCCCGTTTTTGTAACATTCTTCATTGGTGCTCCGCTCCTATTAGTCTTAGCGTGATGATATATAGCCTTCCTCGATAAATGGGCTATCTAACACTAAATTAATTTTTCAAATCGGACCCGTAGTTCCTGAGATTAGCGCGTTCAAACAAACAAACAAACAAACTCTACAGTTTTATATATTAGTATATAGATATAAACAACTAAAGGTAGCGGTTCACGCCGCGACAGAGACGAGCAACTGAGACCGGAGACCGCGACAGTCACTTGACTACAGGCAACGTATAAGCAACAGTTCGCGAGCGAGACCGAGACAGGAGACAGAGACGCGAGACAGGAGACAGCGGGACGGTCGCTGCCCCGGACAAGTAGTGTCTCGCGTTCGAAAAGCATTATTAAATACTTCCTATATTGTCATCAAAAATTTGGTGCAACTTCACTAATAGCGAAAATGATCCTTCTTGGCTTCTAGTTAAAAGTAATAATAATAATCATAAACATTTAACACAACGCCATCTAGTCCCAAACAAAGCAGAGCCTGTATTATGGGTACTAGACAACTGATATAAATACATATTATATAGTTTTTTTATTCTAAATTCCTGAACAAATATTTGCAGATCTTACAAACGGTCTCGGTCTCGACCTACAGTAACTGAAGAGACCGAGACACTTGTCGTGGTCTCCGGTCGCGGTCTTCTGTCTCGGTCGCTTGTCTCTGTCGCGGCGCGAACCGCTACCTTTACATACACGCAGGGAGAACCGCGTGCAAAGGTAAGTGACCTATATATTTTCTTCAAAAAACAGCTCCCTGACAAGCATATGTCCTGACTCAAGGACTGTATAGGCATATAGATACAACTCAAAATACTGAGTGCTTCAACCACTACGCCATTTGAACAATCACAGTCGTGTTGAAATTTAAATCCTTATTAATATGAATAGAGCCAAAAAAAAAAAAACATTTTACATTAAATTACATGAACATGAAAAAATCCGGTTTATTTATACATATCTTTTGTTATGCAACTTTAAAACATCATTAGGGTTAATACCGAACGATTTCAGCGAGAAAACTTCAAAGTAGTTTGGCTTTATCGAACATAACATTTATTAATGCACAAAATATTGCTACAGCCTCGATGCTCGAGTTTCAGTTTAACACCACTTCACATCTCGAACAGGACTGAAGTTCAGAACTACATTGGTTTCAACAATGCTAAAAGCTACTGGAGGTAGTGCCAGGGAAACATAAAACAGCATTGACGGGATCTTGTAGACCTTTCTTAATTGACAGACAATGAAGAAAAAAAGCGGCCAAGTGCGAGTCGGACTTGCCCATGAAGGGTTCCGCAGCAGCAAGTAACATAATATAATTTTTATTTTATTTTTATATTTGTGTTGATTGATTGAAAGGTAAATTGCAGTTTACGATTTATGACGTACCTATTAAAAAACTACTTACTTACTAGATTTCGGTTAGAACCAATAATTATATAATAGACTAGCTTTTACACGCGGCTTCGCTCACGCAGACTTACATCCCCTGATTTACCCCCTTAGGGGTGGAATTTCAAAAATTCCTTTCTTAGTGCTCACTTACGTTATATAAAGAACCTACATGCAAAATTTCAGGATTCTAGCTTCATCGGTTTGGGCTGTGCGTTGATCTCTGGGTATGTCAGTCAGTTAGTCAGTCACCTTACTCTTTTATATATATAGATATGTACTTAGGCGCTACTTTTAATTAAAAGGTGTTGCCATGCCACAACTTCCTATTAATATTGCATTGAACAAAGCTAATTACCACGGCACTAAAACATTAATAACAGGCGAGGCCTGTGGTTGGCGGTACCGATTCAATTAATGTGTCATGTAGACACTAAATAAACAGATAATGTTTTAGGTCAGTTCAGCTTTATAATCATAACCATATCGTCATTAGTCATCAACAGCTTTAAAAACAGCGTTACAGTGGGAGAGCCACGCTTCGGCATGAATGGGCCGGCTCGACCGAAGTGATACCACGGCCTCATAGAAAACCGGTGTGAAACAGCGCTGGCGCTGTGTTTCACCGAGGGATACCGGAAGCCCATACCCCAAACCCTCCCCCTATCCCCTTCCCTATCCCCCAAAGGCCGGCAACACACTTGTGAAGCCTCTGGTGTTGCGGGTGTCCATGGGCGGTACGTCAGCTCCTTTGCCCCCGATTCCATAAAAAATATAGTCCACTGCTGGACATAAGCCTCGCCTGCGAAAGTAAGTTTTGACCTAATATATCAGACTGGTCATACGGGTTGGTATAAGATTTGTTTTAAGTTTCCTTCTTTTTAATCGACTTCAAAAAGGAGGAGGTTCTCAATTCGATCTGTTTTTTATGTTTTATTGTTTGTTTAAGTCTGCTCGTTTGCCCGCCTATTCCATAAAAAAAACGGCTCCAACGATTTTCATGAAAATTAGTAGGTATTCAGGAGATTTCGGGGGCGTTAAATCGATATGACTAGGATTCATTTTTACTCCCAATTACTCTACTACGGTAACTATAGGTACACATTCACACAAAAAATGATTGTGAATGTTTTGTTCTCAGTTAGCATTGACCCCAGGCACAGAGCTGCTAAACAACCAATACAATACAGACATAAAATGTATAAAATCGTACAAAACTACAGTGTTACAATGTGTTACAAAATAGTAGTCTGGTATCGCACGTGTCCAGATTAAACACGTACTAAAACTATTTAATACACAGCAAATGTATTTTGAAACTGTTTTTACACCTTTATTGTGTACTAGCTTTTGTCTGTGGCTCGGCCCACGTAAAGGTCGGTCATCGTCGAGATTATTTAAAGTGTTATAACTTTTTTATTTATAAACCGATTGAAATGAAACAAACACTAAATGTTAAGTGGATCAAACTGCAACGCATTAATGGAAACTGCATTAAGATCGGTAAAGCCGTTTCTGAAATTAGCATGCACAAATGTACAAACAAAAATTCTAAAGATCATTGTTTTTGGGTGGGTTCATCAGCGGGTTCTATTGCGTTCATAAAGCTTCCTTATAATGGTTTTTCTTATACATCATTAATGTACAGACAGCGACAAGTTACGATTTTTAACAGACTTCAAAAAAAGGTGAAGGTTATCAATTCGACTGCATTTTTTATGTATTTTTAGTTTGTTTCCTCATAACTTTCGATTGGGTAAACCGATTCTGATGATCTTTTTTCATTTAAAAGCTGGTGCTTTCCGTGTGGTTCCATTACAATTTGCTCTACTTCTTGAAGTCTTTTTTTTTTATTAATTTGTGATTAGATATGTATGTGTACTGATGATACTGAAAATAGGCTTGAGCAATAGTGTAATCTTATGTATAAATATTGATTTTGCAGGAGGTTAACACAACGGAAAGGTCACTTACTGAACTTTAGCAGCAACACAGTAAGGGTTTAAATAACTTAAAGGGTCGAACAATGCAGATTAAAAACAAAATAGTCTAACGATTTTAAAAGTGCGATTGGTCTTCTTAAATTGTTCTTAAGAAAACTCCAATAAGTTATCATTGGAGGTTAATAAAAACAAATAAAATTTACATACACAAACATTAATATTTGACGAAAATGAAAATGATCAAATATTTATATTTTTTTCGACGACGAATTATAAATTATAAATATTATTTATAATTTATAATTCGAGCTCAAACGCTCGACGAGTCAACATTTCCTGAGGATGCCCCGTGGAGGGGCGAAACACGTGTCGAGTATAGGTTTGGTTGCATGGCATGCTAATTATTTCTCACTTGTTTTGTATGCATGCATTGTATGCATTGCATGTGAGTATGCATGACGGTGGGATTTGTGTCCTGCTTTCAGACCTGGATATTTGTCTCGCGAAATTAAAGCTAAATATATTTCATAGCATTTAATGTCATGGATTTCCGCAAAGTAACGCCTGATTCCATAACTTGTTTATAATTTGACTAGCTGACCCGGCAAACGTTGTTTAGCCAAAAAAAAATGGTTATCTGTAAAGTCGGTTTACGGATGATAATTTAATGTGACAACAACAAAACATTGATAAAATGATAAGAGTACTCTCATACAACGACGTACAATGAGCGTAACGGGACAATTAGTCATCCTTTTCGTGCGTGCAGCCGGCGTTCACCGATTTATTAGACGTTGTCACGTCAAAAATTTAGGGGTGGTCACCCATATCATTTAGGGGTATAAAAAATAGATGTTGGCCGATTCTCAGACCTACCCGATATGCACACAAAATTTTAATAAAACATCGGTCCAGCCGTTCCGGAGGAGTTTGGTAACAAACACCGCGACACGAGAATTTCATATATTAGATTTCATCCACAAGTTATACACTTTACAAAAGGGAATATTAGATATATTAGCATAAATCGTAATGTACACCCGACAATTTCGTTGAGTTTATTTTGGCAGGCATTGCAGCACAACTTCACGACTTCTGTTAAATAAAATATGAAGCTTACAGATTGACCATTCAGGTAACATTCTGCAACGATTTACAGCAATATTTCTGAAACTGCTGGCAACATTAATGCCTGTGAATTTACAGGAAACAGCTTTCAGAAATGTATTCAAACATTCATGATCGTCTAAATGTATTTTATATGTGTACAAATAAATGTAATTGTTTATTTATATTCTTCTGGTTATCATTTAATCATTTTATTGACATAAAATATTCGTATTTTTTTTAAATGAAAAATGGAACATACATTTTGTGTCGCAGGGGTCTTTACAAACATACAAGAAACGGACACAAAGAACACCCAGACTCAGAACAACAATTGTAGATCACAACAATCGAAAGTGTTTTCCCATGAGGGATTTGAACCCACAACATTTATAGAAAGCGGCAAAACGGCCACTTAAGCCACTAAGACAACCGTGCAGTAAAAAAAAAATACTTTTATACACCTGTTGTATGATAGATAATGTCATATGATCATAAGTCTATGTTGTGTTATGTAAAACACAGAAAGTTAAATTATTATAAATAAAATAATTACCATGCACAAAGCACTTCAAACTCGAATTATCTCTAAGTTCTTACAGACAATATTGAAGATGCAACTGAAATGAAGAGTTACCTGGAACAAAAGACGAAAAATTATAACTTAGTTGATGAATTTATTTATAACAGTAGTTGTAACAAGTAAAGACAATCAAGAAATATGTTAAAAGCGCACAGATTGGTTGGTTTCGCCATGATGTTAACGTTATACTCGTAGAATTTCTTCTAGTATAGCAATAGTATATAACAATAGTACATAAATTCCCTACTAGTTATTGCTAGTTCTAATAATTTTTATGAAATGAAATGATATTTATTTGTGAGTAAATCTTTTCAGATATTTTTACACGTCGGACTTTACAGCTAGAAGAGACCGGTATAGTTTTTTTGAGTACAATTTTGAGGTTCATTATTAAGAACCGCCTTAGTATCAACCTATCGCTGTCCACTGCTGACCGAAGGAGCGCCCGATCTTGGGCAGCCCACATCCATCCGCCGCCAACCACTTTCTTCAAATTGTCAGTCCATCGCAAATATCTACAGATCAAACAAAGAAAATGGAGCAGAATAAGCCACACCCTCCAAAGAGATTCCGCCCATATTTCGATGCAAGACCTAGACTGGAATCCCCAAGGAAAACGCAAGCATGGCCGTCCAAAATAAACCTGGCGGTGGACTATCATCAATGAAGCGATGGCCATCGGCAAGACCTGGAGCGAAATCAAGCAAGACGCTCAAGACAGAACGGGATGGCGATGCACCGTGGAAACCCTCTGCCCCATCGACGGGACATAGGACCTTAAGTCAAGTGAGACACTCTAGCACATTTCGGCACCAACGCCGATCAGTTCGTCTGGAGACATGAGAAAAAAGAACCACCTACCTACAATAAAAAATTAACCGCGATAGTTAATGGTATACAGAAGAACTTATGGTAGCTTTCATCAATACTACAACACAATACAAGACTGCACGTTTGGCCTAGTGGTTTAACGGTCACCACGCCGTATCCTACTTCGCCAAGTGTCGTGGGTTCAAATCCCACGTAGGACAACACTTTGTGTGATCTACAAATTGTTGTTCTGAGTCTGGGTGTTCTTTGTGTCCGTTACATGTATGTTTGTAAAGTCCCCCGCGACACAGGATTTATTCCTAGTGCGGGAGTTGTCCTTTAAAAAAAATATTTATATATAAAAATCAATGCCACTCGTCGTTGTAATTTTATATCTCAAGAACGGGCTCACCTATCCACACCAAATGTTTAAGCTTTGTTCGGACTATTTAGTAGATGGTTTATGTGAAGTTTGCACAAAATCGGTTCTTCATTTATCACATTTCCAACGAAGTGGGCACGGGTCAGCTAGTCAATTATGATCCAATTTAGATTTTTTATTCGAAACGTGATACTTTCCGTTTGGTCCCATTCAAATTTGATGAAAAAATTCTACAATAGGTAAACATTAATAAACGTAGAAAAAAGATTAAAACTCATCATAAGTCAGTCGAATTTAAAAATTGATGGTGATTCGGTTCTATTTGAATCGGTTATATTTCTTTTTTGGTTGATAGGTTTTAGAAGTGTCTCGTTGACCTTTGCAATGCAAATAGGACATGACTGGAAGCACTCTCTCGTCAGTCATCAATTCGAGAGGGTAGCGCTACACCCGATTTGGATGACAGACTTCGGATTAATGTCGAATGCAATTTTCGTATTTAAATACATTCACCAATTAAGAATGCTTAATTATTTTGGGTTGCTTAGTTATGAATTATATAGTGATCGTATGAGATGTACGTAACTTAGAATTAGTTCTCACCTTTTTGTTAATTAATTAAGTAATACACAGGGCTAACTGAATGATACTTAGATGCAATTATTATATGTCACTGGGAGGTTGCTGGAGTTTTAAACACAGGTTATTCTTTTTTAAGAATCAGTAGGTTAAATATTTTGTTTTTATATTTATGTGAAATAATGTAGCTCATATATGTCTTTTTGTAAGCAATTTTGTGACAGTAAACTTTATTATTATTGTAAAAATATGAAGTAGTGCTGTTGACTTAACTTAAAATGATTGACTACCTGCACTTTGATGCAGTTGCAGTTTTCTGACTTTTTTAACACCTATATTATACTAGCTTTTACCTGTGGCTACGCCCGCGTGTATTACAGCTATCGCGGAAAATAGTAGCCAATGTCCTTTCCAGGCTCTAGGCTATCTGTGTACTAAACTCGTTTTGGCGTGAAAGCACGACAGACAGACAGAGTTACTTTTGTATTTATAATATGTATAAGTAAGGATTATCTAAATTTTTCGAGATCTCTATTGAAAGTAGGAGGCCGACAGCGGGGCAGGTATTGGTAAAATATCGTTAACCCACATGTACCGTGGGAGAGCCACGCTTCGGCATGAATGGGCCGGCTCGACCGGAGTGATACCACGGCCTCACAGAAAACCGGTGTGAAATAGTGCTTGCGCTGTGTTTCATCGAGTGAGTGAGGATACCGGAGGCCTATACCCAAATCCCCTACCGTCCCCCCCCCCCATCCCCTACGCTCCCCCCATTCCCTACCCTCCCCCCCCATCCCCAAAAGGCCGGCAACGCACTTGTGACGCTTCTAGTGTTGCAGGTGTCCATGGGCGGCGGTAATCGCTTATCATCAGGCGATACGTCTGCTCGTTTGCCCGCCTATTCCATAAAAAATAAAAAAAAACAAATCGATTAAATAAACGACGTTAAATAAATCGATAATGGTGGTAATTCTGTTGTTGCTTCATTAAACTAACATTTCTTTAAAAAATCTATTCTCTTATTTTAAATGAAGCGAATTCAAAAATGGCATTCTTCTATTTATGTATACATAACGTCTATTTTTAGTGTGACATGTCTCATTTTAGGCAATCTTTGACATTTAGAACGTCATTTGACAGGACAAAACTCATTTTTAGTTCAATTTAAAGAGTTTTCGGACAATAGAATTAGAACCAATGCCTCTTCAATCTCCTATTGCATGTAGTCGGAGTCAGATTATAACTAAGATGACATATATTGCTCGACAAATGGTATTATTAGCTCATTTTCTTCTCGATAGAAAATATGTTTATATTTAAGTTTTTTTTTTTCATATTTTTAGCGATACTTCTATTGTTATAAAAAATTTGATAACGATTTCAAATTAATTCCCTGATGTATTATTTTTTTCCACAGAGAACTTCAAAGATACGTTACTTATATTTACACGTCATCAGTTTCAAACAAAATTATTTCTAGCTTCTTTAAATCAGATCCAGGATAGACAATTATTTTGTATTATCGACCATTGATAGCCTTTAATAGTCCACTGCTGGACATAGAGCTCCTCTGAGAAAGGAGGTATTATAGTTTACGATAATACGTCACACACAAATCTGCTTTACATATCTGCTAAACTGAAACTGCATCAAAGTGCAGGTTGTCACTGTTGACTCCTGCAGGAGACTCTACGAGGGGGTTGTGCGGTCCATGGCCCTTTATGGGGCCCCAGTGTGGGCGGAGGTCGTGAAGGCCAGCACTATCGCGCTATTTCAGCGACCGCAACGGGTGCTGGCCATCAGGATTATAAGGGATACCGCACGATCTCTTTTGAGGCGGCAAGTCTTCTGGCCGGAACTCCACCATGGGACCTGGAGGCGAGAGCCCTTGCGGCTCTTGATCGGTTGCGCAAGGAGGCGCTGGAGTTGGGTAGGAGTCCTGAGACTCCAGAAATCGAAGATCAGAAATCCCAACTCCGCCAGGTCCTCGTGGAGGAATGGATATCCGCACAAGAAAAAAAAAAGTTTGTCAAAGTGCAGGTCCAATTTTCTCAAAATGAAAAAGCAAATTCACATTAAAAAAATACAGTTTTCCTATTGCGGATTCCTAAAGTTTGGTTCAATACTTGCTAAATCTCGCGGTGTTAATCGATATTTATGCAAAATCTATTTTAAAGTTCTTGTTTATCTCACGGGAACACTAGATTGTTTTGGAATGTCAGCTAGAGTGCCAACTACTTACGTACCAAATTTTACGAAAATTGGTTCAACCATTTGAATGTGAAGAAGTTAAACATATACAAACACACACACTTACAAAAGTTTTGCCTTTTTAATATTAGTGTAATGTGATTTACTATTTGACTGTCCAAAGTAAACCTCTTACTATCAAGATCCCTAAAAACTATTATGATTTATTCAACTAAAAAAAGCCTTATGGGTAACTTAATAGAATGGACAATTCTGTGAAGCCTATTATCAGGTCGAACTCAATAGCGAAGTGGTCCGATATCGAAGTTAAGTGACCCCTGAAATGTCATTGCACCTATATATACATGTATGTTATATATAGACGGTATTGTTGTGGCTTCGCTTTGTAGTGGATGCTTGTGAAGTGTGTTCCGGTAGATACTGGGCATACATGGCTTATGTCAATGGATTAACTAGATTGCTGATAGAATAGTCTTCACACTACGTAACCTCGAAAGGTATATTATATTCTGACTGCACGGTTGGCCTAGTTGCTTAAGTGATCGCCACGACGGTTTCTACTGCGCTAAGGGTTGTGGGTTCAAATCCTACATGGGACAATACTTTGTGTGATCCACTGTTCTGAGTCTCGGTGTTCTTTGTCCGTTCAATGTATGGTTGTAAAGTCCCCGCGACACAAGATATACTAATGCGGGAGCCGTCTACACATGGGTTGTTTACTTCGCTCTAGGCAACCCATATGTGCCGTATGACGGCTCTCCCACAAATAAAAATCAACATACTATGTCTATTTAATATGAAAGACATTTTCTATTTAAATCCTTTGGAAAAGTTTATATAAACGAAGTCGGTTAACAAAGTACATTCACAAAGTATATCATTCTACTTCAAACAACATACGTGTCAATGTTGTTTGGAACATGTTCCAATTTTAACACCGCGGTTATTGTTCCGATGTTCCTGGTTTCAAACCGAGACGGTTTCGTTTAATGAGATGGGTTTTATAATTATAATAACACTGTTTAAATTAGATGTAGAATCTGTATATTTCAATTGTGATTGTGAAATAAATTACTTTTGAATGTTTTTAATTACTTTTGTTTCATTGGCAATATAAGCAAATATAAGAAACCTAACCTATTTCGGCCGCGGTGGCCGTAATATCATAGTGCACAATTTTATTGTATGCGCAAACACAGGTGCACTCTCGGCTCTTTCACTCACATAATCCGATGGGACAGTTATCCGACATAAGAAACATATTTGTATTATTAATGATGATAATAATTACTTTTTTCACCTAGGATCTCCATAGGTGAGTTATACAATACAGACCTAAGGACTGCTAGATTAGGTATGTTCCCGAAGTAACAATTGGCGCAAAAGAAATGAATCATTTTTAAGATGGCTATAGTTCCGACAAACATTTGATTAAAATAATAGTCCTGCTTATTATTTAATGGTTATATTACTGGCGCCATTGCTATCCTTTTCACTATGCTTATATTTTGACTTTATTCAAGTACCATACTACTTCTGGCCTTAATAACTATATAAGTATTAAATGACCACATTTATCAAAAAAAAAACAACTGTAATATCCCCTCTCTTGATGTACCCCAGGTTTACGCAGAAAGGTTAAGACACTGTATTATGTAGGAGGGTTACCATCCCATGCAAATGTGCGGGTCTTATTATACTGGAGTGAGATTTAGATTATTTAAATGGATAGTAACAAGATTATATCACACGAAAGGAAATGAAAATTTAGACAACTTATCCTGTCGTTCTGTCCCTTTGTAATTTGATTTTGAAATGAAAATTGTTACAATGTTACGTAAGAAAGTTATACTGGCACTTATGATATCAATGTTAAGTATGTACGTCTCTCTTATACGTCTCTATAAAATCTATAGTCCGGGATCCCCAAAACAAATTTTACACGTTATCGAGCTAATTTTCTCAGTGGCTTCATTTTGTGACGGGCCCACCTTTCAGCTTACAAAAAATGACAATTGTGGTAGCTAACAGGGGAAGCTGAAAAAAACTTTTGAACGTAGGACCGGGATAACGTACCACGTAATTTGTAGGACAATGTGGCTGTTAAATAATATAAATATTAACTAACATTATTACTTACTGGAAAAAAAAATTGTCCTACAAAATGTATGGTTTGATCCTTCCAACATTTATCGATAACGAGGTCATCAAAAATGATACTAACTAGCTGATTTTTTAACATTTGCTTAGTTAATATTTATCTTATTTAACAGCCACATTGTCCTACAAATTGCGTGGAATTTCGTGGTCCTACGCGTAAAAGTTTTTTGTTACCGCTACCTCTGTTAGCTACCACAATCGAAAATATTTGTAAGGTGAAAGGTAGGCCCCTCATCAAAATGAAGCCACTCACGAGAAATTTGCTTGATAGTAATAAGTTGTAAAACTTGTTCCGGGTATCCCGGACTACTAAAGTGATTATATCGTGACATATATGCATACTAACTAACCCACACAACTTCGTCTGCTTCTCTTTTCAATCATAATCGGTTCCTTTTAATCTAAGCTTGATGTTAACTATCTTATAAGCAACTGGCTGAGTCCCGCGGTATTACCCGCAGATATTGTCGGACCGCGGGTAACGCCGTGGGGCGGAGCTAGTCTAAAAAAAGTAGCCTAAGTTACTCCTTATATCATCAGCTACCTATCAGTGAAAGTTCCGTCAAAATCGCACAAGCCTTTCTAGAGATTAGTCGGAACAAACAGGCAGACAGACAAAAAATGTTATTTTGGTACATGTACCGTGTATACATGACATATATAATTATATGCATTTAGTATAAAGCGGTTATTTTAATATTACAAACAGACACTCCAATTTTATTATTTTGTATAGATGAAATCTAAGGTCATCACTAAACAAATTAAGAATTCCATCATAATACCTAACCAAATAATAGAGGAAGAAATTGCTTTTGGCAATAAGGCCACCCTATTGTACATTACATTATTATATTGGTCACCTTATATACCTACTCTCTTGAAACTATGTAAAACGGTGTACAAATAAAGAGTTTTCTATCTATCTATCTATCTATCCAAAAATATACTTTCTTTCATGAAACGTGTGTGCATTGTTCACCACAATTCGTACGAGCTTGATATTTTAGGACAAAAGTGGCAGGCCCGAAAAGATTAATATATTCCCCCTTTTGTTTGATATAAAACCGCCCGATGGGAACAATGAATCATTCTCACCAAGGTTTCAAGGGACAGTAGGTCTACAGAAGTTGAATAGCAACCGTAAATGGAAACAAATAACTACTGTCCTAATTTATAAGAAATTTGTTCAATATACACACATCAAAAGTGTCTAGGGATCAAGCATTTTTATGCGAATTTCTTGAGATTGAGATGTGGCTTTGGCCCTGGCCTGCTCAGTCGCCAGACTTGAACCCGATTGAGCATGCATGGGATATGCTACAGAGAAGAGCTCTGCCGAATATGGAGGGTATCCAGTCGCAAGAAGACCTTTTTTTGTTGTTGCAACGAACATGGGCGGCCATTCCACAGCGTGATTTGGATGAACTCATTTTGAGTATGCCAAACCGATTCTTGTGTTGTTAGTGTTCGCGGTAGATACACGGATTATTAATTGTTTAAGTTACCTAATAAAATTTTAAAGAAAACTGTTATTTCAGTCTTTTTTTCGAACTTTAATGTTAGTGGTTCAAATGTCAAAACTCCCTTTATTAGGAAAATGGCAAATTTCTTTATTAATGCAAAGGTGACTTGGTTTATCGTTACTGTGACAAACGAAAACACTTTATTTGATGAATCCTTAAAGAAAATTTTAATTAATATCAATCAGGAGAAAAGTTATTGCAAAAATATATGTTGATCCCTAGACACATATGTTGATCCCTAGGCACTTTTGATGTGTGTATTTATTTGAATTCCTTCTTTGTCCATTTAATTTTTTACTAGCTAGTAGTGTTGGGAGCAATTGTTATTGCACCTTTACAACGACGGACGCGGGTAACACGAAGCTGGTCTCTAATAAAAGTATCTTAAGTCCTGTCAAAATCGGTCCAACCTTTCTAGAGATTAGCTGGAACAAACAAACAGACAGAGAAAAAATTAAAAATTATTCGTATTTATTCGTGTAACTTGAATATTGTTTTTACCCGACTGCGAAAGGAGGGTTATGTTTTTCGAGTGTATGTATGTATGTATATTTCTTTGGCACGCCCTAGAGCTTAAACGGCTTGTCGTATTTTTATGTGAGTGGTGGCAATAGATTCGTCTTAATCGTGAGAGTGACACTGGGTACATGAAAAAATAAAAAAAATAAGGATTTTTAGCGCCAAAAGTAAGATAAAAAAAAAGTTTTCAAAATACATCGAGTGTGGTATCAAAATAAATATTTTTTTACGGTGATTACGAATATATATAAAACTTATATTTTTTTATTGTTAAATATTGACGCAGTCGGGTTTTTTATTTTTAATAATTTGTTTTTTCATGCAACGTGCATTTTGTAGACACGAGTGTGTACCATATGAGTACTCTGCACTCACACTAAGTAATTTAACTTTAAGAGACATAATATGTCTGATTTATGGAAATTCGACTGAACAATCTTTCGAATGACAATGAACCTTTTATCGGCAAACACTTTTTTAGGGTTCCGTGCCAAAGGCAAAAAACGGAACCCTTATAGATTCGTCATGTCTGTCTGTCTGTCCGTCTGTCTCACAGCCACTTTTTTCCGAAACTATAAGACCTATAAGGTTGAAACTTGGTAATTAGATGTATTATGTGAACCGCATTTAGATTTTTACACAAAAATAGAAAAAAAAACAATAAATTTTGGGGTTCCCCATACTTAGATCTGAAACTCAAAAAAATTTTTTTCATCAAAACCATACGTGTGGGGTATCTATGGATAGGTCTTTGAAAATGATATTGAGGTTTCTAATATCATTTTTTTCTAAACTGAATAGTTTGCGCGAGAGACACTTCCAAAGTGGTAAAATGTGTGTCCCCCCCCTCTAACTTCTAAAATAAGAGAATGATAAATCTAAAAAAAATATATGACGTACATTACCATGCAAACTTCCAACGAAAATTGGTTTGAACGAAATCTAGTAAGTAGTTTTTTTTAATACGTCATAAATCGTGAACTGCAATTTACCTTGTAACACTTTTGTACTTGGTGGACTCGTTGTGCAATTATGCAGTATAAGTACATTTGATTGATGTTCGCTGATTGTGCGAGAGAGGGCGTAATTCAAAAAGATGTATTGATTTATTGTGAATTTCGTTTAGAAATAATTTGATAAGGTTAAATAGTTTGTGAACGCTTATTGAGAGTGTCGCTGAAGCTGTCAAAGGGAGATTAAAGAGGGGAGTCTTCTGGAACGATCCATGAAACTGGATATATAAGTGAATACTTTCAGTCTAGAGTCCTTTTTCTTCTTTGTTTTGAACGCAACCAGTATAATTGTGTCTATCTATATAATCATGTAGTAATCATGTAATATGTTAAGTGCCCATTAGGTAAGTTGAAAAAATTGTTTCAAACTTTTATTTTTATGTTCTGTGTTAGTTTGAAGAAATGCTTAGAAAGTATATTTGTTATTAGGGCTTCTTAGAAGCGGGTGAGAAGCACCTTCTTCTTAGATACGGGTGAGGAGACCAGTTCTTAGATACGGGTGAGAAGACCAGTCCTAAGATACGGGTGAGAAGCTACACCTCTTTGAAGTTTTAATGCTCACGTCCAGCAAGGCGTGGCTTCCCTTATGTGTTTTGATGTGTCTGCTGGTATGCGGAGGATGGCCTGACCACCCATCAAGCCAGCTTATGTCCCTGCAGAGAGTTAAGGATTAATTTTATTATAATGCTTAACTTAGTTTATAAATTTTATAGAAAAGTGTACTTACCCACTATTTATTTTAAGATTTTAGTTTTAAGATGTAAGTAATGTTCTTGTGTATTTTAAGATGTATGTAAGATCTTATAAAATATATACTGTGTTTGAGCTGATTGTTGTTTCTCTGAAGTGATCCATAAGGAACCCACCCACACACACATCTGACTTTTCTTTTTTATTATTTTTATTATAAAGGCGCCCTGAGATCTTCATGCTCTGTTGACTGACTGGGTCTTGCCGGTGAGTGGCACCCCCTGTTCAGGTCTAGGGGACTGCAAGGTTCGAATCCTCCTTCTCGTTAGGTCCATGGGTTACGACTTGCTAACCGCCTGACAGGTTTAGGTGTTACAACCTTTCATTCAATCACCACAAATGTAAAAATATAAAATAAAAATTATATTATGTTACTTGCTGCTGCGGAACCCTTCATGGGCGAGTCCGACTCGCACTTGGCCGCTTGCTCAACTAACCGATTCAACTAATGTTTATTAATAGTTAGAATATTCCTTCAAATGATATACTCGTTTAATGAAAATAAAGATATGATGATAAAGATATGATGAATAATTGAAATAAAATTAGTTTTCTCTCAAATATTATTTCATACATAACCGATGGCATATGCTTTTAAGATATCATAAATTCTTAGCGTTGACTTTGAAAGTAAAGATTCATAAATGAAACTATATCTATACTTATTATTGACTACATTGTAAGTATCTACTAACATGGCTGAACCTAAACATATGTTACAAATATCCCAATTATATCTAACGACATCAATGTTTTACTATAACCAATAGCCACAAATTTCCAGCGTCCTCTTAAAGTAAGTACCTCCTGTGCCCAAAAGGGACGGGACCCTTCACTCGAGTGATTAACTGCCCTTCGTGTGTGTTCAAATGTTTGTTATTTCGGGAAGGTTAATTTTATTGTTGAAAACCGTAGTGTGTTTTTTCTTATAAAATATTTAGTAAATAGAATATGTAAAATCTAAATAATTCTTATTAAATTCCGAACCACCACGAGATTTTTATGAAAAATATCATGTTAGTAGTTAATCGACGTTAGAGAGAGACAAAGACTGGTATGCCATCAGGGTAGCAGCTGATATTTCGGCCTTTTGCCCAATTAAAGAGCATAGTTGTGATTTCGATGCCGGGTTGTAAAATTTTACTCAGAAAAAGTTAAGTGCTCTGAAGACAATAATATATACTAGCTGACCCACACAACTTCTACGTCTCTTTTTAATCATGTTTGGCACCTATTGGTTTAAGCGCACGCCAGCAAAACACATATTTAAAAAACCGTAAAAATCGGTTAGATAGTTTCGGAGTAACAACGTGACACGAGACTCATATATATTAGATACACATTTACAATAGTTAAATAAACAGACCTCTACTAGAAATTCAGAAGAAGAATTATATAAGCCTGTAAGAAATTGCTTTTTAGCGATAAGGCCGCCATTCGTACATGGTCATTATATTGTTAAGCTTGATACACCTGTATCAATTAGTGTACAATAAAGTTTATTCTATTGTATATTAAGTTGCCTCTAAATTGTCGTGGAAACGAAACACGTGTCTAAGTATGTCATTACGCGAGTTAAAGTTAGCGCCTTAAGGCTTAGGTGTGTGTAATCCCTTGTAATAAGGGTCTTTATAGCGATAGTTTGGTTTGACTTCCCTGTCAATCGCAATTTCACGAGTTTACCTTAGATGTTTATTTACTAAACGTAAGCATACAATAATGGTAGTAGATCTTACTTACTTTTAAAAGGGCTTCGGCAAAAGTAAAAGATACTAAATTTGGATGTATGCCTGATTTTTGTAAACGAAGTTATAAAATACTAGTTTTTGCCCACGGCTCCCCCCACGTATATGTCGGTTATTGCGACAAAAATTAGCCATGTCCTTTTCCTAGTCTATCTTTATACTGAAATTCATACAAATCGGTTTAGCCGTAAAACAAGCAATCAGTTACTTTTGAATTTATAATGTCAGAAAATTAACGTGGATTTAACAATAATCATAATAAAGCATTTATTTATCTCATCACAAAGGTGGACACAATATATAAGTACAAAACCGTTAAGTCAGATTACAATGTTCCTTTGTAAGAGACTGGTGCCTGTGGTAGGAAAACGTGTGTTACAGATGACTAGGCTCACACCTCCGGGACAAAAACAAAGTTATATTTCTTGTAGCACGTATTAATTTACAATAAATAATAAAAGTAGATAAGAGAAAAGTCATAAAATCCAAAAACAAAAAGTGAGCGAGTACATTTTGCATTTATGTTTAGGTACGTGTGTGTGCGCGTGAGTGTGTGTACGTGGGTGCGTGTGTATGAGTGATTATGTGTGTGTGTGTGCGTGGGTGCGTGTGCATGAGTGTGTGGCGACTTCCACATACAGCGCAACAAGAAAACATGGCAGCGCCATCTACCGAAGATACACTGAACTACGGAGTAACGTACAACACAACATTATCAATCTTGAATCGCGCAGTGGAAGTTCACGCGCCAATTAACATATATACAACATCCCAACATCAACCGTTGGGCAGTTGGCCCGCCAGGCATGATCACCTCGCCTGGTTGGAAGATCCTCCCTTTGTGTTGGAGGGACACAAGAGGAAATATCACCCGTTCCTCCACAAGTGATTATGTGTATGTGCGCGTGCCGTAACTGTTAGTACAGTTCAAATTAAATGTTGTGTATATGGGCTGGGATTGAGAGTGAATAATTGAGCGATAAAAATGTATCATGATGTAGTAGATATACTGTATAAGTGACTATTATTTATTAAGCTTCTGACTACCCATTTTAGAATATATATTATGCATTTATGCTTGAGTACACGTAGGACCAATGCGCTCGTCGAGTGTGCTCGGCAGATTTTCGTGGTACTCTTCACACGTTGGCCTGTTTCTTAATTACTTTGATCTTTAATAGGTAGTAGAGCCACGCTGATTTCAGCACGAACGGGCCGGCTCGACCGGGGCGGTACTACCCTCGCACAGAAAATCAACGTAAAATGACAGCGTTTGTGCTGTCGTGTTTCGTTGGTAAGTGCGAGACCGGAGGCCCAATTAGTCTAGTCAACAAGTTCCATACTTGTTGACTAGACTAAAAGATGCACAAGCATCACTAGGCCGCCATAGTGTGGGTCGCCATACTGCATTGTTGTATTCGCAATGAGTATGGTGGCCACCACTCGTGGATTCTGCTTATGCTTTCCATCAGGCAGAGTAGAGTCATTTTGGCAGGCCAAACATAAAAAAAAAAAAAAAAAAAAAGATCTTTGCAAGAAAAGCCGACACTAATCGGGTCGTCGGCCAATGTTGGTTGCAAACGAAAAATAGACACAAAATGGCCTAGTACACGTTGGCCGAACGGACTCGCCGAGGCGCGTTGAACACATTAGGTATATCAACAACGTTCTGATAAATAAATCTATTAATATTCAAGTTTCGGAATAGTTATTTAATAGTTAAAGTTATGGTCAACTCTCAAGTTTAAACACAGGCAAGTTTAAACATAGTTAATGTAATTTTAATTGATACAAATTGATATATCCACAACAACTAACTGTAGTTAGTAGTAAGTCACCGTGGAAAAGGCATGACACGGCACACATGGGCTTGCTCATTCAGATTGATGTTATTACTTTCTCACTAAAAACATAGCAATTCTTTAGTTGTTTTTTTATATGAGTGGTATCACCAGCTGTTTAATCTCCTAGCCTTCTAATTCTGAAGTTCCTTATATTGTTTTCGATCTCATAGTAGGTGAAACTAGTAATCATGAAGTGCTGTGAGTCACAAGTGCACAGAAACCATTCAGTATTCCTTGAGGCGACTTTCACAAACAGCGCAACAGAAACTTACTACAGTTCGGTTTATACGATACATCTTTCGAAGATACACTGAACTACGAAGAACGAACTATAAGGAGTATCCACTAATCCTGTATCGCGATATAGAATATCTTGTACCAGCATATATACAACTTCCCAATATCAACCGTTGTTGCCGTGGCCCGCCATACATGATCAACTGATCTGGTCGGAGGGTCCTCCCTTTGTGTTGGACAGACTTGAAACCCGTTCCTCCACACAATTACGGGGAAGAAACTCCAGTAAGCACTTTGTGAAAAGCAAAGAAAGAACTGCTTCGCAAACCTATTCTATTAGGCAGTTATATGTTCAAACTAGTTGTTGCCCGTGGCTCCGCCCGCGTATATGTCGGTTATCGCGGCAAATAATAGCCTATGTGTTATTCTGATGTATAAGCTATATTTGTGTAAAGTTTCATCCAAATCCGTTAAGTAGTTTTTGCGTGAAAGAGTAACAAACATCCATCCATCTATACTTACAAACTTTCGCGTTTATAATATTAGTATAGATATAGATGTGCTTAGTTTATATTCGTCACGAATATAAGTCCTAATTACAACAACCATTTAATTTCATTTCTTATAGCGTTATTTAGCTCCAACTTAATTAAAACAATATTAAAGTTTTGTTAGATATAATTGGAGGTTCGAGTATACTCTGAAAAAGACAATCAATAGTTTCTTCAGTATTGAGGCGTTTTGTGACACGAGAGTTCAAAGTTTGATGTAGATCTGTAGAGCTATTGACAATAAAGTATTGTAGCACTCGTAAAAGGAATGGTACAGAAATTTGAAGTTTAAATTAATTACGACAAAGTTTATTGTATTTAAATAATAATACTTAAGAGTTTGAGATCAAACGTTTTGATAGTTATACATATATTTTCTATTGCGAATTTTGTAGATAATCGATCAGTTGCGTATCCAACGGGGATTCAATTTCAAACGTAACTATGACCATAATCCCCCTTTAAACCCCCTAAAACCTTGTTAAAAAGCTGGTAAAGGATTACTACTTATTATTGTGAATACTTTTGGTTTCATTTTACATAATACTAGTAGTTGCCCGCGGCTCCGCCCGCGTACCTATATTTCGGTTATCGCGGCAAATTATAACCTATGTGTTATTCTGATGTATAAGCTATATCACTGTAAAGTTTCATCCAAATCCGTTCAGTAGTTTTTGCGTGAAGAAGTAACAAACATACACACAAACTTTCGCCTTTATATATTAGTGTGATGTGATGTGATAGTATAGATATATTTAGTTTGTATAGGTATAAGTATGTATGTGTATGAATAGTGTATAATATTTGTTTATGGATCTCCACTAATATTTTTAAATATTCGTGTTATAACGTGTTACGTGTGTGTAAGCTACCCTAAATTCTGAAACACCTAATGTCCGTATTATGGTGGTCTGGAAGAAATCGCCGTGATACATACTTTGTAACTTATTTTGTTGTACTACTTTACTTTGTGTATACAATAAAAATAAATAAATAATTATACTGCCTGCTATACTAGATGTTATAGTATATTTTATATAAAAAAAAAAAAAAAAATATGTAAAACACATGTGTTTTATTATATAACGCATATTCACTCGAGCCTCTTAACAACAGAGACGCAGGTCGCATTACCCTGTAATAAGGAATTACGGCCGGGTTCGACCGTCTCATCTTTCATTCCTCACTACAAAAAGAAATGGCACAGCATAACAGCTTTCAGTTTAAAGTATGTTCGCCTAATCGATACTCAAAAAAGCTAGTAATCTGAATCGATTAGATTACCATCAAAGTAATTGTAGCTTTATCAGTCCTTAACGAGAACACCAAAAATTATGAGATAAAGAGATATGGCAATGAAAGTGGCGTCATGGTGACATCATAGCAGAGCCCGGAAATCGCTAGCTTCGTTATTACAGACTGTATAGTGTGGGGATCCGATGACCACCTAAAATAATTATTTATATAATTAAAATTTTAACAAAAAAAAATGGTTGTCTGTAAAGTCGGTTTACGGACGATAGTTTAACGTGATAACGTCAAAGTAAAACATTGATGAAATGATGAGTGTGGAATGAGTATGAATTCTCATAAACATACAACGACGTACAATGAGCGCAACTGGACAATGAGCGTAACAGGACAATGAGTCATCCTTTTTCGTGCATGCAGGCGGCGTTCATAAATTTATAAGACGTTGTCACATCAAAAAAGAATCATCAAAATCAGTTCACCCAGTCGAAAGTTCTGAGGTAACAAACATAAAATCAAATCAAGAACCTCTTCATTTTTGGAGGTCAGTTAAAATACAGTCGAATTAAGAACCTTCTTCTTTCTTGAAGTTGGTTAAAAATCATTTAATTAACTAGCACCACCCATGAATACTTGCAACTCAAGAGGCACTAGTTTACCGTAAAGTCTATCACTCAGGACGAGCTGGTTATACAGCGAAGCACGAGTCTTCCTCCCTTCAGCTCACAAAATACTGATGATCATCTGATAGTGTAGTGTCTAAACGATTGCTTAGCATCGATTTACTGTAAAGCCTGTAATATTTGTTGCACAAAGAATTACCACACGTATTAATATTTATATCATAAATCATCATAAATAACACAATTTAATGCGCAATGCGGCAAATCTACAATCATTGGATACAGACCCGTTTGTTTCTTCGCCAAACAAACTTTCAGTATAGCCAATGCTTACAGTTCAGACGGCGGTAGTTTTGAAGGAAACGGTGAATAAACACAAGTCTGTATTCTGAAACAATGGAACAGAAATATCCGACATAAATTAAGGTTTTGCTTGCGTGTGCTCATATTACTGTTTTGAAGTTAACGCAAACAATCGTCTAATGTTGTAAGTTGTATTTTTATCCGTTAGTAAGAGTATGTTTGACCACAGGAGTTTTTGTTTTCCCTATATGCGTGGCGATTAAGTAGCTAACCAACGTCTGCATTTCTCGAAAGGAATATTTTTTTCCAGTTTTTGTAACATTTTTCGTTAATGGTCCTATTGGGCTTATTAGTCTTAGCATTTTTTTTTATGGAATAGGTGACAAACGAGCAGACGTATCACCTGATGGTAAGTAATTACCGCCGCCCATGGACACCCGCAACACCAGCGGCGTCACAAGTGCTTTGCCGGCTTTTGGGGGGAGGGGTTGGGGCATGGGCTTACGGTATCCTCACTCACTCGGTGAAACACAGCGCAAGCGCTATTTCACACCGGTTTTCTGTGAGGCCGTGGTATCACTCCGGTCTAGCCAGCCCATTCATGCCGAAGCGTTATTGTATACCCAATAGCCTTCCTCGTTAAATTGATTATGCAATACTAAAAGAATTAGCGAAATTGGTCCATTCGGTCACATGTGACGCCGTGACCAAAGGAAATATGGATTCATTTGTAAATATATACTAACTGTTGCCCGCAGCTCCCCTGGCGTGTTTCGGTTATTGTGGTAAAAAGTAGCCTATGTCCTTCCACAAGAATCAAAGTATCTCCATGCAAAATTTCATCAAATTTGGTGTAACAGTTTAGCCGTGAAATCGTGACAGACAGACAGAGCTGCTTTCGAATTTATAATATTAGTATAGACAGATACAAACTAATGAATCCATGTATTCCTATAAATATATTTTTAATAATCATGCCGAGTTATGAATCAGAATTATTTAAAAACTTTATACCATGACCGTAGTAGCATTGCTAATCCTACTAATATGATAAACGCAAAAGTTTGTAAGTATGGATGGATGGATGTTTGTTAATCTTTCACGCAAAAACTACTGAACGAATTTGGATGAAACTTTACAGTAATATAGCTTATACATCAGAATAACACATAGGCTGCTATTTGCCGCGATAACCGACATACACGCGGGCGGAGCCGCGGGCAACAACTAGTATATTATAAAACATTTTCATTTATATAAGCAGCATAAACAAAACCATATATGAATAATGACGTACAATAACGTTAACACTAGAAATAAGAATAAACTTGTGACGCAAATGTCTAGGCTTCAGAAATTATTAGTTCAATTTCATGCCAAAATATACTTACAACAAAATCTCAAGCCATGTAAAATGTAATTCAGAGAAAATTTCAAACTTTACTCAAATATTAACTTTGTTATAAGCAACTACACTGTTGTGGATTTTACGATGAAAATTTCGGGCTTAAATTATTTCGGTACGTAGTAATATTTTTAGTATTTAATATTTTGTAAGATTTTGTATTGTTACGGCATTAAAATGTGTCGGCAGTGAAGTCACCGCTTCAGAGCGGTAGTCATACGATCTCGTACTCATCGCATCGGTTCGTCCTTTCTGTGCCGAGCGGTCAAAACCTGGAACTCACTTCCAGCGCACGTGTTTCCCTCCCACTATGATCCCTGGTCCTTTAAGCAAGGCGTAAAAAAACATCTCACTAGGCGGCCATAGTGTAGGTCACCGCATGGTGCATTGCATTGCATACATTGCAGCATTGCAATGTCCTTATTCGCATTGGGGATGGTGATCACCACTTTTGGAATCTGCTCATACTTTCCATCAGGCAGAGAGGAGTCATTTTGGCGCAGCTATCATATATAAAAAAAATGTCAAATACAATATAATATACCGTGAAACTTAGTTAAGTGGGCCCTGGATAAGTGAAAAATATCTGTAGCAGGAACTCTTGCGAAAGTCGCGACACTTTAGCGTTTAATTACCTTTGTTAGTGAGACAAAACAAATCTCCATCTCTGGGATTCATTCTTTTGATATTATCGTCCTAATAACCTCTGTAATTGGGAGTATATTTTATGAGTGACTTCTGTAGCTGAGATAACATCAATTTATCACCTCTCTAACTCGCACTACGCATTAAAATTTCCGTTTTGAACAATTATTAGTTTTACCACGAATTCCGCACTTGCCTAATCAACGATCTATCCACCAGTTTTAATTTTGATTCACTATCTTAAATTGAATTATGCAGAAACGAAGGCTCAAATCTTTACCAGTGTGTGACAGACTAAACTTAATATTATAATGTAATAAGAAAGTTCGAAGCCACGCGATTAAATCTGTATGGAATTTAATCTGGTCTTTCTTTTTTGTTTTTTTTTTTTATGTTTGGCCTGCCAAAATGACTCTACTCTGCCTGATGGAAAGCATAAGCAGAATCCACGAGTGGTGGCCACCATTCTCACTGCGAATACAACAATGCAGTATGGCGACCCACACTATGGCGGCCTAGTGATGCTTGTGCATCTTTTAGTCTTGTAGAACTTGTTGACTAGACCAATTGGGCCCCCGGTCTCGCACTCACCAACGAAACACGACAGCACGAACGCTGTCATTTTACGTAGATTTTCTGTGCGAGGGTAGTACCGCCCCGGTCGAGCCGGCCCGTTCGTGCTGAAATCAGCGTGGCTCTACTACCTACTACTCTTTGATTACTAATAAAGATTACAACTCATTTAAGTATAATGTTAAAATAATTTCTTATTTTATTTAATACTCGCACCTCTCAGCAGAGGTAGCGTATGCGACTCTGTGCTTGAGGTCTCGGGTTCGATTCTCGATAAATGTTTGCATCATCTACAAATATTTGTTTCTCAGTTTTTGTGTTTTCTATTTTTAATATCTTTGTATTTACAAATAAAAATATAAAAGTACTCTTTCAGTCATTCTAGCTGTCATAGTACAAGCTCTGCTTAGTTTGAGGCCAGATGGCGTTGTGTGTCGGATGTCCAAAAATATTTATTTATTTATAGATATTTTCTTATATCTGGATATCTGAGACACTGAGCATGTGGCATACCTTAGGTTCTTTATATAACGTGAGTGAGCACTAAGAAAGGAATTTTAGAAATTCCACCCCTAAGGGGGTAAATCAGGGGATGAAAGTCTGCGTGAGCGAAGCTGCGTGTAAAAGCTAGTATACTGATATATGTTTAATCTGGTCGAATTTTGGAAAACGCCACCGTGGGATAGCCACGCATCGGCATGAATTGGCCGGCTCAACCGGAGTGATACCACGGCCTCACAGAAAACCGGTGTGAAATAGCGCTTGCGCTATGTTTCACCTAGTGAGTGAGGATACCGGAGGCCCATACCCAAACCCTTCCCCACATCCTTCTCCCCATCCCCCAAAGGCCGGCAACGCACTTGTGACGCCACTGGTGTTGCGGGTGTCCATGGGCGGCGGTAATCGCTTACCATCAGGCGATACGTCAGTTCGTTTGCCCCCTAATCAATAAAAAAAACAAATAACGTATTACATTAAACATTAATCTATACAGAAAATATTACATACATTATTCTTTAGAGTTCCTAACCCGCTTCCTACCTACAAATGGATTATGATAGTTATAAAACGTTCTCAGAAATTGTAGCAATGATTCAAATTGATACTGACATCGAAACACCTCAACAAACGCAATTTATCTTCCTATTTGAAGCTTTTAAAACATTGGAAAATTTTCTTCTTGCGTCAGTGGCCGCTGAAGACAGATTTATACTCGTATCAAAATTTACGTCATTTTTTATATTTCGAATATATTAGACATCATACGCACTACTTCGTAGTCAACGTTTTGATTTCGTATCCAATTCAGCTTTTACTATTACATACAATTCAATATCAATAAAAAAAAACTTCGTTTAAAAAAACCGACTTCAAAAACTAAAAAGTATAAAATAACTTAATTTGTATGTGCTGCCTATTCATAGGTTTGAAGTCAGTGCCAAGCCAAATGTAAGATTAGGTACCACACTCGCTATATTTCGAGACGAACGTCAACGACGTCACCGACGCTTCGGTTGTTTTGTTCAACGCGAAGAGCAGCGCAAGGTCACGCGCGGCGAGTGCGGTACCTACTCTTACATTTTGGCTTGGCACCGACTTCAAACCTGTGAATAGGTAGCACATACAAATTAAGTTATTTAATACTTTTTAGTTTTTGAAGTCGGTTTTTTTAAACGAAGTTTTTTTTGATTTTTCGCTTTTTAGTCTTTCTCAAGTCTCTCATCATCATTTCATTTAAAATTAAATGATGTCTACAGAATATGACGGCATGAGGCGCTCACGTAAATTTGAGGGTTTTCTTCGATTTCCTTGGGATCCCATCATCAGATCCTGATATGGTGGCCATGGGACTACATGGGGAGCACACCCTTTCGAATACAAAAATAATTTTCGAAATCGGTCCACAATTGACGGAGTAATCAATGTATGTACATACATAAAAAAAACCGATGAAATTGAGAACCTCCGCCGTTTGGAAGTCGGTTAAAAACCTAAAACTTTAAAATACTAAATAAGTTTAAGCTTGTCTAGCTCGTGAAATTAATATGTATACATATACTCGTATATGCGTAAAGTAGCACGCTTGTATATACATATTAGTATCATATGTCTTATATAGTATAATATTTAATAGTAAGAACAACGACAATAATTGAGTAAATGAAAAGTATGTAAAATTGTCTAGAACTTTTGTTTGACAGCACGGTTGGCCTGTTTTCCTGAGTCTGGGTGTTCTTTGTGTCCGTTTCATGTATGTTTGTATAGTCCCCCGCAACACAGGTTGTTTATACCTAATGCGGGAATTGTCTTATTAAAAAAAAGCGGCCAAGTGCGAGTCGGACTCGCCCATGAAGGGTTCCGCAGCAGCAAGTAACATTTTTTTTTAAATATATTTGTGCTCATTGAATGAAAGGTAAATTGCAGTTTACGATTTATGACGTACTAGCTGTTGCCCGCGGCTTCGCCCGCGTGTATGTCGGTTATCACTGCAAATAGTAGCTTATGTGTTATTCTGATGTATAAGCTATATTACTGTAAAGTTTTATCCAAATCCGTTAAGTAGTTTTTGTGTGAAAGAGTAACAAACATCCATCCATCCATACTAACAAACTTTCGCGTTATTAATATAGGTAGGATTTTTATCGATATAAAATCATAATACAAAATGTATCGGTACCTGAATAGTTTTATTTTCTTTACCTCGCATAGAACTTTTATATATTTTTATAAATCAGTTTAAATAAAATAAAGGGGTTAAAACAATTTTGTGAACACTAAAAATTTAGTATAGCGCCATCTGTAATGATTTATTTATTTCGTGAACGAAAAATTTAGTATAGCGCCATCTGTATTTTTGATATGGAACTCATTCCTATCTGATGTCCCACGACACCACTCGATTTTTTTTACAAATAAGACACACACGTTTTACTATTAAAAACTTATTTAAGTATTTATATATGTACATAAATTATAAAGTGTTTATATGAGCTTATTTCGACATTTGACATGGCCAAGGCCTTCGTCCGGGTCTAGCACCGCTCGCTTCTCTCCAAGCTCTCGGCATTCGGTCTGCCTCCTAGACTATGTCACTGGATTGACGCTTTTCTTCATCAGCGCCGCATTATTGGCCTTTGCGACGGCACGGCCTCTGATGTTCTGGATGTAAACGCTAGCGTACCTCAGGGTTCCGTCCTGTCGCCCACACTATTGGAAGTATTCTGAGGAGCTCTTCCAACTGGTCCCCTTCTCCCTTCCTCTGCAGAATAACATGTTCACTCTCGAATCAAACGGTTTGGTTCATCCTTCCTGTGCCGAGCAGCTAAAAACTGGAACTGACTTACAGCGCACGTGTTTCTCTCCTACTGTGATCCCGGGCCCTTTAAGTGGGGCGTAAATTAAGTGGGGCGCAAATTAAGTGGGGCGTGAAAAAGCATCTCACTAAGCCGTCATAGTGTGGGACGCAATTCTGCATTGTCTGCTTTCCCAGTGAGTATGGTTGCCCCCACTGTTGGATTCTGCTTGAGTTTTTCATCAGGCTGACCATAGTCACTTTGGCAGCTTCAAAAAAAAAGTACAATTTTAATAACTACGTTTTTTCTTTTGCCATATTTTGCCAAAATATGGAGATTTTGCGGATTTGATATAGGTACGTGAGTATGCTGCCCATGAGAAAAAAAAATTACTGTATCTTTAAGCATCTGTCCTTGGGTTTTGTTAATATTGTTATTGGAAATGCTGTTTTCATGCATTCACCGGAAACTGCATTCTTTTAAATTAAAATGTCAAATAAGTTGGAATTATTGGAATACGTGGAATTAAAACATTATCTTCTTTTGCCATTCCATGCGTCATGATTGTAGTTTTTACAATATTGTACCCCAGTTGTGTAATATTTAGCCATGTACTATTACATTGCTTTGGCGCTCAAGATACCTCATTTAATAGTACTGGAACATTAACTTGCACCCTCAACTTATGGGAAGGCACTCCTGATATTTCTAAAGACTTTAAGTATTCGACAACATCTCCCTCCACGCCTGACATGATCCGTTCGTTTAATTGATAACCATCTCATTAGTCAGCAGATCAGGATCGAAATTATTTTTAAATCATCTGTGCTATCTTAAACCAGAACCCACGTCTCAGTGTAATCATGTCGTTACTGTCAGTTGGCATACTATCTTTTCCGTGATAACGCCGTAAATGTCATATCAGAATAGCTCTAATACATATTTTGTCTCTTGTCGCAAACTAACTCACAAACCTTACATATTTCTATACAAACTGCCACCCCCTGTTGCTATTTTACCCCCTCGAGGGTAAAATTTTTACAAACTTTAAATGACATTTTCATTCATATCTAACCAACAGCTAGCGTATAATGACGATACTTCTGTAGAGAATTTTGAAGTTAAGAAACGCTGCTAATTAATTATATTAATTTGGCTTATTTATTTCTATTAATATAATGAACATACAAATCAGATTGACGAATATATACTTAATATCTTAATATTTAGGTTTTCATTGAAAAAGTGAAATATTTTTTATGATTGTGACAGCCTTGTTTATTCGTTGTCAAGACGCCCGACGTAGGTAACGCGCAGGTGTGTGGCGAGTGAACCCCCAGAACAACCTTTCATCCCCCTTTTAAACCCCTTACAACCCCTTTTTCGCATTAAAATGTAGCCTATGTCCTTTCTCAGGCTCTAGACTATCTGTTTAAATAAATTAATTTCATTCAAATCGGTGCAGCGGTTTGACCGTGAAAGCAAGACAGACAGATTGACAGACAGAGTTAATTTCGCATTTATAATATAAGTATGGATAGCTGACCCACGCAATGTCATTCGCGTCTTCTGTTGCCCGTAGCGTAATAATTTTCCCCCATTCTTCATTGGTGCTCCGCTCCTATTGGTCATAGCGTGATGATATAGATAAACTCGATAAACTTCCTCGATAAACGGGCTATCTAACACTCAAAGAACTTTTTGAAATTGGAACAGTAGTTCCTGAGATTAGCGCGTTCAAACAAACAAACTCTTTATCTTTATATATTAGTATAGATGACCCACGCAACGTCGTTTGCGTCTCCTATTGCCCGTAGCGTAATAGTTGCCCCCCGTTTTTGAAACATTCTTCATTGGTACTCCGCTCCTATTAGTCATAGCGTGATGATATAGATAAACTCGATAAACTTCCTCGATAAACGGGCTATCTAACACTTAAAGAACTTTTTGAAATTGGACCAGTAGTTCCTGAGATTAGCGCGTTCAAACACACAAACTCTTCAGCTTTATATATTAGTATAGATGACCCGCGCAACGTCGTTTGCGTCTCCTATTGCCCGTAGCTTAATAATTTTCTCCCGTTTTTGAAACATTCTTCATTGGTACTCCGCTCCTATTGGTCATAGCGTGATGATATAGATAAGCTCGATAAACTTCCTCGATAAACGGGTTATCTAACACTGAAATAACTTTTTGATATTGGACCAGTAGTTCCTGAGATTAGCGCGTTCAAACAAACAAAAACTCTTCAGCTTTATATATTAGTATAGATGACCCACGCAACGTCGTTTGCGTCTCCTATTGCCCGTAGCGTAATAATTTCCCCCTGTGTTTGAAACATTCTTCATTGGTACTCCGCTCCTATTGGTTATAGCGTGATGATAAAGATACACTCGATAAACTTCCTCGATAAACGGGCTATCTAACACTGAAAGAACTTTTTCAAACAAAAGAACATCATAAAAGGTGAAATTGGACCAGTAGTTCCTGAGATTAGCGCGTTCAAACAAACAAAAACTCTTCAGCTTTATATATTAGTATAGATGTATTTATTATACTCTTCTAAGATCTAATACTCATAATCAACAACACATTTATTTGGATAAAGACTAATATTAGGTATTATGTTGATAAAAACTCTTTGGCAAATAACTCAATAATAGGTACCAACTCTTAGCGTCTTATACTCGTGATAACTTCTAAACGAAATGTCCGAATGGGATGAAACAAAAAGTATTTTACTTCTACATAAATACCCTTGATAACATAATGCTTTATTTAGATAAGGATTAATATTACGATACACATATAAAGTAGTTTCTTTCTTCAGACGATTTAATAATTTTTTTGAACACAAAAGCGGTTATTGTGACTAAACCATGATAGTTAGATATATGCTCTCGCGGACTTTTTTGTAGATCTTAATGGGACCTACAAACCCGTAATACATTATTTTGTTCTATTGTCAATACTTTTTGCAGCGCACGCAAAAATAGGTTTTCGAGTTCACACCTTGGGTTATAGATAAATAATATAATACAAAATAGATATTTTCTTACGGATCTCAAATTTTTTTGAAAATAAAATATAGCCTTCCTCGATAAATGGACTATCCAACACTGAAAGAATTTTTCAAATCGGACCAGTAGATCCTGAGATTAGCGCGTTCAAACAAACAAACAAACAAACAAACTCTGCAGCTTTATAATATTAGTATAGATTAAAAAAAAACGACTTACTAGATTTCGTTCAAACCAATTTTCGGTGGAAGTTGGCATGGTAATGTACATCATATTTTTTTTTTATTTATCATGCTCTTATTTTAGAGGTTACAGGGGGGGGGGGGACACACACACATTTTACCACTTTGGAAGTGTCTCTCGCGCAAACTATTCAGTTTAGAAAAAATGATATTAGAAACCTCAATATCATTTTTGAAGACCTGTCCATATATACCCCACAAGTATGGGTTTGATGAAAAAAAATTTTTTGTGTTTTAGTTCTAAGTATGGGGACCCCCAAAATTAATTGTTTTTTTTTCTATTTTTGTGTGAAAATCTTAATGCGGTTCACAGAATACATCTACTTATCAAGTTTCAACATTATAGGTCTTATAGTTTCGGAAAAAAGTGGCTGTGACATACGGACGGCCAGACGGACAGACAGACAGACAGACATGACGAATCTATAAGGGTTCCGTTTTTTTCCTTGGCACGGAACCCTAAAAAAAGTGTCGCCGGGAGCGATAAGACCGTCAACTGTTACGTTTACAATTTTGTAACTCATCTTTTCTTATGTTTTATTTTTATTTCATGTATCCAATAAAGATAAATAAAACATTAAAATAAATAAATAAAAAGTTAAATATACAAACGCAAGTACCTTTTCTATAAAGCCCTTGTTCATATCTTTTAACCCCCAATTTAAATAATCTTTTCGGACAATAGGAAACAAAGGGTGAAAATGATGGAGAAATATTAAGTGCTTGTAATATGGCAGCATTGGTGTTAAGTAGGGCGTTAAGTACTTCACCACAACCTTTATAAAGACATCAACTGCAAACAAAAAGCAATTGACTTTTTTATTGCCTCGTTAGTCTCGCGGTTGGCGTGTACGACTGCTAATCATGAGGTCTCGGGTTCGATTCCTGGGTCGGACCAAATGTTTGTGTGATCTACAAATATTTGTTTCGGTGTTTGGGTGTTTTCTATGTATAATATGTATGTATTTACAAAAAAAAGTATATATGTATTTGTATCAGTTGTCTAGTACCCATAACACAAGCTCTGCTTAGCTTGGGACTAGATGGCGTTGTGTGTTAAATGTCCGAAATATTTATTTATTTATTAATTAAAATGGTTATGGTACGGATACACTGAGAGCACGAATTTGAAAATATGTAATTTGTACAATTGCAACAGATTCAAATTATGAGGTACTAGTTGTAGCCCGCGGCTCCGCCCACTTATATTTCGGTTATCGCGGCAAATTGTAGCCTATGTGTTATTCTGATGTATAAGCTATATTACTGTAAAGTTTTATTCAAATAGTTCAGTAGTGTTTGCGTGAAAGAGTAACAAACAAACATCCATCCATCCATCCATACTCACAAACTTTCGCGTTTATAATATTAGTATAGATTACACACACAAAAAAATACAATCGTATTAAGAACCTTTTCCTTTTTTGAACTTGGTTAAAAAGGGACCAATATTTTTATCATGTAAGGGGAAGAGAACGCAAACTAGCAAACCGTAGGGCTTACCAATCATGATCTTATTTAGTAACTGCCTGTCCGTAGCACAAATACCTTTCAAAGATACTAGAGTAATATAGTTTGCCTACTTTTAATTTCGGATGCATACAAATATTTAATTAGATTAAAAATGAATACTTTCACGTAACTTGTAAGGCACTTAAGCATCTTAGTGCATGATGAAATAAATGAATGAATGAAACAAACAAAATAGATCCACAAATTTTCATGAGACGATTTTCTTGCGGTCTTTAACGCCGAACGCGTAATATAAATTAAATTTTTTTAAGAATTCAATTGTGTCTACAACCTTATTTTCAAAAGCCGGAAAAGCGAAATCTTAATTCATTCGTATCTCAGTGTTTTCTTTTAATTTACATGATACGAATGATAAAATTCAATTAGGGTGGATACCGTTAACGGTTACTTTTGTAATATTATCAAAACAGTAGTAAATTCTGTTCAGGTTTTTGATTTTACACTTAAATTTCGGTCTCTGTTTTTAATGTTCAAATGAAGTATATAGTTCAAATGAACTATAGACTACAAGAGTACTAGTAAAGCTCTTGGTTCTCCGTTCTTCTGAAAATGAATTAATCTTAAAGGATTCTTTTTTCATTTTTTGACTGTCTTGGTTGCGCAGTGATAGAAACATTTTTTTTCGGAGTTTGAGTGTTGTCTATGTATAATATGTATGTAATGACGAAATATATATATATGTATTTATATTAGTTGTCCATCCAGGATAATAATCCATACTCAAAATTCTGCTTTATTTGGAACCAGATAGCGTTCTGTGAATGGGGTAAAATATTATATTACATTATTATTATGTAACTATAAAAGAACCCTGAAAAATAATAAGTGAGCAAGTTGTATTAGAAATACTTTTTAATATGGTTCAATTGCGTTTTGTGTCAGACACAGACTAGCTCAGATTAACAGGAAATAAGTGGAAAAATTCCCGGCACCTGGATTAGATTGTGAAACTAGTGTTTTTCTTTTATTCTTCTGTTGTTTTTAAAATATTTAATGCTCTGCTAGTACCGGGATAGTTGACGCTTCTTGGAGGAGGCCTTTGTACAGCAGTGGACAGCATTAGTTTGATATAATGCTGTGCTATTATAGATAAAGTACTTTTTTATTGATAGCTATAATGTTCAACTTGTTTTTATCAGATTTTGACAAACATTTTTTATTTTACCATCCCTTCAAAACAGTAGGTCCTTTTTCCAGGATATAATATGTTTCACATATTATTTTGTGTCCATGTCAATTTGTGCGTATAAATTTCACTTTAATTGAGTAGTTAAAAATAAATGTACTTAATAGGCACTGTTAAAATTTCAATCAAGACAGTAAACGTCTCATATTTTAGAATTAAACTTCTTACAAAACCGAGAAATGGCACTCCTTCTTGAACTATACTTGTACTTAGGTTTTTATCATTATCGATCCTGACAGCTAAGCAAATGGTTGTGAGTTTGTTTCCCAGTTAGCACAAATAGTTGTTCGATGTATTTCATTTCTAGATGTACAACATACTTATTTACTGCTAATAAACAATCCAGTTACAACAGTAAAGCTCTGTCTAATCGAGGATGCGATTGTCATTTGACATTTAAGACAAAAAAGCGAATTTAAAAGCTGTTAGTCTACAATACAGATTGCCAGCGTTAATTTAGACTCTACATTTACGCCAGTAAAGCTGAGTTTAGTTATTACAACACTGTCGGTAATCCTTTCAATTCGAAATCTGATAAATCCCCCGTTACAGGAACTCGCTTTTTTATAAATCCCTTATTCATAATTCTATTTTTACATACGAGGATAACTCGAATGCAAAGTACACACGCTTTAATCCTTTTTGAAAATAAAACAACCATAACTTAGGCACTGATTTTATAAAGTGTGCCTTTGTTCAACTATAAATCCTTGGAACACGGCTCGCAAATATGACTGTGAGTATATTTTGTTAAAAGTGATTTTGAAATAAAAAGTATTAGACTGTTTATGGGAATAATAAAGCACAAGCATCTATATAAGATCTGACTACTATAGCGAAAATTTACCGACCAAATTGGTGATGTTCTGACGAAGGGCCGTGTGTGAAAAGCACTAAGAACCGGCGAGTATGCATACAGCGAATGATGAATGTAAACAAAGAATATGAGGTGTCAGGACCGTAGTAAGTGGAGATCAATTGTCTCTGCCTACCCCCCTGGGAAGTAGGTGTGACTATATGTATGTTTTTGACTACATATAAGTCAGCTCGAAGAGAGAAATACTGGAGAAATACTCCAGCCTCGCAGAAAACCAATCATAAGCAAGCGTTAGGCATTGCTTTTTAATAAATGACGGAGATTACTGGCACCTAAATCCCTACCCCTCCTGTTGGGGGGTTAGGGATGGTGCTCAAAGTGCATATCACTTGTGACTCTTGTTTCCATGTCCATGAGTGACGAAAGTCACAGGTTATTCGTCACCTTTTTTGTCCCCGTTGTTTTCTCTTTTGTTCTAAGGCATTTACTTTATTACTTTTTTCATTAAATTAACTGCCTACTTTTATTTTACGAAAGTCTTTTTGACAGTTTGTTTTCCCGTAATTATTTTCAAGGTCTACTTGCTTGTATACTTAACATGACAGGTTTGATTAATGGTTACGCCTATTCCGAGATTGTAAGAAAATATGAATATTACAAATTTTACAGGCCAACGGCCGTACAAATACCCTTGTCAGCATTTTAACATCCATTTTAGTATAATTAATTGTTTAAGTTTGTTAAGTAAAATAGACTAGTAATAAATTTGTATAACTAGACATATCTAATGTTGGACATATTATTATATCAATGTATTAGCCATCAACATTTGGTCTTTCGAGCCGAATTTTACGTGTAATTAAGGAATGATATGCAAATGCGATTGTTAATGGAAAGTTTATTTGTATACGTATATAACTTTTCCTCGCTTTTTAAACAGCATATTGATCGGCAACAGAATTGCGATTATTGAAGCCGTTTATACATTAAAGTGTATCAAATATCCTAACAGACGTACCTTAAAATCTGCTTACAATGTTGCTAAATATTTAGAAACATATACATTTTTTTATATAACCTGCCTAATCTTCTTTGTAGATCTTTCAAAATTTACCATGAAATACAAAGTATTTGTAATTACTTAAATACTTTTTATGACGATTAAAACTGGAGATTCGAAATATTAATCAAGTGTGTGCCGGCCTAATCTTGAGCCAATCCTTTAGAAATTAATGTTCCTACGTGTTACTGCTTACACAGGCATTAGAAGGCACTCGAACCCTCCCATATATTTAGATACGAAATTGCTAATGACAACCCTTTCTTAGTAAGTGAATATTAAAGATACCTAGTCATATTTTGGTTGTTTCAAGATTTAAGGAAAGGCTTACTTTTAAGCTAAACGTGATTTATTTACAAGTTTATATTTAATAAGCAATGGCGTTGTCTGACGCAAAACGATTACTTGAAATCATCAAATACTAGCTTATATATTTTCTTTTATATATTTTTTTTATATTTCGGATTTTCTATGTCTCAGGAAATATACCTTTCTGCAGTACTGATAAAAAATAATTAAAATTTAAAGTACAAGAAACGACTTGCAGAAATGTGACCACACGGACAGCACCAGAATTCAAATAAAAAAAGAATTATCAAAATCGGTTCACCCAGTCGAAAGTTCTGATGTAACAAACAAAAAATTTAATTCAGTCGAATTGAGAACCTCCTCCTTTTTTGAAGTCGGTTAATAAGAATAGTGTCCCGTGATAATTATCGAGGTATATAGGTAAATATACTTAAAACGAGGTCTCCTTAACACATGTATAAATCGTACTACAATTTGGAAGTTGACCCTCAAAAAGTGGCCAATGCTTTATTGTGTTGAAGGTGTCCATGGATGCCAGTAGTCACCTTTCCGGTGACCTACATTATCTTTGACCCTACCTTACCTATACTGTACAAAAACAAACGTAAACCATAACAATTTTGATGATATTTCTTAAAGAAGAGCCCCGTTGATTTCAGCATGAACGGGCTGGCTCGACCGGGGTAGTACTACCCTCTCACAGAAGACCGACTTAAAATGACAGCATTCGTGCTGTCGTCGTTCGATGTATTTCAAATGACAGCATTTGTGCTGTCGTCTTTTGTTGGTGAATGCGAGACCGGAGCCCCAATGATTTAGAAACATCTCAAGAGACCGTCGTAGTGTGGGTCACCATACTGCATTGTTGCATTGTCTGCATTCGCAATGAGTATGGTGACCACCATTCTTGGATTCGGCTAATGCTTTCTATCAGGCAGATTCACTTCGGTAGGCTAATATACATGCAATAAAAATAGTTTTAAAAGTTATACTGAATAAATAACTACAGTATCTTATTGCAATAACCAAAAACGAATTTTAAATTAAATTTTGATATGCATTAACACCAGCACAATGTCATTTCACGATTCAAAAGCCTTTCGAATCGAAATAATTTAATTTTGGATTCGATTTAAAAGGGCAAAAGCTCAGAAGAGACCCCAATTAAGGATTGAGAGCCAATTACTTTGACAAAATAGGGTCAATTCTACGCTTATTATTGGTTTTTTAATAGCACCAATCTGTGGACGATTGCAAATTACGATTTTAATCGAATAGTGTAAGTGACAGACGAGTAAAATCGAACTTATAATGAGAATCGAATCAAGTACGTAACATAGTTCCAAAAGTAATTTTAGTAATCATGTAATTAGAACTGTTTAGTTGCAATGGTTGGAGTGTGCATCTGACTATTAACACGCTGACACGTTGGTTAGATAAAATTAAAACACATGTAAAAATACAAATAAATGGAATTGAAGTGACTGTTTGTAATTCCAAATTAACAGATGTTAATTAAATGCATATGAAATTAAACACGAGACTTTAAATTTATTTTTGTTTGTCTGTCTGAATGTTCCGACTAATCGCTAGAGTGGCTCAATCAATTTTGATTAGACATTCACTAGCAGATAGGATATAAAGAGTAAGTTAGACTAGTTTTACCTTAACAACAGTAGCGGGTAACACGGTGAGGTTCAGCTAGTTAATTAATAAAGGATGTAAATAACAGTGTAGTTAATAAAGCATGCAGCTGTATGTACGCAATCTGGCCAGTGTTAGGCCACGTTCAGATGATAAGCGCTCAACGCGCGTTTTGTGTACTCATTTCATGAGATTACACGTAGTTGTAAACGCGCGTTAGCGCTCATCTGGTTGGTGTGCAAGCTGCATGCTGCAAACATACTGAAGTTAAAGGATAGCTGAACTTCTAAAGCACATCTACGAAGTCTCGTTAGCAAAAAATATACATAAACAATACTTTTTGCAGCGCAAGCAAAAATAGGTTTTCGATTTCACACCTTGGGTTGCGAAACAGCAATTTTCTTACGGATCTCGAATTTTTTTGAAAATAAAAAATACTATAGCCTTCCTCGATAAATGGACTATCCAACACTGAAAGAATTTTTCAAGTCGGACCAGCGGTTCCTGAGATTAGCGCGTTCAAACAAACAAACAAACTCTTCAGCTTTAAATATTAGTATAGATAGATTAGTATATATATTATACTCTTCTAAGATCTAAAACTTATAATCCACAACACATTTATTTGGATAAAGATTAATATTAGGTATTATGTTGATAAAAACTCTTTGGCAAATAACTCATTATTAGATACCAACTCTTAGCGTCTTATACTCGTGATAACTTCTAAACGAAATGTCCGAATGGGATGAAACAAAAGTATTTTACTTCTACATAAATACCCTTGATAACATAATATTTTATTTGGATAAGGATTAATATTACGATACACATTTAACGTAGTTTCCTTCTTCAGATGAATTTATAATTTTTTTGAACACAAAAGCGGTTATTGTGACTAAACCATGATAGTTAGATATATGCTCTCGCGGACTTTTTTGTAGATCTTAATAAGACCTACAAACCTGTAATACATTATTATGTTCTATCTTCAATACTTAATATTTTGCATAAATCAATGCTCAATACTTTTTTCAGCGCACGAAAAAATAGGTTTTCGATTTCACACCTTGGGTTACGAAATAGCAATTTCCTTACGGATCTCTGATTTTTTTTGAAAATAAAATATAGCCTATAGCCTTCCTCAATAAATGGACTATCCAACATTGAAAGAATTTTTCAAATCGGACAAGTAGTTCCTGAGATTAGCGCGTTCAAACAAACAAACAAACTCTGCAGCTTTATAATATTATAGTATAGATATCATATAAGCATTATAGGTATATTTTCTAAGATAGAAGATCGTCCTGCGATAGTGCATTTAAAGAAATGGGTTCACTGACCTGATTTCTCCCCTACATCCTACATTCAATTTCATTTGAATGAAATCGGGAAAGAATGTCTTTGAGATATATTTAGACGTCAACAATAAAAATATTTTTCCTTAGTGTTTTATTATATGTAACACTTTTTTTTTACATTATTTACGTATCTGTTCCGTAGCCAAAGGATAAAACGGGACCATATTACTAAGACTCGGTTTTTGTCGGACTGTCTGTCCGTCTTGTTACCAGGCTGTATCTCAGTAACAGTAATAGTTAGACAGTTGAAACTTTTACAGAAAAAAACTCAAAAAACAGAATAAATTTAATATTTAAGGAGCTCTCACACAACAAACGTGATTTTCTTGCCTGATTTATATCTGATCCAAAATTAAACTGATGCTGGACTCTAATAAGTGATTCGCTGATAACAAACAAACAAAAATATTTATTAATATGTGTATGTGTACTGTGTACGTAAAAATAAAGTTAAAAAAAGTATTATGTGCGCTCATTTGAATGAATTGCTGTATATTATCAGTTAAGATGACACTCCGCGCTGATTTTCAGATGACACCCCTTGATTATGTCACATATCTCTAGCAATCATTTATGAACGTTACAGTATCATTTATCAATTATATTTATATATTACTAAATATAATATACATCTATTATAAAAAATACACTTGACAATACCACAACAAAAACACAGAACAAATGAACGTGCTTCAGACGATCCTTCAACTTGTTAGGACGTGAATTCAAAACGTCCGGATTTGAAGTCAAAATCACATACCACTAAACCAATAGACCACCATATTCGCATTTAGATTCGCCATAGTTTAATCTTAACAAAACTCCTTTATAATATAAATGTTACATACCTACAGTAAATGTTAATTAGCTCCAGAAGAAAACTTTAAATTTTCGCATGTTGTACAAAAATTTACATTCAATTTTGATATTGGGTTTATGTACGTCAATAAAAAGGTTATTGAACTAGTCTCTGTAGTAACTTTGAAAGCCGTCTTTACGACAGTGACGTGGCAATAGGGTCTTTTATACGACAGCTCGCGTAAAAGTCCTAAAATCGAAATCTATTTATTTGCTATACTATGCCACGTTTCATTGTGGCATATTGTGGATACATTGATGAGAAATGAGGAATATGAGGGACGCAACAATATGTTGATTAAAATAAACTTTGAAGTGAATTTAAATTAATCTGCGCTGAACTTTTTGAGTTTTTGAGGCGTACAGAATATAACTTTAAGTTTATAATATATATATATAATACCTGGATGACAGTATTTTGCTTGGTATTTTTTATGGTAATTTTTCTAAAAATGTGTCCTAGCTAGATCGATGTACTGCTCCCAAAACTCCCTGCATACGAAATTTCATGAAAATCGTTTTCGAGATTCAGATTATTATACATTTTTACAAGAATTGCTAGTATAAAGCTATTCGATAGATAAATGAAAACTAATACTAGTCAATCTTCTTAAGAAGTAATGTAGAAAAAAAAAATTACATAAATGAAACCGACTTCAAGTTTCGACTCAATTTCTCTTGGATGCCATCATCAGATCTTAGTGTCCTTATCATGGTGCCACTGTTGGGATATCTCCTTTCCATTGAAAAAAGAATCATTAAAATCGGTTCATAAATGACGAAGTTATCCGCGAACACACCTAAAAAAATACGGTCATAATAAAAAGTAAGTATATACGGTCGAATTGAGAACCTCCTCCTTTTTTTGAAGTCGTTTAATAATATATTGCCACCATAATTAAGCAATCATTATTATAGGTATGTTATTCGATCATCGTATCGTAGACATGCTGCTACTAGAATTAGATTATATGTCTCTAACACGTGTTGAACAAGCTCACGTGCAGTATCACCACCCACGGCTACAGAATACATTTCACTCAAGACGTTTAACCACCTGATGTTTGATGTCGCCATTTTCACTATTGTTTTAGGTATCTTTGCAAACTTTCCTTTGTGATATTGGCTGGCTTTAAAAATAGCTTATGTTACTCGCTAATAATATAGTTTTCTATTAGTGAAAGATTTATAAAAATCAGTTTCTTGGTTTAGGAGTGAAAGAGCAATAAATTAAATTAAAAATCTTTTTAAAAACAAAATTTACTGGAATGCCTCGAGACGAATTTAACGAGTCAACTCGATGACGTTGCGATGTTTCTTTACAGAGTTCCTATGGCCACCTTCCAGCTCCAGCATCAGATCAGCTGCATGTCATTCTAATATTGTATTGTCACGCTGTATACACATGCTTGCAAAATTTCAGCAAAATCGGTTAAAGATATCTGCTTCAAAATTGAGTTGCAAGATTCCACCCGAACATACAAGCATACATACATTGCAAGTTAATAAAAAGCTTGTAAAAAATTTAGTAAATTTGCTTTTAGCTGTAATATTAGATAGAATGGATGAATGATGTTATCACTATTCTATTTATTTTAATTGTTTCGCTGGAAAATGTAAGATATCAAAGCATCTTATTGATCTGATGATGACTGCACGTTTGGCCTAGTGGTTTAACGGTCACCACGCCGTTTCCTACTTCGCCAAGTGTCGTGGGTTCAAATCCCACGTAGGACAACACTTTGTGTGATCCACAAATTGTTGTTCTGAGTCTGGGTGTTCTTTGTGTCCGTTACATGTATGTTTGTAAAGTCCCCCGCGACACAGGATTTATTCCTAGTGCGGGCGTTGTCTTTTATAAAAGAAAAAAAAGCATCTTATTTTTTGCATCGAAATAATAGTAACAATAATAATAGCTTGAAACGTATCACACATTCTTCTTTTTCCAAGCCTTTATTATTCCCAAGATTTACCTGAATATCAGTTTTTCCACGGAGCGACTGGTATCGGACATCCGCAACCCTGAGGGTGAATTGAATTCGAAGGTTGAACTAGTTGTCAGTATATTTAGGGACCTACTAGAGGAGGCGGCCATTGTTCAATCTTGGCTGTCTCCGCAGGCCCCGACCGAGGAGGTCGGCGTGGACGTGGGGGCTGGCCGTTTTCGCGATGCGATTACGCAAATTTGCGATACGGCCATGCCCCGCATCCAAGGTCGTCGGCCTCCACAGAAGGAGGTCTACTGGTGGTCCCAGGAGTTGGCGGACCTCCGTGCGGCCTGTACTCGTGCCCGGAGGTCCTACACCCGCAGCCGGCGACGCCACCGTGGAGATGGTGGCGGGGACCAGCTTCATGAGGAGTACCGCGAGGCGCGGAGGACTCTGAAGCTGGCCATTTGCCGCGCCAAGGAGGAGAAGAGAAAGGAGATGCTGGAGGGTCTCGACCGTGACCCCTGGGGTCGCCCATACCGTGCGGTGCGACAGAAGCTCCGCACGTCGGGCCCCCCTCTTACCGAGACTCTCCAGCCCAGCTTCCTGCATGAAGTGGTCGAGGGCCTTTTCCCGCAGCGGGCGGAGCACACACCCCCGTCGATGGCCTACGCGGTCGGAGACGACGGGGGTAGAGAGGACGATGTGCCGCCCGTTAGGGAATCGGAGGTTGGGGCGGCTGTTCTTCGGATCCGTTCTAAGAACACCGCCCCCGGGCCGGACGGGATACCAGCCCGAGTGATGGCCCGAGCCCTCGACCATATGTCGGACCGCCTCAGGGAAGTGTTGGACGCTAGCTTGGCGTCCGGACGCTTCCCCGAGTGCTGGAAATGCGGGAAGCTGGTCCTGCTAAGGAAGCCGGGACGGCCTGCTGATTCGGTCGCGGCCTATAGGCCCATAGTGTTGCTGGACGAGGTGGGTAAACTTTTTGAGAGGATACTCTCTGCCCGCATCGTCCGGCACCTCTGCGAGGTGGGGCCCGACCTGTCGGACGCCCAATTCGGATTCCGAGAGGGGCGTTCGACGGTCGATGCCGTGATGCGCCTTAGGGCCGTGACCGAAGAGGCAGTGAGCTGTGGCGGCGTGGTGTTGGCGGTGTCCTTGGACATCGCCAACGCCTTCAATAGTCTGCCATTTAGCTGCATCAGGGAAGCACTCCACTACCACGGGGTGCCAGAGTACCTGAGGCGGCTAGTGGCAGACTATCTAGAGGAGCGTACCGTCGTGTACGAGGACCGAGAGGGCGTCTTGAGACGGCGACCCATGTCGTGCGGCGTTCCGCAGGGGTCTGTCCTTGGACCACTCCTGTGGAACGTGGGGTACGACTGGGTCCTTCGAAGTCGTCTGCCCCCCGGGCTGGGCGTAATTTGTTACGCCGATGACACATTGGTCACGGCCCGGGGAGCGAACTTCCAAGAGGCGGCGTGCCTGGCCACCAGGGGAGTTTCTCTGGTGGTCGGGCGCATCGAGGCGCTGGGCTTACGGGTGGCCCTGGACAAGACGGAGGCCCTATTGTTCCATGGGCCCCGTCGTGGTCCACCCGCCGGCGCCTCCATAGAGGTCAACTCGGTCCTCGTACCGGTTCGGGCCCAGATGAGGTATCTGGGCCTGATACTCGACGGTAGGTGGCTCTTCGACGAGCACTTCCGACAGCTTGGTCCGAAGCTGGTCGACGCTGCCTCCGCCCTTGGGCGACTTTTGCCCAATTTGGGTGGAGCCAGCGTCGCAACGCGACTCCTATACACGGGGGTTGTCCGGTCGATGGCGCTGTATGGTGCACCGGTGTGGGTGGCGGCTCTGACTGCCCTAAATAAGGCCCGCCTCTGGCGGCCTCAGAGGGTATTGGCAGTCAGAGCCATACGCGGATACCGCACGGTGTCGACCGAGGCGGCGTGCGCCCTGGCCGGAACACCCCCGTGGGATTTGGAGGCGGAAGTGCTCGCCGAAGTTTATCGACGGGTGGCTGAATATCGGGCGGAGTATGGCTATCGCCCTCCGCCCGAAGAGGTACGCGAGTGGCGTGAAGCCGCCCGTCGAGCCACGATGGCTCGCTGGTCGTTCCGGCTGGAGACTCCACGCGCTGGCTTTGCCGCCGTGGAGGCTCTCCAGCCGGTCATCCTCGAGTGGGCAGGGCGGCAGCACGGGACCCTTTCCTTCCGACTGACGCAGGTCCTTTCCGGGCATGGTTGCTTCGGGAAGTACCTGCACTCGGTCGCTAGGAGGGAATTGAGTCCCGCCTGCCACCACTGCGACTGCAGTGAGGACTCGGCCCAGCATACGCTGGCGATCTGCCCTGCATGGGCGTCGCAGCGCCGGGCCCTCACTGCAGTCATCGGAGGAGATCTCTCGCTACCGGCCGTCATACGCTCCATGGCCGGTAGCGATAGCAGTTTTACCGCGGTCGCAACCTTCTGCGAAGATGTAATCTCGCAGAAGGAGGTGGCGGAGAAGGCCCGGGAGGACGATGTCCACTCGGACCCAATCCGCCGCCGGCGAACCGGGCGGCGGAGGCGCGCCTATCAGCGCCTCATGCCGCCCTGAGTGTGGCCGCGGATGGTCGGGACGGGCTTTCCCCTCCATCCGCTCTAGTGGCCTCCCGCGAGGGGGCGACGTACGCGTGTGCCGTACGTCGCCTAATTGAGAGGATACCAGCAGACGGTGCCCGCTTCTGTGCGGGCAGGCGCTGGGAGGGGTCCGGATGTGTTAATAACTGCAGTTCCCGGACTCCTCCCTTCACAGGCGCAGAGTGGCACACCGTGTGGTTTTAGTCGGTTCGAGTCCGACACACCGCCCCGCCGCAAGCCCCGGTGGGGTGACGGTCCGAGGGGATTTCCACACGTTAAAAAAAAAAAAAAAAAAAAAAAAGTTGTCAGTATATTGTCCTGTTGAGGAAGCCGGGACGGCCTGCCGATTCGGTCGCGGCCTATAGGCCCATCGTGTTGCTGGACGAGGCGGGTAAACTTTTTGAGAGGATACTCTCTGCCCGCATCGTCCGGCACCTCAGCGAGGTGGGCCCCGACCTGTCGGACGCCCAATTCGGGTTCCGAGGGGGGCGTTCGACGGTCGATGCCGTGATGCGCCTTAGGGTCGTGACCGAAGAGGCGGTAAGCTGTGGCGGCGTGGTGTTGGCGGTGTCCTTGGACATCGCCAACGCCTTCAATAGTCTGCCATTTAGCTGCATCAGGGAAGCACTCCACTACCACGGGGTGCCAGAGTACCTGAGGCGGCTAGTGGCAGACTATTTAGAGGAGCGTACCGTCGTGTACGAGGACCGAGAGGGCGTCTTGAGACGGCGACCCATGTCGTGCGGCGTTCCGCAGGGGTCTGTCCTTAGACCACTCCTGTGGAACGTGGGGTACGACTGGGTCCTGCGAGGTCGTCTCCCCCCCGGGCTGGGCGTAATTTGTTACGCCGATGACACGTTGGTCACGGCCCGGGGGGCGAACTTCCAAGAGGCGGCGTGCCTGGCCACCAGGGGAGTTTCTCTAGTGGTCGGGCGCATCGAGGCGCTGGGCTTACGGGTGGCCCTGGACAAGACGGAGGCCCTATTGTTCCATGGGCCCCGTCGTGGTCCACCCGCCGGCGCCTCCATAGAGGTCAACTCGGTCCTCGTACCGGTTCGGGCCCAGATGAGGTATCTGGGCCTGATACTCGATGGTAGGTGGCTCTTCGACGAGCACTTCCGACAGCTTGGTCCGAAGCTGGTCGGCGCTGCCTCCGCCCTTGGGCGACTTTTGCCCAACTTGGGTGGAGCCAGCGTCGCAACGCGACTCCTGTACACGGGGGTTGTCCGGTCGATGGCGCTGTATGGTGCACCGGTGTGGGTGGCGGCTCTGACTGCCCTAAATAAGGCCCGCCTCTGGCGGCCTCAGAGGGTATTGGCAGTCAGAGCCATACGCGGATACCGCACGGTGTCGACCGAGGCGGCATGCGCCCTGGCCGGAACACCCCCGTGGGATTTGGAGGCGGAAGTGCTCGCCGAAGTTTATCGACGGGTGGCTGAATATCGGGCGGAGTATGGCTACCGCCCTCCGCCCGAAGAGGTACGCGAGTGGCGTGAAGCCGCCCGTCGAGCCACTATGGCTAGATGGTCGTTCCGGCTGGAGACTCCACGCGCTGGCTTTGCCGCCGTGGAGGCCCTTCAGCCGGTCATCCTCGAGTGGGCAGGGCGGCAGCACGGGACCCTTTCCTTCCGACTGACGCAGGTCCTTTCCGGGCACGGTTGCTTCGGGAAGTACCTGCACTCGGTCGCTAGGAGGGAATTGAGTCCCGCCTGCCACCACTGCGACTGCAGTGAGGACTCGGCCCAGCACACGCTGGCGGTTTGCCCTGCTTGGGCGCCGCAGCGTCGGGCCCTCACTGCAGTCATCGGAGGAGATCTCTCGCTACCGGCCGTCATACGCTCCATGGCCGGTAGCGATAGCAGTTTTACCGCGGTCGCAACCTTCCGCGAAGATGTAATCTCGCAGAAGGAGGTGGCGGAGAAGGCCCGGGAGGACGATGTCCACTCGGACCCAATCCGCCGCCGGCGAACCGGGCGGCGGAGGCGCGCCTATCAGCGCCTCATGCCGCCCTGAGTGTGGCCGCGGATGGTCGGGACGGGCTTTCCCCTCCATCCGCTCTAGTGGCCACCCGCGAGGGGGCGACGTACGCGTGTGCCGTACGTCGCCTAAATAGAGATAGTTTTGACAGCAGACGGTGCCCGCTTCAGTGCGGGCAAGCGCTGGGAGGGGTCCGGACGTGTTAATAACTGCAGTTCCCGGATTCCTCCCTTCACAGGCGCAGAGTGGCACACCGTGTGGTTTTAGTCGGTTCGAGTCCGACACACCGCCCCGCCGCAAGCCCCGGGCGGGTGAAGGTCCGAGGGGATTTCCACACGTTAAAAAAAAAAAAAAAAGTTGTCAGTATATTGGAGGGCCCTGACTTCCCAATAACGATTGCCATAGATGTTCATGACAACCGAACAGCCGAGGCACGGGCGGGAAACATCGCCATCTTCCATACTCCGGGACGCTATTAAGAATTTCTTGTAAGAAAAACCGAACAGCAGTCCGACCCGGAAATCGAACCCGAGACCTCTTGATCCGCAGTCACACATTAAATACTTTTAATAAATATAGATAGCATATTGCAAAAGATTAATTACGTCAAGGGACGGATGTTGCTCATCACACAATGAAATGTCCTGAGTGGAAATCGAACCCGTTGCCTCTGGCTCCAGCTTAACATTCAAGATCACCAACAATTAGAGTTAGTCCAACAGGCAGACAGTCTACCAGTGCGTTCATAATTGCAATCCTTGGCACAAATAACCTCAAAATGTGTTCACATTATTCTGAAGTTTTTAACTTGCCTTTTTAACAGAGGCATTGAAGCGAGCAGTAAAAAGTGTAAGCTCGGAAACAAAACTAAAAAAACCAGTAAGACGTTGTATAGCAAGACTTGCCTGCCTCCGGGCTCGCTATCTCTGTAAAGCTGAAACGAATTAGGGATTTGAAGATAAATTTCCAACATTGTTTCAATATTATCTATGTAGTTAGACATTTTTCGTACTTTTTGTACGTACAGTATTAATAGGAACATTATAACATGAAAAAGTATCTTTAACTGTGAAAAATATCCTACTAATATTATAAACGCGAAAGTTTGTAAGTATGGATGGATGGACGGATGGATGGATGTTTGTTACTCTTTCACGCAAAAACTACTGAACGGATTTGGATGAAACCTTACAGTAATATAGCTTATACATCAGAATAACACATAGGCTACTATTTACCGCGATAACCGACATATACGTGGGCGGAGCCGCGGGCAACAACTAGTAATAAATATTTTAATCCTTTAAAACAATAAGTCTTCGCTCAAATGTATGTTTGTAAAGTCCCCCGCGACACATGATTTATTCCTAGTTCGGGAGTTGTCTTTAAAAAAAAAAAAAAAATGGAAATTTAAGAACAGGTTGTTATTAAAGCGGAAGTACGAGCGAAATACTACTAATTTTACACTACAAAATTCCGTTCTACAATATTATTTACCTATGAAATCTTGCCAACCTCTATATTTACAATCGAAGCATTATACTATTTGAAACAGTATATACATGTGTATCAGTAGAACAGTTGAGATACTACGATACGCATGGGTGGAAAGCGCTTACTAAAATAAATTTTGTATTTATTTTTAGCATGTTCTTGTTAAAAATTGTCTCTTGAATACATGTCGTAGATCGATACGTTGTTTTAAGTGATTATCACCACAAATAAGCGCTGAGTAGACAAAAATGCAGTATCGGCCTTCGAGAAACGTTTATGTTTTGTAGAAGATTGATTCGCTCCCGAAAATGGGACATTTTATTCTACAGACTTGTTGTTCGGGCCTGAATTTCTTTAAAAATAGTACTTTAGTGTAGTTAGTCTTACAACGATTTTTTTGTGTTAACTACAATGTCTAAAACTCATTCAAGCACTCCCTAGAGTACATATTAACAAGTAAAATTTTAACTAAATAAAAACCGGCTTCAAGGTTCGACTCGATTTCTATTGGATGCCATCATCAGATCTTAGTGTCCTTATCATGGTACCTGCATTGGGATATCTCCTTTCCATTAAAAAAAGAATTATCAAAATCGGTTCACCCAGTCCAAAGTTATGAGGTAACAAACATAAAAAAAAACCAGTCGAATTGAGAACCTCCTCCTGTTTTGAAGTCGGTTGTAAATAAAACTGACTTCAAGAACTGGGACCACACGTGACCACCTTTCAAATAAAAAATGAATCATCAAAATCCGTTCACCCAGTTGAAAGTTATAAGGTAACAAACACAAAAAAAGTCGAACTGATAACATCCTCCTTTTTTTGAAGTCGGTTATAAATCAAAGAAAACTCTAAAAAAATCAAACCCAAATTTAAACGTCAGTTATTAAATAAAAGGTCCTTATAAGAAAGTGATCGAATCAAAACATATGTACTGTTAAGTTATGGAATCAGGCGTTACTTTGCGGAAATCCATGACATTAAATGCTATGAAATATATTTAGCTTTAATTCCGCGAGACAAATATCCTATCGCTCGACGAGTCAACATCTCCTGAGGATGCCCCGCGGAGGGGCGAAACACGTGTCGAGTATAGGTTTGGTTGCATGGCATGCTAATTATTTCTCACTTGTTTTGTATGTGTACATATGCATGATACCCATATGTGCATGTGAGTATGCATGACGGTGGGATTTGTGCCCTGCTTTCAGACCTGGATATTTGTCTCGCGGAATTAAAGCTAAATATATTTCATAGCATTTAATATGTACTGTTGTATACATATTTTCAAAGTATCATGTATATTGAAAATCCTCCGCTTTCACTTTACATATGTAAGTAAATTTCACCACTTTAAAGATTCAGAGCAAACGTAATACACTTAGATGAACGAGCTTTCAGGTAAATTCAGGGAGATTTGGCATGTGTAGAAGGATTTTTAGACGAAATGCCTCTCTGTTTCAATTTAGAGCATTTACATATCAAATAACACATTATTTGATCTTAGAACTGTGTGAACTTATGTATACAGGTTTAAAATAACTTTATTTCAACACCGTTCGAGTTATTTTTCGAATATTAATAAATTAAGAAATAGTCTGCTGTTACAGTAATCTCGTAAGGTAAGATAAATTAAATACAAAAAAAAATCGCTTCGAATCTCTAATACCCAACGCATTAAGACTAAGTCAAAACTACATTTACGGGCCTTTACGAATGTTAAAAAAATAATGAAACAAAGAATCATTAGTGACGGAAAAGTTTGTGTTTCCTTCTAACTATTAAATGGTTGTATTAATTTTAGTAAAATTCAGTACGAAGGTAGCTTAAACCCTGTATAAACACATAAGACTGTATTCTATCTAAAACATGTAGTGTTCCCTTGCATAGGGGAGTATATAATAAACTGCAGGTAAAATCGCAGGACCCAGATAGTAGATTCAAGATGAACATTTCTAAAACAGAAGACTAAACAATAATAATCTATCTATATATATAAAAGAAGAAGGTGACTGACTGACTGACTGACATATCCAGAGATTAACGCACAGCCCAAACCGCTGAAGCTAGAATCCTGAAATTTTGCATGTAGTTCCTTTATATAACGTAAGTGAGCACTAAGAAAGGAATTTTTGAAATTCAACCCCTAAGGGGGTAAATCAGGGGATGAAAGTCTGCGTGAGCGAAGCCGCGTGTAAAAGCTAGTGGACAATGTAATTGGCGAAATAATTAATTAACAAGACGACATTCCGCCCAGAATAAAGAGGCCTATTTTAAGAGTCCACAGGGGTCAACGATGGTCTCAAATAATTGCGACCTTGACGTCCGAGAACTGAACAAAAATAATTAACCTCAAATTGTGCTACTTAACTTAAGGGTCTCTACGCACCAATACTCATCACTTACAAATTAATTTTAGGCTAAAATATTTACAAAAGGATAAATATAAATAGCTATACCTATTTGGAAATACATTTAAGCATTAAGACTGCCTCGTTGGTCTCGCGGTTGGCATGTGCGAATGCTGATCATGAGAATTCGGGTTCAATTCCCTGGTCAGACCAAATGTTTGTATGATCTACAAATATTTGTTTCGGAGTTTGGGTATTTTCTATGTAAAAAATGTATATATTTACAAAAAAAAGGTATTGTATTTGTATCAGTTGTCTAGTACCCTTAACACAAGCTCTGCTTAGCTTGGGATTAGATGGCGTTGTGTGTTAAATGTCCGAAATATTTATTTATTTATTTAAATATTTATATTGTTTCGTTAGGAAAGCTGCAAATGTTGTAAGCATATTTGAGTACGATTGTGATTCTACTTCCCATGTCGAATAAATGTCATTTTTAAAAACAAGATTTGACCCACCTAATACCTACCATAATCTTTATAATTATTAAGAAATAAATATTTTTAGTTTTTTTTCAAGAATGTATTTTAACAAGTTTCACGAAAATTTCTTTTGCAACTTGATCAGTTTCAATTAGTTACAGTCATAAAGTAACAAACACATTCATAAAATTTAAAATAATAAATAAATAAATAAATATTTTTGGACATCTAACACACAACGCCATCTAGTCCCAAGCTAAGCAGAGCTTGTGTTATGGGTACTAGACAACTGATACAAATACATATATACTTTTTTTTTGTAAATACATACATATCATACATAGAAAACACCCAAACTCCGAAACAAATATTTGTAGATCATACAAACATTTTGATCCGACCCGGGAATCGAACCCGAGACCTCATGATCACCAGTCACACACGCCAACCGCGAGACCAACGAGGCCAAAGAACCAAAAATTTTAGTAATAATTTTCAAAACTAACTCCAAATTGAACATCCGAAATAATGAATGTTTGTAAAAGTACAAATATTACTAAAACGCAAATTATATGACAGTACAAAAAATGTGCCAGTTGTCATGAACACCTATGATAACCGTTATTGGGAAGTCAGTGACCTCAAATATACTGACAATTAGTTCCACGTTCAAATTCAGTTCACCCTCAGGATTTCGTAGGTCCGATGCCAGTCGCTCCGTTGAAAAACTGATATTCAGGTAAAACCGATTGTACTAGTAACCGACCCCAATTAATCTTGGGAATAATAAAGGAAGATGAGTAGGTACATACCTAAATATTTCTTAAATGTTTAAAACAAACTGTTTTAGAAATAATATGGTTTACATTAATTAGTTTGGTCTAGTGGGTAATGACCCTAACTGTCACCCAGGACAATTAATGATTGTGTGGTAAGTTTTTTTTTTTATGTAGGGCCCTGCCAAAATGTCTCTACTCTGTCTGATGGAAAGCATAAGCAGAAATCCAAGTGCGGTCACCATACTTATTGCGAATGTAGACAATGCAGCAGTGCGACCCACGCTATGCCGGCCTAGTGCTTCTGCATCAATGAGCCTCCGGTCTCGCACTCACCAACGAAACACGATAGCACGAATGATGTCATTTTACGTTGATCTTCTGTGCGAGGGTAGTATTGCCCTGGTCGAGCCGGTCGGGTGACTTTTGGCTTGGCAGTCAGGTTTTCTGACCATTACACCACAGACTGGTTGAAACAAAATAAAAAAGTTTACAGTGGGTGTTATTTGTGTCCGTTTCATGTATGTTTGTAAAGACCCCCGTGACACAGGATTTATTCCTAGTGCAGGAGTTGTCTTTTTAAAAAATAAATTAAAAAAAACACAGTAATTTAACATTTAAAAGCATAAAGAAAAAGTTTAAAAAACTATAATGCGACTACGAAAAAACTTTTCATAAAGTTTAGAGCCCATATCACCTGCGTCATTATTATGAATCTATTGACACATCAAAAGTGTCTAGGGATCAAGCATTTTTATGCGGATTTCTTGAGATTGAGATGTGGCTTTGGCCCTGGCCTGCTCAGTCGCCAGACTTGAACCCGATTGAGCATGCATGGGATATGCTACAGAGAAGAGCTCTGCCGAATATGGAGGGTATCCAGTCGCAAGAAGACCTTTTTTTGTTGTTGCAACGAACATGGGCGGCCATTCCACAGCGTGATTTGGATGAACTCATTTTGAGTATGCCAAACCGATGTTCTTGTGTTAGTGTTCGCGGTAGAAACACGGATTATTAATTGTTTAAGTTACCTAATAAAATTTTAAAGAAAACTGTTATTTCAGTCTTTTTTTCGAACTTTAATGTTAGTGGTTCAAATGTCAAAAATCCTTTTATTAGAAAAATGACAAATTTCTTTATTAATGCAAAGGTGACTTGGTTTATCGTTACTGTGACAAACGAAAACACTTTATTTGATGAATCCTTAAAGAAAATTTTAATTAATATCAATCAGGAGAAAGTTATTGCAAAAATATATGTTGATCCCTAGACACATATGTTGATCCCTAGACACTTTTGATGTGTGTAGTTCATTATAAATCGGTTCAGTAGTTGAGGCGGTACGGTGGAACATACAAACATACACAGACTGCCAAAACTTTTATTCTTTCTTTTGATTTCGCCATAGTCGGGTAAATAATAAATTAGTGCAGAATTGACCCTAGTAATTTACTCAGCATAAATAAAACGAAAAGGAAAGATGTATTTATTAATTAAAATGGCAACTCTCTCTAGTGCAATCTAATCAAGCGTCAGAATAACGAACAAAGCATCATTTCATATTTCACAGGCCTTCTCCGAGCCTCCCATTTAGATAATATTGTTAAGATCATAATCCGCTAAAAGGGGTTCTGGAAAGGATGGAGCCACAATTAATATATTAAAACACGTGGAATACCCTACAGAGTCTGTGAGCTATTTGATTAGGCTGTGTATGAATGTAGACCAAGCTTTATGAACGACAATATTAACTTTTACAAAAACTTTGCAACAAGATTAGAATGCGTTAGGGAATTTGATTCCAACAATTCGACACTATTTATTTAACTATTTTTTGTGTGGCTCCGCCGGTTATCGCGGCAAATAGTAGCTAATGTTATTTTTCAAGAATCATAGCGTCTAAATCAAATCTGGTATATAAATGCAAAACAGATGGAAAGATAAAGTTACTTTTGAATTTATAATAAATGTAAGTATGGATTAATGAAGTTGAATGATAGTAGAAGAAACCTCAATCGAATGGAGTGATGACGAAGGAGGTAGTATCCTAAAACGCTATAATCTAAGCTAATTCAGAGAGTACATGATCAACTATATAGGTAGTAGAGCCACGCTGATTTCGGCTGACTACGGCTCGACCGGGGCGGTACTACCCTCGCACAGAAAATCAACGTAAAATGACAGCGTGCTGTCGTGTTTCGTTTGTGAGTGCGAGACCGGAGGCCCAATTAGTCTAGTCAACAAGTTCCAAACTTGTTGACTAGACTAAAAGATGCAGCAGCATCACTAGGCCGCCATGGTGTGGGTCGCCATGCTGCATTGTCTGCATTCGCAGTGAGCATGGTGACCACCATTCTTGGATTCTGCTTATGCTTTCCATCAGGCAGAGTAGAGTCATTCTGGCGGGCCAAACATAAAAAAAAAACTAATTGTTATGATTCAGAGTTCACCAGCCTAGTCGAAAAGAACGGATAAGAGATGCCAGCGCGTTATCGAAATGCGAATATTAAGACCGATATGTGGTGTGAATAGAATGGGCAAGATGAGTAATGAATACATTAGGGAAAGCTTCAAAGTAGTTACTTTGAATGAAAAGTTGATTAGAAATAGGTTAACCTATGACATAAGGTGTAGAAATGAGCAAAATGAAGTGAATAAAGATTTATCTAATAAAGGTAAATAGATCTCAAGGTGAAGAATGAATAGAGAAAAGAAGGATTGTGTGTATGAAAGAGGATATGGCAAGAAAGAAGATAGTTATTTGACGAGTCATAGATCTGAATGAAAGAACGAAACCCATTAAATCGATTCCAAATAAATTTGTAAAAGATGTAGAAGATGATGACAAGTTTATTAACCACATCCAATTACATAGCAGGAATCCATAGTAAAGTTCGCCACTAGTAGATACGTCGCGTCGTAGAGAATATCTTCCTTAGTATTCTTTTAAAAGGTATTCTCAATTACAAGTCATAGTCTTAAAAGCTTACTGTTATACCAAAACCAACCAAGTCCTTTGTGGCAAAAGGTATATTTTAACAAAAGATTATGGATTAGGCCAACTTTTAATATCCACAGTTAAGCTTAAACGTCTTTGAAAAGGAATGCAAACATCTAATAAAAGTTCCCTCAGTCGCGTTTGTATACGACTGTACTTCTTTCAAGACTGTGTCACATATTTTTGACTTAATCTTAGAAGAAATATAATTGAATTTAGATTATCAGCTTTTAAAGCTCGATGTTCAATAATAATGTTATTGATAACCGTAGCACAATACGAACAAATGTTCAGCATATTTCTTTCTTGCTTATGAGAAGTAAACCATATAAAACAGAAATGTACATAATATATTAACAGGGCTGTTATTAATTAGTTTGAAATAATGCGGTCGTCGTATAATGTACAGATAGCATATCAATTTTATTTCACTCTACTTTTAAAGTATTTGGAGTTTTTGGGTCTTCAAACATTATTTATAAGCTTGTTAGATTTGTCTTAAGAGTCTATTTATTGTCAAACTTTTTTTATAATATTTTCCTACATCTATATTGTATTTAACATTTATTGAATATTCTACTGTAATATTATGAACTAATCATTTTGACCATTAACTTATTTATAAGTTTTCCTTAACGTAATAAGTTTTTTTTCGACTTACATTACATACTAATATTGTAAATCCGAAAGTAATTGTGTCTGTCTCTCTATCTGTCTGTCAGTTATGCTTTCGTAAACCGCTGCACCGATTTCAATTAAATTTGGCATGGAAATACTTTGATTATTGAGAAAGGACATAAGCTAATATTTAAGGCGATAATTTACATACACGACGCGGGTAAAAACTTGTGACAAATGATTTTGATTCATTAATTTATAATAGTACTTAATTAGATTTTATTTAAACATGTCTTTAATTTTTTTTTAACCCACGACGCAAAAAGAGGGGTGTTATAAGTTTGACGTGTCTGTCTCTCTGTCTGTGGCACCGTAGCTCGCGAACGGATGAAGCGATTTCAATTTAGTTTTTTTTGTATGAAAGGTGAGTTACGTGCGAGTGTTCTTAGACATATTACATGAAAATCGGTTGAGTTGTTTAAAAGTTATGGCGGTGAAAGTGAGTGCTTGAGTAGGGGGTTTTTTAAATTTTGAATTTTAGCTTGTTACAAAATATGCACTAACAATAAACGTTAACACTTTTAATTTTGCAACAGTTTCTTCAAAGTCCACCATATAGATACAATTCTTTATTAATTTTTAGACTTAAGATTACTTAATTAAGTATAGTAATACTTAATAAACTTAATTAAGATTTATGCTTTTCCAGCATGCTTTGTTTTTTACTTATTTGTTTATATGTATGTAAATATGTCTGAATGTAACGTAAGAGGACCGATTGTTACCCTCACTGTTTCTCGTAGGACTCGACTACAAAAAAATATTAGTGGTAAATGCCGTTGGTGTCACAATTGCTACATTCATTAGGTTAACTATTTAAAAATTATATACTGTGTTATTGTTTATTTACCTCAATTAATATATAAAGGCGCACACATATTTAGTGGGTAATTTTTGAACTAACAATTGACGGTTGACATCTATACTAATATTATAAAGCTGCAGAGTTTGTTTGTTTGTTTGAACGCGCTAATCTCAGGATCTACTGGTCCGATTTGAAAAATTATTTTAATGTTGGATAGTCCATTTATCGAGGAAGGCTAAAGGGTATATTTTATTTTCAAAAAAAATAGGGATCCGTAAGAAAATCGCTATTTTGTAACCCAAGGTGTGAAATCGAAAACCTATTTTTGCGTGCGCTGCAAAGACTATTGACAATAGAACAAAATATTGTTTTACGGATTTGTAGGGCACATTAAGATCTACAAAAAAGTCTGCGGGAGAATATATCTAACTATCATGGTTTAGTCACAATAACTACTTTTGTGTTCGACAAAATTATTAAATCGTCTGAAGAAAGAAACTACGATAAATGTGTATCGTAATATTAATCCTTATTCAAATTAAGCATTACGTTATCAAGGGTATTTATGTAGAAGTAAAATACTTTTTAATTTATCCCAATCAGACATTTCGTTTAGAAGTTATCACGAGTATAAGACGCTAAGAGTTGGTACCTAATAATGAGTTATTTGCCAAAGTTTTTATCAACATATTTTTTTTTTTTTTTTTTTTTTTTTTTTTTTATGTTTGGCCCGCCAAAATGACTCTGCTCTGCCTGATGGAAAACATAAGCAGAATCCAAGAGTGGTGGTCACCATACTCACTGCGAATGCAGACAGTGCAGTATGGCGACCCACACTATGGCGGCCTAGTGATGCTACTGCATCTTTTAGTCCAGTCAACAAGTATGAAACTTGTTGACTAGACTAATTGGGCCCCCGGTCTCGCACTCACCAACGAAACACGACAGCACGAACGCTGTCATTTTACGTTGATTTTCTGTGCGAGGGTAGTACCGCCCCGGTCGAGCGGGCCCGTTCGTGCTGAAATCAGCGTGGCTCTACTACCTACTAATACCTCTAATACCTAATATTAATCTTTATCCAAATAAATTTGTTGTTGATTATGAGTATTAGATCTTAAAAGCGTATAATAAATACATCTATACTAATATATAAAGCTGAAGAGTTTGTTTGTTTGCTATATATCGCTATATAAGCTATATATAATCACGCTAAGACCAATAGGAGCGGAGCTCCAATGAAGAATGTTCCAAAACGGGGGAAAATTATCACGCTACGGGCAATAGGAGACGCAAACGACGTTGCGTGGGTCAGCTAGTATTACATAACACCGAGCGCTGGGGAGGCGGCGGGCGATGATTGTAAATCGAGTTGTGAGAGAGCGCGCACGCACCCACGTATTCTGGTGGAATGTTTTAAAATCCCATCAGATCAGAGTAATTTTTTATAATTAAGAGTGTTGAGGATTGATTTGGTGATTAATTAAACTACTTAGTGTCGATTATATTCCAAAGTACTTAAGTGATTAACACATCCTGGTCTCTTCGCCCAACTAAGCACATTAGTATTATGGCTGACAAATCAAATAGTGATAATGTGATGCCCAATGGACGCGCTATTATATAAAAAAATGAAAAAAAGTCTAACATATTTATATAAAAGAATAATAAACACACAATCGCATTCAAACTATCTAATTAGTTAAACTGTTGTTAACAATTAAATCGGTAAACAAACGGAGGCTCACCGCACGCTGATGGCAAACGTAATCCGACTATCAACTGGGACTAGGCCGCTGTTTGCCAATTTAATAAAATGCTATAAATATTTGTAACAGTCACAGTTTCACTAGTGTTCGTTTACCCTTTCTTTTGCAAATTGAAAGAACACTATGCTAAAATTGGTGTTTGAAATTGTGAGGTCTTTTGGATAATTTTGACTGTAAGTAATGCGTATTGGTCTAATGGTTACTGATTATGTCGGGTTCGGAGGGTCGAGGGTTTATTCTACGTCTGGATCACTATCTGGATATCTAGAATATACTTTGTATTAAGAAATATATCCGCATTTAATGATATGTTACTACCTAGTTTGTTTGATTAGTAAATGTCATTGAGATAGAAAACTAATGATCATGCAGCAGTTGGGATTAGTAAGCCCTAGATCTACCTACACGATCATCAATACTAAAATGTCATATACTTATTCTCGACAAATAACACTGGGCTTGTGGCTGTGTGTGTGTTTTGTTCAACCACATTATGGTTCAACAGAAATTTACTACAGCTCGATCTATCGAAGACACACTGAACTACGGAGTTACTGCTTATCCTGTATCGTGATATAGAAATTGTCTCACCGTTAGAATATGTACTAACTAACTAGAAATAACTTCTCAACACCAATCGTATGATCACCTCGCCGCGCCTGACAAGAGACGCATTCCTCCACGAACTCATTACTTACAGATTGAATAATTTTCATTTCTCCAACTTACCTAAAACAAGATCAAACAAAACTTATTAATGAAATACTTGAATAGAATACTTAATAAAAATAATTGAAAAAAAATATGATTTTTCTTTTTTTGCCAACGCTACATTATACTCGAAACGCTTACGGAAAATGAATTAATGGGATAATATACATGATTATAATAACATTTTTACTGAACGCTGTTTATAGTGATCGCGATTACATAACCGTACGTAATATCGCCTTTCATAAAACAATATTCATATAATTTATTTACACATATGAATTAAATGGGATTGGAGTGAAACAGAATAATATGTACAGACAGTGTAAAAATGTTTATTTCTTTAACATTTATTTGCATTGATTAATACCTACTATATTTGACTGTTTAGTCAAAATAGGTGTCAGGTGTCCATGGGTGGCGGTAATCACTTACCATCAGGTGATACGTCTGCTCGTTTGCCCCTTATTGAATAAAAAAATAAAATGAAAAAATTGTTTTATTTATTAAATGTCAAATTGTAATCTTTTTGGTTAAACCTATGTTTATTTCGTCAAATGGGTATAGTTTTATTTTACCTTTTTCACATAGATTTAAGCTTTTAGTAAACCAATTTTTTTACACCCGCGTACATGTCAGTTATCGCAGTAAATGGTAGCCTATGTGTGATTCTCATTTATAAGCTATATTACAGTAAAGTTTCATAAAAATCTAAAAATATTAGTGGGACATAGGATAATTGTTTACAGATTGTGAAACGCTTCCCTGTGCCGTAGGTATACATTTAAAAATTATAGTTTAAAAAACTAAAAATCACGCTTTAATATTTAAATAGGGCGACATAATTGGATTCTCCTTATGCTTTCCATCAGGCAGAGTAGAGTCATTATGGCGGGCCAAACATAAAAAAAAAAAAAAACAATTGAAATATTTTCAGAAAGCACCCCACGCTTTTTACATTAAAATTATTTGCTACTTTTTAGTTCGATTCCTATCAAAGCGTGTTTTTTAGTTTTTTAAACTAAAATTTATTTTCTACTTTTAAGTTTGGTATATTTACAAAAGCGTGTTTGTTTAGTTTTTTAAAACTATCTTTTTTTTAGAAAAAACACATTATTATATTGTCATCGGCCCTTGTGCAATTTTTTAAGTTAATCAGATTCCTAGAAGTAGGTGAAAATGAAGTTAAAAGATTTTGTTACATACATACATACAGGTCAAGCTAATAAAAGCGTGTTAAAATGGGTACAAATATTCTCCTTCATATTACATAGATTACTAGCTTTTAGCCTGAATATATAAAAATCATCACGGTTATAAGTAGCCTATGTCCTTCCGGAAGAATCAAAGTATCTCCATACAAAATTTTACAAAAATCGGTGAAGTGTTTAGCCGGAAAGCGTAACAGACAGCGCTGCTTTCGAATTTATAATATTAGTACCTATGGATAAAGTATTAATGAAGAATATTCATCACAGCATAATATACAAAATATTCGCTATAGCTCCCAGAATGACGTCACAAACTCGATTCTCATACACAAAGGGAAGAACTAACAGTTTAATTACAAAACCGATTCGCACAACGCACACAAACGCATCCCTTACAAACACACGCACATATAATACGGTAACCATGATTTCAAAGTCAAAAGCGAACCGAACTAATATTTGATGGATATTTCCGAATATTTATTGAGGGTCGTGAATAAAACATTTGTTATAAAGTTGTTGACTTATTCCTCTTTTATTTAGATAGCGGTCCCAACTAGAATCTGCACAGTGTAACCGAGATTGGGTTAAGCCGAGGTTGACTGTTGTCGGTTTTCTGGAATAGTTTTGTATAAGTTATGTTACGGATTGTATGACTATTATAATTTTTATCATGTACTGTAGTGTAGGGGTTGTGAGCTTTACGACATTTTTGGAGTAATATTTCAATCAACCAGCTACTAACTTTGTAAGTTTCTTTTATAAAGGAACTCCTTTGACTCAAATACTAGGTTTTTGTTTCTTATAAATTCACATAAAACTGGATACATTCTAGAATCAAACTCACTTATTCCACTATTTTAATTTATCTTTAGACCTGACTGGTTTCGCCTTCGGTGTAAAGATTAATTAAAATAGTGGAATAAGTACAAGTGAGTTTCATTCTAGAATGTATTGCATTAAGTTCCATCAAGTGCCGACAATCAAGAGTATAAATTATAAAACTGGATACTTTTAAGAAAATGAATAAAATTTAAGAAGGTTGTATCTTAAATGTGTTAAAACCCTAATTTTAACTTTTGAATGCAATGAACTTACGTTAACTTTTGATGGCCAAGTAAATAGCTTTTACGAGATGAATTACGTATCTAAGCGTTTATCATAATTATTTAATGTTCAAACCGCAACTAAACATACAAGAAAAAATAATTGAAGAGGTAAATTTTTACAGACCAACGCAATGATTAAAAAGTATTTGGTGAAATTATTCAAATTCTGATAGTTGGCACTCTTTGGTAAGACCTTCCTTCAGCGGGTGATAAGAATAAGTTAATTTAAATCCAATTTTAAACGCTTCTGAATGATTTCAAAGCATTGATCTACGAAACAGTATTTTGGAAAAGCCCACTGTTTGTCCATTTAACGTGGTCACCACTTTATAGGCAGTATCAATTGTCGGCGGCTATTCCCAACACGTAATATTTATCCATGGCGTCGGAGACTTTTATTTGACTTCGCCAATTTAGCTGCAGTAGCAGCCGTGAGTTTTTTCTGAATACGAACAAAGCGATCGACACGAGCTCTGGGTGGAATTGAAGATTTACGACCTTCGGAGAATGTTATTGAAACCACTTTAGGTTCTTTGGGAATATGTTTTTTATTTTTTTTATGTTTGGCCCGCCAAAATGACTCTACTCTGCCTGATGGAAAGCATATAAGCAGAATCTAAGAGTGGTGGTCACCATACTCATTGCGAATGCAGACAATGCAGTATGGCGACCCACACCATGGCGGCCTAGTGATGCTTCTGCATCTTTTAGTTTAGTCAACAAGTATGGAACTTGTTGACTAGACTATTTGGGCCTCCGGTCTCGCACTCACCAACGAAACACGACAGCACGAACGCTGTCATTTTACGTTGATTTATTGTGCGAGGGATTTTCTGGATATTCAGCTAAAATTTGAAATAGTTCTACGTCCAGTATAGTACCCAATAAACTTTGGATAACAATTCAACATAGTTTACAGAAGGTTCTATGGTAACCAGACTCCTGATAATTTTGTCCTGCCCTGAATGGAAGTCGAATCTACCAAAACTAAAGAGAACTATATAATACTAATAAATTTAACAAGCGAAAATTCTTTCAGCTGTTTTAAGAATAGTAGCTTGATTTTTTTTGAAACTTTGATAACTTATTTATTCAAAATATTTTTTTATAGTGGCAAATTTTTACCTAAACTTTTATCATCTTTTTTTTTTCTTTTTTTTTTTATTATGGAATAGGCTGGAACGAGCAGACGTATCGCCTGATGGTAAGCGATTCCCGCCGCCCATGGACACCCGCAACACCAGAGGCGTCACAAGTGCGTTACCGGCCTTTGGGGGATGGGGGGGGGGAGATAGAGGGAGGAGTTGGGCTGGGGTTGTTGAGTATGGGCCTCCGGTATCCTCACTCACTCGGTGAAACACAGCGCAAGCACTATTTCACAACGGTTTTCTGTGAGGCCGTGGTATCACTCCGGTCGAGCCGGCCCATTCATGCCGAAGCGTGGCCCTCCCACGGAAAAAAACATCTTCTAAAAATGAACATTAGATCCCAAGTTACACTTGTCATCTTAGCAGGGTGCAGGTAAAATATTTTCTAAAAGGGCCTCTAAAGGCTTCAATACTAATCTGAAATCTCCGAAAACACACACAAAAGAAATTTTTACATACTTCTAATCATATCCACAAATAATAAATTCACACGACTTCAACCAAAACATACCACTTCAATCGATTGTCATAATTGAATGTGTGGTCAAAACAGCCTTCATTATCGCTATGAGCCCACATCTATCCCGTCACGTTAGAGTGGCTCACTTCAGTCACAGGCCACATCGTACTGATCCTTTTAGATTGCCCTCCCGGCTCGCCTTAAAATTACGGTATAATGCACTTCCAAACGATATTAAAACTACCAACATATAGTTCTGTAGTTTGTATAGTTTAATTTATGAGATTGAAACTCAAGAACTGCTGAACCAATTTGGCTGAAAATTGGTGGGGAGGTAGCTTAGAAACAGGAGACGGACATAGGATACTTTTTTTTTAAAATTTTCCCCGCTGCTTTAACCATGGTTGTTGTTGTACCGCGGGTAATACCGCAGGGCACAGCTAGTCTTCTATATATATAAAAGAAAGTCGTGTTAGTTACACTATTTATAACTCAAGAACGGCTGAACCGATTAGGCTGAAAATTGGTGGGGAGATAGCTTAGAACCAGGAGACGGACATAGGAAACCCTTCAAAAAAAATTTTTTTTTACTTTTAGCCACGGCGTTAATCGCAGTTGTTTTTGTACCGCGGGTAACACCGCGGGGCTCAGCTAGTTATTTCAAAAACAGGTGTTGGTTGTAGAAGGGTGAAAATTTAGGATTTAGCATTTTTTGATGTCAAATCGCAAAAAGAAATGTGAAAATAATTAAAAAGAAATCTGGAGAGAGCTTCCCTTATCACCTAAGGGTATAAAAAATGACTACGACCGAATCTCAAATATACCTATCAAATATCCAAAAACAATCATAAAAATCGGTCAAGCTCTTTCTGAAGATTTCTATAAGAAACACTTTGATACTATGTTTTTTAAATTAGATTTAGGAAATAACAGTGATGATGGTGACTATCAACTACCCATTGATAATAGTTATTATCTACTTCTTCATAGATTTGCTAGCAATTCGCAAAATAAAAGTCCAAAAACTAGCAATATTTCAGATTGAAGTCAGTGATATGGAAACAATAACTTTCTATTCCTACTTAAATAAAATCACCTTTCTACCGTTAACCTAAATCGTTTATCTTCAAATATCGGTTCTCGAGATAATTCTTAATTATCTTATTAAATAATTTCTTCCACCTGCTGCGCTAACCACGTTAATCAATGATTACCTTGTTAAATATCCTAGAGTGAATATCCCTTTGTAGGAGCGGACTTGGGTAAACACTCCGGTCAAAAATTATCGTTGCAATGGCTTTGCGGTGAAACTGTGGCTTGAACTAATGGCTAGTCGAAATTGTAGTACATCTATGATATTCAATCATAATATGCAGTTCAGATACTCTACAGAACTAAATAATTATGATGAAATTTATATGTTTTATTGTTATTCACGAACGGGCCGTCTCGACCGGGGCGAAAATACCCTCTCACAGAAAACCAACCTAAAATAATAGCAATCGCGCTGTCGTGTTTCGTTGGTGAGTGCAAAACCGGCGACCCAATGATTCAGAAGCATCTCAATAGATCGCCATAGTGTGGGTCACCATGCTGCATTGTTGTATTGTATGCATTCGCAATGAGTATGGTGACATTTAAACTTTCGCGTTCCATGATATAACAATAATTATTTTTACGGGAATTAACGCAATCACTTATTAAAACGTATTTATCGTACTTAATAAAACCGGCCGTGGTCACAGGCTGACTGTCAGCCTGTGACCACGGCCAGTGCACCCTGGTCGAAACGTCAGGCAAATCAGAGGTATGTAATACCTTTTCTGTCAGCCTGTGACCACGGCCGGTGCAACCTGGTCGAAACGTCAGGCAAATCAGAGATATGTATTACCTTTTAATAAGTGATCGCGTTAATTCCCGTAAAAATAATTATTGTTATAATGAGTATGGTGATCACTATTCTTTAATTCTGCTCATGTTTTCCATCAGGCAGAGTAAAATCACTTTGGCGGGCTAATGTAAAAAAAATGCTGGTCAGTTTATGGGGACTGCCGATAGAAGTGAAGACTAAATAACTTGTATCGCGTTCGGTAACGCGGTTCGGCGATGATGCCAGTTCCATGATTTTTATTCACCCAAAAAGTGCTCAACACGCCTAAAGAAATTTTCACTTCAAAAAACACTTCATTCATTAAAACTGGTTCTGTAGTAAAAGCGCTACGGTGGAACATACAAACATATATACACTACCAAAACTAATACCCTTCCTTTTTTCAAAAAAAATATACCAAGACGCGACGAAGTGAAATCCAACTTCTATTTTCAATACCACATTTTTTTTCTCATTTAAAAATACCCACAAAGATGCTTAGAACAAGTCATTACTTCCGACCTTTTGGAATAAGAGGGGTGTAGGAGAAGGATTTGGCTGCAAAATATTGCCAACGCCATACTTAATGGAACATTTTACTGATAAGACGAAATACGAACGTACGGTAACAGGGATTATTAGCTTATCTTCCTTGATAGAAGCGATCTCAGCTTTGTGATTTAGCGGTTGTTTGCGGTAACCATCTATATAGCTATGTAAACAACGTTTATGATATTGACTGCATTCAGTCGTTGCCTGTTCGTTTTTAACCCCCGACGCAAAAAGAGGGGTCTTATAAGTTTGACGTGTCTGTCTGACTGTCTGTCTGTAGCACCGTAGCTCGCGAACGGATGAAGCGATTTCAATTTAGTTTTTTTTTGTATGAAAGGTGAGTTACGTGCAAGTGTTCTTAGACATGTTTCATGAAAATCGGTTGACTCGTTTAAAAGTTATGGGGGTGAAAGTGGGGAATAATAACAGAATGTCTGCAAAAATATCATTGGCGTATGATTACTCGATTAAGTGTCCATAGGGGATTTTTTAAATTTTGAATTTAATATTATCTGACCGATGTACCTACCTGTGGAGGTATTACAAGGTATCTACGAGTATACTTATATATATATATACTTATATATTATACAATCGCTTACCATCAGGCGATACGTCTGCTCGTTTGCCGGTCTATTCCATAAAAAAAAAAAAAACTATTATATTATTATTAATATTATAAAGCTGAACAGTTTGTTTGTTTGTTTGAACTACTGGTCCGATTTGAAAAAATATTTCAGTGTTAGATAGCCTATTTATCGAGGAAGGCTATAGGCTATATATCATCACGCTAAGACCAATAGGAGCGGAGCACTAATGAAGAATGTTACAAAAATGGGGGATTTTTTTTAAGCTACGGGCGATAGGAGACGTAAACGACGTTGCGTGGGTCAGCTAGGAATAATATTATTTAGCTGAAGAGTTTGTTTGTTTGTTTGAACGCGCTAATCTCAGGAACTTCTGGTCCCATTTGTAAAATTATTTCAGTGTTGGATAGTACATTTATCGAGGAAGGCTACAGGCTATATATCATCACGCCAAGACTAATAGGAGCGGAGCACCAATGAAGAATGTTACAAAAATGGGGGAAAATTATTACGCTACGGGCAATAGGAGACCTAAAGCGTGGGTCAGCTGGTATATTATATGATGTTCATATTTGTATCCGTGTGGATTAAGTACCCTTGTTCATGCCATAGGTATCGTAAGAAACGCCTTAAGGAGCAAACCATACAAGACAACATCACTGCAGAGAGAAGGAAAATGTGTAACAAATCCTATGCCAACTAGCCAGTCAGCGTAGTATAGTAGGTTAAAAAGTTCTTTCTAAGTATAGGCCTTTCTCCAGCAGTAGAGTGCTAAAGGCTGTTGAGGTGTTTTTTTTTCAAAACAACTCCTGCATTAGGAATAAATCCTTGGTCGCGGGGGACTTTAAAAACATACATGAAATGGACACAGAACATCCAGACTCAGAACGACAATTTGTAGATCACACAGTGTTGTCCTATGTGGGATTTGAACCCACACTTGGCGAAGTATAAAACGTCCGCGACCGCGACCGCTTAAACTACTAGGCAAACGTGAAGTCCACAAATGCGTCGGGCTGACTAGAGACACAGAAAACTGAAAAACTTTATAAAGCTTTGAAATATCACGCCCCAGTAGCTGGTAGATTTACTCCTCGATTAAGACCTAAGGTTCCCTTTGAATTCAAAACTTGACTTGCTTCGAAGAACACAATTTAATAAAAGCGCATATATTTTAAATAAATGTAAAGAGCCAGTCACAAAGTTTTTAATAAATTTAGGGTATTATAAGGTAAGCGTGTGTGTTACGAAGTTCCGCGACATCGATGCTGAGCTTCTGCACCAGAGCCGCTAAATCCGCCGATCCGCTGGTGTCCTTTGGGATGTCGTTAGACGTCACCGCCGCCATGTCCGCTGGACGGGTCGCCTCCATCACCTTATCAGCTACCACAGCCAAATGGTCTAGTTCCTTCATGTCAGTTACAGCTAACACAGCTTGAACTACTGCCGGGAGATGGCTGTTCCACATGATCTGCAACGTGGTATCCGGAGTTGTGAAGGCTTCTGATTCCCGAGATCCATTTCTTCGAGCAACTTCTGGAACTGGCGCGTTTCCTACTCTTCGAAGACTTGTAATAGTCTATCCTTCAGCATGTCATATTTGTTTGTCTCAGGTGTTGTCAGAAGCAAATCACTGACCTGCTGAATGGCGTTCTTGTTTAGCTTCGCGACAACTAAATTTTGTTTCGCTGCGTCACTCAGTTTCTGACTGTCAATAACTGCTTCAAACTGGCAGAAGCAGAGTCGTGGTTGGTCCGCCCAAAAATCTGGAACTCTCGCTGAGATGGTGACGCTAGCCAGCGCTGATGTATCTTCTGCGCGTGGCTCAAGTTTCTGTTCAGGAGCACGCACTCTGGCTGGATTCACGCCGATAGTCGGCATATTGTTCTCTCTAAACACCGTAACCCAACAAGTACAAATAAAAATATTTCGGGGTCACCAGCTTAGGGTAATATAAGTTGATGTTCAGGTTCCCTATAACCTTGAGGGAATATATTATTAGAATATTCCCTGGTACTTGTTGTGGGTGTAGAGTAAATGATAAGACGTGTTCGTTGTGTCTCTGTATATTAACGACTGGTTTTCTTAATAGGCGGGCGCAGCCGCCTTCTACGTTCCATAAATAAATGACATAAATCTACACATGTATAGTACACATGAATAGTACACTGTGCTATACAGGATGCATCATATTGCATCCCTACAATAAAAAAAAAACTTGCAAAAAGACGGCTCCAAAGTTACGATTAAAACATGGAATATTCTAAACGAAAAGTCCTTTGCAGGCATACAACTTATTACCACAATATTATACAACGTTCCCGCGTTTAAAAGAAAAGGAAAACGAAAATAGCTGTACATTTATTATTTAACTACGTGATTCTTTTAAGATTGCCTTTCACATGACTTCTGTACAAAGTTATAATGAGTTTGGTAAGTGTTCTCCTTTGACGATAAAAACGTTATATAAGTATGTATATGGAAATCTATAATTGCCTTTATGCAGGGGCATATTAATATGAAAAAAGCGGCCAACTGCGAGTCGGACTCACGCATGAAGGGTTCCGTTGCAGCAAGTAACTTAATATAAAAGTTCTTATAGTTCGGTTGTAACTTTGATCGATAAATTGCGGTTTACGATTTATGACGTATTAAAAAAAACTACTTCCTAGATCTCGTTCAAACCAATTTTCGGTGGAAGTTTCCATGGAAATGTACATCATATATTTTTTTTCGTTTTATCATTCTCTTATTTTAGAGGTGACACACATTTTACCACTTTGGAAGTGTGTCTCGCGCAAACTATTCAGTTTAGAAAAAAATTATATTAGAAACCTCAATATCATTTTCGAAGACCTATCCATAGATACACCACACGTATGGGTTTGATAAAAAAAAACATTTTTGAATTACAGTTCTAAGTACCTATGGGGACCCCCAAAATATATTGTTTTTTTTTTTTGTGAAAATCTTAATGCAGTTCACAGAATACATCTACTTACCAAGTTTCAATATTATAGTTCTTATAGTTTCGGAAAAAGTGGCTGTGACAAACGGACGGACAGACAGACAGACATGACGAATCTATAAGGGTTCCGTTTTTTGCCTTTGGCACGGAACCCTAAAAATGGTGGCGTAAAATTATTTTCTTGGTTCAGAAATTTGATGAAAATATTGTGAATAATGGTAAATAGTAAGTTACAGGAAGTAGGTAAGCCCATGAATATACGTATAGTATTGTACGTATCGTTTCGCTGTGTAGCTATCTCGGTATTATGGCAAATATTACTTACTAGCTGAGCCCGGGTTTTTAATATTTCACTCGTTTATACCTTCCCTGGACTGCGACAAACATTTCAAAACCAAAATCAGCTAAATCGGCCCATCCGTTCTGGAGTTTTAGCTAGACAAACGAAGAGCAATTGATTTTTACCCGACTACGGCACAGCCAAAGGAGGGTTATGATTTTGACAGGCTATGTATGTATGTTCATTTGTTCCCTCATAGATCCTTAATTACTTATTAGAACTGGACAAATGAGGTATGGCTAGAAGCGTCTTGATCGTCCGCTGGTTACAAGGTATATGACGTGTCACTGAATCTAATTTGGCGCCCTCTAGCCTATAGAAACAAGTTTCAAAAGCCGTAGTCACGCGTTGTTAATGTGTTATGGTATATTTCTGCGTAACGTGTGACTACGGCTTTTGAAACTTGTTTCATACTTTTTCAGCGTCTTTTTTTGTCGTAGTTGGGTTTTAGTTTTTTTTATTTTTATTTTATATAAAAGAAGATAAGCAGTCTATACTCGCATGGTAATGGGTTAAGAATATGTAATGTCACCAGCTCTATTCATCCCGTGGGTTGATAAGAGCCAACTAAGAAACATAACTACGTAGGATGACAACACTGCGATAACTTCACGTGTGTGCACGGCCTCACAGAAAACCGGTGTGAAATAGCGCCTGCACTGTGTTTCACCGAGTGAGTGAGGATACAGGAGGCCCATACCTCAACCCCTCCCCCATAACCCTCTCCCTATTCCCCAAAGGCCGGCAATGCACTTGTGACGCCTCTGGTGTTGCGGGTGTCCACGGGCGGCGGTAATCGCTGACCATCAGGCGATACGTCTGCTCGTTTGCCCCCTTTTATTACATAAAAAAAACTTAAAATAAACCCTTCACCAACAGTGACTGTAGGCTAAAACCTCCTCTCTAAAGCCGAGTCTCCACCGAACAAACGTTGGCAACTATAGTGTTATAAACACGTGTTGGTGACAAAAGTTTCTGTAATTTCCTTGTGTTGGCAACAAAAATTGTCAACAAATTTTGGGAACCATGTAAACATCAAAAGAATACGCTTGTTTCAATTATTTATTGGCTCTGTGGGAGACGCTTATTTGAAATGTTTTTCAAATTGTTGGCGACTCGGTGTAGACACAATGGAAACAAAAGTTGGCGATTTTCTGAAGAGTTGCAAACTGTTGGAAACACTGAAATTGCCAACAATTTTGGTGGAGACGCGCCTTGAGGAAAGGCCAAGATCCAGTGATGAACAACTAAAGGTTGTTAATTATGATGACCAGAAGTCAGGCTACCGTAGTACAGGCTTTGCCTAGTTTGGAGTCAGACGGGCATGTTTTTGATGTATGATGGTATGTATGAAGACTTAGTACCTATAGAATTCAAAATTGAATTATTCATAATGGTTATCTTAATTCCATAAGTAATAATTAAAGTGCTATTATACAAACGTATGCCAATACATTGTCAAGGCTACTATGTACGTCATTCACTCCAAAAGTGACTTCATTAAATGAGTCACTGTACCGTAGAGTGAAGGAACGAGGCGCCGTCCAGATGTTTACAGTTGCAGCTGAAATTTACTGCAATCTGCATTCGTGACGTGCAATAACTCAAATTGGGAAATTTGTGCAATAGTTTTAGCAGTAAAATGTATTATTTTGTGATTAGTATTCTCTTTAGGCGTTCATAGCCCAGTTGCACTCGGTGATTAGAGACAATCACCGAGGGTAACCAACGATGGCGCGGTCAGTACCTGGATGGGTGACCGCTAGTGGCACTATACCATGAGCGTCTCCGTGATTCGGAGGTCACGTTAAGCAGTCGGTCTCGGTTGTTATCGTAGGATAACAATCGTGAAGCTTAGTTGGAGGCCTTTGGGTGGTTTAAAAACATCCAACGATAAGATTACATAGCCATAACGTTGTCTTGCCAGTCCCCAACCCGCACTTGGCCAGCGTGGGGAGGTATGGCCTTAACCCTCTCCTGAGAGGAGACCCGAGCCCAACAGTGGGACGTTATGGGTTGTTGATGATTCTCTTTAATTGCCCTGATTTTCATCCTCAAATCATCAGAGTTCAAACAGCTGATATTTGATATCTGGAAGCTTTGATAGGTGATGATATTTGTATTTTACGCACTTACTGAGAAACTTCACAACAAAGGGAGCAAAATAAGATATTTATTGTTGTAGGGAAGTTCGTAATTTTTTAGGTTAGAATCACTTCGAGAACCACACCGGCTCAATCGGACTGTACCAAATTCATAGATAAAGGGGATTTGGTCTACCCTGGTTGAGGCAAGAAATTTTTCAATACCATCTCCCTAATTTTAAGGAAGCGGTGTTCTACGTTGATTCTGGAGTTGAAAGGGTCCGTAGGCGGCAGTAGTCACTTAACATCAAGTTCCCATCTAGATCCCCCACCAGAATTAAGGGACCTTTGGGGTCTAATAACCTCACTCGTTTAGTGAAACATAACGATAGAACTGCTTAACAACTTGCCTGGTTTTCTGTTAGACCGAGGTACTCCGATTGAGCTGACTGGTTAAACAAAAAAGGAGACTGGCCATGTGGAGCTTCCGAGGCTCATGAATTTTTAAAATATAGTTTAAATAAAGAGGTGACATGAACCTTTTTGGGTACGGTAAAATAGAACCTGTTTTTTTTTAACATTTTGAAGCCAGGCAGTTTTAGATAAAATCTAGGTCCGTACTCAGTATTCGCATAGCTGGATCGAGAAAAGACTAGACTCTCCACCAAGCTTTTCACTCAAAATAGTCTTTATTGGCGAAGAATGGCTCCCCCATGTATACTTATATTATAAACTCGAATAAAGAGACGCTGTCATGGTTAAACCCCTGAACTGATTTGGATGAATTTTGGAATACAAATAGATTGGATCTTGGTAAAGACATGGACACTTTTTGTTCCGATAGCCGACATATACGTGGGCGGGGCCGTGGGCAATAGCTAGTGTATCCATAAATACTGACCAACAAACTGTAAGTCTCTAAGATGACCTACTAAGTAAATCTTATGATAGTAAATTAATTTACTTCAATTCTCAACCATAAAGAACTCTATAATAATTAATAGTGCCAATAACTATCTTAACAATGGATACTAAACAACGCTTATTTGTTCTTAAAAACAAAACAATTGTAACAACATTTCGATCGTACCGAGAAGAGACAGAAACTGCTTAGTTAGTACCTTCAACTTAATTGCTAGATAAATACACAAATAAAAATAAAAAACTCAAGATAGTTAAGGTTTTGTATCAAAATGGACTTTTTGTACTAGAAGCAGTGGTCGGTTCGAATTCTTAATTGTCTCCACAATACATCACTAATCGAATTCTAATATCAGTAGGTAAATACAGATTACAATTTATTAATAATTTAATCTAAAGGAAAACTATCAAATGCTTGTCTAAAATATTATTCTTTAGATAAATTGTTTAATGTTTTACATATTTGATGAATATCAAAATTAAATTATGTTATCACCAGACACTATGACGTCATAAAGACAGTAGAAGAGTATAATAACGCTATTCTGACGAATATAAATTAAAGATAAAGAGAAAAAAACATCTATTTGTTAGAATATATTACAATAGATGTTATCACATTATCATACGTTCCATAAATTCCATTCCAATCCATAAGTTCCATTTCTAGTGTACAAATTTTAAATCTTTCGAACTTATCTTAGGTCTAGACAATAGCATTTAATTATATTTCTTTTTCATTGAGAAATTCGTTAGAATAATAGTAACATTTGCTTAAAAGTAAGTCGAATAATTTACGTTTAAACTGATTAAAGTTTTAAAATATTTTGAGCCAATTTAGTAACTTATTGTAGATTCATATAGTCACAGAAAGATTTTTGCTGTACATAGCAGTGCGTTGTTTGGGAATCAGTAATTTATTAGCGAATCTACTATTTCTTTTTGTGGCTGTTAATTATTTTTGAATTAGTGATGAGTTTTATATACAAACAAATAGATTGCCTGATGAAAAGGTATGGAATTAGTAATATTGTATATTTCCTAAATAATGATTTGCAGCTGTCAGTGTAATTTGCATCACTTTTTTTTGGCTCTGAATGCTCTTACTAAATTTCCCTATGTGACTATTCCGTAACGTAGAACCGTAGCAAGATACTATACTTGTAATTATCTTTTTGTGGATATGACGTTCTTTATAATGCATAAAATAAATTTTCTGATATTGCAAGTAACGGCGTCGCCTCCAGCGAGATACAGCCTGTTTGGAAGTCATGTTATTTGTAGATATATTTATAGTAAACTATTAAAGCTTTTAAAGCTAGTTTACTATAAATTAATTATTATAAATTATTAATTATTATTATAAACTTGCGCTGCGCCGACGTATTTGTCGGTTATCACAGCAAAGAGTAGCCTATGTCCTTCCACAAGAATCAAAGTATCTCCATGCCAAATTTCATTGAAATCGGGGCAGCGGTTTGGGCATGAAAGCAGGACAGACAGTTACTTTTGCAATTATAATGTGGCGACTTCCACATACACCGCAACAACAATATAACATACTACAGCTCCATCTACCGAAGATACGTTGAACTACGGAGTCACGAAGGAAACTAAGAAACTACCAATCCTAAATCGCGCAGTGGAAGTTCTCGCGCCAATTTACATATATGCAACATCCCAACATCAACCATTGGGCATGATCACCTCGCCTGGTCGGAGGATCCTCCCTTTGTGTTGGAGGGACATGACACCCGTCCACAAAATATAAGTATGGATAAACACTTGTTTGCGGAACTGACAATACAGTGTTTCCAAGTACTCAACTATAGATTAACAAACAACGTTTTAAACACTTCAACACGATTGGTAGAGCTCGACGTTCATACAAAACGAAAATACAAATATATTTAACAAACGAGTGTTCTCATAGTCTATTTGCAATGAAAACAAGGGTTAAAAAAACAATGGTCAACAGAATTAAATGAAACGGGGAATAGTGAACAAAAAAAAATGAAATGTGTTTCGAACTGTAAACCAACTTTGCGATTGAGGTTGACAGTTTAAACGGTGTCCAGTGACGTAGGTCGACTCCAAAATTCATTTTTTACCCTTTTAATTGTTTCTCGAATGATAATTTGTTAAATTAATAAATTTATTTCACTGTCAACGCCAGGCTTCTAAAAAGTTAAAGTTCAAAAAATTGTCGCTTGAAGGAATTTAAGGCATTTAACTGAACGAACACAAATAATTTAATTAATTCATTACATTTATAATTACATAATTTGTTAGATCTCCATTAAACAAAAAAAAGTTTTAGGACGTAGTGGGTAATTCCTTCAAATATGGAGCTGCTCTTTGGTGTCGTTGGAACCAGAACAATGTGATGGCTTAAGATTAATGATGATGAATATTAGTATTACAGTATCCGAGTACAAGCTCACACGAAAAATTTATAACAACCATTTTTATTGCGTAGTTGGTTAAAAAATTAATGGACAATTGGAAATATAAGTAAGATAATTTTTAATTTTGCGATCCATTTTTAAAAAATGTACATAATTATGTCTACAAGTATATTATCAACAGCAACAACCTCTAGTAGTCCATTGCAGGACAGTCCTTTTCTTAATATGACATACTATCTGACCCACGCAACTTCTACTGTGTCTCTTTTCAATCATACTTAGCTCCTATTGAACTAAGTGACTATCCTATCAGCATACTAGAAAAAGTCACATTTAAAGACAAACGCGCAAATCGGTTAGATGGTTTCGGAGTTCATTGTCAGCAACAACGTGATACGAGAATAATATATAACAGAAATTCTGACAGAAAAACACAAAAACATTTTATCCAAGTACAAACGCATACACATAAGTAAAATGACCCATAACAGATAATATAGTGTATAATAAATGTACATAAATTATCAAAAACATAATCTAAATTGTCAACTTCATTTGACATTATCATGACACATGTCAATATTTCCAACGACTTATTGTCTCTGTCATTACTTGATGAATCATTGTCGTTTGCAATCACATTTTAAAACGTTATTTTATTTATCATGAGAAAGGGCGTTTGTATGTTTGGCAGCTCTTCCAGATTTCTGCAGTATAGTACCTATCATCTAAAAGCAATCAAATGAAGTATTATTAGTTGTTTCAAAACGATCACGTTAAGTTTCGGAGAAGTTAATAATATAGAGAAAAAAAAGACGTGTGGCACTCGGGGACTGCCGCGGTAAAGCTATTGCTTCGTGCGTGACAGGGACAGACAGGTTCGTTGATTCGTCGTTCGGAGCAGCTCGTCTCGATCCGTGCGAGCTTTGGGTGTCAGGTTTTATTTTCGTTAAGTTACGTTACAAAAACGAAAATACGTTACGGGATTTCTTGATTCGGTCGCCGCGCTCAAAGGCCTCAAAGCCCGCGATAAATATTATGACTATGATATAACGATACTAAAACTAATCATCTTCGTTGTGCATGTTAAATATATTTTTGATGAATTAAAGCCTATTTCCAGCACCCAGAGAGGCCTATGGACAATTAAAAGCTCTTGATGAAGATGATAACATTCCCCGAGTTAAAGAAAAAATGAAGAGCAACCAACCATAAACCATACCATCGATTATGACGTTTTCAAGTATCGTAATTCTATTGTTATTAAAATAAATAAGTACCATAATTTCTTAAAATTTTATATTGTTTGGATATTCTTAGTCAGACCGTATTTCAAATCGTTGGCCTCGATCTTGCAAACTAACCGCTAGAACTTGCATTTTAGAAGTAATAGAAAATGGCATAGCTAGAGGAAATATGCCGGAAATTAAAACGACTGACATGCGACATTCAATTGTCATACCACATATACTAGAATACGTATATCCATTGACCTATGTGACATAGTATAGGATGTAAATTGTAGGAGTGGGCAAATATAGGCCATAGGGTGCTTAGAACCAATATTTTTTTATTTGTTTGTTTGGATTATACAATGTATGGTATGTATATTTTCATTATCAACAACAGTCTTTAATCATTCAATGCTGGACATAGATCTTAGGAATGAGGATTCGGGCGGAAAGATATACAAAAGTGGTTGGTTAATCTATTGTATTACTCAATCTTCTGTCATATTTTTGAATAGCAGACTGTTTATAACATAATCATTTCTACGAAACATCTGTTTAGTCTACTCTCAATCAGATATAAGAATAAATAACATATCTTATGAAACATTCTATAAAGAACGTTATATTTGTCTATGCCATAATATTAATGGTATGTATTATATTAGCCAATGATTACTTTAGAATTCGTCTAAACAATTTTCTAAATATTGTTAGAACTATTTGTTGATTTAAAACAATGACTATAGTTTTGTTTCCCTGTTTTCGTATGGCAACGTCAATGAGTTATTATTATTTCATCATATTTAAGTACATTATTATTACATAATGTTTTTAATTTTGGAAGGCCTTTTTTGTAAAAATAATGTTTACTAAATATGTATGCATAAGGTTCCTGCGGGCTCTGTTACTAATATAAATACACATGGAAAAAAAAGCATAACAAATTTACATATAACAGAAAAAAATAAAGAGCCAAATTGAATTCATTATTTTTAGATAGTTTTATAGTTGCTTTTTTTAGTTTTACAATTCATCCATTTATATCACACACACACTTTTCATTTTGTTCTTTTTTAATTTTTGATTTATGAACTTTCTTTTATAATAAGTTGAAATTCCTGTGGGGAATGGCGCCGTTAGCCGAAATACAGGTACCTAGTTTGACAACGGAGGCTATCTCAAGTTCGATTTTAACTTACACTAGTTTTAAGTTGAACAGATTGTATTTTCTTTTCGTGCAATAAATGTTATTATTATTATATCATGATCATCTCTGAAAGACAGGATGCGGGCAGCATAGGACCGGTTGTTATGAAGAGCATTGGGGGAGGCCAATGCTCAACAGTGGACTTCTTTTGACTTTGACGAGGCTTACTTTCTCCTTTCTATTCTCTACCAATTATACTTACCGGGATTTTTCTAAAAATATTTGCTTTTTTCTTGTTTGTACAAGCATCCGTTTACCTTAAGAATGGTTTGATATTGCTATTTAAATAAAAATAAAGGCTTCACATTATGTTAAGATGATCGATAAGATTTCATGGCTCTGTGTGAAAAGAGATTTATGCGGTAATTTATGCTAACTAGCGTTGTCTGCAGTTTTCCTTGCATAAAAATGAAACAGTATTATTCCAGATGTACTACTATATGATGTTTTCTGTATGTCTAGCAATATGTAGGTATGCAAAATTTTATGGTGATTGGTCTAGTATGTTTGGCGTGAATATATAACGAATATTTAAGCACATTTCATCATGTTTATTATTTATTACTATTAGCAAGTTATATTTAGGTCATTTCAAATAGATATTTAAGGATTTTGTCAGTTTATATTTCCTTCTTTACATGATAATGCCATATATACATTACTGTGGTAGTAGACATACGTTCTTGTACTCATCGCTTCGGTTCTTCCTTGCTGTGCCGAGCAGTCAAAATCTGAAACTCGCTACCAGCGCACGTGTTTCCTTCCCACTAAGATCCCGGGCCTTTAAGAGGGGCGTGAAAAAGCATCTCACCAGGCCGCTGTAGTGTGGGTCACCATGCTGTATTCTCCTTATTCGCATTGAGGATAGTGTCCACCACTCTTGAATTCTGCTCATGCTTTCCATCAGGCATGCAGAGTCATTTGGCAGCTTATATTAAAAATAAATAGGTAAATAATTTGGAAATATCTAAGTATTATCCTACATACAATTTCATAACATCAATTTCTGAGCCACGATCGATCACGGCATGGCACGATCGCCCCCCTAGACGGACGATCCTCCCTTTATGTTGGAGGGCTACAACACCTGTTCCTATGCGGTTCTATTCAGTTAGCTTACGAACTACGATACAAACTCTTCGCACAAGGTAAGGTAAGAAATAAGAAGGTGCAATAATAAATGCACAAACTCATGAGAGTTTTAAATAGAAAATTCATTAACAAATAAAGATTTTTGAAATACATACTTACTTGTGTTTTTAGTTGTGTTGTATGACTTCGGAGCTTTAATGTATGGATACTTTGAGTCATCATATCCATGTTTGATCTTAGATTTTTTATAGCGAAGAATTTTTACCGTGCCATGCTTCGCTGTGGCACATTATTTTTGCATAAATGAGAAAAAAACCCAACCCAAACGTGTATCTAAGTTTGGGTTGGGTTAACAATCTTTAAATAACTGTTTTAAGACTTTCGCGACTTATACAGATAGTTTTTGTTATATAGCAAGACTTATTTATTGTCACTAGTGGACTACCTGGTTTTCTTCCGATTAATTTCGTTGCGGGTTCCAAGACAGTTTATTTTCCTGAGACTACCCGAGTGTCATAAATCGGTGTGTTCGTGGGTCACTGCTGGTGTGCAGGAGTTACAGTGGTGAGTGTGTGGGCGGGATTAGTCCCTAGTAGACAACCGTATGACATGTTCGAAACTTCAGGAAATAGACGGTACCGTAACTTTTTAAATAATATTATCGCGAAAAGTCCCACTATTCAACAAAAGTCATCTTTAAAGATATTAGTTTGTCGTGTCATAATTTGAGCCCAATTGTGTTAAACTTTGTTGGTTTTTGAAGCGTACAAAAAACCAACTTTACGTTTAGAATCATATATAAGGTGACGCAACGTGTACACTGTATAAGTTGCTTACAACTAGCACTCATGTGAACCCCTTCAATTCAGCTAAAGTGTATGTATTGGGGATGATTTCATATCGATATTGTACTCAACTACTTGATCGGGAACTTGATACCTAAGCCATAATGGCTAAAGCGTCGGGTTTGAAATATTGTGTATTATTTTCTTCGCTATAAGGTATGTATGGTTTGTCTATAAGGTAGGTACACATTTTGCTTTATGACTATGTGTTTGTTTTTACCCGACTAACCAGAAGGAGGGCTTTTCGGGAGTGTGTATGCAGATGTATTCCTTTTTTTTCTTAAAAATTGCAACTACCGCACTAGGAATAAATCCTGTGTCGCGGGGGACTTTACAAACACACATGAAACGGACACAAAGAACACCCGGACTCAGAACAGCAATTTGTAGATCAAACAAAGTGTTGGCCTATGTGGGATTTGAACCCACGACACATGGCGAAGTAGGAAACGGCGTGGTGACCGTTAAACCACTGGGTGTTATTTGTGTCCGTTTCATGTATGTTTGTAAAGTCCCCCGCGACACAGGATTTATTCCTAGTGCGTAGTGTAAAAAAAAGGCGTTTCGTTAGATTCGTCTTAATTAAGTCACTGGATAAATGAAATTAAAATCATTGGCTTTGCTTTTTTAGGTATATACATTTTTTTAAACATTTAAGCAGCCAAAATGTTTTTTTTTTTAACATTTTCACGCTGATTAACTTCTTCATGAATTTCCTTTAACACTACTTGAGTTTAAGCGACTTCAGCACTAGTGTAAGAAAAAGTGTTTGGTTATTTCTTATGAGAGCACGGATCATCTTATAAGGCCACAGCATCCTTTCTACGGAGATGGTTATTTCTAGCAGTGGACTGTTAAAGGTTATTGATGTGTGATGTGATGCAATCATCATATAACAAATGCCTACTTTCATGCAATTTAATTTACTTACGAATGTGCAATCGACACATGAGCTTGACTGCCTCGTTGGTCTAGTGGATAGCGTTAGTGACTGCAGATCAGGAGGTCTCGGGGTCGATTCCTGGGTCGGACTGCTGTTGGGTTTTTCTTTAAGAAATTCTTAATAGCAGCTCGGAGTATGGAAGATGGCGGTGTTTCCCGCCCGTGCCTCGGAGAACATGTTAAGCCGTCGGTCCCGGTTGTCAAGAACATCTATGGCAATCGTAATTGGAAGTCAGTGCCCTCAAATATGCTGACAACTAGTTCAATCATCGAATTCAGTTCACCCTCAGGGTTGCGGAGGTCCGATGCCAGTTGCTCCGCGTAAAAAACTGATATTCATTTAAAACCGGTTAAACTAGTAGCCGACCAAAAAATGGGAATAATAAAGGTTAGGTCGCTGATGATAATGAATGTGCAATCGACTAGAGGACTAGACGATTATATACTGGCTGCAAGGAAAGTGAAATGAAATTAAACGAGTGAATACTCAGTTTAAGAGTGTTCGAGTTAAATCCGTTTCAGTATTTAATTTATCAAATGGATTTTTTTATAACAGAACGTCGTGGAACCGTAACTGTGGCTCTTTAAGATCCTAGGGGACCCTCCAAGCTGCGTCGCAATAAAAATGTGTAAGTACAGGCCATAAATTCAGATCTATTGATCTTTCTTGACATCCAAGGAAAATGTTTTCATTACTTTAGAAGATGTTTAGTTTTTTTTTATTCTTGGCCTTGCCAAAATGACTCTACTCTGCCTGATGGAAAGCATAAGCAGAATCCACCATACTGTGAATGCAGACAATGCAACAATGCAGCATGGTGATCCACACCATGGCGGGTTAGTTATGCTTCTGCATCATTGGGCCTCCGGTCTCGCCCTCACCAACGAAACACGACAGCACGAACGATGTCATTCTACGTTGATTTTCAGTGCGAGGATAGTACCGCCCCGGTCGAGCCGGCCCAACCGTGCTGAAATTAGCGTGGCTCTACTACCTATAATATTGTTTAGATTCGTTTTAAATTAAATTTAGATAGTTATGTCATTTTTTGTTTTAAACTTTCATGGTCATTAACATTAAAATAGGAATCTACGGGATTCCTTGAACAGTTACTCCGTGATCATGGCGCTTGCAACAGCGCCGAAATATCGGATACTCACAAACAAAAAGGTATAATTATTATTATTTTTACGGGAATTAACGCGATCACTATTTCAAGGTACTACATACCTCTGTTTTGCCTGACGTTTCGACCAGGTTGCACTGGCCGTGGTCACAGGCTGACTGGCTCAGCGGCGCACGCCCTCCGTCGTCGAATCCGTGAAGTCGAAGGTTCTTCATCCACCCGCACATTTTCGATATTATTGATATTTTTGTTTCGCCATGTACCGTCACATACCACACTAACAGGGTCCCTATTCTGTAAGCAAACCGATGTGTTCCTATTCTGGTGTTTATCCGACTGCGCAGAAAAGCGAGGTGGTATGTTTTTTAACACTGGATTCCACGCTGTAGATAATTTAAAACAATCTTCCCGATTGAAAGTTTTATGCTTTTTAATCTCAATCATTCCGCAAGTTCGGAAGTTCCTACATAGGCCAAACGAAACGGACTATTGCTGAAAGGGTCAAAGAACATATCGCTGCTGTGAAGAACCGACAGACGAGCAAATCGGCGATTGCAGAACATGCACTCGATGCAGGCATCAACCACTGGATTGAATTTCACCGCACGCAAGTCCTCTCCACCGAACGTCACTTTTATTCAAGAGTTGTACGTGAAGCGATTGAGATTAAAAAGCATAAAACTTTCAATCGGGAAGATGGTTTTAAATTATCTACAGCGTGGAATCCAGTGTTAAAAAACATACCACCTCGCTTTTCTGCGCAGTCGGATAAACACCAGAATAGGAACACATCGGTTTGCTTACAGAATAGGGACCCTGTTAGTGTGGTATGTGACGGTACATGGCGAAACAAAAATATCAATAATATCGAAAATGTGCGGGTGGATGAAGAACCTTCGACTTCACGGATTCGACGACGGAGGGCGTGCGCCGCTGAGCCAGTCAGCCTGTGACCACGGCCAGTGCAACCTGGTCGAAACGTCAGGCAAAACAGAGGTATGTAGTACCTTGAAATAGTGATCGCGTTAATTCCCGTATAAATAATAATAATTATATCATGGAACGCGAAAGTTTAAAAGTTAGTATAACAAAAAGGTACATGGTAGCAATCCTGTAGATTCCTATTTTAATAGTTATGTCATGTAATAAAACTCTATATTGAGTGCTGTAGCTGTAGTGCTGAGCGATGTGATTTCCCCATTGTTTATAATGATACGGCTCACAGAAAACCTTTTAAGCTTTTCAACAAGTGAATGAGGTTAGCAGAGTTTAGTCTGTAGATAGAGGTTAAGCCACCTCGCCTAGTATCTGAAGGAATAATTAATTGTCAGCAAGACGCTTGAGACCCTTGAATTGTAAGCATCAGTGGGCAGCAGTCCATAGTCACTTAAGATCAGGTATTTTCTTATTTGCCATAAAACATAAAAACATCAAAGATCGAAAATACGACATTGGCTTCTTCGAGTTTTACTCCTCCGTTTTCCCAAGACTGGTGATATTCATTACGATGTTTAATCCTTGCAAATTGCCTTACCCTGTTTACCTTGTCCTTTTGTCCTACCTGAAACTGATCACATTCCACGAAAGGGTTGGAGCCAGGTTTTCAATCGGTCATAAAAGGAATAAGTTAAAACCCTTTGCCATGTAACACATTTTCCCAACCTCAAATGAAATTGAGTAGAGTTTAAGAAGATTACAATGAATAATATAATCGATGAGTATGCCAAGAGTTTGAAACTGATCAAATTAATTTAAAAGTTGAGAGCAATATACATATACAGCTATCTCACGCGTGCAGTCTTATTTAAATTGCAGTCAAATGCGGTCAAATTTCTATTTATCTTATCATGTTTTTGAGAAACTATCTCTGCATAAATTATTTCGGGTCTATCTTTTATGTTAGACACTTATTTACAAAGCCATTGAATTCTGAAACTTATCCCTTCTCAACATACACATCAGATATGTCAGCATTGTTACAAAGGGTCTCTATTGAAGTTTGGAGGAATTCGTATTTCACAATTCCATTATTTAGTTCAATTGACATTACACAGCCGACCGATTACATTTGTTGAACATGGCTGTCTTTAAAGGAGGTAGTGACTTGTGAAATTTCTGGTGACGAGGTAGGGTTTTACTTAATTTAAATGTAAGTACAGTTTGAGTGGTAGTTTATTGGGTCTATTTTGAAGATTCGATTTGAGTTGGTACAAATTGGAGTATCGTTTTAGTTGATGTATTATTTAAAGAAGTACGGATACTATACTACGGATATGGGCCTTTTTCTTAATGAATACAGTTTTTGGACCAGGTTAGTTAAATATACCTGGTTTCTGGAATAGCAGTTGACATTATTACTGCCATAATGTCAACTGCTATTCCTATATTATGCTGCCAGCCAGTGGTTAAAATATTATATAGGTATTTAGTGGGTATCTTTAAAATGCCTAATGTTTCAATCAGGTGGGTCTCTGAAGAGTAATAAGTTTTCACAGCATTTAAAATTTATGTTAAGCTCTTATTAACCTTCCTTTAATAAGTACTATCGAAAAACAATATTATTTCGTTTCAGACAAACTCTTCAACTTTGTAATATTAGTATCAATACATACCAAAAAAATATTAAATATACATTCAAGTATTTATTCATAAATATATAACCTTTTGGCAAAACATTTTTCTTGTGGCAATATTTTTTATTATGTGTAAGTGAATACTTTTTCCTTACGTCGTCATATCATCTGTGTTTATATAGGATTGTTTATTTATTATGAAAACATCTCGTAATTTAATTTATATAACAGTATATTTCGGACTTTATTGTTAGTTGATTTACAATTGTAATGTCCCTCTGTGGACGATAATAATGTATGCAATAAATAAATAATGTAAAATAAATCCATATTTATTGTACAAAACGTACCCAAGAAAGGAAAGGGTAGAAGAGGATTTAAACAACAATAAACATTACATCATCTTCAACAGTCTTCAACTTCAATCTTCGGGCCGTGGGAGAGCCACGCTTCGGCATGAATGGGCCGGCTCGACCGAAGTGATACCACGGTTTCACAGAAAACCGGTGTGAAATAGTGCTTTCGCTACCGGAGGCCCATACCCCAACCCCTCCCCTTACATCCCCCAAAGGCCGGTAACGCACTTGTTACGCCTCTGGTGTTGCGGGTGTCCATGGGCGGCGTAATCGCTTACCATCAGGCGATACGTCTGCTAGTTTGCCGGCCTAATCCATTAAAAAAAACAGTCTTTATAGTCCACAGCTGGACATAAGCCTCTCCTTAGAGAAGAGTTTTTGGTCGACTATCACGTCAGCCAAACGGTTCGGTGGTTTTCGTCTAGTCTTCCTTCCCTTTCTCCCGTGTGATTTGCTCTATCAGTCAATAACACAAAAAGATATATTAGAGTCCCTTGAGCCTCTGCAGTTGCGGAGAGATATCGAGTCTATGGCAGTCTTCTATCGCTCTAACCATGGAGAGTGTTCTGAAGACCTCTTCCAACTGGTCCCCCTTCTCCCTTCCTCTACAGGACAACACGTGCTGGCCTTGGAAGTTACCGCCACAGAGTCATAGAAATACGCACTCGAACTAAACGGTTTGATTCTTATTTCCCGTGCCGAACAGTCAAAAACTGGAACTCACTACCAGCGCACATATTTCGCTTCCGCTATGATCTCGGCTCTTTAAGGGGGGCGTGAAAAATCATCTTACTAGGGCGCCATAGTGTGGGACGCCATACTGTATTGTCTGCATTCACAGTGAGTATGGTGGTTAATATGTTGTTCGCTTGTTTACAACTATACTCAATCGCTCAATATACCAAAGTAGCACAGTCGGAAAGGAAATAAACCAATGGATAGAGAATAAAGTCAGGTATACAATAGTGAGTATGAAGCCATCCATCATTCAACTGTCACTAGAACACCTGACGGAGTAGTAATGCCTTTTGCAATACGTTGGAAACAGAAGTGATATTTTTTCTTCTATAAGTAACTTTTGCCCTAATTGATTCCAACATATACAATAATGGATAAATTATATACAGTGTGTACATGATTTATATATCAGACATCTAACACACAACGCTATCTAGTCCCAAATTAGGCGTAGCTTGTAAAATTGATACAAATACCTATACTTTTTTTATAAATACATTCATATTCATATTCGACTGCCTCATTGGTCTCGCGGTTGGCGTGTGCGACTGGTGATCATGAGGTCTCGGGTTCGATTCCCGGGTCGGACCAAATGTTTGTATGACCTACAAATATTTGTTTCGGAGTTTGGGTGTTTTCTATGTATAATATGTATGTATTTACAAAAAAAAAGTATATATGTATTTGTATCAGTTGTCTAGACCCATAACACAAGCTCTGCTTAGCTTGGGACTAGATGGCGTTGTGTGTTAGATGTCCGAAAATATTTATTTATTTATATTATACATAGAAAACACCCAAACTCCAAAACAAATCTTAATATATATATTTCTTGTGTGCGTGTGTATGTGACTGAACTCCTCCTAAACGACTGGACCAATTTTGATGAAATTTTTTGTGTGTGTTCAAGGGGATCTGGGAATGGTTTAGATTCACAAAAACGACTGGACCGATTTTGATGAAATTTTTTGTGTGTGTTCAAGGGGATCTGGGAATGGTTTAGATTCACAAAAACGTAAACGATGTTACGTGGGTCATAAACATGGCGGTACGAAGTTCGCCGGATCAGCTAGTATCATATAATATGCAAATCACACATACCCGGAATAGAACCCGAGACCTCCCGAGGCCTTAAATACAACATTCGCATACGCAGCCACTGCGCTACCGAGGCAGTCAAATGAAAATATATACATAAAGCATGGTTCCCCAAACCCATGCCTTACCCCGAAACGATATCGTTTGTCACCTATGTTTATGAAAGAAAACCTCAAAATCAAGTAATTTAAATCATTACTGTAGTCCATTCGTTTAGATAGTGTCGGTGCACAAGAACGCAATTATAGTTATTATTGTAAAAGATAAATATATTAATACAAACAACGCCGTAAACTGACAAATTATACATGCTTGTGGCCAGGCAATCAGGCGGGCCCTATGATTTTGTGGCGGCTTGCCTCACATGCAGCGGCGCCGGCGGCGCGATCAACGTGACCGTTTCTAAGTGAATAGACTATACAAGAGATTTATGGTCGGCGGTTATTTACCCAAGGACTTTAGGACCTTGGGAGTAAAAATCCAATTTGCACTTGGTTGGCTTTATAAACCTCAAACCGTTTCATTCCACCTTTTAAGTGACTGATCGGAAAAGTCAATTAAACAAGAAATAAGGAAAGAAAATATTATTTCATTTGCAACCCACGTCTTATTTAAACTGTCGTTCTAAAAAGAAAAGTTTGTCGCTGTAATAAATTTATAAAATGAATGAACTCGACATGAAGTAGAATATTTAAGAATATCTTGTTTGGAAAGGCATGTGCCGAAATCTGGGGGCACGGTCGTGCCCCCGCCAAGACGAGCCAAGCGAAGCGCAAGGGCACTACCTACCTTTTCTCGAAGTGTTTCGCCGTTCTTTTGAACCCTCATAACTTTGGTTCACAATATACCAGATAGTTCAAATTCTCAGGATATGATGTTATCAATAGACTAATCAAATATACAAAGTTTCAATTTCATAGCTCTGATATTTTGGATTTTACTGATACCTAAAAAACACCGATTTCGTCACTGACACACTGATGATCATCAAAACTGTTAGGGTACTTCCTGAAGTGCTAGAAAGCTGAAATTTGGTATGTAAACTAAGTTTAGTATACAAACAACAAAAAAATTCATAAACTTATTACTTTTGCCCCCAACCCCCAAATTTGGGGGGTGGAAGTTTGTATGAGACTTTCACAAATGTTTTTGCTAGAGGTTTTATTTTTGGTACACGGACTTTTTCGAAAGAAGAAAGAAGATGTACAAGAAATACAGTTTATAAAAAAGAAAAAAAAACTGCCTTAATCAACTTACAAAAAGAAATGAAATCCCACCATAAACATTTTCATGTAAAATGTTGCCAAGACGACTGCATATGGCTTAACCTGTGAAAAAGATATCAGATCTCATGTAGAGCCAAGGTTCTGAATCTACACGCCCTAACTCTACCAACCCTAACTTCATAAACTCTACATCTCAGAAAAAATGTACGGCTTGGCTGTTTCGTTACTTCAGAAACTAAATATTCGTATAACATATTACTTCAGAAACTAGATATTTGCAAACACAAAAGGAGTTCGTTTCCCCTTCGTGATGCTATGGTAGCGAAACAGCGAAGCCATACATTTTTACTAAGATGTAGAGTTTATGAAGTTAGGGTTGGTAGAGTTAGGGCGTGTAGATTCAGAACCTTGGCTCTACATGAGATCTGATATCTTTTTCACAGGTTAAGCCATATGCAGTCGTCTTGGCAACATTTTACATGAAAATGTTTTTGGTGGGATACTTTTTTACAAACTGCCAAAATGACTCTACTCTGCCTGATGGAAAGTATGAGTAGGATCTAAGAATGGTGGTCATCATCTCCATTGCGAATGTGGACAACGCAGCATTACCTTTTATGTCCAAACATGATACTTTATATTATTACAAGCTTTTATTTAGTTTCACCTGTCCCGATGTTTGTCTGTAATCAAATCTTGCAAGTTAAATTTGATCCACTTCTCGATTTCCTATTTGAGCTGAAATTTGAAATCTACCTTTAGTTCTGATGACAATGCAATTATGCAATTATTATAATCGGTATTATTATTAATCCAAAATGGCCGCCCCAACAAAATGGCAGCGTACATATTTCTGAACAACCCACCCAATATGGGTATCAAATAAAAGGGATTAAAGTATTTTTTTTATTAACAAGTAATAAAAGCTTGTTTTTAATAAACCTTTTTAAAATTAATCACTTGTTCGGTTTATGTTTTCAAAAAGCATTTACAAATTGAAACTATCAGGTGTAGCCGTTAGTGGAAAGAAGTTTCTGAGAAAGATCGATACTCCGCTCCTTTTTGTCATAGTGTAATGACATATAGATTAAACCCTTCCTTGATCACTGGTATTTTTAAGACTGTTTTTTAAATTAGAGCATTACTTACTGAGATTAGCGCATACAATCAAAAAAACAAAGAAACTTTCATAATAAACGCTTTATTAATATTAGTGTAGATTAATCAATAATAGTCTAGTGTAGCTAAAAATAAATTCATTAATGAAAAACCGAATTAATACCAGGTTGTGTTATCTAGATCGGGTTATCATTGTTAGACAACCGTTACAAAAGTTAAGTACATAGTTTCTTTTCAAGAGTAGAATAACTCTTGAAAAGAAACTATATGAGTTCCCAAGCGTGAAAGATTTACTTGTAATCATTAAATCGTTTCAGAATAATAAAGTTTTTTTATTTCCGTTCATTTTATAACTTATTTATACCTAAAGTTAAAATCGATTCTTTTTAAGCTTGTCTCTTTTCAATTACTTTTAATTTGACTATTATAAATAAACCATATTGATTTGGTAAAAATCGCGTGTGCAGCCGGCTCCATCGAATTATAAGATGTTGTCACGTCAAAAAAACTTTATAATCCGTTCTAATTTCAAAACGTTTAATAAAAGTAACGTTTAAAATACTTTTATTCAATGAATGGCTACACCTGACAGTTTCAATTTTGTAAAGGCCTATCTATGGTTTATGAAAACGTGAACCGAATATCCAGTGCCATGTTTGGACACGAAAGATAATCAATTTTATGTGCCTACGTACCTTTAATGAATGGCTTTCATGTGATTGAGTGTTAGCCATAAATAATAAACTGTTATGTGTACCATCATAATATATTTTATGTGTTTCGTTAACTCCTTAAGCGGATTATAAGCATTTGAATATAGATATATATATATATAACATAAGTATTTTTATAGCTATCCTTTGCAAGGTTACCTAAAAGCAGTGAAGGTACTCATCACTTTATCTTTCAAGTAATAATTTCAAACTTAAGCATATCCCATACGTGCTAAAGGTCAATTACCGGCTTAACAAAATAATATCAATATTAATATTTTATGTCCTTCACATGCACAAATAGTTGACAAATATCAGTCTAATAAATATTAAAATTCAGAATACTTTAACAACACGCCGTATATCAAATGTTACAATTGAATTATCTTAAAAAAGTTTCACATGTCGTATAAAGGCAATTATTTGACCCTTTTGTCATTTCTATTTCATATTTCTGTGACATTACAATTCTCAGAAATGTGAAATACAATTTCTTTCAACAACATTCTGTTTATGTTTTATATAAAATTGAAAATATTTTATTTGTTTAGACATGCCTGTCAGTGATGTGGTTAGCGATACTAACTGCTTGGCATAAGGTGGAGGGTTCGATTACCAAAAACATAATTGAAGATTAATTTACAATTGCTTACTATTCTTCCATACTCCTATACTTTTATTAAATATTTTAAAGGAAATGGGGCAAACGAGCAGACGTTTCACCTGATGGTAAGCGAAACTGACCATAATAATATTATAAATTCGAAAGTAGCTCTGTCTGTCTGTCTATCGGTCTCTTATTTTTCACGGCTAATCCACTGAACCAATGTGAATTAATTTTGATATGGAGATAGATTTGACCTTGTAGAAGGACATAGGCTACGATTTGTCGCCGTAGTAAAAGAACAAAAGCTAGTGTACAAAATAGTGTTTTATTAAATTTCATGATGAATAAGGCACATAATTAAGTCGTTGACCATAATTCAATCTAATAAATAAAAGCTACGGAAATAAAAGTTCGTGATGCTATAAAAATTTAGGCTATTTTAACCTTTGGCATATAAGAGACAAGGTGTAGTTTCCAATGTTTACGAAACTTGTTTCAAAGAACGAAGTTTGACCTTCAAATTTTCATAATGTACTCGAAATCAAGACCAGATATTCTGCTTTGATAGATAATATAATTATAACTTAGAAATAGGCAGATAATAATAATGTTCTTCTAGTCGATTACGGCCAGTCTCCACGGAGACCAGCCAACTACGGAGGAGATATAATAGTACACAAATGTGTGCGCAAACACTCTCTGTTCCCTCTCTCTCATAATCCGATGAGGCGGTTAACTGACACGATCGGGAAGAGATCAGGCGCAGTATCGACAGCTTTACGTGCTTTCCGAGACACGGGGGTTCAGACCCCGAGCTGTTATTAAGTATTTCTATAATCAGAAAAACTCGATAACACTTTTTGGCCCGACAAGGGATTTGAACCCGAGGCCTCTTGATCAGCAGTCGCATACGTCGATCGCTAGACCAACGAGGCAGTTGAGGCATATGCTACCCTACCCAGATTCCTTATAAAAATATGTAAAGGTTTCTTCTTCTTTCACACATATGCTATAAAACTGATATTCTGGTAAAATCAGTTGAACTAGTAGCTGACCTCAAATAATTTTGGGATTACTAAAGGATAGGAAGAAGGTGGGTGTTCAATTTTCTCGCCAATGCAACCTTCACCTTGGGAAGTTTATAATGCTAGTAGGGCCCATTTGTACAGGCATTAAATCGCTAACCTAATTCACTAGCGAGAGCAATAAACCTTTACGGCGATTCACCGTGTTCTTAATCTAAACTAAAATCATCAAGCACTTATTGGAGTTGTGTGGCTTCCTTGTTCTCGGCGCCGTTGACGGGGTACCCCACTGCTTTGTCTTGGTACGTTCACACTAAGATGCTCCAAAGTGCTGTATATCTTTCAAGGTATTCGAATTACAATAAACTCGTATTAGCTATCACGGATCACGCCCTTTTGAACGCGCCTACAAAAACTCGCGAGTCCAAACCAGACCAATCATAACGGTGACCGACGAAAACCGAGTCTTTGGAAAATTAGCTTAATATCAATTCAATTTGCTTAAACCGACAATCAAATGCGAAAAACGTGTTCGGCCGGCAAGCGTCTCTATAGTATTATCTAACCTCAAACGTCAAAACGTCAAACAAGAAAAAGTGACAATCAAAATGTTGCCATTATAACGACGTTTAATTTCTAACAGTGGGAATTGAAACCATGACCTTCTACTTAACAGTCAAGGTCACTGACCTTGACTAAATCAACCAACCCATCATCAAGAAGAACGGAACACAACATAGATAATATAGGAACTATCTATCTATCTAACAAATTTAAGCAATAATTCACATAAATTTCTAGGAATGTATACAGAATAAACCAAACGGTATGTAGTTCTAACTTTGTGGCTCCGACAAGGGAAATGACTTGTCCAAAACCCTTGTGCTTTGCTCATCAAATTCCAACCCATAATTTTCCCTTTATCCTACATAATTGGATCATGAACTTTACCGATTTCGGGAGCGATCATAAATTAAATTAAAGTATTCCGAAGAGGTTCAGAATTTGATTGGAAGTTATTGGTCTGACGTAATTCGGTATTCGGAATTCGTCAATTTGGACAATTAAATGAAAAGTTAGTTTAATTATGAGGTGTTCAGAAACAAGAAAGTTCTTGTGTTTTGTGATTAAAGCAATTAATTATTTATGAATTGTATGTTTGTTAAAGGACAAAGTAGATAAACTCGTAAAACTTCCTCTAAACGGAATACTGCCGCAAGTTTTGCTGCAGGCGATTAGTTACTTCTTTCCAAAGGAATGGTAGGTACAGAGTTAGCAACACCGATGGAACGAGTTTTGGCCTGTTTCAATTACAATCTTCAGATAGTATATACTTATTGTCATTAAAGTAGTCACCTACGATCGAGCAATGAAACTCGTTCTATTAGTATCACGATAGTACCTGCGGAATAATAATTATGCTAGAACTCGGACATCAGCAAAGTCGTGTATACGTTTTTGACTTAAACCAACTAAAAACACGGTTAAAATGGAGGGCAATAAAATAAATGAATTTAAACCGTATAAACAATTATTTCCTTCTATTGCTTTCAGTTCTAACCTGGCTTTCCCATTCATAGTTCCTATTTTTCTTTTTTTAGTCTTTTTAACGTGCAAAGTGGTCGGAAACCCTGGTCGCGGGAAGCCGTTAGATGCAGGCAGCACAGGACTGGTTGGTGTGGGAGTCTTAGGGGAGGCGCGTGTCCAGTAGGGACGTGCTTCAGCTATCATTTTTTTTAAAAGCCTGTCCTTTAGTAAGTTTTAAGCATTGTATGCAAATTCTGACATTTATTTTCTTACATTTATTTCTGGATGTCATGGAACAGGCTTCTGACCTAATTTTCTTTCTTTACAACTCCCAAAGTACCCAACATTGGACCTTCAATACTTCCCAGACTATATCCTCAAGAATATAGACTTTAGTGTATGTATGGTCATCATAATTACGGCATATAAGCGGGACTGTTAAGTACAACAGTTTGAAAACGTTTTAAAGTTTCGCATAATTTGATTAATTATATACGAAATTAATTTTGTAGGTTTCAGCATACTTTTATTATTATATAATATAACATATTTAGTAAAAATTATCATTTCAGTAGGGTTAGAACTCTTCGTTTTTAATCGACTTCAAAAAAGGAGGAGGTTCTATGTTCCACTGTATGTATTTTTTTTCTTTCTGTTTCCGAACAGTTATTTTCCAATTGTTTTCTCAAAACGCATTGAGGTTATACGCTATGCGTAACATTGCAAAGGGTTTTGGCATGTCTCTTTTATGGCTGAACTCTATGGAAATCCGTTAATGCAAATGATCTATCTATATAAATCTATCTATATATATAAAGGCTATCAGAAATCTTGGATGAAATCCAAAATTTGTGATATCATTCTTATAACTGATCAGAGATGACGGTTGGATTTCGATCGTTTTGAATTTCTTGTTTTATTTAATTGTCCTGTATAGCTTGCACTGGAACTGTAGACATTTAAATTATGAGAAATGAATATCATTATCTTTATGTAAATATTTTTTTAATGTTCGACTTTTCATAAAACAAATTCCAAATTCTCCAAACTAAACTCTCTCTCTCTAAAACTCCAAACTCCAAATTTGTATTAAAAAGGTTATGAACGGGTATGAAGATTTCACGTATAGCCTGTTCATTTTCATAGTGTCATTTTGATCGTATACAATCAAGCCGCCTACGCAGTCTTCCCACTTTTTTTTTTTAATATTTAGGTACTTGCGCCGCATGCGGCTCCTTTGATTCGTGTCGGCGTTCCTTTGACAATGAACCGCACGGGCCAGGGCGGCACGATCAGAATGACACTATGAATATGAACAGACTATACTTTCACCGCGGGAGAGCCACGCTTCGACGTGAATGGGCCGGCTTGACCGCAGTGATACCACGGCCTCACAGAAAACCGGTGTGATATAGTGCTTGCGCTGTATTTCACCGAGTGAGTGAAGATACCGGAAGCCCATACCCCAACCCCTCCCCCTATCTCCCCCCCCCCCATCCCCCAAAGGCCGGTAACGCACTTGTGACGCCTCTGGTGTTGGTAGTAGTAGTTAGTAGCGGTCAGTGATTACCGCCGGCGATACGTCTGCTCGTTTGCCGGTCTATTCCATAAAAAAAATATATCTTTATACACAAATCAAAATAGACTACAGTCATTTCAAAAAAATCCAAATTGGGTAGGAAATTCGGCCACTGGAACCACATTTATTTCAGCAGTCTAGCACCACTCTGATTAATTAACCTTATAAACCAAACCTTCTGAAGATAACAGAGGATTTTCATCTACAAAAATTACTGTCTGAGGTTCAACAGGTGTATTTCCAACTACAATAACTTTTGTTCTACTTACCTACGTAAACTATATAGGCAGGAACATTTCCTTTTTTACTTAAGAAATGAGTCTACAATGTGCCGTCCAATTCCAATTAAGATGAAAGTATTTTACTGCAAAATTTTTGCTTTTTTTTGTACGAAATTATTTTCGGATTTAGTGTTGTGTATTTTGGTTTATTAATTTGGTTGTCCAAAGTTAGATATTTTTGCATTAATTGAAAGTTAATTTTCTCTGGTGGAGTTTCTAAATAGGGATCCTTAGAATTTCGAGGTGTTACTTTCACAGCAAATATCCATCTTGATCGGTTTTAGGGTTTAGTTGTCAAGAATAAAACGCCTTGTTATTTAAGTCAAAAAACATATATAACTGGTCTTTCGGTATTATAACATTTCAGAAATACTTCTCTGCACACTTAATAACTGTATAGGGTACTAGCTTTTACACGCGGCTTCGCTCACGCAGACTTTCATCCCCTGATTTACCCCCTTAGGGGTGCAATTTCCAAAATTCCTTTCTTAGTGCTCACTTACGTTATATAAAGAACCTACATGCAAAATTTCAGGATTCTAGCTTCAGCGGTTTGGGCTGTGCGTTGATCTCTGGGTATGTCAGTCAGTCACCTTCCTCTTTTATATATATAGATTAAGATACTTTACATTATATAATCCATAGCATTGTTATTCTATCCTATAAGTATAATTATAGTAACAAAATAAATGAAAATACTTTTTTTCCTCGGATCGTTATCTATCTTGATAGATATAGGTAGTAATACCATATTAAAACAGCTATTTAGAAGTTCAATGTAGAATAAACTCTTTAAAACAACCAATAAATCAGGCTCTAAAAAAATTCTTCATTGATTCTTTTAAATTAGATATCTGGTAGTTTCTTTGAAGAAAAATCCGTAAAAAATATATTATGGCAGTGAGGTGAAATAATACAAAATATACAAATAATATAAAATATACACTGACCAGGCAGCGTGGTAAATTACACTTATCTTCAGCAGTCAAATTGAAATTTAAGTTGTAGTATGTCAAAAAACTACAGAAGTATTTATATAATGGATCCTCTGTGAAGATATAATATTTTTAAGTATCTTTGGAACAGGCATGCAAAAGCATTGCTGGCAAAAGCAAATAATAAAAGTCATTGACACCTCTTCACTGAACAATCCTAATTCATATTAAATACTTTTCGTACCTAATATGGTATATGATGGTATGTCGTTACTGCCATGGAAGATGGGTAAGCCTTTGGTGTGGGACGCAACTTGCGTTGACACCCTCGCGCCATCTCATCTTCCAAGTACAGCTGGTTATGCCGGCGCTGCTGCTGCTTCTGCGAAAAGCCTCAAACGGCGTAAGTACCAAAATTTAATAGGTAATTACATTTTTGAACCGTTTGGGGTAGAGACGCTAGGTTCATGGGGTCCGAGTGCTCGCGCTATGTTTAAACAACTAGCCGAGCAACTGATTGACGCTTCTCGCGACCAGAAGGCCGGCCCTTTTCTAGCACAGAGAATCAGCATTGCCATTCAACGTGGTAATGCTGCCAGTCTTTTGGGAACGCTACCAGTAGGCGAAGATGTGGAGTTTTTTGACGCTTGTATGTAAATATTGTTATTTTTTATTTTATTTTTATAAATTATGGTTATGTACATAGGTCTCTATATTATGTAATAAATAATATATACTTTTCGTACCTTACTTTTAAAACGTGAAGTCTATTTAAAATACATATTACAAATAATATATACCAATAGAATTAGAATTGAATAGAGTAGATCGAAAAACACAAATATATGCCAACTGTTACTAACACAGATGCTTTAAAAAGGTCAAAATAGCTGCAAGTTACTTAGAAACTTATTACTTTCAGTTCCGAAACAATGGAATGGCTTTTAGTTTACAAGATAAAACTTTTAAAAGAATGTATTCACTATACTTATAGTGTTAAGTTGACAAATAAAAGTTAACTAATGATATCTCTCACGTAGCTAATTTGCCGCATACTACCCCATTTCTCAATCACCTGATATCTGCTTATGCTTTCCATAAGGCAGAGTAGTCATTTTGGCGGGCCATACATAAAAAAAAAAAAAACATTCTGTAACATCATATATTCGAAAGTAGCTCTATCTGTCTGTCTGTGAAAGCATGAAGATACTTTAATTCTTGTGGAAGAACATAGACTGCTCTTTATCGCGATAACCAACATATATGTGGACCGAGAAGCGGATATAAAAAATTGAAGTCAAATAGAAAGCGTGTGACGGTTGCCCTGCCTGTTATGTAGTCAGGTAGGTCATGGGTTCAATTCCTACCTAGGACAAATATTGTGAGACTAGCACGAAGATTTCTTCGTGATAGTCTCACCATGATAAGGAAAGTAAGATCTGATAATGGCATCCTAGAGAAATCGAATCGAACCTTGAAGTCGGTTTTTATTTTCTTAAAATTTTACTTGTTAAAATATAGTATTTAGAAATATACATATAAATATGTTTATCAGCAGGTACATTACCATAGTACAGGCTTGCTTAGTTAGTTTGGGATCAAACTGCACTGCGTAAAACATTTGAATCCATTATTATTGTTAAAATATTCTAAATTTATTTATTCGAGGTAGGAAGATTTTTAAAACAATAAAGTACCCTACCTATTAATTTCAATATAACAGAAACTTTTGGTATAAAATTTCCATAGGTTATTTAATATCTTACTAATATTATAAACGCGACAGTTTGTAAGTATGGATGGATGGATAGATGGATGGATGGACGTTTATTACTCTTTCACGCAAAAACTACTGGACGGATTTGGATGAAACTTTACAGTAATATAGCTTATACATCAGAATAACACATAGGCTACTATTTGCCTAGATTACCGACATATACGCGGGCGGAGCCGCGGGCAACAACTAGCTTACTATATTTGTACAATTGAAATATTACTAGGTATGCGTTGAAGTTGACGGACTCAATCAAAAAATAAGTGTGAGCTCGAATGGCTTCTAAATCTTTAAATCTTATACAGCTTTTAATATTATGCTCTACACTACACTATGCTACTGTTTTAATATAACATCAGAAATCTATATTGTCTTCTCTGACGAGGATGTTAAACGGACGTTGTCTCCGGCGGTGTCTATTTGATATTTGATATGCATTATGTTAAACAGCTGCGACGCTCCATTATTTACGGAAAAGCGCCACTCTGTTAAATAACATTTATTGCAATACGAAAGTTTTAGGTATACACAACCGTGATCACTTTGACGTATGCTGGCATCAAGGCTGAGTTTGATTCACTCAAAGAGCTGCCGGATCCCCCTTTGTCGTCAGACGAAGATTGCGGCTCGGCTCGCGTTGTGTCGTATTCAAAAGTACAACTCAGTCCGTAACGTAGTTTAGCGTGCTCACGTCATGCGTTCACGATTTATTTTTACCTCAAAAGTAAAACCGTTCTTGTATCTTGATTTATAGTGGCCTCATAAACGTTGCCCAAAATGATTCACGATGACACAAAAATATATTTATGAACACTTTCAACCCATTTTTCCCCCAAAAACAGACGCACCGAACTAAATGTTCTTCCGCATCAGGTTTTAGCCAGAATTTCTCCAACTGTGCACTTAAAAACACATCGCAAAAAGACATAGCAGGCCGCCTGCCAACTTTTCCGTTTCGAAGTCGAATTAAAAAAAGATGTTACACTAACTTTCGAGTAAATATAGCCATGGGTGAAAGAACGTGGCGTCTAGCACTGACCTCCTTTCTGCGTGATGTTGAAAGTGCGGAGCCTGTAGGAGTCCTCGTCAGGTTCCTCAGCTTCTTGTTGGTGTGTGTTGCGCGGGACGTCTAGGAAAGCGTTAGACCGACGAGGCTGATTGTGCTGACCAGGAGGTGGCCGGCGTCGTGCTGAAGCCTGTCGACGCACTTGTGGTGGAGTTTCAGCCTCGGCAAGGCGAGGCTCTGAACTATACCGAGCCCTGGTCTCCCTATCCAACTGCTGTTGCTGTTGTTGACGGCGGTGTCGCACAGATCGTCCGCCGGTTATCCGGGCGGATTGGGAACGCGCGGCAGGCCGGCGCCGAGGTGCCGGCGTGGTCTCCATTGGAGCCGCGAGAGCTTCCATACTCGCGGAAGCGGGAGCGCATATCGACTGCGAGCGCTTCGTACGTCCGTCGGTAGCCATAGTCGCGACGTTACTGAAGCTCTGAGTGGCCGCCCGCCCAGCGCGCGGGGCGGGCGGTTACTTGTTGCATTGTGGATTACGGCTTTAATGCTTTTAAATGGTACTAATTTGCGTGGTGTTCTTTTATTAATTGTAGTTAAATCTTTTGTGACGCATGTGGAATTAATGAAGTTTGTTTTCCTGTATGTGGTTGTGTGCTAAACGTGCTTTCGCTTGCAAAAGTTTATTCAGTGAATAGGCAACTTTACAGATCAGTGAGCCGTGCTCGTTGGGCCACTAAACTGGCCTATATTTATAGATTTAAAACTGTGCGTTATAGTTTTCTTTTGATTTAAAATAAAATGGATTATCGGTAATGGAGTTTACAACGTCGTAAAAAACCATTGAAACTTGCTAATAAAGTGATTTGAATTGAGCCAGAATCGTCTGGTTAGTATCATATTGTTTATTTCAGACTTATTAAACGTAACTTACTTTTTCCAGCTGATTAAAAATCACAGATGAAAGAGTATTGTGTTGAGATGAAAGATGTAGGTGCAAAGTAAGAATATTAGAATATTTGGCTGTATAAATATTTCAAGGTCACACATTCACGTATTGAATTAAGTGTCATAACTACCTACTAGTTCTTTTGGGGGCACAGTAGCTTAACTGAGCAACAAATGTATTTTAAATGTACAATTAAACTTACGTCAAAATATCATCGATTGTGCTCGTTAACTTTATTCAAGACTTGAGAATTTATGCATTTTTCTAAAATAATTATAAAACATTCTAAAATGGCAGGAGGGTAAGATTAAATAACTTGATTTTTCTTTTATTTCTTCGTCATTTATTACAAAATAGCTATTAGTGCTATTACAGTCATAACTTCAGAGCATTTGGGTAGGATTGGTCAAGAGATTAGGTTTTAAAAGTATATGTCTTATATTTATTTATTTATTTAAAAACTTTATGCACTAAGTTTGTACATCGGCGGACTTAATGCCCAGGGCATTCTCTTCCAGTCAACCTTTGGGTGGTGTAGAAATCTTTAAAGGTAGGTGCACAGAGGTTACATATTAAGTATCTTATATCTTATATCTGTGCGTCTAGTTATTATGATTCAAAATGGCCAATATTTAAACATTGTGATACGGTTCTCTTGGTGCACATTTTTGTGAACAATATTGTTCTGAGTTGCGATTGCATAAAATATTACAAAATAAATGTGTTTTTTTATTTTTATTTAGTACTTATACAGTCACTAAGGATATTAAGCTGGTGCTGAATAAAACAAATCTGCACGTTTGGCCTAGTGGTTTAACGGTCACCACGCCGTTTCCTACTTCGCCAAATGTCGTGGGTTCAAATACCACGTAGGACAACAGTTTGTGTGATCCACAAATTGTTGGTCTGAGTCTGGGTGTTCTTTGTGTCCGTTTCATGTATGTTTGTAAAGTCCCCCGCGACACAGGATTTATTCCTAGTGCGAGAGTTGTCTTTTTTTTAAAAAAAAGAGAAGAAATCGATGAAATTGTCTTTTAATTAACCAATCCCAAGTATTTGGTCCTGTAAGACTATTTAGGCTCAGATTTTTTAAAATACCTGTATAATAATAAACATTTTTTCGAACATCGGACACACAACGCTATTTCTTCGATAACACCATAATTTTACGTACCTAATATAAATATTATTAGCAAACCAAATATATTATTTTTAGAATACAATCTTACCAACTAAGTTCCATATCGTGGCAAAAATGTACACTGCTCGTAATAATAATAATAATCAAACGGCGCAAACCTGTAGTACTTGGTACTGATGATCGCAGGGAGGTATGGAAGGGCAAAGAACTTCATGGTCGATTTTATCGGGCCTTAAATGGGCCTGATATAGATTTTAAAGCATCTACGTCCTGGCTACAGTATGGTGATCTGTTCGGAGAAACCGAAGGTTTTGTCTGTGCGATTATGGATGAAGTTATCATGACGAATAACTATCGGAGGTATATCCTGAAGGATGGTACGGTCGACATCTGTCGGGCATGTCACCGTCCTGGAGAATCTATCAGGCATATTATTTCTGGTTGTTCTCGTCTTGCTAACGGCGAGTATTTGCATAGGCACAACCAAGTTGCCAGGATCGTACATCAACAACTTGCCCTGAAATACAAACTTGTGAGTTCAGAGGTGCCATATTACAGGTATGTGCCCGACCCAGTTCTCGAGAATGGTCGTGCTACGTTATATTGGGATCGATCTATTATCACGGACAGGACTATTGTTGCCAATAAGCCTGATATTGTGGTGATAGATCGATTAGAACGCCGCGCAATGATTGTCGATATCGCCGTTCCTCATGACGAGAATCTCGTGAAAGTTGAAAAAGAAAAACAAATAAAATATTTGGATTTATCTCACGAGATTGTCGATATGTGGAATGTGGATTCGGTGATCATTGTTCCGATAGTCGTATCTGCTCACGGATTGATAGCCAAGAGCCTTGACCAACATCTTAAGAGGCTCACGTTGGAGGGCTGGATCAAGGGTCTGATGCAGAAGGCAGTCCTTCTTGACACGGCTCGTATTGTGAGGAGGTTCCTGTCTCTGGAGCCCTAACCACCGGTTTCTTGGTCCCTGTACCCGAAGTCGGTGGTCTACTATTTTTTATATTTTTAAATGTATTTGTTTTTATATGTATATTTAAAAATGTAAATAATATGTATATATAAATGTAATAAAGAGAATAATAATCATCATTCGTAAGAACTACTATTTATCAACCCTCTTTCACTTAAAACAATGCGTCGTTTCCTCCAGGGAGACTTTGAAATTGTTTTTAATTGCTTTTACTATTGCCACTTCTAACTGACTAACTTTGTAAACTTACTTTTAATGTTTACTTTTAATTTTAACCTAATTCTAATAATTGTCGTTTCGAAATGAAACTTAATATGCTTGTATACTTATATAGATTAATCTATTCTATACAAAGAAATAAAATTGGAGTGTCTGTATGTTTGTTCCAGCTAATCTCTGGAACGGCTAGACCGATTTTGACGGGACTTTCACTGATAGGTAGCTGATGATATAAGGAGTAACCTAGGGTAACACCGCGGGGTTCAGCTAGTCCATAATAATATTATAAATTAGAAAATAATTCTGTCTGTCTTTTACGTCTAAATCGCTGAACCGATTTGGGTCAAATTCAGAATGGAGATTATTTAGTTCTTGCTGAAGGACCCATGCTACTATTTACCGAGACAACATACACGCGGGCAGAGCCGCAGGCAAAAGCTAGTAAATACAATAATTTAGATTAGCTATTGCCAGCAGTTTCGCTGGCGTAATTATTTCTTATTTGTGTTTCTAACTATGCAAACAACGAACTTAATTACAATAGTTCATGCCTTGTTTTACTTTTTTGGGTAAATTCACTTCTTAGCTCTCGGACATCCATTGTATTACGACAAACAAAGTTTTAAAACCTGAATTAACTATGGGCTATAAAATATACGCCTATGCATACAAAAAAATGAAAAAGTAACACTTTTGTACATTTAAAACTCGGAGAAAATTCACGATATTTTATACCCGAGTATTTTTGAGCTGTATTTGATTGTACGAATTTCTAAAGCCACACATTGAATGTAGATTCAAATGACACTACTAAAGCTTTTAAAGAATTAATGGAGTCTTTAATTGATGCCGTGGTGAGTATAGTACGGTGATTTGATTCAAATAAAGAGGGAACGTTATTGAATTTTGTTCGTTGCCGTTTGCCCATTTTACAAGCTTTTTATTAACTTGCAATGTATGTATGTATGCTTGTACGTTTGGGTGGAATCTTGCAACTCAATTTTGAAGCAGATATCTTCAACCGCCTTTGCTGAAACTTTGCAAGCAGATGTATACAGCGTGACAATACAATATTATAATGACATGGAGCTGATCTGATGCTGGAGCTGGAAGCTGGCCACAGAAACTCTGTATAGAAACGTCGCAACATCATCGAGTTTGGACTCGATTGATTCGTCTCGAGGCATTCCAGTAAAAGCTTGTTTTTAAAAAGCTTTTTAATTTAATTTATTATATTATAACTAACATGATTACGAATGCTAGGTTAGTATTTTGATATTATTTTTAGATTCTTCTGTTGTAGAAAGAGTAGTCGGATGAAGATTTACGTTGGATTTTCGATAATTGTCGTAACTTGGTTAAGAAAATAACAGTCAATGTGGTAAACGATTTAGGGCAGTAGTTTTGGTTGAATATAAGAAATGATTTTTTCTTTGCTTTATTTAGTACTAGCGAACCCACGCAAGGTTTTGGTATTGGTTTATTTATTTGGTATTTAGTACTAGCTAGTTATTTTAATTAAAAAACATGAACAAATCAAGTTATGGAATCAGGCGTTACTTTGTGGAAATCCATGTCATTAAATGCTATGAAATATATTTAGCTTTAATTCCGCGAGACAAATATCCAGGTCTGAAAGCAAGGCACAAATCCCACCGTCATGCATACTCACATGCACATATGGGTATCATGCATATGTACACATACAAAACAAGTGAGAAATAATTAGCATGCCATGCAACCAAACCTATACTCGACACGTGTTTCGCCCCTCCACGGGGCATCCTCAGGAGATGTTGACTCGTCGAGCGATTGAGCTCGAGTGAGCTCGCGCCACCGCTGTCGGCCCTTTATATACCGTTTCGATGACGCTATAATAATAGTCGATACAATGTCATAAAGACATCTGTGCCGAACTACCTGCAATCATACTAAGAAGTGGTGATGGAATTAAGTTTGTTTGGTCATTCAACAGTGTATATGCATTATTATTGTTATGTTTTGATATTTCTAACTGTTCCAACACACTCAGCCGGAAACCCTTATCGCAAACATGCGGAATGTTATAGGTATTGTTGCCGCTCAAGGAGTGGCCGGTGTCTATTAAATGTTATTTATCTGGATGGCCATTCCTGTGAGCGGCAACATGTTCCCTGTACCTATTTACAAAAAAATGATTGCACCGGGGTCTATGTGGGTCAGACAGGCCGTAGTTTCCAAATTAGGTACAGGGAACATGTTGCCGCTCACAGGAATGGCCATCCAGATAAATCACATGTTGCAAAACATTTAATAGACACCGGCCACTCCTTGAGCGGCAACAATACCTATAACATTCTGCATGTTTGCGATAAGGGTTTCCGGCTGAGTGTGTTGGAACAGTTAGAAATATCAAAACATAACAATAATAATGCATATACACTGTTGAATGACCAAACAAACTTAATTCCATCACCACTTCTTAGTATGATTGCAGGTAGTTCGGCACAGATGTCTTTATGACATTGTATCGACTATTATTATAGCGTCATCGAAACGGTATATAAAGGGCCGACAGCGGTGGCGCGAGCTCATTCGAGCTCAAACGCTCGACGAGTCAACATCTCCTGAGGATGCCCCGTGGAGGGGCGAAACACGTGTCGAGTATAGGTTTGGTTGCATGGCATGCTAATTATTTCTCACTTGTTTTGTATGTGTACATATGCATAATACCCATATGTGCATGTGAGTATGCATGACGGTGGGATTTGTGCCTTGCTTTCAGACCTGGATATTTGTCTCGCGGAATTAAAGCTAAATATATTTCATAGCATTTAATGACATGGATTTCCACAAAGTAACGCCTGATTCCATAACTTGATTTGTTCATGTTTTTTAATTAAAATAACTAGCTAGTACTAAATACCAAATAAATAAACCAATACCAAAACCTAATAGGTAATTATATTTTTGAACCGTTTGGGGTCGAGACGCTAGGTTCATGGGGTCCGAGTGCTCGCGCTATGTTTAAACAACTAGCCAAGCAACTGATCGATGCTTCTCGTGACCAGAAGGCCGGCCTTTTTCTAGCACAGAGAATTAGCATTGCCATTCAACGTGGCAATGCTGCCAGCCTTTTGGGAACGCTTCCAGTAGGCGATGAAGCGGAGGAATTTTTTGGCGCTTGAATGTAAATATTGTTGTTTCCTTTTTTTTTTAAATTTATTTCCTAGTATTTTAATTGAATTTTAAGATAATATATTATGTTGTATGCTAGTACTTGTATATTTGTTCAACCCAAGGAATATTATACAGAAATTACACTTAGACATCGAATAAATGATCGTCTCCACAAATTCACGTGAGCTTGACCCAATATTAACTTCGGAAGTTTATAAATTTTGTTTCAAATTAATCGCACCTGGCTTTGAGATTTAACTTTGGGATTCTCGTCGAGGATATGAAGTTAACAATTACTTTTTCATAGACGGTTTAATATTGTACAAGAATATAATCACAATAGCCATTAACAATAATCACAAATTTTAACAAAAAAAAACTGACTTCAATCTGGACCAAATTGAAATGGGACCACACGGGAAGCACCAGCTTTCAGATAAAAAAATAATCATCAAAATCGGTTCACCCAGTCGAAAGGTATGAGGTAACAAACATAAAAAATAGTCGAATTGATAACCTCCTCCTTTTTTGAAGTCGGTTAAAAAGAAAACGCCTTAACGCCTTAACGCCTGATACTTAGGCGTTACCTACGTTAGGCTTACATAAAATTCTAGTAGTTTAAGGCGCCTTTTAAATCATAATAAATAGATATTGATATTACATATCGATATCATAAACTTTTCTCTGTTAACATCAATGGTTACTGTACGGTTGGCCTAGTGGCTTAAGCGGTCGCCACGCTGCTTTCTACTACGCCAATTTTGAGGGTTCAAATCCCACATGGGACAAAACTTTGTATGATTTAGAAATATTATTTCTGACTCTGGGTGTTTTTCGTGTTTGTTTTATGAATGTTTGTAAAGTCCCCCACAACACGGGATATTGATACTATAATATACCTATACTAATATTATATATAATATGTTATATATATTATATATAATATGAGTATAGGTATATTATAGTATAGAAGATATTGTTTTAAAAAGACAACTCCCGCATCATCAATATCCCGTGGTGTAGCTGAAGAGTTTGTTTATTTGTTTGTTTGGACGCACTAATCTCAGGAACTGCTGGTCCGATTTGAAAAATTCTTTCAGTATTGAATAGTACATTTATCGAGGAAGGCTATAAGGAAGCTATAGGCTACATATCATCACGCTAAGACTAATAGGAGCGGAGCACCAATGAAGAATGTTACAAAAACGGGCGATTTTTTTTACGCTACGGGCAATAGGAGACGTAAACGACGTTGCGTGGGTCAGCTAGTTAATAATAATCATCAGCTTGTCAAACCTACTTAATTTCCATAAATACTAGCATGTACCCAACTATTTGGTCATTCGGGAGTGGGTAGGAAGGGCAAATGATCCAAGTCACAGACATTACTATTTAACTTTTACATTTCTTTAACTCAACACAGTTCAGTAACTACAGTCTATTAAAAGTTTCATTCTGCAAACCAATAGTCATTATATTCTTTCAGAACTGAAAGTAATAAGTTTCTAAGTAACTCGCAGCTAATTCGACCTTTTGATAGATCGTATCACACCAATAAGTGACGTCACAAATGTATATTACTCTTTAGAACACGCCAAATTCATACCTACATATATAAGGAACAATGTAATGAGCTTATTTGAAAGAACATGCTACAACTTTAGAAGTAAATATTTACGGTTGTGTTCACTTCTAAAAGCATAAGAAAGGAACTATAAATAAATAAATAAAAATAGCCTTTATTTCCTGTAACCTGTATACAATTTTTTTTTTTTTTTTTTTTAATCTAGTTTACATTATAGGTGCTAATAATTTAAACTAAAATGATATCTGATCAACTAGCATTATCAGTAACCAGGTCAGGTTGTCTTCTGACATAGGCCTCCTCTAATTCTCTCCACTTGTTTCGGTCTAGAGCAGTTCTTCTCCATCCCTTTGGCAGATCGTCTTCCTATCTTTTTACTGGCCTTCCTCTATGTCTCTGCCCATGCCTGGGATACCATTCCGTAACTTTTTTAGTCCATTTCTCTGCTTTTGATCTCCACATATGTCCTGCCCATTTCCATTTCAAAGACCTTGTTTTTATTCCTACATCTGCCACCTTCGTTATTTCTCTAATTTTTGTAGCTTTCCATTTATCCTTTAGTCGTAGATCCAGCATACTTCTTTCCATGCCTCTTTGACACACTCCTAATTTTTGCTCAATCTTTCGTGTGGATGGCCAAGTCTGGCAACCGTATGTGAGACACGGAAGGATGCAAGTATTGTACAATTTGGATTTTTCATAAACAGGTATGGTTTTGTTTTTCATGACCTCTTTGAGAGACCAATATCTTTGCCAACTATTATTTATTCTTCTGTCCACTTCTTTGATAGACAAGTCCTTTACCGCTATTATTTGTCCCAGATATATGTACTCGTTGACATACTCGATCTCTTCTTGTCCCACTTCTATCTTAACTTTAGCTTTGTTCGTCATCACTTTAGTCTTATTTGCATTCATTGATAATCCAGCTTTTCACTTTCTAGTGACAGTTGTTGTAACATGTTTTGTAGTGTTATTGGGTCTCTTGCAAATAAAATGAGATCGTCTGCAAATCTAAGGTGGTGTAGTTTTTCTCATTTTATATTGATTCCAAGCTCGTCCCAGTTAAGTTGTCTAAATATATTTTCTAACACAGCATTAAAAATTTTTGGTGACAGAGGATCTCCTTGTCTAACGCCTTTTTGAATTTCAAATTCATCTCCAATGTGTTCTAATTGTATTTTGGCTGTGCTATTCTCGTATATTTGTTTGATGATTCTACAATATTTCTTTTGCACGCCCTGGTTTGCCAATGACTGCCATATGTAAGTATGTTTCAAGGAATCAAATACTTTATTGTAATCCACAAATGACAGATAGTATGGTTGATTATATTCGTTACATTTTTGGATTACTTGTTTAACAACATGTATGTGGTCAATTGTTGAGAAATCAGAACGGAATCCTGCTTTTTCCTTAGGCTGATTACTATCAAGTTCTTTAGTTAACCGTTGCAATAAAATTTTCGAAAAAACTTTGTACAAGTTGGTCATCAGACTAATGGGTCTATAATTATTCATGTTCTTTCTATCCCCCTTTTTATGCATTAATATTATTGTAGACGATGTCCATTGAGACGGTATCTTTTCTGAAGCCAGCCAGAAAGGAACTAACTAACACTTAAATGCGATAATTTGAATTATATAATTCAACTAGCCGACCCACGCAACCTCGTTTGCGTCTCCTATTGCCCGTAGCGTGATAATTTTCCCCCGTTTTTGAAACATTTATCATTGGTGCTCCACTCCTATTGGTCGTAGCGTGATGATATATCGCCTATAGCCTTCCTCGATAAATGAACTATCCAACACTAAAATAATTTTTCAAATCGGACCAGCGGTTCCTGAGAGCGTTCAAACAAACAAATTCTTCAGCTTCATATAATAAGTAGTATAGATTCTCAAGTGCAGGGACGGATCTCAAAATAGTTTTTTCAGAGTGCCTTTGTAATTGGTCAATGAAACTCGCAGATAAGGACGTTACGTAGAACTCACAAAGCTAGACAGCTGCCTAGAATCTAGTTAAGTCCAATCTCACAGTAGCTGTCTGGTACAGGTTCATCGGCCTCACAGACGCGGTTAATAACTGAGATAATTGTCTTAAGTGTGAGTCGATGCATTCTAGACGGGGATCAGACTAATTGTTATTAATGTATTGGTTTAACTAAAGTTAAATGACCTATATTAGTGCATGGACTTAACTATTTAGTAATACCGTTGGTCCAGCGATTATCGATTTTTACAAGCTTTTATCAACTTGAAATGTATATATGTATGCTTGTATGTACGGGTGGAATCTTGCAACTCAAGTTTGAAGCAGATATCTTCAACCGATTTTGCTGAATTTTGCAAGCATATGTACACAGCGTGACTATACAATATTCCAGTAAAAGATTGTTTTTAAAAAGCTTTTTAATTTAATTTATTATATACTAGCTGTGCCCGCGACTTCGTCCGCATGGAACAGTGACTTTGTGTAGCATTTTTAAATATTGAGGCTAATAATTTTCTACAAATAAAACACACACGTTTCACTATTAAAAACTTATTTAAGTATTTATTTATATAAGTACATAAAATATAAAGTACATATTTATATGAGCTTATTTCGACATTCGACATGGCTAAGGCTTTGGATCGGGTCTGGCACCGCTCGCTTTTCTCCAAGCTCTCGGCATTCGGTCTGCCTCCTAGACTCGTGTCACTGCATTGACGCTTTTCTTCATCAGGGCCGCATTAGGGTTCAGTCCTGACGCCCACGCTATCTCTTCTTCATATCAATGACATGTTAGCCCTAGGCAACGTATATTGCTATGCAGACGATAGCACAGTTCATGGGCGATATTTTGGACAGCGGGCAGCCATGCTGGCAGACGTTGAGGAAAATCGACAGAAGCTGAGCTCGACCGGGTTTTGAACCGAATTTTAAAATGGGGTGAAGAGAATCTGGTCGAGTTCAACGCTAAGAAAATACAGGTGTGCGCATTCTCTACCAAAAAGTCTCCATTTTTTTTACCTCCCCACTTTTCAGAGCACTCAACTGCCACTACGGGATAAGCTCGGTGTCCTGAGCATGGATATTTTCCGGGACCTCAAACCACGGAAGTACATCGAGAGCATCACTAAGGCTACCTCGCGGAAACTTGGCGTTCTGAACAGGGTGAGACGGTTCTTCGCGCCCGAGCATTTGTGTTTTCTTTATAAGACCCAGGTTCACTCGTGCGTGGTGTACTGTTCTCATCTTTGTGATGGATCCGCGCAGTATTTGCTTGGTGCTTTCGATCGGTTGCAGCGGCGAGCAGTCCGCCTTATCAAAAGTCCCGAAGCCACCGAGCTCCTTGAACCTCTGCAGCTGCGTAGAGATATTGCCTCTATAGCAGTCCTCTACCGCCTGTATCATAGGGAGTATTCTAAAGAACTCTTCCAACTGGTCCCCCCTTCTCCCTTCCTCTGCAGAACAACACGACCTGGCCTTGGAAAACACCGCCTCCGAGTCTTAGAAATACGCTCTCGAACCAAACGGTTTGGTTCTTCCTTCCTGTGCCGAGCAGTTAAAAACTGGAACTCACTACCAGCGCAGGCAGCGCACGTGTTTCCCTTCCACTATGATCCCAGGTCCTTTAAGTGGGGCGTGAAATTTATTGGTGCGTGAAAAAGCATCTCACTAAGTCGTCATAGTGTGGGACGCAATACTGCATTGTCTGCTTTCGCAGTGAGTATGCTTTCTCCCACTGTTGGATTCGGCTTGAGTTTTCCATCAGACTGACCAGAGTCACTTTGGCAGCCTTAAGTAAAAAAAAAGTACAATTTTATTATGTGCGTTTTTTGTTTTGCCACCTTTTGCCAAAATATAGAGATTTAGCGGATTTGATACACGTGGGTAAGCTTGCCCATGGGGAAAAAATGAACTGCAACTTTAATCGTCTTTCCTTGGGCTTTGATAATATTGTTGTAATATTGTGACAGTAAAAATACAGGTATGACATTCCGCAAACTACACGGGGTGACGTCACTATCCAGTTACCACTTTATAGCAACATAACATGAAATGATTAAACATTTTCATTCACCATTCTATTTAAAAAAATGTAAAATGCATTTAAATTTTTGTTTTGTGTGCATAATCAAACAAAATATTTGAATTTAAATATATGAAAACGTAAAACTTTATTTTTCTATCTAATTCAAAAAGTTAATAATGGTGGTTGGGAGTTATTATTTCATACTACTGGTAACACTGAAACGTGCTATGTCAGTGTTTTTCCGTATGTCGTTATCTTCGTTACACGCATAAGTCTGTCTCGTTCAGTGCTAGCGTATACAGCTATTCTCAAATATTTATTTGTATTTATAGTATAATAACAAAATGATTTGTTGATCTATTAGGAACTGTAAGAGCAAATCTATAAAAACCTCTACAAAATTTTTTTTTGATCAAAGCAAATGCTTCTAAAAGACTATGGGCAGAAGCAATACTACATAATCATTCGAACCCCTTCCAGAACTTTGAAAGGTGAAACACCCTTTTAAAGAATGGATTAATATAATACAATCATCTCTACGTGTGGAGCCGGAAAAAAAACGGTCCCACTTTCAGCTTAGTGAGTACCCATTCCTTTCTGATTAAATGTTAGACTACCGACCCTTAAAATCATCTTTCCTGAAATGACGTAGTTCTGGGCTGACTCTCAGTCTATATAGTTTGTCCCTCACAATCAGGATCAAAACTTATATATTAAAATTATTTACTGAATTTTAATTATTGACTAAGTAGGTTGTAAAATCTCCCCAAAAGTATAAAGTTTGAGAATGATGACGTCATCTCGTGCTGTAATTTGGAATGTCATACCTGTATTTTTATATCATGGTAACAGCTTTGTTTATTCGTTGGCAAGACGCCCGGCGTAGGTAACGCGCATGCGTATGGCGAGTGAACCGCCCGACTTCTATACAACCCTTATTCCCCCCTTTAAACCCCTTACAACCCTTTTTTCGCATTAAAAAGTAGCTTATGTTCTTTCTCAGGCTCTAGACTATCTGTGTATCAAATTTCATTGAAATCGGTGCAGCGGTCTGGCCGTGAAAGCACGACAGACAGACAGAGTTACTTTCGCATTTATAATATAAGTATGGATATAACTCACACTTTGTTTATATTTCTTTGTATTTATTAGGACCCCATTATGTATTATTATTCACTTTAAATTATACATCATACTATTTTTTTTTCTTCTTACGTATCTTTTAACACACCACACACTACCCTTAAAAAAGGAAACTACTTTGTACTTTCTCCTAGTCTTAATTTTCTCTTCATCCAATGGTTTCCTGTACGAGATTGCCTTCGAGCAATAAGGCCGCCACTTGTACCTACATACCTAGTTTTAAGTCCATTTTATAATCTTCTGGTGTATAATAAAGATATTATTATTTATAATAAGGTTTTCTTTACAAATCTATACTAATATTATAAACGCTGGATGGATCGATGGATGGATGTTTGTTACTGTTTCACACAAAAACTACAAAACGAATTTGGATGAAACTTTACAGTAATATAGCTTATACATCAGAGTAACACATAGGCTACTTTTTGCCGCGATAACCGAGAGCGGACGAAGCCGGGGGCAACAACTAGTATAAAATAACTATGTAAATAACTATGTGTAGCTTAGTTATCCCAGTAAAAGTTTGCCAATGTCCTTCTTCAAGGATCAAAGTATCTCCATGACAAATTTCATTAAATCGGTGTAGCGGCTGCCGTGAAAGCGTGACAGGCAGACAGAGTTATTTTCAATTTTATAATATTAGTATGGATATTTACTACATAGTTACTGTGGCAGTATTAATTCTATATAAATAATATTATTATGCTCAATTATTATGTTCGTTACCCTACACAAATTAATCAAGGCGTGCGTGTTCTGTTAATGGAATGTGAAGTATTCATATCTGACATTAATTTCTCTAGTTATGTTGTACTAGCTGTTGACCGCGGCTCCGCCCGCGTGTATATCGGTTATCGCTACAAATAGTAGTCTATGTGTTATTCTGATGTATAAGCTATATTACTTTAAAGTTTCATCCAAATCCGTTCAGTTGTTTATGCGTGAAAGAGTAACAAACATCCACCCATACAAACTTTTGCGTTTATAATATTAGGTCTTTAGCTATGAAATTGCCTTTCTTCAGTACTGGTCATTTCAAATAAAAAAAAGTTTGTAATGGCTCTGTATTCTAAATTCAAATTAATTTTGTTTTAAAACCATGACATTCTATTTACAAACTCAGTGTTTTGTTTTTTGATTAGCGTTGTATTTTCATTACATTTGAACATTTTTCGTCATAATGGATACTTTAAAAATTCGTGTAATTATAGAATATGAGTTCCGTCGTGGCACCAACGCGACACAAACGGCACGTAACATCAAAAACGTTTACGGAGATAACTGTACAAACGAACGCACAACCCGTTATTGGTTTTCCCGGTTTCGTTCTGGAAATTTTGACTTCAAAATGAAGCTCGTGGTCGTCCGGAGACTTTGGACTTTGACTTAAAGGCGATTGTGGAAGCTGACGAAACTCAATCTACAGCTGAGCTAGCAGAAGCTTTTAATGTAAGCATCAAAACAATATCGATCCATTTGCGACAAATTGGCAAGGTAAAAAAGCTTGATAGATGGGTGCCCCACGACCTTCCCCCCAATGTATCCCTACGTTGTCGTCGTGGTGGGGCTTGCGTGGGTCGATGATTTCTGGGGCTATGCCGGTAGAGCCACTCATGCCGGATAGGCCCAGAAGGAGACTCCAGACTAAATGGGATACGAGACGGAGTCTTCACAGGCTGCCGCGTGGGGCACTCTAAACGTCCCTCTGCTCTAGCAGAGAGCGTATTAGAGTGCCAGTAGTTCCAAGAGGGACAGGGGGCGGACGGATCCGGTCTGTTGCAGACCCCGTCCGGCCCAGCCGTAATCCTGAACGGACAGGACCGGTGGCTCTTCGAAGCCACGAGGACGTAAACCTCTATAAAAATACCCCAAGCTCACGCTCTGACGCCTGGCAATGAGCTGAATCGCTGGAGGGAGTCCAGTGCCAAGGGCGTCCTCTGTCGGAGGACATTAAACTTCAAAAACTATGATAATGGACAATATTAGGAGAAAACCTACCCAGGAGGGTCCAGTCGGCTCCGGCAGCCCCCAATCGTATTATGGGGGGGCACCCAATGTCACACACGCCCGTCGCCGAGCGTCAAATCCGGCACCGATACAGCGAAGGACGCGCCAAAAGAGACGAAGAGGCAGACGCGGAACAGCAGAGGGCAGTTCCGAAAGGCGAACACCCTTCTGTCTTCAGTCTCTACTGAGGAGATTGCTGCGGCTCGAACGCCTGCAGCGGTGGGGCTCCCAGAAGTCGATCCGACTGCTGGGAGCCGAAGAACAATGGAACGCACGCGTTCCAAGTCCGCCGTGGTTGTCACGGGCGGCGGTTCCGGTGCGAGGATGGACGCACCGGAAGCGATGGAAACGGAGGAAGAAGGCCGGAAGCGCGGTCGCCCCACTGGCTGCGAGAGTGACATCGCTCAGGCGATGTTGCCTCCAAAGGTGGCGAGCAGTCGGAGGGAGCGATCGCTGACCCCGGTGCCGGCCCCGTCAGGTTCCGCCTTTTGTAGGGCAGATTCCTATAGGCGGGCTCGAGCGGACGGCGAACTGCAGGCGGAGGAGGAGATCGCTGGTCTCCTGCTCAAGATCGGGGAGCCGGTGGTGGGGGATTCAGTTCCCAAACACCGACCTCCTTGCAGGAGAAGGCGCAGGCGGCGGTGGCCATCATAAACAAGGTGGCCACCAAGTCAGTGAACCTGAAGGGCCCTTTTGTGAGGGCCCTCAAGGACTCCTCCTCTGCCATTGCGGAGGTCGTGGAGACCCTAGCTGGAGACGTGGCTCGCCTCCATGCGGCCAACGACCGCTTGACGGAGCAGGTTGTAGGCTTAGCGCCCAATTTGCAGTTTTCCGGGCGGAGCGCTCTGAGCGCGAGGCCCCTGTCCCGTCTGCGTCCCAGCCGGCTCCGGCCCCGGCCACGTCTGCGTTGCGGCCGGCCCCGTCTGCGTCCCAGCCGGCCCCAACCCCGGCCCCGTTTGCGTCGCGGCCGGCCCCGTCTGCGTCTCGGCCGGCCCCGTCTGCATCACGGCCGCCCCCGTCTACGTCGCAGTCAGCCCCTGCTGTCCTCGGGGTGTCCGACGATGTCCTGCAGCAGATGCTGCAGTACATGATGCACGCAATGGGGAACCTCGTGGACGGACGGATTGCGGGTCTGGAGGCGAGGCTGCCTCCGGAGCCTGTGGTTCGGCCGCCGCTGGCGACTCCGAGGTCGAAGATCGCCTCAGCGCCGACCCCGCTCCCCGTGGTGGGAGGTCGCGTGTCGTACGCGGTGGCGACGTCGGCTACGGGCCCTGCCACCGCGCGCAAGCCGCAACAACGGGCGAAGGCTCCGGCCAGGACGGCTGCACCGCCGCAGCAACCAAGGCCCAAGACGGTGGCAGCGACTGGAGCGGAGATTGCTCCGCTCCCCACTCCAACACCCTTGCCTGGCCCCTCCACATCTGCCCCCTCCAATGAGGGTTGGCAGGTAGTAGGGGGGGCTAAATCGAAGAAGTCCCGACAGCGGGCCAAGAAGGCTGCCCAAAAGGCGGCCTCTGGCCCGCAGTTGCAATCCGTGGCAAGGGCCACCCCGAAGAAGCCGCGGAAACTGCAGCCGCCGAAGACCGCGGCTGTGGTGGTCACGGTGTCACCGGAGGCGGCTAACGGCGGGCTGTCCTACGCGGCCGTCTTTAAGACGGCCCGGGATTGTCTCGCCCCAGATTTCGCAACGGCAGGGGTCCGACTGCGCCTCGCCCAAACGGGAGCTCGAATCCTCGAATTCCCTGGGGCTGAAGGTGCCAAGACGGCGGACACATTCGCCGAAAAGCTGCGGGGAGTGTTCGCAGCCACGGAGGGTGTCAAGATCGCCAGGCCTACCAAATGCGCGGAGCTGCGCATTTCGGGCCTGGACGACTCTGTAACTGTCGATGATGTCCGCGTTGCAGTCCAGGAAAGGACGAAGTGCAACGCGGAAAACATCAAAGTTGGCACCATCCGTCCCGGCCCAGGGGGCCTTGGTGCAGTGTGGATGAGTTGTCCCGTGGCGTCGGCCAAAGTTTTGGGCGACGCCGGCAGGCTACTCGTCGGCTTCGTAAGCGCTAGGATCACAGTCCTGGCGGCGAGGCCGATGAGGTGTTTCAAATGCCTGTCAGCGGGACACACTCGCGCCAAGTGCGCCAACTGTTTTGACTGCAGCGGTCTTTGTTTCCGCTGCGGTCGACCAGGGCACAAGGCTGCGGAATGCTCTGCGGCCCCTCACTGCCCTATATGTGCGGCGGACAATAAGCCCGCCAATCACCAGATGGGGCAGGGGGGCTGCAAGCCTTCCCGCGCTTCTCGGCAGACGTCGGGGGCTAGCCAGTCAACCCAGGCTGCCTCCGACGATGTCCGTCCGTCATCGCTGACGCCTATGGAGGAGGTTGTAGAAACGATCCATTAATGGATCAAGTCTGCAACCTCCTTGTCCAGACGAACCTGAACCACTGTGCCGCAGCGCAGGATCTCTTCCTGCAAACCATGGCGCAGTGGTCAGTAAGTGTTGCCGTAGTCGCGGAGCCCTACTACGTTCCTCCCCGTCCAAACTGGATGGGTGACTGGGACGGCTCCGTGGCAGTCGTCGGTTCCGCGGCGGCTCATTCCCCGCCCTTGTCGCTTAGAGACAAGGACTCAGGATATGTTGCCGCCGAGTGGGGGGGGATCATCGTTTACGGTGTTTACTTCTCCCCCAACCGGAGTTTGAGCGACTTCGAGGTCTTCCTTAACAGCTTGGAGACCTCGATGCGGCGATTAGCGTCTGGGCACGTCCTCGTGCTGGGGGACTTCAACGCAAAATCCATTGCGTGGGGGTCCCCCAGGACGGACGCCAAGGGCGAGGCCGTCGAGGAGTGGGCGGCTTCGGTGGGCCTCTGTTTACTAAACAGAGGCTCCACCAACACGTGCGTGCGACAGCAAGGGGGGTCGATAGTGGACCTTTCGTTTGCTACCTCTGCTGTTGCCGCACGAGTAAGGAACTGGTGTGTCCTGGAAGAGGTTGAGACGCTCTCGGATCACTTGTACGTCCGATTCGAGCTCTCCCGGTCCCAGGGCCCCAGTAGGGGTCACATGGCGCGGCATCCTTCCCGCTTTCCGCGGTGGGCTGTTGCCAAGCTGGATAGGGACCTACTAGAGGAGGCGGCCATTATTCAATCTTGGCTGTCTCCGCAGGCCCCGACCGAGGAGGTCGGCGTGGACGTGGCGGCTGGCCGTTTTCGCGATGCGATTACGCAAATTTGCGATACGGCCATGCCCCGCATCCAAGGTCGTCGGCCTCCTCGGAAGGAGGTCTACTGGTGGTCCCAGGAGTTGGTGGACCTCCGTGCGGCCTGTACTCGTGCCCGGAGGTCCTACACCCGTAGCAGGCGACGCCACCGTGGAGACGGTGGCGGGGACCAGCTTCATGAGGAGTACCGCGAAGCTCGGAAAACTCTGAAGCTGGCCATTTGCCGCGCCAAAGAGGTAAAAAGAAGGAGATGCTGGAGAGTCTCGACCGTGACCCCTGGGGTCGCCCATACCGTGCGGTGCGTCAGAAGCTCCGCACGTCGGGCCCCCCCCCTTACCGAGACTCTCCAGCCCAGCTTCCTGCAGGAAGTGGTCGAGGGCCTTTTCCCTGAGCGGGCGGAGCACACACCCCCGTCGATGGCCTATGCGGTCATAGACGACGGGGGTAGAGAGGACGATGTGCCGCCCGTTAGGGAATCGGAGGTTGGGGCGGCTGTTCTTCGGATCCGTTCCAAGAACACCGCCCCCGGGCCTGACGGGGTTCCAGCCCGAGTGATGGCCCGAGCCCTCGACCATATGTCGGACCGCCTCAGGGAAGTGTTGGACGCTAGCCTGGCGTCCGGACGCTTCCCTGAGTGCTGGAAATGTGGGAAGCTGGTCCTGTTGAGGAAGTCGGGACGGCCTGCCGATTCGGTTGCGGCCTATAGGCCCATCGTGTTGCTGGACGAGGCGGGTAAACTTTTTGAGAGAATACTCTCTGCCCGCATCGTCCGGCACCTCTGCGAGGTGGGGCCCGACCTGTCGGACGCCCAATTTGGATTCCAAGAGGGGCGTTCGACGGTCGATGCCGTGATGCGCCTTAGGGCCGTGACCGAAGAGGCAGTGAGCTGTGGCGGCGTGGTGTTGGCGGTGTCCTTGGACATCGCCAACGCCTTCAATAGTCTGCCATTTAGCTGCATCAGGGAAGCACTCCACTACCACGGGGTGCCAGAGTACCTGAGGCGGCTGGTGGCAGACTATTTAGAGGAGCGTACCGTCGTGTACGAGGACCGAGAGGGCGTCTTGAGACGGCGACCCATGTCGTCCGGCGTTCCGCAGGGGTCTGTCCTTGGACCACTCCTGTGGAACGTGGGGTACGACTGGGTCCTACGAAGTCGTCTGCCCCCCGGGCTGGGCGTAATTTGTTACGCCGATGACACGCTTGTCACAGCCCGAGGGGCGAACTTCCAAGAGGCGGCGCGCCTGGCCACCTGGGGTGTTTCTCTGGTGGTCGGACGCATCGAGGCGCTGGGCTTACGGGTGGCCCTGGATAAGACGGAGGCCCTATTGTTCCATGGGCCCCGTCGTGGTCCACCCGCCGGCGCCTCCATAGAAGTCAACTCGGTCCTCGTACCGGTTCGGGCCCAGATGAGGTATCTGGGCCTGATCCTCGACGGTAGGTGGCTCTTCGACGAGCACTTCCGACAGCTTGGTCCGAAGCTGGTCGACGCTGCCTCCGCCCTTGGGCGACTTTTGCCCAATTTGGGTGGAGCCAGCGTCGCAACGCGACTCCTGTACACGGGGGTTGTCCGGTCGATGGCGCTGTATGGGGCACCGGTGTGGGTGGCGGCTCTGACTGCCCTAAATAAGGCCCGCCTCTGGCGGCCTCAGAGGGTATTGGCAGTCAGAGCCATACGCGGATACCGCACGGTGTCGACCGAGGCGGCGTGCGCCTTGGCCGGAACACCCCCGTGGGATTTGGAGGCGGAAGTGCTCGCCGAAGTTTATCGACGGGTGGCTGAATATCGGGCGGAGTATGGCTATCGCCCTCCGCCCGAAGAGGTACGCGACTGGCGTGAAGCCGCCCGTCGAGCCACGATGGCTAGATGGTCGTTCCGGCTGGAGACTCCACGCGCTGGCTTTGCCGCCGTGGAGGCTCTCCAGCCGGTCATCCTCCAGTGGGCAGGGCGGCAGCACGGGACCCTTTCCTTCCGACTGACGCAGGTCCTTTCCGGGCACGGTTGCTTCGGGAAGTACCTGCACTCGGTCGCTAGGAGGGAATTGAGTCCCGCCTGCCACCACTGCGACTGCAGTGAGGACTCGGCCCAGCATACTCTGGCGATTTGCCCCGCTTGGGCGTCGCAGCGCCGGGCCCTCACTGCAGTCATCGGAGGGGATCTCTCGCTACCGGCCGTCATACGCTCCATGGCCGGTAGCGATAGCAGTTTTACCGCGGTCGCAACCTTCTGCGAAGATGTAATCTCGCAGAAGGAGGTGGCGGAGAAGGCCCGGGAGGACGATGTCCACTCGGACCCAATCCGCCGCCGGCGAACCGGGCGGTGGAGGCGCGCCTATCAGCGCCTCATGCCGCCCTGAGTGTGGCCGCGGATGGTCGGGACGGGCTTTCCCCTTCATCCGCTCTAGTGGCCTCCCGCGAGGGGGCGACGTACGCGTGTGCCGTACGTCGTCTAATTGAGAGGATACCAGCAGACGGTGCCCGCTTCTGTGCGGGCAGGCGCTGGGAGGGGTCCGGATGTGTTAATAACTGCAGTTCCCGGACTCCTCCCTTCACAGGCGCTGAGTGGCACACCGTGTGGTTTTAGTCGGTTCGAGTCCGACACACCGCCCCGCCGCAAGCCCCGGTGAGGTGACGGTCCGAGGGGATTTCCACACGTTAAAAAAAAAAAAAAAAAATGGGTGCCCCACGACCTTAACGATCGCCAGCGCAACGAACGCGTCGAGACCTGCCTTGCGCTGCTCAACAGGCAAAGAAATGAAGGAATTTTGAAACGTACGTGTACGTGTACGTGCGACGAAAAATGGATTGTGTTCGACAATCGAAAGCGCTCAGCAAGTTGGTTAGACCCTGGTTCAGCACCAAAGCAATGCCCTAAACCATTATTTTTTTTTAACGTGTGGAAATCCCCTCGGACCGTCACCCCACCGGGGCTTGCGGCGGGGCGGTGTGTCGGACTCGAACCGATTAAACCACACGGTGTGCCACTCTGCGCCTGTGAAGGGAGGAATCCGGGAACTGCAGTTATTAACACGTCCGGACCCCTCCCAGCGCCTGCCCGCACAGAAGCGGGCACCGTCACCTAATGGACTCTCTAATTAGGCGACGTACGGCACAGGCGTACGTCGCCCCCTCGCGGGTGGCCACTGGAGCGGATGGAGGGGAAAGCCCCTCCCGACCATCCGCGGCCACACTCAGGGCGGCATGAGGCGCTGATAGGAGCGCCTCCGCCGCCCGGTTCGCCGGCAGCGGATTGAGTCCGAGTGGACATCGTCCTCCCGCGCCTTCTCCGCCACCTCCTTCTGCGAGATTACATCTTCGCAGAAGGTTGCGACCGCGGTAAAACTGCTATCGCTACCGGCCATGGAGCAATGCCCTAAACCAAAAATGACCCCTAAAAAGGTGATGGTCACTGTTTGGTGGTCTAGTGCGGGTGTGATTCACCACAGCTTTTTACAAAACGGCATGAGCATTAATGCAGATGTGTACTGTGAAGAACTGGAGAGAATGATGGAGAAGCTTGCACATCTGCAACCAGCTTTGGTCAATTGGTCGTCCCCACTGCTCCTTCACGACAACGCGCGACCCCATACTGCGCAACAGACAGTCTCCAAGCTGCAAGAGCTGGGGTTGGAAGCTCTCTCTCATCCGCCATACTCACCAGACCTTGCACCTACCGACTATTACTTTTTCCAAAATTTAGACAACTTTTTAGTGGGTAAAAAATTCAATTCGCGAGAGGCAGTACAAAATGCCTTTGAAGAGTTTGTTGCCTCCCGTCCAGCTGATTTTTACAAGAAGGGAATCAATAAACTGCCAATGCGTTGGCAAAAATGCGTCAATTGCATGGGTGATTACTTCGAATAACAGAAATAAAAAAGTTGGAAAAAATAAGTACTTTCACTTATTGCATACAAAACGGCAATTTCATAGGTAAAGACCTATTATTAGTAGGATAAGCTATATAAATAAAACCAAAGCTCTTTATGATTTACAGGCTTACGAAAATGGTGAAGAGGTTCCGATTCATTTGTTTTTATTATAAGTTTGTTACCTTAGAAATCCGTCATATATGGATTGATTTGGGAAATTCTGTTTTGATTCCGTTTCCAATTTAAAAAAGATAATAAGAATCTTCCTTCCTGTGCCGACCGGTTAAAACCTGGAACTCACTTCAAGCGCACGTGTTTCCGTCCCACTATGATCCCGGGTCCTTTAAGCGGGGCGTGAAAAAGCATCTCACTGCCGCCATAGTGCACCCGCACTGGTGACCCCACCATGCTGCACTGTCCTTGTTCGCATTGAGGATGGTGACCACCACTCTTGGATTCTGCTTGCGCTTTCCATCAGGCGGGGCAGAGTCATTTTGGCAGCTCAAATAAAAAAAAGAAGAAAGGAAATATTATGGCGTGTAGTAAAATATGGAAGTCGGTAATATTTCTTTAACTTACTAAACTTTTTCCGCAGCTAAGCCCGCGTGTGTAAACCTTCTTCAAGAATCAAAGTAGTTACATATCATTAAAATTTCATTGAAATCAGTGCTCGTGTCGTGAAATCGTAACAGACAGACAAATAGACAGACAGTTTCTTTCGAATTTATAATGAGAAATGTGTCAAGTAATGGCTGGTCAATTAATTGATTGTTTTCATAGCTTTCGGTGTTTGTCTGGTCAGTGTCTTGTAATCACGTCGTAATTGTCTACGTAATGTAAGTAGCGTGCGATTTCCTCGCAAGTGATTTTTCGGTGTCATGTCGTTAAATATAAATGTATGGTATACTAACAATATCTTTATTCATATATTTTTTTTTATAAAAAAGGCAAATGCAATAATAACTTAATCCTTTTAAAATAACTGAATTTCGTCTCTTGGCTTAAGCAAGGGACAATCTGTACGCATTCGCGAGTCGACAGCACAGGAGTGGTTGTTGTGGAGAGCTTTTGCGGGAAGCCTATTTCCAACAGTAGCTGTATATTGGCCGAGATGATGATATAACACATTACACCCAGACACAACAAATGATGTCCATCATCATCATCATTAAGAACCCATAATGTCCCACTGCTGGGCTCGGGTCTCCTTTCAGGAGAGGGTTTAGGCCATACGTCCCCACGCTGGCTAAGGGAACTGGCAAGACAACATTGTGGCTACGTAATCTTGCCATCTTCCCTACGTAATGTTGTCCGTCACATAATTATTTGTCAGTAGAGTTGTGCATTATAATTTACAATTTAACTGAAATTAAATAAGCGAGCCTCTAAGCCTGTGTAAGCTCATATAAGTGTAATATATTGATTATGATTTATATATTGATGATGATTTATCACTTTGATAACCTAAATTTATATTATCACCGTGACCGTCATTCCGCTCAAGTGGGCGCGATGGCAACCAATAAAAATATATTTATTGGAAAAAAATGTAATTTATGCACTTTCTGATATTGGAAACTTGAAATGCGTTTGCAAATCATCATCATGAACATAAATAAATGTTAGGTACCCTAACACATTGGTACACCTGAAACATAGATATACACCTAGCTCGGTCCCATTGCAAAAGAATTTGTATTAATTTATAATAATATTTTAAAGCTGCCCCTTTTGTAGTATTTTTATACTTAGTATTATTAAATATAGCGAGAGTTTCTAGATCATCTCTTTACTACGAAGCAGACCTTTTGAGAAAAAAACCACAACAGCCATCAAGAATATTCAGTTACTAAGAAAAAGCTATTTTGATAAATGTTACATTTTTTATTTACAGTCGTACTGGTGTGTACGTGTACGGGCGGATATCCGTTTGTCAAATGAATCTCAGAAACAGATATAAAAATATATTATAAACATTTATTAAATATGACAGCGTCCCGTTTCTTTAAGATGATAAATTGATATTTTGGGTAAAATTACTTCGTTCAGAATATCATATTAATAATACTAAGAAAGTTTGTGAGGATGGATCTATGGATTGAATATTTGTTCCTAAATCTCGCTAGAATGGCTGAACGGATTAGGATGAAATGTGGTTTTGAAATAGTTTTTTTATGTGTGGCCCTGCCAAAGTGACTCTACTCTGCCTGATGGAAAGCATGAGCAGAATCCAAAAGTGCTGGTCACCATACTCACTGCGAATGCAGATAATGCAACATGGTGACCCACACTATGGCGGCCTAGTGATGCTTCTGCATCATTGGGGCTCCGGTCTCGCACTCACCAACAAAACACGACAGCACGCATGCTGTCATATTAAAAGTTTGGCATGATTGAAAATCCATATGTAAATGGTTCAATTAAATCCGTACTATATATAATTTAAATTCGAAAGTAACTCTGTATTTCTGTTAGGCTTCTACGGCTAAACCACTGTACCGATATAAATGAAATTTTGGCATGAAGATACTTTGATTCTTGTGGAAAGACGTGATAACCGACATATACGCGAGCAGAGCCGTGGGCAGAAGCTAGTTTTTATATAAAAACGTTAATGGTACCTCAAATGGAAATTGAGAAACGACATCTATCCAACCGTTTGCTATATAAATTATATCAAATTACACGATAGATGTCGCCGCTTCTCAAACATGTGAAACTACCCACGTATCGATACGAAATGACTAAAAATATATTATAGTGTTAATGATGTGTGAAATACACCTTTATGGTTATATGTTCATGGGGTGGAAAATTTCGTTTTCGGTTTTCTGGCTCCTGGAAATTATTGCTTAGCAGTTAATAAGAATTGACGTTGTAATTAAAAGTGAGTCCCTAGGAACGCTGTGTTGTAGTAGCACCCGAATTGTGTCAAATATAAGTGATATAGTTTATCTGTCTATTAATAGATGGCAGTATTCTCTTTGAATACAAGATATCACTATTTGTCAGACTTTTTATATACAACAGTCTCAGATCAAATAAAAAAGGGTAGATAACGCACGGCCTTGTTATTGTTGAAGCAAAAAAGTAGCGTAGTTCCAAGTAAAGACACGTGTTAACGCACACACATGCTAAGAAACTACGCTACCTTTTTTTATTTCATCTGAGACTAGTGTGAAAAAATATAATCACAAATTTCAAACAAAAAAAAACCGGCTTCAATCTGGACAAAATTGAAATAGAACCACACGGGAAGCACCAGCTTTCAAATAAAAAAAGAATTATCAAAATCGGTTCACCCAGTCGCAAGTTATGAGGTAACAAATAAAAAAAATACAGACGAATTTGATAACCACCTTCTTTTTTGAAGTAGGTTAAAAAGCAATTACGTCCACTCATTTTCTTACATCTTAAATTTTTGAAGTCCAGCGTCAAAAATTTACATACCTTTAGTTAGTGAATACTATGGAAACACAACGACATAATTTTTGCGTTAAATGTTCAGTAACTTGTGTAAGTATGTGCTTATGTCACGACAGTATTTCAACAACGCCTGCATGCTTCTGATTCCCGAAGTAGTTGAACCGTCGTCCAATAGATGTCAGTGTACAATTTTGAAAAAAGACTATCATTGTTAATGGGATTAAATGTTTGTTGTATAGACGACTATGACTTACGAAGATCTACGAAGAGTATTGATTTATGAATGTTTGAGGTCGAACAGTCTATGCTGTGACTAAAATGTACTTAAGACATAACAAATACAATGACAGTTATTTTGAAGATTAAACAACAACTGAATGTCATCATGTTGTGATTAAAAAGCGTGTTTCGCTGTTATTATTAATACCAAGGTTCGACAGACAAACTTACTTTAATTCAAGAAGGAGTTAACCTAAACCAAAATCTCATCAGTATGAGATGACTATGGTTCCAATCCGTTTCAAAAGCTAGACGATCTTGTGTCTCCATTTTAAAATGTTTTAAAACCAAATGTTTGAAAACTTTTACGTATTTACAAAAACTTACGCACAGACTTTGAACAAATATTAGTACAGCATTCATTCATGCGAAAAAAGTTTTTTTTTAAAATAAAAGACATCTCCCGCATTAGGAATAAACATCCTGTGTCGCGGGGGACTTTACAGACATACATAAAACGGACACAATTAACACCCAGACTCAGATACAACAATTTGTGGATCACACAAAGTGTTGTCCCGTGTAGGATTTGAACCCACAACACTTGGCACATTGGCAACCGGCGTGGCGACCGCCTAAACCACTAGGCCAGTGTGCAGTAAAGTAGGTACGTAGTTCCAAGTAAACACACGCGTTACCCACTAACTATGCTATAAACTACGCTACTTTTCGTCAGTATCGTATAAGTTGTCGATACTTGTACGATACTGACGAAAACTACGCGCCTTTTTTCTGCATCAAGGCGGTGCGTTATCTACACACAACGTCATCTAGTCCCAAGCTAAGCAGAGCTTGTGTAATGGATACTAGACAACTGATGACAACTATACCAAATACATAGATACTTTTTTTGTAAATACATACATATTATACATAGAAAACACCCAAACTCCGAAACAAATATTTGTAAATCATACAAACATTTGGTCCGACCCGGGAATCGAACCCGAGACCTCATAATCAGGAGTCGCACACGCTAACCGCGAGACCAACTAGGCAGTTTGATCTGAGTGTCCATCTGACGGGACGATGTAAGTTCTCTAACGATACTCCATACATCTAAGAATGTTCAGGTATTTTGGAAGTGAAGGTAGAATAGAAAACTAAATTAGATACTGCGTTCTTACGTGCATAGATGTTCAATATTTTTGACGACGCTGTCAGTTTTTACTGACGCTGAATATAGACAAAAACAGTCTTCAAAGCGGGTTGTATATATCATTATCATGATGGTGCAAAACTTATTGAGATTTTAGTTACTCAGTTATTAATCCATAATCCATCAGGCAGAGTAGAGTCATTTTGGCGAGCCAAACATAGAAAAATAAAAATATATCTTTTCGTAAATCATAAAAGTAATAGACAATAATTGTGGGTGCAATTCGGATATCCTAAGTTATGTTATAACCTGTGTGAAGGATAATAATAATAATCTATTAAGCAGTGCTCACTTCATTGGCAACAAAAAAATCAGAAAATCCTTTACATCCGTTAGGTATACGTTCCTACAATTTTCACTTGTAAAGATAAATCCATAAAAATTGCTTAAAAATTACAAAGATTTAAAAGACACCAACCTTGAATACAACGAGCTAATTAAGTCTCTAGAAATAAATACTGATAAGAATTGACACATTTAGGCCACGCTGACGATCGTTATTGATAGACGGGAACCCATGCTATAACTTTTATCGTATTTAAAATATTAAAATTTAAGACAAAATTTTGTGTACTTAATTGAAAGCACAATGACAGGCTTGATAAGTTCTTTTACTGTCTGCATAGTGTCGCTTTCGGCAATTTAGTGCTGCCACCTATAGTTAATGCACGTTCCCTATAGAACCATAATTTCAGCATTTTCTGTCAGTGAACAGAATGAAAATGTAAAAACAAAAGTAGTAACAATAATTTAAGATGCTATTATGATTATTATATGATTTAAGATAAAAAGTGTTCACAATAATTTAAGATGATCGGCTGAATAGAGCAAAAGTGGAAATCTGCACAAATCTGCACAAATCAACAAAACTACTTTGGTATATCATGCTATGTATGCATGCTTTTTTTTATTTTCATTCAAAATTTAATATTTTATAGTTCCAGGTATCCGATATTCGGGGCTGGACCCCAAAAAGTACCACGGAGTTGAAAGAAAGGTATTCAACTGTATATTAACAGTCTAAACAATTAATATATCCGGCAGTAAATTTTGAGATCGTGATTTTATAATGTGACATCTAGTGCAAGACAGAGGAACTAAAGTTTATTCAAGAAAGACATAGTAACAGTTTCACAGCTTCTCAACAAGGGAATTAACGAGTGTCTTATAGCTGAGGTGGATGTGCATTGTGCAGTGTATAGCATCCATATTATCTCTAAAGCAACTAAAATAGTTTATCTTTCGAATAACAGATGTCAGTTTTCTATTGAAATACGCGATATCAACATTTACCGTAAATTGTCTAAATAGATTTGATTAAGTAGTTTAATTACACACTACCAAGGAACTGTTGAAGGTTCTTATAATTTTTGTAGGTTCAGCACTGTTGGCTCAAAGTCATGTTGCTGGACTATATAATACTATATAATCTTGTAATTAACACAGAATCGGCAGAGCAAGTCATCATCTTCCTAGCCTTCATTATTTACAAGATAATTTGGGGTCGGCTACTAGTTCAACCAGTTTTACCTAAATATCAATTTTTCCACGGAGCGACTAGCATCAGACCTACTCAACCCTGAGAATGAACTAAATTCTTTAAGACTGAACTAATTGTAAGTATATTTGAGTGCACTGACTTCCCAATAACGATTGCCATAGATGTTCATGACAACCGGAACCGACTGCTTTTAAAGTGCTCTCCGAAGCACGGGCGGGAGACACCGCCATCTACCATAATCCGGGTTGCTATTAAGAGCAAGTATCATTTAACACACACACAACAATGGTTCAATAACACGTAGCAGAAGTTCATTTCTGGCGTGTGTTTGTTGCAATACTAACCTACCTTCCCGATGCTTGAAAATAGAATCGCGTGATGTGAAATGTGAATTTGTTCGCTTGAATCAAACTTAGTTGCTCTCCCTTGCGCTAGATGTCAGACGTTCTATCAAAGCCACAATATCAAAATTAACTGCAGAAATATTTTTAAAGAGTTGAATACGAAAACAATGACAAAAACATTCATTATAAGGCTCCGAGTATCTGGAAACGTGATTGTGAAATACTTTAATCAATATTAAACGAATATACAAATAAGCAGGTGTTGTAATTATCATCGGCATACAGTAGCATAGTAGTAGTATATTATTTTCTATTAGCAGCCAAAATAAAAACATAAAAGCAAAAGTATTATGTGTTAGCAACAATTCTTATTTTTTTTCTTTAAAAGACAACTATCGCACTAGGAATAGTTCACTTTACAGTTAGGCACTTTACAAACATACATGAAACGGACACAAAGAACATCCAAACTCAGAACAACAATTTGTGGATCACACAAAGTGTTGTCCTACGTGGGATTTGAACCCACGACACTTGACGAAGTAGGAAACGGCGTGGTGACCGTTAAACTACTAGGCCAAACGTGCAGTCGACAATTTTAGATGATCGATTCAGAGAATCAGATGCTAGCATAACAAATCATTAAACATGGAGATGTTCTCACATCAAACTTTATTTATAGTTTAGTATGTGAACATTTCCATGTTCTATGATTTGTTATGCTTGCACTTTATTACGTCCAGGAGTAAATATTAACATCGTGATTTTCTTTTCATATAATCTGACATCTAGTGAAAGACCAAGGAACTAAAGTTTATTAAAGAAAGACCTAACCCTGACCAGAATCTTTACAGCAATAGTTGATCATTGTAGTCGAAAAATCTTGTGATTGTGTTAGTTATAATCAATGATATTCTTTTTATATAATATCATTGGTTCTAATACATTGTTTAATCATGATACACAATGAGTATCAAAACTTGTATCAATGTATGGTTGTTATGAAAGTTTTTATGACTTCTGTTATAGTTTTACAGCAACAAGGACACTAAAGAGCATCTACAATATCCCTAACGCAACTAATATAGTTTATCTATCGAATAACAGATGTCAGTTTTCTATTTAAATACACGATAGCAAAGTTTACCGCGAACCTTCTTAATAGGTTCGATTAAGTAGTTTAGTTTACATTAGTTTGGCACTGGTGATGTTAGATGTTATGCCTAACAATTTTTGTAGGTCCAGTACTGTTGGCTCAAAGTCTTGGTGCTGGACTATATGATCTTATAATTAACACAGAAAATACAGTATAACCATTACTTATATTAAAGTGCAATTCAATTTATTGCATTTTCTCGATTGTCGGCACTTGTTGGAACTTGATGGCATTATGAAAACAAACTCACTTTAAGTCACTTGAATGTAAATTGATCCGACCAATTTGAACTTATGGCAATACATTGAACTGCATCGGTGGCGTAGTGGTAGCGTATGCGACTGCTGTGCTTGCGGTCTCGGGTTCGATTCCCGGGTCGGATCAAATGTATGTATGATCGAGATGATGAGCGAGATAGGTTACAATCTAACGGTTTTGAAAATCTGACGGTAACATATACATACATATGCATTTAGTAAATAGTGGTTATTTTAATAATACAAACAGACACTCCAATTTTTTTTTATTCGTATGAATAGATGTATAGATAGATTAGGATAAAAGTTCCCGCCGAACTTTATACATCGTTCAAAATGAGAACATTTCTATGATTTGTTATGTTTGTTATGCTTGCACTTTATTATATCCAGTAATAAATTTTGATATCGCGACTTTCTTTGTAAATAATCTGACATCTAGTGCAAGACAAAGGAACTAAAGTTGATTCAAGTTGTTTTACGCAGGGATTGCTTTTCGCACCACACCCCCCGTTGGGAGACGATGGGCGTGTGTACTACTGGAGGACCTAGCAACTAAACTCCGCGGGAGCTCTGGAATAATTTGCACTTATGACATTAGTAGATGTTACGTTTACAGATGGTAGGTTTAAAAAGTGGCAATTTTGGAGCCTCTCGGGCACAGCACTATTAGGAGAGTAGAGGCTATTTGGTTTATATTTTATTTATATTATCAATATCTGTATTATTATTTTTATCAGAAATAGGAATGTGTATATGTAACCTAATTTGTCATAGTTTTGATGTAATAAATAAAACAGCCATACACTAAGTTTTATGTTGTGAAAAGAAATACTTATGTATTTTTCTGTGTTACCCGACTGCAAAATAAGAGGAGATTCTCTATTCGTTTGTTTTACTTTAAGACATTGCACGATATCTATAGTCCTGACAATAAATTAATCAAATACCTTCAATATATCACAGCTAGACAGGCAGTTCGGCTTAGCATACCACGCTTAGCAGATGAGTTTGTATAGGGTCTGTGTCAAATTTTTCTTCTCTTTGCATTGATAGGTTTTTGCATAGTTAGCTCCCTGAGACTTTTCTGATACAAACGGGTTGAATAGGAGTTGTGACAATCCGTATTCCTAATCCAACAACACATAATATTACGGATGTAGTTACGACATAGTGGCAAGAGTACGATGTTGAATATCGTGTCATATATGCACCTACGTAATTGGCATGATAACAGTAACCAAGAACCACTAAAATAATGTATTTATCTGATGAAATGGGGTTCATAGAGTATAAAAATCGTATTTATTTTCATATTTAGAGCGAGATTAATAGTTAATTAACAAAAATAAAACTGCAAAACAACAAGCAATCCGCTATGTTAAGTTGAACACCAATTAGAGCGAGTTATGTAACTTATTGTATAAAGGACACTTTGTTTAGATATAATCGACGATCACTTTACTGTCTATAAGAGCGTTTTGGCGTGAATTTTAAACTTAAAATTTAAATCTCAATTTTTGCCTACCGAAACTTTATTTTTTGTAGAAATGTAACTGTTTTTGACAATAGGCGATACTTCCGAACACTATAAAACAGTTTTTCAAAATTAGTCATCATGCCTATTGGGCAAACACGACGGAAACATAACGACATTATTTTTGAGTTGCAAATGGAACTTGCTTGCAATTGCAAATGCAGTGTAGCTTATATGTGGGCTTAAGTCGTGGTAGTGTTACAGCCTGCGTGCTTCTGGTTCCTGAAGTAATTGATCCGTCGGGCAATAGATGTCAGTGCACAATTTTAATACTGGCTATCATTATATACAGATGAACATTTTATAATATAGATAACTACGAGTTACGAAGATCGCTGAGGACCTACGGGGATCTACGAAGGTCTACGAAGAAAACCTACCAGATTTTTCCAAATTTTTGTGAGGTCCAGCAGTATATGCTGTACCTCTAACATATTCTAACAAACACTATCAGATCAGTGATATTTAACCGACTTCAAAAAAGGAGATGGTTATCATTTTTTTTTTGTTTGTTATCTCATAACTTTCGACTGGGTGAACAGATTTTGATGTTTTTTTTTTTTTATTTGAAAGCTGGTGCTTCCCGTGTGGTCTCAATTCAATTTGATCTAGTTCTTAAAGTCGTTTTTTTTTTGTTAAAATATGTGATTATTTTACAACAAATTAGGTTGTCATATTGGCATTAGCATAAATAGATTCTTCATAATAGTCACAACGCATAGTTTTTGCTCGTTGCTTCACTCCCGTGTATATTGAATATCGCGCTATAGCGCATGTTGTCTATGTTACTCACTTGTACTTAGATAATGGAGATTTCCATTGGTATAGGCGTTAAATCGTAACAATGTGTTAAAAAAAAAAAAAACAAAAAAAAACAAATCAGTTAGGAGTACTGCCGACAAAAGTTGAACCTTAAGACTTTAAACAAACAGTTGTTATGTCTTGATATTCAACTTGTTTGATCTTAAATTGAATTATATTATAACATATTTGCATTACTCATTATAATTCTATTATTAAATAATTAAAGTGAGTACATAATATGTCTATACATTCACAGCTGGTTTAACGCAATAAGTTATATTTATTTATAGCTATAGATATAATAATAATAATATAAGCGTTATTACGTCACGTGACTAGCTATATCGATGACGAATTACATACATTTACTCCTGCCTATAGAAGTTTTCACTTTAATAAATGATAATTACAATTTGTATGATAAAATACTCGTACCTATCTTCTTATAATGTCTGTGATTCTAAAATAAATTTAAAAACAATATTATTGCTATCACGATGATTTAAAAATATGTATAAAATAAAATAGTTTAACTGCAAAAAGTCATATCGAAATTTGAATGACTCTGATAGCGATATCATTATAAATGTACATATACAACTAAAATCTGTTACTCAGAAGGTACATGAAATTAATAACATTCAACGAAACAAAACGCAGACGCTTTAACACTGTCACCTCCAGGTACTTAACAGAATCGTAATAAAATGAAACAATACACAACAACTATTGGTGACGAGCAGATTCCCTAGCGGCAAGTCGCAGAACTAACGTATGACAGATAAAAATACGTATACACGTTAACATTCCACTTTTAAAATACTGATCACCCTCAAGAAGTGGTCTTATAGTATTTTTTACTACTCCGTAGACGTCTATCAATGAAATCATTGTAGAAAGAATTTAAAATAACAATGCACTCGCTCTGTATATTAAACTGTCAGGCAGAAGTATCTGTCTTACGTTAGTTCCGCAAACGGCCACTAGGGAAATCTGCTCGTCACCAATACACGTTAACATTCCACTTTAAAAATACTGATTACCCTCACGAAGTGGTCTTAAAGTATTTTTAACTACTCCGTAGACGTCTATCAATGAAATCATTGTAGAAAGAATTTAAAATAACAATGCACTCGCTCTGCATATTATACTGTCAGGTAGAAGTATCTGTCTTATGTTAGTTCCGCAAACGGCCACTAGGGAAATCTGCTCGCCACCACCGTCACCGTTGATAAACGTAGACACTCACGTTGATGAACATAATGTTGATACTCATTTAGGTGCCACGATCAATCAATGTGTTAAACTGATCTATTAACAAGATTTTCCGACCATAATCATGTAATGATAATAAAAACTACTATGTAGGTTAAGTATTTCTTAAACGGACAATGCCTCCTTTGTCTTGCACTAGATGTCAGCTTAAATAATCAAGAATCACGATATAAAAATTTACAGCTGGCCATATTTATATTTCAGGCTTTGGTCATATATTTAACTTTTAATTTCAAGCAATTAATTTTTGAGTCCAGCCCCGAGATTCGGGTAACTGGTACCATAAAATAATTTAGAATTAAATCGATGGACAGGTAGGTGTAAAGGTTAAAGTTACAGTTTTACTGACTTTTTATCGCTGACAATCACAGGTGGTATACAAAAGTGCATGATGATGAACAAATGGTGGAGATGTGAAAACGTTAAGGAGATTTTTAACCGACTTCAAAAAAAGGAGGAGGTTCTCAATTCGACTGTATTTTTTTATATGTTTGTTACCTCATAACTTTTGACTGGGTGAACCGATTTTTGATTTTTTTTTTATTTGAAAGCGGGTGTTCCCGAATAGTCCTATTTAAATTTGGTCCAGATTAAAGTCGGTTTTTTTTTTGTTAAAATTTGTAGGTAATTATTTTTTACACCTTATGCATAGCGGTACCATGTATCAATTTGCATATATTGATACAAATGTTGATAGTCACAGACATGTACATAGTGACTGGACTAATAACGAGGTTGTGCAGCATCAAAAAGATTTCCAGACCATAATAATCTAATGTTTATAATTAAGATTCTTCATGAATTTAACTTAGTTCCTCTCCTTGCGATATATGCAAAATCACAATATCAAAATTTTCTGCTTTACATATTACTTAAAGTATAGATACTAAGAAATTTAAAAAAAATCCACGCAAGACCTTAATAACTAAGGTAGTAAGTTAGTATTGGCTAGTTCTATTAGTATATTACTATATTTCATCATTTTTTATGAGCAGACAAAACATGTACCTAATGTAGGCAAAAGAAGAAATGCGTTGACAATAATTCAATATGATCGATTGAAGAAATCAATTGCAAGCATAACATATCATAGAACAAGATGTTTAATATCCAAACTCGAATACTTATATAGTTTAGAAGAGTGGGTATATCTCCATATTCTATGATATGTTATGCTTGCGCTTTAAGATATTATTATACAGTAGTAAATTTTGATATTGTGATTTTTTGAATAATCTGACATCTATTGCAAGACAGAGGAACTAAAGTTCATTCAAGAAAGACCTAATCCTAACCGGAATCTCTATATTATTAGTACCTGGCTCATTCTATCTAGCTCAAATTTAGTTATTGTGTCAGTTCAATCATGGTACACAAGCGAGTATCAATATTTGTACCAATGTATGGTTGTTATCAATATTTTTATAAGTCTTGTTCTGTTACAATTTTACAGCAAAAGGACACTAAGGAGTATTTTATTGTTGTAGCATCCACATTATCTCTAACTCAACTGATATAGTTTATCTTTCGAATAACAGATGTCAGTTTTCTATTTAAATACGCGATATCAACATTTACCTTGATCTTCTTAAAAGGCTCAGTTAAGTAGTTTAAGGATAAGTTTACCAAGCATTTCAACTAAATTTTTGTAGGTCCAGCATTAATGGCTCAAAGTCATGGTGCTGGACTATATAATCCAGAGTTTAAATATAGCTATTAACACAGAAAAGCAAGAGCAAATATAATTTAAATTAAAGTTCGATTTAATTACTTGCATTCCTTAATATATAATACTAGCTGTTGCCCGCGGCTCCGCCCGCGTGTATGTCGGTTATCGCGGCAAATAGTAGCCTATGTGTTATTCTGATGTATAAGCTATATTACTGTAAAGTGTCATCAAATCCGTTTAGCAGTTTTTGCGTGAAGAAGTAACAAACATACACACAAACTTTCGCCTTTATGGATATTATTTTAATAATATCAAAATGGTTAATCAAGTAAATGGTAATGATATTAGATAATATTTACAAAATTCAGTATCAACATATCTATTTATATAAAAATGTATCGCCTCTTTGTTTTCCTTCCTTATCTACCTTTCATGATTTTATTATTATTATTTATTATTATTGTTATTATTATTATTAATGTATTTAATAATAGACACAATGGTAAAAAATAAGAAATCAAAAACTGTTTTAAGTGTTGCATACCAAGCTAACAGACCAACTTTAGTGACAGAAAAAGAACGGTGGGCTCGTTTACCTTACATAGGGCAAATTTCGTATAGGTGTTCCAGATCCCTGGATATAACAAAACCAGCTTTTTACACGACCCGTAGCCTAAAAAACATAATAGGTAACAATATAGATAAGACTCCTATCGCAGAGAAAAGCGGGGTGTACGAACTCTCATGTGCAGTGTGCAACAAAAAATACATCGGCCAAACAGGCAGGGCTTTCCAGACCAAAATAGCAGAACATGCTAGGGGTTGGAGGCTAAAAAAGTCGGAGTCCAATTTTGCGGAACATTTGCTGTCAGAAAAACATTCGTTCAATCCTAAATTGGACTTTAAAGCACTACATGTATGTGACAAAGGCAGAAAATTAACCGCTTTGGAGGCGTTAGAAATCAATAGGTTGTTATTAGGGAATCGGGACAAGGTGTTAAATCAACAATTAGATATCAACAATTCACCACTATTAAAATATTTCAAGTAATGTCATCTACAATATTTGTAAGGGGAGTTTGTATAATTTAGACGGGTATAGTTAACACATTTAATGACTTTTATGAATTTTTGACATATAATTTAATAGACATATAGTATGACACAATTTTGGACATTAAATATAAAGAGGACATGACATAATCATTTTATTTCAAAATTTTTCAGCATTAATGTCGATTTTAATAATTTTAATTATTAAAATTAATATATTATTTGTAATTAGTATTTCATATCATAACTGGGACTTTGTGTAGCTGTAAGTTACTAATTTAACAAATAGCGTAGGTGGAGACAAATACAATTTCCCTGATTTCGGGGAAAATTCCTTACACGGACACACTGATATTTACATGTACCCGCATTGGTGGGTTTTAGATGTGAATATTTTATTTTGTATAATCAGTAACCTTTGATGATGCCATAAGGCGAAACCGGTCAGGTGTAAACAAAAAAAAAAAAAAAAAAAAAAAATAGTGGAATAAGTACAAGTGATTTTAATTCAAAAATGTATGATCCCTGTTATATTTACATTATTATATTATGTATGGTTTCATTTCGTTACGGTTCTGTTCAAGTCTCTAGTTGTGCCAGTGTTGGTGCCTGCGTTTTGTTTTTAACCGACTTCAAAAAAGGAGGTTCTCAATTCGACCGTTTATATGTTTTTTTTATGTGTGTTCGCGGATAACTTCGTCGTTTATGAACAGATTTTATTTATTCTTTTTTTAATGGAAAGGAGAAATCCCAACGGTGGTACCGTGATAAGGACACTAAGATCTGATGATGGCATCCAAGAGAAATCGATTCGAACCTTGGAGTCGGTTTTTATTTTGTTAAAATTTTATTTGTGTAGAATGTTGTTGATGAAGTTCATCTACTCAGTAATAGATGTGAGCTTTATGTGTTTATGAAATATAACTATGTATTTTCAGTTAAACACTTTCTATTGCGCACATTATTAAATATTGTGTAAACGTTTAAAATAAACTTATCAAGAGGATTATTTATGGAAATAATTAAAGCAAAACATTTTTTTTTAAATATGGTTTGCCAACTCTACTCTGCCTGATGGAAAGCATAAGCAGAATCGAAAAGTGGTGGTCACCATACTCATTGCGAATGCAGACAATGCAATAATGCATACTATTAATTATTCTGTGGCATTATGATCCACACCACGGCGGCCTAGTGATGCTTCTGCATCATTGGGCCATACACAAATAAAATTGAACTGTCTGCTTGTAATTGCTAAATAACAAATTTTCATTAAGTAAATACGTATGAAAGTACATACAGTACCTACTAAAATGTCAAAAACAATTTTAAATTTTTTGGCTGTCTGTCTGTTTCGGGTAATCTCTGACTGGACCGGTTAAGAAGGGACTTTCACTGTCAGATAGCTGATGATATAAGGAGTAACTTAGACTACTTTTTTTGGCTAGTTTCGCCCCGTGGCGTTACCCGCGGTTGTTGTTATAAAAGTACAACAACAGCCGCGGGTATCACCGCGGGTTCAGCTAATTATTTTAATATAATATATAAATTATATTGTACACTTAGATCTTTCAAACTACGCAGCTAATTTTAATGTGGTTTTCATCAATACAAAGAGTACTAGTATAAGTATGGATGCATGCACAGTATAGTAAAGAAAAGCCTGTAATTTCAAAGACTTGCACCCGTGCGAAGCCGAAGCTGGTCGCTAATTTTCATTAAATATAAACAAATATATATCTTACATAAAATAAATTAAGGCATAATTAGGGACACAATATTTAGAATAAGATACAAATATTTTGTGAAATAAAAACTGTTTAATATTTTAGTACCGTGTCACGTTATGAGGCTTTTTTGGTCATGAGGTGACCTCAAAAGTGATTAGAGAGATGAATTATACACATTAGCACGAGTATTTACACACTATTTATTTTAGACACGCAATTACAATTTAATTACATATATTTGGTAAACGAAACGAATACACACAGATATTAGTCAGGGTATGGATCCTGAGAGGTTCGATCAGCGTAAATACATAGCATGTTGTACTTGAGTAGGAAGAGCAGGCACCGGTGAAAGCAGCTAGGCCAGGGCTGGAGGCGTAGACCACCAGGTGGAGAAGAGAAGCGAGACGCCAGCCGAAAGGGGCCGTTGTTTGCAGCGCACGTCCTTTTATGTGTTTTCCGGTGCGGTGGTGGAACAGCGGCTCAGCGGTGTGAGTGCTTGCTGGTGACGCGTGACAACCGTTACAGTTTTACAGCTTCTTAACAAGGGCACACAACCACTAGAGTGTTTTGTAGTTCCTTTTCACCTGCAGGCAGACCAAGGAGGCCCTCCCAACGATCAACCCCGGATTGTCACAGAAGCTGAAACAACGAGTGTAAAGTCCCCCGCGACACAGGATTTATTCCTAGTGCGGGAGTTGTCTTTTTCAAAAAAAAAAAAAAAAACTAAAGAGGCCGCCGCTTCGACTTCTGATCGGAGTAATGACTGGTCATGCACTATTAAACAAACATCTTTTTACTCTAGGTGTAACGGACAGCCCTCTGTGCAGAGCATGCATGGAGGAAAATGAAACAGCCGCCCATGTCATCTTGGCATGTCCTGGGGTGGCAGAATACCGGGCGAAACATCTCGGATCGCCAAGATCACTTCAGGAAGTCGTCGGCAACGCAAGGGGTCTGCTAGGCTTCCTGGAGGAACTGGGTTGGCACCACTAGTGCCGACCCACTACGCAAAATAGGCGCATCAAAGTCGTCAAGTTGCGGAAATCTAGCCCGCGAGTTCAAGTTCAAGTGTTCTGTAGTTGAGGTGGATTCCACATTATCTCTAACGGATTTTTTTTAAGACTACCACCTGTAAATGGAACAATAGCTAATGCCATAAGTTCAAATTGGTAGGATAGATTTACATTCAAGTGGAATAAAACTACAAGTGAGTTTGTTTGCATAATTCCATCAAGTTCCAACAAGTGCCAATCGAGTTTAATTATAATTTAAATAAGGAATGCAATGAATTGAACCGCACTTTAATAAAAGGCACAGATGCACTGCCTTTTCTATGTTAATTATAAGATTATATAGTCCAGCACCAAGACTTTGAGCCAACGGTGCTGGACCTACAAAAATTGTTAGGCATAACATCTAACATCACCAGTGCCAAACCAATGTGAACTAAACTACTTAATCCAACCTATTATGAAGGTTCAAGGTAAATGTTGATATCGCGTATTTAAACAGAAAACTGACATCTGTTATTCGATAGATAAACTATATCAGTTGCATTAGGGATATTGTAGATGCTCTTTAGTGTTCTAGTTGCTGTAAAATCACAGAATAACTAATAGTAATAATGTTGTAAAACTATAACAAAAAACTATAGAAACATTCATAACAACCGTACATTGATACCAGTTTTAATACTCATTTGTGCACCATGATTAAACAATGTATTAGAACTATAACAAGATTTCCGGACTATAAATATCAACTATAAGTATAAGTTCTGTTATAGTTTTAATTACGTTATTATGTTATTACGATAACACAACAATCGAACACTGACATCTAGATGTCATTAGACTATGTTAGTCTGCGATACTGCCACAACCGGAAACTGAACCAGAACCTCAATTAGAACACATTTTGATTTTCTGTAGTCTTTTAAATGCTATATTAACTAAAACCCAAGTACGACAAAAAATGACGCTGAAAAAGTAAGAAACAAGTTTCAAAAGCCGTAGTCACACGTAACGTAGCAATGTACCATAACACATTAACAACGCGTGACTACGGCTTTTGAAACTTGTTTCATACTTTTTCAGCGTCTTTTTTCGTTTAGTCATTACTTTTTTTTTATTTAAAATGTTTTGGTGCCTCTATAATATTAATTTCTTTGCAAAGTATATTTTAAATAGGTACCATAGAAATATTACAATTATCGAATAATATAGACAAAGTCACGAAAAAATGCTAATAATATATATATATATATATTTGATATGTACTAGTAACGCCCTTCCGAGTGATACCAAACACGGTATATTTTTCTCAAATTTATTTTTTAATACAGTACTTTATGTCGTCTAGAGGGCGCCACATTAGATTCAGTGACACGTCATAATAGCCTATAACCAGCGGACGATCAAGACGCTTCTAATGATACTCATTTGTCTAGTTCTAATAAGTAGTTAAGGAGCTATGAGGGAACAGATGAACATACATACATGCTTAGCCTGTCAAAATCATAACCCTCCGTTGGCTTTGCCTTAGTCTGGTGAAAATGGTAACCATTATTGATCTCATAAAACAAATGACACACGGACGTCTCACAGTTTCGTGTACACTTGTGAAATTAAATCGCACTAATTTCACAAGTGTACACGAAACTGCGAAACGACGAACAATTCACAGATGTCATTGTTGTTGTTATTTTTTCATTAAATTCTAGACCTAGGTATTACCCGTGGCTGCACTTTCAATCATCAATAATTATTTTAATTGAAGGGGCCTATTTCCAAAATCTTTTTCATGGTTTCATTTCAAGTTTAAAGCAGCTTAGACAGACACTACGTACATGAATTAGGTAGTCTCAACATATAATTTCATAAACAAATAAAATGTTTGAACTCAAGAAAATCGCCAGTAAGCAGAAAAATGACAGTATGAGCATAATATAATGTCATTGCAAAGCTTTCTATACAACGCCATCTGTTGGCGTATCTGATTGAGACTTCCCAGGTGCGATTTCATTGGGTTTTAACTTTTTATAGGTGAGGGTAAGATCGTCCATCAAATTTGAATCAAATTTACTGTTTGCATAATTCTCAATATCTCTAATGAAGGTGATCCAGTTCATCTTTCGCGCCACAGGTGTCCTTTTTCGTGATCCTTTCGTTTTAAATAATCGATATCAAAATTTACCATAAACCTTTTAAATAGGTTCAACTAAGTCGTCTAAATGCTGGTTTTTTCTTTTTTTAAAATTTTTTGTTTAAATCACGAAAATTTTTTGTAGGTCCAGCATTAACGGCTAAAAGACGTGGTGTTGGACCGTTTTACCTTTTACTGGCTGACCCGGCGAACTTCATACCGCCTAATTTACATATCTGTCTCAGCTTCCCACAGGCAGTGTACAGTTGCGAACAAAAAAAAAAGACTTTTCCCGTTTTTTTTTTTTCTATCTAGCAAAAAAATAATGAATAAAATCTGATTATGTGTTATTGAATTACAACTAAGTACATATTTTGACTTTCATCCCCTCTCTCCAGGAAACCGTTCTGAATTTCGGGATAAAAAGTATCCTATGTCCTACCTCGTAGTATGCACTCAAATCATGCCAAGTTTCATTTGAATCCATTCAGTCGCTTCGGCGTGATGCGCGGCCAAGATACAGACAGACAGACGGCAGACAGACAGACAGAAATGAATAAAAATACAGTTTTGGCTTCAGTATCGATTATAGAGAGCCCTCCAAAAATTTTTTTACAAAATATCTTTAATGTACAGAATTGGACCTGTTACATTTTTATTATAAGTATAGATAATATTATAAATACACACATCAAAAGTGTCTAGGGATCAAGCATTTTTATGCGGATTTCTTGAGATTGAGATGTGGCTTTGGCCCTGGCCTGCTCAGTCGCCAGACTTGAACCCGATTGAGCATGCATGGGATATGCTACAGAGAAGAGCTCTGCCGAATATGGAGGGTATCCAGTCGCAAGAAGACCTTTTTTTGTTGTTGCAACGAACATGGGCGGCCATTCCACAGCGTGATTTGGATGAACTCATTTTGAGTATGCCAAACCGATGTTCTTGTGTTAGTGTTCGCGGTAGAAACACGGATTATTAATTGTTTAAGTTACCTAATAAAATTTTAAAGAAAACTGTTATTTCAGTCTTTTTTTCGAACTTTAATGTTAGTGGTTCAAATGTCAAAAATCCTTTTATTAGGAAAATGGCAAATTTCTTTATTAATGCAAAGGTGACTTGGTTTATCGTTACTGTGACAAACGAAAACACTTTATTTGATGAATCCTTGAAGAACATTTTAATTAATAACAATCAGGAGAAAAGTTATTTCAAAAATATATGTTGATCCCTAGACACTTTTGATGTGTGTATATTGATAGTATAGATAGATAAATAAAGTAGAAAGGGCAGAGAAAGTTAAATTTGAATAGAAGTAATATAGCCCACTGCACCGGGAAGGTTTGAATCTTCTACTGTGATGGTACCGACTTCAAAAAAGGAGGAGGTTCTCAATACGACCGTATGTTTTTTTTTATGTGTGTTCACGGATAACTTCGTCGTTTATGAACCGATTTTAATGATTTTTATTTAATGGAAAGGTGATATCCCAACGGTGGTACCATGATAAGGACACTAAAATCTGATGATGGCATCCAAGAGAAATCGAGTCGAACCTTGAAGTCGGTTTTTATTTTGTTAAAATTTTACTTGTTATTATCCATCACTGCGAAAGAGTTTGGCAAAACGTAATGTTTTATTATCTAAGCTGAAGCTGCCTGAAGGTGTATGTATATATGTAGGTACATATACATATGTTACGTTATGTAGTTTTTATTTTTAAACTCGTCTCAACGTCACCGCACGCTTCCTCGGTGATACAATTCATAAGTTACTTAGTTTTCACTTCTATAGGCAGTCCCCAAAGACTGCCCCGTTTCTTAACTAGCTGAGCCCTGCGGTGTTACCCGCGGTTGTTGTACCTTTACCACAAAAACCATGGAAGCTAGTCTAAAAACAGAAGCCTTAGTTACTTCTAATAGGGAAAGTCCTATTAAAAACAGTATAGCCGTTTTGGAGATTAGGTGAACAAACAGAAAGACTACTATGATGCTAATATTGTGTACATAGAACGTGATTCTGTGAGTTACCATTGATCGTCTAAGAAATAAATAAAAATAATAAACAAGTAAAATTTAAACAAACATAAAAAACTTGAGAGGTTTCAAGGGACACCCGGATGGAACGAAGCTACTGATATGCTACTACTAATAAAAATGCGCATAAAATACTCAAATTATTTTAGAAATAATCAGACTGTACAAAATATACTATAAAACAATATATTTTCTGTAAATTAATGCAAAAAGCCAACATCACGTGGTATTCCCAGGCGGTCACCCATCCAAGTACTAACCACACCCGATGTTGCTTAACTTCGGTGATTGGACGAGAACCGGTGTATTCAACATGGTATGGACGTTGGCAACCAGCTTGTTTTATTTAACGTTGAGTATCCAGCACTATGACGTCAACTCAATGTTAAAAGTGTCGTTACAACTTTTGGTCTTAATCCATCTAGCCCCCTTTCGCAACGCGCGATAAGGAAACCAAAAAACCGACTACAAGAACTAGACCAAATTGATCGAATTAAGAATTTCCTCCTTTTTTGAAGTCGGTTAAAAATAATCAATGATTTCACGACTGGCCTAGTGGTTTAAGCGGTCGCCACGCCACTCTCTACTGCGCCATGTGTTTCTGGGTTCAAATCCCACATAGGACAGCACTTTGATCCACAAATTGTTGTTCTGAGTTCTTTGTGTCCGTTTCAAGAATGTTTGTAAAGTCCCCCGCGACACAGGATGTATATTCCAAATGGGGAATTGGGAGTTGTCTTTTTAAAACAAAAAAAAATGGCAGTCATAAGGACTGCCGATGGAAGTGAAAACTTATATATTTTTAACCGACTTCAAAAAAAGGAGGTTTCTCAATTCAAACGTATTTATGTTTTTTCACGGATAACTTTGTCGTTTATGAACCGATTTTGATGATTCTTTTTTTAATAGGAAGGAGATATCCCAACGGTGGTACCATGATAAAGACACTAAAATCTGATAATGGAATCTAAGAGAAATTGAGTTGAACCTTGAAGTCGGTTTTTATTTTGTTAAAATTTTACTTTTAGTATTAAAATTTGAAATTTCATATTGTTTTAATTAAAATTATCAACATCGCTATTTTCATTACGAGCAACAATTATATGCATGTTTATATGGTTTTTATTATTCAAATACAGGCAAATTACGGGTTGTACAAGATCATGATAAAATATAAATACAATTAAATTGAAATAACAACTAATATACAATAATATTTATGGATAGTATTTGTAGTTACTTAAATTTCAATATTCTTGGTTTTTAACGTTATTTTAATTGTTTGCATCATTGTAACCATTAAGTTCAACAATACTTAGACTTTTTGTACTTTCAATTATTTCATTTTGTTCTAAAAAAGAATGGTATAAAAAATATGGTAACATAAGTAAAAAATGAAAATCTTTAATTCAAATTAATTTAGGTATCGCATAAAAACCGCATCGAAGGTCGTTTTATATTTTGTAGAACTGAGTTTTCGATCATTGGACATATTTAAATCAAACGTTTCATTTAGAAATTCAATTAGTAGTAGAGTTTTATCATCTGAGCTGTTAAATACAAAATGAATTGTAGCATCCAAATTATCTCTAACGCAACTAAAATAGTTTATCTTTCGAATAACAGATGTCAGTTTTCAATTTGAATACGCGATATCAAGATTTACCGTAAATTGTCTTAATAGATTTGATTGAGTAGTTTAATTCATACTATCTTGGAACTGTTGAGTTCCTGAATTTTTGTAGGTTCAGCACTGATGGCTCAAAGTCATGGTGCTGGACTATAAAATCTTGTAAATAACACAGAATAGGCAGAGCAAGTCATAATGTTCCTAGTCTGTATTATTCTCAACATTATTTCGGATCAGCTACTAGTTCAACCCATAGTTTCAGGGCACTGACTTCCCAATAACGATTGCCATAGATGTTCATGACAACCGGGACCGACGCGCGACGGCTTAAGCATGATTAACGCTCCACCGTGCGCCGGCCGGGCCAGTCATTCATGCTACACCGGGCCGTTGGCGTGTATTCTTTGCACGGCCGGGTCTTCCGGGTCTTTTCCAAATAATATTTTTGTATTTATGATCTTAATACTTAGAATAGCACATGTCATATATTACAGGATACTTGCGCTCACATTCTATCAATTTTTCATCCTTCATTTTGATTTTACATCACTAAAATTTGTCGTCGAACGCCCTGCGGCCGCCCGGCGCACACGTTCATGTTACAACGTGTTGCGACCGGACCGAGCCGGAACCGGGAAACAATACCCACCGACATTTCGACGGCGTGCCCCGTCCGGGCCCGGGCGGCGTGGCGGCGCATGGCCGGGCCATGGTCAAGCATGAATCACTTCATACAAAAGTATACTATAGATGTTTGACCTGAATAACACATAGGCTACTATTTGCAGCGATAAACGACATACACGCGGGCGGAGCCGCGGGCAATCCTCCATGAAATATTAGATGAGGTCACGTGTCCTGACGCGAGTTTCTGACGCGAGCTAAACTTTTTTTACCCATCCCAAAAAAGTGCACAACGCCGCTAAAGAAGCTTTCACTTAAAAAAAATAAGTATAAAGTAACTAATTTCGGGCGGCGGCCGGTAGGACGACCCAGATACCGCTGGAAGGATGACGTTGCCAGGGATATCGAAGAAATGAAAGTGTCCGATTGGTCTGAGTTGGCACAGAATAGGAAAGACACTTTGGGTCGCTGAGCCAGCGAAGTAAGTAAGTAACTAATTCACTGAATAGTAAACAAGCACGAAATGACAATGACGGCATTTGCCGTCCCAAAAGCACGCGCAAAATGGCGGCTTTTGAATTGATCAAATTTAGTCAGTGTTTTAAATTTCACTTTGAAAATTAGTTTGACTATTTTCAAGCCTATTTTTTGATATGTTATAGAGACGTAAATGTTCAGAATACTTAAAAACATAAAAGCAAACGTAGTATGGGCTTACAAAAATTCTGGATGATCAACAGGTTAGTTGACTGTATCGTAAATAAATAGGTACCGATGTTTCCTTCATTAAAACGAATATTAGAAAAAATCTCGGAAAATATAAATATTACAGCTTTTGATTTCTATTACAAATTTTAATCAAATAAACATTGAAATATGTATTAGGTCTTTACCTATAAAATTGCCGTTTGTATGCAATAAGTGAAAGTACTTATTTTTTCAAACTTTTTATTTCTGTTATTCGAAGTAATCACCCATGCAATCGACGCATCTTTGCCAACGCATTGGCAGTTTATTGAAGCCCTTCTTGTAAAAATCAGCTGGACGGGAGGCAACAAACTCTTCAAAGGCATTTTGTACTGCCTCTCGGGAATTGAATTTTTTACCCATTAAAAAGTTGTCTAAATTTTGGAAAAAGTAATAGTCGGTAGGTGCAAGGTCTGGTGAGTATGGCGGATGAGGGAGAGCTTCCAACCCCAGCTCTTGCAGCTTGGAGACTGTCTGAACTGACAACATCATTTGGTACAGTTCGCAACAGACAGTCTCCAAGCTGCAAGAGCTGGGGTTGGAAGCTCTCCCTCATCCGCCATACTCACCAGACCTTGCACCTACCGATTATTACTCTTTCCAAAATTTAGACAACTTTTTAGTAGGTAAAAAATTCAATTAGTGAGAGGCAGTACAAAATGCCTTTGAAGAGTTTGTTGCCTCCCGTCCAGCTGATTTTTACAAGAAGGGCATCAATAAACTGCCAATGCGTTGGCAAAGATGCGTCGATTGCATGGGTGATTACTTCGAATAACAGAAATAAAAAAGTTTGAAAAAATTAGTACTTTAACTTATTGCACACAAAACGGCAATTTCATAGGTAAATACCTATTATATTGCTTAATTGAGTAGTCTAAAACCGTGACGTCACGTCGGTTTTTAGTACATTTTTCATACAAAGTTATTGTTTTGACAGATGATAAAAAGTAGCTGATTTGACTAAGGTGGCAACTACCCTATTCATGAAATAAGGTTCTAGCATAACAAATCATAGAATATAGAAAAGTTCCCATTGAACTTTATACATAGTCCAGAATGAGAACATTTCCATATTCTATTATTTGTTATGCTTGCACTTTATTCTATCCAGTAGTAAATTTTGATATCGCGACTTACTTTTTATATAATCTGACATCTAGTGCAAGACAAAGGAACTAAAGTTTATTCAAGTTTTTTTACGCGGGGTATGGTTTTCGCATCATACCCTCCGTGGGGAGACGAAGGGCGTGTGTGGGACTCCCGGAGGACCGGTCTAGGCACTAAACCCCACGGCGCCGGCGGTCTACCTCGGCAGTTGGGGGGAGCTCCAGGAACGCACCGTATCCCACGACTGAGGTATATCCCGGAGTGACCACTGTCACCCCCGGGGCAGGATGCTGTCACGCCTTACACCGTTCTACACAGTAAGAGGCGGAACACCGACCTGCCTTAGACGACACCCCCTGGCCGCACCGGGGTACCTATCACCTGTCCTCTGGGTCGTTTGCAGCGGTCACATTTTCGCTCAGATGTGGCCGCAGCGACTATTAGGCGAATATTGGGGAACTAGCGCCCTCTACCGCTTCAGTTATAACACATTCATTAATAATGGTAGGTACATAAATGAGTATCAATACTTATATCAATGTATGGTTGTTATGAATGTTTTTGTAAGTTCTGTTACAGCTTTACAACGAGGACACTAAATAGTATTTTGTATATAATTGATTAACAGATTTATACAGGGTTACTGGTTATATGTAGCGATCCCTTTAAGGGATGATAGTAGACATCATTAGCTGTCAAATTTTCCTCGGATAAATGAGTCAAAAATGTACCGTTTTGGAAATAAAAATAAAAAACTAATTTTTTTAACAAGTGACTTTGACTTAGCGTTCTAAAACTTACTATCAGTAGTAAAATAAAAAAACAAAAAAGAATACAAAGTGCTATGCCCATTTTTTGCATCTTTATTTTTTTCTTCTTTCGTCATTTATGCAAATATGTAAACAAAAAAATAATCAACAAATAAAAACTGTGAAGAAATATTTTAGTTCTGTTACAGTTTTACAGCAACAAAGAGTGTTTTGTGGCTGAGAGGGATGCGCATTGTGCAGTGTTGTAGCATCTATATATTATCTCTAATGCAACTAATATAGTTTAACTTTCGAATATGAGATGTCAGTTGACTATTTAAATACGCGATATCAACTTTTACCGCGAACCTTCTTAATAGGTTCGATTAAGTAGTTTAGTTCACATTAGTTTGGCACTGGTGATGTTAGATGTTATGCCTAACAATTTTTGTTGGTCCAGGACTGAAGGCTCAAAGTCTTGGTGCTGGACATGATCTGACAAGTAAAAGTGAAGTGCGAATCAATAACTTGCATTCCTTATTATATAATTAATCTCTCGACTGTCGGCACTTGTTTGAACTTGATGAAATTAATAAAACAAACCCACTTGTACTTTTATTGCACTTGAATGTAAATTGATCTGACTAATTTGAACTTATGGCATTAGCAAATGTTCCGTTTACAGAATTGGAGCCTGTCGGGCACAGCACTGTTAGGAGAGAGGAGGAGCTATTTAGTTGTGCTAATTCAATTTTGATACAATCTTATACATTTTAAGGCTAAAATGATATCTGCTTTTTAACCGACTTCAAAAAAGGAGGAGGTTCTCAATACGTCCGTATATATGTTTTTTTTAAATGTGTGTTCGCGGATAACTTCGTCGTTTATGAACCGATTTTGATGATATCCCAACGGTGGTACCATGATAAGGACATTAAAATCTGATGATGGCATCCAAGAGAAATCGAGTCGAAACTTGAAGTCGGTTTTTGTGTTTGTTAAAATTTTACTTGTGAATAATGAGGTACCTATCAAATGGTACCTTCAAATTTGTCTTTTAACCGACTTCAAAAAAGGTACGACTGTATTTTTTTTTGTTTGTTACCTCATAACTTTCGACTGGGTAAACCGATTTTGATGCTTCTTTTGTTATAAGAACTAACTTTATTAAGTACTAGCTGAACGCCGCAGTGTTACCCGTGGTTATTGTCGTACCGCTGGTAATGGTGCAGGGCGAAGCTAGTCAAAAAAAGAAGCCTAAGTTACACCTTATATCGTCAGCTACCTATCAGTGAAATTCCCGTCAAAATCGGTCCAGCTGTTCCAGAGATTAGTCGGAACAAACAGACTAACACTACACAACACACTAACAGAATAATATTAATCTATACTAATATTATAAAGCTGCAGAGTTTGTTTGTTTGTTTGTTTGTTTGAACGCGCTAATCTCAGGAACTACTGGTCCGATTTGAAAAATTCTTTCAGTGTTGGATAGTCCATTTATCGAGGAAGGCTATAGGCTATATTTTATTTTCAAAAAAATTAGGGATCCGTAAGAAAATTGCTATTTCGTAGGTAGGTATACCCAAGGTGTGAAATCGAAAACCTATTTTTGCGTGCGCTGCAAATACTATTGACAATAGAACAAAATAATGTATTACGGGTTTGTAGGTCTCATTAAGATCTACAAAAAAGTCCACGAGAGCATATATCTAACTATCATGGTTTAGTTACAATAACCGCTTTTGTGTTCAAAAAAAATATTAAATCGTGTGAAGAAAGAAACTACGTTAAATGTGTATCGTAATATTAATCCTTATCCAAATTAAGCATTATGTTATCAAGGGTATTTATGAAGAAGTAAAATACTTTTTGTTTCATCCCAATCGTTCATTTCGTTTAGAAGTTATCACGAGTATAAGACGCTAAGACTTGGTACCTAATAATGAGTTATTTGCCAAAGAGTTTTTATCAACATAATACCTAATATTAATCTTTATCCAAATAAATGTGTTGTTGATTATGAGTATTAGATCTTAGAAGAGCATAATAATATACTAATATATAAAGCTGAAGAGTTTGTTTGTTTGTTTGAACGCGCTAATCTCAGGAACTACTGGTCCAATTTGAAAAATTATTTCAGTGTTAGATAGCCCATTTATCGAGGAAGGCTATAGGTTATATATCATCACGCTAAGACTAATAGGAGCGGAGCACCAATGAAGAATGTTTCAAAAACGGGGGAAAATTATCACGCTACGGGCAATAGGAGACGCAAACGACGTTGCGTGGGTCAGCTATACTAATATATAAAGCTGAAGAGTTTGTTGGTTTGTTTGAACGCGCTAATCTCAGGAACTACTGGTCCAATTTGAAAAATTCTTCCAGTCTTAGATAGCCCATTTATCGAGGAAGGCTATTAGCTATATATCATCACGCTTAGACCAATAGGAGCGGAGCACCAATGAAGAATGGGGGAAAATTATTACGCTACGGGCAACAGAAGACGCAAATGACATTGCGTGGGTCAGCTATCCATACTTATATTATAAATGCGAAATTAACTCTGTCTGTCTGTCTGTCTGTCTTGCTTTCACGGTCAAACCGCTGCACCGATTTGAATGAAATTAATATATTTACACAGATAGTCTAGAGCCTGAGAAAGGACATAGGCTACTTTTTAATGCGAAAAAGGGGTTGTAAGGGGTTTAAAAGGGGGATGAAAGGTTGTTCTGGGGGTTCACTCGCCACACGCCTGCGCGTTACCTACGTCGGGCGTCTTGACAACGAATAATCAAGGCTGTCACAATCATAAAAAATATTTCACTTTTTCAATGAAGACCTAAATATTAAGATATTAAGTATGTATTCGTCAATCTGATTTGAATGTTCATTATATTAATAGAAATAAATAAGCCAAATTAATATAATTAATTAACAGCGTTTCTTAACTTCAAAATTCTCTGCAGAAGTATCGTCATTATACGCTAGCTGTTGGTTAGGTAAGAATGAAAATGTCATTTAAAGTTTGTAAAAATTTTACCCTCAAGGGGGTAAAATAGCAACAGGGGTTGGCAGTTCATATGGAAATATGTTAGGTTTGTGAGTTAGTTTGCGACAAGAGACAAAATATGTATTAGAGCTATTCTGATATGACATTTACGGAGTTATCACGGAGAAGATAGTATGCCAACTGACAATAACGACATGATTACACTGAGACGTGGGTTTTGGTTTAAGATAGCACAGATGATTTAAAAATAATTTCGATCCTGATCTGCTGACTAATGAGATAGTTATCAATTAAACGAACGGATCATGTCAGGCGTGGAGGGAGATGTTGCCGAATACTTGAAGTCTTTAGAAATATCAGGAGTGCCTTCCCATAAGTTGAGGCTGCAAGTTAATGTTCCAGTACTATTAAATGAGGTATCTTGAGCGCCAAAGCAATGCAATAGTACATGGCTAAATATTACACAACTGGGGTACAACATTGTAAAAGCTACAATCATGACGCATGGAATGGCAAAAGAAGATAATGTTTTAATTCCCCGTATTCCAATAATTCCAACTTATTTGACATTTTAATTTAAAAGGATGCAGTTTCCGCTGAATGCATGAAAACAGCATTCCCAATAACAACATTAACAAAACCCAAGGACAGATGCTTAAAGATACAGTATTTTTTTTTTCTCATGGGCAGCATACTCCCGTATATCGAATCCGCAAAATCTTCATATTTTGGCAAAATATGGCAAAAGAAAAAACGTAGTTATTAAAATTGTACTTTTTTTTTAAGCTGCCAAAGTGACTATGGTCAGCCTGATGGAAAACTCAAGCAGAATCCAACAGTGGGGGCAACCATACTCAGTGGGAAAGCAGACAATGTAGAATTGCGTCCCACACTATGACGGCTTAGTGAGATGATTTTTCACGCCCCACTTAATTTACGCCCCGCTTAAAGGGCCCGGGATCACAGTGGGAGAGAAACACGTGCGCTGTAAGTGAGTTCCAGTTTTTAGCTGCTCGGCACAGGAAGGATGAACCAAACCGTTTGGTTCGAGAGTGAACATGTTATTCTGCAGGGGAAGGGAGAAGGGGGACCAGTTGGAAGAGCTCCTCAGAATACTTCCAATGATACAGATGGTAGTGGACTGCTATAGAGGCGATATCTCTACGCAGCTGCAGAGGTTCAAGGAACTCGGTGGCTTCGGGACTGTTGGTAAAGCGGACTGCTCGCCACTGCAACCGATCGAAAGCATCAAGCAAATACTGCGCGAATCCATCACAAAGATGAGAACAGTACTCGAGGTCCCGGCAAATATCCATGCCCAGGACACCGAGCTTACCCCGTAGTGGCAGTTGAGTGCTCTGAAAAGTGGGGAGGGAAAGAAATGGAGACTTTTTGGTAGAGAACGCGCATAACTGTGTTTTCGTAGCGTTGAACTCGACCAGATTCTTATCACCCCATTGTAAAATGCGGTTCAAAACCCGGTCGAGCTCAGCGAAAAGCTTCTGTCGACTTTCCTCAACGTCTGCCAGCTTGGCTGAACGGTGTCAAAATATCGCCCAGATCAGATCAGATTCAGATAGGAATGAGTTCCATATCAAAAATACAGATGGCGCTATACTAAATTTTTCGTTCACGAAATAAATAAATCATTACAGATGGCGCTATACTAAATTTTTAGTTTTCACGAAATTGTCTTAACCCCTTTATTTTATTTAAACTGATTTATAAAAATATATAAAAGTTCTATGCGAGGTAAAGAAAATAAAACTATTCAGGTACCGATACATTTTGTATTATGATTTTATATCGATAAAAAGCCTACCTATATTAATAACGCGAAAGTTTGTTAGTATGGATGGATGGATGTTTGTTACTCTTTCACACAAAAACTACTGAACGGATTTGGATAAAACTTTACAGTAATATAGCTTATACATCAGAATAACACATAAGCTACTATTTGCAGTGATAACCGACATACACGCGGGCGAAGCCGCGGGCAACAGCTAGTTTAATATATAATTACTATTAGGCATAGAAAAGAATTGGCACATAGCGATTCATGAAGAGCCAGTTTATTTTACGCTTTTAAGGGCCGGTTTTTCAATAGTCAGATAAACAGTCAAATAGCATTTATTCCTCAGTTAATTTGGGTCTTTCAATAGTCAGACATCAGTTATCAGACGAATAAAGCTGTAATCTGACTGATAACTTTATCTGTGCTTTCAAACCTCAGTTAGTGTTTTATTCTGTAGAATAGTGATTTGACGTTGTGTATTTCTCTTGTACCTATTTGTGGTAAAGTTTAAGTACGTTGTCGTTATTGAATATTTGATAGATTATGGATGTTTTTGACTCGATTGACTTTTTGTTATGAGGTAAAAAGGGTTATTAGAGAAATATAGGTTATAGATACTATAGAGAAGGTGAAGAATTTTTATTTCACACACTGCTATCTAGTTCGAAACAAAACAGAGCTTGTACTATTGGTAACGAGAAGATTTCCCTAGTGGCCGTTTGCGGAACTAACGTATGACAGACACTTCTACTTGGCAGTTTAATGTACAGAGCGAGTGCATTGTTATTGTTTCATTGATAGACGTCTACGGAGAAGTAAAAAATACGTATTTTAAAAGTGGAATGTTAACGTGTATACGTATTTTAATGTCATACGTTAGTTCTGCGACTTGCCGCTAGGGAATCTGCTCGTTACCATTTAAATTCTTTCTACAATGATTTCATTGATAGACGTCTACGGAGTAGTAAAAAAAATACTTTAGGACCACTTCGTGAGGGTAAACAGTATTCTAAAAGTGGAATGTTAACGTGTATACGTATTTTTATCTGTCATACGTTAGTTCTGCGACTTGCCGCTAGGGAATCTGCTCGTCACCAATAGGTACAGAGAACTGACATAAATACAAATATACTTTTTACTTTTAAACACATATTTATTAAACGTAGAAACACCCGTTTAAAAAATTACTATGCACCACCCGCAAACCCGGCATTTCATTTTTATAAATTTTGATTACAATAATTGTTATGGACTCAACTACAGGAATATCATAAACGACTTTTTACTAAATTATTATTTACTACATCTATTATAGACAAATAATAATTATAATCGAATGCTTTCATTTCATTTAGGGCCGGTTTTTCAATACGCAGTTAAACGGTCTAATAACTAACAAGGGAATAAATGTATCCAGCTCTTTAACAAGCGAATAAACTTTTTGTGTTTTTCAATCGGGAGTAAACAGTCAGATAGTTACTTGATGGTCCTTCACAGCTATGTTCACTGTAATCATGCGCAAGTGAGATGCAGCTATACAGGTAGTCACACGTTAGATAAGGACCAGAAACTTTTAGACAACATTCAAGTTGACTGTTCTTTTTCTATTTCTTTTTGTCTTTTTTATGATTGCCGGTTTGGGATATTTAATTAAATGAAATGAAAGCATTCGATTATAATTATTATTTGTCTATAATAGATGTAGTAAATAATAATTTAGTAAAACGTCGTTTATGAAATTCCTGTAGTAGAGTCCATAATAATGATTAAAATCAAAATTTATAAAAATGAAATGCCGGGTTTGCGGGTGGTGCATAGTAATTTTTTAAACGGGTGTTTCTACGTTTAATAAATATGTGTTTAAAAGTAAAAAGTATATTTGTATTTATGTCAGTTCTCTGTACCTATTGGTGACGAGCAGATTCCCTAGCGGCAAGTCCCAGAACTAACGTATGACAGATAAAAATACGTATACACGTTAACATTCCACTTTTAAAATACCTACGTATTTTTTACTTCTCCGTAGACGTCTATCAATGAAACAATAACAATGCACTCGCTCTGTACATTAAACTGCCAGGTAGAAGTGTCTGTCATACGTTAGTTCCGCAAACGGCCACTAGGGAAATCTTCTCGTTACCAATAGTACAAGCTCTGTTTTGTTTCGAACTAGATAGCAGTGTGTGAAATAAAAATTCTTCATCTTCTCTATAGTATCTATAACCTATATTTCTCTAATAACCCTTTTTACCTCAGAACAAAAAGTCAATCGAGTCAAAAACATGCATAATCTATCAAATATTCAATAACGACAACGTACTTAAACTTTACCACAAATAGGTACAAGAGAAATACACAACGTCAAATCACTATTCTACAGAATAAAACACTAACTGAGGTTTGAAAGCACAGATAAAGTTATCAGTCAGTTTACAGCTTTATTCGTCTGATAACTGATGTCTGACTATTGAAAGACCCAAACTTACGCTAACTGAGGAATAAATGCTATTTGACTGTTTATCTGACTATTGAAAAACCGGCCCTTAATTAAATATCCCAAACCGCCAATCATAAAAAAGACAAAAAGAAATAGAAAAAGAACAGTCAACTTGAATGTTGTCTAAAAGTTTCTGGTCCTTATCTAACGTGTGACTACCTGTATAGCTGCATCTCACTTGCGCATGATTACAGTGAACATAGCTGTGAAGGACCATCAAATAACTATCTGACTGTTTACTCCCGATTGAAAAACACAATAAGTTTATTCGCTTGTTAAAGAGCTGGATACATTTATTCCCTTGTTAGTTATTAGACCGTTTAACTGGGGATTGAAAAACCGGCCCTAAGTGTTTTTGGCAGAGAGTTTTCGTTGGATGTTTTTTGGAAGTCGGTTTTTTTTTTATAAAAAGTTTTTATTAAATTATATTTTTCCTAGGTTTTATCCGCGGCTTCATCAGCATATCATATCATATCGGTTCACAAAGAGGCGGTGATCCCTGAGTTTGTTTCGTCCTTTCTTCTCAGGGCTAGTCTAGTTAGGAAAGGCCGAACTCATCTGCTCAAAAAAAGTTTAACTTGCAAAAGTGGTCATGTAAGCTATTTGCAGAATAAATGATTTGATTTCATTTCACAGCGAATCAACAGCTATTATCGGATGTCCTTTCTCATAAAACAAAGCATCTCCCTTCAAATTTGTTTCTTAATCAGTCCAGTGGTTTTTTCGTTAGTATAGTCAGACAGTTACTTTCGCAATTATAATGTTTGTCACCTATAAGGAGTACCAAATTTCATATAAATAAATTCAGCGGTTATTGAATTCACACGGAAACTATTACCCACATTATTTCAAACGTAACTGACATAGTTCATCTTTCACGTAACAGATGTCAGTGTTCTATTTAAATACTCGATATCAAAATTTACCGTACACCCTTTAAATAGGTTCAATGAAGTTGTTTAAATACAGATTGTTCGTGCAGGCATTCGCACAAAATTTTTGTAAGTCCAGCATCAACGGCTAAAAGACGTGGTGTTGGACTGTAAAGTAGAATTAACGGAAAAGGTTTAATTCAAATTGAAATAATATTATACCGAAGAGAATTGAAAATCCGACTGTGACTGTTGACAAACAATTACTATTTTAATTTTAGTATTGTCTAGCAATGTGAGAGAGAGACTAGCAAATTTACTTTTCATGGACTTTCCACACGAGTGGAGCCATGGGAATAAGCCAGTAGTATATATTTTGACATGAGCACACATAAAAAATCTTTATAGTAGGTAGACCTGACAGTATAACTTTTTTTTAACCTTCATAACTTTTTTCAGAATCTGCTTTGCTTCATGAACCTTTTATATTCGTTTTTTAAGAAGATCTCAGCTATCAAATACCACTTATTTGATTTCCGTATAGTGTAGGGCACAAGCCCATACATTTTTTGGACATCTTCTTTGTAATTATTATTCGCAAAAGAAATTAACAACAAATTTCACTTTATGAAAGAACATTTAACCAAAAAAAAAGATTTACATAGTAGTGAGCTTAATGGTATTTCTATTAATATACCTAGGTACCTATAGTAATACGTGCTTAAACTTGTTAAGCACTACTACATACCCACATTACTCTAACACACTCAACAAATACTCTGGTACTTTATCAACATTGTGGCGTAAAGCTTGTATCATTCCCTTGCCAGATTTCAGGCCGATATCCATTCTCCTTTTCCTCCCACTAAGGTCCTAGAATCACAGGATCCTCTACAACAGGATTTACAAAAACAAACTATTGAGCCCTTTGCCACCACATTCTAGCAAACAATACGCAATTCATGGGTTGGACTATTAAGTTTTGCTATTGATTCTCAGTTAATTTTTGAGGTACAGTCCCTAGCTTCAGGTAGCTGGTACTGCAGGATTATGTAGTGAAAAATTTTAACAAAAACAAAAACCGACTTCAAGGTTCGACTCGATTTCTCTTTAATGTTATCATCAGATCTTAATGTCCTTATCATGATACCACCGTTGGGACATCTCCTTTCCATGAAAAAAAGAATCATCAAAATCCGCGAACACACATAGAATTGAGAACCTCCTCCTTTTTTGAACTCGGTTAAAATACAGCGAATGCCTATACAAATAAAGAATATGGCAATAAGCAATATAGTCGGCATGAAATCTAAGTGATTATGTAGTAGGTATTGTTATCTTGACAACGTGTGTTCAGTCACTTGTTACGTTCATTAGTTTTCTTCTCTAAATTCAATACTAAGTGACTGAACACACGTTGTCAAGATAACAATACCTACTACATAACAGTACTTGTGTACATACACTTGAAGATAAAGAACAAATTGAAGGAGGTTTTACTGGATGCTGCCGATGTGGAACCGTAGGCCAATGGGCTGTATTATAGCTTCTGTATGTATGCATGTTTATATGTGTGTATGTATAAATTTAATGAATTCATATACTGTAAGTCATATTTGTCTGTGTTGCTGTCTTTTGCTTTGTTGTTTTTGTGATATGAGTATAATATATGGTAACATAGGTTATTACAAGCTTTTTATTAACTTGCAATGTATGTATGTATGCATGCTTGTATGTTCGGGTGGAATCTTGCAACTCAATTTTGTAGCAGATAGCTTCAACCGATTTTGCTGAAATTTTGCAAGCAGATGTATACAGCGTGACAATACAATATTATAATGACATGGAGCTGATCTGATGCTGGAGCTGGAAGGTGGCCATAGGAACTCTGTAAAGAAACGTCGCAACATCATCCAGTTTGGACTCGTTTGATTCGTCTGGAGGCATTCCAGTAAAAGTTTGTTTTTAAAAAGCTTTTTAATTTAATTTATTTTATTTAATAAAAGAGCGCATCTCGCCGTTAAACAGTTAGTTTGGCGAGTATCAATCGTACATTAGCTCTAAGTTACTACTGTAAATTAAAATAAATTAATTAAAAAGAAAAACTTGCAATCAGTTTCAGCTTAGATATCTTCTTCTTATATGTATATAAAAATCAATTGCTGTTGGTTTGTCTCGCTAAAGCACGAGAACGGCTGGGTCGATTTAGCTGATTTTAGTTTTGAAATGTTTCTCGTAGTCTAGGGAAGGTTTAAACGGTGAAAAATTAAAAATAACTTGAATATGCAAATGCCACATGTACGAAGTAGCGGGCACAGCTAGTCTATACTAATATTATAAACGCGAAAGTTTGTAAGTATGGATGGATGGATGGATGGATGTATGTTTGTTACTCTCTCACGAAAAAGCTAACGGATTTGGATGAAACTTTACAGTAATATAGTTTATACATCAGAATAACACATAGGCTACTATTTGCAGCGATAACCGACATACACGCGGGGGGAGCCGCGGGCAACAACTAGTTCTTTATAAATCTAATTTAAATGTAAATCTTTAAAACGAATTTAAAACATAATTCATAGATTTTTTAGACGTTTTTCAAAGTCACAATCATATATTTTACCACATTGTTGTGCACTTAGACATAAAACAAGCTAGAACCGTGACGAACATACTATTGTCTATAATTCCTGCGTGGCAAAAACCAACAAGCCACACCCCCTAAACGATTCTTTTTTTAATGGAAAGGAGATATCCCAACGGTTTGGTACCATGATAAGGACATTCAGATCTGATGATGGCATTCAAGAAAAAGCGGCCAAGTGCGAGTCGTACTCGCCCATGAAGAGTTCCGCAGTAGCAAGTAACATAATATATTTTATTTTTATATTTGTGTTGATTGAATGAAAGGTAAATTGCAGTTTACGATATATGACGTATTAAGAAAAAACTACTTACTAGATTTCGTTCAAACCAATTTTCGGTGGAAGTTTGCATCATATATTTTTTTAGATTTATCATGCTATTATTTTAGAAGTTACGGGGGGGGGGACACATTTTACCACTTTGGAAGTGTCTCTCGCGCAAGCTATTCAGTTTAGAAAAAAATGATATTAGAAACCTCAATATCATTTTCGAAGACCTATCCATAGATACCCCACACGCACGGGTTAGATGAAAAAAAAATTTTTGAGTTTCAGTTCTAAGTATGGGGACCCCCAAAATTTATTGTTTTTTTTTTTTATTTTTGTGTGAAAATCTTAATGCGGTTTACAGAATACATCTACTTACCAAGTTTCAACATTATAGGTCTTATACTTTCGGAAAAAAGTGGCTGTGACATACGGACGGACAGACAGACAGACATGACGAATCTATAAGGGTTCCGTTTTTTGCCTTTGGCACGGAACCCTAAAAATCGAGTCGAACCTTGAAGTCGGTTTTTGTTTTTGTTAAAATGTTACTTGTTTTACAACCGCGGGTAACATTACCTTTTCTTTCTTACAAGATCATATTGTCCAGCACCACGACTTTGAGCCAACAGTGCTGGACCTACAAAAATTGTTAGGCATAACATCTAACATCACCAGTGCCAAACCAATGTAAACTAAACTACTCAATCAAACCTATTATGAAGGTTCACGGTGAATGTTGATATCGCGTATTTAAATAGAAAACTGACATCTGTTATTCGATTGATAAACTATATTAGTTGCGTTATACTCGTCGATAATGTAGATGCTGCAACACTGCAAAATGCTCTTGTTGAGAAAGTGTAAAACTCTAACGGTACTAAACTATTACTTAAATTCGTTTTGGTTTCACTTTTATGTATCTTATTCTGAACGTTATCTCCTTAAGCCTAGTTATGATGTACATTGTGTTGCCTTATACATTTCAGTAGGTTTTCCTGTTGATAACTTAATTTTAAAAGGTGACAAAAAATTGCCTGAACATGTGTTGTTCAAGAAGTTATTATAAATGTTTTTACTATGGTCAACTACAACATCGGCTAATTGAATGTTATTTTAAAATGGAAATAATTAAAAGAAGTGTTGCTTCCTAATATTAACCAATAAATTAGTCGTAAAATAAGAAAATGCAAAAGATATTGACAATATTAATACTCACAAAACATAACATAATACCGAATAGATCATTACTGTTGCATATTCTACATATTCATATCAATGCTTTTATAATGCGTGTAATCCGGTCGTTAGTTAAAAAATGTGTAGTTTTAATTAAAATATTATTGTGATTATGTCAACATGAGGCAACTTTGGCAAAATGACGATAGTTAGTTAGCCTTTTACCGTTCTTGAGTTTCTCTGCTAGTAGGTACACACGGTGTCATAGCCAATCAACAAGTGGTTATGTGGTTATCATGAAAAAAAAGAAAATATTCTTTTATTTCGCATTGTTTTAATCGTATTGCTCGTGGTCACGATTAGTCACGATTTGAGTCATGTATAAGATTATTAAGATTGCTATTACAAGCGCCTAGGCGCTGAACACTGACATAACCGACTTGAACAGAACTGAGACAAAATAAATGCAGTCATAACAACCACACATTGATACACATACTCATTTAGGTGTCATGATCAATGTGTTAGAACTAACACAAAAACAAGACTTAAACAATAATGTTATATTAATATAGAAATTTCGGTTAACTCTTTCTTCAATAAACCTTAGTTCCTTTCTCTTGCACTAGATGTCAGATGTTCCAAAACAAAATGACGATATCAACATTTTCTGCTTTACATATTTGCAGTGCGGACTATAATAATATAGTACAGTACCATTTATCAAATCGATAATTTTGAAGTCCAGCTCCGAGTTTCGGGTAGCTGAAACTGCAAAATATGTTATTTTTATTTGACAATTTACAAATAAACAGGTGATGAACGAATGTGATTTTGGTGATCTTGAATTATTGCAAACACATTACTACTTTTGCTTTTACATCTTCGTGAATATGATCATTAAAGCAACGTATATCGTTGCGATGTGTCAGACTTTTTTTAGGAAATTCCTCATCTTTTTGGACCTTTTTTCAAATTTGAAAAATCTTAATTAGATTTAGAGAAATTTGCAGAAATCTTAACCCCTTTTTGTGTTTTTAGTTAGTTGTTAATAACTTTTAGGTGGCCATAGGAACTCTGTAAACAAACGTCGCAACATCATCGAGTTTGGACTCGTTTGATTTGTCTCGAGGCATTCCAGTAAAAGATTGTTTTTGAAAAGTTATTTAATTTATTTTTTCAAAAATCATCTAGATACCATTCCGAATCGAATGACACCTCAATCATAATTTTCGGAGACTGCTGAAAAAAGTTGACCAAAAAAGCACTTGTTGACTAGACTACTCGTTGATGGCGACACAGAATAGTGGTGGCACTGGCATCAAACCGCGGCGTCGGTCCATTCAAAGCTACGTCTCATTTAAAACCAGGCAGACAAGAGGATGCTCATTGAGGTAAAACATCATATTATCCTCAGATTACAAAAAAAGCCAGATAGACCGTAAAGAACACGACAGCGAATCTACAAAGTAAATATGAATTAGAAAGCGAATACATTCTCGCGGCAGTGTTTGACAAATATGACAAATATTGGGTTCACGTCACGAGTGATTTTTGATTTTATTTTCAAAACGCCGTCTTACATAATTAAACACTGTAAGAGTAGTTCCCAAAAACAAAAAAAAAGAAGATGGAATATCTTTTCACAGGTAAATACAGATTATTTAGTTGCTATAATTATTTATTTACCCGATAATTATATTGTTGTGTCGGAACACAAAACCTCAACCGTAGTTCGACTGTGATACCAGTTTTTGTCTATTTCTATCCGCCTTCAATTAGGGAAATTACTTGTTAGTCCAGACATTAGTGAACCTCAATAATTATTTTTACGGGAATTAACGCGATCACTTATTTCAAGGTATTACATACCTCTGTTTTGCCTGACGTTAATACCTTGAAATAAGTGATCGCGTTAATTCCCGTAAAAATAATTATTGTTATAACATGGAACGCGAAAGTTTAAAAGTTAGTATTAGTGAACCTCATTTCTATATTTAGGGACTTGCTTCCAAACCTCATCTGAAAGTATTCTTTGGTAATACATACAATTATTTCTGATAATTATTACTTACAAACAATTTGTGGATGTTTCTACAAATTGCTGTTCTGTGTCTTGATGTGTTTTATTTATGTCTTTAACTTGTGCTTCACATCATAATTGAATGATTGAGAATGATCGATAGTACGAAACTTGAATCCCAGGTACTTATCGTATAACCGCAGAATATTTAAAAAATGTATTAATCATACATTACAAGTACTTTTGGTAAAGTAATTTATTTTAGCTTTTTATAATTTTTACACGAAATTTACACGCAAATCGACAATATATTATAAAAAGTTAGTGCAAAATAAAGGTTGCAGAGAGTTTGCATAGTATGTAACAGTAGCTGAAATAAAAACCATAATATTTAAAGTTCTTTATTATTAAAATACCCTTTTTTCAATCCTAATATTTGTCAAAAAATAGGGATTTTTTTACTGCGTATGGTATCATTACACGCACACAGATGTACGTGTTCCTACAGTGTCTCCGCCGGCTGCACGCACACTAAAATAATCAATCGGCGTCATGTTATTTGACAGGAATGTTCGATCTGGATTTCTTTAGTAATCTGAGTTATTATCATTTAAAATTGTTAATTATAATTTAAATGTTATATATTGTAGCGAGTCATTCTTACAATAATATGTTCTTTGTATTCTCTTAATATTTATTATTTTAACTAATCTATATTATTATTATATTCTTCTTGCAAATCTATGTAGGTAAACATTATTTTTATCTAATCGCTTGTAATATTAATATAATTATTATTCATTTCGACGAGCAAACGGGCAAACGACTGGGCGCGTCTTAGGTTATCGTATGACACCTGTTGTTTCAGATCGGCCGAAACCGGTTCATTTGAATATGGAATGGGGCCGAGTGTTGCAACAACACTCGACGCCCGCTGTCTCACGGGCGTCTTACCTCACTAAGTGTTGGGGCTGGGGCTATTAAGAGCCGATGGGGCTATCTCCCTTGCCGAGCGGCTATCTTTTTTTCAGAAATATTTAATTCTCAAACAAACATTTTATGCAGAAAAAATACCTTTTACTGCAACAATCAGTTTTAATAGTTTATGTGTATACTAGCTGACCCACGCAACGTCGTTTGCGTCTCCTATTGCCCGTTTCGTGATAATTTTCCCCCGTTTTTTAAACATTCTTCATTGGTGCTCCGCTCTTATTGGTCTTAGCGTGATGATATATAAACTATAGCCTTCATCGATAAATGGGCTATCTAACACTGAAAGAATTTTTCAAATTGGACAAGTAGTTCCTGAGATTAGCGCGTTCAAACAAACAAACAAACTCTTCAGCTTTATATTTTATTAGTATAGATGTATTTATTATACTCTTCTAAGATTTAATACTCATAATCAACAACACATTTATTTGGATAAAGATTTATATTAGGTGTTATTATGTTGATAAAAACTCTTTGGCAAATAACTCATTATTAGGTACCAACTCTTATCGTCTTATACTCGTGATAACTTCTAAACGAAATGTCCGATTGGGATGAAACAAAAAGTATTTTACTTCTACATTAAAACCCTTGACAACATAATGCTTAATTTGGATAAGGATTAATATTACGATACACATTTAACGTAGTTTCTTTCTTCAGACGATTTAATATTTTTTTTAAACACAAAAGCGGTTTTTGTGACTAAACCATGATAGTTAGATATATGTTCTTGCATTTTTTTTTGTAGATCTTAATATGACCTACAAACGCGTAATACATTATTTTCTTCTATTGTCAATAGTTTTTGCAGCGCACACAAAAATAGGTTTTCGATTTCACACATTGGGTTACGAAATAGCAATTTTCTTACGGATCCCTAATTTTTTTGAAAATAAAATATAGCCTATAGCCTTCCTCGATAAATCGACTATCCAACACTGAAAATATTTTTCAGATCGGACCAGTAGTTCCTGAGATTAACGCGTTCAAACAAACAAACAAACAAACTCTGCAGCTTAGTATAGATTAAGCATGCATTTTAAAACGTTCACTGTCTTGCAATACATATAAAGGTACATAAGTATAAGTAAAATCTTGAGTAGATACTAGTGACGTTACTAGATGAGGGGCTATCTCGGGGCTACACGCGCGCTACGGTAAGGCTATTCGAGAAAAAAATATTCTGGCAACACTGACCAGTCGGCTCACAACCTTTCGACGGGCTACCCGCTACTCGAATGCCCGTTCGTTCGTTGCTGTATCTTTGTGCTTCTAGTTAAATTTTTCTTCGATTCCGTCTATGCTCCTTCTGTGTCTTCGCTTACCTGCTTGCGCTGTACATATTGCTAAGTGGCAGTAAACGACTAAACTGTGAGTGTTGAAATTTTTATTTCTACCACTACCTACCAACCGACACTTCTACAGTTCTATATTATTCATTGTAAACTCATTACATGAAATGTATTCGTTTGAGGTATCTTCTAGAGGCTATGGAGAACTGTTATTTAAGTCGTAATATGTCGACAATTTAGACACGTACACCGAAGAAACACCATCAATAAAGCAAATTATTGGTGGCTCTTTACGTTCAACTGTAAGATGCCTGGCGTGTCATAATCTATCCACTTCCTATCAGAACTTTCAGGTAACGTGGCCATCATCAATACTTATATGTTTGTTAATGTACCTACATGTTACTGGGTGTTAATTAAACTCATATAAATTTTCTTCACAGGATCTACTTTTAGACATAGGAAAACATAATACGTTAGAAGAAGCAATACAATCCTTTATCTCTCGTGAACGGTTAGAAGACTTAGGTTATAGATGTGAAGCATGCCAAAAAACGGTGTCGGCTACCAAAGAGTTTTATATAGAACGGGCACCAAAGGTTCTTTGCATTGCACTAAAAAGGTTCTCATTTGGCGAAACACTCGACAAACATTTGAAATTTAAAAATAAAATCAACCTCAACCAATATATGTACAACAAGAATAATCAACAACTGGTGAGTTTCAGTGAAAACAATTTTTAATTGGCAAATCGACGGTTAATCGCCATAACCTCATAACTGACATTCAATAACACACATACATGCCTACTTCTACTTAGGTCTTGGCGGGTAACCGTCGAAACGTCACCTTGTTGATTAAATAATAAAATATAAGACAACTAACTGAATATCATTGCTTTATTTTTGTTTCAGACTTACAAACTAATGAGCACAATGACCCACTTTGGTGATTCTCAAATACACTACACTACTACACTAACATTACACTGCTGTAGGACAAGACTGCAATTTAAAATAATACAACTTTGACGATCAGCAAGTACGTCCAATACCAATGAAAGGTGTATTAAAGACAAAGCCTTACATATTGTTTTTTGGAAAAGAAGAACAAAGCAAAGTCGTCGTGGATTACGCGATTGAGACGGGGCCTTACTTTTTTTTGCTTTCTACAAAAACAAAAAACCGATGAGAAAGCCTAAGCAGCAGATATTATTATAATATAAGACCTAATGCATTACAATACAAACATAATGGCTATAGGTACCTGCTAGAAAGAAACACACAACAACCTGAAAAGAAAACGTAAAAGGCCCTTTTCAGGGCCACAATATAATATCACAGTCTTAATGTTACATTTTACACTATTATTGTAAAGACTGTTTCTATTGTAACACGATAAGTCAAAAATAACACTCGCATACATACAACACCTATTATTATAAAATAAATTTTAAGTTAAAATAACAATTCGATAATTTCCAGTTCTCAGAATGGATGTAGAAGTACGTCGTAAGAGTCTGGCGACATGTTGAATATATTACAAGACGGCTTATGACTCTGTTCCACATAAATTTGGCTTTGGAAGGTGCCAGAGTTGTATAAAATTGATACAACTCTGCGCACTTTCTTAAATTCATATATGATTGAAATTCAAATATATATATACAAATAAATAAAATTCGAGTGTCTGTTTGTAATAATAAAATAACCGCTTTTTACTAAATTCCTATGTAGGTATGTATACACGTCAAAATATCATTTTTTACACTTTTTGTCTGTCTGTCTGCTCCGGCTAATCTCTGGAACGGCTGAACCGATTTTGACGGAACTTTCACTGATAGGTAGCTGTTGATATAAGGAGTAGGTTACTTATACTCTTTCCGCTGTAGCATGATGCGTGGTGGTTTAATTTAATTTACTTTAATTTACTACAGTTTATACATATATCTAATAAATTTATATATATCTAACAGTTTCAGCAACATTTAGCAGCAATAAAGTGAACTCATTCGGTTCAAATTTCCGCGGGTTTTCTGCTTAAAGCTTCGGCCAAACCTAAGCGACCAAAGCGACTGCGACGCGGGAGCGTGCGTTGCGTTGCCCATGCTTTCTTATGGCGCCGTGCACACCTACGCGACCACAAAGCGGGATTGCAGCGTCCGCAAAGCGGGACGCAGTCGGACGCACGCGTTCAGTGGTCAGATGTGTGTACGTGCAGGAAAGTTACCTTCCATATTACGAGTATTATTTCGTTTTCGTTCCACGATGACTACAACAGATGATAATATTATAGAGATGTTCATTGAAAATGGGAGAGGATATCCCATCATATATAATTTGAAGAATAAAGATTAAATTATAAAAAATTACGCAAAAAAGACAAAATATGGGATTCGATCGGTCCGGAATTTTAAATGGATGTTAAGTAAATAATAGTTATTTAAGTGACTGTTGCATAATGAGAGGCAATTACACATGAGTGTATATACACGATACATATACCAAAACTAGCTGAGTCCCGCGGTGTTACCCGCGGGTATTGTCGGGTGACGCTGCGGAGCGAAGCTAGTCTAAAAAGTTCTAAGCTCTGGAACGGCTAGACCGATTTTAACGGGACTTTCATTGATAGGTAGCTGATGATATAAGGAGTAACTTAGGCTACTTTTTTAAAACTAGCTTTACCCCGCGGCGTTACCCGCGGTACGACAACAATCGCGGGACCCAGCTAGTACCAGATAAAGACGCGCAGCTTTAGTGACTGTTCACTAGCAAATGAAGTTAGCGCCTAGCGGTTCGCGTCGCAGTCGCGCAGGTGTGCACGATAAGTTTCGCGTCGTGGACGCTCCCGCTTGGCGTCCCGCGTCCCGCGTCGCTGACGCGTAGGTTTGAACGATCCTTATTATAATAATTATATATTATATAAATAATAAATATATTATATAATTAAATAACGATATTTCTGTTTAATTTTTGAATTTCTCTGTCTCTGTCAGGTCCATATAAAATAATGATAATTTAACTCAAATATTGGTCAGGAGGACATACAATAGCGCGGCGAGCGAGGCGGGGAACGCGAGTCATTACGAACATCACCGAGTGTTGAATACCTACCTACGTCACTTCATTATTTGCACTCAACCGGCATCGACAGATTTTTGTACCTACCTAGTTCTCGTATAAATCAATAGTTACCTTGTTAGGTGTCTTAAAGGATTTTAGAATTGTAAAACTAGTAAAATAAAATACAGTCCAATCAAAAGTCTTCTTCTTTGACATATTATGGTCCACTAGACAAGAATCATACGGTTCAAGACTCTGGAAGTACCGCTTCGGAAACTTGTCACGTCGTCAATCGGCGATTTCAAGAAGGCTTGGAAAACTTTGCGAGGACAGCAGTTACAAAACAGTTAGTGTTGGTGCTTTAGGTATACATCTTCTTACATCGTGAATCGACCGCTTAGTCTACATAACTGTGAAACTTGTCGAATTACAGATTCATTTCTTCGAAGGCCTTGACGACACCACGGACGGACACGGACGCATTTTCACACTAAAACTAATTTCTATCGACATCCATAAGATTGACTTTGGATCCACAGCTTGCATCCGAGAGAGAATAGTGCATCTGGACTGGACAAAAGTGAGATCTATTAATTTTTCATACTTATCTTATACCTATCATAGCATACCCGCATTCATATTAACATTCATACATTTGTTTTGGAGTTTGGGTGTTTTCTGTGTGTATAATATGTATTTATTTACAAAAAAAAGTATATATGTATTTAAATCAGTTGTCTAGTACCCATAACACAAGCTCTGCTTAGCTTGGGACTAGATGGCGTTGTGTGTAAGATGTCCGAAATATTTACTGTCCGAAAAAAATATTTATACTGATACAACCATTTTTATCAGCAAATCTACCTAATCCTTATTATGACTACCTAATTTCTTTAAAATTAATCATTACACACTAAATTATTTCACAACATAAACCTATTTACTGCTCGACCTGTCTTACATGAAGCAATACCTACTTAGGAAGTTACCTACAGTTTTTACTTTTTATTTTTTTATTTATGGTATAGATGGCAAACGAGCAGACGTATCACTTGATGGTAAGCGATTACCGCTGCCTGTACACACCTACAACACCATAGGCGTCACAAGTGCGTTGCCGACCTTTGGTGGATGACGAAAGGGATGTGGGGATATGTATCCTCACTCACTCGGTGAAACACAGCGCAAGCGCCATTTCACACCGGTTTTCTGTGAGGCCGTGGTATCACTCCGGTCGAGCCGGCCCATGCATGCCGAAGCGTGGCTCTCAATGTATCGTGGCGAATATGTATTTACCTACATTTTAGGTAATTTTTCTTCACATTCTCATCACATCACCAATTTAATCTTTAAATCAACTTATAAATTACTATTTACTCCCATAAACATACCTATTGTTGTACTACATAAATAAACTAAAACTTTATTGACTTTTCTTTAGCAAATCATTTATTTAAGGTCGAATTGAGAACCTCCTCCTTATTTGAAGTCGGTTAAAAAGATCAAGAATTATCTTAACTTGTCCTTTTTATATTATAATCAACTTTACCCGTTTGAAAATTTTAACAAAAGGTCCTTAAAAAATAATTCAAGCTTTTAAAGACACTATCTTATTCGGACAGCGTTATTTAGCGAAATTGGAGAGAATTAAAAAATTAGCGTCAAAGATTTTAAAATTAGAATTGTCGATGTGTGCTCAGTATATATGTTTTGTGTATGATATTTTTACTTATGTTAAGTAAACCACCATGAGTTTATATCCTTATCAGGGCCGGACCGTGAGTTTAGGGGGCCCTGGGCTAATACTACTTAGGGGCCCACCATATTCTTTTTTTTTTAAAGACAACTCCCGCATTAGGAATATGCATCCTGTGTCGAGGGGGACTCTTTAAACATACATGTAACGAACACTAAGAACACTGCGACTTATAACAACAATTTGTGGATCACACTTGACACAACACTTGGCGCAGTGAAAAGCGGCGTGGCGACCGCTTAAACCTTAATAACTATATCTGGCAATCATCAATCACACAATTACTCAATAACTCTAAATTCTCAAAATAAAAAAAAACCCGATATAATAACCTGAGTTAAAAACGTTATGCGCTTTCATTTGAGACCCCACTCGATGATATTTTTTCAGACATTTGGTTACTCTTCCCCACTTTCGCCCCCATAACTTTTAAACGGCTCAACTGATTTTCATGAAACATGTCTAAGAACACTCGCACGTAACTCACCTTTCATACAAAAAGAACTAAATTGAAATCGCTTCATCCGTTCGGGAACTACAGTGCCACAGACAGACAGACTGACACGTGAAACTTATAACACCCCTCTTTTTGATCGGGGGTTAAAAATATAGGATAAAAATTAAACGATAAAATGTTTAATTTGTATTTTAATATACACTCATTTGCAAAAAAACGGGCGGTTTCGATTTTCTTCTTGGCTGAAAAAAATAAAATACCAAAAAGGTTTTAATCATTTGAACATGTTACTGGCCAGTTATAAAAGTGCCATAATGTTTATAAGAGTACATTCCAAATTAAAATTTTTGACTGAACCTGGTTTTCAAAGAAAACAACTTTTAACTGCATTTTGCTATAGTTAATATCGACTCTAATTAACTTTTTGTCAATTTTTATTAAATTATTTGATGTCCTTGACATTTAAAAGTATTGTTATTGCTGTTTAGCAATCTCGAAAATGGTAGATAAAGTGATAAAAGCGAGCAAAATTATTGCGCTGCTTGAAGAAGGTTGCAGCCAATGCTTCGTGGCTCAGAGGCTAAATGTGAGTCGGTCGACAGTTCAAAGGACCTGGCAGCGCTATCAAGAGACCAGTTCCGTCAAGAGAAGGCCTGGTCCCGCTTTAACCGCTTTTGGCGAAAACTCAATTTTTATGGACGACAACGCTCGCGCCCACCGGTCTGGCGATGTGGAAGCGTATATGCTAGAAGTCGGAATTCGTCGTTTGGACTGGCCAGCTAGAAGTCCGGACCTCAATCTGTCTGGGACGTTCTGAAGCGACGAGTGAGATCAGTGCAGCCGGCTCCGCAGACCATCAGAGAGCTAAAGAATGTGATTACCGCGGAGTGGGAGCGTATTCCCCAAGAAACCATAAAAGATATACTCGCTAGCATGCCCAGACGAATGCAAGCCGTGATTTCAGCAAGAGGGCGTCACACTCAATACTAAACTTTTATCTGCTTTTAATATATTTAAGAAAAACAAAGAAATTAACGCGTTTCATTTTTATTTAGCGAGCAGGTACAATAACAGTGTTTTGAGCTTAAACATTATTTCTTAATAATTTAATCAAAATGTTATGATAAAACTGATGAAAACTATTCCTTCCTAATTAATTCTGAGGAGACCTTCCCAACTTCCACGCCTGTGACAACATTTTTAGCAAAAAAAAAAATTCTTCTTGATATTTAACTTTTGTAGGAGCTTTAGACAAAATCTTCTTATATATAAAATTCTCGTGTCACAATGTTAGTTACCATACTTCTCTGAAACGGCTGGACCGATTTTTATGAAATTTGGTGTGCATATCGGGTAGGTCTGAGAATCGACCAACATCTATTCTCTGCCAATTTTTTTTATGGCAAAACAACGTTTGCCGAATCAGCTAGTATATATATATTCTATGTGTGTTCGCGGATAACTTGGTCGTTTGTGAACCGATTTTGATGATTCTTTTTTTAATTTAAAGGAGATATTCCAACGGTGGTACCATGATAAGGACACTAAAATCTGATAATAGCATTCAAGAGAAATTGTTTGTTTTGTTAAAATTGTATAGGTACTTGATGTTTTCGATGGAATATTTAGTTGGCGTTATTAAAAATAAAAAACCCGACTGCGTCAATATTTAACAATAAAACATATAAGTTATATATATATATATATATATATATATATATATATATATATATATATATATATATATATATATATATATATATATATATATATATTCGTAATCACCGTAAAAAAATCTTTATTTGGATACCACACTCGATGTATTTTGAAAACATTATTATTTTTTTACATTACTTTTTGGCGCCAAAAACACCACCACTCACATAAAAATACGACAAGCCGTTAGGCTCTAGGGCGTGCCAAAGAAATATACATACATACATAATATATATACATACATACACTCGAAAAACATAACCCTCCTTTCGCAGTCGGGTAAAAAGACGAACAAGTTTAGTGTTTTAGAGGCTATCGCATTTTTCCGTCGCTTAGTTGTAAAATGAGAAGTTTGATCACATGGCCTATAATTCCATTTTTTATTCTTAACTAGCTGACCCGGCGAACTTCGTACCCCTATACTTACATATCTGTCTCAGCTTCCCGTCGCGGACAAAAAAAAGACTTTTCCGCTATCTTTTAATTTTTCTTATACACAAACCTTGTCGTAACAATAAGGAACACATAAAAAAAGAATTATTTAATTTGGTGCAGCCGATCGGAAGTTATGCGCGTACATACATTTCAGCGATACATTTTTTTATAAATAGATATGTTGATACTGAATTTTAAAAATATTATCTAATATTATTACCATTTACTTGATTAACCATTTTGATATTAAAGTAATATCCATCTACTCTCTGCCAGAAGATTAATGGATATTGTAACGCGTAACGCGTCATAAGACCTATGCGTTTCAGACACACGTTTCAATTCATTTCTCCGACGATGAAGCATAATATCTCTAGACTGCAAATTTCTCCAACAACGACTAAAGCCACTTCGTCGATTGTCGGTGAATTAAACCTCCTTGCATGCTCACCAGCAGGTGTTTTGTCAGCTCTGATTACAATATTATGGCTGTCCGATGGCATACGATCTAAGGCCGTTTTAAACATTTTGACTAAATTATTGTTCTGATGAAGAAACGTTTGCAGTCCTTGGACAATGGTTCGTTTTACTGTTGCATTATGAGCACAACGCCTTTCAACTTCCGCATCTTGATTGCCCATAAAATAAATTTGTAAAAATTGATAGTCCACATCTGGCAGTGGCAACAGTGCTCCCAGTCAGTGATAAATTGTCCTTGTATCTGCAATTATCTTGTTAAATTATTATTTGTGATACAAATGTATTTGAACGCTTTACAATATACAAACAAATAATTGTCATTTCCCCAATTGTCACGGATTTGTCGGTACAATAATCTACTTCCGGATTGCAGTGGAATGCTACTCGTTCCGGGTTCACGGTAGCACTGTTTCTGCGGTATCGCTCGATTTAATTGCCTCGTGCTCGCTGTTGTTCTGTTTGGTGTGCCCGAACTCGTTCCATTCTAAGCGGCTCCGTCCACTTGATCCCCTGCTTAGATCCCCTGGGGGATCCATGTAAAAATTTCGTCCACACTGATCCCCTAGGGGATCTATTTGGATTTCGATTCCATTTTGATCCCCTAGGGGATTCATTTGGAAGATTTTCGTCCACTTCGATCCCCTGCTTAAACCGATAAGGGATTCGATATCCGTCTCTCGCTGGTCATCAGTACGGATTGCACGTGAGGTAGCTCGTCACACATCTGATTGACTTCGACGACCTATGTCAGTTCGTCTTTGCCTTGGCATTTTCAAACAATAATAGTAAATAAAATTCTCACACACTGACAAACTGATGATAGAAGATTTTTATAACGGTAATACAATGACAGGTACTTTATATGCCGTAGGTGCAAAAAATAGCCTGTATTTATATAACCTTTCGTTTACCTTTCGACAGACGATTGACATCAATAATTTTTTCGCATTCCAGCGAAACAGCGTTTCGATTTTATTAACAGTGTTATCTTATTTTGTTTGTGATATGACCTCTATGGATATGGCACAAAAACGACTTTTATATTTGCATTCTAAACAGTGACAACCATCAAAATATGTCAATACAATCACAAACAATTCTGAATGAACCAACAATAACAACCATCAAATTGGATCGTTTTTTGTTTTTTCGGAAGACGGTCCCCATTTCATCTCATCCAGATTTTTTATATTTTTTATCATTAATTTCATCACGACGAAGACTTAAAGACTTGAAGACTTATGATATGAAGACTATAAAAACTTGACATTGGCAGAAATAGCTGATCCGAGAGATCCGGCTGGTTGCCATTTCATCAAATGAAGAAGAAGAAGAACAACCATCAAAATAATAATGTTAAAATACGCGATAAAAATATATAAATAATATGTGGTCTCTATTTAAAACCCTTAATTTAATAAGTGCTTCAATTTGACAGTCAAAAGTTTGACAGGAAAGTTGGTAGAACAGTTTATATGGGCAAAAGGAAATTGTTGTTTTTATTATCTTCCTCGCAATTTTTCCATATTTTCTCACCGTTTAAACCTTCCCTGAACTACGACAAACATTTCAAAACCTAAAACAGCTAAATCGGCCTCTATTCGGTTCTCGAATTTTAGCCAGACAAACGAACAGCAATTCATTTTATATATAACTAGCTGACCCGGCGAACTTCGTACCGCCATATTTACATATCTATCTCATCTTCCCACAGGCAGTGTACAGTCGCGGACAAAAAAAATATTTTTCCCGTTATTTTGCTAGAAAGAAAAAAAAAAGATAACGGGAAAAATATTTTTTTCTTTTCATTTGATTCATGGATTCATGGATGGAACACTGTACACCATATTATTACTACCCCAGGACCTCCAGTAGCTTCATCTCCACGTCGTCTAGCCCCGGACAAGCTGATAATAGCGAAGCAAGAGTTCGAGGCGATGCTTACATGTGGCACCGCCAGGCCTTCTAAAAGCCCCTGGTCATCTCCGCTGCATCTGACTCCTAAGAAGAACGACGGATGGCGTCCTTGCGGTGATTACCGTAAGTTAAACGCCCGTACCGTGCCTGACAGGTATCCGATTAAGCACATCCATGACTTTAGTCATAGTTTGTCCGGATGTACTATTTTCTCCAAAATTGACCTGGAAAAAGCTTATAATCAGGTACCTGTCAGTCCGGAGGATATTCCGAAAACGGCCATCACGACGCCATTCGGATTGTTCGAATTCCCCTATATGACATTTGGTCTTAGAAACGCAGGTCAAACTTTTCAGCGTTTTGTAGATGAAATGACCAGGGGACTCGATAATGTCTATTGTTTCTTGGACGATTATTTAGTATTTTCGCGTAATACCCAGGAACATGAACAGCATCTACGCGAGGTGTTTGGCAGGCTGAAGCAGTATGGAATGTTGGTTAACATTTCCAAATGTATTTTTGGTGTAAGTGAAATCGAATTTTTGGGTTATCACATTTCTAAGGACGGTTGTAAGCCTTTAGAGTCGAAGGTGCAGGCTGTCAATGATTTTCCAGCTCCGAAGAACGTGCGACAACTTAGAGCCTTCTTAGGCATGTTAAATTTTTATAGGAGATTTCTCCCACGGGCAGCTGAGATTCAAGCTCCCTTACATGTTTTGTTAACAGGTTCGGTTAAAGGATCTCAGCCCGTCAGCCTTACCGGTGACACTTTGGCGGCATTATCTATACTAATATATAAAGCTGCAGAGTTTGTTTGTTTGTTTGTTTGTTTATTTGTTTGAACACGCTAATCTCAGGATCTACTGGTCCGATTTGAAAAATTATTTCAGTGTTGGATAGTCCATCTATCGAGGAAGGCTATAGGCTATATTTTATTTTCATAAAAAATAGAGATCCGTAAGAAAATTGCGATTTTGTAACCCAAGGTGTGAAATCGAAAACCTATTTTTGCGTGCGCTGCAATAACTATTGACAATAGAACAAAATAATGTATTACGAGTTTGTAGGTCTCATTAAGATCTACAAAAAAGTCCGCGAGAGCATATATCTAACTATCATGGTTTAGTTGCAATAACCGCTTTTGTGTTCAAAAAAATTATTAAATCATCTGAAGAAAGAAACTACGTTAAATGTGTATCGTAATTTTGATCCTTATCCAAATTAAGCATTGTGTTATCAAGGGTATTTATGTAGAAGTAAAATACTTTTTGTTTCATCCCAATCGTTCCTTTCGTTTAGAAGTTATCACGAGTATAAGACGATGAGAGTTGGTACCTAATAATGAGTTATTTGCCAAAGAGTTTTTATCAACATAATACCTAATATTAATCTTTATCCGAATAAATGTGTTGTTGAGTATGAGTATTAGATCTTAGAAGAGCATAATAAATACATCTATACTAATATATAAAGCTGAACAGTTTGTTTGTTTGAACGCGCTTATCTCAGGAACTACTGGTCCAATTTGAAAAATTCTTCCAGTCTTAGATAGCCCATTTATCGAGGAAGGCTATAGGCTATATATCATCACGCTTAGACCAATAGGAGCGGAGCACCAATGAAGAATGGGGGAAAATTATTACGCTACGGGCAATAGAAGACGCAAACGACATTGCGTGGGTCAGCTATACATACTTTATATTATAAATGCAAAAGTAACTCTGTCTGTCTTGCTTTTACGGCCAAACGGCTGCACCGATTTGAATGAAATTTGGTATACAGATAGTCTAGAGCCTAAGAACGGACATAGGGCAATAAGGGGTTGAAAGGGGGGATGAAAGATTGTATAGAAGAGTGGTGGTTCACTCGCCACACGCCTGCGCATTACCTACGCCGGGCGTCTTGGCAACGACCAAACACGGCTGTCACATTCATTAAAAACATTTCACTTTTTCAACGAAGACTTAAATTAATACATACATTCATGAATCCGATTTGTATGTATGTTCATGATATTAGTAAAAATAAATAAGCCATATTACTAAACAGTATTTATAAAATTCAAAAACTCTCTACAGAAGTATCGTCATTTTAAGCGAAAATATTAAAATTTCTTTTTTAGGCTGTTGATTAGATGTAAATAAAAATGTGATTTAAATTTTGTAAAAAAAATTACCATCAAGGGGGTTAAATAGCAATAGGGGATGAAAGTTTGTATGGCAATATGCAAAGTTTGTGAAAATCTATACATGCTTCATAAGCTTGCGACAGGAGACAAAATATTAGAGCTATTCTGATGTAACATTTACTGAGTTATCACAATATGCCTAAGTGTGCTTGCCCGAACGGGCAGACACGTGAGGGCAGACGACTGTGCCGCATGCGGATGTTGAATTTTGCCACTACAAATTCGTTATTATTCACTGCGATTAGATTTGTTTAGATGATTTTTTGTTTATTCAGTTAATGTTCTTCGTGAAAAAATCCGACAGAAAAGGATCCGGGGGGATTTATGCACAAAAAAAAAGGGAAAGGGTTACGCCGCAAGATGAAATAAATGCCTGTATGAAACATATGTACTATGGGTACATGTTAAAAAGTTTTGTCTTATTACAATTATGCGACTACAACTTCACAATTATTTATGAGCAGTGTCAATATGCAAATGCTCTTCTAAAAATCGAAGAAGATTGTATGCCAACTGACAGTAACGACATGATTACACTGAGACGTGAGTTCTGGTATATGATGGCACAGACAATGCAGAACCAAACCGTTAGGTTCGAGAGCGTATTTCTAAGACTGAGGCGGTGACTTCAAAGGCCAGCACGTGTTGTTCTGTAGAGAAAGGGAGAAGGTGGGATCAGTTGGAAGAACTCTTCAGAACACTCTCCATGGTAAAGCGGTAGAGGACTACCATAGAGGCGATGTCACTCCGCAACTGCAGAGGCCCAATGGACTCGGTGGTATCAGGACTGTTGATCATGCGGACTGCTCGCCGCTGCAACCGATCGAGAACATCAAGCAAATACTGCGTGGATCCATCACAAAGATGAGAACAGTACGCACGAGCGAACCTGGGTCTTATAAAGGAGACACAAATGCTCGGGCGCGAAGAACCGTCTCACCCTGTTCAGGCCGCCTTAGTGGTGCCCTCGATGTACTTCCGTGGGTTGAGGTCTCGGCAAATATCCATGCCCAGGACACCAGCTTATCCCGTAGTGGCAGTTGAGTGTTCTAAAAAGTGGGGAGGTGAAAAACGGACACTTTTTGGTAGAGAAAGGGCACACCTATGTTTTCTTAACGTTGAACTCGACCAAAATCTCATCACCCTATTGTGAAATGCGGTTCAAAACCCGGTCGAGCTCAGCGACGAGCTCCTGTCGATTTTCCTCAATGACTACCAACTTGGCTGCAGGGTATCCATGATATCGCCCAAGCACTGTGCTATCGTCTGCATAGCAATGTATATTGCCGAGGGCTAATATGTCATTGACATGCAGAAGAAACATCTTGGGCGACAGGACTGAACCCTGAGGTACGCTAGCGTTTACCTCCAGAAAAACAGAGGCCGCGCCGTCGCAAAGAACCCTAATGTGAAGGCGCTGATGTAGAAAAGCGTCAATCCAGTGACAGAGTCTAGGAGGCAGACCGAATGCTTAAAGCTTAGAGAGAAGCGAACGGTGCCAGACCCGGTTGAAAGCCTTGGCCATGTCAAATGTCGAAATAAGCTCATGTAAAATACTTTTTATTTTATGTACTTTTAGAAATACTTAAATGTGTTTTTAACAGTGAAACGTGTGTGTCTTATTTTAAAATAATATTATCCTCAATAATTAAAACTGCTACCCAAAGTCACTATTACACGCGGACGAAGTCGCGGGCACAGCTAGTATATAATAAGAGAAGAAGATTTTATTGAATTAATTAATTTGTAATAGGTATCACACAGGCAGACACCATCAAAAATATGAAATAAGGGTTGCCTAAGTGCAAACAGTTGCTTTTCCCCCTTCAAAAAGCTCCAGATGGGGTGTCAAACACCATGGGCAGTTGTATGCTATTTAAACGCGAATTTACTCGCTATGCGGTGTTACCTCGCTCTTAGGCGTTCCATTTAAGGCTTGAAGTGCAAGCGAGGGATAGATGCGGCGCGGTTTTTATTTTGTTAAAATCTTAATATATATATTTCTTGTGTGCGTGTGTATGTGACTGAACTCCTCCTAAACGACTGGACCGATTTTGATGAAATTTTTTGTGTGTGTTCAAGGGGATCTGGGAATGGTTTAGATTCACAAAAACGACTGGACCGATTTTGATGAAATTTTTTGTGTGTGTTCAAGGGGATCTGGGAATGGTTTAGATTCACAAAAACGTAAACGATGTTACGTGGGTCATAAATATGGCGGTACGAAGTTCGCCGGATCAGCTAGTTTTTATATAAAGATATATATTTTATGAATACGTCACACACAACTAGTATTGATATTAACCCCGAGCTTAATCCGCCGTGAGACCGGGTGAGTTGAAAAAATCGAACATCATTTTGACCTGTCGTCGATGCGTGTTGCAAATACATTTCTAGTAGCTGTCTCATTTTACATCACCCACCGTAAGTTTTTCCCACATCAGCGCCACGGACTCATATTCTATAGTTTTGGGCTCAAGGGCCCCAATTACGGAAGTAAATTACAGATGAATATGCATACTTTTCTTGAACTGTGTAAAAATCGCAAAAGTGAGTGTTACTATTTACTGTTCTTTTTTTATTTATTTTTTCAATTTATAAACTTCTTGCTCAATGCGTACAATGGCGGACTTAATGCCATGAGGCATTCTCTACCAGTCAACCTTCAGGTGTTGTAGAAATATGATGTGGTAGGTGCAAATAAAATATAGAGAATTCTATGAAGTTCATAATAATAAAAGATATAAACCTACATAACCAATGTACATAAATAATGATACATATCAATACACATACAGGGTGAATTTTTGAGACGGGACAGTAAGGGCAGGTACCTTAACCTTTACAGTTACAGGAATACGCTTTTAGGAGACTATCCATATATTTTTAAGATATTCTGAACTTCATTTACAGATTTTGTAAAAAATGCACAGTCAGCAAGAAAATGGTCATTTTAAACAAAAACTTTTTTTGATTGTATTCGATCCTATTTCTAATAAGGATCAAAAGTCTCTACTGGACCGACTGAGGTTTGAGTACTAGAAATGTCAGAAATCGCAAAACACTTTTCCCATACATTACGGAAAAAGAGTCAAACCTCTAAATTTAGCCTAACTGCCTCGTTGGTCTCGCGGTCGGCGTGTGCGACTGTTGATCATGAGGTCTCGGGTTCGATTCCCGGGTCGGACCAAATGTTTGTATGATCTACAAATATTTGTTTCGGAGTTTGGGTGTTTTCTATGTATAATATGTATGTATTTACAAAAAAAAAAAGTAATTATGTATTTGTAATTTGTATCAGTTGTCTAGTACCCATAACACAAGCTCTGCTTAGCTTGGGACTAGATGGCGTTGTGTGTTAAGATGTCCGAAAATATTTAGTATGGGTAGATCCGCCATAATCCGCATTTACATTTCATTCGTTTTCATTTTTTACATTTCGATTCTCTTTTAACTGTTGGTGTGGTGTGATGTCAAACCGAGTGGTAATGGTGGAATTTTATGAAGGTACTCTTAATTCTCTCTCATAAGACTGTCCTGTCTCAAAAATTCACCCTGTATACATTAATATTTACCGTGGGAGAGCCACGCTAAGGCATGAATGATCGCGCACGAGGCTCGGCCGGAGTGATACCACGGCCTCACAGAAAACCGGTGTGAAATAGCGCTTGCGCTGTGTTTCACCGAATGAGTGAGGATACCGGAAGCCCATACCCCAATCACTCCCCATACCGCTCCTCATCCTCCTTCCCACCCCCGCGCCCATCCCCCAAAGGCCGGCAACGCACTTGTGACGCCTCTGGTGTTGCAAGTGTCCATGGGCGGCGGTAATCGCTTACCATCAGGCGATACGTCTAAGCGTTTGCCCGCCTAGTACATAAAAAATATATATATACATACGCATATATACATCAGTACATACACACTCATAGTCAATACTTTAAATATTCATTATAGTATAATAAAGTCATTTCAATAATCAGCCTTTTATTTATTTTATTGATATTGTACGAAAATATGTAATAAATGCTTACAATTGTTTCAGAATGTCTTACGAAGATGAATGACGTCGTTTCGAAGGCCTTCGTGAAGCTATACCGTCTGATGAAGATCTGTCCCAAATATCAACGGATAGTGAAGCTGAAAGCGATGCAGCTCCAGCGAATCTAGTATCAAGACTAAATTCGGATAGCGAAGAGAATTTGAGTGACCAAGAATTTTCAGGCAACAATAATTCCGCTTTTAGTTATGAAATGACAACGGTAAAAAACGGAATAAAGAATCCTATCGCCAATCCGTATGCACTATAAGACATAAACGGGCTATCGCAGGTGAAATGTACCCTCTTTGCATTTTGAGATACTTCTTTCAATCAGAGATGATGATAATCACAGACGATTCGATTGACCTGGGACTGCTGGTTCTTTACGTGTGGGTGGCGAAAAAATAGAAAAACCAAATTATTCTTGTCACAAATGCAAGAAATATTTGTGCCTTGAGCACGTACTACCTTTTTTTTTGTTAAATAGGGGCCAAACAGGCAGACGCATCGCCTGATGGTAAGCGATTAACGCCGCCCATTGACACCCGCAACACCAGAGGCGTAACAAGTGCGTTGCCGGCCTTTGGGAGTTTTTTTTTTATTTTTTTATTTTTTTTAATGCTAGCACCTCCAATGTTCTTTGGAGCCTATTTCCTACCTTTCAGAGTCATTCCAGTTCTCGCTTGTGCTGCTTCTCGTACTTTTATTCCTCATGCCTTTTCTTTCTGTCATTCTGTCTTTCACACAATACAGGTGGGATTCCTTCTAGTCTGTCTAAGCTAATCTAATATATTTTTTATATTTTTTCTTAGTGTAATAACTTCAGTAGACCAATTTATTATTGTAACTTATTTCCTATTTTACACATATATAGTACTAAATTAAGTAATACTAAATTACAGCTATTTTATTAAGTCTAAATATTACGACTTTTAGAAATTGAACGTCATTATAATGGCAACATTTTTGATTGTCATTTTTCTTGTTTGACGTTTTGAAGTGACAAGAGAGTACTAACGAGACGCTAGAAAAAACGGTCGACCATTGTCGTTTTTGAGTGCCGTTCAATAAAAAAATTAGCTGATTGTCCATCCAACTCGGTGTTTTTTTATGATTGCTCTAGTTTGGACACGCGAGTTTAGTAGTCCCGTCAAATAGGCGCGATCCGCGACAGTTAAAACGGGTGTATTATAATTACGATACTTGGGAGCCTGTACAGCCACTTAGGAGTATGAATGTGTGACGACGCAAAGAGGAGACTACCAAGGGATCCCTTGGGACGCCGATATCAAGGAATTCACACATCTCCAGTAAGTGCTTGATATTACATATATTACATTAGCTTAGAATAAGAACAGGGTGAAACGCCCTGGTTTGATGCTCTTGCCAGTGACATAGTTAGCGATTGAATGCCTATACCATGGGCCCTATAGACATAGCAAACTTCACACGGTGAACGCTACATTGGCAAAAGGATTGAACAACGACTATTACATAGGTATTTAAGATTTATATCTACTTAACTATTTGTTTTATGATTAAAACAATAACAATATTATGATTTCATAAAGCTTAATTTGCTTTGTTTCTTATGTTTACTAATTTTACTATATTTACACAATAATCTACAAATATTTATCTACTCTTACTGTTTATTAATTTGCTTAGGTTTAACATTGTAATCTTAGTATCTAATTTACACTATATTGTTACGTTGTATACTACACAGGGCAAGCGAGGCCTGTCGAAGGCCCCGCTTGACGAACGAAACAGGGCACAGACCGTAGTCCGCTGCTTTCTTTAAGCGGAGCGCCGCCTCCTTGGCGAGCTGGTCTGCTCGCTCGTTGCCACTCAACCCTGCGTGGGCCTTGACCCAGAATAAGGATATCTCCTTACCCTGGGATGATTTTTCGAATAGCAACTCTGGCCTCCACAGCAAGGGGATGGAGGGCATGGCGATTGGTAACCGTTTGTAGTGCGGCTCTGCTATTGCTAAAGATGCCGAACGTGGTTTCGTCTCGCTTGAGGATCTCCCCGGTCGCTTTGCGCAGGGCCAGAAGCTCGGCCTGGTAGACGGTGCAGTGGGGCGATAGTGCAAGTTTGAGGGCCCTGGTTTCGGCTTCGTTATGCCATATGGATAACGCTGCGCCGACACGGCCCTCAATCTTGCTCCCGTCCGTGAAAATGCGCACCTGGATGTTGTTGGTGCGTTGTAATTGTTCCTCGTCTACCAGACATTTGAACTCAAGGGTCTCACACTCCGCGGAGTGAGGTGCCTCTATAGCTGGAGTCATTGGTTCGATCTCTGTATCTCCCAACCATGACTGGCACACCCCTCTCTTGGCCTCGTATAGCGAGGCCACCTCACGTATCCTGAGGTCCAGAGGGAGCATACCAGCCAAGATCAACGCCGAGTGCACAGAGACCGTCCGATAGCTCTTACACAGCTTTTGGGCGAATCTGCGCTGTACCACGTTCAGTTGTTTTCGGACACCTAGCCCTTTCGCCGCCGCGCACCAACTGCTGGCACCATATAGAATGATGGGTTCTACAGCTGAAACGTAGATGATCCGGATCACCTGGGGGTGCAACCCCCAGCTGATCCGAGCCATTCTCGCCAGCTTGTTGTAAATACCTATCGCCTTTCTGCATACGTTTATTATGTGAGTGTTAAATGTAAGTTTGTGATCGATGGTGAGCCCTAGGATTTTGATTTCTTTGGACAATCCAATGTCTATCCCGCCCATACTGAGGCGCGGGAGGTCGTACTTCAGCCTCCGCGTGATTACCATCGCACAGGTTTTGTGCGGTGCGAATTTCAGCTTCATTCCGATCCCCCACTCCCGCACATGCTCGAGAGAGGCATTGGCTTGTCTCTCAATCTCCAGTGCCGTATCCCCATCGAACATCAACACCACGTCGTCCGCGAACGCCTGCACGTAAATTCCCCTGCTCTCCAGTTGATGCAATAAGGGGTCTAGTAGGAGGTTCCAGAGCAAGGGTCCTCCTATAAATCCCTGGACACATCCTTTCTGGGTACATCGGCTGCTCTCCTGACCCGCGTATCGTACAGTGACTGTCCTATCACTGAGGTAGCTGCCTATCGCCCATCTCAAATTGGCCGGACACCTTTCCTCAACCAGTCGTACCTTAATCGCTGGCCACCAGGCGCTATCGAAGGCGCCCTCTATGTCCAGGGACACTAAAGTAACTATTCTCTTGTTATCAAGTTTAGCCCTTATGCGCCCCATTAGGTCATAGAGGGCGTCCTCGGTACTCCTCTGCGGCATAAAGCCGTACTGGCGAGTACTAATCCTCGGCAGTAGGTAGAATTTGAGGTGAGCAACAAGCATCCTCTCGTAGATTTTGCCTAATACAGGCAGTAGACCAATCGGCCTGTAGGCTTTAGGGGTGTCGTAGTTTGCCCTGCTTGGCTTGGATCTTGGGAAAGTAGCCGTAGCGGAAGCAGCGATTTAGGAGCCCTAATAATAACACGGGGTCGGTCCCGATTGCTTGGGAACATATATCGGCAGTGTAACCGTCAGCTCCCGGACCCTTTTTGGGGTTGAAGCGTTGTAGGGCATCGAGTAATTCTTCCACCCGAAAGGGTGGATCATCATCATCATGACCTTCTTCTTCGTCATCCTTTCACGCGGCTGCTCGAATGTCTCGATGTCCCACATATTCATCGTCCATTCGATCGTCCGGGTAAAAGGTTTTTGCCAATAATTCCACAGAGCCCTTTGCGTCCAAGAATGTTCCATTCTCCCTGAGCATCTGGTCCTCCTCCCTGATTGTAGCTCTTCCCAGACCTTTGGGAGATTTGGAGGGGGATGGGGGGACGAAACTGGACTTCGCTCGATATGTCGACACCAAGTATTCCAATATTGGCTGAGGCAGATAGGGGAATGTCTTCAAAACGAGGACATACGACCCACGGCATTTTTTTTAGCGGTAAACGCGCAATTTTGTGTCTTTGTGAGGATAAATTGGAGTAAATTAAGTCTACCCCAATCTGAGACCTTTTCCAAAGAGGTCTCAACTTCAGACACAAGTTTTTTCGACTTTCAATTACGTTTTCCCTAGAAATATTAGCGCGGCCGGTGTAGAGAGCATCGCCTGTGCTATCATTCGCATAACAATGAATGCCGAGTCAGAGCATTCACCGTCGAAAAAGCCAGTGACCCAATCGCATTTCCCGGGAAGCCCATTTGCGATTCAATTGCGCCATCATAGGGCGGTTGGGGGATGGGCCTCCGGTATCCTCACTAACTCGGAAACACAGCGCAAGCGCTTTTCACACCGGTTTTCTCTGTAAGGCCGTGGCATCACTCCAGTCGAGCTGGCCCATTCTGCCGAAGCGTGGCTCTCCCACCTTGCTGCAGTACTTGTTTTACGGTACAGGAAGAATGGTATTCAAGGTTTTTTTTTATGTATGGCTCTGCCATATTGTTGCCAATTGTTATTTTAACTTAAAATAAGTTTTTGTTATTAATTATTTTATTTAAATAGGTGTTGTATGGATGTGAGTGTTCTTCTTGGCTTATCGTGTTACAACAGAAACAGTATTTACAATACTATGTAATATTAAGACTGTGATATTATATTGTGGCCCTGAAGAGGGCCTTTTACGTTTTCTTTTCGGGTTGTTGTTGTTGTCTGTTTGTGAGATAAGCAAGTTGGTACCTACAGTAGCAGCAGGAGCAACGAGCACGCCATTATGTTTGTAATGCATTAGGTCTTATATTATAATAATATCTGCTGCTTAGGCTTTCTTATCGGTTTTCCTATTTTTGAGAAAGAAAAAGAAATATGAGTCCTCCCACGTCCCGATCGCCTAATCCACGACGACTTTACTTTGTTCTTCTTTTCCAAAAAACAATATGTAAGGCTTTGTCTTTAATATATCTTTCATTGGTATTGGGCGTACTTGCTGATCATCAAAGTTGTAGTATCTTAAATTGCAGGCTTGTCCTACTTGCCATGTTTTTGAGATTCACCAAAGTGGGTTATCGTGCTCATTAGTTTGTAAGTCTGAAACAAAAATAAAGCAATGATATTAGTTGTCTTATAATTTATTATTTAATCGACAAGTGACGTTTTGACGGTTAAGGTCCGTTCACACAGACCGGCTCGAAGAGGAGAGCAGATTCATAACACGTTGGAAACAGAGTTTTGAGAAATTGTAGTAAGGTTTATTTTTGCATGTGCGCTTCTTTTGTCATTCAGAAGCTTGAACGCGCTTTGTGTGAAATAATAAGAGGAGTCGACCGGCGCCGATTGCGTGCTCTTTCTCGCTCGCGCTCGCGCAGGTCTCTTCCAGTCGGTCTATGTGAAATAATTGGCAGCTCCGCTTCCGATAATTCCAAGCGTATACGATCCAGTCTGTGTGAAAAGAAAAAAGCAGACCGATGCTCTCCGAGCCGGTCTGTGTGAACGGACCCTTACCCGCCAAGACCTCATAAGTAGGTATGTATGTTATCGAATGTCAATTATGCGGTTTTGGCGATTACCAGTCGATTTGCCATTTAAAAATTGTTTTCACTCAAACTCACCAGTTGTTGATTATTCTTGTTGTACAAGTATTGGTTGTTGTTGATTTTATTTTTAAATTTCATATGTTTGTCGAGTTTTTCGCCAAATGAGAACCTTTTTAGTGCAATGCAAAGAACCTTTGGTGTCCGTTCTATAAAAAACTCTTTGGTAGCCGACACCGTTTTTTGGCATGCTTCACATCTATAACCTAAGTCTTCTAACCGTTCGCAGCAAAGCGGATTAAATCTATGCAGATTCAATTCAAATCTTGCATGAGTATTAGTGAGAGATCAGGAACTATTATCACGCCATCACGCGGACGAGGTCGCGGGTAGCAACTAGTTCAACAATACATTTACACTACAAAACGGTACATAAATAAGGATTTACTAATGACGGACATTCTACTATAAAGCACACAGTACACAGTTGAATATTTAATATCGACAGACATTTATAACACTACACAACAGTACATTGATAACTATTTAACAACTACGGACACACAGCTATTTCTACAAGATACACTTTATTTAAACTACTGGTGAAAGATATTATAATGCAACACTCACCCAATTCGGGGTAACAGGGGGTGCACAAGATACAGTACTATTTGGAGTAGGTACACCCAAAAGGTACAATAGAAATTTTAAATATGTGACTAAAAGAAATTAAAATATTTTATTTAGTAGGTAGTAGTAGATACTACATGATCGGTAGACGTCCGTAATCACAATGAATCCCTTTCAAAACATGTTTTGCTCATTCAATCGTTTCGATGCAAGCGTTGCGAAACATATTATATTAGACTGCCTCGTTGGTCTCGCGGTTGGCGTGTGCGACTGCTGATCACGAGGTCTCGGGTTCGATTCCCGGGTCGGACCAAATGTTTGTATGATCTACAAATATTTGTTTCGGAGTTTGGGTGTTTTCTATGTATAATATGTATGTATTTACAAAAAAAAAAAGTATATATGTATTTGTATCAGTTGTCTAGTACCCATAACACAAGCTCTGCTTAGCTTGGGACTAGATGGCGTTGTGTTTTAGATGTCCAAAATATTTATTATTATTATTATATAGCGAGACCTTGTTTGTTATTGATTTAGTATTAAGTATCGACTATTGATTTAGTAGATTAGGTAGTATTAAATATTCAAGTGCGTTACATGCGGTTCGAGCGATTACCAGTCGATTTGCCATTTAAAAATTGTTTTCACTCAAACTCAGCAGTTGTTGATTATTCTTGTTGTACATATATTGGTTGTTGTTGATTTAATTTTTAAATTTCATGTTTGTCGAGTTTTTCGCCAAATGAGAACCTTTGGTGGCCGTTCTATACAAAACTCTTTGGTAGCCGACACCGTTTTTTGGCATACTTCACATCTATTACCTAAGTCTTCTAACCGTTCACGAGAGATAAAGGATTGTAGTGCTTCGTCTAACGTAATATGTTTTCCTATGTCTAAAAGTAGATCCTGTGAAGAAAATTTATATGGGTTTAATTAACACCCAGTAACATGTAGGTACTGTAACGGTCGATTAGCACCAAGTAGAACGTTCGGGATATGAATGCGTGAAATTACTCGAACGTAGGTATTTTTATAGTATTTGACAGGCTTGACCCAATTCAATACTAAATTCACATATTTAGTAGATAATATCAAATATTGTTTACCATAAATATTCTAATGATTATTAGCATACAATTATTATTTGATAATACAGGATTGTGTAACATTAAAGATTTGATATGAAATATAAGTCGCGCCGGAAGCTGACAAGCGGAAGGCGCCCAGATATTAATATGAATCAACTATTTACTTGTTTATAAAATCACCAATTGAATTATAAATTTATAATATATTTTATTGTATGCCTAGTAATTATTAAGATTTAAACAAATAAGGCATTTATACGAGGTTGGAATCGTTACTTATAACAGTACGTTAACAAACATATAAGTACCTATTGATGATGGCCATATTACCTGATAGTTCTGATAGGTAGTGGATAGATTATGACACGCCAGACATCTTACAGTTGAACGTAAAGAGCCGCCAAAAATTGATTTATTACTGTTGTTTATTCGGAGTACGTTTCCTAATTGTCGGCATTTATGAACCGACTGAAATAACACTTGTCCATAGCCTCTAGAAGCCTGAAACGAACACATTTTATGAAATGAGTTTAAAATTATAAGTAGGTATTAAAGCTAAGAATCCACTCCGGGTCTACTCTGCCCTTATAATCCAAGTCGGACATCGCGCCGTTATAATCCAAGTCGCGTATAAGTTTAGTTATAAGTTATAAGTAGAAATTCTATGTCAAAACTTGTGTGTGAGTAAAAATTCAGTTAATAAATAGTTGTCAAAATTTCAGTAATGTGTTTTTTTTTTATAAGAGCTGAATATGACAATCTAACAGTACGCAGTTTGGCACTGGTATGAAACTGAAGCCTAAGTACCTAGGGTCGTATCGTGTCACTAAGTTCAAAGGGAATGACCGGTACTCGGTACAAAGGAGGACTACACTGTTGAAGGGCGAGGTGAGACATCCACTGTAGTAGATTTCATTAAAAGGTGGCCTACTTGTTGACTCTTACTGGGTTAGGGTTTAAGGGTTGGTTGCTGATAAAATGTTGCTATAACTGATAAGGTGTTACTATTGTTGTTAATAATACTAAAATGTTTACTTAAATAATGTGTCTAAAGCATAGTTGTTTCTAAGATTAAGTTGTTTATTTATAAGTTGTTAACTGTATTTCAGCATCTACTTACCAGGGTGTAAGTACTAAAATATTGAATATGTTTTATCATATTAAAACTTAAGTTGCCTATTTACTTAATAAGAATAGCGTCTATTTACCTACCTTGTTGTTAACTGTAATTCAGAATCTTTTATTTAGTTATTACTGTACTTCTGTTTCAGATGTTAATAAATTTTATAACATATTTGCTCGTAAAGGGTCTCTTATTTCACCAATTTCAATATCGAAATGTATCTCATTACGTACTTGTGCGTTATTGTAATGCAAAACGCACGTTTTTTTTTTATAAAGTAAAACTTACGGTTTATCAAGATGCTCGAACAATACTCTTTTAAATATTAGCAAAGAGTTTTTATGTCAGAAAAGTGGTCAACATTTTATGAATAAAATGAACCTTGAGAGATAAATATAATAAATAAAACATTTAATTCTTTAATTTAATTAATTTTGACAATAAATTACAACCATTTATCTGTGACAAATCACAAAAATATTAATATACTTTATTAGTAATACTGGCTATTTGTGCCTTTGCCTAAAAAAAAGCGCCGATGCGCGCGCATTGCTAATTTGTGAACAATGAAAAACTATTCCGCACGCTTTTTCTTTTCGCTGTACCTATTGGATTTATTCGATCAAGAAAGTCCGAGTTTTATTTATTTCCTCGCAAATATGTTATAAAACGTCGTATGACATACGTGTGCTTTGATAATTACAGCCTCAGCTATCTTGTAGCCCTCGCCTACGGCTCAGGCTAGCAATATCGCCTCGGTTGTAATTTACAACTTACCGCACTTATATCATAATGTACTATTAAAGTTCATTCGATAATATGATTACAAAGTGTAATATTGCCTAGTTGTATGTTTTGTTAATGTGTCAGTTCTGAGGTCAGAAATTGTGACAGGAATGGCCGCCCGAGCTGTAGGATTTAGTTTTCATAAATATTACTATGGAGTGAAAGCACTTTAAGTAATAGTCACACTGTTTTGTTTTTGGAACAAATGTGTGAGGGAGAGAAAGGGAAGAATGAATGGGATAGCATGCTAATTTTAAAAAGATGGCGATACGTGGTATACTTTGTCCATTCGTTTATTTTCTTTTTGACAGTTCACGCCTATAAATTACCGTTTTTTTTTCGGAATAATGTACTAGAGTAATGTCGTACTTTATTGACGGTGACCGTAGGTACTTTAGTGAATTGGCCTGTGCATAACAAACAACCACAGACTATAAAACAGTACTTGAAATACGAGATATCGATCATATGATAAAAATAATTTGACATCATGTAAGTATTTTTTCTGTAAATTTAATAAAAAAAGGAAATAAAAATAGAATTGGTTGCCTGGAAGAAATTGCTTTTAGCAATAAGGCCGCCCTTTGTACACTACAAATCGGACTTTTTTGTGTATTCTTATTTAATTCTGTAATATGGTGTGCAAATAAAGAGTTTTCTATTCTATTCTATTCTATCTATGACTCCAAGATTGATTATTTGCAAGGAATTAAGTCGAAATCTTGGAATTTAGGATCAAACCAAGAGTAAAGAACAATAACTCTGTCCATTCATCTAATTTACTGATTTATTATTTATGTTTATTTCTTACATAATATAAAAACTAATAAAGGAATAATAAAATTAATATTTAAACTAAAAATATTTAATTAAATCGATTGAAAGTTTTGCATAAATAAAATCACTTTTCATTTCAAATCGAATCGGTGATGTGTAAGGGCGTCACTAATTTCGAAATTTCTTGAACTGTCAAAAAGAAAATAAACGAATGGACAGAGTATAGCTAGCCATACACGTTCAGATCTGCCCGTCGAATCTGCCCGGCAGGCAGATCCGTGACTCACCACACACGCACAGATCTGTCCGTCAGATCTGCCCGGCAGGCAGTACGGACAACTGACGGGTAGTAGTTCAGTTATAAGTTTTCATATTAAGCATTGCAGGATGTCATTATTTGCCGATGACCTTAAAATTTATAGTCCGGTTAAAATAACCGGAATCTCATACCGAAATAAAAAAATCTTAATGCAATTCTAAATTGGTGCAACATAAACTGCATGAAACTAAATGTTAGTAAATGCTTTCCTACACCCGCAAAATAAACCCACTTGTCACAAAGTATGAGGTTCCTGGAGTTTATTTGGTAGAAGTCAATGAAATTCCTGATTTGGATGTTATCATCGATACGAAGCTAACATTTACATCGCATATTGACAAAATTGTAACCAAGTCAGCATAAATGCTGGGTCTTTTTGAGAAGAAATACTTCAGATTTTATAAGCCTAAATATCAAATTACTCCTGTACAACAACTCTTGTCCGCAGCATTCTCGAATTTGCGAGTACTGTATGGTCACCATTGTATGCTGTTTATTCCCAAAGAATAGAAAACATTCAACGAGCCTTCACCAGCAATCTTTCCTAATAGGAGTCCTTATGACCAACGTCTATCCAAGTTTGACATGACCACTCTTTACAATCGCAGACGTATTATGGAATTATATGTTCTTCATAAAGTAGGTAATCAATTACTGTTCAAACCTCTCTCCAATGTTGCGTTCACCTTGGGAAATTTGAGATGTCTTAGGGCCCATAAATAAGGCATTCAATCGCTAACTATGTCACTGGAAAGAGCAACGAACCACGGCTATTTCACCGTGTTGTTATTCTAAGCTAATGTAATCAAGCACTTACTGGAGATGCGTGATGTCCTTGATCTCGTCGGCCGTTGATGGGGTACCCCACTGCCGTTTGTCTTGCCGCGTTCACACATACATGCTCCAAAATGCTGTACAATCTTCCAAGGTATTCGAATTACAATACACTCGTATTAGCTATCGCGGATCGCGCCCCGTTGAACGTGACTACTAAAACTCGCGAGTCCAAACCAGACTAATCATAACGGTGACCGACGAAATACGGAGTCGTTGGAAAATTAGCTAATTATCAATTCAATTAACTTAAACCGGCAGTCAATTGCGAAAACCGTGTTCGGCCGATCCAAGCGTCTCAAGTACTACTCTCAACGTCAAAACGTCAAACAAGAAAAATGACAATCAAAAATGTTGCCATTACAATGACGTTAAATTTCTAACAATTACCGTCATGTATACAGTATCATAGTCTAATAGAAAAAATATATTTAAATATTCCCTACTGTTATCCCAGACATCAAATTGTTAAAATATTCTACACGCAATTTTCAAGAACTAATTTATGTCAACAATCCCCCATAGAATCCTTAAACAATACTCGTATAATATATATATAATAATATCCAAACTCATAATCCAGGCAAAGTTATCTTCAGTCAGTCGTTTGATGTATACCTAAAACTGAAATAACAAAAATATTCCATGTCCAGTCATATAAATCTATACTTAATATTATAAAGCTGAAGAGTTTGTTTGTTAAAACGCGCTTATCTCTGGAACTACTCGTCTGATTTGAAAAATTATTTCAGTGTTAGATAGCCCGTATCGTATCGAGGAAGGCTATAGGCTAGATATATATCATGACGCTAAGACCAATAGGAGCGGGGCACCAATGAATAATGTAAAAAAAACGGGGGAAAATTATTACGGTACGGGCAATAGGAGACGTAAACGAGGTTGCGTGGGTCAGCTAGTATAACATAGGTATTTGATAAACTTCCATACAAGTTTTCATCTCTTATTTCTTTTTTATTGCCCTAAAGGGTGAAATTTTCAAATTTGACTAACTGAATGTTCTGAACTTTTAAAGCGAGGATAAGATGAATCAGTCAGTCAAGGCAAGGAATGTATATTATCCCTAAGAGTATGCTATCAAATTAAATACGAGTGCCTGGATGACCGAGCCTTGGTCGATATATTTTTTTTTGTTAAAATGTCTAAAAATGAATCCTAGCTAGATCGATTTATTGCATCTGAAACCCTCTGCATACTCAATTTCATGAAAATAGTTCGAGCCGTTTCCGAGATTTACATTACCGTACTAATACTCTAAACGCGAAAATTTGTAAATATGGATGGATGGATGTTTGTTACTCTTTCACGCAAAACTACTGAAAGGATTTGGATGAAACTCTACAGTGATATAGCTTATACATTAGAATAACACATAGGCTACTATTTGCCGCGATAACCGACATACACGCGGGCGGAGCCGCGAGCAAAAACTAGTAGATAGTATAGTGAGTGGAATGGATTAGGCCATTACTGCAGGTTAAGTCAGCTTCTAGCCTTAAGGTGCAACCTGATAGTATCGTCAGAAATTTCAAGGATATAAAATCAATAAGTAGAATCAGAAACCGTTATTTGTTATTTAAAAAAACATCAAAAATAAACTAGTATTATTTTATTGATATTTTCTACTAGTTTTGTGTTAGAGATTTGATTATCATTTTATTTCTATTACTTTTATACACCAAAAGTTCCGTTATTGGCATCGAAATAACTGTCGATCTTTTGAGCATTATGGCTTTTAAATCACTTTTTATTTTATGAACTGTTATTTATACTGTTATACGATAATATTTAGGCTATGTAGCTTAACTAGTTTTTGATTTAGCTTAAAATAATAAACCAAATAAAACCCAATTTAAATTTTCGCATAGATGGTGTCATGGGTTCTACACTTTTATTTCTTTACGTATGAATCAGCATGGAGGTAATATTTCGCGGCCAAATGAATACCTATGATCTAATTTTAAACGGAAAACACACCGAATAAAACGCAAAATAAAGAACTTCTGTCTAATACAGTCATTAATTACTTAATACAATACATACAATTTCAATAGGTACCTCTTTTAAGACATTATTGTGCAACTCCGTACAAAAATCATGTGACAAGAGAGAAAAATCGAGGGTTGCTACCACCTCCCCTTCACGTGTACTCAGTTAGACAGCTTACAAGTGACGGCATAGTGCTGAATGTTATTGTTTTATGCTCCTGTATCTTTTTAAAAAGGTCTCCTGGTGGTTCAGATGAACCATCAATTTTTGACACGGGCCCGTAGTTTATTAATTTATTAAGGCAACTACAACAGGTAACATACAATACAAGGCATTATTTTTTAGGATAAATACAGGTTCAGTACTGATTGGTATCCTTCCGTAATCACACAGCATGATATACAAAGAAAGATAAACAGGAACATATTGCATTGATAAATTTGACCCAAACAGATACAATAATAGATGGTTTTGCTACACTTCTATAGCGATAGAGCGAGAATATTTCTTTTAATAACTATAAATCCTCAAAATTTAAAAAACCCCCGATAATAACCTGAGTTCCCTTTAAAAAGTAAAAAACACGTTATGCGCTTTCATTTGAGACCCCACTCGATGATATTTTTGCTGACATTCGGTTACTTTCTTCTTCCCCACTTTCACCCCTATAACTTTTAAATGGCTCAACCGATTTCATAAAACATGTCTAAGAACACTCGCACGTAACTCACCTTACATACAAACAAAACTAAATTGAAATCGCTTCATCCGTTCATGAGCCACGGTGCCACAGACAGACAGACAGACACGTGAAACTTATAACACCCCTCTTTTTGGTCGGGGGTTAAAAACAGTAGCTCGTGACTCGATAATGTCGACTTTACCATAATTAATTTCCGAAATATCATTATAAAGACGACACATTCTGACAATAGGGTTATAGTACGTGCTTATTGTCGTTATAGTATAAATAGTCCACTAATAGTCCACTAATATTTTATTTTTTATTTATTCTGAGAAGACCTATTTGACATGCGAAGATTACGGTAAATAAATAATAATCTCAACCACGAGTTATATCGAAATCGGTTGTAGTTGGTCGTAGCCTTATGCCAGTAGCATGATGTCTGCCGTGAGAAGTGCGCGCGTTTGCGCGATATTCTTTTTGTTCATACAAATATCTTACGGAGAATACCAAGTGCCTGAAGTAACTGTGCAAGCGTTTAAGCCCAAAGGAATTAGAGCATCGATACCTGGTCAGTAATTATACTTCTTTGTTTATCCTGTTGGATGTATGTTAAGATAACTCCAGTTATTGTATTTGTTTATAGCCTGACTTTAGAGATATATTTTTAAGAGTATATCAGAAATTATCAAAACAATAAAAAGGTTACATCATACTGTTTATTAACTAGTTCATTCAATTGCTTTTTTTATATTAGGTGTTTACCTATGAAATATGACGCAATCGATGCATCTATGCCAACGCATTGGCAGTTTATTGATGCCCTTCTTGTAAAAATCAGCTGGACGGGAGGCAACAAACTTTTCAAAGGCATTTTGTACTGCCTCTCGGGAATTGAATTTTTTACCCACTAAAAAGTTGTGAAAATTTTGGAAAAAGTAATAGTCGGTAGGTGCAAGGTCTAGTGAGTATGGCGGATGAGGGAGAGCTTCCAACCCCAGCTCTTGCAGCTTGGAGACTGTCTGAACTGATAACATCATTTGGTACAGTTCGCAACAGACAGTCTCCAAGCTGCAAGAGCTGGAGTTGGAAGCTCTCCCTCATCCGCCATACTCACCAGACCAGACCAGATTTCATAGGTAAAGACCTTTTATAAATAAATAATCACTTTTTAATATTATTGAATAAGGGGCAAACGAGCAGACGTATTACCTGATGGTAAGCGATTACCGCCGCCCATGGACACCTGCAACACCAGAGGCGTCACAAGTGCGTTGCCGGCCTTTTAAGAAGGAGTACGTTCTTTTCTTGAAGGTTTGAAGGTCGTATTGGTCCGGGAATACCGCAGGCGACAGTTCATTCCACAGTTTTGTTGTGCGAGGCCAAAAGTTCCTAGAGAACGGCACAGTTGTGGACTGCCAGCCATCTAAGTGATGGGGATGAAATTGCTGTCGCGTAGGATGATGGCGGAAAGAGGCGGCAGGAATCAGCCCGAACAATTCCTCGGAGCACACCCCATAGTAAATGCGGTAGAAGATGCAAAGCGAAGCCACATCTCTACGCAGCGCCAAAGAGTCCAGCCGAATTGAAGATTCCTGGCAGTCGACGATTCGAGTCGCTCTCCGTTGAATGCGGTCCAGAGGGAGGAGCTGGTACTGGGGTGCCCCCGCCCAAAGATGAGGACAGTATTCCATATGTGGCCGAACCTGCGCCTTATAAAGCAGAAAGTGGAGGGCCGGAGTGAATTACTGTCTCGATCTGTTGAGCATGCCAAGCTTCTTCGAGGCCAATTTGGCCTTATCCTCCAAATGGCCACGCAACTGGACTTCGCTCGATATCTTGACACCAAGTATTCCAATGTTGGCTGAGGCAGATAGGGGAGTGTCTTTAAACCGAGGGCATACGACCCACGGCAGTTTTTTAGCGGTAAACGCGCAAATTTGTGTCTTTGTGGACTAAATTGAGTCTACCCCAATCTGAGACCTTTTCTAAAGAGGTCTCAATTTGGGACACTAGTTTGTTTCGACTCTCAATGATGTTTTCCCGAGAAATATTAGCGCGGCCGGTATAGAAAGCATCGCCTGCACTGTCATCCGCATAGCAATGAATGCTGCTAGTTTGCAGCATGTCATTGATATGTAGGAGGAACAGAGTAGGCGATAGCACACAGCCTTGCGGGACACCAGCATTCACAGGTATACAGTCAGAGCATTCACCGTCGACTACGACCTTTATGCTTCTACCTGCTAAAAAGCATAATACTGAGACATAATACTAGGAAAGAAGTTATTCCCAGAAGCATTGTGTTCGTTTAACGTGAATGAGGTCACATAGCTTAGGTATAACATGGGTAGTTATCAAGCGCAAAACATAAATTTATAAATTTTATGTTATTTAATTTTGTATTGACAACGAGTATAAAAAAATATTATATCATATGAGTTAAGATGAGCAAATATAGTTGCACCATAAAAGGGAACGTTGATTTTGACGAAATCATGAGGATTTATGCATGACTACATTACTGACTGATTTACTGACTTTATAAATTACATTTTATTCTTTTAATAACTAGATTCCAATCAAAAATTGCAATAAGTTCAACATTTCAAACAACTACAACTATGTCAAAAACTGCAGCATCAAATTACGTTTTTAAACTTGTGATTTGGAAGTTAGTGAAGTCAATGAACTTTCTTCCAGAGGAATCAGATTAGCGATCGAGTGTAAGGCCTAATTTACACTTTGCAAACAAGCGATATAGTAATACACCGTCACCAAAATATAATGAACTGTCCATAGGTATAATATATTAAACTTATTACTTACTTACTGAGAAAGTTTTACAAGTTTCAAAACGTTCACTATTAGATACTAAAGAGTTCCAATATACTTCTCCTGGTCCGTCGTCAGATCAGAGATTGGATTTACAGTCTGTCATGCAAACTGTATATGCTTGTACATTCAAAATTTCCTTTCGATGTTATAAGTTTCAAGTGGGTAACATTTTTAAAATTTAACTAACCATCTTAAAAATGGTAAAATAGAACTATGAATGAGAAATGAAATGAAAGCATTCTTCTGCAATTAGGTTACATGAACACTTTTGCAAATTAAACTGTTTTAAGTAGATGAGTTCGCCCTTTCCTAACTGGACGAACCTGAGAAGAAAGGACGAAACAAACTCAGGGATCATCGTATCTTTTAAATTCCATACAATCTTCTCAAATGCAAAAGACATTTTATAAACAAAAAATAGTTGTCTGTAAAGTCTGTTTACGGACGATAGTTTAACATGACAACGTCATAACGAAACATTGATGAAATGATGAGAGATAGCGCCGCATCTGTCTCTCTCTTGCACTTCAAGCCTTAAATGGAACCCCCGCATGACTTCAGGTAACACCGCATGAGTCATGTTGTTCGTGCGTGCAGCCAGCTCCATCGAATTATAAGACGTTGTCACGTCAAAAACGACAATTACAATTTGAGTCATAACTCACAACTATCATAATCGGTAAATAATAATAATAAGTAAATTACGAAGGGTCTTAATACAAGATAAGTAGGTACAATTGGCGCCCTTATCGCCCGGAGGCAATCTCTTAGCCCATGTTCAGATGTCGAACGCTCAACGCGCGTTTTGCTAACGCGAGTTTATAACTACATTAATTTCGTTCTAGGAGTACACATGCTAACGCGCGTTTTTACATGTAGTTGTTAACGCGCAATAGCGAAACGCGCGTTGAGCGCTCGTCATCTGAACATGGCCTCAGGCAACCATAGGATGGAGATCATGGAGAAAAATCAAGATAGGGAAAAGTAGAGGGCTGTCTGGTGTATTAAAGAGCATATTTAAGAAGTAGACATTAAAGCAGTATATACCACACATATCTTGGGCTGAACATAGATAACAAGTTTAACTGGGGCTATCACATTGAACAAGTATGCGATAAACTGCGACAATTTCTTGCTAATATCACGATACTAAAAAATCGCATCCAAGTTCAAGGTTAAACTTATGCTTTATTACGCACTGGCCGAGTCTCGTATACAGAATGGTCTCAGTAGTTACGGGCGTACTTATAAAACTTACCTAGATAATATTTATAAGCTTCAAGCTAAAACCAAAAAAATATAGTCTCAACAAAAATAAAAAATGAGTTTCACGACAATGAAAATGGTCTATTCAAATACTGTAAGGTTTTGCTAATTCACAGTCAAATTGACTACGCATTATTAAAAGAACAATTCTTTAACAATTCCTTACGGCAAATTATTAAACTTTATCCTGTACGCATTTGGGCAATTTCCGAGAGCCGGCTTCACACGCAGCGAGCCAATAATAATATGTACCTCGACTTATTAATAACCTACCCTCAGATTTGTGTACTAGAAAAACATAATTTAAATTAAAACAATATTTTTAAAGTCATATTACTTAAGCAATAAGCGATATCTATATGTATTTATATTGAATCATTTAAGTATCTAAATGTGTTATGGTAGTAAGATTCTTTTATTTTCCTTGTTTTGTGGGTGTATTGTCATTATTCGATCTATTCTTAACTTCTCAATTTGATAAGAAGACTCATTTTTTTTTTATTATAACAAGACAGACTCAAAATAGAGCAAAGATGAACCTTGGTGGTTTTTATACTCTGTCCATTTCTTTATTTTCTTTTTGACAGCTCACGCCTATAAATTACCATTTTTTTTTCGGAATTATGTACTACAGTAATGTCGTACTTTATTGACGGTGACGGTACTTTAGTGAAGTGGTCTGTGCATAACAAACAACCACAGACTATAAAACAGTACTTGAAATACGATAAATCGATCAGATGATAAAAATAATTTGACTTCATGTAAGTATTTTTTCTGTAAATTTAATAAAAAAAGGAAATAAAAATATTATCTATGACTCCAAGATTGAATTTTTGCAAGGAATCAAGTCGAAATCTTTGAATTTAGGATCAAACCAAGAGTAAAGAACAATAACTCTGTTCATTCATCTAATTTACAGATTTATTATTTATATTTTTGTTTATTTCTTACATAATATAAAAAACTAATAAAGGAATAATTAATATTTCAACAAAAAATATTTAATTATATCGATTGAAAGTTCTTCATAAATAAAATCGCTATTCGTTTCAAATCGAATCGATAATGGGTGAGGGCGTCACTAATTTCAAAATTTCTTGAACTGTCAAAAAGAAAATAAAGAAATGGACAGAGTATAGTTGCTATTAGTATGTAATTTATTGTTTTTTTTTGTAAATGATAATTAATAAACCAAAAAAAACAAAAAAACTAAACCAAAAAAAAATATGACATAAAAAAAATGAACAGAAAATCAACGTAAAATGACCACGTTCGTGCTGTCGTGTTTCGTTGGTGAGTGCGAGACCGGAGGCCCAAATATTCTAGTCAACAAGTTCCATACTTGTTGACTAGACTAAAAGATGCAGCAGCATCACTAGGCCGCCATGGTGTGGGTCGCCATACTGCATTGTCTGCATTCGCAGTGAGTATGGCGACCAATACTCTTGGATTCTGCTTATGCTTTCCTTCAGGCAGAGTAGGGTCATTTTGGCGGGCCATACATAAAAAAAAAAAAATAAAAAAAAAAATTACAGCCAAGTCTCATGAAAATCCGTTTAGTAGTTTTTGCGTGAAAGAGCATCAAACACACAATATTAGTAGGATGTTTAAAAATTTGAAAACATACAATTTAACAAAAGAGGTTAAAAAAACACAAAGAAATCGCGCGAGTGAAGTAGGAAGTGCCAAGAACTGAATAGAAGCAAATAACGGAGATCTAAAATGTCGAATTAAGAATCATTTTTATTATAGTCGGCTTAAAATTTTTGACAAAAGACCAACTAGATTCAAACTAAACCAAAAAAATATTACACAATTTCAGATTCTCCATTGGTGGGCTACTTCATGTTCCGAGCAAACATAAATAAACCGATAAGTAGTACAGTCGTAGCCACTATTACAGAGGCCACCAACACAAGGAAAGATGGCAAATGGTACGTTGAAGACCCTAACGTGGAACTTAAAGTTGGTGATGTGGTCAATTATTACGTTGTTGTGATAGCTGATAGACGCCCATATGTTACGGATAACTTAAACTTCACCGTTTCAGGTAAGTTTGTAATCACTGCTCAGCTGTTAAGAGTCACAGTCATGATGCTAAATAAAGTTTAGATCTTTCTCATAAATGTACTACTACCTAATCTGTAATTCTTATAGCACTAGTATCTACAATTGATACTATCGCGAGTTTACCACTTTGAAATATAAAAATACTGGCTGAGCCCGGCGGTGTTACCCGCGGTCCAACAACAACCGCGGTTAAAGCTGCGGGAGGGGTAAATAAAAAAAAAACGATGTAAAAAGTATCCTATGTCCATCTCCTGGTTCTAAGCTACCTGCCCACAAATTTTCAGCCAAATCGGATAAGCCGTTCTTGAGTTATAAATAGTGTAACTAAGACGACTTTCTTTAATATACGATAATTTGCTGTTTTAGTTTCGTTTTTTTTTTCACGCCATTATTATCTATACACTCTTGAAGTGATCTTACCAGGGTTACAGTTTACCTATAGTTCAGAGTGTGCTGTACCCACGGGCGCAGCAGTGTTAGGGGCGCTCGCCGCGGCACTTCTAATGAATTTGGGCGGTAGGGGTTAAGGGCTGAAGGGTACTTAAGAGCGCTAGAGTAATGATTGCACACGGGTGCTATACGGGCTAGAGACGCCTCTGGATCTGACAAAAATAGCAACAGTAAACAAGTACTTTTTCTCCTTCAGCTTTAGAAGATCCGATCAGTACAGGCACAGGAACGACTTGCAGACCAACGGCTACAAAACTCCGCAGTGGTGTCGCATGCGCGGGACAGACGATCTTCGAGGAGAATTTCAACACATTAAAAGAAGACGTCTGGCAAATCGAACAGTACATCCCGATTTATTTAACGGTATAAACTATTAGTGCTATTTAGACTCCTGGAAAGGTTCTAGGCGTAAATATTTAATTGCTATCTATTAAAGGATAACTAAATAATAACACACACACACAAGAAATAATGCGTGTTATAAGCATTTGATGATGATAAGATGTTAAAGTGATCGGACCACGCGGTCATAGCCATTCCCCTTGTAATAAAAGTAGACTTGTCTGGATTTTAAAAGAGACGGTGATCCCTGAGTTTGTTTCGTCCTTTCTTCTCAGGGCTAGTCCAGTTAGGAAAGGCCGAACTCATCTGCTCAAAAAAAGTTTAACTTGCAAAAGTGTTCATGCAACCTATTCCTATATAAATTCCTAATTGCAAAATAAATGATTTCATTTAATTTCAGAGAAAAATTAAGAGAAAGAACAAGTTATTAGAGGTACAGTTTTCCAACTGTTTTTTCCTAAGAATATGACTTTATGTGAATAAATACATTACATATGAAATACTTCGTCTTGGAATAAATATTGTTAAAAAGAATAACAACATTTCTTTATTGTACGTAACATTTATCTAGACACGCGGTAGCGTGTCAAGCCAAGTTCAAGCAAAGGAACTGCCTAGCCAGCGCCGAGAGTAATATTACACGAACCACTTGGTGCCACTTTTGAACCTTCTATAACTCAAAACCGCTTTAACGTGAACACATAAAACTAGGTGTGTTTAATTATATCCATAAGGACATCTAGAAGCCCAAATTTCATGAAGCTAGCTCAAACGGTTATAAAGATATAAAGGTCAAAAAGTCGTAAATTTTAGCACTGACTGACATATATAGTACCTAAACCTAACCTACTGCCAGATGACCTAGAAGGATGACATTTGGAACCCAGCTCGGTAATTGTGTGTAAACGTAGGGAAAAATCTAAAAAAAAAAAAAGTTAAAAAATACAAAAAAAAATATATTGTAGCGTTGGAACCGTCGTTACAAGCAGATATTTGAAACTGTCCCAATATATGTATTATTAAGCCTCAATACCTGCCTAGTTTTCATTACAAAAAGTAGCGATATCCCACCAAAAACATAAATGTAAAAAATGAGAGCCAAGTTCAATACAAAAATTATGCTTGGCTGTGGGCTTCGTCGCAAAAAGAATGGAGATCTAAATGAGTGCCAAGTTCTATGCAAAATCCAAATATGTATTTATAGGAACAAATTAAAATTATGAACAAAACAAGTATTAAACTCTAGGTATTTCTTTGCTTTATTGGATACCTATAACAATTGCTGTTATTTAAAAATGTGAGATCTTAAAGTAGATTAGATTGGATTTGGCCACCTTTAAAATTCCACTTTTAAAATACTGTTCACCCTCCCGAAGTGGTCTTATAGTATTTTTTACTACTCCGTAGACGTCTATCAATGAAATCATTGTAGAAAGAATATAAAATAACAATGCACTCGCTCTGTATATGATGAGCAGATTCCCTAGCGGCAAGTCGCAGAACTAACGTATGACATATAAAAATACGTATACACGTTAACATTCCACTTTTAAAATATTGTTCACCCTCACGAAGTGGTCTTATAGTATTTTTTACTACTCCGTAGACGGCTATCAATGAAATCATTGTAGAAAGAATTTAAAATAAACAATGCACTCGCTCTGTATATTAAACTGTCAGGTAGAAGTATCTGTCATACGTTAGTTACGCAAACGGCCACTAGGGAAATCTTCTCGTTCATCATCAGCCTATCGCAGTCCACTGCTGGACATAGGCCTTTCCAATTGCACGCCACTTAGTTCGATCCTCGGCTACTCGCATCCAGCTTCTGCCAGCCGTCTTGCGCAAATCATCACTCCACTTGGCCTGTGAATCTTCTCGTTACCAATAGGACTTTTCCTATTGGTAACGAGAAGATTCACAGGCCAAGTGGTAAGTAACGAACTTGTAAAAACCAAAAAGAAGGGTTGCGGGTTTTTCCACCTTTTACGTGTCTCGTTTTCTTACCTTTGATACCTTTTTACGACTAAATCCCCAAAACAGTAAAGTTTTAAATACATTTCTTGAGAGCCACGTTTCGGCATGAATGGGCCGGCTCGACCGGAGTGATACCACGGCCTCACAGAAAACCGGTGTGAAACAGCGCTTGCGCTGTGTTTCACCGAGTGAGTGAGGATACCGGAGGCCTATACCCCTCCCCCTCCCCATCCCCCAAAGACCGGCAACGCACTTGTGACGCCTCTGGTGTTGCAGGTGTCCATGGGCGGCGGTAATCGCTTACCATCAGTATTCCACTATTCCATAAAAAAAGTAATCTATGTCTTTTTATGTATTTTCAGTATTTAACTTTAAAGTGTATAATATTACACTAATATACATTATTACAAAAATTTACTTGTTATCTCCAGGAGTTCCCGTTTGTGTCGTACCAGCGTTTGTCCCAAGATCCAACAGTAGCGGTAACAGGAGGCAACCTTCGGATCACACCAAAATTGCAGCAGAGGCTACCAGGATTCACTGATTCTTCTATCTACAATGGATCCCTTAATCTCTTTAGTGGGTAAGCAGAACTGATCTGTAGCAATTTCGCCGTTTTCAAGTGTTGTGGGTTCGGTCCCCACATGGGATAACAAATGATTCATAAATTGTGGTCCTGAGTCTAGGTGTTCTTTGTGTCCGCTCGATGGATGTTTGAACTACACACATCAAAAGTGTCTAGGGATCAAGCATTTTTATGCGGATTTCTTGAGATTGAGATGTGGCTTTGGCCCTGGCCTGCTCAGTCGCCAGACTTGAACCCGATTGAGCATGCATGGGATATGCTACAGAGAAGAGCTCTGCCGAATATGGAGGGTATCCAGTCGCAAGAAGACCTTTTTTTGTTGTTGCAACGAACATGGGCGGCCATTCCACAGCGTGATTTGGATGAACTCATTTTGAGTATGCCAAACCGATGTTCTTGTGTTGTTAGTGTTCGCGGTAGAAACACGGATTATTAATTGTTTAAGTTACCTAATAAAATTTTAAAGAAAACTGTTATTTCAGTCTTTTTTTCGAACTTTAATGTTAGTGGTTCAAATGTCAAAAATCCCTTTATTAGGAAAATGGCAAATTTCTTTATTAAGACTGTAGTCCCTGAGCGTGGGAATTTGTGATTGAACACCCACATATATATTTTACATGCACACAAACGCATCGGGCACTGTTGCATACTAACCCTGGCAACTAATAAATTTACTTTCGGTTTTTTCTTCTAGTTACATATTCATTAACTGTTCGCCTTTGAAGAATGTTTAAAATGTCCTACAAAGCACGCAATGTATCTTTGTCATATCGGAAAGCCCGCGGACCATAAGTAACTCGTCAACGGCCGAGAATGGGGTTCAAGTGTACCTATTCATTTTTAATTCATTTCATGGACAAATAATATATTTTTACACTGTATAAAATTAAGACGCTCGCGCTATCTGTCAGCTTAGATCTTTTATAGTAATCAACGGATTTTAATGCTATGTTATGAAATAAAATTTGTATGATATATGTTATATTAATGGAACATAATGTTTCTTAAAAATATAATTTTTGATCGCTTTTATTGCTCATATTGACTAAATTTTACTACATAGATTACTTACGTACTTTTTTAACTTTTTGTCAAAAAACGACGCTGAAAAAGTATGAAACAAGTTTTGAAAAGCCGTAGTCACGTGTTAAGAGTTATGGTACGTTTCTATTTTAATTTAAGTTTTTACTTTTTTTTATTTAAAATGTTTTGGTGTAGTGATAATAATAATTTTTATACAAAGTATATTTTAAATACCTAACTTAGAAATATAAAGAAAAAAGAATTGATACGAACAAAGTCACCAGCAAATGCTAATAATCTTAATATATATAAATCTCGTGTCACAATGTTTGTCCTCAATGGACTCCTAAACCACTTAACCGATTATAATAAAATTTGCACACCATGTGCAGTTCGATCCAACTTGAGAGATAGGATAGTTTAAATCTCAAATTATATCACAATTTTTGTTATTTCACTTTATACGTAGCGAAGCACGTACTGGGCCGCTAGTACCTACATATATTTGAAATGTACAAGTAACACCCTTTCCGATGATACCAAACACGGCATGTTTATGTCAAATTCATGCCATGCCATGTCAATTTTGCCGTGGTCGGGTAAAAAATAAAAAAATACAGTTAATTTATAAACTCCTTTTTTAAGACAGTTAAAAAACAAACTATTTGTCTTAAAATTAATATTAACACAGAACACTTTTTGTTTTGTGAATATTAAGAGTGTAAAACTTTGAAATGGAAACTTCCTTAAATATATAATACTAGCTTTTACACGGGGCTTCGCCCACACAGATTTTCATCCCCTGATTTACCCCCTTAGGGGTAGAATTTCAAAAATTCCTTTCTTAGTGCTCACTTATGTTATATAAAGAACCTACATGCAAAATTTCAGGATTTTAACTTCAGCGGTTTGGGCTGTGCGTTGATCTCTGGGTATGTCAGTCAGTCAGTCAGTCACCTTCCTCTTTTATTTATATAGACTAGCTGTTGCCCGCGGCTCCGCCCGCGTGTATGTCGATAATCGCGGCAAATAGTAGCCTATGTGTTATTCTGATGTATATGCTATATTACTGTAAAGTTTCATCCAAATCCGTCCAGTAGTTTTTGCGTGAAGAAGTAACAAACATACACACAAACTTTCGCCTTTATATATTAGTGTGATTACAGATATCAGATAATGTAAGGGATAGGGCATCTATTGTTTTACAATTCACCAATTGATTAAATTCGAACTTAAGGGATGAATAATAATGGAAATGACGTAAAGTATAGATGGGACCCTTTTTTACAATTTTTGTCTGTCTGTCTGTTTGTTTGTGCCGGCTAATCTCTGGAACGGCTGGAGCGATTTTGACGGGATTTTTACTGATAGGTAGTAGTTGGTGTAGTATCGCGGGTAAGACCGTGGGGCTCAGCTAGTTTTTTTTTTCAAAAAAGACAACTTCCGTATAAATCCAATAAATCCTGTGTCGCGGGGGACTTTACAAACATACATGAAACGGACACAATGGACACCCAGACTCAGAACAACAATTCGTGGATCACACAGTGTTGTCCCATGTGGGATTTGAACCCACAACACCTGATACATTAGGAAGCGGCGAGGCAACCGCTTAAACCACTAGACCAACCATGCAGTCAAAAATAAAACTGTAATTTTAAGGTCTTTCATTATTTCAGTAGTAGTTATTCAATTCTAACAGAAATCATAAAAAAAAAAAAAAATTATTTTTTAAAAACAATTTCACAAAGTGTCTCGGTCTGTCAAAGTGTATTCAAAGTACTCATCAAGACAAATCAAACGACTCCAAACTCGATAGGTTCCGTCGTTACAAAGTTCCTATGACCACCTTCCAGCTTCAACATCAGATCAGCTCCATGTCATCATAATATAGCATTGTCACGCTATATACATATGCCTACAAAATTTCAACACAATCGGTTGAAGATATCTGCAAAATTGAGTTGCAAGATTCCGTCTTAACAAATATAGTTAGATACATATATACATACATAGCAAGTTAAAAAAAAAACATAAAAATAAGTTCTGTGTTAATAAAAAATACTAATATTTTTCTTTGAAATTATTCTTTAAAAAAATTAAATTAAATTCAAGAATACAAATTAACAGTTACAATTCGACACTCACTGGCAACCCACCCTAAAACTTGTCATTTACGTATTAGGGAGCTCAGTGCGAACTACAAACCGACGTGGTGTCACCTTGAATATTCGGCGGGCACTGAAATTTTTGAGCGCGATAAAACTTATTTATTGCAATTTACGGGAGACGATATCTACGTACTAAAATGTATGGAACTTTTGTCGCTAAAAATGAATGATGTTTAGCCTTAGATTATGGCTTTTTGGATTTTTTCTCGCGAAATAAGAAAAAAACATTTAAAATAGAGCACGAAATAGGACAGAGTGTGCTAATTAAAAAGGTCGATTTCGATGATTTTGATCTTTGTTAAGGCTTTTTTTCACAAAAATAAAGAATTATTTTATAAATGTCACTCGGTAGATTGGTAGACTGATTTATTAAACTACTGAGATTTTTTTTTAGTGTCAAATATGAATTGAGTTGTTTGTGTTTTGCAAAACTGCAAGTGCCTTTTCGCGCGTTTTTAGGGACGCGCCCCTTAATGCAAAGGTGACTTGGTTAATCGTTACTGTGACAAACGAAAACACTTTATTCGATGAATCCTTAAAGAAAATTTTAATGAATATCAATCAGGAGAAAAGTTATTGCAAAAATATATGTTGATCCCTAGACACATATGTTGATCCCTAGACACTTTTGATGTGTGTAAGTTGTGAGTAATGTGAAATTATTTGATCGAAACCTACACGACCGTTTAGATGCATAATTATGTTACATTTATTAGTAGACTAATATAAAATTACATTTTTCGGTCGCTTGACTAAGCAGACGTGTTTTTCTATCGAACAAAATGTACAAGATATAATACAAAATAATTTGTAACAAATATTTTGTAGCATAAGCAGTTACTGCTAAGTGTGTCGCGAGTAAAAGTGACTCATAAGCTTCTTTTTGTAAACGTAATTTTAATATGAGGTAAAAGACTCTCAAACAGTGTATTTGTGTAACTATAATGTCAAACCCAGGTTCAAGCCCGTTTGGCCGTAGCCAATTAATACCGAGGAGCCCACCTTCGACGCCAACACCTCAATCAAATCAGCCAACTTTTCAAGAACCGTCCTTGCCCAAAGAGAACGATTTACTCGAGGTAATACCTACGCGGGAGATCCAAAAATGGATGACAAGTATTGATGCCCTGTTAGGCGGAGTCTGTTCTATAGTGGCGGATGGAAAAATGATCAAAAGACGCGTGTCACAAATATTTGTCGTAAGATTGGATCTGGAGCGTCTCAGATGGCCGTATAGTACCAGTCTCTGAAGCAGAAGACAATTCTTGCGCATACTACTACACAGCATTTGCAGGAGAACCAGGATATAGTGACCTCTCTCAACCATTTCAAGACCGTAGCAAAAGAAAAGCTGTGTCCACGAAAACAAAGTTCTTTCGCCGATATGGTAAAAAAAGGTGCAGATAAGTATGTACGCCTGGGGCAATATCAGCACCCTTGCCATATATCCCAGTGACAAGACGAAAACCAGTGAGGGAACTAAGCCTTTGGCCCAAAAATTATTTCCCCTGAGGAACTAAAACTGCACGTACGAGGCCTCAAGAAAGTAAGGAATGGAGGCGTCCTCATTAGTACTGAATCCAAAGGAGATATAGAGAAACTGAAGCAGTCAACAAAATTAGCGTCATCAGGTCTTAAAGTAGAAGAACCAGCCAAACGCAATCCAAGAGTCACTATCGTGGGTGTACCCGTAGCCCTAACTGAGAAAGAGGTACTTGAATGCCTTTACGAGCAGAACTTGGCGGATAGGTTTCCTGGCGCCTCTCGTGAGTTCTGTCTTAATGCCATAAAACTCAGTCACAAATCAGATAAGAAAAGCCTTTCTGCCTGTAACTATATTTTTGAAGTACCCGCTAACATAAGAAAAGCTCTCATTAATCAAGGCAGGATTTACATAAGCTGGACTTCTTGTCCAGTAAGAGACTTCACCCTGGTGACCAGGTGTTTTAACTGCCAACAGTTTGGACATGCAGCCAAATACTGCCGTGAAACAAGCCCAACATGTAACAACTGTGGAGAGACGGGACACTCCTTCGAAGAATGCAGCAACAGAGCCACACCACCTACTTGCGCGACATGCAAACGGTTCAAGCGGACAAGTGATCACCAAACTGGTGATCCAAGTTGCCCGGCTCGAAAATACGCTGAGGACAAGTACATAAATTCAATAGACTATGAGGGCGCCTAAGAGTCCCAGTAATTAGTTATTAGTTTAAGCACTTAAAACTCTTTATATTTTATTTTCAACTTGATAACATATGACTAATCAGCTGCTCCGTGACCTAGATAATTTTTCTGTGTCTGAGGGTAAAATATTGTGAAGTCGAGCACTGTAAACAATATGTGCTGACTACTGATAATACGACTATTTAAGTAAATTAAATTATGCAGACACAGAAAACCTGTTGGAAACATTGAAGTAGTCTTTTGCAACAACTTTTGAGTTTTATATTTTGATACTTTCTATTTTGTAATATTTAATATTTTGTATTAATCTGTAACTTTTATATCAAATCCTTATTTAATAATAAAAATAAATATTAGCAATCAGTTCACATATTTTAAGACAAGCGATCGCCTGAAACACAGGTTTACCCTAGCTCAGACAGGCATCGATTAAAATATTTGATCAAAATTTAATATTTTTAGCATGCGAAAATGTAACTATCCTGACCTTAGTTGTACACTAGTGTAATTTAGTCTAAGTGTTGCGTAATAACTAGTTTTTAAAGCAAATGTCCTACACTGTAACATAATGTATTGGTCGATTAAATAAATATTATTATTATAATATAAAACTAAACTAAAATAGAAATCGATCCCGATGAAAATGATTTTGTTTTATTGCGTTTATTTTATTTTGTTATTCTGTAAGAACTTTAAAATTTAATTTAAAGTTTCCATGTCGAAAATTGATTGTTTTGTTTTGTTTCCAGGTGTACATTTCCTGCAGAAGCTTGTATGAAAGATGCGTGGGGTGCGAGCATCCTTCCACCTATCGTTAGCGGTAGAATCACCTCCAAAGCCTTCGCTTTCACATATGGAACTGTGTACGTGAGAGCTAAACTGCCGCAGGGAGACTGGATTTATCCAGGTTATTATTGTCTCCTGACATTCCTATTTCATAATTAGCATTTCATTTATTATAGTTAGCGGGTAGATGTGCTATTGATCACACGCGTTCACACGTACACACCGGCTCGCTTAACGTCTAAGTTTCTCAAACTTTTGGCATTTAACGTTTGCTAACAAAACACATAAAGTTTCAATTGTGGTGCAATGTGGTAGGTGTAGTGATGCAGTACCCGATTGTAGTGCTATCTTATGTAGTGGCTGTAAGAAACATTTTGATTTTGCATGTTCGGGTGTCACGGAAAGTGGTTATCGCCAATTGGGTGCAGAGCGTCAGGCCACCTGGAGATGCCCGTGTTGTAAATCGCCTAAATCCGTCTCTATTGACCAGGTCATGCAGGAGTTAAACAACATCAAAGTTATTCTGGATGGATATCCTAAGATGGATCTCCTGAATAGTATTAAGGACATCAAGACTGAAATTTCTGAGATGAAGTCAACCTTGGGTTCTTACTGTGAGCGTCTGGAAGCTGTGTGCCAAAGACTAATTGTAGTTGAAGAAGCCCAAGACAACATTTTGCAGCTGAAAGATGGAGTCTGCAAATTAGAAGAAGATCGCACGTTTCCAGGATGTTTAATGAGCTAAACCGTTTGGAACACATTGATTTATTCTACAACTAGCTGACCCGGCGAACTTCGTACCGCCATATTTACATATATGTCTCAACTTCCCACAGGCAGTGTACAGTCGCGGACAAAAAAAAACTTTTCCCGTTATCTTTTATTTTTATTTTTTTCTAGCAAAAAAAGAATTAATAAAATCGGACTATGTGTTATTGAATTACAACTAAGTACATATTTTGACTTTCAACCCCTCTCTCCAGGAAACCGTGCTGAATTTCGGGATAAAAGTATCCTATGTCCTACCTCGTAGTTTGAACTCAAATCATGCCAAGTTTCATTTGAATCCATTCAGTAGTTTCCGCGTGATGCGCGGCCAAGATACAGACAGACAGACAGACAGACAAAAATGAAAAAAAATACAGTTTGGCTTCAGTATCGATTATAGAGAGCCCTCGAAAAAAAATTTTCAAAATATCTTTAATGTACAGAATTTGACCTGTTACATTTTTATTATAAGTATATATAGATAGCAAATATAATATCAAAAGTCTTATGTCTCATAAACCAGAAATATTGTTCTAGTAATTTATACTCCCGATCGTTGGCACTTGATGGAACTTGTTATAATACATTCTAGAATTAAAATCACTTGTACTTATTCCAATATTTTATTTTTGTATAACCTTATATTAGCTTTTATTGTTACCTTTGATGGTGCCATAAGGCGAAACCGGTCAGGTGTAAACGAAAAGAAAATAGCGGAATAAGTACCTACAAGTGATTTTAATTCTAGAATTGTTCTAGTAATCCATATTTAGTTATATTTTACCGTTATCAATATTAAAAATATCATTTCAATTTCATTTCAAAATTTTATTACAGTCTGGTTGTATTTTACAGCACTGTCTTCTTTCTACATGCGGAAGCTTTTAATTGGCATATAGAGAACCAATATTTTAAGTACATTGTAAATTTAGCTGTAAGCTCCCCGAATAAAATAAATAAAATAATCAGATCTTGAAATTGGCCATTGATGTGTCTGACTATTTCATAAACTGGTCCTAGTTCATGATGTAGCCAAAATAATGCAGTTACTTATATTTTCAAGAACTCCTTTACTAGTTACAGGAACATAGAAAATACACAGAGTAGCAATAAATAATTGTTGTTCCCAAATACTGCAGGGCTTAATAGTGAGGCAACCACTACATTTCATTCTATATGTTGATACAAAAAGACAACAAAAGTGGACATAAAAAATACCTACTTAACTATTCACCATTACATTCCAGAAATCCTGCTCGAGCCGTTTTTAAAGAAATACGGAATTTCGCATTACAGTTCTGGAGTGATAAAAATAGCATCAGCTCGAGGCAACAGAGAACTCACCAGTGGCTATACGGACTATTCAAATAAGGTAAGAAACCATTTTGATTTGAACATCTTGACAATAGATCAAGAATAGATCCATTGATCAACAAAATTCGTTAGCAAATTGTATTATTTATTTACTTTATTTTAAAGAAAGCTAACGGACTAATAATACTATTAACATAAATACATAAATAAACTAAATTGCTTATATTACACGGTCATATTTCTTTGGACTTAATTATCAAAATAAGTTTTCAAAATCATAAGAAGATCGACAAAGCTATATCAAACAGTTATATAACTGCAAGATAGCGATTTAAATTTGATGGTGGAATATAGGTTCTAATTTAATATTTATGTAATAATTATAGATGCTATTTGGAGGACCAGTCATGGACTTTCAGTGTTACGATACTCTCTTAGGGAGCAAAGCGTCTAGCAACGGCCGGCAGTGGGGTGATGACTTCCATGAATATGTTTTGCGATGGGCACCAGGTAACAATCATAGCTTATACATAGGTACTATCGACAGACTTGAATCATGACACACTTTGTTGATAAATCGATTGAAACCGTCAAAACAACAAAGTTTTTTTAACTCCTTTACAGTGCCGCACTTGCGGCCTTTTAAATATTAAGCAAGCAATGTCAATACTGTTCGGAGATCCATGCAATTTTAACCTTTATTAATTATAAAACTACAGGAATAATCATATTTTGAATTCATGTTCTTAGGAATTAACTATAACTCCGCACGATGCTATAACAATATTGTTCAATCCTTTCGCCAATGTAGAGTTCACCGTGTGAAATTTGCAATGTCTATAGGGCCCATAGTATAGGCATTCAATCGCTAAGCTTGTTCACTGGCAAAAGAAGTCAACTTCAGAGCGCTTCACCCTGTTCTTATTCTAAGCTAATGTAATATCAAGCACTTACTGGAGATGTGTGAATTCCTTGGTATCGGCGTTCCAAGAGGCCCCTTGGTAGTCTCTCTGCGTCGTCACACATTCATCACTCCTAGTGGCTGTACAGGCTCCCAAGTATTCTAATTATAATACACCCGTTTTAACTGTCCCGGATCGCGCCTAATTTACGCGACTACTAATCTCGCGTGTCCACACCAGACCAATCATAACGGTAAACAACGAAAAGAACCGAGTCTGAATGGACAATCAGCTAAACTTTTTTACTAAACGGCACCCAAAAACGACAATGGTCGACCGTTGACACAAAACCTCTGTTAAGTTCTATATTTTAACCTCAAACGTCAAACAAAAAACATGACAATCAAAAATGTTGCCATTATAATGACGTTCGAAATCTAACAAATATACTTTGCCAAGTATGGCATTCCGAGGCACAGCACAAAGTAACGTCATCACCACATCGCTGGATCTGGTTGGTTCATTTCGTGATATGTTGGTATAAAGTGGTAACTGGATAGTGACGTGTGTAACTCTCGGTGTGCGAGACCTTGTTTTTAAACGGTTTTATTTAGCTCACCCCGTTTGTTTTATTATTTATTATTCTTGGGTCAAATTTAGTAATTCAAATTTCACCCTCTTCCTGTCAACCGATTAATCTGAAATTTTGTATACACTTTGGATTTTGGTGACAATACAATTATGTTTATTCATTATCATTATAAATTCAAGATGGCCGCCGCTACAAAATGGCGGATAATTTATGTTTTATTAATCCCATCAATATGGGTATCAAATGAAAGGGCTCAACAAGCAGAATACAATATACTATAAAAAAATGAAATCCAAGATGGCGGCCGCTACAAAATGGCGGATAACGTAGGTTTTATCAATCCCATCAATATGGGTATCAAATGAAAGGGCTCAACAAGCAGAATACAATATACTAATAAAAATTGAAATACAAGATGGCGGCCGCTACAAAATGGCGGATAACGTAGGTTTTATCGATCCCATCAATATGGGTATCAAATGAAAGTGCTCAACCAGTATAATACAATGTACTATATAAAATTAAAATCCAAGATGGCGGCCTCTACAAAATGGCGAATAACTTAGGTTTTATCAATCCCATCAACATGGGTATCAAATGAAAGGTCTCAACAAGTAGAATACAATTTACTATGCAAAATTGAAATCTAAGATGGCCGCCGCTACCAAATGGCTGATAACAATTTTTTATCAATCCCACCAATATGGGTATCAAATAAAAGGGCTTGACAAGAAGAATACAGTGCACTATACAACCTCAATATTTAAGATGGGCGCAGCCACCAAATGGCGTATAATAATAAGATTTAAATTTAGAAATTGAATCTGTAATTTAGGTATCTGATTATTACTATGAAAAATTAAACCTAAAAACTTGAAAATAAAAAATATATAAAAAAGTTTTTTAATTTAAACGGTTTTATCGAAAATAATGTACTGAAAGGTAAAAAATAAAAAAAAATTGTCTGATAAAAAATAAAATCGTTGGGCCCGTGTTTCCATCAAGTCAACTCAGTTTACGCTACGCCCAACGATTTTATTTTTTATCAGACAATTTTTTTTTATTTTTTACCTTTTAGTACATTATTTTCGATAAAACCGTTTAAATTAAAAAACTTTTTTGTATATTTTTTTCTTAGATCATGCTTCGAACAAATTCCGAGAAATATCTCACATACCACCGCAACAGATAATTATCTGTGTAGGTAATTATCTTAATGACAGATATCAAGGTCGTTACCATGGAAATGCATATTTACGCCAATGCAGACCTAATTGTGTTTGAATAACTGTAAAAAAGAAGCTTGTGATGGGTCATGATTCAAATTTGTCGACAGTACATCTTCTATATTATAAAAATGAATCGCTAAATGTGTTGCTAAGCGCAAATCTCGAGAACAGCTGAACCGATTTCGCTAATTCTTTTTTAGAATATTCCTTGAAGTACTAGGATGGTTTTTACGCAGAGAAAAAAAGAACATGCGGGTCCACGGTCGAAGTCTGTCCGGGCAGCTAGTTCTTGATAAATAAGGATCTTTATGTGACAAGGTATATAATCTAGAACAAAAAGACACTGGTAGAAGAAAGAAGAGTGGCAAATTGCGGAGAAAAGTTCAACCTGGAAATTGTGAAATATTATTTCATAAATGCGATAAATGTAATGATAATCAAGAACTCCTGACCATTATCATCAGTCTATTGCTGCAGCTAGTGATCTTAAAATGAGCACTAATTTGTTCACACAAAGCAAAATAATTAGTTATACTTTGTTACTGTTGAATACAATCACCAGGGTTGCGTTACTACCGTGAAAACCTTGCTAGCCTATCCGGCCCATAGATATAGCTAGACAATCGCAAAACAATCACACCTGGTGAAGGGATATCAACTGAGGCGAAACCTAGTTACCATATACAACTTACTAACCTTGTGTAGGCAGCGCCGATATCCGATGCTGTGAGGGGCGCCCCTGTTACCGTTGTCCACGCAGTTCCGTACACTACATAAGATTCCGTTTTACAATTTCAAACACACTCCTACGAAGGCTGGGGAAGATTCCCTAATCTTTACTCAACACCCGGTTTCAACACTTTGATCCTACGAGGGCTGACAATAATTCCCTGTTATCGTACCGAACGGCCACTAAATCTCGTTTTAACAATTACCTCAACAAAACGCGCGGGTTTACAATTTATCTCAACGCGGAAGCTATATTACAATCAATTAATAACGGCACCGGCGCCATTACTCTTCTTAATCTCCAGAGTCTTTTTTCCGAGTATCATTTGACAGCTACAACTGTCTAGCCCAGGGGTCGGCAACCTTTTGAGTCGGAAGAGTCAAAAATTACAATTTACAAAATTTCAAAGTTTTTAAAGAGCCACATTTTTTTTCTTGCAAAATAAACGTTTTTCTTTCTTTTAATTATATTCATGCAAGAGAACGCTTGCTCGCACGAATATAATAATAATAAATAATAATAATGCATGCATGCATCGAATATAAGTGCCTCAACTCGCGGCATTTCTTTTAAGGCTGTCCATTTTTGTTGCTTGCTTTTCAACTCTGTAAAATTTCCACTCCACAAAGCTTTACTTTTTAAATCGATCAACTGCATTTCTAGAGATCCATTATCAACACCAAATTGCTCTGTGTGGAGTTCGTTACTATTAGTGTTGAGAGGATTTACAATGAATGCTAGAGTGGTTTTGTTGGTTTTGAATTCCTGAAATCTGTCAGCAAATTCATCTTTATTTTTTTTATAACTGTGCTGAAGTAATTCGTGTCAATAGTTGCACTGGTATCCCGATATTGCTTTAAAAATTGAAAATGAAGTAATTTACCGCTCTGAATATCTTCTACGAAAAAAAAAAAAATCTTGGAAACAAACCAGTTCTTCTACCAAAACATAAGCAGGATTTCCCTTTCCTTGCAGTTTTAGATTCAGCTCATTTAATTTCGCCGTGATATCCACCATAAAGTTAAATTTTTGCAACCATTTGTCTTCTCTAATTCAGGGTTGTTGTTTTTTATGTCACAAGACTCATCTATAGCAAGTGATAAGGCAGAAGCCAGTTCAATATCTTCCACCTGCAAATATGTTACATTTGAAGTCATTTTAGCTATTCTGTCTTGTACTGTTTTAGCGGATAGTGGCAAACCTCTATTTTTTTTTAAGATTTCTGGTTTGTTGTTTAAATCACGAAACAGTTCTGACAGTGACGACGCGTGTCACGGGGGAGTGGCGAAAAGCAAGTACAAGTGGCTGAAAGATAGAAATGGTGCCTAATACTCGTTAATCGATTCAAAAAGATTTTAAAATGTTTTTTGTATAAAATAAATATTATTTACGTATGGAACTAAAGAGCCGCAGCTTCACATCCAAAGAGCCGCATGTGGCTCGCGAAACCGCAGGTTGCCGACCCCTGGTCTAGCCAATTATGACAAACCCTAGTGTTGCCATTACAACTCCATAATATTACTATCGGTTTCGAACAGTTAGTTTAAAAGTTCACGGCTTGATATTTCTGATTTAAGAAGATTACAAGCTACAAAATTAAAAACACGTTTTGTGCACAAACACACAATGTTCATGGTCTTTACAGAACGTATAGCTCTATCGGTGGATGGAGTGGAATGGGCGCGAGTGGAACCCACAGCCAGTGGTCTATCCGGGCGCTTCCCGCAATCCTGTTCAACACTACCACGCACTCTTCTCGCTGCTGGCACTAAGATGGCACCATTTGACGATCATGTAAGTTCCAATTATTTTAATCGAAAATTTTCTTTTAGCATTTATTTGCTATGAGAAATGTGGTATAGTATATTAGCAATCCTGGCAAGATCGTGAATGATGAATTCTATAGACGTCTAATCCTGAAACCACAAGATGTCTTTATTTTCACTTTGAAAGATTCAGAACATTTATTTTAACCACCTATATATCTCTGCTCTATGCAGTCATCTGCCATTCCGAAGTAAACATTTCTTTAGCCACGTTTAGCACTTTTTGTTAGGGGAAAGTCTTATGGGTTCGCGTCACTGACATTCTAACGTTTGATGTTGATAATTTTATTTTAAAAATATGGAATTTCTAATTTTACACATTATTTTTACAAATAACATTCTAAGTTATTAGTTTTCTATAGGCAGTCCTTATTTTGTGGCCATTTTTTTTTTGTGGTACCCTGCTACAATGACTTTACTCTGCGTGATGGAAAGCATAAGCAGAATCCAAGAGTGATGTTCACCATACTCACTGCTCGTGCAGACAATGAACACAATGACCCATACTATGGCGGGCTAGTGATGCTTCTACCTTCTCAAAAGAGCTGTATATGCTCAGGCAAATTAATCAATATATCGATTTCTATTTCCAGTTCTATTTAACCCTCGGGGTGGCTGCAGGCAGTATCACGGAATTCCCAGACGGTGTACAAACATCAGGCAGCCGGCCAAAGCCTTGGACTAACACTGGCAGCAAAGCAATGTTACACTTCTGGGAAGACCTGGACTCCTGGTTCGCCACGTGGAACCAGCCACAACTACTCGTCGATTACGTTAAAGTGGTTGCCTTATAACGCTCTCTGACTGATTTTAAACAGTTCAAATGTATAAACATACTTATGAAGACCCGATGTTGGTTTTCTACAAAATAGCGCTTTTTTATTACAAAGTGTTTAGCTTTTTATAAAGTAAAATTAAAAGTCGTGTAGACTTACGGCATGAAAATGACCATGGAGCAATCATACTACATAATCTACATTTTGACTTTTAAAAATACATTTTAAACATTTTCTCAGCTAATCGGATACTCTAGTGCGAGTGTCATGTACATCAATTTATCTCGGCGGCATTCGGCGTTACGATATGCGAAAATTTCGGTGTAGGCCAATCGCAACGCCAAACACGGTCACAGCGACAATTGAGTCTTCCTGCCCCCCTAGCCAAGTTGCAAGCGTTCTTCATTCTGCAATCGTTAACGCCTAAATTCTCGTGTGTCATTGGCTAATCTTAGACAAAGTATTAGCCAATGACACTCGAGAATTTCGGCGTTAAAGATTGCAGAATGAAGAACGCTTGCAACTTGGCTAGGGGGGCTAATATAAACACGCACTAGATACTTTAAACCGTGGGAGAGCCACGCTTCGGCATGAATGGGCCGGCTCGACCGGAGTGATACCACGGCCTCACAGAAAACCGATGTGAAATAGTGCTTGCGCTGTGTTTCACCGAGTGAGTGAGGATACCGGAGGCCCATACCCCAACCCCTCCCCCTATCTCCCCCCCATCCCCCAAAGGCCGGTAACGCACTTGTGACGCCTCTGGTGTTGCGGGTGTCCATGGGCGGCGGTAATCGCTTACCATCAGGCGATACGTCTGCTCGTTTGCCGGTCTATTCCATAAAAAAAAAAAAAACTCAGATTGCAAGCAGCTCCCAGTGCCTATTGTAACGGCGGCCAAGACGGCAGCAAAGCAACTACTTTATAGTAGCACAACCTCACAATATTTTCCAATGTACACCAAGTAGAACGGCCAGAACATGAATGCGTGTAAATTACAACCGACGGTACTTTATAGTACCTATCTCACAGGCTTGACCCAATTCAATACTAAATTCACATACTTAGTAGATAATATTAAACATTGTATATAATAATTATTCTAATGATTATTAACATACAATTATTATTTGATAATACAGGATTGTGTAACATTAAAGATTTATTACGCCGGAAGTTGATAAGCGGAAGGCACCAAGATATTCATATTTTATTTATTTATTTATTCATAGGGATAACAACAGCTGTCACTCTTAACTTAATTTACTAAACTAAAATACATGTATAGCCAATAATAGTTATCCACAGTAGATTAACATAAGGTGGATGAACGATATGAACATTGTACAGAAATATTTATGCATGATGTTAAAATTTGATTGGTAGACTCTGGAGAGGGATTTTAATAAATTTAACAATATAAATGATATGTAATATATAGCAATGATTGTATGTAAATAAATAAGAATATCACTACATAGTATAAAACAAAGTCGCTTTCTCTGTCCCTATATCCCTTTGTTTGCTTAAATCTTTTTTTCTTTAATAGATAGAGTGATTCAAGAGGCAGGTTTTTATGTATAATAAATGCATAATATAGTATGGGAACACTGTTAATTTTCGAGGTTTCTAATGTGATGTAGCACATAAACACATTTGTTTGCGCTTACATTGCAAACGCTGGTTGCACCCTACGAGATAGATCAAAATAATGTACTACAGTATTGTACACCTTAAAAAGATCTACACATATTATATAAATACTAGCTGACCCGGTGAAGTTCGTACCGCCACATTTTTTTTAAATATTTTCTACAATTCTGAAAATTCTAGAAATAGAAATACGGCGCCATCTAACGGATAATCCAGAAATAAAAATACGGCGCCACCTACCGGATCATATATGTGCAACTTAAATGCCAAACCGCCATCTATTAGGATTTTATAGAACTAACCGATAAATACACACGAAAGTCATATAATAAACAAATAAATAGATCACGGTACAATATTTTAATTACTTGCCTTCTAGCAAAAAAAGAATGAATGAAATCGGACTATGTGTTATTGAATTACAACTAAGTACAAATTATGACTTTCATCCCCTCTCTCCAGGAAACCGTGCTGAATTTCGGGATAAAAAGTATCCTATGTCCTACCTCGTAGTATGAACTCAAATCATGCCAAGTTTAATTTGAATCCATTCAGTAGTTTCGGCGTGATGCGCGGCCAAGATGGAGACAGACAGATAGACAGACAGACAGATAAAAATGAAAAAAAAATACAGTTTTGGCTTCAGTATCGATAATAGAGAGCCCTCCAAAAAAAATTCAAAATATCTTTAATTTACGGAATTGAACCTGTTACATTTTTATTATACTTTGCTTGTTTATAAAATCACCAATTGGTCACTGGTATTGTAATTCATCGTTATTGGACCTAATTTGTTCCGCTATGTAACAAATTAAAACAGGCAAAATGATTTAGGTTACATTGTGACAATGAAGTGTAAGCGCAGTATGGTTAAAATTAAAACTTTAATTCTGTTATTTCATTTAAAAAAGTGTTACACAATTTTTAAAATTTATAGATTAAGATAGCGATGGAGTAGAAGACAACTCCCGCACGAGGAATAAATCCTGTGTCGCGGGGGACTTTACAAACATACATGAAACTCAGAACAACAATTTGTGGATCACACAAAGTGTTGTCCTACGTGGGATATGAACCCACGACACTTGTAGAAGTAGGAAACGACTTGTTGACCGTTAAACCACTAGGCCAAACATGCAGTCATAGTTGTGTCTTTCAGTCAAGTTAAGACTTTCTAGTCTAGTCTGGTCTAGGGGCTAACCCCTAGACCAGACTGCCGATCAAGAGGTCTCGGGTTCGATTCCCGGGTCGGACTGCTATTGGGTTTTTCTTACAAGAAATTCATAATAGCAGCCCGGAGTATGGAAGATGTCGGTATTTTCCGCCCGTGCCTCGGAGAGCACGTTACGCTGTCGGTCCCGGTTGTCATAATGAACATCTATGGCAATCGTTATTGGGAAGTCAGTGTCCTCAAATATACTGACAACTAGTGCAATATTCGAATTCAGTGAACTGTTGCGGGTTGCGGAGGTCCGATGCCAGTCGCTCCTTTAAAAAACTGATATTCAGGTAAAATCAGTTGAACTAGTAGCCGACCCCAAATAATCTTGGGAATAATAAAAGGCTAGGAAATTGATGGAGATGGTGATGGAGTAATGACTAAAATAATATCTATATATTTGCAATTTAATGGATGTGAGTTTTAACCCCCCCTGTTGCACTGCCACGAAAACCTTGTTAACAAAGCTCTGTATTTAAAATAAATTACTACTTGTGTGTGACGGATACAAAAAATATATATAATATTTAAATAAAAAGTAAGTTATACCTTGTTGATTACATTTCTCCGCATGACCCTTTTCCGTGACAATCCAATTAACAAATGCAGGAACATGGAATAGAGCCTGCAGTGTTGCGTTCAAGTAGCACGTGTTTCTAGTATTCGCCATGCCAGCTCCGACTGTCCAAGGCTTTTGCCATCCCATCTGGAGGTTTTTCAGGGTTTTTTTTTGTGTCTGCAACAATAACCATTGCAAATAAATTAATTCAATAAAAATAAGAATAAAAAGGGAAATTATAGGCCATGTCATCACACTTCTCATTCTTTTTTTTTTTTTTTTTTTTTTTTTTTATGTTTGGCCCGCCAAAATGACTCTACTCTGCCTGATGGAAAGCATAAGCAGAATCCACGAGTGGTGGCCACCATACTCATTGCGAATGCAACAATGCAGCATGGTGACCCACACTATGGCGGCCTAGTGATGCTTGTGCATCTTTTAGTCTAGTCAACAAGTATGGAACTTGTTGACTAGACTCATTGGGCCTCCGGTCTCGCACTCACCAACGAAACACGACAGCACGAATGCTGTCATTTTACGTTGATTTTCTGTGCGAGGGTAGTACCGCCCCAGTCGAGCCGGCCCGTTCGTGCTGAAATCAGCGTGGCGTTTTACAACTAAGCAACGAGGAAGTGAGATAGATAGATTATATAGATAGATTTTATGTATAATCACCATTTTTTCTCGTTTTAAAGCTTAGACACAAGGTCCTTAAAAATATAATTCAAACTTCTATAGACACCATCCTAATTTATAATAAGTTAGCATGTAAAATAATAGGTACATAAGGTACATCATACTCGTATTCTATTACAGTGAAAATTGTCAATCGCCTCACACGATTTGGCGCGAGTGCGCGAGACGACAGCGACCGGCCATTTGCACCAATCAGAGAACGCCATTCGTTTCCAGTGCATGTCGTTTGAAATATGTAATAACAAAAATTCTTATGATCTATTTTATTTTATACAACTAGGTACTGTTTTCTTAATACAACGATCATAATGCAAATTGGTTAAAATTTTCTATATAAAGTAATGAGAGTTTGAACTGATATTGAATAAGATAATAATATTAACACACCTACTGTATTCAAAATCTATAAGTATATTTTAATATAATTTAACAATTTTGTTTGAACTTGAATATTGGCCCGACCCGGGAATCGAACCCGAGAATTCTTGCTCGGCAGTCACATACGGTAACATCGGCCTGTTGTTGCACTGCGAAGAAAACCTGGTTTACCATTTAAATATTTGGAGTGTAAATATAATAGATTGCCATACTACACGGTCGGTCAGTTTATTACCGCTTAAATCTTTTTAAAATAACTATCTAACCATCAATAATAAGAGGTAATTATATTTTTGAACCGTTTGGAGTAGAGACGCTAGGTTCATGGGGTCCGAGTGCTCGCGCTATGTTTAAATAACTAGCTAAGCAACTGATTGGCGCTTGTCGCAACCAGAAGGCCGGCCTTTTTCTAGCACAGAGAATCAGCATTGCCATTCAACGTGGTAATGCTGCCAGTCTTTTGGGCACGCTACCAGTAGGCAAAGATGTAAAATATTGTTATTGTTTTTTTAATTATGGTTATGTATATAGGTTTCTATATTATGTAATTTTTATTTCTGTTTTTTAATAGTTTTTAATACTGAGAAAATTCAATTTGTGTATCGTTTTATTAAAAACTACCGTTTAGATTCTATTATAAGCTGAGAAATGAGACCTAATAATACATATCTATCTATCAAGTTTATTTCCTGTAAACAAGCAATTCTTATATATATATGGTAGGTATAGGTTATATATATATGGTAGGTAGTAGTCTTATATATATATATATGGTACGTAGGTATGTAATCTGAATTTGCATCAAATGTAGTATGTAGCGGGTTTCTGGGGGCATTAAACCTATCGAGCTAGTACCTATTCACTTGCAGAAAATATACCATTAAAAAAAATACCGGTATTTAAACGGTCATCCAGGTCCTAAAACATTTAAGACCCATAACTACTGCTTCAGAATATGTGCTTTAATAATAATCTATGACACATACATCCTTCCAGCTATATCACACTAATATTATAAAAGCGAAAGTTTGTCAGGATGTGTGCGTGTTTGTTGCTCTTTCACGCAAAAACTACAGAATATATTTTCATGAGACTTTGCAGTAATATAACTTATACACTGGAATAACATAATAAATTAAAATTTATAGAGATTTTATAATTTAGTTGTAATATAATGATAACTGTCAAGTAAATCGGAAAAAAATCAGCCCTCTGAGAGCTATCTTGGCGTCCACTGCCCGTCCGTTGGAGTTACATGATAGTATTTTTCGTCTTAACTAGTTCTTTATAAAAGTCCACGACAGCCTATATCTTCCTCTTATATGTTGAAGCCAGCATATCATAAATAATGAGCCAAAAACACAAATAAATTGGATACTTTTTTAGTTTGCAAATTTTAAAGTATTATAGAATTATTATCAAGATTGACACATTTTTTGCTTTCAGTATTTGACGTAAATTAATTTTGTCTTTTACGCTAAGCAATTCGGACAAATAGTTTAAAAGCTATCCCGAAAATATTGAACTGAATAAATCGCCATTAAACGCCTACTAAGAGGCGTGGCGCGGGGGGCGCGTGGGCTGAGGAGTAGTTCATGCGATGCCAGTGTTAGTTTGGTTTGACGGTTGCACCGATTTTAATAAAATTTGATATGGAGATACTTTGATTGTTAAAAAGGCAGAGGCGAATTACCACCATAACCGAAATAAACGCGGGCGGAGCCGCAGTCAAAAGCTACTATCATAATAAAATTGTAACAGGTTGTTATTGAAGTTTGTACATTATAGATTTTGAAGAAAAATAGTTTAATGATGAATAATAATTCATTTTAAAATCATTGCTTTTAAAACATAATGGGGATTGGACTTTTTGTCTCAAATCTGGTATAATAATGATTATAATTAGGTATCAAAACCATATAGATGAATGGGGTAACTGAAGCTTTAGAAATTTAAACAATCCCATTTGTTTAAGCATAAACATATGGAATACGATAGCAATAGCGGTAGGTACTCAGCCTTGAAATACAATACAATTATTAAGAAGACATAATTATTTAAAAATCGAATTTCTGAGGAAACCTTGTCTTTGAGAGAAGACCACTAAGGTTTTTTGTTCCCTTATCTTTTTTCACGATAAAATAATAATTGACGTATTGTTTACACGTGTTATATTTAAATAGGACTACGGTCTAGCTTAGTCTTTACAATGAAAGTTGAAAATTTCTTTTTACAAGTAATAATATTTAATGACAGTTTACAAATAATGAGTATAACTAATAATTTGCTAATGAGGGTTGAGTTGTTAATGCGACGGGGCTTTGTTTAATGTGAAGCTACTTCAGGTACCTAATGGTGACGTGTTCACTTGAAGGTGTTTACTTAATTTTATATTTAGTATTAGAGTCTTTTATTAGATACTATTTATTGAAAATAAAATAGGTCATACGATCATTACAATTTTGTTATTACTTCAGACGTGCATATCGCACCGGAATCGAATGGTTTTCCCTGATTGGTCCAAATGACCGCTCGCTGTCGTCTCGCGCACTAGCGCCAAATCGTGTGTGGCGATTGGCGATTTTCACGATAATAGAATATAACGTACCTCATGTACCTATTATTTTATGTGCTAACTTGTGATATATTTTTACTGCGTTATGTAAGAACAAATTAAGCGACAAAATTAAAAACAAAAATTTGGATGCAGACAGATCAATTTCAAGCCTAATAAACTATGTACTCAGCTATTTTTGTGTTTAAAAGTCACTCCTAGCACCTTTTAATATGGGGTGATTCAAGCGACATGTCAACATTTGTTAGAACGTGCACAAATTCATTAGGTAGGTACGTAATAAAGAAGTTACAAAATATATAAACAGGATTTCAATAACAACATTTTTAAAATATGAAATGTAAATGGCGTAAAATAATTTAGTTATTTGCGACACTTTTTTGTATATATTTTGGTCTTTGGTAACTGGTCAAAAGGTTGTTTTAGCTAGTGATTGTTTAATATATTGGTATCAATGACATTATAATATAAAAAAAGCAGATAAGTTATCAGCGCCCGAAAAGTGAAAACTCGAATACCGTCCAATTGACTTATCTCGCAATTACAGTACGTAATGAAATTAAAGAATACATTTGTAATGTGATAATGAAATATAGCTATCTTTTTCTCTTACGTGGTGCTTTGTATCTTTTGTACTATTCATCAGTGAAATTTGTCAATGCATGCAGTTTTACAGCGCGGCCGCGGCCGGCACAGCACAGATTTCGTCGCAAATTATTACGTACGTAACTTATTTTATTACCTATGGTTTTAAAATATCATTGATTGGTACGGTTTTTATCAAAATGTAATTTGAAAAAGAAAAAAAAACTTATAGAAGGCAACGCTTTGAACTCACAGTGCACAGATTTACGAAATTTTTTCGCACCGACTTTTTCGTAGTGCGCACTTTGCCTTAAACCTTAGAATAATATTATTCTAAGCCTTAAACCATGAATTCTTAGTTGGGAATTATGGAAGTTAGTAAGTTAGGTTTTTTGAAAAAAAGGTATCTATCCCGTTACGGCATCTACGGCGCTCATAGCCCAGTTGCACTCGGTGATTAGAAACAATCACCGAGGGTAAGCAATGACGGCGCGAAGCGACGACCTGTATGGGCGACCGCTAGTGGCATTTTACCATGAGCGTCTCCGTGATTCGGAGGTCACGTTAAGCAGTCGATCCTGGTTGTTATCGTATGATAACAGTCGTGAAGCTTAGTTGGAGGCCTTAGGGCGGCTTAAAAACATCTAACAGCAAGATCACGTAGCTACAACGTTGTCTTGCCAGTTCTCAACCCGCACTCGGCCAGCGTGAGGACGTATGGCCCTCACCCTCTTCTGAGAGGAAACCCGAGCCCAGCAGTGGGACATTATGGGTTGTTGATGTTACATTGATACGAATGTTTATTCTCATTAGGTGTCATTATCAATCAATGTGTTAAAAATCATCTAGTATGTAGAGTTTACCACTCCACTTACACATAATCATCATTCAATTCAATTTATTTAATAAAACATAAGCATTACAGTTTACACCAAATCGCTTATATCTATACTAATTAGGTACAACACAAAAAATAAATCATCACAGAATCATCACAGAGTCCGGGTAATTATAAGTATTTCTTGAATATACTTTAGTTCCTATATCTTGCACTAGATGTCCTATTGTATGAAAATAGAATCACGATATCAAAATTTACTGCTAGCCATATTTATAGTTTAGACCATAAATTATTGGTAATATAATTTGAACTTCATAGTAATTTTTTTTGAGTTCCAGCCCCGAGGTTCGGGTAGCCGGGACTGTAAAATATTTAATGAATATTTACAACGACTTTACAAGTAAACAGTATGGTGTTCTATCTATCCTCGACACACATACGTATATAATAGCTAATACATTTTACATAATATACAAATGTGATTTAATCTATACTAATATTTTAAAGCTGAAGAGTTTGATTGTTTCAACGCGCTAATCTCAGAAACCGCTGGTCCGATTAGAAAAATTCTTTCAGTGTTGGATAGTCCATTTATCGAGGAAGGCTATAGGCTATATATCATCACACTACGACCAATAGGAGCGGAGCACCAATGAAAAATGTATCAAAAACGGGGTAAAATTATCACACTACGGGCAATAGGAGACGCGAACGAGGTTACGTGGGTCCGCTAGTTGATTAATATGCCTACATTTCGAACCAACTCAACCTAGTCATGTTGAATTTTTGTAAACACTTTGATTCACTATTTTCATGAAAATTAACGATACCACCGAATAACTAATAGTACTAACGACTATACCAACAATTATGATATGAAATGTCTCTTAACTTGTGGGTAGTTGAATAAAAAACGATTTCGTTGAAACTGTTTTAACCAACTTCAAAAAAAGGAGGACGTTTCTCAATTCGTGTACGCGGATTTCTTCGTCATTTATGAACCGATTTTGATGATTATTTTTGTTAAAATTTGTGCTTGTAGCTTTTATTTGATGTAGAAAATTTATTACGTACAATTTAATTTTCATTTTTTTACTGGTAACTCCAGCACTAAGAATACATACATTGTCGCGGGGGGAATGTTACCCCACAGTGGCTTTTAAACAACACGTATAATGTTGACAAATACCTAAATATGTAGACGGTTGATGTGGAATTTTTGTTATGGTATTTGTAAAATGACGATACTCAAAAAGTAACTAGCGCCTCCTCAACCTCTCTACCTTCTCCAAGCCGGCTGGTCACCGTGGAGGAGTCAGACCACCACCTCCTAAATCAAAAGAAATCGAACAATTTTAGCAACAATAGTACCTACTAACAAAAGACAAAAATCATAAAATATCTACTTAGCAAGTCATAATGTGAGAACCCTACTTTCAGACAGTAAAATAGAAGAAATAAGATAGTTACGCTATTAAGTTAATAAATGGGTCATAATAAGGCATATGTACATGCTTTGCTTAGTTTGGGATTAGATGGCGTTGTGTGTTAGATGTACAAATATTATTATTATTATGTGAAACGAAGAGAAAAGAAACAATAGAACATGCCAACTTAATCCTATTTCGTACATCTGGAACGCATGGAAGAATGGAGTTGGGTTACCTAATGGTTTAGGAGAGGCCTACACCGCGCAGGCGACTACTACAAATAAAGTTGTATCTACAAATAAAGTTGTATCTACAAATAAAGTTAATTTAAGAATGCATGTAAACATTCAGCTATATTTTATACTGTTAAAACCTATACGTGTTATGAAAAACTTGTAGTAGAGAATAAAGGCTATTTTATTATTTATTTTATATTTGTAAAATGAATCAATATGCTCTGTCCATTCGTTTATTTTCTTTTTGACAGTTCAAGAAATTTAGAAATTGGTGAAGCCCTCATACATTACCAATTCGATTGGTAGAAGAAAATGAAATACGAAGAACTTTCAATCGATTTAATTAAATATTTTTAGTTTAAATATTATTTATTCCTTTATTAGTTTTTTTTTTTAATATTATGTAAGAAATAAACAAAAATATAAATAATAAATCAGTAAATTAGATGAATGTATTTTTATGTATTTTCAGTTAACATGGCCAAATTAATTATAAAACTCATTGAGATATAATGTATAGAGAAGACGCCACTCATTAGTGCGGTGTTCCATGCAATTGCGGCGCATGCGCCGCACTTCCTTCAGTCGCTTGCTAGCTACACTCTGATGAAGCGGTGGCTTAAGCGTGTGATTGTTTAAATTTAAAAACGTTCTAAATCTCGTGAATTATGCCATTTTGTGTCTTGAGATATTGCACTAATAATACAAGGAATACGGAGAAAAACAAAGGAATAACTTTTCACCAGTAATTAACTAGATATAATTGTTTTAAAATTAAATACGAACAAAATATTTTAAGACGCCATTGTTGCCTCATTCGACATAGAGTATTTAGAGTAAAACATACAGAAGTGATATTTAGGTAGAATTAACTGACGTTAAATGCACAACGTATTTAACGTATTTAATTGGATAAGGAAAAATAATATGTTATTAAAAATAGCTTCGTAAATAACCCATAACATTTTTTTTGCTATAATTATATTTAAATTATCATTAAAGTATAATTTAAAAATTGAATATTCGGCTTTTATATTTTATACCTCGATGAATTCTACAAAAAAACTGAAACTGGTAAAGCTATTGAAGTACTATTTACTCAAACTGAATTTCCTAATAAAGCTTCGTAGGTATAAAGATATTTATCCGTTCTGCTTTCTTGTTTGGCGCTTACTCTATAAAAGCGAATCTTTGCAACAGTTCGTTGGCCAAAACGCGTAAGCGCCATGAAAATCACGGCGCTTATGACATTTCGCTCGCGAGGAAACTACAGCTCGAATGCGATAGAGCGCTGCTTGTTAATACTGTAGGATTAGACTACTAATTATTGTTTGGCTGCGCTGCAACGCTTTTTAGTTTTAATTCAAATATAAACGGAACATATAATTGGTTTTGAGTGGCTCCTCTAGTACGTAGTACGTAATATCTCGATGATAAAACTGGATTCTGAGCAATCACACACGCCATCGCTTTTCAACAAAATACAACAATAAAAGTAAAACAATTAGCTTTGGCTCAACATGTGAAAGATGTAAAAAAAAACATGTGAAGATCATATTATTAAACTAGCGACCCGCCCCGGCTTCGCACGGGTGGATTTCAGATGCCCCCGCCGACGACACGATTCGTGCATTTTAAATCTGTAATATCTTCATTTAAATTAGATACTGTAAAGGGCCATTTTGATCTATATTAAATGCACAATGTATTTAATTTACTTAATTGTATAAGGATTCATTCTGTATTGCTTAAAATCACTTCGTAAATAAGCCATTATTTCTCGTAAAAAGAAAGGAATAAAAAATGGTTGTTGTGGGTTATCCCTAAGAGATAGATATATACCGTCGCGGACTTTTTTGTAGTACTTTTTAAGGTGTACAATACTGTAGTACATTATTTTGATCTATCACGTAGGGTGCAACCAGCGTTTGCAATGTAAGCGCAAAAAAATGTGTTTATTTGCTACATCACATTAGAAACCTTGAAAATTAACAGTGTTCCCATACTATATTATGCATTTATTATACATTAAAACCTTCCTCTTGAATCACTCTATCTATTAAAGAAACCCGCATCAAAATCCGTTGCGTAGTTTTGAAGATTTAAGCAAACAAAGGGATATAGGGACATAGGGACAGAGAAAGCGACTTTGTTTTATACTATGTAGTGATGATGATGTGTATTGTAATGCTTTGTCAATTATTAAATAAATAAAAATATAAGCTACACAACTGAAACTCGTGTAATTCGTCAAACTTCAATGGTATCGACGCCATTACCTCAACCACAAAGAAAGCTTCTCAAAAACCAGCGAAGAGCAGCAAGGGGGCAGACCTTGTGCTAGACAGTTCGCCAAAGAAAAGAACTCAAAAGAGAAATACTGTGAAGATTTGTTTTGTTTCCAACTTGCTTGTGGAAATTTATAGAATTAATAATGGACTGCCTCTGTGGCACAGTGGTAGCGTATGCGACTGCTGTGCTTGAGGTCTTGGGTTCGATTCCCGGGTCGGACCAAATGTTTATATAATCTGCAAACATTTGTTTCGGAGTTTGAGTGTTTTCTATGTATAATATATATGTATTTAAAAAAGTATAAATGTATTTATATCAGTTGTCTAGTATCCATATCACAAGCTCTGCTTAGATTGATACTAGATGGCGTTGTGTGTTAGCCGTCCGAAATATTTATTTATTTATTTATTTATTAATTAATTTATTTATTTTGGCCATTGTTCCTAAAGTACACTATACAGCAGGTTTCGTAAAACTGTGATGTTAAGTTTATTTTTACCTAAAATGCACGGATAGGTAAATTTCGATAGTAAACAGTGACATTCGGTCTCCTGAAAGTTTCTTTTTTGGTGACGCTGCGATCGATTCATGGTCTCCCACCACCTACTTTGCACCCAGCGAATATTAAGGAACGTCATAAACTGAACGAAACTTGAATTAAAATCACGCGTGCTAAAGTAACCTGATGTACAGTATGAGTCGAATCTAAGAGTGGTGGTCACCTTACGCATTGCGATTTTTTTTATGGAATTGGGGCAAACGAGCAGACGTATCACCTGATGGTAAGCGATTATCGCCGCCCATGAACACCAGAGGCGTCACCTGTGCGTAGCCGGCCTTTGGGGGATGGGGAGAGAGGTAGAGGGAGGGGTTGAATTATGGGTCTCCAGTATCCTCACTCACTTGGTGAAACACAGCGCAAGCACTGTTTCACACCGGTTTTCTGTGAGGCCGTGGTATCACTCCGGTCGCGCCGGCCCATTCATTCCGAAGCGTGGCTCTCCCACGGTAATGGTGTCACCATCATGCGGCATTGTTGCAGACAATGCAACAATGCGGCCATGGTGACCGACACTATAGCGGCCTATTGAGATGTTAATAGCGTTATTGTACTTATGTCAATTACAACATTATATAGTCCAGCACCATGACTTTGAGCCATCAATGCTGGACTTACAAAAAATACTAGTTGCAATATTGTAATAAATTATCCCAACCGACTACACGGTGTGTATTAAACTTCCTTGCGGTAAATGTTGATATCTCGTATTTAAAAAGGAAACTGACATCTATTACGCGAATGATAAATTATATCAGTTCAATCAGTTGTGCAAGGAGTATATCAATACAAAACTAAAAACATGAATACAAAGTTGTATTCAGTTTGCTGAATCTTAAGTTTTTTCAATGATAACATTTTTAAATTCATTAATATCTAATACCTTTAAACGAGCAATTCTTGTAAATATATATATATATACACATCAAAAGTGTCTAGGGATCAACATATATTTTTGCAATAACTTTTCTCCTGATTGATATTAATTAAAATTTTCTTTAAGGATTCATCAAATAAAGTGTTTTCGTTTGTCACAGTAACGATAAACTAAGTCACCTTTGCATTAATAAAGAAATTTGCCATTTTCCTAATAAAGGGATTTTTGACATTTGAACCACTAACATTAAAGTTCGAAAAAAAGACTGAAATAACAGTTTTCTTTAAAATTTTATTAGGTAACTTAAACAATTAATAATCCGTGTTTCTACCGCGAACACTAACAACACAAGAACATCGGTTTGGCATACTCAAAATGAGTTCATCCAAATCACGCTGTGGAATGGCCGCCCATGTTCGTTGCAACAACAAAAAAAGGTCTTCTTGCGACTGGATACCCTCCATATTCGGCAGAGCTCTTCTCTGTAGCATATCCCATGCATGCTCAATCGGGTTCAAGTCTGGCGACTGAGCAGGCCAGGGCAGGACATTGATGTTAGCTGCGGCGAGAGTCTGTCTTACAACTCTTGCGGTGTGCGGTCGTGCATTATCATGCATTAACTGAAATAAGGGACCGATTTGCACTTGTAGAGGAACGATGACGTCTGATACAATCGTCTCAGCATAAATTTGAGCGTTGAGGTTGCCTCTGATCCAAATCAACTCAGTTCTTCCGCCGATCCAAATACCCGCCCATACCATGATGGTTCCACCACTATAAGGATGGACTTCCTGGCAGGATTTTAATCGCTGTTGGCGTCCAGGGGTTCTTCAGTGTCGTATACGTCTTGTATCCGGTCTCATACCAAAACAAGGCTCATCAGAAAAGCACACGAAACGCCATTGTTCTTCTGCCCAATTTCTGTGTTCAAGAGCCCATTGATATCGAATCCTACGATTGTGCATTGCTATAGGTGGTACCCGTAGCGGTCTTCGGGAATGAAGGTTCACTTCATGCAAGCGGTTTCTGACTAGTTAAGTCGCTAATTAAGTTCCTTGAAGAGTGATGAAGCCTCACGGCTAACATCATGGCGGTTATTGTTGGAGCTCTTCGAGTTAAGATTTGAATGTATCGGTCTTGTCTCCGTGTGGTGCAGCGATACCGTCCTCCGTGGCGCTCAGCCACGGTACCAGTGCTTCGGTAACGTGTCCAAAGTCGACTGATAACACTCTGACTTGTATTCAGAGCTAAAGCCACAGTACGTTGCCGGGAACCAGCTTCTATCATTCCCACGGCCAGTGCCGTCTTTACCATAAGGGCACACGGGGCCAGTGCCCAGGGCCCCCATTCTCAAGGGGGCCCCGAGGAACCGAGAATTTTATATCAGACATATGTTCTCGTTATACATTTTTGTACACTTATGCACAAAAAAATATAGTAGGTTACATTAAAATATGAAATAATAGAAATAATTAATTGACTCTTTTACCTTCTTTACGATCGTTAAATCTTAAATTCAATATTTTATTCTGTCTTAGGATTCGCTTAATTGTATTAGTTGAAAAATCTTTAAATCATTCATCGTTGAGATTATGTGCTTGATGTATATACAATTATGCTCTATCGCTAATGTTATTTTATTATAATTATAAATTGTGTAAGAAAATAACTAAATTAAGTGTTAGTGGGCGAGGCACATTGCTCGCAAAAACGAAAGCCGATGGGGCCACAAAGTTCCCCCTTGGTAGGTCCCTCGCAAGGTGGTCCGACGACCTGGTGAAGGTCGCGGGAAGTCGTGAGATGTGGGCCGCATAGAAAAATTGCTGGTGGAGTGATAAACAGTGCCCGACTGCCATTACTGTTGCGCTTAGGGAACAACAGCTGTCAGTCCTAGAAGCACTGCCTGGTTCAGGTAGCGTAATAAAGAAGTGTTAGAAGTGCTAGAATCGATATATGGGAAACGCCATCTGAAACACGGTTTCCGCTCCCAGCTACGCGATAGAGCCCAAAGCTCAAGAGAAGGCCTGCAGCAATGTGCGTTGGAAATTGAGAACCTTTCGACTGACGGAAAGACGATAAAAGCAAAAATCGTGCAGGTTCTCATAAACGGCATCAAGGACTTGTAGGTTAGAACTGCAGTGAAGCTTGGTCACGATGCTTCACTAAGGAAAGCACTGGCACACGCACTGGAGGTTGAAGCGGTTCGACAGGCTATCCGGTCGACTCACAAGCTAAGTCTCAGAAGAAATCAAAGAAGTCAAGTCTTATTTTTTTTAATATTTGAGCTGCCAAAATGACTCTGCCCTGCCTGATGAAAAGCACAAGCAGAATCCAAGAGTGGTGGTCACCATCCTCAATGTGAACAAGGACAGTGCAGCATTGACCAGCACACTTCTTTTAAGAGGGGTCCTGGGATCATGGGCTACAGAATGGTGAGAGAGGTCATCTGCAGCTAAGTTGCCCGCTAATGAGTTCGCAGATGTCCAGGTTGAAAAAAATAAAGGACTGCCCATAGGAGCTGATAAGAAAACATTGCGAAAAGAAGATGCACACAAGACGCTAGTTCCGAGGCAGCGATTTGTGAAAGCATGACAGCAAGATAAAAGGTGACATCATAAGACAATACAAATAGAATATGTCTCGCTGAGAAAATGTACCTACTCAGACTCCAAACTTGAAATCAACAGGCTTGACTTTAAGAATCATGTGAAGATGAAACAATGAAGATAGCACAGGGGGATGACGTTGACCTAAAGAAACTTATCACATGGTAAGCACAGGGTGACATAAACCTGCTTATAATATTATCTCATCTGCAAGCGCTATTACTAAAGTTTATTGGGTGCAATGGGATAGTTTAGTTCTACAAAACGGAATACTGTACCGAAAATGGGAGAATGGAAAATTGTGCCAAGAGCTAAAGTGCCGAACGTTCTACGTAAAGTTTACAATAAAGCGTCAGGAGGCCATCCTAGTATCAAGAATTGTCGGCAAGATGTAAAAGATTGGTGCCGTAGTGGTGAAGTAAATTGACTACTTGTACTGTTGTAAAAAGTTCCACAGATGCGAAACCATGAAAACCAGAAACTTTAAAACGTAATGTAAACTAATCGCAGTTGACATCGCGAGTAGAAACGAGAAAACCCGATACGACTTGTCCCTATACTACAGACCAAGTGGGAAGATCCGTACAACTAAATAGTGCATATCGACCGCCTGGCTAAATATCGTGGTAGCAATAGCGATGCTCGGGACGAGCAAAATGGCAGTGTTACGAAAAATGAGCATTCCAGAAAAAGACTCGTTAATGGGTTTAGCCGAGAAAGTTCTAGTCGGTTTCTTGAGGCACAGAACAATAAACGTTAAGTGAATATACATAGCGTCGAATTTAGACTGAGTGTCGCGCGGTTGGCCAATTTAATTAAGCATTAGGTGTGCAAATTTGAAGAGACTGGGAATACAATGCCGGACAAAATGACTGCACGTTTGGCCTAGTGGTTTAACGGTCACCACGCCGTTTCCTACTTCGCCAAGTGTCGTGGGTTCAAATCCCACGTAGGACAACACTATGTATATGTGTATGCATTTCTTTTTATAAATTTATTTATGTTAGAATATTATAATATACATAAAGATATAAATAAATAAATAAAATAAACACTTTGTGTGATCCACAAATTGTTTTTCTGAGTCTGGGTGTTCTTTGTGTCCGTTACATGTATGTTTGTAAAGTCCCCCGCGACACAGGATTTATTCCTAGTGCGGGCGTTGTCTTTAAAAAAAAAAAAAACGTCTGGGCGCAAAAGGATATCAAGAACGAGCATGAACGTCGACTGCGTTCGCCTGTCTGTAATGGACGATCCACGACAGTCGTTGAGATTGCGCGATGCTTCTCTTAATTTGAATAAATCTACGGTTCATCGCATTATTTCGAAAGACTTACATTTTCATCCCTATATTGTTATTGTTCAAGAAATGAAGCCCGATGATCCTGATAAACGAGTCGAATTCTGCAGGACAATGAAAAACCATTTTAGAAGTTTCAAAAACATCTGGTTCTCCGACGAATCGAATTTTCACATCAACGGTCACGTGAATAAACAAAATTGCAGATACTGGGCTTCCGAGAATCCACTAGAACTGCATCAGAAGCCTTTGCACTCGCCAAAAGTGGTTGTTTGGGCTGCCATATCAAGTCAAGGAATTATCGGTCTTTATTTTTTTGAGGATGACCAAGGTCGAACTCAGACCGTTAATTCTGATCGATATTGTCATATGATCCGGACTTTTTTGGCTACAGCAATGCAAAACCAGTATGGCTACACAACCGCAACACCCTTTTCCAGCAAGATGGAGCCACTTCTCATGTTACAAATGACTCATTAGCTGCTCTTCAAGATTTATTCTCTGGAAGAGTGATAAGTCGCCGAGGAGACTCAAATCAACTGGAGGAGTCCTGATTTAACGCATGCTGATTTTTTCCTATGGGGCTACCTAAAAAGTAAAGTGCACATCCATTGCCACCCAACCTGAATGTTTTGAAGCAAAGAATTACGGAAGAAATCAACTCTATTCCAAGAGCGATGCTCCAGCGAGTGATTGAAAATTTTAGCTCCAGGTTAAATGAGTATGAACAAGTCAATGGTGCGCATTTGCAAACGGTTGTTTTTCATAAATAAACGTCAAGAACTGCTCTTTAATTGAACAATAAATAAAACGAGTTTTTGATAACGTAAGGAGTTGCACACCTCCGTAGCCACTATCTATGGATATCTACAAACTATATTATATATGTCATAAATAGAAAAAAAAAACTGACTATTGAATTGTACATGTCATAGGTATTAAATAAAATATCCATATCAAATGTGTTTCGATATCATCGTTTATTGGGTTTTACTTGCACCGATCCCCCACAAATTGGTAGCAGAGTTTTGGTTATGTGTAAGTATAACCCGTGGGTAAGTCCAAAATGAATATATCGAGTTATCGGAATATTGAACTCCTGAACAAGGTAAATTATGATACCTGGTGTATGCAAGCACAGGCGGTCCTGATTAAAAATGACTATTGGGACATCGTCAGCGGCGAAAGAAAATTATTGCCAAATTCAACCCCAGAAGAAAAACTTGTTTTTCAAAAAGACGATCAAAAAGCAAGAGCGGACATTTTGCTTTTACTGTCACCATCGGAGTTAAAACAAATAAAAGCTTGCTCCACCGCAAAAGCTGTTTGGGATAAATTGAAAGCAACTTACCAAAGTGCTGGGCCCGCTAGAAAAGCTACTCTATTAAAACAACTTGTCTTAAAACATATGAATGATAGTGAAGACATCCATGATCATATATATAATTTCATGGATATAGTTGACAAGCTTGCCGACATGGATGGGACTAATCCCGCCCACACGCCCACCACTGTAACTCCTGTACACCAGGATCAACAGCGGTGACCCACGAAAACACCGAGTTATGACACTCGGGAAGTCCCAGGAAAAATTTAGCTGTCTTGGAACCCGCAACGAAATTAATCAGAAGAAAACTAGAGGAGTTGGAAATATAATAAGTCCACTTCCCTCCTTAGCAAAGCGGGAGACAAAATGGAGTCAAAATAGGCAGACGCCTTTTTCAAACCGGGAAGCACCACGGATAAAAAATATTATGGGTCCTAAGTGAGCTATATTTGATTTCTATAGTATGTATGGCAGAATCGCTTAAACGCACGGAAATTCACCGCAGTTGACACAAGATCCCCATAATATACTACCCCAGACGTCATTTGTAAGCTATTTAGCATCATGTTACGTTCATTGTACCAAAGACTACATTCCCAGAGGATATGATGAGCCGACTGTTCACAGCTAGAATCAGGTGTTGAGCATTGACAAAATGGTGAATCGACTAATTTAAATGAGTATAGTTTGCTCTTAAAGTTACCGTGGCCTGTAAGAAATTGAGCGACACAGTGATCTACCTCGAGCCATGTCCTTGACAACCTTTCGCGAACAGATGGAAAGAACTGGTAGAGGTGGCGCCCCTTAGATGATTCGTCCCATCGTTTCTGCCATTCATCCAAGAGGTCGTTATAGACATTGGATTTTTGTTGAAACAATCTTATGATTTTACCGCGGTCTCGTATGCCCAAAAAATCGCATTCCATGTTTTGTAGTGTGGAATGGTACATGGCTGCACGTCTTTGCACCTCGAGATCGACCGGAAGAACACCTGCCAACACCGGTAAAGCCTCAGTGCTAACCGTCCTATATGCCTTGCACAAGAAAATCAATGCAGGTCGTTGGCCTTGTAACAGTTTGCGACGGACAGCACCTACAGTCGCCCTATCTGCCCATACAGGAGCACCATAGCAAATAGAACCCAAATAAGTAGCTCCATATATGATCTTTAGTGTATTGTATGACAGACCCCATGTCGCAGTTGATATCCTCGTCAGTGCAAAGAAACTCTTTTTAGACTTTTCATTAACTGTTCTAATATGTTCAATCAATGAAAAATTTCTTTCTAAAACCAATCCCAAATAACAAACCGAGGTTTTATTTTTAATAGTAACATTTTCAAATTTAATACACGGCGGTGATTTGAGGTTACCTTTCAGAAGTAGCTGGAAGGTTTTGTTTGGTGCAAACGTCAACCGATTACGCCCACCCCACCGAGATATTAAGTCCAAAAATTCACTGGCCAGCCTCACAAGCCCCGTTCTAGTATCCGACTCTATCAATAACAAACCGTCGTCCGCGTACGCATTCAGGGTACATCCGGACGGCACAGGCATTGCCAGAAAATCGTCGAAGCCTATGTTCCACAAGTATGGTCCTAGCACTGACCCTTGAGGACACCCCATCGTAAGCGCCTTCGACACAGAATGATGCCCAAGTCTCAATTTAGTAGTACCTTGTAAGAAGTACGAGGAGATAAGGGAATAAATATTTTTAAAGCAACCTCTTAATTTTAATTTTAGCAATAGCATGGGCCACCACGCATTGTCAAAGGCGCCAGATATATCTAAGAAGATGCCTAAAACGTATTGAAAACTTGACTCGGTGACAGTTTTCCTTACAGATATAACCGCATCAGTTGTCGATTTTCCCAACGTAAAGCCGAATTGTCTATCATGAAATTTAACTCCACCCGGTAGAAGTCGTGGTACTACAAGACGCTCTAAAAGCTTTCCCAGCGATGGCAACAGTGTTATGGGTCGATAGGATTTAGGATCGTCCGGCGGCTTATCGCCGCTTTTTGGTATTATTCGAATATTACCGCACCGCCAAACACTAGGAAATACTCCTTCCGCAATGCAACGTCTAAAAACTGTTAAAACCGTATCACCCGAAAGTTTACAAGCTTCTTTTATCATTTTGTTTGATATTTTGTCGTCGCCCGAAGCCTTATTTAGTGGTAATGACCTAACAATACTGAGGAATTCGTCTGAAGATGGTAAGTCAGACATTGGAGACAATGGTGGTTCAATAGCCCACTGCCTAATTTGTCGGTGATAATCCGTGTCATCCTCCGGCCGATCGTCAGGCACAAGTGATTCTAAAAGATATTCTGTGGTTTGTTCTACTCCTGTAGTATAACTATTATTAATTTTGATGTTCTGTACGTATGCAAGGTCGATTGATCTATTTGCTTTAAATTCATGATACAAAGGTGACCAGGGACCCTCTCTATCGAGTTTATCAACAAGTTTACGTATTAAATTTCCCTTTGATTTCTCCACAGCAGCTCTATAATGAGACCTGGCAACTCTAAGAGCAATAAGAGCATTATTGTAAATATCTCCTGTTACGTTACGCTTTTTAATGTCATTTAGTTTTTTACGAGCTTTCCGATAGATTCTACGTAATTCGACTAATTTATAATTCCACCAATCACATCTACGAGTGTTAGTGATAGATCCACGGCCGATACAAACATCAGCACAATATGTGAAAGTATCTGATAATATGTTTGCGCTTTCCTCAGCTGATAGACCACTGCGACTGAAGTCTTTGGCATGTACTGCAAAGAGTGAACCAAATAAAGCCCAATTTGCCCCTTTAGTTTTATACCTAAAATTGTAAGGAGTTCTTTGTGGATATTGTGCAACCATTGGTATGAATTCGTACACGATTAAGCGGTGATCACTACAGGATGCGTCCGGTAGGACACGCCATCCAGATATCGAGACGTCGCCGCGCGTAAGCGTCACGTCAATAGAAGACTCACCCATTGGGCTGCAAAAAGTTGGTGGTGCATCAGGGGTATTGTGGATAGTAAGATTCATTTCCGCAATAAAATCTTCAACCGCACAGCGACGAGCCATGTCAGCTGCACGCAATTTGCCATACCATAAAGTAGAAGAAGCATTGACATCAGCGCCGATGATAATTTTGTGTCCTATGAGGGACCGCAAAACGAAACGTAAATGATGTAGATGAGGATCAATAGGATGTGAAAATTGAAAATAACAGCTCACTACGTAAACCCTACAGGTAGAGGATGAGATCTCAGCAACGGCGCTGTGTGACGTCATAAGGTTACGCAAAGATGTTACCGTAAAATTAGAACTTGCAACATATATCCCAGCCCGCGACCGGCCATCTAGCTGTACTACATAATTCCGCAATTGAGCGCTTTGATATTGCTCTTGTATAAGGACAATGTCTAACTTTTGTTCCAAAACTAAGCGATCTAATTCTGACGTGGCTATTTTATCATTATGAAGATTTAACTGGCCTATTGAGATATTATCCATTTTATTAAAAAGGTACTACAACTACTACTGTATAAGCTATTCAGTAATTAGTATTTAGGATTAGCTGCTCTAATTTAAGTTTATATGTGGAGCAGTCTTGTGATCCACATCGATGGTCACATGGTTTTTTGTACCGGCTGCATTGTGCGCATTTCGGTTTAAAATCTGGTGTGTCCTTATCCGGGCAAGCCCTTGTATCGTGGCTGGCCGCGCAATTAGCACACGTAGGAGTTTTAATAGTGCAAAATTTTTGAACATGACCGAATTGTTGACAGTTTAAGCAACGAACTACTTCTAAGTCGTCTATAAACCTACATGTGGCCCAGTATATATAATTTATCTTTTGTGCTAGCCAAGTGTTTCCTAACCTCTGTCTCTAATTCTAAGCCTATCCATTGACGTCCGTTTTCCAGTTTACGATGCCTGACAATTTTGGTTGTTTTTAAAAAATCGCTTTCGCTTAATTTTAATTCGTCCTTGATATTCTGACGATATAAAGCTGTTAGGAAGGTACGATCCTCCATAGAACCGGGCACGTCTTTTACAATTATACGGGGCCTTCGGCCTTTCGGCTTTTCTAAGCGTAAGCCTACAGATTTAATGGCGTTTACTGCTTCTAGTTTTTTAAGCTGCCGTTCATTTGCGACCCGCAACACGACGCCTGCCTTTGCGGTTTTTTTGACGCCTACAATTTGAAAACCTTCGTCGCTAGGTTTAATAGCCTTCATGAGAGCTTCTTTTGTAGCTGACGAAGTTGCATAGTCCGCTGAACGTTCCGTAGTAGGATACGCAATAACACACGGCCTAGATACGCGTGCCTCAGCGGACACTGGACACGGGGCTGATCCAGGTGGTAAGCGAAGCCTAAGCTTGTCCGCGTACGTCAAGCCCGGCTGTTGAACGGCGACACCCTCCACCTGGCGCTCGAGATTCGCTAATTTCGTTTCATTGCTAGCAGATTTAATTGCCAACAATGAGACGATACCGGTAATCCGCTGGGTTACGTCCATAATGGCGGTCCTATTCCCCACATTCATTCGCGACCCCTGATCGTTTACCAATTCGTTAATTTTTGCTAAATATTCGGTTGCCTGAGACACCAACTCAAAATAATCATACTCCCCACAGTTATCACGACCACTAAGAGACGAAACACTCTCGCCCAAGTCCGAAGCCCTAATTCGTCCAGTTCTACTTTCATTTGACGATAAATTTGATGGCGACATTTTACCAAACAATTTATTTCCGGTTGGTGTTCGAAATTCATTTGTACCACCGGGATCCGGCAACTCGCCAACAACCGACATGGCCAAACAAAGACACACCAGACAAAAGAAATATCAATAGAAAACAACTTCAAAATCAAAAAACACGAAAAGAAAATTAATACAAACAAAATATTACTCCTACCTACCTTTAAGAATAAAAATAAATTGACTTACCGATAGCCGTAGTAAAAGAAACTAACACAATATTTGTATTTATAAGGCGTAAAACTTACAGATTATTTGTCAGAAACACTATACACAACCTTATACCGCCCACAAACCGGGTAACAGTCGCAAGGATACACAAAAACAATATTTAAATTATTAAAACGCGACGTCACACGTGAACCGCAGCGAGCCGTTCGTGAAAGCTATGAATCTTCAGAAGATTCTTTTAATGATGCCTCAGAAAATGAAGAAACACCTTTTCATGGGAGGCCACAAAGAAACAGGCACCCCCCAGTGTGGACAAAGGATTTTGTTGTAAATAATACTGAAGAAAGTTTATTATCTGAAATATCTCTCTTATCTGATGGAGATGAATATGATGACTACTGGCACGATGCAATAAAAGATGAAATTAGAGCACACGTGAAAAACGGTACTTGGAAAATAGAAAAGAAAGATAAAGATATCAAGGAAGTAGATTATAAAATGGTGTTACGTAATAAAGTAGGACCTGACAATAATATAAAGAAAAAGGCGAGACTCGTAGCACGAGGTTTCTCCCAACGACCAGGCATCGATTATCATGAAACATATGCTCCGGCCGCTAAATTAAGTTCAATCAGATCTGTCATTGGAATAGCTATGGAAGAAAATCTAAAATTAAACCAAATAGACGTAACAACAGCGTACTTGAATGGTGAATTGGAAGAACACATAGTTATGAAATATCCTGAATATTTAGAAGAGTATTTGACAGAAATTTTAGTCGAAGAAAGCAGAAATGATGACCTGACTGTTTACAATAAAACAAAAGATATGTTAAGGGATATAAAACGTACTCCCAAAGACAAAGTATGTCATTTAATGAAATCTCTGTACGGACTAAAGCAGTTTGGGAGGCAGTGGCATAAGAAACTTGACGTAGAATTAAAAAATATTGGTTTCATTCCCTCAGAAGCAGATCCATGTCTATATAGACTAGAGATAAGAGGAGCTAAAATAATTATAGCCATCTACGTTGACGATTTTTGATTGCCTACTCTAGCCCTACAGAACTTCAAAAAATAAAGACTCAGCTAAACTCAAAGTTCGAGTTAAAAGATTTAGGCAAGCCGAAGCGGTTACTGGGCATTGATATTACTTACGGCCAAGATACAATAAAATTGTACCAATAACGTTTAATATTAGATACCCTCAAGATGTATGGAATGGAGGACTGTAAGCCAGTATCTACACCGATAGAACTAGGCATTATTTTACAGAAAAAAGAAAGAAATCAAACAAAGAGCCTCCCATACAAAAATTTTATTGGCACTCTTATGTATATAGCGGTCGCAACTCGACCAGACATAATGTTTGCTATAAGCTACCTTTCCCAGTTCAACGACTGCTGTGATGAAGAACATTTTAAATCTCTGAAAAGAGTACTACGTTACTTAAAAGGTACACAGAGTGTTGGTCTGGTGTTCCACAAGACTGGAAAAGAATTATATGGCATGGCAGATGCAGATTGGGGATCAAATAAAATTGACCGAAAATCGTTTTCAGGATATTGTTTTAAATTTGCAGGAACGGCCATAAGCTGGATGTCTAAAAAGCAAAGAAGCGTAGCCCTGTCGACTGCAGAGGCAGAATACGTTGCACTAACTGAAGCTGCAAAAGAAGCCATAAACCTAAAAGGTATTTTAAAAGGCATAGGGATCAGTTTTCAGAGCATAGTCATATTGAATGACAATCAAGCTGCCCTAAAACTTAGTCAGAATGAAATGGTTACATCAAAGTCTAAACACATTGACCTAAAAATGCATTTCATTAGAAATTGTATTCAAGAAGGAAAAATAAAGGTCCAGATATCTTCCAACTGAGAAGATGGAAGCAGACATGCTAACCAAACCCCTCGCTGGTCCGAGACTTGAAAAACTACGGAGCAGTCTAGGGTTGGCTCCGTGAGTTGTGAAGAGGAGTGTGATAACGTAAGGAGTTGCACACCTCCGTAGCCACTATCTATGGATATCTACAAACTATATTATATATGTCATAAATAGAAAAAAAAAACTGACTATTGAATTGTACATGTCATAGGTATTAAATAAAATATCCATATCAAATATGTTTCGATATCATCGTTTATTGGGTTTTACTTGCACCGATACCCCACAGTTTTAATGGATATTCTTGTTGTTTATTTAACATCTAAAAACGAAAAACATTCTGAGACACCCTTTAATACGCTTTCTTTACTTTCCAAAAGGGCCCCAAATTCTCGTGTGCCCAGGGGCCCCAGCTTAGGTTAAGACGGCCCTGCCCACGGCTCTGAGCATTTCTTCCCTGCTTAAATGACGTCGCCGCTCCATAATAACGTTGGTTTTAATCAGTAGTAGGGAAACAGTAGCACTAATAATGTCTTCAATGCGTTGTATGTTTTTATAGGGAAAATATTGACAGCTGATTTTCATCTTTTACTCGAATTTGATTGACAGTTCCTGATTCAAATTATGAAATGCACCAAAAAGGATCCATATAAATTTATAAAATCATAAATTTATTACAAAGCCACATCTCAATCTCAAGAAATCCGCATAAAAATGCTTGATCCCTAGACACTTTTGATGTGTGTATATAAATTAATAATCTGAATCTCGGAAACGGCTCCAACGATTTTCATGAAATTTTGTATGCAGGGGTTTTCGGGGGCGATAAATCGATCTAGCTAGGATTCGTTTTTAGAAAATGTCGTTTTATTCGTGTTTTTAACAATCAAATATATAAAATGAATGTACATCTAGCGCCATCGCAACTCGAGCGAACTACATTAAACTATACTGGAATAAGGTGCAGAATAAATAGTATCAGGGCGTACCAAGAGAGGGCGCAACTAAACTATTGGAAGAAAAATAACAAAAAGATGGCGTTTGGATAGTCCCAATGTTGCCAAAAAAACCCATTTATAAAAAAGAATACCGAGCGACGCTATTTCATCCAGGTACTGTATTTTATAAGATGTAGTGTTATAATGGTTAGAGTTCCAGAACTTCTGTTAATTTATTATGTTGTAATCCTTGAAAAACTGTCTGTATTAGCTTGATGTTGCATATTATGCTAACCAAATTTTTATGTAGCTGCTGGTTTTCCAAATCGAAGTAAATAAATAAATAAATCACTTGCATATATGTTACACAGTTCCAAGGTGAACCACCTCTGAACTTTGTGTATAAAAATGAGACACACATTCAGGGCTAGTTTAATATGAAAGTTAGTGTTGAATAAATTGTGATTAAAATTCAGATTTAGTCCGAGAGAACATTGGTTATTGTTGATAGGTAACATTGGTTATTGCTATTGTAGAGTATTAACTAAAATTCACATTGAGAAATGCCATCTATTGAATAATTGATGAAACTAATAATTTTCATCAGAACAATAGTTCAACTACCCTCATGTCATGTATGACCTAGTAGGTACTGCGTTACAGTTTTTAATCAGAATTTCTGGACACGGCACGGCATTTTCTCCTCTTGGCAGAAGATTTTAGGGCATAATATTGTTTGCTATGACATTTTCTTAAAACTTCGATTCGGTTATATGTTGTGTTTTGTACATAATATTTGTGTTTTGCAATTATTATTTATATTTATCATAACAAGTGTATAAAATAAAACAGTGTTTTAGTGTAAGCATTATTATTATTCTCTTTATTTCATTTATATATACATATTAATTACATGATGTAAACTAGAGTGATGTATAATGTGGTTATCATAAATATATAATCATCATCCTAGCCTTTGTAATTCCCGAGATTATTTAGGGTCAGGCACTGGTTCAACCAGTTTTACCGGAATATCAGTTTACCACGGAGCGACTGGCATTAGACCTCCGCAACTCCGAGGGTGAACTGAATTCAAAGATTGAACTAGTTGTCAGTATATTTGAGGGCACCGACTTCTCAATAACGATTGCCATAGATGTTCATGACAACCGGGACCGACGGCTTAATGTGCTCTCCGAGGCACGGGCGGAAAATACTACCATCTGCCATACTCCGGGCTGCTATTAAAACCCAACAGCAGTCCGACCCGGGAATCTAACCCCAGGCCCTTGATCTGCACTCGCTTACGCTAACCACTAGACCAACGAGGCAGATCATAAACGTATTTTTAATTCAAGTTATTTAGTCACAGCACTTTCGGTGCTGGACTTCAAAAATTAAGGGGTTATGTGAACTAATTAAGTAGTAGAGAATTAAGTAGGAAGATTTTCAAGGGTCAGTTGAATATAAATGTTTCTCTGTAAACAGTGATACCGTGAATTTAAATAGAACAGTGACATCTAGTAGTTACTAGGGACATGAACTGATTGATAAACATTGATGACAACGCTGACAATTTGAGAATAATCCTTGACGTGCTAAAAGTTTTGGAATATCGGTTCAAGATTTGAGGATATGATGTAACTTTTGTTAAGAAAAAAGCCTTGAATTGAGAACGGTTTAAAGTTGTTGTCGTAAAACTCATAAATTTTATGTTTCAAAAGTAATAACAAATCTAGTTTACAAAGTAAGTTAGCTTGTTTAGTTTTTTTTTTTAGTAAATGTTGTTATTTAAGGCCCGCGACAAAAAACCAAGATTTTTTTGTCTGTAAAATATCTACACATAATTTTTTTTTATTAACAACACGTTTTTCTGAAATTAATTAGTGATATCGTCTATTTAAACACAAAACTGCCATCTATTAGTCGTTACATGAACTGTTTTACTTACATTTTAGACGCGGGTGCACATTAGCGTCGCCGCGTCGCTTCCAGGGACCACAACGTCATCTCGTCTCAAGATCACTGAACACAATAGTTTTTGAGAAATCAACAATACAATTTTGATTATCCTTGGAATCTACATACCTACTTATCTAATATAGTACCGTCTGATTTTTAAAATACCAAACACTTTTAACAAAAATTTATTCAAATGCAACATTGACTAATAAATTACTTCTCACGATGTTCTCATGTTCTGTTGTACTCTCAGACAATCTTGCACACTCGAAAGGATCCATAGTTTTTAACTATTTTATGCCAACCACCTGTAGGTAAACGTATTCTTTGATAATGCAAAAAAAAAATGTTGGCCTATATAAAAAAGAAGCAATAAATACCAGGCTATTGTAACTTAGTACACACAAGCAGTCTTCCTGATTATATTACTGTTGTGCAATCACGGAATAACAAGTGCACATCTGCATTATTACTAAACATTACGATCATACTAAATCTATACTAATATTATTAAGCTGAAGAGTTTGTTTGTTTGAACGCGCTAATCTCAGGAACCGCAGGTCCGATTTGAAATATTCTTTCAGTGTTGGATAGTACAGACCAATAGGAGCGGAGCACCAATGAAGACTGTTTCAAAAACGGTGGAAATTGTTACGCTACGGGCAATAGGAGACGCAAACGAGGTTGCGTGGGTCAGCTAGATTATAATAATAATAATAATAATTGTGTTATACGGTTTATAATTACTTAGGTAACCTATTTATGTTGTACCTGTATATTTATGCTTTGTTTGCATGTAGTACATGATTCGTCACAAGACACTAAATGGTATTTATAAGACATTATAGGCCTGCCAAAATGACTACTCTGCCTGATGAAAAGCATTTAAGCAGAATCCAAAAATGGTGGTCACCATCCTCACTGCGAATGCAGACAATGCAACAATACAGCATGGTGGCCCACACTATGGCGGCCTAGTGATGCTTCTGCATCATTGGACCTCCATCATCTAAATGAACTGAAAAATTTCTTATGAGAAATAAAGATTCTATAAACCTAATCAATAAAGTTACGTTTGTATATTTTGTGAAATATATTGACTATCATAATTGTCGACGATAATTTCAATACCATAATTATTGTTTAATCGTACAGTCGCTGTATATTCATTAAATTATTTTACAGTCCCAGGTACTAGAAGCTGAGACTTCTCAGTCTCAGCTCCTAGTAGCTGGCCTGCTACTAGTAGGCCTATTCAACAAAAAACCCGTTTAGTTTAATAGGGTTCATCTATTCAACAAAACTTTAACTTTTAAGACCTTAATTATGAAGGCGGTGCGTTATTTTTCTGATGTTTTTGAAGTCCAGCTCCAAGCACCTTGAAGCTGTGGTTGTGAAAACACACTAATACATAAAGGCGAAAGTTTGTGTGTATGTTTGCTACTTCTTCACGCAAAAACTAATGAACGAATTTGGATGAAACTTTACATTAATATAGCTTATACATTAGAATAACACATAGGCTACTATTTGCCGCGATAATCGACATACACCTGGGCGGAGCCGCGGGCAACAGTTAGTACTCAATAAATAGCGAATGTACAAATAAACAGATATTGTAATTACTTGCAGCATACAGTAACAATGGCTAACACCTTTATTAAATTACTATGTACTTATACATTATTTTCAATCAGCAGAAAAAATAAAAACATAAATTCAAAACTAGTATCGTGTTTACAACAATTCTTAATGATCGATTCCTGAAATCAGGTGCTAGCATAACAAATCGTAGAATAAGAAAATGGTGCCATACGAAACTTTATATATAGTTTAGTGGGGGAACATTTCCAAGTTCTGTGATTTGTTAAGCTTGCACTTTATAATATCCAACCGTAAATTTTGATATCGTGACTTTTTTTTTTATGAAATCCGATATCTAGTGCAAGACAGAGGAACTAAAGTTTATTCAAGTCCAATAGTAGTTATTTTGTCAGTTCTAACACATTGATTCATCATAGTACACAAATGAGTTTCATCATTTGTATCAATGTATGGTTGTTATGATTGCTTTTATAATTTCTGTTACAATTTTACAGCAACAAGGACACTAAACAGTATTTTGTTGTTGTAGCACCCACATTACATCTAACGCAACTGATATAGTTTATCTTTCGAATAACAGATGTCAGTTTTCTATTTAAATACACGATATCAATATTTACCGTGAACCTTCTTAAGAGGCTTAGTTAATTGGTTTCACAGTAGAAGTAGCTACATACATATGTATATATAATATATAAATTTTTGTAGGTCTAACATTAATGGCTCAAAGTCATGGTGTTGGACTATATAATCTTATAAATAACATAGAAAAGGCATAGCAAGTGTGATTTACATAAAAGTTCAATTTAATTAATCGCATTCCTTAATATATAATTAAACTATCGATTATCGGCACTTGTTGAAACTTGATTAAAGTATTAAATCCAATTGAATGGATATTGATCTAATTTGGACTTATGGCATTAGTAAATGTAACGTTTAAAAAGGTAGCAATTAGAGCCTGATGGGCAGAGCGCTACTAGGAGAGGAGAGGCTATTTAGTTTTTTATGAGAACCGAGTATTCGAAAATTGAGTTGCCCTGCAAGTTGCCAGCCGGCCAAGTTGCAAGCGTTTGTCTTTCTGCAATCGTTAACGCCTAAATTCTCGTGTATCATTGGCTAATAATTAGCCAATATATATGATTTTATTGATTCTCTCACTTCTAATCTATACAACTGATGATCTTAAATTGTTGTAAACACATAACTACTATTTTCGTTTACATTTTTGTGGATAGTAATGCTACGTGTTCAACCTTGATATGTCTATCAACGTGAGGGTAGTTGAGAAAAAAAAAACGATTTATTGAAAATATTTTGTGTCATACATGTATCACTAACTAATATTTTTTTATAATAAAAATACACACGTCATTCTACACTAAGTATATTTCATTCCACATCCTAAACTAACTGCCTCGTTGGTATTGGTAACGAGAAGATTTCCCTAGTGGCCGTTTGCGGAACTAACGTATGACAGATACTTCTACCTGACAGTTTAATTAATATACAGAGCGAGTGCATTGCTATTTTAAATTCTTTCAACAATGATTTCATTGATAGACGTCTACGGAGTAGTAAAAAATGCTATAAGACCACTTCGTGAGGGTGAACAGTATTTTAAAAGTGGAATGCTAACGTGTATACGTATTTTTATCTGTCATACGTTAGTTCTGCGACTTGCCGCTAGGAAATCTCCTCGTCATATAAACAGAGCGAGTGCATTGTTATTTTAAATTCTTTCAACAATGATTTCATTGATAGACGTCTACGGAGTAGTAAAAAATACTATAAGACCACTTCGTGAGGGTGAACAGTATTTTAAAAGTGGAATGTTAACGTGTATACGTATTTTTATCTATCATACGTTAGTTCTGCGACTTGCCGCTGGGGAATCTGCTCGTCATATAAACAGAGCGAGTGCATTGTTATTTTAAATTATTTCTACAATGATTTCATTGATAGACGTCTACGGCGTAGTAAAAAATACTATAAGACCACTTCGTGAGGGTGAAAAGTGTCCCTCCCACAACTCCGACTTTATGAACAGCTCGTTCTTTGTTCAAGCGGTACTGCTCTGGAATGCGCTCCCGCTCGAAATCAGGAAATCCACAACCCGTCTTACATTCAAAAAGAAAGTACACGAACTCTTTCTAAACGACCTGGCAGCACTATCTCATCCATAGCACACCTCATAGTATTCATGGTGTATAGATGTGAAATATATGTGTATGTATATATGTATGTATCTATATATATATGCTTATATTTGTATTTGTGATGTGTACTATTGTGTTTATATAGGTATATGTCTAAGTTTAAATATATTGTTGTATTATATATGTGTAATATGAAACCTGTGCACCTACCTCACAACATTTCTACACCACCCGAAGGTTGACTGGAAGAGAATGCCCTGGGCATTAAGTCCGCCGATGTACAAATTTAGTGCATAAAGTTTATAAATAAATAAATAAAAATAAAAGTATTTTAAAAGTGGAATGCTAACGTGTATACGTATTTTTATCTGTCATACGTTAGTTCTGCGACTTGCTGCTAGGGAATCTGCTCGTCATATAAACAGAGCGAGTGCATTGTTATTTTAAATTCTTTCTACAATGATTTCATTGATAGACGTCTACGGAGTAGTAAAAAATATTATAAGACCACTTCGTGAGGGTGAACAGTATTTTAAAAGTGGAATGTTAACGTGTATACGTATTTTTATCTGTCATACGTTAGTTCTGCGACTTGCCGCTAGGGAATCTGCTCGTCACCAATAGTGGTTGAAGTATGCGATTGCCGATTAAGTGGTCTCGGATTCAAATTCCGGGTCGGGCTAAAAGTGTTATTGAGTTTTTCTGATTATATGAATACTTAATAACGACTCGGAGTTTGGAAGTTGTGGTCTGAATCCCCGGGCCTCGGAGAACACGTAAAGCTGTGTCACGCCTGATCTCTCCCCGATCATGTCGGTTAACCGTGCCATCGGATTATGAGAGAGAAGGAATAGAGAGTGTACCTGTGTTTGCGCACACACTTGCGCACTATATCCCCTGCGTAGTTGGCTGGTCTCCGTTGAGACTGGCCGCTGTGGCCGTAATCGGCTAGAAGAACATCATCACATATTTCATTAATAGTCAGTCTTTAATAGTCAGTCAGACATAGGCAATAGTCAGGCATAGGCATAGGCCTCTCCTTAGTAAGGTTTTGGTCTACTGCACAATGCTGGTCAGACGGGCTAGTATAGGGTTTGTTTACTATCCGTTCCATGTTACTTACTATATTATATAGTCCAGCACTGCATCTGCCCAGTGCTCGACCTACAAAAATTAGCTTCAAGAACATTTTATTTATAAATCAGTAATTGAGAATTAAACCTATTAAGCAGTTTTAGTAAATGTTGATATCGCGTATTTAAATAGAAAACTGTCATTTTTTATTCGAAAGAAAAACTATATCAGTTGCGTTAAGACCCGTATTCACTTTGATTATATATATTGGCTAAGTATTAGCCAATGATACACGAGAATTTAGGCGTTAACGATTGCAGAAAGACAAACGCTTGCAACTTGGCTGGTTGGCAACTTGCAGGGGGTTTCAATTTTCGAATACTCAGTTCTCATAAAAAACTAAATAGCCTCTCCTCTCCTATTAGCGCTGTGCCCAACAGGCTCTAAATTGGCACCTTTTTAAACCTACCACCTGTAAACGTTACATTTACTAATGATATAAGTGCAAATTAGATCAATATATTCAATTGGATTAAATATTTTTATCAAGTTCCAACAAGTGCCGATAATCGATAGTTTAATTATATATTAAGGAATGCGATTAATTAAATCGAACTTTAATTTAACTCGCACTTGCTCTGCCTTTTCTATGTTAATTATAAGATTATATAGTCCAACACCATGACTTTGAGCCATTAATGCTAGACCTACAAAAATTTATATATTATATATATTATTATATACTATATATACATATGTATGTAGATACTTCGTGAAATAAACCAATTAAGCCTCTTAAGAAGGTTCACGGTAAATATTGATATCGTGTATTTAAATAGAAAACTGACATCTGTTATTCGAAAGATAAACTATATCAGTTGCGTTGGATGTAATGTGGGTGCTACAACAACAAAAGACTGTTTAGTTAGTGTCCTTTTTGCTGTAAAATTGTAACAGACCTTATAAAACCATTCATAACAACCATACATTAATACAAATGTTGATACTCATTTGTGTACCATGATTAATCAATGTGTTAGAAGTGACACAATAACTTGATTTTCCGACTACAATTGGACTTGAATAAACTTTAGTTCCACTGTCTTGCACTAGATGTCAGACATGCTACAGCGCAAAGAGTATAGATAACCGACGCAAGCGGGCGGAGCGTGTAATTATAAAAATGGAGTAATATAAATAAGGAACGACACTTATTACTTGGCAGCTTGGCTACATTTGTCCCACTCAAACGTTCAAAGATTCAATTAATATAAGATCAAACAAATAATTAAAACATTCAAAAATAACAGCGAAACACAGTGAAAAATTCAAACTATTAACGTTAGAATTTTTCACTGTGTTTCGATTTCGCGTAATTAAATCGCACATTGCAATTATTTTGTAAGAAGAACATTAATATGAGAGGCATATACAACACTACATATAATAAATAAAAGTTTGAGTTATTGAGGTTGAATCCCTGCTTGTGATGGGGTCTCAGTTACCGTTTTGTCTAAAAATATAGCTGATGTAGTTAGTCTACCGTGCACTAGATGTCGCTTTTCTATTAAAATACAGACTATAACTATTCACAAATGAACATTCATATAAAGACGAATTTGAGTTAACAGATAACACATGTTTATTTCTATGTAATTTTTGAAGTCCAGCTGTTGATGCTGTGACTCTTTAGAATTTATATTAACAAACTAGCTTAGTCCCGCGGTGCTACCTGCGGCTATTGTCATACCGCACGCAGGTGGCAGGCAGGGGAAGCTAGTCTAAAAATAGTAGCCTAAGTTACTCCTGATATCATTAGCTACTTATTAGTGAAAGTCCCGTCTAAAACGGTCCACACGTTCCAGAGATTTGCCGGAACAAACAGACAGACAAAAATTGTAAAAAATGTTTTTTTGGTATATGTACCGTGTATACATACATATTCGTTTAGCAAAAAGCGGTTATTTTAATATTACAAACAGACACTTTTATTTATTTGTTTACCGAGCTTCCCTCAGATTTTTGTGGTAAATTTTCTAAAAATAAATCCTAGCTAGAACGATTTACTAAAGTTGATGAAAATCGTTGGAGCCGTTTCCGAGATTCAGATTATAATATATACAGGAATTGCTCGTTTAAATATATTAGATAGATAAAGTAGGGTAAGAGTACCAGTAGTTGACCATGAACCTATAGTTGACCACTCACGCGTTTAAACCAATAAAATAAGAATTCGCGGCATATTTTAAAAATATATTTTTTTTAAACTGATTCCATATTTAAAATACAATACTGCACTATGTGTATTAAAGCGCGCCAATTCCACATTTGACTTTTTGCGTTACACACGGCCGTCATTTTTATGTTGAGTGACGCAGCATAAACATACAAACTGCCTCGTTGGTCTCGCGGTTAGCGTGTGCGACTGCTGATCGTCGGACCAAATGTTTGTATGATCTACAACTATTTGTTTCGGAGTTTGGGTGTTTTTTATGTATAATATGTATGTATTTAAAAAATAATAATAAAAAAAATAAAGTATATATGTATTTATAACAGTTATCTAGTACCCATAACACAAGCTCTGCTTAGCTTGGGACTAGATTGTGTGTTAGATGTCCAAAATATTTATTATTATTATATTCTTTGATTATTTTTACCAATTGTCATAACAATTACACTATTTAAATGTAAATAATATGAACCCATTAACCTTGTTTATGGTAACAATTTTGAAATTCTTATTTGTTTTAGAATTACTTAAGGTAACAATGTACTATTTAAAATATGGTCATCTGGACGGTAATCTGATGGCATGCTAAAAAGGGTCATCCACTAGTTTTAACATGGTCAACTACTAACTGTAATTGTAAAATTTTTGTTTTGTTTTCTATAAATATTTAATTTATAACTGTACAAGAAAAAACATTGCCTATGCTTAGATAAAATACTTTATCAGAATTTACAAAGATAAACTCATTGAAATCGGAATAAAATTCAGGTAAAGCATGCAAAAAGGAAACTTTGTGACCTTAAGGGGTCATCTACTGGTGCTCTTACCTTACGGCCTACGAGAAGTGATACTAAATGTAAACAAAACCAATGGAAGGTCATCTTGTACAGTGGGAGAGCCACGCTTCGGCATGAATAAGCCGGCTCGACCGAAGTGATACCACGGCCTCACAGAAAACCGGTGTGAGTGAGGATACCGGAGGCCAAGCACCTCACCCCCGCGCATCCCTAACCCCATCCCCCAAAGGCCGGCAACACACTTGTGACGCCTGTGGTGTTGCGGGTGTTAATGGGCGGCGCTAATTGTTTAGCAACAGGCGATACGTCTGCTTGTTTGCCCCCCATTCAATCAAAAAAAATCAGGAACAGCAGGGGTGCGTAACTTTTTGATAATTGGATTATATCATATTTAAGTGGACAATAACATATATAGTCTATTTAACTTCCTCTGAGACAAAAGTTAAACAATCCAGAATAGGGTTCTTTAATAGGTCAAATTTTATATGCATCTAGAATCAATAAATAAAGTGACATTTTCTTTCTTTTTCTTGCAAAATGGCAAACTGTGCCGATGTCGACAATTCTGCCAGTGTCAAGTACCTACAACAGAAATACGTGTGTTAAAAAATAAAATAATTGCAACTGTCCAAATTTTCCGAGTTCACAGTGGACTGACCAAAAAGTGACATTAAAAACACCTAAAACTGTAGCTGTTCCCAAACTTTGAACGTATTATAACACTACTAAATTGAATAAGTCCGACCCGGGAATCGAACCCAAGTCGAGTTGTTTGACACACGGGAAGTCCGAAGAAAAATTAAACTTACTTGAAACCCACAACAAAATTAATTATAACAAAACTGGAGGAGTTGTAAATACATTTATGAAGTCCGTTTTTCTCCTTAGCAAAGCTGGAGATAAAAGTAAGTCGAAATAGGCAGATACCTTTAACAAATCGGGGATGAAATATTATAGGTCCTTAGTGAGCTATATTTGATTACTATATGGTCTAAGATCCGAATCCGAAAACCTTGACCCATCTGTTTATTGAATGAAAAGTATTTTATATCAAATTTAATATATTAAATAATATATCGCAGGTGGGTTGGCTAAAAAATTCCTGGCCAAACTATTTTAAATTAATTGTATCAAATATTTATATAATTATTATTTATTTATTATCATATTTAAACATTAATTTATATTAACTTAAAAAGAAATGTTAGTACTTTCACACGTATAATATTAATTAGTGGAAAAAGAAGAAAGTGAGATATCCGGAACTAAACCCCCCTGAACCCTGTTTCTGGGTGGGAGTACTCACAGGGCCACAGGGCGGTAACACAATTTCTCCCCAAAAAGTATCTTAAGTGAGGTTTTCATAATAAAATTAAGTAAAGCTACGTTCACACGAGTGAACATCCATACATTACCATTTCAAAAGGTCCCTTATATATTAGTATCAGAAATAAAATGTTGTGAGATCTAATTCGGTTGTCGCTCCATCTATGGAGTAATAAGGAAACATTTAACAAACGATACACCCCAAAGGAAACAAATTATACTGACGCCGAAATACATTTTATTTTGGGTTTTGTTGAATAAATGAATCTGATGTCTTCTACAATTCTACATAACTAATTGTATATTGATTAGTGGGATCATTACACATTATCATTCGTTTTCATAATTAATCATTCCATTTTTGGTTTGTTGATGTATTTATAATAGTCTGACTCGTGACTGTATATTTATTCAATTAGAATTATTATTATCTAGATTTTTTCCTTATATAGGAAGCAAAACATCAGAGGACTCACTTAATTGTGATTCTTCATTTATTTAAGGTTCATCCACAAGGCAAGGTGCACCTGGGTATTCAGAGTTACAATGCCGTTGCTGGGCGGAATCATAGAATTTTGCCCATCCGATTTAGTCACTTACTTGTGTTGGGTACAGTCAGGATTCAGCAATTTAATGAAAAACGTTGTCAAGATACAGCCTTGTATTATATGCTTTAGCACACTTTTTCAATACAATCAATATTTACATATAATTAATACACTTATTACTCTGCTGAAAAGGAATGCCCGTCGCACGGGCTCGTGAGCCACTTTCTTCACAACCCCAAGCTCCGCCCTTGGAGCCATGAGGTAACCACTTGACATTTTATGAGCATTACTCCAACAAATCATTCACATAATACTGCTTTATATAACCGAACACCTTATGAGAACTATTCTGATAAATCATTTATACAGTAATAATACCAATAGTGTCCATAATAGTTGTACTAGCTTATACTAAAAAGCTAACACTTGTATGTGAAAAGTAGGCATAGAAAGGACAGGAACAAATGGAAATGGAACAAAAAACAATACAACAGGCTTAATCAGAACTTAAGAGGTTGATGGTATATTAGACATAAATGTATAGGGTAACTTATTTATCACTGTGTTTCTGTGATATCATGGTACGTCCACAGCGGTCTGACCCGAGAAGCACACATGAAGCATGACGCATGAAGCAACTCAAGGTTTCCTAGTTAATAATCAACAATTTTTTTTTTAAATGTAGTAAATAATATCTTCCAAAAATACATTTGAACTGCCTAGTTGATCTAGCAGTTAGCGTATGCGTATGTTGAGTTTTTCTTATAAGAAGTTCGTTATAACAGCCCGTAAAATGGGTTCGTGGTGTTTCCCGCACGTGCCTCGGAGAGCACGTTCAGCCTTCGGTCTCGGTTGTCATGAACAGTTATGACAATCATTATTGGGATATCAGTCATATATTTGACTGACAACTAGTTCAACCATTGAATTCAGTTCACCCTCAGGTTGCGGAGGTTCGATGCCAGTCGTGGCGTAGAAAAACTGATATACCAGGGTGGCGACCTCCACATGCAGCGCAACAACAACATAACATACTACAGCGCCATCTACCAAAGATACGTCGAACTATGGAATAACGAAGGAAACTAACTACCTGTTACTACTGTACTACTACCAATCCTGAATCGCGCAGTGAAAGTTCTCTCGTCGGTAATCATATATACAACATCCCAACATCAACCGTTGGGCAGTTGGCCCGCCAGGCATGATCACCTCGCCTGGTCGGAGGATCCTCCCTTTGTGTTGGTGGGACATGACACACCTGTCCCCCACACCTGGTAAAACCGGTTGAAATAGTAGCCGGCCCCAGTTATTCTTAGGAATAATAATAAGGACTAGGAAGATGATGATGATAAAAGCTGTCCAATAAAGGTCCTTTCTCAACATAATTATTTTGCGATGCCTAGGTATGTTCAGATAAGTTCCATGGCCGCGACAACATACCCGCTGTAGGTCATTAACGTGTCACCATAGAGATATGTACTGTTTACACTCGACTATAGTCTGACTGATCTAAAAGGGTGATTGACAGTAGACGTTTAGTGCTTGGGTGTCTTTAAGCTATAGTGAGAATATTCGATTACGATTACAAATGAACGATCATCAATATAATAAAATTGAAGCAACGTTAATCGTTTTAAAATGGGTTTTTGGTTCTTGAGGTAAAAAATTTACCCTCTTACTTTAACTGTTCGTTTAATTTCCCTTTATAATCCTAAGAAAAAATATAAAATAATTTTAACAAAAACAATCGTAATTTAACTATTACAAGCAATAATACAATTAACAAAAACTTGCTTTATTTTGTTTTTACTTACATGAAACACATTTTTTCTCATTTAAAGTCTTTTTTTTTCAGTTTAACATTCAACAGTCTTTTTCCGAGGTAACGAAAGTGTTTCTGACAAAAAAAAAACATGACTTCTCTACTTATTCTTAACTCCTTACAGTTGTTCTTGCACACATCTTTTGATTACTTACGCCTTTGTGCCTTTGTCAGTCCGACATTGGCAGCTGTAAGGTGTAGATGTCATGACGCCGTATTTGTATATATTCGCGGTAATCGCGTTATGCTCGGCCCAACTTCGAGGATACAAAGTGCCTGATGCCAAACTTGAGGCCATCTATCCTAAAGGACTGAGGGTATCTGTACCAGGTATGAGATATATATTTGTATTTACCTTCTAGTTTATTGTGTGTTTATTTATAACCACAAAGGTTATTAACTAGACTAAGGTTTTGTTTACATGTAACAAACAATGCTTATCTAATATTTTTAAAGGAGCAAAAAAATTATATATACTAGCTGACCCAGCAAACGTTGTTATGCCATAAAAAAAATATTTAGGGGTGGGTCACCCTTATCCTTTAGGGGTGTAAAAAATAGACGTTGGTCGATTCTCAGACCACCCGATATGCACACAAAATTTCATAAAAGTCGGTCCAGCCGTTTCGGAGGTTTTTGGTAACAAACACCACGACACGAGAATTTTATATTTTAGAATATTATCCGAATCTCAGAAATAGCTCCAACGATTTTCATGAAATTTAGTATGCAGGGGGTTTCGCGGATGATAAATCTATCTAGCTAGGATTCATTTTTAGGAAAATTTACCAAATAAATACCGAGTAAAGCTCGGTCATCCAAAAACTTTCGGCCAATGGTAACGCGAACGGGATTTAAACTACCCTTTAACATAGAACTATAATTCTACTTCGTTATTCCGATAGTTAACCGTATTTTTAAATAACTTTCTTGACAGTATACATAGCAGAGTAAGTGGTAACTCCCTGTTAAAGACAACGCTTACAAAATATTTTTTCAAACAGGGTTCAATATTGCAAGGCTTTTTTTTAAAGGAAGTAAATATTTTATTATATAAGTAGGATAGTTAAAAAGTATATTTAACGTTTGGAAATGATAACGATTGATAATGATTTAACAAATGTGTAAGAATTTAATTCAAAACAATCTACAGTTTCGCAATTATCAGTATGTACGTAATTTGCTAAATTGTCAATCGGAATTAACAGAGATTTTATTTTTATTTTTGATAGATCTTAAACACTAAAGAGATGACTGTTATGCTTAAGGTCTCGGGTTCAATTCCCGGGTTGGACCAAATGTTTGTATGATCTACAAACTCAGACGCTTCTTTTCGTCAGTATCGTACAAGTATCGACAACTTATAGGATACTGACGAAAAGTACCCCAGTTTATAGCATAGTAAGTGCGTATCGCGTGTGTTTACTTGGAACTAAGAGCCTTTTTTTCTGCTTCAACAAAAACAAGACGGTGCGTTATCTACCTTTTTTTATTTGATCTGAGTCTACAAATATATGTTGTTTCGGAGTTTGGGTGTTTTCTATGCATAATATATGTATGTATTTACAAAAAAAGTGTGCCAGAAAGGAAACAAATGCTTATGTAAAATACACAATTTTCGAATAAAAAAATAGACAACTGAAGCACATTATAAACCAATTTCATAATCTCACTGTTTTTTCGTGACTAGTTGCCTGATAAATCTTGGTAAAATTAAGAACAAGAATTTTCAATTTTTAAAAGCAAAAAAAAAATGAAATGTTTAGTTTAGTTATTTTATTTGTAAAACTATATTGTTCCTGATGAACAAAAAGGAGTATTTATATTAATAACCAATGTTTAGAAACAAAATTTAAACAAATAAATTTAGTTTAAATAAATTAAATTAAAAAGCTTTTTAAAAACAAGCTTTTACTGGAATGCCTCGAGACGAATCAAACGAGTCCAAACTCGATGATGTTGCGACGTTTCTTTACAGAGTTCCTATGGCCACCTTCCAGCTCCAACATCAGATCAACTCCATGTCATTATAATATTGTATTGTCACGCTGTATACATATGCTTGCATAATTTCAGCAAAATCGGTTGAAGATATCTGCTTCAAAATTGAGTTGCAAGATTCCACCCGAACATACAAGCATACATGGCAAAAGCATGGCAAGTTAATAAAAAGCTTGTAAAAAAACTCCAATACGCTCGAACTATGATGAATTGTCATAAAATTCTTCATGCTTGGGAGTGAAATGAAGTAACGAAAATGTATTACGCTGCGTTATTTATTCTATATATGTGGGAAACTACTAAATACTTAAAAACTGATTATTAAAAAAACCAAAATTTGTTAATAAATAAAGAGTTTTGAGCTAACAACTAATTGAATAATCGATTATGGAACTTTCTTCTTTTCTGGAGTCGGCTAAGGGTCCGTTCACACAGACCGGCTCGGAGAGCATCGGCTCGCTTTTTCTTTTCACACAGACCGGATCGTATACGCTTGGAATTGGCCGGAGCGGAGCCTCCAACTATTTCACATAGACCGGCTGTGGAAGAGAATCAGAGCCGATCGGCTGCGCGAGCGAGAAAGAGCACGCAATCGGAGCCGGTCGGCTCCTCTTATTATTTCACACTAAGCGCGTTCAAGTTTTCTTGATGACGAAAGAAGTGCACATGCAAAAATAAACTTTATTACAATTATCCAAACCTCTGTTTCCAATGTGATAAAAATCTGCTCTCCTCTCCGAGCCGGTCTGTGTGAACAGACCCTAAAAAAGCGAGGCAAACTGCTCAAAACAGTCTGCACTGCTAAAATATGAACCATTGTTATGATTTTCCAAGAAGAATGACTAGGGGAAGTCCACGAGTAGTTTTTTTTTAACGTGCGTAATAATATCTCAATGTCAAGTTTACAAACAATTACTTCTCTAATTGCTGTCATAAAATCTTTTGAAAACTTCTTCATGCCACGTCAAGTCAACATTTTTTGAGTTATAGATGCTGGGATATTTATCTTTATATATATAATTCTTCTGTGAGTGTGTATGTCACTGAACTTCTTTCAAACGACTGGACCGATTTTGATGAAATTTTTTGTGTGTATTCAAGGGGATCTGGGAATGGTTTAGATTCACAATTTTGTCCGCTGGACAATGTTTTTTTAATTAATTTTTGAAATTTTCAAATTAAAGAAGTGTAGACAGGACAACGTCTGTCGGGTCAGCTAGTATAAATATATATAACTAGCCTTTACACGCGGCTTCGCTCACGCAGAGTTTCATACCCAATTTTTTTTTTTATGATATAGGGGGCAAACGAGCAGACGTATCGCCTGATGGTAAGCGATTACCGCCGCCCATGGACACCCGCAACACCAGAGGCATCACAAGTGCGTTGCCGGCCTTTTAAGAAGGAGTACGCTCTTTTCTTGAAGGTTTGGTCGTATTGGTCCGGGAATACCGCAGGCGACAGTTCATTCCACAGTTTTATTGTGCGAGGCAGAAAGTTCCTGGAGAAGCGCACAGTTGTGGACTGCCACCCATCTAGATGATGGGGATGAAACTTCTGTCGCGTACGACGATGGCGGAAAGAGGCGGCAGGAATCAGTCCGAACAATTCCTCGGAGCACTCCCCATGATAAATGCGGTAGAAGATGCACAGCGAAGCTACATCTCTACGTAGCACCAAAGAGTCTAGCCGAATTGAAAGTTCTTGGCAATCGACGACTCGAGTCGCTCTCCGTTAAATGCGGTCCAAAGGGTGGAGCTGGTATTGGGGTGCCTCCGCCCAAAGATGGGGACAGTATTCCATGTGAGGCCGAACCTGCGCCTTATAAAGTAAAAGGCGGTTTGCCGGAGTGTAATACTGTCTCGATCTGTTGAGCACACCAAGCTTCTTCGAGGCCAATTGGGCCTTACCCTCCAGGTGGCCACGAAACTGGACTTCGCTCGACATGTCGACACCAAGTATTCCAATATTGGCTGAGGCAGATAGTGGAGTGCCTTCGAAACGAGGACATATGACCCACGGAAGTTTTTAAGTGGTGAACGCGCAAATTTGTGTCTTTGTGGGGTTAAAGTGGACTAAATTAAGTCTACCCCAATCTGAGACCTTTTCCAAAGAAGTCTCAACTTCAGACACAAGTTTGTTTCGACTCTCAATGACGTTTTCCCGAGAAATATTGGCGCGGCCGGTGTAAAAAGCATCGCCGGTGCTGTCATCCGCATAACAATGATTGCCCCAATTTTGCAGCATGTCATTGATATGGAGGAGGAACAAAGTAGGCGATAGCACACACCCTTGCGGGATACCAGCATACACAGATGGAATCAGAGCATTCATCGTTGACTACGACCTTAATGCTACTATCTGGTAGAAAGCTAGTGACCCAATCGCATAATTTCTCGGGAAGCCCATAGGAAGGGAGCTTCGAAAGAAGCGCTTTGTGCCAGACCCGATCGAAGGCCTTCGCGATGTCCAAACTAACTGCCAAGGTTTCCCCCTTAGTCTCAATCGCCTGAGCCCAGCGATGTGTCAGGTATACCAGGAGATCACCAGCCGATCGACCCTTACGGAAGCCGTACTGCTGGTCGCTAAGCAGATGATGATCTTCTAGATACCGTAGGAGTTGATAGTTGATGATGTACTCCATTATTTTCGAGAATAGGGAAGTAATGGCTATCTGCCTGTAGTTATACGGATTAGAGAGATCGCCTTTTTTTGGGATCGGGTGGACTAATGCTGCCTTCCATGTTGTCGGGATTACGCCAGAAGGGTAGGAGAGCCGAAAAAGACGCGTTAAGACCGGTGCCAACTCTGGAGCGCACATCTTCAACACTATAGGGGGATTCCATCCGGGCCACTTGACTTATGGATATCCAGGGATAAAAGTGCTATACGCATTGAGCGTTGGTCAAACTGGATATCCAGCATACGGCTCTCGCAACGCGGTATGGTAGGCGGCTCCTCCAAGGTCGAGTTGGACGCAAAGTGTTTTGCCAGGAGATCGGCTTTCTCCTTTGCGTCATAGGCCAACGGATTATTCCCCAAGTGCAAAGGTGGAAGGGATGGCTTACAGAAATTCCCTTCGATAGCCTTGTCAAGAGACCAGAATGCTCGAGTTCCAGAAGGAAGACGCTCAAGCCTCTCGCCAATCCTAGCAATGAGCACCGACTTCGCCCTAGCTATGTCTCTTTTGAAGGACCTGGAGGCAAAGTTGTACTTCTTTTTTAGAGCGCTGGTGTTTTGATCCCGTACCGCCCTTAGAGGTGGAATTTCACAAATTCCTTTCTTAGTGCTCACTTACGTTATATAAAGAACCTACATGATTCTAGCTTCAGCGGTTTGGGCTGTGCGTTGATCTCTGGGTATGTCAGTTAGTCAGAATTTCTTTTTACGAAAATTATGTGAATGGAGGAGTATTAAATTTGGCACAGTTAAAGTTTACATGGAGGAGTGTAGTTTATTATACTTTATTATTACTACTAGTATACCTAAATTCGCACACATGACGTTATAAGAAAACGAAGAAGTTCTTCATAAAGAAAAATTTAACCAAGCTGTCTTTTAAATTTTTTTGTAAGAAAAATACTTACATTGTTTTAGAAGTTTTAATATTTTTGGTTATCTGACTGTTTTGGTCTATCGTTCGATCTTTTAGACAACTCTATATTCAAGACATCATAAAGTAAATAGGCTAGAAAGAAAACTTATAATTTATAAATCATTTTTACAAGAACCATACATACATATACAAGAATTTCTCATTAAAAGCTATAGATAGATACTATTGACATTAATATTTATCACCGTACGCAAGATGACGAATGATCGTATAATATGGGGTAAACAGTTGCACTGTGATATTGCAGACCAGACAAACAATTACTGTAAGATTTTCCTTATTATGTCCCTTTGAACTTGATGTTTTGGCGTCAAAATACTCATTAGGTTGTGTCAGTCTACTGTAAAACTCGATAAAAAATCAATTATGTTGTATTTCCATGTATTATCGGCTTTCAAATGTCAATCATTGTGAAAGATTTCTCACAAAATAATAACAATCTTCATTTGTAACCCTGTTAATAATTCTGTATTTTAATTTGTAATTCATTTCTATACTTTTACTTTGTATAGGGTAACAAATAAGCACTTCTAAGCCCGCGTGTATGTCGGTTGTCGTGCAAAAAGTAGCCTATATCCTTTCTCAAAAATCAAGGTATCTCCATACCTTTTAGCGAAATCGGTGGCGAGTTACTTTCGTATTCTTAATAAAAATACTATGGATACAAATATTACGTAGTTTGGAGAATACTACAAAGCCAACTCATAAAAAAATGCGTTGAGTCCCTCCGCGCGGAAGAAGTGAAACTTCGTAATGTGCAACAGTGCCTTCATACCCCCTCCATGGTAGCGTTAAACGTTTTAAAACTTCGTAATGTGCAACAGTGCTTTCATACCGCCTCCATGGTAGCGTTAAACGTTTGAAAACTTCGTAATGTGCAACAGTGCTTTCATACACCCTCCATGGTAGCGTGAAACGTTTAAAAACTTCGTAATGTGCAACAGTGCATTCATACCCCTTCCATGGTAGCGTTAAACGTTTGAAAACTTCGTAATGTGCAACAGTGCTTTCATACCGCCTCCATGGTAGCATTAAACATTTGAAAACTTCGTTATGTGCAACAGTGCTTTCATACCCCCTCCATAGTAGCGTTAAACGTTTGAAAACTTCGTAATGTGCAACAGTGCATTCATACTCCCTCCATGGTAGTGTTAAACGTTTAACGCAACCTTGTTCGAAGTCTTTACCACAGGTACAGACTTTACTCCCACACATAACTGCGAATTTGCAACGCATCGCAAATATCTGCGATCTTGCACGAATGCACCGCAAGAACTTCGCGCCGCATCACATCGCAGTTATGTGTGGGAGCCCTTAGTCGGAGATCAGTCGACAGTATGTAAGATGTGTGTATATAACATACATGGTACTTTACATGCCTAAATGTAAAAAGTCCTCATCAAAACTTGTGTGAATACAAAATACCAGATATCTGACGGATAATAATGTAGTTATACAAAAAACAATAAAACTTGCTACTTCATGGTCACATAAATGCATTTAAAAAATAATACCTACAGACATTTAATTAAAAATTCCAAAAATTTTAAACAAAATAAATTAATAAAAAGTGGTGAGTCATAATGGCTGACAATCAAATGGAAAAGACGTGATTAACATATTTATTGATAAATTATTTTAATTTAACGTGCTAAATACACTTTATTTATTTATTTCATTTATTTATGTTATGGAGGATATACCAGATTTTGGGAAACCAAAACCATTAAGAGTTAAGAATGAGTTCTTATATTGTTTACTAGCTGACCCGGCGAACTTCGTGCCGCCATATTTACATATCTGTCTCAATTTCCCACAGGCAGTGTACAGCCGCGGACAGACTTTCTAGCAAAAAAAGAATGAATGAAATGTTATTGAATTACAACTAAGTACCTACATATTTTGACTTTCATCCCCTCTCTCCAGGAAACCGTGCTGAATTTCGGGATAAAAAGTATCCTATGTCCTAGCTACCTCGTAGTATGAACTCAAATCATGCCAAGTTTCATTTGAATCCATTCAGTAGTTTCAGCGTGATGCGCGGCCAAAATACAGACAGACAGACAGACAAAAATGAAAAAAAAATACAGTTTTGGCTTCAGTATCGACTATAGAGAGTCCTTCAAAAAAAATTTTCTAAATATCTTTAATGTACAGAATTGGACCTGTTACATTTTTATTATAAGTATAGATTGCACTAATCTATAGGTACTTCATATTGTAAAAAGGTAAAATTTCTGATTTTGATGTTGTATAGGGTTTCTTTTATGTATGGGTGGAGTGTATGGCCAAAGTGACTGTACTCTGCCTGGTGGAAAGAATAAGCAGAATCCAAGAGCGGTGGTCACTATACTCACTCATTGCGAATGCAGACAATGCAACAATGCAGCATGGTGACCCACACCATGGCGGCCTAGTGATGCTTATGCATCATTGGGCTTCCGGTCTCACGCCAACGAAACACGCCAGCACGAATGCTGTCAGTTTAGATTGATCTTCTGTGCGAGGTTAGTACCGCCCTGGTCGAACCAGCCCATTCGGTCTGAAATCAGAAAAGCTCTACTACCATTGGGTCATCTCTTAATCTACTAAACAGATTTTAAACTGATTTTATCAATAGAAAGCCACATTATTTGCGAGTGTCATAGGCTATGTAATATTTGTTTGACCGCGCTAATCTCAGGGACCACTGGGCCGATTTGCAAAATTCTTTCAATGTTGGATAGAACATTTATCGAGGAAGGCTATAGACTAAATATCATCACGCTAAGACTAATGGGAGCGGATCATCAATAAAGAATGTTACAAATACGGGGGGAAATTCTTACGCTACGGGCAATAAGACAGGTAAACGAGGTTGCGTGGGTCAGCTAGTTACTAATAACTACAAAAACTAATGAGTAAGACAAGCTGAAAAAAAGGCGTCACCGTTAGCCAGGGGTCAGTAACCGTAGGTTAATGTAACACCTCATGTTATTACATATTATGTTTGATTACCATAATTCGTTTTGGCAGTGCACCCTTTTATCCACTGTTATTTTTCCATGTATTTTTTACTTACAACATTGTTTTATGAAGCAAACCAGCTATTGCCATTTCATTTAATATACATAAGATAATATTAGATGAATTAGTAAGTTCAAGCAAGGAATCTATCTACCTATATATATATAATAGGTGACTGACATACCCAAAGATCAACGCACAGCCCAAACCGCTGAACCTAGAATCCTGAAATTTTGCATGTAGGTTCTTTATTTAACGTAAGTGAGCACTAAGGGCTTGGTACGAGCTTTGCTCGTTTTTTTTTTGGTAAATTTTCTAAAAATGAATACTAGCTAGATCGGATTGTCGGCACCGAAACCGCCTGCAAACTAAATTTCATGAAAATCGTTGAAGCCGTTTTCGAGATTCAGATGATATAATAATATATATATATATCATCCGATCAATCTCGAAAACGGCTTATTGTATATACAAGAATTGCTCATTTCAAGGTATTAGAAACATAGAGTTATTATAGATAGAGTAGGGGAGCCAAGCCTCCAACCGTGACTCGGTTAGAAAGAGAAAGACTATCGCGGTACCCATCTGTCTCTCTCTACTCGCGCATGCGCATAGCAGAACGATTCGACGGTTAATTGTTGTGATTGGATTACCATTATTAGTCCTTTACTGCGCATGCGTCAATAGAGAAAGACAGACGGGGTACCGCGATCCTCTCTCTCTCTTACTAACCGTTGGACGTTTCCGCTCACTGTCAGCCGTATGTCTTCCCCATTCTGTCTACAATAGCTCTATGATTAGAAAGCCATTATCGCAGGTTAAGACAGCTTGTAGTGAAAGAAATGTCAGACAATTCAAAGACACCTATGTATTCAATAAGTAGAATCAGAAACCGTTATTTGTTATTAAAAAAACATCAAAAATAAACTAGTATTATTTTAATGATACTTTCTACTCATTTTGTGTTAGAGATTTGATTTTCATTTGATTAGTTTATTACACCTGAAGTTCCGTTAAAATTTGCATCTAAATAACTATGGATCTTTTGGACATTATGGCTTTTAAATCACTTTTAATTTTATGAACTGTTATTTATACTGTTAAACGATAAAATGTAGCTTAACTAGTTTTTGATATAGTTTAAAATGATAATCCAAATAAAAACCAATTTAAATTATCACATAGATGGTGTCATAGGTTCTAAAGTGTTATTTCTTACATGAGTCAGCATGGAGGTAATATTACGCGGAAGAATGAGTCCTACCTATGATCTAATTTTAAAGGGAAAACATACCGAAAAAACCGCAAAACAAAGAACTTCTGTCTGTCTGTACAGTCATTAACTACCTAATACGCGAACATTCGAGGTTTACTTAATGTTTAAAAATGATTAAGAACATTTAATGTTACTTGCCCTGATTCATCTGGGAGCTACAAACTGGAAATGTTGGTATCCGATGCTTGTATGTTTTAAGCAACCACTTGGAAAGGAAACTCTACGGGAGTATTTTTTTTTTTTAAAGGGCTTTGTCGCGTGTGAGTAGAATTAGAATTCAAACTATGGATATTCGTCATTTTTAACCGACTTCCAAAAAGGAGGAGGTTCTATGTTCCACTGTATGTATTTTTTTTATTTTTTTTTATGTATGTTACCCGATTACTCCGTCAGTTGTGGACCGATTTAAAAATTTTTTTTTGTATTCGAAAGGGTATGCTTCCGAGGTGGTCCTATTGCCAGCATATCAGGATCTGATGATGGGATCCCAGGTTTCTGAAGTTACACCGGTATTTGCGTGTGGTAGTCATCATTTTATGATGATGTAAGATGTAAGGTACAACTCCTTAACAGTTAGGAGTTGGAGGATAAATCTTTAAATATCATATGTACATATGTTACCTTTAGTCGTATTCTTTCAAATTATTTAGGTGAGCTGATGATAGAAGGTTAAACTCTTCAGCAGTTAGGGATTATAGGATGATTTTAATATTACACTTACGTATAGACCTTAATTTGTATTCTTGATGATGAAATTTGATGAAATAGTTCAACTTACTACTTACCTACGATTGTAAACTGGTTCTTCATAAATTGCCTATACCTAATTCTTTATTCATTTAAATAGTAGTATTATAATGTGTGCTAGGAACCTAAAATCTGTTTGAAGTCGGTGCTAAGCCAAAAAGAATACAAACGAACTATTACAAAAGTCTAAGCGATAGTCACTTGGCACCGACTTCAAAAGATTCTAGGTATCTAGCACACATTATAATACTACTATTAAATGAATAAAGAATTAGGTATAGGCAATTTATGAAGAACCAGTTTATTTTACGCTTTTAAGTGTTTTTTTGGCAGAGAGTTTTCGTTGGATGTTTTTTGGAAGTCGGTTTTTTTTTTTAATAAAAAGTTTTTATTTTTTATGTAAAAATAACGTATAATCACGCAAGTTTTTAAAAAGTATCATATATTTATATATATATAAAATAAGCATTAAGCCACGGGCGATAACTAGATGTTAAATAATAACAAATAATTGAAAATAAAAACTCATTCTGGTATGTACATTGGTTATACTGTACATCAAGTTATTCAATTTTAGAAATATGTTCTTAAAGTAATGTTTTAACTATCGAAGCTTGATGGGTAGTCTTATGCATCGTCTAAGCTCATTATTTGCATTTTAATTAACAATTGTAATTTTTATTACACATAATGAACATTACACGTCAAAGAGAAAAAAACAAATTTATCATTCTTTTCATGATATAAAGTTAATTGCCGCGTGGATTATGCAGTATGTTATTTATTTTTTGTTTTTATTTACATGAATAAGCTTTGCATAATTTTGGAAAACCGATAAAAGAACCTCATTTTTAGTTGTTGACTTTTGATATTAAATTTATTGTCACGTGCCTCAGAGAACAAGTTGAGCCGTCGTTTGCGGTTATCATAAACATTTACGGTAATCGTTATTGGGAAGCAAGTGCAAATATACTGACAACTAGTTCAATCTTCGAATTCAGTTCGCCCTCAGGGTTGCAGAGGTCCGATGCCAGTCGCTCCGTGGAAAAACTGATATTCAGGCAAAACCGGTTGAACTAGTAGCCTACTCCAAATAACCTTGGGAATAATAAAGGCTAGGAAGATGATGATATTAAATTTCAGTGTGTGTTGCCATGCTGCAGTGTCTAAATTCGCAAAAGTGAAAAAGTAGATAACTATAACTCATTTTTTCATGCAATTTAATTCATTTCAATCCATTGACTTTTTAATGCAAAAGAAATATAATATTCATTTTGGTGTGCAGAGAACAGCGATAAATTTAGTTTCTTAATATTTATAGTCATGTGTTTCCACTGTATGTATGTTTCTACTTCTGAACCTCTATATACCTATACGAGTATATTATGTAATATTCTTTAATACCTTAGGTAGAATTAATACAATAACATATAGGACTATTTAAAATCGTAAGGAATAAAGTCTGTTAAAAGTTAACGATGCTCAAAAAAAGAAAACAAAATATCTGTGGCCAAAATCCTCACAAAAAAGTTTTAATCCCAACAAAATTAAAAAGGTATTTGTCAGGTCAATGACTTAAAGATCGAATATGTGAACGCAAAGACGTTTAATCGTATCATACTGTACATATTATAAAGTAATCTTTATTTTACAGATGAGTGACAACAGCAGGTTAAAAAAATATTACATCTGATCTCTGTCGTCAATAGGGTTGTCAGATTGTCAATTTGGTCTTATTCTGACAGAATTTTTTGAAGAAATATACATATACTGCCCCGCGGTATAACTTCACCCGCAGGTAACGCCGCGGGTCGAGTCAATTAGCTACACAAAGAGATTTTTATGAAAAGTGACGGCCTTGTTGACTCGTTGTTAAGTCCAGCGAAGGTACCGCGCAGGTGCGTGTCGTGTCAATCGTCACAAGTTCTCCCGAAACAAATAATTAATTAAATAAATAAATAAATATTTCGGACATTTAACACACAACGCCATCTAGTCCCAAGCTAAGCGGAGCTTGTGTTATGGGTACTAGACAACTGATACAAATACATAAATACTTTTTTTTTTGTAACTAAATACATATTATACATAGAAAACACCCAAATTCCGAAACAAATATTTGTAGATCATACAAACATTTGGTCGACCCGGTAATCGAACCAGAGACCTCATGATCAACAGTCGTACACGCCAACCGCGAGACCAACGAGGCAGTCGAAATTAAATATACATTATCCATTGGACCGCATTTTTTTTTGGGAATCTAAACCATTCTCGAATCTTCAGGAATAGACACAAAAAAATTCTTTAAAATCGGTTCAGCCGTTTAGAAGGAAATTAGTTACATATACACGCACAGAAGATTTATATATTTAAAGATATCTGAATCGAAATCAAAATAATAAAACCTAACCAAGTTGGCGTCAAACTAAGAAAATTAGTTAATTAAAAGAATATGAAGATATCATCTTAAAAATTACAGTTATGCATAGTCTCTGCTACTATCATGTTTAGTAGATACTTGTCTGCTAGGTATACGATTTTAAAATTGTGCTAATTGATTATTTATAACCACGAGATAAAACAATCTAGTAATAGCTCATATTCCTGTACACGATTACAATTCTAATACTAAAATCACTAAACTCATCAAATTGTAAAACTAAAAAAACATTCATTTTGAAATATGTTTTGCATTTTACATGCCAATATTACTCTCGATTTTTCTATGTGGCAACCCTAGCAGTGAGTCACGGAAGTTAATACAATTTCATACTTTTTGTTCAATTTTACAAGTTCAAAAAAATGAGAGTTATTTTTTTGCAGATACTCAATTAAAATGGCTGTGTACAGTTCACAAAAACAGTTTCTGTTGACAACTTGTATATAATTTAAATGTTGCTAGTTTTTATGGAGGTGACAAATAAGTACTCAGAATACCTGTTCGTAATTTATACCTCCCCCTCTAAGCAAGTTGCAAGCGTTGTTCTTTCTGCAATCGTTAACGCCTAAATTCTCGTGTGTCATTGGCTAATACTTTATCTAAGACTAACTTTTGTACGCGGCTTCGCTCACGCAGACTTTTATCCCCTGATGATTTACCCCCTGTGGGGTGGAATTTCAAAAATGCCTTTCTTAGTGCTCACTTACGTTATATAAAGAACCTACATGCAAAATTTCAGGATTCTAGCTTCAGCGGTTTGGGCTGTGCGTTGATCTCTGGGTATGTCAGTCAGTCAGTCAGTCACCTTACTCTTTTATATATATAGATTACTTTGTCTACGATTAGCCAATGACACACGAGAATTTAGGCGTTAACTATTCAGAAAGAAGAACGCTTGCTACTTGGTTAGGGGGGCTGGAGTCAACAAAGCTGTCCGTGTATAGACGAATCAATAAAACAGAGTGTTACCACCCCCGTACATCCGATAGCAGTGGTAAAAGCCGACTAAGGAAACAAACTAGACTAAGGAAAGAAAAACTGCAAAGAGAAGGCAGACTTTATATAAACACTATACTAACCCGTCTAGCCAGCGTGATATAGTATAGCGTATGTCCAGTAGTTTGCTGTGTTGTGCTGTTGATGTGTCAACAAAGGATCACAGAATCATAAATAACTCGCATTTCCAATAGTGTCAATCTTTTTTTTTTTTTTTTTTTTTTTTTTTTTTTTTATTTACTACTCCCGCACTAGGAATAAATCCTGTGTCGTCGCGGGGGACTTTACAAACATACATGAAACGGACACAAAGAACACCCAGACTCAGAACAACAATTTGTGGATCACACAAAGTGTTGTCCTACGTGGGATTTGAACCCACGACACTTGGCGAAGTAGGTAACGGCGTGGTGACCGTTAAAACACTAGGCCAAACGTGCATATTTACATATTATACAATACATATTTACTTAATGATTTGAGGCAAACGGAAATGCCTATCATAATTGCCATCGTGGAATTTTCCTGTTCATTTTTCCGTTTATTTTGTCCCTGTAACCCTGACTGTAAAGCGGGTCATGAATTCGATTCCCGCCCAGGACAAAACATGTCCAGAGATGGAATCGAGGAAATCGAAGTTGTGTGATAAGCACGACCGTTTATCTGGATAAAGTTTTATGTATAATGTGTATGTATTCGGAAATATATAAATGTCTATCAGCAGACTAAGACACTACCTAGTTGAGGATCACACTATTCTTGTACTTACTAATAATATTATTAATATATATTTTTACTGACTGCATTAATTTCTCTAAATCCGAATTAAAATGATAATACATTTTTTCCAGATGATGGGTTTTCACTTTTCGCTTTCCATGGCAACCTCAACCAAGAAATGGAAGGGCTAGAGGCTGGCCAATGGGCACGTGATATCACCAAAGCAAAACAAGGAAGGTGGACATTTAGAGATCGTAATGTTGAACTCAAAATAGGAGACAAGATATATTTTTGGACGTATGTAATCAAGAATGGGTTGGGGTATAGACAAGATGATGGAGAATGGACCGTTACTGGTAAGTCCATGTTTTGGTTTTTAAAATTTTACTTCCTTTTTTTAATAAGTGGCAAAACTGTGCCGATGTCGACAACTCTGCCAATGTTAAATGTGATGGAAATATTTCGGTTTCATAAAAAAAAATTTCGCCACCATCCAAACTATTTTTTTTTTATTTCTGATCCACAAGCCCTGCTTAGCTCGGGACTAGACGGCGTTGTATGTTAGATAATATAGATAGATAAATTAACATTTTTTTGTACATTAATTCGGGTTTATGTTCCAAAGTTTTAAACACATCTACATATCGCGGTTACAGGATTACCATTTACTATATAGTTCAGCGTGTCTATGGTAGATGGCATTGATGCATGTATTTCTTTCACTGTGGGTGAAATTTACCATCGATTCTGTATAATAATATTAAAACATGTAAGCTAATTGGTTTGTCCATTATCAACATAATAATATCTAAAATTAACTCTGTTTACTTTTCTCTTCAGGGTTCGTAGACGAAGAAGGAAAGCCAGTAGACGTAAAGAACCCACCACTACCTATATCATCTACGACAACTTCTACTCAACGACCAGTTATTCCTGAAACCTACCCTGTTCCTGACTGTATACCTTCAAGAACACTTGTCCAAGGCAAAAGCAGCGTATGCCAAGGACAATTGATCTTCAGTGAAGAATTTGACACAACTAATCTTAAAGATCTGGCACGCTGGACACCGGAGGTTAAATTCCCACAAGAACCGGTGAGAGAAAACATTTATGATTACAAAAATAAAGATGGCAGGGAACTTATTGTAAATTACGGTCCGAAAATAAGACAGCTAACTGATGTTCCCACCGCTTAATTAGTTTATTGTGCATTTTCTACAGCATCATGTCATATGGCATTTTGCTGTGGGGCTCTATTGGGGAAGTCTATATTCATTTTACAGAAACGTGCGATTAGGGAAATCTACTACTTGGACTTTGCCAGTCTTTTAACGCTCGAAAAAAATTAACTAGAATCAGTATTGTAACGTTTCGAATGTGACTGAAAAGGCCTACTGGAAATTAAATCTATTTGATTTTGATTTTGTATGATAAATAAAACAGAATAGTGCCAGCTTAGAAATGAGACATTTTTGATGATGATGAAATTCTTCCAAAAATTAGTTGAATCTGATCGTAGTTAATCTAAAGTAGTTTAGATTATTATTGGCAGTATACGTTTAACTATTTATATATTACCTTCACTGTTCCACTTTTGTATGGTTGCGATTGACTAATAAAACGATACAAAATTTGTACTGACCTAACACGTAAAAAGTAAGAAAATACTATGTGTGCCAAAAGTTGAAAACGCTGTATATCTATAAACACGATTATGAAGGAGTTCAAAATTTTTTCTCTCGGTCTTTCTTTTTTTTAGCTTCAGCCTTGCTTTCTATTGTATCAGCTCAGAATATTTTGTTCTTTTCTGACAGTCTACTGAGAACAAAACACAAGAAAACACCAAACTCTACTTATAAGCATGTACATTTAGGATAATGGAAAAAATACCGTTTATAGGAAGGAGGTACCAACACAAAGGGTATCAAAACATCAACAAGAGATTGGATTTCACTGCAGTGAAAACCAAACAACACTAATCGAACAATCAATGCGGATACAAAAACATGGCCACATGTTATCATTTGTTTTATTGTGTTTGGGTTCAAATTCAAAGAGTTGATAATGTCTTTTTTGTCTAAGACGTATAAATTTCAATGTTATACAACTAAAAAAAATATGAAATTAATAAATGCCTATTTTTCGATATTGGATATAAAGAAAAAACAAAAACTGTTTTTTTTTTTTTTTTTTTATGGAATAGACCGGCAAACGAGCAGACGTATCGCCTGATGGTAAGCGATTACCGCCGCCCATGGACACCCGCAACACCAGAGGCGTCACAAGTGCGTTACCGGCCTTTGGGGGATGGTGGGGGGGAGATAGGGGGAGGGGTTGGGGTATGGGCCTCCGGTATCCTCACTCACTCGGTGAAACACAGCGCAAGCACTATTTCACACCGGTTTTCTGTGAGGCCGTGGTATCACTCCGGTCGAGCCGGCCCACTCATGCCGAAGCGTGGCTCTTCCACGGTCTGTTTCTTCATGTTTCTTATATCATAAGGCATCTGATAATTTAAGTCCTGTTATAATTCGTTCGTTCATTAATATACCTATCTGAAATAGTAATAAAATGTTTTGGTTGGCAGTTGGCAAAAAATAATTATAAAATGTTTAATTCTTTCAGGACTATCCATTCAACGTATACCTACCCGACAACACAGTAATGTTCGAAGATGGATCACTCGTTCTATCTCCTGTACTACTGGAGGACCAACACCATGAAGGTTTCGTCAGGGAATCTCTAGACTTGACGTGGAGGTATAACTTAATATTCTTAAAAATTGCTCTTTATTATATAAAAAATAAAAGAAATGTTAGCCATTAGAAATCACGTAGTGATGTACTCACCTCAGTCTGTTACCTGGAGTAGGTATTTTCATATGTTATCATATTCTACGACTGTTTGAATTACGAAACTGAGACTGAGTAAGAATCGTATTGTTACATCACCATCATCCTCTCAGCGGAAATATGTCTACTGATGGCGGATGGACATAGGCTTCGCCCAAGGCTCTCCACAATAAATGGTCCTGTGCTGCCTACATCCAACGGTTTCCCGCAACCTTCACCAGATCTTTGAACAACAATGTATCCACGCTCCGTCTTCCACGAATTGTACGTGATCGCTACTCCAGGACTTTTTAGCTCCATCGGCTGTTTTGTCTGCGAGCAATGTACCCCACCTACTGCCACTTAAGTCTGGCAATGCTCCGGGCAATGTTGGTGACCTTGATTCGTCTGCGACATTCTTGATTCTCCTCATTCTGAAACTCCGAGCATTGACCCCTCCATTACTCTTTGTGTGACTTTGACCCTTCTCATAAAGCCTATTGTGAGCGGCCACGTCTCTAGTATAGATCATCACTGGCACACACCCTGGTCAACTGGTGGTTTTGTTACATGCCAATTCACAATTGAAAGTGAAATTAAGATAAACTCTTGATTCCACGGCATATTGCTATTCTTCTCTTCTGATTAATATATTATCAAGAGCCCTACCTGATCAATTTTTGCCTGTAAACTGCATCCTCTTAATCTCTGTACATAGGCCGACTTCTTAGAGTGGAATAATACATGGGCTCTTGATGGTGATGTTGTTGATTAAACACTAAAATTTATTGGCGTACTAAGCACAGATAAATACGATCTCGAATATATTACAGATGTACCGGTAAAGTGGACTCAAGAGAATGCAAGCAAGAAGCTTCTGGTGCTCAGATACTGCCACCGGTGATAACCGCCAAGCTAACCACTCGACACAAGTTCAGTTTCACTTATGGCAGAATCGAAGTGAGAGCTAAGCTTCCCACTGGCAGCTGGATTTTGCCAGGTCAGTACTGACCAATTTTTTTAACGTGATCGATATATAATACCTTTAAATAAGTGATCGCGTTAATTCTCGTAAAAATAATTATTATTATATCATGAACCGCGAAAGTTTCAAAGTTAGTAGGACTCAGAAGTCATAAAGCACAACAGACAAAGGAACTTAAAATTTATGACCAGACAACTGGACGGAGCCTTTGCAAAATCCCTCGTGACACAAGAGTATTCCTAATGCGGGAGATGTCTTTTCAAAAAAGAAAAAATACATACATTGAAATAACATATAGGTATTATTTTCAGAAATAAATCTAGAACCAGCAGACAATGTATACGGCTCTTTACGCTACGGGTCTGGGTTAATGCGAATAGCCTATGCATTGGGAAATCCTAGTCAGGCTAAGAAGTTATACGCTGGCCCAGTAATGTCTGATGCTGAACCATTCAGGTCCATGTTCTTGAAAGAAACTATCGGCATCGACAACTGGAACAACAATTTTCATAATTACACTTTGATATGGAGACAAGGTACTGTTTATGAAATATTTTAGCAAATCTTTCTTTTACAGCTATTTTGAACATAATAATAATCGCTTTATTGTATACGAGATTACTTTTAAATCAGAGTCAATCCAATCGTGTTCTTCTTAGTGTCTAGAGCCGAATATACTTAAAATTTATCGCCAATCGTGTTCTTCTTAGTGTCAATAGCCGAATATACTTAAAATGTATAGCCAATCGTGTTCTTCTTAGTGTCAATAGCCTAATATACTTAAAATTTATCCGCTCAATATTCCGCCACAGCAACGACATTGTCCAACCCACGGAGCAACTACAAACAGGAGATGGTTGCCGCACTTAGCCTCTTGATTGGGCCACTGTACGTGGACAAAGAGGAGATGCCCATTTCACTCTTTTCCATTTACCAAACAATAGCAAAACTATTTGTATTGATTTATCTTGATATTGCTATTTAGTTTAGCCATCTGATTTTAGGGAAGTACTCAAAATTTTCTTACCATGGAGTAGTTATTCAAGGTTATTCTTTTTATTGTATTTGTTCCATGGTCCTACCTAACTTATACTAAACCCAATTAAAATATGCTAAATTATAAGTTGAGCAGAAATTATCATGATGAAGTCTCATCTAAATATATTACTTTTGTTGTTAAATTAGTCATTTTTTTCTTTTTTTTAATGGTATAGGCAGGCAAACGAAAGTCTTCTGTAACTGGAGCTGCGATGTATCAAAACCGTTTTATTAGCTTAGAAATTCTACGAATAGTTTGGCAAATAACGGATATTTTTAGGTAATTCATTATTATATAAATCTAATCAAAATTATTTTAAATTCCAGATAGAATAGAAGTATTTGTAGATGGCAATAAATTTGGCCAAGTGGATCCAGAAGTAGGCTTCTACGAAACTGGTCGAGAATTTGCCGTACCACATGCCAGTAGTTGGTTAAGAGGATCAGTTATGGCACCGTTTGATCAAATGGTAACTATTCCTATAGCTAATAACTTACTAACTTTATATGGCCACGCTTCGCTGAAATTGATGAATGTCAATTAACGAATAATTATGTAGGTAGTACACAAACCAACTTAACATTTTTATAAATATAGATAAAATCTTTTAAAAATTAATTATTAGGAATCTAGGTTTTGCTGCGGTGATCGAAGTAAAAGTACATGTCGGCGTAGCGTCACGAATAGGGTTCTCGGGGTACATATTGTCGAACAAATAAATTACATCACACATTAAAATTCACTGTGTATTTCATTTCATCAAGAAATATAATAACAAGAACGATGCTTACACTTCGGGTAGTTTCAACAAACTGTGTCGACCGCCAACAATATTAACCTTTTATACACTAAACCATTTCCGTCTTATAATTTAAACTCAAAAAAATATTTAAAACTGAAATAAATCGTTACTACATCACAATAATAATGAATCTATTTTATAATGTAATATTATTAATTCCTTTTTACTTTTAACACATTAAAGGAACGTTTTTATAACAGTCATTATTGCTTTGCATTATTACTATTTATTCAAGTATGTTAAAATTATTAATTTTAACATACCTGAATAAATATGTTAAATTAGACAAAGATATAATTACAAATAAATATTACTTTTAAGATTATCGAAACAATACTCATTATTTTATTTAAATTAGTGCCGATATGAAGTCAAATCCGTATTGGATTAATATAAGTCAATACATTGGCCTATATTATAACAATTGTTAATGAATTTGAAATTAAACAGTGGATACTGTAATTAAATAATATTGTTAAAATAGATATCAAACACGATACTTCTTAAATTTAATTTATGACGTCATATCAACATTCGGTTAATATAAAATCAGTACAGCGCCCATATACACTATGTCCTTCCTCGGTAATCAAAATATGTCAATGTCAAATTTCATTGAAATCGGTGCCAAAAAATTGAATGCTGCTTATTTTCGAATTTTTGTTCTTTGTTCTTTTTTTAAAAAGACAACTCCCGCATTAGGAATAAACATCCTGTGTCGCAGGGGACTTTACAGACATACATGAAACGGACACAATTAACACCCAAACTCAGAACAACAATTTGTGGATCACACAAAGTGTCCACAAACTTGTCCCGTGTAAGATTTGAACCCACAACACTTGGCGAATTGGCAAGCGGCGCGGCGACCGCCTTAACCACTAGGCCAACCGTGCAATTTATAATATGATAGTACGGAGTACGGAATAAATGACAAGAATGGCGTAAAAATGGCTGCCACCTGAACATAAGCAAAAGACGTTGACGAGAATTACCCTAAGATAAATTCAATGCTTCTAAGCAGTTTTCTTTATAGAGAACTAAAATTATAGTCCCCAAAATGTGAGGGTATTAATGTACACATGTGTCTTAACAGTATTCTAAGATCGAAGAGAACGTTGGTTCTTGCAATTTATTTTTTTTGACATATAACACAACGACATCTAGTCCCAAGCTAAGCAGAGCTCGTGTTATGGGTACTAGACAACTGATACAAATACATATATACCTTTTGTTTTGTAAATACATACATATTATACATAGAAAACACCCAAACTACGAAACAAATATTTGTAGATCATACAAACATTTAGTCCGACCCGGGAATAGAACCCGAGACCTCATGATCAGCAGTCGCAGACGCCAACCGCGAGACCAACGAGGCAGTCAAAACTGTTTCAAACCCGTTCGTAATTCAGTACAGTTGATATACGGGAACCGATGTTTTCTGGTCAGTCTTATTGTCTAAAGGCTCAGTAACAATATTCTAATTCACAGTTCTATCTATCCCTCGGTCTTCGCGTCGGTGGAGTAAATGATTTCCCAGATGATCTACCAGAGAAGCCATGGAAGAATCGCGGCAGAAAGGCTATCCTAGACTTCTGGAATAAAAAGTCAACATGGCTGCCGTCGTGGTACAACACTAATTTAAAAGTTGATTATATCAAAGTATTTGCATTGTAAACCGTATTTAGGGATGTGACTGTGATGATTTTGAGATTATATTTAATTTAACAATTCGTTGTCGTTTTCTTAAGATTTTACCAACCTTTTTTCGACAATAAAGGTAATTAAGATTAAGTAAAATTCAGTTGAGTAGAATGAGTCCAGGATTCGATTCTAAATAAAATTTTAACAAAATAAAAACCGACTTCAAGGTTCGACTCGATTTCTCTTGGATGCCATCATGAGATCTTAGTGTCCTTATCATGGTACCACCGTTGGGATATATCTCCTTTCCATTAAAAAAGGAATCATCAAAATCGGTTCATAAACGACGAAGTTATCCCCGAACACACATAAAAAAAATAGATATATATACGGTCGAATTGAGAAACCTCCTCCTTTTTTTGCAGTCGGTTAAAAAAAGGAGTCAGGCCTAAATTCAGACTGGTTACGTAAATACATAGGTACATTAATTTTTTTTAACACAAAATAACTTACTTTAGGGCTATTTTCATTTATAGAAATTCTCAACATTGCAATGAAAATTTCATCTACAAACAAGTAAAATTTTAACAAAAGCAAAAACCGACTTCAAGGTTCGACTCGATTTCTCTTGGATGCCATCATCAGATCTTAATGTCCTTATCATGGTACCACCGTTGGGACATCTCCTTTCCATTAAAAAAAGAATCATCAAAATCGGTTCATAAATGACGAAGTTATCCGCGAACACACATAAAAAAACATATATACGGTCGAATTGAGAAACCTCCTCCTATTTTTGAAGTAGGTTAATAAGACTTTAAAACACTGTTACAAAAAAAATGCGTAAAGCCCTCCGCGCGGAAGTAGTGAAACTTCGTAAGGTGCAACAGTGCTTTCATACTCTCTCCACTCCATGGTAGCGTTGAACGTTTAACGCAACCTTGTTGGAAGTAGCATTAGAAGTTTCACTTCAAAAAGTGCGTGGAGTCCCTCCGCGCGGAAGAACTGAAACTTCGTAATGTGGAAATGAAAATAGGAAGTGGTAGAAATTGATTTTTAGTGAAATCATATTGTTTCTTTCATATTCCCCCTCCTAAGGAGCGTTGAACGTTTAACGCATCAGTGCTTTCATACCCCTCCATGGTAGCGTTAAACGTTTAACGCAACCGTTAAACGTTTAACGCCACCTTGTTGGAAGTCGCACAAGAAGTTTCACTTCAGAAAAACAAAAAAGGTAAATATACAGATAAGAAGTCAATAAATTAAGTAAACCTTAAAAGTACCAAGTAATAAACGTATATTAACACCATAAACAGAATAATACCACTTTACAGAATCGAGTGAATCCCTGATTGACTTAGTTTGTACTAATCTAAGAGCTAAAAATGTTACGGTTGAACCGTGTGGAGGTCTAACCGGACACTCCGTGATTATATGTAAATTTTGTATACGACGAGAAAAAATTCAACCATACTTAGCAAGGTACAGACCCTTTAAACATATTGATACTGATGAATTGGGGGGAAGTTTGATAAACGTTGACTGGAGCTGCATTTCGTCACTTGGTTCGGTAAATGAAATGGTTGATGTATTCGGCAGTTGTATGATTGCGGTTTTTGACGCTCATGCACCAATCAAGACCTGCCTTATTAGAGAACCTTCTTATCCCTGGGTAACAGATACAATCAAATGCATGATGAAATTGAGAGATAATGCTCTAAGTTCTTATCATAAATGTAAGACCGAGAGCAAAAAGAAGCAGTTAAAAACTCTGATGACCTCTTCTCTCTACCGTGAAAAAGTTGCATATTTTGATTTTAATATCAATAATAAAATTAAAAATCCTAAGAGGCTATGGAAAAATCTTAAGATTACTTTACTGCCGAACAAACGTAATAGCGATCTTCCTTCCCATTTTTCTGATCCAGATCTAATTAACCGCCACTTCCTTAACGTCCCTGGTAACTCTTCAGTAAATATATCAGCAATGGCGTATTTTGAATCTCATCGTCACGGTGAAGGCGTTTTCACTATTTCAACTGTTACCCAGGAAGTAATTACTAAATATCTCTCAACTCTTAAATCGAATGCGGAGGGTTGTGACGGTATTACATTGGAGATGCTGATGCTATCTCTTCCGTATACGTTACCCGCTATCACACATAGCGACGGCAACCTTCCCCGATACTTGGAAAATCGCTATTGTCAAGGCGCTGCCAAAAACCACTAGCCCCGCTGATGTGAAAGATTTAAGGCCTATAAGTATACTGCCCTGTCTGTCAAAAGTTGCAGAAAAGGTAGTTTGTGCCCAGTTGTCCGACTACTTAGAAAAAAATAATATTATACCAGAGTTGCAGTCAGGGTTCAGGAAGGGGCGAGGGACCGCTACTGCATTACTTGATGTGACGGATAACATATTGTGGGCGCAAGACCAGGGCATGTGTACACTGCTTGTTTTGTTGGACTTTTCCCGGGCCTTTGATAGCATAAATACTTATTTGTTGCTGTCAAAGCTAAAATACTATGGATTCGATAGTGATGCATTTGAATGGTTCCATAGCTATCTGTCGGATCGTTTTCAAAGAGTTGAACTGCGTCTTAATGGGGAAACATCAGTGGTGTCTGAACTCACCCCTGTTGATAGGGGAGTGCCCCAGGGATCTATTTTAGGACCGATTCTCTTTATTATATATTGCGCGGACATAACAAAATGTTTGAAAAAAACACTTTGTCATATTTATGCTGATGATATTCAACTTTATATTTCTTTTTTGTTAAAATATTACGATAGAGCAATATCTGACTTAAGTGTTGATTTGTGCAGAATAGTACACTGGGCGGAGATAAATTCTTTGGTCCTCAACCCGAATAAGACCAAATATATGTTGTTCGGCACGAAAACTAGTCTTAGCTCACTTCCCAGTTTAAATATAACTCTTATGGGGCAGTCAATTGAGAGAGTGAATGAGGCACGAAATCTTGGCCTGCTAATCGACTGTAATTTAAGGTTCGAGAAACATGTTGCTGACTTAGTGCGAAACTGTTTTTATAGGTTGCGCATTTTGTATAAGATACGACCGTTTCTGTCTGAGAGCTTGCGGATGCGACTGGTTGAGTCGTTGGTCCTATCAAAACTGAACTATGGGGATATAGTCTACGGGCCGCGGCTCCTAGCCCGAACGGATCGGTTAATCTAAAGGGTCCAAAATGCTTGCACTCGGTTTTGCTTCAGGATACCATCTAGAGCACATGTTACGCCATACCTAAACGACAACTTTGTTCTAAAAATGAAGTCCAGGCGTAAGCTACACTTGGCGTCGCTTATGTTTGGTATTGTTAAATACCGCGAACCATGTTACCTGCTTCGTAAATTAGAATGGGTGTCAAATAGACGTGATTGTGCTGTAAGACACTGCTCGCAGCAACTTTCTATTTTGCCTCTCAAAACAGCCGCTTTTAGAGGTAGTTTCCGCTATGCAGCTTCGAAGATCTGGAACAATTTGCCGCCGCCTTTAAGATCTTTAAAGACAATCAGCACATTTAAGTATAGATTGCGGCAATATTGAATAGATGCACAGACTGGATATGGTCAACGTTAACACATCTCATATATAAGGTATACCAGCACGTTTCGCTTCACACTCAGTTCCGAATTGCTGGCGAGCGGTCCCCGCAATGTTAAACTATGGTGGAGGGTATGTTATGTGTATGCTATTATTATTAAGTGTAATATTATGTGTATGAAATTATTGTTTCTTCTTATGTTTTTCTTTGTTATTTTATGTAGTATGGCACGGTTATGTAAATAGCTTTATGCACGGCGTCACCTGGGCCTAATTGAAAACCAGCGTCAGATGTTCTGTCTGACACGATGCTGAATTGGGTCCATTTTTGGCCTTGCAAAATTGTTTTCTTTTTTTTGTGTTCTATTATTTTTGTTGCCAAATAAATATTTCTTTCTTTCTTCTTATAAACTCTTTATTTTAATACCCTGCTCAACAAGTTTGACAAAATCATTCCATGTTGTGGCTGTGCGGCTATGAAATGCCATGCTGTTTGCAATACGAAATAGCCCTTCTCTGAACGTGTTTAAGAGGAAACCAGGGATTATTATCTCTCTCTTCAATAATTTTAGACTGCACGTTTGGCCTAGTTGTTTAACGGTCACCACGCCGTTTCCTACTTCGCCAAGAGTCGTGGGTTCAAATCTCACGTAGGACAACACATTGTGTGATCCACAAATTGTTGTTCTGAGTCTGGGTGTTCCTTGTGTCCGTTTCACGTATGTTTGTAAAGTCCCCCGCGACACAGGATTTATTCTTAGTGTGGGAGTTGTCTTTTAAAAAAAATAATTTGACCCTAATATATATGTATTGTATATTTGCATGTACCTATGTCTATTTTTATGTTTATTTTATTTTATATAAGTATTTATTATTGCAAGTTTATATTAAAATATAATATTTATATTACTATACAAATGAATAAACAATTATAATTGAAGAAATCTTGGTTATTGTTATTTTTTCTACTTGTGTTTTTTTTAAATTTATTTTTAATATAAAGTTCGTACATGCATACAGTTATCCATTATATACCACACAAACCATCAAGAGTTTATCCGTGGTATACCAGACACATCTCGGTTACAAATAAATTACATATCTATGAAAACAATAAATATTATTATATATATAGTTGAGTATCAACTAGACAGTAAATAGTTTACCAAAACAGTTTTACAATTTTTTTTATAAGTTAAGCACACGTCTTTGCTTTTATGTTCAAAACTATCCCCTATTCACTCTAACTAAAGCTATGCTGGAAGAAAATTCGGATTTGGGTTAGGCCCCTAGCACACGACGTATTTGAAACGCGCAGATGACGCGCGTTTCAGGAACGCGCGTTTCCTGCGCCGTAGATGTCGATTTTTTCGTTTTTATGCTTTTTATATATTCAAACGCGCGTAAAACTTGATGAAAACGCGCGTGTGAAGCGCGTTCGAAACGCGTTTGAAGCGCGTAGAAAGGGGTGGTCGGGTCGGAGGAGGGGTAGGGGAAGGATGCCAATTTTGTAAATGTTGTATGATAATGACCACACAATCTTCTTACACTCGTAAATAGATCTATCTTTTTTCTTTTTAAAAGCAGTACTAAAGCCAGCGTAAGCAGTGCTGTCTCAACCGCCGTCTTTGTACAACTGACGACGATTGTCTACGAGCGACTACAGCGCGTCTGCATCGCTGTACCTATCTGCGCGTGGACGCGCGTTTCACGACCGCGCCGACCGCCCCGTGTGCTTAGGTTACAAGGTTGCGTTCAAATCTCGTTTGAAGCACGTATACGCGCGTCATCTGCGCGTTTAAAATACGCCGTGTGCTAAGGGCCTTAAGCTCGCCAATATGTACACAAAAATATGTTATCATATAAATACAATCTAGCACCGACGAGAAAATAGGTGACACCAGCACCCAAGACTGACTAATGTCAACTACACACATCAAAAGTGTCTAGGGATCAAGCATTTTTATGCGGATTTCTTGAGATTGAGATGTGGCTTTGGCCCTGGCCTGCTCAGTCGCCAGACTTGAACCCGATTGAGCATGCATGGGATATGCTACAGAGAAGAGCTCTGCCGAATATGGAGGGTATCCAGTCGCAAGAAGACCTTTTTTTGTTGTTGCAACGAACATGGGCGGCCATTCCACAGCGTGATTTGGATGAACTCATTTTGAGTATGCCAAACCGATGTTCTTGTGTTAGTGTTCGCGGTAGAAACACGGATTATTAATTGTTTAAGTTCCCTAATAAAATTTTAAAGAAAACTGTTATTTCAGTCTTTTTACGAACTTTAATGTTAGTGGTGGCTTTATTTGATGAATCCTTAAAGAAAATTTCAATTAATATCAATCAGGAGAAAAGTTATTGCAAAAATATATGTTGATCCCTAGACACATATGTTGATCCCTAGACACTTTTGATGTGTGTATGTATCCCTAGTTTTGCCTGCCTTAGGCAGTGGTCCCACCGTCGACGATGAACGAGAAACATGTAGGACTAGAAACTATAAACGAGTTGGCGATCAGCGAGCAGCGAGTGTGTATTTCGATAGTTCTGTCGCTGGGCTATAAGCGAGTGTTCTAGTGCGATGAGCGATTACTCGTGCCACTCGCCCTCAGTCGTTCAGTCTGCCACTACACAAACACTATCGTAAAATACATCGTCGTCTGAACTAGACAACAATAAAAGTTGCAATGATTTGTTGATATCCATACGTATACTTTCAAAGCCGCACTGTATAGAAATGATCAAGGGAGCGAGCATCGCTGAGCGAGTATCGCTGAGCGAGTTTATCGCCCAGCGACAAAACTAGTAAAGCAAGTCGTCGCCGGCAGTGTGAACAGTCGGAGAGTAACTATTAATATATGCATCTCTTTCGTTTACACGTAATGTATATTTCTTGTACGTTTCTTGAGCGAAAAAATCGCCGATAGTCGTTTACTCGCCAGCGGTCGGACCACTGCCTTAAAATGTGTAGGAATTTTGTCGGTTTCACGGGCCTGTTAGAAGACCAACTAGTAACTAGTGATCTTGGCTATTCAACCAGACGTGTCGGGTGTTCGATTCCTTCCCTGGACAAATAACTGTATGTTGAATACTGTCATTTGTTCTACCTAAGTGTAATTTATGTATAACCAGCAGACCCGACGAACTTCGTACCTCCATTTTTTAGGGTTCCGTGCCAAAGGCAAAAAACGGAACCCTTATAGATTCGTGATGTCTGTCTGTCTGTCCGTCCGTCTGTCTGTCTGTCCGTCCGTATGTCACAGCCACTTTATTCCGAAACTATAAGAACTATACTGTTGAAACTTGGTAAGTAGATGTATTCTGTGAACCGCATTAAGATTTTCTCACAAAAATTAAAAAAAAACAATAAATTTTGGGGGTACACTTAGAACCTTAGACCTTTAACTGTTTTAGAACTGAAACTCAAAAAAACATTTTTCATCAAACCCATACGTGTGGGGTATCTGTGGATAGGTCTTCTAAAATGATATTGAGGTTTCTAATATCATTTTTGGTAAAATGTGTGTCCCCCCCCTCCCCCTCCCTGTAACTTCTAAAATAAGAGAATGATAAAACTAAAAAAAATAAATATTGTACATTACTATGCAAACTTCCACCGAAAATTGGTTTGAACGAGATCTAGTAAGTAGATTTTTTAATTAAATGGTAAACCGCAAAAAAAAGAAAACTTCTTTAGCAGCGTCATCAACCACCTTCTGGTAGGGAAAAAACTTATGAGTTTGCATCACCGCATCACCGCCTCACCGACATGCTGAAGTCACAAAACTTCTTTGGCCGCTTTGAGCACTGTTTGGTAGGGGAAAATCTCATGAGTTCGCGTCACCGCGTCACGTTTTAATAAAAAAAAATGAAATTTCTAATTTTACACATAAATTTTACAAATAACATTCTAAGTTATAAGTTTTCACTTTTATCGGCAGTCCTTATGACTGCTAATCATTGCCCGCATCAATTTCCTACGAATAGTCACGACCTAAGAAAATATAACACTTTTAATTTTCTTTCATACAATCTATGTCCTGACAAAGACACATAAAAAAGATTTATCCAATTTGGTGCAGTCCATCGGAAGTAATACGAGTATATACGTTATATATTTTATACGTTATATTTCGTACATCATATCACTTATCAGCTGTCTAATTAAAATAGCACAGGCTCTTCTTAAATTAGCATTAGACTGCCTTGTGTAAGAGGTGTGTAGTTATTATTCGACTGCCTCGGTGGCGCAGTGGTAGCGTATGCGACTGCTGTGCTTGAGGTCTCGGGTTCGATTCCCGGGTCGGACCAAATGTTTGAATGACCTACAAATATTTGTTTCGGAGTTTGGGTGTTTTCTATGTATAATATGTATGTATTTACAAAAAAAAGTATATATGTATTTATATCAGTTGTCTAGTACCCATAACACAAGCTCTGCTTAGCTTGGGTCTAGATGAGGTTGTGTGTTAGATGTCCGAAATATTTATTTATTATTATTTATATTATAACTGGAATGGAATCTCTGGAAGGTTTGTTACACTTCTTCAGCTGTACCTTTTCCCTTTTCATTTGGGGACGACCCTTCTCGTTGTAAAGCGCCGTGACAGTCAGTCTTGGGTCGTCTGTCCCTCCACCTGAGCCCTTTCCATGTCTCTGGTAACGGTTGTCCTCCACGTGGTCTGTGGTCGTCCTTTGCCTCTCTTTTTATCTAGGATGGCTAGGGCTTGCCTTACAACATGCTCCTCATCACGTCTCATCACATGTCTATACCAACGCATATGGCTTTCCGTCATCCTTTGCACAATGGGAGTAACCTTAAATGAGCCTCTGATAAGTATATCAGAGGCTCATGAATGAATGAATGAGTACATTGCGCACCTTATCGAGTCTTATTGAGTCTTGAATCAGTCATGTGAGCAGTACACTTTTTTTTTATGTATGGCCCGCCAAAATGACTCTACTCTGCCTGATGAAAAGCATAAGCAACATCCAAGAGTGGTGGTCACCATACTCACTGCGAATGCAAACAATGCAGCATGGTGACCCACACCATGGCGGCCTTGTGATGCTTCTGCATCTTTTAGTCTAGTCAACAAGTATGGAACTTGTTGACTAGACTATTTGGGCCTCCGGTCTCGCACCAACCAACGAAACACAACAGCACGAACGCTGTCATTCTACGTTGATTTTCTGTGCGAGGGTAGTACCGCCCTGGTCGATCCGGCCCAACCGTGCTGAAATCAGCGTGGCTCTACTACCTTATAAGAGTATATTGGAATTATTACACTATATTGGAATTTTGGTTCACAAAATGTACGAGACATTGTGAACGAATAAAGACGACCCTCCCGCTCCGGGTCTCATGTAAAGATAAGATAGGTAGGTAAGGGCGCGGGCCCTATCGAAATACCAAGTGCTGCAATCACTCTGGCCACAGCAATATGCTGAGATCCTACGCCTTTTCTGGCATTGCGCAGGGTATTATAATTGCTTGTGTTCTGTTACCTTGTCTGTATTTAAAACCATATGTCGTCCTGTGTATATCAGAATAAACGATTTTTATTTATTTCTTTCTTTCTATACATTAAAATACAAAGAAATACACTATTTAAAAGTCAATCTATTACCTATAACCAGTGTTTGTATATTTAAATTATTTTCCCATCAAATGGAAATAAATTGAATTTGCCAATAATGTTTATTCAACAAGCAAATCTTTTTAATGAGCTTCTTGACAATAATCACAAATTTTAACAAAAAAACCGACTTCAATCTGGACCAATTTGAAATGGGACTACACGGGAAAAAACAGCTTTCAAATTAAAAAAGTATCATCAAAATGGTTCACCCAGTCGAAACAGAAACACAGTCGAGGTAACAAACATAAAAAAAATAGTCGAATTGATAACCAGCTCATTTTTTGAAGTCGGTTAAAAAAGTACTAGAAGGTACTGGAATACCAGTGAATTGTATTAACATTTTTCAAGAACTTATACGTCTTAAATTATTCGCTTAGGCAGAACCGATTGTGAGGCAAGGATAGCGTATTTGCTTTTCTTGTTAGTGCTTCAAAAAGTACAGCGGCAGAATATGAGGACAATCCAAAAGTCCGGTTCCCAAACCAGTTTAATAATTGCTTCAAATTAGTGTCTGAATGTCTAACGTCATCGACCGCAGCGCGGCCGTAACCTCTTACAAAAAAAAACATTATTTACATTAGCAATAATCTTGTCTATGCATAGAACACGTCAGTTATCTGCAAGGTCCCGAGAAACACTGACCTCTTTTGTACATAAATCAGTTTTAAATATAGAAATCAACTTGTGTACATTATAAGTAATTAAAAATGGAGCGAATCTCCATTTTCTTTTTATGTTCTGTTTTTAATTTTGTATTGAGTTACAATGTGCCGCCTGCAAAACTTGAAGCTATATGGCCTAAAGGGTTGAGAGTGTCGATACCAGGTAGGTAAACATATTTCTTAATATGGTGTTTTAAAGAGAATAGTCGGCTTAAAGTTACATAATCTATACTAATATTATAAAGCTGCAGAGTTTGTTTGTTTGTTTGTTTGTTTGTTTGAACGCGCTAATCTCAGGATCTACTGGTCCGATTTGAAAAATTCTTTCAGTGTTGGATAGTCCATTTATCGAGGAAGGCTATAGGCTATATTTTATTTTCAAAAAAATTTGAGATCCGTAAGAAAATTGCTATTTTGTAACCCAAGGTGTGAACTCGAAAACCTATTTTTGCGTGCGCTGCAAAAAGTATTGACAATAGAACAAAATCATGTATTACGGGTTTGTAGGTCCCATTAAGATCTACAAAAAAGTCCGCGAGAGCATATATCTAACTATCATGGCTTAGTCACAATAACCGCTTTTGTGCTCAAAAAAATTATTAAATCGTCTGAAGAAAGAAACTACGTTAAATGTGTATCGTAATATTAATCCTTATCCAAATAAAGCATTATGTTATCAAGGGTATTTATGTAGAAGTAAAATACTTTTTGTTTCACCCCATTCGGACATTTCGTTTAGAAGTTATCACGAGTATAAGACGCTAAGAGTTGGTACCTATTATTGAGTTATTTGTCAAAGAGTTTTTATCAACATAATACCTAATATTAGTCTTTATCCAAATAAATGTGTTGTTGATTATGAGTATTAGATCTTAGAAGAGTATAATAAATACATCTATACTAATATATAAAGCTGAAGAGTTTTTGTTTGTTTGAACGCGCTAATCTCAGGAACTACTGGTCCAATTTGAAAAAGTTATTTCAGTGTTAGATAGCCCGTTTATCGAGGAAGGCTATCGGCGTGATGATATATATATATATATATATTTCATCACGCTATGACCAATAGGAGCTGAGTACCAATGAAGAATGTTTCAAAAACGGGGGGAAATTATTACGCTACGGGCAATAGGAGACGCAAACGACGTTGCGTGGGTCAGCTAATCGCGCTAATCTCAGGAACTACTGGTCCAATTTGAAAAATTCTTTCAATGTTAGATAGCCCATTTATCGAGGAAGGCTATAGGTTATATATCATCACGCTAAGACCAATAGGAGCGGAGCACCAATGAAGAATGTTTCAAAAACGGGGGAAAATTATCACGCTACGGGCAATAGGAGACGCAAACGACGTTGCGTGGGTCAGCTATACTAATATATAAAGCTGAAGAGTTTGTTTGTTTGTTTGAACGCGCTAATCTCAGGAACTACTGGTCCAATTTGAAAAATTTGATTATTATAAATGCGAAAGTAACTCTGTGTGTCTGTCTGTCTTGCTTTCACGGCCAAACCGCTACACCGATTTGAATGAAATTTGGTACACAGATAGTCTAGAGCCTGAGAAAGGACATAGGCTACTTTTTAATGCGAAAAAGGGGTTGTAAGGGGTTTAAAAGGGGGATGAAAGGTTGTTCTGGGAGTTCACTCGCCACACGCCTGCGCGTTACCTACGTCGGGCGTCTTGACAACGAATAACTCACTTTTTCAATGAAGACTTAACAATGATAGCAATGATATTATATATATAAAAATTTAATATTAAGAATTTAAGTATATATTCGTCAATCTGATTTGTATGTTCATTATATTAATAGAAATAAATAAGCCAAATTAATATAATTAATTAACAGCGTTTCTTAACTTCAAAATTCTCTACAGAAGTATCGTCATTATAAGCTACCTGTTGGTTAGATATGAATAAAAATGTAAATAATATCCATCCTGATCAGCTGACTAATGACATAGTTATCAATTAAACGAACGGATCATGTCAGGCATAGAGGGAGATGTTGTCGAATACTTAAAGTCTTTAGAAATATCAGGAGTGCCTACCCATAAGTTGAGGCTGCAAGTTAATGTTCCAGTACTATTAAATGAGGTATCTTGAGCGCCAAAGCAATGTAATAGTACATGGCTAAATATTACACAACTGGGGTACAACATTGTAAAAGCTACAATCATGACGCATGGAATGGCAAAAGAAGATAATGTTTTAATTCCCCTTATTCCAATAATTCCAACTTATTTGACATTTTAATTTAAAAGAATGCAGTTTCCGCTGAAAACAGCATTTCCAATAACAATATTATCAAAACCCAAGGACAGATGCTTAAAGATACAGTTTTTTTTTTCTCATGGGCAGCATACTCACGTATACGTGAGTATGCTGCCCATGAGAAAATATGGCAAAAGAAAAAACGTAGTTATTAAAATTGTACTTTTTTTATTTGAAGCTGCCAAAGTGACTATGGTCAGCCTGATGGAAAGCTCAAGCAGAATCCAACAGTGGGGGCAACCATACTCACTGGGAAAGCAGACAATGCAGTATTGCGTCCCACACTATGACGGCTTAGTGAGATGCTTTTTCACGCCCCACTTAAAGGCCCCGGGATCATAGAGGGAGAGAAACACGTGCGCTGGTAGTGAGTTTCAGTTTTTAGCTGCTCGGCACAGGAAGGATGAACCAAACCGTTTGGTTTGAGAGTGAACATGTTATTCTGCAGAGGAAGGGAGAAGGGGGACCAGTTGGAAGAGCTCCTCAGAATACTTCCAATGATACAGATGGTAGTGGACTGCTATAGAGGCGATATCTCTACGCAGCTGCAGAGCTTCAAGGAACTCGGTGGCTTCGGGACTGTTGGTAAAGCGGACTGTTCGCCATTGCAACCGATCGAAAGCATCAAGTAAATACTGCGCGGATCCATCACAAAGATGAGAACAGTACTCGAGGTCCCGGCAAATATCCATGTTTACCCCGTAGTGGCAGTTGAGTGCTCTGAAAAGTGGGGAGGGAAAGGAATGGAGACTTTTTGGTAGAGAACGCGCACAACTGTGTTTTCGTAGCGTTGAACTCGACCAGATTCTTATCACCCCATTGTAAAATGCGGTTCAAAACCCGGTCGAGCTCAGCGACAAGCTTCTGTCGATTTTCCTCAACGTCTGCCAGCTTGGCTGAACGGTGTCAAAAATATCGCCCATGAACTGTGCACATGCTATCGTCTGCATAGCAATGTATGTTGCCAAGAGCTAACATGTCATTGATATGCAGAAGAAATAGTGTGGGCGACAGAACTGAACCCTGAGGTACGCTAGCGTTTACATCCAGAACATCAGAGGCCGTGCCGTCGCAAAGGCCCATAATGCGGCGCTGATGAAGAAAAGTGTCAATCCAGTGACAGGGTCTAGGAGGCGGACCGAATGCCGAGAGCTTGGAGAGAAGCGAGCGGTGCCAGACCCGGTCGATGTCAAATGTCGAAATAAGCTCATATAAACACTTTATATTTTATGTACATATATAAATACTTAAATAAGTTTTAAATAGTAAAACGTGTGTGTATTAGTTGTAAAAAAAAACGGGTGGTGTCGTGGGACATCAGATAGAAATGAGTTCCATATCAAAAATACAGATGGCGCTATACAACATTTTTCGTTCACGAAATAAATAAATCATTACAGATGGCGCTATACTATATTTTTAGTTTTCACAAAATTGTCTTAACCCCTTTATTTTATTTAAACTGATTTATAAAAATATATAAAAGTTCTATGCGAGGTAAAGAAAATAAAACTATTTAGGTACCAATACATTTTGTATCATGATTTTATATCGATAAAAATCCTACCTATATTAATAACGCGAAAGTTTGTTAGTATGGATGGATGGATGTTTGTTTCTTTTTCACGCAAAAACTTCTGAACGGATTTGGATAAAACTTAACAGTAATATAGCTTATACATCAGAATAACACATTAGCTACTATTTGCAGCGATAACCGACATACACGCGGGCGAAGCCGCGGGCAACAGCTAGTGTAATAATATCAAGTGTTTTATTTGTGACGCGATATTCATCGTAAACTTTGTTTACAAAAAAAATACTTTAGTTAAAGAAAGCATGTTGCCGCATATTTTATTGATTGATTGATTGATTAATGGATTGATTGATCACATATACTTTTTGTACATATGGTAAAAAAAGGGTTTTCTTAATGGGAATTTTCATCACCATTTTCGTGATTAACTCTACTACACTAACTAAATTATTATAGGTGACATTACAAAAGGTTTGAAGTTATTTAAAATTCACACAGATTTAAATCAGTATTTACATAACCATACAAATAAACTTATACATATAATAATGTTATTATCGAAGTTAACACACACATGTAAATCTAACGAGTTATTTCTTTTGACGTGAGTAAATTTATAAGGAAATAATTATATTTGTGAATTATCACAAACTTGACTGCACGAATGTCGCAGTGGTTAAAGTGGTCGGCACATCGCTTTTTACTTCGCTTAGTGTTGTGGGTTTGAACTCCACATGGAACGACACTCTGTGTGACCTACAAATTGTTGTCCTGAGTCCGGGTGTTCTTTGTATTCCTTTCATGTATATTTGGATAGGATAGGATACTTTTCTAATAGTTTTGAAGGCTGACTGTATCAGTACAGTCGTAATATCAAACTGTTTTGCGAACTAACTTTAACGAATAAAACGTACATCACATGTTACAAAGTTTTATCAAATTCATCAACGCAATGTTCTCGATAATTGAACAAGTTATATTTGTATAAAATAAAGATTGAACTCTATATTTTATAGAAACACTAGCTGACCCGTGCCTACTACGTTGGGCGGTTAACATTTTTTTCTCCGACTTACTTTGCAAATCCGGCTACCACGAAAAAGTCTTTCCACCTTTCGGGCTATTATATATCCTATGTCACTCACAAATAACGTAGCCTTATATTGGTAAAATACTTTTCAAAATCGGTTCAGTAGATCCAGAGATTTAGTAGGTAGTAGAGCCACGCTGATTTCAGCACGAACGGGCCGGCTCGACCGGGGCGGTACTACCCTCGCACAGAAAATCAACGTAAAATGACAGCGTTTGTGCTGTCGTGTTTCGTTGGTGAGTGCGAGACCGGAGGCCCAATTAGTCTAGTCAACAAGTTCCATACTTGTTGACTAGAATAAAGGATGCACAAGCATCACTAGGCCGCCATAGTGTGGGTCGCCATACTGCATTGTTGTATTCGCAATGAGTATGGTGGCCACCACTCGTGGATTCTGCTTATGCTTTCCATCAGGCAGAGTAGTGTCATTTTGGCAGGCCAAACATAAAAAAAAAAAAAAAAAAATACCCCCTACAACGTCACAAACTCACAATAACTCTTTATATAGTAGTGTAGATGTAGACTAGTTGACCCGTGCCCACTTTGTTGGGCGGTAAACATTTTTTTCTCCGACTTACTTTGCAAATCCGGCTACCACGAAAAAGTCTTTCCACTTTTCGGGCTATTATATATTCTATGTCACTCACAAATAACGTAGCTTTCTGACTGCACGTTTGGCCTAGTGGTTTAACGGTCACCACGCCGTTTCCTACTTCGCCAAGTGTCATGGGTTCAAATCCCACGTAGGACAACACTTTGTGTGATGCACAAATTGTTGTTTTGAGTCTGGGTGTTCTTTGTGTCCGTTTCATGTATGTTTGTAAAGTCCCCCGCGACACAGTATTTATTCCTAGTGCGGGAGTTGTCTTTTTAAAAAAAAATATAAAAAAAAGTGTAGAAGTGTAGATTATTATATAAAAGTGTAGATAACCTGTTGGATTCTTAGACTATTTCTTATCGTATAACTCCTAGCAAGCGATATAGTCCTTTATACTCAACCGTCTGTGTGGTGAAACGTCCGTATCGTGACAGTTTAAGAATGATGATGTTCTCTTAGCCGATTTCGGCCACGGCGCGGCCAATCTCAACGGAGACCAACCAACTACGCAGGAGATATTATAGTGCACAAGTGTGTGCAAACACAGGCGCACTCGCTGTTCCCTCACTGTCATAATTCGATGGGACAGTTATCCGACACGACCGGGGAGAGGTCAGGCGCAGGACCGACAGCTTTACGTGCTCTCCGAGGCACGGGGATTAAGACCCGAACTTCGAAATTCCGAACCTTCATTTAGCATTTCTAAAATCAGAAAAACTCAATAACACTTTTTGACCCAACTCGGCATTCGAACCCGAGACCTCATGATCAGCAGTCGCGTACGCCAAGCGCAAGACCAGTTTAAGAATACAATGTGTCACCTCCCCTATTCATCTCATGGGTGTCGTAAAAGGCAACTCAGGGAATATACTAAACAGGACATCATCACTGCAAGGAATAGGAAAACTTAACAAAAACCCTATACGTCTGTCCTTCTAGCGAGCGTAGCATAGTAGACTTAAATCTTCTTTCTAAGGAAATAATAGGTCTTTACCTATTAAATTGCCGTTTTGTATGAAATAAGTGAAAGTACTTATTTTTTCAAACTTTTTAATTTCACTAGGTCTAGTGAGTATGGCGGATGAGGAAGAGCTTCTAACCCCAGCTCTCGCAGCTTGGAGACTGTCTGTTGCGCAGTATGGGGTCGCGCGTTGTCGTGAAGCAGCTGCAAGAGCCGCCTCTGATGTTGCAGGTGCCCATGGGCAGCGGTAATCGCTTACCGTCAGGCGATACGTCTGCCAGCCTATTACATAAAAAACTATGTCCAGCTGTGGACTTGACATATCTGTTAATGATAATGGTGACTTATAATCAATAATTTATTTAAATATTTATCATTTTCGGGAAGTCAGTGCCGACAAATATACTGACAACTATTCGAATTCAGTTCACCATCAGGGTTGCGGTGGTCCGATGCCAGTCGCTCCGTGGAAAAACAGATATTCAGGTAACGCCGGTTGAGCTAGTAGCCGACCCCTAATAATCTTGGGAATAATAAAAGCTAGAAAGATGATGGTGGTAATGAATTTATTTGAGCGACTAAGATTTGAAAAATTGGTGATCATTTAAAAATATGTGTCTCAATTTAGGCTTACGGCTATCTAAGTACAATTTAAGCCTATTAATGAAACCGTATTTCTCCCTTTTTTTTCTTAAGTCAATTAAAATTGCTAGCAACACCAGAGAGACTGATAATTTTTGCTTTTGATGATTCTGAAAATATATCTAGATTTCACTAGTTGGAATAAATGCTGGTTAAAATGCGAACTTTTACTTAAGTAGACGGCTTAAGTGCAAGTAAATATTTGCGGTGGATCATTTTGTTTGATCTGAACTTCAAGGCGAACACTAGAACTGTCCGATTTTTTGCTAGATCATTTTGCTTTAAATATTCGTACTTGTGTACTAAATATTTGCACACTTACGTATTTATTTTAAAATAATGTTTGTATAACATATGTAGTACTTATCCTATCACATTGACACTCACTCCTTATATCTTTGATTAGCTGACCCACGCAACCTCGTTCACGTCTCCTATTGCCCGTAGCCTAATAATTTTCCCCTCGTTTTTGTAACATTCTTCATTGGTGCTCCGCTCCTATTGGTCTTAGTGTGATGATATACTGTCTATCCCTATAGCCTTCCTTGATAAATGGTCTATCTAACACTGAAATATTTTTTCAAATCGGACTGGTAGTTCCTGAGATTAGCGCGTTGAAGCAAACAAACTCTTCAGCTTTATATAAATTAGTATTTAGGTTTCAGATAGACAAAGGGAAGTTAAAAGGTCCACATTTACCAAAATAACTTTGGTCTAAATAAGTTATTCGGACCTAACATTTGTTTATAATATTGTACCATCATATAAGCAGGCAGCAATAAATACATGCACAATACTCTCGAAAGTTTTAGGGGACATAGTATTTTCAAATTCGAGAGAATCCTAACCTCCTCTTCTCTGAAAAGCGGAAATTAGGATGAAAAACCGGGAGAAATCTCGAGTAAAAAAAATCTTAACCATAATACTATAATTGTAATGTGATAATAATATAGTAATATACTATAATTTACCTGCGGCTCCGCCCGCGTAAAGTTCGGCTATCGCGGTGATTCTTCAAAGTGATATACATTTTTATTTATGAACCAATTCAAATGAAACAAACACTAAATGTTAACAGGAGCAAAGCGCAATGCATTAGTGAAAATCGCATTCAAATCGGTTGACCCGTTTCACAAACGTACAGGAAAACAGACCAAAATTCTAATAACCAATTTTATGGTTCTATAGCGTTCATAAAGTTATTCTATAATAGTTTTTAACCGACTTCAAAAAAGGAGGAGGTTCTCAATTCGACCGTATTTTTTATTTTCTTTTATCTACCTCCGTGGATAACTTCGTCGTTTATGGACCGATTTTGATGACTATTTTTTTAATGGAAAGGAGATATCCCAACGCTGCGCGGTGGTACCATGATAAGGACATTAAGCTCTGATCATGGCATCCAAAAGAAATCGAGTCGAACCTTGAAGTCGGTTTTTATTTTGTTATTTTACTTGTACTTATATATCTTTCATGTACAGACAGTGACCAGTTACGATAGAGATTTGGTTAATTGGTTTTAAAACTTTGATTCATTAATGATATTACCTACACCATACAATGGTCTATTAATTACCTAATTACTAAGGACGTATTAGTTTTCATTATTTTTTTAATTTTGCCAAAGAATTAAATTGTCCCTCGGAACGTACACCTAAATTTAAGATAATTTATCCCCTTCTACATACCCCTCATAATGTTTAAATTTCATTATTTTACTGAGTCCCGCGGTTGTACAAAAGTAAAAAAGACCGCGGGTAAAACCGTCGGGAAACGCCTCTGAGCGAAGCTAGTCGAAAACAAGTAGCTAAGTTACTCCTTATTACATCACCCATCTGCCCGTGAAAGTCCCGTCAAAATCGGTCCAGCCGTTCCAGAGAAACCCTGCCCCCATCACCCTCCCCATCCCCTAAAGGCCGGCAACGCACTTGTGACACCTCTGGTGTTGCGGGTGTCCATGGACGGCGGTAATCGCTTGCCATCAGGCGATACGTCTGCTCGTTTGCCATAAAAAAAATAAAAATATATACGTGTCTCAAAATTCAACGCTAAGCATATACCGGAGGGTAAACCTGCCCATATTTAGGGGAAAAAACACATATGTATATCAATTTTTTTTATAACCTAAATTATTTAATCAAACACATATAAAATAAAATAAATTTATTTTTTCCAGATGAAGGTTTTTCACTCTTTGCTTTCCATGGAAACCTGAACGAAGAAATGGAAGGCCTTCAAGCAGGTCGCTGGTCAAGGGATATCGTCAAACCCAAGAAAGGCAGATGGACGTTCACGGATAGGGATGTTCAGTTAAAAATCGGTGACAAAATTTACTTCTGGACATATGTCATAAAGGATGGACTGGGATATCGGCAGGATAATGGAGAATGGATGGTAACAGGTAAAATTTGGAAAGTTTTTATTGGTGTTTATGACAAATCTGTGAATCGTAAAGTCAAAATCTTTCTTCTATATTGCCCTAGAAAAATGTTTCACCAATTACTATGTTATCTCACAATTTTCTTTATCTCAGGTTACGTTGACGAAGCTGGTAACCCAGCAAATCCAAATTCTGGTGCACCAACTAATCCTAATTCTGGAATTACCGAAAATTCTGAATCAGCGAAACCGACACTACCTCCTCCTTCCGGGCCTGCGTCCTCCAATAAACCTGCTTTTCAATATCCTTGTGAACTATCAGTCTCACAAGTAAGTGTGCCCGGGTTCGTCTGCAAGGGGCAGCTTCTGTTTGAAGATAATTTCAACTCTGAAATAGACAAAGGAAAAGTCTGGACACCTGAAATTAAATTTCCTGGTGAACCGGTAAGCCAAATGTTAAATGTATTCCATAAATGTTTAGTTATTTTGCTATTTGATGCTAATGAAATTTACATTACAATAACCAATTATACATGAATTACGTGGGATTTAAAGTAGTATTTAAGTGCTTTTGAAAACAGTAATAATTAGCACCATGACAAACATTCACAAAAATTACAAGGCCATTTGTCTAGTGATTAGCAATCCAGATGATCCTGCCCAAAAGATTTTCCACTATTTTATTGGGCTTGTCGCAAAATTTAAATACTTGAAGTTATTGTTTAACATTTAGACTTTGGAATCCATGGATCAATCGGGGTTGTTGCCATTCCTTTGTAGCTACATAGCCAGGTAAGGCATCGAAAGAAAATAAGTAGTTCTAAAATTCGTTCGCACTAAATTACTAATATCTGCTGAGTTTAATGTAATCAGTGGTTTTACCGAATGGTTAAATTTCACAGGATTACCCTTTCAATGTATATCTTCATGAAAGAAACCTTCGAGTGAGAGACGGTATGCTCTTTATCAACCCGATGACCTTGGAGTCTAAATATGGAGATGATTTCGTAAAACAGTCTCTTGATTTAACTAACAGGTAAAAACACTGTTTTGATTTAAATAATTGCATTGTTTTTTTTTTGTAGTAGTGTAATTGCAATACTTAATTCAATAGCATTTCGATATAGATAGATATTTATAGATATTTTAAAAGATAGGCGTACGAAGACTATTTGTCTGGTTACGAAATTTTAACAGATTTAAAGATTTACTGAAAATTTTAAAGTTGTATCAAAATACACTACAAAAAAACTTAAAATTCCACTTCAAGAACTGGACCAAATTTAAACGGGACCTCTAGGGGAGCACCAGGTTTCCAAATAAAAAAGGATCATAAAAATTGGTACACCCAGTCAAAAGTTCTGAGGTAACAAACCTACCTTTTTTAAGTCGGTTACAAAATATGAGTCAACTTCATCAGTTTTTACTGAACGGCAAAAACTGATCAACATGTGGTATTTGCATCAGTAATAATGGTTTTATCAGGCAAATAATCTCCAGGCAACTAACTACCTTGTCCGAAAAATTACCAGAAACTGTTCCACCTCTTTCCCATAGTTTACTATGGCTTTATGTTCTCAGATGCACTGGAGTCATTGGCACACCAGACTGTGCTCGAGAAGCGTCTGGACCTCACATTTTACCTCCCATTATCACAGCAAAGATTACAACCAAAAACAAATTCTCTTTTAAATATGGGAGGATTGAAATTAGAGCAAAGATGCCAATTGGTGACTGGATTTATCCTGGTAAAGAAAATACTGAAGCTTTTATGCTTTTAAATATGTTTTGTCAAGTTCATCTACATAGCTTATCGGGCTACTATTCTCCAGGTCTAAAATATAGATTTCATAAATATTTCTTTAATTTGCATGACTGTTTTTATTTCGATTCTTGATAGAAACAAAATTGCAAGATGGAATAAAATAAACCTTGGATTAGCCCATGTTCAGATGACGAGCGTTCAACGCGCGTTTTACTACCGCGCGTTTACAACTACATGTAAGTTCTAGGAGTACACATGCTAACGCGCGTTTTTACATGGAGTTGTTAACGCGCTCTAGCAAAACGCGCGTTGATCGCTCGTCATCTGAACATGGCCTTAATCTGAAATAAATAAAGGTGATTGTATAATTTTACAAAAATTCTGAATATAATAAGATGTAAAATTAAAAAAAATTATTAATGGTTTCCTAAATCGATTTCGTTACGTAGAAAAAAAAGTTTTACCGTATCAAAATCTGAATTATTTGATTCTATTTTGTAGTCTTCAAAATATTAGAAGTCTATTCGTTTTTATTCAAGATATGTTTTATTAGAAATCCAACTGGAACCGCTCAACGACATCTACGGTGTCAGGAACTACGCATCAGGAAGACTTCGTGTTGCTACCGTACAAGGAAACTTAGAGTATTCTAAAAGATTGTACGCAGGACCTATTATGTGTGACACGGAGCCTTACAGGTACTTGACAGCACAAAAGTAAAAGAATATGTTATGAATCTTAAAAAGTTTATCAAAAAAAACCGACTCCAATCTGGACAACTGAAATGGGACCACACAGGAAGCACCAGCTTTCAAATAAAAAAAGAATCATCAAAATCGGTTCACCCAGTCGAAAGATATGGAGTAACAAACCTCCTTTTTTGAAGTCGTTTAAAAACTAGATATAAATTTTTCATCTTTTTTTATTATTTAAAGGAAATTACGACCGTGTATTTCCCTCTGATTCTATGTTGTCAAGTCCAGAAAAAACCTATTGCCAGTTAAAATAGATCTCCAGGCAGCTGCCAATCACCTTCTCCGAAAAATTACCAGTAACTGTCACTTTTTTCCTATATTTTACAAAGGCTTTATATGCTCAGATGTTGTTGATGAAGATATTTAGAACTCGCTGAAGGCTTGCTTCTGGTGGTACAACTAAAGGATATACGAAAAAGTTTCTAAACCGTAACCGTCTACATTTTTTTTATATAAAATTTATACTACTATGTAATCGGGACCATTATCATGAATCTATTTAAATTATTTCACTACGGTGGAACATACAAACATACGTTGACAGCCAAAAATATTATCATTAAAAATGCTTCACCGTATAATATGTTATTGTTACGACCGTACATAGATTGGAGATCGTAAAAACTAACAAGCTAATAATTAATCAGAAAACATATAAATGTAAATAGAAGCAAAGTTACTGACACTAATGCTGTCCCCTTCCAAAAGTACAACTATACCGCACCTTCTATGTGTAGCTTCGAGGCAGATCTCTCTACTTCTTATTATAATGGAAACCAACTTTTCCCAGATCATTCCATCTGAAAGATGAAATCGGCTTCGACTTATGGAGTAATGCTTTCCACAACTACTCGCTTGAGTGGAGACCAGGTATAAAATAACCAAATAGTCGCAAATGATTTTCGAATTGCCGAGATTTAGCATAACTGACTTCAATATGCCAATTTAAATATTGAATTCAGTTGTTTTGTCTCTAAATAGCAACATTTTATTAGTTGTTCACCAAAGAAGCCTTTTTTTATGTAATAGGGGGCAAACGAGCAGACGTGTCACCTGATCGTAAGTGATAACCGCTGCCCATGGACACCCGCAACACCAGAGGCGTCACAAGTGCATTGCCGACCTTTGGGGGATGGGGAGGGGGATGTGGGGAGTCGTTGGGGTACGGGCCTCCGGTATCCTCACTCACTCGGTGAAACACAGCGCAAGCACTATTTCACACCGGTTTTCTGTGAGGCCGTGGTATCACTCCGGTCCAGCCGGCCCATTCATGCCGAAGCGTGGCTCTCCCACGGTAGTAGGTTTTTTATATTTATTATGTTTTAGATGGTATCTCGTTGTTCGTTGACGATAAAAAATATGGAGAAATAAGACCTCCATATGGAGGATTCTATGAGAGTGCTCGCAGGAATCTGGTACCTGCTGCCTCGCAGTGGCTGAAGGGTACTAAAATGGCACCATTTGACGATATGGTAAGATTATATTAGAATGATGATTATTGACGACATACCTTACTAAGTATCTGACCAAGTTTGGACTATACAATATTAATAGATATTTTTCTTATTTAATCCCAGTTTTTAAGACTGGATGGAAGGTCGGATGAATGATGACGACGAAAATTCTGTTAATTTTGTTAGATGATTTAAAAATTTAATGTAGGAATAGGACGATTTAATTTGAATAAATCAGATCACTATAAGAAACAGAAGACATTTTGTTTCCCGAATGAATGTTCAAAGGTCACTTTTTTCGTTTATGTAATAATTTTGGAAAAACAATGATTAGAATTTATTTTTTGTACTGCATGTGTATGTTTAGATTTAATTTTGCTTTTTAGTTTTTCTGAACTGTTTATTGTTTTTTTTATGGAATAGGAGGGCAAACGAGCAGACGTATCGCCTGATGGTAAGAGATTACCGCCGCTCATGGACACCTACAACACCAGAAACGTCACAGTGCATTTTTCTTTACCACAGTTTTATGTGTCTTTGGCGCTGAACGTGGGTGGTGTGCATGAGTTTCCAGACGTAGATTCAAAGCCGTGGAAGAACAAAGCCTCTAAAGCCATACTGAATTTCTGGAATGCCAGAGACCAGTGGTTCCCGACCTGGTTTGATGACACCAGTGCACTTCAAGTTGATTACGTCAGAGTTTACGCATTATAGGTACGTTAAAATTACTGTTAGTTTTATCACGTGTGTATGTGTGTTTGTATAGGTACATTATATTTCGGGGATTTCCGAACGATTACTTCGTGACCTTTTATGACACCGACGCAACGCCGTAGAAGATAGCGGGGCATCCCCCAAATACTCATTCAGTGAAACCGCATTATTAATTTATATTTTAAGCACGTACAAAATTGTGATGAAAAATTTTTATTTGGGCGTCATTTTTAAATTAAGACCTGTTTCTTTAAGACATTCAAGCCTTTTTTGGACCAACTGTTACCTGGTTGCTGATAATCACAGAAGCAGAAGAAGGCCAAGAAAATATAATTTAATTAAAAATTAATACAAAAAATATATACATACAATTTTGGGACGTGTTTTTGTGAAATGAGTGAGAGATACATACAATTTTTGATTTCAGGTCCACAAGACGTTTTCCAGAAATGAACTCAAGACTAAGTACCTGTTAAAAAATAAACATATATTTACTTTACACTGTCGTTTATTATTTTTGTGTTTTCCCATAACTATAAACTACACACATCAAAAGTGTCTAGGGATCAACATATATGTCTAGGGATCAACATATATTTTTGCAATAACTTTTCTCCTGATTGATATTAATTAAAATTTTCTTTAAGGATTCATCAAATAAAGTGTTTTCGTTTGTCACAGTAACGATAAACCAAGTCACCTTTGCATTAATAAAGAAATTTGCCATTTTCCTAATAAAAGGATTTTTGACATTTGAACCACTAACATTAAAGTTCGAAAAAAAGACTGAAATAAAAGTTTTCTTTAAAATTTTATTAGGTAACTTAAACAATTAATAATCCGTGTTTCTACCGCGAACACTAACACAAGAACATCGGTTTGGCATAGTCAAAATGAGTTCATCCAAATCACGCTGTGGAATGGCCGCCCATGTTCGTTGCAACAACAAAAAAAGGTCTTCTTGCGACTGGATACCCTCCATATTCAGCAGAGCTCTTCTCTGTAGCATATCCCATGCATGCTCAATCGGGTTCAAGTCTGGCGACTGAGCAGGCCAGGGCCAAAGCCACATCTCAATCTCAAGAAATCCGCATAAAAATGCTTGATCCCTAGACACTTTTGATGTGTGTAGTTTTAAGTTTGAAACATATACATATTGATTGATCCGATCGATCCTCGTCAATTACTCCGTGTGTCGGATTAAGAATACAAACTGTCTCCACAATATATTCATCCCAGGGTATGGTGTATGTCGTATTACGCGATGACATTTTCGTTTGGAAACCACCACGTACCGTCACCGGGGTTTGCGGCGGGGCGGTGTGTCGAAGTCGAACCGACTAAAACCACACGGTGTGCCACTCTGCGCCTGAGGAGGGAGGGATCCGGGAACTGCTGTTATTAACACATCTGGACCCTTCCCAGAAAAGAGAAATAAGTTCTATACCAACCTGTCTGGTTTCTAAGGAGAGGTCTATGTCTAGCAATGTAATGTTATGGACTGTTGATATAGTCGATTTGCAACTAGGTAGTATCCCAATTTGTAATAGTGTCCCGCTATTTATATCAGTCGCACTAAAAAAGTTGTTAACATTGCTATGCAAAAGTTGACATACTTAATTGTTTACACAAATATTTACTGTTTAAAATAACAATAAATATGCCAAATTAGGCAGTGCCTGCAGTGTGATAATAAGTCTGTTTATAAACATACTTATAAACTTCTATATACATATACTTCTTTTTCTTCGGCATAGCGCTTTCCCTGCTTAGTGCTGGGGTCCGCTTTCCTACTTAATCTTATATACATCTATATATATAAAAGAGTATGGTGACTGACTGACTGACATACCCAGGGATCAACGCACAGCCCAAACCGCTGAAGCTAGAATCCTGAAATTCTGCATGTAGGTTCTTTATATAACGTAAGTGAGCACTGAGAAAGGAATTTTTGAAATTCCACCCCTAAGGGGGTAAATCAGGGGATGAAAGTCTGCGTGAGCGAAGCCGCGTGTAAAAGCTAGTATACTATAAAAATAAAAATGAATCGCCAAATGTGTTGCTAAGCGCAAAACTCGGGAACCGCTCGACCAATTCGGTAATTTTTTTAAATATATTCGTTAATGGACAAGGAAGGTACTTATGGAGAAAAGAACGTAAAAAATTACGAGTGAAAAATAGTAAAAACAACACCTTTCTTTTCCCATAGAAACCATAGAGTGAATTAAAACATCTGTCGATATATTTTTTTTGTATTAAAAGGGCCGTAAACGAGCAGACGTATCGCCTGATGGTAAGCGATTACCGCCGCCCATGGACACCCGCAACACCAGAGGCGTCACAAGTGCGTTGCCGGCCTTTGGGGGATGGGGAGAGGAAAGGGGGTAGGGGTTGGGGTATGGGCCACCGGTATCCTCACTCACTCGGTGAAACACAGCGCAGGCGCTGTTTCACACCGGTTTTCTGTGAGGCCGTGGTATCACTCCGGTCGAGCCGGCCCATGCATGCCGAAGCGTGAATCTCCCACGGTATGTCCCAATTTAACAGTACAAAGTCTGTCGGTCAGCTAGTTGTACGTAAATTACACTCAGATACAAAAGAAATGATAGTCAATATATCAATAATCATAATCAATAACCTTTAATGGTACTGCCTCGTTGGTCGGGCGGTTCGCGTATGCGACTGGCAATCAAATGGTCTCGGGTTCGATTCCCGAATCGGGCCAAAGTAATAGATTGTGTTTTTCGTATGAAATTCTTATTACCTAGCCTGGAGCATGGAAGTTTGGCGGTGAACACAACATACGCCCGTGCCTCGGAGAGCACGTTAAGCCGTCGGCCCCAGTTGCCATGAACATCCTATGGTAATCGTTATTGAGAAGTCAGTGCCCTCAAATATACTGATACTAGTTTCAACCTTAGAATTCAGTTTCTACCCTCAGGGTTGCGAAGGTCCGATGCCAGTCTGATATTCTTCCCGTAAAACCGGGTGGAACTAGTAGCCGACCCCAAATAATCTTGGGAATAATAAGGCTAGGAATAAAAATAAAGCTACACTCCTGGACATATGCCCCTCTTTTCTCGTCAAACTCATAACCTATAATTTAGTAGTCAGGATGACTAACTACTGAACCAATAAGCCAGTCGATGTCTTTAAGGATAGGCCCAATTAAATCTGCTTAAAAAGAAAATGTATACCCTCATATATTTAGATAACCGGTTTAAATGCACCTGTTCCATGGAGCAGATGCCCTTGTTCGTTGCTTATATCTAAATAACATTTGAGCTCATTTTTGAACTATAACATCTTAAAACCCTAAAAATATCTTTACCTGAAGATTAGTAAGGAGAAAATTGTATGCTTTAATAAGAACTCGTTTTACACACGCCTTATTTTTGAAGATAGGTAGATACTATAGAATACCCGGTTTTAACCCTAACATATATAATTAAGTATAAGTAGTGTTTTCTTGATCCTCGAATCGAACTCAAATTCCTTCTCTCTCCTATTTATATTCAATAAGATATACGAGCTATGCTGCTACTGCCAAAATGACTTTACTCTGCCTGATGGAAAGCATAAGCAGAATCCAAGAGTGGTGGTCACCATACTTATTGCGAATGCAGACATTGCAATAATGCAGCATGGTGACCCACACCATGGCGGCTCCGGAGCCATCAACGAAACACGACAGCATGAACGCTGTCATTTTACGTTGATCTTCTGTGCGAGGGTAGTAGGGTCCCAGTCGAGCCGTTCGTGCTGAAATCAGCGTGGCTGTAGAGCAACAAATAAAAAAACTATCTATCTTTTACTGGTAGTAGTACCTACCTGTAAAAGATACATAGTTTTTTTATTTATACACCATATTACAGATTTACAAGAGAGTAGATACATAAAATGAAACGAACTTTACGAAACTTTTAGGTATGTTATACTTCATCAGTGTTTACATTTTTACGAAAACTTATTTAAGATCGAAATATCTTTAGCTAATAATCTTTAGCTTAGCGGAATTCGTTTACAACGTTGCAGCGTTGGGTTCCTGGTTCCTGGGTTTAAAATCAACGATATGCTTTAATAATCATTTTTGCTCTGGGTGATATATTAATTTAAGGTAAATAAGTCAAATACGTCATCAAACTATGTTATCTAAATAAATAAATGAAAAAATATTTCTGAAAGCCAGCGTTAAACTAATCAGAGCTGTACTATGAAAGCTAGATTAAACGATAGAATACATTTATACTTTTTGGTAAATAATTTAAATAGAAAACACCCTCCGAAGCAAATGCAAACAAACATTTGGTCCAACCCAGGAATCGAACCCGAGACCTCAGCACCACAGTCACATACGCCACCACTGCGCCACCGAGAAGTAAGTATCGAAGTCCTCTGATGGAAAATGACTACCAATCAATACCCATGAACAACTGGAACTCACAAGACGTCATTCATGCGTTGCCGGTCGTTGAATGCACCTGCCAGAAGTTGGGAGGGAGAATGTGTACTCTGGTAACCTCACTGTAAAAATACAAGAAAAGGATGACCCATATGCGAAGATCTTCCATTAGAGAAGTGTAGATATTCCGCGGTAAAAAAAATCATAAACTAAAGATTTAACTCAATTCATCATCATTTTCATCATCAACAGCTTAAACAGTACACTCCTGGACATAGGTATCTATTTAGAAAAGAGATGTTTGCCTACCAGACCTGCCTCCCTAGCCAAGTTGCAGGCGTTTTTCTTTCTGCAATCAATAACGTCTAAATTCTCGTGTGTCATTGGGTAATCTTACACAAAGTAACCTTAGACAAAGTATTAGTCAATGACATACGAGAATTTGCTTGCATCTTGGCTAGGGGGGCTGACCAGACGGGTTGTATAGGGTTTCTATTAAGTTTTTCTTCTCTTTGCAGTGCAGTTATACAGCGTAGTTAGAGCAGCTCTACCTTATTTGGCTTTTACAATACCTGCGGGATGAATTTAGGTGGCTACACTCCGTAGGTATTCTTATTCTGTAACCAACGGTATATACCTGATTAACAGGAATACGCCTTGCAGCCTTCAAAAGAATAATATAAGCAATAACTTTCTTCAGGTCACTAGATCAAAACAGATTACATTAACATACATCACTACATATTATGAAAGAAAGTCCTCCGCGGCGTCAGTCTGTGTGTTCACGATAAACTCAGAAGTTACTGCACGGATTTTTATGCGGTTTTTACCAATACATAGAGTGATTCTTGAGGAAGGTTTTCGTATATAATTTATTAAAGTTTTAAGTACATTTGCAAAAATATAACGATATTTGTTGAAGACGTCAAAAAATTTAAGCCGCATATTTCAGAACAACATAGGCTATATTATATTTTCCGTAAAGAACCCGTGCGAAGCCGGGGCGGGTTGCTAGTTAAATATAGTTTGCTCTAAAATTGCGCGGTCATTCAACCGCTAACTGAATAAAAGTTTCATCAAAATACATTGATATCACGACTAATTAAGATAATTAAATTTATTCTCAGAAGACCTATTTGACATGCGAAGATTACGGTAAATAAATAATAATGTGTCTCAACCACGAGTAATATCCAAATGCAGTTAATTTCTTTGTCATGTTTTTGTTGGTCGTATTATGCCAGTAGCAAGATGTCTGCCGTAAGAAGTGCGCGCGTTTGCGCGATATTCTTTTTGTTCATACAAATATCTTACGGACAATACCAAGTGCCTGAAGTAACTGTGCAAGCGTTGAAGCCCAGAGGATTTAGAGCCTCGATACCAGGTCAGTAATTATACTTCCTTGTTTAATCAACTTACCTGTTGGATGAATGTTATTATAACTCCAGTTATTGTATTTGTTTATAGCCTGACTTTAGAAATATATTTTATGAGTATGATCTCACAAATTATCAAAAGTGTTTGTTAACTACTTTATTCAATTGCTTTATTTTTTTATATAAATACATGAACACAATATCTGAGACATAATACTAGAAAAGAAGTAATTCCCAGAAGTTATGTGTTCGTTTTACGTGGCTGAGGTCACAAAGCTTGTAATATAGCTAGGTATCAAGCGCAAAACATAAATTTTTAAATGCGATTTCATTTTGTATTGGCGAACTAGATTCCAATCAAAAATTGCATATAAGTTGAACATGAACACTTTCATGAACCGTGATAGTTAGACAGTTGAAATTTTCAGTTGATGTATTTCTGTTGCCGCTATCACAACAAATACTAAAAAACAGAATAAAATAAATATTTATGACATATACCCGGGTGCTCCCATACAACAAACGTGATTTTTTGCTCGTTTTTGCTCGATATTAATAACGGATTCGGAGATCGAATTTACAGTCCGTCATGCAAACTGCATATACCTAACTGCATAACCTACATATAAAATTTCCTTTTGATGCTTTATGTAGAAGTAGGTTTAAAATTTTAAAATTTAACTAACCATCTTGACAATGGCAAAATAGAACTGTGAATGAGAAAAGAAATGAAATAATTTATTCAGCGATTAGGTTACATGAACACTTTTGCAAGTTAAACTGTTTTGAGCAGATGAGTTTGGCCTTTATAACTGGACTTGCTCTGAGACGAAAGGACGAAACAAAGTCAGTGATCATCGTCTCTTTTAAAGTCCAGACAATCTTCTCAAATGCAAAAGACATTATATTAATAAAAAAACGACAATTACAATTTGAGTCACAAGTATCATAAATTTCATCGAATATTTGTATTTTTGATGAATGACCTAGGTACTACGCTAACTATGACATTCATATGATTAAACTACACCCACACATTTACTTCTTCTTTTGCATCTTTTGGATTATAGAGTACAGTTTCAAAATGGGTTGTCTCTTCAAAACATAAAATTTAATTCATACTTCTAATACTCTACCCTTCACTATAGTACCTTACATAAACAACAACAAAGCATTCAATAATGCGCCCGTGCGCATGGCTTCGCTTCCCGGCAAAATCACAAAGAAATGGCGCGAGTGAATTAGGAAAAAATTGCCAAAAACTGAATAGAAGCAAATAACAGAGATCTAACTAAAACTAAATATGAATTATTTTCATTGTAGTCGGTTTAAAATAATAACATTTTTGACAAAAGACCAACTAGATTCAAAGTTCAAACTAAACCAAAAATATTTCACAATTTCAGATTCTCCAAACGTGAGCTTGTTCGTATTCCAAGGAAACATTAACAGGGCGATAAGTAAATCAGGCATAGGCACCATTTCAGGGGAAATCCTCAAAGCGAAAGATGGCAGATGGACCTTCGAAGACCCCAACGTCGAACTTAAAGTTGGCGATGTGGTCAATTATTACGTTGTGGTGGTATCCAACCGAGGCGGATATGTTAAGGATAATTTAAGCTTCACCGTTTCAGGTAAGTTTGTGGTCACTGCTCTGATGTTAAGAGTCATAATCATGATGCTAAATAGAGTTAAGCTCTTTCCAATCTAATTTATCTCTACGATTGATACTATCGCGACTGCAAGTATAGCCCTTTGAAATGAGAAATATAATTTGGTGTTCTAGTTTCGTTTTTTTCACGAGATTATTATCTATACACTCTTGAAGTGATCTGACGAGGGGCGTCTTAACCTATAGTGTAGGGTATGCGGTGCACACGGGCGCAGCAGTGTTAAGAGCGGCGCGGCATTTTTAATGAATTTGCGCGCTTACTGAAGGGTGCTACGCTTACTTACTTACGCTTAACGGGCTAGAGACGCCTCTGTATCTGACAAAAATAGCGAAAGTAAACAATAACTTTTTCTCTTTAAGCTTTAGAAGATCCGTTCAGTACAGGCACAGGGACAAATCCAGTGCCTACTCCTACAGCTTGCAGACCAACGGCTACAAAACTCCGCAGTGGCGTCGCATGCGCGGGACAGACGATCTTCGAGGAGAATTTCAACACATTCAGAGAAGACGTCTGGCAAATCGAACAGTACATCCCAGTTTATTCAACGGTATAAACTGTTAGTGCTATTTAGACTCTGAAAAGGTTTTAGGCATAAATATTTAAAAAAAAACTATTCAATGATACAATTATTATTGAATATTTTTTTTGTGTGTGGAACAATTCAGTGGGACAATTCCCACACTAAGTAAGGTGTGTTGTGAGCTTTCGGAACGGTATTTTAAATAAGATCTCCTTTAACAGAAAAAAAGTCATTAGAGGTCCAATTTTCACATTTTGTTCTCAACAATGAATGTGAATTATTGGTCATAAGTGGCAAGAAAAAAGTTGCTACTTTAATCATATAGCTTTTATTTCAAGTAGGCCTTTTTAGATACTTTCTAAACTTATATTATGTTTTTTTTTTTTTTTTTTTTATGTTTGGCCCGCCAAAATGACTCTACTCTGCCTGATGGAAAGCATAAGCAGAATCCACGAGTGGTGGTCACCATACTCATTGCGAATGCAACAATGCAGCATGGCGACCCACACTATGGCGGCCTAGTGATGCTTGTGCATCTTTTAGTCTAGTTAACAAGTATGGAACTTGTTGACTAGACTAATTGTAAAAATAAAATGTCATTCCTATGGAGAAGAATCCGCAAAAAACTGTTTTAAAAAGCAGCTTTACGATAATTCGTGTACACTGTTATTTATGTATACCATAACAACGTAAAAAGCAAAAATGATAATCGAACGCATTCTCTATTTAGCTTGCCAAGAGTAGAATGATTTAAGACATAGTTACTTTTTTACCAAGTCCACTTTCATTCAAGATTATTGACACTTTTTGCAAATGCATTCATTTTTTAAATAACAGTTTATGTCATTACCAACTTCACAATGTTCGATTTGAACGTAGCAATACATAAACCCCGGCATAGTGATGACAGTGCTACCATATGGAAAAAAATTAGAGATGTGCCGACTAGTCGACGACTAGTCGGTAAAGCCAACTATCCGGCAACAATCGTAGTCGACGATTAGTCGGCGAATAGTCGGCAAAAAGCGCCGACAATTCGGCTTATTACTTTGTATGTATTTCTCAATAATATATTTGTCAATTTTTACTTTTTAATCAGTTTAAGACATTTTAAAATGTAAAACAAAACAATCTTTCTTTTGGTAACCAGTTTCTAAAATTACTTGCTGATAAAAAACATATCTGACATTCATTAAACAAAATGTTTGCTTGTAGTGTTTGCACTTTTTTTCCTTTCCACCACGAGAAATATATTCATTGAAATTGATTACACATAACATCATTAGGGTCCAATGCGACGGCGTTGCCTCTGATTTTCTAGAGGTAAACGCTGTCGTACCTCAGGGCTCCGTCCTGTCGCCCACACTGTTTCTTCTTTAGCCCACAATATTAGCCCATGGCAACATGATAATTGTTAGGCAGACAACAGCACAGTCCATGGGCGATATTTTGGACAACTTGCAGTCAAGCTGGCAGACGTTGAGGAAAAACTCCTGAGCTCAACCATGTTCTGGGCGGCATTTCTCAATGGGGCTGTCAGAATCTGGTCGAGTTCAATGTCAAGATTAACAGGTGTTCGCGTTATCTGCCAAAAAGTCTCCATTCCTTCCACTTCCACTTTTCAGAACACTCGAATGCAATAACAAGGTAAGCTCGATATCTTTGGCATGGATTTCTGCAGAGATCTTAACCCGCACGAATACGTTGAGAGTGTCACCAAAGCAGCCTCGCGGAAGCTAGGTGTTTTACGCAAAGTGAGACAGTTCTTCTCGCCCGAGCATCCATGTCTTCTTTACAAGACCCAGGTTCACTCGTGTGTGTCGGAGCCATTCTGCCGAGCTTCGAAGCTTGGATAGGGAGGACCAACTGTGTCACCTACCGATTCACTCAGGTACTCACCGGGCACGGTTGCTTCGGATAGTATCTGAACAGAATCGGACGTGAGGCTACGGCACAATGCCATCACTGCGGGTCCGACCGGGAGTCTGTCCAGCACACTCTGGAGGACTGCCCTGCGTGGGAGTCCGAGTGTCGAGTCCTGGTCGGACAGATCGGACGAAACCTGTCACCACCAGCATTGTTTGCGGCAATGCTGGCGAGTAGTTAGGGATGGGAGGCCGCGGTCTCCTTCTGTGAAGACGTTATGCTTCAGAAAGAGTCCCCAGAGTGGGATCGGGAAAGGGCCGACCCCGCTCGCAGGAGGTGACGAAGGGGACGTGGTAGAGGCCGCTAGCTCCCCAGTCGTCGCTGAAGGATCGTTCTGGCCACATCTAGGGGAGATGTGGCCATTACAAACGACCCGAGACCGGTGACACCCTGTTGCGGCCGGGAAGAGTCGTCTAAGGCGGGTCGGTGTTCCGACTCTTACTGCGTAGAGCGGTAGAAGGCGCAACAGCGACCCGCCCCGGGGGTGACTATGGTTACCCATGGATGTACCTCAGTCATGAGATATGGCAGGAGGGTTTCCAGAAGCCGCTGATGCGTTCCTAGAGTTCCTCCCGACTGCCGAGGTAGGCCGCCGCGGAGTTTAGTGGGTAGACCGATTCGTCGAGTCCCACAACCGCGCCCTTCGTGTGTCACCCCTCCACGGAGGGTATGGTGCACAATGCATACCCCGCGTAAAAAAAGGAAGAAAAAAGGTTCGCTCGTGTGTGGAGTACTGTTCTCATCTTTGCGATGGTGTCGCACAGTATATGTTACGCTCTCGACCGGTTACAGCGGCGAGCAATCCGCATTGTCGACAGTCCCTGTCGGGTAGTGAAAAGCATCTCACCAGGCCGCCATAGTGTAAGTCACCACGCTGCATTGTCCTGTGACCTACCTACTACCTACATTGAGGATGGTGACCACCATCTTGGATTCTGCTCATGATTTCCATCAGGCTGGGCAGAGTCATTTTGGCAGGCGTACTGAATAGGGTGAGACGGTTTTTTGCGCCCGAGCATCTGTGTCTTCTTTATAAGACCCAGGTTCGCTCGTTCGTGGAGGACTGTTCTCATCTTTGTGATGGATTCACGCAGAATTTGCTTGATGCTCTTGATCGATTGCAGCGGCCAGCAGTGCGCATTATCAACAGTCCCGATGCCACCGAGTCCCTTGAGCCTTTGCACTTGCGGAGAGATATCGCCTCTGGGACAGTCCTCTAGCGTGTTTACCCTGGACAGTGTTCTGAAGAGCTCTTCCAAGTGATCCCACTTTCTCCCATCTTCTACAGGACAACACGTACTGGCATTGGAAGTAACCGCTTCAGAGTCGTAGAAATACGCTCTGGAACTAAACGGTTCCGTTCTGCCTTGCTGTGCCGAGCAGTTATAAACTGCTCTGGCACTACCAGCGCTCGTGTTTCCCTTCCACTATGATCCCGGGTCCTTTAGGCGGCGTGTGAAAATACATCTTACTAGGCCGCCATTGTGTAGGTCGCTATACTGCATTGTCTGCGTTCGTAGTGAGCATGGTGTTGGATTCTACTCAAGCTTTCATCAGGCTCAGCAGAATCACTTTGGCAGGCTATCAAATACAAAAAAAAACATTGTCCACTTGTTTAAAAAACATCGGCACAAGAGATTTTATTTTTCATTTCACTCTTCACTTCAATCAACAATAATAATAATATCTTTACACAAAAATATTTTTTACACTAAAACACCGCTCCGACTCCGACCCTTACAGAAGTAAAAATGAAGAAACAAGGTTCGCAGGCGGCGTTTGCGACTGGGGCGCGAATCAGCTGTAAACGAAGAGTTACGGAAATGTCCGAAACCACGATCGGTTTGGCCGATTAGTCGGCCGACTAGTCGGTCTTTTTAGGGCCGACTAATCGGCTAGTCGGCAAAAGTAATGATCGGCCCATCTCTAAAAAAAATCATAGTCAGATGCTTATATTTTATTAATAAATACAGTTAGAGACTATGATGCTCTATAAAGTAATTAAGTAGGTAATATAGATTAAATTATAGAGCGAATGTCTATTAAACAAAAACTAGTTCATGACTAAGCAGTATCCGGGGATTTTTTCGTGAGCGATTGAAATAAAAAATACCGGTTTCGTAGAAATGATGATGAAGGTAATTACTTCATACATATTTTTTATACTTTATTTACTGAGGAATATTTTTATTAGCCTTGTCAGTACTTTTGGTGCTGAGTTAATAACTAAACCATTCTAATCTTATTAGCCAGTTTTCTTTAATTAATGTTATTTGTCACTCTTACAATGCGACAATTATACAATATCACACTAATCTAAACCTATATAAAGGCGAAAGTTTGTGAGTGTGTATGTTTGTTACTTCTTCACGCAAAAACTACGGAACGGATTTGGTTGAAACTTTACAGTAATATAGCTTATACATCAGAATAACACATAGGCTACTATTTACCGCGATTACCGACATATACGCGGGCGGAGCCGCGGGCAAACACTAGTAAACAATATGGGAAAAGAGTAACGGACTTGTAAAAACCACAAAGTAGGGTTGCGAGTTGTTCCACCGTATACCTTAAACCTTTACTTACCTTTAGTATCTTAAATTTACGACTATATCCCCGAAACAGTAATGTTTAAAACATTACAAGAATTATAATTTAGTTTCATTAGGTTTTGGTACCTAAACTATGTAAATATATGTATTTTCAGTATTTAACTATTATTATTATTTTTACGGGAATTAACGCGATCACTTATTTCAAGGTATTACATGCCGTGGTCAGCCTGTGACCACGGCCAGTGCAACCTGGTCGAAACGTCAGGCAAAACAGAGGTATGTAATACCTTGAAATAAGTGATCGCGTTAATTCCCGTAAAAATAATAATTATTACATCATGGAACGCGAAAGTTTAAAAGTTAGTATTTAACTATTATGTCTAAAATATTACAGTAATATAAATTACTAGCTGACCCACGCAACCTCGTTTGCGTCTCCTGTTGCCCGTAGTGTGATAATTTTCCCCCGTTTTTGAAACATTTTTCATTGGTGCTCCGCTCCTATTGGTCGTAGCGTGATGATATATAGCCTATATCATTCTTCGATAAATGTACTAACCAACACTGAAAGAATTTTTCAAATCGGACAAGCGGTTCCTGAGATTAGCGCGTTCAAACAAACTCTACAGCTTTATATAATAGTATAGATTACAAAAAACTTGTTATCTCCAGGAGTTCCCGTTTGTGTCGTACCAACGTTTGTCACAAGACCCAACAGTAGCGGTGACTGGAGGCAACCTTCGGATCACTCCAAAACTGCAGCAGAGGCTACCAGGATTCACTGATTCCTCTATCTACAGTGGATCCCTTAATATCTTTAGTGGGTAAGCAGAACTGACCTGACAGCAATGATGGCGTATCATGTTAAACGGTAACTTCACCGCTTTTACTTCCTAGTGCGCTGAGTGTTGTGGGTTCGGTCCCCACATGGGACAATCCTGTGTGATCCTGTGTGGTATTCTTTGTGTCCTATCGATGGATGTTTGAACTAAGTTGTGAGTAATGCGCAATGGGAAAGATATTACTCGAGACCTAAAAGACTGTTTAGTTGCATAGTTATATTTATTAGTGGATTACCAATAAAACACTTGATATAGAAATCGATCTCGAAAAGTTCTTACACAAACAAAACTTTTTCGGTTTTGTTTGTGTAAGAACTTTTGTAAAATTTAGTTTTTAGTCGTTATTCTTGTTTTAATATAGATTTTTAGTTTCCCTGCTGAAAATTGATTGTTTTGTTTTGTTCCAGATGTACAGCTCCTGCAGAAGCTTGTATGAAAGATGCGTGGGGTGCGAGCATCCTTCCACCTATCGTTAGCGGTAGAATCACCTCCAAAGCCTTCGCTTTCACATATGGAACTGTGTACGTGAGAGCTAAACTGCCGCAGGGAGACTGGATTTATCCAGGTTAGAATTGTCTCCAGCATCCTTTCACTTATCGTCAGCGGTAGAATCACTTCCAAAGCCATCGCTTTCACTTTCACATATGGAACTGTGTACGTGAGAGCTAAACTTCCGCAGGGAGACTGGATTTATCCAGGTTAGAATTGTCTCCAGCATCCTTCCACCTATCGTCAGCGGTAGAATCAACTCCAAAGCCTTCGCTTTCACATATGGAACTGTGTAGTGAGAGCTAAACTGCCGCAGGGTGACTGGATTTATCCAGGTTAGAATTCTCCTCCTTACATTCTTATTTCATAATCAGATCTTGAAATTGACCATTGATGTGTCTATTTCAAAAACTGGTCCTGGTTCATGATATACACAAAATAATACACATAGCTAGTTATATTTTCAAGAACTCCTTTACTAGTCACTGGAACATAGATTGCGGTGATAAAGTTCACTTACAAAAAACAACGAATACACAGAGTCGCAACAACTATTTGTTGTTCACAAAAGCAAATACGAAGCGTAGTAGTGAAGCAACCACTACATTTCATTTTATATTTTGATACTAGTGGACACAAAAATAAATGCTTTCACTAAAATAAATCGGCTACATAACAACTCACCACTATGTTCTAGAAATCCTGCTTGAGCCGTTTTTGAAGAAATACGGAAGCACACATTACAGTTCTGGAGTTATAAAGATAGCATCAGCTCGAGGCAATAGAGAGCTCACCAGTGGCAATACGGACTATTCAAATAAGGTAAGAAACTGTTTTGATTTGAACACCTTGACAATAGATCTATTAGGCAATAATAATTTTATTCTGTACACGATCGTATTCTCTGGACTTAACTAACGAAATAAGTTTTCAAAATCACAATAAGATCGATAAAGCAATGGTGATGCTGATGTTCTCCTAGCCGATTTTGGCCACGGCGGCACTCAATGGAGACCAGGCAACTACGCAGGAGATAGTATGAGTATAGTGCGCAAACACAGGTGCACTCTCTGTTCCCTCACTCTCATAATACGATTGGAATACCAGGGAGAGATCAGGAGCAGGACCGACAGCTTTACGTGCTGTCCAAGGCACGAGGGCTAAGACCCCAACTTCCAAACTCCGAGGTGTTATTAAGCATATCTTTAATCATAAAAACTCAATAACACTTTTTTGTCAGTTCACTTCACAAAATCAGGCATTTATATTTTAACTGCAAAATAACGACTTGAATCTTATAGGGGCATATGGGTACTAATTTATTATTTATCTAATTATAGATGCTTTTTGGAGGACCAGTCATGGACCTCCAGTGTTACGACACTCTCTTAGGGAGCAAAGCGTCTAGCAACGGCCGGCAGTGGGGTGATGACTTCCATGAATATGTTTTGCGATGGGCACCAGGTAACAATCATAGCTAAATTCTGGATAAATAAGGATTTTTAAGACAAGCTATATATATAATCTGGAATACAGAAGCGCTGTAAAAGAAACAGTGGCAATTGCGAAGACTGAAAAGTTCGACCTGGAAATCTACTATTTACGATGTGGTGAAATATTATTTCATAAATGCGATAAAAGCAATGACAGACAGACAATGACTCCTGACCATCATCATTAGCCTATTGCTGAAGTTAATGCTGTCAAAATGAGCACTAATTTGTTCCCACAAAGCAAAATAATTACTTATTCTTCGTTTCAAATGGAGTACTTCAAAAGTTCATGGTTTGTTAGTTCTGAGTTTAGAATTAAAAGCTACGAAATAAAAACATGTTTTACAGTGCTTCATTACCTCTACAGAACGTATAACTCTATCGGTTGATGGAGTGGAATGGGCACGAGTGGAACCCACAGCCAGTGGTCTCTCCGGGCGCTTCCCGCAAACTTGTTCAACACTACCACGCACTCTTCTCGCTGCTGGCACTAAGATGGCACCATTTGACGATCATGTAAGTTCCAATTATTTTAATCGAAAATTTTCTTTTAACTATTATTTGCTATGAGAAATATCGTATAGTACATTGGCAAACCTCGCAGGATCGCGAACGATGAATTCTATAGACGTCTAATCCTAAAACGGCAAGATAATGTATTTAGTTTTACTTTGAAAGATTCAGAACATTTTATTTTAACTATACATTTCTGCTCTATGCAAATATCTGCCTTTTTTTGTTTAATGTGAAATGACTCTACTTTGCCTAATGGAAAGCATAAGCAGAATCCAAGAGTGGTGGTTGTAGCAATCTGTGGCTACACAAAAGTAAATGATTAGTCTGGCATAATTACAGTCAGTAAGTCTTGTCCAATTTAGCTGTAAGGTATCACCTTGTGTCCGTTGTATTAATATACCAATAAAAGTGCATCCTCAAGCAAAGATTGGTTCTTTCACTCAGCATCAGCATCCATCCAAAAGCAACCTCAAAAGATATACAGTCCACAAACAAACAAGCAAACAAACAGTGGTCACCATACTCATTGCTCGTGCAGACAACGCAACAATGCAGCATGATGATGATGACCCACACTATGGCGGCCTAGTGATGCTTCTGCCTTCTCAAATGAGCTGTATATTCTCAGGCAAATTAATCAATATATTGATTTCTATTTCCAGTTCTATTTAACCCTTGGGGTGGCTGCAGGCAGTATCACGGAATTCCCAGACGGTGTACAAACATCAGGCAGCCGGCCAAAGCCTTGGACTAACACTGGCAGCAAAGCAATGTTACACTTCTGGGAAGACCTGGACTCCTGGTTCGCCACGTGGAACCAGCCACAACTACTCGTCGATTACGTTAAAGTGGTTGCCTTATAACGCTCTCTGACTGATTTCAAACAGGTCTCAATGTGTGAACATATTTTTAAAGAATCAATGTTGGTTTTCTACAAAATAGCGCTTTTTTGCTACAAAGTGCTTAGCGTTAGCGCTTTTTTAGATAGTAAAGTTCCAAGTCGTGTTGACTTACAACAAGAAAATGAACATGAAGCAATCTACATTTAGACTTTAATAAATACATTTAGACATTTTCTCAGCTAATCGGATGCTCTAGTGCAAGTGTCATGTACATCAAATTGTCTCGACGGCATTCGGGCATTACGATAGGCGAAACTTTCGATGTAGGCCAATATTTCAGGGTCTACCCTCAGATTGTAAGCAGCTCCCAGTGCCTAGTAATATAAGATCATATTCTCCATAATCTTTTTTTTTTCAAACGTTTTTTTATTTGATAGTTCAATGACCAATGCATTTAGAAACTATTATTTTATTACATTTATTTACTTACGCAATTTATTACTCTTAATGACTTCAAATTGCTAGTCAAACGAATCTGTGTGTGTTGTGATTACATACGCTTGATACGTGTATTAAAATATTGATAGAAGAAATTTTCGTAAGTATTTATTTTTATATCCACTACTTCCATTATTCCCAACAGTCCCCTTGATCACTGTCCCCCACCCCAGGTGACATATTTTGCCAGGTATTCAGTTCCGAATAGTGCCAGAGAGGAAAACTGATACCTTTTTTCTCAATTGTCACCCTAAAGCTAGTGAAATTCTTGGGTTGTGGTTGCAGTGGGTGACAATACTAACCCAACCTACCGTTGTAATTTTTGCATCTCTCCTCCCTACTGTTACGGGTGACAATTCAGAAAAAAGTTTTTAGCTGCCCCTCTGAAACGCATGAACAGTTGGGAAAATTTGTCACCCATGTGAAAACTTGAAAAAACTCCCATTCAATCTGTTTTGCTACTGGTTTATAAGCTACTGGGAATATGACAGTAACTTGATATTTACCAACGATTTGTCACGCGAATTAACATAGTAGCTTTAAGGGAATATAATGAGTAAAAAATAAATAAAATCACATTGGAACTATTTTTATTTGCAGGGTGTACATAGCTATTCCCATAGCACACTTAAGAGTTGCTGTGACACACAGTTCACACTTTGACTATTAGGAAGCGTTTGACACTGTCTTAACAAACATTTACTAAAAACCAATCAAGTATCAAGACTTTCTTTAAATTAAACTTTAACAAAGAGATCCTACTTCTGCGATATACAGAGTGTAACAGAAGCTGTAAAGCTTTTTTATTGCCATTTATGTTTTTCTTGTATTGTAAAAGTACTTTAGCATTTTTTGCGAAAATGTATTTTAAATTAAGCGAGCGAGTAGTCGCATATGATTACTATAACATCTCATGATTGACGAACAACACTAGCACCACACCCTTAGATACCACACCCAAATCGAAAAGGGCGCGCTTTCCTGGCCTTCTGTTCGTGTGTCCCTATTCACAAATTTCCTATACAGATGGCAGGAATTTGAGAGAAATAATGATACACATGAAAAAATCTGAGGACATAAACAGGGTAGGGTTCTCTTTGATAATATAATATGCCCAAAAGTCTGAAACAAAGATAACAACACTCCAACACCACCCTGACAAACCGAGACAGTGCAAAACACTTTGAAAACTATAAATATTATTTACCTGATTTTATTTTACACTTTCACTATTTTACAAAGAGGTGAAAACAGTTCAAGAGATGTATTTAGAATACAAAATATTGTTTCAGATTGTGACCGTTACCGATTTAAATTGGGAAACTTTTTTCCTTACTCATAATCGCAACGATCGCACTCCCAAACAACCTTATAAAAGACTACAAATACTTTGATCAATTATTATTTTTATATATATAATTTCAAATACATTAAAACGTTAATAATCTTCTACAATCTTCTCGAAATGCCCTAAGTGCCTTAATACTACAGAGAGTCAATCCCCTACTACATTTACATGTAGGTTTAGATTTTAAAACATCAAATATCTTATGTTAAGTTATAAAAACATGTGTCTAGCGAATATTGTCTGCGCCTTCATACTGTGATGAGTTTTCACTTTTATGCTACGCGGTATGATCAAAAATCACACCAGCCTGAACTAACTTGTTTATGACGTTTAAAGATTTAGTGTTGCCAATTTGGGAACTATTTCCATATTTAATAGTCAATAAACAATAGTACACAATTCATAGGCATATAATATACCAGTAATTAAATAAATATCGTGAATCAACAAAATGTCAAAATAAAATTGATAACTTGTTTACAGTTACCTCTAGAGGAATATTTTAGTCTTAAAGATAAAATATATTTTTTTTTTTTAAAACAAACTTTTACTGGAATGCCTCGTGACGAATCAAACGAGTCCAAACTCGATGATGTTGCGACGTTTCTTTACAGAGTGCCTATGGTCACCTTCCAGCTCTAGCATCAGATCAGCTCCATTATAATATTGTAATGTCACGCTGTTTATATATTATATATGGTTGCAAATTTTCAGCAAAATCGGTTGAAGATATCTGCATCAAAATTGAGTTGCAAGATTCCACCTAAACATACATAAAAAGCTTGTAATAAATGGCCGCTATTTTTGGATAGGTTTATTAATGTTTGCATACCGTTTGACTTTCAGGTTTACCGAACCCATATTTAAATGTTAAATAAATATGTTCTAATTTATTGAAAGTTTTAAATAGTTATATAAATTGCACGAGTACATTTTATACTTTTATGAAGGTAGTACCTACATTTGTCTGGCCAGAGTAGCAAGCCAAAGCTTTCTATCCAACAGGTCATGTCTAGCCAGTGCATTACTAAAGGTTGTTAATGATGTTGGCGATGGTTCATGCGGCATTCGCTAGACGCATGTTCATATGAGGACGACAGCTAAATGATAATAGATCATTATACCCTTACAGATATGACTTGGGATCACATACAAACTTTACATAATACTTCTAATTAATAAAATCTTGATCGTTGAATGACTAACATCAAAACAAATGTTTGTCAGCACCCGAAAGATTTGACATAACTGATAGAATTTAATTAGCCATTCAAAAATCGACCTTTAGTCACACTTTAAAAGCACATATTTGTAAGAAGCTAACAATAAACATATAACATTGACTTACATATATTATGACGTCACGTGATATTAAATTACTGTCCAAGCGACATATCTAGATAATACCATCTCTTTTGGGAAAGAATTTCGTGCAAGCGAATTCCACCCTAAGGTGTTACAACACAAGTGTTATTTTAGTATAAATGAGGACATAAATTCGTATAATTAATAAAAAGTGCTAGAAACTGCGCATTTAAATAGTCACATGATTTAAGAGCATTTTACCCCGTTAGCTTATAGCGGGTACAGTTATTTCTCGTTCAGTGCTAAGCAAATTGAGTAAGACGAAATAGTCATAGACAAAATGTCTTCAAATATAAAGACAAATATGAGATAAAAATTAATTACAGCTCAAAGTTGGCATGGACAAATACATAACTTTGTAAGATATACCAACTTACATTTATATAGTTATATTTGTAAACAGACTATTTTGCATGCAGTAATTTTAATCTCGTTACATCTCAAAAACCTTTCAATATTCATATTATAACATTTAACTTAGGTAAAAATTACTATGATCCATTCGTGTTAAGATAAAACCCTACCTTGATCAATCGGGTTCCAAGCATTTAGTGTTTCATACGAACGCATGGACTCTCAACTGGTCAACGGGACTTGGTCAATGTCACTATTTTCTTACAGCGAATGGACTATAGTGATGCACCGAACTGCAGCAACAGTAATGGACAACTAATTTAATATTCCTATAACTGTATTCGTTAAGTACAATGTCAAGATTATTATTATTTGCTGCCGTATTCCTACGACTACGTCGAAATAGTAGGTATATATGCTTTTATCATTTTTAATAATTTCATTGTTATACATATTTCATTAATAAAAACACTCATTGCTACATTTTATCAAGCCAATGTTGCAAATAAAGACTTACAAAAAAAACAATTTTTCATATTTAATGTTTTTTTTTTCACTTAATACTACCTGAAATCGGCTTTTTGTCAATCAATCAAGACATTATTCCGTCCATGACTATATCTTTTTTTTATTTTTTTTATTTATGTTACAAGTAATGACATTAAAATAATACACACACTAAACAAGCACCTTCTTAGACCAATCCAGTTGAGGTTTTACATTTATACTCCTTGCATAATACATCACTAACATAACCTTTTTAACACCTACATACATCGAAATATTAAACACGATAATACTCTCAAAGCAATAGCTACCATCTTGCTATTAGAAATAAAGATCAATTTATAAAAGTTTTTTTTTGTTTATAAAATGCACAATATCCTGTTTTAACCTCTATTTAGATATAATGTAGGCTGATTTTTCTAAAGACCGTAGTTCACTTAAACGATATTGTTCAGTAAAAGAATGAACATTGAAATATAAGCTTGAAGTCATGCTAATAAGGTACATTTTACAATGATGTTAGACTTCAGCAGAGTTGTGGATAGCAAGCTGCCTGCGAACTGTAGATGTATTTTGCAATTGCATGGTCCGTTTGCTGACCTTTGTGATATCGTATAAGCGAATTACGACCTTATGCCTATCGGAATTAGGTTCTAGTTACAAAAACGTTAAAGTTACCGTTCTTGTAACATCAAACCCAAATATAGCAAACAAATATAGGCATATTGTTGACTGATATACGTAACATTTAGTAGGTATGTGTATTACATAATATAATGACGTCATAAGTGTCTACACATTCATTTTTTGAGTTCACAACTCTAATGTAATATTTGTCGTATAGTTTATTGAGTGATTCTCAACAACTAAATATTCAAAGCGATTACAATACACTTAAGACCTTGTACGATCCTTCGGGGCTAAGATATTTCATCACAGCCAACAGTCCTTTCCAAAACATGTCGGAAATCAAAATTCTTTTTTTTTAAACATTGATATTTATGATTTTTTGAATTTTTTTAGATATGATTGAATATATCTTATTCTATAATAACAAATGAATAGACGCAGTTGATAGCGTGAAAAAAGCAATATTTGTGAAAGATGTGTATATTATAATGAATTTAATTACAAAAAGTGAAGTTCTGATACGTTTACTTACATTCAATCACGCATTAATATCAAAAAGAGATAAGGGACACGAACTAGTTTTTTTTCTAGATAATAAAACACGTAATATCGATAGTTGCATAGAAAAACATTGTAACTCGAATTTAGATATTTTCTTGACTGAAAATTGAAATTACACAATAACTAAGTTACAATATTTTTCTAAGCAAATGTTAAATATTTTATAAAGATTATTGTGTGCTAGTTATACAGGTATTACGTCAAATGTATAATGACATGGCAGTATCTATTATAAACTACTAATATTATTTATTATCTTTTAAAAATCAAGATAATTTTAATGTGGTCCTTTTTTAATACAATCAAAGTCCACCTGTCAAATTTGGAATAAAATTCTATACTACTAGAAAAGATTAAAAGTCAGCCTAAAATTATTGTATGTAAGAAAAATTTTCTACAGTAAAAGGTCGTTTCACCCTTTGAAAAAGGGATGATACTGGTCAGGTAATCCCGAAATAGTAAAACCAATTTCTCTCTTCTCTCTCTTCAATAAATCAGTAAACAAATTTCTTGAAGACTTTTACCCTCTACTTAGATGTGGATCTAATTATATTGGTTCCAGCTACATTCACTTAAGAAGAACTTACTAAACAGACCTCGGGTCTGGGATAAGACTAACCAATTTAAAAGTTTCAGAGCGTTACAACCAGCTCACACTTTCAATACAACAATCGCATTTGTTTTCTAAATCTTGCATTTCATTACAATACATGTCAGTTGCTAGAATATTATACATATTCTACTGTTCGACCCTAAAATACGACCACACCATTTTGCAACAGCCTGTATATTCTAATCACAAAGACAACAATACAAATTGTTAGTAACTGTACGACAGACAATATTTCGAATACATATTTTTTCAATAATAATTTGTTAGTTATTTACCAAGCTATTTACATAGCAAAATAAACACATATATTTCATACTACATATAATATTATAGTGTAGGTGTCGCAGCCAACTAGTTTAGTTAGCCGTTCAATTAACGGCCTAGCCTAGCTTTTTACTAAACAGCGTCGTTTAACTAGCGGTTAGGTTAAGTTGTTTTTTTTAAACAAATTAAGAATTTGCTATTAAAACAAAAAAAACCCTTACCTAACCTTTATAACGAACGGCGCTGTTTATTAAAGAGGTTAGAATGTTGATTGCACGACTAATTAAGCTAGTTAGCTGCGACAGATATACAGAGTGATTTAATTCTATAATTTCAATAAAAAACACAATTGTTTTTAACGCGTCATAGTGATGTCTAGAAATAATATATGTTTAATATGTAATGTTTATGTCATTGTTTTGTTATATTTTCTCTGATGTGTTTTACGGGTCAGGAACCGTCTCTGTTTCGAAATTGGTCAAGAATCTGTTTTTAGTACAATAATGTACAAATAAGAATTTGTACTTCATAATATTTGTCGTATCAAGTCGAAAACTAAACTAATTTATCTAAGTGTTTTTATTTCAAAAATGTCGCACATGTCGACATAAAATTACTTGCTTGAAATCAAATATTAATTAAATTTTTCTTCTCAAAATAAATAACTTTGTAGGTAAGTAATAACTTCCTGGATAGTAAAAAAAATATATTAAAATAATGTCACTGACAACGATGAACTAGTCTATCCTTTGTATTTCAATATCATGATTTAAAAACAAGTAGTTTTATAAATGCGTCTGAGGTATATTAAACTATATACCCCCATTCTATTCTAAGATTGCAGAGTTTAACAAAATACAAAATAATTACATTAATCAGTGAGATTTGATACCATTACAACAACATTTTAATCTATAAAAACAAAACTATGCAATCTTAGAAATACCAATTACACTATTTCTACCATAAACTACAAACATTTACTTTCACAATTCATTTTCTAAAAAAAATTAAAAAGGCACGTAAAAACATAAACCGCGAGATCCGAGCGCGCTCTGGTAAAAATTAAAAAAATAATAAATTCACTAATTCCGCTTACTTAAAATAAATAATAGACATAGGACAGGACACACACGTAAATACTGTTTAGCTGAAACTCTCGTCGAGTTTCGCGTCATAAATGGTAAAAAGGGGACTTCCCGTCCTACATTACCGACAGGCCCGTTTAAACGAACTGTATACGAACTTGGGACTTGTCGGCGAGACGTTCGGGTGTCGGCACTTACTGCGCCTTCCCCTCCGGCTTGTGTCATACGAACTCCATCGCGTCCCGGGACTTGCCCGAGAACTTGCCCAGGGCTCGCTTCTTGAGGGTACGCTCGATAAGCTTTTTCACTTCGCTGAATATGAACACGCTCGAAGTCAGGCATACCAGGAATATTAAATCTGAAAGTAATAATAACATTTTCTTTTTGAAATAATTTAAGTAAGGTAAGAGGATAATGACATGATTTCAGCGATCCAAGTTAGATATTCTAAAGTTTTTCGTTTAATTTAAATGAAAACGTATAATGCATTGAGTTCGGTATAACAAATTAATTGAGTAATACATATAATGAAACAAGTATGTGGATGTGTTGTTGTGGAGTTCTGTAAGTATGTATTTGTAATCTGAATATGCGTGTATGTGTGTGTAGCGGTGTATGCATGTTTGCCTGCGTATTACAGAGCGTGTGCATGTATGTGTAAAGTGCAGGACCAGAAATTTACTATCGTTTATTTAAATATTCACAATAAATCAAATTACATACTACATTTTATTATTAGAAATGAAAAATAAGGAAAAACAATTGTACATAACTAACAATAAATAATAAAACAACTAAAATCTCACCATGTCCAGTGAGCGCTTCGGTTTGAAACACTTTTTGCAACGGTGGGAAGTATATCACCAGCATTTGTCCCACCAGGCTCAAGGTAACAGCGATGAGGAACATCTTGTTGGAGAACAGGCCAACTTGGAACAACGACTTGGTCTGAGAGCGGCAGCTCAACGCGTTAAACATATCGAAGAGTACGAAGCATGTGAAGGTCATTGTGGTATCTCGAGGAGTTATTTTATTGTCTGACATCTGGAATTAAATTTTATATGTGGATTAGGATGAATTTCGTGAGTTGTCTTGGCGATGTTCTAGTATTGGCTGTGTTGATTTTCTTTTCTGAATTAAGCAACAACTGTACACTTCTACTTTACAAAGTTTATTACAGACTAGCTGAGCCCCGCAGTGTTACCCGCAGTACGACATCAACTGCGGGAAACGCCGTGGGGCAAAGCTAGTTTAAAAAAGGTAGCCTAAGTTACTTCTTATATCATCAGCTACATATTAGTCATTATATGTTTATAGTGATTATTGTTTATTATATTAGTGAAAGTCCCGACAAAATCGGTCCAGCCTTTCCAGAGATTAGCCGGGACAAACAGCCAGCCAGACAAAAAAAATAAAAATTGATGAGTGTATCGTATTTTTTTTGCGTTTAGTGAAATGCTGTTAATTTGTAATTACAAACAGACATTTCAATTTTATTTATTTGTATAGATTTATAGATGTAAAGATGATTATATTTTACAGATTGTGATCCACAACCTCTTATAGTTCTGGTCCAGTTCTCGAAGTCGGTTTTTTTTTGTTAAAATTTGTGATTATTTTTACACTCCTCCTCAATAATAATTCATAGATACAAAGTTTTTTCTTCACGTATTAATGTAAAGATTCTCAGAGCTGTTTATAATAAACACAAAATCCATTAACTTTAAACAAGCCATTTCTGTAGATTAGATTATAAATAGTTATCGTACAAGAAAACACTTTGTTAAACGAAACGTCTACAAGTAATCTGACTTAAGCATACATATTTGTACTTTTTTATTCAAATAATTGAAATAAGGAATATTGTACGGGCTCGTACATGATTTGATGACTCCGCACTTAACAAAACTATATATAGAATAACATGACATTTTATATGTGGTGTGCAATATCGATCATTGAACTAAGGCTACGTCCGCACAGCAGGCGGCTTGCTTAACGCCTAGCGCCTAGTGGCTAGCATCCTGGCTACTTGCTAGGATATATGGTCGCTAGGTGTCTCGGTCATTTGCTTGTCGGAACGGCGACGAGATGTCACTTTCAAAAATAGCTCTAAAACTGCTACTTACAGAAAATTCAACTCTAAAATATACAATTTCATGATTTTCATGGCCTTATCCATCATGTTGGGTTCATGATATAAGTAATTCACAGTCAAGTCAGGGGGAGTTTAATGTTCTGTATAAACAATGGAGGAAGGTTCGTATATCATTTGTAACATTTTTGAGTTTATTGGCTAAAATATAACGATATTTATTGAAGACGTCGCGTCGGAAAAAATTAAGCCGCACATCTTCTCGGGGTAACATAGGCTATATCATATTTGCCGTAATGAGCCGTGCGAAGCCGGGTTGGGTTGCTAGTTAAAATATAAATCGCTTATCAATCGTTGAAGGCAATGATGTATTATAGTTTAATAGGTACTTTTAATGAGTATTCTAATCAAGTCCCTTATTATTCTCGATTAGTTTTGAAATAATTAATACTTATCAAACTCTGATAGAGTACTAGTAAATGCTTTTATATACTATAATTAACCAGTACTGAAATTAAAAATTATTGTTTCTATTATTGAAATGTATGTATGTTCCTCTTTTAGTTATCTATTATCGTTTACGTTTGTAGAATGGCAACTTTTCAAGGGAGGTAGGTCATAAAGACGAGTTTTTAATAAAACAACTCAGGACTTTGAAACATTTGTATTTCCTAATTCGTTAAATGGTAGCACCGATATCTTATAATACTAAGTTTAAAAACTTGATTTTCTACACACGACCGTCTAAACTACAATAAGACCATGTTCAGATGATGAGCGCTCAACGCGCGTTTTACCAACGCGCGTTTACAACTACATATGCATGGCCTAAAGCGGATCCAATATCCGATATGGCAACAAGATGGCGGATAAGCATACCAGACCAGGATCACTAATTACTTTAGAAAGAAACCAGTCAGATATGTCTTCTTGGTCCTCTGATTACGGCTAAGTAAAAATATTAAATATATTTGTTAGTTTCTTTTTATTATTTATGTGTCTATCAAAATAACTACACTGCCTGATGAAAAGCATGCGCAGAATCTAAGAGTGGTGGTCACTAAACTCATTGCGAATGCAGACAATGTAACAATGCAGCATGGTGACTGGAAGGGCTATAGAGATGCTTTTGCATCATTGAGCATTATTTTTTAATCTATACTAATCTATACTTAATATTATAAAGCTGAAGAGTTTGTTTGTTTGCACGCGCTAATTTCAGGAACCGCTGGTCGGATTTGAAAAAATGTTTCAGTGTTGGATAGTACATTTATCAAGGAAGGCTATAGGCTATATATCATCACGCTAAGACAAATAGGAGCGGAGCACCAATGAAAAATGATATCCACTCGGACCCAATCCGCCGCCGGCGAACCGGGCGGCGGAGGCGCGCCTATCAGCGCCTCATGCCGCCCTGAGTGTGGCCGCGGATGGTCGGGACGGGCTTTCCCCTCCATCCGCTCTAGTGGCCACCCGCGAGGGGGCGACGTACGCGTGTGCCGTACGTCGCCTAAATAGAGTTTTAACAGCAGACGGTGCCCGCTTCAGTGCGGGCAAGCGCTGGGAGGTGTCCGGACGTGTTAATAACTGCAGTTCCCGGATTCCTCCCTTCACAGGCGCAGAGTGGCACACCGTGTGGTTTTAGTCGGTTCGAGTCCGACACACTGCCCCGCCGCAAGCCCCGGTGGGGTGACGGTCCGAGGGGATTTCCACACGATAAAAAAAAAAAAAAAAAGAGTAACAGATTATCATGGTATGGTTAGTTAATGGTTTGTGATCAAGAAAACACGGTAAATTGATGACGATGATAAAAGTTGGATAGACTATGTAAGAGAGGATACGGCTAGAAAGGAACTGATGTAGAGAGATAAAATAATGGAAAAAGTTTCTTTGACTTTAAACAAGCATAATAAGGTTGTCTTACACATGTAATATTTACTATTTAATTTTAATCTATCAACATACGTAAATAATGCAAATAATGACAAATTTTAACAAAAAAAACCGACTTCAATCTGGACCAGCTTTCAAATAAAAAAAGAATCATCAAAATCGGTTCACCCAGTCCAAAGTTATGAGGTAACAAACATTAAAAAAAAAACAGTCGAATTGAGAACCTCCTCCTTTTTGAAGTCGGTTGAAAATATTAGTATTAGCACTACACGTTTTTAATTTCAGGCGCTTTAGTGACTTCAGGAACCGGAGGCGGTGGCGCACTAGAGTCACTATTCGTTGCCAACAAAATTGCTAAAATAAACAACACGATGACAACACCGACAAGTATTAAAGTCATCTTGAGATTCTTCCACCAAAATCTTCGCTTGAGTCTCGTCGCGTTGTTTGCAAACGCATAAGTTGAATCCTGCAATGTATTGGAGCGATCCTCTAACTCTGATAATTTATCTTCTCTTTCCAAGACCTTTTCAACGTTGGCAGCCATGATGTTAACCACTTCGTCAACTTGAGCTTTGGCTAGCGTCAGACGATTGTAGCTCACACTTTGGGTAGGGTCTTGGTCATCCATTTTGATTTCTTTGACTATATATCACGTTACGTTTCGTCTACAATTCGGTTTTTAAATATAAAATGTTTTGTCCAAATTCGATTGGCAGTTCTGGAGATAAGCTCACTAAACTAACATGAACTACGAGTATACTGCTGTATTGTTTAAGTATAAAAGATAAATTAATTGTTTTTCCGTAATGAATGTAGTCACAGAAAGGTAAATTAGCACAGTGTGAAGTTGGACAGGAAACAAAACAAGGTAAAACCATTCGATGACGAATTTGTTATGTTTAGATAAAACAACTATTTTAGTTACGAATTATCCTTCCAGGACAGTTTAATAACCACACGACGTCATACTATTATTTAATACCAGCTGAGCCCCGCGGTGTTACTCGCCATTATTATTGTATAACCGACTTCAAAATAATTACCTACAAATTTTAACAAAAAAAACGGACCAAATTTAAATGGGACCATTCGGCAAGCACCAGCTTTCAAATAAAAAAAGAATTATCAAAATCGGTTCACCCAGTCAAAAGTTATGAGGTAACAAACATAAAAAAACAGTCGAATTGAGAACCTCCCTTTTTTGAAGTCGGTTAAAAAGGAGAAGGTTCTCAATTCGACTGTATTTTTTTTTCTGGACTGGATGAACCGATTTTGATGATTCTTTTTTTTTTTGAAAGCTGGTGCTTCCCGAAAGGTCCCATTTAAATTTGGTTCAGATTGAAGTCGGTATTTTTTTTGTTAAAATTTGTAATTATTATTAACAACATCCGTGGGTAAGGCCGCAAGATGAAGATAAAGTCCCGTCAACAACGGTTCAGCCGTTCCAGAGATTAGACGGTAGAAATAGACAAAATTTAAAAATTTGCTTTTTGATGTAAGTACCGTATCTACTTTCTTATGCATTTAGTGAAAAACTGTTAATTTGAAATTACAAACAGACACTTCAATTATCTTTATTTGTATAGATGTAGTATTGTATTGATAACGTAACCAGCTGTTAGTGTATATTTGGTTTATACGACTTACGATAACAAACAAGTATTACGTGCCTCTGTTGATCGGAGCTATGTGTATACCGCTGCTAATAAAAACGAACGAAGCAATATCAAATTAACATATTCTATAATATTAAGTTCTTAGGGTCCTACTCATTAGTAGTAGTAGTATAATACAAAATTTTAACAAGAAAAAACCGACTTCAAGAACTGAACCAGGAATTAAACGTAAGCAACCGCTTCGTTTCATCGGAGCTGTCGCTTAAGTCTCATTCCCGTGATGTCTAGTAGGTTCAATTGGTCTAATTCCCCGAACGTCTAATTACCTGAATGTCTAATTCCCCGAACGTCTATTCCCCGAACGTCTAATACCCCGAACGTCTAATTCCATGAACGTCTAACTACCCGAACGTCTAATTCCCTGAATGTCTAATTCCCCGAACGTCTAATACCCCGAACGTCTAATTCCCCAAACGTCTCATATGCAAGTGTAAGGTTCTCCAAATAAAAGTATGTTGCAAAAGGTAGTTTTTAAAAATTCAAGAATATATAATGACTGATTTTATTTGCACTAAGCAATGTATGTCTACGATAAAATTGTGTCAGTGAATCGTACTATGTGCAACTTTATATACACACATCAAAAGTGTCTAGGGATCAACATATGTGTCTAGGGATCAACATATATTTTTGCAATAACTTTTCTCCTGATTGATATTAATTAAAATTTTCTTTAAGGATTCATCAAATAAAGTGTTTTCGTTTGTCACAGTAACGATAAACCAAGTCACCTTTGCATTAATAAAGAAATTTGCCATTTTCCTAATAAAGGGATTTTTGACATTTGAACCACTAACATTAAAGTTCGAAAAAAAGACTGAAATAACAGTTTTCTTTAAAATTTTATTAGGTAACTTAAACAATTAATAATCCGTGTTTCTACCGCGAACACTAACAACACAAGAATCGGTTTGGCATACTCAAAATGAGTTCATCCAAATCACGCTGTGGAATGGCCGCCCATGTTCGTTGCAACAACAAAAAAAGGTCTTCTTGCGACTGGATACCCTCCATATTCGGCAGAGCTCTTCTCTGTAGCATATCCCATGCATGCTCCATCGGGTTCAAGTCTGGCGACTGAGCAGGCCAGGGCCAAAGCCACATCTCAATCTCAAAAAATCCGCATAAAAATGCTTGATTCCTAGACACTTTTGATGTGTGTATTATATTACGTGGTAACCAGACATGAATATTATATCTATTTTATTTTATAATTTTATTTAGTGATAGGATGTCTTTTGAATTTTGAGAAAATTGACTGGACTTAAAGAGACGACGATCCCTGAGTTTATTCTCAGGGCTAGTCTACTTAGGAAAGGTCAAACTCATCTGCTTTAAATAAAAGTGTTTACTTGTAAAAGTGTACTTGTAACCTAATTGTAGAATAAATGATTTAATTGACAGACCAGTGAGTGTAGGTGACGTACCTCTCTGTTGAAGACCCAGAGCGTGCCGGCGATGATGATGGCTGCGGACAGAAGCACGTTGAGTAGCAGAGCGCGGGAGATGATCCGGCGAGTGGTATCACGAGGCCGTCTTCTCAGCACCGAGTGGTCTACTGGCTCCACTCCCAGGGACTGAGCTGGTGGACCTGTACGACCATTACACTGTTTTACACTCACATGTCAATGGAAAATCATCTGATAGTTAAGATAGAAAACAGATAGAATATTGTCAACTTTGCTATATCCAAGATATCATCGATGTCTTCATTAATAAAAGTAAATCATAGTTTAAAAAAACACGCTTTAATAGCAATCGAACTAAAAAGTAGAAAATATTTTAATGTAAAAAACGTGATGCAACATTATTGAAATATTTTCAGAAAGCACCTTTGCTATTAAAGCGTGTTTTTTTTAGTTTTTTAAACTACTAGCTTTTACACGCGGCTTCGCTCACGCAGACTTTCATCCCCTGATTTACCCCTTTAGGGGTGGAATTTCAAAAATTCCGTTCTTAGTGCTCACTTACGTTATATAAAGAACCTACATGCAAAATTTCAGGATTCTAGCTTCAGCGGTTTGGGCTGTGCGTTGATCTCTGGGTATGTCAGTCAGTCACCTTCCTCTTTTAAATACTCGAATATAGATAATTTATTTTCTACTTTTTAGTTTGGCGTATTTATAAAAACGTCTTTGTTAAGTTTTGTAAAACTATTTTTTAAATTTTTATTTTTTCAAATTATTCTATTGTCATCGGGCCTTGACCCCTGTGCAAATTTTCAAGTTAATCAGACTTCTAAAAGTAGGTGAAAATGAAGTTAAAAGATTCCGTTACATACATACAGGTCAAGCTAATAAAAGCGTGTTAAAAATGACTGCATCGCTGTCTTCAGGACGCCTACAGGCATTGTTATAACATTTCGACAGAAATTTCCTTTCTAGTGTACTTAGTACCCGAGACGGTGTGCGATAGTTATCGGTTGAAACCCGACATAACCAACCGGAATAACAACGATCGACCCACAAAAATCATTGCTGGTCTTTGAATTCCCTTCCCATTGTAGTTTGTGAAGTTAAATTAGAGAAAAACTGTTCAAGGCCAACTTCTTATCACTCCATTCGGGAAGGCCCATTACCTCTGACCAGACAACGTTTGGAAAGTGTTGACGCATATCTCTGACGGCATTGTGTAGACTTAAATCTTAAAAATGAGATAAACTCACCATCCATAATAATATTAATCCATAGAATCTGCATAGCATTGAGCGGGTTGGGTATGCCCATGAGAGTAGCGAGAGCGATGAGCGACAGCGCGGCGATAGACGTGGACAGTTGGAACCGCACGAAGTTGCGGATGTTGTAGAATATGCACTTGCCTTCTTCTATAGCCGATCTGAAAACAAAAAAAAAGTGAGACGATTTAAAAAGGAGTTAAAAACTTCAGTATATTGATCGTACATGTTAAAGAAGTGCTTAATATGCTATATATTTAATTACTTTTACTTCTATGTAGATAATTTATATGATTATGGATAAAAGCTCCAAGAAAATATGAAAAATACTAACGAAGCTAAAACATATATTTATGTACCTGTTTAAAATTTGGTGATTTATATGACTGCTGAATATAAATCAACAACTTATTGCAATATTTTAAGTAATACTTAAAATATTGCCTAATGGCGCCTAATGGCTGTTTACCGCCATTAGGCGCCATTAGGCAATTTCACTGCCAATTGGACACTTTTGGAAGGGGGGAAGTAGATAGGCTCATATTTATATGAGCCTATCTACTTCCCCCCTTCCAAAAGTGTCCATGATAATTACATTAAAATCAGTTCAGCGGATGCAGAAGCATCACTAGCCCGCCATAGTGTGGGTCACCACGCTGCATTGTTCCATTGGCAGTGAGTATGGTGACCACCACTCTTGGATTCTGCATATGCTTTCCATCAGGCAGAGTAGAGTCATTTTGACAGGGTCAAAGATAAAAAAAGAAATAGTAGCAGTAGAAATAATTTTTTAACATCAATGAAATTATCTAACAGCTAACGTTATATATGAGGTTATACATACATTATGGTAGCAAAATCATCGTCAACGAGTATCATATCAGCAGCCTCTTTGCACACGTCGGTCCCGTTCCGTCCCATCGCGATACCGATGTCCGCGCGTTTCAGGGCCACACCGTCGTTCACACCGTCACCTAGGAACCAAAACCATCTTAATCAACAACTTATATTACCTTGTAAAACTAATTTAGTTTTCTCTCTTAATGGGACAGTTCTGAGTGATTTATCAACGCAATCTATATCGCTGGAGCTACAAACTTGATATTTTGGCAACTTGATAGAGGTAGTAGAGCCACGCTGATTCCAGCACGAATGGGCCGGCTCGACCGGGGCGGTACTACCCTCGCACAGAAAATCAACGTAAAATGACCACGTTCGTGCTGTCGTGTTTCGTTGGTGAGTGCGAGACCGGAGGCCCAAATAGTCTAGTCAACAAGTTCCATACTTGTTGACTAGACTAAAAGATGCAGCAGCATCACTAGGCCGCCATGGTGTGGGTCGCTATACTGCATTGTCTGCATTCGCAGTGAGTATGGCGACCAATACTCTTGGATTCTGCTTATGCTTTCCATCAGGCAGAGTAGAGTCATTTTGGCGGGCCATACATAAAAAAAAAAAAAAGAAAACTGTTGTTTTTATGTTATAAGCCCTCATTATAAATAATAAATAAATAAATATTTTGGACATCTAACACACAACGCCATCTAGTCCCAAGCTAAGCAGAGCTTGTGTTATGGGTCCTAGACAACTGATATAAATACATATATGCTTCTTTTTTTTTGTAAATACATACATATTATACATAGAAAACACCCAAACTCCGAAACAAATATTTGGTGATCACACAAACATTTGGTCCGACCCAGGATTTGAACCCGAGACCTCATGAACAGCAGTCGCATTCACTACCACTTTCACCTAAAATTAAAGGCAAAACCAGTGAGAATTTACACACATTTGTAGTCGTTAAAGAAATTATCTTGCATCGACGTCAAATACGTGGATATAGAACTCATTATTACGTATGCACTAACTTTATGTACTTCATTTTTGTACATAATTTAGTAATTTTGTTAAATAAGCAAACTATCAGTAACGTGATGAATACTGCATAAACTATATATATAATAAACTGTAGGATTAAGTGTAGGTAAGTAGAAAATCGGCACCTTTTTTTATGGTATAGGGGGCAAACGAGCAGACGTATCACCTGATGGTAAGCGATTACCGCCGCCCATGGACACCCGCAACACCAGAGGCGTCACAAGTGCGTTGCCGACCTTTGGAGGATGGGGGAGGGGTTGGGGTATGGGCCTTCGGTATCCTCACTCACTCGGTGAAATACAACGCAAGTGCTGTTTCACACCGGTTTTTTGTGAGGCCGTGGTATCACTCCGGTCGAGCCGACCCATTCGTGCCGAAGCGTAGCTCTCCCACGGTTAATTCCCTTCAAGAAAAGAGCGTACTCCTTCTTAAAAGGCCAGCAACGCACTTGTGACACCTGTGGATGTCCATGGGCGGCGGTACTCGCTTACCACCAGGCGATATGTCTGCTCGTGTGCACCCTATCACATAAAAAATGTATAGAGGACAGTTGTATACTAACCAGTCATCCCAACAATATTGCCAACCCTTTGTAGCGACTTCACAATGGCCAACTTATGTTTGGGTGTTACTCTGTAGAAGACGCTCACCTGAAAATAAATAATAATGTTAGTATTGTACTGAAATATCATTCATAATGTAACAAGTATCGATCAATCTATCACATACGAGGCTATTGTAAGACAATGAGCCTGTAAATATCAGAGATAGACAATTGTAATCATCATCCTCATTGCAAGTACTATGTGGACCGTAATCTCAAAAATCGCCTTTAGAAACGTGGTCGGAAATATATAGTAGGATACACACGCCCAAGCGAGAATAACTTATATTGGCATAGTAGGTATTTATATGTACCCCATCAACGGCGCCGAGAACACGGAAGCCACACAACTCCAGTAAGTGCTTGATGATTTTAGTTTAGATTAAGAAGACGGTGACACAGCCGTCGTTCATTGCTCTTTCCAGTGACATGGTTAGTGATTGTATGCTTATAACATGGGCCTATAGGTATTGCAAACGTCACAAGGTGATCGCTGCATTGGCGAGAGGAATGAACACATACCATGTCTGTACCATATACAATATTTTCGACACAGTATTTTTTTTATTTGTAACAATTGTTTTTTTCTTCTTCTAAAATGTATATATGCTTTATTCCAAATTTAACCAGCTTTAAAGAAAGGTATGTCTTCAACAACGTCTATGAAGACCTAATTTATAAAATATAAATATTACTAGATTTTGCTCGCGGCTCCGCCCGCGTGTATGTCGGTTATCGCGGCAAATAGTAGCCTATGTGTTATTCTCATGTATAAGCTATATTACTGTAAAGTTTCATTCAAATCCGTTCAGTAGTTTTTGTGTGAAAGAGTAACAAACATCCATCCATCCATACTTACAAACTTTCGCGTTTATAATATTAGTAGGAAGGAAATATACTCGTAGTTATTAAAATATATAAATTGTAATGGAGTTATACCATAAGTATCCACATAATAAAACCTATACAGCCGTATTATCTATACTAATATTATAAACGCGAAAGTTTGTAAGAACGGATGGATGGATGTTTGTTACTCTTTCACGCAAAAACTACTGAACGGATTTGGATGAAACTTTATAGTAATATAGCTTATACATCAGAATAACACATAGGCTACTATTTGCAGTGATAACCGACATATACGCGGGCGGAGCCGCGGGCAACAACTAGTCTGAAATATATTAAACTGCTATAGTAGTCTGAAAGCTGACCCCATCCTATAGGAAATCTGGAGTCTGGGAAAATCTCGGAGGATGATTATGATATAAAGGTGATCGTACCGTATCAATGATTCTATCCAGCTCGTCATCTGGCATTGAGTCCAGCTGATCGCCAGACAGAGACTGAGAATGCAACACGTCTAATCCGACCATTTGTGCTGGAACATCATAAAAAAAGTTATGTTATATACATTGTTATTTATATGGTATTTGCTATGGTTAAATAATAGTTATTTTCATCCCCCCATCGCGGAAAGAGTATTTTTGCCTTGCGATATCTGAGTGCAAAAGCCCTTTTTATCCGCTAGAGGATAAAGTATGTAAATTGAATTTAGAACATCGTCGTGTGCACTAAGTTTGTGAATTCAAAACATCATTAAACCTATTTATTTTTACCTCCATGGTACCGAATTTATCATACAACCTTTTTTAATTTGTTAAAAACTCAGACTTGGAACCTTCTTGGTATACTTTTTTTTTATTTGTTTTGCCCGCACCATTTTATTTTTGCATTTAGTCATTTCCTCGCTAAGTTGGAATGAAAAGTTACGTGTTGCACTCGAGTGCAAAGATTTTTCACCTCGTGCTCTTTTGATTCCCTCGCTAACGCTCGGGATTCTCATTTTAGAATCCTTCGCTTGCTCGGTCATCAAAATTAAACACGCGGTTAAAAAGCAACTTTGCACTCTTGTATAACAAATTATATTATTTGTTACTTGTTTACTGTTGTCTTAGAATTTTTAAACAACGATGGCGGTAAATCAGTACGCGACTGTTGTGCTTGAAGTCTAGGGTTCGATTCCCGGGTCGGACCAAATGTTTGTATGATCTGACCAAATATTCGTCTAGGAGTTTGGGTGTTTTTTATGCCTAATATGTATGTATTTACATAACACAAGCTCTGTTTAGCTTTGGACTAGATGGCGTTGTGTTAGCTGTTCGAAATATTTATTATTTTTATCTCATTTTATAATGTGGATATCAACCTCCCGGGCCTTCTCCGCCACCTCCTTCTGCGAGATTACGTCTTCGCAGAAGGTTGCGACCGCGGTAAAACTGCTGTCGCTACCGGCCATGGAGCGTATGACGGCCGGTAGCGAGAGATCTCCTCCGATGACTGCAGTGAGGGCCCGGCGCTGCGACGCCCAAGCGGGGCAAATCGCCAGCGTATGCTGGGCCGAGTCCTCACTGCAGTCGCAGTGGTGGCAGGCGGGACTCAATTCTCTCCTAGCGACCGACTGCAGGTACTTCCCGAAGCAACCGTGCCCGCAAAGGACCTGCGTCAGTCGGAAGGAAAGGGTCCCGTGCTGCCGCCCTGCCCACTCGAGGATGACCGGCTGGAGAGCTTCCGCGGCGGCAAAGCCAGCGCGTGGAATCTCCAGCCGGACCGACCATCTGTCCATAGTGGCTCGACGAGCGGCTTCACGCCATTCGCGTACCTCTTCGGGCGGAGGGAGATAGCCATACTCCGCCCGATATTCAGCCACCCGTCGATAAACTTCGGCGAGCACTTCCGCCTCCAAATCCCACGGGGGTGTTCCGGCCAGGGCGCATGCCGCCTCGGTCGACACCGTGCGGTATCCGCGTATGGCTCTGACTGCCAATACCCTCTGAGGCCGCTAGAGGCGGGCCTTATTTAGGGCAGTCAGAGCCGCCACCCACACCGGTGCACCATACAGCGCTATCGATCGGACAACCCCCGTGTACAGGAGTCGCGTAGCGACGCTGGCTCCACCCAAGTTGGGCAAAAGTCGCCCAAGGGCGGAGGCAGCGTCGACCAGCTTTGGACCAAGCTGTCGGAAGTGCTCGTCGAAGAGCCACCTACCGTCGAGGATCGGGCCCAGATCAGGTATCTGTACGGTACGAGGACCGAGTTGACCACTATGGAGGCGCCGGGGGGCGGACCACGACGGGGCCCATAAAATAGTAGGGCCTCTGTCTTGTCCAGGGCCACCCGGAAGCCCAGCGCCTCGATGCGCCCGACCACCAGAGGAACACCCCAGGTGGCCAGGCGCGCCGCCTCTTGGAAGTTCGCCCCCCGGGCTGTGACAAGCGTGTCATCGGCGTAACAAATTACGCCCAGATGGGCCGTATTGCCTAGTACAAGGTTTCCTTACTTCAAGGAACGAAGCCTTGGTGAAAGGAATTAAACAGTGTATGTGGATGAACTTGAAGATTTGGTGAGGAATTTTCGAGTAAGTTTTGGCGAGGAATTTTCGAGTAAGTCTACCGGTGTTTAATAAAACTGCTTTTTGAAGTAAGTGTAATAAATGTTGTGGCATTTCTAAAATGTCTAATCTACGTTGCAGTTATTATTATTAGTTTACAAGGGCTACGTACCGACGGCGAGTGCGGTGGGTCTCGCGTCTCCGGTGACCATCTTGACGTCGACGGACGCGCGAGCCAGCGTGGCCACGGCGTCACGCACACCCTCACGCGGCGGGTCACACACACCACACACGCCCGTGAACGTTAGCGCCTCCAGACCCTTGCCTCGGCACAATGCTATTATACGGAGCCCTGACGAAAGAGTATCACGGATTGGTATCTACTCTAAAGTTTTAGATAATACATAATAAAATACCGAGGTTAAATTCAGATAACATTAAGTTAGTTCGACGTGGGAGAGCCACGCTTCGACATGCATGGGCCGGCTCGACTGGAGTGATATCACGGCCTCACAGAAAACAGGTGTGAAACAGCGCCTGTACTGTGTTTACCGTTTACCGTGAGGATACCGGAAGCCCAACCCTTGTCCCCATCCCCCAAAAGCCGGAAACGAACTTGTGACGCCTCTGGTGTTGAGGGTCTGCATAGGCGGCGGTAATCGCTTACCAGCAGGTGATACGACTGCTCGTTTGTCCCATATTCAATAAAAAAAGTAAACAATAAGATTTGTTGAACGACAAAGAAATAACATAAAAATTAAGTTTATATAAAATGAGTCAAATCATAAGTACACTTTAAAAACAAAATTCATTTGAGCGAAACAAATGGCGTTACTTTTCTTTATCATAAGCTAAGGCTGTCCATATATGATACATAAACTAAAAAACTCATACGAAGTGAATACATTAAACAATAAAAGTACTTGGTACCGTGTTATAAGTACATCGAAATATCTCTTATCAAAAACTCTAATTGAATTTCATTCAAAAGGCCTTGGCTTTCACAACTTATCATATATTTTTTTTATGTTTGACCCTGCCAAAATGACTCTACTCTACCTGATGGAAAACACTTACCCATTCTGGCGATATTGTACGCTTCAGCGATGAAATCATTCTGTTTCTCCTTAGTCATTGGCGCGTAATTGCCCGCGCTGTCGATGTACTGGTTACACAGAGGCAACACTTTCTCTATGGCACCTTTAACAAAAACCTCCTCTTTGAGGTTGCCGTCAGAGAATTTGGGTGCGCATTTCACAACCATCATTTTCGTTTCAGAACTGTAAAAAAATGGTACTTTTTACACTTTGTTCAGGGTTGGAATTCTCACATAATTAATAGACGTCCCTTTGAATGTACATATTTATGTTGTCGTTTATACAGGGTGGATATGACAATGCGACATTAAACAAAACCCTGGGCTATTTAAATGTATTGGTTTACTTTGGGATTGTTTAAATTATCCGAAAACGAATTTTCAAACAAACTAAATATCTTAAAAATTAAAACCAATAAGGACACCATTTGTAATTTAAGTTCACTAACCTTAGTGGCGCGGCGCGGTCCCGGCGGCCGTAAAATAAGTACCTAAAGCACCGAACGACGCGCGACGAAGATTTATAAAGTAGATACCTACCTACTTTATCGACACGTAGGCTAAATAGCACAAGCAATATTATGTATTCACGTTTTTTTAAATTACACAGTCACCATAATAATCACAAAAAATCGAAAACCAAAACCACAAGCTTTTAAATTAGGTCATCTTATCGAGGTTACAGCTGTAAGAGCATTATCTCTATTCTCGTATTGCTAAGTTTGTACAATAATCCGACTAAAAGTAGGTAGTAGGATAAACGAACATTATCCGTAAAAATATATTTTATCCGTAGTAAATTATTCACTATCCGTAGAAGTGCATAGCCGTTTCGAGGCATTGTTTCATTTAAATTCACACAAAATAACATAACGTTACGTATCAACTAACAAACTTAACTAATGTGTTACGTCACTATAAAATCACTACAAAATACCTATTAGGTAAACACAGGGCTCTCGCGTCGATGGCAGCGCGCGGCGGCGGCAGCTGGTTCAAAGGGAGCGCGTGCGATGGCGCGACCCGGCGACGATAGGTAACATCGGTCATTAACCCAACAACATCGTGTAGTAAAATTGAAAAACGGAAAATAGTGTCCTATGGCTAAATTACTGAATCAATTTTTTTGGAATTTTTTTAGGTGGAATTGTAACTTGTGCAGGTAGGTCTAGTTCAAATTAATGTCGTGTTGTCACATCCACCCTGTATAGTGTGTGTTCGAGTGTATTTCAGTGTATATAGTGTTAGAGCCGACCTGAAGGGTACCTCGTGCAGGCGCGTGTGGTGGTCGCGCAGGTCGGGCAGGCCGAGCTTGAGCGCGCAGGCCAGTGTGTAGTGTATATAGTGTGTGTGTATAGTGTGCATGCCGACCTGAAGGGTATCTCGTGCAGGCACGTGTGGTGGTCGCGCAGGTCGGGCAGGCCGTGCTTGAGCACGCAGGCCAGTGTGTAGTGTATATAGTGTGCATGCCGACCTGAAGGGTATCTCGTGCAGGCGCGTGTGGTGGTCGCGCAGGTCGGGCAGGCCGTGCTTGAGCACGCAGGCCAGTGTGTAGTGTATATAGTGTGTGTGTATAGTGTGCATGCCGACCTGAAGGGTATCTCGTGCAGGCGCGTGTGGTGGTCGCGCAGGTCGGGCAGGCCGTGCTTGAGCACGCAGGCCAGTGTGTAGTGTATATAGTGTGTGTGTATAGTGTGCATGCCGACCTGAAGGGTATCTCGTGCAGGCGCGTGTGGTGGTCGCGCAGGTCGGGCAGGCCGTGCTTGAGCACGCAGGCCAGTGTGTAGTGTATATAGTGTGCATGCCGACCTGAAGGGTATCTCGTGCAGGCGCGTGTGGTGGTCGCACAGGTCGGGCAGGCCCTGCTTGAGCGCGTAGGCCAGTGTGTAGTGTATATAGTGTGTGTGTATAGTGTGCATGCCGACCTGAAGGGTATCTCGTGCAGGCGCGTGTGGTGGTCGCGCAGGTCGGGCAGGCCGTGCTTGAGCACGCAGGCCAGTGTGTAGTGTATATAGTGTGTGTGTATAGTGTGCATGCCGACCTGAAGGGTATCTCGTGCAGGCGCGTGTGGTGGTCGCGCAGGTCGGGCAGGCCGTGCTTGAGCACGCAGGCCAGTGTGTAGTGTATATAGTGTGCATGCCGACCTGAAGGGTATCTCGTGCAGGCGCGTGTGGTGGTCGCGCAGGTCGGGCAGGCCCTGCTTGAGCGCGTAGGCCAGTGTGTAGTGTATATAGTGTGTGTGTATAGTGTGCATGCCGACCTGAAGGGTATCTCGTGCAGGCGCGTGTGGTGGTCGCGCAGGTCGGGCAGGCCCTGCTTGAGCGCGTAGGCCAGTGTGTAGTGTATATAGTGTGTGTGTATAGTGTGCATGCCGACCTGAAGGGTATCTCGTGCAGGCGCGTGTGGTGGTCGCGCAGGTCGGGCAGGCCCTGCTTGAGCGCGTAGGCCAGTGTGTAGTGTATATAGTGTGTGTGTATAGTGTGCATGCCGACCTGAAGGGTATCTCGTGCAGGCGCGTGTGGTGGTCGCGCAGGTCGGGCAGGCCGTGCTTGAGCACGCAGGCCAGTGTGTAGTGTATATAGTGTGTGTGTATAGTGTGCATGCCGACCTGAAGGGTATCTCGTGCAGGCGCGTGTGGTGGTCGCGCAGGTCGGGCAGGCCGTGCTTGAGCACGCAGGCCAGTGTGTAGTGTATATAGTGTGCATGCCGACCTGAAGGGTATCTCGTGCAGGCGCGTGTGGTGGTCGCGCAGGTCGGGCAGGCCCTGCTTGAGCGCGTAGGCCAGTGTGTAGTGTATATAGTGTGTGTGTATAGTGTGCATGCCGACCTGAAGGGTATCTCGTGCAGGCGCGTGTGGTGGTCGCGCAGGTCGGGCAGGCCGTGCTTGAGCACGCAGGCCAGTGTGTAGTGTATATAGTGTGTGTGTATAGTGTGCATGCCGACCTGAAGGGTATCTCGTGCAGGCGCGTGTGGTGGTCGCGCAGGTCGGGCAGGCCGTGCTTGAGCACGCAGGCCAGTGTGTAGTGTATATAGTGTGCATGCCGACCTGAAGGGTATCTCGTGCAGGCGCGTGTGGTGGTCGCGCAGGTCGGGCAGGCCCTGCTTGAGCGCGTAGGCCAGTGTGTAGTGTATATAGTGTGTGTGTATAGTGTGCATGCCGACCTGAAGGGTATCTCGTGCAGGCGCGTGTGGTGGTCGCGCAGGTCGGGCAGGCCGTGCTTGAGCACGCAGGCCAGTGTGTAGTGTATATAGTGTGTGTGTATAGTGTGCATGCCGACCTGAAGGGTATCTCGTGCAGGCGCGTGTGGTGGTCGCGCAGGTCGGGCAGGCCGTGCTTGAGCACGCAGGCCAGTGTGTAGTGTATATAGTGTGCATGCCGACCTGAAGGGTATCTCGTGCAGGCGCGTGTGGTGGTCGCGCAGGTCGGGCAGGCCCTGCTTGAGCGCGTAGGCCAGTGTGTAGTGTATATAGTGTGTGTGTATAGTGTGCATGCCGACCTGAAGGGTATCTCGTGCAGGCGCGTGTGGTGGTCGCGCAGGTCGGGCAGGCCGTGCTTGAGCGCGCAGGCCAGCAACGCGCCCTCGGTGGGCTGGCCGTACAGCGCGCCGTCGCGGATCGAAGCGTTGTTGCACAGCACGCCCACCTGACAACACAACATCCATATTGAACAACCTGCTGAAACCTTTCCCCGAGTTTTTCGTCCTTCCGAATCCGTTTTTACCGATTACATAAATCATAAAAACATACCTCCAACATAGTATTGACAGCCATCCTGGCTACGTCGAGATCGCGTCCTTTATAAGCACGCAATTGTATGTCACCCATCGCATTGTAGCCGGTGCCCGTCACCTCAGCAATGTGCCCACCAGACGTGGATATTGTCGTCACAGTCATCTCATTTTTCGTTAGGGTCCCTAAGAAGATATATTTGATTTTTTTTTTAAATTTCGTCTACTTAGTGGGTCTAAATAATTATCGATGAATACATTTTATAACTAAATTGTTAGTTTAACACTGATTGATAATATAATCACAAATTTTAACAAAAAAAACTTCACTCTGGACCAAATTGAAATGGGACCACACGGGAAGCACCAGCTTTCAAATAAAAAAATAATCATCAAAATCGGTTTTCCCAGTCGAAAGTTATGAGGTAACAAACATTAAAAAAAACAGTCGAATTGATAACCACCTCCTTTTTGCAGTCGGTTAAAAATAGGTAGGGTAAGTGGGCACCATCGGCCACCGTTTGTACGTATTTTAACTTATCAATGATAATAACATTTTTTTTTAAAGACGTCCCTGCCCTAAAATATTGCACGGTATAGCAAGATCCTAATTAAATAAAGTGTGTACCTAGCTACTATAGGCGTCAGAACATACATACATACTGAGATATAAGTGTTTTTCTTTCCATGGCAACTCGGGTCTTTGATAACCTCACGCTCTCAGTGCAAATCAAAAGAATTACTGAGCACCGGTTTAATATGAAGTATTTACCTGTCTTATCGCTGCAGATGACGTTTACACATCCCAATGTTTCGACAGTGGGTAGTTTCTTGACGATGGCATTCCTCTTAGCCATGCGCATCACGCCCAGGGCGAGTGTCACCGTCACCACAATTGGTAGACCTGGAAAAGTTAAAAGTGGTATATTAGTAGATACATATAATAGCACAGCACACCCAGCTTTAAAAATACGGTAAAATCAAGTATAATTTAACAATAGTGAAATGACGTAAAATGACAACCTTCACGCTGTCGTGTTTCGTTGGTGAGTGCGAGACCGGAGGCCCAATGATGCAGAAGCATCACTAGCCCGCCATGGTGTGTCACCACGCTGCATTGTCGCATTTTCTGCATTCGCAGTGAGTATGGTGACCACCACTCTTGGATTCTGCCTCGTTGGTCTCGCGGTTGGCGTGTGCGACTGCTGATCATGAGGTCTTGGGTTCGATTCCCGGGTCGGACCAAATGTTTGTACGATCTACAAATATTTGTTTCGGAGTTTGGGTGTTTTCTATGTATAATATGTATGTATTTACAAAAAAATAAGTATATAATTATGTATTTGTATCAGTTGTCTAGTACCCATAACACAAGCTCTGCTTAGCTTGGGACTAGATGGCGCTGTGTGTTCTTAGATGTCCGAAACATTTATTTATTTATTTATTCTGCTTATGCTTTCCATCAGGCAGAGTAGAGTTATTTTGGCAGGGGCAAACATAAAAAAATAGGTTTGGCCCGCCGCTGCACTCGCATACATGTCGATTTTCGAGATAATAAGAAGCCCTTTCCCTAGAATCTAGGTATCTCCATACCAAAATTTATGGAAATTGGTCCATTTTGATATTTGCAAGTGTGGTGGGACGGGTGTCATGTCCTGCCAACACAAAGGGAGGATCCTCCGACCAGGCGAGGTGATCATGCCTGGCGGGCCAACTGCCCAACGGGTGATGTTGGGATGTTGTATGTATGATTCTCGGCGCGAGAACTTTTATTGCGCGATTCAAGATTGGTAGTTACTCCGTGTTGTGCGTTACTTCGTAGCTTAGTGTATCTTCGTTAGATGGCGATGTCATATGTTTTTTTTTTTTTTGCCGCGGTATGTGGAGGTCGCCACACGAGGAGCAACATTGCTGCTTGTCCTATACTTAGGAAGTAATTTTAGACGGAAACGTTTAAAGCCTAAATAAGATAAGGTAAACGAGTACCGTGACTGCCGTAATTCTAAGAGGTCCTAGATAAAAATCCTGCCCGACAGCCAATATATTTATTAAAGTGGCAAATTAACTGTAGAGCATATAATTAGAACAGATTCGGGTCAATATTCTGAAAACAATATCATCATTTACACACAACTGTGTATAGTGCTGACTTCCTGAGCTAACAACATACCGATTACACTACATTGTGTTAAAATTACGTAGTTCATTTAACAACATAATGTTCCGCTGAGCGAAATCTTCTGAAATTACTTCTTAATTCAAATTACCCATACTGGGAGTAAGATACTACTTGCTCAAAAAACACCATAACTGCACAAATTAGAAATTTAATCCGTATACATCTACACTACGTCCCTTACGTTCTAATGCCAATTTCAAAAGTGCCAATTTGATGGCAATATCCTTGCCTGTATTAAGTGAGTGGTTAGTCATAGTTAGCAAAATGTGGGCGGTTTTTCCGCTCGTCTACCCCTTCAGCGACACGTGCGCGAGGGGACATATAAATTGTCAATGAAGGCTAAATTCATCAATTTAATGTCATCGCACTTTATTCACATGTAATCGTCGCGGTATCGTCACGGATATGTGAGCATTGTCATATACTCCGTAATTAGAATTGCGTAGATGTCACCACACCATACAATAGGAACAAAACCAATGATATTTTTAAACAAAAAAAAATGTTTTATACAATATAGGAGGCAAACACAGACCAGCTTCCCTAGGCCAAGTGGGCATTCTACAAACCTTAACATTATTAGAAAACTAACAAATGTATGGGATATGGAATGATTATTAAGAATATTAGCACAAGAGAATAGAGGCGTCAGCGATTGTAGAAAGAGAATCGACGCGTCACACTTGCATCTTAGCTAGCTTACCACCGCCTTAGCCAAGATGCTTTCAATTCGAGAAGTCACATGCGCGTTGCCGGCCCTTTAGGTAGGCAAATGTCAAATCCATATTTATATTATATACTAGCTGACCCGGCGAACTTCGTACCGCCATATTTACATATCTGTCACAGCTTCCCACAGGCAGTGTACAGTCGCGGACAAAAAAAAACACTTTTCCCGTTATCTCTTTTTTTTTTCAATCTAGCAAAAAAAGAATGAATGAAATCGGACTATGTGTTATTGAATTACAACTAAGTACATATTTTGACTTTCATCCCCTCTCTCCAAGAAATCGTGCTGAATTTCGGGATAAAAAGTATCCTATATCCTACCTCGCAGTATGAACTCAAATCATGCCAAGTTTCATTTGAATCCATTCAGTAGTTTCGGCGTGATGCGCGGCCAAGATACAGACAGACAGACGGACAGACAGACAGACGGACAGACAGACAGACAGACAGACAAAAATGAAAAAAATTACAGTTTTGGCTTCAGTATCGATTATAGAGAGCCCTCCAAAAAATAATTTGACCTGTTACAGAATTGGACCTGTTACATTTTTATTATAAGTATATAGATGCGAAAGTAACTCTGTCTGTCGTCCTGCTTTCACGGCCAAACCGCTGTACCGATTTGAATGAAATTTGGCATGGAAATACTTTAATTCTTGAGGAAGGACATAGGCTTATCTTTGCTGCGTTAACCGACAAACACGCGGGCTGAGCCGCGTGCAAAAGCTAGTATGTTATAAACCAATTTTTGAGTAATAACTTTTATATAGGGTACCCAGGAATATACGGATAAAAAATATAAGGATCAGTCGAGGAGTTAAGATTTGAAAGAGCAATCTAGCATCTAGGTAAAGCACTTATTATAAATTATTGCGTTACCGTCAACTTTTCTGTCATGAAACAATCCTTCCATACTAATATTGTAAATTCGAAAGAACTCGTCTGTCTGTTACGCTTTCATCGCTGCACCGATATCAATGAAATTTGGCATGGAGATACTTAGATTCTTGTGGAAGAACATATGCTGCTCTTGACCGACATACACGATGTGCAAACGTCACTGAATTAGAAACGCTCAAACTTTCTTCCCTTCACAAACTTATCAGATAGACTGATGAAAGCATCGTAAGCAAGCAGCGTAAACGAGCAGACGTATCGCCTGATGGTAAGCGATTACCGTCGCCCATGGACACCCGCAACACCAGAGGCGTCACAAGTGCGTTGCCGGCCTTTGGGGATGGGGGAAGGGGGAGATAGAGGGAGGGGTTGGGATATGGGCCTCCGGTCCTCACTCACTCGGTGAAACACAGCGCAAGAACTATTTCACACCTGTTTTCTGTGAGGCCGTGGTATCACTCCAGTCGAGCCGGCCCATTCATGCCGAAGCGTAGCTCTCCCACGTATAATATCTTACAATTTAACTATTACAGTTTCTGTAGAATTTTACATTTACAGCCTTATTCATAAACAGTTCTGTGTTATTTTCAACTTTAAACCTATAACATTAAAGTTGAAAATAACACAGAACCGTTGCTTAAAGTTAAATAATGTTTATGAATAAACCTAGAAGTGTTAGCAACAGCATCTATTATCTTTAATTATAGTCGCTTGTGTTAAATTACGAGCTCGAAAATAAAAGCATAAACTAAACACGTACTTTCACGCTCTTAGCTCCCGACTATTCAACTCGAGTGATTACACGATAAGAACGTACCTACCTATATAAAAATATATTAATTTTCTTGTTAGTTATTCGTTAATACTATTTTCTTGACTTATTTGAGCCACTACAAAAGATAAAAAGTGGCCAAGTGCGAGTCGGACTCGCTCATGAAGGGTTCCGCAGCAGCAAGTAACATAATATAATTTTTGTTTTACTTTTATATTTGTGTTGATTGAATGAAAGGTAAATTGCAGTTTACGATTTATGACGTATTAAAAAAAAACTACTTACTAGATTTCGTTCAAACCAATTTTCGTTGGAAGTTTACATGTACATCATATATTTTTTTTAGATTTATCATTCTCTTATTTTAGAAGTTAAAGGGGGGACACTCATTTTACCACTTTGGAAGTATCTCTCGCGCAAGCTATGCAGTTTAGAAAAAAATGATATTAGAAACCTCAATATCATTTTCGATGACCTATCCATAGATACCATAGATACACGTATGGGTTTGATGAAAAAAAAAATTTTGAGTTTCAGTTCTAAGTATGGGACCCCCAAAATTTATTGTTTTTTTTTGTGTAAATATCTTTAAGCGGTTCACAGAATACATCTACTTACCAAGTTTCAACATTATAGGTCTAATAGTTTCGGAAAAAAGTGGCTGTGACATACGGACGGACAGACAGAAGGACAGACAGAGAGACAGACATGACGAATCTATAAGGGTTCCGTTTTTTGCCTTTGGCACGGAACCCTAAAAAGGACTAAACGTTTGAGATTATCTACTACGTCTTTTACTAACAATTAAACCGTACAAAATACGATCCGAATAAACAGAATAGGACAGATGACACCTTAGTCAAATTAGTTACTTTAACGATAACTTTGTATGAAAAATGTACTAAATACAAACTTGTGACGTCACTATTTTAGACCACTCAATTGTGCAATATATTTCAATGTTAATTTGACTAAAATTTGTAATAGAAATGAAAAGCTGTAATAATTATATTTAATTATATTTTCCGAGATGTTTTGTAATATTCGTTTTAATAAAGGAGACATCGGTATCTATTTACGATGCAGTCATCTATCCTATTAAACTAAATACCTACACGATCCTACTTATAAAATATTATGAATGCGAAACTTTGTGTGGATACATGTATGGATATTTTTTTACTGTTTCCCGCAAAAAGTGTACGGATTTGGATGAAAAGTCAGTTGGCTTTGTAAACTTAAACAAATGCGCTGATCAGTTGACAGTTGACACTTTAGTTTACAAAGCTATGACAAAGCAATTTCACGTAATAGCATGGCGGCTATGGTTATTATATATTTCATGGTGTTAAAGAACAGATAAAAAAACTGAAAACTTTGAAAAAAAAAAAAAATTTAATGTCGAAAAGAGTATTTTTGCCCTTCGATATCTTTGTGCAAAAGCCGTTTTTATCCGCTAGAGGATAAAGTAAAATTGAATTCAGAACATCGTGTGCACTAAGCTTGTAAAGTCCAAATAACATTAAACCTATTTACTTCTACCTCCATGGTGCCAAATTTATCTGTTTTTTTTTAATTTGTTAAAAACTCAGACTCGGAATCTTTTTGGTGTAGTTTTTTTTGATATGCTTTGTCAGCGCCTTTTTCTTTTCACGTCATTTAGTAATTTCCTCGCTGAGGTGGGATGAAAAGTTACGTGTTGCACTCGAGTGCAAAGATTTTTCACCTCGTGCTCTTTTGATTCCCTCGCTGACGCTCAGGATTCTAATATTTGAATCACTCGCTGAACTATTCTTAACTAAAACTAACATTTTCCGACTGCTTTTTGCCTAAGGTATCAACAATATATTTTTAGATTTTTTCTCATATGCAGTAAAATACCCTATTGTACTGACCTAGCATTAAGTTATTTATTTAGTTATCTGGTGTACAATAAAGAGTTATTATTATTATTATAAATAGTAGGCATAAATATCCTTTCTAAGGAGAGGCTTATGTCCAGCAGTGGATTGTTAAGGACTGTTGATGAAATATTATTTCCTAAAATAGGTCATTCTTACAGAAATATTCTCAGCTCTCAATTACGAACTTACCTTCAGGTATAGCAGCAACAGCAAGACTGACGCTAATAGTGAACATGTCCTGTAGAGCTTTGCCCTGCAGCCAACCAGTCACCATGATGAACCCAATGATGCAGAAAGAGTACATGGATAACTGGGTGCCTAAAGTGTCCATCGATTTCTGTAGCGGCGTCTTAGGAGCTTCCTCGGCTTGCATCATTCGGAATATGTCTCCGAACTCGGAGCGTTCGCCAGTGCTGACTACGATACCCTAAAAGGTAAAAACATGATTTAAAAAAACAATTTAGAAGTAATAGAAAATTAAGAGCCAAAATAATATACTCTATTAGCATCAGTTGACTGCCTCGTTGGTCTCGCGGTTGGCGTGTGCGACTGCTAATCATGAGGTCTCGGGTTCGATTCCCGGGTCGGACCAAATGTTTGTGTGATCTACAAATATTGTTTCGGAGTTTGGGTATTTTCTATGTATAATATGTATGTATGTATGTATTACAAAAAAAAGTATATATGTATTTGTATCAGTTGTCTAGTACCCATAACACAAGCTCTGCTTAGCTTGGGACTAGATGGCGTTGTGTTAGATGTCCGAAACATTTATTTATTAATGAATCTATTTTTTAATATCGTATTTAAGGCAATAAGTTAAATGGTATTAATATTTTATGTTATCGACACGTAAATTTGGCGTTATTCTCATGTTACGGTTAGGTTGGTGAAGCTTTTCTATAGAATCTGCTTGACGGAAGTAGGGAAGTTGACTCCCCATTTGTAACTGTGATTATAATAAATCCTATACCAAAATAAATATGTACTATACCCGTCTGGCCAGAGTGGTAACATCATCATCATCAACCACTCATAATGTCCCACTGCTGGACTCGGGTCTCTTTTCAGAAGAGGGTTAAGGCCATGCGTGGTATAGAAGCCCGAAAGACCTATGTCCAGCAGTGGATTAAATATTGTTGTTGTGATGTAACTGTTCTAAGAATTGAATTTGACATTATTTATAAAAATCAATGCCACTTTTCGTTGTAATTTTATAACTCAAGAACGGACTATTTAGTAGATGGTTTATTTGAAGTTTGCAGAAAATCAGTCGAGCGGTTCTTCATTTATCACATTGTTTGTAACAAATGAACGGGCAATAGGAGACGCAAACGACGTTGCGTGGGTCAGCTAGTTTCTATATAAAATTAAGAGTTATTGTATAATACTGGTATCTGAGGACCTCGGTATTTTATATATATTATAGAATATTTTGTTAAGAGTTTAACTAGGAGTACACAAAGGACGGCGGCAAAGTGCCCATCAAATGTTTTAAACGTTCTTGGATTTGCGAAACTCACCTTAGCATTGCCACACCTGACGAGAGTCCCCATGAAGGCGATGTTATCTTTATTCACTCTGCCCGCAGTCGCCTTGTTCGGTAGTACGCTTTTTCCTGCGGGTTCTGTTTCCCCCGTAAACGAAGATTCGTCTATTGCCAGATCTACAGAGTCGTAAAGCCTGAGATCCGCGGGCACTCGATCGCCGACATTCAGATGGACGATGTCGCCAGGAACAAGGTTGCGGCCTAGGAAATGTTCGATGCTGCCTTCCCGGAGACTGTAGCAATAAAAATATTTTCCATCGTTAAAAGTTCGAATTTCTATATAGGTAAGTACTTTTTCTTTGTGTTAAAACGTTGAAACCTTCGCATAAAAACTGGAGGCACAACATAGAAAACAATTTATTTCATAACAGCAGTTGAATAATTACGCTAACTTCAAAGTTACCTACATTAATAAAATACTTAAAAATTAAATTTCTACTTCTCAAATATGAAAACCGTAATATTCTAACAAAATTTATGATGTCTTAATTGTCATCCATTATATTAATATTCCATCATTATTGGATCGATAGCTGGAAAGTTCTAGTCTAAAAAGCAACTGCTGCCAACAATCGATTCTCTATTATTTCGAGAAAGTTCTAAGGTTACTGAATAGTATTTGAATATTTCGTGTTTTTATTACATCCTTTGAAATAGATTAGTGTTCTTTAATATAAGTAGGTAGGTACTCAGGATGACATTAAAAGTTTGGGAATAATCTAGATCTATAATCTATATTATAATATTGTAATTGAAGACAATTTACATATAGAAACTGTCTGCGTCTTCTTTAATCGCAGTTGTGAGAAAAATAATTCGGTAATTTTAACTACTATCTGAAAAACAAGTGTATGTGTAGTTGTACGTTACACCCTATATTCAGCTTTTGAATCTCTGAAAATATCTAACTGTATTCTAAATACCCTGAATATACGACCATATTGTGTATCCATTAACAGCGACAAGAACCTCATTCTTCTTTTTTTTTATGTATGGCCCGCCAAAATGACTCTACTCTGCCTGATGGAAAGCATAAGCAGAATCCAAGAGTGGCGATCACCATACTCACTGCGAATGCAGACAATGCAATATGGCGACTCACACCATGGCGGCCTGGTGATGCTGCTGCATCTTTTAGTCTAGTCAACAAGTATGGAACTTGTTGACTAGACTATTTGGGCCTCCGGTCTCGCACTCACCAACGAAACACGACAGCACGAACGCTGTCATTCTTTCTATCACTGTCATATCCTTTTGGACTCTTTCTTACCAGTTGCATGTCGGTGGTACTAGTTTGTTGAGTTCTTCGAGTGACTTCTCAGAGCGATACTCCTGAACAAATGCGACGGTCACCACAATGATGATTGCCACTGTGATAGATATGGCGTCGTCGAACTGCTTCATGCACACGCTGACCACCGCCGAACCTGTGGAAGAAAGTTTCAATTAAATATTTATTTTATTTACATACTAGCTGACACCCGCAGCCTCGTTTGCGTCTCCTACTGCCCGTAGCGGGATAATTTTCTCCCGTTTTAGAAACATTCTTCATTAGTGCTCAGCTCCTATAAGTCTTAGCTTGATGATTATACAGCCTTCCTCGATAAATGGGCTATATAACAATGTTTTTTTTAATCGGACCAATACATCCTGAGATTAGCGCGTAAGCAAACAAACAAACTCTTCAGCCTGAGTAGATGAGTCTGCCTGATAGAAATCATCAGCAGAATCCAAGAGTAGTAAATGAAATTATAATACATATCATATCATTTAAAATCAGCTGCCAAAATTTCAAGTTTATAGCCCGAGCGCTTTAGACTGCGTCGATAAATCAGTAGGTCACTCAGGGCAAGTAATTTTATGATACATAATATATTCTATGTATAGATTGTGACTGCTTTCATGGGTATACGTGGCATACGGTCAGAGACACACGTAGCCGGTTGAAACGTGCACGTTTTTGTTGTTTTTTTTTTTACTTATTTGTTTGTTTTAGGTTTTGACCCCGTCTTAGTCAGTAAAACTACCGTTTATTTGTTTTTAATTAGTAGTTTTTACAACTTGGGTAATATATTAGAAGAATTGTTAAACTTTAGACTTTAAATCTGGACTATTTCACAATAACCATAAGCTTAATGACGTGTCTTGAAAAATTAACCAATTGGCGTCACCGTGCGACACAGTGACAACCGGGCGAAGATTGTTACAATATTCATCCGAAACACATTTATCTATGTTCGTGTTCAATTACAAAACCATCTAGGCATTACTTTACGCCTATATCGTCTACATTTTGACAATCGTTATCGTCCCGCTTACGTGACAGGTAATGTCAAACTACCAGTTCGAAAATGAAACTGGACAATTTGGGGTGTGTTCAAATAGAAAACAAATAGGTAAAAGGGGAAATCAAGACAGAAAGGGTTGCTTTTTCGCAGAATTAATTAGGTTACCCGGAACCAAACCAAAAAATTCTTATCCTACCAAAATGGCGTCGACAGATTTGTACGAAGTTAAGCTCAGAGACCAATTATAATCTGGACTAACTAAAAATAAATTAAATTAAAAAGCTTTTTAAAAACAAGCTTTTACTGGAATGCCTCGAGACGAATCAAACAAGTCCAAACTCGATGATGTTGCGACGTTTCTTGACAGAGTTCCTATGGCCACCTTCCAGCTCCAGCATCATATCAGCTCCATGTCATTATAATATTGTATTGTCACGCTGTATACATATGTTTGCAAAATTTCAGCAAAATCGGTTGAAGATATCTGCTTCAAAATTGAGTTGCAAGATTCCACCCGAACATACAAGCATACATACATACATTGCAAGTTAATAAAACGCTTGTAATAATACGAAGTTAGTACAGCGTAAAGAACAAGTCTGCTGCTTTTTTACAGAAAAAAACGCAATAAAAAACAATGATACAGGGAATTTAACCCAAAACATATAATCACACACAAAACTAAGTTTGGTGTGACACTTAAGATGAAAAAAAAAACGCAATAATTCTTGCTACAGTGTTGCAGATTGCAAATCTAAGTAGTAGTTCACAATGACACGGTTATTAAATCATTTGATTGTATAAATACATAATAACACCATAAATATAAACCAGAGATATTTAATCGCGTCTACACAATGTTTTGAAACACAGCTGTTTGTTTCCAAGTATATGGATGAACTTATGCGGGGTTTTAAAGGACGTGCAATGTAAATAATGGCATTTGTACTAACAATAGTTTTAGTAAGATCAGACTTAGTCATTGGGATTCGTTTGTATCGAAGTCGGAAGTGCTTAGTGGTTTAACAGTCACCACGCCATTTCCTACTTCGCCAAGTGTCGTGGGTTCAAATCCCACATAGGACAACACTTTGTGTGATCCACAAATTGTTGTTCTGAGTCTGGGTGTTCTTTGTGTCCGTTTCATGTATGTTTGTAAAGTCCCTCGCGACACAGGATTTATTCCTAGTGCGAGAGTTGTCTTTAAAAAAAAATTGTTAAAGTGAATTTTAAATCATTGCTTTGGGTGTAGAATATCGGCTACAATATGAGGATTACCGGTGCCCAAACCTCTCTGTTCCCCCATTGTGACAGGAAAGGATCCAAGAGTTGATCCTCTTTGAGTTGGAGGTGTCTAGTGACCATCAGGTGACACGTGTAATCATTTGCCCCCACACTATATTAACAAAGCATTATGAAACGATAATGAGGATATATCAGTATACGCCACGTCACTATGAAACCTATCAGTGTTGTAATGGTAAAACACATGTATTTGTTGCAACGGTAAACCAACGCTTTGCCGCATGAATTCGTATCGTAGCAATGGGGACTATCGTTTCTTTGCTCACCAGTTGGCGCCACTGTTGACTAAGGTCCAGAGCTATAGCCGTCAAAGGCGACTTTACAGGATCGACGCCGAAACAAAGTTTGGTAATCTTGGATCTCATTAAGTTTATTAATTATAAATAACTGTCGCAATGTTGTACAGTTCCGTTTTGTTCGGAAAAAAAGAAGGACACATGTTTCTAATAGATAAAACTGTTCTAAACTGACTAGTGGCAATTCACAGAAAAAACATTTTAACCCTGAGGATAAATATTCTGAGTCATCATCATCATCATTTCAGCCGAAAGACGTCCACTGCTGGACATAGGCCTCCCCCAAGGCTCCCCAAAACAATCGGTCCTGTGCTGCCTGCATCCAGCGGTTTCCTGCTACCCTCACCAGGTCGTCTGACCATCTTGTAGGGGGCCTACCCACGCTACGTTTTCCAGTGCGTGGCCGCCACTCTAGAACTCTTCGGCCCCAACGGCCATAAGCAAATATTCTGAGTAATATAAGTTAATTGGTTTGGTAGGTCTTGTAGGAATAATCATATTTTATGCTTACCAATTTCAGAAAGAACATAATGTAAATAAAGTTTGTGAGGAATTATATAGGTACTTAATAAAAAAATAAAAAAATAAAATTAGTAATTACGTAAACTTTTGTTTATCCTTCCCTTTCCCTTTAAAATACACTGCTATACAAATAAATATTAAACATTGTAAATCCATACAATGAGAAATGGTTGAGTTGTTTGTCGAAACTAATAAACAATGGTAGATATTAGATTATGTTTTAAAATTTTCTAGCGATAACAGGTATCATGTAAGGTCTGTAATAAAAAGCAGTTATTGTTGGTATAATAACTTCTGAAACATGAAATATCATTTCTATTTACATAAATTCTCTTTTTATCTTTATTTGTCCAAACATAAAAATCACAATACTTTATATGAATAAGGAACAAGGAACTGTTTGAATTTAGTAATCACAAATTTCAACATAAAAAACTGACTTCAATCGGGACCAAATTAAAATGGGACCACACGGGAAGCACCAGCTTTCAAATAAAAAAAGAATTATCAAAATCGGTTCACCCAGTCGAAAGTTATGAGGTAACAAAAGAAAAATACAGTTGAATTGATAGCCTCCTCCTTTTTTTTAAGTCGGTTAAAAATAGTAGAGGCTACTTTCTTTCAAGCAATATTCATAATTTATCATTTCTATGTGCTTTTATTTATCCAAACTGATAAACTCATCTTTATAGAGAAAGGACATTTCACTTCCAACCAATACTGTTATTATTTTATTTTATATTATTACAATTATTCCGTCCGTGGGCTCCTTTTCTTAATTACGCTTTCAAAGCGTTTATATTCATTGCCAAATATTCAAAGTTTTCGATAATTTCACGAAGGAGATCACTTTTCAACAGATAAATTAAATAAATTATAAAGTGAAAAGTGAATGTTATTGGACCTCACGCGACACTAGCGCCTCTAGTGGCAAATTCACACGCGATAGCCCCCATTGGCATCGTATCGCATCGTAGTTATGTGTAGCCCATAGTCACCTTTACGACACACATGGGTTGAATAAAGGCGATGACACTCTACACTCATAATACTGTTGAAATCATATATTTTTGTGACTATTACTTTTACTTTTTTTTTTACTATAGCCATGTAACATTTAACACGCTAGAATACAAGCCTTGAAAAGTCTATTAAAATATCTATATTTCTTTATTATATTTTATAAAATATCGAATGTGAATATCGTATATTACGAGTACGATGTACGATAATAGCTTAATCTTTTTTTTTTATGTATGGCCCGCCATAATGACTCTACTCTGCCTGATGGAAAGCATAAGCAGAATCCAAGAGTGGTGGTCACCATACTCACTGCGAATGCAGACAATGCAGTATGGCGACCCACACCATGGCGGCCTAGTGATGCTGCTGCATCTTTTAGTCTAGTCAACAAGTATGGAACTTGTTGACTAGACTATTTGGGCCTCCGGTCTCGCACTCACCAACGATCGCTATCGCTAAAAAAATCGCTAAAAAAATACTTAATTTGATAAGGGTATGAATGTATATTTTTTTCATTTAAACCAAAGCCAGTAAAGTTGTGTGTGGCATTTCCTCTAAAGATTTATACTTGGATTTAAGAGGAAAATACGCTCTTATATGGCGCCATGAAAATTTCTTGCACCACTACACAAAGGCTTGAGACATGAGGCAGTGGCAGTGTCATTCAAAAAGGCTAAAAGTCATATCGCAGACAGAACGAAATGGAGTGCCTTTTGTATAGTCCTCAGCTTTGGGTTTATTTTTACACATTTGTATAAATAAAAAAAGATGGTTTAATTATTATTAAGTGCACAGAAATAATATATCAAATTTTAATGATTTTAGCTCAATAAACAGGTACAACTGGTACAATTCGCTTAATTTGTTTTATAGACGATATAAAATTTGGCATAACAAGACAGTCACCTTCAATATTTTAATGAATGTTTTGAAATAAACTAGAAATATCTAAACTAATATTATAGAGATGAAGAGTTTGTTTGTTTGAACGCGATTATCTGAGGAACCGCTGGTCCGATTTGAAAAATTCTTTCAGTGTTAGATAGCCCATTTATCGAGAAAGGCTATAAGCTACATATCATCACGCTAAGACCAATAAGAGGGGAGCACCACTAAAAATGTTACAAAAACTTGGGAAAATTATTACGCTACGGGCAATAGGAGACGTAAACGAGGTTGCGTGGGTCACCTAGTTTGGAATAAAATGCTTGCCTGATATAACAAATAAAATAATTAAATTTTTATTTGCACGATATTATTGCATGGTAAAATAAAATAGGTACTTAATTTGTTACTCAAAAAAAAGATTATTATTTGTTGAGAAGTATGAACGCCTACGCTGACTTATATAATGGCAACACACGTGACGCGTATGTCTGCAGTCTGTAGTGAAGCGTCCCTTCCCGCTTATCATTGTACACTGTCATAGTTCGCTCTGTAATTTATTAATATAATAAATAGTGAAACTGTTTAATCGTTCTTGCTTTCATTCCATTATTATTATTATTTAAAGTAGAAATGTGCTAAAATCGAACATTTTCAGAAATCACGAAAGTTCATCTGCAGACATCTGCAGTCTCTTTTACATTATCAGACCACACCAGGTTAATGTGTGTTAGAATTTAACTAATGGCTCCTTTACAGGATGGGCCATGATATTGGCTCACTAAGATGGACCAGCTTGTGGCGTAGCGGTGTCGATACACATAAAATCTCACTTCGATACAACAATTAGAAGTATATTTAAATTTATTTCTAAGGTTTGTTTACATAGTTACAAAGTCAACCTTACAAAAACTTGTTAACATGTAATATTTCACCCCAAGACTATTACATGACACTTAAAATCATAAATCGATATCCTACATAGTAATTACTAACACACAAATAGATATTTCTAGAACATTGTCATATAACTCGTTGACCTATCATTATAGAGCTTTCAAGAGCGATTGGACACAACTAGGTCGGCAGGGGGGTGAGTCGGGGTAGTTCCACCCCGTCCACTGAGCAACCGTCGATATGACAACGAGATGTGTTGATTAATCGGAACTTGTATGGTCGTAATTATTTGTGTTAGGACAATTTACTGTTTATTGGATTGACAATTACTAAAGTAACACATAACACAGACACTGGGTTGACTGTCACCGCTGTTCGGTTTAACTTTTATAAAGGACAAATATTTATTTATTAATTATTTCCTATCCTACTAATTCTACTGATATTTCAAAAGTATGTGAGAATGTATAGAGATACGTGACTCTTTCACGCAAAAACTACTGATTGAATTTAGATATAACTTTACAGTATTCGATGTGTATGGCTTATACATCGAAATAACACACCGGAAAACTATTTACCGCTTTAACAGACGCCTGCGCGAGCGAAGCCGAGGTCAAAACTAGTTATTTTAAATTTAACTAGCTGACCCGGCGAACTTCGTATCGCCTTATTTATTTTTGTGAAGATTTTCTAAAATTATCGAAAAAATCTTTTAGTAAGCCCATGTCAACTGCCCGCAGCTAAGCAGTGTGTAGAACTAAGCGGACTAAGAGAATATAACACCTTCTTTTTTAAATTTTCTTCTATACAAAACTTGTCCTGGCAATAACAAATACATAAAAAAAGAATTATTCAATAGGGTAGTTGACACCTTAGTCAAATTATTTACTTTTTATCATCTGTCAAAACGATAACTTTGTATGAAAAATGTACTAAATACAAACTTGTGACGTCACTGTTATATACTACTCAATTGAGCAATATATTTCAATGTTTATGAGATTAAAATTTCTAATAGAAATGAAAACCTTTCATAATTCTATTTTCCGAGATGTTTTGTAATATTTGTTTTAATGAAGGAGACATCGGTATTTATTTATGATACAGGCATCTACCCTATTTGGTCTCGTCGATCGAAAGTTTTGGACGTACTACATTTTTGTGATTCATTTTTATTTATATAGATTTATTACATAATATAGACATGTATATAACCATAATTAAAAAAAACAATAACAATATTTACATACAAGCCTCAAACTCCACATCTTCGCCTACGGTAGCGTTCCCAAAAGACTGGCAGCATTATCACGTTGAATGGCAATGCTGATTCTCTGTGCTACAAAAAGGCTGGCCTTCTGGTCGCGAGAAGCGTCAATCAGTTGCTTAGCTAGTTGTTTAAACATAGCGCGAGCACTCGGACCACATGAACCTAGCGTTTATATAGATTGATCGAATTGATTCGTGTGCTGACAGATTAAGAATACAGAGTGTCACCACTCCTATCCATCCAGGGGATGTCGTAACAGTACTATAGAGGGAAGGAAAATTTGACACAAACTCTATGCAACATCGTCTGTGCCTGTATAGTGGGCCAAAACCTAGTTAACAAGGAGAGGTCTATGTCCTGTAATGAACCATTTGAGGCTATTGATGTGATCTGCACATTTATTTATTACTAGTGGTTGCCCGCGGCTCCGCTCGCGTACATGTCGGTTATCGCGGCAAATAGTAGCCTATGTGTTATTCTGATGTATAAGCTATTTTACTGTAAAGTTTCATCCAAATCCGTTTAGTAGTTTTTGCGTGAAAGAGTTACAAACATCCATCTATCCATCCATCAATACTTACAAACTTTCGCATAAATAATATCAGTATAGACTAGTTGAGTCCCGCGGTGTTACCTAAGGTTATTGTTGTACCTTTACAACCACAGGTAATACCGCTAAGCAAAGCTAGTCTAAAAAAAAGTAGCATAAGTTACTCCTTATTACTTCGGCTATCTGCCAGTGAAAGTCCCGTCAAAATCGGTCCAGCCGTTCCAGAGATTAGTCGGAACAAACAGACAGATAGGCCGTTTTTATAAAGTGCTAGTAAAAAGCGGTTATTTTTTAAATTACAAAATAGACACTCCAATTTTATTTATTTTTATAGATACCTGGCCAGATAACCTTTTTTACTTCTGAATGATTATTAAGAAGATCTGATGTGAATTGTATCAAATCCTTTAAATGGGTGACAGCTCAGAAGGTAGTAGAGTCACGCTGATTTCAGCACGAACGGGCAGGCTCGACTGGGGTGGTACTACCCTCTCTCAGAAGACTAACCTTAAATGACAAGCATTGGCAGCATTGGATTCTGCTCATGCTTTCCATCAGGCAGAGTATAGTCACTTTGGCAGGTTCGTTTATATAACAAAAATAAAGAATAACTTATTTCAAGTAATTCTCGCTTATAAATTCTCCTTAATTAGAATCTAACATGAAGTATACCTAAGCAGTCAAATCCATAAGAACACGATAATACCGTTACGTCAATGGCCGCTAAACATACCAAAGAGTTTCTTACACTCATTTGTAATTCAATTTCCTTGCACATAGATAGTATCCTAAACGGGATCTTAAGAACTTCGCGTATTTACTCATTTACGATATCAATAGTATGATACTCTGCGAATTAATTCAAAACGTATAATCATTAACAATATTAAAGTCTTATCTATTCATTTAAGCATTGCACAAGGGAGTCTTATTTGTTTCGGAGTTTGGGTGTTTTCTATATATAATATGTATGTAGTATTTAAAAAAAAAGTATATATGTATTTGTATCAGTTGTCTAATACACATAACACAAGCTCTGCTTAGCTTGGACCTAGATGGCGTTGTGTGAAAAAATAATAAAAAATAACGTTTTTAAATTTGACCGCATGCTGGAACAGCTTATTCATTCATTCTTCAGAATACCACCCTGAAATACAAGTATTTAATTGTAAGCCGTGCTAGCGAAACTGCTTTGGATTTGCTGTTGTGTGAAAGTGGGTTCGAATTCTACTTATCGAATCAAACACTGCTAGCTAGCAGTCTTGTAGGTATTAAAAGAAAATAATAAAAAGTATTAAACAAAACACCGCCGAAAGATTGCGAAATTAAATTGAAGGCAAAGAAGTGGCCATAGCAACTCTGTAAAGAAACGTCGCAACATCATCGAGTTTGGACTGGTTTGATTCGTCTCGAGGCATTCCAGTAAAAATTTGTTTTTAAAAAACTATTTAATTTATTTATTTTCGTTGTGCTTGCCTTCAGGGGGTTTCACTATCACCACGCTTGGCACGCGGGTTTACGATCGCAGTATAAATGTATTGCAGCTATGTTTGACTTAAATGCAACAATGCTATCACGACATCCCATTATTCTTACAACAATATCTTGTGTGAAAAACAAAGCTTTCCCAACACAATAATGAGGAGAAATATGACATCATTCGAGAGAATGTGTGCAATGGCGTCACGTTAGAAGCCGTATACGGTATATTTATTACAGACTATATACGCAACAGCAATGAAAATAAATTTACTTTCGTATACAACTCAGCGTGAAACACGCAAACAACCGTATGATGATGGAAATGTAATGTTTGTTCGTTACATTACAATGAAAGTTTATCACTATCGCTAACAATTATCAACTGTAGCAGTCTATGTAAAGAAAGTGAAGTTAGCAGTTTTTAATTAATTTTATTGCAAGGACGGCGCAGTGCAGTGGTTTAAGCGGTCGCCACGCCGCTCTCTCAGCTGTGCTGTGTGAGTGAGTGTTGTAGGTTCAAACCCCACACGGGACAACACTTTGAATTGAATGATCCACAAATTATTGTTCCGAGTCTGGGTGCTCTTTGCATCTGTTTCTTGCATGTTTGTGAAGTCTCCCACAGGAACGACACAGGCTATATTTCTAATGAGGGCGTCGTCTTTAAAAAGAAAGAAGCCTCTCGCTTCTGAAAAGAATGTATAACAAACGCTAAGCCAAGCATTAAGTGATATTTCACCAATGAGCGCACGCGAAAGTATATTGTGGGGGTTTAGTGTAGCTCAGTGGATTAATTGGACCTGGATTTCGGGAAATAACAACACGACCGCACGCTTAGTACGTTTCTTTACTTTGAGATAACTATTCTACAATATAGGAATACAATTTATTATAATTCACAGCCAGGGCGGTCTTGACTCTACGACCGCTGACATGAATCTTCTTTTTCTTCTTCAGCATTCCAAAAAGTCAACATTTTAAATTATATAAATCAAAATAAAGAATATTCATTTCGAACAGGACTTTCCACCTGCCAGTATTATGACGTGCAGGTTGTATAACTGCACCATGAAGGCTCAAATCGCAAAAATATCTATAGAGTAAGATCCCACCCACCCTAGACTTGCGTGATTTTAGGAAGGATCATTTTTTTAGCATCGGTAGTATAATATAAACTTAGAAGAAACTCGCTAAGCTGAAAGCTGGGCCGTTGTACAGGTAGCAGGTATCAAAGGTGATACCTGCGGGCGCTCATAGGGGCCTATCTGCGCGACAGGACGGTAAAGTTTATCGATCGCAACGGGATGGAAAACCGAAGGGAGGTGTGTTGCGGGGTTCCCCAGGGCTCTGTGTTGGGTCCATTATTGTGGAACCTCGCATACGATGCGGTCCTTCGTACCAGTCTGCCCTCCGGCCTAAGTGTCGCCTGCTATGCGGACGACACACTAATACTGGCTAGAGCGTCATGTTTCGAAGAGGTGCTTCGGCTCGCCGAGCAGGGGGTGGCTTGTGTTGTCGAAAATATCTGTGAGCTGGGCCTGAAGGTGGCGCCTCAGAAAACTGAAGCTATATGGTTCCATGGCCTACGAAAGCGCCAGGAACCACCCAGCTCATGCCTCCGGGTAGGTGACGCTGAAGTCCAGGTAGGCCAGTACATGAAGTACCTAGGCCTCATCCTGGACAGTCGGTGGAGCTTCGAAGAGCATTTCGGGCGATTAGTCCCCCGAGTACGAGGGGTAGCAGGGGCGTTACATAGCCTGCTGCCCAGTCTCGGGGGACCACGGGAAGAAGTTCACTGCCTCTATATGGGCGTCGTACGATCCATGGTCCTCTTTGGGGCGCCCGTCTGGTCGAAAGACTTGGCGGGTTCCTCCCGCTGCAAGGCTCAACTCAGGAGTCTGCAGCGGCTGATGGCCATTCGGATCGTACGGGGCTACCGCACGATTTCGTTCGAGGCAGCGACGGTCTTGGCGCGGTATCCTCCCTTCGACATTCTGGCCGACATGGACACGATGGTCTACGACCAAATTCGTTCTGTCGGTCGGACTGACGAGGGGACAGCGCCGGGCCATGAGCCCGGAATGCTACGGTGGAACGCACATACGCAAGCTCTGCGCGCGTGGCGGGCACGGCTTGAAATCCAGGGCTGTGCCAGCCAACGCGCTGTCGGAGCCGTTCTGCCGAGCTTCGAAGCTTGGATAGAGAGAACCGACTGTGTCACCTACTGATTCACTCAGATGCTCACCGGACACGGTTGCTTCGGAGAGTATCTGAACAGAATCGGACGTGAGGCTACGGCACAATGCCACCACTGCGGGTCCGACCAGGACTCCGCCCAGCACACGCTGGAGGAATGCCCTGCGTGGGAGTCCGAGCGTCGAGTCCTGGTCGGACAGATCGGACGAAACCTATCACCGCCAGCATTGATCGGGGCAATGCTGGCAAGTAGTGAGGGATGGGAGGCCGCGGTCTCCTTCTGCGAAGACGTTATGCTTCGGAAGGAGTCCGCAGAGCGGGATCGGGAAAGGGCCGATCCCGCTCGTAGGAGGCGACGAAGGGGACGCGGTAGAGGCCGCTAGCTCCCCAATCGTCGCTTAAGGGTCGTTGTGGCCACATCTAGGGGAGATGTGGCCGCTGCAAACGGCCCGAGACCGGTGACACCCCGGTGCGGCCGGGGGGTGTCGTCTAAGGCGGGTCGGTGTTCCGACTCTTGCTGTGTAGAACAGTGAGGGGCGCGACAGCGACCCGCCCCGGGGGTGACGCTGGTTACCCCGGGATGTACCTCAAACGTGAGGTGCGGCAGGAGGGACTCCAGTAGCCGCTGATGCGTTCCTGGAGCTCCTCCAGACTGCCGAGGTAGGCCGCCGCGGGGTTTAGTGGGTAAACCGATTCGTCGGGAGTCCCACACACGCTCTTCGTGTGTCCCCCATACGGAGGGTATGGTGTGAAAAGCATTCCCCGCGTAAAAACTAACTTACGTCAAAGTAGGAAGGCTGGATTTTACATAAGTCTTACATAATAGGAGTAAGACCCTACCATCCTATACAATATCATTCGATACAAATTCATACAATTTAGTTTTAATAGGTCTTTACCTATGAAATTGCCGTTTTGTATGCAATAAGTGAAAGTACTTATTTTTTCAAACTTTTTTATTTCTGTTATTCGAAGTAATCACCCATGCAATCGACGCATCTTTGCCAACGCATTGGCAGTTTATTGATGCCCTTCTTGTAAAAATCAGCTGGACGGGTGGCAACAAACTCTTCAAAGGCATTTTGTACTGCCTCTCGGGAATTGAATTTTTACCCACTAAAAAGTTGTCAAAATTTTAGAAAAAGTAATAGTCGGTAGCAAGGTCTGGTGAGTATGGCGGATGAGGGAGAGCTTCCAACCCCAGCTCTTGCAGCTTGGAGACTGTCTGTTGCGAACTGTACCAAATGATGTTGTCAGTTCAGATTGCATGGGTGATTACTTCGAATAACAGAAATAAAAAAGTTTGAAAAAATAACTACTTTCACTTATTGCATACAAAACGGCAATTTCATAGGTAAAGACCTATTATATGATATTTTTATAAACAATCATAAATATCTACAGTTGCCAGACACTTCCTGTGGGCCATAACCTTTGACAGACATTTTAAAAAGCCGTAAAAAAATGTGGGCGCTTACGTCATTTTAGGAAGACTGAATTTTAAATATATTATTAAGTATTATATTTTAAAATATTTATAAATTATTTTTTTTAAAACCAATGGGAGTACTAATTTGCCCGAATAATAATAGTAGGTAAGCCTAAGAGCGTCCATGAACCCTCTCTACTTGCTATACGTAAGATGAGCGCAAAGGACGTCTTTTCACTATAATACTACTACTATTAGGTAATCCTAGGCGGAATACTTATTTTTCATGTTGTTTTTTTACCCGACTACTGCTAAGCAAAAAGCAAGGGTAATAATTTTGGAAGTCTGCGTATGTTTGTAAGTTCCGCCGTCTTAAACTACTGAACCGATTTTAATTAATACTAGCTGAACCTCGCGGTGTTACCCGCGGTTATTGTCGTACCGCGGGAAACGCCGTGGGACAAAGCTAGTCTAAAAAAAAGTAGCCTAAGTTACTCCTTAAATCATCAGCTATCTGATTACCCGGAACAACCAGACAGACAAAAATTGTTAAAATGTTATTTTGGTATGTGTACCGTGTATACAGACATATGCATTTATAAAAGCGGTTATTTTAATATTACAAACAGACACTTCAATTTTATTTATTTGTATGGATAAGGTGTCAATAGATTCGTAATAATGGCCCGGATGACATGGGCTATATAAATGTTATCATAAGATTTTACGTAGCCTGGTTATAGAGTTTAAAAAAAGACCTTTGGTTGTTCAGATGTTTTATGTACATCTTTTCCTGAACTCAATTTTTACCGACATGTTAAAAATTCCCACAATATTTCTACAGCAGGACAGGTTTATAGAGACAAACATGTCTCGGCGAAAACCGACAAACCGTAACTTGGGCCACAAAAAATTGCACAAGAACAAGTTTGTAATACCTAGTATACACGAAGCCGTGATATTGACCCGTGGTACCGCAAAATAAATACGTATATAATTTATGTATAGCACCTTTCTATAGGCTGATTTATTTATTGTCACATAATATTTAATTTAAATTAAAGTTTTTTTGTTAAGCAGAATATCTAAATTCCATTGAAATTAAGCATTACAATGTATATTAATTACATTAGAGGTTTACATGAATAATATAATATTATTTAGGATATACATAATTAGTGTAAGTAACGGTTCATTGTGATTAATACTACCTAACCCAAATTATATTAATTTTTTATTAATCCAACTCCAAATTATAACTCGGAAATATCATCGTTTTGCGTCAACCTGACCTGATCTTAGAAGAAAAAAGAAGAAAGATACAATGCTGTAAACTTTTCTAATATATTATAGATATTCATTACAAATCCATACTATTATTATAAATTCAAAAGTAACTCTGTCTGTCTGTTAGGTACGCTGTCAGGGCTAAACCGTTGCACCGATTTCAATAAAATGTTGCATAGAGATACTTTGATTCTTAAAGAAGGACAATGGCTACTCTTTTTCCGGGATAACTGACATACACGCAAGTTGAGCGGCAAGCAAAAGCTATAATCTTATATATGAAAATCAATTCCTGTTCGTTTGTCTCGTTAAAACTCGAGAACGGCTGCTTTTGGTTGGTACGGAACTTAGCTGATTTTGGTTTTGAAATGTTTGTCGTATTCCAGGGTAGGTTTAAATGGTAAATAATTAAAAATAACTTAAAAATCCAAATGTCACGTGTACGAAGTAGCGGGCACAGCTAGTATTTAATAAGAACTCAATTTTAAACAGCCTATATAGTGGTCAGTGTGGTCAATAGTACATACATACATACGTACATAGTGTGAACATAACAGCCATTGACATTGCAAATATTTTATACCAATTTGGTATTTTTATAGACAACTACAGTAATTATTTGAATACTGGAAAGGTTTTTTGGGTAATTCGCAGTAAACTTTATTTTAGATAAAAAAAACTTTTACTGCGCGTTTGGCCTAGTGGTTTAACGGTCACCACGCCGTTTCCTACTTCGCTAAGTGTCGAGGGTTCAAATCCCACGTAGGACAACACTTTGTGTGATCCACAAATTGTTGTTCTGAGTCTGGGTGTTCTTTGTGTACGTTTCATGTATGTTTGTAAAGTCCCCCGCGACACAGGATTTATTCCTAGTGCGGGAGTTGTCTTTAAAAAAAAACAGTTGGCATTTGATGGTCAAGTTCTTGAGGCAGGTTATATGCAAATTTTTGGTAAGCTTTAATCCTTAAAAAGCATATGGCTCTGCTAAATATACTGACTAAACTATTAAACAACATAGTAAATTAAACAAAACAAAAAGACACTGATACTGCTGGTACGAAAATTATTACATAGTAGTACTATATATTTGGTTCATATTGGTTTCGGCTTGTATAATTTAACTAGCTGACCCACGCAACCTCGTTTGCGTCTCCTATTACCCGTAGCGTGATAATTTTCCCCCGTTATTGAAACATTCTTCATTGGTGCTCCTCTCCTATTGGTCTTAGCGTGATGATATATAGCCTATAGAATTCCTCGATAAATGTACTATCCAACACTGAAATATTTTTTCAAATCGGACCAGCGGTTGTAGCGCGTTCAAACAAACAAACAAACTCTTCAGCTTTATAATATTAGTATGGATTATAAATGATTTTGCTAGCCGTAGTAATAAAAGAATTAGAGGAAGAAAGGAAGATTGAATCTGTGGTAAAAGTAAATACTGTGTTGCGATGTATTTTACGTCGTATGTATGTAATGAGATATAGGTACATATGTATATATTTAACCAGGGTTTGTGCCTGTTTTATTTTCATCAATTTTTAACTCCATCAAAAATTGAGTTGAAGAAAATCTCTGCGGCATTGAGTCTGCAATGTAGGTGTTTATATTTGCTAGAATTGTAAAGAAAACATAACAACTAGAATTCAAGATAAATTACAATTTACAACTACATTTTCTAGTTTAAAATTCGAAAGAAAAATCGGCTTTATTTTCACTGCATTCTTTGTTATATACAATTTACCGTTTTTTTATTCTAATCATGCGAAACGATTTACATAATTTTAAATATTGACCATTGACACACAGACCATGTGTAGGCCGTTATGTATAATTTTCTTTATAATAATAAATGTTTTTTTACGTATTTTTAGTTTTTACAAAGCATTACATCTAACAGGCAACATGAATCTTTAGACGTCTGCAACCGTCTGTTTAATATCAATGTGGTAATGGATTAAATATTAACGATGAATCTGGGTGGGACTGAGTAATCCTAGAATACATGTTACGTCAGTACTTCTTCCATTTTATTACTTCCAAGATCATTAAGTCTTCTTAAATAAACACCAGGCGCTATAAACTGCTGTTTTAAATGGATACAATTCTGATGAAGTAAACCAAAAATAGTGAATGCGGTGGGATTTAAAAATATGGGACGGAAGGGATAAAAATAGATTGAATTAAACTACTGGTATGTACATGTGATGATGGATGAAGAATGCAGAATGACAGGAGCCCTATTCATTTTAGTGGGTTTCGGTATAGTCGACTAAGAGCGTTTTCACATTATCCGATCCGATATCGGTTTGGGCGCGCCGATACAATATCGGAGGAAGTTAAATGTATGAAATATGTATCTGTCTATCATATTGTCCGGCCCGACATCGGATATAGGAGCCGACAAATACACTGTATCGGTAATCGCTCGCTTGCACGACATTGTGCACGTGTGCGTGCCATAGTGTATATCGGGGGAAGTCCCTAGACAACTTTTGGCCGATTTGGTTGCAGTAAAAATTTAACGATTTGAATAATTGATTTTTATAAAAAATCATTTGTTTAAAATCACGTGATTTAAATCATATCAACCCTGTTGTAAACTAAACAGGACGACAAAGAGAGAAGCTTGAAATAAATCCTATACGTTTGACCAGCGAGAGTGGTAACTCATTTCTAAGAAGAGGCTTATCTATCTCACGCAGTGTATTAACAAAAGCTGTTGATACAACGTACGTGATTGCTATATAATTAATTTTTATTACAATTTTAATACATACTATTTTGGGAGAGTCATTCGACAATCACGGGTAGTCTCGGCTAGAGTGGCAACAAGGCCTCGTAGAAAACAGCTGTTTAGCAAATCTTTAGTTGCTTTCGACGACTGTGCAGAGTGAGAGTGACGTTTACGAGATAAGGGTGAGAGGACACTTAAAGGGCGGCAAAGTACTTGTGTCTCTTCATATGCAAGTTTTTATGGGTAGCGGTAGCAAAGGTAGCCACGCTGATTTCAGCACGAACGGGCCGGCTCGACCGGGGCGGTACTACCCTCGCACAGAAAATCAACGTAAAATGACAGCGTTCGTGCTGTCGTGTTTCGTTGGTGAGTGCGAGACCGGAGGCCCAAATAATCTAGTCAACAAGTTCCATACTTGTTGACTAGACTAAAAGATGCAGAAGCATTACTAGGCCGCCATGGTGTGGGTCGCCATGCTGCATTGTCTGCATTCGCAGTGAGTATGGCGACCACCACTGTTGGTTTTTGCTTATACTTTCCATCAGGCAGAGTAGTCATTTTGGCGGGCCATATATTAAAAAAAAAAAAAACTTCAAGTGACTCGATTGTTCCTTTGCCCCTTATAAACATTTTTACACATATTTAAGTTAAACCTAACAAATATAATATTTCGTAGAACATATTGTAGAAAACCACTTAATGGTTAAAATTAAGTATTTTTATTACCTACAAAATAATCGTGATGCCTCACGGGTCTAAGTTTCGTCTGCCAGTCAGCGTGATGACGTCACTAGAGCCCAATAAACTGTTATGAGGTGATGCTCTTAGCATACACACCACATTCGTAGAGCTAAAGCTTACAATGAAGTGATATCTTGAATAGGGTTGGCACTTAACAAAGCGAACAAACACTTGTCTTATTCATTTATACTTACTTATTACTTTCTATTTGTAGTAAAATAATTTCTGGTTTAACACACATGTAATAGTAAATCGACACATCTCACACACTGTCGTCTCATCCCGAACTAAAGAGTCTGTACTATGGTAAAATATTTATATAAATACTAGTTGTTGCCCGCGGCTCCGCCCGCGTATATGTCGGTTATCACTTATCACGAAAATAGTAACCTATGTGTTATTCTGATGTATAAACTATATTACTGTAAAGTTTCATCCAAATCCGTTCAGTAGTTTTTTGCGTGAAAGAGTAACAAATATCCATCCATCCATACTTACAAACTTTCGCGTATATAATATTGGTAAAGATATAGAATTATAGATATACATTTATGTAATACATCAATTACACTCAGACAGAAAAAAACCATCGTGATCATCCAACAATTACTCATTAAGGGTCAAATCGAACTCACGACCTCTAGCTACTAATAAATAAAAATGAAATCTAAACGCTCACTTGATAGAGACCATTTAGGTAGTAAGCCGATATCCCATGTAACAAGTCTATAGAGGGTACGAGGTGGAAACAGTTTGGAGAGCCACTTAACCCTTCAATGTGGAGTGCAAACAAACTCTGTATTGACAGCCCTTATCCTGTGTATTAGAGACGGAAGTGTCTTTAGTTTGGAAACCCATTAGAGACTCACACAAACACCAAAATTCGTGTTATCCCTTAATTATATATTCTTTCTTACTTTAAAATTAACCCGCACTAGGAATAAATCCTGTCGTGGACTTTACAAACATTCAAGAAACGGATATAAAAACATCCATATTCAATAAAACAATTTGTGCAAGTTTTGGTACATGTGGGGATCGAACCCATTACTCTCAGGGCATTATTGAGAGGCGATTTGACCGCTTAAACACTGCACCATACGTGCAGTCAATCATCAGTAAATATTTATATTTATCTTATAAAAAATCAACTAATATGTACTAAGAAACTACGGTTTGGTTGTGACTCACAATATGTGGGATACTTTATCATGTCAAACAGTTGACATCAGAAACCGTTTTATTTAAATATAGAGCCTTTCTATAAAAATGCCCATAAAATAATAGTACATTGTTCACCGAGGGAGGAAAGGGACCGATTACTAGTGAGGGAGCAGTTTGTGGCCTAAAAGGCGCAGCCTAGGGCCACAATACTCCCGAGGTAGGAATGGGACTTTCACCCGAGTGCTACACAGTGCTTTATACTACACCTGTGAGGAACATTTAAAGACTTGTAGAAAGTATTTAATAATATGAAATAAAAATTTATTACAAAGAACATGACTAACCTAATTAAAAGTTATGTTTTCACTGCTAGAAGTCGACATTTTACTTTATTTTTAAAATAAAATCAAAACGTAAGACACCATGTAAGACACAATTTAGCTTAGAATTTGACCGATATTTCGCGCTTCTTTTGTTTTTTTTTTTCTTCACAAAAGGATGTCAGTGGCACGGAGATTCCATTAAATTATATGAAAACTCCTTGGGCAGACGCGCGCCATTGATAAGATAACACATGAGAAATGAAAATTCATACAACTTTCTCTCCCGCTAAAACACGTTAGAAATGGATTTTCATACATTTTTTCCTCCCGCTAATTCAGGTCAAGGAAAAGACTAACGTTCTCTTTTCATTTTCAGGGAATATTGACTACTGTTCCGATCAGGTGTAGTATAAAATATATATTAGTGTTTAAAACAGACTCAATTTTCCGTTAACTTCACCTTCAAGTGGTAACCCTAACCCTATCATCAGCGGCGGGTGTGAGGTAACAATTTTCAGGCACAATATTAAAGGAAGGCGAGTCACAGGTGCTCAGAATAAATTTACGTCACGCTAAAAGCCATGTCTAAATTGAGAACCAGATCCACTCGTAAAAGCTTAAGTGCCTTGATTGAAAACGGTGTGCTAAGCGAATTTGTTAGTTCTAGTGAATGAGTACATTTAGTTATTAAAAAACCCAATAGAATCGATTCATATATTAATATTTTAATGCTTAGAGTACAGAGTTGAAGGACAATCAAAAGTTGTTTGTCAGACAAAATATCATCGGTTCGCAACATTTAGTGATAGGCAGGGGAAGTTTCTGGCTTCCAAGATAAGACCTAGTTAGGCCTGATTGGGGGTGATCTGAAGTCACATAATGCGGATCCTCTAGAGTAGGATCGACCGTAGGGATTTTTTTTGAAAACATCACATACTCGCTGCCTCTATGTCCATGAAGAGTCGGCGATCTAAACGGATTTGACATTCCATCACCAAAAAAAGTAAGTTTATTATGAGCCTAAAATGAACACAAAAGATTCCGACTCTACTCGCTTGTAATATGACATAAGTGATCTATCTACCTTACTCGTAGGTGGGTCTGAAATGTTTTACGACCTAACGATATCGTTAGGTCGCAAGACATTATTTCATTTTTTTACATAATCTCCTTGAACTCTACACACTTCTCCCAGCGAGGCACAATGCAAATACAAAGATGAATAACTACATTCACTAGTTTTCATTAACGAGTGCTGCCGCCTTTACTTTGAGGTTGGAAACTTTTAGACCTAGATGGTATATCGTCGTCGTCGATTATCGGTGCCTAGAAACTCCGGTTTAGTAATTAACTTTATTGTAACATTATCTCTCCGTATCACATAATTAGCATTCAACTAGTATATTCTTATTTGGTTCTTAAAACAAGTCTAATTTAAATGTATACGATAAATTAACTTGGGTATAGTTGATTTAATACATCGAGATGATGATGACTGAATCTCCTTGAACTAGACACACTTCTCCCAGCGATGCACAATGCAAATGCAAAAATGCAATGAAATAACTACATTCACTAGTTTTCATTAACGAGTGTTGCTGTCTTCACGTTAAGCTTCGACACTTTTCTACATAATCTCCTTGAACTCTACACACTTTTCCCAGCGATGCACAATGCAAATGTAAAAATGCAATGCAATGCAATAACTGCATTCACTAATTTTCATTAACGTGTGCTAGTGTCTTCACGTTGAGCTTCGACACTTTTTTCTACATAATCTCCTTGAACTCTACACACTTCTCCCAGCGATGAACAATGCAAATGCAAAAATGCAATGCAATAACTGCGTTCACTAGTTTTCACTAACGAGTGCTGCTATCTTCACGTTGAGCTTTGACACTTTTTTCTACATAATCTCCTTGAACTCTACATACTTCTCCCAGCGATGCACAATGAAAATGCAAAAGTGCAATGCAATAACTATATTCACTAGTTTTCATTAACGAGTTCTGCTGCTGCAACGACTTTCGACACTTTTCAGACCACCCCTAGTGTATCCAGTATGTATTCTTTTAAATGCGATTACCGGTGCCTAAAATAAATAAATAAATAAAATAAATAAATATTTCGGACATCTAACACACAACGCCATCTAGTCCCAAGCTAAGCAGAGCTCGTGTTACGGGTACTAGACAACTGATACAAATACATATCTACTTTTTTTTGTAAATTAAATACATACATATTATACATAGAAAACACCTTAACTCCGAAACAAATATTTGTAGATCATACAAACATTTAGTCCGACCCGGGAATCGAACCCGAGTCCTCATGATCAGCAGTCGCACACGCCAACCGCGAGGCCAACGAGGCAGTCAAAAATTCCGCTTTAGTAATTAACTCTATAAAATTCCATCATACTCTTCGTATCACATAATTAGTATTCAACTATGACATTCTTATTTCGTTTTTGAAACAAGTCTAGACTATCTAATTCTAATTTAAATGTATATGTTAAATTAACTTGAATATAATTGATTAAATACATTCTGTAGGAGTTAACGACCTCAATGAATAGAAAGTATTGTTGCCAAAATACAGGGAATGTTGAAAGTGCTTAAAAGAAAGTTGATTTGCAGCAATTCGTTTCAGCCTTCTTAGGGCTTGTATATAATTCTCATGTGCAAAGCTTAACACTGTCGCGGTTGCAGTTTCTATATGAAAAAATACTATTTCAGATCGCTCTACTTAACAGGCTTAGAATCATCACAAAAGAATTAAGTCTCCTAGAATTTTGATACCTCTAATAAGTACTGATGTTTAAGGATCTGCAGATAAATTGTTGGTGTACAAAATCTTGCCTAGAAATAGACAATGCTAGGTACTATATTATGCATTATTTGTAATGTTACGATGAATTCTATAACAAAACTTTTAAGTATGTACCAGAAAGGTACATGAAAATAGACGGGCGAATTTTATTTTTTTATGTTTGACCCGGCCTAAATGACTCTACTCTGCCTGATAGAAAGCATAAGCAGAATCCAAGAGTGGAGGTCACCATACTCACTGCGAATGCAGACAATGCAGCATGGCGACTCACACCACGGCGGGCTAGTGATGCTTCTGCATCATTGGGCCTCCAGTCTCGCACTCACCAACGAAACACGACAGCACGAACGCTGTCATTTTACGTTGATTTTCTGTGCGAGGGTAGTACCGCCCCGGTCGAGTCGGCCCGTTCTTACTGAAATCAGCGTGGCTCTACTACCTGTCTACTTTAAGACCTATACCTGCCAAGTTATTTACCGTGGGAGAGCCACGCTTCGGCATGAATGGGCCGGCTCGACCGGAGTGATACCACGGCCTCACAGAAAACCGGTGTGAAACAGCGCTTACGCTGTGTTTCACCGAGTGAGTGAGGATACCGGAGGTCCATCCACCAATCCCACCTATGATGGCGCAGTTGAAACAGATGTTACCCCAGGAAGGTACCAACTGCGCCTGCGTTGGAGAATCCCTCTCTGCACGTCACTGCACTCTGCACTCGGAACACAACGCGCCTGAGCGTGGACGCCCAGGCTGCCCCTCGTATTCTTGGGCAAAACTACGCTTGATCATGCTCGGGATAAGAGCAGTAACACCATGGCACCCCCTACCTCGCTGGTCGTGGACTTTTGCAATATCAGGGGATTACACAGCAACCTTAACGCTGTCCATCACCACCTCGAGACAGCAAAGCCAGCCTTGCTCTTCTTGACCGAGACGCAGATAGCGTCTCCAGCGGAAACTTCCTACCTAACTCACCCTGGGTACGGACTTGAACACTCCATCATCTCTAAGGCCGGAGTATGCTTGTACGTCAGAGACGATGTCAGCTCTCGTCGCCTCAGCAACCTTGAAGGTAGGGACCTCTCCATCTTATGGCTCCGTGTAGACAGCGACGACCATCCCCGCGTCTATGCGTGCCTCTATAGGTCCCATAGTGGTGATGCCGAAACTGACCGACTCTTTGAGCACATCCAGATGGCTGAAGACTTCGTGCAGCAGCAGATCCCCTTCGTAGAGATCATCGTACTTGGCGATTTTAACGCCCACCACGCCGACTGGCTCAGTTCCAGTAAAACGGATCATGCGGAGAGATCTATTCACGACTTTGCCCTGGCTTATGGCCTGACACAACTGGTTGCCACGCCCACGCGAGTCCCAGATGTGGAGGGCCAGAATCCTTCACTGTTGGACCTTCTGCTGACTTCTCATTCGGACGGTTACCGCGTATCCGTTAACGCCCCACTTGGCTCCTCAGACCATTGCCTTGTCCGGAGTAAAGTGCCTATCACACCCTCGCCGCGATCACGAGTCGCACGCAGCCGTCGTGTGTGGCTCTACAAGTCAGCAGATTGGGATGGCATGCGGTCCTTCTTTGCGTCCTACCCTTGGAGACAGTTGTGCTTCTCGCCGAATAATCCCAACGCCGCTGCTGATTTTGTTGCTGATGTTGTGCTACAGGGTATGGAGCTCTTCATCCCATCCACTGTGGTCCCCATTGGTGGCAAGTGTCGGCCCTGGTTTGGTCCATCTTCCAGAAAAGCTTCTCGCATAAAGCAGGAGGCTTCCCAAGCCTGGGCTGACGCGGTGGCACTACGGGATCAAAATACCAGCGCTCTGAAAAAGGAGTACAACTTTGCCTCCAGGTCCCTCAAAAGAGACATTGCAAGGGCGAAGTCGGAGTACATCGCTAGAATTGGCGAGAGGCTGGAGCGTCGTCCTTCGGGAACGCGGGCATTCTGGTCTCTTGCCAAGGCTATCGAAGGCAACTTTTGTAAGCCATCCTTTCCACCTCTGCACATAAGAAATAATCCGTTGACCTATGACGCAAAGGAGAAAGCCGATCTTCTGGCAAAACACTTTGCGTCCAACTCGACCTTAGATGACGGGGAACAAGAGCCGCCTACCATACCGCGGTGCAAGGCCTTCGATCGGGTCTGGCACAAAGCGCTTCTGTCGAAGCTCCCTTCCTATGGGCTTCCCGAGAAACTATGCGAATGGGTCACCAGCTTTTTAGCAGGTAGAAGCATAAAGGGCGTAGTCGACGGTGAATGCTCTGACTCTATACCTGTGAATGCTGATGTCCCGCAAGGCTGTGTGCTATCGCCTACTCTGTTCCTCCTACATATCAATGATATGCTGCAAACTAGCGGCATTCATTGCTATGCGGATGACAGTACAGGTGATGCTCTCTACACCGGCAGCGCTAATATTTCTCGGGAAAACGTCATTGAGAGTCGAAACAAACTTGTGTCCCAAATTGATACCACTTTAGAAAAAGTCTCAGATTGGGGTAGACTCAATTTAGTCCACTTTACCGCACAAAGACACAAATTTGCGCGTTCACCGCTAAAAAACTGCCGTGGGTCGTATGCCCTCGGTTCGAAGACACTCCCCTATCTGCCTCAGCCAAAATTGGAATACTTGGTATCGAGATATCGAGCGAAGTCCAGTTCCGTGGCCATTTGGAGGATAAGGCCAAATTGGCCTCGAAGAAGCTTGGCGTGCTCAACAGATCGAGACAGTATTTCACTCCGGCCCACCGCTTTCTGCTTTATAAGGCGCAGGTTCGGCCACATACGGAATACTGTCCTCATCTTTGGGCGGGGGCACCCCAGTACCAGCTCCTCCCTCTGGACCGCATTCAACGGAGAGCGACTCGAATCGTCGACTGCCAGGAATCTTCAATTCGGCTGGACTCTTTGGCGCTGCGTAAAGATGTGGCTTCGCTTTGCATCTTCTACCGCATTTACTATGGGGAGTGCTCCGAGGAATTGTTCGGACTGATTCCTGCCGCCTCTTTCCGCCATCGCCCTACGCGACAGCAGTTTCATCCCCATCACTTAGATAGCTGGCAGTCCACAACTGTGCGGTTCTCTAGGAACTTTCTGCCTCGCACAACAAAACTGTGGAATGAACTGTCGCCTGCGGTATTCCCGGACCAATACGACCTTCAAGAAAAGAGCGTACTCCTTCTTAACAGGCCGGCAACGCACTTGTGACGCCTCTGGTGTTGCAGGTGTCCATGGGCGGCGGTCCACTTATCATCAGGTGATACGTCTGCTCGTTTGCCCCTTATTAAATAAAATAAAATAATATCATCAGAAATCTCAAAGCCTACAGAATACATTTTCATAATAATAAATCAGAGCTATCGAAGTGTCAACTCGTTTGGAAAAAAATGATTTACCATTTAATCCGCGTTGTCTGATAACACTGTATCACTGTTTGTAAGTCGGGTCGAAAGAGCCAATTTCCTTTTTTCGTCTCTTAAAGGAAACATCGAGATCGGCCTTAAAATACAATATTTATGTAAACAATCTCAAAAATAAACCTTTGATCTAAATAAAGACTTGCGTCAATACTGTGGTGTTTACGTCCGTTTGATTCTAAACCCGTATCTCTTAGATGATTATTTTTTGTTTAGATTAACTAGAATTGTACATTTATTACTTGTACAGATTTATCATTGCTTACATCAGAATGAAATTCTAGTTTCTTTTAATTTTAGATTGTGTAAAACAAGTATGTTTACAGTTATTCTTAAACTTTTTGATATAAAGATAACACTCAGGTATTTTAACTGTGTATATTACCGTATGTACCGGCTTGTGTCGGTACTTGAATTTATTGGGTTCGTGGTAGCCTGTGTGCTGAACTAAATTTTGCTTTATTTGATGTTAAATAAAACGAGTGTACTGTATGTAGACTACTGTATGTAGAAAGGTAAGTCGGACCCTATATTGCGGATGAGATATTTGTACATAATTCGAGAATAAAGGCCAAAAATGGGAACAATGGTAGGTATATCTCGTCATCCCCTGTTGGTGTGATTGGTGACGAGGAGTTTTGTCAGTCTACACAAACAACAAGTGCAGTGTGTAACAAGTATTACGAAGCCAAAACTTTGTACCTCTTTCTTCGAAAATTATGCGAACGAAGGAGTAAAGTTTATATGGAGGAAGAATGCAAAAAGTTAAGCTAAAAAAAAATATTATGGTACTGGAATTTCGACCACAAGGCGACTGCTAGCATAACATAATCGTCCAGAATAGGCAGAGACGACGAAGAGTTATTTACTTAATTTACTGCGATCAACATTTCAACATTTGCGTAGACCACCACAGATTATTGATGATGATGAATCCGGTGCAGTATTCCTTTCTTTCCATTTGGAATCGATCAGAATAAAATTATAGGAAGGGACCAATCTATTTCCTGTTTTTCAAACGAATTTCTTTTCTGTTTCGTAGCTGCTGATAAGATTCAATGCAACCATGTCACGTTGAAGAGACTTTAGGAGCCCTTGAGGTGGTGGTGAGGCCACGACGTTCTGATCATGATGAAATTAGACGCTTCACAACAACAATTTAAACGTTATTTATTTACTGAAGTTTAAACTTTAAACAATTTATTTATTAGCATAACACAAACAGACAGATGTACAGACAGGGCGTAGGTTTGAGAGATTCGACCAGTCCGTGCCTCCAGACAAGGAGCACTTAACTGTAGGTTCGCAGCGATGAGAAAAAGGGACGCTGGCGGCAGCAGCCAAGGGCCGCAGCTGGAGAGGCGCCTTGCAGAGATAGACGCCGGCCGAAAGAGGTGCAGTGCTGGGGCTTCGGCGTAGACCGGGCGGCCCAGCCACCAGGCGTGGTAGACGCCGGCCGAAAGAGGTCGAGCTGTAGTGCGCTCGTCCTTTTATGTGTTCTTGCGGTGGTAGGGACAGCGGCTCAGCGGTGGGAGGCGAGCGCCGATGACGCGTGACAACCAATAAAAATGTTTTTTTTTTATTTGAATATTCCAATACTTGTCACTATAACTTGTTTCACCGTAACTTTTACGTTGTTATTTGTATCATTACTTACTTATACATATAATAAATAAACATGAACTTAAGTCCAGAATGCTTAAACAATAAAAAAAGGTAAGAGCATAGCTATTCACACAGAACTGAAATATTCTAAGTAGGTAGTAGTTAAGTCGTCGCACTTATTCCATTTTACACGCAGACCTGCATGCAGTCTGCACTTCAACATTATTTTCAACAGTATTGATTTTATATTCAGTGTTGAAGCGGCCATTTTGTTTATTTCGTATATTATCCTTATCCTCTAGCTACAAAATTTTAATCTGTAATAATTACTTTAACAAAAATGTAAGATAGTAACAATAGTGTACCAAGTTTTCTGTGGAGGAATGTAGTATAGCTATAGCTAAAACAATAAACTTTCTATATGATACTACGACTCGTAATGTTTGAAATTCTCCATTTTACCTACTATAATATGCAAGTATATAATATACCTTCCTCTTGAATCACTCTTTCTATTGGTATAAAATCTATATTGAAATCAATTGTTTACTTTGGGAGATCTAAGCGACTTCATTTTGTACTAGCTAACCCGTGCCCACTTCGTTGGGCGGTAAACATTTTTTTCTAAGACTTACATTACAAATCCAGCTACCACGAAAAAGTCTTTCCACTTTTCGGGTTATTATATATATCCTTTGTCACTCACAAATAACGTAGCTTTCTACTGGTAAAAGAATTTTCTAAATCGGATCAGTAGGTCCAGATATTACCCCCTACAACGCCACAAACTTTATCTCTTTATATAATAGTGTAGAAGAGTATGTGAAGATTCTCTATCAAACCGAAAGGATTACGTTTTTTTTTTTAATGTTTGGCCCTGCCAAGATGACTTGGCTTGACTACTCTGCCTGATAGAAAGCATAAGCAGAATCCAAGAGTGGTGGTCACCATACTCATTGCTAGTGTAAACAATGCAACAATGCAGCATGGTAACCCATACCATGGCGGGCTAGTGATGCTTCTGCATCATTGGGCCTCCGGTCTCGCACTCACCAACGAAACATGACAGCACGAACGCTGTCATTTTAGATTTGATCTAAAATCGTATTTTTTGTTTTTCTTATTCAGGTTACTATTATTAACTTTCTTGAATAAAAATTGCATTGTTTTATAGGTTATGATGATGTCCTCCTCGACGAATCCGCCGACGGCGACCCTATGGTTTTCCTCTGGCGTGTGCACGGATGTGACTGGCAAAACCAAATTTAGTCCTAAACGTGCGGTTACAGGCAACACAGCAAAGCTGTCCGCTTTCATTGTGTGTATAATTGTAGAGAGGCTTCGGTCGAGTCTTTCGCAAGTGCCGTCTCGCATCAAGATCTACTAGACGATTTTGCTCAAACTTGGTAGTTCCGACTTTGACCCGTCGTCTCCACTCGGACCGATCCAGCGACAGCCTCTCCCAATCTTCCACAGGTATGCTGCAGTCAGACAAATGTCTCTTGATCACATCTTTGTACCGCAAATACTGTCCACCAATTTTACGCTTGCCCTGCTGGAGCTCCGCGTAAAATACTGCTTTAGGCAGCCTATGGTTCTCCATACGGATCAGATGTCCGCACCACCGCAGTTGTCCCTTCATTAAGAGTGATTCTATGCCAGCCATGTCTGACCGGCGCAACACCTCAGAGTTCGATACACGATCCTGCCATTTGATGCGAAGAATTGCTCTTAAGCATTTCATATGGAAACTGTCTAATCGCTTGATGTCATTTTTATAAAGAACCCAGGTTTCCGATGCATATAGCAGAATGGGCAAGATGATAGCTTTGTAGACAGCCAACTTTGTCTTCAGCTGTAGATCATGTGAGTTCCAAACCCTATGACTGAGGCCACCAAAAGCGGCAGCAGCTCTGGCAATACGCGCAGCCATCTCAGATTCCAACCGGTTATCGCTACGGATCATACATCCCAGGTATCGAAACGTTGGTACCTCCTGCAATTGGTGACTGCCCAGCATAAGTGGCACATTGCTCGCAGGCGCGCCTCTAGCGGGTTGTTTTAGTATCTGGGTTTTCGATACACTTATCACCAGGCCGAATTTCCGACACGAGTTGTCAAGGTGGTTTAAATACTGCTGTAGACTTTCCACAGAGTCTGCCATGAGGCAAACGTCATCGGCATACAGAGTCTCCAGAATTTTGTGTTCTAAAACCTTACGTTTTGCTCTAAAACGGGACAGATTGAATACACTCTTGTCGGAGCGAACATTTAACGTGATCTGATCATTGCACTTCTGTAACGCGTCATTCATCACAGCGGCAAAATAGATTGCGAAGAGTGTGGGAGCCATTACGCATCCCTGCTTAACGCCACTAGTCACTGGAAATTCGCTAGTGAAGTTGTTGTCATGCTGCACGCGAGCCATCATTCCATCATGGAATTGGCGAATGAGATCTACGAATTTCTCAGGACATCCGACTCTCTCTAGAACCGTCCACAGTGCGGCCCTTGGTACTCTGTCGAAGGCTTTCTCTAAATCGACAAAACACATATAGAGGTCACGGTGTTGCTCCAGACTTTTCTCTTGCAGTTGTTTTAGTACGAAAATAGCATCCACCGTGCCCCTTTGAGGTCGAAAGCCACATTGACTTTCGGGAAGGATTCGTTCTGCGAGAGAGCTAAGGCGCTTATTTATGATATGAGCCAAGACTTTTCCAGCTGCACATAGGAGAGATATGCCTCTGTACGAGCCACAATCTGAGAGATCGCCCTTGCCCTTGTACAGTTTGCATATAGAAGCATTTCTCCAGTCCTGCGGTATTTCCCTGGACTCCCAAACTCGCAAAATCAGTTCAAATAACCTTCTGTTAATATTAGGACCGCCATATTTGTATATTTCTGCGGGAAGGCTATCCGATCCAGGTGTTTTATTATTTTTGATTTTAAGCACCGCTTGTGTAAATTCTTCGTACGACGGGGGGTTGTCCAGTTCCGATGCTGTTGGCATAGTGTTCAGTGAGCTTATATAGGCAAGATCTACGCCTTGAGTTTGTGGATTTAGTACCTCATTGAAGTGTTCAGCCCACCTTAGAAGAACTTCTTTTGGGTCCGTCAAACGTTGCAATCGGTCACGAGAGTAGATAGGGGCTGCCAACCTTCTTTTAGGTCCCAGGACAGTTCGCAAGCTTTCATAGAAGCTTCCGATTTGGTTACTATCCGCCAGATGTTGAAGTTCGACGGCTTTTGTAGTCCACCAACGGTTTTTAAGTTCACGTGTTTTTGCCTTGAGTTCCTGATTTATGGCCCTGCGAGTCACAACATCAGTCACGATAGTCAGTATAGGTTATGACAGAGCAATCAATCAAGCAGACAGGTCAACCGATCCTGGGGGCCTACAACTCATAAATCACCAGCGCGTTACCAGCCTTATTGAAATTCATAACCCACCACAAAATACACGTAACATATCTTTGCAAATAATTGCTAGAGGAATAGCAGGGAAGTCAACCAGTTTTCTACTAGTAGAATATGTGTGCCATTGAAACTTATTCATATACTACTCACATATCGCACAGTGCCAGATTGCAAACACACTAATGAGTCAGCATTACAAATGCACGCCGAAATACAACGATAACACTAAAAGCGTAAAAGGTCGTAAATTATATCCTACTAATATTATAAACGCGACAGTTTGTAAGTATGGATGGATGGATGGATGTTTGTTACTCTTTCACGCAAAAACTACTGAACGGATTTGGATGAAACTTAAAAGTAATATAGCTTATACAGCAGAATAACAGATAGGCTACTATTTGCCGCGATAACCGACATATACGCGGGCCGAGCCGCGGACAACAACTAGTTATAAATAAAGATACCTACAGAGGGAGAATTATTCAGGAACTTGTGATTTTATTTATAAGTTAATTTAATTCTTGTATAATTAATTATTAATATTAGCATTTAATCTGACATTATACATCCAACTATTATGGTGTAATTTACTGTTGTCAGTTTTATGTACACCGTAATTTTGATAGAAGAACATGAAAGAGGACATGGTTAAGAACGAAGTCCTGAAGGAATAGGAAAAGTCTTAGGTGCGGTTTCAAGTTTTAGGGTCACGCATCTGCCAAGATAGCATTTTCTTTGTGCGGAAATCCCCTCAGATACCTCCGACTGGTGGCTAATGTCGGACTCGAACCGACTAAAAACCGCGCACCGTCTCGGGTACTAGAAGCCGGGGAACCAGGTGCACCCTCGAAAGGAAATTCCAAGATAGCCCCTAGTTTTAGAGAAAACTACCAGGACTGGGTTATCATCACAAATTATATATGTATACAGAGTAATAAAAACCAGGTTGTATTTTTGAACGATTAGCATTCTGTTATAAGTGCACATTCTACTCAAAAATATAGGCATAATACAGACGACTATGTGGGTAGATAATTTAGATAAATAATAGTCATCTATCACTTACCAAGCAGCAGCAGTATCAGCGGGTTTTGGAACTGCTCGATGTATTTCTTCCATAGCGGCTCCTGTTCTTTTACTTGGAACTCGTTGGGACCCACGAAGTTCATGCGGTCATTTGCCTCACGCCATGAGAGGCCGCGGCGAACGTCCACCTTCAGACGTTCAGCCACCTGGGAGAAGACAGTACCGGAATAAATTTATGGAATACTTGGAATCTTTTATTAATTCATTTTAATTTTCATTACTCGAACCCGTATACCTACAATGTAAACACCTATCACAAGTTCTGATAATAACTTATTAAGGGAATGTTCCTTGACTCCATTAAAAACTATGATCTTTTGCAAATAAGATCCTGATACCAATTTTCCTGAGCAAAATTTTTTTTTTTAAACTTATGGTAATACTACTACTGGATAAGAATATTTGTCAGCGGTGGCTAATTATAATTAGCTTCGGCTGAATATGACTTTTTTTTTGTAAACGTGTCCAATTGCATATATTATTATTAATTTTTCGAGCAAATTTAAGATAAAATTGTATGCGGTTACACTGCCTTTACACACTAAGTTCGCTGGTAAGACCCTACCATCCTATACAATATCATTCGATACAAATTCATACAATTTAGCTTTTACTAGAATGCCTCGAGATGAATCAAAGGAGTCCAAACTCGAGGATGTTGCGACGTTTCTTTACAGAGTTCCTATGGCCACCTTCCAGCTCCAGCATCAGGTCAGCTCCATGTCATTATAATATTGTATAAGGCCGCCAGTACTACCGACCTACTTAGCTTTTAGTTATGTAATAAGTTTTCTGGTGTACAATAAAGCTATTTATTATTATTATTGTCACGCTGTATACATATGCTTGCAAAATTTCAGCAAAATCGGTTGAAGATATCTGCTTTAAAATTGATTCCATCCGAACATACATGCATACATACATACATTGCAAATTAATAAAAAACTTATAAAAAATTGCACTGTAAGATAATTTTACAAATACATTACACCAAAAACATCAATAGAAACGAAATGATAGAGAAAATTGATGGGAGTTTTGTACTTTGAGTTATTTGAAAATTGAAATCATAAATCTCATTAACGAAGACCCGTGTTGGCTATGGATTTATTAGATAAATTTAAGGATTGGCTGGAACGCAGAAAAAGTAATTTATTTCAAGTTTCACGAAGGCACTCGTTTCTTGCTTTGACAACATGTAATCTCGTCGCCTGCGACGCAATCTTGCGTAAGTTTACCCATATTACTGCATTACAGACCGACATACAGGTTGCTTATTCACTTTCACAAGGGACTTGAAGAGAATAGAACCGGATTGACACTTGCGATGAAAAAAATAAATCCTATAAGATAACAAGAGGCCTATGTCCAGCAGGAGGATATTATAAGGGGCTATTAAATGCAGTTATTGTGATTTTATGAAACACTGATGTACAGAGGAAGTGTTCAAAGCTCGTCTGAATCGCAAACTTAAGTCTTTTAAAGGTGCTATTATATAGTATTGGTTTTTTGTAGTACTATATCCCCGTAGGGGTATTAAACACCTACATTTTGCCGGCTATAACTTTAATAGAGCCCAATTGCCGTCGACCTGGCAGTTAGGTATTAGGCGAGAAATAGGAATTTGAAAAGCTTCATGGCTGGAATACGACTTTGCCATTACTGTTTTGATTATAGTAAGTATGCGATGCTTTTAGAAGCAATAATTAGTGCAGACCAGGGGCGCATACCTGTTACATAAATCAGCTACTGTCTGGGTCTGAAACCTTAATTACCAAACGTAATTATCTTTAGCATGATCAAAGGAGTTGACAAAAGCGTTCCACATATTTCAAAATATAAATAAAACATTTTAAAAACCCCCTACGCAGCATTAGGTCGAAGTTATCAATTAATTATCATTTAACGATTATACTGGCATGCGTGAAGCACTTAATCAAATCTTAATCTAAAAATGCCTTACATCAATTTGGAAAAGAGCTGATACTCTTACACTGCTGAACCGACATTAACCAAACACAGCTAAGAACCTCCGCAAGGAAACGGTAAACGGTTTTTAAAGGTGGTAGAGCCACGCTGATTTCAGCACGAACGGGCTGCCTCGACCGGGGCGGTACTATCCTCGCACAGAAAATCAACGTAAAATGACAGCGTTCGTGCTGTCGTGTTTCGTTAGTGAGTGCGAGACCGGAGGCCCAAATAGTCTAGTCAACAAGTTCCATACTTGTTGACTAGACTAAAAGATGCAGAAGCATCACTAGACCGCCATGATGTGGGTCGCCATGCTGCATTGTCTGCGTTCGCAGTGAGTATGGTGACCACCACTCTTGGATTCTGCTTATGCTTTCCATCAGGCAGAGTCATTTTGACGGGCCATACATAAAAAAACTGGCTTTCAAATGGAAAAAACCACATCGATATCGGTCCATCCGTTTGAGAGCTACGATGCCACAGACGGACAGACAGACATCGACGTGAAACTTGTACAACCCTCTTTTTGCGTCGGGGTTTAAAAACCACAATGTTGACACTTCATTCGCGTTTTGTCATACATTCGTTCCAAGTTTATTGTTTACGCATTCTGATTAGGTACTTTCTATATTTGTAAACACAAGTCTTTCATTCATAAGACCAAATGATTGATCACAGTGTGTCAAATGTCATGGGCTCATAAGGAAGTTTAAACCAGTGAAGTAGGAACCGGAACATCGGTAACAATAACCCCTAACGGTTTGAGACCCATTGTACCTGAGAGATGTTTAATAAACCATATCTGTGTTATTTTTTAATGAATGGCAGATGTTGGTATGAAATTGATATGATTGGTACAGAGGAGCATATTGAAGCGTCAGTTGATTGATTTTTATCTCTGCTTTTTGGGTGTTACCTTAATGCAATAGTAAATTAAATGTAAACGGAAATTAGTGAGAATGATATATTAGCTTATCGTTCTACCAGAGGTTTTAATTATTTAGTAAAACCTACACATCTGTATCATCTTCGTTGGTAATGCTAACTAATTATATATGCTTAGGAAGCTGTTTCAGAAAATAAAGTTTCAAATTCATTCAGTAAGAAATACCTTTGCTGACTGATTAAATATTAACATCGAGATAGACACTTCTTCTGACATGTTTCAATCACTAAACTTATTCTTACTAATTTATTAACTTATTATGTCTGTTAACAAATTGGATTTATTAATCCAAGACCGAGGGATTAACTGGATTTATTAGTCTCTCTTGATTCCCATTGTTGAACTGTCAATTAAAAGTAACACTTTGCCATAGTAACATGCGAGATTGCGAGCATTCCCTGTTATATCCAATTTTAATAATTATCAGTGAACGACGCGCGACGGTAAAATAAACTATTTTCATTAAACTCAATCTTCACGACTACCGTTAACGAATAGTAATTTAAGTTTTCTATTTATTTTATTTTCACAACAGTTTTTTAATGTAAACGATAACATGGGACTTGCGTGTTGCTAAAACACCAACACAAAGTACATTAGCATTAAAGGTACAAATTCTGAGTATAAATATTCGGAAATAACCGTATTATTTGTTGCTGTTATTCGCCGAACAATTCACGGAATAACTCTATAATAATAATTAGTACTATAGTATCGAAGTACGAAAACACCCAAACAAATCGTTTACATACCCGTATTCGTGTTTAATCGTCTGTAGTCTGTACTCGGCGAGTATCTAAATGAGGCATTAGAATAAGAAACCTTCAAACTAAACGGGTGGATTATCAACATTTTCCTTCGATGTATAACAAGTAAAATCATACGGCTGGCCTTCTTTTACTTGTGTAAAATAGAGTTAGGGTTATTACTTTACTCAAGTCACAAGTCAAGTCACAATGTTAGTTACCATACTCCTCTGAAACGGCTGGACCGATTTTTATGAAATTTGGTGTGCATATCGGGTAGGTCAGAGAATCGACCAACATCTATTTTTACACCACATTTTTTTTTGACAAAACAACGTTTGCCGGATCAGCTAGTAAGTACACACATCAAAAGTGTCTAGGGATCAAGCATTTTTATGCGGATTTCTTGAGATTGAGATGTGGCTTTGGCCCTGGCCTGCTCAGTCGCCAGACTTGAACCCGATTGAGCATGCATGGGATATGCTACAGAGAAGAGCTCTGCCGAATATGGAGGGTATCCAGTCGCAAGAAGACCTTTTTTTGTTGTTGCAACGAACATGGGCGGCCATTCCACAGCGTGATTTGGATGAACTCATTTTGAGTATGCCAAACCGATTCTTGTGTTGTTAGTGTTCGCGGTAGAAACACGGATTATTAATTGTTTAAGTTACCTAATAAAATTTTAAAGAAAACTGTTATTTCAGTATTTTTTTCGAACTTTAATGTTAGTGGTTCAAATGTCAAAAATCCTTTTATTAGGAAAATGGCAAATTTCTTTATTAATGCAAAGGTGACTTGGTTTATCGTTACTGTGACAATTGAAAACACTTTATTTGATGAATCCTTAAAGAAAAATTTAATTAATATCAATCAGGAGAAAAGTTATTGCAAAAATATATGTTGATCCCTAGACACATATGTTGATCCCTAGACACTTTTGATGTGTATATATAAACTTGTACACTACCTAGTTGGTCTAGTAGTTAGCTTAAGGGACTGCAGGTCAAGAGGTCTCGGGTTCGATTATCGGGTCGGACCGCTGTTGGGTTTTTCTTACAAGAAATTCTTAATAGTAGCCCGGAGTACGAAAGATTAGCCGTGGGAGAGCCACGCTTCGGCATGAATGGGCCGGCTCGACCGTAAAGATACCACGGCCTCACAGAAAACCGGTGTGAAATAGTGCTTGCGCTGTGTTTCACCGAGTGAGTGAGGATACCGGCGGCCCATACCCCAACCCCTCCCCCTATCTCCCCCCCTATCCCCCAAAGGCCGGCAACGCACTTGTGACGCCTCTGATGTTGCGGGTGTCCATGGGCGGCGGTAATCGCTTACCATCAGGCGATACGTCTGCTCGTTTGCCGGTCTATTCCATAAAAAAAAAAAAAAGATATCGGTGATGTCCGCTCGTGCCTCGCAGAGCACGTTGGCCGTCGGTCCCGGTTGTCATGAACATCTATGGTAATCGTTGTTGGGAAGTCAGTGCCCTCAAATATACTGACAACTAGTTCAATATTCGAATTCAATTCACCCTCAGGTTTGCAGAGGTCAGATGCCAGTCGCTCCGTGGAAAACCGAAAACCGGTTGAACTAGTAGTCGACCCCAAATAATCTTGAGAATAATAAAGGCTAGGAAGTTGAGGACTTGTACACTAGCCGCCCGTCACAGCTTCGCATGGGTTTAGTTTAGAAAAAAAGAACAATAGTTTAGTAAATATGTAGGTACATAATTGTTATTATGTGTTATGATTTAGATTTAGCCTACAGTGCCTCGGAGAGCACGTTAAGCCGTCGGTCCCGGTTGTCATGAACATCTATGGCAATCGTTATCGGGAAGTCAGTGCCCTCAAATATACTGACAACTAGTTCAATCATCGCATTCAGTTCGGAGGTCGGATGCCAGTCGGTCCGTTTAAAAACTGATATTCAGGTAAAACCGGTTGAACTGGGAGCCGACCCCAAATCTTTGGAATAATAAAGGCTAGGAAGAAGAGAAGAAAGTTATGGTTTAGCCTACGGTAGGACGGGTATGTCTGTTATCGCAACCAAAAGTAGTTTATGTCCTTCTTCAAAATCCAATCTATCTCTGTACCGATTCATTCAAATCGATTAAACGGTTAAGTCGTGAAAACGCGACAGACAGATAAACAGAGTTAATTTCGAATTTTTAAAATTGGGATGGCTATATAAACCATCCTCGAAAAAATATCTAACGATTTAAAAAACCAAGTCAAAATCTATTTCGTAGTTTGTGATTTAGCGCATATACGGGTATAGTCACGAGTTCACGACGCATAAAGCTACTCATACTATGTATAGATGAAATATTGCCTCCTGAATCTGAGTGGATGTAAAGTAACAGTACATTTACATAAACCGATTTAGGGTGCACGGCATGGTAAATCGACTATTTACCCTGTATAATATCGTTGCATTGAGATAGGTGAGCTTCTTCGCCATGATGGGTACTACACAACATACTTAACTACCTCAAGGATACCATACCGCATAGCTCATGAAAATCCATTTACGAATCATATACCTATATCAAAATGAATTGCTGTTGGTTAGTCTTGCTAAAACTCGGGAATGGTTGGACCGTTTTGGCTGATTTTGGTCTTGAAATAATTGGTAGGAGTTCATGGATTTAATTGCGAGAAAATATGTAAAATAGGGCAAACTTATCAGAGTCGCAGACGAAGTTAAGTGGATCTAGTATACTAGTAACCAAAGTTAAAACTGTTGAGTTTCGAGATCTAATCAATTCATTCCTGTTCAATGCAATATTAGTGATTGCGCTTGCACTTGGGTAGTTTTTTTAAGCGTTCCTTTTAACAAAATATGTTCATATAATGTTCTAGGGCTCATAGCACAAACCATGCTTAGTTTATATTTTGATGACCCCAATAATTAAAAAAACTTTTTATAAAAAAAAAAAACCGACTTCCAAAAACATCCAACGAAAACTCTCTGTCAAAAATCACTTAAAAGCGTAAAATAAACTGGTTCTTCATAAATTGCCTATACCTAATTCTTTATTAATTTAAATAGTAGTATTATAATGGGTGCTAGGTACCTAAAATCTGTTTGAAGTCGGTGCCAAGTGACTATCGCTTAGACTTTTGTAATTGTTCGTTTGTATTCTTTTTGGCTTAGCACCACATGTCAATGTAACTACTTTGTTAGTTACATTGACATGTAACTAACAAAGTAAATATGAATGAAAATCTTGGAAGTCAAATCATACTCTGTATGTGTGCATATTAATGTGTAGTTTTGATGTCAACACCATTATTTAAGCATCTTGGAGCTAAAGTTAGAGCTAAGAGGTAACAGTGAAGTGTGAACCACTTCAGTGAAGATTAATCAATACTGACTGCCTCGGAGGTGTGGTGGGAACGGAATGCTATGCTGCAGTTTCGAGTTCGATTCCCGGGTCAGACCAAATGTCTGTATAATCTGAAAATATTTGTTTTGGAGTTTGGGTTGTTTTTTCTATCTATAGTTTGTTAGCATTTAAAAAAAAAATCTTAAGTCAATTTAGTTTTTATAGTCTCTGCTTAGTTTAAATTAGATGGCGTTGTGTATAAATTGTAAGAAAAAGTAATATTATTATATCGAGGTATTTTCGATTCTTTTTGACAAATCCAATGAACTTAGTAACGGACGGATGGAGTCTTTACAATTATTATGTAGTACTCATTCAATTTATAACAATGTACTCAATATGATTTACGTACAAATGTTTTACTGCTTAAAAGGCTATTACGTGTGTTTATTATACATTTGTTTATCACATAAATAATTATTATATGCAGGTATGACAAATTAAAGTGACGTACTGACGTCTATTAACACTAAAATAAAATACTCTTCACACAAATTAGTTTCACTTTTGGACCGGCAACAAATTATATTTATTCCGTCATTTATGAAAACAATTTGATGTTTTATTTATATTTACAAAAATCCTTTTTTTTAAAGTTTAACGGACTTAAAACAATAGTATGTGATTGCGTAAACAATGCATACATATAAAATATATAAATGATAGCAGCAATCGCGGTTGATTTGCAATCATTTATTTAAACCTGATCAGAATATATGAAACTGAAATGGGGCCATTTCGGTATACCTACCTAACGCCTGTCGAATAAAAAAGAATTTTGCAAATACGTCTATAAACGGTCAAGTTATGCCCGAACGTACATAAAATATAAACATCAGAATTTAGAAGCTGCTCCTTCTTGAAGTCGTGAGTTTGCCTTCCTGTCCCTTCGGTTGCTGGGCTGATGTAGAGTATATTTTGCCAGGCGTAAACCTTAAAACCTTTTGGGAGAGTACACCTCCTAATTTCCCCAGGCTTACACATTTGGTATCAGATGACAGTTGCATTTGTACATTACTTAATCAAATTTCAAAAATAAATAAGTCCAAGCTGGACTTTTTATAGCAAAGTCAAGTAAGACCAGAGATAATATTTATAATCAATCAATCTCAAGTAGTTTTTGTCAAGTGTGGACTTAAATATCTTCGTAACAGATGATAGTTGTATTTCTCTTTTCACACCCTATGAAAATGAAATTAAACCCACTTTATAGATAGTTTAGTTTGCACTTTAAGGTACCTATGAATTACGAGTAAGTATGCCCACACGATCATCAATCATAGTAAACGCACAGATGCACGCCAAGATAATTAAGATTAAATCATTAGTAAAAGAGACAGAATAAGTCTGGGATCATATAGTTTATGCGACGACAGTCAAACTGGGTCACAGTATGCAAATACGCATTATAAGCCTCGTGCTCGAAGAGATTGTACTGCAGAATAGCTCTTGATATTGATATTGTCTCACACTGAGCGAGGAGTCTCTATGTCGATTCGAATATCGATTCTTCTGAGCTGAAATGTCATAAACGACGTTCTGTTGATATTGAAAAGACGACTCTATTTTCTAAATGCCAATGCTGATGAAATACATAGGTAATGCTTTGGTATCAAGGGCGCGTTGACCGCCACGTGTTCTTCGAAATAACAATTTTATTATTGATTAATATTATCAAACAGACAATACGAACGAGTCAGCCTTTTTTTTATGGAATAGATGGCAAACGAGCATACGTATCGCCTGATGGTAAGCGATTACCGCAACACCAGAGGCGTCAAAGGTGCGTTGCCGGTCTTTGGGGGATGGGGAGGGGTTGGGGTATCGGCCTCCGGTATCCTCACTCACTCGGTGAAACACAGCGCAAGCGCTGTTTCACACCGGTTTTCTGTGAGGCCGTGGTATCACTCCGTTCGAGCCGGCCCATTCATGCCGAAGCGAGGCTCTTCCATGGCTAGGCTTTATAGTTCATGACAGTAATGGATTACGTTTTATTTTCACATCATCAACAGCATTTAATAGTCCACGTCCACAGTTGGACACAGGGCTCTTCTTACAAAGGAGGCTTCCGCCTACTATACCAAGCTGACCAGACGGGTTTGTACCTATAGGGTTTGTTTACAGTTTTCCTTCTCTTGGCAGTGATGTTGTCCTGGTAGTATTCTCCCTTAGTCACATCATACGACACCCATGGTATGAGAAGATGGTGACGCTCCGTATTCTTATTCCATCACCACACGGACTATATTTTTAATTCATTTATTATCAGTTCATTACCCCTACACGTGTTTCTTCATAGGGATAAAAGTTGTAGTTAATTTAACACAACCATAAAGTAGTAGTAATTAATTTTGAACCTTATATCAATGCATATAACCTGCGATCAATCAAAGTCAAATGTAAATGACCTGTGCTAGCTCACACTTTTTATTCAAAGCACAGTATGCTTATAAAAAAATCTAGTTATGTATTTAAAAAAAAACTTCGTTTAAAAAAACCGACTTCAAAAACTAAAAAGTATAAAATAACTTAATTTGTATGTTCTACATATTCATAGGTTTGAAGTCAGTGCCAAGCCAATGGAATAGTAGGTACCACACTCGCTATATTTCGAGACGAACGTCAACGACGCTTCGGTTGTTTTGTTCAACGCGAAGAGCAGTTATCCCGCTCAAGGTCACGCGCGGCACATTTTGGCTTGGCACCGACTTCAAACCTATGAATAGGTAGCACATACAAATTAAGTTATTTTATACTTTTTAGTTTTTGAAGTCGGTTTTTTTAAACGAAGTTTTTTTTTTATTTTTCGCTTTTTAGTCTTTCTCAAGTCTCTCATCATCATTTCATTTAAAATTTAATGATGTCTACAGAATATGAAGGTATGCAGACAATTGCTCGTAACTTCATTGCAGGCGCTCACGTAAATTCGAGGGTTTTCTTCAATTTCCTTAGGATCCCATTATCAGATAGTGATATGGTGGCCATGGGACCACATGGGGAGCATACCCTTTCGAATACAAAAAGAATTTTCAAAATCGGTCCACAATTGACGGAGTAATCGATGTACACACATTAAAAAAAAAATACCGATGAAATTGAGAACCTCCTCCTTTTGGAAGTCGGTTAAAAAAACAACTTCAACTAAGCAGTTGGGCACTTATGCTTCGATATCCATCGCATGGTGTTTATGAGAATATTATTTTCACAAGAAAGGATTGTTTTATTTATTACTTAAATATGTTTATATAATAGATATATTACACAGAGATAATGAACACATGATTACTTTATAAATAAGATTATGACGTGCCCCTAAACTTAAATGAAGACTTAAAATATACTAAAACAATGAAATAACATATACTTATTCAAATACTGTGTACTCAACTGTTTACACATCTCACGTGATAATAATGTATTACAAAGAGTACTTCAAGCAATATAATAATCATATTCCTAATACTCCAGGTAAGTATAATAAATAATAATAATAATAATCTTTATTTTCTCTCTCACACAGAATATTTACAATTTCGATATTACATGTTTGATTAGTGAAACTGTGTGAGAGACTGGTATCTGTACTAGGAAGACCTGTATGACAGATTTACCAGCCTCTCCAACTCCAGATAAATTACAAGCTTACAAGACTGAGAGATGAGTAATAAAAGTGTAGGTTGTGTTGTGTTGTGTGAAGTGTGTGTGTGTGTGCGTGTGTGTGTGTGTGTGTGTGTGTGTGTGTGTGTGTGTGTGTGTGTGTGTGTGTGTGTGTGTGTGGGTGAGTTTGTTTATGTGTGCCAACACTGCGGCAACGAGGAAGTACATCATGGGATCGGGGTTTTCCAACAAGGCCAAATGCTCTATTGACACGGTTTGTGTAAAATGTATGGATTTCAAGACTGCACATTCATGAGGGTATAACCAATAAGCATTCAGTTTCCCCATAGCTGAGAGACTTGAGCCAATTTGAGAGATTTCTTTTGCAGTTATATCTTGTCTGAGCATAAATGTGCAATTTCTTGTTCACCTTATTGTATAGAAACCTTCCCATGAACACGAAGAATTTGCCCGCAAATGTTGTTGACGTCAAATTCTCAGTTGTGACACAAACCTTGTGATTCAGGCGTTTCATAAGGCGCATAGGATTGTGAACGATTTGAGAATGCTGCCGTAGTATAGTATTTAGGATGTACAGCTGGCGTACCGTTAGGACATCCGCAAGTTGGTACAAATCTTTAGTAGGGTATAAGAAAGGCAGGGAATGGCTCACCTTAAGAACTGCTCTTTGAGCTCTCTCTAGTTTTATGAGGTTAGATTTACAGGCGCCACCCCATACTGAGATACAATACGATAGTATTGGTTGACAAAGGGCCATATAAACTATTTGAATAATTTTTTTATCTGCTACGTCACGCAATCTTTTAAATATATATATCAATTTACGAGTTCTAGATGTAAGAAGATCTAGGTGTTGTTTGAAGCTCAATAAACTATCCACCACCACGCCGAGATATTTGATAGTGAAGGTACTGTCTAAATGAATACAGGAGCAGGAACGAAAGGCTTGGCAGGTGTGGGCTGTGATAGATAGAGGTTCAAGCAGATGCCGTGGAATCTTTTTCATTGCGAAAGGCATATATTTAGTTTTAGTTATGTTAAGTGTTAGGCCATTGTTTCCCAGCCAAGAACACACCGCATTAAATCCCTGCTGAGCCATTGCATACGTCTCCTCCCAAGTGTCTCCATCAAAGATCCTCTCCATCCATCTCCATCGTAATACCAGCGCTGTAGTCACTAGCTACAGCATTATGCTGAGATAGGAGCCTTTTCTGGCATAGCATAGGATAATCGCTTGTTTTCTTTTATGTTTCATCTGTGTAAAACCATGTACTGTCCTGTGTATGTCAGAATAAATAATTTTCTTTCTTTCTTCTTTCTTTCTTTCTTTCTTTCAAAGATCAAAGCGGTGTCATCCGCGAATGTTACAATTTTGCCATTTCTAAGTTGTAAATTACAGAGATCGTTAATATAGGTAAGAAATAGTGTCCCCCGGGCCGGACGGGGTTCCAGCCCGAGTGATGGCCCGAGCCCTCGACCATATGTCGGACCGCCTCAGGGAGGTGTTGGACGCTAGCCTGGCGTCCGGACGCTTCCCTGAGTGCTGGAAATGCGGGAAGCTGGTCGTCTCCCCCCCGGGCTGGGCGTACTTTGTTACGCCGATGACACGTTGGTCACAGCCCGGGGGGCGAACTTCCAAGAGGCGGCGTGCCTGGCCACCAGGGGAGTTTCTCTAGTGGTCGGGCGCATCGAGGCGCTGGGCCTACGGGTGGCCCTGGACAAGACGGAGGCCCTATTGTTCCATGGGCCCCGTCGTGGTCCACCCGCCGGCGCCTCCATAGAGGTCAACTCGGTCCTCGTACCGGTTCGGGCCCAGATGAGGTATCTGGGCCTGATACTCGACGGTAGGTGGCTCTTCGACGAGCACTTCCGACAGCTTGGTCCGAAGCTGGTCGGCGCTGCCTCCGCCCTTGGGCGACTTTTGCCCAACTTGGGTGGAGCCAGCGTCGCAACGCGACTCCTGTACACGGGGGTTGTCCGGTCGATGGCGCTGTATGGTGCACCGGTGTGGGTGGCGGCTCTGACTGCCCTAAATAAGGCCCGCCTCTGGCGGCCTCAGAGGGTATTGGCAGTCAGAGGCATACGCGGATACCGCACGGTGTCGACCGAGGCGGCATGCGCCCTGGCCGGAACACCCCCGTGGGATTTGGAGGCGGAAGTGCTCGCCGAAGTTTATCGACGGGTGGCTGAATAGCGGGCGGAGTATGGCTACCGCCCTCCGCCCGAAGAGGTACGCGAGTGGCGTGAAGCCGCCCGTCGAGCCACTATGGCTAGATGGTTCCGGCTGGAGACTCCACGCGCTGGCTTTGCCGCCGTGGAGGCCCTCCAGCCGGTCATCCTCGAGTGGGCAGGGCGGCAGCACGGGACCCTTTCCTTCCGACTGACGCAGGTCCTTTCCGGGCACGGTTGCTTCGGGAAGTACCTGCACTCGGTCGCTAGGAGGGAATTGAGTCCCGCCTGCCACCACTGCGACTGCAGTGAGGACTCGGCCCAGCACACGCTGGCGGTTTGCCCCGCTTGGGCGCCGCAGCGTCGGGCCCTCACTGCAGTCATCGGAGGAGATCTCTCGCTACCGGCCGTCATACGCTCCATGGCCGGTAGCGATAGCAGTTTTATCGCGGTCGCAACCTTCTGCGAAGATGTAATCTCGCAGAAGGAGGTGGCGGAGAAGGCCCGGGAGGACGATGTCCACTCGGACCCAATCCGCCGCCGGCGAACCGGGCGGCGGAGGCGCGCCTATCAGCGCCTCATGCCGCCCTGAGTGTGGCCGCGGATGGTCGGGACGGGCTTTCCCCTCCATCCGCTCTAGTGGCCACCCGCGAGGGGGCGACGTACGCGTGTGCCGTACGTCGCCTAAATAGAGATAGTTTTAACAGCAGACGGTGCCCGCTTCAGTGCGGGCAAGCGCTGGGAGGGGTCCGGACGTGTTAATACTGCAGTTCCCGGATTCCTCCCTTCACAGGCGCAGAGTGGCACACCGTGTGGTTTTAGTCGGTTCGAGTCCGACACACCGCCCCGCCGCAAGCCCCGGCGCGGGTGAAGGTCCGAGGGGATTTCCACACGTTAAAAAAATAAAAAAAAAAAAAAAAAGGCAAGAAATAGTGTAGGCCCCATTATACTCCACATCCAAATGAAGATCTTGAGATATAACCGTATAGATTATATTTATGATGCAGTCTGATGGAACTTTCCTGTAAAATCACAGTGAAAGTAGTTATGTACAAGTACAATGAAACCCACTTAATATGAAATTATTAATAAATTATAGAGTATGTCGCCTGAGGCATGTTTCATTTTGTCACGCCTTATTCCTCTTAATACGACATGTTTTTTAAGCTACAAGACTAGCTTTTAACATTTCTTCTCTTAGACCCTAAGTGAGGTCTCAGGGTTAGTTCTGCAGGTCTACGGCCTGTAGAAGTAGTATTCCGCGCCACGTGGCACACCAGGCGGGTCACTGGGATGGGCTCGGATCCTGTTGGTAGTTCCGAATATCAGTGCGGTGGGGGGGAAGCGTATAGCTAACTAGGTATAGCTTTCGGGGCGACATACTTGCTAGTTACACTGGGGTCTTCTGCTATCAGTCACTTCTATCAAAACTGCTGGGCTCAGGTCTCCTCTCAGGAGAGGGTTAAGGTCATACGTCCCCACGTTGGCCGAGCGCGGTTTAGAGCCTGGCAAAACAACGTTGTGGCTACGTAATCTTGCCGTTGCATGTTTTTAGGCCGCCCAAAGGCCTCCAACTGAGCTTCACGACTGATATCCTATGTTAACACCCGGGGCCGACTGGTTAACGTAACCTGGTAGTCACTATATTAGTCCAGATGGATTATTTTTTTCTTGTTTTGCCCTCTCTACGCCATGAGAAACACCGAACATATAAATATTCATCATAGTTTGATAAGATTAGCAAGCAAGGCAGTGATAACCCTAAACCGAGTGCATGCACCTTGCCTTATCGGATATATCGATTTAATTGTTTTTATTATGTCTCTTATCTTATCTAAAGTCATTACTTCCATTAAATCTTTTAATTACGCTTGTGCGATAAAAGTGCTGAATGAATTCTGAAAACATCAGTAGCCAATAGTAGTCTTATTTACTTACATTTACTTTACTTACTACTTACATTCGGGGAATAGACGTTCGGGGAATTAGACCAACTGAATCTACTAGACGTTACGGGAATTAAACGTAAGCGACCGCTCCGGTGGCAAAATATTCGTACACTTTAGCAGGTAAGAATTAAATTCAGAATAAGATAATTACTATTCATACATCGTGTTCGTTAATTGAATGATTATACAGAATCCAAATGCAGAAGCTTTTAATTTGTGTTTCTCTTGCATTTTAAGCACGTAGCAAATTACACTTAATTGTTACAGGTTGAGTCAGCGTCTTACGACATGTCAAGTGCAACCTAAATGCAATCAAATGTCAATCGATTCAAGGACATTATAGCACATATTTAATTCAAGATGAGCAAGTTCAAGTGACAGTGGGTTAGCCGTATTGGCCGCAGCATCGATAACAGGTCGTGCTGTCGTGTTTCGTTGGTGTGCGCGAGACCGAAGGTCACCATGTTGCATTTCCTGCAATCACAATGCGTATAGTGATCACTATTTTTGGATTTTGCTCAAGCTTTCCATCAGGCAGAGTAGTCATAAAACGTAAACGTGTTCTTAAGTGTAGATCAAGTCTCGGCAAACGTAGTGTAAGACGTCTACAAGCCAGATGGAGTGATGATTTATTTATGCAAAATGGTTTACAGGAGCTGGATGCGACAAGCCGAGGATCAAACCAAGTGGCGTGCAATTGAAGAGGCCTTAAAGAATTGCTTAGTAAGGCGATTAACACACGGCACCGCGAACCGCCGCGCCTGTACGCGCGGATGGATTTAATGCGCTTTTAACCAGTTTGATCACAGACACTCGCAAGAATGGATGCTGAAGTGGTGGCAGCAATCTGGCTTTTATAGCGTAGAAAGAAATAAAATTAAAAAATTGGGTTCATCCATTTTTGCGAAGCAGAACTGTAATGCATTCATGTTATTTTATAAAGTTTTAGACAACATGAAGATATTTTTTTAACTATACGCGAATGTCCACTCCTTCATTTGATTACATATTTGTTAGCAAAGATAAGGCTGCACCAACGATGATCCGCGCAGTAATACGGCGGTCCGTGTGTAAGGCTCCGCCCCTCCGCGCGGACGTCAGCGCGGAGGGGCGGTGGTGGTGAGAACACCGCTCGTCTGCGCGGTCTATCGGTGTACGTGTGTACATCAACGGATTTATTAGACCCCAATACGACATGAGATCTGCATCTGCGCCTTCCGCGGCGGTGCGCGGTGCCGTGTGTTAATCGCCCAATATTTTTTAGGCCGTCGTATTACACACCTCCGCCGTCTTAACCGAAACGTTCCGAAGCACGGCTTTCCCACGGCAAAAAAAGGGGATTTGAAACAAAGCTAAAATTACAGTTTTTTTTATATATATATATATGGTCATTTATTCAGGTAATGTGTATAAAATAGCTATAGTAACTTTAAAATAGTGTTGAAAATGATTATGAAGATGTTGAATTCATAAATAATTTAATAATTGGATTTTACAAACCTTCCGAAGCAGGAGGATTTAATTGTGTACTAATTAGACATCACAATAATGTTTTTTGTCATGAGAATACAAAGTATTTTAATTTTCGCTTATCGTGAAAACAACTAGAGAATGAATTCGCAATTATATTTTACGAAATAAATTAATTGGCTACTATGCTTTGTTACTGTGCCAAGGTTAAATACTTTTAAGTTGTTTTCTTGTACTTAGATATTCATAATTTAACAAAACTCGATATTTTTTAAATCTTAAAGGAATATTTCCTCAAAATTCATAACAAGGATATGCATTTATATAAAAAATTGGTTTGGTTATTTGATTAAACGCGCAAATTTGAGGAAATACTGTTTCGAATTAAAAAATCTTTTAGTATAGGATAGATTAATCTATTATCGAGGAACGATATACCTAATATCACCATGCAATAGGAACTGAGCATCAATGAAAAATATTGGAAAAACGGGAAAAATATATTATTTTGGATAGACGCAGTCAAGTTGGATACTAGATAGTAACATACTAAAGTTATTTAGGTAAAGCAAAGGGGGAAGGCTAACCAGTGACCATAGCTTTTTGTCACAAATGTGCAGTACCTAATTCGCAACATAAATCAAAGTTCAAAAATAATTGTAATTAATAACGAAAGTATCAAATAGGCTTGGTAGTGACTGTATCGGTCACAGGTTTTGTATAAAAAACAGACGTACCTCCTCCCAGGTGAGTATGGAGCTCTCCACGGCGCTGATCCACATATCGCCGGCGCCTGCGCTCACATCTGTCAACCCGCGCCTCCCCCCGCCACCGTCCCCGCTAGAATGCTGTAACAAACGAAAAGAAAATATTTATACACATTAGAAGTCATATAGTTGTTTTATACACTCATGTTGTTTAATTTATATCACTACATTTTATAAAATAAAGTACTCCGCCGCGTCTGTCTGTCTGTTCGCGATAAACTCAAAAGCTTTTGCTTGGGTTTTTATGTGGTTTTTACCAATAGATAGAGTGATTCTTGAGAAAGGTTATGGTATATGATTTTGTGGAGGAACGGGTGTCATGTCCCTCCAACACAAAGGGAGGATCCTCCGACCAAGCGAGGTGATCATGCCTGGTCGCCCAACGGTTGATGTTGGGATGTTGTATTGTATGTTAATTGGCGCGAGAACTTCGATTGCGCGATTCAGGATTGGTAGTTTCTTAGTTTCCTTCGTTACTCCGTAGTTCGACGTATCTTCGGTAGATGGCGCTGTAGTATGTTTTTCTTGTTGCGCTGTATGTGGAAGTCGCCACATTTTTTTAAATTTTCGAGTATATTATATATATATTATATTATATATATATGTATATTATAGATATTTGTTGAACACTTCGGAAAAAGTTAAGCCGCCTTCTCAGAGTAACATCTATAGGCTATTATATATTTTCCGTAAAGAATCCGTGTGAAGCCGGGGCGCGTTGCTTGTAAAATGATAAGCAATATATACTAGTGGACGTAGTTGTTAGATTTCGAACGTCATTAGAATGGCAACATTTTTGATTGTCATTTTTCTAGTTGACGTTTTGAAGTGACAAGGAGTAGTTGAGACGCTTTGACCGGTCGAGCAAGGCTTCGTAAAAGAATGCCGGTTTTAAGTGGAATTTAATTGTAATTTAGCTAATTGTCGATCCGACTCGGTTTCTCGGTACTAAAACTCGGTTCGAGTTTTAGTAGTCACGTGAATTAGGCGCGATCCGCGATAGTTAAATCGGGTGTCTTGTAATTACAAGACTTCGGGAACCCGTAAGCCATTTAGGAGTATATATGTGTAACGACGCAGAGAGGAAACTACCAAGAGGCCTCTTGGACGCCGCTTCAAGGAATCTACACATCTCCAATAAGTGCTTGATTATAGTAGCTTAGAATAGAACACGGTGAACACGCCGTCAGCTCAATGCTCTCTCCAGTGACGTAGTTAGCGATTGAATGACTTACTCATAGGCCTAAGACATTGTAAATTTCACAAGGTGATCGCTGCATTGGCGAGAGAATTGAACATAGTATTTACAAAAACTTTCAAATTAATCCACTAGGGAATCAAAATGTTAATTAAAAAGTGTGGACAAGAAATCCAAATGAATCTCCCGGGGAATCTAATGCTAGTGAACGGAGCCGATAAATCTCGTATTTGAAATGAGTAGGTACTCTTCGCTTAGTCTCTACTATATTAGAGTCAATCTATCTACTTCTTGAAATATCTAAAGGCGCGTATCCAACTGTGTTTCCAACTGTTTGCAACTCTTCAGAAAATCGTCAACATTTTTTTCCATGGTGTCTACACCGAGTCGCCAACAATTTGAAAAACATTCCAACTTAGCGTCTCCACAGAGCCAATAAATATCTTCAATAAGCTTATTCTTTTGATGTTTACCGCCAAAAACAGAAACACGGTTCCCAACATTTTTTGTCAATTTTTGTTGCCAACACAAGGAAATTACAGAAACTTATGTCACAAACACGTGTTGACAACACAAAAGTTGCCAACTTTTGTTCGGTGGAGACTCGTGGCTGTTGGCTGACCATTCATTTATTTAGCCACCTGTATAAGACGGTACTTCTCACCTCACTATATACTCCTAATATCTTCTTATTATTATTTTGATAAAATTAAATCAAGAAGCAGAATGACAATTACTCTGATATTGATGTTTTAATTTACAGCTAACAACTGTATTATGGCATATGCAAATTACCTAGATAAACCATTCTCTATTAATAAGTTAGCGGAAACTCAAAACTTTATTACCGTAATAAAAAACACATATTATAGTACGTTAAACTGTAATTATTATTTTTATACTGACTTTAACGCTGTTACACAGAATATGATAAAAAGGTAAATTGAGAAATTTTACACATTTCAGTTCATTATATATGTATTTTATTGAATACTTAAAATATTTATATATCCTTAATAAACATATAAATATTGGCTGGCATCAGAATAAATCATAGTACTTACGTACCGAAGGTTTCACTATGAAGATTTCCAAATGAAAACCAACTTTAATTTCTAGGCCATAAAGTAAAAAATATAACAAAGTTAGTAGTTAATTAAGTAAAATATAATAGTCCATTCGTTTAGATATTGTCCGTGCACCCGCACGCAATTGTCATTATTGTTGTCAAATACGAATATGTTATATTAATTCATACAACGGCGTAAACTGACAAATCATACTTGCTTGTGGATGTATGCCGCAGGCGGCACTTTGAATTTGTGGCGGCTTGCCGCTCGTGCAACGGCGGCGCGATCAAGGTATCCAAGGACTGTATCTAAGCGAATGAACTATTCATGATTTCGCTACCTTTTGAGTCATTGATCTAGCTGGAGTACGTTTACATTCGTAGAAGCCACTAGAGTGAGACATTTCGTTGACCTGTTTGCCAGGGAAGCTAATGGATATTGGATCATTTCCTTTAAAAGTCAACCAAATCAATTTAAGGCAATCTTAACATAGTATATATGTTAACGGAAATGTATGTAATCCGTCATTGTATACAATTCCTAGGAAATGTATGTAATTCCTAAAATCGCACGGAAATGTATGTAATCCGTCATTGTATACAATTCCTAGGAAATGTATGTAATTCCTAAAATCGCACGGAAATGTGTGAAATAAATTATATTATACTTACACATTACACATTTCCTAGGAAATCTATACATTTCCTAAATAGCAATCGGAAATGTAAAACATTTAAGATATTGGTGGGTAATTATTTTTAGGTTAGGTTAGGTTAGAAAATATGAACATATTATTATTATTTTACGGTATTAAGATAATATGAACATATTATTATTATTTTACGTGTAAGGTTTCGATTATTTTGACTAGGTTTCGATTATTTTTTACTTGCTTTTTGACTCGATAGAAAGGTTGAAGGCGGGCATTGTGCGAAGGGCAGCGAGATCGAACGCCCGCGTCCAGCTGGATATTAAATAGTTTGTATTTACCGTGTCTATAACCTACGTATCAAAGAAATTGTAAGCTAATATTAAGAAAGAGGATTAAAGCTGTATACATCATAGTGGAGTTTTTGTGATTTGCCTTATATACGGTATGACTGTTACCCGATTGTCTCAATAAGTGCTATAATAAAAAAATATTATTAACAACGTGTTTTATTACAGAAAGCATTTACTTTATACATTTCCTAATACGATATTGGAATAATATACAATTCCGAGGAAATTTATACATTTCCTAGGATATCTATGTATTAAATAGTTTTTCAAACAATATTTTATACATTTCCTAAATAGTATCGGAATTGTACACGTTTCCTAGGATTTGTATACAATTCCTCGATTTCATACATTTCCGGTAACATATATATTTATCTACAAATTTTAACAAAAAAAAACCACATGGCAAGCACCCGCTTTCAAATAAAAAAATAATCATCAAAATCGGTTCACCCAGTGGAAAGTTATGAGGTAACAAACATTTTTAAAAAAATACAGTCGAATTGAGAACTTCCTCCTTTTATTGAAGTCGGTTAAAAATGAAGGCTCATCCGCTGTCTGATCGCTGAGATCTTTAAAAATACTCCACGGATTTCAATGCAGTTTTCATCAATAGATAGAGTGATTCAAGTGGAAGGTTCATATGTGTAATACATTCATATTATGGTAGAGGAAATCCGAGAATTTCAAAGAATTCCATACGAAACCGGGCCGGGTGGGTAGTTAAGTTTATTAAAAAAAAACGATGAAATTGAGAACCTCCTCCTTTTGAAAAGTCGGTTAAAAATATTTAGAATACAGCTATGTTCAAGTTAATTGTTTACTATTGATCCAACATAACAGTCTCTAGAAACTAATGAAGAATTATTATTTTATCAAGGACATATACGTATGTACCTAAAATCATTCGTTCCTGGTCACAAAAATTGAAGAAAAATAAAACATCTACATCAATAAATTGTACAAAAACAGACTTGTTTGGACTTTTAGCGAATACACAAACAGGAAAAATTGTATCATTTAGGTATTGATTCGACCCGAAGTTTCGAGATATTTTCAAACTAATAACAAGAATACTGTGTCATTCACGTTACAGGTGTGTACTCTTTTAGAAGAATAATTGTTAATTAAAAAAAATAAATGGAAAAACAAGAGGTGACGTGGTCTGTTAAGGAGTTGTTTGCACAAACTCTCGGTATAAGCCGCAGAAACCTCAAACATACAGCTAATAACACAAAAAAAGAAAGGTAGTTAAAGACAGTTAATATAAAGAGTTGCTAAAATAAATAAATATTTCGGACATCTGACACACAACGCCATCTAGTCCTAAACTAAGCAGGGCTTGTATTATAGGGACTAGACAACTGATATAAATACTCATTTTTTTGTAAATACATACATATTATACATAGAAAACACACCTAAACTCCGAAACAAATATTTGGAGATCATACAAACATTTGGTCCGACCCAGGTCAGAACCCGAGACCTCGAGAACAGCAGTCGCATACGTTACCACTGCGCCACCGAGGCAGTCAAGTGTCATTGTCAGTCAAGTCATTGAATTTAACAGACATAATTATAAAATTCAAACTTTTTAGAAAATATAAAGGCGTGTCTCCTGCGGCTAAAAATAAGAAAACAAATTAACAAATCTTGTTAACTAAACATGTTAGCGAAAAGTCGCAGGAGACGGACTTTTAAACGAACATCAAACACGATTACACGAAAAGCAAAAATCTTTTATCTACTCGACAAAATGACATACATAGTACACTTACTTACTTACTTTTATAGTATAAATATGAAGAATATAAGTATTAATGTTAGTTCAGTTTCATTATACGAGAAAAAACGCTGGGATGTTTTCAGTCCGCTTTGGATAACATGTTTGCTTGTTAAAATTAACAAAACAGTTAGGCCACTCACAGATTTTGATAAATATGTGCTGTTTTGTGTTTAAAAACATAAAACAGTGTCGCAGGAGACCCGGCTGTAGACGGTTGTGTTAGTTATCCGTTTATTTTACTATCTTACGCCAATAACAAATCTCCAGTTTTAATTAGAGATAGGCTATTGAAAACAGTCTGAATTTATCATAAATAGAGTATTTGATTTGTTAATGACCACAAAACTTGTCAAAAAAGAGGTTGTGCATATCAATGAAAGTATTGAATAAATCATATTGAGAAAAATTTTAACTAGAGATAGATGATTGAAAACGGCTTTAGAGGACAAAATACGTTAGTTATTTTTCTAGTAGTAACGGATTAAATTATTATAATTAAATGTATTAAAATTGGCAGTCGTAAGGACTGCCGATAGAAGTGAAAACTTATTACTTAAAATGTTATTTATAAAATAAATGTGTAAAGTTAGAAATTTCATAATGTTTAAATTAAAATTATCAACATCAAACATTAGCATGTAGGTGACGCGGTGACGCGAACTCATAAAATTTTCCCCTGCCAAAAAGTGTCCGATGCGGCTAAAGTTTTCACTTCAATAATAGCATATATATCCAAATGTAATAAAATTAACAAAAAACGAAAATAAACGAAAACAGCAAAACCGATTGTTAATTATTTTTTAAATTTACAATCGACGAAATTAAATTACATAAAACAACTTTTAGGAATGGAAATGTTTTTTTGCACTTAGGAAATACTCGTAGTATATTTTTATTATCATTAATCTTATGATTTGTCACACGCATGCATCACACTTGTTACTAATCAGCAAAATCATTGCGAGTGAATATAATGATTATGCGATTAGTGCTAGGCTGTTCTACTTTAATAAATTGTATACATTAATATAAACATTACTTTTCAAACCCTACTGGATCTTCTTTTGGCGTTTAAATAACACGTAAAACCAAGATTTTTACTTTTTAATCTATCTATACTATTATATAAAGCTGAAGAGTTTGTTTGTTTGTTTACTTGTTTGTTTTAACGCGCTAATCTCAGGAACCGCTGGTCCGATTAGAAAAATTCTTTCAGTGTTGGATAGTACATTTATCGAGGAAGGCTATAGGCTATGTATCATCACGCTACGACCAATAGGAGCGGAGCACCAATGAAAAATGTTACAAAAACGGGGGAAAATTATCACGCTACGGGCAATAGGAGACGCAAACGAGGTTGCGTGGGTCGGCTAGTATAATAATAAATAATAAGTGAAGCCAAACGGATATTTAATCTACCTATATCTTATATATAAAATTCTCGTGTCACAATGTTAGTTACCATACTCTTCTGAAAGGGCTGGACCGATTTTTATTAAATTTGGTGTGCATATCGGGTAGGTCTGAGAATGACCAACATCTATTTTTAACTGACTTCTAAAAGGAGGAGGTTCTCAATTTCATCGGTTTTTTTTTATGAATGTACATCGATTAGTCCGTCAATTGTGGACCGATTTTGAAAAATATTTTTGTATTCGAAAGGGTATGCTCCCCATGTGGTCCCATGGCCACCATATCAGGATCTGATGATGGGATCCTAAGGAAATCGAAGGAAACCCTCAAATTTACGTGAGCGCCTGCAATAAAGTTACGAGCAATTGTCTGCATGCCTTCATATTCTGTAGACATCATTAAATTTTAAATGAAATGATGATGAGAGACTTGAGAAAGACTAAAAAGCGAAAAATAAAAATAAAATTTCGTTTAAAAAACCGACTTCAAAAACTAAAAAGTATAAAATAACTTTATTTGTATGTGCTACCTATTCATAGGTTTGAAGTCGGTGCCAAGCCAAAATGTAATAGTAGGTACCGCACTCGCCGCGCGTGACCTTGACCGGGATAGCTGCTCTTCGCGTAGAACAAAACAACCGAAGCGTCGGTGGCGTCGTTGACGTTCGTCTCGAAATATAGCGAGTGTGGTACCTACTATTACATTTGGCTTGGCACCGAATTCAAACCTATGAATAGGTAGCACATACCAATAAAGTTATTTTATACTTTTTAGTTTTGAAGTCGGTATTTTTATTATACTCCATTTTTTTTTTGGCAATACAACGTTTGCCGCATCAGCTAGTATTATATAATAATACGTGAAGCGAAAAAGATCACGTCCTGTATGCGAACAGGAGGTGTTGAAATTTGCCTTCCTGTGGAGAAAACTAAATAGGTAGTTGTTTATAGTGGTAAGAGTAATACGAGTACATCATCTCTGAAACTTTCAACTGTTTAACTATCACGTTACCCGTTTGGTCCCGTTTTACCCTTTAGGTACGGAACCCTAAAAAAGAATAATGGTCGAATTTCGACCAGCGACCACCAGTTATAGATAAATAGGCACAGGATTCTAAAAGTGCGTTATCTGATTATGTACATTATATTTGCGCTTATCTATTATTAAGTAATCTTTATCTTTAAATGGGTATATCATTAATTGAGAATTGAGCACTTAAGTCTGAAAATTATACCTTCAAAGGATGTTTACACATTAATTAATTTTGCTGTTACTCTAATGTCATTAATTTTATGTTATACTTTGCGGTTATTGTCGTACCGCGGGTATCGCCGCGGGGCGAAGCGAGTCTAAAAAAAGTTACCTAAGTTACTCCTTAAGCTACTATCAGTGAAAGTCTTGTCAAAATCGGTCCAGCTGTTCCAGAGATTAGCCGGAACAAACAGACAGACAGACAGACAAAAATTGTAAAAAATGTTATTTTGGTATAATATGTATCGTGTATACATAGTGCATTTAGTAAAAAGCGGTTATTTTAATATTACAAACATACACTCTAATTTTATTTATTTGTATAGAATGTATAGATAAATTACCAGTTTATGCCCGCGGCTACGCTCGCGTGTAGTCGGTTATTGCGGTAAAGAGTAGCCAATGTACTTCCTCAAGATTCAAGATATCTCCATGCCAAATTTCATTGAAATCGCCGCGAAAGCGTGACAGACAGACAGTGGTACTTTCGAATTTATAATATTAGTGTGGAAGTATGAATTATAATTATTATAAATCGAAAAACAAGTGTCTGTCCGTGGGAGAGCCACGCTTCGGCATGAATGGGCCGGCTCGACCGGAGTGATACCACGGCCTCACAGAGAACCGGCGTGAAATAGCGCTTGCGCTGTGTTTCACCGAGTGAGTGAGGATACCGGAGGCCCATACCCAACCATTCCCCATACCTCCACATCCCCCAAAGGCCGGCAACGCACTTGTGACGCTTCTGGTGTTGCAAGTGTCCATGGGCGGCGGTAATCGCTTATCATCAGGCGATACATGTGCTGCCTAGTACCTACATAATTACCTACAAATTTTAACAAAAAAAACCGACTTAAATCTGGACCAAATTTAAATGGGACCACTCGGGAAGCACCAGCTTTCAAATAAAAAAAGAATTATCAAAATCGGATCACCCAGTCAAAAGTTATGAGTAACAAACATAAAAAAGACAGTCGAATTGAGAACCCCCTCTTTTTTTTTAAGTCGGTTAGTAAAAAAAAGAAAAAAAAAGACAAATCGGTCGAGTCATTTTACCCGTCATTACCAGCAGATGTTAATGGTTTAAGGTAACTACCCAGACGAACATTATCCCCGTATAAGCGTCAATATTCCACTCAGCATCAGGTGTTTTTCGGCCCTTTATGTGTCAATATTAAGGATAGATCCACCCAAGGGATTAAAATAATGTATTACAAAAGGTTTAAATCCATTTTACGATCGCTTTCCATAATCGTTATATATATGATCTATTTACGCATCCATACCTTTGTATGAGCAATTCTTAGATATGTATATATCACCGTAAGATTGTAAAAACCGTTAGATTATAATCTACCTAGCGAGATTGCAAACTATCGATAGATTGTCAACTGCTATATACTGCTTACGCGCGTCAAATTGTCAACAGTCCCTGATTGGTCGGTTTTACAGTAGGCCGTTCAATAGCCATAGAGTTCGGTTAGGTTAGGTTAGAACTTCTTTGATTAATCACAAATTAATTCTACTATCACAACAATTTTATGTAACTTATTCTAAAGCTATGAGGTATTTTCAACATGAAATTAATTTTAATCACAAAAATGCTTTACATTCGGCAACGAAGACGAATGAAGAATGTGGCGGCGCGGGACATATGCTGTTCAACCAATCAGCGCGCGACTTGCGATTCGTCGATATAATTTCACAATCTTTCGACTGTTTGCAATCTCGCGAGATAGATTACAATCTAACGGTTTTGACAATCTGACGGTAACATATATATCTGAATCTCGGAAACGGCTCCAACGATTTTCATTAAATTTAGTATGGTAGTAGTATAGTGGTAGTATAGTGGTAGTATTTCAGGGGCGATAAATCGATCCGAGCTAGGATTAATTTTTAGAAAATTTAAAATATGCGAAACCTATAATCACAATAGGCGTATAGTATGTGTCCAATGTAACATCTGACCTATCATCTGAAATCGGGGAAAATCGCGATTCTCTGGCTTCCTGTTACACATTTCCATCCTTTTTCACGAAATCACTTTAACAGATTCCAGAATAGCAAGAAAATAAATGATTTATTTCAAATTGCACTGCTATACGGATCGAAATAAAACAAAGAATCGTTATTTATGCATTACTATACATTATTTACAATTATTAATGTACTTTATTTTTGTTGATGTTATGTGCGATATACTTCTATTGTGGTCAGATTCTTTACACAAACGGCTTCCTCGATGCTAAAAAAAAAAAGAAAAACCTGTACAAATTGGGCTTTCATATGCAAAGTCTCAGATTTGTCTATAAGCTCAAATTTTTAAAACCCATTATTTTATTTATTTGCTGAAACCGTGTCATTACTTTAATTTGGACGCACAATATAAAGTTACTTAATAATTACGCTTTGACAAAATTTATTCATACTTCTCTTAATTGCGGTCTATAGTTACACGTAGTAGCTATTTGTGAGTCTATTGTTAAATATGGTAAAAAAATCTATACAATTAATTTTGTAGGTACGCGATCCAGGCCTCTTCGAATACTGCAGTATCTACGTTTTGCCCATCCAAGAAATTATATATTTGTCAGTGAGTCAATTAACTACATTATTGGCTTTATCGACTATAACCGCTTGATTGCGGTTAGCTATAAACTATGTGACGTCACAATTTCTTGTAGCTCAAGTTCAAATCAGCTGTGGCCAACTTCTTACAAATTTAGGCTTTACAAAAACAAATGTTAATTTTGACGGACTGTTCGAAGTAGAACATTGTCCTTGCATTGATGAGAAATCAGGAACAAAAGCGGCGCGAAAAATAGATAAAACACTCTTTGAAGCGTTCGTCGTAGATCATGTCAAAATTTATGGAAAATCAGAACTTTTTTGGTTTTTGATACGTACACAAACCAACATCTCATAAATACATATAGATAATATATGGCTATATAAATTGCTTCACTACATAGAGTAGCTATTTTGAAGTAAAAATAGTAAAATAAAACTTTCCGTTCATATTTCGAAGCGTCCAACCGGGGAAGTACCTACAGAAAATGCAGTCTTACAACGCTATTTGCATATTGTTTTATACTAAGTAGAATCGATCGAACTTCGAAGGTGTACAGGGTTGTCAACACGTGATAAATACCCCCTTTGTTGTAAAGGTTTATAGGAATTGCATTGATGACCTTTAACCACTATGTCGCCAACGTCTTTCGAAGCGTCCAACCGGGGAAGTACCTACAGAAAATACAGCCTTACAACGTTATTTGCATATTGTTTTATACTAAAAGAATCGATCGAACTTCGAAGGTGTACAGGGTTGTCAACACGCGATAAATACCCCCTTTGTTGCAATTTATGACCTTTTACCACTATGTCGCCAACGTCTTTTTGTTAACTATGACTGCCTCGTTGGTCTCGCGGTTGGCGTGGGCGACTGCTGATCATGAGGTCTGAGGTCGGACCATGTTTGTATGATCTACAAATATTTGTTTCGGAGTTTGGGTGTTTGCTATGTATAATATCTATGTATTTACAAAAAAAAAGTATATATGTATTTGTATCAGTTGTCTAGTACTCATAACACAAGCTCTGCTTAGCTTGGGACTAGATGGCGTTGTGTGTTAGATGTTCGAAATATTTATTTATTTATAGTTTACACATTTACACGGGAATATATTTGACAAGAAAATGGCAAAATATTTTACAAAATGACACTAAAAAGTATAATACGTAACACTTCTAGCAATAAGGACAATAAAACTAAAAAAATAAACACAGAAGTCATTAACATAAACGAATAAATACTTAGAGGTTTAATTCTTTTTTGCAACACAATAACTAAAGCAATCAATGTTAAAACCAAAAGGATAATCAAGCTCTTTCACCATTCAACCTTCAATAAATATCATAAAAAAGTTACCTGCCGCAAATACTTCTTTGCAGTCACAAGTATGTGGTCACGACAACACACAAAACGTATGTTTTTATACCGTAATGTTAAAAACACGTTTGTACGCATTGACGTGCGTCCGTAAACTGAACGTAAACAATTAATGGTTAATGAATGAGGCGCCGTTTATACACGAGATGCGAAATTGTCAAAGCCAATAAAACGTGTCACTGAAAATAGTTATTTATTGACGTTCTAATAGAAATCTTTTTTCATGGGCAAAAGTTTCGCCATAATGATGATTGTGCTCGCAATATCAGTAAAATCGACAACTGAAGCATTTCAGTACAAGTGCTCAAATGGATAAATAAGGTTTCAGGGTGGGAAGTATAAATAGTTTGTTAGTTTACTGATCCTTGGGACATAAATAAATTTAATGACTCAAGCATATGTCGAGCCAATTGAGGTGAAGTGGTTCGAGCATATACAGAGACAATTGGGGTAAAATTACTCGAGCACTTGCACAATCAATTTAATTTTGGGTAAAATGGAGTAACGCATGAACTAAAATTCGTCTCTATATTATCAATAGCATAAATAAATAAGGTTGATTGTTTTATTTTACCTTATATCAGTCAGGTTCAATGTATGGAGCTACTCGGCAATGATAAGCACCAAGCGTGACCAGTCACTTTCTCAATTTTTTACAGCAGATACTTCAGTTTAGAACTAACGAATTCGAAATTTACTAGGCAGAAAAAACAATCCAACATGCCTTCATCCTCCTCTTTGAACATTTAGAGAAACATATGAAACATCGTCGAACAACCGCTACCCCAAACTGTAAAGCCCTATCTGCAAACTATTGCAAAATGATGAAACGTAAATTCTAACATATCAGTTCCGAAACCTGAGTTTTTCTTTGAATGAAATGTTTTTAAAATAGTTCACTTACTTTTACTTTACCAGCACAAAAACAACGATTTATTCATTTCATTTACCTATAGGAAACAATACTTTAAAGGGAAAATAATTCCGAGGAATCTATACTAATATTATAAAGTTGAAGAGTTTGTTTCTTTGTTTGTTAGCTACTAGTTCAATTTGAAAAATTATGTCAGTTTTAGGTAGCCGTTTATTGAGTTGTAATTAGGCACTAACTTAGGCAAGCCTTCAACCGCAAGAAGCACTTGTTCAAGGCCAAGATCCACACCCCAATAAGAAAACACCTCATTAAGACATGTATCTATGGAGTAGGCTGCGAAACGTGGACGCTGGCCCCAAGAGAAATAGTCAGGTTGGTCGAATTACTAATGTGGTGTTGGAGGAGAAGGAAGAACATCAGTTAGATAGAGAGAAGTTCCAATGAGGAAGTCATAGTAAATGAAGATAGTTGGTAGTTGTCAAATGCTATTGAAGATAGAAGAGATAAAATTGCTGGCCACTTGATGAGACACGACAATTTCGAATTTACGAAGAATAATTTTGGAAGAAATAGAAGTGTCCAACTTTTTTCAAACCAAGTGACGTACAATTGGAGAGGGGACATGTCCAGCAGTGGACTGTAATTGATGATTTGACGGCGACAGGAAGAGGTTAGCAATAACGGAAGAATTAATAAGATACCATATCTTTTGCTTATCAGACGACAAACGTAAGCTTGCGTATTTGTTACATTTGCTTGATATCTGTCTATTGGTTTGTCCTCTGTTCCACAAATGCATTTCTACCGTTAGGGAGTTTAATATAAGGCTATTGCATAAAGTTCTGAAATAAGTAGTTTATGTCAAATGTAAAATCTTCAATATTTAAGAAGTTGTCTCCGAATCTTCGGGGAATTCGTTCCAAATATGAACGCAAAATAAATCACACTAATATTACTAGTATAAAGGCGAAAGTTTGTGAGTGTGTATACAGTACTTAATTCTTATACTGTCTTATTTCTCCATGACATTAAGGCTAATAAAACGCTTTAATATTTTAATTAAAGTTTTACAATGTCCTAATTCCGTTACGCCCTCTCCCTCTCCTTCCGGATATGGCGTAAGTGGAAACGCAATATCCGGAAGGAGTGGGCAGATGGGCAGAGGCGTATTCAATTTGTCCTTTTGCCAACTATAAGTTTCGTCTAAATTATGTGATATCTGAAGTAAATAATCAAAGTTATTGCCTTCAACCGAGGATTTCAGGGATTTTAATCAACCAATCACCAGTGATGAAGGAAGTTCTCCCCAAGGAGCACCTACCATCCTAGTCGTAGCAGTTTTTTTTTAGGTAAATTGTAAGTATAGAAGAAGAGAAGACAATGGTAGGAAAACTGAGTTTGCTTATGCGAATGGATTAAAAAACGAAAGCGATTTTTTCGAGCTGGTCAGTACAGAACCTTGAACTCGAATTAAATATTTCGAACATCTGACATACAACAAATCAACTTGACACTAATTTGTAAATATTTAAATAAACCCACTAAAATAAACTAGGCGTATTGATATAGTGTAGGTTCCCAATGAAACTTCAGATCTGCATGTCATTTTTTCCTACAGACGACTAGTTTCTCTATCTTCTATCTCTTAATCTCACCTGTCAGATCACCCAAACAACTTGAAAGAGTATAACCAAGGCCCTATTCGTGTATACGGTATGTAAAGAATCTTTCTCTAACCCCTAATCGTTTTACTTTCTATTATCAAATCATGTAAATAACTGAAAGAAAACGACTACTAACGACATTTGAAGATTTATCCTCCAAATTGTAACCGTTAAAGAGTTGTACCTTCTTTCATCAGCTCATCATCATGAAATGATGATCACCAGACGCAAATACCGGAATAGGTTTAGTTTGAAAGAAATGGGTTTTGGCTCACGTATTTTTTAAGGGCAAGCAAGTTTCGGTTTCAGCCGAAACTGAGAGCCAGGCCAAAGGTTCGGTTTCGGCTGAAAAACCACTTTCGATCGGACACTACAAAAAATGCAGACCGTTCCGTATAATAACGTAAACAATTAAATTAATGAAAAAGACATTCTACAATAAATGGAAACATTCATGGTTTATAGAAATTGATCTGATAACAAATTGGATTAAGTATGTACTTACTAACATAATAAGTGTTGTTTTTATTTCATAATAATTTTCTTTAAAAGTACATATATTTGCAACGATTATTACGGTTTTTGTTACATTTCTGGTTCAAACTAATCTTTGAGAACAAACATAAACAGTGCACTTTTCAACTTCAGTAGCACAATAATTGATAATCAAATTGTATCGTAAATATTACTTCTTCATAGATGAAAGGTGTATTATAACCTTTTTCGTATCACTAGTAAAAGGTTTTCCAAATTTCTCTATGATCGGATAAATACCAGGGCGCGCGCATTGCAAATCATACCTATTAAAACAAATAAAAATCGGTCCAGCCGTTTCAGAGGAGTATGGTAACTAACATTGTGACACAAGAATTTTATATATATGATAATCCAGACAAACAACTACTTTTTAGATTAAAAAAAAAGTTCGTTTAAAAAAACCGACTTCAAAAACTAAAAAGTATAAAATAACTTTATTTGTATGTGCTACCTATTCATTGGTTTGAAGTCAGTACCAAGCCAATGGAATAGTAGGTACCACACGCTATATTTTGAGACGAACGTCGACGCTTCGGTTGTTTTGTTCAACGCGAAGAGCAGCTATCCCGCTCAAGGTCACGCGCGGCGAGTGCGGTACCTACTATTACATTTTGGCTTGGCACCGACTTCAAACCAATGAATAGGTAGCACATACAAATTAAGTTATTTTATACTTTTTAGTTTTTGAAGTCGGTTTTTTAAACGAAGTTTTTTTTTATTTTTCGCTTTTTAGTCTTTCTCAAGTCTCTCTTCATTATTTCATTTAAAATTTAATGATGTCTAGAGAATATGAAGGTATGCATACAATTGCTCGTAACTTCATTGCAGGCGCTCACGTAAATTTGAGGGTTTCCTTCGATTTCCTTAGGATATCATCATCAGATCCTGATATGGTGGCCATGGGACTACATGGGGAGCATACCCTTTCGAATACAAAAATATTTTTCAAAATCGGTCCACAATTGACGGAGTAATCGATGTACATACATAAAAAAAAAAAAAAAAAAACGATGAAATTGAGAACCTCCTCCTTTTGGAAGTCGGTTAATAAATATCTCAAAGGCTTTAACTAAAACAAAAAAAAGTAAAAACTAAAACCCAACTACGACAAAAAACGACGCTGAAAAAGTGTGAAACAAGTAACTACGTGTTTGAAATGTACAAGCAACGTCCTTTCCAATGATGCCAAACACGGCATATCTAGGCATTCTGATGTAGGTTTAAGATTGATTTATTTTTTCTTTTGTAGCCGACTACGGCAAAGCCAAATGAGGGTTATGATTTTGACAGGCTATGTATGACAGCTAGTTTGAGCTAGACAAAATGTTTCAAAAATGAGAGTGCCATGTTTAATATTGTTAACTTACAAGTTCTTTCACTTGTAGTTGATTATTGTTAATCTTGATACAGTAAAATAAGCTGTTCGTTCATTTCATCAAAATCCTACTAAGTACTAACTGTCAATGTCAGAATCTCCGAGTCAAGTCTAATTATACAAATACGAATCTACTACATCCAGCTTGATAATTTTTGAGTTTTACAGAACCCACACTTAAGTACATTTCTCGTAAGTCATAACTAAAGATGGAAGTAAGCATAGCTTTAACCTAACCCTATAATCATAACTTGATTAACTTTATTCATCTGATAGGTAAACCTAAGTCTCTTTACTGTCCACAAGTCCCTAGCCTAGATTCGTTTAACTGACAAGACGATTATGCCGCCCAAGATAACATAGATTGAAGGCATTATACTTAATGAACTATCCCTTTAGACCCAAGTAGGTCAGGTTACAATGACATTCTAATCTAGGGCTCCCTCAGCCATGCTATTCAAGGGTCTTAGGAATGTGTACTTTAGGTACATAAGCCTTAACATAACCTTATTTAAAGCGATTGACGAAGGGTTTCGGTATGTCACTTAAAACAGCCCTACGCATTGTTGTCTAGAATACATAATAATGTTTTCAGATAAATTGCTAAGTTGAAGCACACTTATATTCATTCCTGTTTGGTTAAATATATTTTTAAGCGACTTCAAAAAATGAGGAGTTTCTCAATTCGACCGTACCTATGTTTTTTATTATGTGTGTTCGCGGATAACTACTAGCAAAGTCGAGACTTTTGCTACAGCGCAATTTTAGTGGTATAGATCTTGATCTTCTTAGAAAGGACGCAGAGAAGATCGACTGGGCTCCTCTCCTATCAGCATCATCCACTGATGAAATGATAGAAATATTAAATAACAATATAATAGCTCTGTATGACGTACATGCACCGGTTCGACCTATTAAGATGAGACACTTACCATCACCTTGGCTTACAGACGAAATTAAAAAAAAATTTAACCGCAAAGCAGCGGCAAAATCTAAATTCAAAGCAAGACCTACAGATTACAATAGGGAAAAATACATAAATTTGCGAAATCACTGCAACAAGGTGTGTAGGAATGCACAACGCCAATATATATATTCATAACTCTGTACAAAACGGTGATCCAGCTAAAGTATGGAAATTTCTTCGGTCATTGGGGATTGGAAAACAGCGTCAAGAGTTGTCTAGTAACCTTCTTGACATTAATTCACTCAACCAACACTTCTCTGCTTCGTCTGAATTTGATAAGACAACCAAAAGTAGCATATTAAATTATCTTTCAACAATTCCAACCCCCGACTATCCTCCTTTGGTTCTTAGTCAAGTGTCTGTTTGTGATGTTGAGAAGAGTATTCGGTCCATAACATCTAATGCTACTGGCTCTGATTCTATCAGTCGTAGCATTCCGAATATCTACCTATCTCCACCTTACCCTTCCTTTCAAAGGTCCTTGAACGCCTTATTCATAACCAGCTCAATTCATTCCTTTGCAGAAACAACCTCCTTAACCCATTCCAATCTGGTTTCCGTCCCGGCCACAGCACAACTACCGCTGTCGTTAATATAACGGACGATATAAGGTCAGGTATGGAGAATGGGAAACTCACTGTATTATGTCTATTAGACTTTAGTAACGCCTTCAATACAGTGGAGTTTGATGTTCTTCTTGCCATACTACACTCTCTCAACATATCTCCATCAGCTGTTGACTGGTTTCGTAGTTACCTGTTTGGTCGCCGGCAGCGTACCCGCTTTGATGACAACTACTCCAACTGGTTGAGTACATCCGCTGGTGTCCCACAGGGAGGCGTTTTATCTCCTTTGCTATTTTCAATCTTCATTCATACCATCACTAATAAACTTCTCTCTTCCTACCACCTATACGCAGACGATTTGCAAATATACTTTCAGAGTAAACTTAATGAGCTGCCTCTAGGTATTGAAGCCATAAATTGAGATCTGAATAATATATGTCGATGGACAAAAATGTATGGGCTTTAAGTTAACCCCAGTAAGGCCCAAGTAACAGTAATCGGCAGCTCCAGACTAATCGCAAAGATTGGTTGGCTTGCACTACCACTAGTTTCATTCGAAGGAGTCATAATTCCAATCAGCGACACAGTCAAAAACTTAGGGATATACGTTGACAAAACCCTCTCTTGGAATACTCAAAAACAACTTGTTAGCCGTAATTTTTTTGCATCTGCAGCTTGTCTAAGAAGATTACGTAATTTTGTTCCAACTGCCACTAAAGTAGAGCTTGCACAATCGATACTTCTACCCATTCTCGACTATGCCGATGTCAGCTATCTTGACCTAAACGAGGACCAATTTGATAAACTTGAGAGGCTCCAGAATTTCTGTATCAGATTCATTTATGGGTTACGCAAATATGATCATATTTCCGAATTTCGTAAAAAACTCAAGTGGCACCCAATTCGACTTCGCCGGAATACACATATCCTCACACACCTATATAATATCTTTTTCAACCCTACTACACCATCCTACTTAAAGAAACGATTTACTTTTGTTCGTGACACACATATACGATGCTTAAGGTCATCGGAAAATCGAACCTTAGAAATACCAACACACTCCACAACTTTCACTGATAAATCGTTCACAGTGCAAGCGGCACGCCTGTGGAACTCCTTACCGGAAGCCATAAGGCAGGCACAGTCAGTAAATACTTTCAAGAAACTCGTCAAAGATCACTATCTACCTTTGTAATATCTATGTTCTTTATGGACCTGTATATGTATGTATATATTTATATATGTATGTTAGTATATATTATATACACATAGTTTTATACGTGATTTGTAAATGTGCACCACAAACTACACATTACTTAGTATAGTCCATCTTAAGGTTGCCTGGAAGAGATCGCAGTCTGCGATAAGGCCGCCCATTGTACCACTGTTCTTATTCGTGTATATTCGACATTGTATTTTTTAATATTAAGGTGTGCAATAAAGAGTTTATCTATCTATCTATAACTTATTCGTTTATGAATCGATTTTAATGATTTTTTTAATGGAAAGGAGATATCCCAACGGTGGTACCATGATAAGGATACTAAGATCTGATGATGGCATCCAAGAGAAATTGAGTCGAACCTTGAAGTCGGTTTTTATTTTTTTAAATTTTTTTGAACAAAGTAAGCAATGAAGAATTTAGTTTATCACAATTCATGACTATACATGGTGTAGTGATGCAATATGATACATCCATCTTAAATATATTACCCTAAACATAATATAATTATGTAGGCACATTCAAGTCGGGATTAACAGTCTGACTGCACGTTTGGCCTAGTGGTTAAAGTGGCTGCCACGCCGCTTCCTACTGCGCCAAGTGTTGTGGGTTCAAATCCTACATGGGACAACACTTTGTGTGATCCACAAATTATTGTACTGAGTGTAGATGTTCTTTGTGTCCGTTTCATGTATGATTGTAAAGTCCCCCGCGACACAGGATGTATATTCCTAAAGCGGGAGTTGTCTTATTAATAAAAAAAAAAAAATCTTGAAAGGTATTAGGTTGTATTCTAAAATGACAGCTAGTGTGTAATACTCGTAATGGATGTAAAGGTCGAAATAGTTACATAAAGAGCAAGGTTTGTAAACGCGAAACATTAAGGTATACTCGTGCCTACTAATAACAAAAAAATCTGATTTTAAGTAAATTTTAATTAGAAGATGTCCAGTGTTTTCGCAAATTTCGCAGCCACTAAAACTTTGTACACTTTCATAAATAACTTTTACTGCGAGTCATTTCGCCAGGATTAAACTTTAGTTGGTTATAACATATAACAAAACGCCTTAAACAAACAATTTCATGATCAAATTCACGACAAACTTCCCAAAGTAATTTTACGAATTAATACCTACCGTTAAAGTATTTAGTAATTAATGTAATTATAAAGTTCTAAGCTCACCTATACAGCATTAAACCTTCGTAATTATTAATTATGTAACGTGAAACTTTAATCAGGATAAAAGGTTATTTCATTGCTAGAAGCGCCTACACTCATTTAACCGATGTTAAGGTGCAAAGATAGCGTATTAAATAGTAGATTACCGCTTGCCACCAAGCAGGCTGAGGGACTTATCTGCGACTATTTCTTCTAACATTTACTAGGAAATATGACTCACATTTCTAGGTGGCAAGATTTAATTAGATTTTAATTTGACACGTATTAGTTTCAGATTCCGTAATGACTGAAAATGTCCTTATACTTGTATTTCTTAATGCGGCTTACGCATTAGTTATTAGACTACTGCTCGTGAATTCGTTTAACTCGAAATTGTTCAATACTAATAAGTGTCAGAGGGAAATGATTTGATATTTGTGAGCCGGCCTTACAGACAACTGTTATCTACCTAGCCTTTATTATTCCCAAGATTATTTGGGGTCGGCTACTAGTTCAACTAGTTTTATCGGAATGTCAGTTTTTCAGAGAGCGACTGGCAACGGAGCGACTGGCATCGGACCTCCGCAACCCTGAGGGTGAACTGAGTCAGTATATTTGAGGGTACTATGTTTCCAATAACGGTTGCCATATACATATATGTTAATGACAACCGGCCTTACAGACAACCGCTGTGAAATAATTATTTCGTTGTTTTTTCCCTTGAGCGATGTTAACAGACGAAATTGTTACTAAAAGGGCGCCAATGTCTTAACTTGGCGGTGATAGTCACTTACATGTAGTGATTTGTCGGGTCGTTTGCCCCCTATGTAGAATAAATATTAAATACCAAAAGGCATACAATTTGTTGGGTCCCATCCCAGGGATTTGGATTCGCGTATTTTCTTGGAAGTTTGAATATGCACACATCAAAAGTGTCTAGGGACCAACATATATTTTTGCAATAACTTTTCTCCTGATTGATATTAATTAAAATTTTCTTTAAGGATTCATCAAATAAAGTGTTTTCGTTTGTCACAGTAACGATAAACCAAGTCACCTTTGCATTAATAAAGAAATTTGCCATTTTCCTAATAAAGGGATTTTTGACATTTGAACCACTAACATTAAAGTTCGAAAAAAAGACTGAAATAACAGTTTTCTTTAAAATTTTATTAGGTAACTTAAACAATTAATAATCCGTGTTTCTACCGCGAACACTAACAACACAAGAACATCGGTTTGGCATACTCAAAATGAGTTCATCCAAATCACGCTGTGGAATGGCCGCCCATGTTCGTTGCAACAACAAAAAAAGGTCTTCTTGCGACTGGATACCCTCCATATTCGGCAGAGCTCTTCTCTGTAGCATATCCCATGCATGCTCAATCGGGTTCAAGTCTGGCGACTGAGCAGGCCAGGGCAGGACATTGATGTTAGCTGCGGCGAGAGTCTGTCTTACAACTCTTGCGGTGTGCGGTCGTGCATTATCATGCATTAACTGAAATAAGGGACCGATTTGCACTTGTAGAGGAACGATGACGTCTGATACAATCGTCTCAGCATAAATTTGAGCGTTGAGGTTGCCTCTGATCCAAATCAACTCAGTTCTTCCGCCGATCCAAATACCCGCCCATACCATGATGGTTCCACCACTATAAGGATGGACTTCCTGGCAGGATTTTAATCGCTGTTGGCGTCCAGGGGTTCTCCAGTGTCGTATACGTCTTGTATCCGGTCTCATACCAAAACGAGACTCATCAGAAAAGCACACGAAACGCCATTGTTCTTCTGCCCAATTTCTGTGTTCAAGAGCCCATTGATATCGAATCCTACGATTGTGCATTGCTATAGGTGGTACCCGTAGCGGTCTTCGGGAATGAAGGTTCACTTCATGCAAGCGGTTTCTGACTGTTTGGTCGCTAATTAAGTTCCCTGAAGAGTGATGAAGCCTCACGGCTAACATCATGGCGGTTATTGTTGGAGCTCTTCGAGTTAGGATTTGAATGTATCGGTCTTGTCTCCGTGTGGTGCAGCGATACCGTCCTCCATGGCGCTCAGCCACGGTACCAGTGCTTCGGTAACGTGTCCAAAGTCGACTGATAACACTCTGACTTGTATTCAGAGCTAAAGCCACAGTACGTTGCCGGGAACCAGCTTCTATCATTCCCACGGCTCTGAGCATTTTTTCCCTGCTTAAATGACGTCGCCGCTCCATAATAACGTTGGTTTTAATCAGTAGTAGGGAAACAGTAGCACTAATAATGTCTTCAATGCGTTGTATGTTTTTATAGGGAAAATATTGACAGCTGATTTTCATCTTTCACTCGAATTTGATTGACAGTTCCTGATTCAAATTATGAAATGCACCAAAAAGGATCCATATAAATTTAAAAAATCATAAATTTATTACAAAGCCACATCTCAATCTCAAGAAATCCGCATAAAAATGCTTGATCCCTAGACACTTTTGATGTGTGTAGTATCGATCTGATAATACTGTAAGCGGTAATTTTAGTAACTATAATATTTCTAGCTTTATAAACAATTTATTGTTAAATTTTATTAAATATATTACACTTCTATATACTTATAATAAAAATTTAACAGGTCCAATTCTGTACATTAAAGATATTTTGTAAATTTTTTGGAGGGCTCTCTATAATCGATACTGAAGCCAAAACTGTAATTTTATTCATTTTCGTCTGTCTGTCTTTCTGTCCGTCTGTCTGTAATCTGTATCTTGGCCGCGCATCACGCCGAAACTACTGAACGGATTCAAATGAAACTTGGCATGATTTGAGTTCATCATCCTACGAGGTATGACATAGGATACTTTTTATCCCGAAATTCAGCACGGTTTCCTGGAGAGAGGGAATGAAAGTCAAAATATGTATTTAGTTGTAATTCATGACACATAGTCCGATTTCATTCATTCTTTTTTTGAACTGTTTTTTGTTTGTCCGCGACTGTACACTGTCTGTGGGAAGCTGAGACAGATATGTAAATATGGCGGTACGAAATTCACCGGGTCAGCTAGTTTGTTACTATAGCATGTCATTTCTGAGTACGACTGTACCTTTAGATTTTACCGTTCACTAACTTAACTATAATATTTGTTGTAGTTAAAATGTGAAAGATTTATTATATCGTTATTATAGTTTATCATTTCTGAGTACGACTGTACCTATCGACAATACCATTCACCTAACAGCTATGTAATAGTCGCCAATAAAATTGATGTCTTCATTTTCTACTTTCCCGTAATTAATAAATACCGTATCAAACGAAAGTGAGTAAATCACATCACCATGATCACATCGACAGCCTTGAAAAGTCCCTTACTGATCATAGAAAAGACTCTAGAAAAGAGGTTTCGGCCTGCTATTCTATGTTATTCAGGCGGGTTGGTAATTTGGTATAGGGTTGTTTAGTGTTCCGAGCAGTGCGTTGTCGTGTGTAGCTTGTGCCTTTGAGCGGGTTTTACTGCATCCATGGTATTAATAGTAGAGGTGACAGTTCGCGTATTTAATACATCACCACACGGTAATCCCGGTGATAGGTACTTTATCTTTTAAAAATAAAGAGAAAAAAACCGTTATGCGTTTCAAATAGAATTCATTTTCATTTCTGTGGTATACGATTTAGTGAGACTTGTTTTAAAGATACTATAGTATATGTTAGAACATGTTATTTCTAAGTAACCTAAATTTTCGGTATTTTTTACAGTTAGATGTATATAAAAGAGACTTGTTGTAATAGAATACTTAAATATTAAGGCTGTATAAATATTGATAATTTCTCACTAATATTTGTAAAATGATTTTACTGGTTTGGAACCAGTTCAAAATATTTTTTTAATTTTCCAATTCTAATAAAACCTCCTCAAAAAATTTAAAGACATTTCTAGTATAAAATTGAAACTGTACATTCATGTAATTTGGATCGTAGGTTTTAGATCGGTAAGTTACAGTACAGAGGTACAGTAACAGGTATGTATAAGTACCTGAGGGAGAGTTTAGCCTTTTCATTTTTAATAAATATTTAGCAAACATGCATAATATATAGTTTACTTAGAAAACTGTAACCTGATAAACTGGGAATTTACAATCTAGTAATGCCCGTGGTGTCACTTGTTGCGTGTTTTTCTTGTATGTATGGGTCTGCCAAAAGAACTCTAACGCTGCCTGGAAGATATGGAAGGGAAGATACATTCTTAACTTATCTCTGGCTGCATTTGAATTCGGAACACGGTTTATTAATATAAAAAGAAATGTCTTATGTAGAAACTTTAATAAAAAAAAACGACTTCAAGAACTGGATCAAATTTAAATCTACACGGGAAGCTACAGCTTTCAAATAAAAAAAAAAACTTCGTTTAAAAAAACCGACTTCAAAAACTAAAAAGTATAAAATAACTATATTTGTATGTGCTACCTATTCATAGGTTTGAAGTCAGTGCCAAGCCAAATGTAATAGTAGGTACCACACTCGCTATATTTCGAGACGAACGTCCACGACGTCACCGACGCTTCGGTTGTTTTGTTCTACGCGAAGAGCAGCTATCCCGGTCAAGGTCACGCGCGGCGAGTGCGGTACCTACTATTACATTTTGGCTTGGCACCGACTTCAAATCTATGAATAGGTAGCACATAGAAATAAAGTTATTTTATACTTTCTAGTTTTCGAAGTCGGTTTTTTAAACGAAGTTTATTTTTTATTTTTCGCTTTTTAGTCTTTTCAAGTCTCTCATCATCATTTCATCTAAATAACTTGAAATAATAGGACTAAAGGTAACATACATACATATGATATTTAAAGATTTATCCTCCAACTCCTCACCGTTAAGTTTTTGTACCTTACATCATCAGCTCATCATCATAAAATGATGACTACCAGACGCAAATACCGGTGTTACTTCAGAAAATATACGAAAAACATAGTATGTGCCTAAAAAAATTGAGGGTTTCCTTCGATTTCCTTGGGATCCCATCATCAGATATGGTGATATGGTGGCAATTGCACCACATGCGGAGCATACCCTTTCGAATACAAAAAGAATTTTCAAAATCGGTACATAATTGACGGAGTAATCAATGTACATACTAAAAAAAAAAAAACCGGTGAAATTGAGAATCCTCCTTCCTCCTCCTCCTTTTGGAAGTCGGTTAAAAAAAAATCATCATAATCGGTTCACCCAGTCGAAAGTCCGGTAACAGAAATACAGTCGAATTACACTTTTTTTTTTTTCCTTGTGCGGAAATCCTCTCGGATACCACCGACTGGTGGTTATGTCGGACTCGAACCGACTAAAAACCGCACACCGTCTCGGGTACTGTAGCCAGGGAACCAGGTGCACCCTCGAAAGGAAATCCCTGGAACCCCGACGTACCTCGGGCCACCCACTACTTGTAGGTGGCCCCCTCCTGTGTAGGAACCCTACTACCTATTCACAATAGGGCGCAAGCACTTTATAGAACTCGCGCCGCCGCCCCAGCCTGCTTCTGCTAGGGTGACTGGTGGCCTCACCTGTCACCCTCAGGCTTGCGCTTATGGAGGACGGAGATCGTTTTGCGACCTCCGGCGCCTGAGTCGTCTGCGTTACCTGGCCCGTTCCCGGGCCTGGCGGACAGGGATAGTTCTAAACCTCTCCCGGTAGTGCTCCGCCATCTCCTTTGCAAGCATAACCTGCTCGCAGAAAGAAACAGCAGATTTCCACGCGCTCTCACCCCGCAACATGGCCGCAATCATGTTACCGAGCGAGAGAACCCCCACTGCGATGGCCGTCACGAGATCACGCCTCTGCTCGTCCCACGCCGGACATTCTGCCAGCGTGTGTAGCGCCGTGTGTACGGTCTGGCCATCGCAGTGGTGGCACTCAGACGTTGGCTCTTTTCGGATCAGACAAAGGTAATCCCCTAAACATCCTTTTCCAGTGATCACCTGCGTCAGCCGGTATGAGAGGCTCCCGTGATGCCTCTCGAGCCAATCCTCCATGACGGGTCTTACCACCGCAATAACGGCGTGCCCAGCGCTCGGTTGCCCAAGTCGGTTCTTCCTTTCCTCCACGAGGACCTGGCGGAGTTGGGATTTCTGATCTTCGATTACCCGAGTCTCAGGACTCCTAGCCAACTCCAGCGCCTCCTTGCGCCACTGATAAAGAGCCGCAAGGGCTCTCGCCTCCAGGTCCAATGGTGGAGTTCCGGCCAGGAGACTTGCCGCCTCAAAAGAGATCGTGCGGTACCCCCTTATAATCCTAATGGCCAGCACCCGTTGCGGTCGCCGCAATAACGCGATAGTGCTGGTCTTCAGGACCTCCGCCCACACTGGGGCCCCATAAAGGGCCATGGACAGCACAACCCCCTCGTAGAGTCTCCTGCAGGAGTCATCGGGCCCCCTCATGTTTGGCAGCAACCGTGCCAATGCACGCGCTGCGCCAATCAGCTTGGGGTCAGTCGAATTACCCTATTACTATATTATTATTAAGATTTATTTAGCCTATGTCCCTCGGACCATTAATACGAATCTATTGATACCTCATTACTTAAAATCGGTTCAGTAGTTTAGGCACTACACCATACAAACAAATAGACTGCCAAAATTATTACCCTCCCTCAAAGACTTATGAATATTCAAAATTAGTGAATATGTACAAAAACAAATGAAATAAAAGCGGTCCATGTGATGCGTGGATGCGACGATGCCAATGACACATGACAGACATACGTGTTAAACGTTGATGGTTTTTATCAAGTAACGTTATAATTTATGAAGTTCTCACAGGTAGAAATAATTAAAGCAATAAATACATATACCGCTTAATAGTTGACAAGACCTCGATATATATTTTTATAAAAGTCAATAAATGCAATACTATTTATTATGTTGCCAATCGTGTCTTGGTCTAACCAGCGTATGAATGAAACTGAAAATAGTTAGTCAAACGAATGATAGCATTTTACGATAACGTCATTATTTGGATAAACTTATTGTAACAACATGTGATCCAATTGATTTGCATCGATTAAAAGTCGTAAAAAAACAATTTGTAAAAAACAACAATGATATTTTTTATGTATCACCCGACACCAACCGGGGCAAAAATTTTGAAATCGGTTTACAAATTAAAGAGTTATGAGGTAACAAACATCAATAAAATTTATCATTATTATCGGCAAAACAATATGCTGCCTACCAAACGTCGTACAAGTCTATACAATTTGAAGATTTCCTTAGACTTCTCTGGAATCTCATCATCAGATACTGACTTGGTGATAATGGGACTAACTACCTGGGAATTATACCGTTTCTATTTAATTTTTTTAAATTAGCCCAAAATTGAGGTAAAATTGACGAATAAATAACTTTCTCTTTGGAAGACGATTAAGAGAAAGCAAAGGATAGGTATTCTTACACAATTTGCCTTGAAAATTCAGTCAATTGAGAACTTCTTTTCTTTTAGAAGACTAGTAAAAGAGGTACTTTTAAACCCTCACTGTTGCAGACACATTTTATAATAGAGACGCTAACGTGACTGCTGAACGACATTTCTTAATTAGAACGGTGTCCCCAATTTGGTTTACCACAACACATGTCAATATGATAATGTATTTACACTTTACTAAAATCTTAATACTAAACAAATAAATCACTAATTGCCGTCCTAGATTGTCATTTCCATAAATATATTCACCTGTTCTTTTTTATATCGTAATAATATCAGAATTAATGATTTACTAAGATATACAGACGGTCAATATTACAGTTTTAAAAATCGGTTCACAATTTTCCAGAGTAATCGGTAAACATACATAAAAAAAATATATAAACAGTGGAACATAGAAGCTCCTCCTTTTTTGAAGTCGGTTAAAAACCATGGGATTTTTAAATGCATGACCTACTTGACTCATGTGAAGAGGATAACTAAATTAAATATAAACGTAATCTCAGATAGTAACACTAATCTGATGTCAACAGTATCAGTGAAATTCCAAACAAAGTGTTTTATATTATGGAATTGAAAACAATCGTTGAAATAATAAGCGAGATTAGACTGTACAGATTAGCGTTGCCAGACGTTCTGATTTTGGCGGGACGTCCCGCTTTTTGAATCAAAATTATAATGTCCCGCTTTTTGGGATAACTGGCAGGACGTACAAAGTGAAGTTAGTTAGCCGTAGACGCAGTGCTTTATCGTCAATAAAATTGGCAGGCATTTCACGAATTAGGGATGATGCAGCATGTAGTAGAGAAACAAAAATATTTTAAATGAGCTTTTTTTAGGTCACTCGTACTCATGTGTCGTAATTTGAGATTAGATACGATACGTTTTTTTAATCTTTGTCCCGATTTTGACAAAAGAATCCCGCTTTTTTCAGTAAAAAGTCTCAAAATCCCGATTGGACTAAAAAAATCTGGGAACGCTGGTACAGATACAAATAAAAAGTTTTTTCTTTACGACACACCTTGTAATCGCTCCAGTCGTCGGTTGTCATCATCATAGTCCACTGCTAGACATAGATCTTTCCTTGGATAGGAGGCTTTTGGCCGGGTTAGTATAGGGTTTGTTTCAAGTCTCTAGGAGGGGTCCGGATGTGTTAATAACAGCAGTTCCCGGATCCCTCCCGTCTAAGGCGCAGAGTGGCACACCGTGTGGTTTTAGTAAGTTCAATTCCGACACACCGCCCCGCCGCAGCCCCGGCGGGGGGACGGCCCGAGGGGGTTTCCACACGTAAAAAAAGGGTTTGTTTGAAGTCTCCCTTCTCTTTGCAGTCCTAGTGTCCTGCAGAGTTCGCTACCATAATTGACTCATACGACACTCATGATGGAATAAAAATAACAGTTGACTGTGATCTACCTAGGGACCTTCCTGATCACTATCAGTGCTTTAAACACAGTTTTCTATATTCTGCCGATTCTATTACGTATAATATACAGATGGACTTTCTAAAGTCTATTTCAAGATATTTTTATAGAATTTACCGAGGACAAAATTTTTCTAAAGTGATTATTTAAAAAGTACCTGATTCTAATAAAACTCTATAAAGGTAGAGTGAATAACATTTCAATGATCACAATCAGTTACTCTAATAGGAATAAATGTATCATGAGGAATCATACTTTCTGGTGTAAGCTAAATATTAAGCCCAAACAGGTGCCTACTCAAATTTCTGATAGCTGTCTTAAGATTGGTTTTGTGATACCGATTAACAATCAATCTATTCCAGTAATAAATAACTAAGACTGAACTTAACTCGACTAGACTTAAGACCTCTTTGGCGTTTCCGTATTTCTTCTCAGGTGTTTTATAGGAAATTTCGGCACCATCTACTTTCGAGTACTTACGAGACCTAATCTATATATAAAAATGAATCGCCGAAATGTATATACTCGCATAACTTCCGATCGGCTGGACCAAATTAAATAATTCTTTTTTTTTATGTGTTCGTTATTGTTAGGACAAGGTTTGTGTACAAGAAAAATTAAAAGATAACGGGAAAAGTCTTTTCTTTGTCCGCGATGGGAAGCTGAAACAGATATGTAAATATGGCGGTACGAAGTTCGCCGGGTCAGCTAGTTGACAAATAAGATTGTCTAGAAATATCTATTTACAGAATTTATCTATGTATCATTTACACATAAAATAAGCTACGATTAAATAAGCCTCAAAATCAACATTTCAGGAGGCTTGTAAGAGAACAGTCCACATTATGGACTCATACCTACATGCTGTATCCTACCGAATACCACAACTTATTAGACACTAGCGACCCGGCCTGGCTTCGCACGGAAGTCTTTGAAATTCTCGGATTTCCTATACTAAGATATGCACGTATTACACATAAAAACATTACTCTTGAATCAATGTATCTATTGCTGAAAACACCATTAAAATCCGTTAAGTAGTTTGAAAGATCTAACCAAACAGACAGCGGAAGCGACTTCATGTTATATACTATGGAAAGATGTACCATATACATCCACATTAAAATACTACGACATCCTACAATCAACAGTCGGGACTGCCCATGACACAGCCGCATTACCGGATTGAAACGGCCACCTGTTAGCATGGCGCGGTTAAATAGGTATTTAGGGAACGCCCACTGCGGTATTACATGCATTTTTCAATTCACTAACATTTCTTTAGATACCTTTCAAAGGACTGCACGATTATCTATAGGTATTCTTTCATCTTCATTCAATTGACCACAGCATTCGAAATAGACTTAAAACTTCAAAGACAGTATTATTTTCAAATTTAAAGAAAAATGAGACATGTGAATCATGGGGCGTTGAACGTAAAAACATTGCTTATCATTGTTGCCAAATAATTTACCATTTAATGTTTTGAGATATATACAAAAGGTTAAACCGTTGACTTGAGAAAAAAGGCTGTCGGCGGATGAATGCGGGCTGCCCAAGACGAGGATGACGCTCCTTGAAGGAGGACTTCGTACAGCAGTGTGCGGCGATAGGCTGATGATGATGATGATAATAGGTTATGAAATTAGTTATTAAAGAGTATCTGCCAGTGTAATAATACTATGAGAACAGGACGACCGGCGAAAGTTCGATCGATCGAAGGTAGTGCACACTGTGGTCGGGACTTTTACAAAAACAGATGACCACAGTGTTTTTAACAGTTTTAGATTAACGTTTTTGAATCTCATTCAACATATTGCTATGATATTCACACTATATTGAAGGCAAATTATATTTATTCAAGAAGAACTCTTGTCTTAAATATCAGACAGTAATCTAATGATTACTGTCTGATATTTAAGACAAGAGTTCTTCTTGAATAAATAAATTTGTAACAAGATAGATAATAGTATCTTATTAATAGCTGCCACAGGTAGTGGTTATTTAATGAGATTTGAAGTTGCCATGTAATCATGGCAACTTCAAATCTCATTAAATAACCACTACCTGTGGCAGCTATTAATAAGATACTATTATCTATCTTGTAAATCTATGTTTACACAAACTTACACAAGTAATATTTCATAACAAACTCTATTATCCTGATGGGTAATTAATTAATTATTATTACTAATGGTCGCCTGGTGGTCGAAATTCAATCATAAATCATTTAATTATTTTTTTAAGTTTCCTGCACTCCTAATCCATATTTGGTTTTTTTACTGTGCCAAATTTCATACTCACGCATTTGCATAATTTTCTTAAAAGGGATTCAAAGTTTTTGCTTCACATTTTAATATATAGATTTGAGTAATGTTGATTTTTCTTTTTTTTCCATGTACAACAACCATTCATTACTAATGTGCAATGTTTGTAAGCAATAGCCAATAACAGATCTTATGTATGGGCCTGCCAAAGAGATTCCACTCTGCCTGATGGAAAGCATAAGATGAATCCAAGAGTGGTGGTCACTATACTCATTACGAATGCAGACATTGCAACGATGCAGCATGGTGATCCACACCATGGTGGCCTAGTGATGCTTCTGATATTATATTTAATCAGAAAAAAATATGTTATCAACAAAGGCTTCTTCAGAAAAGTATTCTCATTAGATACATAATAGATTTGGCCAATGGATCCTCTGAGATTGACCAAAAAAAAAAACTAAAATAAATCAAAACCAAGTTTTACATGACATCAAATTGCCAAATAAATGATGATTTCTCATTTACTATCTTAATGCATTTTTCAAATAAATAAAATTACAAAACTAAATAAGGAAAACATGTAACAAAATCTGTTGTGAGTGGGTAAGGAAACTGAATATTAAAATATTTTATTCGGTAAATAATAAAACAAATTATATTCGATTCTACTTATAATGGCCTCAACAACTGTATTAATAATCCATACTAATATTATAAATACGAAAGTAACTCTGTCTGTCTGTCTCACTTTGATGGCTAAACCACTGCACCGATTTCAATGAAATTTTGGTACGGAGATACTTTGATTCCTGAGGAAGGACATAGGCTACTTTTTATCGCGATAACTGACATATACGTAGGCGGAGCCGCGAATAAAAGCTAGTATTAACATAAAATAAGAAACACTCAACAAAATATAAAAATTCTTGCAATATAATATAATATTAGTTTGGTATGTAAGACTTTTTGACCTACTTAAAAAAAGGAGGAAGTTCTCAATCCGACCGTATATATATGTTTTATTTCTTATGTGTGTTCGCTGATAACTTCGTCGTCTATGACCCAATTTTGATGATTCTGTTTTTAATGGAAAGGAGATATCCCAACGGTGGTACCATGATAAGGACACTAATATCTGATGTTAGTATCCAAGAGAAATCGAGGCAAACCTTGAAGTCGGTTTTTGTTAAAATTTTACTTGTTAATTAAAATAAAATAAATAAATAAATATTTCGGACATCTAACACACAACGCCATCTAGTCCCAAGCTAAGCAGAGCTTGTGTTATGGGTACTAGACAACTGATACAAATACATTTATATACTTTTTTTTTGTAAATAAATACATGTTATGCATAGAAAACACCCTAACTCCGAAACAAATATTTTTAGATCATACAAGCATTTGGTCCGACCCGGGAATCCAACCCGAGACCTCATGATAAGCCAACGAGGCAGTCGTCTGAGGCAGGCAACCGACTTGTGTAAGGCAAGACCTACCGGTGTCTACCAGACGAGCAGTGGACTGTTAGACACTGTTGATGGAGATGATGATGCAGCAGTCTTGTTATTACAGAGGACAGAGGTTAAAAAGAATTACCTTGCATGAAGTGTAAGCCAAAAGAAATAGCAATAATAAATTAAGAACAAAATGACACAGGCATAGACAAAGGAGTTTTAGTAGACAAAATGAAGTAGGTACACTGTTTTTCTTTCTTGGTAACTAAAATAAAACACAGTATTGTCTTGTTATTCTTCAGAATTATTATTTTAATTCATCCTACAGGCTAATATCTGGATCATCTTACTTTGGCAGCATTTAATGGCCATTTTTTCTAATTAGAAAATATTATTAAAAATCTAACTTCAATAACCTAACCAATCGTCTAACATCAAGGTCCAAAAATTCACATAGCTATGAATTCCTATCACCTATTAATTCTAACTAATTAATCTACAATACAAATCTATTTTTGGAGATTATTTTTAATCCTGTTTATTCTATACTATTCAATATACTTGTATAATTTAAAATTTGTATAAGTTATGGAATCAGGTGTTACTTTGCGGAAATCCATGACATTAAATGCTATGAAATATATTTAGCTTTAATTCCGCAACACATGTCAGTGTCTCGCAGAATTAAAGCTAAATATATTTCATAGCATTTAATTAAAATTTGTAGTTAATAAACTTTAAATTATTTAATGGAAATTTTTTTTTTTTTTTTCAATATTTATGGCACTTGATGTTATGTGTAGCTGATCCTATAAGTTTTTATTTTATTCTTCTTCGATACAATTATTTGTGATGCAATTTAAAATGTATCACATAAACCTATCCAAGAACGATTTAAAAGTAATTAAAACATTTGTGGTATTCATAGAAACTCAAGGGTTTAAACAAGTTTCTGAATAAATTTTACTAACAAAAGGTTTCTCATATAAGATAAAAATATTTTACGAATAAATATGGCATATTACTTTTAAATTTTGGTAAAAAGAAAGAAACACGTCGGTACAGAGAAAGTGACTGTATGATTCTCAAATATGCATAAAAAGATCGCTGAAAGTGAATATACTGTGTTCACATTTGCCAAGAATTAAAAAGTTTATGACTTCCTTTATTAAAAAAGAACAGTCATGGTGTAGATTATTAATTGCCAAGTCCACATCAGAATTAAACCGATCTAGGTCGAACTACGCGCATACGTACGAGAAACATCGTTGGCCAAAAAGCCGATTAAACAGCACTTTCGAAGAAACTCTCGCCACTAGTCATAGCCATACAAATATAGAACATATGCTATGACAAATCTAAACATTAATACACGACCAATCAATAACATCTCACACAGTACACAAACAAAATCAATAATTTCAACAAGAAACTAACCACACTGGCGGTGTCTTGGCTGTCTAAAGAATACTTGTCCGTTTCCTTCCCTTGGTGGTCGTTGGAGAAATTTTCATATTTACGAGAGGGACTACTTTTCATTGTTCACAAGATGCCTATATGCTTAGGCCTCGAAAGACATTTTCACACCCAAGAAAACGACACGAGCAACCAACGAATAAAAATCCACTGACAGAAAATGCAAACGAACCTGCTACTGACAGTTTATTGACAATTGAGATCTGACACTGACATCTTTCAATAACTTTGGGTCGTAAACCAGAAGGACCAGAAGAATAATTATTTAATTTTTTTTATAATGCGTGTTTCTATCCTTTAAATAATTTTTGAAGAAATATAGAACAAAATGAAATAATTGGAATCACTGTATTTCATTAACGAACGAACCCATCATCAAGCATCAACCTAATCTGTGGTTTACAGATGATTCAGCGGATTTACTAAACTTAAGCAATTAGAATCAAATAAGGTTAAAAGAATACAATGTTTTCAAAATTTACTACACATGTACGCTATTGAAGCACAGCATTTCGATATGATTAAAACAAATGAGCACTTATGACAGAGGTTTTTTTATACCTAAATAGTTTTTCATTATCTAAAATGTCTCCGAAGGTTCGTCTCATTGCTGCACAGATTATGGCTTTTTGTTTGTGTACTGAACTAGGTACTTACATTTCTGTTGTCCTCAGAGTCATCGTCATACAGTTGCACCTTGGTGTATTCTTTATATCCATCATATTTTTGATTTCTACGAAACATCTGTAAAATAATACATTTTGACACTTTTCTTTTTTATAAATTTTCCACATAAAAAGTTTTTATATCCAAGAGCACACTATGTACACTCTTTAACTAAACTATTTAGCAAACTTGCACTTTGGTTAAAACAATTATTGATTATTACTTCCTACTCACCTAAGTTTATTTCAATTAAGCTATACATATGTCATACTAATAGCATAATACCACGATTACTAACAAACACGTATGTTGATTGGGTAGGTTTCGCAACTATCATGGCCTTATCATTTTCTGTGCCGATAAAAACATATAAGTACCTAGGTACTTGGTCAGATTTAGGCTCTAAGATAAGAAACAATTGAGACAAATTATACAAAAACTGATTAGGTATCTACTTGAAAATTATTTAGGAACCTGAATAAATAATATCCTAGGTAAATAGGTATTCAATGTAGGTATTGTCATAAATTGTTATTCGTAAATAGGTAGCGAAAAATAGGTACTAAACGGGTTTTAATGAAACTGTAGATAATTATAGTTTATAGCTCCATGTATTATTTTGTATAAATGAACAAATTTATCGAAATACTAGCTAACCCACCCAACGTCTCGTTTACGTCTCCTATTGCCCGTAGCGTAATAATTTTCCCCCGTTTTTGTAACATTCTTCATTCATGCGCCGCTCCTATTGGTCTTAGCGTGATGATTATAGCCTTCCTCTATAAATGTACTATCCAACACTGAAATAATTTTTCAAATCGAACCAGCGGTTCCTGAGATTAGCGCGTTCAAACAAACAAACTCTTCAGCTTTATAATATTAGTTTAGATAGATTATGTAAAAGGACGGTACTCATAGCCCAGTTGCACTCGGTGATTAGAAACCATCAACGAGGGTAAGCAACGACGGCGCGGTCAGTACCTGGATGGGTGACCGCTAGTGGCATGTTACCATGAGCATCTCGGTTACCATGAGGTCACGTTAAGCAGTCGGTCCCGGTTTTTATCATATGATAACAGTCGTGAAGCTTAGTTGGAGGCCTTTGGGCGGCTTAAAAACATCCAACGACAAGAAACGTAGCCACAACATTGTCTTGCCAGTCCCCAACCCGCACTTGGCCAGCGTGGGTACGTATGGCTTTAACCCTCTCCTGAGAGGAGACCCGAGCCCAGCAGTGCGACGCTAAGGGTTGTTGATGATGTAAAAGGACGGTTTACGACAATTCGGGAAAATTCTTTTCTTTCTTGGCTTGAATTGCAGCATAAGGTTCTGAGGGTTTAGTTATTTTTGAAAGTTTCACTGAGCTCTGTTTTATTTCGTTTAAGAAAAAACACGGCTAAAAATAATTACTTAATCTGTACCAAACAGTATTTTAAATTATTTAAGCTTATTAAGCTGTAGGTAGGCTGATTTGGACCTACCACTATTTGGACAGGAAAACCATTAATACAAAATAGTTTTAGTTTAGTTTAATTATGTGTTGAAGATCTTTTTAAAAATTACTTTAATTTGATTACTTTTTTATATCCTACTAATATTATAAACGCGAAAGTTTGTAAGTATAGATGGATGGATGGATGTTTGTTACCTTTCACGCAAAAACTACTGAACGGATTTGGATGAAACTTTACAGTAATATAGCTTATACATCAGAATAACACATATTCTACTATTTGCCGTGATAACCGACATATACACGGGCGGAGCCGCGGGCAACAAGTAGTTTAATTTATAACTCAAAGTGGCAGGTATCCACGGCGCTTCCTTAAGTTACTTCCGGAAACCCCGTAGGTATATGTTAGCTTCGTCGGATTCTGAAAAGATTCACTCTGTATGTTTTTGTACTTGTAAAATCTTCAGGCATGTCTAGTGACGGTGGTCATTATGTTAGATGTAGTGGGTTCGATTTCCAACCAGGACAAATCTGTGATGAACACGATCATTCTGGGTAGACATTTAAAGGTAGTAGAGTCACGCTGATTTCAGCACGAACGGGCCGGCTCGACCGGGGCGGTACTACCCTCGCACAGAAAATCAACGTAAAATGACAGCGTTCGTGCTGTCGTGCTGCGTTGGTGAGTGCGAGACCGAAGGCCCAAATAGTCTACTCAACAAGTTCCATACTTATTGACTAGACTAAAAGATGCAGAAGCATCTTTAGGCCGGCATGGTGTGGGTCACCATGCTGCATTGTTTGCATTCGCAGTGAGTATGGTGACCACCACTCTTGGATGTTGCTTATGCTTTTCATCAGGCAGAGTAGAGTCATTTTGGAGGGCCATACATAAAAAAAAACATGATACATGGATATGTATCGCAAATAACTTTGATTACTAACTAGTTTGTGCTCGCGGCTCCACCCGCGTATATGTCGGTTATCGCGGCAAATAGTAGCCTTTGTGTTATTCTGATGTATAAGCTATATTACTGTAAAGTTTCATCCAAATCCGTTCAGTAGATTTTGCGTGAAAGAGTAACCAACATCCATCCTTACAAACTTTCGCGATTATAATATTATTAGGATATTGATAGTCTTTTGGAATGTTATTGCACTTAGAATCATGTAGGGAAGGTATTGTTTTATTTATACCTTTCTCAGGAATGTCTGTCTTCTGCTAAAAGGCAGATAAGACTTATGTTTAACAGTAAAAATTACGTCTTTTTTAAACACTTCTTACTAAAAAGAAACTCTGTTAAAAGTTATTTAGTATTTCATAAATTTTTTTTTTTTTTTTTTTTTTTTTTTTAAGCCATCTAGTCCCAAGCTAAGCAGAGCTTGTGTTATGGGTACTAGACAACTGATACAAATACATATATACCTTTTTTTTTTTGTAAATACGTACATATTATACATAGAAAACACCCAAACTCCGAAACAAATATTTTTAGATCATACAAACATTTGGTCCGACCCAGGAATCGAACCCGAGACCTCATGATCAGCAGTCGCACACGCCAACCGCGAGACCAACGAGGCAGTCAAATCAATAATTGATTCATTGTTTTTAACAAATGTGCTTCATAAAATGTCAAAGGAAAAAATACAAAAAGAAAAATGATCTAACATGATTTATTACATTATTGCCTATAAATAAAATTAACAAAACATTTCTACGCCTTGAAGCAGTCCTGTACTTCGAAGCCTGGGCCGGTCGGAGGTTCGCTTAAGGATGTCAGTCCACCGAGTGGTTCTGATGCGTATCTTCCGCTCCTGGCGACAAACAAAAATATAAATAAATAAAATAAATAAATAAATATTTCGGACATCTAACACACAACGCCATCTAGTCCCAAGCTAAGCAGAGCTTGTGTTATGGGTACTAGACAACTGAAATCAATACATATATACTTTTTTTTTGTAAATACATACATATTATACATAGAAAACACCCAAACTCCGAAACAAATATTTGCAGATCATACAAACATTTGGTCCGACCCGGGAATCTAACCCGAGAATATATATATTATATGTTATTAATAAGTGTATAAGTAGGAATAAAGCTGTAAATGGTTAAAACAGACCAAATAAAAGGGCAGTCGATTTTTTTCGGTTTTTTTTTTATTTTACAGCTACATCCTTGGTCACGCAAAGACAGATATTATTCTCATAAAAGAAAGAATAGATCAGAAAACCATCATCATATTAGCTAAAATTTTAACAAAAAAAAAACCGACTTCAATCTGGACCATTCGGAAATGGGACCATTCGGGAAGCACCAGCTTTCAAATAAAAAAAAAATCATCAAAATCGGTTCACCCAGTCCAAAGTTATGAGGTAACAAACATAAAAAAAAAAACAGTCGAATTGAGAACCTCCTCCTTTTTGAAGTCGGTTGAAAAGACGCCCAATGCTGGATATAGGTGTCCCCTAAGGCTTTCGACAACAACCTTTCTGTGTTGCCCGGGCTACACAAGGGCTTCCCGCGACCTTCACCAGGTCGTCGGACCACCTTATAAGGGACAATCGGGGGCTTCGATTTCCGTTACGTAGTACGTACGGTAGGGAATAAATGTTTTATTTAAAATTTATGAGACAACTCCCGCACGAGGAATAAATCCTGTGTCGCGGGGGGCTTTACAAACATACATGAAACGGACACAAAGAACTCCCAGATTCAGAACAACAATTTGTGGATCACACAAAGTGTTGTCCTACGTGGGATTTGAACCCACGACACTTGGCGAAGTAGGAAACAGCGTGGTGACCGTTAAACCACTAGGCCAAACGTGCAGTCAATTTTATTAGAGAATACCCCCTTGGACCGTGACCCCACCGGGGTTTGCGTCGGGGCGGTGTGACGGAATCGGACCAACTAAAACCACACGGTGCCACTCTGCGCCTGAGATGTGAGGGATCCGGGAACTGCTGTTATCAAGACATCGAGGCGATGTAGTTTGCCTACTCTTATTAATGATACGAAGAATAATTACTCCAGAACAACGGTCGAGACGCCTTAACATCGAAAAGTTCTCGTTGATTTCTTGAGACACAGAATAATGAACTTTACATCGATATCCATAGCGTCGAATATAGATTGATTGTTGCGCGATTGTTTCAAGTGCATTTTTGGTTGTTTCAACCTTGTATGTACGAGTACGTTTAGTCGAGAATAAACGGTCGTCTTATTTCGTATCATAAACGCGGTGATCAGCAGACGAGTAAGAAATCCCCAGTGGAAGTTTGGTTGGGCCTTAGGCTATTCGCAAACTGCACAGCATCACGTAATGTAGTGCGGGAGTGTGTGTGAAAGCATCTGCACAACGCATTCACGCGCAAATACAGGGTGGAATTTTGTAATGCCACCTGAAGGGAAAGTACTCTTAATATTGAAGATAGGACATTTTACTCAAAGAAATGATTCTTTAGTGGATCCCACAAACTGTTGTCCCATGTGGGGTTTGAACCCACTACTCTCACAATAGAAAACCAGCCTAAGCCACTATGCCATCAGTGAAGAACAGTACTAAATCTCTATACCTTGGTCCAGGTACTGGTTTCTCGTCTTTCTTTAACTTGGCGATTATTTCTTTGGTATCTTCAACAGTTAGATCCTCCTGGAAAAAAAAATTACAAACATTTATTTCAAACTAGTGGTAGCCCGCGACTCCGCCCGCGTGTATGTCGGATATCGCGGCAAATAGTAGCATATGTGTTATTCTGATGTATGTATATGCTATATTACTGAAAAGTTTTATCCAAATACGTTCAGTAGTTTTTGCGTGAAAGAGTAACAAACATCCATCCATACAAACTTTCGCGTTTATAATATTAGTAAAGATAGATTTAGAAGTATAGATTTCCATTCATATTTGAAAATATTTATATTTAAATTATCTTTAGATTGGCCTGCTTGTTTAGCCATAAGAGACGCTAAGAGCGTTTTCGCAATATCGGTGTTGGGCGCCGATACGATATCGGAGGAAGTTAAATGTATGAAATATGTATCTGTCTTTCATACTAGCTGACCCACGCAACGTCGTTTGCGTTTCCTATTGCCCGTAGTGTAATAATTTTCCCAATTTTTTGTAACATTCTTCATTCGCCTCCAACTCCGCCTATAGCCTACCTCGATAAAATTACTATCCAAGACTGAAAGAATTTTTCATTCAGCGGTTCCTGGGATTAGCGCGTTCAAACAAACAAACTCTTCAGCTTTATAATCTTATATATATAAAATTCTCGTGTCACAATGTTAGTTACCATACCCCTCCAAAACGGCTGGAAAGATTTTTATGAAATTTGGTGTGCATATCGGGTAGGTCTGAGAATCGACCAACATCAATTTTTTATACCCCAATTTTTTTTATGGCAAAACAACGTTCGCCGGATCACCTAGTATTAGTATAGATTTCTATTCATATTTGAAATTAATAATATTTAAATCATCTTTAGATTGGCCTGCTTATTTAGTGATTAGAGATGCCAACTGTTAAATATGAGGTTGTGGGTTGTATTCCACACAATTGACACAATCCCAATGATGCAGAAGCATCACTAGGCCTGGGATGTGGTGTGGGTCGCCAAGCTGCATTGTTGCATTGTCTGCATTCGCAATGAGTATGGTGACCACCACTCTTGGATTCTACTTATGCTTATGCTTTCCATCAGGCAGAGTAGAGCCATTTTTGCAGGGCCATACATAAAAAAAAATATTGTGTGATGTGTATGGTCATTTGTTGTGTCTGGATTTAATTTTCCTAAAATATTTATGTCAAAAATAATTAAGTACATATCTGTATTCGCAGTTTGGTTAACATAGGTTCTGCCTAAATTAGGACCAGACAGCCATGTGTGAGAAGTTTCAAGATATTATTATTATAGTCATACTAGCTTATACCCGCGGCTCCATCCACATTTATGTCGGTTATCACAGTAAATAGTCCTATGTCCCTGGACTTGTTCCTTTCCAAATTGGTTCAGCAGTGAAAGCTTAATAGACAGACATACTAATATATAAAGCTAAAGAGTTTGTTAGTTTGAACATCTTAGGAACTACTAGTCCGATTTGAAAAATTCTTTCAGTGGTAGATAGACTATTTATCGAGGAAGGCTATATATCTATAAGACTAATAGTAGCGGAATGAAGAATGTTACAAAAACTGGGGAAACTTTTTACGCTACGGACAATAGGAGACGTAACCGAGTTTGCGTGGGTCAGCTAGTGTATAATAAAATAGTATGGATTTATCATATTTGTTTACTTACATAATAATCATCATTGACTTGCAGCATAGGAGCATTAACGCAGGCACCTAGACATTCAACCTGTAAACATTTAAAAGAAAAATGTATTGCATTTTTTTATATAAATCTAACAATATACAATCGTTATTGTCACACATGTAACTGTTCCCCAAACACCAACCAACAAAACCTAACCTTTTTTTTTTTTTTTTTTTTTTTTTTAACGTGTGGAAATCCCCTCGGACCGTCACCCCACCGGGGCTTGCGGCGGGGCGGTGTGTCGGACTCGAACCGACTAAAACCACACGGTGTGCCACTCTGCGCCTGTGAAGGGAGGAATCCGGGAACTGCAGTTATTAACACGTCCGGACCCCTCCCAGCGCTTGCCCGCATAAAAGCGGGCACCATCAGCTGTTAACATCTCGATTTAGGCGACGTACGGCACACGCGTAACGTCGCCTCCTCGCGGGCGGCCACTATAGCGGATGGAAGGGAAAGCCCGTCCCGACCATCCGCGGCCACACTCAGGGCGGCATGAGGCGCTGATAGGCGCGCCTTCGCCGCCCGGTTCGCCGGCGGCGGATTGGGTCCGAGTGGATATCATCCTCCCGGGCCTTCTCCGCCACCTCCTTCCGCGAGATTACGTCTTCGCAGAAGGTTGCGACCGCGGTAAAACTGCTGTCGCTACCGGCCATGGAGCGTATGACGGCCGGTAGCGAGAGATCTCCTCCGATGACTGCAGTGAGGGCCCGGCGCTGCGACGCCCAAGCGGGGCAAATCGCCAGCGTATGCTGGGCCGAGTCCTCACTGCAGTCGCAGTGGTGGCAGGCGGGACTCAATTCCCTCCTAGCGACCGAGTGCAGGTACTTCCCGAAGCAACCGTGCCCGGAAAGGACCTGCGTCAGTCGGAAGGAAAGGGTCCCGTGCTGCCGCCCTGCCCACTCGAGGATGACCGGCTGGAGAGCCTCCACGGCGGCAAAGCCAGCGCGTGGAGTCTCCAGCCGGAACGACCATCTGTCCATAGTGGCTCGACGAGCGGCTTCACGCCATTCGCGTACCTCTTCGGGCGGAGGGCGATAGCCATACTCCGCCCGATATTCAGCCACCCGTCGATAAACTTCGGCGAGCACTTCCGCCTCCAAATCCCACGGGGGTGTTCCGGCCAGGGCGCACGCCGCCTCGGTCGACACCGTGCGGTATCCGCGTATGGCTCTGACTGCCAATACCCTCTGAGGCCGCCAGAGGCGGGCCTTATTTAGGGCAGTCAGAGCCGCCACCCACACCGGTGCACCATACAGCGCCATCGACCGGACAACCCCCGTGTACAGGAGTCGCGTTGCGACGCTGGCTCCACCCAAATTGGGCAAAAGTCGCCCAAGGGCGGAGGCAGCGCCGACCAGCTTCGGACCAAGCTGTCGGAAGTGCTCGTCGAAGAGCCACCTACCGTCGAGGATCAGGCCCAGATACCTCATCTGGGCCCGAACCGGTACGAGGACCGAGTTGACCACTATGGAGGCGCCGGGGGGCGGACCACGACGGGGCCCATGAAATAGTAGGGCCTCCGTCTTGTCCAGGGCCACCCGTAAGTCCAGCGCCTCGATGCGCCCGACCACCAGAGAAACACCCCAGGTGGCCAGGCGCGCCGCCTCTTGGAAGTTCGCCCCCCGGGCTGTGACAAGCGTGTCATCGGCGTAACAAATTACGCCCAGCCCGGGGGGTAGACGACCTCGTAGGACCCAGTCGTATCCCACGTTCCACAGGAGTGGTCCAAGGACAGACCCCTGCGGAACGCCGCACGACATGGGTCGCCGTCTCAAGACGCCCTCTCGGTCCTCGTACACGACGGTACGCTCCTCTAAATAGTCTGCCACTAGCCGCCTCAGGTACTCTGGCACCCCGTGGTAATGGAGTGCTTCCCTGATGCAGCTAAATGGCAGACTATTGAAGGCGTTGGCGATGTCCAAGGACACCGCCAACACCACGCCACCACAGCTCACTGCCTCTTCGGTCAGGGCCCTAAGGCGCATCACGGCATCGACCGTCGAACGCCCCTCTCGGAATCCGAATTGGGCGTCCGACAGGTCGGGCCCCACCTCGCAAAGGTGCCGGACGATGCGGGCAGAGAGTATCCTCTCAAAAAGTTTACCCGCCTCGTCCAGTAACACGATGGGCCTATAGGCCGCGACCGAATCGGCAGGCCGTCCCGGCTTCCTCAACAGGACCAGCTTCCCGCATTTCCAGCACTCAGGGAAGCGTCCGGACGCCAGGCTAGCATCCAACACTTCCCTGAGGCGGTCCGACATATGGTCGAGGGCTCAGGCCATCACTCGGGCAGGAACCCCGTCCGGCCCGGGGGCGGTGTTCTTGGAACGGACCCGAAGAACAGCCGCCCCAACCTCCGATTCCCTAACGGGCGGCACATCGTCCTCTCTACCCCCGTCGTCTCCGACCGCATAGGCCATCGACGGGGGTGTGTGCTCCGCCCGCTCAGGGAAAAGGCCCTCGACCACTTCCTGCAGGAAGCTGGGCTGGAGAGTCTCGGTAAGGGGGGGGCCCGACGTGCGGAGCTTCTGACGCACCGCACGGTATGGGCGACCCCAGGGGTCACGATCGAGACCCTCCAGCATCTCCTTTCTCTTCTCCTCCTTGGCGCGGCAAATGGCCAGCTTCAGAGTCCTCCGCGCCTCGCGGTACTCCTCATGAAGCTGGTCCCCGCCACCGTCTCCACGGTGGCGTCGCCTGCTACGGGTGTAGGACCTCCGGGCACGAGTACAGGCCGCACGGAGGTCCGCCAACTCCTGGGACCACCAGTAGACCTCCTTCCGAGGAGGCCGACGACCTTGGATGCGGGGCATGGCCGCATCGCAAATTTGCGTAACCGCATCGCGAAAACGGCCAGCCCCTACGTCCACGCCGACTTCCTCGGTTGGGGCCTGCGGAGACAGCCAAGATTGAATAATGGCCGCCTCCTCTAGTAGGTCCCTATCCAGCTTGGCAACAGCCCACCGCGGAAAGCGGGAAGGATGCCGCGCCATGTGACCCCTACTGGGGCCCTGGGACCGGGAGAGCTCGAATCGGATGTACAAGTGATCCGAGAGCGTCTCGACCTCTTCCAGGACACACCAGTTCCTTACTCGTGCGGCAACAGCAGGGGTAGCAAACGAAAGGTCCACTATCGACCCCCCTTGCTGTCGCACGCACGTATTGGTGGAGCCTCTGTTTAGTAAACAGAGGCCCACCGAAGCCGCCCACTCCTCGACGGCCTCGCCCTTGGCATCCGTCCTGGGGGACCCCCACGCAATGGATTTTGCGTTGAAGTCCCCCAGCACGAGGACGTGCCCAGACGCTAATCGCCGCATCGAGGTCTCCAAGCTGTTAAGGAAGACCTCGAAGTCGCTCAAACTCCGGTTGGGGGAGAAGTAAACACCGTAGACGGTGATCCCCCCCCACTGAGCGGCAACATATCCAGAGCCCTTGTCCCTAAGCGACAAGGGCGGGGAATGAGCCGCCGCGGAGCCGACGACTGCCACGGAGCCGTCCCAGTCACCCATCCAGTTTGGACGGGGAGGAACGAAATAGGGCTCCGCGACTACGGCAACACTTACTGACCACTGCGCCATGGTTTGCAGGAAGAGATCCTGCGCCGCGGCACAGTGGTTCAGGTTCGTCTGGACAAGGAGGTTGCAGATTTGATCCATTACTGGATCGTTTCTACAACCCCCTCCATAGGCGTCGTTTGAGACGGACGGACAACGTCGGAGGCAGCCTGGGTCGCTAGGCTAGCCCCCGACGTCTGCCGAGAAGCGCGGGAAGGTCTGCAGCCCCCCTGCCCCATCTGGTGATTGGCGGGCTTATTGCCCGCCGCACACACAGGGCAGTGAGGGGCGGCAGAACACCCCGCAGCCACGTGCCCCGGTCGACCGCAGCGGAAACAAAGTCCGCTGCAGTCGAAGCAGCTGTCACACTTGACGCGTGTGTGCCCCGATGCTAGGCATTTGTAGCATCTCATCGGTCTTGCCGCCAGGACTGTTATCCTGGCGGTCACAAAACCGACGAGTAGCCTGCCGGCGTCGCCCAGAATTTTGGCGGACGCCACGGGACAGCTCACCCACACAGCGCCAAGCCCTCCTGGACCGGGGCGGATGGTGCCAATTCTGACGCCGTCCGCGCTGCTTCCAGTCTTTTCCTGGATCGCAACACGCACGTCGTCAGTCGTCACTGAATCATCCAGGCCTGAAATGCGCAGCTCCGCGCATTTGGTAGGCCTGGTGATCCTGACACCCTCCGTGGCTGCGAACACTCCCCGCAGCTTCTCGGCGAATGTGTCCGCCGTCTTGGCGCCTTCAGCCCCAGGGAACTCCAGGATTCGAGCTCCCGTTTGGGCGAGGCGCAGTCGGACCCCTGCCGTCGCAAAGTCCGGGGCGAGACAGTCCCGGGCCGTCTTAAAGACAGCCGCGTAGGACAGCCCACCGTTAGCCGCCTCCGGTGACACCGTGACCACCACAGCCGCGGTTTTCGGCGGCTGCAGTTTCCGCGGCTTCTTCGGGGTGGCCCTTGCCACCGATTGCGACTGCGGGCCAGAGGCCGCCTTTTGGGCAGCCTTCTTGGCCCGCTGTCGGGACTTCTTTGACTTAGCCCCCCCTACTACCTGCCAACCCTCATTGGAGGGGGCAGACGTGGAGGGGCCAGGCAGAGGTGTTGGAGTGGGCCCCGGCTTCGGCGCAGTAGTTTTGGCTGGAGCCTTGGCCACCTGACGGCGCCTTTGAGGAGCCGCACGAGCCGGAGCCGACGTTGCTGCTGCGTAGGACACACGACCCCCCACAACGGGAAGAGGGGTCGGTGCCGACGCGACCGGTTTCGTTGTCGCAAGCGGCGGCCGAACAATTGGGGCCGGAGGCAGCCTGGCCTCCAGGCCGGCCGTACGTCCCTCCACCATACGCCAGCATGCGTCCAGGATAGCACCAAGCTGGGCGTCGGTAATCCCGGTGCCAGCAGGAGCCAGCTGCGACGCAGACGCAGACGGGGCTGGCTGGGAAGCAGACGGGGCTGGCTGGGACGCAGACGGGGCCGGCCGCGACGTAGATGGGGTTGGCCGCGATGTAGACGGGGTTGGCCGCGATGTAGGCGGGGCCGGGGCTGGGGCCGGCCGGGACGCAGACGGGACAGGGGCCCCACGCTCAGAGCGCTCCGCCCGAAATACGGCAAATTGAGCGCTCAGGCCGGCCACCTGCTCCGTCAATCGGTCGTTGGCCGCCTGGAGGCGAGCCACGTCCCCGGCTAGGGTCTCCACGACCTCAGAAACGGCAGAGGAGGAATCCTTGAGGGCCCTCACAAAAGGGCCCTTTAGGTTCACCGACTTGGTGGCCACCTTGTGGATGATGGCCACCGCCGCATGCGCCCTCTCCTGCAAAGAGGCCGGTGATTGGGGCACTGAATCCCCTTCCACCGGCGTCCCGATTGTAAGCAGGAGACCAGCGATCTCCTCTTCCGCCTGGAGTTCCCCGTCTGTCCTGGCTCGCCTGTAAGACTCCGCCTTAGAGAAGACGGAGCCCGACGGGGCCGAAACTGGGGTCCGTGACCTCCCTCTGTAACTACTGGGTACTTTGGGAGGCGGGCACTCCTGGGACGTTTCCACGTCCGTAGCAGTGCTACCGCGCTTCCGGCTATCGCCGATCTCCACCTCCACGACATCCATTGCGACAGTTGTCGCACCGGAGCCACTGGAGCCGGTCGGGACAGCTGACCTCGATCGCAGACGATCCGATGTTCTTCGGCTCCCAGCAGTCAGGTCGACTTCTGGGAGCCCCACCGCTGCAGGCGTTCCTGCTGCAGCAATCTCCTCATTGGAGGAGTGGGCGTCCGCCTTCCGGAACTGCCCTCGGCTGTTCCTCGACGGGCGCGACACTGCCCCACTCCTTTTTTCCGCGTCCTTCGCGTTTACTTGGGTGCCGGATTTGACGCTCGGCGACGGGCGTGTGAGACAAAGGGTGCCCCCCCCATAATACGATTGGGGGCTGCCGGAGCCGACTGGCTCCGGGAGGGATTCCCCAGACGCATCGCGTCTAGGACCCTCCTGGGTAGGTATATTCCTATGTTCGTCCATTGTCATGATTTTTTTGAAGTTTAATGTCCTCCGACAGAGGACGCCCTTGGCACTGGACTCCCTCCAGCGATTCAGCTCATTGCCAGGCGTCAGAGCGTGAGCTTGGGGTATTTTTATAGAGGTTTACGTCCTCGTGGCTTCGAAAAGCCACCGGTCCTGTCCGTTCAGGATTACGGCTGGGCCGGACGGGGTCTGCACCAGACCGGATCCGTCCGCCCCCTGTCCCTCTTGGAACTACTGGCACTCTAATACGCCCTCTGCTAGAGCAGAGGGACGTTTAGAGTGCCCCACACGGCAGTCTGTAAAGACTCCGTCTAGTATCCCATTTAGTCTGGAGTCTCCTTCTGGGCCTATCCGGCATGAGTGGCTCTACCGGCATAGCCCCAGAAATCATCGACTCACGCAAGCCCCACCACGACGACAACGTAGGGATACATTGGGGGGGAACAAAAAAAAAAAAAAAAAAAAAAAAAAAAAAAAAAAAAAAAAAAAAAAAAAAAAAAAACCTAACCTAACTCTACTGTGCACAATGCAACCATACTTTCAAACCCAGGCTCAGTTTTGCAAGTTATATCAGAGCCTACCCAATAGGGAACCCAGACTGGACACAAGGCTTGTGTCACAAGCTAGTAACCATCACTGGATACAGATGGATTTTTTTGTGTAAAGTTTCATCATAATCGGGTGATTGCTGACTTAGTTGCGAGGTGTTAACAAGAATACTTTTCACATCTGTGAAAAATCAATCACAATGTGTGACTTAGATGGTTTTACTATCTAAACAAGACAACCCGTGTAATAGGGATATTCGTGTGTAGCGTGAGACTTTACAAATATACATGAGACAAAAAACCACATAAAGTGTGGGATTTGAACCGACACCACTCAGTGCAGTAGAAAGCTACAAGGTGACTGCTTAACCCAGTATAGTACCCCACACAAGCACTCTAAAATCTTGTTTTAACAAGTAAAATTTTAACAAAATAAAAACCGACTTCAAGGTTCGACTCGATTTCTCTTGGATCCCATCATCAGATCTTAGTGTCCTTATCATGGTACCACCGTTGGGATATCTCCTTTCCATTAAAAAAAAAAAAATAATCAAAATCGGGTCATAAACGACGAAGTTATCGGCGAACACACATAAAAAATATATACATACACACTTCAACAAAGTCTAGGGATATTTTATATTTCATCAAATATCTAAAAATCTTGTTTTTAATTAAAAAGTTAACTCTTTTAATTGTTGTAGAAAATTGGTACAAAAACAAATGTCATAGAATTTTTGTAACATCATTAATATTAATAAAATAATTAAAAATGTAATAAAATCTAATTATTAATAATCACTGTTGCCACCTCTTACATTAATTACACATCGACATCGATTGTTCATACTTATTATAAAAAAAAAAAACCGACTTCCAAAAAACATCCAACGAAAACTCTCTGCCAAAAAGACACTTAAAAGCGTAAAATAAACTGGTTCTTCATAAATTGCCTATACCTAATTCTTTATTCATTTCAATAGTAGTATTATAATGTGTGCTAGGTAACTAAAATCTGTTTGAAGTCGGTGCTAAGCCAAAAAGAATAGAAACGAACAATTACAAAAGTCTAAGTCACTTGGCACCGACTTCAAACAGATTTTAGGTACCTAGCACACATTATAATACTACTATTGAAATGAATAAAGAATTAGGTATAGGCAATTTATGAAGAACCAGTTTATTTTACGCTTTTAAGTGTCTTTTTGGCAGAGAGTTTTCGTTGGATGATTTTTGGAAGTCGCTTTTTTTTTTTATAAAAAGTTTTTATTTTTCAGTTTTTAGTGCAATCAATCGTAGGTAAGTAGTAAGTTGAACTATTTCATCATCAAGAATACAAATTAAGGTCTATACGTACGTTTAATATTAAAATCATCCTCTAATCCCTAACTGTTGAAGAGTTTAACCTTCTATCATCAGCTCACCTAAATAACTTGAAAATATACGACTGAAGGTCTTTAGATACGTATGAAATTGAAAGAATTATCCTCCAACTCCTAACCGTTGAGGAGTTGTACCTTCCACCTTCCATCATCAGCTTACCTAAATAATTTGAAAGAATACGACTAAAGGTAACATATATACATATGATATATAAAGATTTATCCTCCAACTCCTAACCGTTAAGGGGTTGTACCTTACATCATCAGCTCATCATCATAAAATGATGACTACCAGACGCAAATACCGGTGTAACTTCAGAAAATATACGAAAAACATAGTATGTGCCTATAAAAAATGAGGGTTTCCCTCGATTTCCCTGGGATCCCATCATCAGATCCTGATATGCTGGCAATGGGACCACCTCGGAAGCATACCCTTTTGAATACAAAAAAAAAAAAATCAAAATCGGTCCACAACTGACGGAGTAATCGCTGAACATACATAAAAAAAAAAAAATACATACAGTGGAACATAGAACCTCCTCCTTTTTGGAAGTCGGTTAAAAATTAAATTGTCAATGTCTTGCTGCGGTATGAGGTCCCAAGTTCTTTGCAAGTGTCTGTATAGTTCTTGTTCCGTCGTCAAATTTGGCGGGAAATCTCGCAATGCTTTTCGTTGTAACATGTCCCAGGCATGCTCGATGGGATTTAAGTCGGGCGACTGCGCAGGCCAATCCAAAACTTGAATGTCATGATGTTGAAGAGCAGTCGATACCAGTCGCGCCGTATGAGAAGGAGCATTATCGTGCATGAATAGAAACTCCAGGCCCATTTGGATTCTGTGTGGGATGATCACAGGCTCTACTACCTCTTCGAGATATTTTCGTGCAGTCATGCTGCCTTGAATCCAAACGAGCTGGGTTCGCCCACCAAGACGTATTACTGCCCACACCATGATTGTCCCGCCTCGGTGAGTGGACCTGATGAGGGTGCCGCAGACTGCTAACTCTGCCTGGAGTTCTCCAAACACGAGTTCTTCTTGAATCCGGATGAAATCCAAACCGGGACTCATCAGTGAACAGCACCGATGGCCATTGTTGATCACTCCAAGAAAAATGCTCCCGAGCCCACGAAAGCCGTCGACCGCGATTGCCACGTCGCAGAGCTGGAGCACGTAGCGGTCTTCGAGCATGAAGGTTGACTTCATGCAACCTCCTTCGCACGGTTTGGTCGCTTACCAGCAGCTGGTGGTCCTCCTGGATCCTTTGCACATGTAGCAACGCCGTGATATTGGGTTGTCTTTTGGCGTTCATTTGGAGGAATCGATCCTGTCTTTGCGTAGTAACCCGTTGTCTACCACTGTGCCGTTCAGCCACATCCCTAGTACTGCGATAACGTGACCACAATCTTTATATCACGTTTTGGCTGGTATGTAAGGTCTCAGCAACGACGCGTTGAATAGCACCATTTTCTAACATGCCCACGGCTCGTAACATTTCATCTCGACTCAAATGGCGACGTGACATGTCTTTTGAAGCTAGCACAGCAAGTTCGTTTAAAAAAAAAGACAATGTAATCAATTTAATTCATTAACAGCATAAAAACAATTTTAATTTTTCTTGTCGTAATGAATTACCAACAATTTTGCCGCCGTATTTTGTTTTTAGCATTGTTATTCTTTTTATATTTTTAAATTTTGAAAATAGAATAAAAGAGGTTTCATTTAGTATATACACTTTTTATGGAAACTAAAAAGATTTTTAACTATAAAGCCGTCAATAGTATACGATTATGATATCTCTAGACCTTGTTGAGGTATGTATATACGGTCGAATTGAGAAACCTCCTTTCTTTGAAGTCAGTTAAAAAATAATATATATTATGTTTCAGAACTTACTTCAGAAACAGAGAACTTGCCACAAGGGCTATTGCCACCGACTTCACACTGAGTGCCTTCAACAATAGCTTTTAACACAGCATCGGAGCCACGCAGCCAGCAAGGTGTTGTGGTGCACACCTGGAGGTGATATTTACCAATTGGTCGCCTGAAAATTAATAGATATTCAGTAAGAACAAATCAAAGTTTCTATGCTTAATGAAACATTTATAAAGGATATTTTTGAGGTAATTTGATTACCTTGTAAGATGAAAGTAATTATGAGGATGAATATGAGAAATCAAGGTCTCTAATCATTTGTGAAATTTTATATACATAACAACATCTGCGAGATGGTGTTGTACATTAGATGTACCATTTTTTTCTTTATTCTAAAGCCGATCTTACCGACATTGATATTACTGAAATTAGACATTTCAGTGGCCTTTCATCTTTCATTCTAATAGTAAGAGAGCTACTGAACCTTTCGACTAACAGTGTGTCTGTAAGGCTAGAAACTCTTGTAGTGATGAGTCATAACGGGCTAAGTACCTAACCATCGCCTGGCAGGCCTCGCCCTGCACATCATCATCTTTCATGGTTTTGAAAGTGTAAAAAAAAATGAGAAAAAAATCTTGTTCCTGTAAGCCTGAAATTTTTATAGGATTTAGTTCATTCATTAAGAAGTTCAAAAACAAAATGACAGGCGATTCCGATGAGCACAAGTACCTGCCAGGCGAACAGAAAGACACCTTTCTACAATTACATCATCAATGTAAATACATTTTATTCTGTAAAGTTGTAATTCATATATATTGTTACGAATAATAATAATCTTCAAGCCTTATCTGCGCACACAAATACACACACACTTCTTATCGATCTCCTGAGGCAAAGAATAATGGACCTTATTTCTATATGCATAGTGTCGGATATCAATTGGTTGTTGCCCAATTATTATTAACTTTGATTATTTTTATTACGGTTTTTTCGAGACGAGGAGTTCGGTCGTCGTTTCTAGAATGGAAGAATAATAATTATATGAGTTTAAATAGAGCGTCTCGCGGGCAGTTCAGTACAGTTTGAGCTATAGTGAGATAAACATCGAAGTGATATCAGCGATCTACCTAGCGACCTCGGCGACCTTTAAGGATTGTAATTCAGAGTAGTATTGTGATTTTAATAGTGGTTTAAATAAAGTCTCTTTAACACGTCAAAAGGCTTCTTTCTCAAATAAATCGAACCCTAACACGTAACAATATGTATGTTTGTCTGAGCGATTTAAAGAAAGTAGGAACAATGACCGGCGGTGCAAGCTGGCATATTTCCTTGACAGGTGAGAAGAAATATACCACTGGAGTGCAAGTAAAAATGTGTCTGAGCACACTTGGTCGGTCCTAACACGACAAACTTCTCATTATTAGTCGTAAATAACATGAAATCGTCGGAAGCATCTAAATCAATGCAATATACATGTCAACTAATCGATATATACGATTTTTACATTATCATGAAATTTGATATGAAGGGTTTTGGGATGATAAATATCTAGCTAGGAAAAAATTAAAAAAAAAAAACCAAAAAAAAAAATGCCTATCAAAGCTTGGTCATCCAGGTATATAATTTAGATCGTCAGTATACCAACATTTTATGACATACAAGTCTTTGGCATATACGTTTTTTTACCATGGGAGAGCCACGCTTCGGCATGAATGGGCCAGCTCGACCTGAGTGATACCACGGCCTCACAGAAAACCGGTGTGAAATAGTGCTTGCGCTGTGTTTCATCGAGTGAGTGAGGATACCGGAGGTTCATACCACAACCCCACCCCCTCCAACCACCAAAGGCCGGCAATGCACTTGTGATGCCTCTGGTGTTGCAGGTGTCTATGGGCGGCGGTAATCGCCAGCCTATTCCATAAAAAAAAAAACTATCTTTCTATTGTAAGGCACTAACTTTTGTTAATGTTTCTCCAAAACTTACCTAATGAACATGGTATAAAAGGTAGCAACCTCATATACTCTCATGCGAGGTAGATTAAGGATTTCAGCAACTTTGTTCATGGCAGAGAGAGGCAGCCAACCTCCATTCTGACGCTGAGCCAGATCTAGTAGAGGAATCATAGCCCCACGTTTGTGTCCCTCAGGGTATATTCCTAAAAGGGCATCGATCCTCTGAAAAATATGCATGTGCAATGTGCATTAACGACTCGGTCCACTAGGATTCCCTGCTTAGATTTTTGTGCACACTGATGCCCTATAAAATAAATGAAGCCAGGGATTCTTAGTGGATCTTCTGTTTAAAAAAAGACGTGTGACACTCGGGGACTGCCGCAGTAAAGCTATTGCATAGCATTTTTTATCAACTTATGCAATTATAATTATTTATTTATTTTTTATTTATGCAGTATGTATAATATTGTGAATGAAAAATACTAAACTACTCGTCAGCTCGTCTCGATCCGTGCAAGCTTCGGTGTCAGGTTTTATTTTCATTACATTTCTTAATTCGGTCGCCGCTCTCAAAGGCCTCAAAGACCGAGATAAAAGCTATGCAATAGCTTAAAAACTTCAAAATAAATCGTCTAGGTGTGGATAAAAAAATCAGTTATATATATTCGGGAGATCTAACCGGGGGATCCTAGTGGAAGGAGCCGCATTAAGTAAAAAACTAAACCAAAAAATAAGAAACCACTGCAGGCAGCTCTATAAAAGGTAATTAACTCTTAAAAAATCAACAGATTTTTAAAAAGTGATCAACTCAAAAATCAACTAAGACAATCGGATGGAATTCTAATTTATTAGATTAAATTAATTATTTAAAATTAATTAAATTAAAGTTTTAAACTTTCAAATACCTAATAATGGCTTCTATTGAAGTCTTGTATTTAAATGAATATATGTATTTTATTTTCAAAGGCTTACCATAACTGTTTATTATATTTTTCTGTAGCAATCAACGATTACGTATTAACATTACTTCTAATAAGAAAATATTAAAATAGAAAAGAAGTTTCATAGTAGATAACCTAAAATATTATACACAAGTACCTACACAAACAAACAAACAAGTTCATAAACGTTAAATTGTTAAAAAAATAAAAGGCGTTAGCAAATTTTTCAATTTAGAATATATGGTTGCAAAAAAAAAATGTTTTCAAAAAACAGATTACTACTATGACAGTTCTGAGTTTTACCTTTTTGTTGGCCTCTGTAAATTCGAAAGGAGTGTTAACATTGTCCTCGGGAGTATCACGGTGAACGAAGAGACTATCATGCTGAAGAACTGAACTAGTTTGAAGACTTCTAGCAGGCACACGCCACTGAAAATAGAAACAAAATCTGAACGAAACAAAATGGCAAAATGTTATTATATAATACCGATTGTTTATATTAACAGCAGGGTAATATGTGTTTTGGTGTCCACCTACCAAGCCCTTTATTCCAGTTCTGAGGCTCGATAGCATGATTATCGTGTTATTGGTCTTTTATTAAAAAATAATATTGCGAAACACTGTTCGCCAACACTCGTCTTTGACATAAACTATAATTTATAGTGGTGTATTCCAGTGTTGCCAGCCGGGTCTTGTCAGAAGTTACCTGAATTATTCATAGACCTAGGTTTCCTACTTCAGTGGAATTATTTAAAAAAGTAACCTTTCTTTTTTTTGTGTAAAAAAGAACTAACTTTTTGTGTAAAAAGTAACCTTTCATCATCATCATCACTACATACACACATCAAAAGTGTCTAGGGATCAAGCATTTTTATGCGGATTTCTTGAGATTGAGATGTGGCTTTGGCCCTGGCCTGCTCAGTCGCCAGACTTGAACCCGATTGAGCATGCATGGGATATGCTACAGAGAAGAGCTCTGCCGAATATGGAGGGTATCCAGTCGCAAGAAGACCTTTTTTTGTTGTTGCAACGAACATGGGCGGCCATTCCACATCGTGATTTGGATGAACTCATTTTGAGGATGCCAAACCGATTCTTGTGTTGTTAGTGTCCGCTGTAGAAACACGGATTATTAATTGTTTAAGTTACCTAATAAAATTTTAAAGAAAACTGTTATTTCAGTCTTTTTTTCGAACTTTAATGTTAGTGGTTCAAATATCAAAAATCCTTTTATTAGGAAAATGGCAAATTTCTTTATTAATGCAAAGGTGACTTGGTTTATCGTTACTGTGACAAACGAAGACACTTTATTTGATGAATCCTTAAAAAAAAATTAATTAATATCAATCAGGAGAAAAGTTATTGCAAAAATAAATGTTGATCCCTAGACACATATGTTGATCCCTAGACACTTTTGATGTGTATAGTATAAAACCAAGTCGCTTTCTCTGTCCCTATATCCCTTTGTTTGCTTAAATCTTTTAAACTACGCAACGGATTTTTATGCGAGTTTCTTTAATAGATAGAGTAATTCAAGAGGAAGGTTTTTATGTATAATAAATGCATAATATAGTATGGAAACACTGTTAATTTTCGAGGTTTCTAATGTGATGTGGCAAATAAACACATTTTTTTGCGCTTACATTGCAAACGCTGGTTGCACCCTACGAGATAGATCAAAATAATGTACTACAGTATTGTACACCTTAAAAAGATCTGCAAAAAAGTCCGCGACGGTATATGTCTATCTCTTAGGGATAACCCACGACAACGATTTTTTATTCCTATCTTTTTACGAGAAATTATTTAGGAATCGATTTTAGGCAATACAGAATGAATCCTTATACAATTAAGTAAATTAAATACATCGTGCATGTAATATAGATCAAAATGGTGTGGCGACTTCCACATATAGCGCAACAGAAATATACTACAGCGCCATCTACCGAAGTTACACTGAACTACGGAGTAACAAAGGAAACTAAGAAACTACCAATCCTGAATCGCGCAGTGAAAGTTCGCGCGCCAATTAAGATACATACAACATCCCAACATCAACCGTTGGGCAGTTGGCCCGCCAGGCATGATCACCTCGCCTGGTCGGAGGATCCTCCCTTTGTGTTGGAGGGATATCACACCCGTCCCTCCACAGTGGTGACCCCGACGTGATTGGAAGCAGCCTTCGAAGCAGCATAAGCACGCCACCATCATGTTCACTCCCACAGCAAGTCTCACAGCCAGCCAGCAACCTCGGCCTCAACAGGGACCACAGGCAGGAAGCGACCGCTCCAGCCTGGTTACCCCTACGGCCTCATCAGCGTCTAGGCACAGCACACTGCACTTTACGCTCCATGTAAGCAGAGCATCTCTCTCCCGTCTACGCAGCTGCCAGCCACTACGCAGCAACCACCCCGACTCACTGGGGACCTCACCGCAGCACCGCGCACCGCACGCCATCCCGACTCACTGGGATCAGCGGACTTCAGCCCCGACTCACTGGGACTAGCGGCACTCAGTTCCGACTCACTGGAACTACTCACTACTGGCACTGGCAACTCCACAACAGAGCACAGACAGCTGTCAACATATATCAACCTCCGGTCTTGGAGGGGAGTGATGTGGCGACTTCCACATACAGCGCAACAGAAATATACTACAGCGCCATCTACCGAAGTTACACTGAACTACGGAGTAACGAAGGAAACTAAGAAACTACCAATCCTGAATCGCGCAGTGAAAGTTCGCGCGCCAATTAAGATACATACAACATCCCAACATCAACCGTTGGGCAGTTGGCCTGCCAGGCATGATCACCTCGCCTGGACGTAGGATCCTCCCTTTGTGTTGGTGGGTCATGACACACCTGTCCTCCACATGGCTCTTTACAGTGTCTAATTTAAATGAATATATTCGAAGATATTACAGATTTAAAATGCACGAATCATGTCATGGCATCTGAAATCCACCCGCGCGAAGCCGGGGCGGGTCGCTAGTAATATACTAAAACTTACGACTTATATTCTTGTTCCTACTTTAGCCAAGGGACTACTTACGTAGCCCCGATCTGGTTTAGCTAGATACATATTCTAGGGGTTTTAGCTAAATCAGCAAGGATGGCGATCTAAAATCGATTTATCAAAGAATCGATTTTTCAACTAAAAGGAGGAGGTTCTTATCAACAACCCATAACGTCCCACTGCAAAACCATCCAACGAAAACTCTCTGCCAAAAATACTAAAAAGCCTAAAATAAACTGGCTCTTCATAAATTGCTATGTGCCAATTCTTGTCTATACCTAATTCTTTATTCATTTAAATAGTAGTATTATTATGTGTGCTAGGTACCTAAAATCTATTTTAAGTCGGCGCCAAGCCAAATGTAATAGTAGTTATCACACTCGCTATATTTCAAGACGACCATTAACGACGTCGTGTCAGCCCGCGCGTGTCTGCCCGCTTGGGTTGTTTTGTGCTACACTCGTGTAGCGGCGAGTGCGGTACCTCCTATTACATTTTGGCTTGGCGCCGACTTGAAACAGATTTTAGGTACCTAGCACACATAATAATACTACTATTTAAATGAATAAAGAATTAGGTATAGACAAGAATTGGCACATAGCAATTTATGAAGAGCCTGTTTATTTTACGCTTTTTAGTATTTTTTGGCAGAGAGTTTTCGTTGGATGGTTTTTGGAAGTCGGTTTTTTTTTATAAAAAGTTTTTATTTTTCCATTTTTAGTGCAAACAATCGTAGGTTATCAGTAAGTAGAACTATTTCATATAATTTCTGTTGATGCGAATAACTTTAGTGGTTTCAACACGTATTAAAACTGAGTATGCTCAGTTTCCAAAAATTTGTTGAGATGCAAGATTTCTCTTACCGAGAACGTGGTCTACGGGGCAATAGGAATCGTGTCCAAGCTTAAATTTCGTGATGAAATAGAAGCAGGCGAGTTACTTAAAGCAAAATACATTAAGGGGTTAGTCATCATAGCGCCTGTGTCATCAGCTCACCTAAATAACTTAAAAGTATACAACTAAAGGTCTATAGATACGTATGAAATTGAAAGAACTATCCTTCAACTCCTAACCGTTGAGGAGCTGTACCTTCCATCATCAGCTTACCTAAATAACTTGAAAGAATACGACTAAAGGTAACATACATACATTTGACATTTAAAGATTTATCCTCCAACTCCTAATCGTTGAGGAGTTGTACCTTCCATCATCAGCTTAACTAAATAACTTGAAAGAATACGACTAAAGGTAACATACATACATATGACATTTAAAGATTTATCTTCCAACTACTAACCGTTGAGGAGTTGTACCTTTCATCATCAGGTCATCATCATTAAATGATGACTACCAGACGGAAATACCGTAGTAAAATATACGAAAAACATAGTACGTGCCTGAAAAAAATGAGGGTTCCCCTCCGTTTCTCTGGGATACCATCATCAGATCCTAGTTTCCTTATCATGGTACCACCGTCGGAACATCTCCTTTCCAATAAAAGAAGAATCATCAAAATCGGTTCATAAACGAACCTCGAACACACATAATTATATATATATATATATATATTTCTTGTGTGCGTGTGTATGTGACTGAACTCCTGCTAAACGACTGGACCAATTTTGATGAAATTTTTTGTGTGTGTTCAAGGGGATCTGGGAATGGTTTAGATTCACAAAAACGACTGGACCGATTTTGATGAAACTTTTTGTGTCTAAAAAAAAAGCAAAACAACGTTTGCCGGATCAGCTAGTATATATATATATATACGGTCGAATTGAGAAACCTCCTTTTTTTGAAGTCGTTTAAAAATTGAGTTAATTCTATAAATTTCGAAAAGTCACCTATAAGTAACGTTTTCATTAGCGTAACCTAAAAGTAACTAACATCACCTAAAAGGTTACAAAAGTAACCTTCTGGCAACACTGGTGTGTTCATTCAGCAGTCGTGTGTTAATATTAGTCAAGGACTGCCAGTTGCAATAATTTATTTTATACCAAATTATCAATAAAGTTGTTTACAGAATCGATGACGCATTTTTCAAGTTAATTAGGTTAAACCTTCTAACTCGACTGTTGAATTTTAGTAGTACCTAAGTTTAAAGGTGTAGGGTTTTGAGATGGGGATAGGGATGACGATAGTATAGATTTCAGTAGTTTACTATAATAGTTCCTTGGAGAATTCAGTATTGAAATAAATATCAAATACTTTTTACTTCAATCTATTAATGTTTGTAAGAAGCAGAAGCTATTTGTTTGTTTACTTGTACTTCGTGTCATAAATTATTACCTAAGCTCACTTTCACTTTCTCTAACTAAATGCTCGAATAACACTGATAAACTATTTTTTTATTGTACATACAACAACATGTTTTATTGTATGATTTTTAATAACAGAAGTGGGTAGTGTGATGTTCATGACCCAAGTTAATTCTTACCATGAGTGCTAGTATCGCTAGCATCTACAAGCTTATTTATTCACTAGCTTTTGCCTGCAGCTCTCTCGGTCGGTTATCGCGGTGATTCTTCAAACTGCCACAACTTTGTTGTTTAAAAACCGATTGAAAATTAAACAAATACTTATTGTTAAATGGAGCGAACTGCAACGCATTAGTGAAAACCGCATTCAAGTCGTCTGGGGAAAAAGATTAAGAAAATCTTCTCGTTTTTATCTATTGAAAAGTACCTATTATCTATCCGAATATGGTTTTATGCGCCTGACATTTAATTTTAGCTAATCATTAATATACGCGTTAGTGTAACGTTTCAGTGTTTTAGAAGGAGCCATAAGCCGGGTCTCCACCGAACAATAGTTGTCAATTTTTTTTTATCATCAAATAAATATTAATTAGCTTTAAATAATAATAACACATATTGAGTTGTGAATTTTCGGCACACAAAGTTACATAACATTATATACCCTTCCTCAGTTAACTTTCTATAAAACGAAAAAAATAATTATTAGAATCTAACAATTAAATCTAAAACCTAAAGGCGTGTATTAGCAAACGAATTCCTTCAATTATGTTAGTTAAATTAAATATATATTTAGCTATGGAGTCAATTTCTTGTTTCCTGTTGATTCCGTACGGAAAAAGAAGAGCGTGAAAAAAAATTTAGATAAAGTACGATCGGCAAAACACCGACATTGCTTCCATGGTAACTGTCGCAGTTCGCACCGCGACGCGGCGGCCCGCCATGCACCAAAAATTTGTATCTAGGTACATAACTAAGCTGTAAATATTTAAAATCGGATTCAGGTTGTATAGAGCAAAAAAATTGAATGAGAAGAGTGTTGTGACCAAACGAGATGGATTTTGGTGATTCTAATAGATATGGAATCATGTTTCATTTTGAAAAGTAATTCTAGAAGATAACTTTGTCATCTGTAAAGTAGTGGTAACAATTTAGAAGTTTTCAAAATAAGTAGCTACTTTAAGACTAAGGACCTTTATCACACTAATATCATAAAGGTGAAAGTTTGTGAGTGTGTACCTATGTTTGTTACTCTTTCACGCAAAAACTACTGAACGGATTTGGAAGAAACTTTATAGTAATATAGCTTATACATCAGAATAACACATAGGCTACTATTTACAGCGATAACCGAAATACACGCGGGCGGAGCCGCGGGCAACAGCTAGTTAGAAATAATTTGGCCGATTCGACTAGCATTGAAAACCCCTATTAAGCAATTGTTTCGTTCTTTTTCATCAAGTAGGTTACCGAATTGGGGCAACATAAAGGGCTGTACTTGTGACTTTCGAGTTACAGGAGCCTGTTGGTGTCGGTAGTCACTTATCATCAGGTGACATGGGCACACGGCTACTATTTTGCCCCCTGTGCCGTAAAAAACACTGACCGTTATTCCCTTACTGAGAACACTTACGTGTAAAGTTTGATACATCTTTAGACACCCAAAGCTTTCCTGCAATCTCACTTTTAATATTTTATCCTGTATGTGTACATACAAAAATACAAAATACATACATGCATTTTGCTGATCCAACAAAGGCTACTAGCTTTTGCACGCGGCTTCACCCGCTTATATGTCGGTTATTCCGACAAAAAGTAGCCTATGTTCTTCTCTAAGGTCCAAACTATCTCTGTATTAAAATTCATCGAAATCAGTACCTCTGTTTAGCCGTGACAGACAAACAGACAGAGTTACTTTCGAATTTATAATAATAAAATTAATCACAGTTGTTATCATTGCACTCAAAAGCCGGTAACACACAGTTATTTATTTAAATATTTATATCATGAAAGAAGTCCCAAAGGCTTAAAATATTAATTACTGTCTGATAATTTCCAATCCACATATTATACTTACAGCTTCCTTAGTTATTTACTGAAATGCTCTTTTATTTTTGTCTCAGCAATTTCCGGAGGGTGTTGGCCGCAATTAGGACTTACTTCCTTTAATGTGTTTATTAATAATGCACGAATTTGTTAAATTGGTTTAACATTGCCATATGTATAAAATTTAAAATATACCCTGTGCCTTAGGGTTACAGAGATCGTTATCACTTTGTAACCGAGGTAAAAAATTAAAAAAAAACCCCACATAATAACCTGAGTTCCCTTTAAAAAGTAAAAAACACGTTATGCGCTTTCATTTGAGACCCCACTCTATGATATTTTTGCCACTTTCACCCCCATAACTTTTAAACGACTTAACCGATTTTCATGAAACATGTTAAGAACACACGCACGTAACTCACCTTTCATACAAAAAAACTAAATTGAAATCGCTTCATCACAAAGAGAGAAGGTTCAGATTTTAAAACAGAACCCCGTCATTTATGTGACAATTTGATTTTTTTTTCATTTAAAAAGGTGTACCTTCGTCCTGATCGCTGAAGGTGAGGGTGGTGAATAACCATCGCTGATGGTGGAAAATTAAGGAATGAAGAATTCAGTTTCTAATAATATTAATACCTTTACGTGAGATAAAAAACTCTGGCGAAAAGTGGGCGTTTAATTGGCCTACCACTTAGGGGAAAGAGACGTGATTTCATGTACCTAGTACGCGATACCTTTATCAAACACTGGCTAACTAAATTGATGTGTGTAGAGCTTTAACGATACCTTTGTCTGCAAGTATTCATATCACAGTTATTAAATAACTAACTTTTCCCTCCGCCTGCGTGTATGTCGAATATCGCAGTAGAAAGTAATTTAAGTGTTATTCTGGTGTCTGAGCTATATTAGTGTAAAGTTTTCATATAAATCCGTTCAGTAGTTTTTGCGTGAAAGAGTAACAAACATGCACACTGCACACCTCCTCACATACTGTTGGTTAGAGTCTGGCGGGTTCGAAATCGCAAACTCTTGGAAGTAACCAACTTAAACCAACGCTGGTGCCTTAGTTATCTGAAGACTGATTCAATTGAGTCTGAATGTCGATGCTTGGATTTTTTTTTTTTTTATCTATGGCCCGCCAAAATGACTCTACTCTGCCTGATGGAAAGCATAAGTAGAATCCAAGAGTATTGGTCGCCATACTCACTGCGAATGCAGACAATGCAGTATGGCGACCCACACCATGGCGGCCTAGTGATGCTGCTGCATCTTTTAGTCTAGTCAACAAGTATGGAACTTGTTGACTAGACTATTTGGGCCTCCGGTCTCGCACTCACCAACGAAACACGACAGCACGAACGTGGTCATTTTACGTTGATTTTCTGTGCGAGGGTAGTACCGCCCCGGTCGAGCCGGCCCATTCGTGCTGAAATCAGCGTGGCTCTACTACCTCGCAAATTAAATAAAATGCAATTTGCGTATACACTTAATTTAATCCTGATATGACACTGTTACATTTATTACCTGACTAGCAGTAGTCCGCGGCTCCGCCCGCCTGTATGTCGGTTATCGCGGCAAATAGTAGCCTATGTATTATTCTGATGTCTAAGCTATATTATACTGTAAAGTTTCATCCAAATCCGTTTAGTAGTTTTTGCGTGAAGAAGTAACTCACAAACTTTCGCCTTTATATAGTAGTGTGATGTGATGTGATTAGTGTGATGTGATGATTTACACTTAATTCACATTAATTTAACACAATGCGTGCGATCGTGCTATCTGATAAATCTGAAGATATTACTCGTAGTATGTGTTTCACTTTCTGAATGACTTTAACACTGATTATATGACATGAGATCTGAAGTTATATTTTCGGCGTGGTGAAAATATTCGACCGTCCGCTCTGAACAAGGAAAAGGTCTATTAACAATAGTAGGTACATGATTTCTGAGACTATATTTTGGCGTGGTCAATCTTGGCGTGATCTCCCTGAACAATTATAGGAAAGAAGCAGAACGCCATCTTGTCATAGATAATCTTAATTCCTATACAAGGTATTCCTATACAAGTACAAGATAAGGTATTCCTATACAAGTTATTCCATGGTCACATTGACTGTCCAGACCTTCTCAGCAAAATCGGCATAAATGTTCCAAATAGAATCCCACGGTACCCTAGCCCTCTATTCAGGGTTCCACGAGCCCGAACAAATCTAGGGAAGCAGGCACCAATTGCTAGGATGACTCAGAAGTATAACGTTGTTTCGGTTCCTTCGGAGGACATCGACATCTTTTCTAACAGTTTGGGTGAATTCAGGAAAAAATGTTCAATCTTTTATACTGAACGTTAACTGAACGTTAGTTGAACGGTGTTTATTTGTTGACATACCTACCTGCTTTTGAAATAAAAATAAAAATGAATAAATAAATAAGTATTTGTGTGTACGTGTGTGTATGTTGTGTGTGTTTGTTTTGTGATTTTTTGCATAAATAATTGTTTTCCCTTTGCCTTGGCTTGTAGTCATTATTGGTTTTGTATATTTTGTGATTTTTGTAATGTTCATGTTGTGATCTCCCATAATTGAGGAAGCACAAGACAATTTATTTTCTGTAATGTACTAGCATGTAAAGTGTATTCCTTGTCGGAGGTCCAAAATAAATAAATAAATAAAACAATATTATTATCATCTTTAAACTATGGTATTGAATTCAGCACGCAGTAGTACAAATGAAACTAGAATATAAAATAATTGAGCACTGTTAATTCTAATTATGACATACTTTCGCATTTATAATATTCGTAGAATAGGATGTGCACTGAAATAAATCCTAAGGTACCTACTGATTTTGCGCACATGTTATCGTTTATAAACAACAAACGAGTAACTCATCATCAGCCTATCGCAGTCCACTGCTGGACATGGGCCTCTCCAATTGCACGCCACTTTGTTCGATCCTCGTCCACTCGCATCCAGCTCCTGCCAGCCGTCTTGCGCAAATCATCACTCCACCTGGCCTGTGGACGTCCTACGCTACGTTTGCCGAGACGCGGTCTCCACTTAAGAACCCGTTTACCCATAAGGTTGTCGGTTCTACGGCAAATATGGCCAGCCCACTGCCACTGCACCTTGCTAATCCTGTAGGCTATCTCGATGACCCCGGTTCTCTGCCGGATAACCTCGTTTCTAATACGATCCCTTAGAGAAACACCGAGCATAGTCCTCTCCATAGCACGCTGAGCGACTTTAAACTTGTGAACCAGCCGTGCCGTAAGTGCCCACGTTTCGTCTCCGTATGTCAATACGGGTACGACGCACGCACTGAAGACTTTTGTCGCATTGAAGACTTTTGTTGAGACGAGTACCTACTGCATTAATAATATAATTTGCTGAAATCTACATTATTGTTCTACATTTAAGACTGCCTCGGTGTATGCGAAAGTGAATGTGACTGCTGTAGTTGAGATTTTGGGTTCGACATCGGGTCGGACTAAATGTTTGTATGATCTGAAAATAGGTACCAGTTTCGCAATTTGCGTGTTGTGTTTAAGAAAAGGATGTATGTATTTGGGTACGTTGTCTAGTACCCATAAAACCAGCTCTGCTTAGTTTTGGACAAAATGTCATTGTATGAATGTGGTAAAAAATAAACATTCTCCTAAACAAAGCTGCGGGTTTGAAAAGGAAAACAAAAATAAAACAAACGAATACCTACTGTGTTATCTTTAAATAAATTCTTCTTTTTGCATAAAAAATAGTATATGTATGTGTTTAGAAATATATAAGTAGGTTCTTCTTGTTTTGATGAGATGGCAACCAGCTAATCAGCTATTTCTGCCAATGTTAAGTATTTAAAGTCTTCAAATCTTGCGTCTTCGAGTCTTCAAGTCTTCGTCGTGAAGAAGTTAATGATAATAAATTTAAAAAATGTGGATGAAATTTAATGGGGAACGTCTTTCGAAAAAAGTAGTATTAGTAGGTTCATTTAGAAATGTCATGTACATGCCAGGTTGACTGTTTCGTTGGCAACTGTCAATCAAGAAATCTGTTCGTAGGTACTCGTACGTACCCAGGGAAATCGAGGGAAACCCTCATTTTTTATAGGCACATACTATGTTTTTCGTATATTTTTTGAAGGTACACCGTTATTTGCGTCTGGTAGTCATCATTTTATGATGATGAGCTGATGATGTAAGGTACAACTCCTTAACGGTTCATATGTATTTGTCGGAGACACAAGAATAAACGAGAACATGAATCACTGATACAGTCAATCTGGACTTAAGCCAAACACTAATCACTACTAAACGGATACGAATTAACTTAAACAACATCAGCAACCCCCCATGAGGGGATTGGGGCAACGCCCACCCCTCCGCGATGCCCTGTGGAATTCGCCACCTAGGCTAGTAATTCCCCCACTGATAAATATCGCCTCATACACACAATCTAAAACACAGAGATACAATAAATCACAAATCAAATAATAGATATGGTCGTCGCGAGATCTGAAGAGAAACTGTGTCCTGTTGCCGATCGCGCCGCTTTATATAGAGTGTTCCGTAGTGTTCGACAGTGGCAAATGTTTGTATCACTTTTATTATTTGGATACCCTCACTCCGACACGGCCGTCCTGACGTATTACACGTCCTCGTGTGATGTTGAAGGCATCATCATCATTATCCGCAGAAAAGAAAGAGATTTTTGTGTTGTTCGGCCACTCCTGACCAAGGACATTGAGTACATTATTACATTTTATCTTCTATGGAACAACTTCATTTAGGACATTCTCATAAAATAGGCTTTTCGTTATCAAATCTGAATGCCAATAGACTTCTCGCTACATACTAAATTAATAACACCAGTAAGTAGTATCGCAACAGTCACCTCACCGTTTATCGCGTTACACATTTTTGGATTATTAACAATATCTAGATGGCCTCTTATTCTACCAATTTCACTTTTCAATGGCCTCCTCGCCTTTCAGTGGCCACCTCGCCTTTTAATGGCCACCTCGCCTTTCAATGGCCACCTCGCCTTTCAATGGCCACCTCGCCTTTCAGTGGCCACCTCGCCAAAAACTTAACTTACTTACTTTTAACAAAACTTAAATAAACTTTAACAACCACCACGCTGTTAGGATATCTCATAGTCTCATTATAGAGACTACTCGCCACACAATTACAACGCAATTTCATTCCATTGCATCAGCATTAATTAACCCTTGATTATCATCATCAACATCAATAGGGACTTGATCTACGGGGATTTTCCTCACTCTTATCAATGCCAGACAAATCTACCTCCTCGGGTATAACACTTAAAGGAGACTCTCGTATACGAACGCAAGCGCATTTGTAGATTCTGTTACTAGTTAAAGATTTCAAAGTATAACGATCGCCATCGAGCAACTCTACAATTTTAAACGGTCCTTTATACTTAGGTTTTAACTTTGTCTAATTTCTTTCTTAACTTTGAATCAAAACTAAGTTACTGAGATCAAACTTTACTAATTTACACTTTCCCTATCAAATGTCACATACGTGTACACACAGTATCACTCTCACTCTGCCATATCTGACCTCACTGTCTATTCTGTCTCAATAAAACAGTACACTACTGAACAGCAAAAGAAAACAGTAATATCGTTATTAAAATCAAAACAACATAAAATAAGAACTTTAGTAATTGACTACTGCTGCAAATTCTCAAAGCAATCAAAATAAATAGTATCGTAGGTCATCCCTGTGACCACCACAAGTGTAACAGTTAGTTATCCCTTGTGACTCCCACACGTGTATCTGCCAACTACATAGACATGCCAGCTACAATCACCCGCTGCTGGTGAGATAGCTGACACCAAATAGAAGTCCGACCAGTATTTTTTTTATCTTTACTGAAAATATCGACATTTCATCACAAAAATAAAAAAACGGTAATTATAATTCGAGTCACAACTATCTCAAATTGGTCAAAATAATAATTTAAAAAAATGTTAATAGCTACAATCAAAGATGAATCCGCCTCAAACTAAAAATCACATCACAATCATAAATTTAAAATCGAATAAATAAAAAACCCCTTAAGCAGCATCAGGTTGAAGTTATCAATTACACAATTGTCATTTAACGATTATACTGGCACGTTTTGCAGACATTCGGTTATTCTTCCCCACTTTTACCCCCATAACTTTTTAAACGACTCAACCGATTTTCATGAAACACGTCTAAGAACACTCGCACGTAACTCACCTTTCATACAAAAAAACTAAATTGAAATCGCTTCATCCGTTCGCGAGCTACGGTGCCACAGACAGACAGACACGTCAAACTTATAACACCCCTCTTTTTGCGTCGGGGGTTAAAAATAAGAAATAAATTTAAACAATAAACAAACAGCATGTGCAGAACGGGTAATTCAATCCACCTCCATCACAGATATTCTGCTATGATATAATACTACACTATACTTCCGAAATCGTCTACCTTTGTACCGATGTCACCAATAGAAACGATCTTATTATTTTAAGAACAAGATTATTTTAGAAAACTGCAACTGAAAACCTTAATGCAAACAGATTCTCATTCTTCTCTTTAAATAATTATGTCGTTTGAAATACAGTAATCGTGTACTACATGAAACAATAACCGCAATGAAAAAAATCTGAATTAAAACTGTACATAGAATTTCGACGTTACAATAAGTGCGGGCATTACCTACCCTCAATAATGTTACTGCACAATATTGTCCATTTTTGAATTAAAATCACCTTCACTCACTCCACTATTTTATTTTTGTTTACACAAAAATCAACAATCAATCAAACAATCGAGAGTATAAATTACACAATATTGTCGTTTGCCTAGAAATTCATCTGACAGAACTGATCTTATTAAAGAGCACTAAGCACAAAATAAAAATAGTACGACTCACCGGATTGTTGGAGTTGTCCGTACATACCGGTTACTTCCCAGTTACCGATGCGTTGCTTTTACTACCGCACGCTGCCGCTGTTGTAGGCCGCACGTCTCACAAACCGTTCGTACGCGAAAAGGCTATACCGACACTTTGACACTATGTGAGCGTTCGACACGTGTCGAATGACACCTCGTACGATTTTCGAGCGGCGGGTAGTTCGACAGCTCGCCGCGACTGACGATCCGTTACACTCTCAAACGTTGTGGGCAAATGAGATTCAGATCCCACTTCTGATGTCGGAGACACAAGAATAAACGAGAACATGAATCACTGATACAGTCAATCTGGACTTAAGCCAAACACTAATCACTACTAAACGGATACGAATTAACTTAAACAACATCAGCAACCCCCCATGAGGGGATTGGGGCAACGCCCACCCCTCCGCGATGCCCTGTGGAATTCGCCACCTAGGCTAGTAATTCCCCCACTGATAAATATCGCCTCATACACACAATCTAAAACACAGAGATACAATAAATCACAAATCAAATAATAGATATGGTCGTCGCGAGATCTGAAGAGAAACTGTGTCCTGTTGCCGATCGCGCCGCTTTATATAGAGTGTTCCGTAGTGTTCGACAGTGGCAAATGTTTGTATCACTTTTATTATTTGGATACCCTCACTCCGACATATATATGTTACCTTTAGTCGTATTCTTTAAATTATTTAGGTAAGCTGATGATGGAAGATGGAAGGTACAACTCCTCAACGGTTAGGAGTTGGAGGATAATTCTTTCAATTTCATACGCATCTAAAGACCTTTAGTCGTATACTTTCAAGTTATTTAGGTGAGCTGATGATAGAAGGTTAAACTCTTCAACAGTTACGGATTAGAGGATGATTTTAATATTACACGTACGTATAGACCTTAATTTGTATTATTGATGATGAAATTTCATGAAATAGTTCAACTTACTACTGACCTACGACTGATTGCACTAAAAACTGAAAAATAAAAACTTTTTATAAAAGAAAAAAAAAACGACTTCCAAAAAAACATCCAACGAAAACTCTCTGCCAAAAAAACACTTAAAAGCGTAAAATAAACTGGTCACTAGTCACTTGGCACCGACTTCAAACAGATTCTAGGTACCTAGCACACATTATAATACTACTATTTAAATGAATAAAGAATTAGGTATACGCAATTTATGAAGAACCAGTTTATTTTACGCTTTTAAGTGTTTTTTTGGCAGAGAGTTTTCGTTGGATGTTTTTTTGGAAGTCGGTTTTTTTTTTATAAAAAGTTTTTATTATTTGCAATATCTTGTCATTTCGCATTATCATGAAGTTTGACTAATCTATGCTATGACAATGGACCGATATTAAAAAAAAATAGCCCTAAAGAATAGACAAATCACTATTACGCGAACGAAGCTGTGAGTAAAAGCTAGTATGAAAAACTTTTTGGCACTGTACTAAGTCGAAGCATTAGTCGGTCTGCCAGGCAGGCGTCCAGCAGCCACTTCTGGTAACTCAACTGAGCTTTCCAAGTACACTCGCGCACATATCGCTTCTCATTAATGTATTTTTAAAATTATAATAATTAATAATAATAATTAATTTAATTTATTCGAGTAATAAAACTCATTGTGTTAGTAACAATTTAACTTATATCTATGTTAGTAAAATATATTTAAAAAATTACACAATTACGCTGCAGTTCCAGCAGAGAGTCTGCAGCACCTATTTACAATTGCGCAGTCCAGTAGGCTAGAGATCATTTTTAGGATGCTGTTGGTGCTGCCCCGCACCCTGCGTACCAGGGATGCGCATCTTTTACGCATTATAGTATAGAAGCAGTCAACGCGAGCTTCAGCAAACATCTCTGAAGCACTACAGAAACGTGGCAACCCCATCAGCACCCTAAACGCGTTGTTATACTGCCTTTAACGTAAAATGAGCCCACAGGCTACAGACATAAAGAGAAGTACAATATGCACGGAATAATGTTACTTTAACCCCACGAGTACAGTGTGCAAACCTCCGAGCTATCATGTTGGCACGTACAGACAGCGCTCTTCGCTCCCGTTCGATGTCGTTATCATCCTTGAGGTCGGCGGCAAGATTGTGCCCTAGGTATTTAAATTGGTTTACTCTCCTTAGGGGAACATCGTTCAGTTTAATGGTGGGCATTGCAACAGGAACACTGCTGCCGCGGGCCTCAAAGACCATAACCACACTTTTTTACATTGTAAATAAGTCCATGCTGTGATGCATATCTTTCACAAATCCTAAACAGCTTGCTGAGGCCACAGGGCGATGCACTTAGCAGCACCATGTCGTCAATATTTATTTATTTATTTCCAATATCTTATATTTCCAACTCCTCCAGTTTTCTTGTGATTGATTGATTGAGTGTCATAACTCGGTGTGTTCGTGGGTCACTGCTGTTGATCCTGGTGTCAACAGTTACAGTAGTGGGCGTGTGGACGGGATCCAATGTGAAAAAACAATAGCCACTAGATAAGTTATGGAATCAGGCGTTACTTTGCGGAAATCCATGACATTAAATGCTATGAAATATATTTAGCTTTAATTCCGCGAGACAGAGAGATGTCTCGCGTAATTAAAGCTAAATATATTTCCTAGTGGTTAATAGCCACTAGATCCATCTTGGATCTAGCTAATGAATGCTCTGAGATCGAACCATTTTTCGCGTCAGTGTTATTCCTCATTTCTTATCAATGAAACTACAATACAATGTGCATTAGTGAAATGTGGTACTCATGTGGTAGTGTACAGCTAGTTATTAATAAATTAAAACTTATGTAGCTCTCTGTACTTTTAGTGTTAAAAAAATCTCGGACACCAAAGTGTAGCATTGGTCACGGTTGGCGGCAAAATGGCCGTCTCCATTCGTTCAGAAATTAGATAACGGGACGACCGGTGGCACCATTGATAAGGAATTAAATACGAAGCGAGCCACTCTACTTCAACACGACAATATAAAAGAAAATTGGAATTTTAGAAAGCATATCGTTGTGTGCGATAACGATTTGTCGATCTACTGATAATTTTAATTTAAAGAAACTCAAATGACTTTGCTCCAAAACAAATCGTATTCCTTATGTTTTTTTAATAAGTACTTCTGTTCTTCGTAGTTTTTTCGTTTATATGGAAATACTAGAGCGTACAAATCATTGGTTTTTATAAGAAAATAGATTCGGAGCGATAGAGGGTTCCGTGTTGAACAGAGTTATGAACTACGAAACCTTACATAAAAATAATAATATTAATAAATATTTCGGACAACCCGAGACCTCAAGCACAGCAGTCGCATACGCTCCCACTGCGCCACCGAGGCAATCATTTATGAGGGTGCACTACTAATGAGGTCATAAGTTTTGAGACATATATTTTTAAATTATTTTAATTACTAGTCCATTTTATAAGTTGGTTGGTTGCAATTACCATTTTTGCACGAATATGTGAACAGCCCCCCTAGCCAAGTTGCAAGCGTTTTTCTTTCTGCAATCGTTAACGCTTTCTCATGTGTCATTGGCTAACGATGACGAAATCCTTGTAATACGAGCACGAAATATAAAATACAAATCAACAGAGAAATTCCTTCATTTAGAAGGTTGGTTAAAATATCACATTAGTTCACATTTGTGTTAGGTTTTATTTCCGTAGTGACCTCTACGGTTTTTATGGGCTTCTAGAAATAATGCCAAGCATTCGTCCTACAGACGTTCCGAGAACTGGTCAGGCGAGTTTTGTACAGTACTGTTTAATTTGCTATAAAATACAAATATAGTCACCTTATTTCTGCACTTCTTTGAAATACTAAAACTATAGTCCATATAATAGGTACCTATAGCTTAATCTCTGTGGAAGTTGTCACTAGCGTCATTTTAGAAATTAAGAGGTACTTACATTTTAGGTGTAGGTACATTTTGGAACGAATTTCCTAATGGGGCGTTATGGAGGGGTACCCTAGCCGGCAAAAACGTCCGCAACGTTAAATAAAAAAAACGTAAGATTTAAAAAAAAATGTATAGCGCCATCTGTAAGTTGCATGTATTATTATAATATTTATGATAAGAAACTTCGTTCCTATCTGGTGTCACACGACACCACACGACTTTTTTTTATTTATAATGTTGTAACAAAATAAAATAGTTTGTTCAAAGTTACTTCGTCGGTTTTGTAGCCAACTGTCACATAGATGAAGCTTTATTTTAAGGACCGAAATCAATAAATTTTCCTTCTTTCTTTGAAGCTCGGCTCCTATTGGACAGTAGCGTATTGTTATGGAATCTTTAGCCTTCCTTGAAAAATGGGCTATCGATTCTTTTTTTAATTTAAATCGATAGTTCCTGTGAGTACGTTCAACCAACCAAACAAAGAATCTATTAGTTTAAAACATTTACAAATATTGGTATAGATTTTCATTGTTGCTGCCTGCTGAGTTATTTTAAATATTGATAATTTAGTTCTCCACATGGAAATATGCAAACCTAATATTGATAAGTTTAGCATGTAGGAATGAAAGATGTTAGAATCAGAAGTAAACTTATAGGGCTAACCTTTCAACACCATATTTAAGTACATATAGGATATAGGTAAGAGGGTAAAGGCAGGAAAGGGATATTGCTTCTAAGAATGACTTGGAGAATGTTAGTCAAACTTTGGTCAGGTCAGGGTCGCATACTTGACCAAATGGTCGAACTCGACACACTGAGTCTGGGTGTTCCTGTTGTCCCTGCGGGAAGAAAAAAAACACCAACAGGTCCGAATTATAATTATGTAGGTATGGATACGGGTTTAGTTGTATAAAAACTATTTTAGACTAGTATGTTCTGACCTAGATCAAACTCGCAAGGTACCTAATCACATCCCAATACTTTTCTATTAATAAAGGAGTTATTTAGTAATGTTTAAATTTCTTACCCGCGTTTTTAACTACTTAAAAAGTTAAAAAAAAAAAATTCGCCAGCGCTTTGTTTGTTTTTTTCTTGCATGGCGTTTCAGACGAAGTGTTGCCAATACTATAAATCTTATAAAATATTTATTTAAATAAAGAACACATAGTTCTACCAGTTGACAGTCCAACAAAAAACTTGTTAAACACCTGCATAAGTCGTATCTCGTACAAGATCACACGCAATAATCACATTAAGACAATCCGGCGTCGGACTGTTGAAGTAAGCAATCCCAAATTGTAGAGCACTCTGTACAATAATTGATTTTTCAATTGTTACTCTTTCACTTGAGAACTCGTTATTACTCGTTTTTACTAAATGTATCTACATATACCACAAGTAAAATTTTAACATTTATAATAATATTATAATAATAACATTAATAATAACATTAATTCTTCATTCCTCGATCGATCGTTGCATAGTGAACAAGTATCAATTCTGTTGTCAAAAAAAAAATAAAAAAATTATCCACCCTCAAGATGGCAAAATGTACGCGCTGCAATAAAGTAATATCCAAGAAGTCCCCAGGGCTGGAGTGCAACAAATGTCGCAATGTGACACATGCAAGCACCTCCTGCACTGAGCTCACTGCAAAGCAGCTAGGATTATTGCAAGAAGCCGAAAACCTCGAGTGGACCTGCCATGAGTGCGCGGCAAAACCACCTAAACGATACTCGTTGGTAGCGCCGGACAATGGAGAGGATGATGACGATATTGACGATGATGACCTACAAGGTGATGGAGCATTATGCCCAATCGACACGAAGAAGCTTGTAGCAGACATTACAAAGCATATAGATAAAATGTTCAAACGTGACCTGAAAGAACTGCAACAGGCAGTCCAGTTTACAAGTGACAAAATGGATGAATGTTTGGAAAGTTTAGGAGCATTCAAAGAAAAGATCAAAGAGCCAGACAAGAAAAATACTGACCTTGTAAACCGCAACAAACATCTAGAAAGGAGATTAGAGGCGCAGGAGCAACGTTTGAATGAATACGAACAAAGAGAACTAAAAAACGTAGTCGAAGTTCAAGGAATTCCTACTCAAGAAAAAGGAAACCTAAGAGTAATCGCCGGAGGACTTGCGAGTAAACTGCAGAGAAATACAGAGGAGGTGAAGGATGTAAAGAGAATACCTACCAAGGAAGGAAAACCTGGCACATTACAAATCAAGCTACAAAATGAAGAAATAAAGAGAAAGTGGGTGGACACTGCGCGGAAAATATCGGTACGAGTCTCTGATGTGGTTACAAGTTGTGATGCAGAAATAAAAAGGAACATAATATTTATATGACAAGCCATTACCCTGCAAGTAAAAAATCTACTCTGGAAAGCCAAGCAGGAACTAAAAGAAACCTACAAGTATATCTGGTGCAGAGAAGGTAGGATACTTTTATGTAAAACAGATAACGTGAAAGTCATCGCGAAAGTCATAGTTCTACGCTCTGAGGGTAATATTAAAAATCTTGCTCAGTCGTAATTCCATCTTAGCTTTTTCATAATTTTAATTATCTAACAAAAAAGTTACCCTTTAAAAATGGATGACACTCAAGATAACATTACCGAACTACGCGACTGCCCCAGTGTCTCATTTTATTTTGAACAGCTACCTAACCCTTTTAATAAATCAGCCTACCTAACTTGTCTTCATGTAAACATTCGTTCAATAATTTAAAAAATCTCTAAGCTCGAATTGCTACTATCTGATTTAAACAGAAATATGGATGTAATTGTGCTGACCGAAGTAGGTATATCGGAACGTATAAGCTGTTTGTATCACATACCTAACTATAACATGCACACGGAATTGCGGGACAAGCGAAAAGGCGGTGGTATAATAGTTTACGTACACAAAAATCACAAAATTATGCTTTACAAAACCACCACGATTCACACAGAAAGCATTATAGGCAAAATAACTACAAATTCCAACTTGACTGCCGTTCCGCTTGCACTTTATAGACCACCAGCACAGAGTAAGGCTCGATTCCTTGTCGAATTAGATAACATACTCAAGAACTATCATTCGGAGGATGTCATACTTATTGGAGATATAAATATAGATCTTAAATCCAAGACTACCTCAGTACAACTATACCTGAACTTAATGTACGAACACGGTCTTGTGTGCGGGATCAAAGATTATACAAGAATTGAATTTAAAAAAGAAATCTTGACAAAAACTTGTATTGACCACATATTTATTCGATCCCGGACGCAGGACATGTATTGTGCGGCGCTCGGTACAGTACTAGCGAATCACCGTGTCACTGTTGCCCACAGAACACATACTCCTGTTGCCTCGCTCCCGTGTAGTACCGCACGTATACAGAATGATTGTAATTATATGCTCCGTTATGACAAATCTGTGCTTGAAAAAGAACTAAATAGTATCGTATGGAACAACATAGATAACCTCACTTGCCCAAACGAAATATATAGTATAATAAAAACAAATATAGATAAATGTTTTGTAAAAACATTTTGTAAAGTAATACCAGTTCATGATAGAGTAAAAATGGTGCTCACCATAGAAAACTACTATAAATTTAATTGTAATCTAAAAAAACACCCAATAACGACACGTAAAATGGCTAATAAAATGATAACTACCAAAAAGGGCCAATAACTACTACGGAAAGCGAACTACTGACTACCTCTTACCAAGACTTATAAATTAAATACCAATGGAAACAAGAAATAAAATAAATTCATCTCACTTAAAAAAAGTAGTCAAAAAATCTACTTACCTAAAGCAAACAGTAATCTAACATAATTCTATATATTAATCATCTAACATAAACCATAATAAAACAAATATTGTTATTGCTATGAAAAAAAATAAAAAATTGCAATAGTTACCAATCATCCTGTATAGACTCTGAGCCTCATAACATTAAGTAAAAGTAATATTGCCTCATTGAACGTAAACAACTGTACCGGTCAAACGCTAGAAATGTTTTTAACGCCTACCTACCCCGCACCTCTTATTTTTTGTAGTGCTACCAACAAATTTTTATAATTCTTTTAATATGTAACGTGATTACTTGTTTATATCATGCGTATAGATTATAACTAATTATATGATAACAAATGTTTATAAACAAATGAAATGAGGAATGTACACTCACACCCAAGATAAACCTATACGGGTTTTATGGGTGTTTCATTTTTGGTAATGTATATTCATTTGTTCTGTGTAAAAAACCATATATAGGTACGGTCGAATTGAGTACCTCCTCCTTTTTTGAAGTCGGTTAAAAATATCATGTTTTTCAATTATTGTCTGTCTGTCTGTCTGTCTGTCCGTCTGTCTGTTTGTTCTGACTAATCCTTGGCACCGATTTTGACGGGACTTTCATTGGCAGATAGCTGATGATATAAGGAGTAACTTAGGCTAACTACTACATCATCAGCCTTTAACAGTCGATTGGTAGACATAGGTCTTTTCTTAGAACGGTAGTTAGACGGGAAGGTATAGGGTCTGTTCCAAGTTTTTCTTATCTTTGCTGTGCTGGTGTCTAGCGTAGTTTGCTCTTTTAGTCGACTCCTACGACATCCATGCGGTGAATAGGAGTTTTCACACCGAATATTCATTAATCGGTGACTATGTTCATACACACTTGTTACATAAGCGAACTTAGTAGGTACCTAAGTCATTCTCTACCACAACGATTGGGTGAAACGGAAAAAACAGGATATAGTCTCTATGTTGCATATCACGTAATATTGTAGGCTTTCAACTAATCATCATCATCACAAATAAATCAAATTGGAGTGTATGTTTGTAATATTAAAATGGCCGCTTTTCACTAAATGCGAGATTAGGTACCAACTAAAAATTATAGTAGTAGTATATTCGAAGAAATTAAATCATATATTTTTATTAAAACAATTAATAAATTTGAATAGTTACAATTAAACAATATATTTATTACAATTTAAGATAGTCTGCTTGTATAATGTATATAAGTTCAGAGCTATGATACTAGATGGCGCTGTGGGGGACAACAATCACCGAGTTTAACAATTTACTTAATTAGAAGGTTCTAAAAACATGGTCCCGTAGTGGGTCGCTTCTTCTACAATTAAATTATTACTGCAATGATAGTCAAGTTGCTTTTGATAAGCATTTTACATATTTGGAGATTTAGATTTAAGATCTAGTCATGACTGCTAGCTACAGCTAGGTAAATAACATGTATTTTGCCTGATATTTGCTGTCAAAAAAAAATAAGACCCAACTCAAATACCATATACAATTTATCTTAACATTGTAAGTAAATTCGGTCTGATATTTAAATTAAAGGAACCGAATAATGAAACCAGATCCCATTAATCATCACGTTGGAGATATATAATTTGTTTAATTACGAATTCAGACAATAGGCATGCATATTAAATTAACTGTTTCTTTGTATAAGACATACCTACAGATAAAAACTTTTTTATTAACTTTTAATTATTGAATTATAAGCTGAACCTACAACGAAAGAAACCAAATAATAATGCTGAATAGACAACTTAAAATGTGAAACTAATCAATTTATATAATTTAATTATACAAGTATTAGTCAAGATTATGATTACAGTACCTAAGTAGAGTCAGTATACCTCTGGGAAATAGGTGTGAAATTATGTAAGTACTAGTTGTAACCCGCGGCTCCGCCCGCGTGTATGTCGGTTATCGCGGCAAATAGTAGCCTATGTGTTATTCTGATGTATAAGCTATATTACTGTAAAGTTTCATCCAAATCCGTTCAGTAGTTTTTGAGTGGAAGCGTAACAAACATCCATCCATCCATACTTACAAACTTTCGCGTTTATAATATTAAGTAGGATGTACTATTCGCTCGTTAATCGTAATTTCTGGGTCGATTTTAAACAAATTATATTTCCCTTTCGTCCCTTTATGTATGAGCCTGCCAAATTGACTCCACTCTGCCTGATGGAAAGCAAGAGTAGAATCCAATAGTGGTCACCATACTCATAGCGCATGCAGACAATGCAACAATGCAGCATGGTGATTCACATATGGTAGCCTATTGAAATGCTTCTGCATCATTTATTCAATCCTAAAATATAATCAAATTTCTAACACATAAATCACAACCTTTAACAGTCAAAAAATAAATCCTCTCCAGGCTCAACAAGTACATTTAAACATAGACTCCTAAAGTCATGAATTATTTTTTTTTTTTTTATGGAATAGACCGGCAAACGAGCAGACGTATCGCCTGATGGTAAGCGATTACCGCCGCCCATGGACACCCGCAACACCAGAGGCGTCACAAGTGCGTTACCGGCCTTTGGGGGATGGGGGGGGGGGGAGATAGGGGGAGGGGTTGGGGTATGGGCCTCCGGTATCCTCACTCACTCGGTGAAACACAGCGCAAGCACTATTTCACACCGGTTTTCTGTGAGGTCGTGGTATCACTCCGGTCGAGCCGGCCCATTCATGCCGAAGCGTGGCTCTCCCACGGTGTAATATGTATTATGAGCCTCTAATTGTTTCCCAATTAATTATTAGGGGTATTTTCAATAACATGGCTTTAACAAACAACGGTAATGGTAGGAAAGGGTTATGGTTGTGACTATACGGATTAGATAGGGTCTGTTTGGTGCCGGGCAGTCCGGTCCTCTTACTTTTACAGTTGCCAGTAATGACTTTTTTTAAATAAATTTAAGTTTGTTCATTTATTAATACTCACTTTTATTTAACAGTCCGCTGCTAGAAATGGGTCTCCCCTTGGAAAAGAGGTTCTAGCCTAATATCGTGAGGAAGCTTTATTGCTATTTGCTGTCTGTCTATTAATCACGTAATTTTTAATATCTTAATGTAATTATATTTTAAACAGAAATATAGTATGACGCGAAATTCGAAAGTAAGACTTAATAAAAGTTCGTCTACAGTCATTTAGAAAATTGTTTCTCAAAAAAAACAACAATGAGTTCAATGCATTTTTATTAATTCAATTTATTGGCTAGAAAAATCACGTCTCATGATTAACCTGCAGTGACATTTTTCATCCGAATTTATGCAGCAACATTGGCTATTATAACAGGTCACGTACTTACTTATCGCGATCTTTTTACCCAGCCGGGAGTCCGAACTGTGGACAATAGGTGGCGCATCGGGCGCGATCGTACCTATAACGGTCATCTACAAATCAGATTGTCATTACACGGGCTACTTTTTTTTGCCGGGCGTTCTTGAACGCAAAAGAAAAAAGTGTTGAGTATAGATTTGACCGCACTGTAGTCGGAAAGAAGACAATTGGCCACTTAGTTTCGCTGGAAGTAACTTGTCTCTAAAGCAGATAAAACTAGTTAGTTGCTGCAAGAGTAGAACTAAAGCAATATGAACTAACTTTGCCATAGAGGCTTCTGTTTCCTCCACCCTGATATATCTTCTGCATAGATGCTAAATAGTTATATTCATGATTAGGTATTATCACTAAGTCGGATACTTCACTCAAAAACTTAATTAATTGCAGAGTGTACATAATTGTGTAGTTGTATCTTCATATAGAGTCCGAAGTTCAATAAGATAGCTGAAATATCTGATATTTAAAATTAAAGTCATCAGTTTGTACATTGTACAGTGTGTTTAATGTACAGCTAGTTTTATTAAAAAACCCGTGCATTTGAAAGTTACGTGTACAGTACGTAACAGTAAAAAAAATTATAATAATTATATCTTTACAATCTATAATAGAAACTTGTATGGCGACTTCCATACATAAAAAATCTTCCAAGTAAAAACCAACGGCCAATTCATGTGAATCCAATAACATAAGGCGCCATGCGAACACGACAAGTGTTAAATTGGAGCTTGAAAGAAACAAGAAGGTAAAAAGTACAGGCGGAGACGGTAGAAATCCTCGTCTTCATTGTAGCCTAGGTTGAGACACTTTCTAACTAACCGCGACTATTATCAACATGGCAACACTAACTAGTTACGTTTTGTGTTTTGTCTCTGGAAAATTTACATTTTAAAAAAGAACAGGATTTAAAATAAAGTATCAAGTATGATGAAGGTTAGGATTAGTCTTTGAAAGATAAAAGATAGAGATAATAAATCAAAGCAAATACCTTCTGATTGCCTCTCTGGCGTAGTAGTCTGCGAATGCTGTACTTGAGTTCTCGGGTTCGATTCCCGGGTTGGTCCGACCTGGGAATCAAACTGAGTTTTGCTCAGCTTTGGGTGTTTTCTGATGTATAATATGTATTTACAAAAAAATAAGTATATATGTATTAATATCAGTTGTCTAGTACCCATAACACAAGCTCTGCTTAGTTTGGGACTAGGTGGCTTTGTGTAGGTATATAATATACCTATCTATACAAATAAATAAAATTGGAGTGTCTGTTTGTAATATTAAAATAACCGCTTTTTAATAAATGGATATGTATACACGATACATGTACCAAAATAAGTTATGGAATCAGGCGTTACTTTGCGGAAATCCATGACATTAAATGCTATGAAATATATTTATTATTTCATAGCATTTAATGTACCAAAATATATTTTTTTTACAATTTTTGTCTGTCTGTCGGTCTGTCTGTTTGTTCCGGGTTCGGATTTTGACGGGACTTCACTGACAGATAGCTGTGGAGTAACTTAGGCTACTTTTTTTTAGACTAGCTTTGTCCCGCGGCATTACCCGCGGTACGACAATGACCGCGGGTAACACCGCTTGGTTCAGCTAATTTATTATAAAGCTTAAGACTTTGTTTGTGTGGTTGAGATTATCTTATCCCAGGAACTACTGGTTCAAATTGAAAAAACATTTTAGTGTAGAATTTCAAGGAATTTTAAATGCTTTGTGATATATAACACTACGACCTAAGAGTCGAACTTCAATGACAATAATACAAGTAACATTTTAACAAAAACAAAAACCGACTTCAAGGTTCGACTCGATTTCTCTTGGATCCCATCATCAGATCTTAGTGTCCTTATCATGGTACTACCGTTGGGATATCTCCTTTCCATTAGAAAATAATTTGTAATTGGTGTACAATAAAGCATATTCTATTCTAATAAGTATATATTTACAAAAAAAATGTATGTACGAGTATATAGGTATGTATTTATATCAGTTGTCTAGTATCCATAATGCAAGCTCAGTTTAGTTTGGGACTAGATGACGTTGTGTTAGATGTCTAAAATATTATTATTATGTAACATATAATAATTTTTATGTAGGCATTGGAATTGGTGAAGATTTCAGCGCAGGCCAGTCACTATGCCGAACTCGGTCACAGTGACTATTGAGTTGATGTAAAATAAACTCGCACTAGGCCTTCTGTAGTTCTTGGGTCTTTAAACAAAGAAATTGATAATTGGAGCACTAACAGAAGGGAAACATAATGATGCCCTTTCCATTTCTAGAAATTACAAACGATAATGGATGGATGGAGAGGCCTAACCAATGGTTTTGATGTGTAACATCTTTTCTCTCGCTATTTTGCAATCTGTGGAAGTGATTTAAAAAAAAGGAACGGAAGCATAAAGGAAGCCAAAGAGTCATTATTTTTTTATGAAAGACAAACGTGGTTTTCTGTGAGGACGTGGTATCATTCCGTTTGTGCCTATCCATTTAATCAGTGAACACACACGGTGCTAGACTCGTCTGGCTTCAGATGTCTCGGGCTTACCTACTCGTTTTGTTTTCCTGACCCTGATACATATTACATATCGCTATCTGGACATAGTTTAAGCAGAGCTACACACTACTACAGACATATATGCATGCCTCTTAAAAAAAATGGGCTGAGTTAATAGAAACTACAATCTAAATCTAAAAATATGCACCTAATGTTGTCATGTTCTAATCGTCAAATGACTTAAAAAGGGAATTACGGACAAAAAACAAATCCTTAGATTTAATTTTCATATTAGGAAATTCACGTGTTCCAGTAATAAATAAGGAAAATCTAGCTTTCCCTATTTACATTCAAAAATAAATCTAATTAATTTGCGGATTTGTTTCAAATACCAACAAAGTCAAGCTAATAAAGCAATCACATGAACCTCATAAGAACATAAATAAGTTCAATTACGCAACAAACAAAAAATATAAACAGTGTACGGCCAAGAACCAGCCGACAAATATTACAACCGGTTGTAACTCGTAATTGTTTCAAAGCAACAAAAAGTCAGGCGTAAGGCAAAGGCAGCATGGCCACACGGCCACATCGCATGAATGGGAACCGTCCAGCGAGGAAAATAAAAACGCTCCATATTCGTGAAATGATTAAAAAAGAAAGATCGGAAAATAAAAGAAAAGGCAAGTCCGCGGCACGTACCGTCCCCTTTTTAAAAAGAGAACTATTCCATCGGAGCGTGAATGAAAAAGCGCCCACTACGCGCCGCGTAACCGTAATCTTGTGATTATTATTTTTATTTTTGATTCTCGCTTCCTTTTTATTATTATTTAGTCTTATTATTATGTTATTTTATACGTTTTTATCGCGTGTGGCTGTGTATGTAGGTCAGGACGGTGCGCTGAGGACTTTTTTTGGTTTTCCGCGCAAGGTCGAAACGTTTGCTTGTTTTGTGAGGCGCGGCGTAGTAATTGCAGCTGTACGTTGAACCTGTGAATTGAACTTACGAATTTGTATGATTCTTACCACTTATTGTGACGCATCTGGCTTACTTTATACTGAGACAAGTTCAGTTCATTTGTGATGTGAGAAAGGAGAACGAACTTCATACCAGACATGTTCAAAACATGTCTGGTATGAAGTTCGTTCTCCTTTCTGAATTAAAAGGTCAAAATAATTAAGACATTAGTTTGAGTCTGATGTTGACTTTTACGTACTATAATTTTATATAAATTAAGATGTTAGTTTTTAGCAAGTCTTTTATTTTAAGTATGTAAATATACTTTTTGATAAATAATTTGTGAATATTAAAATTATTTAAAATTAAAAATAAACAGTAACCATAGAGCGAAACCGGTCAATTTAATTTAAGGTTTACAACCTTATTCCTATATCCTATATATATAACCTATATATATCCTATATATATCCTATATATATCCTATATATATCCTATATATAACCTATATATACATATATATATCCTATATATATAACCTATTTCATCTTATTTAATTCAGGGGGGATGAAAGTCTGCGTGAGCGAAGCTGCGTGTAAAAGCTAGTATTTAATGTAACCATAACCTTTGAGAATGCCATATGGCGAAACCGTTCAGGTGTAAAGATAATTAAAATAGTGGAATAAGAACAAGTGAGTTTGATTCCAGAATGGTTTTTGAATTACCATGACTAGGTAATTGTTGAAATATTTTTTTAAGAAAGAAAATATTTAATTCATTAAAATTGAACTAGCTGCACCTCGCGATTGTTGTTGCAACTTTACAACATCAACCATGGGTAACATCGCAGGGTGAAACTAGTCTAAAATGAAAGTAGCCTAAGTCACTCCTTATATCATCAGCTATCTGCCAGTGATAGTACCATCAAAATCGGTCCAGCCGTTCCAGAGATTAGCCGGAACAAACAGAGAGACACACAAAATATATTAAAATATATTTTTTTATGTAAGAACTGTATTTACTATCATATAAATGAGAAAATCAAACATGTACTACTCTAAATTCACATTGAATACCGTCCTTAGAGTCACCGAAAATACCTTCACGCCTATAGCCCAAAAATGGGTAAGTGAAGGCGTATTAAGCACCCATAATTTACCAAACTATAATTTGGTAATTCACGTAATGGATGGCAAGGCTATTATCATGAACCGGCAGGTTTGAATTAAAGAGGGGAAAATTGGGAATGTTATTATTTAAACCGAGAAAGGTAAAAAGGAAAGGCAATTGTAAATTTACAAATAGATAGGGCAATATAAGCTTGAGCAAGGTCAGTGTCGCGTACTTACAACTCAATAGCCGGTGCCGGTTATTCTGAATACTTGTACAAGTAAAAAAAAAAACAAAAACAAAACCCGACTTCAAGGTTTGACTCGATTTCTCTTGAATGCCATCATCAGATCTTAGTGTCCTTATCATGGTACCACCGCTGGGATATCTCCTTTCCATTAAAAAAGAATCATCAAAATCGGTTCATAAACGACGAAGTCATCCGCGAACACACATAAAAAAAACATATACGGTCGAATTGAGAACCTCCTCCTTTTTTGAAGTCGGTTAAAAAAGAACTTACTTTTCCCGACTGACAGATTTATCAAAATGGCACCTACGCCACTAGGGTTGTAAACTTGAGCTGTTGATGTGTTTTTTACGGTGCATATAACATAATAAACACCAACAAAAACTAAGAAAATTAGAAATGCTAAAATTGTATAAATCGAGAATTTCAAGGTAAGAAGGCAAGGTACTGTAGAGTAGGAATATTTAGTTTACAGATAGATTGACGGTTGTTGGCAGTAGCTTAAGCATGTCAGTATTGCGTACTTATCTAAGCTGAAGAGTTTGTTTGTTTGAACGCGCTAATCTCAGGAACTACTGGTCTGATTTGAAAAATTCTTTCAGTGTTAGATAGCCCATTTATCGAGGAAGGCTATATATCATCACGCTAAGGCCAATAGGAGCGGAGCACCAATGAAGAATGTTACAAAAACGGTGGATTTTTTTTACGCTACGGGCAATAGGAGACGTAAACGACGACGTTGCGTGGGTCAGCTAGTATATAATATTCGTATAGATAACTAAACTATGGATAGCTAAGGTTGTTGTAAACCAGTACCATTTCCGTTCCAGTGTATGTACCAGTTCGCTTATTGACCCACCTGTGTTATGCAGCTGTCTGTTGTTGTCTGAGAATTGTTGTTTTAAATTATATAAAATGTTATATTATATCATGTATGTATACAATTTGTATGTTGTAATTGAAAAAAGATAATAATAAAACTGTTTTATGTAATTCAATCATTTAGAAGTGTTTTAAGTGTGAAATTGTGAACACATGCTTAAAAATACTTTTTACCCGACTACAACGAAGACAAAAGGAAGGGTAATAGTTTAACAGTCCATATAAGTTTGTAGTGCGTGTCGGACTCGCGCATGAAGGGTTCCGTAGCAGCTAGTAACATAATATAAAAGTTCTTGTATTTCGTTGTAACTTCATCGATAAATTGCGGTTTACGATTTATGACGTATTAAAAAAAAAACTTACTAGATCTCGTTCACACCAATTTTCTGTGGAAGTTTGCATGGTAATGTACATCATATCTTTTTAAAAAACTTTAGATTTTTTTTAATTTAATTTATTTAATTTAATTAAATTTACACATTTAACCACTTTGGAAGTGTCTCTCGAGCAAAGTATTCAGTTTACAAAAAAATGATGTTAGAAACCTCAATATCATTTTTTAAGATCTATCCATAGATACCCGTATGGGTTTGATGAAAAAATAAATTTTGAGTTTCAGTTCTAAGTGTGGGGACCCCCAAAATTTATTGTTTTTATTTTTTATTTTTTTTATATTGAGAGAGATATTGAGGTTTCTAACATCATTTTTTTGTAAACTGAATACTTTGCACGAGAGACACTTCCAAAGTGGTTAAATGTGTAAATAACCCCCCTTTAAATTCTAAAGTTTTTTTAAAATATATGATGTACATTGCCATGCAAACTTCCACAGAAAATTGGTGTGTACGAGATCTAGTAAGTTTTTTTTAATACGTCATAAATCGTAAACCGCAATTTATCGATAAAGTTACAACGAAATACAAGAACTTTTATATTATGTTACTAGCTGCTACGGAACCCTTCATGCCCTTCATACAAACTTATATGGACTGTTAAACTATTACCCTTCCTTTTGTCTTCGTTGTAGTCGGGTAAAAAGTATTTTTAAGCATGTATTCACAATTTCACACTTAAAACACTTCTAAATGATTGAATTACATAAAACAGTTTTATTATTATCTTTTTTCAATTACAACATACAAATTGTATACATACATGATATAATATAACATTTTATATAATTTAAAACAACAATTCTCAGACAACAACAGACAGCTGCATAACACAGGTGGGTCAATAAGCGAACTGGTACATACACTGGAACGGAAATCGTACTGGTTTACAACCACCCTTAGCTATCCATAGTTTAGTTATCTATACGAATATTATATACTAGCTGACCCACGCAACGTCGTCGTTTACGTCTCCTACTGCCCGTAGCGTAAAAAAAATCCACCGTTTTTGTAACATTCTTCATTGGTGCTCCGCTCTTATTGGCCTTAGCGTGATGATATATAGCCTTCCTCGATAAATGGGCTATCTAACACTGAAATAATTTTTCAAATCGGACCAGTAGTTCCTGAGATTAGCGCGTTCAAACAAACAAACTCTTCAGCTTAGATAAGTACGCAATACTGACATGCTTAAGCTACTGCCAACAACCGTCAATCTATCTGTAAACTAAATATTCCTACTTGCCTACCTTGCCTTCTTACCTTGAAATTCTCGATTTATACAATTTTAGCATTTCTAGTTTTTGTTGGTGTTTATTATGTTATAAGCACCGTAAAAAATACATCAACAGCTCAAGTTTAGAACCCTAGTGGCGTAGGTGCCATTTTAATAAATTTTAATAACCGACTTCAAAAAAGGAGGAGGTTCTCAATTCGACCGTATATGTTTTTTTTATGTGTGTTCGCGGATGACTTCGTCGTTTATGAACCGATTTTGATGATTCTTTTTTAATGGAAAGGAGATATCCCAGCGGTGGTACCATGATAAGGACACTAAGATCTGATGATGGCATTTCAGAGAAATCGAGTCAAACCTTGAATTCGGGTTTTGTTAAAATTTTACTTGTATAAGTATGAATAACCGGCACCGGCTATTGAGTTGTAAGTACGCGACACTGACCTTGCTCAAGCTTATATTGCCCTATCTATTTGTATAATAAGTGTTTTAAATTTACCATTGCCTTTCCTTTTTACCTTTCTCGGTTTATACAATAACATTCCCAATTTTCCCCTCTTTAATTCAAACCTGCCGGTTCATGATAATAGCCTTGCCATCCATTACGTGAGTTACCAAATTATAGTTTGGTAAATTATGGGTGCTTAATACGCCTTCACTTACCCCTTTTTGGGCTATAGGCGTGAAGGTATTTTCGGTGACTCTAAGGACGGTATTCAATGTGAATTTAGAGTAGTACATGTTTGATTTTCTCATTTGTATGATAGTAAATACAGTTCTTACATAAAAAAATATATTTTAATATATTTTGTGTGTCTCTCTGTTTGTTCCAGCTAATCTCTGGAACGGCTGAACCGATTTTGACGGTACTATCACTGGCAGATAGCTGATGATATAAGGAGTGACTTAGGCTACTTTCATTTTAGACTAGTTTCGCCCTGCGGTGTTAACCATGGTTGCTGTTGTAAAGGTACAACAACAACCGCGAGGTACAAATATTTGACAATTTCTTAGTCATTTTAATAAAAACAAAATCTTTTGAACACTTTTAAAACAAAGAAACAGAATTTCAATTAGAAATAAGTTAATGATGGTAACAGACAGATTAACACATAAAACACGTACCTATATGAGAGGTGGCGTCTAAAAAGTTAAGATGGGTCTTGAAGGGTGTATGATTGAAAACGATGAAACCAAGATGAGATCCTAATATCCTTTGTCAGATAGCGAAGCAACAAGTAGGGAGATATAATTCCCTGATGGATGGACTCTGATAGATGGATCAGTGGCAAATAGATATTGTTGGAAGAATAAAAGTCAAGAAAGTTGCTTAAACAATTCAACAATTCTTTGTCAGACGCTTTGATCTTTGGTAGAAGACTTAGATGAGGATGTTAAGTTTAAAAAGTTCATTGATTTAGTTTTGTATTACCTAACAAGTAAATCAATGATAAGTTTTTGTAGCTAGAATTCTTAGCAACTATTGTGGGCAAATAAATTGCACATATTTTTTTATGGATTTGTCGGGCAAACGAACAGAGTATCGCCTGATGGTAAGCGATTACCGCCGCCCATGGACACCTGCAACACCACAGGCGTGACAAGTGCGTTGCCGGCCTTTGGGGGGGTGGGGGGTGAGAGAGATAGGGGGAGGAGGGTTGGGGTATGGACCTACGAATTACGGATTCACACGGTGAAACACAGCGCAAGCACTACTTCACACCGGTTTCCTGTGAGGCCGTGGTATCATTCCGGTCGAGCCGGCCCATTCATGCCGAAGCGTGGCTTTCCCCAAATAGGTAATAGTCGATCTTCACGATCTAAATTCTAACACCAGACTTAAAGTATTCGCTTAAATCTAATAAGACTCGTTTTAAAAAAATAAAACTTTTATTAAGTAAATAAACAAGTAATACAATAATAAAACAAAAAAATATTGACATAATAATTGAAAATGGCTACCAATGGTCAACAAAAGTACAGATAATAATACGCGTTCGGATACACACACCTACACAAAACACATACCATAAAACAAGCGAGGACTTGCCACTAGCTTCTTAACGCATTTAGTCATCGTTCCGAGTAAAAAGTAAAAATAACTTTGACCAGACTCTGCATCTCGGTCTCAAGGCCAAATCCTGACTCCTTTAGACAAAGACAAACATATATAACACTATAAGTCCGATAGAGATGCACATTATTGGTGTCTTCGTCCTTTGAAAAGGGAAAGTGGTAGTTACGCCGGTGGTGAGAGTGAGATAAAAAAATGACCGAAGGGCGAAACAGGATGCTATAGTCGAAAGCTATAGGTGCGAGAGGAATGGCAAATAGGAACCGGTTAATTTTGAAGGGCTCGCGACCGTGGTCCACACTGAAGCTGTGTTAAGATATAGGCGATTTTATTTATGGTTATGTATTGATTTAAGATTTTTATAGTCTTAAAATAAACGTAGGGTGAGAGAGATTAGCTTGTACTAGTAATAGATAAATTGAATAGTGTCGTCTTACAATCGATTGGTGAGCTCATCAAATACTTTCCGAAGTTTAATTCATGACATTTCTTTTTGATATTTTTAATTTCCTATATTGACAGTAGTACTCTTGGGTGCATATGTTATCCTCATATCATTCAATTTCTCAATTCAATCATTATTATTTTGTTCGACGGTTTTTTTTTACGCTTATTGCTAAACCGATCATCACGGAAATCTATACTTAATTATTACAAATAAAGTATTATATAGTAAAAAACACTATAAAGCTGAAGAGTTTGTTTGTTTGAACGCGCTAATCTCAGGAACCGCTGCCTGTTCCGATTTGAAAAATTCTTTCAGTGTTAGATAGCCCATTTATCGATTATGACGCTACGACTAATAGGAGCGGAGCACCAATGAACAAACGAGGTTGCGTGGGTCAGCTAGTTAGAATATAATTTTGTCGGGTACTGAATAAAATTTAATGTCTGCCTACCTGCCTTATGGTTTCAGTTAGATATGGTGTCAGATGGAAGAATTCTTCTTTATCTACTTCTTTAACTATACTAATTAATTATAGTATTAAAGCGAGATATCAGAATTGTTAAAAAATTCTATGCACATTCACGCGAGATAAATCCTGTACATATTTAAATACCCAAGAGAAAATATGTACCTATGTATAAAACACAACGAAGGCTTACAATTGGGTAAAAGCGACTGGCAACATTATTGACTTTTTAATTTCAACTACCTAATTGTTCGAGTCAACAAGAACAAAATGCATAATTTTATTTACCGCGGTATTTAGTATCACATGAAGGCTGTCAAAATAGTTCGTAGTACTAACTAATTTGTTCCAAGAATTTTGTTTAATCTGTAAACACAAATGGTTGATTTTGTTTCAACTGGTTAGGTATTGCCAGCATTTTTTTTGTTTTGACCGTTAAGCTAGCTGTAAAATTGGCAACGCAATTTTTACACTTTATTTCTTTTTGCATTAACGCCTTTGTCATGGTTTCATTGAATTAATTCTGATTTTTAATGTGAAGTGAGTTAAATCGTTCAGTTATAGTACAGTAATTCTTAATGATCTTACCTAGATTTGGATCGTAAAATTAATTTAAAATATCAAGCCTTTTTATTGTAACTAAGTCTCACAGGCTTATAAGGTTTAATATTGAATTATTTATTGGAACGTAGAAGTAGAATGTGAACGAATGACCACGGATCCCCAATTACTTTTTATCTTGTACACCCAATTAGAGGATAGTTGTTTTTGTATCTTATATTGCTGATCGATTACCGTTTGAAAGTAACTTTAGGTGCAAGTTACTAATTTTAATTTTAGTAATAGGTAAAAAACATTCAAAACTAGTATTTTTTTTGTATATTTGTAACAATATAAATTAAAATAATTCTTTGAAAAGTAAATAACACACAAATGTGTATTTTCTCTTTTTTCTTTAAAAGAACAACTGCGGAGTTCCTAAACTATAAAAAACAATATTTACTTTTCAAAAATGGAACACATGAATCTGTTTTTGTTCGAAACTTTTTAGTTCATCAAATGCACGTATTTGTTTATGGTACTTTCGTAGACTCACCTAATTTAATTACCTAACTTTAGAGTAAGCTTGTGTTAAACAAGTGCAGGCAATTTGTAAAGTTTACTTGGAATCGCTCCGCTATTCCCTGCTTCCTCCGATGCTTGCTCTGAGGGCTACGCGGCCGGCTGATTCGTGGGAACGGGTCAACTCAGCTCAAGGTCAGCGAAGATGAATAAAAGTGCTGTGGAGACGATTAGGTCACGATGAGAGGGATTGATGCATTTTTTATTTTAGAAAAAAACTTGTCGTATTTTCTCATGAACGTGATATTAAATTTTAAGCTCAATATCCAGAAGAAAAAATTAAAATCACCTTAAATATTTTTCTTTATTTTTTAAAGAAATATGTTTTAAAGCTTTTATATTTTTATATATTCAAGCTATTATATACTGTATTTTACATACAATATAGGTCTACAATATAGGTATCTTACGGATGTATTGAATGGATGTCTGACTAGTATCGGCTCCACCGAGGGTCTTTATCAAGAGTTTAAGACTCAGCATATATTCTAAAATTTCACTTAAATATTTTTACATGATATAAATTACTCGACTGTAAATCGGGACTATAGTGATATAAATTAAATCTACAGGCACCCGTATTTTTTACGATAAGCATGAGATCTTCATTCATTTTTAAGGAGAGACCTGTATATCCAGCAGTGGCTACTACCAAAGGTTGTACATAACATTTTTAGTACTAAAAGTATCATAGCACATCTCTGTTCTCAAGTCAACATTTACCAATAAGTATTTGTGTACACACGCACACGGGTACTGCTCTTGTACATGTGTGCGGGTGTCGTACACGCTGCACAAGAATGCAACGCGTTGTTGACACAGCCAACTTTGATATTCCTTTATTTATTGCTATAAAAACCCTTGGTTTACCTGCACATCACTATATACTCTAACTTAAGGTGATTAGATTTGATTTCAGATTGTTCGTTGTTAATCTTAGGATGTCCTTTTACTGTAGCGTGTCTATCTATAACTAATGGATTATGGCATGTGTTGGTTTGAAAATAAGATAACTTATCGTTTGGTTAGCATTTGTATTATAAGCTTAGAGGTTTCTTAGATTAAAACGGGGTATATTTAAATAAGGATTTATGCGTAACGTCTGGCGTTTTGGCGAGATCAGCGGATAAAGGATCGTTTCGAATGAAAAAAGTCCGAGATTCGGTTTCCGATTGCGAAATTTGGAAGGCACAATGGGTTACAGCAGACAGGCCGTGAGGTATCACCTCCTTGGTTGTATTGACAACTTTGTTTTTTAGTAAAAACGTGATCATTAACAGTTTTAGGAATCACTTTTTTATTATTTTACGTTTGGATTAAGATAAGATTTTGTATTTAAGATGTTTGCTTTAATTTCTTTGCAATTATTTCATAAAAACAATATCTGTATGAAATTTGATTTTTTGTCATTCGAAATACCTACAAATAATATGTTAATGGAAAATCAAGGGTATCATAGACAAAATGATGAACTATAGTTTAACGTTTTGCTCGGATGATGGCAACATCGACCGTAGTGATATCACGGCCTCACAGAAAACCGATGTAAAACAGCGCTTGCGCTGTGTTTCACCAAGTGAGTGAGGATACCGGAGGCCCATACCCCAACCCCACCCCCCATCCTTCGCCCCATCCCTAAAGGGCGGTAACGTACTTGTGACGCCTCTGGTGTTGCGGGTGTCCATGGGCGCTGGTAATCGCTTACCATCAGGCGATACGTCTGCTTGTTTGCCGCCTATTACACAAAAAAAAACCCAGGTTTGATCCCTATTTTATAACCTCCTTTCGAAAGAGATGCTGGGATATAGATAAAGGCTGTTGAGGAAACTATGCAAGTTATGACTTCTAAGGTCTACTATAATACGCTATGTATAGTTTAACTTACGAAAATCTTGTCATATGATTGGTTCCTTTGCATATGCATGTAGGCAATCTCTTATAGACGCCATAACTTGACTTTTAATGTTGCTAAATTTAATATGCAAATAAAATGCGAGTCTTAAATTTCTCAAGAATTTAAACATTAATGTTTCTGTTTACACATTACAAAGTAAAACGCTTTTATATAGCGTGACATATAAAGGCAAGGTTTAAAGTTATATATTTTTACTGAAATTTTTATCTATACACTAGCTGACCCACGCAACCTCGTTTACGTCTACTATTGCCCGTAGCGTAATAATTTTCCTCCATTTTTGTAACATTCTTCATTGGTGCTCCGCTCCTATTGGTCTTAGCGTGATAATATATAGCCTATAGCCTTCCTCGATAAATGGGCTATCTAACACTGGCAGAATTTCAAATCGGACCAGTAGTTCTGAGATTAGCGCGTTCAAACAAACAAACTCTTTAGCTTTACATATTATAATTAGATTTACTAGAGATGCGAAAATTCGCGAATATCATTCTGTCATTCAGTCAGTTCATTTTCTTTTCCTTTCATTTATGTAGTTGTAGATACACATAAATTAAGGTTTAATTTGGTGTCATCATCAACGTCATCAACAGCTGGAAATAGGAGTCTCTTTAGAAAAAAGGTTTTGTAACATATTAGTAATCTTATTTAGTGTGATAGAATCGCGACTTTTACTGTTTTTCTTTATGTTTGCCCCTGCCATAATTACTCTACTCTGCCTGATGGAAAGCTTAAGCAGAACCCAACAGTGGTGGTCACCATAGTCATTGCGAATGCACACAATGCAACATTGCAGCATAGTGACCCACACCATGGCGGCCTAGTGTTGCTTCCGTATTATTGGGCCTCCGGTCTCGCATTCACTAACGAAACACGACAGCCTTTGAAAAAAGACAGTGTCATTTAACGTTGATTTTCTGTGCGAAGGTAGTACTGCCCCGGTCGAGCCGGCCCAACCGTGCTGAAATGGCTCTACTACCTTGTAAAGTCTATTCGTATAGAGACAATTTTCATTTAAGATTTTTTTGAATATTTTGTATTCCAAGAATTCTTCGTAAATTCATAACAGTAACTGTACCGTTAATAACAAGTTACGCTGAAATGGATGTATAAAGGATAAACAAAGACACAAGACTCACTTCGTCTACATACCATAGAACCTGTCTGTCTGTCCGCCCTTAATTAACGACAATCACTATGAACAGATGTAGCCTTCTTTAAAAGAAAAAAAACAAAAGTTGTTTGTGATAGGTGATCGTTTAGCGTAGGTTTTTTAGGGTTAGTGACGTATTTTTTTTCAGTGGTCAGTAAGGACAAAAAAGGTGAAAAGGGTTTTGATATATTAGGTGTGATTTAGGTGATGATTGATTTGCATACTAACATGCAAACTTTTATCATAATTTTATGTTACGAATGCCGTCTTATTCATATAAATAAATAAATTAAAAAAGAAAAAAAGAATCACAGTATTTTTAAACTTAAATGCTGAAAAAGAAGATAATATAAATAATTGACATATTATCCTTTTCTTTTTAATTTTTGGAGCCATTTTGTCACTGAGCCTTTTTAGGGTTCCGTGCCAAGGCAAAAAACGGAACCCTTATAGATTCGTCATGTCTGTCTGTCTGTCCGTCCGTATGTCACAGCCACTTTATTCCGAAACTATAAGACCTTTAATGTTGAAACTTGGTAGGTAGATGTATTCTGTGAACCGCATTAAGATTTTCACACAAAAATTGAAAAAAAAAACAATTAATTTTGGGGGTCCCGATACTTAGAACTGAAACTCAAAAAATTTTTTTTCATCAAACCCATACGTGTGGGTTATCTATGGATAGGTATTTGATAATGATATTGAGGTTTCTATTATCATTTTTTTCTAAACTGAATAATTTGCGCGAGAGACACTTCCAAAGTGGTAAAAATCTAAAAAAAATATATGATGTACATTACCATGCAAACTTCCACCGAAAATTGGTTTGAACGAAATCTAGTAAGTAGTTTTTTCTTAATACGTCATAAATCGTAAACTGCAATTTACCTTTCATTCAATCAACACAAATATAAAAAGAAAAATGTTACTTGTTGCTGCGGAACCCTTCATGGGCGAGTCCGACTTGCACTTGGCCGCTTTTTTTAATCAAAAAATTCGAGGCTGAAGACTGCCAAATAAAAAAAATAAGGACATATTTAAATTGAACAAATTAAATTCAAGAAGCATTATAGTAAATGTGGCCTAGATTTATTGGAAAGAAATTATTATCTATTGAATACCACAGCTTTGCTTTTGATTTCTGATAAACTGTATATTACCTACAAACCGTCATTTTGGTAGAAAAATCGCGATCTCAGTACACTAAAAAATAATAACGTAAACAGCGAACGGAAGTAACACAAATACTCAAAACCGGTTATCTAAACATAGACAAGACTATAAAATAGATTGTCATCAATTCTATTACAATATTAAAAATTCAAGATCCTACGCCAACATTCCTACTACAAACAAACGGGTTATGTAAATCTAAACTTACGTCTAATGAAATCGAGAGTATCTAAACTATGATGCATCTACAAAACACTTTCATTAAAGCTTTCCCACCAACATTCGACCATTAACCCGTTCCGATACCATCGCATCCAAAAAAACATAATATTAATTTGGGATCGCCACAAAAAACGAAGATACCAACAAAAAAGCTAATGGCCAAAAAAAGAAAAAAGGTTCGATCTTTAAAAAGTTGAAAAAAAAGAAAAAACCCGGCAAAGAAAGGGTTAGGTTGCTACAGGTTGATTCCATTGTTGCACGGTCAGTTTTTTTATCTGTATTTATGACATTCTCGATAATCTCACTGACAGCAGTATGTTCATGTTACGAATAAATTGCAATGTAATGTGTATTTCGTTGATTTATTTTTTTATTAAAAAGAAAAACATGTGTGCAAGTAATGTTCTAAGAATATTTTTATTTGTAATTATCCGGATATCGATACTTGTTTGTCAATTGTTTAAATGTAACCCGTGATTTGCATTCTTGTTAAGTTACACTGTTACATTTGTTTTCTTCTGGAAGTTTAGAAAGCCAAGTTAGTTCGCCCAATCTCAAGAAATTCGTATTGACGATGACGAAACTCTCTGATTATAATTGTTTAGAAGTTAAAAATACCTTGAAATCGAAGTATAACCAGTAGATAAAAAACAGAAGTGATGTTTAAGTTGTATGGCTCTTCCATCATTCTCATTTCAGTTCAAACCTGCCGTGGTTAACATCTTGTAGAAATAATAACTACGTTTGTTTGTTTGGAACTCTCAACTTTCTACGTACATTTCCTTACTATTCTTTAGTTAATTAACTAAGTTGCGTTTAATTATTGCTACTTCATTTTTAAACATCAATAGTGCCGTCTCTACCTTATAATTACTAAATTAAATTCATTGTAAACATGCAAACGGCTTGTCTTTTTTTCTGTTCGGAATGTAGAACAAGATTGAAAGTGTTGAAACTTGCAAGCTTATTTATATGCATTAAGAGTGCCAATCATTTTTTTGTCTTCTTTACTATTGTTTTTCCAGTGATTTTATGTGTATTTCCTGATTACCGGTCACTGGCATTTGTGTAAAGAGATTGTGCAAAATACAATTGAATAACGAACCAGTGATATTTAGGAAGGCACAATAAGAATGTGGGTGTTATGAAGTGTATTGTGAAGTTACTGTTTGAGTACATAGATGGCGTTAGTCATTCATCTTTTTAAATTACAAATAACATTGGTTAATTTCAGTAGGTTGATTGTGTTATGTATAAAATCGAAGTATTTTTTATTGTAAAACCAGATGTTATCGTTATGACTACTCGGTACTGATCTACTTAGTATGTCATGTCAGGTAATGAAAATTCTTCATGGATGGTAACCAGGTGATTAAAATAACTACGACGACTGTTTATATCATATCTAACCAAGGATTTGATACTGTGGTGTTGGGAAGGTTAATTATTTACTGTAGGTATTTCTTAGTAACTAGATGAGCCCCGCGGTTTTACCCGCGTGGTAAAGCTAGTCTGAAAGTCCCGTCAAAATCGGTTCTGCCATTTCAGAGATTAGCCGGAACAAACAGACAGACAGAAAGATATAATAAAAATATTTTGAATTGTGTACTTACCGTGTATACATATATATATGCGTTTAGTAAAAAGCGGTTAATTAAATATTACAAACAGACACTCCAATTTTATTTATTTAGATAGATAGACTAGGTATCCCCGTGGGGTTACGCGCGGTTAGGTTTGGAGTTACGCCGGAGAGCCACGCATCGGCCGGCGGTAATCGCTTACCATTAAGCGATGCGTCTGCTCGTTTGCCACCTACACCATAAAAAAACAGTAGTCTGTTTTGTAACAAATCAAAAATACCGAGTTTCACTACCCCTATTCGTTCCATGGCCGCATGGGTTGTCTTAAGAGCCGACTAAAGGGAACGAACTATGCAGGAACACATCAATGCTAAAAGAAGGAACACTTGAAACCAATCCTGTACTACCAATACCTGCGTGGTATACCTAGTAGGTAAACCATGGTATAAAAATACAGGTATAGCATTCCGAGATACATAGAGGACGAGATGACGTCATCATCGCTATCGCTGGTTCAGTGTTACCAGTAGTGTGAAATAATAACTCCCCAACCACCATTATTCCCTTTGTAAATTCGATAGAACAATAAAGTTTTACGTTATCATAAATTTAAATTCAAATATTTTGTTATATTATGTACACAAAACAGCAATTTAAATGCATTTAACATTTTTTTTAATTAGAATGGTGACTGAAAATATTTCCATCATTTCATGTTATCTACACTATTATATAATTATAAAGAGGTAAAGTTTGTGAGTTTGTGACGTTGTAGGGGGTAATCTCTGGATCTACTGAACCGATTTTGAAAATTATTTTACCAATAGAAGGCTACATTATTTGTGAGTAACAAAGGGTAGGTATATAATAACCCGGACAGTGGAAATTCTTTTTCGTGGCAGCCGGATTTGCAAAGTAAGTCGGAGAAAAATGTTTTTACCGCCCAACGAAGTGGGCACAAGTCAGCTAGTGTTGCTATAAAGTAGTAACTGGATAGTGACGTCACCCTGGATAGCTTTTGGATTGTTGTTATACCATGGCTAAAACCTCCTTTCGAAAGGGAGGTAACAATAGGTATATGCCCAGCAGTATACTATTGAAAGCTGTTGATGATACTTAAATGTATTGTGTACTTACTTATAAGTCATTGAGTGATTGTAAAATTTCTGCATTCCATTGCTGTTATGTACCTGCAAACACCTCTCGAGACTCCAAATGTAGGTATGTATTTAATTATCTCAAGTTGTTTACTGGACTAAAGAAGTAAAATCACATGTTATGTTACCTACTAAAGTTTTATTATAGGAAATAAAATAATAATGAAATCTGTAATTGTATATAATATATGTATACACCTCAACAAAGTCTAGGAACATTTTATATTTCATCAAATATTTAAAAATCTAAGAAGAATTTTCATAGATACTAAATGGAAGAAAAGTAGCTTATTTTAGGACTTAATAGAATATACTTCCTACTACTTTCTTTACGCTGCCCTTTTTGTTTGTCCATCTGAAAATGTGAATTTAACTAACCTTCCCCTTCCTAATGTGGGGAGGAGGGACTCAAAAATGGTCAGCCTACTTGTGAGTCTTGGGTTGCAGGTTCAATGTCCGTGGCGGCTTTTGTCACTTACTATGAAGCGAGTTGACAGCGCTTTCTTTACTTATCTAAAAAAAACATCAACCATTTATTACCCGATTACGGCGAAACCAAAAGGGAGGGTAATATTTTTGCCAGTCTATGTATGTTTATATGTTCCACCGTTAGTGCCTATTGAATCAGGTGTCATTAGATTTGTAATAAGAGCGCGGGTGACATAGCATAGGCTATACAAATTCCGTCAAAGTTTACGTCGGGTATAGTCTTTAAATCTTATTCTGGTTGTGTGTAGGTACATTTGGACTTGAATACGGAAAGAAAGTCTTTAAGTTGAGAAGGCAATGGTTGAAGGGGTGTTGCTCATGTGGATAAATTAGGGAGCGTAAGATACAACACGCAGCTCGAGAAGATCTGGGTCGCATACCTGAACTAGAACTCGTTGTTGCCAGGTGGCTCGAACCTTGTTACTTTAGTTATCTACACATATACAATTATTGGCAATGACTGTTTAATTTATTAACGAGGATTTTTAAACCACTCAGGCTAGAAACCAAATGTTTGTATGATTTATAAATATTTGTTTCGGAGTTTGGGTATTTTCTATGTATAATATGTATGTATTTACAAAAAAAGGTATACATGTATTTATATCAGTAGGTATTCAGTAGTTAGTAGAGCCACGCCGATTTGTGTGTGGTGTGGGTCACCATACTGCATTGTTGCATTGTCTGCATTCGCAGTGACTATGGTGACCACTACTCTTGGATTCTGCTTGTGCTTTCCATCAGGCAGAGTAGAGTCATTATGGCCGGGCCAAATATATAAAAATAATATCCCTTGCCTAGTACCTACCAAGTAACAAACTTTTCTTAGATGTGCCCTTGTGTGTCAAATGTTGGAAAATTCTTATTTATTTATATTTTATGGAGGATTTAGAGCTACTAAATCTAAATACAATCAACCAATAAAACAGACAGCCAATGACTAATCCTCGCTTATATAAAACAGAATGAAGCTTGAGACCTATTCTCTAAATACGAGGCAAACCATCGCAGCAAGTCACCGTGGATACCCATTCCGTTTAATTTCAATAAAAGAGTATCATGATCTATACTGTCGAAGGCCTTGCTATAGTCAGTATAGATCACATCAACTTGCTTACCTCCATCCATGTTCTCTGTGATGAAATCATTTAGCAAGGCAAGATTGGTTACAGCTGCCCTTTAAGAAACCGTGCTGAGAAGGACTGAAATATTTTTTAAAGCCATATAGCCAATACTTGGTCATAGTGATTATTATTATTTTATCATCTGATTATAATATCGTGAGTACCAACTAAGAATACACTTTACGAAATTTCGCTCTTTTTTTTTACTGACGGGGAAAATCCCCTCGGATCTCCGGCTACTCATACGCTGAGGAGCCAGGTATATGGTGATTCCACTAAAAACCAGCGGCAGGTCTCTGAGAAGGATCCGGACCATGTTATTTCAGGTCCCCCAGTCCCCTCCCAGGATGGCACCAATGATTAAAGGGGTAAAATAAAGGACGAATAGTTAGAGTTAATATCAAATGTTAGAAACAGGAAATAAGAAATAGTGAAAAAATAGTGCAATAATATAATTGATTTCATTATGGTGATGAATCAAGAAACAGTTCAAATCCCAAGCCGCTTTTAAATTTTAGTATACCGAATCTGAGAAATACCTACTTAGTTGGTAGTAAATAATTATAAGTCTACATTTTCCCACGTAACTACCCTATGCGTCACAACAATAATTATAAAGATGTAAACAAAAACGAACCTTCTCTTAACAGAAAATACAGCTCTTTATGGGTTAACAGAGGGCTGTAAGGGTGAAGACGAGTTTGTCCGAAGATTGTCGAGCACGGCCGATCGCCTGCAGCGAACAGGTGTTCTATCTATACATCTTGATGACCGGACGCAATAGCTTTCAATATCTTGATACTTTAAGTTTTATAATTGGGCTTAATTTTCTTCAGTTAATTTGACTTAAAGTAAAATCTAAGCTGAATAATAAGTACTTTATTAGATTGTAAAGTCAAATTATCACACATTTTTATTAAGTATTATTTCAATACATTAATTTTTTATTCAATTCAATACATTCAATATTTAATAAAAAGTGGAAGTAACAAAATAAAATAATCTTTATATTATAAGAGTATAAAATAATATGACATTCGATACACCTATTCTAGAATGATTGAATTTTATATTTTTAACGAATTGTAATTATGAAAATAAAATAATCTTACGGATGTCTCTTAACAAAATGTATTTCTTGTTCATAGAAAATTTCTAGAATAGAATAGAATAGAAAATGTTTTAAGAGCACCAAGAGGTATGTCAGGACCGTAGGATATGGAGATTGAGTGGATCCTGGGTGTTTTTTGTGCGTTTTATCCATGTTTACAAAATTCCCCGCGATACAAAATAATTTCCTAGAGTGGAAGTTGCCTTTTGAAAAAAATATTGTTCTTCAAGTATCAAAACTCCACGGCTACAGTATACATCTCACGTGGATGCAGGCCAATGTAAGGGTTAATAAAGAATGTCGGTCGTTATGTCTGTTAGTACTACCAAAATATATACCTACATATATAGATACTAATTGTACATTGTACTTTCCTGCGGATACTGCACTAAGTCTTAATTAGTGGTGGTTTTAAATGAATATTTGTAGTTATATATTTAAAGAGCTAATAGTTTTTGTGTTTTCAAGATAGTAGAGCCACGCTGACTTCAGCACGAAGGGGCCGGCTCGACCGGGACGGTACTACCCTCGCACAGAAGACCAACTTAAAATGACAGCATTCGTGCTGTCGTACTTCGTTGTTGAGTGTAAGACCTGAGGTCCAATAATGCAAAAGCATCTCAATAGGCCGCCACAGTGTGGGTCGCCATGCTGCATTGTTGGATTGACTGCATTCGCAATGAGTTGCTGCAATTACTCTTGGATTCTGCTCATGCTTTCCATCAGGCAGAGTAGAGTTACTTTGCCAGGCTCATACACAAAAAAAGTGTATCCTACTAGTAGTAGTACTAATATAATATGTACTTTCATTTAAATAACACGTAACAGTAAAATAACGTCAGTCACTTAACAGGTGATCTGATTTAAAATAAGGCAGTGCCAGACTGCTATATTTTTAAATGCATACATTTTATAGAATAACTAGCTGACCCGGCCACGCGTTGCTGTGGCTAAAGTTTTTGTTATATTACATTACTAGCGACCCGCCCCGGCTTCGCACGGGTGGATTTCAAATGCCCCCACCGACGACACGATTCGTGCATTTTAAATCTGTAATATCTTTGAATATATTCATTTAACTTAGATACTGTAAAGGGCCATTTTGATCTATATTAAATGCACAATGTATTTAATTTGACTGCCTCGTTGGTCTCGCGGTTGTCGTGTGCGACTGCTGATCATGAGGTCTCGGGTTCGATTCCCGGGTCGAACCAAGTGTTTGTATGATCTACAAATATTTGTTTCGGAGTTTGGGTGTTTTCTATGTATAATATGTATGTATTTACAAAAAAAAAGTAATATATGTATTTGTATCAGTTGTCTAGTACCCATAACACAAGCTCTGCTTAGCTTGGGACTAGATGGCGTTGTGTGTTAGATGTCCGAAATATTTATTATTTATTTATTATTATATAATTTACTTAATTGTATAAGGATTCAGTCTGTATTGCTTAAAATCGCTTCGTAAATAAGCTATTATTTCTCGAAATAAGAAAGGAATAAAAAATGGTTGTTGTGCGTTATCCCTAAGAGATAGACATATACCGTCGCGGACTTTTTTGTAGATCTTTTTAAGGTATACAATACTGTAGTACATTATTTTGATCTATCTAGTAGGGTGCAACCAGCGTTTGCAATGTAAGCGCAAAAAATGTGTTTATTTGCTACATCACATTAGAAACCTCGAAAATTAACAGTATTTCCATACTATATTATGCATTTACTATACATAAAAACCTTCCTCTTGAATCACTCTATCTATTAAAGAAACCTACATCAAAATCCGTTGCGTAGTTTTAAAGATTTAAGCACACAAAGGGATATAGGGACAGAAAAAGCGACTTTGTTTTATACTATGTAGTGATAGTAAACAATCTAAGAGGAACAATGCTTATGCTAGCTTATATGACACGTTCGTAGATTTACCATAGCAGCGCCATCTATTGATTACTTAACCCAGTCGAAAGGTATCGACATCTGTTAGAATCATTTGGAGTTAACAGATAATTGTGACTGTCAAATAATAACAGACAAATAATTAGCAATAAATTAAAATTGCGACTATAATTTGAGATTTAAACTATCCTATCTCTCAAGTTGGATCGAACTGCACATGGTGTGCAAATTTTATTATAATCGGTTAAGTGGTTTAGGAGTCCATTGAGGACAAACATTGTGACACGAGATTTATATATATTAAGATTACCGGACAAATAATGTTGCTCATCACACGACTATCTCTCTCGGGTGAGAGTCGTACCCACTACCTTCAGACCAGTGAAATATCAGAACTATTATTCATTCCAACTTTGGTCATTTCTATTTTTGATGTTCAAAATGTTTTGGTAGATTGCTATTTATTGATTTTTTTTATCTGTATTATCAAATATGTATTACTACAACACTCGCCTGAAGATAAACTGCACAAGTTACTTGACCGAAACTTACCGAAGATGATCAAACCGTGTCCGCAGCAATTAAAATTGATTTTTTAATCATTCCCGCAAACGATAATAGACGTGAAGATAGAGGTGAAACTAAACGCCTATTAGTAAGCGTTTAGTTATCATCGAACAGTGTCGTCATCGCCGTGACGTCATGCGCGACTGCGCTTTTGGCCATCCGACGCGCTTGTACTCATTATAATTTATTAAAGTGATTTTTAGCATTTTTCAATATCAGACTTTCAAAGTTTCAATATAACATACTAGCTTTTGCCTGCGGCTCCACCCGCCTGTATTTATTCATACCGGCATCGATCGTAGACGATCGATCATGCGATCGATGCATACCGGTATATAGTAAGTAGCCTATAAGTTAATCTAATGTTTAAGCTATAAAGTTTCAGGTAAATTCGTTCAGTAGTTTTTATAAAATTAGTAGGACAGGATATTGAAGTCATGCTTTGGCATATATGAGCTTATTAACCACGATGCCAACAACAAATGAATAGGTTATCACACGGACGAAAAGCTTGATAAAATTGTTAGTTTTTCCTAGAACTATAATGGATTTTAGATAATACTTTAAAAGTATAAAATAACAACCAAAATTGGTAACTGGTTACACGTGAAATTTGGAATATAAGTAGTACCTACCTGAGAGGGGTAGGGATGGCAAACGGTAGGAGGAGGGCGAATGGTAAAAAATATACATTTGATGGAGTGTAGTTTATCTTACAACTGGGAAAACAGGCTGAAAAAATATCGTGCGCCAAGGAAAATATTCGTAAATGAAAAAACAGCAGTCGCTCGCCAAGTGCCGCTTAGGGTTGTCACGCGGACTTTTATATTTGAACCCAATTTGAGAGTTATCTTATGTCGCAGGGCTCGTCCGCCATACGTGGTGTCAAATATGGTTTGGCGTCCGACGGTAGCACAACCGCACAAACACTCCACAGTTTGCTTACAGCTATTGAGGTTGTTCTGTTAAGTCATTAGTATTTTATATTATTGATCTGATATTTTAATAAATAAATAACTTTTTGAATATCTTAAAAAATTTAGTCAATTTCATCTTTTTTTAACACGCTTTTAGTAGCTTCATCTGTATGTTTGTTAGGCTTCGACTTTTGTAAGCGTGTCTTTTAGTTTTTTTTACATTTCATTAATATAAAATTCCATTAACTTATTAAGTTAAGTAAAAGTGGCAATCCTATTAAATGTAGCACACGGTTCTACACAGAGACAGTAGGGACACCCGAACGTTAAATGAGAGTAAGCAGACCTCTAAGCACTTCAAAACACTATAAGAGATTTATGATTTTAATATTTTCTATTTTCATAACATTGATCCACAGAGTAGCAAAAAAAGAGGATTACTTATGGTGTTTTACACATACTTATCCCATTTTTTGATAATCTATCTCTATATATAATCTATCTATATATATAAAAGAGGAAGGTGACTGACTGACTGACTGACATACCCAGAGATCAACGCACAGCCCAAACCGCTGAAGCTAGCTTTTTATTTTATTAATATGAAGACTAATAAAGTCTAATAGGAGTTTCTTAGTTAAATGGTCTAGTCTAAGGCTGAAATTTATAAAACGTGTTTAGACTTTGCTCAGACTTTGCTTACGCTAAACTTACTTAAGTTCATGCTCAGTGTAATCTTAGCATTTTAATTTATAGTCCTTTGGGCTAAGTATTACTGAGTGTTTAGCTCACGAAAAAATGTTTAACGTTTCAATTTGCATAGCATATTTATTTAAATAATATGGGTATTTCAAAAACATATTATTTTTAAAATAGCTGTAATAAACTAAAATATTAGTAATCTTATAATCTTTATTATATATTTGTATTTCAATAAATTGAAAGCGTTAGTTTTATTGATTTTAAGTGAAAAAGAGCCAAAATAACACATGTACAAGTAAAACAAAATGTATCTTTGACTTGTCAGTCAAATGTCATAACAATATTTGAGATGGTCTCGATTCCTTTTTTTTTTTTTTTTTATATTTGGCCTGCCAAAATGACTCTACTCTGCCTGATGGAAAGCATAAGCAGAATCCACGAGTGGTGGCCACCATACTCATTGCGAATACAACAATGCAGTATGGCGACCCACACTATGGCGGCCTAGTGATGCTTGTGCATCTTTTAGTCTAGTCAACAAGTATGGAACTTGTTGACTAGACTAATTAGGCCTCCGGTCTCGCACTCACCAACGAAACACGACAGCACAAACGCTGTCATTTTACGTTGATTTTCTGTGCGAGGGTAGTACCGCCCCGGTCGAGCCGGCCCGTTCGTGCTGAAATCAGCGTGGCTCTACTACCTTTACCTACACCTACAATTACATATTAGTATATTTAACAATTTCTAGAAAGAACTTTTTACTTTGACCCTGGCATACCCTTACGGACTTCTGTCACAACGTTTTCAAACTAAATTACGGCTTTTTTACCTTGACAATCGAACCATCTTTCAAGTTCAGTTCGAGTCAAGGCTTTCGGTGACTTAGACTATGCTAAGCATTTGCTCAGCTTGAGCTAAGCATAATGACTATAAATTTCAATGCACACTTAACTCGTGAGGTAAGTCTAAGCAAAGCCTAAGCACGCTTTATAAATTTCAGCCTAGGAGATTGTTGTAAGAAACGTGAGTTTATTTTGAGTTCCCGTTAGTTATCCGATATACTCGTATTATTCAAAAATAGTCTCTCCAGGAGTGATCTCTTTATATTGGAGATGGCAAGCATGCAATTCTTTAGTTACTTTTCACGAAGAGAGTGAGAATACTGGAAGATCAAACTCCCTAAATCTGGAGTGCAAGGGCGGCAATGCACTTATGGCGCTTGAATTGTAGGAATTATATTAAAAAAAAAATGTATGGCCCTGCCAAAATGACTCTACATTGCCTGATAGAAAGCATAAGCAGAATCCAAGAGTGGTCGTCACCATACTCATTGCACCCACTCAATGCAGCATTGTGACCCACACCATGGCGGCCTAGTGAAGCTTTTGCATCATTGGGCCTCCGGTCTGGCACTCACCAACGAAACGCGACAGCACAAACGCATTCATTTTACGGTGATCTTCTGTACGAGGGTAGTACCGCCCCGGTCAAGTTGGTCCTTTCGTGCTGAAATCAGCGTGGCTCTACTACCTACTGAAAGTTTCTATAAACGGTGGTGATCTGTCGTCAGGTAATTCATCTACTTGTTTGCCACCTATACTATTAAAATATACACAACCATACAGAAATACCAAGCATATTTTATATATTGGTTTTCAAACTAGGATAGAAATGCCTACTTAAATAACAAAAGCAGTTCGTAGCAGTCCAATGACGAAACCGGCTACACAGTAGAAGCACGTTGTGTTACAAGCTTAAAAAAATCACCAATCACAGTTTATCATGAAGAGTGTTGCCATACTTTTAGTATAAAAGGTCATATAAACAAGCATAATTACTGATCCAATTTTCAACACATCCCCCAGAGTGGGGGGTGAAGGGGTGGCATAAGAAGCGCTTCCATTGTTATTCTTCGCTTACCGAGCTCAATATTTTCCGAGAGCCTAAAACAACACGCTACAGGGAGATTTTAACCAGTGTTTTTTTTTATCGTGACGCGACGTCGCTTCATTTGATGTGCCTATTATCTTAATAATCTTACCCTGGAACGCTCACAGGAACGTTCCAGTCCTAATAATTGGTTATATTTTGTGTTTTTTTGGCCATTTTCATTATAGGTTTTAAATTGAGTTCTAGTTTAGGTTCTTTGGTCTGTTTGTATTATATTATTATAGTCTACAATTTGTTTTACGTTAGAAATATGTTTCGGTTTTGGTAATTGAGGAATGTTATATTTAATTTGCTAAAGGTTTTTCAAACATTATGTTGGAAAGTATGAATCCTAGTTTTTTGGTTTTGGACATATTCTTATACATACGGACAAGTAAAAATATTGATTCTGCTTTTGTATTTTATGTTTTTTTTAATCCTATATTGTGAAGATTGCGGGAAGCCGTTGGATGAGGCAGCACAGGACCTGTTGTTGTGAAAAGCCTTAAAGGTGGGCTATGTCCGACAGTGGACGTCATTCAGCTGAGATGATGATGATAGAAAAGTGAAAAATAGCGCTACAAACATTATGTTACATACATTTGGGACATATGACGTCATTTACAGCTATTGGCGCTACTACTGAACGATGGTATTTCCCAAGAGCTCCAACTATCCCGGTCTCTGGCATCCACATCCATCCGCTGCCAGCCAGTTTCTCCAAATCGTCGGAACATATAGAACACTAGGGAATCCATCACGTTCATCACATTCACGTTCGTTACATACCAACAGAAGACAAGTAACTAAAAATTCACTTTAGCGTGAAATTGCCAATTCACAATCCACAATGTTTTATAAACACCAATAACCTTATAATCATACGGCTACTGTACTTATTTGCGAATATAGAGGCAGTCACGATTGCTCTAAACCAGCAGGAGGGTTCTCTATTCACCTAACTACTGGCGACGGCAGTTTACGTACAGTTAGAATCGGTAATGAGATCTACTTTGCCAATAAAGATGCTGTCACTGACGCACGGCGAGGCGTGAAGCGCGAGGTGACCAGTTACCTCCGAATGACTCATTACAAAAACCTCTTTGGTGAGTGGTTGAGGAAAATTGCGTTTAACAGGGAACTGTTTCTCTCGTATACATGATGCAATCTAAGCTGTGCCGAGGTTTAGGATAGGAGAAAATGTATAGTAGAATAGGACGGGCTTTCTTGCGTCCTTTCTTTTTTCATTTTTAAATGGTTGTTTATGTATGTGTATATTATAGTAACTACAGAGATAGTTTTTGTTATATAGCGGGGCTTATTCGCGATACGATACGATATTCCGAAACGGCACGCACACACGTAATTTTTGGGGCAAAAGAGCATAATATACTTTTTAACCGACTTCCAAAAGGAGGACCGCTTGGCACCGACTTATGCAAATAATAGTGTTTCATCAATATTAAAGGTTTGTATATTAGGTGTATTTAATTCAATCTTTATTCAGTTATTTTATATTTTTTAGATTTTGAAGTCGGTTTTTTTAAACGAAGGTTTTTTTTGTATTAAGTTACAATCGACTGCCGCTTCATCATTGTCTGTTACATACAAAAGCAGTAACTACAAGGATCACTTGACGACTCACCTAACTCATTATCAAGTAGGCTTGCACACAGAACAAAGATGTGCTCTAACAGCCTAAATATTAAAAGGCTCATGAGAGCCGATGTGCTGAATTGCTGAAGGCAGAATGAACAGTGACTCTTTGTCAGGCACGAGTTTTTTAATCCCTTGTAACTCATCTGATTATGGTCTAGGTGACTGATCGCATGTATAAAAAATGTGATGTACCCTCCTATCAACCTTTTTAAAACAGGCCTCATAGGTATGCAGAGACGTATTAAACGCCCAAAAGCCAAGTAATTTAAGACTTCTTGTTGACTCCAAATTTTCTAGTTTGATAAAATAATTTTTGTTTAAAGTGTGTATTTAGCTTTCTTCTTCTTTCATAGTTAAAGAGACAGCAAATTTAAAACAGTTTGACCCAGTCAATGAAGCAAAACAGGGAGGATATTAGACCGAAACCATCTCATGTTAAGAGTTTTTTATTCAAAAATGTATAAAAAGGGCATTTAATACTTTTTGTACATAAATTTGTTCTTGTTTGCGACAATTTTAGAAACTTCTTTTTAACCGACTTCGAAAAAGGAGGAGGTTATCAATTCGACTGTATTTTTTTTAAATATTTGTTACCTCATAACTTTCGACTGGGTGGACCGATTTTGATTATTTGGTAAATGGTACAGGATTGAAAATACTAGTTAAACCTGAATTCTGCATAAAATATGTACTTACTCTAACATAGATACATAGGTAATATGTACCCATCTCCTATCAAGTCCGAATGCGTTTTTCACGCTTTTATTTGTTTCACCCACACCCACAACCTCAACAACTCGACTATGATATATATATATATGCAGCTTAAGCATTAGTTCATTATACTGTCTTACTGGCTGATGACGGAAAGTTTTATGTCACTAACCTAATCCTAATTTTTTCCTTCCTAAGTATCATTCATTTATACACCATCCAGTGAATTGAACATATTTTTCAATGCAATGATGCAAGGGTGGCGTAGTGGTTTAAGCGTTAACCTCGCCCTTTCCTACGGCGCTGAGTGTTATAGGTGCGATGCCCACATGGGACAACACTTTGTGTGTGAACCATAAATTGTTGTTCTGAGTCTGGGTGTTCGTAGTTTACATGTATGTTTGGAAAGGTCCTCGTGGCAGACAATATACACACATCAAAAGTGTCTAGGGATCAACATATATTTTTGCAATAACTTTTCTCCTGATTGATATTAATTAAAATTTTCTTTAAGGATTCATCAAATAAAGTGTTTTCGTTTGTCACAGTAACGATAAACCAAGTCACCTTTGCATTAATAAAGAAATTTGCCATTTTCCTAATAAAGGGATTTCTGACATTTGAACCACTAACATTAAAGTTCGAAAAAAAGACTAAAATAACAGTTTTCTTTAAAATTTTATTAGGTAACTTAAACAATTAATAATCCGTGTTTCTACCGCGAACACTAACAACACAAGAACATCGGTTTGGCATACTCAAAATGAGTTCATCCAAATCACGCTGTGGAATGGCCGCCCATGTTCGTTGCAACAACAAAAAAAGGTCTTCTTGCGACTGGATACCCTCCATATTCGGCAGAGCTCTTCTCTGTAGCATATCCCATGCATGCTCAATCGGGTTCAAGTCTGGCGACTGAGCAGGCCAGGGCAGGACATTGATGTTAGCTGCGGCGAGAGTCTGTCTTACAACTCTTGCGGTGTGCGGTCGTGCATTATCATGCATTAACTGAAATAAGGGACCGATTTGCACTTGTAGAGGAACGATGACGTCTGATACAATCGTCTCAGCATAAATTTGAGCGTTGAGGTTACCTCTGATCCAAATCAACTCAGTTCTTCCGCCGATCCAAATACCCGCCCATACCATGATGGTTCCACCACTATAAGGATGGACTTCCTGGCAGGATTTTAATCGCTGTTGGCGTCCAGGGGTTCTCCAGTGTCGTATACGTCTTGTATCCGGTCTCATACCAAAACGAGACTCATCAGAAAAGCACACGAAACGCCATTGTTCTTCTGCCCAATTTCTGTGTTCAAGAGCCCATTGATATCGAATCCTACGATTGTGCATTGCTATAGGTGGTACCCGTAGCGGTCTTCGGGAATGAAGGTTCACTTCATGCAAGCGGTTTCTGACTGTTTGGTCGCTAATTAAGTTCCCTGAGAGTGATGAAGCCTCACGGCTTACATCATGGCGGTTATTGTTGGAGCTCTTCGAGTTAAGATTTGAATGTATCGGTCTTGTCTCCGTGTGGTGCAGCGATACCGTCCTCCATGGCGCTCAGCCACGGTACCAGTGCTTCGGTAACGTGTCCAAAGTCGACTGATAAAACTCTGACTTGTATTCAGAGCTAAAGCCACAGTACGTTGCCGGGAACCAGCTTCTATCATTCCCACGGCTCTGAGCATTTCTTCCCTGCTTAAATGACGTCGCCGCTCCATAATAACGTTGGTTTTAATCAGTAGTAGGGAAACAGTAGCACTAATAATGTCTTCAATGCGTTGTATGTTTTAATAGGGAAAATATTGACAGCTGATTTTCATCTTTTACTCGAATTTGATTGACAGTTCCTGATTCAAATTATGAAATGCACCAAAAAGGATCCATATAAATTTATAAAATCATAAATTTATTACAAAGCCACATCTCAATCTCAAGAAATCCGCATAAAAATGCTTGATCCCTAGACACTTTTGATGTGTGTATTTCTAGTGCGTGAATTGTCTTTAAAAGAAAATGCGTCTATCGTACATTTTGAAAACATTTTGAAAGTGTAATTAAAAGTACCCACTTTTAATTACACTTTCAAAATGTTTTGTAAAGTATGAGTGTTAAAACAGAAAGATAAAAAATACTAGCAATTTTTTGTATGTACCCATTGCTTTCGAATATTCAAGAAACTCAACTAAAGCTGGATAATAAAATCGTAAACTTGTAAATTTTGCCGATCTTACTTTAAAAAATTATTAAAATTTTAATGGTTGACTAATCTACACTTTCATCAATCGAGTTTCAAATCGATTTTTGCATAGTGTCGCCGGCTCGCGCCTCGTGGATCAATTCACCGCGCGTGGACTGTCACGCACGTTCTGCCTCTGATCCCGATGCCCACTCGATTGGATATCGATTCACATTTTTCTTATTGGAACCACTTTTTTTAAATCTTTTGTAGAAGGCGCCAGTTTTTTGGCTCGCGTCGCGCTTGTCTCGAAGCAATCTCTTTGGTAAATTCTTTTTTTATAGTTACCTATTGTCGATGGCCAGTGCAACGTTGTTTTTGGCTATATAGAGACCGTTGATTTTTAATGGTTGAATTAATGTCTGCCGGTGCCCGTTACTGTTTTCTTTTTCAGTAAGATTTAGTAAGGTTAACTTTTTATAACATTTTCGATACGCAAAATATAAGAAATTTTAGATAGCTTTCGACATTTACTTTACTAAAGGTAAAAAAATAATTAAAATAAATATAATCTGAAACTAAAATAGCTTTAAGAAAGTCAGTTAGAAATATTGAACTGATTTTCTTTGTAAAAACTATGATTGATCCGAGTTTCGACTTCGATTAATTTTATATCAAATTTTTAAAAACAAATAACTTTATGGAAATGAATTCCTGTCCATGTTTTCTTCTTCAAAAACTTTAGAATTTTTCATAAAAGTTTTATCATGTTTCAAAAGCTTTTTAACCGACTTCAAAAAAAGGAGGAGGTTCTCAATTCTACTGTTTTTTTTAAATATTTGTTACCTCATAACTTTCGACTGGGTGAACCGATTTTGATGATTCTTTTTTTATTTGAAAGTTGGTGCTTCCCGAATAGTCCCATTTAAATTTGGTCCAGATTGAAGTCGGTCTTTTTTGTTAAAATTTGTAATTATTCCATTTTTTTATCATCTTGGGTGATATCACACTAGGGCCATTGATAAGACCGTATTAGGATAGAAATCGACTAAAACCTCTTAGTGTACCAAACTACGACCTATCCTCATAGTCTACCTAGTTGTGACCGCTAATAGGTGGTAAGCACTTCGTTTAATTAGATGAATTAGTTACGCCAACATATATTGCTCTTCTACACAGATTAAAAACGAAATATTTCTTACTTACAGCCTTAGTTTACCTTAACCTAAACTTTGAAAGATTATGTAAATACGACAAGGTACCCACACAAACTCAAAAGCACGGATACACGCACACACAGTAACTTTACTTGTTATCATTCTTTCATATGTATATCTTTTGTATGTATTTGACCACTCACTTGTGGACGAATTAGAATGTCAAGATTTACAATCACCACAATCATTTGCTTTGTACTTTGTTTAATTTTTGTAGCTCAAAACTCATAAGACTAAAACAATCTTCAATTCGCCTAGGACGACGTACATATGTGTAGTATATAGTTTACACATGTGGCTGTGAGGCTAAACATACATGTAAAACCTTCCATCTAAGAATGATTCTGATATCTTTTCATTACGGCGTCCGCAAAAAATCTCGGCAGGTAGTTCAGCCCGTTGATCGTTGCAAGTTTATTCGGCAGCAGCGCCTCGGGTAGTCACCTGTCGTGGTCAGCTCGTTATCGTCACGCGACCACTCCTCGCGTGAAGCGCACTGCGATTACTAACCATGTATATTAACCACACTGATGAGGTACTGCCACTTAATGCTTTTTAAAACTTACAAAAAAAAAGTGTTATAATATTCTTGATTGTATGTCCGAGTTGGAACGGATTAAGGACATGGAGTGTCATCAGGTTTATTCATTCCGTAGTTATCGTAAGTAAGAGCTGAATGCGAGAGCAAACTACTCAAGACAAGAGCACCCTAGTCGCTTTGTTATAGCAGGTCTAAATCTCCTTTTTAGGAGAATTCTACTCCAGCGGTGGACTATTAGTGTGCAATTACAATGGCAGCGAGGCGGGCAGCGGAATCCGCTCGCGGGTAACCCAAACACATAAGGTGCACCAAGTGCGGGCGGGGCGGGTGAGCGGGAATCGCAGCGGGACAAGCGGTTGTCGCGAGCGGGGCGGGTGAACGCAAGTCGGTTTGCGTTTCCCGCTCGATTTGTTCTTGACATGTCGTTACCGACTGAAGATATAATAGTGCCGTATTGGCTCGGCCACCTTTGTGGATTTCTAGTGATTTATTCATTCGAATCGACTAGTAATTAAAAAGCTATGGGAAGAAATAAATATAATAAGCGGAGATTCTTATGGTAATTTAGTTATTTTCATTGTTATAATTATTAAAGTAATCAGTAATCAGCAAAGTCACTTCGTACTGCCTTAGCCTCATTGTGGAACTATTGTTATGTAGGTAGGTAAGTCGGGACCGCTCAATCGCCCCGCTGCAATTGTGTTCATCCAATGGAATGTGCGTTTTCCGCTCAACCCGCCACCCGCTCCCGCTACCCGCCCGGGGCCACTATAATTGCACACTTTTAGAGGCCATTGATGATGATGAATATGTTTCACACGTCAGTTTGCCAAGAGAAGAAAGGACATTGATAGTATAGTATGTGACGGTACATAGCGAAACAAAAGAAGACCAAAATATCACACATAAGTGAGAGAATGCAGAATCTTCTGCTTCACGGCTAGACAGAGCCTGGACCGCTGAACTGTTCTGCTTTGACAAGTTTAGTGTCCCGGTAGAAGAGTCAGGCAATTTAAACGTATATAATACTTTAATTTAAGTTTTTTTATGTATGACCCTTCCAAAATGACTCTACTTTGCCTGATGGAAAGCATAAGCAGAATCCAAGAGTGGTGGTCACCATACTCACTGCCAATGCAGACAATGCAACAATGCAGCATCGTGACCCACACCATGGTGGGCTAGTGATGCTTCTGCATCATTGGGCCTCCGGTCTCGCATTCACCAACGGAACACGACAGCGTGAAGGCTGTCATTTTACATTGATTTTCTGTGCGTGGGTAGTACCGGTCGAGCTGGCCCGTTCCTGCTGAAATCAGCGTGGCTCTACTACCTGTATGTAGTTAATTAGAATCAAATAATAATCAAATATAGTTAATTAGAATCAAATATAATTAGTTTTATTTAAGTGTATATTTCGGGAAGATCCAATCTTTATTAAAGGACAAAATGACCTATGTTAGTGTATGGCACTGCACTAATTGATTGGCAATGGCAAATTAAATAGGTACGTTGGCTTGTTTTTTGTTTCTAAAATGTTTCAAGTGTCCTCTTTTACTTCCGATTGACCAAAGAGTTCTCTTTATTTATTTTTTCATCATACAATTTCATCAAATCATCCAATTAGTTCTAAGTAAACGGGCTGTAATTTGAAAAAATACTGGTACTTCACAGAACTCATAAATGTTGTAATTACATATTTGTCTGTAATAGGTTATCTTGACCATTTCAAGTAGTAGATTGATGTGGACTTGAGTATTGTAGAGTTTTGATTAACGATAACATTTATATTTATTTTATATTCTAACAAGCTTTTATGTGACTTATTAACATACATCAAAACAAGCTTTCGTGTGACGAACACGATCGTTAGTTCTGCGTCTGGGTGTAATTTACCTATGATATGTATATGTTTGAAATGTGTTTGTCAGTTGTCTGATTCCCTTAGTGCGGGCTTTGCCTGGCTTGGAATCGGACGACTGTGAGTGTGAATTGCTAATGAAATCTTATCATTAATTTTCATATTTGTAAAACAATGTTGTAATGGCTCGCTACACGTATTGGGTAACTGTAAGTGTAGCGAGCAGTTGATATAAATAAATAAATAAATAAATAAATCAAATATTGCAAGTGAATTTTATTGCAGTTTCACTCAAGTGATTGTGTGGAAATGATTATTTTGTTACATCGGTAATATTGTAATAGTAATATAAATGACCTGATACGATATGTATCATAATCATCATGTTCATTACACAATATTTGTCTTGGTTGGGAATCGAACCTACAACCCATGGCTTAGCAGTCAGGATCACTAACCGCTAGCTAGACCGACTGGTCCGTCAGTAACTATGTCAAATTACCGTGACGTAGTAAGTGCTAGTTGATAACTGACCAATTAAGGATGAGGCTTTAGAAAGGCTGTCAGTCATTAATAGATTGATTGGGTGCAAAATGGCAAATGACCACCTCTTCTGATTTCAGTAATTAGAGCAAATTATTGTCTAGTTATAACATTTGAGAGAAAGTTAAATTGCCGATAACTATGTTTCATTAAAGTGGTCAGTAATAACCTCTCAAATCTTGAAGATAAATGCTTTAAAACCGAGTCTAATGAGTTACTGGAACTGCTTGACTGGATTGACTGATCATGAATTACTGAATACCTCGATCAGTACATTCAGTCTTGCCTGACGACCTATCTTTATAGGCGCCAGTTAGGGAATTATGACAAAAAAAAGAATGTTAAACAAGTACAAATTATTATAAATAAAAAACCCGACTGCGTCAATATTTAACAATAAAAACATATAAGTTTGACATATATTCGTAATCACCGTAAAAAATCTTTATTTTGATACCACACTCGATGTGTTTTGAAAACATTTTTTTTATATTACTTTTTGGCGCCAAAAATCCTTTTTTTTAATTTTTATGTACCCTGTGTCACTCTCACGACTAAGACGAATCTATTGACACCACTCACATAAAAATACGACAAGCCGTTTAGGCTCTAGGGCGTGCCAAAGAAATATACATACATACACTCGAAAAACATAACCCTCCTTTCGCAGTCGGGTAAAAAAGTACTAATTCATGCAGACTGTGGAGCAATTAATACAAGTAAAATTTTAACAAAATAAAAACCGACTTCAAAGTTCGACTCTATTTCTCTTGGATGCCATCATCAGATCTTAGTGTACTTATCATGGTACCACCGTTGGGATATCTCCTTTCCATTAAAAAAAGAATAATTAAAATCGGTTCATAAACGACGAAGTTATCCGCGAACACACATAAAAAAAGAAAAATATATACGGTCGAATTGAGAACCTCCTCCTTTTTTTGAAGTCGGTTAAAAATAGGTCTCATTCGTAGTGTAAGATTCAATAGTTTCTTGCCTAGGTAGGTAAGTTTTTGCCTTATGTAATAAAACAGATCAAGACATACATTATTCAGATCAGACAGTGATCCATAATGATATTATAAATTCAACTATTCGAGTACCTCTGTCTATTTTTCACGCTTTCATGGCTAATCAGCTGAACCGATTTGGACAAATTATTGGAGAAGGACATAGGCTATTTTTTGTCGCGATAACCGACGATCAGACACGCGGGTGGAACCGCGGGTAAAGCTAGTAAAATTATAACGTGGACAATTGTTGGACAGATCGAAAACGTGCTTAAAATACCTATGCAATGCATTCCCTATTGGGTAGACAAGACAAAACAATATCCGTGTTTCATTTGAAAGGAACTTACCTAAAAAAGTGTTAACAAACGGACGGACGGAGAGACAGACAGATTTAATAATAATGGAAGGTTGTTTAGAATACGAAGCCCAAAAAACAGCACTTAATTAAGCATACTGTACGGAAGCGTGCGCTATTAATTCCTCAAAAAAGATTGTTAAAGATTGAGAAGCAGCAAATTGACCAATTTGCTTGCAAGCTTGATAAATCGTATCTCACGAACTAAGTCACCTACAGTGCGGAGGAGTACTTGCTTTAACGCTTGCATCTTATTGTGAAAATTTAAATCAATATACATACATACTTCTTCTCTATCGTGTTATTCTTGACAGAGCTTGGTCATAGCTTGGTCACATAGATAATTATGTCTACGTCGTGGCGTCAGTGGACAAAGCCCTTAGTGCAGACTCCTGCTATCTCCAATTGTCAGACTGCCGAATACAGTCAGACATACGGCTTCCCATTGTAGATTTAACTTCGTCGATATAGCGCACGAGTGCCCTGCCGCGGAAACTGGTTCCATTTTACCTTCTCCTGCTCTGCCAGTCGCTCTATGGAGTCGCTATTCCGTCTATAGAAATCCTCCCGCATCTTATTTTACTACGATCATGTGACACGCCCACTGATTGGCCATTTTTTTTATCAATTTACAAGATTTTCAGTCTTTTTCAGTTACGTGTTAGATAATACAGCATTTTCTAAGCTAACCGAGAATATTTCGGTCCAGTAAAGATAAGCACTATATAATCTGAAGTATAACATATAGCTATGTATATAACGGTGTCAGTAGTTAAGCTTTCTCGTCAAATAATACCTTCTTTTGGAATTCCCAGTTTATATCAGTTTAAGATCAGCACGGCGGAACGAGCGCTAGACGATACTTTTTGTTTTATTACAAAAAGTATTTACTCGTCATAAGAATCTAGATATTTATAGCAAATCTATGGCAAAAATTATTTAATAGCAAGCTCATCTTAGACCATTGTCTAAGAAATATAATTTCATTAAATTAACATTCAAATATTTCAATTTTTATGCAAGAACATTATTTATTTCGAATTTTACTTTATATCGTATATTCATGTAGTTAATTTTTTTAATGATAAATGACTGTCAAACGGCTATATTATTGCAAATGGAAGCTAACTTCATTATAATGCGCAAGTAATAATAATACTAGTTCTGCTAGTAGATACACCTTGTTCATAACTTGTGTTTGTAAATTCTTTCGCGACAGACGGCACGAAAGAAAATAGCATCATCACCTGACGCCGATATGGTGGGTCGCTTCCATCCCTCATAATTGGGCCTTTGGGTATTATTACCAAACACGTACGTGAATTAAACTTTGTAAAACTTATAAATATAGTAGTGCCTTGGTGCGGGAATTGTTTGCAAAACAATAAATATAATCTATCTAAGACTGCAATTAACAATAGCGAATTATTTTTTTATAACTATCAATTAACCATGACACTAATATATAAAGGCGAAAGTTTGTGTGTATGTTTGTTACTTCTTCACGCAAAAACTACTGAACGGATTTGGATGAAACTTTACAGTAATATAGCTTATACATCAGAATAACACATAGGCTACTATTTGCCGTATTAACTGACAGCCGCAGGCGGAGCCGCGTGCAACAGCTAGTCACTAATAAAATAGAGACGATGAAGACCAGTATTTTCGCATTGTTTGTTTAAACATCACACACTATTTAAGTGCATTGAACGTCCTCAGTTTAAGAAACACATAGTTTTTATCATATAACCAATGATATATATAATACTAGCTGTTGCTCGCGGCTCCGCCCGCGTGTATGTCGGCCATCTGTCAAAGATTAGTAGTACCAACTCAGCAACCTTTGTTGGCTCACGCACAACACTTTGCTGAAGATCATGATATAATCAAATGCATAGTTTACGATTCTATAAAGGACATATAGACAAACATTCATTTTCATATATATAGATCAGTGCATATGTTGCAGTTTATTGATGCCCTTCTTGTAAAAATCAGCTGGACGGGAGGCAACAAACTCTTCAAAGGCATTTTGTACTGCCTCTCGGGAATTGAATTTTTTACCCACTAAAAAGTTGTCTAAATTTTGGAAAAAGTAATAGTCGGTAGGTGCAAGGTCTGGTGAGTATGGCGGATGAGGGAGAGCTTCCAACCCCAGCTCTTGCAGCTTGGAGACTGTCTGTTGCGCAGTATGGGGTCGCGCGTTGTCGTGAAGGAGCAGTGGGGACGACCGATTGACCTAAGCTGGTTGCAGATGTGCAAGCTTCTCCATCATTCTCTTCACAGTACACATCTGCATTAATGCTCATGCCGTTTTGTAAAAAGCTGTGGTGATTCACACCCGCACTAGACCACCAAACAGTGACCATAACCTTTTTAGGGGTCATTTTTGGTTTAGGGCATTGCTTTGGTGCTGAACCAGGGTCTAACCAACTTGCTGAGCGCTTTCGATTGTCGAATAGAATCCATTTTTCGTCGCACGTAACAATTCGTTTCAAAATTCCTTCATTTCTTTGCCTGTTGAGCAGCGCAAGGCAGGTCTCGACGCGTACGTTGCGTTGGCGATCGTTAAGGTCGTGGGGCACCCATCTATCAAGCTTTTTTACCTTGCCAATTTGTCGCAAATGGATCAATAATCATCAAAAACAAAATTAATTTGAATTTAGAATACAGAGCCATTACAAACTTTTTTTTAATTTGAAATGACCAGTACTAAAGAAAGGCAATTTCATAGGTAAAGACCTAATATGTTTCAAAACAAATTTGACTAGCGACCGAATTTTTTTTTTGATTCACTGAAATTTTAAGAAATACTTATTATTATATTATTTACGCTACGATTCTCACACCAAAGGAGGAATCCAACCCGGATAAAACTACCAGAAACGGCTAACAAGTCTTTTTATATCAGGTACGTGGTACATGTGATTTTTGTTAACCTAGAAGGTAGAACCTTGTTGTACACTTTCACAAATGCAATATTGGCCTTTACCATTTGTATGGTGGCGATTGTTTTTATTCCCACTGAATAATGATTGAAGTCACTTAACATTTTTGCCCAGTAGACGTTTCGGTATGGGCTTCCGTTGAACGAAGCGTGACCTATGCAGGCAGGTACAGTATACGAAGATATACGATTGATTAAAGAAATAACAATATATATTTTGGTGTGTGTCATCTATCGTCTTTAAATTTATTAGCTTGAAAATCTTTAAGAAAGGTTTGTGGAAAGGGTTTGAAGTTTGTGGCAAGAAGCTGGTTACTCTATTTGATTTGATTATGCGTACGTTAGGATAGAGTTGGTACCGATTCATGTTGCCCGGGGGGCGAAGTCCCAAGAGGCGGCGCGCCTGGCCACCAGGGGTGTTTATTTGGTGGTCGGGCGCATCGAGGCGCTGGGCGGACCGGGTGGCGGAGGCGCGCCTCATGCCGCCCTGATGTGTGACTGACTGAGGCCACTGATGGTCGGGACGGGTTTTCCCCTCCATCCGTTTCAGAGGACAACCGCGAGGAGGCGACGTACGCGTGTGCCGTACGTCGCCTAAATTGAGAGTTACTGGCAGAGGGTGCCCGCGTCAGTGCGGGCAGGTCCTGGGAGGAGTCTGGATGTGTTAGTAACATCAGTTCCCGCTTCCCTCCCGTCTCAGGCGCAGAGTGGCACACCGTGTGGTTTTAGTCGGTTCAATTCCGACACACCGCCCCGCCGCAAAGCCTGGTGGCAAAAAAATGCTACCGATTCATGTTGCAAAAGGCTCCACTGCTGTTTTCATTTAGCTGTGTGCATAACGTACAATGTTGTATATAATCATAAAGTTAGCTATTTCATGTACAAACAAAGTCCTCCGCCGCGTCTGTCTGTCTGTTCGCGATAAACTCAAAAGCTACTGCACGGATTTTGATGCGGTTTTTACCAATAGATGGAATGATTCTTGAGGAAGGCTTTCGTATATAATTTGTAAAAGTTTTGAATATAATGGCTATCTTATAACGATATTCGTTGAAGACGTCGCGTCGGAAAAAATTAAGCCGCACATCTTCTCGGAGTAACATAGACTATATTATATTTTCCGTAAAGAGCCCATGCGAAGCGGGAGCATGTTGCTAGTATCAACTATATTAGTAAATATATTAAACGTAAGATGTCGTTTTCTATGCGAAACTATGAAAAAAGATGTGTTAACCTCATTCACCTTTTTTTTAACTTTCCTTTATTCCTAGTTCATTTTTAGGGTTCCTTACCTCAAAAGGAAAAAACGTAACTCTTATCGGTTCATTTTGTTGTTCGTCTGTCAAGTTTGCCTCTCTTACGTAACTGTTTTTCATAATCCTGTTCCTTATGCTTATCTTTTAAACTTAATTTACATGCATGGCTACTAGATAAATAGCTTTTATAGTATTAAGGCTTTTCTTCGGTAGGCTATCTAAAATTTGCATGTTACTTTATTTCAGCGAAACATTAATGTGCTCTAACAATACTAGTATGAATATAACACTTTTGTATACCTTATTTAAAGCAAAAAAAAAATTATCATTTTTGAAAATTTTATTACTTTCAATGGTTCACAATCAAATACCTACTTTTTTTTTTCAATGAAATGGGTTAGTTCTAATTTATTTTTAAGGTAGCTAAGCTAGCTATGCATTTTTAACCGACTTCCAAAAAGGAGGAGCTTCTATGTTCCACTGTATGTATTTTTTTTTATGTATGTTCACCGATTACTCCGTCAGTTGTAGACCGATTTTGATAATTTTTTTTGTATTCGAAAGGGTATGCTTCCGAGGTGGCCCCATTGCTAGCATATCAGGATCTGATAATGGAATCCCAGGGAAATCGAGGGAAACTCTCATTTTTTATAGGCACATACTATGTTTTTCGTATATTTTCTGAAGTTACACCGGTATTTGCGTCTGGTAGTCATCATTTTATGATGATGAGCTGATGATGTAAGGTACAACCCCTTAACGGTTAGGAGTTGGAGGATAAATCTTTAAATATCATATGTATGTCGGAATGAGGGTATCCGAATAATAAAACTGTTACAAACATTTGCCACTATCGAAGGGTTCCAGTAGTCGGTATCTCTGTGTTTTATATCGTGTGTACGAGGCTATATTTACCAGTGGGGGAATTACTAGCCTAGGTGGCGAATTCCACAGGGGACCGCGGTGGAGTGAGCGTTGCCCCAACCCCCTCGTGGGGGTTGCTGATGGTGTTAGGTTGATTCGTATCCGTTTAGTAGTGATTAGTGTTTGGCTTTGGTCCAGATTGGCTGTATCTGTCATTCATGTTCTCGTTTATTCTTGTCTCCGACATGTACATATGTTACCTTTAGTCGTATTCTTTCAAATTATTTAGGTAAGCTGATGATGGAAGTTGGAAGGTACAACTCCTCAACGGATAGGAGTTGGAGGATAATTCTTTCAATTTCATACGTATCTAAAGACCTTCAGTCGTATACTTTCAAGTTATTTAGGTGAGCTGATGATAGAAGGTTAAACTCTTCAACAGCTAACTGTTGAAGATTAGATTAGATTGGATTAGAGGATGATTTTAATATTACACGTATGTATAGACCTTAATTTGTATTCTTGATGATTAAATTTGATGAAATAGTTCAACTTACTGCTTACCAACGATTGTTTGCACTAAAAACTGAAAAATAAAAACTTTTTATATAAAAAAAAACCGCCTTTCAAAAAACATCCAACGAAAACTCTCTGCCAAAAATACAGTTACAAGCGTAAAATAAACTGGTTCTTCATAAATTGCCTATACCTAATTCTTTAATTCATTTAAATAGTAGTATTATAATGTGTGCTAGGTACCTAGAATCTGTTTGAAGTCGGTGCTAAGCCAAAAATAATACAAACGAACAATTACAAAAGTCTAAGCGATAGTCACTTGGCATGAAGAACCAGTTTATTTTACGCTTGTAAGTGTATTTTTGGCAGAGAGTTTTCGTTGGATGTTTTTTGGAAGGCGGTTTTTTTTAAATCAAGCTAATTCAATTACATCTGATATCTGTTACTACGCCACATACCTACCTCATAATAAGAAAGCTACCGGTAAATACCAGGGAACATTTTATATAAACTTCATTCGATGCTATTATATCAAATAATATCTCTACGCTTAACTTTCGGAACATCTAATCGATTACCATCGTTGTATGAACCCGTTTAGATCAAATTGTCTTCAAATAAAATTGTTGTAGAATTCGATAGGATACGGCTCAGATTACAAAAGAAAGCCAGATGGAACGTTCTTGTCAAATAAGACGCCCGTCGATTGATTTATTTTAGTGTGCGTGACAGCCGGTGCGACACTGTAGGAACACGTACATCTTTGTGCGCGTAATGATACCATACGCAGTAAAAAAATCCCTATTTTTTATAAATATTAAGATTAAAAAAAGTTATTTTAATATTTAAGAACTTTAGATATTATGGTTTTTATTTCAGTTACAGTAACATACTGTGGAGTTTATGTGTAGTCAGTGGACTAATGTACCTGAAATTCGGGAAATAACAACACGACTAAAGGTATTGTACGCTTTTACTGCGAGATAAGTATTTTACAATATAGGAATACAATTATTTATATTTCACTGCCAGGAGTTCTTGACTCCACGACCCTAGCAGTCTATCTTCTCTTCAGAGGTTGTATAACTCTGCACATGAAGGCTTAAATCGCCACAATAGTATGCAAACTCTCAGCAATCTTTATTTTGCACTAACATTTTATAATATTGTCGTTTTGCGTGTAAATTTCGTGTAAAAATAATACAAAGCTAAAATAAATTACTTCACCAAAAGTACTTGTAATGTATGATTAATATATTTTTAATATTCTGCGGTTATACGGTTAGTACCTGGAAATCAAGTTTCGTACTATCGATCATTTTCAATCATTAAATTATGATGTGAAGCACAATTTAAAGACATATAAAACACATCAAGACAGAACAGCAATTTGTAGAATCATCCACAAATTGTTCGTATGTAATAATTATCAGAAATAATTGTATGTATTAGGGATGTTGCGGATGTCGTATTTTTCATATCCGCGGATGTAAATGCGGATGCAGATTTTCGAAGTCTCACATCCGCGGATGCAGATGTTTAAAATCTTCCATAAATATAATAAATTAATGAAGAACTAAAACAATACTAAAGTAATTATTAACATGTTTATGATTGAAAATTACATATTGTTAAGTATAATACTTCTTTTTTTTTTAATTAACTTTCGTATTAGTAAGTGAAATGCATACTTAATGAAGATTAATATTATTTCTGATTGAAGGCGGTTACGCAAAGGTTTATATTTTTTTAAATGAAATAGGGGGCAAACGAGCAGACGTATCACCTGATGGTAAGCGATTACCGCCGCCCATGAACACCAGAGGCATCACAAGTGCATTGCCGGCCTTTTAAGAAAGAGTACGCTCTTTTCTTGAAGGTTTGATGGTCGTATTGGTCCGAGAATACCGCAGGCGACAGTTCATTCCACAGTTTTGTTGTGCGAGGCAGAAAGTTCCTGGAAAAGCGCACCCGTGTGCACCCAAATTAAACCCGTGCTACGAAATAATTGTTCAATAGGAACACTGCCTGGTTTGATTTATTGCAATGTCAAAATCTATGCGGAAGCTCCGCATTTGCGGATGCGGATGCGAATATTCGCAACATCCCTGGTATGTATCACCAAAGAATACTTTCAGATGAGGTTTCCCTTTTTGAAATGAAAAAAATAGACAAAAACTGGTATCACAGTTGAACTACGGTTGAGGTTTTGTGTTCCGACACAACAATATAATATTATCGGGTACATAAATAATTATAGCAATTAAATAATCTGTATTTACCTGTGATAAGATATTCCATCTTCTTTTTTTTTTGTTTTTGGGAACTATTCTTACAGTGTTTAATGATGCAAGACGGCATTTTGAACATAAAATCAAAAATCACTATTGACGTGAATATGGCGGTTTGTCAAACACTGCCGCGAGAAGGTATTCGCTTTCTAATTCATATTTACTTTGTAGATTCATTGTCGTGTTCTTTACGGTCTATCTGGCTTTCTTTTGTAATCTGAGGGATATGGACAATGAATTTCCAAGCTATAGGAAGCTTACATTCAAATATTTAAATAGATTACTGTAACAGTAGCCACAAGTTAGTTAATCTTAACCTACTCCACGTAAAAAATATTATTTTTAATTAACCCCCGACCAAAAACAGGGGTGTTATAAGTTTCACGTGTCTGTCAATCTGTCTGTCTGTGGCACCGTAGCTCCCGAACGGATGAAGCGATTTCAATTTAGTTTTTTTTGTATGGAAGGTGAGTATCGTGCGAGTGTTCTTAGACATGTATCATGAAAATCGGTTGAGCCGTTTAAAAGTTATGGGGGTGAAAGTGGGGAAGAGTAACCGAATGTCTGCAAAATTATCAATGAGTGGGGTCTTAAATGAAAGCGCATAACGTGTTTTTTACTTTTTAAAGGGAACTCAGGTTATTATATCGTTTTTTTTTTAATTTAGAGAATTTATAGTTTTCTTTAAGTAAGTCTGCTACATAAGCCGATTCCCGCCAAATTAACTGTCATTGTCACAGTTTTTGGCGCGCGTAATCCGCTCGTGGTTCTTTAATCTGTGGTATAATCGTCGCGCGTGCGAAAACGTCGAGAAACAGTTACGGTTCAAAACTTTAAAGGTAATTAAGGCCACCGCACCTATTTAGGAACACCCCGACTTGATATTAAGAGACAAGACACATGTAATTGACAGATTAACTCAATGTTATTGATGTGTGGATGTTGTAGCGGCCGCTGACAGATTAAGACGAGTAAATTATTGTCTAGTTTTTTTATTTAGAGCGAATGAAATCTGTGCTAAGCTGTATCCTTGGAAGGGTAATTTAACTAACGATAGTTTGTTTGTAGCGCAGAACCTGTGTTATTATTTTATTACGGTGTATTAGACAAACAGAATAGAAAACGATTTTTTTGGAGAGTCAAAGAGATATTGCTCTTTGTGGCTGAAAATACCGATAAACGAATTACGTTAAATGTAATTATAATATGCGACAGCTCTCTTATATTGTGATAAAATATTAGCAGGCATCAATTATCATAATATTTAATTTTTAATTTTATAAATACGACGTGGACAAACGATTAGTTTATAATGAAAAATTAATAACTAGTGACCGCGGCTCCGCCCGCGTGTATATGGCACCTATGTCCTTCTACATGAATCAAAGTAGGTTATTTAAATGCCAATATTTCTAATTTACAATATTAGTATGGATTGAATGATGTCTCTACAAATCTTACTTTGCCAACTGTTATCATCATTGTGTTACCAAAGTATTATAAAAGAGCAAATTCTTAATATCAAAAACACTGTGTATTTACATTCTTCTCAATGATCTATTGTCTTACCCATAAACATATCTTGACAACAAAAAGGTACATTGCCATTCTTGTTCTAAGAAATCAAGATAATGTATTGTGGAGATGGATTCCTTCGTTGTGACTAATGATCTTAAATCAAGATTTTATTTGTGTAGGTATCATTGCAAATATCTGAGGAGTTCTTGAGGTATGTTTGTAAAAAAAAACTTAAGTTCATATTAAATATAGGGCTTTTTGAATGTGGTTTAAAGAGATGACATAAATCTTGCATAAAATTATATAATTTTTCCCAAACCAACAACCAAAATATTTACACTTGTGTAATAATAATGAAAATATTTATGAAAACACTGCCTCGTTGGTCTAGCGTTTAGTGTATGAGACTGCCGATCAAGAGGTCCCGGGTTCGATTCCCAGACCGGTTGCTGTTGGGTTTTTCTTCCAAGAAATTCTTATTAGAAGTCCGGAGTATGGAAGGTGACGGTGTTTCTCGCCAATGTCTCGGAGAGCACGTTAAGCCGTTGGTCTCGGTTGTTATGAACACCTATGACAATCGAAATCGAGAAGTCAGTGTCCTTAAATATACTGATAACTAGTTCAATCTTCCAATTCACTACACCCTCAGGTTTGTGGAGGTCTGTCGCACAGTCACTCCGTGGAAAAACTGATATTCAGGTAAAACCGGTTGAACTAGTAGCCGACCCCAATTAATGTTAATCTTGGGAATAATGAAGGCTAGGAAGATGATTTGTATGAAACTTATTTGATAGGATAGTGTTTCCAACCTGAATAAAGACTTATTAAAGTTCTAGAAGAAGTTAGTCTACTATTCCAGTTTGTTAAGGTTTAGAACCACGAGAGAAATAAGAAATTATTGCATAAGTAATCACTCTTTGTCATCTGTGTGTCATCTTAATTCATTTTTCAGGAACATTTGGAAGAAACAAATCTGATCTATACTGTTATATAAAGCTGAAGAGTTTGTTTGATTAAACGCGCTAATCTCAGGAACTACTGATCCGATTTGAAAAAATCATTTAGTGTTAGATAGCCCATTTATCGAGGAAGGCTATAGGCTATATATCATCACGCTAAGACCAATAGGAGCGGAGCACCAATGAAGAATGTTACAAAAACGGGGGAAAATATTACGCTACGGGCAATAGTAGACGTAAACGAGGTTGCGTGGTTCAGCTAGTTGTTAATATGAGTACTAATGACTACTATCAATGGAAGCTGTGAAAAAAGAAGGTTTTATGTCAACGCAGTCAATAAGACAGTAAACCCTATTATTTGAAAATTATAACACTTAAATACTTTCTATTGACTGAATCTAATCAAAAAGCAAGGTCTCCAACAGCATAAACAAGTAATTTTGTTTTTTCGTCCTTTTATTATTCTTATTTGAGGTTTATAAACTTCCACTTGCTAATTTGATCAGTCAAGTTGATTACTCATTGAGCGAGCAAAGTTTATACTTGTTTGGATTTGTAAGTTTAAAATCAGACTTTTAAAATGGAAAACTCAGAAATAAAAGTGATGAACTTAGATGGATTTAGATACATGAAGCAGTTTTAAGGGTTCCGTACCCAAAGAGTAAAACGGGACCCTATTACTAAGACTACGCTGTACATTCGTCTGTCACCATGCTGAATTTCATGAACCGTGATAGTTGAAATTTTCACAGATGTATTTCTATTTACGCTATAACAACAAATACTAAAAACACAATAAAATAAATATTTAAGGGTGCTCCTATACAACAAACGTGATTTTTTTGCCGTTTTTATAGATAATGGTACGGAACCCTTCGTGCGCGAGTCCGACACGCACTCGACCGGATTTTTTACCATTCAGTACCATTCAGCCTCAAATCAAGAATTATATTTTTATGATTCATAGACAGGTACTGTATATTGCCCGTACAATTTGTGTACGTTGGGTTTATGATTGTAAGACCTTTTACACAAGGACAATTCTTTCTCTTTTATTTCTTGTAATGCATACTAGGAATGCATTCAACCATGCTGACATTCAGTTGGTGCATTTATGCATCAAAATAAGTTTCAAGTTTTCCCATCTTATCAATAATACCTTACTTGTAGTACATTATCGGTGGCTGTAAAAAATACTTGGAAGTAATGAGTAAGTAAGGAATTAGAATCCTCTTGCGAGGATCTGTCAGTGTTCAACTTATAATATAAATCAGAATCAACTTATATTATAAACTAGCTTACCCTCGGTTATTGTTGTACCGCAGGTAACGCCGCGGGACAAAGTTATTCTAAAAAAAGTAGCCTAAGTCACTCCTTAAATCATCAGCTATCTGCCAGTGAAAGTCCCGTCAAAATCGGTCCAGCCGTTACAGAGATTCGGGTATTCTCTAAACAAACAGACAGATAGACAGAAAAAATTTAAAAAAATATTATTTTGGTACATGTACCGTGTATACATACATATTAATTTATTAAGAAGCAGTTATTTTAATATTACAAACAGACACTCAAATTTTATTTATTTGTATATATAACTTATACCAGCGGCTTTCCTTACATTGATGATGTTAATTTTTCAAATAGCTTTTAACTGATAAAAGTAAGGCTACTTCTATCAATATAGTATACCTAATCGCATAGGCATGCGTTATTCGAAATTATAATCCATTTCTGTGCCAAATTCAATCTTTTTTTTTTTTATAAAGACAACTCCCGCACTAGGAATAAATCCTGTCTCGCGGGGGACTTTACAAACATACATGAAACGTACACAAAGAACACCCAGACTCAGAACAACAATTTGTGGATCACACAAAGTGTTGTCCTACTTGGGATTTGAACCCACGACACTTGGCGAAGTAGGAAACGGCGTGGTGACCGTTAAACCACTAGGCCAAACTTGCAGTCAAAATCGTTTAGAACGTGTGTTTTACGTTTACAATATTAATGGAATGTAAGTTTGTTTGTCGTATTTTATTAATATTATTATGCATTCACTTCTTAACTACTCAATCAATTGTCATAAAATTTTACAAACACGTTATCAGAGACACAGAAAAATATATATGCTACTATTCGAAGAGAAAAAAATGTAGTAATAATAAGGAATACATTATCACTATCAAAACAGCATCAAAACTAATAAGATCGTAAATTTAAAGATGTTTTGGGCAGTGGTACTTCCTAGCGCCAGTTCATTGCAATCATATAGGCAGGCGTATAGAGTTGTTAAAGTGACTGGGTCGATATTGCTCTATTTTCAAAGCCTCCGTATCTACAATCTTTAACTGTACTACAGTAATTATTATCTTCTTGATGGAATAGATTCGGCAAATATAGATGGCCACTCACATTCTCTTGTAGCGTCAGCATATAAATGAGAAAGCTTAAATGTGCTTCTTGAATATTTTTTTTATATTTTAAAGTGTAACATATTTACTGACGTTTTCTTGGATTTTATAAGAGTGATTTGATTTGAAAAACGGTGGACATAATAATGAATAATTTATTACTTCTCTCAAATAAAAGTAACAGAACTCAAAACATACAATTCAGGAAAGTGATGGACTGCGTGAGAGACTGGTTTTTGTACCAGGCAGGTCTACCTGGTATGACAGATAACCAGCTTCTCCTCACGAAAACTAGAAATGTGTAATAGGAAGGCTTGGAAGCGTGTGCTCTTTGATTTGTCTATTAATATATGTAAGGTTAAGGTGAATAAAGGTTCGTGTAAAGTCTCGTCTTCATTATATTTTTCTATTTACATTAATTCTATCTATGTAGGTAGAATTAATATAGAGAAAGATAAGATTAGAGACATGTGTATTTACTGCTTTAATATTAATAACATATATTTTTTTATTTGCGTGTGCGACTGCTGATCATGAGGTCTTGGGTTCGATTCCCGAGTCGGACCAAATGTTTGTATGATCTACAAATGTTTGTTTCGGAGTTTGGGTGGTTTCTATATATAATATGTATGTGTTTACAATAAATATATATATATATATGTATATGTATCAGTTGTCTAGTACCCATAACATAAGCTCTGCTTAGCTTGGGACTAGATGGCGTTGTGTGTTAGATGTCCAAAATATTTTTTTTTTTTTTTTTTTTTTATGATTCCACTAGCTTTTGCCTGCGGCTCCGCAATTGTGTATGTCGGTTAACGCAGTAAAGAGTAGTCTATGTCCTTCCTCAAGGATTAAATCTCCATTTCAAATTTAATTGAAATCGATGTAGGCAAATAGACAGTCAGAGAGTTACTTTAAAATTTATAATATTAGTATGGATAATATGTTCGACACCTCGCCTTTGTATAATGAGTAATGTTCAGTTAGTGCTTTGGGTTTCTAATAAGACGTAGATTGTTTTGTATCGTGTATTATATTACATTCGATATTAGTTAACGACTACTTTCATACTCTCCAGTATACTTACATTAAGAACATACGTTCTGTACATAAAATTGCCTTTAGATAAATATTGCTCCATTTTATATGCTGACCGTACCATTCACTAGACGCATGCGCGTCAGAGCACGTAAGGAGATGGGCATGACGTGCACAACCTCCACATCGCCACTGACATTACTTCATTAAAATTCTATTAACGGAAGCATTCTCCAATAGCATCATGTAAAAAAAGCCTTACTCTTATCTGAATGCAACGGAACACGGACCTTATGTTTTGCAAATTACGTTCAAATTTGATTGTCAATTTCCGATCGCATATCATGAGGCGTCATTAATGTAATAAGAAAACGATTTTATAACTTACGGTGATTGCAATAAAAGTTAATTTTGTTTGAAGGAGCAGTGGTCAATCATGAAAAGCTGCGAGATAGACAGGTAGTTTCCACGCGATTGCAAATTGAGGATCGGAAGTCGATTGGTTTGAAAAAACTTAACAAAAGTAGAGGGAAAGTCTAATGTTTTGTTATGTACGTAAGTAAAGGCCTTTCAAATTGTATTGGATTGTAATACGTGATCTTGTTATTGTCGTCTTAGAAGACACACGCGCGCTCACACACACACACATAACTACGTATCGGCACTGTATCATACGTTTTAATAAAAAAACTTCGTTTAAAAAAATCGACTTCAAAAACTGAAAAGTATAAAATAACTTAATTTGTATGTGCTACCTATTCATAGGTTTGAATTCGGCGCCAAGCCAAATGTAATAGAACATACATTAAAAAAAAAAAACGATGAAATCGAGAAACTCCTCCTTTTGGAAGTCGGCTAAAAATTGAACTAAGACGGTTCAAGAATTTGAGAACATGGGAGAGCATATCGGCACATAATTACATGGGAGAGCCACGCTTCGGCATGAAAGGGCTGACTCGACCGGAGTGATATCACGACCTCACAGAAAACCGATGTGAAATAGTGCTTGCGCTGTGTTTCACCGAGTGAGTGAGGATACCGGAGGCCCATACCCAAATCCTCCCTACCCCTACCTCCCCTCCCCAAAAGGCCAGCAACGCACTTGTGACAATTCGTGTTGCATGTGTCCATGGGCGGCGGTAATCGCTTACCATCAGGCGATACGTCTGCTCGTTTGCCCGCCTATTCCATAAAGAAAAAAAACATCCACAGTTGAGAAGTTATCTTCACCTGAAGGGAGAGTATTGTTTTTAAACATCCTTAGCAGTTTAGTGCTATATTTTTTACTAAGAAGAACACCAGATCAGGTACTATGGAAAGGAAATTCGCATAACACGTAGGCTTTATGTGTATTTATGGGTATGATCAGAGGTGATAAGTGTCGAGGGCTGACACCGCCGTGAAAAGTCATTCAACTCCTTGTAACAAGGTCAGGGTCACCGTCGGGTTTGAACATCAAAACATCTGTCAGGACACTTTTAATCACTTTTTTTATCATGAAAATGGTCTTATTTTCACGATTATGACCCAATCTCTTTCACGGTGGTCTAGATAAACATGCTATAATCTCGTCATTAACGTATTTCTTAGTAACATAGTACTTTATGTTTCTTTTTTTTTGTATTATTCTGGTTTTAAATAGTAAGAAGGTCACTGACAAGAAACATCTAGCTCATAGTTACAAAGCTTCCGATAAGTAGGTTGATTCATATATAATAGGTATCATGAATCAACCTACTACCTACTACTTAGGTACTTTAAAATATTTTGATTCTCCTAATATCAGATCAAAATAAAAAAAGGTAGATAACGCACCGCCTTGTTCTTGTTGAAGCAAAAAAAGTAGCGTAGTTTCAAATAAGCACACGGGTCACGCACTAACTATGCTATAAACTACGCTACTTTTCGTCAGTATCGATAACTTGTACGATACTGACAAAAAGTAGCGTAATTTATTATTTACAAATTACAAAAAAAAGTATATATGTATTTGTATCAGTTGTCTAGTACCCATAACACAAGCTCTGCTTAGCTTGGGACTAGATGGCGTTGTGTGTTAGATGTCCGGAAAATTTATTTACTATTATTTATTTATTTATTTATAATTTTGTGATAAAAATATGCCAGCTTAATAAACTTAAAAATAATGTTATCACAGTTTAAAAAGTTATGGAGTTATACTAAACTATAGTTACTTGAAGAAGTAGAAAAGAAAATGATTAGAAGAGGATTTTCTACTACGGTTGGCCTACAACTACGGACTGCACGCCGCACGGTTGGCCTAGTGGTTTCAGTGGTCGCCAAGTGTCGTGGGTTCAAATCCCACGCGGTACAACACTTTGTGTGATCCACAAATCGTTGTCCTGAGTCTGGGTGTTCTTTGTGTCCGTTTCATGTATGTTTGTAAAGTCCCCCGCGACACAGGATGTTTATTCCTAATGAGGGAGTTGTGTTTTCTAAATAGATAAAGAATGACTAAAAGACAATGACTATTACTAAAGGAAAGTGTTATCTAACTGGAACCTAATGCTTAGTATAAAATGTATGATAATTATTACGTAAAAGAAAAGTACGAATTTATAAAAAGCAACAACCGGTAAATATAACTACAAACGTACCGAACTAATTACCATACGATTTAAACAAGAGATAACGTATTCATAATAAAGCATAAGATACATAGCTCATTAAAGTTTTGAATAAATTTGCCAAAATATAATGACGATAACATGCGCGCGTAGAAAACTATGAACCATGCATGTGTTCCTATAAAAACTCTTATTTAAAAAAAAAACCGACTTCCAAAAAACCATTCGACGAAAACTCCCTGCCAAAAAACACTAAAAAGCTTAAAATAAACTGGCTCTTCATAAATTGCCATATGCCAATTCTTGTCTATACCTAATTCTTTATTCATTTAATTAGTAGTATTATTGTGTATGCTAGGTACCTAAAATCTGTTTGAAGTCGGCGCCAAGCCAAATGTAATAGTAGTTACCACACTCGCTTTATTTCGAGACGACCATCAACGACGTCAACGACGTCGCGTCAGCCCGCGCGTGTCTGCTCGCTTGGGTTGTTTTATGCTAGCTATCCGGCAGCGGCGAGTGCGGTACCTCCTATTACATTTTTTTTCATTGTTTGTTTGTTTGTAAAGTCCCCCGCGACACAGTATTTGGTCCTAGTGCGGGAGTTGTCTCTTAAAAAGAGAAAGAGATAACGTCCCACTGCTGGGCTCGGGTCTCCTCTCAGGAGAGGGTTAAGGCCATACGTCCCCACGCTGGCCAATTGCGGGTTGGGGACTGGCAAGACAACGTTGTTGCTACGCATCTTGCCGTTGGAAGTTTTTAAGCCGCCCAAAGCCCTCCAACTAAGCTTCACGTTTATTTCTTGAAATCAGAAAACAACTAAGATCCTGAAATTCATCATCATCATAATCATCTTCGCTATAAATGTCCACCGTTGGACATTTATCAAGGACAAGGACTTCTCCCAAGATTCGCCACAACAATCGGTCCGATGCTGCTATTGAATGCAGACAGAAGACGCTGCGTTGCTACCCAAACATAGTGGTCCGATGACCTAGTGAAGGTCGCAGGAAGCCGTTGGATGCGGACAGTACAAGACTAGATACTGTTTTTTTAAATTTGTATATGAACTGCCAATGTGACTCTACTCTGCCTGATGGAAAGCATGAGCAGAATCCAAGAGTAGTGGTCACCACACTCATTGCGAATGCAAACAGTGCAACAATGCAGCATGGTGAGACACACTATAGCGGCCTATTGAGATGCTTCTGCATCATTGGGCATGGAAAAAATGTTATCATATGAATTGACTGCCTCGTTGGTCTCGCGGTTGGCGTGTGCGACTGCTGATCATGAGGTCTCGGCTTCGATTCCCAGTCGGACCAAATGTTTGTATGATCTACAAATATTTGTTTCGGAGTTTGGGTGTTTTCTATGTATAATATGTATGTATTTACAAAAAAATATATATGTATTTGTATCAGTTGTCTAGTACTCATAACACAAGCTCTGCTTAGCTTAGGACTAAATGGCGTTGTGTGTTAGATGTCCGAAATATTTATTATTATTATTATTAATTCTTATATTTAAGCTGTCTTCTTCTTCCAGCTAGCTTCTATTTAAATATTTTTCGGCTTAGCACCGAAAATCTGTTTGAAGTCGGTGCTAAGCCAAAAAGAATACAAACGAACAATTACAAAAGTCTAAGCGATAGTCACTTGGCACCGACTTCAAACAGATTCTAGGTACCTAGCACACATTATAATACTACTATTTAAATGAATTAAGAATAAGGTATAGGTCATTTATGAAGAACCAGTTTATTTTACGCTTTTAAGTGTTTTTTTGGCAGAGAGTTTTCGTTGGATGTTTTTTGGAAGTCGGTTTTTTTTAATAATAATAATTTAAACGTAAACTTGTGAAGCTATTGAAGACATCGTCATAAATCTTTCTTCTCCAAGCAAACCTCTTGGCTTGGCACGTGCCAAAGGCGCGGTGCCAACAAGCTGGCATTGGCGCTTCCGCTAGCCACGGACGCCGGTTCGACCCCTGATATCGTGTACACAGGAATGTACTCTTGCTGTGTTGTTCAAGACTGATTTTAAAGAATATATTTAGTATAGATATGTTTTAAAGTTTATAAAATAGTTTTTGATTCACGTAGGCGTACTGGAGACCTTGACTTTTCCTACTGCGTTAAGTGTTGTGGGTTCGATTCCACGGGATGTGTGATTCCCAAGTGCCAAGTCTGGGTGGATCCCCAGTGACACGGAATATAGTATATGCCTAATGCGGGAGTCGTTTTTATTGAAAAAATAAGTCTTACTTAAATATTTTGGATTGCTAACACACAACACCATCTAGCCTCAAACTAAACAGAGCTTGTACTATAAAAGCTAGATTCATTGATTTAAAGGTACTTTTTAAAATATAAATAAAAAAAGTGTGCCGTCACGGGACGCCTGGCAGATGTGAAACATTGAAATTGTTTTGTATAAGTTATATTATAAAAAAAAAACATAAACAAAAAATTAAAAAAATGTGCCTTTTTTTGTTCATAAAATAAAATGACTGTTTATTACTTAATATTAATTTTTATTAAATACAAAAATTCTACATTTTTAAATTTATTTGAAATCGCTACAAGTCAATTATTTCCATCAGTGACCGGCGAGCGACGCCAGGCGACGCCACGGCAAATCTCGCCACGCCAAAAATCAGGTTTACCCTCGCATATGTTTCACATCAAATATTTTGTTTATAAAATAGGAGAATAGAATAGTTCATTAAATTTGGTGGATAATAAAAAAGCGATCTGTCAACGTGTTACGTTTTGACTGCAACAAAAAAAAATTCAACAGATAATCCTGAAAGTATGGCATAATTATATCGTTGACAGATAGATAATCCTACCAATCATATTCGTACAATCATGTTCGGACCTATTTTACAAGCTTTTTATTAAATTGCAATGTGTGTATGTTGATGTACATAATATGCTTGTATGTTCGGGTGGAATCTTGCAACTCAATTTTGAAGCAGTTATCTTTAACCGATTTTGCTGAAATTTTGCAAGCATATGTATACAGCGTGACAATACGATATTCTAATGACATGGAGCTGATCTGATGCTGGAGCTGGAAGGTGGCCATAGGAACTCTGTAAAGAAACGTCGCAACTACATCAAGTTTGGACTCGTTTGATTCGCCGAGGCATTCCAGTTAAAGCATGTTTTTTAAAAAGCTTTTTATTTTAATTTATTCAATATGAAGTTTAACTATTCAAAATACCTAAATATAAACTGCTCTTTTAAGTTGTCCTAACGACAGTTACTGCACTTATTCTTAGCACATTAGTATTCGGTTTTAAACAAGATAACTGTCGGTAATGCGATGCACAACAATATACCTAAACAACAAGATGCTAGCGCCTGTAGCTAGGTATTTTACGACATGATAACTGATGTTTATTCATTAAACTGACCAGACCATGTAATTATATGATACGTTATGAAATACGAACATTGCATCAAAACTCTCGACCACATCCTGGAATGATCAATTCTTATGTACAGATTTTAAGACATAGGGTGTTTTTCACGATGAAAATAGTACCTATTATTCCTTACTTTTTTTACAACTCACGCATTACGAATACATCTTGTGTCGCCGGGTGTCGCGGGACTTTACAAACATACACGAAATGGACACAAAGAACACCCAGACTCAGAACAACAATTTGTGGATCACACAAAGTTTTGACCCATGTGGGATTTGAACCCACTACACTTGGCGCAGTAGAAAGCAGCGTGACCACTTAAATCAATAGGCCTACCGTGCAGTCAAAGTCAGATAGATAAATTAAAATCTTCTTCAATATAACTACCATTCAGAGAAGTTTTTTATGTTCAAGTTGAACGATTTAAGAAGGAGAAGAATTAACGTAGTGTGGCGACTTCCACATACAGCGCAACAGAAATATATATAAAATATACTACAGCGCCATCTACCGCAGATACACTGAACTACGGAGTAATGTACTAGACGAAGAAACTACCGACCCTGCATCGCGCAATAGAAGTTCTCGCGTCGATTAACATACATACAACACCCCAACATCAACCGTTGGACAGAGGCCCGCCAGGCATGATCACCTCGCCTGGTCGGAGGATCCTCCCTTTGTGTTGGTGGTACATGACACACCTGTCCCCCACAGTAGTAATAAGCTGTCTGCGGAACAGATGCCTGTAGTATTGATGATCCACTACGACGAAAATCAAGAAAAGAGCGTAGGTACTCATACCTAAAAGGCAACACATTTTTGACTCCTGATTTGCAAGTGTACATGGGTAAAGATAAGATATTTTACAGGTAATAGAGCCACACTGATTTCAGCACGAACGGACCGGCTCGACCGGGGCGGTACTACTTTCGCACAGAAGACCAACGTAAAATGACGGCATTCGTGCTGTCGTGTTTCGTTGGTGAGTGCGAGACCGGAGGCCCAATGATGCAGAAGCATCATTAGGGCGCCATAGTGTGAGTCACCATGCTGCATTGTCTGCATTAGCAATGAGTATGGTGACCACCACTCTTGAATTCTGCTTATACTTTCCATCAGGAAGAGTAGACTCATTTTGGCAGTGCCATAAATAAAAAAGAGTGAAAAAGAGAAAAATATGTAGTAGTAGAGTAAAATTAGAGTAGACGGGTAGTGAGACTCACTTTTCATTAGGTTATTTATTTATTCTTGTACAGAAATGGATAAACGTTTTAGTTATCAGGAAATAGCACGCACAACGTATAGGTACTGCATGGTAACAGATTTTTTCATGAATAACTTCTGAGTTGCTTATACACCTCTTTTAATTTCACATTATTTTGTTTTGTTTTTTTTTTCTATGTATGGCCGCCAAAATGACTCTACTCTGCCTGATGGAAAGCAGAATCCAAGAGTGGTGGTCACCATATGCACTGCGAATGCAGACAATTCAGCATGGCGACCCACACCATGGCGGCCTAGTGATGCTGCTGCATCTTTTAGTCTAGTCAACAAGTATGGAACTTGTTGACTAGACTATTTGGGCCTCCGGTCTCGCCCTCACCAACGAAACACGACAGCACGAACGCTGTCACGACGGCGAGATTCAACGGAAACCAGTCGACTACGCAGGAGATATTATACTGCACAAATGTGTGCGTAAGTATTGGTGCACTCTCTGTTCCTCCCTTGCGGAGAGATCTAGCGCAGGACTGTCGACTTCACGGGCTCTCTGAGGCACGGGGGTTAAGACCACAATTTCCAAACTCCTGGATGTTATTGAGCAGTTTGAGAAAAACTCAATATCATTTTTAAACACACCCGGGAGTCGCTATTGAATAGGTAGGTTAACGAGGCTGTTAAAATAAAGAAGTGGGAACTAAATAAGTATACTATGTTTATCAGTTCATCTGGTGACTTAATATTCACCAGATAGTCACCTACATACAGTGGCCGTGTGTATAACAAGTTATGTTTTGTTGTTGCTATCGGAAAGGCCATAGAGACAAACGACCTAATTCAACCAAAATGAATCATCTAATAGCAAACAGTTAAAAAAAGTAATTTTAACTCTATTAATAAAATGTGGAAATACCCAGTCTTGCAACAGTAACTTCAAATTATATATTCAAATGCTTCGTCCAGTAATGATATTAAACTACATAATACGTACGTACGTTGAAAATATAGACATAAAATGTTCTGTTTGCTAAAACAATTAGATCTTTAATTATATACATTTGCAGTTTGCATGCGAATTCGTGATTAAACTCTTCGTTACAGATACATTTGCATAACCAAAATCTGACTGAAACTATATTTTATATAATAAGACTAGCTTTTGCACACGGCTACGCTCACTCAGACTTTCATCCCCTGATTTACCCCCTTAGGAGTGGAATTTTAAGAAATCCTTTCTTAGTGCTCACTTACGTTATATAAAGAACCTACACGCGAAATTTCAGGAATCTAGGTTCAGCGGTTTGGACTGTGCGTTGATATCTGGGTATGTCAGTCACCTTCCTCTTTTTACCCGACTACGGCAAAGCCAAAGGTGATAGCAGACATACTCCATAAAATAATAATCCCTAAAAATTTAAATAAAATATAGCATTTTAAACCTATCTTAGGTACCTACCGTATCTACTTACAATTTACAAATCAGCGATTTAATTTTTAAATTTTTCATAAACCCAGGGCACTTCTACAGTTAAGACGAATCTAACGATAACTCTTAATTCAAAACTGTTTGAAGCCGAATTGAGCAAATTGCAAAAGCAAATGAGAACCTCCTCCTTTTGGAAGCCGGTTAAAAATGCACATACATCATTATCATCATATACAACTTGTAAGAGTCCATTGTTGGACATAGGTCTCTCCTTAGGGTTTGTTCTACTATATCACTCTTGCCGGACCGATTGGTATGGGGCTGTATTCAGTTTTCTGTGGAAGTGTTATCCTATAGAGACAAACCGCCTTTCGACGTTATCTCGGTATATCGTGATGTGACAGTACGGGCGTTGAACTTTATTTCATGTAATTTGGCAAACCGTCACTGGTCGTTGCTTGCGCATAACATTTCTAGAAATAACATAATCTAGTGTCACATCACGCGACTTCATGCGTTTGTAGGTGTCACAGCAAACTCTTTTGGAGTCATTTTTCAACACATATATACGCAGTTCTTATGCACCAAAACAATATAAATTTACACCGCCGACAGGCGTAGACTAAGCTATACAAGTTCAAACGCGTAAATATTTAGTGTCACGGCGTGGCGTGGCGTGTGCGTCGCCGGCGTGGCGTGCATACGGCTGTAGACGGTATGATAAAATTTTGAAGTGGTATTTGCAAAAAGTCAAGTGTCCCGGAACGTGTTAATTGGCTCTTACGGTACTAACGGTGTCGATATGAATGGCCACACTCTGTTTTGGTAATCTACCAGAACACGGACATACATTACCCCTCATTCTGGTGCTGCTAAGTAAAAAACACCGGTTTATCATAGAATCTAATATTTTCCCAAAGTTGCTTTAATTGCATAGTTATCTTAATTAGAAATTAGCTTTTTCATAATTATTAATTTAAAATATTGCGGAATTAATTTAGAATTAGACTAATGCTTAAAAATTATCTTGCATTTGGTCTTGCGCTTAAATATGAAATTATTTTTCAGTAAAATATCATGCAGTCAAATTATGTTACTGTACAGGTGTATCATATATTTGATAAGTAATTAAAAATGGAATATTTACCACGCTTATTTAAATAAACGTAGTTTAAACTAAATATTTTTAAAATCAACAAAATGATTTGTCGTAAAATCAAATCCAAAAAAATCGCATACCGTAATAAACTAAACTATAGATCCCTACTATTTTTAAATATTTTAAAAATATAATATTCAAATAGTCAATACCAGTTTACAATTCAAATAAATTGTAATACATAATGAAAATGTAAAATTGTCTTGCCAGTCCCCAACCCGCACTTGGCCAGCGTGGGGACCTATGGCCTTAACCCTCTCCTGTGAGGAGACCCGAGCCCAGCAGTGGGACGTTATGAGTTGTTGATAGTATACATAATTATGATAAGTTTACAAAAATATTGCACTCACTTTCGTCATAGATCGGTAATTGCTGGAATCATTTTTTTTGGACGATAATTCATGAGTAAATTCTCTGAGTGTTTCGAAAAGAACAAACTTTCCCCGTTTTTGAAACATTTTTACTGCTGATTTGTTCCCATCGATTGTAGCGTGATGTTATACGGCCTTAAATCTTCCTCTATAAATAGACTATTCAACTAAAACAGAATTTTCAAATAACACTCACAACAGGGAAATAGAGGTTCATTTTTAGGGTTCTGTGCCAAAGGAAGGAACCCTTATAGATTCGTCATGTCTGTCTGTCTGTCTGTCCGTCTGTCCGTCCGTATGTCACAGCCATTTTTTTCCGAAACTATAAGACCTATAATGTTGAAACTTGGTAAGTAGATGTATTCTGTGAACCGCATTAAGATTTTCACACAAAAATAAGAAAAAGACAATAAATTTTGGGGGTCCCCATACATAGAACTGAAACTCAAAAATTTTTTCATCAAACCGTGTGGGGTGCGTGTGGGGTATCTATGGATAGGTCTTCAAAAATGATATTGAGGTTTCTAATATCATTTTTTTCTAAACTGAATAAATTGCGCGAGATACACTTCCAAAGTGTTAAAATGTGTCCCCCCCCCCCCTCTGTAACTTCTAAAATAAGAGCATGATAAATCTAAAAAAAATATATGATGTACATTACCATGCAAACTTCCACCGAAAATTGGTTTGAGCGAAAGCTAGTAAGTAGTTTTTTTTAATACGTCATAAATCGTAAACTGCAATTTACCTTTCATTCAATCAAAACAAATATAAAAAAAAACAATGTTACTTGCTGCTGCGGAACCCTTCAGGGGCGAGTCCGACTCGCACTTGGCCGCTTTTTATATAATATATATAAAGGATGTCCCAGTAAGAGTGCACTTTTCCATTTAAATAAAAACTCCTTTTCTTTGAGAGAGTTGTGATTTTTTTTTGGATTTTAAAGAAGACATGTTCCAATTAAGTATGGCACAAAATATCCGTTAAATGGGCCACGGCTCTGATGAGAGGCCATTACTCTTTTCATGGAATTTTCTATGACTTTTTCTGGATGTGGCTGTATTTCACCGACAACGCGATGGGTCTTGGAGCTCAAGCTGAGCTGAGATTTCACAAAAGCCCAAAGAAAGATGCACTCCCTCGACTGAAAATTCTTCGAGGTGTACGAACGGTTTCATTTTAACATTCCAAACTTTTGTAATAAGTTTTCACAATTATAACCCATTGCTTTTACGTAAAGTCCTCCAGTTTTAATAATCGGAATGAACATGACATATGTTACACCTTCAAAATTTCAGAATCGCCACATGCTCAAAGAAAAAATGACACTAAATTTAAAAAGTGCACTCTTATTGAGACATCCCACAGTAGCATTGTTTTCTAATAAATTTGGAGATGGAGATGAAGACGAGAGTGTATGATGTATGACGAAATTGTTGAAAAACACTTAATTCATTTCAATTGATCTTAGATCAATGATTAGGCATTCCAATTGACAAGTCAGAGGTGGAGGCTTCAATTTCCATCCGTCACAAATTATTGTGCGATGAACGTGATAACATGTTGCGTGTATTTAGATACAATAATATTATTTGGACAATAGAATAGTTAATCCATGATTGTATTCAAAAACACAAAATGAGAAATCATAATAGAAACGGAAGAAATGTATATTTATTAGCAGTATCATAGGAAGGTAGGCATAAAAGACTACAAGATTAGTATTCTCTAAAAACTTGACTTATCAAGCATTTGCATGATATGAAATGAAGCTGAATTAAAAGCTGGCACTGAAGGAAAGTTGGCATTGACAATCGAAGTCACCAGGATACTGGTCTAGTTTGGGATTAACTAGTTTGGGAGTGTGTAAAATATATCGATTTTTTATTGTTCGTGTACCTATAACATTTTATACTTATGTTATATACACATATATAATATATATGTATTACATAGGTGTTACGCAAAATTACATCAGGTAGCGGCGTTACGTGTGCTCAAACTATACTCAAACTGCGTTCAGAGATCTTTACTAATTACCGCCAAAGTATTACTCAGGTGTAAATGCCCAAGTACGATTGGCTTACGGACGTTTCAAAACATCATAAAGAAAGCAAGTGGCATGGAAGCGTTTGAAGTTTGAAAAATATAGCATAATACTAGCTTTGCACCGCGGCGTTACCCGCGGTTGTTGTTGTACCGTGGGTACCGCGGGGCTCAGTTAGCATATACATATGATAATTCTTATACTTAAATACCATTTAAAATCCTTCTGTCATAATTACTTTAACTTCAATAACATTGGACTTTCATACAAACTACCATCCTCCGTTTTAACTCCAAAAGGGGGTTGATTTCTAAAGATACATTGTTAGTAGACCTCTAAAATTTTATCGATTTAAGTATCACAGATTTGTACAAATACACAAAAAATATAACTTCAAAAGCGTCAAAAGCAAAAGGTCAGTTGATGCTTGGACTTTTTGAATTTTTTACCCACTAAAAAGTTGTCTAAATTTTGGAAAAAGTTATAGTCGGTTGATGCAAGGTCTGGTGAGTATGGCGGATGAGGGAGAGCTTCCCACCCCAGCTCTTGCAGCTGCTTCACGACAACGCGCGACCCCACACTGCGCAACAGACAGTCTCCAAGCTGCAAGAGCTGGGGTTGGAAGCTCTCCCTCATCCGCCATACTCACCAGACCTTGCACCTACCGACCATTACTTTTTCCTAAATTTAGACAACTTTTTAGTGGGTAAAAATTCAATTCCCGAGAGGCAGTACAAAATGCCTTTGAACAGTTTGTTGCCTCCCGTCCAGCTGATTTTTACAAGAAGGGCATCAATAAACTACCAATGCGTTGGCAAAGATGCGTCGATTGCATGGGTGATTACTTCGAATAACAGAAATAAAAAGTTTGAAAAAAATATGTACTTTCACTTATTGCATACAAAACGGCAATTTCATAGGTAAAGACCTATTATATTGGTCATACGAAAGAGTATTATCGTCAACGGTTTCCATTCTTTGATGTCCCTTCTAACCCGAGAGCCGTTATATGTTAATCTCTACTAGATTCTTCTATATTCTGAAATGCACATGCAACATACTAGCAATTATCTATTGTTCAAACTTATGAAATAAATTATACTGAAATTAACTTTACGTTCGTTAGTTTCACAAGTATCTTGTATTTTTTTAAACATAAATCATATTCATTTGAGTTAACTAATCTTTATTAATGTATACCTCTCTACTATTTCGTTGTACATGTAACTAATAATGCAAATGTTAGTTTGTTTGTGATGTGTCTTTTACGCCTTACCTGCTGTATCGATTATCATCAAACGATCATGTTACCAGATGGAAAAAATATTTAGCGGCATTGGATTAAACAAAAGGTGACTACTCAATAATGTCTTGCGTTGGTCTATGTTTGTGGGCTCTATCTGCTAACGAGATTTTATGTATTGGGACTTTCCTGGAGGTGTATTTATGGGACAGTTACCGTTTTATTTTTTAATAAGTAGTAAGCCCAAATAGTCTAGTCAACAAGTTCCATACTTATTGACTAGACTAAACGATGCAGAAGCATCACTAGGCCGCCACGGTGTAGGTCATCATGCTGCATTGTCTGCAGTCGCAATAAGTATGGTGACCGCCACTCTTGGATTTTGCTTATGCATTCCGTCAGGCAGAGTAGAGTCACTTTGGCGGGCCATAAATAAAATAAAAAAAGTAACTCTGTAATATAAAGGCAAATAAAGTTTTTCTTATTCTTAAAAAAGTTTTCATAAAGTAGAAATATATCTTTCAGACGATCGAATAGCTTCAGCAAGTAAAGCAGCGGTCAAAAACTAGTAGTAAATAAGAAAGACAGTACATCAAAGTCAGAACCGCAGAAAGTCCGGTAGGTATGTACTAGACGTTTTTTTGCTGTCTAGCGCATGCGCAAGTCATTAATTTACGATTATGTCTGTGTAGACTGTGCTTACAGTTATTTGGTTATATGTCACGTTTCATGGCTGTGAGCATGCTGAAAGCATAACACTACTACATTTGGATTTTTTGTGTATCTACGTCACTATATAAGATAAGCAATAGGTTAAGTTCGTAAGGTTTATATCATGGACTGTTTTATCAGCCCTGTAACCTTGTCGTTTTTTATTGCGCTGAGTGGTGTGGGCTTGATTTCCTCATAGGACAACACTATGTCATCCACTAATTGTTGAATTCGGGTATCCTTGGTGCCCATTTCAAGAACGTAAAGGCACTCGTCACAGGAATCTGATCCCAAGCTAGACATAGTGTGTGTTAGTGTAACCGGACTACTGATTAATATACAAATGATTTTGAATCAACGAATCACTCTGGATCACTAGCCCCTTTTCTTGACCTTAGGAAACCCCACCGGGGTTGTGTGTCGGAATCGGACCCACTACAACCACACGGTTTGCCACTCAGCGCCTGGAATAGGAGGGATCCGGGAACTGCTTTTATTAAGACATCCGAATCCCTCCCAGCGCTTGCTCTCACTGTCGCGGCCATCTTCTACTTTAAAACTCTCTATTTAGGCGACGTACGGCACACGCGGACGTCGCATCCTGGCGGCTGGCCTCTGAAGCCTATGGAGGGGGAAATCCGTCCCGTCAGACTCAGGGCGGCGAAGGCACGTGGTAAACGTGTAGTAGACCAGCCTGAAATGTTTGTTCACAAATTAGAGAACTAGTTGAACTATTGTTTTACATATATTTTGTCCTATTAAGGCACACTAAATGACCGGCCTCTCAAGATGATCTACATAAGACTAGACGGTATTCAGAGAGTAATAATAGAGGCTGATTGTGTGGTTTCTGATGAAATCTGCAAATGTGTTGAAACTTCTATCGACAAATATATATATAACGTTACTAACGGAACCGATAGACCTCCTACGAAGGTAGAAATTAGTTATAAGTAAATATAACAGTAATATTTCTAGGACACAACTGAGTTGAATCGTGAGATCGAGAATCTGGTTATTAATATAAAAGCACCAGATCCAATTAGTCGTAGGTTGGTTCCCCATCCAGGACAAACATTGTGTGATGAGCACGGTCATTTTTAACCGGCTTCAACGAGAAGGTTATCAACTAGACTGTTTTTTAAATGTTTGTTACCTCGTAACTTTCGACTGGGTGAACCGATTTTGATGATTCTGTTTTATTTGAAAGCTGGCTTCCCTTGTGGTCCCATTTCATTTGGTCCAGTTCTTAAAGTCAGTTGTTTTTTGTTAAAATTTGTGATTATTACTTCATCTCGGTGTATTTGATGTGTCGGAAGAGGTCGTCCACGGCGAACATTTACTGACCAAATTGGTGATTTTCTGAAAAAGGGCAATGTAAAGAACACCAGAAACCGACGAGCATGCATGCAGCGATTGATGAATGTAGACGAAACAAAAGAGGTATCAGGACCGTAGTAAGTGGAGATCAATTGTCTCTGCCTACCCCGGTGGGAAAATGGCGTGACTGTATGCATTTGTATCTCTTTAGAAATATTGTAATTTTAAATTTAAACCATCTCCATCAAAAATGTCAAGTGGATCAGACAGAAAGTGGGTTCTTAATTTCGATCCTCACAACACAACAAATCTGGTCTGTTTCCACTGTAACAGCTAGTTAAAAACAATAAATGCCATCATTTTAGGAGCCAAAAACTACATGAATAATGCTTATGATACAGATTACAAAATACCACCTCAAAAAGATCTATTTATGATTATTTCTCATTTCGTGTTTCTAACTTTAAAAATGGCGAACTTGCAACAATACAATACAGCTATTTAACCCTCATTTAATCCCTTTAGGAGTGAATTACTCAAAATCTTTTTAAACTTTAGAACATAATAAAAACATCGACTGGCGAGCCTTCAAGTTTGTAGCCCCCGCGTTTGGTTCCGCGTTGGTCAATCAGGTTAAGTTAGTCGGGGCAAGTACCTAGTTTGTATATGTGTAGATATAAATCTATTTTCTGAATCTTCCTGAATCATTTCCACCAGTCACAGAAAAAAGCAAGAAACTTGTTATAATAAAATATATAAAAGTAAATAGTCATTTAAATTTCGAACATATGCGTACACGCAGATTTATGTGCGATTTCCGCTCGTGCGCTGTTTACCGATGCATATCGAACGATTTGATTGGCCGATTACGAGTACTTTTAACGGTGATTGGTTAATCGCCTCTAAGGTGCTTGTTGGTTTTATAACTGATTGTATTTAATTCGTGTTCTGAACCGACTTTATAAAGGAGGAGGTTCTTAATTCAACTGAATATTGATTTGAAATTGATTTATATTAAACTAACCTGCCCCCCTAGCCAAGTTGCAAGCGTTCTTCGTTCTGCAATCGTTAATGTAAATTCTCGTGTGTCATTGGCTAATACTCTGTCTAAGATTACTATGTCTAAAGGGCTAAAGATTACTTTGGCTAGAGGGGCAGGTGCAGCGGCGAATATGATATTACACAATTTCTACTAACGGAGTACCTATTATTTCTTGCAGCATGCTCATTCTTTCTTTCTTTTCGTCATTTCTTTGACTGCAACCATAAAATTATATTGTACTATTCGGTTCCAATCCGAATTGAAATCTGCTTCTATTTAATAGCTCTAGTAATTTGTGTAGGATTCGAAGGCACAACACTCAGCATTGTAAGCAGCGAGATGGCCCTTAATTACTGCTAGGCTAGTAGTGGGTTCGGTTCGCACACGGGTTTTTTTTTTATGTTTGGCCCTGCCAAAATGACTCTACTCAGCCTGATGAACAGTATAAGCAGAATCTAAGAGTGGTGATCACCATACTCATTGCGAATGCAGACAATGCAATAATGCAGCATGGTGACCCACACTATGACGGCCTAGTGATGCTTCTGCATCATTGGGCTTCCGGTCTCACTCACCAATGAAACAAGACAGCACGACTGTCATTTTTAACCGACTTCCAAAAAGGAGGAGGTTCTATGTTCCACTGTATGTATATTTTTTTTTTTCATGTATGTTCAGCGATTACTCCGTCAGTTGTGGACCGATTTTGAAATTTTTTTTTGAATTCGAAAGGGTATGCTTCCGAGGTGGACCCATTGCCAGCATATCTCTGATGATGGGATCCCGGGGAAATCGAGGGAAACCCTCATTTTTTATAGGCATATACTGTGTTTTTTGTATATTTTCTGAAGTTACACTGGTATTTGCGTCTGGTAGTCATCATTTTATGATGATGAGCTGATGATGTAAGGTACAACTCCTTAACGGTTAGGAGTTGGAGGATAAATCTTTAAATATCATATGTATATGTGTTACCTTTACTCGTATTCTTTCAAATTATTTAGGTAAGCTGATGATGGAAGGTGGAAGGTACAACTCCTCAACGGTTACGAGTTGGAGGATAATTCTTTCAATTTCATACGTATCTAAAGACCTTCAGTCGTATACTTTCAAGTTATTTAGGTGAACTGGTGATAGAAGGTTAAACTCTTCAACAGTTAGGGATTAGAGGATGATTTTAATATTACACGTACGTATAGACCTTAATTTGTATTCTTGATGATGAAATTTGATGAAATAGCTCAACTTACTACTTACCTACGATTGTTTACACTAAAAACTGAAAAATAAAAACTTTTTATAAAAAAAAAACCGACTTCCAAAAAACATCCAACGAAAACTCTCTGCCAAAAAAAACACTTAAAAGCGTTAAAAAATCTGTTTGAAGTCGGTGCTAAGCCAAAAAGGATACAAACTAACAATTACAAAAGTCTAAGCTATAGTCACTTGGCACCGACTTCAAACAGATTCTAGGTACCTAGCACACATTATAATACTACTATTTAATTGAATAAAGAATTAGGTATAGGCAATTTATGAAGAACCAGTTTATTTTACGCTTTTAAGTGTTTTTATTGGCAGAGAGTTTTCGTTGGATGATTTTTGGAAGTCGGTTTTTTTTTTATAAAAAGTTTCAGGTTGATCTTCTGTATGAGGGTCGTACCCAGTTGAGCCTGTCTACCAGTGCTGAAATCGTTAGTTCTGTATGTATGTCTGTGTGTGTCGATATTTATCGGCATTTTGGTCACGATAGTAAATACAAGTTCTGCCTAATTTGGGAACTGAAGCCGTCGCGCCGGTGTGAGATGTAATATAAATTAAGATTATTTATTCTAAAATGTATCAGTTAATTAAGCATGCACTTAGGCGTTTAATTGACTGGCGTGAAAAGCTATCACAAAGCACTTTCACTTCTAAATAGCGACACCGTCACATGCCGATCAAACTTTGTTAAATCACGACCAAGAGATGATTAAAAAAATAAATAAATCGATCTCATTATGTTGTTAAAAGCAATCAATTTCGCACGAAGCACCTTTTCATTTGCCAAACTGCACGTTTGGCCTAGTAATTTAACGGTCACCACGCCGTTTCCTACTTCGCCAAGTGTCGTGGGTTCAAATCCCACGTGGGATAACACTTTGTGCGATCCACAAATTGTTGTTCTGAGTCTGGGTGTTCTTTGTGTCCGTTTCATTTATGTTTGTAAAGTCCCCGCGACACAGGATTTATTCCTAGTGCGGGAGTTGTCTTTTGTAATAAATAAATAAATAAAATTCCCTTTATATTTTTCAGTATCTATTATATATTGATGCAAATATATATATTATTACTAGCTGATTCGCGCAATTGCGGCTGCATCTCTTCATCATCATTAGCCTATCGCAGTCCACTGCTGGACATAGGCCTTACTTTTTCACTTCTGTCCTCTCTTTAAAAAGACAATTCTCGCATTAGGAATCTACATTCTGTGTCGCAGGGGACTTTACAAACATACATAAAACGGACACAATGAACACCCAGACGCAGAATAACATTGCCCATGTGAGATTTGAATTTGAACACTTGCGCAGTAGACTGTAGCGGGAAGCTAACCGTTAAGTCAGTCTGTCAGTTAGTCTAATTGTCTCTTTTAAAAGGAATATTTTTTCAATTTTTGCAGCTAGTTCCTCAGTGCACCTCGGCTTTTATTGGTCGTAGCCTATATCTATGACCTTCCTCGATAAATAGGACTGGGATATTTTTTCTATTCGAACAAGTAGTTCTTGAGATTAGTGCGATTCATTAACCAAACATACAAATTGTTCAAGCAGACAAAATATACACTCACAACTCACATGTTTATATAGAAAGAAATAGAAAGAGGCGTGGCGTATAAAACGCCCACATTTGGAGACTACAGCTGTTGTTCCACTAACGTAAGGCTACGGTCTCGAAGTCAGCGGCACGCGAAGCGGGGCGCGGTAAGCGACGCAGTAAGCGACACGGTAATGTATACGTAGGCTCGCCGCTTGTTTGTGGAGCTGGCGGTAAATCGGTAAATCTATGCATCAGAATGCACCGGTGCCCGCGCCGCCACCCAGCTGACGTCATATCCGCGGCCTAAAGTTGACAAGTCTAATTTATCATAAACCGGGTACATTACGTATATTTCTAAATATAATAATGGCCTTATAGAGCTCACAGATGGCCGTCTGAACCCAAACTAGCCCGAGAATGTACGGTATGTATGGTAACAGACTATGGTTTTTATCCCTCACGACTCGATCGATCGCTTCTCCATTCAGAAAAGTTCTTGTCTAAACTGAACTTAAACATCAAGCTTTAGGTAATTTACAACATTTTGACGTTGACCTTGAACGACTTGACTTATGATTGATAGTCGAAACTTTTTCTCCTTTCCACTTAGTAAATTAATTGGTAGACAAACATCGCCTGAGAAGCTTAGCTTGTAGTTTTGACCTCAGGTCACTCATACTTATGACTTATGTGTGAAAATGAGTGTGATTAAAATTAATATCATGGAAGATATGGGAGATCATAGGTCTAAAAACTGAGCATATTTAAACGGACTAGGATTGTGTATGTGTAAGGAAACATCGAGGTTCCAACACAGGAAGAGGTCAACTACAAGCCTTACATAGCCCAAGGTACATCGTAGTGCCAGGAATTTGTTTCCTAGGGTACTCCTGGTTCCCTAGTTACTGGCTTACTTTTTATTTTATTTTTCATCGTTATTAATCCATTGATACTTCATTTATTAAAATCGGTTCTGTAGTTTAGACGTTACAGTGGCACATACATACCTTTCATTTGACTTTTGTAGTCAGGTAAAAAGGAATCTCAGTTTACTAGACTGCACATATGATTAATATTTTTTTTTAAAAGACAACTTCGCATTAGGAACATCCATCCAGTGTCGCGGGGGACTTTACAAACATTAATGAAAGGAAACAAAGAACACCCAGACTCAGAACAACAATTTTTGAATTACACAAAGTGTTATCCCATGTAGGATTTGAACCTACAACACTTGGTGCAGTAGAAAGCGGCGTGGCGACCGCTTTAACCGCTAGGCCAACCGTGTAGTCTATATTTGTCAACCTCTTATCTATATATACCTATACATATAGGTATATACTTTACTCTCAAGTTCCTTTGTAGAAATATTCACTGTCCGCCCCTGCCCCTACTGACTAATCTATATATATAAAAGAGTAAGGTGACTGACTGACTGACTGACATACCCAGAGATCAGCGCACAGCCCAAACCCAATCCTGAAATTTTGCATGTTTTTTTTTTTTTTTTTCTTTATTTGGCTCACCAACAATTGATTACACTGATACAATAAAAAAACACATTCAATGAACTTATAGCCTAGTATAACAATTTCTTATAGGTGTTCTAAGAAAGGAGTTTTTGCAATTCCACCCCTAAGGGGGTGAAAGTCTGCGTGAGCGAAGCCGCGTGTAAAAGCTAGTGAAGTATATTATGTAAGTACATAAGTAGAGTTACCATTACTTTCCCATGGCTAAATCAGTAAGGCCTTTATTGGCAGTAGCTACTGGCTGGCTGCCAGGATTCGCTTGACGAATTTATGTGCGTACGCCACAGATCACTGATACAAAATGAGAATTTTTAATTGTATTTATTTTGTACTCATTTTATGTTATTATCTATGATTTCTTTGTGTTCTACTTCAAAGCTTTTTTGTATATTTTCTAAAGGGGAAAGAAGAAACGTAGTAAATAGAAACCAACTCATGAATAGGTTTTTAGCAAGGTTGTAAACACTTAAAAGTAAAGTTGTAGGCTTGTAAACGCCTTAAAGTAAAGTAAAGTTGTAGGTGAAGATATGATGATGAAGATAATTAATATGAAAGGTTAAACCTTTCGAACATTTCAGTACCTGCATCTTTTGTTTTCACATTATATTTACCTATAAATGTAATTTAGTTTTACAGTATTTTTTACTAATATCCATCATCATTACATATTATAAAACAAAGACATCCAGTCCTCCGCCGCGTCTGTCTATCTGTTCGCGATAAACTTAAAAGCTGCTGCATGGATTTTGATGCAGTTTTTACCAATAGATAGAGTGATTCTTGAGATAGGTTTTGGTGTCTAACTTGTTAAATTTTTGAGTATATTGGCTAAAATAAAACGATATTTGTCGCGTCGGTAAAAATTAAGACGCACATCTTTTCGGGGTAACATAGGATATTTTATATTTTCCGTAAAGAGCCCGTGCGAAGCCGGGGCAGGTTGCTAGTAAAATTATATTACTAGTTATTTATATGTCAATTTTATAACAAAAATATTACATTAAATAAATTTCTAGATTTTATAATGTACATATATAAATATGTGTTTGTTTGAAAAATGTACAATGAACTTGACAATTTCAAATCATGTCATGCATGAGTGAAAGAGCCATTTTACTGAATCATGCCAGGAAATTATATTGCGGATCTCAGTTATACTATGAAAGCAAATCCAATACACACATCTAGTATCACAGCAACCGATAATAGCGGTGTATAAGTAACAGCGCACACTATAAATCCGTCAGTCCCTGGCGCGTCGCCAGTGCGCGCCGCACTTAGCACCCGACACACAAGCTTTCCTTTAAAAGGAGTGCTATTTATTTTTGATGTTCATTTAAGTATGTACTTGAAATTATTTAATCTGAGTTGACTTAAAAAGAGAATTAAGATTCACACATAAATGATTTAGACTGTTTTTTTTTTATTTCGTTAACTAAACATGACGCATTGATGATAAAACTTCTGAACGATCGTGATGATCACGATCTTGAATTTAGAATAGAATAAAATACATTTTATTGTACACCAGTTAACATATGCCATTGACTACACGGTTGGCCTAGTGGTTTAAGCGGTCGCCACGCCGCTCTCTACTGCGTCAAGTGCTGTGGGTTCAAATCCCACATGGGACAGCACTTTGTGTGATCCACAAATTATTGTTCTGAGTCTGGGTGTTCTTTGTGTCCGTGTCATGTATGTTTGTAAGTCATGTAAGTCCCCCGCGACACAGGATGTATATTCCTAAAGCGGGAGTTGTTTTTTTTAAGAATATACAAATGGCGGCTTTATCGATCAAAAGCAATGTCTTCCAGGCAACCTTTGGATGAGAAATCGACTGCAGAAAGACGAATTTATGGGAATTCATGGACGAATTGATGATGATGATTTATTATTATGTAAAAATGTTAAGTTGGTTTATATGCTCTTTAAACACATAAAAATATGCAGAGACTAAGCAAAATTTTGAAAAAAAATGATCCTTTTTATCAATTTTTTACGTTGGATTTATTAATTTTTTCACGTTATCTTCTAGCCTTTAATATTCCCAAGATTTGGGGTCGGCTACTAGTTCAACTGATTTTACCTGAATATCAGTTTTTCCACGGAGCGACTGGCATCGGACCTGCGCAACCCTGAGGGTGAACTTAATTCGAAGGTTGAACTAGTTATCAGTATATTTGAGGGCACTGACTTCCCACTACCGATTGCCATAGATGTTCATGACAACCGGGACCGACGGCTTAACGTGCTCTCCGAGGCACGTGCGGGAAACACCGCCATCTTCCATACTCCGGGCTGATATTAAGAATTTCTTGTAAGCAAAACAGCAGTCCGACCCATATGCTTAAAATTTTGGTTGTATAACGTGAAAAAATGACTACCTCGTTGGTCTAGTGGTTGGCGGTAACGAGGCACGATTTGTTAGTAATTATAGTATAACAATATTTACATGTAATTGATGAGTGAAGGCGTCGCACGCACTACTGACGTGTCTGGTAACAAAGCTTTTTGTGAAAATGTAGACAAGTCATTTCTATTTGCATGAGTTATATCCTACACACATAACATATATAGAGTTGAGATCGCTTGGTCGTTCAATCTCAACAGTTTTTTTTTTAAGTGAGGTCTGTATTTGACCTCTCAGCTTTTCCCCGTCCATAATAAAGACAGGACCTTGTCATTCTGGTTGTTATTTGCTATCGTTTATTATGTCGATTCGTCGGGTAATAATCCCGGTTTCTGTAAATGTTTTTATATATATTTAGTATATAATTTATATACTATTGTGTTAATTTAATGCTATTTTTATTTTTAAGGCTTGTCTATAATTATTATTATCTGCTACTGTGTATTAATTTCATACTATAATTATTTAATTTTCTAAAGTTGTCTATTGTTATAATGTGTCTAGTTTATTTTTATTAATTCTTATGTGTTTCTAGTTCCAGTTATCTACTTCTTTTTTGTAGGGTTCCGTGCCAAAGGAAGGAACCCTTATAGATTCGTCATGTCTGTCTGTCTGTCTGTCCGTCTGTCCGTCCGTATGCCACAGCCACTTTTTTCCGAAACTAAAAGACCTATAATATTGAAACTTGGTAAGTAGATGTATTCTGTGAACCGCATTAAGATTTTTACACAAAAATAAGAAAAAAACAATAAATTTTGGGGGTCCCCATACATAGAACTGAAACTCAAAAATCTATGGATCGGTCTTCAAAAATGATATTGAGGTTTCTAATATCATTTTTTTCTAAACTGAATAGATTGCGCGAGAGACACTTCCAAAGTGGTAAAATGTGTGTGTGTACTAAAAAAAATATATGATGTACATTATCATGCAAACTTCGACTTAAAATTGGTTTGAACGAAATTTAGTAAGGAGTTTTTTTTAATACGTCATAAATCGTAAACTGCAATTTACCTTTGGTTCAATCAAAACAAATATAAAAAAAATTTTACTTGCTGCTGCGGAACCCTTCATGGGCGAGTCCGACTCGCACTTGGCCGCTTTTTTTTGTACTATAGTTACACCTTATAGGGTTTGCTATTTTTGTTTACAACAGTTTTGAATGTATTGTATTTATTATATTTTTTTTTATTTTTTTTTATTTTTTTGTATTTTATTTTGACTGCCTCGTTGGTCTAGCGGTTGACGTGTGCGACTGCTGATCATGAGGTCTTGGGTTCGATTCCTGGGTCGGACCAAATGTTTGTATGATCTACAAATATTTGTTTCGGAGTTTGGGTGTTTTCTATGTATAATATGTATGTATTTACAAAAAAAAAAAAAGTATATATGTATTTGTATCAGTTGTCTAGTACCCATAACACAAGCTCTGCTTAGCATGGGACTAGATGGCGATGTGTGTTAGATGTCCGAAATATTTATTTATTGTTTTTCGAACTTTAGCGGGAACCTATGTATATCCTGCATCAAGAATCAATTTAAGGCCTAAGACCTAGTACGAGTTTATTTCATTATTATTCGTTACTGCATTCGGCGTTGCAGTTAGCCAGCACTTAAAATAAAACTGAGACTAGGCTTCAGAACTCATGGTGACACGAGCTATCCATAAATTCGTCACTGGCTCGACGCCAGCGCTACCACAGTTATCGCCTTTAGCTCTGCATTAAGATATAGCAAAGCCATATTTATAACCTCAAGTTTATTTTTAATAATGGTTACTTGGTTTGTTAATACACGCATTTCAATATTGTACCACTAACTGAAGCTAATTAAAGTTGGAATAACGCATTTGAAATCCATATTCTTAGTACTGACAATCTTAATGCAAATGTTACATAGCATTTAATGTGTATTAAGTTACTGCACGGTTGGCCTAGTGGTTTAAGCGGTCACCACGCCGCTTTCTACTGCGCCAAGTGTTGTGGGTTCAAATCCCACATGGGACAACACTGTGTGATCCACAAATTGTTGTTCTGAGTCTGGGTGTTCTTTGTGTCCATTTCATGTATGTATGTTTGTAAAGTCCCCCGCGACACGGGATGTATATCGTTAATTCGGAGTTAAAAAAAAATAGCAGTAAAGATAAACATTAAGAGTACGGATGGCTCAGTGGCTTAGATCTGGCCGCTTGATGCTGCGCTGAGTGATATAGACCCGGTCCGCACATTTTCTTTGTATATGAGCCTGCCAAAGTGACTCTACTCTGCCTGATGGAAAGCATAAGCAGAATCCAAGAGTGGTGGTCATCATATTCATTGAGAATGCACACAATGAAACATTGTAGCATCTATGGCGGCCTATTGAGATGCTTCTGCATGATTGGGCCACCGGTGGGCACTCACTAACGAAACACGACAGCACGAATATTGTCATTTTAGGTTGGGCTTCTGTGAGAGGGAAGTATCGCCCCGGTCGAACCGGCTTGTTTTTGCTGAAATCAGCGTGACTGTACCTCGAATGTGAGAGTGAAATTACATGGGAGAAGGGACACTTTGTGTGATTTTTTTTCCTGAGTCTAAGTGATTTGTGCCTGTTTCATGAATATTTTTAAAGTCTCGGCGACAAAACATAGTGCGGGGCTGTTCTACCGAAGTAGTAGTAAAATCATCATAGTTAATTCTTGGAGAAAAAATTTCAGTCTGTGTAAACAAATATTAATATCAAATTCAACTTATGAGGAAAACTTATCTGAAGTTTGATTAAGTCAATATACAGCTAACTAGGAATTTTGTGAACGTTTTATGACAATACTAAATGATTAATGTCTATGATAGTGATCGATGTTTGGGATCAGAAGGTCACACATGACATGTGTCGATTAACTAGACTATCCTGTAGATTCAGTTGTTAGTAACCCTGCTATTCGTTAGATTCAATTCTCAGTTTCCCAACAAATAATTGTATTATGAAAATGATCGTAGTGTATGCTGATCATGAGGTCTCGGGTTCGATTCCCGGGTCGGACCAAATAATTGTACGATCTACAAATATTTGTTTCGGAGTTTGGGTGTATTCTATATATAATATTTATGTATTTACAAAAAAAAAGTATATATGTGTGGCGGTCTCCACATACAGCGCAACAACAACATAACATACTACAGCGCCATCTACCGAAGATACGTCGAACTATGGAGTAACGAAGGAAACTAAGAAACTACCAATCCTGAATCACGCAGTGAAAGTTCTAGCGCCAGTTAACATATATACAACATCCCAACATCAACCGTTGGGCAGTTGGCCCGCCAGGCATGATCACCTCGCCTGGTCGGAGGATCCTCCCTTTGTGTTGGAGGGACATATCACCCGTTTCTCCACATATGTATTTGTATCAGTTGTCTAGTACCTATAACACAAGCTCTGCTTAGCTTGGGACTAGATGGCGATGTGTGTTTGATGTCCGAAATATTTATTAAAATATTCATTATTAGTAGTAACTGCCCTACACCGCATAATACGAATAATAATAAAAACTGCATATTACGCGTAATCATTAGTCAAGACGATGTTTTTTTATCAGTTATCTAGTACCCATGAAATAGCTCTGCTTAGTTTAGGAGTAGATGGCGTATCAGGTGTCTGAAAACATTTCATTATTTTTCGGTCTTTTTATACTACTTCCAAAAAAATGAACAGGTGATAGGTACCTATTTGATGACATACATTATACGTTATCCATTACTTGGAAAATAAAAATTATGACTCACTTTATAGAATATTTCAGAACTGATTTACAATATCAACCAACATTATAATTACCGTTCGTGAATTAAAACTATATTTTAATTAAAACGATACGTTTAAATATTAATTAAGGTGATGTCCACTTAATCCATTGCATAAACAAACTCGCAAACGAATCGCACAGCATCGCATCAATTAGGAGCGAGAGGGAGAAGGCCCCGCGTCAAAGTTGAGGCCCCCACCCGCCACCCAGCGGTGCAATTTTTTTAACGGGCCACCCCATGCCACCAGACGGTTTGGTGACGGTTGCAGCGGTGTACTCTGGACAAAGAGAATTGGCGTTTGTTTGTGTTAAGCTATCAACAAAAATACTGCCAAAGGTTCAACTTCTTGCATTTTGGCCTGTTTCTTCTCTTCTTGAAATTGAAGTAAGGAATTTTAGAAAAAAAAAAATCCCATTCATAGCAAATTTGAATTGCTTTTTTATTTACTAAGTGTGATTGGAATATTAATGCAGTCTTCTACTCATAATTATTTACTCTATCTTATTAGACATAATTTTACCTGTAGAAAAATAAGTTAGCAAACATGTCCACTTTTACAAAATTTGTCATGTCATTGAACGAAATACATAGTCTTTAATGTAAGACAAAAAAGGCGCTTTATGAATATGTTACAAATATAACGTAAATGATTGATTGAAGTTCGCCATTACAACACTAGATGTGTAGATACAAAAGGTTTAAAAGTAATATAAACTGGCTTTAGTGCTACATTGTTGTTGCCAGTTCTTCCTACTAATATCATACTTTCAGGTACAACATAGGTCGCTAGAAGTCCGTAACGCCACTTTCACAAGAAGTTACTGTAAATGGGCGCCCAAAAAATAATAGAAAATACGATAACTGCTGAAAATAATTATATTTCTAGATGAGCTATAAATTAGCGCCATGACCGTGAGTTTTTTTTTTTGTATTTTATTTACTTTTGAACTATATGTTCAAACTAAACTTTATAACGACTGATGTCCAGAATACTTAATGTTTTAATAAAAAACCCCAGCTTCAGGAATGAATGCATCTAATTAAACATAAAAATTAATGAAAATGTACTGAATTTATACATTGACCAACCTATATGTTCACCACTATACTTGCGTCCACTTTGACGTGGCGATTTTTTGCACCCGTCGTGTTTTCGTTTATTTCGCTGCACACACGCGCCGGCCGTCCGATCGATCCGCCGTCACTCACACACACAAAACCACCTATATAATATTTCCTATATACCTATGTATACACTTTTTACCATATGCATAGGGATATTGAAAAACGAATAAAATGCATTTTAAGGGCGTGGTTATTTCCCCATTCTTTCGGAAGTGAAATTAATGGGATATACATACATGTTTTAAGTTTAAGTTAGTACTTACGCATCCATGGTCGCTATTGTCTTAGGTACCTATGATTTTCATGAATAGCTAATTGTGAATCTTACAGAATTTTCACAGTGAGAGAGTCAGGCACAAATTGGTTTGCATGAACAAAGTGATACCACAGCATCACGGAAAACCGGAGTTAAGTTTCGTTATTTTTCACTGCGAGAGTGAGGATACCGGAACCCAAACCGTCTTACACTTAATGGGTGCGAGAGACTCAACTTCGGTCACGCAGTGTTATCTTGTAACTTTTGAGTTGCACATGTCCAAGGACCCGTCTGTTCATTTACCTGGTATACCCTAAAACAATATAGGTAATTCCGATGTGGTTCTCTTTATTATATCACTTTTACAAGACAAGTCTAATTCCCTTGTGGGGTCTCATTAAGACTACTAGGAAATAGTTGATAGGTATATGTCCTATCATCATCATTTTCCAATTTTATTTGGGTCCAGCGTATAGACAGTTGGAGGAGGTAGTGTCTTATAAGACTGGATTGCCTATCGCCAATACTCTCCGCCGTCGTACGGAAAATTGCGGTGAAAGTTTGTAACAAATAAAGTATGTGTATGTTTAATTCCAATTATGAGTACACAGGCTATGTAGCAATGATTAACTGTTTTAGAAGTCTTGACGGTAAATTATAAGCATCAAGGTAACCCTATTCTGTTATGGCAAGGTATTTCCTTATTTGGAATGCTCAGATTTAAATAGAAAACTGTTTTTTTCTAATGCACTTTTGTCCACAGTGCACTATCCTTTTATATGTCTAAATCTAGTAATATTTTAACTCTGAAAAGAAATCATTTGAGTATCACACATAATTATTTTAAAGACTGATTCGAAAAAGAAATACCAGTTGTGAAATGATTAAAAAAAAATTGGGAAGATGTTTTCAGTTTGTGTAGAATCGCCGGGTGAAAACAGCGTTAATAAATTATGTTGATTATTGTATAGATATTTTAATATATTTTTCTGTGGAATAACGTCAGTAATATATTCAAATCCTACATGACCCGGCGCAACATTCACGTGGCATACCCTATGACGTCATTGGTCTCCACGTACAGGGAGACACGATGACGCACGCCACATTTATTCCCGCACGGTTCTTTTATAGCTTTCATATGCAATTAGCTCTGATGTCTAGAACCTCTGAGTGTAACCTTTTTCTTTGACATGTAATGACGGACTTTCCAGAAATATCTCAGGCGTTCTCTGCATAGTTTTTGATGATAATGTGGGATGTCACCGGCACCAAACATAGCTCTATCAATATCTAAGCAAGCGTTTGTCAGTGAAGAAATAGTCACCTTTTAGAGCTTTTGAAGATGAGTTTACTACGAACTAAACCAAACTAATGGTTGAAATTTTGTACAGGTATATTATTTACTAGCTTTTACACGCAGCTTCGCTCACGCAGACTTTCATCCGCTGATTTACCCCCTTAGGGGTGGAATTTCAAAAATTCCTTTCGTAGTGCTCACTTACGTTATAGTCAGTGCGTTATATAAAGAACCTGCATGCGAAATTTCAGGATTCTAGCTTCACGGTTTGGGCTGTGCGTTGATCTATGGGTATGTCAGTTAGTCGGTCAGTCACCTTCCTCTTTTATATATATATATAGATAGATTAGTAGGCCAAAGCCTAGGTCCAGAAGTAACCTATTTGATATTATGCTGTTTATGATATTATTTATACTTTCCAATGCATCCATATTATAAGTATATTTTTCCTATCATTGCCTGCTCATCCTACCAACTTTTTCTTTCACATTGAATTCTTAGTTTTCCTATCTACTTACTGAAGTATTCGGTTGATAGTATTAGGCTTAATATGTTCTTAAAATGTGGCCGCTTAATATGTTTCTGCTTACCCTATAGTAATATAGGTGGTTTAATGTATGTAATACATCTACATAACAAGTATATTTAGCACATTAAACCTACCTTTGTTTAACTTTCCCGCACATACAGTCAACAGGTAAACTCGTTAGTTTCTCAGGATAGGTACAATGTCTTTTAATAATAATTAGTCTGCGGGTTTTTTCCTATATTTAAGAAGTTTTATCTTGTAGAGTACTATTGCTTCCTATTTCGTGTTGATAACTTTAAGTACTTCGTTACTAATGCTTTCAACATCAAAAGCATCAGATGCCGAAATTGCTCCGCCTGCGTGTATGTCAGGTATCGCGGCAAATAGTAGCCTATGTGTTAATCTGATGTATAAGCTATATTACTGTAAAGTTTTATCCAAATCCGTTCAGCAATTTTTGCGTGAAAGAGTAACAAACATCCATCCATCCATCCTTACAAACTTTCGCGTTTATAATATTAGTATAGATGTTTACGGTAAAATCTTCGTTTTGAACTCTTGTCCCAACTTCTCTTAGCCAGCAAGAAGCTTAATTGGTTGCAAAATTTTATACATATCATTTATTACATTAAAAAATACATACAGTGGAACATAGAACCTCCTCCTTTTTTGAAGTTGGTTAAAAATGACTCCATTTAGAGTTAATAATAAAAATACAGAATACCATAGGGGTGGACACATTGTGAATGACAATACAGTCCTACCCTTCTTATGGAATTTTGATGACCCTAATCACCTGTATAGCACAGCAATATTAGACTAGTTTGAAAATTAGAGTATTTAGCACTGCATTTGTACTGTTGTATTTTAGAATATTTTACAAGCTTTTTATTAACTTGCAATGTATGTATGTATGCTTGTGTGTTCGGGTGGAATATTGCAACTCAATTTTGAAGCAGATATCTTCAACCGATTTTGCTGAAATTTTACAAGCATATGTATACAGCGTGACAATACAATATTATAATGACATGGAGTTGATCTGATGTGGGAGATTAAAGGTGGCCATAGGAACTCTGTAAAGAAACGTCGCAGCATCATCGAATCTGGACTCGTTTGATTCTTCTCGAGGCATTCCAGTAAAAGCTTGTTTTTAAAAAGCTTTTTAATTGAATTTATTTACTATAGGTTTATTAAATTATGATTTACTTAATCGCTACTTAAAGTAAGACAAAGACAGTGAACTTATATTATTCCTTTCTTCGTTAGTACTATGGTTTTAAACAAACATACTTTTTTGTTGAATTACCATGATTTCTACTACCTATTTATTATTGTTTTAAAAACAACTCCCTCCCTAGGAATATATCCTGTGTAGATTGTGTCAATTTTAACTTAAATCGAACCCACTTCATTTAGTGCACTAGGAATCGACAAGTTGATCGCTTAAACCACTACGCCATACGTGCAGTTTGACTGAGGAACAAGATGAAGAAAACCATGCCAACATGCTAGAACGAAATTAGGTAATGATAAATACTAAAAATAATAATCTTGTCAAAAAGTTAAAATAATGCTAAAAGATAAGATAAGAATTTTAAGTTAGCTATCAATTAGGAAATGCATACATTATTGCTCATACTCTCATAAAAATGTGTTATACTAATTTATAGGTTATCATTAACAAACTTCATTCATTATATACTGACATAAAATAATATAATGAATGATATTAACACACACAATACGGTATAAATATAAGTGCATATTCAACCATAATTATCCGAAACAGCATCGATGATATTGTAGATCGCATTGTACAAACACTTCTCGCCATACATCGGGGTCCGATCTGCAAATTAGCAATTAATGAATGCAGCAGGGCAGGGAAGGGCCCCCCGAGGCCCCCTGGGTGACGGAGCGCCTACTTTTTTTGTTACTATATAGGTAGCCTGCGCTGGACTCCTAGGCGTACCTGCGTGAAGTGCTAGGGATTCATCCTACGATATGCATACATACGGATAGGTTTCGCAAGCTTGAGCTATTGTAGTCTAAGTCAGGTTTACGTAGGTATGGCCCGCGAAAATGACTCTACTCTGCCTGATGGAAAGCATAAGCAAAATCCAAGAGTGGTGGTCACCATACTCATTGCGAATGCAGACAATGCATGGTGACCCACACCATGGCGGCCTAGTGGTGCTTCTGCATCTTTTAGTCTAGTCAACAAGTATGGAACTTGTTGACTAGACTATTTGGGCCTCCGGTCTCGAAACACGACAGCACGAACGCTGTCATTTTACATTCTAGAATCAAACTCACTTGTACTTATTCCACTATTTTAATTTAACTTTACACCTGACCGGTTTCGCCTTATGGCATTCTCAAAGGTTATTGCTGTCATTTTACGTTGATTTTCCGTGCGAGGGTAGTACCGCCCCGGTCGAGCCGGCCCGTTCGTGCTGAAATCAGCCTTTTCCTTTCCCCAGTTCCGATTATCTGACAAATATGCAAAATGCGAACAATTGTAAACACTAACAACCATGTTGTTGAGTTTAACTTAAACTTATTTAATTATCTGTGATTGTATTATTTGACTTACTTTATTTTGGAAGTTCCAACAACAATCAATTTGTCTTACGGTACCTCTAGTTAATAGTTTTTTGAGGACATATTCCTCAAAAAAACTATTAACTAGATTATTTGTCGCTATTATTTTTCTAGCTCCACACCATTAAGAATAATACTGTTTCTAAAACAATTTACATTTACTAATTATTGGATTGTAATTAATATTGACGAAAGTTTGATACCTTTAATAATAATAAATAATAAAACTTTATTTATCTCACAGGAAGGTACAAATTGGTTACAAGATATCTTGGTACAAACTAAAGTTTCCAAAAATTTCCCTAGTGAGAGCTGGAGTCCATACTAGGCTCGAAGCCTGTATTACAGATCTCCAGGCCCACCCTACGGCCGACAAAATATTTTTATTTTATTAAATATGCTATTCAAAAACATACAGAAACAGAAAAATGCAACTGCACCTCCAAAGAAAAGAAAAATATAGATTAAGGTAGGAACTTAAATTTATACAAAATTATCATTAATTTAACAAAAATAATTAACAAAAATGAGATCAAAATCTATCTAAGGTTGTGTGTAGTAGTGTTGTGTGTGTGTGTGTGTGTGTGTCTGTGTGTGTGTGTGAGAGAGTTTGCCTTGCTAGTTTTAATACAAAGCAGGTTTGTTAACTTTAATAATAAATACTAAGAACATAGTCACTAAATCAAATACTCTATGATAAAATTAGTTCAGTTTAAAAAAGCTGAATTCAACATTGCACGTTTGCACCACCAAGATATATCGTCAGATCACTAGACCGTTTACAGCCGTCATTTTCAGCTTTTTTCGCAGCGAGCCCGCAGCATTCGTTTTTTCCCTTGCCCCGTTGGGGGGTGTCTCCCTATCCACCCTCCTCCCAATACCACCGTGCGCGGAATTTGATTAATGCAATGTTCACGATAATTATTCCTGTTACTATTTTTTGACAGGATAAAGTTTTTTCGTTCGACGTCCATTGTCTTTTTTTAACATTTTTTTTTTGGGCGTGCTGTTTTCGAACGTGATACGAGATTGCGTTCCGTAGACTTTTTTATAGGAATCAGTGTTTCGTTCTGCAAATGTTATCTTTATTTTGAAATGAATTCAGAAAAGAATTTCAGTGAACCGAATTTTCGTTTATAAAAGCTTAATTTATAGAAATATTTGAGCTCTACTTGCAATGAACAGATTCTGATGTAGTGCACATTTAATGAGTCTTTATTCATTTAGACCGTGTAGTATGGTTAGTTGATGAATTTGACTTTCTAATGACCGAACAGGCACACAGGCATACAACCGTCTCTTGGTTTCTTTGGATTTATATAGCCATTGAAATTCTATTTCATGTTTTACACGTCTGAAACCACTTATTTTCACAAAGAACCTGCATCCGGAAGACCCCGCTATAAAAAAATCACGTTTGCTGTATGGGAGCCCTCTTATATGTTTATTTTATTCTGTTTTTTAGCCGACTTCAAAAAAGGAGGAGGTTCTCAATTCGACCGTATATAATATGTTTTTTTAAAATTTGTGTTCGCGGATAACTTTTTGATGATTCTTTTTTTAATGGAATGGAGATATCCCAACGGTGGTACCATGATATGGACATTAAAATCTGATGATGGCATCCAAGAGAAATCGAGTCGAACCTTAAAGTCGGTTTTTGCTTGTGTTAAAATTTTACTTGTTAGTATTTATCGTTAAAGCGGCAAAATACATCATCTCTGAAAATTATAACTGTCTAACTATCACGGTTCATAAGATATAGCCTGGTAACAGTCGGACGGACAGCGAAGTCTTAATAACAGGGTCTCGTTTTACCCTTTGGATACGGAACCTTAAAATGGCTAAAACAGTTAGCACTTATTGAAGTTTGTGCAAGCAAATGTGAAATTTGTATTTGTTGTCTGATTATATTGTTACGACGAAACGGTTCGAATGAAATTTGGTACAGAGATATATAAATAAATAAAATAATAAATATTTCAGACATCTAACACACAACGCCACCTAGTCCCAAGCTAAGCAGAGCTTGTATTATGGGTACTAGACAACTGATACAAATACATATTTACTTTTTCTTGTAAATACATACATATTATAAATAGAAAACACCCAAACTCCGAAACAAATATTTGCAGATCATACAAACATTTGGCTCGACCCGGGAATCGAACCCGAGACCTCATGATCAGCAGTCTAACACGCCAACCGCGAGACTAACGAGATATTATTTATGGTCTGGAATATCCTATATCTTGATTTTATTTCTATATTTAGTTTCTGTATTATTTAAATTATTATAATATTCTAGCTTTTAATATTCACTAATCTTATTTAAAGCCATTCTTTAAAATGGGACTTGGCATGTGCACTGCAATTTTGCCTGCAAATCGTTAATACAAGATATTCCTAAAGCAGTAGGTACTTTTTAATAACGAGCAGGCATAAAAGAAATTAACTAGCTAGTTCACTTCGAAATAAAACATCCAAGTCCAGGTAAAGAGTACAAGTCCTATCTAAAACAATCTCCGCCTACAATATCCGGGCTGGCTCACTCCCGCATGCACTTCACCAAACTTTACAACATCACTTTAAAACGACCTAACTAACAAACCATTAGATGCCACACTGAACTTTAATACAAACAAATTTGGGTTTCAATTAGCTTGCAGATAGTTTAAGGTATCCAAAAGTGTGTCAAGAAAAATAAGGCAAGTTCTAAAGGCATTTTATTTATTTTTGGTTTTTTCTTCACGTGGTATTCTGAATGGAAATGAATAGAAGAGTTGCTTTCAGTTACATTTTCTTTTACAAGTTACTTTAAAGTTAAGTTTTGGTTATTCATAAGCCATTCAACGAAATACCAACTCAAACACTTTTGGAGAAATTTATGATGAAAGTATTTTTTTAATTTACTTGTTTTAATCAATGAACTTAACTATAGATATATAGAACTCAGCTTTAAATGCTGCCAGTGTTTATAAGTGTTAAAAATCACTAATCTTCAATAGTTTTTTTCTTTTTTCAAAGAGATATCGCCCGCATTAGGAATATAAATCCTGTGTTGCGGGGGCCTTTACAAACATATGTATATGAAATGGACACAAAAAACACCCAGATTCAGAACAACAGTTTGTGAAACACAAAATATTGTCCCATGTGGGATTTGAACCCACAAAACTTGGCGCAGTAGAGAGCAGCGCAAAAACAAGCTTTTACTGGAATGCCTCGAGACGAATCAAACGAGTCCAAACTCGATGATGTTACGACATTTCTTTACAGAGTTCCTATGGCCACCTTCCAGCTCCAGCATCAGATCAGCTCCATGTCATTATAATATTGTATTGTCACGCTGTATACTTAAGCTTGCAAAATTTCAGCAAAGTCGGTTGAAGATAAGTGCTTCAAAATTGAGTTGCAAGATTCCACCCGAGCATACAACCATACATACATACATTGCAAGTTAATAAAAAGCTTGTAAGAATAGTTTATTAACAAAATATAACCATACAATTTGTTTCTATCTCAGTCATACATATAAGCATAACACTAAGTATTAAGTTTGTTTGGTCATTCCACCACCACTTCTAAGTATGATTGCGGGTAGTTCGGCACAGATGTCGTTGTGACATTGTATCGATCGTTATTATAGCGTCCTCGAAACGGTATATAAAGGGCCGACAGCGGTGCGCTAGCTCATTCGAGCTCAAACGCTCGACGAGTCAACATCTCCTGAGGATGCCCCGTGGAGGGGCGAAACACGTGTCGAGTATAGGTTTGGTTGCATGGCATGCTAATTATTTCTCACTTGTTTTGTATGTGTGCATGATACCCATATGTGCATGTGAGGTATGCATGACGGTGGGATTTGTGCCCTCCTTTCAGACCTGGATATTTGTCTCGCGGAATTAAAGCTAAATATATTTCATAGCATTTAATGTCATGGATTTCCGCAAAGTAACGCCTGATTCCATAACTTATACTAAGTACATATGTTTTAATTTCACGAGAAAGAGTGAACGTCAGTGTCTGTGATAGTATAAACTGTGTTACAGACACTGGCGCCTTCCTCTTACAATATATGTATATGATGTTCTTTAGTTTAGGATTGTCAAGGTGATGTATGTAAAAAAGTTATTATATATTATATACACCGAGTGAGTGAGGATACCGGAGGCCCATACCCCAATCCCCGACCCCTACCTACCCCCCCCCCCCATCCCCCAAAGGCCGGCAACGCACTTGTGCCGCTTCTGGTGTTGCAGGTGTCCATGGGCGGCGGTAATCGCTTACTATCAGGCGATACGTCTGCTCGCTTGCCCGCCTATTCCATAAAAAAACAGTATATAACATATCTTTATAATATATATGTAGGTATAGATAGTGCCTCTTCAGATTCTACTATTTAAAATCTATACTATACTAATCTATAGATTTAGCAACTAGGCGTGTAGATGTAAATAAAAGAACCAAACTGCAGGTAGTCTAACCTTAGTTCTTATTTTAATAATTAAAACACTAAACAGTTCACAACAAACGAATCTTATGATTCATGATTACAAGCAATTCACGAAATACATAACAGATCAACATTAAAACGACAAAGCAATAGGTTTATACAACGATATAACATTAAACGACAAGATATGCTTGCGATCCTATAAAAACCCGCTGCCCGCACAATAAGTGTGTCAGCATAGTCGTGTACCGCCTTTTTATAGAAATCGTCTCATAGTAGAAATTAGTTCCCTAAATATACTAATATTATAAAGCTGCAGAGTTTTTTTGTTTGTTTGAACGCGCTAATCTCAGGAACCGCTTGGTCCGATTTGATAAATTCTTTCAGTGTTGGATAGTACATTTATCGAGGAAGGCTATAGGCTAAATAGCATTAGGCTAAGACAAATAGGTGCGGAGCACCAATGAAGAATGTTTCAAAAACGGGGGAAAATTGTCACGCTACGGGCAATAGGAGACGCAAACGAGGTTGCGTGGGACAGCTAGTGTTCAATAAATGTCCATAAATAACTGAGAAGAAAAACCCAGCACTTGAGCTGACTCAACGAACTATACCAGGAAAAGATAGAAAACCGGCTCTCAGACCCTCGTTAAAGAATCATACTAACCAGCTATATGACTGTCATAAACTTCCCCTTCTTTTTTACCTAATATTTATATTAATCATTACTCAATACCAATACTGCTTGAAAATTTATTTAAGCCGACCTTTCGACCGAATAACGTTCCTCATCTCATGGATACAGGTGAACATACAAAGATCAGTACTATTTACATTGTCACCCACACATACACACACAAAAGTGTTGCATGTTAATTTTACCTACATAAAATTGTAAACCTTAATTTTATTGAATAGATTTAATAGATGTTCCTCTAATTAACCGACTTCCTTTTGTCACTAAATTTCACTACTTTGTAATTATTGTTATTGTTGCTACTGTCCGTCTTTGTAATTACTTTTTATTGATGAATGTGGACATTGGTGGTCATAGCACAAGTTAATTCTTACCATGAGTGCCCGTGTCTACAAACTTTTTAATTCATTGCACAGCGATTGTCGACGTGTGATCTTTGGTGTACAGTATACCCACTTGTATTTCTTTTATTGGAAATAAAATATTATTATTATTATTGTATATATCCTAAAGAATTTCCATCAAATGGCTTGCATTTCATTACCTTAAATGATATTACATCGAGTACACTGTACAATTATTAATGTCTATGTTAATAAGTCGCGCACAACAGTCTGTCCGCAGGCGCCTTCTGCGTCACGCGACGGTAGCTGAACTTGGTGGGATGGACTTAAACTACTGTGTATGTTTATATCGTTTAAAGATTGTTAAATCAGTGCCGATGCGAGCCATTTGATGATAATCGTCCTTTAACCTATTTAAATATATATATATTCCTAGTGAGGGAGTTGTCTAATTAGGCAAAATACAAGACAAGCTTCGCGGGGCGAAGCTAGTAAGAAGCGGCTAGAAAAAGCCGACTTCAAGAACTAGACCAAATTGCAATAGGGCCACACGTGAAGCCCCAGCTTTCAAATAAAACAAGAATCATCCAAATCAATCATCCAAATAAAACAAGAATCAAGGTAACAAACATAAAAAAATACAGTCGAATTGATACACTTTGAAGTCGGTTAGCACGCTTGCAGCGGCACTGATTTATCTGTATTTTCCATTACTGAGTTACGAGGCCTTTGAAACCTCGTTCTGAACCAGACGTTGTAGCGGCACGAGGCTTAATAAACCCCACCGCCCGCAGGATACAAAAATCCTTTTTTTGGCGCCAAATAAGGCGAATTGTACGGTTTTTATCGCAATAATTATTATCAATGAGTTGATTAATCTAAATCTGCCGCCGCCTGTGGGTAGATTATTTAGTTTAGATTCTATATGTAAAATAAAATGTGGGGTCTTATGTACCCCATACCGCACTGAAAAGGGCAGTTTTTCATATTGTTTAGTGATGGGAAATAAAAATATCGATTTTATTTAATTGTAGTTACTTGTGGATGCTTTTTAGTAAAATAGGTCAAACAATAATATTTTTTACAACCGATACATTCTGTGAGAATGTTCTTTACCTTTTTGTCAGCCTCACGACTTGATAAGAAGGTGCGAAGTTTTTCGTAGCATCCTACACATCTCCTCTTTCGGCTAGCCTAGTGACAATTACCTTATAAACATTTCAATTATGTTACATAACATAAAATAGTCTCACGCCTGTATCCCCGAAGGGGTAGGCAGAGGTGTATTACAGATACACTCTCATTTCGCCAACTATGTTTAAGTTCCACGTAATAGGTGGCGAGCCTATTGCCGTTTACTGGGCACGTATTTACCAGTTTCCTTACAAAAAAACCCAATAACACTTGGCCCGACCAGGAATCGAACCCGGGACCTCAGGCACAGCAGTATAAATGATAAAATAATAATATCAAAATATTTAACACAAGGAACAAGGATAGAAAGCGTTATTATATTGTAATCCCTAACTATACATACATACAATATATTACAGTGCATAATTTATTATATTATATATTGTATTTATGCACCATATTTTAAATATACATAGCTGGAATTTATTTATTATATTCCTACATAATTATTTCACTTAGACTGAGTATAATTTGTAAATATTGATTGGAAACTTACCTGTTTTTCAAATATCGGTAACTTTGAATTAGATTTAAAAACCCAATTCCTCTTCATCATCAATAATATTATTAATTAATTTTCTTCGGCAACGTTTCGACATCTTATTATGTCGTCGCGGGCGCAGCTTTCAACGTTTTGCACAACACTAACCGCGTGATGCTAGTGCGGGGGTACGAGGTGTTCGCAACCTCGTAACGCACTGTATTAAACTTTTATTTACTCACTGCGGTACGAGGCCTAAAAAATTCGGTATTAAGGTAGGTAAACCAAAAAACTCGGCATCAATAGCACATCTCAGATATATAGTTATCTCTTTCCTAGACTGAACCGGACGGAAGTTACGCCTCTCGCACGACAGAGAAGTTTAAGTTTTTCCTTACCGCTATAAAGACGAGACACGGACGAGATGTTTTAAGCCTCGTTTCGCACTCAACGTGTTAAAAAGTAGCCTAAATTACTCCTTATATCATCAGCTGAAAGTGAAGGTCCCCGTCCAAATCGGTTCAGCCCTTCCGGAGAATGGCCGAACAAGCAGAGAGACAGACACACAATTAAGAAAAAAGACTTTTTAATGTAAATACCGAATATACTTTCATAAGCATTTATTGAAAAGCTGTTAATTTGGAATTACAAACCGACACTTCAATTTGTTTATTTGTATTGATGCTAAAACGCACCTACAATACGATTGAATACAACTTGAAGGTCATCTTCTAAAGTTTTAGCATATTTCATACCTACCTATTCTATTGTATAGTCATGTTTATTATTTATAACGATGTTGGCATTAAGACCAGTGACTTTTGGAAAAAACCTGTTGCTAAGAGAAATTAAAAATATTAATATTACTCGTATAGAAAATATTAAAGTTCTTCAAAAACTCTGAAAATGATCTTACCGTATCTTACCGTGGGAGAGCCACGCTTCGGCACGAATGGGTCGGCTCGACCGGAGTGATACTACGGCCTCACAAAAACCGGTGTGAAATAGCGCTTGCGCTGTGTTTCACCGAGTGAGTGAGAATACCGGAGGCCATTTTTTTTTTTTTTAACGTGTGGAAATCCCTTCGGACCGTCACCCCACCGGGGCTTGCGGCGGGGTGGTGTGTCGGACTCGAACCGACTAAAACCACACGGTGTGCCACTCTGCGCCTGTGTAGGGAGGAATCCGGTTACTGCAGTTATTAACACGTCCGGACCCCTCCCAGCGCTTGCCCGCACTGAAGCGGGCACCGTCTGCTGTTAAAACTCTCAATTTAGGCGACGTACGGCACACGCGTACGTCACCCCCTCGCGGGTGGCCACTAGAGCGGATGGATGGGATAGCCCGTCATGACCATCCGCGGCCACACTGAGGCGCTGGCAGGCGCGCCTCCGCCGCCCGGTTCGCCGGCGGCGATTGGGTCCGTGTGGATATCATCCTCCCGGGCCTTCTCCGCCACGCCGCCGAAATTACATCTTCGCAGAAGGTTGCGACCGCGGTGAAACTGCTGTCGCTACCGGCCATGGAGCGTATAACAGCCGGTAGCGAGAGATCTCCTCCGATGACTGCAGTGAGGGCCCGGCGCTGCGACGCCCAAGCGGGGAAAATCGCCAGCGTATGCTGGGCCGAGTCCTGACTGCAGTCGCAGTGGTGGCAGGCGGTACTCAATTCCCTCCTAGCGACCGAATGCAGGTACTTCCCGAAGCAACCGTGCCCGGAAAGCACCTGCGTCAGTCGGAAGGAAAGGGTACCGTGCTGCCGCCCTGCCCACTCGAGGATGACCGGCTGGAGAGCCTCCACGGCGGCAAAGCCAGCTCGTGGAATCTCCAGCCGGAACAACCATCTGTCCAAAGTGGCTCGACGAGCGGCTTCACGCCATTCGCATACCTCTTCGGGCGGAGGGCGAAAGCCACTTTCCGCCCGATATCCAGCCACCAGTCGATAAACTTCGGCGAGCACTTCTGCCTCCAAATCCCACAGGGGTGTTCCGGCCAAGGCGCACGCCGCCTCGATCTACACCGTGCGGCATCCACGTATGGCTCTGACTGCCAATACCCTCTGAGGCCGCCAGAGGCGGGCCTTATTTAGGGCAGTCAAAGCCGCCACCCACACCGGTTCACCATACAGCGCCATCGACCGGACAACCCCCGTGTACAGGAGTCGCGTTGCGACGCTGGCTCCACCCAAGTTGGGCAAAAGTCGCCCAAGGGCGGAGGCAGCGTCGACCAGCTTCGGACCAAGCTGTCGGAAGTGCTCGTCGAAGAGCCACCTACCGTCGAGTATCAGGCCCAGATACCTCATCTGGGCCCGAACCGGTACGAGGACCGAGTTGACCTCTATGGAGGCGCCGGTGGGTGGACCACGACGGGGCCCATGTAACAATAGGGCCTCCGTCTTGTCCAGGGCCACCCGTAAGCCCAGCGCCTCGATGCGCCCGACCACCAGAGAAACACCCCTGGTGGCCAGGCACGCCGCCTCTTGGAAGTTCGCCCCCCGAGCTGTGACCAACGTGTCATCGGCGTAACAAATTACGCCCAGCCCGGGGGGGGGACGACCTCGCAGGACTCAGTCGTACCCCACGCTCCACAGGAGTTGTCCAAGGACAGACCCCTGCGGAACGCCGCACGACATAGTCTGCCACCAGATGCCCAAGGACAAGGACACCGCCAACACCACGCCGCCACAGCTCGCTGCCTCTTCGGTCACGGCCCTAAGGCGCATCACGGCGAACCGTCGAACGCCCCTCTCGGAATCCGAATTGGGCGTCCGACAGGTCGGGCCCCACCTCGCAGAGGTGCCGGACGATGCGGGCAGAGAGTATCCTCTCAAAAAGCTTACCCGCCTCGTCCAGCAACACGATGGGCCTATAGGCCGCGACCGAATCGGCAGGCCGTCCCAGCTTCCCACATTTCCAGCACTCAGGGAAGCGTCCGGACGCCAGGCTAGTGTCCAACACCTCCCTGAGGCGGTCCGACATATGGTCGAGGGCTCGAGCCATCACTCGGGCTGGAACCCCGTCCGGCCCCAAGAGAATACCGGAGGACCATACCCTAAGCCCAGTGTTGTTTTTTAAAGTTCGTGCCCAATATACCCCTGAACCCAGGGGTTCAACCTGCAAACACCTCATACTGCTGGCTCCTGCGCACCACCTAAGGTTTAGACCTGAAGGAGCTTCATACACAGAACAAATTATGGTGCTCAGCATTTTTTTTATGTTTCAGCTGCGCCAAAATGACTCTGCTCTGCCTGATGGAAAGCATGAGCAGATTCCAAGAGTGGTCATTATACAATATTTATCCTGTTTGGGGATCAAACACTCAACCTCTAGCTCAACAGTTAGAATCGCTAACCACTGCACCAACAGGCCTGTCATAGCACAATTTACCTTAATGAAAAAATAAAGATTCTTATCAGTTCATGCAGGAATTACCGACAGTGGTATAACTAGTAATAAAACCAATAAAAATAAAAGAAATAAAACGCATTATAGTTGCGCCAGTCACCTTGTCCCGACCTACCACAACAGGCTATATCAACTGAACATATTCTTTTATTTTTAGTTAGTTATGATGATATTAGCAAGTATAGTAGGACCTGTTATTTGTTATGAAATTGGGGGCAATTTGTGTATATGAATACGCATAGAGATGTATGTATGAAATATGTATACCTATGTATAAAAGTAGATTTATAAACGTGTTTTGTTTATAATACCGAAACATAATATACATACGAATGTGTTTTTTATACATTTTTAATACAAACCTGTTTAAAATAATAAAACTGATCACAGACCTATCACGTGTTACAGCTATATTATTTTATACTAGTAGTGGAGAAGATATACGTAACTTGTGTGTCTAGTACATACTACGCGAATATTACGCGAATACTACGTCACTACGCGAATACTACAAGTGCTATGCGAATACTACGCAAATACTATGCGAATTCTACGCTAATACTACGTGAAAGCTACGCGTATACTACGCGAACACTACGCGAATACTACGGGAATACTACGCGGATAGTACGTGGATACTACGCGTCACAAGTGCGTTAACCGTTGCCATCCTATAGCTTTCCATCCGGAATCATGGCGAGCGTAGGTTTCGGTTCTGGTAATCTCAATTTCTTGGTGAAAAGCAATGAATACTTAACTCTGGATTTCAGCAAGGAAGACCATGGTATCATCTGTGGAGCCGGTCTCTGTATGTCAGTTTTTCTACATTTCACATCAATTGCCATTAATATTCCACTGCTGGAGAGCGACCTCTTCTTCCTTAGTCAAGATGCAAGTGTTTCGCATCGATTCTCTTTTTTTTTTATGGAATTGGGAGCAGACGTATAACCTGATGGTAAGCGATTACCGCCACTGGGGAAGAGGATGGAGAGAGGAGTTGGGTATGGGCCTCCGGTATCCTCACTCACTCGGTGAAACACAGCGCAAGCGCTATTTCACACCGGTTTTCTGGGAGGCTGTGGTATCACTCTGGTCGAGCCAGCCCATTCATACCGAAGCGTGGCTCTCCCACGGTAAATCTACAATCGCTAATGCCTCTATTCTCTTATTGTTTTGACCACGTAACTTATCGTTGAGATGACGTCATTCCCATACAGTTGTTAGTTTTCTGATAACTTTGATTGTCGGCCTCTGTGGCGCAGTGGGAGCGTACGCGACCGCTGTGCTTGAGATCTCGGGTTCGATTCCCGGGTCGGATCAAATGTTTGTATGATCTGCAAATATTTGTTTCGGAGTTTGGGTGTTTTCTATGTATAATATATGTATTTACAAAAAAAAAGGTATATAATATATGTATTTATATCAGTTGTCTAGTACCCATAACACAAGCTCTGGCTTAGGCTGGGCCTAGATGGCGTTGTGTTAAAAAAAAAACTTTTACAGCTTCAGTAGTGGGTATGTTTGTAAAATGTCAACTTGGCTAGAATGCCACTATACCACGGTGGCTAGATGAGTCGATATTGGGTTTGCGTCAAGTTTTTCTCCTCTTTGCAGTGTTGTTCTCCTGTCCTGAGTAGTTTGATCTCTCAGTTCGGCTTGTACATTAAGTGTGAGTTTATTGTTGTCTTAGTGTAAGATTATGATAATAAGTTAGAAATGATCATTGTGAAAGTCGAGGCACATGTGCTAACTCCGGTCTATCCACCTTAGGGTCCGTTCACACAGACCGGCTCGGAGAGCATCGGCCCACTTTTTTCTTTTCACACAGACCGGATCGTATACGCTTGGAATTGGCCGTAACGGAGCCGACATATTTCACATAGACCGGCTGTGGAAAAGAATTGGAGCCGATCGGCTGCACGAGCGAGAAAGAGCACGCAATCGGAGCCGGTCGGCTCCTCTTATTATTACACACGAAGCGCGTTCAAGCATTCTTAATGACAAAAGAAGTGCACATGCAAAAATAAACTTTACTACAATTACTCAAACCTCTACTAACTTTTAAACTTTCGCGTTCCATGATATAACAATAATTATTTTTACGGGAATTAACGCGATCACTTATTAAAAGGTATTACATACATCTGATTTGCCTGACATTTCGACCAGGTTGCACCGGCCGTGGTCACAGGCTTACTGTGTCCACGGCCACGTAAAAATAATTATTGTTATACTCAAACCTCTGTTTCCAATGTGATAAAAATCTGCTCTCCTCTCCGAGCCGGTCTGTGTGAACGGATCCTTAGAGGTGACGAGAAAGAATTCGAAAAGTCCCAGCGTAAAAATCTAAATTTTGCGAAAGTCGTTCTATTTATCGTCCTAATATTGAATGTTTACAATGGTCAAAGAGAACGAATACGTGATTGTATTGTAAATAAATTATGGACATACGTTTAAACCTTCACTTCAATAATTGATGACGTAGCCACGTTCGCTGGACTGAAGTCGATGGCTTGGTAATGAACGGCTTGAAGGCCACCAACTTCCATTGACCTGCGCTAACCAGCAGTCCATTCACTGTGGTCAAACCAGGTGTTTTAAAAAATAAGATATTTACATGAAGTACTGCTGAGAAGGAACTTACATAAAGGGAATAATAATGGGACGATAATAAAAATTGATTATACCTTTGTTTTTATGGAACCCGTACCGTAATACATTCCCTCAGTCTCTCAGAATGCAGCAATGTGCTGAGATAAGCGTCTTTTCTGGCATTACACAGGGCATTATTAATTGTTTGTGGGCCATTCTTTTAATATTGTTTCTATCTTGCATTGTGTCCTGTGAATGTTAGATTAAATGACTTTATTATTTTCTTTTAGTAAAACGATAAAATTGCTATTTGGTAACGCTCTACGATCGACGAATGAACAATCTAATTGCAGAACTATATCTCATATCCTCTCCTTATTATACTTATTTTGTGGAGAGAAAACCCTCAAAGAAGTACCATACACTTGTGCCCCTTGAATAACATGTTTCTATGGCAGTCACCATCCATTTGTGCATCTTCTTGATAACCTGCTAGACCACAAAAAACGGCATAATACTTACGTGCCAAAGGGCACTCCCCAAAAATCAATTTAGCATTTATAAAAAGAGTCTAAATCAGTGTATTCATTGCTTAAATTCAAGTTTTTATATTCTGAGATTTCAATCAGTTACAAAAAAGCTATTCAATATAATATAATGACTTCGATAAGGTATTAATTTGTCACCTTTGCTTTGAAAATAGCTTTTTTTTTGCATTCAAGTCAAGCAGGGGCAAGTCATTACACATCGTCACGCGGTGTTTGTAACTGTACAATCATTTAATAGATAGAGCTAATAAAATTACGGCTGACGCCGCGCCACCCGAAACGATTTAGAATTTAAAATTGTTTATCTGTGACAGATTTAAATTTAGAATCGAATTAAGTTTAATTTGAATTAGCGTTCTATCTTAATGGAGGTATATTCAGCCTCCATGGTATGGTGGTGGACAGATAGATAGATTACTCATGATTGTACAAGAAAAAAAAACAAATAAGGATGGCCAGATGGAGTATTACATAAGAGTGTTTGCATAAGGTTTTCTTTCTGTTTACAGGTGTTTTTGCTCTACGTAGTTTACTCCATCAGTCGACTCTTACAGTACCCATGGGATGAATAGGGGTGGTGATACTGATATTCTTAATCCATCACCATACAGAGAGATTTTTTTATGCATGGCCTGCCCAAATGACTTTTCTGCCTGATGGAAAGCATAAGCAGAATCCAAGAGTGGTGGTCACCATACTCATTGCGAATGCAGACAATGTAACAATGCAGCATGGTGACCCACACCATGGCGGCCTAGTGATGCTTCTGCATTTGGGCCTCCGGTCTCGCACTCACCAACGAAACATGACAGCACGAACGCTGTCATTTTACGTTGATTTTCTGTGCGAGGGTAGTACCGCCCGGCCGAGCCGGCCCAACCGTGCTGAAATCAGCGTGGCTCTACTTTGATAGTTTCACCATCTTTCATATACTCGTTCATTTTACAAAAATAGTGGATGCTGAACTGTTAATATGGAAGAAAATCTTACTACAATTATTGTTTAAATTGAATTGTATATTGATTGAATTAACTAAGAAACATTAATATGTTCATTATAATTACGCCATGACAGGTGTACAATTAGTTTTCAACGAGTACTTTTATATCTGAAACTGATTAATTTATGGGCCTGTAGTTAGTTTATTTCCAAAATCCTTCTGTAGCACAAATCTTTCAAAATTTTAATCGTTAATTTTAATATATTATAACACATTTTTTTTCTGTACGATGGTAATATTTTATAAACTATCGTCAAATGATAGTATCAATAATGTAACATCTGTGATACTGTTAAGTTTTTTTTTTGTGAACTAGAATTCAATTGAATGGCCATAACAGTAATCTATGCTAATATATAAAGCTGAAGAGTTTGTTTATTTGGTTAAACGTGCAAATTTTAGGAACTTACCTAAAATTAAATCTAAAAGCTCTGAAAAAAGTCTGCGATAACATAATATGTCTACCATGAAAATATGGCTACCTATAAAATTTTTAGGTAAACAAATTTGTTCACGCTGTATAGGTACGGTATTGGTACACATCGCGTGGGTCAGCTAACTCTCTATAAGGATGCAGAATACAAATCACACTGCTATCCTATGCCGGTTTTTAAAGCAATAGAATTAAGAATATGAGTATGAGATCCAATTCTCTATCCACCTTTTAAAACAAGTGTAAGATGACAACCAACGACTTAAAAAGGAATGGCCCAAACTATACCTATCTATATTACTAATCACAGCAAGCCAGAACGACTACAATTACTCACTCAAAAGTTTTTATACAATTTTAAAACATACATATAGGTGTGTTATAGCATTGCATATTATCCTTTTAGCCCACATCAAGACTATTTTAGGTAGCCACGTGACGTAAGATTACAATAAATAATGGATCTCAAAAAATATGAACACATTATTAGACTATTTGATTCGTTTGGAAGCGAATGCGTTCGAATCGAACGCGCGAACCGGTCCGACAGCTTTTTGTGGGATTCCACCCTCATCCGACGACCTGACTACCTTTTGAGGTCTTCCTTACAACCATTTAAATATCAACCTTAAGTTTGAAGTACTCAAAGTTTTATTTATAATGTACCTCCCATTGTTTGACAGTCACGACCTGAGAGCAAGGATAAATGAGGATGAAGTTTTTTAGACAACTGTTTTTGAACTTTATAGGTCTCACTTTAGAGTAGATTTTTGTTTTGAATAAATGTGATGAATAGTTCCTTTGATTTTTATCGTACGTTTGACCCATCAAGCCTCATGTCCTGGGAATGTTCAGTAGGCGACTAAATACTTATTTGCCGTGATTGTAACGATGCTCGTTGATATTTGTATGTTTCTAATTATTTAATTTACACTTTTCGATATGCTATGTATTTACTCATATGCTACACTTATAACACTATTTTGGAGCTTAATTCTATTGAATCGCTTCTTAATGTGGTACTTTGAATTTAATCGTCTACTTCTGCACGCTTTATATTTCGAAGTTCTTGTGCATATTACTAACGTCTCTTAAAACGAACAAGTATTGCCATAGGTTACTAGTTGTTGCCCGCGGTTCCGCCCGCGTATATGTCGGTTATCACGGCAAATTGTGGCCTATGTGTTATTCTGATGTATAAGCTATATTACTGTAAAGTTTCATCCAAATCCGTTCAGTAGTTTTTGCGTGAAAGAGTAACAAACATACATCCATCCATCCATCCATCCATCTTTCCATGCATACTCACAAACTTTCGCGTTGATAATATTAGTATATTATTTTTATATCAATTAGGTAAGAAATATGTTTCTGTCTTATATAAGAACGTAATTCAACCATTAAATGAATGGTCCTTGAAATTTACCTTGATACCGTCCTGTGTACGTAAATTATGAACTCTCAACTGCCTTTAAGTTTTACTACTTCTGGTATATTTTAGCTAAGTTCGTTTGACGGGCCTGTTGGTCTAGTGATTTGTGAACCAGACTACCAAACCAGAGGTTGTGGGTTCAAATTCCACCCAGCACAAATATTGTATAATGACCACGGTCATTGTTGTCTGGGTGCAATTTATCTATAATATATAAATCAGATACTTGGGAAAATAAAGACAAAAAATATTAAATTTTGAAGTATATTGAAAGGGAAAGATGGGTGATTAGGAATAGTAAGTGATAAATTATTTTATGAATTACATTTATCTTTTTGAAAAAGACAACACCCCCCGTATTAGGAATAATACATTTTGTGTTGCGAAGGAATTTACAAACATACATGAAATGGACACAAAGAACACCCAGACTCAGAACAACAATTTGTGGATCACAAAGTGCTGTCCCATGTAGGATTTGAACCCACAACACTTATCGTAGTAGGAAGCGTAGTGGCGACCGCTTAAACCACTAAAGGAAAACTTGACACAGACTGTATCAACCCGTTGGGCAGAATGGTATAGTAGGCCTATGTGGGGCCTATGAGGAGACGCCTATGTCCAGCAGTGGACTGTTTAAGCCTGTTGAAGACTATGATGTTCAGGTTTCTATTAAGGAGAACTGTGCTATATAGTCCGGGATATATATATATATATATATACTAATAAGCTTTATATTACCAATTTATATGTCAGTACAGCATAATTGTTTTTATTTTACCTGATAATATCTAATACCGTCATTTTAACTTCAGTGTTTCCACTCGAAAGTGTTGTCGTAAATATATGTTAATACATATAAAATTGGCTTCCATGACACCACACATGCGACAATCCCATGTAATTTGACATGATTAATGGGAAAATAATTGCCATAAAAACTAATGCCATATGATATGTTATGTTTATTATAGTTTTAGGGGCATAGACGAATAAAAAACTTAGTGACATCGACAGGTTTTTGATTTATAAGGGTTGTGGAGTTCTATTTATGGGTTTTGTATGTCATGTGTGAAATTTTGACAGATGTGTGACATTTTACCATTAATTTTCGACACCTATCCTATTTCTGTCAACATATATTGTTTTATTTTTTTCAAAGAATATTGCCAAGCTTTAGTAATATCAGGAAATCAGAAATATTAGAAACGATTGAAATAATTTTCTGAAGTCTACGCGTCAAGCTCGATAGGAAGTTATTGTCGTTACTAAAAAAAATATTAGTGTGTTAGTAAGTGTTTATGGGTCGATTTTGTGTCGTTGCTGTCTCGAACGTTGTCTGTCTCAGCCTTTAAATATTAAATGTATGCTATCCTTCCTATGGTATAAGTACCTAGTTTTATTTTATAATCAGGAAAAAAACACACACAAGATATCAATTATTTTTTTGGTCAATGACATAAATAATGTTTTCTGAACTCCATTTAAGACAGTGGGCTGATCAGGAAGACGCAGATAAGTGTGACATCTTCTATGTATAACTGTTATATTACCACCAGTGGGCTGTCTGCCCAAAACATTTCCATTAAAAAGTATTCTTAGCAGAAACCAAAAATATTCATTCCTTACACACAAAAACATTCCACACTCACCTAATTGTTTCCTATATTTCAAAGCTGTTCACATTATTCCCGATGCATCCATAGTCTCCTGGTGTAATGGCAGCGTGGTCATCCATCACCGTCCCGCCCCGCGCCCCTCCTCTTCCCGCCCCGGCCCGACGCATCAATCTTGTGCAGCATCGCCTGCATGCTCATGCTACCTTAGTACTTAAAAGTAATTTGTTAGATCTTTTATCAGATTTTAAAAATAATTAGATGATTTTTTCCTTATTTTCTTCTCATGTTCTGTCAAGAAAGGCGGACTGTTGGTCGACATCGTGATGAAATTCAAATAACAATTAATGAAGACATTTCCTAATCTGTTCATAACTTATGCAGTCCTGAAATCTAAACAAATAAATAAAATTGAAGTGTCTGGTTGTAATTTCAAATTAGGTAATAGTTTCCACTAAATGCATAAGAAAGGTCTATTTTTTTGTCTGTCTGTTTGTTCCGGCTAATTTCTGTAACTGCTAGACTAATTTTGATTGGACTTTTACTGGCAGATAGCTGATGTTATTTAAAGTAACTAAGGTTCCTTTTTTTTAAATAGCTTCGGCCTGCGGCGTTGCCCGCTGTTTTTGTTATACCGCGGGTAACACTGCGGGGTTCAGTGATACAACGGCATAACAAAAATACAACCAAATTAAAAACCCCCTCCTTTATCCTTCTTTATTTTAAATTCGGGTACAAAATCTTAAACTAAATAAATATGTACTAAAGACATAAGAACTTTAGTTACCTGCCAATGTAGTAGAAACAATAAAACACTTAATACATGAAGAAAGGTCTGCAAAATTTCAATAGAAAAGTGATATTAAAATTTTCAACACTCCTTTTGAAACTTGCTCTCCTCCGACACACAATGGCTGCACATTTTTAAAAGCCTCCCATCCCCAAGGTAACTTAAAATAATTACTTTTCGTCATAAATAAAAAACAGAATTTTCCTTAGTTTTTGGTGAATTCGAAGTTAAAGAAAAAGTCAGTCTCGTTAAGGCTGGTGGCATTCGGCATTGTTGCCGAACGCGGCATGCGACATTGTTACAGCAGCGTCATATTGTCTAGCGTTCATTACTGTCTGACTGATTATTTTGTGGTCTTGTACTAAATATATTTTAAAACATTGGGATTTTTTAAACTGTACTCATTCTTTGATAATGTTAATATTTTAATCTATCTAAATATATAAAAGCGAAATATCATTCACTTATTAATCACGAAATCTCAGAAACTATAACACCTACAAACTTGAAATTTGGCAGGTAGGTTCCTTATAGGATGTAGACATCCGCTAAGAACGGATTTTACTAAACTCCACCCCTAAGGGGGTAAATCAGTGGATGAAAGTCTGTGTGAGCGAAGCTGCTTGCAAAAGCTAGTCTATATATATAAAAGCGAAATACCACTCACTTATTAATCACGAAAACTCAGAAACTATAACACCTACAAACTTGAAATTTGGCAGATAGGTACCTTATAGCGTGTAGACATCCGCTAAGAACGGATTTTACGAAACTCCACCCCTAAGGGGGTAAAACGGGGGTTGGAAGTTTGTATGAAAGTCCTATATTTTTGAAGTAAGAGACTTGGAATTTAAAATGTATGCTCTATAGATGGTGTGGAGGCGTACTAGTAATGTATCTTTAGAAATCAACCCCCTTTCGGGTTTAAACGGGGGATGGTAGTTTGGACGCAAACGAGGTTGCGTAGGTCAGCTAGTGTATCTACTATTTCAATTATGACTAAATTAAACCTTACTATGTTTACTTTGGATTAGTGGGGCGCGTCACTGGTGATCTGTGGCACAGGTTTTTAACCTTAATCAGACACCAGCTCGGTTGGCCTAGTGGTTTAAGTGGTAGCTTCGCTTCTTTCTACTGCGCTGAGTTTTGTGGGTTCAAACCCCATATGAGACAACACTTTGTGTGATTCACAAAATGTTGTTCTGAGTCTGGGTGATCTTTGTGTCCGTTTCGTGTTTATTTGTAAAGTCCCCCACCACACAGGATGTATATTCCTAATGCGGGAATTGTCTTTTAAAAAGAAATAAGAAATCTTTATATTAAATACCTTATCGCTTGTGAGAAGAAATAAATAAATATGTATATTATAAGGAAGTTTAGTTCCAAATTTAAAAATAATATTTATATGAGCCCAATATAATATATTACCTAATAAAATACACACATCAAAAGTGTCTAGGGATCAAGCATTTTTATGCGGATTTCTTGAGATTGAGTTGTGGCTTTGGCCCTGGCCTGCTCAGTCGCCAGACTTGAACCCGATTGAGCATGCATGGGATATGCTACAGAGAAGAGCTCTGCCGAATATGGAGGGTATCCAGTCGCAAGAAGACCTTTTTTTGTTGTTGCAACGAACATGGGCGGCCATTCCACAGCGTGTTTGGATGAACTCATTTTGAGTATGCCAAACCGATGTTCTTGTGTTGTTAGTGTTCGCGGTAGAAACACGGATTATTAATTGTTTAAGTTACCTAATAAAATTTTAAAGAAAACTGTTATTTCAGTCTTTTTTTCGAACTTTAATGTTAGTGGTTCAAATGTCAAAAATCCCTTTATTAGGAAAATGGCAAATTTCTTTATTAATGCAAAGGTGACTTGGTTTATCGTTACTGTGACAAACGAAAACACTTTATTTGATGAATCCTTAAAGAAAATTTTAATTAATATCAATCAGGAGAAAAGTTATTGCAAAAATATATGTTGATTCCTAGACACATATGTTGATCCCTAGACACTTTTGATGTGTGTAGGTTAACATCATAAATGAGAATATATGGGTCATAATTCGAACGTATGCTGTACATTGACACAGTTCAATGAACAGTGTGTACACTTGAATCAAAAGTTAACATCGCAAAGCTTTCCCAGCCACGCGACTTCAGAGGTTTTCCATAAATTAACTCCCGATGTGGTCGTGACGTTGCAGCCGTTTACACTACAGGACAGTATTAGGTACCCTTTCTGAATTTTAAATATTTCTGTAAAATTATAATAAAGATGTAGTGGACGTTGAAAGTGAAAACTGGAAGTGTAAATCTCTGATTTGCAGCAATAGGGACAAGGATTTGGAAAAAGGACAAAATATAAAGAAATACATTGCCAATTACGGATTTAAAGGTACCTACGAGAAAAAGTATCTAGCGCCATATTAAGCGTTAATCTTTTTCTGACTTATAGCTTTGAATTTTATTAAAACAATCTTTTTTTTTACTTAATTTCTAAATTAAGCATTAAATAGACAACAGGTGAAACTTCACATTGTTGTGTTCAAATACGCAAAATATGTAATAATACAAAATAGAAAAATAAAACAAAGAAAAATACAACAATTTCATTTGGTCGGCACTGTACCCATCTGTCAGTAACTTTTCCCATGCATCGCGTGAAGACGAATGGTCGAAGTTGTACAACGCAAAAACTGCACCCCGCGAAGTTCCAACACAAAATTTTTACATTGGCAACACTTACGTTTTTTTCACAAGTGACGCCAGAAGCAAGGGTTTCATCAGTAGACTTAATGAGTTTGAGGTTTTCTTCCATAGTTTTATTTCTACAAGCTTTGTTTGGAAGTTTGTGTGGTTTTAGATATGGAAGTGTATTTATAAATGTAAGGTTTATTTAGTTGGGACACTTGCTGAAAATATCTAAAGACACTATTATATTTAAATTGTTCTCAGATGTATGTCTTTCTTTTTATGTCCAGCAGTGTACTATTGTAGACTGTTGATGATAATGGTATGTTTAATTGCTATTTCAATAATATATCGTTTGTTTTAAGTACTCAGTCAGTTTTAAAGAATAGAATAGTTTACTTCATCATTATTCTTTATACTTAATCAAAAGTTATTTTTTCGTTATAAACATGAATTTTCTTGCACGTGGCTCGAAGTAACCGCGTATGTTAAGACATTACAAAGTTAAGCCATAATAGCAAGGTGGGTCTATGAGGGGTGACTTAATACATTGAGACCCCCCAGATCGGAGAGGACGTTAAGACATCGGTCCTATTTGTCAATGAAATTTCATTGACAATCGTTACGGGTAGATGGAGCCCTAAGAATTCTGACAACAGTCTTTCTTGCTCAACTCTTCCAGTTTTCTTCTGAGTAAGTTCGTTACGGGTTCCAAGACAGTTTAATTTTTCCTGGGACTTCCCGAGTGTCATAGCTCGGTGTGTTCGTGTGCCACTGCTGGATGCTCATCCAGCTGGTGTACAGGAGTTACAGTGGTGGGCGTGTGAGCGGGATAAAAAAAACAGTATTTCTTCAGAATTTCGATATCTTATATATATGTCGGAATGAGGGTATCCGAATAATAAAAATGATACAAACATTTGCCACTATCGAACACTACGGAACAGTCTATATAAACCGGCGCGATCGGAAACAGGACACAGTTTCTCTTCAGATCTTGCGACGACCATATCTCTTGATTGTGACGTGGGTCACTCCTGAGTGGTAGTAGTTTTCTATTATTTGATTTATGATTATTGTATCGCTGTGTTTTATATCGTGTGTACGAGGCCATATTTACCAGTGGGGGAATTACTAGCCTAGGTGGTGAATTCCACAGGGCACCGCGGAGGAGTGAGCGTTGCCCCAACCCCCTCGTGGGGGTTGCTGATGGTGTTTAAGTTAATTCGTATCCGTTTAGTAGTGATTAGTGTTTGGCTATAGTCCAGATTGGCAGTATCTGTGATTCATGTTCTCGTTTATTCTTGTGTCTCCGACATATATATATCTTTTCTTGAGTTCTAGAGGCCTGATGGCAGTCGCTATCGTATAGTCGAATCGTAGTAGACTTAAAGCCGACACTAATCTAGTTTAAAAAAAAAAATTCAAACAAAACAGGATGTTTTTAGGGGAAGGGTGTTCTTGGCAGTCGGTTGTCTTTTAGCTCCCCAATAAGCAGGAGATCCGAATATTCGACCTCATCAACAAAGAAGGTTCCATTTCTAACTCGTTACGTTACTCTGGATAAATAAATATATTCAAAATACATGAATATATTTATATTCGAAATATATGAGTATACGCCAGCTACGCTTAGTATTTTTTTTAATTTTAAAGTATATTTTATGCACTGGTAATATCCACTTGGAAACGTGACCAATTAGCAGGTATGAAGACTAATCTATCTAGAAAAACAACCGATTAAGACCCATTTCCACGCTTATGATGCTAATCACTGTTCGTGTCATTCCAGTAGGTATATATTAGTAAATAACGTCCATTGGCGCACTGATCTAGTACTGAACAGGGAACAAATTGTGAAAGCTCATCACAAATTCAATCCCACTTCATTTGCTTTACTTGCGCGAGCCAATCAATTGACGAAAAAAATGGACAAGTGTTGTGTTGTTTGACAGCCGTGGGTTCCGTCGAGTTCTGAGGGTGACAACCATTTCTTCCATGATCAGTAGAGATCTAAGTACGTAGATTAGCCTGTCAAGAATATTACAGAAACGTAATGTAATACTTTAGACCTAGGATGTATTTTATTTTATGAAAGTTTTAATATTATATAAAATATATTAATATGTACAGAATGAATGGAAATTGGTTTTACTTTTCTGTATGATGCTTTATTACATAATATAGAAACCTATGTACATAACCATAATTTATAAAAAAATAACAATATTTACATACTAGCGTCAAAAAACTCCACATCTTCGCCTACTGGTAGCGTTCCCAAAAGACTGGCAGCATTACCACGTTGAATGGCAATGCTGATTCTCTGTGCTAGAAAAAGGCCGGCCTTCTGGTCGCGAGAAGCGTCAATCAGTTGCTTGGCTAGTTGTTTAAACATAGCGCGAGCACTCGGACCCCATGAACCTAGCGTCTCTACCCCAAACGGTTCAAAAATGTAATTACCTATTAAATTTTGGTACTTACGCCGTTTGAGGCTTTCCGCAGAAGCAGCAGCAGCGCCGGCATAAAAAGCTGTACTTGGAAGATGAGATGGCGCGAGGGTGTCAACGCAAGTTGCGTCCCACACCAAAGGCTTACCCATCTTCCATGGCAGTAACGACATACCATCTGGTCTCTTGCCATCGTCCCGTACCAGACCATTTGGTTCGCGTACAGCTGGAACGCCGGCGGTAACAAGAGCATGACGGATAATGTCATTAATATTGGCATGTCGAGATATTCGGCCAGCGCTTCTGCTACAAGAAAGGCCATGATGTCCGAAACTGTCAACAGTTTCTCCACAGTGACAAAAATGCGGAGAAACACAAGGCGCTCCTAAACGAAGGCAAGTGGCAAAGCGAAAAGTAGTATTGTCCAACAAGGTACCTATGTTGGGTGATGGAAGTGCCTGAATCCATAAACCTGATTCCCACTCTCCCACAGCTAACAAACGAGCTCGCTCAGCAAGACTGGTTGATGTATCTAAAAGTATCTTTTGCTTTAAAATACATAACGGTGAGTCCCATTGTCGCTGAGAAAATGGATTAACAGGTAATGCAGTACTGGGACAAGCTATCTGCCAAGCATCTATAGCAATGGCCTTGCATGATACTTCAGAATCAACCAGTGTGTTTGTAAGAATTTTCCTGGTTAACTCTTCTGTGCCATGAACCGAAGACAGAAATGCTGGAAGGCTGACATCTACAATTTTGCGTACTCCAAGACCACCCAAACGAACTGGTAAGGATGCTTGGAGCCAGGCTCGATCGTTTAAAGCCACATTCAAAACTTTACTAAGCGTGTTTTGTATAATTTTATCAACTTTTTCCAAAAGTGATGAATATTTCCAAAGGGGTGATGACCGAAGCGCATGTGTAAAATTAGGTACAAAAAGACAATAACGAATAATAGTAAAAGCCGAATGATTATTGATTTTAAGTAAACGATCAGAAAATTCATCAAAATTTTTAATTTTGTCATCTATGAATGTCTGAAATCCTTCTTCCAAGACCGGAGAACCAAGAAGGCGAAGAGACCTTTTCTCTAAAACTTTAATGTTAGGTGCCAAGGAATTAAATTTTTGTATAGTCGAGAGTCTGTCTGTATTGTCACAAATAAAAATTTCACATTTGTCCGAGTTGAGGTCTAAGCCAATGGATTTAAATTTGTTTTTAATAAAAGTTAAATCTTCTAAAACTGTATCTACTTCACCTCCTAAAGTTCCGTCGTCAAGGTACCAAATGTTAAATTTAGATTTTAGCTGCTGTATAATGGGATATATTGCTAAACTGAAGATAACTGGTCCCAGTGGATCACCTTGTTGACATCCAACGGCAGAGTCTAAAAGATGGTCCTTATACATTAATCTTGTTGGATTTCTATAACATTGCCAAAGAAAATTATAAATTTTAGGAGTTTCAATTTTGGCTTGTGTCAACAAAGCATCCCTATTAACAGAATTGAAAGCATTCCTCAGGTCAACCTTCAAGATCACCTCCCCTTTCCCGCTGCCAAGATATATGGACAGAGCATGTATGGCAGCCTCACAACCACCTTTCGAGCCAAAACCAAGTTGCACTGGTTGAAATTTTGCTGCAAGTTCAGTACTGTAATATTTACAACAAATTTTGGCAACTATGGTTCACCAAAGCCGTCAACTCCTTCAAGAGAGCATCGCCAGCCTCTCCAGCGCTTGAACAAACTAGATCTTTTAGATGTTGTGGTGTCAATCCGTCGAGACCACCAGCAGATCCACTCTTAAAGGAGGAAATGGCTGAAAAAACATCCTTAGCGGTAACATTAAGGTATTCGTTGTCAATAGTAGGTGGGTCAGGAAAAGAGAGATCATCCCGAGGTGTGGGATGTTTATTCTTCAAGCCTGCAACTGTATCAGGCGAGTAAGGCGCTACCACATCGCTGCTGAAAAGTAACCTAGCTGCCCCTCTTATATCACCCTCCCTTAGTTTTGTCTCTACAAAAGAAAAATTATTGTGTTTATGATAACAAAGGCTAGATAATTTAGGGTCTAAATTAGTAGTGTTAAGGCATATATATATATATATATTTTGGACATATAACACACAACGCCATCTAATCCCAAGCTAAGCAGAGATTAATATTATATACTTTTTTTTGTAAATACATACATATTATATATAGAAAACACCCAAACTCCGAAACAAACATTTGCAGATCATACAAACATTTGGTCCAACCCGGGAATCGAACCCGAGACCTCAAGCACAGCAGTCGCATACGCTACCACTACACCACCAAGGCAGTCAGGTTATTGATATTGATATTTTAATTTAATAATTTTAGTAAAATTATCGTTTCTGTATTTTAGGAAGGTTCCTGGAGGTCACTATACACGTATCTGTCAAAATGACACTTGATTAAATGTTATATCACAACGTGTAAGAATTTTATATTTTAACAATTTGATTTACAAACAAGTCCCAAATATTCTTCTTGAGGACATGAAGAATATTTAAATAACTAATAAAATATAAAATAACTTAAAAATAAAGAAAATATAAATTTTATTTGTTTTGTTAATATTTATGTTATATAAGCATAATTCATTAATGATGAACCTGATTGGTAACGGAACCCTACTGTACAATAGTCCGTCGATCCGCATTGCGCTTTAATCCGAAAAATCAACAGAGGCGTAGGTAAATGGAATCAATTGCATATGATAATACTCATTCAATGCATCTGTCTGTACGTGTGTAATTGATCACATTTTTTGAATAATTGTTGCAGTCAACTAATTTCTACTTATTGAAGTGAAAACTACTTTAGCCGCGTTGAGCACTTTTTGGTAGGGGAAAATCTTATGTTTGATAATTTTAATTTAAACATGAAATTTCTAATTTTACACATTAATATTACAAATAATATTCTAAGTTATAAGTTTTCACTTCTATCGGCAGTCCTTATGACTGATATTTTTTACTTTTTAGCGAGGTTCTGGATCTTGGGAATAATATAATTTTGTTCCTGAAAAACCTGTGTTTAGCAATTATGTTTTGCTCTTCACGACTTCTTGTAGTAGAGATATTTAAATTTATTTAAAAAGTTTAAAAATTAGAAATTTAAAAACTCAACTACGTAAAAACTTTTGATAACATGTATATATCCTATGTCACTCGATCTATTTTTTTATGTATGGGCCTGCCAAAATACTCTACTCTGCCTGATAGAAAGCATAAGCAGAATCCAAGAGTGGTGGTCACCATACTCGTGGCGAATGCAGACACGGCAACAATGCAGCATGGTGACCCACACTATGGCGGCCTATGGATGCTTCTGCATCATTGGGCTTCTGGTCTCGCACTCACCAACGAAACACGACAGCACGAACGCTGTCATTTATTTTGGTCTTCTGTGCGAGGGTGGTACTACCCCGGAATAAATTGAAAAAATGAATGAATTACAAATCTATTGACACCTCATTCATTAAAATAGATTTAGCAGTTTAGTTGCGGTGGAACATACAAACATAAGATACTGCTAAACACCTTAGAATAATAACGCATAGAAAGATAGTCTACATACAAGCGCCCTGTCAAAAATGAAGCTCTGAACCGATTCACATAGGTGTGACGATTACGTGGGTACGCGCGGCGATACGCACACATGCAAACGGAATATTGAATATTGAAACAAAACATTTCTATTTTGACCTAATTATTTACAAAATACTGTGAAAACTTACCTGTGAAAAGTGATGTTATCACACTTCTTTTGTTTTTCAGATGCGTTGTGAAACAATTTAATTGAACAAACCGTCATAATTGTTTTTTTTTCGCGAGACACGTTAGGCGTACTTTATATGGCTCCATTTGAGGTGCTTCAAAACGGACGCGCGGACTCGGTTTCTATGCGTTATTATTCTAAGCATATTACCCTTCCTTTTGGCATCACCGTTTCTTCCGATAAAAGAAACAAATGGATTTCCTTACAAATAGAAGTGTCACAAATCACCATAGCATAATAAAAATTAGAAGACACTTGAGTGATTTATAGATAGTTATGTGGTCGCTGCACCTAAAATTTGCTTCAGGATATAATTATTTTGTGTAGAAGATTCTCGAATAACGACTTATTATATACTGTACTAGTTGCACCCCGCGGTTTTACCCATTGTTGTTGTACCCATACAACATGGGTATAACCGCCAGACAAGCTAGTCAAAAAAAAATCCTAAGTTAGTCCTTTGATCATCAGCCATCTACCAGTGAAAGTCCCTTCAAAATTTGTTTAGAAGTTCCAGAGATTAGTCGGAACAAACAGACAGCCAGAAAAAAAATGAATTTTTGATGGAATTACCGTATACACTTTCATAAGCTTTAGTGAAAAGCTGTTAAATTTGAAATTTCATACAGACACTTAAATTTTATATTTATTTGTATACCTCTTTTAGATTTTCCTCAAATGATTTGGCTATTAGAAACAATGATAATATTCAAAGCGACTGTCATTAGTTATAGCCTTCTAGGCTTTCTCTCTAAACAGCTAAAATATTTATATGAATACTAGCAGACCCACGCAACTTGCCTATTGCCTGTAGCGTAATAATTTTCCCCCGTTTTTGTAACATTCTTCATTGGTCCTCCGCTCCTATTGGTGTTAGCGTAATGATATATAGCTTATAACCTTCCTCGATAAATGGGCTATCTAACAGTGAAATAATTAACAAATCTTACCAGTAGTTCCTGAGATTAGCGCGTTAAAGCAAACAAACAAACTCTTCAGCTTTATAAATTTGACTTGAAAAAAAAATTACAAGCAAAACCAGCTATTATCACTAGTATATGAAAACATAATAATTAATTCGGTCCACAATTTTCGAACGTAAATAAGTGTACTTAAAAATAATGGACATTTTAATTGAATCTCAAAATGGACGGGAAATTATGCCGTTTGCAATGACACGCGAGATGAAAAACAGTAATGAAACAAGGAAAAATGCAGTTTAAATTAAATGCAAATAATTTTTAAACATGCATGTTGACTGGATTGTTTTACCCGTAATTAGTGATCCTGAGAAGTAAACCTTACACTTATAGACAGCTAAAGAAGCAGATAAAAATTACGTGTAATGCTTAGCCAATGAAAGGGCCCTCGATTATAATTACGAAGTTTTAACATTTACAATAAGCAGTCTACGAGTCTGTCTATGTGGTTAAGTGTTAGCGAATGTGACTGCTGTGCTTGAGGTCTCAGGTTCAGGTCGGACCAAATATTGTGGAAATGTTTGTTTCGGAGTTTGGAGGTCTTCTATGTATAATATGTATGTAATTACAAAAAGTATATGAGTTTATATCAGTTGTCCAGTAGCCATAGTACAAGCTTTGCTTAGTTTGGGACAACATTATGTTAATATATTATTACTAGTTGTGGCCCGCGGCTCCGCCCGCGTATATGTCGGTAATCGCGGCAAATAGTAGCCTATGTGTTATTCTGATGTATAAGCTATATTACTGTAAAGTTTCATCCAAATCCGTTCAGTAGTTTTTGCGTGAAAGAGTAACAAACATCCATCCATCTATCCATACTTACAAACTTTCGCGTTTATAATATTAGTAGGAAGTAGGATTTATGAGCACGTGGCGTGCAATTGGAGAGGCTTATGTCGAGATGAGCAAAAATATGCAACTTTGCGTGGAAGAGTCATACTTCAGACATCTGGGTTTGGTATAAGTAATACTACAGTTTCACTGAAAACTGGGGTTAAATCGTTATTTCGTAACGCTCTATGACTGAGGTGAGGTTACCAAAAGAAAACCCTCCCACCCCTCGGCGTATATTTACTCAGAGAATAGGATTCTGCAACAGCTACATGCGAAAAAAATCTTATTAAATCAGTGAGGAACTTTTATATACCTAGATAAACGAGTGCAATTATTTAATTGACGGGTATCGAGAACCGGATGAGAGCATTAAACCTTTAAATCTCAAAGGTGAAGAGACAACAGAATGTCATGATCTCAAATAATTATATTATTAGTAAATTGTTGATATCTAACTCCTACACAAAGATCGACCTCTCTCGATATGATTGAGATAATCAGATTTGAGTTCAGAGATGGTAACAAATATTTTAAACATTTAACACACAACGCCATCTAGTTTCAAACTAAGTAGAGCTTGAACTATGAAAGTTAGATGACTGATAGAATACTTATAAAGTTTTACACATAGGAAATACTCAAACTATGAAACAAATATTTACAGAGGCAAACACGAAAAAAATGACAATCGAAATGTTGCCATTATAATGACGTTCGAAATCCAACACAGATCATACAAACATTTGATCTGACCCAGGAGTCGATCCTGGGACCTCAGCACAGCAGTCGCATACGCTTCCACTACGCCATCGAGGCAGTGGAATACATGCTGTTGCTGGATTATAACTTACAATTATAAACATGTTCACATGGATTTAACTGTTTGCTGTATGCTGTATACTGTACCTCAGAGAGTTCTTTATGAACCATCCATTGCTGTTCCGCGTCTAAGTATTCCTTGTTTTTCGTTTTCATGTAGGTACATAAATGTTTGTAGAGTCGCCCGCAATGTAGGATACATGCCTAATTCCGGAGTTGTCTTTTTTAATAGAAAGGAAAGGGCAAATAACAAATCGTATGTCCTGAGTTAAGAACTGACTGAAACTGTCATCTGAGTTGTGTGTCAGATGTTTGAAAAACATTCATTCAAAACCCACCTGCACTCTCAAGCGAGATTCCTTACTACTCTACAGATACACAAGAACCTATAGTGATCTCTTTTTAACCGACTTCAAAAAAGGAGGAGGTTCTCAATTCGACTGTATTTTTTGACGTGACAACGTCTTATAATTCGATGGGCTTGCGTCGCATCTATCTCTCATAATTTCATCAATGTTTCGTTATGACGTTGTCACGTTAAACTGTCGTCCGTAAACAGACTTTACAGACAACCATTTTTATGTTTCCATCAGAGTTTTCGACTGGATGAACCGATTTGTATGATTCTTTTTTTATTTGAAAGCTGTTGCTTCCCGTGTGGTCCCATTTCAATTTGGTTTAGTTCTTGAAGTCAGATTTTTTGTTACAATTTTTGTTATGAAGTTGTAGCTTATATATCACAGAACAGCTCCATTAGCCAAGATGCAAGTGTTTCGCGTCGATTCTCTTGCTGCAGTCGCTAACGCCTCCATTTTCTTGTCTTATTGGCTAATATTTTAATGTGAACACTTGACTTAACGCTGAGATGACGTCATTTATGGGTACTAGACAACTGATACAAATACTGATATACTTTTTTTTGTAAATACATACATATTATACATAGAAAATACCCAAACTCCGAAACAAATATTTGTAGATCATACAAACATTTGGCCCGACCCGGGAATCGAACCCGAGACCTCATGATCAGCAGTCGCACACGCCAACCGCGAGACCAACGAGGCAGTAAAGTACATTTGTTAGTGTTCTATTAACGTAAACGTTTGTAGAATGTCAATTTGGTTAGGGGCAGTTACTTAAGAAGTCAACACTTTTGTGATAGTAATATTATTTAACTAGCTGACCCGGCTAACTTTGTACCGCCATATTTGCATATCTGTCTCAACTTCCCACAGGCAGTGTACAGTCGCGGACACAAAAAAGACTTTCCCGTTATCTTTTATTTTTTTCTTTCTAACAAAAAAAGAATGAAAGAAATCTGAATAAGTGTTATTGATTTACAACTAAGTACATATTTTGACTTTCATCCCCTCTCTCCAGGAAACCGTGCTGAATTTCGGGATAAAAAGTATTCTATGTCCTACCTCGTAGTATGAACTCAAATCACGCCAAGTTTCATTTGAATCCATTCAGTAGTTTCGGCGTGATACTCGGCCAAGATACAGACAGACAGACAGACAGACAGACAGACACACAATTTTTTTATTATAAGTATAGATATAAGATTCAGTTACATTTAGACTCATATACACACGTCTATTTGAAGTGTGAGATATTCTGCATTGTAAGTCAAAAAATAATGTTTAATTTTGCCAATCGGAATGATCCATTTGGTTGATAGATTTAATAGGAAATATGAATTCGACTTATTTTATGTGTATACTCATACTTATCTTAGTTAATAGTGTATACTCAATATGTATACTATTTTACAATTTTTGTTTTTTATATGATTAGAATAGTGAATAGATTATTAACAAGTTTTTATTGCTAATTTTAAGATAAATATCTTTCTGTAAATTTCATCTACATCTACAATATTATCTACACTATTATATAAAGAGGTAAAGTTTGTGCGTTTGTGAGTTTGTGACGTAGTAGGGGGTAATCGGGGGGGGGGGGAACCGATTTTGAAAATTCTTTTACCAATAGAAGGCTACGTTATTTGATAGTGACATATGCTATATAATAACCCGAAAAGTGGAAAGACTTTTTTGTGGTAGCTGAATTTGCAAAGTAAGTTGGAGAAAAAAATGTTTAACGCCCAACGAAGTGAGCACGGGTCAGCTAGTATTATATATAGAGGTAAAGTTTGTGCGTTTGTGAGTTTGTGACATTGTAGGAGGTCATCTCTGGATCCACTGAACCGATTTAAAAAAATCTTTTACCAATAGAATGCTACGTTATTTGTGAGTGAAAAAATTAAAAGACTTCGTGGTACAAAAAATTAACTCCCAACGACGCGACGTGGGCACGGGTCGGCTAGTATTTTATATAAGTTGATATTATTTTAGTTAGGGTTCTAACATTTCCTATTTGTTTAAATTTTTTATTTTATTGTGATGTAGATTATTATTTTAATGTTTTTATTTATTGGAAATCTCGGAAACCTCCACTGTATATATTTTTTTTTTTAATCTTTGTTTAATTTGGGGTTTTAATCCAACATGGATATGCCAACCCCATCGTACCTTAATACATAGTTAATACTACATGCTACTTTGCTGAACTATTGTAATCAGGTGACATAATTTTTTAGCTGCTTCTGAACATGGACAACTCATTATGCTTTGTATTAAGCCCACATCGAATGAATTTACTTTCAGTTCTTTAAGTAAAACCTCGCGTTCATTTCTATTCCTGTCACACTCCATCAGCAAATGTTGCACATCTTCTACTTTATTACATACTAGACAGTTAGGCGAGTCAGTTTTTTTCATTAAATATGCAAATTTTGCTGATGGAGAGTGACCAGACCTGATTCTAAGGGCTAGTTTTACGTAGTGTCTGCTTAATCGAACGCCATCAAACCATGCCACCTGCGGCGGAATCGCCTGAATGGTCTTATACCAGATACCTTTTTCTTTAGATCTATCATTAAAATAGGTAACCCACTCATCAAAACAGTGTTTTTTAAATTTGGGTACTAATTCCCAATAATCAGGTAGATAATTAATAATGCTTCCGTTTACAGCTGCTAGTTTAGCTATTCGGTCTGCTCGTTCGTTTCCCTTAAGACCGATATGCGCTGGAACCCATTGCAACCTTACATCTTTACCACTTTTATTTAATGAAATAATAGTTTTTAAGATTTCATAGGCTATCGATGCACCTCTGGAACCAGAAGCGCATCGAGCCATATGTTGCAGTGCACTGTTACTGTCTGAAAAAATAACAATTTTGTTTAAATTTTGATTCACTGCATAAGATAAGGCCTGATATATTGCAATCAGTTCCAGCGTCATTATACCTGCCTCACAATTAACCTTGAATCCGGCCTCATATTGTAAATTTTGATCATGAAAACCAGCTCCCAATCCACATTCACCTTTAGATCCATCCGTAAATATCTTATGCCACTCTTTGTAGGTATTGTTTAACTCTGACACTATGTTATTCAATAATACATTGGGTTCATAATTTTGCTTCGAGGATTTAATACATTCAAGGGTTATTCTAAAATACTTTTTGATTTCTATATCTGTTATCCAAACATCTAAGGTAAACATACCAAGAAGATCGAGTGAATTAATATTGCAATGGCTCACAACATTAAAGGTTTCAATAAGTAGCGGTTTTCTTTTGTTCGCCCAGTATCTATCATTAGAAAGGTCATTTAAATTTGAAATTATATTAACAATTTGATTCCTATTCCAAGAAATCATTTTCAAACTGTATTTATAAGCCAAGAATTGCCTTCTGAGAAACAGTGGCACTAAATTTAACTCGCTTTCCATTACATGTATTGGTGAACTTTTAAAAAACCTCCTATAATTCTCAAACCCTGATTTTGCAATCTATCCAGTTTCAATAAATATGTTAGCGCACAACAATTATATATAAACGATCCGTAATCTATTCGACTTCTTATCAAACTAATATATAACCTACGCATATGTTTTGTATGTACTCCCCATGTGCTGCCAGCTAGAACTTTTAAGACATTTAAATATTTGGAGCATTTTTCTACACTTTCATTAATGTGTCTAGCCCATTGTAAACCTCTGTCCAAATACATACCCAAGTATTTGGCACAGTCTGTTAAAGCCAAGTCTCGCCCACTTAATTTCAATTTGGGAACTATTCTTTTTCGGCCCCTGCTATAGAGACAGTAATTAGATTTAGTGGGAGATAATTCTAAACCAAGCTCACTCAAATATGTCACTATAGTGTCTAAGTCACTCTGCATGTATCTTTCACATATTTTAATGTCCTTATCTTTAATATACAAAACATAATCGTACGCATACTGTGACCACATAACGTTTAGGTGTATTGTGTTAAACCCATGTGTTATTAAATTAAAAAGTAACGGGGATAGCGGGTCTCCCTGTGCAAGGCCTTTATTAGTCCACCTCTCAATTGAAAGGTCACTACTATTATTTATTTTAATACTTAGTCGTCTTTCACTAAGAATTAACCAAATGTAAGTACATACTTTGGACCCTATATTGAGTTTATCTAATATGTTAGTCGCGGCTTCTATTGAGACATTATTATACGCATCTTGAATATCCAAGAAACATGCCAAAGTAGGGCAATTTTCTGTGAAACCTACTTGTAAATATGTAACCAGCTTAGTGATTGCATCTAGACAGGAATGTGCTTTCCTAAAGCCAACCGTATTTGGTGAAATAATATTTGTCTTTTCCGCAAACCACTCTAATCTTTTGTGTAACATTAAATGAAAGGTTTTACATACACAAGAAATTAAGGATATAGGCCTAAATTTAAGCTCAGGGGAATTATTATTGTACTTTGGAATAGGCATTACACACTGTATATCATATTGTGAGTAAAACAGTATATTGTGAGGATAACAGTGAAGTGTGAATATGTTGGAATCAATGTTCTATCACATGTGAGTCTAATCCCACCCACACGCCCACCACTGTAACTCCTGTACTCCAGGATCAACAGCAGTGACCCAAGAACACACCGAGTTATGTTTTTGTTATTGTCAGGTCAAGGTTTGTATAGAAAAAAAAAGAGGTGTTATATTCTCTTAGTCCGCTTAGTTCTATACACTGCAGCACTGCGAAAACACGGGCTTACTAAAATGTTTTTTTCGATAATTTAGAAAATATTCACAAAAATAAATAAGGCGATACGAAGTCCGCTGTTCAACTAGTTTTCTATAATGATTGACGTCAAAACGAATGACAATCACAGCATTTCCAGAAACGTGACTAGATGGCGTTAATCGATTTTAATTCGAGATAGCGTTTGTTTCACGCTGAAACTATATTAACCCGGCTTGGTCCTTTTTGCATTACCGAAAAATGATTCCCCTCTTCGCCATTATACTGTCGTAGAGAGAGTCATAATAGAAGTACTCGAAAATTTTTGAAGCAACAGTTGTCATAGTCATAGCTGTTGCAATTAAACGAGAAGAAAGCAAAATGTAAGATTATATTAATTAATTTGGGTTCTAGATAGTCTAGACTAGATGCATTAAATTAGGTATTCTTGAACACTATCAGGCCAATTCAAATTTTCGCATCACATCACATCATCGTTTGTTCGTGTATGTTTGTTACTTCTTCACGCAAAAACTACTGAAGAGATTTGGATGAAACTTAACAGGAATATAGCTTATACATCAGAATAACACATAGGCTACTATTTGCCGCGATAATCGACATATACGCGGGCGGAGCCGCGGGCAACCACTAGTATTATATAATTTTTCAAAATTTTAGTAGTTTTTCCATACATCTAACTCTTGAAAAATATTTTTTGAGTTCGCGTTTCCCTTTAAAAAGGTAAAAAGAACAGTTATGCGCTTTCATTTGAGACCCCACTCGATCATATTTTTGCAGACATTCGGTTATTCTTCCCCACTTTCACCCCCATAACTTTTAAACGACTCAACCGATTTTCATGAAACATGTCTAAGAACACACGCACGTAACTCACCTTTCATACAAAAAAACTAAATTAAATAGCTTCATCCGTTCGCGAGCTACGGTGCCACGACAGACAGACAAACAGACAGACACGTCAAACTTATAACACCCCTCTTTTTGCATCGGGGGTTAAAAAATATACACATTGTAAACTGCAATTTATAATATTTGTTTGGTTTTGGTTTGTTGTCTGTTTCTGTACCTAATAAATAAAATAAACAATAATTCTGAAACATTTTAGAAAAGTTCGCAAGTTTGAACTTCCTTCGTGCACTACACCAGACTCAGAGACCCTCGCTATTGTTTAAAAGGCGAACATTCGACAACTTGTCGTGCCCTTTAATATTTAAACGTGAATCAGTAAGCAGTGGAGTCATAAATTCAAATCGAATGTAAATTTAAAACATGAGGGAGGAATGTCACTCCTGAATGTGTTTAAAAGGCCCGAGCGTCTAATTTTATGTTTTAACATAGGTTATGCAAATATGTATACATTACAGGCATTTTTTTTTTAAAATTTTCGTATTTTTTCCATACATCTAACTCTTGAAAAAGATGTTTTGAGTTCGCGTCTATAACAGCTCTTTTAAGTGAAATCGATCCTATTATTTTCTCTTAGGCTGAAATTTATAAAGCGTGTTTAGGCTTTGCTTAGACTTACCTCACGAGTTAAGTGTGCATTGAAATTTATAGTCATTATGCTTAGCTCAAGCTGAGCAAATGCTTAGCATAGTCTAAGTCACCGAAATCCTTGACTTAGCGAATACTTACGCGCTCGTAAAGATGGTTCGATTGACCAGGTAAAAAAACCGTAATCTAGTTTGAAAACTTTATAACAGAAGTCCTTAGGGGCATGCCAGGGTCAAAGTAAAAAGTTCTTTCTAGAAATTGATAATTAATTCTATGTAATTGAAATCGAGACAATCTAAATAATTGTTGACAATTTTTTTTTATGGAATAGGCGGGCATACGAGCAGACGTATTGCCTTATGGTAAGCGATTACCGCCGTCCATGGACACCTGCAACACCAGAGGCGTCACAAGTGCGTTGCCCACCTTTAGGGTGGGAGGGGAGGGGGTTGGGGGATGGGCCTCCGGTATCCTCACTCACTCGGTGAAACACAGCGCAAGCACTATTTCACGCCGGTTTTCTGTGAGGCCGTGGTATCACTCCGGTCGAGCCGGCCCATTTATGCCGAAGCGTTGCTCTCCCACGGTGTCAATCCGGTTTTTTTTTATGACAAGTCAAAGATACATTCTAATTTACTTGTACATGTGTTATTTTGGCCCTTTTTCACTTAAAATCAATAAAAAATAACGGTTTAAATTGATTGATCTACAATTATACGATAAAGATTATAAAATTACTAATATTTAAGTTTAATACAGTTATTTCAAAAATAATATGTGTTTGAAATACCTATTTAATTTAAATAAATATGCTATGCAAATTGAAACGTTAAACATTTTTTCCTGAGCTCTTGCTTAGCATACACTCAGTAAATACTTAGCCCAAAGGACTATAAATTCGAACGCTAAGATTACACTGAGCAGGAACTTAAGTAAGTATAGCGTAAGCAAAGTCTGAGCAAAGTCTAAGCACGCTTTATAAATTTTAGCCTTAGAAGCGTTGGTGACTCGTAGCTATCAATAAAAAAATATGACAGTATAATGGCAACACTAGCCAACTATTTATATAATTTCTTTATTCCTTTGACTTTTCTAACACATATGACACTGACTGGTTCAAACTGTTGGTGCATTATCATAATCCTGTTGGTTAGATTCCCGCCTAGGACTAATAATTTTGTAATAATCTTGTTTATTTGTTCAAGTCTAGGTGGATTTTATTTGTAATGTAGATGTAGGTACCTTAATGATGTTCTCCTACCGGATTTCGACCACGGCGGCCAGTCACAATGGAGACCAGCCAATTACGGAATATTATAGTGCACAAGTGTGTGCGTAAATACAGGTTTTTCTTGATGATATAGGGGACAAACGAGCAGACGTATCGCCTGATGGTAAGCTATTACCGCCGCCCACGGACACCCGCAACACCAGAGGCGTCACAAGTGCGTTGCCGGCTTTTAAAGTCCGGTTGCAGTCTCTGTGTACCTTAACATATAGGTTCTAACTAGTTGGGGGATCTTCTGATTCCCCAACCAGTCCTTGACCCTGACCTTGACTGACGTCAAGTTGTTGTTGTTATATTTAAAAAATTACTAGAATTCCTGATAATCTTTCTAGCTATGTTCAATACTCATAATTAATTATTTTATTTTTTATATTATTAAATAAAGAGGTAAAGTCACAACGTCACAAACTCACAAAAGTTTGTGACGTTGTGACGTTGTAGGGGGTATCTCTGGATCTACTGAACCGATTTTGAAAATTCTTTTACCAATAGAAGGCTACGTTATTTGGGAGTGACTAATGCTATATTATAACCCGAAAAGTGGAAAGAATTTTTCGTGGTAGCTGAATTTGGAAAGTAAGTCGGAGAACAAAATGTTTACCCCAACGAAGTGGGCACGGGTCAGCAAGTAATTAATAAGAGTGAGTCAATGATAATAATAGTTCACTCAAACTTCATCTGGGTTTGAAACTCCACAGCAGCGATAACGTTATAATTTAAACATTGACAAAAAAATGACGTTTAGCAACATGAAGTTCCACATAATGTATTCACAATTGACTGACATGACCTAAAAGACTAATATGTAAATGACGCCACAATAATCATATGAAAACCTCTTCGCCCTAAACGACATTACTCTGTTATCGAAAGCTCGAATATTTTTCTCCTTTTTTGAATATATTAACACAAGTGACACAGAGAACTGATGTTTTCTTAAAAAAAAAAAGAGTTGTTATGAGAACATGACAGCGTTCGTGCTGTCTGCATTCGCAATGAGTATGGTGACCACCACTCATCGATTCTGATTATGCTTTCCATCAGGCAGAGTAGAGTCATTTTGGCGGGCCATACATAAAAAAAAAAAAGGGAGAAAATTACACACGACAATAGCACTGCAAAAAGAAGGAATAATTGAAACAAAGGCTCTGGCCAGCGTGGTATAGCTAACTAGTTAAATACTGTTGCTGGTCATATCGGATATTATTCACTATTTTATTGGTTTTAATTTTGTTGCCACGTAACCCAATTTTATTTAAATAAAAGAACCTGACTATAAATTAGCCTGTGTCCACCTTAATAAAAAATAAAAGTACTTAATTCTCAGTCTTTCTTCAATATGTTTTTTTTCATTTATGTATGGTCCTGCCAAAATGACTCTACTCTGTCTGATGGAAAGCATAAGCAGAGTCCAAGAGTGGTTTTCACCATACTCATGGCGAATGCAGACAATGCAACAATGCAGCATGGTGACCCACACCATGGCGGGCTAGTGATCCTTCTGCATCATTGGGCCTCTGGTCTCGCACTCACCAATGAAACACGACAGCACGAACGCTGTCATTTTACGTTGATTTTCTGTGCGAGGGTAGTACCGCCGGTCGAGCCGGCCCATCCGTGCTGAAATCAGCGTGGCTCTGCTATCTTGTTCGTCTATCACGACACCCATGGGATGAGAAGGGCGGTAACACTCCGTCAACACACGGACTGTCCTGTGAAATATTTCGTACTGTCAACAAATGACGAAATATTTAAAAATATATAAATATTCTTGAAATTGACTAAACAACATAATACTATTATATATATATGTATTTACTACACTGGCCCGAGCAACTTCGTCCGCGTTTCTCTAAAAAAATATATGCTTCGTTTTTGCACCATTTTTTATTGATGTTCGACGCTCGTCTCCTATTCAATGGGCTATTCAATATTAAAAGATTTTTTATGCAAATCAGTAGCTCCCGATTAGCGTGTTCAATTGAACCAAAAAAATGTTTTTAGTATTATAAAATGACTAAGTGATGGTAAGATATTACTAATTTCATGGATTTATTAACTGATTCTTAATAATTGACAAGTTATTCATTGCACAAACCCCAAATAAGGTTGGAAAAAGAGTAGGAAGATGATGACACTGATTCTTAATACAACCACTTGAAAATTATAGGTATACTAAAATTATAGGTATACTAAAATTATAGGTATACTAAAATTATAGGTATACTAAAATCAGGTTTGAAGTATTCAGTAGGTTTTTTGTATACCTTTCTGATAAGTTTTAATGATTAATATAGTATTGCTATGGCTATAGTAACTAGAAGTAATAACATAAGTCAAGCTAGGATCAAGTTTGAAGTGATTGTGGCGTGACCGGCTGAACCCGCGATCATATATTAAGGATCCGTCCTGGGGAGCAGGGATTAATGCATCATGCAGTTTGTGCCGCAGACTAAGAAAAGGGCTAAAGCGGAAAGTGTAGATAATTTGATAGTAGATAACTGATGATAATCGTTTTGCAAGTATAATATTATGTAGATTTATATACATTATACAGTAAGTAGGTGGGTAGGTTGAAATATACAATGACGTTAAATTATTTAAGCAACCACCACGATACGGCACGGTAGAGTACCAACCTTTGCTGTTGCACATGAACAATGGATATGAGGAATAATAATAAGAAATAAATATATAAAAAAAATGTTACGGTTAAACTTGAAGAGTTCTCTAAATCCGATTATTCATTTATAATCTTCTGCAGAATAAAATATCGGTCTTGAAGAAGGTCTATGGGATACATACTGTTCATCAACCTGTAAGGTACATTTCACCAGACAGAGAAAGATTAGCATAGTGCCAGATTTTTGCCTCAGATATAATAGTTTCCTAGTGTGATAGTTAAAACCTACATCAGTCATTATTCATAACACAAATATAATTATTTAATAAACATAATTATTCAATAACAAGTAGAGAGATATTTCCATAATTTCTGGGAGGTAACCAGTCTAATGATCGCTCTCGCTACCTCTCATAACTTACACCACAACCTTCCTCCCCGCTACCCGCCCCGCTCTGCCATCGGTTCGTGAAGTAGATGGATTACACTGAAGCATTTGTTACCCTTTACTAGAAGTAATACCACATCGCCTGTACTTAGGATAAATTGAAAAATAACTATTAATGATCACCGTGGATACTGTAATGACTGCATAATGAGGACGCTAGTTTTAAGTAACATCATTTAGTTTTATATACATACACTATACACAAATATGTCGGTTAAAAAAAGTTAAATCCCTGGCAAACCGGCTTATTGAGTTCGCAATGATGAAAACAAAATTGATTTGTACAGAACAAAAAGTACCCATCGCTCGTTGCGGGTTGTATTTAGTGCAGTAGTGCAGATATATATAAAATGGTGTTTTTCTGCTGATTTACATTCCGATTTACATATATGTAATGTGTATTCCAATTGTAAGTATGTTCATCCGCGTTCTAGAGCAAGTAGTACAAAATAAACTTAGTTTAGATATTGTTAAGCCCATAATATGTCATGGCTTTGTTAGCCGTAGTCGTTAGACTAAACTCAGCCGACGAGAAAGGTCCTCAAAATGAAAGGGTAGAAATGATAGGTTTATTAGCATTGAGAATAACTTATAATCAAACGGGCTACTTACTTTTTTAGCTACAACAAAAAAGTTGTTAATATATCACATTGCATTGTCTGCATTCGCAATGAGTATCGTGACCACCACTCTTGGATTCTGCTCATGCTTTCCATCGGGCAGAGTAGGGTCCCTTTGGCGGACACTTATGAAAAAAAGAATTACTACATCTTGTTAAAGTTAAGCTCATATATCGTAAGTAAGTATGCACAAAGTGGAAAGTAACAAAAATCTAAAAATGTTAACATTATTCATATAAAAAGTGAATGAAGCAATGTTAAATACCATGTAACCACTTAATACGAGTATCGGACCGCGTCGCCAAACGTATAACACCGTCCAATTTCAGACATCGCAAGAAGCGCCCGAGAAAAAGATTGTTGCACTCAACATTAACACTTGCTTCGGAAATTTAATTCCAACATACACTCACCACATAAATACCTACCTTACTTCTATACAAATTAAATTTAAAACAGCTTAAAACACATCCAAACATACATTCTTTCCAAATTTAAAATATGCTGAATCACTTCGTCTACAGAATAAGACAGGAAAACAAAGCGTCTACACTTTTAGTATGAAAGAAAAGGATACGTATAGTTTTGTCAGTGTGGTTTGAAGTGTCTGGCTAATGCAGTGCGTCTGGTCGGTGACGAAGATGGATGGCTCTTCTGGTTAGCAGCTGAATGAGTGCATGCCGAGAGTTAAAAAATGAACAATTAAAGTTAACTTTATAATAACGTAATAGACGTTAAATGAAAGGGAATTAAAGAATTGCTTTCTATGGTTTGAATACAAGAAATTGTATTGTAGCCGTTCTTAATATTTTATGTATCTTGAATATTAAAGTAATATGTAGACTGCAAACCGCAAAATGCAGATAGAAGCTCTAACCGACTCGGTTGGATTCAGTGAATTTGTGTAAAAATACTCTAAGGATGGTTCCGTGCCAAGCAAAAAACGGAACCCTTATAGATTCGTCATCTCTGTCTGTCTGTCCGTCTGTCTGTCCGTCGGTATGTCCCAGCCACTTTATTCCGAAACTATAAGACCTATAATGTTGAAACGTGGTAGGTAGATGTATTCTGTGAACCGCATTAAGATTTTCACACAAAAATAGAAAAAAAACAATAAATTTTGGGGGTCCCCATACTTAGAACTGAAACTCAAAAAATTTTTTTTTGAGTTTCAGTGTTTACGTGTAGGGTATCTATAGATAGGTCTTCAAAAATGATTTTGAGGTTTCTAAAATTATTTTTTTCCAAACTGAATATTTTGCGCGAGAGACACCTCCAAAGTGGTAAAATGTGTTTTTTTATGTTTGGCCCGCCAAAATGACTCTACTCTGCCTGATGGAAAGCATAAGCAGAATCCAAGAGTGGTGGTCACCATGCTCACTGCGAATGCAGACAATGCAGCATGGCGACCTACACCATGGCGGCCTAGTGATGCTACTGCATCTTTTAGTCTAGTCAACAAGTATGGAACTTGTTGACTAGACTAATTGGGCCTCCGGTCTCGCACTCACCAACGAAACACGACAGCATGCTGTCATTTTACGTTTATTTTCTGTGCGAGGGTAGTACCGCCCCGGTCGAGCCGGCCCGTTCGTGCTGAAATCAGCGTGGCTCTACTACCTTGTAGTCCCCCCCCCCCTCTAACTTCTAAAATAAGAGAATGATAAATCTAAAAAAAATATATGACGTACATTAGCATGCAAACTTCCAACGAAAATTGGTTTGAACGAAATCTAGTAAGTAGTTTTTTTTTAATACGTCATAAATCGTGACCTGCAATTTACCTTTCATTCAATCAACACAAATGTAAAAATATAAAATAAAAATTATATTATGTTACTTGCTGCTGCGGAACCCTTCATGGGCGAGTCCGACTCGCACTTGGCCGATTTTTTTAAATTATAACTGTAGGGCGATAGGGTTACCAGTGCAGAAATTATAGACGTCTTTGGTACTTTTGATCGTTTATTCTGGTTTCTGTGTAGTTCATACATATATTCACAAATTTGTACTTATACATATAACCCTATGTTGGGAGTGATGAGGACTGCGGGGCTATCGCTCAACACTACCTTCCTACGCTACGTGAGTATCTTAAGAGGACTGCGGGGCTATCGCTCTATAAGACCTCAATACTTAGCAGAACCTGATGACTGCGGGGCTATCGATCAGGTCAGCTATGGTGGCTACTGGACAACAGAGTGGACTGCGGGGCTATCGCACTCTGAGTCGTCTAGCTGTCGACTGAAACAACGGAGGCTGCGCGTCCGTTTATATAGGCCTTGTGCGACCACCTCCACGATGTGATGCGCGTCGAATGAGACGGATAGTCGATGTGCGAGGGAGAAAGTATTCGGGTTCACGCGTAGTATGTTGTTGTCTGCTACATTCTCCCCCTCTGGTGCTCTTTTTAACGTCCCGTGAGAGCACCAGCATCCTTGCGAGGTCTTCCTCTTCGACGAATTGGATTAACAGAGTTTGGCAAAACATCATCTCTTCTCTCGAACTTGGTCAAAGCAGAAGTATGGTATCTGCCAATTGCCGTTTCAGGTGAATCTGGATGCGCCACCTCATATGTGGAAACTCCATGTTTCTTGAGTATAATATAAGGACCATCTCGACGTGGAGCAAATTTTGCAGAGAATTGTTTTTCAATATTACTAATTGGATGTGTCTCAACCAAGACTAAGTCTCCACTTTTATATCCTGGATCTGGTCTTCTCTTAGCGTTTGCCTTATGTCTGTTTGATTCCAGATTATCCTCAATGTTTTCTTTCGCAAGTGCCAAATCTTGAGCTAATTGTTTTAATGTTGGAGTTATTCCTTTTATGAAGTTCTCAGATTCTATAGTACAACTTAAGTCATGTGTTAAGTCATACGTGGTTCTTAATTCACGACCAAATGTTAAGTATGACGGTGAGTAGCCTGTTGTTTGGCAAAATGACGTGTTCATAGCAAATCGAATTGCAGGTAATGTAGCTGGCCAATTGTGATGCTTGTCTTTAACCATCATTGCTATTTGTGATTTCATATCTCTATTCTTCCTTTCTACGGTGTTCGGTTCAGGATGATAAGCGGGTGTATAAACTTGTTCTATATCTAAACAAAATGTAAGTTTTTGCATTACTGCTGATATGAACTGAACTCCGTTATCACTCACAAGTTTTCTTGGTAAACCGTATCGCAGAAATATTTCATTTATTAGTGTTTGTGCACAATTTTCAGCTGTAGCTTCTTTTAAAGCAAAAATTTCAATCCATCTGGAGGCGGTATCTTCTACAATAAAGATCCATTTCTCCCCAGAATTTCCTTTTGGTAATGGACCAAATAAATCAATGGAAAGGACTTCAAATCTACAACAGTTGGGAGTAGCTTGAAATAATCCAGCTGGTTTTTGATTTGAAGGTTTGTATTTTTGGCAATCGACACAAGTTTTAATATGATTGGTTATATCTTTCCGCATTCCCTTCCAATAAAATTTCTTAATTATACGCTGTAATGTGCGTTCAATGCCCGTATGTCCAGCAGTGGGTGCATCATGATAAGATTTTAGTATATTCGGTATTTCGTGTTTTGGGATTAGTAGTTTTGCATTATCATCGTCTTGTTCTGGCGTATAACGATACAACACTCCTTTGTGTAACAGAAATCCTTTCTTAATGAATTCTGTATATTTTAGCGATTCTTCTTCCTTTTCTAAAGTTTCTATTATTAATTTCAAATCATTGTCTTTTAACTGTTCTTCTCGTATTTGTTTTTCATTGAGTTTCGGAAGTTCCATCTCAATTCTACAAATTGTACAGGTTTCGTTGTGATTTGAACATGGTGGTCGTGATAATGTGTCGGCTACAACATTAGTACGACCTGGCGTATACAATATTTTAAATTCATATGGTTGTAATTGGAGTGCCCATCTCGCAAGACGTCCGGTTGGGGTTTTCAGATTCATTAACCACTTTAGAGGTTGGTGATCTGTTATTGTTATGAAACGTGTACCTTCTATGTAACCACGAAATTGTGATATAGCCCATACAATTGCTAAGGCTTCTTTTTCTGTTACTGTGTAATTACATTCGGCTGGGCTCAGCAATCTACTTGCGTATTCTACAGGATGTTCGTGCTCGCCCTCCCCCTGCACTAAAACTGCGCCGATGGCATATTGACTTGCATCTGTTTTGATTGTAAATGGCATATTCTCATTAGCTTGTTTCAGTACGGGTGATGTAGTCAAAGCAATCTTTAACTTGTTGAAGGCTTCTTGTTCTTCCCAATTCCATTTCCAAGTAACTTTCTTTCGTGTTAAATTAGTTAATGGCCTAGCAATTTCTGCGAATTTGTGTATAAATCTTCGGTACCAAGATGCTGTTTGCAGAAATGAAATCAATTGTTTAAGATTCCTAGGCTCTTGTAGGTTAGCAATAGCAGATACTTTCAAAGGATCCGCTTTAATTCCTTCAGGTATAATCAAATGTCCTAAATATTTCACTTCAGTACAACCAAATTTGCACTTCTTTCTATTTGCATGCAAATTATACTCTCTAAGTTTCTCAAATACTTCCCTTAAATCTTCTATATGTTGAATGAAAGAAGCAGACCTAAGGATTAAATCATCTAAGTAGGAAATAACACAGCTCGCTTTCAAGCCTCATGTGAATTTATCCATCAATCTCTGAAAGGTAGCAGGTGCATTTCTTAATCCAAAAGGCATTCGTTTAAACCGATACGTTCCAAACGGTGAAACAAATGTGGTTTTGTCTTGGTCATCTGGATGTACCAAGATTTGATGATAACTCGATTGTAAATCGATTGTAGACATATATGGCATAGCTTTAGCTTGATGTAGTAAGTCATCGATACGTGGTAACGGATATCTATCGGGTTTGGTAATCTCATTTAGTTTTCTATAATCTATACAAACTCTCACATCATTCTCGCCTTTAGGTACAAGAATAACGGGTGCTGACCATGCGGAGTCGGTTTCCTCAATTATGTCATCTTTGAGCATTTCATCTATTTTCTTACGAAGTTGTTGTTGTCTAGTAGGTGAAAGTCTATATGGTCTGACACTAATAGGAGGATGACTTCCTGTGTCTATTCTATGTACAGCAAATGAGGTAGGTTTTGTGTTTTTTTCAAAAATAATACTATTTTCTGTTAGTAAGTTATTGAAAACTTGTTGCTCATGTTTAGTAAGTAAGGTACCTTCATGAGGTTTTAAATAAATATCAATAGAATACAAAGTAGAAGGATTTATTGGAACATAATTAATGCGTGGATCAACCGAAGATGATTCATCAGCAGGCTCTCGCGGACGTACAGGTCGCGGTGGTGTGTCAAGCTTGTGTAATGTCCACCGTGGCCTTTTTATATCTGGCGGCGTATCTTGATCTCTTTGTGGTGATGGTGTTTCTGCCATTGGTGAAATCAATGTGAGCTCCCTAGCCCATTTCAGAAAGTCTTTTAGAGGCTCCTCTGGCCTGGTCTCAAAAGTTATAGCCCTTGCGGCTTTCAGTGGAATTTTTTCATGGCACAACTGCAACATCCTATGTACCCTTTCTGGTTCGTCTATAAAATGCCAACACCTTTGAGGCAAGTTCAGTACTATCCCCGACGATTCCAGAAAATCGATGCCCAAAAGTGTTCTGTTGTCATTAGCCTCGGGCAACACGGTAAATGATATTGGCAATGTACGTTGTCCAATGGTTATGGTCACTTCGGCCGTCAGTAGTTTGGATGTCTTCTTATTGCCATCTGCTAATATAATTTGAGCAGTGCATTCCTTGAACTGGGTGCCCTTTCGTATAAGTCTTCTATACAATTGTGTACCAGCAATGCTAGTTCTGGCAGCTGTGTCAATGTGAGCATATCCATTTTCACCGTTGATGACGACTTCTATTGTTGGTATTTTGACTTGATTTTTCATGGTTGTCTCCATTGTATAAAATGCTACCGGTTTAGGCGGCGTTTCCTTATTTCTACAAGTCTCACATCTGCTTCTATACACTCCAGGCGCACCACAACCGTAACATTTAATTTGATCCTTGGTCTTAGTTGCGACGCCTCCCTTTTGTGTTTCGGCAAGCCTCTTACGACAAACTTCAACTGTGTGACCCTTTTTGCCACAAAATGTACACCTTATTGGCTTTTTATATTGAAAATTTTCCTCTTCTCCTTCTTTCAGGAGATTTTCTATATGTCGGCCACGTTGTAAAAGATCGTCGAATGAATGTACATCTTCTCGTGCTATTTGCTTTTTATATTGCAGTTTCAGTAGGCCATAGACCATATCTAATTGTTCGTCCTCCTTGTGACGTTTCGCAGGTAACTGCGCCAATAAAGCTCTTTTTTCACAAACAAATTCGTCTATTGGTTCACTTGTTTGCTTCTTTGAGAATATTTCTAAATAAATATCGTGCGGGCGTTTTTGAGGTGCGAAAGCCGACCGGATCGCTCCTAGTGCCGCATTCCATTTCTTTATAGTTGGTTTTACACCAATCCACCATGTTGCAGCTTTTTCTGTAAGCACCAAGGACAGTCCTTCCAAGGCGTCTTCATCAGAAATTTTCTCAACCTTCTTAAACACGGTTATTTTCGTGAGAAATTCCTCCACTTTATTAAAACAGCGTTCACCGTTGTATTTGGCGTGACACTGAGCAAAACTCTTGGTAGCCATTGCTTTTAATTGTAATTTATTTAATAAATCGCTTAACTGTTGTATTGCGTCTGATGGCAAATCTTTAGATTCAGACATTATAAATATTGTCAAATGCGGGTAGTTTTTCTCAAAAATTGTGGGTAGTTTACAATTAGTCAATTTATTTTCTTGACGTCTGTTGCTAACTTCATAAACGTTGGGCGTCAAATGTAGGGCGATAGGGTTACCAGTGCAGAAATTATAGACGTCTTTGGTACTTTTGATCGTTTATTCTGGTTTCTGTGTAGTTCATACATATATTCACAAATTTGTACTTATACATATAACCCTATGTTGGGAGTGATGAGGACTGCGGGGCTATCGCTCAACACTACCTTCCTACGCTACGTGAGTATCTTAAGAGGACTGCGGGGCTATCGCTCTATAAGACCTCAATACTTAGCAGAACCTGATGACTGCGGGGCTATCGATCAGGTCAGCTATGGTGGCTACTGGACAACAGAGTGGACTGCGGGGCTATCGCACTCTGAGTCGTCTAGCTGTCGACTGAAACAACGGAGGCTGCGCGTCCGTTTATATAGGCCTTGTGCGACCACCTCCACGATGTGATGCGCGTCGAATGAGACGGATAGTCGATGTGCGAGGGAGAAAGTATTCGGGTTCACGCGTAGTATGTTGTTGTCTGCTACATAACTAAATACAGACGTCTGGTCCCACATTGATCAGAGCCTGTTCTATGGAAATCAAACTATTGATAGACGTATACATAATGTTACTACATAATTAGGGTTCCGTACCCAAAGGGTAAAACGAGACCCTATTACTAAGACTTCGCTGTCCGTCTGTCTGTCAGTCCGTCCGTCTGTCACCAGGCTGTGTCTCATGAACCGTGATAGTTAGTCAGTTGAAATTTTCAGAGATGTACGAGTGAGTTTTTTCGAGATGATGTATTTTTGTTGCCGCTATAACAACGAATACTAAAAAACAGAATAAAAGAAATATTTAAGTAAACAACAAACGTGATTTTTTTGCTCGTTTTTGCTCGATATTGATAACGGCAACAGATAGACGCTTGAAATATATAGAATTATAGATAATGGTACGGAACCCTTTCTGCACGACTCCAACACCACTTGGCCGATTTTGTTATAGATATTTAACACCTGGAAAGCTTGAAACAAACCCTATATCAAACCATCAGGCCAGCGTGTATAGTATTAATAAAATAAATAAATAAATATTTCGGACATATAACACACAACGCCATCTAGTCCTAAGCTAAGCAGAGCTTGTGTTATGGGTACTAGACAACTGATACAAATACATATATACTTTTTTTTTGTAAATACATACATATTATACATAGAAAACACCAAAACTCCGAAACAAATATTTGTAGATAAACAAACATTTAGTTCGACCCGGGAAGCGAACCCGAGACCGAGACGATGACCAGAAGTCGCACCAACCTAGACCAACGAGGCAGTCAGTATATATATAGGACATAGTATACGACAAAACTATTTACTATGTCCTATATATATGTATAGGACAAAAACTCATTCTTAAGAAGAAGCCTATGTCCAGCAGTGGACTGTTAAAAGCTGTTGATGTGATAACTTCAAGACACAGTGTAAATAAAGAGATAACAGCGTTATGAAGAACGCATAACCACTACAATTCGATAGACTGATGGTCTAGAGATTAGGGGTCATGATTGCTTAAGTCAAAGAAAGAAAAAATAAAGAAAAATATCCATTTTGGCAACAAAAAGTAATCGTACATAAAAAAAGGTAATTTACATCAAATTTGCAAGGCCAAAAATGGACCCAATTCAGCATTGTGTCAGACAAGGCGTTTGACGCTGGTTTTCAATTGGTCAAAGGTCATAGGTTCGATCCCCATCCAGAAAAAATATTGTGTGATGAGCATGATTATGTGTTTTATATCTGACTGTCTATCTATAATTTGTATGTATTGAGAACTAAATAATGATTTCAAAGAAGCGACTTTCTTGCCTATAAAGAAAATAATTCTCTTTGGGTTTACGAATATCACCATTTATTTTAATGTTATGAAAATAAAAAGTTACTAGTTACTACTTAGTCCTATCTTATATTTTATACTTAAACTTTACTATTAATATATAAAATCTGTTTATCGAATCTGTGACCTCACGATCAATAACTGCCCAACCTTTACATAATTACGTCAAGATCAAACATCCCATCAGAATGTGTTCATCATCTAAAATCTATTATATTTATATGCATGAGGTATTTATGAGTTGTGGGCACGTAGAGATGTATAATGAGGCACATTTGAGATAACACAAAAACCTCCCCAATGCACATCACTAATCTTAAACCGCAGGACGCAAGGCACAAGCGGAGAGCAATTTGTATGTTTTAAATTACTGGTGACGGCACTTAGAAAGTCGGATCGCCTAATGAAAAGTGACTATTGGCGCCCATGAACATAAAGGCACTTTTCTCTCGGCACAGGAAGGCAAACCGTTTAGTTCCGGTGCTATTTCTTCGTAGCGGGTTCCAAGACAGTTTAACTTTTACTGGGGCTTTTTGAGTCTAAGCTCGGTGTATTCGTGTGTCCCCGGCTCGCCGCTGTTGATTCTTGTGAGCAAGAGTAACAGAAGTGAGAAGAAAATAAGTGTAGGAGGGATAAATCCTATTAATGATTGTGATAACGAACTCTTATTCAAATTATTGTATGATCGTACTCATTTTTTTTTGTAGTAAAGAGAGGCATGGACAGGTGGCCTGTATGGTATCTGATTACCGTTACCTATGGATACCTACAATTTATTGCGATAAGTGTATCGCTACCGTAAAACCTTCCCTTTTCCGCAAATCTGTGAAAAAAAAAACGAAAGAATTACAAGACAATAGTTAATTGTAAGGTTGTGGTATCCAATTGAGCCTGTCCACGGTTATATAGTGATACCGTATGCGATTATTGTGCTTGAAGTCTCGGGTTCGATTCCCGGGTAGAATGAAATGTTTGTATGATTGAGAAATATTTGTTTTTCTAGTTATAATAATATAATATTTACAAAAGTTTCGAACTAGATGGAGTTTTGTAAAGATGTCAGTAATTTTATTATTAAACTAGTGGTAGCCCGTGGCTCCGCCCGCGTATATGTCGGTTATCGCGGCAAATAGTAGCCTATGTGTTATTCTGATGTATAAGCTATATTACTGTAAAGTTTCATCCAAATCCGTTCAGTAGTTTTTGCGTGAAAGAGTAACAAACATTCATCCATCCATTCATCCACACTTACAAACTTTCGCGTTTATAATATTAGTATAGATATATAGATAGTCAACAAACAACACTTTTTAAAAACGCTATATCGTGTGATAGAGAGCAACACCACAGCCGTAGTCCAAGGAAGCGTACGAGGCAGGCGTCCTTGCCGGGCCCACTTTCCGTTTCACCAGGCCGCGGCCGATACGTGGCGAGGCAAGTCCAACGCCAATTTACTACGCGCCTTCAACCCTTTGTTTTGTTCGCCTTTCATTTGGACCTCTATTGAGGACTTGGTATATAGTTTTGTATGTATTGATTCATTGAAACGTATCTATTTAAATTGTTTGGGAAGACATTAGTAATTAGGTTTTGACTGCAGTTTGGTTCTCGTATATAATCATTTTTCTAATTCATGTCTTATCCTAAAAATAAACAAGGAATACAGTACAGTAGGATTCATCCAGACAGAATAATTATTTTTTTAATTGAAAACTTCTTTAGCCGCGTTGAGCACTTCTTAGTAGGAAAAAATGTTATGAGTTCGCGTCATCGCGTCACCGACACGCTGACGTCACAAAATTTCTTTTGTTTTGTTCGCCTTTCATTTGGACCTCTATTGAGGACTTGGTATATAGTTTTGTATGTATTGATTCATTGAAACGTATCTATTTAAATTGTTTGGGAAGACATTAGTAATTAGGTTTTGACTGCAGTTTGGTTCTCGTATATAATCATTTTTCTAATTCATGTCTTATCCTAAAAATAAACAAGGAATACAGTACAGTAGGATTCATCCAGACAGAATAATTATTTTTTTAATTGAAAACTTCTTTAGCCGCGTTGAGCACTTCTTAGTAGGAAAAAATGTTATGAGTTCGCGTCATCGCGTCACCGACACGCTGACGTCACAAAATTTCTTTGGCCGCGTTGAGCACTTTCTTTCTAGTAGGGGAAAATCTTATGAGTTCGCGTCACCACGTCACCGATATGCTAAGGTTTGTTGTTGATAATTTTAATTTAAACATGAAATTAAAATTTTTACACATTAATTTTACAAATAACATTCTAAGTTATAAGTTTTAACTTCAATCGGTAGTGCATATGACTGCCATTTTTTTTTTCTAAATTCTAGTTTAGGTGTCTATTGTAGGCACTAAAAGCATGTTTATAGGTTCTGGAGAAAAATAATTTCATAACCCTGCAAAGTATATATTTAATTAAATGCATTAAAATTAATAAAAAAATTAACAAAAATAAAACCGACTTCAAGGTCATCAGATCTTATTGTCTTTATCATGGTACCAACATTGGGATATCTCCTTTCCATTAAAAAAAGAATCATCAAAATCGGTTCATAAACGACGAAGTTCTCCGCGAACACACATAAAAAAAATATACGGTGGAATGAGAACCTCCTCCTTTTTTTGAAGTCGGTTAAAAATATGTTTACTTTTTCCTCAACAGCCTTTAAGTCCAGTCCACTGCTGAGGACTGGCCCCTCTTAAGATTCATGCCGAAGCGTGGCTCTCCCACGGTAGGGAGAATAACCTGAAACACCTCGCACACGACAGTCTGAAGGATGCCTTTAAAAGTGTAAAAATTACCTATAAGTTTACATTAATATCTTACATACCATGGAACAATAAACTAAAAAAAATAATCAAAAGCTTTTTAAAAACAAGCTTTTACTGGAATGCCTCGACGACGAATCAAACGAGTCCAAACTCGATGGTTTTGCTACGTTTCTTTACAGAGTTTCTATGGCCACCTTCCAGCTCCAGCATCAGATCAACTCCTTATCATTATAATATTGTATTGTCACGCTGTAATACACATGCTTGCAAAATTTTAGCAAAATCGGTTGAAGATATATGCTTCAAAATTTAGTTGCAAGATTCCACCCGAACATACAAGCATACATACATACATTGCAAGTTAATAAAAAGCTTGTAAAAAAACAAAGAAATTTCACTTAACGTTAATCGGTATAGCTCTTATTTATCAACACAAATAGATCAAATAAACATTAGTTAGCAATAATCCAGCCTCTGCAGTAGAAGCAACAAGTAAACAGCATTTCCTGCTCCGAAGCGCGAAGCTAATTCAAACCATATAATCGTAGTTTATATTTAATTTCACCACATAACGATTTTACTCCGCAGCATCTACTAAGAGCGCAACAGGTAGGGAAAACTTAGCTTGACTATCCAAATGTAGCGGAGTTCCTTTCGAATGCAGCATCTCTATTTAAGCAAGTTTGAGATGAAATAATTACGATTTCTTTTTAACCGACTTCAAAAAAGGAGGAGGTTCTCAATTCGACCGTAATATATATGTTTTTTTTATGTGTGTTTGCGGATAACATCGTCGTTTACGAACCGATTTTAATTATTCTTTTTTTAATAGAAAGGAGATATCCCAATGGTAGTACCATAAGGACACTAAGATCTGATGGTGGCATCCAAGAGAAATCGAGTCAACCCTTGAAGTCGGTTTTTATTTTGGTAAAATTTTACTTGTATTACATAAACTGCATGCTTTCTCCCTGTATTTTTATTAAAATCAATGTTTTTATTTCTTTGCATTGCGATATCGTTCATCCAATCTTAGCCAACTTGTAAGTGTTTCGCATCGTTTATTTATTCTTTAAATATGAGCCTACCAAAGTGACTCTACTCTGCCTGATGGAAAGCATGAGCAGAATCCAAGAGAAGTGTTTACTATACTTATTGCCAATGCAGACAATCCAACAATGCAGCATAGTGACCTACACTATGGCGGCCTATTGAGATGTTTCTATATCATTGGGCCACCGATCTCGCACTCACCAACGGAACAGGACAGCACGAAAAGCATTCTCTTTCTACAATCGCTTACGTCTCTATTATCTCATATTCTTTTTTTTTGTTTCGGCCACGTGACTTAGCGTTGAGAGACTTCATTCTCAATACCGTGGGAGAGCCACGCTTCGTCATGAACGGGGCGGCTCGATCGGAGTGATAGCACGGCCTCACAGAAAACCGGTGTGAAACAGCGCTTGCGCTGTGTACCGGATACCCCAACCCCTCCCCCATTCCCCTCCTCATACCCCAAAGGCGGGCAACGCACTTGTGACGCCTCTGATGTTGCGGGTGTCCATGGGCGGCGGTAATTGCTTACCATCAGGCGATACGTCTGCTCGTTTGCCACTAATTCCATAAAAAAAGTTTTTGTAGAATGCAAACGCATTTGGCTATGAGGGCTGGTTCAACCGGAATAGTGACATGACCTTTAAAAGAAACAACTGAATCTGAAGCTAAAGAGATGTCTTTTCTTGCTTTTCATCGAGTAAGCAAAGTTTCCGAAGGTTCAACCAGCTATGAAGAAAGGGGTAATTTTTATCTAGATGTAGGTACTCTAAAGCTGTTTAGTGCTGTCAAGGACGTGAAGGGACATAGCACGAGGACCGTGAACATTGCTGCTTGAAAAGCGAAAAGCAAAGGGGTAACGGGAGTCTTACACAAGACTCCCGTTACCCCTTTGCTTATCCTGAATATGGCGAAAGACAAAACCGTTGCAGCTTACTTACCCAAATTAAAAACGCAGTAAAATTTAAACGCGTTATATGCACTAATCTGTACTTGAGATAATTAAAGATGAGAGTAAAATAATTGAGCCTTTTCTACGGCGGTGTGTGTAACTTTATGTTCAAACTAAGTACAGCATGAAAGAATAGTATGGATACTACAAATATATTATTCACAGTCTTTAAAAGTACACTGCTCGATATGGTTCTCACCTTAAAAAAGAGATTACGAGTTTATAATAACAATTAACAGCCTCAAACATCTCACACACGGCCGTCTGAATAGGCAAACCCTGTGTTTTGATAATGTGACTGCTGGTCTGGATGTCGTTATAACAGCTTTTTGCAGATCCCACCTATCTCCGGCGCAGAGTGGCACACCGAGTGGTTATAGCCGGTCCGATTCTAACACACCACCCCGCCGAAAGCCTCGGTGGGGTGACGGTCCGAGAGGATATTCATACGTAAAAAAATGGTGATCGACTGCTAATAAACATATATGTACGTACTTATATATATCTAAATACACATAGTATAGATGAATTAATATATAACAATTTATTTCTTTCCTTATTCAATTATCAACTCCATAATTTCTTATAATTTGAGAAACGAAATATTATTAATGAGATTAGAGTGAGGGTTAACATTTATAAGTCACTATACCATAGGATTCGACAGTAATATAGCTGACAAAAACTGTTAACTATCTTACACCATGCAATAGTATTGTGTTAAATACCATTTGCATTAGTGAATGTGATGCCTAAAAGGGGTATGTAAATAGGTATCCATATTTTGAAACCTTTACAAATTACCAAGTTCGGATTAGAAAACGACTGGCAATACTACTGAATATAATATTATTTTTTATATATTTCACTATGTAGGAAGTTTTCAAAAGGTAGTTACGGGCTTAGCATTAGTCTAGTAATATTGCATAAGTCTAAATTTACCAGACGTACATTTTAGTCAACGAATAAGGACTACCTTCAGTAGTGGACCGTGCTAGCAGTAAACTTATATTTCAGAATCCAACTGATATATATCAAACTAGGTATATGTCAAAGAAATCCCCGAGAAGGAAAACATATTTAGAATATAAAATATTGTACATCTTGTTGCCAATAAATAACATTTTAGTGTTAAGGAATTTTAAGATAAATATAAAATTGCAAAGCTAAAATATTACTAGCATTAATACCGAAATATGCATATGCTATTATACCATAATAACCTTTAGTATCAAATAATATTATTATGATACAGTGTTGTTACGTCATGTCCATAATAAAATAACGAGTCGCGACGCAAGCGTCTTGATCGCGGACTGTTTACATGTGTGGTTTTTGAGCACACCTGATAGATATACTGGCTCTAGCTACACTTATTGTCTTATTAATAAAAAAAAAAAATTGATTAAATTGTAAGAAAAGTTGGTATTAGAAACTACTATAATTTACTTCAACAACAGTCATCCGCTGAAGATAGGCAGACAACATCCTATTCCTCCTATCCTTACCTATTTTTTTTCCTTATTAGTCATAGGTACTAAAATCATAAGTGTTTTTATTTTTTTTGCTTGATTTTAAATTTGTTCGAGCAATACTTACTCAAAGCCCTTACTTAACCAAATCATTACCTGTCCATACCATCCCATTTTATAAAATACTAGCTGATCCGAAACGTTGTTTTGCAATAAAAAAATGAGGTATAAAAAATAGATGTTGGTCGATTCTCAGACCTACCCGATATGCACACCAAATTTCATAAAAATCAGTCCAGCCGTTTCAGAGGAGTATGGTAACTAACATTGTGACACGAGAATTTTATATATAAGATAAAATACACCATCGTCTGTCATTTCACAATAAAAAAAGAATCCCAAAAGAATTGCAAATAAAATTCTTTAGAATCAGTTACGATCTCTCTAATTTAAAAATAATCAATTCATTAGTAATCAGATCCGGTCAAACAAAAAAGAAAAGAAAAAAAAATGTTCATTATTATCCACTGTCGCGTGCCGTTGTACTTGTAGTACTCAAATGCTACTGTACTAGCCAGTTACTGACCTCTTTTCACTAACTTTTTTTGAATATTTTTTGTGTCTCTCTCGCCTAATAGCATGGCTTTCGGCAGATTAATACACGGCCGACTAATGCATATCATTACATTGAGTGGCTTTGGTTTATGTACTACAAATATATGTAATAATTGAGAGAATGGGACGATTTCGAACAAAAAGCTTTAAATAATATATTTGTACTCTCTATTATGTACTAATATTATACCCAGCTTTGCTTGCGACTATTCTCGTGTTTAGGACAACTTAGGACAATTCGCAAGCTGCCAGGGAGTGGGGACCTTTGGTAGCTCATTAATTGATGTGGTCAGCGATAGGCGGCGGCCTGGTCGCAAAACAGCGGTCAGGCCGCAACATATACCGGTTGGGCCGACAGGCAGGGGGAAGCACTGGCTTCCCCCAGGATAGTCTCTAGAGACGCGGTGTCGTTTTTGGAGGGGATCTAAAATAACTTGGTCAGGGCCTCCTCAGAGCAGGGTGCCTGAGACCGGCTGCCGGGGTGGTTTTAGTGGAATCACCACGTACCTGGGTTCTCAGTCCTAGAGGAGCCGGAGATCCGTAGGGATTTTTCATCTCGTCAACAAAAAAAAGAACAATTTAGGACAATCTTATAGTTTGGTCTGAATCCCTGCTATGTATGTGAAATTTCATCATGGTTGACGGCGTAATATACAACGGACAAACTTTAACAATATGTATGTATTTATAATAATACTGCCACCACATGACTGATTTTTATTTCGTGTTTTTAATTTAGAAAACGACGAATTTAAATTCATCGGGTTCTTCCTTATTTTACATATTTATTGGTGAAATTTCCAAAAATTCTTTCTTAGTGAGTATTTTTTAAATAAAAATCATTAGGTGTCTAAATTTCAAGTCTGTAACTTCAGTAAGCTCAACGTTGATGGAACAATCAGCAAACGCAAAGTAATTTGATATGTACAAATTAGTACAAAAGTAGAGTCGAAGTCCAGGTGTGAATCATCATCATCAGCCTATCGCTGGGCTCAACATATTTTTCACATACGATATATAAACAATATATATTTTTAATTAAAATGTTTATTTATAATAAAAAGATTCTAACCCGGATTTTTTTAGACAACCCATTTTTAATATATTTTCTAATATACGAAATTTATTATAAACTAAGTTTTATTCTTTTATCAGCTCGGTGAAGGTCTATCTAGGGCCGATCTTCTACCAGTACTTTGCATTAACACGAGCAGAACCTTAAATAAAAGCTAGTTAAACATATTTGAGTACCACTATACCGTATCTATCAAGATGATGACTAAATACCATCTCTGATTACTGTTACACCTTTCACTACGTTCTTTTACAAATCATAATAACATTAGAAACTTTTCCTTACATCTTGTTATGTTCAATAATAAATAATAATAAATATACTAAATACGTTTTGTAAATAGACGATAGATTTTTTTGCTCTTGAGTCTGCCACTGAATTGAATTATCAAGAAGGTATATTAATAGTGAGAGGTTTTAATTCTCAGAGCATCTAACTCTCTCATATCAACAGCGTTTGTAGTCCAAAATTGGACGTAGGTCACTGTTTAAAAGGTGATAGAGCCGGCTTGACCGGGTGGTACTACCCTCACATAGAAGATCAACGTAAAATGACAGCATTCGTGCAGTCGTGTTTCATTGGGGAGTGCGAGACCGTACGCCCAATGATGCAGAAGCATCACTAGCCCGCCATAGCATGGGTCACCATGCTGCATTGTTGCATTGTCTGCATTCACAACGAGTACGGTGACCACTTGGATTCTGCTTATACTTTCCATCAGGCAGAGTAGAGTCATTTTGGCAGAGCCATACATCCAAAAAACTGTACCACGCTGACCAGACGGGTTGGTATAGCATTTGTTTAAAGTATTCCTTCTCTTTGCAGTAGTGTTGTCCTTTGTAGGTACCTTCCTAAGTCGCCTCTTATACACCTACTGTATAAATAGGGGTGGTGAAACTCCGTATTTTTAATCCGTCACCACATTGATACTCTCTCTGACTGTATTGCGGAGACATATTCACGTAGTCTCGTGGAACTTTTTTGTTAGAACACTCTCAATTTGGAAACGTTAAGCCCCATGGACGAACAAAAAAGATACTCTATAATAAATCTATATCTAAATCTATAAAATCTTATCTATTGCTGTAAATGTGAATGTAAGTTTGTTTGTTACGCTTTTACGCGAAAACCACTTAACCGATCATCATGAAACTTTGTACACATATTCTTGGAGGTATTAGAAGTAACATACTATACTTTTTATTAAATGCGAGCGAAGCCGCGGGTAAAAGCTAGTTTATAATCAATTAATTTATAATAACAATGAAACAATCAAAAGTCACAAAGAAAGATTTATGTCAAACATCAAAACTTTATTTAAACATAATATACTAATTGATCAGCAAATAAATCATCTAACTTACTTTAAGAGATATCCATTGCTATGTTATTCAAATCTCTCAAAGTGGAAGGACTTAGGATATGGCCTACCATAATAGAACTAATTTAGGATATTATTACACATCGCTTTTTTAAACGATTTAAAAAAAGGAGGAGGTTCTCAATTCGACCGTATATATGTTTCTTTTTTATGTGTGTTCGCGGATAATTTCGTCGTTTATGAACTGATTTTAATGATTATTTTTTTAATGGAAAGAAGATATCCCAACAGTGGTACCATGATAAGGACACTAAGATCTGATGATGGCATCCAAGAAAAATCGAGTCGAACCTTGAAGTCGGTTTTTATTTTTTTTAAATTTTACTCGTTAATTAAAAACTATTTTACTAAATATTTATTTTTAATACATATTTTAAGAAATTACAAAAATTTTGAAATTTTGACTGCCTCGTTGGTCTCGCGGTTGGCGTGTGCGACTGGTGATCATGAGGCCTCGGGTTCGATTCCCGGGTCGGACCAAATGTTTGTATGACCTACAAATATTTGTTTCGGAGTTTGGGTGTTTTCTATGTATAATATGTATGTATTTACAAAAAAAAAAAGTATATGTATTTTTATTAGTTGTCTAGTACCCATAACACAAGCTCTGCTTAGCTTGTGACTAGATGGCGTTGTGTGTTAGATGTCCGAAAATATTTATTTATTTATTTACATATAATTATGCAAAAAGACATGTTCATGCCCTCAACGGAGATTGAATTCGGAACACCTGAAATGCCACCCAATATTTAATATTGCCTTAAAGACAACCTATGTAAATAAACTGTTTTTGTATTGGAAAGAAAACCGGGTCGTGAAAAATCCACTCAAACCCACTTCTTATACTTTTAGGGGAGGGAAGGTTAGTAGTAGGTATTCTTTTTTTTATGAATGGCCGCCAAAATGACTATACTCTGCTTGATGTAAAGCATAAGCAGAATCTAACCGAGGTAGTGGAGCCACGCTGATTTCAGCACGAACGGGCCGGCTCGACCGGGGCGGTACTACCCTCGCAAAATGACAGCGTTCGTGCTGTCGTGTTTCCTTGGTGAGTGCGAGACCGGAGGCCCAAATAGTTTACTCAACAAGTTCCATACTTGTTGACTAGACTAAAAGATGCAGCAGCATCACTAGGCCGCCATGGTGTGGGTCGCCATGCTGCATTGTCTGCATTTGCAGTGAGCATGGTGACCACCACTCTTGGATTCTGCTGATGCTTTCCATCAGGCAGAGTAGAGTCATTTTGGCGGGCCAAACATAAAAAAAAAAAAAAAAAACTAGGAGTGGTGGTCACCATACTCATTGCGAATGCATACAATGCAGCATGGTGACCCACACCATGGCGGCCTAGTGATGCTTCTGCATCTTTTAGTCTAGTCAACAACTATGGAACTTGTTGACTAGACTATTTGGGCCTCCGTTCTCGCACTCACCAATGAAACACGCCAGCACTGCTGCGGTCATTTTACGTTGATTTTCTGTGCGAGGGTAGTACCGCCCCGGTCGAGCCGGCCCAACCGTACTGAAATCAGCGTGGCTCTACTACCTTTAAATAATATCTATTTTTCTAACCCTGAAACACAAAACATGAGTTAAATTTTGATGGAAAATCTTAAAGATAAAGAAAATCTAAGTTGTAGTTCTAACACTAACTTGTTTGATGACATGTTGCAATAGTTTTACAGTTGTTTCATATGATTCGAAACTCTTGCAGTGCGTAACTTGTTCATGTATTAAACTGCATCATTGTGGTACCACCAAACCCGCTTATTTATGGTAGCATATCGAAAACACCACTTGAATAAATTTTAATATCAAATAAGTTTCAAAAATTTCAAATACACCTAAGCATTTTCACCGGTGACACTGAACACCCAAATAATTAACTACACTAAGAAGAAATAAAAAGAAACAAGAAAAAGTTTAAAACTATACCCGACTACGTAAAATTTTTATGACATTTTTTTTTTTTTAAAACTTCATGCACACATGTACATCGGCGGGCTTAATGCCCAAGGCATTCTCTACCAGCCAACCTTTGGATGATATAGAAATTTATATAGCCTTTATCAACCAGGCCTTTTTTACAAATGTGTACCCGCAACACTAGAGGCGTCACAAGTGCGTTGCCGACCTTTTAAGAAGGAGTACGCTCTTTACTTGAAGGTTTAAAGGTCGCAATTGTCCGGGAATACCGCATTTCCACAGATTTGATTTCCTTTTTTCAGATTTTTAAAAATTTAATAAATTCATTAAAACATCCAAATTATAATAAAATATCTATTCATAGCTAATCAGCGCGTTGAAGTCTTTTTAACATATAGAAACAAAATTCATGAATTTCCAAAAAAGTAACCCAATCCATCTGTCTCACTACTGACCCGTCAAAAGTTATCACAAAGTGCATAGGTACGTACTTGAATCCAATCATACAAAATTTCAGGACCGAAGAGAAAAAAGGATTACATTTTGCAAGTCCCACATCAGATTTTTAGAAAGGACGTGCAATATGCAGGGGGTGAATACATACTCGTATCTATCATTCATTAGCGCTGCTAGAATCCAATACGACATTTTTTACAATCCCCGAGCACAAAGAACGGGCGTCCACCCCCACACAAGCAAACGACCCCATACAAACAAACCATACCGTTGTACGAGTAACAAAAACTCGAAAAAAATCACACTGACCCGCGCACACACGCGCAACACCGCGAAAAAAATCACTGACACAAAGAAAGTCCTCCGAAAACTTCTATACGAACTTTTATGTACACACTACAGCAACACACACACACTAACAGCCGTACAAGGAAGTTGGCTTTGTGTGCGTGAGTGCAGCGTTCACGTACGAGGGCTAAACTTAGCTTAGTTTATATGTATTTGTGCCTCACAGTTGCAAGAGTCCAAAACTTCGACTGTGTGACATTTCGCGGAATATCCTCCTCACAGCACTCTCTAAAAGCAAACTTATTACGGTGCGATTAAGTTGAAATCTGAATTATTCAAACTGGAGTTAGTACTCTACTCTTTAGATTAAGAGCTGCGCACCGCGGGTAGTTTTCGTATGAAACTTGGAGGCGCGAGATGCACCAAGCGAAATAGCTATATGAGACTGTCCCAGTCGCACGCCACCCGGCGCCCGGGGCAAGGGAACGTGGGGGGTGGCGGTGAGTCGCGGGAGGGTGTCGTGTCGCGTTGATGAACATTTTTCTCATTTTTCTTTATTTTTACGCGAATCGTTTTTAAAAAGGGTTTCGTCATAATTGCGTCGCCGCTCCTGATTATGTTAGCACAACCGATAAGCCGATCAGTTGGCGTAGCAACATAAATCCTGTTCCTCGTTAACCATTCCATCTTAGAAATGACATAAGGAAAATAATACAATTTAGACTGTGAAAAATGCATAATCAGTACGAATAAATCTACATTAATTGGATTTTATGAACATGTTAATTTACTAATTAAACGTATAATACTTTTTTGTTATTTCACTTATATTTTATGAACAATGCATGGACACTGCCTTTGGATTACATTCACGGAGATTACATTACAGTACACAGTGAAGACAGACGGCCTTGTCAAACGACTAAAAATGAGTTAAAACATAATAAAAAGTCTCAAGATGTTTGTAAAACATCGCTGTTGAAGTAAAAAAAAGCTCACGTAAACATTGCGTTACGTTACGTACGCATGTCTCGAGTGGATCGTCTCGGCGGGAAACTTATTTTCCCGCGTTTTCACTTCGCCCGCCATTATTTGATCTTGTTATTACTAATCTGAGTCTAATTGGAATTTGTTATAAAGATTCTTTTTTTTCATAATAAACTCTGTTATTAGACATAGTCTTCACTGTAAACGAGCTTTCATTAGTTTTTAAGTTGTCAGTTTAAATGACTATTTGTTTTTAAAGATTGTGGTAATGGCAACAAATATAAATCGTATATAGTTTATAGATAAACATAAACACAATCAAATAATCGGATAATCCGAACTTATTTGAGGCGCATCCTCCGAGCGAAGGGAAACAAAAAAACTACACGGGCAATGGCAGTCTCGCAGCAACTGCGGTGCGCACCGCCCGCTTCCAAAACCATTCTATTATTTTACATTACGTGTTTCATTTCGCGTAGACTTTTGGACAGCGGTAGTATGCGGCGCGGTAGTGCAATAAATTGTGACTTTGGACATTAAAAAAAATGGAACACCGTGACCTTTCGTCTAACAAAAACAATTTTTTCCGGCAATTAAAAATTTGAAAACCGCAACTTTACGCAGTTCAAACTAGATTTTTTTTTACTGGTTTTCCCAAGTTTTACTTTATCTTACACACACAAACAAACGAATGCAGTTCAAACAGTTTGAGTTTACGTACGTTATGTTTTGTTTTAAACTGTAACAAATAGACAAACAAACTGAAATAGCGACAGACGGAAGGAGATTTTAGAAGAAGGAGAGAAGAAAAGAGAAGATGGCGCTTGCATCTTCTGTCAGCCTGTATTACTCGATAGTGCAGCGAGCTGCTAGGCACTACTTAGAAGATTATTGTCATACAGGTAAGCGCAACTACTGTAATAAATATAAGCATTATAATTAATTAAACTACGGCTTTGTATAATTCAGAAGCTTTAATTTGAATTAATTTATGAGTAATTTACAAGTAAATTGTGATAAATTAAAAAGATATTGATGTTTATGAAAAAATTACCGCCGCACTACCGCGTACCGGACCAAAACTTAAATACCTAATTAAGGACTATTAAAAATAATTATAATACTTAACTATTTTTTTAATGAAAACAGAAGCAGTAACTATTATTTTGAGAAATGTTTTTGTTCGAATTAAAGTCTTATTATTAACTAAGTTTACGTTTACTATCTATTAAAAACCATGAATTATTATTATATATGGTTAACATGAAACTAAACACAAAACAGGCGAAACACAAACTATAAAAAAGCTTATAATAAGAATTTTAGATCTAGCCAGGATTTTACGAGTTCTACATGAAAATAACTAGAGTAGAATATTTATTTTTATCTGTGGCAAATAAAAAAGCGTCGGAAAAAACGCTACATACTTATATCGTAATAATACAGGCATTTTATTATTTAAACATAATTTTAATCTGTAAAAGCAATTCAAGTTTCTTCATAAAATACTAAATACGAGACTATTATAGTTATCAAGCAATAAAAGGTTGTAATATAAATTATTATATACTACTTAATTAATTTTTAAACGTCATTTTTAACGATCGTTAACTTAATTATTAATGACTATAACAAAGCTTTAAAATTATACTGAAACAACTGATGCAAAATTTTATTACACTGTATGGTCTGATAAAAAACTTATAAGTGTACATTTTGAATACGTATCCGAAATCGTCGACATCGCATTTGTGAGGTAGCAAGTTCGATTGCTAGTGCTTGTCGCTCGCCTTCTCACTTCTCACTATCGACGGATATTTCTGCAATTTCTACAGTTAAAAATGCCTAACTTAAAACTATAACAAGTTAAAAAGTTCTTAAATTTGGTCTTCAGTTAAAACAGTTTTCTTTAGACTAAAAGATTTTGTTTATCCTAATCACATCACACTAATCACACTAATATATAAAGGCGAAAGTTTGTGTGTATGTTTGTTACTTCTTCACACAAAAACTACTGGACGGATTTGGATGAAACTTTACAGTAATATATCTTATACATCACAATGCGTGTATGTCGGTTATCGCGGCAAATAGAAGCCTATGTGTAGGCTTCTATTTGCCGCGATAACCGACATACACGCGGGCGGAGCCGCGAGCAAAAACGAGTAATCCATACTTATGTTATGAATTCGATAGTAACTCTGTCTGTCTATCGATTACACTTTCACGGTCAAACCACTGAAATCGCACCTATTTCAATGAAATTTTGCATGAAAAAACTTAGATTTTTGAGGAAGTACATATGCTAATCTTTAACGCGATAATCGAAATACAGTTATTTAATAATACCAATCCATCATTATAATTATTAATGTACACATTGAAATAAATTTGACTATAAATAGAGAAAATTGAATAAATTAAAGATAGCTACAATTTCTGTTTAGTTTTTGTGAAGACGGAACTTTTTTACCATTGATATAAATACCCATCATCAGACATTTTTACTTCAAGAGCTTACCTGATTACTAGATACATAATATAGTTGAATTATCATAACCTATAAATTTATTAAGTACTAGCTGTGAGCGCTACTTCGTACACGTGACATTTTGGTTTTCAAGATATTTTTCACCGTTAGACCTTCCCTGGACTACGACAAACATATATCAAAACCAAAATCAGCTAAATCGGCGCAGCCGTTCTCGAGTTTTAGCGAGACAAACGAACAGCAATTGACTTTTATATATAAGATATGTACTAATAATTATTCATCTTTACAAATAAATAAAATTGAAGTGTATGTTTGTAATTTCAAATTAACAACTTTTCATTAACTGTATTGCATATATGTACATTAGTATAAATATACGGTAATTACCTACATTAAAAAATCAATTTTTTTGTTTGTCTGTCTGTTTGTTTGTACTAGCTAATCTCTTGGGACGGGACTTTACTGGCAGGTAGCTGGTGAAATAGGGAATAACTTAGGCTACTTTTATTTAAGACCAGCTTCGACCCCCGGTGTTACCCGCGATTTTTATTGTATAGGTACAACTACAACCGCTGGTAGTACCACCGGGTGCAGTTAATTTGACAAGAATATTATCATTAGACTAAATACTCATAGAGAAAGAGTAAATTACTCAGGTAGTCTAAGTGCAATTAAAAATTAAAAACCTATCTTCTATCACACCAATATTATGAAGGCGAAAGTTTGTGAGTGTGTATGTTTGTTACTTCTTCACGCAAAAACTACTGAACGGATTTGGATGAAACTTTACAGTAACATAGCTTATACATCAGAATTACACATAGGCTAGTATTTGCCGCAATAACCGACATACAAGCGGGCGGAGCCGCGGGCAAAAACTAGTATTTATATAAAAATGAATCGCCGGAATGTATGTACGCGCATAACTTCCGATCGGCTGCACCAAATTAAATTATTCTTTTTTATGTGTTCTTCATTGTTAGGACAAGGTTTGTTTGCAAGAAATATTAAACGGGATAAGTTTTTTTTTTGTCAGAGTCTGTAAACTGCCTGTGGGATGCTGAGACAGATACGTAGGTAAATATGGCGGTACGAAGTTCGCGGGGTCAGCTAATTTATTATAGATATTTATGAATTCTGCATACTTAATGAAACTCAACTGTTTTACATAGACTTCACTTTAGAAGGTTTTTCTCGACTATACCACTCTGGCTAGACGGGCTTTCAGCTTCCACTTCTCTTTACAGTACTGTAATTGACCTTCGTAATTTGCTCTTGTTGACTCTTATGACCCCCACGGGATGATTAGGGGTCTAATCACTCCTTATTCTGAATCTGTCACCACATGCATAATGTAGAACGTACCTAGCAGATGATAATGTTCGTAATTTGCTACTTTATTTATTTTATTAAGTTTTTTTTTTAATTTTATTTACACTTTATACACTTTGTACATCGGCGGACTTAATGCCCAAGGCACTTAAGTCGGCTCTTATGACCCCCACGGGATGAATAGGGGTGGAATAACTCCGTATTCTGAATCATAACAACATGCATAAAGTCTGCCTCGTTGGTCTAGCGGTTGGCTTGTGCGACTGCTGATCATGAGGTCTCGGGTTCGATTCAACTAGACAACTGTCATAAATACACATATACTTTTTTATGTAAATAAATACATATTGTACATAGAAAACACCCAAACTCGAAAACAAATATAGACCATATTCCCGTATGGTCCCACCATACGGGAATATTGACTAATATTGAGTTATTCGTTAATTTGTCCGCATATACTTAATGCAAGTTGAAGACTTATATGGTTTTCTCATGGATGACATTTCAGAACTGGACCAAATTGAAATGGGACCACATGGGAAGCACCAGCTTTCAAATAAAAAAAGAATCATCAAAATCAGTTTACCCAGTCGAAAGTTATGAGGTAACAAACATAAAAAAAATTGAGAATTGAGAACCTCCTCCTTTTTTTGAAGTCGGTTAAAAAGCCCGTCAGTCATAAAATCATCTACCAGTATTTCCATCTAAATCTTCTCCAGCTTTTATACTTATTTCTAGAAGTATGTAGTATATAATAGGTATATAATGTAATAGTTAAACCAGACAAGTGGCACGTCCGTTTGGAAAAACACACTTGTGCCAAAATAAAAAAAAAATAACTACAATAAACTACCAAATTAACATTATATCAATAAAAAACCGGACGAAGTAAAATATTAATATTAATTCATTTAGTCATTCTCATTATACATTATACGATTATATCAGTGTGGAAATAATACATTTTCGTGCAATTTAATAATATTTAATTATGAAATACATCCTTCAGATATCAACGCTGGAAAACTCGTTTGTTTTCATTATGTCTTAATTATTTGTAATTTTTCACGATGGCAATTTTGAGAAACAGTCTACAAGTACAGTCAACACTGACAAACTCCAGACACATTATTATTAATCAAATTCTTATAAAAATGAATCAATAATTAACCTATACAAAAACTGTGTTCTTTCTGCCGTTTTAAAGCGCTTTATGGTTTCTTTGTTCAGGAATAATAGTTAGTTGTATTTTTTTTATTTTTTTTAGTATGGCCCGCCAATATGACTCTACTCTGCCTGATGGAAAGCCTAAGCAGAATCCAAGAGTGGTGGTTACCATACTCACTGCAAACGCAGACAATGCAGCATGGTGACCCACAGCATGGCGGGCTAGCGATGCTTCTGCATCATTGGGCCTTCGGTCTCGCACTCAACAACGAAACACGACAGTACGGACGCTGTCATTTTACGTTGATTTTCTGTGCGAGGGTAGTACCACCCGGTCGAGCCGGCCCGTTCGTGCTGAAATCAGCGTGGCTCTACTACCTTTAGATAGACTAGATCTGAAGCTTGTATAAGGTTTTACTGTTGTAATGGTCTTTAAATTTAGAATGAATGAAGTCATGGCAATTGAAGTAATTCAAAATAAATTATCATAAAATAAATAAACCATACTAGAGAGAACGAAAGACTTTTTCAAGGTAAGTAGAGCCACGCTGATTTCAGCACTAACGGGCCGGCTCGACCGGGTGGTACTACCCTCGCACAGAAAATCAACGTAAAATGACAGCGTCCGTACTGTCGTGTTTCGTTGTTGAGTGCGAGACCGAAGGCCCAATGATGCAGAAGCATCGCTAGCCCGCCATGCTGTGGGTCACCATGCTGCATTGTCTGCGTTTGCAGTGAGTATGGTAACCACCACTCTTGGATTCTGCTTATGCTTTCCATCAGGCAGAGTAGAGTCATATTGGCTGGGCTAAAAATAAAATGAAACCAGCAGCGCCAAACATAAAAAAAGCCACGTTTCGCTTGAAAGACAGAATCCAAAGATATTACGATATTTCTACCAATATTTTCTACTAGTACGTGAACCTACTAATTATTATAATGTTGATGAGTTTATTTTTATACTTTCATGATAAAGATTTACTCTATTGGCCATCACAAAAAAGGGTATATCCCATGTCTAAATGCAGAAGCATCTCAATAGCCTGCTATAGTGTAGGTCACCATGCTGCATCGTTTTTTTTATAGCATAGGGGCAAACGAGCAGACGTATCGCCTGATGGTAAGCGATTACCGACGACCATGGACACCCGCAATACCAGAGGTGTCACAAGTGCGTTGCCGGCCTTTCGGGGATGGGGAAGGGGATGGGTCTCTGTTATCCTCACTCACTCGATTAAACACAGCGCAAGCGCTGTTTCACACCGGTCTTCTGTGAGGCCGTGGTATCACTCCGGTCGAACCGGCTCATGCATGCCGAAGCGTGGCTCTCCCAAGGTAAAATCGCATTGTTTGCATTCGCAATAAGTATGGTGACCACTAAACTCACCTGACACTCTTGGATTCTGCTCACGCTATCTATCAGGCAGAGTAGAGTCATCATAGCAGGCTCATTTATAAAAAAAAGAAAAAAAAATAAAGAATATAGTTGTTGTTGTGATAGTTGTTAGACGAAATAAAATTAATGTCGTATTTGAAAAAAACTGTATACTTCTCTTATTGGAGGTTATAATACATTTCTCATAGTTATTATTATCTTCAAAAACTGCATCAAACCAACCATCGATGCAATTGTATACAAATAAATATTATTAAAAAAAAAACCGACTTCCAAAAACATCCAACGAAAACTCTCTGTCAAAAAACACTTAAAAGCGTAAAATAAAATCTGTTTGAAGTCGGTGCCAAGTGACTATCGCTTAGACTTTTGTAATTGTTCGTTTGTATTCTTTTTGGCTTAGCACCGACTTCAAACAGATTTTAGGTACCTAGCACCCATTATAATGCTACTATTCAAATGAATAAAGAATTAGGTATAGGCAATTTATGAAGAACCAGTTTATTTTACGCTTTTAAGTGTTTTTTGACAGAGAGTTTTCGTTGGATGTTTTTGGAAGTCGGTTTTTTATTTTTATTTTACAGTTTTTAGTGCAAACAATCGTAGGTAAGTAGTAAGTTGAATTATTTTATCAAATTTCATCATCAAGAATAATACAAATTAAGGTACGTGTAATATTAAAATCATCCTCTAATCCCTAACTGTTGAAGAGTTTAATCTTCTATCATCAGCTCACCTAAATAGCTTGAAAGTATACGACTGAAGGTTTTTAGATACGTATGAAATTGAAAGAATTATTCTCCAACTCCTAACCGTTGAGGAGTTGTACCTTCCACCTTCCATCATCAGCTTACCTAAATAATTTGTAAGAATACGACTAAAGGTAACTTATATACATATGATATTTAAAGATTTATCCTCCAACTCCTAACCGTTAAGGAGTGGTACCTTACATCATCAGCTCATCATCATAAAATGATGACTACCAGACGCAAATACCGGTGTACCTTCAGAAAATATACGAAAAACATAGTATGTGCCTATAAAAAATGAGGGTTTCCCTCGATTTCTCTGGGATCCCATCATCAGATCCTGATATGCTGGCAATGGGACCACCACGGAAGCATACCCTGTCGAATACAAAAAAAATTCAAAATCGGTCCACAACTGACGGAGTAATCAGGTAACATACATAAAAAAAATATATATATATATATACATACAGTGGAACATAGAACCTCCTCCTTTTTGGAAGTCGGTTAAAAATTGGAGTGTCTGTTTGTAATACTAAAATAACCGCTTTTTTATCTATACTTATCTATACTAATACTTAATAATATTATAAAGCTGAAGAGTTTGTTTGACCGCTAGTCCGATTTGAAAAAATCTTTCAGTGTTGGATAGTATATTTATCGAGGAAGGCTATAGGCTATATTTCATCACGCTAAGACCAATAGGAGCGGAGCACCAATGAAGAATGTTACAAAACCGGGGGATTTTTTTTACGCTACGGGCAATAGGAGACGTAAACGACGTTGCGTGGCTCAGCTAGTAAATGCATAATATGCATTTATACACGATAAATGTACCAAAATATTTTTTTTTACAATTTTTGTCTGGTCTGTCTGTCTGTTTGTTCCGGGTAATCTCTGGAACGGCTTAACCGATTTTGGCGGGACTTTCACTGGCAGAAAGCCACTTACCTAAAGTAGCCAGGCTACTTTTTTAGACTTAGCTCTAAGGATTTAAAATCTATAAACTTCCTTTTCTCATTTTTTTTCTCAGAGAAACTTGGTCGGTTTAATTATTATTTAAATCTTTTTGCACAATAGTGGCAAAGGCGGACTTCATCGGACGGCGAACTTAATAATTAGCGTTAATCAAGTAACATTTCATTTAAAAAAGTTCTATTAACATTTAAATGCCTGTAATAACAAAACCTATTATAATAAGATATTCTAAGGAATAATGTTTAATTCTAGAACTAATTACTTAGAGAATAATTTTTATATTAAAATATACAAAGGACATTTTTATTCAAATTTTTTTTTTTGCAGAATTAATTTATCAAAATAATTGTCGGTTCATTGTCATAGAAATATGGAGAAGAAAATTCGTTTATAAATAAACTAATGTACAAAAATGTTTGGTTAGTTCATTTACTGAAACAGGTTGAAATTTTTTTTTTGAGTAGCTCTTACCTACCTCATTTTGACCAATACATCGTAACTAATAGGTACTATAAATGCGAATATGAATTTACAACAACTAGTGTTGCCCGCGGCTGCACCCACGTGTATGTCGGTTATCGCGACAAATAGTAGCCTATGTGTTATTCTGATACAAGCTATATTACTGTAAAGTTTCATCCAAATCCGTTTAGTTCATATTAGTAGGAAGTAGGCTTTGTTTCATTGTTCCGCTTACTAATAAACCGATTTTTAATAAGTCTTTCACCAATAGAAATGTACATATCAACATAGACTGCTTTTTACCGCAATAACCGACTAACATGTGGGAGGGGAAGCGCAAAATCTGGGCAAAAATAAAACAGGTAAAAATATTATAAATGTTTAAAATATACGAAATGTTTCAATACTGCGAAACGAGTCGTCAACTATATTAGCTAAACAACAGTTTTTTTTTTAATGATGAATACCGAGAGAAAGAAAATCGTCCAAATGCGACTCGGACTCGCGCAGGAAGGGTTCCGTACCATTAAATATAAATTTGAAACGACTACCTGTTGCCGTTATCAATATCGACCTAAGACGAGCAAAAAAATTACGTTTGTTGTATGGGAACCCCCTAAAATATTTATTTTATTCTGTTTTTAGGGTTCCGTGCCAGAGGCAAAAGACGGAACCCTTATAGATTCGTCATGTCTATCTGTCCGTCTGTCTGACCGTCCGTATGTCACAGCCACTTTATTCGAAACTATATGAACCGCATTAAGATTTTCACACAAAAATTAAAAAAAACAATAACTTTTGGGGTATACTTAGAACTGAAACTCAACAAAAAAAATTAGTTGTCCGAAATATTTATTTATTACTTCGTGAACCCAAGTAATTCAAGTAATTCAGCCAAACTGCGTAGCTACCTTTTTTAACCCCCGACAAAAAAGAGGGGCGTAATAAGTTTCACGTGTATGTCTGTCTGTCTGTCTGTGGCACCGTAGCTCCCGAACGGATGAAGCGATTTTAATTTAGTTTTTTTTGTATGAAAGGTGAGTTACGTGCGAGTGTTCTTAGACATTTTTATTGAAAATCGGTTGAGCCGTTTAAAAGTTATGGGGATGAAAGTGGGGAAGAGTAGCCGAATGTCTGCAAAAATTTCATCGAGTGGGGTCTCAAATGAAAGCGCATAACGTGTTTTTTACTTTTTAAAGGGAACTCAGGTTATTATACCGGGGGTTTTTTTTAATTTTGAGAATTTATAGTTATTGTAAAATGTATATCCAACATAAACTGATCGTATCCTTCACTTCGATAAATATATTCAAAAGTAAAGGTCTTCTAAGGTTACAGTTCATAAATAATGCATTAATATACATTACAACTTATTCTACAGTAAGTAATGTATTTCTGAGTAATTAATTATCTAAAAACTGCAGGTGCATATTATTTCTGCAAATTTATACACAATTGTATAACTGCTGAAGGAGAAATAAAAAATGTTAAATTATGCATTTAAGTAATTGGCTGCTGCCATTTTCTTGTTAAATAAAAGAAATACCTACCTATATTTAAACTTTAGAAATCTAACCACTGTCCGTGAAGTTTTGTAACTTTTTTTTATTTGGCTCTCAAACAATGAATGCACTGATAGTAATAGATATTTTTTTGAAGACAACTCCCGCATTAGGACTATACATTTCTGTGTCACGTGGGACCTAATAAACATACATAAAACGGACACCCAGACTCAGAACAACAATTTTTGAATCACACAAAGTGTTGTCCCATGTGGGAATTGAACCCACAAAACGAAATCGGCGTGGCGACGCGACCGCTTAAACCATTAGGCCAACCATGCAATCAAAAGATATACATTCAATGAACTTATAGTCTAGTGATAGTGTAACAATTTCTTGTAGGTAAGCACATCATGCACTACTTTTTTGTATTTAATCAAACATCATCAACAGCCTGAAGCAGACCCATGCCACAAAAGTACATACAACAGAGATCAAGATCCTGAGATGGGCAGGAGGCGTAACCCTCGCCGACAGAGTGAGGAACGAATATATCCGTGGAAGCCGCCCCATCGAACACAAACTCAGCGAAGCACGTCTCAGGTGGTATGGCCATATAATGAGAAGACCTAAAGAGCACATGACAAGAAAAGTCCTTTAAGCTATGAACACACGACCCAAAAAAGCGCGTTAGACCCCCCCTAACTTGGATATCCGTCATCAACAACAACCTAAAGAAAGCCCATATCAATGTCTCGACGACCCAGAACAGAACTGTCTGGCGAAGAATAACGAGGAGAGCCGACCCCAATCGAAATGGGATAAGGCTAGGCAAAGAGAGATCATTAACAGCCTTTGGTCGTTTATTGCAGGACATGGGGCTCTCTTTGGAACGGGTTCGATTGAAGTTTTTCTCTTACTTTGCAGTGTTGTCCCATATAGTTCGCTCATTTAGTCAGTACTTACGTAGCCCACGGGATAAACACATCAAACCGACACGGATAACGGCTCCAACGTTTATTCATGAGTTACTTAATTTATTATTTGACTTCAATAATAGAGGAGGTTATCAACTCGACTGTATTTTTTTTTATGTTTTTACCTCTTAACTTTCGACTGGATGAACCGATTTTGATGATTCTTTTTTTATTTGAAAGCTGAAAAATAGATAATTTAACAGCCATTTTGTCCTACAAATTGCGTGGTACGTTATCCCGGTCCTACGCTCAAAAGTTTTTTGTCCCTGCTACCCCTGTTAGCTACCACAATAGAAATTGTTTATAAGGTGAAAGGTGGGCCCCTTATCAAAATAAAGCCATTCACGAAAAATTAGCTTGATAGTAATAACTTGTAAAATTTCTTCCGGGGACCCGGACTATTACTTTTTGGTGTTTAATACATATAATCTCTGATGTACTATGCTCTATATTACAAAAAATAATATAAGAGGCTACAGAAGATTATTGGAGAATATACACTTATTTAGAGATGAGATTTATTTTAGTACACGCCTTTTCTGAAGCGATAAAGTACTGACGTGTGGTAAAGTTTAAAAGGACCTTAAGTTTAAGAAAAACAAATTTGGAAATCCAAAAAACCCAATGACACGATATAGATTGCTCTTTTGAAGTGTCTTAAATATGAACTGTGTAGGACTAATAACTTCACACGGCCAACCACATATTTCTAAATACATATATATATATATATATCTTTTAAATATATAAAAATTAATCGCCGAAATGTATGCGCATAACTTTCGATCGGCTGCACCATTTTTTTCTTTTTTTATGTGTTCGTTATTGTTAGGACAAGGTTTGTGTATAAGAAAAATTCAAAGATAACGAGAATTTTTGTTGTACGCGACTGTACACTGCGTGTGGGAAGCTGAGACAGTAAATATGACGGTACGAAGTTCGCCGGGTCAGCTAGTTATAGATAAGTTTTACTCAGACAGAAACAAATGAGTGCTCGTCATACAATTATTTGTCATGGGTAGTCAGGACAGGTTTTCTGTGTGGTGAAGACGGAGAAGGAATACTTGACAAAACTCCACTGCTATACCACTTCACTCCGCTATACCAACTCGTCTGGACACCACGCTATCCAGATGGGTTGGTATATATCAAAATCTACTTTCTGAGAAGTGACTGCACGTTTGGCCTAGTGGTTTAACGGTCACCACGACGTTTTCTACTTCGCCAAGTGTCGTGGGTTCAAATCCCACGTAGGACTGCAACAACACGTTGTGTGATCCACAAACTGTTCTTCTAAGTCTGGGTGTTATTTGTGTCCGTTTCATGTATGTTTGTAAAGTCCCCCGCGACACAGGATTTATTCCTAGTGCGGGAGTTGTCTTTTAAAAAGAGAAAAAAAAGTGGCCTATGTTCAGCAATGAACTGTTCAAAGCTTTTATTGGGTAGTCAGAACTACTAACCACTTAACCTGTTGGTCAACTGGTTACTTTAAGTAGATCGCATAAATACATAATGTATCTGAACATACTCTCATAAAAACATAATAGGTGTACAACTGTAAAATACAACAATTTAATTTACATAACTTTAAGTTTCAAACGTTTGGCGTTGCGTTAATAAAACCATTATACTTTGTTACAATACTAGTTTTATTAATGCATTTAGTTATAAAATTGTATCTAAGCACGTAAAAGAACTTCGTGAACTATCATAGTATTATCATCCATTATTATGGAGAGGGACTTAACGTCTTAATATAACCACATCTTAACTACAAACTAATACTAGTTACACTACAAGAATCCAGCATTCCTTGCAAGAAAAAATAAAGCACACAAGAACCGAACCGCTAGACTGTACTCGTATAAGAAACCAGTTGCCTGCCGTCGCAGTTTCATACAACCAGTTTGTCGATAATCGCATCGAGCTGCGTTTAAATGCAAATGTGATGCATCTCCACTCGCCAAGTTCAAGGCCACTGTGCGTCTAGTCGCATGGGTAACACTTGTGGATACCACTGTACTCGAATATGGTAATACGACTTACAAATGTGTTAGTATGTTTGTGAGGTTTTTACTGCTCTATATACCTATTTACCCGTGCATCATATAGGTATATAGTATTTAAAATATATTTTTTTTGCCTGGCCTTAGAAAAAATCATAGAAAAACCAGTGTTGTACAATCCCTTCACTCCTGATACCAAACCCTTGTTCCCTTGGTTCGGGAGGCGGGGAGGGTTAGACTGAAGAGACGGCGAGGTACTTATGACTCTTGAGTTGCAGGTGTCCACGGGCAGCGGTAGTCACTTACCATCAGGTGATTGGTCTGCTTATTTACCCCCCTTACTTATATCATAAACAAAATATAAAGAGTTAAAATTCAAAAAAAATATTGATATAATTATTATAGACTACTACACTACCTTTCAGACACTTTTGTTTTTCCTTTCGAATCTTAATTTCTTCTAATGTTTCGTCGAGATTGTGTCTTCCTTAATAACTTATTAATTATCCTTTATGCAAAACTATCATAATACACTGACTACTCTACTTTGCCAGAACAAAAGCATATAAGTAGAATTCAAAAGTAGTGGTAACCATACTCATTACGAATGCAGACAATGCAACAATGCAGCGATGGCAATGGTGAGCCACATTATAGCGGCCTATTGAGAAGCTACTGCATTATTAATTGTGCCAAATCAAAGAGAGTCAGATTAGTAATTAAAGGAAATAGACGCGCTTGAACAAAACCTAGGAACGCTACCGTTCGTTTCACAACTAAGTAGACCAACAAAACGATCCTAATTTACCTAAGTAATCAGTCGAGACTCGTGGAAAGGGCCGCCATTTTTACAAATTGGCGGGAGACCGCAGCGGCGGTCACGTGACACGTTTCCGCTTCACGGTGGACGGTAATGAAGTGATAATATTTATGGTATCCCCCGTCGATTAGAGGTGTGGTTTGAACTAGTTACTACCTTCATAATTTTTATTTTTATCTAGATTTAGACCGCTTTTAACGGACAGATTAAGAGTACAGAGTGTTACCACCTCCATTTATCCCACGGATGTCGTAAGGAAGCAAACTTGGACGAGAAAACTTGGTCAAAACTCTATCCCAATTTGTCTGGTCAGCGTAGGCAAAAATCTCCTTTCCAAGGAAAGGGTTATCTCCAGCAGTGAAATGTTAAAGGCTGTTCAGCCTTAAAAAATCGTCGTCAAAACACTGCACGTCTGAGATGGCTATTATGAAACCCAAATTAATGTGTAACTTGTTTAGGCTTGTGTAGAGATTTGTGTGGCGTGTAGAAACATTTAAAGTTGGTATAATTTTATAAATTAGGGAGGTTTTTGGACAAAATTTTTACCCGAGTTCAAAAAGGAGAAGGATCTAGATTCTCTATCTCTGGGTTAATTGTTTGTTATCTCATTTCTTCGTCAATTATGAACCAATTTGGAGAAATAATTTTATTTCTACTTTCTATTTCGCCCCGTTCATGTTTGACGAACAATGTCACTATGGAGGAACGGGTGTGATGTCCCTCCAACACAGGGGGAGGATCCTCCGACCAGGCGAGGTTGATGTTGGGATGTTGTATGTATGTTAATCGACGCGACGCGCGATAGAAGTTCTATTGCGCGATGCAGGATTAGTAGTTTCTTTGTGCAGTACATTACTCCGTAGTTCGAGATATCTTCGGTTGATGGCGCTGTATTGTGTTTTTCTTTGTATATGGCAGTCGCCACAGTCACCCTTGAAAATTGAGTAATGAAGAATTAAATTTATTACAATTCATCTTCACTTAAATCCATTGAAGTCAGTAATACTTTATACCCAGTTATGGCGAAACCAAAAGAAAGGTTAATTGTTTTGGCAGCATACGTATGTATTTTCCACCGTAGCACCTACACTACTAAACCGATTTTAATGAATGAGTTATCAATAGATTCGTAATAATGGCCCGGGTGAAATAGGCTATATAAATTTTATCAAAAGTCAGTATATACGTAGTCAGGTTATAGTTTTTACCCGACTGCGAAAGAGAGAGGGTTATGTTTTTCGAGTGTATGTATGTATATTTTCTTTGGCATGCCCAATATTGGCACAATACTGCCTATACAGCTTGTCGTATTTTTATGTGAGTGGTGCCAATAGATTCGTCTTAATCGTGAAAGTGACACTCACATCTACATCAAAATAAAATAAAAAATAAAAAAACCTGAATTTAACAAAGATGGCAGATATCGACGCTGTCGGGTTTTTTTTTAATAAAATAATAATTACTAGTTCTAAGTTGTTCTTGTTAAAATTCATTATTAAATATTAATTTCTAGTACCTACACAGCCATTATAAGAATACCGTAAAATATATTTTTACTAATAAAAGTCAAGATACACTTAATCACAAAGATCTTACCGAAAAATCTTAGAAAGTAAAGCGTTCGCTTGTAGCAGACGTCACGGGCAGTGGTTCGATGCGCCCGCGCAGGTGACTCAGCGCTTTTTGCTTCAAAAGTAATTGGGCGTACGCGGACAAGTGTTGGTGCCGACACCCCGATAAGGAAAAAAATCTTTCTCCAAAGTTCATTGACTAACGTATAAAGAGATTTTAGTTATTTTGAAGCCAATCTTAGAACTTGGGAGTTCGATATTGCGTAACTAATAATTTTTCATATCGCCTAACCGTACTGAAGAGACCAATTTTTTATACTGTTTTTTTATCATACACGATAGCAGTTTAAATCTAAAATAGATGTGAACCTACTCTGTAACACAAACCTTATTTGAAAGAATTCACAGCATTTTCGTAGCTCAGTTTTCTTTAAAAAAGTTATGGTAATCCATTAGCTAACTTATTCATAAATTGCTATATGTGTGTTTAATAAAAAAAATAAAAAAGTTAAGTTGACAGTAGTAATCTATGATATCATAAGTCAGTACACATACAAGTTAACACAGTACCTAAGTTTCCGACGGTAAAAATATCAAATTTTACTGCATTTTAATTAGAACTTAGGGAACAAAACTCAAAGTCATCATATAATTAAGTACCAAGACAACACTCAGCGTCAATCTAAACTTTTTAAACGTCTGGATTTTGAATTTCGAACCCATTTTACTTCTTAAACTGCCAATAGCTCAATTGGAGTAAACAACATTTAGGAACGCATTCAAATCTATAGTTCATAGCTCACGTGCTGCATCACGCAATTAAAGTTTACAAACAGTACTGATTAGCCCTGTCCGGTCGTATGAGATGTCGCGTGCTTGCTTATCACTAACTTATTTACAAACTATCATGGCGCAATGGTTGGCTAGTAATGTGTTGTGGGTTCGACAATTGTTTTGTTAAATAATAGGCCTAAGTAGTACTTGTAGGAAGAACAACGGCAGTAAAGCAATTAACGTAATTAGTTTAAAAATATTCCGACTCCAAACCTTCGTCATCTATATTATATTCTTGAATCCTTATTTTCCACCCTTAAGAATTTATTTTTTTCCAAAAATCCTTCTATGTAATGGCAAAACTTATCAAAATCTAGATATTCTAAATAAGTAAACAAGAAATTAAAATGATGGAGGATACTTTTGGATTGAATCCCTAACACAGGCGAGGGTCTTTCTTTTATAATAAGCAAATTATTTGCATACACCTTATTTGTCTATGGTTCAAAAACTTCACCTTTTGTTACTCAAATACGAATATTATGAAATATTCGTAATTGTACTTTCTTTAGAAGTACACATAACTATTTGTTAAAAAAAAAATCCGACGCATTTAGTTTTTTAAATAAAAACGAATCTTGTAACTAAATAATTAAGATAAAAGACTAATAAAAACAGAATTTATGAGCAATAAAAAAAAAGATGTCGAAATAAAAAAAATACATTAAACATTAAGCTTATTACACACCTAACGCAAGACGCCGTCGGAACCACGTGTCGCGGCTCACCCGCGACCCGTGCTCAATTTAACGACTAATTGCGCTGTTATCGCAACTAAACGCGTGTTATCGCGCCCGTCGGCTCTGTTTATAAACATAGTCGGAATAGCCCGTTACATTCACCTCGCATTGATTTTTTTCCCCGCCCGTTCAGATAAGAAATGTAGACGGTTTTCTTCAAGTTATTACTCCCGAGCTTCACTGGATTTTGAATCTATACAAATTCATTCTATCACATAATGAAGTAGAGTTTATTTTTTATTTTTGTCAGTTTAAACGCACTTATCTCTAAAATTACTTGTCGGTAATTGGCTGTTAATTTATTGAAGATTATATAGATTGTAAAACATGACGCTACGAGCCGTAGACATAGAGTAATAACTATTACCCAGGTAGAACTGCGGGCATCAGCTAGTCTATAATACAGTTTTTGGCTATATTAGTTTCTCGTCGATCAACTTCTTAGTTTATATATATATATATATATATCTTAATCAAATCTGTCTGATTGCGCATATTACAAAGCAGTGACAAATTATAATGAGAATGAACTATGATATTTGCTCGACAACACAACAACAAAATTGTCTTTACTTTGGTACAACTAAATTTAGACTATTTTCTACACATTTATTTCCACATCTAAACAAAAGGAAAAGTCAAACTTAGCCATTATCTTTTAATAAAAGCTCGTAAAAGAACTTTCCACATAAAAGTTTCAAAAAGTCCTAAAACAAAAATATTGGGCTTTTCTTTACATCCACCTGTAGGGTGCGAAGTTGCGTAAGGGTGCGCCCCCTGCCCTTGAACTGGTGACCTTGAGCCCGGGTCACTACACAACAAAAGTGTTATTTAACGACACTCAATGTGCACGGCCCTTTATTTGGGTAGGTCTTATTTTGAATTTGACTTTGTTTTTTATTCAATCGAAACTATGCACGCATAGACATATATTTATTTATTTTTTAATAACAGTTTGAAAACTAATATATTAAAATTAATTGATCCTGATAATTCCTTTGGATGATGTTCCTTTCAATTTACTCTTCATTTTCCCATCTAAGACCTCAACTTCCTGGTTCAAGAGATTTATTTTATATTTCGTAAGTTTGACTAGTTAATAGTCAGACAAATATGTACTATTACCAAGCCTCTTCTTACTCCTACATGAAGACTTAGGCGTGAGTGCATGTAAATATGTAGGTCTCTTATTGTTTTAAAACTCCTTCCTCATATTAAAAGACAATTATCCATTACTATACTATTTCCATTTCTTCATTTTCTCGATGACAGCTCCTGTGAAAATTTGAACGAGCGTCTTTTTAACCGACTTCCAAAAGGAGGAGATTCTCAATTTAATCGTTTTTTTTTTACATTTTGTATACATTATTTAATAAAAATATGACGGTTACGCACGTACAAGGTCATAGCAGCGTCACAGAAGTTCCTGTACTTCTATATTATCGAATGCCACATGAATTTCCTAATCCTACGCTATAATGTTTTGGGTTGTTTTCACATTTTTTTCCGAGTGTTCGGCGGTTACTTTCACACATGCATTTTTTTATAAATCTAACATCTTGTTTGCTGTAAAAGGGGGATGGGTATTGTTTCGAGCGGCGTGTCCTTGGATTTGTGCCCATATTAGTTCTATAGCATTGTACTGGCAATGATACGGCGGAAGTCGAAGAACCCAATGACCACATTCGGCAGCTATTTCGTCGGTAATATATCTTTTAGGGTGGCTTTTTTCGATTTTAAAATATTCACTAATTGTGCTTTTAATAAAGTATCATCCACATTTTCGCCATGACGTTGGAGCCAGTCAATTATCTCTTGTTTTTTATTGGCCTGCGTCGGCATTTTATCAATTTGTCTGGAGTGATATGTGGAAACTTACAGAATTTTAGGGGAAATAATAATAATAAATCTCTTCATTGTACACCAGCTTATGTAATTACAAGATGCCGTACAAAATAGTGCGCCATAAAATTGGATTTCTATTTTGATTTCCCGGCGCTTCGCTTGGTCAATTTGGTCATTTTATTTTGTACGGCATCGGTTCCATACAATTTCAATACCTGTTCTATCCATTATTCCGCAACGCCGTACAAAAATCATGCGACTAGGGAGAAATATCGAGGGTTGCTATCCCGTCCCCTTCACCAGTACTCAGTTGGACAGTATACAAGTGACGGCATAGTGCTGAATGTTATTTTTTATGCCCCTGTATCTTTCTAAAAAGGTCTCCTGGTGGCGAAATGGTGCAATCTGTGGAAGAACCGTCGATAATTATTATGGACAAATTATCGACGATTCGTTAAACCATCCTTCGTAAATCTCAGCGTTCATTTCTTCGTGGTAGTCCACTGTTTTCTTGGATTGAAAATCCATTAAAGCATCTGACATGAATCCTTTCGCAGACCCTACATGGCATATGCTAAGGCGTTCACCTTTTCCCATTGGCACTGAACTAGTGGAAGCGGCGGTGTAGTCAGTCCAGTTCTTAGATACTGTGTGGTTTGGATTTAACCAAGTCTCGTCAGTGAAAATAACCTTTGACCAATCTGATATCTTTTTGGCTTCACTCTAAAACTCTCCATCGCTCCATCAATATTTTCCGTTTGTCCGATTTTTTATAAAAAAATCCAATTTCTTTCAAAACCAAGCTTAATGATGATTTTTGGCCATGGAACAACCCAAATTCACGTAAAGAAACAACAAGTTTTTTAAGTGTTGGAATTTCTTTGCGCAAGTCATAGTCATTGAATGACGGCGAATAGCGTCAGCGGTCAGTTATATTTGAATGTTTTTGTTGTAGGTATTTGTCTTTGTTCAAAACATAATAAATATATGCGATCGATATCATTACGTATTTGGTCACAACACTACAACTATCAAATTAGAACTGTCATCGAGAAAATAAAGAAATGGAAATAGTATAGCTTTTACACGCGGCTTCGCTCACGCAGACTTTCTTCCCCTGATTCCCCTTAGGGGTGGAATTTCAAAAATTCCTTTCTTAGTGCTCACTTACGTTATATAAATAACCTATATGCAAAATTTCAGAATTCTAGCTTCAGCGGTTTGGGCTGTGCCTTGATCTCTGGGTATGTCAGACAGTCAGTCAGTCAGTCACCTCACTCTCTTATATATATAGAATAGAATATAAGTTTCTAGATGTTAATTCCGCCTAAACTACCTGAATAAATGACCCTCTCTAACTAATATAAACTCTTTTAGCACTCACTGAACAAACAATACTTATTATTCCCATCAAAATAGCATTTATAACCTAATTGCATATCTATCCCAACTATGTAAGCTAATATGCTTCCAATCACATCACTATTTAAGTCCAGCAAGGCGTGTAATTCAATCGGTCACAACACTGGCTAACATATGTTGACCATAAAGAATAGACACCCCCTCGTAGTCATAGACAACCCTTTATTTGCTCGTAGCTCAATTGACGTAACGAATGTCTATTTTCATTATTCTCACAGGCACAGCGGAGCTTCGAAAACCGCTATGATAAAGGTCGAGATACAAAAGAAATGCTCTAACAATACTAGTGATGTGCGTAATCGTCTTTCTTTTATTACAACACGATTTTGAGTATTATGTTTAATCAAATCTATTTTAGGATCCCGAAGTTCTTACAATTCACCCTTAAAAAAATTAACTAGGGTACTAAATAACATCACCTACGTGTAAGATGAAAATAACTGTTTTCCTCGTCTCCCAAGTATTGGGTGTTATTGGATAGGTCTTACAAAGAAATTGCAATAACCAGTTTTCTTTTAAAAAATAATTTCATTTGAGTTTATGTTAGAGACAAGCCTTATGTTGGCTAGATGAATCTGAGAAAGTTCATGATAACTGTTTTTATCTAAAAATAGAAAAGGGTTTGGATTAGATAAGTATCATTCCACATACCGGTAAAATGATGAATAATTTTAAAAAGCATTTTATTGATGAACAAACTGATTATAATATTTAATAGGCATGTTTTAACACGTTTTACACGCCTCGGTTGTGGTAGACAGTTATTTACATTTAACATGCAAAACATTTACACTCACATATCTTAGTATATACTATTATAAATATGGAAGTTTCAAATCAAATCGTATCTATTTCTCTCAAAAAGGTACATTATCTGAATACAATAAACAATAGCAGCATGATTAAAACCTTTATGAGAGCTGGAGTCTGCACTAGGTTTTAGACCTGTATGACGGTCTTCCAACGATATTACCCTACACATACTGTATACCAATTTAAATGTGTGTATCAGTTTAAATACATTATAGTTCATCAACCACTAGAAATTGAGTATAGAATAGAGTCTCTATCTCTTATTTCAAAAAAGTTATTCGACACAATCACAGTTTAAATCAAAGCTAGTTCTACACAAAATTTCAAAATAGTAATCATAAACATTTACGAACGTGTTATCCACTAACCTAATTAAAAATAAATAGAAACAGTACTCCAAAACCCACTCAACATGACACAGGAAATAATCAGATAACTAGGTACATCCCCTAAGCTAAAACAGAGGGTGTAATCCATCCCTCGAACTAGAGAGAATGCCTTTGTTTGTGCGATGTGTGTTGCCAGATTAACACAAAGTAACTTGTCAGGGACCTTCTGCCGCCCTATAGATGAAATAATTGGGACGTTATGTGGTCTTAACTATGAATAGATCGCTCTATGATGTGCAATATCAAGTTTGGGGGTAGTTCAATAGAGTGTTATCTAGCAGAATTAACTTTGACATGGTTATACGTAATTGTAACTAATGCCAATTTTGACACCCTCTCAAAGACAGAAACGTTTATTAGAAAAGGGTTTTTTTGATACTTTCGTTATTAATATGTGTATTTATGATAGTTATATGATTCTACTTAGGTATGCATTTCTGGTACTCAAAAATTCTAACTCTAGTTGAACTTTTTTTTTATAGGTATACCATACATGTATAGAAAACACACAAAATCCAAAACAACTGTTCGTAGATCATACAAACATTTGGTCCGATCTCGAAATCGAACCCAAAACCTTAGTACAGCAGTCTGATACGCTATCACCGCTCCACCAAGGCAGTCGTACTTAGAAATGCTTCCGTTATTTCTTTCATGCACAAACATTTATTTCATGAGTAATTCTTAAAATTAACAAACCCAGCGTTAATCTCACAGTTTACCCAAATATAACGAGCCAAAGCCATTCAATAAAAAAAAGGCAAGCCAAAATCTCAAAACTACAAAGCGTGCCTAAGAACTATACATAGATTCATATACACGAAAACATATACCTCCTCCGAGCGCAATCGGGTAAATACTTAGCTACAATAAAACATTGCTAGTAAAAATTGCGTGTTCTCTCAAACACAGTTTAAGTATAAGTCAGACACATAAAAAAACACCTACATAAACAGTTCGATTTATGAACATCAAACCATAGAGTAATAATTCCCCAAAGAGTTTAAACATCTCAATGTAATCCATCCTTATATTCAACAGTACCATAGACAATTCATAACTATAAACGGGAACTTGCCGCCATAAAGATTATGACTTCGTTGACGTGCTTTAAGAAATAAAGCAATAGTGTATAAAGAAGTAATAAACGGTGTATGGATGGGCTGGAGGCTCCAAGTTATTGTTTATCTGTGGAACGGCACGTGACATCGCGTGTTATAGTGGTGGGCCACAGAAACAGCAGGTACGAGTAACTGTATAGTGTGTTCTATTTTCTTTGAAGTTTTCAGTCTTTAAAATAAATATGATTATAAATATTTTCTACTATTTCTTAATTTATAACAATATATTATTTAGCGTATTGAGTATGATAATTATTCTTGTGCTTCTGATATCTATCAATTGATATAATCTAAAATACATTTGTTTTCGATAACAAAAAGGAAATTGATATTACTGAAGTAACATGTATTTATTCTATAAATATGAAAAACATAAAGAACAAAACACACATCACGGTTTCCTCCATATACCGGTTCCTCCTTACAATCGGATGAGTCGTATGGCCATTGTTTGACAACTTCACATTTCAGCAAAATACAAGCAATTTTGATTGCCTTAAATAAATTACATAACTTTTCTAAATGTTAATATCGCTACCGCTTACGCTTAAGTGACCGCTGTCACTCTAAACTTGCGCCATACATTTAAAAGTGTTAAAGTTCTCAGGACAGCTACCTATGCGATTTGATGTTGTTAACTTTATTGATCTTGTTCCACTCGATTTATATGATGAATTTTATTGATATTATGTCTGTCTGCACCACAGTCAGACAGATTGATTGATCTGTCTCGATGTCATGGTGGGGGATTCACTGCCACGCGAGCGTCAACCACAAACCAATTTTTCTCTACATTGTCTATGCCTTGACAGTGACAGACAAACAAATGAGTTAGAGTGTAGTTTTTTGGTCGCTTATTTTTTTTAGTCAGTCGGCAGTTTGTAAATACACACATCAAAAGTGTCTAGGGATCAACATATGTGTCTAGGGATCAACATATATTTTTGCAATAACTTTTCTCCTGATTGATATTAATAAAAATTTTCTTTAAGGATTCATCAAATAAAGTGTTTTCGTTTGTCACAGTAACGATAAACCAAGTCACCTTTGCATTAATAAAGAAATTTGCCATTTTCCTAATAAAGGGATTTTTGACATTTGAACCACTAACATTAAAGTTCGAAAAAAAGACTGAAATAACAGTTTTCTTTAAAATTTTATTAGGTAACTTAAACAATTAATAATCCGTGTTTCTACCGCGAACACTAACACAAGAACATCGGTTTGGCATACTCAAAATGAGTTCATCCAAATCACGCTGTGGAATGGCCGCCCATGTTCGTTGCAACAACAAAAAAAGGTCTTCTTGCCACTGGATACCCTCCATATTCGGCAGAGCTCTTCTCTGTAGCATATCCCATGCATGCTCAATCGGGTTCAAGTCTGGCGACTGAGCAGGCCAGGGCCAAAGCCACATCTCAATCTCAAGAAATCCGCATAAAAATGCTTGATCCCTAGACACTTTTGATGTGTGTAATTAAGAATACCGTTAATTTATGGTAGACTTGTGTGTGTAGTTTCCTAAGTAAACTAAGGATAAATAAAATATATTTTTTCTAACAATTATTCATATTTGAAAAACAAAGGCCAGTTAGTTAATTAAAGTAAAAAAAAAAGCAGTAAATAACTCAGAAAATAACAAAGTTACTATTAAAAGTACCTAACCTAAATCTTTTTGAGTTTGTAAAAAATAGAACACTTTTTATGTCTATAAAATGTATGTATGTGTATGTGTAATATATGTATGTTAATCAGCAACCTGATTACCATAGTACAGTCTTTGCCTAGTTTGGGGTCAGATGGTTGTGTGTGCGATGTGTGAAGATATTTTTTAATGTAATAATACTAATAATTTCACTTTCGTGTCATTAAAATTTTCATGAAAAGTTAATAGAGCCAATAAGTCCCCACCCAGGCTATTTAAAGGATGAAAACACGCTTGTCATTCCTATGTTGTAGGTGACCATAGTTATAGACATTTACAATCGGGTGCCTCATCTGCTAGTCTGCAACATGAAACCGAATATCCGAGAGTCCAGCAAAAGTTCTAGTAAATATTTCAGACATTTCACACGCAACGCCATTTATTTTTTTAAGTATGGCCCGCCAAAATGACTCTACTCTGCCTGATGGAAAGCATAAGCAGAATCCAAGAGTGGTGATCACCATACTCATTGCGAATGCAGACAATGCAGCATGGCGACCCACACCATGGCGGCCTAGTGATGCTTCTGCATCTTTTAGTATAGTCAACAAGTATGGAACTTGTTGACTAGATTATTTGGGCCTCCGGTCTCGCACTCACCAACGAAACACGACAACACGAATGCTGTCATTTTACGTTGATTTTCTGTGCGAGGGTAGTACCGCCCCGGTCGAGCCGGTCGTAGACTGATAGAATACTTATATACTTTTTTCTGTAAATACATACATACATATCACAAATACAGAAAACACCCAAACTTCGAAAGAAATATATTCAGATCATACAAACATTTGGTCCGACCCGGGAATCGAACTTGATTAGCATACACTACCACTGTGCCAACGAGGCATAGCATGCAACCTAATACACATGTACAATACAGTACATGAAACCGAATATCCGAGAGTCGAACAAATGACAGGAGTTCAAGTGATTATAGAACATTATTCAGAAGCGGTAAGTTGTGAGTGAGTCAATTACTTAGCCACTTGACTCAGCACATGTTGTACTCACATTCACGTTAGCAGCGTCCGTGCGTCTGCGCACAGAATTAATGTCAAGTGGACATACTTGCGTAACGACGGTCAATGTTATTGCACCCTTTACAGAAGCAATTTTTATGTACATGTATAGATATACATAGGTAGGTAAAGAATCTATATAATATATTAGATTTTCCCCTCGACTCCTCCCGCGCGTTTGTCGGTTGTCTAAAAAGTAGCCTATGTCCTTTCTCAAGATTCAAAGTATCTCTATGGCAAATTTCAATGGAATCGTTGCAGCGGTTTAATCGTGAAAGACAACAGACAGACAGAGTGAGTTACTTTCGAATTAATAATATAAGTAAGGATATCTTTATATATATAATTCTTCTGTGAGTGTGTATGTCACTGAACTTCTCTCAAACTACTGGACCGATTTTGATGAATTTTTTTGTGTGTGTTCAAGGGGATCTGGGAATGGTTTAGATTCACAAAAACGTAAACGATGTTGCGTGGGTCAGCTAGTTAATAGATAATCGTCTACATATCACACACGGCACCAAACTAAGCAGAACCTGAAGTACCTACCCTACCCTGCATGAGAATTCAACCCACGACCTCTGAATTACCTATAGAGAGCACTATCTGACTAGCAGCCTTGAAAATCCCTCTATTTATTCAATAGACCATGATTTTTAAACGCCTGAAAAGCTTTTTATGAATCAAGGTACGAAAACTCTTGGTCAAAATCGATTTGACTGCCTCGTTGGTCTCGCGGTTGGCGTGTGCGACTGCTGATCATCAGGTCTCGGGTTCGATTCCCGGGTCGGACCAAATGTTTGTATGATCTACAAATATTTGTTTCGGAGTTTGGGTGTTTTCTATGTATGTATGACTTTACAAAAAAAAAAGTATATATGTATTTCTATCAGTTGTCTAGTACCCATAACACAAGCTCTGCTTAGCTTGGGACTAGATGGCATTGTGTGTTAGATGTCCAAAATATTTATTTATTAAATATTTATTTATATCGGTTAAGGAGAAATAATTATACAAACAGTTACACAACAGTTAGACTATTTCGTTTGTATAACAACAGTTATACAAACGAAATAGTCTAACATATTAAACTTATAAATAATGACCCTCTTTTTGTATCTGAGTAACAACTAAAGCAGAGGTACGATTAGGTTTCACTTTTACGTAACAAAAATAATAAATCTAGTTATAACTAATTCTGTTAGTAACTGTTTGAAATAAGTCTTTATGAGTTTTTAAATACAAAAATGGATATTACATATGAGTAACTTCAATTTCGTCTGTAGCTAAAGGCTATATAAAATTGTGTCATGAAAAAAATCCTTTAAAAAAAATATTTAACCGTTTCTTTTCGCTTTGTTGAGTATGTGTTTGACACTTCGGGGTGTTTCAACTATATTAATGTAATTAAATTATTCATACCTGGTTGTAACAAACCTGAAGAGTTTTACTACATCGGTGCGCAGTGGTAGTGTATGCGAATGCTGTGCTTGAGGTCTCGGGTTCGATTCCCGGGTCGGACTAAATGTTTGTATGATCAACAAATATTTGTTTCGGAGTTTAGATTTTTTATGTTTTTTGTATTTATATCAGTTGTCTAGTACCCTATAAGCTCTGCATAGTTTGGGATGAAATTGTGTGTTAGATGTCCGAAATATTATTATCATAACAGAAGATAAACAAATGCTGCGCTGAACAGCTTGCTTCTTCTTTGTCATTGTCTTCAACAGCCTAAATCGTCCACAGCTTGACATATCCCTCTCTCGTGTTTCGTTGGTGAGTGCGAGACCGGAGGCCCAATGATGTAGAAGCATCACTAGGCCGCCATGGTTTGGATAACCATGCTGCATTGTCGCATTGTCTGCATTCGCAATGAATATGGTGACCACCACTCTTGGATTCTGCTTATGCTTTCCATCAGGTAGAGTAGTCATTTTGGCAGGGCCAAATATAAAAAAGACATACATACATAAAATCATGCCTGTTTCCCCAAGTGGCAGAGGCATATTAAACGCCCACGTTTCTTTAAATGACAACTCCCGCATTAGGATTTAAATCCTGTGTCATGGGAGACTTTACAAACATACATGTAACGGACACAAAGAACAACACCCAGACTCAGTACAACAGTTTGTGTACCACACAAATTATTGTCCGATGTGGGATTTGAACCCACGACACTTATCGTAGTAGGAAGCGGCGTGGCGATCGCTTAAACCACTAGGCCAACCGTGCAATCAAAGTCGTTTCGTTAGATTCTGGTCCACGGTGGCGAGGGCGAGCCTATTGCCGCTAATCAAGATGTTTTGTTTGCCAAAGCCTCGTCCATCGATCAGAAGGTACATCAATTGCAGGTGAGGTTGTCTTGGACCTTCTAAGGGAGAACCCTATGCACCTTGAAGAGTATTGAACATCAATATTATTCTTTAGATAGCTATGATAACAGGGGCCAGGTCACGTGCCAAAGTCCATACTGTATCACAGTTTTGAATTAAATAGGTCATTAACGAATCTCTAAATATTTATTCCACGCATATACACACGTAGATATGCCAACTCATCTAAACAGTGCAAAACCCTGACCTCGGCGCATGGGCAAGTGGTTCAATTGTCGCGCCGGACATGACATCATGCACGCACTTCCGTTCGCTAATTACATGCGTCTGCGACAACGACATCCTGAAGGGTGCAGCAAACTGTATCAGTCACGTTGTTAAATATAGACCGTGTTTACTTTATTCTTTGATTTCAACTAAGAAAGAAAGAGATAGGTAATAAAGGAGTTTGTTTATAGTATAGGAACGCAGACGTGGAGATGGGTCACCTCGTGTTAAGCGACCACCTTCGCCCATGTACACCTGGAACTTAAGAGATTGTATCTTATCCCCGCTCGAATTTCTCATTTTTAAAAAGACAACTTCTGCATAAGGTATACATCTTGTGTCGGGGGTACTTCTTTACAAACATGTGAAACGGACACAAAAACACCCAGACTCTAAACAACAATTTTGTGGATCATACAAAGTGTTGGCCCATGTGGGGTTTAAGCCAACAACACCCAGCGCAGTAAAAATCGGTGAGGTCACCGCTTAAACCACTACGCCATCTCTGCAATCATGTCATAAACCCCACTCTCCCCCAGACTCCAGGGGAGGTGGAGTTCAAGATATACAAAAAAAAACATAATTGGTTTTATTTATGCCAAAATATCGTAAATTGGTAATCTAATGGGGATACTATATCCCCATTAGATTAGCAAATTATTTGATGGGATATCTAACTTCACATGATACCATATCAACAGCCTTCTACTGTCCACTGCTGGACATAGGGCCTCTCCTTAGTAAACTTGTAATTAAAAAGCCGAGACAGGCGAGTAGATCCCAATAGGAAAATTCCTCCACTTGTTGAAAGAAATATAAAAAAAATCCAAACTCATTTGATAGGTGTCAGATCTGACACCTGTCACCTGATTGCATTACCGTGTAGTGAAAAAAACATTATTGATATTTTGATTAACTTAATAACAGTCATATTAACTCTATATACATATAAGACATAGTGACTATTACGTGCAAGAATCTTTTGAATCTTTAGTGAACTTTAATACTAATGGCTCGTTATGCTTAGATGTAGGTACTCTTCAATGCAAAAGCATTACTTACTTAAACAGTTTAATCGAATTATCAATTATATTATTAATTAATCATTATTGTTATTTATTGATATTATTAATTATTTAAACTTAAACAGCCTATAAATAAATTGTTCCCTATAAAATTTCCTAAAGTCAACAATATGTAAACTAAACAAATTTTTGTGCTATCTAAATTTGATTTGTATTGAAACAATTTTTAAGGGAGTATTGAGACTAAAGACACAGCATTACTGATTATTATTTCTATATAATAACTCAAAACTTACACAGTTATAAAATGTAGTACATAATCCCATCTTATATTGCTACTTTTTGAAAATATTTTAGTACTTAACCATACTAGTTAACTGGTGCTGTGTTCTACTGCTACTACCGTGCGAACTACGAGTAATCAAGTCATACTTTTGTTACATTAAAAAGATTTGTGTTTATAAAGAGAATTTTATTGCTCTTACAAACTCTTATATCATTGCTAATTCACTACTGCTAAAATTATTATAAATACAAGTATGGAAAAGCATTAGAATGCCTAATGTGGACACGAGCGAGTACCAAGCCACATAATACAAACTTGAGATTCATAAAGTACCACAAGTACTTAAATCGCCGCATGGCAACACTGAAAAATGCATTCGGAGACAAAAGCAGGCTATTACCGCCCCAGGATTAGCCCTATTGACACTACGTTACCAATTAAAAAGGGAGGGGTGCCTTTTCGTCTCGGTTTTTTTCAGCAGACGGTTTTTCAGGCCGCGGGCGTACACCCCCCCCCCCCACTTTTCTCCCTAGACCCCCGTGGCTGTACAGAAAAATCAATAACGCAGCACTTTTTTCCGCGCGTAAAGCATGCACCGACACGGCGCACGGCTGTGTGTGTAGCCGCCACGCACACATACGAACGCTGCATTGGGTTGCCAACATTTTTTTCGTTCGTATTAAAATTTTCTTACAACGACTACGCTCCCGTGGATGTCCCGGCGGCCTTACTTTTCATTAGTCGGGTGCACTAGGAAGACTTACGCAATGATCTACTCCATTCTATGTTAAACCTATACATAGGTAACTATCGCCAAATACATAAAAGATAACAATTCTCGCCTTTTGCCTTTGCCTGAAATGAAAACAATTTGTAAATGGAATATCAAAAATGTGCTCCAACATTACCAAGACGTTAAAGCGCCAACGGAAAACAATTTTAAAACATTCTATCATCAGCCTTTTGTTCAAATTCTCTTTAAGAAATCGCCATAACTCGTGCTCTTAAAAGGATTGCGGTAAAATGAGGAGTGGATTCAACAAGAAAAGGAGTACAGACGTCCTTATGTACCCAGTTTGGGTATTGTGAGTCTTCTTAATTCTATAAAGTTGTGGGTTCGTACTGCGACCTTGTAGGTGAACTGAATAGATCCGCTTCCGCATACTCTGGTTACGATTTACCAGTTATTATCATTGAATGCGTGACAAAAGCTTTTAGAAGAGTTCCCGGGATCTGTGGGCATATCATTTGCATAGATTCCTAACGCTTGCTGCGCGACAACCGCACAACACTAATTGCTAACGCAGACTAACGTAAAAAAAGCATCACATTTAAAAAAGGAACGCTTTGCACATTTTTATTTCGCGTTCGCAATGACAGAGGCGTGTCCGTCTCGCTCACGCTCCATTGTTGGTCGGTGTTCGTCATCATTCCATCTTTGTCTACCGCGCGCGTTGTTTTGAACCTGCAAAAATATAAAAACGCCGAATCGCGGGTGTGTTTGTGGTGGGGTGCCGTGTTACCGCGTTGCACTTGTGTGCGTCGTCGTCGCGATAATGCTTGTTTTAGGGCTTTGCCCCGATCAGAAGTCAATACATAATTGAACTTTGTTTATAGTTAAGTACTAAAAAGCTAATAATCTGAACATTTAATTCCTAAACGGCTAGATATTCTGAGACTTTCAACAATTTTACGTTCTGTTTCCGAGGGTATTATTACAATATGTAGCAACTGTTTCATAATATAATTCTTATAAGTACAAATAAAAATTCAGTTTAAACACAATAATTTAGTATAATTCTGAATTGCCATATCTTTCATTATCTAAAATTTGTATAAATAACATTTCTACTCTGAAAACTCAGTATCAAACCATTAACTGCAATTTTTCCTTCAAATGAAAGTAATGTCAACGACACTGTCTAAATCTATTTTCGTTAGATGGTAAAAAACAACCCGTACACCTTTCTCTGCACCTTTCACCTGCTTACAATTAGCGCTCTGTTAATCATAAGATAACAAGTCCAGACTACTTTTTTCTTACGTACCAAATTGGACTAAGTCGATCAATCGGACAACACTGCTACGGACGGTCTTCAGCGCCGTTCGAGATATTCAAACTTCTTAGATAAACATTTAATGACACATGGATATTTTGAAAATAGAAATTGGTCTATTTTAACAATACATACCTTAAATTGATCCATAGACAACAAGCAGTTAGCAAAAACTGTAAATTCAAATTTATTATATTTGTCATAGAGTGTAAATTGTTCTAAAAAGTTTCGAACCCAATTTCATATGTTAAATCGGTTAATAGATACATATTTTAGTTCGATTTTGGTAACAAACCGCAGACAGAGAATTGTTCTTTCATTTCTTAGTCTGAATAATATAATTTGGGCGTGAAAACAACGGTTCGTATCGTGTACCAAATGTTAATAGACAACATTAAAATAAAGACAATGATTGCTAGAATGTTTATGTTTGCTCAGTGGTTATTGCGGTATATTTATGTGTCAGTAGACTTGTGAAAAGATGTATTACTATTAATGTTTAGACCAAATTCTAGCGGTGCTTTTGTCTATGGTTTATTCTATACGAACTCTTTCTTTATGTGTATTTGTAATGTAACTTTTACGTCCAAGGAGTAGCCGAGACGTTGTCTGTCAGCCAGTCTTTCCCGTGAGGATGCGAATTTTAATTAAACACGAGAAATTTGATTTAAAAGTATTATTATACAAATAGATAAATTGTTTTATAGACCAGACAAAACTTACTTATGTAGTATAATAGATACTGCATACAGTAGACCTGAAATATGATTAAATAAATCCTGGTTGCATCTAGAACATTTTTCCTTCTCTTTCGGTTTGAAACGAGAAAAAATAACGTCGTCTCCGACCTACGCAGACATGGTTTTATTGCGATCGTGCCCGTGGCCTCGGTCTTTCTTACCTCATAACACAGTTTCTCCTGCGTTTTTCTTTTTTTTCCTCCATTCACCCCCCGACGGCGTGTGTAGAAAAAACTTTGCGGCCCCGTAAAGTCCACTTCAGTGAAAACTTTGTTTGTTTTGAATTTCGAAACTTTTGTTTTAATGTTGCCCTACTGATCTCCTAATCGATTAATTTATTTGAAATAAGAATCGACTACTTTTGTCGTGTTCCTAAATAAAATTAAGGAGAAAATGTTATTAAAATAAATGTTTTATACTCGGTCTTAAGTTATTATAACATGTTGGAGCCCCTAGAAGAATGAAATAATAACAATTTATAATCATATTTACAAGTAATTTTAAATTAAAACCATTTACGAACACTTATAATACGTAATTGCGAGATTTATTAAAAGACATCGTATAGATACTAAAGTCTTAAAACTTTAATGAAAGGTATTTTATTAGAGGGAAAAAATAGAAATTCTTTTGAGAATTATAATTACGACTTCGTTAAACTCTACTTTTCAGTGTACATACGCAAAAAAGGTTATATTAGTCAACCTTAGGCAGCTATATTAAACTCAAAACAGATCTTTTGAAATAAAAATGATTTTGAAAATCAGAAATATGTTCTAAAATATTTTTTTCTTAGAATTTGTCCAAACAATTTTGTCTATAAAGACTTTGGCGTACATCTATACGAATATAGCATGGGAATTTGGACCTCAAAACAGTTTCACAAGTATTGCCTGCAAAATATTTTTCTATTTATTAAATTGTTCGAATCAAAAAGCTCATGCTTGAAACTAGACCTAAACCATCGTTCGAATTTTAAAAACTGGATACGTGATACATGACAACAGAGGGGCCCGCATGCCGTTATCTAACTACCCCTAGCACATTGGCCAGTATAAAAAGAACTGTAGAACAGCCTACAACTCCCCACTATATCGTTGTTTTCTTCCTTTATGAAGAGGAGTGGGAGGCCGAAAGTTTCTGGCTTGTAAATGCACATTTTTGCATGGAGCTTCGCGATCGGGCTGGGCTCAGCTCGCCCTGCAGGCACCCACACTGATGTAGCTCGTAAGTGTTACTGATTACGTACACACACACGTATGATGGATTGTGTTTTTATTTATTTTTTAATTGATCAAATATAGGGATGTCACAGTACCTGACATACTAATGCAGATTAAGTCAGTTTATGTATGTGTTAAATATATTTTTGTATGTATATGTACTAGCTAAGGAAATTAGCTGTTTATGACCCTATGTCTTGGCAAAATGCGATAAAGACATAGAGTAATCCGCTGCTTAGAGAAAAATAGACTAAGCGTTATGATTTTTTTATAGCTAAGAAACTGACAGTTGTTTGTAAGAGATCTTTCTCAACTCATTTTTTTTCCAACTCTTATAAGTTTTTTAGCTGTTTTCGACGAGTCGTCCTAATAAATTTCTTTTTCAATTTTTTTTTATTTGAAATCCTGCACCCATATGTTCCTATAACAGGAACTCGTTAAATAAATAATGGTTATACCTATTTATTTTTATTTTTGGAAACATTATTCAACTTAACAAGTTAAGAAAAAAAAGCAGCCGTCCGAACCAAGCATAACCAGAATAGTTCAGAAACTATAACAAAAAATGCATATAACAACATGTATGCAATTTACAATTCTAATTACCGACAGACTATCAGAATAGACAACAAAATAACAGTAAATAAATGCTTTGCGCAACAAATTATGAAAATCATGATACACTCGTATAAATCCAGACATTTTTAAATAGAAGCGACTGAATCTGAATACCTAAGTGCAATTGATTTTCCGAATACATATAGGAAAACCTCATACTAATCGAGAGTGACGCTCGAAAAAATCACATCCCCTGGACGCAGACTAGAGGGGGAGTTATAGGGTGGCAGGAAGGGGGGAGTGCAGGTGGGGTTGCCAATGTTTTTATTTTTCATGATTGGTGGATTGCAACCGGAGTAATGATCGATGGAATTAACGTGCGCCGCTGGCCACCTACACAGAAAGAAATTTAAAAGTGAATTCAAATATATTTTGAAATTGGAATACGGAATTATATGAAGGTTGTTTGTTTTGTATTCCGAATTTAAAATATTTCTTCTCATGTATTTGACATGGAAATGGACATTTAAACATTATTTTGTACTAATTTTTTAATAAAACCTATCATGACTTTGCATGAAACGCACAGTATACTAAATAAAAAATTTCATAGGTTGCTTTGCTACTGAAAAGTATTTTGGCCTTTGGATTAAACTATGATACTTACTTTAAACGGAGTAAGATGTATGACTATAAATGAGAAAAAAGAAAAAATGTTTTGCTAAGTAACATTCAATTACTCGTAAATTTTATTTTAAGATTTGCGTTTTAATTTATATGAAACAATCTTAAAATATTCCTTCGGAATACCTGATGTTTCTGCCAGGTTGCGCTGTCCAACTAAACTTTAATTAATTCACGAAATAATAATTTGATTCCTAATTCTCAATTTATATATAACCTACACAGAATAGGTAGTATAACAACGTAGGTACCATTTTAAAAACATTCCAGGGAGCCATAAAAGTCACGATATCCACAAAATTCAATAGAATCCATCCGATTACGTTTCAATCCATAAACCGAGCCGTCGCCACTCATAAAAATATCCGAACGCATAAAATCTTCTACGTTGCATTTTTTTTATTACTTTCGTGCAGCAATGGTATTCCATATACATCCTATATTCGGATTTCGTTTACAAATTAAACCGGGTTCTGTTTACACACCACCTCACTTACCTCACCCCCCATATAGCCATACATTAACATACATACAATGATTTATACTCTATACACATTTGGCATAATTGAAAAATGGCCGCACAGTAATGGCGGACAGAGGACACTGCAAATAATAAGCTTTTAGGGTTCAGATGTAGCGAAATGTTTGGACTAATTAAACGATTAATATCACGTGGTGTGATGTTGTTTAGGTATGTTTTGACCATTGTTGGCTTGCTCTTTTTGATCACTATTTTACCTTTAACTAGTCGACTAACACAACTTCGTCGGCGTCTCCCAGGTACAACACGTTATAATTGATTTTTGTTAACTTGACTTCCATCAAACTATGTAAATAAATTGAACTTTTAGTACAATAGGTAGTGATCCTCAACCATATATCATGAGTTTGATTTTCACCCAGTTTGTATAAGGACCATGACGATTTATTGTGTCTCGCTGTAATTTATCTATATAATCAGTAATACCTACATAATGATATAAGTATCTAATCTGTCTAGCTAAAAACGAAGGGATAGAAGTTGCGGCAACTTATAATTATTTATTAATTAATATTATTCTATTATTAATTTTATCCAATTATGGATTTATCCCTCTTTAAATATTTCAGTAAAAACCATGTTTAAAATTATTATTTTTCGTTCCATTCAACATACTATTTAGTTTGAAAACTTAACTAACCACGCTACACCTTCAATATGAAATCACAATACAATCTCATTCCAGAATTTCAAAAAGCATCTAAAAAAATATGTTCTTTCCTGTACAATGGACAATTTATCATAAATAAGAGAAGGACAGCGAACTTTAAGTCTTTCCTGTCAGTGTTGACAGCCTAAAAAAGTATGTTAACTTTTTTTAACTTTATAACACATTCGGCAAAAGCAATTTTGTTTATAGCATTTCTTGTCAACGTGTTCTTTATAATAATATAAGTTATCAACAGCCTTTAGCAGCCCTTTAGACCTTTCCTCAGAAAGGGGGTTAGGGTTTTTATATGGTTTGTGTCAAGTTTTCCTTCGTTTTCCTTCTCTTTTTAGTGAGGTGCGTAATGAATATTGTCGTAGGCGGGCACTAGATAGACTATAATACCCCCTACGACATAACAAGTTCATATAACATTTGTAAGGAGTATTAAGCAGAGTCTCCACAGAACAAAAGTTGTCAACTTTAGTGTTGTCAACACGTGTTGGTGAGAAAAGTTGCTGTAAAGCCGAGTCTCGACCGAACAAAAGTTGGCAACTTTTGTGTTGTCAACCTTTTTTGTTGTCAAATTTCGGTGCAGAGGCGCCTTTATATAACAAAATTAATGAAAGCAACCTTTGTTTACAATTTAAAGTTAGTTTTACTCTCAACATGAATGAGAGTAATTTTGTCATTCAAACTCTAAAAGTCTTTGGACTAAAATGAAAGAAACTTTAAGCGGCTATTTTTTTAATCCTTTTTATTTATTACACTTTTACGATAAAAATAGTGGAACAAGTACAAGTGAGTTTGATTCTAGAATGTATTGCAACAAGTTCCATCAAGTGCCGACAATCGAGAGTATAAATTACACTTTTACTAATTCTCTACATTTGAAAATAGAATGTGACAGAATAGAATCTTGCATAGAGCTACTTAGATTTATTGAAAAAAGACATAAGTTATTTTATACAGGGTGTCCCAAAATTCAACGATAAGCGGGCGCCTAAAGGTAGACCTGCTAATGAGTACATAAGAAAAATAAATAAAAAAATATACCTAGTTTTTTTTTTAGTTACAAGAAAAATTTTGAATTTCTTTGAAAATTTATACCTTTGAAAATTTATACCTTTCATGATATTTTGAACGACCACGATGACGATTTCTCAAATATGCTTAAGATTTTTTTTTATCTTTTACCTAAATAGTGCCACTATTCACCACAACTCTTAAAAACACCAAATTGCCCGCAGTTTTTACACAAAAAACGTTACGCAAAAATTGTCATCGTGGTCGTTCAAAATATCATGAAGGGTGTAAATTTTCAAAGAAATTCTAAATTTTTCTTGTAACTAAAATAAAAACTAGGTATTTTTTTTTTATTTTTTTTCCTTATGTACTCATGAGCAGGTCTACCTTTTGGCGCCCGCTTATCGTTGAATTTTGGGACACATGGTATGTATCATATTTTTCCTAATTTCTGACATTCGAAGAATTCATATATATCTCATTTTTTTACCCTAAGCTAGTAAAGGGTTAATGAAAAGGACATAATTACATGCGAGTGAGAGAAAACATCACGAAAAACCAACAAACCGTTTACCACTAGTCTGGTATATTATGCTTATCTACCACCTTAGTGGTCCACGTCCTTGAAAACGTGTATAGGCTCTGTGAATAGTCAACTGACATTGTAAAGTTGCACTTTGCGTCCCGAAAGTGAAAGTTAGTTTACTGGGGTACTTAGCATAGGGGTGGCACGTTGTCTCAAATAGACAGTCTTTCGATAAGAAATTAATTTTATAACCATATACCTTGGGCGAGCCACGCTTCGGCATGAATGGGCCGGCTCGACCGGATTGATACCACGGCCTCACAGAAAACCGGTGTGAAATAGTGCTTGCGCTGTGTTTCATCGAGTGGAGGATACCGGAGGCCCATACCCCAACCCCTTCCCCTATCTCCCCTATCCCCCCATCCACCAAAGGCCGGCAACGCACTTGTGACGCCTCTGGTGTTGCAGGTGTTCATGGGCGGCGGTAATCGCTTACCATCAGGCGACACGTCTGCTCGTTTGCCCGCCTATTCCAAAAAAAAAACAAAAACAACTGCTGATAATATTTTTTATATTATAGAGAGCCAAAAAAACATATAGGTCACCTCAAAATTTAATAGGCATTAATTCTAGTAGGTACCTTCTAATTTAATTCTCCATCGAAATGTTTCCAGTTCGGTGGGTCTTCGTTAGATGGCGCTGCACGTATTTATTGTGTTAAATATGGAAGTCGCTACAGTAACAATGTTAAAAATAACTAAGTTTAAATTGAATTAGTGATTATTAGTGAATATAGTTTGACAACCCTAATGCTCTCGAAACCGGAATTCTCTAAATATTACCCAAAACAATTTGATTGACTATATTAACTTCTTTAAAAGTAAATAAACTAGGGTCAGTTGCACCACTTGCTGATAAAATGTCAGATAGTTATCTGCCATTTAACATTATTAGATTATTTGATAGATAAATGTTGCTGATATATTACATAACAATACGTGTATCTGACACATGTGTCTGTGTCTCTACCTAAGACTTATGAAACCGAAATCTATATTTATTTCACAGATAAGTTCATAATAGTCTATCCGGGATCTCTCTTTATCAATAGGTGATGAAATAGTCCCTAAACCTACTGGGTATCTTAAACAACAGTTACTCTACGAATTTCTTTAGAAACACTAAAATAACTCATTATGAAAACAATGCATTAAAAATGTTCGAAACACAAAAATGCACATTTTAACACCTAAAGCTACAGGAAGCAATGTCGTGTCAAACTTCTGAAATGTTCAGCTTTCAAAGGTCGTTAACCCCAAGACGAACACCTTAACACACCTGCAACACCCTTATAACACCCACATAAAGTACATTTTCCTTTAGCAAAGTCAATGAGGTTCTTTTAATGATCGTCTTTATGCTGTCAAAAAGCCCTTATGCCTCACGTGTTAAGGTTTATTTCGCCGTTTCTTGGTGCTTTTTTTCTGTAAAGTCGCTTTGTATACCGATATGGAAAGCGCTTAGTTTTTCTTTTGAAGGATTTCGCGTGAAAGAAATTCAGGTTTTAAAAAACTTGCTGACATGCTTCTTTTTTTGTTTTGTTTCTAAACTTATGCAGTACGGTTTTAAATATTTCTGTATTTTACTAAATATAAATGTGTATTTATAGAAATTTACTCGGTTTAAATTTTAAATACTAGTGGTATTTCTCAGAATAGAGTTATTCAAAAGCCAAAAGTACTTTAAACTTCATAAGTTTATAATACTTTTAAAACACGACAGCCTGTATGCACACTAAATTATTATTTGAATTTTCTTGCACTATTTTTTTTTCATTCATGCGACTGTGACAATAGACTTTCAAGCCATAACGTTTTTTACCCATAATAGTTAACACTTATATTAATCAGAACACAAAAAAAAACATTTTAGCACTTCCTAAGCGATAATACTGTTTTTAATAACGTAAATATTCATATTCTCATCACCAAACAGTCTTTAATAGTCTTCTGTTGGACATAGACCTGTCCTTAGAAGAAAGCCTTGTCTATACAGGTTGGTATAACTTTTGTCTCAGATTTAGACCAAATAAATACATATTTTAATATAAATAAGTTTTAAAATACCATCCAAAATCTTTAAAGGACTTTGGTATTAGCTCACATTACAAATAATAAAACATTCGGTAACCAGCTGCAGAATGCAAAAATTGCAGCATTCGCGTGTCAACTTACAAAAAAGGTTCATTGGCTCTACCTTATTTATGGCTTTTACTTTTTAATTTAACGACTTGAAGTTAGCACGCAAGCATTGGTATTAGCACTAAATGCCTGTGAGTTTATTTTTGGGTAGTTAAAGTTTTCGTATCGTTTACAATACCATTAATTACTCGATATCGATCTCTTTAAACAAACATTTTAGTTTTAAATTAGTAAAGTTTCATGTTTGATACTTACACAGTGTTAACAGTAAACCATTTGTTATCAAACTATATGAATGATTTTAGATGGTGAAATGTGACGTCCCATTCAAATTGGATTCACTGAATACTAATAATAATAGTCCTAGTCCCAAACTAAGCTGCACTTATGCTATGGGTACTTAAGAACTAGTTAAACACTCTAGTTCTTTTGTAAATCCATGTTACATAGAAATACCCAGACCAAATCAAGGAGTAGAGACACGCCGATTTCATTACGAACGGGCCTGCTCGACCGGGGCGGTACTTTTTTTTTTTAAACACACCATGCCATCTAGTCCCAAGCTAAGCAGAGCTTGTGTTATGGGTACTAGACAACTGATATAAATACATATATACAATTTTTTTAAATACATATTATACATAGAAAACGCCCAAAATACGAAACAAATATTTGCAGATCATACAAACATTTGATCCGACCCGGGAATCGAGCCCGAGACCTCAAGCACAGCAGTGAAATACGCTACCGCCGCGCCACCGAGGCAGCCATCACTAGGCCGCCATAGTGTGGGTCGCCATATGTTGCATTGTCTGCATTCGCAATGAGTATGGTCACCACCACTCTTGGGTTCTGCTTATGTTTTCAATCAGGTAGAGTAGAGTCATTTTGGCGGGGCCATACATAAAAAAAGGTATTAAATGTTCATGCAATGTTTATGTGGAATGGGAATCGAAGCGGCGACCTTTGGCGTAGCACAAACTACTACGATATCGTACTGTCCAATCTGTGGTGGTATGCTCTTTGTTTATTTTAGGAGAAGTATAGTAATAATAGAAGTAACAGCTTGCTTAAACGACAATACCGACATCCACTGATACTGCTTGTCTTGACATTCACACTAATATTATAAATTCGAAAGTAACTCTTTCTGTATGTCTATGTGTTAAGCTTTTACGGCTAAACTGCAGCACCGATTTCAACCGCTATAACTGAGATACGCGCGGGCAAAAGCTAATACCACCAAAAACATTTTCATGTAAAATGTTGCCAAGACGACTGCATATGGCTTACCCTGTGAAAAAGATATCAGATCTCATGTAGAGCCAAGGTTCTGTATCTACACGCCTTAACTCTACCAACCCTAACTTCATATACTCTACATCTCAGTAAAAATGTATGGCTTGGCTATTTCGTTACTTCAGAAACTAAATATTCGTATAACACATTACTTGAGAAACTAGATATTTGCAAACACAAATATCTAGTATATAGGTAACATCATATCCTGAAAATTTTAACGATCTGGTATATCGGGAACCAAAGTTATGGGGGTTCAAAAAAACGACGAAACGCTTCGAGAAAAGGTAGAAAAGGCGCAGTGGAAGAGTGCTGGGCCCATAACCTGTTAAATGAAAAACTTGGAAGTACTCAACACAGACTGACTCTTTTATATGAACACCACAGATAACATATTACATACACTCTAGTTCAAGTAAACTAGAGAGACACTAGTATCTATGCTACTAATTTCAATGCAACACTTATATTATTATAACAGGTAATGCCCTTGCGCTACGCTTGGCTCGTCTTGGCGGGGGCACGACCGTGCCCCCAGAAATAATAGATAATAAAATTAATTCAGTTCCGTACCATTTACATAAATATCATTGATGACATATAAGGAAGTATAAACGGTGTTCGATTTTGAAAATTAGTTAAGTCACGTTTGGTAAGAACCAAAAAAGTTGATAAATGACATTACCTTTTTCGCGCCAAATTAAGACTTTATCAATGAAACTTGTTTGAACTTGAAAAGTTATTCTTTAGAACATCAAATTTATAGGTTTAAAATATTTATTACATTAGAAACCTATGTACATAACCATAGTGTGTGATCCACAAATTGTTGGTCTGAGTCTGGGTGTTCTTAGTATCCGTTTCATGTATGTTTGTAAAGTCCCCCGCGACACAGGATTTATTCAAAGGGCGGGAGTTGTCTTTAAAAGAAAAAAAAAATGAAATGATTTGAAATTTCATAGAAAGTATTGAAATTCAACTTTCGAATTATGAGTTAAGACCCTCTGAATTTCTTTGAAAAATGACTCTACTTTGCCTGATGGAAAGCATAAGCAGAATCCAAGAGTATTGGTCGCCATACTCACTGCGAATGCAGACAATGCAGTATGGCGACCCACACCATGGCGGCCTAGTAATGCTTCTGCATCTTTTAGTCTAGTCAATAAGTATGGAACTTGTTGAGTAGACTATTTGGGTCTCCGGTCTCGCACTCACCAACGAAACACGACAGCACGAACGAGGTCATTTTACGTTGATTTTCTGTGCGAGGGTAGTACCGCCCCGGTCGAGCCGGCCCATTCGTGCTGAAATCAGCGTGGCTCTACTACCTCGAAAATTAGCTACTTTAAAACAAGAGGGTTATGAACATATGTATATATGCATATATATAACCTAAGTCATCCTCTTTGTCACGTACTGGAGGCTGGCGGTGCATAATCTGTTAAAAATGTGCCCTCGAGTCACGAGCGTCTGAAACTCTTCTGTGTAATATTGGTATGAACTTATGTGTGGTTTTAAAAAAAAGGAATACATGTGCTAATTTTTTAAATCGTTACGTATGTTTAATTTTTTTAATGTTAATTAAATTAGTTTTCTAAACAATTTACTTATTATTTAAAACTGATTCATAATTCGATTTGTGTTTTGTGTGTGGTTATGTGATCTTCTCGCCATTTGTATATTCATTTTAATAATTATGTAATGGGATCGTTCCTTTTGAATTAAAAGATAATGCTTTACAGAATATTATAGTTTACCATAATTTAGGTGCATTGTAGTCAGTAATTTAAAAATAATAATAATAAATGTAAAATAATTCCGTGGGAGAGCCACGCTTCGGCATGAATAGCCGGCTCGACCGGTGTGATACCACGGCATCACAGAAAACCGGTGTAAAACAGTGCTTGCGCTGTATTTCACCGAGTGAGTGCGGATACCGGAGGCCCATACCCCTCCCTAAGGCCGGCAACGCACTTGTGACGCCTCTGGTGTTGCGGGTGTCCATGGGCAGCGGTAATCGTTTACCATCAAGCGATACGTCTGTTCGTTTGCCCATTATTCCATAAAAAAAAATTGTAGAAGATTTCTTGTCGTCGTTGTAGGTACTATATTTGTTTATATTACCGTATATTTAATTTTTAACACTGTTATTATGTTCGTTTTTAAGGTGAGCTTTGTTAAACTACTAAAAAAGACATAAATACCAATCGTTCATGTAAATCGACGCCACTTCAGATCAATCTCTGAGATAAGTACTCTGTTATTAAAATGATTTCAATTCGGTTTTCCTTGTTAACATTTTTAAAACAAAAAATTACACCATAATAGGTAACATTGGCTCTCTAAAAGGACTACGTTATCCTCAAACTCAGAACGCTCATATGCACATTAAAAAATCAAGAAAAAAAATATGACTATTAGGTACCTACCTATTCAACAAGTAACAGACTAGAGCGCTGTCTTTCGTACAGGGCTGGGGGTAGTACTCGTAGCTACGATACAGGCTACAACTGATAGTCCATTGAAAAGTTACATTTGGGGTTGCATTTCTCCAAGGACGCAATTTTATTTTTTAGATATGAAGTAGATGTTAGTGTAAAGTTAAATTCAAGTTTGGGGAGAAGGTGAAGAAGTGGAAAGAAAAAAAACCCGCGTCCAGCCTCTACCTCGTAGGTGGTGGGGAAAAGAGTCAAATATAAATAATTATAATATTACATTATCAATAATTAAAAATATTGAAATCTATCGTAAATTATTCATATGTAGGTATGTGTATAGTTGCGAATACTGAAAATTAGTGTTTGCTACGCAGCGCTGTAAAACCTTCAAAAATAAATGAAATTGAAAATAATTAGAGTGGAAATTATTCCTTAGAAACGCTGCTATAAATACGATTTTATGTAATTTTTTGGTGAAACGATCAGAAAAAAAGTTACAGCAATCAATAGCCTTTTTTTCGAAAATTTTCAAAGTTTTTCGCTTATAACGTTGGTGTTTTTGGTTCTACGACTAAAAGGTTTTAGAAAAAGTTGTAGATAATTCAATTCACAACAATAAATGATTAAAAAAATTGTCGGACCTATACTTTGGCAGATAAACCATATGAACCATTTGCACCCCTTTTTTTCAAGATGGCGGGACAAGGGCTGCAACCCCACAAACTTGAATTTTACAGTAACATCTCCTTCATATCTAAAAAATAGAATTGCGACCTATAAACTACTCAAACTAAAATAAAAACGACAATAAATAATCATAGATGTAAATTGTAAACGTACGTTTTCAAATTTCATAGCACTGGTCACACCAATAACTACTAATAGTAATAATATTATATGATACTAACTAAAAAAACCGAATCTCAAGTTCCTCGCAATGGTTCCTCGTCACTTCATTTTTAAAGATGGGACTACATGAACGAATAACCTCTATGCCTTGTATTTTTTTTTCCCTTTGACAGATGTCATCTACGTCAATCAAGCATGTATGTATTACTCGTAGTTAGTCGATTTTGTCCATTACCGTGTACCGCACAGCTCTAGATCCTATAGACCACTCAATTAAATCGCCACTTGAGCAGGCTGTCGGCTGCAACTTCAGCACGATCTGTCTGATGGATTGATGCACAATTTGATGGACACTTATGTTGTCTGCTTTTTAGAAAGATTTCAGATGAGAACACACTTGATGATAGTAATCATGAAAAAGAAAAATACTGGCAGGTTCTTTTCTTTGTAATTTTTTCTGTTGTGTTATCATCCGCTGTTTATAAGATAATTAAAAATTGTAGGCATCAATCTGAATTGGACTGCAAATCGAAGTGTCAACAAATAACAAAAAAATATCCAAAAGAAAAAGGCTTCAAGAACTGGACCAAATTAAAATGGGACCACACGGGAAGCACCAGCTTTCAAATAAAAAAAGAGTCATCAAAATCGGTTCATCCAGTCGAAACTCGAAAGTTCTGAGGTAACAAACATAAAAAAAATACAGTCGATTTAAGAATATTTTTTGAAGTTGGTTAAAAAGGGAATCATTGGCACTAATAGGATAAAGAATTGTTGAATATCAAGTTTGTATTTCTCAATCTCATTGCCTATTTTATATACCATATTATGCCTATATACTTTGTAACTATTTATTTAGTAACCTATCTCCAGTTTCAACTAGAAATCAATCGACCATTATTTAACTTCATCCCTTATCAAACTATTTTAACTTGTATTTTCCCCCAATAGAATCCGTTCGTTAAATAATTAATAAAAATATGGATCTAATTCATTAGCACATACTTAGAATCAAGAATGATTAAAATTAGATCTATAAATCATTTGACGTAGTTAGACACATCCGTTGCTCTACCAATAATTATAATTAGCTAGAAATAGATGCGCCGAGCTCGACAGATCATGGATCTTGTCCGCCACTTCCCAATTATTATATTTTTGATATTAAATTATTACATCATTTTACTCAATAAAATATGCTTAAAAGCAGGAAAGTGAACAAATAGTTATCAAATATTTAAAAACCACTTAGGTATAAACTAATGCTAAGAACTACATATTAATTAATAATTATGTTACGTTCTATTGGTATTTTTTTTTGTCCTGACGGTGACAAAAGTAGCAAATAGTAAATCATAAACTTTTTGAAACAAAAGTTTTTTTTTTCAAAAAATTTAATTAGGTTTGGAATACTGCCTCTTTCATTTTTTTACCGACTTAAAAAAAAGGAATAGGTTCTCAATTCGACTGTATTTTTTTTATTTTTTTTTATGTTTGTTACCTCATAACTTTCGACTGGGTGAACCGATTTTGATGATTCTTTTTTATTTGAAAGCTGGTGCTTCCCGAATGGTCCCATTTAAATTTGGTCCAGATTGACGTCGGTTTTTTTTTTTATTTGTGATTATTTACGATAGAGAAGCTAATTAGTATACGGTTAATGTGGTTACTTCTAATGATGATAAAGTATCTATTCTTATCTGTAATTGGTCTCCAAACAATTAAGCAGGATGAAATTTTAATTGGTTTATTAGGTACTGAACTTGTCACTTAAAACAACCGAACTAACATCTATAGGTATTCCAAGTAAGTAAGAAATACAATACAAAACTTATGATTTTATAATTTATTTAGAAAATTAAAAACATATTAGTACTAAAAAGGAAAAGTAAATAAATTCTCCACATGAAGAAAATGTAGCATGATAAACAGAGTTTACATTTTAGATAGAAGATAAAAAACGCTCACACAAAATTTATGAACTAAGCTCGTGTTTAAAGTGTTGGCTACAGAAAATACCGCACATCGTAAGAAACTGAAAGTGAAGATATAACTTTTACATATGCGTGGAGCACGTGCTTATCCTTCTATTTGAATAAATAAAAGTAAAATGGAGTCGGACGTTTTTTCTATAAATATTGGCCGAACTGCGTCCTAGTACTCTAACCATTCGATAGTATTTGATTTTTAAATATGGAACTTTATGAGAGAATACCTTACACTACCTAACATTCTCTACCCCTAGCATTTTTTTTGCAATTTGACAGATTTCATCTACGTCAATCAAAGATACAATTAGTCTGAATTAGTCGATTTTGTCTATTACTGTGTATCGCACAGCTCTCGATCCACTACAAAAAATATTAAAACAATAGGATTAACAGCAAAAAGTTTTCAATCATTTTTTTCATGTTCAAAACTAGTTCTTTTTTTTATTTGAGACAACGCCATATTCAATTTTAATTTATTATTTAAATGACTTAAAAACTGACATTAATGGATGTTTTCACGAAGATGTATTTGAGGTATATTGGAACATGATGTTATTTATGTCCATGATTCACCACACACAGCGATATCTCGTTTGGATGAATTATAATTGTATCTATGTACATATAAATTAATAAAAGACTAGCTAACCCGGCAAAAGTAGTTTGTTGAAAATTAAAATGTTGAAAATTTTGGGGTTGCAAGTATTTTTTGTGGTAAAATCATAAAAAAAATCTGGAGAGTACCACATTTACTTATTTCCTAGAGATATGAAAAATAACCTACGACCTATTCTCAGATATACAAAAATCAGTTGAGTCGTTTCAGAGGAGTTCGACAACAAACCCAGTGACACGTGATTTTTATATATCAGAACGTAAGTTAGGATAAAGAATGTGGTTATTATTTAAACTGACTGTTTAAATATACAAAAAAAGTTTTAGTTTTTATGTATCTTACCTCAGAATTCCATAATTTATGTACAAATTAGTTTTTTTATTATCATTTTTAATTTACAAAATTGGAAGAAAATAAAAAATATACTTTAAACGATAAGTCCAGGCGCATTGAAGTCGTTTTGTTAATCATTTTATAAAACAATTAAATTATTAAGTTATATTTTACAAACAAATGGAAATGTAATTAAAGACAATGCAGTTAATTATGTTTCCAAATTAACATACAAAGATGTATAAACAAAATTCACTAATAAGAAGGCAATAAACAACAAGATAAAAATGTATATTATTGTGATAAAAACAAGTTGTCGTATAAATTACTAAGTACATTTATCATATCTCGACTGACAAATGAACTACCGACACATTTGCTTAATAAAAACACAAATAGAAACATAAAATAATAGGTAAAAAGTCTATGAAGTGACCAATTAAAAATACAGAATGTCAAATAAAAATAAAAATTGCTAAAATGATTCAAAACTCTATTTAAACGTGATAAAAAATCTGCTCTCCTCTCCGGGCCGGTCTGTGTGAACTAAGAGAGCAAACTATGCAGAACAAATGCACCGCAACGACAAAGAAAACCAGAAAGAAACCCAATATTTAAGAATCCTTCTGGGCAGCGTAGTACCTAAAGTATGCTAAGGAGAGGACTATGTCCAGCAGTTGACTGTCAAAGGCCGTCGATGAATCATAAGTAAGAAGCTTGCTTCTTCCAAGTATATCGGTACGTAAATGTGCCTAGCGTCGCCTATTAAATTACTTTATTAATTTTGGTAGTTTAGTAATTTGTGAAAGTAATCTAGAACTTTTTTATTATTGAAATCTCCTCTTATTAAGAAATATATTATATTCAAGATAGTAGAGCCACGCTGATTTCAGCACGAACGAGCCGGCTACACCGGGGCGCGCGGGCGGTACTACCTTCGCACAGAAAATCAACGTAAAATGACAGCGTTCATATGTCGCGTTCGTTGGTTAGTGCGAGACCGGAGGCTCAATGATGCATAAGCATCACTAGGCCGCCATGGTGTGTGTGGGTCACCATGCTGCATTGTTGCATTGTCTGCATTCGCAATGAGTATGATGACCACCATTCTTGGATTCTACTTATGCTTTCCATTAGGCAGAGTAGAGTCGTTTTTTATTTGTCAATGTGGTCGGTAATTCAGTAATTCCTAACATACTTTCAATATTATTGAGAAACTAGTAACGAATTACGTCGACCGCACAATGTATAATGAAAGAATTAATAACACAGTCAGCTTCCTACCTAGATGACCAAATTATCCTTCTGAGAAGTTCGAGAGTGACCCTGAGTCGACATGATTCATTTTATGAAACTAGTCAATCTAGTTCCCAGGTAGACAGGTATAATAAGTGTTTAAAAATTATACGGCTCTTGTTTATGGTTATTTTCGCGGGTTTTTAATCTGTTCATAAATGTATCGATGCATTTTTAATTGTATTGCTAGTAGTTTTTTTTTTCATTTTGTTATGTTTGAATATCTAACTGTACATGCCATTACGTTAGTTCTTAATTTAAAAAAAGGTTTGTTCATTCGACGTCCGTTTTTAACATTTAGATTGGTACGTAGCAGAATAATACGGATATTTATCATTTTTCCTTTGTTGTCTTATGTGTATAGAAGGAGGTTAACTTGAAATTCACCGTGGGAGAGCCACGCTTCGGCATGAATGGGCCGGCTCGACCGGAGTGATACCATGACAAAGACACTAAGATCTGATGATGGCATCCAAGAGAAATTAAGTTGAACCTTAAAGTCGGTTTTTATTTTGTTAAAATTTTATAAACATATTAAAATCTTATGCATTTATATTATGTATACCTATAAACAGCATATCAAAATGAATTTCGTTTTAATTGTCTATCCGTAGGTAAAATACAGCTCCAATGTCATTTGAAAGATATTTAAATGTCAGATTACTACGTTTAAAATTGTTAAAACACTAAAATTAGATATAGTGTAGGATTTAAATGTTCAAAGATTTATTCTTTGTTTTGACTTGTCGAAGGGTTATTTAAGAATAAATAGACTCTCGGTAAACGTAGCCATATTTTTTTTTAGACAAGTATTATACCTACTAGTCGAATCCAGTAGTTTATTTGTATGTTTACCAATGAGCTCATTTTCCCAAATAAACGGGATATCTGAACTGTGAACTACTTATGTCTTATTCGCAGATCCTTAGCCCATTACTTTACCCTTTCTTTTTATTTCAACTACGAGACGTTGCTGTCTGGTAAGGTTCAGATACTCCAGATCCTCTATACCAAAAAAACGTTCTAAATCATGTTAAACATGGATCAAATATAATTGAACGGGCATCTAACAATGTATGGCTTGTACCGAAATGTTGAATTAGTCGTATGAAGACATAAACGTATCCATCAGCGCCATCTATCGGTCACAAGTCGAACTAACATTTATTTTTGTTTAATGAGAGACTATTTACAGTATAATAATACATCGTTTACTTTAAAAACGTACTTATGAAATAAATAACGTACGTAGTCTTACGCATTAGCATTAGATTTTACAACGGAAGGAAAAGTAAAACATAATATATCTGCCAATCTAATTAACTATACCTACACATGAAATGATCAATAACATTAACATCATTAGAAGATTATAATATTAGTGATCCTGCATCACACAACACAAATTATCACGTTTATAACTCATTACTAGCGTTGAGAACGTCTATAACTCATCAGGCTACGCCGTAGGCGAACATGTCCTAGCCTGATTTCACGTTGATTCTCTTTCAACAATCGCTAACGCCTCTATTCTTTTGTACTATTGGCTAATATTTTGTTTTGACCACGTGACTTAGCGTTGAGATGACATCTTTCCCATGTTCTTGTTATTTTTCTGATAATAAATCTAAATTTTAATCTGATTTACGTTTATAGAATGTCAACTTGGCTGGGGGGATCCTCATTAGATGTTTAAAAAAGATCAAATCCCATATCTCTAATTAATAAATTATAGTCTGAATGCCTTAAACTCATTTGTTTGTGTACTGCAATCACACACACCTTAATCATTTGTTCCCTCTGAAGTTATTAATGCCAGTTATGCTTTATTATATAAGCAACCGATCAAATAAGAAGCCAGTCAAAACTCTAAGCATTGCGTCGGGTCAAAAAAAAATAGAAAATCTAACCTTACATGACTACTTCTAATACTCCAGGATCAACAATCAACAGCTGTAATTCCCGAACGTACTGCATAAAAGTCAGGGAATGGTAAACTGTCTTTGAACTTGAAATTTATGAAAATATTTAATTTAAACTCCTTTATAAATCGACTGAATTGGAAACATAAGTATTTAACGTATAAAATTGGGAAAATTTATCATGTTTATTACAATCATACTTTCTGCATTAACACAGGTCATTAACATAACTGGAAAACGTTATTGTCAGACAGCAATTCATATCTGAAATCCAATCACTTTTAATGAAAAGGTTAGACATTATTATTATCTCTCATAAAGCCACTGTTGATTATTTATCCTGGCGGCACTTAACATTGGAATAATAAACAACAAATAGTAATGGAATGAGTGTGCCGGGAGTCGGGAGCTCGCTGTGTCCCGCTGGAGTGTCCTAGAGGCCGTTAGCATTTGTCGAGCGGCGTCGCGCACTGAAAATAGCGCGAACGGCGCGTCATCAATGCGCTTCGTTTGCTTTATGGCCAGTTATTGCGCGCGCTTAATTACCACCGCACGCCATTTTGAAAATTTGTGAAACGTCACTTTTGGCGCGAAACGTGCACTTGACAAATTATCATAGCACAAGCGACTATGCACACAGACGGCCTCCTGAATTAATAGATTTTTTATTACTACTCACTCGTTAACGAACAGGTTTGGAAATTAAATACGTTTTGAGTTAAAGTTGTTTTAATTAGCATACTTTGAATTGCATTTCCGTGCAGCGTTTGGGCGAGTAAAGTCCACTTATTTCTGGAATAACAAAGTGCGCCGTGTTACATCGGCTGTATTAAACTTTTATTGCCTTCAGTGCCATTCTTTAGTCGTTGTGAGTGTGCGAACATGCTATTAATTACAGTCGAAACCATTTACAAGATTTATTACATTTATTCTGACAATTTAAAAAAGCATAAAATATCTGCAATACGTTTGGGACATGCAGAGTTATTGCTTACCCCTACTTTTTCATTATTTTCCATTTTCATAACTAGTAGGTATTATAAACTTTTTATCAGTCACTTAAAAATATTAAGAGATATCATCCAGCTTATGCCCATAGCCACAAAAATACAAAGTAGACTAGCGAGAAATAAGTTTCAATCTCTTTGTCAAACGTTAAAACAATTGATGAAAATTAAAAGTAGCTTGAAAACATTTGTTCAGCAACCAAATTTTTCAGTCTCATGTCATACTTTTCTATTTTATTTTTACATACAAATATATTTTACATAAGGTTATAACAAAAATCAATATTAGGCATTAAGTAAACGGATGCCTTTTTCACACGTAGTTAAAAAAGTTGATGTACTCGTATATTCAATTAGCATTCGTCAGAGATTATAGTAAGTATAGAATAGAGCAAGTGGGTGTTAGGCGTTAGCAGTCCGTGAACCCCTTGCCTAGGCCAAGGCAACAATTTTAGCAGCCTTGATTTGTCGCCATCAGCGTTTCATTTTTTTTTCCTTCTAGCTTCATGTTTACTCTCGTTTATTCGTCGCGCAGATCTCAGGGCTGCGTGCGATAAGTGCATTGCCCCGAACCGAAATAAATTGTCGCGACGCAGGCCGAGTGTCGCGTGGTGCGTACAACCGGTACCGATGTCGTGTAGATGTTTTAAAGAACCCAATGCCAGACATGGCGGGCCGGGCTCCCGCCAAAACGACCTGTCACTTTCGCGTCGTTACGCACTTGGCGCCTTTCGCATGCTGCACTGGACTGAAGTAATCCCTATTGAAGTAGTGATGACGCGTCGATGAATAGCACTTGTGTATGATGTGTCGCGGTGAAATTCTGTAAATGTCCAATGAACTTTTTGGTCGTTCGCTGACACTCGCTTTTTTTTGTAACATCTTCATTCACTTGTTTTCCGCATTCGTTCTTATGCGCATGATTCATTTTCATCAAAGGAGTCTTAGTTTTTGTATGTAATGTAAATAAATTATTGATGTATCAATTTGTACTGTCTGACTGGGACAATTTCAATGCTTTTGGTGCGCAGTTAATTATTTTGTACGAACATAAAGGTTGATACGCTTGCAAATCCCCAAATTTACCTAGATGTTTTAGGGTCTTAGCTAACTTTCGAATGCAAGTTAGAGACAGAACCAAATACCATATGTACCACATTTCACCGTCGTGCTACTCTGGGTTTCAAGTCTCCTTTATTATTATTTTTTCTTCTTCCTATCGAACAAGTATAACAAAAGGGAAAGACTCGACACGAAGCTCTATGGCTTGGTTGTATCTTTAGCTGCATGTGTTTGATACACGTATATCTACTCCAACAATGCCAAGCCACTGAAGAGTTCATGACATCTCCTCGATCGACTTGACAAAAAGTGTGTAAGTATATGTAATTGACGAAAATAGTCGCCTCTCTATAGCAAGTCAGAACAGAGTTGTAGAAGAAAAGAGAATTCCTAAGCTCCAAACGGCATCTAACAAAAACTAGCTACCATTAATCCTCTATAGACACAAAGAACATGACTAATCATCCTGTTTTCATTGTCGATACAACATACACACAACAGAGTAACAGCATGATTCACTCGCGCTAAAATAACACTTACTTATTACAAATTTGCGCAGTCAAAACATTAGAGAAATGGACTTGTGTGGACTATAAAGGGACTTTAAAATTAACTTTGAGTTTACAACTAACACTTAATTAGTGAGGTTTGATTTGTGGGTCTAGTGGTTTATGACCCTAACTGCCAAGCCGAAAGTTGTGTACTCAATTCTATCAATTTTTTTTTCTTTCTCTGGGTGTACTTTATATATAATTTCGATTTGGTTAGAAATATACAGGTATGTTATATGTATGTATGTGTGTATATTTATATGTATATTTATTTATATCGCCATAACTTCAAAACACCTAAACTACCGTTTCTTATTTCTACTCTTGTCGACTATGTATAATATGTATATATTTACAAAAAAAAAGTATATATGTATTTGTATCAGTTATCTAGTACCCATAACACAAGCTCTGCTTAGCTTGGGACTAGATGGCGTTGTGTCCAAAATGTCCAAAATATTTATTTATTTATTTGTCCACCCAAAGGTTGCTGCCTGGAATACTTAGATTGCTTTTTTATCTGTATATATCAGGAGTCTAGTCACCGTAGTGAAAGCTCTACCTAGATTGGAATCGGAATGTAAATGAGATGTGTAAAATTATTGCATTGCCAAGGAGAGTTGATTACAGTTATGAGGGCGGTGGTAAAAGAAATCCAACCAAACCCTTTGCAATGTGTTACATTGCACTAGCTTCTGGTGCAATTTTGAAAATAAATAAATATTACAGACAACTAACACACAACGCCATCTAGTCCCAAGCTAAGCAGAGTTTGTGTTATAGGTACTAGACAACTGATATAAATACATTTAAAACTTACATATTATACATAGAAAACACCCAAATTCCGAAACTGCATATCATACGAACATTTGAAAATATACGACCCGGGAATCGAACCCGAGACCTCAAGCACAATGTAGAAAAAAATAACAATAACCAGACAATGAATGATGAATGAATTCCCTTGGAATCCAAATAAGGGAGATCACAGATCATGAAATCACAGTCGCAAAAAGAAGGATTGAGGTTCGGTAACAATTAGTAAACAGACCAAATAATCTATCAAGTAACGGTATTTTTTATGGACCTGGAAACAGGCAGGTTACTATCATTCACACAATATAAAATCATTTATAGTAAAATGCAACAACTTTTAATATTTTTATCTTCCTACGATTACCAAAAATAGTTCTACGAAATAGGTCTACGATCTGTAGACCTTATTTTTTAAAAGTATATTACATTGTTTTTAAAGTGCTCGCACTGGTCACATACCACACGTCTGTAGTAAAGGTGTAATCAAACATAATTGTCCAAAAATCTCCGTAAGTTAACACAAAAAATTATGTAGATAATATTTTATACTAGTTCGATTCTCAACTCGGAAACCAATTAGATTTTTAATACATTTCATAGAATTTTCATCTTTATGTGTAGTTAAATAAGGTATGTTTACGAAGTGTTAGTGACATTTGGAAGTTTGTTTAGGGATTTAATCCGGCGGATCGCTGCTGCCAAGCGGGTGACGGGTCCGACCATGCGTGAACCCCGTACGGTGCGCAAGCGCAAGTAGTTAAAGTTTTTTTCTTTTTCTCATACTAAAATTTGATTTTAATTGAAACTGAAATGTGTATGATGTGTACATAAAGTTTGTTTCTTATTTGGTTACGGAGAAGTAACTTAAAATACTGATTGAAGATGATTACCATAACATCGTTAAAACCTTCTATTCCGTAAGTTGGTATAAGTAAACGTACTGTTAGAAAATCTAATCCCTTCGTACAGTCACACTATAGTTATGGGTGACTTTAACACCTGTTTATTAAAAAACGATTCTCGTTCTGCCAACCTTCGATCAGTTATTGAGTCTTGTAATCTATTCATTCTTCCACTAAATCCTACACACAACTTGCCTAACCGTAATCCATCTCTCCTTGACCTCATCCTTGTCTCTTCTGTCGAGCATGTCACTAAACATGGCCAGTGCTCTGCAGATTCTTTTTCCTACCATGATCTTCTCTATCTTTCCTATCTCATTCGTACTCCTAAACCTAAGTCTAAAATCATCTCACGTCGTAATTTTCGCAACCTGAACTTCGAAAGTCTTCGTGGAGACGCTGACAGCATCGACTGGAATCCAGTTTTTAACTCAATATGTATTGATGAAAAAATTAGCATTTTCACAAATAATATAATAGGCTTATATGACAAGCATGCACCGATGCGACAAATAAAGGTGAAACATCTTCCTGCTCCCTGGCTTACTGAAGATATAAAAGAGATACAAAACAAGAAAGCAAGGGCTCAATCAAAGTATAAACGACATCCTACAACAACCAACTGGGAAAAATTTGTACTGGTAAGAAATCACTGCAATAAGATGTGTAGGAATGCTCAGCGCCGACATATCCATAAATCTGTTGAAGATGGTGATCCTGTTAAGGTCTGGAAATTTCTTAAGTCGTTGGGGATCGGCAAGTCACGTCCTAGTTGTACTTTAAAAGATGTTAATCTCGACTCCCTGAATACATAATGTCAATAACTTCAAATGCCGTGGGAAGCAACTGCGTCAGCCGTAATATGATTCTTCCTATCCTAGATGAAATCCTACCTGTAATTTCCCATATTCTCAATTATTCAATATGTGTTAACACTTTTCCAAATGCCTGGAAAAAGGCTCAAGTCATTCCTTTGCCCAAAAAGTGTAACCCATCTTTCTTATCAGATTACCGACCCATATCCGTCCTGCCCTTTTTCTCCAAAGTCCTCGAGCGTCTCATTCATGGCCAATTAACCTCATTTCTCTCAAAAAATTGTCTCCTTAATCCTTTCCAGTCAGGTTTCCGTCCAGGCCATAGCACTAGCACTACTCTGGTCCATGTTACGGATGATGTTAGGTCGGGCATGGATGAAGGAAAACTAACAGTTTTTGCTTTACTAGACTTTAGCAATGCCTTCAACACTGTTGATTTTGATGTCTTACTAGGCATACTGTGTTCTCTTAACATATCTCCATCGGCAATTGACTGGTTTCGTAGTTACCTGTATGGTCGCCAGCAGCGTGCTTGTATTGATAATGTTTACTCCTCTTGGTGCACAACATCTGCGGGCGTACCTCAGGGCGGCGTTTTATCCCCTTTACTTTTTTCAGTTTTTATAAACTCTATCACAAATCAACTACTTTCTTCCTACCATCTTTATGCAGATGATCTTCAAATTTACTCCCAAGCTACTCCTGATAATTTAGCACAGGCAGTGAATAACATAAACATGGACTTAATGCAAATATGTAACTGGAGTAGGGAGTATGGACTTACAGTAAATCCAATCAAAACTCAAGTCATTATAGTGGGTAGTTCCAGGCTGCACTGTAAATTAAACTATCAGCAGATACCAGTTGTTAATTGCAATGGTTCTGTCGTACCATATAGCGATAAAGTTAGAAACTTGGGTATCTATATGGACAGCTATCTATCCTGGAGACCTCAGATTGGGGAAGTTAGTCGCAAACTATTTGCGGCAGCAGGGTCTCTGCGAAGGCTACGGAACTTCCTTCCCATCAACACAAAAATTGCCCTCGCACAATCTCTTCTTCTTCCTATCCTTGACTATAGTGATGTCAGCTATCTCGATCTCACCGAAGACCAATTAAATAAACTTGAGCGACTTCAAAATCTCTGCATCAGATTCATATTTGGATTGCGCAAATATGATCATATCTCAGAATATCGTTCTAAACTCAAGTGGCTACCAATACGCTTTCGCCGGAATCTTCATATACTTTCTCTTTTATACAGTGTTCTGTTCCATCCTCTCACACCTTCTTATCTCAAAGAACGTTTTCAGTTCTTGCGAAACACACATTGCAAGGACCTGAGGTCATCGGAGAATTTAAAATTAAAAATGCCACAACACTCCACTCGGTTTACCGACAAATCTTTTACTGTGCAAGCAGTAAGACTGTGGAACAGCTTGCCGGAGACCATCCGAAAAGCTAAAACCTTGTCAGTTTTTAAAAACCTGGTGAAGAATTATTATCTGTCACTATGAATAATTTGGTTTCCTTACTTAAAATATATATTATAGTTTGTATATATATGTATGTCTATGTGTATGTATGTATATGTGTAAGTATACGTTTTATATATATTTGACAAATATTTTCTATATTAATATATATATGCACTGGCTCACACAACACCACTGCCCTTATTTTCTAGCTAACTCACGAAATTACGAAATAACTTCTACTATCATACGTTTAATTTTACCAACGCTAACATTGATTTCAAAAGTAAGAAATCAATAAAAGTAAAAGCACAAATAATAAATATATATTTGCTGTCGGTACTCGTAGCGTGTGCAGGAAAGGGGCGGTCCTGCCGGACCAGTTCGGCTGCGTCCGCGCATACTCTTGCACTAATCCTACTGCCACATATTCCATAGATATAATTCAAACCATGCCATTGAATACAACTAGACACAAACTACGTTAAAATTTAAAGTAGCTTAATTCTGGACCCTTCTTTATTTGTCATCTAATTAAAAGATGTATTTAATTAGTCATTTGATTCATTTAGTCATTTAAACAATATTTAGCAGAACCGCTTAGTATAGTCATAAATAAAAGTCTAGCGACGGGAAGCGACGGAAAGAGCGCAAAGATCGGTTTTAAAGGTCATGTTAAAAAAACTCAAAATCAAATTCTCTACAGCAAGTCTGTACAGAGAAACTAAATTACTTAGTGTTCGTGGTCTTTATATAATGCGCGCCGTTATTTCCATCCATAAGTATGTCCTCAACTCACCAGAATACAAAGATAAGTTAACACAACGAGTATTTAAAGTCAATACTACTAGAACCAAAACCTCATTTGCGAGAAGATCACAAAAAATTATGTTCCCGTACCTTTACAATTCAATCGCAAACAAACTAGACATTAGACATAAAACCGCCCGTGAAACACAGATCAGCGTTTCCGAGTTTATAATAGGCTTTAATTACCGTGAACTGGAACAATTTCTGAAACCAGTAGTGTAAATGAATTGATCATTCACACCTCACACACCACATACACACTAAACACTCAACATCACACACTATTCACACAACACAATTACTACAAACATAATAACCTTTTACCCTTATATCTAATTGTATCAAACTTTGTTTAAACCAGTATTATTAGTTAATGTCCCTATACCTTAAGTCCAATTTGTAAATCGTACAATACATACAACACAAACAGGCTGAGCCTAGTGCGGCTAACACCGACACAAAATTATGTATAAACTAGATTGCTAATAAAGATTATTATTATTATTATGGGTTATGGAAAATTTTATCTCAGCTAATGCTGGTAAATGTGAACTAAGCACGGGCTTACGCCAAGTGGGTTGGTTCATTATGTAGTGTTGTAGACCCTGCATAAACAAAGACCTTCCAGTGCTTAGAACCTCACCCCAAATATAGTTGTAATAATTTAAAAAATATATTTTATTTTTATAATAATTTGTTTAAATCGTTTAGTTTTTTTTATTGCTCCCGCCGTAAGGCGAGGGTAACAGTGTTTTTATTATTATTATTTGTAATATAACTACGCCTGCTACACACAGATTGACATCACCCAAAAGTTGGCTATAGAAAAATGTCTGAGGCATTAAGTCCGCCTAATGCAATATTTTCAATGCAGTAAATGTTATACAAGTTATGAGGTAACACACACCAAGAAATAGTCGAATTGAGAACCTTCCCCTTTTTAACCGACTTCAAAAAAGGAAGAGGTTTCTCAATTCGACAGTTTTTTTTGATGTACCTAAATTTTAAAATTAAAAACTCTGGTAAAAAAAAAATATCTTCGCCTAATAAATAACAATTGAGCTTCCCCCCTCCCAAGAAAAAGGTCGAAGTGGTTATTCTTTCTTAAAAGAAGGTTGCAGGATATACCTACTCTAATTCATAAAATCACACAGGTATAATAAAACATGTTGATAGATATCTTCACACGCCCGCTCTGAATTATATATTATGATGACCTTACATCCTTTAAACCCTTTATTACTATACACTTTCCCATAGCCCCCATATGTAGCCGAAAGAAAGCTTGAACACGTGGTCAAACCCCCTCGTTACGTTCACGTCACTTACAAAATTATATGAGAACGCATCAGAGACATAACTCGTAATTACTTTAAGTTATTGTCTTAGGTTAATGTTTACTTATTGTAAAGAAGTTCACAAGAGGCTTAACAATTATTAGTTAGTTTGTATATACATATTACAAATGATAATTAATATGTAATCCAACCAACAAAAAAATATTTTTTTATTGATAGCGCAATTCTCTTGACCGACGAGAAAGATGCATATTCTTTTAAATATTATATGATACTAGCTGACCCGGCGAACTTCTCACCGCCATCCTTTTTCCGTGAATATGTTCTAAATTTCCGCATATATTTTTTTACTATTTATACCCGCTTCTGATTCTCACAGGTAGTGTGCAGTGGCGGACTTCGAAAATATAACACTTTCAGTGTTTTTAATTTTCTCCTGTAGAAACCTTGTCCTGATAAAAACAAACACATAAAAGAAAGAATTATCCAATTTGGTGCAGTCGATCGGAAATTATGTGCGTCCATACATTTATATTTATATAGATTTAAGATCATGCCATAACGCTTAGGAACAAATCAGTAACTTTAAAAACCAGATCATATTGTGGTTAAATTCCCGTTTCGTGGTCATAGAAATAAGATGCCATTAAGATTCTGAAAATGGAAAAAAAGTTCAGCAAAAAAAGCAAAGAGTTTGAAATTCCATTTTTAAATGTAAAAGTTAGTAGGTACACTCACAAACGCGAAAGTTTGTAAGTATGGATGGATGGATGGATGGGTGGATGTTTGTTACTTTTTCACGCAAAAACTACTGAACGGATTTGGATGAAACTTGACAGTAATTTAGCTACTATTTGCAGCGATAACCGACATGCACGCGGGCGGAGACGCGGGCAACCACTAGTTTATTTATAAATTAAGCGTATTCGTGCACTATTACAAATATACTAGGTAGTTTTTATAAAGAAAAAAGGATAAGGTATTACTGTAAACCTATGGCGCTGTATGGTGCACCGGTGTGGGTGGCGGCTCTGACTGCCCTAAATAAGGCCCGCCTCTGGCGGCCTCAGAGGGTATTGGCAGTCAGAGCCATACGCGGATACCGCACGGTGTCGACCGAGGCGGCGTGCGCCCTGGCCGGAACACCCCCGTGGGATTTGGAGGCGGAAGTGCTCGCCGAAGTTTATCGACGGGTGGCTGAATATCGGGCGGAGTATGGCTATCGCCCTCCGCCCGAAGAGGTACGCGAGTGGCGTGAAGCCGCCCGTCGAGCCACGATGGCTCGCTGGTCGTTCCGGCTGGAGACTCCACGCGCTGGCTTTGCCGCCGTGGAGGCTCTCCAGCCGGTCATCCTCGAGTGGGCAGGGCGGCAGCACGGGACCCTTTCCTTCCGACTGACGCAGGTCCTTTCCGGGCATGGTTGCTTCGGGAAGTACCTGCACTCGGTCGCTAGGAGGGAATTGAGTCCCGCCTGCCACCACTGCGACTGCAGTGAGGACTCGGCCCAGCATACGCTGGCGATCTGCCCTGCATGGGCGTCGCAGCGCCGGGCCCTCACTGCAGTCATCGGAGGAGATCTCTCGCTACCGGCCGTCATACGCTCCATGGCCGGTAGCGATAGCAGGTTTACCGCGGTCGCAACCTTCTGCGAAGATGTAATCTCGCAGAAGGAGGTGGCGGAGAAGGCCCGGGAGGACGATGTCCACTCGGACCCAATCCGCCGCCGGCGAACCGGGCGGCGGAGGCGCGCCTATCAGCACCTCATGCCGCCCTGAGTGTGGCCGCGGATGGTCGGGACGGGCTTTCCCCTCCATCCGCTCTAGTGGCCTCCCGCGAGGGGGCGACGTACGCGTGTGCCGTACGTCGCCTAATTGAGAGGATACCAGCAGACGGTGCCCGCTTCTGTGCGGGCAGGCGCTGGGAGGGGAGGGGTCCGGATGTGTTAATAACTGCAGTTCCCGGACTCCTCCCTTCACAGGCGCAGAGTGGCACACCGTGTGGTTTTAGTCGGTTCGAGTCCGACACACCGCCCCGCCGCAAGCCCCGGTGGGGTGACGGTCCGAGGGGATTTCCACACGTTAAAAAAAAAAAAAAAAAAAAAAAAAAAAAAAAATACTGTAAACCTATTGGATCTTGGATTCTATTCATCTTTTCTATCAGTGTGTATAGTGTGTGTGTGTGTGTGTGTGTGTGTGTATCAGTGACTTTGGCAGGCATATTTAAAGAAAAAAATCACGTTATACATGAAAATTGTTAGATTAATTTGAGTAACAGCTAGTACAATTTCCGGTCGGAATACCTCAAACCTTAGTCATCAAGATGAACTCGAGATATTGACATAAATATAATTGTAAGTCCGCCTATTTTCATAGGAACATTGTACAGTAAAACATTCCCATAAGACTCACATACGTCACAAACGATATAATTTTTAAAAAGGGTTAAGAGAAAAAAGTTGATATGAGACGACACCCCACATGTGTAGGCATCCGGCGTTAACCCGCCACTGCTGGCGTCATTAAAACTCCGCTGTCAAATGAAGAAATCGTTTGGACGATGTTTCCTTCGGTATTATTTTATCCCGCACTCGATTATAAACAGATGTTATGAAGTAATAAATCTTAGTCTTTGTACTTCACATAAAAGAACTGTCTGTACATGAAGTGATATGTTTTCGTGGTGGAAAACAATAGGCAGTGTTGTTGCTTGTAAATTTAGTTGACTGACATTTAGTGGCATATGAGGTTCAAAAGCCCGCAAATCATTCGGGTACGTTAAAATTTAATGTAATTTGACTTTGGACCTTAACCATTTCAAAATTGGTATTACTATAAGTTTTACGTGTGTATCTATCAATGGTCTGTCTGTAGTAACAAAATCAGTTCATAAACGATACAACTGAGTACGATTTTATGTTTTTGTTTGAAAGGTAACTTATTCGAAAGTGTTTTTTGTAACTGAATATCTGGTCAGCTGTTCAAACATTATGAGCTTTTCTAACCCTTCAATGCATTTTAGTCAGGAATATTATTAGTGTTTTAATTTGAATGTGTAATAACATTTAAGTGGTGTTCAAGCAGGGTACACTCCGCACACTCTCAGTATTCGAGTGCTTATGAGCATCGGTTATTTAGCTGCCATTTCACTTATTTACTTACTAATGTCTAGTACAATACCATCAATAATGGCCTTTAGCAGTCCACTGTTGGACATAGGCCTCTTCTTAAAAATAGACTCATTACAATAGATAGCAATATCAATTTAAATAATAACGACAGACGTCATAATAATCTTTTTTACCATTGACAAAACCGCAGACAGAAAACGTTGATTTACAGAGAGGTGGAACAAGATGATGTTTAGTTGCTCTAATCTATATATATAAAAGAGGAAGGTGACTGACTGACTGACATACCCAGAGATCAACGCACAGCCCAAACCGCTGAAGCTAGAATCCTGAAATTTTGCATGTAGGTTCTTTATATATCGTAAGTGAGCACTAAGAAAGAAACTTTTGAAATTCCACCCCTAAGGGGGTAAATCAGGGGATGAAAGTCTGCGTGAGCGAAGCCGCGTGTAAAGGCTAGTGTTAATATGTAACATGACTATCATATCGAAGTAGGTAAGTATCAGAGGTGATGATGGAAAGCATTTTCTTCCTATGGCAAATCTAAAAACGGCTGGGATTGCCTAACTTTGCAATGTGCTATCCTGTGCGGTTCGCACTTAACAATAAGCCCTTTTAGTTTAAGAATCGTTATTAATAAGTAAATAAAGTAAAAATATTTTATCAGCTTTGAGTGGATCTCGGCTGTTATTAACGATGCTTGGTCAGCTAAGATCGATGGAACCCTTTTTTATACGAAAATACTATAATGACGTACCACGCTATGGTGGTTAAAAAAATATTTTACATCTTAAATTGATAATGATCTTTTAGCGACAGCCAATGATTGATTTTGTGGAAAATCTAAGCTTCCTCTTACAATTGAGTCTAGTAATTAAGGTATATCTATGCCATTGACTGCCTCGGTGGCGCAGTGATAGCGTATGTGACTGCTATGCTGGAGGTCTCAGGTTCAATGCCCGGGTCGGATCAAATGTTTGCATGAACTGCAAATATTTGTTTCGGAGTTTGGGTGTTTTCTATATATAACTAGCTGACCGGGCGAACTTCGTAACGCCATATTTACATATCTGTTCCAACTTCCCGTTATCTTATTTTTTTATGGTATATGTGGCAAACGAGCAGACGTATCACCTGATGGTAAGCGATTACCACCGCCCATGGACACCCGCAACGCCAGAGGTGTCACAAGTGCGTTGCTGACCATTGGGGGATGGGGAAAGGAATGTGGGGAGGGGTTGGGGTATGGGCCTCCGGAATCCTCACTCACTTACATCGGAAGTTATGCACGTACCTACATACTTTTCGGCGATTCATTTTTATATATATAGATATGTATTGTGTAAAAAAAGTATATAAGAATTCTATCAAAAAATCTAGCTGCAATAACACAAGCTTAGCTTAGTTTAAAGCTAAATAGCTCAATTGCTGTTCGTTTGTCTCGCTAAAACTCGACAATTGCTGGGTCGATTTAGCTGACTTTAGTTTTGAAATGTTTGTCGTAGTCCAGGAAAGGTTTAAACGGTGAAAACTTTAAAATTACTTGAAAATCCCAATGTCACGTGTACGAAGTAGCGGGCACAGCTAATAGTCAATAAAAGTTGAGACCGACTAAAATAATTACTACCTACAAATTTTAACAACAAATAAAACCGACTTCAATCTGGACCAAATTTAAATGGGACCATTCGGGAAGCACCAGCTTTCAAATAAAATAAGAATTATCAAAATCGGTTCACCCAGTCAAAAGTTATGAGGTAACAAACATTGCATCGAAACCTTCTCATTTTCTCCAGTTGCCTCAAATGAGATCAAAATGACCATCCAAAAAATAACATCTAAGGCTGTGGGCTGCGACAATATAAGTCGCATTATGATAGTTACCATTTTAGACCAACTTCTTCCTGCAATCACCCACATCATTAACTTCTCCCTTTACTCTGGACACTTCCCAACCACATGGGGCAAGGCATACGTCCAGCCCCTTCCAAAACTTCCTAATCCATCACTTCCGAGCCATTTCCGCCCCATATCAATCCTTCCTTTTCTATCCAAGGTGCTGGAGGCGTGTGTTAATAAACAAATCTCTAATTTTGTCTCCCAAAACAAGATCCTCAGCCCATTTCAGTCAGGATTCAGGCCTGGCCATAGCACAGCCACAGCCATGCTCAAAATGACCAGTGACATAAGAAATGGTGTGGAAGACGGAAACATTACTGTTCTGGTCCTGATTGACTTTTCCAACGCCTTCAGCACAGTTAATCATGACATCCTTTTATCTATCCTTACGCACTATATGGTCTCCTCTGAGGCACTGGAATGGTTCTCATCCTATCTTCGGGGGCGCCAGCAGTCGGTCCGTACTGATGGAGCGTCATCAAGTTGGTGTGACCTAGTTTCTGGCGTCCCGCAAGGTGGCATCTTATCTCCTCTCCTATTTTCGATGTTCATCAATCTCATTACTCTCGATCTTCAGTGTGCGTATCATTTGTATGCAGATGACCTTCAAATTTATTCACAAACCGGCCCCGATAATCTCGTAGAGGCAATCGATCGCATCAACAATGATTTGAGGGCAATCGGGGACTGGTCTGAGCGTTTTGGCGTTAGTGTCAATCCTTCCAAGTGCCAATCAATACTCGTAGGTGGTCCCAGAATGATAAGTAGAATAGACATGACAAAACTGCCGGCGATCATTTACAACGGATCCATTGTACCGTTTAGCTCAGCTGTTAAGGGTTGTGGATTGATTCCAGCCTCACCTGGCAGCCACACATTGCGAATGTAAGTCAGCGAGTCACTGGAGCCTTGCGGTCACTTTATCGACTAAAGAACTTCCTTCCACATACTACTAAGCTGATGCTTGTACAGACTTTGATTTTCCCAATCATTGATTATGGTGATGTGTGCTACTTCGACCTGAATGCAGATCTACTCAATAAACTTGACCGTCTTCTTAACAATTGCATTCGGTTCATCTTCAACCTCCGCAAGTACGACCATATTTCCATTTATCGAACCCAGCTGTCATGGTTACCCATACGTCAACGCCGTAGCTTGCGTGCGTTAACCACCCTTTATACTCTTCTTAACAACCCTACAGCTCCCATTTATCTCACTTCACAGCTTAAATCGCTAAGTTCCAACCATGACAGAGATCTTCGCTCCAATAATAATCTTTTACTCCTGTGTCCAAGACACACCTCTTCTCTTGTCCACTCTTCCTTTGCTGTACAATCTATTCTCCAATGGAATGCGCTTCCGGTTGAGATCAGGATGTCAACAAATCGCGACAAGTTTAAAGCCAAAGTTCGAGAATATTTCAAGAAACAACTAACAGGAATATCGTCATAACCTCGTCACCTCAGATATTATTGTATTTATTTTTATTTTGTATAATATATTAACCACATAAATATGAATGTATGTCTATGTATTTTAAATAGCATTAGTATTATCTATAAGTTAGTGTATATTATCTTAAATGCCTATCATACATATGCACCTGCCTTGTCCTTACTGAACCAACTCAAGGTTGACTGGTAGAAAATGCCATGTGGCATTAAGTCCGCCTCATGCAATTGTAATGCAGGAAGTATAAATAAATAAATAAAATAAAAAAAAAACAGTCGAATTGAGAACCTCCTCCTTTTTTTGAAGTCGGTTAAAAATAGAACATGGTACATATTTATTTCAATTATTACTTTATCATGGAACACATTTACCTACTTTCTATTACGAAATACAATCTATAAATAACAATTAAGATTATTATCCAACTAGTTTTGAGAAAACGAATTTCATTTCAGTGTTGCAACACTTTACCAAATCATTAGATGTCGCTACTGTCTCCAAGCGATTAGCTTACAACTGATCCAGCCGTCAGAAACCGTTAAGTATGAGTGAAGTTAAATCTCGTACAGTTCAATACACAAATCTTATAAAAGCCATTATCACTAAACCAAAATAAAATATATGGATCTACAGAAAGACTAGAAAGACTATAAATATTGTATGTAGTACTATGCATCCATATACTTTACATCAATTTATTTCATTACATGAAACTAAACATGGAACTTTTTGCCTCTTTAGAAATAATTTGTTAGAAATTCGAAAAAATCCGCGATAGACCGCAGGCACCAATGAGTATTCCAAATGACTCAGTGTGTCAGTTAGTCGGTGGCGAAAATAAGCAAAAATATTTAATATTAAAAACAAATATTAGAAAAATCTAAGTAAAACTAACCTTAAAAATTGTTAGTATGGAGTTAAACGGATTTATCGAATCGGACCCAGAAGATATCTCCATGATTTTGACGACGAAATTTAACATGTAATTCTTTTTCTTCATTGTATAGTAAGTTCGCAAACCAATAGAGGCCAAAGACAACTCATAAAAATTAAAGAAGGAACACTTTCGTTATCACCTGTACATATAAACATACATTTAAACATAGCAACGTAACACCGGTCCAGTGGCTGTCCAAATTGTCATGTGTGACCGCAGAAATAGTTCCCATTACTCTCAGAATACGATGGACACGTGTCTTGATCATGTGTGACCATAGAACAGTAACAAAATACATGCTTCTATATATATTGACATTAAGACGACTACTGGAGGCTCGATCCTTTGGCTCAAGATTTCTGCAAAAATTGAAGATTTATGATCATTTGATCATAAATGACTAGCCGACTTAAATAGCTTCAAGTACGTGTAAGCTAGGACAGTGTACTATTTGAGCTGTGTTTTTTAAGTAATTTATCGATTGTCATTAAGAGCCTTTACTAGTCCACTGCTGGACATTGGGCTGGAGGTTTTGGCCAACTATACCACATTGGCCAGATGAGTTGATAAAGTTTGTGTTTGTCCTTCTCTATGCTTTGCATTTACGACCAAAAACCATATTGCCAATCCGTCATCACATGAAAACTGTTTAGCAGCAAAGATATTTTCGGCAAAGCAAGTACTAATTGTCTATTGCAAACTTGGCTATGGTGGTTTAGCGGTTACCTCGTATTTAGCGCTAATAACCACAAGATAACCGCTGCGGCACTGCTGTATGTTTTATTGTCTACAATATATTAAAGATTGCAATTATTTTTGATGTCACTATTAATCCGAGGGTTTCCCTTCACTAGGTAAGATGTGGCACAGTCTCGCTGAAGCATTGACTACACAAACCTTAAATTTTGGATGTGCGTTATTTCTTATATTCACCTTTAAAAAGATTATTTATAGTGTAAATAATAACCCTTTTGTTTTAAATACGAAAATGTTTACATTTTTTACATACAACACGAATATTATAAATTTTATACACAGCTTACAACTTTCAACTTCTTTATAGCTTAGCTTCAATACAAATATATACTCCGACTTCGAAGATATTACAGCAACTAATAAAGAGACATGTATTAATAAAAAAATAATGTATTAAGCAACAAAAAAAAAGATTTCGAAATACTTTTACTAAAGACATATATCTAAAGTATTTTCTATAAAACCCAATGTACCTAAATATATCTATCGTAGCCGCCATTTGCATTTCCCTTTGAGCTCGAAAAGAAAATGGTGGCATTTTCCCGCGTTTTTTGTGATCAGTCTCACTACAGCGAGAAAGTGAATCATTAGAAACGCGTTCATTTAGAAGTGCCTTTATCTTGGAAGTTTTCCCTCAACTATTTAAATTATACATTTTATTGGTATTCCTTTATTTTTTTAACGTTACTGCAAGTAAAAGATTTAGTGCATATCTAATCGGTATTAAGAACGATTGGTATAATACATTTGTATGTTTTGAATATTACCAATGAAAATACATGTACTTTATATCTATTGCAAAGTAAACTTATTGCGTACATTTGGATAAATCAGAATCTTCCGTGGCTGAAACTTATACTGGGGTCCCCAAAACTTTTAGACTGAATTAATTGCATACATGTGTGGCGACTTCCACATACAGGTCGGAGGATCATCCCAAAGTGTTGGTAGGTCATGACACACCTGTCCCCCACACATGTATTAGTGGGACAAAATAAAACACTATATCTGTGATTCATTATAATTTTTACTAAAACTCGGTTTAATATACGAGTATATTATATACTCTTGCAAGACTTTATTGACGCCGAACAATTAATTACGCAATAGTAGACACATGTAGGTTTTGCACTATGTTCATTTCTGTTTCTGTTATATTCTTTTCGTGGACAAACTTTGAAAACTTAGAATGTATATTTATTGAACTTAGCGTGCTCCAACATACAAAAATTATGAACAAATAAAAATGAAAAAGTTAAATTATATAAAGGAATGCCAACATATATTTTTTCTGTAGCTTTCTAGTTTTATTTAAGGTCACATTTGTAATTGCAACAACAATTTAACTTATATTTTATATTCTCATGGTTGGTTTAGTACACCTGTCCCAGACCTGATTATACCTCTGCAAAAGAGCACTTAATACGGACTGTGCTATCAACTCTTTGCTACTTCCTCTTTGGATAATATATAAACTTAGTGAAATTCTAAACAAAACGTCAAAATTAGACTCTACTTTTTGGTAATACATAAGTATCAGAAATATTTTAATCCATAACACATTGATGTTTCATTACAGGCAGCAAGCATTAGGGATAAAACTTGGTAGCTTGACCAATTAAAGCAAAGAATATTCATAATATGGAAAAAGACTTAACGATAATGGTGTAGGTACTAATGGTCGTTTAACCAGATACACGATTAACAGACAACGTTCAAATCCGTCATGATAAGTTTTGATTAACTTTTCAGTAATTATTTTATTATCAGCTATTTTCAAAACTTATCGTCACCGTTACTGACAATTTAGGTGGCTAAGGTAACAAGCACCTCTCAAGTTGTGTCATAGATATCTGACTTTTCTATTCACCAAATCGATTACTCCATGTTTTTGCCATAGTTACGGAAACGTGTCGCGAAGCACACAACGTGACGTTTTATTAAGTTCTCATTCGTGTGGCGCAGCGGGTGTTATAAACCGTGCTAGACACGCGATGTCGCGATGTTTTACTTTTGCAAGTTCTACCTGCAAGTCGCACACCACAGTGAGCAGTGTCGCCGCACTGACGATTTATCTAAACCAATATTAAACAATAATTCGGCATATTTAGTTAGAGATGTGTAAACAGATATGAGATACTAGCATTCATTGCGTTTTATTTTATTTTCAGACACGACAACACCATACGTCCTCTATAAAGATGGCGTCGAACGCGCTCCTCCTGGCACACAGTGGGGTGGTGGAGTTCTCGACGGCGGCTACCAGCCAATGCAACATCAAAGTCCTGGAGGGCCTTCACCTCAACCAGAACCACAACTCGCTTCCCCGGCACCATCGCCATACCCGCCCGCACCTCCACCACCTGATCCAAGTGGATCCGCAGAGGAGGCTGCCCAGCAACTCGCTCAGCAGCAGGCCCAACAACAAGCACAACAACAACAACAGCAGCAGCAGCAACAGCAACAGCAGCAGCAACAGACCTCCCCCGAGCATATGCAAGTTGAGCAACAGCTTCAAACACAACCGCCAACACAAGATCATCTAGACCGAACGCCATGCTTCATTCCTCAGCCGGACCTTCAGCAGCAATATACACCTTATTTTAAAGAAGCGAGGCCTGCTAGCCACATGCTCAGTACTGGCGGTTTTCCGTTACATTATCTAAAACAAAATGGTGGAGTACTTTCTCTTGAAGGCCCGCTGGATCAATACGGAACACCAGATTTGCGTCATCTACCAGACATAGTGCAACCAGAGCCACAAAAGCCGCGCAAGCACAACCCAAATTCTGAGCTGCGACTGTTTAAGTGTCTCACTTGCGGTAAAGACTTCAAGCAAAAGTCGACGTTGTTGCAGCACGAGAGGATTCATACGGACTCCCGGCCCTATGGGTGCCCCGAGTGCGGCAAGCGGTTCCGGCAGCAGTCTCACCTGACCCAGCACCTGCGGATCCATGCCAACGAGAAGCCGTACGCCTGCGTCTACTGCCCGCGCTCCTTCCGGCAGCGCGCCATCCTCAACCAGCACCTGCGAATCCATTCCGGTGAGAAGCCATATACGTGCGGCGAGTGCGGCAAACATTTCCGCCAGAAGGCCATCCTGAACCAGCACGTCCGCACACACCAAGGCGAGCGCTATTCACACATATATCTCCCCACCTGGACCCCGCGTGCGCCGTCAGCACTGACTACACCGGTCACTGCAGCCGGCGCTCGTTCTTCCTGCCGCCCCCCGTACCGTCGATTCGGTCTCGCATCCATTGGCCTTCCTATCAAACAAATTCTCGGTCCCCTCGTCGCCCGTATCGCGGCGGGCGCTCGCGAGACACGTAACCGACCGCCGGACGCTCCTGTAACCGTTCCCCAGTTTGATTAACCCACTCGTCGGTTAGCCTTTCTCGGACGCCCCCACCCGTAACTGACCAACCTCTTAAATTTTTACAGATGTTTCGCCGCATCTCATCTTCAAGAATGGAACAACGCCCACACTCTGGCCTCAGGACGTACCTTTTCCTGACGAGAACAAGGAAGAGGTGCAATCAACGTTCGGTGATGCTGATGGGCAGAATGAACAGCGCGGGTCCTGCTTCTCTCCCACTGACTCTGCCCAATACCCTGCTTATTTTAAAGACACAAAAGGGCTTAATCATTCGGTCTTTAGTTCAGGACTGTCTTTGCAATATTTGAAAAGCAGTAAACTTCCTGACGTGCTCGGTGGCCGAGCAATGCCTCTGTACGTCCGTTGCCCCATCTGTCAGAAGGAATTTAAGCAAAAGTCAACGCTTCTACAACACGGATGCATTCATATAGAGTCACGGCCATATCCGTGTCCGGAATGCGGCAAGCGTTTTCGGCAACAATCTCACCTCACGCAACATCTTCGTATTCACACCAACGAAAAGCCCTACGGCTGCGTGTATTGCCCCCGTTTCTTCCGTCAGCGAACGATTCTCAATCAACATCTGCGCATACATACCGGTGAGAAGCCCTACAAGTGCACGCAATGCGGCAAAGACTTCAGGCAAAAGGCGATTCTCGACCAACACACGAGAACGCACCAGGGCGATCGACCGTTCTGCTGTCCGATGCCGAACTGCCGACGGCGGTTCGCCACCGAGCCTGAGGTGAAGAAGCACATCGATAACCACATGAATCCGCACGCTGCCAAGGCTCGGCGGGCAGACGCCGCTAAAACTCCTCGACCCCTGCCTCCCGCCTCTGCCGTGGTGAAGCCGGAGCTGTACTTCCCGCAGTGCTACGCGCCGCCCTTCCAGCAGTTCCCGAGCTCGCAGCCCGAGTACAAGCCCGTGCTGGGCCCGGGCGCGCCGGTGGCGTGCCTGCCGGCGCAGTGACCCGCGCCCCCGCCGCGCTGGCCCCCGGCGCCTGCGCCCACGCACGCGCACGCTCACGCGCACCACGAATTCTACGGCGCCGAGCGCCTCTACAACTAAATTGTCGAGGCGCCACACATGTATACGACTCGCGGCCTGCACGAGCGCCGTGAGCTTTCAGTACCAGTAGTCGAGATATATCATTAACCGGATCGCTGTAAAACGAGCTTCGATCTGTAAATAACGTCCTGTTTATACTCTATCGGAAGGTCTGTACAGTTTCAAAGTTCATCACGAGTAGTGTTACCGTCAGGATGCGAGTACAGATAGCGTTTTTGCCCCGTAATCGTTAAGTTACCACGTAAGAGTTAGTTTTCTCGGTGATTGTGGATTCTGTCGAAATTTTCGCAGACGGTCCGAGCGGATGTTCGGGACATTAGAATTTAATACACTTCGTTGAAATCTAAAAATTAAGAATTGATCTTTTACCACATAACAATATTTCGCGATGAATGTTTCCGGCGCTACGTTGTGCCTAATTGTAATAAATATACATATTTTGTAGACGTATTAAGTTAATTTTATTTACGAGTATTAAGAGATGAAATCTGGCAAAATATGGGGTTTTATAAAGGATCCATGATGCTCAAAATACGTTAAAAAGTAACGATAAAGAATGAAATGAATTTACGAGTTAGCTTTAGGCAGAGTTTGGACGTAGCGTATTAAAAGACCAACGAAGTCGCTTCGGTGAAACAGAATCACGAATGAAAACCAAAAATGTAGGTTACCTTTTGCCATCAACATTATACTTTGTTAGTAAGTACTTACAAATGGTTCTGTTACATTAAATAATGCATTTACTCTTAATTAACAATGTGAGATTAGGTACTGAGATGTCTTCATAACACTGTAGGTGCCAAATAGTGTAGTGATTTTTTAAATTTTTTCTACCAGCTTCTATTATAGTTGGCCTAGTTTAGGTTGTTACCAATTTCTTCAACGATGTGACAAAATGAGATGCATTTAAGTGGAAAGGGTCAGACTGAGAGAGGACTGTGATAGGTAGGTTAGGTATCTATTTCGCTCATTTAGCGTTAAATCTTCGTCTGTCGAGACATGATCGAGAGTATTCCTTACGGAGTCGGGTGAATGTTTTAAATTTAATTTACTTTTGTGCATTGGATTATATTATTTGTGAGTCGACTCGATAGCGAAAATGTTTAAGTTCCTAAATTGTTTCTAAAGTTTTTTTGTTGATAGGTACGTTGTTGGTTGAATTAAACCTTCACGGAACTATCGCCGTCTCTTTCTTGACTGATTTGATAACGTGAACGATGAGTGAGATTAGTAAATTTTACCAATTTAGGTAAAGTGTGTGATGTCGCAAAGTGCTTTGTTGTAGTTTGATCCAAGGGACGGAGGGTATGCCAGAGTAAATCTTATTTCTAATTTAGCTTAGACTATCGACTTTCGAATTACCAAGGAATTCGATCATTCATCGCGAAATAACTTAGACTTTAGGGAGAATAAAAGTTTATATGAATTTGGGATCTTGTTGGAGTATTCTGGCGTGAACTTCTTTTTTAAAGGTACTTCCATTTGGAGATTCTAGTAAATAATGCTAATCAATGCATAGCGAGAATTAGTCAGCGGAATACGGTGTATTTAATACATCCGAATTTTATTCTCTATGTCTCTCTGTATTGCATATTGAATTTCATTGAGGTTATTGGATGTGATCATTCTCGTAGAGTAAGGACGACACGAACCAGGATATTCTAGCAAAATTTTTAACGTTTTAATATCTCTGTTTGTATCTATAGACAACTTATATAGCTTATTTTACAATATTGTGATGGTTTCGTTTTCCTACCGCATAATATGAACTGTTAATGAACTAAATAAAATAGTAAGTACCAATTGTGGATTTGTGAGAGTCACTTTCATCGTTTATGTACCATTTATTTATCACTGTTATGTGATCGATGCAATATTATTGTTTAGTGGGTTTATTATGTGTTGATATTACGACAAGTTTAGAGCATTGGACAGTTATGGAAATTGTATAGCTCTTAGTTGTGAACATTGGCTGACTGAAGCATGTAACGGGTTTAATGGCTGTCACAGATCTAATTTTTTTTTTGTAACATTAGTTAGTCGGTAAACAAGCATCTGATCTGCTTGTTAGTAATCTTTATACTAAATAGTTATGGGCTTTTTAACATACAAAATACCAGTGAGTTGACTTATGTCACCACTTAAAATGGTGGTATAGTCATGATCAGAAAAAGACAACACGATTTTATTAGTTTCACATTGAGTTTTAACCACTATGTAGCAGTGGTTTATATGAATTTGAATTCTAATCATGTTATTTTAAGTATGAATCTCCCATAGAACGATATTTTATTTGTTTTATTTACAAATTGATTTCTAAAGTATTAAGTTTGGTATACTTTAAGTCCTTTTGTTTTGCAAAGGAAAAGTAAAGATTTGTAACAGCTACTAACTTCATCGTCTTTTTCTATCGATCTCATTAAACCATGATTGTTTATAGCAATTCTTATAAACCACATATCGTGTGTACGAATTGACTAAGATCCCAATTAATAAAAAAATTACTAGCTGAATAAATGTCAACAAGAAAATAAAGCTATGTTCCCAACTGATGAGCGACCGTACCATTTTGTTTTGCCGTTTTAGTTTCCTATCAAACTTTCGGAGGTTTCCAAACAAAAAAAAACATCATTCAAAAGGAAATTAAATACATTTATCTTCCGTGACTAAAAAATTTCCACAATGTTTACATGTGTGATCCTCCTTAAAGCGGCGCGCGCCGGCCCTGCCTCTCAATAAAATCAATAGTATAGGATTTGGTTCAATTATATTTAACACTTCACACAAGCAGCCTTATAAAATAATAGTAAATAAGTATTTTTATACAATAAACGATATATTTTGTCCACTGGGCGGGGGCGGCGCGACGCGCTCTTGTACAAAGTTTGAATGCAGACAAACAATACAGTGCCATAGCCGAGAATTAACCTCAGATTTATATTAGATTTTTATACCGATACAAATGGATTTAATTTTTAAATATAAAACAAGAAGTGATTAAGTATACAGAGATTACAGATGATATTTTATACATTTATTACATACAATATTATTACAGAGGTAAATGTGAAATAGTGTTAACATTAGTGTCGTATTTGCAACGTGCTAAGTACCTAAGTATTTACTTGTTTATATACGAAAGAGTTGTGGAAAATAGATTAAATGAAACTGAACTCTATTTTCCACGATTTTTTTAAAATCATGTCTTAACGTGCACGTTCATTTCTCTACAGTTTTGTTTCATATCTACTTACATTCAGTGTGGTTATTATAAATACATATCATTGAAAATTTCTGGAGCAGTATTGCAAGTCAAAAATGTATTTGTTTTTATTGAAGCCGAACAATCTCCAACAAGAGTGTTAACCAAACTATGTATTTAATGTATAATGGTTCGGTTTCAATGGATCTAAATAATAGCTGTTATGAATGAATGCAGTTTTCGGTATAATCACGTCCCAGGCTGTTTCTGTTTGTATTGCTCACTGTTTTGTTAAGTTTTGCTCAATTACACGTGTATGTATTACCTATAAAGTTAAACTTATTAGTTGTTAATGTGTACGAAATGATTTTTTGTATAATATTTTGTTTTGAGAGCACGGTTTTACTTTCTTATGAAACTATTTTTAAGTGCTGAAAAGTAAGATCGTGTACCACGATCAAAGTCATAAATTTGATTTGGCAATTGTAGTTGACAGTCGAAAATTCATAGTAAACACAATGACACAATATACTATAGACCGTCCCTCCCTTGGCCAGTACTGTACGCCGTAAAAAGCTAGAAAAGTTCAACTAAATCTAGATGGCGCTCAAAATAAGCTCTAAAAAGCAGTTTAACAAAGTTTAACAGTATTTTATTGATGTGCTTCAATTCTAGTAACTATATTATTATTTTTCAAATATAAAACTTGCTTTGTATTGCTTGCTTTAAAAAAATGATTTTCAATTTCATAACTAAAAGTTATCACCTATGTTTAGGAGATGTCGTTGCAATCGATTTAAATAAACTTGAAAATAATGACCTATTTACTACGCTAGATGTCACATTTATAAGTTATTTGGTTGAATCAGAGAAACAATGCACTCATGAATGGCAACATTGCAAAAATCGTTCATATCTTCCAGTAGTTAATACGGAACGGCAACGTCGCTTGAGCCGCGTACTCAGTTCAAAAATTTAATTAATATGAATGTTTATTTTAACCGACTTCAAAAAAAGAAGGTAGTTATCAATTCGACTGTATTTTTATTTTTAACCGACTTCCAAAAAGGAGGAGGTTCTATGTTCCACTGTGTTTTTTTTATGTATGTTCACCGATTACTGCGTCAATTGTGGACCGATTTTGAAAATTCTTTTTGTATTCGAAAGGGTATGCTCCCGAGGTGGTCTCATTGTCACCATATCAGGAACTGATGATGGGATCCCAGGGAAACCGAGGGAAACCCTCATTTTTTTAGGCACATATTATGTTTTCGTATATTTTCTGAAGTTAACCCGGTATTTGCGTCTGGTAGTCATCATTTTATGATGATGAGCTGATGGTGTAAGGTACAACTCCTTAACGATTAGGAGTTGGAGTATAAATCTTTAAATATCATATGTATGTATGTTACCTTTAGTCGTATTCTTTCAAATTATTTAGGTAAGCTGATGATCGAAGGTACAACTCCTCAACGGTTAGGAGTTGGAGGATAATTCTTTCAATTTCATACGTATCTATAGACCTTTAGTCGTATACTTTCAAGTTATTTAGGTGAGCTGATGATAGAAGGTTAAACTCTTCAACGGTTAGGGATAATATGATGATTTTAATATTACACGTACGTATATACCTTAAGTTGTATTCTTTCAGTTATTCATATGGATCGTTTTATTGAGTAGACATCCACTAAGGAAGGTATTTTGGAATCTACCCCTAAGGGGGTGAAATACGGGTTGAAAGTGTGGACGAAAGTCCGTCATTTTTAAGTTAGAAACATGAAACTTTAACTTTGGGCTACTGATTAAAAATGAGTAGATACGTATTTAACCGTTTCTGGATATTATTTTACTTGGTTACACGCGACGGGACGTAATATGACCCCTGCCTCTGGTAATACCACGGCCTCACAGAAAACCGATGTGAAAAAGTGCTTGCGCTGTGTTATACCGAGTGAGTGAGGATACCGGAGGCTCATACCCCAACCTCTCCCCCCATCCCACTCCACTATGCCCCAAAGGCCGGTAACGCATTTGTCAAATTATTTTAGAAATAATCAAACTTTACAAAATATACTATAAAACAATATATTATTTTCTGTAAATAAATGCAAAAAGTCAACAACACGCGTGGTATTCCCAGGCGGTCACCCATCCAAGTACTACCCACGCCCGATGTTTCTTAACTTGGCTGATCGGACGAGAACCGGTGCATTCAACACGGTATGGACGTTGGCAATCAGTTTGTTATATTTAACGTTGAGTATCCAGCACTATGACGTCAACTCAATGTTAAGTGTCGCTACAACTTTTGGCGCGAAAAGTGCGTTAGGGAACTTCGTTCCAAAAACATTTCTGATTGTTTTATTAATAACTAGGTTTCGCCTGCGACTTCGTTCGCCCGCGACTTCGTTCGCCCGCGACTTCGTTCGCATTTAATAAAAAGTATCCTATGTTACTTCTAATACCTCTACAAGAATATGTGTTTCATGATGATCAGATTTATCAGCTAAGTAGTTTTCGCCGGAAAGCGTAACAAAGGAACTTACGTTCGCATTTTTAACATTAGGATTATTTTTAAGACACAAACCGAAAGAAAATCCTTAATTACACCTTTTTGTCATCTACAGTTGTTAATTAATATGTGCAAGCAATTCTCGACATTATCAACTCATAATTATCAAATTTTATATTTGCATACATTCACATCACGATCAACAACATTTATAAACGCCAAAAACTGTTTTTAGACATGTGTCATTAAGGACGGGAATTGCAACTGCAACATGCAACTGTATTTTATTAATTCATCAATTTTTATTTTGTTTTTTGAATCCATTAAAAAATAAAATGTCAGTCCTTAGTTCCTTACCTATGTCAATTGAGAAACATACATACAAAGTTTAAAGTGAATCCATTGAAAATAAAAAAAGTTTCAAACAATTAATAAAAAAAAAGATTGTAAAGAGAAAAGCGGTTATTTTAAAATTAAAAACAGACATTTCAATTTTATTTATTTGTGTAGATCTCTCTGACGATAAAATATTACATAAATTATGTAGGTACTAAGATAATTAATTATTTAAAAAACGACATCTAGTGGTACATTTCGCAATAATACAATGACAATAAACTTGACAGTTGACTGTTGGGTTCGTATTGGTGTTGGGGGTCAGAAAATATCGTTGTAATTCACGATTTGATGCACTTAGTGACATCTAGGGAACATTAAGCTTACTATAAATCCGCGTACAGGTCTCGCCTAGTAGAGTGTTGGTCTAGTATATATTTCGTCAGTGGTAAACAGAATAATGCCGTATCTAAACGTGCCGTCCAGTTCTGATCGGATATCCATACATACAGTTTCTACGTAATTCCTGGATGTATTCCCTGAGGATTTATTTCAATAACATTAATTAGGTTGAAGCATGTTCCTAACCTTTATAATACGTAATATTTATTTATATAACATGTCTTACCGATTACCCGAATAGAGATGCAATCTGTAATCATTTTGCCAATTCCTGACAAATACCTTATTTTCTTGGATGGAATAAAATTCCATCACACGTTTCACATCCATCTAAGGTCTTGATGAATATTAAAATTACAGCGTAAACAAAAATTCTTCTTCATATTTAACTCAACTCCGATATGCCTACTTAATTTTGTATAATTTTAAGTTATTAAAAATATTAAAAGGAGAGAATAAGATTGCATTGTAAATCTATACTTTGCATATAAACTTAATAATTATCAAAATAACGTCAATTGTATTTAATACAATTTTTTGAGCAATGTTGGTGAAACTGAACCATTGCTTTTGATAACAGAAATAATTAGTTTAGTCATGACTTGCTCCGAAAACAGACATTTATCGCTAATTCCTTCATGTGCATTTAATTGTGATCTCATGGTGAAATATAAATGTCTAAATAATATAATAATCATTGGCGGTCGCTCAAGTCGACCTACATGTTTCGTTTAATAATTATTAATAATAATTACACATATCCACATGCTTAGTAATTTTTAATCTTACAATGAAGCATTATATTGTAAGATACTGTGTACTCAACATTACCATTCGTTTTGCTAGTAGCATGTCTACATGTTCCGTTTAGTTGCACTTTGAGACAGTGTAAACGATATTTAATATTTGGATCGTTTACTTCTGTGCATGTTGACATGAGCTTAGTGTAACAAACCTTATTATTTATAAAGTTGGCTACGAATTATTTCAACGTCTTCCATTTTCAACGTAGTACTATACAATACGGCGTTTATAATTTGTGTCACCGATATATTTATTTATTTTAACATCGGGTATACAATATATTGCGACCGTAACCTCTCGACTAAGACACGTTACAGCCGTCATGTGTGTATCCGGCTTTAGTGTTATTTGCATAATTTTGTAAATGTAGTTTAAAAACAAAATCATATATCTGCAGTTAGTGCAGCACCAGTGCAATACACTTGAAATTTTTGGCGATATTATTATATAATTTATTTTATAAATGGAATAATTTTTAAAATAGTTTTTAGTGTTAATAAAATAATTGGTAGCCAACATAAAAATGGCCTATTATAATTTGATATAAAGTAAGTATACAACTTTGTACACTGCCACTCGCCAACCGCTGTCGGAAAATAATAGAATACAAACAAGATTTTTTTTATCACAATAGAGACTTGTTGAAACAGTTCCACAATAAAATAAGTGTTGTTGAATTTCATAATAAAATATGGACATATTTAGATTAATGATCTTGTAGTCTGGATTGAGTTTTTTACAGATTTTATTGAACGCAAAGTTTTTGTGACTGTTTGTATAATAATAATGAAGTTACGTCGCCTATTTAGCTTATTTTTGCTACAATACTTATTTTAAGCCACACAAATACAGTTTTTAATAATAATACAAATATACAGATTATACAATTATTATATACAATAGACATATACAATAAAGCGGTGATATTATACATATATTATTTACGAAGCGTTGTAGGCGGTGTAACTTGAAGCAAATTGGTTTCATTAATAATGGGTGCTGTTATAATTGTACATATTTATTGAATATACAATAGGCTGGTAAATTTACACTGTTGTTAGGTTTCTACATATGAACACCCGAGGCTGTCTCCAACTGATTAACTACATGACTTACTTTATTTAAAACAGAGAGAGTACCTGCCATATCTTAAAAGTAATAATTTTTAATTACCGATTGTAGCGGTAGGAAATACAAATTTATATTGTACATAGCACTATAATTTCTTTACAATGATACATTAAATAGTTACAGTTTTAATCAGTGTTGCCAGCCTCGGTCCACATGTTACAATAGAATATATTTTCTTACATACCTACAGAGACACCGAATAGACTATGTATAAATTCATTTTAGACAATCCCAGAATACAAGATCTAACTTTTTACACACAACAATAGACAACAGATTTCTTTTTTTTCCATATAATTATTAACTTTTTTTTCTAAAAAAGCAGTTGGTTGCGATATGGTCACAAAGATCCTGGCGAAAAATTAAAACGTTGGCATTTATGAAAATTAATATTATAAAAATTTGTAAATATATTTTCTAGTTCTTCCAAAATGAATAATATCAGTATTAAATACAAAATTCAACTTTGGTTAAGGTCAAAAATGTATGTGTGATCTATAGAGAATTCTCGCATTAGATTTGATGTAACGTTTAAAATATTTTTAATTATTTTAATTTACATTATTTTTCTTTTATATTGATATTTTACTTGAATTGTAATGTTCTTGCCTAGAATTGCATTTATGTTAGTTATGTTACGTATTATACGTTTGAAGTTGATACCATCGTATTTATGTATATTATAATTGTATTATGTAAGGGTTTTGTTTGTTTTTTTTTGTCATTCATAGAAGTAAAATGTTGTAAAAAGTAAGCTCGTTGTATTTTATCAAATAAACACTTTTTAGTCCAACTGAAGCAATATTTGCAGTTTTATTTATAAACTACTACCTCGTCCGGCACTTTTGTTTTTAGCAAAACAAACGCATGAACAAAAAGTAAATACCAATTAAAATGCTTAGATGGGCAGCAGGTGTAACAAGACTTTTCGGGCGATTAGTCCCCCGAGTACGAGGGGTAGCAAGGGCGTTACATCGTCAGCTGCTCAATCTCGGGAACTACGGTAAGATGTTCGTTGCCTCTACATGGGCGTCGTACCATCCACGGTCCTCTATGGGGCGCCCGTCTGGTCTAAAGACTTGTCAGGTTACTCCCGCTGTAAGACTCAACTCAGGAGTCTGCAGCGGCTGATGGCCATACGGATTATACGGGGCTACCGCACGATTTCATACGAGGCAGCCACGGTCCTGGCGCGATCTCGATATTCTGGCCGACATGGACACGATGGTCTACGACCAAATTCGTTCTGTCGGTCGGAATAACGAAGAGACAGCGCCGGGCCATGAACCCGGAATGCTACAGCGGAACGCGCATACGCAAGCGAGTGGTGAAGGATGGGAAGCCGTGGTCTCCTTCAGTGAGGATGATATCCCGCTCGAAGAAGGTCGTTAGCTCCTCAATCGTCGCCTAAAGGTCGCTGCGGTCACATCTTGGGGAAATGTGACCGCTGCAAACGACCCGGGACAGGTAATACCCCGGTGCGGCCGGGGGTGTTGTAGGTCGGCGTTCCGCCTCTTACTGTGTTGAACGGTGTGAGGCGTGACAGCGTCCTTCCCCGGGTCTGGTCACCCCAAGATGTACCCCAGTCGTGGGGTACGGCAGGAGGAACTCCAGAAGCCGCCGATGCGTTCATGGAGCTCCTCCCGACTGCCAAGGCCGCCGCGTGTTTTAGTGGGTAGACCGGTTCTACTTCTACCACACACGTCTTTCGTCTCCCCACGTAGGGTACGGTGCGAAAAGAATTACTCGCGTTAAAAAAAATTGGTGTTACAAGAATAGACGTCCGAGAAGTCCGAAATAAATACATACGTGGTAGCTTTAAAGTCGCACCAATCACCCAAAAAATCGCAACAAGCCGTCTTCGTTGGTAATGATATGTGAAAAGTTGCACTGAAGACCACGTGGTGCAAATCACACCCAGACTGCCGGAAGAGGCAGAGGCCACCTGACAATGACCTGGTGGTCAAATATAGAAAGAGACCTCAAGAAAGCCTAGTCTAGTTGCCGGCACCGACAACCCAAGACAGAAGGACTTGGCGCAGACAAGTGAGGAGACCCGATCCCCCATAACGGGATCAGGGAAGAGAGAAAAAAATATTTATAGACTTAGGAGTCTATAAATATTTTTTTCTCCCTTCCTTTCTTCTTCTTCTTCTTCTTCCTTTCTTCCTCCCTTTTGGTCGCGCCTCTGCCTGTAATTTGTTTATCGCGGTGAAGAGTAGCCTATGTCAATCCTAAAGAATCTAAGTATCTCATTGCCAAATGTCATAGAAATCGGTGGAGCGGTTGAGTCGTGAAAGCGTAACGACAGACAGAGTTACTTTCAAAGGATGTATATCCATATCCATACTATCTATATGAATGTTTTGTAGAATTGGTCAATAGAAGTCCTTCTTCAAGTGACCTCTTAAATCACAGGATGGAAATATGGGTACGAGCTCTTCGAGCTATGAGAGCCTCTCGTCTTTCCTCTCTCCCTTTCTTCGGTTTGCCCATCCTAGATTTGGTGGAATACAGCATTTGATTCGAGCCTTGTATCATATACTTTTAAGCCTCAATTGACACTACACTTCTTTCATAAATTTGATTTGGCAATTGTAGTTGACAGTCGAAAATTCATAGTAAACAGAATAATGTCATGATCAGAAAAAGACAACACGATTTTATTAGTTTCACATTGAGTTTTAACCACTATGTAGCAGTGGTTTATATGAATTTGAATTCTAATCATGTTATTTTAAGTATGAATCTCCCATAGAACGATATTTTATTTGTTTTATTTACAAATTGATTTCTAAAGTATTAAGTTTAGTATACTTTAAGTCCTTTTGTTTTGCAAAGGAAAAGTAAAGATTTGTGACAGCTACTAACTTCATCGTCTTTTTCTATCGATCTCATTAAACCATGAATGTTTATAGCAATTCTTATAAACCACATATCGTGTGTACGAATTGACTAAGATCCCAATTAATAAAAAAATTACTAGCTGAATAAATGTCAACAATAATGTCAAATGTCATAATTCCTTCATGTGCATTTAATTGTGATCTCATGGTGAAATATAAATGTCTAAATAATATAATAATCATTGGCGGTCGCTCAAGTCGATCTACATGTTTCGTTTAATAATTATTAATAATAATTACACATATCCACATGCTTAGTAATTTTTAATCTTACAATGAAGCATTATATTGTAAGATACTGTGTACTCAACATTACCATTCGTTTTGCTAAACATGCCAAGTTAATACTAGGGTAGTAGTCGTGTAGCATGTCTACATGTTCCGTTTGGTTGCACTTTGAGACAGTGTAAACGATATTTAATATTTGGATCGTTTACTTCTGTGCATGTTGACATGAGCTTAGTGTAACAAACCTTATTATTTATAAAGTTGGCTACGAATTATTTCAACGTCTTCCATTTTCAACGTAGTACTATACAATACGGCGTTTATAATTTGTGTCACCGATATATTTATTTATTTTAACATCGGGTATACAATATATTGCGACCGTAACCTCTCGACTAAGACACGTTACAGCCGTCATGTGTGTATCCGGCTTTAGTGTTATTTGCATAATTTTGTAAATGTAGTTTAAAAACAAAATCATATATCTGCAGTTAGTGCAGCACCAGTGCAATACACTTGAAATTTTTGGCGATATTATTATATAATTTATTTTATAAATGGAATAATTTTTAAAATAGTTTTTAGTGTTAATAAAATAATTGGTAGCCAACATAAAAATGGCCTATTATAATTTGATATAAAGTAAGTATACAACTTTGTACACTGCCACTCGCCAACCGCTGTCGGAAAATAATAGAATACAAACAAGATTTTTTTTATCACAATAGAGACTTGTTGAAACAGTTCCACAATAAAATAAGTGTTGTTGAATTTCATAATAAAATATGGACATATTTAGATTAATGATCTTGTAGTCTGGATTGAGTTTTTTACAGATTTTATTGAACGCAAAGTTTTTGTGACTGTTTGTATAATAATAATGAAGTTACGTCGCCTATTTAGCTTATTTTTGCTACAATACTTATTTTAAGCCACACAAATACAGTTTTTAATAATAATACAAATATACAGATTATACAATTATTATATACAATAGACATATACAATAAAGCGGTGATATTATACATATATTATTTACGAAGCGACAACGCTTCAAGTTACACCGCCTACAAAGGCGGTGTAACTTGAAGCAAATTGGTTTCATTAATAATGGGTGCTGTTATAATTGTACATATTTATTGAATATACAATAGGCTGGTAAATTTACACTGTTGTTAGGTTTCTACATATGAACACCCGAGGCTGTCTCCAACTGATTAACTACATGACTTACTTTATTTAAAACAGAGAGAGTACCTGCCATAACTTAAAACTAATAATTTTTAATTACCGATTGTAGCGGTAGGAAATACAAATTTATATTGTACATAGCACTATAATTTCTTTACAATGATACATTAAATAGTTACAGTTTTAATCAGTGTTGCCAGCCTCGGTCCACATGTTACAATAGAATATATTTTCTTACATACCTACAGAGACACCGAATAGACTATGTATAAATTCATTTTACACAATCCCAGAATACAAGATCTAACTTTTTACACACAACAATAGGCAACAGATTTCTTTTTTTTCCATATAATTATTAACTTTTTTTTCTAAAAAAGCAGTTGGTTGCGATATGGTCACAAAGATCCTGGCGAAAAATTAAAACGTTGGCATTTATGAAAATTAATATTATAAAAATTTGTAAATATATTTTCTAGTTCTTCCAAAATGAATAATATCAGTATTAAATACAAAATTCAACTTTGGTTAAGGTCAAAAATGTATGTGTGATCTATAGAGAATTCTCGCATTAGATTTGATGTAACGTTTAAAATATTTTTAATTATTTTAATTTACATTATTTTTCTTTTATATTGATATTTTACTTGAATTGTAATGTTCTTGCCTAGAATTGCATTTATGTTAGTTATGTTACGTATTATACGTTTGAAGTTGATACCATCGTATTTATGTATATTATAATTGTATTATGTAAGGGTTTTGTTTGTTTTTTTTTTTTGTCATTCATAGAAGTAAAATGTTGTAAAAAGTAAGCTCGTTGTATTTTATCAAATAAACACTTTTTAGTCCAACTGAAGCAATATTTGCAGTTTTATTTATAAACTACTACCTCGTCCGGCACTTTTGTTTTTAGCAAAACAAACGCATGAACAAAAAGTAAATACCAATTAAAATGCTTAGATGGGCAGCAGGTGTAACAAGACTTTTCGGGCGATTAGTCCCCCGAGTACGAGGGGTAGCAAGGGCGTTACATCGTCAGCTGCTCAATCTCGGGAACTACGGTAAGATGTTCGTTGCCTCTACATGGGCGTCGTACCATCCACGGTCCTCTATGGGGCGCCCGTCTGGTCTAAAGACTTGTCAGGTTACTCCCGCTGTAAGACTCAACTCAGGAGTCTGCAGCGGCTGATGGCCATACGGATTGTACGGGGCTACCGCACGATTTCATACGAGGCAGCCACGGTCCTGGCGCGATCTCGATATTCTGGCCGACATGGACACGATGGTCTACGACCAAATTCGTTCTGTCGGTCGGAATAACGAAGAGACAGCGCCGGGCCATGAACCCGGAATGCTACAGCGGAACGCGCATACGCAAGCGAGTGGTGAAGGATGGGAAGCCGTGGTCTCCTTCAGTGAGGATGATATCCCGCTCGAAGAAGGTCGTTAGCTCCTCAATCGTCGCCTAAAGGTCGCTGCGGTCACATCTTGGGGAAATGTGACCGCTGCAAACGACCCGGGACAGGTAATACCCCGGTGCGGCCGGGGGTGTTGTAGGTCGTTGTTCCGCCTCTTACTGTGTTGAACGGTGTGAGGCGTGACAGCGTCCTTCCCCGGGTCTGGTCACCCCAAGATGTACCTCAGTCGTGGGGTACGGCAGGAGGAACTCCAGAAGCCGCCGATGCGTTCATGGAGCTCCTCCCGACTGCCAAGGCCGCCGCGTGTTTTAGTGGGTAGACCGGTTCTACTTCTACCACACACGTCTTTCGTCTCCCCACGTAGGGTACGGTGCGAAAAGAATTACTCGCGTTAAAAAAAATTGGTGTTACAAGAATAGACGTCCGAGAAGTCCGAAATAAATACATACGTAGCTTTAAAGTCGCACCAATCACCCAAAAAAGCGCAACAAGCCGTCTTCGTTGGTAATGATATGTGAAAAGTTGCACTGAAGACCACGTGGTGCAAATCACACCCAGACTGCCGGAAGAGGCAGAGGCCACCTGACAATGACCTGGTTGACCACCAGGTCATTGTCAGGTGGCAATATAGAAAGAGACCTCAAGAGAGCCTAGTCTAGTTGCCGGCACCGACAACCCAAGACATAAGGACTTGGCGCAGACTAGTGAGGAGACCCGATCCCCCATAACCGGATCAGGGAAGGGAGAAAAAAATATTTATAGACTTAGACTAGACTTGTGTCTATAAATATTTTTTTCTCCCTTCCTTTTTTCTCCCTTCCTTTCTTCTTCTTCCTTTCTTCCTCCCTTTTGGTCGCGCCTCTGCCTGTAATTTGTTTATCGCGGTGAAGAGTAGCCTATGTCAATCCTAAAGAATCTAAGTATCTCATTGCCAAATGTCATAGAAATCGGTGGAGCGGTTGAGTCGTGAAAGCGTAACGACAGACAGAGTTACTTTCAAAGGATGTATATCCATATCCATACTATCTATATATGAATGTTTTGTAGAATTGGTCAATAGAAGTCCTTCTTCAAGTGACCTCTTAAATCACAGGATGGAAATATGGGTACGAGCTCTTCGAGCTACGGCAGCCTCTCGTCTTTCCTCTGTTGTGTTGTGTCCCTTTCTTCTGTTTGCCCATCCTAGATTTGGTGGAATACAGCATTTGATTCGAGCCTTGTATCATATACTTTTAAGCCTCAATTGACACTACACTTCTTTGTCAACAGCCTTTCATAGTCCACGGCTGAAAGCTGAAAATAGTAATATTCTTTCTTTCTTTCTTTCTAGCCCACTTTATCATGCTGGCCAGAAGATTGGTATAGGGTTTTTATCAAGTTTTCCTTCTTTTTACAGTGATGTAGTTGCTGCTGCATCACTGTAAACTGTTGTGTTGACTGCATTCAGTCAATGCAACAATGCAGCAGGATGACCCACACTGTGACTGCCTAGTGAGATCAAAATTGAAAATTGCTCGTAAAGGTCATTAAAGGTTCTTTTTCTTGTATTGTAGCATTCGCACCAAGCCAAAATAGGGGTGGCTGTACTACTACACTGGGACACTACGTTTTCGGATTTCGTTGTTCAATAACTCGACATAGGCCGCAGCAAAATACAATGCAAGCACGTACCTTGAACTTCCACCTTGGATCGTTCAGGAGTCGACAAAATTCCAGGGATTACACAAAATTTTAACAAAATAAAAACCGATTTCAAGGTTCGACTCGATTTCTCTTCGATGCCATCATCAGATCTTAGTGTCCTTATCATGGTACCACCGTTATGATATGTCCTTTCCATTAAAAATACAAAGAATCATTAAAATCGATTCATAAACGAGGAATTTATCCGCGAACACACATAAAAAAAAACAAATATACGGTCGAATTAAGAACCTCCCTCTTTTTTGAAGTCAGTAAAAAATTACGATATATTTTACGGTAACAGAACAGCCCCCCTAGCCAAGTTGCAAGCGTTCTTGTTTCTGCAATCGTTAACGCCTAAATTCTCGTGTGTCATTGGCTAATACTTTGTCTCAGATTACTTTATATAAGACTAGCTGTTGCCCGCGGCTCCGCCCGCGTGAATGTCGATTTTCGCGGCAAATAGTAACCTGTATAAGCTATATTACTGTAAAGTTTCATCCAAATCCGTTCAGAAGTTTTAGCGTGAAAGAGTAACAAACACACACACTCACACACATTTTGTGTTTTGTTTCTGGTAAATTATCATAACTACTAAGTTATATGTTTGTTTATATTAAAAATTATAACTCCTAATTCAAGTATTTTAAACTTAAAATTGATCTTTTACATTTTTATTATACGATAAAAAAGTAATCATATAACGTACCTATTGTAAAGTATCTTTTAAAAACTGTTTAAGAACTACCAGATGTGGATGTTGTGTTAGTTACATTGAGATGATAATTTTAGGAACTGGTCACACACACTTTTTTGGAAATATAAATACAATGTAGATTATTTATATATTATTTATTAACTTTATGCACTAAGAATGTACATCGGCGGACTTAATGCCCAGAGCATTCTCTTCCAGTCGACCTTCGGGTGGTGGAGAAATCTTATAAGGCAGGTGTGTGAAATCTTATATACATAAGAAGTCCGTTCAAATTTACAATAATCACATCATATTCAACGTTATACATACAAACATACATATATAAGTAGATATACATATACAGATTACGTATACATAAATACAACATTTATACACTAAATAATGGAAAAAAAAAACTTCGTTTAAAAAAACCGACTTAAAAACTAAAAAGTATCAAATAACTTGTATATGCTACCTATTCATAGGTTTAAAGTCGGTGCCAAGTCAAATGTAATAGTAGGTACCACACTCGCTATATTTCGAGACGAACGTCAACGACGTCACCGACGCTTCGGTTGTTTTGTTCTACGCGAAGAGCAGCTATCCCGCTCAAGGTCACGCCATATCAGGAGATATGGTGGCCATGGGACCACATGAGGAGCATACCCTTTTGAATACAAAAATAATTTTCAAAATAGGTCCACAAATTGACGGAGGAGTAATCCGTCTACATTCATACATTAAGAAAAAAAATCGCTTAAATTGAGAACCTCCTCCTTTTGGAAGTCGTTTAAAAAGGACGGTAAGCTATATATTAGAAAATTCTGCCAGTTCATTGAGAAAGAGCTCATGTACTTTATTTTTGAATGTATATCGGTTAGTGGACATCCTGATTTCGAGCGGGAGCGCATTCCAGAGTATTACTGCTCGAACAAAGAAGGAACAGTTCACGAAGTCGGAGTAATGAGACGGACATGAGAGAAGCAGATTATTAACTGAGCTAGGATTTCTATCGTGATTAGAGCACAGGTATCGGAAATACGGAGCAAGGTAGGTAGGTAAGGATGGCGAGTTGAGAAATGAAAATAGGAAGGTAAGTGCTCGCTGATTGCACTGTAGGCGAATAGGTAACCATTTTAACTGGGAACGCAAAGCAGACACATGGTCATACTTTCGAATATTGAAAATAAATCGAATGCAGTTATTAAGAAGACGGTCAAGCTTGTTAAGGAGGTCTGCATTCAGGTCGAAGTAATGCACATCACCATAGTACATTCAGTGTTCCGCAAACTTTTTGGTTTCAAGGTACATCTAGGAAGATTAAAAATTTTGGAGGTACACCATAATTTAAAAATATTTTTAAGTAATAAAAAACAATGTTTCTTATTAGTCACAAAACTATATTTTTATTTTACACTTTAATTGAACATAGGCGGTCTCATCTTTCGTCGATCGTCTTGAGGCGTTCCCTTTTTTGTTTTTTACTGTGGTAAGAGTTAAAAATCCTAATCCACATAACTTTAAAATTTTCTTATCTAGTTTTCTGGTTAGGCAGATTTAGACAAAATAAAAAGATCTCAGAAATTACAGAATAAAAAATTAAAAGTCCTCAGAAATCAGAACAGACTTGTCTATAAGTAAATTCTGAAAGCTGCAGCACTTTGAATAGGAAGGGATGAATAGAAATAGGGCGAAAATTTTCAGGAAAGGAAGAATAGGAATACGGTGAAAATGTTCAGGAAGAGAAGAATAGAAATGGAGCGAACATATTCAGGAAGGGTAGAATAAAAATAAACTTCGTACCGCCATATTTACATATCTGTCTCAGCTGGTCTCAGCTTCCTACAGGCAGTGTACAGTCGCGGACAAAGAAAAAGACTTTTCCCGTTATTAAAAAAAAAAATTAAATTAAAAAAATTTAAAAAAAAATCTATGTTCGACCTCGTAGTATGAACTCAAATCGTGCCAAGTTTCATTTTAATCCATTCAGTAGTTTCAGCGTGATGCGCGGCCAAAATACAGACAGACGTCGCGGACAAAAAAAAAGACTTTGCCCGCTATCTTTTAATTTTTCTTATACACAAACCTTGTCCTAACAATAAGGTCCTACACATAAAAAAAGAATCATTTAATTTGGTGCAGCCGATCGGAAGTTATGCGCGTACATACATTTCGGCGATACATTTTTATATAAATAGATATGTTGATACTGAATTTTAAAAATGTTATCTAATATCTTTACCATTTTTATTTGCATTCTAAACAGTGACAACCAACAAAATATGTCAATACATTGACAATTTCTGAATGAACCAACAATAACAACCATCAAAATAATAATATTAAAATACGCGATAATAATTTATAATTAATATGTGGTGTCTATTTAAAACCCTTAATTTCATTCGTGTAATAATATATGATGCCTATTTAAAACCCTTAATTTAATAAGTGCTTCAATTTGACAGTCAAAAGTTTGACAGGAAAGTTGGTAGAACAGTTTTTTTCAGGCAAAAGGAAATTGTTGTTTTTATTATCTTCCCCGCAATTTTTCCATATTTTCTCACCGTTTAAACCTTCCCTGAACCACGGCAAACATTTCAAAACCTAAATCAGCTAAAACGGCCCGGCGGTTCTCGAGTTTTAGCGAGACAAACGAACAGCAATTCATTTTTAGGATTCCGTGCGAAAGGAAAAAAACGGAACCCTTATAGATTCGTCATGTCTGTCTGTTTGTCCGTCCGTATGTCACAGCCACTTTTTTCCGAAACTATAAAACCTATAATGTTGAAACTTCGTAAGTAGACGTATTCTGTGAACCGCATTAAGATTTTCACACAAAAATAGAAAAAAAAACAATAAATACTTAGAACTGAAACTCAAAAATTTTTTTTTCATCAAACCCATACGTGTGGGTGTGGGTAGGTCTTCGAAAATGATATTGAGGTTTCTAATATCATACTTTTCTAAACTGATTAATTGCCCCCCCCCCCTGTAACTTCTAAAATAAGAGAATGATAAATCTAAAATAAAATATATGATGTACATTACCATGCAAACTTCCAACGAAAATTGGTTTGAACGAAATCTAGTAATTAGTTTTTTTTTAATACGTCATAAATCGTAAACTGCAATTTACCTTTCATTCAATCAACACAAATATAAAAATAAAATAAAAATTGTATTGCTACTTGCTGCTGCGGAACCCTTCATGGGCGAGTCCGACTCGCACTTGGCCGCTTTTTATAGGATATAAGAGAAGAAGAAGATATACAAATTGTTTTGTCAACTTTGCAAATTTTTTCTAGTAATCTATTACTGTAAAACCAGCAAATTAAATACAGTCTACTGAAAAGTCGTCTTCCTTCATACATTTGGACCTTGCTCCTTTACAATGACCATTTAACGTTATTATGGTATTTTAGTTTTTGGTTCAGAATCGATTAGAGCGTCCTCCCAAAAAAAATCTAAATTTCTCTAATGTACAGAATTAATGTTTTTTTTTTTATTATACCTACTTTAAAAATTAATCATATATAGATTACTCGTATATAGCATAGGTACATCCTACTGTGCAGTTAGTGTTACTTAATTCCAATAGAGGTCGCTGTTAAGTTTAGAAACAATTTTCAATAAAATTTCATTGCTTCAGTAACGATTAGAGAGCCCTCCCGATAAAACATCTAAATTTCTTTAATGTACAGAATTGATCTGTTACATCACATTTTTATTATACGTTCAAAAGAAAATCATATTACGTACCTATTGTAAAGTTAGTTACTTGATTCCAAGAGATGTCGCTGTTTTAAGCAAAGAAACAGACAAACTCAACGTCTGTCTACAGATTTATTATACGTGATATATGTATAAATAGATCACGGAACAATATTTAAAGTACTTGCTATCTAGCAAAAAAAGAATGAATGAAATCACGTGTTATTGAATTACAACCAAGTACATATTTTGACTTTCATCCCTTCTCTCCAGGAAACCGTGCCGAATTTATGGATAGAGAGATTTCGATAAATCAAATACTTAATGCTACACCGAATTATACGTAATAGTTGTTCGTAAAACGTTTCCACTATTATTTTGTACTTTTACGTTGTCTGACTCTGCACAATCTAAGTGTTATTACGTATGGCTTCCAAAAGATGTCGCTACGTGTTGTATTTCGTAATGATAAATTCTTTATATTTTTTTTTCCAATAGATAGAGATATTGTGATAAATTAAAGAATTAACGCTACAATCTTCAGCGTATCTCCTTTCTAACAAAAAAAGAATTATTGCAATCGGACTACTCGTTAATGAATTACAATTAATTACACATTTTGACTTTCATCCCCCCTCACAGGGAAACCGTCCGGAATTTCGGAATAAAAAGTATCCTATGTCCTACCTCGGAGTATGAACTCAAATCATGCCAAGTTTCATTTGAATCCATTCAGTAATTTCGGCGTGATGCGCGGCCAAGATACAGACAGACAGACAGACAAAAATGAAAAAAAAAATAGGTTTGGTTTCAGTATCGATAACAGAGTGCCCTCCAAAAAAAATTTTCAAAATATCTTCAATGTACAGAATTTGACCTGTTACATTTTTATTATAAGTATAGATATGTCTTTGTTAGAGAGGCTTAGGGTGCGTCGTCGAACAGTGAACCAGCTGTTTTTCTAAGTCGTATAACTTGTTAGAAAATAATGATAAGAATGTTTTTGGTGTCATTTGCACCATCTTATGGGAAAAGTAGGTATTCGTAGACTGTGTAAGGAAACTCCAACCAATCGTTCAGTAACAATTTATTTATAAACATATTTCATTAAATAAAACTACTTTTTTTATATGAGCCTACCAAAATGACTACTCTTTCTGTTAAAAAGGATGAGCAGCATCCAAGAGTGGTGGTCACCATACTCATTGCGAATGCAGACAATGCAACAATGCAGCATAGTGACCCAAAACATGGCGGTCTATTGAGATTGTCAGTCATTGGGCCTCCAGTCTCACTCACCAACGAAACACGACAGCATTTTATTGTCATTTTAAGTTGGTCTTCTGTGCGAGGTTAGTACCACCCCGGTCGAGCCCGTTCGTGTTCGTACATTGTATCATAAACTATATATCTTCACGTTTATTTAGCTTCGCAACCCTCTCCTGGTTCTTATAAATACACAAGTCCATGAAAGTCAAACTTAGTAGTAAACAGTGACCAAGCATGTCTTTTTGCAGGTCCTTCTGCGATCTGAACATCTCTTGCAGGTCCTCGGGAACATACGCGTGTGAGTTCTTTGGTGATCTCTCTTTTAACTCATTTAGAAGCATGGTTACTGTCTGTTCTGTTGAGACCCTCTCGTTCCCGACTAGAGTGCCATATAACCTTAAAAATAATGCAGTTTTAATATCCCCTGTTTAATATTCAGTTCGTTTGTAGTAGTTATTTTGACAAAAAAAAACTGGCTTATCTAGAGATTATTTTCTACTTTTTACTTAGGGTTTTTAGCTTTATGGAATGTTTTTTTTTTACTTACATTAAGTTCTAAAATAAGTTTTGGCCGGTATTTTGTACGAGCTCCTTTAACAGTTATAAGGTAACATAAGTTTTGCACCAAAGGCAATTTCACTATGGAGCGTTTCCACTTGAGAACTGGGTGTTTATTGTTTAAGCATTTTACGTAAAACAAAAAACTGGGACCAATTTTAATAATTATCAAAATGTCAATTTCAAATTTAAGGCAACAAAAAAGCTTTCAATCAAAAAATCGTAAACCATTGCACTTCATGGCAACTGGCAACATCATATGCCATGAAAATATAAGTGTTCTTTGAAAAGTATTTTGCTTATGTCTTAATGATGTTGTTTATCAATGGGTTAACTATGTTGAACTGTGTTTGTGATTTACACATATAATTCCTTTCTTCACTATTTAATATAACTTGTTACTAATGTTTGCATGCTGTGGTCTCCCGTAATTGAGGGAGTACACCGAGAGATTAATGTAATGTTTTATTCTAAGTTATAGTTGTGTATAGCTTAGTTGGAGACCCTTAACCTGTATAAATAAATAAATAAAGCCGGTTTTTTATTCAAATTTCAAAATTTAGTTTAACGCCATCTATGATTTTGTAAATGTACTATTTAAGTACTAAAGCAGTTCTGTAACCACAAAATGTTATTCTCATATCACACCTAATTCTAATTTCGAAATTATTACGGGAGTAGAAGAAAAAATATTTCAAATCATATACTAACCTGTATGGAAGGGTGGGCCTCAAGAAGTATACTTTTTGTTGTAATGTGTCATCATCCTTCTCATCATCAATCGATCTGAGAACAAACAATCAAAAGCATTGTTAGTGTTTAACCATGAATTGACCAGTAAAAGACAGAAGGGAATTCTTTTGGAAGAGATTCACTGTAAAAATGATGTAGGTAGGTAGGGAAACCCATGAAATAAAATTCGAAGAAGGTAACATCTGCCCCAGTGTTTTTATACATGCCCTGCAAATCAACGTGATCGGAAAAACCATCGTGAAAACTTCTCCACCGCTGTAAAATAGAGGGGGAAAATTGCTATTTTCTGAATTGATTGAAATTAATGAATGACCGAAATAGGAGTGCTTCGAAAGATCAGTTTACCATTCATTATACTCACCGTTGATGACTCCTGGCGTTAATGAGAGCGACAATCATGGAGACCATCTGCGCTTTCTGTAGATTGACAGCCAAGACCTTGGGGTTGTTGGGATCGCTGCCGGCCGCTCTGAGTGTTGTCGCCTCCGCTTTCATTACATATATATCTGCTGTGGGCAATTGTTGAGTAATGCGCCAAGCCTGGTGATATGAATTTCAATCTTTATAGCACTCCAAAATGGTCTTAAATATAGATATGGTGATAATTATAGACCCTGTGTGTTACGGTAAACACAGAATATAAAAAAAGTTCATTTATCCAAATAAATAAAATTTAAGTGTGTGTTTGTTATTACAAACTACCAAATTTTCACTAAATGCATATGAAAGTATGTATATACAGTCGTTACATCAATAATTTTTGTCTGTCTGTCTGTTCGGGTAATCCATGGAACCCCTAGACGGATTTTGACAGGACTTACATGTATCCATTTTTAATGAGTTTGATCTCTCTATTTTATGTCAATACTATGTATATGTCAGTAGGTTGGCGATCTAGCCCCATCTAGCAAATATAAGCAGTACTACATGTTAACTACTTATTGAGCATTATAACACAAGTTGTACATAGACAACATTTATTGGATCAATGTCAAAGCCGGAAAGTCAATGACTGCACGAATGACGTAGTGGATTAAAAGGTCAGCTCGCTTTCTACTGCGTTGAGAGTTGTGGGTTTTGTGGGCAATTTGTGGACCACACAAATACTTTGTGTGGTCCACAAATTGTTGTTATGAGTTTTTGTGTCTGTTTCACGTATGTTTGTAAAGTACCCACGACATAGGAATATTCTTAATGCGTCTAATGTTGTCTTCAAAAAAACTCGTAATAAGAATTTGTTCGAAAATCGATAGTCGATGTCGATCTACTCTAGATCTGAAAAATAATAAATAAACATTTCGGACACACAACGCCATCTAGTTCCAAGCTAAGCAGAGCTTGTGTTATGGGGACTGGGCAACTGATATATGTAAATACATATTACTTTTTTAAATGCAATGTTAGAAAATATAATATCGCAGTAAAATATAGCCGACAATTAGCCTTCTGAATGCGTAATAGTCCGCTAATCGTAGTTTTCCCATAGAGCAACAATAGTTATTTGTTACACAAGAGTGCAAAGTTGCTTTTTAACCGCGTGCTCAATTTTGGTAACCGGATTCTAAAATAGAATCCTGAGCGTTAGCAAGGAAATCAAAAGAGCACGAGGTGAAAAATATTTGCACTCGAGTGCAACACGTAACTTTTCATCCCACCTCAGCGAGGAAATGACTAAATGCAAAAAGAAATGGGCGCGGGCAAAGCAAATTAAAAAAAAACTACACCAAGATGGTTCCGAGTCTGAGATTTTAACAAATAAAAAAAAGTTGTATGATAAATTCGGCACCATGGAGGTAGAAGTAAATAGGTTTAATGATGTTTTAAATTTACAAACTTAGTGCACACGATGTTCTAAATAAGCCTATGGGCTTCGGAATGTTTTGTTTTAATTATTTTGTGAGAGTTGGTAGTGACAGGCGATTGTTTTGTATCATCAACAACTCATAACGTCCCACTACTGGGCTCGGGTCTCCTTTCAGAAGATGGGTTAAGGCCATACGTCCCCACGCTGGCCAAATGCGGGTTGGGGACTGGCAAGACAATGTTGTGGCTACGGCAGGCTACGTAATCTTGCCGTTGGATGTTTTTTAAGCCGCCCAAAGGCCTCCAACTAAACTTCACTACTGTTATCCTACGATAACATTGAGTTTTTTTTCTGATTATAGTTTTTTTTTTTACCTCACACACACAACGCCATCTAGTCCCAAGCGAGCTTGTGTTATGGGTACTAGACAACTGTTATAAATACATATATACTTTTTTTTGTAAATACATACATATTATACATAGAAAACACCCAAACTCCGAAACAAATATTTGCAGATCATACAAACACTTGGTTCGAACCGGGCATCGAACCCGAGACCTCAAGCACAGCAGTCGCACACGCTACCAGTACGCCACCGAGGCAGTCATTACCGATATACGAACAGCCGAGACTGACTGCTTAACGTGACCTCTGAATCACGGAGACGTTCATGGTGTCATGCCACCAGCGGTCAGTGGTCATTGTTTTGTATATGAGTCTAAAATGTGTGTGTGGCCATCGCCCCCACCTCCTCCTCACCCTATCCCTCGCATTAAAAGACGGACTGTATTGTGTCGAAAAAAGACGCAATGGCTACTCCTCTACGTTCAGAGGCCCGTGTGGCTCTGTGTGGTCTTCCAGTCAGTCAGTTTAAAGAATGTATGGTCAACAACTTAATACCTACAAAAAATACTTACAAGATTTAAAATATCAGTTATCTGAAACCTCTTGCCTTCGGGATAATCTATGCCATAATACTTCCATTCCACTACCTCATAATTGTTCTTATTTATAAGTGTCCAGCACACGGAGTTAACTGTTACATACACACTTGAAATATTCTGACTATCCTAAAAGAAAAAAAATCAATAATATTATAAAGCTGAAGAGTTTGTTTGTTTGAATGCACTAATCTCAGGAACCAATGGTCCGATTTCAAAAATTATTTCAGTGTTGGATAGTACATTTATCGAGGAAGGCTATAGGCTATATATTATCACGCTACGACCAATAGGAGCGGCGCATCAATGAAGAATGTTACAAAAACGTGGGAAAATAATCACACTACGGGCAATAGGAGACGCAAACGGGGTTGCGTGGGTCCGCTAGTTAAATAATAATGTGTACAACGCAATAAAATACCTTAACAGCACTGGGACTTAAATTAGGATGTAAAAATTGTCCTTTAATCTTGCTAGAAGTATTTTTTTCTTTACACGGTCCATTTAATATGCTAGTAAACAGTTTTTTGGCAGACCTCTCAGAGAAACCTTCCACATATTCTATGTCAGACAGTGTTTGGATCTGTCCATTATTGTTCCGATACTCTGCAAACTTCTTCAATTTCACTTTACTTATGTCGTAACTGGAAGCAGAATGAAAAGTGGATGATCAAGAGTTACAAGTGCATCCCAAAGATAGGGGACAGCGAGTTTAGGACTCTGGTAAACTGACCAGTGAAAATATACAAAAGAATTGATTCATCACATCAATAGCTTTTCTAACAGCCCACTGCAGTCCATAGGCCTATCACACTGGCTGGTGGGTTTTAAGTCTTCTGTAGTCTCCCTTACTTGGCTCTCACCCTCACATCCTGTGATGAATGTGGGTAGTGACACTCCGTATTCCAAATCCATTACATCACAGAATTGATTAATATGGTTAACTGTGGCAATAAAATGTGTTCATCACACAAAAATCTGTCATGGGTGGGTATCGAACCCAAACTCTGGCTTAGCAGTCAGAATCAGTAACCACTAGACCAATAGGCTTGTTAAAAGTAACATTTATTATTTTATTTAACAGTTTCTGATAACATACCTTTTATCTTAGTATTGTACATGCATACCTGATAATATGTGTGGCGCGTTACTTTGTACTAACTGGGCCAGACAATTAAATTTAATACAAAATTTTAACAAAAACAAAACGACTTCAAGAACTTGACCAAGTTTAAATGGGGCAACACGGGTAGCATCAGCTGTCAAATAAAAAAGAATGATCAAAATCGGTTCACCCATTCAAAAGTTCTGAGGTAATAAACATAAAAAAAATCGGTTATAAAATATTAACGTGTTCAATTCATCTGCGCGCTTACAGAAGAGCGCTACGCTTACTAAAGTAAATGTAAGTAATGATTGCACACGGGCGCTTCACGGGCTAGAGAGCTTCTGTTCTCGACTGAGTTAACTTAACATTAAGTTTAAGTGTTAACACCTTATCTAAGATAAACAGTGTCTATGGAGGTAAAGTGATTAGGCCAAGTACGTTTTGTCCCTCACACATCATGTATTTCACATGCGTACCTTGAAAGACTTTCCATATCGGAATTGTTTATTACTTGTATTATTTTATTTTTCTCATCTTCTGTGTATTTGCTATTTAAACAATCGCTTGAATAATATTTTGAAAACGTCACCACTCTGCAGTTGCAATGTAACAAGTTCTAAAAAGAGTACATTACGAAAAATATGAAAATGTTACACAACTATGGTTGGAACCGAAATAATTTAATAAATATTACAGTACTGACATAAACTGCTTTCTTTGAATGATGAATGAGATTGTACACCATTTTTAAAAACAAAGGAACTAGTTTATTACTTTAATTAAATAACTTTATAACATTACAAGCAGTCAATTGAATGCCTTTGTTTACAATCTACATAACCTTTAAAACTTTAGAATTTCAGATCAAAACAATGTCAATCCCATGGGCTCTGTCTACGGCACAGAACACATGGTCTACGGTCAAAACACTAAAACAAGTGTTTCAGTTCCTCAGTGTTACTAGTATAAAACAGTATATGTCCTTGAATTATTAAAAATCTTTCCTACACTGTATCAGATTAAATTAAGAACACTAAAAAACTTAATGTGTTATTTTATTTAATCTTAATACTTCCTTAAATGTGATAGTTCATTTAGATTATTTTAGATGAATGTATATCAGAATAACTAAACAGCGTTTGAATTTACGGGAAAAAGCTAGATAAAATAAATAGATAAAAAGTCTGTTACGATGAAAAACTCATATTTCATATAAAATCAGAATCCAAATTTCAAATTCATGTAGGATCACTAACCCAAAAAGACCCAAGTTTATGGCTCAAGTTAACGTTGGGTCGCACGCCGCGTCGGTGACTGACAGTGACAATAGAAGTGTCATCTGACAGCAGATTGCAAAGAACGAGATGAAAAAAATAAAACTTTTAAAATCTTGCAACTTAGTTTAGTCTAGTTTAGTTTATTTATTGACCTATTTTACTGATTTAAAATCCGAAGTCTTGTACACTTGACTGTCACTGCCATCTATGACTTTTGTTTTAGAACTGTTGAGGAAACGAGTGGTTATCAGTTTCTAATTTTTGTAGATGTCACTAGTAGAGAAAAAAACATTTTTTACTCTAAGTTTGTTAAAGTTTGAGTTGTGAGTCTGTCGATAAAAGGCTTACGATACATTTTAAATTCAAAGTACAAGTTTCACACAGAAAGAATCGTCATAATAAAGACAAGGTTGTTCAAAATATAAAGTCACAAGCAGGTAGTTCTAAATTTGTTAAGGGATTTATCTTGGGCGAAAACAAAAACTAAAACCAAATAATAGGTAGTAAAAGGATAATAACATTGCTGGTAGTTTTCAGGATCAATTGAAAAAGTAGGAAAAACTAGAAAATACGTTTAAAATAATATTATCTAAATCATCAATCCTACTAATATTATAAACGCGAAAGTTTATCCTACTAATATTATAAACGCGAAAGTTTGTAAGTATGGATGGATGGATAGATGGATGGATGTTTGTTACTCTTTCATGCAAAAACTACTGAACGGATTTGGATGAAACTTTACGTAATATAGCTAATACATTAGAATAACACATAGGCAGTAGCCTATGTGTTATTATTTGCCATGATACGACATACACGCGGGCGGAGCCCCGGGCAACAGCTAGTCCTTAATAAATTTAATAAATCAGTTTATGGTTACCGTACAGCACGTAGCCACGTGGCGTGATAATGACGTAGAGTTTCGTTTTCTTTAAAAGGAATATATTTTATGAAATACAGTAAATCATCTTAGAAAGTGACAATTTTCCGCGTCTAAATAGTTACCTATTTTCGACAGAGTTCGAATCACTTTTCAAATTACGAAAATAAACAAAATACGATCAAATGGAATTCGAAAAAACAAAACAGTAGAAACTGTCAAAAAACTAGATTAAAATAGTATAAGTAAGACTTTTGGTGTCTTGTTCAAGAAAATCTTGAAAATCTAGGTACCTGAACATTCAACGGGCAAAAACTAGAAGAAAGAAGTTTATCGGTGAAGTGGATAAAAAGGGTAAGCATGGAAAAGAATTTATATTGCGTTTTAGAGAGTTAGAATGAGACAACGATTGTGACGCTTTCTCTACAAGTCGCGAACCGACAACGTTGTACAAAATGGCGTTTTCGTGCCACATCGTATTCATTCGTGTTATCATCGTTAAACTCACACATAAACATTTTAGTGTGTAGATCTAAGTAGGTATATTGTATATGTACAGTCTTCTTTTCTTCGAGAGAGTTCGTTTACGGTCAGCGCTCTCATTCTGGCTACACATTCTGCTTACTGGTAAGTTTAGTTTTTAGAGATCTATTAGAGTTCAGCATTTATTTACTTCAGAGTATAGAGCACTTCTGGAATCCTACGTACCTACCTACTTCATTTACTAATTAGACAATGAAAAACGGTGGACTACTTTATTCAGAAGTAGGTAGTCAGAAGATTCAAGTCCGTTACCGCGTTCTCAAAAACGCTGTAACGGACTCAATCTTCTGACTTCCTGTATTTTTTATTAAATGGACTGAATCAGATTGTTACTCTGTCACCCTTCGATTTCAGTCCTAAAATTTCAAGAAGATGTGGATTTTCTTGGATATTTTCTTTGAAAATCTTAATATGAAAGAGGAATAAGTTTTTAGAAAGAGTAAAGAAATAGTACGTTTTTTGTTCAGAGTCTCATTTTTTCCACTTAAGAACACGGAAGTGCAGCTTTTACACCTATGCAGCTGAAATATGGGTACAACGGTACAATCTGGCACAATAAATACAGTAAAGTCGATATGACCACCTGGCAACGTCGCAATTTTATACAATAATAATTCATAGTTATAACGTGGACATGGCGGCAGCGCTCGATGATGTCGTCTTGATGGACAGCGTTTTTAAAAAGCAAATTTTCAATTATTGTTGAAGTTGGCATTTTAATACCAACGATTTCTGCCAGTCTGCCCAAAAACTGCATGCGCAGTACAATATTCTTGATGCAAACCGGCTAAAAGTGGTATTAACGCGCATGACATTGAATACACATTGATATTCTTGCTGGCAGAACCGTCACGAACTCGCCTTTGGCGACGTTGCCAAACCGCTAGTGGGCGCTGTCACTTTTATATGCATAGAGAGCAGCAGACTACATTTCTGCCGTTACTGTCTGTTGCCTGCTCTATTGATCCTACGTGGTTTCTTCAGAAATTACGATATCATTTTCTTCAATTACCCATGAATTTTTTCTAAGAATATCATTCTCTACTGTCTCGGGTAGGCTCATTGAGACTCTTATCCTTACTTAATTGTTGAAAATCCGATGCTTAGTCAAATTTTGTCATTTTCTAATCTCTTCTAATGTTCTAAAATTAATATACTTATCTACATACATATATTTATACACGCATAATTATCAATAAAATTGCTTTTCTGAGTAATAGTTATAAAATGTACCTTATGCTTAGGCAGCCTACATTGATATTGCGTTATAAATATTACGTCAATGAGGCGAGTTCATGTAGTCCGCCATTTTGTTTACTGTCAAGAAAATTTTGAAGCATTTATAATAAATTCTGATGTAAAACATTTTTTTTCTTACGCTCTTGGTTATTTATCTGTTGTGTTTAGTCTTTTCTGATTATTTCTCCGTCTTGTGCTCTTATAGTTCTGTTGTTTTATGGATATCTTATTACCGTTAACTCTACTATTTTATTGTAAATGTGTAATGTTATTTGTAATGACTTCTGAATCTAAATGAATTTAAAATAAATTATAAGAATAAAAATTGATATTTCTTTAAAATGGCAAATAATATCGTCAGTGGGTTGGTGTCGCCGTCAAGTTCGACGTTTTGTGATCTTTGTTTAGATGAAAAGTCTGATTGTTGCATAAACATTGAAGTCCGCGCTAACATCATCTAAATGCGAGCTTCTATTAAGACAGCATTGTATCACGAACATTACGTTACTAAAGTCGAATGTAAACAGAATTGTTTAACAAAATATTTGGTTCAAATAAGATAGGCCAAAATAAAAATATTTATTTTTGATAAAGTTGATTATCTTCTTGTAGATGTTCAATATTATTATGTCGTTACATTTGCTTTACTAGAACAGTATGATTATGGTACTGTAAATTAAGAATGGTCCTTGCAGCAATGTTGGGAAAAGACCACACCAGTAGTTGAATGACTTATGACTAGGTTTGTATTCGGACTTTATCGATAGTATGGCCAGTTGCTACTACCGGAATTATCTTATCAGGGATAGTAATACTTATAAAATAGAAATGTATTTATTATGTATAAGTATAGTAAGTACATATAACTACTTTCGTTGTCATATTTGATTGCTTAAAATGTATTTTTAAAAATCAATTAAACATTAATTATCATACCTATCTGGAAACTTGAATCATATGAAGCATTCAACTTTCGATAGCAAGGTAAAGGTAAATAAAAGGTATGATGAGGATCTGTTAGATATCATTTTAGTTTTAATGTAAATGAGACCAAATCGTCGTATTTTTATTGGCCAGGAAACGGCAAATATGATTTTATACTTTCTCTAGTATTTTATCGTAAACTTTAAGTTTGGTACTGGAAAGTATTTTGGACATTTACTACTATACATCTATTTATATGATGACGTATTACTGACGTTTCTGTTAGGTCGTGCGCGTTCGGAACTGATCGGGCGATCTCGGCAACGAGTCAAACGACTCACTCGGCCCGACTCGGACGGAGTTTTACGTAAGAACGGCAACGTCGCACGTTCTTTCTTGATATGCCAGTTAAATAGTTGCTTTGCTATTATTTCGTTATTTTGTTTTTAGTTACTATATTTCCTTCCCAAGATGTTGCTTCAAAAAGTTTTATGTACCTATTGTACCTAACTTTGAATTAAACAAAAATGTACCTACAGAATACTAAAACATATCCTTCCAATATGTATTGCAGGATAAAACAAGATAACAGGCAAGGACAGACGTTCGTTGATAGGATTTCTTGTTGGGTTATTTTATTATGACTTTGGCATTCAAGTTCTTTTTCCTGAATTTAGGCAAAATTGTCATGACAGGAATATGGCAACCTACTTTTATTCCAGATGCTAAGTATACCTATCGTCAATGAAGAAATAGACTATTAGAATTTTCCTTACCAAAAGTTTCGGAGTGGTCATAAAATACCCTCTTTAACAGAAGTAGAACGCAAGAGAACGAACAACCATTATCGTAATGTGACCTCGCTGTAATAAAGCACAGGGTAATACGCGAATGTAGAAGCCGCATTTAAGCCGTACTGTCGACGATGTTTCTATCCCTTTCACTCGCACGCGGTTTCCATATAAACGTTTCCTTACCTGGCCGCCGACTGTGCTGCACGGCGGCAAAACACGATTCTCTGTAGTAACACTACTCTGTAGTATTAGTTCGTGTTCGGCTTCGGTCTGCGATTCTTGTTGGCAATAACGGCGGCCATTTTCTTCTCTCTCTGTCTGCTGTCAGTGTTGCTCCGGACGCGGAACAGATCACCCGTATGTCGACGTGTTTTACATTCTTCTTCATAAATCTTCTACTCCTGCGTTCTCCTACTCAGTCATTTCGGTGAGTGAATAGTAAACAAACATTTGAATTTTGTTATTGTGATCAAAGTTAATTATTGACGTTTTATTTATTCTGATTATGTTCTTTTTTTATAATTTATTGTTTAATTGATTTATAGAAATTATCAGATTTTTTTTGTTGAAACAATTGTCTTGTTTTTGGTTTACGGTTGATTTTTGAAATGGATGTTGTTGATGTTTTTTGTAAACAGTGACATTTTTGACGGCGCTTGTCAAATTAGGCCAAGGGATTACATCACATTTTGATCTTTACTATCGATAATTTGATAAATTTTTGATTATTATTTAAAAATATTTTCTGTAAATGAATTAATGAACTTATCTATATTTTGTATAAATCAGTGAATTTATACACAAAAACAAAACAATTCGATTCGCGACCGTCTAGGCCGTTCGACCGTTTTATCCAACTAATTTGTTTTATCATAAAAATGATGCACAGTTTTGTTATCATCATTGGAAATTTCCTGAATCTTTAATTGATTCTTCAAGTTGGACACACATGCACCTTTTTCAAATTTCGGATCCGTAATTTTACTGCGAGAGTCACATGTTCACGAGCTCTTAGCTTTTGTGCACCTCAATTGATCGAGTTGGGGGGAAATTGGGTATCAAGAATCGCAATAAACTTGATGCTGGAAAGCACCATGTATCCTTCTCATTAGTTTTGCATCTGAATTACGTCATTTGTACGGTTCGCAAAAATGGACTGTAAAATAACAAACATTTTCCTTTTTTCTAATGAGTTTGACATGTTACTAATTGTATTGTATTTCTTCTAATTTATGTTACGTCCCTGGCTTAGGTGTACTGGTCTTTCTGACTCGTGTCTTCATAGACATGAATAATCCATTCACAGTCTATTTTATAAATACGCTGACCAAGGTTTTTTATGTAGTCAAATTCTAACAAACTTAAATATGTATTTAAAAACTCATTCTTTATTGATGTTCCTAATACTACAGTTTGTGGTTTCCAACAATTATTTGTAATGGATTTGTAGCATGACAGCCAGGTTATCGTTCAATAGCTTCACAATCAGCTTTCCACCATCATGACGTTCGGCTAAAATTCGTTAGTCCTCCCGGGAGTATGTGCGTCTCTGTCTCGAGCACGCCGCGCTCGCCAAGAGCGACTGCGATAGTAGGTTCACTTGTTTCGCCTTTTAAGCTTGGCGATCAGCCTTGCGTTGCGTTGCACTAGACTCAGTGGGGAATTTATTTCGGTATCGCGGTGAAACGGACGACCGCCATTTTGTATTACTCTCTTGTGCATGAGTACTTTTTTTTTACTACATTCTACTGTTTTTATATCATTACTAAATTGAGCAGAATCGGCATTACGGTTTTTTTATATTTGTTGAAACAAATGTAAAGTTTTTTTAAATCTATTATTATTATACTCCTAAACGATTTAAAAAATTGTATATACATAACTATTCTATTCATCAATCTAGCTTTCATAGTAGGTACAAGCTCTGTTTATATTGCAACTTGATAGCGTGTGATAGCGTTGTGTGCAGGCGCGGTTCCAGGGGGGGGGGGGTCAGAGGGGACATGAAAAGTAAAGTAAAATACTTTTTGTTTCATCCCATTCGGACATTTCGTTTAGAAGTTATCACGAGTAGGTATATGACTCTAAGGTATATGACGCTGAGAGTTAGTACTTAATAAGGAGTTATTTGCCAAAGAGTTTTTATCAACATAATACCTAATATTAATCTTTATCCAAATAAATGTGTTGTTGATTATGAGTATTAGATCTTAGAAGAGATAATAAATACATATACTAATATATGAAGCTGAAGAGTTTGTTTGTTTGTTTAAAGCGCTAATCTCAGGAACTACTGGTCCAATTTAAAAAAATCTTTCAGTGTTAGATAGCCCGTTTATCGAGGAAGGCTATAGGCTATATATCATCACGCTAAGACCAATAGGAGTGGAGCACCAATGAAGAATGTTTCTAAAACGGAGGAAAATTATCACGCTACGGGAAGTAGGAGACGCAAACGACGTTGCGTGGGTCAGCTAGTTTACGAATAAAACTATTTAAAAAAAATATACTACAATTTTTAACCATTCTTTAATAAAACATAGGCACTTACTTGCTGTTTAAACAAAAAAAAAGTAAAAACTAAAACCCAACTAGGACAAAAAACGACGCTGAAAAAGTATGAACCAAGTTTGAAAAGCCGTAGTCACACGCGTTAAAGTGCGTTTCTATGTAACATGTGACTACGGCTTTCGCTGAATGTGTGTGTGCTGAATGTGACGCTGAAAAAGTATGAAACAATCATACTTTTTCAGCGTCGTTTTTTGTCTTAGTTGGGTTTTAGGTTTTACTTTTTTTATTTCAAATGTTTTGGTGCCGTTATTAATATATAATTTATAATGCCCTTTCCAATGATACCAAACACGGCATATTTACCTCAAATTAATTTTTTAATTCATTACTTAATGTCGGCTAGAGGGTGCCACATTTGATTCAGCGATACGTCATATTATAGCCTATAACCAGCAGACGATCAAGACGCTTCTAATGATACCTCATTTGTCCAGTTCTAATAAGTAGTTAAGGAGCTATGAGGGAACAAATGAACATACATACATACATAGCAGTCAAAATCATAACCCTCCTTTGGCTTTGCCGTAGTCGGGTAATTGAAGTACCGAAAATATATTATTTGGATGTTTTTTATTATAAGCATAAGAAGTTATTATAACATATGTAGGCATAATAATCTTTTTTTTTTTTTTTTTTTTTTTTTTTTATGTTTGGCCTGCCAAAATGACTCTACTCTGCCTGATGGAAAGCATAAGCAAAATCCACGAGTGGTGGCCACCATACTCATTGCGAATACAACAATGCAGTATGGCGACCCACACTATGGCGGCCTAGTGATGCTTGTGCATCTTTTAGTCTGGTCAACAAGTATGGAACTTGAAATGAACGTTGACCAGACTAATTGGGCCTCCCTCCCAAATATATTTTGTAAATAAAATATGAAGCTGAAAAAAAAGGAATTAATGTGGTGAATTAAATTTGGTCACCATTTGAAGGGTCCGTAATTTTTCTGCGAGAGTCACATGTTCGATAAATGGAACGTCGACTGAACATTACTTCGAATTGAGTTTATTGCGAAAGAACTTTTTACCGATAAACGCTTCTTCGACTGAACGATCCATCGAACATTTTTGAATCGAATGAATAATTTTTCGAATGAGTTTAATAATGAAAATTAAAATATAAAAAAACATGTGTGATGTATTATTTTATACATAATCGAGGCAATCTACTAACTTGAGGTATTATACATTCCATACGTACATAAAACTTTACATTTTATTGACAAACATGTTTCTAAATTTTAATGTACGGAATGAACGTAAGAAAAGACAAACTTCGTGTTAGGAATATATCCTATGTCACTGGGGAATTTATAAGCACAAATGAAACAAAGACAAAGAACTTCCAGACTCAGAACCATCCCATTTGATGTTTGAACCCACACTCAGCTCAGTAGATTCATTCAGTCATTTTCGCCGAGTGAATAAGGTCACACAAGGCCTTTATGAAATTCTTACGGAGCTCAAGGATTATAAGGTAGCAATGTACTCATGTATCTTGAGATGCAGATGTTCTTGGATAGCGGTTGACACTTACCATCAGTTGATCCGTCTACTCGTGTACCAAACAAGAAGAAAGGTTAAATGTACAAGTGACTTTATACAGTGATCTTGAAAATCGACGTCAAAAGGACGTGGGATGCTTCAGATGAGTCAGTGTATATTAAAACAGTCTTAGGCCGGGCGTACACCTAAACGGTCTTCGACGAGACGGTCCGCGACAAGACGGTTTTCGACTGTTGTCTTGTGCTGACGCACACCGCATGAGACCGAACAAACAGTCGAAGTGGGAGAAGGGACGGTTTGATTCTGGAAATATTACGTTTTTAAAGAGTGTTTGTTTACTTTTTTGAAGCGAAAACTTCTTTTGGCGCACCGCACACACATTTATTCGTAGGTAGTAAGTTAGGCTGATCCGTCACGCATCACGCTCTGAGGTGAAAGGCCGGTGATCCATCACGCTCTGAGGTGAAAGGCCGGTGATCCATCACGCTCTGAGGTGAAAGACTCGATCGGGTAAACTGAAAACTTCTTTTGCGAGATTTGGCACACCGCACACACATTTTTTCGAGGCGAGGGCGAGGGGTAAACCTGATTTTTGGCGTTGCGAGCGTCGTCACAGCAATTCTAGGCGACTCACGTAAAAATTGTCATTATTAATTTAATAGTTATTATCGGTACGTAATAAGATTGCGATTGCCAATGAAGTTTTCACTTCTGCCGTGCGGTCTTAAGCACACACAATTTTTTTTTATTTATACTACGTCGGAGACTGTCTGTCAGAAACGGCCTTGATGTGCGACGGTCCCATCTAACACAACACTTTTTACGATAATCTAGTCGAGCCTCGACAAACTGTCTCGTCGGAGACTGTCTGTCTGAAACGGAATTGGTGTGCGACGATCCCACCCCCCTAACACAATGCTTTTTACGGCAACGTTGTCGAGCATCGACAAACTGACTGTCGACTCCGGTGTGCGCCCACACTTATAATTGTAACGTCTAATTACTATCTCTAATATGATAAATTGGAAAGTACCTCTGTTTGTCTGCCTATCGGACTGTCTGTTACGTTTTTACAGCTAAACCGCTGCACTGATTTCATTAAAATTTGACATAGAAATACTTTGATTCTTGAAAAAGACCTCGATAACCAACATACACGCGAGAGCTACGGACAAAACCTAGTACATACTTGAAAAATTCTAAGTTTTGGTAATTTAATCTTTTACCAAAAAATGTCCTTCGGGGACATGCTATGGAGATTTATCACTACCACGTAGTGTTTCTCAGCGAATTCGTGGAACGTTCGACTTTACGAAGCCAAATATTCCTGAGGTTGGGAAAAATTAAGTAAAATTTATTTAGCATCATTGTTTGGACTATCCTCAGTCTAGACAGCATACCAAACTTCTGAAGATAAACATAACCGCAGAAGATATAGACAGACGACCGATTCCCGAAAAAAAAGATCGATCAAAGGTGACTATTTTAGTACTTTAGTAGTTTACTACAAAAATACCTTTTTTGACCAAACTTTTAATACGAAAATTTTCCTTCTGATACATGACAACTGGTTGGACTTACATAGTCACACTCGTAGAACCTTGCTCTATACTAACTCTATAGTTCTATACTGCCTATTCAAAGAGAATAAATTATGTCGAAGTGAGCCGATCTTGTACTTTTTTTATATAAACATTATAGAATCATACGCAATCCAGTCAGTATTATGAACATCCCCTTGTCCGTTTCGTGTACCTATTCATTTTTTGTACTTGTTTTTTTTTCTCTCTCTTACAAAGCGACTATTTAATTGGACACTTTTTATTGCCCTTTTTCACTAGATGGTTCATTTGAAGCCGTTCTAAAATCTCACACGTGCTACATTTTTACTTCCCCGTCATCTTAACGTTGACCAGACCAAGATAATCTGGAAAGCTTTAGGCCGTAAATCCGCCTTGATTCAACATGTGCTTATAGTTTATAACAAATACATGAATTTAACAATACTAATTCGAAAGTAATTCATTCTGTCTGTTGCTGTTTCATGGCTAAACCGCTGAACTGAGTTCGATGAAATTCATAATGGAGATCCTTTCATCCTCGAGGACGGACATAGGCTACTATTTACCGCAATAACCGACAAACACGCTGGCGGAACCGTGGCAAAAGCTAGTTGCATCAATAATTAGAAATAGGAAACTAATATTTTACGGTAGTAGAGCCACGCTGAATTCAGCACGAACGGGCCAGCTCAACCGGTGCGGTACTACCCTCGCACATAAAATCAACGTAAAATGACAGCGTTCGTGCTGTATGCCGTGTTTCGTTTCGTTAGTGCCTGTTTCACATTCAATCATGGTTGAACGGCTGAGCGAATCTGGATAAAATTTGGCACAGAGTTAGGTTATAATTCGAAATAGCACGTAGGTATTATTTATGGGATTATCTTAGGATAAAATAATTCGATATTATTCTAGCGAATCGGGCAAGTGCTACTTTATAATAAAGAACTAGCAGTCTTGAGGAATGTCAAATAAGAGATATAGCTGACGTAGTGTGTGTATAGTATTGATCAAGCAACAATTATGTAGCATATCATATAATAAAGTGAGAGACGTAGGGAAATGGAATATGGAAATGACCGACAGTGAGAATAGGCAGAGGAAATTTGCATTATTTTTTAATGGAAGTCGATAAATACTTTGACCATCGTAGTACTGCATATTGCATTTAAAGGTCACTAACCTATTGATTAATTATTTTAATAAAACTGCAATACGGGTTGCTATGTAATCTGGTTTTATAGAAAAAAAAGGAACTATTCCTCGGCACTTCGAAATGATTCCACGGTCTCCGAGAAACGTCGTGTGGAACAATTCTATTATCGTTGGGGACTTAGAGTTGACCATTGGGGAACTTGTCTGTTCGTTTCTCCCTAAAAACCTAAAATATTATTGATTTACAGTGAACTTTGAATAAAACAAGTCTTACGCCGTATAGAGTGAATATATTTATCATTTTCGCGTTTAATCTCCCGTAGAGTCCCTTAAGTGTAAGCAGCTCGCTTGCACATAAGGGACTCTCGCAAAGAACGTCAGAAAACAGGAGACTTTAAAATTAATCTTGGAGAAAATAGATTTCTGGTGGATGTGTGCTGTTTTTGTTCGAAGTTTCGCAACGTTCAGGTCTTCATAAGAGCAATTTAGAATTGTTGTTAATTGACCTTTACCGCCTCTCTATAAAACTCGCCATATTGGAGACGGTTCCGCATTGATCGGGTGCGCCAGTTTTAGCGCAGACCAATTTTTATCGTGTACATTGTGACCTAGTCCTATTACCCCAGTAACTTAAAAATAACTGAATAATGTTTAGTTAATTTTCTTATAACTCGGTCTTACTTATAAGCCACGCGGTTGTCTGTGTGACTATGAAAAAAAAATTAAAGTTAGTGAGTTAGCTCAAACGCCTGACAGAAATCTCTAATAAAGCAAATTCAAGGTTAAATATCAAATAAACTTGTTTCCGTTTTATACATATCCTGCTTTTTTTATCCTAATGGCATTTGGGATTCTAAAAATCACAATGGGGCTTACAATTCTTTACAAATTTTTATTCAATATTTTAAACAGTCAAAGCAGTTATTATTGCAAGTTGCTAGTCTACATTCAGATTTTTTAAAATTATTTTGACTTGGCTGTTTTACATAACCCCGACATCTGTATAAGCAATATCCTTTGTTTACTAACTCTTCTCTTCGACTTTTCCTTTCAATATACTCTTATTTTTTGCCTCCACTTTTCTTACTGCCTGACTGAAAGCAATTGGCTTGTTCCCCATTTAGTAAGTTGTACTAAAATTACAGGTACTAGGCAAAATTTAGGCTGTTTAATACAGCTCTGTATACTTTTTGGAGATATACACCCGGGAGTATACATATGTTTGATTGTATGTATCGATTTCAGTTTCAAAGCTAACGACTCATTGATTAGTTACAACCACAAAGTGTCATCGTTTTAATGAGCATCACCAACTTTAAACTGTTTTACCTTCAGATATTTTGTAGTTATAGATAGTTATAAACCATAAAATACTATAACATGATGTGGTCCATCATTGTTTGGACTATTTAAATATTTAACACTGGAAACATTTTTTTCTTTTTTATATACGAATACTCTTAGAAATAATTTGAAGGTTAAATGCATACTTAGTTAATGATGTACCTATAACAATTATTTTCCAATTAAATTTTATTCAAGTCATGTACTTCTTAGTTAGGAATTAATCTCTATTAATATAATGTTCACAGTTCTCGCACTTAAAAAATACTTAAATGTACTTAATTACTACGAGTATATGCTTAAAAGCACGTAGTGTGTGGTATAACAACTTATATTTACTATTTCTTGTTCCAGGGAGATCTTTGAAGTCACATTTAAGGAAATGTTAAACAATGCAATTGATCGGCGAACCTGAAAGTACCTTAGATATAGAAATAAACATGTCCACCGTTGAGAACATACAAAATGATAAAACGGATGATCTCAAGACCGTGAATTTGGATATTGAAAATTTCCAAGACAAAAAAGTCAATGGGAATGAACGGGATTTAGACTTAAACGGAGATTCTAAACGTAAGGAAAATGTAGAAGAAGTTATTAGTGAAATACATGACACTTCAACTGATGTGCCGATGAACCTAAGTGACAATGAAGTAGAATTAAATAATGCAGATAGGAGTGAAATTCTGACGAATAAAAATGAAGAAGTGAATGAAATATATCAAAATGGTGTCAATGGCTTGGACTCCGTTCAAAATGATGTTATGGAGATTGATGGAAGTAAAGAAACGGAAGAAGATTACTTAGAAGATGATATAATAAGTATTATTGAAGAACCCCTAAAAGAAGCTAAGGAAGGAACAGAAACTGATAATGCAGTTTTCGATAAACATGTACCTATAAAAGAAGACGTTGAAGATGATAAAAAGGAACACATAAAAATTGTGGAAATTGCTATAGTTGATGTAGGTAAAGAAGAGATTAAAGCAGAAGGGAACCCTGAACAATGCACAACGGATGTAGAACTACAATCACCGGTAGAGGGAATTGATTCTGATCATGTTATGACAGAAAGTCAAGAAACGAGTCCTGTTCAAGGTGAAAAAGAAACAAATATGACAACACAAGAAGAAGAAGACACTCTTAGAGCAATAGAGAAAACAGATTCAGTTAGCGTCCAGAATGAATCTTCAATTCCATCAGCTTTGAATGACAATGATAAAATTGATGAGTCAAATGGTTCCCACGTTTCGATTGATCAAGTAAATGAAATGGAACCAGTAAGCGCTGCAGAAAACAATGAAGCAGTGAACACTGCAGAAAACAATGAAGCAGTGAACACTGCAGAAAACAATGAAGCAGTGAACACTGCAGAAAACAATGAAGCAGTGAACACTGCAGAAAACAATGAAGCAGTGAACACTGCAGAAAACAATGAAGCAGTGAACACTGCAGAAAACAATGAAGCAGTGAACACTGCAGAAGATAATGAAGCAGTGAACACTGCAGAAAACAATGAAGCACTAAACACTAATAAAAGTGAAGCAATAAGCACTGCAGAAAATAATGACGCAGTGAGTACTAAAGAAAAAAACGAAACAGTAAACACTGCAGAAAACAATGAAACAGTAGGAGTTATACCAGAGGAAAATCATTCCCTTGCCTATATAGTGTCACTAACAGAACAATCAAAGGAGGATAATATTCGAATAGAAGACGAAGTTGAAAGTACTGTGCCAGTAATAGAAGATGATAATGGTAATATTGATATTTCAGAAGAGTCTGAAGAAAATAATAAACAAAGCAATAATATAATAGATACAGAAATTGATAAAGAGACTGAAAATACAAGATTTTTTACAGATACCCTAGTTTCGCCTTCAGGTGAAGCACGTGATATTGAGATCATCGAAGATTTTAATACTGCTGGGGATCAAGATGAAAACCAAAAGGAATCTCATACACAAGTAAAAGAAACTGAGAATATCATTGAACCTATGGAAGTTGTAAATAGTGAAAAGGTGTCTAAAACTTCAAAATGCGACTCTAATGTACAAGACTCTGATACAAATGTAATCAATACTCATATTGATAACTATGCTATGGATGTCGAAAAAGTAACAGAAGATACTACAATCGCTGAGGATCCTAAAACTAGTAATAAAGATGATACAGACGTGAACAGCTCCAACCCTGTTACCACTACCACTGTAAATATAGACAAACCCATTATTTGTAAATTATCTAATACACTTGATATATTATCTGATGACGATGAAGAACTTCCTCTACTAAACTTAGAAAAGCCGAAGCCTGCAATGGCCGACTCACCAAAACCTTTAGGCGATGCAAATAATAAATGTATTGATCTCGAAGATGATGATGATATTATGGTAATTGATGAAGATACAGACAAAAAAGAAACTAAATCACCTGAAGACACTGAAGTAAATAAAGAAACCGCTGCACAAACAGAAACAAATGCAGACTTAGAAAATATTGAGAAAACTGGAGAAACAACCATTGACTTATTTGAGTCACACGATAAGGAAGGTGAGTTTATTAGATTTCTTTATAACAAAATTGAGCTAACGATCGAATTTATATTATGATCGATATTAAAATTTGAACAAGTCCGAGATAAACTTACGTGTTGAGGGTCCCACAAGCTAACAAAAAGTAAGGACCAAAATCAACCCTCCAACCGCGAAACATAAATTTATATTAAGATAAAAAATGTTTGTGGATTTTTCTAAGTATCGGATTTTGTTTTTTTTTTTCAATCTGCAAATTTTCAAATTGATTAAATATATTTAATTGAATATTATAAGAGTAATAAGAATAAGGTAAGAGTATTTGTTTCTAGTCAAGCGACATGTTTATCGGACAATAACTGTTGATTGAAGTCATTTTTTTTGTTAAAATTTGTAATTATTATTGTTATCTTTCTTGTCATATATAATATATTAGTAAATAATCGCAATTTTTTATAAAAAAACCGACTTCAAGAACTGGACCAAATTGAAATGGGAGGAAACGGGAAGCACCAGCTCTCAAAAACATCAAAATCGGTTCACCCAGTGGAAAGTTATGAGGTAACAAACATAAAAAAAAATATATAGTCGAATTGATAACCTCCTCCTTTTTTTGAAGTCGGTTAAATAGTATTTTTTAGTGGCAGTCAGTCTACAATGTTAATACATGAACTTGTAATACATAAGTACCTGTACTTGTCTATCATTAGAAATCAGCTATATCTTTGCGTAAGTGTTTCTAGACAAGCCAAATGACAAAATCCTCGGAGAAGTTAATTTAAATAATGAAATACTTTTTATTAACAATCAGTTTAATCATTTACTTTTTCGCTTTTCAGAAACTTCCACACCTTCGGAGGCAGACAAGGATTTAAATATGGAAATTGATATTAGGGACAAAACTTCAGAGCCTAAAATTGATAAAAGTGTGCCCCCGACACCTCTAATCCCAGATGATTTTGTGAAAACTGCCAAAAAGAAACTATCTGATATGACAAGGAATGACCTAGAAGAATTCTGCATTTTGAAAATAGTAGAAAGCATAATTGACCGGAGCAGTTTAAGCGATATACAGAATAAATTAAAGTGTATGACGCAAGGCCTAGAAGAATACAGGAAGAAGGCTATGGCGGTTTCAAAGCAGAACAGAGATCTTCAACTGGTTTTAAAATCTGTACAAGAGGAACAAAAAAAGGTTAATGGCAGTCTACCAATAACACCTCTGAAGATAACCCGTTCTGTAGGCATGCAAGTATATATGGAGAAGATAAGCAATCGAAAGAAAGTACCACCGCAAAATGTTAACTTCAACAAAAACTCAAATAATACTCTTAATAAAACCCCGATGCCCCTAAGTCAAGGTATTCGTCCACAAAAACAAGTTAACCAGCCCCAGAATATACCAGTCCCGAGACTTGTTCCTGCAAATAACCCAGGATTGAAAACACCTAACACTGTACCTCAGATCAATACAATGAATACCACGCCCGTTAAAAACAGCAATACACCAAATGGAATAATTAAAACACCTTCACCTGCTATAAGAGCGGAAAAACGACAGCACAATAAAGTATCATCATCAATGACAGTGGATTTGACAGATGACGAACCTCCAACGAAAATTCCCGGTGGTCCCAAAGCTTCGCCAACTCCGCCAGTTAGATTAGTACCACCACAAAACTTAATGGCACCCCAGCGGCACCCGTTTACTGCCAACGTAAATAGTCCTAGGAAAGTGTACATCCCCATTAGTGGACCGCAGAGTCAGGCTTTGAGGCCGGGACAAACCATTATGTTAAAAACAGTTCCAGCAACAGGTAAGAAACATATTCCATATAATTGTAATTCTTGCCAAAAAATTAAAAAAAATGGGATTTTATATTGATAATTATAAAATATTTTTTCAGGTATAAGGCCAAGACCACCTCAAGTTGCGAGAGGTGACCCTAATGCAGCGAAATTAAACAGAATAGCATCTAGACACCCAGCGCCTTTGCCGTGTGCCACGAAACAGTTTCAGCCACCGAATTGGAAATCGTTACCTCCAGCTCCAGACCTCAAACTATCTAAAGTGGAAAATGGCATAGTCATATCATGGAAAATTGAAAGCCCCCCAGAAGAAAGTTATGAAGAAATCGCGAGCTATCAACTATATGCTTATCAGGAGACCACACAACCACCTAGTACGTTACTATGGAAAAAAATTGGGGATGTTAAAGCTTTACCTTTGCCAATGGCTTGTACGTTGACCCAATTTATGGCTGGTTTCAAATACTATTTCGCAGTGAGGGCCGTAGACATTAGATCTCGCGTCGGTCCGTTCAGTTTACCCGGTAGTATACTTCTCCTAAATAAAAGTGTCTAAGACTGGTGTAGTGATTGGACCAATACACATTATCATACTTTGTACGAGTAACGTGTAAATGCAAGTGAAATTCATTAGGATATAATTGTTAAGGCCCGTATTCACTTATACTATTGTGAGTGCAGGTGTGAAGTGCAGGTGATCAATGATTGGTAGAAAATACGTGTGGACAGCGAATTCGCGGTCCACACGTCGAATTCGCGTCCACGCGTATTTACTACCAATCATTGATCACCTGCACTTCACACCTGCACTCGCAGTAAACAAAGTGAATATAGATCTTTTTTATGTAGTTGTTTTAATTATTTATTTTTTACGTTTAAATTTGTGATTCTGAAACCACAATTTGTGGCAATTAATAATGTGGTATATGAATATATTCTGTTCCATAGTGAATAATTCGATTACTTTCTTTCAGCTTGATTCTTCACATGAAAAGTCATGCTATTGACTGATATTTGATCTTTTGAACAATATTAATTATAGCATAATTTAGGTAGTTGAACTGTATAGTAGTTTGTATTACTGTCGATATTATTTTAAGTTTGTAATTAGCTGTCGCTACATTTAAGAACGTTTAGTTGTAATAGTAAACTTGTATATCTTAATTATCTGTGAGCTGCATAGAATGTGAACGTTCTAAAAGGTTCTAAAATGGTTCTAAATCTACCAACTCACAATAACAGATTATAAAACTTACTGTGTCTTTCATTTCAAATTTTAAAAAATGTAGCAACATAAATAAATCTGATTCTCCGTATCGTTGTATTTGAAATCGACATAATCCGAAGACTACCTTATAAATTCAAAAACGGATGCTGTAAATATTTGAACAAAGTGCGCCATCTATTTTAGAGGCAGTGAACGATTATAGGAAAATAAAAATTACATTCGTTCGTCCAGATTGTAATTTTTTTTAATTATTAGTATTATTTAGTAGTAATACTAGTGGCACGAGTGCCACTACTATGGCACGAGAAATATTTACAAAACTGCCACGTGCAATTATTTATCCGTGATTCCTTTTAAAAACATACCTACTAAAATAGTAGTATATGAATGATATACATAAATATGTGGCAGTGTTAAACTGGTTCCAAATGTTAGTAAACATATTATTACAATAATTAGTTACATATATATTATAGAATATAGGAAAGAGTGGCACTGGCCGGTGACCTAGTGTTCGCCACGCCGCTTTCTAGTTTTCTACTGCGCCAGGTGTGACGTGAGTTCAAATTCCACAAGGGAAGACCATAGAGTTATTATAGATAGAGTGGCAAAGACATACGGCTTCCTGTAAGCGGAAACGTCCAACTGTTAAAAAGAGAGAGAATATCGCGGTACCCCATCTGTCTTTCTCTACTAGCGCATGCGCAGTAAAGAACTATTAATCGTAATCCAATCAACAATTAACCGTCATATCGTTCTGCTATGCTGCTTTTCCGTGCTAACTGCGCATACGTCAATAGAGAGATACAGATAGGTACCGCGATCGTCTCTCTCTTTCTAACCGAGGTACGACTGGAGGCCTGGCTCCCCTGCTCTATCTATAATAACGCTATGGGGACGACACTTTGTGTTATCTACGAATTGTTGTCCTGAGTCTGGGTGTTCTTTGTGCCCGTTATATGTATGTTTGTAAAAGTCCACTGTGACACAGGATGTATATTCCTTATGCGGGAGTTGTCTTATAAAAGGTAGCAGGATTTGGTAAATAATGATTTTAAATACCTTGTTATATTCGCTGAAATGAATAAATTAGAACAGCTGGTAGTATCTGTCCAGTCCCAAAACAACTGTAGCACAATGGCAAACTACGTTTTCTCAAAGCATTCATCTATGTTTACCTCATAGCTTGGATACCATTTTTTTGCAACGTAGTTCCTTATGAAGGGTTCCCTAGCCGCTATAAAGCGTCCGTAACGTAAGATTTCGTGATCGAAAAATTTAGTATAGCGCCATCTGTAAGTTGCATGTAACAAGTACGGAGTAACTCTAGACAGGACTTGTTTCGGTAGATATTACTAGGTGGCAGCACAAGTGACCAGTTTAGTTATTTATAATAATTATTATTATTGCAGTTTGCTATTATAATATATGTACTTTTATAAATCATTTTTGATTTTAGATAAAATAAAAGTGTTATGACAATTTTGTGGTTTTTAAAGCGCGTGAAAAAAAAATTAGTATAGCGCCATCTGTAAATTGTATGTATTATTATATTTTATGATAAGGAACTTCGTTCCTATCTGGTGTCCTACGACACCACACGGCTCTTTTGCATTAAGTTTGAGAGATTTCAAATATTTTAACTAGGTTTCCCAAGAACTAGAAGTATAATTCATAAATGGAAATTTTCTAATTATAGCAATTTTGAGAAAAATATGTTTTGAAATTAGCATATTTTAAGCTTAATAAGAACAAAAGTTTTACTACGGGTTTTGGATGCAAATTGGTAAGAAATGACAACTTTGATATTTAGTTATTTGTAATCTGCAACACGTCACTTGTGATAAGTTTTTTTTTTTACTGAATATGGGGCAAACGAGCAGACATATCGCCTGATGGTAAGCGATTACCGCCGCCCATGGACACCCGTAACACCAGAGGCGTCAAAGGTGCGTTGCCGGATTTTAAGAAGGAGTACGCTCTTTTCTTGAAGGTTTGAAGGTCGTATTGCTTCGGGACAGTACCGCAGGTGACAGTTCATTGATTCATTCCATAGTTTTGTAATGCATGGCAGAAAGTTCCTAGAAAACCGCACCGTTGTGGACAGCCAGCCATCTCAGTGATGGGAATGAAATTAGTGTCACGTAGGACGATGAAGCAGAAAGAGGCGGCAGGCATCAGTCCGAACAATTCTCCATAGTAAATGCGGTAGAAGATGCATTCAGTTGAATGCGGTCCAGAGGGAGGAGCTGGTACTGGGGTGCCCCCGCCTAAAGATGGGGACAGTATTCCATATGAGGCCGAACGTGTGACTTATAAAGCAGAAAGCGGTGGGCCGGAGTGAAATACTGTCTCGCCAAGCTTCTTCGACGCCAATTTGGCCTTATCCTCCAAATGGCTACTGAAAAATGTGTATATAATAAAAAATATAATTTTCATGCTCAGGCAAAAAACTTTAACTGCTATTGATTTATATAGTGTTAGTTTAAAACAACTTTGTAAAGTTGTTTTAAAATGGCAATACTAAATCTAATAATTATAATAGTAGATTTAGTATTGCCATTCTTCAATAAAGTAACTTAGATACTGTGAGATCCTAATTCTACTAGCAACTCTAATAACTGTGCAAATTTTAGTTAAATATGTGGCTGGGCTGAATCGCTAGTCATATGGGAGTAAATGGAAATTTGGAAAAATGGTATCTGGTTTTATTACATATACTGTAATCAGGGCCGGATATAGCATATGGCTTTTTTTGCTTAAGCCCAGGACCCCGTGGATTCCAGGGGCCCCCAGCTAAGTCAAGTTATAGTAAAAAAAGACGGTAATGCGTGTCAAACGGAACGGGATTTCCCCATCAATTATTTACGTACGACAGTATGTTTTCTCAATTTTTTAGAGTTGAAGATACTGCTTCAACTATTTTACACGTTACGATTTAATCTTTTAATAACGGTTTTGCTCACATATTAAATAACATAGTTATTTGCGGATAAATAACATAGTTTTTATTCCTCTTACGTGATTAACGTTAATACTTAAAGTATTTCTAAATACCATGTGAGATTAACTATGTTCCGCTAATTATACCCACATCAAGTATTTTTTCGTTCGAGAGTGAGTTAAGCATATTTGGCTCATATATATATTATTTTTTTTTTTTTTATGGAATAGACCGGCAAACGAGCAGACGTATCGCCTGATGGTAAGCGATTACCGCCGCCCATGGACACCCGCAACACCAGAGGCGTCACAAGTGCGTTACCGGCCTTTGGGGGATGGGGGGGGGGATAGGGGGAGGGGTTGGGATATGGGCCTCCGGTATCCTCACTCACTCGGTGAACACAGCGCAAGCACTATTTCACACCGGTTTTCTGTGAGGCCGTGGTATCACTCCGGTCGAGCCGGCCCATTCATGCCGAAGCGTGGCTCTCCTTATATCTTGCTACCAGGCCATTAAAACAAAAAAATGTGAGTGAGTCTTTGGGTGAGTCTATAATACGGGGGAATTCCCGCCGCTTATCACCTTGGGTAATTTTGTTCTTTTTTGCGGTTCTGTTCTCAGTTTCAGATCTATCTCATAATGATCAATTAACTATCGTACTTCGATACTGTTTTCGGGGAAAAGTGTACGAAAGATGTATATCGTTAACTAGTATGCGTTAACCCACGCAACCTCGTTTGAGTTTCCTATTGCCCGTAGCGCGATAATTTTCCCCCGTTTTTAAAACATTTTCCATTGGTGCCCCGCTCCTATTGGTCGTAGCGTGATGATATGTAGCCTATAGCCTTCCTCGATAAATGTACTATCCACACTGAAATAGTTTTTTAAATCTGACCAGTGGTTCCTGAGATTACCGCATTGAAACAAACTCTTCAGCTTTATAATATTACTAGCGGACTCACGCAACGTCGTTTGCGTCTCCTATTGCCCGTAGCGTAATAATTTTCTCCCGTTTTTGAAACATTCTTCATTGGTGCTCCGCCCCTATTGGTCTTAGCGTGATGATATATAGCCTATAGCCTTCCTCGATAAATGGACTATCCAACACAAAGAATTTTTCAAATGGGACCAGTAGTTCCTGAGATTAGCTCGTTCAAACATACAAACAAACTCTTCAGCTTCATAATATTATAGTATAGATTAAAATTTGTAGTCATACTAGCTTACATTTATTTAATGTTTTCCAAGACTTTTTGTAAAAAAATGATTTACCACTGTATAACTGTAGGGGACATTCAAACGGTCGTGCGGTCCATTGCCCTTTATGGGGCCCCAGTATGGGTAGAGGCCCTGAGGACCAGCACTATTGCGCTATTGCGACGACCGAAACGAGTGCTGGCCATCAGGATCATAAAGGGGTACCCGCACGATCTCTTTTGAGGCGGCAAGTCTCCTGGCTGGAACTCCACCATGGGAACTGGAGGCAAGAGACCTTGCGGCTCTTTATCAGTGTCTCAAGGAGGCGCGGAAGTTGGTGTCTCCTGAGATTCGAGAAATCGAAGATCAGAAATCCCAACTCCGCCAGGTCATCGTGGAGGAATGGAAGAACGACTTGGGCAACCGTGCGCTGGGCACGCTGTTATTGCGTTGGTAAGACCCCTAATGGAGGATTGGCTTGAGAGGCATCACGGGAGCCTCTCATACCGGCTGACGCAGGTGATCACTGGAAAAGGATGCTTCGGCGATCACCTGTGTCTGATCCGTAAGAAGCCAACACCTAAGTGCCACCACTGCGATGGCCAGACCGTGGACACGGCGCTCTACACGCTGGCAGAATGTACGGCGTGGGGGAAGCCGCGGCGTGATCTCGTGGCGGCCATTGGAGTGGGGGTTCTCTTACTCAGTAACATGATTGCGGTCATGTTACGGAGTGAGAGTGCGTGGAAATCCGCAGTCTCTTTCTGCGATCAAGTTATGCTCGTGCAGGAGACGGCGGAGCGGTACCGGGACAGGTTTAGAACTCTCCTGGTCCGCCAGGCCCGGGAATGGACTCGGTACCGCAAACGACTCAGGCGCCAGTGGTCGCAGAACGATCTCCGTCCTCCATTAGCGCAAGCCTGGGGCTGGCAGTTGAGACCACCTGTCACCCTAGCAGAAGCAGGCCAGGGTGAAGGCGCAAGCGCTTTTTTGTAGCAAGAGAACATTGGGGTAGTGCTCAGGAGGGGGCCATCCACAAAACCTAGTTGGCCCGTGGTACGTCGAGGTTCCAGAAGTGCGAAAATATATGTTTTCTTTTCTGCTTCAACCCATATAGATAGGAATTGTTAAATTGTGAAACAAAACTGATATTTAGGTTAAAAAGTTTAAGTCAGACTAGATGGTATCGCCACTACGATGCTGTTAAAGCTTTAAAAAATAACTATGATAACATTATGAAAATTTTGATAAGTTTCAGCGAAAATGAAGAGGGAAAAAGCTGATTTTCGAATAGAGGCAATAAATTTATTTAATAAACTGGCAATTTTGTTTATTTTTGTTTATTTTTATTGGGAAGAAATTATCGAAAGATTTAATTCAGTTAATAAAAATTACAGAGTCCTGGTTGTGTAGGATATAAGTTAATTTTGTCATTAAAGCTAAAGATCAGAAGCTAAAGGATTACAAAGAAAAAACCAAAAACTAAGTATAAACTACAGACACATTACTATAACTAAGAGACACATTATATCAAAGTATTCTGATAATTGTACAGAGACAGTCGCAGTAAACGGCGCAGAAAAGTTTAAAATAGACAGTATTCAGTGCAACGCGTTGCACTGAATAAACTGAATACGGATTTAAATCAAAGAAGTTAAGTTTATGAGACATATAGATTAAAAAATCAAATTTTAATGGTTTTGCAAGAAAATATCGTGCAACACATTGATTTAAAAAGCACACGTAAGGTTATCGACTATTATACCGATAATGTGGATGAATATTTAGTCAATGAATGCATCGAATTAAAAACTTATTTGCTTCAGTCGACAGAGTCCTATTCATCTTGCGTAGACATTTTTGCGACTATTTATGAAAAGAAGCTTGTTGACGTATTCCCGAATTGCTATACAATCATAAAAATATATTTAACCTTACTAATCACAAGTTGTGAAGCCGAGCGATGGCATATATAGGCTTTTATCTGTTTTGTCCATAAATGTTGATTTAACTAAGAATTTAGAATGTGAGAAGTAATTTAAATTAAATTTGAAATAGGAAAGCGCAGAAAGTTTGCTTTATCATTTGTGAATTTCATTACGATTGTACTTATTATGCCTTGGCAGACTCAAATATCGAGTACGGTTTGGGTACATATGGACTTACATTTCCAACACATCTAAATAGAATTCACGATTTGCAGATAAGACTACTTAAATTACTTGTTGATAAAAAAATCAAACTAGGCTTAAATAAAGATTACGTTAAGTTATTTAAAATCTGTCAGTTACTTTCGGTCCGTCTTATAGTTAAATTAAATATTTTAGTTACACAATTTAAAAACCAAGAGCATAAAACTCAACGAGAACATGTGTACCCAACCAGTCTAGCCAAAAGAGGAAACTAGTCGTTCCGAAAATTACGAACTACTTTGGTAAACGAACAAGAAGGTATCTAGTACCATTTTTGTTAGATGAATTGCCTTTAGATCTAATGAAAGAAGTACATTCAAAAAATCACTTTAAAAATGAACTTCACAAATATTACCTCTCGTTATGTCCCTAAGTAATGGGTAACATTCCCTTTTTTTTTTTTTTTTATAATGACCGTTATTGGCTTTGTAAACATGGTTGATTAACGTTATTGACACAGTTTTTATATAAATGGAACCAATTTTGCATCTCAATACACTATAATATATTGTGTTTATATAAGCGAGAACTTCTGGATATATATTCCTAATGCGGGAGTTGTCTTTAAAAAAAAAAGAATTTGGTGGGCCCCTAAGTAGTATTAGCCCAGGGCCCCCTAAATTCACGGTCCGGCCCTGACTGTAATTCTTGTAGTAACGAAACGGCCAAGCCACAATATAACTTAAAACAACATTAAGATGTCATTACCATATTAAATCACTGGGACTATATTAAATCAGTAGTAGTGGACACAAAATAATGTTCGAAGGGTAAGTGGCTAAATAACATATTATATTTAAGATTTCCGATAAGAAGGTATGTAGAACCCCGTTACATTAGTTTTCACCTCGAAAAAAGTAGAATATTACATTTTACGATGTTATCACCAGAAATGTCAGTTGTCACATCACTGTCAGCTGAAATATTTTTCTTGGGTTGGCACTTGGCAATAATATTGTGCCAGTTTTCGATAGCTTCGCGTAGCGGTAGTTCGCATAGACGTAACACTGAATAATTTAATGGTATTTCTGCCGAAAAGACGCAAAATATCTTCGCTTACTTATGTTCTAGTAGTGAATTTATTACATTGTTGTAATATAAATAATATAATATAATATAAATATAATAATAAATCGACATAGGTAGTTGACATATCGTTTCGCAAGTAGTCTCTTGGAGCTGGTTTATTTGTGTACAGTTTGTGGAAGATATCCACACCGATTCTTGTGATTAGTGTAAAGTGTAGTTCGTGTTGATAAAGTTAAATGAATCGTTGGTGTAATCAATAGGTAAATGGTGCGTGTTAACGTAGTGGGCTAAGTAAATAAACGTTGCGCTGTACGTGTTTAGTGAAGAATCGGTGATTGTTTGAGGTTCCTATGCTGTAAGAGCCATGATGGCTCGTTCGTGTCGCCGTGACTGTGATGTACGCCCGGTACGGTTCCATTGATGTTAATTATTGTTTTTTGTCACTTAGTAAAATACATAATGGCCATGATACTCTAGTCCTGATTCACTGATCTTCTTTATCTTCACCACCATCTTCATCCTACCATGAATGAGGTCCAAATTGCATATTTTAGAATCAGTGCTTTTTAGTGTGTATACGAGAAAAGAAAAGTTAGAAAGCAAACCCTGCTGCAACCTTGTAAACTTAAATAAAAAGTTTTCCACACTGAACGAACAGTCTCCTGAACTACATGTTATCCAAACGAACTTAACGCCAATGGAAAGTACATAACATGTGTAATATGCAACAGCTAGGTTGCCTACCCTTTTCTGGTCACTATTACCTGACCGCATTACCTACCGCATATAAATAGGTAAGTAAGTAAATATTGATAATTGCACCCATCTGTTATTCACTTAAAATATACATAAAAATAAAAGTAATTTTACAGTACACAACAGTAGTATAAGGTTGCCTGAAAAAATCCGTTCATAGATAATGGTTGTCAAGGTTTTCACGCTCAGACGTTTGAGAAAATTGCAGTATCTATTGTTATTGAACTTTGTTCATTACGTGCTAACGAACTAGATTTAATTTTCGATCGATATTTTTCTATCAAAGATTCAGAACGTCATTATAGACAGGAATTTATATTCCGTTCAAAATTTCAGGTCCTAAACAAACAAGGCCTACTGATTTTTTGATAAGCTTGAAATAATATTGTTTCAAAGAGGCTTTGACACAGTTTTTAGCTAAGTATTGGATAAACGATTGCCTAGTAGCAATCATGAAAAACAAAAGAAAATTACAGATGAAGAAAATTGTTATTCTTTTCAAACTCACCAGAATCGCATAGTTAAACAAAAAGAAACTGATTATTATCACGAAGAGGCGGATACCAGAATAGTTTCTCACGTCTACGAAGCAGCAGCAGGTTCAAAAAATTTAATCAAATCAGCCGACACAGATGTTTTGATAATATAACTTGGGAATATACACAAATTTAAATATTCTGAAATTCGGTTTTAGTTCGATGATAAAAAATAAATAAAAACCATATAAATGGCATAAATTGCACGGAATTTCAATCCAACTTATGCTTAAGTCTACCTGCTTTTTATGTGTTTACTGGTTCAGATTACATAGCAGCTTTCTAAAGTAAAGGGAAAGTTCGACCCTTCAAACAGTTTTCCTGGAACGAAACACCAAAAATGTATTTTTTTTGTTTTGCCCGCATTTTGATTAATGAAAAATAAAAATTGTCCATGAATTTATAGCTTCTAAGTATGGTATCAAATACTGTAATTAAAGTAAATAGTAAAAAGTAAGTGCGCTAGTCATAAAATATTTCTTAAAAAAAAACCGAAAAAGACAATGAACAGTTCCTCAAAAAAATAAGAAACTTTGATTTAAAAACGATACCACCATTTTGGAAGTCACTGAAACAAAAACATTTAAGAACTGTTTAAATTCGATGTGGCTACATGCAATTGAAACTAATTGTATAAAATTAAACCCTGAAACTTGTGCTTCCTCCGATTTAGAATACTAAGTATACGTCTGACGATTCTGATGTTGAATAGTGTTTTTAGGGTTCTAATTCAAATTCAAAATCATTTATTCAATCAAGACACTAATACGCGGTACACACTACAACGATTTATCGTAGCGATTTAACTGTGCAGTTCATTTGTACAGTTTTATCGCTAGTGTGGATGGAAATTGGCTCAGATATTTCTGAAAAAATCTGAACCAATTTGTAGTGTGTACTGCCTATAATTATATGTGACATTTATGAACGTTACATATACATATATATATTTACATTTTGTTTTGTACAGTTTGTATAAAGCTACAGTTTAAAAATCATAGATTGACACAAACAAAACCCACAGCGTGTTGTCAAGGTAAATTAAGTAAAAACACCAAAATCCACTGCCTGCCTCTGTTGATCCATAACTTCCAGTTTCCAAAATGCGTAGAGCCATATGAGAAGAATACTGGAAAAGAAACTCATGGCCACTCTTTATAATAGTCAGATATTCAGGTACAATAGTGTTAGTATTACATGAAAGGTACAGTATGCAAGCTGTTACCACCTGAATTTTATTTTATTTAAATGCTTCAAAACTAATGTATATAAACAAAAAAGATAAAATCACACAGTGACAACGTTAAACGTTTCTATTAAACATAGAAAATTGAAGTTTGATAAGAAGCAATAGCTTACAACACAGGTAACAGAAAAATTCAGAAAACTGTTACTTATGCTACAGGTTTGTACGGAAGTCCGGGTCGCACTTGGCCGATTTTTTTTTGTACTTTTTCTGTATATTTACTACTTAAAAATAAGATTTTTTATTTTATTTCAATTCTTTTATTTTATATGTTAAATGTTTTTGAGCATCTATATATTTTTTTTACATTTTCAATAAAATCTCCAAAACACTTTTCAATACTTAGTACACTTTTTTTTTTCTCTAGAGTATATGCCATTTCTTACAATATACAGATGTTGTCATGCGTCTTTCTCTGTTGCAAATATACATAACACTTGCTCTGATTTTATTATTTTAAAACCTTGACAACCATTATCTATTAACGGATTTTTTCAGGCAACCTTTTACTACTGTATTTACAATAAAATTACTTTTATTTTTATGTGTATTTCAAGTGAATAACAGATGGGTGCAATTATCAATATTTACTAACCTGCTGTTTATATGCGGTTGTCAGGTAATAGGGACCAGAAAAGGGTATGTATTTTCCATTGGCCTTAAATTCGTTTGGATAACATGTAGGTGAAATTAAGAAAAAAAAAATAGGTTTTATAACTTTAACTAGCTGACCCACGCAACCTCGTTTGCGTCTCCTATTGCCCGTAGCGTGATAATTTTCCTCCGATTTTGAAACATTTTTCATTGGTGCTCCGCTCCTATTGGTCTTAGCGTGATGATATATAGCCTATAGCCTTCCTCGATAAAGGTACTAACAAACACTCAAAGAATTTTTCAAATCAGACCAGCGGTTCCTGAGATTCAAACAAACAAACAAACTCTTCAGCTTTATATAATACCTAGTAAAGATTAAGTAATGAAGTACATGACCTTTTTTTTTAGGCAAATCGCATGCGTTATAATCAGAAACTAATTTTACTTAATATATTTTTAATTCAGGTAACAGATGGGTGAAGGTCGATCTTACCTCGGATCTCGTACTATAAAGGACACAAAAGTTGATAACTTTCGTTCGGTGGAGATCCGGCTTTACATAGTTTGCTCCCTTACTCACCTCTTAAGACACCCTTGGGATGAATAGGGGTGTTGACACTTGGTATTCTTAATCCATCACCACACGTACATTGGTTAAAAAATTACACTATCACATCACACTAATATATGAAGGCGAAAGTTTGTGAGTGTGTATGTTTGTTACTTCTTCACGCAAAAACTACTGAACGGATTTAGATGTAACTTTACAGTAATATAGCTTATACATCAGAATAACACATTGGCGACTATTTGCCGCGGTATCACACATCACACTAATACCTATATAAAGGCGAAAGTTTGTGAGTGTGAACTAGACAACTATAAATAATTTAAATAAGTATAATACTTGTTTAGGGTTATGCAGGTTTTAGGGTTCAGACGGACAGGTCCCGTTTGCCCTTTGGTTTGGGTACCCAAAGGACAAACGGGACCTGTCCGTCTGTAACCAGGTTGTAGTTCATGAACCGTGATAGTTAGTTGAAATTTTCACAGATGATGAATTGCTGGTGCCATTATTACAACAAATACTAAAATACAGAATAAAATAATTATTTAAGGGGGCTCCTATACAACAAATGTGATTTTTTTGCCATTTTTATAGATAATGGTACAGAACTTTTCTTGCACAAGTCCGACTCATGCTTGGTTGGTTTTGTTTCTGTAAAAACATTCATATTAGACATAGAAAACATCCAAACGTTTATGTTTTATTTGGAAACACCCCACAATCTAAAAAAATAAAACAGTTAAGTAATATTTATTTATGTGTTCCGATGACTGACTGAGAATGGTTATGAAATTCTAATACTCAAAATGTACTCAAAATCGGCTAGTCTAAATATAATTTAGCAGTGAGATAGATTATTATAATCTGTAATCTATACTAATATTATGAAGAAATAAAGTTTCTAACTTTGTTTGTATGGTTGTAGGGGGTAATCTTCGGAAGTATTGATCCGTTCCTGAAAATTCTTTCACTAGCAGAAAGCGATACGATATATATATATCGCTATATAGATACACACAGAAGGAGGAGAATTCAGTTAAAAATAATAGTGTTTGTAAATCAAGTTGAAGAAAAGCGGACGGTTAACGCCCAATGAAGTGGGCACAAGTCGGCTAGTAGCATATATTTATTTTTCGGACATCCAACAAACAACGCCATCTAGTCCCAAGCTAAGCAGAAGAATGTGTTATAGGTACTAGACAACTGATAAAAATACATATGTATATACTTTTTTTTTTAAAATACATACATATTATACATAGAAATGACCCAAACTCCGAATCAAATATTTGCAGATCATACAAACATTTGATCCAACCAGGGAATCGAACCCGAGACCTCGAGAACAGCAGTCGTATACGCTACCCCTGCGCCACTGAGGCAGTTATTTTAGCCTTTCTTCGCTCAGTTTAAGCCTTTCTTCCTCTATAGATATATTAGGTCTTTACCTATGAAATTGCCGTTCTTCAGTACTGGTCATTTCAAATAAAAAAAAGTTTGTAATGGCTCTGTATTCTAAATTCAAATTAATTTTGTTTTAAAACCATGACATTCTATTTACAAACTCAGTCTTTTGTTTTTTGATTAGCGTTGTATTTTCATTACATTTGAACATTTTTCGTCATAATGGATACTTTAAAAATTCGTGTAATTATGGAATATGAGTTCCGTCGTGGCACCAACGCGACACAAACGGCACGTAACATCAAAAACGTTTACGGAGAGAACTGTACAAACGAACGAACAACCCGTTATTGGTTTTCCCGGTTCCGTTCTGGAAATTTTGACTTGAAAAATGAAGCTCGTGGTCGTCGGGAGAATTTGGTTAACAATAATGAATTAAAGGCGATTGTGGAAGCTGACGAAACTCAATCTACAGCTGAGCTAGCAGCAGCTTTTAATGTAAGCATCAAAACAATATTGATCCATTTGCGACAAATTGGCAAGGTAAAAAAGCTTGATAGATGGGTGCCCCACGACCTTAACGATCGCCAGCGCAACGTACGCGTCGAGACCTGCCTTGCGCTGCTCAACAGGCAAAGAAATGAAGGAATTTTGAAACGAATTGTTACGTGCGACGTAAAATGGATTCTGTTCGACAATCGAAAGCGGTCAGCAAGTTGGTTAGACCCTGGTTCAGCACCAAAGCAACGCCCTAAACAAAAAATGACCCCTAAAAAGGTGATGGTCACTGTTTGGTGGTCTAGTGCGGGTGTGATTCACCACAGCTTTTTACAAAACGGCATGAGCATTAATGCAAATGTGTACTGTGAAGATCTGGAGAGAATGATGGAGAAGCTTGCATATCTGCAACCAGCTTTGGTCAATCGGTCGTCCCCACTGCTCCTTCACGACAACGCGTGACCCCATACTGCGCAACAGACAGTCTCCAAGCTGGGGTTGGAAGCTCTCCCTCATCCGCCATACTCACCAGACCTTGAACCTACCGACTATTACTTTTTCCAAAATTTTGACAACTTTTTAGTGGGTAAAAAATTCAATTTATTAGTTAAGTTAGTTTCTTTCCTTGTATAGCTCCTGTTCGGGTATAAAGGCCTCCTCCAAATCATCCCACGCTTTTTCACAGTGTTAGACCACGTGTCAAGTGATCACTTGTTGTATGTACCTATTTGTACGGTTTGTTCTGTTAAAGTGGGAGGGTAGGAATAGCACATAATCTACTTTTATAAGGAAATAGTACTTATCTGTAGTTCTGCTGTCTTAGTTATAGTACTGCTCATCCCAATACTAAATACCTACTATTTAGTATTGGGATGAGCAGGGTACAGTAGAGTTGCCAACCGTCCTTTTTTCCCAGGACATGTCCTAGTTTTTATAGTGTCCAGGGACGTCTTGAATAGTTTTTAAGGAGCGTCCTGGGTTTTTAAATTTAAAAATTCGTGCTACTCTTTCTAAATTGTTACGTTACGGGTGGCCCCACGGCTCGCAAACAATCGCGCTGCCGTGCTGTTTTAAAACAAAGGTGTAACGTGCCACTCGATGATATCTCTTTCTCTCTACTATTGTCGCGCAGTGCTTACTATTTCGTCTCTTAGACATACAGAGCTAGCTACAGTAGCGTATTTACAGATTTGCCGCCAGTAGGCTATTTAATTTTTGAGGCCCCTACTAACCTAAAATTTAATATTTCCCTGCTCTTTTCATATCCCCTTTCAATACCCCCTCAGCTCCCGTCGCCGCGCATCATACCCTTCTCTCTTTCTGAGCCTCTCATGTCCAGCTTCTTGCAGGAAGTGGTTGACATCTTTTTCCCACAATAGTATATGTGTGGTGACCAGGGTACCATGGTCCCGTCTCTAATGTCACTCTTTTTATTTATTTTTTATTTTTATTTATTTATCTTTATTGTACACACGTAACAGAAAGAGAAAGAAAAAGAGTTACAATATACAAAATGTGACAATTGGCGGTCTTATCGCTCATGGCGATCTCTTACAGACAACATTTGTACGGATATTATCCTAAGTGACATTAATTAGGGTAACAGTAGTAGGGCGCACAAATTATAAATTTATTACGTAAATTATAAAAACAATCACCAAATTCAAAATATCAACTATTTGCATAAGTACTTAAACATCTACTTATATTACACATATAAACATACATATACATATAAACAAACTAAAATATATACATACTATAAATAACAAGTAATTATAATGATAGATAATAATCCTTCACTAGCTTTTTAAATACAGTCAAGGTTTTGGCGCGACGGATTGTTTCAGGCAAATCGTTCCAGAGTCTTACTGCTTGCACAGTAAAGGATTTATCTGTAAACCGGGTGGAATGTTTTGGCATTTCAAGTTTCAAATTCTCTGATGATCTCAGGTCCCTGCAATGAGTGTTGTGTAAAAACTGAAAGCGTTTTTTAAGATAAGAGGGAGTGTGAGGATGAAACAGAATACTGTATAGAAGAGAAAGAATATGAACATTCCGGCGAAAGCGTATTGGGAGCCACTTGAGTTTAGAACGAAACTCTGAGATATGATCATATTTGCGTAATCCAAATATGAATCTAATGCAAAGGTTTTGGAGTCGCTCAAGTTTATTTAGTTGGTCTTCGGTGAGATCCAGATAGCTGACATCACCATAGTCAAGGATGGGAAGAAGAAGAGATTGTGCGAGCGCAATTTTAGTGTTTGTGGGAAGAAAGTTTCGTAACCTTCGCAGAGACCCCGCTGCCGCAAATAGTTTGCGACTAATTTCCCCAATCTGGGGGCCCCAGGATAGGTACCTATCCATAAGTATCCCCAAATTTTTTACTTTCTCACTGAAGGGAACAATCGAGCCGCTGCAAACAATGTCTGGTATCTGCTGGAAGTTTAATCTACAGTGCAGCCCGGGGCTACCCACTATGACGACCTGTGTTTTAGTCGGATTCACACTCAGTCCATACTCCCTACTCCAGTTACAAATTTTCATCAAATCTCTGTTAATTGTATTCACTACTTCTGTTAATTCATTTGGAGTTCCTTGTGAGTAAATTTGTAAATCGTCTGCATAAAGATGGTAGGAAGAAAGCAATTGATTTGTGATTGAGTTAATAAAAACTGAGAAAAGTAAAGGGGATAACACGCCGCCCTGAGGTACGCCCGCAGATGTAGTGCACCAAGAGGAGTAAACATTTGCAACACAAGCACGCTGCTGGCGACCATACAGGTAACTACGAAACCAGTCAACAGCTGATGGAGATATGTTAAGAGAGCGCAGTATCCCCAACAAGACATCGAAATCTACGGTATTGAACGCGTTGCTGAAGTCTAGCAAGGCAAATACCGTTAGCTTTCCCTCCTCCATGCCCGACCTAACATCATCAGTAATGTGGACTAGAGCCGTGGTAGTACTATGGCCTGGGCGGAAACCTGACTGGAGATGATTAAGGAGACAATTTCTTGAAAGGAATGAGCTTAGTTGTCTGTGAGTGAGACGCTCGAGTACTTTGGAGAGAAACGGGAGGATAGAAATGGGACGGTAATCAGTGAGGGCGGTAGGATTACTTTTCTTGGGGAGGGGAATAACATAAGCCAGTTTCCATGCCGATGGAAAGGTATTGATGGATATGGAATAGTTAAGGATATGGCTGATCACGGGTAGAATTTCGTCTAGGATGGGAAGAATCATGTTACGACTGATACAGTCGCTCCCTACAGCATTCGAAGTTATTGACACTACGCTCTTCCTAACATCACATGCAGCGAATTGACTGAAAATGAATGGGGAACAGTCGGGAGTCGGCAGAGATGAAAGATAGTTTAGCGTCGCAATCTTGGTAGCCCCGCCATAATTGGAGGAGGCAGAAAAAAATGAATTCATGGAATCAATATCAATATCTTTCGAAGAACAGTCAGGACGTGATTTGCCGACTCCTAATGACCTAAGAAACTTCCAAACCTTGGCTGGGTCACCATCTTCAACAGATTTGTGGATATGTCGGCGCTGAGCATTCCTACACATCTTGTTGCAGTGATTTCTTATGAGTACAAATCTTTCCCAGTTTATTGCTGTGGGTTGACTTTTGTACCTGGACTGAGCTCTTGCTTTCTTCCTTTGTACCGCCCTTATTTCTTCCGTGAGCCAAGGTGCAGGCAGATGTCTTACCTTTTTCTGTTGTATTGGAGCATGCTTATCAAATAGGTACGTAAGGTTATTTGTGAAGTGGTTTATTTTGTCATCAATACAGTCAGAATTCAAAAGCAATCTCCAGTCGATGTTGTCGGCGTCTCTGCGAAGATCCGAGAGGTTCATGTCACGAAAATTACGGTATGATATAATTTTAGCTTTAGGTTTAGGAATACGAAGGAGATAGGAAAGAAAGAGAAGATCGTGATAGGAAAAAGAATCTGCAGAGCATTGGCCGTGTTTAGCAACATGCTCAACAGAGGACACAAAAACGAGGTCAAGAAGAGATGGATTGCGGTTTGGTAAATTGTGTGTAGGATTTAATGGGAGAATGGAAAGGTTACTGGATTCAATAACAGATCGAAGGATAGCAGAACGAGAATTGTTTTTGAGCAAACAGGTGTTAAAGTCACCCATGACTATGGTTTGACTGTACGAAGGGGTTAAATTTTCTAACAGTACTTCAAGGGAAGAAAAGTAGTCTACCCTTAACGAAGGACTATAATATACACCGAGAAGTATTTTTGTGTTTTGGAGTAATATTTCGATGAATAAATGCTCACCAGCATTCGTGGGTTGGGGCTATGATGAAATATTTACAACGGAGAAAGGAATGTGAGATCGGATGTACATGGCAACTCCACCGCCGCGTCCACAAGTACGATCGTTCCTTACTAATCGAAAGCCTGGTAGCGAATACGATACGGTGGATAGACATGGCTTCAGCCACGATTCCGATACAAGAATTGCATGAATGTTTGTACAGTCGAAGGTTGTCAGCATATCAGGGAAATGTGCCGGTATGCTTTGGGCATTTAGATGAACAACATTGAAGTTCCTGGGAACATCAGAGAAATGACCCGAGATGGTCTCTGCTAGTGAAGGTACACTAATGAAGCTGGCGTCATCACTGGATACCGAAAAATATTCTTCGGCATCACTATCAGTGCCAGGTGACAGCATCAATATAGAATAAGATAATAGTAATAATAAAAAATAATAATATATTATATAAATATGAAAAACAAAATAAAAATAATGAGTATAAAATATTTCAATTAACTATCCGTCTGCCGGTTGTATGTTAATAAAGTAGTAATAATAAAAGATAAATTAAAAATACAGTGTAAAGAAATTAATTCAAGATTGCGATCCCTTTTTTCTGTGCGGAAATCCCCTCGGATACCATCCTGGTGGCATGCCGGACTCGAACCGACTAAAACCGCACGCCGTCTCGGGTACTAGAGGCTGGGGAAACGGGTGCACCATAGAAAGGAAAACCCTGGAACCCCGGCGTACCTCGGGCTACCTACGGTTTATAGATAGCCCCTCCTGTGTGGGAACCCCGATGTTCCCCTTGCTGTCCCCAAAAGGAAGGCTTACGCTTATTGAGGCCAGAGATCGTTTTGCGATCTCCGGCGCCTGAGTTGTCTGCGGTACCTGGCCCGTTCCGGGCCTGGCGGACCGGGAGTGTTCTAAACCTCTCCCGGTCCCGTTAATGATCTTCGACTTCTCGAGTCTCAGGGCTCCTACCCAACTCCCGCACCTCCTTGCGCCCAAAGGAGATCGTGCCCTCTTATGATCCTGATGACCAGTACTCGTTGCGGTCGTCGCAATAGCGCGATATTGCTGGCCTTCAGGACCTCCACCCAAACTGTGGCTCCATAAAGGGCCATGGACCGCACAACCCCCGCGTAAAGTCTCCTGCAGGAGTCATCGGACCCCCTCGTGTTCAGCAGCTACCGTGCCAATGCACGTGCAGCACCAACCAACTTGGGGACCAGACTTCAGAAGTGCTGTCTGACGAAGTCCCATGGGCCGTCAAGTAAGAGCCCCAAATACCTCGATTTGGCTCGATTGAGGGCTCGATGCCGATGCGAGTGCCTCCTACTATGAGGCTGAGTGGATCAGGTGGCCTCCTCCGAGGCCCGTGAAAGAACAAAGCCTCTGATTCATGCAGCGCCACCTCGAGACCCAGCCACCGAATTCGTTCAACGACTTGGGCATCCCCGGCCGTGGCCCTTAGGGTTGCCTCACGGTGCGTCCTGCCACACGCCGTCACAAACGGCCACACAATCCACATAACACGTGACGGCGACACCATCTATGAATGCACCACGGCCATAAGACCGACCCATGCGGGACACCGCACCATGTTTCACGTCGACCGAGACAGGTCCTACTTGGGGGATGACTGCTCTCTCCAGCAGATATGGCCCGACTGTGCGTCGGGCGATACGGATACCGATACGACGGAGGTAGGAAGACACTCGGTGATACACTAGTGCCTCCCTGATGCAACTCCAGGGCAAAATGTTGAACGCGTTATCGATGTCAAAGACACCGCCAATGCAACATTCGCCCGGGGAAACTGCTTCCTCCGCCAAAACCCTCACGCGCATGATCACATCCACGGTGGAGCGCCCCTGACGAAAACCGTACTGGTTGTCCGCCAGATCCGGCCCTACCCTGAAGAGATGCTTGACGAAGCGCCATGCAATCACTTTTTCAAAGAGCTTGCATGCCTCGTCAAGCAACACTTTAGGCCGGTAGGCGGATGGTGAGACCGTCGGGTTCCCCTTTTTTCGAATCGGAACCAGTTTTCCCGACTTTCATAATTTCTAAGAGAGCTAGGCCAAGTCTTTCGGCCCAGTTCTCCAGATCTCAGTGGTCAGCTCAGAGCTCAGTGAGACTATAAGTCTATAACATACCTAAGTTTAAAAAAAAAAATGTTCCAAACTAAAGTGTTTGCTTTTACTTAATAATAATTGATTAATATTTTAGTAACTCGTTTTCAAATCGTATAATTTTATTCAAATACTTTTATTAACAAATATACTTAATTATTTTAATTACTGGAGTTTCATTTCATCTATTTTCACTACATATTATAACTATTGCAACTATATTGCTGCGTCCTGTTTTTAAACTGAATTGGCCTGGTTTTTCCAACATCAAGTCCTAGTTTTTTAAATTTGGGGTTGGCAACCCTAGGGTACAGCAACATCAGAAAAATAATGTCTACTACACTTATGAATATTGATTACTAGTGGTTGCCCGCGGCTCCGCCCGCGTATATGTCGGTTATCGCGGCAAATAGTAGCCTATGTGTTATTTTAATGTATAAACTATATTACTGTAAGGTTTCATCCAAATCCATTCAGTAGTTTTTGCGTGAAAGAGTAACAAACATTCATCCATCCATCCATAAGTACTTACAAACTTTCGCGTTTATAATATTAGTATAGATAAGTTTTTCAAACTTATAGAACATATCTCAAAAGGTTAATTTTGTAAAATGTAATTGCTATTCTATAGTAAAAGAACTTTATCTGATACAAAAAATATTTTATTACAATTACATTCAACAAAAGCTAAATAGCTCTAGGACTTACCTTTATAACAACTATGGCTAACCTGCGAAACTTGTCTCTCAAAGATATTAAATTGAAATATAGTTATTACATAAAAAACGATTAAATATTTGAAACTATATTTATGAATGAGCTTACTGGTGAATTTAGTAAAAGAGCAACATTTTATTTACGTATCACGAACATCGTAGACGAATGATTTTGATTTCAAAAATCTAATATTACGCCATCTTGTTGACAGTAATGACAAATCGGTGATATTTTTTTTTAAATAATAATTTATTTATACTCAAAATTGTCAATTTCTCTTAATCACACATATAATTTATACAACCGAAAAATGATAAGTAATTATATATGCAATAAAAGGTTGTCGTTGACTGCTATTAACTAGTCGTTAACTGTGTTACAGCAGCCAGTATATTAGCAGCCAAATAAATAGAAAAACAATACCTACCATGACATACACCAAGCGGTACAAAAGTCCCATACAAACCCTCCATTGTCCTTTAAATTGCTGCTCAGCTCATGTTCATTGTAACATGATGTTATGTAGACCACAGCCTGCCTTTGCCTTTTTCAGTTCTTGAAATAAGCATATTCAGCCAAATATACTGTTCAGCTTTAGCTGTTCAGCTAAGTACATATTAATTGTAGTGCCTAAGTAGTTCAAAGTTGAATGTACAATCTCTTGTAAAAAATCTTGTTAAACTGGACCCTTATGCGCCAAAGCATGAATCATCATCAGCTTATTGCAGTCCACTGTCGGACATAGGCTCTCCCATTGCATGACTTCTCACATCCAGCTGCTGTCCGCCATATTGCGCAAGTCGTCACTAAGCCTGAAAAAAAACTTGATTACAGCAAGGTTAAACTTTTCATGTTTTCATTTGCCATAAAGAGTGGTTTAATATGATAATATTATTTATGATCTATGGATGAGTATTCTTTTATGGTTAGTGTCATTCGATCGTAGCGTGATAAATAACCCATAATTTGTTTTAATAAACGGATTATCTAATGTAACATTTCGAAGTAGTACTGCTTGCCAGACACCAGCTTTATAATCATATTTCTAGGCAGGTATATATTGTTACGTGTTAGGGTTCGATGGATTTGGAAAATAAGCTCGCTGACGTGTAAAAGAGACTTTATTAAAAAAAAAACAATCTTAGAATCACAATATCACTTCGAATAACAATCGTTAATGGTCGCCGAGGTCGCTAGGTTGCTCAATGATATCACTTCGATGTTTATCGCACTGTAGCTCAAACTGAACTGACTGTGGCCCGCGAGGGTTCGTATTTATATCCATTTTTACTATTACTAGCGCTTTCGAGAAACGTCTCGTACATACGAGGACGTTCTCGGTACCAAGGACACGCCCGCCGGCGAATTCGTTGTAAACAATCGCGTAACAACCAATCGATATTCGACGCTATGCCCGATGCGCGGGCGTTTATACGGAATAACGAACCTTATATCTATACATAAGGTTCGTTATTCCGTGCCACAAAAATCAACTTTTTCGATCGTTATTCGCAAATAATCTTTCTTCGTAACAATATAATGACTGAGTAAATAGGTACTTAGTAAAATAATAAAAAATAAATAAAAAAATATAGCTTTAATTAAAAATATCTTAAAAGCAACGAAAGGCGCTTCTTTTCCTGTCTAAATGAAAGTAAAAATCAATCTCTTACTTTTAACGATGAATTAATTTAAAGTGTTTTATAAATGTGTTGAAATCTGGGCTGGGCTGCAAATTATGTGTAATCTGGGATCGTTAAAAATGAAAGTAGGCAACAACAATCTTCAAGGAACGTTTATATCGTAATGGGTAAAAGATTATAACACAAATTGAAGTAGAATAGGATCCGAATGTAAATCGGGACTTAAATCGGAAATCGGTGCAATTCGGTCGAAACGTCGGGAAACCAAAAAAAGGTACGTGTATCTTGTAGATATTATCGCGATTAAGTCCCGATTTACATTCGAATAATATGTATAGTCGCGAAAGTTTAAAAACAATTAGAATAGGATCGATGACACCTTATTCAAATTAGTAGGTAGTAGAGCCACGCTGATTTCAGCACGGTTGGGCCGGCTCGACCGGGGCGGTACTACCCTCGCACAGAAAGTCAACGTAAAATGACAGCGATCGTGCTGTCGTGTTTCGTTGGTGAGTGCGAGACCGTAGGTCCAAATAGTCTAGTCAACAAGTTCCATACTTGTTGACTAGACTAAAAGATGCAGAAGCATCACTAGGCCGCCATGGTGTGGGTCGCCATACTGCATTGTCTGCATTCGCAATGAGTATGGTGACCACCACTCTTGGATTCTGCTTATGCTTTCCATCAGGCAGAGTAGAGTCATTATGGCAGGCCATACATAAAAAAAAAAAAAAAAAAAAAAAAAGTTACTTTTATCATCTCTCAAAACGATAACTTTGTATGAAAAATGTACTAAACACAAACTTGTGACGTCACTGTTTTAGAGTACTCAATTGAACAATTAAATATATCTTCAATGTTCGTTTCATTGAAATTTGTAATAGAAATAAAAAGTTGTAATATTTATATTTTCCGAGTTTTTTTTTTATGAAATAGACATAGGTATTTATTTACGATACAGTCATCTACCCTATTATTAACATCATTCTGCAGAATATGTAATACTAGCTGCGCCCCGCCGTGTTACATGCGTTTGTCATTTAACTTCTACTACAACCACATCGGGTTTTGAGGTTCAAACCCCCCTCGGAATGTTTCTACACTACTGATATTTTTCACGCCTGTCTTTTTTTTTTTCATATTAATATTACGGTTAAAAGCACATAGTCATTTTATCATGTTTAAACCCCCCGAAACTAAAACCTGGCTACGCCCGTGGCCCAAGTTACCAACAAACTTAAAAAGGATAAAAAATACAGCTGAATTTAGCCTCTTCCTTTTTTAAAGTTGGTTAAATAGACCTGATATTATTGTTTTCTTTTATTTTGCTTCATTTATAAGCCATAGATTACTTAATGCAGAAACTAAAAAAGTTATCGAGTTCATTATAGGTGATTTAAAAACACCGCTATGCTTTTCCGTGTTGAGAATAATCTATTTGTATATGCGCACCATGTACCTATGTGCTTACCATATAGGTACTTATACTCATGTGTATACTTATTTTATGTTAATTACTTAGTACATTTTTTAAACCAAGCATTGCATTTACAATGACTCGTTATTTTTTTTTAGTTTTTAAAAAAGACAACTCCGGCACTAGGAATAAATCCTGTGTTGCGGGGGATTGTACAAACATACATGAAACGTATACAAAAAACACCCAGACTCAGAACAATCATTTGTGGATCACACAAAGTGTTGTCCTACCTGGGATTTGAACCCACGACACTTGGCGAAGTAGGAAACGGCGTGGTGACCGCTAAATCACCAGGCCAAACGTGCAGTCTTCTCTGAGTTAGTAATTATGGCCTAGACTCTCACCCGGAGAGTCTAGGAGGTCCGTTATTTCTGTCTGGCTAGTCCTTTATTGTATGTACTGTCTCAGTGTCTTTCTAACTAGGTCTTAAGACAAGAATACTGAAGTTTGTTAAGCGATCAGGACTACGGGGTTGACATCCGAAAAAGAATATTACCACAGAACTAAATAAATAATGAAATAAATAATTTACAAACTATTTATTACTTCGAAACTCACAAAAGGTTGTTTTGGTTGCTAATTAATTACGAAAATTGGTTACATATAAACAAATAGTGAAGCCATATGATACTTATTACATATTTTGTTTTGATCTAAAAGTTCCTAACAAAATACCTTAATTTGTTATAATGACGTCAGCACCTCCCAACCACCATAAATTGAGTCAACAACAAATTATATTTATTGGGCATTGTTTGTACAACATGACATTGAGAGATCACGTAACATAGCTTGCTTATTTAAATTATACCTCAAGTTGTACTTCTAGAGCTGTTTGTGAGTTGCGATTAACTAGTTCAACGACAAATGGCCATTATCAACTAAGTACATAAATTAAGTATATTTGATAAGAAAGTAACAGTGGTTAAGAGACTGTTTAGTTGTACAATCGTGTTAGTACAGCTACCGCTTGCTTGTACGGCTACGGCGCTACGGCGAACTTACTAACAACGTAAATATTCCAAAAATAAGTAAATCAAAAAGTACATATGCGGCTGAAGTCAAAATACAATAGTATTAGCTTTGATATACCTAATAACCCTAATACCTAATACTTCTTGTTGATAGGGACCTTATGTTTTTCATTGTATCCCTCTTAACTGACCCGATCAAAGTATTGGCAGCGCATAAAGTATAAACATGCATAGCTTTACACCAAGCTGATGAACGTTGCAATTGGCCCTGATACCCTCTCAATTCCAACCCTCCTACCTACCTAGGTAGGAGGGTATCTACAGTTAGACATAGGCCTGTCCTTAGAAAAGAGGTTTTGAGCCTTATCAACCTAGCAGTGAAAAGTCGGCAGAAACCATCGAAATATGCGTGGGAATTTGTAGCTAAATAGTTGCTAATTAGATGCTAAAATCATGATTTTGTAGCTCTATTCAGTTGCTGGATCTCTGGGCTCTGGTGATGACATCTGTGACCAGCAACAAAATCCATGACGAAATCACATCAATAAAAACTGCATGTCACGATAGCATGGACATTGGACACTGTTTGGAAGTTACTTTTTTTTTTTTAAAAATAAATAAATATTTCGGACATCTAACACACAACGCCGTCTCTTAAAACAGGATATCATGAGGGAGTTAACTTTGAAAGCAGTTCTTCCGCAGTCGGCTTTCGTGGCTACTTTCACTTGTATCGAACCGGCGCAGGCGCCGCCCCCATCTACTTTCGCCGTCGGACGCGTTTTACTGGCGTCACTTAGCCATCATCAGCATAACCTCGTATAGATTACATTGTATCGATTCGAATATGAAAGACAATTTGTGCTCTATGGGGTTAATATCCTACTAATATTATAAACGCGAAAGTTTTTAAGTATGGATGGATGGTTGTTTGTTACTCTTTAAACTACTGAACGGATTTGTATGAAACTTTACAGTAATATAGCTTATACATCAGAATAACACATATGCTACTATTTGCCGCGATAACCGACATATACGCGGGAACCGCGGGCAACCACTAGTATTTAAGAAAAATGTGTTTTCGCGAATGACTTCGTCGTTTATGAACCGATGTTGATGATTCTTTTTTAATGGAAAGGAGATATATTATTCCAACACGGTGGTACCATGATAGTCCTAAGATCTGATGATGGCATCCAAGAGAAATCGAGTCGAACCTTCGAAATTCGTAGGGGCGACTAGTGCATTTGTTATTTTTTTTTTTTTTTTTTTAAAGCTGGTGCTTTCCGTGTGGTCCCATTACAATTTGGTAGTTCTTGAAGTCGTTTTTTTTATAAAAATTTTACTTGTATGCTATGTAAATATGAACATAGGTACTAGTTTATACTGTCGTGTTGAATGAACTCTAAGAAGTAAACTAACGATCACAACGATTGCCTTTAGATTCTATTTTTTTTTATATCGTTATTGTTTGCTTTGCGTATGTTAGGAATAATTTAACTACCTTTTCCGTATATTAACATGCAAATTATGTACCTCAACAACTAGTGCTACTTTGTAGCAGAAAACAACATTATCGTTTGCACGTGTGTGTGATAAATAAATATCTAATATGTTAACATTTTCGCCACATATTATACAAGTTAAGTTTCAAGGTTTGCGTTGCCTTAGTGTTATGTGCTAATTCTACAAGGTCTCGCACGAATTATAGGTTGAAGTGAGAGACGCAACTCACATTCTAGCCTTAAATTCCTTTGTTCAAAAATCTTTATCCTATTTTTAATTCTAAAGAAATTCTGTCTAATATTACACTTTTAGGTATAAACCATTATACCGATTTGGATGAATTTCGGTGTAGGGATAGATTAAGTAGATTTTGGAGAAGGACATGGGCTACTTTTTGTCGCGATAACCGACATATACGCGGTCGGAACTGCATACAAAAGCTAGGTAGTTATAAAAACTAGATGAGTTTTCCACTTTCATATCTAGATAATAAGAGATAGTAGTGTAGCTGCTTGGCTGTTAGATTGCTTATATCTATCCTACCTATGTTATATATCTATCTAATACTGTTTTTGCGATACGATATTTAATTAAAATCGATCTTGTGCAGTCGCAGTCTGTTTATAGAATTTCGATATTGCTTAGTGCTTGTCTGTAGAGGTCTGATAACAGTCGCTCCACGTAAAAAATATTAAAATTCAGCCAGCCGTAGGACATTGATGCAGAAGCATCACTAGGCCGCCATGGTGTGGGTAACCATGCTGCATTGTCGTTATGCTTCCCATCAGGCAGAGTAGAGTCATTTTGGCAATGCCAATACATGCCAATGGCAATACTAGAGGTAGTAGAGCCACGCTGATTTCAGCACAAATGGGCCGGCTCGACCGGGGCGGTACTACCCTCGCACAGAAAATCAACGTAAAATGACCACGTTCGTGCTGTCGTGTTTCGTTGGTGAGTGCGAGACCGGAGGCCCAAATAGTCTAGTCAACAAGTTCCCATACTTGTTGACTAGACTAAAAGATGCAGCAGCATCACTAGGCCGCCATGGTGTGGGTCGCCATACTGCATTGTCTGCATTCGCAGTGAGTATGGCGACCAATACTCTTGGATTCTGCTTATGCTTTCCATCAGGCAGAGTAGAGTCATTTTGGCGGGCCATACATAAAAAAAAATAAAAAAAAAAAAAAAAAATGCCATAATTAAAACAATTAAAAGCCGAGCCATAACTGGTTTGGGAAAAGGCTCGGAGAATGATCTTGTATAAATAATAAAATAATTTTAATATGTTATGTACTACTATGTAAGTATATTTTCAAAACAAGACACAAATATATACCACATAGTCTTTCTAAAGGTTGTCTGGAAGAGATGACAGACTGCGATAAAGCTGCCCGTTGTACCATTTTTTTTTGTTTGTATCCTTCTATGTGTGTTTTCTAGTCACAATGTGTAATAAAACACCTCAAAGTATGAAAGATGCAGTATGAAAAACATGTCAGGCATGAGGTCTGCCGACAGAAATGAAAACTCAAAACTATAAACAAACAGTTGTTTAAGCTCACCTGAAATGAACCTCTTTGCTCTTCAAATAAGAAAAATATGGCTCATAGAAAGCGTTCGGTGACGACGACACCAGTTCCATGATTTTTGTTCACCCAGAAAGTGCTCAACGCGCCTGAAGAAGTTTTCACTTCAATAACAACGCGTTACGATGTACCTATAACTTAAGTAAATATTTGAAAATTACTTTTAAATCGAGATTTATTATGAATCTCCGAAAGCCATCTAGTGAAGCCACGCTGAACTTTTTAAAAAAAACCTTCAAATATATAAATCTAGATTAATCTTCGTCTTACCTTACTGGGCATGCTCATTTGGCTTGACAGTCTTTCAACCTTTCAAAATTAATACCTCCAAAGATACACTAACTAAATCAAAACAACTACATAAAATCAAAACAACTACATATAAGTGATTCCTTATAGTTTAGTTTTAAATAATATACAACCATTTTAGAAGATCTTCTTTGCTTCGAGATCTTAGGGTCAAAGCTCTCATGACAGACATCTTGTGAGACCACTTCTTACCGAGTCACATAACTGGCCACTATAATGTAGTTTTTAAATCACGTTCCTGAATATTAATTAATAACACGTTTTTGTCATATATAAGAAGTTTAGACACCGCCGATTGATTTGTTTTAGTTCAAATTACCTTATTATTCAAATATTCAAATGATTATGATGATCCGTTCGTGGGGTGACGGTTTAAGAATACAGTGTCACCACCCCTATTTATCACGTGGGTGACTTAAAAAAATTTGGTTGTCTGTAAAGTCTGTTTACGGACGATATTTTAACGTGACAACGTCATAACAAAACATTGATGATGCAACGACGTACAATGAGCGTAACAGGACATTGAGTCATTCTTTTTCGTGCATGCAGCCGGCGTTCATCAATTTATTAGACGTTGTCACGTTAAAAACCGACTAAGGGAGAAAAAAGCACGACAACAAACCTGCAAAGAGAAGAAAAACTTGGCAAATATGAAATCCCGTCTGGCAAGCGTGGAAATAGTAGGCTCAAACTTCCTTAGGAAAGCCCTATGCCCAGTAGTGTACAAGTAATCAATGTTGTTGATTCTGAAATGATTATCAATTCGTTTAGATAGTTTGATAAAAACATTATCTATAGATATTTTATGAACAAAAGATGAGCAAGTCACGATGATATGACAGTTTGAATATTACGTTTTTTGTGTTATCAAAATGCAAGTTCATATTTATTGTGTGTATTAGCAGGACAATTTTAGTAACAAACCGTAAATTACTCAGAAAGTTACTTATTTTGTTACAATTCCTTATTTGTCTACTTTTTCAAATTATCTTTACTATTATACTCTTTGCGCTGTAGCATGGTGCCTGGTGGTTTAATTTAATTTACTTTAATTTACTACAGTTTAATTTAATTTACTACAGTTATTAATGTTTTTTTTTTATGTAATAGGCGGGCAAACGAGCAGACGTATCGCCTGATGGTAAGCGATTACCGCCACCCATGGACACCTGCAACACCAGAGATGTCACAAGTGCGTTGCCAGCCTTTGGAGGGATTGGGGGAGGGGTTTGGGGTATGGGCCTCCGGTATCCTCAGTTACACGGTGAAACACAGCGCAAGCACTATTTGAGACCGGTTTTCTGTGAGGCCGTGGTATCACTCCGATCGGGCCGGCCCATTCATGCCGAAGCGTGGCTCTCCCACGTATAAAAACTTAATTAATATATTGCGAATTTAATTTACTAGAGTTATTAATGATTTAATTAATATATTGCGAATGTGGTACAGCTGAAATACTAAGTCATAATTTGTAAATGCGGCAATTTGTGAAACGAAATGTTACTGAACCATGCCATGCACCATGCGACAGCGCAAAGAGTATAGATGTCATTCATTAACAGACTCCTGTTTTTAACACGCTTTAATAGCTTCAGTTGTTTGATTTCGACTTTTGTAAAAGTGTGTTTTAGTTTTGTAATCAGGTGTGGTACATAATTCTAATGAGATAATGTAGGGTTCGCACTTGTGTTTTGACTATTGTAAGTCCAAAGTCGGCAATAGTCACTTGCAATCAGGTGACCCGACAATCGTTTGCCTATCTCACAATGAAAAATTGAAGTATAGATACTGTTGATGCTTCCAGAAATAACTTGCGAGATGTAATACACATTCAATAGTTATTTCGTACATGTTTTGGTTTTGCGCTCAAGGTTTTTTTAATGCAACATACATTTTATCTCCAACACATATTAATATCATGTATCTTTTTTGTTCCCATCTGAGTTTGCAGTCGCAAAAAATGGGCCACACATAAAATTAACTCCGAGTCATTGAACTGCGTTATGTAGGTTAAAGTTAAAAATAGCCAAACACGTCTGCTACTTTTTATTTATTTTGCAGTGATCGATTTAAGGTTTCCATGTTGTTTATCTGTTTGCCAAAGATGATTGCTTGATTCATACCATTTGCGCGTCGCTAAGTATAGAACAAAGTGTTATATCCAATGAAAAAAGAAAAAACGAAAAACAACAGTCTTTGTCCATTTATCATCTTTAACGACAATGTTTTTAGACTTTTACACAAAGTTTTTGTTGGACAGCGGGCATTATTCGCAATACAAAAAAAACTTTTGTAATTTTGTAAAAGAAAGATACAAATAGCAAAACATACTAAAAAAACGAAATCTGGTTCAATCATCGTTATCATCATCAACACAAGGGCGTCTCCACCAAAATTGTTGGCAATTTCAGTGTTTCCAAATGTTTGCAACTCTTCAGAAAATCGCCAACTTTTGTTTCCATTGTATCTACACCGAGTCGCCAACAATTTGAATAACATTCCAACTAAGCGTCACCACGGAGCCAATAAATACTTATAACAAGCGTATTCTTTTGACGTTTACCGCCAAAAACGGAAACACTGTTCTCAACTTTAGTTGACAATTTTTGTTGCCAACACAAGGAAATTACCGAAACTTTAGTCACCAACACGTTTTGACAACACAAAAATTGACAAGTTTTGTTTGGTGGAGACCCGGATTATTGTCCCGCTGCTGGGCTCGGGTTAAATACATAACCTATAATAATAAATGATGGTAGAGAAGTAGTTTATGATTCTTTTTCTCGTCTAAATAAAGAGATTTTATGAAGGAACCTGATTAAGAAGATTTAAAGCTGCAAGTTTATATAAAAATTGCAAAAGAAAACTTCAAGGTGCCACTCGTAAATATTTCCTAAAATCCAATAAGTGAGGTTAAGTATTTTATTAACAAGTCTGTACTTACCTGATACTGATTTCGAACCTTGAGGTGAGGTGAGAAATAATACATGGTTTCCTTATAGGTTTTTGTACTTTAAGTATCTTTGCCTACTAAATGTTATATATTTATTAATTACTAGTAGTTGCCCGCGGCTCCGCCCGCGTATATATCGGTTATCGCGGCAAATAGTAGCCTATGTGTTATTCTGATGTATAAGCTATGTTCAATCCTTTCGCCAATGTAGCGTTCACCGTGTGAAGTTTTTACTGCCCGTAGGGCCCACCTGTACAGGCATTCAATCGCTAAGCTAGTTCACTGACAAAAGTATTCAACCTCAGGGCGATTCACCCTGTTCTTATTCTAAGCTAATGTAATATCAAGCACTTACTGGAGATATGTGAATTCCTTGATATCGGCGTTCTGAGGGGCCCCTCTGGTGCGCCCTCTGCTTCGTCACACATTCACCACTCCTAGTGGTAGTACAGGTTCCAAAGTATTCTAATTTATAATACACCCGTTTTAACTGTCGCGGATCGCGCCTATTTCCATTAAACGGCACTCATAACCCACCCTGGTGGACCGTTAACACAAAGCCTCTCGTAAGTTCTATATTTTAACTTCAAACGTCAAACAAAAAACATGACAATCAAAATGTTGCCATTATAATGACGTTCGATTTCTAACAAGCTATGTTACTGTAAAGTTTCATCCAAATCCGTTCAGTAGTTTTTGCGTGAAAGAGTAACAAACATCCATCCATCCATCCATCTATCTATCCATCCATCCATCCATCCATCCATCCATCCATACTTACAAACTTTCGCGTTTATAATATTAGTATAGATAAACTTACATATGTACCTACGTAATATGCAAAATGTTTTAATCTCGTTTTAAATGTAGTTCTCACGAAAAGAATTATTACCGTAAAGTTTAAATTAAATCTCAACCATGTTCAAGCCGATGTCGCTATAAAATATGTAGTTCAATTAAAATTTCGAAGTCACTTGATATTTCGAATACTAGCAAAATAAAGACTTATTACATTATAGGTAAATTATAACCAATCAAAGATACCTAATTCTTAATTTTTCGTGTGTACATAACATTATAACGATGTTAAATATATTTTCATTATAATATGTTGAATTTTATCCATTTGATCCTATTAAACAATCTGTAAAATAAAAAAATATATTTTCATTATGAGAAATCAAAACACTAGTTTGATATTCACATTTTAAAAATTTATTCAAAATAGTTACATAATGCAATAAAAAATACACGACGCCATTTTTAAAAATTGCGTGTAGGCCTCAATATTTCAAAATTTTATTTTTTAATTTAAGTATCTTTTTTATTTCATGCGAATTGATTTTGTGACCGATGCACATAATTGTATAGTTGATTAGATAAATCATTCCAGTAGTTGCCTAATTATCATATTAGATGTCGATCATTTATCTTTTATGCATATCTAACTTTTATCGAAGGATATTAATTTATTAAGTAAGTATGTCTTACGATTAATTTATCAGAAGATATTTTTGTTCATAAAAAATATTGTTAAGTTGCTGACTCTCTAGTAGAGGTAAGTATGTTAAAAATAATATGGCGACGTTAAATTAAATAAAATTGATAATACAATTTAAGACTTCATTTTTAATGAAACCCATGGTAAATCAGAGTTAAATCCGAATAAAAATAGTAATTTTAAACTTGTAATTAGGTATAACCTTTTTTATTCTGACTAATGTGTGCACCAAACCGTAGGTACAAGCTTTAAATTTTCCCGCCTGTTTTCTGTGGCTATGGTAAACAAGCACAGATTAAGAATAAGTTTAACTATGTGATCTAAATCGATTTGATAAACATACTGGCTGTTAATACTTGGTTTTACTGAAAATAACTTTTTTTTAAGAATCTAGTTTCTGTCTAACAAATTTAAATTTGGCAGAACAAAGTCAATATTAAAAGACGAGACTACGAGTATTATGTAAAATAGTTATAATCTATGCTAATATTATAAAGCTGTAGAGTTTGTTTGTTTGTTTGAACGCGCTAATCTCAGGAACTACTGGTCCGATTTAAAAAAATCCTTCAGTGTTAGATAGTCCATTTATCGAGGAAGGCTATATTTTATTTTCAAAAAAATTAGGAATCCGTAAGAAAATTGCTATTTTGTAACCCAAGGTGTGAAATCGAAAACCTATTTTTGCGTGCGCTGCAAAGACTATTGACAATAGAACAAAATAATGTATTACGGGTTTGTAGGGCCCATTAAGATCTACAAAAAAATCCGCGAGAGCATATATCTAACTATCATAGTTTAGTCACAATAACCGCTTTTGTGTTCGAAAGAAATATTAAATCGTCTGAAGAAAGAAACTACGTTAAATCCTTATCAAAATTAAGCATTATGTTATCAAGGGTATTTATGTAGACCTAAAATACTTTTTATTTCATCCCAATCGGACATTTCATTTATAAGTTATCACGAGTATAAGACGCTAAGAGTTGGTACCTAAAAATGAGTTATTTGCCAAAGAGTTTTTATCAACATAATACCTAATATTAATCCTTATCTAAATAAATGTGTTGTTGATTATTAGATCTTAGAAGAGTATAATAAATACATATATACTAATATATAAAGCTTAAGAGTTTGTTTGTTTGTTTGAACGCGCTAATCTCAGGAACTATTGGTCGAATTTGAAAAATTCTTTCAGTGTTAGATAGCCCATTTATCGAGGAAGGCTATAGGCTATATATCATCACGCTATGACCAATAGGAGCGGAGTACCAATGAAGAATGTTTCAAAAACAGGGGAAAATTATCACGCTACGGGCAATAGGAGACGCAAACGACGTTGCTTGGGTCAGCTAGTTTCCTATAATCGTAAAAATAATAATAATTCTTTTTATTTGTTACAGCGGACGAAAGGGGCGGACGTACACAGTCGTTTCACTTCATAATGGTAAGCGTCATGTCATTTGAAAATAGAGAAATAGAACCACTAAACAATAAATAATGATAATTAATTCAGAGATACCATTGTATGATAACGAGAGGATAATTAGAGAGTAATAGAGGAAAATTAAGGGTTTCTGTTATATTTTTAGCTGTGTGATTATGGCTAGTAGAGATAAAAGATAAATACAAGTACCTAAATACACTTCACTATTGGTCAAATAATGGCCCTACGGCCTAGTAGGAAGTCAGTGTGTGTGACGTCATTTTCCAATGAATTTAATCCTATTCAATTAAAGCAAAGTTTAAGACTCTTAGAGATAATTTACATCTAGACACAGAACTAGTGATCGTACTCATCACAAAAATATATATCCCAGAAGGGAATCGAACCTATGACCTTCTAGTTAAACAGTCTGAAATACTAACCACAAGACTAGACCAACGGACTCGTCAATTATACAAACGTAAGTAAGTACTAATTTAATCTTAAAAAAAAAAAAAAACGCATCTCTAAGTCGCTTATTGCAATAGAAAGAACATGGCGCCACCATAACGAACGAGCTACACAGTTCGATCGTAACAAGTGAAAGTAACGCTGATGACACTTTCCTATTGCGTGACGTAACGCACAAATGTACATTAATCGTCATTATGTGTTGCGTAACATGTTGGTGTATTTGTTTGTTTATTTCAAGGAGGCTGGGATAAAAACGTCTTGCTAGTTTCACAAGTGATCAACGCACTTGTGACGCCTCTGGTGTTGCGGGTGTCCATGGGCGGCGGTAATCGCTTACCATCAGGCGATACGCCAGCTCGTTTGCCCGCTATCCATTAAAAAAATGAGCTTCGAGGAAATCGATTCTATTAACATCGTTTTGAGTTTAGAACGCTAATACGTATGGTACATTTATTTTTAAGTTATTGGATACCTTTTATCGCGGGCTTTGAGCGCGGCGACCAAATCAAGAACTTCCGTAACGAAAATAAAACCTAAAACCCGAAGCTCGCACGGATCGAGACGAGCTGCTCCGAAATCGGACGAATACGTAAGCAGCTGCTTGTGAGAAAGTATATAGGTGTATAGGTATCTTTATAATGCCACACTCACCGCATGTGCGCCCCGTAAGTATATATGTTCAAAGAAAAAAAAACTGCATTAATAAAAAATAAATAAATAAGTAATTATAATTCCATAAGTTGATAAAAAATGCTATGCAATAGCTTTACCGCGGCAGTCCCCGAGTGCCACATGTTTTTTTTATTATATTCAACTAGCGACCCGCCCCGGCTTCGCACGGGTGGATTTCGGATGCCCCGCCGACGACACGATTCGTGCATTTTAAATCTGTAATATCTTCGAATATATTCATGTAAATTAGATACTGTAAAGGGCCATTTTGATCTATATTAAATGCACAATGTATTTAATTTACTTAATTGTATAAGGATTCATTCTGTATTGCTTAAAATCACTTCGTAAATAAGCCATTATTTCTCGTAAAAAAAAGGAATAAAAAATGGTTGTTGTGGGTTATCCCTAAGAGACAGACATATACCGTCGCGGACTTTTTTGTAGTACTTTTTAAGGTGTACAATACTGTAGTACATTATTTTGATCTATCTCGTAGGGTGCAACCAGCGTTTGCAATGTAAGCGCAAAAAAATGAGTTTATTTGCTACATCACATTAGAAACCTCGAAAATTAACAGTGTTTCCATACTATATTATGCATTTATTATACATAAAAACCTTCCTCTTGAATCACTCTATCTATTAAAGAAACCCACATCAAAATCCGTTGCGTAGTTTTAAAGATTTAAGCAAACAAAGGGACATAGGGACAGAAAAAGCGACTTTGTTTTATACTATGTAGTGATTACTGGTTATTTCCACCATCTGTCTGATGCCTTTACAAAAGCAATTCTTGTATTTCTGTAATCTGAATCTCGGAAACGGCTCCAACGATTTTCATGAAATATAGTATACCGGGGGCGACTAATCGTACTGGCTGGGATTCATTTTTAGGAAATTTACCAAAAAAAAAAAAAACCAAAGCTCGGTCATCCAGGTACTTATTTCTTATTCCGAGTTTCTAACTTTGAAATTGACGAACTTCGGTACAAGCCTATATTTTTTGTATACCTATATTACCTGTATTTTACTTAAAGGGAGGAAATTTACAAAAATAAAAATCTTAATAGGTGTTAATAATATAAAAAGCTGCTAAAAATTCAAGGTTTAGATACTGCGTTGATGAATCAGTTAGTCAGTCGGGGCTAGTAATTTGATGTGTATGAATATCTAAAAAAGGAAAAAAAAAAGTACTTCTATTTTTTTCGTATCAAATCTAGTACCAATAGATAAAGCTGAAGAGTTTGTTTGTTTGCTTGAACGCGCTAATCTCAGGGACTACTTGTCCGATTTAAAAATTCTTTCAGTGTTAGATAGCCCATTTATCGAGGAAGGCTATATATTATCGCGCTAAGACCAAAAGGAACGGAGTGCTAATAAAGAATGTTATAAAAACGGGGAAAAATTATTACGCTACGCTAAGTTTTCTAAAAATGAATCCTAGCTAGATCAATTTGTCGCCCCTGAAACCACATGCATACTAAATTTCATGAATATCGTTAGAGCCGTGTCCGAGATTCAAATTATATATTACTAGCTGTTGCCCGCGGCTCCGCCCGCATGTATGTCGGTTATCGCAGCAAATAGTAGCCTATAGTTTATTCTGATGTATAAGCTATATTACTGTAAAGTTTCATCCAAATCCGTTCAGTAGTTTTAGCGTCAAGAAGTAACAAACATACACACAAACTTTCGCCTTTATTTATTAGTGTGATGATATATTAGTGTGATATACAAGAATTTTAAAGGTATTAGATTAGATAAAACAATCAAGTCCTCCCAAAAATCAAATCTTAAAATCTTCCCGGCAGATAAAAAAACAACCATGAAAAGTGTTTAAACGTAGCATAACTCTCGAAAATAAAATAACATCATATAAATAATTACATTAACAATTTTTAGTATATTTACGAAATATTTTTTAGGATACTCTTTCTTGTTAAGTTTATTAAAAAAACTTTCACTATACCCAAAGTGAAAGTTATAAAAAAATATTTCATATTAAACTTTAAGTTCTCGTTCTGAGACTATTTAAAGTTACCTATAACCTGATATCACACCAACAGCCTTTAACAGTCCACTACTGGACATAGGTCTGGACAAAAGAGGTTTAGGTCTACTATAGTATACCACGCTCGGATTGGTATACAGTTTGATTAAAGTTTTACTTTCACTTTGCAGTGATGTTGACCTGCGATGTTAGGTCCCTTAGTCGGCTATTACGACTCGCATGGGGTGAATATGGGGGGTGAGTGGGGTGACACACAGTCTTATTATTCCATTACCACTCTTACCACACGGAGAACATGTCAGTAAATATTAAATAATGCTTAATCGTGGAAGAACTGACATGCATGTAAACAAACGCACACTTGCACGCACGCACACACACACACACACACACACACACACACACACACACACACACACACACACACACACACACACACACACACACACACACACACACACACACACACACACACACACACACGCACCTCTAAAGTTAAATATATATGTTCTCCGTGTGGTGACTCACAACTTACACCTAAGTTATATAGGTCACCACCTATATTTTTTTAGTGTAATAGGCGGGCAGCCTACCCCTTTTATACACAAAAAAATCAGGTTTATAGTTATAAGTCAAGATCTCCAACGACTGTACCACTAGGCTAGTCAGTCAGTTAATAATAGCAGACGAAAGTTAATGTATTTACGAGTATGTACTAATAATTTTCTCGTTGGAGGAGGGTTTCCATTTTAAAGGTCAATTTTTAAATAAAATAATTTAGTTAAGGCGTTATACGTACGTATAATATACCTACGTAGTATTTTTAACGAAATATAATGTAAAATAATATACTTAATAATATTTTTTCTATTAAATTTCGATTAACGATGTGAAAAAGTAAAAAAAAGTAGGTATTACTTATTTAATTAAAAATATTCTTACAAACACTAAAATAATTAATTAATGAAGTTTATTTTACATTAGAGTTTGCATTTTATCTTTATTAAGAATAACTTATTTTAAATTAGGAAACATGAACACATTTTTGGAATTTTTATTTTTAAATGTGGTTTAATTTTGTGAGTTGTGTTCATCCTTACTTGAATTTACCCTGATATTTTTAAATTATTAATTACTAACTGCACCCCGCGGTGTTACCCCCGGCTTATAATGGAGGTTATCTAAATGTCCTACATGAGATGGCAGCACTGTAGCGTCAGGTCCAACCACCTGTCAAAATACATACACTATTTGTACATTTTTTTTTTTTTTTTTTTTTATGTTTGGCCCGCCAAAATGACTCTACTCTGCCTGATGGAAAGCATAAGCAGAATCCACGAGTGGTGGCCACCATACTCATTGCGAATGCAACAATGCAGCATGATGACCCACACTATGGCGGCCTAGTGATGCTTGTGCATCTTTTAGTCTAGTCAACAAGTATGGAACTTGTTGACTAGACTAATTGGGCCTCCGGTCTCGCACTCACCAACGAAACACGACAGCACGAATGCTGTCATTTTACGTTGATTTTCTGTGCGAGGGTAGTACCACCCCGGTCGAGCCGGCCCGTTCGTGCTGAAATCAGCGTGGCTCTACTACCTGTCAAATTATACTTTTTACTATTTATTATTACTATTTACATATACGAGTACAATAAAAACTCTTCAGCTTTATAATATTAGTATAGATTATTATACATATTTATTTATTCTTAAAAAGTTACAAAAGGAATATTGTTTTCTAAAATGCCACAGTGTTGTGTAGTGCCTATGTCATATGTGTGCAAATAAAACAGGAGAGCATACGTTGATAGGGAACTTACCAGTGAATTTTGTGCGTCTGTTTTTGAGTTCAATCTTCAGTTCGACAACTTTAAATACGCAGAATTTCACTGAAAAATATACGTTCAGTAGGAATCTGTACTATCTGAGATGTTTAGACCTGACGCTAACAGATGACGCTATGCCGTCTGTTGGCAGAAAAATTACCGAAAACTCTCATTCGTTCATGTCTCGCGAACATACATTATTTCAGGGTAAAAGACAGTCTAAGCTCAAGATGTTAGTTACCTCCATACCAAAATTTATCAGTTTTGATCCAGTCCTTTGCAGCAACAAACATAGAGACACACTTTCGTCTATATAATACTAGCTTTGCACCACGGCGTTGCCCCCGGTTGTTGTACCTTGGGTAACACCACGGGGCTCAGCTAGTATACATACCTATATGATAATTCTACTACTTAAATACCATTTGAAATCCTTCTGCCATAATTATTTTAACTTCAATAACATTGGACTTTTATACAAACTACCATCCCCCGTTTTAACCCGAGAATGGGGTGGATTTCTAAAGATACATTTATTAGTACACCTCCACACCATCTATAGAGTATACATTTTAAATTTCAAGTCTCTTACTTCAAAAACATATGACTTTCATACAAACTTCCAACCCCCGTTTTACCCCCTTAGGGGTAGAGTTTCGTAAAATCCGTTCTTAGCGGATGTCTACAAGCTATAAGGTAATTATCTGCCAAATTTCAAGTTTGTAGGTGTTATAGTTTCTGGGTTTTCGTGATTAATATGTGAGTGGTATTTCGCTTTTATATACAGGGTTACAGGGTAAGTCGACCTATTCCCGTTAAGGGCCTATAGTTGACATCATTTCTGACTAATTTTACTAAAAACACCCTATCCTAAATCTAAACGTTTTTGAGATATTTGAATTTAATTATTTTTACAAAAAATGCCCGATTTTCGACTGTCAGCTTAGATATTTTGAAATTTGTAGGTGTTATTATAACTATTATTTGATTTTTACATGTAAAATAAGATGCTTTATGACCTTAATAACCAATATTATACGTAATGTTAATAAATAAGTTGTTGTAGACGATTTAAACTAAAAAGTAAAAATAAAAATGTAGAAAGTTTATTTTTCTTCAATTGGTATCTTAAAAAAATATTATGGCGCCTCTTTTGCAGATGTGCTTAAAAATATCTGTGTTTCATCAGCTATCCAACGAGATATAACAATCTAGGGTTTTATAAAAAAAGTTTAAAAAAAACTTAGTTGCAAGCCGCCAGGTCGCAATTTTAAAAGTCCCAGCCAATTGTTCTTTATGGTTAATGCGGTGCGTGCGATCGAGACAACTTACGATTTATAAATAAACTAGCTTTTACATGCGGCTTCGCTCACGCAGACTTTCATCCCCTGATATACCCCCTTAGGGGTGGAATTTCAAAAATTCCTTTCTTAGTGCTCACTTACGTTATATAAAGAACCTACATGCAAAATTTCAGGATTCTAGCTTCAGCGGTTTGGGCTGTGCGTTGATCTCTGGGTATGTCAGTCAGTCAGTCACCTTCCTCTTTTATATAAATAGATAATATGTAAATGTGTTTTGTGTACGTTTTGTATTAACTTGTTATTGTTAGTCTGCTTATGTGATGCGTCCGTGGTAGATGTAATATTATTTTTACAAGCTTTTTATTAACTTGCAATGTATGTATGCTTGTATGTTTAGGTGGATTCTTGCAACTAAATTTTGAAGCAGATATCTTCAAACGATTTAGCTGAAATTTTGAAAGCATATGTATACAGCGTGACAATACAATATTATAATAAATATGGAGCTGATCTGATGCTTGAGCTGGAAGGTGGCCATGGGAACTTTGTAAAGAAACGTTGCAACAACATCGAGTTTGGACTCGTTTAATTCGTCTCCAGGCATTTCAGTAAAAGCTTGTTTTTAAAAAGCTTTTTAATTTAATTTATTGTTATCTGTTTCCTACTTGACTTGCCTGGGTTTTCGTTTTGTTTCTTCTGATTTATGTTTGCTGTGCTTGTAAACTGGAGTCTGATTTGTGCTTGTGATACGGAAGAGTTTGGTTGAAGAGGTCTTTCTTCCCAAGTCTGTACGTCGTTCGTTTTGAAACGGAGCCAGTTTTGCGAAGTCTTCGATAAACTCCGTCGAACACGCTCATATCCGGCACTCGACGGCTGGGACAGGGTCTTATGTACTCGTTACGAACATGTGCGGACACACAATTTCAGTATCCGTAGCAAATTAACATGACAGCATATTCCTCATTCTTTTAGGTTGTCATCTTCAACAGTTCCGTATAGCAAGTACAAATCAGACTCTAGTTTACAAGCACAGCAGTCATAAATTAGAAGAAACAGACCAAAAACACAGCCAAGTCAAGTAGGAAACAGATAACAAAATAATATCACATCTACCACGGACGAATCACATAAGTAGACTAACAATAACAAGTTAATACAAAACTTACACAAAACACATTTGCACATTATTTTTCACACTCACACCTGTATAAATCGTAAGTTGTCTCGATCGCACGCACAGCATTAACCTTAAAGAACAATTGGCTGGGACTTTTAAAATTGCGACCTGGCGGCTTGCAACTAAGTTTTTTTTTAAACTTTTTTTATAAATCCCTAGATCGTTATACCTCGTTGGATAGCTGATGAAACATAGATATTTTTAAGCACATCTTCAAAAAAGGCGCCATAACATTTTTTTAAGATATCATTTGAAGAAAAATAAACTTTCTACATTTTTATTTTTATTTTTACTTTTTAGTTTAAATCGTCTACAACAACTTATTTATTCACATTATGTATAATATTGGTTACTAAGGTCAAAAAGCATCTTATTTTACATGTAAAAATCAAATAATAGTTATAATAACACCTACACATTTCAAAATATCTAAGCTGACAGTCGAAAATCGGGCATTTTTGTAAAAATAATTAAATTCAAATATCTGATGATATTCAAAGATTTAGGATGGGGTGTTTTTCGTGAAGCAGTCCGAAAAGATGTCAACTACACGCCCTTAATGGGAATAGGTCGACTTACCCTGTAACCCTGTATATAGATTAAGTAGTGTGATTTTTTCATATTCGTGTATTTTACTACTATTAAGTATATATAATTACACATCCTAAGGAAAGGCTTATGTCCAGCAGTCTACTAAGGCTGGCGATGATGATGAAGTAATAATTGAAAAAATATTATGTTGGTATATATCTTTACCAATAAATAGTTTTTCTTCTTCAAAACCTCAGATAAAAAAGGTAGATAACACACCGCCTTTTCGTCAGTATCATATAAGTTGTCGATACTTGTACGATACTGACGAAAAGTAGCGTAGTTTATAGCATAGTTAGTGCGTAACGCGTGTGTTTACTTGGAACTACGCGACTTTTTTGTGCTTCAACAAGAACAAGGCGGTGCGTTATCTACCTTTTTTTATTTGATCTGAGTTCAAAACCTATTTCACTGTTCAATATTGTATAATTTAAGGCTGCTGTCGAAATAGATTGTATTAAATTTAAATATTAAAAAGCAATTTTGCAATGGCCATTGACGAGTCTCATAAATAACTCAATCAGCAATTCTCTATGTTCACCTTCAGATGTTTTGACTTGCATTTTCGTTTGATGCCAATATCTCTCATCTCGTGCCATTAATGACTGATTGATATGAATTTCAAATAACATCGTGATTTGAAGGTTATTCGAAATATACATTTTTATAGTAGGTAAGGACCTAATAAATTTAATATATAGTGTACATATAGTGTCACACCGTGGGTGTTGTGAAAGTCGACCAAGGGAGCTAACTACTCAGGACAATAGCATTGGAAAGGGAAGGAAAAGTTGAAACAAATCCTGAACAACCCGTCTGACCTGAGTAGTATTTTAGGCCAAAAATCCAGCAGTGGCTTACTGAACTCAGTTGATGATATTATTTCTCTTATTTCCCTTCAATAGACAAGAAGCATTTTCTCTATGGCTTGATTCTCTGGTATTTAAGTAGGTTGTAAATTGAAAACGATAAAGAACTCTGTGAAACATCAAACTACGATAAACGAAGTAAAAATACACCAGTATTAATAGTACTGGTTAAACTCAGTACTTAAATATGTAGTATGTGCATACGCCATAGCGCAATTTATTCCTTTTTTTTCTGAATGATAACAAACAATGCTGTTAATATTCCTAAAGCGTAATGTTACTGCGACAAGGTCATAAATGATGTTCAGATAAGGAATTCTTACTTTGTTGTTGTTGCTTGCTAAAGTGACATGTTCGTTAAGCCGAGTCTTCACCGAACAAAAGTTGACAACTTTTGTGTTGTCAACACGTGTTGGTGAAATTGTCAACATGTTGGGAACCGTGTTTCTGTTTTTGGTGGTAAACATCAAAAGAATACGCTTGTTTCAGATATTTATTGGCTCTGTGGAGACATTTAGTTGGAATGTTTTTCAAATTGTTGGCGACTCGGTGTAGACACAATGGAAACCAAAGTTGGCGATTTTTTGAAGATTTGTCAACAGTTGGAAACACTGAAATTGCCATCAATTTCGTTGGAGACGCGCCTTTAGAAATTCTAATCACATACCTGAGCAAACAACTTGAGACAAAACCTGTTTTAATACATACACAGTTATAGACATAAACGTATATATTGAAAACTCATCGTGGGCGTTGTCTGGTATAATTTCTCATAACCTAAGTTTTATTACAAACTAGCTGACCCGGCGAACTTCGTACCGCCATATTTACATATCTGTCTCAGCTTTGGGAACGTGTGTGTCACTCACGTCCCTCCAACCAGGCGAGGTGATCATGCCTGACGGGCCGCGGTCTAACGGTCGATATTGGGATGTTGTATTTATGTTAATCGGCGCGAGAACTTCTATTGCGCGATGCAGGATTAGCAGTTTCTTCGTATTGTGCGTTATTCCGTCGTTTGGTGTATATCCGGTAGATGTGTGTTTTCTTGTTGCGCTGTATATGGAAGTCGCCACAACCGGAACTAATCTAAAAATCGTCGATTCGTTTCAAAGTAATCGAGTACACATATTTATGTATGTACTGGCACACCATCAGTCGCACATTCGCGTAAAAGTTCCGCTATTGTGAATGTGACGGCGCAAGGTCGTAAAATACGAGTTATGTATTGTTGTTTAACTTGATGTTGAAGTACCATTCCAGTTTGTTCAGTGCATGCGAACTTAAATAGTACTAGACATAAGGTAGATGGACCATGGAAGGCCATGCTCCTTTGAAGGCCAACTATAAAAAAGTCATAGTTATTGTCATGTGATGATAAATTCCTTCCGCTCACACTTAGATCCATCAAACTGAAGGACATATATAAGTATATAGCCTTCCTCGATAAATGGGCTATCTAACACTGAAATAATTTTTCAAATCAGACCAGTACTTCCTGAGATTACTTATGGCGTTCAAGCAAACAAACTCTTTAACTTTATATATTAGTATCATAGATAATGGGTGAAAAATGCAAATAAGTACGTTGGTTTTGAGCATATGCTATGTGTAACTATGCTAAAAATCCTTAGAGTGCCCGCGATACCCATAAATTCCTCCGCTAATCTTATTCATTCAGTGAGTGTCGGTGACACATAACAAAAAATAAATGTAAACACCAATTTTCTGTAAAGTCATGATATCACTCCGGTCAAGCCGGCTCATAGTGTCTTTCCGTACCAATCCAGTTCGTTCAGTGCATGCGAACTTCAACTGTACTTACTGAACAAATGCACGATATCCAAATTAGAGAGCTTCTTTCTTTAGTGTTGGTTTTGTCAACGTTTGAGTTTGTAGTTTTGCGTTTTTTTTTTATTTAGTGTACCCGATCTGAAAATTACTTCCTTTTGTAACCTTATTCGTTCTGTGAAATAAAAGGAAAGAAATGCTGAACACCGATTTTCTATAAGATTGTGATATCACTCTGGTCAAGCCGGCTCATAATATGTTTCCGTACCAATCCAGTTCATTCAGTGCGTAAGCGCTTAAATAGTAGTGAACGAGTGCACGATATCTATATTAGAAATGTTCTTCTTTATTGTTGGTTTTAATGCTTGGTTTTGTGGCTTTGCGACAAAAATATGTAAGGCTTTTGATGGCTCTACTATGCCTGATGAGTAGAATCCAAGAGTGGTGATAACCATCCTAATTGCGATTGTGGACAATACAGCATTTTCCTTGTTCCTTTCCAACTTTTATTTGAGAAGCTTCAAAAATTGAATTAAACCTTTGAGTGCCCACGATGCCTTCCTTGAACTTCCTCTGCTAACGAAAAAAACGGGGATTATCGGTAAGGCCGTGGTTTCACTCCCTTAATATTCCAGAGCATAACTTTCCCACGCTTAAAATCAAATTGATGAATGGTTATACATATATAACACGCTATATTAGTTATGCCTAAACTATTTAATGATTATACACCTCATTGATATCTGACCTTAAAGAAAATTCGTTAATTAATCACATAATAAAATGAGAACACTGCTTGAATCCACCGCCAGGTAATAAAGTTGAAGGTTGACTATACTCATTTAATCTAATAGAGGATAAGCAAGCACTTGAAAGGTACTACTAGAAGGATAATCTATATATAGGCTTTAGTTAGTGTTTCAAGCCTATTCAGTGTTAAGGCTGGATTGATTTTTGCCTAGTCAGAGCATTTATCTTGACTGGTAGTACCTACGTACGTACAAAAGATCTTAGTTAATTAAGTTACCTAGTTCGTTTTATATAAGCTACGTGTCATTTGGAAGGCTACACTTAACAAGAAAATATGCATAATCACTTCACTTGCAATATAAAATAGATGCAGGTATGTCTTCTCTTATTTGTAAGCTGTCTAGAAAAAAAACAGTGCAGTGCCCGAAACAGACGCGAGAGGTCGTTGCACTTCTTAAAAATATTTATTCGTCGTGTTCAAAACTAGTTTAGCAACTCCGAAACACACACTAATAAAATCTTTTGTAACTAATAAATAATAATAAAAAAATGCCCTGTCTAGGTAATTTCAAGTCAAGCACAGCTATCTTCACGGTAGACACCTGTGTATAAGTTTAAAACCTGCACAATCTTCCCTTTTAAATGTACCTTTTCTTCAAACGTCTTCCCTGTAAAAAATATCGACATGTCATACTTACAAGATTAGATAGCGGTATTGGATTTCTAAATCTTACTGAAATAATATTCGATTAAAATATCTATAGGTATTTTACTGGAGAAAGGTTTTTCCATACGGTTAAACATATTTCTACGAAAAACTTCATATGAATAAATGTTTTAGTTGACAACGCCTCTGAGTACTCAAAAAAATGTACCGTAAAAATGTGTCTACTAACACGATTTAATGAACTTCGTCCCTTTGTTACTAATATAATGTTACTTCTAATAGAAAAAACTATTAAAAGAACTAATTGGAATACTTTGTATATCGATGACGTCGATTTGTCGTTTGATATCGATTTGATATTACAATTAGGTATATAATACACTAGCAATTAGCAATGGCCTCCATCTCTTGTTTTTTTTTATGGTTTAGCTGCCAAATGGTCTTCTGTGCCTCATGGAAAGCATTAAGCGGAATCCAAGAGAAAATCGTCCGTAGAAGAGAAAGTCTTAGTATGCGACCCATAAGACAAGTAAAAATTTAACAAAAACAAAAACCGACTTCAAGTTTCGACTCGATTTCTCTTGGATGCCATCATCAGATCTTAATGTCCTTATCATGGTACCTCTCCTTTCAATAAAAAAATAATCATCAAAATCGGTTTATAAACGACGAAGTTATTCGCGAACACACATAAAAAAAAAGAAAAAAAACATATACGGTCGAATTGAGAACCTCCCCCTTTTTTGAAGTCGGTTAAAAAGGCATCCGCTCATCATTAAACCACTAAAGAACTTGCATAAGAAAAAGTACCTACCTAATAAACTTTTAGAAATTAAATACTAGAAAAGAACAACAAAAATATTTAGATACTAGTTGTTGCCCACGGCTCCGCCTATATAGCCTATGTGTTATTCTGATGTATAAACTATATTACTGTAAAGTTTCATCCAAATCCGTTCAGTAGTTTTTGCGTCAAAGAGTAACAAACATCCATACTTACAAACTTTCGCGTTTACGAGTATAATATTAGTATAGATATAGATGACTATGGTGCAATCATCTCTTGATCTGTAGATAATAAAATACTTTCTCACCATTGTGAAGTTTTTTAACGGGTTTTAATTATCATAGCCGAAGCATGTGTACAACATAGATACAAGCGTCAAAAAATTCCTCCGTATCATCGCCTACCGATAGTGTTCCATAAAGACTGGCAGAATTTATTCAATTCTGTGCTAGAAAAAGGCCGGCCTTCAGCTCACGAGAAGCGATCGTTTGCTTAGCTAGTTTTTTAAAGAAGATTTTTCTAACAATCCCATCCCGGAATCCGGCATCGTGGGAAGCAGTTTTGCCGGTGTTTATACGCATTTGCAATAAAAGATCTATTACTCACGCTCTGCGGATTCCTGAATCCTAACCACTACATAACACTGGAAGTAATGCTTTTGGCTGCAGTCCAAATTAAGAATCTGCAGTACATTAGTAAGATCATCCGCAGTATAGGAAATAGCTAATCAGATCCTTTTGTATTCTTCTTAGACGGTTTTTCATCTCAGTAAAATATAGTTTAATTAAACTAACATCAGTCCATTGGACACTGTAATAACATAAAATTGAGAGTAACTCTGTCTGTTCTGTTTCAAGGATAAACCGGTGCACCGATTTCAATGACATTTAGCATAGAAACCTCCTGGAGGAAGGACATAGGCTAATCTTTGCCACGATAACCGACATACACGCGGGCAAAGACGCGGGCAAAAGCTAGTCTTTAATAAATAAAAAAAATCACTATCTGCCTCCGGCTTCATCATCAAATTATTGTATTTGGACCGAAGTGTTACCACGGCCTCATAGAATACCAGTTGTAGGCTTTTTACCAACCAAATCTCTCCTCATCTGATTCTGGGGGAGAACTCTTACAGCCCAGTAACGCACTTGGGAATCGTCTGCTCGTTTGTCGTCGTATGCCATTAAAAATATGTTAAACTCATCAAAACGAATCAAATGAACCCAAACTAGAAGGTTTCCAGTCATCCTCCACCTTCGGATCACCTCCAAAATGTTAAATTCATGTTTTAGTCTGAACTAGATACACAACTTGATTAAATGAAAATTGATTTCCAAGATTTGTTTACATTGTCAGTTTAAAAAATTAAACGTATATTACATAATATTTGACAATGTGTTCCTAAAAACATATTTACGTCTCCATTTTCCTCAACGTACGAACCTAACCTTTGACTAATAATAGAAATAAATTAACCAGCGTGAAGCCATCGTACTGCATGACTTTTTGACTAATATAACCTCAAAGAAACACTAATTGACTTTGGTTGAATTGAATTTTAATTTACCAGAACAATTTAACCTTCCACCAGTTTTTTTTTATATATGGGCCTCCCAAAGTGACTCTACTCTGCCTGAAGGAAAGCATAAGCAGAATCCAAGACTGGTGGTCACCATACTCATTGCGAATGCAGACATTGCAACAATGCAGCATGGTGACCTACACCTTGGTGGCCTAGTGATGCTGCTCCATCATTGGGTCTCCGGTGATGCACTCACCAATGAAACACGACAGCACGAATGCTGTCATTTTAAGTATATCTTCTGCGAGAGGGTAGAACCGGCCCGTTCGTGCTGAAATCTGCGTGCGTTAAATATACTTCGCTCCATTGATATATAGAAAAACTCTTATGTATTAGAATACATAAAAGTTTTTCTATATCAATGGTGTATACCCAATATGTACATTAATACGCTGAGCTAACAAGCAGTTTCATTTCATACTCAATAAGCATGCATTAGCAAGGGTAGCAATTTTTTTTTCTTTATGTCTTGTTTTCTTATTTTTGTCTACAAGCAAACGTTGCTGAAAGAATATAATTTCATGGGAAGTATTATTCAAGCGGTCAGATTATACAACAGCTGTTTGAGTGCAAACTTCCAAATGTCTTGCTGTAACACAGGAGCGATAATACAATGCTGATAAATTTGTTGACACCGCTTATCTGATAGATATTCATTATTTTTCACATAATAAATTGATAGATAAATTGATAAACATCTGTTTTTTGTACCTACATAATCTAATTCAAATTTTATGTATCTAATGAAAACTCCTGTATTGATGAAGTTCTTCAAATTGTGGTTCCGTAATTATTTTTTTTGGAACTGGTTGGCAAAACGAGCAGACGTATTGTCTGATGGTAAGCGATTACCGCCGCCCATGGACACCTGCAACACCGGGGGGTTGTGGTGGGAGGGTGGGGTATGGGCCCCCGGTATCCTCACTCACTCGGTGAAACTCAGCGCAAGCACTATTTCACACGGGTTTTCTGTGAGGCCGTGGTTTCACTCCGGTCGAGCCGAACCATTCATGAAACTGATATTTCATACAAGTTTTATTACAACATTTTTAATTTCCTTTCGGTTCCGAGAATACTGCGAAAGCGTAGCAAACGCATTTATCACGCGTCGTAGTGTTAAGGTCTACCGTACAAATGGATTTTGCTTGGAGACTGTAGCTAAAGTTATGTTGAGCGAAAATGCGACCGCAAAATGGATGTGACGCAATTGCTTTCCATCTAAGAGGATACAGGGATTCTGAAAGTGGACGTAATAGAGGTAATATTGTATTATTTATTTATTTATGTCAACTATATTTTATATTATATATCGTCGAGGGGATATTATTATGATACACTAGTTGTTGCCCGCGATTCCGCCCGCGTATATTTCGGTTATCGCTGCAAATAGTATTATAGCCTATATTTTATTCTGATGTATAAGCTACACACATCAAAAGTGTCTAGGGATCAACATATGTGTCTAGGGATCAACATATATTTTTGCAATAACTTTTCTCCTGATTGATATTAATTAAAATTTTCTTTAAGGATTCATCAAATAAAGTGTTTTCGTTTGTCACAGTAACGATAAACCAAGTCACCTTTGCATTAATAAAGAAATTTGCCATTTTCCTAATAAAGGGAGTTTTGACATTTGAACCACTAACATTAAAGTTCGAAAAAAAGACTGAAATAACAGTTTTCTTTAAAATTTTATTAGGTAACTTAAACAATTAATAATCCGTGTTTCTACCGCGAACACTAACAACACAAGAATCGGTTTGGCATACTCAAAATGAGTTCATCCAAATCACGCTGTGGAATGGCCGCCCATGTTCGTTGCAACAACAAAAAAGGTCTTCTTGCGACTGGATACCCTCCATATTCGGCGGAGCTCTTCTCTGTAGCATATCCCATGCATGCTCAATCGGGTTCAAGTCTGGCGACTGAGCAGGCCAGGGCCAAAGCCACATCTCAATCTCAAGAAATCCGCATAAAAATGCTTGATCCCTAGACACTTTTGATGTGTGTATATTACTGTAAGTTTTATTCAAATCCGGTCAGTAGTTTTTGCGTGAAAGAGTAATAAACATCCATCTATCCATACTTACAAACTTTCGCGTTTATAATATTAGTAGGATATCTACGGCTATAACAGTATCATACTATACAGATGACATTCTCGACGGTGACGTTTGTGACCGTTCCATCATCTAGCAGCAGTAGTTCAAATATTACAATTCAGTCTTTGTCTAAGATTCGTAAGATATCTGATTTTATCCCTTTTTCTTTCTTTATTCCATCTGCACATATAATGTGTGTGCATTAACCAATCTCAGTAATAATGCTATGATTAAAGAAGTTTTCAGAAGACAGTTAAAGCTTTATCTTATCTTATCTTTGTGAAACGTCTCGTTCTTGTCTCGCATTTTAACTTTATTTTGTCCCTGATAGCAAATAGTTAACCAACCCATTTCAATATTTACTTTGAGGAAGTATTTAAGCGAGAAATACTATTTTGTGCAGTCATTCAATTGATGATATAAAGTGCTAATCCTGTATTTAGCCAACTCAGGTTAAGATTTTGATTAAACAATTTTAAAGGTAAACTTTACCGAATTATTTTTGTTGGATTTGCGAAACCTTGGCTTTGTGTTGTTTATATTAAAGTCAGAACGCGGTCCCATTATAAGAATTGAAATAACTTTCTCGCATGTTTGATATCTGGGGGCACGGTCGTGCCCCCGCCAAGACGAGCCAAGCGTAGCGCAAGGGCACTACCTACCTTTTCTCGAAGCGTTTCGTCGTTTTTTTGAATCCTCATAACTTTGGTTCCCGATATACCAGATCGTTCAAATTTTTAGGATATGATGTTACCAATAGACTAATGAAACGTACATAGTTTCAATTGCATAGCTGTAGTAAAAAAGATATCAGATCTCATGTAGAGCCAAAGTTCTGTATCTACACGCCCTAACTCTACCAACCCTAACTTCATAAACTCTACATCTCAGTAAAAATTGTATGGCTTGGCTATTTCGTTACTTCAGAAACTAAATATTCGTATAACATATTACTTCAGAAACTAGATATTTGCAAACACAAAGGCGTTAGTTTCCCCTTCGTGACGGTATGATAGCGAAACGGCGAAGCCATACATTTTTACTGAGATGTAGAGTTTATGAAGTTAGGGTTGGTAGAGTTAGGGCGTGTAGATTCAGAACTTTGGCTCTACATGAGATCTGATATCTTTTTCACAGGGTAAGCCATAAGCAGTCGTCTTGGCAACATTTTACATGAAAATGTTTTTGGTGGGATTACTTTTTCATAAAACAATCGCTGTCAGAGACGAAACAATTGAAAAAAATATTTTCTGGTGTTCGCTTAATCAATTTCGTTTCTTCTTTTTGTATTCACTCGTTTGGTTTCGGTTGAATTTGTTGTGAATGTTCACAAGTCAAATTTGACCTTGATGTGTCTATTGTATAATGTTTATGATTGCCGAGATACGGTTACTTTCTTGTGTAAATCAAAAATTGAATGTTTAAAGGAAATATTTCTTCTAAAATTATCATATTAATTATAGAAGAAATATTTCCTCACTTATATATTTTAATATTAAAAAGCTGAAGAGTTTGTTGGTTTGTTTGAACGCGCTAATCTCAGGAACTACTGGTCCGATTTTAAAAATTATTTCAGTGTTAGATAGCCCATTTATCGAGGAAGGCTATAGGCTATATATCATCACGCTATGCAATAGGAGCGGCGCATCTAAGAAGAATGTTACAAAAGAGGGGGAATATTATTACGCTACGGGCAATAGGAGACGTTAACGACGTTGCGTGGGTCAGCAAGTAATTACTATTTGTAGTAATCTCACTAAATGTCACTCAGACATAAATCTATGGTTTTCACTGTCAGAGATACGCATAATAATTAATTTTATAAATGCAAAAGTGTGTTAAGTTTTATTCTCAACACGCTAGAATGGCTGGATGAATAGATGATTTACAGAGATATACTTACTGTTATCTGGAATAATATTTTAAAGCTTTTTAACGAGGAGAAATGCGAAATGGACAATAATATATATAAGAAAATACTACAAGTTATAAATTATTGTTAGTCGTTTATTTCAAAAGAGACGGGTCGTCAAAATTCCGCTCTAGTCTGAGCTTGCGGCACGGCTATTTCTTCATAAACAAATTAATCTGTATTATATTCTGTTTCTAGGTAAAGTAGTTACAAATAGATATGTTAAGACACTAGAATTTCTAAATTCGGTCTAGTGCAGTTACAATTTAGCGAATTATGTTTCAAGTTATAACATTAGTTGCCGACTTAATTAAAGACTATAGTGCTGTCTAATAACCATAAATCCATTTAAAATTACTAGTTAACGCTGGTAAATGTTCAGTTCTGTTTTAGTTTTGCGGTTCGAAGTTTCTGCAAAAGCTAATACGTAGTTAAATATTCGGTGTTTGGTCGGTTGAGCATATTTCTCTTTGAATAGGAAACTTAGTTTTGTCCAAGCTCCTTTCTTGAATACCACCTGTGAAGACATTTTGAGTTACACCCACTGACTGTGAGAAATTCCGCATTGTTTAACTTTAAAATGCTGAATGTTTATGTCCCTAGTAGTTCTCGTATTTCCTGTACTATAGAATTAGGACTAAACTGATACTTTGTAGGTTACGAAGGTCATTCATAAATAGATGGATTCTTTGTAGGTGTTCTGTTAATTTTATAATGTATGCAAGCTCCTACATATGTGTCTAAAATTTATCATACAAGATGAAGACAATACATATAACATATTTAATTATTTACCTATTAAGGTGGTGAGGAATAACTTTAAATAAATTCTGGAATCATTCTTTATTCCCAGGTTACTAAGGTTTCTATTTTTACGAATGATTGATTTGGAACGTATACGTAATATATACGTAACTAGCTTTTACACGCAGACTTTCATCCCCTGATTTACCCCCTTAGGGGTGTAATTTCAAAAATTCCTTTCTTAGTGCTCACTTACGTTATATAAAGAACCTACATGCAACATTTCAGGATTCTAGCGTCAGCGGTTTGGGCTGTGCGTTGATCTCTGGGTATGTCAGTCAGTCAGTCAGTCATATTCCTCTTTTTTATATGATTAAATCTGAATCTAAACTGTCGTATACTTAGCTATCTATTCTGTGTCTGTGTGTTAATTCATCTGTAACAATATGCATATGTTTTGAAATATTTTGGGTATTTTTATCAGCAGTCTGGTACCATGACATATGTTAGTTTGGGATAAGATTGCCGTGTATTTACGAGTAATGTGTGGAGTTATTATTGTTGTTATACCATCGTAAACTACTCTACATTACCTCCACAAGGTTACACATACATTTCTACAACTATTTTAGGTGTACTCAAATCATTTCTTTATTGTGTGTGTCCAGGATCGTCTACATTTAAGATTTCTTCAATAAAATTTTGTATTAAACTCCCCAGTTGTCCATAGAACAGAAACAAGTTTTTAACCGACTTCAAAAAAGGAGGAAGTTCTCAATTCTACCGTATATATATATTTTTTTTTATGTGTGTCCGCGGATAACTTCATCGTTATGAACCGATTTTGATGATAATTTTTTAATGGAAAGGAGGTATTCCACCGGTGGTACCATGATAAAGACACTAAGATCTGATGATGGCATCCAAGAGAAATCGAGTCGAACCTTCGAAATTCGTAGGGGCGACTAGCGCATTTGTTAATGTTTTTATTCTATTTAAAAGCTGGTGCTTTCCGTGTGGTCCTATTTCAATTTGGTCGTTCTTGAAGTCGCAATTTTTATTTTTTTATTTTATCTTAAACTAGCTGACCCACGCAACCTCGTTTGCATCTCCTTTTGCCCGTAACGTGATAATTTTCCCCCGTTTTTGAAACCTTCTTCATTGGTGCTCCGCTCCTATTGGTCTTAGCTAAATTATAGATATTCTATAGCCTTCCTCGATAAATGGGCTATCCAACACTGAAATATTTTTTTAAATAGACCAGCGGTTCCTGAGATTAGCGCGTTCAAACAAATAAACAAACTTTTTTGTTTGGGACTTCAGATTGATAACTTGTGTCTTTCAGACATCTACTCGACTTTGTGAAATCGTGTCATAGTTATTAAAGAATGTCTATTTAACTTCGTCTTTCTTTATATCCTTACAAACACTCGGAAATATAAATGAAACATTGACGTTATCTACGCAAATAAGTGGCGTACGTGGGCGGTGTTTATGTGCTATAGTGCGCGACGATTTGACGATTATCATTAGTTTTTGGGCTATTTTTGTGATACGTGATTGTCTGCAGGTATATTAGGCATGCCTCTCTAAATCTATACTAATATTATAAACGCGAAAGTTTGTAAGTATGGATGGATGGATGTTTGTTACTCTTTCACACAAAAACTACTGAACAGATTTGGATGAAACTTTACAGTAATATAGCTTATACATCAGAATAACACATAGGCTTATACGCGGGCGGAGCCGCGGGCAACCACTAGTATAATATACAATACATATATTTATTGTGGACTTTCTGGTATTAGACTTAGTTTATTATTTGACTTAGACAGTATAGTGTTGGTAAGGATCTTAAAGGTACAGAATGGGAATTCTCGGAAAAACTTCCTAAATAGGAATGTTATTTGCTTTAACGATTTGGAACTAATGTAAGGTCTCGCATGAATGACCCCTATTTGGTGAATATTGTCACGTTGGCGAACACGCGTCTATTAGTTTAGCTGTTGGAACCTCACGTCACGTTCCGAATTTGTATTAGTTTGATGGTATTTAGTTTGTTTAGGTGTTATATTTGTACGTAATGTTATTCGTTGGATATAGTCGTGGCAACATATTGAATTGACTGTTTCTAGACTTTTACCTACAACCTAGTTGTTTTGTTGTTTAACAGGACTCCTTTTTTTAATGGAATATGTGGCAAACGAGCAGACGTATCACCTGATGGTAAGCGATTACCGCCGCCCATGGACACCTGTAACACTACATGCGTCACAAGTGCGTTGCCGGCCTTTGGGAGATGGGGAGGGTGATGTGGGGAGGGGTTCGGGTATGGGCCTCCGGTATCCTCACTCCCTCAGTGAAACACAGCGCAAGCGCTATTTCACACCGGTTTTCTGTGAGGCCTTGGTATCACTCCGGTCGAGCCGGCCCATTCATGCCGAAGCGTGACTTTCCCACGATAAAACTTAGCGATTAAATAGGCATCAAATAATCTTTAAAAAGCACACACAGCCAATAACTCTTTATAGGAACGTATAATCTATCTATATATCTACCTAATAGCTTTAGGGAGAGCGCAATCGTGGACACTTTTGTGTCTTGTGTCGGATACAAGCCACCGATGAATATTTGATTTCTATAGACCAGTATGAAATCATCCACTCGCTGCGCATGCGTAAACATTTTTTGTGTCTAGTTGCTTTCACTTAATGTGTTCGGTGTCGGTAACTGGAAAACTGTTGAAGACACAAGCAACATTAACAAATTTCCTTACAACATCGTGAGACTGACGGAAAACAAGCAACGAATTGTGGCCAGTAGTAGGAACCGGTGACTGTCTACCGTTGCCGCCACCGGACACAGCAACTACGGTTATCAGTGACCAGTAGTAGCACCGGGCGACACGTTTGCGCAGCGCCTTAAACGAGCGTTAAGGTATAATTAAGTATGTATATAAATAATCTGAATCTCAGAAACGTCTCCAACGACTTTCATGAAATTTATGCTGGGGGTTTCGAGGGCTATAAATCGATCTAGCTAGGATTCATTTTTAGAAAATTTACCACGAAAAAATACCAAACAAAACGGTCATCCAGGTACTTTTCTTAAAATATACTAAGATTTTGACCAGATTTGACCCTGTACGCAATATCTAAAGTGTTTCGGTACTCGTGAGAGCGAACACCTAAATTCTCAGAGCGACTCTATCGTCAAAAGCGATTGGCCTTTGAAATAATATGTATTACACAATAGGAATCGTCGGGATATTTGCTCTCAGACACATTATTTTTGCGATATTTTATTTCTTTGTACTGTGTGCCAAATGCCAATGTATATTGAAAAATAATGTCATACTATTCGCCTATGTATAAAAATGTCAATTTTCTTTGTGTGCGTTTAAGAATCTCAAAAATTTTGTCACCGATTAAGATCCAAAAAAAAGATTTTTAAATCGAAAATTGTAACAGTTACTGCCCGTTATTCATGTCCCATCCGTCCGACCACGTCCGACCGATGTAAAATTGTACAAGAGTCTATTATTTTAAGTGTTTCTATTTAAATTTTACTTTGAAGCAATTAAGTCTTAAAATTTTCGGATAACGCTTGAATCTTTAGGGACTTTTGTGTTACATGTATTTTTTTTATTAATTTTAGCAATTTTAAAATTATTAAATTAAGGAAATAATATGTTCGTCATTGCAAAGTTTTGCCGATCAGAAAAATTGAGATCTGTCAAAAAGATCAAGCTAACTTGTACAGGATTAATATTATAAAGCTGAACAGTTTGTTTATTTAAACGCGCTAATCTCAGGAACCGCTGGTCCCACTTGAAAAATTATTTCAGTAAGTACATTTATCGAGGAAGGCTATAGGCTATATATCATCACTCTAAGACCAATAGGAGCGGAGCACCAATGTAGAATGTTACAAAAACAGGGGATTTTTTTTACGCTACGGGCAATAGGAGACGTAAACGACGTTGCGTGGGTCAGCTAGTTCTTTATATATATATTTTATTCTAAATTGTTTTTTTTTTTGTTTACATTTATATCTGCACTATTCCATGTTTTATGCCTCTTCTTGAGTTGCTTTTGCTGTCCAGGCATTGCATGGCTAATAACTGAACATCAAAGTATGTTATGTTACATCAAAATAAGTATGTGTTTAGTTCCTTTCATCCTTGATAGAAAATCCAAATGTCGTGGGTTCAAGTCCCACGTAGGACAACACTTTGTGTGATCCACGAATTGTTGTTCTGAGTCTGGGTGTTCTTTGTGTCCGTTTCATGTATGTTTGTAAAGTCCCCCGCGACACAGGATTTATTCCTAGTGCGGGCGTTATCATTTAAAAAATAAAAAATAAAAAAAATAGTAAATTACTGGATATAGGGCTCTCCTTAGAAGGAGGTAGGAGAAAAAAATAATACAGGAAATAATATATGTAAAGCATGTTGCCATCCCAAAGTACCCGAACCAGTTTACAACGTCTTTTTTCTGCTATTATTTATTTCCGTCTCAAACCTTGATCTATTAATATAATGTTCAAAAGAAAAAATAGTGATTAGTATTCATGTTTTGTTAATGAAAAACGGTTTTAATCACGTGTATATTTTGGGGATGCCTGGTTAGTCGCTGAACGTGTGACACCTGCCAATGACGCTTCACTCTTTGATAAAGGGCTCGTTTCGGGTCCGAATCTAGTCAGGCGCACACACACGTAATTATATGAGTAAAATCGAAGTTTAGCCGCATCACAGTAGACTTATGGACCTACCACACGCGCAAGTATCACCACAGTTTTGCCTGCGCAGGCCGGCTAGTACATGAAACACCGTGCGTAACTGTATCACACGCCAACCAACTGTATCACGACAGTTTTACCTGCGCAGTTATAACTGTGGTGATACTTCCGCGTGTGGTAGGCACTTAAGAGTCAACTCTTGCCTAGTTTGGGTAAAGGCTGAGCGAAAGTTTGTTGCGCTGAACGCACTTTTGTCAGGAACTACTGTTTCGAATTGGTAAATTATTTTAACAGTGAAAAGCCTATTCTATTTATCGAATAAATTTATAGGCTTTATAACGCTACGACCAATAGGTTCCGAACATCAATGAAAAACGTTGCAAAAACGAAAAAGATATTTCTTATCAGAGACTCGGACGGGACTCTGTGATAGTCTGTAACATATTTTCTTAGAATGTACAATATTTGTATGTTGTCGACCACAACTATGTTTGTTGTCGCCGGCGCCACATTCTTTAATGAATGTTGTGTGTGAATTAATGCGGTGGTGTTTCCTAGAATTCAGGTTGTTCTCCTCTGTTGGACCGGTTTCTTCTAAAGTGTAGTTTTTCGATTCTCACATTTGATGCGATCGTAATCTTGCTCTTGGCAAAGATTTCAATGTGATGTGGACGATGTGGTTATTATTTCCTTTTAGGTCTTTGACTTTCGACGTAAAATAAGAGCCATTTAATTGATCGAATTATTTCAAACGTGCTGTGCTGTTGAAATTCAATCAAAGATTAAATCACCATCAATTAAATATATTTTTATGACTTTCATTTATCTTCCAAAGTCTGTTTAGATTGAAAACAGACTTTGAACTTTATTTATATATTCTTTAATACAATTAAAGAATATAAATAAATCAATGAATTTAATGTTGAAAATCAAAACCACTTTCTTCCGTCCTACGCAGTTGTAATTTTAATAATAATATATCTCTCACGCAGCTATCTGATCTCAAACTATGCAGATTATTGAAAAACATACTGACATATGTGGGCATGCTCTATCTATCCCATGGAGGCGGGAGTGCCTCAAGGTTCTGTACTGGGACCTATCCTGTACACAGTGTACACTGCTAATCTGCCCACCTCAAACTCAATTGTTACTGCAACCTACGTTGATGACACCGCGGTTCTATCTTGTGACGTGGATCGGACTGCGGCGTCTGCAAAACTACAAAGTCACTTGAATGAGATTGAAACATGGTTAAAAAAATGGAGAATCAAATGTAGCTATATAAAGTCGATCCACATTACCTTCAGTCCCAGAAAGGGAGACCACCTGTGAAACTTGGCGATGATATTCTGCCACAAAAAAGTGTCGTCAAGTACCTGGGAATGCACTTCGACAGAAGACTTACTTGGCGAGAACATATAAAAGCCAAAAGAGACCAGGCGAACAGGAAACTGAAAGACATTTACTGGCTTATAGGCAGACAGTCATCACTTAGTTTGGAAAATAAACTGGTAATCTATAAATCCGTTCTGGAACCTATCTGGACGTACGGGATAGAGCTCTGGGGATCAGCAAGCCATTCCAATATTGAAATATTGCAGCGTTTCCAAAATAAAACATTAAATATCGTAAGCAGTGCACCTTGGTTTACGAGAAACACTGAAGTGCATGAGTTTATACAGGTTCCAACAATGAAGAGGTCATAGTAAACTTATAAAAACAATATAAGGAAAGACTTCAACAACACAGAAATGAATTAGCTGTGGCACTACTAGAGTCCTCGGAATCTACACACATCAAAAGTGTCTAGGGATCAACATATGTGTCTAGGGATCAACATATATTTTTGCAATAACTTTTCTCCTGATTGATATTAATTAAAATTTTCTTTAAGGATTCATCAAATAAAGTGTTTTCGTTTGTCACAGTAACGATAAACCAAGTCACCTTTGCATTAATAAAGAAATTTGCCATTTTCCTAATAAAGGAATTTTTGACATTTGAACCACTAACATTAAAGTTCGAAAAAAAGACTGAAATAACAGTTTTCTTTAAAATTTTATTAGGTTACTTAAACAATTAATAATCCGTGTTTCTACCGCGAACACCAACAAAACAAGAATCGGTTTGGCATACTCAAAATGAGTTCATCCAAATCACGCTGTGGAATGGCCGCCCATGTTCGTTGCAACAACAAAAAAAGGTCTTCTTGCAACTGGATACCCTCCATATTCGGCAGAGCTCTTCTCTATAGCATATCCCATACATGCTCAATCGGGTTCAAGTCTGGCGACTGAGCAGGCCAGGGCCAAAGCCACATCTCAATCTCAAGAAATCCGCATAAAAATGCTTGATCCCTAGACACTTTTGATGTGTGTAGCTATAGATTAAAAAGGAAGCCGCTAGCGTCAGTATAAGTCTGACAAATATGGAGATAACACACCAGAGGGTGTGAAGAATCTCAAACTGATGACGTAAAAACCTCCAAATCTGATAAAAGCCAAAGGGCTGATGGCAGATGATAAAAAAAAGTGGGCATTTCAATACGCCTATATCTCTTTGAAAATTAAAGACTTCAGTATCTCAGAATGTATGAGTAACTACTTTTTGCTCGCGGCTCCGCCTGCGTGTACGTCGGTTATCGCGTCAAATAGTAGCCTATATGTTATTCTGATGTATAAGCTATATTACTGTAAAGTTCCATGCAAATCCATTCAGTATTTTTTGCGAGAAAGAGTAACAAACATCCATCCATCCATACTTACAAACTTTCGCGTTTACAATATTAGTATAGATACAAGAATTGCTCGTTCAAAGGTATTTTGGTAAGCTAGGTAGGTAAAGCTAATTAAGTTTTGCTAATAGAGAGTAGTCAACATACAGGAGACGTTTCGTGTTTTAGGAAATCAATGGACTGGTAAAAAATGGTTGTCTCTAAAGTCTGTTTACGGACGATAGTTTAATGTGACAACGTCATAACAAAACATTGATGAAATGATGAGAGATCTATCTCTCGCTTGCACTACAAGCCTTAAATGGAACACCTAAGAGCGAGGTAACGACGCATGGCGACGTATCAACGAATGGCGAGGTAACGCCGCATGAGTCATGTTTTTTCGTGTGTGCAGCCATACGTTAATGTATGTTGGTTGTCCTTCTTCAAGAATCACAGTATCTCCTTGCCAAACTACATTTAAATGATGCAGCGGTTTAGGTGAAAGCGTAACAGACAGACACACAGACTAAGTTACTTTCGGATTATTATAATAGTATGAATTAAAAGGTTTTTTCCAAGACTGCCGTTATAAAACTTCAGAATTTAATTAAACTGGATCGATTTTAATGAAAATTACCAGAAGTATGTGCGGTTGATGTTATGTGACCTCAGCGATCAGTCAATTCGATAATCACGTTATAACTCGGTCGATATTGCAACTGAAACATTGGTCGGGGTTGTTTGTCAAACATAGGCGGCTATAACTATGAACTTACTATAAACAGTAGAGTTTGTTTGTTTATACTGGCGCCACCCACGCGTGTTTACGCTGGCTGTGATTTAACTTCGCGCCAATGGTTCCCGCTAACTGCTTGGCCTACATTGCCGTTGTCGACTTGGAAAGACAATTATAGACTCAAGTACTGTGCCAATGAAACTGTATTGGTATTCGCTGTTGTCTACTGTATTTTTACCCGACTGCGTCAGAAGGAGGGTAATGTTTTTATTTTGTTGTATAAGGGGCAGGTCCCTTATAGGGTGTAGACATCCGCTAAGAACCGATTTTACTAAACTCCACCCCTAAGGAGGTAAATCAGGGGATGAAAGTCTACGTGAGCGAAGCTGCGTGCAAAAGCTAGTACTATATATGGAACACATCTCATACGTCCGACCCAGAAATCGAACCCAAGACTTCAATCAAGCAAGAAGTCGTATACGCTACCACTATACCACCGAAGCAGTCGATATAAACCGAAAGCTATAAGATATATAGAATATCTATAAAAACACATTGCTGTAAAGTTCAATATAAATCCGTTCAGTAGTTTTTGCTTGGAACAATAACAAACATACATAGGATCAGGATGATACCGCTCGAAATCAGGATGTCCACTAACCGCTTTACATTCAAAAAGAAAGTGCATGATCTGCTTCTCAATGAACTGGCAGAATTATCTAATCAATAGCATACCTTACGTTTCAATTATTCGTAGTGTATATATTATAATATTTATGTATATGTCAATCTGTATATATATTTGTATATGTATGTATGTGTATGTATGTTGTTATTAATTGGTATATATAGTAGTAGTATGTTTGAATATGTTGTAAATTTTGTACATTCTAATTTTAACTTACTTCACGAGAGGGTAACCTCTGTGCACCTACCTTATAAGATTTCTACACCACCCAATGGTTGACAGGAAGAGAATGCCCTGGGCATTAAGTCCGCCGATGTACATATTTAGTGCATAAAGTTAATAAATAAAACATACAAACTTTCTCATTTATTATATTAGTAGGATTGTGTTATATAACGCACTATGCAAATTTTTCATATACATTTTATTTAATGATGTTTACAAAAACAGTCACAAACGGGTAACAAAATGAGGTTTATGATCGTACCATCATCTTGACTAATAAATTACCTTCCATAGTTTAGCTTGTCTGTTTGTTTGTTTTACTGTTGTGTTGGCTGTTAAGGAAACCACTCCATATTATCAAGCGCAATCTTGTTAGTGAACAGGGCTGAAGTCACGTAGTTGAGTTATTAACACATCGAAAAAACAAACGTGAACATGATCAGTTATTTAAAATATATAATTAAATAGAATATTTATTGCACAGATAACACTTGCACACCTTCGATAAATATAGGTGAATTAACGACTTTAGACTTACGATAAATTTATGAGCTTTATACCCTTCGATCAAATATATTATAGATGCACAGTTCCATACAAAACTAAACAAAATACTAAACAAAGTACGGTAATACTACCACGCTTCTATACGTACTTAGGTACATGTATACCACTTGAGATATAGCGAAAAAAGTCCTGAACTGGCATACAGCTTAACCTAATGTTAACTTTAAGCAATTGACGTACGGACGGAAATAAATCCATACTAAATTCACTACATATTACCTTTTAGTTTGATGACAGGATAGGACAATAAAATTTTATGACTCTTTCAAAAATCTGAAGTAAAACAACACATGCCCAAAAACAGGTGTATTGAAAAATTAAACTTAACGTTTTACAATAAAGCACATATTAGTACAAAGATTAACTAGAGTTACATTCCACTGACATTAAATAGTGTGTTCGCGTCTTATCGCTTCTATTTGGAACATGGAAAAATGGAGTTGCTTTTCGATTTAAAAAAAAACTTTTTATAAAAAAAAAACCGACTTCCAAAAAACTTCCAACGAAAACTCTCTGCCAAAAAAACACTTAAAAGCGTAAAATAAACTGGTTCTTCATAAATTGCCTATACCTAATTCTTTATTTATTTAAATAGTAGTATTATAATGTGTCCTTGGCAGACCTCGAGGAGGTCTGCCAAGGATAGAGAGACGTGGAAACAATTGGGGGAGGCCTATGCCGACAGACAACCTGACCAAAGTGGTTGCTAATAAATAAATTATTTTTTATATTTTGCTAGGTAAATTAGATTTAAGAATACTACTGTTTTATACGAATAGCATGTAAGTTAAAAGGTCAGCGAATAAAGGCTTTTATTATTATTATTATATTATAATGTGTGCTAGGTACCTAGAATCTGTTTGAAGTCGGTGCCAAGTGACTATCGCTTAGACTTTTGTAATTGTTCGTTTGTATTCTTTTTGGCTTAGCACCGACTTCAAACAGATTCTAGGTACCTAGCACACATTATAATACTACTATTTAAATAAATAAAGAATTAGGTATAGGCAATTTATGAAGAACCAGTTTATTTTACGCTTTTAAGTGTTTTTTTGGCAGAGAGTTTTCGTTGGATGTTTTTTGGAAGTCGGTTTTTTATTTATTTATCAGTTTTTAGTCCAAACAATCGTAGGTAAGTAGTAAGTTGAACTATTTCATCAAATTTCATCATCAAGAATACAAATTAAGGTCTATACGTACGTGTAATATTAAAATCATCCTCTAATCCCTAACTGTTGAAGAGTTTAACCTTCTATCATCAGCTCACCTAAATAACTTGAAAGTATACGACTGAAGGTCTTTAGATACGTATGAAATTGAAAGAATTATCCTCCAACTCCTAACCGTTGAGGAGTTGTACCTTCCACCTTCCATCATCCGCTTACCTAAATAATTTGAAAGAATACGACTAAGGTAACATATGTATATATGATATTTAAACATTTATCCTCCAACTCCTAACCGTTAAGGAGTTGTACCTTACATCATCAGCTCATCATCATAAAATGATGACTACCATACGCAAATACCGGTGTAACTTCAGAAAATATACGAAAAACATAGTATGTGCCTATAAAAAATGAGGGTTTCCCTCGATTTCCCAGGGATCCCATCATCAGATCCTGATATGCTGGCAATGGGACCACCTCGGAAGCATACCCTTTTGATTTTTTTCAAAATCGGTCCACAACTGACGAAGTAATCGGTGAACATACATAAAAAAAAAAACATACAGTGGAACATAGAACCTCCTCCTTTTTGGAAGTCGGTTAAAAAATACGGTAGTTGGATGGACCAACAAATAATTAATTCTTGACACAATTTTTATTTCTTCTTTTGATTCTGATAGCTAAAAGTTTGAATAGAATTTTATTATAAATTATGATAAGTATTAATTTAATATTGAATATTCCACTCAGGTATTAGACCTTTCATACCTACGTGCCTGTATTTATACATATTATATTGCACTGTTTCATAAGTTGGACTATACCTAAACTGTAATCATCAAATATATTTTATATTCCAACTTAAACGGACATTCATAAAATTTTAAATTTTGGTAATCACGTTTAGAATATGGTATAGACCAACATTTATAAACTGTTTGCAATTTTGACAAAAATACATACATGCAGATTGAATTAATAACCTCCCTTTTTAAAGTCGGTTAAATATTCTTAGTAGGGTAAGTACCTACCTGTAAAGTTGGCCTTTTTTATTCTCCTGAATTCTTTTTCTGTTGTGTACATATCATCTTCACAAAAATGGTTGGAACACACCACACTAGATGCATTTGGTTTAAACAAAAACAAATTTTCAATTAACCTAAAAAAATAATTGTAAAGGCGACTCCATCATTAACCTACTGACTTTGTTCGCTAGCACTAGGCTTGTCTTGTTTTCTCTTATGAGCATCGCCCGTGAGTGTGAAAGGGATAGATGCGTACATTAGAAGCCGTTGTAAATCAGAAATTTTATCAAAATATTCATAAAATTAGCCTTAAAGCATAACGAAAATATATCAATAGTGTACAACGTCATCAACGAGTCGCACGCAGCCGTCGTGTGTGGCACTACAAGTCAGCAGATTGGGATGGGATGCGGTCCTTCTTTGCGTCCTACCCTTGGAGACAGTTGTGCTTCTCGCCGGATAATCCCAACGCCGCTGCTGATTTTGTTGCCGATGTTGTGCTACAGGGTATGGAGCTCTTCATCCCATCCACTGTGGTTCCCATTGGTGGCAAGTGTCGGCCCTGGCTTGGTCCATCTTCCAGAAAAGCTTCTCGCATAAAGCAGGAGTCTTACAAAGCCTGGGCTGACGCGGTGGTGCTACGGGATCAAAATACCAGCGCTCTGAAAAAGGAGTACACCTTTGCCTCCGGATCCCTCAAAAGAGACATTGCAAGGGCGAAGTCGGAGCAAATTGCCAGGATTGGCGAGAGGCTTGAGCGTCTTCCTTCGGGAACTCGGGCATTCTAGTCTCTTGCCAAGGCTATCGAAGGCAACTTTTGTAAGCCATCCTTTCCACCTCTGCACATAGGAAATAATCCGTTGACCTATGACGCAAAGGAGAAAGCCGATCTTCTGGCAAAACACTTTGCGTCCAACTCGACCTTGGATGACGGGGAACAAGAGCCGCCTACCATACCGCAGTGCGAGAGCTCTATGCTGGAAATCCAGTTCCATCAACGCTCAGTGCGCCTAGCACTATTATCCCTTGATATCCATAAGTCGAGTGGCCCGGATGGAATCCCTCCTATTGTGTTGAAGATGTGCGCTCCTGAGTTGGCACCGGTCTTAACGCGTCTTTTTCGGCTCTCCTACTCTTCTGGCGTAGTCCCGACATCATGGAAGGCAGCATTGGTCCACCCGATTCCTAAAAAAGGCGACCGCTCAAATCCATCTAACTACAGGCTGATAGCCATAACTTCCCTCTTCTCGAAAATAATGGAGTCCATCATCAATCATCAACTCCTGCGATACCTAGAGGATCATCATCTGCTTAGCGAACAGTAATACGGTTTCCGTAAGGGTCGATCAGCTGGTGATCTTCTGGCGTACCTGACACATCGCTGGGCACAGGCGATTGAGACTAAGGGGGAAGCCTTGGCAGTTAGTTTGGACATTGCGAAGGCCTTCGATCGGGTCTGGCACAAAACGCTTCTTTCGAAGGTTCCTTCCTATGGGCTTCCCGAGAAACTATGCGAATGGGTCACCAGCTTTTTAGCAGGTAGAAGCATAAAGGTCGTAGTCGACGGTGAATGCTCTGACTTTATACCTGTGAATGCTGGTGTCCCGCAAGGTTGTGTGCTATCCTACATATCAATGACATGCTGCAAACTAGCGGCATTCATTGCTATGCGGATGACAGTACAGGCGATGCTCTCTACACCGGCCGCGCTAATATTTCTCGGGAAAACGTCATTGAGAGTCGGAACAAACTTGTGTCCCAAATTGAGACCTCTTTAGAAAAGGTCTCAGATTGGGGTAGACTCAATTTGGTCCACTTTAACCCCACCAAGACACAAATTTGCGCATTCACCGCTAAAAAACTGCCGTGGGTCGTATGCCCTCGGTTTGAAGACACTCCCCTATCAGCTTCAGCCAACATTGGAATACTTGGTGTCGAGATATCGAGCGAAGTCCAGTTCCGTGGCCATTTGGAGGATAAGGCCAAATTGGCCTCGAAGAAGCTTGGCGTGCTCAACAGATCGAGACAGTATTTCACTCCGGCCCACCGCTTTCTGCTTTATAAGGCGCAGGTTCGGCCACATATACTGTCTGGAATACTGTCCTCATTTTTGGGCGGGGGCACCCCAGTACCAGCTCCTCCCTCTGGACCGCATTCAACGGAGAGCGACTCGAATCGTCGACTGCCAGGAATCTTCAATTCGGCTGGTCTCTTTGGCGCTGCGTAGAGATGTGGCTTCGCTTTGCATCTTCTACCGCATTTACTATGGGGAGTGCTCCGAGGAATTGTTCGGGCTGATTCCTGCCTGCTTTCCGCCATCGTCCTACGCGACAGCAATTTCATCCCCATCACTTAGATGGTTGGCAGTCCACAACTGTGCGGGTCTCTAGGAACTTTCTGCCTCGCACAACAAAACTGTGGAATGAACTGTCGCCTGCGGTATTCCCGGACCAATACGACCTTCAAGAAAAGAGCGTACTCCTTCTTAAAAGGCCGGCAACGCACTTGTGACGCCTCTGGTGTTGCAGGTGTCCATGGGCGGCGGTAATCACTTACCATCAGGTGATACGTCTGCTCGTTTGCCCCTTATTCAATAAAAAGAAAAAAAAATATATAGACGAAAAAAGAGTGAAGACAAATAAATATGTTTTATTAATATAATAGGTACTTATAGTTCCTCGTAGTTTTTTAGTTGTTTGTTTTCACGCACCACGACCGTGAAAATGAATTTTCTTTAATTTATTTTCGAGAATTTTCCTAATTCAATACTATTTTATTATTATTTAAAAAAAATGCTATTCTGCTATTCTGAGCTGAGAACAATCTAAAAATCAAATTTACAAAATCTCTAATCAATATAAGCTTTTTCGTTCACTGAAACATTTTGAGTTGTGAATTTTCTTATCGAATTAAATCGAACGAATCGAATCCCTAGCTCACGAAATCTATATCTATATCTAATCTAATCCTAAGAACGAAAGTGACTTATATTAACTGCCTCGGTGGCGCAGTGGTAGCGTATGCGACTGCTGTTCTCGAGGTCTCGGGTTTGATTCCTGGGTCGGACCAAATGTTTGTATGATCTACATGTATTTGTTTCGGAGTTTGGGTGTTTTCCATGTATACTATGTATGTATTTCAAAAAAAAAGTACGTACTTATTTATATACTTTTTTATATTATATATTATTTTTATAGAATAAACTCAAAAACACAATTTTATTTTGCAGACTTGACTTCAAATAATCCTAACTGACCCGTTATTGAATATTTCTATCTGTACAATTTGCATATCAATAAAAAAATATAGCATTTTTATTTACATTTAAAAAACCAACATTAATTTATCTTGTTCGGCCAAGGTCCTCACGTCATAACGCTTTGTATTGTATCTATATTTAATTCGTTCCGTAATTAATACTCGCACCTAAATAAAGACTACCCGTTGCTCGCCGTTGTAGGAATGCTTCTACTTCTCATCCATGAACCGTACCGTTATGTTGAATAACCTATAATGAAACAAAACCTTTTAGAATTCACATTTAAAATCCAAAAGCCGCTTTCGTACTGGTCAGTTGAATGTTATAACTTTTTTATAGCGCAGAGCCAAAGGACATTGCCCTCCTTAGAAGCCTCCCTCCCTCTTAGTATTAGGGGGTTTGGGAAGGGAGAGAGGATAGCCTTTATAACTTCGCTTACAAGATGAAAAGCAAAGGAAGCTTGCTTAACATCGGTTTTAGGGTCGTGGTCACTAGAGCTAGGCGCGCTCATGTGCATGGTTGCTTCACGGTAACCTTCTGGAAGTTCTCTTCCAAAGATTAAAGTCAAACCTTTCATTTTTATTTTATCAGTATAAACAGATTTTTTTACATCTGAAATCAATTGCTTTTCAGTGATAAGGTCACTATTTATGCATGTTCATAAATTTGATGTGCTCTTATATGTACATGTATTGAATCTGGTACAATAAAGTTAAATCTGTTCTAGTTTAATGTATTTCTTAGACATCAGCAGCAACAGACAGATTCGTTGATTAGTCGTTCGGAGCAGCTCGTCTCGATCCGTGCGAGCTTCGGGTGTTAGGTTTTTTTCGTTACGTTACGGAATTTCTTATGCTCTATATAGTTTATCTGTAGCTATGCGTGGATAAAAGATGAACTACTTCATAGCCATTCCTAGGCACTGCAAACAGAATAGAATCCTTACATTTAAATTAAAAGATTCAATTCAATGAAAGAGTTCTATTAATATTTCACTGAGTCACGGGGAGCTAAATCGGACATGCGTTTATTAGCTCACGGATACTGTACTGTGATATGACGTCAGTGCTGGCTGGGAATTATACCGAACGAGTAACAACTTTTACCTGGATCATTAGTTTTTATTATATCCCACGTGATTTATAACCACTTTTTTAATGCTATGTGCGATTATATTTTATTCAGGAAGTATTTTAAACTACAGAACCGGTACAGCACATCAGTTCGATTATTACAGATTTTCCTTGCGTTTATATACCCATCTTAGGTGACTCCAGAACTTTGTTTTTTGATTTAAGTATGTTATAATCGTGACTTAATGTTATAGATTCGATCGTAACTCTCCCTGTCTGTCTGATAAGCTTTCACGGCTAATCGGCGGCACTGATTTCAATGAAATTTGGCATAAGGGTACTTTGATTCTTGAGGAAAGACAAAGGCTACTCTTTATCACTGTAACCGACATACACAAGGGCGGAATTAAAGGACGAAAGCTAGTATTCAGAAAGCATATTTTAGTTGTCCAAATCTCGTCTCGCAAAAAAATTTATGAACCAGAAAATATTTACCTCTAGTGGCTTTTGAAGACCTAAAGAGGAGCCATGTCCAACTTAAATAGTTTAGACTAGCTGACCCGGCGAACTTCGTACCGCCATATTTACATATCTGTCTCAGCTTCCCACAGGCAGTGTACAGTCGCGGACAAAAAAAAGACTTTTCTCGTAATCTTTTATTTTTTATCTTTCTAGCAAAAAAAGAATTAATGAAATCGGACCATGTGTTATTGAATTACAATTATGTACATATTTTGACTTTCATCCCCTTCCCCCAGGAAACCGTGCTGAATATCGGGATAAAAAGTATCCTATGTCCTACCTCGTAGTATGAACTCTAATCATGCCAAGTTTCATTTGAATCCATTCAGTAGTTTCCGCGTGATGCGCGTGCAAGATACAGACAGACAGACAAAAATGAAAAAATACAGTTTTGGCTTCAGTCTCGATAATAGAGAGCTCTCCAAAAAAAAAATTCAAAATATCTTTAATGTACAGAATTGAACCTGTTACATTTTTATTATAAGTATAGATAGATAAGAAGCCGATATAAATGAATACTGTTAAACAATTAGGCCAAGGGGTTCAATTGACATTCAATTACAACATTTAGGCCAATTGTTACTAAGCGTTACTCGTTTAGGTGTCGCACTTGCATTAGGTTTTTGGAGAAGCAGCAATCGTGATTCGTGGATCATTGATATCCCTGTAACAGTGGCGTGACTAATCTCGGGACAGGTATATTTTTCTTTATAGTTTATTTATATATATATATATCCCCGACATAATAACCTGAGTTCCCTTTAAAGAGAAAAAAACACGTTATGCGCTTTCATTTGAGACCCCACTCGATGATATTTTGCAGACATTCGGTTACTCTTCCCCACTTTCACCCCCATAACTTTTAAACGGCTCAACCGATTTTCATGAAACATGTCTAAGAACACTCGCACGTAACTCGCCTTTCATACAAAAAAAACTAAATTGAAATCGCTTCATCCGTTCGGGAGCTACGGTGCCACAGACAGACACGTTATAACGCCCCTCTTTTTGGTCGGGGATTAAAAATACTTTGATTTGTCGTTCAGATTGTGATTCATTGTTCGATCATAATAAGAAAAGGCAAGATAAATAAGTTGATTACGATCATGCTAAGAATTAACCATCAATTTCAGCTAGTTTAGCTACTAAGTACTGACGAGTGTGTTGCTTTCGGTTTATGTATAGTCAAAACCGATTACTTTAGAATTTGGAGTTAAGTTTATAGGTGATGTTTGGAGATTCACTCTCTGTTTAAATTTGAAGGTTTGCTGAGCGATAGGAAATACATTTTTATGATGTTACTTGTCATCTGATATATTATATTTTCCTATTGTTCTTCTTTTGTATGGGGTTGTATACGTATAGCAACACGGTATAGAATATAGAGAATAGAATGTATTTGTGTGCGCGAAATTCTGAATGTTTTGTTTTAATCGTTATGTGTGAGTTCGTAGTGTCAGGCGATTTTTTTTGTAGGTGAGTCTAATATGTGTATGTGTGAAGATTTCCCAACGAAAAAAAAAGACAGAATGTTTTCTATCGGGAAAAGTCCTTTTTTTTGTTTGGCCCTACCAAAATGACTCTACTCTGCCTGATGGAAAGCATAAGCAGAATCCAAGAGATGTGATCACCATACTTACTGCGAATGCAGACAATACAACAATGCAGCATGGTGATCCAACACCATGGCGGCCTGTCATTTTACTTTGATTTTCTATGTGAGAGTAGTACCGCTCCAGTCGAGCCGACCCGTTCGTCATGATGAAATCAGCGTGGCTCTACTACCTTGACGGACATTTCGAAAATAAATGACTAAGTGTTCTTCTGGAAGCTGAGTCGTAGGTGACACGATATTTCATAAAATGCTTACAAAAACACCTATAAATAACAATCATTGCTAAAATAAAACATAAATCGTCTTAACTATTTTCAAAAAAAGAAATAACACTTATTAATACCAAATTGGTATTTTAATTAAATTTGTAGTTTTTTGGTAAGTTTTTTCTCGTACTTCTATGATTAGATTTTATCGTTTTCAAGAAATTTTGGAATTTATATGCGATCCGGTTGAATAGTTATTTTGGTGATTTGTATAATAACTTGTGGTTAATGTTACTAGTTACTACGAGATATGTTCAGATGAGTTTAGATGGTTCGTCTTCAGACGGACTGATGATGGCTGGAGCAGCCTCCCTTGCCAAGTTGCAAGTCTCTTTCTACAATCACTTAACGCCTCTATTCTCTTGCATTATTGGCTAATATTTTGTTTTGACCACGTGACTTAGCGTTGAGATGACGTAATTTCCATACACTTGTTGGTTTTCTATTAACGCTTACGTTTGTAGAATGCAACTTGGCTGCGGGCCAGAAATGTGTCAGAGTGGAGACCATGACAAGGCAAGCGTGGTGTATGGCGCCCTGCGGCACGATGGACTGACGATTTGAAGAAAGTGGCTAGCAGCGAATGGATGCGGACTGCCCTAGACCGGGATAGTTTGCGCTCCTTGATCTTCGTTCAGCTGTGGACGGCGATAGGTTTATTGGTTTGATTAGATTGAATAACAAAAATTATTATAATTGTTGATACATAAGTAATAAAAGTATATGGGTTTTGAATTGCCTAACTATAACATTTTCTAAGTTATGAATGGCTCTAATCTTTTCATTTAGAAAGGTCCTTCGTTGTTTCCTCCTCGGGTCCCTGAACAATGGGGTCTTTAGGTTTCTTTTTTTAATTTTGAGGAAGGGAACCCTAAAATACTTCATGCTTGGATTCTAGCTTCAGCGGTTTGGGCAGTGCGTTGATCTCTGGGTATGTCAGTCAGTCACCTTCCTCTTTTATATATATTATTAGGTTTGTAAGTAGAAATATCTTTAAAATATACATGATTGCTATAAAGAACACTTTTTATAATTTTCACATAAACAAAATAACCGTAACTTATTAATCACAATTACACACTGCATAAATACATTAGAAATAGGAGACAAGGGGAGCTCGACCGCTCACCAGCTAGTCGACCTAACATTGAGATACACCTTAATTAAATTATACACCTAAATTAGTTTAATTTAATCTTGTTCGAAACAACTGCAGATAAGTTTGTTAACATTAAAACAATGGATAATTACGAAAGTGCAGAAACTGTGACAACGGCAATTAATGAGTGAATGAAATATCATGAGAAATGTACACAAGTTGGTTTAAATTTCATTACAAAAACTTGCTACAATTCGTTACTGCTTGCTTTTAAGTCAATAAGACTTGACTTAACCGGGAAATAATTTATTGTTGACTTGGGGAAATAATTCAAGTTGAAATCAGTCCTTAAAGTTTGTGAGAGACTACGTATTAAAATAAGTACAAAATGGCTTCGTTTTATTCCAATTTTAAATATTGGTTCAATTTAAAATTATCGAGAATATGAGTCTGTGTTTACAAGTGTAATAAGTTTATCGTATTCTAATGAGTTGTTATTCCCGTTTCTCATTGACTAGGTGTACGATTAATTTCTATAAACAAACAAATAAAAAATAATCCAAAGCGAACAAATACAAATTGCATAGAACTTAACATATATATAATTTCCAAAAATCATTCTTTTAGAACTTCTTGTAAGATTACGAACTTTTAATCTCTGAAGTCCATCAGTACACAATAAATTTAGCTCACTCAGCCTTTCTTATTGCTTACCATATAAATGCGTATATTTCAGTTTAGAAACATGATAGGAAAACGCTTAGACCACCATTACTGATTCCATATTAAATTGAGTTCTATCTTCTCCTGATGGCAACTAGCTCTATTGTCTGTCCTTACCATTTTGTCACAAATACACAAGTAAGATGGAAACATTTCCATGAATATAACTATCTCATTTCTGTTTTATTTAACTATTATTGTACTGTTTACTCTGTTATCATTAACCTTAATTACATTAAAAGTCATTACGTTGTTAATACTCCTACTTTATTGTTCTGGTATATGTTTACCATTATTACAGCACTGACCACTCCATGATTTTCTTTGTCATTGCTCTTTAATAAACTCGTTAAATTATAGAGCATTTAAGTAACTTCTTAAAGGCGTTTCATACTGCCGTTTGTATAATACATTTTAATGGTTTTTGACACAATACAAAGCAACCATCCGATATGTAAATCCATATTATGAACTTTCAATTTTATTATAAATACCATGTTCTGTATAGTACATGTCCCTTATATTTAAGGGTCGCTCAAGGTACTAATCTGGGCCCATTTTTTTTAGAGTACCATTTTTCTTCTCTCATTTACATACACCACATATGCAGTTGTATGTCTCAGGTGCTCGTTACACTGACTGATAACAACATATCTACTGTGTTCTTAATTTTTTAGGTTGCAAGGGTCAGACAACAGTATCACTTTACTTATGTGTAATCGGCGTCATTAACGAAACTAGTTCACGACCTCAATATACGTGGAATTAAAAGGTTTCAATTATAACGTTACTAAAATCGAAGAATCTAGTTCATCTTAATAAATTTATTAAGTGAATAATGCTATCTTTCTTTTATCTAATTTATTTTTAACGTTCCCTTAGTAACAATAAGAGTTTGAATAATTTTCTGCTGAAACAATACTTTTTGTTTTTATAGAATGTTGGTGAGAATTGTTACTTGTTCTATCTATTTGTCTGACACCTGAGAAAAGAAAAAGTTATTCTCAAAGAAGTTTTATTTGTGTTTCAAAAGTAGATTACCTAAACGTGTATGACAAGGGTAAAAGAGCAAAGGTCTTTATGAGCCATTTTGTAGTATCTTTGTGAGTAATCGTTATTGTAATCAGAGGGACTAATGTGAGTTTATTTAACATCGTCTCGATTGTGACGATGGTCGTGTTTAGGCATTGTGATTGTGTGTGGTGGTGTGAGTGTGTTGAAGAGTGATAGAGGTGACGGTGACTATCGAGTGGAAATAATACAAACTCACACTAGGCCCTCGGTGTTCCCGGTAAATTAAAAACCTAGCCTCTTATTTCTTGAATATATTTAACCGTGGGAGAGCCACGCTTCGGCATGAATGGGCCGGCTCGTCCGGAGTGATACCACGGCCTCACAGAAAACCGGTGTGAAATAGTGCTTGCGCTGTGTTTCACCGAGTGAGTGAGGATACCGTAGGCCTACACCCCAATCCCCTACCCTCTCCCCCCATCCCCTACCCTCCCCCCATCCCCAAAAGGCCGGCAACGCACTTGTGACGCTTCTGGTGTTGCAGATGTCCATGGGCGGCGGTAATCGCTTACCATCAGGCGATACGTCTGCTCGTTTGCCCGCCTATAGCTTAAAAAAAAAAGATAATTCTTTATTTCTTCAGCATCAGAGTTGAAGATATGTTGAATATACCATAGCAGTGATGATCTGAAACATATAAAGAATAATCCCTACTTTTTTTATGGTAATATATTTATTTATTGTTTTAACGTTGTAGTGCATTATATCATTTTTAGTAGTGTTTTACTATCATTATTAGTTAATACTAGCTAGGGAGGAGACAGGGGGAGGGGGGTTGTGGTATGGGCCTCCGGTATCCTCACTCACACGGTGAAACACAGCGCAAGCACTAGTTCACACCGGTTTTCTGTGAGGCCGTGGTATCACTCCGGTCGAGCCGGCCCGTACATGCAGAAGCGTGGCTCTCCCACGGTAATGTTCCTACCTGATTAGGTGTTGATCCATGCTAATAGTATCAATTCGAAAGTTATTTTGTCTACCTATCTGTAAAGTTTTTACAGCTAAACTGTTTCATGGATTTACTTGGATGGAGATACTTTGATTCATGAGGAAGAATATAGGTTCTTTTACGCGATAACCGAACAAAAGCTAGTTCCTAATAAAAATCTTAGCCCTAACTAGACATGATCATCAACTGATATTTTTCAACTCGTACCATTTATTTTATGCTACATGGAGTAAAAGTATAATATTGACACCAATATTATTTATAACTAAACTTTTTTTTACCGATCTAGCTAGCTATCTGTAAGTTTATCCGTTTATAATGACATGTCAGTGTAGTTTCATGTCATTGTTATTAAGTTGATCATAGAGAATATCATCAGTCCACTGTTGGTCTGTTGGACACAGGCCTTTCCAATTGTAAAATATCATCACAGTGTAATAACTCTTAATGACGATAGTTATTTAAATAGCGTTTGTATAAGAGTTTTAATTAAGAAAACAATTAATCAAAGCCGTAAAAATTAATTACATTGTAGAAGTAAATCAAATATCGAGTCATTTAGCTAATGTAAGCATTAGTTAGACATTACTTATTACGATAACCCCGACCTTTGAGTACTAAAAGCAAGAAATATAAAGTGTTTTATGACTGTTTCGCACAGAATTTTAGAGATACCAGATAAGATGATATCATTATCTTCCTAGCGTGTTTGCGTAATAACAATTCGCTCTGAATGTCACTTGTAAGTAACGTGATATGAGAATTTCAACCGGCGTATTGACACAGGAGTAATTCATGTGAGCGACGACATTGAATTAATTATATTGACACGGTTATGTCTCTGTACTGGCTTAACAGGATTACATATTAGAGATAAGTAATACTCTAATGACCACACAAAGACGCGGAAGGTAACCATTGTTATGCAAAAATAGGTAACAATTTAACTGTGTTTAATCATTTTAAATTCTGTTTTAAAACGTTGTTCTGTTTGTTACAGGCGAGTGCAGACACGCGGCAGTATAGTATCGCCGCTCAAAATGTTGCGACCGGAATCGCCACTTGCTGACCATCGCAGCTTGCTGCCGAGACGACTGTTGCCCGCGAAGGCACAGATCGCGCCAGCCGACAAGCGAAAGAACCGAAGGTCTCTAGAACTCAATCCCCCATCGAGCGATCATAGTCCATATGACTATTCCAAACTCCTCATATCAAAAACGACCGATTCCTTGAATACAGAATGCCCTCGCAAGCTAATCAGCAAACAAGACTCCACTGACAGTCTGAAGCGTGCATTATTATCAAAAGATGATAAGAAAACAACTATCAAGGAGTCTGACAAGAAGGGTCAGATCTCAAAACAAGACTCTAGTGAAAGTTTAAAGAAAGCCCTTCTATGTCGTCAAGATTCGAATGACAGCGTAAAGAGAAAAGATGTTGAGGTAAAACGGTCGCAGAAGGAAGAAGTGAAAATAATAAATGAGATAAAACGAGGGAGTGATAAAAAAGGACTGCTGGAGACTGACATCGACGAGCCTTTGAAGCGAATTTACGAGAGACGGACAGGATGTGCGCGTCCTACGTTACCGCCTGTCGCAGAGAAAAGTGCTGTGTCTCCAAATTCCCCGAATGGTAGTCCAAACACACCGAGCGTGGCGGCGGTGGCTGAAGGTCTTGCGCGTTGGGGCAGTGGTCTATTGTCCCCACGCGATGAGCCCCGCTTAAAAGCCGCTAGAAGCTGGTATGGTTATGGAACACTGCCCACAGACAGCGAAAAGGTAAGAATCACATTTTATAGCAATAAGGTATTGCCACTTCTTTTTATGATCGTTATTATAGATAGCTTGATACACTATTACTGATATTATTACGGATACGAGTACGCATTACAAGTGTTTACATCCGCGAATACACACGGTTTTCTTAGTTAGTGTCAACACGCCTGACCTTGAAACAACTTGACTTTAAGAATTAAATAACGCGACCTGTTTCGACTTGCACTGCGATTGTTTTTGAAATAAAATAATTTTACTACATGAAACAGGTATAGGAAGGTAAATATGTTTGATTTTAGCAAAATTGATTTAGAATTTCATGAACTTTACTATAACAATGTGTTAGTCTGTTAGATATGTTCAATACATGATCAAAACGGATACTGACACGGGTAAGGATCTCTTTTTCCTTTTATATTCAGGGAAACGATAATTGTATAATAATAATAATACAATGTACGAAATAAAATATTATGCTTTAAATTTCGTTGCGTCTTCACTACGAGGGAGGGGAAAAAAACAACAAATAATCATAAGTTTCAACAAAAAAACCGAATTCAAGAACTGGACCAAATTGAAACGAGACCACACGGTAAGCACCAGCTTTCAAATAAAAAAAAAGAATCATTAAAATCAGCTCATCATGTGGAAAGATGAGTTAACAAACATAAAAAAAGAAAATACAGTCAAATTGATAACCTCCTCCTTTTTTAAAGTCGGTTAAAAAGGCGTGGGAATTTACGGAAAAAAGTAGTTATTTATAATGAATGTAGGTACGTACCCATAGAAAAGGAACTTCATCATTCGTGCGAAATGTTTGGAATTTCTCATATTCTCAGCATAACAATAAATAATAGCTTATTTTTACCCGCTATTTAACCTGTAAGCGAAATAAATATTTAGCACGGAGGTTAAACAATGGTAGTTAGTAATTCATTGTTACAGAAGGCATTTTTCATAACTAATAATAAATTTTACTGTTTTGTTTATATATAATATTTTATTATGTAAATTTTAATTACTTTATTTTTGCATTATATTTTTTTGAAGTTACGCATGCTATGCCGAACAATTAATCGTACATTGACCAAATTAAACGCATTACTGAATATACAGTTTAGAAAAGAGTTTTTAACACATTTTTAGATATATTTCTACTGACCTGACTAAGGAGTTAGATAACTAACCTCCTTTCCAAGAAGATGCTTATGCCAGTATTGGACTGATCAAGGCTGTTGAGGAATATATTCTAGGAATAAATCCTACTAATATTATAAACGTGAAAGTTTGTAAGTATGGATGAATATTTGTTACTCTTTCACGCAAAAACTACTAAATGGATTTGGATGAAAATTTACAGTAATATAGCTTATACATTCAGAATAATACATAGGGTTCTTTTTGCAGCGATAACCGACATGCACGCGCTACGCGGGCGGAGCCGCGAGCAAAAACTAGGCAGTTGAAAGTAAAAAAAAAAGTTGTCTTGCGTCATTCTTTGAATGTATGCATTTGAAGAATGGAGACTATGGAATAAATATCACGAGATCCTGAACCATATTCTATATTTATTCGTATTTTAGAGACATACATACATTTATATTTGGGTGTCCACTCCTGCCTGTGTATATTTTGAAGATATCCAACTAGTAATAGGTAACGTTAAATACAGCGGGACGCTAAGTTCCTTTCAAAAGGGCCACTTTATTTATTAATTTAAGCCTTTCATCCTAATTATTTATCATCCTAGCCTTTATTGTTCCTAAAAGTATTTGGCGTCGGCCACTAGTTCAACCGGTGCCGCGGTGTTACCTGAATATCAGTTTTTCCACGGAGCGATTGGCATCGGTATACGATGACACTTATTGGTAGGTTGTTGACGCGGTATACCCCACCATCTTCCATACTCCGGGTTGCTATTAAGAATTTCTTGTAAGAAAAACAGAGGTCCGAAACGGGAATCAAAATCGAGACCTCTTTCTTGATCTGCAGTCGCTTACGCTAATCACTAGACCAACGAAGCAGTTTTGAGCCTTTATTCCTAGACATCTAGTAATTATCTATCCTTATCAATATATTAGTTAAGTCGTCTTCTTCTTTTTTTAGCCGACTTCAAAAAAGGAGGAGGTTCTCCATTCGACCGTTTTTTTTAAATTGTTTTCGCAGATAATTTCGTCGTTTATTAACCGATTTTGATTATTCTTTTTTTAATGGAAAGGAGATATCCCGACGGTGTTACCATTATAAGGACACTAAGATCTGAGGATGGCATCCAAGAGAAATCGAATCGAACCTTGAAGTCGGTTTTTATTTTGTTAAAATTGTACTTGTTGTAATAGTCCCTTTTTGGGTATAGGCTTCCCCTATATCTTTCCACATATTCTTTCCTTTGACAGTTTGGAGCCACTTTCCAAGTGATCTCACGTTGTACGTGCCTATTTGCAGGGATTGATCTGGTAGAGTTGGAGGGTTAGAGGTCGTAATCCCCACTTTCAGCTTCTAGCACCACAATACTAGTTACAAAAGTTTTTATTAGTATCATTTTATAATTTATGAAGAAGACCTGAGTTTCTTAAGGCTTCTTCTCAGTCCCCTGCTAGTTGCAAGCCTCTGTAGAAGTCTAAAAAAACCGGAAGACAGTGCTCCGTACCATTATCTATAAAAACGACAAAAATCAGTTTTTTTTTAGTATTTGTTGTTATAGCGGCTACAGAAATATACCATCGGTGAAAACTTTAACTGTCTTACTATCACGGTTCATGAGATACAGCCTGGTGACAGACGGACGGTCAGCGGGGTCTTAATAATAGGGTCCCGTTTTACCCTTTGGATACGGAACCATAAAAAAGACGCCCCAAACGTGGTAATAAAGATTTTTCAAGTATGTACTAGAAACTCTAACACTGATTAAGTTAATTTATGCTGTTGTTTGTTCCGTGATTACAGTGCAGAACGCTTGCTCTCTAGAACACACGTGCTGAGCTGTCTTATATAATATTAAATATCTACATTTTAATATAAATTCGAGGCTCTACGGTCTAAATCGAATTCACTATCTTCAATCTACTGATAAGAAATCTATTAAAACTTCCCCCACAGTAGAAAAAACGAATGGTTAAACGTCGCGTTAGCATCATTATTGTCGTTTGCCATTCAATATTATATGCAAATTAATATGTACATACATACACACATCAAAAGTGTCTAGGGATCAACATATGTGTCTAGGGATCAACATATATTTTTGCAATAACTTTTCTCCTGATTGATATTAATTAAAATTTTCTTTAAGGATTCATCAAATAAAGTGTTTTCGTTTGTCACAGTAACGATAAACCAAGTCACCTTTGCATTAATAAAGAAATTTGCCATTTTCCTAATAAAGGGATTTTTGACATTTGAACCACTAACATTAAAGTTCGAAAAAAGACTGAAATAACAGTTTTCTTTAAAATTTTATTAGGTAACTTAAACAATTAATAATCCGTGTTTCTACCGCGAACACTAACAACACAAGAATCGGTTTGGCATACTCAAAATGAGTTCATCCAAATCACGCTGTGGAATGGCCGCCCATGTTCGTTGCAACAACAAAAAAAGGTCTTCTTGCGACTGGATACCCTCCATATTCGGCAGAGCTCTTCTCTGTAGCATATCCCATGCATGCTCAATCGGGTTCAAGTCTGGCGACTGAGCAGGCCAGGGCCAAAGCCACATCTCAATCCAAAGACACTTTTGATGTGTGTATATTGAAATTATACTGAATTAGAATTTTAAATGCAAAAGAATGTATAATAATTACATACACATACTAATAATGTTGTTTTGAAATTATAATTAACAGACTGCACGATTGGCCTAGTGGTTTAGCGGTCACCTCGCCGTTTCCTACTTCGCCAAGTGTCATGGGTTCAAATCCCACGTAGGAAAAACACTTAGTGTGATCCACAAATTGTTGTTCTGGGTCTGGGTGTTATTTGTGTCCGTTTCATGTATGTTTGTAAAGTCCCCGCGACACAGGGTTTATTCCTAGTGCAGGAGTTGTCTTTTTTAATAAATAAATAAATAATTAATGCTTTTTCAAGTAACAGTTGATGATCTGAGACGTCCAAAGTCTGCGTGACCAGTACATTTGCTTTAGTAAAACATAGGAACTTACACACCGTTACTCAATGTTAATAACACATAAACACGAATCTATTCGTGTGGGTATTACATGAAAAACATCACACGAATCTGTGGCATCACCGTCATTGTTCAACTTTCTACAAGCGGTAAGAAATGGCCAGTATTGTGCCGTGTCTTTGTATATACGCAAGTCATTCATCACATCTCAACGGAATCAGGAAACATTGTAACACGGATACGGAACAATACAATTCTTTCAAATAACTGTTATTCCCGCGTTTTTGCATGTGTAAGGAAGCGCCCGGGAGCGTCGCGCATGCTGTACGGTACGATGAGGATAGCACTTATTGGTTGGTTGTTGACGCGGCCGGTCGCTCGACTCGAATACGACTCTCGCGCATTCTCGCCACGAACCGACGGTACCTGTTGTTTATCAGTGAAGTGAAAATGACTTCATTTTACATGGTGTGTGTTAAGTGATGATAGTGATGCTATAATACGTGTGTTGAGAGTTATTACGTCGTTAAACTGAGATTGATTGAGTTAATTTATCAATTAAATTAATTTGTCAATAATGCCGAATGAGGTTTGCCGTGGCAGGGTAAGAATCTTTGTATACCTCCGTCTATGTGTTTACTTCACGACCCAATTTATACGCTGGCAAGTTCTACTTAAATTGCTTGTTTTCTAAAGAGTAATGACCATGAAAAGTGAATATTCAGCACTGACACATCAATGTAATTATTCAATCTGCTTGGAACTAATGACATAATTGACGTTTATACTTTTTATTCTTAAAATCATTTTATGATATGTGGATATATTATTACATTGACGGCTATGAACTTAGTGACTTGTCTATGCATATTATGCCTGTTGCCTCTTCTTCAAGCCTGGTTGCAGACTAGCCATGATCGGAGTCTGACCTGTAGAAGACATGTAAGAAGAAAGCCAAACCTAAGGCTTTCTATAGCCTTAATATCTAAATTTTCTTTTAAGTAGGTATGTTACTTAGAATCAAATATTTCACGAATGCGGTCCTGTCAGTAGTATTTTTAATTACATTGGGAGAAATATTAGCTGATAACGACCTAAAAGTCACGGGTTATCGCTGCCCTTATCAGTGGGTGCTTATCGTAAATGTCAACTGTGGGAAACATTCTATAAAAACATTAACTTATGTAGTATGTACTTATATTACATTTAGGTATATTTCTATATTATTAAGACAATTAGTTTAAAATGGAATCCAGGTCGCTTGAAGTGCGGTTGCAATGTCATTGTTGGTGTTGTTGATTTATGATAATACTAGCTGTTGCCCGCGGCTCCACCTGCGTGTATGTCGGTTATCGCTGCAAATAGTAGCCTACGTGTTATTCTGATGTATAAGGTATATTACTGTAAAGTTTCATCCAAATCCGTTCGGTAGTTTTTGCGTGAAGAATTAACAAACATACACACTCACAAACTTTCGCCTTTATGTATAAAGTGTGATTAGTGTGATGTGATGTGATAGGAAGTATTTAAATGGTATGTATAAAATGTATTTAATATAAATGTACAAGATTTGGACACGTTTCTTACTTAACTCGAAATTAGCATAATGTTAATTCCTTTATAATTATATCATTAGAACTAAGTATGAAATTGTAATTTGGTAGTAAGTATTTCACTACCAAATTACAATTGTTAAACTCATAGTTAAGTAAGGCCAATATTTCAAATTAGTGATCTGCCTGAACCTGGTAAGAGCTGTTTCTTGTTTCAGGCAGTAAAAGTAGACGTTTTTATAATACCTACTTAATTGTAAAGAATTTTATTTTGCGAATTATGTATACAATCACACTTGGATGTCGCTAGAGCCGACTGATGGAGAGAATTGTGCAGGACTACTAGCAAACTGCACGTTTGTCCTAGTGGTTTAACGGTCACCACGCCGTTTCCTACTTCGCCAAATGTCGTGGGTTCAAATCCCACGTAGGACAACACTTTGTGTGATCCACAAATTGTTGTTCTGATTTTGGGTGTTCTTTGTGTCCGTTTCATGGATGTTTGTAAAGTCCCCCGCGACACAGGATTTATTTCTAGTGCGGGAGTTGTCTTTAAAAAAGAAAAAAAGAAGAAGGAAGACTAAACACAAACTTTTTACCGACCCGTCTGGCTAGCGTGGTATAGCAGTCTAGAACCTACTTTCAATTGAGAAGAATATGTCAAACAGTGAACTGTTAAATACTGAATTAAATGCTATGAAATATATTTAGCTTTAATTCCGCGAGACAAATATCCAGGTCTGAAAGCAGGACACAAATCCCACCGTCATGCAGACGGTGGGATTTGTGAGACAAATATCCAGGTCTGAAAGCAGGACACAAATCCCACCGTCATGCAGACGGTGGGATTTGTGTCCTGCTTTCAGACCTGGATATTTGTCTCGCGGAATTAAAGCTAAATATATTTCATAGCATTTAATGTCATGGATTTCCGCAAAGTAACGCCTGATTCCATAAAAGACTGAATATTAACCATTGCTTTTGAACTTTGAATATCAGTAAGTATATTATTTAAAATGAACTCCAAAAATAGTAATTAAATCACTTTCTATTATTTAATAGACACAATTTTACGCAACAAGAGTTTTAACATATATTTTTTTGTTAAATTATTGATAATTAATTGATTTCGTAATGACCGAATGAAACAGTGTTGCAACTAACAGAATGTCCACTTTCTAATACTTTCTTAATTGGCATTAGGCGATAATAATTAAATATAAAAAAAAGCATTACATACTTCAATGCGCCTACATCATGACAAATTACGTAGTAATAAACTGTGAACTTTGTTTTTACCCGACTACGGCAAAGCCAAAGGAGGTTATGATTTTGACAGGCTATGTATGTATGTATGTTCATTTGTTCCCTCATAGCTCCTTAACTACTTATTAGAACTGGACAAATGAGATATCGTTAAAATCGTCTTGAACGTCCGCTGGTTATAGGCTATATGACGTATCACTAAATATCATGTGGCGCCCTCTAGCCGACATAAAGTACTGTATTAAAAAATAAATTTGAGATAAACATACCGTGTTTGGTATCTTTGGAAAGGGCGTTACTTTTACATTTCAAATATATATATATATATTATATATTAGGTCTTTACCTATGAAATTGCCTTTGTTCAGTACTGGTCATTTCAAATAAAAAAAAGTTTGTAATGGCTCTGTATTCTAAATTCAAATTAATTTTGTTTTAAAACCATGACATTCTATTTACAAACTCAGTCTTTTGTTTTTTTATTAGCGTTGTATTTTCATTACTGTTGGATTTCGAACGTCATTCTAATGGCAACATTTTTTGATTGTCATTTTTTCTTGTTGGCGTTTTGACGTTTGAGGTTAGGACAAGTAGTACATGAAGACGCTTGAAAATCGGTCGAGCAAGAGCTTCGTAATTGACTGCCGGTTTTAAGTTAATTGAATTGATATTAAGCTAATTTCCCAAGACTCGGTTTTCGTCGGTCACCGGTATGAGTGGTCTGGTTAGGACTCGCGAGTTTTTGTAGGCGCGTTCAAAAGGGCGTGATCCGTGATAGCTAATACGAGTTTATTGTAATTCGAATACCTTGAAAGATATACAGCACTTTGGAGCATGTTTGTGTGAACGTACCAAGACAAAGCAGAGGGGAAACTACCCAAGAGATCTCTTGGAACGCCGAGAACAAGGAAGCTACACAACTCCAGTAAGTGCTTGATGATTTTAGTTTAGATTAAGAACACGGTGACACAGCCGTGGTTCATTTCTCTTGCCAGTGGACTTGTTTAGTGATTGTATGCTTATAACATGGGCCTATAGGTATTTCAAACGTCACAAGGTGATCGCTGCATTGGCGAGAGGACTGAACAATTACATTTGAACATTTTTTGTCATAATGGATACTTTAAAAATTCGTGTAATTATGGAATATGAGTTCCGTCGTGGCACCAACGCGACACAAACGGCACGTTACATCAAAAACCTTTACGGAGAGAACTGTACAAACGAACGCACAACCCGTTATTGGTTTTCCCGGTTCCGTTCTGGAAATTTTGACTTGAAAAATGAAGCTCGTGGTCGTCCGGAGACTTTGGTTAACAATAATGAATTAAAGGCGATTGTGGAAGCTGACGAAACTCAATCTGCAGCTGAGCTAGCAGCAGCTTTTAATGTAAGCATCAAAACAATATTGATCCATTTGCGACAAATTGGCAAGGTAAAAAAGCTTGATAGATGGGTGCCCCACGACCTTAACGAACGCCAGCGCAATGTACGCGTCGAGACCTGCCTTGCGCTGCTCAACAGGCAAAGAAATGAAGGAATTTTGAAACGAATTGTTACGTGCAACGAAAAATGGATTCTGTTCGACAATCGAAAGCGCTCAGCGAGTTCGTTAGACCCTGGTTCAGCACCAAAGCAATGCCCTAAACCAAAAATGACCCCTAAAAAGGTGATGGTCACTGTTTGGTGGTCTAGTGCGGGTGTGATTCACCACAGCTTTTTACAAAACGACATGAGCATTAATGCAGATGTGTACTGTGAAGAACTGGAGAGAATGATGGAGAAGCTTGCACATCTGCAACCAGCTTTGGTCAATCGGTGTTCGCCACTGCTCCTTCACGACAACGCGCGACCCCATACTGCGCAACAGACAGTCTCCAAGCTGCAAGAGCTGGGGTTGGAAGCTCTCCATCATCCGCCATACTCACCAGACCTTGCACCTACCGACTATTACTTTTTCCAAAATTTTGGCAACTTTTTAGTGGGTAAAAAATTCAATTCCCGAGAGGCACTACAAAATGCCTTTGAAGAGTTGGTTGCCTCCCGTCCAGCTGATTTTCACAAGAAGGGCATTAATAAACTGCCAATGCGTTGGCAAAGATGCGTCGATTGCATGGGTGATTACTTCGAATAACAGAAATAAAAAGTTTGAAAAAATAAGTACTTTCACTTATTGCATACAAAACGGCAATTTCATAGGTAAAGACCTATTATTAATAAGGGCATCTAAACATTTTAAATAAAAAAAAAGTAAAAACTAAAACCCAACTACGACAAAAAACGACGCTGGAAAAGTATAAAACAAGTTTGAAAATCCGTAGTCACACGTTAAATAGAAACGCACCATAACACTTTAACAACGTGTGAATACGGCTTTTCAAACTTGTTTTATACTTTTCCAGCGTCGTTTTTTGTCGTAGTTGGGTTTTAATTTTTCCTTTTTTTTTAATTTAATTTTAAAACTTAAATATAGTTTTTTTAATTTGCAATTTGAATGGAACCTAACGGGACGAGAAAATTCTTCTCACCATTTAGTATATCCTCCCAAACAGAGAAGATTTTTTCTAAGGGGCTACAAACTTGATATTGTGTTTGCTTAAATGGCTTTTTTTTGTTATAAGCATTTATTAAGAAAATATTTTTTGTTATTTCGTCCCTAAGGGATAAATGATTATATAAAAGTATTCTTCAAAGTTTGAAACACAGAAAAGAAATAAACACGTAAGTGAACTTGAGGGCGATAGCTTGTCGGTTCATAAATGACGGAGGTAACAAAATACAACCGAATCGAGAACCTCCTTCTTTTTTGAAGTCGGTTAAAAACAAAATGTTGCTTCTAACCGAAAGTCCACTTTCTAATACTTTCTTAATTGGCATTAGACATTTAAAAACAAATGACTCAGACACTGAATCCTTTCGAAAATATAACTGGTTTTATGAGTGTAATCTATATGTAATAAAGCTTTACCGCAAAAGATTAATATCTTTTGCGGTACCACACCACGTATACACATGTATAATGGTGCAGAAGCATCACTAGGCCGCCATAGTGTAATGTCACCATGCTGCATGGTTGCATTGTCTGCATTCGCAATGAGTATGGAGACCACAACTCTTGAATTCTGCTTATGCTTTCCATCAGGCAGACTAGAGTCATTTATGCAGGGCCATACATAAAAAAATATATAAATATAATTACATATCAACATTTTCCTTCCTTTACCCATTCATTATGGGGTCGGCACAATGTTTATTATGTTATTAGTCTGTCCTAATTAACGTGTATTTCGACCCCAAGGCGACAGCTACTGCAATTTAATTAGTGGAACTTAACGAGATTGGTTTGATTTGTATATACACATACATACATAATGTATACCTATATGTTTATACATACTCAAACTGACCAGTATTATATACTCGGGTCCATATAGTGACACTGTAGGAGTAGGGAGTAGCTACTCTCAAAGTATAAGCTCAAATGGACCTACACGTTTCACTGTTATGTTATGACTAGAGACCGGATTATATGTATTTGCATATGCATTTGCATATTTAAGCCATCCTCAGCGGTAATAGCATATTTTACCTAAGATCTAGTTAAGATGCATATTATCGGTACATTTTAAATTTTTCCGAGTTCAGTACACTTACTCTACATTCCGAAATGCGAAAAAAGTGAAGTGATATATCCAGGATCCGACCAAATTTAATAGTCAAAAAATATAATGGTTAATGAGTAATAATTGTGACTGGTCGGATTCGCATCGCATCGGATCGCATATCAGTCAGTAGCTACTAATGTCTTTTGTTTTGAAGAAATGATCAAAGACGCAAAATCTTACCACTTTATTTGGAATAATACTTGATTGTTTACGTTTTCAACAATATTAAATAATTTTTTCATCCCACCAGCTCGTAAAGAGTATTTTTCCCCTTCGATATCTGAGTGCAAAAGCCGTTTTTATCCTCTAGAGGAGTAAAGTTGTGCGTGCATTATTTGTGAATTCAAAACATCATTAAACCTAGTTACTTCTACCTCCATGGTGCCGAATTAATCATACAATATTTTTAAACATTTTAAAAACTCAGACTCGGAAGTCGGAACCTTCTTGGTGTAGTTTTTTTTTAAATTTTCTCTGCCCGCACCATTTTCTTCTTAAGTAACTATAACTATAGCAACATAACTTTCAATTTTTCTTAATTTATGTATACATCCATACAAATAAATAAAATTGAAATGTCTGTTTGTAATATTAAAATAACCGCTTTTTACTAAAGGCATATGTATGTATACACGGTACATATACTATTTTTTTTTTTATAATTTCTGTTACATTGTCTGTCTGTCAGTCGGTCTGTCTGTCTGTATGTTCCGGGTAATCTCTGGAACGGCTGGACTGATTTTGACGTGACTTTCACACTGGCAGATAGCTGATAATCTAAGGAGTAACTTAGGCTACTTTTTTAGACTAGCTTTGTCACTTTGACCCCGCGGTGTTACCCGCGGTTTTTGAGTACCTAAGTATTTTTGAAATAATTTAAAAATTAATCTGTAATACTTACCTATCAATGTAGTACCTAATAAATATTAATACCTAAACTGAAATAAAAGAATCCTGTGATTGTTAATGCTTTTTTTTGCATTTAGTTGTTTCCTCGCTGAGGTGGAATGAAAAGTTACGTGTTGCACTCGAGTGCAAAGATTTTTCACCTCGTGCTCTTTTGATTCCCTCGCTGACGCTCGGTTTTAATTAGGAATAATTTAATTCGGAAAATTAGATTTTTGAATCACTTGCTACGCTCGTGATTCAATTTTAGAATCCTTCGCTTGCTCGGTCATCAAAATTGAGCACGCGGTTAAAAAGCAACTTTGCACTCTTGTATAACAAATAACTATTATATCTTGTTATGTTACTGTACCTATTATCGGATAATTTACTAATTGTATGATGATATTGTAATAAAAAAAAAAATTGCCTAAAATTAGTCATTAACTTTTGCATATTTTGCCAATTTTTGTGCATATTTTCGTGAATATTTCAAGCATTTTCCATGCATATTTGCATGCATATAACAAACTTTTTATGTTGCATGTAATCCGGTCTCTAGTCATGACAAATAATATATTTATGTGTGCGTGAAATTCGGAATTTTTTGTTTTAATTGTTATGTATGTGTTCATAGTGACAGGCGATTGGTTTTGTATGTGAGACTGTTTGGTATCGGAAAGAGATGCTATGCCTACTTCGATCAATTCGATGGCCCATCTTGCTCTGTTTTAAATCATTAGGCTACATACATACATATATACACATCTCAAAGTTCCCTGGGAAATATTTTTCGTATAAAAGTTGAAGTGTGACAAATATCCAAATATTTTTTTAAAATATAAAGCTAGAATTATTTATCTTTGAGCTCTTTATACTGGTCGAACTCTTATACTACTATACAAAAACATGACTGCATGTTTGGCCTAGTTTTCTATGTGGTGGCCACGCTGCTTTCCAATTCGCTGAGTGTTGTGGGTTTAAATCCCACATGTGACAACCAGGGATATTCCGGTTAGGGTTAACCTAACCTAAATTTAGGATTAACATAAATAGATGTTACCGAATTATAACTGTTAACAGGAATAGTCTAATACAGGATAATTACGGTTAACCTTAACCGAACTGGATATAGGTTTCTTGATATTTGTAGGTCCGTGATTAATTTTTAGTTACAGTCGTCATTATTTGCGTGAGATGGGAAGAGGGGGATCTCGGCTAATAATTTTTTTTTTTTTTTCACAAGAGATCAAGTAAAACTGATTGTTTCGAATTGCGTTAAGTTGCGTCACGTCGTAAAATAACCGAAATAATGGGTTAACTTCTATTATTTGGGTTAACAATTTCAAAAACATAAACCCTTTAATTTGAGTTAACCTTATTGTTTGGGTTAAAACAATAACATATACAATCTGTTAACCGAATCAATGAGTAACCCTTTGAATCGGTTACAGATTGATTCGGTAACCGTTTATAACGCATACCGTTATGCATGTGTTTTCCGATCCCTGGTGACAGCACTTTGTATGATCCACAAATTGTTGTTCTAAGCCTGGGCGTTGTTTGTGTCCGTTTCATGTATATTTGTTAAGTCCCGTGATACAGGATGTATACTAATCCGGGAGTTATCTTTAAAAAAAAACAAAATATTATTTATGTTTACATTTTATGTTTAGGAAACCAAGATGGCGACCTTAAAATACTAATTGATGTTAGAATTCAAAAACTGAAAGTAAATTAAGTGGATTAACACTAATCATATAATATTTTCACTTTTAGTTCGTTTACGTCAAAATTTCTATTTGAGAATTTAAACTTCAGTAACACTAAAAATACGTTAATAAAAAATAATGATTAAAAATAACTAGGTAAGAAATGTTGGCAATAAAATAAGCTAGTACATTGACATTTTTTCCGTATAATTATTACACAAATTGGGAGTATAATTACACTTAAAAGCTGTTCATAAAAATAATTAGAAATTCGACCGAAACTTCGGGAAACTCAAATTTAACCTCACGCATAGGTACTGCGTCATAGAAATGCGCTGATTTTAATTTCCTTTAGTAATTTTATAAAAAGAGCGGGTTTTTCTATACCTATTAAAATATATTACCCGCTCCTTTTTGAAGTCGGTTAAATTTTTAAAAAGAACCAATAATCGGCAGTAGTGTAATGCGAGGCGTCGGAGTAGCGATCGAGTCGTATTTGCAAATCATTACCTTTTAATTCATCAACACTTTTTAATAGTCCACTGTTGGACAGAGTCCCAGGGAGAGAAGAAAACTGACTAAACTTAACAAATTCAAATTGCAGATTAATAAATCTTTATTACCCGACTGCGTAAGAAGGAGGGTAATAAAACTAGAAAGCCCTAGAGCCTAAACGGCTTGTCGTATTTTTATGTGAATAGTACCAATAGATTCGTCTCAGTCGTGAAAGTGACACTGGGTACATCAAAATTAAAAAAATATAAAATATTTTAAAATACAACCTGATTTTAATAAAGATGGCAGATATTGACGCAGTCGGGGGTTTTTTTTAAATAAATATTTCATTAAATACTTGTTTTATTTATTTGGTTAGGTACCAAAATATCTTGTTACTTTTATGTAGTTAAATATAAAATTTAATTAAATATTTTGCAAATGTTTTTTTAGGTAATTATAAAAAAGTAAAAACTCGTTTCAAAATGACTGAGGTTTGGTAGAAGAAATATGCAAACTCAGGACTGCCCTTTTAAAACATCAAATCGTAATAACAATAAATATTGGAATTGTGAACCTACTCCTGATAAAATTATTTAGCGTAGCTAGAGTTGATAAGAATGTCAGTAATGATACTTTTAATTTCCGCTGGTCCTTGCTAAAATTCTTTAAAAAAATTACTGTTTTTATTTGCCAGCCATGACTATGAATGTTATGAGTACGTACTGTCAGGATAAATAGATGACACGTTATCTCGTTCTATTTCTTGCTATAGGTTTTACTTGGGTTATTTATCTTAATGGAGTTCCGTTTCTTAAAGTTTCTTTTCACTTTCTCTCCTTTGTTAATTATGTATGCTAATGTGCTTAACTACTTTATCGGGTTCGCTTCCTAAACTCATTAATAAAGCAAGTATAATCTTCTACATACACTGATTTCAAATAAATATTCTTGATGCACTGACACAAATAGACCGGCCTGACTGGAAGGCTCACAGAACACGGTTTCTTTCATCGACTCATTGTAGTTATCCAACCACAAACCTCTCATACCGCTGATTTGAAAGGTGGGATGCAAAGGCATAGATATATCATTATCGTCATCAGCACGTTGCAGTACACTGCTAACATAAGTCTCTCGAATTCTTATGGTGGAACCATATTTGGAAGTTTAAGTTAACCACCAACCAGGAAGTTGGAAGTTACCAACTGTAATATTGTTTATTGTTTCAGTTGCAAGTGGTAGGGTGCACATACCGGTCTCTGACTCATGTGCCCTTGACTCGTAGCAAGTCGCTCTACATTTGACCGCTTCCTGTTATGTGGAAAATATTTATATCTTACTTTTTATTTAATCTCTAGATGTGTACCTGTCCCAAAGACGTAGTTTTAAATTTATATGACTAAGATCTGTAGTCTTTGGTGCTTAAGAGCTACATAACATTTCTTCTTTAACAGCAAGCACTAGTGATATACTGTGTGTCGAGGGACCTTGTGATCATTAATGAAACGGCCTTAAAGTGATGTCCTATGTACGGGTCGAACTCACAACACACCGCAGTAGGAAACGGCGAGGAAACCACCTAAATCAACACAACATCTGTACATGCGAAATTCGAAATACACCTTTTAAATCGTGAAAACGAAAAATCTAGAACTTACTATACCGTAAAATCGAACACAGTAATATCTAGACAATATTGATATTGTAGTTTAGATCTAAGATATAAGATCTAAGAATATCTTTGCACGTTCTTCTAAGATTTGGACAAATTTATTCAAGCTAAACCTGATATTAACTCAATTTTTGACGATAAACCACGAGATTCGTGACTCATGTCGTTATAATAAGACAGCTTTTTTTATAAACTGATCATATCAACATTTAGCTTAGTTCAAGGTTCTCTCTAGAAACGTCTGATGTGATTGTGTTTTAAGAATAGCTCTTGTTTTGTGTTCGCTACAATAGTTAATAATATGAAAAAGAAAATATGTCTGATTTATTGTTTGCCAAGAATGTTATGAATAGTGTTGTGCCGTAAATACTTTTCCTCGTTTGTGGTATATAGGCTTAGAAAATAATAATATCACTGCCCCCATGCCAAGTTGCAAGCGTTCTTCTTTCTGCAATCGTTAACGCATACATTCTCGTGTCATTGGCTAATCTATGACACACGAGAATTTATGCGTTAACAATTGCAGAAAGAAGAACGCTTGCAACTTGGCCAGGGGGGCTGGTATGTTACTAGTGTGACGGGGAAATGGTTGTTGTAAAACTTTTACAAGTGGTACAAAGTTCAAAATGTGTTGAATAACGTGTCTGTCTGTAACATCCTTTTATGAATCGTATAATCGCTTGAATGCTTTCAGTTTTAGTAATCGTATTGTGTCCATGGGCGGCGGTAATCTCTTACCATCAGGCGATACGTCTGCCCGTTTGACCCCTTACTCATAAAAAAAAGAAAAACATTCTGGACCGGCTTGAACGAAGTGATACAGTGGTGTAAAGAAAACTGATGTTCAGTATTTCTATCGTTCTATTTGAGGATACCGGAAGACCAAATAATTCTCGCCGATGCACGCAAGGCCAACAAACTGATCTGACTCTTTAGTTGTATTATATTATGTAATTGGCACCGAAACTCACTTTTCATCAAGTGATCCGTTTCCTTGTTACCCACTTACATATAAAAATATATTAAATAATAGTTTTTTTTTACAAATTTTTAAACAGTTTAAATATAATTTCTAGAGTTACTATTTACTTTTTGTTTTTACACATCCATTTATATTTAGTTTTAAAAATCTAAGTAAACTAGTTTTAAAACACAAGCCAAAAGTCGTTTTGTAATCTTGATCTTGTTTTTATTTTGCACTAGTTGTTGCCCGCGGCTCCGCCCGCGTGTATGTCGGCTGTCGCGGCAAATAGTAGCCTATATGTTATTCTGACGTATAAGCTATATTAGTGTAAAGTTTCATCCAAATCCGTTCAGTAGTTTTTGCGTGAAAGAGTAACAAACATCCATACTTACAAACTTTCGCGTAATATTAGTAGGATTGATTTTAAAACACGGTAAAATATCAAAATAGACGTTCTGACGAATCCTGCTTTAAAATTGTTTACTTTTAAAAAGGTGTCACTTTCAATCAGGTTAAATTGTAATATAACAACCTTAGATGTAGTTATTATTTTTGAAACTGATCTCAAACCAGTCTTTATTAGTTTACAACCAGTAAATATTAGAATTGGTTTACAAGTACTGCAGATAACAGGTTTAAATCCTGTTAAAGTTATGTCTTATAGCTTATAGATATATAGTAAATATATCAAAAACTGCCTCGGTGGCGCAGTGGTAGCGAATGCTGTGCTTGAGGTCTTAGGTTCGATTCCCGGGTCGGACCAAATGTTTGTATGATCTATAAATATTTGTTTCGGAGTTTAGGTGTTCTATGTTTAATATGTATGTATTTACAAAAAAAAGTAAATATGTATTTATATCAGTTGCATAGTAACCCATAACACAAGCTCTGCTTAACTTGGGACTACATGGCGTTGTGTGTCAGATGTCAGAAATATTTATTTATATACAGCAAATAATATGACTAATAACAAAGCGGAGCAGCGCCCCCTACATTAAGAGTAGTAGATAAGATTACAGTCAGCGTCTCTTGATTATTGGAAAGTCAAGCTGAAATCTTATCGATAGCTTACCACTTCTCGTACAATCATCAACATTAACCAACCTTGACTGTCTACTGCTGTACACAGACATGAGCCTCTCCTTAGTGCTTAGGCGCGGCGGCGGCTGCGGCGCGGTATACGTTGCGTGCGCGTGTTCACATTGGCCACCAGGCGTTTGCGCGAGTGTGACGTTTTGTCAGAAGTTGTTTACTTTGCCAAATCGGAGTTCTTGCCTGAACAGCACTAATAAACTCTTCTGTATTGAAAGACATGATAAATAGGTGCTATCATTTCGACCGATAAGTTCAAACTGGTTGAACTTACCTGACGTCGCGAGCACGCCGCGCGCGCCAATCGCTACTTTGCTCGCTACTTAGACCGCATGTGCGTTTCGTACGTGAACACTTGGATATCTCGTCATATGTTTGATATTTCGTGACCGCGCACGCCACCGCGCCCGCGAATCAACGTGAACAAGCACTTCGAAAGGAGGTTTTAACCTATTAAACTACGCTGGTCAGACGGTTGTTTGAAGTTTTCCATCTCTTTTCAATGCTGTTGTTCAGGGTAATTTGCCTTAGTCTTGCGACACCCATGGGATAAATCTGTCACCGCACACACTTCTCATATAAACGGAACATTGTTTGTTTTTTTTTTATGTTTGTCCCTGCCATAATGACTACTCCGCCTGATGGAAAGCATAAGCAGAATCCAAGAGTGGTGGTCACCATACTCACTGCGAATGCAGACCCACACCATGGCGGGCTAGTGATGCTTCTGCATCATTGGGCCTCCGGTCTCGTACTCACCAACGAAACACGACAGCACGAACGCTCTAATTTTACGTTGATTTTCTGTGCGAGGGTAGTATCGCCCCGGTCGAGCCGGCCCGTTCGTGCAGAAATCAGCGTGGCTCTACTACCTTGTGCTCTTATTTCAACAAGTAACTGTTGAAATTAATTAATCTTGAACTTGACTTCATTGTTATCGTAGAACTAGCTAGGCCATTTCCCAGGTCACCGTTTTAAAATGTTGTTTATAACAAATACCGTTTGACCTACATACAACAATGAACAATGAGCATTGTCACATCTGTCACAGACACTGCCACGAAAAAAAACGATGTAGAAAGTTTCACCATTACCTTACTCGGGCGAATTCAATGGTCTGAACGAATTGTAACAGTATGATAACGGGCCTTGTCAAAACTGTCTGTTTTAGAATCAATAGTCTAGGCTCTAGATAGAATGGAGATCTAATAAATCTGGTATAGATGACAAGATAACGTATCAATGAAAGTAGTAATTGTATTTGTCTGACAAATATCTATCTATTAAATATGGTTATGGTGAGTAATGCGTTTGGTTCTCATGATAGGTGCTTTGATTTCCAGTTTTTAGTAATAATATTAATGTCATGTCATCTGACAGCAAAAATAAACATACATTCATACATACATAGCCTGTCAAAATCATAACCCTCCTTTGGCTTTGCCGTAGTCGGGTAAAACTAAACTACACGCCGACACTGTTATTTACAAGTACAGACGATAATATCACAATACGATAATGCATGTGTAATTTATTTTTATTTTTAAGTGCTATTGGAGAAAATATTATTTCGTTTATGTTTGTAGCGTAGACTGCAGAAGTCTTACGAGTACAGATTGTGTTATGTAAATTACCTTCTAAATTGTAGTCAAAATAAGGTGCTGCGGATTAATTCTGTCTACCGCTTGATAAGTATAATTTTTAATAAAGGTGAAAACATTTTCTAAGGTAACGTTAAGGTGCGGGAGCGAGGTATACCAGAATTAATTTAATCAACCACAATTTTTTACTTAACTACATTTTACACGCAACAAACAAATTACATTATTTCAGATTTTGCCAATGTTCGTTAGGTTTATTCCAAAGAAAAGATTAAAGAGTTGTTAAAATTGCAATAGACCTCTTCCTTGGCCCACCTGATAGTCCCTCAACCTCCGCCAGACTCAAGTGAGTAGTTGCAAGCTCAATATGAACAAACGGGGCTACAGCATTCTGGACACCCAGTGTGCATGTGGACCAAGACCCACAGACCATGCCAGATATTTTCTAGTATACCAGGAGCCGGAGTGTCCATTTAGATACATAGGTCATTTTGGTCAGGTATTTAGAAAGAAATAATTTTTATTTATTCTGACATACAGATGACAGTACATGGTTTTACACAGATGAAAGATAAAAGAAAACAAGCGATTGTCCTATGCTATGCCAGAAAAGGCTCCTATCTCAGCATAATGCTGTAGCCAGAGTGACTACAGCGCTGGTATTACGATAGGGCCCGCGCCCGGTTTCGTCGGTCCGTCCGTGTCTGGTGGTATATATTTGTGTGTGTGCTATATATAATGATACATATATATTTCATTTATTTTCTTCCGAGCTCTATCCCAAGATTATTTGGGGTCGGCTTACTAGTTCCACCCGGTTTTACCTGAAGAATATCAGACTTTACACGGAGCGACTGGCATCGGGCCTCCGCAACCCTGAGGGTAGAAACTGAATTCTAAGGTTGAAACTAGTGTCTGTATATTTGAGGGCACTGACTTCTCAAATAACGATTGCCATAGATGTTCATGGTAACCGGGACCGACAGCTTAACTTGCTCTCCAAGGCATGGGTGCGTGTGTTGTGTTCACCGCCAAACTTCCATACTCCGGGCTGGTGGTAATAAGAATTTCATAACGAAAATCCCAATACATTACTTTGGCCCGACTCGGGAATCTAACCCGAGACCTCTTGATTGGCAGTCGCATACGCGATCCGCCAGACTAACGAGGCAGCAATGTTACATATATATATATCCATAATAAATAAAGTTAACATTGACATGACGTCTGGGCTGCCACAGACAACGCCACTAATGTGGCCAGATATCGAACACTGAAAATATGGAGGTTCCTGTCGATAAAAAAAAAAATAAGTTACCAAATCTGCAAGAAGGTCTATTTGTGACCACGATCGAGCTCAAAAATAGAATTTTCCACGATAACTCGATTATTACTTCAGTGCAATATTCGCAAGTATCAGGGATGTAGATCTATAAACATCGATGGAATGTACAATACATACTTCTATTGTTTACAGTGCGTGTATCACGCAAACCTCACTTTTTGCCATTCCATTTAAATCAGAAAATAACATGGATAATCATTTTTTGCCAACTTGTACAGCTATTAGTTTCTTTAGATTCTTGAAATTGTAAATGCGGAATAAGAATACTGCAAGCTCTATTATGCATAATTGGTTATAAAAGTAAATGGACTCGATAATTTTCTTAAATTTGAAACAATTATATTTATTTGCTATACTATACTGATATATCAAAGGGCCAGGGCACTCGTGACCAGTGTTTCCACAATGAGGGGAAATTTCCCTTTTGAGGGGAAATTAGGGTCCAGAGGGGAAGAAAAGGGGAAATCGAGGGAAATCATGGATAAAGCCTAGCCTAAAGTATTGCGGAAAATTTCTTAACTAATGTTACCGAAAGGAACAGTAGCGAAATTGGCAGCCCACCACCATTGCAGGTTTTATATATATTTCTGGTCAGGCTATAAGAATACGAATGTTGAAATTATACTTTATTCATGCTTAGACTATTTTTTTGGATTCGCTTGCAGCTGCATTGGCCTGTACAAACTTGAGGTGGGGTATTTCGAACTGATGTTTCATCAGTTGTACAACAGAGGTTGTTCCTGTTCTTTTCAAGCCCGATTTGATCCAACTGTTTCATTATCAAGCCTATTGCTTTTATCTGTTTTAATATTTTTTACACGACTACGGTAAAGCCAAGGAGGGTTATGATTTTAACAGGCTATGTCTGTATGTATGTTCATCTGTTCCCTCATAGCTCCATAACTACTTGTTAGAACTGGACAAATAAGGTATCGTTAGAAGTGTCTTGATCGTCCGCTGGTTATAGGCTATATGACGTGTCACTGAACCTAATGTGGCGTCCTCTAGCTGACATAAAGTACCTACTGTATTAAAAACTAAATTTTAGATAAATATGCCGTGTTTGGTATCATTCGAAAGGGCGTTACTTGTGCATTTCAAAAATATAAATATTATTAGCATTTTCTTGTGATCTCCGTATTTATTCGACAATATTGTGATATTTCTATGGTACCTATTTGAAACATACTTTGGAAAGATATTAATATTATAGAGGCACCAACATTTTAAATAAAAAAAAGTAAAAACTAAAACCCAACTACGACAAAGCCGTAGTCACGCGTTGTTAATGTGTTATGGACGTTAAGGTATATTTCTACGTAACGTGTGAATACGGCTTTTGAAACTTGTTTCATACTTTTTAGCGTCGTTTTATGTCGTACTTGGGTTTTAGTTTTTTAATCACTAATAGCCGTTCTACGGCAACATTGAAAAAAGCGGCCAAGTGCGAGTCGGACTCGCCCATGAAGGGCTCCGCAGCAGCAAGTAACTTAATATAATATTGCAGTTTACGATTTATGACGTATTAAAAAAAACTACTTACTAGATTTCGTTCAAACCAATTTTCGGTGGAAGTTTAGCTAGCATGGTTATGTACTTCATATATTTTTTTAGTTTTATCATTCTCAAATTTTAGAAGTTACAGGGGGGGGGGGACACATTTTACCACTTTGGAAGTGTCTCTCGCGCAAATTACTCAGTTTAGAAAAAAATTATATTAGAAACCTCAATATCATTTTTGAAGACCTATCCGTAAATACCCCACACGCATGGGTTTGATGAAAAATTTTTTTTTGAGTTTCAGTTCTCTATGTAATTTTATTGCTTTTGTCCACAAAATTTATTCTTTAAACAAAATTTTAATTTAAAAAAAAAATTAAGATAAAACAAAACAAAATTTATTGTTTTTTTCTGTTTTTGTGTAAAAATCTTAAGTCTCAAGTTTCAACATTATAGTTCTTATAGTTTCGGAAAAAAGTGGCTGTAACATACGGACGGACAGATAGACGGATGGACAGACAGATAGACATGACGAATCTATAAGGGTTCCGTTGGTTGGTGGTTTCCGACATAAAATAGAACTAAAGCAGAATAATTTTTGAGCGGAAAAAAGTCCTGAGAAGCGGAAATCTCAATTGAGGCGTGGGGAAAGGAAATCATTAAAGTGGAAACACTGCTCGTGACACGTTGGCGACTGCACGTTTTCGTTACTGGTATGCAATCGTGAACTATTTAAGGTATTCCTCGCATCCCCCAACCCACCTGTAAGCAATGCATTTTTCTTTCTATTGCCTTCCTTGTTTCTCTTTACGATACACTTCCAACTCCCCCATATTTAATTCACGAAATTATAGGTTGATACTTTGCCCTCTATTGAGTAGTACGCTTACGCGGTTTAATGGGCTGCTACCTACCTACTATGTGGATGTGTATCCTATTATAATTCCTCCTTTATATTTAATTTAAATTCAAAAGCATTGCTTATTTAAAATAAATTTGCATTTTATCTGTAACATTAACAATATAATGTTATTTAACTTTATAAAAATACACTTCGAATATATTTACACACGATTGTCGTCACAATGACGTCAAAACTTGATCTACAGACATTTTAAAGTTTTAATGTTAATTAATGTTTTAACCGACTTAAAAAAAAAGGAGGAGGTTTCTCAATTCGACCGTATATATGTTTTTTTTTTAAATATGTATTCGCGGGTAACTTCGTCGTTTATGAACCGATTTTGATGATTCTTTTTTTAATGGAAAGGAGATATCCCAACGGTGGTACCATGATAAGGACACTAAGATCTGCATCCAAGAGAAATCGAGTCGAACCTTAAAGTCGGTTTTTGTTTTTGTTATTTTTTTTTAAATACATAAAATCCGCACACGTAACAAAATTTATTAATATTATATTCCATGGAACATTGATCTAAGTCTACTTTCGACACATTAAAGGAGTAAATCAATGTGAAATAAAGATCAATGTGAAAAAAATTCGTTTGTAATTTAAGTGTAAACAAAATGTATTCTTAGATTTAAACCATTCGACATGTCACCTTACCGCCTATTTCTCCTAAATATTAATTCTGTACTAAGGTAACAAAAAACGTGTTAAATTGATGTCATATTTTTCGCACATTTAAAATTATGTTTGCGAAAATCATTAGCGAAGACGTCGTTATCGTCTATGTGTGCGTCTATGGTACCACGCCATAGGTACACATCCATTTAGTCATATACATTGCCTAAACACATTAACTTAATTGTTTACTTAGTGGATGGATATATAATTTAGCTGTGACGTGTTCTAAATATCGTGTGGGATTAAGAGTGTGGAGAGTCACCCCTCTCACACATTCAGTGAGGTGTCGTAAGTGCCGACTAAGGGAGCAAAAATGAGGCGCTCATAACCCAGTTGCGCTCGGTGATTAGAAACAATCGCCGAGGGTAAGCAACAACGGCGCGGTCAATACCTGGATGGGTGACCGCTAGTGGCACGATACCATGAGCGTCTCCGTGATTCGGAGGTCACGTTAAGCAGTCGGTCCCGGTTCTTATCATAGGATAACAGTCGTGAAGCTTAGTTGGAGGCCTTTGAGCAGCTTAAAAACATCCAACGGCAAGATTACGTAGCCACAACGTTGTCTTGCCAGTCCCCAACCCGCACTCGGCCAGCGTGGGACGTATGGTCTTAACCCACTCTTGAGAGGAGACCCGAGCCCAGCAGTGGGACGATATGGGTTCTTGATGAAGGCAGCAAACTACGCACAACAACTTACAGCACTGTACACGAAAGGAAAATTTCGCCTGAAAAAACTGAAAAAGGGTACAAAGAATTCTCTCAAGGTACTTTATTTATTTAAAACTTGTTGCACTTATTCGACTCTCTCCCAGTTGACCTTCAGGTGATGTAGACTTGTGTACTTTATTACTGAATTAAAAAAAAAAAGTCATTTCTTTAAATGCTAGGTCTTAATATTAAAAGTTAATAGTCTATTTTTGGCACTTTCCAAACCATTTGTCAGATTTATGCTCGTATTCAATATCTACATACAGCTGCCTTCCATCACTAGTAAACTACATAAAGTTCATAAAACCACACTCATTGACACTAAAACTAGCCACAGCTTATTTAATATGAACAAATGCAAACATCAGAGATGAATAGAGCTGCCAAACTGGTAATCCACCTCGGGACACCCTTTACAAGAACTGTAGGCTTCTGTAAACTTATAAAAATATGACATAATCCCACATCAAATACAACCAATAAACATACATTTACTATTGCATAAATTAATTCTATATACCTATACTTTAATAAGTCGAATAAGACCAATTATATGTACAATTTTGAGTTTTTTACAAAAGATTTATATTGCTTACTAGCTGAACCCCGCGGTTATTGTCGTACCCTTACACGTACACTTCGTCGTACACTTAATTACTTCTTAAATTAAGTTTAATCATCATCATATCAGCCTATCACAGTCCACTGCTGGATATTGGCCTCTTCAATTGCACAGCACTTGGTTCGATCCTCGGCTACTCGCAAAAAAAAGTTAAATAAGTATGTCCTTAAGTTTAAAAGGACATTAACTTGCGAGAAGGTCATATTTATCCGTTACTTGAGAAAAATTATAAACTTTTGACAAATAACTTTGTTTATAGAAATGAATAAAAGAGGCTTATTCAATTATATTATTTCAATTTATTGCTCGATCGAGCAATAGTAAACACTCGACTTTGGTACGTTGGTGAGTACATTTACATTTTTATCACTGCCAGCTGATTTAAGTACTTACGTCACCTCGGATACTGATAAAAATGCTGATACATGGCAGTGATTAAGAATTTTAAATATCAGTAGGTATATTTATATTACAATTTACTTTTTCGCCTGTAATCTTTGTTTACATCTTTTTTAAGTAGGTAATATCTCAAATGGTGAAAACAACTATATCGTTGAAAAAAAGAAAGTACTTCAGAAGAGATCAAATTAAAAGGTTATCTTGAGTAAAGGCTTTCAATACTCTATAAGTAACTTTTTACAACTTGTGTTTGAATGTAAGAGTGATTGTGCTAATCATAAATGATGACAACGTTTCTTTCTACATTTAATCGTAGGTATTACGTATTAGTAACCCATTTTTAACCTACCTAAAAAAGGAGGAAGTTATCAATTCGACTGCTTTGTTTAAATGTTTGTTACCTCATAACTTTCGACTGGGTCTGGGACTGGGATTTTCACCCTTCTCGATGATTCTTTCATTATTTGAAAGCTGGTGCCATTCCAATTTGGTGCACTTCTTGAAGTAGGTTTTCTTTTTGTTAAAATTTGTGATCATGTACATTGCGGTAATGATTCCTTTTGTATAAATCGTTTTTATATGAATATGAAAGTAGCGAACCTTATAGTAGTCTAGACTAGTACTTACTGTTGTAATAACATGATGTGTAACAGCTTTTTGAATCACGTAGGGTACGCTTCTTGGGCTTCTTTTTACATATTTTCGTTTGATTTTACGAAATCAATCCCACAATGACATATTGTAGCAAAAGTGACAATGGATATTTCACGTAAAAATGTTATAACAGAAATGGAAAGCTACTGAAACTAATAGGTAAACATACTAATCTAGGCAATTTTCTTAGAACATTTATGTATTAAACTCTGTACTGTTTTCAATACAAAATTAGTTTTTGTTATAAGATTTCGTCTCACGTGTGAACGCTATCCGTTTTCGATAAATAAATGGAACTGTTTGTGTTATTGGCCTGCGACAAAACAAATAGGTATACTATAGAAATGGTATTTAAGTGCTTTCCAATTTATGGAGCTTTTGTGAAAAGAATATAATATGTATTCTACTGCTTTTGGTAAGTGTTTTCATAACACTTCTGTTTTGCCTTAATATTATTTAGATATCTATGAATAAAATATAGATTTATTAACCGTCCCACGCAACTTCATCTGCGTGTCCTTTTAAGCATGCTCGGCTCCTACTGGTCTGAGTGTAATATACACTATCCTATCTTAGTCACGCCAGCACAACACACATAAAAAAAAACGTTAAAATCGGTTACACAATGTAGTATGTATTTAACTTTTATTTTACTTTGGGGTAAACGTGTTCTTGAGTGTCGTCAAACCTGTGTAGAGGCCAGTGAATCATCACTCCGGTTGTTCACTCACGCTGGTTGCGGGAAGCCGAGGATTGAATCAAGAGGCGCGCATGTCCACCAATGGAATGCTATAGACTAATGATTTCTTAGTTCGTGTTTCTAATCTATTTATCCCTTATTTTACCCCTTAGAGGTAAAATTGAAAAATGCCTACCAAAGTTTTAAGTTTGTAGCTCTCTGGAGCCAACTAAAATGGCTTGAGTTGACTTGGCATTGATGAATAAGTCAGTTACTCAGGGCAAGGAATTTTACATATATTGATATCTGTTATTTCCTTACCTGCTCCGATCTCGACAGATTTGATTCAGTTTAATGTCACGTGTTGTCTTCGTTATATTTATTGCACGGTTTATTCAAATAACCTCCCTATTTTCTTTACAAAAGAAGGTCGTGTGTACTGATTAGATAAGACACGTTACAGCTTATGCGAGCTAACGATAGTCATTTGTTTTCTGAATATGAATGTTTGTTTTTTCTTTCGAATAAGTAACACTTTATTATAGAGCTGATATAGTCGCTATTTATTGTAAATTATACTCGTATTAGTTCATGTGTACCTTACCATATTGTATTTTACTTATATTGAAGACAGCATTAATTAATAGTAGAAAAGAGGTGTTTGTTTATTATGGTCAACACCAGTGTATACAACATCAATTTTTGTTTTTAACCCCCGACGCAAAAACGCAAAAATCGGATGAAGCGATTTCAATTTAGTTTTTTTTATATGAAAGGTGAGTTACGTGCGAGTGTTCTAAAGCTGGGTATCCACTATGTTCGCGAACTTTTTGCGCTCCGCGCTCCTGCTGCCGCTCTGATGGAGTCGGTACGACTCCACAGTCCTCTTGCGAACATGTCGTCACTATTAGTGGCTAGTGCATGCTGGACTAGCCACTAATATATAATATTTTATTTCATTATCTTCTCGAAGACTATAGAAGCCCTCCTCGCTTTTGGGAATCTGACATTTACAAGAAAAGACGTCCGAATATATTGGTGTTGGAACTCAAATCACAGGAATTAAGTGGCCATTATAAAACTTCATGCAAATGTCTTCATCCATACATTACATTACATTCCATTGATACAACCCGATTAAAGTTAAACATTTTTCTTCCGATCACTCCATTTAACGGAGCGTGGAGCATGATATACGACACGTACGCACTAAAGGTGATATGTTGCTCGCGTCCACGAACATACTGAGCTCCCCTTTGTGATCGCTCAAAAACCGCCACCAATTGGAGCACTGAGCGCGGAGCGCGCACCGTTGCACGCTCCGGGAGCGTGAACGTATCCACTATGGGAGCAGTTGCAGGAGCGCGGAGCGCAAATAGTTCGCGAACATAGTGGATACCCAGCTTTAGACATGTTTCATGAAAATCGGTTGAATCGTTTAAAAGTTATGGGGGTGAAAGTGGGGAAGAATACCCGAATGTCTGCAAAAAAAAAAAAAACATCGAGTGGGGTCTCAAATGAAAGCGCTTAGCGTGTTTTTTACTTTTTAAAGAGAACTCAGGTTATTATGTCGGGGGTTTCTTTAAATTTTGAGAATTTATATTTATGAGTACCATAATAAAATCAACATCCCTCTATCAACTTGGAAATGAAAAGAAAACAGTATTTGATTTATCAGATAAATTTGTAACAAGACTGGTTTTTTATTACCTTTGTCGTACTTATAGAAACAAGGTAGTAGAGCCACGCAGATTTCACCAAGAACTGGCTGGCTCGATCGGGGCGGTGCTACCCTCGCACAGAAAATGAACCCAAAATGATAGCATTCGTTCTGACGTGTTTCGTTGAAAGTGCGAGACCGGAGGCCCAATAATGCTGAAGCATCTCAATAGGCCGTCATAGTGTGTATCACCATACTGCATTGTTGCATTGTCTGCATTCTAAGTGAGTATTATGGGGAACATCGCTCTTGGATTCAGCTCATGCTTTCCATCAGGCAGAGTAGATCACTTTGACATGCTCATACATACATACAATTTCAAATTTGAATATTTCTCAAGCCAGCTAAATAGAGTTAACTCAGATTAAAATTTGTTTACTTCTAAATGGATCTAAGGTCCTTTCAAAAACGTCTTGTGAATAAGCTCAATAATACCCGGGATTTGTACCCCGACTTTCACGACCTTGCCCTTTACATTGTTCGTGACGTGATCGCAAAGTCAGTAAATAAATGTTTCTAAGGCGAAATGTTGTATTTATAATAATGGTTTACGAAAACTGACTACGTACAACAGATTGCAGATCGAAAGAACTGCGATTACTAATTATAGGTATACTAACTTTTGCCTGCGGCTCCGCCCGCGTATATGTCGGTTATAGCGAGAAAAAGTAGCCTATGTTCTTTTCCAAGGTCCAATCTATCTCGAAACCGAAATTAATCCAAATCAGTTCAGCGGTTTAACTATGAAAACGTAATAGAAAATTGAATATTCATTTAAAGAAGGAAGCGCATTAATTAAACGCCCCCAATTCCCGACTATATTACAATATATTTTGTTCTCGCATCGTAATATTGGCAAGCCTAGTGAAGTCATCGGGCACATTCGCGTATGTTGAAATAAAAGGTAGAAAAGGGTAGGAAAGGGTTATTATTTGTATGGATGTATTGAAAAATATAAGCAATAGCTAGCTCGGATTGGCCATTAGGGGGCGTCCATAAATAACGTGAGGTGTTTTTTTGAATTTTCAGACCCTCCCTCCCCATTGGTGAGATTTCGTGAGATTTTATTCAACCCCCTCCCCCATCCCCCAATCTCACGTGAGATTGGGTTTCTTACGTAAACGCGTTGGATTGTTATTGTAAAAAGAAAAAAAAAATGCTTCGTGCTTTTATTTACGACTAGTTAAGACTAGTAATCAATATTGCTGAGAGCTTAATTATAAGTGTAATAAAAAAATACAATAGAATACTTAAATCGTAACTACTGTGATTAAAAAAAGAATATTTACGAATGTTCTATATAATAATATATCTATATATATAATATCTATCTATATTCAGTCCATGGAGAATCATGCGCGGTCTCAAGAGAAACTATTGGAACCAACATGTCCATATGATTTTCAGTAAAATCATCTGTTCCTTCAGCTTCGTTCTGATCTAGCCACTCTAAGCCGTTGGCGCTTGCGCACAGTAACTCATTAGCTCGTCTTGTGACAATCCGTGAGGGTCGCACTTTGCGGAACATACGCGCTTGCTTAGCTGTTGCTGTAACGTCGAAGTATGAATTAAATTATTTTCTTTCGAACGAATTAGTGAATGATCTTAATCTTATTACGATTACGCTTAAGTCCTTAAGCATGTACAATCTGGATTAAATGAACCAAAATAGTATTATTTTTTTTTGTTTCAATCAGAAAAAAAATTGCGTGATATTTGCCGAGACCCCCCCTCTCTCCAACGTAAGATTAGATGAGATTTGACTCGACCCCCTCCCCCCTTAAACATCTCACATAATTTAATGACGCTCCCTTATCTATAAGTCAAAACTGTCATTGATGTTAGCGTTTGATATCTTTTTGTATGTGTATGGATATATGTATTATTATGTAAATAAATAGTCTTTTCAATATATACCACCGAACACGGACAGACCGACGGCTCTGAGCGCAGGCCTTATATTCACATCAGCGCTGCAGTCACTCAGACTACAGCAGTATGTTGAGATAGGCACCTTTACTGGCATTGCACAGGGCATTATAATTGCTTGTGGTGCGTTCCATCTTACTTGATACAGACATAAGCATAAGTCGTAAGTTAGTTTTAGAAAAAAAATTATAAGTATAGCCCATTCGCTTGTATACGGTCACCTTGACCGCGCCGCGCCATCACACGTGCGGCAAGCCACCACAAAATCAAAGGGCCCGCCTGCGGCGTACACCCATAATCAAGTAAGATTTGTCAGTTTACGTCGTTGTATAAATTAATATAACTGTTTTTAAACTTTCGCGACTGTACATATTATTCGACTATTAGTCGACCTGTGACCACGATCGGTGCAATTCGATCGAAACGTCGGGCTACCAAAAAAGGTATTGAACCTCATAGATATTATCGCGATTAAGTCCCGATTTACAGTCGAATAAATTAATATACTCGTATTTCACAACAATAGCCACAATTTATGCGCGAGTGTATCGACACTATCTAAACGAATACACTATAATGTGGCGACTACGATACTGACCATACAATCACAGCAATTATTCAAGATTCATGACAACAAGTAGGTACAAGTTATACATTCGTAATCATCACTGCCTACGTCACAAATCATTATTCCATCTTATCGTTCACGTTTTTCACTGATTGCGTCATTATCTCTATTATTATATCAGTTGATAAGCGCGAATAATAAAGAAAAGGATGTCGTTATTGTAAAAATGTTCTAGCTATTCTTTTGTTATTCTCACTGGTTTATTGTATGACGATAAGGTAATGAGATAAGACAGAATAAATGTCATTTCAAGTGTGCTACTCTGAACAAATTACTTATTTCACGTATACTTAGTATAAATTGACACATTCAATTCATTCATTCATTGAAGTATGATTCAAAACTATGTTGTGCTATTACCTTTATCGTTAAAGCCCATTTGGGGTTATTTTGCTCTATAATCGTGCTGTCGTGTTTCGTTGGTAGTGCGAGACCGGAGGCCCAAATAGTCTAGTCAACAAGTTCCATACTTGTTGACTAGACGAAAAGATGCAGAAGCGTCACTAGGCCGCCATGGTGTGGGTCGCCATGCTGCATTGTCTGCATTCGCAATGAGTATGGTGACCACCACTCTTGGATTCTGCTTATGCTTTCCATCAGGCAAAGTAGTCATTTTAGCGCGCCATATATATATAAAAAAAGTTTCTTTTTAAAGAGAACTCCTGCATAAGGAATAAGTCTTGTCGTCTTGTCGCGGGGGCCTTTACGTACATGTTTACATGAGACGAACTCTAAGAAAACCCAGACTCAGCACAACAACAGCGGCCTTCCAGTTAGGTAATTAACCCCTGATTCCAGAGGAGGGAGTGAACTCTTTAGCAAATGTCCATGACCGGCGATAGTCACTCTACACACTTGTTATGAAAATGTAGAAAATGAAATCTTTTTTACAAACAGTATTGTTTCAGTGCCTTTAATTTGTGTGTGGACTGTGTGTGTCAGTGGACTGCCTCGTTGGTATCGCGGTTGGCGTGTGCGACTGCTGATCATGAGGTCTCGGGTTCGATTCCCGGGTCGGGCCAAATGTTTATATGATCTACAAATATTTGTTTCGGAGTTTGGGTGTTTTCTATGTATAATATGTATGTATTTACAAAAAAAAAACAATATATATTTATTTGTATCAGTTGTCTAGTACCCATAACACAAGCGCTGCTTAGCTTGGAACTAGATGGCGTTGTGTGTTAGATGTCCGAAATATAAAAAAAAATTGACTAAGAGCTACGAATTACAACATCTATTATGTACAGCCTTGTTCACTATCAAAACAGTTTTATATAATTTAATACAAATATGTTTATACCATGTATCGAGAGATGGCGTTGTACCATTCACCTAAATCGCGAAATTGTTTGTTTACCTGATACTTCGGTGTGTTTATAAATATACGCTGGATAAGTTAGATATAGTTAGATCAGATAACAGTTTGTCGTTTCATTTCTCGGACCCTACTAGTATATCATTATAGGTCAACCATGTCATATTTACGCTGGTCGTAACAGCCATATTGAAATAGGTATAAGTATTTGCAAACAAAATATATATACATGTACTGCGTAGCACAGAATCGGTGCTGGTTAAGTCGATAGCACAAATTTAATATAAAATGCGCAAAGGTAAACGAAATTTTGAAGAAACAAATAACTTCTTAAAGATTTTTCTGAAGCCTCCTCGGTTTAATTTAATACCGATAATTATTTCTTTGCGATGTTCCCGTTGAAGCTACCCGCTTTAGGAGAATTTATTTTCTTTGAAGGTGTTTTAATGTCGGCTTTTTTCTGTAATTGCTTTTTTTCTTGTAAGTTTAACATTTCCTTTGCTTCTGTTTTGTTACTTGAAAACTCGGTTTAACCGTGCTTAATTCATATTTGAGTACCCCAAAAGAGGAACATTGCTTTAAGACAATCATAATCTATACATCTATACAAATAAATAAAATTGAAGTGTATGTTTGTAATTTCACATTAACAGCTTTTTCACTAAATGCAAATGAAAGTATATACGATACTTACACACATACATCAAAAAAACTTTTTTTTTCTCTGTCTGTCTGTTTGTTCCGGCTTATCTCTGGAACGGCTGGACCTGATATGTAGCTGATGATATAAAACGTAACTTGGTCACTTTATTTAGACTAGCTTCACACCGCGGGGTTCAGCTAGTTATTTATCTAAATTAATGATAGTTAATAAATTATTTTGTGTGTCCATGTGGTGACGGTATAAGAATACGAAGTGATACCACCCTTATTTCTCCTGTGGGTGTAGTAAAAGCAGACTTAGGAATCAAACTACGCAGGACAACGGAAAGAAGCAGAAGAATGAAGAAAAAGAAGGAAACCTTATACCAACCCCAATCCGTCTGGCCAGCGTGGTGAAGTAGACCTAAATCACCTTTGTAAGAAAGGCCCACGTCCACCAATCGACTGTTGATGATGATTAATTTATTTAATTCTAACAGCGGAAGTAATCATATCACTGATATCTATACTATATATCTATACTAATATTATAAAGCTGAAGAGTTTGTTTGTTTGAATTCTTTCAGTGTTGGATAGTACATTTATCGAGGAAGGCTTTAGGCTATATACGCTTAGACTAATAGGAGCGGAGCACCAATGAAAAATGTTTAAAAAACTGGTGAAAGTTATCATGCTACGGGCAATATGAAACGCAAACGAGGTTGCGTGGGTCCGATTTGAATAATTCTTTCAGTGTTTCATAGTACATTTATCGAGGAAGGCTATAGGCTATATATCATCACGCTAAGACTAATAGGAGCGGAGCACCAATGAATAATGTTACAAAAACGGGGGGAAATTGATCACGCTACGGGCAATAGGAAACGCAAACGAGGTTGCGTGGGTCGGCTAGTTATCTATACTAATATTATAAAGCTGCAGAGTTTGTTTGTTTGTTTGTTTGTTTGAACGCGCTAATCTCAGGATCTACTGGTCCGATTTGAAAAATTCTTTCAGTGTTGGATAGTCCATTTATCGAGGAAGGCTATAGGCTATATTTTATTTTCAAAAAAATTTGAGATCGGTAAGAAAATTGCTATTTTGTAACCCAAGGTGTGAACTCGAAAACCTATTTTTGCGTGCGCTGCAAAAAGTATTGACAATAGAACAAAATCATGTATTACGGGTTTGTAGGTCCCATTAAGATCTACAAAAAAGTCCGCGAGAGCATATATCTAACTATCATGGTTTAGTCACAATAACCGCTTTTGTGCTCAAAAAAATTATTAAATCGTCTGAAGAAAGAAACTACGTTAAATGTTTATCGTAATATTAATCCTTATCCAAATAAAGCATAATGTTATGAAGGATATTTATGTAGAAGTGAAATACTTTTTGTTTCATCCCAATCAGACATTTCGTTTAGAAGTTATCACGAGTATAAGACGCTAAGAGTTGGTACCTATTATTGAGTTATTTGTCAAAGAGTTTTTATCAACATAATACCTAATATTAGTCTTTATCCAAATAAATTTGATGTTGATTATGAGTATTAGATCTTAGAAGAGTATAATAAATACATCTATACTAATATATAAAGCTGAAGAGTTTTTGTTTGTTTGAACGCGCTAATCTCAGGAACTACTGGTCCAATTTGAAAAAGTTCTTTCAGTGTTAGATAGCCCGTTTATCGAGGAAGGCTATAGGCGTGATGATATATATATATATATTTCATCACGCTATGACCAATAGGAGCTGAGTACTAATGAAGAATGTTTCAAAAACGGGGGGAAATTATTACGCTACGGGCAATAGGAGACGCAAACGACGTTGCGTGGGTCAGCTAATCGCGCTAATCTCAGGAACTACTACTGGTCCAATTTGAAAAATTCTTACAATGTTAGATAGCCCATTTATCGAGGAAGGCTATAGGTTATATATCATCACGCTAAGACCAATAGGAGCGGAGCACCAATGAAGAATGTTTCAAAAACGGGGGAAAATTATCACGCTACGAGCAATAGGAGACGCAAACGACGTTGCGTGGATCAGCTATACTAATATATAGAGCTGAAGAGTTTGTTTGTTTGTTTGAACGCGCTAATCTCAGGAACTACTGGTCCAATTTGAAAAAAAATATTATTATAAATGCGAAAGTAACTCTGTCTGTCTGTCTGTCTTGCTTTCACGGCCAAGCCGCTGCACCGATTTGAATGAAATTTGGTACACAGATAGTCTAGAGCCTGAGAAAGGACATAGGCTACTTTTTAATGCGAAAAAAAGGTTGTAAGGGGTTTAAAAGGGGGATGAAAGGTTGTTCTGGGAGTTCACTCGCCACACGCCTGCGCGTTACCTACGTCGGGCGTCTTGACAACGAATAAACAAGGCTGTCACAATAATAAAAAATATTTCACTTTTTCAATGAAGACTTAACAATTATAGCAATGATATTATATATATAAAAATTAAATATTAAGATATTAAGTATATATTCGTTAATCTGATTTGTATGTTCATTATATTAATAGAAATAAATAAGCCAAATTAATATAACTAACTAATGAGATAGTTATCAATTAAACGAACGGATCATGTCAGGCGTGGAGGGAGATGTTGTCGAATACTTAGTAAGTCTTTGGAAATATCAGGAGTGCCTACCCATAAGTTGAAGCTGCAAGTTAATGTTCCAGTACTATTAAATGAGGTATCTTGAGCGCCAAAGCAATGTAATAGTACATGGCTAAATATTACACAACTGGGGTACAACATTGTAAAAGCTACAATCATGACGCATGGAATGGCAAAAGAAGATAATGTTTTAATTCCCCGTATTCCAATAATTCCAACTTATTTGACATTTTAATTTAAGCAGCAGTTTCCGCTGAAAACAGCATTTCCAATAACAATATTATCAAAACCCAAGGACAGATGCTTAAAGATACAGTTTTTTTTTTCTCATCCACAAAATCTCCATATTTTGGCAAAATATGGCAAAAGAAAAAACGTAGTTATTAAAATTGTACTTTTTTTATTTGAAGCTGCCAAAGTGACTATGGTCAGCCTGATGGAAAACTCAAGCAGAATCCAACAGTGGGGGCAACCATACTCACTGGGAAAGCAGACAATGCAGTATTGCGTCCCACACTATGACGGCTTAGTGAGATGCTTTTTCACGCCCCACTTAAAGGCCCCGGGATCATAGTGGGAGAGAAACACGTGCGCTGGTAGTGAGTTTCAGTTTTTAGCTGCTCGGCACAGGAAGGATGAACCAAACCGTTTGGTTTGAGAGTGAACATGTTATTCTGCAGAGGAAGGGAGAAGGGGGACCAGTTGGAAGAGCTCCTCAGAATACTTCCAATGATACAGATGGTAGTGGACTGCTATAGAGGCGATATCTCTACGCAGCTGCAGAGGTTTAAGGAACTCGGTGGCTTCGGGACTGTTGGTAAAGCGGACTGTTCGCCATTGCAACCGATCGAAAGCATCAAGCAAATACTGCGCGGATCCATCACAAAGATGAGAACAGTACTCGAGGTCCCGGCAAATATCCATGCCCAGAAAACCGAGCTTACCCCGTAGTGGCAGTTGAGTGCTCTGAAAAGTGGGGAGGGAAAGGAATGGAGACTTTTTGGTAGAGAACGCGCACGACTGTGTTTTCGTAGCGTTGAACTCGACCAGATTCTTATCACCCCATTGTAAAATGCGGTTCAAAACCCGGTCGAGCTCAGCGACAAGCTTCTGTCAATTTTCTTCAACGACTGCCAGCTTGGCTGAACGGTGTCAAAAATATCGCCCATGAACTGTGCTATCGTCTGCATAGCAATGTATTTTGCCAAGAGCTAACATGTCATTGATATGCAGAAGAAATAGTGTGGGCGACAGGACTAAACAATGAGGTACGCCAGCGTTTACATCCAGAACATCAGAGGCCGTGCCGTCGCAAAGGCCCATAATGCGGCGCTGATGAAGAAAAGCGTCAATCCAGTGACAGGGTTTAGGAGGCGGACCGAATGCCGAGAGCTTGGAGAGAAGCGAGCGGTGCCAGACCCGGTCGATGTCAAATGTCGAAATAAGCTCATATAAACACTTTATATTTTATGTACATATATAAATACTTAAATAAGTTTTTAATAGTAAAACGTGTGTGTATTAGTTGTAAAAAAAATCGGGTGGTGTCGTGGGACATCAGATAGGAATGAGTTCCATATCAAAAATACAGATGGCGCTATACTACATTTTTCGTTCACGAAATAAATAAATCATTACAGATGGCGCTATACTAAATTTTTAGTTTTCACAAAATTGTCTTAACCCCTTTAATTTATTTAAACTGATTTATAAAAATATATAAAAGTTCTATGCGAGGTAAAGAAAATAAAACTATTCAGGTACCAATACATTTTGTATCATGATTTTATATCGAATAAAATCCTACCTATATTAATAACGCGAAAGTTTGTTAGTATGGATGGATGGATGTTTGTTTCTTTTTCACGCAAAAACTACTGAACGGATTTGGATAAAACTTTACAGTACTATAGCTTATACATCAGAATAACACATTAGCTACTATTTGCAGCGATAACCGACATACACGCGGGCGAAGCCGCGGGCAACAGCTAGTTAATATTATAAAGCTGAAGACTTTGTTTGAACGCGCTAATCTCTGGAACCGCTGGTCCGATTTGAAACATTCTTTCAGTGTTGCATAGTACATTTATCGAGGAAGGCTATAGGCTATATATCATCACGCTAAGACTAATAGGAGAGGAGCACCAATGAACAATATTACAAAAACGGTGGAAAATTATTATGCTACGGGCAATAGGAAACGTAAACGTGGTTGCGTGGGTCGGCTAGTTTTTTTATAATCAAGAGGTCAAATAGATATGATAAAAGTTTTCCACTAGTTATCTCATGGTGATCATAATCCATTAAAAGTGTTTCTGTAGAATGCCTTGACCCAAATTTGTTTAAACCTAATTATAAACAAGAAATAAATTTTAATGATTTCATATTGAATAAAAATAAAGGAATAATTAGTGATGCCCCTTTCAAACAAGACTATAATACAAATTAGTAAGAAAAAGTTATAACCGCGATGCAGAATATTTTGAAATTTTGTTACTACACGGTAATTCTAGTTTCTACTGGCTCTGATTCGACTTGCTATGCTACATATTGCTATATGCACTCGTCTTTAAAGTTTAAAAAAAAAATATTGTTTGTTTAATATGGTTCGATATAAATAGAGAAATAATTAGAAAAGCCCCTTTCAAGACAGAGTATAATACAAATTTGCGAGTAAAAGTTATTAGCGCGATGCCAAATCTTTTGAAATTCTAATCACGGTAATTCTAGTTTGTATGTACTAGAACTACTCTAATTTGACTTGCTAGATAATGCTATATAACCGTGGGGGAGCCACGCTTCGGCTTGAATAGGCCGGATCGACCGGAGTGATACCACGGCCTCACAGAAAACCGGTGTGAAATAGCGCTTGCGCTGTATTTCACCGAGTGAGTGAGGATACCGAAGGCCCATACCCCAACCCCATCCCCCTCCCCCTTCTCCAAAGGCTGGCAACGTACTTGTAACGCCTCTGGGCGGCGGTAATCGCTTACCATCAGGTGAAACGTCTGCTCGTTTGCCCCCTATTTCATAAAAAAATATACTCTTCTTTAAAGATTTCTACGTTTACGTACGTTATATTATTATTTGTGTAATTAGGTTCGTATTATTTCTTGATGTTACCTCACCAGCAGATCAGCGAAAATATGAATATTCATAATAGTAAGATATTTTTAATATTATTTATATAAAATGTATATATATATAATCTCTTACACTGTTGTTTTTATTAAGTTATTTTATAGGTATTTCTTCGACGGTACCTATTTAAACCCATTCCAATATTAAAAATCGCGCCAGAAGTCATGCGGTCTTTGCACTTCTTTACATAGTATAAATTGAAGTCGCTTCCGCACCCTGTTCGCTTAGATCTTTTAAACTACTTACGAATTTTAATGCAGTTTTTAGCAATAGATGGAGTGATTCAAGAGGAAGGTTTATATGTGTAATATTTGCATATTATAGTAGAGAATATAAGAGAATTTCAAAGACTTCAGTGCGGAGCCGGGTCGCTAGTAATGTATGAAGTAAATTAACATAGCAACACTTGCGTTCATTGTTTTGAGATAACATTATAACTATTGTAACCAGCTGGAAAATATTTTTGTATCTTAAAATACGTCACGTCAATAAAAGGAGCTGACGGCTCAGACTGCAATGCCACCTTTTGAGTCGTTCCCCGCCAGCATCAGAAAAACTCCTGTAATCTCACTAAGTTTCTGTCTCACTGAGTTGCTTTGCACGGGTTCTTTGCGAGGCCGTGTTACGACTTCGGCCGAGCCGTATCCACATCACATCACATATGGACAGAAGCCTTTTCCTTTGAAAGGTTTATTGTGCTAAATCATGATTCTCCCAGGACTGGTTATTGTGGCGGACCTTGGGATGGGTCTATATAGAGGCCTATAGAGGTCCAGAAGTGGTGTCTTTGCTATCCATGGTGCAAAGTCAGAATTGAAGCTGGTGACTGGTGTATGGGAGGCGAAAGTTCCTTACCATAAGTTTACTTGTCTGACATTTCTGATCTGACTCAAACTAATCATTATCATAAAAAAATCAGTAATCAATTTAAATAACATGAAAGCAGGTTATATCGACTTCGTCATAAATAGTTTATTAGACACCATCAATTTTTATTGGTAATAAAACGTTATAAACTCAAAAATACTAAAAATAATTTAAAGTTTTTTAATGGAAATCGAGATAACGGTGATTATTATTACTGTTAGCAAAAGTGAACGTTCAAAAGAGAAAATATTTTGGAAACAACATTTCTATAAGTAATAAACAAATCAAGTTCAGCTCCTGCAGTTCAAAGCAGTTTACGTATTCAAACGATTATGTTTGTGTTTTTTAACAATGTTTGTTTTGTTGTTGGTCAAGCTCGAAGCAGGATGGACATTTCGCCGAAAGACCATGGATCCATTTGCTTGAAGGCTCATTAGGTCCACCCGACAACCTAAACCTCGTCACTCAGTGACACAAGTTATCGAAATTGATATCGGGTAGATAGACTACGAGTAGAAGTTTAGCTCTGCTTAAGTTATTATCGATAAGTATGTGCATGAATTCATTTGCATTTGCCTAGACTACATCTATTTCTATGTCTAGAATACTTTAGAATAAGAACATGACTCATCTTAGACCTATATTAATGCGTGATTAAGTACCCGGTGTAAATGCTGTTCGGTGTTTTAATCTATTAAACGCTATGCAATAATGTTTTAACATACAAATATTTAAATTGTCGTCTATTTTTCGATACCCAAGAGACATTTGCTGGTCGATAAACCGCGAGTACCTACCATAATGAAACAGGTCTAAAGATTTTTCAAAAATGTCAAGGAAACCTTTCTGCAATGAACTATCTATTTCTTCTCGGTAAGCGATTTCCTTGTTTCGTGGTTTTACAACGTCACTGTTTTATAATTATATCACGGAAAGAATATGCACCTATGTATTTGGTATTCCACATTTAACTTTTGGGTTTCCCTTCCTCCTTTCAAATTAATCGGTATTGTGCTTACATCATTTTATTTTTCATCAGTTTCATACCATCACTCTTTGATACATGCATCTTATGCATCTATCTTTGAAAATGTAATTGATTTTAGAAAAAAGTAAATTGAGGCATCAAAAAGTGTTCAAGTGAAGCAAATTGCAACTCTCGTATAGAGAAACGGGACTGACTTAAGTAGTAAATCGAAAACCTCGGATGTTACTCGTCTCTTCTTTGATTAGAGAAACCGATAAGTCAGAGTCCACAATCGAATAATTAACCTAAATTTTACGGGAAAGTTAAATATAAATTGGATTGGTCGTACGTACTAAACTCTTATCTGGCAATTTCTACTACAGTCCAACCTTGTCCTGGATTGTTTATACGGTCATTAACTACCCTGCCAAGTGTTTGTCCCGCTGACGAAAGAAGAATATTCTTAGAGTATCACCGACAATGTTTACTGTTACAAAGTTCCTTTATTTATAAACGACCTGTCCTGACATTGTCCTGTAAATATCTTCCATAATTAGTTTTTCCAGAATACTCTATTTTCTGAGTAACTTTAATAATGTTTCGTTGACAAAAACCGTACTTGGACTTAAAACATAGAAAACAGTCAAATATATTCAGACGATTTCAAATTTAGCGCTTACCAATATATTTAATCATTCGTTTCTATTTATACACATGAGTTAATTCTTATTGACTCCGTCAGTTTGCCTTTTGTTTTTACGCTGTCATCATCTCTTATTTCTTTTATATCGTTATTGGGCTCAAGAAATACCCAATTGCCAAGAATTTATATCTTAATCTTTTCGGCTCTTCCTGTTACGAAGAAAAAACATATCACGGCGGCCTTGGTCTTGAGTACGTTTGGTGTTTTACGCGAGCATTTCCCTTTGCTATTACACAAAATATTTAAGATTTCCTTGAGACATCACAAAACTGTAATTTGATTACTTGACTATCTTCCAAATATAAACAGTTTGCCGCCAAAAAATAGAGGCTCATAAACCCTATATATTCTAAATTGAGAACGGAAATTTGAAACCTAGAAATAGTACTATTTTTTTACCGACTTAAAAAAAAGAGGAGGTTCTCAATTCGACTGTTTTTTTTTATGTTTGTTACCTCATAACTTTCGACTGGGTGAACCGATTTTGATGATTCTTTTTTTGTTTGAAAGCTGGTGCTTCCCGTGTGGTCCCATTTAAATGGTCCAGATTGAAGTCGGTTTTTTGTTGTTGAAATTTGTATATTATTTTCAAATAAGATTGAACTATCTATTGGTATTTAGGGCGATATTTTTTATCATTTGTAAACACTAAGCATTTCTCGTGAAGTTCATTGAGGTCTCCGAGGCCTTAATCTTTCTTGAGACAGAGAAATGACGGGTTTTGTTTTCATAAATACTTTTTACAGCGTCCAATAGGGGCCGTAATTATGTTAGTTTTTGTCGTACGCGGTGGACCATAACTTCCAGTGATACAATATAAATTTTGAAAATGAATTGCGTTCCTACACTTGAATAAATTGCTTAAGTCACTTTTATACGAAATTTCGGCAATATTCATTAGATAAATGTTTTTAGTATAATTGTAATATCCGAGTCAATGTCTGTTTGATCAGATAGCGTGGTTATTTGTTTAAACAAACTTCGATCGCTTCGATTTGTTGTGTGCGAAACTGAAAATTCTGTATCATGACATATAAGATCGGGCAACATCACATTTTTTTCATTCGAAATCTACAGTGGTATAATCTATGTATCCTACTAATATTATAAACGTCAAAGTTTGTAAGTATGAATGGATGGATGTTTGTTACTCTTTAACGCAAAAACTACTGAACGGATTTGGATGAAACTTTACAGTAATATAGCTTATACATCAGAATAACACATAGGCTACTATTTGCCGCGATAACCGACATATACGCGGGCGGAGGCGCGGGCAACAAAAACAGGTATGTATATAATTCTGTAAACTAAGCTGACGCTACAGACTGAGCTCTCCTTACTTTTTTGCGTGGTTTGTGAGAAAGCTACGCGATAATAAACCACATTCGCGATACCTGCACACTACATATAACATAAGCCTTCTTCAATGTCAAGTTCTTAGTGACAAGATATCGTTAATGGTTTGTGTAAATATGTATAAACAAACTAGCTGTAGGTAGACAACAGTCATGAGATGACCTTGGCGATGTGTGTACGGAATCTAATTAGTATTAATCTCATTTGTCGTACTTAGCAGTCGTGGTGATCTCATGATAGCCTTTATCCTCTGAATTACTAATTGAGCGTTAATAAGTCGATTACTATTTATCCAGATGGCTACTTACTATGGATTTACCTAAATTATTGAGCTGTATGTCGTTTCTTCTTTTTGTTCCTAGCCTTTACTATTCCCAAGATTTGGGGTCGGCTACTAGTTCAACCGGTTTTACCTGAATATCAGTTTTTACACGGAGCGACTGGCATCGGAGCTGTACGTCGTTTAAGTTCATTAAAAGCAAAAATTTTAACAAAAAAAATAATTTGTGCTGCCAACTAGTAATCACTATGCCACTATATTATGCTATTGTATGCCACTCTTGGATTCTGCTTATGCTTTCCATCAGGCAGAGTAGAGTCATTTCGGCAGGGTCATACATAAAATTAAAATAAAAAACTACTGAAAACTACATGTCTACATACAACTTACAGATTACTACGCTATACTACATTTATTTTCGTTCACGAAATAAATAAATAAATATTTCGGACATCTTTTTTTGTAACTACATACATATTATACCTACATAGAAAACATCCAAACTCCGAGAAAACAAATATTTGCAGATCATAAAAAAATATTTGATCCGACCCGGGATTCGAACCCGAGACCTCAAACAAAGCATTCGCATACGCTACCATTGTGACACCGAGGCCACAGTCTTACGTTACGGACTCTTTTTGCCGGCTAGGGTACCCATCCCTCCGCAAAGCCCCCATAAGGAACTTCGTTCCAATAACACCGACTTCAAGAACTGGACCAAACTGAAGTGGGACCACAAGGGAAGCACCAGCTTTCAAATAATAAAAGAATCATCAAAATCGATTCACCCAGTCAAAAATTCTGAGGTAACAAACATAAAAAAGAAATAGAGTCGAATTGTACACCTCCTCCTTTTTAAACGACTTAAAAAAAAGGAGGAGGTTCTTAATTCGACTGTATTTTTTTAATTTACTTTTTATGTTTGTTACCTCATAACTTTCGACTGGGTGAACCGATTTTGATGATTCTTTTTTTATTTGAAAGCTGGTGCTTCCCATGTAGTCCCATTTTAATTTGGTCCAGTTCTGACATGTCATCCATGAGAAAATCATATAAATCTTCAATTTGCATTATGTATATGCGCGACAAATTGACGAATAATTCAATTCAATTTGGTCTTTCTTGAAGTCGTTTTTTTTTTGTTAAAATTTTGTTTGAAGTCTGTTAGAAAAGGTTGAATGTTAGGATTTTTCCACATAACAGAAACATTGAATTTTTTTAAGTATGTACTTAAACGTGTTTAAACTTTCAAAGCTGTTTATTTGAAATTACAAACATACACTTCAATATTATTTATTTGTATAGATCAGTTGCCCACCGGCCGTCGTGACAGGTTCACTGGCGATATAAGGGCATTCGTCTACCAGCACATTTTTAACCCCGGACGCAACAAGAGAGGTGTTATAAGTTTGACGTGTCTGTCTGTCTGTCTGTCTGTGGCACCGTAGCTCGCGAACGGATGAAGCGATTTCAATTTAGTTTTTTTTTTGTATGAAAGGTGAGTTACGTGCGAGTGTTTTAGACATGTTTCATGAAAATTCATCAGTTTCATACCATCACTCTTTGATACATGCATCTTATGCATCTATCTTTGAAAATGTAATTGATTTTAGAAAAAAGTAAATTGAGGCATCAAAAAGTGTTCAAGTGAAGCAAATTGCAACTCTCGTATAGAGAAACGGGACTGACTTAAGTAGTAAATCGAAAACCTCGGATGTTACTCGTCTCTTCTTTGATTAGAGAAACCGATAAGTCAGAGTCCACAATCGAATAATTAACCTAAATTTTACGGGAAAGTTAAATATAAATTGGATTGGTCGTACGTACTAAACTCTTATCTGGCAATTTCTACTACAGTCCAACCTTGTCCTGGATTGTTTATACGGTCATTAACTACCCTGCCAAGTGTTTGTCCCGCTGACGAAAGAAGAATATTCTTAGAGTATCACCGACAATGTTTACTGTTACAAAGTTCCTTTATTTATAAACGACCTGTCCTGACATTGTCCTGTAAATATCTTCCATAATTAGTTTTTCCAGAATACTCTATTTTCTGAGTAACTTTAATAATGTTTCGTTGACAAAAACCGTACTTGGACTTAAAACATAGAAAACAGTCAAATATATTCAGACGATTTCAAATTTAGCGCTTACCAATATATTTAATCATTCGTTTCTATTTATACACATGAGTTAATTCTTATTGACTCCGTCAGTTTGCCTTTTGTTTTTACGCTGTCATCATCTCTTATTTCTTTTATATCGTTATTGGGCTCAAGAAATACCCAATTGCCAAGAATTTATATCTTAATCTTTTCGGCTCTTCCTGTTACGAAGAAAAAACATATCACGGCGGCCTTGGTCTTGAGTACGTTTGGTGTTTTACGCGAGCATTTCCCTTTGCTATTACACAAAATATTTAAGATTTCCTTGAGACATCACAAAACTGTAATTTGATTACTTGACTATCTTCCAAATATAAACAGTTTGCCGCCAAAAAATAGAGGCTCATAAACCCTATATATTCTAAATTGAGAACGGAAATTTGAAACCTAGAAATAGTACTATTTTTTTACCGACTTAAAAAAAAGAGGAGGTTCTCAATTCGACTGTTTTTTTTTATGTTTGTTACCTCATAACTTTCGACTGGGTGAACCGATTTTGATGATTCGAATGATCTATTCAAATAAGATTGAACTATCTATTGGTATTTAGGGCGATATTTTTTATCATTTGTAAACACTAAGCATTTCTCGTGAAGTTCATTGAGGTCTCCGAGGCCTTAATCTTTCTTGAGACAGAGAAATGACGGGTTTTGTTTTCATAAATACTTTTTACAGCGTCCAATAGGGGCCGTAATTATGTTAGTTTTTGTCGTACGCGGTGGACCATAACTTCCAGTGATACAATATAAATTTTGAAAATGAATTGCGTTCCTACACTTGAATAAATTGCTTAAGTCACTTTTATACGAAATTTCGGCAATATTCATTAGATAAATGTTTTTAGTATAATTGTAATATCCGAGTCAATGTCTGTTTGATCAGATAGCGTGGTTATTTGTTTAAACAAACTTCGATCGCTTCGATTTGTTGTGTGCGAAACTGAAAATTCTGTATCATGACATATAAGATCGGGCAACATCACATTTTTTTCATTCGAAATCTACAGTGGTATAATCTATGTATCCTACTAATATTATAAACGTCAAAGTTTGTAAGTATGAATGGATGGATGTTTGTTACTCTTTCACGCAAAAACTACTGAACGGATTTGGATGAAACTTTACAGTAATATAGCTTATACATCAGAATAACACATAGGCTACTATTTGCCGCGATAACCGACATATACGCGGGCGGAGGCGCGGGCAACAAAAACAGGTATGTATATAATTCTGTAAACTAAGCTGACGCTACAGACTGAGCTCTCCTTACTTTTTTGCGTGGTTTGTGAGAAAGCTACGCGATAATAAACCACATTCGCGATACCTGCACACTATATATAACATAAGCCTTCTTCAATGTCAAGTTCTTAGTGACAAGATATCGTTAATGGTTTGTGTAAATATGTATAAACAAACTAGCTGTAGGTAGACAACAGTCATGAGATGACCTTGGCGATGTGTGTACGGAATCTAATTAGTATTAATCTCATTTGTCGTACTTAGCAGTCGTGGTGATCTCATGATAGCCTTTATCCTCTGAATTACTAATTGAGCGTTAATAAGTCGATTACTATTTATCCAGATGGCTACTTACTATGGATTTACCTAAATTATTGAGCTGTATGTCGTTTCTTCTTTTTGTTCCTAGCCTTTACTATTCCCAAGATTTGGGGTCGGCTACTAGTTCAACCGGTTTTACCTGAATATCAGTTTTTACACGGAGCGACTGGCATCGGAGCTGTACGTCGTTTAAGTTCATTAAAAGCAAAAATTTTAACAAAAAAAATAATTTGTGCTGCCAACTAGTAATCACTATGCCACTATATTATGCTATTGTATGCCACTCTTGGATTCTGCTTATGCTTTCCATCAGGCAGAGTAGAGTCATTTCGGCAGGGTCATACATAAAATTAAAATAAAAAACTACTGAAAACTACATGTCTACATACAACTTACAGATTACTACGCTATACTACATTTATTTTCGTTCACGAAATAAATAAATAAATATTTCGGACATCTTTTTTTGTAACTACATACATATTATACCTACATAGAAAACATCCAAACTCCGAGAAAACAAATATTTGCAGATCATAAAAAAATATTTGATCCGACCCGGGATTCGAACCCGAGACCTCAAACAAAGCATTCGCATACGCTACCATTGTGACACCGAGGCCACAGTCTTACGTTACGGACTCTTTTTGCCGGCTAGGGTACCCATCCCTCCGCAAAGCCCCCATAAGGAACTTCGTTCCAATAACACCGACTTCAAGAACTGGACCAAACTGAAGTGGGACCACAAGGGAAGCACCAGCTTTCAAATAATAAAAGAATCATCAAAATCGATTCACCCAGTCAAAAATTCTGAGGTAACAAACATAAAAAAGAAATAGAGTCGAATTGTACACCTCCTCCTTTTTAAACGACTTAAAAAAAAGGAGGAGGTTCTCAATTCGACTGTATTTTTTTAATTTACTTTTTATGTTTGTTACCTCATAACTTTCGACTGGGTGAACCGATTTTGATGATTCTTTTTTTATTTGAAAGCTGGTGCTTCCCATGTAGTCCCATTTTAATTTGGTCCAGTTCTGACATGTCATCCATGAGAAAATCATATAAATCTTCAATTTGCATTATGTATATGCGCGACAAATTGACGAATAATTCAATTCAATTTGGTCTTTCTTGAAGTCGTTTTTTTTTTGTTAAAATTTTGTTTGAAGTCTGTTAGAAAAGGTTGAATGTTAGGATTTTTCCACATAACAGAAACATTGAATTTTTTTAAGTATGTACTTAAACGTGTTTAAACTTTCAAAGCTGTTTATTTGAAATTACAAACATACACTTCAATATTATTTATTTGTATAGATCAGTTGCCCACCGGCCGTCGTGACAGGTTCACTGGCGATATAAGGGCATTCGTCTACCAGCACATTTTTAACCCCGGACGCAACAAGAGAGGTGTTATAAGTTTGACGTGTCTGTCTGTCTGTCTGTCTGTGGCACCGTAGCTCGCGAACGGATGAAGCGATTTCAATTTAGTTTTTTTTTTGTATGAAAGGTGAGTTACGTGCGAGTGTTTTAGACATGTTTCATGAAAATTCATCAGTTTCATACCATCACTCTTTGATACATGCATCTTATGCATCTATCTTTGAAAATGTAATTGATTTTAGAAAAAAGTAAATTGAGGCATCAAAAAGTGTTCAAGTGAAGCAAATTGCAACTCTCGTATAGAGAAACGGGACTGACTTAAGTAGTAAATCGAAAACCTCGGATGTTACTCGTCTCTTCTTTGATTAGAGAAACCGATAAGTCAGAGTCCACAATCGAATAATTAACCTAAATTTTACGGGAAAGTTAAATATAAATTGGATTGGTCGTACGTACTAAACTCTTATCTGGCAATTTCTACTACAGTCCAACCTTGTCCTGGATTGTTTATACGGTCATTAACTACCCTGCCAAGTGTTTGTCCCGCTGACGAAAGAAGAATATTCTTAGAGTATCACCGACAATGTTTACTGTTACAAAGTTCCTTTATTTATAAACGACCTGTCCTGACATTGTCCTGTAAATATCTTCCATAATTAGTTTTTCCAGAATACTCTATTTTCTGAGTAACTTTAATAATGTTTCGTTGACAAAAACCGTACTTGGACTTAAAACATAGAAAACAGTCAAATATATTCAGACGATTTCAAATTTAGCGCTTACCAATATATTTAATCATTCGTTTCTATTTATACACATGAGTTAATTCTTATTGACTCCGTCAGTTTGCCTTTTGTTTTTACGCTGTCATCATCTCTTATTTCTTTTATATCGTTATTGGGCTCAAGAAATACCCAATTGCCAAGAATTTATATCTTAATCTTTTCGGCTCTTCCTGTTACGAAGAAAAAACATATCACGGCGGCCTTGGTCTTGAGTACGTTTGGTGTTTTACGCGAGCATTTCCCTTTGCTATTACACAAAATATTTAAGATTTCCTTGAGACATCACAAAACTGTAATTTGATTACTTGACTATCTTCCAAATATAAACAGTTTGCCGCCAAAAAATAGAGGCTCATAAACCCTATATATTCTAAATTGAGAACGGAAATTTGAAACCTAGAAATAGTACTATTTTTTTACCGACTTAAAAAAAAGAGGAGGTTCTCAATTCGACTGTTTTTTTTTATGTTTGTTACCTCATAACTTTCGACTGGGTGAACCGATTTTGATGATTCGAATGATCTATTCAAATAAGATTGAACTATCTATTGGTATTTAGGGCGATATTTTTTATCATTTGTAAACACTAAGCATTTCTCGTGAAGTTCATTGAGGTCTCCGAGGCCTTAATCTTTCTTGAGACAGAGAAATGACGGGTTTTGTTTTCATAAATACTTTTTACAGCGTCCAATAGGGGCCGTAATTATGTTAGTTTTTGTCGTACGCGGTGGACCATAACTTCCAGTGATACAATATAAATTTTGAAAATGAATTGCGTTCCTACACTTGAATAAATTGCTTAAGTCACTTTTATACGAAATTTCGGCAATATTCATTAGATAAATGTTTTTAGTATAATTGTAATATCCGAGTCAATGTCTGTTTGATCAGATAGCGTGGTTATTTGTTTAAACAAACTTCGATCGCTTCGATTTGTTGTGTGCGAAACTGAAAATTCTGTACCGTATTCTGTACGTCTACCAGCACATTTTTAACCCCGGACGCAACAAGAGAGGTGTTATAAGTTTGACGTGTCTGTCTGTCTGTCTGTCTGTGGCACCGTAGCTCGCGAACGGATGAAGCGATTTCAATTTAGTTTTTTTTTTGTATGAAAGGTGAGTTACGTGCGAGTGTTTTAGACATGTTTCATGAAAATCGGTTAAGTCGTTTAAAAGTTATGGGGGTGAAAGTGGGGAAGAATAACCGAATGTCTGCGAAAAATAACATCGAATGGGGTCTCAAATGAAAGCGCATAACGTGTTTTTTACTTTTTAAAGGGAACTCAGGTTATTATGTCGGGCGTTTTTTTTTAATTTTGAGAATTTATAGTTATTGATATTGCTGATGTTCTCTTTTGGCCATTTACCGTCACATTCATTTCTAATAGTGTCCTTATTCTGTAAGTAAAGCAACTAATGAAATAAGGAAGATAACATAAGTCAAATAAATAATCGATTTACGCCCAATTATCGCTGAGATGATTTGCAAGGACTCATTAAAAGCAATCCATCAAACTGGATTTTACTGGCATGTTACGAAATAAATCACTTTGACATATATATCTCAATTCGCTTTTCTCTTGTGCAGTTTTCATGGTCACACGCTAATGTCTGTAGGCCACGACAAACATTTACGAGACATTGTATTACATTTGTCACGAAACACGATATGTTATTTATAGGCTAATCTATACTAATATTAAAAAGCTGCAGAGTTTGTTTGTTTGTTTGAACGCGCTAATCTCAGGAACTACTGGTCCGATTTGAAAAATTCTTTCAGTGTTGGATAGTCCATTTATCGAGGAAGGCTATAGGCTATATTTTATTTTCAAAAAAATTAGGGATCCGTAAGAAAATTGCTATTTTGTAACCCAAGGTGTGAAATTGAAAACCTATTTTTGCGGGCGCTGCAAAGACTATTGACAATAGACCGAAATAATGTATTACGGGTTTATAGGGCCCATTAAGATCTACAAAAAAGTCCGCGAGAGCATATATCTAACTATCATGGTTTAGTCACAATAACCGCTTTTGTGTTCGAAAAAATTATTAAATCGTCTGAAGAAAGAAACTACGTTAAATGTGTATCGTAATATTATTATTTATCCAAATTAAGCACTAAGTTATCAAGGGTATTTATGTAGAAGTAAAATACTTTTTGTTTTATCCTAATTGGACATTTCGTTTAGAAGTTATCACGAGTATAAGACGCTAAGAGTTGGTACCTAATAATGAGTTATTTGCCAAAGAGTTTTGGTCAACATAATACCTAATATTAATCTTAATCCAAATAAATGTGTTGTTGATTATGAGTATTAGATCTTAGAAGAGCATAATAAATACATCTATACTAATATATAAAGCTGAAGAGTTTGTTTGTTTGTTTGAACGCGCTAATCTCAGGAACTACTGGTCCAATTTGAAAAATTCTTTCAGTGTTAAATAGCCCGTTTATCGAGGAAGGCTATAGGCTATATGTCATTACGCTAAGACCAATAGGAGCGGAGCACCAATGAAGAATGTTTCAAAAACGGGGGAAAATTCACGCTACGGGCAATAGGAGACGCAAACGACGTTGCGTGGGTCAGCTAGTCTATACTAATATTATAAAGGTGCAGAGTTTGTTTGTTTGTTTGTTTGAACGCGCTAATCTCAGGAACTACTGGTCCGATTTGAAAAATTCTTTCAGTGTTGGATAGTTCATTTATCGAGGAAGGCTATACGCTATATTTTATTTTCAAAAAATTAGGGATCCGTAAAAAAATTGCTATTTTGTAACCCAAGGTGCCCCAATAAACCCAAAGTCGAAAACCTATTTTTGCGTCCGCTGCAAATACTATTGACAATAGAACAACATAATGTATTACGGGTTTGTAGGTCCGTTTAAGATCTACAAAAAACTCCGCGAGAGCATGTATCTAACTATCATGGTTTACTCACAATAACCGCTTTTGTGTTCAAAAAATTTATTAAATCGTCTGAAGGAAGAAACTACGTTAAATGTGTATCGTAATATTAATTCTTATCCAAATAAAGCATTATGTTATCAAGGGTATTTATGTAGAAGTAAAATAATTTTTGTTTCATCCCATTCGGACATTTCGTTTAGAAGTTATCACGAGTATAAGACGCTAAGAGTTGGTACCTAATAATGAGTTATTTGCCAAAGAGTTTTTATCAACATAATACCTAATATTAATCTTTATCCACATAAATGTGTTATTGATTATGAGTATTCAGAGTATTAGATCTTAGAAGAGTACAATAAATACATCTATACTAATATATAAAGCTGAAGAGTTTGTTTCTTTGATCGCGCTAATCTCAGGAACTACTGGTCCAATTTCAAAAATTATTTCAGTGTTAGAAAGCCCGTTTATCTAGGAAGGCTATAGGCTATATATATTATCACGCTAAGACCAATAGGAGCGGTGCACCAATGAAGAATCTTTCAAAAACGGGGGAAAATTATCACGCTACGGGCAATAGGAGACGCAACCGAGGTTGCGTGGGTCAGCTAGTAAAAAAATAAAAGTTTTTTTTTTTGTTTTTTAAAGACAACTCCCGCATTAGGAATAAATCCTGTGTCGCGGGGGACTTTACAAACATACATGAAACGGACACAAATAACACCCAGACTCAGAACAACAATTTGTGGATCACACAAAGTGATGTCCAACGTGGGATTTGAACCCACGACACTTGGCGAAGTAGGAAACGGCGTGGTGACCGTTAAACCACTAGGCCAAACGTGCAGTCATTTTCTGCGTACCAATTCAGATTTTCATTGTAGGAAAATATGTTTGTCACATCATGCGAAATTGCGAACTAGGAAAACAATGGTACGGTATGAATTACGATTGTCCATTTTTCTATACTATCGTATTCGTATCGTAGTATGTAATTACATGTCTATTATTTAATACTATTAGATCAACAAGATTAAACGCGTAGTACATATTATATCGACGGATTAGATCATTAATAGAATGAAATCAGGTTTACTTGAAATCGAGGTGTTTTAAATAAAACCGAATATTTTACATCTATGCTTCCATACTAATATTACAAATTCGAAAGTAACTTCGAAAGAAAAAATCAGTGCAGCGGTTTAGATACTACCTGTCTGAACCGCTGCACTGATTTTATTAAAATTTGCTATGGAGATACATATTTTGATACTCGAGAAAAAATATAGGCTAATCTTTATTGCGACAACCGACATAAAGGCAAGCAGAGCCACGGACGAAATATAGTTGCTGTAGTCTGAAAGGAGTGGGCCCTTTAGGGCTCCCACACATAACTGCGAATTCGCAACGCATCGCAAATATCTGCGAGTTCGCACGAATGCACCACAAGAACTTCACGCCGCATCACATCGCTTCGCAGTTATGTGTGGGAGCCTTTAGGCTACAGGTTTGACTCTGCGATATTATTTTACGCACATATCCTACTAATATTATAAACGCGAAAGTTTGTAAGTATGGATGGATGGATGTTTGTTACTCTTTCACGCAAAAACTACTGAACGGATTTGGATGAAACTTTACAGTAATATAGCTTATACATCAGAATAACACATAGGCTTCCATTTGCCGCGATAACCGACATACACGAGGGCGTAGCCGCGGGCAACAACTAGTCAATAATAACTAACAAATAGCTTTTAGTATCTTTAGTGGTTAAGGATGATATTTTATATTTTTATACTTACGTTGTTTTGTATTTACATATAAAACGAATCGCGTATTGTTATATCGGTTACGGAATTGGATTCTATTTATTCGCTTTGTAATGAAAATTCACTTTTCCCACGGGAAATTTAAAAAGATATTCTATTCATAAAAAAATATTACTTGTCCTGACTGAGTGACTGATGTATCAACGTACAGCCTAAGCCTTTGGGGTTAAAAATTTGAAAATCTTACCAGTTTCGTTTGTTCGTTTAGCTTTAGCCTATTGGCATCCACTGCTGAATGAAGGCCTCCCCGATCAGCAATACAATAGCTAGACAACAGCTATTGTTTTTTAATTGCTTTGGTGCTGAACCAGGGTCTAACCAACTGGCTGAGACCTTGCACCTACCTATTAATTTTTCCAAAATTTAGACAACTTTTTAGTGGGTAGAAAATTAAATTCCCGAGAGGCAGAACAAAATGCCTTTGAAGAGTTTGTTGCCTCCCGTCCAGCTGATTTTTACAAGAAGGGCATCAATAAACTGCCAATGCGTTGTCAAAGATGCGTCGATTGCATGGGTGATTACTTCGAATAACAGAAATAAAAAAGTTTGAAAAAATAAGTACTTTCACTTATTGCATACAAAACGGCAATTTCATAGGTAAAGACCTATTACACCAGCTGACCCAGCAGCTCACACACACTCCATCGTACGGATGACGATGTAGTTTTCATTGAATAATGGAAATATTTTTTAATTTGTTTGTATCAATGCTACATACCCATATCACTGTAGTATCCCCGTCCTAAAATTATTTAGGCTGTATAATGAACAAATCTTCATTAAAACAAGTACAAATTATTAAAAATAAAAAACCCGACTGCGTCAATATTTAACAATAAAAACATATAAGTTTTATATATATTCGTAATCACCGTAAAAAAATATTTATTTTGATACCACACTCGATGTATTCTGAAAACATTTTTTTATATTACTTTTTGGCGCCTTATTTATTTTTTAAATTCTGATGTACCCAGTGTCACTCTCACGACTAAGACGAATCTATTGACACCACTCACATAAAAATACGACAAGCCTTAGGCTCTAGGGCGTGCCAAAGTATGTATATACATACATAAATACATACCTACATACACTCGAAAAACATAAACCTCCTTTTGCAGTCGGGTAATAAAGCTTAAACGTAACAATCATAGCAGTCCTTTCTGCTAGTCAATAAAGATTGTATTACGCAGCATTTGATTTGTATTTGCATTATTCGATCACAGTTGTCAGCTTATGTTTATATTTGTTTTGTACAATGACACAGTGGCAAAGTTCGCAAATATTTAAATAAACAAAGCTTCGAGTAGTACTTGACATTTGCTATATTAAACCTCCAGTTTGCCATTTTTAGTCAAATTGGGGATATAAGTCGGTGTTTTAACTTGTGTTTTGGTATAATTTTTTAAACATATGTTTAAATAGTGAAAATCTATTGATTAACACGTGAAGCGAGAACTTTGTATCCCTTTTTACGAAAATTGTGTGAACGTATAAGTATGGAATTTGGCACAGTTAATGTTTATGTGGAGAAGGAGTGCAGAAAGCTACTATTATTTTATTATGATGCTTAAAAATACATTAAATTAAGAAATAAATTAAATTAAAAAGCTTTTTAAAAACAAAAACAATATTTTACTGGAATGCTCGAGACGAATCAAACGAGTCCAAACTCGATGATGTTGCGACGTTTTTTTAGAGAGTTCCTATGGCCACCTTCCAGCTCCAGCATCAGAACAGCTCCATGTTATTATAATATTGTATTGTCACGCTGCATACATATGCTTGCAAAATTTCAGCAAAATCGGTTGAAGATATCTCTTTCAAAATTGAGTTGCAAGATTCCACCCGAACATAGGTACATGCATACATACATACATACATTGCAAGCTAGCTTTCTTAAAAGAGTTTGCAAAATCGGTTCAGTTGCGCCAGAGATTACCCCTATAACCACAAAAACTCACAAACCTTACCTCTTTGTAATATTGGTATAGATTACATTAGTTTTCATTTGATACATAATTTACATTCCATCACCAGTTTCAGATGATGCTAAATAGATTATTTAGAACTTGAGTGTAACTAAGTAATTTTATAAATGTAAAACTTCTTTTTAGCAATTGTTTGAGTATATTTACTACCTGGTAGCGATAAAACGGCTCGACATATTTAGGTGAAAATCACAAACGTAAGCAGACACTTATGATTAATTTGCTTTTTTTAAGGATGGCTATATCCTTGACAAAAGTAATTAAGCAGCGTTTGCGTTAGTATCTATTAGATTTCATATATTTAAAATATGTAAATTCTAAAGTTTACCATCGGTTTTATGGGATACTACAAAAAACACTTCATGATTTTAGCCAGTTCGCGTCCAACATTACATTAAGCTTCGGTAGGGAGACTACCCATGGTGGGTCCCATACAAAGAAATACCTTATGAGGTTATAATTATATGTAATATTCAATGTTTCTCATCGGTTACGTTTGCGTCAATACCCTATTGAAATTCAATGCACGCTGAATGTCCCATATACACATTACAAACCAATCCGCGTCTGTCGAGAATCATAATAAGTTGTTGTGCTTATCCAGCATGTTTTTTCCCACTACTGTGCCGTGGTTTTATGTTATAAATGGTACAAAATAAGTCCGACCGAAAGAAATAATTTCCCGGGAAAGAATTTGCTTGTGCACTGAGTTTATGGACTAGGTGATGTGTAAGTTTAACAGAGATCTTTTATATGAGAACCATAATATTATTTATGAATCATTAACAGACACGGTAAATTGCATACCTTCGGGCACTATTTGGCTAGTGTGTTTCATGCCAATGGTAGTTTAAAAACTATAAAATCTATCACTTCCTGTCCATTTTTCAGCAAGAAATGATTAATTTTTATGTGAGTGCCGAACTGTGGCTCTCACATTGTAAGCTGGTTCTAGACGTGTCTTCTTTGTCCGTCCTTTTTCCCGTTTATCCGGGGTCGTGTCTTGCACCTCTGCGCCAGAGAGCTCTGTTTTGAATTGTGGTTCTAGACATGTCAAAATCTTATCAAAACTCAGTAGGTACTAGTAAATACTTTTTGACTTCGTTTGATGCAGATATTATAGTATCTTAAGCCTTCTTGTATTATCTTGACAACATTAGGAGACTTAGTTTAAATTAGGCGGCAGTTCTGTTGAGCCTGGCTGGGCTATAGATGTTACGTGCGTGTTTAGTATTCTGAATGTAGAAGTGTTTGATCTAGTTGTCCTACAACGCGGTACCCATATAAAAATGCGTGTATACGAACAACATTCTTATGCAATAAGTGAGATGCGTGTGAAAACTATACTTTGAGTTTACTAAGTTGTGTGATTGTGAAATAGTGCTTATTTTTCTTGCACAATTAAGTTACAAAATAGCAATCCTTGTGTAATACTATAGTGATGATAGTGTGATTACTCAAGTGTCAAGCTGTCTAAATTCTTTCGTTAGATTCATCTTTCATTTATTTGCTTTTAAGGGATACTTTCGGTTTGGAAATTGCGACTACTCAACAATATTCAACCCGAAAGGATTCAAAACTCGCTGATTTCATTAATTGACAGAAGCATCTCAAAAAAATGTTAAATGTGTTACAGAATGAGGTCGCTGTTGACTGACAAGATCGGTGTCCCAGCTAGCTCGGAACACGAGTTGCCATGGCACCCATGTAAATTTAAAAAAAAAGAGCATTAAGTTAACAATAATTTAACGATTTCTTAATGTGTAAGAATCTTGACTATCCCACGTGTCACGTGGTTAAAACAAAATAGTGGAAGATAATAGAGGTGTTAGCTATTGTGGAAAGAGATTTAACGCGATAAACTTGTATCTTGTCTGCCCAGCTGAGACCTATATAAATATTCAACAGAAGTATGGATATTTTCATATTTTCCAACATCTTTCACGGATTTTTTAAATAACATAACTCTAGTTAAAACTGGAGACAGGTTATTTATTGACGTGACAACATCTAATAAATCGATGAACGCCGGCTTCACGCACGAAAAATGATGACTCATTGTCCCGTTACGCTCATTGTACAAACTCAATGTTTTGTTTTGACGTTGTCTCGTTAAACTATCGTCCGTAAACCGACTCTACAATTTTTTTTTTATATGATTGATTTAATACCTTCATTCATATACAGGATCAATGTCAAAAAGACTAACAAAAACTCTTTTTAAGGTAAATTAAGACAGTTTTTAAAAACCAAAGCTAACCTACCTTAAAAACGGCCGCAAGTTGATCAATGATCAATGTTATCGCTGCAAATAGTAGCCTATGTGTTATTCTGATGTATAAGCTATATTACTGTAAAGTTTCATCCAAATCCGTTCCGTAGCTTTTGCGTGAAAGAGTAACAAACATCCATCCATCCATCCATACTTACAAACTTTCGGGTTTTTATTATTAGTAGGATTCATAAAATCTATTTATACGAAGTTAATCAATCTATCGTTACTAAAATTTATAACAACGTTATATTGAAATCTTATCTCAAAATCTAAAACCTCATGATTAATAGTCCTACAGCTGAGTCCTGATTTCTCTATACAAGTAACAAGGTTTAATAAATACATAAGTATACCTACATATATTTATGTAACGGTTCTCTCACGAAAAAGTAATTCAAGGTTTTGGAGTACAAAAAATATCAAAACGGAACTCGTGTCGGAACCATTCATTATGGAGCCGGCGTCTATTATTCATTTTCTCGTTTTGATACACGGTCACTGGTTCACTATCCGGTTGTTAAATAATACAATAGTTTAATGATAGTGATAGTGTTTTACTATATTAAGGTACGGGAGCATGCCTCAGGAAAAATTCTTGAGGAATCCGATGCTGGATTTGGATAAGTGTTTTAAAGTTTCTTTTGGTACAAATTTATAATCAAACTTTACTGTGATAGTGAAAGTTAATGATTTTCTGAGTTTTACGTTCTACTTGACATACAGACCGGCTTTAGAGGAAAGGTATAATATTAATATATCGCTTTATTGTATTATACACCAGATTACAAGAATATCTTAAATCGCTCGAATCAATCTCTTACAGGCAACCATGGGATGAAAAGAAAAATGTGGGATGGAAAGAAAACTGAAAGATAATACCTGGTGTATTAAAAAGTAATTAATAAACGGAAATAAAGGTATTTGAAGTGGAAACTTCTTTTGGCGCACCGCACACATATTTATTCGTAGGTAGTAAATTAGGCTGATCTGTCACGCATCACGCTCTGAGGTGAAAGGCCGGTGATCCGTCACGCTCTGAGGTGAAAGGCTCGATCGGGTGAACTGAAAACTTCTTTTGCGAGATTTGACGCACCGCACACGCATTTTTTCGTTGGTAGTAAGTTAGGCTGATCGGTCACGCCGCGCCGATTGGTAGCAATTCTAGGCGAGGGGTAAACCTGATTCTTGGCGTGGCGAGATTGGCCGTGGCGACGCTCGCCGCTAAGCTGCGAGCTTCGTCACATGAATTCTAGGCGACACACGTAATAATTGTCGTTAATAACTTAATAGTTATTATCGGTACGTAATAAGATTGCGATTGCCAATGAAGTTTTCGCTTCTGCCGTGCGGTCTTAAGCACACTAAATCTTTTACTAACTTGGGTGTAACATATAGTTTCTTGCTCTATTAGTAAATTCTATAAAACATCATTGTTATTTTTTTAAATAGTTTTGCTACTTGTTGGCACAATGTTAGGCACTTTGCCAAAGTATCTAGACTTTACGAAGATCTGGATAGCAAGAAAATATTAATACAAAACTTATGTAGTAACGATCACAGTTCAATAATAGTTAAGAATAAATTAAAAAAGGTACGCTTTGAAGTACTTAAGCAATCATCATCCACTCACTCACATAGATAAGCACACGCAATCCACAAACACACGGAGACACACTCATACAAGAACGTATATACAAACACATAATACTTGTATTATTTTAGGTATTTTGCTGGCATTATGATTTTATGTAAAATTCCATATGTTCGAGATGGGCCCGGAGATCTGTCACACAGGGGTAATCCTAATAAAGAGTCTACTAATATATACTGATACTACTGTATACAATAGACTTCAGTCTCTCACAGAAAAAAAACATGTTTTTTTACGGATTACGGCCTCACTCACACACCGGTTTTCTGTGAGGCCGTGGTATCACTCCGACTAATTCATTAATTATTGAGAATACCGCGTGTTAGTATTATACCAGAGTAATGTCATGCTCCATCCACTAAATCAAACTTCACCAACTAGTCTATGTTGCCAACATGAACTTTTTTGAATTCGGGCAAAAAAAGTAGACGCGAGCTTGTTATACTAACTTTAAACAGGAAAAATTCTCAATACTTATGAAAAATTTTAATGATGTTCAGGAATATTTTTTTCAACGTTATCCAGTTTCAAATTATTTATAAACTTTTTTAGGTAAGTACCCATCCTAAGAAATTCTTCATATGAATTTGGTCGAAGTTAGTAATTGAATCTCTGAGAGTCATCAACCACTTAAAACGAGGATATCTTTTTGCTTATATCAGACATGCGATAGAATAAGTATTACAACAAGATGTAATTTTTGGAATAAATTTAGGTTAAGTTTTTTTAATGGCGGAAGCAAGATATGCCTTTAAAACCTATTAATTAACCCTGTTTGGAGTATGGGTAAAAACACGTAAATTTTTCTGTGTTTTCTTGAATTACATGGCAGCTCAGTGAGCTTTCGCTTAATTCGAAAGTATTCAGATATGTTCAAGAGTCGCTAACATTGACTTTAAGATACCATTGTGTGGTATCCATAACCTTGTAAAACCTGACATCTAGTATATTACTTTTAGCGGAACAGGAACTGGCACAATAACCTTTGAATGATGTAGTTCCTTGTCCATTTATCTGTTAAGTTTACATTAGACCAACAGATTCTGTTATTTACTCCTCATTAAAGTCAATTGATTTTTCAAGATTACTTTCAGGAAGGCGTTGAATTATTTATTTGAAACAAATATTCGAAGAGGGTATTTGAACTCTATAAGCTATTTCTTACCTTAATATTAAAGTTGACGTAATAAACATGATGTATATTAACACATATTACATTCACCATCATCATCGACCTCGTACAGTATTCTTCTGATTAATTTCGTTGCGGATTCTAAAACAGGTTAATCTTTCCTGGGACTTCCCCAGTGTCGTAACTCGGTGTCTTCGTGAGCCACTGCTGTTGATCCTGGTGTACAGGAGTAACAGTGGTGGGCGTGTCGGCGAGGTTAGCAAATGACGACATCATCGTCAGTCAGACTTAAAGACTTTAGCTGGCGCTGGTCGGCGTTTGAAACTATGGTAAATACAAACACAAAACACACACACACAAATAATCTTAACACACGGAAATTAAGTTATTGAGTATTGAATAAGTGAAAATATAAATGCGAAGGTGAATTCATTATAGAATTTCATATTTGAACCACGCAACTGATCATCATTTAAGTTGAATACGCGTTATCAGAAATGGACCTAGCGATTTTTTTATCTAAAAGAAACATCTATCTCTAAGTGTTAGAAAAAATATGCTTTCATATGACTCATATGAGCCAAACTACAGGCAAAGATCAATTATTTATTTATTTATAACTTTATGCTGTTTTGTACATCGGCGGACTTAACGCCCAGGGCATTCTTTACCTGTCAACCGTAGTGATGTAGAAACCTTGTGAAGTAGGCGCACAAAGGTGCAGCTACGCATCTAAAATATACATAAATAAACAACATACATTACCTTATGTGAAAATTTTGCGAACCCCAAATACCACAAGTAATAAATCCAAATTACTTAAACATAATTTAATTTTCTCAGTCAGCTTATCTCTTCACGTAACGAGTACAACAACGATACTCAAGACCCTCAACGACCCTCAATCCCTGCTCCAGTTCCACCAGTTAAATACGAAATTAGTGATTATTACGTAAACGGTAGGGGGAATTAAAATGTCACGATATATTGTGGTTATAAATTAGCAAGTTATGGTCAATATATATATATATGTGTATTTGTTATGTTAGTGTCAATTATGGAAGGTTATCTTGTATGTGTATATGCTGTGTACTAAGAATTATTAGGCTTCCAATCAATGATAAGTTTCCTGTAGATATTGGATATTAGTTTTTTATATGGTTTTGCTCGGCTTAACGTGACATTGAAAATCGATTAAGGTGGTTGAAGGATTTTTTCTCGACGAGTATACCTGAGATGTTTCTGTGTATGCTAAATTGTATGACTATACTATAGGGGTTACCTTTTAACCGACTTCAAAAAAAGGAGGAGGTTCTCAATTCGACTGTTTTTTTTTCATGTTGGTTACCTCATAACTTTCGACTGGGTGAACCGATTTAGATGATTCTTTTTTTTATTTGAAAGGTGGTGCTTCCCATTTAAATTTGGTCCAGATCGAAGTCGGTTGTTTTTGTTAAAATTTATGTCTAGATAACTAAACTTTACCGAGGAAACAGAAATTATTTTTAAGTGAAGGTGAATTTATTATTATTACCGTGGGAGAGCCACGCTTCGACATGAATGGGCCGGCTCGAACGGAGTGATACCACGGCCTCACAGAAAACCGGTGTGAAATAGTGCTTGCGCTGTGTTTCATCGAGTGAGTGAGGATACCGGCCTGTACCCAAATCCCCTACCCTCCCTCCCCCATCCCCTACGCTCCCCCCCATTCTCTACCCCCCATCCCCAAAAGGCCGGCAACGCACTTGTGACGCTTCTGGTGTTGCAGGTGTCCATGGGCGGCGGTAATCGCTTACCATCAGGCGATACGTCTGCTCGTTTGTCCGCCTATTCCATAAAAAAAAAAGTGAGTGAAGACACGGGCAAGAGCTTGTTATATTGTTAAAATCATATTTACAAATCGATGTAATTTATATTTTATTTTCTACTCAGTAAAACAATTTCGTTTGTGATCTTTTTGTGCTGTAAATTCAGAATTACTACACTGCAATATTATTTGTCACTGTTGTAAATCGTCGAAGAACACGAAAACGGTCGATCTATTCGAAAACCTTCTCTTACTGAAGGTAACTTGGTAATGGAATTTTATTCGATGCTAAATTCTCTACCTGGGAATCTGGCAAAACATATAAACATATCTCTTGGATTCTGCTTATGCTTTCCATCAGGCAGAGTAGAGTCATTTTGGCAGGCCATACATAAAAGAAAAAGACAAGCTTATGGCCCTTTTTGGGATAATTGATATGCAAAAACTAAGGGGGTGTTCATTACGCGTCCGTAACTTTCTAATTTTAAACTCCGAATTAAAATTTCACATTTGTAGTTAATAAAAGCAATAAAACACAATTAGACGTCTACTACTATTAGAGAGTCTTGCCACAGCATTGCAAACTATTGATTTGAATCGTTTAATGAAGACTATCGCTACAACAACAATCGACTGACTGTCAGTGTGGCGACGCGACCCCTACAGTCGCCATGGTATATGTATGCTATATATACTATGGCGTATGTAATTATTATATATTTAATTGTATAAAAAGAACGAAATATGTATATTTAAAATAAATTCCTTTCGTCGTCTTTTTTCATTATTTTTTCTAAATAAGTTCGGAGTTTCACATCGTCCAGACGTACCGCGATGTGAAGAACGTGTGAATGACGCGCAATTTTTTATAAAACCACAACTGATACTAATCACAATCACAATTGTATGTTTTTGTGTCTATTGTTTTAAAGTACCGGATAAATGAAAAACTCGAATTTGCCTAAACGATAGTAGTAAAGCTCGGTTTCACAAAATATAGTAGATGTACACAGTCACGGGCACTTAACTTCTATTTCCGCTCGCTTTAGTACACATAAAATATTTAAGTACATAACCTCCTACGTGACAAAACAACCGATATGTTCTCTCTTTTCTTCTCAAACAAAGTTTTTGTAGTATATGAGGCAAATGAGCAGACGAGTTATCTGATGGTATGTGACTACCACCGCCTATAGACAGTTCAAGAGTCAGAAGTGCATTGCTGCCCTATAACCGCCCCTCACCCTCTATAGGCAAGGGGAGAAGATTACTAATAACAATAATAAATATTTCGGACATCTAACACGCAACGCCATCTAGTCCCAAACTAAGCAGAGCTTGTATTATGTGTACTAAACAACTGATATAAATACATACATACTTTTTTTTTAAATACCGACCTATTATACATAGAAAACACCCAAACTCCGTAACAAATATTTGCAGATCATACAAACATTTGGTCCGACCCAGAAATCGAACCCGAGACCTCAACTACAGTAGTCGCATACGCTACCACTGCGTCTATTTACAAATTCAATCAGATTTCCTCAGTACCTCGTATATCGAAAGACAACGAAAGAATTGCTAAATACCAGTATTCTGTGAGGCTGCGGGTGGTAAGAGTTGGAGGTTTGAGGTAAGATCACTCACTGGAGTGATCTTACCTCCAACGCACTTCTCTTCAATCCACGGACGGGAGTAATCAGGTGACCCCGTTCCTCACTGAATACTGGTGAGTATTCTGTGAGGCTGTGGGTGGTAAGAGTTGGAGGTTTGAGGTAAGATCACTCACTGGAGTGATCTTACCTCCAACGCACTTCTATCTCTTGAATCCACCGACGGGAGTAATCAGGTGACCCCGTTGCTCGTTTATTCCCCTACTGCATAAAAAAATATGAAGAATAACTACCGTTATTTGACATTAAAATCAATCTGTCAATGTCCGAACAGGCTATTCTTTACGTTATTCACACTTTTTAAAATTTTACACAACATTGACTCAAAATATGAGTACCGTTTTAAAAGTACATATGTCTGTGCTAACTGTTTTTAATAACGCCAATTACATTGTACACAGAACCTGAATGTAGGTTGCGATTAACTCTTCAAAATACACTTGAGCGCTTGAACTCGGTCCTTATTTACTTGCAAAAAGGTAGCTCGTGTTTATTTAGCATCACTTTTTTATGGCAATATATAGGCGATGGAGCGTGCGATGCTGGGTGTTTTTGTTGTCGATAGAATTCGTAATGAGACAATTCGAAAGAGAACTAGATTAACCGGTATCGCACGGAGGATCAGCACGCTGAAGTGGAAGTGGGCCGGTCATGTCTCCAGGCGGACTGATGGTCGCTGGAGCTGACAAAGTGCTGGAGTGGAGATAACGATTAGGCAAACGCAGTGTAGGGCGCCCTGCGGCACGATGGACCGACGACTTGAGGAAAGTGGCTGGCGGAGGATCGATGCGGATTGACCAAGACCGGGATGGATGGCGCTCTTTGTACCTAAATATTTTTCTTTAGGTCGTCTCCGTCTATTTAGGTTTGTGGGATACCCGTATTTTTCCGAGGCACACCAACAGATGACCACGGCACACCAGTGTGCCGCGGCACACCCTTTGCGGAACACTGGCTTAGAGCAAATATTGTCTTTAAACCGACGATAGAATTACTAATTTTCATAAACTTGAAAGAAAAAGGTTTTGTTTTGATTAAGTTTTAAGATTGTGAGTTAAGAGACAGATTTACTACATAAGTAAGGGTATGCATTTACATAATATCAGTTAAAATAGGATTATTAGGTATTTTAATACTAACATAAATAAGGCATTATGTGTAGGTAGGTAGTACTCGTACATTTTGTAGAAATTGTGAAGAACACATAAAATTTTCACTCGCTGTTTGCCCTTGTTCGAGATGGTGTTGTTGACCTTTGTTATTAATAAAATATTATTTTTATATCACAAAAAGGTATTTTATTCGCGAAAACGTTCTTTCGAGTTGATGATATTTTAGTAAACCGTGTGATTTATTATTAACATTTGTGACTGTTTTGAATGAAAATTATACTCACTGTGTCGTTTTCCGGAGAACTGAGTCTGGTTGACAGCAATAGAATTTCACCTTAATTACCTATGTGGATTAAAAATAAACCTACTCAAGAAAATATAATTTTAGACTATTTACGTCCATCTTGCCGAATTTTTCCCTTTGCAGCATGTGGCTGACGGGCAAAAACCTTATCTTTTTCTAAACAGATAATCTACTCTCCCTCTACTCGGAATGCTGGAGAGACTTCTAATATCTGTATGAAACAATATACTAAACAGGTCCTTCTTTTTTGTCACCAGATGGGAGCAGGCGCGAACGGGCCAGGTGGTAGGCGCGCCTTAGAACTTATATTGAGTGGTGGACTCAAGTCTCTGGCGAGGCCGTCAAAACCAGTGCGACGAGCTGCCTCTAGAGACTCGGTGCTGTCGCAACCGCAGCCCCTGCTTGAAGGTAAGAACATCAAACAATTCATCACTTTAGACTTATATTTTTGCTATACACGTGCAGTATACTTAGTTTAGGTTAGCAATAGTGCAGACCGCTTCAACAACTTCCTGCAACTCCAGGCCAAGGCGCAGCCTAACTGCTTAAAGCTTTCTTTTACTCGTACATTACCTTGTAAGACCCCTAACAGTCCATCAGTGGATGGGCCGCTGTTTCCTCTGCTTTATTCATAAACTGCAAAGAAAAAAAGGTGTTTGGTGGCACTCCACTGCGCAGTGGATTATGAACGCTCTTCCTTGATCAACATGTTGATCAATGAAGGTCCTGTCATACCGTTATTAAAAAAAACATCTATTAACTATTACATTTAACGGGAAACTGGCATAAAGAGATCCGCCTATTAGTTCTGGAGGTTAGCTACAAGAAAACTGGCCAACTCAATAACATTAGAGATTTATTTTTTGGTATTATGCATTATATATTATGGTATATTTATATTTTTTTTGAATGCTTAATAAATACATCTAGTAAAGAACTGCTATTATGACATTGCACTCCAATTTATTAAATAACCTACGAGACGTTCTGATTGCCATAATCCCATGTTTTGATATTTGATACAATGATATTCTCATCTTTACATTTAATACAAAAAGATTTACAACAGAATGTTAATTTTAGAAGTGTTTTAAGTATGCGTTAAATTTTACATCCTTTAGGCACTTGGTCCTAAACAAACGACTCAAAACGAAGAATTTTAATATAGGTTTTTTTAATATTATCTGCTGAAGTATTTAAAATTCCCTAACTGTACGAGGAAGAGGTTATGACCCAATAAAACTGTATACTTAAATTCTTTTGCGTATACCGTTAATTGGAAAACTGATTTATGTGTTAGCGCAGGACCGCTTACAAAGAGCTGACACGCGAAATAAAAGTATTTATAAACGTTCTCAGTGAAATACCTTGCCTTTTTTTAGCAAAACAGTTGTACCAAGGTTTTATCAAAGTCATGATATATTTTTTTTATTTATTTCGGACTTCTTACACACAACGCCATCTAGTCCCAAGCTAAGCAGAGCTTGTGTTATGGGTACTAGACAACTGATACAAATACATATATACTTTTTTTTTGTTAATACACACATATTGTACATAGAAAACACCCAAACTCCGAAACAAATATTTGTAGATCATACAAACACCTGGTCCGACCCAGGAATCGAACCCGAGACCTCATGATCAGCAGTCGCACACGCCAACCGCGAGACCAACACGGCAGTCAATTTCTAATGTATAATATATTACCATTCGTCGTTTGACTAAGAGGCAAACGAATGTGGGAGTTCTACTAAACACTACTCTCTCACTAGCCTCTTGGAATTTAATATAGGTAGTTCCGATTTCCCCATCTAAAGTAGCTTGCTATACATATATGTATCTGCATCTATACTAATAACATAAAGAGATTCATTCTGTGAATTTTTAGTTGTGTAGATACTTTTTTTATAAAACTGCTTAATAGTGGCATGGAGTGTCGAGGTTGTTCTCTAAACCCCCGTGCCTTGGGGTGCACGTGAAGCTCTCTTTCCTCCGCCTGATCTCTCCCCGGTCGTGTCGGATAACCGTCGCACCTGTTTATAAGAGCGAGGGAACAGTGAGTGCACCTGTGTTCAAGCATACACTTGTGCACTGTAATATCTCCTGTTAATTCGTCTTTCAAATATTCTTTAGATATTTTAGATTGTGGTAGCTAATAGGGGTGGGTAGCAGGGAAAAAAACTTTTGGGCGTAGGGCCGGGACAATGTACCACGCAATTTGTAGGATAATGTGGCGACAATCAAAAATTTTTGTGACATGAAAAGTGGGCCCCTCATCAAAATGAAGCCACTCACGAAAAATTAGCTTGATAGTTATAAGTTGTAACAGTTCCGGGGATCCCGGACTATTAACGTCAATAAATAAAACAAAGAAAATAAATATCTAAAGAATATTTGAAAGACGAAGCTAAAAGTAAATGCAATCTCAGTCACTGGCCATTGTTATTAGAACAAATAAAAAATATGTAAAAAAGTTTTTTAATTTAAACGGTTTTATCGAAAATAATGTACTAAAAAGTAAAAAATAAAAAAAACATTGTCTGATAAAAAATAAAATCGTTGGGCGTAGCGTAAACTGAGTTGACTTGATGGAAACACGAGCCCAACGATTTTATTTTTTATCAGACAATGTTTTTTTTATTTTTTACTTTTTAGTACATTATTTTCGATAAAACCGTTTAAATTAAAAAACTTTTTTACATATTTTTTATTTTCAAGTTTTTAGGTTTAATTTTTCATAGTAATAATCAGATACCTAAATTACAGATTCAATTTCTAAATTTAAATCTTATTATTATACGCCATTTGGTGGCTGCGCCCATCTTAAATATTGAGGTTGTATAGTGCACTGTATTCTTCTTGTCAAGCCCTTTTATTTGATACCCATATTGGTGGGATTGATAAAAAATTGTTATCAGCCATTTGGTAGCGGCGGCCATCTTAGATTTCAATTTTGCATAGTAAATTGTATTCTACTTGTTGAGACCTTTCATTTGATACCCATGTTGATGGGATTGATAAAACCTAAGTTATCCGCCATTTTGTAGAGGCCGCTATCTTGGATTTTAATTTTATATAGTACATTGTATTATACTGGTTGAGCACTTTCATTTGATACCCATATTGATGGGATCGATAAAACCTACGTTATCCGCTATTTTGTAGCGGCCGCCATCTTGTATTTCAATTTTTTATAGTATATTGTATTCTGCTTGTTGAGCCCTTTCATTTGATACCCATATTGATGGGATTGATAAAACCTACGTTATCCGCCATTTTGTAGCGGCCGCCATCTTGGATTTCAATTTTTTATATTATATTGTATTCTGCTTGTTGAGCCCTTTCATTTGATACCCATATTGATGGGATTAATAAAATATAAATTATCCGCCATTTTGTAGCGGCGGCCATCTTGAATTTATAATGATAATGAATAAACATAATTGTATTGTCACCAAAATCCAAAGTGTATACAAAATTTCAGATCAATCTGTTGACAGGAAGAGGGTGAAATTTGAATTACCAAATTTGACCCAAGAATAATAAACAAATATAAAACAAACGGGGTGAGCTAAATAAAACCGTTTAATAATACAAAAGCGATATAAGTTGAATGAAAATCATGCATGTACAACTCGTTATAATTCTTTTATAGTCTTGTGTAATGTGTTAAACCCATAAACCATAATATGAAGAGTCTTCTTTTTAGTATACTTACGATATAGATTACAGATTTTGTTTTTCTAATTTGAAAAATTCAATGACGAATTTCGATACAACCGTTCATACCTTATTTTACCCCCTTAGTAGTAAAATATCCTAAAATCCTTTTTAGTTGGTTTTTCCATTATAAAGCATTAACTGCCATTATTTCAAGTTCGTAATCTTATGGGCTGAGACTGTGCCCATGTGTATAATACATATAATAAAAACTCGATCCTGGGCACTTGGTGAAACTTGTTAAAGTGCCTACGTTGTTGAACCAGTCAGTCGGGACAAGTAAGTTATATGTATATACATTAAGAATTCTTCTGCTACTATTTTATACTCATATAACACTTAACACCAAGATAAATTGAACAGGAACGATCAAGGTCACACAATGGACAAATGTTTGATAATAAATTCCACGTGAAACTACCATATTTTTTGTCTGTAGTGGAATTTGAGTAAGTGTTTTCATTCATATTCATCACGGATGCTATACACTTAGTCAAGGAACGCGGTAGACGCCTTGCAGATGTCTAAATAACGGGACACAATATCTCCAGTTGTTATGATAGATAAAAGTATTCATTGTCAATGTTTGGAAACTAGAAGGAGACATCAGATAAATACTTTGTTCCCATTTTCATTCACAATCTTAAAGTTTGTTGTCATGGGTTTACGCGGTCAGTTAATTAATTAATTAGTTATTTATTTTCGCTGCTGAGATACTTCAAAGCTACCTCTGTGTACGCGCACACCGGAGTCGACAAACAGTCTCACGAGACAGTTTGTCGAGACTCGACTAGATTGCCGTAAAAAGCATTGTGTTAGGTGGGACCGTCGCACACCAAGGCTGTCGTGACAAACTGTCTCGGACGAGACAGTTTGTCACAGCTCACAATGTTCAAAACGTAACCCTATTATGTACTCCAAAGTAATTCCATACCCGTCATGCACAAAATTCCAATACGTTTCGTTTATAAACAGGATTACACTTTATCCACACAGACAAGCACCCTTTTACACATACGCCCTTCAGGGGAAAAGACTTGAATTCCCATAATTAGATTTCCGCTACCGAATGATATACGAAAAAACGGGTCGCTCTCATGGGATAACGTTTCATGGGTCTGATTGCCAATTAGCGTACTCAGACTGTTGTGTTTTAGCATTTTTGTACCTCTTTTATGAAATCTCATACTGTTAGTCTAACTAATGGCATTTCCCATTAGTTGGGTCAACACTACGTCATTTCATCAGGTAGGTATAAAATGTCACGTTGTCACGTCATTTTGTTGGTGAAGGTGGAATAGTGATTAGTGTTGAGCTTTTTAACGAGTTATCTCAATCTTAAATTTACAACTAAATTATTCCATAGTACTATTAATTTGATTTAGTACGATATAAAAACCTCATTGAATAGAATTGAACTTTTTTTACCCGACTAGGGCGAAGCCTAAAGGAAGGGTATTAGTTTTGGCAGCCCATGTATTTTTGTATATTTCACCGTAGCGCCTAAAATACTGCACTGATTTTAATGATTGAGGTGTCTATAGATTCATAATAATGGCCTATGACATAGGCTATACAAGTTTATCAAGAGTTTTGACGCAGGGTCATACTTTTTAAACGTTTTCTGGTTTTTATATTTTAATGCGTACTAAGGATACAGCAAAAGATATTGGGTTTTTCTATGGAATAGGGTGCTAAACGTGCAGATCGGTCACCTGATGGTAAGTGAGTACCGCCCCCCATGGACACAACAAAAGTCAAGCGCGTGTAACCTTTTTAATCCTCACTTCAGAATCAGCTAGAGGGGGTTAAGCGTCAGTAACCTCACTCACTTGGTTATAAGCAACGCTACAGTTGCTTAACGACGGTTTTCTGAGAGGTATCATTGTGGTATCACTCCAGCCCCTTAGCTAAGTTGCAAGTGTTTCGCTTCGATTTTTACAAGCTTTTTATTAACTTGCAATGTATGTATGTATGCTTGTATGTTCGGGTGGAATCTTGCAACTCAATTTTGAAGCAGATATCTTTAACCAATTTTGCTGAAATTTTACAAGCATATGTATACAGCGTGACAATACAATATTATAATGACATGGAGCTTCTCTGATGCTGGAGCTGGAAGGTGGCCATAGGAACTCGGTAAAGAAACGTCGCAAAATCATCGAGTTTGGATTCGTTTGATTCGTCTCGGGTCATTCCAGTAAAAGCTTGTTTTTAATTTTTTTTTAAATTTAATTTATTATTTTTACAATCGCTAAAGCCTCAATGTATTATAAGCTAATATTTTGTTTTGAACACGTGACTTAGTGTTGAATGACGTCATTTCCATACATTTTTTAGTTTCCTATTAACTTTTAAGTTTGTACAACTTGGCTACGGGAGCTGCCCCTAATACTAAGATTAGCCAATGACACACGAGAATTTAGGCGTTAACGATTGCAGAAAGAAAAACGCTTGCATCTTGGCTAGGGTTCCTAGATAGAAATCACTTCTTTTGCGCGAATGGGCAATTATAAAAGAAAATAACTCAAACTAAGGTCGTACTGGTAATCAATCAAAAGGCAACTTGCCAACTCAAGAAAATATCGTAGTACATACTTTGTTCTTTTTACTTCCACAGCATTTATTGCGTGGGTGTAGCATAAAGACGTCGTTACCTTTAACCTTCTCTTAGTCATGACATTATATTGATATAAAACTTTATTTTATCACGCACAAGTCTATTTATATTTCTAGAAAGTTTTTTTGGAGCTAGACTACTACTTAGAAAACGTTTTTTAAGTAAGTTATTATTGTTATCTATTTACAAAAGATATGTATATAGATAAAAGGTATTTGTATACGTTATCGAATAGATCTAAGCGCGGTGGTTAACATAGAGCATTCTAGTGCTAATATGCTGGTACATATCTAGCACCAGGTTTTACGTACGGTATCATTAATCTATTCATCGTTATCTATATTGCTATTTAATTTTCCTTTATATAGATAGATAGATAGCAAAATCTTTATTTGTACACCGAGTAACAAAAGAGTACATACAATGTTAGGTATATAATGTACAAAGGGCTACCTTATTGCCAAAAGCCATCTCTTCCAGGCAACCTTACCTGTTCTTTAACACTTTTAAAGTGGTACAACTGACTACTAATTACTGATCTATCTCTGTCTGGATTTCATCTAGATCCGTTTAGCCGTTCTGGCGTGATTAAAGTAAGTAACATCCATACTTAGATACTGATACATTTTACATGTTTATATATAATGTTAATGTAATTTTATTTTAATGATAACAATTGTTATTGTTTATAGCAATGCTATTATTAATCAAAGATATTGAGTTGATTAGCTTACTTATATATGTGTCCTTAATAAATATGAATACCTATCATGAGAGTTCGTATTTAAATGTCACTTTTGCAAAAACAAAACTATTATAACGGTAGCACGTATTTGTGTTATGTTAATTATAATATACAAAATTAGAATACTCTAAGATCAAACAACTTATTTATATTGCCCTACGCTGACAACGAACGAACTCTCATAAATATTCCACAAACTCACTCGCAAACACAGCGCTTGCACTGTTTTCTTCACAAATATTGAAATTGTGTGGAATGCGCTACTACTGCGCCACACAGAATGTGAACTAGTAAAAATACTCTTTACACAATATTACTCAATCTCTCTCACCTCTTCAAAACGAATTTCCAGCTCTTCTTACGATAAATGAAGCGCCAAACCAGACGCTCTTCAAACCTCCCCTCCAAGACATAACCTATCTTTATTGTCGTTTGTAGTTTCATTACAAAGATCGATTGGTCGTTACTCTTCTAAGTTTGCCTTAAACGCGATAGAATTGCTATTAATTAACCCTAGTGTGTAAGATTTGTGTTTTCACTCTTAGACTTATAGTAAGTATACTGATGTAACTATGTTGCAGACACTATACGTGTCTTCGACCTATATGTACAAATACTAGCTGACTCGCGCAACCTTGTCTGCGAGTCCTATTGCCCGTAGCTTGATATTAAATTTTGGCACAGTTGAAGTTTATATGGAGGAGGAGCGCAGAAAGCTAAAAAAGATATTAAAGAAATTATGGTTATATTTCGACCACTGGGCGACTAGTATGAGTTCAATTTTTAAGAAATAGATTAAGCACCTGTTTGACCTGTTGTTAAGTAAGTGACTTAGTCGTCACTAACGTAAACAACAAATAAAAAGGTTTTTTTTTAAAATAAATGACGTAAAAAGAATTTTTCTCTTGAAAACTGTTGTCTCAAACTCTTCGATCTCCAACTCATAATAACGGTCTTTTTGTATGAAATCGTATTAAGCACTCTCGTCTTGCGCGTCCGGTCCTCCAGTTTCAAGGGTAAGCCTTTCACAAACTTGAAAGTTAATTTCGAAAGTAGGACTTTATATTTTTTTTAAATATGTAATGAGTTCCTTCTTAAGAGAATGGTTTTATCGTTGCATAAAATTGTCTGAATTAAAAGAACTGTAGAAGCTTTTGTTTTATTTTTTATGGGTTGGTTATCTGGGGGCACGGTCGTGCCCCCGCCAAGACGAGCCAAGCGAAGCGCAAGTGCACTACCTACCTTTTCTCGAAGTGTTTCGTCGTTTTTTTGAACCCTCATAACTTTGGTTCCCGATATACCAGATCGTTCAAATTCTCAGGATATGATGTTACCAATAAACTAATGAAACATACAACGTTTCAATGGCATAGCTCTGATACTTTAGATTTTATTGATACCTAAAAACACCGATTTCGTCACTGACACACTGATTATCATCAAAACTGTTAGGGTACTTCCTGAAGTGCTAGAAAGCTGAAATTTGGTATATAAACTAAGTTTAGTATACAAACAACAGAAAAATTCATAAACCTATTACTTTGGCCCCCTAACTCCCAAATTTGGGGGTAAAAGTTTGTATGAGACTTTCACAAATGTTTATGCTAGAGGTTTTATTTTTGGTACACGGACTTTTTCGAAAGAAGAAAGAAGATGTACAAGAAATACAGCCCAAAAAAAGAAAAAAAACTGCCTTAAGCAACTTGCAAAAAAAAATGAAATCCCACCAAAAACATTTTCATGTAAAATGTTGCCAAGACGAATGCATATGGCGTACCATGTGAAAAAGATATCAGATCTCATGTAGAACCCAGTTTCTGAATGTACACGCCCTAACTCTACCAACCCTAACTTCATAAACTCTACATCTCAATAAAAATGTATGGCTTGGCTGTTTCGTTATTTTAGGAACTAAATATCCGTATAACACATTACTTCAGAAACTAGATATTTGCAAACACAAGGCGTTCGTTTCCCCTTCGTGATGGTATGGTAGCGAAACGGCGAAGCCATACATTTTTACTGAGATGTAGAGTTTATGAAGTTAGGGTTGATAGAGTTAGGGCGTGTAGATTCAGAACCTTGGTTCTACATGAGATCTGATATCTTTTTCACAGGGTAAGCCATATGCATTCGTCTTGGCAACATTTTACATGAAAATGTTTTTGGTGGGATAAGGTTTTCTACATGTGTCATTTTTAGGTTACAACTTATTAAATAAGCAAAAATATGTTGTTAGTCTAGCCGTCTGTCAAGACTCTTTTTGTCAGTAAGTCATGGAGGTATCAAGTTGAAATTTTTCATTTATTATAGAAATAAAAAATTAAATTTAAAAGCTTTTTAAAAACAGGCTTTTACTGGAATGCCTCGAGATGAATCAAACGAGTCCAAACTCGATGATGTTGCGACGTTTCTTTACAGAGTTCCTATGGCCACCTTCCAGCTCCAGCATCAGATTAGCCAGCTCTATATCATTATAATAGTGTATTGTCACGTTGTATACATTTGCTTGCAAAATTTCAATAAAATCGGTTGAAGATATCTGCTTCAAAATTAAGTTGCAAGATTCCACCCGAACATACAAGCCTACATCATACATACATTTCAAGTTAATAAAAAGCTTGTAAGATGCTATGTTTAAAATACGTATGTCTTTTCTTTTGTTACCCGACTACGGCAAAGCCAAAGGAGGGTTATGATTTTGACAGGCTATGTATGTATGTTCATTTGTTCCCTCATAGCTCCTTAACTACTTATTAGAACTGGACAAATGAGGTATCGTTAGAAGCGTCTTGATCGTCTGCTGGTTATAGGCTATATGACGTGTCGCTGAATCTAATGTGGCGCCCTCTAGCCGTTGGGTTTTAGTTTTTACTTTTTTTTTATTTACATTCTTAGTACAGTGTTATTTGCATAACTAAGTTCTATTCAGTCAGGATACCAATTTTCTGTCAGTTTTCAGTACCTCTTGTATTTTCGGTTATAAAATTTGTACCTTCAGGAGTAGTAGAGCCACGCTGATTTCAGCGCGAACGAGCCGGCTCGAGAAAATCAACGTAAAATGACACCGTTCGTGCTCTCGAGTTTTGTTGGTGAGTGCGAGGACAGAGGTCCAAAGACGCTGAAGCATCACTAGGCCGTCATGGTGTGGGTCCCCATACTACATTGCTGCATTGTTGCATTGTCTGCATTCGCAATGAGTATGGTAACTACCACTTTTGGATTCTGCTCATCCTTTTTATCAGGCAGAGTAGAGTCATTATGGCAGGGTCAAACATAAAACAAAAAAAAACGCTATTTCAATATCCTCACCTTATACTTTTTACTACACACATCAAAAGTGTCTAGGGATCAAGCATTTTTATGCGGATTTCTTGAGATTGAGATGTGGCTTTGGCCCTGGCCTGCTCAGACGCCAGACTTGAACCCGATTGAGCATGCATGGGATATGCTACAGAGAAGAGCTCTGCCGAATATGGAGGGTATCCAGTCGCAAGAAGACCTTTTTTTGTTGTTGCAACGAACATGGGCGGCCATTCCACAGCGTGATTTGGATGAACTCATTTTGAGTATGCCAAACCGTTGTTCTTGTGTTAGTGTTCGCGGTAGAAACACGGATTATTAATTGTTTAAGTTACCTAATAAAATTTTAAAGAAAACTGTTATTTCAGTCTTTTTTTCGAACTTTAATGTTAGTGGTTCAAATGTCAAAAATCCTTTTATTAGGAAAATGGCAAATTTCTTTATTAATGCAAAGGTGACTTGGTTTATCGTTACTGTGACAAACGAAAACACTTTATTTGATGAATCCTTAAAGAAAATTTTAATTAATATCAATCAGGAGAAAAGTTATTGCAAAAATATATGTTGATCCCTAGACACATATGTTGATCCCTAGACACATATGTTGATCCCTAGACACATATGTTGATCCCTAGACACTTTTGATGTGTGTATTTGAGTGTGTATTCAAATGTAGGGAGAATTTAATATAGCGAGAGAACGCAAATAAGGGTGAAACTGTTATTAACTATAAGTAAAAGAGTTTTGAGGTTTTTCTTGTATAAACATTTGCGTTAACTAAACATCATCATGGCATAAGAGGTCCTTAGATGTGTACCCATTCAAACTACTTCATTTTTGCAATATTCTTTATCACGTAGTAGAACCATTTTTTTATATGTCAAGCTACCAAAATGACTCTACTCTGCCCGATGGAAGGCATGAGTAAAATCCAAGAGTGGTGGTCACCATCCTCCATGCGAACGTGGACAGTGCAGCATGGTGACCCACACTATGGCGGCCTAGTGAGATGCTTTTTCACGCCTCGCTTAAAGGACCCGGGATCATAATGTTCCATGTTTTGATCGCTCGGCACAAGAAGGAAGAACCGAAACGTTGCGTTCGAGAGCGTATGTCTACCACTCTAAAAAATATGTGGGTGGATACGCCATCGCGTATTCCTTTGGGTTTTCGGATGTGACTGTATCTGTATTTATTAATTCAAGATGCCTAGAAATGCGTTCTTTTGGTATCTTATATTGTTTTGTATTTTTTGATACTAAACGCAATTCTCATGTGTATAATACATTAAAATAGAATAATTTGACTTCACATAGAGTTCTTTAAAAAGCGTTTATAAACTCTTTTTTTTTAAGTTATTGTGAGAGTTTTAATGGTATTCTTTATAGGTAATAATATGTGTATATATATTGACTGTAAGTATTGTCATCGATACGATAAGAAGACGATTGCATTACTAAATAGGCTTTTGCTAGCAGCTTTTGGCATGAATTGAAGGGGAGTAGTCTTCTCTAAAAACATGTGTTTAAAATTGAACAAACAATGTTCGGTTTATTATTTTAAATTGTGAAACTAAATACACAAACAAAGGGTTTCCTGAGAAAGGAAATATAGATTTTAGTAAAAAATACTAAAGAGTATAATTTTGTCCAACAGGTTTAAGAAAATGCTCGACCGTGCTCGCTCTAACAGACCGCGAGAGGAGCTCGGAGCCAATCAGAGCACACAACAGGCTGCGCGCGCCCTCCGTTTGCTCCCGATGCTCCTCACTGCTGTCCCTCGCCGGCGCCGGAGGCTCCAGGTATATAATCAAGCTCAATTGGCCACTGCACGTTTGGCCTAGTGGTTTAACGGTCACCACGCCGTTTCCCGCTTCGCCAAGTGTCAATCAAGGGTTTAAATCCCACGTAGGACAACACTTTGTGTGATCCACAAATTGTTGTTCTGAGTCTGGGTGTGGTGTTCCTTGTGTCCGTTCCATGTATGTTAGTAAAGTCCCCATCGACACTGGATTTATTCCTAGTGCGGGAGTTGTCTTTAAAAAAAAAATGAAAATTATCAAAAATACCGAGGTTCAACAATAACAGACCAAAATGATTTAGTCATCATCATCTCAGACGAAAGATGTCCATCGCTGGACATATACCTTCTTATACTCTCCCAAGAATCTCCACGACATCTATCCTGTGCCCAAAGTTAAAATAGTTTCATATCTCAACTTATTTTAGATAAAGTGCTGTATCAAACTCAAGTTTCAAGAAATAGGCTCTATTTTTCTTTTGCCTTTATTTTTTTTTCTTTATTTTTTTATTACACCAATCAAAGGTAGTAGAGCCACGCTGATTTCAGCACTGTTGGGCCGGCTCGACCGTGGCGGTACTACCCTCGCACAGAAAATCAACGTAAAATGACAGCCTACGTGCTGTCGTGTTTCGTTGGTGAGTGTGAGACCGAAGGCCCAAATAGTCTAGTCAACAAGTTCCATACTTGTTGACTAAAAGATGCAGAAGCATCACTAGGCCGCCATGGTGTGGGTCGCCATGCTGCATTGTCTGCATTCGCAATGTGTATGGTGACACCACTCTTGGATTCTGCTTATGCTTTTCATCAGGCAGAGTTGAGTCGTTTTGGTGGGCCATACATAAACAAAAAAAAATGGTCTTCTCTTAAAAATAAGTGTGTATTGAGACCTAAATATTGTAAGTTATAAGTACAACCAATTTTAATAAATTTATACTCTCGATTGTCGGCACTTGATGGAACTTGTTGCAATACATTCTAGGATCAAACTCACTTGTACTTATTCCACTATTTTAATTACTAGTTTCGCCTTATGGCATTCTCAAACCTCAGGTTTGAGAAGTCCATAAGGCGAAACCGGTCAGGTGTAAAGTTAAATTAAAATAGTGGAATAAGTACAAGTGAGTTTGATTCTAGAATTTTAATAAAATGTATCTTATTACTTGTTCTTATTTATTAGAACGTTTGTGAGCAGTTCTTTTTCCTTGATGTATCCAATATTTTCATGAAGAGAGTTTGGAGGGTAGGGGCTTGACAAAAAGAGACATAATAGGGGTTTAGCAAGAGACAAGATGCTTCAAGGAAAATGATTGTTTAACTACGTTTTTTACAAATTTCTTTATTACCACTTTAGAAGAGTCGTAGGAGTTTTGCGAAATGTGTCGACCCACTGACCTTGGGCCCATCTCAAGCTAGGTGCAAATTGTGGAGCGACAGCGTGTCATTGCCGGAGCCTTTTGTGGTGCCGGCTGAGCGCCTACCGCCTGGACACGAATTACCGTGGCCGACCTGGAGGTCCTTAAACAGACTTCGGACTCAGGTCGGCCGGAGCAAGGAAAACATGTCGAGGTGGAGCTTTGCGGACGGTGACAACCTGGGCTGTTTATGCGGTGAAACCCAAACGATGTCCCACCTTACATCATGCCCTGCCTGCCCGGACACCTGCACGAGGGAGGATTTGATGGCTGCCACCGACAATGCAGTCAGAGTGGCCGCGTTCTGGTCTGCTAAGATCTAATTACACTGACACGAAACGTTTGCCGCCGAAACGCTAAGAAGAAGACCACTTTAGACATGAAAGCGTTACAAACATTAAGTGCTAACCTGAAACGGTTGTTCAGCTTGAAGAAATTCATTTCCAACATTTTATAAGTTAATCGTATTTCCTTGTTTGTGGATTTTATAGCCATTTCGTTACTTATTCTTTCATTTTAACCGATTGTCTCAACTTGAAGTCGGTTTTTATTTTGTTAAAATTTTAGTTGTTTTAATTGTTCTTTGCTCGATCTTTAGAAAGGCTTACACAGACTCGTGTTCCGTAGCTTAAGATTACCATATGAAACTTCAATTAAAAAATGGATTCTTTATTGATAGATATTAGTTTGTAGTGTTAAAATCATGTTTCAGCATTTCAATCATAATATGGGTTGTTGACTGACTGTGTGTATAATTATGCGTGTATCCTCGAAGGGTTGGGCAAAGGTGGAACCAAGTGGGACTAAAATTATAATCCAGTCAAACAATCTGAGATGATAATTTGATAGATTTCTCGTTTATGACGAAATTTCAATTTTTTTCCGAATAGTTTTTTTTATGTATGGCTCGCCAAAATGACTCTACTCTGCCTGATGGAAAGCATATGCAGAATCCAAGAGTGGTGGTCACCATACTCACTGCGAATGCAGTAAGGCGACCCACACCACGGCGGCCTAGTGATGCTTCTGCATCTTTTAGCCTAGTCAACAAGTATGGAACTTGTTGACTAGACTAATTGGGCCTCCGGTCTCGCACTCACCAACGAAACGCGACAGCACGCTGTCATTTTACGTTGATTTTCTGTGCGAGGGTAGTACCGCCCCGGTCGAGCCAGCCCGTTCGTGCTGAAATCAGCATGGCTCTACTACCTAGCAAACCTAGTACAGTCGGTTTCCTAAAAGGAAATTTCTTTTATTTGCTTTGACGAATTAGATCCTAAAGATCGACCCTCCGAGACCTAAATATTAATAAGATTGAAAGGTCATTGGAGTCTCGATTTATCAAAAACTGTGTAAAGATTTTGTAGGATTCACCAGGCGCCAAAAAGCGTAAAACGATACCTAGTAATAAATGTAGGCCCCTAACTCGTGTGGTAACTAATATTGACATCTGTTTTATTGTTTAGTTAACTGTATAAATAAAAATATAAGCCATAATTAATTCTAAATGTTCTATCAAATAATTAGTTAAAACAATGCCCAAATTAGTTCTTAAGGTCAAAATCGTAAATAATAACTACGTGTGAATGACCGATGAAAGGAAGGTTAACCATAAATAAATATGCAGGAAGTTTAACGCAGAAGAACCTGAATTACTTTCATTTCATTCTTGTCTGACATTTACTTTTTTTGCGGACTATAATGTGAAGGTCTCGAGAAGTTTTCGGACAATACATATGCATCACTCACAAAACGCCCACGCCTCCCGCATAACAGGATACAGTTTTGACGTAAACTTTTTTTTGCCTTATTGTAAAAGGAAAACATCTGTATGTACCTACGCTGTGTCATCCTTGTAATAATAATCTATATCAATACTAATATTATAAACGCGAAAGTTTGTAAGTATGGATGGACTACTGAACGGATTTGGATGAAACTTTACATGAATATAGCTTATACATCAGAATAACACATAGGCTACTATGCGCGGAGCCGCGGGCAACCACTAGTTATATTATAAACGCGAAAGTTTGTAAGTATGGATGGATGGATGTTTGTTACTCTTTCACGCAAAAACTACTGAACGGATTTGGATGGAACTTTACAGCCATAAATTTTTACTGAGATGTAGAGTTTATGAACTTAGGGTTGGTAAAGTTAGGGCGTGTAGATTCAGAACCTTGGCTCTACATGAGATCTGACATCTTTTTCACAGGGTAAGGCATATGCAGTCGTCTTGGCAACATTTTACATGAAAATGTTTTTGGTGGGATTTATAATATTAGCATGTAGTAAAAATATAGTAGTGCCATAGTGTCGGTCACCATGCTGAATTGTTCACGTTAGCAACGAAGATGGTGACCACCACTCTTGTATTCCACTCATGCTTTCCATCAGGCAGAGTGGAGTCTATTTGGCAGCAGATACTTTTGTAATAGGTAATTTGATATATATTTAATAGGATTTATTATATCAAGCAGAATACATCGATAGTAGATAACGACCACTAATCTTTGGAAGGTTTTTACGTACGTACCTATATCAATTCCGGTGAAGCCTCAAGTGGGTTTTACTTCACCATTAATCATATTCACATAATACTCTATTATAAGTAATTTTAGAACGTGACTTGACAATAGATTTGTTTAAAGTGCAAAGTCTAATTTTATTAAGTATTTAACATAGGTAATATTCGTGCAGCCTGTCTATTGTTTTTATTACTCGATTACGGTACGGTAATAGCGCTCGCGAGTGAGTGAGGATACCGGAGGCACATACCCCAAACCCTACCCCATCCCCCTCCTCTTCCCCCAAAGGCCGGAAACGCACTTGTGACGCCTCTGGTATTGCGGGTGTCCATGGGCGGTGGTAATCGCTTACCATAAGGCGATACGTCAGCCCGTTTGCCGAATAAAAAAAAAACAGTGAAACCAAAACGAAGGGTAATATTTTTGGCAGTCCATGTATGTTTCACCGTAGCGGCAAAAATAAAGTGTCAGTGAATTGTAATAATGGCCCGGTTGACATAGGCTATATCAATTTTCTTGTTTTAAACTTTTTCCTGTTTTCATCTATATTAAATAAAGAAAATTAAAAACTGAAAATACTTAGTATAAAAGAATATTAGTGATGTGCTCACAAATGAAGCTCTTCACTAGTAGTATTCTTAGGGTGTCGGACAGTAAGCGGGGCATGACGGCGATGCAGCATGAGTGTAATGCACTATGCTTGGGGTCTAGTGCGTGTTTATAACTTTATATCACATCAACTCGTTCCTTGCAGCGACCGCATTCGTCGTTGCAATTGGTAAAAAGTTTAGTGCGCGCCAATCGCAACGCCGAATGCTGTTTTTTTTGTGTTTTTTCTTGTTAAAAAGACAAACAACACCCGCATTAGGAATATACATCCTGTGTCGCGGGGGATTGTACAAAATACATGAAACTGACACAAAGAACACCCAGACTCGGAACAACAATTAGAAGATCACAGTGTTTTCCCATGTGGGATTTGAACCCACAACGCTTGGAGCAGTAGTGAGGGCGTGGCGACCGCTCAAACCGCGCAGTCAAACCGCGTCAAAAGTCACCGTGACGAACTAGTAGATGTGTATTAAACTCACACTAAGTCCTCAGGTCTAGTCCTAAGATCTAGTTTTGAAACTTGTTTATTTTGTTCCAGGTATTCCCTGGACGGCGCTGGCGGTGGCTTCGTCCCGGCTGCTCCCATCAACTGCAAACTCTGCTTAGAGGATGCGACACCAGATAAGATCACCATTATATCAGGCTGCGGTTGCTCTTTCTGTACCAAGGTAAGATGCTATTCATTTTAAACCCAGTTCAGGCCAATCTTATGTATCTTATTAATATAGTTACTAGTTTCATTTATTTATGAAGCTAAAAGTATATTATAATATTTCACTAACAGATATACATTTCAACATAAACGTAAACCCCTGTGTATTTCAATAATCGGAAAATCTTGAGATCCAAAAGTTGCCACAACTTTTACGTACATCAAGCATAAACTTATAATAAGATTTTCCCAATTTTAGATATTTTGCTAAACAATCTATCAGTCTGTACCTACTGAATACGTTACGTCATCAGATAAGATGATAAAGTAGCAAACGGGACAGGTTTTGTCGTCTAAAAACTCCAAAATCTCAGTTATAGTGTAAAATATAGACAAAAATGGTCCTAAAAATGCCAAAATACTGTCCCAATTACAATAAGAATAGTGTCCGAAGGTCAAGCAGTTTTCTGTTTTATGACTCATGTCATTAAACTCTCATTAAAATGTAATTAAAATACCTGAAGCGCAAAAGCGATGGAAAAATCTCGGTAATTAAAACTGTGATAAGGTCGAACATTAGTTTCAATTTAAGTAAATTGGACTCCTTTAGAACATTTGGAAGTTTATGTCTTATTAATCACCAGCTCTTATTAATTTAGACGAGCTTATCGAATAATATTGATGTTATGTTATCTTATTAAAGGTCGTATGTATTGGATAATGATCGTTTCGACCTTGAATTACAGTAAAGTTGTTGGCAAGTTTAATTGTCATACCTAAGCCGTTGTACTTTCATTGAACGTAGAGTGTAAACTATTAATGTTATGCTACTACAACACTATGAGGTTTGCGCAATGACGTCATTCGTTATCAGAAGAGATAAGATCATAATAAATCGAACGGCTTAACACTAGTATGAAAGTCAACATATATCTATGTGTAATCGTTATAAACATTTAGATAATAATGACAACAGAGAAATCGTATGAAATCATCGATATTATTTTCTTAGGAAATAACTACATCAACGCTTCAAGATGAAGTAAGTACCTTAATTCCCGTTGCAATAAAGTTCAATGAATAGACTAAAACGGTCTCTTAAAAACAGACTACCACTGAAGCATTAACTACTGAGTCGTTTGAGTTGTAAAGAAACTCTCTGACAGCCATCCGATGGCTGTCAGAGAGTTTCTTTCACACTAAGGCCCGTATTTTAAAAGGCGTCTCAAGTATTCGTTGAACTCTGATCAGCTGAAACGAGTTTCAAGTTCTCATCAAATCTCAAGCGTCTCTCTTATTATAGAATGAGAATTGAGTTCTACTCAGCTGAAACTAGTTTCAATATCTAATCTCAACTATCAGTATGTTCTCAGTTACGTTTCTGCATTATCGAAATTATTGTTCCGTATCACGCATCAAATATAAATAAACAAAATATATTGAGCAAATATAATTTATATATTATTGGTTATTAGTTTACATATAATACACCATTGGCTGGTGTATAAATGTAAACATAATAATAACAAGCAACTCGCCCAAAATTAAATTTTAAAATATTAAAATAAAAATGGCTAGATACTACCTATAACGGAACGTTCAAATTGTTATCAATACTTGTCATGTTGAAGTGTCAAACTATGTTTTGGTTTTTAAATCTACATTATTTAATATATTTTTGTCATAAACCAAAAGGTTGTGGGTTATATTAATTGAAACAAATGGTTAAATATGTGTTTTAAGTGTATTGAATATCAATTAATGTTAATTAAAGTGAATTGAAATGTGTAAGTTAAGTAATTCTTTCGTAAATAAAGTAAGGTAAAGTAAATTTTTCGTTGTTATTCAGAAACATCATTATAAAATATGTTAGTTTCCCTTACAACGCCTTAGAAATTACCACTTGAGACTAGATTAATCTTGTCTCAGGTAAACAGAGATCACATCTGTCAAAATCTATTCCTGAGAGGAGATTTTGACATAAACATCGTTCTAAAATAAGCTGTAGACAGAGATTCGTTGATCTTTACTCACTTGATATTTTCGTTTCGTTTCGATTCACTGATCGTTAGATCAGTGAATCTTGTCTCAAGAGCCATTCAATAATAAAATCTCTTCTTAAAACTAGTTTTAAAACTAGATTCACGACTGAGACGCCTTTTAAAATACGGGCCTAAGACTCGTCACTGTACGGTGTTCGGCTTTACGATTGGCTGGCACTGAAATCTTCACCAATCTCAACGACGAACCCGCTCGCTGTGTTGTAAAGTAAACTCACACTAGGCCCTCAGGTTTAAACATGTAACTCTAAAAGAAAATCTCTTAATCACAGATGTCTGACTGCAGTTATTAGATTTATTTATTTAAAAACATACATAGCTTTTGTGTTAAATGTATTGTTACAAAAAGATGCAGGGACTTAGATTTCAGACACACTTACCTTGAGCTTAAGTGAAACTTTCGCCTAACATAAAAATCCAGGCCGTCCATCCCTACATTTTTTAACTGAATATTAATTTTATTGAGCGTGGCACCCTTTGCGGAGTAGAAATGAAACTCTGAAGGTTAATTGCGAACCTTATGAATCACTGTTATGCCTTACATAGAGATCTATTAATAGCAACGACACGTGTTGTGTCTGTTGCGGTTGCGGGAGTTTATGAATAGGTTGTGGTCGCAATTGCTCTTGTATAGCGTAATGGTTTTACAATTTGATCTAAATTTCGACTGCCTCGTGGTGCTGTGTTAGCGTATGCGACTGCTGTGCTTGAGGTCTCGGGTTTGATTTCCGGGTCGGCCCAAATGTTTGTATGATCTGCAAATATTTGTTTCGGAGTTTGGAGTTTCGGAGATTTAAAAAAGAAAACAAATTTGTATTCATATCAATTGTCTAGTACCAATAATGCAAACTCTGCTTAGCGTTGGACTAGATGACTAAAATATTTATTTATTATTTATTTGATCATTGATCGGATTTCGCTGTTGTTACAGACTCACAATGAAATATTTACAGATTCTTTGACAAACCTAGTGCTATTTTCATTGACTTTATACAACTATGTATCAAATTATCATCAACTTGCTTTTGCCCCCGGCTCCGCCCGCGTGTATGCTGGTTATCGCAGTAATCATTTTTCTGGTTAATATATGGACACTGACACTCACAAGTAATTTGGCTTTTTATTGGTAAAATCAGTTTTTAAATCGGTTCAGCAGATCCAGAGATTACCTCCTAAATAAATAAGTGATTTGTTTTTCTTTTCTCTCTGATAACATTACCTAGTTTGAAAGGCTATAGTGTTTCAACTGTCCTTGTGAACTTAGAAAAATACAGTGTGACTAAATTTTAGGAACATTAACTTTTTTGCATATTTTCCGTTTCTATAGTATACATTAAATTTATATTTTACGATACATTTTGCAACGAACCACGGTGTGTGATAATGTACTCTTTATAACAATGAACGTTACCTTGGGATATGAAAAGAAACAAGAATAATGAAATGTTAGGAAATGTGAATTTAGAACGTGTACAAGTAATGACTTATATTATACATGTGAGGAATTATAGGTAAATGCTTTGTTTTTTACACCAGAGTAAAAACAAGGCCGACCATTTCTAGTTTCCTTTGTAACTGAATGCCTTGAGATGCCTCTATGAAGCTACTTCACAACTTCCGATCGGGAGGCTGATAGAAGAATTCGTCTGGGCTGGGCGGCGTACGGGAAGCTACGTCATATCTTTGAGTGGCCGATACCGCAGTCATTGAAAACCAAGGTTTTTAACCAATGCGTCCTACCCGTGACGACATACGGAGCCGAGACGTGGACACTCACCATTGGACTGGTCCAAAAATTTAAAGTGGCTCAGCGGGCGATGGAGCGTGCGATGTTGGGTGTCTCTCTGTCTGATAGAATTCAGAATGAAGCTATTCGACAGAGAACTAGAGTGACCGACATCGCACGGAGAATCAGTACGCTGAAGTGGAAATGGGCCGGTCATGTCTCTAGACGTACCGATGGTCGGTGGAGCCGAAATGTGCTTGAGTGGAGACCGCGACTAGGCAAACGTAGTGTAGGGCGCCCTGCGGCTCGGTGGACTGACGATATAAGGAAAGTGGCTGGCAGCGGATGGATGAGGACTGCCCAGGACCGGGATGGTAGGCGCTCTTTGGGGGAGACCTACGTTCAGCAGTGGACGGCGATTGGTTAAAATTGTAACTGAAAACTTCGTTGCGAATAAAAAAAAAAAAAAAAAAATTTAACAGCCACATTGTCCTACAAATTGCGTGGTACGTAATCCCGGTCCTACGCTCAAAAGATTTTTCCCTGCTAGCCATGTTAGCTACCACAACCGACAATTTTTGTAAGGTTAAAGGTGGGCCCCTCATCAAAATGAAACCACTCACGAAAAATTAGCTTGATAGTAATAACTTGTAAAATTTGTTCCGGAGATCCTGGACATTAGTCCGTCCGTTAGATCAATTACATGATCTTTATTATTAAGTAAAGATCTAGAAATCACATATGACGTCAGACAATTTTTTTATGACATATAGCACGTGTTTGTGCATATGTTTAGATGTAACTTATCAGTGTGTGCCAAATATAATGTAGAAAGTTGAAGATTTACAGATTTTTTATGTTGTTTAAACAATGTATTGTAGTAAACTGAGTACCAGTGCAGTAGAGAGCAGTCTTCAATTCTCTGCTTAAATTTTTTTTAAAGTGGACACTTTAAAAAAAATTTAACGGGTACTTCCCATGAATAAAATATTTATATTAACCATCTGCACAAAAAGCGTTTAATTCTAGACACGAATGAAACCCCAAGCAATAGGATCTAAGATCCAATATATACAACAAAAAAAACCGGATAAAAATGTTTTAGTATTTAAACCCGCTCCAGTTGGCCACGGATAGCGTACAGTGGCAGAGTTCGAAAGTTTTCTTTCATTTATTTTTATTTTTTATTCTATTCTTTTTTGGAACTTTTACGCACATCGTATGTCAGTTCCATTGTAACCTGATCTAAACATGTCACTACATCTTAATTCCATTTTCTTCTATTCAAACCTTGTCCTGACAATAACAAACACATAAAAGAAAGAATTATCAAATTTGGTGCAGTCGATCGGGTGTTATGCGCGTACATACATTTTAGTGATCTATTTCTATTTATATAGATTTTATTATAAGAAGAAACAAAAAATATAACCTTCAGACTAGGACAGGTTACTTTAGAACATCACAAGCCACTTCGGCAATAACGGAAACAATTAAATAGGCTAGGTTTCTACAACGATGCTCTAAAACGAGCGATCATTATAAAATAATCTATAATAATACATATTTAAATATATCTCAGGTATTTTTAAAACAAAATTTCCACTACAATATTTAAAAGACGCGTGTTTACATATAAAGTTATCACACGTATTCTATCTGTGAGGTTGGCAGCGCCGAGGTCAACAACCCGGTCAGGAAGACACGTCTAACCTAGAACTTGATAAACTGTAGGTGGACTTCGAGTTCAATTTATGACCGCTTTAGTCACTTCTAGTTGTTTGACGTGTTTATTTGTATCTATGTCATAACTTTTTAAGATTACCATGATGACAACTTAAATGGTGCGGTGGAGAGCACTCGTTTATAGTCGACGATTGTGAGTTCTATTCCCATTTGTGCAATTTTTTACTGTAACTTTATAGCTATATTTTATGTCAAATGCCTTAAACGGCCTTCAGAAACTATTGTAGACGTAATATGTTTTTGGAACACAGTTTCCTGTTGTAAGTATGAGAATGATGTTCCTTTTTTTCAGTTAAGTGATAAATTGTATGGTTTTTTCACTATGATCAGATAGTTATCATAATGTTGTGTGTCAGTACGAAGTAGTTAAGATAAGCTTGTCGGTGTCGGTTGCTTAAGAGGTTCGAAAAGAGGACTGGGCATTCGTTGGTCTCCTTGTCGTATGAAGTCATCATAAGGAAATAGGAAAACGCTAACTTCCAAAAACCTGTTGCAAAAGTACTTGGGGCCTGAGATGTTGCAATATTTTGACGTTATATATTTATAGTTTAAGGTAAAAGGAAAATGTATCGGAAATTCTGTGTACCACTTCCTAACGAAATACGAAGATATCTATCCTTATTGTTGGTATCTGTGTATCTTGTAGGTATTTATTTGATTTGAAATTTTTAATACAAAGAAACAATGCACAATGACCTATAAGGTCTCACCCAAAAAGATGTTTTGTTATTAAAAAAATATCACAAGTTTAAGTTTCGATACAGATCTCACGTATACTTAACAAAATCTTAAAAAATTGCTAAAGCAAAAGAAGAATTGCGTGGAGTATTAGTTTACTTTTACAGCATGTTAAAAATTATTACACTGTCAATGTCACTGCCTCTAGGTGGTCATGCGAGAATACACCCGTCAAATTCAAATTCAAAAACATTTATTAAATTAAGAAACTAAATTTATGAACGTTAAATTGAAGCTATAGTTAAAAATCATAGATCGACACAAACAGACGCCACAGCATGTACTGGATTGTCAAGTAAGCAGGGCAGGTGTCTAGTTTATAATACACTAGTTACTCCCGCAATCTCGTCTGCATCTGCTATTGCCCATAGTGTGATGTTATACAGCGTGAAAAAATTTGTTTATCGTAAAAACGATTTTTTTTTTTTTTTTTTTTATGTTTGGCCCGCCAAAATGACTCTACTCTGCCTGATGGAAAGCATAAGCAGAATCCACGAGTGGTGGCCACCATACTCATTGCGAATGCAACAATGCAGCATGGTGACCCACACTATGGCGGCCTAGTGATGCTTGTGCATCTTTTAGTCTAGTCAACAAGTATGGAACTTGTTGACTAGACTAATTGGGCCTCCGGTCTCGCACTCACCAACGAAACACGACAGCACGAATGCTGTCATTTTACGTTGATTTTCTGTGCGACGGTAGTACCGCCCCGGTCGAGCCGGCCCGTTCGTGCTGAAATCAGCGTGGCTCTACTACCTTATGTAGTAGTGTTAGGTACACACATATGCTGTAGTGAACTTTTTCTTAGAACTTTTAAAGGTGAACAATTCTTTTCCCGGTTCTGCATCATTTACAAAAATAAATTCAAATCAGACCAGTAATTCCCGAGTTTAGCGCTTTAACAAAACAAACAAACAAACTCTTGAGCATAATATTACTACGTATCGATCATATTCAGAATATAGCTACCAACGAATCCAAAGGAAGAAGTTCAGTACAGTTTGTTTCAAGTTATCAAAGGAATCTCTTGCTGTGCGCCCACGTCAATGGAATCAGCGACCCCGCACTGCTTCAGTATATTCTATTAATAGTCGAAATTTGCGGTTTCACTTTGAAACTCATTTAAGTTTTCCTCAAATGAATATTATTTCTGGATGACCTTTATCAGAGTTTTCCAATTTATTATACAGTAAGAAAATCTTTTATTGACAGGCTAGGGACTATATATATTGTCTAAAGCAATTATTGGTATTGAATATCTTGTTTTAAAGACTCAATAAATTCGCTGATCAACAATGCTATATAGATGTCTAAGCAATAATATTATTATCCAATGTTAAACAATTTTTAACCATATCTAAAATACCCGGAGGCAAAGGCCTTTCGCCTTTTCAAGATTTCCTATCGGTCATAGAATCATCATCTTCTCAGTCAAAAGACGCCTACTACTGGACATAGGAAGGTTCTCCAACAGCTGGTCCTGTGCTAATCGTATCCAACGACTTCTTGCGACCTTAACAAGGTCGTCAGAGCACCTTCGTATGATAGGGTCACCCCCCCTAGCCAGGTTGCAAGCGTTTTTCTTTCTGCGATCGTTAACTAATTAGCCAATGACACACGAGAATTTAGGCGTTAACGATCGCAGAAAGAAAAACGCTTGCAACTTGGCTAGGGGGGCAGGTACTCCAAACATATGTTTGTATTGTATGCGAGGACACTGGGGTACCCTAAACACAAGTTGAATCTTATTCTGGGTACCAGAGTTCATTGTATATACTTTTGATTTGTGCCATGTGTTTTTGACTTTTTGTATTTCTGTCTATGTATTGAGTAATAAATTATATTATTATTTATAATAAAGCGGGCGGTTGATTGTTTGTCCTTGTGGTGGTAAAAATAAAGTGCCGGGAACATTCGCCCATGAAGTCGTAACATGAGTCCCAGTAGACTACTTAAATTTATGTCGATGTTAGGTTCAAGTATTTCGGTCCTATTTCCTTTATCTAATCTTGACCTCGTTTTCTTTTATGCCCGTTTCTTGTACGTTGACATTGAACGTTTTATAACCAAGGGGTAGAAATATTATCGTTAAATAGATTCTGTACCTAGAGATTTTTAAATATTATGTTTTTTAACGATTTTGAATGGATCTAGGACGCTTTTAGGGTTCGAATAGAATTAATTTATATGGGATTGTTTTATCACGTTTCGATCAAGGTATACAACTATATATGCGCATAATGTATTTGAAATGGTATGCAAAAAGAAATATCTATATATATATAAGCGAAATACCACTCACTTATTAATCACGAAATCTCAGAAACTATAACACCTACAAACTTAAAATTTAGCAGGTAGGTTCCTTATAGGGTCTAGATATCCGCAAAAAAACGGATTTTACGAAACTCCACCCCTAAGGGGGAAAAACGTGGGTTGGAAGTTTGTATGAAAGTCCTATGTTTTTGAAGTAAGAGACTTGAAATTTAATATAGATGGTGTGGAGGTGTACTAATAATGTATCTTTAGAAATCAACCCCTTTTGGGGTTAAAACGGTGGATGGTAGTTTAGCCGCAAATGAGGTTGCGTAGGTCAGCTAGTGTTTATATATGCGCTTAAAAAGACATCTCTATTTCCGTTCTTACAATCAGAAATATTCTAATATGCTAGCTTACGCTACCATCCTTGTTTTCAATAGATATCAAATAGTTGCGATATTTAAATAAAGGCATTACCAAGTTAAAGAGTCCACGGCTGGACATAGGGCTTTCCTTAGAAAGGAGGTTTTGCCCTACGTAAGTAGTAAGTACCCTACCCAAGGTAGTAGAGCCACGATTTCAGCACGAACGTGCCGGCTTGACCGGGGCGGTATTACCCTCGCACAGAAGATGAACGTAAAATGACAGCGATGTGCTGTTGTGTTTCGTTGGTGTGTGACCGGAGGCCCAATGATCAGTAGCCCGTCATGATATGGGTCACCATGCTGCATTGTTGCATTGTCTGCATTCGCAGTATGGTGACCACCATTCTTGGATTCTGCTTATGCTTTCCACCAGACGGAGTATACCATTCTCGCCAGACGGGTTTTATAGTGTACCTTTCTCTTTGCAGTGATGTTGACCTCTGTAGTTTACTTCTTTCGTCGAATTTTACGTAGCGGGATGAATGGGGGTGGTGACACCCCATATTCTTTACTAGTTGTTGCCTGCGGCTCCGTCCACGTATATGTCGGTTAAGCGACAAATAGTAGCCTGTGTTATTCTGATGTATAAGCTATATTACTGTAAAGTTTCATTCAAATCGGTTCAGTAGTTTTTGCGTGAAAGAGTAACAAACATCCATCCATCCATACTTACAAACTTTCGCGTTTATAATATTAGTGTAGATAAACGTTTATAAGGAACTCTAATACTTAAAGTATGGCGTAATATGACCATAGTTTATGAAGCCATAGTAGATGTTTAGATAACCTCAATTTTACAAAACAAAAGTAATTAACACATTAAATGTTAAAAGGTCTAATCATTTGAAGGCAACTTTAAGATTGAGGCTAAACAGTTTGTTCATCCACCTATTATGATTTAATTGTTGAGCTGTAAAAACTGTTAACATCTAGAATGTACTAGAATATAGGTGTTTTAGAATAATTACTAAATTAGTTATATTATGTAGTAAAAGTTTTTGTTTTTATTAGCATAGTATCCAATTGGTAAGATTGATCTTCCTCACTTCAGACGAGAGGAAATGAGAGAATAAGACTTGGCAATGCATCTTATATTGAATTACCAGTTAGCATTATTTTGTTAGGAACTATTTTTATCTTATAAGGATTGAAAATAATAAAAGTAACTTCAGGAAAATTGAAACTCGAAAAATAAGGATAAATTTGTTGAAATAGAAATATAATAAAGAATAAACAGATTAAAAACAATTAAGAACTCATTTTTACTAAGGAAATTGTTGCGTCAACTTAGTTCAAAAGTATTTTTGTGTAGTCTTTAAATAACTCGCATCTCACGGAGGCGTCGCTAATCTCTCACCAGTCTACCCGTGACCACGATCGGTGCAATTCGGTCAAAACGTCGGGAAACCAAAAAAGGTATTGTACCTTGAAGATATTATCGCGATTAAGTCCCGATTTACAGCCAAATAATAGTCTTTAAATATATAAGATCCTTCTTAGAAATCACAAACTTCGCATTTCGCATGTCCTTACGTAAAAATTAAGTAATTATATCAATTTATCCAAAAACATATTTAAATTGATAGTTTATACCATTTACGTATAAAACTATTGTCGTGTTCGTTTTGTATGTCAATCTTACTCAATACAAATTCAATTAAACATTGCTTAGGCATATAATTTGAAAATGAATTTACATAAACTTATCAAAATGCTTTATGTTTCCATCCATTTAGAAAAACAAATATTTATGCCAATGTTAACCACAAATTTATTATGAGTGGTATTGTTTTACTAGTGGCATAACCATTGTTTTAATGTAAACTAGCTGAGCCGCGCGGTGTTACCCGCGGTACAACAACAACCGCGGTTAACGCCACGGGACAAAGTAAAAAAAACCTATGTAAAAAGTATATGTACCTATACGGCTATACCGACATCAAAAAAAGGTATTAAATTGTACAATCTAGCATATAATATTTAAATTGATACTTGAAAGCTAAGGCCTTCTGGGACTGACATACCCTAATAGGGTAAAAGTCCCTTAAAAATAAATAAAGAGAAAAAAAAGTATCCTATGTCCGTCTCCTGGTTCTAAGCTACCTCCCCACCAATTTTCAGCCGTTCTTGAGTTATAAATAGGGTAACTAACACGAGTTTCTTTTATATATGCATATAGATTTCATGTTATATATAAGACTGTATATTTTTAAAACTATAGTAAACATCCACTTCAAAAGAAGGTTATTAACAAAACAAACTATATATCAAGAGCTTCCTGTCTAGACGTATATTTTTTCAAAAACATTCAAACTTTTTTACTATTAAAACAACGAAATTTGTGTATGTTTTGACTCATAAGTTCATAACACTACTTTAGATACCTTATATATGTATGTAATTTCACTGCCTCGTCAGAGAGAGAGAGAGAGAGAGAGTCGAACAGAGTGTGCACCTGTGTTTGTGCACACACTTGTGCACTATAATATCTCCAGCGTAGTTGGCTGGTCTTCGTTGAGACCGGCCGTCGCGTTTAGCCAAAATCGTCTGGGAATACATCGTATTTAATTTGGTATTTATTTATTAATCATCAGTTCAGCTATCATCACCATATCATCTTTTTCTTTATGCTAAGTAAACTTAATTGAAAATCAGCCAGAAGTCTGTAGTATTAAGTAATTACTTCGCATGAAGTCCAAGGAACTAGTCCTAAGTACTTCAGAGTTTTCTTAATTTTTTTATCACATAGTTTCAATCCTCCTCTCTAAATGTTCAAGTCTTCTAATCATTGTAGTGGAACTAAACCTCAAGTAATAAATCCACAAATAAAATGGCTCAAAAGTTAACTATCTCCTGTAACTTCCACTAGTTTATTCAATAGCTGCAACATGTACCGTAGACATTTTGTTAAGAAACCTACGCCATCTTGTACCAATATACTTCAGTCAGACCGGTGAATAATTCAATGGCCCTCGTCGGATGAATATTGCAACAGTTACAACTGAGATGCGGTCGGAACTCCAAGTGTACCGTTAGCAAAACAAATTAGAAAAAATATACAAAATTATTAATAGTTCAACAAGTGTTTGGATTGCATGTCAATGATTATGAGTGTGATTGACTGTGGGAATATGATGATGTTTGACTAGTGTAGTGGCCCACCTTTCTCTCTATTTATCTGGGGTTGACTCGATCTGCCTAGCAAAAGGTTTCATTATTTTCTGACCGGTGACTCGTCTTTATTAAGGTAATAGTTTTCAGAAAGGTTTAATAAAGAAGGTAAATTAGGATAAAGAAACAGATAGGGTATATTGGGCATCACAGAAAACAGGACCCGTATTCCTTAGCTTTTCTTAGTCGATGCTAACTTAAGTTAAAAAGTATCAATAGCTAAAATTTCAACTTTGTAGCCTCAGCGATTAAGTCACCAGGGCAAGTAATTTTTATGTGTAAAGATAATTTACGAACACAGGTTTTTTATTGTTACAGCGTAAGTACGAGATTTACATATATTATTATCATTAAGATGTTATAGCTACCTAATAGATATCACTTTGTTCTGTTTTGCTGTCTGTACAGAAACCGTTTCCTGATACATTGAGGGCAATGCTACTGAGTTGTCTACGGTCTGGCTCTTGACTTCACTCAATGTTACTAATGTTCTAGTATTTGTTCGATTTTCTTTTGTTTTTCAACGAACATTCGAGATGTTTATTGTTTTTGGCGATTGTTTTTTGAAAATGTAAATCTCTGCAAGTGTTCTGTCATTTAGATTTAATGTTTTAACATCAAGGAGAATTTTCGCAAGCACCGAAATGACAGACTGAGGTGACATTATCTACTGTTTCTGTCAATGTCATTTTAGTCTCGTATCACCTTCAAATGCCTTTTTTGCTGTCTGGATGAATATTTTAAAAAAAAACAAATAGCACAATGAGTCCAGGCACGAGTCGCGAGTTTAACTCCTAATCAGTCCAAGTATTTCGATACAAAAATATGTATATTTTGCATGGATCTAGATGTTTTTTTATACAATGTGTACAAACAAGCTGCGTAATTAGGTTTAGGTATTAATAAAAATTGCTATTTTATTATTATTAATTTGTTTAAGCCCTTAGCGAGAGCTTCATAAACCACGTAAAGCTAAAGTTAAGTGGGTCGCTTATCGGGTACACGGCCCAGATTTTCGCATGACCTGGAATTACATACAGTAACCTATATTCCGAATGAATGATGTCCCACCTGACTGGTTTGAGCACCAAGGCTTAGGCCCGTGAAAGGGACGTTATTAAATATAGAATGGTGTTTGCAGACCTCTTTACTTCAAAGCCTGTTTTTGTTCGACTTTGTAGTGTAGGTGATTCTAAAGACTGCTTTTATGTTTTATTGTTTTTTTCTTACGGTATGAGGATCAACTGAGCACACGGGTTACCTGTTGTTAAGTATCGTCGCCTTATGAATACTTGCAACTCAAAAGCCTCAAATAAGTCAGTCCTACTAATTAAAATAGTATTAATTCCTTAGTTCTAATTTTGGATTAACGCCCAAACAATAAATTTATTACTCAAATAACAATTTTCCACCTCGTCTGTTATGAACGAATGTAGTGTGATAAAAAATGTGTTCATGACTTTCGGTTTTCATAATAAATAAAATAGTATAACCTTCACAGCATCACGTAATTGAAATGACAGGCAAAAACGGTCTGACTGACCATTTTGATTAGAATTGAAAAAAATATTTATTGATAGAAACGAGAACTACATTTCATGATAAATATAATAACTTTTTTCTCGCACAACCAATCCGTGAAACGAATTGTCCTGCTGTTTGTCTGGACCGTTGTGGTCTCCGAATCACTTTCCATCAGGTGACCTGTCTCTCTCTTTTTTTACATGGCTACGGCGATGCCAAAAGAAAGGGTAACAGTTTTGGCAGTCTACGTAATTACGTTCCACCGAAGCGTCTATACTACTGAACCGATTTTAATGGCTGACGTGTCAATAGATCTATACTAATATTATAAACGCGAAAGTTTGTAAGTATGGATGGATGTTTGTTACTCTTTCACGCAAAAACTACTGAACGGATTTGGATAAAACTTTACAGTAATATAGCTTATACATCAGAATAACACATAGGCTACAATTTACCGCGATAACCGACATATACGCGGACGGAGCCGCGGGCAACCAGGCAACCAAAAAAACGGGCTCGAGTGACATGAAATATACAAATGTTATCGAAAGTTTTTAGTAAGGCTATAGTTGTTTTAACTTTTTCTTGTTTGCGTTTATTTGTCGGTACAAATGACTAACACTTTATGCGATCCACAAATTGATGTTCTGAGTCTGGGTGCTCTTTGTGTCCGTTTTATATATGTTTATAAAACTACGACACAGAAATATTCCTAGTGCCAACTCTGGCACTGGGAATATATGCTTGTTCTAGTCTTTGTAAAAACAATATGGTAATATATTGCTTTGTGTTTAAATTCGAAATCAGATTTATGGAATTAACCATGATGTAGTTTCTTTATCAGCTGTCACTGTCATAGCTGGCTTTGTATTAGCTGAATTAACTTTAATGTTGAAGAGACGGCATTTTGTTTTTCTTATTTCTATCTTATTTATTTTACGAGATAAATATTTTTAATTTTACTTCACTTTTATCCTTTTCGAACAGGGTTTTTCAACACATAAACCACAGAACTACTAGAAAAGCCTTTGACGTAATTTCGTAAGTAATCTTTTGTCGCCGGGACGCACACATAAACGATTAATAATATTATACACACATAACTAAGTCTATTCTAATTCGTCCAAGGGATTTAATGAATATAATATTGAACTACAACCTTATGCACTTGGCATTAAGTAGAGTTTTACGTGCAATTTTGTGTTTAGAGGTGGATCTTCGTCTTTATGACCCACCCACCGTAGAGATGTGGTCCTGTCGATTATAATAATTAAATTTGCTTAATTTCTATAAGAAATAGTTCTTACTTTTAAATATCGCTATGCTATTTTTTATATGAAATTCACTGTCTTAGATATGGATTGAGTAAAAATTGTACTAGTTTCTTGTGTTAATATAAAAATAAGACATTTGTTTTGTCAAAACATAAGTACATATTATACATCTAATTTTGGAGTTTGACTTTTCATACTTATCAACGCGACACAACTTTCTATAGACGTAACACACATAATCTTAATAATTTTTCTGTAGAACCCTGTAATCAACAGTAAGAGGTTATTTTTATATCCTCACAAGATGTACATTTTCATATCTAAATTTAAATGCAAAAAACAATGTATAGACGTCGGACGGCCCGAAAATGTTAATCTTCAAAATATGTTTTAAGTTTTAAAAGAAATATTTCTATCATTCCTATTCCATTTCATCAAAAAGCTTTCCAAAAAAAATTCATATTAAAAATTATTTTGCAGTCGGTTAAAAATCATAATATAAAACAAATCAACTCTTTCTACTTGAGAAAAACACAAACCAATATCATCGACATCCACAATTTTGCGGTATCGATTGCATTATAAATATTTGGGCACACCCCTATGCCTTACACTAAATCTGTTCGAGTGAAATATATCGAAATATTCACGAAGGAAATGCAGTTCATTGCGTACTCTTGAGGAAACAGTGTAGTTAGTAATCGAATTTAATACGCAATGTATGATTGTTTTATTGTTTTTTCCCGTTGAAAGTAAAATGCGAATGCGACCGTTCAGTTAATGCCAGCAGACAAAATAGAGGTATTTGGACTTATTTCGCGGCGCGCCTGCCCCGCCTACATAACATTTCTACCTATATTTTTTGTTCTGTGACATAAACTATTGTTTAAATACCAAATAAACTTACAAATTAGGCCATGTTCAGATGACGAGCGCTCAACGCGCGTTTTACTAACGCGCGTTAACAACGCCATGTAAAAACACGCGTTAGCATGTGTACTCCTAGAACAAATTACATGTAGTTGTAAACGCGCGTTGAACGCTGGTCATCTGAACATCGGCTTACAGTCGGAAAATTACGTCTTCATAAAATGACAAGATAATAGAAAAATAAAAGAACTAATAATCACGTTACAGAAATATAGATCCTACTATCCTACTAATATTATAAACGCAAAAGTTTGTAAATATGGATGGATCGATGTTTGTTACCCTTTCAATATATTTTTTTACTTCATTTTTTTGCACATAGTCATATTGGCAGGCCATACATAAAAAAGAGCAAAGACGTTCATTGCTCGTACTGCCTCGGCGGCGCAGCGGTAGCGTATGCGACTGCTGTGCTTGAGGTCTCGGATTCGATGCCCGGGTCGGACCAAATGTTTGTATGATCTACAAATATTTGTTTCGGAGTTTGGGTGTGTTCTATGTATAATATGTATATATTTACAAAAAAAGGATATAAGTATATCAGTTGTCTAGTACCCATAACACAAGCTCTGCTTAGCTTGGGACTAGATGGCATTGTGTGGTAGATGTCCGAAATATTAATTGATTATTATTATTTCAGGTGAGCTTAAACAACTGTTTGTTTATAGTTTTGAGTTTTCACTTCTGTCGGCAGTCCCTACGACTGCTTTTTTTGAAATTTTATTCTTTTTAAATTTGATTAGTAAATGATACATTGATTTGAATTCATTAACTGTTTTACTGAATTAGATGAATAGAATACCTCGAGTAATTTATTGGCTGCATTTATGGATATAGATTAATTAAGTAGTATATTGTTTTAAACTTTCATGGTCAGTAACATTAAAATAGAAATCTACGGGATTGCTACCATGTACCTTTTTGTTTGCGAGTATCCGATATTTCGGCGCTGTTGCAAGCGCCATGATCACGGAGTATCTCATCATTATGATCGCGATCAGATACTGTGAGTGTTGTGTGTCGAGAACAATTACTAGTGAATAGTGAGTTAGTGAACAGTGGTACCAGGGGCGATCGTAGTAAAAGACTGCGAAAGAGGGTAGACCGATAACATCCCACCCGCAAGATCTTCAGTTACTCCGTGATCATGGCGCTTGCAACAGCGCCGAAATATCGGATACTCGCAGACAAAAAGGTACATGGTAGCAATCCCGTAGATTTCTATTTTAATTAAGTAGTATTTTAAGAATTTCCTGTGTAATACAAATCGATTTAATAATACCGGTTTATTTCCTTAACGTGCACAAATAACTCGTCTAATTGTTATTGATTCTAAATACTAAAGTGTTAAATATACACTAACGCAGAATTAATTACATACTGTTGATTTTAAATGTATTATTAGTAATTGTGATTGGTGTATAATAAAGTATATGCTATTCTAAACTCTGATTACGATCTTACGTTAGCCACCCTTTCGCTTAGTATCAGTAGTTTTCAATCAGCATCATCTGAATCGAAAGACGTCGTCTGTTGGACATAAGCCTCCCGTTAGGCTCTCCTCAACAATCGGTTCTGTGCTGACCGCATCCAAAGGTTTACCATGTCGTCGGAACACCTAAAAATCCACTAGTTAAATTGGTGACCTCGGTACTTTCGACAAACGGACAGAAGTTAAAATTGAACCAGAAAAACTATTATTTTTAGTACTTGATTAAAATATAAATTGATTTATGAGTTAAAAATAAATCATAATGAGTTATGTGCTATAAAAATATCTTCGTACATAAAAACACTTTGTAAATGTGTGTAAGTAAAAGTGGTACCTCGAACTGCTTCTACCATGATCGATATTAAACGTGGACGGTCAATTATTGAAAAAACAGACTTATATGATCCTATTCTATGTAACTAATATAACTTTCTCAATTTTCGATATAACCATTAAATTAATAACATTATTTATATTAAGTACAAGCTGACCCGGTGAACTTCGTACCGCCATATTTACATATCTGTCTCAGCTTCCCACAGGCAGTGTACAGTCGCGGACAAAAAAAGACTTTTCCCGTTATCTATTTTTTTTTCTTTCTAGCAGAAAAAGAATGAATGAAATCAGAATATATGTTATTTAATTACAACTAAATACATATTTTGACTTTCATCCCCTCTCTCCAGGAAACCGTGCTGAATTTCGGGATAAAAAGTATCCTATGTCCTACCTCGTAATATGAACTCAAATGAATCCGTTCAGTGGTTTCGGCGTGATGCGCGGCCAAGATACAGACAGACAAAAATGAAAAAAATTACAGTTTTGGCTTCAGTATCGATTATAGAGAGCCCTCCAAAAAAAAATTTTCAAAATATCTTTATTGTACAGAATTGGACCTGTTACATTTTTATCATAAGTATGGATCTACATTCGGCCATTGACCTCTCTACAATCTAATAAAAAAGTCAGTATGATAAATTCATAAAGGAAAGCTTCGAGAAATATCTCGAGTATCCTTTAGGTTGAGCAAGTTATGTTGGCTGCCAGAACATCGGTTTTCTTAATAAGTTTTCTTTTGTAAAAGAAAACGGTAATGGCAAAACGGACAGACAATTGAAATATTTTCTTGCTCAAAATATTGTTAGTAACAATATTTATTATTTTTTATTACAAAATAAATTGATGCGATTGGGGTCAATGTAACCAGTGTATGAATGTTCTCAGAATCGATGTTATGGTATCAGTCGCACGTCTCTGTTCCGTTTTTCCGTTTGGGGTTTTATAGTTTTAACACTGTTAACTTGAAAATAAAATTCATTTTTTAATAATAATAATCGTCTCAAAGACTTATTAACTTATAAATTATAATACTAAATCTCCAGTAACGTAATTTTAAATGTTAACAACTTCAGGAAACTCTGATGCAGATGCAAATTAGACAGGAGGATATTCAAACCTCGCTCCTGGCTTAGTGAATTGCAAATGAGGGTGATCTACGGGATGGAATGACGCAAATCTTATTAGCTATTTCGTTTTATACACGACGTCATATAAATCCAACATGGCTGTCATAGAATAATATTCACGACCAATCTGTGCATTTATTAGTTGGATTGTGCTAACATGGTTGACAAATAAGTCTTATTTTTCATTAAAAGTCCCACACTGGGAACGTATCTTGTGTCGCGGGAATATTTTCACCTTTAAGGTTTATAACATGCGTAGTTCAGAGACGTTTATTACGTAACCCTTTCTAAGGTCACTCACAGAAAACCGGTGTGAAATAGGAGTGAGGATACCGGAGGCCCATACCCTAACCCCTTCCCCCTATCCCCCCCCCCATCCCCCAAAAGGCCTGAAACGCACTTGTGACGCCTCTGGTGTTGCAGGTATCTATGGGCGGCGGTAATTGCTTACCATCAGGCGATACGTCTGCTCGTTTGCCCGACTATTCCATAAAAAAAAACACTATCCGGCAGATAGTCTTTATAAACGTCTTTTAAATAAGTATTTGGCAACTTGTCAAAATAACTTGTTTATGGATTGGCTATTTTCAGGTACCAGGTAGAAAGAGAGAAAAAGTATCGCCATAGTTTCGAAATCTATTGTTTGACAAAATACCTAGGAAAGAAGAACACATGGAAACAAAAATTGCTTTGTTGTAAAATTAGCGGTATAATAATTTCGGTGGTCTGATTAGGTTTTCCCAAGTATTACGTAAGAAATGTTCGATAGCTATTATATAATGGTCACGTAACCACTTGTGTGACCTTCATGAATTGCCATAATCTCGTTCGAAAATTGTTATGGCCTTTTTTTGCCATAACTTCCGAATCGTCTATACGAGTTTTGTGACAACGTAGCATTGGATTGTATTAAGTTTCATTTCCTGAGATTTTGAATCTGTATAAACTATTCCTAGTTCTAATAGTTATTTTAATAACCCTGTCGTGGCTATGATTTTCTATCATCATGTAATTTAAACCCCCACTGAATATGATTTGCCTATAACTTCTGGCAACGAAAGGGCAAAAAAAAACTCTAAAACCGGAAAGACAACCTACCTAAAAGAAAGAAACCTCTGTGGTTTGTTTCGGCATTTCTTCCCAGATTGAGTCTTTGGAAATGCCGGCCTCTTCTAGCTGTAAAGTCTGACGTGTAAAAATATCTGAATAGATTTACTTAAAAAATAAATATCATTTACCCGGTTGTCTCTCTGATGTCTAAAACCAGGTTAACAGATCATTTTTCCAGATTTGAAGTTTTAGTGGATATTACTTATACTATTCCTGTGGCTATGATATGGTGACAATGGTGAAAAGAGATGGAAGCAGTAGAATTTTTGGTTAACTTGTCTTTCAATTTTGTCTGCTTTATTGTCCAGTGCAGCTGAACCATCTAGATCAACTTATACCAAATTTCCAACCGCTCCTGTAGATTAAATAAAATTTTAAACATGGCAGATACTGCAACGCGCTACTGTCACTAGCGAAGTGACCATTATAAGCAATTGCGACGGTCGTGTATAACAACTATTAAATTACTACAAATAATTGGGAAATAATTGCCGCAACTTTGTTGCTTTGGTATTTTATAAACGCATCCTATTATTACATTGCGCATTTAATAAGTACTTACTATAATTGCTGCTTAGAGTGATATTTTACAATGTATGTCGTACGTAGGTACGATTAATAAACAAGAATTTATCGGTAAAGACACTAGACTGTTCGAATCCAACTCAAATAAGCAAAGAAAAGTTACCCATTTTACAAGCTTTTTATTAACTTGCAATGTATTCATGTATGTGTGTATGTTCGGGTGGAACCTTGCAACTCAATTTTGAACAAAATCGGTTGAAGATATCTGCATCTTCAACCGATTTTGTTGAAATTATGCAAGCATATGTATACAGCGTGACAATACAATATTATAATGACATGGAGCTTATCTCATGCTGGAGCTGGAAGGTGGCCATAGGAACTCTGTAAAGAAACGTCGCAACATCATCGAGTTGGGACTCGTTTGATTTGTCTCGAGGCATTCCAGTAAAAGCTTGTTTTTAAAAAGCTTTTTAATTTAATTTATTTGATGTGTACTAAATATAATCTTGTAATATTCTATGTGGCACATGGTGTTAATATTGAGTTACAACACAGACATAAGTAGGTACAAATAAAATACCCAAACTTACCCTAAAACTAACCTTAGTTTTCTCAGAATCAACATTTTCTAACCTGGGTTAAATGGGGGCTATAAAATCCAAAAAAATAAAACCTCTCATTTAGCGACAAATTACTAATTTTACTTTACATATTTATCTGATTTAGTTAGAATATTTTACTCTCAGCTGCGGAAACATTTGATTTTCTACTGGAATTATAAAGTTGTTACTTCAAACAGCATTCCGTTTAATACCTACCTATTTTTAGACATTAGACCAGTTCGCCCACCACTATAAGTTTATTCGCCTCCTATAGTCCTTTCTACGTACCATTCATATTTGTATTCTGATACTTGAGAAATGTATATGGTATATCTATGTGGGTAAGTTGATTCTGTAATTCTTGTGAATTCGTTCATCTAACTCTTCAGCCGTCAGCTAATTCTTGTGTTTCGGTAACAGATAACGAATAGAAAGCGACATCATTCCTATTCTTCCATAGGTGTTGTAAGAGGTGACTAAAGAAGCAAAGTCCGAAAAACAACATCTTTGCAAAGAGAAGTAAAACTTGAAACAAATTCAATTCAAACAAACATTCATGACGAAGCGTGGCTCTTCAGTGGGAGAGCCACGCTTCGGCATGAATGGGCCGGCTCGACCGGAGTGATACCACGGTCTCACAGAAAACCGGAGTGAAATTGTGCTTGCGCTGTGTTTCACCGAGTGAGTGAGGGTCCCGGAGGCCCATACCCCAACCCCTTCCCCTATCTCCCCCATCCCCCGACTCCACGCCCCCCCCCATCCCCCAAAGGCTGGCAACGCACTTGTGACACCTCTGTTGTTGCAGGTGTCCATGGGCGCCGGTAATCGCTTACCATCAGGTGATACGTCTGCTCGTTTGCCCGCCCATTCCAAATTAAAAAAAATCCTATACCAACTCGTCTGACCAGCGTCGTATAGAAGGCCTAAGACTACTTTTTAAGGAGAGACCTGTGTGCAGCTTTTTGTTGAACAGATTATTGAAGGTTGTTGATATGTGATATAATAGCAAGTTACAATTATGTCTGTAAGGAAATATATGATGTCACGCAGTTTAGATTTTTTTATTTTTGCGAAAGAAAATTATTCCGTAGGTACCTACCAAGAATTATACTTTGTCCATTCGTTTATTTTCTTTTTGACAGCTCACGCCTATAAATTACCATATTTTTTTTCGGAATTATGTACTACAGTAATGTCGTACTTTATTGACGGTACTTTAGTGAAGTGGTCTGTGCATAACAAACAACCACAGACTATAAAACAGTACTTGAAACACGATAAATCTATCATAAGATAAAAATAATTTGACTTCATGTAAGTATTTTTTCTGTAAATTTAATTAAAAAGGAAATAAAAATAGTATCTATGACTCCAAGATTGAATTTTTGCAAGGAATCAAGTCGAAATCTTAGAATTTAGGATCAAACCAAGAGTAAAGAACAATAACTCTGTTCATTCATCTAATTTACAGATTTATTATTTATATTTTTGTTTATTTCTTACATAATATAAAAAACTAATAAAGGAATAATTAATATTTCAACAAAAATATTTAATTAAATCGATTGAAAGTTCTTCATAAATAAAATCGCTATTCGTTTCACATCGAATCGGTAATGGGTGAGGGCGTCACTAATTTCAAAATTTCTTGAACTGTCAAAAAGAAAATAAAGAAATGGACAGAGTATAATGCATAGAATCGACCGTTAGGTATATGTTCTTGAGAGTGCAGACTGTGGTATTATTCTAATAAATATAATCACAGTAATTAAAGTTATTCGAATCCAATGAAAGTGTGGGCGAAAGATCTGTTATTACTGCATGCACGTACTTTCGAAAGCAGAGCTGTTGATAAATTCCGATTTTCTTAATGATTTCAAACCTGTTTATTCCGTTAACTGGGTTATTGTACTTCGGCCAAGTTTTGGAACAGGAAAGTGCGAGATTCATTCTGTCAGTTCAGACAGAATAATCACAAATTTTAACAAAAAAAAAACCGACTTCAGTCTGGACCAAATTTAAATGGGACCACACATGAAGCACCAGCTTTCAAACAAAAAAAGAATCATTAAAATCGGTTCATCCAGTCTAAAGTTATGAGGTAACTTACATAAAAAAAACAGTCGAATTGAGAACCTCCTCCTTTTTAAAAAGGGACCGTGAAATATTGAATGTTTTGTCTCTCTCACCGGTGATAAATGCCAAAATCCACCCTGATATTATGATGGGCTAAGGTTTCTGAGTGTGTGTTTGTATGTTTGATACTTCTTGAGGCTAAATCGGCTGGACTAATTTTGATGCAATATATAGCTTGGCAGTAGCTGAAACAGTGGAGTTGCACATGATTATGTTACTATTTAAAATATTAGGTGTCCCCAAACGATGAGCAAGGAATTGAAATACATGTAAATTTCTTAATGACAATGTGGGCGCAGCGAGTATTTAAATGTGAAAAACATTATTCTAACTATGATAAAGTTACTAAGTATCATATATTTTTTGTTTTTTTTTAAATGGGCAACCCCGCATTAGGAAAAATAAACATCCTGTGTCGCGGGCGACTTTACAGACAAAACGGTGTGTCCGTTTTATGTATGTCTGTTTATTAACACCCAAACTCAGAACAACAATTTGTGGATCACACAAAGTGTTGTCCCGTGTAGGATTTGAACCCACAACACTTGGCGAATTGGCAGGCGGCGTGGCGACCGCCTAAACCACTAGGCCAACCGTGCAGTATATATTGTAAACGGAATTTAGATTATAAACTAGGGCACGTCGTGCAATGAAATTTTAACAATATGAAGTAATTTCTTGGTAATAGATGTTTTTGTTTATAAATATTCTAAGGAAATCTATGTTTCACAAGTTAATATTATAGTACGAGTGCATTCGTGGTTAACTTACTTAATTGTCTGTTTCTAGAATTATTGATCGTGGGCTTAAAAAGACTTGCGTTTCATTATTCTACCACAAGCAAAGGATTCACTAGAAATATACCTTTTTAGTTTAAAAAAAAACCGGTCAAGTGTGCGTTAGACTTGCGCACTGAAGCTTCCTATTTATTTTTATATTTGAGTTGATTGAATGAAAGGTAAATTGCGGTTTACGATTTATGAGGTATTGAAAAAAAACTACTTACTAGATCTCATTCAACCAATTTTCGGTGGAAGTTTGCATGGTAATGTACATCATATATTTTTTTTAGTTTTATCATTCTCTTATTTTAGAAGTTACAGGGGGCCCCATACACAGTATAGTTCTTATAGTTTCGGAAAAAAGTGGCTGTAACATACGGAGGGACAGACAGACAGACATGACGAATCTATAAGGGTCCCGTTTTTTTCACATTTGGCTACGGAATCCTTAAAAAGGCTTTTCGGTTATTCTTAAATTTGTATTACGGGGATGTCAAACTGATTTCTAATACGATTGGTATCTTCTTCAAGGAGGGACGTTTTAGTCCGTGGCGGTGCCAGACGTTTTCTATGACGCCTATACGTCATTATCTTCTGCTGGTCAGTGGTTACCTACATTTACTTGCGCAGTGTTTTTTTCTCGTATATTCCAAACGCTGTTCCCGCTACATAATTATCTATACCGCAGTACTAGCAAATTTATAAGGTTTATTCCATTTTATACAACGCCATAATCACCCCATTACGGTTGACATGCGATTGACGTCAATCTAGGGGACTGTACAGTCTGTACACTGCAATCATGTTTCGTAAGTGGTAACGATATTTGATTACGTTCCGTTTTATTCCAACAAAGATAACAATAATATTAATAGTTAACTTGTATCATTAAAAGGGAAACAAATGATGAAATGTCCATTTCTTAAAAACAGAACTTTAATAGGAATTATAACATATATGATAGACTTGTCTTGTCCTGCACAATGTGAACAATTCTGGATATAAAAAAAGTCTGGAAATTTTCAAAAATTACATTGGCTAGAAAAGTACAGATGATCTGTCTGTTCTGGATTAATATTAAAAGGTAGATTAATATTTATTTATTTACTTGAAGTTACTGTCATGCACCCTTGTCTGAAATTTCATCTTTTTAGTGCATTGAACTCTTTGACTATTCTTCAGTTAGAGTTTTAATTATGTATTGTTTTTCTTTTCATAGATAACGTTTTGTGAAATATAGGACTGAGAATATATTTACTTCGCTGGTATAGAAAAAGTACGCAAAAATTTGAAAATTAGGCAAAAATATTTTTCTAAAGATATCGACAATATAATCTACTGTATATTTTTAAGTGAATAACGTATCATCTGTTTATTATATATCGAAGGTTCTTTAACCTTGGTGGTATATTTATAATAATCGTCCGTTCAATCGATGGTTTTACCATCAGCAAAACAAGGGGAATGACATGTTGTGTAAATAACCTATCAAAATAGTATTCAAAGTTTTAATTACTTAATCATGTTACAAAAAAATATGTTAGGGGTTTTTCTGAGTAACAAGAAAAAACATGTAATTTGTGTACACATCTTAGTACAAATTGTCGAGCAAAAAGTTTAGATTTGCATTTAAGCGCATTTAAACTGTTTCTCGAATCTTTACAATCGTTATTAGACTCCGTTTTATAGTGATCTAATAGCTTTATTGATACTGTTACGCGTTAATATAATAATAGGTAATAGCACTCTCAGACATTATGACTGATCATAAATAATTCATTACTTATTTACATTTGTTCTCGCCCCTGCTTTACGAGTTCGAAGGTACCAGGAGCCAATAAATGTACAGAGGTTTTCGCAGTAGAGCTGTTCACTTGCACAACCGGTCACGTCGCTGTGCCGCACACAGCATTGAAAATTACGTCATGCATTTTATTTAGCCTTATGTAGTGCTCTGGTACCTATCTATACTTACGCACGGCGAGTAAGTCACGATGCAACTCCTACGTGCTACTGCCTGCCTGGTACTTCAGAAACCCGAAAGGACTCAAAAGGATCCTTATTGCGCGTCTTATTGTTTTCTTTTTTGCTTTGTATTTTATTGTCATAAAAATTATAAGTTGAATTAACACTAAAAGTGTTTTTTTTTTAGTATTCATCCTTTGCCCTTTCGTGATTCCTTAGGTTATTTTTTACGTGTTTTTAGGTTATGTGTGCATTCTGCTTTATTAAGGTCGTTAAATGACCTTAGTAGGTTTTTTTTCTAAGACCTTGATTCGGTCCGTTTAATCTTTAACATGTTATGACCACACACCATCTATTTTTTTTCAAAAGTTGCTTCATTGATTCTTATCGTTTTATAAATAAAGGATCTGTAAATATGTTTACGCAATGCCCTTCGGATCATTAAATCAACATTGTAGAGTCGTAAAAACGGCTAAAACGTGTAGTTCACATATAGCTTACAAGTACATTTCACAAAAACGATTTTGTTTTAATATTTAACAATTAAATTAATTACACTGAGCAGAGTTGCAACTAAAATGCATCACCAAAGTCGTCGACCCAAAGGATAATATTCTTTAGAAAACTTACATAAGGTTGATTTTGGGTTCATTTTTTTTAGTTTACTAAAATTTATCGTCAGCTCAACCGAAAGACGTCCACTGCTGAACATAGGCATCCCCCGAGGCTCCCCACAACAATCAGTCCTGTGCTGCCCGTACTAAAATTAAGACTTTTTAATGGAATACGCAAACGAGCTGACATATAGCCTGATGGTAAGTGATTACCGCCGCCCATGGACACCCGCAACAACAGAGGCGTCACAAGTGCATTGGCTGCCTTTGTGGGATGGGGAGGGGTATGGGCCTCAGGTATCCTCACTCACTCGGTGAAACTCAGCGCAAGCGCTGTTTCACACCGTTTGAAGCCGTAGTATCACTTCGGTCGAAGCGTGGTTCTCCCACACTTTGCAGTGTACAAACAAGTAAAATTTTAACAAAAACAAAAACCGACTTCAATGTTCGACTCGATTTCTCTTATATGCCATCATCAGATCTTAGTGTCCTTATCATGGTACCACCGTTAAGATATCTCCTTTCCATTAAAAAAAGAATCATCAAAATCGGTTCATAAACGACGAAGTTATCCGCGAACAAACTAACAAACAATAAAAAATAAATAAAAAAAAACATAATATACGGTCGAATTGAGAATCTCCTCCTTTTTTCAAGTCGGTTAACAAATACGAGACTACGATTACCCAGCGACATGAGTAAAGGTAGGGTAGATAGGAGTTAAACTTTGTATAGTCAAATGAATATCCGCATTTCTCAAGGTTTCTCTTCAAGTTTGCTTACGTCGAAGTACAGTGATTACGGTATATTATTACGGTGTATTTAAGAAGGAATTCGCCACAATGATGCAGCAGCTCAACTCCAGCATTGTCGGCATTGTCAAGAAGGAGCTGGCACCGATTAAAAACGAAGTGGCCGAATTAAAAACGTCTTGGTCGTTCCACTGTCAGGAGTTTGAAGATTTCCAGGGCCAACATTCGGACATGAAAACTACTATGAAAAATTTGGTAGACGAGAACAATAAGCTAAAAAATATTGTAACAGACATGGACCAAAGGTTAAACTACCTGGAACAAAAGACAAGGTCAAACAATCTTGAATTACAGTGCCTACCTGAAACAAAGCAGGAGAATCTTTACACAGTTATCAAGCAGCTCGGAGAGGTGGTGGGAGTTAAAATCAAGGACGACGATATCCTACACAGTACTCGCGTAGCCAAATCGAACACAAATAATTCTCGCCCACGATCTATAGTCGTGCAGTTGTCATCTACAAGGATCCGTGATCACTTTCTGGCATCTGTAATGGAATTTAATAAAAGGAACAAAGATAATAAACTAAATAGCTCTCATCTCGGACTGGACAACAAAAAAAACCCAATTTATGTTGTGGAACACTTGTCTCCTTCCAACAAAAGTTTACATGCTGCAGCCCGAATTAAGTCCAAAGAGCTTGGGTACAAATTTGTGTGGGTGAGGAACGGCAGAGTTTTTGTAAAGAAGAGTGAAGACTCAGAGCACATTCTTATGCGGAATCTGGACTCCTTAGCCAAGCTAAAATAAAACATTTTTATATATTTTTTAAACTTTTCTTCTTTTTCTTTTAAATCAATTGGCATGTCATTGCAGAGTATTTTCAATAAAATTCAACAGTATAGAAATATATTACCAAAACTGTCGCGGTTTAAGAACCAAAACAAATGAAGTGCACTGTAAAATCTCATGTAATGACTTTGATATTATTGTACTTACGGAGACGTGGTTGAACAATTCTGTGATGGATGGAGAGCTATTCGACGACCGATATAAAGTCTACAGAAGGGACAGAGAAAGCTTAAGTCGGCAGTCAGGTAAAGAGGGTGGTGGCGTCTTAATAGCAGTAAAGAAAGTGTTTCAAACCGAACGCGCCAAGAAATTCGAAAGTAGTTGCGAGGACCTTTGGATAATTGTGGATTTCCCTGGGACTGCACCCGACCGTCGACTGGCTCTCTGTGCAGTATACTTACCTCCGCCTGTTTGCCGTCCTCTTTTGGAAGAATATGTTAAACACTGCAACGCAGTATTTGAGCAAATAAAAGACACGGAAGTATTTTTGATAGGAGATTTTAATTTGAGTCAAATACAATGGTCAACGCTTGCCAGCGCAGGCCAAAATATGAGTCTACCAGTCACTAGCGAGATATTTCTTGACTTTGTTCATGTAAATAATCTTATTCAATTTAACACTATTAAAAATTCAACGGATCGTATTCTAGATCTCGTATTGTCTACTTGCCCGTCATGTGCCGTAACCAAGAGTGAGAGTGAAATAACACGTGTAGATCCATATCACCCACCTCTAGATATAACAATTTCATTTGAAACGGAAGCAAAGCTACCTTACAATAGTAATAATTCAAGACCAAATTTTTATAAAACCAATTATCGGTTAATTCGCGAATACTTAGAACGACAGGATTGGGAACAACTTTTGCCAAATCACTACAACGTGGACGATATGGTAGACAAATTCTATAATATTCTTGCAATAGCCATTAAAAATTATGTACCTAGCACTAAACCAAAAAACAGCAAATTTCCTCCGTGGTTTAGCCGTGACTTAATAAAGTTAATTAAAAATAAAAATAGTATACGCAGGCGTTATTTAAAATATAAAAATCCTTTAGATAAGATTGAATTGACATACCTTAAGAAGAGCTGTAATAGACTCTCAACTGTATGCTATAATGATTACATTAGGAAGAAGGAAGACGAAATATCTAATAACCCAAAATTGTTCTGGGCTCATGTAAAATCAAAACGTGGAAGTTCAAGCCTTTACCCAGCTTCCATGACATATGAAACCACGACAACTTCTGACGGCACTGAGATTTGCGAATTGTTTTCAAGTTATTTCTCCTCAGTATACAGCGTCGATGAAATTGATTCAACAATAGTATCAAACTCCGATGCGCTGCAATTTTTGCATCACTACAGTATGGGTTTAGCAAATATTAACATCGAAAGCATTTTTTTAAGCAAGAAACTTAAAAGTTTAGACTGTAGGAAGGGTGCGGGACCGGACGGAATCCCACCAATTTTTATCGTCAATTGCGCCGCTGAACTGGTACGCCCTCTATTAATTATTTACAACAAATCGTTATCCTCAGGTATATTCCCATGTAAATGGAAACTGGCAAAAGTTGTACCTATTTTCAAATCACAAGACGATAAATTGATCTCCAACTATAGGCCTATCTCTATTCTGTCTGTTTTTGCAAAGATATTTGAATCAATGATTTGTCCATTTATGCAGAATCAGCTAAAGCCATATCTTACAGATTATCAGCATGGTTTTGTTCCATCTCGGTCCACAACCACAAACCTAGTTCTATATACTGAATTGTTGACAAATGCAATTGATTCTGGGGGGCAGGTAGATGTAATATTCACGGATTTCAGTAAAGCATTCGACAAAGTCCCTCACAAGTTACTAGTAAACAAATTAAGAGCATATGGCGTCACTGGAGCTGTTCTCGAATGGATAAGATCATACTTAGAAGATAGGTTTTTCCAAGTAGTTGTGAATGGCTACCAATCTGATGCCCGCGTAATCTCTTCAGGAGTTCCACAAGGATCACATTTGGGGCCTATCTTATTTAACTACTTCATCAATGACATCTTTCGTTGCTTTAAAAACTCACAGATTTTTATGTTTGCTGATGATCTCAAGATTCTTAAGGTGGTGGAAACCGTAAAAGACGCCAGAGATCTCCAATGTGATCTTGATAGACTTGTCGAATGGTGTAAAACCAACGAAATGCACTTGAATTCCACTAAATGTCACCACATTAAATTTACAAGGAAACACAACATTCTACAATCCACTTACTATATCAATGACCACAGATTAGATACAGTTGATGTCATTCGTGATTTGGGCGTGCTTTATGACTCAAAGTTAACGTTTGTCCCACATATCAACAATATAGTTCAAAGAGCCTCTAGAATGCTGGGTTTCGTCTTGAGAAATTGTAGGTCATTTCGCAGTATTAAGACAAAAATGATTCTGTACAACAGTTTGGTAAGGAGTATACTAGAATATTGTAGTGTAGTATGGAGACCCCATTACGCAGTTCACACCTTACGTCTGGAGCGCGTGCAGAAACGATTCATTTGGCATTTAGCGTTTTCAAAAGGAATCGCTAAAAAAGTTAGATCATACCACGATAGGTTAAAACATTTTCAAATAAACTCACTTGACAAGCGTAGACGCCTAAACGATGCAATGTTCGCAATAAAAGTTCTTAAAAATAAAATAGACTCTTCGCCTTTACTAGCTTTATTTAACTTTCGGGCCCCATCGAGAATACCACGCAGTTGTATCACTCCTCTCTACCCGCCACTAAGGAGGACGGCTTTGGGTGCCAATTCTCCTTATATAAGAATGTGCAAAGTCATTAATGCTTGTGGTGACTGTATAGACCTAAACAATGACCCGCAATTCAAAATAAAGCGAACTATCTCTAATCTCCTTCCACAGTAGAATACTACTTGGTGGTACGGTCACTTTTGTAAGTGCAAAATGTTACTTTTGTGATTATTGATTTTTTCCTGTACAATTAACATCAGATATGTGGTGTTTACCTGTAATTGTTTGTTACACTTGAATTAATTGTAAGTTATGTATTATTCATGTAATAGTGTAAACAAATGTTGGTAAACCTAATAAATAAATAAATAAATAAATATTACTGGGTAATTTGGTGAAGTGATACTCGTATATACGTAAAGTGTGCATTGATGACGTTGTGTGTGCGTGCACACTAGTTCACGGCCCGTTTAACACATCCTTGGAGACGGATTTATTGTGGTTTATATCCGTACTGAAGAAATATAATTAGTATTATGCCAGTACCCATGTTCAGATGGAAAAACTTAACAAGACAGAAATGTGTTTTTTGAGTTCAATTGTCTCGGGGTTTTAAGATCACGATTTGCTAACTCTTGACTTTAAAATAATATTTTGATATAACGCCTTTTGCGAGTGGCGTGTGTACATACCAACCCCCCTAGCCAAGTAGATATACTACAAAAGTGTTTATAGAACAGTGTATGAGAATGACGTCTCTCAACGCTATTGGTCACGTGGTCAAAACAAAATACAAACATATAAAGCAACTAGCTGACCTACGCAACCTCGTTTGCGTCCAAACTACCATCCCCCGTTTTAACCTCAAAAGGGGGTTGATTTTTAAAGATACATTATTAGTACACCTCTACACCATCTATAGAGCATACATTTTAAATTTCAAGTCTCTTACTTCAAAAACATAGGACTTTTATACAAACGGCAAACCCCCGTTTTACCCCCTTAGGGGTGGAGTTTCGTAAAATCCGTTCTTAGCGGATGTCTACACCCTATAAGGAACCTACCTGCCAAATTTCAAGTTTGTAGGTGTTATAGTTTCTGAGATTTCGTGATTAATAAGTGAGTGGTATTTCGCTTTTATATATATAGATATAGATATAGATGTTAGTGATTGCAGAAAAAGAATAGACGAGAAACACTTGCATCTTGGCTAGGAGGGCAGGTTCTATATTTTATGGAAATATTATTTAAGAGTGTGGTGTGTGTATGCTGGTGGTTTACTATATGAATAAATAAAAGAAAACAACAGTATATTCCTTCTGTTATCTCCTAAATTCAGGAAAAAATAAATACTTACTTGAAAATAATGACTTGGCGAAGACATACTTTTTAATAAAATGTTAAAGCTAACTAAATATGTACAAAATCAGTGAAATGGTAATATCAAAAAAATAATATAATTGTCATTAAAAAATTAATCATTTTTTTGTTTTTGTTTTAAAAAAGACAACTCCCGCATTAGGAATAAACATCATGTGTCGCGGGGGACTTTACAGACACTTACAATAGAAACAGAACACAACAGAACTTTACAATTTGTGTATCACACAAAGTGTTGTCCCGTGTAGGATTTGAACCCACAACACTTGGCGAATTGGCAAGCGGCGTGGCGACCTACTAAACCACTAGGCCAACCGTGCAGTCGTTTGTATTTGACTGAAGTTGTGCCATATAAAACAAATACCTTAGGAGGGCCTTGATCAAAGAGCCATTAGTTGCATAATGATGATGCATCTAATAAAATAAATTACAGATGAAACCCTGACATATTATCAAGTAAAACTGCATACAAGAAAATGACAGACAATATTTATAGAAATAGTTTGTTATATACCTACTTATTTAGACCCATCATCATCATCAGCCTATCGCAGTCCACTGCTGGACATAGGCCTCTCCAATTGCGCGCAATTAATTGAATTTAATTAAATAATTAAATTCAATTATTATACTTTTAACACTTTTATTTTTACACATTTGCATTGTTTGCATTCGCAGTGAGTATGGTGACCACCATAATAATTTAATTAAATAATTTAATTTTCCAATTTAGACCCCTACGTGTGGAAAATTAAGAAATGAGGTTTAGGAACGTCTTCAACTGTATCTAATCATCTAGACTTTATCCTAAATTAATTCACCCATCAATCAAATATAGTTAATATTCAAATGGTATACAAAGAATTCTACTTCGAAATATAATATCATTACTACTGAAAAATTATATTATATTGTATTAAACCCGGTGACGTCACAAGTGCATACTTGATAAGTGTTATCAGAAAGCACATGTTTGATTGTGTACTCGAAGGTGGGTGACGCATGTTGACCTTAATAAGAGCAGCTTGATAAATTGTTGCCATTTATTATAATTTATTCGTACATTATCTGTCAGATGTAGCGATAAAATTGTCCACTTGCATTAACCGGAGGGTTTTATCGATTTCGATATTCATTTATTCGGGGTTTTATTACGAATGATTTGTTTGTAAACGTTACCTTCACCTTGCTTTTTTATATACATACTAGTTGTTGCCTGCGGCTCCGCCCGCGTGTCTGTCGGTTATTGCGGCAAATAGTAGCCTATGTGTTATTCTGATATATAAGCTATATTACTGTAAAGTTTCATCCAAATCTGTTCAGTAGTTTTTGCGTGAAAGAGTAACAAACATCCATCCATCTATCCATACTTACAAACTTTCGCGTTTATAATATTAGTAGGATTTAAAGTTTTTAGCTTCTAGTGATGCTTTTGCATCATTGGGCCTAAAGTTAAAGTTTATATGGAGGTGAAGTGCAAAAACCTTAAAAAGATTAATTATTTTCAAATTTGACCACTGTACTAGTAATATTTAAATATCTGTGCACCATGTACTACAAATGTACTCTTATAATTTTTTTGAAGAATGTTATCTCGGTATGTAATTTCAATAGATTTTATATAGGGTTTTGTATGGAGACTTAATGAATTTCTTTTGTAGAGAGTGTGATTATATAATTTTACTACGTTTGTCTGCTAACATTAAAACCAGTGTAATTATACTTGCACTTGTATTTTGAAGATGAAGTGAAAAAACAGGGAATGTGTTATATCACGTGAACGTTGTAGTATTAACTTGCTCTGGACCTCATCTTTCAGTCAGATTTCACGATAGCCATTGTTGGCAGACGATAGCAAGTCTTTTTTAAAGAGTATGACTGCAGTGATGAGAACATTGAGGTTTTTCTTATACAAAAAATGTTTATTTACAGAAAGTCATTGCAATAAAGTATCTACGACGCAAGGAGATCATAAATCAGTTCAAAATGGATATTAAACCGCTTTCGTAGGCTTCTTGAAATGCGGAAATCAGCCGTGCCAAAAATTCTTACAGATATAATGACAGCAGCCGTTCACTCCATTCAACACATTTCCTTCAAAAGCTTTGCCTGGCAGTAATCGCTTTTATACGATAAGAAACTGCTTCCGCCACGTCTTGTGGTACTAAAATAATTACATAATTTTTTGAATCTTTGTTTTATGATCAACTTTTCGATTACGCATCTTACTTAAATTATGTATATTTTTGTCAAACAAAAACTCAATATTTGTCAGCAAGCCACTCTGGCGATCCAATAGGGCTCGACCCTCGTAATCTCTGTCTATTCCTGTTACCTGCAAGAATACTTAACTCCATTTGTATTGTTGACTGCTACTACATTGGATTATTAAGTTTTCTTCTAACTCATGCTTAAAAAATGATGCTAATTTCATATTAGTAATTAAAAATTGCACTCTAATAAACTGATAGAATATTTGATCTCTAAGAAACATCACCTCTGTGCGAAGTGCGTTAAAGTAAATAAATCAGACGGACTTAAGAAAAATACAGCAATATTAATGTACAGATATCCGTTGGACCTACAAAATAATTTGTTTTACTAACTTCGCTTTTGTGCACCAAGCTTAAGATGCTATCATGTTAAGACTGTGTCAGTCTCTACAAAGGCACGCTATATATTGGTCTAGCGGTTGACGTGTGCGACTGCTGACCATGAAGTCTTGGGTTCGATTCCCGGGTCGGAACAACTGTTTGTATGATCTACAAATATTTGTTTCGGAGTTTGGGTGTTTTCTATGTATAATATGTACGTATTTACAAAAAAAAAAGTATATATGTATTTTTATCAGTTGTCTAGTACCCATAACACAAGCTCTGCTTAGCATGGGACTAGATGGCGATGTGTGTTAGATGTCCGAAATATTTATTTATTATTATTATTATTTATACTTAATAACTATGTATTTACCCTCCCATTATCTTGTCTAAATACATTTTTGTCTCTCTCAATAATTCTCTTTATTCGGTGTTCGTTGCGCAAATTGAAATGTACTGTTATTTAATTTAAGGTGTCCTTTTCTACCTAATAATCCACGACAGTACAAACAGAACTCATAGTTCCATTAGCCGGATTTAGTGGTTTATTTTCGAGTACAATCGTAATGGGTAAACACTTATCACTTCATTTTATAAATAAAAAAATTCCAAGCAATGGCTTCTAAAACAGCATATATTAAAGATAAATAAATAAATTAAATTAAAAAGCTTTTTAAAAATAAGCTTTTATCGGAATGCCTCGAGACGAATCAAACGAGTCCTAACTCGATAATGTTGCGACGTTTCATTACAGTGTTCCTATGGCCACCTTCCAGCTCCTGCATCAAATCAGCTCCACGCCATTATAATATTGTATTGTCACGCTGTATACATACGCTTGCAAAATTTCAGCAAAATCGGTTGAAGATATCTGCTTCAAAATTGAGTTGCAAGATTCCACCCGAACATACAAGCATACATACATACATTGCAAGTTAATAAAAAGCTTGTAAAAAGGCCGTATATGACTGCACGGATGGCGTTAGTTAGTTTGTGATGGGTTCGATCTACATCTATCTTAATATATATATTTCTTGTGTGCGTGTGTATGTGACTGAACTCCTCCTAAACGACTGGACCAATTTTGACGAAATTTATTGTGTGTGTTCAAGGGGATCTGGGAATGGTTTAGATTCACAAAAACGACTGGACCGATTTTGATGAAATTTTTTGTGTCTAAAAAAAAAGCAAAACAACGTTTGCCGGATCAGCTAGTATTATATAAAGGCGAAATACCACTCACTTATAATTCACGAAATCTCAGAAACTATAACACCTACAAACTTGAAATTTAGCAGGTAGGTTCCTTATAGGGTGTAAACATCCGCTAAGAACGGATTTTACGAAACTTCACCCCTAAGAGGTAAAACGGGGGTTGGAAGTTTGTATGAAAGTCCTATGTTTTTGAAGTACCTAAGAGTCTTGAAATTTAAAATGTATGCTCTATAGATGGTGTGGAGTTGTACTAATAATGTATCTTTAGAAATAAACCCCCTTTTTGGGTTTAAACGGGGGATGGTAGTTTGGACGCAAACGAGGTTGTGTAGGTCAGCTAGTATTATATATGATACGAATAAATTGTGGTTCTGTGTCTGGGTGTTCTCCACGATACAGGATATTTTTGCCGCCTGCGTGTATGTTGGTTATCGCTGTAGAGTAGTCTAAGTCCTGTCTCAAGAATCGGAGTATGTCTGTCCTGAATTTCATTGAAATCGGTGTACCTATCAGTTTAGACGTGCTAGTATAACGGACACGGTCACTTTGTAATTTATGGTATTAGTATAGATTTGGAGGTAAAAATTATATAGTCTAGTGTAATGTTTTTTTTACAAGTTATAACATCGAACACTTAACAATAATAAATAACTTGGTTTCTCGATATATTTCATCAGTCACACTGTTTGGGAGACAATCGCTTCTAAGTACCTACGTATTTATGATCAGCCTCCATTACTTGCAGTCCTCGCCAAAACAAAGATAAATGCTTTTGCGAATTTCTCGTATAATGTAAAGCGATCTAGTCGATTTATTGGATTTATGTTCAAGTAATACAGGCTATTAGTGCCTAGGCACACGCGACCTTTGCGATCAATACGAGATTTACATTTGACCTTAACATGGATTATTGAACTTTTGTACAGATAAATCTAAACTAATACATATATTCATTTTAAATTATTTGCACTGACTAATTGATTGATTTATTAACGCAGAACCTAATCCGCTGGTGCTACAAACTTGAAATTTTAATAACTGATAGTTTTTAATACTTTATTATTGATATAACTGTATGTATTATTATAAATATTAATAAGTTTTAATATTCATTTGAGCTCTTCTTTCTAAAAAGTATAAGTTTATAGTGTGATGTACATGTAAATAAATGGCTTAGAAAAATTATGTTTAACAATGAAATCGGGACATGATTCGTTCATTCGTTTCGGTATAAGATCGCGATCTTCTTTTTCATAATAACGAACATTGTGTAATAATTAGCATCAAAAGAAATGAAAGCGTACCTGAATTTTGGATAACCTTGTTTTGGCCTTGCAAGCCATTGTAATCTACTTACCTATTCCTCCAAATTATAATCTTATGACTATGGTGCAATCATCTCTTGATCTGTACATAATAAAATACTTTCTCACAATTGTGAAGGTTTGCAACGGGTTTTAATAATCATAGCCGAAGCATGTGTCATGATAGATGAAAATTTCACCATCTGGTCCAAACGTTTAACATCGGAGTATTATGTAAAATAAACGATAAAATATTTTCTAGAGGTTTTCGAATGAATAGAAATCATAAGGTAATGAACTAACGATTGGAATGTAGAGGCCTAGATATTGTTACGTGTTAGGGTTCGATTTATTTGAGAAAGAAGCCTTTTGACGTGTTAAAGAGACTTTATTAAAACCATTATTAAAATCACAATACTACTCCGAATTACAATCCTTAAAGGTCGCCGAGGTCGCTAGGTTGATCGCTGATATCACTTCGATGTTTATCTCACTATAGCTCAAACTGAACTGAACTGCCTGCTCGCGAGACGCTCTATTTATACTCATATTATTATTATTCTTCCATTTCTAGATAATATACGAGAGTCGTCTAGTAAAAACGCTAATAAAAATAATCGAAGTTAATAATAATTAGGCAACAACCAATCGATATCCGACACTATGCATATAGAAATAAGGTCCATTATTCCTTGCCTCAGGAGATCAATAAGAAATGTGTGTGTATTTGTGTGCGCAGATAAGGCTTGAAGATTATGATTCGTAACAATATGTTCAAACTGTAGCATCTACTTACCTAATGTGCGGCATTAGGGATCCAAGATGTGCAAGTGGGATTCAAAACCTCATTTCCAGTTGATTCATGAGCACTTCTCATGAATCAACTGGAAATGAGGATTCAGTGAACACTGTTTAAGGGCTGCTATCTCTAAAATTTCGAAACCAAGACAAGAAGTGCAATACCCCTTGATTTTAGACTTCAAAACTCGGATACGTCAATAGTCTTAAATTTAGTCAACATAAAAAGAAAATGTTGAAATAGCCCTAAATTATTTATTTTCAATCACACGTTATTGCCAGGACAAGGTTTGTGTACAATAAAAATAAAAAGATAACGGGAAAAGTCCATTTTTTTGTCCGCGACTGTACACCGCCCGTGGGAAGCAGAGACAGATATGTAAATATGGTGGTACGAAGTTCGCCGGTTTAGCTAGTTACTAGCTGACCCGGCGAACTTAGTATGCCGGGGATTTCGGATGTAATAAATCGATCTAGCTGGGATTCATTTTTAGAAAATTTACCGGAAAAAACCTGTCATCCAGGTACTTCGTGTTTAAGTGCATACTAAATCAAATTTTAAAATAATGTCACTTAAGTAAACTAAATACATTTATAAGAATATTTTTTACAAAACCAGGACACTATATTACTGTTCTATTTTATTATTTTACCTACACAATATATATCAGCATATGACGCTAAAACACGCGACGAATATGAGCTTTTGCCGTAATTAATTAAGACAACTCGCTGAGTGTGACGTGTAAGCTGGCAGTAATTGCAATGCGACGTGTTTTAATTACGACCGAATATGCGAAAATGTAAGTAATTTCATATTTTAATCATTTAAATTGTTTTATTATTGTAGTGAAATATACTAGAGGAGTGTAAGTTTACCACTATTACATCAACAGCTTTTAACAGTCCACTGCTGGACATAGGCCCCGCCTTAGAAACACAATTAACAATTATTTAGCAGTATAACAATCACAATTTATCAATCTATACAAACAAATAAAATTAAAGTGTCTGTTTGTAATTTTAAATCAACAACTTCTCACTAAATGCATATGAAAGTATATACGGTACATTATGTTAAAAAATCATTAAATTTTTTTTGTCTGTCAGTTTTGTTTGATAAGGCTAATCTCTTCCGAAATTGTTCAAAAATGCAATGGAGGACTTCTTCAAGACGCTGCACTGGAAAGAGCGCGGCATCAACATCAATGGCGAATACATCTCTCACTTGCGATTTGCAGAAGACATCGTCATCTGGGCAAAGACGCGGCAAGACCTACAACAGATGTTGAATGACCTGGCTGACTCTTCTCTACGCATCGACCTACGAATGAACTTGGACAAGACAAAAGTCATGTTCAATGAACATGTTATACCGGAACTGGTTGCGGTACACGGCGCCGTCCTCGAAATTGTTCAGAAATATGTTTACCACGGACAGACTTTGCAATTAGGTAGAAACAACTTTGAGAACGAGATGAACAGGATCCAGCTGGGTTTTGAAGCGTTTGGGAAGCTTCGTCGGGTTTTCACATCCTCGATTCCACAGTGCCTAAAGGCGAAAGTCTTCAATGAGTGCGTCCTACCCGTAATGACATACGGAGCCGAAACGTGAACACTTACGGTACGGCTGGTCCACAAGTTTAAAGTCGCTCAGCGTGCTATGGAGAGGGCTATACTCGGCGTTTCTCTAAGGATCGTATGAGAAACGAGTTGTTCCGGCAAAGAACCAGGGTCATTCACATAGCCCAAAGGATTAGCAAGCTGAAGTGGCAGTGGCCTGACCATTTTTGCGGTAGAACCGATTACCGTTGGGGTAAACGTGTTCTTGAGTGGAGACCGCGTCTCGGCAAACGTAGTGTAGGACCTCCACAGGCCAGGTGTAGTGATGATTTGCGCAAAACGGCTGGCAGAAGCTGGATGCGAGAAGCCGAGGATCGAACTAAGTTTCGTGAAATTGGAGAGGCCTATGTCCAACAGTGGACTGCGATGGGCTGATAATGAATGAATAACCGTGGGACCGTTAACCGTGGGAGAGCTACGCTTCGGCATGAATGGGCCAGCTCGACCGGAGTGATACCACGGCCTCACAGAAAACCGGTGTGAAATAGTGCTTGCGGTGTGTTTCACCGAGTGAGTGAGGATACCGGATACCCATACCCCAATCCCTCCCCCTATCTTCCCCCTCATCCATTTCCTAAAGGCCGGCAACGCACTTGTGACGCTTCTGGTGTTGCGGAAGTCCATGGGCGGCGGTAATCGCTTACCATCAGGCGATACGTCTGCTCGTTTGCCCGCCCATTCCATAAAAAAAATGAATAAATAAACCTAACCAAAATGATTCATTCAACAACTTCATTTTAAATTGTTAGATTTACCTGTACCTGTGGCGTTAAAAGCGTTTTTAACTAATTAACCAACTCTCGTTAACCACATTTAACCCTTCTATGTATCTCTAGAGACCCTCCTTAATAGCATTCCAACGGTATAAAAGTAATGACGCAGTACAATACAACTGAAACAAAAGGTAAACATGTTGGTGTGTGTGCAAATCGAGAGTTTATAGTAAGTTACAACTACAACACAGCTGACGCACACACTGACAAGACTTTTGGACACAATTTTTTTTAACACTCACACATATTTGACATTCTTTTAGATGTAGTCATCTGAGGTTGATTGCCGTGTTCTTCAGATTTTACTGAATTTCAACTCCCACCTGCCCTTGGTGAAATATTATGAGATTTAACTAAAATCTCATGATATCGCCTCGCCCAGACCCTCGTTGTGAACACAAGTGAGATTATCTGAAGAAACTTTTTCTATTATACATATACATTATTTAATATAGGTCATATTATTGAAAGTATGCAATCGGAAGTATCAGATGCTCATAAACCTATGTTTTCTATTAGGTAATATATGCCGAGACCCTTCTCCTCCATATGAGATTTAATGAGATTAAACTTAACCTCTCACATAATAAATGGCTGACGAAAAGATCCTATAAAAATCTAAAAGAACCACAATAGCTTTAACTGCACACTGTGATATAATTGTCCAATTAAAGAGAAAAATTCAGCCACTTCTTAGAAATACTAAACACTGCAGCTAAATAAATCGCTTAAGTACGTAGAAGCCTGGTGTCTTTAACCGTTTTATAGGTTAAATGATCCTGATTTGTCGCAAGCCTATCCACTATCTGTAGGCTTTTAAGACGTGGGAGTCGGTCCCAATCTTAATCCATTTGGCCAACATGAAACGAGTTCATTGCCCTTTGACCTTTTTGACACCTAAATAGACATGGTGTCTATTTAGGTGTATTTTATAAATATATTGGATAAAATGCGATGCGTTTAATTATTTTTGTATCCGAATAAAGTTGAAAACAATTTATATTTATAAACATAGTATAGTTTGCATCATCTCATCAGCCTATCGCAGTCCACTGCTGGACGTAGGCTTCTCCAATTGCACGCCACTTAGTTCGATCCTCAGCTTCTCGCATCCAGCTTCTGCCAGCCGAAACGTAGACACTTACGGTACGCCGTACGGCTGGTCCACAAGTTTAAAGTCGCTCAGCTATGGAGAGGGCTATGCTCGGCGTTTCTCTAAGGGTTTCAGAAACGAGGTGATCCGGAAAAGAACCAGGGTCATCGACATAGCACATAGGATTAGCAAGCTGAAGTGGCAGTGGGCTGGCCATATTTGCCGTAGAACCGATAACCGTTGGGGTAAACGAGTTCTTGAGTGGAGACCGCATCTCGGTAAACGTAGTGTAGGACGTCCACAGGCCAGGTGAAGTGATGATTTGCGCAAGACGGCGCGCAGAAGCTGGATAGTTTGTATAATTATTAAAATTAATGGTGATTATTTGTCTGTGTAATAATGAACTGTAAAATCTAGAAATTCGAGGACCAAATGAAGGACAACCTCACAGCTGACACGTACTTAAAGGTGAAAAAGATGACACCATTAACAAAGGCGATGCTCCACTGACAAGATCGCAATTGGACTAGTCAATGGATGTGCATTACGTCGAGAACCATTCAAACGATTCATTTTAGATGATCACTTTTAGTGAAACCTTTGAATTACCCGACGTTTCGCCTAGATTTGCGGCTGTGGTCACAAGCCGACTGATATTCCAATCGTTAAGACAGGTATGTATACAGCGTGAACAAATACCTGCGTGTCAGATTATAAAAAGAAACTCCATAAAGATTTTATAGAAAACAGTACTTTGTTATTGCCACGGTTGTGAGGAACTTTAGAAAGTGGAAAGGTAACTGGATATTATCTGGTTCTCTGAGGAACAAAAGATGCTATAGTGTACATTGTGTAGCATAAAACAGCCTTTAAGAATAGAATTACTAAGTGTCCTATTTTGTTTTGTACACAAGGAAATGTGTAATGTGTAATTTATTGGTTACGGTCATATTTTAATGGAAATCTTGAGAACGTGAGCCGTACTATTGTATCTACTATGAAAATAACTTCCTCGTTAACACTGCACATGATAGGGAAATCTTATAAAACTAAAAATCAATTAATTTGTAACGATTTTTCAATTCTCTTATCATATAGAATGGTAAGAAGCAAGCGTCAAACCGCTTTTATGAGTAACTACGGTGACTGTCATAATAAGTTTTTTTTTATGTATTAGCCTCTAAAGTGACTCTACTCTGCCTGATGTGGTGTGTGGTGGTGGTCACCATACTCATTGCGAATGCAGACAATGAAGCATGTGGACCGACACTATGGCGGCCTAGTGATGCTTCTGCATCATTGGGCCTCCGGTCTCTCACTCATCAACGAAACACGACAGCACGCATGCTGTCAGTTTAGTTTGGGCTTCTGTAAGAGGGTAGGACCGCCCCGGTCGCGCCGGCTCATTCGTGCTGAAATCAGCGTGGCTTTAATACCTCGATAAATCAATCTCAAAAGTAATTTAATTCGTGCAAATACACCAAACTAATCTTAGCAATAGTTTTTGTGAACTGCATTACTATGAAAATAGTTTTTCTATTAAAATACATATGAAATTTGTGCAAAAACAATTAACCAGACTTAAGATTGTGTGAGTTGAGAATTGAAGCTAAAACAAATTTTCGTATTGATAAGAAAACTTAGCTCTTCGCTTTGTTCGTAGGACGACCGTAGACGACGAGTAAAATCATGTTTTAGATCAAAAGGATTTGTACCTAAGTTATGAAATCAATATCTATTTCAATCTTTAGTATATTACAATGTTATATTCTCGTCTCTAAACTTTTATTATACGCAACAGAGACGAAATAATGTTCCAAACACGTGTAACAAGTCATAGATCTTTATGAAAAGTAAAAATAAACTTCTTAAAATCTACATTAAAACGTGAAGCAAAAACTTTATACTCTTTTTTACAAAAATTATGCGAACGAAGAAGTATGGAGGAGGAGTGCAGAAAACTAAAAATAAAATAAATTGTATTATGGTAGAATACGACCACTGGGCGACTACTGGTACCTTATGATTACTTTTAAATTTTATATATACGTAAGCCGTTCCTCCTTCATTTTCATGTTAAATTGATTTATTTACATAAAAGTTAACACTATTTACAATTACAGAGTTAAAATTAAGGTGGTAAAACTAATGCAGTTTATATGGCAAATTCGTGGTAGAAAAATATCGGCCGAAGTAAACTTTACCAATTTAGCTTTCTGTAGAAGCTTGTTTACCCCACTTTACAAATATTTTCACAATTTTCTTGTGTAAATTTGCACATCGAAAAATCTTAAAAATATTTTAATTAACTCCCTGACAGTTCACTGTCCACGAACCATTTAATATGCTTAATTTAACTATTACTTTATTTTAATTTGGCGGCTAAACTTTACGAGCCAACGAACTGCAATGTAGTTACGAGGTCAAGAACACGGTACACGAGCTATATGAATCTATTCATGAACATTATATATTTCTAAAGAAAGATGTTTAGCTAACGACGGGCTTGACGGTCTGGTAGAGAATGGCTCTGAATGCTACGTCAGAGGTTCCGAGTTCTAATCCCGCCTTTGATGTTCCTACCTTCAAACGAAATGAATTAATGTTTCGAATACATGACACTACTTCGGCGGAAAATAAAACAGCTACATTACGAAACGAAAAGCAGGTAAGATTAGATTTTTCTAGAAATTTTCCAATAATGTTTAACCTAGAATTTAAAAAACATCGATGAAACTGTTATAATATGATACATAAAGGTTTTCCTGATGGGACCGTAAAGTGAATACAAAAACACATCTGTTCAACGTCAACGGTTTATTTATGATTGATCGAATATCGAACATACATCAATAGTATTCACAGAAAAAAGTGCAAAAGAAAACGCTTTAAATCCGTTCATGTTGAAAAATTCTCCGGTCATTGCCCATTAGTACAAGATTTTCTAGATAAATTCACTGCGGTGAAAGAATATGTCCTTAAGCTATTTATACGAAGGATCAGGTTTCCATTGGAATTGGATTAGATCGACGCGTGGAAACTAAGACTGTTTGCTTTCTGGGCCCAGAGTCCAGACGTATTTTGTTCAAGAGAGCTAATAAGATTGGTATTTTCGAAATCTGTACATAAGTGTGATTTAAAAACATAAGTTCTTTTATTTTAAGTGTGTCATCACATCAGATTATCATCGAAATGAAATGAAATGAAATGAAATGAAATCATTTATTCTGCAATTAGGTTACATGAACACTTTTGCAAGTTAAACTTTTTTTGAGCAGATGAGTTCGGCCTTTCCTAACTGGACTAGACTAGACATCATGGATTGCTTTAGTACTTAAGAGACTTACGACACACACAGACACACGGAAAAGACAATGTTTTATTGTTTACACATAGTCGTACGTATGTATGTGTATATTAAGAATATAGTTTAAAAATATTTTGTAATTTCTGCAACTATTTGTTATTTATTTCGAATTGTTAAAATTATCAACCGTAATGTATTTACATAAGAAACCGCAATTCGCAGACGTGCCCTCGATTTACTTGAGAGCTAAAATTATGTCTAACAAAGCCCTTACATATATCTGATTGTCAATGCGGGTAGAATGCATTGGCTTCATTTCAATATAAGCATATTAATAGATAAATATCTATTATTTTAATCAAAACTTCTTCATTTCACACATCTCCCACACGATAGTCTGATAATAAATTAGGCAAAACCTGAGCTATAGTAACCAGGATCATTATACCCAGAAATAGAATAATTGGTCGTGGTCACCATACAACTTTTGATCCGGAGTCCGAATCGAACTCATCACCTCCGGTTTAGCATTCCGAGTGTCACTAAACACTAGCTTAAAATGCCCGTCGTCCCAAAACATAGAATATTTCTCTATTCTGCTGACAACACTAAAGCAGTGCCTTCATTTTAACTTTCTGTTCTCTGAAAGAAAATTATGTTTTTGAACGAATTTTTCAAACAAGTTTTTTTTTCATTGTTATAGTGCATGAAAGCGTACGTCGAGTTTGAAGTATGCAATGGTGCGTACGAGGTGTCGTGTCCAGACGCGAGATGCAGAGTCGGTGCGGCGCTCACACTTGACGAAATAGCCGCGTTGGTGGAGCCTGCTGTTATGGAGAAACATCTCAAGTTTCGACTCAATCATGGTCAGTATTTAATTATAATAATAAGTTTTTAGGTGTCTTAGTTGGTGTAAATCACCATATAGTAGCGGATTAAGTACCTACACGAAGTTTCACTGTCAAATGGACGTCAAAGATAAAGGTGACTAAGGAACAAATTACGAAAGACAACATCGCTGCAAAGAGAAAGAATACTTGAAACATTTTTTTTATAAATTATGTGTAATCCTATCCTACTAATCCTACTCCTGGTTAAATTATAAGCGCGAGTTTGTAAGCATGTATGGATGCTAATGACCTACTCTTACACGTAAAAACTACTGAACGGATTTAGATGTTACTTTATCTGTATATATAAAAGCGAAATACCACTCACTTATTAATCACGAAATCGCAGAAACTATAACACCTACAAACTTGGAATTTAGCAGGTAGGTTCCATATAGGGTGTAGACATCCGCTAAGAACGGATTTTACGAAACTCCACCCCCAAGGGGGTAAAACGGGGGTTGGACGTTTGTATGAAAGTCCTATGTTTTTGAAGTAAGAGACTTGAAATTTAAAATGTATGCTCTATAGATGGTGTGGAGGTATACTAATAATGTATCTTTAGAAATCAACCCCCTTTTGGGTTTAAAACGGGGGATGGTAGTTTGGACGCAAACGAGGTTGCGTGGGTCAGCTAGTCTTATATATAAAATTCTCGTGTCACAATGTTAGTTACCATACTCTTCTGAAACGGCTGGATCGATTTTTATGAAATTTGGTGTGCATATCGGGTAGGTCTGAGAATCGACCAACATCTATTTTTATACCCCTTTTTTTTATGGCAAAACAACGTTTGCCGGATCAGCTAGTAGTTATATATAACTTACACATCAGGATAACACCTAGGCTTCTATTTGTCGTCACAACGTGTAGGGCAAAAGATAGTATTTATAAATGTGAACAATGTAAACAAGCGCATATCATAAATATATTCTACTTATTCAGAACGCCATCGCACTTTGAAGCGTATTTTTCCATTAATAAATAATTGTCACTTTAATTAACGTGTGGTGGAATATTTGGGTAATTAGAATTACTGATTGTTTGTTTCTTTGGTTGAGTTAGCTTATCTTATGAACTACTATTTTGAATTGCAAAATATATTAGTGGTGGATAGCTTATTTGTCGAAGAAGGCCATAAGTTATATAAAATCACGACTATTAGGCACCGAAGATCAATTGGAAAATGTTGGTAAAAGGAGGAAATTTAGTCGTTTTGAGAAATACCAACGAAACTGCAGGTCAGCTGTAGTTGAAAATTTAAAAAATGTTTTAATGTTTGCGTTGTAACCAAATTAGATTCTTCATTAAATATCAATGGTGGTTAAAAGGAAGGTAATATAAACTACTAGTTTTTGCTCGCGGATCCGCCCGCGCGTATGTCGGTTATCGCGATAAATAGTAGCCTATGGGTTATTCTGATGTACAGTGTGTGTGAAAAGAACGTGACCGGCATATTTTTAAATTTTGGAATGCAATTTATAAAAATAAATATTAGGCTGAATAGAGCAATCCTTTGCCTAAAATGCATTGTAAAAAACATAATTTTCCCTCCAGTTTTCCTTGTTAAAAATATTATTTTTTACAATGAGTGCCGCGTACGCTTCCCGATTTGAAGCTGTGTTTCTCTGTACTCATCCGAAAGGCCCCAAAATGTCCCGCGACTAGGCCGCCCATTATATGAAAATGTCCAAGGCCTTCGTGAGCAAGTAGGTGAGGAGATATTCACAAACAAAAACCGTCGATGACTTACCAGATCGTGGCAAATCGAAAAAGACGTCTGTTGCAGAAGATAAACGGATTGTGCAGCTGTTTGCTAGGAATCCTTTATTATCACTTCGCTCTGGGCAAGAAAAGTTTAAGAAAAAAGGGTTTAATCATATCATTTGACACTATCAAAAGGCGTTTAGTTGTAAATGGCGTGAAATATCGAAGCAATGTGAAGAGAACTCTTCTTTCTGAAACACATATTGAAAAAAGGCTGCATTGGGCGTGCGAAAACAAAGACCATGATTGGGACAAGAGATTTTTTTCTGATGAAGCTTCATTTTGGGCAACCGGTTACTCGACTCGAGCTTGGACTACGGCTGACAATAGACTGATGGTACGAACCGTGAAACACCCTTTAAAGGTGCATGTTTGGGGATGCTTCTCAAAAAAGGGTTTCGGAAATTTGCACTTGTTTACCGGTACTTTGGATGCTGAGAAGATGACGAAAATTTACGAAAAAGCATTATTGCCGTCGGCTAAGAAGATGTTTCCACAGCAAAATGAATTCTTGATTCTGCAAGAGATAATGATCCTAAACACCGAAGTCGGCTCTGCACCACTTGGAACGCGGAACATGGTATTAACGTTTTGGATTGGCCCTCACAGTCCCCTGATGCCAATCTAATTGAAAATGTTTGGGCGTGGAACTAAGGGCAAAAAATGTAGTGACCGTCGCTAACCTCACTCGTGAACTAAAGTCCGCGTGGAGGTCTTTACCTCGCAGCTATGCTGAAAAATTGGCGGAAAGTAAGCCACGAAGATGCCAAGCAATTATGGATAATAATGGAGATAGGACACCGTATTAATACAAAGCATCAAACAGCAATAAAATACTTATTTGATTACAATTTATCGTTTAATATTTCTAAGATTTTCATAAAATTTTGCCGGTCACGCTCTTTTCGCACATAGTGTATAAGCTATACTACTGTAAAGTTTCATCCAAATCCGTTCAGTAGTTTTTGCGTGAAGAAGTAACAAACATACACACAAACTTTCGCCTTTATATATTAGTGTGATGTGATATTAGTATAGATAGATAAGCACAATGACATATAGGTGAAGACCGAGAAGCCTATGGACTGCGATAGGCTGATGATGACGATGATATACAAGGATTCAGGCAACAGTTTACTACGTAATTAACACACACAGTGTTTTAAGAAATACTTTATTCAATGACCATCCTATGAATTCTTATAGTATTGATTGCTGGTTTAATGGTGACTTTGACTACTAAGCATCGTCGTGGAGTACGATTCCCAACTAAGACAAATAAATAATGGCGGTCATTTGCTCTGTGTCTGAGTATAATTTATTTATATTTAGAAACTAGTTGTTGCCCGCGGTTCCGCCCGCGTATATGTCGGTTATCGCGGCAAATAATAGCCTATGCGTTATTCTGATGTATAAGCTATATTACTGTAAAGTTTCATCCAAATCCGTTCAGTAGTTTTTGCGTGAAAGAGTAACAAACATCCATCCATCCATCGATCCATCCATCCATACTTACAAACTTTCGCGTTTATAATATTAGTAAGATATGTAAGTATGTATAGCAGACGTATGGTTGCCGTAGTATAGGATCTACCTAGTTAGATACCAGCCGGCCGTGAGTGAGACGTGTGAAAACATTATTATTCTATCCAGTGCAGAATACATTTGGCACCCTTTTTTATAATTCGCTATGCAATATTCATATCAAATATACATTTAATGCTTGATATACTAAACGGAAAAAAATCACCATGCTCTGATAATATTCAGTACATTTAAACATGTTTGCCTGGCGTTGCAACTGCAGCAGATGTTTTGTTCTATACGCTCTATTTAACAGTGATTGTTCGCTGAGTACGTTGATTGTTCGTAAATACATTACATATATACTCTCGTCCTTTATCCCCCAAAAGGGTAAATATAGGAGTATTGAACTCCCACACATTTTGTCGACTAGGATTTTTAATCCCAGAGCGTGGCTCTACTATAGGTAGTAGAGCCACGCTGATTTCAGCACGAACGGGCCGGCTCGACCGGGGTGGTACTACCCTCGCACAGAAAATCAACGTAAAATGACAGCGTGCTGTCGTGTTTCGTTGGTGAGTGCGAGACCGGAGGCCCAATTAGTCTAGTCAACAAGTTCCATACTTGTTGACTAGACTAAAAGATGCAGTAGCATCACTAGGCCGCCATGGTGTGGGTCGCCATGCTGCATTGTCTGCATTCGCAGTGAGCATGGTGACCACCACTCTTGGATTCTGCTTATGCTTTCCATCAGGCAGAGTAGAGTCATTTTGGCGGGCCAAGGGGGTAACCCCGTTGCCGTCAAACGGGCACATCATCACACATCTCAGCCAAAAGACGTCCTTATATAAACTGGTCACATAATGTTTTGATATAAACATACCTTTAAGTTTCTATATTCATTTCTATTTCTCCTTCTTTTTCTTCAGCCTACTGCCGTCTACTGCTGAACGAAGACCTCCCCCAAAGAGGCCGTTTATAGCCTTGATCACTGCCTTTCATTGGCATCTTCATATTTAGAATTATCTACCTATCTATATCTATGTTTACCGAAAGTCTGGTTCCCATCTCTGTCTTATTTGGCATCAGACGACCACGGGTGATATGGTTGAGGTTATTATTATATTATGGAAAACTTGAATCCAGACAAAGAGTAAATGACCGTGCTCAATATACAATATATTTTGATCCTGGATGGAAATTGAGCCCACTACCTCTGGCTAATCAGTCCGGATGGTTAACTCCTTGATCAACAGGCCCGTTTTAGTCACTATTATATCCAGGGTTTTTCTATTAGTCGTTTGAGATTACGCAAAAATGCTTGCATCCCTAAATTTTTTTTGGAATATGTGTAGGGACTTTACAAACATACGTAAAACTGACACAAAGGTCACACAGACTCAGAACAACTGTTTTGTGGATCACACAAAGTGTTGTCCTGTGTGGAATTTGAACCCAAAACCATGGCCGGTTAAACCACTAGGCCAAATCAAATCAAAATCATTTATTCATCTAAGACACCAAGTGACACTCATGAACGTCAAATTGAAGCTATAGTTAAAATCATAGATCGACACAAACATACGCCACGGCATGTGCTGTATTGTCGAGGTAAATTAGGCGAAAACACCAAAAATCTACTGCCTGCCTGTGTCGATCCATAACTTCCAGTTTCCAAAATGCGTAGAGCCACATGAGAAGAATACTTGCAAAGAAACTCATGGCCAACCGTGCATTCAATCATTTTGTATTCACACACAATGTGTAGACTATGTAACGCAACTCATGTTGGTTTTAATATACATGTCAAAACTCATTAGATATATTGTATTAAAACGAAATAAAAAATATCCTTTGCATTGTAATTGAGTTGCTGTGATTGAGTGTTCAATGTTACGTGTAGAACATAGCTAAACATACTGAAAAACATTTTAACCAATAATTTTGATTATAAAGTAGTTATAGTAGTTTGCACTTTGTTCCAATTGCTGTCTAAATTATAATGGAAACACTACATACTGGCTCCTCAGTCTCAGAGGAGTCAGAGACCCGACGGGATTTCTTAGCCCATCTACAAAAAAGTTATTGATTTAATCACGTCTTTTATTTATATTACTAAAGATGTATTAAGTGGTTTTAGTTACGTGTATATTTTGGATGTATGACTAGTTTCAGTCGTTTCAGATCCGACGAATGCTCTTTAAGTCCTTTAGGCCAAGAGCTGTACCCCCTAAATAGCAGATAAAAACAAAACACAACTACCACTGATGAAAGTTTTATGAAAACAATTGTTAACCCTTTATTCACTGGAAATGAAAATGCGAATACGAATATGAAAGTCAATAAAATTATCAATATGTAGCTTGTAAATTAGGTATTGAATTTAAATTTCATTAGCGTGTACATGTATCTATTTAACAGCTGTATAAATATGTGATGAATAATACACAGGTAGACATCAATTTTACAACGCAATAATATCGAACTACAAAAGTATAGAAAATACGAGAATTGAATACGGATTCTTGGTCTTTGTAAATCCGAAAATGGTATCTTTTAATACCAGTCCTCCGAACCAAGTGATCCATGATATTTACATTGATTTGATCAGGATAAAAACGTACATCTGTCATGATCGCACATAAAAACTTTTAGTAAGTAGTAATAGGAAAGAAGTATAGTTTTAATATTGTAGTGTATCATATGTTTAATTAAAAATATTACGTAAGTTGGAATCAAATTATAGACGTCAAAATGTGTTAACCACATTCCTGTTCGGGTCCATTCGGCGTCCACTAAGCGATTACCGCCGCCCATGGACACCTGCAACACCAGAGGCGTCACAAGTGCGTTACGGCCTTTAGGAGGGGTTGGGGTATGGGCCTCCGGTATCCTCACTCACTCGGTGAAACCCAGCGCAAACACTATTTCGCACCGGTTTTCTGTGAGGCCTCCTATCACTCCAGTCGAGCTGGCCCATTCATGCCGAAGCGTGGCTCTCCCACGGTAATTATAGTTTCAACATCAGCATCAATAGCCTTTACTAGTCCACTGCTGGATATAGGCCTCGCCTTAGAAAGGATTTGGCCTAGTATACCATGCTGACCAAACTAAATTTACCACCATCACACATCCACTCAACTGGTCTTATTATCAGACAATCGCTCCCAGGCATTTTGCACTGTAAACATATCATATTGGCCCAAAATCAGTACACGATTAGTATAAGTTAATATGAAACGAAAATAAACCTTTTAGACGAAAAAATAATAATCTGTACTAATTTATATTATTAATTATAAACGCGAAAGTTTGTAAGTATGGATGGCTGGATGGATGGATGGATGGGTGTTTGTTACTCTTTCACGCAAAAACTACTGAACGGATTTGGATGAAAGTTTACAGTAATATAGCTTATACATCAGAATAACATTTATTTATTTATTTATTTATTTATTTATACAATCAGCTATAGGCTTCTATTTGCCGCGATTACCGACATACACGCGGGCGGAGCCGCGGGCAACAACTAGTAACCTATAAATTCAAAGCAATAGAGAACATGTTATTTGTTTCTTTTAACGTTCGTAATTGTAGCCATACATTTAAGATATTCAAGAAACTTTCCAACAAATATGCTTTCTTTAAGTTTTTATTTATGTAGTGGGTATATTCCGGTACTGTAGATATTCAATTTCGATATATCCTACTCGAGTTCAATTTACTGTACAGATGTTGTCTCGTTTCGGTGAAGTTTGTTTTTTATTTCGTGAATAAAATGGGCCTGTGCGGCACGAGGCCGTCCCGTACGCATTGAAGGGTTAGATCACTATTTTATTAATGGCAACGACGAAAATGGTTATTCTAAAAAAAGAAATCATTTGAATTTGAAGTTTTCTAGGTGATCAAGTGTATACAATTTCTGTTCTTGTAATTCTTAAAAAATGTAATAGATGCTGTATGCACAAAATTCGTTCCCATTAAGAATATGTGGTTGTGTGATCATTCTCGGTTTCTATAACAATATGGGTAATACGGGGTTATACCTCATTTTTCTGCTATATTCACCCATAGAAATGAACTTTCAAAGTTACTGCCCCATTTTCATTTATTTTACTTCCGTTATTTGTCCAAACATCTTTTTTATTTGATATAAGCAATACAACTTATTTTTTTTGCGAAACATAATTTAAAATTTGTCCCAACCCCAACGCCTCCCCCCATCCCCTTCCCCATCCCCCAAAGGCCGGCAACGCACTTGTGACGCCTCTGGTGTTGCGGGGGTGTCCATGGGTGGCGGTAATCGCTTACCATCAGGCGATACGTCTACTCGTTTGCCCCTTATTCTAGAAAAAAAATTGTTTCAATTAAGTACGTAATTGCATCAATCGATCAATATAATTGGCGACCCTTATGTGAGTCAAGAGTCAAGGCAAGAAACACTTGAAAGTAAAATTTCTTTTACACGGAAGGATGTCTCATTTAATGCATCGTATCGGGGTCGTAATAAAGTTTATTTACGTATGCATTAAAAGAGACAAATGCAGGTAGTGATAAAAAGAAAGGACATTTATATACTCAGTGCATTTCCGTTTCCTGTTCGTGGGAATTGTTATCTTCTTGAAAGTAATTGTATTACAAATGTTACCAATATAATTTTGTAGCCGTTTTAGCTTAGTATTAATAAAGATATCACATCAACCATCAGACTACTGCAAAAAAAACATGGTTTCTATTCACTTAAGAAGAAACGGTAATCATTTTTTTTATATTATTGACTTGCTAATCTCCTAAAAGAAACAACGCTACAACGTTTCAACAAGTTTGCAGGCTAAGCACTATCAAGAACTGTTTGGATCTACCAAGAACAATCGTTAACGTCCTGAAGTATCTATACATATAAAATTACTGATCTTGACTAACTGAGTTACCCATACGAATCTGAAGAAGCAAACCTAACTAGGTAAAAGAAACTTTAATTCATTGGAAGCTACACAATGTCCTTCAACATGGTCATTACATATTTTATCAATCTCTACTATTATGAATTTGAAATAAACTCTGTTCATTCGTTTGACTCTCTTAAGGCTAAACCGCTGAACCGATTACTATTAAATTTGACATGGAGATACTTTGATTCTTGAGCAAGGACTTAAGCTACTCGTTAGAGCGATAGAACCGCGGGTATCATCATCATCATTTCAGCCGAAAGACGTCCACTGCTGGACATAGGCCTCCCCCAAAGCTCCACACAACAATCGGTCCTGTGCTGCTTGCATCCAGCGGTTTCCTGCGACCCTCACCAGGTCGTCTGACCATCTTGTAGGGGGCCTACCCACGCTACGTTTTCCAGTGCGTGGCCGCCACTCCAGAACTCTTTGGCCCCAACGGCCATCCCGTCTGCGAGCAATATGCCCCGCCCACTGCCACTTGAGGCTGGCAATTCTACGGGCAATGTCGGCGACTTTGGTTCGTCTGCGGATCTCCTCATTCCTGATTCGATCACGCAGAGAAACGCCGAGCATTGACCTCTCCATTGCTCTTTGAGCAACTTTGAGCCTTCTTATAAGGCCCATTGTGAGTGACCACGTCTCTGTGCCATACGTCATCACTGACAATACACACTGGTCAAAAACTTTCGTCTTGAGACACTGTGGTAACTGGGATGAAAAAATGTCACACATCCTTCTGAACGCCGCCCAGCCAAGTTGGATTCGACGTTTGACCTCTTTCTCGAAATTGGCCCTACCTAGCTGGATAGTCTGTCCTAGGTATATTATGTAATAATCCACAGCTTCGAGTGTAGAGTCTCCAATTTTTACTGGAATGGGTGCGACATGGACGTTCGACATAATTTTCGTCTTGTCCATATTCATTTTTAGACCCACTCGCTTTGAGAAACTATTGAGACCATCGAGCATTGTGCTAAGGTCTTCCATGGTTTCAGCCATGACCACTTTATCGTCGGCAAATCGAAGGGGGTGATACACTCACCATTAATGTTGATGCCAAGTCCGTTCCAGTCTAGAAGCCTAAAAACGTCCTCCAGTGCTGCGGTAAACAGTTTTGGAGATATTATGTCTCCCTGCCTCACTCCTCGCTGCAGTTGTATAGGCTTCGAATACTGGTCCTGTAGACGGACCGACATGGTAGCGTTTTCGTACAAACACTTCAACACTTCGATTGTAGTCGTTCGTCGGTAGTCGATTTGGCACCGCTGGAGAGACTGGAGCACAGCCCATGTTTCAATCGAATCGAAACCGCGGGTATAAGTTAGTTTTTCATAAAATCGTCTTGTAACACATATATTTTATTACAGAAGTGGCGATGGACTCCGGTCGTGCGTTTTGCCCTCGCGTCGGCTGCGACACAGTCGTCAACGTTCGAGCCGCCAGCCCAGCACACTGCCCGACTTGTCGCCACGACTTCTGTTCGCAGTGCAATCAGGAGGTAAGAGTACATATTTTGTTACCTGTGCAGGTTTATGCCTCATTGAAATTCATCAGGATGCACTTATTATCCTCCTTTATTTATGCTTGTACGGCAATCCCTTTGGATACTGGTGGTTATATCGGACTCGAACTGCCTAAAAACTATACGGTATTTGGCTACCAGTAGCAGGGAACCAGGTGTATCCTAGAAAAGAAATCCCTGAAATACTAATTGTCCTCATATCGCTAGGAGATTTTTAACTGTTAAAATGTCATATAAAAATCGTATTGAAAACTTTGGATAAGCATAGTGTATTCTGTCAGTTATCTTCCAGTAGTTGCGTAGAGTTTATATGGTGTTCGATTACATAACCACTTTATCACAAATTCGACACTTTAGCAATAACGCTACTGAAAATATTAGTTTCTTTATTGCAAAGTTATATATCATAGTAAAACTTAATCTTGTTAAATCTCAAGCCTCAGTAATATTGAGAAAATTTAACAAAGAATTTGTGTTTAAAATAAATACAGAAAATATCATTGTTACTGCTAATTGTTTTCAATTCAAGTCTTATTTGTAAGCAAGGCAGTCAAGTTATTTTGACAAACAAAGCAAGATTACACCACAGTAAGCCATTCGACTACAAACTGCAACTTAATTATCATGTATTTGCATACTTAACTTGAGTGTAACATTAAGCTACTGGTTCAGAAGCAAGCGTAGCGTTCAGCGTTTTATCTTCATCTTATAATACATAAGTATTTATGATCTTCATCTGATGATGATATCAGAACTTTTGCATATACCTTACCAGGAACATAATGATACTGTTTTGCCATAATGAAATGAGGACTCGCATTGTGTGGATAGTTCGAAATTTAGAGGACAGCGCCATCTAGTATCAGGGAGCGCACGACTGTGGAGATTGTGATTAATGATTCCGATACTTTCGACGCTAGATAGCGCTACATTGCTGATTCTGGGACTTTCTATTTATTTTATAATGTTTTATTGAACACTGGGGATCCTTCCAGATACTTCGATGGCCTTTTAAAAGTGGAGCGTATTGGCCGTACGGGTCGTATTGTTTCACGATACAGCGGATAAACATCGAAGCGATTTCCTAGTGCGACTAACGAGTGATTTAGTAAATTATTGTTATACATATACTACTACGCGCACAGAAAATCAACGTAAAATGACAGCAGCAGTGCTGTCGTGTTTCGTTGGTGAGTGCGAGACCGGAGGCCCAATTAGTCTAGTCAACAAGTTCCACTTGTTGACTATACTAAAAGATGCAGCAGCATCCCTAGGCCGCCATAGCGTGGGTCGCCATACTGCATTGTCTGCATTCGGAATGAGTATGTTGACCACCACTCTTGGATTCTGCTTATGTTTTCCATCAGGCAGAGTAGAGTCATTTTGGCGGGCCATACGGCGGGGCATAAAAAAAAAATGACAATAAATATTGTGTTATTTATTTGGTGATCAACCGACTATTTTTATTTATTTAATACCCGGCTCGTAACAATACCTTATTACATGAAAAAGTTTTGTACAGTACTACAATTAAGTAGGTTTTGCTCACACACATGACTTCAATCTGGCTTAGCAGTCAGGATCACTAACTCCTACACCAATAGACCAGCTAAATTCAATACGATATCGCTTAATCATAATCCCGCTTATCGCTCCGCTAGGTTCGCGCTGTAGACTAAGCCCATTTATACCACATCGTGTAATACGGCGTAACGGGTGCCTTTTCAACCGTCTTTTCATTGTCAAAACAGAAAGACGAGTTTCGCTTTCTCGAAAATATCTTCATAAATTACACATCAAAGGTGGGCCTCGTACGAACGCATTGTAAGCGAAACTAATCGTTTTTTTTAACGCGACGGTACGGAGAAGGTATACATTTGCGGTGAGAAAATGTTTGTGTAAACCAATGTTGCCATTTATCTCCAAAACTATTAGTCCACTTTTGATGCGGTTTACGTGTATGTGCAGTTTGTAATCTTGGGTTTTTTATTAGTATTGTTGCCTTTTATGTGTATCTGTATATTATAAATCTCTTTCTGAGTGAAGATGCTGCCCCAATATTAAGTTATTATTAATTGAGCTTAAATTTGCTACGCACACAAACACCACACACTCGCACGCAATTTCATAAAACGTCGCTTATAAGATCTTGATAAGGTAATTAAACACCCGTTATGAAGTAGACAGGGCTCAATTTGCTTGAAATTTTATCTTATATCAGATCTATTACTTAGTCCATTACTCAATACTTTAATTAAAACTTATAGACAGACAAGTAATAACACCGTGCGACTAGCTATTTATCACGCATTAAGTGCTACTACACACATCAAAAGTGTCTAGGGATCAAGCATTTTTATGCGGATTTCTTGAGATTGAGATGTGGCTTTGGCCCTGGCCTGCTCAGTCGCCAGACTTGAACCCGATTGAGCATGCATGGGATATGCTACAGAGAAGAGCTCTGCCGAATATGGAGGGTATCCAGTCGCGAGAAGACCTTTTTTTGTTGTTGCAACGAACATGGGCGGCCATTCCACAGCGTGATTTGGATGAACTCATTTTGAGTATGCCAAACCGATGTTCTTGTGTTAGTGTTCGCGGTAGAAACACGGATTATTAATTGTTTAAGTTACCTAATAAAATTTTAAAGAAAACTGTTATTTCAGTCTTTTTTTCGAACTTTAATGTTAGTGGTTCAAATGTCAAAAATCCTTTTATTAGGAAAATGGCAAATTTCTTTATTAATGCAAAGGTGACTTGGTTTATCGTTACTGTGACAAACGAAAACACTTTATTTGATGAATCCTTAAAGAAAATTTTAATTAATATCAATCAGGAGAAAAGTTATTGCAAAAATATATGTTGATCCCTAGACACATATGTTGATCCCTAGACACTTTTGATGTGTGTATTAATATTTAATACTTCATTCGTAAAAGCGATACTAACTACATATAAGCTCACATAAAAACAATTGCCTGTCACTAGAAACTTACACATGACAATTAAAACAAAACATTCACAATTTCACACACATATAAACTCATTCTGTGACATAGCAGACATACATTTTACTTCCTCCGATATCGTATCGGCGCCCGATACCAATATCGGATCGGATAATGTGGAAACGCTCTTACAAAGGGGAACACCGGTGTATGGCTACTCCCTGCTGTGTTATCCCGAAATTTGTCCTACAATAAAATCAGAAAATATTATCGTATTGAACAAATTATAAAGAGTTGCAGAAGGATGAGGGCAGCAGAGGACCCGTTGATATGCAGAGCCTAAGGGAGGCCTATGATCAGCAGTGAACGTCTTTCGGCGGACTGATGATGACGATGGAAAAAGTGTTAGTATATTAGCAGAGAAAGAAAACTGCACGTTTGGCCTAGTGGTTTAACGGTCACCACGCCGTTTCCTACTTCGCCAAGTGTCGTGGGTTCAAATCCCACGTAGGACAACACTTTGTGTGATCCACAAATTGTTGTTCTGAGTCTGGGTGTTCTTTGTGTCCGTTTCATGTATGTTTGTAAAGTCTCCCGCGACACAGGATTTATTCCTAGTGCGGGAGTTGTCTTAAAAAAAAAGGGAAAAAAATAAAAGAAAGAAAAGGCTATTGACAAAAGACCTCAATTCAACATTGGCGACTCTAAGAAACTGCTATTGAATTTAAAAAAAATCAAGGACTGTACGAACTGAATAAGTTACCAGCTCATTAAACACTTTATTAAAATATTTTTATAGTTTCCGCCATCGTTATACACTTGGCTATAATACCATAAAGGAACCTTTATAGTCATAAAACCATTATTAGACAAATATGGTCTGCCCTTTTCACTATCCGTATCAAGTGATATTTTCACCTTTATCGTGAATCGTTTCTCTTTAGAAATGTGACATTTTAGGTGAGAGCTATACAAAGCTAATGTAAGCTATGACGCCGTAAAAATGGAGCTTTTAAAATATGTGCCATACGTCGGTACCTATGTCATCTTTTCCACAAATAGGCCAGTAATAATGTTTTCGTTGCGTTTTGGAGATAATTTTTGATTTCTGTACCATCATCAACAAGCTTTAAAAGACACTACTGGACATAAACCTCTCCTCAGAAATGAGGTTTGGTTTACCAACGCTGACCTGTCGAAATTGGTTGGTAATATAGACTATGGGCCCGTGTCGAAAATTGATGGGTCATCTAAACCACCAGGAGACCTTTTTTAAAAGATACAGGGGTATAAAAAAATAACATTCAGCACTATGCCGTCACTTGTAACATGATTTTTGTACGGAGTTGCACAATAATGTATTAAGAGATATTGAAATTGTATGGAACCGATGCCGTACAAAATAGTCCACCACAAAGTTGGACAAAGTTTGATTTCCCGGCGCTTTGCTCGGTTAATTTGGTCATTTGATTTTGTACGGCATCGGTTCCATATAATTTCAATACCTGTTCTAATCCATTATTCCGCAACGCCGTACAAAAATCATGCGACAAGGGAGAAAAATCGAGGGTTGCTACCCCGTCCCCTTCACCAGTACTCAGTTGGACAGCTTACAAGTGACGGCATAGTGCTGAATGTTATTGTTTTATGCCCTTGTATCTTTTAAAAAAGGTCTTCTGGTACCCATGTCATTGGTACTCATGGTACCTACATGACCCATCAGTTTTCGACGTGGGCCCGTAGTCTATAAAGTTTGATTCAAGTTTACCTTGTTTTGCGGTGCTGTTGTTCTAGTCTGCTCCGTGTGTCGAATTTTACAATACCCACGGGATGAGCTCTCCGTTTCCTTAATCCATCACCACACCGTAACACTAACCTGCTAATGGCTGAATAACGATCATTGTTGTTTATATTCTAACTTGTAATAATACAATAATCCTCCTTTAAGGTGAACTCCATCTTCACCTTGATCTAATGTACCTTTACGCTTCAAAAGATCCCATTTACAATAACTTACTGTGTTTGTAATGTAAACATTGACGCTCAGCTCCTTCGGTGGCAGCGTGATGTCAAATAGCCCACATCCTTCTTCAATAAATGGACTATCCAACATTAAAAAAAGTTCGAATCAGTAGTTCGTGAGATTAGCGTATTCGGCCACACTAACAAACTCTTCAGCTTTATAATGTTAGAATTGATGACTGCACGTTTGGCTTAGTGGTTTAACGGTCACCACGCCGTTTCCTACTTCGCCAAGTGTCGTGGGTTCAAATCCCACGTAGGACAACACTTTGTGCGATCCACAAATTGTTGTTCTGAGTCTGGGTGCTCTTTGTGTCCGTTTCATATATGTTTGTAAAGTCCCCCGCGACACATGATTTATTCCTAGTGCGGGAGTTATCCTTTTTAAAAAAGAAAGAAAAAAAAATAGACGCATAAGTAAAAGCTAAAAGTCGACGAATTTCACCATTAGTGTGTAAAACTTCCATAGGCTACGGTAATTGCAATAGTTATTTGCAAAGGTCAATGACAATAGTAAAAGAGAACGTCAATAAAATTGAAGGTCGGTATAAAATAGATGAAGTAACAAATAATGAAATGAAAGGTTAATGTTAATGAAATCACACATGTCAAGTTAAACGTCAAAATCGTGTTATTTATTTGTCTATGATTGTTTAACGTTTTGTAATGAACGTCACGAGGTGAGAGCGTGACTGACAGTTACAATAATTGTGGAAAAATGTTTTTGCTGCTTTACATGTATAAAATTTTGTCATTTCCGCTATTTTTTCGCTTAGAACTACTCAACAGATTTTAATGCAGTTTTCAGCATTAGATAGTGATTCAAGAGGAAGGATTTTATGTGTAACTAGCTGACCCACGCAACGTCGTCGTTTACCTCTCCTATTGCCCGTAGCGTAAAAAAATCCCCCGTTTTTGTAACATTCTTCATTGGTGCTCCGCTCCTATTGGTCTTAGCGTGATGATATATAGCCTATAGCCTTCCTCGTAATCGTAACTCGTAAATCGTAATCGTACTATCCAACACTGAAATATTTTTTCAAATCGGACTAGCAATTCCTGAGATTAGCGCGTTCAAACAAACAAACTCTTTAGCTTTATAATATTATATATTCGACTGCACGTTTGGCCTAGTGGTTTAACGGTCACTACGCCCTTTCCTATTACTTCGCCAAGTGTCGTGGGTTCAAATCCCACGTAGGACAACACTTTGTGCGATCCACAAATTGTTGTTCTGAGTTTGGGTGTTATTTGTGTCCGTTTCATGTATGTTTGTAAAGTCCCCTGCGACACAGGATTTAATCCTAGTGCGGGAGCTGTCTTTTAAAAAAAAAAAATGTATAGATTTGTATAGATTCATGCATATTATAGTGCGAAGCTGGGCCGGGTCGCTAGTTAGATTGTGAATGATCATAAGTGGATCAATCAGTTAGCGCCGCTTCGAGCTTCAAGATTCGAGCTCGCTAACTTAGCGGGCTCGAATCTTGATCTACTGTGGTTAAATCTTACCCAATCTCTCTAGTTAACCAATAACCCTTTCCTAAAAGATGAGGAGGAAAAGCAAACCGCTTTTCTTTTTTACAAGCTTTTTATTAACTGTAATGTATGTATGTATGTATGCTTGTTTAATCGGGTGGAATCTTGCAACTCAATTTTGAAGCAGATATCTTTAACCGATTTTGCTGAAATTTGACAAGCATATGTATACAGCGTGACAATACAATATTATAATGACATGGAGCTGATCTGATGCTGGAGCTGGAAGGTGGCCATAGGAACTCTGAAAAGAAACGTCGCAACATCATCGAGTTTGGACTCGTTTGATTCGTCTCAAGGCATTCCAGTAAACTTAACAAGTAATTCCTTGTTGTTAAAAAGCTTTTTAATTTTATTTATTTACTGCACTACTTATTATATTATTGTCCCATTGATAATAATATACTTCTATTTTATAAGTGGGAGCAAAGATGATAGTACGATAAATTCAAGGGGCTTATTGCCCTTCGGAGGTACATAAAAGAGGATATTTGTTCGTGTGAATGGATCGCTTAGATGTTTATCACGACGAACTCGTCGCATCACAACCAAAGGAAGTACCAATCAAAACATCTTATGACAACTGTTGATAAATGGACTTTATCGTTTAAGATCTGTCACAGCACAAAATGAATTAGTGGAATCAATTCGTTTGCATGTACAGTTAGCGACAAATTACATGTACTAGATAATAAATAAATAAATAAATATTTTGGACTTCTAACACACAACGCCATCTAGTCCCAAGCTAAGCAAAGCTTGTGTTTGTTATGGGTACTAGACAACTGACACAAATACATATAATACTTTTTTTTTGTAAAAATATACATATTATACATAGAAAACACACAAACTCCGAAACAAATATATGTAGATCATACAAACATTTGGTCCGACCCGGGAATCGAACCCGAGACCTCATGATCAGCAGTCGCACACGCCAGCCGCGAGACGAACGAGGCAGTCTAAGATGTCAATATTAGTGATTATAATCGTGTATTTTGGGCATTTTATCTTGGTAGAATACATACGTTTTAAGTAGTATTCATATTTATATAACGAAAATTTTAACAAAAAGAAAACAACTTCAAGGACTGGACCAAAATTGAAATGAGACTACACGGGAAGCACCACCTTTCAAATAAAAAAGAACCATCAAAATCGGTTCACCCAGTCGAAATATCTGAGGTAACAAACATAAAAAAGTACAGTCGAATTGAGAACCTCCTCGTTTTTTTTTAAGTAGGTTAAGAAGGTCTTAGAATAATCTTAGACCTTCTCCTGCCGATTCCAAAATATATAAGTGAGTATAAACTCCCTTACGTATTTTGGAATCGGCAGTTACACATAGCCATACTAGTTGCATTACGTCCTACCTGACATTGTCACCGTGGAGTACAGGCGTTCATTCAGGTCTTTACCTATGAAATTGCTGTTTTGTATGCAATAAGTGAAAGTACTTATTTTTTCAAACTTTTTTATTTCTGTTATTCGAAGTAATCACCCATGCAATCGACGCATCTTTGCCAACGCATTGGCAGTTTATTGAGAGCTGGGGTTGGAAGCTCTCCCACATCCGCCATACTCGCCAGACCTTGCACCTACCGACTATTACTTTTTCCAAAATTTAGACAACTTTTTAGTAGGTAAAAAATTCAATTCCCGGGAGGCAGTACAAAATGCCTTTGAAGAGTTTGTTGCCTCCCGTCCAGCTGATTTTTACAAGAAGGGCATCAATAAACTGCCAATGCGTTGGCAAAGATGCGTTGATTGCATGGGTGATTACTTCGAATAACAGAAATAAAAAAGTTTGAAAAAATAAGTACTTTCACTTATTGCATACAAAACGGCAATTTCATAGGTAAAGACCTATTATTATACAATTCGGATCCGTCAAGCTCAAGAATCCGTATCAGCGCAAAAATGTAACAAATATACCAACTTGTTCCAAATATTTCTTTTTTAAATATATTATTTACTCAAAAATATAAGGAGTAGCTTTTAATTAACGGGATACCAACTCATCGAATTTCAAATAAGAACTGCTACTTAAACTTTGCATCATACTACAAAGTATTTTTCTTCCTTGTTACGCGTAAGACAACTGATACATGTTTGGAGTGCACTACCCTTCATACAGCGTGACACTCTTTTCATCACTCTTTTCAAAACTGGGTCGAGACGTACCAACAATGGCAGACGAGGTCAGAGGTACGTTGCCGCATCGCTTAGATGAATGACGTACTACTATGTCAGACAAGTATTTTTTTTTGGAATTAGAACTACTGAGTGCAGGAATATGAAATAAATAATGTGGTTTCCAAGTTTTGTATAACCGTGGATTATTAAAGGCGAATCGATATGATAAAGAGTTAGGTTATTATACTACTCGTTGCCTCGTTGGTCTAGCGGTTGGCGTGTGCGACCGCTGATCATGAGGTCTCGGGTTCGATTCCTGGGTCGGACCAAATGTTTGTATGATCTACAAATATTTGTTTCGGAGTTTGAGTGTTTTCTATGTATAATATGTACGTATTTACAAAAAAATAAGAATATAAGTATTTATATCAGTTGTCTAGTACCCATAACACAAGCTCTGCTTAGCTTGGGACTAGATGGCGTTGTGTGGTAGATGTCCGAATATTTATTTAATTATTTATACTCGTATTCTTACCGTTAAGGTACTTAAATAGGGCAGCAGTGAAACTTACATGTAAATATAAAAACCTATATATTTGAAAAGATAGGTAAATGTATCTTTTTTTTTAATGTATGAGAAGTATAGAATGCAGAAAATAAAAATAAATAAAAATTTAAGGAACTATAGTAGAATTTCGATCATTTGGCGACCACTAGTTTTTATTGACTGCTAAAGGAATTTCAGACGTATAGTCTAATGCAAGCTGTATAGTTTTCTGAGTAGTACGGAACTCAGAAGTTCCTCAGAAAACAAACTCAGAAAGTTTGTTTTCTGAGGAATCCTTTGATCCTCAGAAAACAAACTTTTATAGATAAATCATACGCTTAGTCAAAATAGACTTCATATACTTAGACTGATGACTTATCCAACTAAGACTAACCACAAACTGAGTTCTATATGCATGTTATCGCAACGGCCATCGTTTCAGAATGTAGAGATTACAATTTGAATTCTTGATTACGATTATGTTTATTGTTTTTTAAGACCGTGCCATTGTGTTAGGATTTATCATTCAAATCAAGAACATACATCTTTTAAGTTTAATTTAACGGTCGGTAATTACAGTCTAGACTGCGCTACAACTATTCAAGTCACTACTTACATTTAAGAAATAGAAGTTAACTGCATAGATTACGCGGGTTTTAATTGCCGTGGGAGAGCCACGCTTCGGTATGAATGGGCCAGCTCGACCGGAATGATACTCACAGAAAATAGTGAAATAGTGCTCGCTCTGTGTTTCACCGAGTGAGTGAGGATACCGGAGGCCCATACCCCAACCCCTTCCGCTATCTCCCCCATCCCCCAAGGGCCGGCAACGCACTTGTGACGCCTCTGGTGTTGCAGGTGTCCATGGGCGGCGGTAATCGCTTACCATCAGGCGATACGTCTGCTCGTTTACCCGCCTATTAATTCGTTAATTCAGTAAAACAGTAACATGAAAAAGTTTAAAAAGCTATAACCCGAGTACATAAATACTTTAGATACAAAACAATTATAGAGCATATTAATATGTCTGTCTGTATGTTACGCTTTCACGGCCAAACCGCTGCACCGATTTCAATATAATATTGAACAACCATTTGTGTGCTACAAGGCATTCGATATTTCTATACATACGGTGGTAATTAAATATTCGTGAAGTCTTTCCATCACAATTTTATTACCTTTATGAGGAATCTACCTCCGTGCCTGTCTCAATTTCATATTTAAGATAATTATCTCAGAAATTATACGAAGACCGTTCTTCAAACGTCTCTAAATTATTTTAGAAATTTACGCTGCTCTAACAACGTCTTTACATATTAAAATTAGCGTTACTCTTCAGAACACGCCAGTATAAGAGGAATAAATACTACTGTTTATTAACTATTGTAATAAATACGAACATAAAACGGCCAGCTTTATTGTTTTCACACACTGCAAGTGTGTGAAAACAATAATATAATATGTCTACTTCTTTGTACTGTTATAGGTCTTACGTCACTACGCAGACTTCCTGCATCTCTCTTTTAATTTTTTATTGAGTGCTGTGGAGGAACGGGTGTCATGTCCCCCCAACACAAAGGGAGGATCCTCCGACCAGGCGAGGTGATCATGCCTGGCGGGCCACGGCCCTGCGGTTATGTTGGGTTGTTGTATATATGATAATCGGCGCGAGAACTTCTATTGCGTGATTCAGGATTGGTAGTTACTCCGTAGTTCAGTGCATCTTCGGTAGATGGCGCTGTCATTTGTTTTTGTTGCCGCTGTGTGTGGAACTCGCCACACGTGCCAAAGTAAAAGTGAGATTGGAAAAACCTTCAGTAATATTATATAGTAGGAAGATGACGTAATAAGAATACAGAGTGTTACCGCCCCTATTCACCCTATTCATCGCTTAAGTTAGCGGTTCGCGCCGTGACAGAGACAAGCGACCGAGACGGGAAACCGTGACAAGTGTCTCGGTCTCTTCTGTATGTACTGTTCTCTGTCTCCTGTCTCGGTCTCGCTTGCGAACTGTTGCTTATACATTGCCTATGGTCTATGGTCAAGTGACGGTCGCGGTCTCCTGTCTCGGTCGCTTGTCTCTGTCGCGGCGCGAACCGCTACCTTAAGGAAGCAAACAATGAGAAGAAAAACTTGTTACAAAACATGTACCAACCGGGCTGGCCAGAGGGCCAAAACCTCCTTTCTAAGGAGAGGCTTATGTCCAGCAGTGGACCATGAAAAGCTGTTGATTGATTGATAAAATATCTTTAGTAACATGTATAGTAAATGTAAATCTTCAGTAATATAGTAGTATCTATACATAGTATAAAATGAAGTAGCTTCCGCTGTCTGTTCACTTAGATCTTTTAGACTAATCAACGGATTTTCAGCAATAGATAGTGATTCAAGAGGAATTTAATATGTGTAATACATGCTTATTATAAGTGTAGGAAATCGAGAATTTCAAAGAGTTCCATGCAAAGCCGCCGTGTCGCTAGTTCGTCTAGTTTATCATATCTTTGAAGTTTCGAAGGATGTCTGTCATTATGCCTTCTAAAGTCGAACTCGACAAGATAGCCCTGTAGCCCTACCATGTATTTTAATCTTTACTTTAAATGAGTATTAACTATCTAAATTTGTTAAGAAATAGTGAAAATAGACTAGGAATGAATAAAACCCATACTAAGGCTATTGGACTGAAACTAGGACATTTACAGTGTGATTGCATGCAACGTAATGGCTTTGAAGGACAAAGGAATGTTTACCAGATAACTGTATAAATGGACTAGCTGACCCAAGCAACCTCGTTTGCGTCCAAACTACCATCCCCCGTTTTAACCCCAAAAGGGGGTTGATTTCTAAAGATACATTATTAGTACACCTACACACCGTCTATAGAGTATACATTTTAAATTTCAAGCCACTTACTTCAAAAACATAGGACTTTCATACAAACGTCCAACCCCCGTTTTACCCCCTTAGGGGTGGAGCTTCGTGAAATCCGTTCTCAGCGGATGTCTACACCCTATAAGGAACCTATCTGCTAAATTTCAAGTTTGTAGGTGTTATAGTTTCTGAGATTTCGTGATTAATAAGTGAGTGGTATTTCGCTTTTATATACATAGATTCCATACATGCCCTTTGTGGAATGCAGTATAAAATTGCCTTTGGCCCAAATTAAGAAAAAACTGACAGCTTTGGAATAGAGGGCAAACGAGCAGACGTATCGCCTGATGGTAAGCGATTACTGCCGCCCATGAACACCCGCAACACCAGAGGCGTCACACTCACAAGTGCGTTTCCGGCCTTTGGGGGGATGGGGAGGGGGATCGGAAGAGGGGTTGGGGTATGGGCCTCCGGTATCCTCACTCACTCGGTGAAACACAGCGCAAGCGCTGTTTCACACCGGTTTTCTGTGAGGCCATGGTATCACTTCGGTCGAGCCGGCCCATGCATGCCGAAGTGTGGCAACTACTGATATAAATATCGACTATATCGAGTAATATAATATTGTGACATAAATCATGGCCATGAAGCCTTATTACTGCAAAAAAGTTCACGTGAATGTACACTCAGTTATGTGGATAGTTGTTTCCTGCTCTGTTCAAGAATCGTTTCCTTATGCAGGTCAGTGACCGAAGCCATATATTGCAGCAACCTTAGCAGTGTCAATACACACAGATGCAAGTGGCAGGACACAATAACTGCGAAAAGGAACTTTGTGCAAACACAATGATTCTTTTCGCATCGTGTTGGGGCCGTTTCCGAGATTTAGATTAGATATACATGTATGTATAATATATATACAAGAATTATTACTCGTTTAATGTCAAAGTAGGCGTTTTTGCGAAGTCTCCAGTTCCATTCAATCTGTCGTTCGGAGCTGAAAGCGACAGCAGCATCATACATGTATTTATGTATAAAATGTAGAACTTATATGAATGAATATTTTACGGGAGCGACTTTATTTTATTGGTGCATCACGATATTGCACATTCGTTTCACTTATGGGTTCTTTAAACTTTCATATGTCCATAGTATGACTAGAGAAGAGGATTGGATATATTTTTATGTCTTTATTTTAGCTATTTCAGCCAAAGTCAGAATTAATTTGTCTATACTAAGAAAACTGTAAATTGACAAACATATTTAGCTCTTAAATAATCCGAGTCGCTATCCCAAATCGATTTTCTGATATCGCTTTCACAGTTTCACTTTGCATTTCAATATGTAAGTTTTTTGTGTCCAATCGAATAGCAACCATCGACGATCTGATTTCAATCGTTTGACTTAACTTAGTTATCTATACGAATCGAACGAAGTCCTGTAAACAGCCAAATGATACATTTAATATAAAACTTTTCAGATAATTAATTATTTTCTTTAGAAAATTAACGTTTAGAGCAAAGTCATTTAGTATTCAGAACGGTTTCTTTGATCTTACATAGCAGCGTCAGCGTCGCTTTGAGATAAGAGATTTGTCGTAGGATATAAAACCTGAATGGATCATCAAGATTTGCTTTCATTTTGTTAAAACAAATTAAGTATCCCACCAAAAACATTTTCATGTAAAATGTTGCCAAGACGACTACATATGGCTTAACCTGTGAAAAAGGTATCAGATCTCATGTAGAGCCAAGGTTCTGAATCTACACGCCCTAACTCTACCAACCCTAACTTCACAAACTCTACATCTCTGTAAAAATGTATGACTTCGCCGTTTCGTTACCATACCGTCACGAAGGGGAAACAGAAGCCTATTGTGTTTGCAAATATCTAGTTTCTGAAGTAATGTGTTATACGAATATTTAGTTTCTGAAGTAACGAAACAGCCAAGCCATACATTTTTACTGAGATGTAGAGTTTATGAAGTTATGGTTGGTAGAGTTAGGGCGTGTAGATTCATGACCTTGGCTTTACATGAGATCCGATACCTTTTTCTCAGGTTAAGCCATATGTAGTCGTCTTGGCAACATTTTACATGAAAATGTATTTGGTGGGATTTCATTTCTTTTTGTAAGTTGCTTAAGGCAGTTTTTTTTTGGGCTGTATTTCTAGTACATCTTCTTTCTTCTTTCGAAAAAGTCCATGTACCAAAAATAAAACCTCTAGCATAAACATTTGTGATAGTCTCATACAAACTTCCACCCCCCAAATTTGGGGGTTGGGGGGCAAAATTAATGGGTTTATGAATTTTGTTGTTGTTTGTATACTAAATTTAGTTTATATACCAAATTTCAGCTTTCTAGCACTTCAGGAAGTACCCTAACAGTTTTGATGATCATTAGTGTGTCAGTGACGAAATCGATGTTTTTTGGTATCAATAAAATCTAAACTATCAGAGCTATGCAATTAAAAATTTGTATGTTTGATAGTCTATTGGTAACATCATATCCTGAGAATTTGAACGATCTGGTATATCGGGAACCAAAGTTATGAGGGTTCAAAAAAAACGACGAAATACTTCGAGAAAAGGTAGGTAGTGCCCTTGCGCTTCGCTTGGCTCGTCTTGGCGGGGGCACGACCGTGCTCCCAGATCATCATTATCTACAAAAACAACGAAGGTAGTAGAGCCACGCTTGTTTAAGCACGAACGGGCCGGCTCGACCGGGGCGGTACTACCCTCGCACAGAAAATCAACGTAAAATGACAGCCTTCACGCTGTCGTGTTTCGTTGGTGAGTGCGAGACCGGAGGCCCAATGATGCAGAATCATCACTAGCCCGCCATGGTGTGGGTCACCATGCTGCATTGTTGCATTGTCTGCATTGGCAAAAGTATGGTGACCACCACTCTTCTGCTTATGCTTTCCATCAGGCAGAGTAGATTCATTTTGGCAGGGTCAAACATAAAAAAAAAGAAAATCAAATCCATGGTTATATCATAAACCAAAGAGTTTACTTTGAGCAATTAAGGGTTTTTAATTTGCTCGGAATCATTAAAATAACTCAGCATAAATATGTGTTAATCTGTGGTATTAGCTACTTCTATATCGAATTGAATCAAAATTTGGTTCAGCCGTTGGAAGAAGTAATAAATATACAAACACTCACAGTCTCAAATTTCGCCTTTATTAAGCGGAAGGTAACAGTTTATTTTCAAAATGCAATTACTATAAAGTTATTGTGCTAACTCATCTATTAAATTATTTATTAATTTGTGCCGAGCATCGAAGTCCCAATTCCCAGTTTAATCCTACGGAGTGGTCCATAACGTTTATGAACAGGGACGTAGCAAAGTTAGGTATTTCACAACCGGAGACTAGAATTTAGTGGTGTACTTACTACTAGTCTGATTTTGTTTTCTTAGTTTTTTTTTTTTAAGACTACTCCCGCACTAGGAATAAATCCTGTGTCGCGGGGACTTTACAAACATACATGAAACTGACACAAAGAACACCCAGACTCACAACAACAATTTGTGGATCACACAAAATGTTGTCCTACTTGGGATTTGATACCCACGACACTAGGCGAAGTAGGAAACGGCGTGGTGACCGTAAACCACTACGCCAAATGTGCAGTCTAGTTGTAGGTAAGGTCGAAGTTATTGGTTCATATATACACACATCAAAAGTGTCTAGGGATCAAGCATTTTTATGCGGATTTCTTGAGATTGAGATGTGGCTTTGGCCCTGGCCTGCTCAGTCGCCAGACTTGAACCCGATTGAGCATGCATGGGATATGCTACAGAGAAGAGCTCTGCCGAATATGGAGGGTATCCAGTCGCAAGAAGACCTTTTTTTGTTGTTGCAACGAACATGGGCGGCCATTCCACAGCGTGATTTGGATGAACTCATTTTGAGTTTGCCAAACCGATGTTCTTGTGTTAGTGTTCGCGGTAGAAACACGGATTATTAATTGTTTAAGTTACCTAATAAAATTTTAAAGAAAACTGTTATTTCAGTCTTTTTTTCGAACTTTAATGTTAGTGGTTCAAATGTCAAAAATCCTTTTATTAGGAAAATGGCAAATTTCTTTATTAATGCAAAGGTGACTTGGTTTATCGTTACTGTGACAAACGAAAACACTTTATTTGATGAATCCTTAAAGAAAATTTTAATTAATATCAATCAGGAGAAAAGTTATTGCAAAAATATATGTTGATCCCTAGACACATATGTTGATCCCTAGACACATATGTTGATCCCTAGACACTTTTGATGTGTGTATTAGCGTCATGTAACTACGAATCTCGCTGACAAATAGAAGAAATTGCCTGACTTCTCTTCCTAACTTAATTTTGATAATAAATCTCTTAAAGATACGTGTCATGTACATAGGGAGACATATCTGGTGGAGGTATGAGGAAAATGTGACGAGGAAAGTTGTAGGGTATAAGAAAAGAGAAAGATCAAAGAAATAGTTGTTCTGAGTCTGGGTGTTTTTTGTACCCGTTTCATGTATGTTTGTAAAGTCCGGCGCGACACAGAATTTATTCCTAGTGCGGCAGCTCTCTTTTTAAAAAGAAAGATAAATAGAAGATGTACTTAGAAAGAGACTAAAAACTGAAATTACGAATGATAAAATATACATTTAGACTAAGCCAGGCAAAATATAAAATATATGATAAAGAAAACAAAGTAGAAAGATAAATAATTATTTTGGCAACAAAAGAAAGTAATAGAAAATAAAAAGGTACACAGGTACATAACACAACATTGTACATTTGAGAACAGTAGATAATATTCTTTTGCCAAGAAAGATTCATGCTTTTTGTGCATCTGTGACACCTTATGTGGAATACTTCAGAACGATAACTTAAGTAGTTAAGGCTTGAAACGAAATTACAATAAACAGATATAACCAAATCTTTATGAATAAAATGGGTTAGAATCAACTTTCGAATTCAGTTCACCTTCAGGGTTGCAGAGGTCCGCTGGCAGTCGCTCCGTGGAAAAACTGATATTCAAATACCAATCCGGTTGAACTAATAGCCGACCCCAAAAAATCTTGGGAATAATAAAGGCTAGGAAGATTGTTGGTTCGAACTAACCATTCTCCACACTTTCACCAACATCTGAATCCATTATCCTGTTCTTCGGAGTAGTGCGATATTAAAAAGCATATTTATAACTTTCCTCAATAGTTTGATGTGAAGTTCCATAGTTAGATTGATTATCAGAAGCAGAAAACTTTGAAAGCCGACTTGTCTTTTCAGAGAATTTCTCTCAGATTTTTCTTTGGTTCAGTATACGTTGATTACAACCTAAAAAAATTCTTAGCATTTGACGTAGTTCTTAATTATAATATAACCTAAATATATATGTTTTCTAAAATTGTCTAGACAATAAGAAAATTATAATGAACATTTTCATTATGATGACAGTATTGTCTACATAATTAATACAAGTTTATGAGCCTACGGCACGTGTAAGCAACGAATGTTCTAGATCTAGTACACGAGCCAAGGAACATTTAAAATGTATATTATTTAAATCAAGGAGTCAGGCACTATCTTACTTACGTCAAACTCATATTTAAATATTCTCGTATAATGGGAAACAATATTAATATACCTATTTTACTTACACACTGCAAAAAAAGGTTTTGCGCTTTTAAAATAAAGAGTTTTGGTTTATTTCATTAATATGATCAATTGCCTCTTACAGTCTCACACACACGAGATCAAGAAATATATAAATTTGCATAAAAATAAACGGATAGCAACTACGGTTACCTACCGCAAGTCTCAAATGCAAATTAGAACTGAAACTCTTTAGTTCGATGTGGCTGGGATCCATATCCATACTGCTAAGTACATGAGATTAGGAAGAGGCTACTAGGTTAAGGACATCCACTGACCTAATTAGCCTCAAGCACAATGGGCGGTTTTATCGCCTCTTTTCGTCTGAAATGTGTTAACGAAAATCTTTAGATGGTAATTACAGATAAAAATAAACACAAAACAATAATATAAACATGTAGAAAAAATGAAGTTATGCATGTAGGTGATTTTTTTTTTATTATGGAAATGCTAGCTGTTTTTAAACAGCTCGGCGTTTTGAAGTTAAGATCTGAACCCCCGTGCCTAAGAGAGCACGTACTGCAGTCGGTCCTACGGCTGATCCTTCCCCAGTTTTATCGGATAGCCCTTCCATCAGATTGTGAGAGTGTGAGAACAGAGAGTGTGCCTATGTTTGCGAACACACTTGTGCACTATAATTTCTCCTGAGTAGTTGTCTGGTCTCCGTTGAGACTTGATGCCTTGGCTGAAATAGGATAGAGGAACATCATACCTGTTGGTATATACTGTATTTTTTATTTGATATAGTTACTATATTGTTATAAACTAGGAGTGAGAATTAAATAAAAGAACTAAATTGGAGGTAGCCTAACTTCAGTTCTTATTTATAATTAAAACACTAAGGTGCAGCGCAGACGGCACACTTTTTGTGTGAACGAGTCTGCGGCGCACAAAATGTCTGCATAGCGCGCAAAAAGTCGGTCGCCGATTTTTCACAGACTCAACGCACACGACGCACATCTTCGATCATTCTGTCGGCAGAACTGTAGGGACGTAGACGCTATGGAAATCGTGCAGAGATCGCGAAGTATTATTTTGTACTTGAAGTACAGAAAAAGAAGAAATAGAGAATTTTGGGTACATCTTACACTTTCGGAAATATTACTGAAGGGACCATTTCATATTAAACATTCAACTCTGAAACAACATCCGGATAAATTTTTCAAATTTTATAAAATGTCTGTTACTACATTTAATGAGTTGCTATTTATTTTAAGACCTGCATTGACTCATTCAGAAACAACAATGAATGTGTGAAAATGTTTTGTATTTCTTGAATTAAGATCGTTACATCGACCTCAGGCGCCATGGTAAAAGATCGCGTGCGTTACGTCCACCCTAACAAATGCAGATTGCAGACTAAAGCTATAATATATACATTGTACTCTGTGGACTAAAGTGTGCGCCGTCTGCGCTAGCGCGCGTTGAAGCAAACTTTCAATTTTTTTCGCACACATTTTGTGCGGAGCGGCGCGCGGCGCGGCGCGGTGCGGTCTGCCCGAATTATACGGATTTTTTGAGCGCCGGACTTTTTGCGCGTCGTGTGCGTTACTGCATATATTTGCATGGGTTCTATTATCACAGACTAAAAAGTGCGTCACAGATAGTCTGTCGTCTGCGCTGCGCCTAAACAGTTCACAACAAACGAATCTTATAATTCGACTTGATTACAAGCAATTTACGAAATATATAACATATCGACATTATAACGATAAGAAATAGGTTTACCACGATTAAACGACAAGATATGGCTGATGTCTTACTATCCTATGAAAACACGTGTTACCGACCGCTGTGCTCGAACAACAAGAGTCAGAGCATAGCCAAGTACCGCCTTTTTATAGGTCTGCACTGCATAATTTATCGGTAGAGTACGGGTAGACCTAACAATATTATATGTACTTAATTGTACTTTAAAAGAAAATTACAATAATAATTTGACACGGTTGACACACGGCCGCTTAATCCCAAACCAATAACCACAAAACCTATAGGCTTTAAATATGCCATTTGGGACATAAATTTTCAAATGTATGTATATATTATTTATTTCAGTTTCATTTCTGCACTAATTTAACACTACAAAGAAGAACATTCCCATTGAAGTATTTTTATAATAAACAATCCTTATTTGTTGAACATTTTTCATTATAACATTTAACAGCTGAAAATAACAAACTAAAGTCATTAAAGTCCGCTTTTTGCCAGAATCTTTGCCAAAACCACTTTGGAGTTCCCAAATTAGATGAGAATCTGACAGAATTTAATTAAAGCCTTCCTTTTGTTGACAGAGACTGTTTGGAATAAGATAATTATATGGATTGTTGACTTATGAGTTGGATTATTTATAGCATCTTGAAATGTATACATGTTAAGATATAAATAATAGTATATTATGTTAGATTACATAACTGAATATTATTTCTTTTCTTGGGGGAAATCGTTGAGCAGTGGACGGCAATAGGTTGTATGTAAAATTAATAAATACTTGATTTGCATTTAAAATCAAATCTGCTCATGCTTTCCATCAGGCAGAGCAGAGTCATTTTGGCGCAGCTATAACATAAAAAAATGCATTTAAAAGATGTTTTGTTCGATATCTTTATTTAAATAGAAAAATAGATTTAAGATTTGCGCTCCACTGACTACTCTAATTTATAAATGCTTAATATTCGTAACTAGCTGTTGCTCGCGGCTCCGCGCGCGTGTATGTCGGGTATCGCTGCAAATAGTAGCCTATGTGTTATTCTGATGTATAAGCTATATTACTATAAAGTTTCATCCAAATCCGTTCAGTAGTTTTTGCGTGAAAGAGTAACAAACATCCATCCATACTTACAAACTTTCGCGTTTATAATATTAGTAGGATAAAAAGTTGTTATTATTATAATAGGTCTTTACATATGAAATTGCCGTTTTGTATGCAATAAGTGAAAGTACTTATTTTTTCAAACTTTTTTATTTCTGTTATTCGAAGTAATCACCCATGCAATCGACGCATCTTTGCCAACGCATTGGCAGTTTATTGAAGCCCTTCTTGTAAAAATCAGCTGGACGGGAGGCAACAAACTCTTCAAAGGCATTTTGTACTGCCTCTCGGGAATTGAATTTTTTACCCACTAAAAAGTTGTCTAAATTTTGGGAAAAGTAATAGTCGGTAGGTGCAAGGTCTGGTGAGTATGGCGGATGAGGGAGAGCTTCCAACCCCAGCTCTTGCAGCTTGGAGACTGTCTGTTGCGCAGTATGGGGTCGCGCGTTGTCGTGAAGGAGCAGTGGGGACGACCGATTGACCAAAGCTAGTTGCAGATGTGCAAGCTTCTCCATCATTCTCTCCAGTTCTTCACAGTACACATCTGCATTAATGCTCATGCCGTTTTGTAAAAAGCTGTGGTGAATCACACCCGCACTAGACCACCAAACAGTGACCATCACCTTTTTAGGGGTCATTTTTGGTTTAGGGCATTGCTTTGGTGCTGAACCAGGGTCTAACCAACTTGCTGAGCGCTTTCGATTGTCGAACAGAATCCATTTTTCGTCGCACGTAACAATTCGTTTCAAAATTCCTTCATTTCTTTGCCTGTTGAGCAGCGCAAGGCAGATCTCGACGCGTACGTTGCGCTGGCGATCGTTAAGGTCGTGGGGCACCCATCTATCAAGCTTTTTTACCTTGCCAATTTGTCGCAAATGGATCAATATTGTTTTGATGCTTACATTAAAAGCTGCTGCTAGCTCAGCTGTAGATTGAGTTTCGTCAGCTTCCACAATCGCCTTTAATTCATTATTATTAACCAAAGTCTCCGGACGACCACGAGCTTCATTTTTCAAGTCAAAATTTCCAGAACGGAACCGGGAAAACCAATAACGGGTTGTGCGTTCGTTTGTACAGTTCTCTCCGTAAACGTTTTTGATGTTACGTGCCGTTTGTGTCGCGTTGGTGCCACGACGGAACTCATATTCCATAATTACACGAATTTTTAAAGTATTCATTATGACGAAAAATGTTCAAATGTAATGAAAATACAACGCTAATCAGAAAACAAAAGACTGAGTTTGTAAATAGAATGTCATGGTTTTAAAACAAAATTAATTTGAATTTAGAATACAGAGCCATTACAAACTTTTTTTTATTTGAAATGACCAGTACTGAAGAACGGCAATTTCATAGGTAAAGACCTAATACACACATCAAAAGTGTCTAGGGATCAAGCATTTTTATGCGGATTTCTTGAGATTGAGATGTGGCTTTGTAATAAATTTATGATTTTATAAATTTATATGGATCCTTTTTGGTGCATTTCATAATTTGAATCAGGAACTGTCAATCAAATTCGAGTAAAAGATGAAAATCAGCTGTCAATATTTTCCCTATGAAAACATACAACGCATTGAAGACATTATTAGTGCTACTGTTTCCCTACTACTGATTAAAACCAACGTTATTATGGAGCGGCGACGTCATTTAAGCAGGGAAGAAATGCTCAGAGCCGTGGGAATGATAGAAGCTGGTTCCCGGCAACGTACTGTGGCTTTAGCTCTGAATACAAGTCAGAGTGTTATCAGTCGACTTTGGACACGTTACCGAAGCACTGGTACCGTGGCTGAGCGCCATGGAGGACGGTATCGCTGCACCACACGGAGACAAGACCGATACATTCAAATCTTAACTCGAAGAGCTCCAACAATAACCGCCATGATGTTAGCCGTGAGGCTTCATCACTCTTCAGGGAACTTAATTAGCGACCAAACAGTCAGAAACCGCTTGCATGAAGTGAACCTTCATTCCCGAAGACCGCTACGGGTACCACCTATAGCAATGCACAATCGTAGGATTCGATATCAATGGGCTCTTGAACACAGAAATTGGGCAGAAGAACAATGGCGTTTCGTGTGCTTTTCTGATGAGTCTCGTTTTGGTATGAGACCGGATACAAGACGTATACGACACTGGAGAACCCCTGGACGCCAACAGCGATTAAAATCCTGCCAGGAAGTCCATCCTTATAGTGGTGGAACCATCATGGTATGGGCGGGTATTTGGATCGGCGGAAGAACTGAGTTGATTTGGATCAGAGGCAACCTCAACGCTCAAATTTATGCTGAGACGATTGTATCATTGACAGATGCAAATCGGTCCCTTATTTCAGTTAATGCATGATAATGCACGACCGCACACCGCAAGAGTTGTAAGACAGACTCTCGCCGCAGCTAACATCAATGTCCTGCCCTGGCCTGCTCAGTCGCCAGACTTGAACCCGATTGAGCATGCATGGGATATGCTACAGAGAAGAGCTCTGCCGAATATGGAGGGTATCCAGTCGCAAGAAGACCTTTTTTTGTTGTTGCAACGAACATGGGCGGCCATTCCACAGCGTGATTTGGATGAACTCATTTTGAGTATGCCAAACCGATGTTCTTGTGTTGTTAGTGTTCGCGGTAGAAACACGGAAATTGTTTAAGTTACCTAATAAAATTTTAAAGAAAACTGTTATTTCAGTCTTTTTTTCGAACTTTAATGTTAGTGGTTCAAATGTCAAAAATCCCTTTATTAGGAAAATGGCAAATTTCTTTATTAATGCAAAGGTGACTTGGTTTTTCGTTACTGTGACAAACGAAAACACTTTATTTGATGAATCCTTAAAGAAAATTTTAATTAATATCAATCAGGAGAAAAGTTATTGCAAAAATATATGTTGATCCCTAGACAATTGTGATGTGTGTATTATTAATATTATCGTCGTGAGCGATAAGACCGCCGATTGTAACGTTTATATAAGAAACAAATTTTAAAAATGAGTTACAAATTATATTTGTAACTCATTAACCGACTTTCAAAAGGAGGAGGTTCTCAATTTCATCGTTCTTTTTTTTTATGTATGTACATCGATTACTCCGTCAATTGTGGACCGATTTTGAAAATTCTTTTTGTATTCGAAAGGGTATGCTCCCCATGTGGTCCCATGGCCACCATATCAGGATCTGATGATTGTATCCTAAGGAAATCGAAGGAAATCCTCAAATTTACGTGAGCGCCTGCAATGAAGATACGAGCAATTGTCTGCATGCCTTCATATGACTGCCTCGTTGGTCTCGCGGTTGGCGTGTGCGACTGCTGATCATGAGGTCTCGGGTTCGATTCCCGGGTCGGACCCAATGTTTGTATGATCTGCAAATATTTGTTTCGGAGTTTGGGTGTTTTCTATGTATAATATGTATGTATTTACAAAAAAAAAGTATATATGTATTGATTTCAGTTGTCTAGTACCCATAACACAAGCTCTGCTTAGCTTGGGACTAGATGGCGTTGTGTGTTAGATGTCCGAAATATTTATTTATTTATATTTATTTATATTCTGTAGACATCATTAAAATGTAAATGAAATGATGATGAGAGACTTGAGAAAGACTAAAAAGCGAAAAATAAAAAAAAACTTCGTTTAAAAAAACCGACTTCAAAAACTAAAAAGTATAAAATAACTTCATTTGTATGTGCTACCTATTCATAGGTTTGAAGTCGGTTTTTTTATCTTATAATATGTTTCTTTTCATGTGAGTTCATTCATTTAAGATAAAGTAAATGAATAAGTAAAATGTTTTTTTGTTTAATAAATGATCTTGCCTGTCTAATAATCAATATGTAGTAGACCCACGCGGACTCAGCACTAACGGGCCACACAACAGAAGACCAACCGAAAACGATAGCATTCGAGCTGTCGTGTTTCGTTGGTGAATGCGAAAATCGAGGCCCAATGATGCAGAAGCATCTCAAAAGGCGGCCGTAGTGCAGGTCACTATGCTGCATTGTTGCATTGTTTACATTCGCGTATGGTGACCACCACTCTTGGATTCGGCTCATGCTTTCAATCAGGCAGTAGAGTCACTTTGGTAGACCTATATTTATATAAAGTACCTTTAAGAAATCAGAGATGAGAAATAAATCTAATGATTATTGCCCGAGATCCGTCTGTATATTCTCGACAGGTCATTTCTTTTTCAAATTTTCTGTCCTTGTATTCTTTAAAGGTTGATTAAAAGTATTGTTTAATGCTTGATGACGAATAATTAGGTTAGTACCTAATAAAACTTGGCACGAAACCATAAAAATATCATCCATTAATATAATATTAGGTACACTATTATTTACAACGAAGTTTATGGCGCGCCATGAGTAATTAATGATGTAAAAAACATAATAACAAAGTCGTAATAAAATTAGTTGATCAAATGAACTCTTTGAATGATGATAAACTAGCTTTTGCTCGCGGCTTCGCCCGCCTTTATGTCGGTATTAATTTTTTTATAATCTCTATAAATTTTAACTTATTATGTTATTCCGATGTCTAAGCTATATAAAAAAGTCTCATGAAAATACGTTCAGTAGATTTTGCGTGAAAGAGCAACGAACACACATCCTTACAAACTTTTGCATTTATAATATTAGTGATGATGATGATGGTAGTGATGATGAAGTGATGATAAATATACAACTAATGTTAAACGTATGGTCACTATCGCTGGCCAACTGGCTTCTTAGTCACATGATCCGATTCATGGATCTGTGGAGCTTGAGTTCCGTTTCTCACCTTAAAAACTTTACATACATGTAAATTATGGATAAACAACAAGAATTGCTCGGGACTATGAGATTGATACGTGTTTATTGGCTACATTTCTTGTTAGTCGATCTCTGTTAATAAATAAGAAACATATAATAAATTTAATTAAAAAGCTTTTTAAAAACAAGCTTTTACTGGAATGCCTCTAAACGAATCAAACGAGTCCAAACTCAATGATGTTGCGACGTTTCTTTACAGAGTTACTTTGGCCACCTTTCAGCTCCAGTATCAGATCAGCCCCATGTCATTATAATATTGTATTGTCACGCTGTATACACATGCTTGCAAAATGTCAGCAAAATCGGTTGAAGATATCTGCTTCACAATTGAGTTCCAAGATTCCACCAGAACATACAAGCATACATACATTGCAAGTTAATGCATAATTTATCGGTAGAGTACGGGTAGACCTAACAATATTATATGTACTTAATTGTACTTTAAAAGAAAATTACAATAATAATTTGACACGGTTGACACACGGCCGCTTAATCCCAAACCAATAACCACAAAACCTATAGGCTTTAAATATGCCATTTGGGACATAAATTTTCAAATGTATGTATATATTATTTATTTCAGTTTCATTTCTGCACTAATTTAACACTACAAAGAAGAACATTCCCATTGAAGTATTTTTATAATAAACAATCCTTATTTGTTGAACATTTTTCATTATAACATTTAACAGCTGAAAATAACAAACTAAAGTCATTAAAGTCCGCTTTTTGCCAGAATCTTTGCCAAAACCACTTTGGAGTTCCCAAATTAGATGAGAATCTGACAGAATTTAATTAAAGCCTTCCTTTTGTTGACAGAGACTGTTTGGAATAAGATAATTATATGGATTGTTGACTTATGAGTTGGATTATTTATAGCATCTTGAAATGTATACATGTTAAGATATAAATAATAGTATATTATGTTAGATTACATAACTGAATATTATTTCTTTTCTTGGGGGAAATCGTTGAGCAGTGGACGGCAATAGGTTGTATGTAAAATTAATAAATACTTGATTTGCATTTAAAATCAAATCTGCTCATGCTTTCCATCAGGCAGAGCAGAGTCATTTTGGCGCAGCTATAACATAAAAAAATGCATTTAAAAGATGTTTTGTTCGATATCTTTATTTAAATAGAAAAATAGATTTAAGATTTGCGCTCCACTGACTACTCTAATTTATAAATGCTTAATATTCGTAACTAGCTGTTGCTCGCGGCTCCGCGCGCGTGTATGTCGGGTATCGCTGCAAATAGTAGCCTATGTGTTATTCTGATGTATAAGCTATATTACTATAAAGTTTCATCCAAATCCGTTCAGTAGTTTTTGCGTGAAAGAGTAACAAACATCCATCCATACTTACAAACTTTCGCGTTTATAATATTAGTAGGATAAAAAGTTGTTATTATTATAATAGGTCTTTACATATGAAATTGCCGTTTTGTATGCAATAAGTGAAAGTACTTATTTTTTCAAACTTTTTTATTTCTGTTATTCGAAGTAATCACCCATGCAATCGACGCATCTTTGCCAACGCATTGGCAGTTTATTGAAGCCCTTCTTGTAAAAATCAGCTGGACGGGAGGCAACAAACTCTTCAAAGGCATTTTGTACTGCCTCTCGGGAATTGAATTTTTTACCCACTAAAAAGTTGTCTAAATTTTGGGAAAAGTAATAGTCGGTAGGTGCAAGGTCTGGTGAGTATGGCGGATGAGGGAGAGCTTCCAACCCCAGCTCTTGCAGCTTGGAGACTGTCTGTTGCGCAGTATGGGGTCGCGCGTTGTCGTGAAGGAGCAGTGGGGACGACCGATTGACCAAAGCTAGTTGCAGATGTGCAAGCTTCTCCATCATTCTCTCCAGTTCTTCACAGTACACATCTGCATTAATGCTCATGCCGTTTTGTAAAAAGCTGTGGTGAATCACACCCGCACTAGACCACCAAACAGTGACCATCACCTTTTTAGGGGTCATTTTTGGTTTAGGGCATTGCTTTGGTGCTGAACCAGGGTCTAACCAACTTGCTGAGCGCTTTCGATTGTCGAACAGAATCCATTTTTCGTCGCACGTAACAATTCGTTTCAAAATTCCTTCATTTCTTTGCCTGTTGAGCAGCGCAAGGCAGATCTCGACGCGTACGTTGCGCTGGCGATCGTTAAGGTCGTGGGGCACCCATCTATCAAGCTTTTTTACCTTGCCAATTTGTCGCAAATGGATCAATATTGTTTTGATGCTTACATTAAAAGCTGCTGCTAGCTCAGCTGTAGATTGAGTTTCGTCAGCTTCCACAATCGCCTTTAATTCATTATTATTAACCAAAGTCTCCGGACGACCACGAGCTTCATTTTTCAAGTCAAAATTTCCAGAACGGAACCGGGAAAACCAATAACGGGTTGTGCGTTCGTTTGTACAGTTCTCTCCGTAAACGTTTTTGATGTTACGTGCCGTTTGTGTCGCGTTGGTGCCACGACGGAACTCATATTCCATAATTACACGAATTTTTAAAGTATCCATTATGACGAAAAATGTTCAAATGTAATGAAAATACAACGCTAATCAGAAAACAAAAGACTGAGTTTGTAAATAGAATGTCATGGTTTTAAAACAAAATTAATTTGAATTTAGAATACAGAGCCATTACAAACTTTTTTTTATTTGAAATGACCAGTACTGAAGAACGGCAATTTCATAGGTAAAGACCTAATACACACATCAAAAGTGTCTAGGGATCAAGCATTTTTATGCGGATTTCTTGAGATTGAGATGTGGCTTTGTAATAAATTTATGATTTTATAAATTTATATGGATCCTTTTTGGTGCATTTCATAATTTGAATCAGGAACTGTCAATCAAATTCGAGTAAAAGATGAAAATCAGCTGTCAATATTTTCCCTATGAAAACATACAACGCATTGAAGACATTATTAGTGCTACTGTTTCCCTACTACTGATTAAAACCAACGTTATTATGGAGCGGCGACGTCATTTAAGCAGGGAAGAAATGCTCAGAGCCGTGGGAATGATAGAAGCTGGTTCCCGGCAACGTACTGTGGCTTTAGCTCTGAATACAAGTCAGAGTGTTATCAGTCGACTTTGGACACGTTACCGAAGCACTGGTACCGTGGCTGAGCGCCATGGAGGACGGTATCGCTGCACCACACGGAGACAAGACCGATACATTCAAATCTTAACTCGAAGAGCTCCAACAATAACCGCCATGATGTTAGCCGTGAGGCTTCATCACTCTTCAGGGAACTTAATTAGCGACCAAACAGTCAGAAACCGCTTGCATGAAGTGAACCTTCATTCCCGAAGACCGCTACGGGTACCACCTATAGCAATGCACAATCGTAGGATTCGATATCAATGGGCTCTTGAACACAGAAATTGGGCAGAAGAACAATGGCGTTTCGTGTGCTTTTCTGATGAGTCTCGTTTTGGTATGAGACCGGATACAAGACGTATACGACACTGGAGAACCCCTGGACGCCAACAGCGATTAAAATCCTGCCAGGAAGTCCATCCTTATAGTGGTGGAACCATCATGGTATGGGCGGGTATTTGGATCGGCGGAAGAACTGAGTTGATTTGGATCAGAGGCAACCTCAACGCTCAAATTTATGCTGAGACGATTGTATCATTGACAGATGCAAATCGGTCCCTTATTTCAGTTAATGCATGATAATGCACGACCGCACACCGCAAGAGTTGTAAGACAGACTCTCGCCGCAGCTAACATCAATGTCCTGCCCTGGCCTGCTCAGTCGCCAGACTTGAACCCGATTGAGCATGCATGGGATATGCTACAGAGAAGAGCTCTGCCGAATATGGAGGGTATCCAGTCGCAAGAAGACCTTTTTTTGTTGTTGCAACGAACATGGGCGGCCATTCCACAGCGTGATTTGGATGAACTCATTTTGAGTATGCCAAACCGATGTTCTTGTGTTGTTAGTGTTCGCGGTAGAAACACGGAAATTGTTTAAGTTACCTAATAAAATTTTAAAGAAAACTGTTATTTCAGTCTTTTTTTCGAACTTTAATGTTAGTGGTTCAAATGTCAAAAATCCCTTTATTAGGAAAATGGCAAATTTCTTTATTAATGCAAAGGTGACTTGGTTTTTCGTTACTGTGACAAACGAAAACACTTTATTTGATGAATCCTTAAAGAAAATTTTAATTAATATCAATCAGGAGAAAAGTTATTGCAAAAATATATGTTGATCCCTAGACAATTGTGATGTGTGTATTATTAATATTATCGTCGTGAGCGATAAGACCGCCGATTGTAACGTTTATATAAGAAACAAATTTTAAAAATGAGTTACAAATTATATTTGTAACTCATTAACCGACTTTCAAAAGGAGGAGGTTCTCAATTTCATCGTTCTTTTTTTTTATGTATGTACATCGATTACTCCGTCAATTGTGGACCGATTTTGAAAATTCTTTTTGTATTCGAAAGGGTATGCTCCCCATGTGGTCCCATGGCCACCATATCAGGATCTGATGATTGTATCCTAAGGAAATCGAAGGAAATCCTCAAATTTACGTGAGCGCCTGCAATGAAGATACGAGCAATTGTCTGCATGCCTTCATATGACTGCCTCGTTGGTCTCGCGGTTGGCGTGTGCGACTGCTGATCATGAGGTCTCGGGTTCGATTCCCGGGTCGGACCCAATGTTTGTATGATCTGCAAATATTTGTTTCGGAGTTTGGGTGTTTTCTATGTATAATATGTATGTATTTACAAAAAAAAAGTATATATGTATTGATTTCAGTTGTCTAGTACCCATAACACAAGCTCTGCTTAGCTTGGGACTAGATGGCGTTGTGTGTTAGATGTCCGAAATATTTATTTATTTATATTTATTTATATTCTGTAGACATCATTAAAATGTAAATGAAATGATGATGAGAGACTTGAGAAAGACTAAAAAGCGAAAAATAAAAAAAAACTTCGTTTAAAAAAACCGACTTCAAAAACTAAAAAGTATAAAATAACTTCATTTGTATGTGCTACCTATTCATAGGTTTGAAGTCGGTTTTTTTATCTTATAATATGTTTCTTTTCATGTGAGTTCATTCATTTAAGATAAAGTAAATGAATAAGTAAAATGTTTTTTTGTTTAATAAATGATCTTGCCTGTCTAATAATCAATATGTAGTAGACCCACGCGGACTCAGCACTAACGGGCCACACAACAGAAGACCAACCGAAAACGATAGCATTCGAGCTGTCGTGTTTCGTTGGTGAATGCGAAAATCGAGGCCCAATGATGCAGAAGCATCTCAAAAGGCGGCCGTAGTGCAGGTCACTATGCTGCATTGTTGCATTGTTTACATTCGCGTATGGTGACCACCACTCTTGGATTCGGCTCATGCTTTCAATCAGGCAGTAGAGTCACTTTGGTAGACCTATATTTATATAAAGTACCTTTAAGAAATCAGAGATGAGAAATAAATCTAATGATTATTGCCCGAGATCCGTCTGTATATTCTCGACAGGTCATTTCTTTTTCAAATTTTCTGTCCTTGTATTCTTTAAAGGTTGATTAAAAGTATTGTTTAATGCTTGATGACGAATAATTAGGTTAGTACCTAATAAAACTTGGCACGAAACCATAAAAATATCATCCATTAATATAATATTAGGTACACTATTATTTACAACGAAGTTTATGGCGCGCCATGAGTAATTAATGATGTAAAAAACATAATAACAAAGTCGTAATAAAATTAGTTGATCAAATGAACTCTTTGAATGATGATAAACTAGCTTTTGCTCGCGGCTTCGCCCGCCTTTATGTCGGTATTAATTTTTTTATAATCTCTATAAATTTTAACTTATTATGTTATTCCGATGTCTAAGCTATATAAAAAAGTCTCATGAAAATACGTTCAGTAGTTTTTGCGTGAAAGAGCAACGAACACACATCCTTACAAACTTTTGCATTTATAATATTAGTGATGATGATGATGGTAGTGATGATGAAGTGATGATAAATATACAACTAATGTTAAACGTATGGTCACTATCGCTGGCCAACTGGCTTCTTAGTCACATGATCCGATTCATGGATCTGTGGAGCTTGAGTTCCGTTTCTCACCTTAAAAACTTTACATACATGTAAATTATGGATAAACAACAAGAATTGCTCGGGACTATGAGATTGATACGTGTTTATTGGCTACATTTCTTGTTAGTCGATCTCTGTTAATAAATAAGAAACATATAATAAATTTAATTAAAAAGCTTTTTAAAAACAAGCTTTTACTGGAATGCCTCTAAACGAATCAAACGAGTCCAAACTCAATGATGTTGCGACGTTTCTTTACAGAGTTACTTTGGCCACCTTTCAGCTCCAGTATCAGATCAGCCCCATGTCATTATAATATTGTATTGTCACGCTGTATACACATGCTTGCAAAATGTCAGCAAAATCGGTTGAAGATATCTGCTTCACAATTGAGTTCCAAGATTCCACCAGAACATACAAGCATACATACATTGCAAGTTAATAAAAAGCTTGTAATAATATGACATTATATTGTAGTCTGTGTGTGTGTATTTAATAATATGCCAATCATTTTAATATCCATAATCTAAAAAGGTTACTTTATACTGAGTGAACTCAAATCCGAATATGTCGTATTTATTTAACTCGATCTGATGTGTTCCTGTCTGAAGGCTTCAAACGATTATTCAACAATTTTTTTTTTCCAGTGGCACGGAACTCTCTCCTGTGAAGCTGCAGCAGCTTCGTCCTCCATGGGTGGCGCAGGCGCCCCCCTCTTGCCCGATTCAGAACTGATCAAGCTCTGCCCAATGTGCCGGGTCCCCATAGAAAAGGACGAAGGTTGTGCGCAGATGATGTGTAAAAGATGCAAGCATGTCTTCTGTTGGTACTGTTTGGCATCGCTTGATGTAAGTATTAACGCTATAGATTCTTTAACTTCGGTAAATTCGTTTAGTTAAGCTCCATAATGAAAATCGAAGCAGATATGTATTTACAAATCCAACGATGAAACATAAAAGTTGTCAGAAGAGATTTTGCAAAAAAATTTGGGTGAGAATGTAGAAGTTTTTGAAGCAAATACTATTTGGCAATATGTACTGTTTTTAAACCGTGTGTTATGGTTAAAATTCTTCTCAAAACACTCCTCACAATCACCGAAGCTAGAAATAATAAAGTGACCAATAAAATTTGCAAATTGCTAACTTCACATTTCTCTAGCTCCTTATCTAACATGCACGTAAAAAAGTTAGTCATGGCAACTTCGCATTTCTTTCTCTATTCAGGATAAATGTATTACGTCTATATCTGTATAATATAAAAATTACCCATTATATACAAATCCGTGCCGGGGACAGGTCGCTGTTTGTTTTCTAATTAGCCGCAATCGGCAGAAAAACCTCCTCCCTTGACATCTATTGTGTGCGTGTTAATGTTTCTTATTGGCCAGTTTAGGCGTCTATTCAATGCTTATCTCATACCTATTCTATTGTATAGAGTCTATAGTTTCAGTTACAAGTTATTTTTAATACGACTTCAAAAAAGATGTTCTCCAATTAGTCGGGGACGACTATATCAATTTGGAAAACATTTTCTCCTTCAAGAGCTAAATACCTACTTTCCCAGTATCGAGTCTCTGATGATGGAATTCTTGACAAATCATTAAAAAAACACTTCAAACTCTTGAACTACTTAATAATAAATAAAATAAATAGATTTTTAAAAACTAGCTTTTTACTGGAATGCCTCGAGACGAATCAAACGATTCCAAACTCGATGATGTTGCGGCGTTTCTTTACAGAGTTCCTATAGCCACCTTCCAGCTCCAGCATCATGTCAGCTCCATGTCATTATAATATTGTATTGTCACTCTATATACATATGCTTGCAAAATTTCAGCATAATCGGTTGAAGATATCTGCTTCAAAATTGAGTTGCAAGATTCCACCCGAACAAACAACCATACATACATACATTGCAAGCTAATAAAAAGATTGTAAAAGGATTGGGGATTCGAATATTTTAATGTTGTTGCTTAGTCCAATTAGGAAAAAGGAAGCTCGCCTTTTTGTGTTAAAAAGTGGTTCATATGGATTATAACTATAATAAGTTTAGTTTATGTGTCGGTTTATTCATTATCAGAAATAGGAAATCTGATAACAATAATTTACAATTCTGAACTAACTATTTTTACTTATTCTAAACCAAAAGATTTTAATTTAAAGATTTAACTTTAAATTGCGATTAAATTCTAAATATGCCTTATATATATGCCTTAAATAATTTAAATAACAACATTTAATTGAACGTCAAATTATACTTGTTAAAAACAAGGAAGCATTTATGTATATGTACCAACGTCTCTTTGTAGAATTAATATTTTTTGCTTCAAAAAATGATAATCATCTCATTATTTTCTATTCATGTGATCGCTATCACAAAAATGTTATACAAAATTATTTTGAACAGTTTTTAATACCGCTGTTCTTCGGTATATGCTTAAATTATGTTGCCCGCTATTGTACATTTTACTTCGTATAAAATGAAGTTGGTATTTGTTCTTGTACGCTTATATCGTTCAAACTACTAAATTCATTTTAGTGTTCTCTCCGTGAATCGATTCAAGAAGAACATAAATATATGAACATATATATAATACATGCATTATTATGGTAAACAAAAGCGGAGATTTTCAAAGATTCTCATTCGGGCTTAGTCGGAACGGGTCGCTAGTATTATTCTAATTTCTAAATGAGAAATATCTGCTAGAGTTTTACGTAATCTAGTAGGCACTTTTGAGAAAATAAATATAATTTTCAACAACACAAAAAGTTTGTTCTTAGTCTTGTACTTACAGTTACTCGTCCTCGAAAGAACTTCTATTTTAAAATACTCTGCGAGCTAAATTATACTTTATTGTGTTAGAGGAAGAGTCGATATTCCTTAACCTAATTTACCTACTTAGTAAAACTTCTGTACTTGGTTGCTTATTTCGAAGTTTCCTTTTTATTAAACAAGGCCTTGGGCCTATTATGTAGTAGTTCATAATATTAAGGAGAGAAATAAATCTTAAGAATCAAAATTAATTAACTTTGTATCTTTATTCCAGGATGACTTCCTACTTCGTCACTACGACAAGGGACCTTGCAAGAATAAATTGGGACACTCACGCGCATCAGTACTTTGGCATCGTGCTCAAGTATGTACCTACATTTCATTATTTTATGATCCACAAAAAACAATTGACACACGCTTTTAAAGAAGAATGAAAGTTAAATTTTCTATAATCTGCTTACTACAATTATTTTCCTAAGAACAAACTTCAAATAAAAAAGTAATGAAAAGTTTGCTATATTTACCGATTATTAGGAATCGCTTCAGAAGAATTCCAAACATTAGTTATATTAGCCGAGTATTTTTTTTAGGATATACTGGTACATATTGTGTTACGCGGGACTTTACAAACATACATGCAACGTACACAAAGAACACCCAGGCTCAGAACCAGGGATATTCCGGTTAGGGTTAACCTAACCGAAATAATCTGTTATTAACCCTTTTGGAAATGGGTTAACCTAAATTTAGGATTAACCTAAATATGTGTTACCGAATTATAACTGTTAACAGGAATAATCTAATACAGGATAATTACGGTTAACCTTAACCGAATTTCATATAGGTTTCTGGATATTTGTAGGTCCGTGATTCATTTTTCGTTACAGTCTTCGGTGACGTTCATTATTTGCGTGCATTGGGAAAAGGGGATAACAAGTTAATTTTTTTTCACAAGAGATCAAGTAAAATTGATTAATTTTCGAATCGCGTCACGTCGTAAAATAACCGAAATCTTGGGTTAACATCTATCATTTGGGTTAACAATTTCAAAAACATAAACCCTTTAATTTGGGTTAACCCTTATTGTTTGGGTTAAAACAATAACATATATAATCTGTTAACCGAATCGATGAGTAACCCTTTGAAACGGTTACAGATTGATTCGGTAACCGTTTATAACGAATACCGTTATGCATGGGTTTTCCGATCCCTGCTCAGAACAGCAATTTGTGTATCATACAAAGTGTTGTCCTACGATTTGAACCCACAGCACTTGGCTCAGTGGAAAGCGGCGTGGCGACCGCTTAAACCACTAGGCCAACCGTGCATTCGAAATTTTTATTTATAGATTCCTAATTATACTCCTTTTCAGGTTGTCGGTATATTCGCTGGCTTTGGTCTCCTACTGCTAGTCGCGAGCCCGCTACTACTGCTTGCTGCACCGTGCATCGTCTGCTGTAAATGCAGGTTTGTGTTAACTGCATTTAAAAAAAAACATTACAATTTTGTAGGTAACCCTGAAGATTTTAACTCTTCCCTAAAGGCCTCTTGTTACCCCTAACTTCCGGGCGGTCCTACGTGGTGGTAAGCACTTTCTATCAGGTGATCCGTTTGCTCGCTTGCCTTATAAAAGAATGTAACACTACCACAAATTTTTACGTTGTTAATAAAATTAATAATAACTTCATTAAATTCAATCGCAATTTCTTTTTACCAACCTATTTTTTTAAATCACTAAGAACTTTTTTTTTATATTTGACCCTGCCAAAATGACTCTACTCTGCCTGATGGAAAGCATAAGCAGAATCCAAGAGTGGTGGTCACCATGCTCACTGCGAATGCAGACAATGCAGCATGGGGACCTACACCATGGCGGGCTAGTGATGCTTCTGCATCATTAGGCCTCCGGTCTCGCACTCACCAAAGAAACACGACAGCATGAACGCTATCATTTTACGTTGATATTCTGTGCGAGGGTAGTACCGCCCCGGTCGAGCCGGCCCGTTCGTGCTGAAATCAGCGTGGCTTGGCGTGGCAGAGCTTAGGATTATGATTAAGTTAACCAATTGCCAATTGATTCTAATCTCCCACATCTCCTTAGAAAGGAGGTTCTGAGTCTATATGTCCCACAGTGGACCATCAAAGGCTGTTGATGACAGTACACGTACCACGTACATGACACAGTACACAAAACCAATCATGTTTTAATTATACCGCGTAAACAGTACATTGCATTTAATGAAATTTAATTTCACATCTGACAAGTTTGATCGTAATAAATTTATGTCCAGTGCAATTAATATACCATAATATAAATAAATTATATGGTATAAAACGATTAATAGGTATTCAATTTTGATTATTATCAATCTCAATTAAATTCATTGCAATGTATGTTTTAATCAAATGGCGCAGATAGCATTAACTCATTACCATGTATTTAAATAAATAATCACAAATTTTAACAAAAAAATCCGACTTCAATTTGGACCAAATTTAAATGGGACCACACGGGAACCACCAGCTTTCAAGTGAACAAAGAATCATCGAAATCGGTTGGCGTGAAATTGAGTTATTCGTCAATTTGTCGCGCACATACTTAATGCAAATTGAAGACTTATATGGTTTTCTCATGGATGACATGTCAGAACTGGACCAAATTGAAATGGGACCACATGGGAAGCACCAGCTTTGAAATAAAAAAGAATCATCAAAATCGATTCACCCTGTCGAAAGTTATGAGGTAACAAACATTAAAAAAAACAGTACAATTGAGAACCTCCTCCTTTATTTGAAGTCGGTTATTAAAACGAAAAGGTTTAGCCATTTTGTCAAGTTTTCAAGGTGATAGGTGATTATTTGGACTTCAATACGTAATCCTGAGAATTTTTATCATCAACTGCCTTTTATAGTCTACTCTTGGACATAGGCTTGGGGGGCACGGGTGTCATGTCCCTTCAACACAAAGGGAGGATCCTCCGACCAGGCGAGGTGATCATGCCTGGCTTGCCACTGCCCAACGGTTGATGTTGGGATGTTGTATATATGTTAATTGGCGCGAGAACTTCCATTGCGCGATTCAGATTTTAACTCATTACCACCCATTTTGCCGGGTGAAAATAATCATGCTACTTTAGTAAACTAGTAGTAACTTTGTTATTAAACAAAATTCTGAACCTGAAATCAGACGGACCAAAACACAAAGCAAAATATTATGATAAGTTGGTTTAATTGGAATCTCTAGTTGAATTAGAAATATTGTCACAATCTGAAAAATATAAATTGTTAAAGCCGCGTTTTCACAATGAGAGTTGGCTCGGACCAAATACACTCGTACCAGTCGGGTTCATACCAGTGTACTTGGATAGTGGTTTACACACGATAGTAGTGCACTCGTATTGTGGTCATTTGTCTCCTTGTACAATCAGTTTGAGTATTTATTAGAAAAAGTAGCACCCACCACTAGTAGTCACTCGACTTTTTTTTAGTTGTCGCCATTTTGTTTTTATAAAAATGATCCGAGTGAGCTCGAAAAATAGAGCAGAGTCCGAGTCTACTCGGATTTGATGCCGGCGTCCGAGTGCGCTCGGATTAGATGTTTACATAATACGAGTACCGTCCGAGTAGACATCCGAGTGCACTCGGTCCGAGCCAACTCTTATTGTGAAAACGCGGCTTAATGCCAGACGTAGATGGTTTAGGACTGGTAGTTTTTTTGTTTTTTTTTTTATGGATTAGGAGGCAAACGAGCAGACGTATCGCCTGATGGTAAGCGTTTGCCGCCGCCCATAGACACCCGCAACACCAGAGGCGTCACAAGTGCGTTTCCGACTTTTGGTGGAGGGAGGGGGAGTTTGGAGGAGGGAGGGTAGGTGGATGGGCCTCCCGTGTCCTCACTCACCCGGTTTTCTGTGAAGCCGTGGTATCACTTCGGTCGAGAATCCCTTACCCATCTCTAAGTATAACTCTGTACATATTCCTAATCTGTCAGGACAGAGAGAAAAAGCAAGAGAACCGTTATTGAAATGCCGTATATCTATATTTTTCAGGCTATGCAACCCAAGTACGAAGAATCTCGAAGAGGTAGACGAGATTGACAGCATCACGCCGGGAAGAGATGACGATGACAATGATATCACTCGCGCTGACAGGTATCTCTCCGACTGACGCACAACCAGATATTAAACAGGAAAGGACATATTATGCTGCCGTCGTATGTGACTACCCGAGAGATGGACTAAATATTCTCATAACCAGACAATAGCTTCAGAACTGTAGTTGAAAATAAATTTGAATTCTTCTTTTATACATCTCTCTCTAAGCTCTTGTTGATCTACAATTCAGCATTCTAGATACCAGAAATAGCAAGTTCCTATTTTCTATCCAAAATCCTCTGGTAACTTGCTGGATCTCGATTAGTACCAAATTCTTCTGGAATCATTTCTCTCAATAAATATTTTCATATTTCAAACTTACAATTAATTTGTTGTTTCTAGTCCCAAATAGCTAAATGAAAGATTATATTAAAATCTGTAATACTAGACATATACGGCTGGCAAAATACGAGTAACGATTCAGTAGAAGATAGATTCTAGAAATGTGAAGTTTTCAGTGACCGAAGTTGGCCAAAAAATGTGACATGTGATAGAAATGGACGAAAACTATTTCGTACGAGATAGTTCCAACTGATAATGCAATATAGACATTGGCCTAAAGATGGCTAGACACGAAGTGATAAATTATTGACTGTAAAATTTTATTGTTTTAAGATTGTATATCTGCTGAAAATACAACACTATTAATAATTTAAATGGCTACACTGTGCCTAACAGTTTAGTGAGTATAATTCTTTAATAGTTATAAATAATTTATCAACATACTGTGTATTTTGAAAGGATAATAAAATGGTGACGCGCAAAAACTACTGTTAAAATCGATGTTTCTTTAAAATTATTTGAAAATATTTGTTGCCGTACAGTGACAGCCGAAATGATTAGCAAATTAAATTATTCGATATTATATCGACTAAATTGGATAGTCGATATCTACAATGAACGAGCGAGTATTGAAAGATTGAACTACAAAAAAAAATATATAAATTACATTTCCATGATTGACAAGCATGAATTTTGGAAATGATATTTTCAATCTGGAGCATTTGTCTGAACATTTTCGGCCAGTCAAACAACGATGAGTAAAACAATTTCAAAGTTCGGAATTATACATTGATGTTTATATTATGTAAATACATTAAGGTGTAAATTTTTTAATATATTAATTTAAATTCACGAAATAAATACAAAAAATCATAATTAATAAAAAAAGTCTTACATTGACTGTGACTTAATTTTATTAACAATTGTTTATTTATCTGTGGAGTCTATACTTACTTGAATTTGAACAAATGGCTGAAATAAATGGATTAATATTCATCTATGTGTGATCTCATAGCAATAAAAACAACACGAATTATATAATATTTATAAACAGCCAGAACTTTGTACGATTTATCGCCATCATGTAAAGATTGTGCTGCCATCTATAAATTACTGTACTGTTATTATAACTCAATAATTTAAAAAAATGTGCGACGGAAATTAGTAAATTGTGTTTTAACTTTATTAAATGTTATTAAGCTAATGGCAAAAGTGAAAAATAATGACTTAGACAAGGGTATAACTGTACTTACTTCCAAATTAATTAACGAAAATGTCAACTAAAATCCAATTTATTTTTCCTGTAGTTTAACAGTGTCATTTAAAATTCAATAACTATCTTATGATTTAGTGAAAAATGCTAATAGAAAGTAAAACCAATTAAAAAAATTAACAAAGTGATTTTGTTCATTTATTACATTTTTTACAATATTTTTAATTCGTAAAAAATAATGGTTTTCATTGATGATTGTTTTGTAAAATGGAAGAGAAGACATACTTTAACTAAAATTTTGTTAACAACGGATTATTATTAAGGGGCTTATTGTTTATTTATATATATATATATATATGTGTATGTATTTAGTTCTATTTAACTAATGGAAACATAAACGATTAGCTCACTAGTATAAGATGAAACAATAAATTGAAATCATTATGAACGAAAGATGTACCTAACGAAAGAAAGTGTAACTGCAATGCAGTGTGTCAATGCGTGAATACAAATATATATTTTATTTTATACACAATCCAATCCAATATTGTTTTAGGAAGGTGGAACAAAGCATTATGCTGAGTCTAATCGCTACAAACGCCTGTACAGTTCACCGATCTTGTTATCTGGTCGAGTGGCGGGTAATATAATACTGCGTTCCTGGGTGTTCCACTACAATCAATGTACCTATATCGCTCGATAAGACAGTTGAACAAAAATGATCCACAAGATGTGATCACGAGAGACCAATATTGTAAGAAGATATTCATATAAAGATCCTAGCTCCGCTTCACAACACAGCGCATTAACTTATTATGTAGTGTGTTAAATATTTATGAGTTTATTGTAAATAAGGAGTTTTGTAACTAATTGTACTTAATTTCGTAGTAGAGGATCGGTGATGTTCGTATTTTCTCTGTATGTGACAATTAAAATTTCTCTACGATAAGGCGACATGATTGTAAAATATATATGGATGTAACAGAGACATATTTTTAACTTGACTAGATGTATTTTTTTAAAGTGATATGTGTGGGACTACATCGATCCTTCGTAGCTTGTTTTAGCAAGCTAGTTAAAGCATTTGTAGATTTAATCAAAAATTGTCAGTAGGTGAATTAGACGTACTAAGTGTAAAAGTGATTGTACACTTGCAATGTGGATTGTGTTAAATTAGATTTTAAATAATTTCATCTTTTTTGTGATGTACTTATGCATACTTTAAAACAAGTATTTGTCCATACAGTTACCTAAAAGAAAAAAAGATGATAACACAATTGTTTAAGTTTTTGTAAGTGTACAGTACCCTTTATTGTATTGTATCTCATTAAGTTGATTGTAAAATGACTTGTCTAATGGTATTGAAAGACTTTCATTTTTATTTCTATTTTACTGTTTATGGTAGGTGCAAATATAGGTTAGGATTTAGTGATACTGGCTGGTCAAAATAGTTGAACAACAAACATACAATATTTGCATTTACCACTAAATAGAGTCAGGATATTGTAAATAAAAGAAATTTATTTTTTGTTATTGATTGTACTTCTTTATTTTGTGTTGAGACGAACGTATTTCCGTTACTATAATTATAAACGATTAATAAAGATTTTTCTGATAAATCTTAATGTTTTGTTTAATTTTAAACCAGTACTGATACTCTTACACTATTTAGTAAACCAATATAAAGCTGTTGTTAAAATAAATAAGGTACTTACTGTGACTTGACAAGAAAGTCACAAGAAATAGATCACTGAAGATTAAAAGTGTAGGGTGCAAGGGTCACAAACCTTTCACAGCGATATAGGCTCTAGTATTCAATGAATATACCTAGTACATAATAATAATTTGAACTGACCTGCGATTGTCGAAGCAGAAACTGAGCAGCGACCTAGCTTTAGCAAAACAGACTGCTGATAACCTAAGGCCGTGGTCTTGATATCAGCGGGAGCGGGACCGCGCCGTTGCCTTCGAGGCTAGTTCCATATCCATCGCCGCCCCGCTCCTGCTGACTTCGTGTCCGCGGCTTTATATTAAATATCCTACTCAGAATTTATTTGTACTGGGTGGCAAACACTTTGGTTCCTTAGCCAGGTGCGCCAGGCGAGTCACTTGGCACTAAGCCAACAAGATCAAGATCTTTCTAAAAAAACTGGAGTTTAGCAAATTTTTGCTGCATATCACTTGATGCTATGGAGAGGTCTATGCCGAGCAGTGAACTTAGATGATGATAATATCACTTAGTGATAGAAATAAAAAATAAAAAAGAAAACCCTAGAGATGGGAGAAGGAACAGAGGAGGACAAAGCAAGAGATGGGAAGATGAACTAAAACTGACGGCAGGCCCAAAATGGAGAAGGGTTGCTAGAGACAGAGTACAATGGAAATTGTTAGAGGAGGCCTTTGCCAAGAGGCACACTGAACTCAGAGATATTTTATAACTAAAGAGACAACCACAATACAAAGAAAGAAGAAATCAGTTCAGGCTTATTATTATTATATGATAGAAATAATTAGAAACGTAACCCCTCTCCGCCACCTAATCGATAGAAATAATCATAAATGCAACCCCTCTCCTCCCCCTAATCTTGGAGGACTGCTTAAAGGCACTTGTGACTGCATTATCATCAGATGACCCACGAGCCTCCATACTATATGTATAACAATGGGAATAAGAGGAACACAAAAATTCATAACAAAACAATTGTTCATTTTACTAGAACTATATTTACAATAAATACAAAATACCACTACTTAAATAACATTTCTTAAAATTTCCTCTTTAATCCAGCAGTACAATCAAACAGCAAACCGTTTCTGAATTCCCCTCTCATATCCAACATGTAGTGCATTAATTTATTCTTAATTTTTAATGGCAGCTGTACTTTTGCAGCATTTCTGGTTTCTTTACAACAAACATTTTCTAAAGGCACTTTCAACATACGGTTTTTACCATACGGTGTGTACGAGACGATTGTCAGGTGCTTGCCTCCTTTATTCAGAATGAGATAACGAACTGAGCGCAGGGTATACATCCATATCATGAAGAGGGAGCCACTGCCTGTAACCAAAAAATACCTTAGAATTATATAACTTATAGATAATCTGACAACCAGGTAAAAGTTGAGGGTAGCATGAGACTGGTTGATGTTGCTAGTCTTGGAGGAAACCTATGGCCATCTGTGGTTGTCTTTTATCTAAAATAATGTTTAGTTTTTGGCTCCCCTAAATGTGTTATATTGCAAAAGGGATGATTTCATATTCAGATGGGAATTGGAGAAAATTTCTGTGTGGAGCAAAGGAGCTGAAGAAAAAGGTGTTGCAAGTTTTGAATATAGGACTTAGACTGCAGTAATGACATCATAGAAACAGTGTGTCCAGAGATGATACAATTATGTGTGCATTATATCTATTTATAATTTCAGTATACTATACGAGTATACTATCAGTCACCAGTTATTTTGGTTGCCACTAGCTCATGTAAATTTTTAATTGAATGCAGGACCCTTAGATTGGAAAACAAGCACAACAACCATTTTTTATAATAACATTTATTGCACAAAAATAAAAAAATACAATATCTTCAACTTAAAACTTACTTTCTACTATACTATATTGAAATGTCAGTCAAAGGCAGCTGTTAAGATATGATAAAAATCACCTTGAGTTTCAACAATACCAATCAAGCTCTATATTTAAATGATATTAGTCATTTAAAAAATCACTTATAAATAAGGTCATGTTGCAAAAAAAACTATAACAGTCAAGGAAGTAAATATGTTCAAACATAGTATTTCAAGCTTTATTAACTAGTGGTATATAAGCAATTAACTAGTGGTAAATTCAATCATTTAGAAGAAGAATATTTACTACACTAAAACTTCAGTATAATCTCTATACCATTTAACTTACACTTACCTATCAACACGGAGACAGTTCCTAAAGTATTCCTATACTTATTTTCTCCAAGATTTATTCGTCTGTACCAAGGTGTATCATCGTCAATTTTCGATTTATCAACGGGCGCGTCTCTCAATGTATTAAACGCAAAAAGCCCTAAATAAGTCCAAAACGCATACTGAACTATAGCAAATAAGTTCATATATACGAAAAACTTTGGATTTTCGTACTTAAACAATATCACGTCTTTTATAACGTTCGTATTCACATCATGAATCGTTTTAGTTGTTACAGAACTGTGAGAACTGTAGGCAGCCGGTTTTACGTTATTGACACAAGTTTCACATTTGCTAGGTATTCGCAAAGCTACCAGACGTCTTACTGCCGTAGACGCATATGCTAGTAGCGACATTTTACTTTATTAAAATAATCTATACCGTTTTCTTGTTTTCTACAAACATAACCTAATCTGCCAAATAAACTGACAGAATTTAACACAAATTCCATGACATTAATGACAATTGACAGCACCATAGTTCAGAAACCGGAAGAGGTGTAGCCTAAAGAAAGTTTTTTTGCTAATCGGCATTTTAATGAGACCCGGAAGTGCATCTGAAGTGCACTTCAAGTGCATACTTAAAGCCACTCGACACCATAGCAATTATGACGCCATCTTGTTCAACAACTTAGAGGTTAAGATAAATTATTTACCTGGAAATAAACCAGCCACAATGCGCACAATGAACCGTCAGTCACACAGTGCGAGAGCAGTTTCGTCGCCCTTCACTATAGTTACTAATACTGGCTCTTGATTTCTTTATAATCTATTCTTCTTCTTCTTTTTAAGATGGCAACCAGCAGAATAATAGTAGCCTAATCAGATATTTCTGCCAATATCAAGTATTTCAAGTCTTTCCAAAGTCATCAAGTCGTCAGTGTAAATGAAATTAATGCTAATAATATCAATACGTGGATGAGATGAAATGGGCACTGTCTTCCGAAACTCCTATATATAAATTTTAATAGCAAGAGCATAGAACGTTTACACTGAGCAAGAGTTGGGTATAATATGTACATAATATAATGAGAGTAGAATAGTCTTGAATTGAGAAGACTACATACTGCAGTTATGGTGTGTTGAAAAAGGTTTATGCGATTATACCCTTTTTGTAGAACAAAACGACCAAACTCCTTGTTCACACCTCTAGAGTTCTCTGTTCAAACAGGACAGAATTGAAAAGCTATTGAAACTTTTTTTTATGTATGGGCCTGCCAAAATGACTCTACTTTGCCTGATGGAAAGGAGAAGCAGAATCCAAGAGTGGTGGTTACCATACTCATTGCGAATGCAGACAATGCAACAATGCAGCATAGTGACCCACACTATGGCGGGCTAGTGATGCTTCTGCATCATTGGGCCTCCGGTCTCGCACTCACCAACGAAACACGACAGCACGAGCGCTGTCATTTTACGTTAATCTTCTGTGAGAGGGTAGTACCGCCCTGGTCGAGCCGGCGCGTTCTTGCTTAAATCAGCGTGGCTCTACTACCTTTAGCTCATATAATACGGGTTTACCTCCAGCCTTTAGTAGCTCGCGGGTTGCCGACCGTTGGTCTGATCCTGTAGACGTAAAAATCTACCAAATGTGGCCGAAAGACGTAATATATCCGAAACTACTCACCGCAGCGCTGAAAGACGTGTAGGATGTAAAAACGTATTCAAGCGCCGCGGTGAATAGTTTGGGATTCTAAAATGAAATGGACTTGGCATCAACGTTAACGACGAATAAATCACCCACCTTCGATTTTCTGATGATTGGTTGGGTTGGGGGAGGGGGGGGGTTGGTTTTAAACCCCAAAAATCCCCCCCTGGCTACGCCCGTGGTAGGTTGTTGAGATGGATTTCTTTATTAACCATAGACTAATACCTGGCTATAAAGACTTTACTTTCCAAATGACTTAACTAAAAAACAAATTAAAATTGTTTATGGTTACTCATAGCGTCTTCGTTGTTGCGTCGCCGTCTTGTATTTGCTAAATAAATCGTTTTAAAAATGATTTTTTGCAACAACGAACGTAATTAAAATACGTTTTGGTCTGGTCTCCAGACAACTGTTGTTTTGCGTTGATCGCATTCGTTATAAAAGTTCTTCGTACAAGATGGCTGATATAAAGGTAAGTGAAGCATTTGGCGGCATTTTGATCGTTAACGGCCAAACTGTATTATTTACTTTCATTGTTGCTCTGCATTTATGTGCGTGATATGTTTTCAGATATGTGTATCTAACAACTGAATTATGTTTTCAGACTCACTTATTTCTACTGTTAAACCTTGGGACGATAATTTAAAAGTAAATGTAATAGTACTTGAACAATTAGGTACATGTTTGTCGATTTAACTGAATGTATAAATGTCCTGTTTAGTGTTTGTAGTACTATTTGCAATGGATTTTCTTTCGGCTTCAGCCCAAAAGTAAAATTTTGGATGCTTACCCTCGTTTGCGCTCACTTTACAATCATTTTTATTGCACTTTTCAAAATGTAACTGCCTTTTGTCAATTTAACTCTTAACTTGAGTACTTGCTGTTTTTGTTTATGATGATGTTTTATCTTTTTATTTCATTCTACAAATAATGTAGAGAATATTTGTTTGCTTTTAAGTCTAAACAATTGTATGACTGTTTGTTTTTGACAGCCAAGGGTCATGATTCTAAAATTTATCCTCTAGATTGAACAATAGTACATATTTATAATTATTATTCTTACAAATAAATTAGAAGCAGATACAGATTATCATGGTCATCAAAGAAACATTCATGATTTGGAATTAAAATCCATAACCTTTCTAATTGCCAACAATAAGACAAATATGAGACAAGCAGGCAGTTCTTTCACTGCCTAGAACTGTCTTTAACCAAAGCTAACATTGTAATGGCTCAAACAATTTTATACAAGCAAAAAGACTATATATAATAACATAGGAATCAGTGTACCCCTGTTGTACCCCATCTGTAACGGTGTGTGAGTGACTGTAATCTCACTGAATCCTGATAAAGCAACATCAAATAAAATCACAAAATTTGTTCTTATATGTGTATGAATATGGCTGCTGCCTTGTATATTTTTAAATAAATGCACATATTTCACTTATATTGTGTAATGTTATGCAATTCCATTCATACTCTTTTGGCTGATTATTTAACTATTTTTGTTAATGAAGTAGAAACTGCACTAATTTTATTAATTTCTTTAATTAAAAAAAAAAATTGTTAGAATATTAGCATTATTTACAAAACTAGCTGATCCCGCAAACTATGTTTTGCCCTACAAAAAATGGGGTATAAAAAATAGATGTCGGTCGATTCTCAGACATACCCGATATGCACACCAAATTTCATAAAAATCGGTCTAGCCCTTTCAGAGGAGTATGGTAACTAACATTGTGACACAAGAATTTTATATATAATACAAAATATATAACAACAGCTAATAATATTTAAAATAAAATATCACTGCTTTATATTATTTTTGCACTATATTCATATTATATATAGATAGCCTGAAATGTATATTTACATCTAAAGGATCCCATTGTAAGGGTGTGTGTAAAAAATAAGGAGATATTTATGTAATAAATGCAGAAGACAATGCATTGTCTTTCAATATTATATTCTATTTTTCTTAATGGGCCTACCACACGCGCAAGTATCACCACAGTTCTGCCTGTGCAGGCCAGCTTGTACACAGAACACTGTGCGTGTGATTGGCAAAACTGTATCACGCGCCAAACAACTGTATCACAACAGTTTCACCTGTGCAGTTATAACTGTGGTGATACTTGCATGTGTGGTAGGCACTTAAAATATGTCTGAAAAACTCTTTAACATAATGTTTAAGATGAAAATTAACCTCCTCATTGATAAACCATATTATTGTTAACCAGCGGACCCATGCCCACTTTGTTGGGCGGTAAACTTCTCCGACTTACTACGCAAATTAAGCTACCACGAAAAATTCTTCCCACTTTTCGGGTTATTATATAGCCTATGTCACTCCCAAATAACGTAGCCTTCTATTGGTAAAACAATTTTCAAAATCGGTTCAGTAGTAGATCCAGAGATTACCCTCTACAACATCACAAACTCACAAACAAACAATTTTGTATTATTTTCAACTTTAAGGCCATAAGTTTAAAGTAGAAAATAACACAGTACTATTGATTAACCTAAATAATGTATATGAATAAGGGAGTTAATTCTATGTTCACTCTCTTAAGTTCAATATTGTAGTCCAAATAAATGTTATTGGTTTGTTTTATTGTCAACTAGCTGTTGCCCGCGGCTCCGCCCGCGTGTATGTCGGTTATCGCTGCAAATAGTAGCCTATTGAGATTTTTTGAGGAATATCTGGGCCAATTTCCGTCCACACTTACGATAAAACTGCACAAACGAACTGCACAGTTAAATCGCTACGATATATTGTTGTAGTGTGGACCGCCTATATGTGTCATTCTGATGTATAAGCTATATTACTGTAAAGTTTCATCCAAATCCGTTCAGTTGTTTTTGCGTGAAGAAGTAACAAACATACACACAAACTTTCGCCTTTATATATTAGTGTGATGTGATTAGTGTGATATTGTAGCATAAGTAGACGCCAAATTCCAAGTAGAACTGTTTTTTGATGCCAAAATACATATATTATCTATTATTCCCACAGACAATGTTCAACAAAATGAACAGCGCGGCCCAGAATGGCACGGGCGAAGCGCCACCTGCTCCTAAGGCCGCCGGTAAAGGCACAATAGAGAAGATATATCAAAAGAAAACACAGCTGGAACATATACTGCTTAGACCTGATACATACATTGGTTCCGTTGAGCGGACCACTGAGACCATGTGGATCTTTGACAAAACTAAGGAGTGTATGATTCAGAAGGAATTGAGTTATGTGCCAGGTAAGATACATGTTTTAAAACTTTTATTATCAAGAGCCAAGGAACTGATAGTAGATTAACAGATAATGAGTAGATGTAGAGAAAGATTTCACTAATAAAGAGTGATTGAAGTATCTAAACAGTTAATGGTTTTGAAAAATAATTTGTTATGTGTAAGTCTAAGGGCACTATGCCTAAATCCTGATGCAGGTTTTGCCGACCGGCCTAGTGTATAGGAACCCTTATGCTTCTTATTATGACCTGCTTACTGACTAATATAATTGCTCATCAATCTAATTTTCATTTGAAATTTACAGGCTTATACAAAATATTTGATGAAATATTAGTAAACGCGGCCGATAACAAGCAAAGGGACCCCAAAATGGACGTACTGAAAATTGATATAAACTCGGAACAAAACACTATATCTGTTTACAACAACGGCTGCGGTATTCCTGTAGTCATGCATAAAGACGAAAAAATGTATGTCCCAACTATGATCTTTGGCCATCTGTTGACATCCTCAAATTATAATGACGAAGAAGAAAAAGTAACAGGTGGTAGAAATGGTTATGGTGCAAAATTGTGCAACATCTTCTCCACAAAATTTACTGTTGAAACTGCATCAAAGCAGTATAAGAAACATTTTAAGCAGACCTGGGGTGCGAACATGACCAAAGCTTCCGAACCTAAGGTTAAGGAGGCTGGCAAAGATGACGATTTTACCAGAGTAACATTCAGCCCTGATTTATCAAAGTTCAAAATGGAAAAGTTGGAAGATGACATTGTTGCTCTCATGTGCAGGAGAGCATATGATGTTGCTATGACAACAGCTGGTGTCAAGGTATATCTCAATGGAGAGAGGCTAAAGATAAATAAGTTTAAAGACTATGTAGATTTATACATAAAAGGAAAAGAAGATGAGAATGGGCAACCATTGAAAGTAGTGTATGAGAAAGTGAATGATAGGTGGGAGATTGCTCTCACCATCTCCGACAGAGGCTTCCAGCAAGTTTCATTTGTAAATTCTATTGCTACCACAAAAGGAGGAAAACATGTTGATACAGTAACGGACAGTATTGTTAAGAATATTTTAGAAATATTGAAAAAGAAGAACAAGGGAGGAGTTAATATCAAACCTGTGCAGGTTAAGAACCATATGTGGTTGTTTGTAAATTGTCTGATTGTTAACCCAACCTTTGATTCACAAACAAAAGAGAACATGACATTGCAAGCTAAAAGTTTTGGTTCTAAGTGCACTTATTCAGAGAAATTCATAACGGCAGTGACAAAATCTGGTCTAATGGAGTCTGTGTTAACTTGGGCTAAGTTTAAAGCCCAAACGGAGCTAGTTAAGGCGTCAGGAAAGAAACAGAGTAAACTGAAAGGTATACCGAAATTGGAAGATGCGAACGACGCAGGGACCAGGAATGCACATTTGTGTACACTCATTCTTACTGAGGGAGACTCAGCCAAGACCTTGGCTGTATCGGGACTCAGTGTCGTCGGCAGAGATCACTACGGCGTCTTCCCCCTAAAGGGTAAACCTCTCAACGTAAGAGATGCATCACACAAACAGGTATTGGAAAATGTGGAGATCAACAACTTGATCAAAATTCTGGGCCTCCAGTACAAAAAGAAATACAACACATTAGATGATTTGAAATCTTTGAGGTATGGCAAAGTGATGATTATGGCCGATCAGGATCAAGACGGATCTCACATCAAGGGCCTGATCATAAATTTCATTCACCATAATTGGCCAGAACTATTGAAACTGCCGTTCTTGGAGGAGTTCATTACTCCCATTGTAAAAGCTAAAAAGAAAGATAAAGAAATTTCCTTTTACTCATTACCTGAATTTGAAGAGTGGAAAAATAATACAGAGAACCATCACACATACAATATAAAGTACTACAAAGGTTTGGGTACCTCGACTTCAAACGAGGCTAAAGAATACTTTCAGAATATGGAGCGACATAGGATTAAGTTTAAGTACGGTGGCCCTACAGACGACCATCACATAGAGTTAGCTTTTTCCAAGAAAGGTGCTGACCAACGTAAAGAATGGTTGACCAACCACATGGATGAAGTGAAGAGGAGGAAGGAAATAGGTCTTCCTGAGAGATATTTGTATACCAAGGACACAAAGGCAGTCTCATATTCAGATTTTGTTAATTTAGAGCTGGTACTCTTTTCCAATGGTGATAATATAAGGTGAGTGAACCTTGTAACAATATTACTACAACTACTGATATTAGAAATGTATGTTTATTTAATATCCTATTGGTATACATTTTTTTTCTCTATAACTAGAATCGTTTTCCAGTCAGTTAATGCTTATTTTGTAATCAAGATGATTGTTAATTACAGATCAATTCCTTCCATGGTAGATGGTTTGAAACCTGGCCAGCGTAAGGTTATCTTCACATGTATAAAACGTAATGATAAACGTGAAGTCAAAGTAGCTCAACTGGCTGGTTCAGTTGCGGAACATTCTGCATACCATCACGGTGCGTATAATCTTCTTAGTATACACCACAAAGAGGTGGGAAAAATCATATTCAATGTCATATTCATTAATATAGAGTACTAACTCTTACCCGCGGATTCGCCTCCGTGTTTGTCGGTTATCGCAATAAAGTGAAGCCTATGTTAATCTCCATGCCAAATTTCATTGAAATTAGTGCAGCAGTTTAGCGTCTGTTATATTCTTATTCGTCTGTTACGCTTTGTGAAAGCGTAACAGACAAATAAGAATATGGCAATTAACGGAGAGCTCAAACGTGGACACTTTTGTGTCTTGTGGCGGATACAAGCCACCGATGAATATTTGATTTCTATAGAACCAGTATGAAATCGTCCACTCGCTGCGCATACGTAAACATTTTTGTGTCTAGTTGCTTCCACTTAATGTGTTCGGTGTCGGTAACTGGAAACCTGTTGAAGACACAAGCAACATTAACAAATTTCCTTATAACATCGTAAGACTGACGGAAAACAAGCGACGAATTGTGGCCAGGAGTTGACTGTTTACGGTTGCCGCCAGCGGACACAGCAACTACGGTTACCAGTGGCCAGTAGTAGCAACGGGCAACACGTTGTTTAGCGCCTAAAAGTATATTTGACTACTCAAATGATTTAGTGGTTTAAGCGATGACCTCACCTCTTCCTACGGTGCTTAGTGTTTTGAGTTTGATCCACACATGGGACAACCCTTTGTATGATCCATAAATTGTTGTTCTGAGGCTCAATGTTCTTTATACCCTTTTCAAACAATTGGACATCCATGAAAACAGATATTCATTAACATATTGTTTATACAGGTGAGCAGTCCCTAGCTATGACGATTGTAAACTTGGCGCAAAACTACGTGGGCTCAAACAACATCAACCTGCTGGAGCCGCACGGCCAGTTCGGTTCGCGACTCAACGGAGGCAAGGACTCTGCCAGCCCCCGTTACATTCACACCCTTATGTCGCCGCTCACAAGGCTTATTTTCCACCCTCATGATGATCCTCTACTTGTTGTAAGTATTACTTGGGTTTATACTCATAACCAACCCTTAACGATGTAATTCCTTTCGTATAAGTACTATAAGTAATATGTTATGTAATTAATTAATAAATGATATAATCAGAACAAAAAATAGGTAAATAAATTGTATTTGGTTAATAAATTGTATTTCGTTTTGACGAATAGAATCTTAAATAAACCGTATACCGTGGGAGAGCCACGCTTCGTCATGAATGGGCCGGCTCGACCGGAGTAATACCATGGACTCACAGAAAACCGGTGTAAAATAGTGCTTGTGCTGTGTTTCACCGAGTGAGTGAGGATACCGGAGGCCCATACCCCAACGCCTTCCCCTATCTCCCCCATCTCTCCCCCCATCCAAAGGCCGGCAACGCACTTGTGACGCCTCTGATGTTGCAGGTGTCCATGGGCGGCGGTTATCGCTTACCGTCAGGCGATACGTCTGCTCGTTTGCCCGCTTATAACATAAAAAAAAAAAAAATGGCTTACTGTTTGAGCTTGTTATGGAATCAAGAATCCATCGAGAATATTACTAGATTAGTACTTTTATTAGATCCACTACTGTTGGAGAGAAATCCCTATTTTGTTTCTTATTTACCTCTGTATCTATCGGAAAGGCGGTCTAATTGCAAAATATAAATAGCACATCTCGAATTAGAACATGTTTACTAGCTAGCATCCACAAACTTTTTTTAAATTTATAGCATGACTTCGAAGACAGCCAGAAGATTGAGCCGATCCAGTACATCCCTATCCTGCCCATGGTGCTCGTGAATGGCTCTGAGGGTATCGGCACTGGCTGGTCCACCAAGATACCTAACTATAATCCAAGAGATATCTGTGATAATCTCAGGTTTGTCGCACTTTATTCTCTTCACTTACTGACCTACAATTAAGTAAAATATGATGCTGTTCTGTTTATGATAATGATAATCTAGTTCTTTATGACTAAAAAAGAAAAAACATACCGATGAAATTGAGAACCTCCTCCATTTTTACATTGGACATGTTGAAATTTACGTGACATAGAACACCTTTTTAAAAAAAAAAAAAACTTTTAAACCTCAAACAGAACTCGAAACTATAATAATCGATGCATTATGATTCAGTGGTAATAAATAAAATCAATATACACAGGCGTATGTTAGACGGAGAGGAACCGAAACCGATGCACCCTTGGTACAAAAACTTCCGAGGAACTGTCGAAGGTTTTGGCGACAAATACGTCATCTCTGGAGAAGCAGCCATCTTGCCCGGCGAAAAGATCGAGATCACCGAACTTCCAGTCGGCACCTGGACCCAGAATTATAAGGAGAATGTTTTGGAACCTATGCTTGGGACAGAGAAAGTGAAACCTATAATTTCTGAGTACAAGGTGAGTGAATGTTTTTTTTACACCTGTTGTCACATGATGGTATAAAATTATCACCAACCATGGACAACTCGGAGTCGTCTCAATGATTCTAAAGATTTGAGCTCTGATAACACTTCTTTATTGAAAAGCAACTAAAGAATTTCTGTATACCGGTTTTCTGGGCTGTGGGGCTACATCATCAACAAACTTTTATAATTTACTGTTGTACAAAGGGCTCTCCTTAGAACCTTTCTAACCTTTGTTTAGGACATGTACTGAACAAAGTATGGCTCATAAATGATTGATTTTAGGCATGCCTTAACGTAATGATTTTCTAAAACCGTATTATCTTTCAGGATTATAACACCGACACAACAGTTCGTTTCGTCGTGAGCCTTTTGCCGGGTAAGCTGGCTGAAGTAGAAGCTGAGGGTGTCCACAAAGTGTTTAAACTGCAGACCACTATATCTCTCACATGCATGAATGCGTTTGACCATAATGTCTGTCTAAAGAAGTGAGTACATTACCTTTTATACTATCTATTATACTAATAATAGGTCTTTACCTATGAAATTGCCGTTTTGTATGCAATAAGTGAAAGTACTTATTTTTTCAAACTTTTTTATTTCTGTTATTCGAAGTAATCACCCATGCAATCGACGCATCTTTGCTAACGCATTGGCATTTTTTTGATGCCCTTCTTGTAAAAATCAGCTGGACGGGAGGCAAGAAACTCTTCAAAGGCATTTTGTACTGCCTCTCGGGAATTGAATTTTTTACCCACTAAAAAGTTGTCAAAATTTTGGAAAAAGCAATAGTCGGTAGGTGCAAGGTCTGGTGAGTATGGCGGATGAGGGAGAGCTTCCAACCCCAGCTCTTGCAGCTTGGAGACTGTCTGTTGCGCAGTATGGGGTCGCGCGTTGTCGTGAAGGAGCAGTGGGGACGACCGATTGACCAAAGCTGGTTGCAGATGTGCAAGCTTCTCCATTATTCTCTCCAGTTCTTCACAGTACACATCTGCATTAATGCTCATGCCGTTTTGTAAAAAGCTGTGGTGAATCACACCCGCACTAGACCACCAAACAGTGACCGTCACCTTTTTAGGGGTCATTTAGGTTTAGGGCATTGCTTTGGTGCTGAACCAGGGTCTAACCAACTTGCTGAGCGCTTTCGATTGTCGAACAGAATCCATTTTTCGTCGCACGTAACAATTCGTTTTAAAATTCCTTCATTTCTTTGCCTGTTGAGCAGCGCAAGGCAGGTCTCGACGCGTACGTTGCGCTGGCGATCGTTAAGGTCGTGGGGCACCCATCTATCAAGCTATTTTACCTTGCCAATTTGTCGCAAATGGATCAATATTGTTTTGATGCTTACATTAAAAGCTGCTGCTAGCTCAGCTGTAGATTGAGTTTCGTCAGCTTCCACAATCGCCTTTAATTCATTATTGTTAACCAAAGTCTCCGGACGACCACGAGCTTCATTTTTCAAGTCAAAATTCCCAGAACGGAACCGGGAAAACCAATAACGGGTTGTGCGTTCGTTTGTACAGTTCTCTCCGTAAACGTTTTTGATGTTACGTGCCGTTTGTGTCGCGTTGGTGCCACGACGGAACTCATATTCCATAATTACATGAATTTTTAAAGTATTATGACGAAAAATGTTCAAATGTAATGAAAATACAACGCTAATCAAAAAACAAAAGACTGAGTTTGTAAATAGAATGTCATGGTTTTAAAACAAAATTAATTTGAATTTAGAATACAGAGCCATTACAAACTTTTTTTTAATTGAAATGACCAGTACTGAAGAACGGCAATTTCATAGGTAAAATTATTATTATTTTTACGGGAATTAACGCGATCACTATTTCAAGGTACTACATACCTCTGTTTTGCCTGACGTTTCGACCAGGTTGCACTGGCCGTGGTCACAGGCTGACTGGCTCAGCGGCGCACGCCCTCCGTCGTCGAATCCGTGAAGTCGAAGGTTCTTCATCCACCCGCACATTTTCGATATTATTGATATTTTTGTTTCGCCATGTACCGTCACATACCACACTAACAGGGTCCCTATTCTGTAAGCAAACCGATGTGTTCCTATTCTGGTGTTTATCCGACTGCGCAGAAAAGCGAGGTGGTATGTTTTTTAACACTGGATTCCACGCTGTAGATAATTTAAAACCATCTTCCCGATTGAAAGTTTTATGCTTTTTAATCTCAATCGCTTCACGTACAACTCTTGAATAAAAGTGACGTTCGGTGGAGAGGACTTGCGTGCGGTGAAACGGGAGCTAGAACATGTTCAGGAGGTACTCAAAGGTAACGGATATCAAGTGAATGGAGGACGGAAGCAACCGAAAATAAGACGCAAGTATCCAGAAGTGAACAGGCAACCAGCCTATATGCCTTATGTCAAGGGAGTTACGGATAAGATCGGGTCCGTGTTAAAGAAATACTCCATTCCGACAGTATACACACCAGGCATAAAGGTTCACAACATCGTCGGCACACCGAAGGATATATTGCCACTACAAACTCCGGGTGTTTATAAAATAGACTGCAGCTGCGGAAGTTCCTACATAGGCCAAACGAAACGGACTATTGCTGAAAGGGTCAAAGAACATATCGCTGCTGTGAAGAACCGACAGACGAGCAAATCGGCGATTGCAGAACATGCACTCGATGCAGGCATCAACCACTGGATTGAATTTCACCGCATGCAAGTCCTCTCCACCGAACGTCACTTTTATTCAAGAGTTGTACGTGAAGCGATTGAGATTAAAAAGCATAAAACTTTCAATCGGGAAGATGGTTTTAAATTATCTACAGCGTGGAATCCAGTGTTAAAAAACATACCACCTCGCTTTTCTGCGCAGTCGGATAAACACCAGAATAGGAACACATCGGTTTGCTTACAGAATAGGGACCCTGTTAGTGTGGTATGTGACGGTACATGGCGAAACAAAAATATCAATAATATCGAAAATGTGCGGGTGGATGAAGAACCTTCGACTTCACGGATTCGACGACGGAGGGCGTGCGCCGCTGAGCCAGTCAGCCTGTGACCACGGCCAGTGCAACCTGGTCGAAACGTCAGGCAAAACAGAGGTATGTAGTACCTTGAAATAGTGATCGCGTTAATTCCCGTAAAAATAATAATAATTATATCATGGAACGCGAAAGTTTAAAAGTTCATAGGTAAAGACCTAATATTATAAACGCGAAAGTTTGTAAGTATGGATGGATAGATGGATGTTTGTTACTCTTTCTCGCAAAAACTACTGAACGGATTTGGGTGTAACTTTTCAGTAATATAGCTTATACATCAGAATAACACATAGCTACTATTTGCCGCGATAACCAACATATACGCGGGCGGAGCCGCGGAGTTGGATATACAACTTAATTGTTTTTACTAACATTTCAAAGAATAATATCTAAGTACAGAAATTAACACTACAGACATGTTTGATTTTGAATTGCATGATGTTTCAACTCAGATGTACATTACTGCATTAATTCTGATGGTAGTACAAATACTAGAATCCATTAAGAACAAGTTAAGATACGACACCCACTTTGCAAAACAATTTTTAATCGACTTTAAAAAAGGAGGAGGTTCCCGCATTTTTATTTTTTTATGTGTGTTCGCGGATAACTTCGTCGTTTATGAACCGATTTTGATGATTCTTTTTTTAATGGAAATGAGATATCCTAACAATGGTACCACGAAAAGAACACTAAGATCTGATGATGGCTGCCAAGAGAAATCGAGTTGAACCTTAAAGTCGGTTTTTGTTAAAATTTTACTTTTACCGAATCAAAGTTCTACACAAGTGTTCAATCCTTTTTTTTTTTTTTTTTTTTTTTTTTTATATATTTGGCCCGCCAAAATGACTCTGCTCTGCCTGATGGACCGCGCCTAAATTGACGTGACTACTAAAACCCGCGAGTCCAAATCAGACCAATCACAACGGTAACCGACTAAACACCGAATTGGATGGACAATTAGCTAAATTGCAATTAAAACGGTTCCCAAAAACGACAATCGTCGACCGTTGACAACAAGCGTCTCAAAGTACTGTCTGTCAACGTCAAACGTCAAAACGTCAAACCAGAAAAAATGACAATCAAAAATGTTGCCATTACAATGACGTTAAATTTCTAACACAAGATTGTTTTATATTTGGCTATCTAATTAAAATTTTTGATTACCTACAATGGTACATTTTTTCTGTTTCAGATATGATAAAGTTGAAGAGATTCTCCGCGACTTCTATGAGCTGAGAGTGAAATATTACGCCAGAAGAAAGGAATATCGCGAAGGACAATTACAGGCTGAGGCAGACAAGCTTTCAAACCAGGCAAGATTTATCTTGGAGAAGTGTGATAAAGGACTAGTGGTGGAAAATAAAAAGAGGAAGGTCATGGTTGAAGAACTCATCAAGAGAGGTATGTTACTAAGATCCTAGTGTTATGCCTAAATGCTTGATTGATATCTAAATAAGATGTTTGATTTTAGATATTAAAGCATTTTATTTACACTAATATTATAATGAGGTAAAGTTTGTGAGGTTGTAGGGGGTAAGCTCTGGGTATACTGAACTGATTTATAAAAATCTTTTCTCAATAGATTATAGATAGTATTAACACTCTATATTCTTAATAGGGTAGGTCAAGGAAGTTGAACTAAAGCATGGAAGTAGCGATAAAATAAAAAGACATAATCAAATAGCGGTACTCCATCAACTTATTACGATTTCAACGCGCGAAAAAGAGATAGTTATATCCATTCAATATGCACTAAAATAATAGATACTTTGTTATGCATTTTGAGATGTTGTGTGTAGAAAACTATGAATATTAATGGAATACTTTGCTACGAAGATATTTAAACACAAATTCACTTCACATTATGATATTCTACATTTTCGATACTTTTATAATGTAATTTTAAGACAACAGTTGGAAAAAAATCGAAATGTCTTCTTACTTGTGGAAGCTTATTAACTCCGTTTCATTTTCCTTGCGTGACGAATGCGATCTGCATTCCCACACTACACACGCCATATTTTAAGATGTCGGAAATATCATTTAGATACCGTTAAGCCTTGAAATTTGCTGTTCAATGTAAGAAAACACAGTAAGAACTCGAGACTACCACTTGGCTACTTCAAGACAATACACTCGACTAATAAAAAAACAACGTTCGTTCTATACTATAGATTACTTTCTTGAACGCATTTTAATTCGGTTGGGTAAAGATGACCAAAGGTGACCAAGTGACAGCGGTAATGTGTACAGCAGCTCTTAGTACGAAAACGAAACTATTTTCTTTCCTATTCTAACTTATTGAATATTCGTATCTCGTTTACAGAGACAAATATAGGTTTATTATTATCGTTTTTTAAGCTACTTTCATGCTTTAGTTCAACTTCCTTGGGGTAGATGATTCTTAATAGGAGAAATTAGTTACTTTTTATCATCTGTCAAAACGATAACTTTGTATGAAAAACGTACTAAATACAAACTTGTGACGTCACTGTTTTAGACTACTCATATAAGCAAATCTATAAAAATAAAAATGAATGGTGCTAAGCTCATAACTCGAGATGCTGCACTGATTCGGTTTATTTATTTTTTTGTATGGCCCACCGGAGGTATTAAAAAAAAAGCTAGTCCACGGGAGGTTCACAGAACGAAGTCTGTCCGGGCAGCGAGTTTGTTGTAGAAATGAAAAGCTTTAATAATTTATTTTCCGAGATGTTATGTAATATTCTTTTAATGAAATAGAAATCGGTATTTATTAACAATACAGTCATCTACTTTATTCGTCACATGTAATTCTTATTCAATCACTTTTTTTAAATTCTTCAGGCTATGCTGCGGATCCGATTTCGGAATGGAAGAAGCGCGCCAGTAAGATGCAAGGGCTAACTGCTGTCGAGGTCGACCCAGAAGAGTCTGAAGACGAACCAGAACCACCACAGAATGATAAGGGCAAACCTGTGGATTCAGGTAATCAACACTTTATAAATATTACCAGGTAGTAGAGCAACGCTGATTTCAGCATGGTTGGGCCGGCTCGACCGGGACGGTACTACCCTCGCACAGAAGATCTACGTAACATGACAGCAGCAGTCCTGTCGTGTTTCGTTGGTGAGTGCGAGACCGGAGGCCCAATGATGCAGAAGCATCACTAGCCCACCATGGTGTGGGTCACCATGCTGTATTTTTGCATTGTCTGCATTCACAGTATGGTGACCACCACTCTTGGATTCTGCTTATGCTTTCCATCAGGCACAGTAGAATTATTTTGACAGGGCCAAATATAAAAAAACAAAAAAAAAATTTTTTAAAAGTTCCTAACTTAAATTTTGACACATGCCATCAAGTATTAATTAAGCCTTTTTATCCAGCTTGTTATAATCAAAACCCAAAATGTATCCTCTGAGCTGTTTCCTCAATGTAGCTGTTTCCTCTGCTACGATACGGCGGAACTTCAATTTTTTTGCGACTATATCATATTAGACGATATCGTAATTCTTGGGAAAGACTGTTGTTGAAGTTTGGATTCCCTCCGAAGAAACCTTCCTGCGCGAGTCCGACTCGCACTTGGCAGTATTTTTTCTGGTACAATACTACTCCATCTTCTCTGATTTTGATAATTTTAATAGTTAACCCTCTGATTATGCAAGCGGATAAATATGGTTTATTTGCTCACAAAAACCGATAATTTGATTATAATTATGACAATTTCTTAAAACCACAGAGGCAGCATTCCAACAGCTAAAAGAAGTGAAGAAGTTCAACTATCTCCTGGGCATGTCCATGTGGATGCTCACTAAGGAGAAGAAAGACGAACTGCTGAAACAGAGAGACCAGAAACTGAGTGAACTGAATGCTCTCAAGTAAGTGTATTAAATGAAAATTGATCATTTTGTCTTTATTCAGTTTTCTTCCTAGCTTTTATTATTTCCAAGATTAATTGGGGACAGCCCACAGCTACTGTTCAACAGGTTTTACCCGAAAAACAGTTTTCCATGGAGCGACTGGCATCGGACCTCCGTAACCCTGAGGACGAACTGAATTCTTAGGTTGAACTGTTGCTAGTAGATTGACTTCCCTATATATAACAATTGTTATGGGGTGTTCATTATTAAGTAATAATAATAAAATAACATTATATTGGCATATCATTGAACAAATATTATATACATGTAGTAGTTGCCTGATATAAAAGGATATAGGATACTTTCCATCTGGATAAAAAATATTGAGAGATTAAAAGATTTATTTTACACTATCAGAGTCACAAGCAAAAGCATTGTCTTTTCAAAACACAACTCCTACATCTTTAATCTATACATAAAAATAAATAAAATTGGAGTGTTTGTTTACACGGTACATATACGAAATATCATTTTTTCCAATTTTTGTCTGTCTGTCTGTCCGTCTGACTGTCTCTCTGTCTGTTCTGGCTAGTCTCTCACTCACTTTGCTTTGTGCGAGTGCAGGTGCTTAGTACGGGTGATCGGTGATTGGTGGAAAGTACGTGAGGGCAGCGAATTCGCGGTCCACACGTATTTTCTACCAATCGTTGATCACCTGCGCTTCTCACCTGCACTCGCACTAATCAGTGTGAATACGGGCCTTTAGGAATATATAAAGTGTCGCGGGTTTGTGGTCCGTTCAAGTGTAGTGTGGGGTTTGAACCCAGAATACTCGGTGCAATAGGGAATGGTGAAGTAATCGCTTCAAACGCTTTTAGTTATGAAAATTGACTCACTGTGAGTGACAATGTTGTCAATAGTTTGCTTGTAATGCGTTTTATTTTGTATTCCAGAGCGAAAACCCCTTCAATGTTGTGGCGCGACGATTTAGATGACTTTTTGGTCAAACTAGAAGAAGTTGAAGAGAAGGAAAGGCAGCAGGAACTTAATGTTAACAAAAAGACTGTGAAGGCTAATGTGAGCATTATTTTACATATTTATTTCTTCTAATACGTTATTTTCGTGTAAAACAATACAGTAGTTATAAAATAAATTTGTATTCTCAAGATCAGAAGTTATTCATTTGTTTAAAGATACATATCAAGAAGTTTATCTAAATATCTGTTAATTAATTTTTTTTTATAATCTTCTTATTTTGTGCATGCCTACCAGGTGGAACGAATAAAGGTAATTAAGCATGTGATTTTATTTGAGAAATTGTAGAGACTAAACTGTGCGTCTTCGTTATTTGTACGAAATTTCCCTCTTTGTGAAATTCTTGCGTGACATATTTACTTTTTTTGGGATTGTCTTTCATTCGTCGATATTAGGAAATAATGAGACTTACAAATATAATCGCCATATTGTCAGTTTGTTTTCGGTTTAGTATTGCGCGACTGCCGATCAAGATATCTCGGGTTCGATTCCCAGGGCGGACCAGATGTTTGATCTACAAATATCTGTTTCGGAGTTTGAGTATTATTTATGTATAATATGTATGTATTTACAAAAAAAAGGTATATAAGTATTCTATATGTCAATCTAGCTATTCTATACAAGATCACTATTTATATGAAACATACATACATAAGTATTTATATCTGTATTATGTCTGTAGGCTGCTAACAAAAAGAGTCGCAAGTCTCTATTGGACACCGCTCCATCCGAAAACGGACGAAGAGTCGAGCCGAAGATCTCGGAAGACCTGATCAAGAGGATACAAGCTGCTGAGAAAGCGAAGACCAGGAAAGAAATAAAGAAGGAATATGATCCGGTTTGTATTTACTCAAATGTTTTGAATATCATTTATACTTTTTAATAGGAAACTTTGGTGTGATAAGAAGTAGGTACTCTGTAGTATTTTGAAGCGTAGGTATTTAAATATTGGACTGGCTCTCCATGAGTCCCACACACACCTTTCATCTTCCCCACGAAGGGTATTGTGCGAAAAGCATCCCTCGAGTTATGAAAAAGGGTATTTAAATAATGAATTTACACTTAAAATAGAACTACAACAGTTGTAACAATAACGAAAGTGGTATGCCCTAGGGGTAAACTAGAGGTCGGTTGACCTGATGCATAGTGACTACCGCCACCCATAGACACTCACATGTCCATTGTTGTTGCCCTGGTTAACCTGCCCTAAACCTGTCACAGTCCGCTGTTGAACATTGCCCTAGTATGTGGACTGCTACAGGTCTATATGGTCATTGATAAGTCACTTTGTGAAAAGTGAAGAAAAAATGTCTATACACCATTTTTCTGCAGTATCGATCTGTATTGGTCGAACCTGACCAAATGTCCTTTTGTCCACATATATGTTGACTGCAATAGGTTTAGAGGACAATTCCTGCTGTTATTCATTTGCATAATGTATAATAATATTATCAATAACTCGTCTTGTATGTATTGCAGGATGATCCAACAGGAATTAGTCCATCAAGCAATGAGAAGAAGCCTAAGGCGGCTCGAGTAAAGAAGGAAAAGGCTGAGAAACCAGACAAGGCTGAAAAGGCAGACAAAACTGAAAAGGGTTCTGGCGATGGACTGAAACAGACAAAACTTAGCTTCAAAAAGGAACCTAAGAAGGTAAGAAATTATTTGTATCCACCTAAGTTACACCTTGATCTTTAGTAGAATTATTTGTATCTACCTAAGTTACATCAGTTGATTCTTTTTCCATTTCACTTGTATAATACTTGATTTAATAGTTTTAACTTGTAATTGATCTATAGTGGAATTATTTAGTCCATGCAGTTTGGGTCATAAATTATTATGTGTTGCGCCACGCAACACTATTAAGGCGCGTATCCACCGAAATTGTTGGCAATTTCAGTGTTTCCAACTGTTTGCAACTCTTCAGAAAATCGCTAACTTTTGTTTCCATTGTGTCTACACCGAGTCGTCTACAATTTTAAAAACATTCCAACTAAGCGTCTCCCCGCAGAGCCAATAAATATCTGCAACAAGCTTTGATGTTTACTGTCAAAAACAGAAACACTGTTCCCAACATTTGTTTACAATTTTTGTTGCCAACGCAAGGAAATTACAGAAACTGGTCACCAACACGTGTTGACAACACAAAAGTTGGCAATTTTTGTTCGGCGGAGACTCGGCTTTATCGATAAAAACAAATGAGTCATCGAAGGCGGCGGTGCGATGTACAAAGGGTGGTGCGACCATAGAGCTATTATAGATAGAGTGGGGAAGACATACGGCTGCCTGTAAGCAGAAACGTCTATCGGTTAAAAAGAGAGAGAAGATCGCGGTACCCCATCTGTCTTTCTCTAAGACGCATGCGCAGTAAATAACTAATAATGGTAATCCAATCACAACAATTAACCGTCGAATCGTTCTGCTATGCTGCTTTTCCGCGCTAACTGCGCATGCGTCAGTAGAGAAAGACAGATAGGTACCGCGATCGTCTCTCTCTTTTTAACCCTTCGACTGTGAAGAGCCCATATTGGGCACCGTCAAAACATGGCCTCATCGGAGAAGCGCCCATATTGGACATCGTGATTATGTCCTAATTTTAACTAATTTTATCTATTTTTTAATGTATTTCTTCATTAAAACACTTATTTTAAATGCCCAGAGTGAAAAACATATTAATCAAAAAAAAATTCAGTACATTTTCGAAACTACTTCTAGCAACACTAAAAATTCGCCAAAATGCTTATCTGTGAAACGACAGTTTCGGGCGTGCGGTTGTCAAGATTTTAAACATTAATTTGAATTTGTTAAATTAGTTTTATCCTTGTCACTCTTTCTTAAATTGTACAAAGTAAAACAGAGATGCAATATAATGCCACTTTAAAACCAAACATCGACTATTTTAGCTCTGTGACCTTGTCAATGGCGGTGACTGCCGGCTGTGCGCGTGAATGTTTATTTAAAGTGTTCAGTAATATTAAACTTGAGTGCTTTGTTATATTTGCAACTTTATATCACAAGTACACTACCTAAGCTTTTAAATAAATACAACAGAAAGCCACTTCAACCACGGTGAATCACAGTGAAACGGAGATAAGAAGTGTAAACAAACCCATTTTTTTGTCATGTTTTGAAGTGGCTATTGATGTTTGATTGTTTTGTGTGATAAAATTGTGTGAATAAGTGTATTTCTTGCTGTTTTTATTGGTGAGTATTGTATATAGTTTTAAATAATATACATATTAGTTGTAGTAAAGGTTTTATTTAGAAATTATTCCACTTTTAAGTACAGTACATCGAGGAAAAAATCACTTTTCTTACTTTTAGCTTTGATTTACTAATTTAAAGCTATTTTAAATCATAATCAATTATACATCATCGGATAGCTTATTTAATGGACATTCTAATGGTACATAAATCATTTATAGCCTCAATACATTTTTTTTTGGAAAACATCATTTTAATGAGAGTCGGAAAGTTGCCGGGAGTACTTCCAAAAAGTTGATCGCACATGCGCCACAGTTGACAACAGGGCTCGTCGCTGACGAGCGGCTAACCGAGGGACGACTGGAGGCCTGGCTCCCCTGCTCTATCTATAATAACTCTATGGGTGCGACATTGTTATGTACGAGTCATTTGTTTTGCCTACCTGCAAATTGTAGTACACATATCGAACAAAAATGTGTTTTTGCGCATTCGCTTTCTGAATTTCTTTAGTGACACAATGGCTACTCCTTTGTTTAGTACCAAAACGTCAGAATTTATTCAAAATAGTATTTTGCCTGTTGGCACCAATATACCAGCACAAGCACGTGTTGTTATCAACAATGTTTTAACATTTTTGACTGAAATGAAAATAGATCCCGAAAAGTTACAAAGTGTTAATTTCTGTCGCTCTCGTGAACTTGCTGCGGCGATATGTGGTGTGAGTGTTAGAACGGTTGACAAAATTAAAAAAGAGTGTTTAAAGGGAGAAGTTAGCTCTCCGCGAGAAAGCGTCTATCGGCCTTGTACAGTAACTGCGTTAGCCGACTTTGACAAAAGTGTAATTAAACAAATAGTGACATCGTTTTATTGTGACGGTGAATATCCTTCCACGGCTAAAATTTTGAGTAGAGCCAAAGAAAAAATTGACAGATTCCAGTGTTCTATTTCTTCTATGCGTAAAATACTCATAGAACTTGGGTACAAGTATACACAAGCTCCAGATGGTCGTAAACAATTGATGGAACAACCAACGAAGGTATATATATAAAAAAAGAATTAGTGTGAAATGGCGAAATTGTAAAAACTATCAAATAAAACTCACCATTTTATTTAATACTGTTTCACTCTCAATTATTAAAACCACTCGTAACTCCTAAACTATTGGTGATCACTTTTAAATTTTTAATGTAAAGAATTAGTACATTTAAAGTTTAAATTCAAGATTAACACATTTAAAAAAATGTCAAAGTAATTCAAACATTGATTGAAAATGTTCACTTCCGGTTTACTCTACGTAAAAAACTCAAATTTAGAATTTGATTAAAAAAACAAAATTTCTACTATTAAACTATAAGAAACAATAATTTTTAGTTTTTTTACAAAAAAAATTATGCAAATAACAAATACCCAAAAATAACACTTCATTTTTAGTAAATTTTTAAAAGCTCATAATTCAGCAATAAAACATTATGCGAAAAAAATATTGTGTGCCATGTGTACTAGAAGTATAACTGACCAGAGTATAAACAGAATTCTTTTTTTTATTGTCCGCTTGACGTGAAATGCCACAAAAGCTTAATTATTGTCCTATGTCTAGACCTACTGTGTAGGTCAATATTTTTTGCCTCATGATTATTTTCTAGGATTTTTAAGATGTTTTCATTCATGTATGTTTGTGAATCTAAAGTAAAGTATTAATGTATTATTTCAGGCCAAACGAATGACTTTCAGTGGCAGTAGTTCAGATGAGGTGTCTGGGTCAGACCTTGAGGCAGTAGTAGAACCGCCCGCACCGAGGGAACGAGCCAATGCTAGAAGAGCTGCTACTAAGGTAAGCTGCTGTTATTCATAAACATTTAATAAATAACTGTTATATCCTGAAATTAAAATGAAACTAAAGTTACCAGGGGAGAGCCACGCTTCGGCATGAACGGGCTGGCTCGACCGGAGTGATACCACGGCCTCACAGAAAACCGGTGTGAAATAGCGCTTGCGTTGTGTTTTACCGAGTGAGTGAGGATACCGGAGGCCCATTCTCGCCGACCCCAACATCTCCCTCCATTCCCATCCCCCAAAGGCCAGCAACGCACTTGTGCGGCGGTAATCACTTACCATCAGGGGATACGTCTGCACGTTTGTAGTGCCTATTCCATAAAAAAAAAAATGTAAAAATATATTTATACGAATGAATCTATTTCCTGTGGTCGTTTGCCATATCATCATCATATAAAATGTTCACCCGACTACGGCGAAATCAAAAAGAAGGGTAACAGTTTTGTTAGTTTAAGTATATTACACCGTAGCGCCTAAACTACGTGTCAATAAATTTGTAATAATCACCAATATATAAAATTTATCAAAAGTTTTAACATAGTTGGGTAATACTTTTGTATATTTTATTTTTTTGTAAAATATGCTTTTATAGACATACATTTTCATTTTCTGTGTTTTTTGTCTGAAGTTATGATTCAAATGTAATGTAAAACAGGTACAAAAATACAAAGACAGTGACGAATCTTCACACTCGGGGTCTGAATTAGAATTATTGGACAACAAATTGGAGCCTGAGAATGAGGTGCAGCGAGCAATGTCACTCAGTGATGAAGAGGATGATTTCAATGTCAAGAAGAACGCCAACAAAAAGCCTGCTGAAATGGATTCTGGTATGTATAATCTTCAGAAACTATTTAAAGTTTTTCTTCAAATCTGCATGCCATACCTGTTATCAAATCTGATATTTAGCAAAATAAGTTTAGTCCCTAGGCGACAAGTCTTTTTATATTAATAAGGTCTTTCAAGAAAAGAGGCGCTCATAGCCCAGTTGCACTCGGTGATTAGAAACAATTACCGAGGGTAAGCAACGACGGCGCCGTCAGTACCTGGATGGGTGACCGCTGGATTATGTTGACCGATGATACCATGAGCGTCTCCGTGATTCAGAGGTCACGATAAGCAGTCTGTCCCGGTTGTTATCATAGGATAACAGTCGTGAAGCTTAGTTGGAGGCCTTTGGGCGGCTTAAAAACATCCAACGGCAAGATTACGTAGCCACAACGTTGTCTTGCCAGTCTCCAACCCGCACTTGGCCAGCGTGAGGACGTATGGCCTCAACCCTCTCCTGGGAGGAGACCCGAGCCCAGCAGTGGGACGTTATGGGTTGTTGATGAAGGTCTTTCAAGATGGAGTTTAGGGGATAGTTTTTGAGATTGGAGGCCCAATGATGTAGAATCATCTCAATAGGCCACCATAGAGTGGGTTATCATGCTGCATTGTTGCGTTGTCTACATTCACAATGAGTATGGTGACCACTATTCCTGGATTCTTCTCATGATTTTCATCACGCAGAGTAGTCACTCTTACAGGCTTATATAAAAATAATAGGGATGCTTCTTGGACCAGCTGTGCAGGCTCGCATATCTGTTTCCAGATTTTACTAATGCATATAAAACGGATCCTTTTAACAATTATAGTTAAACTAGCCGACCCACGCAACCTCGTTTGCGTCTCCTATTGCTCGTAGCGTAACAATTTTCCCCCGTTTTTGAAACATTCTTCATTAGTGCTCCGCTCCTATTGGTCTTAGCGTGATGATATATAGCCTATAGCCTTCCTCGATAAATGTACTGGATAGTACATTTATCACACTGAAAGAATTTTTCAAATCGGACTAGTGGTTCCTGAGATTAGTGCGTTCAAACACCAAACTCTTCAGCTTTATAATATTAGTATAGATTACTACTCATAGTATAACAACATGACAATAATAATGAAGGTTTGCACTCTTCTAAAATAAACCTCCTTACTAAAGTGAGGCCTTTATCCAGCAGTTGACTGTTTTTCTTTGCGGTTATTACCAATAATATCCCAGCAATTTGGAAAAATCCTTGATGGGCGCAAAAGAAAACTGGCGATGGATCAACAACCCATAACGTCCCACTGCTGGGCTCGGGTCTCCTCTTAAAAGAGGGTTAAGGCTACACATCTGTGGCATGGAATATTAGGTGCAAATCAGTAATTGTAAATATACTAACCACTTGCTAATGTTTTTATAACATTCCAGATTGCTTATTTGACTCTCTCATCGAAGATACAAAGAAAGAAGAGATGGAGAAAGCCAAGAACGGCTCTCACCCTCCCACCACAGTCCTGTCCAGTGACGACGAACCGCCCGCACCTCCCGACTCTCCTCCCAAGAAGAAGGCGGCTCCCAAACGAAAACTCATGAACGATGACAAACCTAAACCCAAGAAGAGACCAGCTAAAGACATCATCAGTGATGATGATGATGATGACAGTATATTTGATAGTAAAAAGGTATGTTGGTTACAAATTTGAATCAGGTGAAAATACTATTAGTGGTTTTTGTTGTACTTGTGTGATCTACAGATTATTGTACTGAGTCTCGGTGTTCTATGTGTCGTTTCATGAATGATAGTAAAGTCCCTGCGACTCACGATATTTTTTTAAACAAAAGTAAAATTAAACCACGTAGTATTTATAATTAAACTTCAAACTTTATTTATTGCATAAGTGGGGTCCCTGTATGGTGCCTTTTAAGCAAACATCGACCCGAGGAATGTTACATTTGGGATTATTGTTGTTATATTGTTATAGATACTTGTACTGTCTAATAGTATATTATTTTCTCATTTCATTCGTTGTACCAATAGGATCAGAAGAAAAAGGCAGCGCCTAAAAAGAAAGCCAAGAAGAAAGTGTCGAGTGAGTCGGAGATGTCGGACGCGGCCTCTCCCACTCCTCCTCGCAAGGCAGCCAACTCGCGGGCGAAACCGCAGCAGAAGTACAACTTTAGTGACGACTCCGACTCGGATTAAAGCACTAGTGTTTAAGGTATGTCTCTACTGCTTCTCGTTGTGGCGACTTCTACATACAGTGCCATCTACCGGATATAAACCAAACGACGGAGTAACTAGAAATCCTGCATCGCGCAAGTTCTCGCGCCGATTATATTATATAAGATCTCAACATCCACCGTTGGGCAGTGGCCCGCCAGGCATGATCATCTCCCCTGGCCGGAGAATCATCCTCCCCTGGCCAGAGAATCATCCTCCCTTTGTGTTGGAGGGACATGACACCCGTTTCTCCACACTCGTTTTAAGTGATACAATCGAAACGGTGGTTTATCAAGAATATGGTGTGTCCTTACCTCTTATCATTAATCCTGAGGATGTAGTAAGAATCGACTAAAGAAGCAAACTGTTGTAGTTTACTTACGACTAGTACAAGGGCACAGCGGGACACTTATCATTGCAAAGCATAGGAAAACTTGACACAAACCCCATATCAACCCGTCTGGCTAGCATGGTATGATCCCAAAATCTTTCTAACAAGAGGCCAATGTCCAGCCATGCTATTTTAAAGACAATGATTGTCATAAACACCTGTAACACTGTCAATATTCCACCAGGTCATACCATAGATTAGTCATGATAAAGCTAATCAGATTAACGTCATATCATAGCTGTTATAGGTAACTTACTTTTATCACTACTATGAAGTTATCCATCCTGTTCAGTCCACTTGCCAATGCAGCGTTCACCTTGGGAAGTTTGCAATGCCTATAGGGCCCATGAGTAAGGCATTCAATCGCTAAGCTTGTTCACTGGCGAGAGCATTAAACCTTCACGGCGTTTCACCGTGTTCTTATTCTAAGCTAATGTAATATCAAGCACTTACTGGAGACTTGTGAATTCCCTGATATCGGCGTTCCAAGAGGCCTCTTGGTAGTTTCTCTGCGTCGTCACACATTCATAAACTCCTCAGTTGCTGTGGTACAGGTTCCCTAGTATTATTCGAATTATAATACACCCGTTTTAACTGTCGCGGATCGCGCCTAATTGACGTGTCTACTAAAACTCGCGAGTCCAAACCAGACCAATCATAACGGTAACCAACGAAACACCGAATTGGATGGACAACCAGCTAAATTCCAATTAAACGGCACTTTTCAACCACCCTAGCTGACCGTCCTTACAAAGCTTCTCGTTAGTTCTATCTTGTCACTTCAAAACGTCAAACAAGAAAAAATGACAATCAAAAATGTTGCCATTATAATGACGTCCGATTTCTAACACATCCCATGATATAACAATATACTTCGCCAAGTATAGCATTCCGAGACACAGTGATCACGTGGGTGACACGAGCCTTACGTCATTACCGCTATCGCTGGTTCTCAAACACCTTTTTGATTTCGATAGAACAATGAAGTTTTACGTTATCATATATTTTAAATTCAAATATTTTGTTTGATTATATACACAAAACATCATTTTACAATTTGTTTTATAGAATGACAATTTGTAAAAATAAAAATGAGTGGTGACATTTTCAGTCACCACTCATGGTGACTGAAAATGTTTATATCACTTCGTTTTATGTTGCTATAAAGTGGTAACTGGATAGTGACGTCACCCCGAGTCGCTCTCGTAATGCGAGACCTTGTTTTCTTAGACCATGATCCATCCATGCCAATACAAAATTCGAAAGAAACTTTGTCTGTTTGTTACACTTTCATGGCTATGGCACCAATTTCAATGTAATTTATCATGGAGATACTTGGATTCTTGAAGGACATTGGCTACTTCTTACCGCGATAACCGACATACACGCGGGTCGGCAAAAGCTAGTCTGGCCGACAAATAAATAAAATTGGAATGTCTGTGTGTAGTGTTAAAATAACCGCTTTTTACTAATGCATGTGTATGTGTATACACATACAAGGTACATCTACCAAAATAACGATTTTTTTAAAAAATTGTCCGTCTATTCGTTCCGAATAATCTGGACCGGCAGATAGCTGATGATATAAAGAGTAACTTAGGCTACTTTTTTAGACAGGCTTTGATCCGCGTCGTTACCTGCGATTGATGTTATACGATGGGTAACACCGCGGGGCACAGCTAGTACCTACTTAATAAATGTTAATTAATTATGTTTTTTACAGATTCCAGTATTGTGAAATGGACTATCAGTGAAACTAGCGGGAAGTCGGCAGTGTATAGTGTTGCTAGTTCAGTGCAACAAGTTTTTATATTGTTTTTATCGGACATCGACTATGAGAACATTTTTTTAAGATGTTCGGGCCTCACGTCCGACAGCGACCGTTCAATACAAGTTTGTAATCTCTGTTTTGAATAAGTAATAGTTATTTATGAATAGATTTAATTAGAAAAATAAAGTAGTCAAAACGTCACATGTGATGCTCAAATGTTAATTGAAATTGGTAAGATTCGTTGAGCGAAATCTGAAATATTTACTAAAATAAATTGTACATATTTGAAAATTAACTAGTTATGTCAATTTCTTACTGTATCTTCCATTTCTCTTTCTTTTTAAAATTATTTTAATTCCTACAATTTTATCCGTATAATAATTTATATTCTGACATTTTTGATACCAATTTCGTTATTGTGTATACTTCAATTCCATGTATTCATCACAATGATATTGAAATGATTCTGTTACTTCCTTATTTACGTTACGTATATAATTTCTTGATAGTTGTTAATTTCCAACAACATGTAAATAAATAAAATTTTCAAACGACTGCCGTTTTTATATGAAAAGATCTAAGACCCTATCTCTACCTAAATCCTTGCTCTCTTACTTCTAAGATCTCTGTACTTAGAGCCAGCAACAGTTATCTACAAAACTATCGAATATGATTGATTTGGAGGTCTCGGTTATCTTCAGCGTCCCAGCATTTGGATGGAGAGTACGCTAGGTACACTAACTGCCGCAAATGTGACGCAATGGATGGTGAATTGCTTTTCTAAGCAGTAAGCGTGCGATAAATATTTGATTGAAACTTACTATAACTAATATTAATAACTTTTTATTAATCTAAAATTCTTCAAGATAACTTTACAAGTAAGTAGGGATAGTTGTAAAGTTCTATTGAAGATTTTTTCCCAGTGCATCTGCTCCGAAGTTGGCAATTAGCAATAGGTACGATGTTTTGGAATTCCAAAAAAAAATCCTGATCCTCTGTAGATAGGAAGGAAGAAGAATTACAGGACAGTACTTCAATCAGTTATCTGACAGAAGAAGTTGAAGGAGACATGGCCCGATTTCTCAAAAAGGTGTTGTTTTTTTTGCAGGACTTGTGCATCGATTTAAAAATATATATTTATGGGTCTGCCAAAGTGACTCTACTCTGATTTGATGGAAAGCATGTGCGGAATCCCATATTAGTAGTGACCATACTAATTCAGAATACTAACAATGCAACGATGAAGCAAGAAGCATCTCAATAAGCCACTACAGTGTGGGATACCACACCATGGTGATCTATTGAGATGCTACTGAATCACGCCAACGAAACACGACAGCACGAATACTGTCATTTTGGATTGGTCTTCTGTGAGAGACCAAAAAGTGTTAGAATCTTTTGATGGTATTATTCCCTTTTACGGATTACTTAGATGTAATAGTATTCTTAAATTGCCACAAGGGTCAATTTCTAATATCATTATTAAAAAAGTTAAAAGAATTAATAGACTGCATAAATAATTTAATTAGTCAAATATCAATTACATCTATAAATAATAAACTACGACTTTTTATCCATATACCTAGCAAAAACTTCCATACCCTGTTTCATAAGCTCAAACCATTCACGTTGCAGTTGTAGCTCTACCTCCCTCTGTCTCAGTTCTTCATTCCTTATTCTCAATCTTTCTCTTTCCATCTCTTCATTTACCCTATCACGCTCCCTAGCATACTGCTTAGCATTCGAGTTTAATTTTATTATAGTCTTTAAAAGGTTATTTCTTTTTTTATTTTTTTTCCTTTGGAGAGTCTTCTGCTTCCACACCTCTTTGGCTGGGGTGGTCATAGAATATAGAGAATGGCCGTTGACTGATGGTAAAGGAACCACAGTTGGTTGGCTGCTTGTGCCAGCAGTGTTCCAATCTAGAATTTAATATTAAAACATTTATTAAAATATAGAGAATGGCCGTTGACTGATGGTAAAGGAACCACAGTTGGTTGGCTGCTTGTGCCAGCAGTGTTCCAATCTAGAATTTAATATTAAAACATTTATTAAAATATAGAGAATGGCCGTTGACTGATGGTAAAGGAACCACAGTTGGTTGGCTGCTTGTGCCAGCAGTGTTCCAATCTAGAATTTAATATTACAACATTTATTAAGTGATACATTTGTTATCAAGCGTACAAGTACCTAACATGTATAACGTGAGTGGTAATATCTACACCTACGTATATTTACAATTGAAATTTTATTTGAACGACGAGCACCAGCTGAAGTCTTACGACAATGAGATATCTATATACAAATAAATAAAATTAAAATGTCTTACTTTAAATTAACACCTTTTCACTAAATGCACAATTGCATATGAAAGTATTTACTTTTTTTTTTTTTTTTTTTTTTATGTTTGGCCCGCCAAAATGACTCTACTCTGCCTGATGGAAAGCATAAGCAGAATCCACGAGTGGTGGCCACCATACTCATTGCGAATGCAACAATGCAGCATGGTGACCCACACCATGGCGGCCTAGTGATGCTTGTGCATCTTTTAGTCTAGTCCACAAGTATGGAACTTGTTGACTAGACTAATTGGGCCTCCGGTCTCGCACTCACCAACGAAACACGACAGCACGAATGCTGTCATTTTACGTTGATTTTCTGTGCGAGGGTAGTACCGCCCCGGTCGAGCCGGCCCGTTCGTGCTGAAATCAGCGTGGCTCTACTACCTTTAGCGCTAGCTTACTTATGGCACTTTTAAAAATATTGTCTGTCTTTTTTTCCGGCTAATCCCTTTAACAGCTGGACTTTGACTGGCAGATAGCCGATGCTCTATGGAGTAACTTAGACTACCTTTTTAGACCAGTTTCACCCCAGATGTATTACCCGCGGTTGTTGCACCTTTGCAATGAAAACCGCTGTTAACACCGCTCGACTCAGCTAGTTAAATAATAAAACGAATATAAGATATATTGTATTTTTAGACATTACCCTCAATAAAAGTTGCTGGAGTGACTACAGGAATTGAGTCAGGTAGAGTAAAAGAATCCTGATGAGTCTCAGACACTGCATCCTGAAATGCAAGATAAAAGAAATATTTACGATTTTTTTTTGTGACTAGGTGTTCGATAACAAGTACGCTTGTAACGTAGTGATTTATATACTCTTTGCTGGAAACGTATTGTCCCGTTGTCATGCCCCTTCAGATATAATGCACTAAGGAAATGTATGATCTATGGTAGAAGTAAGTCTTTGGTCATGTCAAAGTTGAAATGTCATGTCACTATCTTAGAGTTAATAGGTCACTATATGCCCTAAGATCAGATTTTGCTAGAACAAGTTGGGAACTAGGATAGATTTTGGGAGATCGTTTTTTGTTTTTTCGGAAGACGGTCCCCATTTCATCTCATCCACATTTTTTATATTTTTTATCATTAATTTCATCACGACGAAGACTTAAAGACTTATTATATGAAGACTATAAACACTTGACCTTTGGCAGAAATAGCTGATCCGAGAGATCCGGCTGAGTGCCATTTCATCAAAAGATGAACTAGTTTTGGATAAAAATGTAGATTAGTATCGTGTTTTAATAATGGAAATTCATTGTATTTAGCTCTCAATGAGGATTTTAATAGCCATCATGGTTTGAAAGGCTAAATAAACTGTTAAAAGCCGTTGGAACGGCAATTGGTTAAACTCGGGTCAGGGAAGCGTAATGGCTGCCGGCCGTTTTATTTGCAAATTGTGATAAGTCTAGTGATAAATCATTCGCTTTGAAAGCGTGTGATAATCGGTCAGAGCGACCTCGTAGGATTGAACTTGCGTGAATGGTCGGCCACTGTTTGATTGTATAAATAATGTAAGAGGTTACGACACATCATAACACCATCCGTAACTTCCGTAAGTAGTTTCTTTACATGATATTTAACGGGGTGGAACGCCCTAAGTTGATTTCCTTGCCAGAAGGACAGATTTTCGACTGATCTGGCTTTGTCTGATGGACCCGCAACGCTGGTGAAGATTCCTTACTTCAACGATCGAATCCTGGTAAGGGAATTAAACACTAGGTGTATAACTGTATTTTGTCTTAACTGCCAATAAAAAGGTAGTTAAACCGAAAATACTAATAAGTTCAGTTTGAATCATTTTCGAAGGTATAACTTATTCTGTACAAAGGTAGTTTTAGCAATTCGTTCTCAAGGGCTCGTACCTACTTAGGTACCTACTGATGATTAATATACGTAGTCGTATCTAATGCTTTGACTTGATCACACGTACCTATTGAATAAACGGGCGAAACAGTAAAATGTTTTTCGGCCGAGACAGTGTAGTACCTAAGCGAGTAGCTGTTCACACACGTTTTGAAATAAGCACAGTCCAGTTCTATTGAGCCTACAATTCGGACACGATGGATCGTAAAAAGATAATTAGAAAATATACAAAGTTACTCATTTCACTATTAGTAGAAGAATGAAGTGAACTGTTGGAAAAGGAGCAACGCCGTATTTGGACAAGGCCATGGATGAAAACAAACACTGTTTTTAATGAATTATGTAGAGGTGAAGGAGAAGATCCTGATGAATTCAGAATGCTTTTAAGAATGGATGTACAACATTTTGACACATTGTTAGAAAATATTTCTCCATTGATACAAAGGTACAGGTACAAAGGTACAAGATACAGTAGGTAATGAGAGAAGCTATAACTGCAAAGACTAAACTACAAGTAGCGATATGCTATTTGGTAACTCACAAGAGTCACATATCTTGGCCATTACTTTCCAAGGGGTTATGTTGATGAAGAAGATATAGATTCGGGTACCGTTTCTGAAGGGAATTGGAGACGAGAACTAATAGCTACTTTGCCAACTATCACTGATCATAACACCAACAATGCAGCACGTACAGCAAGAGAGCTTCGAGATAAATATGCAGAGTTCTTCAGTGGGGCAGGTGCCATATCGTACCAAAACAGAATTATTTCCTATTTTATTTATGAAATAGGAAAAACTAGGGACACTTGATCCGTAGGGGACATATTTAACAATGATATAGATATTTTAATAGGTCGCAACAGCAGAAATCTCCCAAATGTGTGGTGAACTGGTATTTTTTCATGATATTAGGTCTTTACCTATGAAATTGCCGTTCTTCAGTACTGGTCATTTCAAATAAAAAAAAGTTTGTAATGGCTCTGTATTCTAAATTCAAATTAATTTTGTTTTAAAACCATGACATTTTATTTACAAACTCAGTCTTTTGTTTTCTGATTAGCGTTGTATTTTCATTACATTTGAACATTTTTCGTCATAATGGATACTTTAAAAATTCGTGTAATTATGGAATATGAGTTCCGTCGCGGCACCAACGCGACACAAACGGCACGTAACATCAAAAACGTTTACGGAGAGAACTGTACAAACGAGCGCACAACCCGTTATTGGTTTTCCCGGTTCCGTTCTGGAAATTTTGACTTGAATAATGAAGCTCGTGGTCGTCCGGAGACTTTGGTTAACAATAATGAATTAAAGGCGATTGTGGAAGCTGACGAAACTCAATCTACAGCTGAGTTAGCAGCAGCTTTTAATGTAAGCATCAAAAGAATATTGATCCATTTGCGACAAATTGGCAAGGTAAAAAAGCTTGATAGATGGGTGCCTCACGACCTTAACGATCGCCAGCGCAACGTACGCGTCGAGACTTGCCTTGCGCTGCTCAACAGGCAAAAAAATGAAGGAATTTTGAAACGAATTCTTACGTGCGACGAAATATGGATTCTGTTCGACAATCGAAAGCGCTCAGCAAGTTGGTTAGACCCTGGTTCAGCACCAAAGCAATGCCCTAAACCAAAAATGACCCCTAAAAAGGTGATGGTCACTGTTTGGTGGTCTAGTGCGGGTGTGATTCACCACAGCTTTTTACAAAACGGCATGAGCATTAATGCAGATGTGTACTGTGAAGAACTGGAGAGAATGATGCAGAAGCTTGCACATCTGCAACCAGCTTTGGTCAATCGGTCGTCCCCACTGCTCCTTCACGACATCGCGCGAACTCCATACTGCGCAACAGACAGTCTCCAAGCTGCAAGAGCTGGGGTTGGAAGCTCTCCCTCATCCGCCATACTCACCAGACCTTGCACCTACCGACTATTACTTTTTCCAAAATTTTGACAACTTTTTAGTGGGTAAAAAATTTAATTCCAGAGAGGCAGTACAAAATGCCTTTGAAAAGTTTGTTGCCTCCCGTCCAGCTGATTTTTACAAGAAGGGCATCAAAAAAAATGCCAATGCGTTGGCAAAGATGCGTCGATTGCATGGGTGATTACTTCAAATAACAGAAATAAAAAGTTTAAAAAAATAAGTACTTTCACTTATTGCATACAAAACGGCAATTTCATAGGTAAAGACCTATTATTTGGGCCGAAAACAGTTGATGTTTATATTTCCATCACAAATTAAAAAATAATAATAACCGACTTCAACCAGGACCAAATTGAAATGGGACCATACGGGAAGCACTAGCTTTCAAATAAAAAAAGAATCATCAAAATCGGTTCACCCAGTCGAAAGTTATGAGGTAACACACATAAAATAAAATGCAGTCCTATTGATAACCACCTCCTTTTTTGAAGTCGGTTAAAAATAATTTGGCATCTTTCGAAAGTTTGGTAAATATTGAAATTCTATACTTAGATACATTCAACGACGACATAAAGGTATACCTAATAAATTAGCGATAAAAATAGGGGATCAAGTGCCCCAGTCTCCCTTATCTACATCTTATCATAAAAAGTATCAAATAAAAAGTACTTACGTTTTCATAAACATTTTTGTTTAAATCTTTTGAAAACACCTCTTCCATCTCTTTCAGCCATTTAATGTTAGAAGTGTAAACATTACTGAGACCCGCTCCGGATTTCTTCGATTCTTGAATTTTTTTAATTTCTTGTAGGTACGTCGATCGTAAATTTTTAATTTTATTTTTAACTTCTAGCATACCGAATCCCGTTATATTCATTCCTTTAACTATGGAATTATATGCTGCATCCCGTTTTTGCCTTATCTTGTATTCAGGAGATTTAAAGTTCCACAGACACTGATGTAGTTTATATAACTGTATAAATTTAATAGTTGTTTCGGCGTTCCATTTCATATTAGCAGACATTTTAACTTGTTTTGAACAACTGCATTAAAAAAGGACGTGCGACGACGCGACAATCATGTGGCCGAGTGGCGAGCGGCGAGAGAGAGACGGTGCGCGTTTAAACCTGCCGAGTGAAGGAGCGAGACAGTGCGGGGAAGCGGGAGGGTGGTAACTCAGTTTAGTAACTAGAATGGCAACTGAGGAGCTAGATATTGTATTGTCTCGCCGCGCCGCCGCTTCGTTGGTTCGTTCGACCGAGCGCTCGTCCGTGCACTCGGCGCTATGTTTATACCATGATATAAAAATGGTGGTTGAAATGGTTTATACTTACGTACCATGTAGAGCAGTGTCTCGACGGTACGTACCCCTTACTAACGTGTTTTGTGCTGCCGCCTATCGTAATCTAATCGAGGACTCGAACAGTTTCCGATACGAATTTCATAAATTTTCATGATCGTATCGTGTCTCGAACATGAACAACTTGCGAAAAAATACCTACAAATACTTTTTCGTCATCGATAATTTGTTTATGATTTGTGCGACGCCTATATCGTGCGTGGAAGGAATTAATTATAGCAGCGCGAACGATTTGAATTGACATTCGGATCGCAAACGTCTCGTCAAGTACGAGTTTGTCGACTCTATATATTACGTATGGACTGTAATATAAGATAGACGTAGTAGGTATACACAGACTTTCCTAAGGCATGCGATAAAATAAATCATAACTTTTTGAAAAGAAGGAAAACTGCATTCAAAGATTTCCGAAAATCCGTTTGCCACACCCGAGAATCGAACCGACTAAAACTTGTTAAAAATACACCCTGTATTTTTAGACAAATCTACTTGAAACTCCAATATTTTTTTTTCATCAAACTTATACGTGTTTTTAAGACCTATCTATTGTTATAAGTAACGATTCCAACATCGTATAAATGCCTCATTTGTTTAAATCTTAATAATTACTAGGCATACAATAAAATATATTATAAACTTATAATTCAATTGGTGATTTTATAAACAAGTAAATAGTTGATTCATATTAATATCTTGGCGCCTTCCGCTTGTCAGCTTCCGGCGCGACTTATATTTCATATCAAATCTTTAATGTTACACAATCCTGTATTATCAAATAATATTTGTATGCTAATAATCATTAGAATATTTATGGTAAACAATATTTGATATTATCTACTAAATATGTGAATTTAGTATTGAATTGGGTCAAGCCTGTCAAATACTATAAAAATACCTTCGTTCGAGTAATTTCACGCATTCATATCCCGAACGTTCTACTTGGTGCTAATCGACCGTTACACTATGGATAGGTCTTCAAAAATTATATTGAGGTTTCTAATATCATTTTTTTCTAAACTGAATAGTTTGCGGGAGAGACACTTCCAATGTGGTAAAATGTGTGCCCCCCCCTGTAACTTCTAAAATAAGAGAATGTTAAAACTAAAAAAAAATATGATGTACATTACCATGCAAACTTCCATCGAAAATTGGTAGTTTTTTTTTATACGTCATAAATCGTAAACTGCAATAAAATTTACCTTTCATTCAATCAACACAATATAAAAATAAAATAAAAACTATATTATGTTACTTGCTGCTGCGGAACCCTTCATGGGCGAGTCCAACTCGCACTTAGCCGCTTTTATTAACTTGCAATGTATGTATGTTCGGGTGGAATCTTGCAACTCAATTTTGAAGCAAATATCTTCAACCGATTTTGCTGAAATTTTTCAAGCATATGTATACAGCGTGACAATACAATATTATAATGACATGGAGCTGATTTGATGCTGGAGCTGGAAGGTGGCCATAGGAACTCTGTAAAGAAACGTCGCAACATCATCGAGTTTGGACTCGTTTGATTCGTCTCGAGGCATTCCAGTAAAAGCTTGTTTTTAAAAAGCTTTTTAATGTATTACACTTCCAAAGTTTTTAGAAGCTAACGATCTGTAAATTATACTACATTTGTTGCAAAACAACTTCCGCACTAGGAATGTTCCTCTATCGCAGGGGACTTTGCAAACTGGTCCTTGTCTTTTGTTAAGCATGTTTTGAAATTCTTTTATGTTGATGCTTTGTCTTGTACCAAAATAAGTGAAAAAAAAAACGTCTTAGAAGAGACAAAAACAATTTTCTTACAAACCTCGTATTTTTTTATGATATGCGAACAGTGTATATTGTTTGTGTTATATGAAATGAACAATACATTATCTGGTCATAATTTTTCGAAATTGTTTCCAATTAGTAAGTGTAGCTCAATTTGAACAGCTTTCATCAGTGTCAGGATGGCCGAGCGGTCTAAGGCGCCAGACTCAAGGCAACTTGCCTGTGCGAAACGGGTGCGGGCGTTCTGGTCCTCTCTGAGGGTGTGGGTTCGAATCCCACTTCTGACATAATTTTTTAATGTTGTACTATCCCCATAATTTAGTTTATCTCATTATTACCCGAATATGGTGAAGCCAAAAGGAAGGGTAATATGTACATTAGTTCTGGCCGTCTGTGTTTGTTTGTATGTTTTTTTTTTTTTTTTTTTTCGTGAGGTCTTTTGGACCTCTCCGCTTTTCCCCGTCCATGAGGAGACAGGACCTTATTACTCTGAAGACCAATTACTGTCTTTTGTCTATATAGTTTCATCAGGTAAGATTCCCGGTATTATAACTATTTTTACTTGTTTACTTTTACTACTGTTTACATATTATATTTTCGAAAGATTTTCTATTATTTTCATACATTGTTCTTTTATTAACTGTTTATTATTCTAATGCCAAAGTTGTTATTTTATATTATATTATTTTACAAAGTATTTCCAAACTTAATTTATATCTTGCTCTCGTTTATTTTATCTACTTGTCTCTAACTTTAATTATCTCATAATGTAGTATATCTTAATATTAATAATTTTAACATGGTATAGTTTTCTAATGTTTGCAACTTTTTTATTTCCTGTCTTATTTATTTGATACTTATGTCCCGAAGACATCTCACACAGCCATTGTTTACCAACATATGAGATCGTGATACTTATGACTCTATGTATTTTGTTTGTGTACGTGTTTGATATTTTTGTGCGTGTTTATTTTTATCTAATTCCATCAAAATTTTGTTCCTATCTTTGTAACAATATATACATATTATACCAAAATATATATAATTATTACAACTTCATTGTGTATTTCTTAACTATGTCTTTTATTTACTTGTATGTCAATGTTTGTATGCGTGTTCTGATGTGTCCATATATGCTTATGATATATTTATCAAATCAGTGTGTGTGTGTTTCTGTGTAGTGTGTGTATGTACGTGTGTGAGTGAGTCATAAGTATGCGGTGTTGGATCTCGCCAAATAGTCCCATTTTTGGCGGGTTGGGCACTCGGCGCTGAAGGCGTTGTGGCCGAGGCTCCGCAGCCCAGAGTGCGAACAGTTGCAGCACCGCGGTTCGGCTCCCTTAGCATACTCGGGGCATTTCCCTCGCAAGTGCGGGCTCCCGCAGTGGGTGCACCTGTCCACACTCTCGGTGCAGAACTTGCGGCCATGGCCGAATGCAAGGCACTTCGTGCATTGGATGAGCGGAGACTGGTCCTCCACTCTGACCCTTTGCAGGTCCAGGTAGAGGGTACCAGTCTCCGTCATCCTCTGCCATACCCTTGGCCTTACTTGCAGTACTATGTGCGATGTCTTCGGGTTCTTGGTCCTTTTCTTAAATTTTACACTTAGCTCTTTCTCTTCCTGTGGTAGGCCCATGAAGATGTTGTCGTTTTGGGTGTAGAGGGCCCTCACCATCTCGTCGTCATCACCGTCCACGAAGACGTCTTTGAGGACGACGAGTGGATCCTTGTTCCTCATGGGAACTACCACAAGCCCACCATCGTTCCCAGCTATCCTCTCGGTCACCCTGTCCCGCTCCACCTCCGTGTCGCAGCCCAGGATGACCGTGCCACCTTTTGCCTTTCTGGCTTTACAAACTTTTAGGCCATGGCCTAACTTTAGGCCTTTTATGTTTGTATGTTCCACCGTAGCACCTAAACGATTTTTATGAATGAAGTGTCAATATGTTTTTTGGGTTCCGTGCCAAAGGCAAAAAACGGAACCCTTATAGATTCGTCATGTCTGTCTGTCTGTCCGTCCGTATGTCACAGCCACTTTTTTCCGAAACTATTAGACCTATAATGTTGAAACTTGGTAAGTAGATGTATTCTGTGAACCGCTTTAAGATTTTTACACAAAAATAAAAAAAAAACAATAAATTTTGGGGGTCCCCATACTTAGAACTGAAACTCAAAAAAAATTTTTTCATCAAACCAATACGTGTGGGGTATCTATGGATAGGTCTTCAAAAATAATATTGAGGTTTCTAATATCATTATTTTCTAAACTGAATAGGTTGCGCGAGAGACACTTCCAAAGTGGTAAAATGAGTGTCCCCCCCCTTTAACTTCTAAAATAAGAGAATGATAAATCTAAAAAAAATATATGGTGTACATTACCATGTAAACTTACAACGAAAATTAGTTTGAACGAAATCTAGTAAGTAGTTTTTTTTTAATACGTTATAAATCGTAAACTGCAATTTACCTTTCATTCAATCAACACAAATATAAAAATAAAATAAAAATTATATTATGTTACTTGCTGCCGCGGAACCCTTCATGGGCGAGTACGACTCGCACTTGGCCGCTTTTTTTTTTGTAATAATGTCCCGGGTGACATTTACAAAGGAGAATGGCTGACAATTGTTTACGATAATTTGATAAGCCAAGTTGCAAGCGCTTTTCTTTCTGCAATCGTTAACGGCTAAATTCTCGTGTGTCATTGGCTAATACTTTGTCTAAGATTAGCCAATGACAAACGAGAATTTAGGCATTAACGATTACAGAAAGAAAAACGCTTGCAACTTGGCTAGGGCCCCTGGTCTATGTAGATTCTAAATATAAAATTACCTTTTAACCAGAGCACCCATCTTTGTTCTACCTAAATTACATAAATGTCTCACTCGCAATAACTTTCACATATTAACTTAATTCACTTTGCTTTGTGCAAGTGCAGGTGCTTAGTACGGGTGATCGGTGATTGGTGGAAAAGTACGTGTGGGCAGCGAATTCGTGGTCCACACGTATTTTCTACCAATCGTTGATGACTGCACTTCACATCTAGACTCGTACTAATCAAAGTGAATACGGGCCTTTAATTAATACTAATGGTCGCCCAGTGGTCGAAATTCGGTCATGAATGATACTTTTTGGAACGAAGTTCCTTATCGCGCGTTGCGAAAGGTGGCTAGACGGATAAATTAAGACCAAAAGTTGTAACGACACTTTTAACATTGAGTTGACGTCATAGTGCTGGATTCTCAACGTTAAATCTAATAAACTGATTGCCAACGTCCATACCAGGTTGAATACACCGGTTCTCGTCCACTCACCGAAGTTAAGCAACATCGTGCGTGGTCAGTACTTGGATGGGTGACCGCCTGGGAATACCACGTGATGTTGGCTTTTTGCATTTATTTACAGAAAATATATTGTTTTATAGTATATTTTTAACCCCCGATGCAAAAAAAGGGGTGTTATAAGTTTGACGTGTCTGTCTGTCTGTCTGACTGTGGCACCGTAGCTCGCGAATGGATAAAGCGATTTCAATTTAGTTTTTTTTGTATGAAAGGTGAGTTACGTGCGAGTGTTCTCAGACATGTTTCATGAAAATCGGTTGAGTCGTTTAAAAGTTATGGGGGTGAAAGTGGGGAAGAGTAACCGAATGTCTGCAAAAATAAAAATATTATCGAGTGGGGTCTCAAATGAAAGCGGATAACGTGTTTTTTACTTTTTAAAGGGAACTCAGGTTATTATGTCGGGGGATTTTTTTAATTTTGAGAATTCATAGTTATGTACAATCTGATTATTTCTAAAATAATTTGAGTATTTTATGCGCACTTTTATTAGTAGTAGCATATCAAATATGCTACTACTAATAAAGGCTAATAAAGGCATATAAACTTCGTTCCATCCGGGTGTCCCTTGACACCTCTGTTTTTTTTAGCTTTGTGCCCTCCTCAGTATAAAATATCTGACCTATAGTAACTTTTCACGCAATATTCTAAAAATCTGGGAATTTAAAATGTCATTGTCGGTGATATTAGCAGCCAAATAAAATTCAAAAACAATCCCTTCCATGATATATACAAGGCAGTACAAAAGTCTTATACAAACCTGCAATTGTCCTTTATATGGTAGGCAAACAATAGGTATACATTCCCCGTGTTACATCAACATCACTGCACGGTTGGCCTAGTGGTTTAGGCGGTCGCCACGCCGCTTGCCAATTTACCAAGTGTTGTGGGTTCAAATCCTACACGGGACAACACTTTGTGTGATCCACAAATTGTTGTTCTTAGTTTGGGTGGTAATTTTGTCCGTTTCATGTATGTCTGTAAAGTCCCCCGTGACACAGGATGTTTATTCCTAATGCGGGAATTGTCTTTAAAAAAAAACACTAAATTCGTCGTTGCGCCGACAAAGAATATAACTTACTAGTTGTTGCCCGCGTATATGTCGGTTATCCTGGCAAATAGTAGCCTATGTGTTATTCTGATGTATAAGCTATATTACTGTAAAGTTTCATCCAAATCCGGTCAGTAGTTTTAGCGTGAAAGAGTAACAAAAATCCATCCATCCATCCATACTTACAAACTTTCGTGTTTATAATATTAGTATAGATATAACAACTGATCTTCCATTCTCTGTGGGACGCCTCTCGGGCAGGCGACCTGTATTTTTGTTGGAGATCTTAGAAACCTTACTTTTATAAGAATATCTGTCTAAGGTAGTTCTAGTAGGGTCCTATTACTTAGGTAAATGTAAATAAAATAGAGTGAACTGTATAAATAAGACTTGTATTTAGTATAAATAAATACATATGTAAGGCAAGCGTCGCTGTCTAATGCGTTGCGCGGAGTGACGTAGAACCGAAGGCTCCCTCCTCGCGCCGTTGTCCTCCTGTCCCCCGCCGCTGCTCGGTGCCCGTGCGCCGACATACTGCCCGGGTTGAAGTACCTCATACTTCAATTAAAAGGTAAGGGGCAGATGGAGTTGAACCCTCGTGTGATGCTGCCCGTCTTCGTTCGGATCTCGGCCACCCTTGTGATTCGGTCGCTGCCAGGAAATACCTTAGTGACTCGGCCAAGTGACCACAATAGAGGTGGCTGCGTCCTGTCTCTGATCAGCACCATCATGTCCGGCTTCAAAGTTCCCGTAGAAGCGCTCCATTTTGACCTTTGCTGCAGTGTAGAAACATATTCATTAGCAAAACGTTGCCAAAAGTGAAGTTTAATGTTTTCCACTCGCTGGAAGCGCTCTAGATGCGTGATGGTCTCGTTCGATGTGACCTGTGGGTGCGGAACAGACGTTAGTGGTCGTCCAATCAGAAAATGGGCAGGTGTTAATGCGGAAAAATCTAAAGGATCAGAGGAAGCAACGGTGAGAGGACGAGAATTAAGAATGGCCTCAATTTGGACCAAACATGTCGCCATTTCCTCATACGTGAGGTGAGTAGAGCCTAAGACTCTTTTGAGGTGGCTTTTGGAGGACTTGACGGCTGCTTCGGCGATGCCATTAAAGTGAGGAGAATATGGAGGAGCAAAATGAAATTCTATACCCTCTTGGGCTATGTCCGAAGCAACGTCCGGACCTGAAAGGAGGCTACACAACTCGTTACAAACTCCAACGAAGTTTGTCCCATTGTCGGACCAGATGCTGCGGGGTTTGCCTCGACGTGACATGAACCGTCTAAGAGCAGCCATGTATGCTTCTTTTGTCAATGCTGTGACAAGCTCGAGGTGAACAGCCTTTACTGCAAGGCACACAAAAATGCATAAATACGACTTAATCAGTCTACACCCTCGGCCCTTCCGATCAGCGATCAAAATTGGCCCTGCATAGTCCACACTACAATTAAGAAAGGGATATTGAAGGTCAGTGCGAGACGGAGGTAATTGACCCATAATAGGTTGTACATTTTGTGCCCTATATCTAAAACATTTAATGCAATTTCTAACAATGGCTTTAGATAAGTTTCTACCCCCTAGAGGCCAGTATTGCTGACGTACCTTTGTCAATAAAAGTTGTGGTCCAGCATGAAAAAGCTTTAAGTGTTCGCATTGGAATATTAACTTTGTTATAGGATGCTTACAACAAATTAAAATTGGATGCTTTACATTAAAATCGTAGGGAGAATTGTCAAGCCTACCGCCAACACGTAGAATGCTATTAGAGTCTATAAAAGGAGATAAAGACATGAGACGATTGTTACGCGGTAGGGACTTCCCTGAGTGCAAAATGGTATACTCTTCGGGAAACATTTGAAGTTGAGCATTGTATATAACACAATTTAATGATATTTGCAGTTCTTGTGTTGACAGAAAACTTGTACGTTTATGACGTGAATTTTTAAAATTGTAAATAGCTCTAAATACATAAGCAACTACTCTTTGTAAATAATTGAAATTAGAATATTTAAGAATTAAATCACTAATTATTATAGAACTAAGTTGCGTTTTATTAGTAATGAGCTGATTATCAACGCCACTAACTACATTACAAACTACGTCTGGTAGATCTTGTTTTACATTACTGTTGGGCTTTTCTGGCCAATCATTTTCTGATTTTAATAAAAATGTTGGACCAGACCACCACAGGGAACTGTTGCTGATTGCATCAGCCCTCAGCCCTCGGGAAACTAGATCTGCTGGGTTGTCCTTCGACGGAAAGTAGCCCCAGGTACAACCAACAGTACCTTCTTGGATTTCGTTGACTCTGTTACGTACAAATGGTTTGAGGTGATTAGGTGACGTGCATAGCCAGGCAAGAACAATTGTGGAATCGGACCAAAGATAAATTTTATCTATTTGCATCGTAAGAGAGTCACGCACCTTCGTACACAGTCTTGTAGCTACCAAAGCACCGCATAGTTCGAGTCTCGGTATTGTAGTATGATTAATAGGAGCTACTCGATTTTTAGACACTAACAATTGTACGCGAACGGAGCCTGAGTCATTAATAGAACGAATATAAAGACACGCTCCATATGCTTTTTCCGAAGCATCGGCAAAGACGTGAATTTCGTTTCTTATTGGGTTACTGCACGATACGAATCTAGGTATTTTTAGTTGATTAAGACACGATAAAGTACACGCAAATGAGGACCAAAGATCATTTATGTTTGTGGAAACTATGTCGTCCCAGTCATATTTCTTGATCCAAAGTTGTTGCATAATGATCTTAGCTTCGACAACGCACGGTCCCACTAGGCCCAGTGGGTCGAAAATCTGACTGATTACAGACAGTATGTGACGTTTTGTAATTTTTTCGTTATTTTGGTTGATATTAATGGAGAAAGAAAGTGAGTCTGAATCACATAACCAGTGTAAACCTAACGTTTTAGAAGCTACATTAATGTTACTATTATTAAATTCTAAGACATTATTGGAAGAAGGAATTTTATCTGTATTGTTATTTATTTGTTTTAAAATGCTAGGTTCATTTGTTTGAAATTTACGTAAATTAAATTGTGCCGATGAAAGAGTGCTTATGACGCCCCGACATAGCAGTACCGCGCCTGAGATAGAGTCACTCCCACTCAAAAAATCATCAACGTAAAAATCGTGCTGGATGGCGCGCTTAACTCGCTCATTGTCGGCCACTGCGGCTAGACTAGTAAGACATTTAGTAGCTAAGTATGGCGCTGAAGCAGTACCATATGTTACCGTGTTTAAGGTATAGACTTTAAGCGGCTCCTTCACATCAGATCGAAAAACTATACGCTGAAGTGATCTCTGAGAGGGATTTATGTCTATGGCTCTGTACATCTTCTCGATGTCGCCCGATATAACATATCTATGCTGACGGAAGCGCAACAATATAGAGAGAAGATCATTTTTTACCACGGGGCCAACCAGTTGAATGTCGTTGAATGAAAGACCGGTGGTAGTGGCTGCAGAGGCATCAAACACTGTACGTAATTTAGTTGTTGTACTAGACTCGCGTATGACTCCGTGATGAGGTAAAAAATAATTTATTTCTTTACCATGAACCGCAGAAAAGCTACGAACAGTAGTGGTAAATGTCATATGTCCTAACTGTTCGTATTCACGCATGAACTTTACGTACCGTTCTTTAAATACGGAGTCACGTTGAAAACGTCGCTCAAGAGACAAAAATCGCTTTATAGCCAATTGTAAAGAATCACCTAGAAGGTTTGGGTCTTTTTTAAGAGGAATCGTGACTACAAAGCCCCCTTTGCTATTGCGATAAGTACTATCAGCAAAAATATGTTCGCATGAGTTTTCCTCTGCAGTTAAGAAATGCTTAACCGGTACCGAGTCTAGTTCCCAGAAATGACTTATATTGACTTCGTCTTTTATAGCAATACAAAAATGAGACGAAGCTTGTGACGTAGGGCAATTGGTATTTGAATAGGATATATGCCCCGAAATGATCCAACCTAACTTCGTTTCATGAAGCTTAGGTTTATTTTTGCCTAAATTAACAGAATTGCGCCCTAAGACGTTCCAAAATATTTCAGCCCCGACCAGGATGTCTATTGCCGAAGGTATATTGAATGAAGGATCAGCTAGACGCATCCCTGAGGGAAGAGGGACCTTATTGACGTTAATGAAACGCGATGGCAGCAATTTTGTTATCTTGGGTAAAACAATACAATCTAATTTGACCGAATAGTCACCGCAATAAGACTCGAGCGTGAGATTACAAGACTGTGTACTATAAGAGGTCTGATTGTTAATACCTGTGACTGTTGAACCAGTGCCGTGTTGTGACAAACCCAGCTTGCTACATAAAGCTTGTGAAATAAAATTAGCAGTACTTCCGTTATCCAGCAAAAGTCGGGCGGTGTGCTTAGTGCCATCGACACCATGCACCCTCGCCAAGGCTGTGGAAAGGAAGACAAATGAAGATGAGTCTTCGTGCTCAAAATTAGTTGAAAGGGCAACATTATCATTGTTTGGCATTAGATTAAGAGAGCTGCGTTCAGGTTCTTTATGCAAAAGAGTGTTATGCCGTGTTTTGCAATATTTGCAGTGTGACAACCTGCACGTACTGCTTGTGTGGCCCGCACGCAGGCAATTCATGCAAACTTTAAACTGTTTTGCCTTTTCAATGCGCACTTCTACTGGCAAGCTCCTGAATGATTCACAACTGTAAAGTAAATGGTTTTCAGTACATAATAGACATTTATTTGTAGATTTAATTGTATTGTTTTTAGATGCTATAACAAAACTTTTAGGTTTGTTTAAATTATTGTTGTTTTCTACTAATTTAATAGATTTAAGGTTGATTTTACTATTCTCTTCTAATTTTTCTAATAAGTTAATCTGATTTTCTATAAATTTAATAAATTGATCTAAAGTTGGAGGCTTTAATAATGTATTACGATGCTCTTCCCAGTAACGGCTTGTGCTGTTATCTAGTTTTTGAGACATCATGAAGATAACGAGCGTGTCCCAATGTTCCGTAGGTTGTTTTAACGTTTTTAATGCTCGAATATTCTTATTAGTAACGTCTATCAAGTAACGTAAGCCTTTACTAGATTCTTTAGAACACGGCTGAACACTGAACAACGCTTGTACATGATTATGTATAAGTAAGTTATTATTGTCATATCGCTGACACAGCAGATCCCAAGCATTTACATAGTTGTCGCTCGTAAAATCTAAATTTTCTATAACTAAAAGTGCACTACCGCGTAAACATGATCGCAAATAATGAAACTTCATTATGTTATCATTGCAGCTATTGTTATGAATTAGGGAAATGTACGTGTTTTTGAACTCAAGCCAACTTTGAACGCTGCCATCGAAATGTGGCAAGTCAATTTTCGGTAGACGGACATTTTTGTGTGCCTTACCTGACCCATCAGAGCTAGGATGAGTAGAAAGCAAGCTCCGAGCTAGGGCAGCAGCGGTGTGGTACCGTACTTCGAAATCACACCGGCTTTTAAATTCCTCTGCGGGCGTGTCTAACAGCACCTCAATCTCCGTCTGTAACGCGTCAAAGTCACTATATAAGTTTTGGAGTCGTTCATAACGTCCTTCCAGCTCAAGACGCTGCAAATCGGACATGCTAGAAGTACTACTAAGCGGATAAATATAGTTTTTAAAAATGGTTAACTTGGCTTTAAGTGCACCTCGACGTTTCTTTAATGTTTCAATAGTCTCAGTCATTGTGAATAAAATTAAGCGGATAACTAGTTAAAGTCTATACAAATGAGTGAGAACCGGTTTTGTAAGCAACAGTATGCGAGCCTTGACCTTGAAACGGCTAGATATAAGACGCGTTAGTTACCGTTAAAATAAAAAGATGCACAGCTGTTAAGCAAATTATAGTAAATGACAATTAAGAATGCGCTTTTATGAAGATTAAAAATACAAATATGAAAATTAGCAATTAAAATAATATCAATAAGTAGGTAGGTAACCGTACCTATCTCAAAAAATAATTAAATCTCAGCGCTTAAGCCACATAAATGCAAATAAGCGCAATAAGATGTGATGACAAGCAAGACTGAGCGTTAAATTAAATGTTACGTTGATAAAAAAATGTTAATATGAAAATTAGGTAGGTACCTATTACTAAAAAATAATTAAATCTCAGCGCTTAAGCCACATACATGCAAATAAGATGTGCCAGCAAGCAAGACCGAGTGTTACATTAAATGCTTAATCCAAATTGAGGCGAAAAAGGTATGAAAAAAAATTACGAAAAAATCGTAAATTGGAAGTATAGATGAAGAAATAGGAAATCTGATTGGAACGAACTCACTTATTTATCCGAACCGTCCCACCAAGTCAGATGTCTTCAGCTCCGCAGTCTAGCAGCAACGTAGTAGCGGGCGATCCAAAGTCCGTATCGGGTTTAAAGTTCGCCAACGCCGCTTTGTAGGTAACTCGCTGGTTTTTTCCGGAATCGGTTTTATTCAAAAAAACTTAAGGACCAATGTCTACGCAATTTCTGCGGTAGTTCTAGTAGGGTCCTATTACTTAGGTAAATGTAAATAAAATAGAGTGAACTGTATAAATAAGACTTGTATTTAGTATAAATAAATACATATGTAAGGCAAGCGTCGCTGTCTAATGCGTTGCGCGGAGTGACGTAGAACCGAAGGCTCCCTCCTCGCGCCGTTGTCCTCCTGTCCCCCGCCGCTGCTCGGTGCCCGTGCGCCGACAATATCCTAACCTCCAAAGACCTTTCCTGCTAGAACGAATGACTCATTAATTTTACACAATTGTAAAGCTACAACATCAACCGCTGGTTGAAGATAGTCTAAAATAAAGGTAGTCTAAGTTACTAATTATATCGCTATCTGCCAGTGGAAGTCCCATCAAAGTCAGTTCAGGCGTTCCAGAGACTATTCCGAAAAAACAGACAGACAAAATATTTAAAAAATGATTTTTTGATGTAAGTACCGTATTACCTTTCATTTGCATTTAGTGTAAAGGTATTTATTTGTAATTATGAAATTACCATCAGACATTTCGATTTTATTTATTTGTAAAGTTACATTTTATAGATAATGAATTTTAACGAATTTGTGTTCATGTATGACAATTTTCTCTAATCAACATTTTTTTTTTTTTTTTTTTTTTTTTTTTTTTTTTTTATGTTTGGCCCGCCAAAATGACTCTGCTCTGCCTGATGGAAAACATAAGCAGAATCCAAGAGTGGTGGTCACCATACTCATTGCGAATGCAGACAGTGCAGTATGGCGACCCACACTATGGCGGCCTAGTGATGCTACTGCATCTTTTAGTCCAGTCAACAAGTATGAAACTTGTTGACTAGACTAATTGGGCCCCCGGTCTCGCACTCACCAACGAAACACGACAGCACGAACGCTGTCATTTTACGTTGATTTTCTGTGCGAGGGTAGTACCGCCCCGGGCGAGCCGGCCCGTTCGTGCTGAAATCAGCGTGGCTCTACTACCTCTGCGTGGCTCTACTACCTCTAACATTTTGTTTCCAGTTAGTATCTAAGCGTAGCACAGTTTGAACAGTGTTCGGCAGTGTCAGGATGGCCGAGCGGTCTAAGGCGCCAGACTCAAGGCAACTTGCCCGTGTGAATCGGGTGCGGGCGTTCTGGTCCTCTCTGAGGGCGTGGGTTCGAATCCCACTTCTGACATACTTTTTTTATTGATGTAAAGCTATACCATCCCTAACATTTAGTTTATCTCATTTTTACCTGAGATATATACATATTACCAAAAGGCCTGACAAAATATTACCCATATTATTGGCAGTCTATGTATGTTTGTATGTTCCACCGTAGCATCTAAACTGCCGAATCGGTATTAATGAAGTGACAATACATTCGTAAAAATGCCTCTGAGTGATAAAGCTACAATATATTTGTCACCGTTTTAATACGTAGCCGTATTATTATTACACGGTTTGCACACGCACGCCCGCACGATTGACCTGTCCATAAGTCTTCGTCCACCAACTGTATGGATTCAATCTATACTTACAAATAAATAAAAACGAACTGTCTTTTTGTAATTTCAAATTAACAGCTTTCACTACATCTGAAAGTTTATACGGTACCTACATCAAATTCTTTTTTTTCCGTCTGTCTGTTCGTTCCAGATAATCTCTAGAAAGACTGGACCCATTTGACAGGACTTCGCTGGTGGATAACCGATGATAGGTAATTTTTTAGACCAGTTTTGGTCCGCGACTTGGTGTAATGCTACTACAACAGGGGAACACCGATGAGCTCATCTAGTTTGTATATTTATAATTTTTATTAAACTAAGTATTTTTTTCTATGAATTTGCAATATTAGTTAATACAATGTTTAGTGTAGCTTGCTCTATTAACAAATAAAAAAGTATGTCAGAAGTGGGATTCGAACCCACGCCCTCAGAGAGGACCAGAACGCCCGCACCCGTTTCGCACGGACAAGTTGCCTTGAGTCTGGCGCCTTAGACCGCTCGGCCATCCTGACACTGACGAACACTGTTCAAAGTGTGCTACGCTTACAAGCCATAAAAAAAATCTGACTGGTCACAATAGTCGCTTTAAGTGCCTGATAATAGCTTTTTTCTAAGCAAGTAACATTATCGTGCTTTTGTAATTATTTTGACTGCCTCGAGTGCGACTGCTGTGCTTGAGGTCTCAGATTCGATTCCCAAGTCGAAAGAAATGTTTGTATGATCTGCAAATTGTTTCGGAGTTTGGGTGTTTTCTATGTATAATATGTGTGTACTTGCATGCCAAGCAATTGAGTGATGTTGAGGCCAAAAATAAAAAAAATAAAACAAGGGTTTATTGTTACGTAAACAATATAATGCTTCATTAAAAATATTTTTCATTTCTTGTCAAATAAGTCGGTAAGAGCCAGTTTCTCCGATTCCTGATACAATTTTAGATATATATCTGTCATATAACATTATTTGACAGATAAACTTATGTATATCTGACATACATAGGATATATGTCTTTAACCAAGACTTGTAAAACTGAATACTGTAATTATTTCACAGATAATTTGACTTTAGTTTAGTAGTAGTAGGTAGTAAAGCCAAGCTGATTTCAGTACAAAAGGGCCAGCTTGACCTGGACGGTACTGCCCTCTCACAGAAGATTAACAAAAAATGACAAAATGACTGTATTTGTGCTGTCGTGTTTTGTTGGTGAGTGCAAGACATATGATGAACAATGATGCATAAGCAACATTAGGCCACCATACTGTATAGGTGCATTGTCTGCATTCGCAATGAGTATGGTGACCACCATTCTTGGATTCTGCTTATGCTTTACATCAGGCAGAGTAGAGTCACTTTGCCGGGCCCATACATAAAAAAAAAACAGAGACTTTATTTGCAAGTGGTGAAGCTGGCCCTAATTAATGTTTTATTTCTAGGTATATACTGTGTTATTCACATGAATTTCGTTTATAGTCGAATAGGTCCCGGGCCATTTTAAACTTATCTAAACACTCTTATTATCAGGTAATTAATATGGCATTTAATACAGAGTGTTTGCTTAATTAATATCATTATTTACATTAAATTATTCTTCTATAACATAGAGATAAGTACAAATTGTTACTGCTAATTAGATAGGTACAACATTAAATGACAAATTATTCTAGCAATAGATTTTTAGTTTGATAACATTTATAAGAATTAGTACATTTGATGAATCGTTATTAAATAAATTATATATTTTTAAAAACATTTCAGCTGTAATGCCAAAAGTAATATTTTTGACATTTATACATATTCAATATTTTTTTTATTAAACAAAGGCAAACGTAGTCCAATAACTTTGATTGAATTGGACTTAGCGCTTGATACCTTTGCCAATGGATTAGAAATAAACATACAAATTGTTGCCATGAAAAAATTTACATATAATTTTTTATTGAAATACGAAACTGTATTTCAAAGAATATTACAAGTTAATGGTCAGTATTACCAATAAAGAAAATTCGTCCATAAATATTTTACCATAGAGGTAGATAGCTCAGTACCGACTAAGTTTGCTTTCTCTATCAGAGTATCCTTTAGCACTCTCCCTATCAGAGTATTTACCATTATGTTTATTATTATATCGGTCACTGTGGCCGTTTTTGACGTATTGTTTTTCACTAGCGCTGTAGTGTATCTCGGAGGGTCCAATAGTCTTAGACCAATGGTGAGTCCAGTAGAAGTCGTCTGGGTAACGGGGATACGGATTCTCTCGGCATAGCACCACGCAATATATAAGACTGCCCACTAGTGTGATAAAGCCGAATATCAGGAAAACGATGCCTAGTATCCTGAAAAAAAAACAAATAACATTTTACATAAGATGATTTCAAACGAAGGATTTCGAAATGCGCGCTATTCTTGAATATAGAAATGAAATTGGCAAAAATCTATTTAACTAATGACATCGCTTGGAATATCACTTAATTATAGAAGATGGTCAAATTGCAGCAATGTACTAAAGTCAAAAGATTTTTATTCAAATAGGCACTTATGAATGTTCAATATTTAAAAATCGAGTGATTCTAGTCGCCAGTTCCAAGTGCAGCCTACCCTTCGTGGAGAAGAATCTGGCAAGAAACTCCATTGTTGCTCCATTGTACTTGTAACCCGGGTGACAATAAGCGGTGGTTGTCACTCACTATCAGGTGCTCATTAACCTCATTCATTTTAATCCTCATGCCACAAAATAATTAAAATGAATAAAGTTTGATTTCGGATCTTCATAAAAGCGGAGAGAAAACATAACTGATTAACATGATGTCAAAGTTAGATGATTTAATAAAAGAAATTAATCTCGCATTCAGGTCCAGACACCTTTCGAAAATCATTGTAACAATATTAGATTCACCGTTAGTTTAAATGAATGTAAAGCGATTTTTAATGTTCTATACAATACGACAAATTTCGGTTTTCTGATCTAATTGTTTCGTTATGATTAAACTTTTAACATTGTGTGCAAGTGGTCTCGAAAGCTTGCACTGTAGAGAGTTCTGAGAACTGTAGAAATGAGAAAATTGAGTAACCTTTTTAAAGAAATTCGTAGTAGATATACAAATAATTCTTTATACTGCCACTACTGCCCGTGAATCAGTGGATATCATTTCGGAAGTGTTTAACTTATTATATAAACTACCATTCTGTTAAGACATACAAAGTGATAAAAATTTAGCAGCCGACCACAATTACACATGAGACTAAGGTAAGAGTACCTACCTACCTAATTAAAACTCTTTTACAACAAAAACTATTAAACGGCTAGACCGATTTTTATGAAATTTGGTGTGCATATCGGGTAGGTCTGAGAATCGACCAACATCTATTTTTTATATCCCAATTTTTTTTTATTTCAAAACAACGTTTGCTGGATCAGCTAATATACATATACATTCCCCTTCTCGTATGAGTATAACTAGTAAAACTATATCAATCTAGACCTTTATACTCTCTTTTCACTTGCAATCGACTTGTCTACCGATCTTACCAAACAAACAGTGGCTCGAAGAACTGCAGCACGATGACAAAGCCCAAGGTCACGAGGATAAGACCCAGGTTCAGCAGCAGCATCAAGCAGCACATACCCTTTACGTTCGGACAAAAGGGATTTGGAGCTGCCATCGCATCTACTTTCACTCCTGCCTGGAATCGTCAGAAACAGAGTTGAAAAGATCTTTTTCTAGATCATCGTCACATGACTAGAACATCATGTTTAATGCTTCTAACTCTTGAGGTATTCAAGAACTAAATCTAAGAAACTAGCTTTTGCACGCGGTTTCACTCACGCAGACTTTTATCCCCTGATTTAGCCACTTGGGGGTGGAATTTCAAAAATTCCTTTCTAAGTGCTCACTTACGTTATATGTATAAAGAACCTAAGGATTGTAGGTTCAGCGGTTTGGGCTATGCGTTAATCTCTGGGTATGGCAGTCACCTTCCCCTTTTATATTTATAGATTTTAAATTAATGAACTTTTGAAATTATTGACGTGACAACGACTAATAAATTGATGAACGCCGGCTACATGCACTAAAAAGGATGACTCATTGTCCCGTTACGCTCATTGTACGTCGTTGTATCATCAATGTTTTGTTATGACGTTGTCACGTTAAACTATCGTCCGTAAACCGACTTTACAGACAATCTTTTTTTTAGAATAGCTAATTGTCTAACTGTAATAAACTTATTTATCGTTTTAATCGTTCAATCATATTTCTGGCACACTCTAGAAGAAGATTTTTTTATGATAAACCTTTGTTTATTTTAGACGCTTACCTTCCTGGAGACTTTGGATCTGTGTGTAGAGGCGACAGATGGCGCCACAGCGCTTCTGTACGAATAAACGCTCCGTGGCGCGCGTGACTGTCGGCTGTAATAAAAAACAAAAATATGTTTAGTGACCTAGGTACATTAAAGAGTAAAAACAGACTGGATTTAATTTAGCACAAAATGAACATAGAAGGGAGAAACTTGTTGATAGTGATTCATTCTGCAGGCATTGTCGTTACCTATTCTGTGTTTTTGAGTATGCATAATGCATATCTATACTATAATATTATAAACGCGAAAGTTTGTAAGTATGGATGGATGTTTGTTATTCTTTCACGCAAAAACTAGCGAACGGATTTGGATGAAACTTTACTACTGTAAAGTTTCATCCAAATCCGTCCGTTGATGTATAAGCTATATTACTATATAGCTTATACATCAGAATAACACATAGGCTACTATTTGCCACGATAATTTTATTTTATTTTTATTTTATTCAATAGGTACAGATACAGATAACAGATTGAAAAAATACAAAAAGCAGTTTTAACAGTACATTATAGTGAACCTGCCATCCAGTTACAAATGTACACAACTTTGGCAGTAGACAGTGCTTCGCTTTGGCATAGGGTATCGACATATTAAATCTACGCGGGCGGAACCGCGGGCAACAACTAGTATCCTATAAAACAATGTAGGCACAATTCGTGACAGTCAACATTAGCAGCAACTTTGCGCGTACGCTGTAACGCATCTGTGCTTCTCGCTCCAATTTGATTGCACGTGTATCACGACTGTCGTAAGCCTAACAACGCAGAGCATATAACTTGATTAGATTAGGTGTCAGGGTTAATAATAAAAATGGAACCTAAACGGAGGTCCAATGATGCCGAAGCATCACTAGGCCGCCATGGTGTGGGTCACCATGCTGCATTGTTGCCTTGTCTGCATTCGCAATGAGTATGGTGACCACCACTCTTAGATTCTTCTTATGCTTTCCATCAGGCAGAGTAGAGCATTTTGGCAGGCCCATACATATAAAAATAATGAATTGAACCCTCCTGGAAGCTCTTACGAGTGTTACACCAAGAGCCAGACATATGACCAGACTGGCAGGGATTGCAACTGCACTAGTGTCTGGAAATGTTAGACGTCATTTCTAATAATATTCCGAAGAGAATATTAAATAACCAGCTTTATACTTTAAGGAATTGTTTTATATACCTTTACTACCTATTACCCACCAAAGTAAACATAACCCAAACTCCATATTCGCTGACTTTTTAACCGACTTCAAAAAAAGGAGGAGGTTATCAATTCGACTGTTTTCATTTTTTGTTTCTAAGTTTGTTGCCTCATAACTTTCGACTGGTGGTCCCATTTTAATTTGGTCCAGTTCTTGTACAGAGAAACCTTCAGCTTTAACAAAATAATGTGTCTGGCCGTAGTGTGTCTTATGGCTATGTACTTTACGATTGAAGATCAATAAGAATCTAATGCTGCATAAAAACAGCTTTACGATGGTAGGAGGTGTTTCTTCAATATACTAACGTGTAATAATTGAATTGAATTTAAAAAGTTGTAATGTAAAGATACAACTTGAGAGCATTCTCCTTTAAAAAAAGTCAGTTGTTTAAACTACATGTAAGTAATTGTGTTAGGGCTTCACTTTATTGTAATACGAATATTAGCGCAATCACAATATTTAATACTAGTTGTTGCCCGCGGCTCCGCTCGCGTATATGTCGGTTTTCGCGGTAAATAGTAGCCTATGTGTTATTCTGATGTATAAGCTATATTACTGTAAAGTTTCATCCATATCCGTTGAGTAGTTTTTGCGTGAAAGAGTAACAAACATCCATCCATACTTACAAACTTTCGCGTTTATAAAATTAGTAGGATAAACCTAACAGTCGATTAGTCAACAAGTGTCTCTTTAAATAAGGTCAGAATAAATAGGTTTATTGTGTTATAGACATCTAAGACATCAAACCTGGTCACGATCTCCGAATTGAATCAAGATTCGATTGTTATAATCGAATCAAGGTCGGTGCAAAAGATGTCTTGTTACGCAACTAAAGAATAATAGGTGCACCGTCTAAATATTTTCTTTTTACACCTGTTTCTAAACGAACGGCCTATTGTAATACTGACCTGATATTGTATAAAAAGTTAATTGATTTCGAATGTCGGGCGTTTTGATCGTTTGGAATTTGGATGTCACGAATTCACAGCTCATTTAAAGCATCTAAGAAATACTTTTGAAAAACTGTCAAGTGTGCTCCTGGCATCTAAACAAGCTGTCAAAACTTGCTAAGGATTAAAAAAATAAAACATTTCTGTCAACACTTTTTTTAAATCGTTGACAGTTTAAAGAGAAAGTTTGGAACGAAAACCTTTTTAACAAGACTTAAACCCCTTAGTCACTGTGGACGAATAAATATTTGGACAACTATTATAAAAAGCACTTGAAGGGTTAAAAAAAAGGTTTTGATTGTATTAAATAAGCCGTGAGTATCATGAGTGGACAGTATTTTGAAGTGTCTGCATTAAATAAGGTTGTTACGAGTCAAAAGGTGTTTTTTTTTCGTCGTTTAAGTTAAACGTACAGTAGCATGTATACTTTTGTGTATTTTCAATTACTGATCAGTATTGCCTGTGGTAAAAAAATTTTTGATGCACACAACGTCAGATCTTTTAATGTATGTTTGGTTGATTACTTAGGTTCAAAACATAGTTCGAATAAAAAGGTTGTCATTATCATTTTGTAGATGTTTTTTTTTTACCGACTTCAAAGAAGAAGGAGCGAAAGAACTCAGAACTCTATCATTTTATAAACCAAATCGGAAGTATTTTTATTTGATAGCGAATACTTTATTCTTATTTAAAAATATTATTAACTAGCTTTTACACGCAGCTTCGCTCACGCAGACTTTCATCCCCTGATTTACCCCCTTAGCGGTGGAATTTCGAAAAATTTTTTTTTTTTTTTTTTTTTGTTTTAAAAAGACAACTCCCGCACTAGGAATAAATCCTGTATCGCGGGGGACTTTACAAACATACATGAAACGGACACAAAGAACACCCAGACTCAGAACAACAATTTGTGGATCACACAAAGTGTTGTCCTACGTGGGATTTGAATCCACGACACTTGGCGAGGTAGGAAACGGCGTGGTGACCGTTAAACCACTAGGCCAAACGTGCAGTTATTTATTTATATTTCAATTAAAGAAGGTATGTTAAAATTTCCCTTTTAGCTTTCTTGGACGCTACAAGTATGCGTCGATGTACAGAAATACTTTGACGCTTGCATGTTTACAGTCCATATATTATACAAGTAAATTATATTTGATTAACATCACGCACGTACGAGTATGTTTCTCGAGATGACCGTGTTTAGAAAAACCATTCGTTCTTTTTTTATAATTTTTCATTTTTTTTTATTATATGTAAATTTTACAGATAAGCGGACAAATGAAATACACATTTTTTTGTTGATTGCAACTGGACTGTTTTTTTTTCTTATTTATGGGGATCCGATTGAACTTAAAGCTAAGTCATAATAAACCTAATTCATTATTTTTAACAAAAAATATGTAGGATAAATTGAATGAGACTGACTTAGAATTGTAAGGGACCTACACAAATATTATTAATTTCAAGCGATTTAAAGACCTCTACACATTGCCAGATCCTCTTAAACGATATAAGTGGCTTGTTGCTCTAGTATTTAGTAGCCTTGATACGGGTCAGGGTTATAGATGGAATATATAAGTATGTTTATCAGCAAATTGGTGGTAGCAGAGCCGAGAGGTGCTATTTACCACAGCGCAGGCTCTGCTTCCAGTTCGGTATAAGACGGCCGTGTGTAAGATATGTAAAGTTATTATTACACGATAGATACTTTCACTACTTCACACGAGAAAGTCCACCACAGAATGATATTCTTCACATAACTTCATCTTGGTATTAAATTCCTTCTGTTTCCCACTATACGAATTATTTCCTCTACTTAAAAGCGGCGGGAACAACAAGTCGGTGATTCTTCAAAGGACAAGTCATGTAATTAAATTATTGAAAATGTGAGTTATATCGTGAGCAATCTAGTTTTGTATTAATGTCCTAAAGAAAGGTAGGGTTGGCACGTTTAATGTTTGATTTTTATTATTTTATGAAAATAGATTTATTTTAATCTGAGGACAAAGAAACAGCAGTTTGCTCCATAGTAAGCGAATATGGAAATTAAATTCTAGTGTGTGCCTTGTTATTTCATGTTAACTAGTATTATAATATTTATATTCTTGGATAAAGCACAGTTCTATATTTTATGGTGATCATGGAGTGGTGATTACTAAAACAATAATAAGTATAACATTATTTTATGCAGAGTAGATATACATTGAAATGTTATCCTCATTGCTGGCATGCAGACGGATAAAAAAGACTGAGGCGCAGTGGTCTCTCTCTGTCAACGGCACGGGATCAGGAGAGGGGCGATCCCGAGAGAAGAAGACATCAGCGGTAGTAAGAGCTGTAGCCGGGTCCGCTCGTTGCCAGAGAGAGGGGACAGATTACTAATGTTCCTCATAATCTTCCAGTTATTATAATAATTGTATTAGGACTAGGTACAATATGGTAAAGCACTGCTTGGAACTCGCAATAACTCCATTTGAAGTCTAGCAACTTAGGTGTTACTCTACCATTGCTTTAGAATAAAATGAAATAATACAAAAAAAAATATTCAGGAGCGACAACCCTAATTCTCGGCGAGTCAAGGACGGGCGTAGAAAGTAAACCAAATTCGTTGCGGTCAGGACAGTGCCTCTTAATATTTGAAGTTTATCTAATTTTTTTATTAGTGACCAAGCCTTTTATGTACTGAACCGAATTATGCTTTTTGTCCGATGATGTGACGCATCTACTGTTGATTTAAAGTGAATGAATTTTGAAGTCTTTCTCACGGTCGAGTTGGCCTGTTTTTGATTTCTTTAGAATGCTTGTCTGATTATTTTTGAGCTTAGTAGAGAAGTGGCTGATGTTGTACGCTTTTCTGATAATTCGGGTGCATTATAGAAAATCGTTAAATGGTTTAATACTTAAAATGTAGGCTAATTTAGCTACAATTCTCACGTCCTTGTTATTTCCATCATCTTAGCTGTGGAAAATGCATTTCTGCATCATCATTCCATTTGAATTTTATTCAGATTTATTTAAACAGTGTTTTGGGAGTATTCTTTTCCTCGAATGTCTATAAAGGAAATAAAAACTTTGTAGGTAATAAATTGCAATGATTTATTGTAGACAATTTTAGCAATGCAATAAAAACAAATTCCGATTGCAAATTAAAAAAAAACCTAAAATAGTATATTTACGCAACTACAGAAATAAATATATGTATTAATTTATAATGAAAACTGAAGAAATACAGAATATTACATAACTAAGCTACCCTTGACACACATTGTAATTGGAAAGCCCACATTTACACTGTTTGTACACATTTTAATGTATTTGATCATGCACTTGGAAATCTAACAAAACAGGTATCCATTACCGTCTACCACGGACACGGTTGCTTCCGTGCTTGGATACGGTTATAATATCATGGGATATTAAGAAATACATGTTTTTAAACCAGTAAAATTTTAACAAAAACAAAAACCGACTTCCAGGTTCGACTCGATTTCTCTTGGATACCATCATCAGTGTCCTTATATGGTACCACCGTTGGGATATCTCCTTAATTCCATTAAAAAGAGAATCATCAAAATCGGTTCATAATCATCATATAAACGACGAAGTTATTCGCGAACACACTTCGAATTGAGAACATCCTCCTTTTTTGAAGTCGGTTAAAAATCCCTAGGCAGTGAATATTATGTTTTTTATTGTTAAGACCTTTATATTTATGCAGACTCGTTTTAAAAACGCAAAGTGGGCACGAGGGGTTTGTGGCTCTATAGTAACCAAATAGGTTGGTCCCCTTTGTTTGGTTTTATTTGTGGTCTATGAAATGTGCCTTAGCTCGGTGTGTCGCCTGACATAGGCCTCCTCCAACTGCCTCCACTGCTCCGTGTCTGCCGGGACTCTTATACAGTACGGTCCCAGGGCCAGACGAAGATCATCCTCCCATCTTCTTAGTGGACGTTTCCGCTTCCTAATTCCATTCCTTGGATACCACAATGTAATCTGTTGGCTCAACTTGTTCGCTCTGCACTGCACCGTAACATGTGTCCTGTCCAGCCCCATTTTAGATGGTCGATTCGAAGGAGTATATTAGCAACTTTGGTTTTCTTACGTATCTCTGTTGAGGTAATTTTGTCGCTCAACTTTATTCCCAACATACTCCTTTCCATCGAACGTTGGCTCTTGGCAAGTTTTTGAAGTTGGCCTTGGGTGAGCGACCAAGTTTCGCATCCATATGTCAAACATGGGAGGATGCATGTGTTGAACGTTTTCCGTTTAGTAGACATACTCAAGTCTTTGCCTTTCATTATCTCTTTGAGAGACCAGTACTTCTTCCAACCACAAGCAATTCTTTTGTTAACCGCCTTTTCCATCTGGCTACTGGGTGATATTATTTGTCCTAAATATACATACTTCAAATAGGTTAACACACTGTAAAATTGTCAGTGTTAGTCAGACTATGATGGGTGACGATGAAACACCTCTGTGTCTCGTAGAGCACGTAAATCTTCGGTCCCGGTTTTTTATGTTTGAGCCTGTCAAAGTGACTAGTCTGCCTGATGGAAGGCATGAGCTGAATTCAAGAGTAGTGGTCACCATACTCATTGCAAACGCAGACAATGCAACAATGCAGCATGGTGACCACACTATGGTGGGCTATTGAAATGATTCTGCATCATTGGGCCTCCGGTTTTGCACTCACCCACGAAACACGACAGCACGAATGCTGTCATTTTAGGTTGGTCTTCTGGGGTTCGTGCTGAAAACAGCGTGGCTCTACTTCCTGATGCCAGATGAGCATCTTGGGCAATCGTAAGTAACTTAACGTACATAAAGTGATCGTTGGAGTTCTAAAAAGTCTGACGACGATCTTACTACAGAACTGTGATTTCACTCCACGTTAAAAATCGAAGTTCAGCTGTATTTTTTTTTTTTTTTTTTATGTTTGGCCCGCCAAAATGACTCTACTCTGCCTGATGGAAAACATAAGCAGAATCCAAGAGTGGTGGTCACCATACTCATTGCGAATGCAGACAATGCAGTATGGCGACCCACACTATGGCGGCCTAGTGATGCTGCTGCATCTTTTAGTCCAGTCAACAAGTATGGAACTTGTTGACTAGACTAATTGGGCCTCCGGTCTCGCACTCACCAACGAAACACGACAGCACTGCTGCTGTCATTTTACGTTGATTTTCTGTGCGAGGGTAGTACGGCCCCGGTCGAGCCGGCCCGTTCGTGCTGAAATCAGCGTGGCTAATCGCAGACCCTAACCTAATGTCAGAAAAAAGTCACCTGTTCGTTCCAAATCGTTATTCTGTTAAAAACCAACAATATTTGTTTAGCAAAGTGCATAAAAATTATGCATAAAAGCAGTGTGTTTCAAGGAAGAGAATGTCTAAACTAGCTGATCAAGACTTGTGATCACGATACACAAAAAAAACTAGAAAACAAAAATAACCACAAAAACTACTACCTACACATTAATTTATGTAGAATACCGAAACGACATTTATACAATATCATTGACATTTGGATTTTATAAATTCAAAATTAACTTTGCATAAAATACAGTTGTACATAAATTACTCTATGTCTTTTAAAAAAAAATATTTAATCTTTTTTTAAATAACTTTGACATTTAGTTATAATTATATATTTGACGTTAAATTATGATTTATCATTTTATAATTGTTTTAAATTAAATAAACTATTGTCTTTTTTTGTAATATTTATAATTTTAATTATTTTATTAACTGCTGTCTATTTGTAATATTTATACTTTTAATTAATTTAATATCTTCTAATTGAATTTGACATTTGCAAGTTAAGAGAAAAGCAAAATGTGGTAAGTACCTACTAATGATTGTTTTTAACATCTTTATCTAAACAAAAATTAAGCCATAGACCCATGTCACGAGTTAAACAATAGTGGGTATATAGCTACCTAGTCTATATATGTATAAAAGAGTAAGGTGACTGACCGACTGACTGACATACCCAGAGATCAACGCACAGCCCAAATCAATGAAGCTAGAATCCTGAAATTTTGCATGTACGTTCTTTATATACCGTAAGTGAGCACTAAGAAAGGAATTTTTGAAATTCCACCCCTAAGGGGGTAAATCAGGGGATGAAAGTCTGTGTGAGCGAAGCCGCGTGTAAAAGCTAGTAAAGTGTATTTTTATATTTTTTTTATTATTTCTCCGTGAGATGACGGATTGTGAATACAGAGTGTCACCCCTATTCACCCCATGGGTGTCGTAAGAGGCGAGTAATGGAGCAAACTATGCATTACAATGTTACTGCGAAGAGAAGGAAAACAAACTATGCCAACCCCTTTGGCCAGCGTGGTACAGTAGGACAGAGCCTTCTTTCTAAGTAGAGACCTATGTCCAGCGGTGGACTTTTAAAGGCTGTTGATGTGAATGATATAACTTTGCCTCGTGGTTCTACCCTGTGTAACTTTGATCCTTACCTATTATTATTACTTCTATTTGCAATAAGTGGGAGAGCCGAGATTCGGCATGACTGGGCCGGCTCGACCGGAGTGATACCACGGCCTCACAGAAAACCGGTGTCAAACAGCGCTTGCGATGTGTTTCACCGAGTGAGTAAGGATACCGGAGGCCCATACCCCAGCCCCTACCCCATCCCGCTCCCCATCCCCCAAAGGCCGGCAACGCACTCGTGACGCCTCTGGTGTTGCGGGTGTCCATGGGTGGCGGTAATCGCTTACCATCAGGTGATAGCCTTCTCGGTATCCCCTATTCCATAAATAAAAAGTAGGTTCATCATCAATTGTAATCGAAATAATTTCAACAGTAAGGGCAAAATAATAACTTAAGACTGTTCCAATTTATCAGTGCATTCCTCCACAGTTCAAGTTCTATGTACGAGCTAATAAATCGTGCCCTAGATGTCTGGGTTCGATTCCCGTGTCGCGACATCATTGAACTGTCGGCAATGCAAACCTCGCTTGAATTATATGACTTTAGATTTATAGCTTAACAGTACAGTTGTTTAGCTAGCACAATTTGTATTTACGTTCGGGCGAGGTTCCGCATGAGCGGAGCGAAATTGATTACAGATTTGTAAATCGGAACTTAATTACACTCATATTAATATACATACAGTCCTTAATATATAGTTTTTTTTTTAAATGGCTATGCACGATTTGTGCTGAAGCCAAATGTAAGTAAAGCTAAAATATAGCTTAATCTCTGTGCCAGATGGCTAGGAAACCGATGAAGTTACTTTGAGCAAGCGTCATGTTTATTCATTATCTATATTTTCATTCTCGACGTGACAATTTTACCACAAATGAATACATATGTATAAAAATTCACACCTATAATGTAGCTTATAGTTCTAAAATGAAATGACTACTGACAACTGTAACGGGACAATAAGCAAGTCGAGGATAAAATAAATTAGATTAACAACCTATTACAATGAAAACCGTTATTCAGTAGTTTAAGAAAATAATATAATCGTAGTCTACAGACATCCACATCTTCTTAACTATTTTATAAAAAACCTTAAGATTAAAGTACGTGTCTTCATCGATTCTTAGAAAAGCGGCCAAGTGCGAGTCGGACTCGCCCATGAAGGGTTCCGCGGCAGCAAGTAACATAATATAATTTTTATTTTATTTTTATATTTGTGTTGATTGAATGAAAGGTAAATTGCAGTTTACGATTTATGACGTATTAAAAAAAAACTATTTACTAGATTTCGTTCAAACCAATTTTCGTTGGAAGTTTACATGGTAATATACATCATATATTTTTTTTAGATTTATCATTCTCTTATTTTAGAAGTTAAAGAGGGGGGGGGGACACTCATTTTACCACTTTGGAAGTGTCTCTCGCGCAACCTATTCAGTTTAGAAAAAAATGATATTAGAAACCTCAATATTATTTACGAAGACCTATCCATAGATACCCCACACGTATAGGTTTGATGAAAAAAATTTTTTTGAGTTTCAGTTCTAAGTATGGGGACCCCCAAAATTTATTGTTTTTTTTTTATTTTTGTGTAAAAATCTTAAAGCGGTTCACAGAATACATCTAATTACCAAGTTTCAACATTATAGGTCTAATAGTTTCGGAAAAAAGTGGCTGTGACATACGGACGGACAGACAGACAGACAGACAGACATGACGAATCTATAAGGGTTCCGTTTTTTGCCTTTGGCACGGAACCCTAAAAAAGGTGGACATTCTCATGTCGCCTGTTGTATGTCATTTATTTACCCACTAGCTGAGTCCCGCGGTGTTATCCGCGATTGTTGTTGTACCGCGGGTAACACCGCGGGGCGAAGCTAGACTAAAAAAGTAGCCTAAGTTACTCCTTATATTATCAGCTATCTACTAGTGAAATCCGTCAAATCGGTCCAACCGTTCCAGAAATTGTTTTCTCTCATTATGAGTTTAATTTTTTAACCGACTTCAAAAAAGGCGGAGGTTCTCAATTCGACCGTATATATTTTTTTTTCTGTGTGTTCGCAGATAACTTCGTCGTTTATAAACCGATTTTAATTATTCTTTTTTTTGATAGAAAGGAGATATCCCAACGATAGTACCATGATAGGGACACTAAGATCTGATGACGGCATCCAAGAGAAATCGAGTCGAACCTTGAAGTCGGTTTTTATTTTTTTAAAATTTTTCGTTTAAAATTTCAATTAAAACTTAAAGAAAATATACCACTCAGTTTGTTACATTTTCGTCATTATCGGCGTATTGAATTCGGTAATATTTTAACATTTCTTGCTGCGTTCGTTGCTCGCTCAGCTCCGCTCAGCTTTTATATAATACAACCTTCGAACCAGTTATATGCCGTGTATGTTTACGATAGTACAATATTATTGTGACTCAGAGGGACTTCTATGCTAATGTTTGAAATACTTGTGGCGATTACAAATACTATCCCCATATATTATCTGCACTTAGCCTTCAAATACGAATTGATACATTGATACATGAGGTCTCATAGGAAATCGGTGTGTGGCGACTTCCACATACAGCGCAACTAAAACATACTACAGCGCCATCTACCGAGGTTACACTGAACTACGGAGTAGCGAAGGAAACTAAGAAACTACCAATCCTGAATCGCGCAGTGAAAGTTCTCGCGCCGATTATCGTATATACAACATCAACCGTTGGGCAGTTGGCACGCATGGCATGAACACCTCCCCTGGTCGAAGGATCCTCCCTTTGAGTTGGTGGGACATGACACACCTGTCCCCCACAGGTGTAAAGCCGTTCTTCCATTGCTTTTCAACGAGTGAATAAAGTTCCCAGACCTCAAATCCTTCCCTTCCACCTGATGTTCGCGGGAAGAGCTGAAGCGTAGTAAGGCACTTATGACTTAAGTTTCAGGTGTCCGTCTCTCAAGTCACTAACCCATTGCAATCCACTGCTGGACAGGCATCTCTCAAGGTACCCCTCAGAGCCCTGACTGCTGCTTTTTGCTGCCAGCCATAGGGCACCTCACAGTACGTTTACCAAGACCCGGTCACTATTTCAAATCACCCTTACTCCAGCGGTTATCGGTTCTGCGACATTTATAATCGTCCTTTGCCACTTCAACCTACCAACTTTCAGAGCTATGTCGGTCACTTTGGTTCTCTGACGGATCACTTCGTTCGAATTCTGTCCTTCAGAGACACACCAAGCATAGCTCTTTCCATAGTACGTTGATCGACTTTAGGCTTGTGAAGTTACCTACAGTCAGAGTTTACGTCTCGGCACCGTACGTCATCATACCATTGCCCCTTATACCATAAAAATAAGAATGCTATAAAATTGGTTTTTGAAATCGATTTATACAATAAAACAAGTAACTGTTAGAGCTACATTTGCATACAAACCTACATAAATCACATGATTAATAAAATTACTTATCTATGTATGTATTCCTTTTAATTTCAGATCTGTATTTACCCGACTGTATGTGCATTTTGACACGTTTTGTAGTCTGAACAGTTTGATGGATTTTGTCGTTTGAGGTGTTTTTAGATTCGTCCTAATTTTGAGAATTACACTGGGTTATGTGTAGGATTATGTCATCAACATTATTTAATAGTCCCCTGCTAAGCATAAGCCTATGTCTAGAATAAAGGATTTGATCTAATAAACCACGCTGGCCAGACTGTTTGTTTCGAAATTCTTTTCACTATTCAGTGGCGTTGTCTTGTCTAGTTGATTATCTTATTCGGGTCTTACGATACCTTCTAGATCTAGATAAATAGAGGTGGTCACAGTTCATATTCGGACATACTACAATGGTTATATCCTAGAACATGTAGCAGTGTACTTTAAACAGGTATAATAAAGGAAAGCCAGGCTATGTCATAAACGTTGATAGCGACTATATTTAGATGAGCTAGTATGTTTGTGATTCATGCATGCACCGTTGTGTGAGTAATTTTCCATCAATTCGCGCGTTTAATGCAATCGTTTTGTTTGGTATGGGGGTGACAGACGGGCGGATTAGACGCAGCGGTTTTTGGTTGATTCTTTACATCTATATGTAAAGAATATTTTTCGCGAGCTGTATAGAATTTTCTTCTTTTTAAACATATATTATGATGTGTAACGCATGTATACTGTGCTTCAAAGCAAATTACACTTTTAAAATAAGCATTTTTTTATAATCGTTTTTAATAATAATATCAATTCATTACCCTTTGACCGGACAATGGTATTATTAAAATAATCGAATGATGCTTGAAAAGTACAAGCGCACGCATAAAGTTTCTAATAGCTCATCTGTGCGAGCAACTTATTTTATTACAGTTTATCAATCAAGATCGAACATCTAAGATACATTATATATGAAAGAAGGTGAAGACAGATTAATATATTCACCACTTACAATGCCTATCGTTTGCCCTAATGGTATATTATACGAGTAGATCGAATCATAACGCCGACAGAGCCCAAGTATGCGACTGCAGCTTTATCTGTTTGTAATCACAAGATACAGTTGCCATAAAACGATTTTGCGTAGGCCAATATATTTAGAAATGAGAGTAATACAAAACCAAATGCGTGTTTTAACTACGTCATTCGAGTGTTGCTAGTTGGCAAAAAATACAAAAAAAAATAGAACAATTTATTTTAAATAAAGAATCGGCTTAAATATTTTAAGTAACTCTATTTTAAAATAAATATTTATATAATAGCTAAATAAAACTCCATATTATATTATTCAATTTAATGGACACATGTAAATAATGCTGTTTATTCTGCGCTGATTTCAAAGTAGTCAGTCAGAAACGTGTATTTTTTTAGCAGTTTAAGTTTTCGAATCTATGATCAAAGAGATCCATCGAAAATGGTTTGTATTATTTCGCAGTCCGTTAGTTACACGAATCTTTATTGTTACTGTATTTTTTAAGAAAAACTTGCATGAATACTACTAGTTGAAAATGGCACATGCCAATCCCAGGGATCCTAATGAAATTAACAGTGTAATAGGATGTAAAGTATTATTTAAAAATGTATTTTGGTTGTTTTTCCTCACCAATTATTTTGAAATTGAATGCCGGGATGAAAATAGTCGCAATCGCAAATTCCAAGCACAAGAAAGGATTAGATATTGGTATTTTGGTCACTAGCAGAATATTTATTTATGGCTGCAAATTGGTTTTGATTATTTTGTTGCGACCTTTCTTCAAAGACGAGGTTCTTAATTCGATTTTTTCTTATTCATTACATCATCTGCAATCCTTTTAGAAAATCACTTTTAATTTGAAAGGGCTGTTAGAATTTCGAGAAAAAATCTATATGAAAGATTCAGTTTATAACAATTCATCAGATCGTGAGCGCTGGGTAGTCTATTATACTTTTTTTTATGGAATAAACGAGCAGACGTATCGCCTGATGGTAAGCAATTACCGCAGCCCATGGACACCCGCAACACCGAGGCGCCACAAGTGCGTTACCGGCCTTTGGGGTTGAGGGCGGGGGGGGGGGGGGAGATAGGGGATGGGGTTGGGGTATGGGCCTCCGGTATCCTCACTCACTCGGTGAAACCAGAAACTCTTCGGGCAGAAAACCGGTGTGAAATAGTGATTGAGCTGTGTTTCAGCTCAATCACTATTTCACACCGGTTTTCTGTGCGGCCGTGGTATTACTCCGGTCGAGACGACCCATACATGCCGAAGCGTGGCTCTCCCACGCTGACTTCTTTATTTAATGATCATGTTTAGAGTTCCATTCTTTCAAGTTTACGTATTTAATTATCATTTTTTTATTTTACTTTATATTTACAGGTAATGGTATGTTATTCCGAAACCTGTTTTCAAGGAGGTTTAGAAAAACGCTCGTCTGTAACGTTTAGGTGGTCGCAGGGCTATAATACAACACGTATCGAGCTCCGTTGGACGAAATTAGTGAGACTAGGGATTTAGTCAATAGAACGGTATCACACCGAAGGTGAACGAATCTGGAATGCCTTAATTAAACCCTGCTATAGATTCCTCATGATAGGGTAGACAGAACAGTAATGTTATGATGACTGTTGTTTTGATTTTTGATATATTTTGAGACGTAGTACAAGTTTAAGTGAACGTTTTTGTGTACATCATCATCAACAACCCATAATGTGACCTGCTGGGCTAGGGTCTCCTCTCAGGGGAGGGTTAAGGCCATTCGTCCCCACGCTGGCCTAGTGCGGGTTGGAGACTGGCAAGACAACGTTGTGGCTAGTGTGGCTACGTAATCATGCCGTTAGATGTTTTTAAGCCGTCCAAAGGCCTCCAACTAAGCTCACGACTGTTATCCTATGATAACCACCAGGACCGACTGCTTAACGTGACCTCCGAATCACGGAAACGATCATGGTACCATGCCACCAGCGGTCACCCATCCAGGTACTGACTTACCCTCGGTGATTGTTTCTAATCACCGAGTGCAACTGGGCTATGAGCGCCTCCATGTATACATGGTAGTAGAAATTTTATTCTAAAGTGAAATTAGGAGCAGATAATAGTTTCATACACTTAAGGATATCAGTAAAAGTTTCTGTTTGGTAACAATTGAGAGAGTTGGGATCTTTGGTGGCAGAAATTATCATTAATTTCTTTGGGAATAGCCTAATTAGTTTGTGTTTCGTAGTTCCTTTTTTTCTGGCTCAATAGTTTCTATGATAGTCACATCAATTGAACTAAACTAAACTCATGTTTTAAAGAACTATCTCAACTAGTATTTTGCTTAATTAGGTAATCTTAGTTTTACATCTTCGCTTGTATACCTAATTGAACTTTTATTAAAGTGAAAGTCAAATTATTCTTATTGAATAAAAAAATAAAATATATGAAATGGTTTGTTCTGTCAAATTGTACAGTTATTTTTCATATAAGCCATATATATGGACCCCTGAAGCTTTTGACCCGTTATAGCATGATGTAACAAATAAAACATTGACCTTCGAAAACCACCTAGTAAATTCAAACAAGTGAATGAAATAACTCCTAGATTTATCTCTCTTTCACATATATGTAGTAACGAACTTGTTCCAGTTCTAAACAGGACACGACACTAATACATAAACTCTCAACTTAAGCTTACTTAGGTACATTGCATGCCTTAACAACTTGTTACAAATGATATATGAAAGTCGGACCTTGGTTAGGTTACATACAGCTTTTAGCTCATTGACTAGCAATTACTCCTAATCGTCTAAGTAACATATTGAAATGCATTATAAGTAAAATAGTGGAATAATTACAAGTGATTTTAATTCTAGAATGTATTACAACAAGTTCCATCAAGTGCCGACAATCGAGAGTATAAATTATAAGTAAGGTTTATTTTGCGGCTGTAACAAGTTAACTATATGGGATCTAAACGATTCAAAATATGCACGGAATCTTATCTACAAGATTCCACAGAAAGCTGTGGTAATATTTATTAGTCTAATTACATTTAAAAGCATTAAACAAATTAAGAGTTTTTGTATTAACATTTTTCGATAGTGTTTATTTTTTATTGAATTCATTTAGTCTTAATTTGACTGTATTTGTATGTTTATTAGACTTTTTTTTAAAGACAGGAAGTTTGTTTGGTATAGTGATCATTTTGTCTATTTTTACTGTTATTTTTTTATTATAATAGGTCTTGACCTATGAAATTGCCGTTTTGAAGAGCTGGGGTTGGAAGCTCTCCCTCATCCACCATACTCACCAGACCTTGCACCTACCGACTATTACTTTTTCCAAAATTTTGACACCTTTTTAGTGGGTAAAAAAATTAAATTCCCGAGAGGCAGTACAAAATGCCTTTGAAGAGTTTGTTGCCTCCCGTCCAGCTGATTTTTACAAGAAGGGCATCAATAAACTGCCAATGCGTTGGCAAAGATGCGTTGATTGCATGGGTGATTACTTCGAATAACAGAAATAAAAAAGTTTGAAAAAATAAGTACTTTTACTTATTGCATACAAAACGGCAATTTCATAGGTAAAGACCTATTATGTATGTACCTACTGCAATTTATTATATAAAAGAAAAGATGTGAAAGGCGTAACACTGAGGGATATGGCGATAAAATAGCCTGATTGACTGATTGATTTGAATACATATATTACGTATATGTTTATTAACAGTCTACAGGCTCTGCACAGTTTGAGATCAGTTAATAGTAGAGTTATTATTATTTTATAACAGGAATAAGGTTGTCTAGGTACCTATTTATTAAACCACTAGCTGACCCGGCGAACTTCGAACTGCCATATTTACATATCTGTCTCAGCTTCCCACAGGCAGTGTACAGTCGCGGACAAAAGAAAGACTTCTCCCGTTATCTTTTATTTTTTTTCTTTCTAGCAAAAAAAGAATGAATAAAATCGGACTATGTGTTATTGAATTACAACTAAGTACATATTTTGACTTTCATCCCCTCTCTCCAGGAAACCGTGCTGAATTTCGGGATAAAAAGTATCCTACCTCGTAGTATGAACCCGAATCATGCCAAGTTTCATTTGAATCCATTCAGTAGTTTCGGAGTGATGCGCGGCGACAGACAAAAATGGAAAAAATTACAGTTTTGGCTTCAGTATCGATTATAGAGAGCCCTCCAAAAAAAATTTTCTTAATATCTTTAATGTACAGAATTGGACCTGTTACATTTTTATTATAAGTATAGATGTAAATTACTAACCTAATTTCGGAAGGTGGTCTGTAGGCTGCGCTGGTGACGTATACCTCTGAGCCGGAGTCTCCTACCCTGGGTGATCCATTGGTTTGAGGATGCCGCCGACCGTTTCTGTGTTCTCCAGACGGTGATCTTGTCCTCTCGTCCATTGTCTGAAATTGTAATAGGTTATAGTGACTAGTTATCTACACAAATAAATAAAACTGAAATGTCTGTTTGAAATTTAAAATTAACAGCTTTTCACTAAATGCATATGAAAGTATATACGATACTAACATAAATTAAGCATTTTTTATAAATTTTATTAGTCTATTTTTTCCGACTAATCTCTGGAACGGCTTGACCCGTTTTGACGGTACTTTCATTGGCAGATAGCTGATGATATAAGGAGTAACTAAGGCTACCCTTTTTAGACTAGCTTCATCTCGTGGCGTGACCCGCGATTGTTATTTTACCGCGGGGCTCAAGTAGTATGAATATAACATTGTGTGTGCTGTGATGTTGTGTGCCGGTTGTAGTGAATTTTTTAAGGCTCGAAGGACAAACATTTCAAGGTTGACAATTTTCATGTCCAATTTCAAGAAAGGATTTGAATGTTGTCGCACAGAGTATGTGTTAGCATTTCTACATACATGATACACATTTAATGTATTTTTACGACTACATCACTAGAAAAAGGCTAATGATCTAAAACAGTTTTTTTTTGTATTTAAGGTTCTTAGCTACTTGATCAAGTTACTTTTCTGATAAAAAACGGCATAAAATCCATCTGTTTAGTAGTCTTGATGACACAGATGTACTACATAACACTACAGATGAACTTTCCATGTAGTTATACTACATGGAAAGTTTGACAATTTCCTGAAATATTTCATTCAACAGTAATGATCGTTTAAGTCTCCGAAAAACAAACGTTGAAAACACACTATGAAACAGATTGCAATCATAACAAATCCAGGGTTTTAATTTGTTTGTGTACGCATTCCTGTAAACTGCTTGACTGAGTTTAATGAGTCTTTTATCGTTGTAATACTGGCTATAAATACTTGATTGGAGTCTTTACGCTGTAATACGTTTCTCTCTTGGCATAATACTGCAAACAGATTTTAAAAAAATTGCTACTCCTCATGTTGAATTTATTACGTAAAATATTTTTGTAGAAACAAGCAAATAGTAATAACAATACTAATGACGTCATCCATTTGTCTCTTCAGGAGCTTTGCGAGCGAATTGTAGGCAATTTCAGGGTTCCCAACTGTTTTCAACTCTTTACAAAATTGCCAACTTTTGTTTCCATTGTGTCCACACCAAGTCGCCAACAATTTGAAAAACATTCCAACTAAGTGTCAGTCACCACAGAGCCAATAAATATTTACAACAAGCGTATTCAACACATGTAATCCAACACAAGGAAATTACAGAAACTTTTGTCACCAACACGTGTTGACAACACAAAAGTTACCAACTTTTGTCCGGTAGAGAATCGGCTTTCTAAATATTCCAACCTACACATTTCAGTGTAATAATTAAATTAAACAAGTTTCAACACTAACAATCTGTAACGTAATGCACCAAAATTCCAACAATGAACGCATGATGTGTAAATTATGGGATTAATTAATAGACAAAATATGTTATTTTCAAAAACATCTATGGTTATGTATTTATTTCTAGAGCATTTCCCATTGGTGTAGCAATCGTGTAGGAAGATTTAAAAGAATTGTTTTCAATTAACATTGACGTCAAAACACGTTTACTTGTGTTATTTAAATACAAATTTATATTATAAACGCATTCTTTGACCAAAGTTTAGAGAGTATAATATATATTGTTTGTTTTACAATAAACCCACGCTTTCTTAAAACAGATGTATGAAGCGCACTGGACAATAAAATGTCTTTTGTGGACTATCAAGTCTGTGGCAATTAAGTACCCATGATTTTGTTTTTTTTTTCAAATGTTATGTATGTTTTGTAGTACAAATAGGTATACTTTTAGATACATCATATCTGCCCGTAATAGTCCACTGCTTTATAATACTAGCTTTTACACGCAACTTCGCTCACGCAGGCTTTCATCCCCTGATTTACCACCTTAGGGGTGGAATTTCAAAAATTCCTTTCTTAGTGCTCACTTACGTTATATAAAGAACCTACATGCAAAATTTCAGGATTCTAGCTTCAGCGGTCTGGGCTGTGCGTTGATCTCTGGGTATGTCAGTCAGTCACCTTCCTCTTTTATATATATAATAATAACTAGCTTTTACACGTAGCTTCGCTCACGCAGACCATCATCCCCTGCTTTACCCCCTTAAGGGTGGAATTTTGAAAATTCCTTTCTTAGTGCTCACTTACGTTATATAAAGAACCTACATGCAAAATTTTAGGATTCTAGCTTCAGCGGTTTGGGCTGTGCGTTGATCTCTGGGTATGTCAGTCAGTCAGTCAGCCAGTCAGTTACCTTACTCTTTTATATATATAGATAATAATAATATAGATACGTCTTTCCTTAGAAAGGACATTTTGGTTTTCTATAGCACAGAATAACTAATAGTACTTACGACTATAGTGAACTATACCACGATGGTCAGACATTAGTGGTGAACTGGTGATTCTCTAGTTGGCATCACTAAACTAAAATTCACTAAAGTTTGCTCATCTGCTTACAGTCCATTTTTCAATATCTCAACTGTCACTATATTAATTCAGTACCGACTAAAAATTGAGCAGAGGTTCGCGCTTGTTTATGAGTAAAAAAAACTAAACTAAACTCTAAATGTAAAATTTACAAGAAATAATTACGTAGGTAATTTAGTCGGCATGTATGCGACGTCTAAGTTTAGTGCGACATGTCAAGGTTTACACGGTACACGTTTTAAACGTTCAACACAACTATAGCAAAGAGCAATATTTTCTTCTTATCGTATGGGTGTCGTCACCCCAATTGGGTGACTGGTATTGAGTCTTGGACTCATTATTTTGTGTATAAAGTTGAATAAATAAGAAATATACGTATTTTATCTAAACATCAGGTAACTAGGTACTGTTCAAAAAAAGTCGACGAAAAAACTTATATTTCTCTAATATATTTTTATGTATGTTTTTATCTGCCAAAATAACTCTATTCAGTCTGATTGAAAGCATAGGCAGAATCCATGAGTGGTAGCCACCATCCTCATTGTGAATGTTGCCAATGCAGCATGGTGATGGGTCACCATGCTGCATTGGCAACATTGACAATGAGGATGTATGTATAGCACAGTGTGGTAGCATAGTGTGGGCACTATAGCGGCCTATTAAGACATTTTTTCACGCCGCTCTTGGAAGACCCGGGATTATAGAAGGAGAGAAACACGTGCGATGGTAGTGAGTTTCAGGTTTTAAATGCTCGGCACAGGAAGGAAGAGCCAAACCGTTTATTTTGAGAGTGTTATATCAACTACTCTAAATTATCTTCTACTAGCTGTCTATATTACTGTAAAGTTTCATCCAAGTCCGTTCAGTTGCTTTTGCGTGAAAGAGTAACAAACACACACACATCCTTACAAACTTTCGCATTTATAATATTAGTAGGATTCCCCCATTTTAGTAAAATTATTTCCAAAATAGTATTTTTGTATGTTTGTGTTTAGGCAACGTGTATTTTTAGTGTTACATGTCTACTTGCATTCAATCCTTGAAATTTAGAATGTCGATTGATAGGACAAAATTCACTTTATTACCATTGTCAATAAATTACGATAAATGCTAAATGGACAAGAAAAAAAACGATAAAACATATCCACTGTTACTTTTATGACTTGATAGTATAACTGGATTTTGAAAGGATTTTATTAATCTACAGACTAAGGTATGTTGTAAAATATTATTTTGCTAGTATCCATTAAATGTTGAAGACTTCAAATGATTTATTTACAGTTTTATAGGTATTTCATAAACAGTCCGTTTTATTTGATTCTATGAAAACAGCATGATAATAAATTGAAACATGTGCTGAAAAAGAAACATTAAATTATATTATGATTAGTTTACACATGTTCTGACAACGTTCGCGTAGAAATAGCAAAAATATATTAACAATGAGATATGATTTTGCAAGATACACAAAATACTATAGAAGCCAATATCACAAAGTTGTAAAACTATCAGCTGACATTTAACGTAATATCAACACACAAAAAATTTCTCTTCTCTAGATTAATCTAATTGTTGTGATATAAGTAATGTGTGATGTAATAGCAGATTTTAATTTTTCTTTTCTCGGTTTAGGGGTTCGTCTAAGAGGTGACGTAGCGACTTTTGTATTTTTTTTTTTTTTTTTTTTATGTTTGGCCTGCCAAAATGACTCTACTCTGCCTGATGGAAAGCATAAGTAGAATCCACGAGTGGTGGCCACCATACTCATTGCGAATACAACAATGCAGTATGGCGACCCACACTATGGCGGCCTAGTGATGCTTGTGCATCTTTTAGTCTAGTCAACAAGTATGGAACTTGTTGACTAGACTAATTGGGCCTCCGGTCTCGCACTCACCAACGAAACACGACAGCACAAACGCTGTCATTTTACGTTGATTTTCTGTGCGAGGGTAGTACCGCCCCGGTCGAGCCGGCCCGTTCGTGCTGAAATCAGCGTGGCTCTACTACCTACTTAATTCATTACCAGATTGTGTGAGCTATAAAATAAACATTCGCATTTTAAGATTTTATACCTAACTATCTTTATCACGTGGCTCCATTTACGTGTATGTCACAGGGTAAAAAGTAGCCTAAATACTTCCTCGAAAGTCAGGGTATATCCATACTTAATTTTGTTAAAATCGGTTAATCCATAAAAGCGTAACAGATAGACAGAGTTTCTTTTGCATTGATATTTTATGTCGGGAATAACTTTATATAAAATGAGTGTTATGTAGTATAGCTACTGAACCATATTATGTTCTAAAATTTAGTCATGCTATTTAGTAGTAGACTTAGCTCTTAGTCGTAAAACCGGTAAAAAATAAAATATACACTTACGTAAACACTTACCGTATACTCTGATACCGTCCTTTCTGATGGCGCCCGATGACTATCATTTTCATCCCTTGACGAAGCCCTGTGTCCAAAACCTCCAGATGAAGGTGAATCCACTCCAGACCTGTGCGTCGCCACGTAGTGGTTGTTCTTTACTTTATGCGCCATATTGTCCGCTCACTGACACTTAATCATAATCTGACACTGACAATCAAACACTATCGTCTCACAATTACGCACTATCAGCTGACATTTTAGATAAAAATAGTCCGTGGCATTTTTTTAGATTATTTTTTGTTCGTTGATTTGTATTTAATATTATAATTTGTTCGTCGGTTTGCACTGTATCGGGTACCTGTAACAAAGATATTCAGCTATCAAATAAGATATTTATGTTAATATAAGCTAGGTACATTTTATATATGTAGTAATAGATTCTGATCTTGATAATAAATAATCACAAATTTTAACAAAAAAAACCGACTTCAATCTGAACCAAATTTAAATGGGACCATTCGGGAAGCCACCAGCCACCAGCTTACAAATAAAAAAAGAATCATCGAAATCGGTTAGCGTAAATTGAGTTATTCGTCAATTTGTCCCGCACATACTTAATGCTAATGTCATGGATGACATCTCAGAACTGGACCAAATTGAAATGGGACCACATGGGAAATAAAAAAAGAATCATCAAAATCGGTTCACCCAGTCGAAAGTTATGAGGTAACAAACATAAAAAAAAATACAGTACAGTTGAGAACCTCCTCCTTTATTTGAAGTCGGTTAATAAATGATTCAAACGCAATAACGTTTACATTTGATTCTTCATTTACAGCCTTTAATAGTAGTATAAGTATTATTTTGATAGTACTAATAGTATTATATTAGTAGGTATTTAATATCTGGAGAAACTGTTCAAATAAAATTTTAACGGACCCTAAAAAAATTGATGTTTTTTTATGTTTGTTTAACTTTTTTTTCCATATCTTGTAAAATGTCCAAAAACTATTTGTAGTACTTTTGGCGAGTATTTTGCTACCGTCGGTACGGACACGAACGATACCAACAAAAACAACGCGCGAGGCCGACCCGTTGTTAACTCACAAATGTGCTCCATGTACTTGCGTCCTGTGAACCGAAAAGAGATAGTCAACATAATCCGCTCAATAAAAAATACACACAGTTGTGGCGTAGATGAAATCCCTCCAATTCTACTAAAAAATTGTGCAGAAAAACTATCAATACCGCTCACATTTTTAGTCGATCAAAGTCTTCAAGATGGTCAATTTCCAGATCCCCTAAAAATATCATTGATCAAACCGATACATAAAAAGGGCGACACCTACACTCCTAGTCATTATAGACCTATAGCTTTATTGCCCACATTTTCGAAAGTGTTTGAAAAAGCAATGTGTAACCGATTATACGATTTCTTAGAAAAATATAACATCCTTGATGACAGTCAAAACGGCTTCAGAAAAACAAGATCAACTACATTAGCAGTATATAAATATATCCAAACCGCACTTAAACATATAGATGACAAGAAACTTGTGCTGGGAGTGTTGCTTGACATGACGAAAGCATATGATAAAGTACAGTACGACATTCTTTTAAACAAACTACATGGTTCTGGCGTTCGTGGCCCTGCTTACACATGGTTCAAATCATATTTAGAGAACAGATCACAAATAGTTCAGATTGACCATTGTGACTCTGATACAAATGAAGTTAGAATGGTGCGATCTGAAAGAAGAAGCATTACCTGCTCAATTCCACAGGGTAGCGTGTTGGGTTGTGTGCTGTTTTTGATATACATCAACGACTTACCGAAAGTACTTAATAAGGAACAAACATTGCCCGTCTTATTCGCTGATGATATATCAATATTGATTGCGTATGATAAGTCAGTAAATCCCACACCAATACTTCGAAAAACTCTTAATACAGTAAATCAATGGCTTAATGACCATAACTTGGAAATAAACTACAATAAAACAAAAACCATTCAATTTAGATCATATAAAAACACCCCTATAAACATTGACACAACATACAATAACACACAATTAGAAACCGTAGACACATTCAAATTACTTGGCATAACAATAGACACACATATTAACTGGAAAGCACACATTGATCTTATTAAAAATAAATTATCTCGATTCACATACGCCTTATTCCAGCTTAAATGCAGCACAAATGAAAAAACCGCACTATCCGCTTACTACGCTTACGCATACTCCTGGTTAAGATATGGGATTATGTTGTGGGGGAATAGTGTATACTTTCAGGATTTATTTATACTTCAAAAGAAATGTATCAGAATTATCGCCCAAATTGGAAATCGTGACAGCTGTAGGCCTTATTTTTCTAAATATAACATCCTCACACTACCATCATTATATATATTTGATATTTGTATATTTGTTTATAAAAACATAAATCACTTCACTAAAGTAAAAGACACCCACAATTTAAATACACGCCACAGAGACAGACTATACTTACCACAATCCAGAATTAAAATGCTGAACCAGAGCCCTTACTACATGGCAGTTAAAATTTACAACAATTTACCAATTCACATTATAAGTGAAACCAAACTTACAGTATTCACTAAAAAACTGAAAACATTTTTAATCAAAAAATGCTTTTACTCAGTAGAAGAATACATGGAAACAAAACACAAATAATACATAATAGAAAATATACCACAAACAAAACACACACACACACAGCCACACACAAATGAACACACACCAACAAATCCTACACCTAAACAATAAATCACAATAATGGCTAGTTAGATAAATGATAAAGATATAATACATATGCAAAATGATTAGTTTTAGGCTTATGTAATTTAAAGCAGTTGTTCGATGTAAAATGTCATTATATCAATGATCTTTTTATTTTATTCTTTTAAGGATTTTAAAATGGTTCACTTTATTACTTAATTTTTAGTTATAGTTATTAATTTGTTTATCTTTATATAATTCTAAAATTCTATAACCTAATACCTATGTAATGTGTGTAACATCGTCATCTTCTCTCAAATTTGCAATGCCTGTAAAAGGCTACTAAGTTGAGACAAGTTATATTATAAGATCACAAATGTACCTACACTTAGTTAGCAATAAAGATTTTGATTTTGATTTTGATAGGAATTTCTTTAGTGATAAACATAAAATATACATTATTTATTAATTTTTCTTTAAATAACGTAACTTATTATTTTAAGCAAAATAAAATACTATGGTAATGATTGACATGTGTTCACCTGTGAACTTCAAGTTATATCAAGACACGTTGAATAGTAATGTAATAAATCAAGTGCCTCTTACAAAACTGTTACTAGCCAATCATCAAGGCCGGTCATGATCAAGAATGATTAATATTTCTTTATATAGACCACTATATTCCCAATCAACGGTCTTTGTTCTAGTCTCAAATGGCGTAACATCAATTAAATTATCTTGTTTTGTTGTAGATTAAATAATTAAAATATAGCTAAGATTACGTACAAAAACTATCGTATTTATAAGACTAGCTGACCCACGCAAGTTATTCTTCGTCTGCAAGGGAACTATTATTCCGTTTTGCAACATTTTTAATTAATACCTGACTCCTGTTGCCCGTGGCTTGATAATATTATAATCTATAGATTTCCTCGATAAATGGGCTATCCAACATTGAAATAAATTGACATATCGAAACAGTAATTCGTGAGATTACCGCGTTCAACAAAACAAATTCTTCAGCTTTATACTATTAGTTTAGATAATGTGTAAAGTTTGTTAGAGAAGCTTCGGACGCCATTTTTAATTATTTTAAAACATCTGTCTATTCACCAATTTAATATGACATCATTTGCCAAAACGTTCCATAATGATTGATTTCCCGTCTCCATCAAATTTAACTCGTACAATTATCGAATTATATTTGGCGGACAAACTTAGCATGATTAAATGTTTTATTTGTTAAAGTAGACAACTCACGCATTGGGAATAAGTCCTGTGTCGTCGGGGACTTTAGAAAAATACATGAATGGGGCACAAAGAACACTCAAACTCAGAAAAAATAATTTGCGCACCACACAAAGTGTTGTCCTATCTGGGGTTTGAAACGTAATATCTCGATGGGTTTGAAGGCACAATACTTAGCGCAGTCGAGATCGATGTGGCGACCGCTTAAACTTTTCAGTCAAACGTTTGTTGCAAGCGAGCAAAAGGTTATCTGATGATAAGTCACTACCGCCGCCCATGGAAATATGCAACTCAAGGGTCACAATTGCTTGCCACCCTTAGAGTGTTAGGGTCCCCCACTGGAGTTTGTATCGAATTTGGTGTGTTTGAATCAAACCTCTTAAAACCACACGGTGTGCCACTGTGCATTGAAATAAGAGTGGCCTTGGAACAGCTATTAATTCGACATACGGACCCCTCTTTCTTAGCGCCTGCCCGCAATTATTTAAGCGACGTGGTACACGAACTTTGCCCCAATTCCGGTTGGGCATGGCCCTCCTAAAAAACTATTTAGTAAAATAAATGAACAATCATCTGACAAGACTAGTTATATTGCGAATTGCGAATATATCGTAAGTGTAACACCACTACCAACATCTAGAACATCTAAGATATTAAAGTATATGTAAACAAAATCGAAACGATCCATCGACCATGAACGAATTTAACCCACAAACTACATTATACTCTAGGTTAGTGGTATAAGAGTTTAAAATCCCATATGATACCATTAACTTGAATTATTGCACATGAAACAATAGCATGCCGATCTGAGGCGATTAGTGATGCAATCGAGTTGGAATACGCAGGTATCGATTTAAATCGATATACCTGTTGTATTGCATGCATTACTGGTGTTTTTTGCGATATTATCGATATTATTATGTTAAAAGGAATGTAGTTTAGAAATAAAAATACTTCCATTGTTTTAAATGAGGTCTATGATAAAAAGTGATGTTAATCGTTAATGTTAGGAAATGTTGAATGTGCTAAGAATGTAAGCCTTCCAGTTTTTATTAGAAAATCAATACTAGAGTTAAGGTTACGAAGCTAATACACCGAGAAGAACCTCATATAATAATATCATACAATTACAATTGAGGTCAATATTGAAACATATTTATAGTTTTCTAAATCCACAAGATATTTATTTAAAATTAAGAAATCTTTTCAACCCCTTCTACATCTGCTGGGTAGAAATTATCAAACCTATGTAAGCATGTAAGATACTATTACACTATTTCAAGCACCTAGTTTACGCGCAAAAATCGAAATTCGGTCATAACCTTACTGAGAAATCGGTGTTTTACCGCTGTCTATAATCGTAATAATTACGGTTTATGGGTTTATTGCAATTTCATGGCAAATTGCTGCGATCGCAGTAATAGTCTATTTATAATACTGCAGGGCATGTAGCACGAATGTAGCACTTGGGGATTTGGTGATGAATTATTGAACGATCAGGGTGGAATTGGTCATTGGAAACCCTGTCCGCGTCGCTTTCGGTTTCGTCTTGTTTTAAATTTTGTGACAAACTGACTCATTCAATTAATTTAATAGAATTATCACTTATTTTGTGATCACGCTGATTCCCGTGTTTTTTACTTGGGAGTTTATGCTACCGCTGGAATAGGCTTAGTCTACCGGAGGGATACCACGTTCAGAGTAAACCACATCATGTAATTATTTCGATGTTGTTCACAGAGTGGGTGAAGTTCCTGGAGTCCAATCTCCTTCTTCACTTGAACTTGAAAGAGGGCTCAAAGTAACGCAATTCTCACTCTTAAGTCGCCTGTATTTCTCAGCAGCATTAGTTATTCCCTTCCTATACTATGGTGACTTCCACATATACAACAAAACATACTACAGCTCCATCTATTCTACCGAAGACACCGAACTATGGAGTAACTGTTTCGCGACGAATCTACTACTCCTGCATCGCGATATACAGATTCATGCACTAGTTAGCATATATACAACTTCCCAACATCAACCGTTGGGCCGTGGCCCGTCATGCATTATCACCTAGCCTGGTCGGATGATCCTTCCTTTGTGTTGGAGGGACATGACACCCGTTCCCCCACATATACATATGCGCATACATTTTAAAGTGAGGAGAATTATGTTTAAGAATTGATTTAATGTTTGATGCATTCGGTCAAATTGATGCAATTCGTCTTATGTCGTTAAAGTGAACAGTCGTGTGCTATATCAACAAGAGTTATATGTCTACCTACAATGGGATTAAAAAAATGTTTTAAATGTAAGAAAAATATTACAAAGAAAGCACCTGGATTGGAATGCAGCAGGTGTGAGAAGGTGGTTCATGCTGACGTAGTCTGTGTAAAACTGTCTAATAAACAACTAAATACTCTACGTAGTTCCCAGGGAATTGAATGGAGCTGTGAAGACTGTTTAAAAAATTTGTCTCGCAGATCTTCCTTCATGATTCCTGAGGAGGACTGCGAAGACAACGACTCCGAAGCAAGTGTCCGAGGTGATCCCCCAGCGATTGATACGAGAAAGCTTGTACAAGATATAAGCCGTGAAGTCAAGAAAGCATTTAAAGAAGAACTGGGTTCCCTGGAGACTGCACTGGAGTTTATGAGTGATCAACTACATACTATGGAACAGTCTATAAAAAATCAGGATGTAAAAATTAAAGGATTAGAGCATAAAAATCAAGATCTGCACAATAAAAATACGAATCTAGAATTAAGGGTATCCACGCTCGAACAACAAATACAAACAATGGAGCAAATAACACTAACTTCTTCCATAGAAATCGCAGGTTTACCAGAAATAACTTTCCAAAACGTTAACCCACTGCTAGAAAAAATTGCTCTAAATTTAAATGTAAACACACAGGATATTAAATCGTTTCAGCGTCAACCAGGTACCAAAGAAAAACCGGGACCAATAATTGTGGAGATGAAGACAAAAGAGGCACGGAATCAATGGATTGAGGCTGGAAAAGAGAAAGGACTTACAGCGGGAATACTCCTAGTAAATGTTCCTAAAGAAAAAGTGGAGCAAAGAATCTTAATACGCGAAGCCCTGACAAAACATACGAAGACAATATTGTATAATGCTAAGTCTATATTAAGTAACTCGTGTGAGTATGTATGGTGCAAGGATGGAAAGGTATTTGCTAGAAAAACATGTAATAGTAAAATATATCACATTCGCTCAATCCGAGACATAGATCAAGTTCAAAAATACATAAATGTACACACTTAACACTCAATCTCTTCCATTGACGGTATGTACTAATCTTAAACACATTTTGTCAAAAGTAAAGTATGGCTAGCCAGATAAAGGAAATCTTTAATTGTAATTCACCTAATAAATTCTTTAAATTACTACCTCCTAAAAGTCATATGCAGTTTTCATGTCTACATATCAATATAAGATCATTGATAAAAAATTTCACTAAGTTATTGCAGATGGTACATAATTGCTTGACCCCAATAGATGTAATAGTGCTTACAGAGGCCGGTATCTCAGAAAACATTTCTCAGTTATATAATATACCTGGATATAATATGCATGCACAACTACGAGCTAACAAAAGAGGCGGTGGAATAATTATCTATGTCAAAAACCATTTAAAGTTTACCACATTACATACAAAATCCATTACATTTGAAAGTATAACCGGTATTTTGAAACTGCCCTCTAAACAGGACGTCGTTCTGCTTGCAATATATCGGCCTCCATCAACTAACAAACGCATCTTTGTGAGAGAGCTAGATAGATGTATCAATAGGTTCAATGATAAGGAACACTTCATCCTGATCGGGGACACAAATTTAGACCTAAAATGTGTGACACCTTCTATAGACTCATACTTGGAAACACTGAGTGGGTGCGGACTGCTCTGCGGAATCACTGATTTCACTAGAATCGAACCAAAATTAAATGTAATATCCAGATCGTGCATTGACCATATATTTGCGCGATTCCCCAAAGCGAGTCCGTACTCCGCAGTGCTTGACGTAGTACTGGCCGATCACCGAGCGATTCTCTTTGCATGCGTCGACACTACGCCGCTAAATTGTATACAGCGTGTTCGAGGACCAGTTATTAACTATGACTTATTTTATAAGGAATTAAAAAAAGTTAAATGGACGGAAACTAATAATATGAATAATAGTGATGAGATATATAATTTTATTAAAAATTCGTTTAACAATGCAAATAAACAAGCAACATCAAATAAAACCTCTAAACACAGATATAAATCTTATAAAGTTCCTTGGATCGATGGAAATGTCACACGACTGTGTGAAAAACGTGACAAACTATTTAAAAAGTGGAAAAATAACTCATTTGACGCAAGCGTAAGATTACAGTATAATCGAATCAGAAATAAAACAAATAAAGTTTTAGAACGTAAACGAAACCAATACTATATTAACAATATAAAAGATAACTTTCGAAATCCTAAGAAATTATATGGGATTATAAATCAAATGCTTGGTCGTGTTAAACTTTCAATTGACGACGCCATTCTGAAAGCATTTGATGCGCAAGGGCTCACGAATAAAGAAATAGCTGAGAATTTTGCAAATGGTTTCGACAAATCTATTAAAACTATCATCCCGAAGTGCAGTGTTTCATTGTTAAATACAAGAGATTATTATGGACAAACTAACTCGAGTCTACTATTCCAAAAAGCTACAACTACCAAAATACACAAAATCATAAAAACTCTAAATTCAAATAAGGCACCAGGTATTGATAACATTAAAGCTGCAGATATTAAATACATAGGGGATGACATCTCAATCGCTATATCCAACTTAATAAATAGTAGTGTAAAATCTGGTCTTTATCCGGATGAGTTAAAAAAAGGATGTGTAAGACCTGTATTTAAAAAGGGAAAACGAAATGACTACTTGAACTATCGTCCTATAACACTTCTCCCTACTATAGATAAAATAGTTGAGAAATTTGTCGCTGATCAAATGCAAAGTTTTTACCAAAAGCACGATATAATATACAGAAATCAGTTTGGATTCCAAAAGGGGAAAGGAACTAATGATTTACTGTCTGCATTCACAGATGAGGTCAATACACACCTAGATTCGCGGAAAATAGTACTGGCTCTCTTCATAGACTTTTCCCGTGCATTCGATGTTTTGGACCATAAAAAATTAATAAATAGAATAGGTAACTGTGGCATAGGGGGGCCTTTATTGGCCTGGTGTCAAAACTATCTTACAGGCCGCAGTTTTTCAGTAAAAATAAAAAACGTGCTTAGTAATACAATCTCAGCCACGGAAGGCACTGCCCAGGGATCGGTCTTAGGTCCACTACATTTTCTATCTTATGTGAACGATATGCACAACTGCATCACGAAGGGTACTTGCTATCAGTTTGCTGATGACACCTGCATTGTAGTGGCTGACAAGGACCCTCTAAAGGCACTTGCAAAGTTACAGACAGATTTTGATACCTTGCTGAGATGGTGCCATGATGCGGGACTGGTAATAAATTCGAACAAAACTAAACTGCTAGTTATTAAATCACCGTATCAACGGCAAACTATCACATCTGCATTAATTGCTCACACCCACAGCTGCCTGCATAAATTCCGAAAAGATGCGTGTAACTGTCCATCCATAGAAATTGTCACGTCACATACTTACCTTGGTCTAGTAATAGACAGTCAATTCAACTGGGGAAAACATATTGAACATGTTTGTAATAAGCTGCGGCAATTCTTAGCCAACATTATTATCCTTAAAAATAGAATTCCATTTAAAATCAAAATTATGTTGTATCATTCATTAGTAGAATCTTATATCCAGTACGGTCTTAGTAGCTATGGCCGAACCTATAAAAGTTATCTTAACAAAATCTACCAGCTACAATTGAAAATACTAAAGACAATTGTATCCCCAAAGATCAAATTATTATTTTATAACGACGAAATTAGCCTGTTTAAGCATTGTAACTTATTACCTGTCCAAAGTAAATTTAACTTTACCATTTTAAAAGAAAACTTTTTCAATAGCAAACTAAAAATTGTCACAGAACATGCTGTGTATACTAGAGCGGCGGCTCAAAACCGGTTGTGTACAGTGCGGGCGAACAACAAGTACGGCGAAAGAACTACTACCTACATAATCCCTCGCCTCATAAACAAGCTACCGCCGGATTTAGTTAATAAAATTACTCAGAGTAACATTAAAATTAAATTAAAGGTATTTTTCTTGGACAGCAGTTCTAATCTTTTTAGATATAATTGATCCTATTTGGGAGGCATGTATCTGGCTCTCGTGTTGATATAATACGCTTAATGATTGTGTAAAAACATTGTAATTATATTTATACGATACCGAATAACTGTGTAACACAACACAAACCCTAGAGGTTTATCGTGTTATGTATCTTATTTAAGTCCTGTATTATTGTTTATATGATAAATAAAAGAATAAAAAAAAATAAAAAATAAAACATTAGTATTTTTTTTTTTTTTTTTTTATGTTTGACCCTTCCAAAATGACTCTAGTCTGCCTGATGGAAAGCATAAGCAAAACCCAAGAGTGGTGGTCACCATACTCACTGCGAATGCTGACAATGCAGCAAGCACTTTACTTTTTAAACGGTACGAGAAACAGGAGAGGTCTTATTATATTTCATTTTAGATTCAGAATTTACAACCGGGTCATTTGGTCCTAGCCATTAAATCATTTTTTTAATTTTTGACACCAACTAATTAAGTATACGTGCGTGCAGGAATATTATAAATCTAAAACTAAAGAGGTTAATAACCCCGTCTAATATACATTTAAATGTTAACTTGATACTAGAAACAAATATAAATATTATAAATATGAATTAGAGTTTGTTTGTCAACTATGTAAACGATTTATCTTTCAAATTTGCATACTTTGGGTAAAAAATATAATATCATTCTAATTGTTCTACCTTAATAACTTTCGAACAAATACTTTTAATGATGTAAGTAGAATCCATACCCATAATTAATAATAAATAAATATATTCGGAATTTAACACACAACGCCCAGTCTCAAACGAATAACTTGTATTATGGGTACAGGAGAACTGATAAAAATACATATATACTCTTTTCTGCAAGTACATACATATTAGGTCTTTACCTATGAAATTGCCTTTCTTGAGTACAGGTCATTTCAAATAAAAAAAAGTTTGTAATGGCTCTGTATTCTAAATTCAAATTAATTTTGTTTTAAAACCATGACATTCTATTTACAAACTCAGTCTTTTGTTTTTTGATTAGCGTTGTATTTTCATTACATTTAAAAATTTTTCGTCATAATGGATACTTTAAAAATTCGTGTAATTATGGAATATGAGTTCCGTCGTGGCACCAACGCGACACAAACGGCACGTAACATCAAAAACGTTTACAGAGAGAACTGTACAAACGAACGCACAACCCCTTATTGGGTTTCCCGGTTCCGTTCTGGAAATTTTGACTCGAAAAATGAAGCTCGTCGTCGTCCGGAGACTTTGGTTAACAATAATGAATTGTTACGTGCGACGAAAAATGGATTCTGTTCGACAATCGAAAGCGCTCAGCAAGTTGGTTAGACCCTGGTTCAGCACCAAAGCAATGCCCTAAACCAAAAATGACCCCTAAAAAGGTGATGGTCACTGTTTGGTGGTCTAGTGCGGGTGTGATTCACCACAGCTTTTTACAAAACGGCATGAGCATTAATGCAGATGTGTACTGTGAAGAACTAGAGAGAATGATGGAGAAGCTTGCATATCTGCAACCAGCTTTGGTCAATCGGTCGTCCCCACTTGCCCTTCACGACAACGCGCGACCCCATACTGCGTAACAGACAGTCTCCAAGCTGCAAGAGCTGGGGTTGGAAGCTCTCCCTCATCCGCCATACTCACCAGACCTTGCACCTACCGACTATTACTTTTTCCAAAATTTAGACAACTTTTTAGTGGGTAAAAAATTCAATTCCCGAGAGGCAGTACAAAATGCCTTTGAAGAATTTGTTGCCTCCCGTCCAGCTGATTTTACAAGAAGAGCATCAATAAACTGCCAATGCGTTGGCAAAGATGCGTCGATTGCATGGGTGATTACTTCGAATAACATAAATAAAAAAGTTTGAAAAAATAAGTACTTTCACTTATTGCATACAAAACGGCAATTTCATAGGTAAAGACCTATTATTAAACATAGAAAACACCCAATCTCCGAAACAAATATTTGCAGATCAGACAAACAATTGGTTCGACCCGGGAATCGAACCCAAGACCTCATATACAACAGTCGCGTACGCGCCAACGAGGTCATAATTAAACTTATGTGATCACTAACGCCATTATCTTAACCAAATATCTTAAGACCAAAGCTCCTTAGAAGTCGATAGTTTTAAGTTCGTGACTTAAGCTTGGGAAAAGTTCATCCTAAAAAAAACCGACTTCCAAATAACATCCAAAGAAAACTCTCTGCCAAAAAAACACTTAAAAGCGTAAAATAAACTGGTTCTTCATAAATTGCCTATACCTAATTCTTTATTCATTTAAATAGTAGTATTATAATGTGTGCTAGGTACCTAGAATCTGTTTGAAGTCGGTGCCAAGTGACTATCGCTTAGACTTTTGTAATTGTTCGTTTGTATTCTTTTTGGCTTAGCACCCACTTCAAACAGATTTTAGGTACCTAGCACACATTATAATACTACTATTTAAATGAATAAAGAATAAGGTATAGGCAATTTATGATGAATCAGTTTATTTTACGCTTTTAAGTGTTTTTTTGGCAGAGAGTTTTCCATGGATGTTTTTTGGAAGTCAGTTTTTTTTTTATAAAAAGTTTTTTTTTTCAGTTTTTAGTGCAAACAATGGTAGGTAAGTAGTAAGTTGAACTATTTCATCAAATTTCATCATCAAGAATACAAATTAAGGTCTATACGTACGTGTAATATTAAAATCATCCTCTAATCCCTAACTCTTGAAGAGTTTAACCTTCTATCATCAGCTCACCTAAATAACTTGAAAGTATACGACTGAAGGTCTTTAGATACGTATGAAATAGAAAGAATTATCCTCCAACTCCTAACCGTTGAGGAGTTGTACCTTCCACCTTTCATCATCAGCTTACCTAAATAATTTGAAAGAATACGACTAAAGGTAACATATATACATATGATATTTAACGATTTATCCTCCAACTCCTAACCGTTAAGGAGTTGTACCTTACATCATAAGCTCATCATCATAAAATGATGACTACCAGACGCATACACCGGTGTATCTTCAGAAAATATACGAAAAACATAGTATGTGCCTATAAAAATTGAGGGTTTCTCTCGATTTCCGTGGGATCCCATCATCAGATCCTGATATGGTGGCAATGGGACCACCTCGGGAGCATACCCTTTCGAATACAACAAAAATTTTCAGAATTGGTCCACAATTGACGGAGTAATCGGTGAACATATAAAAAAAAACATACAGTGGAACATAGAACCTCCTCCTTTTTGGAAGTCGGTTAATAAAATCAGGTTCAAGTCAAACACTTTTTAAGGTGTTAAACGCCTATAATTACTTTCTAAGTTATAGCCTAAAATAATATGAAACATTTTGTTTCGTTCTCGTCTTTTTACTTTAATAAATCATATTATAATGTGACGTGAGTAAAATTAGAATGAGATTTTTAGTAGGTAATATTAATTTTCGAGTTAATTTATGTTGATGGTATTTTTCAATAACCTCTAATAGACACTAAAGGTTATTGAAAAATAGCACTAGAATTAAAATAAATACAGAACTAGGATTTAAAATGATTTTTTTATTCTCAATGAGATTAGTGAGTTTCTTTTATATTCATTTGTACCAGAATTGACATACAGGTAACCGGCGATAGGCCATTATTAGTCATTACCAAGTGAGTGAGGTAACCAGAGCCTAACAAATTTCCTCCCTCATTCATACTAGAGGAAGAATTTAAATGGCGCAACGCTCTTTTTTATGTTGTAAATGCCAAAATGACTCTACTCTCCCTGGTAGAAAGCATGAATAGAATCCAAGAGTGGTGGTCACCATCGTCAATGCAAACGCGGACAGTGAAGCAAGGTGACCCACGCTATGGCGGCCTAGAGAGATGATTTTTCACGCCCGCTTAAAGGACCCGGGATCATAATGGGACTCTTAAGTTTCAGATATATTCCAGTCAGTGGTGGCGGTTGTCACTTACCATTAGGTCAGCTATTTGCTCGTTTGCTTCCTAATGCAATAAAAATAAAACTACAATTTAACATCAATCAGTTCACCATATATACAACGTAGTAATGTTTTACTCGAGAATCGAACACAATGCCTTTTGTATCAATTCGCTGATCAGCCGTGATGGATGATCGAACATGTCATGTCAAATACGAGGCTAATTTCTTTGACAGGCACAAAAAATAGGGTGAAGGTCGTCGTTGTGGTCCGTTGCAATATAGTCGAGAGTATTTTTGTTTTTGTTTGTTTGATTAAGTGTTTATTTATAGGGTGAGTGAGAACTGATTTCTATATGCTGGAAGTAGCAGTAATGTTGTACTAACTAATTGCTATCATTGCAAAATAATTTAAAAAATCTCAAACATTTTTTCCAGACGATATGGGGTCGTACGAACGATAAAAAAAAAAAAAAAAAAGTTTATTTGGAACTAAGAGCAATACAAGACTAAAACAAAATGGTAACGATATAGGTGCAACAGTATGAAACTGAAGATGGGTCATTTAATGGTAAGTGATTATATTAAAAATAATATTTCATATTTTAAATTACATATCCTTTTCTGTTTTATAAAAATTTAATATTCATGTTATTGAATATGTAAATTATTTAATAACACGACTTTATTTGCATTCAATATAGAATTTGTCAATTTATGTTACCCCCCAGCGCATTTGTTTTTTTTTCTGGATAAAAAATTATTAAATCTCCTCATGTAAAATAAAGATTTTTTGACCCCTCTTCCTCATTAAGTATGTAATAGACGAAGTAAAAATTATTCAAACAAAAAAAACTGTTGCCTCTTGTCCTCCTATTCATAATAAATTATATTTAAATTGAATTGGTCCTCATTAAGTTAGATTTATTAGTGTAGGCTGTTATTAGGAATTCACAAGTGACAGGCGCCGATAATCGTTTACAATCAGAGTAACAACTATTTTGTTTACAACTTTTTTATAAAACTACAATAGTTGTATAAAAAAAGTTTAATATGGTTTCTGTTTCTTATTACATTGATCATGAAAAAGCCAAAACGAAATATTTTTGAAATTTATATGAGTTAGAGCCAGTTTCACCATTTGTTGATAAGTCAGTCAGATAAATTAAGTGCCTGATTGACTAATGTTAGCATATTGGTAAAATAACTATAGATTTCAAGTGTTGTGTTCAACGGTTGATGTTGGGATGTTGTATATATGTTAATCGGCGCGAGAACTTCTATTGCGCGATTCAGGATTGGTAGTTTCTTCGTTTCCTTCGTTACTCTGTAATTCGACGTATCATCGGTAGATGGCGCTGTAGTGTGTTTCTGTTTTGCGTTTTATGTGGAAGTCGCCACAGTTGAAATGTTAGATATACGTATCAAATCAGCAACTTCGATCTGTTAAATAATGTTATATGTCCTATAATATATTATAATTATTATAATAATGTAAATTACAGTATGTTTAATATGTGGGGTCCGTTGTAAAAGGTTGTTCGGAAGTTTGAGAGCCGCTGTTCAAGGGAATTTGTTGCGGTCACGAAGAGGAAATAATACGAATTGTATCACCTTATTTGGACCTAGTATTTGAATAGGAAAATACGTCTAGCTTTGAACGTTAAATAAATGAAATGTTTAGCGGGAAACGGAGGTTAGGCAATTGAGGAAGCTTTCAAGGCTAGATGAGATGTATTGCTGAGTTGAAGTTGTTCTTTTAAACGAAAAATAAACACCTGTACATTGTGTACCATTAATCCCTTGAATGGGATCGGCAAATATTGTCGTTCCTTGGAAAAGTGACTAAAGTGGCACAAATGTTTTCATATAGCCACTTAAAGCGGTAGTATAAGGGCCGCCAAACGACCAAAGGAAAAAATTAAAAAATCTGAGTGTGCCTATGAATATGGGTTTTCATAAAGTTCTAGAAGCTTAATGATTACATCATCGCAGGCTTATGTCCACTGTTGGACATAAGCCTCTCCAATTGTTTCGTTTTTCGGCTTCTGGCATCCAGGTCCAAGACAAAGACGCGCCAAGACGCTTAATCATTGTTGCATCACATTAAAGAAAGAAGGAAAGAAATTTCTGCCGAAAGAAGGAGTTTTTTTTATGTAATTGAATCTTTAGAACAAAAAAAGAAACGGAATAGTTTTTGTCAAACAAAAAACATTGCATTGAAGATTGAAAAATTCATAAAGTATTGTGTAAAAATGGGAATAAATTACATATTTAAATAACATATAAGAAGTTTTTTTACTAAGATCTTAAAAAAATCAGGAAACAGATGTAAATTTCCTTTGTTTGTATTCTTCTCATTCTCAATTATTAAAAGTCATTTTTTTATTATGTGCTATGTAGGAAGGATTTTTTTGCATCATCTACAACCAATAATAGTTACACCCACCACACTGCTCAAACGTGTTAGTATAAGGTTCCTTTTTTTTGTAATAGGCCGGCAAACGAGCAGACGTATCGCCTGATACGCCTGACACGTGCAACACCAGAGGCGTCACAAGTGCTTTACCGGCCTTTGGGAGATGGGGGGGGGGATAGGGGGAGGGGTTGGGGTATGGGCCTCCGGTATCCTCACTCACTCGGTGAAACACAGCGCAAGCACTATTTTACAGCGGTTTTCTGTGAGGCCGTGATATCACTCCGGTCGAGCTGGCCCATTCATGCCGAAGCGTGGTTCTCCCACATAAAATATGTATATGTTGTATATGTTCCTGTCAAGTTGTCTAGTAACCTATAACACAAGCTCTGCTTAGCTTGGGACTAGATGGCGTTGTGTGTTAAATGTCCAAATTATTTAATATGTACCTACGTATTTAAAAAAAAAAAAGTTGTCTAGTAACCTCTAACACAAGCTCTGCTTAGCCTGGGACTAGATGGTGTTGTGTGCTAGATGTCCGAAAAAAAAATAGTGCCTTAGTCGGCCTTTGCGACACCCACGAAATGAATAGGGATGGTGACATTTCATATTATCGATTTTTTTGTCACATTCTTGAATAATATTAACCAGATATTGCTCTGTCAAGCTGCTTGAAGCATCCGTTCCTATAGCGTCTTGATTACCTACGCTTCTCTATTTTCTACGGAGCTCTTCAGAGACAAGCTAACTAATCTTTAATAACGTAATCCTTTTAGAATAACACGATATCATTACTTTCATTGTACGAAGATATATTTCCGTATCGTCACGGTACAGCTCATCAAAAAGCCATCACACTAAAATTAGATTTGAGATATACGCTCGTCAATGCAAGATCTCATATTAGTAAGGTATGTGCCACAGCGACCAGTAAGAGATGTTTTGTTTCGTTTTTTATAGCTTCGTTTCAATTTTCCATCCCGCAAGCGATTTTTTTATATGTTTGAAATATGTAGTTTGTTGGTGCAGGAGATGCATGTAGGCAGAAGAAATGCGAAGAAAAGCAGTTTCTCACAGAACGTAGAAGTGTGGCAGATCAACGGGCAGACATCCTCCAATCAACATCACTCTCGGCAACGTGTAGCGACTTGAAAATGCTGCTAAGCTTCTGGGATGATTTAGGATGGTTGGAGTAAGAAGATGACAAAACCTACGTACAATGGCCCAATCAAGAGGCAAAGTACGAAAACAGCGCGGGAAAACTAAACTAAACCAAACCATAGTTTGTTGGTAGAAACATTCAACTTAGTAGAACCAAGATAACAGAAATAGATCATTCTACAAACATATACCCTTGGGGAGGCCTATGTCCACCAGTGAACGTTTTTTGCTAGAAATGGTGATGATGATGGTTATGATTCGATATGGTTGAAATATATTTTTAATCAATAAATAAATAGCTCCGTTATTTCATAGCATCGTTCTCACCGGAGTACCATCCCTTGCCACCCACAATCATACATTTGTTTACTACTTACGTGTAGATATCATTATTTCTATAATTACTGCCACGCCTCATATGGACCACGCGTGAACGATAGGGGTTCCGTATCTAAATTTATTTAAATTACAATTATATTACCGGTTGTCATGTTGTATTGTGTTTCGATGGTAGAGAGTTCCTTTGGGGACCTCCCACACGGTATTATCCTGTCATTTTTTGATCTCATTGTGATATTTAAAGTAATTATATTTTGTATTGTAAATATAAATATACCTTTAATGGTTTTATAGGTGATTATTTGTCTCTGTGTTGTAAAAGAGTTAAACGTATTCAGTATATTTTATGTCACACTGCGCTTGACATGTTAGACTTTATTTTGTGCATTTGTATAATGCACGAAGTACAGATCTACTTTAAATGTAAAACCTACTAAATATTGTAAATTTGAAAGTAAACTCTTTCTGTCTGATATGCTTTCTCTACCAAACTGCTAAACTGATTTTGTGACGGTGATATACACACTGGCAGTCACATGGGAAAACTCGTAATCTTACTATATATAATATTATAAACGCGAAAGTTTGTAAGTATGGATGGATGGATGTTTGTTACTCTTTCACGCAAAAACTACTGAACGGATTTGGATGAAACTTTACGGTAATATAGCTTATACATCAGAATAACACATAGGCTACTTTTGCCGGGATAACCGACATATACGCGGGCGGAGCCGCAGGCAACAACTAGTATATAAATAATAAACATTTAGTTCAAGTACAGAGATTGCAAATATTCACCACTTCGAGGGTCATTTCGCTAGTTGATAAAGGTCCCCTGCCTGTTAGGCAGCTAACTGCCTGATTGCGAAAACCTAAACATGCGTAAAAATGTGCACAAACAAAAATCAATGTGATGAATCGTTAAGGGTGCCCGGAGTTTAATATTCTATTTCTTTATGCTTTACCTAGTTAATAAAAATACGGATATTTGTTATCTAAGAATTTTACGTACACGATCTTCGAAAAGCCACCGAATAGTTCACTTTAGTCGAATGTGTGATGGCGTGCAGGCATGATAATTTGTTACGTATCTCCTTCCAACCTGTGATCCGACCGGTAGATTTAAAACTGTACTTAATGTGGACCACAAATTAGGATAATCAGATTTGAGAGGTCACATTTAAATATTTATTTTTCTGTAGATGTTTATCTGTGAACGTGACGTAAGAATTCTTAGAAGACTGTTTAATTAAAGTGAAGATTGATTAAGGTATCCTGGAAGGTTATCTTAATATAGTGCTGTTAATTGCGATCGGACAGGTAACTTGACAAGTTTGTTGAAGAAAAAACTACAGTTTTAATTATTTTATTATTTTGTGCAGTGTAATAATATTTATAGTTACTGCCGCGCTCCTAAGTGTGGTAACGTGATATTGAATAGATCATAATCTTTCTTCATAATCTTCTCAGACACCCAAAGTCATATCACTAACATTAACTTCTGCTTAAAACGAATACAGAATGATGATTTAAAAAAATTATAATAGCATATGACGTACGAACATTCAGAGATGCCGTGACAAGGGTTTGAGTTCGAATTTCGGAACTGTACTGATCTGCTAACATGTGTTTTAAACAGACGACTCACGTACTAAGAATATTCATGTGTCGCAAGGACTTTACAAATATACATGAAACGGAAACAAAGAACACTCAGAATCAGAACAACTATTTTTGGATCACACAAAGTGTTGTTCCATGTGGTATTAGAACTATGTTCTCTATGATCGCAGGTCCTTTAAGTCTCGCTAGGGCACCATAGTGTGTGTCGTCATTTTCATAAGGCTAAGTAAGTAGAGTCACTTTGCAAGGTCCCACTAATAAAAAAAACCATAACAGCCTTGACCGTACAAACCACTGCGTCATCCGTACAGCAGTGTAACTTAGGGAAATATATGTGTTCGGAGGGAATCCATATTGTCTAATATACTGGTCAAAACGACAAGATAAATTATTCATACAGATTCGCAACTATGCCATATATTTGACCGCGCCCTTATTTTGTCGAACTAAGGTTGCGTTTGCGCAGGGTTTCGAAACTTAAGGGCAATGGGCAGTTTGGTCATTGTCTTTCGATATTTTAAATGTTAGGTGGAATTAGGCAATTGCAGATAGTGTTGTAAGGCGTGGTAATGGATTTTATCAAGCGAATGATCAATTTGAATGTTTTCGATTCAGTGATCAACTTGGACTCATAAGCAAGTTGTTGTTGTTGCGGCTATTGCGCAACAACGCCTAATAGTATCCTATATATATAAGTTACGTTATTTAAGTTATTTTCCGTTGTTATCTAATGGTGTTATCTAAGGACATCGAAGTCATTTTCCCTGCCTAATAAAAATATAAAAAAAAAAAAAATGATAAAAAATACATTTCTGTAAGAGCGAATCCTACTAATATTATAAACGCGAAAGTTTGTAAGATGGATGGATGGATGTTTGTTACCCTTTCACGCAAAAACTACTGAACGGATTTGAATGAAACTTTACAGTAATATAGCTTATACATCAGAATGACACATAGGCTACTATTTGCCGCGATAGCCGACATATACGCGGGCGGAGCCGCGGGCAACAACTAGTCACAAATATATTGAGACCGAAACTTGCAACTCCTTATGTTTCCTAAAAATTTAAAAAAAATTGACAATATAACTATATTTTATATATATAAACAAGCTTAATTGACATATTTATCGTTTAAATAAATTAAATTCTAGTACTTAAAAGAAAAAATCAAGGAAGTTACAAATTCACAACATTATCTAAAAAAACACTGTCACGATTCTTAATTTGAAAATATTTTATATATTTCAAAAAACTTAATCTCCATTAGATCCTACTGTTACAAAATTTGTGTTAAAAAGTTCAAAAAACTAAAACATATTATAATTATACTTAATTACTGCTACATCACGTAAAACGGAACGAAATAATTGCTAAGACAGACATTTCGACACATCTTAATTGGAGGCTCTCACTGATCTCGATGTTCTTCCACGGTCGGTGGTCTGGCGTTAGAATAAGTCATTAGCGGGACAGGTGTGTCCCCAGCCTTAATTGGAAGCCATGTTGTGCGGTATCGACGGCGTATCGACTACTACGAGAATGGTTCGTGTTAGTTTCGAGATAAAACGTATTATTTACTCGTTGTAGGAAGTGTACTATCATTTTGGGTTGTATATTAACTAAACATTGTAAATATTATCTGATTTCGAGAACATCTTAAGGGTAAGTATATGAAAATAAAAATCCTATTCTACTAATGTAGGCTGGTTATTATAAATGCGAAAGTTGTATGGATAGAGGTTTTTTTTTCAAAGACAACTCCCGCACTAAGAATATACATCCTGTGTCGCGAGGGACTTTTTCAAACATACATGAAACGGACACAAAGAACACCCAGACTCAGAACAACAATTCGTGGATCACTCAAAGTGCTGTCCCATGTGGGATTTGAATCCACAACACTTGGCGCAATAGGAAGCGGCGTGGCGATCGCTTAAAGCACTAGGCCAACCGTCCAGTCATATGATTTGTTACTCTTTCATGCAAAAACGACTGAACGGATATGGACGAAATCTAGCACAAAGGTAGATTATAGGCTGGAATTGCATATAGGCTACTTTTTTCCCCGATTTTTTTGTATTCCCGTTGGATGAGCAATTCACAGCAACAAGCGCAGAGGCGCGGTTAAGCTTTAACTATTAACGACTGCGCCTACATGGATTTGTTTTAAACTGTTTGAAAATGAATGTATCAATATTAGAACAAAAAGCAATAAGTTAGTTAAGACTTAGTCTATATACATCGTAGATTATAAAAAAATCCAGTCTCGCCCGATATAACGTTTAAATACGTACAGGTAAAGTTTAGTCACAGTAAAGTTGCAGGCGCAACTGCGAAAAAACAAACATTAAAAACTTTTGCAATAAAATATTTCCTTCTTTTACAGAAGTTTAAATACCGAATACTTAAATTTACTTGTGTGTATGTAAAATTATTTCAGTTAATAGTGTGGCTACACCCTAATTCTTACGACGCGGTCACTCCTTATTTGCGATACTATTCACTACCGAGCTAAATGCCAGCGCTACAATTGATACAATAAAACACAGGCAAAAAAATTAAATGATGTGGGTGCCAGCAATAAAGGTCGAATTAAAGTGCTCCGTTTATTGAGATTGTCTTATCTGTATTCATATTATTTATTATCTGTGTAATGTGTATTAGTGTCAATTTTGGAAAGCGTTATTGATTTGATTTGATTTTTTTTTATTTAAATTTCTTTGTTTTTATTTATTTAGCAGAAGTTCTCACTTTAGGATACAAAATATAGTGTATTAGAATACAAAATTGTTTTTTATTTGTAAACGCAACGTCAAGTACCTACCTACATTAGCAGACTATGTTTACAAAGGAAAAGGTGATGTTACCTAAGGATTATACTTGACTAGCTGTTGCCTGCAGCTCCGCCCGCGTGTATATAGGTTGTCGAGGCAAATAGTAGCCTATATGTTATTCTGACATACAACCTATATTACTGTAAAGTTTTATCCAAATCCGTTCAGTAGTTGTTGCGTGAAAGGGTAACAAACATCCTTACTAAGGAAAGTCATTTTATAAATATACAAATTATGTTTTTAGTTAACAAAGGGCCATATAAAGAAGTGTTGTACATCGTTTACCTTTAACAAATATTAGATTGAATAAGCTCCTTATTGCAAAGAAATTGAAAATGTCTGTCATAATCAGTTATCTCATTTTCGTGAGGAGATATAAATGTGAAGTAGCTTTCGGACATTGAACCCATTGTAAAACGAAGGGCTGGCCACCTGCGAATCTAAAACAAGTGAAGCGGGCAAGCGGATTGCTGTTACTGAGATAACGGACCAAAATGATAAACTGCCCCGCGGCTCCAGGTAGCTCAGGGTTGCCAGCACTAATAAGATTACAAATTAAACAGGGTTACACAACTCTTGATGAACTTTGATGAGAATTACGATTTACTCTTGGGAGAGCCACGCTTCGGCATGAATGGGCCGGCTCGAACGAAGTGATACCACGGCCTCACAGACAACCGGTGTGAAATAGTGCTTGCGCTGTGTTTCACCGAGTGAGTGAGGATACCGGAGGCCCATACTCCAACCCCTTCCCCTATTTCCCCCCACTTACGGCCTCCATCCCCCCGCCATCCCCCAAAGGCCGGCAACGCACTTGTGACGCCTCTGGTGTTGCAGGTGTCCATGGGCGGCGGTAATCGCTTACCATCAGGCGATACGTCTGCTCGTTTGCCCGTCTCCATTAAAAAAAAAACTATTGTGACGAAAATACTTTCAAACCATGTAACTACCGTCAACTATTGTACTGTGGCCCGACAACTATGATCGCTTGATCTGGTTGGAGGATCCTTTTGTGTAGCAAAGATATAACGCCTGTTGTTCCACATTACAAGATTACTTTCAATTCACCTAGTAATTTATTTAATTTTCAATGTTTTGTTTCAAATCAGATATCAATATGTTGATATACGCCACTGAAACGTGTAAGCAAAATACTTGGAAGTCAACATTTGAAAGTCAATTCACTTGCAGGAGATGACTTCCAAAGTGACTACATAAAGTAATTTCACAATAACCAGAGTCGGAGTTCTCGGGGACTATTTTGTGAGAGTGTACCTGGGTAAATTGCGATAGATTTGCTATAGACTAATGTGACGGAGATCCGTATGGTTTTAGCCCGTTTGATTCCAACATGTAGCCTCATCCTAAAAAATATTCTTAGTTTTAAGAAATTTGATTATATCGGCTTATATGCCGAGTAAAAGGTATTTTATTTAAACGCACTAAGCTAGTCTTCATGACGGTTAATAATAATAAATATTTTGGACATCTAACACATAACGCCATCTAGTCCCAAGCTAAGCAGAGCTTGTGTTGTGGGTACTAGACAACTGATATAAATACTTATATACTTTTTTTGTCAATACATACATATTATACATAGAAAACACCCAAACTCCGAAACAAATATTTGCAGATCATACAATACAAACATTTGGTCCGACCCGGGAATCGAACCCGAGACCTCAAGCACAACAGTAGCATACGCTACCAATGCGCTACAGAGGTTACTGTGGCAACACTTACTAATAATTTTAAACTTTTAGTTTGTAAACTCCGTTAAGACAATTATCAATTCATTATCTGCCTGATCTCTTTCCAATTATGATTTGTAACCGTCGTAATATATGATACTGCAAAGGGTTTTAGGTGGTTTCTACTCGTATTATGGCCGCCTGCCTGATGTGGTAGACCACATCAGGCAGGCGGCCTTAGAAGGCAGAATGGAGAAACACTCAAACAAAGAGAGCAAGAGTCAATTGATCGGACTACTTTAGCTACTATAAATTACAGACGACGAGATGCAACTAAAACTACCCGTTTCAAATACAATGAACATTTTAATCTATTTCTTCCTTGTCGTGTATCTCCAGTTGAGAGAAAATCTGCGTAGCTGACAAAAAAATTCTTAATCTGAATTTATCTCCTGCAAAGCATGTAGTAGCAACCCTGGCCACTCCTGTACACATTGTACAAACTGCAACATAGATCGTACCTACACTATTTTTAATATCGACACAACTTAATATCGACCGTAAAACATTTCATTAAGGTCTATATTTAACAGTTGTAACAAGGTATAGAATGGCTCGAGTGTCGCGGAATTGGGTCGGAACCGACCCCGCTACTATTATGAGAATAGTTTTAGAGCTGCTATAGATAGTTTAGCAGCTTTTATTATTCATATTTTTTTATGGATTAGTGGCAAACGAGCAGTCGTATCGCCTGGTGGTAAGCGATTACCGCCGCCCATGGACACCCATGGCAACACCAGAGGCGTCAAAAGTACGTTGCCGGCCTATGGGGGATGGGGAGGGGGATGGGGAGGGGAATGGGGGGAGGTTTTGGGGTATGGGCTTTTTGTTTTATTTAACTTGTGGAAATCTCCTCGGACCGTCACCCCACCGTGGTATCAGTTCGACCCATTCATGCCGAAGCGTGGCTCTCCTACGGTAGAAAATTCAGTATATATATGAAACTACCCGTGTTGACAGATAAAAAATACGGTATTTTATCACCCGTATTCATCCCATGGGTGTAAGATACGACTAGAAAAGAAAACTGTATAGGACAACAGCACTACAAAAAGAAGGAAAACTTGAAACAAACCCTATCAACCCGCCTTGCCCATGTGGTGTTGTAGCCCAAAATCTCCTGACCAAGAAAAGGCCTATATCTGTATTATGTAACTTATACAATAAAAATTCGATGTTTCACATCTGCCAGGCGTCCCGTGACGGCTCTTTTTTTTGTTTACTTTCTTTTTTAAAACCACTAGGATTTATTAGGAACCAGTGCATTAGGAACATATCCTGTGTCACGAAGGAATTTACAAATATACCTAAAATAAACACTAAGAATATCCAGACTCAGAACAATAATTCATGGATCACACAGTGTTGTCCCTTGTGGGGTTTGAACCCACAACACTTAACGCAGTAGAAAGCGGAATGACGACCGCTTAAACCACTAGGCCAACCGTGAAATCATGTTAATGATGATAAGTATATGAGAGGGCTCCTCTTGAGTGCGTATAAAATCAGCATTAGGCAACCATATATTACTAAAATACCGTTAATGCATTGCACTTCTTATCTCATGTAATAAGCGTTCATAAAATTGTGCTCTTGCAGGGTAGCCATTAAGGTCTAATACATAATTAGTATGTATTAGAATTTATTATATTATCATTTACTTAAACGGTTCATAAAACCTTAAGTCTAGGTACAGGAAAATGACTACACATCTAACATGCTCTGCAGAACTTATTGTTAGCCATATCATGCCAGCGACATGTCTTTCTGAAATGTAACCTTGGAGAGAGTGCGTCGGGCTAATCAAAGTCCTTGGTCTGTGAAAAGGTTTGAAATAGTGGAGAGGTGAACTAAAAGCGTGCATCGTGACTTTGACGTGACCCGCGTTCGTTTTTAAATGGAATAAGATGTAAGTTCAGTGATGTCTAATGACTGGAGACAAGTTAGTACATCAATATCCTATATTAAAAAAGAAAATAATTCAATGGGTTAAATATAACTGCTGGTTTTCGAAGTAGTATTACTAGAATACTTTTCAAGTGAATTCAAGGTCTTAAAGCTTCCAGTAACAAGAAAAATTAATCATATTAAAAATGAATTACAACATTTTTTTTCCTTGGCCATAAATCTATTTTGTCATCACAAAATGCCGAAACAACTTACAACTTCTGTTGTTGATCATGACACAGTATCATTTCCTGTTAATTACTTTAATAAAAACAATGTGATTAGTGACTTCCCGCTAAAATAAAACTACATATAAGATATGTTGTGTGATTATATAGCTCTCCTGGAATTCTTGGAAGGATATAAGGAAGTCTAGGACAAGATAAAAAGTTATTGAACTTTTTTGTCCGTTTTAAAGGTATGGTACAAAATTTTATACATCGGTTAACATAAGATCTCGGTCGGGCATACAATAAGTTCTATGAAAATGTGTAGTTTTTAGTCCGTTCGATTTCGATAGATCCCTCCATGTTTTATCGAAAACCTCTAACTAAAGATACTCTAATAGGAACGGAACAAGAGCTTCTCATTGGAGAATGAAGTTATAAGCAATGAACTACATTAATCCTACGGAATGTCAAAATTAGATATTTATACAGCTGTAGTACGCTTACCTACTGCTTTTATCTATGACTAGCTTAACAACAATCACGGGTAATAACACCGCGAAGCGCAGCCAGACTAAGATAAGTCTAAAATCTCTTAAGTTACTCCTTGTAACATCAGCGATCTGGCATGAAAGTCCAGTCAATTTCGGTCCAGCCATGCCAGAGATTAGCCGGAACAAACAGACAGACAGACAAAAGTTATAAAAATATTTTTTTCATGTAATAGCCATTATGTACTTATTTATGCATTTATTGAAAAGCTGTTAATTAGAAATTACAAATAGGCACTACAATTTTGTTTATTTAGCCGACCGGCTCCGATTGCGTGCTCTTTCTCGCTCGCACTCGCGCAGATCTCTTCCAGCCGGTCTATGTGAAATAGTTGGCAGCTCCGCTACGATCCGGACTGTGTGAAAAAAAAAGCGGGCCGATGCTCTCCGAGCCGGTCTGTGTGAACGGACCCTAAACTACGGTGCTTTTAAGAGACAGTACTTAAACCAACAACACTGTCTTAAATCACTGTCTTAATCACTATTATATATGTATTTATTTGTTTATTATTTCTATATGTATATAATGTAATAAGAGCTGTCAAATTGCGACGGATTACCATTAGGTTTTCTATTATTAATAACCCATCGTTGCTTTTTATTTATATTTGGTACTAGCAATCTATCATTAGTAAATAAGTTAAAATAATTCAAATATATTGGTAAAAGCTGCTCCGAGCTCGGTAAACACTATGTGTGTTGAGCGATCTAAGTTGTTGTTGGTGGATTAATCAGTATAGCATAATCCACGTGAAGATTGTCTGATCTGAAAGGCAGATTGCAGCCTTCGATAGCACCGCCCATTGTAACAGTAACGGTTTATCGTATCCTACTGACTGCCGATATTATGTTTCGTGTGCAATAGAGTGTGTATATATACAGTACATGTACCTATAGGTGATATAGCATAGTAAACTAACTAGCAGCGTCTGTGTAGCGATAAGCTGATTTTATTTAATTATATATATTTGTGTTGACGACATAATATGAAAAAAAAACATAGCAAAAGATGAGTAATAAAGGTGTATATGTAACAATTGGCGGTCTTATCGCTCACGACGATTTCTTCCAGACAACCTTACCTTTTAAATGACTGATTTCACGGATAGAGTGATGGTGAAAGCTGTCGCCTCAAGTGTTGTATTCGATCTCTACATAGGACACCATTTTGTATAAGATACCTTAGGTATTATCATTTACATAAATTGTTATTCTGTGTCCGAGTGTTATTTGTGTCCGTTTGTAAAGTCAGAATAATGTTCCTAGTGCACTAGGTAGTGTAGTAGTTCTTATGAGCACATGCAGTCACCCCCTCACCTCCTAGATCTAAGTGTTTATGGGAGGTTAGGGTTGCATGTTTGGTAATCTTACTTATTCGCTAAAATGAAAAGAAACATAGAGAAAGAACAGCAAATAACAGTGTAGAGAACTATAAGTTCACACAGACCGGCTCGGAGAGGAGAGCACATTTTTATCACGTTGGAAACAGAGTTTTGAGTTATTGTAGTAAGGTTTATTTTTGCATGTGAACTTCTTTTGTCATTAAGAATGCTTGAATGCGCTTCGTGTGAAATAATAAGAGGAGCCGACCGGCTCCGATTGCGTGCTCTTTCTCGTTCGCACTCACGTAGATCTCTTCCAGCCGGTCTATGTGAAATAATTGGCGGCTCCGCTACGTTCCGGACTGTGTGAAAAGAAAAAGCGGGCCGATGCTCTCCGAGCCGGTCTGTGTGAACGGACCCTGAACTATGTGGTGCTTTTAAGAGTCCACATACCTCTCAAATGCAAAAACAGTACACCAACAACATTTTCTTAAATCATTGTCTTAATCACTATTATATTTAATAAGAATATGACGTCATCCGAACCTTTGAAAAATATTTATTCAACTGTCTTGATTACCAAGAACATAAGGAAAACCCGACTGTTTATGTCCTTACGAGGATAACCATTATATATGACATTGATATAGAGACTAGATTCATAACTATTTCTTGCAAAGGTCCTCGTTAACAAAGGTATTTAAAAGGTAGTAGATTGATTGACTGATTTCAGTACGAACGGGCCGGCTCGACCGGGGCGGTACTACCCTCGCACAGAAAATCAACGTAAAATGACAGCGTTCGTGCTGTCGTGTTTCGTTGGTGAGTGCGAGACCGGAGGCCCAATTAGTCTAGTCAACAAGTTCCATACTTGTTGAACTAGACTAAAAGATGCACCAGCATCACTAGGCCGCTATGGTGTGGGTCACTATGCTGCATTGTCTGCATTCGCAATGAGTATGGTGTCCACCACTCTTGGATTCTGCTTATGCTTTCCATCAGGCAGAGTAGAGTCATTTTGGCGGGCCAAGCATAAAAAAAGGTATATAAGGCTATATAATATTCAGGTAAGCGTCGACACAATAATAATGATTGCTTGGCCAAAGAGTAGTGAGTATTCTGATACTAAGTCACCTGCAACTTATAAGACACACAAGATTGCCTCGGTGACACAGTGGTAGCGTATGTGACTGCTGCTTAAGGTCTCGGGTTCGAGTCCCGGGTCGGACCAAATGTTTGTATGATCTGCAAATATTTGTTTCTGAGTCTGGGTGTTTTCTATTTATAATATGTATGTATTTACAAAAAATCTAAGCAGACCTTGTACTACGAAACCTAGATTGACTGATAGAATACTTATACATATATGTACTTTTTTGTAAATATAATATGTGTATATTATATTGTATTGAGAAAACACACAAACTCCGAAACAAATATTTGCAGATCTAAATAACATTTGACCCAGGAATCGAACCAGAGACGGCAGAGTCCTCATACACTGTAGTCGCGTACGCTACCACTGCGCTAACTAGGCAGTCAAAAAAGGCAGCATGTCATTAGTATTTTTTTATGGAACATTTATATACAAGCGTCAAAAAATTCTACGCATCGTCGCTTAATGTGTAGTGTTCTCAAAAATCTGTCAGAGTTGCAATTTCAAACTAAATCTTTAATCTATGAACAATTTTCCATAATGATAACTAGTTTAAAAGCAATTAAAAGTGTAAGATTTGGCGCCTAGACTTTGCATATTTATTAGACAGAACGATTTTAATCTTGACTTTTATTAAGACGTACGTACTTTAAATATATAAAGATTTTATAAGAAAATTAACCAATAAATAACATTTCAATGGCTAGGAAATTCCAAACACATGTTCAAAGAAAGTAAATACTACACAGCTTGTGTCAAGAACGTCATTACAAACCTCAATAATTAATTGGAGCACATTCTTGAGTCTTGCTGTTTTTTTAATTTAAAAAAAACTGTACTCTTGTGTGACATTTAAACATGACATCCGTTGTCAATGGAAACCGTTTTTAGAGAAGGCCATCAATAACATCGAAGCTAATGTTACGACCCGAACGTGAATTTGTTAGTTTATTACGGTTTCTTAATTACTCTACCGATTTTTATAAACTTCATATACTTGTTATCAATGGCAGAGAAAATAAGAGTTTTTTTTTGGCAGTTCTCAGCCTGACTGCTCATGAGATGAATCCTGTCGGCCTCAGTGGCGCAGTGGTAGCGTTTGCGACTGCTGTGCTTGAGGTCTCGGGTTCCATTCTCGGGTCAGACCAAATGTTTGTATGACCTGCAAATATTTGTTTCGAAGTTTGGGTGTTTATTTATATCAGCTGTCTAGTACCTATAATACAAGCTATGCTTAGTTTCCGACTCGATGGCGTGATGATGATGATGAATGATCGAAAATATTTAATGTTCTCAAGCTCAAGTTCTATTTGCGCTCAAAATTTTTCATAGTTGGAAAATTTTAAAAGTTGGTGGAAACTTCCTTACATAAACAGACCAACCACAATACCTTATTTACAATATCAAACTATGAAAACTGCCATCGTACAGTCAACGACACATTAACTAGATGCAGCGATAAGCGACAGCGGAAACCTATCTGCGTAACGAGAATCGTGACTAGCTGTTTATTTACGCTTAATGTGCCGTGATCTCTATAAAGTCTATAAACATACATTTGGTTAAGAAACTTATATAGTGTAGTTTCAAGCATTACTTATTAGAAGAGAGATAAGATTGTTAAAGTATTGTATTGAATATTGAGTTTATACCGTGTAATAATAATAAAACGTAGCTTATAATGTGCGCAGTTGATCCTATATAAGTAAGAATGAATATTCAGGATAGTTTTATACACTTACTAGTTGTTGTATAGCCTATGTGTTATTCTGATGTATAAGCTATATTACTGTGAAGTTTCATCTAAATCCGTTAAGTAGTTTTTGCGTGAAATAGTAACAAACATCCATCCATCCATCCATACTTACAAACTTTCGCGTTTATAATATTAGCATAGATATTAGGCGGCAGGATAAGGGATTTCATGGGTGTATGCCTGGAAATCTCATCGATAACCAATGTGAGTCCTGCCGAGTGTTAACGAGAAGAAAAGGGTTGAATTAAGTTTCAGAGAATATATATATATATATAATTTATAATAATAGTGTGAAACTATCTTCGCCCAAAGAAGAAGGTTACAGGAAGCTGTTGGATGCTGGCAGCACAGGACCGGTTGTTGTATAGAAAATTGGGGGAAGTCTTGTCCAGCAGTGGACTTCTTTTGGACGAGATAATGATGATGATATTCTCCACCTATGGACACTTGCACCTCAAGCCACCTAATTGGGATACGAGTACGTTGCCGAGCTTTTTTACTCAAACTACATTAGGGGTTTTAAGTCTACTACTTTACTATTACCCTACTATTAGTTTTAAGACTAATGTTCGATTTTTTTGTGGAGCGTCTGTCGTCAGTCCTCCACAAACCAAATATTAGACGATGTCGAAGATCTTTAGAAAGACTTTTAAGGCTGTAACTCCAAATACTAGGCATCGATATCGGCATCGAAATCCTATAGTAAATACTTTATCAATCAATCTTTATTTGCGAATGTGGGTGGTACAATGAGGTGTTACAATATAATGCTGGAACAGCCACATTCATGTCGTATCATATCGGACATTTTAAGGCCCCAACCAACCGTAACGATCGCCACAAAAACAGTTACATTTAATTATATAATTGTACAAAATTATTATACACCTACTATCTCTTTCCTAAATTTATTCATTTTAATTATTAACAGTTTTCTCAATTAGCGTAATATCAGTTAAGATAAACTTTGTCACCATACTGAATAAACATTATGTACATGAATTTCCATAACTAAGATAAATTTAATACAGTATTTATATGCAGTACATTAAGTATACAAAATGGTAATTGATACTCGTTATTAGAAGGATATATCTACTTTATTGTTTAATATACTAATGATGTTTCTTTAAATATTTCCATTAATGATTGGCTAGAAATTTTAAAAAAAACCGATGAAATTGAGAACCACTGTTGTACCCCTTTTTTTCTCTTCTGCGAGCGAGATACTGCGTAGTAGAAAAACGATAAAGAAAAGTAACTCTTACCTGTATGTAAATTAGATGCTAAATGGTATTATGAGACTTATAAAAATATGTTATATAGTGGTAATAGATCTTTGTTTAAGTGATTGTGACGCCGTGAGGTTCTTACTTCTACCTGTCTTGTTAGTTTCAACTTAAATTTGACATATTAAGACAGAAAATAGATGTCCATGTTTTTGTACCATAACCAAATTATCAGTAATTCGGTTACCATAGTAAAGGCTCTGCCTATTTTGGGACCAGACGGTTCCGTATGAATTGTGTGAATATATCGACCATAGCTATTCTTGTACATATTTATAATTTGAATTTAGGAAAAAGCTACAACGATTTTCATGAAATTTAGTATGCCGGGAGGTTCGTGGGCGATACAGCGATTTAGCCAAGATTCATTTTTAGAAAATTTACCAAAAATAAAATTACCGAGTAAAGCTTGGCTTATTATTTATACAATTAATCCGCTACATAGTAAATTGTATTATGTTGACTGCAGCGTAAACTTATTAAACTAAGTACGCTCGATTCTCGTTCCCCCGGCAAAGGGAACATCAGGGTGGTTTTTAGTCGGTAAGAGTCAGACAGACCCCTTCGCTCTTCTCCAATGGGTGAAGGACATCTATGAGGATCTTCCACCCCGTTAACAAAAAAAAACATTCCAAGTCTTATTATTATTAAGGCCGTTCTTTGTTAGCAGAGAATAAATTGAAAAACATTATAAATTTATATTCTTATCTAATATGATTATTAACTTAGTTACAACGAGCTCCTTCTTAATATCAATGAATAGCCACTATTATATCTTAAGATTGTATTAAAAATAATCCGACCACTAAAAATTAATTGAACTAACAAAGCAACAAAAAACTTTTTATATCGATAATTGCCTCGAACAAAAGTAGAATGAGCCACATCACTATACAAAGAGAAATGACTTTAGTGACGTGCAGATAATAAAGCGTTGATGTAGATTCGATTTTTAAAATAAATAATTTTGATTGAGACGTCAGTCATCGATAAGCTTGTGCATCGATTTTTTTTATCTTGGATGAAAAGCCTTTTGAAAGAAAGGATCCTTTGTACTTCAACATTGCTTTGTGGGAGCTAATTTATTCCAACAAAGTTAATTACGAAGTATTAGCTTAGTTAAGTTCAGTATTTCCTTTAATTTATTTGTGGTTATACTATAAATAAATAAATAAATATTTCGGACATCTAACACACAACGCCATCTAGTCCCTAGTTTTTTTTTTTTGTAAATACATACATATTATACATAGAAAACACCCAAACTCCGAAACAAATATTTGTAGATCATACAAACGTTGGTCTCGCGGTTGGCGTGTGCGACTGCTGATCATGAGGTCTCGGGTTCTATTCCCGGGTTGGACCAAATGTTTGTATGATCTACAAATATTTGTTTCGGAGTTTGGGTGTTTCCTATGTATAATATGTATGTATTTACAAAACAAAGTATATTGTGTATTTGTATCAGTTGTCTAGTATCCATAACACAAGCTCTGCTTAGCTTAGGAATAGATGGCGTTGTGTGTTAGATGTCGGAAAATATTTATTTTATTTATTTCTTCCTCCGTAAATAAATAATGAGGGGAATCATTCTTAGATCTTTAACCAGTGTAAGTCAGTTACGTACAAAATCATCGTTTCCTAATTGGTAATAGGCTATTTGACTGATTTTTGGAAATCGTTTTTTAATTATTCTTTATTACGTAATAAGCACACTGCGTTAATATTTTGCGGAATTTCTACTGTATTAAGAATTAAAATGTAAGATAAAGTTCAAGTTTGACAACCGCGTCAAAAAACGACATTTCTTTAATGGCGCTGGTCACATGACACGTGTGACGTCACACGCTAGTAAACAAATTCACAACACGCGAACAATACTCAGTCGAGGAATCATTCGTTTACTAGCGTGTGACGTCACCAGAGTTGCAACAAATCACAAGGCGTTCATGTCGCAGAAAATATTTCAAAAAATTGTTACGATTTATTTCGGGCAATCTGCGAAAAAATCACATTATTTTGTTTAATTCATAGTGAAATATGTCTTTTTAGGCTATTATCTGATAGGATGACCACAATCCATAGTTTATTTTCAATATTGTTAAATAGCCTATTCTTGACATCTACAGTTCGGGCCTGTCGGGATCTACATATACCATAACCGCGTGGTTACAAAACCTGTCTTAAAATATTTGTGGAAGTTCAGGGAACATTTTACGAGTTAAATAGTAAAAAACAACAAACTTATTTTTCCATATTGAATGTAGGTATGCATTTAAATCCTACTAATATTATAAACGCGAAAGTTTGTAAGTATGGATGGATGGATGGATGTTTGTTACTCTTTCACGCAAAAACAACTGAACGGATTGTGATGAAACTTTACAGCAATGTAGCTTATACATCAGAATAACACATAGGCTACTATTTGCCGCGATAACCGACATATTCGCGGAGCCGCGGGCAACAACTATTTATAAAATAAATGTAGCTCATAAAAAACTCACCTAGTATATCAATTAGTTATATATTATAGTTAAGTCTATGCAAGCAAAATTTCCAGGGCTGAACTTGTCTTCAGCAATATATTTTGTACATCTCTTTACACTTGGCATACTTTCTACAATATAGACACACGCTATACCATTAAAATGTATGTCAACACATATTTAAAAAATACGTAGATGCATTTATTATCAATTAAGGCTTTTGATTAGCTTGTTGAAGCGTCAAAGAGACTAATTTCAAATTACCAAACTGTAATTATTGATTTTAATTTAAACACACGTTTAATTACTATCCTCAATACCTGTATGACTCTGAACTTTACATTAGCGTGCGTTCAGAAAGCTGATTTCATAAGAAAAATATTAATAAAACTTTCTTCAAGTGCCTCTAAGTAAATTTAAAGATAATCCTTTTCTTGGGTTCTTTATTCAGATAATGACAAGTGTATTTGTTACATAGCATTTAATTTTTAACGTTCACCGGTAATCTATACTAATATTATAAACGCGAAAGTTTGTAAGTATGGATGGATGAATGTTTGTTACTCTTTCACGCAAAAACTACTGAACGGATTTGGATGAAACTTTACAGTAATATAGCTTATACATCAGAATAACACAAAGACTACTATTTGCCGCGATAACCAACATACACGCGGGCTGAGCCGCGGGCAGCAACTAGTAAACTCATAAACGATAGATTTTGCCGTACTGAGAGTCAATTATACGAACTATTTGGGAGACATGGATGTTCAGAAAACCATTTTTTGTTACTATACTGGTGAATGAAAACCATATTTATAATACCCATGGTAACAAATAGGCACAGACAAGTTGGTGGCAGATTCGCCTTCATATAATCGTTAGTTAATTTTGTATTTTTTATTCATAGAAAGGACAACACGCATCTAGCGATCGAAGTGTTCGGTTAAGCAGTTGTTCGGTTGATGGACGTTCGGATAGTCTTCTTCGGATAAGTTCTTTATTGTCTATTTTAGAATTCATAACCAAAGTTTAGTGCACCTTCTCATTTCTTTCCACACTACCCGATAGAAATATAATACGTTTTGTTGACCTTAACTTAAACGTTTAGTTATAGCACTCATAACATTTTTCAGAAGAACTTATTTACTCTTTGCAATTAACTAAAAATATGAGAGTTACATAAAAATATTCAGGATGATTCATAAACAGTGCAAATCTCAAGACCAGCCATCACATGTTACTAGCGGTACAGGATCTTCCATTCTCCTTTAAGAAGAAATAATTACAGTTTTAAGAGTAAAAATTAAGTAACAATGGATATGGTGAATAAAAAAATAAAAAACCGACTTCCAAAAACATCCAACGAAAACTCTCTGTCAAAAAACACTTAAAAGCGTAAAATAAACTGGTTCTTCATAAATTGCCTATACCGAATTCTTTATTCATTTAAATAGTAGTATTATAATGGGTTCTAGGTACCTAAAATCTGTTTGAAGTCGGTGCCAAGTGACTATCGCTTAGACTTTTGTAATTGTTCGTTTGTATTCTTTTTGGCTTAGCACCGACTTCAAACAGATTTTAGGTACCACCACGGAAGCATACCCTGTCGAATACAAAAAAAAAATTCAAAATCGGTCCACAACTGACGGAGTAATCAGGTAACATACATAAAAAAAAAAAAAAAAATACATACAGTGGAACATAGAACCTCCTCCTTTTTGGAAGTCGGTTAAAAAACTATTCTCTCGCTTTGACGGTCTTTTTTTATTCCAAGCTCTTCTTAGTTTCAATTTATATGGATATCACGTTAGTTTAGCCTTCATGGAGTATTAAGTTAGTAAGTAAGCATTAAGAAATCTGAAGGGCGTTTGTATGAAATTTTTAAATCGATTAACACAACCCTTCATTTCAAAAATACCAAATTTAAGTATACCCGCAATTAAGAGTAAAAACACGTAACTTTAAGTTTCGAGAATCAGTTTCGCTATGACTATGTATATTATACTATGTATTTTACACAAAAAATATAAACGTTAAAGGAAAACATTAAATCAGATAGTTACCTTTGAATTCGGTTTGCTCGCCCAATAAGATTAATCTGAAACAAAAATTTATGAGTTTATTCATAAAAGAAGTGTGAGGCAAACAAACATACCGTATGATATACTTGAGAGAGCCACGCTCCGGCACATGTGGATCAAGTTTAACAGGAGTATATCACAGAACACCAGCATTAAGCAGATCACTAGTTACAACGCAGTCAGGCTAAGTTTGCACCTCGCTAACAAACAAACTAACTCAAAACTTCTATGTTTATATTATATATATTTGTTTTTTTTTATGATATAGTGTTCAAACGAGCGGGCGTATCACCTGATGGTAAGCGATTAACGCCGCCCATGGACACCCGCAACATTAGAGGCGTCACAAGTACGTTGTCTTCCTTTGGGGAATGGGGGGGGGGAGAGATTGGGGAGGGGTTGGGGTATGGGCCTCCGGTGTCCTCACTCACTCTGTGTAACACAGCGCAAGCGCTGTTTCACACCGGTTTACTGTGAGGCCGTGGTATCACTCCGGTCGAGCCAGCCCATTCATTAAAATAACACAAAACTCAATGGAAAACCATTTCTTTTTCAAAGTCGGTTATAAGTTCTACATATATTTAACTCGAATTGAGATGAGAACAACCAAGTATTAAATATCTCCGAACTAAATAAAGATCAGTGCATAGATACCAAGACATTTTCCCGGCAACACGGCCATGTTACTTATAGAGTTTATAGGTCTATGGTCGAGTAATGGCGTCAATGTGCTGTGTTGCCATGCTCATGCGCATATACCTTCCCATTGAGACAGCAAAGCGTGTACTTTAAAACCTAGGTACGGTGTACCTACAGATGTTCTTGTACTGTATTGCCGCCCTCTTTTCATAAATTCCCTGGGACGAAGACTCTCTTTGGAGAAACGTTAAATGCGTCGCCTATTGGCCTTTTGAGTGTAAGCTTCCTTGTAGAACGTTCGTCAATTTGACTTTTAATTTAACTAAAATTGTTTTTTAACCGACTTCATGGTTTATATAGTGCATCACCTAATATATGAACGGAGGAGTCTGAAATTTGGTACAGTTAAATTTTATGTGGAGGAGAAGTTCAGAAAGTTCAAAAAGAATCATGGTCGTGTTTCGACCACTGGCGAAACCACTAGTTTGGATAATTACTCAGTATTAAGTTCTATGAAAATGGAATATACTCGTACATACCTATAACAAATAGCATGAGAACTTTCATTGCGCGATGTAGAATTATTAAACGAAATAGTTAAAAATCTGACGTGTAGGATAAAAAAAATTATTAGCATTAAGCTAGTGTCAATTAGTCAGTTTCAAATAAGATTACTGTTTAAACAATTAACAAAAGTATTAAGGTCTGGATGGTCAAGGAAAAAGCTCTTGACAGGGAGAACTGAATAAAGATACAGTGACAAGAGCGTAGCTCTTAAGTTAATGATGATGATGAAATAACTCGCAATAGTACGAAGACGTGTATGTATTATTTATACCTGTACCTATAATAATATCAGAGTGTTTGTCGCCGGTGTGTCTGTCCGTTTGCCTGTCAAACGGAATACCCAAGCTACGATCGGTTACCTATGATCAACTACTCGATACCAGTAACCGAGAATTTATTTTAATGGGAAACTGGTTACTCTATGATTGATTTAAAATGTAAGCTTCCAGAGTTTTCTTCGCCTCTATAGTTTACTCTACAACACGGCATACAAAGATACGGCAGGATACTTGCAAACAGTTCTAGCAGTAGACTTTCAGGTTTCAAAACTTAATAACTAGTTTTAGATTCGTATTTTTCCTTTATACTTTTAATTCTGTTCAGTGAAATACTTTATAAATCAATTACTTATAATTTAGTACTTTTATAATGCCGGAGTGATGTCCGAATCGATTTGATTCGATGGCAGAAAACGACAAAGGGTACGTATCGTTCAGAAACGCTTCTGAACGAAGATGGTGTACATCTTTAATCTTGTTGGTTTCAAACTATACAAATTCAGCAACGAATTATGTAACTATGAAACTTACGGCATTCGCAAATTTTATAAAAAAATTACCTTTCATTTCAAAATGGTACTCGTTTCAAGGGCTACTAAAGCAAAGATAACGCGTACAGAGGCATTAACTATGTTTCATTTAATACTAGCTGACTAGGCGAACTTCGTACCTCTATATTTACATATCTGTCTCAGCTTCCCACAGGCAGTGTACAGTCGCGGACTCAAAACACTTTTACCGTTATCTTTAAATTTTTCTTGTACACGAACCTTGTCCTAGCAATAACGAACACATAAAAAAATTACTTAGCTTATTACTTAACTTACAAGTTATGTGCGTATATACATTTCGGTGATTCATTTTTAGGGTTCCGTGCCAAAGGAAGGAACCCTTATAGATTCGTCATGTCTATCTGTCTGTCCATCTGTCCGTCCGTATGGCACAGCCACTTTTTTCCGAAACTAAAAGACCTATAATGTTGAAACTTAGTAAGTAGATGTATTCTGTGAACCGCATTAAGATTTTCACACAAAAATAAGAAAAAAACAATAAATTTTGGGGGTCCCCATACATATAACTGAAACTCAAAAATTTTTTTTTCATCAAACCCATGCGTGTGGGGTATCTATGGATAGGTCTTCAAAAATGATATTGAGGTTTCTAATATCATTTTTTTCTAAACTGAATAGATTGCGCGAGAGACACTTCCAAAGTGGTAAAATGTGTGTCCCCCCCCTGTAACTTCTAAAATAAGAGCACGATAAATCTAAAAAAAAATATATGATGTACATTACCATGCAAACTTCCACTTAAAATTGGTTTGAACGAAATCTAGTAAGTAGTTTTTTTTTAATACGTCATAAATCGTAAACTTTGAGAAGTAGTAGAGCCACGCTGATTTCAGCACGAATGGGCCGGCTCGACCGGGGCGGTACTACCCTCGCACAGAAAATCAACGTAAAATAACCACGTTCGTGCTGTCGTGTTTCGTTGGTGAGTGCGAGACCGGAGGCCCAAATAGTCTAGTCAACAAGTTCCATACTTGTTGACTAGACTAAAAGATGCAGCAGCATCACTAGGCCGCCATGGTGTGGGTCGCCATACTGCATTGTCTGCATTCGCAGTGAGTATGGCGACCAATACTCTTGGATTCTGCTTATGCTTTCCATCAGGCAGAGTAGAGTCATTTTGGCGGGCCATACACAAAAAAAAAAAAAAAAAACTGCAATTTACCTTTGATTCAATCAAAACAAATATAAAAAAGAATGTTACTTGCTGCTGCGGAACCCTTCATGGGCGAGTCCGACTCGCACTTGGCCGCTTTTTATATAATGATTCGTCATCGAAAATAAGTGAATATCTGCAAAGTTACTATCGTTTACAACTTGCACCATCGATATAAAAATAATGTTTACTCACAGATGTGTTCCTGGCTAGTTTACTCGAGATGACATTGAGGATACGTCAAGTTTGCAGTCGGCCTAACCGCTTTGGCATTTTGATCCCATTACTCTGGCAGGCCGTAGGCTGGCGCATTATTATACAGCCTTATTGTAACGACACACTATCAATCCACTATCTCAGTAGTAATGGTCACTGAAGTGGTCAAAGTTGTTTAAATTACAGAAATTTGTAGTTACAGTGTACGCTGATAGCTAGTTATTATTTTTAACAATAGTGATATGCTAATTTTATTAAAGTATTTGTGAATATTGCTTTTAGCTAGTATCAAATTGAAACGTAAAAAGCTATGATTGACGTTAAATATATAAAAACCGATGTTTTTTCTAAGTCTGATATGAAATCACAGCTCCTCAGGATAAGTTAACTAAAGCTGGTTTTTGGGGTGATTTTTAGTAGAATCATTACACAGTATTGGGTCCTAAATCATCAAGGAGTAGAGATTTGAAGAGATTTCCTACCCCGTTAACAAATAAAAAGCTCCCTAACAGATTGACTCTCTCTCTCTCTTCTCTTCACCCTATTGCCGTCCACTGCTGAACGAAGGCCTCCCCTAAAGAGCGCCAACCATCCCGGTCCGCAAGAACAGAAACAGATTGACTAATCTTGTTATTTTATAAAAGGAGACTTGAACGAGTCAAAATCAGTTCCTGCGATCAAATAACAGGAAATCGTTGCTAAGAAATCTTTAGGATCGCAAAACTGAGAATGAGATATGGAGCAGATAAAAGTACTCTTTAAAATATATTTTTATATAATTCAAGTGAGGGACAGATTCTTAGGCCTCATTCACACATGCTTTTCTTATCTCAGCTATTTCAATCCCGGTTTATATTCATTGAAGCTTCAAACCTATCTGTCATCGCGGTATCGCGGCCGTGGATCGTGATCTGAGGCTCGGATCTGAATACGTCACGTATAGACGACATTGTTGCCACTGTATACGGAATTTACAGAAGGTTAGATTGATTTATTCAATGTAAACTAATAGTTAATTTGTTAGAATTATAATTAGAATTTTAAAAACCTAATTTATTTGTGTATGGGTGTACTTTGTAAAAGTCCACTATAACTTACTAAATCGATATTTATTTAAAGAAACAAAGTGATTTTATAAGGGTTCCATTTTTTCGTCTTGAGGTACGAAACCCTAAATAAGTATGAAGGAAATATAAACAAGTTCTTTTTTATTCAGTATTTTTACTTGTAATCTTGAAGCATATTTTTGAAAAAATTAAGTCATTAATATAATTTTTAATGTCTAAGTGACGTTTTCAGTCCCCAACCCGCACTTGGCCAGCGTGGGGACGTATGGCTTTAACCCTCTCCTGAGAGGAGAGCCGAGCCCAGCAGTAGGACGTTATGGGTTATTGATATAAGTGACGAATTGATAAAAGTTGTCATTTTTCATATTTTGCAAAATTTGAACTTCTCATTATATTCTGTTCTACGGTAAAACCTTACGGAGCTACATATCACGTTTAAATGACACCGCGATGGTGATCTCATTGCGTTTTTGCACGATTCACCTGCGCGTGAGCGTTCATTTACTAAACGTCATAAATCTCTGCTATCGCACACCAAAACCACTGTTACCCTTTACACTTTAAGGACCATTATTCTTTCTTCCATCTTATCATTAGAAAAAAATAGTATACCTATATTGAATTCTATGTATGTGAGAATTTTACGCCATCTATGTTTTATGTTATGTTTTTCTCGGGGTCGGTAAAACAAGAATTCTAAGTATGATGTCTCATCCGTCGCAGCATCTGCTATTTGTATTTATTACTGGGTATTAATGTTTATATTGCAATAAATTAACTTGTACCCGGCCAATACGGTTAACTGCTTAGAATTGCAACTCTGTAATTTATAGCACTTGGTCTTTTAATCACTATTAAAAATATTAAAATCAACTGTTTTTGAGTCGCTTTTTGTTCTAAAACGAACTTTAATTAGATATCCGGCAAGAAAAAAACTTCTTGGTCACCGAGACATTGACCTTAAAAAATAATCTGCGATCTAATTGTTATTTTTTTTGTGTTATTAAGTGTCTGTTATGATTCGTGGGAATATGTGTGTTATTGGATTTCAATAAGTTTTTATTTATGACCGTAATGCACTATTTTCTGTCCTTAGTTACAAAAATTAATGTTTTTCTTAATAGTTCCATATAGTGGTTACAAATAGGTAAGCTCGACTGGAGTGATACAACGGCCTTATCGAAAACCAGTGTCCTTTTTAGGCTGTGTCCGCTGTGCAGTAGTAACTTGTCTCAGGGTACCTGCTCGTTTGCCACAATATACAACAAAAAATATTGAGTAAAAAAATGCATTTTTCACCGTGTATGACTAAAAGGAAAACGAACGAACGTATCCGGGGATTTGGTAAACATATTTACTCGTTAAGAATTTGATTGTTAAAGCTTGGTAAAAGAAACTTTTTAATATAAGTTTTCTGTGAGACAATGGTATCATTTCGGTTGAGCCTGGTCCATATCGCATGATAAGAAGTATGTAAATTTTTAATACCATGTTTACCAGGTGTCTGTAAAACTTTGCAAAATGAAGCCACCAATTTAATTACTATCAAATCGTTCTAATCAAAGTGGTTTTTATATTGATTGAGTTATTACAAGGCCAATGGTATTCGAGGTTAAATCTTGACATTTATAGAGCAATACAATAGAAAAACCCAATCATACTTATCTATTACGGTTATCAAACCATGGTAAATTGACCAACTATGGCAATTATTTAATGGTGAAAAAATTGAATTAAGGTCAAAACATAAAAGAATTATTGAGTGTTATAGTTGCATGGGATTTGTAACATTGCGATTACTGTGCTACGACTTTCCGACTACTACTGTTCATCACCATGCGAGTGCTCTAACTCATTGGTCGCTTGAAATAAGGCTGTCATCCATAGCCGCACGCAATACACTTTTGTGTATTAAAAAAAAAATCCTTTCTAGGAAATATATAATGTATATATTTTTTGTAGGTAATTTCACGTCAAATAATAAGCAAAAAATATTGCAGCACTTTTGAGATTTTAAAATAAAAGATGTTGTATCTATACAAAAAGAGGGGCTTTTATTTTATAATGACTAATTTAACTAAATTATTTGTGCCATATTTGTTTCTTATGAATCTGTGTCCATTTTAGTAATGGTTTAAACATTAAGGACCACTGACTTTGCTTTGCTTTATTGTAAATTTGTAAACTAGCGACCCGGCCCGGTTTCGCACGGAAGTCTTTGATATTCTCGGACTTCCTTTAGTACTATATGCACGTATTACACACATAAACCTTCCTCTTGAATCACTCTATCTTTTGTTGAAAGCTGCATTAAAATCTGTTAAGAAGTTTAAAAGATCCAAGCGATCATACATCGGAAGCTACTTCACTTTATATACTGTGCAAAGATTATCTACAAATTAATGTAACATGTCTTTTTTATGTTCATATAGTGAATATGTCTAGTACATTTACAGTTGCAAGACCCAGTAGAGACTATTTACTCACAAAATATCAGGTGATTAAATGAAGATTAAATGAATATAAAATGTTAACAAAGCGGAAGCGTGCGCCCGCGCCGAGGATGCGGTCAGTGGTAATATTAGATGAGACCGTGGCGCCGGTATCGATTGCATCACGATCTGTAATTTTATATCACTCGGTAGTAAATACTTAGCACTAAAGGTATTGCTATTTATTACATGTAATCTAACTTAATCGCTTTTCTACTAGCCTTTAGAGAAAGCATCAAAATCAATTAAGGCTTTTATTACAAAAAATATTAAAAAACTATAACCTGTCTACGTAAAAACTTTTACAAAATGTATATAGCCCATGACACCCGGGACATCATTACGAATTAAATGACACCTCATTCATTACAATCGAGTTTAGACGCTACGATGGAACAAACGAGCATACCTACATATACTGCAAAAACAACTTATTGGCTTGATAAAAGTACATGGCAATGGGCATGTATTCCACGGAGTCTTACAGGGACGTCTCACATTATGATGTATTGTTTTTGTTTGTGTTACTAACACAATTTATATCTAATTTTATTAATATAGATATATACTAGCTCACACGGCGTACTTCGTACCGCCATATTTACATATCTGTCTAAGCTTCCCACAGGCAGTGGGTACAAAAAAAAAGACTTTTCCCGTTATCTTTTATTTTTTTTCTTTCTAGCAAAAAAAGAATGAAAGAAATCAGACTATGTGTTATTGAATTACAACAAAGTACATATTTTGACTTTCATCCCCTCTCTCCAAAAAACCGTGCTGAATTTCGGGATAAAAAGTATCCCATGTCCTACCTCGTAGTATAAACTCAAATCATGCCAAGTTTCATTTGAATCCATTGAGTAGTTTCAGCGTGATGCGCGGCAACGATACAGACAGACAGACAGACAAAAATTTTAAAAATGACAGTTTTGGCTTTAGTATCGATTATATAGAGCCCTCCAAAAAAAATTTTCTAAATATCTTTAATGTACAGAATTGGACCTGTTACATTTTTATTATAAGTATATAGATATATGTTTTATAGTCGGCAACGTATTTGTGACGCCTCTGGTTTTGCGGGTGTCCATGGACGGCGGTAATCGCTTACCATCAGGCGATACGTCTGCATATTTCACTCCTATTACATAAAAAAAAGTTGGTAAAGTTCTTAGTTTTTGGTGTACAAGTTTAAAGAACGTAATTGCAAAAATACTGTTTTATTTTTACCCGACTGCGTTTGTATGTATGTCTATTTTTTTGGCACGATCTACAGCTCAAACTGTTGGAACGTTTTTGACATATGTGGTGTTGTTGACTTCTTCAGAATCGCGGTAGTGATATGAGGTAGTGAGCGCTATATTTTCAAAAATATAGCCCGCAAACGGTAAAAACTGGGTGGATTTTTTCATATCTTAGCAATATGGCTATCAAACGAAAGATCGTGAAAATTTCAAAAATATGGCGGTAGGTATATCATAATTAAGTTTATATTACTATTTTAACACACATTGTCAGTTAGTAAACTTAAACCTAAAAAGTTCTTAGGTCGGTCAAATGAAAAAAAATGTTTGAAATAGTTGCAACGATTACGAGATTTGAACCCCACAAATTAGAATTCTAAGAACTTATGGGTTAATTAAACTAAAAAGTTTGAACAAAAAAATTTTGAAAATAAAATAAAAATCCCGACTGCTTCAAAGTAATCATCTGAAAAGAGGAAAGAGTATTACAATACATATACACTTATTCTCAGGAATGCGTGAAGGTATCAAGCTGAAATTCATATCAAATACTCAGGTCTACTGTCCCTTGGAGCTGTGAAAAAATCAAACTCCAAAGCCAACGCAATCAAAAGATACAGCAGTTTATACTGCAAATTTTCAACACTCGCAAGGGAATCAAAACCTACAGGGTACTTCCCGTGAACTTATAATTTTGAAATTTGGTACGAAGCAACGTCTTATAGCACAGGTAAAGGAACAATTGCGAAAAGCATAAATTTTTAGTTACATCATATAGTATACCTACAGGTTTGTACGGAACCCAACATATCGATTGTCAGAAGTTTTTTAGATTTAAGCGCACTAATGTGCATAAGGAAAACAGAAGAGGAAGGTATAAATTTGTCTACTGTCAGTTATTAACAAGAGTCTAGACCGACTAGCTTTAAGGCTGTGTTGCAGGAAAACTAACGAGGTATAATCGTAATCGTACAAGGTCACTCTCTGTTTTAAAGTGCTTACGTAATCATGTCGTCGAAAAAGCTTGTTTGTTTGTATGATCTCACTTACGGATAAGTCACCAGAAACATCAATTAAGATACTTATGAATATGTCGCTACATCACTAATCTATCTAAAAATAAAATTTATCTAAAAAGAACGACATATGTTTACTTTATTTTTGAACACGTAAAAACGTTAAGCTCGGTGTTGCCATCCTCAAATTATTGGATATAATTAATCAATTTAGTTACTGTTTCGAAAAGAATACTTTTCAATAGTGTCTTATGTCATCTGCACCCATTACAATGATTTGCAATTTGTCTGATCATCACACTGTCCTGCTTGATCCGGTAGTTAAAACGTGCAAGCGTAACAAACGGACATGACTTCATTCGCTTTAACAGTTATTATTTGAAGCTTGCGTGACTTGGTCTATTTAGAAACCCTTCCTTAAAAATATATCTTTTTTTTTAACACTTTTGAGTTTAAATAAGATGTCATTCTTCAAGGTATCCTCTGTTTTTACCGTAGAAAAATGATCACAAATTGTCTCCCCAACAAAGATTATCCCAAATTAAGGGAAAATTACATTAGTTAGCACACTTCGACCACTTTCGTGTCGGGTTACAGCGTGGAGGTGCTAATCAAATTACGGAACCGCACGAAGAATGACAACCACACTTCCTATGATGTCTTACGTAACACTTTACATACGGAACCTTTTAGCTGTAAATCGACTCTTGAGTCTTGACTTAACGGGCCTATTGGTTGATTTTAAAGAAAAAAATATTGTTTGGTGATCCTGAATGCTAAAGTAAAGGTCTTGGGTTCAATTCCACCTAGGACGAATAATATTATAGACTGCACGTTTGGCCTAGTGGTTTAACGGTCATCACGCCGTTTCCTACTTCACCAAGTGTCGTGGGTTTAAATCCCACGTAGGACAACACTTTGTTGATCCACAAATTGTTGTTCTAAGTCTGAGTGTTTTTTGTGTCCGTTTCATGTATGTTTGTAAAGTCCCCCGCGACACAGGATTTATTACTAGTGCGGGAGTGGTCTTTTAAAAAAAAATTGCATAATGAGTACGGTCATTTGTTCTGTTTATGGGTGTAATCCTACTAATATTATAAACGCGATATATGGATGGATGGATGTTTGTTACTCTTTCACGCAAAAACTACTGAAGGGATTTGGATGAAACTTTACAGTAATATAGCTTAGACATTAGAATAACACATAGGCTACTATTTGCAGCGATAACCGAAATACACGCGGGCGGAGCCGCGGGCAACAGCTAGTTAATCTATAATACATATGAATTTAGAAATATGCAAGTATGTTTATAAACAATCTGATAACCCCAGTACAGATTTTGCCTGGTTTCAAATCAGACGACCGTGTGTAAGGGCTCTTACACATAACTGCGAATTCGCAAATATCTGCGAGCTCGCACCAATGCACCCCAAGAAGTTCACGCCGCATCGCATAGCAGTTATGTGTGGGAGCCCTTAGATGAGTGATGTTAAAAAAAAAAGCTGGGACTTCGTTTTCTATGTAAGGGAAAATTTTATTGTATGTTCAAGTATTAGAGATAACAAATAATGTTATGTTGTTAATTGTATTTTATAGAGTACTAGCGACCTGGCTCTGAAGTCTCCGAAATTTCCGAATTTGTTCTACTACGTATAATATGCATGTATTACATGTATAAACTTTCTTCTTCAATCAGTTCAGGGCACCAGCACTTATAAATATCCAGGATAGGAATAGTAAGGTGCTGTCCCGGCCCTAGAAATATGTTCGTATTCTTGGTGTGTTAGAATCAAACAGGGTCTCAGGTGGTACATTTACAAAAGGGGGAAGGCGATATCAAACAAATTGCGTCACTAGTATAAGTTACTCTACTATTAAAATATCTAAGGTCGACTAGTAGAAAATGCCTACGGCATTAAGTCCGCCTTTGCAACATTTCTGCATAAAGGCTTAAATAAATAAAAAATAAGACAACAGTAATAATATTTCAACCACAATAACTGACAAGATTCTTTTAACAGCTGTGCAAATGACCTTAATTGTCAAGGAAACTGCGCCGTATAAGACTCCATAGGCATAATAAGCCGATATCATTTTAAAAGGTATTTAGAACACGCATAAAAACTTAAAACTTAAAATTAACTTAAGTCTGATTGGTGATTTGAAATTTTAGATTATTTAAATAATTTTGAATATAGGTGGCAACTCTGTTCTGTTCTGTTCAATTTTAAGCTTTAATGATGTTTTATAGATAAGATAATTCTGATAATCAAACAGGTACCAAGCTTTCGTATGGAACAATCATTTCTTGGAATCTGATTGGTCAGTGACGGAGCTTAATCGATGTGCCACTATATTTAAAACGCGCATGGAAATCTTTAGTCTTTATCTTAGTTACGGATATAATAGGGGATGCAAGTTTGTAATGTTTTTTTCCATGTATGGCCCGCCAAAATGACTCTACTCTGCCTGATGGAAAGCATAAGCAGAATCCAAGAGTGGTGGTCAGCATACTCATTGTGAATGCAGACAATGCAGCATGGCAACCAGCACCATGGCGGCCTAGTGATGCTTCTGTATCTTTTAGTCTAGTCAACAAGTATGAAACTTGACTAGACTATCATATATTATCATTATCAGGGTGTGAAACGTTTACATGGGTAAATAGAAATCGAATTCAATATACGCTCATTGTAGAAGAGCCACGCTGATTTCAGCACGGATGGGCCGGCTCGAACGGGGCGGTACTACCTTCGCACAGAAAATCAACGTAAAATGACATCGTTTGTGCTGTCGTGTTTTGTTGGTGAGTGCGAGACCAGAGGCGTAATGATGCAGAAGCATAACACGGCCGCCATGGTGTGGGTCACCATGCTGCATTGTTGCAATGTCTGTATTCGCAATGAGTATGGTGACCACCACTCTTGGATTCTGCTTATGCTTTCCATCAGGCATAGTAGAGTCATTATGGAAGGCACACAAATAAAAAATATAAGCTTGACTTCTACTTTAAATCCCATGAAGAGATAATTTTAAAAGTATATCTTAAATATGTATTACTACTTTAATAATTACTTAAATTATTTTTATACTATTATTGTAAACGTATTGAGTACGGAAATGAGTATGAAAAATTTTTTGCACTGGAAGAAAAACATGACAAATTAAAGGAACAACCAACTACAAGAACAGTTAAAAACAGAACGAGAAAAAGGCAACACGGCGTTCCTAAAATATGACAAACTAGTAATACTTAAACAAACATCTAAAAGAAAGTTTTTTACATCACCAACGAACCCTACCGTGGATAAACTAAAAGAAAGAAACACAAAAACAAATAAAAAAATAAATAAACCACAACATGACCTCACGGCCAGAAGATCTAACAGCATCTCAGAGGGAGTTCTTAAACCGAGTATGCTAAACTTCGTCGTAAACAAAAAGAACAAAAAGTGTCAAGAAACTTCTAATAATAAAGCATAGCAATTAGCTGCCTCTCTCCACACAAAATCTAAATAACTAAATAAAAAATCACACCGAAGACCAACTAAATAAACTTGAGCGACTTCAAAACCTCTGCATCAGATTCATATTTGGGTTACGCAAGTATGATCATATCTCAGAGTATCGTTCTAAACTCAAGTGGCTACCAATACGCTTTCGCCGGAATCTCCATATACTTTCTCTTCTATACAGTGTTCTGTTTCATCCTCACACACCTTCTTATCTCAAAGAACGTTTTCAGTTCCTACACAAAACACATTGCAGAGACCTAAGGTCATCGGAGAATTTAAAATTAAAAATGCCACAACACTCCACTCGTTTTGCAGACAAGTCTTTTACTGTGCAAGCAGTAAGACTGTGGAACAGCTTGCCAGAGACAATTCGAAAGGCTAAAACCTTGTCTGTTTTTAAAATCCTGGTAAAGAAATACTATCTATCATTATGAATAATTTTGATTCATTATTTATAATATATATTATGGTCTGATATGTATATATGTATGTATATGTGTATGTATGTGTGTATGTATATGTGTATGTATATGTGTATGTATATGTGTAGGCATATGTATGCATTTTTCTATTTTATTTGTTGTTTGAGTATTCACTTGATGGTGTGTTACTAGTGTAAAAACTACCTTAAAATCTTAAACACCCAATATCCATACTAAGGTTGTCTGGAAGAAATCGCCGTGAGCGATAAGACCGCCAATTGTTACGTTTTCAACTTTGTAAATAATTCTTTGTTATGTATCTATCTTGAGTATACAATAAAGTATATAAATAAAATAATAAATAAAATCAAATACGAAAATTTTAACTACAAAAAACATTATAAATCCTCCAACCCGGTTGGTCACCGTGGAGGATCAAGACCATAACCCTCTAGAGACTAGACACATTCAAAGAACAATTACACGAAACAAACAAAATAACATTTAAAAATTAAATCATCTCCATACGAACGTCTTTTGGAACTAAAATATTAAATTAGAAATATATTATACAGAAATATAAATACATAAATATTGCTTAAATATTGCTTTTATATAATGGGAACCTCAGAAGTAAGACGACTTGGCCGTGAAATAGAAGAACACGAGTACTTTATACTTTGCTATAAAAGGCAGACTGCGAGACTCGTAGTAGCTGGGAAGACGACCTCAGGAGAACAACGGGCCTAACTGAAGAGATTTAGCACAGGACAGAGATACATGAGTATCTTTAGAGGAGGCCTTTACCCAAACCGGGGTTCTTGCTTACTAAACAACGTCAAAACAAGAATATTTCTTTATACCTACTAAATAAACTTAATTCTTTACGAAATTACTAACTAACATTCTAACATAAATTTAATTATATTAAACTGCTAACCAATTACACTAAACATTTATTATGTTACTTTAGAAAGATACTAAAACTTTGTAAAAACTTTGTAGAAGCAAGAAATAAAAGGCTTATTTATTTATTTATTATTGAGTACGGTACAGTATTCAAACACGTTTAATTTAAAACTTTACCAAACTATATCCAAATATCAACCGACTATTGCACATCATAATCTCAGTTTTCATCATGAGCGATATCCGATGATGGCGTACATATGTAATACTCTTGACATAAATGATGATATTATATCATATGTACAAGTATTTATATAATGAAGTGAAAGTAAGTATATATCACTCATTTACCTCTCTATATTTATGTATAAACTTCCTGATTTAGAAATGTAAATTTTATATCATCATCAACAACCCATAATGTCCCACTGCTGGGCTCGGGTCTCCTCTCAGAAGAGGGCTAAGGCCATACGTCCCCACGCTGGCCGAGTGCGGGTTGGAGACGGGCAAGACTACGTCTTGGCTACGTAAATCTTGCCGTTGGATGATACATGTTTTAAGTTAAGTGTGAAGTTAAGTGCAAAAAAAGTTAAAAATTATGTCAAAACACATAAAGCTATAGAGATTAGTACAAATATCATGAAATGAAAGTCCAAATAATAATAGTTTAGTTTAGTTCCATTTAATATGGAAAAACATGCAATATGGAAATAAAATGAAGTTTTTGAAGTTTGATAAAAATATGTTTTTAACGTCAGAAGGGCTAAAACAATCGGAATAAATTTGGCATATTTACTGTACTATTTATACCAAAAAATAAGCTAATTGACGTCAAGGCAAACCAAGTCATAGGTTGACTTGACTAAGACTTTGACCAAGTCAAAAGTAAGCTTGTTATAAAAAGTTAATTGAATTTAATAAACATGTCTATTAAATAAACTAACCACAGTGAGAGATTTTCCTTGATGCGCGAGCGACAAAAACTTTAAAAATTGATAATCTTGTTCTCAAGAGTCATCGTTTAGAAAAAACCTAGATAATCTTCCATGACAGACAGAAGTTTCTCAGTAGGTACAATAAATCACTATCTTTTATTCCACAAATTACTTGTCCGTGACTTACCAAACACTAGGGTCATCGCGCCAAATAATTGCTCAAAGCATTTCGCTACCAAGATTATATTACTATTTCCTAATCACAAAATTGAACTTTTACCGTTGTTGTATAAGGTGTATAATTGTTTGGATGTCTACGAATATTTAAAGCTGGTAATTTGGCAGTGGCATTGACATGATACGTGATGTCAGATGTAGTTTGATGTTTGTTAGTTTTTAGTTAAGATTGGTTCAGCCCTTACGAGGATTGTTAGCTAATGATTAAATGCAATAATACACGAGTGGCATAATGTAGTATTTGTCTAAGTAATTGAATATTAGCGTATTTTGAATGCTCTAGGGAGCAAATTAACTTCGAGGTGGTAGTCTCTTCTCAGAATGTTTAAAGGTCGTAATTGCGTTAAAATTTAAATGATCGATGTTTAAGTATTAAGAATGATTACTCGTAAATCTGCTTATTTGTACCAATAAGCTGAATTATGCCATTCCAGCAGTACAAATAATCACCATATTAAATTCTTGCCGGTTGACAGGCTGATACTGTAATATTAGATGTTTGGCGAATATCAATTTTTGAATTTAATTGAAACACTAGCAAAATAAACTGAAAATTTGAAAATATTATTGATAATATGACGTAAGAGAATTACATACCTAATTGGTAATATTGAATTGCCTGACGGTTCATTCAGGGGTCACAGACTGACTCAAATTAGTTTTAACTGCGTTTTATATATGTCACGAAATAAAAAAGTTAAAAAAAAGTACATTTTTGATGGAAGAAACGCGTTTTAGGAAAACTTAAAACACAGATTCGAATGATAATGTATAAAAAATCAGAAATACATTCTACAATCAGAAATGTTTCGAAGAAGATGATGTTGGACGTAACTTAAACTGAAAGAAAAAAAATCACGACTAATCGACATTTAGTTCTTAAGTCTTTGTGATCCATAAAAATAAGACCAATAAATTAAGATTGTCTTGGTTAAAAAATATAACCTGAAATGGACAGTAGTATTTGAAACATAGCAAAGTTATTTTAGCCCTTTATATGATACAGAACTTAAAACAATGCGAAAATTTATAGCTTGTTACATTCAATTGTAACCAATAACACTGCCAGTTGAAGATATTTGTAATGTTGCCAACTTGTCAACTTTAAATTCCTTACCAACAGTGTTGAAATTAATCTAGACTCAGTTTAATAACGTTATGCAGACCCAGCCACTGCTTTATTGACATTATCTTAAAATTGCCTATAAACATATCTAGTTAGTACTTACTGAGAAAGTTCAGAAATGAAATGGGCCGTCACTCAAAACCAGTGATTTTTCTATCAATAAATACTGTAATAAAAACTACTTATTTTCTTAAATAGTATGAGCTTTCGTTTTCAATTTGTATTTCACTTTCTTTTGAATTATTGTGACAAGGTGGTCATGGTCCACGATTGATTTATTTTTTATAAAATCATTCGGATATATTGATTGAGTTCGTTATAAACTGTACGTGTATTGGAACGTTCGTGCCAATAGAGCCTAATTTAAACGAGGAAACGTAAAAAATATTCCTAGAAAGTGACAGTTCGAAATTTAAAATTGACGCGTTTTTGTCGTGGCTAAAATCATAGGTATTGTGCTAACATCAATTTATTTTCAAATTATTTTTATTTTATCATATTATTTTGCCTATATGTACTTAGGCAAAATGATATTACCTTCACCACCTTTATTGTTTTTTTTTTCAATATGAGGTAAATGCTGTATGCTGTATAAATATACTGTATGTACCACATTGATTTACAATCAACTTTATATTCTACTAGTTGTTGCCCGCGGCTCCGCCTGCGATTATGACGGTTATCGCGGCAAATAGTAGCCTATGTGTTATTCTGATGTATAAGCTATATTACTGTAAAGTGTCATCCAAATCCGTTCAATAGTTTTTGCGTGAAAGAGTAACAATCTACCATCCCTCCATCCATCCATCCATCCATCCATCCATCCATCCATCCATCCATCCATCCATCCATACTTACAAACTTTCGCGTTTATAATATTAGTATAGATTCTTCGATTTCGACTAGATTCGTAATTTATTCAGTTATAAAATGAAATCGTACTATAAATCATCCTATTGCTACTTTAAAGCAAGCTTAAATTACAGTCCTATTTTATAACAAGTCAATAAACTACATAGGTACACTATAAAGTGCTTTCGATGCGACTACCTTTGCAAATTCTCGACTAAAGTTATATTTTAGACATATTGTAATAAGATTTACACATCCAATGCGAGCCGTGTAATTTATTTGCTAAATTAAATCTAACGGGCATGTATCTAGAATGAAATTATTAATGTGAGACAGACACCGGCGTTTATTCTGGTCACCTCTTCTTTAAATTATATAAATTTGAGATCTTTTTCGAACAAATTTCCAAAATAAGTTGATTAAAAATTGTAGTAAAATCTAGACAGTCATTTCACTGTATTTATTGAAGGTTTCTTTCTTCTACCTGTGAAGTAAAAAAAAGAACTGTACCGTAATCAAACATGTATTATTATGTATTAGTCATCAACAATCATCAACAACCCATAATGTCCCACTGCTGGGCTCGGGTCTCCGTCTCCTCTCATGAGAGGATTAAGGCCATACGTCCCCACGCGGGCCAAATATGTAAGTAAGTAAGTGTATCACGATTATTATGTACTAGTAATCTTTTGTTTTGGGATATCTTTTGATGTATATCTGTGGGAGTATTAACTTGGTCATGTAATATATGTTATTGTTCCATGATTTTTATTTTATTAAACCTGACCATTTTCGTCTTACATCATTTTCAATGGGTATTATAGCAATTACTTAACATTAGAAAAATTCAATGTTTTATATATTCATACCTATTAAAATAATGAGAGATTAAAGTAATGTATTATAGTTTCCAAATTTTATCCCAAAAATATGAAGTATGGTCAAACGTATATAAGACTAGCTTTTGCCCGCGGTACCGCTCATGTGTATTTTGGCTATCGCGGTAAATAGTACCTTATGTGTTAATCGTATGTATAATCTATTAACTATTCAGTTTTCTCTAAATTCGTAAATGTAGTTTTTGAGTAAAATAGTAATAAACATCCATACATTTTCTTTACAAGACCCAGGTTCGCTCGTGCGTGGAGTACTGTTCTCATCTTTGCTATGGTGCCGCACAGCACCTGTTTGACGCTCTCGACCGGTTGCAGCGGCGAGCAATCCGCATTGTCAACAGTCCCGAAGCCACAGAGTCCCTTGAGACCCTGCAGTTGCGTAGAGATGTGGCCTCTATGGCAGTACTCTATCGCCTGTATCACGGAGAGTATTCTGTAGAGCTCTTCCAACTGGTACCCCCTTCCCCCTTCCTCTACAGGATAACACGTGCCGCTTGGAACTCACCGCTTCAGAGTGGTAGACATACAATCTCGTACTCACCGCTTCGGTTCGTCCTTTCTGTGCCGAGCGGTCAAAACCTGGAACTCACTTCCAGCGCACGTGTTTCCCTCCCACTATGATCCAGGGTCCTTTAAGCGGGGCGTAAAAAAGCATCTCACTAGGCGGCCATAGTGTGGGTCACCATGCTGCAATGTCCTTATTCGCATTGAGGATGGTGATCACCACTTTTGGAATCTGCTCATGCTTTCCATCAGGCAGAGCAGAGTCATTTTGGCGCAGCTATAACATAAAAAAAAAACATCCAAGCATTCATACATCTCTATCCTCACAAATTTTCGTATTTTTAATATTAGTAGGACGTGGTCACAGTTATTCCACTATTTAAACTTTTCTTATTTCATATCTCTATTGTTTCTTAAATATCCTTATTATTAGTACTGAATTGTGTTTAAAATGACAGAATCGGTGCCGTTCCGCCTTGAATTAGCAAAATGCAATGCTGTTTGTATTAAACCTACTTGTATTAAGTCTAACGTTCTCTGAGTGTTTGAAATTGTGACAGCTCATAAATTAGAGACCTCAGGTTTGGTTCAGAAGAGCTAACAGGTTTATTTTTTACTAGCGAGCCGCCCCGGCTTCGCACGGGTGGATTTCAGATACCCCCGCCGACGAAACGACTCGTGCATTTTAAATCTGTAATATCTTCAAATATATTCATTTAAATTAGATACTGTAAAGGGCCATTTTGATCTACACACATCAAAAGTGTCTAGGGATCAAGCATTTTTATGCGGATTTCTTGAGATTGAGATGTGGCTTTGGCCCTGGCCTGCTCAGTCGCCAGACTTGAACCCGATTGAGCATGCATGGGATATGCTACAGAGAAGAGCTCTGCCGAATATGGAGGGTATCCAGTCGCAAGAAGACCTTTTTTTGTTGTTGCAACGAACATGGGCGGCCATTCCACAGCGTGTTTGGATGAACTCATTTTGAGTATGCCAAACCGATGTTCTTGTGTTGTTAGTGTTCGCGGTAGAAACACGGATTATTAATTGTTTAGGTTACCTAATAAAATTTTAAGGAAAACTGTTATTTCAGTCTTTTTTTCGAACTTTAATGTTAGTGGTTCAAATGTCAAAAATCCCTTTATTAGGAAAATGGCAAATTTCTTTATTAATGCAAAGGTGACTTGGTTTATCGTTACTGTGACAAACGAAAACACTTTATTTGATGAATCCTTAAAGAAAATTTTAATTAATATCAATCAGGAGAAAAGTTATTGCAAAAATTTATGTTGATCCCTAGACACATATGTTGATCCCTAGACACTTTTGATGTGTGTATATTAAATGCACAATTTATTTAATTTACTTAATTGTATAAGGATTCATTCTGTATTGCTTAAAATCACTTCGTAAATAAGCCATTATTTCTCGTAAAATGAAAGGAATAAAAAATGGTTGTTGTGGGTTATCCCTAAGAGATAGACATATACCGTCGCGGACTTTTTTGTAGTACTTTTTAAGGTGTACAATACTGTAGTACATTATTTTGATCTATCTTGTAGGTTGCAACCAGCGTATGCAATGTAAGCGCAAAGAAATGTGTTTATTTGCTACATCACATTAGAAACCTCGAAAATTAACAGTGTTTCCATACTATATGAATATTATGCATTTATTATACATTAAAAACCTTCCTCTTGAATCACTCTTTCTATTAAAGAAACCCGCATCAAAATCCGTTGCGTAGTTTTAAAGATTTAAGCACACATAGGAATATAGGGACATAGGGACAGAGAAAGCGACTTTGTTTTATACTATGTAGTGATTCGAAGTTTAAAATGAATACCTACTTCTTTTTTAGGGTTCCGTGCCAAAGGCAAAAAACGGAACCCTTATAGATTCGTCATGTCTGTCTGTCAGTCCGTCCGTATGTCACAGCCACTTTTTCTGAAACTATAAGAACTATACTGTTGTAACTTGGTAAGTAGATGTATTCTGTGAACCGCATTAAGATTTAAAAAAAAATGGAGGTTCCCCATACTTAGAACTGAAACTCAAAATTTTTTTTACATCAAACCCATACGTATGGGTTTGTATCCATATTTATGGATAGGTCTTCAAAAATGATATTGAGGTTTCTAGTTTTATTTTCTAAACTGAATAGTTTGCGCGAGAGACACTTCCAAAATGGTAAAAGGTTTGCCCCCCCTCCCCCTGTAACTTCTAAAATAAGAGAATGATAAAACAAAAAAAAAATATTATGTACATTGCCATGCAAACTTCCACCGAAATTTGGTTTGAACGAGATCTAGTAAGTAGTTTTTTTTAATACGTCATAAATCGTAAACTGCAATTTCTCGATCAAAGTTACAACGAACTACAAGAACTTTTATAATATGTTACTTGCTGCTACGGAACCCTTCATGCGCGAGTCTGACTCGCACGTGGCCGCTTTTTATTATAATAATGTTGCCAGTTTTCGTTTTCAAATATATCTGTGTCATTATACCTGTAGGGTGAAAATTACGTCATACCACACTGCCAGTTTTTGTTCAATTGGTTAAAGGCCTTTTTTTCGCAAAAATTAAAAAATAATCTCTATGGTAATATATATAGCTGTAGAGTTTGTTTGCTTGAACGCGCTAATCTCAGGAACTACAGGTCCGATTTAAAAAATTCTCTCAGTGTTAGATAGCCCATTTATCGAGGAAGACTATATATTATCACGCTAAGACCAATAGAAGCGAAGCACCAATGAAGAATGTTTCAAAAACGGGGGAAAGTTATCATGCTACGGGCAATAGGAGACGCAAACGAGGTTTCGTGGGTCAGCTAGTTTTAAATAAGTCGTGAACTATCATCATATTCATCATGTTAGACAGTTAAATTTTTCCTGGGACTTCCCGAGTGTCATAACTCGGTGTTTTCGTGGGTCACCGCTGTTGATCCTGGTGTACAGGAGTTACAGTGGTGGGCGTGTGGGCGGGATTAGTCCCACATATTCATCATGTAAGTGACTATCGTCGCTGATTGACACCTGCAACTCGAGAATATTTATCTATTTTTAACCGACTTCAAAAAAGGAGGAGGTTATCAATTCGACTGTATTTTTTGTTTATTTTTTTTGTTACCTCATAACTTTGGACTGGGTGAACCGATTTTGATGATTCTTTTTTTATTTGAAAGCTGGTGCTTCCCGAGTCGTCCCATTTCAATTTGGTCCAGTTCTTGAAGTCGGTTCTTTTTTTGTTAAAATTTGTGATTATTTTAGGAGAGACATATAACGCCATCTAGCCTCAAATTAAGCAAAGTTTATACTTGTAATAGTTTATTAATAAAAAGTAAAAATCAATTTTATCTGAGATTTATTTTAACATAGCTTTTAAAGGTTTTTATTAGATATTAAGTACCCACGTTGGTTAAAATAGTTTCAATTTCAATTAAACTAAAAATCTAGCAGGGACCGTTGGCTTATAACGATCTTAAAGAAACCGCATGACATTAAAATGTCTCGAGCCTTAACTACCATATAAAAGCAGTATTTTACGTGACTTCCTTCTTCATTAGGATGCCGCACCCAACGCCACAGGGTTCCGCACGGTATGATAAAAATGATACACTGAGAATTCGCTATTAAAACGCGTTGTAAGCATATTTCTTAAGAAAGGATTAGTTCCGTAAACATATAGATAACGGTTGATGCTTTGACGGCAAGTGAGGTCAACTTCCCTTGTGTAATATTCAAGTGGTTACAACGATAATAAATATTTCGGACATCTAACACACAACGCCATCTAATCCCAAACTAAGCAGAACTTGTAATATGGGTACTAAACAACTGATATAAATACATATTTACTGTTTTTGTAAATACATACATATTATACATACAAAACACTCAAACTCCGAAACAGGAATTTGCAGATCATACAAACATTTGGTTTGACACGGGAATCGAACCCGAGACCTCATGCACAGCAGTCGCGTACGCTACCACTGCACCAACGAGGTAGTCAGTCAGGATGTATTTCTAATGCGGGAGTTGTCATTTTTTTAAAGAAAGAAATGTTAACAGATAAATTTCTTATTTATCCTGTGTGGGAATCAAACCCACCTCTGGCTTAGCACTCAAAACCACTAAGCCAACGCGTCAATCAACGGATTAACCACCCCGGGTGTGACTTTATCAGAAGAAAAAAAAAAGATAAATTAGAATTCGTCACTCTTTATTTGGCAGTTCTTATTGTTACTGTGGCCAGCCGTTACAAAGAAAAGAAAGTAAATTATGTAAAGCTGACCAGGTGAACTTCGTACCGCCAAATTTATATATCTTCCGACAGGCAGTGTACAGTCGCGGATAAAAAAAAAAACTTTGTCCGTTACATTTGAATTTTTCTTCTTGTATACAAACCTTGTCCTAACAATAAGGAACACATTAAAAAAATATTTAATTTGGTGCAGCGGATCGGAAGTTATGCGCGTATATGCATTTCGGCGATTCATTTTTATATATCTAGATAGATACGTAGAGGAATGTATCTTTCAATTAATTAATGATTATTGGGAATAGTGTTTCAAAAACGTATGTGTCAGCTCTTCTTGCTTTTGTACGTTATACAGAGTGATACTACTTTGAACGAAAAGTGAAACGCATATGAAAATCGTTTTTCAAGGAGTAAACTCCAAAATATAATGTTACTACTCTTTATTCTACTATATATTATTATGTATCTAGAACACATACAATTATAAGCTTTGCTTAAGATCTCGATAACGACATGTAATATGTCTCAAGCTGCCATGATTACATTTGTATATCACTAAATTATACCAAGAATTATCTAAAGCGTAATAAATTATGTCAAAACCCTCAAAACTCCATATTTAACCTACCAAACGTCAAAAAAAGCGCGGGTACCGTTTTGCAAATGGCGCCTGCATGATTATATTTGCGGATAATCTTGAAACAAAACTGTAGCACTTTATTTGGTAAGGCTACATATTTTTTAGATATAAATGATTACACGAAAGTTTTATGACAGTTAGCACACTATTTAAGGAATTTATTGTGTAAGTAATTTGTATTAAGTATGCGAGACACAGAGTAAGTATTTTATTAAGAGATTACAAGGAAAAAAATGGTTTATTTTAATAATAATTTAGTCTACGGCAGATTTCATTTGTAGGTAATTACAGTTGAGTCAATAGATTTATAATTTTCATGATAGCAAAATAACTAGTGCTATGGGTAAAGTCGTTGCTTTGCCACAAAACTACGTCAAGTATTGTGGGTTCAATTACCAAACGAGGCAAAATAAATATGTGATCAGTAATGAGATATCCCAATATTATTTTTAATTTCAACATTTTGTCGTATCCCGCAACGAAAAGAAACGGCAAGGAAACAATCTTTTACTTAAAAGAAGAAAAGAAAAGATCTTGTCCGAGGTTAGCGAGGTATTTTTATTCTACTATTGTATTCTTCTAGTTTCAACTGTATAACCAATTTTCCTATGAAGAGTCATTTCATCAGAGAATTTAACAATACTGTAAGATAGCATGTGTGATGATAGTGCCTAAGCTGCTGAGCCATGTTTGAACATCACATGTTCTTCAGACCGGTATAACATCTGATCAAGTGTTTGCATCTCAACCTCAAGGGCAAAGATTAACAGAGGCTCAATTGCCTGCCTGGTGGATGTGTTAGTACAATTCTGTTGCTGACAGCACGCAAGTTATTTCAATGTGTAAAATTATTACACTAGGCAGTCCATCTTGAACATATCGTTTGAAGTAGGTCATTTTTTTCTTCTTACTGCAACTAGTTACAATTTTAGAGGGTTTTCTAAAAAAGTAAGGGTTACTCTATATAATAATTAATCATTAGATGCTGTTGGTTGACTTTTTGTATCCAAAATTCGTTGTAATAATTGGTTAAATCTTCAGTTCGTTATAAGAATTAAAAAGGACACTAAAATCCCCTAAAAACTGAAACTAGGTCTACTTCTAGGGGTTCGAGTATATAAAACTCACGGAATATTTTCGTATAGGTAACACATATAATTTTCATGTCACTTTGTTGCGCACGATGAAATCCGAAACTATCTAACCGATTTTCGTGTTTTGCTGGTGTTACCTGCCAAATTGACTCTACTCTGCTTGATGGAAAGCATAACAAGGGGTGAAAGGCTATTTGGTTTAAGCGACATTTAAAGGCGATATTGAGTTATACATACATATTCGGATTCAGCGAATTTTTCTCCGTCGAATGATGCCGGAATCATTATAATCAGAACACTTTTTTGACACTTTGAAACACTACTATTTTAGGTTGTTTCCAAAGTGGCAGTGTATTATCCGACGTGTTATTTGCATTTTTTTCAGTAATGTACTTGAACCGCATAATGATATAAAGAACTGAGACATAAATCAGTTACCCTTTTTCAAATAAATAATTCATTAAGAGTTAAAGTGTTTTTCCTGTTTCTCATTTTTATTAAGACGTAACTTGAATCATTTTGACTTCCACCAATTACACGGCGTGATGTCGCTTAAAACATTTGTCCGTCACCCAAATACGATACATCGCGTCGCTTAAGCTTTTTCAGCTGCATCTATTTTCCAGGCAGGGTGCTACTTAAACCAAGTAGACGTTTTGTTTCAGAAATTTCGCTTAGGCTTTAAATTTTTTTCAAAAAAAAAAATAATTTAGTCCTATTTTCAATATAGTAAAAGATTTAAGTGGTATTAGATATTTTTGCACCGGAAAAGATTATAGACTGCACGGTTGGCCTAGTGTTGAAATCCTACACGGGACAACACTTTGTGTAATCCAAAAAAATGTTGTTCTGAGTTTGGGTGTTAATTGTGTCCGTTTCATGTATGTCTGTAAAGTCCCCCGCGACACAGGATGTTTATTCCTAACGCGGGAGTTGTCTTTAAAAAAAATAATACAAATTATTGCGAAACCTAGAGCTATCAATTGCAGATGTAAATAAAGTCTGTCGATTACCAAAGCCGAATAGCTACTCGGCCCTAAAGAAAGAAAGTGTGACTGATTTTCAATATTTATACTCGTACGTCACTTAAGTAAATTAGCCTGCCATTAATTTTAATCTAAATTGGTAGTTAAGATAAATAGCTTGCTACTATTATTTTTGGGACATGTCACTTCATGCTTTTTGACAACCATTGAGATATGATAGTTGATATCACGTTTAGATCAATAAGAGTTCGGCATGGTTGAAAAGAGACTCCGACGAAGTTGCGTGGGTCTGCTAGGAAACCTATAAGTCCTATATTTATCTGTAGGTATGTGACATAAACAAGCTTTATAATGACGTAACTGACTGGTTGATATCGAGTTGAATAGTGACTGCGCAATTCAACGCGATGCACATTGTACGACTAATAGAAGTGTCACCTTGTTAAGCTTAAATGACATGTTCTACTTTTTATCACAAATTTATTTATTAGATTTTTATTTATTTATTAGATAAATATTGACTGTTAAGAATTGAACCTTGACAACTTTTTTCTTGTCAAATTTTTAACATAAAATATCGATATATTTTGGAAACTTGCTAAAGAATTCACTACATTGTGTAAATGTCATAATTAATTAATACAAGACGTTGGAATTTGGCGACTGTCTCTAGGTCGTCCAGTATGTGGTGATATTTTTTGATCAAGTCATATTGAGTAAAAAAATAAATTACAGAGTTCTTTGGCAGGAAGTGAATTATTAAGGCGGATTAGGTGTTTAAAGTATTAATTTTAATATTACGCATAAAACATACCAAGAATTATAAATTCCAATCTCAACCATATCATCCAAAATATATAGGGTAGGTACCTAATGACCTAGTAGTATAATATTTCAGGTAGTCTGCTTAAGTGCCCGTCCGAATGGATAAAACTGGTACAAGAAAGGGCAAAAATTTGAAATTAGTTAATTTGTTCCTACGTTATTTAAAAATATTTTTGCGATTGTGATCTGATATAACACGGTTAAAAAGGACTGAGACTGCATAACGAAACGCATTTTTGAACGCATAGTTTGTCTCTTGGAAAAAGGTGTAAAAAATCTTTAAGGTCGATTCACGAGATAAATGATACAGTTGTAGGTATGTATTTCTTATGGAATCTTTGTTCGGTGAGTAAAATTGCTACTCCTTTGGTTTTTTGTTTAGTAGTAGTATGTAGTTTTGACTTGTCAAAGTACAAAAGCCTACTGTTCGTTTTAAAAAAAAACTTTAGCATACCCTGAAACTAATTTCCATATATTGACGATACGACCTCCAAACTTTCAAGAAAAGGGGCTAACGTCTAAAATGCGCCTGTAACTACTATAACTAGACGATTGAATTGAAGTAATTGATATAAATTTTCATTGTTTCTTCATGATTTAAGGGTAAAAGAATAGATGGATCACTGGAAAGTGACTACTGCTATCCACGAACGTCTGCTACTCAAAAATAAAGAACTGTGAATTCATATCAATCACTTCAAATCAATCACTTCAAATCAATCGTCAAGCTATATAGAGTTAAATTAAATATTATCTAATTAAAACTCGCAACATTATCGTCCGCACGTATATTAAGAACGCGTATCATCACCTGCCTCCTAATATATATTGTTTCACACTTTCTCTCCCAGGTCTGCCATTCTTTTATTCATTCCTCGCGATATTTTCCGTAAGAATATGAAACAATAAGTTGATGTTATCGGTATCTGAAGTACGGTTCACACACTTTTTGTTATCCACGCTTTATATGTATTTCTTTTATTTGTCTGAAATATGGGTGATAGACACGTTGTTGGGGTTTTGTAGGGTTTTCCTTTTAGAGAACAAGCTAAGGGCCATAAGTTCTAATGATCTATGTGAATTAAGTTTGTTCTACACGTGTTATATGATCTTTGTCTCTGCAGAAGTGATGTCGTGAGGTGTAACAAGGGTGTAACATCAATGATAATTTGCTTTGTTTCAGTGGGTATATTTTATATTATTTTTGTAAGTCTCTAAGATGGAATACATTATATGCAGCCTTGCCTACTTGTCAGGATTCCCCCTGCCTTCTAGTAGTCACTTATCTAGTTGGTTATTTGACATATGTATAAAAATATTGTTTATGGTAAAGTCCATCCGTTGCAGTGCTCAAAGTTAAAGATAGAAGGTTGCATTTCTCCTGTCCTGTATTTCCAAAAAATGCTGTTATTTGTGTTAACAATTTCAGTACTTTCGACTTATAATCTATGTGCGTGTCTTCTTCTATCAATTTTATCTTACTTTCTACACATCTACACAAAAAACAGTGAACTTAATGCCCTTAAAGGTCATGGAATTTCGAAAAAAAGAGAGCTGCACATCACGCACAGTTCCACACAAAGCCATATTTTCTCACAACATAATTAGTTGAATTACGTAATTTTTACGCAACAAACATAAAGAAGAGCAAACAAATCGTATACATATTTCAAAGACGCAACAATTTACAAAGACATACGGTGACATGCGGCTGCGCACACAATAGACTTACGAGAAACGTGAGTCAGTGAATGAATGAGTGAATGAATTGCGGAATTTCATTTCGTCGTACTACATGTAATTACACTTCTGAGTGATATATATTTGTGATCTGTGTTAGGTTGACTGCGCAATTTTAATTGCCTCATGTTTTGATTTGAATTAAAATTGGATGCTTTTATTGGTGATTTTCCAGGTAATAAGCACTCAAGTGATTTTTACATCAATTCATAAAAAGGTTTAAAATTTGTTTAATACTCTCGTGTTTCTTTCTTTAAATGAGGTATTGACTGCCTCGTTGGCGCAGTGGTAGCGAATGCGACTGTTGTGCTTGAGGTTTTGGGTTCGATTCCCGGGTCGGACCAAATCTTTGTATGACCTGCAAATATTTATTTCGGAGTTTGGATGTTTTCTATGTACTCGTATAATATGTATGAATTTACAAAAAAGTATTTATGTATTTATATCAGTTGCCTAGTACCCATAACACAAGCTCTGATTAGCTTGGGACTAGATGGGGTTGTGTGTTAATATATCCGAAATATTTATTTATTCTGATTCATTCGACGTTTTGTGACAACAGAACACAACAGTTACATTAATAAAAACGACAACTTTAAAAGAGAATTTAAAAAAACATTAATGTAATTTAAGTCAGTAGAATTAATTACGGAAAATCAATTGCTTGATATTGATTGCCATACAAGACATTGCAGTGCCCTCAGACTCACTTTCAACAGAAATAATAACAGTAATCTAACTGTCGCTACAAACATGGACAATTATTGTAACTGTTATTATTTGTTTGTCTGTATTACCCAACAAAAGTTCCAACGTGCACCACAAATTACCTCAGAATCAATGAAATTACTTTTATAAACGATTGTTTCAATTGATTCCTGTAATAAAGCGGGTAAAACTATCGATTCTGTAATATATTTAATAACTACGACAATCAAATTTGTCCCTAATATCAATTAATCGATGCGACGATTAATCGATTGCGATACTATAACCACAAAAGTTGGTAATTACCAAAGTGATACCCATAGTATCAAGTAATATAACGGTGATTTATTCGGCATGAATGGGCCGCCTCGACCTGGGTGATACCACGGCCTCATAGACCGGTAATATAACCGGTGTGAAATAGCGCTTGCGTTGTGTTTCACCGACTGAGTGAGGCTACCGGAGGCCTATACCCCAACACCTACCCGATCCCTTTGCCTACCCCCCACCCCGTCCCCCAAAGGCCGGCAACGCACTTGTGACGCCTCTAGTGTGTCCATGAGCGGCGGTAATCGCTTACCATCAGGTGATATGTCTGCACGCTTGCCCCCTATTCCATAAAAAAAAATGAATAAAAGTCTTTTGTATTATTTATATATTGGAAGGATTGGTTTTCCCGGGCTGTTTCTTGAGCCTCTTGATTGGACCGTTGTACGTGGGTTTATCATCTTCTTACTCCTCATGCCAGAAGCTTAGCAGCCTTTTCAGGTCGCTACATGCTTCCGCAAGTGATGTCTGCCCGTTGATCTGCCACACTTCTACATTCTGTAAGAACGTGCTGAGGCGTTTCTGCTGCTTCCATGCTTTCCCTGCACAGAGGGCTGTCTGTTCATTGGAAGGATATATTATGTATGAATATACAGACAGATTAAACAAATATGGGTTTTACGGTACCAGTGTAGATATCGCGCACGACTTGTTCAGATCTAATCCTGTATATTTATGCCGAGGTAGATTGTACATTTGCGGTACTGATTTGATCGAAGTGACCTGCCTTTGTTTAGAACCCATATTTACTGATACTATCTGTCTACTGCACTACAGTGGTCAAAAATCCACAGTGTTTCATTTAAAATATTTTTGTTTTTTTTAGCTTTCTGCACTCCTCCTCCATATCTAATACTTTTAAAACGAGCAATTCTTGTATATCCTACTTCCTACTAATATTATAAACGCGAAAGTTTGTAAGTAGGTATAGATGGATGGATGGATGTTTGTTACTCTTTCACGCAAAAACTACTGAACGGATTTGGACAAAACTTTACAGTAATATAGCTTATACATCAGAATGACACAGTGCGGAGCCGCGGGCAACCACTAGTATATTCTGAATCTCGGAAAGGATTCCAACGATTTTCATGAAATTTAGTATGCAGGCTTAGAGGCGATAAATCCATCCAGCTAGGATTATTTTTTAGAAATTTTACCAAAAAATAAAGACTTGCAATTTCATACTCTTCCGTTCGTATGATTTTTGTAAAAAGGGGTACAAAGTAATTTCTTCACGTATTTATAAATAGATTCTGTTTATTTTAGATACATATTATGATCTTAAAATTATGTAGTTTTGATTCGATTACGGTGAGTTGTTGAATAACATAACCGACGAAGACATACGGTGGGTACCCGATATAATTTAAATCTATAATAAAATCTTAACTATCTATACTAATAATATTATAAAGCTGCAGAGTTTGTTTGTTTGAACGCGCTAATCTCAGGAACTACTGGTCCGATTTGAATAATTCTTTCAGTGTTGGATAGTCCATTTATCGAGGAAGGCTATAGGCTATATTTTATTTTCAAAAAAAATTAGGGATCCGTAAGAAAATTGCTATTTCGTAACCCAAGGTGTGAAATCGAAAACCTATTTATGCGTGCGCTGCAATAACTATTGACAATAGAACAAAATAATGTATTACGGGGGTCCCATTAAGATCTACAAAAAAGTCCGCGAGAGCATATATCTAACTATCATGGTTTAGTCACAATAACCGCTTTTGTGTTAAAAAAAAATTAAATCGTCTGAAGAAAGAAACTACGTTAAATGTGTATCGTAATATTAATCCTTATGCAAATAAAGCATTATGTTATCAAGGGTGTTTACGTAGAAGTAAAATACTTTTTGTTTCATCCCGATCGAACATTTCGTTTAGAAGTTATGACGAGTTTAAGACGCTAAGAGTTGGTACCTAATAATGAGTTATTTGCCAAAGAGTTTTTATCAACATAATACCTAATATTAATCTTTATCCAAATAAATGTGTTGTTGATTATGAATATTAGATCTTAGACGAGTAGAATAAATACATCTATACTAATATGTAAAGCTGAACAGTTTGTTTGTTTGTTTGAACGCGCTAATCTCAGGAACTACTGGTCCAATTTGAAAAAATATTTCAGTGTTACATAGCCCATTTATCGAGGAAGGTTATATATAGGCTATGTATCATCACGCTAAGACCGATAGGAGCGGAGCACCAATGAAGAATGTTTCAAAAACGGGGGAAAATTATCACGCTACGGGCAATAGGAGACGCAAACGACGTTGCGTGGGTCAGCTAGTCAAAAATAAAAACCATTGTTACAAATGGGTATACGCTACCGATCACGACGAAACTTTCCAGAAACGATATCTGGGATACAGAAAACGCTATGTGGTCCTTTTTATGTAGAAAAAAAACTTTGGTTCATAAGTTCAAATGTGGGCTGAACCTTATAAACAATTATATTTGGATGCATGTAGAATGTAGAAGTGTGGCAGATCAATGGGCAGACATCCTCCAATCAACATCACTCCAGGAAACATGTAGCGAGCTGAAAAGGCTGCCAAGCTTCTGGGATGATCTAGGATGGTTGGAGTAAGAAGATGACAAACCCCACGTACAATGGCCCAATCAAGAAGCTAAGTGTAGAAACAGCCCGGGAAAACCAAACCAACCAAACCAAATACTATTCTGTTTATCATATACTAGCTGACCCACACAACGTCGTTTACGTCGCCTATTGCTCGTAGCGTAAAAAAAATCCCCCGTTTTGTAACATTCCTCATTGGTGCTCAGCTCCTATTGGTCTTAGCGTTATGATATATAGCCTATAGCCTTCCTCGATAAATGTACTATCCAACACTGAAAGAATTTTTCAAATAGGACCAGCGGTTCCTGAGATTAGCGCGTTCAAACAAACTCTTCAGCTTTATATATTAGTATAGATGTATTTCTTACTTCCCTCCGCCGAGGACGTGATGTGCGAAGTAGTCTTTCACTCGTTTGTATTGTAATGGTCAACGCATGGCCACGCGTACACAATCGCCTGCACTTTCACTGATCAATGTATGTTTTGCGAGTACACTTAACGTCATAAGTTTTTACTATCTGTGCTCATATACACACATCAAAAGTGTCTAGGGATCAAGCATTTTTATGCGGATTTCTTGAGATTGAGATGTGGCTTTGGCCCTGGCCTGCTCAGTCGCCAGACTTGAACCCGATTGAGCATGCATGGGATATGCTACAGAGAAGAGCTCTGCCGAATATGGAGGGTATCCAGTCGCAAGAAGACCTTTTTTTGTTGTTGCAACGAACATGGGCGGCCATTCCACAGCGTGATTTGGATGAACTCATTTTGAGTATGCCAAACCGATGTTCTTGTGTTAGTGTTCGCGGTAGAAACACGGATTATTAATTGTTTAAGTTACCTAATAAAATTTTAAAGAAAACTGTTATTTCAGTCTTTTTTTTGAACTTTAATGTTAGTGGTTCAAATGTCAAAAATCCTTTTATTAGGAAAATGGCAAATTTCTTTATTAATGCAAAGGTGACTTGGTTTATCGTTACTGTGACAAACGAAAACACTTTATTTGATGAATCCTTAAAGAAAATTTTAATTAATATCAATCAGGAGAAAAGTTATTGCAAAAATATATGTTGATCCCTAGACACATATGTTGATCCCTAGACACTTTTGATGTGTGTATAAAAAAAAATATGAACTGAATTATATCAGTACTAGCTATTACTAGCGAATTCATTTTTTATTTGATGTTAGAAACATCAAATAAAAAATAAATTAAATTAAAAAGCTTTTTAAAAACAACCTTTTACTGCAATGCCTCGAGACGAATCAAACTCGATGATGTTGCGACGTTTCTTTACAGAGTTCCTATGGCCACCTTCCAGCTACAGCATCAGATCAGCTCCATGTCATTATAATATTGTATTGTCACGCTGTACACATATGCTTGCAAAATTTCAGCAAAATCGGTTGAAGATATCTGCTTCAAAATTGAGTTGCAAGATCCCACCCGAACATACAAGCATACATACATTGCAAGTTAATAAAAAGCTTGTAATAAAGATGAGTTATAAATTTTGGAGTGATATTTAAGTCGGGGTTCCAGGGCTTTCCTTTCGAGGGTGCACCTGGTTCCTCAGCTCGCTCCGAGACCGAAGACAGAGTGCGGTTTTCAGTCGGTTCGAGTCCGACATAGCCACTAGTCGGTGGTATTCGTGGGATTTTTGCACAAAAAAGGTAATATTTAAAATAATCTTTTCTTAGTTAGTGCTTACATTATAAAGCTTCCAACTTGTGGTCCCAGTGGTTTCATGGCAGGCAATTTTATATCATCAACAACTTTTAATAATCCACTGGTAGATATAGGTCTCTCTTTTAAAAGACGGTTTTGTTATTTGGTTTGTGGAGGAACGGGTGTGATGTCCCTCCAACACAAAGGAGGATCCTCCGACCAGGCGAGGTGATCGTGCCTGGCGGGCCAACTGCCCAACGGTTGATGTTGGGATGTTGTACATATGATTATCGGCGTGACAACTTTCACTGCGCGATTCAGGATTGGTAATTTCTTAGTTTCCTTCGTTACTCGGTAGTTCATTGTAACTTCGGTAGATGGCGCTATAGTATATTTTCTGTTGCGCTGTATGTGGAAGTCGCCACAGGTTCAAAGTACTCTTATGCAAAGAAGAAAAAATCCAAGATTTACTTTAGAAGGTTACTTGTATTGCTAACTTATTCTACTGCACGTTTGAAGTAGGTAAGGTTCCAGAGTCTTACGTCAGCCCGCCTTTAAACCTCTTATTCCTACATTGTAATGGCAATCTAGTAGCATTATGGCGATGTAATGGTCTTAGCTAGCACTTAGGCGATTATTTGCGATAGATTAGGCAAAGTTATGCAAATGTACCGTGGACTATATGCATACCTAAACTTTATGAGAGTTTGCCATAAATGGTTGTACTGTCGTGTGGTTAAGTCATTATATTAAATAATTTAAATACAGCAAGGTTAAGAAATTTTAAATTAAATTTTTGTATCATTTTAGCGACGTTTTTATTTCATTTTACACATTGACATTTATAAATCATATATTTAAATATATTAAATTTGACCCTGGGAGAAACATTCTTCAGCAAACGTGATCCGTCTATAAAATATATTAATATAAATAAAAACTGGCCAACGTAAATCCCAAAACGTAAATCCGTATGTAAAAATTATATGATGTAACTAAAAATTCATGGCTTTCGCAATTTTTCCTTTATCTGTCCTATAAAAGTAGCTTTATACTAAATTTCAAGATTCACGGGAAGTACCTGTAGGTTTTGATTCCCTTGCGAGTGTCGAAAATTTGCAGCATAGACGCCTGTATCATTTGATTGCGTTAACTTAGAAGTTTAATTTTTTAACAACTTCAAGGTACAGTAGATCTGAGTATATGATATGAATTTCAGCTTGATACCTCCACGCGTTCCTGAGAAAAAGGGTATTCACAGACAGACAGACAGACAGGCAACAAGATCCTATAAAGATTCCGTTTTCTTCATTTCAGGAACGGAACCCTAAAAAACAAAAACAGTTAATTTCTTAGTTTGCTCTTCAATGCGAAGACGAAATCAACAAATTATACAATTTTGCAAGTAACAATATATCCTACGTTTAAATTCAGTACTCAGTACTTAATCATTTAAGAATAATTAAAATTGAAAAGTTATACAAGTTAAGACATATTTTTGTCATAGAAGTGCAATTGTGCTTGAAAAAAAATATAAGAGTTTTTAGATTTCTTCTCGTTTTGTTTTATTTGAATAAAAAAATAAATCCTAAATAAAACTACGAAAGAACTGTGTAAAATTTATAAATATTTATCCAAAGGTAAACCTTTATTGTCTTGGTTTAATATTTTAAGCTCTTAACGTCTTATTATGGCGGCTAAAAGTTGCCATATTGGGAGAAAACTTAACGACATCATTTACCTACGTCTGATAGCTGTCTATCACATTGCCGTATAAGGAACTGGCAGTCCAGAGATTAGTTGTTTTGTTAAATAAAAAAAATAAAAATACTTACTAGTATGGGTCAAATTCTGTCTTATAATAGTTATAATATATAAAAAAATAAGATAAGGAAAAATTGAACAAACTCTATGCCAACTGATCTGGCTAGCGTGTCATAATAGGCCCAAACCTCCTTTCTATGGAAAGGCCTATCATAAGCAGTAGACTGTTTAAGGCTGTTGATGATATTAAAAAAAAATGGAGGTCAAGCAAAACAGAATTGAAGGATTTTTAAGGAACCAACTTTTTTACAATTTCCCCACTATTTCCGATCGGAAAACATGTGATTCTGATCCTGAACATTAATCATGTTTATTATTTGAAATCCGAACAAATGTGATTAAAAAAAAGTATGACACTTTCGTTCGTGATAGTACACAAAACAATCTCGATCGCAACATGTAGTTTACTTTCGATTTCCAAACTACACAGCCTCGCGATACCATATCGCATTACCATAACTACACGGTTTGCGTTTAGGGTTACAGTGTAGGGTATAGTAAGACGTGACGTAAAATTATGCGTTACTTTTTCAAAAGCACTTAAGGTATCTCGGGTTAGTTATATAGTTGAAGAAATTTTTGTTCGAATTTTGAATTTGAATTTTGCACATTAGCGACTATTTAATCGTCACGAACGCGGCCATAGTGTGGGTCACTATGCTGCATTGTCTGCATTCGCAATGAGTATGGTGACCACCACTCTTGGATTTTGCTCATGCTCTCCATCAGGCAGAGTAGAGTCACTTTGGCAGGCTCTACTCTGCCTGATGGAGAGAGAGAAATATGTAAATATTTTTGATAAAATTGTATAGTATTAAACATGTACTAATCATTAGTATAAAAGTACAGGTATATATGAGTACTGATAAAAGAATTGGTTTGAATGTTACATTGCAATTTTATCCATACTTGTTTTTTATTTATTTTTCTGGCGATTATACGTGTATGAAAACTCATCATTGATACAGAGGTTCACATTATGTAGGTGTAATTCCTTATTGCTTAATTAATCAATGATGAATAAAGTTCGTCTAACATTTAGTATGTTTATGTTTATCCATACTAAATTATAATTCGAAAATAACTTAATCTGTCTGCATGTCTGTCTGTTACGTTTTCATAACTAAGCTGCTTCTAAGCAATTTGGATGGATTTCAGTATAGAGATAGATTGGACCTTGAAGAAGGACATAGGCTACTTTTTCCCGAGATAATCCGTATAACACGAGGACGGAGCCGCGAGCAAAAATAAGTAGGCAGGTAATTCATTACCTCCGATACTGAAATTATTTAAAACTTTGAGTACATTCTAGAATTGAAGAATTAAAAATAATTAATTCTAAAATGTATTTCAACAAGTTCCATCAAGTGCCGACAGTCAGCACTATAAATTGTATAAGAGTTTCGGGTTTACCCCATACTCACCAGAATTAAATTATTGACCCATTAAACTAAACATGTAGCTTAGGATGTACGATTACATCAAAACCATAAACGAACATAAGTAACACAACACAATTCATTTCACTACTAAAAAGCCTACAACTGAATTATGGACAGTGCGTACTGAAGTGGCTGTAAAATACAAAGCATTATCAAATTACACAATAATAATTGCTTTGGCAATAAAACTAGGCTAGACATAAATCTTTGTTGCACAATATCTGATTTTACACATGCATATAGTTTCACAAGACAGACACTAGTTGTTCTAGTATATAGTGTAAATCAAGTTTATCTATACAAATAAATAAAATTTAACTGTCTGTTTGTAATTTCAAATTAACAGCTTTTCAGTAAATGCCTAAGAAAATAATTGTAGTAAAGAAATCGAAAGAGCTATTTTTTCGGCTAATCTCTAGAACATCTGGATCGATTTTGATGGGACTTTTACTGAAACATAGCTGATAATATAAGGAGTAATTTAGGCTACTTTCTTAGACTAGCTTCACCCCGCGGCGTTATCCGCGGTTCTTGTTGTACCGTGGGTAACACCGCGGTGTTCAGCTAGTATTTAATATTTAAATTGTCTTCGATTTAGAATTGACAAGACTTTTTCCTTTAACTATTTACCAGTAAACCAATTACTCTTTCGTGTCTGTAAAACTTAAAGTTTATTAGTTTTTGCACTTAGATAATATTGATTTCGTTTACTCAGAAATCAAATAATTGCAAAACGCTTACAACGCCTTAGCTATATCAGAAATAAATATAGTAATTCTAGCGTAGTTATCTCGAGATAGTCAATTTTGATTGTTTCATGTGTTCACTCGGAGAATATGTAAATTAATTAGGAAAATCTATATCAAAGCAAGCAATAGCTGCTGACGCTGCTATTTCTGATATATTTTATTAAACCAAGAACGTAAATGTGAATATAAAAAGGTGATCGACAGGTTATTGAATTGTCGTGCGACAAAAAAGTCTGTACGTGTGTTAGCCGCCTAATAACGTCTGGTTGCGTATGTACGCGTTCACGGGAAAATACTTTGGTTTTCCACACTCATGTTAAGAAACATTGTTATTAAAATGCAGTATTTTCCTTGGTACTATGGGAATGAAGGATTGTTGCAGAATACATAACAGGTACTAAAGGTATTGTACCTGCGACGGCAATTTTAACTCACTATAAATTTTTCCTAAAGAAAATAAATTTCAGTAGATCAATAAATAGTTTTTTAATATGAAACTTCTTTAAATGGTCTCTTTGATAAATAGGTTGTAATTTATGACGTCACACATTACTTTGGGGAGTTTCTTGTTAGGTAGGTTATTGATTAAAAGATGGTTGAAGACACATTTGGAAAAGGACACTGTTGTACCCACGAAGCAAATTTTGCTTCGTGGTTGTACCTAAGCCTTTTTTCTGCCGATGTCAAACTATTGTAAGTCAAAAATGTTAGGACCCCGGGTTTCCACGTTCGGTTTGCAAGTTCCGTGAAGTTTAAAGAACTGCCACGCAAGCGAGCGAGCCCAGAGAAGACTGGCTTTTTCTGCTCACTCTCATGGCTCACTCACCAACGAAACACGATCGCTGTCATTTTACGTTGATTTTCTGTGCGAGGGTAGTACCGCCCTGGTCGAGTCGGCCCGTTCGTGCTGAAATCAGCGTGGCTCTAATACCATTAATCCTATATATGTCTATTGAAGTAAGGTTTAGCTATTACAATTCTTTGTGCAAAACAAAAATACATGCGAATTAATACTTACTTTATGTCTTCAACGTCAGAATATCAAACAGCAAAATTCATATAAGTAACTATAGTATTAATGTAAATTTTTGGAATGCATTGTTTTTGCGTGATCAGATTTTAATATGAGAGGGCCCTGACCTTCACACGGTTCGATTTGTTTTTATTTGAAATGCCTTTCGACACGCAATCAACTCAACCCTGTTCTGTGGTTCTAATGTTGCTCTCAACTTCTTGTTCATAAGAGCCGAACGAAAGGCAAACTATGCACAGCACAAAGAAGGAATAGTTAAAATAAAACACTATACCGTTTCGTCTGGCAAGCGTGGTAGGAAAAACTTCCTTCCTATGTTCAGCCGTGGACTTGTAAAAGTCATTGATGATGATTATGATTTTCATAATACCATACATACAGATTCAGAATCGATTTTGGTTTACTGAAATTTAAATAAATATTTCGGACATCTAACAAACAACGCCATCTAGTCCCAAACTAAGCAGAGCTTGTATTATGGGTACAACACAACTAATATAAATACATAGATACTGATTTTTTGTAAATACATACATATTATACATAGAAAACACCCAAACTCCAAAACAATATTTGCAGATCATACAAACATTTGGTTCAACCGGGGAATCGAACCCGAGATCTCGAGAACAGCAGTCGCATACGCTACCACTGCGCCACCGAGGCAGTCAAAATACTTTGATAATACTATCAAAAGATTTTGCCCCACGCAACATAATCGTATCGGCATTAATACTATATCTTATATTATATCTGACGCTAATAGTATTGATAAGATATTAAGTAGGTATTTATCATAGGTCCAGTGTGTACGTAGGCATCTATGTAGGTACATAAGTAGATATAGCTGTTATTGAGTTGTTTATTTTTACGAGCATTGGTAGGTATTAGACGTTTTATGGACTTAGATAATCTAATATACATATATTAAGTTATAGTTTTCTTTTGCGCTGTTATACCGTTTGCCCGATCTACCAATAATACGTTGATTACGTATTATTGATGTCTTTTTTGTCTTTTTTATGAGATAGGGGGCAAACGGGCAGACGTATCGCCTGATGGTAAGCGATTACAGCCGCCCATGGACACCCGCAACACCAGATGCGTCACAAGTGCGTTGCCGGGCTTTTAAGAATTGATATTAAAAGTACTTAAAAGGTAATAGTCATTAGCTTTTGTCCGTGGCTCCGCTCGCGTTTTTGTCGATTATTATTACAGGAAAAGTACTTATTCTTTGTTCTTTCGCAAAGAAAAAAGACATATATTTATTATAAATTTAATTACACCGTGAAATGCGTAAAAAAGAGTTTAATTCTAGAATTACGTGTAAGCGTATTTTTTATCCCAAAATTAGTACAGTTGCCGATTGATTGTCAACATAAAAATTTATGCGACCAAAGTCGTAAGTAAATTCTGTTCATTATTAAATGACACATCTGAACTTAATTCACGGTTCCAAGTACAGTGGTCCTGGTTGTATGGTGTCGTCACGGCCATCACAAAACTGGGACGATTTAAAGGGAGTAACAATCTTACTTTCATCGTGAAACCTCACGACATGACCCCTGGATATTGGAACTAGTTACGGCATACGGATCTTCAACGGATTGTACAGTAACGAGTTTAAGATTCTACTTGTATTTAAGTTTCTAGTCTAAAGGCTTATTAGATACTTGAAACACAGTTGCTAAAGAAGAAAATGTTTTTAAATTTATATTCATTAATAAAAATAAGTGCCTAGAATTGTTTTTCTACTATTGATCTATCTGTTATTTAATGTCAATTGTATCACTTTCTATTGCTGAGTACAACTGTAACCCCGCTGCACCTAACTTACTAGATCTCTACACCCCCCGAAGGTTGGCCGCTAGAGAATGCCCTGGACACTCAGTCCGCCAATGTACACAAGTGCATGAAGATGTTAAATCAAATAAATAAAAAAAAAGAATCGTTATTGTTGGACCTGCTTCTAAGTCACATAGATCATGGCACTAAAACTTACTCAAACTATACCTGTACCATCATCACACCTGGTTTATAAAATAACTCTCAGAGATGTTTTAAATGATGATTGGTTGAGTAATTGAGATCTTAAGGCTCAATATATGAACAAAGTCATATAAAAGTGATTGTAAAATTGAGACTAATTTGAAAATAAGCATTATTAAGTAAATAAGCATAATCATTGTTTATTTAGTCAAGATTTACATGCATTTTGCGCAAAACTATCGATCGGTTTCATTTTAGGAGGTATTGAATATTATAAATACTTATGGTTTTACTAATACATACGTGTTTAACTTATAACTTACTCAATTAAGTTGAATTATGATCGAAGACAAAATACCTGCAAATAAGAAATACGTGATTAGTATATAAATATAAATGTTACTGACATTGAAGTCGACAAGAAATAAATTGGTTTAAAAATCAATTCAGAAGTTTTTCATTTTTATCCTAAACAAAGTTTTATCCTAAGCAGCCTAAAAGCGATGAGAGTGGCGTGTAATGGAAGAGGCCTATGTCCACCTATGTATGTATGTGGCTGTTGATGTGATTGCAGTGGCTGATGATGATGATGAAATATAAACTTTGGGAAGATAAGGTATCCGTTAATCTTACTTATTCGATGAAAACCAACAAAATAACCGTGGGAGAGCCACGCTTCGGCATGAATGGGTCGGCTCGACCGGAGTGATACCACGGCCTCAGAGAAAACCAGTGTGAAATAGCGCTTGCGCTGTGTTTTACCGAGTACCCAACCCCTCCCCTCATCCCTTTCTTCGTCCCCAACGACGCCTCTGGTGTTGCGGGTGTTCATGGGCGGCGGTAATCGCTTCCCATCAGGAGATACGTCTGCTCGTTTGCCCCCTATACAATAAAGAAAAACTTGAGAGGTGTCAAGGGACTCCCGGATGGAACGAAGTTATGTTAAAAGTGTCGTTACAACGAAAATTGTCGTTACAACGAAAATTGTCGTTACAACTTTTGGTCTTAATCCGTCTAGCCCCCTTTCGCAACGCGCCATAAGGAACTTCGTTCCAAAAAAAAAACTGATTGCCGAATTGAACGAAATGTATAGCCGAAATTACTTATTCTATGTGGTTTTCTGTGTTACTGTGGTCAAGAGTCTTGATCAATCGGGTTGAGACGAATCATATCTTTTTATGGGCTAAAGTCTCACATGAGTAAATGTAAAGAGACGTGAAATATAATCAAAGTTAAACTATAAGTTTTTAATGTTATTTACAAGGTCATTCATTGTAAAACTTTTAAAGGACACTTTATAAGGAGGTTTTAATACAAGCATAACAATAAAATACAACTGTGCTGTTTGCATGCTACGTGACAAGACTTCTTTGTACGCATTTATTTGGCAAACCCCGACAGGAATGTGAAATTCTGAATACTTAAAGTTTATACGTAAACGTGCATAAAGTTGACATGTTCAAACAATATGTGCTGTAAAGTTTAATGTGAAAACCGCTACAGAAAGCGGTATTAGTATCCTGTTTCCTTCTTAGTATCGTGGTACAAAAGTCTACTTATCTGCAATTCACAGTAACAATATGGTTTATTTATTTATTTGTACATAAACAAATTACAATTTGAACTTATCGACGGTTTCCGCACTAAGCTCGAGGCTTGTGTCGTGGCAACCAATACCAGATTTTACATTAATCATTGGTGCTAATTCTGATGTTCCAAAATCTCTCCAAACAAAACCAGAAATCAAACTAAAAATTTGTGACGTTCAAAAGATTGGCTAAAAAAGATAGTTTCGGGTATTGCCCTGCTTAGTGACGCAACAACAGAATTTAGCACCATATCATCACTTTGAGAAGGACAGCGGTTCTAACTTACAGAATATAAAATTTCCTCATGCATAGATTTTATTATTTTCAAAATAAAAATTTGACGTACTCTCAGTACTTTACATTCTTTGTACAGGTCGTTTGTCGGGAATCTGAAAGGTTTTCGTAGCATCACTTTTAAAACTGCTCGTTGGGCTCTTTCGAGTTGTATCATTTTGGTTTTAGCGGCACCACCCCAAGCTAGGATACAATAGAAAAGTAGCGATTGTGTCAGTGCTTTGTAAACCCTAATGAGATGGTATTTGTCCAGACTATTGCGAAGGGATTTTAAAATATAAATAGTTTTTCTACTAGAACAAAAAAAAACTACTTTGTTGGTGCACTAGAACCAAATATTCAAAACGAATAAAAATTTTACCATTCAATTATATATATTTTTTAATAAAAAGGTTTATATTTCTTTAAATTAGGTACTTACATCTTTATAGATAATTGTTTCTTCTACTACAACAAAGCCCTAATATATGTTTTATTCTAAATTAGTAATTTTTTTTTCCACGGATCACACTTTTTTGTCAAAAAATCGTTCTATATTTAAATTTAAGTTTGTAAATGTGCTTTGGCGCCATTATTTGCTTTAATTGGAGTTATTGCGTTATATAATGTCAGTTGTGCTTGTGTTGTGTTTTGTTTTTTGTTCAAAATCACAATAGCCGTCTTACAATCGCAAAATGGAGGTGCAGAATATCACAATGAATAATATTAAATTAACAATGATATATTTATGTGTGACGCATGTCAGCCAACATGGCTACTGAAGGTTTTAAATCGAAGGTTGCATTTTATGGCTCATATCGCCATTGTTTAAGTGGAGTACGAAATTGCATCATAAGATGATCCAAACGCAAGTTAATAGTGTCAAGATCAACGCATTCATTATATAAATAAAAGGTAGCACTTTGCAACGCACTTGTGGGAATACTTTTGTTTTCTTTGAGACAAAAATGGTCAAAAAGTTTGAGGGTATCTGATTTATTTCAAGACCAAAGTTATGTATCTATTACAGGTAGTAGAGCCACGCTGATTTCAGCACGAACGGGCCGGCTCAACCGGGGCGGTACCTACTACCCTCGCACAGAAAATCAACGTAAAATGACAGCGTTCGTGCTGTCGTGTTTCGTTGGTGAGTGCGAGACCGGAGGCCCAAATAGTCTAGTCAACAAGTTCCATACTTGTTGAATAGACTAAAAGATGCAGAAGCATCACTAGGCCGCCATGGTGTGGGTCGCCATGCTGCATTGTCTGCATTCGCAATGAGTATGGTGACCACCACTCTTGGATTCTGCTTATGCTGGCCATCAGGCAGAGTAGAGTCATTTTGGCGCGCTATACATAAAAAAAATGCTCGGTCGGCAAGTTGCTAGTGTCAATATATAATTAGTTAATGATAATAAGAAATGAAGTAGTTTATTTCAAATTTTTCTTTTGCAAGTAATAAAATAAATCTGCCAACAAGTTTTTCTGTTGGTTAAAGAATAAGTGAAAAAAAAAACTCGAACAACTAATATGTAATAAACGTCTCCATCAAGTAACTCCTACTATGAAAGTCCTTAAACACCTACCTATGTAAACACCCACATCTACCTATATTTAAAAATGAAACGCTGAAATGTATGTACGCGCATAACTTCCGATCGGCTGTACCAAATGAAATAATTATTTTTGTTATGTATTTGTTATTGTTAGGACAAGGTTTGTGTACAAGAAAAAATAAAAGATAACGGGAAAAGTCTTTTTTTTTTCCGCGACTGTACATTGCCTATGCGAAGCTGAAACAGATAATATGGCGGTACGAAGTTCGCCGGGTCAGCTAGTTTTTCATAGTTAAGAAGGGAATGTGTTTAAATAAACGAGTAATTGTTTTTACGGTTCCACTATGTAATGATTAACAAATGCTCGAGCACGGTCAAGGTCATATACCTGTAACTTGAACTCTCTATTTGTCGGAAAGACCGAAACCTTTCTGTATGAGGTAAATATATATACCATTACGTAATAATAATATATAAACACCTGCCAAACATACACGTTACAGAGTATTTTCCTAATGAATGAATAACGCAGTAGACAGTGGAATGTTAGCACTTAACAAAGAGTAGTAATCGTTTATATCTTCTATTCAACAGGTTACCTAGTTGTTACTTAGAATAGTCATGAAGGATGCAAATGCGAAAAGTAGGAAGAATTACGTCATGTGCCTTTAGAATGCTAATATATTGCAGTCTCGCAATACTTTCTCTGTAAAACCTAATTTCTCTTTTAGCTGTTACACTGTTGTTTACTTAAAGGTAACGTAGTCTTTTTTCTAATTCTTCTTTTTTTAACAGGAATATATCCTGTGTCGTGGGGGAATTAACAAACGTTAAGAAAACTCACACAAAGAATACCCAGGCTTAGAAAAACATAAATACACATCAAGTTGATTACCTGTATTAGTAAGATATACCTTCCTATCTTGGTAGTTGGTATAACTTTCTGTATGTGATCATGCATAAAATATTTACAGATTATATGATACTAGTATGCGCTTTTTAGGTAATCAAGCTTCTAAGTGGTTAAAGCATCCCTAATAGTTTTATTTTCCATTTAAATCATGAAGTTTAATATACCTATATGTTTATCTAATGACATCATCATTGACTCATCACCTGACTTCTGTTAATCTACCACTTATACTACAGGCTGATGATAATGCTAAGTCATGCAAATATTATGACATCAAGTCAGGCTCAGAAGTTAGTTATTCTGACTGCTGTGTCAGGGGTCGTGGTTCTCATTCCCACCAAGTACCTAAAAATGGTTGGTGTGGTGATACATTAAGAATAGAGAGTCTCATGACCCCTAAGGGACCGCCTAGGAAAGAAAAGTAAGGAGGACAAATGGATGGATTTTAATCTTAATTTGTTCATTTCTAACATTGTTCTATTGTATGTAGATTGAATATTATCTTACACAAATTCAATTCCAAATTCGGATCGTTTTCTACTAAATAGATCATCGAACCGTCTATACAATCAAAGGCCCCAACATAATCCTTAAGATATCAGACGCAATAACCGCCACTTTACTCCATATAAGTCTTCAAGGTGAGTGGGTACATCACCCACGCATAGACTAAACGAATTATTCGCACAGCTATATAAACAGTACAGAGATGAAATATACAGCCTCCTTGGTAATTAGATCAAGGCTTTATGGTAACGAGTTTTGGTCAGTTGAATGGAATTGTATGGTTTCCGGTGTTTAATCGTGTTTATTTTTTTTTATTAATATCGAGTTTTATTAAGATATTATAGGTTTGTTATTGCTTATTGATTCTTGATCTATATTAAGATTATAAAGACGTAAAGTTTATGAGTTCGTAGAGGGTAATCTCTGGATCTACTGAACCGATTTTGAAGATTATTTTGTCAATAGAAAGGCACATTATTTGTGAGTGTCATATGCTATTAACCCGAAACATGAAAAGATTTTTTCGTGGTAGTAGTGGGTACGGGTAAGCTAGTAAGGTATATATTATTTCGGTATAAGAAACAAAGAATTAGACGGGTCTTCTGAAGGTATACCTATGATGATCACTGGATAGCCCAGGATACCCTGTAGCCTCACAAGTACATAGCCACTCTTTGAATATTGCCCCTTCGGAAATATAGGGAAAGGGTTGGATCTCGACTACCGTGGGAGAGCCAAGCTACCGTGGGAGAGCCATGCTTACCATAGGAGAGCCATGCTTCGACTTGAATGGGCCGGCTCAACCGGAGTGATACCGATGAGAGAGATACTGAGAAAACCGATGTAAAATAGTGCTTGCGCTGTGTTTCACCGAGTGAGTGAGGATACCGCAGGCCCATACCCCAATCCCCTGGTGTTGCAGATGTCCATGGGCGGCGGTAATCGCTTATCATCAGGCGATACGTCTGCTCGTTTGCCCGCCTATTCCTTAAAAAAAAACTTCTTTTACACACGTGAAAGACATTAACAGTAGTTTTCTATATGACCATGGGATGACTCCGGTTGAAGCTTGTGTGGTTAAGTAATGCTTTCCCACAGATGAAATCAGTTTTAGCATTATCATTAACATTATTAAAGAGTCGAAACATGGCCTCTCCTGAGAAAGATTGTTTTGGCCTATCTTGGGTTTGTTTTAAGTTTTCCTTCTATTTGTAATGATGTTGTCTTGCGTAATTTGTTCCTAAGTCGGTTTTTCGACACCCACGGGATGAATAACAAAAGTACATAATATATCAATAGCTATGTGGTGTATTAAATCATAAATTTGTTAGTTATATTCAAACTGCAATATATTTTACACTAGTTGTTGCCCGCGGCTCCGCCCGCGTGTATATCGGTTATCGCGGCAAATAGTAGCCTATATGTTATTCTGATGTATAAGCTATATTACTGTACAGTTTCATCCAAATCTGTTCAGTAGTTTTTGCGTGAAACAGTAACAAACATCCATCCATACTTACAAACTTTCGCGTTTATAATATTAGTAGGATTTTTGTGTCCTCAATTTGGGATGTCCGGTCTGAAAGGTTAAATATCTCTGTCTATACTCCACCACCACTCACAAGAATTCTCATCCTGCAAAACAAAAAAGACAAAGAAAAATATATTTAAGTGTAAATTAAATAAAATAGTGTCATCAGTCATGTAATGAGTGGGAATTTATTGATGATCATCCCTCATTAGTATGTAAATATATATAACAACCCTTTTCACATCATTTTTATCAATTGAAAGATAAGGTCCTTATCAAAAATAATTACGAATTTTTTTTCAATATTGTGTACTTGTTTCCCATTCTTATAACATAAATAAACAGCTACATATAACAATGTTTCCGACCAAAATAACTACATACGAGTATAATCAAATCCATTCTAAAATCCCACAACTCATCTACCACCCTTAGCAAAAGACCCTTCTAGAAACTGGGGGAATCCACACGGCACTGATAAATTAATCGGATGAATCATCCAGTACTGGGCTTGTTGCAAACGACACTATATTGCGTTATCTATCTGCACGCGGCCTCACATAGCACGCAGCACTACAGCGCAGTACTAAATGCCTTATCACTTTGCACTCGGTACGCTATTGACAATTTTCATACATAGTATAAAAGATCCGAGCTGTTTATCATTCAGTATACATACAACTCTCAGTGAAATTACCCGTGCCTTGAGAAATAACATTGTTTTGATACAATAATCGTGTTTCATATTGTTCAATTGCAAGGTAAGTTTAATTAATATTTTATTATTATTACATTAAATAATATTTCGTTGTTTTAAAACAGTTTATAACTTCGTACATTTAGCTAAATATAAATATAATACGTAAAGCAAATACTTTAAATCCCTTTTTAACCGACTTCAAACAAAAAGGAGGAGGTTCTCAATTCGACTGTATTTTTTTATTTATTTTTATGTTTGTTACCTCATAACTTTTGATTGGGTGAACCGATTTTGATAATTATTTTTTTCATTTGAAAGCTTTTGGTCCAGATTGAAGTCGGTTTTTTTTTGTTAAAATTTTTTATTACATAAATTATACGAACGGAGAAGTATGACGAATTTCGAACGCTGGATGACCACTATAGTATGTTTAATAACATTAGTTTTTTGAACTATATGTATTACATGTACATTGACTTTATGATGGATAGAAAATCCTACAGCTTGTAGTTTTTTTTTTGTGTTTGGCCCGCCAAAATGACTCTACTCTGCCTGATGGAAAGCATGAGCAAAATCCAAGAGTGGTGGTCACCATACTCATTGCGAATGCAGTATGGCGACCCACACCATGGCGGCCTAGTGATGTTTCTGCATCTTTTAGCCTAGTCAACAAGTATGGAACTTGTTGACTAGACTATTTGGGCCTCCGGTCACGCACTCACCAACTAAACACGACAGCACGAACGCTGTCATTTTACGTTGATTTTCTGTGCGAGGGTAGTACCGCCCCGGTCGAGCCGGCCCGTTCGTGCTGAAATCAGCGTGGCTCTAAGTTTAAGCATTATCCTATATGTGTTGAGAGACTTTTCTTTATTTAAAGTGAATATTCACATGTAATAAACCTAATCGCAGATCTTTATAAGGTGCATAATTTTCCTAGGATACAGCCTCGTTTCCTATACGAGAAAATATCAGTCTAATCTTACTCTGTGTATGAGTGTCAATAAGTTAGAATAATTATTGAGAAATGGTAATTAAGATTAGTTAAATTGTAGGGTTCTTATGTTTAGTAGTATATTAAAATTACCTTTGTTAAGGTTTCCAGAGTTCTTTAAATATTTAAGCTAAGTTTCCAAGTAATTTATAGTACTAGAGACTACTATAATAACCAAGAATGTAATTTAAATCAATGATTAGATAAATAGTTTAGGTGGTTAGCTAAGTTTTTTTTTTGTAGTGTACAAATAAATAATAGAATTTATTATAGTTGAGTTTTAAAATATTTAAGATAGGAGTTCAAATATAATATAGATAGGTAGGTATACAAAAAGTTTTAATTGAAGAATGAGTCCTTGAACGTGTTTATAAATTTCAGTTGTGTTAATGTAAAAAAAGTATCAATACTTGTTTCGAGACGTTATAAAAATAAAAATAAATTACAATTTCGAAAGAAATAATATCAAAACTAAAACCTTACAGTAGTAATAATAATAATTAAACACCAGTGTGACTACATTGTTTACTGTTTGATATTTATCTTAACTTGGACTCTGCACCTACTTTAATACAAAGTATATGTCAAAGACAACTACTTTCTCGTCTTTCATATTAAAATAATAATAATAAAAAACATTCATTCTTTCAGATATCAAAAAATCGAGATGGCTTGCTGCAAAAAATCCATTAAGAAGACTCTTGTAGACGTTGCTCCTGAGTGCTTCTGTATTCCAACCGAAGGTAAAGCCTTCATCTGTGTAAGCAAGAATGAAGAGGGAAAAATTGTACTTTGTCAAGACTGCAAAGCGGTCAAAACTGAAGACGGCGAGTGGAAATGTGTGGATTCTTCTTGCATCTGCATACCAACGAAAGGAAAACCTTGCTTGTGTATTTGTGACAACGTTGATGATCAAATCGAGTCTACCCTAGACTGTGCTTGCGAAAACGCTGAGGAATGCAAGTTGAATTTTAAGAAATGTGGAAAACGGGGATGCGTATGCTTTCCGACTGATGGGAAAGAAAGCATCTGTGTGTGTAATAAGGATGGTAGACTTGAATTATGCGACTGCAACAAAACTGGCATTTGTAAAAACAAAAGCTGTGTATGTTTGACAAGCGAAGGCGCAACATGCATTTGTGTGTGTTGTGACTCTAAAGGAAATGTAAAAATATGCGAAGATCGCATCTGCGGTCCTAAGGAAAAATCGTCTAAGTGTGACAAAGCTGGGTGTATTTGCGTCCTGACCGATGGTAAATCTTGCGTATGCGTATGCAAGAATGAGGAGGGCAAGATTGTCCGTTGTGATGACTGCCCATGTGATGGAAATGGAGTTTGTAATAAGACTGAATGTGTTTGCATTTCCACTAAGGGAGCCAAGTGCGTCTGCGCGTGCTGCGACGAGAAAGGAAACTTTAAGGTTTGCAACAACTGCACTTGTGTCACTGCTGAAACTAAGAATACCACTAAGTGCAATGTGGAATGCGTTTGCATCCTAACAAATGGAAAAGCTTGCATATGTGTATGCAAGAATGAAGAGGGCAAGATTGTCCGTTACGACGACTGCCAGTGTGATGGAAATGGTGATTGCAATAAGACTGGCTGTGTTTGCATTCCTACTGAGGGAGCCAAGTGCATCTGCGTGTGCTGCGACGAGAAAGGAAACTTTAAGGTTTGCAAGAACTGCACTTGTGTCGCTGCTGAAACTAAGAATACCACTAAGTGCAGTGTGGAATGCGTTTGCATCCTAACAAATGGCAAGGCTTGCATATGTGTATGTAAGAATGAAGAGGGCAAGATTGTCCGTTGCGACGACTGTCAGTGTGATGGAAATGGTGATTGCAATAAGACTGGCTGTGTTTGCATTCCCACTGAGGGAGCCAAGTGCGTCTGCGTGTGCTGCGACGAGAAAGGAAACTTTAAGGTTTGCAAGAACTGCACTTGTGACGCTGCTGGAACTAAGAATACCACTAAGTGCAGTGTGGAATGCGTTTGCATCCTAACAAATGGCAAGGCTTGCATATGTGTATGTAAGAATGAAGAGGGCAAGATTGTCCGTTGCGACGGCTGTCAGTGTGATGGAAATGGTGATTGCAATAAGACTGGCTGTGTTTGCATTCCCACTGAGGGACACAAGTGCGTCTGCGTGTGCTGCGACGAGAAAGGAAACTTTAAGGTTTGCAAGAACTGCACTTGTGTCGCTGCTGAAACTAAGAATACCACTAAGTGCAGTGTGGAATGCGTTTGCATCCTAACAAATGGCAAGGCTTGCATATGTGTATGTAAGAATGAAGAGGGCAAGATTGTCCGTTGCGACGGCTGCCAGTGTGATGGAAATGGTGATTGCAATAAGACTGGCTGTGTTTGCATTCCCACTGAGGGAGCCAAGTGCGTCTGCGTGTGCTGCGACGAGAAAGGAAACTTTAAGGTTTGTAAGAACTGCACTTGTGTAACTGCTGAAACTAAGAATAGCACCAAGTGCAATGTGGAATGCGTTTGCATCCTAACCAATGGGAAGGCTTGCATATGTGTATGCAAGAATGAAGATGGCAAGATTGTCCGTTGGGACGACAGCCAGTGTGATGGAAATGACGATTGCAATAAGGCTGGCTGTGTTGGCATTCTAACTGAGGGAGCCAAGTGCGTCTGCGTGTGCTGCGACGAGAAAGGAAACTTTAAGGTTTGCAAGAACTGCACTTGTGTCACTGCTGAAACTAAGAATACCACTAAGTGCAATGTGGAATGCGTTTGCATCCTAACAAATGGGAAAGCTTGCATATGTGTATGCAAGAATGAAGAGGGCAAGATTGTCCGTTGCGACGACTGCCAGTGTGATGGAAATGGTGATTGCAATAAGACTGGCTGTGTTTGCATTCCCACTGAGGGAGCCAAGTGCGTCTGCGTGTGCTGCGACGAGAAAGGAAACTTTAAGTTTTGCAAGAACTGCACTTGTGTCGCTGCTGAAACTAAGAATACCACTAAGTGCAGTGTGGAATGCGTTTGCATCCTAACAAATGGCAAGGCTTGCATATGTGTATGTAAGAATGAAGAGGGCAAGATTGTCCGTTGCGACGGCTGCCAGTGTGATGGAAATGGTGATTGCAAAAAGACTGGCTGTGTTTGCATTCCCACTGAGGGAGCCAAGTGCGTCTGCGTGTGCTGCGACGAGAAAGGAAACTTTAAGGTTTGCAAGAACTGCACTTGTGTCGCTGCTGAAACTAAGAATACCACTAAGTGCAGTGTGGAATGCGTTTGCATCCTAACAAATGGCAAGGCTTGCATATGTGTATGTAAGAATGAAGAGGGCAAGATTGTCCGTTGCGACGACTGTCAGTGTGATGGAAATGGTGATTGCAATAAGACTGGCTGTGTTTGCATTCCCACTGAGGGAGCCAAGTGCGTCTGCGTGTGCTGCGACGAGAAAGGAAACTTTAAGGTTTGCAAGAACTGCACTTGTGTCGCTGCTGAAGCTAAGAATACCACTAAGTGCAATGTGGAATGCGTTTGCATCCTAACAAATGGCAAGGCTTGCATATGTGTATGTAAGAATGAAGAGGGCAAGATTGTCCGTTGCGACGGCTGCCAGTGTGATGGAAATGGTGATTGCAATAAGACTGGCTGTGTTTGCATTCCTACTGAGGGAGCCAAGTGCATCTGCGTGTGCTGCGACGAGAAAGGAACATTCATAGTTTGCAAGAATTGCATTTGTGCTGGTGAAGCAAGTAAACGTGAAGAATAGTTCGAATAAATTGACACTGGCAATCGTTTTGAACTATTGTCAGTCATTCATTCTTTGACTGCCTCATTGGTCTTGCGGTTGGCGTGTGCGACTGCTGATCATGAGGTCTCGGGTTCGATTCCCGGGTCGGACCAAATGTTTGTATGATCTATAAATATTTGTTACGAAGTTTGGGTGTTTTCTATGTATAATATGTATGTATTTACAAAAAAAAGAAGTATATATGTATTTGTATCAGTTGTCTAGTACCCATAACACAAGCTCTGCTTAGCTTGGGACTAGATGGCGTTGTGTGTTAGATGTCCGAAATATTTATTATTATTATTATTTATTCATTAGTCATGCAATGTTCATTTTATTTTTGTATTACTCATTTTTTTTTGTTACTATGATATTAGGTATTATTGAAATGTATAGTACATAATACATTTATTCTCTATACAATAATCACATTTAATTGTACTTCTTGATATTTTTACTTTTTTTCTATTATTTGGGATTGTTTTATAATAAATAAATTTCTTGAAATGTACAAGTGTCTATTATTTCCTTTACGCTGTAGAAATAGCTATCATTGCTCTAGTCTATGTGTATCGTACAGTACTAAAGTACCTTGATAACATGGACAAATTTTTAACAATGTTATGTCTGTCTATTTGTTCCAAATTTAATTGATGGACCTGTTGGTCTATTACTGGTTAGTGACCCTGAATGATAAGCCAGAGTTTGTTGTTTCGATTTTTACCTTGGGTAGAAAGAATATTTTCTGGTGAGTTCGATCATTGGTAACCACTACATAATAATTGATAAATTATAATTTTGGTTACGTACAGGCTCTGTCTAGCTTAGAATAAGACGGTCGTATGGGAGAGTTCTGAACTTATTACTACATATTATTAATTGATACTGCATTCTAGAATTATACTCACTTATACTTATTACACTACTTTAATATCTGGGGGCACGGTGGTGCCCCCGCCAAGACGAGCCAAGCGAAGCGCAAGGGCACTACCTACCTTTTCTCGTAGTGTTTCGTCGTTTTTTTGAACCCTCATAACTTTGGTCCCCGATATATCAGATCGTTCAAATTCTCAGGATATGATGTTAATAATAGAATAATGAAACATACAAAGTTTCAATTGCATAGCTTTGATACTTTAGATTTTATTGATACCTAAAAACACCGATTTCGTCACTGACACACTGATGATCATCAAAACTGTTAGGGTACTTCCTGAAGTGCTAGAAAGCTGAAATTTGGTATGTACACCAAGTTTAGTATACAAACATTACTTCAGAAACTAGTATTACTTTTGCCCCCTAACCCCAAAATTTGGGGGGTGGAAGTTTGTATGAGACTTTCAGTATTTTTTATGCTAGAAGTTTTATTTTCGGTATACGGACTTTTTCGAAAGAAGAAAGAAGATGTACAAGAAATACATCCCAAATAAAGAAAAAAAAACTGCCGTAAACAACTTACAAAAAGAAATGAAATCCCACCAAAAACATTTTCATGTAAAATGTTGCCAAGACGACTGCATATGCCTTACCCTGTGAAAAATATATCAGATCTCATGTAGAGCCAAGGTTCTGAATCTACACGTCCTAACTCTACCAACCCTAACTTCATAAACTCTACATCTCAGTAAAAATGTATGGCTTGGCTGTTTCGTTACTTCAGAATCTAAATATTCCTATAACATTACTTCAGAAACTAGATATTTGCAAACACAAAATGCGTCCGTTTCGCCTTCGTGACAATCGTGACGAAACGGCGAAGCCATACATTTTTACTGAGATGTAGAGTTTATGAAGTTGGGGTTGGTAGAGTTAGGGCGTGTAGATTCAGAACCTAGGCTCTACATGAGATCTGATATATTTTTCACAGGGTAAGGCAAATGCAGTCGTCTTGGCAACATTTTACATGAAAATGTTTTTGGTGGGATTACCTTTAATCTTGACCGGTTTGGGCGAAACCGGTCATGTTATGTTATGGTATGACGTTATCAAAGTTTACTACTAATTTACTAGTAAAATTTTGGTGTTTTCACCTAATTTATTTTGACAATACAGCACATGCTGTGGCGTCTGTTTGTGTCGATCTAGGATTTTTAACTGTAGCTTCAATTTAACGTTCATAAACGTGTCACTTGGTGACTTAATTGAATACATGATTTTGAATTTGAATTACTTATTTCACTATTTGAATTAACTTTAATCTTGACCGACCTTTGATAATACCATAGGGCGAATACGGTCAGGATAAAGTTAATTCAAATAGTGGAATAAGTACAAGTGAGTTTAATTTTAGAATGTATTACAACAACTTCCATCAATTGCCGAGAATCCAGTGTCTAAATTACATGATTGATATTGATAAATCATTTGTTTGCCCAAGGATTTTTATGAATACTTTATTATTATTATACAGATATCTAAATCATCATCGACATTCCTCTACAATCACATCACACTAATAATATAAAGGTGAAAGTTTGTGAGTGTGTATGTTTATTACTTCTTCAACGACGACTAGACTAATTTTGATAAAATTTCGTATGTAGGCAGCTGTCACCCTGGATTAACACCTATGCTACTTTATATAACACATAGGCATACTATTTGCAGCGGAAACCAATATTCACGCGGGTGGATCAGCGGGCAACAGCTAGTTTAAAATAAAAAATATTGATCTAACGCAGCCATTTTTACAAATGTCATAATTTATGACGTATGATCCGCTTGATGAGTCAAACTGACAGCTGTGACAGGTGTGTGGGTGGTATCGTGGTATCTGACAATGGAGGTTTTTTCTTTACATGTTGTTTAATTATGTCAGTCTTTGTTGTCATTATTAGATGAAAATGTTTTATTCGATCATGGGTGGTCTTGTCTTTAAAGTAATTATGAATATTACTATACTTTCCACTATTCTTAAATAAGTTTTATTTTTTTTTACTTTTTATACAAAGTTTCTTTAAATATAGTTTTTTTGTTTTATTTTTTTGCATATGTTTATAAATTCTTATAGAATATAAAAGAGTTGAGGGTTTTGTACTCGAGGTGATGACACGTATATAAAAGAAAAAAGAAAGAAAGAACAACGAGCTCATTTATATTGATAACGTTTGAGAATTGATATTTTTTTTATATCTACAAAGGGTCATCCCATTCAGCGGCTCACATGAAAACTAAAGCAAAGCACTGTTGTATAAATACTACTTACACAATATTATTATTATTATAACCGTATAAAGAGAAGTGTTGCCCCGTTTAAATCAAACGGCATCCTACCGTATCCATACTTTCTATTAAATTAATTTAACAATATAATTAAGTAAAACGACCTTAATGCACACAATACTCAAGTCCCAAAGCACGCTAGTTTAACAATTCGCTACACATATAGGTTACGTTAAATTGTTCTTAGAGAAATATGCTAATTTACGAACGTACATTTACTTTGCAAGCTCGTTAGAAAATGAGAACAGTGGGAACAAAAGATAACGGTTCCTCTCTATTGTTTATCTTTAATTTTGTGTACAATCGAACACAGGAAGTCTCCTATGTACCCTTTGTCGCGATTTAATTATTTACCTGGCAACCCTTTACATATTGTTTAACTTTTTAATTGGTCATCTGGCAGAAAAGACCGCATAGAAACGTCAGATGTCACGTTTTTTCACCCGGTCATGCTTTTTTTTATGGAATAGAGGGCAAACAAGTAGACGTATCGCCTGATGATAAACGATTACCGCCGCCCATGGACACCCGCAACACCAGAGGCGTCACAAGTGCGTTGCCGGCCTTTGGGGAATGGGGAGGGAGTTGTGGGGAGGGATTTGTGTATGGGCCTCCGGTATCCTCACTCGGTGAAACACAGCGCATGCGCTGTTTCACAACGGTTTTCTATGAGGCCATGGTATCACGCCGGTCGAGCCAAATAATCGAGACAAACGTCTAGTTGAATAATTCATTCTATAAGATTTTTAAAATTCATTACATATATATTCATATTATAAGCACTATAGTACGTACACGTCCTTTAACATAAAGCGCCGAACTAGTAAACATGGAAGTAAACATTTTGGAAAAGTTATTTTATGAGAACGAAGCCACATGAAGAAGCTATAACTTATACTATAATTTTTAATTTTATATTGCTTATATTTTTATCTAATAAAATACTTTTTATCCAGGAGATTTTAACAATAAAGAAGTAAGAGAACATAGATCTTTTTAAATACCGCAAAACAAGGATGTATTCATTTTAATTAAGGCAAATTGTGAGGCAAAGACAACCATAATCAGTCACAAATCAAGTCTAAATATGCGAAAATAAATGCGAAATAGATGTTCAAATTATATATAACAGGTATCATGTCATGGCCGTTAAGCGACTGGTTCAAGTTCAAGTATTTCGGTCCACGCCATCACTGGCCCGGTTCGCAAGTGGACTGTGACCATTAAAATTATCTACAACCATGGCGTTTTAGTTTCCAACTTGGTATTGCTTTGATTCGTATTCGTACTAAGTCAACAGTTTACTTGATATAATTTGTTTGAGCCACAAATTGTTGTTTTGAGTCTGAGTGTTCTTTGTGTCCGTTTCATGTATGTCTGTAAAGTCCCCCGCGACACAGGATTTATTCCTAGTGCGGGAGTTGTCTTTAAAAAAAAAACATAAAACAACAAAAAAAAAATGGCAGGTATTTACTGGCTTTTGTATGTATTCATGAAATCAATACACAGACTCACTTAATGTCACTTGACGGGCTCTTCAGAAATTGGATAATGACCATATAATTCTGAACCCGGGGTAAAATTAGTACTTACTACTTAGTTTAAAATAAAAAACGAAGTTGCCAAGATGGTAAATTAAGGGTAAGAAACGGAAATTACTTACATTTTGGCATAAGGAATAGCTGAAATTGTTAGAATACTTCAATAATATTCAGATCAAAAATATTATAAATGAATATTTTTTTGAAACTAAAACCAATAGGTGTTGTTATCATAGATATATTTTTTTTTTAATAATGGCAACACTTAGTAGGCCTGTGTTACCATCATTTGAATAATAAATTAATTTACAAGTAATATGATATAATCTGTATCATAATCAACTGTACACATATTTAATTGCTAATTATCATAATTATACGTTAATTATATTGTCAAATGACAACGAGGTTTGACATGTTTTAATTCCAGGCGATTGTCAGCGGATCTTATCTGACATAGCTTTATAGATTTTTGAGAATCATAATCATATCTTATTTCAATAATACTAATTAATAAAGATATTGTTGAATGATAGTTCTTGACAATAAATCTGTTCCAAGACCTTAAATTATAATTCACTTTTTGAGATCATTTGCAAATCACTGGATTCCATTCTAACATAGTTTTTACAAACGAAATATTTTACATACCTATTAATTAATTATTAGAATTAGTTTATCCATAATCATGGCGCTTGCAACAGTGCTAAATATCTGAAACTAACTTGTAATAAACATGGTAAGTAACCCATTTACAATAACTAAATAAGCCGCCCATGGACACCCGCAATATCAGACTCGTCACAAGTGCGTTGCCGGCCGGTTAAGAAAGAGTACGCTCTTTTCTTAAAGGTTTGAAGGTCGTATGGGTCCGGAAATACCGCAGGCAGACAGTTCATTCCACAGTTTTGTTGTGCGAGGCATAAAATAAAAAATAAAAACTTGTTATTATCCACATTCTTCTTATAAACGATTAATTTATTACGTATTATTACAGTTTAAAGTCAATAAACCTCTCGTATCAATACACAATTAATCTCTAACAATCCGTTCACAACTCACGGTGTCCCACTTGCCCGATCTCCTCTCTTGTTCCCACACACCGGGTCTCGGTTCCCGCATACATTTGCTTACTAATTAATCGCTTCACGCTGCAACTAACTACTGTTATTGCTTTAGCGGGAATTTCAAAGCTTAATCGATTATCACGTTCAATTATCTCGTGAAATATTTACCAAGTTTTACTTTTTTATACACAACTAATTTGATAAACAAGTACGCTGTTCGTTTCATCGTAAACCTCTTAACACAAATAATGGGATTTGCATATTACCAGGTCAGAAGATATGAAGTTCTGGTGACACTGATATGTGTTTTGTTTTGTGAATACACCAATAGTCGGTTATTTGCACTTTTAGAGGAAATCTTTTGTGCTTTACAAACTGAAATAAATTCTCAATACTGTAGATTTATGTGAACACCATAGTTTATGTTTTAAGTAACAGAGTTTAGTTTTATTTTTAAATCAGTGAAGGAAGTGCAGTTATTTCAATTTAAAAAAACATTCATATTACGTCCTTTCGTTTTAAAGTTATCAGGTTTGGAGATTGTATTATAATATATTATTTCAAAGTTATGCAATACAAATACACTTAAATATATATGCTATACCTGTTTGTATGTATTTATTTTGCGGTCTCTTTTGCCTGGAAAGAAACCGCAAGTTCCATTAGGCGTTAACCGTGTGAATCTCAAATCCTAAATCCTCCTTCCCTCACTTCATAAAAGAGGAGTTAATAGCAACAATTTGCACATTATTAGTGTATAACAAACCAGGTAATCTTCTCGTAAAGTGTACCGGCACCCTGACAGCCTGCAGTAAGTGACAACCGCACGCAGTAATAGCTATGACGCTGTCGATCGTTGAGCGGCATGTAATGAGTGAGGATCTCCGTTACTTTGTCGCAAACTGTATTCAAGTCATAGGCAGGAGAGATTTTAAGAAAGATAGGTACTCTTTATGGCACACGTAATAAGCTATTAAAAAGGCATAATTATCTACGAAGTCAACATCATAATGAATTGTAGTAAATTGTATTTTCCATTCTTTTAATGGCTCTACCGTAACCTCGCTTATTCGGCAAAAAGCAACGCTACGTTTTCTACAGAAGCATGACCCTTTCTTGGCAAGACACACTACAATCGATGTAGATTTGAACTAAGATAGCTTTTACAAAAATACTCTTTTTTCGTTTTCGCTTGCGGAATAGCGGTGGCAAAATATAGTTATGGTCTTAAATCCGACCCAAGAACAACCTTCACCGAGCTGATAATAGAATAAAACTTAGTTTATAATAAATTTAGTATATTAGAAAACATATTAAAAATGGGTTGTCTAAAAACTTTACAGTTCGTACACTACGAAAATAAATCGTTTGCGATTTTTTCCGCAATGCGCGGGATTTGATACCACTTCGTACGATACAAAATTTATATACGATTTCGCATCTGCGTTTTGAAATCGCAAACGATTGTTTTTGTAGTGTGCGGATTGTAGTGTTTTTCTATTGTTCACAGATTAGCGATATTTTTTCGCACCTATTTTTAATCGTAGTGCGCGCTTAGCAAACAGTCATTTTAACCTTCAAAACATAACAACTCAGTGTTGCCATTGAAATTGACTATTGCGTTCGGTTTCAAACAATGTCTGTTTATTAAGAACTTCTTGAGCCGTATATAAGCAAATAAATAATTTGATTTGATTTTATTTTCACATTAAAATAGTGTAAATAAAAAAGGTATATCGCATTAATGCCTTAATATGAATTGTTGCAATTTACTTCTGAAATATTTTAAGTTATTATTGCGCCATACTTTTTGTAATAATTAATTTACTAAAAAATTATAATATTTGTAATATATGTACATAAGTGATAAATTTCAAGTAAACCAGTAAGTGATTGTTAAACTCACATTTACTCAATATATCATATTAATATTTGCAAAGTTTACTGAAATATTTTTTACTAACTACTGTACGTACATGTTTCAGAACATAAATATTTATTATTATCTATACATTAACGAGTATAAGGGGTAACTTTGGCTACTTTTTTTGGACTAGCTTCGCCACGCCGCGTTACGTATGACTATAATGACATGACAACAATGACAACGCTGGTAACACCACGGGGTTCAGCTAGTAGGTAATATTTTCTTCACATTCTGAAATGTAGTAACTTTATTTGAAAAAAACACTTTCTAAGGAGAGGTCAGCGGTAAACTACTAATGATGATGATTGTTGGTCATAAACTAAGATCTCCGAAGGTTAAAAAATCGCTGCTACTGTGACTTGGACCACACACGGTATCTCGTCGAGATCAGTAAAGAGTTACGGTAAGTGGCGTACAGTAAGTTAAACAAATCGTTGTATATAAGATTACTTGTGATAAGAACCGTTATTTAACGAACACGTCAACTGCAGCTCATGAGTACCTGGATCGATCGTTTTGCACAAAACACTTGATATAATAAATGATATTGTAGTAAAGATATAAATAATAATCTATACTTATAATAAAAATGTAACAGGTCCAATTCTGTACATTAAAGATATTTAAAAAAATTTTTGGAGGGCTCTCTATAATCGATACTGAAGCCAAAACTGAAATTTTTTTCATTTTTGTCTGTCTGTTCGTCTGTCTGTATCTTGGCCGCGCATCACGCTGAAACTACTGAATGGATTGAAATAAAACTTGGCATGATTTGAGTTCATACTACGAGGTAGGACATGGGAATACTTTTAATCCCAAAATTCAGCACGGTTTCTTGGAGAGAGGGGATGAAAGTTAAAATATGTACTTAGTTGTAATTCAATATTTAACACTTAGTCCGATTTCTTTAATTTTTTTTGATAAAAAGAAAAAAATAAAAGATAACAGACATTTCCCGTCTTTTTTTTGTCCGCGACGGTACACTACCTGTGGGAAGCTGAGACAGATATGTAAATTTGGCGGTACGAAGTTCGCGGGGTCAGCTAATAATAAATAAATATTTCGGACATCTAACACACAACGCCGTCTAGTCTCAAGCTAAGCAGAGCTTGTATTATGGGTACTAGACAACTGATATAAATACGCGTTTTTTTTTAATACACACATATTATACATAGAAAACACCCAAACTCCGAAACAAATATTTGCAGATCATAGAAACATTTTGTTCCGACCCAGGAATCAAACCCGAGACCTCAAGCACAGTAGTCGTATACGCTACCATTGCGCCACCGAGGCAGTATACATTTATTATAGAACACCAGCACTGCGGCTCTCCCACGGTAACGGTGATACATTAGGCCAACCTTTTTACCTGCAGGCAGACCAAGGAGGCCCTCCCGACGATCAACCCCGGATTGTCACGGAAGCTGATTTGACTTCTGATCGGAGCAATGACTGGTCATGCACTATTAAACAAACATCTTTTTACTCTAGGTGTAACGGACAGCCCTCTGTGCAGAGCATGCATGGAGGAGGAGGAAACAGCCGCCTATGTCATCTTGGCATGTCCTGGGGTGGCAGAATACCGGGCGAAACACCTTGGATCGCCGAGGTCACTTCAGGAGGTCGTCGGCAACGCCAGGGATCTGCTAGGCTTCCTGGAGGAACTGGGATGGCACCACTAGTGCCGATCCACTACGCAAAATAGGCGCATCAAAGTCGTCGAGTTGCGGAAACCCGGCCCGCGAGTTCAAGTTCAAGTACATTAGGCCAAAAGCTATATCCAGCAGAGTGATGTGAGATTATACCTATGGACATAGAAATAACTGAGATACCATAAGAGAACCATGCTTGCTTCAGCGCTTGAAAGCCTGATCCACGGCGGTGATAACACGGCCTTAAAGAAAACTTGTGTTGAGCAAGTAACTGAGGTTACCAAAGGACCAATACCAACCCCCAGTTCCGTAAGAGAGAGAGGGGTGCTTCTAAAGGCGGCTACGCACTCATATCTGTTGCGTTGTAGGTGTCTATTGTATACCAGAGACGACGCGAGGAGAGAGGCTACCTTGGACCGGCTGGACTGGGCCTCCGAGTTCTAAATCGTTGTTCAGTCAGTACTTGTGTGCGGTCGCAGGGGGAGTCGATTGTAGATCTGTCGTGGGCGACTTCCTCTGCAGTGCACATGATGTTGGGCTGGCGAGTGTCGGGGGAACTGATTACATACATACATTTAAATGACTGCACGGATGGTATAGTAATTTAAGCGGTAGCCTCCCAAAGTCGTACTGTACCGAAGCATGGTGGTTCCGAATTCCGATCCTCACATGGGACAACACTTTGTCTGATCCACAAATTGTTGTTCTGAGTCTCACTGTTCTTTGTATCCGATTCATATCTGTAAAGTCTCCCGCGACACAGCATTTATTCTAGTTGTCTAACAAAAATATTATCTGATTGTAGTTTTCATTGATATTGATGATGCGCGGAAGTATTTTATATGTGTTTTTAATAAAAAAGTATAATTAATATCTAAATACATCACGATTTATCAACGATATGTTATGTATATGTTATGCATCAGCGTGTAATTTATTCTGTGTTCATTTTAAGACAAAGAATTATTAAATATTAAATCTGGACTGAATTTAACTGATTAGTATTCCTCTTCTTCCAATTTCCTCATCAAATGAAGATAAAAAATGTTATGAATTTTTATTTAGTAATTCAGTTGTAGGAAATATTTAATGAACTTCACCGAGTGAGAGAAGGGGGCCACTCCCACTTCTCTAATTTACGAGGAGGGTATCAGTCAAAAGCCGGTAATGCACTTGAGACTCTTCTGAGACTCTTCTGTTATGTGTCCGCTCTGTTGCTTTTTATATAAAGCAAATTAAAATACAGGAAAAGTTTGCCTACTATTGGAATTTAAAATATAAATTTGCCAACTGCACGTTTGGCCTAGTGATTTTACGGTCACCACGCCGTTTCGTACTTCGCCAAGTGTCGTGGGTTCAAATCCCACGTTGGACAACACTTTGTGTGATCCACAAATTGTTGTTCTGAGTCTGGGTGTTCTTTGTGTCCGTTTCATGTATGTTTGTAAAGTCCCCCGCGACACAGGATTTATTCCTAGTGCGGGAGTTGTCTTTTTAAAAAATAAAATAAAAATATGATCTAATGATATCTCAACTTTTTGAAAATTTTAATAATATTCTGCACAACTAAGTTATCCAGGATTATAATATCATTAAGTTTATACGTTTTTACACTCGGACACAAAGTCGAGTTGCCAAAAAAATCACTTATTTTTTCCTTTTACATATTGTTGATGGGTCACGAACTCGCGATGGTCACGCGTAAATTAACATTTTATATTTATCTCGATTCTGGAAACGTAAAAAAAACTAGTTTTTCATTTAAATTAGTTAGAGTGAACTTCTTTAGAAATCACTTTTTACAAGAATGATTTTGATTACTTACAAAATTTATGTCGTGTGTGTCTTGTAGCCACAAGATTAAAACCAGTAGTAGATACATCTGTTCGGTATTTTTTTAAAGTTCTGTTTTAAATCGACTTTAGGGTATATTAATTCCGTTCTACTTTTTATATTTGTACCCTTAGAACTCTATCATTTGTGAATAGATTTTGAATGTTTTCTCTTTTGAGACGGTAGGTATATTTCTTATTCCATTTATGAAGAAGGAAACACAGGTACTCCTGTGGCGACTTCCACATACAACGCAAACAGAAGCACACTACAGTGCCATCTACCGAAGTTACACTGAACCACGGAGCAACGTACAATATGAGAATATAAGATAAAATATAAGAAACTACCAATCCTGAATCGCGCAATGGAAGTTCTCGCGCCAATTAACATAATATATACAACAACATCCCAACATCAACCGTTGGGCAGTTGGCCCGCCAGGCATGATCACCTCGCCTTTGTGTTGGTGGGACATGACACACCTGTCCCCCACAATCCTAATGGTGGAAAACTAAGTAAAAAGTATGTCTATTGAAGTATTACTTTAAGTTATATGATTAGGCATGAAGCAGATAAAAAAAATTGATATTAACAGACTCTACAGAAACGAAAGCCGTAGACAAAAGCTAGTTAAATCATTTTCGTCATCTCCCTACAGTTTTCCCAACTTTATTTGGGAAAACTATCTATCAGTCGTCAGTCCACTGTTTATTCCCTTCCTAACCGTATCCTCTTTCACACAGTTCATCCATTTTTTCTTTGATTGTCCTCTACACTTATATCCGTCGAGTTCCATACTTAAAACTTTCTTAATTACATTTTGCTCATCTCTACTCACAAAAGCTAATCAATATATATATAAAAAACCAATGCCACTTTTCGTTGTAATTTAATAACTCAAACGGGCTCACCTATCCAAACCAAATGTTTAGGCTTTGTTCGGACTATTTAGTAGACGGTTTATGTGAAGTTTGCACACAAAATCAGTGGAGCGGTTCTTCATTTATCACATTTTTTGTAACAAATGAAGGGGCAATAGGAGACGTAAACGACGGGGTCAGCTAGTGAAATATAAATATTAAAAATATAAAGTAACAGACATATAATGAAGTACCTATGCTTTTTTCTAAAATATGAACTAAAAAATATGAAACCTCAAACTCGCCATTGCTAAAAATAGTCGTATCCCATCATCGATAGCGTCATGGTGCCATTGCGTGTTGAGGTGATCGAACCGGTCTTAGAGGGCGTTTCAATACAGGACTGACCTACAGGACTTGTTCTGTAAACACTGCGGAATATTTTAACACAACTGGTTAAATATACATATCGACCGACTGGCTATTGCCATTGGTTCACTTTCGTTAAGGCAAATTTAGTCAATGTAGCATCTCTTACCTATGTTCTCTTCAGTAAAAAAGGGAGAAGGTTTGATTGTGATTGACACAATTTGACTGATTTTTCTTTGTTTGTTCTCTGAAAACTCCGTCATCCATGAACCGATATGTTTTCTTTTCGTTTGAAGGGGTCCTGGTTTCTGTTTGGTCTCCTTCAAATTTCAAGAAAAAATATTTGAAATCTTATGGTAAACTTTATGGAATTTATTAGAGTTCATTATAATTTTAATCGCATTTATATTGTTGGGATTCGGGATTCTTTTTCTAGTTATGAGGTATCCGACATTTTTTCCTGTAACATTAACAACGTTTATGCAAAATTTACTGACGACCAGCTGAGTAGTTAGTCGAAGTGAAGGCATGTTAAACGAATTTACATTCGTATTTATAATATTCATTAACACTTTGTAAAGACCAAGATGTCGAGTTGAAGGCAATGAATTATTGAAGTTGATATTCTAGTGATTACTTGATGAGCAAGATATCTGGCTTCATTTGTAGCAACAAGTTCGACAAAGTTTTAAAGATTTTCAGGTTTATTTAAGATTTAATAATTACGTTAATGCGATTTCCGAGCGAGTAAAATAGCGGACTAGTAAAATATTTAAAATTTATCTATTAATATATATAATTCTATGTTACGTTGATGTTAAAGATGAACTCCAAAACTATCAAACCTATTTCCACGTTTTTTTTAAATGTGAGTTTTTCTAACGTGCCTAAGATAGAACGGTTACATCACGTTTAGACCACTAGGAGCCGAGCATAAGTGAAAAGAGACGCAGATGATGAAGTTGCGTGGCTCAGCTAGTATATTTATATATATTTAGATTGATAATACGATATTAAGATGAATATAGCTACTTAAGCTAAGCAGGTATAAATTTCAAACATTTTTAAGAAACTACACCCTGCCGTGAAGACAAAAGAGTTGTCCAAAAAAACAGTTTTTCTTCCATGAAAAATATAGGACATTTTTTTTATGAATACAGGTGGCAAACGAGCAGACGTATCACCTGATGGTAAGCGATTACCACCGCCCATAGATACCCGCAACACTAGAGGCATCACAAGTGCGTTGCCGACCTTTGGGGGATGGGGGAAAGGGATGTGGGGAGGGGTTGGGGTATTAGCCTCCGGTATCCTCACTCACTCACTTAAAACACAGCGCAAGCGCTTTTTCACACCGGTTTTCTGTGAGGCCGTGGTATCACTCCGGTCGAGCCGGCCCATTCATGCCGAAGCGCGGCTCTTCCACTGTATAAACGGTCTATGATTAAAGCACAAATGCAATTGAAGTTTTACCCAAATTGTAAAGAAGATTGGACGATTCGTAGATACGACTGGAGATTCTAGATATGCGAGTATCTTTCCTAGTGGAAAGATCATTGCAATCTAGCGTAGAAACTATCACATAGCACAGGTTAGGGGCGGGATTCTACATTTACGTCATCAAATGCCCTCAATCTCAATATAGATATCTCCTTAGAAATGAGGTTTTCGTTTACTATACCGTGCTGGCTGGATGAGTTGGTATATAGTTTCTTTCAAGTTTTCCTTCTTTTCTCTTCCTTTTCTCTTTGCAATGATGCCTACGTACTTTGCTCCCTTTAGTCGCTTCTTACAACACCCACGAGATGAGTAAGAATTGTGACGTTTCGTATTCTGACTCCATAACCACATGTATAAGTTTTTTTAATAATGAACTTATTTTCTTTACATAGTATAAAAAACGATAATCACAAATTTTATCAAAAAAAGAACCGACTTAAATCTAGACTAAATTGAAATGGAACCACACGGGAAGCACCAGCTTTCAAATAAAAAAGAATCATCAAAATCGGTTCACCCAGTCGAAAGTTATGAGTTAACAAACATAAAAAAATAAAAACATACAATCGAATTGATAACCACCTCCTTTTTGAAGTCGGTTAAAAATGACGTGGCATTCGCTGTCTGTTCGTTTAGATCTTTGAAACTACTTACCGGATTTCAATGCAGTTTTCAGCAACAGATAGAGCGATTCAAGAAGGTTGATTGAACACCAACCGCAGGCTAGGCACAGCTGGTTTATTATGATTAATATTTAAAGATTTTTTATTTCACTAAAATATGTATATCTATAATGTTATACAATGTTATTAATATATGAACTTCAATATCCTTTAACTTACACCACACTAAGAGCTGCAATTTTATACGCATATTTTAAAAGTGCGCTGGTTAAAATGTCGCTAAGAGAAAAATAAAAGTTTTATCGCCGTGTCTTACTTTAGATTGAATGTCAAGCGATTACCACACGTCTACACATTAATAACATATATCTGAGAGGTCATTTACACACATAAATGTCAATGTTCTTTTTTATCCAGGTGGAGATCACGAAATTAATGAATTAGCGTGTCCTCTTTATTTATTTAAGCAAAAAAGTGATTTATCTGGACGACTATTCTTTTAATCACGATTCTCTCAAGATGCATGTGCATGTATGTTATGTATATCTACTTATATCCAGGTATAATAGTAGAGGGAAGAGAAAAGAAACTGTGAAATGGCAGGTAGTATTTAGTGGATCACACAAAGTGTTGTTCCATGTGGGTTTTGAACCCACAACACTAAGGCAAGTAGGAAGAGGCGTCGTGACCGCTTAAACAACTTTTCCAACCGTGCAGTCAATGGCTTAATTCGGGGTATAATGCCTTATTTATATTTCTCTTTAAACAATAACGTATCCAGACTTCAATGAACTTTTACTTTGTACAGGATTTTCATGACGATAGGTTTTGTCGGCATTTTTTAATAGTAGAGGTGGCAAACGAGCAAATGGGTCAACTGATGGTAAGTGCTTACCGCTCATAGACATTTAAAAAATAAGAGTCACGAGTGCGTTGACACCTCTTTAGCCCCTCGAATTAATGGGTGGCCCCCTTAAGCTCACACACTCGTAAAATCGCAACGAAATAGGGATAGTGGCCCAATACTTGTACAAGATATATTATCTTAATATAACTGTATGTTCTTTAATAGGCAAGAACATCGGTAAACTTGTCTTGGACCCATCACTTGAGCCCAAGCCGAAACCCGCCACCAGCCAAGGGCAAAGTCGGCAAGGAGAAGAAGCCATCCACATAGAGCTCAGATAAGGTATTGGTGTGTATAATTAACTCGTTTATTTGATGGTCATTCTGGTAGATCTTCTTTGCAAATATTTCACGAACGTCCTTGACGGTCACCGATAACTTGTTTCTGTATCCCTTTTACACATTTTATTTAATCTTATGGAAATATTCAAGTTTATTTAATATTACTTCGAACATCCACTTTTTTATTATACCTATCTAATTTATAAGATTAATCAAGGTTAAGCTGTATTCACACAACCGTGCTTACATTAGGGGTTACCTACACGTAACTTCTAATCAGTTCGATACCCGATGACCTTCACAGAAAAATAAAAGGTTACTTAATTAAGTAACGTATGATTAAATTGAATTAATTTGACATCCAAAAATTACAGGTTCGCATAAATAACCACGGTATTAAGGTAGTCATACACATTAGGGTAAGCCTGTTTGCCTGTGCAGCTGAACTTTACATGTAAACCGGAGATATGATACCCAGAGGGAGAGGAGGAAGACTCATGAGATGCAGGTCTAATGGGCGACGGTAGACACTTGCCTAGTCGCTGCAAAGATTCTTTTTTTATGTTTGGCCCAGCCAAAATTACTCTACTCTGCCTGATGAAATGCATAAACAGAATCCAAGAATGGTGGTCACCATACCCATTGCGAATGCAGACAATGCAACAATGCAGCATGGTTACTCACACTATGGCGGCCTAGTGATGCTTCTGCATCATTGCGCCTCCGGTTTTGCACTCGCCAACGAAACACGACAGCAGTTATTATGTCACCCGTGTCAAAATCCCATCAAATCACGGGATGTTACTAAACGCCCCTGTCGAGCTGACCCGTTCGTGCTGAAATCAGCGTGGCTCTACTATCTTGTGTTGTAATAATCCTTTTTTTTTCTTTTTTTTTTAAAGTGTGGAAATCCCATCGGACCGTCACCGGGGTTTGCGGCGGGGCGGTGTGTCGGACTCCAACCGACTAAAACCTCACGGTGTGCCACTCTGCGCCTGAGACGGGAGAACTGCTGTTATTAACAATGTCGTAATAATCGTATCTTATGACTTTTGGTATCACGTGACCACACCCTAAATAAATTCTCAACTAATAACGAGTTTCATAAACACTATAAAGTATCATCTCAGATACTTTGCTACAACAAAAAACTAGTCGGCGAAAATAAATATATCCTTTATTGGTTTAATTAACATTATGAACATTGAAGACGAGTCGTTTATTTAGTTTTTTTAGAACATGCTCGTAATTGGATATCTTTGAGACGACGTGAGTGGTTTTGAGTGTATTTTAGCTCTTGGCAAAAACTATAATTTAATTTATTGAATTAGTTGTTTATGAATTTTAGTAAACATAATTTATACTAACTGTTCGATCATTTTGTTGATATGCACTGTTTTTCTTTTGTCATTTATATTGCCTACTAGCTGACCCGCGCAACTTAAACTGCGTGTCTCCAAAAGAAATATTTTTTTCCCATTTCCCTAACATTTTCGGTCGACACCCGGCTCCTGTTGGTCGTAGCGTGGTGTTATATAACCTACAACCTTAACGGGCTATTGAACAAAAAAAGACCTAGCAATATTGGTTCAGCCGTTCACGCGTGTTGTCGTGACCAAGGTAAATACTTACCGTGGTAGGCCGGCTCGACCGGAGTGATACCACGGCCTCTCAGAAAATCGGTGTGAAATAGTGCTTGCGCTGTGTTTCGGCCCGGATACCGGTCCGGATACCGGAGGCCCATACCCCAATCCCTCCCTTTATCTCCCCCTCCCCCATCCTACAAAGGCCGGTAACGCACTTGTGACGCTTCTGTTGTTGCGGGTGTCCATGGGCGGCGGTAATCGCGCATCAGGCGATACGTCAGCTCGTTTGCCCGCCTATTCCATAAAAAAATAAGAATAGGGATTCACTTTATATATATATATTTATTGCATGATTAAGAGATCAAACTACGCAAGACAACAACACTGCAAAGATAAGGAAACTTGAAACAAACCCTATGCGAACCCGTCTGGCGAGCGTGGTTTAGCCACCAAACCACTTTTCTGAGGTGAAGCCTACGTCTATGCAGTTGACTATATTCAGATCATGCGTTAGTTAAAATAAATATTTTTTATAAATAAATAAATATTTCGGACATCTAACACACAACGTCATCTAGTCCCAAGCTAAGCAGAGCTTGTGATATGGGTACTAGACCAACTGATATAAATACGTATATACTTTTTTTGTAAATACATACATATTATACATAGAAAACACCCTAACTCCGAAACAAATAATTGCAGATCATACAAACATTTGGTCCGACCCGGGAATCGAACCCAAGACCTCAAGCACAGCAGTCGCATACGCTACCACTACGCCACCGAGGCAGTTAAAAATTGTATGTTTATTATAAGCCAAGTAAGATAATATGCTTTAATATTTATTAGTAAGTAATAATTTTTAATGTTGACCAATGTTCCGTCAAAAAAAACGATTACATAACTTCCAAACAATTTAAATGCATACATTATCGCATTCGGTAACATATCATAACACAAGGTAACGCGGATATATAAATAAATGTATGTACATTGTGTATAATATATTTATCATCTATTATGTCACCCGAAGGTGATGAATGGAGGTAACTGTACAAATACTGACAGAAACCTTCAATTACAACTTGTATGTAAATTATGTCCACAATCGCCCACGCGTGGCCTTGCATCGTGTGTAGAATTAATATAGATTTTATGTTGTGAACAAACAATGCTAGCAATACAATGTGCTTTAATTATGTACCTACATACTTGGATTAACAAATATTTAGGTTTGTGTTACTGATTCTCAAGACGAGTACTCGAATATAGATGTAGGCGTAAATTATACAGTTCCTGCCGTTTCTTTCACTCTTTTTTTATGAGTGAGCTTGTCAAAGTGACTCTACTCAGCCAGACGGAAAACATGAGCCAAATCCAAGAGTGACTCTTGTAGACATGTATTCATAAACTTAGTAAATAAGTATTATTTCAAAGATTATTAAACTCCTCCGATGAGTAACGTTTGTAGTATATGATGTTATATCCACAATGTCCTTAGTGTATATGTAATTAATGAATATATTGTACAAATAACTGACAACAGACCCTACTTAGTGGGCGCTGCGAGGCGACCGTCGGTCATTGTTATTCAATGAACTAAGTATGGCCAGCTGTTTTATAGAACAAGTAAAAAAACAATTTTATTATGCTTCAATATCACAAATTTGATTTACTTTTGCTAGTGGAAAATATAAGTTTTGTTTAATAAGTGGAATTTTGATATGAACAGAGTCGACGGTATTTAATGGAATGTGCGCTACTGACAAGAAACATTTTGATCTACTTAGTTATAAAAGGTGTGTAGGTTTGTTTGCCGAAATGTCAAGGTTTAGTAACAGGTAGTATTATTATCGGAATTCGTAATTACTTACAACGACAGTTTTTTTATTTACACATTGTTATAAGAAGTAAGGTGCCGTAGTATGCTGTCGGAGTAGGGAGAGGTTGACTCCATAGGTGGCTTAGTAGCTAAAGCGGTCGCCACGCCGTTTTCTATAGCTCTAAGTGTAGTGGGTTCAAACCCCACATGGGACAACACTATGTGTGATATACAATTAGTTGACCTGAGTGTAGATGTTCTTTGTGTCCGTTACATATGTTTGTAAAGTCCTCCGCGACACGGGATGTATCATGCTCCTAATGTGGGAGTTGTCTTTTGAAAGAAAGGTTAGATGCAGCACTTCTGACCGTGGGAGAACCATGCTTCAGTATAGATACCATCACCAAGTAGATAATGTTACCAGAAACCCAAAACAAATAAAACATTGAAACCTGTTGAATCGTTATGAAAAATTTACCACTAGACGATCACAACTTGATAATTAACCTTGAAAGGTTTGTCTCAGGTGTTACTATCATCATTTAATAGTCTACTGTTCGATATACCTAAGCCTTTTTTTTAGAAAGATTTTTGCCTTATATACCTGTAGTTACGTTGGCCATACTGGTATATGGTTTATGTGTTTTCCTTGCCACTACCTACCCTACCCTCAATGATGTTCTCTTGCAAAGTTTGGTCACACGTAAAGAGTGATTAAAACTAATTTAACAATTAGTATGCAATTAGTCAGAGCACGTGGGCGATTTTTATGAATGAACTCACAAACCTTGGCATAGTTATATAAACATTCATACGCACCATGCGTTTGTTAGTTATAGATTATGGTGTACATTGTGTTGGACGAAAATATTCTAGGAATTAGTACACAACAGATGTTCAAATATTGTGTTTAGGTAAATAGTTTTTATGGACTACTAGTTTTTGCTCGCGGCTCCGCCCGCATGTATGTCCCTTATTGCGGTAAAGAGTATATTCTTTCTCAAGAATCAAAGTATATCTATGCCAAATGTCATTTAATTCAATGCAGTGGTTTATCCATGAAATCGTAAAAGACATAAAGACAGACAGAGTTACTTTGGAATCTATACTATTATAATTTAATATTATAAAGCTGAAGAGTTTGTTTGTTTGGAAGCGCTAATCTCAGGAACTGCTGGTCCGATTTGAAAAATTATTTTAGTGTTGGATAGTACATTTATCGAAGAAGACTATAGTGATATAGCCTATAGGTAAGATCATCACGCTAAGACCAATAGGAGCGGAGCACCAATGAAGAATGTTACTAAAACGGGAGAAAATTATTACGCTACGGGCAATAGGAGACGTAAACGACGTTGCGTGGGTCAGCTAGTTTATAATATAAGTCTATACTTCTAGAATCCATATTCTACTTCTGTTGAATAATTCACTTTATCCGGAACCCAAGGATGATATGATGAACTAGAGACTGAATCCTCTCCTACTCCTGTTGTCTCTTACACCAGATTTGAATAGTATCTATCTAAAAGACCAATGTTCGAGATAGTTTAAGGAAGGTTAAAGAATATTGAAACCCACACGAATCTGGAGCTGTTAAGCTTTCCCTCAACGCAACTCATGTGCCACAAAATTCGTTGCCGATGTTTTCATGTACGATTCAATTCATGTTTCATCTAAAAGTCAGTTAGATGCTCGGTTTCCATTCAGGGCCTGGGCCTGCAGTCTCGACATAGATAGCATAACGATCGTAAACTAACGATCGATAAATGTTTACGAATATTTTCGCTTGCCGTAACGATCTTAATCACAAGGGCAAGTCTCTACTCATAAATTATCGTGCAAAATCGTAAAGGACTGCAGTCTCGACATAGATAGCGATCGTTAATGATTGTTACGTGTTACTATATTGTATGTTGTACTGTTTTGTAGCAAAAATAAATGGTTTAAATGGTTTTTAAATGGTTAAAGTTGCGAATTCGGTAGCTAATTCATATCGATAATTTTTTAACGATTTTTGGTAGTCTCTACCGTTGCAACTATCGATTTTCATCGGTATCGTATCGAATTTGCTGTCAATTTAACGACAGTCTCAAATCGCTTATCGAGGCATTTTGGCAGCCCGCTAACTCGATAAGTATTCGAAAAGGATCGTTAACTGTGAAATATTATAAAAATATAAATTGTATGAAGATACATATTTATCAGATTGTAATAATATCTTTTGCAAGTGTAGTGCACTAATTTATAATATTAATTGTACATAATGGCGGAGGTTTATTTGACTTATCAATGATAACAATTGATTCAGAATGTTGCAAGGATATAAATATGTGTCCTATTAAAAAATGACAATTTAAATGTATTTTGGATTTAAAACTATAAATAAAAACTTGAGAGGTGTCAAGGGACACCCGGATGGAACGAAGTTTATATATATACATATCCCTATACCTATGCCTACGCCTACGCCTATACCTATGTCCATACCTATATCTATACCTATACCTATATCTATACCTATACCTATACCTATATCTATACCTATACCTATACCTATACCTATACCTATACCTATACCTATACCTATACCTATACCTATACCTATACCTATACCTATACCTATACCTATACCTATACCTATACCTATACCTATACCTATACCTATACCTATACCTATACCTATACCTATACCTATACCTATACCTATACCTATACCTATACCTATACCTATACCTATACCTATACCTATACCTATACCTATACCTATACCTATACCTATACCTATACCTATACCTATACCTATACCTATACCTATACCTATACCTATATCTATACCTATACCTAAACATTTACCTATTCTTATTTTTGGTATGCTACTACTATTAAAAATGCGCATAAAATACGCAAATTATTTTAGAAATAATCAAACAATCAAATTTAGAAAAACAACAAATCTGAAAATAAATGCAAAAAGCCAACATCACTTTACAACTTTGCTTCCAAAATGTCAAACTATAGATAGGATTTTTGTTAACTTAGCGACGTCCCTGTTTACGATTTTGCACGGTAATTCATGAGTAGAGACTTGCCCTTGTGATTAAGATCGTTACGGCAAGCGAAAATATTCGTTAACATTTATCGATCGTTAGTTTGAAATTTTGGAAGCAAAATGGTGCCACGTACAATATCTTGCTTAATTTTAGGGAAGTATTTTAATGTTTCTATTAATTATATTTATTTAACTTGATATTTATAAGGTATAGGTATGGGTATAGGTATGGGTATGGGTATGGGTATAGGTAAGGGTTAGGAATAGGTATAGGTATAGGTATAGATATAGGTATAGGCGTAGGCATAGGTATAGGGATATGTATATATATAAACTTCGTTCCATCCGCGTGTCCCTTGACACCTCTCAAGTTTTTATTTATAGTTTTAAATCCAAAATACATTTAAATTGTAATTTTTTAATAGGACACATATTTATATCCTTGCAACATTCTGAATCAATTGTTATCATCGATAAGTCAAATAAACCTCCGCCATTATGTACAATTAATATTATAAATTAGTGCACTACACTTGCAAAAGATATTATTACAATCTGATAAATATGTATCTTCATACAATTTATATCTTTATAATATTTCACAGTTAACGATCCTTTTCGAATACTTATCGAGTTAGCGGGCTGCCAAAATGCCTCGATAAGCGATTTGCGACTGTCGTTAAATTGACAGCAAATTCGATACGATACCGATGAAAATCGATAGTTGCAACGGTAGAGACTACCAAAAATCGTTAAAAAATTATCGATATGAATTAGCTACCGGATTCGCAACTTTAACCATTTAAAAACCATTTAAACCATTTATTTTTGCTACAAAACAGTACAACATACAATATAGTAACACGTAACAATCATTAACGATCGCTATCTATGTCGAGACTGCAGTCCTTTACGATTTTGCACGATAATTTATGAGTAGAGACTTGCCCTTGTGATTAAGATCGTTACGGCAAGCGAAAATATTCGTAAACATTTATCGATCGTTAGTTTACGATCGTTATGCTATCAGAGTCTCGACATAGATAGCGATCGTTAAAGTTGCGAATTCGGTAGCTAATTCATATCGTTAACTTTTTAACGATTTTTGGTAGTCTCTACCGTTGCAACTATCGATTTTTATCGGTATCGTATCGTTTTTGCTGTCATTTTGGCAGCCTGCTAACTCGATAAGTATTCGAAAAGGATCGTTAACTGTGAAATATTATAAAAATAGAAATTGTATGAAGATACATATTTATCAGATTGTAATAATATAAATACATACATACATATTTCGGACATCTAACACACAACGCCATCTAGTCCCAAGCTAAGCAGAGCTTGTGTTATGGGTACTAGACAACTGATACAAATACATATTTTTTTTTTTTTTGTAAATACATACTTATTATACATAGAAAACACCCAAACTCCGAAACAAATATTTGTAGATCATACAAACATTTGGTCCGACCCGGGAATCGAACCCGAGACCTCATGATCAGCAGTCGCACACGCCAACCGCGAGACCAACGAGGCAGTTTATTTTGCATCAGTATATTTTGCAAGTGTAGTGCACTAATTTATAATATTAATTGTACATAATGGCGGAGGTTTATTTGACTTATCAATGATAACAAATACCTATACCTATGCCTATACCTATACCTATACCTATACCTATACCTATACCTATACCTATACCTATACCTATACCTATACCTATACCTATACCTATACCTATACCTATACCTATACCTATACCTATACCTATACCTATACCTATATCTATACCTATACATTTACCTATTCTTATTTTTGGGTATGCTACTACTATTAAAAATGCGCATAAAATACGCAAATTATTTTAGAAATAATCAAACAATCAAATTTAGAAATACAACAACAAAAAAATGCAAAAAGCCAACATCACTTTACAACTTTGCTTCCAAAATGTCAAACTATAGATAGGATTTTCGTTAACTTAGCCACGTCCCTGTTTACGATTTTGCACGGTAATTCATGAGTAGAGACTTGCCCTTGTGATTAAGATCGTTACGGCAAGCGAAAATATTCGTTAACATTTATCGATCGTTAGTTTAAAATTTTGGAAGCAAAATGGTGCCACGTACAATATCTTGCTTAATTTTAGGGAAGTATTTTAATGTTTCTATTAATTATATTTATTTAACTTGATATTTATAAGGTATAGGTATAGGTATGGTTGTAGGTATAGGTATGGGTATGGGTATAGGTATAGGTATAGATATAGGTATAGGCGTAGGCGTAGGCATAGGTATAGGGATATGTATATGTATATATATAAACTTCGTTCCATCCGGGTGTCCCTTGACACCTCTCAAGTTTTTATTTATAGTTTTAAATCCAAAATACATTTAAATTGACATTTTTTAATAGGACACATATTTATATCCTTGCAACATTCTGAATCAATTGTTATCATTGATAAGTCAAATAAACCTCCGCCATTATGTACAATTAATATTATAAATTAGTGCACTACACTTGCAAAAGATATTATTACAATCTGATAAATATGTATCTTCATACAATTTATATTTTTATAATATTTCACAGTTAACTATCCTTTTCGAATACTTATCGAGTTAGCGGGCTGCCAAAATGCCTCCATAAGCGATTTGCGACTGTCGTTAAATTGACAGCAAATTCGATACGATACCGATGAAAATCGATAGTTGCAACGGTAGAGACTACCAAAAATCGTTAAAAAATTATCGATATGAATTAGCTACCGAATTCGCAACTTTAACCATTTAAAAACCATTTAAACCATTTATTTTTGCTACAAAACAGTACAACATACAATATAGTAACACGTAACAATCATTAACGATCGCTATCTATGTCGAGACTGCAGTCCTTTACGATTTTGCACGATAATTTATGAGTAGAGACTTGCCCTTGTGATTAAGATCGTTACGGCAAGCGAAAATATTCGTAAACATTTATCGATCGTTAGTTTACGATCGTTATGCTATCTATGTCGAGACTGCAGGCCCAGGACGAATAAGTTAGCAATGCGCTCGATAGCTCGTTTCATTTCGTGTGTATTATAGGCGGTCCACACTACAACACACACAACACTACGCAATTTAACTGTGCAGTTCGTTTGTGCAGTTTTATCGTACGTGTGGACGGAAATTGGCTCAAATTTTTTGAGAAATATCTGAGCCAATTTCCGTCCACATCAGATGTTTGTAATTATAAATAACAATACCTATTTATTAAAAGCTGATTCGTGTTTAAATCATACATATCATTAAACAGTTCTATTTATTTAAAGAAGACATCTTGACCGGATTTCCGATGAACATAATATATGTTTACAAACTCAGAAACAAACATCCGAGAAGTAATAACCGAAGCATTCAATCAATGTTCATTGTGTTGAAGCTATAAATGATCCGTAAATTAGGAACATCGTAAAATTTTAACATTACGGCGTAATACCATGATAACCACATTGTTTGTGGGATATAGGCAATGAGTTTGGATATTAGCCAGGAGTTTGACTCGGACAATGGTCTGTGGGAACATGTTGTTAAAAATAGTCATTTTGTAACTTTTCCATTGTCCATGTGGTGTTTCCAACTGTTTGCAACTCTTCAGAAGATCGCCAACTTTTGTTTCCACTGTGTCTACACCGAGTCGCCAACAATTTGAAAAACAATCCAACTAAGCGTCTCCACAAAGCCAATAAATATTTGCAATAAGCTTAGTCTTTTGATGATTACCGCCAAAAACAGAAACACGGTTCCCAACTATTGTTGACAATTTTTGTTGGCAACACAAGGAAATTACAGAAACTTTTTTCATCAACACGTGTTGAAAACACAAAAGTTGCTAACTTTTGTTCGGTGGAGACTCGGCTTAAGAGCTTAGAAATATTCCAAAAACGAAGTTGCGCAGATCAGCTAGAGAGTAATAAGTAGATATACATACAGTACAGTAGATACATATAATCATTTACTTAGTATTAATATTAACGAACTTTTATTAAAGTGTTATGTGTCAGTCTAAAGTATTTTTTATGCCGTATTTTTTTTAATTGTTCGCTGTAGATAATTTAATAAATTACTCAAACGTGTCCAGATGCATGCTCGTTTGTACGTGCGTCCAAGTTTTTACAGCCAAACACTTTCAAAACAAATGTTTTGATTTATTACATTGTCTTTCTGGTAATGTAGCTGCACATAATAATGAATAGTGACCCGATTTCGCTCTTTTTTACAACAAATTATTTACAAATAATTATAAAAAAATCTGTGGTAGTGTTTTAGTAAAATGAGACGGAAGGGTGTAACAATTTTAAAAGACAACTGCTGCACTAGATTCCTGTGTCACGGGGGACTTTACAAGCATACATGAAACGAACAGAAAGAACACCCCGACTCAGAATAATAGTTAGTGGATTTCACCGAAAGTTTTGCTCCAGGTGAGGTTTGAACCAACAATACTCTAGGCGGCGAGGGACCGCCATCATTTGGCCAATGGATGCGCGCGGCGCTAGATTTGACCGTCATCATATCCGTAAATGTTAAATGTTATTACCAAGGTGAATTATCAGATATGTGACTTCTCATAAATTCCTTAAAATATAGTCGAGTGTGATCTCTGTGTCACTTGTCACGAGTGTCACTTTAAAACTTACAAGGTGCATTTTGGGTGTAAATTTTTGTGTTTATAGTGTACTAGCTTTTGCTCGCGGCTCCGCCTGCGTGTTTGTCGGTTATCGCAGCAAAGAGTAGCCTATGTCCATCCTCAAGAATCAAAGTATCTTAACGCCAACTTTCATTGAAATCGGTGCAGCGGTTTGGCCGTGAAAGCAGGACAGACAGACGGAGTTACTTTCGCATTTATAATAAATAGGTATGGAAGTATGGATTACACTTCTATCTATACTTATAATAAAAATGTAACAGGTCCAATTCTGTACATGAATAATAGTTTAAAAAAAAATTTGGAGGTCTCTCTATTATCGATACTGAAGCCAAAACTGTAATTTTTTTCATTTTTGTCTGTCTGTCTGTCTGTCCGTCTGTCTGTCTGTGTCTTGGCCGCGCATCACGCCGATACTACTGAATGGATTCAAATTAAAATTGGCATGATTTGAGTTCATACTACGAGGTAGGACATAGGATACTTTTTATCCCGAAATTCAAAACGGTTTCCTGGAGAGAGGGGATGAAAGTCAAAATATGTACTTAGTTGTAATTCAATAACACATAGTCCGATTTCATTCATTTTTTTTTGCTAGAAAGTAAAAAAAAATAGATAACGGGAATTGTCTTTTTTTTGTCCGCGACTGTACACTGCCTGTGGGATGCTGAGACAGATATGTAAATATGTCGGTACGAAGTTCGCCGGGTCGGCTAGTGTGAAATAAAATAAAATGAAAATATAGGTGATACAAAATACGAGTAAAATGGCTAGTTCAAAGTAACTGCGTCGGTTTCGTAGCTATCTGTCACAGAGATCGAGCTATATTTTAAGGACGGTACAAAGTGTACAATGCAGCTCGCATTGTTCTTTTTTTTTGTTTATCGAATAGGGGCAAACGAGCAGACGTATTGCTTGATGGTAAGCGACTACCGCCGCCCATGGACACCCGCAACACCAGAGGCGTCACAAGTGCGTTTCCAGCCTTTGGGGGATGGGGGATAGATTGGGGTATGGGCCTCCGGTATCCTCACTCAGTGAAACACAGCGCAAGTGCTGTTTCACACCGGCCGGCCCATGCATGCCGAAGCGTGACTCTCCCACGGTAAGTCCTATAGTTCCTTAGGTTTAAAACCTATTGAGTTGTAACCCTTTTGTCGGTCACCAGGGCTGTGAACTGTACTGTGCTAAAATCTTTTATTCAGACCTAACATAGCTTGGAATGGAATACATCTATTACAAATAAATAAAACTGTATTGTCTGTTTATAATTTCAAACAGCTTTTTACTAAATACATATCAAAAGAAATATGTTATTTACATAAAAAACCAGATTTTTTTATCTGTCTGTTTGTTCTGGTTAATCTCTAGAATGGCTGGACCGATTTTGACGGGACTTTCACTGACAGTTAGCTGATGATATAAAGAGTAATTTAGACTAGCTTCGTAATATTGTACCTTTACAACAATAACGGCGGGTAACACCATGTTGGTCTCAGCTAGTCTATATCTATACTAATATTATAAACGCGAAAGTTTGTAAGTATGGATTGATGTTTGTTACTCTTTCACGCAAAAACTACTGAACGGATTTGGATGAAACTTTACAATAATATAGCTTATACACCAGAATAACACATAGGCTACTTTTTGCCGCGATAACCGACATATACGCGGGCGGAGCCGCGGGCAACAGCTAGTACATAAATATATCTATACTTCTAATAAAAATGTAACAGGTCAAATTCTGTACATTAAAGATATTTTGAAAATTTTTTTTGGAGGGCGCTCTATTATCGATACAGAAGCCAAAACTGTAATTTTTTTCATTTTTGTCTGTCTGTCTGTCTGTCTGTCTGTATCTTGGCCGCGCATCTCGCCGAAACTACTGAATGGATTCAAATGAAACTTGGCATGATTTGAGTTCATACTCCGAGGTAGGACATAGGATACTTTTTATTCCGAAATTCCGGACGGTTTCCCTGTGAGGGGGGATGAAAGTCAAAATGTGTAATTAATTGTAATTCATTAACGAGTAGTCCGATTGCAATAATTCTTTTTTTGATAGAAAGGAGATACTCTGAAGATTGTAGCATTAATTATTTAATTTATCACAATCTCTCTATCTATTGGAAAAAAAAATATAAAGAATTTATCATTACGAAATACAACATGTAGCGACATCTTTTGGAAGTCATGCGTAATTAATAACACTTTGATTAATATATCGTGGAATAATCGTAGAACGTATTACGTATAATTCGGTGTAGCATAAAGTATTTGATTTATCGCAATCTCTCTATCCATAGGAAAAAGAATATCTATATCTCTCTGTAGACGTTGAATCTGTGTGTTTGGTTGTGCCCGCATGACTTAAATATTCAAAATAATCGTGGGAACGTTTTATGCACAAGCATTGTGATTAATGTGGTATGTAGTTAGTATTTGATAGGTAGGTATTTGTTTTATGTTCTCTCTTTCCATAGAAAGGGTTGTTTGAAATTTAATTGAAAAATTTCTTTGCTTAAAACAGCGACATCTTTTGGAATCAAGTAACTAACTTTAAAATAGGTACGTTATATGATTACTCTTTTTAACGTATAATAAAAATGTAACAGTTCAGTTCTGTACATTAAAGAAATTTATATGATTTTTTGGGAGGGCTCTCTAATCGATACTGAAGCAATTACATTTTCTTGAAAATTGTTTCTGTGCTTAAAACAGCGACATCTTTTGGAATCAAGTAACTAACTTTAAAATAGATACGTAATATGATTACTTTTAAACGCATAAGAAAAGTGTATAAGATCAATTCTGTACATTAAAGAAATTTAGATTTTTTTGGGAGGATGCTCTTATTGATACTGAACCAAAAACTAGAATGCCATAAACGTTAAATGGTCATTTATATTTATGATATTTATTTTAAGTTTAAAATACTTATAATAATAATAAAAATAATAATATAATTTTTATTTGCTTAAATGTGGTACAAAAAGATGGTAAAAAATAAAAATAAAATATGCACGAAACACATTTCACCAGTAATAGGCATGCAAATTTAGTGTTGAAGTCTTTCGTTTGTACGAAAGACTGCTTTAATAACTATTTCAGCAATAGTTATTAAATTGCTAAACCTATATTAATTGCTAATTAGCAATAACGAATTAACTAAATCAGAATCAATTTAAAAAGATTACGTGTAACACTTTGAAAATACATACAAGAACTACTTAATAAATTCAATACACACCTACAATGCATTTCTAAAATGATAAGACGGACACGAATTTTTTTGTAGGAATTCCTTAACGGAGTAATAACTGTTTTCTACCAACCATTTTCTAAGAACAACACAAAACTTATTGAGTGGTAGGTCAGTTATCCACTTGGGTATTGTGTTGTATATTAGGGGAGCCATATAGGTACACACAATTTCGTCTAAATAGTTCGATTCTATAAATATTACTTGGTATTATAATATTTCTTCGGTATTTTTAACCGACTTCCAAAAGGAGGAGGTTCTCAATTTCATCGGTATATTTTTTTTAACCGACTGCCAAAAGGATGAGATTCTCAATTTCATCTGTATATTTTTTTTTATGTATGCACACGGATTATTCCGTCAATTTGTGGACCGATTTTGGAAATTATTTTTGTATTCGAAAGGGTATGCTCCCCATGTGGTCCCATGGCCACTATATCAGGATTTGATGATGGGATCCTAAGGAAATCGAAGGAAACCCTCAAATTTATGTAAGCGCCTGCAATGAAGTTAAAGCAATTGTCTGCATGCCTTCATATTCTGTAGACATCATTTAATTTCATAATATATAAAACGGGTCTTAACGATATCAGAGTTAACCTCAGATAGTCAGTTTACCTCAAATCACTTGAATTATAGTAACCTATAGAAGATAGTCCATTTGAGATTTTATTACAAAAAAATACCTGAAGTTCTTTCGATTTTATACAGCATGTATGTTACCTTTAGTCGTATTCTTTCAAGTTATATAAGTGAAATGATGACGAGAGACTTGAGAAAGACTAAAAAGTGAAAAATAAAAAAAACTTCGTTTAAAAAAACCGAACCGAAAAAACTAAAAAGTACCATATAACTTAATTTGTATGTGCTACCTATTCATAGGTTTGAAGTCAGTGCCAAGCCAAAATGTAATAGTAGGTACCGCACTCGCCGCGCGTGACCTTGAGCGGGATAGCTGCTCTTCGCGTAGAACAAAACAACTGAAGCGTCGGTGACGTCGTTGACGTTCGTCTCGAAATGTACCGAGTGTGATACCTACTATTACATTTGGCTTGGCACTGACTTTAAACCTAGGTAGCACATGCAAATTAAGTTAACTGATACTTTTTAGTTTTTGAAGTCAGTTTTTTTAAACGAAGTTTTTTTTAGGATTTTTAAATAATTTTTAAATAGTTTAAAATAGTCTTTTGTAGATACTAATTGGTTTTCTCGGTATTTTTAGAATTTTGTAAGGTTATAGCATAGGTACCTAGGTACCTATAATTTACTTTTTTATAGGATTTTGTTAGGTTATTGGTATAGGCATAGGTAAGCAGATGTTTTTCGTTGCAAATATTTAATTACTTATTTGTTGGTGTTTTAATTTCGTTTAGTAAGTTGTAGATACCTTCCATTTTTTTCGTTGAATTAGTTGTAGATACTTAATTAATTTAGTTTTATTTACGCTTTGAAAATAAGCTTCATTCGTTATGTCTAATTTTTCATTTAACTGTAGTGATAAATTTAACATTGTTTTTCGTATTCGATTTTATCACATCACACTAATTTATAAAAGCTAATGTTTGTGAGGGTGTATGTTTGTTACTTCATCACGCAAAAAGCACTGGACGGAATTGGATGAAACTTTACAGTAATATAGCTTACTAGCTGTTGCCCGCAGCTTTGCTCGCGTGGAAGTTGATTATTTACAATATATTTAATTAAAACTGTGTAAGTATGTATGAATAATTTATTCTTGTTTTTAAACGTACCTATTTATTTATTTTTATTCAATAGCCCATTAAAAAGGATTTCATACTAACGTTCGACCCTTATTTTTACCCCTTTAGAAATAGAATTCCCATAAATGATGATATGGGTATTAATTTATTTGTACTTAAAAGCCTAAGGACAAAGTTTCAGGCTACTAAATTAAAAATGACTGACTTCCAAACTAATCTACTTACGACATTTTAACACCTAATTCACCCCTTAGGGGTAGAAATATCATTTATGAGATTTCCTTTTGAGGGCGCTCTGGTTCCCTGGTTTCTAGAACCCGAGACGGTGTGCGGTTTTTAGTCGGTTCGAGTCCGACATAACCACCAGTTGGTGATATCCGAGGGAATTTCCGCACAAAAAAAGGGGTAGATATAATATCCAGAGACACTTAGTATCTACGCGTTTTTAACTATTAGCCCAAAGATATTTTTTCATGTTTCTAACTTAAAAAAGACGGACTTCCATACAAACTTTCAACCCCTATTTCACCCTCTTACGGGTAGAATATTGGGAAACGCTTAAATACGCATCTCCTATTTTTTTATCAATAGCCCTAAAATAAATTTTCATGTTTCTAACTTCAAAACTGACGGACTTCTAGACTAATCCGCTTACGAAATGTCAATGCCTATTTCATCCCTTCAGCGTAGAATATCGAGAAAGGCCTAAATACGTATCTATTCATTTTTAATCAGTAGCCCTAACCAAAAGAAAAGTTTCATGTTTCTAATTTAAAAATGACGAAGTTCCAAACAAAGTTCAACCCCTATTTCACCCCCTTAGGGGTAGAATATTAGGAAACGTTGAAATACATATCTACAAATTTTTATAAGTAACCCAAAAATAAAGTTTCATATTTCTTAAATAGCCCTAAAATAAACTTTCATGTTTTTAACTTCAAAAATGACGGACTTCCAGACTAACCTACATACAAAACGTCAACCCCTATTTCACCCTTAAGGAGTAGAATATCCGCTCTATCTATCAGAAACGCTTAAATACGTGTTTACTCATTTTTAATCAGTAGCCCAAAAATAAAGTTTCATGTTTCTAACTTAAAAAATGACGGACTTCCATACAAACTTTCAACCCCTATTTCGACCCCTTGGGGGTAGAAATTTCAAAATTCCTTCCTTAATGGGTATCTACTTAATGAAATGATCATACACACCAAATTTTGTATTCCCAAGTTTAATAGTTTCCGCTCGGCGATGATGAATCAGTCAGTCAGTCAGTCAGTCAGGACATGTTATTTTATAAGTAAAGAAGATACATCAGAGTAACACATAGGTTACTGTTTGCCGCGATAACCGACATACACGCGGGCGGAGCCGCGGGCAACAGCTAGTGCTAAATATATTGTAAATATTTACATTTTAGGAACGTTTCTCTCTTTTTAGTGTTTTGTTTATATTTATTTACTTTTATTTCGTTCTGACGTCTATTTAATGTTTGTACAGAAAACTGAGTTGATGTTTATGTCTTGTTATGATTATCTTCTGTAATAAAACTGTTTAAAGTAAATTAATAAAATGTATATTATTCTAACGATAATCTGCGTTCTTATTTTATACTATAATGTGTTTATACCGTATGTTAATGGACATATTTTCTTGTTTACTGAGTGAATTCACTAAGAGAATACTGTTCCTAGAATGTAATAAAAAAAATGTCATACAGAAGTTATTTTAATTGCTTCACTATTGTATTAGGTTTGTAACCTCTAGTAATAGTTGTAAGTTTAATTTATATCTAAATAATTATAAACAACAAACAAGAAAAAAAACTTTTTTTATATGAGTGGCCCGTCAATATGACTGTACTGTGCCTGATGGAAAGCATCAGCAAAATCCAAGAGTGGTGGTCACCATACTCATTGCGAATGCAGACAATGCAGTATGGTGACCCACACCATGGCGGCCTAGTGATGCTTCTGCATCTTTTAGTCTAGTCAACAAGTGTGGAACTTGGTGACTAGACTATTTGGTCTCCGGTCTCGCACTCACCAACGAAACACGACAGCACGAACGCTGTCAGTTTACGTTGATCTTCTGTGCGAGGGTAGTACCGCCCCGGTCGAGCCGGCCCGTTCGTGCTGAAATCAGCGTGGCTCTACTACCTTACCTTACCTTTGGATATAATATTATCTTAGATCCTCAATTTTTTTAAATACCCAATGTCTGTGAAAAGAAATCCAGTCAAATCTATTACACTGTCAGTAGCCCCTCTTATAAAAATTTCAGAACTTAAATCCTAATTCTTGTAACAATAATTTGATAACAAGTAATATTGAAAAAAAACAAGTGTGATATTTACATTATTTACAGAACGAATCCGGGTGGATCGACTCTGTTGAACTTTATTCTTGAATCTTGTGTTTACCTGTGAACAAAAACAGAAACTGTTAGGTAAATTCAATTTTTCCACAACTAATTAGGAAAGCAAACATGCGACTAGTCTGATGGTGAGCTAGGTTAATTGTATGTTATCCCGGATCGGGCCAAAAGTGTTATTGAGTTTTTCTGATTATAGAAACACTTAATAATAGCTCGGAGTTGGTTTGAACCCCTGGTGCCTCGGAGAGCACGTTAAGCTGTCGGTCGTGCGTCTGATCTCTCCCCGATCGTGGAATAACCGTCCCATCGGATTATGAGAGTGAGGGAACAAAGAGTGCACCTGTGTTTGCGCGCACACTTGTGCACTATAATATCTCCTGCGTAGTTGGCTGGTCTCCGTTGAGACTGGCTGCCGTGGCCGTAATCGACTAGGAGAACATTATTAAATTAAATTATGTTATTTTTTTAAAGAAAATTGACGATAGATAAAATTTGAAAAAAAAATACGCAAGTTCATATTGAAAGAAAAGCATCTCTCTCACACCTATTCAACAGTCAACCGCCTCGACTGTCTGGGAATTTCAACGCATAGCCTCCCAAAAAATATAACTTGAAAGATATGCGGTTCAACTCCTTATAAGAAATATGTACATGATTGCAGTATAGATAACTAGGTAAATTGCAATTTGAGTAATCAGTAAAGTAAAAAATTTGTTTTTTTTCAATACTATAAGAAAGAAGTCGTTCCTACATCATTTATCGAGTCAACCACCTTTAAATAATCATGCCATTGATACTCATGCAGCATTTAAACCAGTGTTTCATGAAACCTACGCAAAGCCGGTATGATGTCATCAACCAGTCGCTAAATATAGGTGCAACCTTCATGCACTGATACTCTTTAAGTCGTCAGGTCAGTGTGACCATACTTGGTCTGATGCAGTTTTAATACAGGCTTTAAATATGATGAGAATGTCAACGAGTGTCCATCAAATGAGAAAATGTAAACCTTTAGTTTAAGAAACTTAAATAGGGCATATATCTTGTCCAGATGGTGTCTTAACGACATAAGGAACCTACCCAGATACACAGAATTTAATTGGCATCAAAGTTCACGCAATCTACAAGTAGATTGCTACATTGTTTAAAATGCGAAATAAAAAAAAAACAACTTTTTTGAAGATGTCTTGTTTCTCACTGGCTGTGTGAATGGGATATAGTGATTTTAAATGTTGATCTCATTTTTATCATATATGAAACTAGCGGCCGCTTGCGACTTCGTACGCGTGGAGTTAGTTATTTGCACATTTTTTTTATACTTAAATACCATTTAAAATCCTTCTGTCATAATTACTTTTACTTCAATAACATTGAACTTTCATACAAACTATCATTCCCCGTTTTAACCCCAAGAGGGGGTTTATTTCTAAAGATATATTATAAGTACACTTTCACACCATCTATAGAACATACATTCTAAATTTCAAGTCTCTTACTTCAAAAATATAGGACTTTCATACAAACGTCTAACCCCCGTTTTACCCCCTTAGGGGTAGAGTTTCGTAAAATCCGTTCTTAGCGGATGTCTACACCCTATAAGGAACCTTCCTGCCAAATTTCAAGTTTGTAGGTGTTATAGTTTCTGAGATTTCGTGATTAATAAGTGAGTGGTATTTCGCTTTTATATATATAGATATTCACTCTTGGAAATAGGTTTTTACGTCAGTCTTATATCTGAGGAGAATGTTTCTGAGTTTAAAAGTAAAATTTTCCTCAATGGATACATTCAAAGAGAAACAATTACCTGAGCTATAATTTTTGTAGTGAAGAAATGGAAGAGAAAAGTATTTAATAAAAAAAAAAAAAAAAATTGAACTTAAATAGTCATTAAACTATTTCAGTCAATAACTTCTTTGAAGAACATTGTCTTTTTTACGATATATGTGGGCAACAGCAGTATTAGACAGTATTCAGGCACTTACAGTAATATCATAAGAAGCAAAGTTATTATCTTACTTTAGGAATACGAAAACAAAAACATGTTTTGAAATTAGTTAATTAACAGAACGTTTATCGTAAACAGACACTGCTTTGAGCACAAGACAATGAATCTATTTCTGAAGACATATTAAATTATATAGTAGTAATACAGTAGTAAACGTACAGTACAGTAGTAGTAAACTACACTTTATAGAGACTGAAACACAATGTTACACGGCCAGGCAAATGGTACCTCATCATCATCTTTAACAACTATTAAAACAGCTTTCAAGGTAGTAGAGCCACGCTGATTTCAGCACGAACGACCCGGCTCGACCGGGTCGGTATTACCCTCGCACAGAAAATCAACGTAAAATGACAGCGATCGTGCTGTCGTGTTTCGTTGGTAAGTGCGAGACCGGAGGCCCAATGATGCAGAAGCATCACTAGCCCGCCATGGTGTGGGTCACCATTTTGCATTGTCTGCATTCGCAGTATGGTGACCACCACTCTTGGATTCTGCTTATGCTTTCCATCAGGCAGAGTAGAGTCATTTTGGGAAGGCCAAACTTAAAAAAAAAAACCTGTATCGATATAGGAAGGAAGTTTTGATGTACTATAACTATACTATGCTGGGCAAACACGTTCGTTACAAGTTGTCCTTCTGTTTGTAATGCGCGTAGTGTGCTCCCTTAGCCGACTCCAACTACCTGACCTTGCTCGTATGTAGTTTTAAATAGATTTCAAAAAAAAAATCGATTCGATCTTTAATCGATTCGTTTGTATATTTTTTTATTTCTTATCATAGAATTTCATCATTTTTAAAATACCATAACATATTTTTTATACTGCTCGGTCCGAAAATAACGATGCCATTTAAACTGAAAAAAAAAATCCAGCCAGCCAGCACTAGTAGTCTAGTCGACGAAGAACGCAAAGTGTAATAAAACCAAATACGGATATAAGATGGCACAAGGAAATCCTATATCTACTAAGCGCAACTTAGTAACTTTACTTGCTACCAAACATAGGCTCCCGGACATTCTTAACGTAATTGCACTGTTCCTAGACGAATGCGAAATGAAACATAAATGCATTTGAATGAAACAAATAGACTTCTTCGCGTGACCACTGCGCTAAAATGTCACGCGATGCATGCTGATGACGTCATTTATTCATTCACTCATTCATCCATTGAACATATACCTTTATGTCATTTAGTCACGAATCTTTAGTGGTAAACAGGTAAAGTGTGATCGCGAAATTCTAATGTAATGCCTCACGCTATTCGCGAATACGAATGGCATTTTCGACCGGATTAGAAATTCTTCTTATTCATGAACGTAATAGCAAAAGATACATTATTTAATTTCTTAAAAATGGTTATAGGATTATTACAATCCCTGAAGTGTAAAAATTAGGGGTGGTATATCGATAATCGATATACACGCGGGCGTAGCCGCCGGCAAAAGCTAGTACCTATCTGATAATTTCCGTCCCTTTAACAAATTCCTAAAACTCTTATAAGATTTATTCATACAAAGTTAAAACACCATAATGTTTACTACACTACTTTCAACGTAATTACTCGGAAACATTATCCTAAAAAGTGTTTACCGTGGGAATCGAACCGGCGACAGTTAGTGGCACATTACATGCTCACCTTTTATTTTCCTTCATTAACCTTCATCTGGGTATAACGAGACTGGCCTACTTCAGTTCCAGAGATTTATGGCGATCGTAACGAGTGTTAATTGATGTGGAAATTAATCTTTATAGTTAGAATTGTTGTTCTCTACGAGTATAATGTATGGGTATATGACTATGGTAATTAATGCCGTTGGGGTATTAAGTCAAATTTAACTATATATCAGCGGGTTGTTTCTGTCTTACTCTGAAGAGTTTAAAAAAGTTAAGTTGAATTAGTAAACGAGGGTTTTGATAAATGTGTTTTTTTATTGGTTCTCATTTTTCTTAAGTTCGGTTTTCTTAAATCATCATCTTCCTCATCCTCCTAGCCTTTATTATTTCTAGGATTAATTGAGGTTAGTGATTATTGGTTCGATTGGTGTATGAAGGGAACAATTAAAATGACAACATTTGCATTACATTTTAACTTCGAAAATAATCTTACAAATAAAATTGAAGTGTACAAAATAAGAGCTTTTCACTAAATGCATATGGAAGTAAGTGTACACGGTACTTATCTACATAAAAAATCAGTTTTTTAAATTTTTATCTATCTGTTTGTCCGTTTCCATTCGTTCCGCCTAATCTCTGGAACGGATGGACCTATTTTGACAGAACTTTTACGGGCAGATAGCTGATGTTATAAGGAGTAACTAAGGCTTCTTTTATTTAAAAAAAAGGCGAATAATACCGCTAGGCGTAGGTATTATTAGTATATATTCAATAAAGCCTAATACAATAACTAGTCTAAGACTATTCCCGCTATATGTCAGGCCGCGAAACTCCAACCAGTTTGTAACAAACACATGCATAAGTATAGTTTTTGCTTTAGAACCGTGAAATGGGTAATGTTAACGAAGATATTATGACAGTTATCTATAACAATTATTGTCATAAATAATTAAGAGATTGCGGTAAATTGTACAGTTAAATAACTGTTGTACGGATTTAGTTTTTTTTTTTTTTTTTTTTATGTTTGGCCCGCCAAAATGACTCTACTCTGCCTGATGGAAAGCATAAGCAGAATCCAAGAGCGGTGGTCACCATGCTCACTGCGAATGCAGACAATGCAGCATGGCGACCCACACCATGGCGGCCTAGTGATGCTACTGCATCTTTTAGTCTAGTCAACAAGTATGGAACTTGTTGACTAGACTAATTGGGTTGAGGAATATTGGAGTATTTGTTCTCTTTTAATATAACTTTAGATTTTTTTAGGTTATGTACATTCTCGCGCTTATAAGTTGAGATGGGGGAGGTATTTTCTTTTACATTTAGACACTAGTTTTTGCCCATGTCTCAGCCTGCGTGTATGTTGGATATCGCGATGTAAATATACCTTTGTCCTTCCTCAGGAATCAATGTATCTCCATGTTGCAGTTCATTAAAATCGGTTCAGCGGTTATTGATTCCACGTACAACCTCTCTCTGCCTTTTCACCTACTGGGATTGTTTTTGATATTATAATAGTTATCCTGGTATTCGAGATGGCTATGAACCTAAAAACTAGACATCATTAAAATCGGTCGAGCCTTTTAAGTTATAAAATATATTGTAACTAACCTGATATTGTGTTATATTAAAATAGATTGAGCATTGCCAAAATGATTGATATCGGGTGCCATGTTTGTTTAAAGCTTTTTAGCATCACATATATATATTTACAGAGTGATGCCGAGAATTATCGTAACGTATTAATAAACACATAGGAATATTACATATAAAGAATCTAAAAGTATCATGCTGCATTGTCCGCGTTCGCAATGAAGATGGCGACAACCACTTTTGGAGTCTACTCACGCTTTCGATCAGGCAGCGTATAGATAATCATTTTTATGGACTAATATAAAATAGTCAAGCCTACCTCGTTGATCTAGCGGTTATGTATGCGACTGCCGATCAAGAACTCTCGGGTACGGTTCCCGGGTCGGGACACAAGTGTTGTTGAGTTTTTTTTACAAGAAATTAAAAAATAACAATATGGAGTATGGAAGTTAGGCAGTGTTTCACGCCAAACAATGGCAATAATTATTATCCTTATTGGGAAGTCCGTGCCCTCAAATATGCTGACAAGTTCAGCCTTTGACTTCAGTTCGCCTTTAGGGTTGCTGAGGTCCCTGATATTCAGATAAAACCAGTTGAACTAGCCGACCCTAAATAATCTTGGGAATATTAAAAACTAGGAAGAAGAGATTTTAACACTATTTCAATTTCTAACCGTTCTCTTTCATGACCTGAACATTTACTAAACGTTATATTCAGTTTAACTAAGTCTTATTTATGTTTTGAGTTCGTGACTTTCATTTGTCACGCTCGTAATCCCGTATTACACTATACCTGTGACTGGAACTGTTACTATTAATATTAGCTTAGATTATTATCTTAAGCACGACGCGAAGGAGATTATTTGTATCATTTATAGGTCGAAGATAAGACGACTAGTATTTATTTGACGGGCGTTAAGGTCTATTTCTTTTAGACTGCCTCGTTGGTCTCACGGTTGGCGTGTGCGACTGCTGATCATGAGGTCTCGGGTTCGATTCCCGGGTCGGACCAAATGTTTGTATGATCTACAAATATTTGTTTCGGAGTTTGTGTGTTTTCTATGTATAATATGTATGTATTTACAAAAAAAAAAGTATAAATGTATTTGTATCAGTTGTCTAGTACCCATAACACAAGCTCTGCTTAGCTTGGGACTAGATGGCGTTGTGTGTTACATGTCCGAAATATTTATTTATTTATTTATTTATTTATTTATTTCACGAGCGTGTTGTCTAGTTGGTGACTCTTACTGTTTATCCGTTTTTTTTATTGAATAGGCGGAAAACAAGCAGACGTATGACCTGATGGTAAACGATTACCGCCGCCCATGGACACCCGCAACACCAGAGGCGTTACAAGTGCGTTGCCGGCCTTTGGGGGATGGAGGGAGGGGTATCCTCCCTCACTCGGTGAAACACAGCGCTGTTTCACACCGGTTTTCTGTAAGGCCGTGGTAGCGAGCCGGCCCATTAATGCCGATGCGTGGCTCTCCCATGGTAACGTGGTTTTGGGGTTTGATTCCCATCCAGGATAGTTATTGTGTCATGGGCATTCATATTTTTTTCTGTGTCTGGGTGTAACATTCTACCTTCAGTCTGGTTATTACAGTACATGGTTGTCTAGTTTGGGGTTAGACGCTCGTGTGTAGGATGTGTGTGGATGTGTATTAGTTTGTATGGCATCGCAGTATAATAATATTTTCGTATGGCTGTCTTCTAGAAACTGACATGGAATTAAATAATTGGAAATAATGACTTCATACGTTTCTTCAAGACCGAAGCAAGGCTCTCTTACAAAAGAGCGTAGCTTTTTCATTTATTTACTTCTGGATTTCTTTTACTAGTAACGGGCGGCAAAGTTCTAAATAGTTATTAAATATTAAAGTGAATATAAATTTAAATAATGAGACGTTTCATAGCACTTATTTACACGATGCATTTATGTAAATGATTCTAAATGACTCAGATAAAGATCGGTGTAAATAATACTATGAAAAATGCACAATACACAATTGTTTTGCGCGTTCTTTGTTACGTGAGAATTAAACACATTTTTAACGTACGCGAATTTTAATAGGCTAAGGAATTGTGTAGTATTCACCAAAGAATTTAAAAAATATTTATCGTCAATAAACTTAACTAGTTTTTTTGACTGTCTCGTTAGTCTAGTAGTTAGCGTAAACGACTACCAATCAAGGGATTCCGGGTTCGATTCCGGGTCGGACAGCTGTTGGGTTTTTCTTACAAGAAATTCTTAATAGCAGTCCGGAGTATGAAAGATGGCAGTGTTTGCCACCCGTGCTCCGGAGAGTACGTTAAGCCGTCTGTCCCCGCTGTCCCGGTTGTAATGAACATCTATGGCAATCGTTATTGGGTAGTTAGTGCCCTCAAATATACTGACAACTAGTTCACTCTTCGAATTCCGTTTACCCTTAGGTTTGTCTAATGGTCTAATGCTAGTCACTCCGGGGAAAAACTGATATTCAGGTAAAAATCGGTTGAACTAGTAGCCTGACCCGATTTTTTGCAAAAATATATTAAACTAGCTTTTGTGCGCAGCTCCGCCTGCGTCTAAGTCGGTTATCTCAGCAAAGAGTAGCTCATGTTCTTCCTCAAGAATCAAAGTATCTTTCAATCAAATTTCATTGAAATCGGTGCAGCTGTTTGGCCGTGAAAGCAGGACAAACAGACAGACAGAGTTACTTTCGCATTTCGATCGATTCATATATTTCCGTAGTTATAAATAGCCAAAGACAATCTACAAACTGCTATTTTTAATACAGATACCGGGTCATTTCTATCTTTGTTTTGCTGCATAAAAAATTGTATACTTTATTAGGATTCAATTTATCACTTGCTCGTATCTACATGTAGTGCTAATTATATTAGTCTTGTAAGAAGACCTCTATTATTTTTTAAGTCTAAAGATATTCCAATCCTCTGACATACATAAAGTACGGCGAAGAAAGTTTGTTAGCAACCTAAATATATAAAACTAGCTGACACACGCAACCTAGTTTACGTCTCCTATTTCCCGTAGCGTAATAATTTTCCCCCGCTTTTGTAACATTAGTCATTGGTGCTCCGCTCCTATTTGTCTTAGCGTGATGATAGGTATATAACCTTCTCGATAAATGGGCTATCTAAAACTGAAAGAACTTTTCAAATCGGACCAATAGTTTCTGAGATAAGCGCGTTCAAGCAAACAAACAAACTCTTCAGCTGTATATATTAGTATAGATGGGTAAGGAAGTACCTTTACGCATGAAACGGTATAAATGTATTAGATCACAATCAATAAACTGCCTTCCGATAACCATCGGCTCGTCTGAACTCACTTTAAGTGGCCATATTGGAATTTTTATAACATTTCATTACTAAACTGATTGTTTAATTGTAATATTTTGTGTTATTTAGTTTCATAACTAATTTTTATTACGTTTAAGCGTCTATTATTGGACAAATTATTGATTGGACGCAAACTATTGAAGAAATAAAACTTTTACTATATATAGAAGTGATGTATTTACTATACTATTTAAATATATATATATATTTCTTATCTGCCACCTTAGATAAAAGAAAAGAAAAGAAAAATGTATTTATTGACAGAACAGAAACATATTGACAGATGCAGACATTTTAAAATTATTAGATCTTTTATAGGAATGTGATACACAAAATGTACAGAAACTGCATTCCAAACTAGGCTAAAACCTGTATTTTGGATAAACAGTTTTCCGTCGCGTGTTTTACAATACAGCAGCAGAAGAACATGTAGTGTCGCTGTGTATTATTCATATATATTTCAGCTTTTGTGAAATACATTAGTAAACATGCATTCAGGAGCCTTTACGTGTGTGTGTGTGTTTGTGTGTGTGTGTGTGTGTGTGTGTGTGTGTGTGAGTGTGTGTGAGTGAGTGTGTTTGTGTGTATGTGTGTGTGTGAGTGAGTGTGTTTGTGTGTATGTGTGTGTGTGTGTATGTGTGTGAGTATATTGAGATTCAGTGCAATGATGTTTCTATGTGATTTGTTTGAGTAGGTCCTCAGTCATATGATAATCTAGCTTTTGCAGCCAGGCAGTGACTTTGGATTTAACTTGGTGTTTGTTTAGATCAGCTATATTTAGTATTTTGTTTATATTATTATACTAGCTGTTGCCCGCGGCTCCGCCCGCGTTTATGTCGGTTATCGCGGCAAATAGTAGCCTATGTGTTATTCTGATGTATAAGCCATATTACTTTAAAGTTTCATCCAAATCCGTTCAGTAGCTTTTGCGTTAAGAAGTAACAAACATAGACACTCACAAACTCTCGCCTTTGTATATTAGTGTGATGTGATATTTTGCAGCACATACTATAGAATTGACGTGTGTCGAAGGTAGTTCTACAGAAGCCATATATGAAAAACAGACTTTTTACTTCTTCTCTTTAACGAGGGCGAAGGAACAGTTGAATGTTTTCTTAGAATAAGTTGGGGCATATAAAGCTGTCGAACCGTTAGTAATTTGGTGTCCGAGTAGAGTGTGATCGTGGGATATCTGTACGGTTTTTTTGTTAACACTTTTAGCACGGCTCTCTGCGCTCTGTCTAAGCCCATAAGATGGGTTTTGGCTGCACCGCCCCAAACAGAAATGCAATATTGAAGGATGGACTGTCCCAGTGCTACGTATATAAGCTTTAATTTTTACCCGGGTACGGCAAAGCCAAAGGAGGGTCATGATTTTGACAGGCTATGTATGTATGTATGTATTTTCATTTGTTCCCTCATGGCTCCCTAACTACTTATTAGAACTGGACAAATGAGGTATCGTTAGAAGTGTCTTGATTGTCTGCTGGTTATAGGCTATATGACGTGTCACTGAATCTAATGTGGCGCCCTCTAGCCGACTTAAAGTACTGTATTAAAAAATAAATTTGAGATAAATATATCGTGTTTGGTATCATTGGAAAGGGCGTTACTTGTACATTTCAAATATATATATTAATGTGGGCACCAAAACATTTTAAATAAAAGAAAAGTAAAAACTAAAACCCAACTACGACAAAAAACGACGATGAAAAAGTATAAAACAAGTTTGAAAAGCCGTAGTCACACGTTAGATAGAAACGCACCATAACACTTTTACAACGTGTTTTAGTTTTTACTTTTTTTTTTATTCTAATTGTGTGATGTCTCTCAGAGATTGGAATAAATGTATCAGCCTTCTTATTCGTGTCGTTGTCTGGCGTATATGTTTTTCCCACTTTAGGCGTCTGTCGATTAGAACTCCCAGGTATTTGACAGATTCTTCTCTGACAGATAAGATGCGAATATTTCACGATTCTTTTTCTACAATTGTCTATATTCTCTTATTGTCTAATATTTTTGTTTTGACCACGTGATTTAGCGTTGAGATGACGTCATTCTTATACATTTGTAAGGTTTCTAATAACGTTTACGTATGCAGTATATCAACTTCGTTAGGGGGTTGGTATTTATTTCACTTTATAAAAGCTTTTTCTATAGCTTCACTGATGTTATGTTATTTTAGTAATCATTTTCGTGTTGATAAAACATAGCCTATTCACTGATTAAGTCAAATATCATCCAAATTTGTTTAGGATGAAGTTTGTTATGCATGAGTCAAGACTGGAGAATGGAATACATAATAACACATATAAAGAGACACAGATACACACACAAGTAAAGACATATAAATGTGCGTTATATAGATACATAACCTTATACTTATGTTTATACTAATAATCACGATACGGGTCGATCAATCTTCTAAAAAACAAGTACTCGCATGATATCAGTTCTTGTAATGTAGGCGTGCAGGAAGCCTATACAACCTTTGTGAACGCCCTACAGTCCTACACGTAACCTACGAGTATTATAGAATACAGATATGTGATAACTTACGTAATGCATACCTTGAAATAAGTGATCGCGTTAATTCCCGTTAAAATAATTATTAATATATCGATTGTGTTTTTTTTAAGTCGGGAGCTTAAGCCGAGTCTCCACCGAACAAAAGTTGTAAATGTTGGTGACAAAAGTTTCTATAATTTCCTTGTGTTGGCAACAAAAATTGACAACAAATGTTGAGAACAGTGTTTCCGTTTTTGGCGGTAAACGTCAAAAGAATACGCTTGTTGCAACTATTTATTGGCTCTATGGTGACGCTTATTTCGAATGTTTTTCAAATTGTTGGCGACTCGGTGTAGACGTAATGGAAACAAAAGTTGGCGATTTTCTGAAGTGTTGCAAACAGTTGGAAACACTGAAATTACCAACAATTTTGGTGGAGACGCGCCTTTAGATTTGTGACCTAAGCTTTCCACGCGCGCTTTTCTTTTTTTTTTAAGCTAACCATTTCAATCCTGTTCGTAGAATAAATATTATTATAGTGTGCCAGTACTAACCCAGAACTCCAATCGATTAGTATACTATAATAGCTATATATATTACGCAACACGCGTTAGACAACTTCTGTAGTAGGAAGACATCGCCAGGGAAACAGACTTTCCCTTGTACCCAATATGCAATTATTATGTGTGGACCTACCAAAGTGACTCTATTCTGCCTGATGGAAAGCATAAGCAGAGTGCAAGAGTAGTGATCACTATACTCATTGCGAATGCAGACAATGCAACAATGCAGAATGGTGACCCCCTTTATGGCGGCTTATTGAGACGCTTCTGCTTCTTATATAACCATAGATTTTAAAAAACTCTGCTTTTTTACAACCAGCAATAAAACATTTTGAAGATTATAAAAGGAAATTTTACAAATATTGATAAGTTATCATATCTAAATGTTACTAAAGACAAAAACAAAAAATTGGTGTCTAAACACCCCACTGGGCAGGTGTCTTATTCGCCAGATGGTGATGGTGACCGTTCCTGACCACCGACCCGGAACCGTGATCAATGGTAGCCAACGGTAACTGTTGTGCGTGAGCGCAGCGACGACTCGTTACAATTGTTTGATAAACCAACCGTCTTGGCACATCCCATGGCGGATACCATTTTAAATTTAGAACTCAATATCTTACAGAATTCTCAATTTGAAAACTACATATTATGAAAAACTTTACAATTATTTTTAATGAACATCTCAGCTTTGACATAAAGTATTAAGATCTCTTTTATGGTTCCCTTGCCTTATTACTGTTATAGAGGATCAACTGTATACTAAATTCTCACTAGTTCTTTAAATAAAAAGCTGTCATTTAGGACATTACTAATGTAAAAATTATTGATGAAATGTCATTTGATTCTGCTTCTCATTATATTAACATTACGAACAAAGGCTTAAAGAGCTTTCTTCTGATTTAGCATTAAATAAACTACACAATCACACACAAACCCATGTCACACGTAGGTAGAGTTTTGGAATGAGAAGTATGGCGTACGTACCTACTTAATTTTTTTTCCAAAAATAAAATGGAAAAGTATTGTAACTGGGAAAAATGATATATTATAGTAATTTCACAAAGGGCTGACTTACTTTGATATACATAACATAATATAGAATAATGAACAATAATTTATACTAGGTCTGACAGATCTTTCCGGCCGTAATAAAATATTCATAGTTTAGAACTAGTTTAATATTATCCTCTTTCCATATTATGAAAATGCAGTACATATAAGAGAGATCAGATCTCAAATAATACCACATTTAACACAGTGGAGGCGTTAATTTCGTAATTTAGCGAACTCGTCAGAAATCTGGCTTAAACCGGTTGGTCAGCGAAAGTGTTGCGCAACCATGAGATCACCGATACGTAAGGCTATGTAACATGATGTCTTTGCACATGTATGCCACTAAATTTCTTTGTAGACCACCTAAGAATTGCATAAATCTTTTTTCTAAAATTAAAAAAAGATTTAAAAGTCATACCATTTAAAAGAACTACAACATTTTGAATTTAAGATTTTAGAATTCGAATTTCAAAAAAAGTCATTTCTTAAAAAATATAAACACTAATAAATTGTCATAATTAAAAAAAAACAGACTACTATATAAGGCTAACAAGTAACAAGGCATATTCTAATGTTGTTAGGTATTATAATGGTAAAGAGTACTTCCTATCATTAATATACAATTATTTTCATATCTGCAACACTATATCAGCCATTCTCTATAGCTAAGCATTAAAAAACAAAACAATATTAAATTTAAGTGCGAATTCCTAAAATTTTTATCTAATTGATCGGAGAGAGGCCAAATAGGCCTTGACTGCAATTGTCTATGATTCATCCGACGTATCTACATACTTATAACTATTTAAGTTAGCTTTGATATACAAGGTTGTTATTTATTATTTAGCAAAACTCACACAGTGATACTGGTATCCTCAGTTGATCATTAACACTTATAAAAGTAAACTTATGTTTTGCTACTCAATTTGGTTGGAAATGAATAGGAGATTTTCAAAATATATGAAGAATGCAAGAAGAATGCGACCATGTAATAAATAACACATATACACACATAAATGTCCCTATTCCTTTTTCGTCATCTTTTTTTCACTTGAACCGATTGGAACAGAAATATGACCAAGAAAGCTCCAGGTTGGCCTAAGTTTGTTTGCTAAACAAAATAAAAAAACGGCATTGATAAAAACTCATTACGTATACTTAACCTACTTAACATTTTTTTTTTAAATTTCCTGCTAATAATTTGCATTAAGGCGGATTTACCGTCTCTTATTTTATACCAGACAACCTTCGGGGCATGTGTGTATGGCAATTATTTGCAATAATATTAATCATTATGAAGCAATGCTTATTAGAGACTGTTTATTTCCGTAAGTCAAAAGGAAAATGATCAAGAAATATTTTGGTTATGTATGACACTGACCTATAGCCCGTGGTGCGATGTTAAGCCGGGTCTACACCGAAGAAAAGTTGGCAATTTTTGTGTTGTCAACACGTGTTGGTGACAAAAGTTTCTGTAAAACAGAGTCTCCACCGAACAAGAATTGCCAATTTTTGTGTTGTCAACCTTTTTTTGTGTTGTCAAATTTCGGTGGAGACTTGAAAACTCTTGAACTAAACTTAACTAACTTAACTCTTGAAAAAAATGGTTTACCATAAAAAAGGTTAAATTGAGCCTATAAAACATAAAAAGTATGTCATCGGGAGCTTGTTTCACAATTTTAAAAAAGGAACAATTCTGTAATCCTTAATTTTTTGCGACACTAACCGTTCACGCAGAGTACGCAATAAAAGCTCTTAAAAGGAATAAATTTCCCCCGTTTTTGCAACATTTATCATTGATGCTCCTCCCATCGCGGTTGTAGCGTAATTATATATAACCTGCCTATAGCCTTCTTCTATAAATAACCTATCTAATACTGACAGAGTTCTTGTAATTGAATCAGTACTTTTTGAGATTTCAAACAAACTCTTCAGCTTAATATAAGTATAGATTAACTTAGGAAAATTACCACTCTAACTAATATGTTACCAGATAAATTGTGTCAAATTATGAACATTGTATACTTACGGTTAATTAATGTCTAGAACTTATTCATAAATGTAATTAAACAGTGTTTAATTTAGCAATCAATTTCTAGAATTTACATATTTGATAGTTGACTTTAACATCTCAGACAGTCGCATAAGCAGCATGCAACAACATCAACACGCGGGATTTTAACTCAAATACTCCAGTCGGTGATGCTATACACAATTTTGAATAGATGGATTTAAATTTATAGTAGCCTTTGCCTAATATACTAAGACGGTAAGCTTAGCAAGCGATGTCTGCATTAACGAGGGTTAAGTCTTAAAAAATTCGCTGAAAGGCTTTCATTGATCTCGGACCACCTTAGGAAGTGTTTTGCGTTCAACGATTATTGAGAAATCGGTGTCCGAACAGACAGGCCTGAAAGGCAGCCACTAGAGAACTGCGGCCGTAGGGGTCACCCTAAGGTCGCAATGGATGACGAGTCCCGTCTTGGGTGAGACTGGTCAATGCCTGTCGGAGAGGTGGAAGAATGCAAGTGCGTTTCTCGGTCCCCCGGCTATTGGCAAGCAGGAGGATTGGAACACCGTTATCATTTTTAGTCAGTGAGAGTCTTAAATACCCCTTTGCTCTCCCTAAAAGAGTAAAGGACATTGATGAGGATCTTCCAATCTGTTAAAAAAAAGGTCGTACCTATAGAATTGATTTGGCTAAACTAGGTATTTTGATTACAGTTATGTATATTATGCATGTTTAATTTCTATTTTATAGCATCCAATGATGATTGAGAAGCTATTTACTTAGTGGTAATGAATAACAAACGTAAGGGAACTGGAGCCTCAGCCTTGAGCTCATACTTAGACCCGTAGGCAGGTAAGCAGAGGCGTATTAACCGCCCACGTATCGTGAACCCTAACTTTATTCCCCCTTACGTAATTGTAGCCAAACCTGACACCATTAAAAGGCCTTCTTAGAAATTAGATGTAAAAACTCAGAGTTTGATGTAAGAAGGCAAAATTATCGTAGGATATTGCTTATTAGTAGTAAAGTCTCGAGTGTAGGTCAGTGTCGTATACCTCTACCTATTATTCTCTTTATTTATATACACATGTTAGCTACATCTATACTAATATTATAAAGCTGCAGAGTTTGTTTGTTTGTTTGTTTGAACGCGCTAATCTCAGGAACTACTGATCCGATTTGAAAAATTCTTTCAGTGTTGGATAGTCCATTTATCGAGGAAGGCTATAGGCTATATTTTATTTTCAAAAAAATTAGGGATCCGTAAGAAAATTGCTATTTTGTAACCTAAGGTGTGAAATCGAAAACCTATTTTTGCGTGCGGCGCAAAGACTATTGACAATAGAACAAAATAATGTATTACGGGTTTGTAGGTCCCATTAAGATCTACAAAAAAGTCCGCGAGAGCATATATCTAACTATCATGGTTTAGTCACAATAACCGCTTTTGTGTTCAAAAAAAATATTAAATCGTCTGAAGAAAGAAACTACGTTAAATGTTTATCGTAATATTAATCCTTATCTAAATAAAGCATTATGTTATCAAGGGTATTTATGTAGAAGTAAAATACTTTTTGTTTCATCCCATTCGGACATTTCGTTTAGAAGTTTTCACGAGTATAAGACGCTAAGAGTTGGTACCTAATAATGAGTTATTTGCCAAAGAGTTTTTATCAACATAATACCTAATATTAGTCTTTATCCAAATAAATGTGTTGTTGATTATGAGTATTAGATCTTAGAAGAGTATAATAAATACATCTATACTAATATATAAAGCTGAAGAGTTTTTGTTTGTTTGAACGCGCTAATCTCAGGAACTACTGGTCCAATTTGAAAAAGTTCTTTCAGTGTTAGATAGCCCGTTTATCGAGTTTATCTATATCATCACGCTATGACCAACAGGAGCGGAGTACCAATGAAACGGGGGGAAATTATTACGCTACGGGCAATAGGAGACGCAAACGACGTTGCGTGGGTGATCTTTACTAATATATAAAGCTGAAGAGTTTTTGTTTGTTTGAACGCGCTAATCTCAGGAACTACTGGTCCAATTTGAAAAAGTTCTTACAGTGTTAGATAGCCCGTTTATCGAGGAAGTTTATCGAGTTTATCTATATCATCACGCTATGACCAATAGGAGCGGAGTACCAATGAAGAATGTTTCAAAAACGGGGGGAAATTATTACGCTACGGGCAATAGGAGACGCAAACGACGTTGCGTGGGTCATCTATACTAATATATAAAGCTGAAGAGTTTTTGTTTGTTTGAACGCGCTAATCTCAGGAACTACTGGTTCAATATGAAAAAGTTCTTTCAGTGTTAGATAGCCCGTTTATCGAGGAAGTTTAGCGAGTTTATCTATATCATCACGCTATGACCAATAGGTGCGGAGTACCAATGAAGAATGTATCAAAAACGGGAAGAAACTATTACGCTACGCGACGTTGCGTGGGTCAGCTAGTTTTTAAATATAACTACTATTACATGTACGACATGATCGTTACGACTGCGTCAATCGTGAGTAGCACATTTAGCATTTTCATTGTCAGATAAAGCTGACAAGTAGGCATAATAAAGTCTAACAGAAATAGAAAACCATATAACAAATACATACAGAAAACTGCCTCGGTGGCGCAAGTGGTAGCGTAAGCAACTGCTGTGCTTCAGGTCTTGTGTTCGATTCCCGGATCGGACCAAATGTTTGTAAGATCTGCAAATGTTTGTTTCGGAGTTTGGGTGTTTTCTATGTATAATATGTATGCAATTACAAAAAAACGTATATATGAATTTATATCAGTTATCTAGTACCCATAACACAAGCTCTGCTTAGCTTGGGACTAGATGGCGTTGTGTGTTAGATGTCCGAAAATATTTATTAATTTATTTATACGTTGAAAAATTTTAAAGTTAAGTAATAACTAAAAAAAAAATTCTGTAAAGCTAATAGGCATATTTGCTACTCAAGCACATCCGTTAAGATAAACGTATTAAGATAAAATTTGGCTTAAGGATAGGTAGAGGTCTGGCAGAATAAAGGCATACATGCAATGTGTAGGTAATTGGGGCTTCAGAAAGCTAAAAAAATAATCTTGACCAAGCAGTATCTAAGGTCATTTCGTTTTGTAAACATTACATTCTATTTCAAAATTAGAATTGTATTTAAACGTTAATATGAAACTTGATAACTCATAAAATTCATATTGCAACGATAAATTTACTAGACGATAGTTAGGAAATTTAATGAACGTTTAGCAAGTATTCTATTGAATAATATCCTGTGTAAAGCAAGGCTATTAGAATTTACCACTTGCTAAATACACGCATTCAGAACCATTTATTCTAGATATCTTAAGACAAGTCCCAACTTGTCAAGTTTTTTTTTTGTTTTTTTTTTTAAATTTAACTCCCGCAAAATAGACATCCTGTGTCGCGAAGGACTTTACGAACTTACATGAAACGGACACAAAGAATACCCAGAACAACAATTTGTGGACACTCAAAATGTTGTCCCATGTGGGATTTGAACCCACAACCCACTTGGCGCAGTAGAGAGCGGTGTGGCGACCGCTTAAACCACTAGGTAATTTTATTCAGCGTCATCAGCCCACTGCTGGACATAAGCTACTTCGTAGTAAGGAAGTTTCAGCTTACTACACTGTGCTGGCCAGACGGGTTGGTAGGTACAGGGTTTGTTTCAAGTAGGGTCAGGATGTTTTAATAACAGCAGTACACCACCCCGCCGCAAACCCCGGTGGGGTGACGACCCTTGGGGGTTTCCAAACGTAAATAATTTCAAATTTAAACATAAAAAGAACCGACTTCAAGAACTGAAAGAATCATGAAAATCGGTTCACCCAGTCGAAGGTTATGAGATAACAAATAAAAAACAAAACAAGAAAGAAACAGTCGAATTGATAACCTCCTCCTTTTTTTGAAGTTGGTTAAAAAGTTTGTTCAAGTTTTCCTCTTCCTTGCTGTCCTGCGTAGTTTGTCTCTTAGTCGTCTCTTAAGACTTTATTTTTTTTTATGTTTGGCCCTGCCAAAATGACTCTACTCTGCCTGATGGAAAGCATAAGCAGAATCCAAGAGTGGTGTTCAGCATACTGCGAATGCAGAATGCAACATGGTGACCCACACCATGGTGGGCTAGTGATGCTTCTGCATCATTGGGCCTCCGGTCTCGCACTTACCAACGAAACACGACAGCATGAATGCAAGGTAGTGCAGACACTCGGTATTCTAAATCAGGATATTTATATTTGCCTAAGATTATTGCAGTAAGTTTACGTTACATCAGATAGCAAAAGTGACCAGTGTGGGTTGCTCTCAAGTACACTTGACTTTTTAGGCATCACTGTGATCTTGATGATGAAAACAGTCCGTGACCCGAATGTTTTAATGAGCATTTCATATATTCAGAACATCATATATCCAGCATGATGGTCTAGTCGTTAATATCAACAAGAACACGTACACGACTTAACAATTTTGAAATATTTTACGAACTCATAAACTATGTAACGATTCTAATTAAACTTTTACTATAATTTAACACAAACAATCGACAACATGTCTGCAATAATATAAAAACAAGAAACCTGTACTTTACGAAACTAAAATCAATTTGGATTTCTTTCAATTAAAACGAAAAGAAAGACAAAACAATTGAATGTTTCGGAAACGATTGGCCTTACCTTATATTCCGTTTATTTTGACAGCTGGTCAACAAAGACAACAATAGATTACACTTGTCCACGCTGACTGCAAACCGCAGAAAAAAAACAGCTTTCAGAACTTATATAATACCACACACAGAATAAACAAACGAAGTTTTAAAATTTAAATTTCGTACATCACATAACACTACTTCGATTTTCGTTCTTAATTTGAAAATGAACGTCGGTTGCGCGGCATGCGCCCGCGTCGTTGTCGCGCGCTACACTGAGTCCGCATGCCGCCATTTTCTCAGCAAATAGTGGGAGAAGGCACCGAAATAGGAAATAAAATGGAAAAGAAGGCTGTATTGCTCGTTTGGCGTGCGCTGCTTATTACAGAAAAAATATGGAATGCTTAGGGTTTCTTGTCGTAAGAAGGGTAGTCTATTTTTATTGTCACACGTGTCTTAATACAATAAAAAAATGTAGGACATGTATACAGAAGTGCAAAAATGTTTCGATAAAATTTTGAACTTATTATTGGAATCCGCATTCAACCTCATAATGTGTTCTATCACGTAGTATCAGAGAATTACTATATTGTATACTTATTATAGAGAAAATTCCAAATATATCCCTCGATTTAAGGGGCTCCTTTGTGATTTACAGAGAAAACCCTAAGATCTTCAATGGATCTTGGCCGTCTGGAGATTCAACTCTTAAGACAAGGGTCTTCACTTCTTCAGGTACCTACCGAAGATCATGCAGTATGACGGTCAGATGGAAAGATGCGATGGAACGAACGCGAACTGGTTTGTAGAGATTCTGTCTTCGGAAATCGCCTTGTTGGATAGACAGTAAACAGTTGGTACTATTTTAGTAGTAAGTAGTATTTTTAATTATTTGTACAGAAAGTATTAACTTATTACCTTATAAAAGTAAAACCGTGTTCAATAAACATTAATAAAAATACATCGGAGGGAAGTTCCCGACCAGCAAACTCCTTTTTTCAGGAACTGCATTATGTTCACCGAGTATAACCATATAATGTTTATACATTACCAGTTTTTGCCCACGATTTCACCTTGTAGTCGGTTATTGTGATAAAGACTAACCTATGTCCTTCGTCACGAATCAAAGTATTTCCATCCCATATTTCATTGAACTCAGTACAGCGGTTTAAGGCGCCGCCGCGCCGCAAAAGCATAACAGACAGACAGGCTGAAGTACTTTCAAATATATAATACTAGCTGTTGCCCGCGGCTCCGCCCACGTGTCTGTCGCTGCAAATAGTAGCCTATGTGTTATTCTGATGTATAAGCTATATTACTGTAAAGTTTCATCCAAATCCGTCCAGTAGTTTTTGCGTGAAGAAGTAACAAACATACACAAAAACTTTCGCCTTTCGCCGTGTGCAAAAGCTAGTCACTCTAATATATATATTAGCTTTTGTATGCGTTTTGGCTCACGCTGACTTTCATCCCCTGATTTACCCCCTTAAGGGTTTGAATTTCTAGGTATGGCAGTCAGTCAGTCAGTCACCTTCCTCTTTTATATAGCATATATTTCATTTCAATGAATATTGAGCACGTAGTTTTTATTCATAAGTTTAATTTAAACTGTAGAAACTATTTTATACACTGTTCATTTGTTCTCTGAAGCGTAAAAATACTATAATTTCACGAATTGGTATTTATGCAGTTAATCTCACAAGAAGAGAAATCTCAGACAGTTATTTCAGTTAGCTTGTCTCTAGAATAGATCACTTTTTTTTCGTGTTACAAGTTCCTTATGTTGGAAGCTTAGGCGATGGGTAATACAGCATGTCACTCTCGGCCAAGTGTTCATCGAGGTACCATTCTCTGCGAAAAGGAGTAGTTCTCACTAGATTCTGGTATCTCGCCTCTTTAGCGTATTACATTACTTTATAGAAGATCTAGTTGTTACCCGCGGCTCCGCCTGCGTGTATGTCGGTTATCGCGGCAAATGTGCTTATGTGTTATTCTGATGAATAAGCTATATTACTGTAAAGTTTCATCCAAATCCGTTCAGTAGTTTTTGCTTGAAAGAGTAACAAACATCCATCCATACTTACAAACTTTCGCGTTTATAATAATTAGTAGGATGCGGCATCAGAATCATCAACTCTCGGTCCGAACATGACACTACATATTTTCTAGCGACACGGACTGGAAATATTAAAAATCCATAAAACCAACATGAACTCCATTTTTAAGGATTTTCTAAATTATGGATTGAATAATTATTAAACAAATACTAATGCTCCATTAAAAAAAATTGGTTGTCTGTAAAGTCGGTTTACGGACGATAGTTTAACATGACAAAGTCATAACAAAACATTGATGAAATGATGATCATACAACGACGTACAATGAGTGTAACGGGACAATGCAAGTTACGGGACTACGAGTCATCCGTTTTCGTGCATGCAGCCGGCGTTCGTCAATTTATTAGTCGTTGTCATACATAACACGTTACATCAGCTTTTATGAGAAACGGAACGAACTTAGTTTTTTATTTTTTTATGTTTGTTTTTATTTTCATGTACACAAACCTTGTCCTAACACTAACGAACACATAAAGAGAAGAATTATTTAATTTGGTGCAGCTGATCGGAAGTTATGGGCGTACATACATTTCGGCAATTCATTTTTATATGTACAGATTACTCATTTAACCTTTTTTTTGAACCCCTTTATTTATTGCTGGGAACAGCATTTAAATCCGTTGAGTAGTTTAAGTCTAAGCGTACAGGGAAAGTAGGTATACCGTGTTTTTCAGGGATTTTTAATTATAAGTGGCTATAGACTTCGTAAGAAGCTCTTACCGTTTCGTAGGTGTTGAGATTGTCATACGGAAAACAAGTATTTGCGTAGAGACGGTTACGTGCAACATTTGTATTTAATTAATATTTTTTAATAAATAATACATGTTACGTTGGACAAATTAAGAAAGCATATGAAAATGCAAATTAACTTTCGAAACCAGCTTTGTTTCATAAATTCATAAGATTCGCTGTTTAATCATATTTTAATATTAATATAATATTAATACAGTATTAAAACAAACAATAATTACGTTATCGAGTTATGTGACTTGTCAGAATTGAACTTAATTAATACAAGCCCAACTGTCTTTAGACGTATGTATATGTTCTAGCTAGTGGTTTGGATCGGTTCTCTGACTATTCTATAAGAAACAATGAATATTATATTATTGTTTCTTTTTGTTTTATTTTTACATACTTTTCTATTCTCTAAAAAAGTGAGCATTAATTATCTACATGTGAGAACGAGTAAATTCTTCATACTTATTTAATTAGAAATTATTTTGTCACTGTATGTTTTCCAAACAAGTAAAATTTTTACAAAAAAAACCGACTTCAAGAACGACCAAATTGTAACAAGACCACCACACAGAAAGCACCAGCTTTCACATAAAATAAAAAAATAACAAATGCACTAGTCGCCCCTAGGAATTTCGAAGGTTCGACTCGATTTCTCTTGGATGCCATCATCAGATCTTAGTGTCCTTATCATGGATTAAAGAAAGTATTATCCAAATCGGTTCATAAACGACGAAGTTAACCGCGAACACACTCGAATTGTCGACTTGAGAACCTCCTCGTTTTTTGAGGTCGGTTAATAAAATAATATTTCAATATTTGCAAATATAAATATACGTGTTGGAAACTAAGCAAAGCTACCAGATTCTTCTAAAAACATCATACATTAAAAGAACATGACTTGACATTCAAACAAAATACAAGTTTATATAAATTAAACTTGTCATTAGCAGAAATCAATGGCATTTGTATTGCAGGTTCTAAACATTTTAATTTATTTCTCACAAACATGTAAGTATACCTACCTTAAGTTAATTGATTCCTCTAATGAAAACATTGACGTGTTCAATGATGACTTCAATATGCATCTGTTCTGGGTAGAGAAGCCACGATAATCTAAATATAACTTTCCGTACAATATACATTGTTTTATAGTATACGATCCTGCCAAATTGACTCGACCCCGCCTGACAAAAGCATGAGCGGAATCCAAGTGTGGTGGTCACCATACTCATTGCGAATGCATACTATGCAACAATGCAACATGGTGACCCATACTATGGCGGCCTAGTGATGCTTCTGCATCATTGGGCCCCCGCTCCGGTCTCGTATTCACCAACGAAAAATGAGAAATTATGCAATATCACAATAACAATATTAATATTTATAAATGCATACATTATATGGGAAAATTACACTAGAACTTATTATTGTCATCACACAATTAATCGTTTTGGGTCGGAACTGAACCTGCGATCTCCGGTTTAGCAGTCAGAATCACTTACCACTAGCAATCTTTTTTAAAGATTAAAGGGGCAGAAACGAAAGATTACGTAGCCACAGCGTTGTCTTGCCAGTCCCCAACCCGCACGCCGCTCTTGGCCAGCATGGGGACGTATAGCCTTAACCCTCTCCTGAGAGGAGACCCGAGCCCAGCAGTGTGACATTATGGGTTGTAAAGAAAGAGGCAGAAAGAGCGTACTCCTTTTTAAAAAGCCGACAACGCACTTGTGATGCCTCTGGTGTTGCGGGTGACCTTGGGCGGCGTGTACATAAAATGTTATGGTGAGCCAACCATAAAAGATGCCACATGTAACGATGGATTAGCCAAGACGGCGGCATAGTTAACACTTTATAATAACACAACCTCATAATATTCTCCAATGCACATCTAGTAGAACGGTCGGTATAGAATGCATGAAATTACTCGAAGGTATTTTTATAGTATTTGACAGGCTTGACCCAATTCAATACCAAATTCACATATTTAGTAGATAATATCAAATATCGTTTACCATAAATATTCTCATGATTATTAGCATACAATTATTATTTGATAATACAGAATTGTGTGACATTAAAGATTTGATATGAAATATAAGTCGCGCCGGAAGCTGACAAGCGGAAGGCGCCAAGATATTAATATGAATCAACTATTTACTTGTTTAAAAAATCACCAATTGAATTTTAAGGTTATAATATATTTTATTGTATGCCTAGTAATTATTAAGATTAAAACGAATGAGGCGTTTATACGAGGTTGGAATCGTTACTTATAACATTCGACCATCCTGTGCATGCCGTGTCCCACGGCGATCAGAGCTGCCACTAATTTCATTAAGTCTGGTATTGACCAATTTATTTATTTTTCCTAGATCACACAGTTTCGTATTTGCTATACGTCACACAGTTTAGTATTTGCTATACGTCACACAGTTTCGTATTTGCTGTACGTCACACAGTTTCGTATTTGCTATACGTCACACAGCTTCGTATTTGCTATACGTCACACAGTTCCGCATTTGTGATACGTCACACAGTTTCGTATTTGCTATACGTCACACAGTTTCGTATTTGCTATACGTCACACAGTTTCGTATTTGCTATACGTCACACAGTTTCGTATTTGCTATACGTCACACAGCTTCGTATTTGCTATACGTCACACAGTTTCGCATTTGTGATACGTCACACAGTTTCGCATTTGTGATACGTCACACAGTTTCGTATTTGCTATACGTCACACAGTTTCGTATTTGCTATACGTCACACAGTTTCGTATTTGCTATACGTCACACAGTTTCGTATTTGTAATACGTCACACAGCTTTTGTTTTTACCTGCATCACACAGCTTTTGTTTTACCTACATCACACAGCTTTTATTTTTAATACGTCACACAGCTTTTGTTTTTACTACATCACACAGATTTTATTTTGTACTACATCTATCGTTGTTACACGGACTTGATCACATAGTAGCCCGTATTCACATGTAATACTTGAATTTGGAAACATAGCTTAATTTAAGTAAATAGACTTGATCACACAGCCGTCTTTACAGGTAAGATTTAACACACAGCGGTAAATAACTGTTCACTTAGTAGTATCACACAGTGTAGGTACTATATAATTGCAGACAGTGATATGTGAATGGAAATCATGATGAACTTTTTTTTTCCACTTTTAAATTTCATTATAAATAAACTGGAACGCACTCACCAGATGTACAGATAGATATACTTTACTGCACCTTCACCAATTACTCGAACGAAAACAAGAAAATTTCGTATATTTTCAAAACAGGACGTGCGAGAATGCAATCCCACTTCTGATATGTAACGATGGATTAGCCAAGAAGGCGGCATAGTTAACACTTTATAATAACACAACCTCATAATATTCTCCAATGCACATCTAGTAGAACGGTCGGTATATGAATGCATGAAATTACTCGAAGCATCGAGATATCACTACATAGTATAAAACAAAGTCGCTTTCTCTGTCCCTATGTCCCTTTGTTTGCTTAAATCTTTAAAACTACGCAACGAATTTTGATGCGGGTTTCTTTAATAGATGGAGTGATTCAAGAGGAAGGTTTTTATGTATAATAAATGCATAATATAGTATGGGAACACTGTTAATTTTCGAAGTTTCTAATGTGATGTAGCAAATAAACACATTTTTTTGCGCTTACATTGCAAACGCTGGTTGCACCTGACGAGATAGATCAAAATAATGTACAACAGTATTGTACACCTAAAAAGTACTACAAAAAAGTCCGCGACGGTATATGTCTATCTCTTAGGGATAACCCACAACAACCATTTTTTATTCCTTTCTTTTTACGAGAAATAATGGCTTATTTACGAAGTGACTTTAAGCAATACAGAATGAATCCTTATACAATTAAGTAAATGAAATACATTGTGCATTTAATATAGATTAAAATAGCCCTTTACAGTATCTAATTTAAATGAATATATTCGAAGATATTACAGATTTAAAATGCACAAATCGTGTCTTCGGTGGGGGCATCTGAAATCCACCCGTGCGAAGCCGGGGCGGGTCGCTAGTAATGTATAGAGAAGACGCCACTCATTAGTGCGGTGTTCCATGCAATTGCGGCGATGGCGCCATACTTCCTTCAGTCGCTTGCTAGCTACACTCTGAAGAAGCGGTGGCATACGCATGTGATTGTTTAAATTTAAAAATGTTCTCAAACTCGTGAAATATGCCATTTTGTGTCTTGAGATATTGCACTAATAATACAAGAAAAACAAAGGAATAACTTTTCACCAGTAATTAACTTGATATAATTGTTTTAAAATTAAATACGAACAAAATATTTTAAGACGCCATTGTTGCCTCACTCGACATAGAGTACCTAAGAGTAAAACATACAGATGTGATATTTAGGTAGAATTAACTGACGTTAAATGCACAACGTATCTAAAGTATTTAATTGGATAAGGAAAAATAATATGTAGTTAAAAACAGCTTCGTAAATAACCCATAACATTTTTTTTTGTAATAATGATACTTAAAATTATACTTAAAGTATAATTTAAAAATTGAATATTCGGCTTTAATATTTTATACCTCGATGCACTCTACAAAAGAAATGAAACTGGCCAAGTTATTGAAGTACTATTTACTCAGTGTGAATTTCCTAATAAAGCTTTGAAGGTATAAAGCTATTTATCCGTTCTGCTTTGTTGCTTGGCGCTTACTCTATGAAAGCGAATCTTTGCAACAGTTCGTAGGCCAAAACGCGTAAGCGCCATGAAAATCACGGTGCTTATGACATTTCGCTCGCGAGGAAACTACAGTTCTAGTGCGATAGAGCGCTGCTCATTAATACTGTTGGATTAGACTACTAATTATTGTTTAGCTGCGCTGCAGCGCTTTTTAGTTTTATTTCAAATATAAACGGAACATATTATTGGTTTTGAGTGGCTCGCTCCTCTAGTACGTGTGGTACGTAATATCTCGATGACTCGAAGGTATTTTTATAGTATTTGACAGGCTTGACCCAATTCAATACCAAATTCACATATTTAGTAGATAATATCAAATATCGTTTACCATAAATATTCTCATGATTATTAGCATACAATTATTATTTGATAATACAGAATTGTGTGACATTAAAGATTTGATATGAAATAAAAGTCGCGCCGGAAGCTGACAAGCGGAAGGCGCCAAGATATTAATATGAATCAACTTGTTTATAAAATCACCAATTGAATTTTAAGGTTATAATATATTTTATTGTATGCCTAGTAATTATTAAGATTTAAACGAATGAGGCGTTTATACGAGGTTGGAATCGTTACATTAACACATATGAATATGCCTTCTCGTACTTTTTTTTTGAGAACTTTTAAGGGCGAACAATTCTTTCATATATGGTTTTTATAAAACATTTACTGTTTATTTATTAATTTTTCCCCTGTTTTGCAACATATTTCACTGATACTCTGCTCCTTTGAGTCGTAGCGTGATATTATATAGTATATAGCCTTCCTCAATAACTGGACTATCTAAAACTAAGAATGCCCTAAGAAACTAATAATAAATGACAAATTCATTCTAATATATAAATATCAAACTACCTGAAATGGCGAACTTTGTATCGCCTTATTTATTTTTGTGAATATTTTCTAAATTATCGCAAAAAAAATCTTTTAGTAAGCCTATATCAACTTCCCGCAGCGCTGCATCGTATAGAACTAAGCGGACTAAGAGAAAATAATATCATCATCAAATATCAACAATCTTCGGCAATCAACCTGTTAACTATCATTGAAACTCCTTTCCGTAGCTGAACAGCAATGAGTAACTTCACTTAATTTTTGAACGAACTTCGTATCAGGCGTTACACTCCTCCCAATCCATACTAATATTGTAAATTCGAAATTAACTCTGTCTGTCACGTTTTCACAGTTAAACAGCTGAACCAATTTGGATTCATTTCGATATAGGTATAGATATATTGGACTTCGGAGAAGAACATAGGCTACTTTCTGGCGCGATAACCGACTTTACAAACACATTTAAAAACAAATTGTGTGTCCAGAAATTAAAATCATTGTAAAAAAAGCTGTCAATAATACATAGTTAAATGAGTAAACAATGTACATATATCAACCAATCGCCGTCCACTGTTGATCGAAGGTACCCCCAAGGAGCGCCAGCTATCCCAGTCTTGGGCAGTCCGCATCCATCTGCTGCAGCCACTTTATTCAAATATCAGTCCATCGTGCCGCAGGGCGCCCTACACTACGTTTGCCTAATCGCGGTCTCCAGTCTAACCCATTTCGACTCAACCGACCACACAATATGTTATGTACTTATTCAGTGATAAGAAAAAAATTACAAATTATACGGGCTGCTACGATTATAACATGCACCTAAATATTTTGTTAGAACTTGTTCTAAATGTAAATTTATATTCAGGATGCATCTCTTATAGAAGTTTTATAAAATGACATCTTAATATGCAGGTGTCCATGGGTGGCGTTACTTACCATGAGGTTACCCATTGGCTTGTTTCTAGAAGAATGTTTGTACCCACTAGTGATTATGTCGGACTCGAACCGAAACCGCATGCAATCTCGTTTTGCTAGTAGCCGGGAATCCAAGTGCACCGTAGAAAGAAAATCCTCCTAAAGCCATTTTTAATTTTTAAGTCTTCTGAATTTTACAATTATGTTATTTATTTTGTTATGTAGGACCAATTTAATTCAGCAAAATTTCTTGTGACAGTAGCATCTTTACCGACATTAAATAAACAAACACTCAACTATTCTTAGATTGCAAGTTGCTCTTTTTTATATATGTGCCTGCCAAAGCGACTCTACTTTGTCAGATGGAAAACATAAGCAGAATCCGAGAGTAGTGGTCACTATACACATTACGAATGCAAACAATGCAGTATAGTGACCCACACCATGGCGGCCTAGTGATGTTTCTGCATTGGGTCTTCAGTCTCGAATCCAGCAACGAAACACGCCAGCACGAATGCTGTCATTTTAGATTGATCTTCTGTGCGAGCGTAGTATCGCTCCGGTCAAGCCGGCTCCGTTCGTGCTGGAATTAGCGTAGCTCTACTACCTGTAGATATTTGCTGTGTGTGTGGGTCTGTGGATATTTAACCCACAATACTAGGCGTGATTTAGTGACGGGGCCACCACTTTGACCACTGCACAACCTACGCAGTATACAGGTTGGAATTTTGTAATGCAGCTGAAGGGAAAGTACTCTTAATTTTTTCTCAAAGAAAACATTTCTTTATATTTCAAAAGAAAAAAAACTGCATTCAAAGATTACCCGTTTTCCTCTCATTTGATTTATCAAATTTTTAGATAGATTTCATTCTTATACTTGACCCTAACGATCGATGCAATAAAAGTACAGGGTGCAATTTTTACAAATTTTAGTCGGTTCGATTCCCTGGTGTGGCACGCGGATTTTCAGAAATCTTTGAATGCAGTTTTCTTTCTTTTCAAAAATAAAGGAATGTTTTCTGTGAGTAAAATTTTCTATCTATAATATTTAGAGTATCTTCCCTTCAGGTGGCATTACAAAATTCCACCAAAATTTCTTTAAAAAATAAAAATAACTACTAACTTTTAACACAGCCTGTTTGTTTGGCAATCTCAGATAAAATAGCTGCATGATTTAAATGTGTGCGTTCGAAATACTCTACCTAATTTCATTCAAGTTCTAAACCACCAACAATCAAAACACCAACGAATTTCTAGTATTTCTATAATGTTTAGTGATATTTTTCTAAACGCACTTAAGTGTGTTTATATACACTTTTTAATAAGTGCATTATGTGATGACGTTGACAAGGATTTTTTTCCTGATGATTGTAAGTATATTACCTACTTACTTTAAATTTTATAGTATACTAGCAGTAGCCCGCGGCTCCGCCCGCGTGTATGTCGGTTATTACAAAAAATGTAATAAATGAAAAACCGCTCGACCGATTTTGTGCAAATTTCAAATAAACCATCTTACTAAATAGTCCGAACAAAGCCTAAACATTTGGTTTGGATAGGTGAACCCGTTCTTGAGTTATAAAATTACAACGAAAAGTAGCATTGATTTTTATATAATACTAGCTGACCCGGCGAACTTCGTACCGCCATATTTCATATCTGTCTTAGCTTCCCACAGGCAGTGTACAGTCGCGGACCAAAAAAAAAACTTTTCCTGTTATCCTTTATTTTTTTTATTTCTAACAAAAAAATAATGAATGAAATCGGACTATGTGTGATTGAATTACAACTAAGTACATATTTTGACTTTCATCCCCTCCCTCCAGGAAACCGTGCTGAATTTCGGGATAAAAATTATCCTATGTCCTACCTCGTAGTATGAACTCAAATCATGCCAAGTTTGATTTGAATCCATTCAGTACTTTCGGCGTGATGCGCGGCCAAGATACAGACAGACAGACAGACGGACAGACAGACAGACAAAAATGAAAAAAAAAACAGTTTTGACTTCAGTATCGATTATAAAGAGCCCTCCAAAAAAAAATTTCAAAATATCTTTAATGTACAGAATTGGACCTGTTACATTTTTATTATAAGTATAGATTGACTTAGTGACCCATCGGTGAACATCGGTTAAATAGTTTTTATGAACATTTAAAATAGACTAGTTTCACCACACTTTGCTGTGATTGCTTTGATGACAACCAAAGGACTAAGGAAACCCATAAAAAAATATCTGTCTGTTTCTTCCCTAACTGTATGTTCCTAATCTCTGGAATGGCTAAAATGATTTTGACGGGACATTCGTGGTCTGCCAATGCCAGCAGCTGATGATATAAGGAATACCTTAGGCTTCTTTTATAGACTAGTTCCGCCCCGTGGTGTTACCTGTGGTCGTGATAGGTTAGTTAACATCACGCTCTCGTTTCAATCTAGCTCGGCTCCTATTAGACTTAATAGGAGCCGAGCTAGATTGAAACGAGACGCAGATAAAGTTGCAAGGATCAGTTTTTAAAACTGTAAGCGTAGTACTACAGCTATTTATTCAAACATAAGACAATAGCAAAGTTATACTCGTACCTTCACAATTATTTCTTTGTTTAAAAGGTCAAGAAGGAAACCTTATAAATTAACATTATAGGTTAGTTGACTGTATCGTAAATAAATACCGAGGTCTCCTTCATTTAAACGAATATTACAAAACATCTCGGAAAATATAATTATTACAGCTTTTCATTTCTATTACAAAATTTAATTAAATAAACATTGAAATATATTGCTCAATAGAGTATTTAGAACATTTTTCATACAAAGTTATCGTTTTGACAGATGATAAAAGGTAGTAGATTTCACGCTGATTTCAGCACGGTTGGGCCAGCTCAACCGGGGCGGTACTACCCTCGCACAGAAGATCTACGTAAAATGATAGCGTTCGTCCTGTCGTGTTTCGTTGGTGAGTGCGAGACCGGAGGCCCAAATAGTCTAGTCAACAAGTTCCACACTTGTGGACTAGACTAAAAGATGCAGCAGCATCACTAGGCCGCCATACTGCATTGCCTGCATTCGCAGTGAGTATCGATTCGACTATCGATCATCGATTGGACTATATCCAACAATACACTGCGGTGGCCTGATGATGATATTGGTTCAGAGGTTAACCGTGAAATCGTTACAAACAGACAGCCTTTCTTTTTTTTTTTATATATATTTTAGCTGCCAAAATGACTCTGCCCTGCCTGATGGAAAGCACAAGCAGAATCCAAGAGTGGTGGTCACCATCCTCAATGTGAACAAGGACAGTGCAGCATGGCGACCAGCACTATGGCGGCCTAGTGAGATGCTTTTTCACGCCCCGCTTAAAGGACCCGGGATCATAGTTGGACGGAAACACGTGCGCTGGTAGTGAGTTCCAGGTTTTAACCGATCGGCACAGGAAAGAAGAACCGAATCGATGAGTGCGAGAGCGTATGTCTTCCACTCTGAGGCGGTGACTTCTGAGGCTCGCACGTGTTGTCCTGTAGAGGAAGGGAGAAGGCGGGACTAGTTGGAAGAGCTCTTCAGAACACTCCCCATGATAAAGACGATAGAGGACTGCCATGGAGGCGATATCTCTACGCATCTGCAGAGGCTCAAGGGACTCGGTGGCTTCAGGACTGCCGACAATTCGGATTGCTCGCCGCTGCAACCGGTCGAGAGCGTCGAACAGATACTGCGCGGCACCATCGCAAAGGTGAGAACAGTATTCCACGCACGAGCGAACCTGGGTCTTATAAAGAAGACACAGGTGCTCCGGTGAGAAGAACCGTCTCACCTTGTTTAGAACACCTAACTTCCGCGAGGCCGCCTTAGTGACGCCCTCAACGTACTCGCGCGGGTTTAGGTCGCGGCAGATGCCCATGCCCAGGATATCGAGTCTGCCTTGTAGTGGCAGTTGAGTGTTCTGAAAAGTCGGAAGGGGAAGGAATGGAGATTTTTTGGCAGAAAACGCGCACACCTGTGTTTTCTTAGCGTTGAACTCGACCAGGTTCTAACAAAGTTCAATAAAAAAAACAAGTCATAGATACATTATTTTACAATGGAATCGCTAAATATGTTTTTATGGAATGGAGCAACAGACGTGTCGCCTGATGGTAAGCGATTACCGCCGCCCATGGACACCCGCAACACCAGAGGCGTCACAAGTGCGTTGCCGACCTTTTGAGAAAGCGTACGCTCTTTTATTGAAGGATTGAACAATTACAAAATTGACGGCATTTCAAATTTGACTATATTGAAAAGGTAGAAGAGTAAAAGAAGCAATACGAGGAAACTGCTTTTAAATAAATAGAAATGGTTGGATTAGAGAGGAAAAAACTTGTCATAACTACGAGTTACGGGTGCATTGCCGGTCTATGCATTCCGAGGTACTGAGTTAGGGGGTTTGGGTAGGTCTAGTAATCGACAGACACTTTTTGTCCAGTCCGCGCTTCACAACTGCTTCCACAGCATCGTAGAGTTAGAGGTAACTTTGTGTGAGAATATGCTGACTGGACTACGGAGTGTTACTGTTATCAGATCAGAGCAGAATAGCCTTCAGAGGTCCAGATGGACGTCAGTGTATTTACAGGCGCCAAAATGTATGGCTTCAATTGGCTATATGCGCAATAAACGATAGTCATGATTTATCAGGGAGAGTTCATAATGGTTTGGGGACGTATCTCTTACGAGCCTGGTAACGACCTTGTGGTGTTTGATAGAGACAGTGTGACTACTCTAAGTGAAGTGGAAGAAGTCTTACAAGACCACGTCATACCTTTCTCACCATTTATTGGTGAGAACTATAGATTAATGCACGACAATCCCCGATGCCATACCGCAAGATCCGTCGCTCAATACCTCGATGAGGTCGGAATTCGAATTTTGCCATGGCCATCACGCAGTCCCGAGCTTAACTCAATTGAACACTTTCGGGATAATCTGAAAAGATATGTCCGAGCAAGAATACCAGCCCCTACGACCTTAAAAGAGCTCAAGACGGATGCGATAGAGGAGTGGCACAATATCCCTCAGTCAGATATTCAAGACATCATGGATGGATTCCCAAACTGGCTACAAGAAGTCATTAGGGCCGGAGGCGGTAACACCCATTATTTAAATTAAAAAGAAAGCGGACGATTTTTTCAAAATTAAACTAATAACATTTTCATGCAAATTTTTAGCAAAATCGATCTTTGGCATATTTTTTTGGAATAAGCTGGTTTTTTAAGACTTTTGAGATTTGATTGATATTTAATTGCTGCTTTTAACATATCTTCTATCAAATGTGGTCAAAATTTGACGAGTACTGTAAACTGAAAGAAATACAAGGTGGGCGGTTAATTGTGCCTGTGAGATATAGTCATAGGTTTACAGTACACATAATACACGTAAGTTCATATATAGGATGTTGTAAAATGTAGTACACTGTGTTTAATAATAACATAAGTCATTCAGGACACATCTACAAAACATTTACTTTTTAAATTTATTGGAAAAAATAATACAAGATAAAAGACACTATTCAACTAGTCGCCATTCTAACAATTTAAACGTTCTTGGGTCATATTTTGCAGCATTATATTTTTACATGTGCTGTTAATCCTGTAAATGGTAATTGGAGACCTCTAGTTCTTATAACTTATGTACTTCTCTCGCGTAGTCATTAGGTCACCATATCCCATAGAAGTATGTTAAAAACATTTTATAGGCATATCACTCACAATCTTCTAAATGTTTATTTAATAATCCACATTTTGTCTTACTCCACCTTATATATCGTGTATACTGCTATAATTTCTCCTTATTATATAATATCAATACACCAGACACAACCCTCTACTTTCCCTATTTCGTTTTGTCTCCATCCTAAGGTTGCCTGTAAGAGATTGCCTCCGGGCGATAAGGCCGCCAATTGTACCTACTTATCTTATAATAAGACTTTTATAATTTACCTGGTGTACAATAAAGATATACAATTTCTATCTCATACTTTTATTATTCATTATTCTAGTCTCTTCGGCCTATCGGTGTCATGCAAGCGGCTGACCGTAAAATAAATCGTCTACAACCCATTTTACATTTACACATTGCACCATCCTCAAGTAGGTAGATATACGTAGGTAGTAGTATAAGTAGGTAGGTAGATTCAGAAGGTAGTAGAGCCATGCTGATTTCAGCACGAACGGGCCGGCTCGACCGGGGCGGTACTACCCTCGCACAGAAGATCTACGTAAAATGATAGTGTTCGTCCTGTCGTGTTTCGTTGGTGAGTGCGAGACCGGAGGCCCAAATAGTCTAGTCAACAAGTTCCATACTTGTTGACTAGACTAAAAGATGCAGAAGCATCACTAGGCCGCCATGGTGTGGTCACCATGCTGCATTGTCTGCATTCGCAATGAGTATGGTGACCACCACTCTTGGATTTTGCTTATGCTTTCCATCAGGCAGAGTAGAGTCACTTTGGCGGGCCATACATAAAAAAAAGATAAAATTAGAAGAAAAAACACCAAAAAACTGTTTTCAAATTGAAATAACAAACATTTTTAATTTACTTTATTTGTATAATTTAAAATCACTCTGTACATTTTTAACCGTATCTCTTGTGCAGCTGTAGTTTAACTTATAGGTACTTTATCTTTTTACAATACAGTTCTTCAATATCACACGCAGATATAAGACGTTTTAAAAAAAGCATTAATAATGTTATATTTGGTGTTTTTCCTTTTCCAATTATTATTTACAAACGCTATGTACAGTTCGAAAGCTTTAGAAGGGTATCCAGCGGGATATTTGGCGGATTGTAAGTATTTATATTATTTTTTAGATTTTTTACAAAAGTACTGTAATTTTTTGTGAATATTTTTGTGTTTTTTGGCTACAGAAACTTTTATGGTTCAGTTTAAAAAGAAGGCACTATTCGCGATGAAGTTCGATTTTATAACGAAAATCATTTCAGGATTTCTACCAAATAATAGTATAATCATTGGTTAATAATATATAATCATTGCTTTAATTTTTTTTTACACACAACGCCATCTAGTACCAAACTAAACAGAGCTTGTGATAGAAATACATGTTTTTTTGCATATAAATGCTTACATATTATACATAGAAAACACCCAAACTCCGAAACAAATAAAATATTTGCAGATTATACAAACTTTTGGTCCGACCCGGGAATCGAACCCGAGATCTGAACATAGCCTGAGGCACAGCAGTCGCATACGCTATCACTGCGCCACTGAGGCAGTCAGTAACAATATGTTATTATATTGTTTTTAAAACTCTTTTTCTACAAATAAATCATTTTTATTAGTCCGGGATCTCCAGAACAAATTTTATCAGTTATTACTATCAAGCTAAATTTTCGTGAATTGCTTCATTTTGATGAGGGGCCCACTTTTCATCTTACAAAAATGCCAATGCGTCTAGAGCATTTTTTTCTCTAGGTAAATTATTTACAATAATCTACATACGAACATATGTTGGGACCTACATGTCAGGTTTTATTTTATTAATTCTATTTGAATGATGTTTAAGGGTTCTAGAATTTAGCTACAAATATTACTAATTGAATAATTCACATAAATCATGGACTGCTGTTGGGTTTTTCTTACAAGAAATTCTTAATAGCAGCTCGGGGTATAGAAGACTGCGGTGTTTCCCACCCGTGCCTTGGAGAGCACGTTAACTTGTCGGTCCCGGTTGTCATGAACACCTATGACAATCGTTATTGGGACGTCAGTGTCCTCAAATATACTGACAACTAGTTAAACCTTCGAATTCAGTTCACCCTCAGGGTTGCGGAGGTCCGATTCCAGTCACTCTGTGGAAAAACTGATATTCAGTTAAAACCGGTTGAACTAGTAGCCGACCCTAATAAATCTTGGGAATAATAAAGGCTAGGAAGATGAACCATGATGAAGATGAACTTTTACTTTGACAATACTTAACATACACAGACATGCAACACCTGTAGTCAGACGATTCTTCGTTTTCTAGGGTTCCGTGTCAAAGGCAAAAAACGGAACCCTATAGATTCGTCATGTATGTCTGTCTGTCTGTCCGTCCGTATGTCACAGCCACTTTTTTCCGAAACTATAAGAACTATACTGTTGAAACTTGGTAAGTAGATGTATTCTGTAAACCGCATTAAGATTTTCACACAAAAATAAATAAAAAACAATAAATTTTGGGGGTCCACATACTTGGAGCTGAAACTCACAATTTTTTTTTCATCAAACCCTTACGTATGGGAGTACCTATGAATAGGTCTTCGAAAATGATATTGAGGTTACTAATGTCATTTTTTTCTAAACTGAATAGTTTGCTCGAGAGACACTTCCAAAGTGGTAAAATGTGTCCCCCCCTCCCTGTAACTTCTAAAATAAGAGAATGATAAAACTAAAAAAAAATATGATGTACATTACCATGCAAACTTCCACCGAAAATTGGTTTGAACGAGATCTACTAAGTAGTTTTTTTTTAATACGTCATAAATCATAAACCGCAAAAAAACACTATTATTAAAACATCGATCAAAGTTACAACGAACTACAAGAACTTTTATATTATGTTACTTGCTGCTTCGGAACCCTTCATGGGCGAGTCCGACTTGCACTTCGTCACTTTTTTTATTGTCAATGCGTTATTCAGAACACAACACTCTTTAAAAAAATATTAACTCTCTTAAAATAAGTTGAAAATATTGAAACCCTTTATGTAATTACAAGCCGCCTAGGCTTCGCGTGAGTGCAATAAATATAAGACATCCCATATCCTCTCTATCGCTATCTACAGCTCCTCGGATATTCTCTACTATAAAATGTATGTATACATATATATTCAAATGTTCCTCTTGAATGGCTCTCTGTATTGATGAAACGCACATTAATATCTCATCATCATCATAATAGTTTGAAAGATCTAAGCGCACAAGAACGGGAAGCGACTTTATTTTATAGCAATTAAAGCGAGAAATCTTTATTTATTATTAAATCGAAAAAAAAACCACACACAACCTTTGTTCCTCAAACCAAGGTTGATGGTTTAACAGGCTGGGGGATCGAGTCTCCGTACAAATAAACTAATGAAATAAATAATAACTGTTGATATAAACTTATAAGTTAATATTAACTGCTTTACTAAAAACAAAAAATCGGTCAAGTGCGAGTCGGACTAGCGAACGAAGGGTTCCGTACTATTACTACGCCATTCCTGTTGCCGTTATCAATATCGAGCAAGAACGACCAAAATAAATCATGTTTGTTGTATGGGAGCCCCCTTAAATATTTATTTTATTCTGTTTTTTGGCATTTGTTGTTATAGCAACAACAGAAATACATTATCTCTGAAAATAAAAGCTGTCTTACTATCACGGTTCATGAGATACAGCCTGGTGACAGACGGACGGACAGACAGACGGACAGCGAAGACTTAGTAACAGGATCCCGTTTTGCCCTTTGGGTAGGGAACCCAAAAAAATAAGAAAACAAACTAACTAAAATTTAGATTATAAGGCACTCGTTTCTTTACAGTTAATATCGAGTTATATCTGCTGTCGTTACTCTTAACTGCCATGATTATTTACTAAACGTTGAAAACGAATATACCTGTCATCTGAGATAAAGAAAAAATGCTTTTACGAGTGACACCGCTGGCAAAAGCTAGTGGTTTTATAAATATCACAAAGTACCTACCCTTGAAAACATTACAGCGATGTCACAATATTGATTTTTTCATAAAAGGCAAAGAAAACAAGCGTTAGCAAATACTTTATGCTTCAAAGTTTACAGTTTGATAAAACCTGAAGGGCATCGATAATTGGTTCTGAAGAATTAACGATGAGTCAATCTATACTTATAATAAAAATGTTACGATCCAATTCTGAACATTAAAGATATTTTGCAAAGTTTTTTGGAGGGCTCTCCATAATCGATACTGAAGCCAAAACTGTAATTTTGTTCATTTTTGTCTGTCTGCATCTTGGCCGCGCATCACGCCGAAACTACTAAATAGATTCAAATGAAACTTGGCGTGATTTGAGTTCATACTACGAGGTAGGACATGGAATACTTTTTATCCCGAAATTCAGCACGGTTTCTTGGAGAGAGGGGATGTAAGTCAAAATATGGACTTAGTTGTAATTCAATAACACATAGTCCGATTTCTTTCATTCTTTGCTAGAAAGAAAATAACGGGAAAAGTTTTTTTTTTGTCCGTGACTGTAGACTGCCTGTGGGAAGCTGAGACAGATATGTAAATATGGCGGTACGAAGTTCGCCGGGTCAGCTAGTAGGATAAATAAAATTAAATAGTACATGGACTGTTTTTACCGGACTGAGCTGAAGAAGGGAGGAAGGTATGTTTCAAGTGTCCCCAAGAATTTATTGTCCGAATGCAGTAGTGATTTGATTTATCTCACCGCTTTCTACTGCCCTGAGTGCTGAGGCTTCGATACCCACATGGGGCAAGATTATATGTGATCTACAAAATTAAATATTGTTTTGAATCTGAGTGTTATTTATGTATGTTTATCTCAGGATATTGCTAGTGCAGAAATTATCTTTTTTAAATAAAACTTACAAAATACCCTAAATCTTCTTTCCAGGTCCCGGTTCAAATATACCCACAGCAATACCTCCAAAGAACCTGAAACACCTCACAATATCTGTGCAGCAACGAGAAGGCTTCTTCTCCTCAAAGGCTACATATAGTTACTACCAAATCGATGACCTGGCTAAGAATCCTTATGTTAACTTCAGTAAACCCAGCGTGATGTACATAGGAGGGTATATGGACCATCCCAGTTTCCCTTTTGCGCTGGTCCTAGGGGCTATCTACAAGAAGTTGGACTATAACGTCTTCTTGCTTAATACCAACTCTTTCACCGTATCCAATTACCCTATGTAAGTACTTAGAATGTAAGCACTTATCTGAATAGTCTGAGAAAGATACGGCGTGTAAATTAGTACACAAGTTGTGTCATTGGTGATATATAGTATCTTCATCGGGTGGATAATATTATCCCATGAAGTTCATTGATATCAATACTTATCTCAAATAAACACTTGTTGATTAATATTTGTACCGCAGCCGACACCGATGTTTCAACATGAACGAATAAGAAACTTTTTATAATAAAACTTGCTAACATATTATTAAGTTTATATTCTAAGCTTCAACCAGCATCTCCACAAGTAATCCACCGCATCATTGTGTCTTTTTGCATCTGCAATGGTGACTGACTTCTTCCGAAGTAATTAATACTCGACGATACGATTGTTGGCACTTGATGGTACTTGTTAAAATACATTCTAAAATTAAACTAGAAAAAACAATTGAGTTTTAAGTATAAGTGAGTTTCAATTTAGAATGGACTTGTACCGAACATTATTCCGACAAAAATTTAATTGGGCCTCCGGAAATCTGATCCGTACGATGAACACACAGATTTTCTGTAAGACCATAATATCGACTGCACGTTTGGCCTAGTGGATTAACGGTCACCACGCCGTTTCCTACTTCGCCAAGTGTCGTGGATTCAAATCCCACGTAGGACAACACTGTGTGATCCACAAATTGTTGTTCTGAGACTGGGTGTTCTTTGTGTCCGTTTCATGTATGTTTGTAAAGTCCCCCGCGACACAGGATTTATTCCTAGTGCGGGAGTTGTCTTTTAAAAATAAATGTAAGCAGTGTTAGGGTAAATTGTACATTAAAATATTAAACAAAGAATCATATATCTCCAAGATGGCTCAAGCTTAATCAGATGATTCACATGAACATACTCGTATATTTAGTCATGTCTAGTACAGAAATACTTACAAGAAACTAAATTCTTTTTCGCTCTCTGTATTATTGCGTAACTTCTTATAGGTAACAATGCTTTTTCATTTTCAGGGCTGCCCGAAATGTACGTTCTATCGGAAAACCTGCAGCTGAAATGCTAGTTACTCTAACCAAGCTTGGTTTGGACCCTAAAACGTTATCGCTTGTAGGTCTGAGCCTAGGAGGACACACGGCAAGCTTCGTAGCGAAGAACTTCAAACTCCTGACAGGGACCAATATCTCCAGAATTACAGCCCTCGATCCGTCAGGTAATGCGATCGTTCAGGAAACCGTTTAATTTTTTGGAAATTTTGTTTCAGGTTTTCTTAATGTACAAGGCAGTACTAAGTTATAAATATTTCGGATATTTGAACACACAACGCCATCTAGTCCCAAGCTAAGCAGAGCTTGTATTATGGATACTAGACAACTGATATAAATACATTTATTACCTTTTTTGTAAATACATACATATTATACATAGAAAATACCGGAACTCCGAAACAAATATTTGCAGATCATACTAACATTTGGTCCGACCCGGGAATCGAACCCGAAACCTCAAGCACAGCAGTCGCATACGCTACCGCTGCGCCAAAGAGGCAGTCAAATAGAATAATCTTAAATTTTAACAAAAGAAAACCGAGAAGAACTGCACCAAGTTGAAAAAGTACCACACGAGAAGCACCAGCTTTTAAATAAAAAACAGTTATTAAAATCGGTTCAGGCAGTCGAAAGTTCTGAGGTCACAAACATTTAAAAAAATACAGTCGAATTGAGAACCGCCTCCTTATTTTAAGTCGATTAAAAATTGTTTAACACATTCACATATAAATACATACAATTTTTTTTTTTCGTAAATACATACATATTATACATAGAAAACTAATAACAAATTTACCTAATTCCATTCCAACAAATTCCCAGGTCCTTGCTTCAGAAACCTGGGCCCAGAAGACAGACTCGACCAATCAGATGCAGACTTTGTGGATGTTATCCAAACGAACATCGACGGATATGGCATGGCGGCTCCCGTCGGCCATGTTAATTTTTACGTCAACGGCGGAGAATTCCAACCAGGAGATGTTCTTTGGGTGCCTTGCACTGGTCTATGCAGCCACATAAGGTCTTTTACTCTGTGGATAGCAGCTTTGAAAAATCCAGGTAACTTTGTTGCCCTGAAGTGTAATTCTGTACAAGATGCCAGAAACAAAAATTGTTTCGATCGTACTCCGATTGTGACTAATGTTGTGGGCCTAAATACTGATAAGACAAAAGAGGGGGTCTTCTACTTGTCCACAGATAATAATTATCCGTACTTTTTGAAGGAGAAAGGATTGAAAAAGAAGTATGAGTTTTTTAACTCCCATCTGAGTTTAGTTGGAAGAGGTAATGGAAAGATTTTGGAGGAGCAACTGACTGAAAAGATGTTTAGTAAATTGTATAACATAAAGTTTCGTTAGATAAGTGTTTTTATGGGTTTTATAGATTTTGTTTTTATGGGTTTTATATATTTTCGGGTGCTTAGCTTACAGTAAGTAATTTATTGTAAACTTAATCATCATAATTGTATTCTTAATGTTATGAAATAAAATAAATTTTAAAGTAATATTAAGTTTATTTTAGTCACATATCTATTAGTAACTGACCCGGCGAACTTCGTACCGCCATATCTACATATCTGTCTCAGCTTCCCACAGGCAGTGTACAGTCGCGGACGAAAAAGACTTTTCCCATTATCTTTTATTTTTTTTCATTCTAGCAAAAAAAGAATGAACAAAATCGGACTGTGTTATTGAATTACAACTAAGTACATATATTGACTTTCATCCCCTCTCTCCAGGAAACCGTGCTGAATTTCGGGATAAAAAGTATCCTATGTCCTACCTCGTAGTATGAACTCAAATTATGCCAAGTTTCATTTGAATCCATTCAGTAGTTTCGGCGTGATGCGCGGCCAAGATACAGACAGACAGACAAAAATGAATAAATACAGTTTTGGCTTCAGTATCGATTACAGAGAGCCCTCCAACAAAAAAATTCAAAATATCTTGAATGTACAGAATTGGACCTGTTACATTTTTATTATAAGTATAGATATTATAAGTATATATTCTATGGGTGGTGGAGGAGTGGGTCTATATTCTATTTATTAGTCTAAAATAGTTGCAATAGTAATTTACGAATAACATTATTTAAACAGGTACTGCCATCTATAGCCCACATTTCGTACCAACTTGATATCATAAGCAACGTCTCACTTTTTAGTTCTTCATGCAGATCATAGATGGCATTTTAATCATTTACTTTCACCTGATGAAAGTATTTGTATAGTTTGTTTTTAGTTCTATCCTATCATTGCTATTTATCTCAGTTTAGTGAGTACATAATCGTCTACAACATAAAAAAAAAACGAAACAAATTTTCTGTACTGGACAGAAAATTAACATGTGACAACTAATTATTTTACTGACATTTACATAGATGGCGCTGATTAGCAAATTTGTATGCAGGCAGTTTTCCAATACTCAGGGCTTCTGGAATTTGACTGGCACCTGCAAATCAGTAGTAATAAGCGCGATAACGCTATTTGAGCCTCCTTCTCTCCCACCAGAGCAGAGGGAGAGGTGCTGGGCTACGGAAATGTTACTCACTCAGAGTATGGAGTGTAGAGATAAGGAGTACAATCTAGAAGTTAAAAAAGTGTTCGCCAAAATGCACTAATTAGGTGACGCTACTGTGCAACGAGTGTAAATTTTAAAGAATTAGAAATGATAATCAAATGAATTATTTGTCTATGTTTGTCGAACAGGATACTACGCAAAGTTTTTGATTTTTAAACCACAATTTAATAAAAAGAATTAAAACGATATCATACACTCTCCTCACTCTAGCGCCTATGTGGTCGGTTGTCGAACTATTATTTAGTCATGTTTGACGTACAATTTTCACCTTATGAGCCCATCAAAGATTGTACTCCTTACCTCTATACTCCATGACTCAGAGGAGAAAAGGCGAAAAGCAGTCATGAGGACGCCAGAAGTGAAAACTTAAAACTATAAACAAACAGTCAACAACAAAATATCACTATGGTCCCTCAGTTCACACGCATACGAGAAACATACCCTAAATTACATTTAGGCTATGTTTCTATAACCCGTGCGAAGCCGGGGTGGATTGCTAGTTTTAAATAAAGTAGAATCAAAATAAGTTTTAGTACTGATTGCAATAGGAAAGTTTAAAATTCTTCAGTACACACTTAAAGTAGACAAACTTGACATTATTTTTCTCTTAGACACATCATAGACCCATTTTATTTTAATGTTAACTGTCCGTCTATCGTTTTTTTTGGATATCTAATAAACTAGCTGACCCACGCAACGTCGTTTGCGTCTCCTATTGCCCGTAGCGTGATAATTTCCCCCGTTTTTGAAACATTATTCATTGGTGCTCCGCTCCTATTGGTCTTAGCGTGATGATATATAGCCTATAGCCTTCCTCGATACATTTATCGAGGTCCAATTTGAAAAATTATTTCAGTGTTAGATAGCCAATGGGCTAAATAATTTTTCAAATTGGACCAGTAGTTCCTGAGATTAGCGCGTTCAAACAAACAAACAAACAAACTCTGCAGCTTTATAATATTAGTATAGACTATTAGTTATTCTGTGGTATAGATTAACGAATCAAAAACTTTGTACCCTTTTTGCGAAAATTATGCGAATAGTGGAGTGCAATTTGACATTATTTAAAGTTTATATCGAGGAGAAGTGCAGAAAGATAAAAAAAAATATGGATGACCAATTAAATGTTTAATCTTACATTAAAATTAGAAAATTAAAACTGTATGTATACATTTATCTAGTCTGGACGTCTATTGGCACTTAGAGTAACAATGGTTTTAGCGTTAACACGGCACTTGGGCATGTCGATGACGACTTACATACATACATGAATTTATTTTCCATATAAAGATTTAAATGGAAAGTAAATTCGATAAGATTATAGGTTTTGGCTAGACGGCTTTCTGTAAGGCTCACTCCGATCAAGGCGGCCATAGCTCTACTTTTAATTTTAACTCCATTTATACTACACTAAAGGAATATACATGTGCAGATGATAATTACCTATCTAAAGAGACCTGCAAATAGCTGCAAAAAACAAAACGCACTTTTTCTAAATGATAAATTATTTTTGCTCGTGACTGTACTTACATACAATAAATAACTTGAAAGTTTGAAAAAATAATAAAAGAAATGGGTGTTAAAGAAATTTAGTCTTTATTCCATGGAATAAAAGTTTAAAATTAACTCTTTTTAAGGGATTTCAATATCAAATTTCTCTATGTACCCATACGCAAAGAATAATAGTTTAATTTACGCCAAACCAAACACAAATAGATAGTTGGATTAACGACCCTTTTTAATAATATCACGCATGTCCCTTCCGGATGGGCAGCATCCACAATAGACCACAAATAATAATAATATATGCCCTTTAAATAGGACCAATCTCGGTCTTTGAAAGGAACCCCACAAAACGGTCAGCAAAATAATAATTATATTCAAATGAGAGCCAGGTGTTGTTAGGAAGCTTTAAAAGTATATCATCAATAGAAAGCCCTTTGAAGGTATTTCTTTACTGACCCGTGTTTGTGATAAATAATTGAAGTGAGTTGGGTTATCAATTAGATAGATAGATAGAAACTCTTTATTTGTACACCGTTTTACATATTTTCAAGTAAGTACATAATATTATAAATACATAATGTAGAAATAATAAATATTTCGAACATCAGTTAGATGTCCGAAATATTTATTTTTATTTATTATCTAACACACAACGCCACCTAGTCCCAAGCTAAGCAGAGCTTGTGTTATGGGTACTAGACAACTGATATAAATACATATATACATATTTTTTTGTAAATACATACATATTATACTAATAGCCCCAGAACTGATAACCGTTGAGGTAAACCGGTTCTTGAATGGAGACCGCGTTTCAGCAAATGTAGTGTAGGACATCCACAGGCCAGGTGAAGTGGTGATCTGCGCAAGACGGCTGGCAGGAGCTGGATACGAGAAGCCGAGGATCAAACCAAGTGCTGCGCAATTGGAGAGGCTGGACATATCCAGCAGTGGACTGCTATAGGCTGATGATAACGATGGGTTATTATGTTATCACGATGTATGAAGTATGTTAAGATTAAAGAAGAAATAAAATTATTACCTTCATTACATCACATCTACAGACTTTAGTAGTCCACTGTTGGACACAGGCTTCTCCTTAGTAAGGAGGTTACTATAACCCGATTAAGTAAAAACTTTTGATAAAATTCATTAATCATGTCACCCGGGCCAAAACTATTACCCTTACTTTAGCTTCGCCGTAGTCGGGTAAAAAATCTGTAAATAAATCTGTTTAAAGTTGTAGTCTTCAATCAAAGAAAAGGAAGAAGAACCTTTAAATACATAAATATTCATATTCTTTCCTTCAAATGCTGCAATACAAATTAAAAATAATATTAATTCTCTTTCGAAACTATTTTTGACATTGCTAAACATTATCTCTTACATTCCATATCCAGCTACGAATATTGGTAGGTAGGTACATATAAAAACGATGCCCAGCGCCGTATGTGTGCCAAATGTGTTATTATAATTATGTACCTACGTAACATAGTTTTCACACTTTTCAAGTTGTATCAGACGCAAATATTTTCCTGCCAATTTCTAAAGCTTTTACTCCGGTGTGATTGAGGTGGGTCTGATTTAGTCTTTATGAAATGCAACCTGGTCAAACCATTTGACCCAATTAAAAATGAGAACATTTAACTTATTCCTAATACTGCTTTTGTAATGGTATAAATGACAAACGAGCAGTCGTATCACCTGATGGTAAGCGATTACCGCCGCCCATGGACACCCGAGGCGTCACAAGTGCGTTGCCGACCTTTGGGGATGGAGAAAAGGATGTGGGGAGGGTTTGGGGTTATGGTATGTGGGCCATGGTATGGTAAGTTTATAAAGGTTTTATTATAATGAACCCGTATAATTCAACATATTTTTGTTCCATTTTAATGTAGATGCGAAACTGAAAATGTGGAAAATAGTTTTTCTAGAGAGACAGAATGCTGATATGAGTGGTATCAACATTCTGTCAACAACTATGTTGACAGAATGTTGAAGAAATACCACTACTATGAACTAATTTTTGATGCAGTCATCAAGTTAATAATAAAACGAGATGGTCCCTGCTACTTAGCAGCATTAGTTAAAAGTTAATAAAAACTATTTTCTCTATTTTTAGTTTAGCATCAACGTATTTTAGATCCAATAACAAATACTTCCTGCCTATAATAACATTTCATCTAAAGCTCGACTTCAGCTGCCTCTCTTTCATCTCATCATTCTTTTAAACTATCATATATTATTATCATCCTCGCCAAAAAAAAATTATCTCCACTAATTACAAGGGTAACTATGCAAGGTCAAATCTGTCCAAACTAAAATTGCATTGTTGAAGGGCAGCTGTGTACCTGACCCTTTATTGGGGTCAACATTGTCTCATTATTTAGCCTGTGTTGATATGCAAGGGTCACATTGTCCGGGAACCCTTTTGGAATAGTTTTGGACTTGTGATTAGCATAAATAAGTCTTATTATTCTGGAACTTCATGCAGAATTTTTTGCTAATATTCGGAATAAACAATTCTTAAAGTGTTGAATAGTTTATTAATACATAATTTGGATCTATAAAATATCATGCTTTTACCGATATAAAAATGTATGGCTTGGCTGTTTCGTTACTTCAGAAACTAAATATTCGTATAACACATTACTTCAGAAACTAGATATTTGCAAACACAAAAATAGGTAGTAGAGCCACGCTGATTTCAGCACGAACGGGCCGGCTCGACCGGGGTGGTACTACCCTCGCACAGAAAATCAACGTAAAATGACAGCATTCGTGCTGTCGTGTTTCGTTGGTGAGTGCGAGACCGGAGGCCCAAATAGTCTAGTCAACAAGTTCCATACTTGTTGACTAGACTAAAAGATGCACAAGCATCACTAGGCGGCCATAGTGTGGGTCACCATGCTGCATTGTTGCATTCGCAATGAGTATGGTGGCCACCACTCGTGGATTCTGCTTATGCTTTCCATCAGGCAGAGTAGAGTCATTTTGGCGGGCCAAACATAAAAAAAAAAAAAAAAAAAAAAAAAGGCGTTCGTTTCCCCTTCGTGACGGTATGGTAGCGAAACGGCGAACCATACATTTTTACTGAGATGTAGAGTTTATGAAGTTAGGGTTGGTAGAGTTAGGGCGTGTAGATTCAGAACCTTGGCTCTACATGAGATCTGATATCCTTTTCACGGGTTAAGCCATACGCAGTCGTCTTGGCAACATTTTACATGAAAATGTTTTTCGTGGGATTGTAATTTATTTATAGCTACTTACCTGAAAATTATGTGACATTTAACTGGTTTAAAAGTTGTTAAAAACATAAAAAGTAGAGAAAACTGTGTTAAACGATTTTAATCGTCCTTTGCCCGCCATAAACCATGGACAGCGTCTAGATGCAAACAGCAACAGACCGGGCTCTGTGGTGTTCCTTGGGAGAGGCCTATGTCCAGCTGTGGACTGCAACAGGCTGATGATACCATAGACTTAAAAGATTTCTTGCCCGTGGTCGTATTGCGTTGGACCACAAGCAAACATTTTGTCTGTAGTGCTATCAGTTGGACTATGGACATATATCATTAAATTATCTGTAGTCCTGCTGGTAGTGCCACAGGCATTTTTTGGCCATGGTTCTGTGAAATGGGCTGTAACAAGAACATCATTGTTTTGTATGGGCAATAGGACATACCTATATAATATTATTATTTCTATTAATGCTATGGTTCAACTGATAGATATACGGACAATTTTATTTCCACCAGTTACATGCAATAGGACCACGGACAAGGAATCTTTTCAGTCTATGGCATGCTATCGACGAAGGTTTTAGTATGTTCTGCAATTTATATTAACGATAATTTTGTTTAATGTTTGACCGTAGTATCAGCAGCTGGCGAACTACTTTCGATTACCAATTAATAACTTGTACAATGTTCTTTCATTAGTGTTAAAATATTCAAAATATGTCACAGAGGCAGCTGCTTAAAATATATTTTGGTATTACATTCGCATCGTTAATTAAATAGCTACTATAAGTACGAGTACATACATACATGAGAACTGACCCATAAAAACGTTTTCATAAATAGTTAATACAGGTAAGGTAAGAGGTTGCTTTAAAAATATTTATTCCCTTATCTCCTCGTACTTCTTACAAGGTACTACTAAATTGAGACTTGGGCATCATTCTGTGTCGAAGGCGCTTACGATGGGGTGTCCTCAAGGGTCATTGCTAGGTCCATACTTGTGGAACATAGGCTTCGCCGATTTTCTGGCAATGCCTGTGCCGTCCGGGTGTACCCTGAATGCGTACGCGGACGACGGTTTGTTATTGATAGAGTCGGATACTAGAACGGGGCTTGAGAGGCTGGCCAGTAAATGTTTGGACTTAATATCTCGGTGGGGTGGGCGTAATCGGTTGACGTTTGCACCAAACAAAACCTTCCAGCTACTTCTGAAAGGTAACCTCAAATCACCGCCGTGTATTAAATTTGAAAATGTTACTATTAAAAATAAAACCTCGGTTTGTTATTTAGGATTGGTATTAGAAAGAAAGTTTTCATTTATTGAACATATTAGAACAGTTAATGAAAAGTCTAAAAAGAGTTTATTTGCACTGACGAGGATATCAACTGCGACATGGGGTCTGTCATATAATACACTAAAGATCATATATGGAGCTACTTATTTGGGTTCTATTTGCTATGGTGCTCCTGTATGGGCAGATAGGGCGACTGAAGGTGCTGTCCGTCGCAAACTGTTACAAGGCCAACGACCTGCATTGATTTTCTTGTGCAAGGCATATAGGACGGTTAGCACTGAGGCTTTACCGGTGTTGGCAGGTGTTCTTCCGGTCGATCTCGAGGTGCAAAGACGTGCAGCCATGTACTATTCCACACTACAAAACATGGAATGCGATTTTTTGGGCATACGAGACCGCGGTAAAATCATAAGATTGTTTCAACAACAATCCAATGTCTATAACGACCTCTTGGATGAATGGCAGCAACGATGGTACGAATCATCTAAGGGGCGCCACCTCTACCAGTTCTTTCCATCTGTTCGCGAACGGTTGTCAAGGACATGGCTCGAGGTAGATCACTGTGTCGCTCAATTCTTACAGGCCACGGTAACTTTAAGAGCAAACTATACTCATTTAAATTAGTCGATTCACCATTGTGTCAATGCTCAACACCTGATTTTAGCTGTGAACAGTCGGCTCATCATATCCTCTGGGAATGTAGTCTTTGGTACAATGAACGTAACATGATGCTAAATAGCTTACAAACGACGTCTGGGGTAGTATATTATGGGGATCTTGTATCAACTGCGGTGAATTTCCGTGCGTTTAAGCGATTCTGCCATACATACTATAGAAATCAAATATAGCTCACTTAGGACCCATAATATTTTTATCTGTGGTGCTTCCCGGTCTGAAAAAGGCGTCTGCCTATTTTGACTCCATTTTGTCTCCCGCTTTGCTAAGGAGGCAAGTGGACTTATTATATTTCCAACTCCTCCAGTTTTTTTCTGATTAATTTCGTCGCGGGTTCCAAGACAGTTAAATTTTTTCTGGGACTTCCCGAGTGTCATAACTCGGTGTTTTCGTGGGTCACCGCTGTTGATCCTGGTGTACAGGAGTTACAGTGGTGGGCGTGTGGGCGATTTAAGTCCCATTAAAAAAAAAATAGTTAATACAGGCAGTTATATAAGTTTTAAATAAATTCACATGACAACTTGTTCTGGTCTTGGAATTCACCGTTTTAGAGTGAGTGAGTAGTAGATATAGTACGCTCTAAACTTCGGCTCTTTCTGCCTGTGCCAATTGATTTAACCTGGAATTCACTAAAAGCACACGTTTTTCCCTGCCACTCCGCCAGTCGGATACACTGTCGGATCGGGCGTGAAAAAGCAACTCACTAGGCCGCCAAAGTATGGGTCATCGTGCTGCATGCGTAATGAGGATGATGACCACTGCTCTTGGATTCTGCTCATGCTTTCCATCAGGCAGAATAGAGTTATTTCGGTAGGCTAATATTAAAAAAACACTTCTCCTACACTGCAGTCCGAACCCGAACCTGGGCAGAACCTGTACTATGGTAATTAGACTGCTGAAATATTTATTTTATTATATTTTACAACTTCATGTACTTGTGTACATCAGCAATATTATTACCTAGGGCATTTTCTACCAGCCAACCTTCGGGGGGTGTAGAGATCTAGTAAGGTAGGTGCTGCGAGGTTACAATTGTAGGTACTCAGCAACAGAAATCGATACAATGACATTATACCTATAACAAATATAAATATTTACTTATAAATAAGTAATATCTTAATACAAACTTAAATTAAAGATAAATTCCATCATAAAGAAAGTAATAAACAATTTCAATGGTTTTTAGCTTATAGTTGGCGGAATGTATAGGCATTGGAGTTTTATCATAATAACTTCACGACTAAACAGGAACAGGTTCAAAGGTCCCTATTTTGTATCTAAAATAAACGTTAATCAAAGCCTATTCTCACGAGATTAGCCTCATATCCAATACAACATACCCGATTACTTTCAATTTATCGATTACAAAAATAGGTCAATCATGTTCATTAGTGATGGGAAAATATGTGACTAATCGACTCTCCGAGAATCGATTAGGCATGCTCGACTGGCTATTAGGAATTTTTAAATTACAATCGGTGCTAATAATTTATTCAATAGTTCATTTATCTTTAGAATTATATCGTTAAGCCCTTTGGGTGTTAGGTGTTTTTATGTTATTTTGTGTGACTGTTTCGTTTGGGAACGATTAGGAAACACCAACGAACTATTTGTCTGTGATATTCGTTTATATTTTTTCAAGGGAATTATTATTCAGGATTTGGTTTTGAACTTATATTTAGTATTCGTTGTTTCACATCAACAGCCTTAACAGTCAACTGCTGCATTTGTTGTTTAGTGTAAAATAAATTAGTAAACGTGTCGGGCATTTCAAAGTTTGACAAAGTTAATACTTGTCTTGTTGAGTTTTCTTAGAAGAGATTTAACTAGAATAAGTTTGGTTTTGTCAACGGATAAAGGTATTTGTCAACCCCTTCCGTTGACTGTGTTCAAAATTTGCAAATGTATTTGGGTTTAATATATTTCACAAAGTAATAAAACAATTTTCATTATTATTTAACTAACATACTTATGGTAATAAACAACTTTTAGAACTCACCATGCTAGCCGGTAAATGAAAGGTACATTCCAGGGATTTTCTTTCGAGGGTGCACCTGGTTCCCCGGCTTCTAGTACCCGAGACGATGTCCGGTGTTTAGTCGGTTCGAGTCGAATATAACCACCAGTCGGTGGTATCCGAGGGGATTTCCGTACAAAAAAAAGGTACATTAAGGTCTCCACTTTTTAGTTTTCGATTGTGAAGTATTTTTTTAGAATGTAGTTATCAAGAGTAATAGGAGACTAGGAGAATGTACCTGGTGACTCTAGACAAAAAATTGGCTTAGGAGCCAATTTTATTTTGTTATAAGCAGATCCAATAACAGACTGACGGAATTTAAAACGTTTGTTCATACCTACATATTATACTGTAAGAGGTCGATGTCTGTACATTAAAGATACTGAAGAAAAACTTATGAATTTGATTTTTATTAAAGTTTAAGGACTCGAAACAACAGCTTTTAGTGTTTATGTTTGTTTTTCTGTTTTTGTGCGTGATAATCTCAGAAAATCAATTTGGATGTGGTCTTCTCTTATGTATAGTGGTTAACTTTACTCAAAATTTTGTGTTTATTTTATTTCAATCGTTTGATAAATAAAAAAGTTAAAACAGCTTAAAGAATCACAGCGATATTCGACATATGCGTGGGCCGAACCGCAGGCAAAAGCTTGTCTATAATATAATACAACATCTTCATAATACATTTCTACTGTGACAAAATGCATTTTTGTAATAAAATCATCAACTTAATATGCTAAATCATAATTATTAATATGCATCTTTACCCTACTAAGAAAACAACCAGTTTCATGAACGTTAAAAGGTATTACAATGGTTATTGCTCTGATAGTTATGTCACACAGCGTAATGTAGGCTAATTATAAGAAATCGACCAAGTGCGAGTCGGACTCGCGCAGGAAGGGTTCCGTACCATTATCTATACATTTCCAGTGTCTACCTGTTGCCGTTATCAATATCAAGCAATAACGAGCAATAGAATCCCGTTTGTTGTATGGGAACTCCCTTAATTATTTATTTTATTCTGTTTTTTAGTATTTGTTGTTATAGCGGCAACAGAAATACATCATCTCTGAAAACTTCAACTGTCTAACTATCACGGTTCATGAGATACAGCCAGGTGACAGACGCACGGACAGACGGACAGCGAAGTCTTAGCCTTTGGGTACGAAACCCTATAAATGTAACCTGAAAGTTGAATATAACAGCATATACTAAAATATTGGCAGTTTCATAAATGTTGTCATTAAAATGGTTACTGCTATGATTATTATGTCACACAGTATCGTAAGCTACTTATAAAAACTCGCAGCCATATTAAATACGTCCAATAAACTTTCACCGATACATCTGCTTATAACCAATGAATATAAAATACATTGTAATTAATATAATTATACGTTACTACTGTTAAGTGAAGAATTTACCATTTTGATGTGAGTAATTTAAGTAAAGCTGCTTGTAAAGTGAACTGGTTTTAAATTGCACTAGTTTTTGACTACCGCTCCGCCCGCGTATATGTCGCTTATCGCGGTAAAGAGCTAAACCGCTGCATTGATTTTAATGAAATTTGACATGAAGATACTTTGATTCTTGAGGAAGGGCAGAGGCTACTCTCAACCGCGATGACTACATACACGCGCATGGAGCCCCGGTCAAAAACTAGTATTCTATATTTAAGTATATATCTTTTTTTTTTTTTTTTTTTATGTATGGCTCGCCAAAATGACTCTACTCTGCCTGATGGAAAGCATAAGCAGAATCCAAGAGTGGTGGTCACCATACTCACTGCGAATGCAGACAATGCAGTATGGCGACCCACACCATGGCGGCCTAGTGATGCTGCTGCATCTTTTAGTCTAGTCAACAAGTATGGAACTTGTTGACTAGACTATTTGGGCCTCCGGTCTCGCACTCACCAACGAAACACGACAGCACTGCTGCTGTCATTTTACGTTGATTTTCTGTGCGAGGGTAGTACCGCCCCGGTCGAGCCGGCCCATTCGTGCTGAAATCAGCGTGGCTCTACTACCTCTGATCCCAAATTAGGTAAAGCGTATCCTATGGTAACTGTCCATTTGAGATAGGTATGTGTATCATCATCTTCCTAGCCTTTATTATTCCCAAGATTTGGGATCAGCTACTAGTGCAACCGGTTTTACTTGAATATCAGTTTTTACACGGAGCGACTGGCATCAGACCTTCGCAAATCTGAGGGTGAACTGAATTCGAAGGTTGAACTAGTTGTCAGTAACTTGAGGGCACTGACTTCCCAATAACGATGGCCACAGATGTTCATGACAACCGAGACTGACGGCTGAGATAAGTATGTTTAAATAGCCAAAAATATATTGTTTCAATGTATAGAATGTGGGGTCGACATTCAGGTGTACGTTACCTGTAAGCCCAACAAAACAGACAATAAAAATCCGGACAGACCGGATATTTAAGTGATGCGACTATATAAAGAAAAACACATACGTATAGAGGTATCCAGGTCATTCTAAATAAGGAGGGTGTTGGATATTGGGAAGTGAGTGATATCGTGATCGAAATTTACCTTTTGATTCAGATTTTAATAGAAGTTCCTCTATAATAATGTATGTGTACGGGAATTGATGATATGATGTAATAGCATATGATCATATAGGTATTTAGGCAAAGGCATATTAAACGCCAAACATATTATATACCTTTCAATTAAATATAATCATAAGATTTTACGTTTTACAGTTACATTTCGTAATCTGGATCTGTGATTTAACGTAGTAGAGAAGAAAAATCAATTGCGAATTGTGTTTGTAAACTCTATACTGACACCAAAAACTGAGAATCAAGTCTGGAAACTCGGCATCACTATCTCAGAGTGAAGACGTCTGCTCCTGAACATAGGTCTTACCCAAAATTGCTGCACTCTTGGACTGCAGCTAAAAATCAACGCTAGTGCATTGCGCTAAGCATTATGCTGAGCTTGTGGTCCTTATTGGTACAGATGTAATTTTATTGTATTATATTTCAAATACTATGTAAAATGTGCTATGTAATTTGCTCTGTAGAATGTGCCAAAAAGTATTTTTGTTTCTCTCAAATTTACTGCAAATACCAGTCCTATGCTGTGAGCATTCAACGGCTTCTCGAGATCTTCACCAACTTGCAATCACATACAAACATTGGCGTAAGCATGACGAGAGACGTAGAACAATTTTATAAATTCCTTTGACATTTTCTTAACAATGTAAGGCATTTATTGACATAGGTCCTCAAGGCTACGGTACATTGCTGACTAGGGCTCAACTACTCTCTAACTAAAGAGTCCTCATCCCCAATCTATGCACTAGACGTGTTCAAGTGTAAGATAAATTTACTATCAACTTGAAAAGTCTCGCACATCTTAAGCTTCAAGTGAGCTCGCTAACCACTTTTGCTAACTAAAAAGCTTTTAAGAAATTGAATGAATTTGAATTTTACCGCTTTTATTGCTGTTTTTCAATATTATTTGAGAGCTATAATATTACTATGCTTTGATTCCCACGGGGTACAATTTTAGGTGATCAACACTTTATCTGAGTTGCTGTTCTGAATTTCTGTATACGTATAATGTACTGCTTCATGATGAAATTGTCATTTAATTCTCGTAAATAAACAGTAATAAACATTGTGTGTTTACTTGAATGACTAATACCTCTCTCGAAAACAATAAACCAAACAAAAAATATTGTTTTTCACTTTATACTGTAGGTATTCATAAACTGTTAAGAAAACCAACAGAAATAGCTCGCCACACTACTGAACTTCGAATCCACTCGAAGTTAACTATACTCTTTGCGCTATAGCATGGTGCGTGGCATGGTTCAGTAACATTTCTTTTAACTCTTAAAATTTGCCGCGGTTTACAAATTATGACTTAGTATTTCAGCTGTACCACATTCGCAATATATATCATTAATAACTGTAGTAAATTAAATTAAAACACCACGCTACAGCGCAAAGAGTATAACAAATCACTATATTGATAAACACCCTACGTAGGTGGTAAAGTGTCATTATATACTCAAGGTAAGAAACATAGACTTGTATATGAGGTCCTGAGCAGAGGTAGGTTCTGCGCACTTAGCTCCATTATACACGGGGTGGTACTCCCCTGCCAAAAAGAAACAAACCATAGGCATATAGGGTGTCTATATATCTGGATAAAACGGTTTTGGTACTTGATACTTACTAACTACTAACATGAATGGTTACTGTACAAAATTTGTTTGTTTGCTTATTTTGCATCTAAATTTTAATTATCTACTCAGTCGATTATGATTTTGGTCGTCGAACTTTACAAAAAAATCGTCAATGGTGCAAATAAACAGAGGGTTTCATCTTTTACCTTAACCTATGTTGATATTTTCAAGAAAAAAACCCTACTCCGATGTAAAAGGTTCACACTAGATACTTTTATGTATTTATATGTCTGTAGTGGAGCTCTAAAATATAGGCCAAGGCTTGGTTTGGACTCCTGATCTGTCAGAAATTATTAATTAAGCTATGAATTTTGTGATTTGTGTAATTTTTCGAGTTAAATAAAAGCATATTGTTATTATCTGTAATTTACATAGCAATGTATTGTATTATACTGAAGTGGCAAAGATTTCTGCGCTCAACGTGAGAGATATTTCCTAACTTAATTCATATTACATTAATCCAACATAATTACCTTAAACCAATTTTTCAAAAGGCTTTTGCATCCATAACACGATTTTTTTTTAAATATTTGCCGCTGTTGAATAGTCCTCAAGTATCAAAACGATACGATCTTCGATGAATCCCGTTGTTAATAAGGAAAAGAGTGGGTACACAAGGGATCTTGCGAGCGTCGGCGTCTGCCCGCGTCGGCCGCCGTGCTGCACTCGAATTTTCTTTTTCACTGAGTTTTTGATGCTGCGTTTTATTTATAACCAGATTTTTTGATACCACGATATCTTGTTATATGTATATCTAGGTAGGGTTAAAGGATTTAACGTTTGAACGTAAATTGTGAGAGAATGAAATAAAAGGATTTTTCTTTTGCACTGGATTTCTTTGCTCTAGATAGGTATATTACTCATGCCTAATATTTGATTGTCGTGTGTAAGTCCAGATTTAACTAAACATTTTATTGGATAGATAGTGTCTGGACACGTCTGGTGGTCACAATAATCTAGTCCACTTTTTTACAATGAAGTCGCTGAAAAGTTAGAGGATATATTTTTATTTTATTCACTGTTAACACTATAAGTTGTATAGTCACTAAAAATATAAAATGATAGTGAAGTATTGTACTTTGTCTTACCTGGTCCTGTGTCATAGTTATTCTGTGCCTAGTACACAAGAAATAAATATATTTGATAAAAAATTTCCAAAATAACTCGTCATTTTCGTATTAGCGAACTCTTTGAAAGTCTTTGATCGCTTTTCTCTCGTGTGTAAATGCAATTTAGTCCGTCTTTGAAAATTCTTTCAAGCAAAAGCTTTAGGTTCAGTTGGCGAAGAGGCGATGCCTATGGGCGCTTCTTTAAGAACTGTCACGAACATATTCGAATTTCAAAGGGTTGAAAAGAAAATGCGACCTCGCGTTGCCGTGCACTCGGGCGTAAAAATAAGGGTTCGGTGTTGCCAGCATTAAACATGCTTATCTCCGTTAACTGTAATGTCTTTATTGACGATAGTGAATTCTTCAAAGGGAATTAAGTAGTTATATGTGTAGAAAGGATTTGATTAAATTCAATATACTACATAGTCAGTATTTTTTATTAAAGGCCTCCTTAAGTTTGTATTAAATACGAATGTGGTGTGAGGTGTCATTCATTAACCTTGTTTCTCAGGAGATGCCTATGTCAAGCAGTGAACTGTTAAAGGCTGTTGGTAATGATGTTGTGCGGCTACACGTCTTTACTTTTTATTATTATTACAATAATATATTCTTACTATAATTACATTTATAATATTGATAAACTGATTTCTCTATGGCATACTGCCTGCTCTTTGAAATTTATAGTTGCTCAAAACGTTTTTTTTTTTAAAGACAACGCCCGCACTAGGAATAAATCCTGTGTCGCGGGAGACTTTACAAACATACATGAAACGGACACAAAGAACACCCAGACTCAGGACAACAATTTGTGGATCACACAAAGTGTTGTCCTACCTGGGATTTGAACCCACGACACTTGGTTAAGTAGGAAACGGCGTGATGACCGTTAAACCACTAGGCCAAACGTGCAGTCAATTTTCTAATTTTGATACAAAATAGATGATATTGAAAAGCTTTGCAACTATTTTAGCGGAATTTTTTCTTTATTTATATATCCTTTGTTGATATATTAATCCATCATTTAGCACGCAAATTATATTTCAACACAATTGTGACATAGTTGAAGATTTCTTTATTTTTGTTTCTTTAAAGATGTTAATGTTATTTAAATCTGATGACAACTCCAGATTTAAATAACGAAATATAATAATATTGTGTAAATAATATGTATGTTTATTTTCTTGTATTTATTGTTTACCATTGTAGTAACATTAGGTTAAAACTTCCTTAACTAACAATATGGATCTCCGGTCTGAAATAAATAAATACAAAGAAATACAATTGAAGTGTCTGTCTTATAATTTCAAATTAACAGCTTTTCACTAAATGCATATAAAAGGGTAAACGGTATTTATATTTTAAAAACTGTCTGTCTATCTATCTGTTTGTTCCGACTAATCTCTGGAACGACTGGACCGATTTTGACGGGAATTTCACTGGCAGATAGCTGATGATATAAGCAGTTACATGGCTTTTTTTAATACTAGCTACCCACGTGGGTGGTACCCAACAACAACAACAATTACGCGTAGCACCGCTAGGCTCAGCTGTTGATTTATAATAATATGCCTTATTGGGTATTATAATTTATGACTTTTAGGATCCAAACAGTAGAAGAAATTCGTAAATAGCCAAATAGAAAATAACCATCAATATATAGTATAATAAGACCGAAAATCGTTAACAATATCTATAAGACCACAAAGATTTAAATTATTGAGGTCTCAAAACAGCGCCGTTACACTAATAAAGTTTTCCATGTAAGGTTTTAAGGTGCATATATTAAGTTATCGAATGGTAAACACCTCACATAGACCATTTAATTCGATTAAGTGTAGGATTCACGGCTAAGCTAGACAGCCATTAAATTAGATTGCCTTACGTCGTTAACTTGTTGAAAAGGGATGGACTTGTCTTTTGATGTTTAAACGGGTTGCGAGAAATTCAGACAACCTCTGTACATATACTGCAAAGAAATATACATCGTATTTATACGTGTTTTTAGGTCCTTTTTTCTATTTATAAAGCTACTTACTTTTGCTCATGGTTGTCTTATCTAGACTCTGTCAAATATAATTTAGTTATGCCTTTGGAAGCGCGTAAGCGTAGTTCATATACACACATCAAAAGTGTCTAGGGATCAACATATATTTTTGCAATAACTTTTCTCCTGATTGATATTAATTAAAATTTTCTTTTAGGATTCATCAAATAAAGTGTTTTCGTTTGTCACAGTAACGATAAAGCAAGTCACCTTTGCATTAATAAAGAAATTTGCCATTTTCCTAATAAAGGGATTTTTGACATTTGAACCACTAACATTAAAGTTCGAAAAAAAGACTGAAATAACAGTTTTCTTTAAAATTTTATTAGGTAACTTAAACAATTAATAATCCGTGTTTCTACCGCGAACACTAACAACACAAGAATCGGTTTGGCATACTCAAAATGAGTTCATCCAAATCACGCTGTGGAATGGCCGCCCATGTTCGTTGCAACAACAAAAAAAGGTCTTCTTGCGACTGGATACCCTCCATATTCGGCAGAGCTCTTCTCTGTAGCATATCCCATGCATGCTCAATCGGGTTCAAGTCTGGCGACTGAGCAGGCCAGGGCCAAAGCCACATCTCAATCTCAAGAAATCCGCATAAAAATGCTTGATCCCTAGACACTTTTGATGTGTGTATCTGATGTTATTCTAAGTCTCTGTACCTGTAGTGATTTTGTACTTAACAATTTTCCGTTGCGCTTACATTACTCGATCACTTAAAGTCGTCTGGAATTAGAATAATCATTTGCATAAAGCTCCCATTTTTACATGGTTATTCTGAAAAAAGGAAAAGCTGAAACAAATCATCATCCTAGCCTTTATTATTCCCAAGATTTTGGGGTCGGCTACTAGTTCAACCGGTTTTACCCAGGGTTTAGTTTTTACACGGGGCGACTGGCATCGGACATCCGCAACTTTGAGGGTGAAATGAATTCGAAGGTTGAACTTAGTTGTCATTAGGTATATTTGAGGGCACTGACTTCTCAATAACGATTGCCAAATTGCCATAGATGTTCATGACAACCGGGACCGCTGGCTTAACGTGCTCTCGAAGCACGGGCGCGAAACATCGCCATTTTCCATACTCCGGGCTGCTATTAAGAATTTCATGTAAGAAAAACCCAAACAGCAGTCCGACCCGGGAATCGAACGCGAGACCTCTTGATCTGCAGTCGCTTACGCTAACCACTAGACCAACGAGGCAGGAAAATCTGAAACAAATATGTAACCAAATCTACTGTGATGTTTTTAATATTTTTTTTGTATTTTCTACAAATTCCCGTTAAAGTAATTAACTGCCTGAACAACATACTTTATTATACTGATGGGATCCAAACGAAAATAAATAAACATAATTAAATTAAAATTATCAATTTGCAAAAGCACTGGAATGTAGGTATTAGTATCTAAGTGACCAGATGCGAAAAAAATCAAGGCGATTATTGAGCATTTGATAAGATAAATCTTGAAAGTACCTATAACGTACTTTATAATCAAACAAGAATTTCAATATCGCATTTATTATATAGGTACTAGCTTTTACCCACGGCTCCACTCGCGTGTACCCATGTCGGTTATCATCCTTAATGGTAACGTATGTGTTATTTTGAGGTATAAGCTATAATACCTATGGTAAAGTTTTATCCAAATCCGTTCATAAAACTAGATAATTGTTCAACAGAAATCAGCTTCTATTTTCCGTTATCTCTTTTAATCGTCAACACAAGGAATGTCCCATAAATACCGCCATTTAACAAGACTGAACTCAAAATAATTATGACTATTAATAAAAGCAAACGGAAGTGCGTCTGCGTCAGTGCCGGTGACTGAAACCGGTTCGGTTCTCGCAAGTACCGGATATTGCGAGTTGATGTTGGCACCCCTGGAGCGAAGGAATTGCACCCTAATTACGTTATGATGACCGTTTATTCGTAATTTTCAAAATGGCAAATGATTTATTGATTAAACGACGTGGTTAGATGTTTTTTTCCAAGTTCTACTGCGAGGTTGCTGCGGTTTGATCAATGATTGATTTTTTTGTTATTTATGTACGTTGTTGTTATGTAGTTATTTTAAATTATAAAAATAAATTACTACTTAAAAATAAGCTATTTGGCATTAGGTGAAACAAATAGACAGGCAGACAATTTTTTTCCAAATTCATTTTATAACTCTGTCCTGTTATAATATGTATTACAATTTTATATTTTTTTATAGATAACATAAAACTTTTATAAAATAATACACCTAGTATCTATGTGTGAAACAGTTGTTTATCTTAATACCTACTGTACCTACATAATTCTTCGTGTGTGTTTGTCCTCCGAAACGGCTGGACCGATTTGGATAAAGTTTTGAGGGTGAACTATGAACAACGTACGCCTGGATGTTTCGAAATTACATTTAGACCCGGTAGGTGTCACTGTGGCAGGTCTACTAACCTGCCACAGTGACACTGTATTTAAAAATAACGTTTTGTCATTTTTTTTTTGTAATTCCCGAAAGGTTTTCCAATAATTATAATCTACTTTAAGTAAAGGGCGTTGGAGTTAATAATTAGTTACACCTAATTGCACACGAAAATAGATGACAAACACGAAAAACGACAAAACATTAGCACAATGGGTTTTATCGCAGTCTGCGATCATGTGAAACTTTTATATGGGTTGATACTACAATTATCTACAACAATTATCATAATAATAGTTTTTATAATTCCACTGGTGGACATAGGCCTCTCATTAAGTCTTGACCTTCTGTACGACCCTGGCCAGTCGGGTTGGTATAGGGTTCGTTTTAAGTTTTCCTTCTCGTTTCAGTGCTGTTTTTAACACGCTTTTATTAGATTGACCTGTATGTAGGTAGGTATGTATGTAACAAAATGTTTTGACTTCATTTTCACCTACTTCTTGGAGTCTGATTAACTTTAAAATTTGCACAGGGGTCAAGGGCCGATGACAATACAATAAATTGAAAAAAAACTTTCTTTTTATTCTAAAAAAATAGTTTTAAAAAACTAAACAAACACGCTTTTGTAAATATAACAAACTAAAAAGTAGAAAATAATTTTAATGGAAAAAGCGTGGGGTGCTCATTAAAATTATTTTCTACTTTTTAGTTAGATTGCTATTAAAGCGTGTTTTTTAGTTTTTTAAATTATAATTTATTTTCTACTTTTTAGTTTGGTATATTTACAAAAGCGTGATTATTTAGTTTTTTAAAACATTTTTTTTTACTCCCTATTCGGTTCTTGCCGACACCCATTTGATAAATTTGATAAAATAGTAACAGTCTGTCACAACAAGACTATAACATAAGTTATATATTGTGTTATATATTATATGTTATATATATAACATATAATATATAACACAATAAGACAACAAGTTATAACAAGAATAATTAAAATTAAAGTGAGTTGCTTCGTGTCAATAGAAATCTAATATAGGTAAATATAATTCATAAAGAGTAGATACATATTAATAAATAGCGTGGAACATCTATGTTGTCATAGAGTCAACGGCCAGGTAGGCTATGAAGCCCATCAGTAGGTATCTTCCGGAGAATTCGGAATATCGATAGCAAAGTGTTTCAGGTATTCCTGGTTTTTTTTAAATCCGACTTTGTCAGAAAGAGGATAATGTTTTTCGAGCGTTTGTATGTAGGTATTATAACAATACATACTTTCTTACGGGCAAAGAAAGATCTACCAAAACAAGGTTTGTCACGGCATGCATAAACATACGTATTCACTTTTTTATTTTATTACCTAAAGCTTACTAAGCGATGCATTAGTCATTCGAATTTTAAATAGGTACTGTGATACTTGTTTTTCTCTTTTAAGTTCATTAATTTTAAGCGGTCGGGGTTGCGTTTTTATAATATGTATAGTCTAATAATTTTTATAAAACAAAGTACCTACCAACCTCCTTTCATGACCCCTGACAAACAATAACCTATAATATCCCACTATTGGGCTCGGGTCTCCTCTCAGGAGAGGGTTAGATAAGGCTATACGTCCCCACGCTGGCTGAGTGCGGGTTGGGGACTGGCAAGACAACGAGAGAAAAGATGTGTATGCGAAATCGCATAATGATTGATTGAATGGTTAAGATACAGTCAACGGATAACAAACATACAAACTTGCTTTTGGCAATAAAACTTCCTTTTGTACTCTCATCTCAATCTCTCAATTTTGTAATACGGTGTGCAAATAAAGAGTTCTCTATCGATCTATCTAAACAATCATACATACACACAAACAAAATTCACATGGAGTCAAAACAATTATTGCTGTAAGAAATATTTTTCCAGTTGATACTGAGCCATTTTTAAAGCATCAATCACTTTCATGAGCTATACACGATCTTTTTAGGCAGATAAAGTTCAAAAACACTTAAATACCATTCCATATAATTATTCAAAAAGAAAGTTTTCCTAATAAGTATTCTGAAATATTTCATTGGTTACCAGTCAAAAGGTTATCGTTTGCCGCCATTGGTTAAAAAGAATCGCGTGACTTTTACCTACCTACGCTCACGAAACTTGCTTGTCTTACTCCTCAATTCTTCATATTACATGTTCAAAGTTCACTCGTCAAAATCTTACATTTTCCAATTAAATTCTAATCAAAGTTATAAAGAAACCAAAAATAGAAAAAAACAACTTACATGCTCGTTTTATTTACTCGATTCGCATCTGATAAATCGATGGGCTTGAATGCGTTGCCGCGATAGCTTCTGCGCATGCGTGCAAAATATGGCGGCCGAAAAAATGCCGGGAAATAAGAGAAAGAAGTGGCATGGGGTGACCCCAAAGTAAAGAAGGCTCGCAGTGTAGTGAGGGTGTAATACTTGTAGGTCTGCTAGCTTTTTTATTTATCTTTTAAAATAAAATTATATTTTTCAAAGTAATATCCTGTTGATACTTTATTTCAATAAATTTCAAAATTGCTGCTCTATAATGAAGGTTTTAATAATTGATTAATTAAATTAATCAATTATTAAAAATGTATTGAATATATCTCTATTCTATTCTGAATAAATTTTATTTCATATTCAACAAGATGCGTAGGTAGGCGTTTGTAGGTAGTAGAGCCACGCTGATTTCAGCACGAACGGGCCGGCTCGACCGGGGCGGTACTACCCTCGCACAGAAAATCAACGTAAAATGACAGCGTTTGTGCTGTCGTGTTTCGTTGGTGAGTGCGAGACCGGGGGCCCAATTAGTCTAGTCAACAAGTTCCATACTTGTTGACTAGACTAAAAGATGCACAAGCATCACTAGGCCGCCATAGTGTGGGTCGCCATACTGCATTGTTGTATTCGCAATGAGTATGGTGGCCACCACTCGTGGATTCTGCTTATGCTTTCCATCAGGCAGAGTAGAGTCATTTTGGCAGGCCAAACATTAAAAAAAAAAAAAATGCAGATATACAGTGGCACTGTATACCTAATATTGTAAAAATAATTTCAGATTATTTTTTTCACAGACATACAGAAAATATTTTTTAAATAATAATATTATTTAATATATCTTTAAAATGTGAGCGCATAACAAAAATCTAAACATAAATTTATGGTCACAGTTCAAGCGGCATTAACTGTTTAACTACGCAATTAAGACACAAAATTTCCAATGTACTAAAATAGTATGCTGTCGTACCACACTGCGAGCCAAGGGGTGTGTCTTCTCCGCAGTTGCCGCCCCCCGACAGGGGTGAACGTGCCCCCGTGCAAGTCTTCACTGGAGCCTCGTTTAGTCGCATAATACCAACAGTGCAAGCAAAACTTAAAGGATAGTGAAGGGTTTCAGGAAATTAAAGCTTGTGTCATTTCAATTTGCGATTGTTTCTTTTGTTTCATTTTATTTAGTTATAATTTTAGTTTAGTATTATTTTATTAAAATAAAAGTACTTTAGTAAGTGATATGGATTAGTGATATAATAGTTTATCTTATAACAAACATATTGATGTTTTTAAAACAGTCATTAGGCATTCATACAAGCTATAAATACGCGTTATGTTTTGATAGCATGTACCTATTAATATATTTTTCTGAAATGTAAAAACTTTTACATTCATTAACAATATAATTACCTAACCAAAAATACAAGACAAGAATAGCAGAGCTAATTTATCATTCTAAGTACTCTAAAAACATCGTATTACCTGTTTAAAACACAAAATTCAGTATTGATATAGCTGACGATATTCTTTATTTAAACTTTTACTAGATTTATGAAGTTAAGCAATTTAACTTAAATAGGGTAAAATTTTGCCAACAGTGGTTGCTAAAAAATGCTACAAAATAAACTATTATAAAATAGGTACTAAGCAGAAGTTTAATTTTATAATTATACCCTATAACTTCACCCTTTTCACATATACCTACCCGTCTGATACTAAACTTGTCAGGCCATAGCCTGCATACTTACTATGGTACTTACCATAGTAAGTATGCAGGCTACTTAGACTGCTGATAAACAAATCTATTGGTATATTTCTAAATACCTATTACATACATCCTCCTCCTTGTGTCGTTATCCTCAATTCTGAGGGTCGTGACCTCTATTTGGCACTAATGTGCGAGTGATAGCTCGCCACCTGTTTCTATCCTGAGCAGTGTGTAGGGCAGCATGGATCGTAGTGCCGAGAGTAGTGCAAACTTGGTCCGCCCAGCGCAACGGGTTACGACCCCTGGGTCTTTTCCCCCCTATTTTACCCGTCACCATCAGTCTCTCAAGGTTATCGCTTTCTCTCCTCGCAATATGGCCAAAGTATTCGAGGATTCTGCGGATGCAGAATGCAGATAGCGTCCACGTCTCGACACCATACAGGAATATGGGGAAGATGAGGGTTCGTACCAGCTTTATTTTTATTCCTCTAGAGATGTTGCGGTCCTTCCATATCCTATCCAGGTCAGACATTGCACTCTTAGCCATGCCTATTCGTCTCCGAATCTTTTTTTCAGCTGATCCGGTGTTGGTGATGTTGGAGCCAAGGTGAATGTAATCCTCAACCACCTCAAGGCTAAGCGAACCTGTGAGTTCCAGTTTGGCGGTTCTGTCAACAGCCATGACTTTTGTTTTGGCCCTGTTCATTTTGAGCCCCAGGTCTTCACTGGCTCTCTCCATTCTGCTCAAGAGAGCATACATCTCGGCCTCATCCTAGGAGGCAGCTAGGAGAGTGGTGTCGTCTGCGTAGCGAAGATTCGAGACTTTGACGCCACCAACAGATTCGCCGCTGCTCCAGTCCTCGAGTGCTTGCCTGAGGACATACTCGCCGTAGATGTTGAATAAGATCGGAGACAGTATGCAGCCCTGGCGCACACCTTTTTCAAAGGAGAATGGTTTTGAGAGGGTTTGGTCCACCCTGACGATGCCCCTGCTGTTACTGTAGAGCGACCGTAGCAGAGACGTAAGGTGTTGCGGCACGCCCATCTCGTCCAACACCAGCCATAAGCAGTCCCATCTGACGCAATCAAAGGCCTTGCTATAATCCACGAAACATATTACATACATATTACAGATAAAATATATCCAGAATCAGAACAAATGATCGTACTCAGTGCGTACATCACACAGTAAATTAGGTACATATTTGTTCTAGAGATTTATAGGGAGAAGAAATTTGTTTCTATAATTTAATGTATATTTTTTGCTAATTTATACCACCTGCGCAAGTCTTTACCAGTACTTGCTCAAGTACTAAATTACATTCAAACAAACATCGACACTAGCGAATGTCACATCCATCTTTTCTTTATCTTGATAACGTCAAAACATGGATTACAGGACCATAGATAAGCAATTTTTTTTCAAAGACAGTTTGTAAGTGGCACCGTTTTCCGTAACTTTGAGACTAAAATTAAAATCTGTCAGAAGATGATATATATTTTTAAAATAGATCTATTTACTTTTTTGTGTTTTTTAAATTTTCCATTTGCTCTTTAAAATAAGTTGACAATTAAATGTTTTTACTTTAAAATAAGTTAAACTAGATTTAACCTTCAATGTTTTGAATTTTATGTTCGCAAGACTGATAAATTCAATTTCAGCTAAGACCGTTTAAAAGCTTTGTAATTAATTATAATGAATTATATATTTATAATAAATATTTGATTTGCATTAAATTTTTGAGAAAAAATACCGTTGTATTTTATGTAACTTTTAGCTAGTTTAAGTTTTCTACTGTTGTTATTTTTATTTAAAGTATTTTTTTTCAAGTTTCAAACAATGGTCGATGTGTGTATCCACATTAAGTTTTACCTAATTGTTTTTATAGTACAAGTTTTAAGTTACACAAGCCTTAATATTTTCTATGCAGATTGGATAATGTATAATCCTTACAGGTTAGATACACATTATACTGCACGGTTGGCCTAGTGGTTTAGGCGGTCGCCACGCCGCTTGCGAATTCGCCAAGTGTTGTGGGTTCAATTCATGAACCCCATTAGACAACAGTCTACAAACCTACCAGTTTTCGAGAATATAACCAACCAACCGATCCAATTAGTACGACATATTCAGGTTACACTCAAGCACCATTCGTTGCACTTTTACTAAGGGCTGCTAGATGGGGTGAAATGCATAAATACGTGGGGGTGCGGGGGTGGCAAGAATACAAAAATAGGGTGCTAAGAGGCCGACGCCATCTTGCAATCACCCTCGCCATGTCGATTTTTCACGATGGAAAAAGTTGAGTTGGAGAATTGTTTTTTATTTTGTGTTTATTATTTCTTGAGGTGGAGTTTCTGATGCGTGTTAATTTTTAACCGACTTCAAAAAAAGGAGGAGCTTCTCAATTCGACTGTACTATTTATTTATTTTTTTATGTTTCTTACCTCATAACTTTCGACTGGGTGAACCGATTTTGATGATTCTTTTTTTATTTGAAAGCTGGTCCTTCCCGAATGGTTCCATTTAAATTTGGTCTAAATTGAAGTCGTTTTTTTTATTTTTATCCCGGAATTTAATATCTACTGTTACTTGTTTCTTGTAAATTTATTTAATGCCTCAGTAGTAGTAGAAGTTTCGAATACAGTTCACTCTTAGGGTTGCGGAGGTGCGTGGTCAGTCGCTCCGTAGAAAAAATGGTATTCAGGTAAAACCGGTTGAACTAGTAGCCGACCCTCATTAACCTTGGGAATAATAAAGGCTAGGAAGATGAGTAATAGCAGAAGTTTAACAATATTAATTTATCATTGTCTTAATTATTAAGATTTCATAGTATCTGTTATAATTTTTTGTAAATTTCAAGTTTTATTGTGTACTTTGAATAATTTAGGTACTTCTTCAAAGTACATACTTTTCCAGGGCTATAGGCACATATACCTAGGTTGTTCTGAAAATTGATAGCCACAGAATAAATACAATCTCTTCTTAAATTATTCTCTTCTTAATATTGTTATTTTTTTTTTAATTATGGTTATGTACAATTAAAACTTAAAATAAACAAGAATAAGACGTAGACATACACATTTCTTATTAATTACAAGTGGCTTATGTAACGGTATAAGTTCTTTTAAGTATTTAATTATGTTTATTTTAATTATCTCTTCTTTCATGAAACTATTTTGGATTGACGACTAATTTCAACACAAACCTCCTTTGTAAAAGTCACTGGCCACCTCTGTGTAGTTTTTTTTAATAGGTTTAAAGATTATCTGTCACTCTTCTTTTGTTTGCAACAATGGACGTCTCGTGGGAAGCTTTTCGTGCTATGATTTTCTATGATTATAAACGAGGGTTAAACTTCAAGGAACCTCAAGAAAATTCACAAGCTGCTTTTAAGGAATCTGCTCCTGCGTTAGCAACAATTACTTATTGGTATTTCTATTCTAACTATTTTTCATTTCACTTAGGTACTATTTTTGGAACCATTAGATAATTAAGGAGTAAAACGAACTCGAAAGAAATTTGAAGGTATTGTGATAGCTAAATCAAGTACTATTATCATTCTTAATTTGTTCTATAGGTGTACATAATGACTAATGCCAATAATTTGTTGTTTTGTATAAAAAAATATGAAAAAACCTAACACACTATAGTCTATGGAAAAACTCATTCTTTATCGCACTAACCATCACACATAAAATAGGGGTGCAGTCATAAATATACACATAATCATATACTAACCATTGTGATTACGTCCCTCGGAAAAAAGTAGAAAAAAATGGTAAGGGGTTGGTGCCACCCTCGCGTTTTTTACCCATCGCTCACCCCAGGGGCTTGATATTTCGTTTCTATTGGCATATAATAGGTATTGATTTTTAGGGATGCGTTCGTTATGTGATAAATATCGGTATTATATAGTGTTCGATCGTGTATGTCATGAGTAAAGAGACTTAAATTGTAGAGGGTCTTATAAACTTATGTTATACACATATTATTATATACTTTTGTTACTGTTTTGTGCTGGAACAGCTAAACGAAGATTAATGTAATTTTATAAAACGATAGATTATAGTCTGGTAGATATAACATACTAGCTTCTTTTCCTAAAAACAGTCATGAGGACTTAAGGCCTTAAGAATTAAAAAAAAAGAAAAACTAATTGCTTGCCATTTTTTTTATCTGTGTTATGTGTACACCAGTGAGTATATATATATATATCTACTAGCTGATCCGGCGAACTTCGTACCGCCATATTTATGACCCACGTAACATCGTTTACGTTTTTGTGAATCTAAACCATTCCCAGATCCCCTTGAACACACACAAAAAAATTCATCAAAATTGGTCCAGTCGTTTAGGAGGAGTTCAGTCACATACACACGCACACAAGGAATATATATATTAAGATAAGATATCTAGTTCTCCATAAATACTGTTATAAAGAAAAACAAATAAAAGTTATTGTACGCAACATTTACTAGGTATTGTTGCAGTGTGTTTCTTTTATACATTAATATAAAACCAATAAAAATATGTAAGACTTATTCGAAGTGGTCTCTATGGCTGCAATACAGTCTTTTAAACGTTGAGGCCAGTTATCAATAGCAGCACGCACTCTTTCTGTGGGAAAATTCTTCATTGCCAATCGTATGGATTGTTTTAGTGACTCCAAATGATCATGACGTTTAGAGTAAGCCTTTAAAGGCGCGTCTCCACTGAAATTGTTAGCGATTTCAGTGTTTCCAACTGTTTGCAACTCTTCAGAAAATCGCCAACTTTTATTTCTATTGTGTCTACACCGAGTCGCCAACAATTTGAAAAACATTCGAAGCAATTTTTGTTGCCAACACAAGGAAATTACAGAAACTTTTGTTACCAGCACGTGTTGACAACACAAAAGTTGTGAACTTTTGTTCGGTGGAGACTCGACTTAACTCTCTAAAACTGACCATAAATCATAATCCAGTGGATTAAGATCTGGACTAGATGACGGCCAGTCTTCAGCTCTAATGAAGTCTGGAACGTTCGTTTCTAACCAAGATTGGGTGGGTCGAGCTTTATGATCCGACGCCGAGTCTTGCTGAAAGGACCACTCTTGGTTTTTGAACATGGTGTTGTTCAGGGCTTAACTACCTTCTCAATAATGGTATATTGATACACTTGTTTTTTTTTTTTTTTTATGGAAAAGACCGGCAAACGAGCAGACGTATCGCCTGATGGTAAGCGATTACCGCCGCCCATGGACACCCGCAACACCAGAGGCATCACAAGTGCGTGACCGGCCTTTGGGGGATGGGAGGGGAGATAGGGGGAGGGGTTGGGGTATGGGCCTCCGGTATCCTCACTCACTCGGTGAAACACAGCGCAAGCACTATTTCACACCGGTTTTCGGTGAGGCCGTGGTATCACTCGGGTCGAGCCGGCCCATTCATGCCGAAGCGTGGCTCTCCCACGATGATGTTTTGATACCTTTTTCACAAAAATATGACTCGGCTTGCATCCCACCAAACCATCACTGAAGTCGGATAATGCCCACGTTGTACTCTGTTGACTAATTGGAAAGCTTCTTTAGAGCATTCAGCATAAATACGGTCATTTTGTTTGTTAAAATATTGCTCAATTTAAAAAAAAATTGATTTTACTACCCTATTATTTTTAAAATTATTAGTTAAGAAAGTCATCTTTTAAAATACACGGCATGGTTCTAGGTGCTATCTTCATCTCCCGAGATAAAATCTTTTGCTTTTGGACAGGATTTCTTCGAATTCTTTCCCTTACTGCTTCGATCGCCTTTTTCGTACGAACACTACGTGGACGGCCAGATCTTTTTTGTCACAAACAGAGAAGGTTTCATTGAACCTATCAATAGCCCGGTACACAAACATTTGACTAATACCAAGCGTATGGAGGATTTTAAAAATTGTATTGGGCTCCATACCTACTTTAGGTAATGCAATCACAGCGATTCGGTTCTCTTTATCACCCCACCCCATTTTAATATTTCAAAATATTTTACAATATATTCGCGCGAAAATAAGAAAACACAGTGAACAATCGTATAAAAATGATATATTCCAAAAGCTCAAAAGTAATTTTTTGTATATTTTTAATTGTAACAGTATTTATGTCCAGACTAAGTATTCACGTCTGGCTCAAACATTAGGTACGTGACCATGTAAATGACGATCCACATGAATTTATTCCAATATAAGTTTTCACGTCAAAAATATGGACGATATATGCACGTAAAGACTTGCATTTGTCTAAAAAGAATTAATAATATTAAAGAGGCAAAACATCATCATCACTACATAGTATAAAACAAAGTCGCTTTCTCTGTCCCTATGTCCCTTTGTTTGCTTAAATCTTTAAAACTACGCAACGGATTTTGATGCGAGTTTATTTAATAGATAGAGTGATTCAAGAGGAAGGTTTTTATGTATAATAAATGCATAATATAGTTTGGAAACACTGTTAAGTTTCGAGGTTTCTAATGTGATGTAGCAAATAAACACATTTTTTTGCGCTTACATTGCAAACGCTGGTTGCACCCTACGAGATAGATCAAAATAATGTACTACAGTATTATAGACCATAAAAAGTACTACAAAAAAGTCGGCGACGGTATATGTCTATCTCTTAGGGATAACCCACAACAACCATTTTTTATTCCTTTCTTTTTACGAGAAATAATGGCTTATTTACGAAGTGATTTTAAGCAATACAGAATGAATCCTTATACAATTAAGTAAATTATTACACTATTATTATTATATTATTATTATATTATACATTGTGCATTTAATATAGATCAAAATGGCCCTTTACAGTATCTAATTTAAATGAATATATTCGAAGATATTACAGATTTAAAATGTAGGTACGAATCGTGTCGTCGGCGGGGGCATCTGAAATCCACCCGTGCGAAGCAGGGGCGGGTCGCTAGTTTTATATAAACTTGTAAGTCAATCATGATTTTCCAGGCAGTAATGACCACTATTTATAATTTATTGAATTATGATTCGATATTGACTCTGGTGATAAAATATACATAGCGAGTTCTGTACTGACTAATAGACATTTATAGTTCTTAAATTAGTTCTCAAAATCAGTACAAACCAAGCGATGCAGATTCTACTTCGTAAATTTTAACTTTAAACTAAACTAACATCTCACTAGTTAGTAAATCAGACGTTCTTTTAAACACACGTTTATGTTGTGGTTATATTTTTCAGGGAGACTAAGAAACACTTAAATAATTTCAGTTATTAAATAGAAAAGTACCTAGTGACCCAAAGGTGTGCCAGAGTTGTTAAAATCTTTATAAATGCGAATAAAACCGCGGGAAAAAGCTAAAGTGGGTAGGTACACTATATAACTTTCTAATAAATCAATGAGCCTCTATAATTCTCTATGATCAATCTTTATTGAAAAAAAATACAACTGAACAACACTGGCCGTAAATATTATTGCGATCTTAACCTTTTTGCTGTGTAATATCATTGTAAAAAAGTAACGCCTCCATTGTGTAAGCCAATAGGAAATAATTACTATATGAACTCCACCCACACATTGCTATACTAATTGTAATTTTATACAAGAAAGCTCGCTTTACTTTAGCTATTAAATGGCGGACCTATTATTCGTTTGTAATTGCTGTGAATAACGCATAACAGTTTTAATAGTAGGTACTTTTAGCCACAAAAACTACTCTAGCCGTAGGATTTTTATACTTTTGATTTAGATTTTTGTTGCATTCATCCGTCATAGATGTCCACATATGACTAGTTATTTCTATCGTTCTTCTAAGAAGTAGAAATTTAATATCAGTGTTTTTGGTGCCATAAAGATAAATAAGAATGCAGATAATATGACTTTTTATACGAAAATAACGTAAAAAGCAACACAAATATATAACGGTTCAATTTTGTTTGGGTTTGAGGTCATTGGCCAGAATATTGACCGAAGCGGCCCCCAGTTGACCGACTTAATACACTTTCGAAGGCATTACGAAGAAATCCAATATGGCCGATTATTCTCATGATTAAATAGCTATTTATTTATTATTTTTTGAGTCGTTTTGAACAAAATAACCCAATGATGCAGAAGCATCACTAGGCCGCCATAGTGTGGGTCACCATGCTGCATTGTTGCATTGTCTGCATTCGCAATGAGTAAGTATGGTGACCACCACTCTTGGATTCTGTTTATGCTTTCCATCAAGCAGAGTAGAGTCATTTTGGCAGGGCACAAAAAAAAAATTTTGGCCACTTAATATAAAAAGCGTTCTACCTCTTTTGAAAATGAGGTAGGTAGTAAAAAATTTAAAATACTTTAAATGAAATAAAAATAACGCTATGCAAACACTGGCTGTTTATATTTGCTCAACAAAACAGGTTTTTTATTCATATCAAGATTTAATTAGCGTTAGAAGTTTTCTTCAAGTTCCACGCTGGGTAAAGTTAGACCGGGGTTGTTGGCAATACCCAAACAGTCTTACCATACAAAAAAAGTCTGCTTTTATGGACTGCGGGCATTTTTAATATATTTATATGAATGTGTTGATACCGGTTTTTATTTAAATTATAAGGTTATCAGATAAAATGGTTTTTTTATTAAGAATAATGTGTACAAAGTTGATAGCGTTCAGTAACGCAACGTTTATCAACGATCTTACTACGATAGGTACTTTTTAAATTTAAATGTTTACTTTTTTTTTCTTACGAGTGGGAATGTCCATTGCTTAAAATTGGGTAATTAAAATACAACTTATAGTTTTCTTACGTTAAGATTGTGTAAAGATAACTGTAAACTCATAATTTATCTACGTAGTAAAAATAAAATATGAAATGTAAATTATAGTAGGTACCTATATTAAAGTAGGTATTAAAATCTTTATGGTCGTTTAAAAATAAAATAATCAACGAGTAAAAGAAAAGTAGGTAGATGTTATTCTATTAAGCTAACTTGAGACGCAAAGCTTATTACATCTGCAAACGTTATGTAAAAGAACTGGTTTTCAATAAAATCTTTGCGGAGACTTGTACCTACCATTCATCTTAAAGAAAACATTATCCCATGAATGCGTTATTACACCGCAAACTCCGTACTGTTTGAAATACGTACGATAAACGTAGCTTTGGCTTTACAAACGGTTCCGTAGGCCAAAAACAGGAGCTATTCTTGACAGTTGTTAAAAAAAAACAACATTTGCATAAATGGCGGGAAACTAATTCTATGACCCGTAAGTAGATATAGGTAAGTCAAGTTTATGTTTAAATCTTTTTACTAGGAGTTTAAAGAACAATTAAAGTGAATAGAAATGATTTGAAAAACTCATGAAAACAAACATAAACCGAACACAGGAGAAGTTTCCGTAAACTTTTTGGTATTTCTAATTTGTAGGTATTTTTTTCTTGTTATTTCCTGTTTTATTGGACTTTAACCCTTGATAGGATTCGACAAGAATAAGTATTTATAGCAGGTAATAATTTCGTAAATTTGTGAAAGTTTGGATGAGGTTATTATTTATACCTACGTGTTGGGCCTCAGGACAGTTTTATTTTGATGTTGGGTAATATCTATCAACCAGGTAAGGTATGCATTCTTGAGTTTTTAATATTGATGTGTGTGTCATACGGACCCCTATCAACGATATCCTACGAACAAAGTTCAAGTTGTACAACTGGTTCTGAGCCGCTAGCTAAGACCTGTTCCATAGCGGTGTAAATACGCCAAATGGGCATGAACGAACGAGAATTAAAGAAATACAGCCACAAGTTTTAACTAAGATTGCTGCATAAAGAACTTTAATGGCAATCAATTTTATTTATTCTGCTACGATAGAGAAAAGAAAAATAGATAAATTGATGACATTTTTAAACTATGCTCTAAATATAATAATTACTTACTACAATAATAAAGTTTATATTAGTATTTGAATAGTATGGTGTTGAAACAAAGTAAAAATAATGTTAAAAACAAATAAAATCAACAAAAACCTATTTAAATTAAAACTCCTTTCATTTTTAAGAATCGAACGTAAAAAGTTTTGAACCAAAAAGAAAAATATTGCCTCAGACAGAACTCACACGTTTTTCTAACAGAATAACAAGTAGTTCAAAAAAGAAAAACATTAATTCAAACTCCATCTACCGTAAGCGAGTTAAGTGGCAAACACTTTAAAAAAACTTGAAAAAAAAGAAGCCGTGTTCCATAATTAAAATTCGGTTCACACGTCGGATCAATTTTAGGAATAAAAAAAAATTAGAATAACAAAACCGCCTAAGAGTTTTTTTCTCCTTAGAAAAAATGCGCAATCTTTTTTTATGATATAAGGGTGCATTTTTTACCTGTGATTCTTGTTGAAGGATCGATTTAGTCAATAGAGGTGTCGATGCAATATCCATTGAAGTCTTTATTATTGTGGCACGAGCGAAAGCAATAAAATATCAATAATGGGTTTTAAGATTTAAAGCAGGTTGGTGAACGAATTATTGAACGGTTATTGTTATTTAACAATAAGGAAAGGGTACTTTGTATCAATAGGTAGTATTGATCTGTTTATTGATGTAATTGTACACTTGTTAATTCGCTATAAGGTTAGAGAAATGATGTTAAAAGTTAGCGGTGCTTCGAATACTACAAATAAATAATTATTAACATTTTGAGAAATAGTGGATGGAGTAGTTATTTTTTTGCTATTGGAAGTAGCTAGTATAGGCTACTGGCTACTAATAATTATCATAAATCGTTATTTTGTGCATTTGTTACCACGACCTAAGGATTTGAAGAATTGCTTTTTTGTATGAAAAGAAATTGATCTGACTTGACAGCGAAATAATAGGCCTTTACCTATGAAATTGCCGTTTTGTATGCAATAAGTGAAAGTACTTATTTTTTTAAACTTTTTTATTTCTGTTATTCGAAGTAATCACCCATGCAATCGACGCATCTTTGCCAACGCATTGGCAGTTTATTGATGCCCTTCTTGTAAAAATCAGCTGGACGGGAGGCAGCAAACTCTTCAAAGGCATTTTGTACCCACTAAAAAGTTGTCTAAATTTTGGAAAAAGTAATAGTCGGTAGGTGCAAGGTCTGGTGAGTATGGCGGATGAGGAAGAGCTTCCAACCCCAGCTCTTGCAGCTTGGAGACTGTCTGTTGCGCAGTATGGGGTCGCGCGTTGTCGTGAAGCAGCTGCCGACCGACTATTACTTTTTACATATACATTACATACATACTATACATAGAAAACACCCAAACTCCGAAACAAATATTTGCAGATCATACAAACATTTGGTACGACCCGGCAATCGAACCCGAGACCTCAAGCACAGCAGTCGCATACAGTACCACTGCGCCACCGAGGCATTCATATGAAATAAGACTTTGTCTTTCGTGTTTCAAACTTCATAAAGGTACACATGCATCATCATCAATATCTTTAATAGTCCATTGTAGAACCAAGGACTCTGCTTACAAAAGAGGTGTTTGTCTACTTGCTAATTATAGCCTATGTAATATTGTAGAATATCCTTATCATCATCAAGAGGGAGAGCTACCGTGGGAGAGCCACGCTTCTGCATGAATGGGCCGGCTCGACCGGAGTGATACCACGCCTCACATAAAACCGTTGTAAAACAGCGCTTGCGCTGTGATAATACTGAGTGAGTGAGGATACTGGGGGCCCATACCCCAACCCCTCCCCCTTCCCTCTCCCCATCCTCCAAAGGCCGTCAACGCACTTGTGAAGCCTCTGATGTTGCGGGTGTCCATGGGCGGTAATCGCTTACCATCAGGCGATACGTCTACTCGTTTGCCATAAGAAAAAAGAAAAAAAAGAGCTTTAATATTCCACTGCTGGAGATAGGCCTCTCCTCAGAAAGAGAGTTTGCTGGACATAGGGTCAATTTCAAGTTTCCCTTTTCTTGCAGTGATGTTCTGCTACGTAGTTTGCTCCCCTCTTATCACACGCATGCCATGGGATGATTAAGGGTGGTGACTCTCCGTCTCTATGTTCTTGATCCCGCTCCACAAGGATACAATAGTCTAATGTATATATTTTTGTATTTTTAGGCATTTTTATAAAAAATGATGATTTTAAAGTCAATGATGAATTGATGTTCTATTCTACTACTACCACATAAAACATTGCCCAGAAGCTAATGAACGTATAGTATGTAGGTATTAAATTAAAATTAACACGCATCAGAAAACCCTGTGTGAAAGAAAATGCCTGTGGCATTAAGTCCGCCTTGGGCAATATGTTTGCAGGAAGTTTATATAAATAAAACCCTGAAGGTTTGTAGAATACATCTGGGTAAAATTATTATTGAAATTCAACATGACTAAATATCTTCTACTTAATTCAATTAAAGGGAGGGAAGAGATCGCTGCATAAAACCCACTTAATCGTGAAAATCGGCCAGACTTATCGGTACTGCGTGTTCTCTAATTAATTCCTAGAGAGCGGGAGAGAGAAAAAAATTGAATTAAGGGGTGGAAAATTTTTGTCGAAACTTAAATAAAAATGCAGATAGGTGGAAGTTTGTTAACAAGGGGGGGTAACGACCCCCTTTGAAGTTCGGAAAGAGCACGCGAGCGTGAGGGGCTGTATACTTAGGGGTGAAAAATAAGTCTCTCCCTTAAATAAGATATCTGCGAAATTGAAATTGTTGAGGCGAAAATTTTTTGGTCGTTTATTTACTTTTACAAGATTTGGTGTTGAGTGATGTTTTAGCTAATCACAATGAAGTAATCTCGATTATTGCGTGATATAGTTGGCCAAAACCTAATATCGCAGGAAAGGTTTATGTCCATCAGTAGGCTGTAAAAAGCTGTTGATGAACCTCCATTGTTTATAGACAACGTGCTATTATATTATATAAAATACTCGACAAGAATGATGCCAAAGTCTCACAGAAAACTGTTGGTAAGCAATTCTCACATTGCTTTTCACGGAATGAGATTAGCGGGTATCTAAACTCCTAAAAAAATCAATCTATCGCCGTCTACTGCTGAACGAAAGAGCGTCAACTATCCCGGTCTTGGGCAGTCCGCATCCATTCGCTGCCATTCACTTCTTCAAATCCCTATTAATAAATAATAAGTAATTACTTCGTACATCAGAGACGCAAAGCCATTCAGCTTCAAACTAAGCAGAGCTTGTACCTCATCAGGTAGACAGAATACCTATATACTCTTATTTTGTAATTCCAATAAACAATATGTACACATTATACGTAAAAGCATTCAAACCCCTAAACAAATATTTTTAGATCATATTCCTACATATTTGGTCCGACCCGGGAATCAACCCGAGACCTCAGCACAGCAGTAACATACGCTACCAATACGCAACCGAGGCAATCCTAATATTTTGGTTTATCTAAAGATACCGGAGCACTAACTTACCCCACCAAAGAGTGACATTCTGTCTCTGGAGCTCTAGATATCCATAAGCGTAGGTGGTCATTTCCCATCAGATCAGCCGTCACTCATTTGCCTCGTATAACATAAAAATGTGGTTGAAGATTGTGCTGCTTCACGACAACGCGCGACCCCATACTGCGCAACAGACAGTCTCCAAGCTGCAAGAGCTGGGGTTGGAAGCTCTCCCTCATCCGCCATACTCACCAGACCTTGCACCTACCGACTATTACTTTTTACATATACATTACATACATACTATACATAGAAAACACCCAAACTCCGAAACAAATATTTGCAGATCATACAAACATTTGGTACGACCCGGCAATCGAACCCGAAACCTCAAGCACAGCAGTCGCATACAGTACCACTGCGCCACCGAGGCATTCATATGAAATAAGACTTTGTCTTTCGTGTTTCAAACTTCATAAAGGTACACATGCATCATCATCAATATCTTTAATAGTCCATTGTAGAACCAAGGACTCTGCTTACAAAAGAGGTGTTTGTCTACTTGCTAATTATAGCCTATGTAATATTGTAGAATATCCTTATCATCATCAAGAGGGAGAGCTACCGTGGGAGAGCCACGCTTCTGCATGAATGGGCCGGCTCGACCGGAGTGATACCACGCCTCACATAAAACCGTTGTAAAACAGCGCTTGCGCTGTGATAATACTGAGTGAGTGAGGATACTGGGGGCCCATACCCCAACCCCTCCCCCCTCCCTCTCCACATCCTCCAAAGGCCGTCAACGCACTTGTGAAGCCTCTGATGTTGCGGATGTCCATGGGCGGTAATCGCTTACCATCAGGCGATACGTCTACTCGTTTGCCATAAGAAAAAAGAAAAAAAAAGAGCTTTAATATTCCACTGCTGGAGATAGGCCTCTCCTCAGAAAGAGAGTTTGCTGGACATAGGGTCAATTTCAAGTTTCCCTTTTCTTGCAGTGATGTTCTGCTACGTAGTTTGCTCCCCTCTTATCACACGCATGCCATGGGATGATTAAGGGTGGTGACTCTCCGTCTCTATGTTCTTGATCCCGCTCCACAAGGATACAATAGTCCAATGTATATATTTTTGTATTTTTAGTCATTTTTATAAAAAAATGATGATTTTAAAGTCAATGATGAATTGATGTTCTATTCTACTACTACCACATAAAAACATTGCCCAGAAGCTAATGAACGTATAGTATGTAGGTATTAAATTAAAATTAACACGCATCAGAAAACCCTGTGTGAAAGAAAATGCCTGTGGCATTAAGTCCGCCTTGGGCAATATGTTTGCAGGAAGTTTATATATAAATAAAACCCTGAAGGTTTGTAGAATACATCTGGGTAAAATTATTATTGAAATTCAACATGACTAAATATCTTCTACTTAATTCAATTAAAGGGAGGGAAGAGATCGCTGCATAAAACCCACTTAATCGTGAAAATCGGCCAGACTTATCGGTACTGCGTGTTCTCTAATTAATTCCTAGAGAGTGGGAGAGAGAAAAAAATTGAATTAAGGGGTGGAAAATTTTTGTCGAAACTTAAATAAAAATGCAGATAGGTGGAAGTTTGTTAACAAGGGGGGGTAACGACCCCCTTTGAAGTTCGGAAAGAGCACGCGAGCGTGAGGGGCTGTATACTTAGGGGTGAAAAATAAGTCTCTCCCTTAAATAAGATATCTGCGAAATTGAAATTGTTGAGGCGAAAATTTTTTGGTCGTTTATTTACTTTTACAAGATTTGGTGTTGAGTGATGTTTTAGCTAATCACAATGAAGTAATCTCGATTATTGCGTGATATAGTTGGCCAAAACCTAATATCGCAGGAAAGGTTTATGTCCATCAGTAGGCTGTAATAAGCTGTTGATGAACCTCCATTGTTTATAGACAACGTGCTATTATATTATATAAAATACTCGACAAGAATGATGCCAAAGTCTCACAGAAAACTGTTGGTAGGCAATTCTCACATTGCTTTTCACGGAATGAGATTAGCGGTATCTAAATTCCTAAAAAAAACAATCTATCGCCGTCTACTGCTGAACGAAAGAGCGTCAACTATCCCGGTCTTGGGCAGTCCGCATCCATTCGCTGCCATTCACTTCTTCAAATCCCTATTAATAAATAATAAGTAATTACTTCGTACATCAGAGATGCAAAGCCATTCAGCTTCAAACTAAGCAGAGCTTGTACCACATCAGGTAGACAGAATACCTATATACTCTTATTTTGTAATTCCAATAAACAATATGTACACATTATACGTAAAAGCATTCAAACCCCTAAACAAATATTTTTAGATCATATTCCTACATATTTGGTCCGACCCGGGAATCAACCCGAGACCTCAGCACAGCAGTAACATACGCTACCAATACGCAACCGAGGCAATCCTAATATTTTGGTTTATGTAAAGATACCGGAGCACTAACTTACCCCACCAAAGAGTGACATTCTGTCTCTGGAGCTCTAGATATCCATAAGCGTAGGTGGTCATTTCCCATCAGATCAGCCGTCACTCATTTGCCTCGTATAACATAAAAATGTGGTTGAAGATTGTACTAGTATTCTATACCAGCTTCAATATTACTTTCTAATGGCTGTTTTCAGTTAAAATTGGAGTTAGGTTATTGAAAACGTACATTATGTCCATATAGCCAAGCTAATTCTGACCGCCATACTTTCTTCTAGGAAACGGCACGTGTAGAACATTACTGGAAAGGTTTTTATATAAATAAAAGGGCTATAAAAATACCCCCATGGGTTTTCGTGTTGTTAACATTAAAATAAATATTAATGAAGTTAAATGTGTTACGTAGTAAATAATAACGTGATGGCATTTAGATAAGGAATTATGGGGCAGTTGGTCGTTTTATGTGCTGTATGGTTCTTGGTCGTCAGGACGGAATTTGGTTTGAAATGGAATGGCAAAGTGTTGGCATATTAACTATAATTATTAATTATACTATTATAGTTCTACTTATGTAATAGGTATATGTAAAACCTATGCTGTCAATTGGGCACATATTCTTAAATAAATATACTTATTTAAAATACTACTAAATACATATCTATCTATTTTATATAATTCTCGTGTCAGGTAGTTGCTCAAGATGAACTCCGAAAATATCTATCAGTTTTACCTACACATTTTTTAAATGTGTTTTGCTGGCGTGCCTTAGATGGGATAGTTAATTTCATGCTTAGAATAATAGGAGCCGAGCATGATTGAAAATATACGCTGTTGCGTGGGTCAGCTAATATTATATGAAAGGGTTAAGTTGGTTTGTATAAGTTTCAAAACCTCAAAAAGTACCGATTTTAACACAAAGTACCCAGTTCAAGGATTGTTTTTAATAGCTTTCAAAAAAGGAGGAGGTTCTCTATCCGATTGTATTTTTTACCCATCTTTCTCGTTATTTTGTTCCTCATTTCTCATAGATGGAACAAAGATATGCCACAACAAAGCAGTCAATTATTTGCTACATAATTATTTGCCAAACATTTGTGCAGCTATAAAGTTATCAGTCTCTAGATATCTTTATTCTATCCTAAATATGTTTGTAAACAATTAATATGAACTCCTGTTTATATACTACTGTGTAGGTATATTTGCGTTACCTATCTCTGAAATTAAATGTTAAGACGGCAAGCGGTGCCCCCTATTTGATTTCCATAATTGCAATAGCAAATTGCTAAAAAGAAATGCTCATTTTAGGGGCTGCGGAGTGGGTGTTTAGGCAAATAATTTTCATCTTAAACATTGTAGGGTTAACAAAAAAAAGATAAATTTTATTGTAGGTATTTATTGTTTTAATCTTTAATTTTTTTTTAAGAGTCATCGAAGGTTTGTTAGATCTAAAGTAGTAGTAGTAATGCCTTAATTATTCAGGAACAACCTTTAGGTACTATATAAATTTTGTATATAATATAAACTATAGGACAGGTACTTAAACTACTAACTAAGCTAGGTAGTTGAGCCACGCTGATTTCAGCACGAACGGGCCGGCTCGACCTGTGCGGTACTACCCTTGCACAGAAAATCAACGTAAAATGACAGCATTCGTGTTGTCGTGTTGCGTTGGTGAGGGCGAGACCGGAGGCCCAAAAAGTCTAGTCAACAAGTTACATACCTACTTGTTGACTAGGCTAAAATATGCAGAAGTATCTCTAGGCCGCCATGGTGTGGGTCGCCATGCTGCATTGTCTGCACTCGCAATGAGTATGGTGACCACCACTCTCAGATTCTGCTTATGCTTTCCATCAGGCAGAGTAGAGTCATTTTGGCGGGCCATATGTATAAAAAAAAAGTTATAAAATGAAGTCGCTTGCGCTGTCTTTTTGCTTAGATCTTTTTAAATATTCAACATATTATAGTTTGCAGTTGCAGTGTAGATTGCAGTTTTTAGCAATAAATACAGATTCAAGAGAAAGGTTTATATGTGTAATACATATATACATATTCTAGCAGAGGAAATCCGAGAATTTCTATGGTATCCAAGCGAAGCCCGGCTAATGCGGAATTTTGTCAGATAATCGCAATGATATCTATCTATACTAACATTATAAACGCGAACGTTTGTAAGTATGGATGGATGGATGTTTGTTACTCTTTCACGCAAAAACTACTGAACGGATTTGGATGAATTCTTACAGTAATATAGCTTATACATAAGTACAGACATATACGCGGGCGGAGCCGCGGGCAACCACTAGTAATTAATATAATTGAAGAGGAAAAAAAAACAGTAGGTTTTATGCAGTCTGGATAATCTTTCATTTATTCATTTGTTATTCAACATCAGTTATACAAAATTTTATACACAGAAACATTAGGTACAAAGATTTTAATCAGAAATAAATAATGTGTTTAACTGAATGATAAATTTTAATCCTACAATGCCTTATATTAATAACTTATATGAACATAACAAAAGTAATAATTATAACATGTTCAAGATAAATATATCTTGTAGCTTTTTTTAGTACAAATTTTACTTTAGATAAATCTATACTAATATTATAAACGCGAAAGTTTGTAAGTATAGATGGATGGATGGATGGATGTTTGTTTCTCTTTCACGCAAAAACCACTGAACGGATTTGGATGAAACTTTACAGTAATATAGCTAATACATCAAAATAACACATGGGCTACTATTTGCCGCTATAACCGACATATACGCAGGCGGAGCCGCGGGAAACCACTAGTGATACAATATAAATGATATGCAATTGATACTAACACTGAGAATAAGCACAATAGGTACTATTGTTTTAAATTAATTTAAGTTTATTCCTTTTTTGCTGACGGTATCATTCAATCGGGGAGATTTTGGCACGCGACCTTCTCTTTAATTATTTCTTTTTTCCTCAAAGCTCCAATAATAAATGCAAATAATACCCGATACCCTATTCGTTAAATTACAGAACTTAATAATATTATGTTAAGTTTCTTTATATACTAACTAAAAAAATAATGATTATGTATTATATCAGTAATTTTCACATCCCTATTTTACTCGCCACTCCGTATCTAAAAAATGTACCTATGTATTGAAAATAATTAAGGAAAGTGGTTTTCGTGTTAGAGCAGTATTAAAAAAATATCTATATAACTGCCTACAATTTTATATTTTTACATAAATTCTTTTCGCAAGTCACCGAGGCTACAGGAATTTTCAGCATCATGATTATACATTAGTTTACCTGAGATGAAGCAGCCTCTGTATGTTTCTGAAGAAAACGAAGTTCTTGTGCGGAAACTTCTACTGGCTAATAGCGGTCTAACTTTCAACAAGACCCTTCGAATTCTATTATCAGACCATCTGCTTTGCCATCGGCAGCAGTTAAAAATATATTCTGTGGACTGCTGGTGTTGCCAGGCTGTTTTCCAAACGTACGTACCCGGTACTTCCCCAAAACATTCACAAAAACAACTAAGTGTTGTATGTTTTAATAAAAATGATTCTAATCTACGAATTTCCTCCAGGTAGGTACTATAAAAATAATACTGTTATGAGTTTTTTATGTAGCATAGTATGTAAAGTTATATTATTTAATTTATTTAATGACTCCATAACGTCACAACCATTTAACATTACATCTTATGTTGATTACGATAGAAATCTTTCAGGGTTATGAAGACATCAATTTTCATTGTCATTTATTTAATTAAAAATGGTTGGTTAATGGTCTAAAACTACATATATGTAATTATATAATATACTTATAGTTCGTTTAACTTTTTTTTTTTTTTAGTAAGACAACTCCCGCACTAGGAATAAATCCTGTGTCGCGGGGGACTTTACAAATATACATGAAACGGACACAAAGAACACCCAGACTCAGAACAACAATTTGTGGATCACACAAAGTGTGTTGTCCTACGTGGGATTTAAACCCACGACACTTGGCGAAGTAGGAAACGGCGTGGTGACCGTTAAACCATTAGGCCAAACGTGCAGTCAACTATTTAAATTACAATACAGGGAAAAATTAATTAGAATGTTTGCTTCACGAATTTGTTACAAAACAAGACTAAAGTATTTTTATTAATTAGACCTATTTAAAGTACAGCCTTCCACAGTAAATCGGCTGCAGTTGTAGTAAGCATTGGGGACTTTGGCGTAGATGTCACAAAAAAAAAGGTTATTCGATTTACGTAGGATTTTTAGATTATTCAGATAGAACATTCCATAAAATGAACTACTACCTACTTACTATTATGTACTAACTGTAGTTACCTGACCCATCAGTAGGTATTTACGATGTCTAAGTAGGTAATGAAAGAAAAATACATTGCAAATACGGAATGATTGGGGGACTTAGCAACATTTTGATGAGATCGGACTCGGTTCGAGTTCCTTAACAGTCCTTTCAGAAAGTCGCATTTAAACTTTAGAGCACTATTTTTTTTAAAAAGACAACTCCCGCACTAGGAATAAATCCTGTGTCGCGGGGGACTTTACAAACATACATGTAACGGACACAAAGAACACCCACTATATTCCATTATGACATAAAATATTTTTTTAAAAAGCTGAACAATTAAATACTTGAAAATATGCTTCGAAAAAAGTTGAAACGAAATCTGTAAGAAAGAAAGCCCATTAAAAACAATCGCCAACAATAATTCTTGGAGTTCGGATTCAAATCCCTTGTCTTGAACAGACACTTCATAAATATAGGAAGATAAGGACAGATATTTTAAGAAAGCATTAATTTTGGAGCAAAGATTTTCTAGTACTGCTTTCGACTTCCCATAACGCGCGCCGTTTTAAATTCAATCTCAAGTCTAATACTTCGAAACTAACACGTTTAGGACCTTTAAGTAGCTAGAATGTTCCTTATTATTCTCGAAAGTTTGTGACGTCATTGTCCAATCCTAGTACATAATTATAGCTTGCATTACGATAACTTTAGTAGCACCAACGCGAACGTGTCAGAAGAGAAGTCTAAACTATGTCCAGTAGTGTAAATTTACATGTTATCAAGTTACTGAATGATTTTTGCGTATTACGTAGGTACTTATAAATAAATTTCTACATAAATAGGCTTGGAGAGATATTTCTATTGTAGTATTAAGTTCTCTATTTTTTTACTAGGTGGTCCCAAAGATTCACTCGTTAATAAAAACTGGTGAATGTAGTTTTTCATCTTTGCATTTACATTGTGCATCGCTTGTGTAGAGTTCCAGGCTAAAACTTTTCACGTATCTACCGTGGGAGAGCCACGCTTCGGCATGAATGGGTCGGCTCGACCGGAGTGATACCACGGCCTCACAGAAAACCGGTGTGAAATAGTGCCTGCGCTGTGTTTCACCGAGTGAGTGAGGATACCGGAGGCCCATACCCCAATCCCCCTCCTCCTACCTCCCCCCATCCCCCTAATGGGTAATCGCTTACCATCAGGCGATATGCCTGCTCGTTTGCCCGCCTATTACATAAAAAAAAACTGCAAAGTTAGATAAAACACTCTGGTATGAACAGTACGAGAAATGTGGTATACATTTCATCACAATATAAATTGATACGAAGTCAAGTTGAAAAGAAAATACTCTACTCTGAAGTACTAAAATCAATAACATGACGTGTTTTATTAAACAACTAACACTGATGTTACAAAGTAGGGTGGCACATAAATTTTACATAAACTATTTGACGTGGGGTTGTCGCTCCCCATTATTTCACCCCCGCGATTCTGACCCTAACAAATATGGCGTTTAAAAAAAATCGATAACTCACTTAAATTGTGCTTCCATTTTAATATAATGTAAACTAAATAGGCAGTTGACAACTTTGTACAAAATAGTCACTTCATAACTCGAGTGCTTATTTTCAAAACATTATCGAGTAGAATGTGAATTATATTTTGACGTATGAGTAGACTCTTAATTATTTTTCAATATTAAGGCACTGTTACACCAGCTACGGATAAGTTACGGATAACTTATCTGACCGATATTTAGACGTATCTTCCATTGTGTCAAATCATCTGTCATATAAGCTATCTGCAATTTATCTGTTACCGGTGAAATAAGGCATTAGAAACCCATGAATAAGTATTTTTCCTTTTTAAATTTTGCTACTGCCATCAGACTTCCACAACCCTAATACGTTTCGACCAGGTTGCACTGGCCGTGGTCACAGACAGCCTGTGACCACGGCCAGTGCAACCGGTCGAAACGTTAGGCAAATCAGAGGTATGTAATAGGTACCTTTAAATAAGTGATCGCGTTAATTCCCGTTAAAATAATAATTACTATATCATGGAACGCGAAAGTTTAAAGTTAGTATCTTGGAAATGATTTGATCAAAGAAGATGTACTAATAACTTTAGAACTAATCGTGAAGATTTGTATTGTAAACAGATTTATTAAACAAATATTTTGGTTTTCTTACATCATGTTAGGTTTTAGAGGAGCAATTTCCAACAAAAACAAAAGGAAAACTACGGATAATAAATGTTATCCACAATGAATTTAGCTAATTTAAACCATAAAATTACAATAACAAAAAATACACAATAATTATTTTAACCATGATAGTGTGAACTACATAGCCGTTCATCGCTTAAACAGGCAGCCACTGTTCTATACGCCGTTCAAGGCATCGCAATTATTATCTCAGCGCGGGACCGGAAGTTACAGAGAGGGTATGTCTAGCAGTGGATATGATGAGGAATGGCATTAACATGAAATGCGATAGATGCTTCGTAAGAGCCTTGGGAAAATAAGAATTGGCACTTGAACTTGAACAAAAGGCTAAGAAGTATAGGTTCTGCTTACGTACATGTATTCTAAACATCCCTCTCGAATTAATTTAAAACAAGAAAAGAAATACAAAAATGGGTGTACCTCCGACCTCCTTTTCATCTGTACACCCTCCAGCTAAAAATGGCACACTACTTACCTACCGTTTCTACCCTCGAGATTTTTAGTAAATAGGTATTTTATATTCAAATTCGATCGTCTGTTGATGAAAGTAAAATTTCTCCCTTCAATATAAAATATATAATCGTATGAAATTTCAAAGAGCCCGTGTTTTCGAAGAAAATGAACTTTTCTTTCTATCAGTTAGGGTATTAGGTACAGTCAGCCTCACAAACTGTAGAATTTTTTGGGTTGCTGTTTTTGTTTCTTAATCCAACTTTTAATATATAATAGGACTTACTCAATGTTTTATGATATTCTTTTCTATTTTAAAATATATTGATATATACTGGATTTATAAAAATTAACGATATTTGATAAGAGTTTTATGAAACCATTCTGATCCCATAAAATTTGTACGAAATAGTAACAGATAATGAATGTTTTAAGGGTAAAAATACATTGGACATGCGCCCTATTAAAAAATGGTTGAGATTGATTGTATGTCTCTTCGTGGTTACGTATGTAGAGACATATTCCTTTAAATAAGAGTAGGTAGCTTATTAGTTATAACTACTGACATATGAACTTAAGTTTATAGCACTCATCAAAATATAGTATTAGGCCAATTACTCATTTAATGTTATTTTTATTTTGACAGAGATTAATACCTACACATGTCAAAGCATTTTTGATCTCGATTGTACAAAACACCCCAATGTGATGAATATTTTTTACCAATACAAATACCCTCCCCCATGGCTTGTTACTGTTATTAGATTTGTTAGCACACAGACTGATTTTAATACATAGTTAACATTATATACAACCATAGGTATATTGTATTGGGATCCACAAGCGATAGAATACCTTTAGTCTATAAGAATAAGGTGATTTATAGGTAGCACATGGAAAACTAATGACATCTGATCGAAACTAAGACTCAAATTATCAATTCCAGTGTATACTTTTGGTACAGGTATATAATTAGTATTCTGCTCTTTTTAATTGCATGTTAATATGGATGACTGTACTGTAGTACTTTAAAGTTATTTAATTGCTGAAAACTTGGTAGGTAATATAACACACTACTATAAACACTCTTTAGTAAAATTCTATAGTTTATAATTCTGCTGAGATTAAAAATAGGTATATTTGTTTCATTTTGGTTTTTTATTTTACTGTTGTTATCCCCCTTTGACGATTACCTGCGAAATTTAATCATTTTAATATATTTAAATAGTTTTGGGAAAAAATATTTTGTGTTCGTGACTATTACGTATTTGAGATATAACCGACGATAGTAAATATTTTAACCTAATGTATGTATAGAATATATATTACTAGCTGACATTAAACTTCGCCTGCGTCTCTTTTAAATGCATGATTGGCTCCTATTGGTCTAAGCGTAATGTTAACTATCCTATTTTAGTCACGGCAGCAAAAGATTAGATATTAAAAAAAACACTGAAAACAGTGAAAATCCACTAATATACATTCTTTCATTCTTCGTCAACATCAACAGCCATTGACTTCAAGTATAAAATATATTAGAAATTTTAGTATAATTTACTTCATTGATTCCACGTTTCGATATTCCAAATATGTATGATCATCCATAGACAACTGACACTAACCTCCATCTGCGCAGACCATAGCCAATCCCGCCATAAAACAAAATAACTGCCACTGAAAAAAAAACAAAAGCTTTCAAACAAAGAATGAACGTCGAGGGTCAGCTATTCCCACAAGCGAAACGGCATAACTGTAAAAAAACTAATTTCAATGAAACCAAATTTGAATATTGCACCTTTATTTTATTAAGACAATGTAACATTTTCGACATCTGTTTTTAGTTTAACCCCTTACTATTATTGTTTATAGGTAGAGAAGTAACAATAGTGAACGTTGACAATCACGCGGGGTTAAAAAGCTAGGTTAAAACAAAAAAAAAGATTGTTATAGGAAGGAACAGGTTTTCATTATCATCAGAAAGGGTCGAGTGAGATATAAAGTAGTGAAGTGTTCCGCTAAGTGTAGGGTTGGCGAACTTTCAATTTTAGAAATTAATGACGGCAAATTTTTTTTCACTAAAATGTTAGCTAAATCTACGTACCGTGGGAGAGCCACGCTTCAGCATGAATGGGCCGGCTCGACCGGAGTGATACCACGGCCTCACAGAAAACCGGTGTCAATCAGCGCTTGCGCTGCGTTTCACCGAGTGAGTGAGGATACCGGAGGCCATACCCCAACCCCTTCCCCTTCCCTCCCTCATCCCCCAAAGGCCGGCAACGCACTTGTGACGCCTCTGGTGTTGCGGGTGTCCATGGGCGGCGGTAATAGCTTACCATCAGGCGATACGTCTGCTCGTTTGCCCTCTATACCATAAAAAAAAGTGTTTTACACATTAAGTCAAGTATAGAGACAGGGTAGTGTTTAGTATTGCTTACTTAAATTAGTATAGCATATATGAATAACAAAATAACAGCAAAATCAGATATATTTTTTAAAATTCTATGTATATTACACATACATGGTTTTCTATGCTTTTCAAAACAGCTATATCGGCTTTTATTTAATTTTTACACAGTTGAGCCCTGTATATTTTATAGGTAATTAATAAAATTGTCAGTACAATATTCTAGTGAGACATTCATGACTGGTATCAAATCAGATAGTTACCAAAGTAAAAATAAATCGCTTTAAACTATCAACCCTATAATGAGCACACTTAAATTTGATGACAAAAAATATTCGCCATTCTATAGTTGTAATTGGAACAAAGTATGAAACTCTGTTCGACTAGTTTATTTTTATCGTATTGTATAAGATCTTAGTTTTTTCCGAAGAGCCAACCCTATCGTCTCTCCAGTATTTTAATTACAGCTTCCTCTTCCCCTGCACCTTTAAGACATTCACATTTATAATTTATTCATACATACGATTAGAAATTATTCACAACCCGACCCGTATGCAGATTAACCGAAATTAAAATTTAGACAAAGTGTTTTGTTCAATAAAAATAGTATGTCATTGCAACTATTCCCACCGAACGGGTTTGTTTTGAATCGGAACGAGAATATCATTTTGTTTTTATTAAAAAAAACAATTCATATTTTTTTGGTGTAGCATAGACTATTTTTTAATATTCATGGTCTATGGCAGTAAATTGAATTTATAATGACATGCTCAAGAATTAAAGCCGGTAGTTTTGTTTATTGACTTGACATTCAAACTATGATAAAGACGACTTTTATTTTGAGTACCATAATAAAATCAACATCCCTCCATTAACTTGGAAATGAAAACAGTATTTGATTTATCAGATAAATTTGCAACAAGACTGATTTTTTATGTATGGGCTTGCCAAACTGACTCTACTTTGATGGAAAGCATAAGCAGAAGCCAAGTGTGGTGGTCACCATCGTCATCTACACTATTATCTACACTATTATATAAAGAGGTAAAGTTTGTGTGTTTGTATAACTATTATATAAAGAGGTAAAGTTTGTGTTTGTATATTTGTTAAATTGTAAGGGGTAATCTCTGGATCTACTAAACCGATTTTGAAAATTCTTTTACCAATAGAAGGCCACGTTATTTGGGAGTGACATAGGCTATATCATAACCCGAAAAGTGGAAAGACTTTTTCGTGGTAGCTGAATTTGCAAAGTAAGTCGCAGAAAAAAATGTTTACCGCCCAACGAAGTGGGCACGGGACAGCTAGTCTATCTATATATATATATAAAAGAGGAAGGTGACTGACTGATATACCCAAAGATCAACTGATCAGACTGCATCATTGGTCCTCCGGTTTCGCACTCACCAACTAAACACGATAATATGAATGTCTCGGTCGAGCCGGCCCGTTCGTGTTGAAATCAGCGTGGCTCTACTACCTTTAATCTTTGTGGAAGTAAGCGACGTCTCTATATAAAAAGTATGGCAATCAAAATTATTATCAATTGACAGTCACCAAAATAACCAGCCCGTTGAATATGATCATGCAAAGTTACTTAAAATATTTAGATAACTCAGTAATTCATTAACCTGTTTTTCTGAAACCTGTCATCATTAAAAAAAAAAACACTTAGAATTTTATAAGCAGTAAAATAATTATTTTTAAAAAAATATGAACAATACTACTTAAGAACATTTTGCATCTCTTCGTATAATTCATTAAAGAAAAAAGCACGTTGTATTGGCAGAGCACCTGAGTTCATCATAAACGCGGAATAAACTTCATAAAAAAGTTATTTAATTTATTTAGTTATCATTTAAGAACCCGTTTTCCCGATAGTAAACTAAAGATAGATAGATAGACAACTCCTAATTTGCACACCATATTACACAGTTACAAGAGAGTACATAAACTGTCTGATTATGTAGTTTACAAAGGGCGGCCTTATTGCCAAAAGCAATTTCCTCTAGGCAACCTTAGGATGGATCAAAAATTCAAAATGTTTCGAAGAGACAGTAGTAGTTGTAGTTGACTGATTTGCTAATGAAAATAATTTGTTACAAAATATATCTATACACATACATATAGATACACACATGCTTATACATATATACACGTAACTATAATTACTGAATAAAACTACATATGAAAAAGAAACGCATTCACATCATTCCCTAATTCTTGACTGACTCAATTATGATGCGTAATATTCGTAAACCATTTTATAGAATCTACTGTACATCACTCCTAACTCCTTCAATTAACTTGATCTACCACTCTCAAGTAAACAGCATATATCTAGCTCTGATATCCGACTAAAAGCAAGCACTATAAGAAGATATCACAACAGTCGAAAAAAAAATCTTATGTGGCCCAAATCTTGTCAAAATTGTTTTTGGGTTGTGTTCATCATAGAAGGAAAGCTGGGTATAAGGCTGTCTGTCAGTTTTATGCAGCCAGTCTGTTTTATCATCCAACGTTACACTTTCCAGTCCGTGATTTGCCGCTCGAGACGCTTTCTGCCCCAACGATTATCGGTTTTGTGAATTGTAGCAGAAACTTACTGCTAATTGATAGCATGTATAGTGAAATGTGTATGTTTGTTGGTAGGTGCAAGTTATAAGAGCTCTGAGACATATTTACAATTTCATTTTTATTGCTTAAAACGTTAATTATTTTAATAATGTTCCGTGGGAATTACTATTTAATATAAGTAAATTCTAAGCTATTTTTAACCCTTCTCAGAATCACTTACACCTAATCCATTGTATCTACTGTACATCTTTAATTTTTATTTATATTTTTTTTTCTTGAGAACAGAACGTAAGGTGTCACACAAAATGTGTGACACTTAAAAAAATATCTCAATAATAGCATTCTCTTTAACTTGCAATAACTTAAGGTTTTAATTATTAATTTGGTAAAAATTTATCTAAATTTAATTTTATTACATTATCGTTAGAAACATGGCCATGTAACAATCATGCTTCTATTAGACCCAGCTATGTATATAGCCTATCTGTTGTTATTATATTTTTTTTTAATTGTCCAGACACAAAAAGTTTGACTTCTATTAATTTGCTGATTTAATTTTACTTCTACAAGCTACCACTGTGTTTTAATTAATATCTGCCCGTCTTTAACTTTTATTTAACAAAATCTGCTAGGCCTATGGGTTTGGAAATAACAACCAATACAAGCTTCATTATTTTTATGACTCAACAACTGTATTGATAATTGATAACATTTATAGGGAAAAAAAATATTGATGTAAGGTTCAAGTGATAAGAGCTGAGTGTAATCGTTGCCGTACGATTTTATCGCAAAGAAAGGCAAGCTTGGCAGGAGAAGCCGCCGATGCGTTCCTGGAGCTCCTTCCGACTGCCGAGGTAGGCCGCTGCGGGGTTTAGTGAGTAGACCGGTCTTCCGGCAGTCCCACACACCCCCTTCGTATCCCCAACAAGGGTATGGTGCGAAAAGCATTCCCCACGTAAAGAAAAAAAGGTGTATGTACCAATATTTGGTCTTGTTCCATATAAGTATAATATATGTGTTTTCGGGTAAGTTATTTATCATACGTTTAGTTATATGCAAACTGTCAAGTAATTCTTTATTCATACTTTTGAAAATTGACATTGTTTCAAAACTAGTCTATGAATTTAGTTTCAATATTTATAGTTCATTAAAAGTATAGTACTATGAATACAGAGCGTCACCGCCTCGGACTCAGGTCGGCTGGAGCAAGGGAAATATGTCCAGGTGGAGATTTGCGGACGGTGACAACCTAGGTTGTTTATTTATGCGGTGAAACTCAAACTATGTCCCACCTTGCATCATGCCCTGCGTGCCCGGACACCTGTACGAGGGAAGATCTGATGCCTGCCACCGATAATGCAGTCAAAGTGGCCGCGTTCTGGTCTGTTAAAATCCAGTAACACCGACACGAAACGTTTGCCGTCGAAACGCTAAGAAGAAGAAGAACGTCACCACCCTTAATTGTCCCATGGGAGCGGACTTGTAGGAGCGGACTGAGCGAGCAAATCACGCGGGACAAAAGAAATTCAAAAAGAAGGAAAATTTAAGCCAATCAAACTTTTAAGAATACATTCAACTCAATATGTTTTATTTATTACACAATGTACATTTTTTCTTCCGCTGAAGCCTATGATTTAAGGCGCAAGTTAAATGTATAAATCGCCTGACGAACGCCAGTACAGTCACGTAGTCCGTGTATTATTAATATTACTGCATTATTACCACAAACTTATTGTGGTATGACTCACTCTTTTATCAGAACCAGCGGTAAAGGTAAAATTCTGTACTCCCTGTTTGATATATTAAACTTAATTAACAAAAATAAACAAAAATACATTCCGTCCACTTCTAAACTCGTATATTACAAAGACCAACGACCTTACTACAAATATATACATACATTATTGTGGATGTTTTGTTATTTGAGTTTAGGTTATTAACACTACAGGATTTCAGAATTCAGGTATACGACCGTGTGGTGTCGGATTCACAATACAAAGTGCTAACACACCTAATAATCAAGGTCGGCAACGCACTTGTGACGCCTCTGGTGTTGCGGGTGTCCATGGCCGGCGGTAATCGCTTGTCATCAGGCGATACGTCTGCTCGTCTGCACACTATTCAATAAAAAATAATTGGCAGTCATAAGGACTGCCGATAGAAGTGAAAACTTATAACCTAGAATGTTATTTGTAAAATTAATGTGTAAAAATTAGAAATTTCTTAATGTTTCAATTAAAATTATTAACATCAAAAATTAGCATGTCGGTGACGCGAACTCATGTGATTTTCTCATATATAATAATTAATAAATATTTCGGACAGATGTCCGAAATATTTTTTGGCCATCTAGTCCCAAGCTAAGCAGAGCTTGTGTTATGGGTACTAGACAACTGATATAAATACATACGTACTTCTTTTTTGTAAATACATACATATTATACATAGGAAACACCCAAACTCCAAAACAAATATTTGTAGATCATACAAACATTTGGTCCGACCCGGGAGTTGAACCCGAGACCTCGTGATCAGCAGTCGCACACGCCAACCGCTAGACCAACGAGGCAGTTAAATGCAGTGGAATGATCGAAGCGGACTGTCCAAGATCGGAATGGTAGGTGCTTTTTGGGGGAGGCCTTCGATTAGCAGTGGACAGCAATAAACTGAGGTCACAACACTCAGAGCCAGTCATGCAGTATAGAGTACATAATTGTCAGAGACACACCTTAAAAATTGGGTGTAATTTCGAAAACACTACTTTTCGCATATAAGTGACACGCCATTACTAAAAATGTCAAAGGGTGCGCTAGCTAACGGGTTAAACTAATTATTAGGAGTGGTTAATAGCCGTTGATATGTCATCATACTTTTATTATTAAGACACGTATGTTAATGTGTGATAATACGATGAAAACTTTTAGTATGTAGGTATAATTTTTGTAGTAAAATGAAAGTGAAAATGTAGAATATAATAAAATTTGCTGTGAAATATCATTTTTTATGGCGTTCGGGCGATAAACGAACAGACCTCACCTCACCTTATGGTAATGTACCAGCGCCACCTGAGAATGTGTAATGTGCCCTAACACCATTGGAGGATCCTCCGGTCAGGCGAGACAATCATACCTGGCAGGCCACGACCTAACGGTTTATGTTGGGAAGCTGTATATATGCTACAGTGCGAGAATTTCTAAATCGCATTAGTTTATAAGTAGTTCGTTACTTCGTTTTTCGGTGTGTCTGTCGTGCTGTATGTAGAAGTTGCCAAAAATCCACTGCTTATGCCTCGTCCTAGAAAGAAGATCTTGGCCTATCGCTATCTATAACCACAGAATAATTAATAGTACTGCTATAACTAAGAGTCACAACTGCGTTGCTGCCCTTAGAGCTGTTCACCCAGAATCAGGGTTTGAACTCAGGTAACCTTACTCACCAGTTTTCTGTTAGGCGGTTATGTCTCCGGTTTTCACAACCCATTTGTAGCGAAGCATAACTCTGCTTTCTACGTGAAGTTCTTTTTAAACTTTTAAATAAATTAAATATTTCGGACATCTACCACACAACGCCATCTAGTCCCAAGCTAAGCAGAGATTGTGTTATGGGTACTAGACAACTGATATAAATACTTATTTACTTTTTTTTGTAAATACATACATATTATACATAGTGTTAGATTTCGAACGTCATTGTAATGGCAACATTTTCGATTGTCACTTTTTCTTGTTTGACGTTTTGACGTTTGAGGTTAAAATAGCATGAGTACTTGAAGAGGCTTCTTGAAAATCGGTCGAGCTAGAGCTTCGTAATTGACTGCCGGTTTTAAGTTAATTGAATTGATATTAAGCTAATTTCCCAAGACTCGGTTTTCGTCGGTCACCGATATGAGTGGTCTGGTTAGGATTCGCGAGTTTTTGTAGGCGCGTTCAAAAGGGCGTGATCCGTGATAGCTAATACGAGTTTATTGTAATTCGAATACCTTGAAAGATATACAGCACTTTGGAGCATGTTTGTGTAAACGTACCAAGACAAAGCAGAGAGGAACTACCCAAGAGATCTCTTGGAACGCCGAGAACAAGGAATCCACACAACTCCAGTAAGTACTTGATGATTTTAGTTTAGATCGCCGTAAAGGTTCATTGCTCTTGCTAGTGAACTTGTTTAGTGATTGTATGCTTATAACATGGGCCTATAGGTATTTCAAACGTCACAAGGTGATCGCTGCATTGGCGAGAGGAATGAACACATAGAAAACATCCAAACTCCGAAACAAATATTTGTAAATCATACAAACATTTGGTCCGACCCAGGAATCGAACCCGAGACCTCATGATCAGCGGTCGCACACGCCAACCGCTAGACCAACGAGGCAGTCAAACTTTATATTGTAGAAAGTCCTCAAACTGACCTTACAAATGGACAGTAAAGGTAGGGCCTGGAATAGGATGGTTTTGAGTTTTCCCCGGCCTACCCAAATGTCCTGCTGGCGGTAGTGTCGCGCTTCGGGTCGTAACACGATGGCTGGGGCTCGTATGCCGTCTGTATGGAAAGGCCGACTCAAAACTATAGACCTTTCTTCAAAAGGCCAACCCAGATCCTATACTGTACTCGCATAGATTTTTTGTTTTGTAATCAACGTTCTCGGGCTAAAAAAAGAGAACATCTGTTTGGTTTGTTTCGGCATTTCTTCCCAGAGAAACTCGTAGGAAAGGACTTTACCGCTAGAAGAGTTCTAGCTGTAAAGTCCGACTTGTAAAAATATCTGAAAAGATTTACTTACAAAATAAATATTTCATTTCATTTCATTCACTAGCAGCGCACGTGTTTCCCTCCCACTTTGATACCGGTTACTTTAAGTGGGGCGAGAAAAAGCATTAGACTAAGCCGCCATAGTGTAGAGCCACATGCTGCATTATCCGCATTCGCAATGAGGATAGTGACCACCATTCTTGGATTCTACTCATGTTTTCCATCAGTAAGAGTATAGTCTTTTCGGTAGGCTAAAAAAAGGTCAGATGCGTCGAGATGCTTCAACTCTTTAACTTAAACCCCGATTGTATTCAACTCACGCGCCTTCTGTATACGCCATACACAACATACGTTATAAAAAGTACATACCTAGCCCCATAAATAGCTACCTAGCATACCTAGCCACTAAGAGCCATAAATAAAATTATCCTCACGCAATGTAATTAGCGCGGTCATTGCATTACATAACAAAAAAATACACTTAACATCGTCCCATAATATTATCTTACATTTAATGCAACAAAGTAGCAATAATGAGTACAAAAATGAAAGTATCACTTAATGATGGGAAAAACACCTTGATCACCATAAAACGCCGTGTAGGTATGTGCCTATATGTATATTTTTTAAGCTAGCATAGCATAACGTATCGGAACATCTGCCTAGCATATGCGTTTAATGGTTTCATAGATTAGACAATTAATATGGGGCTTTTTCTAGGGTTAGTTTACTAATGTTGCAAGTGTGCAATCTGTATTATAGCGTATTATGTATGTGGCTAAGTCTTTAACAGTACTATTGTTCATTTCAATGACAATATTTGTAAAAAAAACATGATGATCGTTTAAATAGTTATGGCATCATTTTCATCATATATAATAATAGTAATATAATAGTCCACAAAGTGATATAAGTCTTTCCTACGAAAGGAGGTTTGGGCCCATCATAATCATTAGCTAGCTATTATAGATATAGTAGGGAAGACATGCGGCTGCCTTTAAGCGGAAATGTCCAACGGTTGAAAAGAGAGAGAAGATCGCGGTACCCCATCTGTCTTTCTCTACTGACGCATGGGCAGTAAAGGACTAATATTGATAATCCAATCACAACAATTAACCGTCGAATCGTTCTGCTATGCTGCTTTTCCGCGCTAACTGCGCGTACGCGCATAGAGAGAGACAGATAGGTACCGCGATCGTCTCTCTCTTTCTAATCGAGGGACGGCTGGAGGCCTCACTCACCTGCTCTATCTATAATACCGCTATGATCATAATACGTTGGCCAGACGGGTTTGGTTATAGTTTTTTTTGACGTGACAACGTCTAATAAATTGATGAACTGCACGCACGAAAAAGGATGACTCATTGTCCTTTTACGCTCATTGTCCCGTTACGTACGGGAGACGAAGGACGTGTGTGGGATTCCCGGAAAACCGGTCTACCCGCTAAACCTCGCGGCAGCCTACACTCCACATTCCACAATTGGACATTCCACAGAGTGCTGATGAGGTGATCTCCCAAACTCTGGGAGGCTCACTCAAAGCGTAGCCACAAACTTGTGTGTCTTAAGTAGCAGTTGTTCATGGGCGTTGGTGGCTACTTACCATAAGGTATATCTGCTTTTTTGCACATACACAAAATTCCCGTCCATTCGATTCTTTTGTGTTGAAGTTCGGCTTTCTTAATATCAAAGTGGAATGTTTCGGCTAAAGTATTTAAGGTTCGTAAAGAAAAACAATCTGTAACAAACTCTATAACCAAGCCGTCTGGCTAGCGTGGTATAGTTGCAGTGGACTATTAAAGGCTGTTGATGAAAGAAAAACGTGCTATTCCTGAGATAAATAAAAATACCTACCACACTAATATTTTAAAGACGAAAGTTTGTGAGTGTGTATGTTTGATTACTTCTTCACGCGCAAACGGCTGGACTAATTTAGGCAAAATTTGGTATGCAGGAAGCTGACATCCTGGATTAACACAAAGGCTAACTTAAAAAAAAATTGGAGCGAAAACCGATAAACACGTGGGCGGAGCCGCGTACAACAGCTAGTATTTAATAAAGCGAAGTGAACTTTCGAGTATAACTTACGATTGAAACGTGGCTCAAAACAAATGACAATGACCAACAATAAATATACAGTACATACATATTAGAAGGTAACAGATAAGAAATGCGCATTAATTAACGTTTAGCTATGAGGAAATTATAAAAATGTTTTAGTATAAATAACAAGTGGGCGAGCCAGTTGAACTAGAATTATGGGATTGCATGTTAAATACATCACGAAGTGCATATGTCGTTCATGGAACACATTGCTTATTGCGTCAACTCATAGATTAACGTTTAGATGCGACATGCCTTTGTTTGTTTTGAAACTTGTGGACAAGCTCCTATTGATTTTTAGTGTTTGTGCGGTATTTTTTTTTTATATTTGGGCCTGCCAAAGTGACTCTACTCTGCCTGATGGAAAGCATAAGCAGAATCCAAGAGTAGTGCTCACCATACTCATTGCCAATGCAGACAAGGCAGCATGGAGACGCACACTATGGCGTCCTATTTAGCTAATATAGTCTTTGCTTCTGCATCATCGGGCCTCTGGTCTCGCACTCACCAACGAAACACAATAGCGTGAATGCTGTTATTTTAGGTTGGTCCTCGGTCGAACTAGCCCGTTCGTGCTGAAATCAGCGTGGCTATACTCTTTTTTGTTGATGGGGTGGAAAATCCCTTCGGGTCTCCGGCTCCGGACTGAGGAGCCAGGTATGTGGTGATTCCACTAAAAACCACCCCGGCAGCCGGTCTCAGGCGCCCTGCTCTGAGGAGGACCCGGACCATATTATTTCAGGTTCCCCCCAGGAACGACCGACGCCGCGGCTATGGAGACTCTATCCTGGCTCTATACAAAATAATGTTCAGTTATACATTAAATAGAGCTTTCTAAAACCAAGCTGTGTATGTTTTAGTGCACTAGATAAACGTTTTTAGATATTTATTTTTGTACTCGCTTCTCCTGGCACGGCAATTAATAGAGATACAGAGGTCACTTTTATTACGTATTTGTTCTTCCTATAAATTTAAAACAGGCACCTACGTGAATTGTTGCTCCGCACTTTAAAAATGGTTGTCCATGGGACTTATATTTTTAACCGACTTCAAAAAAAAAGGAGGAGGTTTCTCAATTCGACCGTTTTTTTTTTTTTTTTATGTGTGTTCGGGCATAACTTCGTCGTTTATGAACCGATTTTGATGATTCTTTTTTTTATGGAAAGGAGATATCCCAACGGTGGTACCATGATAAGGACACTAAGATCTGATTATGGCATCCAAGAGAAATCGAGTTGAACCTTGAAGTCGGTTTTATTTTGTTAAAATTTTTCTATAATACATGTGAGAATTGAACCGTATTTGCAAAAATTACTAAGAGTAGGTACAACAATAAAATGCGGTCCGGTCAGCAAAATGTCACCCGGACCATTATTACGAATATATTAACCTCAGTCATTAAAATTTGTTCAGTAGTTTATGCGCTACAGTGGAAAATACAAACACTGACAAAACACTTCCCTTTGAATTCACCGTATTCGGTGAAAAAAAAACAAAAACAAAAAAAAAGGGTAGTGCTTACTCCATGTCAACTAGTGACTACAATTCTACGTTTAAAACTGACCGTTAGAAACTAAGGCCTGTTTTTATATGGATTCTATTTACATCTATCCCTTTTGTTCCGTTATTTGCCCACGGAAAGGTTTGCGGAAGTATCCATAATGCTGTTTCTTTTTTTTTATTTATATTGACAGGAAAAAATTCTACGTACAAATAGAGGGACAGTAAATAGTAAATGACAAATGGATTGCATTACATGGTTTTTAAATACTGGAGTTTAAGAAATGTACATTGTTTGTGGTGCATAGAGTTTTATATAAAGACTGTTGTATGAGGTTTAGAGATTTTGTTAACATTTGTTTTAAATAAATGAGTATATAAGCAAAAATGTATCAAAGTTATTGCTATATTTACTTACTTATATATTTAGCAGGCTATATACAAATGCATAAGCAGTATATGAATAGTGTTACCAAAAAAAAATTTCATTTCTTGTTTTCAAGAATGTGGCGCCTAAGTATGGTAATAGTAGGTATATGTGGTTCAGGGATAGGTACTGCGATGCCGTGGCATACACTCAGCTTCTTAACCGTTTAAGGTTGCAGTAAAATATTTATCATTTGATGCATATTTTAATTAAAATAAAATAAGGACTTTTTAAAATAGAAGTGGCAGTGGGCTGACTATATTAACAAAACCGACAACTGGGTAAACGTGTTCTGGATTGAAGACCGCTTCTCGGTAAACGTAGTGGAAAGAAGTAGTGCCACGCTGATTTCAGCACAAACGGGTGGGCTCGACAAATCACCGTAAAATGATAATATTCGTACTGTCGTGTTTCGTTGGTGAGTGCGAGACCGGAGGCCCAATGATGGAGAAGCATCACTAGGCTGCCATGATTTGGGTCACTATTCTGCATTGTTTGCAATGAGTATCAAAAAACAACACATTGGTCAACACCAAAGCAAAGGCAGAAAGCATAAGCAAAATCCAGGAGTGGATTCTGCTTATGCTTTCCATCCATAAGGTAGTGTAGAGTCATTTTGTCAGGCCCATACATAAAAAAACACGTCCACAAGTTTTTTTTTTAGTTTTTTTTTTCATAACATGTAATTACAATATACAAATCTTAACCTAAACACAAAAAACTATCTTAGGTTTATGAGTGCTTAGCGAGTCGCCGCTAGTTAATTACATAGATTCAGAGATATTTTACAATATGTGATTCATTTGTTGCGATTATACAAATACAAGTCAAAAACTCGCGACTACCCTCCCTATTAGAAATGTATTTAAGACATTGCGTAATTTATTTACGTTTGGAGCTATCAACAGTCCACAGGTTAGGTGGAATGACGATTGTGAGAAGACCAAAATTTATCAAAGTGGTGTGCTATGGGAAAGGCCTATGTCCAACAGTGGACTGCAATATGCAGATGATAAGCACCGATGACACCATAGGAGAGCCACGCTTCAGCATGAATGGGCCGGCTCGACCGGAGTGATACCACGGCCTCACAGAAAACCGGTGGGAAATAGCGCTTGCGCTGTGTTTCTCCGAGTGAGTGAGGATACCGGAGGCCCATACCCCTTCCTCCACCCCCCTCCCCCATCACCCAAAGGCCGGCGACGCACTTGTGACGCCTCTGTTGTTGCGGGTGTCCATGGGCGGCGGTAATCGCTTACCATCCGGCGATAGGTCTGCTCGTTTCAGAAAAAAAATGATAAAAAACTTGGAGGCAAACCTTTTCTGGCAAATTCCTGAAATATTTTTTCTAATCCTATAACAAGAAAACAATTGTATGATGATATGCAGTTTATTTGGCTTATGACGGCAATTCCAAAGGCCTAACATATAATATATATTTTTTTTTTTTTTTTTCGGACATCTAACACACAACGCCATCTAGTCCCAAGCTAAGCAGAGCTTGTGTTATGGGTACTAGACAACTGATACAAATACATATATACTTTTTTTTTCGTAAATACATACATATTATACATAGAAAACACCCAAACTCCGAAACAAATATTTGTAGATCATACAAACATTTGGTCCGACCCGGGAATCGAACCCGAGACCTCATGATCAGTAGTCGCACACGCCAACCGCGAGACCAACGAGGCAGTTGTTATATAAGTAAGAGAACCTAAAAAAACTTATATAATTATGTCTGTTTTACAACATTCTCTCTCAAAAACCTCGAAACAGTACAGGGCGCCCTCCTGTGTATTCACTAGAAATGTCTTTCGAAAGTATATCGTGTATGACTGATTAGTATTTAAGTTGCGAGGAAAGTAGATTTGCGTAAACAATACGCCATACGTCCAGACATTTTGGATAGTCACTTGACATGGCAGCCTCATGTTCAAAGAATATGTTCGAAGTTTTCGAGTCTTACAGGAGCTTTACGTAGAATAGTGAGATGCCTCCCCATGAAAGTTCGATATACAATTTATAACTCGCTGGTAAAACCCCATCTCGATTACCTTATAGAGATATGGGGTACTACAACAAAAACCTATCCGATTACGATCACACAATTTGTAATATACCGACGATCTTATGTTTATTTCTTTGTAAAGTGATTTGTAATCTTTAAGGAATAAATGAATTCTAACCGTATTATATAAAAGTTAGGTGTAACAAACATGAAAATCAAAGTCTATCCCTAATCTTAAGGGTTAATTTTGCTTGTAACTGAATTTTTATCGGCGATGTAACTCAAACCACGAACGTAGTATAATCGTACTCAAATAACTACTGACTAATGAAACACTACCTATTTTCCTTTATCAAATTAAATTACTATCATTTCAACAAGAAGAACGACCCATTACACGCATCTAATCAGCACCGGAACACTTGTAGCCATACATTATCAGATCTAAGAACATAAACCTACGTACTTTATAGTTTCCTGATTATAACTTCAAACTGCCTATTCATTTTACCGCCATTATTTTATATGAAATAACTGTTGTAATATTGAATTAATGTCAGAGATTACCAACGGTTTATCAAAATATTTGTTGCAAGAGTAAAAAAAAAATTTTTGCCTTTATAACACTCAATAGAGATGCGTCAGAAACTGATTGTAATCAAAAAGTTGGTGCACAAAAAAGTCTTTTGTCTTCACAGAAGCATGTATTCGTTCCAGTGCATTCTCTCATTGTAATACACGCTTTAAATCAAATTGTATCAAAAGGAAATAGTCAAATTTCAGCTTTTGTTTCACAGCAGTGACACAAAATGAAGGGTCATTTTTTTCGCGCTAAAATTACCGAAAAAAGTTAAGGGTGATTTTTTATAATTCGAATTTAAATTAAGAACTCTATTGTCGCTTTTTTTTTTAATTGCGTTGCGCTCGGAGTCATTTTTCATGCATCGCTAACAATCTGATTTACCTGACAGTTGACGCAGTTTTTACAAACTTTTTTTTCATGTGTGACCCAGTTAAAAATTGTATCCGTTGGTTGCATTGTGATTTATACACGATAGTTAAATTAATTTTTGTATTAAATTTAAGTAATGGTCCAAATATTTAACACCTATTACCTACAAAGTCTTTATTTACATATCTACGAGAATAATGCAATACTATTCTTGTTTTATGTAGTTATTTCAAAAACTGTTATTAATTCATGTGTTTTTTCCTCATTAATTTTTTCTTTGGATTCGCTCATCTCGCATAAATCTATTTTAATCCACTTGAAGCAAATTGAAAAAATAAAAAAGCTTGAACGGTGGGTAGGTACCTCATAAATTGAGTGAAGCAAACCAGTAAACACGCGTCTACTGCTGCGTTACATTGCTCCATCGGCACAATAATGAAAGGATTTTAAATCGGGTCATTACCTGTGATAAAAAGTGGACCCTGTACGAAAATCGGAAGCGCTCGTCGCAATGGCTGAACCCTGGAGAACTAGCTAAATCCTGACCCAAGCGAAAATTAACTAAAAAAAAGCGACTTGTGAGTGTTTGGCGGACTAGTGCCGATGTCGTTCACTACAGCTTTCTAGAATCTGGTCAAACGATTACGGCAGATATCTATTGTCAGCAACTGCAAACCATGATGAAAGAACTAGCTGCTAAACAACCGAGGCTGGTTAATCACTCTAGGCCACTGCTGCTTCAGGACAACGCTAGACCACACACTGCACAACAGACGGCCGCTAACTAGAGGACCTGCAATTGAAATGTCTGTGACATCCACCGTACTCCCCGGAACTTCCTCCAACTGATTATCATTATTTCCGTAATTTGGATAACTTCTTGCAAGGAAAAAAAATTCTCCGATGTGGCGGTCCAAACCACCTTTATTATTTCCATAGATAGAAGTCTTTCCATATTTAATTTCCACTGTTTATTTCATGTATGGCTAGATGCAATTTGCACGCGAAATGAGCAATAAGTATGTTAAATTCATTGCCTGTAAATTTACCATTTTAACTCGATTGTGGTGTTTAGTGAGTGGTCATAAATATATGTGAATGAAAAAATACCTGGTTCAATTCTTTGGTGTAAAAATTAAGAACACCAAGGAGACATCGACTCCGGAAAGAACTGGGAAGAAATGAATATAGAACTATTAAATAAAATGCCTGTGTGTAAACATATATTTTTTAGGCATCGAGAATATGGATTGTGCTAAAGTAATCAGTTAACTATTATTTGGGCCTAAGACTTCGCGATAAATTGTTTTATCCATACTTTTTAGTAAGTTTGTTGACGACATGCCTACAAAAATACTAAAGAAATACAATCATTGCCCTACTATTTAGTTTTAAAAATCCGTTACATAGAAGACAGTATTCTATATTTAGAAGATTAAGTACCTATTAATGTACATGGTAAGAAAAGTTATTCTATTCAGTTGTAAAATAAATTTTACAATAAAATTTTAGTATCTAACAATAGCGTGGCTCGTCTACCTTTCAAGGTAGTAGAGCCACACTGACTTTAGCACGGACGGGTCGGCTCGACCAGGGCGATACCGGTACCCGTACAGAAAATCAACGTAATATTACAGCGTTCGTGCTGTCGTGTTACGTTGGTGAGTGCGAGACCGGAGACCCAATGATGCAGAAGTATCACTAGGCCGCCATGTGGTATGGGTTGCCATGCTGCATTGTCTGCATTACTAATGAGTATGGTGACCACCACTCTTGGATTCTGCTTATGCTTTCCATCAGGCAGAGTAGAGTCATTTTGGCAGGGCCATACATAAAAAAAAAACACTTCCTTAGACCATCACCGAATTATATAAAAAGTAAATATCAAGAAATTAACATTTTTCATATACAATAGAAGTGTTTGCTAATATGATAAAATTGATAACAAAACTTGTCTTTTTAAAACAAAACATTTTTATTAAATTTTGATTTAATTTTTTATGGACTTATTTTTCGTAAAATCGTGTTTATTTTCTGATAGTCGAATAATAATGTATTTATTTTTTCATTTTTCATTTGTGACTTTATTTGGACAAAATATATTTATTATTTAAAATATTTGAATAAAATTTATGTTTAAGAATTTACATTGTACAACTATCGGGAATACATCTCTCAATTACTAAATTAAATCAAGGAACTTTCAAAAGACTTTAATATAGGTATTACTCTATTTTATTTTTATCATAAGCATGATTTGCAAGTCTACCGACCTCATAAAGGATGAATGATTCGCTTAAGAATAATTGCGAGCTGCAATTAAGTATGGCGGTGTACCTATTATTATTTACCTTTTATGCATTCTGCAAAGATAAGTGGCCTTTATGTTAGGAAAAAAGACTTTGAAGACTTGCCATTCAATACTCTTTGATTTGCATTCATATAACTTAATACGACGTGATTTTACATTGTGGTTATAGCGTAGTTATTAATAAGAAATTAGAGTATGAAATTGTAGTGATGACTTTACACATTACCACTTAATAAATTAGAATCTTTTAATAGACGCATCATAAATTCTACAATGTATCACTATTGTAAAGTGCAATTACCTATATTATTTATTTCAAAAATCATCATTTACGTTTTCAATTGTGTATTTTTCGTAAAACAATGTTTGCTATCACAACAATAAAAATATCCAAACCTCCCGCCTCCCGCTTTATTTAAAATGTCAAAAAGAATACTTAGAACAAAGTCTGCACGCTCTCTCATTTTATTTTAAATTTCGAGCGCTTTTGGCCACGCACACACACGCAATCTCAAATGTGTATAGATAGGGGTGGAAGAAACGTCAAATATGGTTGTAAAACAGTTTCTAACCACGCTACTCGACGATAGATGGCGCTAGTAAAAAAAATGTAAAGTGATATTTATAAACCAATAATTTTATCGTAACTTAATAAATTAAATTAATTCTAATAACTTAACACCATAAAAAAATTTCACTAAAAAGTTTGTCTAAATGTGCTCACTGTTAATTTTTTATAGTTCATTATTTCCAAACTAGATGGCGTTACCAGTTTCATTATGTTCAAAGATTTTTGTAAACAGTAAATACATTATTCCCTCTTGCCACCTAACGTACGTGACTTTTAAAGTAAACTGTCTCATTTTCCGTCCAAATTGCCACCTCACATCTTATTCTGTACGCTTTAAAACATTTATATTCATTTCTCGAGTCGTTCATGAAGATGTATGTACTTTATAAGAGACCAATAAGAAATGAACGTATCTACGTTCTAATTTCAAACTTATTAGAATTTAGTGTATTGGAAATTGTCGTTATTAGAATTAGAAAAAAATAATGATGTTCTTTCTTCGCTTCTCCTTCCTATTATTCCTTGCAACATATTATTACGTTTTTAGGAAATGTTGATATTGCAAGTAGATTATTATTAAAGGTGTTTTTGCTATTTTACAAGATGGCCCCATTTAAACGGTTAGCGATGTTAGGAATAGATTTTAATAAAAATAAAATTTCTTTAAAATTTATATAAAAAAACTCGAAGATAAGTACATAGAAGTAGGCAGGTACTACCTTTCTGTTCTCTTTTTTATTTTTTATCTATTAATGTGTCTTAGTATCACGTCTGATATTTTATTCAATTGTCACGGTAGAACTTTTTTATTAACTCAACTCGGCTTCAGGGTGTTTTGAATTTTCCACAAAAAATGACGAAAGACTAAAAAAAAGCGGCCAAGTGCTAGTCGGACTCGCCCATGAAGGGTTCCGCAGAAACAAGTAACATAATATAATTTTTATTTTTAAATTTGTGTTGATTATACGATTTATGACGTATTAAAAAAAACTACTTACTAGATTTCGCTCAAACTAATTTTCGGTGGAAGTTTGCATGGTAATCACATATATTCCACATCATATATTTTTTTTAGTTTTATCATTCTCTTATTTTAGAAGTTACAGGGGGGGGGGGGAACACACATTTTACCACCTTGGAAGTGTCTCTCGCGCAAACTCTTCAGTTTATAAAAAAATAAAAAAAATATATTAGAGACCTTAATATAGTATGGGGACCCCATTTTTTTTTCTATTTTTGTGTGAAAATCGTAATGCGGTTCACAGAATGCATCTACTTACCAAGTTTCACTGGCTGTGACATACGGACGGACAGACAGACAGACAGACATAAAGACGGACAGACAGACATGACGAATCTATAAGGGTTCCGTTTTTTGCCTTTGGCACGGAACCCTAAATAATGATACAATGAGCATATATGTTGTTATTGATGTAATAATTAGTTGATTTAGAAATATAGAAATTTGTATTCGACAGAATCAGTGTAGAGTTCTGGGCAGTAAATACGTGAAGTAGCAAACTGAGCCATAATACATGCCTATTAATAATCTAATATAATTAATTATGTACCTACGTACGTGTACTATGTACGTACTACGCATTCAGCGTTACATAATAATATGATCATTGTATCAATATTTAAAATAAAAGTATTCCTAGAAAGTTATCACATGTAAAATAACTTTAAAATAAAACGTTATTTAATTCAACTCCAATGTGCACAGACCCTTATCCAAAATAAAAATTATTATTACGAACAAACATACAACAAAGAACTCTCTCCTTGTCTAACATTATTTCTGGTCTCTTTCATATGTCTGTCCTACTCTATCGTCCCACCCCCTTTAAACAATACAGTTTTTGCCCCTATTTCACGGGGTGGGGATTTTTTGCAACGAATAACGATCTACACATTTATAAGTTCTTTATGCGCAAGAGTTTGTTTCTGTACGTTTAAGGATTTTTTATGATTTCCGTTCGACATATTGTATAAATACTTATAAGAGTGTTAATACCGTGCGTACCGTAATAATAAGTTAAAAAATTCAATGTTTTAATTTATTAAATCGTGATTTTATTTTTACAAATTACAACACATCTACTTACATATTGTTACTGTTAAAAACTTATATCACCTAGAATTTTTTATTTTTAAATTGAACTTTGAAAAAGACACACACAAACCTTCGAAGATTCGTTAGCTGTTATGGGTTTTCTGAAAAAAAAATCAATTTTGTAACTTATGTTATAAAAATAAAAAATAAATGAAGTCCTCAAGTATTTTACTGTGCTAAGTGCATAATACATGTCTTTATTCTGTTCATTCTACATTTTATTTAAATTAAGAGTTCTAGTTATAGCAATGGCGTACCGAGAAAAAAGTTCATAAAAAGTGGAATTTTATTACATCTATCATTGTCTATTTTTAACCCCCGACGGAAAAAGAGGGGTGTTATAAGTTTGACGTGTCTGTCTGTCTGTGGCACCGTAGCTCGCGATCGGATGCAGCGATTTCAATTTAGTTTTTTTTTTGTATGAAAGGTGAGTTACGTGCGAGTGTTCTTAGACATGTTTCATGAAAATCGCTTGAGTCGTTCAAAAGTTATAGGGGTGAAAGTGGGGAAGAATAACGGAATGTCTGCAAAACGTGCCAGTATAATCGTTAAATGACAATTATGTAATTGATAACTTCGACCTGATGCTGCATAGGGGGTTTTTTAAATTTATAGCTATTCTGGTAATAAAGTTGAATTCCTTTTGTCCAGAGTTCATACTAGCACAACTTTAAATATGATAGAGTACCATTTGGCGAAGTTCTACCGTGATTAACCTACCATCACCACCATCATCATCAACAACATTTAATAGTCTGGATATATCCCTCTCCTTCGCAAGGATGTTGTGGGCTACTAGCTGGCCAGCTGGCCAGACTGGTTGGTTTGCAGCGCAATAGTGTAGTTGTCTCCTTAGTCAAATCAGTTACTTTTTATCATCTGTCAAAACGATAACTTTGTATGAAAAATGTACTAAGAACTGGCTTGTGACGTCACTGTTTTAGACTACTCAATTGAGCAATATATTACAATGTTTATTTGATTAAAATTTGTAATAGAAATGAAAAGCTGTAATAAATATATTTTTCAAGACGTTTTGTAATATTCCTTTTAATGAAGGAGACATCGGTATTTATTTACGATACAGTCAACTAGCCTTGTCCTAACTTACCTGTAGCATTTAGTTACAGGCTGTGGCGGGAAAAAGTCTTTTCTTCTGCTATATCTACTTACTTAAGTGAATGTTCTGAAATGTTGCTGATTTGGGTAATAACGTATTTTGTAATCGATTTCAATGTAATTATTACAAGCTAGTTAATTATTTAGTTATATAGAGAAAATAATGCATTATATACTAAATTTAAATGTACCTACCTAATCTTATTTAACAAACATGTTCTATTACAGTTGGCAGTTAAAGGTTGTTGAATGAATATTCTTCTTCCAAGCGTATATTCCCAAGAGTATTTAGAAACTATTATTATTACTTACTACTTAGTATTAGTAGGTTTTTACTCTTTAAAAAACGAATGAATTTACATATCATTGTATTCCACTCTGAACAAAGATACTGTAGGTGCTTCTAATCTTGAAAATCTTTAGTCATGTTACGCATTTATAACGTATTAATAAATGTACCTATGTATTGTTATATACACATTAGTGATAGTACGCATGTAGTAAACACAAAATAATGGCGTTAATAATACATCACACGCATCCGTACAAAAGATAAAATGAGTGATTTGAACCTCGGCTGTTGGTAGCGTCGGCAGAACACGCCTTTGTCCGCGTCCGCTACCGTGAAGAGATGCTATCTTTGTACCGTCTGCAAATAAAGTGATGAGAATTTTTCAGAAAATACTCCCTCATTGTTTGAGGTTCTACCACGAACTTTAGACGCCTACCATTTGATGCTGATAATAATTGCTAGCAGACTGACTGATAATGATGGTTGTAAGAGATTTCATTTCCAGGTAAATTTGATGGCTTTAAGGCGCGTCTCCACCAAAATTCTTTGCAATTCCATTGTTTCCAAATGTTTGCAACACTTCAAAAAATCGCCAACTTTTGTTTCCATTGTGTCTACACCGAGTCGCCGACAATTTGAAAAACATTCGAACTAAGCGTCATCACAGAGCCAATAAATATTTGCAACAAGCGTATTCTTTTGACATTAACCGCCAAAAACGGAAACGCTGTTCTCAACATTTGTTGCCAACACAGGGCAATTACAGAAACTTTTGTCACCAACACGTGTTGACAACACAAACATTTACAACTTTTGTTCGGTGGAGACCCTGCTTTAGACACCTACCATCTGATGCTGATAATAACTGCTAGCAGACTGACTGATAATGACGATTGTAAGAGATTTCATTTTCAGGTAAATTTGATGGCTTTAGTGTCTAATAAAGATACTGTTTTACATGTTAGGTACGAATGTATAGTAATATTGCGACAAAAAGTGCCTATGGCGGTATAAGGAGTGACTAAAGCTTCACAGAAATTCGGTTATAAGCAATTCATTCATTACTTGTTTCTTAGCTTGTAAAGTCAACACTATAAGACTTGAACTCCCCATCCCCAAAGGCCGGCAACGCACTTATGACGCCTCTGGTGTTGCGGGTGTACATGGGTGGCGGTAATCGCTTACCATCAGGCGATACGTCTGCTCGTTTGCCCAATATTCAATAAACAAAAAAAAACTTACTGGTCTTGCATTACGTAATGGAGGTATACCTAAGGTCAGGCATAATCGCCAGGTTCAATTGGAAAGTCATGCCTTTATATTGTAAGAATGCAACACCTAATCTCTTCACAAAGTAAATGTTCAGGTAAATTAGTAAGCTTAGTTATATGAACTTGATGTACTTCCTCCGAGCCTGTTCCCCTAAATTAAATTAGGGCCCGGCGAATTTAGACTTTTTAAAACTGCTTTCAGCCCTCCACAACCCAAGTACAAGGTGATATCAAAGCAGAAAGTTTATTGTCGGACTTTTTAAGGCTGCAAATACCCGTGACGATTGTCAAACATGTTCATATGGCCACCAGGACAGAGACAGTTTACCGTGTCTTCAAATTGCAACCATATTGTGCCAAAAGTCGATCACCTTCCTAATCAGCACATTTACTAGATTTTAAAGAGATAAAGTTTGTGAGATTGTAGAGGGTAGTTTCGGATCTACTGAACCGAAAATTCGAAAATTCTTTTACCAATGGAAAGCCACATTGTTTGTGAATGTTATAGGGTATATATATTAACCCGAAAAATGATTACAGTGATATCCGAATCACACGCAGGCGGAGCGGTAAAAGCTGGTCTTAATATATTATGTTAATATAAGAGGTTGCTATATTGTTCTTCTGACGGTACATTTGTCAAGTTGCATAGGTGTTCTGTCCGAACAATGAGTTAATTGAATGGCTAATCACTAAGCTTTACTGAGAACTAACTATTGAGTGTGCACGTGAATTAGCATTAGGCACAACAACTTAGCGATACATTGGCGAGCAATGACCTTATTATTCATTAATCGATACTTCCATACCTAATTTTATAAATTCGACAGTAACTCTATTTGTTATTCTTTCACGGTTAAACCGCTTCACCGATTTTAATGAAATTTGGTGTGAAGATACTTTGATTCTTTAGGAAGGATATAGGCTACTTTTTACCACGATAACTGATATATGGTTAGCTTTAACTTTAGTTGAAAACTAGTTAAAGATTGAATAAAATCGTAATCACCATTTCAGTGCGAAATGAAATATCTAAAATAAATTCCAAAAAGACTGATTTGAAGGCTACATATACTGTCAATCAGCAATCTTTAAGAAATAATTGTCAATGGTCTCCTCCTCCTCCAGCCAGAGTGATGTCATCGGCAGTCCGTTCTACCTGCAACGTAGGGTACATTACTCACTTACACACTACGAAGAGAGAGAGCAGGTAGAACGGACTGCATGTTAATTAATTCCCCGATCCATGATTTAACCGAACAAAGAAAATACAGTTAACGCAAAAATACATAAATCAATAATATTACCGTTTCTCACCATCCGACAAACACCCATAAAAAATTCAACAATATACATAAATATATAAATAATGGATCTAGAGAGCGATACCTACATTATTAATTATGTAAATTAATTTAAATCACGTTTTGCATAAATTGTTTTCAAATAGGTATAGGCATGCAACCCCATAATTAGTGCCAAGGTACCATGGTGGGTTGTTTACTGGTTAGAACATCGCTACTGTACGCTACACTTTATTACAATCGTATATTTCATTTTATTAGACATTTTGTAATGCATAATATATTTCCTAGGTTGTTAAATTTCACACTACACCTTGTTTACTGTGTTAATTCTTGTTTACTGTCGCCAGATTATGTAATTATAATGTTCCTGCAACTGAAGCACGTAAAGGACTATAAACTTTTTACAGATTTTTTTTAAGTTCAGAAATGTAATTGTCAGTGCCGCAGATTAATAAACACCTTTTTTAAATTTGGTCGTGATCATCAACGAAATTTATTGATCGTTCAAATGATATATTTTGTAAACTACAACTGTGTTTCACTTAGTTCGTGTATTGGCTGTCTATTCTTCAACCATGTATTTTTGAAGAACTTCTAAACTGCTATTTATTTTATGTCTTCATTATGTCTAGTGTAATCCATGGCCATATAATCTTATATTCTTCTAGCACTGAATTCCTTCTTCGTGTATTAAAGTTCTGTATTTATTATTCGTCTTTTTACTAAATATTTTTTTTTACAATGTGCTTCAATGGAATTCGAATCTTCATGGATCAATTATTTATTAGAAAACCTACGTTTGAATCTTTTTACACCAAAGAGACTTTTCTAACTAAGTTTCATCAATAGTCTGCTTCTTGTGTCTGTAAAATAAAATAACCATACATATCTGTAAATGTGTCAAAAGCATAACCAAAATTACCATGAAAATTGTCCATTAAAATAGATATAAATGTGCGCAATTTAAACATAAAACTTAATTTATAACCCCATAACTAAATCACAACGAATGAACAATACCATATACACTTATCTAAAACTACCCAGTCGTGGGTGCCCACCTAACGAGCGATTCTAGATAGCGCAGATAATCCACAGATAATATCTCTCCGGACGTTTTATTACTCTGTGGTACTGTAATTGGCTGGACTGTCCATGGCACAGCACAGCGCAAAGCGACATTGGTCATAGAGCTATATTTTTTTTTTTCTAAGAGTGCCTACTTTTCTTTAAAAGTTTTTGATAGGGTGGATAACTTTGAGTATTTTGTGAAACTTGGTGTGTAAATTGATTTTTTTGTCAAAGGAAATCTTTGTAAGTGCTCTTATATAAGTGTTTAGTTATTTGTGTTATTTTAAATGTAATTATGTACGATAGTTTTAATCAGTTGTTTTTTTTTTGGGGGTTAAAAAAATTATGGATTCTAAATTATTTAAATATCAATGACGACGACAATAATAAATTGGGCAAGTGCGAGTTTACTTGAGTGAAAATATTTATACCCAAAATTAATGAAGTACCTAGTAATGTATTTACAATATAATCTTCAAGATTTTTTGGTAATTTTTTCCTAAAAAATATTCTCTTAAAAATACGTACATGAAGAAGCTTATTTTACGACTTCAAATAACGAGAACCACACATGAAGAGAGAGACAGAAAGAGACTATTCGTAGTAGATACCAAAAATTCAAAATTTATAAAAAAATAATCTCTTTTCATGAAAGACTAACTGTCCTTCACGTGTACAATAGATGTGTAGGAATGTGACACGCATTACATGTGGCGACCTGTGTTGGAGTAAACTGCTAATAACATTATCTGATTGGCAACTAATTAGCATAATGTATGATGATATTCATAAGGTCTATCTCGCTTTTACCGTAAAATACTGACTATAGGGCTAGCGCGACCGTTAATAATAGGTCTTTACCTATGAAATTGCCGTTTTGTATGCAATAAGTGAAAGTACTTATTTTTTCAAACTTTTTTATTTCTGTTATTCGAAGTAATCACCCATGCAATCGACGCATTTTTGCCAACGTGTTGGCAGTTTATTGATGCCCATCTTGTAAAAATCTGCTGGACGGGAGGCAACAAACTCTTCAAAGGCTTGATGTACTGCCTCTCGGGAATTGAATTTTTTACCCACTAAAAACTTGTCTAAATTTTGGAAAAAGTAATAGTCGATAGGTGCAAGGTCTGGTGAGTATGGCGGATGAGGGAGAGCTTCCAACCCCAGCTCTTGCAGCTTGGAGACTGTCTGTTGCGCAGTATGGGGTCGCGCGTTGTCGTAAAGGAGCAGTGGGGACGACCGATGGACCAAAGCTGGTTGTAGATGTGCAAGCTTCTCCATCATTCTCTCCAGTTCTTCACAGTACACATCTGCATTAATGCTCATGCCGTTTTGTTAAAAGCTATGGTGAATCACACCCGCACTAGTCCACCAAACAGTGACCATCACCTTTTTAGGGGTCATTTTTGGTTTAGGGCATTGCTTTGGTGCTGAACCAGGGTCTAACCAACTTGCTGAGCGCTTTCGATTGTCGAACAGAATCCATTTTTCGTCGCACGTAACAATTCGTTTCGAAATTCCTTCATTTTTTTGCCCGTTGAGCAGCGCAAGGCAGGTCTCGACGCGTACGTTGCGCTGGCGATCGTTAAGGTCGTGGGGCACCCATCTATCAAGCTTTTTTACCTTGCCAATTTGTCGCAAATGGATCAATATTGTTTTGATGCTTACATTAAAAGCTGCTGCTAGCTCAGCTGTAGATTGAGTTTCGTCAGCTTCCACAATCGCCTTTAATTCATTATTGTTAACCAAAGTCTCCGGACGACCAAGAGCTTCATTTTTCAAGCTAAAGTTTCCAGAACGGAACCGGGAAAACCAATAACGGGTTGTGCGTTCGTTTGTACAGTTCTCTCCGTAAACGTTTTTGATGTTACGTGCCGTTTGTATCGCGTTGGTGCCACGACGGAACTCATATTCCATAATTACACGAATTTTTAAAGTATCAATTATGACGAAAAATGATCAAATGTAATGAAAATACAACGCTAATCAAAAAACAAAAGACTGAATTTGTAAATAGAATGTCATGGTTTTAAAATAAAATTAATTTGAATTTAGAATACAGAGCCATTACAAACTTTTTTTTATTTGAAATGACCAGTACTGAAGAACGGCAATTTCATAGGTAAAGACCTAATAATAATAATTATACAAAAAAAAAAAACCGACTTCCAAAAAACATCCAACGAAAACTCTCTGCCAAAAACACACTTAAACACTTAAAAGCGTAAAATAAACTGGTTCTTCATAAATTTCCTATACCTAATTCTTTATTCATTTAAATAGTAGTATTGTAATGCGTGCTAGGTACCTAGAATCTGTTTGAAGTCGGTGCTAAGTGACTATCGCTTAGACTTTTGTAATTGTTCGTTTGTATTCTTTTTGGCTTAGCACCGACTTCAAACAGATTTTAGGTACCTAGCACACATTACAATACTACTATTTAAATGAATAAAGAATTAGGTATAGGAAATTTATGAAGAACCAGTTTATTTTACGCTTTTAAGTGTTTAAGTGTGTTTTTGGCAGAGAGTTTTCGTTGGATGTTTTTTGGAAGTCGGTTTTTTTTTTATAAAAAGTTTTTATTTTTCAGTTTTTAGTGCAAACAATCGTAGGTAAGTAGTAAGTTGAACTATTTCATCAAATTTCATCATCAACAATACAAATTAAGGTCTATACGTACGTGTAATATTAAAATCATCGTCTAATCCCTAACTATTGAAGAGTTTAACCTTCTATCATCAGCTCACCTAAATAACTTGAAAGTATACGACTGAAGGTCTTTAGATACGTATGAAATTGAAAGAATTATCCTCCAACTCCTAACCGTTGAGGAGTTGTACCTTCCACCTTCCATCTTCAGCTTACCTAAATAATTTGAAATAATACGACTAAAGGTAACATATGTACATATGATATTTAAAGATTTATCATCCAACTCCTAACCGTTAAGGAGTTGTACCTTACATCATCAGTTCATCATCATAAAATGATGACTACCAGACGCAAATATCGGTGTAACTTCAGAAAATATTCGAAAAACATAGTATGTGCCTATAAAAAATGAGGGTTTCCCTCGATTTCCCTGGGATCCCATCATCAGATCCTGATATGCTGGCAATGGGACCACCTCGGAAGCATACCCTTTCGAATACAAAAAAAAATTTCAAAATCGGTCCACAACTGACGGAGTAATCGGTGAACATACATAAAAAAAAAAAAAAAAAAAAAAAGTACATACAGTGGAACATAGAACCTCCTCCTTTTTGGAAGTCGGTTAAAAATGAAAATGACGTTCGAAATATAAATTTTAAACAATTTTATATTTGTATTTGGAACGTCATCGCGTTAAAAACACTAGTTTCTGTAAAGATTCATCCAAATCCGTTCAGTAGTTTTTGCGTGAAAGAGTAACAAACATTCATCTATCCATCCATCCATACTTACAAACTTTTGCGTTTATAATATTAGTAGGATTTCATTATTTGGCAATATGAGTTTATATTTTTTTTAGTGTGACACTAGTTAGTGAATAATAAATCGATCAGCATATAGTTTTTATACAACTTATTGTAAACAGAAAAAAGGCCGTCCAGTCTTCATTAACTGCATAGCGGCTAACATTAGTAGTAGTATCTATTTATCAGTTAGTTTAGTTTTTAGTGCTAAGTAGATGTGTCAGATTTTCACAGCAATAGAAGCAGATAGTGCTGCCTGGGCACAAATGAGCGCCACCAACGGTTGTTCGTGGGTTACTTACTGCATAGAAGATAGTAGACTGTTCTTGGCTATTGGATAGGATTGGATAGTTTTAAAGGCAAACCAATTCTAGATTCATGTGCACTAAAGGAACTGAACTGACTGACTTTCTGACTGGTTGATGAATATTTTTATCGTTTTTGTCATATTTGTGAGGATGCAATACGTTTTGGCGATACTTACAAAGTATGACCAAGGAAGTTAAATTACTCAAGTCCTAGCCCTCACTTCCCCTCTTCTAATTCGATTTAGCAATTGCAGATGTTTGTGGCACTAGTTTATCAAAATGGGCATCAATATCTTACTTCTTACTATTTTTTTTTTTATGTATCGATCGCCAAAATGACTCTACTCTGCCTGATGGAAAGCATAAGCAGAATCCAAGAGTGGCGGTCACCATACTCACTGCGAATGCAGACAATGCAGTATGGCAACCCACACCATGGCGGCCTAGTGATGCTGCTGCATCTTTTAGTCTAGTCAACAAGTGGAACTTGTCGACTAGACTATTTGGGCCTCCGGTCTCGCACTCACCAACGAAACACGACAGCATGAACGCTGTCATTTTACGTTGATTTTCTGTGCGAGGGTAGTACCGCCCCGGTCGAGCCGGCCCATTCATGCTGAAATCAGCGTGGCTCTACTACCTATAGTACCTACTAATATTATAAACGCGAAAGTTTGTAAGCATGGATGGATGGATGTTTGTTACTCTTTCACGCAAAAACTATTGAATGGATTTGGATAAAACTTTATAGTAATATACAGCTTATACATCAGAATAACACATAGGCTACTATTTGCCGCGATAACCGACATATATTCAGGCGGAGCCGCGGGCAACCACTAGTATATATATGAATTTAAATATCATAACATTTTTGAAATTTTCATGATATTTTAACGGATAAATTATATTCTCATACTTTCTATTGACTAAAAGAACATTCCATCATTTTGTTATACTCTAAAATGTAAAGACTTTGTTGTGTCAATGATGAGACAACAAAGTCTTTACATTTACTGAATTACTGGACTGAGACAGGCTGATAATGATATCAGACTGTCTTAGTCCACTGCTGGACATAGGCCTTTCCAATTGCACGCCACTTGGTTCGATCCTCGACTTCTCAAGTTAAAAAAAGTGTTGTCGTGTTGTGTAACTAAAAAAAATTAAAAATAATATGGTAGCTAGCTTTAAGGTTTAAATCTATACAAACTATTTAAGATATGGATAGTCGGTTTATAAAGCACTTTAATAAATTAAAATTAGGTACGAATAAAACTTACTTATTTTAAACCCATTCCTACTAACAAATTGAGTTTTGCAATTGTATAAATCAAGATTAGTGAAATGTCACAACTATTAGTAGTTCTAATCGGTCTATATCTGAGTTAAAGTCGTGCACAAACCAAATAGTACCTAATTGATTAGCATCATGGTTCATTTACGTAAACATTAAGCTATAATTAAACGAAAAATATATCTACTAAAATGGCGCCCGTTCAGATGTCCAAATGACACACAATTATTTTTGAATAACGAATGACCGTTATTATGACATCTGTCAAATCAATTCCTGTCTGAAATTTCGAATTTCATTCGTATTCCAAATTCGAAGCGTTAAGTAATTCAAGTCAACCCTCCGATGCCGAATCAAATAAACTCGATGCATCTTACACGCAACATGACATCAAAATCATAAGAAGTCATTAAGCATTCGAGCATACGATATACGGACCCTAATTTCGTTGCGAAGACCGAATAACTCCCATATACCACGTTTACTGAGGCATTTTTGATAATGTACCGATAATGTAAATTACACTTTATGTCAACTTACCTAAAGTCGAAAGCGCATTGCTAATCAAACATGACAATCGTTCACATATCAAATTTACTTTTAACCTAAATTCAACTCTAACCTTAAAGGATAAAGTTTATTTTAGTCTGCGATTAGATTTAGTCAACAAAAACACGCGAATGAGAAAAAACCGGGCATCTTTTTGCGTCCCCTTTCTCCCCTAAGCCGGTGGAGGCGGACGGGGTGAAGAAAAATCCTCGTGGGGTGAGTTGGGGTGCCTGTAGTAGTTTTTCGTTGGTATCACGCGTACGACAAGCTTAGTATTGATTTTCCAGCACATGGGCCGTTCAGGTGTTCGCATTTTTAAAGAACGACGCGCTATGGATTGAAAAGTTAACTTTAATGACGATTTTAAATAATCATGAAAACGTTTGATAGACTTTATTCAAGTAAATTTTTCTTTGTATTTACTTGTTGCAGTCTCACCTATTTGTCGAGGCTTTAAATAGCGAAGAAATGCCATGTTTTTTTAATGGCAATGCTATTGTTAGAAATTACGTTGTCAGAATAATATTTCAAATAGATTGCCAGTGATCTGTACTTATATTTAGTTTAAACAATAAAATCCCTGCTACGAAGTTATTCTATTGGTTTAAATATGATATTCGTCTTGAGACCTTTGCTGACATCAAAATATGTTTTAATAATCTTCATTTTCTTTATCAGCGTTCAAGTTTAATAACTTGTAAGTTACTTTTAGTAAACTAGTAACTTCAAACTGACAAATTATCGATTACCAGCTCATAGGTAAGAAGTCTCTAAAATTCTCATTTATATTTTCAAAACGAAAAACAATTGACTTGCAGACCCCTTTATGCCCATTTACTAAATTGGCTGGAATGAGCTACATTGTTCATAAAACTTCTTTATTTAATACTCTGAGGAAATTAATTTCAATGCGTAATTTATATTCTCATTCTAGAATGTTTTTTGCGGTCATTACTGTAGTTTGACAACGCGAGTTAAAAACTACCTATAGAAACTTTGAACTTCAAATATATGCAAAACCGAAAGATGTCACCCCACAAATAGATAATACTTTTGCGAATTAAAACTGGTAATATGCAAATATCTAAAGGTGTAAAAGATTAGCATCTTATTGTGATTCATCGATTAGTTCCGAGTACTCGATGTTTGTTCGCGATTCGATACGGACCGGTGTGTTGCGGCCTTAATGTCTAACCGATTTTTAGTTTGAAAACATTCTGCGAATATTTTTTTTAAATTTAATGATAGCAAGAAGCTTGTTGGCTTTGTGACTTGTGGCTCGTTGGACTTTCTGACCTACTTTAAGAACCTTGACAATATTTGTTTAATATTAGTACGAATAAAACAGAAAATATACCAATAAATAAAATAAAATTAAAGTGTCTGTTTGCAATTTCAAATTAACAGCTTTTCACTAAATGCAAACGAAAGTATTACGATACTTACATCAAAAAATCAATTTTTATTTTCTTTGTTTGTCTGTTTGTCTGTCTGTTTGTTCCAGCTAATCTCTGGAACGGCTGGACCGCTTTTGACGAGACTTTCACTGATAGGTAGCTAACGATATAGGGAGTAACTTAGCCTAATTTTTTGAATAGCTTAGCCCCGCGGCGTTGCCCGCGTTTGATGTCGTGCCGAGTAAAAGCTTTCGTAAATTGTATTTATATTTTATGAAGGATATAGATTTATACGTATATTTATACATATTTCATTGATTATGTATTTAATACGAATATCAAGTATGGATTATGCGTAATTTTGAACAAAACTGCGATGTAGTTCACATGTCGTCAACAACCCATAATGTCCCACTGCTGGGCTCGGGTCTCCTCTCTGGTGGGGGTTAAGGCCATACCATGTTAGAGTGCTATAAAAATCTAAGATTTTTTTTTGGATTGATTTAGGTACGTTGGTGGTAGTAGAGCTGTAGTCGGTGTGGTTCAAACCCGTGGTAAACTTGATTTGGAGCCTGTAGAATCGTCTATCAATTACGTTGGTTTGTTAGAACATTGACTGTTAAGGTTAGGTGACTTTAAATCTATTTCATCGCTTTAGAGGGATGAAGGTCCTTTATGTTATTGTTTTATGGAAGAAGTAATAAAGTAGAGTTAGAAATGCGAATTTTATATTTTGTTTCTGCAAAGCTAATTTTGTGATACCCTTCCATTTCTTTAAATATAAATTGATAGTTAGTAGACAGTGGAAAAGAAACACACTCAAAACAGCAATAGCAGATACAAAGTCAAAAATAATTTAGTTGATGTGCTGTTAATACAATTTTCATGCTGTTATTACTAATTTTAGACATCATCCTAAAACCACACTCCAATTAAAAATAAACCTTACAGCTTTGTCCATAAATTTCATATTATTTTAACACAAAACCACACACTGTTTTAAAATGAATGCGTTGGGGACCAAAAAGGTGCGCTCTTTGTTTCGACCCAGCGATTTTGTTCTCAATTTAAATATTTTATACAATGTGACAATAGACAAAACCGGTACTTGTAACTGTAAAAAATTAAATATTAAAAATTATGACGCCCTTTGTGTTTAATGTATGCAAATTTCTTTAGGTGATGCTTCTGTGCGACACGAAACGGAAGTTCAATGAGGATTGGGTTGTTTCAAATATGGAGTGTTTTTGGCAGATCTTTGAGAATTGATTAAAACAAATAATAAGACATGTCGTTTATTTGGAGTTACAGCTAAATGATAACTAATAATTACTAGTAGTACATATTTTTAGGTGTTTATTGGTGATGCTTCTGTGCGACACGAAACGGAAGTTCAATGAGGATTGGGTTGTTTCAAATATGGAGTGTTTTTGGCAGATCTTTGAGAATTGATTAAAACAAATAATAAGACATGTCGTTTATTTGGAGTTACAGCTAAATGATAACTAATAATTACTAGTAGTACATATTTTTAGGTGTTTATTGGTGATGCTTCTGTGCGACACGAAACGGAAGTTCAATGAGGATTGGGTTGTTTCAAATATGGAGTGTTTTTGGCAGATCTTTGAAAATTGATTAAAACAAATAATAAGACATGTCGTTTATTTGGAGTTACAGCTAAATGATAACTAATAATTACTAGTAGTACATATTTTTAGGTGTTTATTTACAAAAAGGAGTAAATACTCATTTTTGTAAAAAAATATTGGGCGCACAGAATTTTCGAAAAAAAAATCGAAACTCCGAGAGCGAACTCTAATAAAATTATTAGAGTTCTTATTTTTTTTTCAATCTTATTTCTTCAAACTAAATGTACTATTTGAAAATTTTGCTTTTCCTTTTTTCTTCTGTTCTCTCTTTTTGCTCTACTTTCTTTTTTTTCTTCTTCTCATCTAGATATTAAGAGAAAGCAATATTAATAAATTAATTAAATTAGATACTCTTTAATTCTGCTCATGCTTTCCTTCAGGCAGAGTAGAGTCACTTTGACAGGCACCTTTTTTTTTTCGTGCCGAAATCCCCTCGGATACCACCTCCTGGTGGCATGTCGGACTCGAACCGACTAAAACCGCACGCCGTCTCGGATACAAGAAGCCGGGGACCAGGTGCACCCTAGCAAGAAAAACCCTGGAACCTCGACGTACCTCGGGCTACCTTTAAAAAAAATTTACATACTTTAATAACTGATAGTAGCAATTAATAAATTTATGTGACTTTTTTATAGCTTTAAAGATTTTAATCACTTTCAATAAGCATTTACGTATAAAGAAACGTAGGTATTAACACACATCTATCATGTGATAGCAAAAGAAAATGGTGGCGTATTATTGGTGCCAGAAAATCTAACAAAGTAACAATCACAGAAATATCGCTAGGCGAATGGCTGGAGCATAAAACTTACAGACTGTAATACTTTTGCACTTATTTACAGACGATTAAACTGACTCCGTCTTCGAACAATTTATTTTACACTGTACAATGTATGCAATGTTCTTTTTTCATAGCTGCTATAATATTCAACCTTTTTGATGTTGAGTGAATCTATGGTCTACAATTCTGAAAATGTACGTTTTTTTTTAAATTTTACGCAAAGAAATTGTACAGCCTTCTGTGAATTTTATAATAGGTACCAAAAAGGATTAAAAATCAGCCTACTTGCTATGGAATAGTAGCAGATTCGAATTCCACTTACTGCACCGGCAGTGCACAAACTAATGACACTAGTAGGTATTGAAACTAATTAAAGAAATTAATATCATTGCTATGACTTAATTACTAGTAAATAATTATTTCCTAGCTAAGCCACGTGGTACTACGACAACCGGTAGTAGTAGTAAAAAGTTAGCCTATGTTAGGTACTTTTTATATCATCAGCTATCTACCAGCGAAAGTTCGATCAAAATCGAGAGATCCAGAGATTAACCGAAACAGGAAGACAGACTAAAATAAAAAAAGGGTTTTTATATAATGTACCGTATTTACTTTCATATGCATAATTTGAAATTACAAATAGACATTTCAAATTTATTTATTTGTAGAGACGTTATACATTTAAATGCATAGATAAGGCAAAATAAAAAGCATTGTAATTTGATTAAAAAACAAAACCCAAAAATAAAAAAGCCGTAGGTACTTAAGATGAAATTCATCCTCAAATATTAACTTTTCCATTACTATAGTTTCAGATTTTAAAACGATTATTTGTTTTTTTCATAAAACATGCTTCAAAACTTTGATTTGTTTGATTTTTAACTACAATACAACAATAGGTATGTAGTACGTACTTAATCATGTACCTATAATTTTATCTATCAATAACAAAACATAATCTGATATAAACATTGACCATAAATAAAAACTTCATTTCATAAAATACACTATCGAAATATGCAAATCAAATCAATAAATTAAAAAAAGTACATTAATTTATTCCAACCTTATTTTATTATCTGCGAACTGTATGAATCAACAATTATTTATTTTTATTTATGTCATTGTTCAATAAGTGCGATCAACATAACCCTGCGACTGCCTATTGTTGTTTAAAAAAACAATTAATCTTTGTTTTTGTTATTATCACTTGTAAAGAGATGTTTTGAGTTTATCAAACTCGATATAAACATATTTGATACTGTTATATTATTAATGCGGAAGTATAGATACACAATTAATTTTTGTTAATCAAACACACCAGAACGGCTGAATGATGATAATCTCTGAGCATTGTTTTAAAAAGAAATATTGGTAAAAGAATATGAAAACAATGTTAGGAAAAAGTGACCAATTCTATTTCAATCTCTTAACTTCAATATTCTTCTATAATTAGGATAGTTAGAGATCGTAGTGATAATTATACTACATGATGTTTTTCGTCACAGGTCAAACCTAGAAAACAAAAAATTGCAGTAGGTATGTCAAAGCTATACAATTATCGAAACGTGATTTCTACTTTTGATTACAATATAGTTTTATTCATTATATTATAACATTTATCACGAATAAAACTATTTTATTGGTAAAAATTTACTTCAGTGATAGTTATTGTAATAGTCACTTAAGTTATAAACATTACTCTAACCAAGTTTGGTAAAACTATCATACCTTAAACATAAAATATATCCTCTCCTTTTTATGTTAATGTATGCTTCATCCATGGGAACCAGTAAAAACATCCGTCACCTCCACACAAAAGCCCGAATAAATTAGACTACAAAACGTGGAATATGACAACATAAAGAAAATATTTTATCTCATTACGCATACACGCAACGCATCTAAGAAATCAATAATACGCTGCCCTTTGTCAGTGTGCGAAAAGTTAAAAAGTAATATTCAAAAGTGATATGCAAAACAGATCTCGAATTCAAAAACGGTCTCTAAACGAACAGAGCATTTTGTGCGGAAGAACCATTTTGACACTCGGCAGAATAAACCCTTCTACTTTATATTCAAATTAGGAACATCTTAAGGCCAGTATTCTATGTTTGAATTTGAATCATAGATAAAAACCTTCTTTTAATGTATTCATAGAATTCGTGAGAACGGATTCCTTGTTCCTTGATGTGAGAATCGAGTCTTTTATAGAAGAATTGATGGGGTTGTGTGTTATGGAAAGCTGTGTCAACATTTGCAGTAATATGGTAATTATTGAATTCCAATAATGGTATAGGTGTCAAACTGTATCGATTCGGTATAATTGATTGGGTGTTGAAATGGAAGAGTGAATACCAATAACTAACACACTTGAACTTTATGATTCGTTTTTAGTTCTGGAATATTATATTTTATCTAATACATAGAAATATAAAATAAACATTAGTTACATATAATAATATTTTATTTTTTTATAAGTTATCGTATAGAACTATAGATTATTTTTTATTTTAATGGAAACACTGCCTCTTTGGCCTAGTTGTTAGCGTAAGCGACTGCAGATCAAGAAGTCTCAAGTTCGATTCCCGGGTCGGACTGCTGTTGGTTTTTCTTAAAAGAAATTCTTAATAGCAGCCCGGAGTATGGAAAATGGCGATGTTTCCCACCCGTGCCTCGGAGAGCACTTCAAGCCGTCGGTCCTGGTTGTCATGAACATATAGGGCAATCGTTATTGGGAAGTTAGTGCCCTCAAATATACTGACAACTAGTTCAATCGTCGAATATAGTTCGCCCTCGTGGTTGCGGAAGTCCGATGCTAGTCGCTTCGTGGAAAAATTGATATTCTGGTAAAATCGGTTGAACTAGTAGCCAACCTCAAATAATCTTGGGAATAATAAAGGCTGATGATGGAAAGACATGTCAGTTTTGTCTTGTTACATTATTTTAAATTCTTGGAAACTTCAGGATTGAATTACTTAATTTTTACTAGTCTTAGCAATCGTTTGTGGTTAGTATTCATTTTCTCATTTTTTTTCCTCCAGTATTAGTAAAATATATATAACTGATATAAAAGTGAGCGGGAGTCATTACACTTGCACCACTTTATAAATTTTAAGTTTATAAAATTATTAGCATCGTATTCAAACTCGTTTAGTCCACATTATTTATTTCCAGTCCTTATAATTTTGTGTTAAAAATCCTTAATCTTGAACGCATCAGTAATTTCATAAAAATAACCATAAATTTCAAATTAAAAAAGAGAACGCTCAATATTAAATCTAAGTTTTAAAAAAGTTCGAACGTACGTCTTCAACCCTTCCGCGTCTCGGGCATTCAAATTCAAATTTTTGTCCCCTAGTCTGGCAGGTGTACTATGTCTTTTGTAAACACTTCCGTGGATGGCCGTTGTCTTGATTGGGCTTCCGCAGCAAGATATGTGATTATACTAGTATAGAAAAAAAGTTTTGTCTTTATTCAAATCTTTTGTAATTATGAGTTGTTTTACGACATTTGAAAATAAGAATTCGAAGGGTGGTCTAAAAAATGTCGTTAGTATAATGAATGAGTTTATATTTTATAGACATCCTTTTATGATTACACCTGACTAACGGCTGCATTCTTATGTGCAGTGGTATGATTTACATGGGAGACTAATGCTTTGGCAAAAAGGGGGGGGGGGGAGGGGGACTGTAACTCATTCTGTGATTCTTCAGTTAAAGGTCCGTAGGTGGCAGTAGTTACTTACCACTTACCATCAGTATCAGGTAATTCGTCTGATGGTTTGCCCCTTATACCCTAAAAAAACGAACTAGTCAGAATACAATGCAAAAGAATACCCTTATGCTTAACTCGATAATTTTATAGGTATGAAGTTGGTTTTAAAAAATGACAACACCTATCTACCTTTGTGAATGTATAATTTTTTTTTTATTGTAAATAAATTACCTTCACACGCATCTTAAGCTTAATAAACGGAATAACTTTTCTTTTCAACACAAATGTTCCTAATAATATTAGCCCCAAGTCGTATGCAAATAATTTTTAAAATAATAACACACCTGGGTATCGAAGACCGGTCGTAATTCTGTCACATCCGCGCCTCATTTGCATGCAAGGGTTAATTCTTCACGATTATTTGAACTCACGCATATTTTTAATTATTCAAGGGTTAATGTATTCTGTTCGAAATTTGAAAAAGTATAATACGTTTGCGAATGTGATTTTTTAGGTGCATATTCAGTTTAGCATTGAGGTTCGTGGTGTGTAGAACTTTTTACTGTAAAATGTGTTTCAGATAAAGTAGTGCGTTATTCTAATGTTATAGTGTGCATTGTTTTTTGACATAGTAATTTGGCATCAATTTATACATTAATCAAATTTAAGAAGTGTTAATTCAAGTGAGTATCTTTAAAAAAATTGTTATTTATTTTATAACTAGTTAATAGATTTATTGGCGTTAGTAGATTTAGTCAAGCAATTCTAATATATTATTATTTTGTTTTGGCGCCAAATCACTTCCAACTAATATTATAAATGCAAAAGTTTGTAAGGATGTGTATGTGTGTTTGTTACTCTTTCACGCAAAAACTACTGAACAGATTTGGATGAAACTTTACAGTGATATAGCTTATACATCAGAATAACACATAGGCTATTATTTGCATCGAATACATACATATAATCGACATACAAGCAGGCGTAGCCGCTGACAACAGCTTGTCATAAAGATGCATACCTACTGCACAATGTTTTTTTTACTTATTTCTATATTATTATGTAGGCACCATTTATAAGAAAGTGATGCGATTTATACTACCGGGGTTAAAAAGATTTGTCATTAAAATTATTTGTTCTAAATGAGATGGCTTTGCATCTGTTTCAAAATGTACCTATGTTTTCTTATATGTTGTTTCATTCCGCACAAACTTTCGCGCTTATATTAAGTAACTACTTTCCTACCTTTTTTTAATTTTATAGATAATTGTATTTTTTAATTGGTGAGGCTATATGCGAGATTTAAAAAATCGAACATAATATGCGTTAGGTTTTTTTTAATTTTCCTTTTATACTAAGCATTCAATTTCGCCATTACACCGACAACTAATTTTCCAAATTTGAATCCGTTGAAAATCAACAGCAGTGATGTACCAACGGTCATGCATCACGGATAATGATTGGATTTGCCCCGCCTACGCCATCCATCACTCGCAACGAGTGACGCGAGTGGGTGGCAGGCATTACCACCGTACCTTGACCCGCAATTTTCCCTCCAAATTTTCTTGTGTCGCCCAAAAAAATGTTTGATACGAGGGGTGAGGGAGGTCTTAGATTAGTGGTTGAATTGCATTAGGGAGAAAATTCGCGAAAGCATTGTGTCTTGTTAGGGCTGTAATGTCTTGGATGTTAGTAAATTATGTTTTGTATATGGTCCGGCGTGATGTGCGTTAGATAAAACGCGCCAATTTTAACGTACATTAAAAGTCTTATCGATTAAATCTAAATTATAGAAAATTAAGGAATATAAATTAAGATTCCATTCAGCAGAACATTTTATTAACATATTTACGTAATTAATTTTATAAACAAAAACTTTTACTTTCAAATACATTTTTTGTTACTAGATCTAAAGACAATAGGTATTCTAACTTTTTAACTAGCAAACAGTGTTGCAACATTAAAAAAGTTTACATAGGCTCGACAAAACGCCATCATGGAAATACCAATCTCTTTGACTATTCCACTAAGAAAGAAAAATCAGCGGCGCAGGGTGTAATCCCCCAGGGGGTGGGGGAACAGCCAGCTCCAAAATTGAGACGGTATAAGAAGATTAAGGTTGATGTATTACGTGACTATGAGGAGGTGGAACGTTGATGACCATAACCGACTGAAAAACAACGGTTTTTTTTAAAATAAATAGTGAATATATTTTTATTTAACATTAAGTTATGTAAAACTGAATATAAATCAGCGACGATAAATGATTGAGGAATTCAATGATTTATTTCGTAGTTTGGCATTGCAAACTTGTAAAAAAGATACTGCTTAAATTATGAAATTTCCGTCAAAATTGGTCCAACCGTACTAGAGATTATCCGGAACAAACAGACAGACAACATTTTTCAAAGTTAATTTTTAAATTTAAGTACCATAAATATGCATCTAGTGAGAAGCTGTTATTTAGAAATTACAAACAGACACTTCAATTTTATTTATTTGTATAGATGTACCTACAGCAAAAAATATACCTACACAAAAATTAAATTGGCTCACTGCTCCCTCTTTTTAAACTACTTTTATTTTAACAAACGTCCAAAACAAGGTTACATTTTGGGACTTAAAAAAAGGTAAAACGGGACTGTAAAGCCGAGCCTCCTCCGAACAAAAGTTAGCAACTTTTGTGTTGTCAACCTTCTTTTGTGTTGTCAAATTTCGATGGAGACGCGCCTTAACATTGTCTTCTAAACTAAACATGTTAGAACAGGTTAGTTTTACTTGTTCTAGCTGTACATGTAAATATTCCGGAGCCTGAAATCTCAGGGCGCAATATCTTCAGAAAGAATATATTCCTTAACTGATGGCTAGGTAACTATATTGCGAAGTAAGGCTTAGTACATACAACATTAAAGATGTTTTGAAAAAATAATAGAACTTAGGTACAGGTAGGTATAGGTATGCTTATTACGTAATATAAATAAGTTAATGACTAAAATTGTATAAGTACCTTATCCTAAGTATGTATTTAAATTTAATTTTTGAAACTCTAACTTAAAGTCAAATTTAAGAAACTGTACCTACGAGTTGTCAACGAGTACGAACAAAAGTTGTCAACTTTTGTGCTGTCAACCTTTTTTGTGTTGTCAAATTTCGATGGAGACGACGTGCATTTAGAAATTATGGTAGAAATTACTTAATTAAATTTCCAAAAAATCTACTATAGCTACTCATCACTTAGATTCTTACTAATTTCATAAAGATCAGCACAAAAAAATCAAAGCGATCATTTGCTATTAAGTTTAAACTGACCCATGTTTCAACCAAACTTCGATGTCGGTGATCGAAACGTCGGGAAATTCTATGATACCTATGCAACTTTTATTGCTTGATGTCGTTTAATGCCATGTAAATAAATATAATTAGAACTATAGCTATAGCTCTATTGTGTCTGAGAACAAACAAGGTTTAAGGTTTTAGAATTGCCACCATTTAAAAAATGCAATCGAACCTAGTTCGGAAGAAAATGGTTTCGGTCGTCCAATCGTCTTTTTCTAATATTTCTTCTCCACCTTCCTGTCCCATGCCTTACAATGGCGAGCTTAAGCCACATTTCCATACATATGAGGTAGTCAGAAAGGCGACTGTTCCGAAACAAAGATTCTTATGCTACGCGCATGCGCCACTTGGCCTTGCTTTCTTCTGTTTATAATATTATAAGAAAAACTGAACACGAACCATTTTGGATAGGTTTTTAGAGTATAAAGAATATTGTTCTAAGTTCTATTGGTGTTCTTTCTGTTGTTAGAAAACTCTCGAAACTAAACTAAAAAATGTTAACAAAAACCGACTTCAATGTTCAAATCGATTTCTCTTGGATGCCATCCTCAGATCTTAGTGTCCTTATCCTTATCATGGTACCACCGTTGGGATATTTCCTTTCCGATAAAAAAAATCATCAAAATCGGTCCATAAACGACAAAGTTATCCGCGAACACGCAAACAAAAAAAAACATATATACAGTCGAATTGAGAACCTCTTCCTTTTTTGAAGTCGGTTAAAAATCACGATAAATAATTTTTGTCCAGCCAAACGACACTCCAAATGTCAAAGATTAACTAAAATTAGATATGTCACACTATAATATGGGCTTTGCATAAATACACACATCAAAAGTGTCTAGGGATCAAGCATTTTTATGCGGATTTCTTGAGATTGAGATGTGGCTTTGGCCCTGGCCTGCTCAGTCGCCAGACTTGAACCCGATTGAGCATGCATGGGATATGCTACAGAGAAGAGCTCTGCCGAATATGGAGGGTATCCAGTCGCAAGAAGACCTTTTTTTGTTGTTGCAACGAACATGGGCGGCCATTCCACAGCGTGATTTGGATGAACTCATTTTGAGTATGCCAAACCGATTCTTGTGTTGTTAGTGTTCGCGGTAGAAACACGGATTATTAATTGTTTAAGTTACCTAATAAAATTTTAAAGAAAACTGTTATTTCAGTCTTTTTTTCGAACTTTAATGTTAGTGGTTCAAATGTCAAAAATTCCTTTATTAGGAAAATGGCAAATTTCTTTATTAATGCAAAGGTGACTTGGTTTATCGTTACTGTGACAAACGAAAACACTTTATTTGATGAATCCTTAAAGAAAATTTTAATTAATATCAATCAGGAGAAAAGTTATTGCAAAAATATATGTTGATCCCTAGACACATATGTTGATCCGTAGACACTTTTGATGTGTGTACATGCACACAAGAATAGTATTATAATAAAAATCGCTTCACTAAAATAACAGAATATAAAATAATTATAGAAAAAAAATAGTTTGGTCAGGATAAGTACCATTTTTTGATTTTAAGTTCGTATTAGAATAGAGAAAATAAATAACTTTAGGAAATGTCTAATTTCCAAATCACACTTTGATCAAACAAAGAAGTAGACAGCGAATAGACAAAGTAAATATTGCATACAAAGAACTTATGTAAGTTAGGCTTATGTATACTACACTCCTAATAATAATGTATTCTTTCTATGGAGAGGCCTATGTCCAGCAGTGGATCATTAGAGGCTGAGAGATGATGATTGATGATGTACTGCCTAGATTATATAAATATTACTAATGAGTTTTTATTAAATGAGTTAGGACTTGCGTTCAATACATGCACATACCTATATACATTCTTGGTAAGCTAAAAGAAATTTAACTCTTTCTTGGCATACCAAATACAAAGCGAACTCCGTATGTTCGACTTGTGTTATTGCTTAAAGCTTCCTAAGAATGGGACTGTACTATGACCGAGACCGTACACATAAACTCTCGAATAAAAGAACCATGTCTCTACAGTAGATATACCTATATACTCTAAAAAGATAACCAACATAACTTTCCACAATTCAATTTGCGTAAACATAAATAAGGAGCGAAGGAAAAGATGGCGAAATTGTTATAATATCGGCGAGTAGGCGAGGCCCCAATATATCATAGAACGTCACGCGGCATGCGGCTGACGCGAAAATATTACGATGCATCAAAACTGCCAAGGAGCGGGGAGAAAAACGAACTTAGCTGGCTGCGTGGGTTCAAGGTACGAGAAGGAAGCGATATGAAACATTTTAGGAAGACACCGTGACGTATACTGACAGTATGTTATCTGTTGGTAATGAATATGTGTCACGATGACAAAGAAAACGTCAGAGATAATACACAATAGTGTGCGTATTAAGTTGATAGAGTATATTAGTCCGATTTAGTTTTGAAATTCACAGGAAAATATATATTAGTTCATCCTCTTTTCAGGCCTGTGGGGATTACATATTTTAGTTAGATGTACTTACGTCTCATTTGTAAATGGATCTTGAAATACAAGTTTGGTTTGTGTGTAATAGTCAAGGCTTTGATGGGCGATGATTATAAAACTATTTATGTATTGGCAACTGAAAACCTGTGCATTTTGGTTTTAAATAATTTGTTTTGACGAGTTGAACAGATTGAGTTAAAAAGATCGATGACGAGCTTTGTGTTAGAATTTGGAAGGCTCTGCCTAATTTGGTATAATTCAGCCGCGTATAACATGCGTTAAGTTATTAATATATCTCGGACAGACTTAAGTCTTACCGCTACAGCTTATACTCTACACCAAACAGTAATACGTTCAGAAAAGCGAGGGTGGATTGTGTCTTGAAAAATGCTCTGAAGCTCTGTGGCGATGGGCTGTATTTCATGAGATATATCTTCGTGCACACCTATGTATTATATCCCTCGTTGTATACCAATATATTCTGTATAAGTTAAATAATAAAGTAGAAATTCAATATGTAAGGAAGTGTAAGGTGCACTAAATCTATCTTAGGTTTAATCTTATATCTCATAGCTTTTATTCCTACGCTAGGTAAATAACTTAAGTCACGTTACGACTTAATATTGGTTTTCTATTTTTATATATATATACACCAAACGTAACTTCTGGTATGAGTTGTAGAACACGTGTTTACATATGCAGACAAACACACATCCATATACAGAAAACACATTTAAATTAATAAACTAGTCAATTTTTTTTAGTATTCAACTTAATTCATTATGCAAGGTATGTTGTGTTTATAAGACGTTGAGCACATCTGACTTCTGCTCGAATTGAAGTGGCCCGACTTGTCTAAAGGCACGTCTCCACCGAAATTTGACAACACAAAAACAGGTTGACAACACAAGAGTTGCCAACTTTTGTTCGGTGGAGACTCGGCTTTACAGAACTTTTATCACCAACACGTGTTTGCAACACAAAAGTTGACAACATTTGTTCTGTGGAGACTCGGCTTAATAGTTACATCACCAAAATCACATAAAACTATTGAAACTACTTACTACCTACTACTAAAGTAATATCATTGGAGACAATGCTTAGACCTTAGACGGTCTTAGTAAAATAATTAACTTTGTATTGCATTAAAATATACTACTGCACGTATGTATAATGCATGGGTACTTAAATCTCACTTTATATCTTTTAACAAAACAAATAAACAAGTATACTATTTATCCATACTCAATCCATACTCTATCCATATGGATAGAGTATTATAAATTCGAGCATAGCAAGCATAACAATCAGTTATTTTAGAATATTATAAATTCGAAAATAACTGATTGTTATGCTTTCACGACTAAACCTGATTTCCATAAAATTTGGCATGGAGATACTTTGAATCTTGAGGAAGGGCATAGGCTACTGTTACCCGCGATAACCAACATACACACGGGCAGAGTCATAACCAAAAGTAGGAGTAATAATTTGTATTATATTATATCAGCTCTGCTACCAAAAACCGCGCGCTCCAAAATGACATTACAACTTTTCTTATTTCATTCCTAAGCTCAACCCGTCAGACCTGGGAAACTTTCCCAGAAAATCTCGCAAGTCTTAAGCCGGGTCTCCACCGAACAAATGTTGTCAATTTTTGTGTTGTCAACACGTGTTGGTGACAAACGTTTCTGTAATTTCCTTGTGTTGGCAACAAGAATTGTCAACAAATGTTGAGTGTTTCCGTTTTTGGCGGTAAATGTCAAAAGAATACGCTTGTTGCAAATATTTATTGGCTCTATGGTGACGCTTACTTCGAATGTTTTTCAAACTGTTGGCGACTCGGTGTAGACCCAATGGAAACAAAAGTTGGAGATTTTTTGAAGTGTTGCAAACATTTGGAAACACTGAAATTGCCAACAATTTTGGTGGAGGACGCGCCTTTAAATGGCTGCCTAAATATAAAGTCTTTTGTCAAATATTTTAAATTTAGAACGATGCACTCGAAATTCAAGGGTTTTGTTTTACCGTGTCTTTTCACGGGTTTTTAACTAGAGATTAGCTAATGACGTAAGGAGTAACTTAGGTTTCTGTTGTTTTATAAATAAAAGGTTGTTACGGTTTAACGAATATTAAAGCCATTCAAATAGCAAACAAATTATCCTATTCAATTGCAACAAATATAGTTACATCCGACAAATTATAACCCAAGGGTAGGCAGAAGCTAAACGCCTATTATTTCAATCACAAATCTCATAATAATGATTATTTTTACGGGAATTTACGCGATCACTTATTTAAAGGTATTACATACCTCTGATTTTATTATATCATGGAACGCGAAAGTTTACAAGTTAGTACAAATCTTATAAGTTCTTTACCGTTTTTTATAAATGTTTACAACACGTCGTGTTCACTAATACGACGTTCCTATGAACACAATAAAAGACAAATGACACAGAATAGACTTTATATTTGAAACGGTTGAAAGAGATGGAAAACCAACTTCTAGACGACAAAAGTAGGAGATATAAGTTAGTTACATGTATTAAAAAATAAGTGCGTCTCGCTGTCTCGCAAGAACTAGAACACAACTGTGAATAAATAGTAGATATATATCTATATAGGTATAACGTTTATTTACTCACTCGTCTTATATAGAGTAAGTATAATCCTTTGTGTAACATCCATATTTGAAAGCATCTCAGCTCTCATCTATAGGTTATGTTAATATTTGCATTTTCGAGCAAGATTTAATATAACACCGTATTTAATCTGTTATCAACAGTATTTCCATACGAATTGAAGATATATTAGGATTTCTTACATTTGCTCCCTCGATCGATATCAATATTAATAATGACGTAGTAATCGAGAGGTAAGGACAGAAAAGAACGCGCAAGTTTCTTCTCACAGTACTTACTGTTCTTTATCTAATAAGAAAATGCACTTTTCATTTACGCAGACGTATGAAACCTTGATAGAAAGAAGCTCGTTTCACGTACATTCCAAATAAGCAATAAAAAATATAGCCGCTTTTTTATTAAATTTCTTTTTGAGAACTTTTACGCACAGCGTATGTCAGTTCCATCGTATCCTGAAAAACGTCGCTACACACTTTGATGGCCATACTTAACTTACTGCACTTTCGATTACCACGGCAATTTAGTAGGTATACTTAAAACGGAACGGTAACTTTAATAGTCTTGTAAAAATTGATGCAACGGATACGTAAATTAGATGGAACAAACAGATCCACAAAAAAATAATCGTGGTAAAATCAAATGAATTATATAAAAGGCTGTTTATTTGACTTTACAAACCTAAGCTTGTCTTTTATTTATAAAATTATTATAGATCTTTGCTCTTTTGAATTCTAACGACTTAAAAATATAAGTGAACCAAACCGAAATCGTTTTGTCCCCGTGTACCAACTATTTTTGCTCAACTAAGTGCGTTAGGGTTACTTCAAATGTAAAGTTCTAAGTTTAAATTTAGTGCTTATAATAAAAATTATGAGCTAGGTATAACTTCCACTCATCTTTAATTGAAAGTTGATTGTATACACACTTGCTTGAAAGATTGTCAACAGACCAACTTGTTCCATTCAACATTTCAAATTTGGAATACGAAACTGAAGTCCTCATAGCAACATCGCGACACACGCGCATACATTTACACCTGTCTGCCTTTTAAATCGCATGGGAAGTGAAACTCTAACATCTATTGAAAACCCGAAACAGGGGGTGTGTTTCTCCCTTTACACCCTCCCACCCTCCTCGTTATTCCACTTCCCGTCTCCCCTTTCTTTCCACTAACTTCGCATCGTCATCCGTATTACTTGGGCCCTAACTTATGTGGGGTATATGAGATAGATTGTGCAAACAATATTTTACTGTATCGTTGTGTACAGAAAGCTGAGATTCCATTGTGTCAAAAAACCAATTTAGAATGATTATCTGCACACGATTGTACTCTTTATTTTAGGTAGTGTAGAGGTGGTTATCGCTTGTGGGATCACAGATCAATTTCGTGATAGTCTGTACTGATTCCTTTGCATTACTTTTTCCTTCTTTGTGGATGTATTTTATACGAGTTTAAGGTCTTATGTGGATAGTCGGTGTGTCGCAAATGTTGATGTATTGTTGTGTGCGTGGCTCTTTACAACGCAACGAAGACGATTCAATTTTGAAGCACCTATTTGTAATAGAATTTTAGGAGTATTTTACTTGCATTGAATTTGTTTCTTATGCATACGATACGGCAATTTTCGTCCGTTTCAATTTTCATTTGTAAATTGAATTATATTTTTTCATTGGAAAAGTCTTGAGTTGAGTTTTAAAATTCAAAGGAAGACATAAGATAGGTTACCTTATATCTTCCTTAGAATTTTAACTACACATAGACTTTATTTGATTTGGAGAGTCCATTCATTTTTTAATTCCTTTAGTTTTGAAAACATGTATCTATACTTAAGGTAACAAATATCTTTACATTAATATGTAGCTCCATAACATTTTATATAGTAACATAAATTTTGCCTTAAAAATAAGAAAGCCCTTAATCATTTGCAAAATATATGTATTACATTTACATGACATACTCATAAACCCGCTCGATTAAAATCAGTATCCCTCAGTCTTCATTCTAAATAGAAATAAGAGACTGAATTTGTATGTGGTACGTAAAAATTTGGTAAAAGCGTTTCTTTGCTTAGCTCGTAGTGAAAATAAAAAAAGATTGTTGTGAATGTTCTAATTATTCTGCAAGTTTCAAACTTGAAGCCATAAATTCCAAGCAAGGTTTAGAATCTATGGTTTGAATTTAGAATTATACCATACTATTGCAACAATCAAAAGAATACCTTGAAAGTTATATACCTTGGACATTTTTTTTTTTTTGTATGCTTTCAAGTTATTATTCATAACATTGAGATCATTAAAATTTTATAAATAAGTAGTCACTTATGTAGTATGTTAATAGTAATTACATTTTAATTTTTGTGCATTTTGTTTAAAGTTTCATCAAATTTAATATCATTTTCATCAACAGCCTGATCCACTATTGCACATAGGTTAACGGATTTACCAATTTCGATTAGGTTTTCTTTTACTTAGTCGAGAGTGTTATTAGTTATATGTCCAGGAATGTGTGTTTAACTTTTTTATTATAATTAGCTCTTGTCTAATCTGTGAAAGTTTTAAATAGTAAATGAATTTAGATCTGTAGGCACTTCCCAAAATATCATCGAAAATACAATTATAAAGTACCGTGGAAGAGCCAAACTTTACTCTTACTCAAATTTACCCAAAGATCCCATATTAAAAAAGACAACCATTAAAAAATACAACCATCAAATGTCACATAACTACAAAGTCTACTTCTAAATTTATTCTGAACTTTATGATTACACAAAAACACAAAACATATACAAATTTTAATCACAATACATTTTGCCCCAATTAAGCATCATCCATAAAATACGTCTTCGCTGAACCAAACAAATTGAATGCATCATTAATGGGACATAAACAGACAAACAGTCTTTCTTAGCTCAATATAACAGGCAATTAGTGGTCTTGACAAATAACAGCTAATATAAGGGACAACTTTGCAAATTAGGAGGTTTTTTCACTCAACATCCAACCCTATGTTCAAAACAATAAAGTCGAGAATATGATTTTGTTGAGAGTTAAAATTAAAACACAATGCAACAAAGAAGTTGTGTCTGTTTGCTAATGACGTCATTAAATGCCATCACACTGGCCAGACGGGGATTATCGGGATAATTCCAAAGAATACACAACGTTAAGATGAATTGACAAGAGATTATTTTTGTGATTAAGAAAGTTGATGTTGATCTTGGTTTCCTTTTTAGGGTTCCGTGCCAAAGGCAAAAAACGAAACCCTTATAGATTCGTCATGGATGTCTGTCTGTCTGTCCGTCCGTATGTCACAGCCACTTTATTCCGAAACTATAAGAACTATACTGTTGAAACTTGGTAAGTATATGTATTCTGTGAACCGCATTAAGATTTTCACACAAAAATAAAAATAAAAACAATAAATTTTGGGGGTCCCCATACTTACAACTGACCTTTGACCCTGACCTGACCAACTACAACTTTTTTCATCAAACCCATACTTGTTGGGTATCTTTGGATAGCTCTTCAAAAATGATATTGAGGTTTCTAATATCATTTTTTTCTAAACTAAATAGTTTGCGCGAGAGGCACTTCCAAAGTGGTAAAATGTGTGACCCCCCCTGTAACTTCTAAAATAAGAGCATGATAAATCTAAAAAAAAATATGATGTGATTACTATGTAAACTTCCACCGAAAATTAGTTTGAACGAAATCTAGTAAGTAGTTTTTTTATAATACGTAATAAATCATAAACACAAATATAATATATATATATATGTTAGTTGTTGCTGTGGAACCCTTCATGGGCGAGTTCGACTAGCACTTGGCCGCTTTTTAATGTTAATTTGTCAATATATCTAAGATATTAGGTACTTCTACTTCTACTCTACTTGACTGCACGGTTGGCCTAGTGGTTTAAGCGGTCGCCACGCCGCTTGCCAATTTGCCAAGTGTTGTGGGTTCAAATCCTACATGGGACAACACTTTGTGTGATCCACAAATTGTTGTTCTGAGTTTGGGTGTTAATTGTGTCCGTTTCATGTATGTCTGTAAAGTCCCCCGCGACACAGGATGTTTATTCCTAATGCGGGAGTTGTCTTTTTTTTTTCTTTTTGATAGCACTCCAGTTATGAGCTGTCTTTAAAGATCGTTTGTTTTCTTTATATAAGTAAAAATCTAAAGCACAGTAGTCGCAAATTCCGCTGATTTATATCACATATTAATTTGATCTATCCTTTTACCACAAGTGACAAAAGATGTCAGATAGTAAAAGGATGAATTTCACTATGCTTAAAGCTTTGTAAAGTTTTAAAACTATTTCGTTTTTAAATCAATATTATTTTAGCTAGTATTATTTATTCTAAGACAAATAGCCGAGCAAACTAAAAATTGTTCTAGATGAATGTAAGACAATTACTTAAATTATGAGAACATTTGGCATTACTCGTTACATTGCATGATGTTTTTCTTCAGCATTTTGTTCTATATATATTTATATGCTATAGGTAAATTCAAATAAAAATATCTCTATCCTGTGTTAATTATGGGTAATTGTGCAGCCCAGGGTATCATAAGAGGCGACTAAGGGAATAAACTAAGCAAGACAACATCACTGTAAAGATACAAACCCGTTTAGCCAGCGTGGTATAGTAAGCCGGAACCTTATTCTAAAGAAAAGCATTTGTCCATCAATGGACTATTAAAGGGCTGTGAGTGTGATGTGATGTGTGCTACCCACTACTTCCAGCTGACTACAACTGATTTGCACATAGAAGTACTCTAACGTTAAACATATGAGTTTCAGAACACGTCTATTGCATGAGAATAAAATTTCTAAGCAGTTTAACTGGCATCCACATGATTTATTCAGAAGCTGGTTTAATATAAAAGGAAATAAGACAGACGTTTTAAATTTTATTGCATACGAGTTAACGCATATCAGGCGACTTCTAGGGGCACTAAAATTTAATATCCTTCTTACAAAATATCTCTAAATATGGTCGTAAAGCTCCAATATGGGGGTGGTTATTACTCATTTTTCTCCAGTCAAATTCAGTGTAGGGTTCACTAATGTTCCACTCTAAAATCAACCCCTATGGATTCGCGACCATGTTTTTTTCCGTAGAAGTTTTTTGTTTGTATGACTTCTCTTTCAAACTTGTAGCGTTGGATATGGCTGTCCCTTTCGCGTTATCATGGTGCGTGGGGTGGCAACAGAGAAATTATGATACGTTTTTTTTGGGGCTTAAATTGATTTTACGGAAGTATGTGGAAGCCATTTTTGTAATGGTTTTGCGAGTGATGTGATTTCTGTTCATCCGTAAAGGTTGCATGTCTGTTGAATACACTATCACGTGTTAGTCTTATAGGATTCTAGTTAGAAGGTTGGGTTGGGTTCCAAATTATATTTAATTTCATCACTACCTTTAGTAGTACTTGTTTAATTGAGTAACAAATATAATAACGTGTTTCTTATTTACCATGTTTTATTTATTTACTACTATGTTATTAATTTCTAATCCCTTGCAAACCTTTCTTTCCAATTGGTCAACTGAATCTTTAAAAATATTTAAGTTAAAGAAAAATTCTTGATTTACAAAGTTTTTTTTTACTATCTAAGAAATAAGGTTCGGGCATCACAGGACCGGTTTTTGTAAAGAAACTTGGGAGAGACCTATGTCAAGCAGTGAACGTCTTTTGGCTGAGATGATGATGATAAATTCAGTAGTTTGTTAAACCTATTACTCAACTGTTTGGAAACAGGCGGTAATAAATCACAGACATAAAGATTCTATTATTACTAATTTGCCACTGTTATACTGGAGTGATATTCGATGTTCTGATTTTCAAAAACTTGTAGTGACCATTGATAAAATTCAAATCCCGCATCGGAGAACACTTTGTGCGATCCAAAATTGCTTTTCTGAGTCTGAGTCGGGGTGTTCCTTGTGTCCGTTTTATGTATGTTTGCAAAGTCCCCCGCGACAGAGGGGTCCTCCTTTCTCCAAAGAGGTCTACATCAAGCAGTAGACTATTAAAGGCTGTTGATGATGATGATGAACTCAGAGTTTCATAGACAAGAATTTTTAAATTGATTTCCGTAGTTTTTCAAGAAAAACTGTTTTGTACGTTTCGAAGATTCTTAATTTTGGAATCAACGAGAGCCTTGTCAAAAGCAATACAAACTTTGTTCCATTCTCACTCTATTCAGTTCCTAATGTCTGGTGATCATAGTCAACATTATTAGTGAACCATCTCAAATGGTTTCTTTCCAGCGCATGTCTTACGACCGTATAAAATTGGGGGACTATAAGGTCTTTAACTCGGTCGGTCCATCTTGCTAGTCGTTCTATTACCATAGATAATATCAAACACATATAACAATATAATCATAATATCTCGTTAAGCTATTAATTAAAAAAGTTGTGCAGCCCTCTTTGAATCGCTCATTAAATTCTTTTATAATGTTAACTTAAAGATACGATAAAAAGTTACATTCTTAAAAAGATATAAAAAAATTAATAACGTTTAGTTGTCAGATTTTATCTAAATGGTTCGATGAACTAAAATATTTATATCATAACTGTCATATTGTTAAAAATATTACCACGTAACTTCTGTGTTTATATTCGTATAATGACTTGAAAATAACACTGTTATTGTAATTAATAAGAAAAATAGTGACCACCAAAGCTCTTTAATTACTTGCTGTTTACTTGTCCGTGGTTTTGGTTACTTGATTCCATTAAATGCTATGAAATATATTTAGCTTTAATTCCGCGAGACAAATATCCAGGTCTGAAAGCAGGGCACAAATCCCACCGTCATGCATACTCACCGATGTTGCGAACTGTACCAAATGATGTTGTCAGTTCAAACAGTCTTCAAGCTGCAAGAGCTGGGGTTGGAAGCTCTCCCTCATCCGCCATACTCACCAGACCTTGCACCTACCGACTATTACTTTTTCAAAAATTTAGACAACTTTTTAGTGGGTAAAAAATTCAATTCCCGAGAGGCAGTACAAAATGCCTTTGAAGAGTTTGTTGCCTCCCGTCCAGCTCATTTTTACAAGAAGGGCATTAATAAACTGCCAATGCGTTGGCAAAGATGCGTCGATTGCTTGGGTGATTACTTCGAATAACAGAAATAAAAAAGTTTGAAAAAATAAGTACTTTCACTTATTGCATACAAAATGGCAATTTCATAGGTAAAGACCTATTATAAAAATAAGTGTTCAAAGAGCGGAGTAAAATAAAACTTTTTTAGAAAATATCTGTTGTTATATCTGCAAATATGGAACAAAGGCATGAGGCATTTCTTGCGTGAAAGGATATTCACTAGCTTTCATCAAATCACACAAAAAAATAAAATTTCGATTATAAAACACTAAACCCGTAAAGAAATCTGTTGAATAAAGATTTTTTTACGAAATCGAAATACCTACCATTGAAGTTAGTCAAAGAAGTATATAGAAATCAATCGAAGACCAACAGCCTTGTTCAGTTTCATATAACACCCAGCTAACTAGGAATGTAAGTAGGAAACAGAAGATCTTATTAAATATACCTAACTCTAAAAATGTTTAATTAAAAAACCGAGTACTTTGGATATACCTACTAAAGTTTACAAAAGCTAATTAACAAACTGTAGAGCGAGCGATCAATTTGAACTTATTATCACTAAATCGCGATAGTTAAAATAACTAGCGATCACAAAAATTAAATCTTTGTTAGGCCTTGAATACACGATACGAATTTATTTTTGTATTAGATTTTTGATGAAAAAAGTTGTTGTCAGAGCTTCTACATGTAGATTAAAAGGTAGTAGAGAATCACTAATTTCAGCACGTACAGGCGGGTTCTACTACGCTCTAATAGAAGACCTACCTAAAATGACAGCATTTGTGCTGTCGTGTTTCGTTGGCGAGTGCGAGACCGGCAGGAGTTTCTCAACAGACTGCCATAGTGTATTCTGTATTGTTGCATTTTCTGCATTCGCAATGGGTATAGTGACCACTACTCTTGGATCCCGCTCATTTTTTCCATCATCAGACAGAGTCACTTTGGCAGGCTCAAGTATACAAATATTAAGCAAGCATAATAAAAAAAAACAATTTTGGTCAAAATACAAGCGCTTGAATTTTCGTTGCTATATGCATTGGAAAACAAAATTGTATGGTTTTCGTCTTGCAACAATGTGGCTTCCTTTTACATTGCGAGTAAGGGGAAGGAATGAGTCGAATTCCAAGTTCAACAATTACAATGAATTTAAGTAATATTTAGCAACTACTTAATGCATTTATCACACTTTTTATGTTTAACTTAACCATTTTACTTCAGTATAGTTCCTACTTGTTGCACTATTGAAAAAAAAGTATTAATACTGTCACCTTTTGTTTCTAAGAACAGCAAAAGCTAGTAACTCATTGGTGCAAAAAAAATATAAATTATTGGTAATAGCTTACAACTAACAGTATCTAACTTTAAACCATAAGCAATCTATAAATTTTGATGTTATTTACTATAATTTGTTAGATTTCTATCAGAAAGTATTTTCATTTCATTATCAACTAATTAGATAGGTACAGTAACTGTTGTGATGCATCAAACCGGACACCTTATTCCAAAGTACACATCAAATATTCTTACGAAATTGTTCTTTCAACCGTTTTAATCGGAGAGAGTTTCAACGTTCGTGTAAACACGTCATTATACGTTGCGTGTAACAGTTAGTTATCTGATAAACATACGGTTAACATCAGCTCGGTTCACAATTAACCATTCAGATCCTACTGATAAACGGAATGCAAATTAAAGTTAAAAAAAATGTTGAGTTTACATTGTGGGTACTGTATACTTTTGTACGTTTTTTTGTTTAACGAAATTACCTGAATAGTTGAAGAGTTAGTTTAAAGTGTTATATTTATTTATATCATAATTTGGAAGGTCTAGTCTTTGAACGAAACAGCTTGCAGGTGACATATGGGACGGAATACCATGAGGGTCTTATCATCTAGGATAAATTTCCGTGCGTTTGGGCGATTCTGTCGTTCATAATTTTAGTTATTAAATAATATTAAATTACTATATATAACACAGTTAAGAACTGATTGTGTTCGTGATGCTTCTCTGTCTATTTTTGTTAATTTTCCCACAAAAGCTAAGGAGGGAAGTGAATTTGTTACATTTTCAACTCCTCAAGTTTACTTCTGTTTAATTTCGATGTGGCTTTTTTAGACAGTTTAATTTTTCCTAGAAATTCCCGAGTGTCATTACTCGTTATATTATTAAATCACTGTGTGATTTTTTTTCATGTATGGTCCTGACAAAATGACTCTACTCTGCCTGATGGAAAGCTTAAGCAGTATCCAAGAGTGGTGGTCACCATACTCATTCCGAATGCAGACAATGCAACATGGTGACCCACACTACGGCGGCCTAGTGATGCTTCTACATCATTGGGCCTCCGGTCTCGCACTCACCAACGAAATACGACAGCACGAATGTTGAAATTTTACGTTAGTCTTCTGTGCGAGAGTAGTACCGCCCCGGTCGAGCCGGTCCGTTCTAGCTGAAATCAGCGTGGCTCTATTACCTGTGTTGATCCTAGTGTAAAGATATTACTGAATTAATCCCGTAACAACTGTAAATTTATTATGCTATGAAATCATACATTAATATTTTTTTGCTATTCTCATTACTATCATAAATGCGAAAGTTTCTGTAGATGAGTATTTGTTACTCCATACTCAACAACTCGGAACGGTTGAACAAAAACAGAATTAAATTTGTCACAGAAATGAATGATTGTAGACCCGAATAGTACAAAGACTACACATTATTCGTTTTTACTCGCAAAATCCTATCAATGGTCCAAGATTAAAATTAATTTACTCATATAATTTTCTTTTGTTACAGAATATCCTGAAGAAACATGAAAACGATTTTTGAAGAACAAGAGCAGTTTCGTCCACATTCAATCTCATAATGCAAGATTAATAAGGATATTTCTTACTTAAGATTGAATTCACTACCTAAACTAAAGAGCATAGACCCAAAGAAGGTGTCAAGAAGTTTATACAGGAACACACCGACAAGTTGTTTTTTCATTGGTATTCTTTTATCATTATTGGAATTTTGAAATTTCAATATTTGAAGCAATAGACGTATATGTTATTTCATAAAAAATATAGAACAAATATATTAATAACGGATTAAATATTTATATTAAGAAATGGATATTTTCTTGCAAATTACCTATGGAATGAATCTCCTCTTCTAGCAATGAACAGAATTTTTATCTGTCAAATTTTTAGACTGTGCAGGCGACCGGAGGAACTACTTCTCTTGTATCTAATTCTGAGAACACTCAAAGGCAACACACATGGAGCGTATTTCTTATACGATATTCTTTTAATTATTTTTAAAATATAGTACCACTACAATATATTTTGATATGCCAATATGCAGTGAAAATTATATAATTATTCTCATGAAGTACAATCTCGTTACATTTAAACCAACGACAAAAAAACAAGTTTAGTAATAAACGATGTCTTTAAATTATACAACCATGACCTTATACCACATAAAATTCAATAATTATGTCATTATCCAACCGTTGTAATATCTCATTACAAAACCTCCCCGAGATGATTATCTGTATAATGAATTGGTCAGTTTAGGCACCAATAAAACACATTTTTATGGTGAATTTTATGGCAAACAAGGCCATGGGCCCTATTATATTAGACTAATTTATGGTTTGGTTTATAATAATTAAATGTTTGGAAATTACACCCCCTTTTTGTAACGATGTTGGTTAATAAGAAAAAGTTACTGGTTTATCGTGCGTTTTATTAGGGAAGTATAGTTTATAAATAATTAATATGTATGTGGTGTGATGGATAGATAGGTTCCTGCTTTGATGTGGAATGTCAATTGTTTGGGACATTGTGCTTAGCCTTAGCTGAAACAGGGCCAAAGAACCAGATGAGTAATCTGATGAGAACGACCACTGCAACACACACCTGCGACTGAAGTGATACAAAAGGGTTGCCATTCTTCAAGTGTTTTCCTGCAAGGATTAAACTCGGAGATGGGGGCTTGTTCTTTCGATAACCTCACTCTGTGTAGAATTGGATAACAGAGGCTTCTGTGCGACCATGGTATCACTTCGGTTTAGCTGAAACATGGCTTTCCCAGGTTAAACGGTATTTCAACTGGCTTCTAAAAAAGGACGTCTTCAGGCAAAAGGGGTCCTACTTTTTCATATTCTGTTTCTTAAATTAGGACTATAGGCTTTCAATCTAACTCTAACTCATACAAAGTATAGTATAAATGATCTACCAATTACTATAGTATACGTTTACAACAATATCAACTACCCGCTTTTGCTGCAATAACTTAGTGCAGTGGGTAGTTCAACAAACCGTGAAATTATTTGAATCACTAAATGTTAATTACTTAGATGCTCGTTTGAAACATTAATATCTTTAACTTAGGAATTTGAGAGTTTAATAAACTGTTGATGGAGTCTTAATTATAACCATTAATTAATCTTATTTAATTAATTTTTTGTACCTCCTCTTGTGATATTTGTGAATAAGAATTCCAGGCTTGCATGTAAAGTGTGATTTTATCACGCATAGCATTGTACTGCAAAGATCTTTTAAATTCAAATTTAAACTGCTGTTAAATTTATGACTACTCAGTAACAATGTAAAGTTAATGAATACATTTTTAAGACGTAGTTTTCTTTTTTATATTTAGCCCTGCCAAAATCACTCTACTCTGCCTGATGGAAAGCATACCTTAACAGAATCCAAGAGTAGTGGTCACCATACTCAATGCGAATGCAGGCAATGACAACGCAGCACGGTGACCCACACCATGGCGGTCTAGTGATGCTTCTGCATCATTGGGCGTCCGGTCTTGCACTCACCAATGAAACACGACAGCATGAACGCTGTCATTTTACGTTGATTTTCTGCACGAGGGTAGTACCGCCCCGGTCAAGCCGGCCCTAATTGTTTCTTACGTAGTTTTTAGATTTATTGGCCACGACAGAAAATCGTATTTATCCAAAATTGACATTTTAGTCCAAATGAAGTCAAAATATATGAGAGACCGGCAACTTATTCTGTACTTAAATTAATAAATTTAATATTTGAAATGATAGGACGTTAAAATGGTGAAAATCACAAAATGCTTGCTTCTCGTAATAAAAATATGTAAAAAACACCTTTATTCGAAAACAAATTCATAAATACGATAAATCAATGTAAGGAATTACAAACAGTATATTTTGGTTCTTAGCAGTTGCATTCATACAACATTCTTGATCGTTGGCAACACCAGCCCTACAAGAAATAACACCAGCTTTCCCATATTTTACTACACCTAACAGTAGTGAAGCAAAATAGTTCACATCACTAATTAACAGACAACAATAGCTGTCATCATAAATAACATTATCAAGTGTGCCCATGAGCTCACAGTCACAGTCCCCAACCACCAAAATTTAAAAAAAATATTTAAAAAGGGCCACAGCTATCGAGTTAGCGCTTTCACTCTGAATGTATTAACATAATAAGTGCCTATAAATATTTATACACAAAAACTATGTAATTAATGGTTAACGCAATCCTGTTTTTGGGTTAAAATGTATGGAATGACTTCTGATTGTTATCTTTTTATTATCGATGATCTTTTGGGGTCCGCGTTTGTGGACGTGGAACGACTCTTTCGAATAATTGTGTATAAACAGAACACGTTTGTTTCTCTATGGTTGTTCGTGTTAGTGATGTAAGAGCTTAATTAAGGCCAACGTTATTTTAATAAATAGAAAAAAAAACATTTTTTTTTACCTAAACTGAAATATATAGCGTATACTATATATCTGACATCATATTTTATGTTTATTATATATATAATAAAATAAAATATAGCGGCTAAAAGATGTAAACAGGCATTCGATATAAAATTCGAATACCAAATGGAAAAAGATTTTTCCAAATTGTGTAAAAAACTCCACCTCTATTGTAGTTGGTTAAAAATGAAGTAAATACATTATATTTAGGATACATCTATTTCAGATAAAAAAAACTTACAAGCAGGTAGACTTAGAGATTTAGTCTCTCGAACATATCAAATCCCAAACTATATTTAATTTGTGATTTATAAAAGTCAAAATAAATAAAGAAGTCTCAAAAACTTTCAAAGAATTTTAAACTTAACACGAAGACTATTATTAACCAACTTCAAAAGGTTCTCAATTCGACTGTATATTTTTAATGTGTTTTCGCGGATAATTTCGTAGTTTATGCACCGATTTTGATAATTCTTTTTTAATGGAAAGGAGATATCCCAACGGTGGTCCAAGAGAAGTCGAGTCAAACCTTGAAGTCGGTATTTGTTTTTTTTTTATTTTACTTGTTTTTAATCACACAGAACGCATTACAAACTCAGATCAAATAAAAAATAGATAGATAAATAGGTAGATAACGCACGGCCTTGTTGTTGTTGAAGCAAAAAAAGTAGCGTAGTTGCAAATAAACACACGCGTTAACGCACACACATGCTAAGAAACGATGCTACTTTACGTCAGTATCGTACAAGTTAGATTATATCTGAGATTACAAATAACTATACGAACTCATGCGATCAATGTGTTTATCAAACTCAAATGTTTGGACTTTGAATAATTTAACAGCTTTTTGTGAACTCGCGATAACTATCCTATGTAAAGGTAATACGTTAATTCATTAAGTTTAAAGATAATTATACTACTGTTAACTTTTAATAAAACCTTTTCGAAACCGTAAACAAAGACATTTGTTTTTTTAATGCTGGTTTTAAAAGCATTGTTTCAACTTGTTTATGGTTTAAACAATCGTTTGTAACGGTTTTGATAAGATTTTAGTAGTATAATTTTTTATGTGTGTATTATTACTTGTTTTTTTAAAGAGATACGTATTTTTTTCTGGGTTAGCGACGCGAGACTGACATATTTGATGTTAGTTTCGCCTCTTTGAATGTTTTTATTATTATACACATGCTCTTAAATGCGTTGGTTACTTATTTATTACTTTGAAGAAATGAAAAAAAAACTTCATTTAAAAAAACCGACTTCAAAAACTAAAGAGTATAAAATAACTTAATTTGTATGTGCTACCTATTCATAGGTTTGAAATCAGTGCCAAGCCAAATGTAGTAGTAGGTACCACACTCGTTATATTTCGAGACGAACGTCAACGACGTCACCGACGCTTCGGTTGTTTTGTTTAACGCGAAGAGCAGCTATCCCGCTCAAGGTCACGCGCGGCGAGTGCACATACAAATTAAGTTATTTTATACTTTTTAGTTTTTGAAGTCGGTTTTTTTAAACGAAGTTTTTTTTTCGCTTTTTAGTCTTTCTCAAGTCTCTCATCATCATTTCATTTAAAATTTAATGATGTCTACAGAATATGAAGGCATGCAGACAATTGCTCGTAACTTCATTGCAGGCGCTCACGTAAATTTGAGGGTTTCCTTCGATTTCCTTAGGATCTCATCATCAGATCCTGATATGGTGGCCATGGGACCACATTGGGAGCATACCCTTTCGAATACAAAAATAATTTTCAAAATCGGTCCACAATTGACGGAGTAATCGATGTACATACATAAAAAAAAAAAGATAAACCGATGAAATTGAGAACCTCCTCCTTTTGGAAGTCGGTTAAAAAAGATACGTAGACTGCATTTACTTGTTTTTTCAAGGGACTTTTTTTGATAACTAGATTGAAAACTTGCTAACACTAAAAAAAACGCAGTTCACCACTCAAAGAACATGTGATTCTTTTCTAATTTACTAATAAATTGGAAGTTAGGAACTGTATTCGACTGTATGAATGTCACTGCTTCGACGGCGCAGTGGTAGCGTATGCGACTACTGTGCTTGAGGTCTCGGGTTTGATTCCCGGTTTCAGAGCTTGGGTGTTTTCTATGTATTATATGTATGTATTTACAAAAAAAGTAAAAATGTATTTGTATCAGTTGTCCAGTACCCATAATACAAGCCCTGCTTAGTGTGGGACAAGATGGCGTTGCGGTTAGATGTCCGAAATGCTTATTTAAATATTGATCCCTTGGTAGCCCTTATTTTTCTCACTTGTTTGACTGTTTTGACTTCCAGAATTTTAAATGTCTAAATACATCCATTTAGTACAACCTTTTCACTATTAAATTAAACTATTAGTTCATTTCTTAACAGTTATCGCAATTGACCACCAATCAGCATACCATTACTTTTTTAGGCCCGAAGTATATAAACAAGTTATTATAAAACATTTGAGTTGATAAACTACAATTACTACTAAATAACGCTTTATTTTACTGGCATATAACAGTTTTTAAAATAGTTACGAATATTTAGTTACAAAGATAAGGTGTCACGTCACTAAAACTGTATTAACGAAAGTGACAGTTGACAACTGACAGTTCAATGTGACAGTTTAATAGGTGGTGAAATGCCAAAGAGTTTTTAATGTAAAAACCTTTGTCTTTGTTTACGATCAGCTTGTTAAGTTTAAATGAATGGTTTATTTAAAAGTTATTTGGGCAAATTAAACTCTTATATGTACTAAAAAAAAACTAGCCATTATAATTGCATACCTTAAACCACGAGTATGAACTATAGTTGAAAATAATAAATTTATTTACTTTAGACATCGGACTGTTACTAGGTTGTTAATAGAATTAAATAATACAAAATTTTAACCAAAATAAATTCGACTTCAAAAACTGATTCTGATTGAAACGGGACCACACGGGAAGCACTAGCTGTCAAATAAAAAGGAAATCATCAAAATCGGTTCTCTAGTTGAAAGTTCTGAGTAACAAACATAAAAAATACAGTCAAATTGAGAACCTCCTCCTTTTTTGAAGTCGGTTTCAAATTCTTACTTGCTTGCTCATATGAAAATACGTAATTATATGATCATTGCACTATTACTAGTAGGTACTGGTGCGACTCTTTAGATAAGTTAGTGTAATGTTTAATTAGTAGTAAATGTCTACTAGCATGTAGTAATTGTAATCACATTCTAATACATTCGACTGTTTGCGAATTTATTATCAAAACACTAGAGGTCTTCGCACAAAAACTAATGAGGTCTATCGCAGTGTAAGCAGTAATAACTACGATATAATCATTATTACAGAGACCTGAGCAGTGAGCTGTTCGACAATAGGTACGTGGTCTATAGAAGAGATAGAGAAAGTTCCAGTTTGCATTGTGGTAAAGAGGGAGGGGGGGTTTTAATTGCCATTAGGAGTACTCTGTTATCTAAACGAGCTAAACATTTGGAAAGTAACTGCGAGGATCTATGGGTTACTTTAGAGTTGCCAGTGGTCTGTTCTGTGAGGCGCATGGCTCTTTGTGCAGTATACTTGCGCCCTCCAGTGCATACTTCAAATTTGGAACATTTTTTGGATAATTGCAATAAAAATTTTGAAAGGCTTAATAGTTCTGGAATATGTGTTATAGGTGATTTTAATATGGGTGGTATCGACTGAAACAGTAATAGTGAATCGAGTAATAAATTTAAACATCCAAACACTGTAGAATTGTTGTTGGATTTTATATGTACCAATAATCTAAAACAATTAAATAATATAAAAAATGCTTCAGGTCGCATATTAGATCTAGTTTTGTCTAATTACTCAACGTGCGATGTTGGTCAAAGTGATAATAGTTTATGTAATCTAGACCAACACCACCCTCCACTGAATATTGTAATTTCTTATGAAAAAGTAAAAAATCTGCATTATAATATTGATGCTAGCAGACCTAACTTCCGCAAGGCGAACTATGTGTCAATTCGTAACTACCTAAGTACTATTGACTGGAAGGGATTATTTGAGAAACTAAGCGACGTTAACGCGATAAAACACAAATACATTCCCGTTTGAGTTTCTAGTGGTAATAAATTCCCACCATGGTTTAACAAAAAACTAATAAATATGTTAAATTCAAAAAATAAAATCGTTACAATATTTTTAAAAACCCAATGGATAAAATTGAATTGCAGGTAATAGGCAGAAGATGCGACGACTATGCAAGGCTTTGTTATAATAATTATATAAGAAACATGGAAGATCAACTCGCACTTAATCCAAAGTTATTGTGGACTTATATAAAAAGTAAGCGAGGTGGGTCTAGCTCGTACCCTCAATCATTGTCGGACGGTGTGGCTACGTCTTCTGATGGAAAAGAAATATGTGAATATTTTGCATCATATTTTTCTACTGTTTATAGTACTGTGCAAGATAACTATGACTACAAAAATGATCTCTTGGATGCGCTAAGATAAAATACAGTATGCCTAACTAAACCGTCCATTAGTCAGGAACTCATCTACAATAAAATTAAAAAACTGGATCGCAATAAAGGCGCGGGACCAGATGGCATACCACCAATTTTTATCATAGAGTGCGCTAACGAGCTGCTTATTCCATTGTCACTTATTTTTAATGAGTCATTAAACTCGGGTATATTTCCCACAAGATGGAAGGTGACTAAGGTTGTGCCCATCTATAAATCAGACACTGTCAATCTGGTTTCCAACTACAGACCCATATCAATTGTTCAGTCCTCTCACCAATGGAGCGATCACTTTGTGATACTTGTAATACCTATAGGACCCATGAGTATAAGCATTAACTCGCTACTAGTCCAATGGCAAGAGAAATGAACCACGGCGCTCCACCGTGTTCTTAATCTAAACTAAAATCATCAAGCACTTACTGGAGTTGTGTGGCTTCAGTGTTCTCGGCGTTCCAAGAGATCTCTTGGGTAGTTTCTTCTCTGCGTCGTCACACAAACTTGCTCCAAGTGCTGTATATCTTTCAAGGTATTCGCATTACAATAAACTCGTATCAGCTATCACGGATATTCGAATTACAACTCACTCTCTTCAGCTATCGCGGAACGCGCCTACAAAACTCGCGAGTCCAACCAGACGGTTCTCAAAACAACAATCGTCGACCGTTTACAACACGCGTCTTTTTAGTACTCTATCTTAACCTCAAACGTCAAAACGTCAAACACGAAAAAAATGACAATCGAAAAATGTTGCCATTACAATGACGTTCGAAATCCAACATGAATATTGTCAACCTTCGCTAAGATCTTGGAGACTTTGATATGTCCATATATTCAAAACTGTATCTAAGTCCTGATCAACATGGTTTTGTTGAATCGACATCCACGAGCACTAACCTAACACTTTTTACGGATTGTTAACGGAGGCTATTGACGCTGGACACCAAGCTGACGTCATTTATACGGACTTTAGTAAAGCGTTCGATAAAGTCCCACATAACATCCTGGTATATAAGATGTAGGCATATGGCATTACTGGCTCCTTGCTCTCTTGGTTAAGTTCATACCTCGTGAATAGGTCTTATTTTGTAGTGCTTAAAGGCTTCCAATCTGCCTTGCAGGATGTTTCTTCTGGCGTCCCACAAGGATCTCATTAGGGCCGGTCTTATTTAATATTTTCATTAATGACATCTCCAGCTGCTTTCGGCACTCCAATATCTTTTTATATGCCGATGACTTAAAAGCTGTCAAGATTGTTAAGACCGGAACTGATTCTTCCAACCTGCAAGAGGAGTTCCCAATGGTGTGAAAATAACCAAATGCACTTAAACGCAAGTAAATGCTATCACACAAAGTTTATCAGAACGCTTAACGTACTTCCGTTTGAGTATCGTGTTAACAATAATAAAATTAAGGAAGTCGACACAATAAAGGATCTCGGGGTGTTATTTGACAAAAAAAATACTTTTATACCTCACATGGATAGCATAGTAAAAAGAACATCAAAAATGCTAGGATTTATTATGAGGAACACCAAAGAATTTCGGCTTCACAAAACAAAAATCTTGTTGTACAATGCCCTTGTCCGTGGCATCTTGGAATATTGTAGCGTAGTCTGGCGGCTGCACTTTGCTACGCATACATTGCGTCTTGAACGTGTGCAGAAACGTTTCTTATGGCCACACCTAGCTTTCCATAGTGGAACTGTTAGAAAAATGCAAACTTACGTCAACAGATTAAATTCTTTTAAAATGACGTCACTTGATAAGCGTCGACACATAAATGACGCGTTGTTTGTGTGTAAGGTATTGGCCCATAAAATTGACTGTCCACAATTGCTAGAGGGCTTTAACTTCCGTGTTCCTTCAAGGATCCCTCGCAAAGCCATAACACCATTACGCGCACCTTTGAGAAGAACGGTTCTTGGTGCCAACTCGCCCTATTCTCGTTTTTGCAAGATTGTTAATAGTTGTAGTGTCTTGATTGACCTGAACGTTGACTCCTTAAGTAAAGTGAAGTCTTGTTTGCTTAAGAACCTCCCAGAACGATAGCGGGGAAGATGTGAATTGAAATGAGTAAACCAGTGCTCACTCTCTTTTTTTTTGTTACGATTATGTGCTGTTTGTTTTTTTTTTTGTAGTCTATGATAGCATACGGTACAACTCATTTTATGCATGCGGAGTTTACCTGTAAGTAATTGTTACACTATTGCTATTTTCCTCTTTATGTGTTTTTTTAACTTTGTTTTTATGCTGCGTAAACAATTGTTGGTAAACCAATAAAGATAAATAAATAAAAAATACAAAAAAAAAGAGACCAGTGTACTCAGTGGCCCTCTCTTTCATTAAAAAATGCGGGACAGTCGTTGGGGACTGCCGATAGAAGTGAAAACGAATTATTATATATAATGTATACTAATAATGCATGGAGGTATTGAGGAGGCATATATCAAGTAATCCCAAATTTGAACACATAAAAATCGACTTCAAGAACTGGATCAAATTGAAATGAGACCACACGGGCAGCACCAGCTTTCAAATGAAAAAAGAATCGTCGAAAGTTATGAGGTTAACAAACATAAACAAATAGTCAAATTGATCACCTCCTCCTTTTTTGAAGTCGGTTAAAAAGCTCATGGTTTCATAATTTTTGTTCACCCAAAAATTTCTCAACGCGCCTAAAGAAGTTTTCACAAACAAACTATAGTGTTGATTATATCTGTACAACGTATTATTTTGAGTTTATGTGACAACATAATAGTGAACTAAATGTCAACAGCCAATTACCTACATATAGGTACTATGTTTCGTCAGAATTGCCAACAGTAAAAAAGGTATTGCTATTTTAGTATGTAGAGTATAATAGTCTGTGGCACCTGTGAGTTGACACGATTTATTTGTAATGGTTTTTGATTATAATGTATTTTAAATTAAATGTCAATGTTCAAGTAAATTTCAAGTAAATTAAATATTCTATTCTTGCAAATATAATGCAAATTTTCACTTAACCTTTGGATGACGAATATCTGTGTATCATAATCATCATCACCCCTGTACAGACAACTGCTGGACATAAGCCTCTCCATAGACATATCTCTGTATATAAAAACAGGGTATACACTTGACTATTACGAGTAATATAATGACAGGTAGGAAGAAATAATGGACCGGTAGTCGAAAATGACCGTTAGCTAACGATTTTTACCGAAAATAGATTGTCACTCCAAGGCATATTTTTTATTCCCAAGGGAGAGATGGATAAACAAACAGACAGTCACCTAATAATAGATAGCTACCACCGCTAATAATCTACGAAACAGAAGAGATACAAGTATGTAAGGCAGGGTTTACTTCACACCTCTGTTATAAGTTGACATTTTACAAACGTAAACAATATTAGAAAACTAATAGATGTATGAATACAGAGTCTCACCACCCCTATTTATCTCGTGGGTGTCCTAAACGCCGACTATGGAAACCGACATACTACGCAGGACCATGGTCTAAGAAAACAAGGTCTCGCATTCCGAGAACGGCTCGGGGTGACGTCACTATCCAGTTGCCACTTTATAGCAACACGAAATGAACCAACCACAATGATATTATATAATATCATTGACCAACCACAACCAGCGATAGGATTAGTCCCAATAAATAAAAAATAAAAAACCAGCGATAGTGATGATGACGTCATCTCGATCTCTCTATCTGGTCACTGTACTCAGAATGCCATACCTGGCGAATTTTGTTATGCTATGCACGATATCACAGCTAAAAGAAGGTTAATTTGAAACAAATCCTATACCAATCCATAGCCAGTGTTGTATAGTAGACCAAAGCCTCCTTTTAAGGAATGGCCTATGTCCAGCAGTGGACTGTTAAAGGATGATGACGACAAGAGACTAGAGCCGTTAGCGATTGTAGAAAGAGATTAGATGTGAAACACTTTCATCTTCTCTCACTAGTTAAGTGAACTATAGTTATGAGAACACAGAGATGTTGCTGGGGATCGTAAAATAATGTAGTTAACAGAAACCAAACACACACCCAAACATACACACACGCACAACCCGTATACAACACACACACACACAAAAGCGCGCTCAAACACACACCAAATTAGATATGTATATTATTTTTTGTTTGTATTTTCTTTGTTTTTCCCTCTTTTGTTTCTTGATTCCTACATGAATGTATAGTGTTTCACATTCTATGTTTTGTCTGTGTAATGGAAGCCTGGTTATCCATGTTACAGGTTCTCACCTAGTTTGGAAACCAGTCTCCCAATGAACAATGTGTATTGTACAATTAATAATGTATATGGGAGAAAAATAAATAAATTATTAAGTTATGGAATCAGGCGTTACTTTGCGGAAATCCATGACATTAAATGTCCACCTATGTCCACCGTTTAATGTCACTCCCACTGTCCACGGATAATTACGCAAAAGAACTCAAAATATTGTATCAAATCGCGACTTCAAACGGTTACACTAAACAAGTTATTGATAATATAATTAAGAAAAAGCAGAATGACCGGGCTCGCTCAGCACTTTATGCATGTACCCCCGAAAGAATTAACAAGAATGTCGGGAGTCTCACTTACATAGGCCCAATTTCAGATAGAATCGCGAATATTCTAAGAAAACACAATGTTTACGTAGCTTTTCGATCGGATCATAACTTGCGTAAACTATGTAACGGTAAAGATAAATTAGAGAATTCAAAAAAATCCGGAGTTTACAAATTAGTATGCAATGATTGCACCGGGGTCTATGTGGGTCAGACAGGCCGTAGTTTCGAAATTAGGTACAGGGAACATGTTGCCGCTCACAGGAATGGCCATCCAGATAAATCACATTTCGCAAAACATTTAATCGACACCGGCCACTCCTTGAGCGGCAACAATACCTATAACATTCTGCATGTTTGCGATAAGGGTTTCCGGATGAGTGTGTTGGAACAGTTAGAAATATCAAAATATAACAATAATAATGCATATACACTGTTGAATGACCAAACAAACTTAATTCCATCACCACTTCTAAGTATGATTGCGGGTAGTTCGGCACAGATGTCGTTGTGACATTGTATCGATCGTGATTATAGCGTCATCGAAACGGTATATAAAGGGCCGACAGCGGTGAGCTAGCGCGCATTCGAGCTCAAACGCTCGACGAGTCAACATCTCCTGAGGATGCCCCGTGGAGGGGCGAAACACGTGTCGAGTATAGGTTTGGTTGCATGGCATGCTAATTATTTCTCACTTGTTTTGTATGTGTACATATGCATGACGGTGGGATTTGTGCCCTGCTTTCAGACCTGGATATTTGTCTCGCGGAATTAAAGCTAAATATATTTCATAGCATTTAATTAAATAAATTATTATTATTATTTATATTTTATTTTTTTAAACTCCCTATACGGGGTGAAATTTGCTGATTCCACGGGCCATAGCCAAATGTAATCAGGGTTCAAGTTATGGTGTATGTGGATGACACTGAAGATGTGGTGAGGAATTTTCTAGTAAGTCTGCAGGTGTTTAATAAAACTGCTTTCTGGAGTAGATGTAGTGAATGTTGCGGCATTTCTAAGATGTCTAAGCTATGTTGAAGGCTTTTAGGTATTATACCGGTTGAAGATATTACTATTGGAACTATATGAATGTTTACTGCTCGCCACTGGCGTTTTAATTCTATTGCCAGATCTTGATACTTAGTGAGTTTTTCAGCTATTGTAGATTGGACGTTATGAGTGTTCGGAACTGCTACGTCTATTAAGTATACAGTTTTCCTTATTTTGTCGTGAAGTGTGATATCCGGTCTATTGAAGTGAATGGTCTTATCTGTTATAATCGTTCTGTCCCAGTATACTTTGTAATTGTTATTTTCTAGTACTGTCTCTGGCTTGTATTTGTAATAGGGTGTCTTTTTGTCTATAAAGTGGTGTTTGTGGGCAAGGTGTTGATGTACTATGGCGGCTACTTGGTCATGTCTGTGTTTGTAGTCTGTTTGAACTAGAGATTTGCAAGCTGAGGTTATGTGTTGAATGGTTTCGGGACAGGCATGGCAGCGTCTGCAGGCATCTGAGGTGAGATTTTGTGCCCGAATGATATGCTTTTGGTAGTTTCGGGTGTCGATGACTTGATCTTGAATTGCTATCATAAATGCTTCTGTCTCAGGAAACAGGTCTCCACGCCGCAGCCATTCGTTCGACGCAATTATGTCGACGTTAGGTTGCTGCAGGTCGTGGCGATGTCTCCCCCCAATGTATCCCTACGTTGTCGTCGTGGTGGGGCTTGCGTGAGTCGATGATTTCTGGGGCTATGCCGGTAGAGCCACTCATGCCGGATAGGCCCAGAAGGAGACTCCAGACTAAATGGGATACGAGACGGAGTCTTTACAGACTGCCGTGTGGGGCACTCTAAACGTCCCTCTGCTCTAGCAGAGGGCGTATTAGAGTGCCAGTAGTTCCGAGAGGGACAGGGGGCGGACGGATCCGGTCTGGTGCTGATCCCGTCCGGCCCAGCCGTAATCCTGAACGGACAGGACCGGTGGCTCTTCGAAGCCACGAGGACGTAAACCTCTATAAAAAATACCCCAAGCTCACGCTCTGACGCCTGGCAATGAGCTGAATCGCTGGAGGGAGTCCAGTGCCAAGGGCGTCCTCTGTCGGAGGACATTAAACTTCAGAAATCATGACATGGAACAACATAGGCAAAAACCTACCCAGGAGGGTCCTAGACGCGACGCGTCTGGGGAGTCCCTCCCGGAGCCAGTCGGCTCCGGCAGCCCCCAATCGTATTATGGGGGGGGCATTCAATGTCACACACGCCCGTCGCCGAGCGTCAAATCCGGCACCGAAATTAACGCGAAGGACGCGGAGAAAAGAAGTGGGGCAGTGTCGCGCCCGTCGAGGAACAGCCGAGGGCAGTTTCGGAAGGCGGACGCCCACTCATCCAATGAGGAGATTGCTGCAGCAGGAACGCCTGCAGCGGTGGGGCTCCCAGAAGTCGATCCGACTACTGGGAGCCGAAGAACAATGGAACGCACGCGTTCCAAGTCCGCCGTGAATGTCGCGGGTGGTAGTTCCGGTGCGACGACGGACGCGCCGGAGCCGATGGACGTAGAGGCAGACCGGAAGCGCGGACGCCCCACTGGCTGCGAGAGTGACATCGCTCAGGCGATGTTGCCTCCTAAGGTGCCAAGCAGTCAGAGGGAGCGATCGCTGACCCCGGTGCCGGCCCCGTCGGGTTCCGCCTTTTCTAGGGCGGGATCTTATAGGCGGGCTCGAGCGGACGGCGAGTTCCAAGCAGAGGAGGAGATCGCTGATCTCCTGCTGAAGATCAGGGAGCCGATGGTGGGGAATCCTGAGCCCCAAACACCATCCTCCATGCAGGAGAGAGCGGACGCGGCGGTGGCTATCATCCACAAGGTGGCCACCAAGTCCGTCAACCTTAAGGGCCCTTTTGTGAGGGCCCTTAAGGACTCCTCCTCTGCCTTAGCGGGAGTCGTCGAATCCCTAGCAGGGGACGTGGCGCGCCTCGAGGCGGCCAACGGCCGCTTAACGGAGCAGGTGGCGGAGCTCAGCGCTCAATTCGCCCTCTTTCGGGTGGAGCGCTCTGAGCGTGAGGGCCCTGTCCCGTCTGCGTCCCAGTCGGCCCCGGCCCCGTCTACGTCCCGGCCAGACCCGTCTACGTCCCGGCCTCTGGCGGCCTCAGAGGGTATTGGCAGTCAGAGCCATACGCGGATACCGCACGGTGTCAACCGAGGCGGCGTGCGCCCTGGCCGGAACACCCCCGTGGGATTTGGAGGCGGAAGTGCTCGCCGAAGTTTATCGACGGGTGGCTGAATATCGGGCGGAGTATGGCTATCGCCCTCCGCCCGAAGAGGTACGCGAGTGGCGTGAAGCCGCCCGTCGAGCCACGATGGCTCGCTGGGCGTTCCGGCTGGAGACTCCACGCGCTGGCTTTGCCGCCGTGGAGGCTCTCCAGCCGGTCATCCTCGAGTGGGCAGGGCGGCAGCACGGGACCCTTTCCTTCCGACTGACGCAGGTCCTTTCCGGGCATGGTTGCTTCGGGAAGTACCTGCACTCGGTCGCTAGGAGGGAATTGAGTCCCGCCTGCCACCACTGCGACTGCAGTGAGGACTCGGCCCAGCATACGCTGGCGATCTGCCCTGCATGGGCGTCGCAGCGCCGGGCCCTCACTGCAGTCATCGGAGGAGATCTCTCGCTACCGGCCGTCATACGCTCCATGGCCGGTAGCGATAGCAGTTTTACCGCGGTCGCAACCTTCTGCGAAGATGTAATCTCGCAGAAGGAGGTGGCGGAGAAGGCCCGGGAGGATGATATCCACTCGGACCCAATCCGCCGCCGGCGAACCGGGCGGCGGAGGCGCGCCTATCAGCGCCTCATGCCGCCCTGAGTGTGGCCGCGGATGGTCGGGACGGGCTTTCCCCTCCATCCGCTCTAGTGGCCACCCGCGAGGGGGCGACGTATGCGTGTGCCGTACGTCGCCTAAATTGAGAGTCATACCAGCAGACGGTGCCCGCTTCAGTGCGGGCAAGCGCTGGGAGGGGTCCGGACGTGTTAATATCTGCAGTTCCCGGATTCCTCCCTTCACAGGCGCAGAGTGGCACACCGTGTGGTTTTAGTCGGTTCGAGTCCGACACACCGCCCCGCCGCAAGCCCCGGTGGGGTGACGGTCCGAGGGGATTTCCACACGTTAAAAAAAAAAAAAAAAAAAAAAAAAAGGTCGTGGCGATGTCTGCCGTGTAGGGATTTCTGTTGCCATAGAGTAATTTTTTATTTTAATTCTACAATACGTTCATTGCATTGTGGGTTCTGATCTGCTAAATTAAGTGGGGTGAAGCGTCTGTCCGCAAGCATTACAACTTCATGTAGTATAGAGTCCTGTGATCGTTGCTGAAAGTACTGTCTGAGTGATGTGATTTGTTTGTTGTGTAAATTGAAGACATCTATTATACCACGTCCCCCTTCTTCCCGAGGGAGAGTTATTCGTTGTACGCAGGATCTGGGATGGTGTTTTCTGTAAGCTGTTAGTGTTGTATTTATAGTACGTTGAAGATTCGTGAGTTCTGTCTTGGACCATCTAATTATACCAAAGGAGTAGACAAGAACGGGGATGGCATAACTATTAATTGCTTTGATTGTGTTACGAGAATTAAGTTGAGAACGGAGTATAATGTTGATTCTATGTTTGAATTTCTGTTTAAAAGTGTGTTTAGTTTCCTTATGTTTAATTTGTCTGTCTTGTTGGAATCCTAAATACTTGTAAGAATTGTGAGATTGTAAAGGTTCAATTGTTTCTCCTGTCTGGAGTGTGTAGGTGCTGGTAATAACTTGTCCATTAACTACTGAAAATGTTTTACACTTATCAATTCCAAACTCCATATGAATGTCGTTTGAGAAAGACTGTGTAATGTCTGCCAGACGGTGTAGTGACTCTGTGTTGTTTCCATATAATTTTATGTCGTCCATGTACATGAGATGTGTAAGGTTTGTTTGTTTTTGTGGTGTAGTGACAGTGTAACCTAGAAGAGACTTATTCAACATATGAGAAAGGGGATTGAGAGCTAAGCAGAACCATAGCGGGCTAAGCGCATCACCTTGAAAAATTCCTCGCCTTATTGGAATTTTAGGTATTTCTGTGTTGGTGTACCCTTTAATATTTAATGTGGTATTCCAATGCTGCATCGAGTTTTGTAGGAAGTCAATTATTTTTGGATGAAATTTATAAAGTTGCAGGACATGAAGTAGCCAACTGTGTGGAACGGAATCAAAGGCTTTCTTGTAATCTATGTACATTGTGCTTATATTTTTCTTTTTTGAGATTGCTAGTTTCATTGCCACTGAATCTATTACTAACTGTTCTTTGCAACCTTGACTATTTTTACGGCATCCCTTCTGTTCTTCTGCAAGGATACTATTTTCGCTAGCGTGTTGATGCATTATTTCCGCAATGCATGCTGTAAGTATTTTGAAAATTGTTTGTAAGCATGTAATAGGGCGATATTTAGCAGGGTTCTGATAATCTGTGTCTTTTGGTATCATGTAGGTGAGGCCTTCAGTAATGTAATGCGGCATGAGGTCTGGAGTTTGAATGAATGTGTTAATATGTTTATGTAGCAGAGGATGTAAAGCTGTAAACTTCTTATACCAGTAGTTGTGAATGCGATCGGTGCCGGGTGCTTTCCAATTTTGCAGTTTTTTTAGTACATTTACGAATATTTCTACAGATTTTTTTTCGAATTCCATGGGTGTAATTGAGTTTGGGTTTAAAGAGGTATTTGTCTGAAGCCATTCAGGTTGTGAATTATGAAGTACAGGTTTTGACCAAATATTGGACCAGAAGTCATGCAGCTCATCAACTGGTACAGTTACTGGATCTTCTGTGTTTTTATATGTGTATTGTGTTGTGTTTGAAGCTAATTGTCTGTAAAATTGTTTTTCATTGTTAGTGAATTGGCTATTTTGTGTTTTTCTAAGTGTACAGTTAATATATCTTTTTAATCTACTTGTAGCTGAATTAAGTTTTTGTTTGAGAGTGTCAAGGAAAGGTTCATTACTTAAATTAGGTTCTTCATGTTGTGAATGGATTTGGTGTTTACCTTTTATTTTTTCTACTAATCTTCTAATTCTTTCACTGCTATTTCCTTTAATATATTCTGTCACCCTTCCAATATCTTTCCTTAAGTTTTGTATTTTGTTTTGCAATCTTTTCTGCCAGGATGGCACTTTTGTTTTATTTTGAGTAAAAGTCGTGGTATTATCTTTAATTTTAGACCCATTGCAGGTAGCTGCCGTGTAAGCGGCGCAGTAAATAATAGTCTGAGTCAGTAAAAAATCTTGATCAAATGAGATGTGGTTTGGTAGAATTTCGTTGTCAATGAAATGTACTATTTTTATTAGTTTTGTAGATTTTTTTTGTTTTGGTATATATGGTCGAGTCGTTGGGTTACTATATCTGAATTTGAAATTGCAGTTTTAAATATTTCTTGGATTTTATTAGACTCTAAAACTGTGGGATTTAAACGTAATCTGCAATTTTGTGTCAACAATGGTTGGGTGAGTGAATCTGTCAGTGGGCTATGTATTTCTTGTTGTAGTTCAGTTGTTGATGTTATGCATTGTGTTTGTGTGATGCAGTCTTCCTGATTAGCGCTTTGTAGATTAAGGGTACTTGCTATTTCGTTACGTATTTCTTCTTTTCTTCGATCACTTATTAATTTATTGTTGAGAATTACCCGGAGCTGATCAGATTCTTTCTTCTTTGTTCGCTAACTTCTGACAAATTAGGGTGTTCTGCAATTACTGCTTGATACAGTGGTTTACGATTTGCTGTCCTGTTTGATCCTAATTGTGTGATTTTGTAGTAATTTTTAATTATTGATTCGTTATATCTAGTTGTCCATCTTCTTCTCTGTGTTTGTACATTTGTATTGTGCGCCTGTGTACTGCAATCTATTTGTGTATTTTGTGTTTGTTGTAGGTAACTAGATACTTCATCTTTTATACTGTCTAGCGTCTGTTGAGGTAAAAGATTGTTTCTAATTATAGCTCGGCATTGATCTCCCAATCTTTGTTTAGATGCCTGCATTTGTGGGTATTTTTGTGTGAATTCGTGGTGTAGGTGATTGAGGTATATTTTGTTAGTATTTAATTTTGTAGCTATGAGATACGCACGCCAGATAAATTCATTAATTTCTTGTGACCATCTCTTACGCGTACGGTTTGTGCCTGAAGTGGGTGCAGGTGTGACGGCATGTGCCTCCTGCACAACATCTTCAGACAAAGCAGATGATAGTGTTGAAGACGCAAATGATAATGGGGATGATGTAGGTGATTCAAATAAATGAAATGGTGATAGAGTCTGTGAAGTATCACTTAAGTTATCGGAGTCCTTATGGATAGCTTGAGTCGTTTGACGAGTTACTGTTCCCACCCGGAGATTCTTCGCACCCCTGGGCTCAGTCACAGGATGGCTATCGTCGTTACCACCACTGGTACTGGGTCCGCCGGGCACTTGGGGCCGTTTCGTACTGCTTCTTGTTAAAACCATGTTTTTTCTTCTTTTGGGTTTGGGACCGTTAGTTAGAAAGGGTTGAGCCAAGATGTTGTTGGCTATATGTTATAATATTTGTGCCTCCTGTTACAGGGTATAGTCGAGTTCTTAGTGACCTTATGATAAGTTCATGCCTTCCCGTAAGCCCCCCCACCACGCCAAGGTGGTCCCCCGGGGGGGCATATTATTATTACATACACTTGGCAATTTCGCATACACACACAAACACAACACACAATAATCTCTGAAATATTTATTGTTCCATATTAAAATGGTATATTTCTACGCAGTATGGTTCTACGCTTTTAATTGTATATTTGCTACGATTAATTAAGAAAACATTGTTCTATGTAAGCAACTTCTATCCTATCCAGGGACATCTAGTACGGATACCAGTCTATCACAAAGGAGTTAACAAACACAAATTCTTACAAGTAATAATGTTAAGGAACCTTTGTGTAAGAAAAATAAACGTTTATTATTAAAATTTAATTATCTTGCCTGAGGGGGTCGGTGGCGTCATTCTCGTTCAGCTGAAGCATGACTTTAAAGTAGACGTACAATCATGACAGAACGTCACACATGTTCCCTGAAAACGTTAAAAAACATATTGTAATTACAACTTTGTTCTATCAATTGCAGCGGTTGACAAGACGTAATGACCGCAATAAATATAAAAGCAATATGGGACCCGAAGGCCTGCAGTCCAATAAATACACGCCATTAACTCTTTTTTAATGAGTCGACAGCACCTGCGGGAATTTGTCGAAAGGAATTGCCACATTTACTGCCAAGAAAGTATTGTGGAAGCTTAAAATGTAAAGTTTATTCTTGAAGGTTCGTATTAAACTTTGAAAGGTTTTTAATTCGGGGTTTTTGATGGGTCTGGAATAATTTACGTGATAATTACATTTATCAGTATAAGTGAAAGATTTGGGTTTACAACACAGTAATACATTGGTATACAGAATACTGTTTTTTTATGGTATAGTGAAAAAGTAAAAGAGTGGACTGCGTTGTTGGTTTAGGGTTAGCGTATGCGACTGACGATCGAAAATCTCGGGTTCGATTCCTAGGTCTTAGGCAGTATTTGCTTAGGTGACAGTAGGCATTTACGTAATGGTAATTTCTGGTCACCTCTGATAATAAAACTATATAATACATATATATAACAGTAATTTACTGTAAGGCTCTGCCCTCTGGTCACGCGAGTCTAGCCGGCCCATAAATGAAGCATTATTCTTTCACATTTGCGTCTATTAGATATTTTTTCAGATTTAACAATTGTGAATGTAACTTACCAACGTTTTTACGCCGTAACTAATTAACCGATCATGATACATGGCATTATGGATGTATAATTGAACATAGTTATCAATTTTTATTATTATACATAAAGTAGTAAACATATATTAGTACATTAAAAATGTCAGTACTACGCACCATACCACGATATGGATGCAAGGGGGCCTAAAATTTCGTGGTCCGGATCTCCCCTAAGGCATCACCCGTCATAGTTATACGACGGCATAGAGTTTAGTGGAAACATCACATACTCGTGGTTCGTGTTTCCCTAGGGCATCGAAGATCTAAAAGGATTTTTCACCCTGACACCAAAAAAAAGGAAAAATTTACAAAACGAAGCAAACAATTTTCAATTTTTCTCAAAAGAATCTTTAGGGAACCCTGAAATAAAAAGGTGGTTGGAAAATTGAATTAATTAGTCCATCAACAGGTGGTAAAGATAACTCTGTTACGACTTCCAGCCAGTCTTTAATAATTCCATTTCTACTCGTCCGTAGAGTTTTAACGATTTTGCTGTACAAACGTGGTACAAACCATGAAAATGTGGATGCGGCATCTTGACAAAGACTGTTGAAATACCGCATCTTATTCGCTTTTGATGCATACTACGGTAGTAAGGTGAAACTGAACTTGGTAAAGTTCAATTTTCATTCAGAATAAAGTTTTGCTTGATAGAAAGAGATTACGTGCAAAGCTTTAGATGGTAGTATTGCCACGCTGATTTCAGCACGAACGGGCCGGCTCGACCGGGGCGGTACTACCCTCGCACAGAAGATCAACGTAAAATGACAGTGTTCCTGCTGTCGTGTTTCATTTGTGAGTGCGAGACTGGAGGCCCAATGATGCAGAAGTGCCACTAGGTCGCCATAGTGTGGGTGACCATGCTGCATTGTTGCATTGTCTGCATTCGCAATGAGTATGGTAACCGCCGCTCTTCAATTTTGCTTATGCTTTCCATCAGGTAGAGCAGTCATTCTGACAGGGCCATACACAAAAAAAAACAGTTTTGAAAGTGAGCGATAACGAGCCGCAACCATACCCATCACGGCCATCACGACATCAGCAACCACGACCACTTTGCCAAGAGTGTTCGATAAGAAGAAATGGTTTATGAGGATTTGAAATGAATGCAAAGTAAGCGCGGCCATCTTAAATGAGAACAGAAATATAAAATAGTAATACTTTTAGGTTTATTTTTTAATTTGTCAACAAATTTATTGCGAGTTCCTTTATTCGTTCAGATTTCAAATACCTTATCCAATTCTACCTACATCATCGTCACATTAATACACCCCAACCATTTCTTTTTGTCTCAATTTACTTAAAGATTGCACTCCCCCCTTAATTAATGATTAGTCTGTTTCTGATTACCGCTAATGGCGCAGAATCTTACCGGATTGTCTCGTCGCCTCGGCTGCCGGTAATTTACACAATTTGTTATTTCTTTTATTGGAGACACGCCTTTGCTTGATTTACCATTTCTTTGTAGAGGTGGGCTTTAATTTAAATTAACTTTAGGGTATTAATATATAATCAACTGCCTCAGTGGTGTAGTGGTAGCGTATGCGACTGCTGTGCTATGAGGTCTCGTGTTTGATTCCCGGGTCGGACTAAATGTTTGTATGACCTGCAAATATTTGTTTCGTAGTTTGCGTGTTTTCTATGTATAATTCTACTTTATCATACTTATATTATAAAGGCGAAAGATTGTGAATGTGTATATTTGTTACTTTTTGCGTGAAGAATCACGCAAAAGGTACTGAACTGAGTAGTTTTTGCGTAAAGAAGTAACAAACATACACACAAACTTTCGCTTTTATACATTAGTGTGATGATATATGTAGTGATAGTGATTATTCTACTCTGTATTTAGCTAAAAAAATAGATGTCTGATTTCTAAAGATATATTACCAGTAAAGTTTATACTCTGCTCACCCTTTTCGGCAGGCTGCTATAATAAAAGTGATTAATGTGACATGTTCTTAACGTTTCCAGGGCGGGGCTTTTCCGACGGCGGTCGCTACATCCGGTCTGCTACTTCCGGCGTTTTCCTCCAAAGAAAAAAATAAGGCTTTTTATGTGAAAAATATACTACGTACATATATTTTGAGGCTTTTATTTATTGGAAAAAGTTAATGGAATGTCAAGATTGTAAAATGAATGGGGATTTGGGTACGTTTCTTTAAAAGGGTAATTTATCTAGTTACTATGTTATAGTTTTTCGTGAAAGCCATTTGCGAAGCTTGGGTATTAAATATTGGTCTTTTGCACGATTTTGGGCTTTGGTCACGTAAGGTTATACATACCTAATTAAAAAAAACCGTGGTCGAGTCGTTTAATTGTCACAAGGCTTTTAACCTGAATTAATCTATGGACTTTAAAATTGAGCACTTCATGTATATTTTACGCAACATAATTAATGGACCGATAACCAATGAATAATCAGATTTTGACGTATATTTTAAAACACATTTATTATTTAATTGATAATATTATAATTAACTTAAGAAAGGTTTTTTCACCATGGAAGATAGCCGGCCTGGCCCTGGTACAATTATTATTACTAATGGCCGCCCTGTGGTCGAAATCCTACCATAATTCATTTTTTTTATTTTCTTTCTGTTTTTTTTTAAACTTTCTGCACCCCTCCTCCACATAAATTTTAACTGTGCCAAATTTCACACTCCTCTATTCACAGAATTTTGATAAAAAGGGGTACAAAGCTTTTGCTTTACGTATTCATTTAAATATTTATTATTATACTTCTTAACCAGTTGACTAGGAATCAAACTGGAAAGTATCTTACGATTGATAGAACCATAAACAGCTTACTAGCTATCTATAAATGAATAAATATATCGGACAACTGACACACAACGCCATCCAGTCCCAAACTAAGCAGAGCTTGTACTTCGGTTACTAGACAACTGATATAAATGATAGTTATATACCTACTTTAATTTTGTAAATACATACTTTTCATTCATAGAAAACACCCAAACTCCGAAACAAACCGAATTATACAGCCACGCTGATTTCGATAAGAACGGGCCGACTCGACTGTGGCGGTACACCCTCACACAGATCATCAACGTAAAATGAGCATTCGTGCTGTCGTGTTTCGTTGATGAGTGCGAGACCGGCGGTGGCCCAATGATGCAGAAGCGTCACTAGGCTGCCAAAGTGTGGGTCACCATGCTGCATAGTTTCAGATTATTAATGACTGCACTTTTTTACTTATTTTCCATAAAAATACAATCATCATCATCAGCCTATTGCAGTCCACTGCTGGACATAGGCCTCTCCAATTGCACGCCACTTAGTTCGATCCTCGGCTTCTCGCATCCAGCTTTTGCCAGCCGTCTTGCGCAAATCATCACTCCACCTGGCCTGTGGACGTCCTACACTACGTTTGCCGAGACGCGGTCTCCACTCAAGAACCCGTTTACCCCAACGGTTATCGGTTCTACGGCAAATATGGCCAGCCCACTGCCACTTCAGCTTGCTAATCCTGTGGGCTATGTCGATGACTCTGGTTCTCTGCCGGATCACCTCGTTTCTGATACGGTCCCTTAGAGAAACGCCGAGCATAGCCCTTTCCATAGCACGCTGAGCGACTTTGAACTGAAAAAATACAATACAGTAATACAAATCTTAACCTAAGCACAAAAACCTATCTAAGGTTTATCAGTGGTTAGTAATTCGCCGCTAATTGAGTAGATAAATTAAGAGATACCTTACAATAGGTGATTCACTTGCTGAGAGTACCTATACAAGTCAATAATTTACATCTACCCTCTACATTTAGGTACATGTAACCGTGGGAGAACCACACTTCGGCACAAATGGGCCGGCTCGACCGGAATCATATCACGGCCTCACAGAAAACCGGTGTGAAATAGTGCTTGCGCTGTGCACCGAGTGAGTGAGGATACCGGAGGCCCATACACCAACCCCCTACCCCTATCTCCCCTTTCCCATCCCCGAAAGGCCGGCAACGCACTTGTGACGCTTCTGGTGTGCAGGTGTCCATGGGCGGCGGTAATCACTTACCATCAGGTGATACGTCTGCTCGTTTGCCCGCAAATTCCATTAAAACCCTCGCACAGAAGATCAACGTAAAATGACAGCGTTCGTGCTGTCGTGTTTCGTTGGTGAGTGCGAGACCGGAGGCCCAACGTTTGGAGATAATAACAATTTATCAATAATTTCTTGTGGAAATAGTTTGACATATTACCTTAACTATTATTAAAATGAGGTACTTAAAATGGGGTAGATAGCTTATTGCGTAAATGTTCGGGTCTTGAGCTTTTGTATGCAACCTTTCAGCCTAGTTATGGTATTTTGTTGATTCATCTATCACAGTTACCACTAAAGTGATATTGAACTTCTTTGCCTCCTCATTTAAAAAAAAAATACCAATAAATATAGAGTGTGACCATAACGAGTGCCATGTTTACTTTTCCACTATATTTCTTACGTCTACAAAATATACGCTTTTCTTCTTTCACGCTACATTAGTACGTGGTGACAATATTTTATGGCTCGCATTTATACAATTTATGGCTGCGAAGAAATGTACGGGGTAGTTTGTACCCCTTAGATTTAACCCCCCGCTGGGTAAATACTAAATATGTCTCTCAAGATGGTTGTTTTTTAAAAGAGAAACATTAATATGTATTTACAACTGTTGTTTTGATGCAGTCATGTATATTTACGATTTAAAACTTTGTGGTTGAGGTAATGTGTTTTTAGGCAACGGTAAGCTGCACACCTACTTAGAGGGGCGTACCCATCTATGACTATATGTAGGTATATATGTATAATTTGCTACTAATGTATTACACTAAATTTTTATTTATAATTTGACTGCAGGTTTGCCCTAGTGGTTTAACGGTTGCCACGCCGTTTCCTACTTCGCCAAGTGTCGTGGGTTCAACTCCCACGTAAGACAACACTTTGTGTGATCCACAAATTGTTGTTCTGAGTCTGGGTGTTATTTGTATCCGTTTCATGTATGTTTGTAAAGTCCCCCGCGACACAGGATTTATTCCTAGTGCGGGAGTTGTCTTTAAAAAAAAACACTTAATTAATTAGAGTTTGACAGTTATCGCGCTCACAAGTATCGGATAACTCGGTAAGACAACTCAAATGAACTCCACTTGGGTTAGACATGTGGTTTTCATTATAATAGGAAAATTCCAATTTCGAGAAAAATAAATGCAAAAATAATGCATGAAATAAATCCTAGGTAAAATGTTTCTAAAAAGATCCTTAGTGAGAGCTGGATTTCACAATACCTAGGTTGACTGGTAGGCATTAAGTCCGCCAATGCACCAAAAGTGTATGATGTATTATATATATACACTTTTGGTGCATTGGCGTATATTATTATACATTTTTTATGTTTTTTATATTTATAAATAATAATTAAATAAATAATAGGCTCGGAGCCTGTATGATATATCTCCAGGCCCACCCTACGGCCGATAAAATATTTAAACAAATATTAAATAATAGTTGTTGCCCGCGGCTCCGCCCGCGTATATGTCGGTTATCGCGGCAAAAAGTAGCCTATGTGTTATTCTGATGTATTAGCTATCTATATTACTGTAAAGTTTCATCCAAATCCGTTCAGTAGTTTTAGCGTGAAAGAGTAACAAACATCCATCCATCCATACTTACAAACTTTCGAGTTTATAATATTAGTATATATCACGTATATATGCTCAATAAAATTGAAAACCAAACACAACAAAATATCAATGCGATAAGATGCAAATAATAAGAAAAGTCATGTAATGTTGTCCCAACAGTCATTTGTGGACGAATTCCAATAGGTAATACACTGTACCAGTGTACGAAAAATTACTGAACATGTGTCAATGTATTACTCTGTCCGGTACAAAAGTTAGTTTTATTATGCACTACCTTTTACCCGCAACTTCGACCGCGTGTATGTCGGTTATCGCGACAAAAAGTAGCCTATGCTATGACCAAGTGGACCAAGGACCAAACTCATCGAAAAAGAGACAGTCAGAGAAGATTCCGTGATCAGTATTTTATCTACGTATTTCCTAAAAGGGATTGTGTTTTCTTGATATATATTTAAACTTAACGGACAAGATGAGTGGATGTAATGAGATACTTCAAACAGTACAAAATTCTCAGAGTAGTATACATTCTTTCAAGTTAAAAAGCGTATATTCACCCAACACACATATAGTATTTAAGTAGAAGACGTCTCAATGGAGATATAGGGAGGGTGTTGTTCGAGATATCTTTGTCTACTGATACCCATTGTGGAAACTTTGTTATCCTCCCATAGATATTTTTTATATTTTTGCTCAAGATATACAGGGTGTCCCAAAATTCAACGATAAGCGGGCGCCTAAAGGTAGACCTGCTAATGAGTACATAAGGAAAAAAAAAAAAAAACCTAGTTTTTTTTTAGTTACAAGAAAAATTTAGAATTTCTTTGAAAATTTATACCTTTCATGATATTGCTACTATTCACCACAACTCTTAAAAACACCAAATTGCCCGCAGTTTTTACACAAAAAACGTTCAGAATAATTTTTTTCCCTACAATTTTGAAATATTTTTACTCTTAGTGTATTTTGACTCATGGTCTTGTAAAAAAAAATGGACACCACTACGTAATAAATAAATAAAAAAAAATGAAGGGTGTAAATTTTCAAAGAAATTCTAAATTTTTCTTGTAACTAAAAAGAAAACTAGGTATATTTTTTATTTTTTTTTCCTTATGTACTCATGAGCAGGTCTACCTTTTGGCGCCCGCTTATCGTTGAATTTTGGGACACATGGTATATATATTTTATTTTTTTATTAAAATTTTTTTGTTTACGTATTGTATTGTTTTGTAGAACGTTTAAATGGAATGGATCAAAATATCTAATTTCCAACTTTATCTTATAACTATTCTTTTCTTTTTCTTTCTTTCAAAAAAACAAGGTAGTAGAGCCACGCTGATTTCAGCACGAATGGACCGGCTCGACCGGGGCGGTACTACCCTCGCACAGTAAATCAACGTAAAATGACCACGTTCGTGCTGTCGTGTTTTGTTGGTGAGTGCGAGACCAGAGGCCCAAATAGTCTAGTCAACAAGTTCCATACTTGTTGACTAGACTAAAAGATGCAGCAGCATCACTAGGCCGCCATGGTGTGGGTCGCCATACTGCATTGTCTGCATTCGCAGTGAGTATGGCGACCAATACTCTTGGATTCTGCTTATGCTTCCCATCAGGCAGAGTAGAGTCATTTTGGCGGGCCATACATAAAAAAAAAACAACGCCCTCATTAGGAATATACATCTTGTGTCTCGGGGGACTTTACAAACATATGTGTGACAGACACAAGGAACACCCAGACTCAGAACAACAATTTGTGTATCATTAGCGCAGTAGAAAGCGTCGCGCGTCGTGGCAACGCGACCGCTTAAACAACTAGGCTAACCGTACAGTCATTAGACTTTAAATTGTAAGAAAATTTAACTTCAATTATTTCATACTAAGTGACAACGCTGTCCAAGGCTATGTTTTATTGTTACTAGTCTTCTTGCAAATATTCTGTTTCATGGAGAATAAAATAAGTTTTATATTGTTTCTTAAATATTGCTTTTAATCAGAAATCCCATAATATTAAGTTGTTAACCCAACAATAACTTAATTTTATGGTGCTCATACATAGGTTACGACTTCGATTATCGGTCTGTGTAAATAATAATTACAATACATAAATACCTGATTATATTATCAGCGTTTCTGAAGTAATGACTTACTTGTGCAAGATGGTGGGCAGGAGCTGGATTCGAGAAGCCTAAAATCGATGGATGATGGTGAAGTGCAATAAGAGAGGTGTATGTCCAGCTGTGGACTTCAATAGGCTAATGATGATATTTTATCTATGTACGTTTGTCAATACAATATATTTCTTCCCTACTAGGATAGCTAGAAGTATATGATAATAACGTCATGTAGGTATCATTTTCATTTTATTATTACTAGAAAGTGAAATTATCAAAACCTAAAACCCCCTCTGCACGTAATTCTGGAGAGAGGGACTAAAAGGGCAGCAACCCACTTCTGACTTGGAGGTTCATGGGCAGTTACTTACCATCAGCTGAACAGTCTCCTCTGCCTTACACCCTAAATTATATTTGCTTATAGCATAGCAGTTACTGTTCCCCCATCTTTAAAAAGCAAATGTTTTCCCCGTCCTTTGTTCCTCGCCAGAAGATACAGTGCCGTTCACACACGAATGCATCCCTTTTTAATACTGGGGGGTGGATTTTTCTTGCAAAGGAATAACGTGCTTAAGGGTACGTAGCTATGTTAAGGGATTAAAGCTTTAAGGTGTAGTCTTTATTTGTTTGTTTTGTTTTGAGAAAAACGTTTTATGAAATATGCTTCATATTGTTTGTATTCAAAAAGGTGTATATCAGTGAGTTAACATGAATGTATAATAGTTATTTATGCAAGCGCGTGCTGACAATGTTCTTTTTTTGAAAAAGGAGTTGTATTATGAAATTTAGTACAACATTACATTCATCCAACACACGTTTGGATGATTATTATTTCATATTATGGTTACTATGACACATAATGTGCGCTAAGCGCCGACACATTCTTCAAAACATTGAGTCCTCTTCTAGTTCCAGTATCTGGAAATTTCTCAGTACCTTAGGTATCGGTAAAAAACAACATTCCGTGTTCAATAGTACAATTGGTTTGAATGATATCAATCGTTATTTTTCATCTACAACTACGCTGGATCTTGAAACCAAGTGTCAAACGTTGAACTACATTTCTGGTCTCACCAGTCCTACTACTGACTCATTTGCATTTTCTCCGGTGCCTCCTGAGGATATCAAGAGGATTGTCTTATCTATTCATTCTAACGCTGTTGGATGTGATGGCATTAGCCGACGTATGATAGTCACCATCCTGAACTGTGTTCTTCTAGCAATTACTCATTTAATCAATTTCTCTCTCGACTCTGGAACCTTTCCTGCTCTATGGCGCAAGGCTTACATCATCCCTCTTCCAAAACTTAACAATCCTTCACTTCCTGAACACTTTCGACCAATTTCTATTCTTCCCTTTCTATCTAAAGTCCTCGAAGCCTGTGTTCATCAGCAACTCTCACAATATGTGAACAGAAACCAGCTTTTAAGCCCTTTACAATCCGGTTTTAGAGCCGGCCACAGCACAACTACCGCTCTCCTGAAAGTGACGGGAGATATAAGGAAGGGTATGGAAGACACCAAAGTTACCGTACTGGTATTAATTGACTTCTCTAATGCCTTCAACACTGTCAACCATGAAATCCTTTTAGCTATCCTTACATATCTTATGGTTCCTTCGGAGGCACTGGAATGGTTCTCAACATATCTTCAGGGACGACAGCAGTGTGTTCGTGTTGATGACTCGACTTCGAATTGGTGTGACCTCTACGCTGGCGTCAGGCGGCATTCTAACTCCCCTCTTATTCTCTATTTTCATAAACCTCCTAACTCAACAACTTCATGGTCCGTATCACCTGTATGCTGACGATCTGCAAGTGTACTCGCAGGCGAAGTTAGAAGACATAACACATGCTATTGATGAAGTCAACTGTGACTTGGAAGTCATAAAGTCGTGGTCTATGCGATTTGGACTATCGGTTAACCCCACCAAATGTCAGGCGATCATAGTAGGCAGCAAACGCATATTGAGTAGACTCGATACTGCCTCAGTCTCGCCGATTATTTTCAATAGATCGGTAATACCATTCAGCACGGTAGTCAAAGATCTGGGCTTATTCATTGACTCGACCCTCGATTGGCGAGCCCAAGTTACTCACGTCAGCCAGAAAGTGACTGGAAACCTGCGAATTTTATACCGTCTCAAGAACTTCCTGCCTCCTAAAACCAAAACTACTCTCATGCAGTCCTTAATAATACCCATAATCGATTATGGTGATGTATGTTATTTCGACCTGAATGCAGATCTCCTTAATAAACTAGACCGTCTTCTCAATAATTGCATTCGATACATCTTTAATCTTCGGAAGTATGACCATGTGTCTGCTTTACGCACCCAATTAAACTGGTTGCCTATTCGCCTGCGCCGCAACCAGCGAGCACTTACTTCTCTATTTTCATTTCTCAACTCGCCTTTCTCACCTACGTACCTTGCTCCGTACTTGCGTTACCTGTGCTCTAACCACGACCGAAATCTTCGCTCAGCTAATAATCTGCTTCTCTCATGTCCCTCCCACAGCTCCGACTTCGTGAACTCTTCGTTCTTTGTCCAAGCAGTACTACTCTGGAATGCGCTCCCGCTCGAAGTCAGGATGGCCACAAACCGTTTAATATTCAAAAAGAAAGTACATGATCTCCTTCTCAACGAAATGTCAGAATCATATAATCGATAGTGCACCTTAAATTCAGGCTGTCATTGTGTACGAATATAATAAAATATATTTACGTGTAAGTGTATCTTATATTTATATACATAATATATAGATATATATCATATAATAAAATATTTATTAGTATTTATGTTGTATGTATTGTTTTCTTTTATATGTATTTGTTCATAAGTTTTTGTATGCAGTTAACTGTTACCTTTTTATTTACTGCTTCATCTGTAACCTATGTGCACCTACCTTATAAAATTTCTCCACCACCTTAAGGTTGACTGGTAGAGAATGCCTTGGGCATTAAGTCCGCCGATGTACAATAGTGCATAAAGTTTATAATAAATAAATAAATAATTAAATAATGTTTTAATGTTGGCAATACGCTAGCTGTTTCAGAAACTTTAATAGAGGATTTATAGCATAAGTGTAGATAAAAGTATTTTAAAAGTATTACATATATATACATATATATCTATATATTAATACGTGACGAAAAACTTAGTTCCCCTATTCATGAATTAAATTATGCGAACGGTGGAGTATGTAATTTGGCACAGTTAAGACAGAGAGCTGGCACAGAAAGCTAAAAAAATGAATTATGATCGAATTTCAATCACTGAGCGACCACCAGTGTTTACAAAGACTCTATATTACCTACTAAACATGACCAGAATAAGATGAAGCTTAAGAACCATACCCAATTTCAATTATCTGTTCAAGATTTCATTAGGATCTGTTTATTGGTTTTAAAGAAATTGGAAAACATTTTTTATGGCACAGGCGGCGAACGAGCAGACGTATCGCCTGATGGTAAGCGATTACCGCCGCCCATGGACACCGGCAACACGAGAGACGTCAAAAGTGCGTTGCCGGCCTTTGGGGGATGGGGGAGAGGTTGGGTTATGGGCCTCCGGCATCCTCACTCACTCGGTGAAACACAGTGCAAGCACTTTTTCACACCAGTTTTCTGAATGCATCTAAACTTAAGTGACGAAGGACGAGAGGAATCTAACAGGGACAGTTAGGTCCACCATAATAGCATGGTGTTGGTTTAATGACATTATGGGTAGCTTTAAGATATGGGTTTAGTTTCGACTAGTTTCTTGTTATAGAAACAAAAAGTAGAAATTGCAAGTAAATAATAATAATAAATATTTTGGACATCTAACACACAACGCCGTCTAGTCCCAAGCTAAGCAGAGCTTGTGTTATGGGTACTAGACAACTGATACAAATACATATATACCTTTTTTTTTTGTAAATACATACATATTATACATAGAAAACACCCAAACTCCGAAACAAATATTTGTAGATCATACAAACATTTAATCCGACTCAGGAATCGAACCCGAGACCTCATGATCAGCAGTCGCACACGACAACCGCGAGACCAACGAGGCAGTATAAATAAATCAAACACATACCTCTTGTATAACCAGCGATTGTATTGATCGTGCTTTGATATGATTCGAAGAGTGTTTTTGCGACTTAATTCGGACTTTTGACTATATCCAGAGACTGCCGGCATAATGACGCAGAAGCATATCAGTAGGACGCCATAGTGTGGGTCACCATGTTGCAACTGTATTTACGGTTCATTTACTAAAACTGTATGTAATTCAAATAAAAAGTGAAATAAGTGTACCTTCACCATATTCCAAAGAAAATTAAATTGAAACCACTTCAAGTAGAAGTATCCCCGAATAAAGATAACAACTGAATAATTATGACTTAAGCAAACATTTAGGTATTCAAAGAACATAGAACGTTAAACAGTTTATGAGGACTGTTGCAAAAGTACAGATAAATATAAACTCTAAGAAATACCTAATCATTAAACTCTAAATTGACCAATATATTTAGTGCTAACATTTAATAAAATGTCGCCGACATTCTAGCAAAAAATAGAATCTTAAAACTGCTACTTAGAGTTAAGCAGCCGAACGCACATTACCGTCGGCAACTTCAAATAGATAACACCCGACGGCGCCGCTTTGATCACGCCTGTCCGTCGGCAAAATGACTTTGATGTTACCGCATAGGTAGGTTATTTACAATTTTCTTGATACGATTACTGTTATTTATTATTTAAGATTTATTTAATAGTGACAATATATCAATTTAATTTATGGGCAAGAATTTATTTTCTTGCTCTAAATATTTTCTGCCTACAACTGCAATTATAATATTACACCAATAAGTATTTTGGACTTTGTAATGCCAGCCTGTAGAAATGTATTAATGAAATGACCAATTTGCGAAACAAAACCAAGTCTTCCATCTTCCTCATGTAATTAAATCCAACACTTTCTCTAACGAAACGGATAAGTAATTTATTAACATGTTAAATATATTTGTTTATAAACAATTTTAACAATATTTCTGCAGACTACACAATCACCAGTTTCAATTACAAACATAAATGCAATCCTCATTGATATCCTAGCAGAATTACTATAAAAAATATTTTTTTACTTTCATTCCCAAAATCTTATATGGCATGACATTTCAAAATAATGGCAATACAGAAAAAATACTGTCCTCAACTGTTAAAACAAACAAATTCCATGCGAGAAGAGTCATAATCAAATGTCAAAAGGCAATGTCCAGAAGATTTAGGTATTAGTCCTTAAAAAACCATATAAACTATAAGCCTTATAACACTAAAGGAGAAATTGATAACAGTACACAACACCCTATTGTTCCAACCCTATCGCTACGACCCACTTCCACAGAACTGGGGTGAAAGTTCAACGTGGTCAAGGTGAAGGAAGCGCCCATTAACGTCTGCACTTAGAACAACTCTGCTGCCAGCGTCTTAAGATTTATACTAGGATTAATAGGTCTTGATACTTGAGCAATTAATTTTGATTTTAATAATTACAAAAAAAAAATATTTACCCGTCTAACTAGCACACATCACATCAACAGCTTTTGATAATCCACTGCTGTATATAAGCCTTTGCTTCGAAAGGTGGTTCCGGCGTGCTGTACAACACTGGCCAGACGGATTGGTATAGGGTTTGCTGCAAGTTTTTCTTCTTTTTGCACTGATGTTATCCTGTATAGTTTGTTCCTATAGTGTACCTCTTACCACACTATTGGGCCGAATAGGGGTTCACTATTGGGACGTTTTATTCGTATACCAGTGTGGTCTAGTAACCCAAAACCTCCTTTCTAACGAGAGCGATGTATTGTATGGTCACATAATTAGAGACTATTTTAAAGTGAATAATAAGATATCCCTGAGAATAAACGGTTATCTGTACTTAGTAAAAATAATATTAACTTTTATTGGTTTTAGGTTTAAATAATCATATTTGACTAAGATTTCTGTTTTATTTAAACTAGAACATGTACCTATCATGACAAATCCAAATGAAAGGAAAGCATAGATAAAGCGTCATAGACAGGAGGCATAGAGTCAGTGTTACAACATAAAATGTATCATTCAACAACTTTACACTACTGTATTAAATGTTATTACATTCTGAAGAGGTATCTAAAAAATGTTACAACATCTAATCCATACATGTCTAAAAAACATGATTATGGAATAAGAATTCAATGTGTATAAACTTAATATAAGAGATGCATTTATGTTATAAAACAAAATTACTGTCAAGCAAATGCCTGTTATAACTGAGTTATAAGATTACAATTACGATCTGTGATTGATATATGAAACCCATTTTGTTTTTTACGTAAATTTTCACCAACAATAAAACACCAAAATAGTGTAAGTAAAAAACTAGTGTCTGCAGTACCAAGAATGTTTAGTCGCGCTGTATAAAGTTAGCTAAGTAATAAGATAATGAAGAACAGCGGGGTCGGGATACGAATTAAAACGAGAGACGGGTGGCACAAAACGGAGGGAACACTTGAGGTTTATTTTGTTTTGTTGCACAACTCAAAACCAGATATGTTTTTTGAAGATTACTGCTAGGTATCATCCTTTTTAAAACTAAAGCTCCAGTAGATTCTTTGGTGTTTTCACATCCCGATACAGTTCTGATTCGCTATGCTTAATTATTAAACCTACATGAAAACTATTTTGGGAGGCGATGAAAATTAAAAAAAAATTATTTAAAATGTATTTGAGAATAATTTGGATTACTATGGAGTAGATTTTACTTTTGAACCTTAAGACCCTTTTTTTTTTGTTTTTTGTACTCTCTGCCTACCATGATTTTCCAGACAATTTAAGGACAGTCGTAAACAATTAAATATATTTTAAATAAATAGGACCACTAGTGTAATTTATTTTTAGAATAGTAGATTATACAGTATCGTAGGTATTATTATATTTTTATAACCATATATATACCAACATTATCCATTATAAATACTCTTTAACAACCCTAAAACAAACCCCTAGTTCAAGTGTACTCTCCAGCTAGACGGATATCTTTCTTGTTTATTTAATGAGTGAATCGGAGAGACGACCTCGTTATGACGTCACTACTTCTTGAACATCGCAGAAGCAGGATGCTTAATAGCAATAACTTCAAGAGGGAAAAGGAGGGAAGAACAGCTGAGCTTGAATGAATAGATTTTCTTAAGTGTTCCGTTTCTTCTAATGAAATCGAAATGAGGGCGTGTCACTGAAGTTCAGTTTAAAAGGTTTTCAAGGTGACTCTTGTTCTTGAAGAGTTGAGAGAAACTTTGAAACATGGGGCATGCGTATATTAGTTTGGAAAAAGAACTTTAGAACATTTCTGGACATTTTTATTAGTGAAGTTTCTTATAAGAATGGACTTTATAACTAATAAGATGTTCTGTAAGAATTAACTGGACTATGTTTTTCTGTTACTTTAAGCACAGAAATGTTTATTTCTTATTTGGTTAACTTTCTTTGAGTTTGATGATATAGCTATCATGAGCAAATATTTTTCATGGAGCAAGCGAGCATTTCAAGCGAGGGAGCATTTCAAGCGTGCGAGCATTTCAAGCGAGCAGATGAGTCTACTGATAGTTATATGAGTTAGCTCGACTGGAGAAAGTTTTCGTAGCTTTTCATCGTGTGAGTCTTAATGGAGCCCCCTCCTAAATCAGGACCAAGAGACGCACTTTTGTCTTTTCTAATAGGATGGGGGGAGGGGACAAACAAGCAGACGGATCGCCTGATGGTAAGCGATGACCGCCGCCTATTGACACCCGCAACACCAGAGGCGTCACATGGACGTAGCTGGCCTTATAAGAAGGAGTACGCTCTTTTCTTGAAGGTTTGAAGGTAATATTGGTCCGGGAGTACAGCAGGCGACAGTTCATTCCATGACAGTTCATTTTCTCTTGAGTTACAGTTATCCGTGGGTGATGGTACTCACTTGCCATCAAGTAACACGTCTGTTCGTTGGTCTCTAACACCCCATACTAGAAATGAAAAGTTCAGCATCAGATTACAAATTAATGTAATTATTATCTGTATTTCCAGTCAATATAGAAAACCGTTGAATTATCGCCATAATTACAGTGTGGTACACTACGTATCTTTTTTTAGAATTTTCTTCTAAATTTATGTTGATTTCGTTACCAACGTAAACCCATTTCACGATTTCTTTTTTAGCATTCGTGTATTCCAGTGCCGTATTCATAGTTGAGAAAGTCTTATAAGACATTGAATTACAAATCTAATTAGAATGTAATGTATTTTCAATTTTAATTGGAAGTTAATCAGAATACCCACATACGTAGACTCAAATAAAACAGAGTCTGGAATATGCATGTATGTATATTTTAATACATGCCCATGAATTACTTAGAAATATAAGTTTATAAATATTTAAACACTAGCTTTTGCGCGCGGCTCTGCCCTCGTTATTGTCGGTTATCGCAGCAAAGAATAGTCTATGTATTCTCAAGAAACAAAGTATCTCCAAGCCGAATTTCATTGAAATCGGTGCAGTGGTTTGGCCGTGAAAGCAGGACAGACAGAGTTACTTTCACATTTACTCGTATAATATAAGTATAGATATCAACGACAAATGGTATCAGGCTCTGCACTGCATACATTGACTTACCAGGTCACTTTATCCTTTCATAAAGTTCGCCAGTCTCTTCCTGTGCCAGTGAAGTTTTAGACCCCAAAACTATCCGGATAAACCCTAAATGAAACACATGAGCAAAATTATTTATCCATAAAAAAATCTATCAGTAACGCAACAACAACTGTATTTATTGATTTCGTATTGCTCAGACTATAGATACGGCGTTAACGTTTTTCATTAGGCTACGATCACATTAGGCGGGCGGACAGACGGCCGGATTATTGGATCCGACGGACGAAAGACTTCGATCCGTTGCCTTTTTTACTTTTTTTTTTTTACTTTTTTCCTCCGCTGTCTGGAAAGCCTTTTCCTCTTATTTATTGCTTATACGAAGCCCAAATTGGATATTTGTGAAACGCTGAGTTGTTCGCCGATAGAAATATAAAGCTCCTTCGATGTATTTTATTTCTAAGTTGAGAATTATTTGATATATTCTTATTGGAAGACCGCTGAGTATATAATAGAAAAGTAGAATATTTTGTGTACTTAATTAAATTTGTATATTGATTCTTAAGACGGATTGCATGTGTTTTAATGACCTCGGTAATGCTATATGATAAACTATGATAGGAAGGACCCACTTGTAGTGAAATACTTCTTAGAAATGTCTGCCAAAAATATGTAGGTACATTAAACATTTAGTAACATTTGGAAAAAAGAACTTATAAAAGTGTGAGGACAACAAGTCTAATAGACTCGTACGTAACGTCTGTCTGTCTTTGTGTCCAAGTCCAAGATTAGACACTATATAGTGTAGTGAGATGTATGTATGTGTGTGATGAAAGTGCGTAGTGTGATGTATGCTATGAGTTGTGGTATGTGTTTTATGTATGTACGTATGTGTGGTATTAGAATGTGGATAGTGTGCGTGGTGTATTTGGTAAGTTAGTTTCTTAGGCTTTCATTATAATAATTTTATAGTCTAGTCAATATATCAATCTTCTAATCTATTCAGTTGCAAGTATGGCCTAGTGGTTGCAGTGGTTGCCACGCCGAGTCGTTCTATAGTAGGAGAGCTGGTACCATTTTTTGGGTAGGTATTTGAGGCAAGCTGAAAACTTGTAACACACCTCTCCTAATATACCCCAACACGAAACTGTAGACCTGGCTGGTGACTAGCGGGGCAAATTTTTGACAACCAGCGATAGTGATGATGACGTAGGCTTGTGTCTCCCACGTGAGCACTGTTTCTCAGAGTGCTATAACTGGCGAAGTATATCGTTATACCATGGCTATTGTAAGTCACGTGACCTCGCCAGGAGGGGGGGTTGATTTAGCCCCGCTACTCACTAGCCAGGTCTGCAGTTCCGTGTTGGGGTATAATAGGAGAGGTCTGTGACAAGTTTTCAGCTTGCCTCAAATACTTACTCAAAATGGTACCAGCTCTCTCGGACCACTAGGCCAAGTGTTATAGGTTTGAATCTCACATGGTATAACACTTTGTGTGATCCACAAACTGCTATTCTGAATCTGGGTGTTCTTTATGTCTGTTTCACGTATGTTTGTAAAGTACCCCTCGACACAAGATCTATATTCTTAGTGGCGGAGTTGCCTTTAAAAAAAATACACATCCATTTTTTTTTAAACACAATGCCATCTAGTCCCTAGCTAAGCAGAGCTTGTGATATGGGTACTAGACAACTGATATAAATACATACTTTTTTTGTTTATACAAACTTATTTATTATACATAGAAAACACCCAAACTCCGAAACAAATATTTGCAGCCCATACTAATATTTGGTCCGGCCCGGGAATCGAACCCGAGAGACCTCAAGCACAGTAGTCACATACGCTTCCACTGCGTCACCGAGGCAGCCATTGTAATAATGTTAATAATTTTTAATATATATTTAATATATATATATATAAAATAATTTTACCTATGAAATTGCCGTTTTGTATGCAATAAGTGAAAGTACTTATTTTTTCAAACTTTTTTATTTCTGTTATTCGAAGTACTCACCCATGCAATCAACGCATCTTTGCCAACGCATTAGCAGTTTATTGATGCCCTTCTTGTAAAAATCAGCTGGACGGGAGGCGACAAACTCTTCAAAGGCATTTTGTACTGCCTCTCGGGAATTGAATTTTTTACCCACTAAAAAGTTGTCTAAATTTTGGAAAAAGTAATAGTCGGTAGGTGCAAGGTCTGGTGAGTATGGCGGATGAGGGAGAGCTTCCCACCCCAGCTCTTGCAGCTGCTTCACGACAACGCGCGACCCCGTCTCCAAGCTGCAAGAGCTGGGGTTGGAAGCTCTCCCTCATCCGCCATACCCACCAAACCTTGCACCTACCGACTATTACTTTTTCCAAAATTTAGACAACTTTTGACAAATTTTAGACAAAGATGCGTCGATTGCATGGGTGATTACTTCGTTTAACAGAAATAAAAAAGTTTGAAAAAATAAGTACTTTCACTTATTGCATACAAAACGGCAATTTCATAGGTAAAGACCTATTTGATATAAATCTCTTCATTTACAGGTCAAGAAGTCTTCCAGCCACACAATAGGTTATTACATCCGAGACCGACCATCAAAGTTAATGGGGCATTAACTATACAGTGATTAACGCATCGATGACCTCAAAGGACTACTTAAAATGTACCTACACACTTTAATTGTGCAGATAATAAAAGAAAATGGCGTTTGTCGTGTACTTAGGCGTGAATTTTAATAGTTGTTTTATTAGGAAGCTACGGTTATAAGTCTTAATAGTAATGGTAAGCGATTACCATGGACACCTGTTAGCCTAGAGTCATAAGTGCGTTCCCAAACGTTGTCCCCCCTCTCGTTCCACGTTCAGTTTTTACTCACTCGGTGAATAACATAAATACAAAATTTAATGAAAATAAAAGATAATAAAGGAAATGGTGTTTGGGTTCTATTTAGGCGTGAATTTTAATAGTTGTGGTAGTGGCCAATGGACAACTGACTCAAAAGTGCGTTGCCAAGTGTTAAGTCTTATAGGAATCAATAACATGGCATTACTGCTAAAATGTATGGTGACTAGTATTTAAAACACGAAATCAAATTATGTTATAAGAACCCAATCTTTTGAAAAAGTGGGTATGTTCGATGTCTTTTATAATCTTTATGTTTTTAAGTATACCTTGTCCATACATCATTTATATGAACAAGAATTGTAAATAACAACAATTTTTTGTATAAAATAAGAAAAAACTCTAATGTATTTGGTCACTCTAGTTCACATTTCGACGAGAAATGAACAAGAAACATGGCAACGCATTTCTTGTCGACATATGATCTTATTAGACTACTAGCTGATCCGGCGAACTTCGTACCGCCACATTTTTTTTGTAAATATTTTCTACATTTCTGAAAATTCTAGACATAGAAATACGGTGCTATCTACCGGATAATCTAGAAATAGAAATACGGTGCCACCTATCGGATATCTGTGCAACTTAGATGCCAAACCGCCATCTATTAGGATTTTATAGAACTAACTGATAAATACATACTAAAGTCGTTTAATAAACAAATAAATAGATTACGGAACAATATTTAAAGTACTTGCTTTCTAGCAAAAAAAGAATGAATGAAATCGGACTATGTGTTATTGAATTACAATTAAGTACATATTTTGACTTTCATCCCCTCTCTCCAGGAAACCGTGCTGAATTTCGGGATAAAAAGTATCCTATGACCTACCTCGTAGTATGAACTCAAATCATGCCAAGTTTCATTTGAATCCATTCAGTAGTGTCGGCGTGATGCGCGGTCAAGAAATAGACAGATAGACAGACAGACAGACAGACCGACAGACAGATAAATATGAAAAAAAAATACAGTTTTGGCTTCAGTATCGACTATAGAGAGCCCTCCAAAAAATCTTTAATGTACAGAATTGGACATGTTACATTTTTATTATAAGTAATAATAGATTGGCACGCACTAGTCGAATGGTTACATTAATAGCTGTTCCAGCTAATGATTCTAGTTTGATCTGAGGCACTTTTGACTTTCGTTTAAAAGTTTATTTAAGATGCATATCTTAAATTCCCCCAAAAGATAACTAATATATGTATATCACAGGTCAGTGTGGCTATGACTTAAGTCTTTTCCCACTAGGCATAGGTCAATATCTAATAAGCACATCTAATTAATAGGACATAGGGTTCTTATTAGAAAAAACACGCTAAAAAATGCAATTGGATTTTTAATATTTTATTGGAAACCAAGACATCATTACCAAATTTTGGATATCTGCAATAAAAAAATGGTGACAAAAAATAATAAGAAATGAGATTTAATAAATTATTTGTAAAAATAATAAAATATACTTTGCTTCACCAGTCACATCTACAGTTTTATTACAGTTATATCAACGTTTATCAAGAACCTATCAAAAATAATTGGAAAGCTCACAATACACCGAACTAACAAACCAAACAACGTTATCGGAATCACACCTTCATTTATGAAAAGCATCGCAGACGCAGACGTTTTAAGGGCTTGTCTCATTACCGCCACTGAAAAGTGCGACGCGTCGAGTGCGCGCTAATTAAAAGATTTCGACACAAGTACGGATAATAGTCGTGCAACGAAATGTTGCCAACGGGAAAAATGTAATGATTTTTGAGGGAGGTTGAAACAAAAGGTTGCCAGCGTTGAAAATGTACAGGAGTCTTATGGGAGTCTCGAGTGTTTCGTTCTTATTGGAGTATGGGGAAAACATATTTTAATGGGACTTTTATCTGAGTTCTAGGGTAACATTTAGCAAGACTTTTAAATACCACACACTTTTTAATTTACGTTGTTAGTATGTGTATTCATAAAAATGTATGTATGTAACGGAATCTTTTAACTTCATTTTTACCTACTTCTAGGAGGCTGATTAACTTGAAAATTTGCACAGGGGTCAAGGACCGGTGACGACAATACATTTAAAAATAAAATAAAAAAGAGTTTAAAAGAAAGTTTAAAAAAACTAAACAAACACGCTTTTACAAATATACCAAACTAAAATGTAGAAAATAAATTATTGTTGTTTAAAAACATGCTTTAAAATAGCAGTCGAACTAAAAAGTAAAAAACAGTTTTAATATAGAAAGCGTGGAAAGTTTCTCACCAAAACCAGCTAATTTATACAAAAAAAATCTCTAAACACATAGTATTTGGCTCTGAGAAAACCACCGAAAACTTATCAGCCAAAAGCCACAGCACAATCCATCATCATTATGCCAAAACTCGCCCAAATTCAATAAAAAAAAAACTTTCCTTACACCCCCATCTAGCGGCGGCGGCGGGAACCTCAACATCAGCCCCCACCCGCCGAGGGGTGGCTGCCACCCCACGTCGTATCCCTTTTTTCTTCATTCCACACCCTTATCCGTACCTGAGCTTTCTTTATCCGCAGACCAAACTTTTTAATTCGCTCCGTCCCTTTCGAACCCACAGAAAATTTGAGTTTAAATGTGACAGCAGATTAGCTGTCCTTGTCTAACGCAAAGAAAAAAATCTGTTTATAAAAATGAGAGCGTGTTTGGGGCACGGCTCTATTGGACGTAGGGGTAATGTTTCATATACGGTGGGGTCTTTTATACGCGTTTGAAAAAAATGCACCCCGACAAAGCCGAACTTCCTTTAGGTACCTACAGATACGTTTCATTTCCAATTTCGATAACAAAGCTTATATTTTTCGTCCACTCTTTGTGCATTCCTTTTGTACGTCTGTAGAAAATAATTGTCCGGGTTTTTCTAATTCGTTTGTGTTTTCATAAATATCTCAAAAGGTGAATAGCCTCCTGAACATGCCTTCTTGCGTTCCTCTGATCTGGAATTTTCGTATGCGTCACTTGTTCCGTAAAGATGGTTTCATTAAAAATATGAATGGGTCCTGATTAAAATGATGCGATCTTTGATCTCATGGTATTTTGAATTAGAATTGACAAAATAGGGATTTGAATAACTATATGTTCATTCTTCATTTATTTGATATTCGTTAATAATTTTTTGAACTTATTATGCATGAGATATTATTACTGCAGCTTCGTTTTGTCTTTTTTGTTTTGTAGAGTTTAAGATTTTACAATATATAAAACAAAAATAATATTTGCTGGTAACGATATCAATTAAGTTACGTTGAGGTTGCAATTTTAGTGTTGCGTACACATACCTATGTGTACAGACTACTAGTAAAATAGTTATGAGCCTATACCCTAACAGGAATATTAAGACGTTCTAATGTAAGTGCACTCTATCCTTAAAGAATTTTAAATATATATTTTAATGACCTCGTGTGTTTTATATCGTTTATGTTAAAAAAATCCAGCTACTTTTGCCACTGCTTGCGTTCTGAAAATCAATAGTTGCGAGTTACTATAAAGCAACCAACAAAAAAAAAACTTACTTCCAAAAAACATCCAACGAAAACTCTCTGCCAAAAAAAAACACTTAAAAGCGTAAAATAAACTGGTTCTTCTTAAATTGCCTATAGGTACCTAATTCTTTATTCATTTAAATAGTAGTATTATAATGTGTGCTAGATACCTAAAATCTGTTTGAAGTCGGTGCCAAGTGACTATCGCTTAGACTTATGTAATTGTTCGTTTGTATTATTTTTGGCATAGCACCGACTTCAAACAGATTTTAAGTATCTAGCACACATTATAATACTACTATTTAAATGAATAAAGAATTAGGTATAGGCAATTTATGAAGAACCAGTTTATTTTACGCTTTTAAGTGTTTTTTTGGCAGAGAGTTTTCGTTGGATGTTTTTTGGAAGTCGGTTTTTTTTTATAAAAAGTTTTTATTTTTCAGTTTTTAGTGCAAACAATCGTAGGTAGGAAGTAAGTTGAACTATTTCATCAAATTTCATCATCAAGAATACAAATTAAGGTCTATACGTACGTGTAATATTAAAATCATCCTCTAATCCCTAACTGTTGAAGAGTTTAACCTTCTATCATCAGCTCACCTAAATAACTTGAAAGTATACGACTAAAGGTTTTTAGATACGTATGAAATTGAAAGAATTATCCTCCAACTCCTAACCGTTGAGGAGTTGTACCTTCCAGCTTCCATCATCATCTTACCTAAATAATTAGAAAGAATACGACTAAAGGTAACATATATACATATGATATTTAAAGATTTATCCTCCAACTCCTAACCGTTAAGGAGTTGTGCGTTACATCATCAGCTCATCATCATAAAATGATGACTACCGGACCCAAATACCGGTGTAACTTCAGAAAATTTACGAAAAACATAGTATATGCCTATAAAAAATGAGGGTTTCTCTCGATTCCCCTGGGATCCCATCATCAGATCCTGATATGGTGGCAATGGGACCACCTCGGAAGCATACCTTTTCGAACACAAAAAAAATCAAAATCGGTCCACAATTGACGGAGTAATCGGTGAACATACATAAAAAAATACATACAGTGGAACATAGAACCTCCTCCTTTTTGGAAGTCGGTTAAAAAATAGGAGTAAGTAGTGATTGTAATAATTGAATTTGCTACTTTTGTAAACAAGGAGACTACATTTTATCATAGCTGTTATGAAATGAAAACTGTAAGGCTGAACACTGTGTCTTAAGATAAAGGTAATTCACCTAGTTTAAGAGGCAGAGTTCCATATCTCAAGTGCAAATAAGTAATTAACATTAACTGTGTATTCCAATATCGTAAATCTTTCTGTGGCAATAAATATATATATTATTATTATCTTCAGTGACTTTCATTCCATGGTTGTAAGATGCATGAAACGGCAATGGAAGTATGTTAAGAGTATGTAATGTACATTGTACATGATGAGGCCTAGGTTCGAAAATCTATTGTCTTTTTGGTTACACCAATTGTCGTTTACATTGTCGAAATTACGAATTAAAATTGAAATACTAAGCAATATTGAGGTGGGTTGTAGCCATTCGTTAATTCATTTAAAATCTTATATTTCAGTGATCGAGAAGATAACATACAACATTATAGAGCGTAAGTTAAACAATTTTAAAAAGTGACACCCACTTTTAGCGAAGCTTCTTGTAACTTCTTAAAAAAGCAGGAGACGTAAACGTGGCTTAGAAGATCCCATTTTTTTGGGTTCCGTGCCAAAGGCAAAAAACGGAAACTTTATAGATTCGTCATGTCTGTCTGTCCGTCCGTATGACACAGCCACTTTTTTCCTAAACTATAAGAACTATAATGTTGAAACTTGGCAAGTTTCTGTGAACCGCATTAAGATTTTCACACAAAAATAGAAGTAAAACAATAAGTTTTGGGGGTCCCCATACTTAGAACTGTTATTCAAAAATTTTTTTTTCATCAAACCCATACGTTTATCTATGGATAGGTCTTCATAAATGATATTGAGGTTTCTAATATCATTTTTTTCTAAACTGAATAGTTTGCGCGAGAGATACTTCCAAAGTGGTAAAATGTGAGTCCCCCCCTGTAACTTCTAAAATAAGAGAATGATAAAATTAAAAAAAGAATATGATGTACATTACTATCCAAACTTCCACCGAATATTGGTTTGAATGAAATCTAATAAGTAGTTTTTTTAATACGTCATAAATCGTAAACTGCAATTTACCTTTCATTCAATCAACACAAATTTAAAACTAAATTAAAATTATATTATGTTACTTGCTGCTTCGGAACACTTCATGGGCGAGTCCGACTCGCACTTGGCCGCTTTTTTACTAATCACATCAGTACATATGATTTCAATGCTTTTAAATCAGGCCTAATTTATTCCAATAGAAGCAAGCAAGTCTCGATTCCTAAACTTAAATTATAACTTACCCTATATTATCTTCATCAACTTCTAGTAGAATCTACCTTGATAACAAGCTTTGACTCTACGAAAGCCGTAAATTTTTTTTGCAGACATAGCTAGGTACTACTACTTTTTGATGTAATTTTTTGACTAGTCGCACACAACAACAATATTTTCAAGAAACTCATTGTAAAACTGTCTTATGATAATACCAACCAAGAAACCAGTTATAAATCAAAATCCTCTAACAAATGAAACATAACAAACTTCTAATTAAAGAAAACTCGCTCTTATTCAATCAATCACAACTACCAAAACCTCTAAAAAATTAATTTTATAAGTGCACATATTAAGACAGACTCAACGAGGCTTAAGCGGAATAAGTCGTTATGTAACTATGGCTTCAAAGACGGATGATCAATCACTTAAAAAAATAATTGAATAAAACATAAGTTTGCACAGGGTCCTGTCAAATCACCCCCCAATTGCAGCGGGGTATCGGAGGTTGTTGAACTTCAAGATGAAAATGTGGGCACACTCCCAAACTTGGTATTCAGACACAGGTGCTCCGAATGAGAAGAAGCTTTTAAACAAATGTATTTACATAGTTTAGTTATTGATGGTAAAATTATGAATATTGTACCACGTTACCTCTTAATGCAGATAGGAAGACTTGACGGGTTTGTTGCTTAAGTAATTAGAGATCGTGATGATTAAAACAGATGTGGTGAGTTCGAATTTCATCTAAAGCAAATAAATGTGTAACGAGCATGATTATTTGTTGGGTACGATACGGTAGTGTAAATTGTCAGTATGTATGTAGACACATAATATAATCTTCTATATATATAAAAGAGTAAGGTGACTGACTGACTGACATACCCAGAGATCAACGCACAGCCCAAACCAATAAAGCTAGAATCCTTCAATTTTAGGTCCTTTATATAACGTAAGTGAGCACTAAGAAAGGAATTTTTGAAATTCCACCCCTAAGGGGGTAAATCAGGGGATGAAAGTCTGCATGAGTGAAGCCGCGTGTAAAAGCTAGTTTATTATATATGTATATACTTCTCGTGTCATGTTATTGCTCACGATGAACTCCGAAACTATCTAGTGTGTATGTGTGTGTGTGTGTAAATGTGCCTTGGATATGATAGTTTTTATCACGTATTTTTTTTTAGGTTTAATAGTAATATACAGGATAGTTAACTTTTGCATAAATCAGGAGCAATAAATCAAGTGACAGTTGTAAAATGCGTTAGTTAATTTTTTTTTGAGTTTTTACTCTTCTTCAGCCTACTGCCGTCCACTGCTGAACGAAGACCTCCCCCAAAGAGCGCCAACCATCCTTATCTTGGGCAGTCCCCATCCATCAGCCATTTTCTTCAAGTCGTCGGTCCATCGTGCCGCCCTACCTACACTGCGTTTGCCTAATCGTGGTCTGCACTCTAACACTTGTCGGCTCCAGCGACAATCAGCGCCTGGAGACATGACCGGCCCACTTCCACTTTAGCGTGCTGATCCTCCGTGAGATATCGGTTACTCCAGTTCTCTTTCGTTATCGAGTTTTTACTCTAGTTTTATTAACTCATTTTAAGGTATTCCTTTCAAGGTTTTCCTTACAAGTATAGCTGATAAACTAAAAAGTTTATGCTATTGAAAAGTTTAAAGACGAATTCATCGCTGTGAGTCAGAATTACATAACTATAAATGCTCAAAATTTAAAAAAACTCCCGACATAATAACCTGAGTTCCCTTTAAAAAGTAAAAAACACGTTATGCGCTTTTATTTGAGACCCCACTCGATGATATTTTTGCAGACATTCGGTTATTCTTCCCCACTTTCACCCCCATAACTTTTAAACGACTCAACCGATTTTCATGAAACATGTCTAAGAACACTCGCACGTAACTCACCTTTCATAAAAAAAAACTGAATTGAAATCGCTTCATCCGTTCGCGAGCTACGGTGCCACAGACAGACAGACAGACAGACACGTCAAACTTTTTCCCTCATTAAACACCCCTCTTTTTGCATAGGGGGTTAAAAAGAAACTAGTTAACCCGCGGTTTCGGCCCTCAATGTGATTCCCATATTTACATATAAGGAATATTTTTCCACGGGCCGCATCTTTTATTTGATATGAAATAGCATAAAACTGGTTCAATTAATTTGTTTCTCCTTATGGAGATTAGACGTGACATGACAATTTATTTACATATATTAACTACAACTTTGTAATGTAAGGGAGCAAAAGGAAGCAACATTTTTAAAGAAAAAATAGCACAGGACAATAAATAGCACTGCAAAGAAAGGATAGCGTGGTATCAAGCTAATGTTTAAGTTCAATAACGTATTCATTCTTGATAAAACTCGTAAAAATATGAACAATGGCTCTTTCCATTTGGAATGATATCTAGAAAAATATAATTAAAATGTAATTCATCACATAAAAATTGCAATTGCTATTCAAATATTACATTATCAAAATTATCAACACTTCGTGGATTTATTATGTACTAGATTTTATACGCAGCTTCGCTCACGCAGACTTTCATCCCCTGATTTACCCCCTTAGGGGTGGAATTTCGAAAATTCCTTTCTTAGTGCTCCCTTACGTTATATAAAGAACCTACATGCAAAACTTCAGGATTATAGCTTCAGCGGTTTGGGCTGTGCGTTGATCTCTGGGTATGTCAGTTAGTCAGTCACCTTACTCTTTTATATATATAGATAGATAACAAAATAATAAACTTTAACTAACTTTGTGAACGTGAAAAGTTATTTTATTACATAATTTTATTACCTACTAGCTGACTCGGCGTACGTCGTACCGCCATATTCACATATCTATCTGTCTCAGCTTCCCACAGGCAGTGTAGAGTCGCGGACAAAAGAAAAGTATTTTCCCGTTATCTTTTTTTCTAGCAAAAAAATAATGAAAGAAGTCGGACTATGTGTTATTGAATTACAACTAAGTACATATTTTGACTTTCATCCCCTCTCTCCAAGAAATCGTGCTGAATTTCGGGATTAAAAGATAAATAGTTCCGAAATTTGTAACTATTATATTTTTTTAGATTAATGAACGATTAGTCCGGGATCCCCGGTACAAATTTTACAAGTTATTACTATTAAGCAAATCGAAAATTTTTGTAAGTTGAAAAGTGTATCCCAAATCAAAATGCAGCCACTCACGAAAAATTAGCTTGATAGTAATAACTTGTAAAATTTGTACCGGGGACCCCGGACTAATTGTTCCTTAATCTAAAAAAAGTAATAGTTACAAATCTCGGGACTATGATGTATTTTATAGATTTCGTCTCGTTATTGAAAGTTAACCCATCCAGCCTTTTTTTTTTAACATCACTAAAGCTTTTTACAAGCTTTTTATTAACTTGCAATGTATGTATGTTTGTATGTTCGGGTAGAATCTTGCAACTCAATTTTGAAGCAGATATTTTTAACCGATTTTGCTGAAATTTTGCAAGCATATGAATACAGCGTGACAATACAATTTTATAATCACATGGAGCTGATCTGATGCTGGAGCTGGAAGGTGGCCAAAGGAATTCTTTAAAGAAACGTCGCAACATCATCGGGTTTGGACTCATTTGATTTGTCTCGAGGCATTCCAGTAAAAGCTTGTTTTTAAAAAGCTTTTTGAAACGAAGTTTTAATTTTTTTTTTATATTTAATAAGTAAAAAGGAACACAATCAACATCAACATAAACATCGTTTTTATTTGATAGTTTTTTGCCGACGATCATGTGTATTCAAATAACTCGATACTATTTACTATAACCATAACCAGTGCTCCTCCGGTAATTTTAATAATATGAAACAAATTTAAAGTTCTCTGGAGAGACTAACTTTATACCTGTTATTTTATTACATCTATTACCTGCTACTTCAATCAAAATTCACCTGAAAATTTAGAGGAGTAAAATTCATGTAAATCTTTCAAATAACAAGGAACCATTGCTTGGGGTACATTTTTAACATTTGTAGTTTTAATAACCAAAATGTATTACCTATTTTTGTTTTCAATTAAATATCTGAATACTTCGATTCGCATTTAATTTCTTGTTTATTATTATTTCAACTAGTTTTAATTCCTTAGTATTTCAATTTAATTTAAAAGTTAATTGCTTAGGTTCCTTATGTACACATTTCTAAGTGTATCAAATTTAAGAAAATGTCCAAGTGAAATGCAAGTCGTTATGATTTTTATTAATAGTCATTCGTGTTCTATTTCTTTGTCAAAAGGTATGATAATACTATCATCAGTAAAACCACAACAGCACATACTAGAATTTACATATTTCGGGGTGTATCGAATTTAAGAAAATGTCCAAGTGAAATGCAAGTCGTTATGATTTTTATTAATAGTCATTCGTGTTCTATTTCTTTGTCAAAAGATATGGATATTACTATCATCAGTAAAACCACAACAGGCCATACTAGAATTTACATATTTCGGGGTGTATCGAATTTAAGAAAATGTCCAAGTGAAATGCAAGTCGTTATGATTTTTATTAATAGTCATTCGTGTTCTATTTCTTTGTCAAAAGGTATGATATTACTATCATCAGTAAAACCACAACAGCCCATACTAGAATTGTACCTAATAAACTACATATAATACACGACAATATTACAATAAAAATTCAGTAGGTACACTTTATCGTTACAAGCTTTTCTACCCGCATTCTAACCACAAATTATTCTGAAGTACTTTATGTTAGGTGGTCGGTAATATTTAAATTATACCCATAATTCATATTATATTCTAGGCTACTAGCGTCAATGGTAGGGTTAAAAGTTTAGGATTTTAATGCTTTTGAATTAAGTCACTTTAGAAAGTTACTACTTAGGTAATTTCAGTAGGTTTGAAGTTACTTGTTCAGAATATGTATAATTCTCAGATCAAATAAAAAAAGGTAGATAACACACCGCCTTGTTCTTGTTGAAGCAGAAAAAAGGCGCGTAGTTCCAAGTAAACACACGCGATACGCACTAACTATGCTATAAACTGGGGTTACTTTTCGTCAGTATCGTATTAGTTGTCGATACTTGTACGATGCTGACGAAAAGTAGCGTAATTTATAGCATAGTTAGTGCGTAACGCGTGTGTTTAGTTGGAACTACGAGCATTTTTACTGCTTCAACAAGAACAAGGCGGTGCGTTATCTACCTTTTTATATTTGATCTGAGGTATAATTCTTGTAGGTACCTTTCAGTACTTATTTTTAGAATCAATTTTAAAAGGCTTGTGAGAACCAAATATTGTGTATTTTTTAAGATGAAATACCAGAACATTAAGATCTGCCTCTTATTTTTCAATCTTTTGGTGATATACTTGTTGTTACTTGTAACATATACCAATAATAATAGTTAGGTATATAATAGGTACCTCTACTAAATCTAAAAAAGCATTAAAGAGAAAGAAAAAATAAGAATACAATCGAATTAAAAACCACCAAACGTTTGTATGATCTGCAAATATTTGTTTCGGAGTTTGGGTGTTTCTATGTATAATATGTATGTATGTATTTACATTTTTTTTTAATATATGTATTTGTATCAGTTGTCTAGTAACCATTTTTTTTTTTATTTTTTTTTTTATTTTTTTTGTAACGTGTGGAAATCCCCTCGGACCGTCACCCCACCGGGGCTTGCGGCGGGGCGGTGTGTCGGACTCGAACCGACTAAAACCACACGGTGTGCCACTCTGCGCCTGTGAAGGGAGGAGTCCGAGAACTGCAGTTATTAACACATCCGGACCCCTCCCAGCGCCTGCCCGCACAGAAGCGGGCACCGTCTGCTGGTATCCTCTCAATTAGGCGACGTACGGCACACGCGTACGACGCCCCCTCGCGGGAGGCCACTAGAGCGGATGGAGGGGAAAGCCCGTCCCGACCATCCGCGGCCACACTCAGGGCGGCATGAGGCGCTGATAGGCGCGCCTCCGCCGCCCGGTTCGCCGGCGGCGGATTGGGTCCGAGTGGACATCGTCCTCTCGGGCCTTCTCCGCCACCTCCTTCTGCGAAGATGTAATCTCGTTGCGACCGCGGTAAAACTGCTATGCTAACTGCTAAACGGCCGTCATACGCTCCATGGCCGGTAGCGAGAGATCCCCTCCGATGACTGCAGTGAGGGCCCGGCGCTGCGACGCCCAAGCGGGGCAAATCGCCAGAGTATGCTGGGCCGAGTCCTCACTGCAGTCGCAGTGGTGGCAGGCGGGACTCAATTCCCTCCTAGCGACCGAGTGCAGGTACTTCCCGAAACAACCATGCCCGGAAAGGACCTGCGTCAGTCGGAAGGAAAGGGTCCCGTGCTGCCGCCCTGCCCACTCGAGGATGACCGGCTGGAGAGCCTCCACGGCGGCAAAGCCAGCGCGTGGAGTCTCCAGCCGGAACGACCATCTAGCCATCGTGGCTCGACGGGCGGCTTCACGCCAGTCGCGTACCTCTTCGGGCGGAGGGCGATAGCCATACTCCGCCCGATATTCAGCCACCCGTCGATAAACTTCGGCGAGCACTTCCGCCTCCAAATCCCACGGGGGTGTTCCGGCCAAGGCGCACGCCGCCTCGGTCGACACCGTGCGGTATCCGCGTATGGCTCTGACTGCCAATACCCTCTGAGGCCGCCAGAGGCGGGCCTTATTTAGGGCAGTCAGAGCCGCCACCCACACCGGTGCCCCATACAGCGCCATCGACCGGACAACCCCCGTGTACAGGAGTCGCGTTGCGACGCTGGCTCCACCCAAATTGGGCAAAAGTCGCCCAAGGGCGGAGGCAGCGTTGACCAGCTTCGGACCAAGCTGTCGGAAGTGCTCGTCGAAGAGCCACCTACCATCGAGGATCAGGCCCAGATACCTCATCTGGGCCCGAACCGGTACGAGGACCGAGTTGACCTCTATGGAGGCGCCGGCGGGTGGACCACGACGGGGCCCATGGAACAATAGGGCCTCCGTCTTATCCAGGGCCACCCGTAAGCCCAGCGCCTCCATGCGCCCGACCACCAGAGAAACACCCCAGGTGGCCAGGCGCGCCGCCTCTTGGAAGTTCGCCCCCCGGGCTGTGACAAGAGTGTCATCGGCGTAACAAATTACGCCCAGCCCGGGAGGCAGACGACTTCGAAGGACCCAGTCGTACCCCACGTTTCACAGGAGTGGTCCAAGGACAGACCCCTGCGGAACGCCGCACGACATGGGTCGCCGTCTCAAGACGCCCTCTCGGTCCTCGTACACGACGGTACGCTCCTCTAAATAGTCTGCCACTAGCCGCCTCAGGTACTCTGGCACCCCGTGGTAGTGGAGTGCTTCCCTGATGCAGCTAAATGGCAGACTATTGAAGGCGTTGGCGATGTCCAGGGACACCGCCAACACCACGCCGCCACAGCTTACCGCCTCTTTGGTCACGGCCCTAAGGCGCATCACGGCATCGACCGTCGAACGCCCCTCTCGGAACCCGAATTGGGCGTCCGACAGGTCGGGGCCCACCTCGCTGAGGTGCCGGACGATGCGGGCAGAGAGTATCCTCTCAAAAAGTTTACCCGCCTCGTCCAGCAACACGATGGGCCTATAGGCCGCGACCGAATCTGCAGGCCGTCCCGGCTTTCTCAACAGGACCAGCTTCCCGCATTTCCAGCACTCAGGGAAGCGTCCGGACGCCAGGCTAGCGTCCAACACCTCCCTGAGGCGGTCCGACATATGGTCGAGGGCTCGGGCCATCACTCGGGCTGGAACCCCGTCCGGCCCGGGGGCGGTGTTCTTGGAACGGATCCAAAGAACAGCCGCCCCAACCTCCGATTCCCTAACGGGCGGCACATCGTCCTCTCTACCCCCGTCGTCCATGACCGCATAGGCCATCGACGGGGGTGTGTGCTCCGCTCGCTCAGGGAAAAGGCCCTCGACCACTTCCTGCAGGAAGCTGGAGTTGTCTAGTAACCATAACACAAGCTCTGGGGACTAGATGGCGTTGTGTGTTAGATGTCCGATATTTATTTATTGTCTGTATTAACAATATTGTGTTTGATAACCACCGTAAATTAGAGTCATTTTGGTATGCTCAAACATAATGAATAAACATTATCACCTCCTGACCTGATAGTAAGTGATTCCACACACCAATGGAGAGCCCGAACTAAACCCTAGAATCCCTAGTGCGTTGCCGTCATTTAAGACACTGACAGGTTTAGTTGAAGAGGGATTTTAAGCTCCTCAAGGAACTCAAAAATGATTAACATTGGATTCCGTGAAACAATGTATGGATGATTCTCTCACTGGAACTACTTTAAAATTAAACATGTAATGCAGCTTTTCAAAAGCGTGACCTTATTTTGAGTTTGCACCTTTATTTTAACATGATTACTATATTCTGCTACATGTCATGTACTTCTACGAGTGACCGTTTAAATATGGCAGTAACTAAGGCAGTAAGAACAGAATCGCCACCGATATCAACTGAGACCATGTTCTTTCACCCATTTATTAAAGATAGCCCATTAAATAAACATTTGCATCGCAACACCGGGCTAAAGTAATAAAATTAAAAGCTGTATTGCTTACAAAATGAGCCATTGTTATGATATTTTAAATAAAAAAATGTCGCACTGTCGTCTTAGCAGGTGCAACCCTTAAGTGAGTTTTGGTAAAAATGTAATTTAATTTGATGAAAGAAAAAACGTTGAATGGTTTTTTAACGACAGTATTAAAACTTAAATAAATATAGAGGTTGTTGGATGATTTTTAATATAATTTTATTGGTTTTAGAGCACATGGCCTTTCAATTATGATATAATAGCATAAGTGGAAGGAAGTTTTTATTAAAATACTTATTAATTTATAAAAAAAATCATTCACCGTGATCTAAAAGAAAACACGCACAATTTCATCATATTTATTCTAACATTTTTAAAGTCTGAATTTCCCTTCAATACTACCCTGTTCAAAAATCAGATTTCTTTTCTCTAAATCACCCTTACTTTTTAACCGACTTCAAAAAAGGAGGTTTTCTATTCGACTGTTTTTTTATGTTTGTTACCTCATAATTTTCGACTGGGTGAACCGATTTTGATGATTCTTTTTTTATTTGAAAGCTGGTGCTTCCCATGTGGTTCCATGTCAATTTAGTCTAGTTCTGACATGTCATTCATGAGAAAACCATATAAGTCTTCAATTTGCATCAAGTATGTGTGCGACAAATTGACGAATAACTTAATTTCGATGAGTCGTTTTTATTTGAAAGCTGGTGCTTCCCGTGTAGACCGATTTCAATTTGGTCGTTCTTGTAGTCGGTTTTTTTGTTAAAATTTTGTATTATTAGTATAATTACGCTCTAACAATTAAGAAGCTTTTCTTCACAAAGCAAGAGTAACAGAGTTTCATTCAACTGGTATTACGTCTATCACATTGAATTTGTATGCCTCCATTTAGACCATCTCTTTCCTTACCAAGTCTATCTATTTTGCCTTAACATGCTACCAAATAAATAGGTTATTTTACTTTACATCAACAGTTTTTAACAGTTTACTGCTAGACATTGCTCTCTCCTTAAAAATGAGGTTTCGACCTGCTATATAATACTATTTCAATTTAATAGTTATCATATACCTACTTAGTGTCCATCTCACAATATTCCAAGCTAAAAAAAAATCCCCTACGCAAAGCACTTAATCGAATAATCATACGCCAAAAATGCCTTACATCGTCTTGGAAAAGAGCTGATACTCTTACACTGCTGGACCAATATTAACCAAACATAGCTAAGAACCACCGCAAGGAAACTGGCTTTCAAATGTCAAAAACCGTATCGAAATCGGTCCATCCGTTTGAGGGCTACAATGCCACGGACACACACACACACACAGATAGACAGACATCGACGTCAACCTTATAACACCCCTCTTTTTGCGTCGGGGGTTAAAAACGAATCTAGCGACACTTCTCAAACCAAAAACCAAACCGTGTACACTACAGATCATACCAACGAAATAGTACAAGTAGTTACACGCTCTCAAAACATAACCTACCTTCCTATAAAATCGGGTAAAAAAGAAGTAAGTTAATCCCCAGCTGTTTTAGCGGCTTGTAAATTTGTCATTGCCAATAACAATTTCGATATGGCATCCGTGACATTTAGATAATGATCCAATATGGACCCATTAGTGAAGGCTAGCAACATTGTTATCGACATTTGTTAAATGTGTTGCCATTACAAAAAAAAAGTGTTTCTTTTTCGTTTTGTTACTACTCATAGTTCTGTTCCATAATGTGTTAAAAACGAATGAATGGTGAGGTTATTATAATACACGCTTATATATCGCTGCTTAATATTTCATTTTTAGAGTTCCATATCTAATGGATAAAACGGGACACTATTACTAAGATCCCGCTATCTGTCCGTCTATCACCAGGCTGTATCTCATGAACCGTGATAGTTAGACAGTTGAAATTTTCACAGGCGATGTATTTCTGTTATCGCTATAACAAAAAATACTAAAAAAGGGAATAAAATATTTAAGGGAGCTCCCATACAAAATCGTGATTTTTTCACGTTTTTATACATAATGGGTACGGAAACCTTCGTGCGCGAGTCCGACTCGCACTTGGCCGGTTTTTACAGTAATATAGTCATCGTTTAACTTGAATTACTTTAATAAATTATGTAGAAATAAAAATACATACCAACGTGGAACAGAAGGCCAATGCCTCCTTAATAAAGAAAGCCTATGTCCAGCAGTGGACTGATACAGGCTGTTGGTGATGATGATGAAAAAGACATACTCAATGATCACTTATGTCTTCTTTTTTTGTAACTGAAAGACGTCTAATGCTGAACATACCTATTTCAATTTATGTTCCGGGACCGGTTCGGTACTGATCCTGTACTGTCTGCATCTAATTTCTCGTGGCTTTTACCAGGTGGTCAGATCACCTTGTAAGGGATCCAACTTTACTCAGTCTTCTGGTACACTTTTGTAGATCAGTTTATGTCTCTGACTGCACGTTTGGCCTAGTGGTTTAACGGTCACCACGCCGTGTCCTACTTCGCCAAGTTTCGTGGGTTCAAATCCCACGTAGGACATCACTTTGTGTGATCCACAAATTGTTGTTCTGAGTCTACCCAGACTCAGAACAACAATTTCCGACAAAGAACACCCGTTCTTTGTGTCCGTTAGATGTATGTTTGTAAAGTCCCCCGCGACACAGGATTTATTCCTAGTGCGGGAGTTGTCTTTAAAAAAAAAAACACTTAATTAATTAGAGTTTGACAGTTATCGCGCTCACAAGTATCGGATAACTCAGTAAGATAACTCAAATGAACTCCACTTGGGTTAGACATGTGGTTTTCATTATAATAGGAAAATTCCAATTTCGAGAAAAATAAATACAAAAATAATGCATAAAATAAATCCTAGGTTAAATGTTTCCGAAAAGATCCTTAGTGAGAGCTGGATTTCATAATACCTAAGTTGACTGGTAGGCATTAAGGCTTCTGATGTCTGAAGGTACAGGTCGGACCTACTAGTATTCGACCTGATTCAGTTAGGCTTACTGATCTGCAACAGCCTGACCTTAGCATCCCACATACATTCTGTCTGAATCCTTTTTGAAAACATTAAAATTCTACTACAACACTACTATTAGCCCATAGGTTTAAGCGGTCGCCACGTCGCTTTCTACTGCGCTGAGTGTTGTGGATTCAAATCCCACACGGGACAACATTTTGTGTGATCCACAAACTGTTGTTCTGAGTCTGGTTGTTCTTTGCGTCCGTTTCCTGTATGTTTGTAAAGTCCCCTGCCACACAGGATGTAAGTACCTACATTGTACATTCCTAATGGGGGAGTTGTCTTTTGAACCAAAAAAAGACAATGAGATTTGACATGGAGATAATTTGGTTCTTGAGGAAGATAAAGGCTTCTCTTTAGCACGTTAATCGACATGCTCGCGGGTGGAGTTGCGGAGAAAAGCTAGTATGAACGTACATATTACCATTTAACGCCTCTTTGCCACTGAACTATGCACGAAGCGGCGTCAAAACACATGTATTAAACTTAAACAACATTGGTAATTTAATCACTTATTAATATTTAAAAGCAACAACTTATCTTGTTTAACTTTATTTTACTTTTATTTATTACATAATAATATGTCGTAAACATAGTTGTATATGTAACCAGCAATCATCATTAATATACATGCGACTTTATTTTATTGCCACGATTGCCACATTCTGAGCTAAAGTTGGTAATGTAGCTTGAAGTTTATTTCTTTTAAATATTTTAAACCCATTGAACGAACGACTTTTCATGATGAAGAGTTAGGCGAATAAATGAGAAATTAATCTTCAGCCTTATAGGGTCTGTGTACATGAATCAAGTTTTAAACTCATTACATTACTTTTAGAACTTACAAATCCCTAAATAATGATAGTACTTAGATATTTAGTAAATATATCTAGATAGCTATCTATCTACACTAGATTCGAATCATTTACGGTTGTTTTGATAATTTATCGCCAGTTTTAACTAAGATATGTTCTGATCGGTCACAATATACCTAATATGTAGTACCTATTTGTGTTCCTTTTTTACAACTAAAACTAGTCAATAAAAGAAAAAATAAATTGTACATGAAAGTATTGAATCAATCATATTGAAAAAAGCAAAATTTAATAAATAAATATTTTAAAATGTTATTTTAAATTTTTGTGCATCTACCATGTTTAGCTCTGCATCGCTCTAAGGTTGTCTGGCAGAAAATGCCTACGGCATTAAGTCCGCTTTTCCTAAATCTGTGCCTAAAGTTCTAATAAATAAAAATAATAAATAAAGTATATCTTCAGTTTTAACTAGAGGTAGGTTATTTAAAACAGTTGTAAATAAACAGCATAAAATTAGTTTCAACAAAAGAATTGTCCAAAGCACGATGTCTCAATAAATAGTATCAAAAAATGTCTCACTGTTGAAAGATTACATTGCATTCTAAATTTAATTTTTTGATGACAAGTGCATCACACAATCACCATGCAATGTCAAAATATTACAAAAACATTGCTGAATTGAATAGATCGGTTTACAATATAAAATCATTCCCCTGATCAATCGATAGAACATAATAGCATCGAATACGAGCACACAATTACATCGATTTTAAACACGAGTCAAGTGGTTTCAATTCAGTCATTCATTTCGTATTAGTTCGATCGCATTCGGTCTATTGTTGAGAACGATTAGGGATTTCAATGAATGATTTGGGTTGTACACCTTTGTGTTGTTTATGGGTGACGCCTTCTTAAGCGTGTCTTTATTTGAATTTAGAATTGTAGTTTTTTTTCTTGTAATTTTTTCTTCTCTGTTCTTTGCCAATGATTCGTTAAGTTTATTGAACTTTAAATTATACTTAATAATAACTTAAAGAGATTTTTTTATCCATAATAACAAAACATAAACAATTTTGAGTTTACATTAACTTCGGGAAATACAAAAATTTCAGTTTATATGTTTTTTGCAAGTTTAGTCGATGTTATAATACAAATATTTTGTTGACATGTCCTTTTTCTACTCATTTTTACTTTCGGTAACGAGGCGTGTACACTATCATCATAAAATATCAAAATAAAAAACATCACATCGAGGAATTTTTTGAGTCGCTCTTTTTCAATCATTACTAAATATGTAAAGTATTAAGTTTCAACTTTAACCGAATGATACGCAAATATCAGAAATTCTTAATAATAAGGAAATAAAACCACTGTAAGACGTTCCCAAGCTTGTCTTCCCACGAAATTGATTAAACCAGAAATATTTGCATCAAGCAGCCCTAATAAAAATAAAAAAATAACGTTCACATTTTATTTAAAACTAGTTTATAATGAAACAGTTCTTCAATTTCACTTCCTTATAAATATTTATTCATCAAATAATATGCAAAATATTGTAATTACAGGGTTAGTAAGAAATGGGTTAGTCAATTTGCATATTGACAATAAAATGTTAAAAGGTACTAAGTACATGGTATGTAACTCTCACCGTCGACGCAATGCCTTTGAAATTAAAGTCGAATTTCGATGTTATACAAAGGTACATTCGGAAATTGAAATTCATTTAATTTTGCAAATTTCACACCTTGAGCTCGGGGAAACGACAGGTTTAAAGATTGCCTTTAAAAATAAAGACTTGTCGCCATGTGACGGTCTTTTTTGTGCTACGTGTAATAATTTCGCTCAATTTATGCACACCGCTTGTTAGACAATTAGCAAGCAGATGTCGGTTAAACTATATTTCGCCACCGGTTCCATACTGTGGGAAACGGAGTACCTATCCATTTAATAACTAATTTTATGCCACCATCTTTTAACGGGCACTAGAATGCGCCTCGGGCATACCGATAGCTTTTTTATTTCTAGCGTTTTAGACCTCCATTAAGGTAATACGATGTTATAACATGGCCTTTTGTGAGAAAATTGAAATGTTAACTCATTGATATTCTGTGGTGGTTTGCAAAATCAAGCTGCGTATGAAGAGGGCTTAAAATCTTGTTTGAAGTAAAAAGTTTTGATTGAAATGTTTTTCTTTTTCAGAATTTTAGAAGTGTCTGTTTTTCATTGTTTTAATACTTGTTTCATACTATAATGTGGAGATCCATACGTTATACTTTAAATAAATAAATTAATTATTTACTTAAACATATTTATAAAATAATTAAGATTCCTTTCGTTGGATATATAGGTCAATAAATACAGCAGTTATCGAGTGCATCAGCATAATATTGTAATATTTGACTGCAAGTTTGGCCTAGTGGTTTAACGGTCACCACGACGTTTCCTACTTCGCTAAGTGTCATGGGTTCAAATCCCACGTAGGACAACAGTTTGTGTGATCCACAAATTGTGGTTCTGAGTCTGGGTGTTCTTTGTGTCCGTTTCATGTATGTTTGTAAAGTCCCCCGCGACACAGGATTTATTCCTAGTGCGGGAGTTGTCTTTAAAAAAAAACTGTTTCCAATACATTTTATCAAACAGAAAACAGAAAGCTGTATCTTTCCTGAATTCACAACCCTAAAGATATTTTTTTATTGAATACATCAACATTAAAATAGTAATATATTTTGTTTAACCCAGATTTTGACTCTGCAGTCAAAAAACTATAAAATATTTAAATCGCAATCCAAACATTATTGCACAAGCACAAATCTAAAAAAAATAAAAAAAACGACACAGCTGTCCCAATTTCAAAAATGGAGCTAATGATTTAGTATTATTCATAGCTTACCGGTTTTTAAGATAAAAAATAAAAGGCCAATAATGTATGCGTGTTCCATTTTCAAAAGACAAAAAAAAACACTATGAACGCGTTTTATGATTTGAATACGGGATGTTGCTCTCAGGGATATCAGTTACAGAATTCATTTGAATCACAACATCTAATGTCTATGGTTAGATAATAGTTTTTTTTTAGTTTGTAGTTATTTTAATGATAGCAACCCTTCGAAGGTGACGTTAATTTATGGTAAAAGGTGTCTTGGGTTGAGTAACGTCGGAATGTAGAGCATTTTATAATTTACAGAGTTACATTCATGACATTAAATTGATTACTTCGCAGAAATGTTGCTTATTTTTCCACTTTTACGACGTTAATACTTACATATATTTTTTATTCTACATGAAACAGAAGCTAATTAATAACAACAATTATTGAAGTAAATAGGGTTATAATTTACTTAATTTCAATTTCAATTATTTTGGCTTACTAGTCAAGGTTAAAAGTTAAGGTATGAGAAGTCTACCCAAGACCGAATTTCCGTGTATCATTGCTGAGAAGAGAAGTACAGACCATCCACATGCTCCACTTATACTTAAGCTATTTAAGTTACTGCTTCCGAGGCTAACATAATATGTAATACAACCGACAATTAACTGAAAGGTATATCTATCACAAAAACCCAAGACATAAATAATGCATGTAGGTTTTCTAGCTAAGTGATAATTCACTCTCTGTTGTTCCTCTGTCACAACACACTACATATCAAAATGAAAATAACCTAAATATAATCTATGCTAATATTATAAACGCGAAAGTTTGTAAGTATGGATGAATGTATGTTTGTTACTCTTTCACGCAAAAACTACTAAACGGATTTGGATGAAACTTTAAAGTAATATAGCTTATACATCAGAATAACACATAGGCTACTATTTGCCGCGATAACTAACATATTCGCGGGCTGAGCCGCGGGCAACAGCTAGTAAGAAATACATTTTCGTGTGTAACTGTAATAAATCAACTAAACTATGATTACTAAAACCATATTTAGCCATTACACGCTACTTTTGTTGCTCTTGAATACTGTTCACTGTGCAATTATTATTTTCAAAATAAAATTAGCCTAAGTTACTTCTTATGATATCAGCTATGTGCTAGCAAAAGTTTCGTCAAAACTGGTCTAGTCGGAACAAACATACAGACAGACATACAAAAAAAAATGATTTTTTGATGTAAGTACCGTAAATACGTTTATTTGCATGTAGTGAAAAGCCGTTAATTTGAAATTATAAACAGAAACTTTAAATTTATTTATTTGTGTAGATAAACTTGAAGAAAAATAAATTGTAAGTGCAAGGATGTCTGCAATTATCGGAAATAATAACATAATTCTACACGCTCACCGCTTCAACCCTTACAACGCACACATTTGCATACCATTATTTTTTTCTTAAACGATTTTTTTCTTAGCGATTATTTTATACGAAACACAATGTGAAATTATAACAGTTACTGTGTTCAAATGTAAATTAGTTTTTTGTTCGTTGTATTTTTGTTCTTTAGTTAAATCCGTTAAAGTAATGTTGGCTGAACAGATGTTTTTGACACAGTAAATTCATTTTGTTTTGTTGTCAGAAGCTGTGTCGACGTTGGAATTAAAAAAGTTACTTACTCAGCTATTTCATCACTATTTCATTTCATATTATCGTATGAAATATTATAGACTTAAGTATAGCTGTTCATTAACTAAGTAATTACAAATACTAATTATATACGAGTCTGGTTTTGTAGATTAAATATAAGATTTAAAAAAATTGTACGGATTTCTGTTCTGTTTTCTGAAACGACAAACATTAACACTGAATTTCATAATGATAATAACTTTATTGTACACCAGAGGATTATAAAATGGACTTAAAACTAGGTCTGTAAGTACAAGTGTCGGCGGCGGTGTAATACATAGGTATTAATTATGTTTATTCAAATAAAAATGGAATATGTTTTAAATATAAATGATATGAAATAATATATTAAAGTAGTGTTCATAATTAATTTCTGAAATGTTAAAATTTTTCAAGATATTTCAATTGGTGCAATGATTTTACAAGCTTTTTATTAACTTGCAATGTATGTACGTATGCTTGGATGTTCGGGTGGAACCTTTCAACTCAATTTTGAAGCAGATATCTGCAACCGATTTTGCTGAAATTTTGCAAGCATATGTATACAGCGTGATAATACAATATTATAGTGACATGGAGCTGATCTGAACCTAGAGCTGGAAGATGGCCACAGGAACTCTGTAAAGAACCATCGCAACATGATAGAGTTTGGACTCGTTTGATTCGTCTTGAGGCATTACAGTTAAAGCTTGTTTTTAAAAAGATTTTTAATTTTATTTATTTATTTATTACACTCATTATTAATTAGATTACTAGTTACATTTTAGTGACACCGTCATCAAATATCATTTTATGGATCATATCTTTTATGAGACTTAATTGTAGCTCGCTTAATCAAACTGTCTTGAATATATTATCACATGACTGGCAAAAAGGTGGCACACTGCTACTGCAATTGCGCACATTAAAGGTATAGACATGTAAAAAGGCTTAGGTATTACTTTGCGAATTTGATGTTTATTTTTCAAGCAAATGGAGGCTGTTCTCAAACCATCTTGTCTGTGGACTTATAATTCCATTCCAAAACATAAACAAGCTAAACCCTTAAATAAAGTCAGCAAAAAAACGATTCAAATAATATTAATTATACTCACAAGAAAGAAAGACGTCATACACCTACTTATAGATACAGAAATCGCGGCAATTCAACTTCATTTCAAAGGAACAGGTTTCCATTAAAGTTCCAATCATTTATTGCTTCAGATTTTGCTCTCATCAATAAAAGTTGAACATTGGTTCTAAACGATGCTTGCGTCTAATAAATTTAATTTACTGTGACGAACTAGGGATGCACGGTTTGTAAGGTACCTCTCTACTATATCACAAGTTAATGAAGAGTATACTAAGATTTGTTCAATGTAGATATATAGATGATATATATATCATATACATGTATGTAAAGTAGATTAATAGTAGACTTGTGAAAATTAGGAAATATTGAACTTATTTATATATTTATACATTTTTATATCAAGACAAAATAAAAACACAAGTTACGAATTCAATAATAATAAGAAACATCCAATTAATTGAAATAATATTATATCAAATAAATTTATTTGTTTGTTTGATCTGCAACTATTTGTTTCTGAGTTTGGATGTTTTCTATGTATAATATTAATATGTATGTATTTACAAAAAAAGTATTTAAGTATCTTATCAGTAATTCTAGCTTTTATAGTACAAACTATGCTTAGTTTGAGGCTGGATGACGTGTCACATGTCCAGACTATCTATTTATTTCTAACCACATAATACGACATACTAAAATGAAGGCCTAAAGAATATCCATAACATTTTTAAAGAAAAGATACTTATTATTTCTATCACAAACAAAAACAAAAGTGGGTTGCACTCCAACAATCTTTTTAAGAATCTTTTAAGCTCTTTACTTCGCAAAAGTATATTTATTCCAAAACAAAACAACCCAACTTTAATAAAGTAAGTAAAGTTATCAAAAGTTTGAGTAACAGTTACCCTACCCTTTATTTAACCGCCGGAATATTTATAAGACGAACCTTTAGCAATTTGTCCCAACTAAAGGTAATACGCACAAAAACTGGAACTGGAATTCATTATGGTTGGAATAAAAAAGGTATAATATAGTTGCGTTCGCATCGAAAGGGTTGATGTTGATGTCATTGAGTGTCGGATAGTGATTTGTTGAAGACGTGTCTCTGTTTTAAATTCTTCTAAACATGTTATTGGCATCTAGATCTTGTGAGATCAGCGTTTTAAAGGTGCGTGTGTTTTAGTGTTTGTTCTAGAGTGCGATTAGAGACTGCTCTAATAGTAAGTTACAAATCCGTGTGTGTAAAAGAGATGAATATATATGTATATATTGTCTATCATTTTTGGGTACTTGACTGGTGGATCTCTATGGAGGTAGCCACCAATTGTGCATACAATCTAAGAGCTTGGTATTATTGAACTATATCAATGAATTCTCATGTGATTCCCGAGAGATTTTGTAAGTATGGTGAGATTTTGAAGTTAGGGTATTGATTAATTTTCAAATTTCGTAAGAGGAATAGGATTCATGAGGTATGGATATTAGGAGTCGGCTTTAAAAATTCATAAAAAAATGGATGTATTAAAATTAATACATCCATTTTTTTATGAATTTTGAACTGTGCAGTCTGATGAAATGACTGTTAAATAACAGTTTCATTTCATCAGACTGCACAGTTGGCCTACTGGTTTAGGCGGTCGTCACGCCGCTTGCCAATTCGCCAAGTGTTGTGGGTTCAAATCCTACACGGGATAACACTTTGTATGATCCACAAATTGTTGTTCTGAGTCTGCGTGTTCATTGTGTCCGTTTCACGTATGTCTGTAAAGTCCCCCGCGACACAGGATGTTTATTCCTAATGTGGGAGTTATCTTTTAAAAAAAAAATACAAATTTTCACTACTATACAGTTTGGGTACATCGAAAAGTAATGTAAGTATTTTTGAGGCTGACTGTACTTTACTTGTAAGTGGTGACTAACTGTCACAGTTTTAACTAGATAATTAAATCACAAATTTGATACTATTTTAGTATGTATGTATAAATGTTTTATGTGTGTATGTATTTTTGTATGTATGCTTAGATATAATTACTTAATTTTTAGTTCCTTTTTGTCTTTTTTAGATTAACTTATCAAAGATAGTGCAACCTTACATTCATTTCCGTACCACCCGAAGGTAGACTGTTAAAGAATGCCAATGGTATTAAGTCCGCCCTTGTACATCTTGTGCATAAAGTTGTAAAATAAATAAATAAATAAAATGAGCGTAAGGGAACTTACGCAGGACTGCAAAGGGAAGGAAATCTTATCACAAACCCTATAGCACATCAGTGTGGTATGGTAGACTAAATCTCTTTTTAACCGACTTCAAAAAAAGGAGGAGGTCAATTCGACTGTTTTTTTTTATGTTTGTTACTTCATAACTTTCGACTGGGTGCACTTCCCGTGTGGTCCCATTTAAATTTGGTTCAGATTCAAGTCGTTTTTTTATTTTTTTATTTGTGATTATCTAAGAAGCCTTTGTCCAACAGTGGGCTGTTAAGACTGTTTATGTACCGTGTTTTCAACATAATTACATTCATTTTGTTGTATCAGTAATATATTCAGAAGTTGCAATTACTAAATGGACCAATACGACCTCCAATCCTTTTGAAAAGTTTGCAGACGTTCATGGAGGCCGGTAATCACTTTCCATCCGACATACTTCTCTTTTGCCTTTTATAACCTAAAAAAAAACAAATTAATGCATCTCAAAACTATACAGAACACATATTACAGACAAGTTACTCTCAGACACTAATAAGTAGTTGTACTCTTAAAACCAATATTTGTCCTAGATGGGAATCGAATTAGCGACCTCTGACTCTGTAGTCAGGATTGTTTACCACTATACCAGAAACTCCATCTGATAATATTTATCCCAAATAAATTATTGAGGATTTTTTTTTTATAAAGACGACTCCCGCACTAGGAATAAATCCTGTGTCGCGGGGGACTTTACAAACATACATGAAACGGACACAAAGAACACCCAGACTCAGAACAACAATTTGTGGATCACACAAAGAGTGTTTTCCTACGTGGGATTTGAACCCATGACATTTGGCGAAGTAGGAAACGGCGTGGTGATCGTTAAACCACTAGGCCAAACGTGCAGTCATGACTATAATGCGAGTGAAACGGGCAAAAACTAGCAATCTATATCCATAGGCGTTATGTCTTGAACGATGACATAAAAGTATTCCATCATATTGGGAGATAACTATTTCCAGAGGAAACTAATAATACAAAGATGAGAGCTATATTGTCCATCTCTTTCTACCTCACGCTGTTCTAACTTTTTATTCTTGACAGCAAACGTCATTAAAGACAGTTGAAGAAAACGTAAATTCCCTGTGACTAATCTAATGAATGCATTTTTAAAAAGGAATGTCTCGTTATTCTGTTTGAGTAAGAAGTTCATACAAAGCAGTGTAGGGGTACATAAGGCCCGCATATAAAATTGAACGCATTTTTAGTAAACACGCCTCGTGAGGGGAGAGAGGGCGCGAGTGCCGCAGAGGGTTCAGAGTAATGGCTGCCGAATGTCGCGAGAATCCATTTTGTCCCTCCCTACCCCCGTTTGGTGGTAAACTCGCGTTAGCGTACCCAGTATATTTGAGTTTTAAAGATGTCGGGATGTTTAGATGACATTTCTTTGCAAATATCCAAAAACATAAATATTATCGTATTTTTTTTTTTTAATTGCTGAAATATATAAGTTCAATCAATCGTCTTTTATCTTGTGGAGGTCTAATAACAGCCGCTCCACGTATAAAATCGAAGTTCAGCTGAGTCGTAGAATACTTGAAGCCAACACCTCCGTAATTTAGAAAATGTTTATTTAAAAAGTGAATTAAAGTTCTAATAAAATCGAAGATATTTTAATAATTATATATTTTTAATTTCCATTCTTCATAAAGTATATATAGGTTTTTTATTACTGTATCAAGTTTTATAAATGTTATGATAAACAAAATAAAGAAATGTTATTTATAGCATATTGCCTAACATATCTTAAATTACGTACGATATACACTGATACCTATCTATAGTGTGTATCACACCCAATAGCAACAACCACATTTTTAACATATATGTATTTTGAAAAACTTTTAATTAAAATTGTTTTTGTGTATAATGTTCTTATCCCCTACATTAGCTTTCTTGTCTTCGGTGTTAAGCTAGTCAAAAAAGTAGCTTAACTTACTCTTTATATCATCAACTATCTGCCAGTGACAATTCCGTGAAAATTGGTCCAGCTGTTCCGGAGATTAGCTGGAACAGACAGACAAACATTTTAGAAATAGATTTTTTACTGTAAGTACCGTACTACACACTTTCATAATTACAAACTAACACTTCAATTTAATTTATTTGCAGGGATGTATTATATAGTTTGTTAAATATTGTGCTTCTGTATTTTCGCGTTTACTACAAAAGTGAAGTCGGCTCTAAGTATTGGATGCGTGCTAACCGGTAACACGGGGAGCAGAAATTATTTTTGCTCTTCTTGCGTTCTTGCCCCGTCACTTGTTCGTACCCCTAATGCCTCCTCTGATCGATATTCACGTGAAATCCTAAATATTGGGGTGATATGGAATACTTTGCGATTTTTTTCTCTATACATGTCTGATTGGCATGTATATATGTACGTATTTTGATACGTTTAGAGCTCTGACGGAACTGAGGGTGCTGGAGTTCGATTTACTTCGTAACTTAAGGTCGGTGAACCTATTTACGAGTATATTGAAACTCTTTTAAAATAAATACAGAAATACCTAAATGTTACGTCAAATAGACAGAACACCATGATGACTATAGTTCGATATTAAATCAACTATACACCACAAGGTCCGGTCTCTGAGAGGGGTAAATTAGGTAGTTTTCACTTTGTAGATGTCTTAAAATCTAAATAAAAAAGATCTAATTACTTGCAACAGCTCAATAACAGCTGCTAGAACTCAGATAATTGTTATTGGTTATATTTACAAGCTTAGTAAATATACATATTTATTTTCCACTTAAAGCACTTATTACATGTAATTTTTTGTACTTGTAACACCTGTAAATGTGAAATAAACAGTTCCAAACCCTTTTCAGCAGTGCATATTTACGCATGTATACTAGAGAGGTTAGAACACCCCTTTTTAAAACAGGCCCAGGCCACTATAATTAGGTCAGACTTACGTAATACGGTAACCAGAGTAGTATTATTAAATTAAATGAGAAAATTAATCGCATAAAAATCAAACTGCAAAAACATATTACACTAAATAAACTGAAAAATGTGTTTTCACAATTTTAAATTATATAGAAAATTTACTTTTATTTTCAAAATAGTTATCTCTTAGTACCTATCTCAATATTACATTGAAGTGGCTATCAAAGTGTGACATCAGAAGTTTCACTTCATATTTACTACTGTAAGGTTCGTTTGCCTTTTTATTGTTACCAAAATTATTAATACGTAAAGTTCGAAATATATAATACTAGCTTTTACACGCGGCTTCGCTCACGCAGACTTTCTTCACCTAATTTACCACCTTAGAGATGGAATTTCAAAAATTCATTTCTTAGTGCTCACTTACGTTATATAAAGAACCTACATGCAAAATTTCACGATTCTGGCTTCAGCGGTTTGGGCTGTGCGTTGATCTCTGGGTATGTCAGTCAGTCAGTCACCTTACTCTTTTATATATATAATATAGATATATAATTTTTTACTTAATATATAAAAATAGCTTGATCTCTGTCACAGTTGTCACTAGTGTCTTTTTAGGAATTACGAGGTACATTTTAGGTGTATTTTTTTTATATTTGCAATGCATTGCACTTCATTCGTCATAACACTGATACGTAAATAATGAAAATATAATAATATTATATTATTTAGAACATCTAACAACGCCATCTAGTCCCACACTAAGCAGAGCTCGTGCTTGGGTACTAGACAACTGATATAAATCTTATAAATACATATCCCTGTGGAGGAACAGGTGTCATGTCCCTTCAACACAAAGGGAGGATCCTCCGACTAGGCGAGGTGATCATTCCAGGCGGGCTACTGCCCTGTGATACAATTATTTTGTATCGCAAATATTTTGATACTTAGGCTGCCTATTATCAATAGGAATGGCTAGTTCAAAGTAACTCCGTCGGTTTGTAGCTGTCTATCCAGAGATAAATCTATATTTTAAGGACTGTAGGTACTTAACCTTCAAGTAAATGTCATATAATGTCAATATCAAGTAATATCAACTAAGATTTTTTAGTTCAATTAATTGAGTTGCCTTTAAGAGGCTATTAAAATTTTACGAACAGTGCGTTATTCAAAGATCACATTACATTCCACTCCATTTTAAGATAATTGCCGTAATTAAAACACACAGCGATCAGGCAATTAATATCATATAATTAAAACATATTACGTACACCCCTAATCGTCACTTTGTTACATTATAAATTATAACCAATTATCGGTAATTAACACTACACTCCAGACCAAAAAAATGGCCCTCTCCAAACGTCTAATTGGCCTACATTAGTACATTTATTAAGTTCCCGAAACGCCAAATTAAAATTACCCCCTTGGGTAATTTTTTCGCCCTATCATCATTGACTTAGAAGTATTATAACCAATTAAATGTAGACGTAATTTTTACGCATATTGTGTTTAAGAGAAGTTTTTTGTTGTTGTAATAAAATTTTGTTACCCGGAGGCTCTTCGTGTGGTAGTGACATCTTATTAAAATTCAGCCTAGAGCAATCCGTGTCGTTTTCTTTGATACAATTGTGGCCAAAATTATTGTATACTTATTAAAAATAAGGGTGCCTCATTTTGTCCCATTTGCAACATTGATTTTGGCTAAAAGATACATAACATATACTTTAAATGTAAATGTATTTATATGATTATGAATTTAAAGATACTGATTAATATTTACATTAAATGGCATTAATAAGAGTATTTAAGGTAAAATATTGTTTCAAATTGTTATTTGCCAAATATAATTAATTGTTTCAGAATTTCAATACTACGTAAATATTTTTAAATATTTTTAACAATTAAGAGATTGAAAAAAATATTTACTTAACATAATTGACTTATATATAAATAAATTTAAAATAAATAAAGACGTTGACATTTCAATAAATTATTTGGCCTCAAATGTAACACGTCACCTTTAGACCAATTTCGGAATTCTCTTTTTCTACTTTTTATTTCATTTCAATAAACACAATGTTGATAAGTAGTCACTTGGAAACATTTTTGTTTTTTTTTTTTTCACCTTCACTTACATTTAGGCTAAAGTATCCTTTATTTTATTGCTCTAAGGGTGATATTTCCTTGTTGGTTTTATACGACAATTGTATTAAGCATTTTCCTAATAACGTAGCCGGGGTGGGCAAAAACGAAATTGGTTGTTATTTGAAATAAATTTTATATGAGATGTAGGCCCTCCCCTCGGCTTGGAGTGTGCTTGTATTACACTTTTAGCTGAGTTTATGTATTCCTTTTATAGAAATTTAGTTGTGATTGTTTACATAAGGCTGTGAGAGGTTTGGACAATATCGTCTGTGTGTTTGCTACATCTGTCCTTGTAAATAGCTAAACTAACTGCAATTATTCCTTCTAGTTTTAATTGGGTAGTTCCATTAATGTACACTGTTATGTATGCTTTCTTCTATGAAAATCCAACACAATTTGTGAAATGTCTAATCGTGGCAAGAATCTTGATTACGTACAAAAAAGCTAATAAGCTAAGTTACTGTTGTGTCAGAATATTTATCGATTTATGTCGTGATGGTCAGAGACACATTTAAAATTCATATTTAGATGTTTAAATATAGAAAAAGAACTTCAAATACTCTTGACAGCATTTAAAACCGTTTTTTTCTTCATCAGACCTGCCATAGTTTTCTTTTTAGCAAGGAAGTTTTCTTACATCGGTTTCTAGACAAATTAGAAAACGTTTGTGTCTAGTTTTCTTTAGTCAACTTACTTCCTTACGACACCCACTGGTTGAACATAGATATAGAAAGAAAGAATACATTTAATAGTCACACGTAAAAGAAAAATAAATAAATCATTTTTTTTTTTTAACTGCACTTTTGGCCTGCCTAGTGGTTTAAGCGGTTCCCACGCCGCTTTCTACAGCGCCAAGTGTTGTGGATTCAAATCCCACATGGGACAACACTTTGTGTGATCCACAAATTGTTGTTTTGAGTCTGGGTCTTCTTTGTGTCCGTTTCATGTATGTTTGTAAGTCCCCCCCGGCACAGGATGTAGATTCCTAATACGGGAGTTGTCTTTAAAAAAAAACAAAATAACAAATATTCACCGAATTCAGGGGAAAAATGATCGTAAAAACATTAGTTAGGTATACCTTTCTTTTAGATATGTCATCATCTAACCATGATTGTCGATAACAAAAGAGTCTTATCTCATCAAGCATTAAGCATACATCTGTGGGGGAGGCAAAATACCATTAATAACAGGTTTAAGGGGCAGAAAGAATAAATTGGGAGGAAACCGCCTGAGGGAGGAAGATTTATCGCGTACTTAACATAAGTTTGACTGTGATGCCTTTCATTAATTTTTCATTGCCAGTCTTGTGGTTTTTAGGGACTAAGCTAGCAATACTTTGTGAAGTGATTTTTATCCTAATTACGTACATAAAGTTTGTAGTTTTACGTGTGTGTTGGGTTAATACCTGACAAAAGTCCAATGATTAGTTATTCCCTAATTGATAGCCTTTTTGGCTAGTAGTGAGTGATCCTGAGTAAGCCAGAGGTTCTATCTTCTATTCCAACCCTGGACAAATAGTTGTGTCATGACCACCGTCACTTATTGATAACTATTTTTTGCTTGCGGCTCCGCCCGCGTGTGTGTCGGTTATCGCGGCAATATTACATGACTAGGTATCTCCCGCTTCCAATAATGGCAGCGATGTACTACTAGGACTATTGAAACAAGATTTCTCGTCAAAAGACAATAAAACTATTCTTTCAATTATTTTCTCAAAGTCTCCAAAAACTTTACCTAAAATTTCTCAAAGGAAACAATTCCCTAACCATTGATAACTTAACAAAATCGTCTTTGGTTTTCTTAGATGACTGTTAATCAAATCAATCTCGGTAACTCTAGGAATTGTATAGAGCTGCGAAAAACTTCAATAGGTAGTATAAAAAATATGTAAAGGTTAAGATTTTAAAATAAAAAATTGCATACGTAATGTGTGTTTTCTTTTGTTACAGGGACATTAAAGGTGGTTGAGGAAGTGATTTTACTTAATGGCATTACGACCTGTCTTAGTTGTTTTTTTTTTTATCTCTAGATTAAAAGTCTAAGCTGTAGGTATATATTATAGTTATTAACACATATTAATACTGTATTATATCTTAAGAAAACTAAATTTAGTTTGTTAGATTGTGAGTCATTATTAAACAATTTTTATAGTGTGTAATCTAATCGGATAGAACCCTGTACCTGTATACATTTTTGAGACAATAAATAAAATTGTTTATATAATTTGACTTTAATTTTATTTCATAATGTTTATTTTACCAAAGTATCTTATATATTTGTTAGATTTACTAACTGTCTTGTTATAATCTTGTTAACACTGGTTTACCCTTTTCACCTTTTTTCTCAGAATCCCATAAATTTGCTTTTTTAATGTAACTTTATGTAAGTCTAAGCTCATACATGGCATAAATACCTAATTACCTAACATTTGTAAGCTATATATTTTGTACGAATGAAATAATAACCAATAGGTACACGACACGCTTGAACTATATTTTCGTTTTTTACAAATTTATGTTTATTTAAATACATATGTATAATTAGAATAGCTACTAGAAATATCTATTTAGGTTTAGAATATCTTCTTTTAAACTATGAGATAATTTTTGCTCAACATAATAACTGTATCTAACCAAAATTTAAGCTCCATTGGGCCTAATTAAGTTTCTTTGAAAGTTAATATTGACGGTAAAAACACCTCTATAACAATATCCTGCGGAGCATTCCTGGACTGTGGAGTCTAATTGATAATTACCAAGTATTAGTGCGAGGTTGGGGGCTCGTCACCCCCTGGGGTCCGGCGGTTACTTCCTTGGGAACAGGTAAACGATGATTGCTATTGACTTTACTCTTTGTTGCTACTGTTCTGGCGTTTTTGTTGCTTGCTCTGGTTCTGGTTTTATGACAAGCATTTTTATGCTATATATAAATATTTATTAGTACTTATAAACAAGAAAATTTGGAGTGACTAGCTGATAGGTAATGTTTTTATTGACATTGTACTAGATATATAAAAATATAAAGATATGTATCTACATATATTTCTATCCTCAGGTTGGAGATCTTTAAACTCTTAACTTCTGCACCTTAATGATTGTATCCCACAGGAGACGGAGAAAGAATGGGTTTTAGATATCGTCATAAAAAAAGTATGATCTAAGCAGTAAATGGAATCTATTGGTATTGGTTTCGATCACCGATTTTTTTTCAGAGTTTTATAAGCAACACCTAATGCTCTTTATAATATTCTAGGAACACTACACTACTGAAGTATGTTTTACATTTTTTATAAATATTTCGGACTATCTGTCCAAAATATATATTATTTTGTCACACAACGCCATCTAGTCACAAGCTAAACAGAGCTTGTATTATGGGTACTAGACAACTGATACGAATACATTTATAGTTTTTTTTGTTTGTAAATACAACAATTATACATAGGAAACACCCAAACTCCGAAACAAATATTTTTAGATCAAACAAACATTTGGTCCGACCCGGGAATCGAACCCGAGACCTCATGATCAGCAGTCGCACACGCAAACCACAAACCAACGAGGCAGTCATTGATCGATTTACGTAGAAGTAGCCACACTAAAATCAAAACTCATTAACACCGGGCTACCATACCTATGTTATATTGGCGAAAAGGGTTTGCTTCAAGATTAAATTTCTTTCTCTTTGCAGTGCTGTTGTCTTGCATACTTTGTTCCTTTAACGGGCTTTTACGACACCCAAGGGGAGAATAGGAGCATTGACGCGAGTTTTTCAACGGAGCGACTGGCATTGAACAACTGCAACCTTGTTAGAAAAAAAAACAACAATTTTTGGCCCCACCCAGGAATAAAACCCGATATCTCTTGATCGGCAGTTGCATACGCTGATCGTTAGATCGACCAGGCAATTAATATGAACACTAATTTTACGACTTAAATGGGAAATATTTTATCCCTATAACTTGTCGTCAAGCTACTCATCACAAAAATCACCCAAACATTATCTACAGCTTTTCATAAACCACAACGGAATTATATAAAAGTTTTTTAAATCTTCGATTCCCCATCATCCCCTACACAATTTAATGTGGGGTGGCATCGGGTGGGGTGTCGACTTTTTTCATTTCCATCATGACGAAACTCCATATTTTTTTCTGTTTAATAGAAAGACCGCTGTCACGCGATGCTCGCAAATATTGTATACACACTTAAGGGTAGGTAGGTATATACCTATACAGATAATATATACTTTATATATACTGTAGAAATATACATTATACAAGTAATTGACTGGACGGTTGGCTTAGTAGTTTAAGCGGTCGCCAAGCCGCTTTCTACTGCGCCAAGTGTTCAAACCTCAACTGGGACTACACTTAGCTTAATCCACACATTGTTGTTCTGAGTCTGGGTGTCTTTTGTGTCCGTTTCATGTATGGTTGTAAAGTCCCCGCGATAGGGATGTATATTTCTAATGCGGGAGTTGTCTTTAAAAAAAAACCTTTAACAGTCCACTGTAGGTACAGGCCTCCCCTTTTGAGCTTTCGGCTTACTATACCACGCTGGTCAAACTGGTTAATATTTACTGTTATCCTGTTAATCCGTAGTCTGAATACTAGTCTTGGTTGTGGTTAGACAGCCGTATCAGTTTTGATGAAAGTTAGCTACCTAATTGTAAAGATTTATTTATTTGTAACCTCTATGCACTTTTGTACATCGGCGGAATTTATGACCAAGGCGTTCTCTACCAGTCAACCTGTCAGTAGTGAGGAAATCTTGTCAGGTAGGCACATAAAGGTTTCATTAAACAACTAATATTTAAATTACATAGCATTATATACACGGGTTTATTTACTTTATTCTGATAAACACGACGTAATCATACCTATTTATTAATCTTAATGCTAAAACTAATTTAAACCTTTAACCACTTTATATAACTTTATACAGAAATGTCAGTAAACATGTACAAATTATTAAAAATAAAAAACCCGACTGCGTCAATATTTAACAATAAAAACATATAAGTTTTATATACATTCGTAATCACCGTAAAACATTCTTTATTTTGATACCACACTCGATGTATTTTGAAAACATTATTTTTTTAAATTACTTTTTGGCGCCAAAAATCCTTTTTTTTTTTAATTTTGATGTACTCAGTGTCACTCTCACGACTACCATCACGACTAAGACAAATCTATTGACACCACTCCCATAAAAATACGACAAGCCGTTTAGGCTCTAGGGCGTGCCATAGAAATTTACATGCATACATACACTCGAAAAACATAACCGTCCTTTCGCAGTCGGGTAAAAAATAGGTCATCATCTACAGTCCCCTGTTGGACTTTGGCCTCTCCTTCGAAAACAGGTTATGTCCAACTATAGGTACTAACACCAAAAATACGTACGTTATTGGCACAAAAATCCCCTCAAATATACTAAAAAATAATGTGTCATAAAGGGTGGAATTGTATGCGTAGATAGCGTGTGATGTCTAAATATTATACTACTGCTAGTTATTATTTAGTTAACTTAAAAACGTAATTAAGTAATTAAAACTTGATAAGTTATTAAAAATATTAGTGTAATACTCGTTTATTATATCGAGATCCCACATTAAGATTTGTGGGTTAATCTTTTTAATTAAAGTTAAATTTTCGTAAATGTGTTTTAATCGTTTTAAGGTTTAATCGTTTTTGAGATTGTAATTGATAAAATTGTGCCCTTAGCGCATCTTATAAGCATTTAATTTACGGTTATTCTATCCAGTAAAGGTAAGCTAAATATTTTTATATTTAACTTAACTAAATTATACTTACTACAACGTATTATTGTTGAAAAGAAATATAAACCGACCATTTTTGAGGTCTGCTTATCTTTGAAATGTAGGTATATTATGATTTCATAATGAAAATACATTTACATTTGGGATGGGAGGGGACGGGAGAGGGGTTGATGGATGGGCCTCCGGTATCTTCACTCAATCGGTTTTCTGTGAGGCCGTTGTATCACTCCGGTGGGGCCGGCTCATTCATGCCGAAGCGTGGCTTTCCCACGGTATGTTATTGATAAGAATTAGTTCCAGTCCTAATAGTATTAAGTATTTTCTATACATTATCCTTCTGTAAGTCGCACAAATGGATGTCTAATGTGGTGTATTTTTCAAAACAACATCGGATTTGTTAAAAAGGTGAACGACAATTTTCTTCTTTTCAATCGAAAGACATCTACTACTGTATATTGGCCTCCCACAGTTTCTCCACAACATCTGATCGTGTGTGGACACATCCAACGACGAACGATGATCATCTGGACGTGGACAAACGACAATCATGTTGAACGATATCTTTAACAAAAATTCTATTTAAGTTTAAGTATAACAACTTATTTAGTAGATATAACAAAGAACTATTAATAAAAGTCCTAAAATCTCTTTCAAATTACAATGCAATTGAAAGACAATTGCTGCACGGTTGGCCTAGTGGTTTAGGCGGTCGCCACGCCGCTTGCCAATTCGCCAAGTGTTGTGGGTTCAAATCCTACACGGGACAACACTTTGTGTGATCCACAATTTGTTGTTCTGAGTTTGGGTGTTAATTATGTCCGTTTCATGTATGTCTGTAAAGTCCCCCGCGACACAGGATGTTTATTCCTAATGCGGGAGTTGTCTTTAAAAAATAAAAATAAAAAACTACAATATTTATTTGCTGCCTCGGTGGCGCAAGTGGTAGCATAAGCGACTACTGTGCTTGAGGTCTCGGGTTTGATTCCCGAGTCTAACCACATATTTGTATGAACTGCAAATGTTTGTTTCGGAGTTTGAGTGTTTTCTATGAATAATATGTATGTATTTGTATCAGTTGCCTAGTACCCATAACACAAGCTCTGCTTAGCTTAGGACTGGATGGCGTTGTGTGTTAGATGTCCGAAAATATTTATTTATTTATTAAAACCTTTGTCTTTTATATCCACGTGGTGACGAGTTTAGTATACAGGGTGTAGCCACCCCTGTTAATCAAGTGGGTGTCGTAAACGGCGACTAAGGAAGCAAATTATGCTTCGAAATCACTGCAATGAGAAGGAGAACTTAAAATGGATCCTATACCGATTCGTTTCGCCAGCGAGGTATAAGTAGGCCTTAACCTCCTTTGGAAGGAAAGGCAGCCAGCAGTGAACTGTTTAAGGCTGTTGATGATGATGATGAAACTCTTTGATGATCTGATGAAACGAGCCCGGTTAGGTTTAATAAATAAATATTGTGAAACAATGCAAGTGATTTAACTTAATAAGTGTAGCAAGTTCTACCAAATACCTACTATCTATTTATGGTATGAATACTTAGCGTGAACGACAACTTAATTCAATTTTCAACCGACTTCAAAAAAAGGAGGATGTTTCTCAATTCGACCGTATATACATTTTTTTTATGTTTGTTCGCGGATAACTTCGTCGTTTATGAACCGATTTTGATGATTCTTTTTTTAATGGAAAGGAGATATCCCAACGGTGGTACCATGATAAAGACCCTAAGATCTGATAATGAAATCCAAGAGAAATCGAGTCGAACCTTCTAGTCGGTTTTTATTTTGTTAAAATTTTATATTAGATACTAGCTGAGCTCCGCGGTGGTACGAAGGTACTCTAAAAAAGTAGCCTAAGTTACGCCTTATATCATCAGCTATCTATCAGTGAAAGTCGCGTCAATATATTCCAGTCGTTCCAGAGACTAGCTGGAACAAACAGACACACAGACAAAAAAAAATGCTTTTATGATGTAAGTACCGTGTATACTTTCACATGTATTTTGTGAAAACCTGTTAATTTAAAATTACAAGTTAACATTTCGATTTTATTAACCGACTTCAAACAAAAAAGGAGGAGGTTCTCAATTCGACCGTATATATCTTTTTGTTTTTTTTTAATGTGTGTTCGTTGTTTATGAACCGATTTATATGATAAATTTTTTAATGGAAAGGACATATCCCAACGGTGGTGCCATGATAAGGACACTAAGATCTGTTGATGGCATCCAAGAAAAATCGAGTCGAACCTTCGAAATTCCTAGGGGCGACTAGTGCATTTCTTATTTTTTTATTTTATTTGAAAGCTGGTGCTTTCCGTGTGGTCCCATTTCAATTTGGCCCTTCTTGAAGTCTGTTTTTTTAACCAACTTCAAAAAAAGGAGGAGGTTCTCAATTCGACTGTTTTTTTTTATTTTTTTTATTTCTATGCTTGTTACCTCATAACTTTCGACTGGGTGAACCGATTTTGATAATTTTTTTTTTATTTGAAAGCTGGTGCTGCCCGTGTGGTCCCATTTAAATTTAGTCCAGATTGAAGTTGGTTTTTTTTGTTACACTTTATTTTGTTAAAATTTTATTTGTTTATTTGTATAGATTTGTATAGAAGATTGACAAATTATCAACACGCTGTATTTACAGATATAGGACAACTGGCTTTCCAGCTCGGATATTTGACGTGCTATATCTACCAGTGCCATGATGCTGCAATAACTATAAAATAAAACCACAGGATGTTATTAAATATATTAATTATGAGTTATAAATTAAGTTTTAATATGTTATATATTAAAACTTAATAAATAACCTTATTTCTACGGAGAGGCCCATGTCCAGAAGTGGACTCTTAAAAGTACTTGAAGACGACTTAAGTAATATAAAAGAGAAAGTTAGTCTAATCATTAAAAGAAAAAAATATGGTAGTGGAATGTCAGAGAACTATTATAGCTAAGCTTTTTATATGAACTTTTTATACTCAAATGTTTGGATATTTAATTTAACAATAACGATAAACCTAACGTAACATGATTTACAATAATTTTACAGGAAACCGTAAAATAAAACACAGTTTTATGATATTTCTGACGTAAACTATTACAAAAGTAGTAAACTTTAATGTGGTTCCTTCATTAAGAAATTAAACTACAATCAATTATTTTACTTATAAATGTCAGAACAGAACTCGATAGGCATAATATTGTTACGTGTTAGGGTTCGATTTGCTTGAGAAAGAAGCCTTTTGACTTGTTAAAGAGACTTTATTAAAACCACTTTTAAAATTACAATACTACTCTGAATTACAATCCTTAAAGGTCGCCGAGGTCGCTAGGTTGATCGCTGATATCACTTCGATGTTTATCTCACTATAGCTCAAACTGAACTCTATTTATACTCATATTATTATTACTCTTCCGTTTCTAGAAACGACGATAATACACGAGAGTCGTCTAGTAAAAACGCTAATAAAAATAATCGAAGTTGATAGTAATTAGGCAACAATCAATCGATATCCAACACTATGCATATAGAAATAAGGTCCATTATTCCTTGCCTCAGGAGATCGATAAGAAGCGTGTGTGTATTTGTGTACGCAGATAAGGCTTGAAGATTATTATTATTCGTAACAATATGTATGTGTTTTTTATTTTTCTTACGCCATTTATTTCTATGATCAACAACCTTTGACAGTCCACTGCTGGACAAAAGCCTCTCTTAGGAAGGATCTTTTGGTTTTGACCTATAATACCATACTGGCTAAGTGGGTTATTACAGGTTTATTTTTGTTTTAAATTTTCCTTCTTTTCGCAGTAATTTTTCTTTGTTTTAATTGTGATAGTGACACTGCGTATATGGGAATTATATATACTATACCGTGGGAGAGCTAACGCTTCGGCTGTGATACCACGGCCTCACAGAAAAACGGTCTGAAATAGTGCTTGCGCTGTGTTTCACCGAGTCAGTGAGGATACCGGAGGCCCATACCCCCTCTCCCATCTCCCAAAGGCCGGCAACGCACTTGTGATGCCTCTGGTGTTGCGGGTGTCCATGGGCGGCGGTAATCGCTTACCGTCAGGCGATACGTCTACTCCTTTGCCCGCCTATTTCATAAAAAATAAATAAATGAAAAGTTCGTAACAGACTTACAGATCTGACAATGCACCTATAGGCATCTAATGACGAATTATTATGACATCATCATCAGCTTATTACAGTCAGTCCACTGCTGGACATAGGCCTCTCCAATTGCACGCCACTTGCTTCGATCATCAGTTTCTCGCATCCAAGTTATGACATGAAAATGACGAATAAAATTATTATCTTTTGTGCAGTTCTGATTAGAGGTAGATAAATACATGTATTGTTGAGATTCGGTACGCGCTTTTTTTGAGGTCCCGTAAATAAGAAGATGATTAGGACACATAAAACTGATTCGTAAGTAAACTTACATGGACAAGATGACAAACTTATTGTTTAGTAACCTGCAAAATAATTAATGAAATTTTCTAGGCAATGCGAAATTTGATATGCAATTTGTTTGGTAAGACAGAATAGGTAGCTGAAGATTCTGTAACGAAAAGTGTCATAGAAATGGGTTAATTTTCAAGTATAATATTATCACAAATTCTGACGCACAACGAACAATTATTATTTCTCTTTTAAATAACGTTACAGTTTTAATTATAAGTCAAGAAATACAATAAGACTTCGACATAGCCAGTTTAAAATGCTCTTTATAGTGTCTCTATCGCAGTACACCCCTGGACATAGGTCTTGCATGCCACTTAGATTGATCCTCGGCTTCTCGCATCCTACTCCAGCCAGCCATCGTGCACAAATCGACACTCATGGCCTGGTAAATGCTCTTACTGGTGTAACAACATACTTCTTAAAAAGCAACGTAGTAACTACTCAATATCGGATTTCCTTAAGGCCGTTTCAACGAATGGCTAATTAACTACCAATTATAAGGCCACAATGTATCTTAATAACTAAAAAGTCACACAATTATGTTAAAACAAACGCAGTTCCGTTGTACATTAAAAAAAACAACGGTTGACTGACAGTTTCTAAAAATAGACATGTCAAAACACACCGTAAATTACAGGGACTGTCATGGGACCCCGTAATTTGCGGCCCTGGGTAATTTTGTGATCATCAACTCTGAATCGTGATATTTTAATTTTGATTACTTTTTTTTTTGGTCCGATAGTTTTGGGGTGGTCGTTGTAACGTTATTCTGTTTTTACCCGACTGTGTCAGAAGGAGGTTTGTGTTTTTAGATTTTTTTTATGGAATAGCCGGGCAAACGACCAGACCCATCGCCTGATGGTAAGCGATCACTGCGGCCCATAGACACCTACAACACCAGAGGCGTCACAAGTGCATTGCCGTCATTTGGGGGATGGGGAGGGGTTGGGGTATGGGCCTTCGGTATCCTCACTCACTCGGTGAAACACAGTGCAAGCACTATTTCACACTGGTTTTCTGTGAGGCCGTGGTATCAGTCCGGTCGAGCCCCATTCATAACGAAGCGTGGCTCTCCCACTAATAAATCTATAATAAATTCTATCGTTTAGTTTAGGTGATAGAGCATGTCAAATAAATATAAATCTATAAATGTTATATTAATTTGGCAGACTCTATCACCTAAAGGATTTGGTGAGGTTTAGTGTTTGAGGTATCGTTAGATTCGTCTTAATTGTGATTGTAACTCCGGGTAGGTATAAAAAATAAAAATTAAAAGCGGTGATTTCTTGTACATTTTAAGCACTAGTATATTCCTACTGTAGTCCCTTCCTTATTTTCTTCGTTATTCTGTTACTTAAAACGTGGCTTTTGAAGCCAGTACCTAGTACCTAGCTAGTAGGTATTGTAAATTCATTGTTGAATTACGTTTTTGATTGGTTCTTGTGGGTAGGCCCCTAGAAGGTGGTCCGACGACCTGGTAAAGGTACCGGTTGTCATGGGAAGCTTTAGGGGAGACCTATGTCTAGCAGTGGACATCTTTAGGCTGAGATGATGATGATGATCAGTTCTCTACGTAGATATGTCTTTCAGGTAGAAAACTACCTACACTGTCGCATTATTATATACATATGTTTATCACGTGCGATGTATCATTCCTCATTCAAAGTTCTCGGGTGTAATTGCCATAGAAAATGCTGCTATGCAAATATCTAGATAAATATAGGAGTATCTTTTATTTTCATCTGAATTAATCTATTTTTTAACCGACTTCAAAAAAGGAGGATGTTCTCAATTCGACTGTATTTTTTTTTATTTTTTTTTATGTTTGTTACCTCATTACTTTCGACTGGGTGAACCGATTTTGATGATATTTTTTTTATTTGAAAGCTGGTGCTGCCCGTGTGGTCCCATTTAAATTTAGTCCAGATTGAAGTCGGTTTGTTTTTGTTACACTTTATTTTGTTAAAATTTTATTTGTTTATTTGTATAGATTTGTATAGAAGATATTCCCATGTGGTCCTATTTTAATTTGGTCCAGTTCTGTCATGTCATCCATGAGAAAACCGTATAAGTCTTCAATTTGCATTAAGTATGTGCGCGACAAATTAACGAATAACTTAATATTCCTGTATGGTCCCATTTAAATTTGGTCCAGATTGAAGTCGGTTATTTTTTTGTTAAAATTTGTGATTATTTGTAACAGTGTATGCTTGTTTATGAATCTTAAATGTACATTTCAAATAGATAGTGAAAATATAACTGCAACCTTAATTGTTTTAATGTTTTTTGTATTATCTTAACACACTTTTAGATCAACTATACAGTATAGTATATAGTATACAGTATAGTATACACTATAGTATAGTAGTATACAGTAAATGTACCTTGAAATATAGTATTTTAAACGCACATATGTGAGATATGAGACTCTGAATATATTATTATATAACTTAATAAGGTATGATAATCTAATACTAAATTTGAACTAAATCATTCAAGAATTAATTTAGGTTATTCAGACTATGATTACATACAATCATTACATTAAAAAGTTTAATAATTATTACCTGACTACGTAGAAACTTCTAATGATATATTGATATAGCCTATGTCACCCGGGCCAATATTACGAATCTATTTTATTATTAAAATCGGTTCAGTAGTTTAGACGCTATGGCGAAACAAACAAACATACGGGTTGCTAAAAGTATCACACTTCCTTTTGACTTTACCGTAATCGGGTAAAAATAGGTATGAAATATGTATAAGTTTTACATTATTTATTTTTTAACCGACTTTAAAAAGGAAGTGGTTATCTTAACCATGGTTTTTTAAAAATGTTTTTTACCTCATAATTTCCGACTGGGTGAACTGATTTTGATGATTCTTTTTTATTTGAAAGCTAGTGTTTTCTGTGTGGTCCCATTTCAATTTGGTCCAGTTCTTGAAGTCGGTTTTTTTTTTGGAAAAATTTGTGATCATGTTATTAGGTGTTATCATTGTTATAATAGGTGACAATGACATCCAATTGGATGTCATTATATATATTACTAGCTGACCCGGCGAACTTCGTACCGCCATATTTATATACAATAATTAGCAATAAATTAAAATTGCGACTATAATTTGAGATTTAAACTATCCTATCTCTCAATTTGGATCGAACTGCACATGGTGTGCAAATTTTATTATAATCGGTTAAGTGGTTTAGGAGTCCATTGAGGACAAACATTGTGACACGAGATTTATATATATTAAGAAGATAAATACATTGTTTTTTGTATCACATATAATAGGCATATTTCCTTTGTGTAAAACAGAGTTATGAACTGTTTTTATTTTATTTTTAGGGCTGAGATTCATCATCATCTTCCTAGCCTTTATTATTCCCAAAATTATTTGAGGTCGGTTACCAGCTCAACCGGTTTTACCTGTTTTACCTGAATATCCGTTTTTCGGCATCGGACCTCCGCAACCCTGAGGTTGAACTGGATTTAATGGTTGAACTAGTAGTTAGGGATGAGATTATCGACTTATTTTTCTCTAGCAAAAACATAATTATTTGTTGTTGCTGTGTGTTCTCAGCTATGAGGTCATCATCATTCTGATTACCATCAAATTACTCTAATAGTCCACTGCTGGACATAAGTCTCTGGGAACATGTCCTGGTTTTTTAAATAAAATTTGACAATATTTATCGTAATCGTATCTGTCTTCAGTAAAACTATTTATTTTATTGAAAATGGGTACTCTAACTAAGTAACTCGTAAAAGCAAACACTAAGATGATTCAATAATAATGCAGAGCTGTTCCCAAATAAATGTCAGTTATCATTTCATTACATAAACTTAATTAAAGTAACAAACAGTTTAAAGTGACAATTTGCAATTAGAATTCGTGCTGTTTTCGACAAGTTAAATGTTACGTCATAAAGTTACTTAACATGTCTAACAATTAAAACTTCTGAATCCATACACATTTAATATCTTAAAAGAGTTTAGAATTAAATTCTAGCTTCAAAAAGTAAGTTTTATTTTTCTAATAATCTCTGTTAAAATAAATAAATAAATTTATAAATTTAGAAATGAGGTAAGAAAATGATAGGTATGTCCTTTATAAGCATAAAATAACATAAGTGCTTTAGCCTAATTAAGGTAATCAAAGAAAATATATTAATAAATATCTTCAACAAATTAAGTAGGTAGGTTTAAACAAATAATAAAATTAGTAATAACACTTTTTAAATAATTATTTTATGGTGAATGACTACAATTAGATACAAATTTACCAAGTAATCTATCCGGATATTACCAAATTTATTTATTTTTTATCTTTTAAATCTGGAATACCAGAAAAATGAACACAAAAGTGGATAATAAATTATTGTCTAGCACTTCTTAAGTTCTCAGTCAAAAGCATCAATAATATGATAAAATTGATTTTTAATAAATAGGTACTATAAATAGGAATCTTTTATCAACTTCATTATATAACTCTTCCGTTTATTATTATTTTGTTAAGTATAAGCACAAAAATAAACTTTTGAAGCCAGTCATCAACTTTTAAGCACAATAATATTTTAATATTCTTTGTCAAGTCAACGTCCCGAAGCATTCGTTGACTGTTTTACCTACATTTCTAACAGTTTATCTATTCAGCAATAGATGTCGCTAGCAGTTCTTATTAGAAGTTTTATTCTTGTGCACGTACATAAATATTTAGTCTTATTAGATTTTTTTTAAATTGTTGCAAGTGAATTAAATGTGATATTAAAGTGAAGATGTTAAGAACATTACACTAGGATAACTAGTAGAGTTATGACATTCCCGAAGAATTCCATTCGGTATCTACCTATGCATTGTGAAAAAAACAGTTATATTATTAGACTTTTTCTAAAAAACTATTTTGATTTATAAAACAATTAATTAAATTTTATGGTTATTTTAATTGTATTATCATAAAATTATTTAACCTAATTAGATGGATTAATTATGACTATTATTTAAGAAACTCTTAATATTAAAACTGTCTCTTAATCCTATTAATAAGTATAATTAATACACATTTAATTATCTGTTCTTAACAATTTGATGTACATTTAATTCTAAATGTCTATTTTGAATTAGAGCAAAATACAATTTTCTAATAAGACTATATTATTAATTGTTGTACCCCCACACAGATGGCAGTACCTGTCCTTTTTGCATTCATTCTACTAAGGGTAGATCTCATTTAAAAATATTATTTTCGGAATTCATAGATGGCTCTAGTGTCGAGAAATAGACGAAACTTTAATTATTATGAATATGATTCCTTCCTAAATAAAAAGGCATATTACACCCAGCCAGATACAGATCAAATAATTATTTGTCTCGGCTGAAAATCGAACCCATGACTTCTATAAACACTGAGAATCAAACAATCGGTGAAGGAACCTTGTACCTTGCGTATTCAACAATAGTAGACTACTGAGCCAGTCGACCTGTGTTTAGACCAATGCTAGATACCCTGACCTGTTTATCTAATCTCAGAATCACTAGGGTCTTCAGGTCAGGCATAACCAAGAGACAGTCCAAATCTAATACTGATAGGTTGTGGCTTCCTTTCCCACCCACAACAAATATTGTAAAGACTATTTTAGTTTTATGTCTAAATGTAATTTTGTTACCAAATGCATAGCTATATGGGAGTATGTGCGGTACTACATCAAAAATCATATTTTAAATTTTTGTCTCTCTGTCTGTTTGTTCCATCCAGCTAATCTGGAATGAATGGAATATGGAACCGTAGGACCGATATTGTTCCAAACTAGCTTCGCCTCGTGAATTTGTTGATAAAAAGGTACAAAATTATTACCTTTCTAAAGCTTCCCAAAGCTTGTGTGTGCCTTTCTCTTGAGTGTGTCTTGTTTTTATACAAATGTATGTGAAAAATGAAATTCTAAGTTCATCCTTAACACGGTAGGTACCGAGCACACTAAGCTCCAGTCTAGTGTGTCAACTTTCAATCACGATTGTGGCGTTCTTTACACAATACATTACCATAACGTTAGTAGTACTGTCGCGTACAGAAGTCTTTCGATTTTATTTTATTTTTCACTAGTGGTCTCCAGTTGAAATTCGAACATTTTTTTTTTTAGCTTTCTGCACTTCTACTTTATGTAAACTTTAACTGTGCCAAATTTCATACTCCTCTGGTCGCCATAATTGTAGTAAAAAGTGGTAATAAGTTTTTGCTTCACGTATTTGTATATAGATTTGTTCAATATCATTCCAAGAATAACTACTGTCTAAGTGAGAAATACATAAACTGTAAAATCTCATGTTAAAGTTACGAAAGTAATTTCAAAAACTAAATTTTCCCACTTATGCTAATTATTAGTATTTGACAATTAGATCGGGCCTTTTTTGGGTCAGCTTGTTTTTGCAATAAAAAGTTTCCGTTTGTAGGCTTACGCTTTATTAGGTCGTGTATGCTAAATTTAATGTTAACCGGTTCAGTAGTTTCGTCTTGAAATTGTACTAATAAATGTTTAAAAAGAATATACAATCAAACTCTTAATAATGTTTAACTGATGTTTTTGATAATTTTCTGATGCAATTGATTTATAAGAGTATCATATTTTGTTGTATAAGTCGATAAATAAAAAGTCATTTCCTTTTTATGTCCTTCTTACTCCCTTAAAATACATTATGAAATAAACTTATGTTATTTTTGATACCAGCGCCATCTAGTAAACTTAACGTAAACTACTTTCCAAGTCACGTCAAAGAATTCTTATTGGAAACAAACACGGACTTCTAAGTTATCTTCTATGTTATTTCTTCTTACTGGTAACAACGTATATTAGAATAAAAGTTTTATTCAATTCAAATCAAGTCATACAAACATATGCTTATGGACAGCGTTCCTAGCGACTTTTTTGTAGATTTACCTATGTGATTAAGGGATCAAGTATGATCATTTAAGCAAGTCTAATATACTAATACTATGAAAACCATAATGCGTTTCAAAGGAACGGATGTCCATATTTTAAACATCATTCTTAGCAACCACAATATGTCAGGAACTTGAACCTTATTTTTAGTTAGTTTAGTTTATTTGTAACCAAATTATCTTCTGCTTTTAGTTGTTCCTCATATACTTATTTTCCATAATTTATGAATGTAGCGCAGCCAGTCGGGATCATACATTCTTCCGAATATAAAGACAGTTTTTAGTGACTTTCAAATCTGTCATTTAGTGTTTATATGTAGAAATATGTTATAATTATAGCAAGATGATATATTTGAATGATTCCGATAATTCTTTTTGTGTTTTAAAGATTTTCTATAAGATTCCAAAAGCAAGATCACGAATAAGCTTAGGTATGTATATTATTTCGTATTTTGTCATATGTCTAAGTAGAATAATCTAATTGCTCAAAAATATATTAGTCAATCAAGAAGTCCATGCTGGACCGGTTACCTACCTTACCGATAGGTAGGTATGATCCACTATGGCCAGATTTTGTTTCAACGCTGGTTGGTGGAAGTTTTTCTTCCATTTGCAGTGTTGTTTCTCCCTGAGTCGGCTTTTACAACACCCACGGGGTAAACTCAAACTCAAAAATGTTTTATTCTTTTTTATTTTACAGGCACTTATGAATAGTCAATATTTAATATTAAAAAATCGAGTGATTCTAGTCGCCAGTTCCAAATGCAGCCTACCCTTCATGGAGAAGAATCTGGCAAGAAACTCTATAGTATAGGTAGACAGAGCTTATGACAATCCATACGTCATAACGTGGACAATATAGGACTGCACGGTTGGCCTAGTGGTTTAAGCGGTCGCCACACCGCTTCCTACTGCGCCAAGTGTTGTGGGTTCAAATCCCACATGGGACAGCACTTTGTGTGATCCACAAATTGTTGTTCTGAGTCTGGGTGTTCTTTGTGTCCGTTTCATGTATGTTTGTAAAAGTCCCCCGCGACACAGGATGTATATTCCTAATGCGGGAGTTGTCTTTCTAAAAAATTCAAAATACCACAGCATGTATATATGTTTTACATAATTTATTACATTACATTCAAGTGCCATCTTCAACAACTGTGTTCACGAAAATATTTAAGAAAAAATTGTCGCCATGCGCTTCTGTACGCGACTGTGCTTTAAGATAGAGTAGCGACCCAATCGAGTGACAATTTATTCTCACGGCAGAATTTCACCGCAGAATAGCGAAGATTTTTTATACTACCAAGGTTACAAACAGGTTATGGGATGTGTAACCTATGAAGTTTTGTCAATAAATATAATTATAATAATAATCAGGCCTAATAAAAAAAAATCTAACACTAACGCACTTTCATTGTACACTTTCTCTTTAAGTAAATTTTTTTCTGTTTTTTTAAAGACAAATGGAGTTGTAGTCACATTTAATTCGTATGACGACTTTTTTTTACATTTGAAAACCCCCTCGGGCCGTCACCACACCGGGGTTTGCGGCGGGGCGGTGTGTCGGATTCGTATGACGACCTATCGTAACCAGGCTGCTAATAATCATAGCTAACTCTTAGAAAATACATCCAAAGATACGGTGCTTTTATATAATTATAGGACCAGAATAGGAATGAAACCTGAATCTTAGGCTACCTACAGACTGTACTGTATATTCGAACTTGACTATATTATTGTGTCTATATGTATTATATTATGTCTATATGCAGGACACTCAGCGAGATGTAAAATGCGGTAAACAACTCCATCTAGCGAATTACTTCAGAACTACTTCAAAATAAAGGATCCTAAATCACGAAATCAAAATAATTTCTACTTTTTGCCTGCCTGTTCTAATTTGGTTCGTAATTTTACTTTTCTATTAATTAATTTAATCTTTGGAGTAAATAATATGTTCAAACAAAAACCTTTTGGTTCATTAAAAATAATACATACACAAATTTGAAAATTTTATTAATACAGGAATCATTAACAAATTGATTATATAATACAGTTACTAATTGAAGTAATTGATTAATCTTTCAATAAGACACAAACATACTGTTTACATAAGAATTTAAACAATTCTCACTAAACCTTAAAATGTGGAGAGATAAAGAGAAACATAAACTGATAGACTGCGTCAATATTTGTCATCTTATGTAAATTCAGTTTTTTTTTAATAAAACATATACGTTTTATATATATTCGTAATCACCATTAAAAATTCTTTATTTTGATACCACGCTCGATTTATTTTGAAAACATATTCTTTTATTACTTTTTGGCCCCAAAAATCCTTAATTTTGTTTTTTTTTTCATTTTCATGTACCCGGTGTCACTCTCACGACTAAGACTAATCTATTGACACCACTCACATAAAAATACGACAAGCCGTTTAGGCTCTGCTCTAGGGCGTGCCAAAGAAATATAAATAGGTACATACACTCGAAAAACATAACCCTCCTTCTTTCGCAGTCGGGTAAAAAGGTAGGAGAGCCATGTTCAGCACGAACGGGCCGGCTCGGACGGGCCCAAACTGAATACTTGGATTCTGTTCATGTTTTCCATAAAGCAGAGTAGAGTGACTTTGGCATGTTCATATAGGTACACAATTATATAATAAATTAAATTGAAAAGCTTTTTAAAAACAAGCTTTTACTGGAATGCCTTGAGACGAATCAAACGAGTCCAAACTCGATGATGTTGCGACGTTTCTTTACAGTTTCAATGGACACCTTCCAGCTCCAGCATCAGATCTTCTCCATGTCATTATAATATTGTATTGTCACGCTGTACGAGTATACATATGCTTGCAAAATTTCAGCAAAACCGGTTGAAGATATCTGCTTCAAAATTGATTTGCAAGATTCCACCCGAACATACATACATCACAAGTTAATAAAAAGCTTGTTAAAAAGATAAACTACAATGAACCCCATTTTACATAACTTATGCTGGTACGGGTCTTCTATCAGATTTCTTCTAGGAAGGTATTTGTATCCAGACAGACATTCAGTTGGGGTAGGTAGAAAAATTGATAGTTTAGTATCAGATTTTTATATTCAGTTTTTCACTACACACATACAGATAAATAAGAAACTTTACGTAAAGTACCTCAATCATTGATACCGTAACATAATTCAAACTTAATATCTCATCTGTGATAAACTATTATGATTCATATGACTGCCTCGGTAGCGCAGTGGTAGTGAATGTGACTGCTGTGCTTGAGGTTTCGGGTTCAAATCCTGGGTCGGACCAAATGTTTGTGTGATCTACAAATATTTGTTTCGGAGTTTCAGTGTATAATATGTATGTATTTACAAAAAAAAAGTATTTATGTATTTATATCAGTTGTCTAGTACCCATAGCACAAGCTCTGCTTAGCTTGGGACTAGATGGCGTTGTGTGTTAGATGTCCGAAATCTTTATTTATTTATATATATTTTTTTTTATGTAATAGGCAGGCAAACGAGCAGACGTATCGCCTGATGGTAAGCGATTACCGCCGCCCATGGACACCTGCAACACCAGAGATGTCACAAGTGCGTTGCCAGCCTTTGGGGGGATGGGGGGTGAGGATTGGGGAAGGGGTTTGGGGTATGGGCCTCCGGTATCCTCACTCACACGGTGAAACACAGCTCAAGCACTATTTCACACCGGTTTTCTGTGAGGCCGTGGTATCACTCCGGTCGAGCCGGCCCATTCATGCCGAAGCGTGGCTCTCCCACGGTATAATATATATTCTTCTCATAAAGATGTCTGTAGACCTTTACCCACTCAAAACCGGAGTTCAGATACTTCTCTAGGATTAGAGAATCAAGACCTGCCATTGCATTATTCCCACCTCCGACAGGTAATGACACTCGTTATCCTAGACGAATTCCGTCGCCCAGTATTGCTACCATCAGCCAGCTGCGGAACTCTGAGAAACGTAAGCGGAACTTGTCACTATACTTCACCTGTTTCAAAAATTTGCCGTCCGCGGGCCAAATTAATACTTACACCTTGCCAACCTTCCTCAATGTTGATTTTACGTGATAACCATTTACCACCAAGCACGCTGCAACCTTGTTTACTAAATACTACTAAATTAATAAAACATCCATAAAAATGTAACAATAAATAAGGCAGAGCCGCGAACGTTGACCAAATAACGTGCATTTAACACTTCCACCACTCTAAAGTGGTCGTTAAGACCCCAGAGCTATTTCCGTCTATAATAATACACCGTGTAATAAAACAGATAACAGGAAAAAGCTGACACGATAGCATTAAGGAAGGGTTAGATAGCCTACGGACTTAGAAGAATTAACTATATTAATAACAACATAAGTCGATCTTCTATCAAAGAAAATTTAATTTTATCTTCAATGGAATAAAGTATACTCTTCAGTGTTGTGTGGAAGTGTCTTAACCGAGTGATGCGCGCGGCATATATATTTAACTTCCGTAATACAGTCGGGGACAGCATAATTGTCTTTAATGATATATCATTTTTATCTGCCCATCTTGTTGTCTACGATACAAGTGTTTGATACGCATCTAACATTTACGACACATTTCTAATTGCATTTGCCTGTATTTCTTTTATGGAATCCTTTGTTCCGGTATTAGCATATGTTATATTATAACTTATTTCTATGATAAATTTATTGTATTTTTTAAAATTTATAATATCATGTTTGACTTAGAAATAAGTTTGTATTTTACATTTCAGTTTAAGAACTTGTACGGAGGTATGGAGTCATGAATTATAAGAACATGGTAAATGGCGGCACATTTCAAGATTTCCTAATTACGATTTGACAACCCCTGGCCTGAATTTATAAGTATTTTAATACTATTTAGAGTTGTTTGCAATAAATATAATAATTTCTCAGTATAGTAGTAACTAATAACAGTAGCAGATGATTGTTTTCTTTTATTTAATCTTAAATATCTATCTTCTATCTATCTTCTATAATCTAAAATAAAGTTTAATCAGGTAGTAGAGCCACGCTGATTTCAGCAAGAATGGGCCGGCTCGACCGGGGCGGTACTACCCTCGCACAGAAAATTTCATTAGATAGGCTCAGACCATTTTTTTTATCTGAGTCGATAGCGTTATATTTAATGATAAGAACATCAGCATATCATATTTATTTCTATCTTGACAAACAACCTTAGAGTATATTACAGTCAACTGGTATAGTACTATGATCGTGGTACTATTTTTCTTCTGAAAAATAGTTACCATTGGACCAATCTTAATTTATTTCTGTGACCTAAAACAGAAAATCAGATATCTATCAGATACACTATCAAAGGACTCCTAGGTACACCATAAAAAGACACACTCACCAATATATGTGAGTACACAAACATATTTAAATAAAAACAATAAAATTTAGAAAAAATAATTTTATTCAGTAAAAATATTTTATTTCTAACAACATAAAGTTTATTACCAGTAGTTTATAACAATAGTTAAACTAAAACAGGAAACGTTCGAACGACAGATGTGCGTGATTTTTCTTTAGTAAAAAGAATCATATGCAAATGTCACCTTCATTTGCATAACACTAAAGTGTTCGCTTTCAATGGTGAAGCAAAAAGTTAACCCTTTATCGACCTTTTTACATTTTTTCATGTCTAAGCTCGCTGTCGGTCTATGCATAATTAAAATAATATGTGCTTTGTATAGTGTATGTCATTTTTTGTCGCACAGATGTCTGAGGTTCCGGAAGTTAAAAAAGACGATACGAGATCGAAAGTGGAGGGTTAGTTTCTTATTAAAAACTATTAAAATTATAAAAAAATGCTTCTGGTCGCTCTATACGTTTTTTATCAAATTTAATAAGCAGTAACGGCTAGTAACAAATTGTAATAGACTTTAATGAATGGTAATAATACTACATCTAGGTATACCTACTAAGATATATAAAGCCAAAGACTAATTTATTTGCTTAAACGTGCTAATCTTAGGAACAAATAGTCCAATTTGAAAAAATATTTCGCGTTAGATAGCCCATTTATCGAAGAAGGCTATATATCATTACGCTAAGACCAATAGGAACGGAGCACCAATGAAAAATGCTTTAAAAACGTGGAAAAAATATTCAGTAATCACAAATTTTAACAAAAAAAAACCGACTTCAATCTGGACCAAATTTAAATGGGATCACACGGGTAGCAGCAGCTTTTAAATAAAAAAGAATCAACCAAAATCGGTTCATTCAGTCGAAAGTTATGAGGTAACAAACATAAAAAAAAAACAGTCAAATTGAGAACCTCCACCTTTTTTTGAAGTCGGTTAATAAAAGACGCAGACGGGCTGCGTACTAACTTCCAGTAATAACATATATGGTGAAAATATAATAAAGCTTGTACATGTATACCATATACTTATATAGGATACACATGTTAGTAAATTAAAAAAAGAAAACTTAAGAAACTCATATTGATCTCACACACAACAGGCTTATTCCCCAGTCAATCAGTGTAGAGATTTCAAATATATTTTTGTTAGCACATTTGAAGGTCAACGTTCAAAAAGGAAATTCTTAATAAGACTGACACTAAAATATGAAAAAAAAGAAACATAATAGGCGCACGTAATAAAAAAGAATAGAAAAGAGGATTGCAATAGCTAACAAAAGTCAGTTCGTGTATATTTGTTACTAAAGATTATTTCACAAGGCATCAAAATTACATTTTATTTATAAAAGAGGCTATAGGCGGACTTATGTATACTTATTTATTTAAAAGTGATATAAAAAAAATGCATTAATAAATCTACATTTTTAATTATAAAGTAAAGTTTAATACAAATCAAATTGCACAACGAATGACGAAAAAGTCAAAACTCCATACATAAATTCAAATAAAAACTATAATTGGCATCTTGAATGCAGTTCGAAGTTTGAAGATATTCCGTTCGGATTTCGTTCTTAAGTGGCTATTACATATCGTCAATGAGATTGCAAAAATTTGGTAAAAAAGTTTTCAATACCTGGTATTTACAAAAGTCGCAAATATATGACGTATATTTGACGAAAATGTTGGTTTCACAATACTTTCGTTTAAAATATCATAGACCTGAAGGAATGATTTTCTATACCTGTAAACTTCGTGGTTTTACAAAGTTTGACAATGACATTGCAATCCCAACATTATGAAGTTGCAATGAAAACATCGCATCGATCGTTTTCTCTAAATTTTGAAACATATAGTCTGACTCGCAGTGCTACCAGTCCCACAGTATAAGGAGTTTGTTCACCGAGTGAGAGAGGTCAGTGGAATCCTATACCCCTTTTTTGCCATCGTCCATGGGCGGTAGTAGTCACTTATCTGATGATAGGTTATTGACGTGACTTGTGAGCTCGTTTGCCTTCTGTACCATAAATATAATACAAAATTTTAACAAAAAAAACCACTTCAAGAACTGGACCACACGGTAAGCTTTCAAATAAAATAATACAAAATTTTAACAAAAAAAAACTGACTTCAAGAACGAACAAATTGAATTGGGTCCACACGGGAAGCACCAGTTTTCAAATAAAAAAAGAATCATCGAAACCAATCGGCGTGATATTTAGTTATTCGTCAACTTGTCGCGCACATACTTAATGCAAATTGAAGATTTATATGATTTTCTCATGGATGAAATGTCAGAACTGAATCAAATTAAAATGGGACCACATGGAAACCACAAGCTTTCAAATAAAAAAAAGAATCATCAAAATCGATTTACCCAGTCGAAAGATATGGTAAGGTTACAAACATAAAAAAAATACAGTCGAATTGAGAACCTCCTCCTTTTTTGAAATCGGTTAAAAAGAAGCATCGAAATCAGTTCGCGTGATATTCAGTAGTATTATTCGCGCACATACCTAATTCATATTGAAGACTTCTATGGTTTTCTCATGGATGACATTGTCGTAAATGGACCAATTAAAAATGGGAACACTCGGGAAGAGCCAGCTTTTAAATAAAAAAAGAGTCGTCAAAATCGGTTTACCCAGTCAAAACTTCTGAGGTAACAAACAAAAAAAACAGTCGAATTGATAACCTCCTCCTTTTTTTGAAGTCGGTTAAAAACTATCATTATTAAGTTTGATTATATCGATTAGCTACACCTAGACAACTTGTGGCCACGAGCAGTGTAAGACAAATCAAAGATGTTACGTGTTCACATTAAATTCTGTCAATATGATTATTATTATTATCTATCATAACACTTTTAGTCAATTAGACCTAAATTTGTCTATAGCATATAATACACACATCACAACTTCAATCACGGCAGTCTCATCAAACCAGACTATTATGAGCTCTGGTTACTTACTGCTATTTAACTCTTCGTTATTAAAATAATTTCTTTTTCAAACTGACGCTATATTCTTGCGTCTTGAAGCACAACCAGACTCATGTATAATAATTTGATGAATTTAATAATAGTCTTGCATTATCACGAAATGCACCGCAGCGGTGAAAGGGTTAAGCTTTGGGTTTATTATAAAAGATGACTCCAATACGTCCTGGGAACATTTGAATATGCATTGTGTTTATAATTTATTCAAATTTGCTTACAATGAAGGGTGTAATTTAATAATTTTTTTAACAGTTTACAAAGAGGTTTTATTACTTAGTTGATATTGCAATTCTATTTTAAAAAATTGTGACTTTGACAGTTCTCAAACATAATTGGTTCTATTCGAATTTTGAAAGAAGTTTTGTCCTTGAAAAGTGTATAGTACACACTTACAATGACAAGCTAGATATGTTTCGGGGTGATGAGTCTACCTATGGTAGAATTATAGCCTTTGCCGTAGCCGCTCCGGGATTCCTGAAACAAATAAAACCATGATAAAGTTTATTTTATTCTCAATAAAAATATCTAATTAATAGAAAAGTTTTCTTTTAAATATATTTTAATATAATTCAATTATTCACTGTAATAAACACTACAGTAAGTTTGATTGAGTTCAAAAAACCCGAAGTAGGTATCATAAAGGAATTTCGTGAATTACGGTAGCACTGACAGTTAATTTTCAGTAACTTGCTAAACTCTATAATATAGCCTTACAAAACATATTCATGGTTTATTTAACACAGAATAGTTCAAAGTTTATGGTATTCTAAAAATACCTTGCTTATAAGTTAATCCAAGCATATTAAAAATTAAATTAATCAGTGTTTGTACGCCACACTAGTAAACAACACATCACTATGAAAAAAGCAATGTTCGAAACCGATGTCGAAAACGGGGCGTTATGTCACACAAAGTATTCATTTTTACTGTTCACAAATTTAAAGGTTAATTGTAAGTTAAATACACCTAAATTATTGTATTATTTCAACAAACTTTAATATTTTGAGGCTAAAAATTGAAAATGTTTTCCAAAATGGCGCAACGCGGGCTTTAGTGTCGGCCATCTTTCGAATGCGCGAAACTGATGCGCAGTCGACCGAAAACTAACAACCCCATTCGGACACTATTGTTACTTCGTGAATTCACCCACGCGATATTTTCAATTCGAAGTCCATACACACAAATATCAACCTAACTACTTTGAATTTACTGTACTCTTTTGTATATCCTTCACTAACGATATTATTAGTAAAATTTGGAGCAAAAGGGCATAAGTTTTGGCTAGAACTTTGAAATAAAGAACTTTATTTTAATGACGCATATTTTCATATTCCCCGGGATGAATGTTAGGAGAAAACTTTAATGTAAGATTCAATATTAAAACTTACTGTTTAAATATAAGGTTTATTATTGCTTAATCCCTAGCTGCGTACATGTGTGAGTCGTATATCTATAGAGAAAACCTTGTTATAACCGCACGTGTGTTAGTTTTTTTGATAAAGAAAGGGTAACGTCATATCTCGATGTTGAATTTTTACCTATGAATGTGACATTCGGCGGAATAAGCATATATTGGTGTGTGTGTGCGATATGTTGGGCGTAGGGATGGATAAAATTGACAACCGAAATCTCGGATCCTTATACTAAAAATTATGTAATTAATTTGTTGTCTTTTCATTAAATTAGCTCTTCCCGCGTGTTAATTTATGATAGAATGAGCGATGGGGCACCACATAACTGGGGACTGACTGGCCAATGATGATTGATAGATGTTCATGACAACCGGGACCGATGTCTTATCGTGCTTTCCGAGGCACGGTGAAACACCACCCTCCACTCTTCTTTGTATTAAATAATATAAGAATTTCTTGGTCCGACCTGAAATTCGAACCCGAGACCTCTTGATTGGCCGTCGCATACGCTAACCGCTAGACCAACGAGGCTGTCACTTACGAGGTACCCTTACCAATTCGGATATTTGAGTGACATATCCGAATTCAGAAATACATCGCGGTACATCACTATTTCCAAGTGCGACTGTGTGCTGTCGTATTTTAATAATATTCATTTTTCCATGTCAGCGGATGTTGGAATTCTATGAAATTCTCGGCGTGTAAACCAATATAAATGTTATAATATACGAACATATACGCCCATCACGTATATAGACGTCTAGTATTATGTTAAGTGGCTTCGTTTTATCATTGTATCAATATCATAAGAGATATTGTATGTACCTGCTTATGAAGTTATTTCTTTAAAGTTGATTGATTTCGTATCAATAGTTGATGTTGATATTAAATACGAAGGTTTAACTAATATTGAGTAAACATTGATGTATTGAAGTAGATGGGTAATATATAAAGTCAAGACGGGAGTAGAATAATCAGGGATATTGCATTGCTAGATTTTTTAAAACTCTAAGGCCGATCACAGGTTCCAGATAGCTTATCTGACAGATGGTTTGATACTATTTATATGGAAGATACGACAAATATCTGTCAGATTAACTATCCAGAACTTATTATTATTTTTACGGGAATTAACGCGATCACTATTTCAAGGTACTACATACCTCTGTTTTGCCTACATAGGCCAAACGAAACGGACTATTGCTGAAAGGGTCAAAGAACATATCGCTGCTGTGAAGAACCGACAGACGAGCAAATCGGCGATTGCAGAACATGCACTCGATGCAGGCATCAACCACTGGATTGAATTTCACCGCACGCAAGTCCTCTCCACCGAACGTCACTTTTATTCAAGAGTTGTACGTGAAGCGATTGAGATTAAAAAGCATAAAACTTTCAATCGGTAAAATGGTTTTAAATTATCTACAGCGTGGAATCCAGTGTTAAAAAACATACCACCTCGCTTTTCTGCGCAGTCGGATAAACACCAGAATAGGAACACATCGGTTTGCTTACAGAATAGGGACCCTGTTAGTGTGGTATGTGACGGTACATGGCGAAACAAAAATATCAATAATATCGAAAATGTGCGGGTGGATGAAGAACCTTCGACTTCACGGATTCGACGACGGAGGGCGTTGCGCCGCTGAGCCAGTCAGCCTGTGACCACGGCCAGTGCAACCTGGTCGAAACGTCAGGCAAAACAGAGGTATGTAGTACCTTGAAATAGTGATCGCGTTAATTCCCGTAAAAATAATAATAATTATATCATGGAACGCGAAAGTTTAAAAGTTAGTATCCAGAACTTGTCTGTAACTGGTGATACAGGGCCTAAATATGACATCAAATCTATGTGTAAAACTACACTAAAATTTGTGTTTGTGGTGTAAGATTACTAAATACTGATAACAATATAAGGCAAAGTTGGTAAATATATTAACTCAATACGACATACAAATTTTATAAACATAACATTTAGCGATGGGCCGAATAACCGTTGGGGTAAACGAGTTCTTGAGTGGAGGCCGCGTCTCGGCAAACGTAGTGCTGTGTAGGACGTCCACAGGCCAGGTGGAGTGATGATTTGCGCAAGACGGCTGGCAGAAGCTGGATGCGGGAAGCCGAGGATCGAACTAAGTGGCGTGCAATTGGAGAGGCCTATGTCCAGCAGTGAACTGCGATAGGATGATGGGCCGAATGTGGTTCCAACCGAATACGAACTTCGGCCGAACATTCGGTAAAAAATCAAAATTCGGCCGAAGTTCGGCCCAAGTTCGGCCGAAGTTCGGTTCTTTTTATACCGCCTTCTCGATTGCGACAAGTCCTAACTTGTTTACGCGCCCACTTGGATTATTGGTGAGTACATACATACTTTCTTTTTTTTTCTTAAAAATATTTACCTAAACTATTCGAAGTATTGAAAAAAATTTTTTTCGGTCAGTTAACGACAGTTCAAACGATTTCAGTTACGAGCGACATGTGGATATGCCTCAAAAATAGTTAGGTTTTTTGAGTTTTACAGTGCAATGGCTTGCAGCATTCTAGCAGAATTTTTAAGAAGGAGCGAGGATATTGAAACTTCGAGCAGTGACGATGAAGTTGTCCAGACTGTTTTTAAACAAAACAAAGACTGCACAATCTTCCTTATAATCCAACAGTGAAGACATTCACAGAGCGTTCTGGACGTGCTACGAGGAACTGGCAGCAGCAAAACTACCTAACTACCTGCAACCAGAAATCCGATTGCAGAACTAGATAGATATCTAAATGATAATTTGCTATCCAAAGACCAATGGCCTTATATTTGGTGGGCTAAGAGTAATGACAAGTTCAACCGACAAGTTCCTCTTCATTAATTTGTTAGCACGAATATTTCTATCGTCAGTATATTTTAAGCAACTTTTCTCAGAGATAGGATATTAATACGAATAAAACGTTAGTGTTTTTTCATCATAACCTGTCCCTAGGCAATTCTTAAATACTAGTAGGTGGTAATTTACATAATTTTATTTTTTATTGTGATAAAAGTAAATTAAATAAAGGCTGGATAGAAATTTGGAATTCAAATTTATTTGTTTTTAAGATAATATTGCAGTATCAAATATAAATTGTAGGTAATAATTATATTATTTGATTAAAAATAATTGAGATTTTTTCATTATTTTTCTCTACCGAATGTTCGGCATTTGAACCGAATGTCGGCCGGATACCGAAATTCGGCTCGAGCTGCCGAAATTCGGTTGAACCGAATGTGAAACGAATTTCGGCCCATCCCTAATAACATTACGTAACAATTTTATTTGTCGCGATTTCGTTGAACTGTTACCCCTTGGGTTTTTTTTCTATATTTCATAGCAGTGATGATGATTTTGCCCCTAAAAACTGTTCGTCTAAATTATACATTTTACTTAAGTTACTGCTACTTAACATGCACATGTGTATTTAGACTATAAAACTACGCATGCTTCATGTACTTATATCTCTAAAAAGCTAACCGGTCCAGTAAACACGAGACAATTGTCTGTGACTAAAGACGCATTATCCTACAAAGATTCGATTTTGTTTCGGAACAGAGAGTTGAATTTTTGTGCAAATGTATTATAATAATTCAAAATATACTATTAGTTAAAAGTTAATTTTAAGTTAATTTATTAATAAAAAAGTAGAGCTTTAAAACGGCAGTAGTATTATCCACACGTAAAATATTAAATTAAAGAAATTAATGACTGACCGCTCATAATAAAGAACAGGAAGCAAGCAATAAATATAACCAGTTTTCTTTCAACATAGTCATTTATGAATGCCAATGGTGTATTTATCACAAACATCGAAGTTAACCCTAAGTATTAAGTAAAAGTCAGTAGTGAGTCATGTTCAATGCTCGATAAATAAAAGGAAATGTCTGGTGTTGCCTTACGAAAAACGTTATTGATGGTGGAATGTCAGAAACAAAACTGTACACATTTATAGTGGCCCTGAAATTGTACGCCCCAGTGCGGAGCGTTTCCGTGTGACGTAGGGACGTCCTGTGACGTTCTAATGTCGATAAATTGTCGATATAATTTTATTAAGGAAAACCTAACCTTAAATAATTATATACTTATATTATTAATTAAACTTAAAAACTTATGTGTACAATCCAGTATTATCAGTAAGTACATCATGAAATATCAATTTAGAACTTTTTTTTTTAAATCTTATTCATGTTAATTTGAAAGAGATAAACGTGTAATTGTAATCAATTTATTTTTAAACAGTTGATATCGTGACAGATTAATAACATTAACTATAGTCCTTGAAATATAGTTTGATGTCTGTTACAGTTGTCACTAGTGTCACTTTAGAACTTACAAGGCACATTTCATGGGTGAATTTTTATATTTATTATGCCAATTCTATCACAAATGAAGTAGAATATAAATTCTACTTTATTTTTGATAAAACTGGTACATAAAGAACGAAACCTAAGTGATACAAAATAAAATCGCTTGTTCAAAATTACTTAGTCGGTTTCGTAACTATCTGTCAAAAAGATCAAATTATATTATAAGGACTGCAGTGAATATTGAAGCATCTCTCTAAAGCTTTTAAATATCTTATAAAATCTTATTAAATAATTCGTATTCTACATTTAGTTTTTTTTTTATTTGGATAAGGGCAGCTCAGAACCGACTATTGCGTCTTTCGGCTGAGATGAAAGTGATGATTTAATTTAATTATTAAAGAATGTCATTTAACTAGAACTCAAGTATCAAAATATATGTTACTTTATTTTTATAGGGACTGTTAGACAATTTATTTTAACTATTCGAAAATTAATTGCAAGCGAACTGTATTACGTTATTCACATCAAATATTAATTGCGGCAAATATTATGAGTTTTAGATAAGCACCAAGTTCCTGTAAGAAATGGCTTTGGCTAACAAGAAAATTATTATGCTATTACCTACTACTATGATTAAATATGTATCTTACTAAGTTCACTAAAACCTACATAGTTGTAATCAGTTCACATTAATGTAAAGTACCTAAGTAAAGTTTCATGTTTTTTTTTCAATTTAATGTCCTATAAAATAGCGCCATATAATGTCTTAATTAACAGTATAATTTACATACAGTTAAAGGCCGCCATTTCTGCTAATGTAATGTTATGATAAAAAAAAAGGTTAAATTAAATGACAGGTTTAAATTATTACATAAATCCATGTCCATACTAATATTATAAATTCGAAATGAACTCTGCACATCTGTCTGTCTTTTACGAGGCTACACCGCTACACCGATTTCCATAAAATTTGGCATAGAGATCCTTTCTTTCTTGAGGAAAGACATAGGTTACTGTTTACTACGATAACCAACCGACCAAAGACAAAAGCTAGTATTGTATAAAAACTTACCCTTTCCAGTAATTAAGTTAAGAATTTACACGTTGTACAGAAACCGCCTCTTAACGTACTCGAACATAATATCAGTCATTATTCAAGTATGTGCTACAATTAACATGTTAAGAGTGGCGATCTAAATCAACTTTACGAGGTATGGTTCCTTTGTTTTTGCAAACAGTTTTGCATTGAACAAGCCCATAATTGCATCGATATAACCTGCGTCTATATATTAACCAACAGTAACAAAGTATTCGTATTTATTAATAAATTTACAAGTTAAAACTAATAGGCACGTTACATTTATAAGTAAATGAAAGTTTAAGAAAGATACATAAATTTAATTTTTAAATAAAGTCCGCTTCCAAAAAGTTGAGAGTACCCTTTTCTCAAAAAAAAGAGTTAAATAGAGCTCAAGCGATAGTCGAATTTCACATCATAGGCTTTTAGCAGTTCAGTGCTAATCTGACCAGACGGGTTGGTATTGGGTTTGTTTCAGGTTTTCCCTCTTTTAGCAGTGATGTTATCCTGATCCTGATAGTTTGTTCCCTTAGTCGGCTCTTACGACACCCATGGGATGAATAGGGATGGTGACATTTTGTTTTCTTAATCTGACCGATTACGGATAACGCGAACTTCAACCGATTGTCTTGTTTCTAAATTTGACCTTTGCTTTGAAGCTTTGCTTAAACAGTTCTGCTCCCCAGGATATGTTGATAATATAATGTAAATAGACGACAGTAAAAAAAAAGTTTAAAAAAGTATAACCAGACTTTGAAAAAACTTTTGATAAAATTAATATAGCTTATATCACCCGGTCTGTTATAACAAATCTGTTGACACCTCATTCATTAAAATCAGTTCAGTAGGTTAGGCGCATGCAACATACAAACATATAGCGACTTACAAAAACATTACCCTTGATTTTGGCTTCGCCGTAATCGGGTAAAAATTACTGAAACCAAACTTTATACCTATGTTGACTTTCTTAATAAAATAATATCTTTATTTACTTAGAATATCTATCACTATTTATTGTATATCATTATATTGCTTTTTTTTATATACGGCCCTGCCAAAATGACTCTACTCTGACTGATAGAAAGCATAAGCAGAATCCAAAAGTGTTGGTCACCATACTCATTGCGAATGCAGAGATGCATAGGTAAATGGTTAAGATATTCATAGTTAGTTATTAAAACCACCGTTTTAAACTTTCTCGGTCCTATTTTTGGATAAGCATTTATTTATTACAATTAATATTAAATCTTTATATTATTTATTAACAGTTTTATGTGTAAAATACACTTTTTTACAGTGCGAGGTTATTAATATATACGTTTGTAGGTACCTAATTGCATGCATATGCAATGCATGCCAGTGATTGCTACCTATACATGCATAGCAAGAGTCACTCTACTGAGAAAATTTAGATTCTTTACATATTTTAATTAGTAAATCTACTTCTTTTTTCAAATATATAGTTTCTTTGCTTTTTTTCAATAATAATTTGTTTCTTTAAATTATTAGGGGGAAGGAATGCTGCCATCTATATGGAACTCACACAGTGAATTTAAGTTAAAAATAATTTGAAAAGAGTAATCAATTATATTAAAATAATATAAGAATAGTGGAAAGCAAATGTACTATAAAAACCACAGTCAGATCGAAACTTTAGATCATTCAAAGACTAGTTAATATTAGTAGTAGTACGTAAAAATATGATGAAATAAAGTATTTAAAACCAGCAAATTATATATCCCAATAAAAAGAAATGCATATATTTTTGGGCCACCTCATATCGATAAATACACGTGTTTTCAATCGATACTGTCCCCTCCCTACTCAAGTCAGGATACAAGACATTTGTTTCAGTAGCTACCCGATTTCACTCTTTCTGGGGTAGCCGAAATAAGCGGCGTGCTAAATCGACAGACAAATTACTTGCGTTACTATACTCCTAGCAGTACTCTACTTCGCGTCAATGATTAATAGATATAATGAAGATATCTTAAAATAGAAAGGGAATAAACTATCCATACCTCCATATTTATCTATTCTATACAAATAAATAAAATTGGAGTGTCTTTTTGTAATATTAAAATAACTGCTTTTTACTAAATGCATTTGTATGTGTACACGATACATGCACCAAATTTTTTTTTACAATTTTTGTCTGTTTGTTCCGGGTAATCTCTGGAACGGCTTGACCGATTTTGACGGGACTTTCACTGGCAGATAGCTGATGATCTAAAGAGTAACAAAGGCTACTTTTTTAGACTAATTTTGTCCCGCGGCATTACCTACGGTACGACAATAAGCGGTGTTCCGCGGGGTTGAGCTAGTTACTAACTAATATTTATCAATGCCAAAAGTAACTCTGTCTGTCTGGGTCTTACGCTTTAAGGATTAAACCGCTGAATGTTATTTGGCGCGGAGATAGGTACCTTGACTTGATTCTTGAGGAAGAACATAGGCTTCTATTTACTAATAAAACCGACATACATGCAGGCCAAGCAGCGGGCAAAACCTAGTAAAGAAATAAATAGTAAAACATATTAAAATCCTTTACTTTGCGCATAAGAGTATCAATAAAATTCAAAACATCTAAAATAGTGAAGCTACTTCCTCGATATATTTGAAAATGTGGGTTTGTTGTGGCAGATTTAACATGTCTAGCATTATAAACTTTTGCTTAAAGAACATATGGCCGGTTGGTACGACTGGAGGGGCACCACGTTCCCACAGAAAAAGGGTATGAAACAAGTTCCTTTTGCAACTCAAACGAGTTCACTCCTCCTAAATCAGTAAGAAAGGGAGTTTTGGTTCTGGTAACATTAGGTACTTCAAAGCAATGAAACAAAAGCCTAATACCGATTCTCTGTGAGAGTATGATTTCTCTCGTCGAACCAAAACATGGCTCGAAGTACCAAGGTATGGCTAGAATTATCAAGTTTCACCCACAGTTAGAATTTGACACACACATTTAAAGAAAATGATTTGTGGCTGTACTGACACTGATGATAGTTTAACGGGGTCTGTTTTAGGTAAAGTGAAGACCTGTCTAGACAAAACCCGCATATAGTACACAAAAGAAAAAACAATTCAGTATGTCAGCTTATGAAGTTTGATGCCTTATCTGATACGGAGTTTTACAATCGGACATTTTCTTGCGTATCTCGATTCTCGAATACATTTTGACTTCTAGACGGAAAATAATATTAGATGAAAACTTGAAAGCCCTTTGTTTCGTAACCATTAAATTCATATTTATAATTTAATAGTATCGTATTCCATTCCTAAACAAACTACTGCCAATGCACCAAACATCGAATGGGCTAGCCGACGTTTAAGTTTTCCGCTTCCGGAGTTTAAGCTTGACCAATGGCAGAGCGTGAATACTGCGCTCATACGTCTAGTCCAATCGCGAGCCTTCATTGGCCGCGACCTCCGCGCCATCTGCATCGGCGCGAAGAAGTAGAAGAAGAGAAGAATTCGCCGGCGCACGGTGACCGTGCTATCGTTAACAATTAATTACAAGAAGGAACATACTCGATATTTTGTGTGTGTGTGTGATTGAGTTATCCTAGCCTAGGCCTAGGAAATAAACTATTTTAAAGTGAACCACGCGACTCGAACAGGACGCGTCGTGGACACCTGCTTTTGCAGTACCCCAGGTCAAGAAGAGGCGGACGCTGCCCTAAGGTAAGCTTTCATCTTTTGGTGGCGGATTCTTGAGCGTTGCAGCCCATCTCGATAAATCCATTACCGTCGGCTGCTCCCAAAGTGGCAGGAGACGCCTTTCTGTCACACCCTTATTGCAAAATAGAATTTTCATATTATATTTGCCCGTAGACCCCATCAATCGGTCTGCTGCCCATTAGAATAAAATACACGGAGCAAACACAAATGCGGTACAAATCCCCTATTCGTTTCAACCGTTCGTTCACGTAAACTAAATTTCCCGATAGTGAATGGTTCCAAGATGGCGGACCCCATGTGCGGTATGTGTGTGTGTGCTTGTTATCCAGTCACTCTTTCTCGCATATTTCCCATTCGTTTTGACAGGCGATACGGACTTGAGGAATAAGGGGTTAAGTGTAAACGAAAAAGGCTATTTCACATTCAAGTAATCGTACATTTCTGGTTGTTTTCTGGAAGTTTGGATAAATGTTTAATAATATGCTAGTTATAAGTCTTTAACAAAGAAAAGTAGTAAATTATTATTGGTTTATAACAATGAACTGATATGTAATATTATTAATTTTAAATGAGGTGTTTACAACTTGAATATAAACAAAACAATTTTCAAATTTAAACATTCTAATTTAAAAAAAACGGTTGTTCAACGTAAATAGCACAAGCGTAAAAAAAGGAAAAAAACTGTTATAAAATCTTTCCATAATTATTTTTTAACAAATTCAAATAACATTGAATAAAATCTATAAATATGCTGATTATGACTAACTGAATAAGTGCATTCGATTCATATTCAATCTCCACAAATACGACCACGTGTCTACTTTACGTTCTCAATTACAATAGTTACCTATTCGCCAGCGCCGCAGTCAGCGAGCGCTGACCTATCTCTTTTCGTTCTTCAACTCCCCATCTTCACCTACTTACCTCGAACCCTACCTCCGTTTCTTGTCCTCGAACCACGACAGAAATCTTCGCTTATCAAATAATTTGCTTCTTTTGCGTCCCTCTCACAATTCTGACTTCGTGAACTCTTGGTTCTTTGTGCAAGCAGTACTGCTATGGAATACGCTCCCACTCGAAATCAGGATGTCAACTAATAGTATCTCATTCAAAAAGAACGTCAAGAACTATCTCTTGACGCGATGATGGCAGGAAAGTCTATGTATATAGTAATATTTAGTATACAATCTAGTACCTAGTCACAGTGTACGAATGTAAAGTTTATGTAATGGTGTGTATATTGTATGTACTTAATTATATATATATATATGTGTCGGAGACACAAGAATAAACGAGAACATGAATCACAGATACAGCCAATCTGGACTAAAGCCAAACACTAATCACTACCAAACGGATACGAATTAACTTAAACACCATCAGCAACCCCCCATGAGGGGATTGGGGCAACGCTCACCCCTCCGCGATGCCCTGTGGAATTCGCCACCTAGGCTAGTAATTCCCCCACTGATAAATATCGCCTCATACACACAATATAAAACACAGAGATACAATAAATCACAAATCAAATAGGTAATAGATATGGTCGTCGCGAGATCTGAAGAGAACTGTGTCCTGTTGCCGATCGCGCCGCTTTATATAGACTGTTCCGTAGTGTTCGATAGAGGCAAATGTTTGTATCACTTTTATTATTCGGATACCCTCATTCCGACACGGCCGTCCTGACGTATTACACGTCCTCGTGTGATGTTGAAGGCAGTGCATCATCATCATCGTTATCCGCAGAAAAGAAAGATATTTTTGTATTGTTCGGCCACTCCTGACCAAGGACATTGGGTACATTATTACATTTTATCTTCTGTGGAACAACTTCATTTAGGACATTAAAATAATAAGCTTTTCGTTATCAAATCTGATTGCTAATAGACTTCTCGCTACATACTAAATTAATAAAACCAGTAAGTAGTATCGCAACAGTCACCTCACCGTTTATCGCGTTACACATTTTTGGATTATTAACAATATCTAGATGGCCTCTTATTCTACCAATTTCACCTTTCCATGGCCACCTCGCCTTTCAGTGGCCACCTCGCCTTACAGTGGCCACCTCGCCTTACAGTGGCCACCTCGCCTTACAGTGGCCACCTCGCCTTTCAGTGGCCACCTCGCCTTTCAGTGGCCACCTCGCCTTTCAGTGGCCACCTCGCCTTTCAGTGGCCACCTCGCCTTTCGCAAAACTTAACTAAACTTTAACAACCACCACGCTGATAGGATCTCATATCTCATTATAGAGACTACTCGCCACACAATTACAACTCAATTTCATTCCATTGCATCAGCATTAATTAACCCTTGATTATCATCATCAACATCAATAGGGACTTGATCTTCGGGTATTTTCCTCACTATTATCAATGCCAGACAAATCTACCTCCTCGGGTATATCACTTAAAGGAAACTCTCGTATACGAACGCAAACGCATTTGTAGATTCTGTTACCAGTTAAAGATTTCAAAGTATAACGATCGCCGTCGAGCTACTCTACAATTTTAAACGGTCCTTTATATTTAGGATTTAACTTTGTCTAATTTCTTTCTTAACTTTGAATCAAAACTAAGTTACCGAGATCAAACTTTACTAATTTACACTTTCCCTATCAAATGTCACATACGTGTACACACAGTATCACTTCTGCCATATCTGACCTCACTGTCTGTTCTGTCTCAATAAAACAGTACACTACTGAACAGCAAAAGAAAACAGTAACATCGTTATTAAAATCAAAACATAAAATAAGAACTTTAGTAATTGACTACTGCTGCAAATTCTCAAAGCAATACAAATAAATAGTATCGTAGGTCATCCCTGTGGCCACCACAAATGTAACAGTTAGTCATCCCTTGTGACTACCACACGTATATCTGCCAACTACATAGACATGCCAGCCACAATCACCCGCTGCTGGTGAGATAGCTGACACCAAATAGAAGGCGAACCAGCGGATATATTGTTAACCATATCAGTGGGTATATATACCCTCTACGAAATTCATAGAATGATTTTTTTTTCTTTACTGAAAACACCGACATTTCATCACAAAATAAAATTATAATTCGAGTCACAATTATCACAAATTGGCAAGAATAAAAATTAAAACGTTAACAGCCACAATCAAAGATGAACCCGCTTCAAATAAAAATCACATCAAAATAAGAAATGAATTTAAAAATTGAAAATAAACAGCATGTGCAGAACGGGTAATTCAATTCACCTCCATCACAGATATTCTGCTATGATATAATACTACACTATACTTCCGAAATCGTCTACCTTTGTACCGATGTCACCAATAGAAACGATCTTATCATTTCAAGAACAAGATTATTTTCGAAAACTGCAACTGAAAACCTTAATGCAAACAGATTCTCATCCTTTTCTTTAAATAATTATGTCGCTTGAAATAAAGCAATCGTACACTACATGAAACAATAACCACACCGAATAAATCTGGATTAAAACTGTACATAGAATTTCGATGTTACAATAAGTGCGGGCATTACCTACCCTCAATGTTATTGCACTATATTGTCGTTTGCCTAGAAATTCATCTGACAGAACTTGTCTTATTGAAGAGCATTCAGTACAAAATAAAAATAGTACGACTCACCAGATTGGAGTTGTCCGTACATACCGGTTACTTCCCAGTTATCGATGCGTTACTTTTACTACCGCACGCTGCCGCTGTTGTAGGCCGCACGTCTCACAAACCGTTCGTACGCGAAAAGGCTATACCGACACTGACACTATGTGCCCGTAGTGACACCTCGTACGATTTTCAAGCGGAGGGTAGTTCGACCGCTCGCCGCGACTGACGATCCGTTACACTCTCAAACGTTGTGGGCAAATGAGATTCAGATCGCACTTCTGATGTCGGAGACACAATAATAAACGAGAACATGAATCACAGATACAGCCAATCTGGACTAAAGCCAAACACTAATCACTACCAAACGGATACGAATTAACTTAAACACCATCAGCAACCCCCCATGAGGGGATTGGGGCAACGCTCACCCCTCCGCGATGCCCTGTGGAATTCGCCACCTAGGCTAGTAATTCCCCCACTGATAAATATCGCCTCATACACACAATATAAAACACAGAGATACAATAAATCACAAATCAAATAGGTAATAGATATGGTCGTCGCGAGATCTGAAGAGAACTGTGTCCTGTTGCCGATCGCGCCGCTTTATATAGACTGTTCCGTAGTGTTCGATAGAGGCAAATGTTTGTATCACTTTTATTATTCGGATACCCTCATTCCGACATATATATATATATATATCCATATTTCTTTATGTATATGTGTGTAGTTGTATTATATTAGTTTATGTCAGTTCTAGATATTTATTGACAAAATTATTACCTCTGAGTTCCACCACAGTGCACCTACCTTACAAAATTTCTATATCACCCAAAGGTTGGCTGGTACAGAATGCCTTGGGCATTTAGCCCGCCGATGTACAAGTGTGCATGAATTTTTAAAATAAATAAAATTACAAAGGTTACAAGAGGGGCTTTTAAATAAAGATATCATAAAAATCTTCAAGAATAGCCTTTTAATCAGTCTCGTACTAACGAGAGTACTTTATTAGTCAATAGACAAGTGCTATATTATCGCTAGGTATATACAGTAACCCAGGAATAACAATACCATAGCAGGTTTATAGTAGACACATTTTCAAATAGCCCTTTGTGAGCGAAGGCTGTAAGAACACAACTCCCCTAGGACTTCTCAAGGGTTGCTTGTTAGGCGACAATATGCAGGCTGCGGATACCGAATTATTATTTACTATGCTTAAACGATTACACGACATTTCTGTGGAAACGATTGAAAATTTCAACTATTGTCTGGATTTATAAGAAAAATGTCGAGCTTTACAAATAAAAAAGTTTTATGAATCGAAAAAGTCGTTTTCCGAAAATCAGTCTCTTCTGTCTTTTATCTTGGATGCGTGAAGCTGAGGATCGAACCAAGTAGCTTGCGATTGAAGAAACCTATGTCCAGCATAGGACTGCGATAGGCTGATGATGATGATATCTGGATTTCGTACGAATAGATTTGGCAAAATCCGAGAGAAATGTGCTTTATCACAAATTAACGTAAAAATATTTGTACGCAGCAACCTTATTACACCGAACTCTGCAATGAATATCTGAGTATACAGTAGTAAGAATTATCATTAAACTAAATCCCTCTTTAAGTAAAAGCTATTCAATATCATTCGTCCATAGTCGGAGGGACTGATAGAAACCAATTTGTCATTATCGGTTCAGTAGTTTTGGAGGTGGGGGAACTTTGCAGTACATACAGTGTCAATCTTATTACCTTAGCTTTTGATCTTTAAATCTTGAGTATTCTTTAGTTTTTTCAATATTTTGAACTGACTTACTTAAAAAAGGAGGTTATTAGTTCGTCTGAATATTTACTTTTGGTGCGAAATAATAATTTCTTTTTAACCAACTCGCGGCAAATAATAGCCTATGTGTTATTCTGATGTATAAGCTATATTACTGTAAAGTTTCATCCAAATCCGTTCAGTAATTTTTGCGTGAAAGACTAACAAACATCCCTCCATCCATACTTACAAACTTTCGCGTTTATAATATTAGTATAGATGCAATCATTGTATAGATGGTTGTGTTTATATTAAACGTCAATACTACTTCATTTAACCATATTTTTACATGAACTTGTATTTCATTTGTTTGAAAAACAAATTAAATAGCAATAGAAGAGGCCATGTGGACTGCAATAAACTGATGATGAAGCCCTTTATCCTCAAAGAGCTTCATCATCAGTCCATTGCAGTTAAACAGCGGCAACTCTATTGTGTCGCTTGATTCACAAGTGTTCAAGTAGTGTTATGTTCTGAGGTTTCAATGAAACACGTCTTCAGGATTGACTTGGTTTATTAGGGTTCACAGTATACACAATGTAGTCGCTTAGCTATTCAGAATCAATCTGCTGTTCGACCTCGGACATTCGTCCATGACAGACTCTAATGACGTACACTTAACTTACTAAATAGGGATGCGATACGACATCACAACAGTTATCACTTAACATCAGGTGACTTATCTGTTCGTTTACCCCCATACCATAAAAAAGTTATGACACTCATAATTGTGGCATCAGGGGTTAAAAAATGTAGTTTCCAATTTTTAGTCAAATTTTTGAGATAACGGTGTTAATTCTGTTATTGCGTCACTTCACTATAATTTCTCTAAAATATCTTCAGTTTTCTTATTTCAGTGAAGACATTACCAAAATGCTAATCTTGCATGTATGTGAATACATACAAAATACAGATAACGTCTATTTTTTAGTGTGACATTATCACACTTTGAAATTTAGAACGTCGTTTGGCATTACAAAGCCAGTTATTAATGATTTTAGTGCGGTTTAGAGAAACTCTATAAGCTGCACTAAAAATCATAAAAAAAAAATGGTTACGCACAACAAAATTAGCAGCAATATTAAATATATTATATCTTACTGGCTAACCTCTGTCCACTTCGTTGGGAGTTAAAAAAGCATTTTCAAGTAAATCGAATACCACGAGAAAGACTTTTCATTTTATGGGTTAATATATAGCTTACGTTACTCACAAATAATGTAGCTTTCTATTGATAAAAGTATTTTTAAATCGGTTTAGTTAATTCGGAGATTATCCCCTACAAACTTTACCTCTATATAATATTAGTACAGACGAAATCTCAAACTACATCAGTTTTCCACCGGCTACCTAACATTCTTCTCCGAACGACATAAAATATGACGCTGCGAAAATATAAAACGTGAAGGGGTAGAGGGTAGCCGAGGGTAGCTACCCCATCTCATTGTGATGCGAGATACATGACAAGTGTCAAAATTTACTAGAAAAGCGAGTGCAAAAATCGCGAACGTGAAAATATTTTTAAAATATAGATTTATATTATATGGTTTTAGTTATTACATAATTTTTGTACTAAACTTACTTAATTAGAAACTACTTCTATACAAATAAATAAAATTGGAGTGTCTGTTTGTAATATTAAAATAACTGCTTTTTGCTCAATGCATATGTATATATACACGTTACATGTCCTACCCAAATAACAATTTTTTCAATTTTATTCTGTCTTTCGCTGTGTCTGTCTGTCTGGCTAATCTCTGGAACGGCTTGACCGATTTTGACGGGACAGTGGCAGATAGCTGATGATGTAAGGAGTAACTTAGGCTACTTTTTTTAGACTAGCTTTGCCCCGCGGCGTTACCCGCTGTGGTTGTTGTACCACGGGTAGCACCGCGGGGCTCAGCTAGTATATTATATATTTTAATTCTTGTGTCACGTTGTTGCTCCCGATTAACTCCGAAACTATCTAACCGATTTTCCCTTTAAAAAAAATATGTTTGCCTAAACTTGAGTCTCTACCGAACAAAAGTTTTCAATTTTTGTGTTGTCAACACGCGTTGGTGACAAAAGTTTCTGTAATTTCCTTGTGTTGGCAACAAAAATTTGATGGCAATTTTTTTTAAGTGTTGCAAACACCTGTGAAATTGCCAAAAATTTTGGTGGAGACGCGCCTTAAGATAGGATAGTTAACATCACGCTTAGACCAATAGGAGTGAAACATGATTGAAAAGAGACGACGTTGCGGCGGTCATCTAGCAAAACTGTAGAAACTACCTTACTACGTTGGAAAACTGTTTTAATAACTGTCTTGTCCTTCTTTGTCAATAATAGTAATAATAATTAATTTTAGTACACAGTGATGATAAGGTATACCTATTGGTGGAGACAATCACTAATCACCCAATACCTAAATCGCAAACCAAACCTACATTCATATTAACTTAAATAGTTCCAAGAGAAATACAATCCTTAATAAAACACTTTACAAAGACCAAAATTAAAACTAAGAAGCCTTTTAATATACATATACAAATCATACTATTTCAACGACGAAAACGACATCATCTATCATAAGAAATCATTGCGGTATTTAGAAAATCGCATGATATCCCGCAATTCAACCTATCCGACAGTTTATTACCCCACAAATGATCCCAATTTAATCATAAAGCTATCAAAGGCAGTAAAATTAATCAAATATAAAACGTAAATTACATAATCACGACATCGTCCTACTAAATGTAAGCGAAATCACCCCTAATGTAACAGTTAACCCACTAACCGAGTTGCTAATAAAACACCAATTTAACCTTGACACAGCCCTAGTTAGTATGCACAGCTTTTCTTTTAAAATCTTACGTATTAATTTGCGAACTTCCCCCAACAATTCAAAATGAACCCAATTCCCTTCACTCTCAGTATTAAAATCGCATCCCGAACTGAATAGATACAGCTTCGTTTTTCAAAAATGGAAAATTCTAACATAATATTTCTGAAAGTTATATAATTTTTAATTTTAAACTTTTAACTTCAACAATAAAGTATAATATCAATAACAAACGGAAAGCACATAAGACATTCTAAATTTGATCTAAGTTATTTAGCACGTGGTTCTCGTGACGACGTTCACAATTTGAGTATAAATTAGAACACTTATCTCGTCGCGGTCCTGTCTTCCTTTTCTTTCTTGCGATTGCTTGAGAATAATGTTTTCTCTTTCACTCTGCATATCAAGCCAGCCTAGGGGTGACACTCGCATCATGTACGATTTATCGATATTTCAGATAAAATTCGTACGGGGTAGCTTATGAATAGTGAAATGATAAACGTTAGCAATTTAGAGGTATAGACTATTCCAACTATATAAACTAATAGAAGGGAAAATGATAAGGGGAATATTCTGAGAATCCGACATATAAAACATCTAGGCATGAGGCGTACCGTGAATTTATTGAGATGTGAAAATTTTGTTATCGATAGTCGATCCTTTTTTTATCAAGCGCGCTCCGCTCTCATATTTAATTTAGCGGCGGAAGCAACAGGTTATTAGCACGGAGCTTTCCCGCCTAACTTTCCGGGCGTTCACTTTTTAAATTCCTCTCTTTCCTTTTCTAATTGGATTGCCTTCTCCCTTTCCCGTGAATGAATGAAACTTGTTGCTTGCCGAATCATTTCGCATTTATTTTAAGACTTTTAAATGTGTGTCATTGCATCGGGCCGTCTCGTGGAGCGGCGGACCTTAAAATCGATTGCTACTCAATTTGATAAACCGTTGGTGTTACTTTGAACCGAATTTTCCTATCCCTATTATCGTTTAACCGTAAAACTTATTTTAGCGTATAATTTTATGCATGAACGACTACCCTTTGGGCGTAAAAATTAACACGTTCGATGGTTAATAATTTTCCACTCATTAGTTCTATTGAACTTCTTCTTATATTTTGTCATGTTGAATTAATATTTGATCATGATAAAAATGATGAACGATAACATTTTTGTATTTAGAGGTGGCGCGGATCTGACAAAAGAACGAGATATAAAAGGAAATCGTCTAAGCGATATTGCCTACTGGATACAATATTTCATATTGTGACAAATTGCGAGACGAGTGTACATATCAAAATTCACATTTTAACCACGCACAGCCTATCTACACACGTATAAAATCCACAGTCATACGTGAAACGAAGCCCACACCATATCTTACTCTCGAACACACGAATCTACATACATACATAAATATATTTCTATTCACCACCCAATACATTTTATCTATGTTACCGTTGCCTTACTAGAAATATTAACTATTCAACAAAGACACATGACTTTCAAATATATACTTAAATTTGAATCTTATGCAGAGGGAATAAATTCGAAATTGGACTAACGCCTCACAGGCGGTTCGTACTACAAAGGTGGAGAATCGCGATCGAGTCTCACGAGGTATTCTCAAGGGGTGAGCGTAGTTCTTGCGCTTAGATATAAAGAAAGGTAGATACTTATGAAATTCGAAGGAAAAACCACCCTTCCCTATACTTACACAGCGCAGTCGATTCGGTTTTCGCGGAGGAAATTGTAGCGTAGTTTGAGCGGGACACTCGCTCACCGTACGCCGCATGGAGACGACGATTTTCTCGAATTTCCTTCGGGACGCGTCGCTTCCAAATTTGACTTAGATTTTTTTTTTGTTTAGTGTTCGAAATTTGAGTGACGCGAATTACTTTTTCATTTAACTTTTTTTTACCATAGTTTGTTCTTTTACTTTTATTGTGTAAAATATGGTTAAAATCGGGCCGGTAAACTGAATTTTATAACTTCGCGGGTATCATGAAGGTAAGATTATTACTTTTAACTACTCATAAGTCCTTTGTAGAGGTTTTAATATTATATTGAATATACTACGAGTATTACAGGTTTTATTTTACTATCTTCATATTGTTTTACAAGTTTTTACTCGTATAGCACTACTTGAAAGTTTTGTACTTATTGAAGTTACAACTTTTACGGCTCAACTAGGTACTATTAGATTTGCTTCACTAATGAAATAAATTAAATACTTTGTATTTACTAGAATTCGCAACGTCCATGAATTTCTTTGTAAGAGTATATTTAGATACATAAGTTACTTTAAATTTTTTGTTAGTGTTTTTAAATTTTTATTTATGAGACAAACTCGCCTTGACCTTTCATATTCATGCTGAAACTTACCGTGAAGTTAAACCATAGCTAAAAAGGTATTTCTTTAATTATTTATTTTATACTAGCTGTTGCCCGCGGCTCCGCCCGCGTGTATGCCGGTTACCGCTGCAAATAGTAGCCTATGTGTTATTCTGATGTATAAGCTATATTACTGTAAAGTTTCATCCAAATCCGTTCAGTAGTTTTTGCGTGAAGAAGTAACAAACATACACACAAACTTTCGCCTTTATATATTAGTGTGATGTTTTTTTTTCATATGTAATTTTTTTGCAGAACGAACAATAAATCATGCCACATATTGTTACTATTTTTCATTATCATGTATCTATTCTAACTATAAAAACTTATTGAAGGTCATTTCTTAGATATATCGAATTCGTTTTTGTCAAACGCATATTTTATTTGAAGACGAGCGAGTAATACCGATCAGTAGGTACCTACGTTTTCTTGAAAAGAGCTTTTTTTTGTCTTAGCTGCGCCAAAATGACTCTGCTCTGCCTGATCGAAAGCATGATTCCAAGAGTGATGGTCACCATCCTCAATAAGGACATTTGGAAATGTTGTGCTATTTACTAGGATGTCGCTGGAATTTAAGTTGGAATTAGAGCTAACATAAACATGTATATGAGCATCTATCATCGCCGAATTTTGTTGTTTCATAGTGCAACATAATATGATGACAGAATGTCAAGAGAATCACTTTTTCTTTATTAAACTTACAACGGAACGTTCCGTAGAAACCCACAAATGAAATAAAGAACCGTGAATTCAAAACGTATTCAACGTAACTATCTTAATTCACCACGTACCTAATTATAGTGTATAAAATACCGCTAAGAGGTTCTATTAAGACAATCATGCCTACTAATTGAGTATTCATCTACAATGATACGGAGGCGTGACAGGTGTCAAAAATGACAGTTAATGACGAAATTATTTTAGTTTTGGAACGGCTAAAAGGCGGCGTGATTTGAATGTGGAACAAGTGACATTTAAGAACAGTCATTGAGTCGCTATTAATGTTAATTTCATTGGGATATTCTATATCGGTTTTAATTCGTTAACAGTTAGAAAATTACAATTAGTGTCAAGTGCGTAGCCTCATTATTAGGCACCATTTTCTTTTGGGACGATATATTCGGACGGAAAAAGTAAGATTAATGTTATTAACTTCTGTTCTGTGATTTTATACTCACTGGTAGAGAATTTCAGTTAATATTATTTAATAACTAACATTTGCCTGCTACTCCGCCCGCGTGTTTGTCTGTTATCGCGTTAAAGTGTAGCCTAAATAAGGACATATGCTATTAATTTACATATGAAGAAGGCCTAGGAAGAATTAAAGGATCTCCATGGTTAATTTCATTCGAATCGGTTCAGCAGTTTAGTCGTGAAAGCATAACAGACAGACAGAGTTGCTTTTGAATCTATCTATACTATTATATCTATACTAATATACAAAGCTGAAGTTTGTTTGTTTGAACGCGCTGATCTCAGGAACTACTGGTCCGATTTGAAAAATGATTTTATTGTTGGATAGTCCATTTATCGAGGTAGGCCATATATCATCACGTTAAGACCAATAGGAGCGGAGCACTAATGAAGAATGTTACAAAAACGGGGGAAAATTATTACGCTACGGGCAATAGTAGACGTAAACGAGGTTGCGTGGGTCAGCTAGGTTATAATATTAGTATGGATATGGATTTACCAATTTTATTACACAATTACTAAATTAGAAAATAAAGAGTAACGTAAAAGTATTACAATAGTACAATATACGAAACTGTAAGTTTATTTTAGTTCATTACACTCAGGAAAAAGAGAAAACTATGGATAGGTACCACGATAATCTCGTATTAACACTAGGCACCGCATCCCGGATTTGCAAGAAGCAATTTGTGAGTGGCAGCAATCCTATTTAGTGAACTTTTTTATACCTTTGCTCCCTACTCGATGCTTTCGATGTGATTTTTATACTTAGTGTTGGGAAATGTGCCTGTAATATAACTAAATAACGAGTCGCTACGATTTCGAATTCCGAAATTTTCTCACGAAAATGATTGTCCAAAGGATTTAGAAGGAGATTAGTAAGTTGTAATCATACATGGAATTTAACGATTGTTTTGTTCTTTATTTGATAATAAAATAATTATCACCGACGACGTTAATATTCATATATAATAAGAACTATACAAAAATACTTAATGTGAATAAAAGTTGGCATAATTAGGTGCCTATCGTTCAACTGGCGCATTCTATACTCACAAGAATTTATTTCCTATATTCGCTATTTTTGTCTATTTAATGCTACTTTACCTATGTGATATTGTGCGAAGAAAAAAGAAAAAAATATAAATTTTGGAACACCAAACTCTTTTGATGCTTCAAAATTCATAATAAATTTGGTAAATGGGGTTTATTCAAACCTTCGATAAGGCTCCAGAGTAAAATCGAACGGAACATCCATCAAAAAATAATGTCGAATCTCCATACATTATACTATTGATGGGGTGAACGACATATAATTTATATACCTACGTTCGTATCGTCGATAGTTGGTCCCACCCCCGTACCTTGCGACCCTCAGACGCACGTATACATAAAACATACATGTGTGGGTAGAGTTGAGGACAAAATCGATAGGGCTAACTCCTTTGTAAACCAACGACTTGGCACGATTTTTGAACGTGTCAAATTCCTTTTTTTTCTAATGATACAGTGTTTTGCAAGTAAGCATTTTTTTTCGAAATCTAAAAATGAAATGCTAATTCGAAATATTTTTAAGAAACCATTTTGAAAATGCATTTTTAGCATTATTTTTAAACCAACGACATGGCACAATTTTGCATGGGTATGTTAAATTTCTTTTTTTCAAATTACAATGTTTTGCTAATCTGTTAAAAATTTTAAAAAGGAATGCATCTAAATTCGAATTATTCTTTCAACAAACTATTGTTTCACATGTATTAAAACCGAACGAATTTTGAAAGAGTCAATTTTTTTTTCTAATGACAATCCTATACCAAGTCTCCACCGAACAAAAGTTGGCAACTTTTGTGATGTCAACACGTGTTGGTGACAAAAGTTTCTGTAATTTCCTTGTGTTGGCAACAAAAATTGTCAACAAATGTTGGGATCAGTGTTTCCGTTTTTGGCGGTAAACATCAAAAGAATACGCTTGTTGCTTGGGAACACTGAAATTGCCAACAATTTCAGTGGATACGCGACTTTATGCAAGCAGGCTTTTAAATCATCTAAATTTAACATAATTTAATAACAATTGTCCCTATACAATGCATTATATCTCTATTAAGTTCCTTCCTTCCTGTCTAGTGTTATTTTTCTTATTTAGTTATTTAGTTATATTTAGTTTAGTTATAGAGGTAAGTAGCTGTTTTCGCTGGCTTGGTATACTAAAAATTTGCTTTCGGTGGACCCTTTTTTTCATGTATATCATGTAACTATCATATTTAAAATATAAAAATAGTATATATTACATGTAATAGATTTTAGTAGAAAATGTAAATATTAGCATTTAAAATTATTTGTTAAGTTATTTACAAAATACCTTAATATTTTGATTTCAGTGGTATTGAATTCGGTGTTTTCCGTGGCAATGTGTCGACCTTTTACTAACTTTTAAGACCGTAAATCATAAAATATTTATCTTGTTCTAGTATTGTCATTATGTCAGATTCTAAGCAAGGTCACTTGGCTAAGAAAAGATTGGCCAAGACGTCGGAAAGCCCGAATCAAGAGTCATCCAGAACTTTACGCAATACACAAGGAAAAAGACAAGAAGCGTTATTATGAAAGGTAGAATGAAGGAAAGCCTGTTAGTGAATTAATTCGTCGTTAACAACGCATACATAGAGAGAGGAGTACAATATCTTCGGACAAACATAATCGGGAAAAAGGCTCAGAGAGTTGAAATGCCTTGAAGAAGATTTAATAGTCATACCAGAAGTAGTCGATACAAATGATGATCCTTTGATAACTTCAGAATCCCAACTAAAACTTTTGTAACAACGCCAATTAATGCCACCGATAGTAAGGACTCGGCATAGCACTCAATCAAGTTCCTTCAGTGATTTATTACTATAGAGTCAGTCAATAATTTCATCTTCTTTAACGCAACGTATTAGGACTTATCGAGAATTGTCAGTACCATTGTGTCCATCTAGTGATGCCAGTTTTGCTTCAAACTCACAGACTGGAGTTGCCAGCTCTAATGACTGATAGGGAGTTGCCTTTGACTCTAAAGGCTAATGGGACCAATCTCGCCCTCACACCCACCACTGTAACTCCTGTACACCAGGATCAACAGCAGTGACCCACGAACACACCGAATTATGACACTCGGCAAGTCCCAGGGAAAATAAACTGTCTTGGAACCCGCAATTTTTCCTCGATAACCGTTCGCGAATAGATGGAAAGAACTTGTAAAGAACGCCCCTTAGATGATTCGTCCCATCGTTATTGCCTTTCATCCATGAGGTCGTTATAGACATTGGACTGCTGGACCGGCTCTAGAAGCTAATAAAAAGCCAGATAGCAAAGTTATTATACGTAGACTTAAATACCGCATGAATATTTATGTTATTTATATATCTTGTATGAATTACAGAGAAATGTAAAGGCCCCACCTTTTTGATTTAAGAAATGAAGAAGTAGGAACTATACACTTAACTTTTATAAGCTTCATGCCAAAGTTGATTGTAGTAAGTTTATGTAACGTAATAAACAACGTGTAAATGTAATTAATCAAATTATTGTTTTCTTGTAATATATATCAGAAGTCCCATAACGGTATTAGTTTTGCTTACCTGAAATTATAATAAAATACTTTTTTTTTTTTTAATATAGAACTACCATGTAAATAATTTGAAAACATATTTAACATTTTTGATTTCGGTGAAAATAAAGATGATTTGGTGGACGCCATTTAAAAAAAAAACTTCGTTCATCCAATAAGAGTGCCTCCAGTACAGATATTTTCCAAATAAAATATAGTATTTGAATTTCTTACTAATACATTGAAATTTGGAAAAAAAAATTAGCCACCGAAGTCAACTGAATAATGAGTTAGGTACCTACCTGAGAAATACCCATAGACACTATTTTGTTAGTAAAAGCACCATATAACCATAACATAATCAATTATAAATATGTATATTTTTATACACATTTTACCCACGACATTTCTTTACAACTTACAATTAATATTGTTATCAATTGTAAGTTGTAAAATAAAATAATAAATATAAATTATAATAACGCCCCTTTTACACTGTAAGAACACAGAAGCCAGACTATTTAATTATTTTAAAACAACTTAACGTCAATGTTTTTTACACATCTCAGTAAATTTATCGCATGCCCAAAGGAGGAATCGAACGTGTAGTTATTTATTTAACGGTGAAGTAGGATCGTAAAATTTTATTTTGTTGTTTATATTTCAAAGATGCCTAATAAAGGACTGCTTTAATCGACTGTGATAGCTACCGGCGATTATCGGCAATTAAAAAAAATCGATAGTTCTAGATTTAAATTTTATAAAATTTATTGTACACAATTCTGACTTTATGGCTAATAAAAATATTAAATTGTCTATGTCACGGCACGCCATTAGGGTCGTCGTTTAATCGTATCCTTTTACATTGTAGTCCCGTTAATTAAGATCGTAGTTATCTGTAATAAAATTATTTATAGCGTGCTTATTACTTTACTGTATTTTCATCGGTAAATGTGATTAGACATCGTTATTCCTAGCTTAATAGTCTGTTATTTGTCTCTTTACGACGGACATTTTGAGTTCTTTAAAGAGTGTTTATATAATATTCAATTCTCTACTTTATGGTTAAGTTATTGATCACCAATAGTTGTTCAAATACATACGCATATACAATAAACTAAAACACTTTGATATAGGATTCGGGGGTAATATTATTATGGCAACCCCACCCCCGTGTTGTCAATCGATCAAACATGTGCAAACAGTATAGACTTATGAATTTATAAAAAAGGGCCTATCAATTCCTCCATCATCAAATAGAAACACACCTTAGTTATACGTTCGTAACATTCAATTTGCATTGTTTTGTTACCTCATGCCCAATGTCTCGGATTTGCAGTTTGGCTATATTTTCTCCTGTATATAGGAGTCATAGGAACGGTGGTAAATGTATTGACAAATATATCCAGTTACAGTTTCCATTAGGATATTGTTCATATCAATTTATGAAAGTACTTGAGTCGCGATTCTGAGTTTGGGCAACGAATGGGTAAAAACTTAACCCTCTAGTGGTAATAAGAAACTTTGAGACCTTTCGATAGTATTTTTTTAATTCATTTTGTTTTTATATTAGGTAGGTAGTTAGGTTTTAATGTAAAAAATCATATATTGGCATTGTAAGTTCTCTAGAAAATTTTCTAGTTAGAAATTTTAACTTTATGCTTATTACAATAGTACGTAGTTGTTCGAATAGTAATGAAAATAATAAGACTTTGTATCATGTAAAAAAAAAGTTAACAAATAATTAAATTCATTAAAATAGATAGATAGAAAACTCTTTATTTGTACACGTTTTACATATTTACATGTGCTCTCTGTACATAAGATGACCAATATATTACATGTACTCTCTGTACGTAAGATGACCAATATACCATGTGTCCCAAAATTCAACGATAAGCGGGCGCCAAAAGGTAGACCTGCTCATGAGTACATAAGGAAAAATATTAAAAAAAATATACCTAGTTTTGTTTTTAGTTACAAGAAAAATTTAGAATTTCTTTGAAAATTTACACCCTTCATTTTTTTTTATTTATTTATTACGTAGTGGTGTCCATACTTTTTTTTTACAAGACCATGAGTCAAAGTACACTAAGAGTAAAAATATTTCAAAATTGTAGGGAAAAAAATTATTTTGAACGTTCTTGTGTAAAAACTGCGGGCAATTTGGTGTTTTTAAGAGTTGTGGTGAATAGTAGCAATATCATGAAAGGTATAAATTTTCAAAGAAATTCTAAATTTTTCTTGTAACTAAAAAAAAAACTACGTATATATTTTTTATTATTTTTCCTTATGTACTCATTAGCAGGTCTACCTTTAGGCGCCCGCTTATCGTTGAATTTTGGGACACCCTGTATATTGTAACGTACAAAGGGTGGCCTCATTGCCAAAAGCAATCTCTTCCAGGCTTCTAAGGGTGATATAACTGTATAAGAGTTCAAAAGTGCATTTTAAAATCTCGGAAACCTGGTGTCAATCTATATCAAAATCGGTTTAAAATTGTGGACAGTAATTGCTTCGAAAACAAAACTATGCATGTTATTATATTTATTTCCATTTAATTAATAAATTATAATATATATTTTTTCCTTACATTCATAGTAATATTATAAATTCGAAAGAGACAAAGTTACGACAGCAACTGTCGACTGTCAGCAGACATGTATTGAGACATGACATGCTTTCATGAAATTTGGCATGTCCATACTTTAATTCTTGAAGGAATACATAGGCTACTTTTAACTACGATAACCGACGTACACGCGGTTAAAACCACGGACAAAACTAGTGACACACAAAAATTTAAAATATGATATTTAATTATATGCCATTTAAGATATAACTCCTTTTCCTATACATGTTTTCAAAAAAAAACTTCAAACTTAATAAATACATTTGGTCTACAAAATTAAAAATAACTGGTCCTTTATTTGTAGTATAATAAATAAAATGAAAACTTAGGGGTAGTAAATCGTATATTTATAAGTCATATAACCTTTTAATTCCTAGCGGCTGTCAAACACAAGACTTTTAACGATGCAAAATGACCCTATTTTACATAAAATCCACAACAAAGTAATAAATTTTGTAAAGAAAGGTATCACTATTTATAAAACATTAAAAGGTGCTACTTTTCAACCGACGCAATCAGTTAGACGATAGGCCATAGACTATGGCTGATAGCAATCAGAATATTCAACATGGCTATTACTATAAATTTTTCTTTACCTTGCTAATTAAACACCGTAACGAATAAGTGCTGTAACGAAGCACTTTCTTATTTTTAACAAACTTCCGATAGCCATAAAACTATCAGCATTTTTTCTATTGCTCCGATAGATAAATATACTTTTTTTTCATTTATTAGGTCTATTTATATCGATAAAATAATTTATAACTTGCTTTGTTTCTCCAAATAGATAAAGGTTATCGGTTTATAATAATTATTAAGTAGATTAATAAAAAAACATTTGCAAAATTTGTTTGCCTGTAAAAAAAAAAGATACATTATATTTGGTATCAAACTTTTCAATTCGATCAACAAATAAATATAAATTAAATATCAGTTTTAAAATTTATTAAAAAATAACCTCATTCATATTGTATGTAAAGTTAAAAGGCAGGCAATAGTGTTCACTTCATAGTGTAACTCAAAACCTTCATTTGTTATTGGTTACGTTGTTCTAAAATTATTATTTTTTCCGTTTAAAAGACAACTCCCGCATTAGGAATAACCATCCTGTGTCGCAGGGAACTTTACAAACATACATGAAACGGACACAAAGAACACCCAGACTCAGAACAACCATTTCTGGTTCCCACAAAGTGTTGTCCCATGTGGGATTTGATCCCACAACGCATGGCGCAGTAGAAAGCGGCGTGGCGACCGCTTAAACCACCAGGCCAACCGTGCAGTCACAAAATAGCAGTTATTTATCCCTTTTTTTTATGGAATAGGCAGGCAAACGAGCAGACGTATCTCCTGATGGTAAGCGATTGCCGCCGCCCATGGACACCTGCAACACCAAAGCGTCACAAGTGCGTTGCCGGCCTTTTAGGGATGGGGGGGGAGGTAGGGGTAGGGGATTGGGGTATGGGCCTCCGGTATCCTCACTCACTCGGTGAAACACAGCGCAAGCACTGTTTCACACCGGTTTTCTGTGAGGCCGTGGTATCACTCCGGTCGAGCCGGCCCATTCATGCCGAAGCGTGGCTCTCCCACGGTAATATTATAAATTCGAAAGTAACTCTGTCTGTTACGCTTTCACAGTTAAACCGCTTTACCGATTCCAATGAAATTTGACATGAATATATGTATTTTGATTCTAGAGAAAGTACATAGGCCGCTCTTTACTGCGAAAACGCTATGGGCAAAAGCTGGCCGGTGTATAAATTCGAAAATGGCTACCAAGATACGCAGTCTCAGTTATGTTTTGTGATTTAATGAATGTTGAATGGACACTGTTTCGATTATTTAGTCTCACACACAAAGGCAATCTAGCACAATAAAACAAACAAAGCAAATATTTTATATCAAAATAATATAAAAACCCAGGTACCTTCATAACATACACATAGATGTCGCTTGAAAAAATTTAAATTTCAACTGTCACTTTACACGCATGCGCACAACACACCACCTTAAGACAAATCATTCAATTATTTTTTAAATTAACAAACTTCAAAAATTCGAACTTGGAACACGTCTGAGCACAGTTGTAGAACATTTTTGAATGCGACCTACCGACCTTTATCTCACGTGAATAAATTATAACCATTTTTGTCCCCTCTCGCAGCGAAAGGGTTATTTCTATAGAAATCTATGGCTCGTGAATTTGCATATAATTTTTAGTTTATTATTTATATTTGAAGGGGTGTGTTGTGTTGTAGGGTTGATGAATTGGCTGCATTAATAAGGATTATGGAGGTTTGTCCCGGTACGTGGAGATAGTTACGTGCTGTTATCTGTGGCGTGAACTTATGTGGCGCGAAATGTAACGTCAATGTCGGAACAAAAAATTTGCTCTGAGTTTTTCTTATATTACTTAAGTGTATATTTCGAAGGTTTATAAGTTTTAGCCTCATCGGTGACCCTTTCTTAAGGACCAAACCATTTTGCCGTCAGGATCTAAGTCGGACCAATCGTCCGACCACTTTGAGACCCGGACTAAGTTGGTCCGGATCTAAAATAGATCGGACCTCCTGTTCAAAATGTGACCAATGTAGCTTTTCTTTTTTTATGTTATCTCTATCTATGTTTATTGAGAATTTAAATAACATGCTGCCAACTGAAAGACGTAAACTAAAAATAACTCATTAAATTAGTTAGGTTACCAATTATACTGTCCTGTAGATACATAAAACAATAATATTTTATTTATTATTAACAAAAATATTACACCAGAAACATTAACTTCAAAAGAAGCTTTTAGAAGGACTTAACCGTGTGAAACTATTAAACAAATGTCTAACATATTCATGTCCGTTATTATTAACATTTATAATAAAAGTGGTCCGATCACATTTCTTATTATCTATGGTTATTAAAAAACCCACAATGGGTCCGATGGACCGGAAGTAGGATCTTTTGTGGCAGACGCTCAACCCTTCCGGTGAATCGATATCTTATGCTTCGTCTGTTCTGTGACCCTAATAATATCTATAAAAGTATTGTGTATTAGAATAAATATTTTTGATTTATAGTGTCTTAGGAAAAGAATAGTTAAGTTTCTAAAATATTACTTGATCTCTGTGACAGTTGGCCACAAAATCGATGAAGGAACTTCAAGCAAACACCTACATTTTCATTGTTTACGTGAAAGTTTCATTCATTACAAATGAATGGCAACCTATACTAATATTATAAATTAGAAAGTAACCATACAATATTTATTGGTCTGTTAGGCTTCGCGGCTACACCGCTGCAGCAATCTTAATGAAATTTGTTACTTTGGCTACTATTACCGTGTTAACCGACAAGCACGAGGGCGGAACCGTGGGTAAAAGCTAATACATTATAAATATAAAAAATCACAACTAAATTGTATCACAGAGACCTATAATATAAGGACTATGGTAATATGTTCTGTGCACATTTTAAGGAAAAAAAGAGACGCTTTTACATACAAACTTATTGATAATAAATTTTTGATAATTATGTAATAGTCAGTAAGTATTATGTTTCGATGGCTACATTATTTGCTAGCTAATTCCTATATGTCTCTTTCTGTTTATGTTCACTGCTGCGCTGCTAAGGGTTGTAGCGAAATAAAAGGTACATTGCTGTACATTGTATTGATTCTCAGTAAATAGTGTAAATACTCTATCATATCTAGTTAAGAAACTATTATAATCTGACTGGTAGTTCCAAAGATAAGCACATTTGAAATAACTGACACACAAAACTTCAGCTTTGTCATATATTTAAAGAAATATATATATTTATAGTAAGAACGTTCTCGAACCTTTGAATGTCAACAAAAAATTACGAACTCCATTCTTCACGTTCTATAAAAAAAAATTACGTTCAACAGAAACACAAGTAATTTAAATCAATAATGTTACTAATTAAATACCTCTCTATAACTTTAACAAAAAACCCGCAATCCTGACAAGTTTTACTCAAATATTTGCGCGGCACAAAAAACACAATGCGTGCTATTATAGGCAATCATCGAAGTATCAAAAAAAGGTAGCAAAAAAAAGCCACTACAGCGTACCAACAAAACAAACATTTCACGGGTTTGTGGCAACAAAAAAAAACTCGTGTCTATGCGCTTCGGTAAGGGCTCCTATTGTGCAGAATTTGACTATTCTTTGTTTAAAATACTGATTTATTGGCTATTAAACCCTTTCTATTAATGTATGTATAGATAAATTTATGCGTATTATTCCTTGTAAAAAATGGATGTTATATTTTATCTGTGGCATAACAAAGGTTTTTTTTTTTATTAATGAAAGGGGTACGTAAGCGCATATGTTTAAGATCCATGATACACAACAGTCTCAGATGTTTTTTTTACAATTAAGTAACGTTTTAGTTTTAAACAAACGTTTAATAAACCGTTGTAAATATAATGACAGGTTACATCAGATATGAAACTGTCAACTGGGTTCCTGTTTTTTTAAAAGATGTTCTTTGATAAAAATAAAAACAATGTTTTTCAAGAAATTAATCTTCTTATATATAAATTTCTCGTGTCACAATGTTAGTTACCATACTCCTCTGAAACGGCTGGACCGATTTTTATGAAATTTGGCGTGCATATCGGGTAGGTCTGAGAATCGACCAACATCTATTTTTTATACCACAATTTTTTTTATGGCAAAACAACGTTTGCCGTATCAGCTAGTATTTTTATATATTTAAATAAGTCTGTTGTAAATTGTTCATTAACAAAACCATAATATGTATACATTAATTTTAAAAATATTTGTTAAATTGGTTTCGCCCTAGTAATTTTCTTTTTACTCACATACGGTATGTAGTCACTTTTCTACAGAAAACGTATTCCATGTTTTATGTATAAACACGAATTTTGTGATGATTTAATAAAAATACCTTTAAAATTTATAACATTTAGTACAAAAAAACGTATAGTGGTACACAGAATCTCCTCCATTTTGAAGTTGGTTATAAATAAAAAAAGAAATCTACATAATACTTTTATGATTAATACCATTTTGCACAAGTCCTGGCCATTTCAAAGAAACGTTCAAAATTGACGATACAATTTAAAAAAATCCCCCTATAAACATAATGGAGGATAATAACCAAACTTACAAAAACATTTTACCAGGTGGCCTACTTTCAAAGGCAATCCCTGACAACTTTCACCTATTCCCGTATAGGAAAACGAGCTACAAAACTAACGCCCCTGAACTGAGTAAATGGCGTGAAAAAAAAAGTAATTTTCATTCATAAAACCATTTTCTTGGGAGCGTGCGATAAGAACAAAGATATACAGTCGATAGAACCCCGTCTCTTTCTCGCGCACTCATTTTTAATGCACTTTCCCTGAAGAGGTTCTTTTTATGCTTCTTTTAAGAGTTGCAAGAAAGTACTTGGTTATTTGAGGTTTTCTTGTCTTGGGAATTTTCACTTTTACGCTGTGACAAAACGTTTATTTCTTAATACTATTAATTTTTAACAGTAATATTCTAGTATAATGCACTCTTTACAAATATGTAAAAAATAGAGCAACAGATAATATTAACTTTTTTTTCAATAAATTTAAACTGTTTCATCTTAACCTATTTTTGGTCTATGTCTATGAGTATGCCACTCATGATTTTTAAATATCTGTCATTCGAAATTTAAAATTATCGAGTGCCAGTATCAGTAGCATTCAAAGATCACAGGACATTAGTCGCATCATGCACACCCAATAAAGTCCTATTTAAATAAACCAATCAATTGTAACGATTTTGAATATCGAACTTAATCCCTTGAGTGGTACTCGTTCAAAGGGATGCTACTGTCCTCATTGTGTCCTTATAATTTATTGTCACCGTACAAAAGTGGAGAATGTTCTACATTTTTTTTATTTTATTTAATGGGTCACATTTTTAACAGTGATTTTTGACTCTTCAATGGTTGTGAAAGCTTTAAATATGTTTGGTAGATGAAGAGATTATAGTCTATGACTGGTATATGCCTTGAAGCGTATGTAAATTCTGTATGTATTGTAGAATAGTTATATTAGAAATGAATTTATAGTCTCAGGACGATTTTGAATAGTTTTCGGTTTTATTAGCATTTAGGTACTTTCCAATTTTCCATGCTTAAAATACGAATTTCCCATTGGTTGGTATTATGTCTAGTTGAGTGAGGCTAGGACTTCAGTTAAGTAATAGGAATGCTAGATAAAAGTTTAGCTTCCTTAACATAATATAATTTCGTTAAAATATCTTAAATTAAAAGCAAATTGTATTTTACCTAAAACTGAATGATTGATTTGATGTTTTATTCTTTGAAACCCACTATTACTTGAACAAAAATTGTTTATGGTGAACATAATGTTCAAACAGATCTCTGAGTTGCCAAGTTACCTATTAAAAAGCTACCAAAACATACCAGTGTTACTACATACTTATTCGAATAATACCAATATCTAAATATAAAATTCTCAAAGGAAATATACTCGGCAACATTGAAATGCAAAATAAATACTCTCACATATATCCACGTATTTCAAAATGGCCCATAACAGTACCTAAAACTTCCCAAAGTACGTTATAAATAAAATAATGTATTCACGAGGTGGATGCGCAACTTACGACACCGAAGTTCTGAAACCACTCCAGAAGTCGGCAGAAACTTTCTACCAACAATATATTTGTCTGCCCGCCAACCGTATGTCGGTTAAGGCGTAGGTATGGTAGAGAGCGGAGCGGGCTATTAAGCGGATGGCGGAATCGTTACTATCATTTTCTTGTACCACTGACGGAATGCCACATTTTACTGCTCTATTTCTATCTAAAGAAACACGAGATGCAATAAGTGAATGAAATCTCTATAGGTAAATTAAATACTCTAAAACCTAGATTTCAGGACTTTTTAACAAACCGATTAAATAAATGCATTTCTATTGATTTTTACTAATAAATAGGTAGATTCTGGATTATCAATTTTATCACATCTCCGAGTTTCCATAGAAAAACTGTATACTTATTGTGTGTAGGATTTTTTACAAACGTATCATGATTCTTGAAATTTTATTAGGACCTAAATCTGGGTCTTTTAAGATCACAACAGTAAATCGCAGCTAAAGGAAGGAATTACACTGAAAAAATCCGCTACTCGCTCCGCTCAACACTGTTTTACACTTTTTATAAAGTCAAACAGACAGACACCACCGGACTTACTCCTCCATACCACTTCACGCAAACAATTTTTGCGACTCAACTTTAAATATAATAATATTTCTTGACTTTTCTCGGAAAAGTTGGCCATATACCGATGAAAAATATATTTTCTTTTTAGCTACGTTATTTTTCGATAACGGTTTTATGAGAGTCAACTGATTTTTGGGGAATAAGAAAATTTGGTGTTGATTGAAAGTTAGTGGGTGCATTAAGAAGATGTAGTTTATAGTTGAGATAGTATAGTTCTTGTGCCTCAAGTCCTAAGAGGTAAAATAAATTAGGTTTCTACTCTAACAGTTTTCTGAGTTTAGTTTGTTTGGGTTTTTTTAAGTAAACGGGTTTTAACTGAGTCAATTAGTTAAACAATTAGTTATAGAGCCATACCTAGTTAAAACCAAACAGTGGTTTAGTAACTTTAAAATTTAATAATCTTTTAAACAATAGGATTTTTCAGCCGTATGTCATACTTAAATTCATGAGCTTTGTGTAACAATTTAAGTTAATCATAGAAATGTAGGTACTAAATTATTTAAAGTAAACTTTTAAATATTTTTTTGGGTAGTTTAAAACTTACAATTTTTTAATTATATTGGCAGGTGACACTCATGTTTTAAGCTATTTATTTCCTTTATATTAAAGGGTCAAGAATTAAGGACAGGATAAAGAGAAAAATTAAACGATAAAGAATCTAGCCTATAACAGTATAATCGTGATTTAAGTACAGGGTTTTCATTATCCATACTAGTACCGTAATATTATAAATTAACTCTGTATGTATGTTTGTTACGTTTTCACGGATAAACTACTGCACCAATTTCGATGAAATTTGGCATGGATATGTTTTGATTCTTGAGGAAGGACATAGAATAATAATCTTTACCGCGATAACTGACATACTTTTTTTCATGATTTGGTATTCGGTATTCGGCCGAATAGTACGCATTATTCGGCCGAATACCGAATACCAAAAAAGTGGCCGAATAGGCCGAATACCGAATAGTAGCCGAATATTTGTGGCATCTCTATTTATAAGTATCTTAATTAAAATACTATGACATTTGGAGATGTTTGTTACTTTTACACAGATGGTAAGCATTGATAAGTAAAGACTCATTGAAGTGTGACTTTTGGCACTTCTACATGCTTCTACATCACATTTTATACAAAAAACATCTGATATACAAAATACATTAAGAAACTTATCTAAGATAAATACCCAATATGAGGTATCATGAGATTCTAAATAAAAAGAAAATGACAGTCTTAAGGACTGCCGATAGAAGTGAAAACTTATACATAACTTGACGGTGACGCGGTGACGATTTTCCCCTACCAAAAACAAGTTTTAACTTCGAAAAACTACTTCGTCATAAAGAAATAAATTCAAAAAATCATCTTGTCACTCGTAGATTGTTTCGACAAAAAAAAAATAGCTGTAACTTAATACACAATATGACAAAAACATATTCCACTTTATACAATTTCGTACGTCACAAAAGTACTTTACGTAACGTCATCCAATATTACAAAAACAAAATAATATTCTCACGAAAGGAGTATGGCGAAAAAAAAATTGAAACCTTCGTAAGGGAAAATAGTCTGCAAAATAAAGCGTGTGAGGAATCGAGTGTTTCCCTACTTTTCTTTGGGTGGCGTTTGACAAAACAACCCCCTGCCACCCCAGGCATATGCGAGTAACACATTATCTATCACGGAATAAGCCTTTTGTGTCGTGGAGTCGATAATCATGATACTTTTTTTTCTTGGACACTAATTGCATTGGTGAATTATTAGTGGTGTTCTTTTTTTGGATTTCTACAAAGTCGTTTGGGTGTTTTCTTCTTTTGTAGAGATGCTACAAAGAATGTCACACGAAGTTTAAATAAGGAAAAATTATATTCATATTATTTACCATTTAGTGATAAAGCAACTATATCTACACACATCAAAAGTGTCTAGGGATCAACATATATTTTTGCAATAACTTTTCTCCTGATTGATATTAATTAAAATTTTCTTTAAGGATTCATCAAATAAAGTGTTTTCGTTTGTCACAGTAACGATAAACCAAGTCACCTTTGCATTAATAAAGAAATTTGCCATTTTCCTAATAAAGGGATTTTTGACATTTGAACCACTAACATTAAAGTTCGAAAAAAAGACTGAAATAACAGTTTTCTTTAAAATGTTATTAGGTAACTTAAACAATTAATAATCCGTGTTTCTACCGCGAACACTAACAACACAAGAACATCGGTTTGGCATACTCAAAATGAGTTCATCCAAATCACGCTGTGGAATGGCCGCCCATGTTCGTTCTAACAACAAAAAAAGGTCTTCTTGCGACTGGATACCCTCCATATTCGGCAGAGCTCTTCTCTGTAGCATATCCCATGCATGCTCAATCGGGTTCAAGTCTGGCGACTGAGCAGGCCAGGGCAGGACATTGATGTTAGCTGCGGCGAGAGTCTGTCTTACAACTCTTGCGGTGTGCGGTCGTGCATTATCATGCATTAACTGAAATAAGGGACCAATTTGCACTTGTAGAGGAACGATGACGTCTGATACAATCGCCTCAGCATAAATTTGAGCGTTGAGGTTGCCTCTGATCCAAATCAACTCAGTTCTTCCGCCGATCCAAATACCCGCCCATACCATGATGGTTCCACCACTATAAGGATGGACTTCCTGGCAGGATTTTAATCGCTGTTGGCGTCCAGGGGTTCTCCAGTGTCGTATACGTCTTGTATCCGGTCTCATACCAAAACGAGACTCATCAGAAAAGCACACGAAACGCCATTGTTCTTCTGCCCAATTTCTGTGTTCAAGAGCCCATTGATATCGAATCCTACGATTGTGCATTGCTATAGGTGGTACCCGTAGCGGTCTTCGGGAATGAAGGTTCACTTCATGCAAGCGGTTTCTGACTGTTTGGTCGCTAATTAAGTTCCCTGAAGAGTGATGAAGCCTCACGGCTAACATCATGGCGGTTATTGTTAGAGCTCTTCGAGTTAAGATTTGAATGTACCGGTCTTGTCTCCGTGTGGTGCAGCGATACCATCCTCCATGGCGCTCAGCCATGGTACCAGTGCTTCGGTAACGTGTCCAAAGTCGACTGATAACACTCTGACTTGTATTCAGAGCTAAAGCCACAGTACGTTGCCGGGAACCAGCTTCTATCATTCCCACGGCTCTGAGCATTTCTCCCTGCTTAAATGACGTCGCCGCTCCATAATAACGTTGGTTTTAATCAGTAGTAGGGAAACAGTAGCACTAATAATGTCTTCAATGCGTTGTATGTTTTTATAGGGAAAATATTGACAGCTGATTTTCATCTTTTACTCGAATTTGATTGACAGTTCCTGATTCAAATTATGAAATGCACCAAAAAGGATCCATATTAATTTATAAAATCATAAATTTATTACAAAGCCACATCTCAATCTCAAGAAATCCGCATAAAAATGCTTGATTCCTAGACACTTTTGATGTGTGTATATTATTTACTACTCAGTGACAACGAGACTACTTCCATTTTATTTTATTTTCACAAATTCGCTATCGATAATGTATATCCGTTGGGTATGCTGTCAAATAATGTAGGTATGTAGAGGCTAGGGATACCGGATCAAGGTGTTTGTAATTTTAAATGCTCTTAGCTTAAAATGATTTACTTACTATTACAAGATATAGTTATTACTCTGTACTGAAAAACCGTAACAGAAAATAATATCAAGTGGCAAATTTTCTTACATTCGCGACTCTATTCACTTTCCTGTCCGGATACAGCGCCATATGACACATGTGCGGCATAAAGCGAAGTATTGATCTAGTGCCGACTTCTGTAACATAGTGAGCCGGCAGTCTCGTGTTTCTTTCAAACAGCAAATGTCAGGAGGATGTTATGTAAGGTGACGCAAAGACATACCAACCGAAACAGAATAACGAATTCGAATAGTATTACCAACCTAACAGGGCTGCATTTATGTTCCGCATGTGTATTTAAATGCAAAACATAGTCATAAATATTTAAAAGGTTGTCAAGTAAACCGTTTTATTAACCGACTTCAAAAAAGGAGGAGGTTCTCAATTCGACTTTATTATTTATTTATTTTTTATGTTTGTTACCTCATAACTTTCGACTGGGTGAACGGATTTTGATGATTATTTTTATTTAAAAGCTGGTGCTTCCTGTGTGCTCCCATTTAAATTTGGTCCAGATTGAAGTTGTTTTTTTTTGTTAAAATTTGTGATAATTAAACCACAAAATGGTGGACATAAAACTTTCTGTTGAATATTCTCTAAAATACTAACGTATGACATCACATCTATTGCTAAATAGTTGAACAATAGGGAATATGCATGTCTTTTTTTTATTTTTTTATCTGATCTAAAAGTCTCCATAACATAGAAAAAAATATAAATAGGCTTGAAACTAATTTTCAAAGTGAAATTTAAAACACCCGACTAAATTTGAGCTATTCAAACGCCGCCATTTTTCGCGCGCTATTGACATAACAAATGAAATCATTGCCATTTCATGTTGTTTGTACCTATTTACAGTTTTGATTGCTATAAAAATCATGGAAGAAGTTATTTTTTTCTCACAAACACTACAACACAGTAGGAATTTCGACGCCGATAATTTCGATAATGTAAATTGACGTCACATTTCGTTTCGACCAATAGGACGCGTTTTGTAGGTTTGAATTTCCCTCCCTTAATTTTCACTTTTTATTTAATATTTTCTGGGTTTAAATAATCACTAAATAAAAAAATACTTTTTATGTATATTCTAAAGACAATAAAGAATCTAGAAAAAAATGTTTATGACAAATAAAAATTTTATGCATATTCCCTATTTGATAATAAAAAGAAACTCACACAGATTTATATTTACTGTCAAATTATATAGAAGAAGCATAATAGGAGAAGAAGAAAAAAAGTCGTAGAGGTATTCCTCTATGGCTGTTTTTTAATATAAGAATATGATAAAAAGTTGCACTGGAATACCTCTACGGCATTTTGAATTAAAAGAATATGAAAAAAAAGTCGTAGAGAAATTCATCTCCGACTTTTTTCGTATTCTTTAGGGGGAATATCCCTTGTTGATTTTCAGACCTATTTTCTTCTTTTAGACTCACAATGACATGACTTTCAATTTACATTTACGTATTTACACTGAATAGTACATCTTAACTATCTTAAATTACATTTTCAATTACATTTTCTATGTTTCGGGCTATCAGAAAATTGATCAACTTTTATCCCAGAATAACTAATAGTACTAACGTACTTATATTATTTAGTATACAGTTTATGTTAAGTTCTTTCTCTTTCTCGTGCTGTTGCCCTGCGTAGGATCCGTAGTAGAATGTTCAGATTGCAGCACAAGTAAATTTTTAACAAAATAAAAACCGACTTCAAGGTTCGACTTGATTTCTCTTGGATGTCATCATCAGATCTTAGTGACCTTATCATGTTTCTGCCGTTGGGATATCTCCTTTCCATTAAAAAAGAATCATTAAAATCGGTTAATAAACGACGAAGTTATCCGCGAACACATAAAAAAACATATACGGTCGAATTGAGAAGCTCCTCCTTTTTTGAAGTCGGTTAAAAATATACAAGCATTTTTGTGTAAAACTATTATGTGTAAAAATAAGAATTATTCATTAGGTACCTATAATATAGTGTAGCTATTTAATAGTGTAACGGGTATCAATTCTGAAATAACATTTGCACTACCAGTGGTGAAAACGGGTAGGCTCCGGAGTCCAGAACGTACGGCCACTACCTACTTCGGCTCATGCCTCTTGCAATCTTTTTAAAATGCATTTTCTTCATCTTTTCTAAAAGAACAACTTCTACAATGCCTTGTTTTACCTACTTTTTCCTAAGATTCATGTCACACACGTTTAACTTTTTTGTTCCATACATTGCGAGTTGTTAATAAAAGCCTAAGTAGTATTAAGTAGTTGTTGCATCTATGTAATTATGTTTTCTTTTTAATATTGAATTCTATAAACAATATATGTAAATACAAATACATATATATTTTTAAATATGTAGGTATTTCAAGACGAGATATTAGAAAAGGTAGCACTTCACCGACATCTGATCAGTAGATTTCAACGTAAGTTTTACCTGAGTAGGTATGTCTCTAACAATACTGAGAAGTGATTCTCACATTAATTCAAGTAGGTATTATACGAGTACAAACACATTTTAAAATAAACACTGATGAAATAAGTACCTATCATCCATGTTAGTAAGAAAACGTACTATGCACACAAAACAACATTAAATACTTCTTTTAAAATTTACACACCGCGCCAAGAAAATAACATACATAGTTGGCCGCCTGAGATATCCACAAACTACTCGGTGAAACCAATAAACGGCTTGTCATCCTGCTCTGATTGATCATCATTTTATGCACCAAACTATCGTCCTATCTCACTCGCACTGGAGGATTGCCAGCGATCCCCGCTGTGCGGTGTAGAAAATGTGGCGTTTCCGTTTTTATTTGAATACAGAATCGCGCGATAATGATGGTGTGAATTTTTATGCGCCGTCATAGTTCAAGATGAAGCCGAATGCGTTGAATTTAAAATGTGAAATACCAATCGCTTGTAGTCTGTTGAAATGCATGAACATGGCCACACTCGGAATTTGTTGTGTTTTTTTATTCACTTGTACTTGACTTATGAAATGTATAATGAAACTCTTTAAGTACTACTAAAAGTCAATAACTTGAGATTTATCAACCATACAGAAGTTAGCTGGTATACTTACTTTTCTCTACATTTTAAGCAATGTAAGAGTGTTAATGCACAGTCTTAAACAGTAATTACATATGACTAGTGAACTGTCAATTAACATTTATTTATCTACTTGATTTGGTTTTTATTTTAGTGGGTTATTTTGAGGATTTCGAAATTAACTCTAAATTAAAAATGTAGATTTAGATTTTAGACTTAATCCAACCTTAAACTTAATTTTACCCTTAATCTCAAAATCATTTACATTACTCGTAAGTTAACCGATAATAGCTTAGGAAATAAGAAAAAAGTAGTAATTTTTACACAGCAGAAGAAAAACCGTTACTTTCCGTAATATACGACTACCCACTAGGCATGCGGTTGACAGGCGGGCTAAAGGATTTATGAACGCTACCATGTACCGTTTGAAAAAAAAGTTAAAGCATACCGCGTTTCGGTTTGGAGCGGATCTATTTTAATGCGTTTGACATTCTTACTAAAAATTCAAATATAGAATAATTAAATCTTGCCATTTTAATTTTTTATATACGATTTTTTTTAAAACAAATGGAACTGACCCCATCTAAAGTGGGAAAAGGCTAGGAAGAAGAAATTAGATTTTTTAAACCTCCATAAAACAAGTATCTAATTAAATTTGGCGGCAAAAAAAACAAAACAAATATTATTCATATGTCCTAATCGTACCGGATCAATCGGCTTCAGTCAGAGTAGTAAAGTGCTGGTCGGTTTCAGCCGCATTAAAATCAGTGCTGAATTGCAAACCCTACACAGAGCCTAACATTACATATCTCAGCATCACATTATATACATACAAAAGCGAACTTACCTAGAGCTTAGTTACATAGGATAAGTTTTTTCCTGAGTCTTTTACAGAAGAAAATAAAGAAAACAAACCCATGTAAGATTTATCTTCTTACTTTTATTATTGGAATAATAGTGTGCAAAAGACATTTCTGTTGCAATTTATACGATTGTTATGATATGCGCTTATTGCTCAAAGCTATGTTTTTATGGTATAGGGGCAAAGGAACAGGTCCTCTGGCGGTAAGTGAAAGATGAACACTTTAACAAGTCTTCCAGTATTTATCGAAATTGATTTTAAACTTGATTTCCAAAAAAAAACTAAATAAAATACTTTATCACAGTTAATCACCTTTATATTTTTTCATTACAAAAATTAAACACGGTCAATATTATTATTATTCTATCTTTATAAAAAAAAAGAAACTGATCTGATAAAGAATATGACCTTCGCTATCCATACTTACTTGTGTAGTAATGTCTTAACAAAACTTATAATTAAGCAAATTTAACAAAGTCAAAAATTTAAAATACTAGTATACAATCCACAACCAAACAACCCAACAAAAGCATTCCCTTATTATATATTCAACCGTCCTAGTACTAGATTCGCAACCATTATTATGCAAAATACATTCCAATTAGCCTTGCTTGCCTCGCGGATGTGCTCGCATCTGCCTCCTAATTTGCCTAACAATAACTCACTATTCATATTCAACATACACCTTGACTATTGCTGTGTGATTTTCAAACACTTATGCGTGTTTTGTACGAGTTTATTTAGGGTAGTTTGTGTACTTGAATGTTTGAAGTATTTTTAGAAAGTTTCCATGTAAGTTTTTAAATATTATTTTGAAATACCACGACAGACGAGTGACTTAATCACTTATAAGTTTCGAATAAATCGTGACTTTTGTTTGTCTCAATAAATAAAGAAAAAAAGGTGTATTGATATTAAAGTCCTTTTAAAAGCCGGACTTATTTGCGCCAAAACAACATTTGAATTCGATTTTCCCGCTGATTTCATGATTTTTTTTCACCTGGCAATAATTAAGTAACGTTTTTAAACTTCGTGTGTCTTTTAAATCTCGACTTTACCCTGGCAACACGGCTTTAAACCGAAAACCGAAATATCTTTAGCGCCCATCTCTACTAGACATAACCCATAAACGTCATGGTACTAAACAGCCGCAGATAAGGTCCTTATTAGAGCTATTTCCACAAAAATGGCGGTGATAGCTTGAGCGTCATCGATAGCTGACAGGATGCTGTGCGTGCGTAGATTTAGATTATGGATTTAATTTAGAAGGGGTTCAAAACGATTCAAGATTTGGATAGAAAATAAACCTCTATGTACCTGCTTGCTTTTGATTTGATAGTTAGGTACTTTCATCGGCTCTGTAATAAAATCTACTTTTGATGGAACGGAATGGTTTTGTTATTTCGGTTTGGACATGCCACCTCATTACCGATCGGGGTTTTTTTTGTCTTTGACCCTGCCAAAATTACTCTACTCTGCCTGATTGAAAGCAAGCAGAATCCAAGAGTGGATGTCACCATACTGCGAATGCAGACAATGCAACAATGCAGCATGGTGACCCACACCATGGTGGGCTAGTGATGCTTCTGCATCATTGGGCCTCCGGTCTCGCACTCACCAACGAAACACGACAGCACGATCGCTGTCATTTTACGTTGATTTTCTGTGCGAGGGTAGTACCACCCCGTTCGTGCTGAAATCAGCGTGGCTCTACTACCTTTAAAACACGAAAGTTTCCACACGAAAGAGAAAGAACAAATAACTGATAAACTGACTAATTTCGAAAAAAATATATGGTGATACGTCTATTGCAAACGTCACTGGTATAGATGTATGGGTCCTTTTGTGGTGGTCATTAATGTTCGCTATTAGTGGTCACCTTGTGGCTAGTTTCGCATTATTAAGCAATACAATATGTAAAACATAACCTTAACCACTAGACTGTTACTACTGCGAAGAAAGCTATATGGTAAAATATTGAATTTTATAACCAGAGTGGTGTGTGAGGTCCGTTTAAATTTTCATTGAGAGGCACTCAATAAAAATATGAGCATGCAGGTTTACTCTATCCAAATATAAAATAAATAAGTATACCTACGCGTTTATATTATTTTTTTATATTTTGGACATCTAACACTCAACGCCATCTAGTCTCAAGCTAAGCAGAGCTTGTGTTATGGGTACTAGACAACTGATACAAATACATACATACTTTTTTTGTAAATACCTACATATTATACATAGAAAACACCCAAGCTCAGAAATAAATATTTGTAGATCATACAAACATTTGGGGCGACTCGGGAATCGAACCCGAGACCTTATGATCAGCAGTCGCACACGCCAACCGCGAGACAACGAGGCTGTATGGTATCTCATATCGTACCCATGTAGTACAAGCTAATTATTTCGCAAGATTCCATAAGAACTTTTTTTCAATAAAATAAAAGTAAGTCATCAAACATATTGTTTCTTGGTAATTCAAATGACACTCTCTCACTCTCCATAAACTTGTACGAAACAGAAGCATCAATCATCGAACCTTCCTAACTCCTTTCCAAATACACCATAGACAAAATATCTTCATTATAAAACAGTACGCGACCGAATTTTACCAGAATGTAAAAAAACCCGCGAAAACATTCCAATAATCCTTTACTTTAGAGCATCGTGTGTCGCCGCAAGATTAAATTCCTCACAATATAATATAACTAGTACGCAGAAAATGTTCCAGCGGTCTTTTTAATATCGTATGTTGAGACTTTTTTATACCGAATATAAAATATACAATTTCACCATCTTCAGTGACATTGTGTACCATCCATCTTTTCGGGTTTAGACTACGTCCTTCTCTACCTCGTAAGTCGGTCTCGCTCTATCGGATTTGTAGTTCCCCCCCGTTGGTGGAGTTAACTCTTTGCGCATTTTTCATTGGAATACGCCAGGATATGAAGAAATGTATCGCGTAGTCAGGCGTGTTATGATTTTTTACTTGTTACCATTTTTGTGCTGTGTTGTTATGAAATTCTGAATGACTTAGCATAATGTGGGCTTCGGACTAGAATCAAGTACGATTGTTTTATAGATTAGGCACACTTTATTTACACGTTGACTCTTTTTGAAATGAACTAGTACAGAATCTTGGTAATACATTTAAAATTTGGCGGATGGCTGCGGACTGCCCAAGACCGGAATAGTTGGCGCTTTTTGGGAGACCTTCGTTCACCAGTGGACGGCGATAAGTTGATAAGTAACATAGTTTAAAACTTCATGTTGAAAACTCGATGAAAATGAAATATTGAGAAACGTTTAAGAAGATAGATAAAATCTAGCTTATACCAATAACTTACAGGAGGAAACTTTAAGAATTAGACTTTATGGCAAAACTATGGATTTTAATAACGATGATTCACTCATTGGTAAACGTAATTTTCTCATTAATTATTGAAGAAAATAAAGGGCTGAGTAATTAATTAATTATCTACTTAAATATTAGAATTTCTGCATTAAAACACACGAATGAAGATAATGGAAAATTAATAGCTAACCAACTAAAATTAATAGCTAACCAACTAAAATTAACTTTTACTGACTCATCTGTACATGTGTTATCAAATTTGTTATCAAAAATTACTACGGAAAATTTATTAAATGAAAAGAAAAACATAAATGACTGCACGTTTGGCCTAGTGGGTTAACGGTCACCACGCCGTTTCCTACTTCGCCAAGTGTCGTGGGTTCAAATCCCACGTTGGACAACACTTTGTGTGATCCACAAATTGTTGTTCTGAGTCTGGGTGTTATTTGTATCCGTTTCATGTATGTTCGTAAAGTCCCCCGCGACACAGGATTTATTCCTAGTGCGGGAGTTGTCTTTTTAAGAAAAAAATAAAAGAAAAAAAATGTCCTTCCTTATTGAGGTTTGTAGTCGATTTAACTTGAAGATTTTGGACATTATTTTTTCTTTTAATTATTATTATTGTACATAACTTTCTAAACGTAAATTTATCACTTACAGGAACAGTCGAATCAGTTCGAATAGATATGATCACTATTGTTGCAATGTAAAGAGTCAGAGGCATCAATTTAGCGTAGCGCTACAGACTTCGCGTCGTTTATGTCATAACTAGCTGCGCCCCAAGGTGGTACCCGCCGTTGTTGCTGTACTTTGCTCATCCCACTAAAGTAAAAAGTAGACTACGTACTATTCCAGACTATTTCTGTGCTAAATTTCATTCAGATCCGTTCAGCCGTGTTTGCGTGAATGAGTAACAAACATCTGCCCCCACAAGTTTGTGCATTTATAAAAGACTACTTGTTGCCCGCGGCAGCTCCCGCGTATATGTCGGGTATCGCGGCAAATAGTAACCTATGTGTTATTCTGATGTATAAGCTATATTACTGTAAAGTTTCATCCAAATCCGTTCAGTAGTTTTTGCGTGAAAGAGTAACAAACATCCATCCATACTTACAAACTTTCGCGTTTATAGTATTAGTATAGATAATAGTAGGATGAGACTCTTATTCTGAGGAATTATTTTTAGGTAGTTGCTAAGGAGGAGGGAAGTGGACCGTTTTCGAAGTCGTATCCGTGTCCTGGGAATTTCGTGGGAGGTGCTATAAGTATTGTCGCTACGCTGAATTTATCTCACGCCTTTGTACTTAAATATGGGCGTTAAATTACAAACCAAGTGATAAACTTGACGACACTTTGTATTCTTAATCCGTCACCACAGTGATTCCATCACCAGAACGATTTGACAAATTTACCCTATAGGTGTGAAATTAGCAAAAAATCTTCCTCAGTGAGTACCTACTTAAGACACGTATCCACCGAAATTGTTGGCGATTTCAGTGTTTCCAAGTATTTGCAACTCTTTAGAAAATCGCCAACTTTGGTTTCCATTGTGCCAACACCGAGTCGCCAACAATTTGAAAAATATTGCAACTAAGCGTCTCTACACAGCCAAAAAATATTTGCAACAAGCGTGTTCTTTTGATGCTTACCGCCAAAAACAGAAACACTGTTCCCAACATTTGTTGACAATTTTTGTTGCCAACATAAGGAAATTACAGAAACTTTTGTCACCAACACGTGTTGACAATACAAAAGTTGCCAACTTTTGTTTTGCGGAGACTCAGCTTTGTAACGTAAAAATAATCAGCTGTTAATTTCAAGTTTGTAGTCCCAATGGCTTTTGTTCTGCATTGATGAATCAGTCAGTCAGTCAGGGCGAGTAGTTTTAGATATACCTATGTATAGACTTTAGATTTAACATATAATAGAAAAAAAAATGCTGCTTCGAATAGATTTTAATCCTCAGATTCCTAGGTGAGGTACCTAAGTATCGCATTATTTTACTCCAAATCCTAATAAATAGCTACTGCATCTAAATCTATATATAATATATAAAAGCGAAATACCACTCACTTATTAATCACGAAATCTCAGAAACTATAATACCTACAAACTTTTTTTTTATATATCTTTATTTATTTTGAGGCTTTTATTATAAAATAATATGTTAGCCCCATCGTGGCTTATTCTAAGATACTTACTAACTTTGAGACAGATGAAGTCGTTGTTGTGCAAATATCTCAAATAGGTCTAACGCCGCATTTGTATTAGGATTACTCAAGATAGTAATGAAAAGACCTACATCGTACACATTAAGATTATATTTGCACATCAACGAGTTCATTTCGCTATTCAGTTCCTTTGGTTTTGATATTTGACGCAATCAACTAGCAAGTGTTGGACATCATCAAGGACTCCGCAAGTTTCACAATTTGGCGTATCAACTTTTTTCATGAGATGTCCAAATCTCCTAGATGGGTAGTGGCCTGAACGCAGTCTGTGAGCTACAGCAATTACCTTTCTATTTATCTTATTATTAACAAACCAGGGTATCCTAACAGGCTGATGTTGAATGGTTTAATTTGAATGGAATGAACCTACAAACTTTGCTACAGACATTCGCTAAGAACGGATTTTTCTAAACTCCATCCCTAAGGGGGTAAATCAGGGGATGAAAGTCTGCGTGAGCGAAGCGTTGTCTTCTATAATAGCGGTGGAGTTGTTACTGGACTGGGTGGGATTACAAACTAACAAACTGTCGCTTATTATATCTTAGAGGTAACCAATACATTAAAAAGTAGGAGAATCTTCTTCAAATATGGGCTGGCTCGACCGGAACGATACCACATTCTCATAGAGAACCGATCTGAAAATTTATAAATTCTATTCTATTATATCTGTTTACCATAAGAAATCAAATTTATATGAATATAAAATATTTTTTTGAATTTTCATTTGTACTAGATATCCCATGCATATACTAAAGAGTTCAGCAACAAAACATCCAGACATTTTAAATTTTTAAGAAAGAAATAACCCAATCCTAAGCAATTTCACCATCCAGCTAACAATTGTCGCTTATTCCAGTCACAATTCGGTTATATTTGCTGAAGACTCCTCGATTCGGTGTGAGCTTTAAAAACCATCGATTCTGGTATCGGAATTCCGATCACGTCGTTCAGCGGCGGACTGGTACGTGCTGCCGCCATCTAGCGGAGACAGACGGGTACTATTGTAGAGTTAACATGGTTTGAGTCCATGTTACGTGAGCGGTAACTCAGAGTTTAGCTTTGTAGGCACGTTGAGTTACGTATGTGATGGTATTTATGATGTAGTAACAACCGCATTGACTTTTCGGTTTCTATTTATGTAGGCATACTTAGTAATAAATAATTTCTTGAATCGATCACATTTGTGTATTCATGATCCCACATCTTCCATATGCGTAGTACGTGACAGCTAACCCAAACAAATTATAGTAATCCAACAGGGAGAATATAAGCATTACTATTTCCTAATGACATCTTTGATTTCAGTAGGAAAAGGTTTGACAGAAAGGTATTTAGGGTAGCCAATACAAATTATTGTCACGATAGTTATAGGCACTGGTAACATTTTTAATTTCAATTTCTGACAAGTAACTAATTATGATTTTCTTTTATTTTCATTTATGTGGGAAGATGATTTGAATCAGGAAGGCTATATGGCTATAAAAGAACTAAGCCAAACCCCACACGAGAATAACTAACCATACCTCATATACCAATATGATTGTAAAACTTAATTGATTGCAATCGGACTGTTTTCATTGAGATTCTATGCATGGCAATTACTATCTACACTTTATAATATAACTGAGCCTCAGGCAGAATAATCAATTATCACCATTCATTTCAATAACTGTCTTCAAAAAGTCATTCGTATGCGCGGTGTCTACTTACTGTGCATGCATGATTCATGCAGCTCTAGCCGGTGATGTAACGCCATAATCATTGAAGATAGGCTTTATTTATAGATAATGTATTGGACAACATTAAAATTCAATACTCGCAGCTTAATATGTATTAGTGACAACCCTATCAAATCTGTTCTAGGAAAAATCGTTTCTATTGTTCAGAAAATAAATATTGTTCTTGTATGATACGGTTTGGATAATGTTATACGGAAGAGTGACAGTACTTGAATAGTTGAGTGCTAATTTTTACAATAATGGTGGTTTTTATCTGGTTCCTATTGAATCTTTGACATTCACGACGCACTTTGTGACAGCAAACACTTATATGACAGGTTGATATGTGTGTGAAAAATATTATTGAAATGCTAAAAGAACGCTGTTAGCGCTTTTTGTATAATTAAGTTTTATATTCGTGTACATTTTATGAATTTATGTATTAAGGTATAAAGGTTCTTGCTTCCTGAATAGTAAGTATTATGAGAGCAACTGACACGAGCAAAATGTTTTATTTCACATTGTAACTAAGTTTTCTAGTGAAGTGGAAATTGTTATTTTTATTTAACAGTATGATAAAGTATAAGTGTCCCATAATATTATCATCATTTTTAATTTAATTACAATGCTAATATTTAAATGTAATTATGACTAAATATGAATACGTTATGCATAAAAAATTTAGAGAAATCATTTGATTTCGGAGTATTTAATGGAGTACTATCGTGAAGCTTTCATTAATAAAAGTTAAAAATGAAATAAAATTCTACAATTTGATAACTTTAAAAGTAAAGTTTTGCCGAAATAGAGTTGTCTTCTTAAAAATTTGTTTAGGTTCTTTTGGGTGCCTCTGCTGTATACAGCAGGTATAATTGACTTTTTATAGTTTTTATGCTACAAAAGTTACTTAATTCCTGAAATGAGCATCTGGATCTTGCCGCTCTTGGTCGGGTCTTGGTTTATTTAGTCTTGATGTCTTGACCTGAAGCAGTTGTCCAAGAATTTGTAAAATAAATACATTTGTGCTTAACATTTGAAAAGCCTACTGTACGAAATACGAATAGATACAAAAAAATGACAGTTATTTGCAGCTTGGTTAAGCCGCATAGGGGCAGCATTGGAAACGGGTAGCACAGGGCCAGTTATTGTGGAGGACGTCTTATAGCTAAAATAATGATGAAGATGATCCGGGTAACTTTGTGTGATCCACAAATTGTTGTTCCGAGTCTTGGTGTTATTTGTGTCCGTTTCATGTATGTTTGTAAAGTCACCCGCGACACAGGATGTAGGTATATCCCTAATGCGGGAGTTTCAAAATCTCTTTTTAAAAACGGAACGAAGTTTAAACGAAGATTTTCGACAATGAAGAGTTGAACGTTCCCTTTCACTCATATTTAAAGTCTAACAAAAATGTCTCCCCATAAACATAACTCCCAAATGAAAACACGAGTTGTATCAAATGTAAATCAGGCAACCAAATACAAAGAACCTAGCAGAATGTCTAATGTAGATGGCAAAGAAAACATAGAATTACCATGCGTTTCGTAAGCCAATCTACATGACTAGCGGCGGATATATTTACCCGCAATAAGCTGGGATAACACTCGTATATGTATTGCTCATGAATCAACCCAACTGATTATGTACGTGATATGGAGAACATGGATTTGGAAATAAATGTACTATTTCGATCTGTTTTCGATATGGAAAGGTGTCTTTAGGGGTACACGTGTTGCTTAAATTTAAAAAGTTATCTAATGTTTTTGCGTCAATATTACATGAAGCTTGAAGGCTTTTAGAATTACGTCAGCCATAACTGTTGTCCCATATGGGGCTTGAGCCCACAACACTCAGAGCAGCATCGAGGTGATCGCTTAAACCACTACGCAATTCGTGCAGTCAAACATGACGGTCAAAAGAAATAATAATTTTAAGAGAAATTATAAAAGTATCGTTTGACTCATGTTAATAACCTAATAACCTTGTTGAATTACTTGGCGGATGGTTAATGTAATGAAAAAAAAACATTAGTAAACATTAAATACATGTATGCCAATACCAATAAAAACTTCATAGCACCAGTGCTTTTAAAAGAAATTTGAATTACCTAAGCTTGAAGCTTTAGAAAAACCTTTTATAATACAAATAATATAGAACAGATATTTACGACAGTACTTAAAGTTTTCGTGATAAACAAAATTCGAAAACATCACATAAAATATAGAATTTCCTTTCGAAATAGGTCCCAAAATACGTCCTTTGATACTTCTGTCATAAAACATGTTTTCCTACCGTCGTAAAAATTGTGCTATAAACATACTGCACAATGTCGCCTTAAAAAAACATGTACTCGAGTAAACAAATATCTTTCAAATCCATCCTTTAGCGCTCGAGATAAAAATAATGAAATATGAACTACCAGTCTTCGCTATACACCCTTAGAACAGAATCCCATCCATCAACAAAGAAAATAGGCGATCCTCCGTGCCCCAGACAAATGATTGACAGCGAACGAAAAAAGGAATAAAGAAAAAAGAGAAAGAAAAAAAGAAATGATTCCTTATTCAAATTTTCACGGCGTTCGATTTTTTCCTTTGTCGCTAGACGTTCCTTTTGTTTCCATTTGTAATTTGTCGGTTTGTTCTTTCGATGTAAAAACTGCGTTTCGTTCGAGCGTGAGTGTCTTTGGGCAAGTTTTTTTTTTTCTGTTGGCTTATTATTCAGTGCGTTTATATTCAAACGTCGTAGTCTAAATTTTGTGGGTTACAATTTGTGACTGACTTGCTATGTCATATATGAGAGGGCATTACAGGAATCTTTATGAAGGTATTTTAAATATATTTAGTAGTATTATTTAATTGCCACGTTTGATCACCGCTCAATTTGACTATACTATAGATAAGTCAACAGTTTAGATTGTACAGACAATGTCTAAGAAATCTTAGAGAAACGGCATGGGTCCTGAAAAAGTACATAAATTTTTCAAAAACTTTCAGTGTTACAGAAAACTAATTTTGAATCCCAATTAAAAACGTTTTCACTCATTAGTTTCATTATATACTTTATTCAAAACCATTAATCTGAAATAAAAAAATTCAATAAATTGATGTCTCAAAACCAATCAATCCGATTAATCTCATTATTATAACTGATACAACTTAATTACCCCAAAACCCTCTATAAACATTATCAAACACTAACACACGCAAATATATTCATAAACCACATTGATATCGACTGCCAAGATCAGCTGTTTCAGAACATTCTCAAATCAATGTGACCTTGTAAAAGCGTTAATTCACCCCATCCCTATATAATTTGCGCTTACCGTAAAACTGATTACGCGTACAACAGCAGACGATTTCGTCCCTTTCTGTGTGCTGTTGTCTCTTTTCCTCCCATTCATGAAACGTTTAATTATACCGCCTTGGGATGGCTTTATGTGATAGTGAAAGCACAAAGTTTGATAGGACTTTCTGGGGAAAGTGCTGCCACCCAGTCTGTAGTTTGTGTACATTGTTTGTGAACAGCGGAAAGTTGTTTTAGTTCTGTGAGGGATGAAAACTGTAGAAATAGTTACACATGTATTATAAAGTTAATAAAAAGTTCTTAAATTGAAAACTAGGTAGTATTGTTGTAGTACAAATGACATGTATGCTCATACTCCCTATCACCTCGTTTTGTTGGTTTTAAAGCATCACAAACTTGGTAGTAAACCAATACATATCTTACTTTAATTATAAAATATATAAAATTCGATATTTTCCAAGTTATCTAAAAGGAAAAGTGAAGTAATGTCAGTGTCACACTTGAGTTTGTCAATCTGTTTTTGAATTGTCTGTTCGGAAATCTTAATAAACAAGCGATGGTAGGTTCACCTAGTATTAAGTATCTCAAAACATGTCAAGGACTTTTAAGAATTAAAATAAACTAGTTTACAGAAAAAAAAGAAATAAAAACAATAAATAATATTGCATAACACCAACCATTACTTATGGGTATTTCTTTCGTCTGCCGACTTTTAAATACGCTGTGCGCCTGGGGCACTCAAACACTCATTTATACCCCTCCTTGTCTTCCGGATCCGGTTTAATTTTAAACGACGAATGTTGAGTAGGTCCGGGTAGACGACGTAATGAATGAGTGAATGGGGGAGAATTAAGTAAACGAGCTTTCCCGCCTTAAATTGTGTCACTTGTTGATTGGGTGAATGATGAATTTGTTTAAATTTGTTTGTATAACATCACTAGACGAACGACGTACGCAATTTCGTTCATTTAAAAAAACGTGAAAATCGATTAGATAGTTTCGGGGTTAATTTGGAGCAATGTAACAACGTGACACGAGAATTACATACATATTTTGTGCGTTTGATTTGATGCGAATAGAAGTGAAATTGTATTATAATGTTCTACAAAAAAGTAACGAAAGAGAGAATATAAATAGACAATAACGATGCGTATGATCGAAGTGTCAAGATAAATAGCAACTCTCGGACGAATCCCTTAAAATATTAATGTGCGAAAGTAATGCTGTCATAAAAATCTAGTTTCCTTGATGCAACTCAGTAAGATATCATACATTAATAAAAAATCTCCTTTAGTTAAGCATTTATATAAATACTAGCGAACCCACGCAATTTTGGCTGCGATTCTTTTCAATCAAGCTCCTATTGCTCTAAGCGTGCTGATAACTATCCTATCTTTGGCACGCCAGCGAAATACACATTTAAAAAAATGTGAAAATAGGTTAAATAGTTGCGGAGATCAGCGTGAACAATAACGTGACCCGAGAATTACATATATTAATATTTTTTTCTTTCTTCTTAGCAGTATACGAAATGAGTAAAAATAAAATAAAAATAAAAAAAGTAAAAACTAAAACCCAACTATGACAAAAAAAGCGGCCAAGTGCGAGTCGGACTCGCCCATGAAGGGTTCCGCAGCAGCAAGTAACATTTTTTTTAATATATTTGTTTTGATTGAATGAAAGGTAAATTGCAGTTTACGATTTATGACGTATTAAAAAAAACTACTTACTAGATTTCGTTCAAACCAATTTTCGGTGGAAGTTTGCATGGTAATGTACATCATATAGTTTTTTTTGATTTAGCATGCTCTTATTTTAGAAGTTACAGGCCCCCCCCTGTAACTTCTAAAATAAGAGCACACATTTGAGACAAGTGTCTCTCGCGCAATCTATTCAGTTTAGAAAAAAATGATAGTAAAAACCTCAATATAATTTTTGAAGACCTATCCATAGATACCCACACGCATGGGTTTGATGAAAAAAAAAATTTTGAGTTTCAGTTCTATGTATGGGGTACCCCAAAATTTATTGTTTTTTTCTTATTTTTGTGTCAAAATCTTAATGCGGTTCACAGGATACATCTACTTACCAAGTTTCAACATTATAGGTCTTATAGTTGCGGAAAAAAGTGGCTGTGACATACCGACGGACGGACGGACAGACGGACAGACAGACAGACATGACGAATCTATAAGGGTTCCGTCTTTTGCCTTTGGCACGGAACCCTAAAAACGACGCTGAAAAAGTATAAAACAAGTTTGAAAAGCGGTAGTCACACGTTGTTAAAGTGTTATGGTGCGTTTCTATGTACGCTTTTTTATGGAATAGGAGGCAGACGAGCAGACGTATCGCCTGATGGTAAGCGATTACCGCCGCCCATGGACACCCGCAACACCAGAGGCGTCACAAATGCGTTGCCGGCCCTTTAAGAAGGAGTACGCTCTTTTCTTAAAGGTTTGAAGGTCGTATTGGTCCGGTAATACCGCGGCGACAGTTCATTCCACAGTTTTGTTGTGTGAGGCAGAAAGTTTCTCTCTGTTATGTTACTCACTGTTATATATATTAGCATTCGTAGTTAAGATATGCTATACAAAATCACTTCATCAAAACCTTAAGTAACGTACGTTAAATCACACTTACTACAGCAAAATCAGACCGAAAGTAGCACTACATAAACATTTCGTCAATTTCCTCCGCCGAAATTGCGGCTCGAATCAAATTTACCTCACACCACACAACACAACATGCAAAAATGTAAAATCACAGGCAATAAAACCTTTTAAACCGATACCGTGAACGCAATACATTTCACTGGCTACTGCCATTAGTCGATAATAACATCTTATGTTGCTGTGATATTGGATTATAGCTTAAAGACCTATTATTACAGTTATTGGAAATATTGGAACCAATATTGGTTAGATTTATTGCGGGTGTAATTACTGGTAATGTTATTTCGTTTGTTTCTTTTCGGTTCCTTGTTAGAGAACTTACATTGTTGGTAAATTAAATTTTAATTTGCTAGCCACAGGCCGCTGTTTTGTGTTCTTCTCTCTTCGTGATTCTAACTTTGAAAATGACGAATAATTATTCATCCCTTATGTTACCCCCAAAAACATTTTCTTAATGGGTGCCTACAACATAATAATAGATACAAAATTTTAACAAAAAAAAACCGACTTCAAGAACGACCAAATTGAATTGGGTCCACACGGGAAGCACCAGCTTTCAAATAAGAAAAGAATCATCGAAATCGGTTGGCGTGATATTGAGTTATTAGTCAATTTGTAGCGCAAATATTTATTGCAAATTGAAGACTTGTATGGTTTTCTCGTGGATGACACGTCAGAACTAGACCAAATGACTGAAATGGGATAGAAGCACCAGCTTTATATTATTTTGCTTTGCAGCTTTATATATTGAATTCCGTATGAATGTATGTCACCGTTTTCCATTTAATAAAATTCTAGTATCTTGTAGCACCCTCAAGTTTTTTCCCAAAAAAAAAAAAACAACATCGCTTACAGTGAACTCAGATGACTTCATAAACTTTTAAAATAATATACTCCATGACTTTCAGTAGTAGACAAATTAGCAATTACATAATTTGTATAACAAAATAGCTTTGTAAATATTCTTGATTGTAAGTTTAATATCACTATTAAAAAACACTAACGTTCGATTCCATTGAAACAGTAGACACGTCTCGTGTATATTTCAACAAAACAAATAACTACAACTTCAAAAGGTACCCAAAACACGTTTTATTATGTTTTCTCTTAGATCGTTATAACACAAAATAACTCAAAGGCATGACAAGACAAGGCTCAGTCACTGTTGCCAACCGTAAAAAAAAAACAAATAATCTAAAGAAACACGTCGTGTACCCTTCGGGTATTCCAGAAAATTGGTCCCTCCAAAGAATATATTTTGAATTTTTATTATGTACTATTTTCTATTCCGGCTCCCAAGGTAACCCTTCCTACAAAGGGGCTTCGTGGAGACATTCTATAGATGAGGGTGGGAGCCACCCCCCTCCCTTTTGGGGCATGAAGCCTCCCTGTCCCATCTCGTTTTACTCTGAAGGATTTACCAAGTAGCATGTGTATTATATTCGTGTATAAACGTACGTATATGTTTGAATTATTCCTGTATGTCGTCTTAATAAGGTCATTGTTTGGGTACAGAGCTCTGGCGGATTATTGTGTGTCAATTTTAAAAGGGTTGTTCGACACAGGGTTAGATGTGTCAGACAGTTTTGGGTAATGTTAGTTTTTTGTTTCAAAATTGTGTAACTTTGAATTATACTGATTTATGTAATGTTTCTGTAGTGCATACTTAATTGTTGTAAATTAATTTGGGTTAGTTTATAACTGGGTCTATTCAATTTTCTTTTTCAGTTTTATTATTAAAATCTATAAATTTACTGTTTTTTTAATGTTGTCCATTGACATGTTAAAATGTTTGATCTTTGTTTAAAGATTTGTTTCAAGGATTTTACTTTTTTGCTCATAAATATTGAGCCTTTCAACGCGACTCTACTGACTGATGGAAATCATGAGCAGAATCAAAAAGAATCCAGAATCATAATACCTGTTTTATGAAGTTTATTTGACGGATAGGATGATTATGATGAACCTCCAAAAACTATCACAGACTTCAATGCCTCCTAAATTAGCAAGTCTTGTACATTATTTTCATAATTTTTCACTCTTTGAAGTGAAATATATTCTTATGGTGTAAACTTAATCAACTTTCTTTTTTTATTTTTATGGAATTGGCGGCAAACGAGCAGACGTATTACCTGATGTTAAGTGATTACCGCCGCCCATGGACACCCGCAACACCAGAGGCGTCACAAGTGCGTTGCCGGCCTCTCTCACTCTGTGAAACACACAGCGCAAGCGCTATTTCACACCGGTTTTCTGTGAGGCCGTGGTATCACCCCGGTCGAGCCGGCCCATTCATGCCGAAGCGTGGCTCTCCCACGGTGTTTTAAAAATAAAAGTTTTTTTATTAATATTTTTATTGAGTTGGTTAAAAAGTGTTTTGTTGTGTCCATAAATTATATTATGTTTAACATTTGCTATTATTCTGATTAGAACCTTTCTGCATTCATTTTTTTTTTCTTAGAGGTCCTATATTATTGACTTGATATCATTTAATAGTCCATTGTTTAACATCCCTCTCTTTAATAATCACAAATTTTAACAAAAAAAAACGACTTCAATCTGGACCAAATTTAAATGAGACCACAGGGGAAGTACCAGCTTTCAAATAAAAAAAGAATCATCAAAATCGGTTCACTCAGTCGAAAGTTATGAGATAACAAACATAAAAAAATAAAAAAATACAGTCGAATTGAGAACCTCCTCCTTTTTCGGTCGCTTAAAAAGGATGTTTGTACTATCTACTATATCACGTTTATCAGACTCGACTAGACAACTAAGAATAAAAACGTTTACTTACACTAACACTTACCCCTTATTCACAAACGTTAGTTAAATTAAAGCAACGGGTTTGAACTATTTTCAACTTTAAGAATAAAAGTTTAAAGCTGATAATAAAACAGAACTGTTGCTTAAAGTTAAACAACGTTTATGAATAAAGAGGTTAATGAAATTTACTTCAAAGGTTACTACAAATTTTTTTTAGGTTAAGTACCAATATTCGACTGCCTCGTTGGTCTCGCGGTTGGCGTGTACGACTGCTGATCATGAGGTCTCGGGTTCGATTCCTGGGTCGGACCAAATGTTTGTATGATCTACAAATATTTGTTTCGGAGTTTGGGTGTTTTCTATCTATAATATGTATGTATTTACAAAAAAAAAAGTATATATGTATTTGTATCAGTTGTCTAGTAGCCATAACACAAGCTCTGCTTAGCTTGGGACTTGATGGCGTTGTGTGTTAAAATGTCCGAAATATTTATTATTATTTATTTATATAAGTTAGAAAATCATAAAAAATAAAGGATTTTAATTAAAGCGCACTAAACTACGTCACAAAAAAATTAAACAAATGGAATTTTATAATTATTATTAGGACTGCTGGTCACTAGACCAAATAGGCAGTCCGGGTTGATGAGTGACTAGGTTAGTGACACGATTAGTTTTTAGTGGAATCACCACATACCTGGCTCCTGAGGTCCTTAGGAGCCGGAGATTTGTAGGAATTTTCCACACCATTAATTTAAAAAAAGTTAGTGACGCTTGCTGCTAAATCGGTGGTAGGTAATGGGTTCTATTTCCACCTAGGATTAGTAATTGTGTAACAAAACGATCATTTGTGCCTGTGTCTATGTTCATCTATAAAATGTATGTTTTTTTTCTGAAAGACAATGACTTCTTGAATCGTCCCTGCTTATTGAATAAGTAACCGGATTTTAAAAAGCATAGATTAATTGTTTTTTTAACCGACTTCAAAAAAAGGAGGAGGTTTCTCAATTCGACCGTATATTTTTTTTATTTTATAAATACGCTTGTTTATAATTCAACGCAAATCTAATACGAGTAATACCAAATTTTATCACCAAAGCGTGTCTAACTATAACACCAATGTTTTTGCTTACAAACTTACTAGACTTTGTTCTGTCATTTTGAAGAGAAGAAAAGCTTGTAATAAATGGTGCTTGCCTCTTTATTTATATAAGCAACGTATATTATGAATTTACTTTTATGAAATTACAGAAAAATATGTTCAAATTTTCAATGAACTAATTAAATATTACAATATGTATACATGTAATAAGTGAACAATTAATTCTTATGAAGATTAGATACCTACCTTTGTCTTCAAAAAGCAAACGGTAATTCCCCGAAAACTAACATCTTATTCAGCCTTAACACTAAAGATTTATTCCATTAAATTGCACATTTACGTTTCATTGCGTTTTTATTTCAGCCCGCTCACTAATAGATAATATCCAGCCAACAAATCGACATCAAATTTTACTTAATACATATAAAATAGAATAAGGAAACTGTGGTCTGATCGAACATCCCTGCCGTGTCAGGTACCGAGTCAAAAAAGAAATTCCATTTTCAGAGACGAAAAATCCATCCAATACAATATATCACACGGGTTCTAAGCCCGTTAGGAATAGAGGGAGATGGATATACGACAAGCCTATGAGGGGGACAGGGACAGAATCAAATGTCCCTGCGAAATGGAACGTAAGAAGATTGAATAGAAGTCACACTAGTACTGCTACGAGTTACCTTTACGCACACTAACGCAAATGTACTGTGTGATGTTAAGGAGAAGTTTGTTTGGCGATTTAAAGTGTGTGTACGATGTAATTGAGATAATTGAACCTTCTTAATGAAGATCGAGTGTCCACCCAAATGATAGCCCTGTATTTCAATTATTTTTACTAGAAAATAGAACTAACAAAGCTTAGAGGAATAGTCATCTTTCTAGCCTTTATTACTCCCAAGTTTTTTTTTAAGGGACAACTTCTTGGTATCCTTTCGAGAGACAACTTATTTAGAGTCGACTACTAGTTGCGATTACTATACTATACTAACTAACATACTAACCGGTTTTACCTGAATATCAGTTTTTCCAGGCGGTCGATTCTTTACGTGTACGTCGTTTACGTAAGTAAACGGCTTATACGTAAGTAAAGAATCAACCTTATGTGCGTAGTACTTACAGTAATGTAAGTATGTACAGCAATAAAAGAATTTAATTGGAATTTGGAAAACTTAACAACAAACAATGGATCGTTACTTATTTCATTGGTGAACTGTGATATCACAAGACATTAAACTTTAGAAATTAATTATTCTGTGGTAAACGAATAGTGTATTTATAGTCAATGCTACGAATATACTTATGACCAGAAAAAAGCCACATAGTGCTGTCAAACTGAATGATTCTGTAGGATCGAGAACCGAGGTATGCAGCTTCAATTCAAGATGAAACATACAAAACGCAACAACATACATTTCTACAAAACAATAAGCATCACATATCAATTTGTCATACCCTTAACAAAAGGGTTGTGTATGTGTGCGTCTAAGTGTAACAAACACATGCGAAAATTCAGATCAACCGTTAAGAAATCACCCACACAAAGACAAGTAAAGGCTTAGATCACCCATACAACTGTAGACGTATACGTACACGTAGCAATCTTGTTTGTCTGTGAATGTGTGTGTGATTTTCACGATATAGTACCCTTGGGTGTAGGATATGTTATTTATTTTTCTTGCATTTGTGTATAGAATATCTCAGGGAGTTTAATGTAATAAGTGACAGGGTTTGGCTGTTATGGAAGACTGATGTAGCTTTTACTCGATGCTTGAAATAGAATATCATCAATCATCATTTATTAATAGTTCACTTCTTGCCGAGAAGTCTCGGCAAGAAGTACTAAGCACTAAGCTCTCCTTAGAAAGGAAGTTTTCTTCTACGATATCATGCTGACTAGCTGGCCAGGGTTGGTTAAGGTTCAAATAGTATATTTTGCTACTGAATTTGTCAACAATAATGGTCATATAGCTATAGGGAGATTGTCATATGAAATCTTATGGAATATTCACAATAAGGCACGGCATGTGACGATAAACCACAACGACTAAGATTTTTAACATTTGTTTCTACGAACTATAAACACAGACGAATCGGCTGTTCAAATATACTTACTTGTACTTTTCATCATCAAAAAGCCCGCTTTTAAAAGCCCGCAAAAAGCTTTTAAAAGCCCACAGCTTTACATAAGCGTCTGATACGAAAGGAGTTTTCGGCTTACTATACCACATTGGCTACTAACTACATAAATAGAATACTCTAGAAAAAACTTCAGTCTTCTAAAAGTATACGACTAATAAAATAAATACTTAGATCACTCCTGAAGATCTGAAAGAATTGCACCCGAACACATAACAACACTAGCTCTTTTCTTCTAGCATATAATTTAGTGTTAATTATCAAACTGGCAACTCTTTAAAGTAGCTGAAACCATATTGTAATATTATTTTAAAAATTAGAAACAAATTTAATTAAACAAATACCAGATAGACCACAATTTTTTTTTGACGATTATTTGACAAAAAATTATGGAATTTTATTGCTAACACTGAGCCTAAGGATTGCCAGATTCAAAAATGTTGAATACCAAATCGTCCGTCAAGGCTTCGCAATCGAGTGGGGCAATAAATTTATGAGATTGTCGTAAAGTTAAGTACGTATTTTATACGAGATTGGTGAGCAATCAGTAATAATATAGTTACATAAAACGAAGAATTTTCGTGTCAGGGATCCACATAAAATCGTTATAGCATCGTAACATATCTCCGTGGGTGTTTCTCTTTTTTAACCAACAGTACAATGAGATGGTTATTAAACGAGCAAGGTTAACAATATTTTTTATTTTTTTATTTATGGGCCTGCCAAAATGACTCTACTCTGCCTGATGGTTGATGGTAAGCATAAGCAGAATCCAAGATTGGTAGTCACCATGCTCATTGCAGACAATGCAACAATGCAGCATGGTGACCAACACTATGGCGGCCTAGTGATGCTTCTGCATCATTGGGTGTCCGGTCTCACTGTGAGTTGTTGTCCATGGGTTGCGGTTGTCTTGCCATTTCTTTTTTAAAGTCAGTTCCCTCACTAGGAATAAATCTTGTGTCACGGGGTACTTTGCAAACATACATGACACGGAAACACAGGATACCAATTAGAGGATTACACAAAGTATTTGGGATTATACCATGTGGGATTTGAACCCACAACACTTGGCGTTTATGGAAAACGGCGTGGCGACCACCAGGCGAACCGTGCAGGCATTAAATCCGTTTTCACTAAGTACAGATACATAAGCATATGCAAATCGTTTATATGTATCATATTCGAATGCTTATGCCGTCCTGTATGCAACATAAACTTTATTTGCCTCTCAAATCAGCATGAAAATTCACTTTCAACATGAAATACAAATCAATTCCTATTAATATTCCCTTACAGTACATATTTAACCATAAACCACATACATGGCATGGCCGGTAATAGCTTTTTATGTACGACTCGCACGGAACGGAACTTACTGGTTAAACGTTAACGTTCACGTTTGAGAGTACAGGTTGTATATATGCCTCGTTTGGATTGCATAATCAGGCGAGTTGGGTAAACAAGTAGAAGTCGAGTTACTAGAATAGGCTAGAAGTGAGTTTAGGTAAAGTTGTATTTGTAGTAATTAAGTTAGTTGTGACCTTTAATGTCGACTAAATGGATTATTCGATCAAAATTTATCGGTAAACTTAATGTCCTATTCGATTTAGGTTAATCGAAAATTAAAAATGTTCTTAAAACATTATTGGAGGCTTTGCTTAAATGGCTTTTAATTACTGTAGGTATGGTATGTAGGTACAACAGTTATTATTTATTAACTTCGTATTACAGTTCATTTCCAAAATACTAGTAGAATATTCGGTATCATAATATAACTACAACTATAGGCGAACAAAATACAGTATGTAGCCACTGAGATAATATCTAATTTTAATAATACAACTGTATAACTTGTTCGGAACGTCGGGGAAATAGAAGGTATCGCAACCTTTTATATAATTTTGAATTTTTTTTTGTGCTGTTGTTATGAATAAATCTAAAAAACAGTTAAATAAATAATTTGTTAGAATATATTAAAATGGAACGCAACCAATTTTGGTTCCTTTTTCTGTAACCGATGTCTCTGCTTCCCTTCCTGTTCTAGCCATGTACTTGACCGGTCACGAATTATACTGTGTGGGTTATTTTTACCAAATATTTCTTTTACTGCTACATCCACGTAAATTTCTACATACTTGCTTAGTACTTTCTAATATAAGGTAAGTTTTAATTTTCTCTCGACGGCCAAGTCTAGGCCGTGTTAGTTTTAGTGTTATGGAGCGTTTAGCATAGGGTAGATACCCTATGCTAAACGCTCCATAACATAGTGCTGTCGTGTCGCAGGTACATTTGCCGCGTATGAATCGTGAACGTTCATGTGATATGTAAATTGGTCGTATAATACTTGATGATTTGTGCGTCCGTCGAGATTTGTGTCATCGCGTATTAAAAGGCTGTATTTATTAGCAACATATTACATGTAGGCAGGGTACCTATAAGAAGATAAGTGGTTGAAACTTGATAGTAAAGGCAGTCACACACGGATAACGAGTATAAATAATTGATTTTGAGTGTTAACACGGTTTAACTTATACAGTGAATACCACAGAATATAACTTATTAATTAATAACCTCACACATTTAGACACGGCCAAGCTTGGAACCATGCGGTTCCAAGCCTTATTATGTTGACATAAAGCATAACTTTTCCGGACGTATTCACCAGTTTTAACCATGGAGGAGACCCATTTTTCAACACAAATTATTCAGCTCGACCCGCGCCCTAACAGCCTTTATAAAAATTTTCACGAAAGAACACAAAACATGAGTTATCTAGCAAATAATAATTGTTCCCTAGAAAACAAAAACTCTCTGTAAATTAGAGTTTTACAAAACTAAAATTTACAACAATGAAATCGCCCCTAACAGCTATTTTTAAGAAGTTCCTATTACTTTAACTACTACTTCTAAACAAATAAATAATACCAGTTTAAAATTCAACAAGATTTTTTGAAAACTATGTCCTGGCTACATAAAACCTTTGATAAAAAAATTATAGCCAATGCCACTCGGGTCCGGCATCGCTAGGCCGCCATAGTATGGGTCACCATACTGCATTGTTGCATTGTCTGTATTCGCAATGAATTTGGTGACCACCACTTTTGGATTCTGGCAGAGTACAGTCATTTTGGCAGGGCCTCTCTCTCTCAATTTAAGGGTTAGTCCCTTGTCGGTGGAGCAATCGCCACTCCTCTATCTTCCGCGATCTGTTTGACCTCTTGATAGGCCACGACCCCTACTTTCTCCTTTATTTGCTGTATATAAGTTATTCCAGGCCTTCCTCGTTTTCTCTTGCCTTCTATCTTTCCTTCTAATATTGTTTTAAACAGATTGTCGTGTCTTATCAAGTGGCCAACCATTTTGCCTCTTCTGTTGTCAATAGTTTCCAACAATTCCCTCTTTTCACCAACCATTATTAGGACTTCCTCGTTGGATCTTTTCTCTGTCCAACTGATGTTCATCATCCGCCTCCAGCACCACATCTCAAACGCCGCCAACCTGTCCCTGTCCCTTTGAGTTAGTGTCCACGTTTCGCAGCCATAAAGTGCAATGCAAAGGGCCATACATAAAAAAAAAACTACTAAAACTATTTATTTTCCTTTTGTCTTCGCTGTAGTCGGGTAACAAGAACTGTTACCGAAAGATGCCTGAATTTATTTGAGAAGCAAAGTCACCACTCAAATCTGGTTCCAACTAATCCTTATAATCGTTTTACCTACATAACTCCGACTTCAATATAAAATTCTACAAGTTAAACTGTTTTTAAAATAAATTCCTTTAAGATAGCATATTATACAGTATTCCTATACACAATATTATCTTCTCCCTTCTTTCATTCATTCTTCTATATATCCTTCATTAGTCTTCTTACCTATTAGAATCACCCTAAAACCTGTATACCTAAAAAAAGGCTTTACAAAAGGCCCTAAAACAACACGTAGTACTCAATTCCAGGGTTCTGTCGTTATCAAAACGGTGGACAACATAAAATAAAGGTAGGTACTCTAATATCTCCAATCGTCTGGACGGGACATCCGACTGAAACGTCGAACCTCCCCTAATACTTTGTAAAGGAAATGTTTAGAATGTCTACATTAGGGATGCTTCTAATCTGTTTTGTAATCTCCGCAAGGGTTTATAAACAATGTGGAAATTTAAAACAAAACACGTATCTACTTACGAAACCAGGTTCTATACCCGAACCAGATAAAGGTATGGAATTTTCTTTTGAAAACGACGTATTGTATAATATTTACAACTATGAGGTACCATATGTCACTAAAAATATTGTATACTAGCTGACCCGGCGATCTTCGTACCGCCATATTTACATATCTGTCTCAGTACAGTCGCGGACAAAAAAAAACACTTTTCCCGAAAAATATTTTTTTTCTTTCTAGCAAAAAAAGAATTAATGAAATCGGACTATGTGTGATTGAATTACAACTAAGTACATATTTTGACTTTCATCCCCTCTCCAGGAAACCGTGCTGAATTTCGGGATAAAAAGTATCCTATGTCCTACCTCGTAGTATGAACTCAAATCATCCAAGTTTCATTTGAATCCATTCATTAGTTTCGGCGTGATACGCGGCCAAGATACAGACAGATAGACAGACAGACGGACAGACATACAAAAATGAAAAAAATTACAGTTTTGGCTTCAGTATCGATAATAGAGAGCCCTCCAAAAAAAATTCAAAATATCTTTAATGTACAGAATTGGACCTGTTACATTTTTATTATAAGTATATATAGATATAGATTACTGAACAAGGCTTGAAACCTTTCTACATTTGGAATTCGTAAATTATAAGTAAACAAGAAAAAAATAAAAAAAACTATAACTCGACTACGTAAAAACATTTAATAAAACTAAGTATTATAAATTTAAGTATTTACTTAGTCATTTCGTAACAAAGAAACGCAAATGTGTAACAGGAAGTTGGAAAAATGAGCGATGTTTGATATGACCAATGAGCGCGGTCGGTGGACCGGCTGGATATCAAATGGTAAACGTCGACGTAAGGAAAAGTAGGTACTTTTTACTTTTTACTATGAGTATTTCAATAATAAATCTTAGTTTATTTATAAATATGTGTGAATATACCAAATGATGGGTATTTTTTCTCATTTTTCTAAATTATGTATTAATCTTCATGTTTTGTTTTATTCTTTTATTAGATTTAATAAATGTAAAAATTTTCAACCCAATTGGACACGTTAAAGTTTATGAAAAGAACGTTTACCTTAATAGTCAAATTTTAATATAAGTTAAGGGAAAATGTATTCTATCCATACTACTATTAAACATTCGAAAGTAACTGTGTCTGTCTCTTTGTCCGTCTATCTGTCCGTCTGTTACGCTTGCATGGTTAAATCACATCACCGATTTCAATAAAATTTGACATGACGATACTTTGAGGAGGATCATAAGTTAATTTTTACCGCAATAACCGACATGAGGAACCGCCGACAAAGCTAATAAAAATAATAAATAGAGATGTTTTTTTTTTTTTTTTTTTAAGTCTCAAGCTAAGCAGAGCTTGTGTTATGGGTACTAGACAACTGATACAAATACATACATATATACTTTTTTTTTGTAAATACATACATATTATACATAGAAAACGCCCAAACTCCGAAACAAATATTTGTAGATCATACAAACATTTAGTCCGACCCGGGAATCGAACCCGAGACCTCATTATAGCAGTCGCACACGCCAACCGCGAGACCAACGAGGCAGTCGTTGTACGAATTGTACGAATCTTAGCCTTATGAATTTAAATCATGGTTCACATTATGCAGCGGGCGTTGTCGATACACGTAACTGGCGTGGCGTGTTATATAACTTATTACTTGCTATTAATTCAACTAGATATATTTGAATTCAGTCGTCAATTATGAAGAGAGTTGCTATGGAATTTTGTGTCGACTAGAGTTGTGATTACATAATCTTTTGCAACAAATAATGTTAATTTAAAAATGCATTAGTTAAAATTTTTAATGTGTAGAGTATATATATTTAGTAGGTACGGACTCAACCTAACATGGGATCAGAAATGTTTCAGAGAATTAATGTTATCACGTTATGGATAGGTAGATCTTTAGAATTACCTGATATCGTGATACATTCATATATTTTTTACCAAAAAATGGAAAATTTCTGATTAAACCCACAATTTTCTATCGTATCATTTTATTTTGGATCACATTGTTTTTAATACGAAAAAGAAAACTAATATTCATGAAGCATAACGATGTGAAAAAGAACCGTTAAGTTTAGACATATTATTACAGTTAAACGCTGCATAACTATCACATATTTATTCCATGAAGTTCGTGAATGAAATATTCTAAAAAAATCATTTCTCACAATCATTGGTTTTAATGAAGAACTTATGATAATGAAAGGTGAAAGAACTGAGCAGCAACTTTATAAAATCAAGTTCCACTCGGATTGATGTTATAATTACTTTATGTGTAATAAAATAATTAACGCTACTAATTTTTATAAGACGATTTAACGAACGTGATTTCCAATTTAACGTTCTACACGATATTTCGGGAAAATAGATCCTCGTAATAAAAACTAGTTTAAAAACAGTTCCGATCTTCAGGCGAAATAAAGATGGCGAGATATGTGGTTATGTTTTTTAAGAGAAATAGAGAATACAAACTTAAGTGTAAACATGAGAGTATATATATTGTGTAAAATTTCAACTATTGATTTGGAAAATAGTCTAGTGTTACCGTGGGAGAGCCACGCTTCGGCATGAATGGGCCGGCTCGACCGGAGTCACAGAAAACCGGTGTGAAATAGTGCTTGCGCTGTGTTTCACCGAGTGACTGAGGATACCAGAGGCACATATTCATCTCCCCTCCCATTTCTATCTCGACCCAGCTCTATTTTTAACTTCAACCAGAAGATGATAAAGAGATAATTATACAGATATATTTATTGATTGTTAGTTGATTGACAAAAAACAAACAAATGTATGCGTGTTAAGGTTCACTTTTGCTTGTAGGAATTTGTGCAACAGAAACGAGATGTTTACTGGGAAATTGTTTATTGGCGACTGATTTTAGTGATTTTAAAAACGATGTTTCACATTATCAAAATGAAAAAATATAAATGAACTAGCCTTTACCCGCGACTCCGCCCGCGTGTATGTAGGTTATTGCGATAAAGAATAGCCCATCTCAGCTCAAGAATCAAAGTATCTCGATGCCAAATTTCATTGAAATTGGTGCAACGATTTAGCCGTAAAAACGTAACAAACAAACAGAAGAATTTTTAACATTAGTACGGATACAATGGACATCTTTCTGTCTGAGTTGCTGAGATGACTGAGATGATGATGAGGTAAAACAAAAAGTATCAGACACAAAAGTAAATATGAGCATTGATTTTAGAAAGAACTGTCATGTCAGAGAAAATATAAAGGAATAAGACAAAATATAGTAGCGACCACAAATAAATTTGGAAAAAGGACGGGAAGATAGTCAATGTGTAGGAATTTTCGCAAAGATTAGGAACCGAACGTGTAACCTTTGATGTTGCAATCCAAACTTTTTGTTGGCCAAGGTCTTTCTTTCTTTTCTTTTTTTTAAACACAACTCCCACACTAGGAATATACATCCTGTGTCGCGGGGGACTTTACAAACATACATTAAACGGACAGAATACCAAGCTCAGAACAACTATTTGTGATACTAACTTTTAAACCTTCGCGTTCCATGATATAACAATAATTATTTTTACGGGAATTAACGCGATTACTTATTATTTTTTGAGGTATGTAACAGATGTATGTAATACCTTTTAATAAGTGATCGCGTTAATTCCCGTAAAAATAATTATTGTTATAACAATTTGTGATTCACACAAAGTGTAGTCCCATGTACGGCGTCCGCTTAAACTACTAGGCCAACTGTGCCATGATCATCAGTCATCTGTGGTAGAACCTATGATAAAAATATCAAATGATCTGTCTAGAACTAAACAAATACATATTTAAAAAACTATATTTGAAAATCGTTACCAGCCAGACACATCAATTGTTCCCAGTAGCTATCGAACAATTTTCTTAACAGTTCAAAAACATTTATTATAAATGGCAACATTGCCGGTGCCAAGATCGTAAGTCTTCGGCAATTTTCGGCAGGGTTCGTAATGTTAAATGCTACGTCATTGGAGCATGTTTATGAGTTTGGCACGAAATGGAAATGGTTCGGTCTGAGACTCGAAATATGGACTTAAATGCTAGTGTTAGTTGTATGCCAATTTAGTAATGGGATTTTTCGCTGTGGCAATAAAGATACAACTTGTTAGATGTTTGTTGATATACAGGTTTAATTTGAGCAAGTGTTATTCTTTCATGGTAATGTATGTTCCTTGTTTGTTTAGTTTTTTTTAAGATAATCACAATTTTTAACAAAAAAAACCGACTTCAATCTGGACCAAATTTAAATGGGACCACACGGGAAGCACCAGCTTTCAAATAAAAAAGAATCATCGAAATCGGTAAGCGTGATATTGAGTTATTCGTCATTTGTCACGCACGCAAGACTTCTATAGTTTTCTCATGGAAGACATGTCAGAACTGAACCAAAGTGAAATGGGACCACATGGGAAGCACCAGCTTTAAAAAAAAACATCAAAATCGGTTCACCCAGTCGAATGTTATGAGGTAACAAATATAAAAAAAAATACAGTTGAATTAAGAACCTCCTCCTTTTTTTGAAGTTGGTTAAAAACAAGAAAAGTTTAGAAACTGTAAACCGACTACGTAATACGGTTTAATTATATACATTAAAAGTGTCAATAGATTCGTAATATTGATTACGAATCTATTGTCACTGATACCTCATTCATTAAAACCGGTTCAGTAACTTAGGCGTTAGTAAAATGCCAATCTATAGCTAGACTAGTTAACACTACAAAAAATGCATAGTATCGTATATATCGTATCATCGCCATTATGTAAATATAAAACTCATGTCGCAAATATAATCTTACCCATCAATTACAATAAACTAAACTAAACACAATATATACAAATCAATTTAAGTTAGCGACTGTACCTATAGGGTAAGCGCACCTGTCGCGAGCGCACTGTATCGCATTAATTGTAGCGCAATTTCCATTGAAACTACTATAGTACGTCCATCTACCTGTCCCCTTAAGGGCCTTCTGTCTATCTAGAGACAAAAGTGCAATGCACTTAATTCACATTTTACACAATTGTGTCGTATTATTTACGAAGCAGGGACGACAAATGTCGATAATTTGCCGGCATCTGTTCTTTAACAACTGACTATCGATGTCTAATTGTCATTGGCATTTAGCCGTTTGAAGTTCGATATGTTTAAATGTTTTTCGTTTTTGTTATATAGAACAATAATAATTAATGTAATACTAATGTCAAATACTTACCTAGGGAAAGAATATATATATACCTATACTATCTGACCCCCCAACCTCGTCTGCGTCTCCTATTGCCCGTAGCGTGAATAACATCTCACTATAAAACGTAAAAAAAAATGTTAAATAGAAAAGATTATAGTTAGCCAATGTTTAAATATAGGCATATCATAGGCTGCCCCGGGCTGTTTTAGATCATTTCAAGAAGAACAATTCTTTCTCACATTGTTTTTGTGAAATTTTAACCATTAACGCAATGGGAGCTCTCAAAAAGAATATTTAATAACGTTTTTGCAATATTATTTAATGATACTTAGCTCCTTTCGGTCATAGTGAGATAATATATAGCCTATAGTCTTCCATAATTGGGCTATCTCACAATGAACGAATTTTTCGAACAGACTGGTACTTCCTGAGTTTAATGCCTTCAACCAAACAAACTCTTCAGCTTTATAATATTATTGTATATTATATTACTTACATGTATACATATTGTATAGACCCATGGGCCATGGCAGCATCCTCGAAAAAGTAAGCAAGAGTTTATTACTTGTAAAATTCATTACAATCTAGATAGATTGTAATGAATTTTTCTTCTGATAAAACCTTGTGGTACCCAATCACAGTATATACATATTTAGCTCAGCTTTAGAGAACTTTAGAGATTTGTTCCTACTTCTTGACACATAAATTAGATATAGGTTTTTGTTAGCAACTATCGCAAATGCCACGGATTCATTACCTCCTAACAAGGAATCCCGCAATGCTACCCCAAGTACGCAACAGTAAATAAACAATAAAAGCGAAACGTTTATAAATTATCCGGACAATGGCAAAAACGGCCGCACAGTGCGCTGACTGCGTTGTTATTCTTTGGATAAATTCAGTGTTCCCATAATAGGAGTTGACACCCTAAGGCGGTTCGACTAAGGAGCTAAAAGACTTCGTTAATTTGGAAGTACCCGCAGTGTAATAGTTTACAAATTATTCTATTACTGGCTACTAGCATGTTTTATATGTTGTGTTGAAGTTTTTAGAGTTAACTCCTTATGAGCAAATTTCTTTGCCAGTATTCTTCTCATAAGCCTCTACGCATTTTGGAAACTGGAAGTTGTGGATCGACACAAGCAGGCAGTAGATTTTGGTGTTTTGACATAATTTACCTTGACAATCCAGTACATGCTGTGGCCTCTGTTTGTGTCGATCTATGATTTTTAACTGTAGCTTCAATTTAACGTTCATAAATGTCACTTATGATATGTGATTTTGAATTTGAAGAAATGATTTTCATATTTAGCCCGCGGGATGAAAGTTTATGTACAGTAAAATCGTGCGTTAACTAAAAGCGTGGCGTCGCTGCAGACCTTTGGTCATTAGTTATGTCGCTTAACATACTATTAAAACAAACAGCGTTATAACGCCTATTCTTCTTCTTTTGATGAGATGACAACCAGCTGATCAGCTATTTCTGCCAATGTCAAGTATTTAAAATCTTTAAATCATAAGTCTTCGAATCTTCAAGTTTTCGTCGTGATGAAATAAAAAAAATGTGGATGAGATGAATGGGGGCCGTCTTTCGAAAAAACAAAAAACGATCGTATAACGCTTATTATTAGGAACAAAATGACATAAGCGCCTAGAATTTCATGGCGCTTACGCGTTTTGTTTAACGTAGTATGACTGCGTAAGTACAAAACCACTGACTATTTACGGAGTTTACGTCACGTCACGATAGAAGAGAAGAGAATTTGAAGAGAACAACTGTCACCTGGTATGTGGGTACCACCGATGCACACTTGCAAGTCTTGCAACTCACTCATCAACAACCCATAACGTCCCAGTGCTGGGCTCGGGTCTTGTATCAGGAGAGGCTTAAGGCCATACGTCCGTTGGAGACTGGCATGGCAACGTTGTGGCTACATTTTCTTGTCGTTGGATGTTTTTAAGCCGCCCAAAGGCCTCCAACTAAGTTTCACGACTGTTATCATATGATAACAACCGGGACCGACTGCTTAACGTGACCTCCGAATCACGGAGACGCTCATGGTAACATGCCACTAGCGGTCACCCATCCAGGTACTGACCGCGCCGTCGTTGCTTACCCTCGGCTATTGTTTCTAATCACCGAGTGCAACTGGGCTATGAGCGCCGTCTTGTGTGCAAACCCACTCAGAGAAAAGCAATTAAAAAATGCCTAACAGTGTAGTCCTGTTATTATTGGGTCAATAGCACTTGTTTGTAATACATTGTTTTTAAGAAGACAATTAAGTAGCATACAAGTTTGCCACCCTTGAAATACCCAGTTTGTAACCCAGACACGATGTGTTCTTATAATTATTGACAAAGTAGTCGTCGTTCACCAAAGTAGGATCGTAAATTGTATGAAAATTAATTGACTGAGAAAAAAAGTGGTTACGAAATTGACACCCGTTTATTCTTCATTCATGGATCTAAAAAATACTCTTTCATATAAGAACACTTGGTTCATCTATACTAATACTAGCTGATATACTACTAGCTGAAAGTTGTTGAAAATGAAAATGGGGTATAAAAATATATGTTGGTAGATTCTCAGACCTACCCGATATGCACACCAAATTTCATAAAATCGGTCCAGCCGTTTCAGAGGAGTATGGTAACTAACATTGTGACACGAGAATTTTATATATCTATACTATTATATAAAGCTGAAGAGTTTGTTTTGTTTGAACGCGTTAATCTCAGGATCTACTAGTCCGATTTGAAAAATTATTTCAGTGTTAGATAGCTCATTTATTGAGGAAGGCTATAGGCTATATATCATCACGCTAATATCAATAGGAGCGGCGCATCCATGAATAATGTTACAAAAACGGGGGGAAATTATTACGCTACGGGCAATAGGAGACGTAAATGACGTTCCGTGGGTCAGCTAGTTAAGAATAAAATTTATGAAAGTGACTGGAGCAACTATTCGTTGGCTTGTTAGCTTAGTGGTCCTGACTGTTACGTTAGAGGTCTTGAGTTCAATCGATTCACCCAGGATCATTTATTTTATGTTTGAGTATAATTTGTCTTTAATATGTATGTATTTAAAATAATAATATTACGAGTTTTTGATCGAGACTACCAGTTGATCTCAGATAATTTTCTGACCGCGCGCTCTACGCCATCTATCTCGAAAACAGTTCGAGGTATAAAAAATCTTAAATACAAAAGTAGTATAAATTACAAATTAAGAAAGTAAATGACGCAGGACAAATCACTGCAAAGAGTATGAAAACCTGAAACAACCCCTATACCAACCCGTCTGGCAAGGGTGGTATAGTAAACCATAACTTCCTTACTAATAAGAGACATATGTGCAGCAGTGTACTATCACAGGTTGTTGATGATAATGATGATGATGAAGGGTGGTAAATTACTGTAAGATGGTAATGTGATTACCAATTAATTCGTTATGTATCGAATAGCCTATAATATAAATTAACGATCTTAAGCATTACACACTAACTTAAAGTGTAATGTACATAGAAAGGGTCGCATAGCATCGGATCGGAAACTATACAATCGGATACGACGACAGATAAACGGAGCGGTTTGCGCGTAGTAGCTTAAATAGACTGATTTGGTCAAAGATTGCTTAACTTTTGTTGAGTTGCTTAACTGTAAGAATGCGGTTCATAATTCACCATGATATGGACGCATTCAGCTCTTAATCTTTTAGTTAATTATTTATGAGTTTTTTCTTATCTACAGACATCTAATGAATAGTTTAATTAACATTAGGACTCTTATCCTTAAACAGAAGATATTACTATTTTAATTAGTGACCAAAGTTGGTACGTAGAAATATACAGACAGCCCTATCCAACCATTCGAAATGTTATCATTAATCAAGCACTCTTAGATTAATTTACCTATACTTTGTAAAGTATGATATATGCGACTACAATTATTAATATGGTATTCTCATACTTGTAACACTACTTCTTTGAATTCGACTTTAAGTATTTATTCACTTAAGGATGATTTCCACCACTGGCAACACACCGGATCGGAACACTGTCCTTAAACTATGTATATTAAATCGTGCATTTTATGTTTAAACTATATATTACTAGGGGCTCAGTGGTAACATGCTGCAAAAGTGAAGCAATATTTGGCGAAGTCAGTCTATCTATGATGGGCGACCATTCTTAACATATTGAGATTCCTCCATGCCTCGAAAAGCATATTAAGCCGTCAGTTCCGGTTGCCATACGAACATGTTTGAAAATCGTTACAGGTAGTTGGAGCTTTAAGAAGTCCGACAATGATCTTTCTACAGAACTACAATGTCTCCTGATATTTGACTGTGATGGTCGTCTTTCTATGTAAAAAAATGTAATTCAGCCTTATTGTAGTAGACTTAAAACTGACCCCGAGAATAGTTGTAAGCTTGACCGCGGAGGCCTCCACGACACGCGATCGTAGCCGAAAATATGCTACGACGCGCAATCGGCTCCGTTTGTCTATCGTCGTATCCGATCCTTTCCGATCCGATCCGATGCGATCCTTTCTATGGACATAACCCTTTAAATTGTTGTGTAGTGCAACATTGTCATATTGGTCAGTGAATATTCAGTTTCTTGCCAATTGAGGAGAAGTATGCAATTAATCAAGTAAGAAAAAAACAAAACATGCTCAATATGAGCCTCGTTAATGCCTTTGCAGAAACCTCCTTTATATAGACTAAGCACGCCATCTTCCTACCCTTTTTCTTTCAAATTTATTTGTACAACATACAACATGTGTTCTAATTCCATTCTACTCTCTCTGCCGTTCTTTAAGCCATGACACTTCCATAATCAGTCCTCATATTTACTTTCCAACCGACTTCAAAAAAAAGAGGAGCTTCTGAATTCGACTGTATTTTTTTTTCGTTTTTTTTATGTTTGTTACCTCATAACTTTCGACTGGGTAAACCGATTTTGATGATTCTTTTTTATTTGAAAGCTGGTGCTTCCCATGTGGTCCCATTTAAATTTGGTCCAGTTTTGACATGGCATCCATGAGAAAACCATATAAGTCTTCAATTTGCATTAAGTATGTGCGCGACAAATTGACGAATTACTCAATTTACGCTAACCGATTTCGATGATTCTTTTTTTATTTGAAAGCTGGTGCTTCCCGTGTGGTCCCATTTAAATTTGGTCCAGATTAAAGTCTGTTTCTTTTTTTGTTAAAATTTGTGATCATGTATCTGACAACTTCTGTTTTATACATCACTAGCTTTTGCCTGCGGCTCCGCCCGCGTAATTTAACTTGTTATACTGAAGCAGATAGGTGTCTTCTTACGATCTCTCTCCACTAATGGAGGTTGGATTGTCAGCTCTGCATATTCCTTTCTGTTACTTCTGTTTTTAATAGTGACTCAGAAACAGAGGGTACACGAATCGCCAGCGTAGAAGAACTTTTTTTTTGTCCCAGCCAAAATGACTCTAACCTGCCTGATGGAAAGCATAAGCAGAATCCAAGAGTGGTGGTCACCATACTGCGAATGCAGACAATGCAACAGTGCTGCATGGTGGTTTAGTGATGCTTCTGCATCATTGGGTCTCCGGTCTCGCACTCACCAACGAAACACGATAGCACAGTCGCTGTCATTTTACGTTGATTTTCTGTGCGAGGGTAGTACCGCCCCGGTCGAGCCGGCCCGTTCGTGCTGCAATCAGCGTGGCTCTAATACCCTGTGCTTTTGTTTGGCAAAGGAACTAAAACGGTATAAGAGAGTTAATAATATAGATTTTTTAAGCCGATAAAGCCTCAACTTGGTAATGTTTAAGATCGTTAATCTATATATATAAAAGCAAAATACCACTCACTTATTAATCACGAAACCTCAGAAACTATAACACCTGCAAACTTGAAATTTGGCAGGTAGATTCCTTATAGGGTGTAGACATCCGCTAAGAACGGATTTTATGAAACTCCACCCCTAAGGGGGTAAATCAGAGAATGAAAGTCTGCTTGAGCCAAGCTGCGTGCAAAAACTAGTTTGATATTATAGGTTATTCGATGCATTACGAATTAATTAGTAATCGCATTATCATCTTAAAATGTTGTTACCAATTAGTTTTTTTTAATTCTCAGTCTATTTTATAATTCGACTGCCTCGGTGGCGCAGTGGTAACGAACGCGACTGCTGTGCTTGAGGTCTCGGGTTCGATTCCCGGGTCGGACCAAATTTTTGTATGTTTAGCAAATATTTTTTAATTGAAATGGAACCAGCTTTCAAACAAAAAAAAAGAATCATCAAAATCGGTTTACCCGGTCGAAAGTTATGAGGTAAAAAAAAGTCGAATTCATTACCACCTCCTTTTTCGAAGTCGGTTTAAAATATGAGCTTAGTGTGATAAATGTTATTCACTATACCTACGTTGTCCTATGTATTTCCTGCTATTTTAGTAACACTCAAACAAACACTACCATCCGCAAAGCCAGCCGCCATGTATAGGTAAACACATGTCATGTATTCTTAATTCAATTAATTAAAACGAAAACCTTTTAGACTAGTGTGGACGGTTTTTATCGATAAAGGTGTAGTTATCGATAAATGCGCCCCTCAATTTCTCGGAAAACGATAACGACTAACAACAAAATTAATAATATTTACACCAGTTAAGTACGTACAGACACGTTTTTCCTTTTAAAAACACCGGGCATAAAATATAATTTTAACAATTACGTTTTTTCGGTAAATAAAAATTTCGTGGTGACAGCTGCTTAAAAATAAACTAGCTGACTAACGCAACTTTGCCTGCGTCTTTCAAAAAGAATACATTTTTCCGCTAGGTACTTGCAACATTTTTCATTGATTCTCGATTCCCATTGGTCTTTACATGATGTTTTATAGCCTATTGCCTTCCTTGATATGCAATGCTAAACCAATTAGCTGCATTAGTCCAGTCCTTTACGCGTAATGACCAAGGGACACAAAGATTATTTTTATATATACCTAGATGTAAAGATGTTTTTGTAATGGCAACCTTTGGCATTGTCATGTGGCAAGTGTCAATTTTTTGGCGGCAAATGAGTGAATAAGCCACCTCATGAAAGTAAGTTATTTTTTGACACATAGATATCTAACGGTATTTAACTTATAACAACTTGTCACTGTGTAAGATCACTACTTCACTTAATTATAGCACAGCACAGTAAAAACCTACAGTTTATTAAATGACATTATAAAAAAACATTTCTAACAAACATATCGTCAATTCTTAACCCTCCAACAGCGATCGACCAGAACAATCTATCTTACTTTCATTCCTTCACAATGTTAACCTTAGATGCTAACGAACTCATACAAATACCGTATGCAAATATAAATCATGTCGCACAAAATTACAATGCGAAATGCTCAGGTGCTGTGTGAGTGTGACAATACTCTGCAATAAAAAAATGATTTCACAGCATTGTTGCATGCAGGGTTTGACGAATATTTAATATGCGTGTGAACTGAAAGTTTCTTATTTAATAATAATCTGATTATTACATTCGTAGAATTCGGTACAATTGGTTTTATTTAGAATACCAAAAGAAGTAAGATATCATTATACTATAATGAAATTAGAAACCTTATTAAGGACATAAAAAAAGTGGCCAAGTGCGAGTCGGACTCGCCCATGAAGGGTTCCGCAGCAGCAAGTAACATAATATAATTTTTATTTTATATGTTTACATTTGTGTTGATTGAATGAAAGGTAAATTGACTTGAAAAAACTACTTACTAGATTTCGTTCAAACCAACTTTCGTTGGAAGTTTGCATGGTAATGTACGTCATTTATTTTTTTAGATTTATCATTCTCTTATTTTAGAAGTTAGAGGGGGGGGACACACATTTTACCACTTTGGAAGTGTCTCTCGCGCAAAATATTCAGTTTAGAAAAAAATAATGTTGGAAACCTCAATATCATTTTTGAAGACCTATCTATAAATACCCCACACGTATGGGTTGGATGAAAAATTTATTTTTGAGTTTCAGTTCTAAGTATGGGGACCCCCAAAATTAATTGTTTTTTTTCTATTTTTGTGTGAAAATCTTAATGCGGTTTACAGAATACATCTACCTACCAAGTTTCAATATTAAAGGTCGTATAGTTTCGGAATAAAGTGGCTGTGACATACGGACGGACAGACAGACGGACAGACAGACAGACAGACATGACGAATCTACAAGGGTTCCGTTTTTTGCTTGGCACGGAACCCTAAAAAGTAGCTCTTCCAACGTAAATATCGTATTATTTTAGATTCAGTTGTTTCAAAATGTCTCATAAATGTTTTTTTTATATATTTAATGACATAAAAGTCGCTCAGCGTGCCATGGAAAGAGCTATGCTTGGAGTCTCTCTGATGTACAAAATTCGTAACGAAGTGATCCGTCAGAGAACTAAAGAGACCGACATAGCTCTGAAAGTTGGTAGGATGAAGTGGCAATGGGCTGGTACAATTTGTCGCAGGACAGACAACCTCTGGAGTAAGCGTGTTTTAGAGTGGAGACCGCGTCTTGACAAACGTAGTGTGAGACGTCCTCTGGCCAGACGGCGGGACGACTTACGTAAGAGGGCTGGCAGCGACTGGGTGCCGAAAGCAACAGACCGGGCTCTGTGTTGGTCCTTGGGAGAGGCCTATCTCCAGCAGTGGACTGCAGCGGGCTGATGATGATGACATAGAAGTCAATATAAAAATATTGGACCGAAATTATTGAAGTCCTTATTATTTTAACGAAATTGTAAAAGAATAAAAGACATAACATCCCTAAGCACTCAATAATTCCCACATCCCTTGCTATTAATATTAAAGATTCCCACTATCAATTTCATAGCAAATAATTGTCTTCGTTCAACAAACCAAATAAATCAAACGAAATTGTACCAACGGATTTACTTTCTATGCAGGTGTCTATGCGACCCCGAAGACTTCCTGCCCCAAATAAAAGGGTTAACTGACAATTGTCGACAAGAAAAAAGGTCTAAACATCCCTTTGTTAGAAATCTCAGGTGGCGGGAACCGATGTAGTTTTTATGTTTTTTTTTTGTTGGGTCGGTTAAGAAACACAGGTTGGGTGAAAGTGAATCTTCGGTTGCTCTCGCTTTTAAGGGTTAACATTAATGCAATGCGATGCGCGTGATTTCGATGTAAGATGTCTCGGACTTTTTATAAAAGGGTTTGTTTTTTATCGGCCTTTTAATTTACCATTTTAATTTGATATAATTTAAATAGATTGAGTGTTTGGCTTGCTCTGTTGTTTGATAGTTTTTGTTTGAGTTTTGTTCTGTTTAAATACGTCGTACAGTTAAAATGGCTGCTGTTGTTGATTTATTCGTTACCAAGCGTGCACAACGTGAAATATAACTTACTTTATTTCTGTTAATAAAGGTTATTAAGTGAAAAATACTTACATTTCAGTCTGTTTTTGTTTTGATTACATAAATTTAATTTTAATTATTTGCCTGTTAGTTTAGTGGTTAACGAGAGTGAATAAGCCAGAAGTCGTTGGGTTCGTTTTCTACATAGGACAAAAATAATATTTTGTATATGTAATTGTATTAGTGATAAGTACGGTATTTGTTCCGACTCTTGGCTTTAACTTATCCTTTAAATGCTTTAATCTAGTTATAATAGGTGTAAATAGTATTGTTAATACACATTTTTATACTTCGAAATAGACATCACTATCAGTACATATTATAAAACAAAGTCCTCCACCGCGTCTGTCTGTTCGCGATAAACTCAAAACTTACCCCATGAATTTTGATGTAGTTTTTACCAGTAGATAGAGTGATTCTTGAGCAAGGTTTTCGTATATAACTTGTTGATTATATTGATAAAATATAACGATATTTGTTAAAGACGTCGGAAAAAAATAAGCCGCACATCTTCCGGGGTAACATAGGCTATTTTATATTTTCCGTAAAGAGCCCGTGCAAAGCCGGGGCGGGTTGCTAGTTAAGTACACATATAAAGAAATAAACTTGTTTAAGTCAGGAAAATGTAGCAATACCAAACACTTACCATTAGACGAATGACGCTTGTTTGTTACCATTATAGTTCCCGTGAAATCAACAACATTTTTAAAACAACGTAGCAGTACCAAAAGCCAACAGCCGAATGATGCTAACTTGCAACAGTAAAATTAAAAATGAGATCAAATAAAAAAAACGTAACCGTTGTCTAACCCTTTCATCTCTCACACTATTGTCAAGTTAGCATTATTATTACACAACCGACATGTGCAATGTGCGGCCAGGTAACGCACAATCCCAACACTTTGTTATGCAAAAAACCGTACGGTAACTCAATATGCAAATGTGGTATTGCCATGCAAATGTCCCATCGACGAAATAATGTTCTAACGACTTGCATCTATGGTGTTGGGGATCGATGCTTTCAATCCGATCAATACGGCTTTTGATCGTACGAGTGATTTATAGGCTTATACTGTATTTTTTTTGTTCTGCTGTTTCTTTGTGCACGGTGTGTTAAAACTAGAGTGTAGACTTCAATTCAATCCATGAGAAATTATTTTTTAAAAGCCTTGTGTTTTAAATATAATACCGTAGAAAAAGCACTGAATTAACTACATTAAAATAATATTTATTAAGTTGTTTCTCAAGGCAGTAGATCCATGCTGATTTGTAAGGACGGGTCAGCTCGACCAGGGCGGTACAACCTCTCAAAGAAGACAAACCTAAAATGACAGCATTCATGCTGTCGTGTTTCGTTGGTGAGTGCGAGAACGGAGGCCCAATGATGCAAAAGCAACTCAATAGTCCGCCATTGTGTAAGTCACCATGCTGCATTGTCTGCATTTGCAATGAGTATGTTGACCACCACTCTTGGATTCCGCTCATGCTTTCCATCAGGCAGAGTAGAATGATTTTGGTAGGCTCATATATAAAAAGAAAATTGTAAACTTTTATAACTTCTACCAAAGAAGTTAAAAAGCATCTAATAATAGACTATGTATTTGTACAAAAAGTAACAGCTAATCATAAAGTAATTATAATATATGTAAAAAAGCCAATTTCTCGGTTGACCGAACCCCACATTCGGCCGGTTTTACCCCAAAACTTAACCCTGCCCACACCCATTGTGTTACCCTCCGCTGAGGGACGATTGGCTATCGCATGCAATTTTAAAAACATGCACCCACGACTTGATATACAACGAACGGGAGCTACCAAATACTTAGGGTTTGTACTCGTGTGCTTATTAAATTTCCTTTAGAGCACAAGCGATGGAATATTTTTTCCTATCATGCATACTATATTGACCTTTTGCTATAAATACGATATCAAGTGAATATTAAATGATATAATTATGTTGAATACAAAAAACGGTAGTCCTGGTTTGAAATCGTCAATATTTTGATTAATTTAATATGTAGCATATTTAAAAGAAAAACATGTACAGAATTAGTGAAAATATAGTTTAGTTATATTAAGACATAGAATATGTGAAATTATTTTGTAATTTCCTTAAAAAAAAACAACCTTTTGATTCTTCTTTTAGCTATTGAAGTTAGTTTATCTACCATTATTTTGACACAAATCACAATTTTTTTCAAACCAACCAACCAAAAACCAACCTTTAAATTCTGCGGGTCAAACTGACATAAAAATTCACAAGATTACCCTTATCTGTTAGAGACCTTAGAGAAAATGAGCTATTTTTACCCAAAACCGACACGTGTAATATAAGCATTATTATTGATTACGTTGATTTATTTACTTCGAGAGGACTCGGGAGTACACTTAGTAGGTAGTGTAGGTACCTTCTATAATCAGGGGATATTGAAGAAGTAATATATTTATTTATTTTCCTGTTATTTAAGTCATTATTATCACTTAGTCACATGTGGTTTTCGAGAAGATACCAAATGCCATAAATAATATTAGGTATAAATATGTAGTAAATACCGGGTATTTTATTAAAAATGATTTCTTAAAGAACAAAATAAATATAGTTGTTTATTTGTTCTACATTTAGCATTGAACGGGTTTTAGCGAAAAAAATTAACGACCATCTTTTATGGAAACTAATTTGATTTTCATTTTTTTTTTAATGTAGCTGTGGGCCTGCTAAAATGACTCTACTCTGCCTGATGGAAAGCATAAGTGGAATTCAGTGGTGGTCAGCATATTCATTGCGAATGCAGACAATGCAGCATGGTGACCTACACCATAGCGGCCTAGTGATGCTTCAAGCGAGTACATTAACACATAGTTTATCCCTGACCAGAATAATATCGTAAAAATGCGCTCAATAAAATTACGAATGCATAGAATAACCTATAAAATAATACTTTATGAAATACAAAAGTATAAATATTTATTATGTGTGAGATCGACACAGAACGGGAACGGAATACAACTGGCTAGTGATGTAGGTAAATATATCGATATTTCATAATATCGAATTAGGCCTCCATAATATTTAAAGATCGCGCGCTTTTATATCATTCTCATAATTGAAACGAGTACTTCTACTTTAAAATACTTCTTTGCGATGACCTCTCTAATCATAAGCCTCATCGAGTTAGCCGCAAATTGAGTTATTTTAGCTTATACCTATTGTGCCATGTCCTATTCCAGTCTTGTATTCTACAAAATCTTCCCAAAATCGATTTCTGTCTGTTTCTCTCAGTATTATTATTATCTGTTTTGTTTTCTGAAAATAAGCATTTAGAAGTGATAACATCATTGGCAATATTTATCCTACTAATATTATAAACGCGAAAGTTTGTAAGTATGGATGGATGAATGTTTGTTACTCTTTCACGCAATAACTACCCAACGGATTTAGATGAAACTTTACAGTAATATAGCTTATACATCAGAATAACACATAGGCTACTATTTACCGCGATAACCAACATACAAGCGGGCGGAGCCGCGAGCAATAGCTAGTTAAACATAAGCAGTTGTTAAAAGTGATGATGAGGTGTAAAATCCCTTCGGATCTTCAGCTCCATGGACGCAGGATATTTAATATTTTCACCTAAAACCACACCGACGACGGTGGGCCTAGGAGTCTGCTCGGGGCTGACTGGACCTACGCCGCGCCTTGCCAGGCCTTATCCCGAGGGACAGTTTAAAATATCTAGTATTCATATATGAACTAACTACACGGTCTAAATAGTCGCTATGACTGGGGTCACGTTACTGCGCTGAGTGGTTTTGGTTCAAACCTCACATGGAACATCACTTAGTATGATTCACAAATTGTTGCTCCGAGTCTGGGTGTTCTTTGTGCCCATTTCTTGAATGTTTGTAAACACAAAACAAACAATAAAGAATGTATACTTAGTGGTGATATCCAAGATCAAACGACCAACCGTTCTGGAAAGCCATTTTAACCTGATCTGTGGCTACACCAATAAATATGTGACGTCAATCACCGGCTCAATCTAGTTGCTAACAAGATTCAACCAATATACCCGCTGATCCGTCATTAGAGCTGGTTATCCGGCAAATTGATTGATTGCGTCACAAACCACGTTTACATTGCTATATTAAATATAAAGCTTGTTTACTTTACAATATTTGCTGACTATTTGATCCTTGAAATCATTAGATTTGTATATTGACTGTCAGTATCTAATTCTACGATGTAAGTAAAGTTAAATTTGCCCGGTAGTGTAGTAAGGTATATAGATATAAAGAAAACCAACATTAGTATATTCCCACAGATCCATTTTGATCCGTTAACCAGGTCTAAACCGGCTGCAAATACTAGCTACATACGTTAAACTATTTTGGAACCTGCAAAATCTAAACGGTTCATGATTATCAGGTTGTGAAAATACAGATTTAATACCTACGCTTCCAAGCTTATTTGTAAACGACTTAATACAACTCCAAAATATGTTTGATGGTGGCGTGCTGAACATGAATATTTAAGTTAACACAGATTTAGATGTCCTAGACTAGTACTTATTTACACATTTCCACCGATCACCTGACTTTTCTTCGGTAAACAATTTACACAACTCAGGATTTCATTTTTTGCCTAATTAAATAATACCTTTATAATAATCTATTTTATATAAAATTATAATAATCTAAAATTCTTATGAGTTCGCGTCAGCGCGTTACCGCGTCATATTGTCACCGACATATTGTTTCTAATACTACACATAAATTTTACAAATAACATTCTAAGTTACAAGTTTTCACTGCCATCGGCAGTCCTTATGACTGCCAATATTTTTTTATTTTAGGTACATAACTAAATCAAGAAGGTTACAACACGGAAATTGCTAAAGATTGAATATAAAGAGACCGATCTCGTATCATCTCGTTTGCCTTAAACACATTATCTACTACTAGCTGACCCACGCAACGTCGTTTGCGTCTCTTATTGCCCGTAGCGTAATAATTTCCCCCCGTTTTTGAAACATTCTTCATTGGTACTCCGCTCCTATTGGTCATAGCGTGATGATAGATAAACTCGATAAACTTTCTCGATAAACGGGCTATCTAACACTGAAAGATTTTTTTCAAATTGGACCAGTAGTTCCTGAGATTAGCGCGTTCAAACAAACAAAAACTCTTCAGCTTTATATATTAGTATAGATAACCCACGCAACGTCGTTTGCGTCTCCTATTGCCCGTAGCGTAATAGTTTCCCCCCGTTTTTGAAACATTCTTCATTGGTACTCCGCTCCTATTGGTCATAGCGTGATGATATAGATAAACTCGATAAAGCTCCTCGATAAACGGGCTATCTAACACTGAAAAAACTTTTTCAAATTGGACCAGTAGTTCCTGAGATTAGCGCGTTCAAACAAACAAAAACTCTTCAGCTTTATATATTAGTATAGATAACCCACGCAACGTCGTTTGCGTCTCCTATTGCCCGTAGCGTAATAGTTTCCCCCCGTTTTTGAAACATTCTTCATTGGTACTCCGCTCCTATTGGTCATAGCGTGATGATATAGATAAACTGGATAAACTTCCTCGATAAACGGGCTATCTAACACAAAGAACTTTTTCAAATTGGACCAGTAGTTCCTGAGATTAGCGCGTTCAAACAAACAAAAACTCTTCAGCTTTATATATTAGTATAGAGATAACCCACGCAACGTCGTTTGCGTCTCCCATTGCCCGTAGCGTAATAATTTCCCGCCGTTTTTGAAACATTCTTCTTTGGTACTCCGTTGCTATTGGTCATAGCGTGATGATATAGATAAACTCAATAAACTTCCTCGATAAACGGGCTATCTAACACTGAAAGAACTTTTTCAAATTAGGCCAGTAGTTCCTGAGATTAGCGCGTTCAAACAAACAAAAACTCTTCAGCTTTATATATTAGTATAGATGTATTTATTATACTCTTCTAAGATCTAATACTCATAATCAACAACACATTTATTTGGATAAAGACTGATATTAGGTATTATGTTGATAAAAACTCTTTGGCAAATAACTCAATAATAGGTACCAACTCTTAGCGTCTTATACTCGTGATAACTTCTAAACGAAATGTCCGAATGGGATGAAACAAAAAGTATTTTACTTCTACGTAAATACCCTTGATAACATAATGCTTTATTTAGATAAGGATTAATATTACGATACACATTTAACGTAGTTTCTTTCTTCAGACGATTTAATATTTTTTTGGAACACAAAAGCGGTTATTGTGACTAAACCATGATAGTTAGATATATGCTCTCGCGGACTTTTTTGTAGATCTTAATGGGACCTACAAACCCGTAATACATTATTTTGTTCTATTGTCAATACTTTTTGCAGCGCACGCAAAAATAGGTTTTCGATTTCACACCTTGGGTTACAAAATAGCAATTATCTTACGGATCTCTATTTTTTATGAAAATAAAATATAGCCTATAGCCTTCCTGATGGACTATCCAACACTGAAAGAATTTTTCAAATCGGACCAGTAGATCCTGAGATTAGCGCGTTCAAACAAACAAACAAACAAACAAACTCTGCAGCTTTATAATATTAGTATAGATATAAAAATAAGTCGGGGTTTCCTTCCTGACGCTATAACTTCAGAACGCACGAACCGATTTCCACGGTTTTGCATTCGTTGGAAAGGTCTCGGGCTCCGTGAGGTTTATAGCAAAGAAAATTCAGGAAAATTTTCAACAGAAAAGCGGGAAAGTGTTACATAAAACGAAGCCATCTGGTGGCGAAACGGAGTTCGCCGGGTTTGCTAGTTATAATTAAAAAACCAAGGAAACTACAGTAACGTTTCATCTAAGTACCTGGTCACTATGATACCATAACCAAAAAAAAAACAAAAACACTCAACAATTCAAAAGTGGAACAAAAAATAATTATGTCTAAATTACCTAGTTATGAAAGCCGCAAACCATCAAATAAAAAATACACGTTCCGGAAAAAACCGGCACACAGGAAAAACCAAAAAAAATGAGAAAAAAACGTACTTAAAACACAGTTTACTCGGCCACCCCATAATTTAAAATTGCATCGCGTGATGCGTACGCGATGAATGACCGGGGGTTGCCACCCTAGAGTGACGCCCATCGATTTTTTCATAGTGGGGGCACAACCCCCTGATAGTTAGGGTAACAGCTGTCTGTTTCTTATAAGATTTTTTATTCTATTTTATTAGAAAATAAAATATACGCTGAAGCGATTTCAAGTTCGGTTTCGGATGAATTATTTTTACTAAACCGTTAGAAGTTTTTCTATTTTTCATATAAAGTATAAATTATGAAAAATGGAAAACTCCTTAATTAAACTAAACTAGTTTGATTTTTTATTAAAACTAGTTTTTTTGTGTAAAAATGCTTACGGGGTTAAAACGTACTCACTATCATCATGACATTATTAAACGAATTCTCGATATTAGTAGTATCTAGTAGTCGCACGTAATAACCTCATATTGCGTCGGTATATTACCCAAATTCTTACCTAGGCAAATACTCTCTGTCTCTACTACTGGGGAAAATAAAGATAAAACACGCATTTATTGAATTACTAGCTTTTGTTCGCGGCTCCGCCCGCCTATATGTCGGTTATCGCGATAAAAAGTAGCCTATGTCCTTCCTCAGGAATCAAAGTATCTCCATGCCAAATTTCATGAAAATCAGTGCATTGGTTTAGCCGTGAAAGCGGGACAGACAGACAGACGGACAGAGTTACTTTCGCATTTATAATATTACTATGGACTGTGGATTACCGTACTTAATTTGGGCTGTCTAATAGTTCATTATCACTGATATCATAAACCGCTTTTTTAAGACTTTTTCTATTTCAAAAATCTCTCTCTCATCCTTTGTAGAAAGAACGAAAGAACACTTATCTACATTAGAAGAAATCTATTTGTTGCACAGAGCCAAATATAATTCATTCGAACTTCGAACATAAAAAATCTATCCCTAAATATTTTGTCAGTAAATTCATTAATTTAGCAATGATCACATTCATAAAACATTAATTTATAGCTAAACCTAACAATCTAAAGCATCATTAATCTACTACATACTTATACAAAATAACACGTTGCTATTCTAATAAGAAATAACTAGTTATTTTTAACTTATTGCAGACTTTCTCGTTGCTGAAACCTGCGAGCGCCATCTATCGAGTACGAGGTAAGCTTACTTTTAACCCTCACAAGAACAGTCGCTTGTCAAAGTTTCCCAATTGTGCCGCCAGGTTATTTTTTGCTACTGACATCTAGTGGTAAACTTTGTGAACTATACTTTTCGAAATTGTACAATATCCTATCTGACACATCTCTTTGGCTTTGCAAAGCTTTGCCACATTTTATATGGATTCGTTAAATCTTTGAAGTTTCAATTACTTTCTAAAAACCCTGACCAGCAAAGGTCTTAACATTGTCTGCATGAATGAGTTACCAGAAACAGTGGTTAAACAAATTTTGATACCTCTTAATTTAGCGTGGATGGTGTGTCAGGATTTGGAATCGAACCGACTAACATAGGTTGGCGACAAGGGTCTGACATGGAAGATTTACTCATGTTTGTAATCAGTCACACATCAGTCTTTCATCGTAACCTTATTTAAAAACAGAGTAATTTTCAAAAAATATACCATCTCAATTTAAAGTACATAATCAAATGTTACAAGAAAACACAAATGATAAATATTAAATCAATCCATAAGTACTATTGCATACACTATACATACTGCATACTTAAGTTCAAAAATAACTTATAGTGACGCTTTTACGACTGCACCGAATTCAATGAAATTCGGTATGGAGATACCTGCTTTAATTCCTGAGGAAGAACATAGGCTAGTCTTTAGCGGAATAACTTACAAATTCGTTAACGGAGCCGCGGGCAATAGCTAGTTTATCTTCTATAAATTGCTAATACCTACACATTACGTGTTCGATTACTTACATATATTAAAGTTAATGTGTTGTACATATATTTATATACATGACAAGTCATTGAAACGAACCTAGTCGTTGTATTTATAACCGTCACCACTATAATTATGTTAAATACCTATTTAATACATAATTTATTTTATTGATAATACTGTACATATTTTCCTATTATTCTAATAGCCTCTTTGTATTCAATTATAAACGGACATTATGTGCATTTTATGTTGTACACACATAAAATATACCTATGTTTATAAATGTTATTATTTTATCAATCTATACTGACATTATAAAGCTGAAAAGTTTATTTATTCACTAATCTCAGGAACTACTAGTTTCAATTGAAAAATCATTTTAGTGATGCATAGCCTGTATGTAGAGAAAGGTTTCAGGCTATATGACATCACGCTACGAGCAATAGGAAGGCAGCATCAATGAAATATCATGGGAAAAATAATAACGATTAAGAGACGAGAAACGAGAATAAGGCGGGTCAGCATTATTGCCTTTCCTTGTCAGTGGGGTCGCCCCTGGCAACAGTTTCATCAATGCAGAGCTTAAGCCACTGACGCTAAAACACGAAAATTGGCAGCTGCTGCATGCTGGTATAATAGCATACTTGTTATAAGAAAGAATTTGCAGAAATTTTCTCCCTACTAGGTTGAAATGGGGGAAGAATGGTTGCATGTTATTTTTTTGTTTTCTGACTTGGAAAAACGAAGCTAAGAATTAATCCCACGAGCTAGGCCGCAAGCAATAGCTAGTTGCATATAAGTAGGGTCGTTAGTAATATTGCATAGCGCCAGATGAATTATTGCTGCTATTTTAGTACGCGTAGTAGTTATAAGTTTATTTCATTAATTTAGTGTGGCACGTAATTTAAATTAAGTTTCAATTGCTCACTGTCTGACCACTTCCACTGAGACTGAGATAGAATCCACTAATATAATAATTTAGTAATAAACACTAAAGTATATAGATATTTTAATAATAACTGCAATGAATATCACAAACGGCGCACTTGTTCATGGAATAATATTTTTTTTTTTTTTTTTTTTTTTTATGTTTGGCCCGCCAAAATGACTCTGCTCTGCCTGATGGAAAACATAAGCAGAATCCAAGAGTGGTGGTCACCATACTCATTGTGAATGCAGACAGTGCAGTATGGCGACCCACACTATGGCGGCCTAGTGATGCTCCTGCATCTTTTAGTCCAGTCAACAAGTATGAAACTTGTTGACTAGACTAATTGACTAGACTAAATATAGCATGTTCGATAAACAAAGAAAATAATACTTTGGTAAAAATGTTTGCAAAGAAATAAGGCGCGACAAAGTAGTCTGCATAAAGATTTTTTGTACATATTTCTTTGTTTAGTGGATACCGTGGATACTTAATGGTTTTCCTTTTCTTCATATTTCAAAAAAAAGGACCCCTTTTTGGACTCCTTCATCTCCTGTGTCGAGAATAACTTTACGCATATACAGGAAATACTCGAACTTAGGTCAATCATTTGTGGTTCACACTAAGTGTTGTCCCATGTGGAGAACGAAATCATAACACTCAGTGCAGCAGGAAGAACCTTATAAGGAAACCGCTACCATTCATGCAGTCAATGTAGATGTAGACTGGTATATGATACGATTAGTTCTGACAATTACAATATCTTTAGACGTCATGTATATTAAGTAGGTATACAGGAAAATCATCAATAACTCTATTACGATAGACGTAATTAACTTGCATTTGTCGTTTTTAGAAACAATAACAGAATTCCGCAGAATCTAGTTTAGTCACGCGAAACTAATTAATGAAAAACAATTATCTACTCTATAATAGATTATCTCACGCCATAGAACGATAAATCTGACAGAAGCCTTTGACACAGTTGAGCGAGTGGCACACAATATTTCATTGTGAACCTTGTAGCTCTTTCAATGTAATATTAATCGGCACGTGTATACTGTTCAATAAACAATGAACCTAAGACGCAGAAGACTTTGTTTTGCATCGGAAACTTGCCGCGACTGGATTACTTCAAGGCACTTTTATTGGGCCTTATTTTTCCATTTATAATTGCGATGATGTCACATCTTTGTAGAGAATAAAAGTAAATAAAATCTCAAATAGAATTAGATTTTTATGATACATCAACAATTTGTTATCTAGTTGTGTAAAAACAATAACCAATTAGGCAATTACTAGCTGACCCACGCAACTTCGTTTACGTCTCCTATTGCCCGTAGCGTAAAAATTTCCCCCCGTTTTTGTAACATTCTTCATTGGTCCTCCGCTCCTATTGGTCTTATATATAGCCTATAGCCTTCCTCGATAAATGTACTATCCAACACTGAAATAATTTTTCAAATCGGACCGGTGGTTCCTGAGATTAGCGCGTTCAAACAAACAAACTCTTCAGCTTTATATAACAGTATAGATAGTATAGAAGTATAGATTAATAGCCGAAATAGACTTAGTCGAACAATGTAAGTTTTGCAAATGAAGGGATTTTGGTTTATTGAATCTAAAATGTAGCTCTCACTTCTGTGTTCCCAATAGGTGGTATTGGGTGCCTCAGGGCATTTTATTAAGACATTTAGTCATATATATAGTGATGCATATAAATTTGGCTATGTGTTGCAATTTAATTTATGTTACCAATTCGATGATATCATGTTGTACACAAATTGTTAATTTTAGTGACATTTATTGGTGCTTTGTTTCTTTGATTACTATGCATACTTAATGAACAATTTAATATTCAATTGTGTTATTTATAAATTAAGTTCTCTAGATCTTAATCAACTTGTTTACTTGTGTTGGACGTTTTGCTATTTAGCTATATTGATTCTTAGAATAAATCATGAATAAAAAAAAGAATTAGAATTTATTAAAATTAATTGATATACACATTGAATAAATGTCAAATAGAGAGAGTAAGGTTTTAAGGTAGTACAGCCACGTTGATTTGAGCACAAACGGGCCGGTTCGACCGGGACGGTACTACCCTCGCACAGAAGATCAACGTAAAATGACAGCGTTCGTTCTGTCGTGTTTCGTTGCTTAGTGCGAGACCAGAGGCCCAACGATGCAGAAGCGTCACTAGGCCTCCATGGTGTGGGTCATCATCCTGCATTGTTGCATTGTCTGCATTCGCAATGAGTATAGTGACCATCACTCTTGGATTCTGTTTATGCTTTCCATCAGACAGAGTAGAGTCATTTTGGCAGGGCCATACATAAAATAAAAAGATAAGTAATGACTTTTTATGACAATGTTATCCCATTTTTCTCTGTAGTACATATTGATCAATTTCATTGAAACCCTAGACATATGTTAATCCATTCTGCAAACAAATCCGTACGGCATACAAATGTAAAGGAATTAACCTTCGCTGCATCTTAAAAGGGCTGAATCGATTTCTGATGCAGCATGAGTCGCAAGATTGTTCGCTCATCGATATCATTAATATTTTAACGATGAACCATGATTGTATCGCTTTAGATCTTTATACGATGCGATATGAAGTTTTATTGAAACGATGGCATAATTGTTTTATGTTGCGCATTGTTGATGAGAAGATAAGATTTTGCTGTATAATCGATTTGTATTTATTCTTTGACAAATTAAACTGTTTCTTCTTTCTTGTGGTTTAAAGATTAATACTATTCCTGATAACTAATCTCACTTTTGCCTTTCTTGTTGATTTTCGCTGTAAAAAGTAGTAATTATGTCCTTTCTCTACAATCAAAGTATCTCCAAACTTCATTGAAATCGGTGCAGCGGACTTCCCATGAAAGCGTAACAGACAGAATTACTTTCAAATTTTCAATTTTAGTATGGATTATAATTATAGTTTTAACCGTTACTGGTCGCAAGTCAAATTCAAATCTAGATATAATTATGATGGAAGACTTTATTCATTGCTATTATTTTGGAAATATTTAGTACGTACTTAAAAACTGAAATAAACGTAATAGAAAAATTCTCCATCGACAAACTTTATTAAATCCCGATAGATATTAAAACTGATTAAAATTGTTCGAAATAGTTCTCCCTGAGTTCACTAGATGGCGGTAGATGTATTTGCTAAATATGGTTTCGACCACAATGACATTGATTCACAATAACAAACCTTGTAGTTAGTTTATAAATAGGTTGTATATAAATCTTAGAAGGATTGTCTTGTCTTGATGTTTTATTACTTCTGGACTTTGACAAATATGGTGGTTTATAACGAACCGATTGAATGTCATCGTGGTGCAGCTCAATGTGTCAAGAGCGAACCGACATCGATCACGTCAATTCAATGCTCACGCGCAGTATATAATTAACTTTAATGTGTACTATAGTTATTAAATATGACTTTATAAATGAAATATTTAGCATTTGTTCTTTATTTATTGAATGTCACACAAAGAATATGTGATAAAACGTAAGAATTAAAAAGATGGAAAGAGTAAATTGCAACTTTTTTTATATTTTTTAAAGAAGGTACATGGGGCAAAGAGTATGGCATGAGTACCTGGTGGAGGATTTGTGCTGAAAGGACATTACACCCACTCTTCTACTGTAGATATTATATTTTCCTATGGTGAACAAAATTTTAAATGAACTAATATAATTTTGGTTCTAAAGAGCTCTAATATCAGGAACTACTGTTAAGGACTACTGTAAGGAAGGCGTGTGGGTCACTGCGGGAGCCAGGCACGCATCAATGAAAAATGTTGTAAAAACCTCAAAACTTCATTCGGGAGACACACACTAAGTTGCTCGATTCAATTAGGTACAAAAAGAGCAGTTTTTAAAATAAGGTGTGTTTTTATTACATAGGTAATATATTATATTAGATAAAACCGTCATAAATCACTAATAATTAGCGTCACATATCTCTATAAATCAAATGCGAACTAATTAAAGGTAACACTTATGGTTATCTCTAACATTCCTATAAATAGTTTTATCTAAACAAACGGCATTTGGTTATGACCAAATCAGGAATATCCGTTAAGGGTCTTGTCGCATACGGCCGTGGCGACACAAATAACTTGATTAAACTTGACAGGAAATCAGTTAACGTGCCCAGTAAAGTTAGACCCACGAGTGGCGATAATTCAACCTCAATTGTAACTTAATAGTTTTGTTACTTCAGAGGGTGGGAGGTCAAGTGTTACTGGTCGTATATATGGCAGGCTATGATAGAAATCTGATTGGTTTGCAGCAGTTGGTGCTGATTCAGATCACTGCAAGGTTTGATATGATTTATATCTTTCGATAATTTTGTAGAAATATGTACAATCTACGTTTATTTATATGTTTACAGGATTTATCTCGGGTTTTGATCTGAAATCTATACTAATATTATAAACTAGCTGACCCACGCAACGTCGTTTGCGTCTCCTGTTGCCCGTAGCGTAATAGTTTCCCCCCGTTTTTGAAACATTCTTCATTGGTACTCCGCTCCTATTGGTCATAGCGTGATGATATAGATAAACTCGATAAACTTCCTCGATAAACGGGCTATCTAACACTGAAAGAACTTTTTCAAATTGGACCAGTAGTTCCTGAGATTAGCGCGTTCAAACAAACAAACTCTTCAGCTTTATATATTAGTATAGATGACCCACGCAACGTCGTTTGCGTCTCCTATTGCCCGTAGCGTAATAATTTCCTCCCGTTTTTGAAACATTCTTCATTGGTACTCCGCTCCTATTGGTCATAGCGTGATGATATAGATAAACTCGATAAACTTCCTGGATAAACGGGCTATCTAACACTGAAAGAACTTTTTCAAATTGGACCAGTAGTTCCTGAGATTAGCGTGTTCAAACAAACAAAAACTCTTCAGCTTTATATATTAGTATAGATGACCCACGCAACGTCGTTTGCGTCTCCTATTGCCCGTAGCGTAATAATTTCCCCCCGTTTTTGAAACATTCTTCATTGGGACTCCGCTCCTATTGGTCATAGCGTGATGATATAGATAAACTCGATAAACTTTCTCGATAAACGGGCTATCTAACACTGAAATAACTTTTTCAAATTGGACCAGTAGTTCCTGAGATTAGCGCGTTCAAACAAACATAAACTCTTCAGCTTTATATATTAGTATAGATGTATTTATTATACTCTTCTAAGATCTAATACTCATAATCAACAACACATTTATTTGGATAAAGACTAATATTAGGTATTATGTTGATAAAAACTCTTTGGCAAATAACTCAATAATAGGTACCAACTCTTAGCGTCTTATACTCGTGATAACTACTAAACGAAATGTCCGAATGGGATGAAACAAAAAGTATTTTACTTCTACATAAATACCCTTGATAACATAATGCTTTATTTAGATAAGGATTAATATTACGATACACATTTAACGTAGTTTCTTTCTTCAGACGATTTAATAATTTTTTTGAACACAAAAGCGGTTATTGTGACTAAACCATGATAGTTAGATATATGCTCCGCAGACTTTTTTGTAGATCTCAATGGGACCTACAAACCCGTAATACATTATTTTGTTCTATTGTCAATACTTTTTGCAGCGCACGCAAAAAAAGATTTTCGATTTCACACCTTGTGATGGCGCCCGTGGTCCACCAGACTTGACAATAACTCAAGTGGACTGTATGCGGTAAAATATGTATGATTTTAATATTTGATTAATTGCAAAGGTGTCTCGCTAAAACAAAGGACCGACAGGAAGGGTAAAGGAAAGCAACCAACTCACGTTTTCTCCAGCCTGCTGCCGCTTCCCAGGAGCTCCCAGGGTCACTGCTGATGATGACGAGACACTATTCACTGTCAGTCTGATTAGATCACGGAACGTCTCACTTCCTGCGGTTTAACTACGGACGGAGCGTGGAGACCGCTTCTCGTCTATCGACTGTACCCAGTTGCACAGCCGACGCGGTTAGAGTTCAGCACTGCTTGCGAGCGCAGCTCCTTGACGAAGGAAAGCTAAGACCCTTCGTAGGACACTACTAGCAAGGCACTAGTTAAGGTACGACAGGCCGTAAGGGGTCTAATCGCACTGGTATCGCCATCTATATTATTTTTGGCGAAACACTTTGGTTGCTCGATAAGGTAAATAGGGCGGGAGTAGGAATTAGACACCAAACAGATTTATAATTAAACTAATGGGTGGCGCCACCATTTCCAGCCGCCCTTAAAGGGTACCTTTAAGAGAAGAATAATGCGGTAGAAAACAAAATGATGCACATTAAAATGCTACAAAGAGAGCGGGTAAACTATGTATCTAACTATACCTATATCTAGCGGATTATATTATAAAATAAACAAGAAACTTAACTAACTAGCGAATGATTAAAGTATTGAAAGTATTTACTGAGTTGGGAGTGGACAAAGCTTAACGACTGGGCGAAGGTAAGTTCCCCTAGACGTTCTTACTGAAGCAACACGAACTATGCCGTCTTTGGAGGGGTGAACCTTTTCGACAATCGCTAATGGCCACGCGAGAGGAGGTAAGTTTTCAGTCATAATTACAACGACAGTTCCAGGCGCGATGGGAACTGAAGGACACAAAAGCGGTTGTGGGAGTGTTCCATTTTTCTCTAACTTGGAGCTCGTGCAAATACTCTAACCTCCATCGCCTCCAGAAAGACTGTACAAGTTTATCTAAAAGTGCATGTCTTTCAAGTAAATTTAAATTTTCACAAGCTACTGCAGCCGCCGGAAGCAAACTGAGCGGCGCGGTATGAAGGAAGTGACTAGGAGTCAGCGCGGTAGGTTCAGAGGGATCTGAACTTAATACGGTCAAAGGGCGTGAATTTAATAAGCACTCAATTTGAGTGAGTACAGTGCTCAGCTCCTCATACGTAAGTAGCTGATTACCGATCACCTTGAAAAGATGATTCTTAATCACTTTGACCATGCTTTCCCAGCAGCCGCCAAAATGACTGGCAGCTGGGCAATTAAACTGCCAGGAAATGCGGTTTTCAGCGAGATGCTCTTCGAAGCGCGGTTGATATTCCTTTGTTAAGAACTTGTATAAGTCTTTCAAGTAGGAACTAGCCCCAACGAAATTAGTTCCGTTGTCGGACTTAATAAGTTGAACGGGTCCGCGGCGGGCTAAAAAGCGTTTTAGCGCTCCGAGGAAGCAAGAGGTAGACAAACTAGTGGCTATCTCAATATGCGAACTGCGGGTCGTGAGACAAGTGAAGACACATAGGTAAGCCTTCTCACTCTTAGCGCCTCTACGTCGCACAGGCATATAAAAGATGGGCCCGGCATAATCGACGCCGGTGTTCGTAAATGCCTTTATAACTTGGCGCGTTCGAACGTCAGGTAGAGCTGACATAAGCGGGTACGTAGGACGCGGCTTCGCCCTATAGCACGTGTTGCATAGATGGACTCTCTGCCGTATAACACGGCGAGCGGAAAGAATCCAATACTTTTGACGGAGTAGCGCCATCAATTGCTCGGGACCAGCATGTAAGTATTTTTTATGATAATAGTCAATTAGTAGAGTGATCACATGATCGTCACGCGGTAAAAGAACAGGATGCTTATGCGAAAATTTAAGGTCCGAGTTAGAGAGACGGCCTCCTACGCGGATAAGTCCGTCCGTATGTATAAAAGGACGTAACTTATTTAAAGCACGAGAACAATTTTCATTGCGACTTATATTTGAAATTTCATTAGCGAAGTGTTTCTTTTGGATAATGTGCAGCAATTTAATTTCTGCTATATCTAAGTCACTAGCGGCAACAGTGTGGTCGCGACGTGATAGTCGTGAGCACATGCGAAGTATGTACACTAGTACACGAATAAGCTTACTCCAAGAGGAGGAGTTTTGAGCCAGTTCATACACAGGGCAAGGACTATCGTCGACTGGCAGAACCACTGTATGTACGACAGTCTTTTGCTCTGGAATATCCGAAGTCGGAATCTCCACGTCACTAATAGGCCATTGTGAGGGATCGGAAGAGAGCCACTCGGGGCCGTGTAGCCACATGGGGTGCGAAATTATTTTTCGTGGCGTAAGACCACGCGACAGACAGTCCGCGGGGTTTTCTACTCCCGAGACATGATGGAAGTTGTCTGCAGCTACATTTTCTGTGACTTGCACGACGCGGTTAGCGACGAACGTTTGCCATCTGTGTGGTGAGCTTTTGATCCAATATAAAGCGACCATTGAATCGGTAAAGGCGAAAATCCTAATCGGGAAGCGCGAGCGGTAAGTATCATGAACAGTTCGTAATAATTTAGCGAGCAAAACAGCACCACATAGTTCAAGCCGAGCGATCGAAAGCGGCTTCATAGGCGCAACTTTCGACTTTGCACACGCTAACTGAACTGTTAACCCAGTGGGCGAGCTGACGTGAAGATATACCACACCTCCGTAAGCAAGGTTACTGGCATCACAAAACCCGACGAGTGTGATGACACAGTCCTGTCCTGCACCGAGAAGACGCGGAATTTTAAAGTCATTTAGGACAGGCAGCTCCGTGCAAAACTGTCTCCACATTTTAATTATGTGGGGCGGAGGGATTTCATCCCAATCGAGATTTGCCTGCCAAAGCTGTTTAATAAGCAGCTTGGCGTACGTTATACAAGGAGCGACAAACCCCATAATGTCCCATAAACGAGCGACGGTAGACAGAATGGTGCGTTTGGTGCACTTCTCGTCAAGCGGAGAAATTTTAAAATGAAAATAATCAGCATTCGTAGACCAACTTAGGCCTAATATTTTATTGTCCATCGACTTATCAAACTCCACTTCAGTAGGAAGTTTGTGTGAGTCGGGAACGTCACTGAGAGCGGTTTTCGAATTGCTATTCCATTTCACTAAGTCCCAGCCGGCGCCCTTGAATAGGCTGCTGAGCTGGGCGGATGTCTCAGCCGCCTCGGACTCAGACGGTACTGAGAAGGCGATATCATCCATATACAGTGACCTTGAAACAACTTCACTAGCCAGCGGGTACCTAGAACCATCATCCTGAACTAATTGTTGCACAGTGCGCAAAGCGTGATATGGACTAGGCTTCAAACCGAAACAAACGCGGTTAAATTGATAAAGAACAAGAGGTTCTTGCGGGTTGAATCTATATAAGATTCTTTGAAAGCGGCGGTCAGATTGTCTCATTATAATTTGTAAGTACATTTGACGACAGTCAGCGGTCATTGCTACAGCAAATAGTCGAAACAATAAAATAATTTGGAACAAGTTTCCCTGTAAATTCGGACCACTGTGTAACAAATCGTTAAGCGAATGACCCGACGAAGTTTTGAAGCTACCATTCAATACAACGCGTAATTTTGTAGTTAATTTATCCTCCCTTATGACGCCGTGGTGCGGGATAACGTATGTGGGTTGCCACGGTTCGTCACGATCTGCAGGAGGCGCGGGTGACAGGAAACCTTTATTTAAATAATCCTGTATAACTTCGTCATACGCGGCTCTTAATTTAGGCGAGGCTTGTAACTTCTTTTCTAAACCAAGAAAACATTTGCGGGCAGACTCGTATGAATTACCGAGTAAAAATTTATCTTCACAGAACGGCAGACCAACTATATACCTGCCAGTAGAAGGGTCCCGTTGAGTGGTCATACGATAAAATTCTTCACACTCAGCCTCAACTACATGCTGAGCGGGCGCACAAGCGGGAAGCTCTTCGAGCTCAAAAAACTTCTTTAATAAATTATCGATCGGCTCCTGGACTATTACGCTACAAAGGGTCGAAGTAGCGGCGCGAGAATTAAGTATAATAGGTACGGACCCCATGATGACGTATCCCAGCACCGTCTCAATAGCGGAGGGCGAGTTCGTATCATTGTCAACTACGTGACACAACAACAAGCGCGGAAACAGAGATGCACCAATCAAAGCATCTATTTTATTAGGAGTAGCGAACGTTTTATCGGCCAACTTCAAATTATTAAAATGCGAAAGCGATGAAACATCTACCACAGCAGTTGGTAGGTTATCTGTGATTTGGTCGACAATCAACGTCGAAACTGTATATTTAATGTTCGTATCGTAACAAGAAGAAAATTCTAAGTTAGCGGAACCCCATACGACCCTCTCACTACCGCCGAATCCCTTCACAGTAACACGCTGTCTGTCTTGCGTAAGCAATCCTAATCGCTCGCCGCACTCTTTAGTAATAAAGTTGCTTTGAGACGCGGAATCGAGTAAAACCCTAATTAGGTGCTTATTTCCATGTCGATCATACGTTGCTACCTGAGCGGTAGCAAGCAGAACAGTTGTGGCAGCCGTACGATGTTCTTTACGACTGCGCGGAGCGAATGAATGCGTCGAATGCGCGTGTGTCGCAACGAGTGAGACGCCCGACACTGGCGGAGGAGCGGACGGCGTGTGAGTTGCGGCGACAGCCGCCTCTTGGGTAGACCGCTGCGATGACTCAGTAGGTTGCGCTACTGAGTGCGAGGTGCCCGGGTTCGATTCCCGGTCGCGGAAAAAATGAAGTAACGTGTGGTGTTTTAAGCCACATTCTCGACACTTCGTATTAGAATTACAAAGCGTCGCGCGATGTTTGACACTCAAACAATTTGTACAGGAATTATTTTCCTTTACGGATTTAAACCGATTTTTGGGTGTCATTTTATTAAAAGCGGGACATTTATATAAATGTAGATGAGTAAAATCTTTACATAGACATTTATATGAAGTACCAGGCTCAGTCGTACTGACATAAGCTTGATAGTTCAGCGGAACGGAGGAAGAGTGCGGGCGATCAGCTGATTTCTTAGCGGAATGTGTATGATTGGCGGATGAGCGTTGTAATATTTTACTTTGCGATTTAATAAAATTGACAAGACTTTCGAATTTGGGAATTTTAGTATTTGAATCAACACTCATTTCGAACAACTTAAAAGTGTCGGGATCTAGCTTTTTTAGCGCGATATGTAAAACCATGAAATCAGCCAAATCCTCAATTTTTAAATTATGCAAGGCATTTACTGCTGTTACAAATTGATCAATAAATAAATCAAAGTTGTTTGCGGAAGCGTTAGTCAAAGGTTTAAAATCTACGATGGTTTTCATGTGCGTTGAAGCGAGGGTACGTTTGTCCTCATACTTGTCGACTAATGCTTTCAATATAAGATTATAATTCTCCGAATTCGGTGTAATACCCGAAATGGCGGACGAGGCTTTGTCTGAAATTTTACCAAGTAGGTAGTACAACTTTTCAGAGTCTGTAAGAGATGTATTTTCGTGTATCATAGATTTAAAACTGGCGTAAAATAACGGCCATGAGCGAATGTCACCCTTAAATGGAACTAATTCAATGGGTGGCAATGTAGGCTTTGACTTGGTAGGAGGATCAGGCTTATCCTCTTTTTTAGGTGAATATTGAGCGCGCATTCCCAAGATGGCACTATGCATTTGCTCATATGAGATTAGCGGTTTAAAATTTGGCTTAGCGGTTGGGTCGACGGTAAGCAAATGCTCATTATACTTTTGAAGCATTTGATGGAACTCTTCGCGAATGAAACTAATATTTTCACTTTCATAAATAAATTTACGAATTAATTGCGGGTTTTCACGAAGGTTCGTACCCATATCGTATAGTTGTTGTATGTATTCATAAAGCGTATTTCGCCTTGCCTCAATAAGAATTAATTGAGAATCGAAGGATTTCTCTTCCTCTTCCTTTCCCATATTGGAATAAAGGAAAAAAAATAAAATAAAAATAAGATAAGTGCGGTACTCAAAATTGACTAAGCGCAAACTTTGTGCGAGCCTACCTAACGAACCTACCTTCGCTTCGGTGATAAACAACAGCGCGCACGAGCGGCTGAATTAAATAGCGGATGAATGAAGTGGCGATTTTATTCTAACAAATTCTTTAATCACACGCAGAATTAATTAGAAATATGCGGGATAAGTAACTTGGTTATGAATAACCTGAGCGGGATATAAAATATATATGCGGGTATATACGAAAATATGCGAAATTCGTGTAGCTAAAGACGCGACGTGGTAAAAATACAGATACCTAATTATGCGGGGTAATTAAATAGCGGGAAAATAATTAGCGGTGATAATATAAGGTGGATTAAATGCAGCTTATAGCAACCAAATGAAATGCCAAATTTGTGCATCTAAATGCGGGTATTTATATATAAGCGGCAGGTACCTAAGTACCAAGCGGGAAGATAAAATCCGGCTCTAAGGGCCAAATAAAATGATGGCGCCCGTGGTCCACCAGACTTGACAATAACTCAAGTGGACTGTATGCGGTAAAATATGTATGATTTTAATATTTGATTAATTGCAAAGGTGTCTCGCTAAAACAAAGGACCGACAGGAAGGGTAAAGGAAAGCAACCAACTCACGTTTTCTCCAGCCTGCTGCCGCTTCCCAGGAGCTCCCAGGGTCACTGCTGATGATGACGAGACACTATTCACTGTCAGTCTGATTAGATCACGGAACGTCTCACTTCCTGCGGTTTAACTACGGACGGAGCGTGGAGACCGCTTCTCGTCTATCGACTGTACCCAGTTGCACAGCCGACGCGGTTAGAGTTCAGCACTGCTTGCGAGCGCAGCTCCTTGACGAAGGAAAGCTAAGACCCTTCGTAGGACACTACTAGCAAGGCACTAGTTAAGGTACGACAGGCCGTAAGGGGTCTAATCGCACTGGTATCGCCATCTATATTATTTTTGGCGAAACACTTTGGTTGCTCGATAAGGTAAATAGGGCGGGAGTAGGAATTAGACACCAAACAGATTTATAATTAAACTAATGGGTGGCGCCACCACCTTGGGTTACAAAATAACAATTTTCTTACGGATCTCTATTTTTTTTTAAATAAAATATAGCCTATAGCCTTCCTCGATAGATGGACTATCCAACACTGAAAGAATTTTTCAAATCGGACCCGTAGATCCTGAGATTAGCGCGTTCAAACAAACAAACAAACAAACTCTGCAGCTTTATAATATTAGTATAGATGCTGCAGAGTTTGTTTGTTTGTTTCTTTGAACGCGCTAATCTCAGGAACTACTGGTCCGATTTAAAAAGTTCTTTCAGTGTTGGATAGTCCATTTATCGAGGAAGGCTATAGGCTATATTTTATTTATTTTTTAAATAGGAATCCGTAAAAAAATTGCTATTTCGTAACCCAAGGTGTGAAATCGAAAACCTATTTATGCGTGCGTTGCAAAAACTATTGACAATAGAACAAAGTAAGTCCCATTAAGATCTACGAAAAATCCGCGAGAGCATATATCTAACTATCATGGTTTAGTCACAATAACCGCTTCTGTGTTCAAAAAAAAAATTAAATCGTCTGAAGAAAGAAACTACGCTAAATGTGTATCGTAATATTAATCCTTATCCAAATTAAGCATTATGTTGAAGTAAAATACTTTTTGGTTCATCCCAATCGGACATTTTGTTTAGAAGTTATCACGAGTATAAGACGCTAAGAGTTGGTACCTAATAATGTGTGGTTTAGACGCATATTGACCAATACGCATAATGACTAATGAAAATAGCATCATGAATACGCCAAATGACCAATCGCAAAATGACCAATACGCGAATATTGACTAATACGCATATTGACCAATGAAAATAGCATCATGAATACGCAAAATGACCAACGCTTTAAATTACCAATACGCCAATATCCGAGTTTGTAATAGAGTCATATGAAAACTTACTATATGAACCATCATAACATAATGAACCCTAAAAAAAGTAAGTATTGTTCAAGTAAACTTTTAATTCTTGGGATCTGTCATTATTAGACTAAAGATCATATTGGAGCTATTTATTTGAGTTCTGTTTGCTATGGTTCTCTTTAAGGGCCGATAGGGTGACTGTAGGTGCTGTTCGTCGGAAACTGTTACAAGGCCAACGACTTGCATTGATTTTCTTGTGCAATTCTTGCACAAGAAAACCAATGCAAGTCCTTGGCCACTGTCACTGTCAATGGCGTCGTATAGGGCAGTTAACACTGAGGCTTTACCGGTGTTGGCGGGTGTACTTCCGGTCGATCTCGAGGTGCAAAGACGTGCAGCCATGTACTGTTCCACATTAGAAAACATAGAATGCGATTTTTTGGGCGTACGGGACCGCAATTAAATCATAAGATTGTTTCAACAGTGGTCCAACGTCTATAACGACCTAATGGATGAATGGCAACAACGATGGGACGAATCATATAAGGGGCGCCACCTCTACCAGTTCTTTCCATCTGTTTCCTTTAAGAGCAAACCCATCTGTTTCCTTTAAGAGCAAACCACACTCATTTAAATTAGTTGATTCACCATTGTGTCAATGCTCAACATCTGATTCTAGCTGTGAACAGTCAGCTCATCATGTCCTCAGGGAATGTAGTCTGTGGTGCAGTGAACGTAACATACCTAATGCTGAATAGCTTAAGATGGGGATCTTGTGTCAACTGCGGTGACTTTCCGTGCGTTTAGGCGATTCTGCCTAACGCACGAGTATGTATATACTATAGAAATAAAATATAGCTCACTATTTTACCCTTGGTGCTGCACTATACTATTTTATTCGTGGTGATTCCCAGATTAAAAAAGGTGTCTGCCTATTTTGACTTCATTTTTTCTTCCGCTTTGCTGAGGAGGGAAGTGGACTTATTATATTTCCAACTCCTCCAGTTTTCTTCTGAATATTTTCGTTGCGGGTTCCAAGACAGTTTAATTTTTCCTGGGACTTCTCGATTGTCATAACTCGGTGTGTTCGTGGGTCACTGCTGTTGATCCTGGTGTACAGGAGTTACAGTGGTGGGCGTGTGGGCGCGGTTGGTCTCAATTGAAAACAATCTTTAATTCTTATCAATTTCTTCTTATCAAATTAGTAAACTCATTATATTAAAAATGCAATTTAGAGATTAGTCATTTCGCGTCATTCATATAGGTCAATATGCGTTATAAGAAGATTGGTCAAAATGCGAATTAGAGATTGGTCATTTCACGTATGAGTCATTTTGCGTATTGGTCAATACGCGTTTTGGTCTTTTTGCGTTATTTTTCCATTATGTATTGGTCATTATGCGTCTAAACCTAATGTGTTATTTGCCAAAGAGTTTTTATCAACATGATACCTAACATTAATCTTTATCCAAATAAACGTGTTGTTGATTATGAATATTAGATCTTAGAAGAGTATAATAAATACATTTATACTAATATAAAGCTGAAGAGTTTGTTTGTTTGTTTGAATGCGCTAATCTCAGGAACAGGACCAGTAGGGTCCAATTTGAAAAATTATTTCAGTGTTAGATAGCCCATTTATCGAGGAAGGCTATAGGCTATATATCATCACGCTAAGACCAATAGGAGCGGAGCACCAATGAAGAATGTTTCGAAAACGGGGGAAAATTTTCACGCTACGGGCAATAGAAGACGCAAACGACGTTGCGTGGGTCAGCTAGTTAAAGGATAAAATTGACCTTAGTTTACTTAACATTTTTTTATATAGCGCCTGATGGTAAGCGATTACCGCCGCCCATGGACACCCACAACACCACAGGCGTCACAAGTGCGTTGCCGGCCTTTGGATAATGAGGAAGGGGATGGGGGGAGGGGATAGGGTATGGGCCTCCGGTATCCTCACTTACTCGGTGAAACACAACACAAGCGCTGTTTCACCGTGGAATCGTGGCTCTCCCACGGTGATTTATTAGTGTTCAAAGTCACTAACTCTCTTGAAATTTCAAGAAAGTTTAAACGAAGATTAAACTAAGAAAGTCTTAGTATTATTTTTACATAATATAATATTAAGTTGTTTCTGCTATATATTCACCTAAATTTTTTAAACAACTCTACGGATTTTAATGCAGTTTTTAGCAATAGATAGTGGTTAAAGAGGAACGTTTATTCATAATACATGCATTTTATAGTAGAAATCCCAATTCAAAGACTTCCATGCGAAGCCGACCCGGGTCAGTAGTTGTCGCTAAACAACACATATTTATTTGTCCTAAATAAGAATCGAACACATGTCCTAAGATTCAGCATTCAGGTTTTCTAACCACTAAGCCAATAAGCCTATCTGAGTTATTCATTAATTAATTACCAGACATTAAGTCCCGCACAAAGGCACAAAGGGCTATTCAATTAACTTTAGCCAAATAGCCTTTACGGCTATTCAAATTCATTAATTATTGATTTGATATCTGTTGATCCCGGTAAGGAATAGACCGTAACGATATTTACTTTTGCTGACCGTTTTAGTACAGTCTATGGATAATTTCACTCTAACATTGAACTACCTCGATTGTAGAGTGACCACAGCTTTTTGTCATTACGGGACAATACTACTGACGAATAATGCATAAACACTCAAATAAAAAAACTTCTTTACTATTACAATTTAGACAATCACTTATAATTTTAAAAGCGAGCATATATGTTGAGAATTCTGGAGTTACGTTTGACAGTAAGTAATTGGATTAAGATTTATTCAATGGTAGAAAACTAACTGAGTTTAGTTGACATAATAATGGGTAGGTATGCTTAGCTGTCATTGAAAATCTTAATGAGCTTATATTAGAAATCTATACAATAAAGTCATGTTGTTTTCCAAACCAAGCAGTTCTAGTATTATTCTAATAAAGCATTCAAAGTTGGTATCGCTACTTGTACCGTATATTGCGTTTTACAATAGGCTCTGTAACCAGTCGATTAGGCTAGTCGGTCCACCTCCATATTAGGACTTGCAGATAGTTATAATGCTAATAACAACAGCGAGCGCTAGGCACTGTTATATGTGAATAGTTGCCGTTCTGGTTGTCTTTGGAAGGCCGTTGTATTATTTATTAGTTATTAGTATGCAGAATTCAAATAGAAAGCTTCACACCTACTTTGTATTTGCATCAAGTCATTATTTCTGAGAACTTAGCAGATAAAATAAATCGATTGATATTCACGAATTGTCAGATTTCTGCTTTGGTGATTTAGAGTATCTTTTTTTATTATTAAATTACTTTATTCAAGGAAATCAATTTATATCATCATGAATTACATATCTGTGGTATTCTAAGAACACTCTAACTGATTTATTAATGAATTTGAAGAACTCATTACCCTTACTAACAGTGATACTGACAATCAAAGAACCTATGTATTATAATTTATTCCCATTGAATTTACATTAATTAATGCTTACTTGTTACCTTATTTCAATAAGCGCAATTATAATAAATCAATCTGTGCACGTTTCATAATACAATGCATACATAATGAAATACAAATGTGTCATAGCTTCTATTTTCGATTGACAGGCCTGAAGCGGATCCACGTGTAAGCCGTAGCTAGACATGACACTTTGATCATTGCATTTGCATGCAGTAGACAAGGTCAAATGCAATAAATATTTCTTGAATAAAGCCGTTAGTGAATCACACTATATGACAATTGCTAGTTTGCGTAGCTGCCAACTGTTAGAGGAAGATGGCCATTGTTTTACAAATAACATTGCCGCCCTACAGTTTTGAACTGGAATTTAAATACAAGATGTTGCAGAAATTTTGTTTTGTGACCCCGAAAATAACGCAAGCCATTAAAGACACTTTTAACAAGTCTAGTAAAAATTTATCAATTTATCGACAAAGCTTTCGTAATGGGGACAACTGAAATGAATAATTATAATAATTTTATTTATTAATTTAACTTTAGGTAATCAAAACTAAGGGTAGAAGATTTATTTTATTTACATGGGTTTTAATAATTGAATGAATACTTATTGTCTGACTGCACGGTTCATTTCAACCGTACTACATTGAAGCTGTATTCGAACCATTGTTATTGGTCTATAAAAAATACAGCGCTCTTCTGACGCCTTGAACGTCAAGGTATTGTTTGAAGGTACCAATAATTTAATTACCCATCATTAGAACTCGGACTCATTTTCCAACTTAGTTGCATAAAAGTACTAACTTTTGCCCGCGAACACTACTACCGTTAGATAGTACCTAATACCTATATTCCCTTATGTTGTGTAAAATTTTCATTTTAACAATCAGAAACACTGTTGTTATATCAATATCACACATCGCCACATTTTGAAGTCCACTCGAAGAGTTGGATGGAGTGTCATTTACTCAATGGAAATGACTGCACGTATGACATAGTAGTTTAAACGGTCGTCACGCCGATTCCTACCGTGCAAAGTGTTGTGGGTTCAACATTATGTGCGATCCACAAATTGTTGTTCTGAGTCTGGGTGTTCTTTGTGTCCGTTTCAGTTATATTTGTAAGGTCCCCTACGACAAAGGATGTATTCCTATAGATCTTCTATAAGGACATAGTGGGCCCATATATGCATGACTCTCCCATACCAACTCAGTTCACCATTGTCGGTGTAAAACATAGAGTTATTATAGATAGAGCAGGGGAGCCAGGCCTCTAGTCGTCCCTCTGTTAGAAAGAGAGAGACGATCGCGGTACCTATCTGTCTTTCTCTACTGACGCATGCGCAGTTAGAGCGGAAAAGCAGTGTAGCAGAACGATTCGACGGTAGAGAATGTAAATGTATTCGCATGCGTCAGTAGAGAAAGACAGATGGGGTACCGCGATCTTCTCTCTCTTTTTAACCGTTGGACATTTCCGCTTACAGGCAGCCGTATGTCTTCCCTACTCTAGCTATAATAGCTCTATGGTGTAAAAGCATAATAAACAAACTTACAATCATACCTAAATATAAATTAAACTTAGTATATGAAGTGGAAACAGACCGTGTCGTATAAGCACCGCTTTGTATTCCAGTTCCTAGTGCTACGTCTTCCTATTACGTGAAACATACTCGTGCGCATGTTTGAGACGAAGTTCCGCATGCGCACGAGTGCATGTACTGTAATCAAAGGATTAAAGGTTCTTTTTTTAAAGATTTTTCAGTTTATGTAGGAGATAAATATCCCTTATCGTTTATTTTACCCACGTGTATGTCCATTATCGCGGTAATAGCCTGTGTCCTTGCTCAAGATTCAAAGTATCTCCATGCCAAAGTTCACCTTTTTTATGGAATAGGGGGAGCAAATGAGCCGACGTATCACCTGATTGTAAGCGATTACCGCCGCCCATGGAACCTGCAACACCAGAGGCGTCACCTGTGCGTTGCCGGCCTTTGAGGGATACGGGCGAGGGGTTGGGGTATGGGCCTCCGGTATCCTCATTCACTCGGTGAAGTACAGCGCAAGCGCTTTTTCACACAGGTTTTCTATGAGGCCGTGGTATCACTCCGAAAGAGCCGGCCTATGCATGCCCAAGCGTGGCTCACCCACGTGGTGAATTCCCTCCCTCGTTGCAAACGTGACAGACAGACAGACATAATTACTTTGGAATTAAAATATTATAGTATAGTCTCGATAATATGGTATTAAAAGCGTGGTAAGCCTCAATCATATATAGCGTAGCAATCCCATGAACTTGTCCAGTCATATTATTAGGCATACGTGTTTTCTCGAACCTCCTCCAGGTAATACGAGCAACTTTAGTCACATTCTCCTTTCCCATCTGTGATTGCGGAATCTCTTAGTCCGACAGATCCACTCCTCTATCCTACCACTTTACCTGTTTTTCCAACTAATCTGTAGACCTCAATTTAAAAAAAACAAGATCTAGTTTTTATAAATCGTCAGATAATTATATATAAAGGTCCTGTGCAGATCGCAATAAAAATTCGATATAAATATCTGCATTAGTTGTTTTATCAAGATTTCATAAATGAGATCGTCAGCTCTTATAAGTATTGCTTTGCTTCTACACCGAGCCTAGCCAAGCTGCATACCACAAAAGTAAACGTTAATAAAGAACTAACAAACTCTCTAGCAAACTAACAAACTAGCATGGCTACTAACACGCTATAGTCGCGTTTGCAACGCGGATTAGTCGAGTTTGCATCGCGATACAGAAGCGATGCCAACGTGCTTCTAACGCGCTACAGCATCGCGACTATATCGCTGCAAAGCGCGACCGTGTCGGACGACATCGGGGAAAGAATGGAGGGAGGGTGGCGCGGTGGGTTACTGAATCGCGTTTGCAGCGCGACAGCATCGCGACTATATCGTAGTTATGTGGGCGAGAGCACATAGCGAGCGACCGTGTCGGACGACATCCGGGAAAGAATGGAGGGAGAGTGGCGCGGTGGGTTACTGAATCGCGTTTGCAGCGCGACAGCATCGCGACTAAATCGTAGTTATGTGGGCGAGAGCACATAGCGAGCGACCGTGTCGGACGACATCTGGGAAAGAATGGAGGGAGGGTGGCGCGGTGGGTTACTGAATCGCGTTTGCAGCGCGACAGCATCGCGACTGAATCGTAGTTATATGGGCAAGGGCACATAGCTAGCGACCGCATCGCGGCTGTATCAATGCGAACGCGCGATAGCCTTGCTGCTACATCGCTGCAAAAAGTCGCCGTTGGCGAGCGCCCTGAATATTAGAAAATACAAGATAATAGAGGTGTTAGCGATTGTAGAAAAAGAAACGCGAGCACTTATTAGATCAGATTCGTCTATCAAGTTTATAAAAACATTTTATTAAATCAGACCACCAGTTTTTAAGACTAAAGGTTTAAAGACTAGCTTTATATACCTTATTTCATTACCTGACGATTAGGCAAAACATCCTACGTGCGACGACCCAATCACAATATAAATGTAGTCCTCCAAAGACCTTGGCAGAACCTTAGGTATGTAGGTGTTACCCGTTACTAATCGCTAAATGGATTACCTGCATTAGCTCAGAGGCTCAAAGGGACCGGCGTTTGTGGGCCGATTTAATTATGCCCTTGAAGGAAACTTGTTATTAATGGGGTGTTCGTAAAGAAGTCACGATGTTATTTTACTTGGAACACGTAATTCTCGATTGTTCTGTCAAATTGCTTTACTATTTTTTATAGATAGTTAGATAATGAAGTGAAAGGAAATTCTAGACCTCAGTAATCGTAGAAGTTGCTATGAATAACAATAATGTTAGGTAAACATCTTACATACCGTGCATACTAGGCAAAGCCTATAGTAACTAGAGTACTGATAACTTCTTCCAAGCAATCCTAACCTTTGTTACTCCCTAGATTATTTGGCATCAGCTACTGGTTCAACTGTTTTTACCATCATCGTAGTAGAAAAGAAAAGACGTAGTCACACGTTACATAGAAACGTACCATAAAACTTTAACAACGTGTGACTACGGCTTTTCCAACATGTCCTTCCTCAGGTCAGGAATCAAAGTCTCTCCACGCCAAATTTTATTGAGATCGGTGCAGTGGTTTAGCCGTGCGAGCAGGACAGACAGATTTACTTTCGCATTTATAATATTAGTATGGGTAATTAAATAACGCAGTGAAAGGAAATCTTAGTACTTTAGATAAATTACTAGAAGTTACGATCCGTTTGAACTCTAACCTTTTTGATATAACATCTTTCCTCTCACATTCCGGCAGTCTGGAAGTTATGTCTTAAAAGATAAGTAGGTAAATATCATGTGCGAATACTTTAAGAATCATTCGTCTTTATGTGCGCTTTATTATTTTATTTTATTTTTTTAAAAAGACAACTCCCGCACTAGGAATAAATCCTGTGTCGCGGGGGACTTTACAAAGATACATGAAACGGACACAAAGAACACCCAGACTCAGAACAACAATTTGTGGATCACACAAAGTGTTGTCCTACGTGGGATTTGAACCCACGACACTAGGCGAAGTAGGAAACGGCGTGGTGACCGTTAAACCACAAGACCAAACGTGCAGTCATCTTTCACGTGCATCATTTGGTTAGCTAATGCCCTTATCTTGGCGTCTAATGTGTGTCGTCTACAATGTGAAAAACGTTAAGGGGAATTTCGATGGAGCTACACTTCAAGCTCCTGTTGTCTCGGTCTAAAATGCCATGCACCGATAAAATCCCAGGTCCAGCAAAGCCAAGTTAGTTAACAACAATATGTCTCAAAATTGCGCTAACTCTGAACAGGACTGAGAATATGTCCGAATGTCATCTTTTGGGCCTATTCTTAATTCAGACGCTAGTATATTTTTTTATGTATGGCCCTGCCATGATGACTACTCTGCTTGATGGAAAGCATAAGCAGAATCCAAGAGTGATAGTCACCATACTTATTGCGAATGTAGCATGGTGACCCACACTATGGCGGCCTAGTGATGCTTCTGCATCATTGGGCCTCCGGTCTCGCACTAACCGACCAAACACGACAGCACGATCGCAGTCATTTTACGTTGATCTTCTGTGCGAGGGTAGTACTCCTCTGGTCGAGCCGGCCCGTTTGTGCTGAAATCAGCGTGGCTCTACTACCTGCAAAAAAGTAAATATGAGGATAGGTGTAATAATTGAAACTAATGGAGAAATATTTATTCACTAAATTTTGCTCTGCTCAAGTTTAAGTCGGTTATTGTGATAAAGAGTAGCCTATATCCTTCCTCAATCAAAGTATATCCATTCCAAATTTTATTGAAATCGGTGCAGCAATGGCTTTCACTGCTGCCAATCTAAAAGTTTCCTAAATCTAATCATTGTAAGTTTTACAAATAAGTACCTGTTAGTTTCTGTGTTTCACTGCACAATCAAGAAACACCCACTCACTAACATTATTGGCTTACAGTTAAGTAACAACTAAGTTACTTAAGTGTAATGTTTCTTCTTTGTCTCAAAGCAATAAGTAAACGTGTATAATTAAACCTTTAAGTAATATTTATTAAGTACAGACTCTGCGTCGGTAATTTTCTATGTTATACAATATGGTACAAACATTTTAGGGCTAATAAAATAAGATTGATATAACTAGCTCGTCTCGATGGTATGATCTGAAGGTCCTAGGTTAAATTCCTATTAGAAACATTTATGTGTTTTGGATCCTCAATACCAGTACGAAAGGTGAAGGGGAACATGGTTCGGTAATTGGCGAAAATTTACCTGAAACTGAAAAGTTTGTTTGTTTGAATGAACGCGCTAATCTCAAAAAGAACTGGTCCGCTTTGAAAAAAACTTTTAGTATTAGATAGCCCAGTTATTCAAGAAGGCTGTAGACTATATGTCATCACGCTACGACCAAAAAGAGCGAAATATTAATAAAAATTGTTGCAAAACCCGGTAAAAATTATTCCGTTAAAGGGCTTCCATTGCGCTGCGTAAACTGTTAAAGTTCACAAAAACAATGTATAGAATTGTTCCACTTTAAAAGTTCTAAGAGAAAAGTCCGCGACAGCATATATATGTCTGTCTTCCTTTTAAGGTTTTCTCATTATAACTTTTATTACGGTAAATGAATTGGTTCACGCTGATACTAGTATAACATCACGCTACAGCCAACAGAAGATGCAGACGACGTTGTGTGAGTTAGGTAGTCTAAGTCATATTTGGAGAACGAATATACCATAACAAAGATCAGATCTTTCTTTCTTATAGTATAGGGTAGTAAGCAATCAGATACGTAACCTCTGTGACTACCGATGCCTCTGGGCATCTGCAACGCAAGAGTTGCAGGTAATTTGCCCGTTGGTCGTAATCATGAGGAGAGTGTGTTGTTTGGGCTCCGATAACCACAATGCATTCGCTGAGAAGCAACGGAATCATTGCTATACACGTAAACATTGACTTTCTGAGAGGTGTAGTTAAGCTCCGGTCGGGAATGCCGGAGTAAAAACCTGAACACTTACCCCCTCCTTCATAAAGGTGTAGAAGCATCACTAGCCCACCATGGTGTGGGTCACCATGCTGCATTGTCTGCATTGGCAGTGAATATGGTGACCACCACTCTTGGGATTCTGCTTATGCTTTCCATCAGGCAGAGTAGAGTCATTTTGGCAGGGTCAAACAACAACTTTAAGGCTGTAAGTTTAAAGTTGAAAATAACACAAAAGGTTACTTAGAGTAAAGTTACTTTAATAACGTCAATGGCAAAGGGGTAAGTCGTAAGAAAAGTTCAGGCTGTTTTTCTTTATGTTTTACTTATTTTTTCCTTAAAATCTCTACATCCATACTAAAATTATAATTGTGAAATGCTGTCTGTCTGTGAACTGAATAAATGTGATTTGCTACAATTTTATGTGAACCACAAATGGTTGACAAAATCAGGTGTTCTTTGTATCATTCGCTTGTATATTTATTGAGAGGACTTCACATTAATGTGGCTATGTATATACGTACACACATGATAGCTTAAGTTCTTGAAAAAAATCCAGAACCAACATTGTAGCTATCCAATTACTCGAATCTAGCAATTGTACGATAAATGAAGCTTAATTCTCAAGCTATTAAAGAAAATCTGCATTGCAAGTATAATTTCTTCCAATACATATTAAGCCCAGTTTTAAACCGTAATAGACGTCTATACGCATTGATTGCACGACATTGTAATACTGTGATCACGACAACTGTTTTGCACCAATAATGGTGCAAAACAGTTGTCGTTAAACTGGACCAACTTAAATTTTCCCTTTGTAAAGCTCTGCTATTTAACTTGGATCTTTACAGCTTTGAGATAAGATTTATTGTTTAATATTATAGGTAGAATAATCTGGTACAGTTGCATTAATGACATTCCAACAGACTTTGAAGTGAATTCCCTCACTTTTCAAGGTTATTTAAAGGTTTTATTATAGGTTTTAATTGAGCTTTATGTGTTAATCTTATGTACGTTTTCTTCAAATTACCTATAACTAAATCTTTTGATATCAAACCTTTACAATTCTAGTCTAAATGTCTTCAAAACAAATTGTAACAAATTATTAAAAATTAAAAACCCGACTGCGTCAATATTTAACAATAAAAACATATAAGTTTTATTAGTATTTTTTTTTATTCGTAATCATCGTAAAACATACTTTATTTAGATACCACATCGATGTATTTTGTTTTTTTTTTGTATTACTTTACGGCGCCAAAAACCCTTTTTTTATTTTGATGTACCCAGTGTCACTCTTACGACTAAGACGAATCTATTGACACCACTCTCATAAAAATACGACAAGCCGTTTAGGTTCTAGGTCGTGCCAAAGAAATATACCTTAACTCGAAAAACATAACCCTCCTTTCGCAGTCGGGTAAATAGTCCCTCTAGCTAGGTATAATGCTTTTGGTCACCATTACGCATCAGTACCTGAGGTACTTAATATTAGAATATCAGAGTCAATTGGACTGCCTCGGTAGCACAGTGGTAGCGTATGCGACTGCTGTGCTTGATAAGGTCTCGGGTTCGATTTCCGGGTCGGACCATGTTCGTATGATCTACAAGTATTTGTTTCGGAGTTTGTGTTTTCTATGTATCATATGTATGTATTTACAAAAAATAAGTATATATGTATTTATATCAGTTGTCTAGTACCCATGAAACAATCTCTGCTTAGTTTAGGCCTAGATGGCGTTGTGTGTCAAATGTCCAAATTGTTATTACTAGTCTTAATCTGTCACCACTTGGAAGATCACTCATCTGAACATAATAACAGATTATTATTATCAACTCGTCACAAAGGAATAGAAACCAGTGAAACCACACGATAAAGAAGTGAATTTCTTATTACTGACGCCATTTATGATTCACGTAACCACACAATAGAACAATGACTAAAACCCCAACTAAACCCAAGATAATGTTTGAGTAAATAAAGTTAACTTTAAACATATTTAATTTCTAGTTTCCAAAGAAATTTGTCAAATTATTCTACATAAATGGCTTCTAAGATATGCTTTATTTTAATTTGTTTGTTACACAACCATGTCTGAAAGGGTAAACGAATCTAGCTATAATTTGACACAAATGTAGATTATAATATGTGCCATTTTTACTTGAAAAAAAAACGTTTTAAAAAAATGGGCTTGCTTACAAAAAATATTCAAAGATTGACTGACAGAGCCCTGGGCATTAAGTCAACATCAAGTAAAGCAGTAGACATCTAAAGTTAAATAAAAAAAGACGTTTGGTACTCGGGGACTGCCGCGGTAAAGCTATTGCATTGCATTTTTTATCAACTTATGCAATTATATATATATTTTTTACTTTTTTATTTATGCAGTTTGCATAATATTGTGAATGAAAAATACTAAACTATTAAATTAGTACCAACATCTCATCCAACAAACAGGACCAATATTTTGTAACGAGTACGAACCTTTATTCCGTGTCTGTGTGTAATTTCTCTGTAATATGTATTTATGTATGTGTATGTATTTATAAATGTTTACGTTTATGTAGAAATATATTATATACCCGGTTGACTATAAAGGCAATTAAATGGTAAAACTTTACCCTATTTTACATAGATAAGTAATAGTGGTATCTTATTTTAGAGACAAAAGGAAGATTGGTGTTCCAGGGATTTCCTTCCAAGGATACATCTGATTCCCAGGCTAGTAGTACCCGAGACGGCATGTGGTTTTTAAGTAGTTCTAGTCCGATATAACCATCATGAGGTTGGTTTTTGGGGGGACTTCGGCACAATTGAAAATGGAAAATTAGATAAATGGTCCTAAAATTACAATCGGCAAAATGTGTGCATTTAGGTAATTTCCCTATGTCTTCTGAAGCGATAAAACTGTCAGTATGTGTAAATATATACAATACTAGCTGATCCGGCAAACGTTGTATTGCCATAAAAAAATTGGGGTATAAAAAATAGATGTTGGTCGATTCTCAGACCTACCCGATATGCACACCAAATTTCATAAAAATCGGTCCAGCCGTTTCAGAGGAGTATGTAACTAACATTGTGACACGAGAATTGTATATAAAAGATTGCATACCTATTAAATAACAATATGAGTAACTTACTCGTAGGCAGATAGCTAATAAACTAATGCAGTGTATCTGCTCATCAAACCAGATAAAGTAATGCAGAATATAATTGAAATGATTAAGAGCAGTGTCGCACATGGTAGATGCATGTGAATTGACCTTCGTTGATGATTCAAGCGCCTTTCAAATATTTCATTTCCCATATAGGCATTACTGTCATGCTCTATTAGATTTTAATGAGTGGTGCTTATTAAGCATATTCTTTAGGGGTGTCAGTTAAATCAAAAATTTAAAGGACTAAGATTTTGGTTCAATAATTTACAGCTAATGAATTTCTTTTGTGTTTTTTTTAAAGACTGCTTCCGCACTAAGAATATACATATTTTGTGTCATGGAGAACCTTATAGACAGTGATCTTAAACAGTCATGAAACAGACACAATAACTGCTGCTGTGGCGCAGTGGTAGCGTATGCGCCTGCTGTGCTTGAGGTCTCGCTTTCGATTTCTGGGTCGGACCAAATGTTTGTATGATCTGCAAATATTTGTTTCGGAGTTTGGGTGTTTTCTATGTATAATATGTATGTATTTACAAAAAAAATGTATATATGTATTTATATTAGTTGTCTAGTACCCATAACACAAGCTCTGCTTAGCTTGGGACTAGATGGCGTTGTGTGTAAGATGTCCGAAATATTTATTTATTTAATTAACACCCAGAGTTAAACAACAATTTATGGATCACAGTTTTGTCCCATATTGGAATCGACTCTATAACACTCAGAGAGCGGTAGAAAATGGTGAGTGACCGTTTACACTACATCCTTATCCGTGTAGTCAGCCATTATTCCTAGACTTCGTCACGTCGATACGTTACGAACAGTCATTTTCACTGGTTTTTTCTTCTTTTACAATCTATCCACTTACTTTACGTTATTATTATTATAAGGTCTGCCAAAGTGACTCCTATCTGCCTAATGGAAAGCATGGTTAGAGAGTAGTAGCCAACATCACACTCAATTTTACGAGATCAGCACATTAGCAAGCTACGACGCTCATCTTTTCACCTACTGCATGTGGCAGCCCTAGTTACTTAACAGTTTGACTACTCTGTAACTCGATACGATCTATATATTAAGTTTATTACGGGGCTGAATAGACCACTGTACTCTTAGTCTAATGAGTTTGCTCAGTACATGTCTTAAGTACCCACTTAAAACATAACTGTAGTCACTTCGGGATACTATTTCTATGTTATGACTGTTTACTTTGTACATTCAATCTCTATAAACTATCTAAGTTTATGTACAAAACAATATATTTACTTTCAAAAGATTGCACGAATAGCGGTTTAAGTAATCACCTCGTCATTTCCTACTAAGCTCAGTGTTGTGGGTTCCATCCCCACATGGTAAACCACAAATGGTTGTTCTGCATCTGGGTGTTCTTTATTTATTCATGGACGTCTGTAAACCCCTGTATTACTAACGTGGCCATTTTTTTTGACAGAATGGAACGTCTTCTGTGGAATTATGTAAAAAAAACTGTACTAGTTACTCTGTAGTTATTTTAGTAGTTTTTCTTATTAAAAAAGTTATATATCTAATACAATATTAAATAATAAGTGTGCACTTATTGACACACACGTTGCATTCTTTTTTTTTTTTTTTTTTTTTTAAAGACAACGCCTTATTAAAACCTAAACTCAGTTGCGTAACTTCTAGGCGTGACGTAGAGTACAAAAATCAAATTATCATTTTTTACAAAATAATTGCAAAATTTATATGAGTACGGAAGTTATTTTTTAATTAAGAATAAAGTTTCCATTTCTTACCCCTATTGATTAATTACAGTCCACAAAATTTGGCTCATTACAAAGTCTCTGTCTCCCCTTTGAAGAAACAGACGCGAGACGTAGTTGAAACTTGAATGTCAACATGTAAAACGTTAAATAAAACATCAGTACACGAGACACAGCAGCAGCTAGGACGATATAATTAGTGTGTAAGTGCTAATTGAGGTCATATCTATTGAGCCGAAGCTTAAAATACACACTTTATTGTACATTAGGGTCAGCGTCATGAAGCGCTTCGGGCCGAAGATTCTGACCGCCTGATTATATTGTTGTTTGCAGCTGAATTTATACGGCCACGTTCTGAACTCGTGATTTAGACTGACTCTGAAGAGATATAAATTCGAATTTTAGTTTTTCTAGGGTTATGAATTCGATACCTTCTCAGTTAGATTAATATTTATATCTATGTGTCATAAGACTTTTTGGAGGTGAGCCTAAAAGAAAAGGGTAATTAATAATTTTGGGAGTCTATGTGTGTATTTTCCACCGTAACATCTAAACTACTGAACCGATGTTAATGAATGAGGTGTCAATAGCTTCGTTATGATGGTCCGGGTGTAATACATTACTTTAAGTTTTGATGTGAAACATGTATAGGCGAGGGTTAAACCTAATTTTTGGTGTGGTAAGCCACTACAATTCAATTCTTTTTTACATCTGCAATTGTTTCACATCTGCCAGGCATCCCGTGACGGCTCACTTTTTTACGTAGTCAGGTCTTAGTTTCTTAAACTTTTTTTTTAACGAGAGGAGCTCTCTCTGGTCACCAACATGACGAGGTTTGCAGTGGGTGTGTTAGGAGTTTAGGACCGACTAAAACTACATGATTTAACACTCTGTGACTAAAGAGGAGGGATCCGAGAACAGCTGTTATCAAGACATTCGGATATATCATAAGCTTATCTTAGTGGACTAATGAATATATACTCGTTTATAGAATATTAAAAATATCGGCTGCCGTTGAAGTTATGGTCGACGGTCTTAAATGCTAAAACAAACATCACGTGTTTAATCGACGGCCCCTAATCCAGCCGTCTAACGTGTACCTTTTAAGGTGTGCTAGGTGGGTGTATTTTTATTATTATTAGTTTACTAAATAAACAACTCGAACAACACAAACAGCTAACAGGTATCTATCCAATTAAGTATTTACCGCAGTTACAAATCACTTAGCCTTAATTACCGACGTCGTTACGACAAAAGGTTCTACAAGATTCTGATATGAGGTTATGACTAAGTAATGGTACGACAGGAAAATATAGGTTACCTGACTCATAACACTACTCCCACACAGACATTAGTCAGTTATTTACTATAGTATATTATTATATCTACATATATTAATATTATAAATCCGAAAGTATGTTTCCCTCTCCCCCCGCGGGTCTCAACGCGTAAGCACGTATTCTCTGTGCATTCAAGCTTTGAAATTTTAGAAGTGATAATTTAGCTAATAATTAACGATAAATTGTATACTATTGTGTAGCCAAGTACATATTCTACACGTTACATCAATTAAATATCATAATTAGAAGCGAACGTCTACGTAAACACAAGAATCAAATAACATCGGTTACAAAGTTTTTTGAAATCTGCAAAGCGAGGAGGGCCGTTGCCGAGCTTCGAGGTCGACCGTTCGGCCCGTATCGGTTAAAATCGGGTGTCATCGGGAGTGACTCAAAGTACGCGGACGGCGCCGAGCTTTGACGACGCCGGCGCTTAATGTAAACATCACATCGAGTAAGTACTGCGCGCCCAGTTACCCACTCACTACAAGTTGAGAAAGTTTGTGAGTACCCCCAACTACTTTAATAATTATTGATTGTTTATTGACAAACAATGTCTTTGAAACGCACTCCTCCAATGTCAATAAATCGTTCAAATCTCTCAAAGACGCCAGCATCGACGTATGGATCGATTCCTCAACTCCATATAGGCTCACAGGACTCTGCGCCTGACTATACTGATCATAACATTACGCATAGGTCAAAACGTAGACTTCTTGATGATGAAGGTGAATCCCCAGCCCACACCTCGTTAACTGATCAGATAAGGGAAATGTTTACGTTTTTTGAATCTAAGCAAAGCTCCAAGTTAGAAAAGATCATGGAACAAAATACTGAGATACAAGAAAGTATTGATTTTCTGTCCGCAAGGTACGATGAGGTATTACAAAAAATGACCACGTTGGAACAAAAGAATAAGGACTATGAAATTAAAATTGAATCACTTGAGAGTAAAATTGAGCTTCTGGAACGGAACTCACGCGCTACTTCCGTTGAAATCAGGAACATCCCCAAACAGACAACAGAGGATAAATCTACTTTGAGCTCACTGGTCAAGACGGTAGGTGAAGTTATACAGCACCAAATTTCTGACTCAGATATTCACGACGTTTACCGTCTTAGAACTAAAAATGAGTCAGGTAACCACTTAGTTGTTAATTTTTCTACTATATTATGTAAGGATAGTTTCATCAAAAAATGTAGAAGTTTCAACAAAGCGAATAAGGAGAATAAGCTCAACACTTCTCACCTCAAATTACATGGAATTCCTAAACCTGTTTTTGTCGACGAATCACTGACAAGCCTCGGTAGAAGACTTGCTTTCATGGCTAGAAAACTCGTAAAAGAAAATGAATATCACAGCACTTGGACCTCGTATGGTAAAATTTTTATCAAGAAAACGCAGGACTCAGCAGCCGTGCGCGTGGACTCCGAGCAAGACTTCAAAAGCTTATTACTGAAATGACTATTGATCGCTTTCATAAGTTTCCATAGAATTATTTACCTCTTTCTGTTAGTGATTAATACTTATTTTAATATTTTTTATATTGTACTATTGCTTAAATTACTAGCCCTATGCTTATATGCTATCATAATAAATTCACTAGTTTCATGCTTGCACATTTACACATATTACATTTATATTAGCAACAAGAAATACTCATACACCACTACTACACATACTAAAGATACTACAATATATTGCTACACACCAACGTTCATACGCCACATTATTCACTCACTATTACCCTTCAACACTCGCATAAACTCGTCTACATTGCCTTCCACACACACACAACAATACAACACGTACAATATTTACCATACAAAATATGCTACTATTAATCAGAATTGCGACCATATAAAATGTGAACCTATATACTCGCTTAAGATATATAAATATTCTACTGACCACTTGCACTCTGCCACCACCTACTTCAGCGGTTTAACCTACGGTAAGTCACATCATTCTATACACATAATTTCACAGCGCTTTTTTATGTTTACACCTTCTTATAATGTACTTAAAATTCGATAATATTAACCAAATTAACGGTCTCCTCGACATCTATCAAGTAGCACAGTCGGCAACTTGCGAAATAGAAGATTGCTCGAAATTAATAGACAGTTCTGAGATAAGCCTCAAAGTTATTCATCAAAATATCCGTAGCATTAACCACAATTTCACAGGGCTCTTAACACTCTTAGAGCGATCAAAAACAGACTGGGATTTGATTGTAGTAACGGAGTGTTGGCTACGTCACACTCACCATATACCAACCATCCCAGGTTACAATTATTTTCAAAGTGACAACAATCTATCACAGAATGAGGGCGTGATTGTTTACTTCAAGAAAAACATAAGGCTAACTTCTGTACAATCAACTTTGAAAGATGCTAGCTGCATAACATTAAAAATTGACTGTGATACAACGATAGTTGCAATATATCGTCCGCCAGGGTATAAGGATATTTCACCTTTCTTTGAGTCATTTAATGAGTTGCTTGCCAGCTTAAAGACATCAAATATTATCATCATAGGAGATATAAATATAGATATAACGCCTAATAACAAAGATCCCAACTCTTCTTTATACCTAAACCTTCTAGCTTCTTATAGTATATTACCAGCACATCTATTACCAACACACAACAAAACATGTTTGGACCACATTATGTTAAAAAGTGTTGATCCAGCCTTTTGTTTAGTTACAGAAACATCGCTAACCGATCACGATTGTGTAATAATCGTTTTAAAACGCGCGGTTCCCCAGAAAAAACTTTTTACCTTCAAGAAAATAGACTATGATAAACTGGATATTGATATGACTAAAATATGTTTTCGCTCTGTGTATGCTTCAACTGATGCTGCAGTGGCCACCTCTCTTTTACTGTCTAATATCAACACGATGATAAAATCTAATACAAATGCTGTTATTGTCCCTAACCGAAAGCGTATATCAAAACCTTGGATAACCGTAGGCCTACTAAAATGTATGAGGAATCGAGACAAACTACATATGAAAGTAAAGAAAAATCCAGATAATGAGATCACAAAATTAACTTACTAAAGATATCGAAATTTTTGTAATTGCCTCTTAAAAAAAGTAAAAAAAGATTATGATAGTAACCTATTAAAAACTGCAGCTAACACTAACAGTAAAACGTTATGGGACGTCATCAAAAATGTAACTCATTTTAATAAAAGCACTAACATTGCTACAGAACTATTGTCTTCTAAAAATCAAGTTTCTTCAATTAATAATATAAATCAATACTTCACTTCTATAGGTAAAACATTAGCTGAAAAAGCCCTTAACTATAACTTGTCTCATGTCCCTGACTTTACTTCTGAACCGCATTCGTTTGTCTTGTCCCCAACTTCCGAGGCAGAAATCCGCAGCCTCATTCTGAGCTTAAAAAAGGTCAATACGACAGGAAGAGATAGTATCTCAGGTGTATTCCTAAAGCGTTATCACCATGTTTTGGCGGCCCCCCTTAAATACATATTCAATCTTATGTTTAGTACGGGCGTCTTTCCTAAGGAGTTCAAACTTGCCGATGTGGTTCCTATCTTCAAGAGTGGAGACAGAGCCTGTGTCAACAACTATAGGCCCATTTCTATTCTCTCAACTATATCTAAGTTAGCAGAAAGGCTACTTAATAAGCGTCTAGTTAACTACCTTGAGACTAAAAATCTATTGTCTAATGCCCAGTTTGGATTTCGGTCTGGCAAATCAACCAATGACGCAGTGCATGATTTGATTGATCACATTGTCTCCAAGCTGGACACAAAGAAAAAAGTTATTGCAATATTCTTGGATTTAGCCAAGGCATTTGACACGGTCTCTGTTCCACTCTTACTGGGAAAGCTGGATAGGCTGGGTATTCGGGGTATACAACATAAATTATTTACTAATTTCCTCGCCGATAGATATCAAAGAGTAAGAGTTGGCGAAGTAGTTAGCGATGATCTACCTATAACTGTTGGCGTGCCGCAGGGTAGCGTACTAGGCCCTACGCTCTTCCTTGCGTTTATTAATGATCTGTGTAAGCTTCAACTAAAAAATGGCAAAATCGTAACATTCGCAGACGACACCGCTCTGGTTTTTCATGGAGATACTTGGGGTGAAACATACGCTCTTGCACAAACGGGTTTTGACACAGTGTGCTCTTGGCTCGGAAAAAATGGTTTGACACTAAATGTGGAAAAAACCAAGTATATGCCATTTGCAATAAAAACAGTTTCATCAAACATTCTTCAAAATTACAAAATCACTGCCCACACCTGTCTATCAATTGTCTCTTGCCACTGTGTTCACCTGGAATGTGCCTCTCACATTAAGTATCTCGGTGTTATGCTAGACTGCGCTCTGACTTTGAATTACCATATAGATCTTCTCGCATCTAGAACACGAAAATTAATATACATCTTTAAAAGACTACGTAACATAGCCGATACAAAGGTGATTAGAATGGTATATACATCTCTATGTCAACCCATATTATCATACTGTATCTCAGTATGGGGTGGTGCCTGTAAAACTAGACTGATTAAGGTCGAAAGAGCGCTAAGGGCGCTTCTTAAGGTGAGCCATTCCTTGCCTTTCCTATTCCCTACTAAGGATCTATATCAACTATCCGATGTCCTGACAGTGCGTCAATTGTTTATTCTTAGTATTATTTTAAGACATCATTCCCTTCTCTCCTATGACCCTATACGCCCTAAAAAACGGTTGCAACATAAAGTTGGCCTAGTGGTTTATAACCAATGGTCAACTACGTTTTCTCACAGATTTTATGGATTCCTGGGCAGATACTTGTACAATAAGGTGAATAAAAAATTGCATATTTATTCACAAACCAAGCACTTCTGTAAAAAGAACACATCAGTTTGGCTAAAATCTCTTAGCTATGAGGAAACGGAAAGTTTAATACTTGTTCCTTCCTAAAAAATTGGACACTGGAAACAGACTTAATGAATCACTATCTGTCAGTGGAACATGATTTTTACTGCATTGTCATAGGGTTAGCACACACACACATACACACACACACACACATTTATACAAGACATACATATCTACACTAACTCACTAACTCACTACAAGCACGCTCACAAACACAAGCATACATATTGTTATGTCTCTTACTCAAATTTTTTCACTTGTTATTATAAATCAACGTGGTTACACTTACTTCAAGCTCTGGATTATCTAGACATGGGAGAGGCTGGTAATCTGTCATACAGGTTCTCCTAGTGCAGATACCAGTCTCTCGCACAGATTCACCCACTCTTTTTTATACAACACTGAACTTGTGAACTGATTTTTGTTAACTATTCTGTGTGAGAGAGAATCAATAAACGATTTATTATTATTATTATATTATTATGTTTGTCTGTCACGTTTCATGGCTAAAAATATGACATGAAGATACTTTTTTTTTTATGGAATAGGGGGCAAACGAGCAGACGTATCGCATGATGGTAAGAGTCACAAGATGGGGTCGTCGGCAACGTAAAGGGTTTGCTAGGCTTCCTGGAGGAACTGGGTTGGCAGAAATAGTGCTGATCCATTACGCAAAATAGGCGCAACAAAGTCGTCGAGTTGCGGAAACCCAGCCCGCGAGTTCAAGATCAAGAAGTGTCACAAGTGCGTTGCCGGACTTTGTGGGATGGGGGGAGGGGTTGAGGTATGGGCCCTTGTTTCCTGAGGAAGGACTTAGGCTACTCTTTTCAGCGATAACCGACATATATGTTTTAGCAGAGGGCAAAGGTTACTGAAGTATATATAACATCTGTTACCATTTGTGTTACAAGTGGTTGGCAAGAAATCTTACTAATATTATAAAGGCGAAAGTTTCTGTTTACGTTGGTTACTCTGTCAAGCAAAAACTACTGAACGGTTTTTTTTTAAACTTTTTTTTTTAACTGTTATCATAGGATAACAGTCGTGAAGCTTAGTTGGAGGCCTTTGGGCGACTTAAAAAGCAGTAGGACATTGTGGATTGTTGTTGAATATTTAACACATAGAAAACTTTTACCGCGATATCCGACACACACACGGGCTGAGCCGCGGACAAAGCTAGTATTATAAACGTGTAAGTTTGTATGGACGTTTGTTAATTTTTAACGCAAAAAAGGCTGAATGGATCTGGATAAAATTTGTCACAGAGGCAGACTATAGTCTAAAATAATAACCCATAAGTTACTTTATATCTCGAAAAAACGGAGTGTTGGAATATGAAATGGAACGCAACAACAACTACAGGTAATAACATGTCCTGGCTGACTAACTGATTCATCATCGCCGAGCGTAAACTATTAAAGTTAGGGCTATGAAATTTGGTTGTACGTTTCATTGAGTAGACACCCACTAAGGAAGGAATTTTGTAACTTCTACCCCTAAGGGGGTGAAATAAGGGTTGAAAGTTTGTATGGAAGTCCGTCATTTTTTAAGCTAGAAACACGAAACATTATCTTTGGGCTACTAATTAAAAACGAGTAGAAACTTTGTCTTCAGGCTTTTGATTACAAATAAAGAAAAAGTAAAAACTAAAACCCGACTACGACAAAAAACGACGCTGAAAAAGTATGAAACAAGTTTCAAAAGCCGTAGTCACGCGTTGTTAATGTGTTGTTGTTGTGTCAAAGTGGACTATGGTTCATTAAACTACTTGGACTAGGACAGCTTTTGAAACTTAGTAATGTATCGTAGTCCATAACACTTTAACAACGCGTGACTACGGCTTTTGAAACTTGTTTCATACTTTTTCAGCGTCGTTTTTGTCGTAGTTGGGTTTTAGTTTTTACTTTTTTTTATTTAAAATGTTTTGGTGCCTCTATAATATTAATTTCTTTGCAAAGTATATTTTAAATAGGTACCATAGAAATATCACAATTATCGAATAAATACGGACAAAGTTACAAGAAAATGCTAATAATATATATTTTTGAAATGTACAAGTAACGCCCTTTCCAATGATACCAAACACGGCATATTTATCTCAAATTATTATTTTAATACAGTACTTTATATCGGTTAGAGGGCGCCACATTAGATTCAGTGACACGTCATATAGCCTATAACCAGAGGACGATCAAGACGCTTCTAGCGATACCTCATTTGTCCAGTTCTAATAAGTAGTTAAGGAGCTATGAGGGAACAGATGAACATACATACATACATACATAGCCTGTCAAAATCATAACCCTCCTTTGGCTTTGCCGTAGTCGGGTAATAAATGAATACGTATTTCAGCATTTATGGGAATTCTATTCCTAAAGGGGTTATAATAAGGGTCGAAAGTTTGTATGAAAGTCCTTTATCGTATTATTTTAATCAACTTCCACGCAAGCAAAGCCGCGGGTAACAACTAGTGTTAAACATAAAATGCAACACAAATGTATTATTTTAGGATTTTTTGTTTCAAATCTTTGTACAACAAAAAGGAAAAGAAATACTATTGCATACTTATTACATCATAGGTATGTAAATAGGCAGGAAAATGTAACAAATTTTGGAGAAAGTTACATAACTTCTTGGAATTTCCAAATTCATTTCGATATAAAGATAGGCATAAAAAGATTATCTAGAATAGATAATATAAGTACAGTGATATCTACGTGATAAGATACGAAATGATATATGCAAATAAGACCACTGCAGAGATCTATGTTAAGATAGGCGTTTAAATGTATATGGTGCAAAATTATATAGTATAGTTATATAATAGATGCATAATGTAATAGTTGCCGGTCCCGTAATTTCATCCTAGTTCATTGTCACTGCTCTGTTCCTAAGTGGCGTAGCGTAATGCTAAATAGCCTGTCCCTTTTTAAGCTATCAAATGCTATCCAGAGAATAATCTACACCATGTAATATAATAACACTGAAGAGTGTGTTTACATGAACGCGCTAATCTCAGGAACTGCTGGTCGAAATGAAAAAATCCTTTAGTGTTGGACAGCCCATTTATCGAGGAAAGCTATAAGCAATATACCATCGTGCTTAGACGAATAGGAGCTGAGCATTAATGCAAAATGTTGCAGAAACGGGGATTTTTATGCCTTTTTTTCATACGAAGGAATGCGAGTCTGTATAATCATAAAGCCACCTCTAATATCTTATTAGTATAGATTAGCGATACCCCTGAACTAATTTTGGTTGAGAATATATACATATACACGTGTTCATTCAGAATTTATTTCTTATAACACCGTGTACCAAATTGCATAGAAATCTAATTAGAGGAATCAGTATTGGAGTAGGTACCTACTGTTCTTGCAAGATGCAAGTGTTTTGTCATACCTAATTCTCGTTCTGCAATTCTCTTCTATAATTGGTTAATATTTTATTTTGACCACATGCCTTGTGTGTGTGTGTGAGTTGAGACGACATCATTCATACATTTGTTTGCATTCTAATAACGTAAACGTTTAAAGAACATGAACTTCACTAGGGGCCAGTATCGAAAAGTGTTATTATATTAATAAAAAAAAGAAATGGCCTAAGTGGTTATATGAACGCTTAACTTATTAATCCCTGTAGATTTTCATTGCTAAACTTAATCACGAATATACTATGAATTTGATGAATATTTATGATTACGACTTAACTGAATGGAGATGGGCAGTTCAAGTCTAGACATGTATCCAACGGGTGACTCTTAGAAATCATTTACATTTCACTTGGAGCGGATACGCCACACTTGGAGATTTGAAGTACTTTATAACTTGGATATGTGTCTGATAAAAGAATTACTTTTGTGTGTTTGTTGGTTGATAAATCGGTTTTATATAGAGGCATTGTGTAATTTTAATAAAAACAATAACACTTTAGAAACAGAAATTAAACAAGTAAAATTTTAACAAAAAAATAAACCGACTTCAAGGTTCGACTCGATTTCTCTGTGATGCCATCATCACATCTAAGTGTCCTTATCATGGTACCACCGTTGGGATTTCTCCTTTCCATTAAAAAAAGAATCATAAAAATCGGTTCATAAACGACGAAGTTATGCGCGAACACACATAAAAAAATATACGGTCGAATTGAAAACCTCATCCTTTTTTGAAGTCGGTTCAAAAGTGACACTTTTAAAACCCAGTTGGAGAGACACGAGCTACAGATACTCAAAACTTATCAAAATCGTAAAAACTTGCGGTAAAATGTATATAGCCTATCCAACCGGGCCATTATTATGTATCTGTTGACAACTTATTTATTCAAATCGGTTCAGTAGCTTAGGCGATACGGTAGAACATACATACATAAACTGTGCAACAATGACTAAGGAAAACAATGATAGTTGAAGGCAGTGCAACTCGGGATGACTAGCTAGTTGACCGAGTACCAATTACTAAGTAGCATTAAAATTTGTTCTAGGTAAGTTAGTTTCCGAGATTTGTGCACGCAGATAGAATCCGGAACGGCATGCCACTTGTACAGTTTGCAACTTAGTAAGGTCTGGAGAAAAACTTATAGAGTTAACAGTATTTTCACTAGCTTTAATCGTTTTAAACCTACCTGTGCTCTGTTTAATCAGGACGAGAATAAGAATACAGTATATGAAAGTGACTCTTTTAGGTACACTGGAGCAACCATTTGTAGACTTGTTGGCTGAGTGCTTAGTGATCCTGACTGCTACGCCAGTGTGAATCAGTCTGTCAATGCAAGTGATTTTCTACAGTAGGCATTCTTTGATCAACTTAAGTTTATTTCCAGAGGTAATCATTATTTACCATTGCACCGCACTGCTACTGTCTCTCCTATACATTTTGATCCATCCTAAGGTTGCCTGGAAGAGATTGCTTTCGGCAATAAGGCCGCCCTTTGTACATTATGTATTTGTGATTTTTTGTACTCTCTTGTAAAAGTGTACAATAAAGAGTTTTCTATCTATCTAGTGACTGACTAGATTCTAGTCCATAAGGCGAAACTTAAACCGCTACCTATAGAAACCTATGAAGATTTAATATCGAAATATAACCATATTGCCTCGTTGGTCTCGCGGTTGCCGTGTGCGACTGCTGATCATGAGGTCTCGGGTTCGATTCCTGGGTCGGACCAAATGTTTATATGATCTAGGAGTTTTGGTGTTTTCTTCTATACTGACATTATAAACGCGAAAGTTTGTAAGTATGGATGGATGGATGGATGTTTGTTACTCTTTCACGCAAAAACTACTGAATAGATTTGGATGAAACTTTACAGTAATATAGCTTATACATCAGAATAACACATAGGCTACTATTTGCCGCGATAACCGGCATACACGCGGGCGGAGCCGCAGGCAACAACTAGTGTATAATATGTATGTATTTACAAAAAAAGTAAATATTTATTTGTATCAGTTGTCTACCCATAACACAAGCTCTGCTTAGCTTGGGACTAGATGGCGTTGTGTGTTAGATGTCCGAAATATTTATTTATTTATTTGGACGATGTAATAATAATACTGTTGCTGGATCGATCGTCAGATAATGTTCACTTATTAAGTACTGAACCATTATTAATATTATCATTAAACGGTATGTTAATAAGATTTCCCGGAAATCTTTAACAGCAATCGAATAACAGTTGGAGTGTCGTCGTAAGCTAAAACTATGTCGTAACTAAAACGAATGTGGAAAAAAGTGCCAGTCTGAATCGCGCTAAGAAGATTCTGGTTCTGTACAGATTTAAGTTTTGCCGTTCTAAAAACAATATTTTATCACTACAGCCACCGTTAAAGGTAGTAGAGACACGCTGATTTCGGCACGAACGGGCCGACACGACCGGGGCCCTAGTACTACTCGCTCACAGAAGATCAACCTAAAATGACAACATTTATGTGGTCGTGTTTCGTTGGTAAGTGCTAGGCCTTAAAGCCCAAGGATACGAAACATCTCAATAAGCCGCCATGGTGTGGTTCACTGCATTGTTGCATTGTCTGCCTTCGCAATGAGTATGGTGACCACCACTCTTAGATTTTGCTTATGCTTTCCATCAGGCAGAGTAGAGTCACTTTGGTAGCTATATATAAGAAAAAAGGATCATTTTTATGCAAGATACTCCATCTTGTTTTCACTATCAATGTAGAGTTCCATGCTTCTAGGTGCTATTGACTTGAATTTTTTTGACAGGCCTGTTGCTGTAGTGGTTAGTGACCTTGACTGCTAAGTTGGAGGTTCGATTCCCAACCAGGACAAATCTTTGTGTGATGAACACGATCTTTTTTTTTGTTAATAGACAACTCCCGCACTAGGAATAAATCCAGTGTCGCGGGGGACTTTACAAACATACATGAAACGGACACAAAGAACACCCAGACTTATAACAACAATTTATGGATCACACAAAGTGTTGTCCTACGTGGGATTTGAACCCACGACACTTGGCGAAGTAGGAAACGGCGTGGTGACCGTTATACCACTAGGCCAAACGTGCAGTCATTTGTTCTGGGCCTGGCTGTAGTTTATCTATACATTGGATGTATTTAGAAATATTTAAGTACTTTTTTCAGCATTCTAGTTTGGGGTCAGACGGTCGTGTGTGAGAATATTATTTTTACATGCATTTAATACAAAGTGTTAAAATGTAAAATGTTATGACTATTTCTTTAAATTTATTTGAGTTAGAAGCATGATTATTGTGATACTAGCTGTTGCCCGCAGCTCCACCCGCGTGTATGTCGGTTACCGCTGCAAATAGTAGCCTATGTGTCATTCTGATGTAAAAGCTATATTACTGTAAAGTTTCATCCAAATCCGTTTAGTAGTTTTGCGTGAAGAAGTAACAAACATACACACTCACAAACTTTCACCTTTATAATATTGGTGTGACTAGCTGTTGCCCGCGGTTCCGCCCGCGTGTATGTCTATTATCGCTGCAAATATATGTATAAGCTATAATACTGTAAAGTTTCATTCAAATCCGTTCAGTAGTTTTTGCGTGAAAGAGTAACAAACATGCACCCATACATACTTACAAACTTTCGCGTTTTTAATATCAGTGGGAAGTAGGATATGCAGACATAATTATTTTTTATAAACTTTAAATTATATAACAGACCGAAAAGAGAGATGACCAACTTATAACACAGATCTGGCCACAATAGTGCTATAGCGTTTCTTCTAGGAACGGAACCCTAAAAAAGCAATAACAACCCGACTCGTCTAATGGGTTGACCGTTTAATTGCTTTTGTTGACACATCGTCGTACATGAAATGATAAAAACAACATCTTCATACACATATTGTTTTAAGATTCTATTATTTTTAACGACCATTTTTATGAAATCTTGAATTAAATCAACGCATTTCATTTTTCAGGAAATAAGAAGCCTTTGTGCTATTCCAGATTATAATCTATCTCTGTGCCAATTTTCAACCAGATCCGTTTACCCGTTTTTACGTGAGAGTGTAACTAACTTCCATACAATTTTTTTTTTACAGTATTAGCATAGAGTACAGATTACAACTTAATAAGTTACTTAATAAGTACAATATCCTTATTTGCCAATTTTATTGCTGCCACTACCGGCTTCATGGACAGCAGCGCAATCAAGATCCCTGTCCGATTGAGTTATGATGACTCTTTGCCGGCGACGGAATGCAACCGGTGCCCTTACGATAATATCGGCTAACAATAATAGATTGTGCCACGCTTGATTGGGCAGGTATAGCCTTTAGTTTAAGGCTTTTGTAAATTGTGATACCGATCTAATCCACATTACAGAAAATCCTGCGCTTAGAACTGCAATATCATGACAAGTATATATTTTGGTGTTATATTTCGTTTCAATTTATCTGCTGTATTCGTTTGGCTCATGTCACAATGGTAATAAAGAACCATACAACCTGGCTGATAGCAAGCGGAGACCAAATAGCTATACACTAATTAATTAATATGTATGGTGTTTTGGACACCGTACATATTGATTTTTGTATTTAATTTTCATTTGCTTTGCATTGTATAAATAATAAATTTTGAAAAATAATACATCGCATATCAATAAACTAACGAATTAATTACTTAAAGTTTAAGATTAATTTTACCAATTAGTAATGACTATTAAATCTCATGGTTAACAATACCACGAAGCCCAATTTTCCATTTATAGTCATGATCATTATTAGAATCATTATGTAGCTAAAAAAATGTATTGAGAACAGATTTAGAATTGAACACTACTTGAGTCTTGTTATTTGGAGGACTCAAAGCAGTCATGAAGTCCATCTTTGACTAGTAACCACCTCTTTAATTAAAATTTAAATAAAACGAAAGCATATGACACTCAATAACATACTGATAATATCTTTTATGTCAAACTGTCCGTTGCCGTGCACTTTAAACAATGATTGTGCAATATCCCCGGTAGCAGGTACAATAATACTGCTGAACTTTGACCTACGGATAGCTAAGTGTATTACTCCACACACCTTGCTACTTAGATAACCAATATGTCATGGGTAAATAACGTATAGGAGAATTTTAGATAAACTACAATTATTAATGTTGCAAATACATAATTGTTAGATCTCGAACGTCATTATAATGGCAACATTTTTGATTGTCATTTTTCTAGTTTGACGTTTTGAAGTGACAAGTACTACTATTGAGACGCTTTGAACGGTCGAGCTGGGCTTCGTTGAAAAGGTGCCGTTTAATGAAAATTTAGCTAATTGTCTTCAGATTCGGTTTTTTAGTTGGTTACCGTTATGATTGGTCTGGTTTGGACTCGCGAGTTTTAGTAGTCACGTCACTTAGGCGCGATCCGCGATAGTTAAACGAGTGTATTGTAATTCGAATACCTTGGAGGATGGACAGCACTTTAGGATGAATGTGTGAACGCGGTGAGAGGATCAGCAGAGGGGTACCCCTCAACACCGCAGATATCAAGGACTTCCCGCATCTCCAGTAAGTGCTTGATTATAGTAGCTTAGAATAGAACAGGGTGAAACGCCCTCGTTTAATATTCTCGCCAGTGAACAAGCTTAGCGATTGAATGCCTATCTCATGGGCCTATAGACATTGCAAATTTCCCAAGGTGAACGCTGCATTGGCGAGAAGATTGAACATAATGTCACCCTCTTGAAGAAAATAAGTTCCTATTAGATAATAATATATTCTATCAGGCACTACAATATGTTGTCTAAAAGTAAAAACTTTAAAAAATTTTTTTTTAACTACACTCGTGGTCAACTAATTAGGGACATTCAAGATAGTGGAGAGCAATAACCGGTTATGTACACTTGTTGATTTCTCAGTAACTATTATTTGCATAATTTGGTCCGATTATTTTGCTATAAATAGCTGTAAATAAAAAATAAATAAATAGAAAAAAGTGTGTAATATCATTAAATCTTTTACATGGTTAACCATGTATTCAATTTAAGGTACAATTCTGTAGCTGGATATTTAATTAAGAACAGTAAAGTAAAATGAAAAATAGAGTTAAACAAAAATCTGCAGTATTTAATTTCTTTAACAACTCCATTTTATTACGGGTCAAATCAGTACCCAGTAGCAAAACCTTTGTTAGTAATTACCGCTTGACACCGATGTGACCATAGACATTATCAGTTTCTGACATATTTCGACAGGGATGTTTGCCCATGCCTCAGAAAAAGCTTCATTAAGTTTAAAGTTGTGGTACGATAAGTGGCAATTTTTTTCTTGATTTCGTGCCAAAGTTGCTCGATTGGGTTAAGGTCCGGGCTATTTGCTGGCCAATCTAGCACTGATACCGGCTGATTGTCAAGAAACGACTTGATTGAAGGGGCGATATGTTTCGGGTCGTTATCATGCTAAAAAGTCCATATAATAGGGAGATGTTCCTCAGCATAGGGAAGCATAGTTTCCTCTAATATTGCCTTGTATTGATTTTGGTCTAAGTTACCCTGAACTTTCCTCACAGGTCCCACTCCACGTCCAGAAAATGAACACCACATTTTAATGTTTCCTCCGCCATGTTTCACCTGTTTTTTTGTGAATATTGGATTCATTTCCGATTTTACAGTACGCCGTACGTATTGCCTTCCATCTGAAGAAATCAAATTTACCTTGGTCTAGACAGAGAATAATACGTGTTGCCATTGGGCGTAGGTCCAATGTCCATATTTATGTGCAAACGCCAAACGTGCATTTCTATGTTCTTTCTTCAACAGCTGTACTTTGCGAGCCACTCTTCCGAACAACCAGACTGCTTCTACCAGACGTCGTCGAACAGTCCTCACTGATACACTGCCTCTTTCATCTGCCCCAAACACTTCGTGTTTAATTAAAACAGAGCCTAGAAACGGATCTTTCTTAGCTAACATGTTAACTGTAGTTAACTGCCTCGGTGGCGTAGTGGTAGCGTATGCGACTGCTGTGCTTGAGGTCTCGGGTTCGTTTCCCGGGTCGGACCAAATGTTTGTATGATCTGCAAATATTTGTTTCGGAGTTTGGGTGTTTTCTATGTATAATATGTATGTATTTACAAAAAAAAGTATATATGTATTTATATCAGTTGTCTAGTATCCATAACACAAGCTCTGCTTAGCTTAGGACTAGATGGCGTTGTGTGTTAGATGTCCGAAATATTTATTTATTATTTATAATTATATGGAGATATGGAATATTGTTTAGACTCGTTGGAAAATAAAAAATAAATTCACAATTTAGTTTAACTAGAGAGTGTCCATAATTAGTTGACCACGACTGTAAAAACTTAGACCTTTGTCCTTCACATTAAAAATATAAATGTTGATAGGTTTTTTGAAAACGGGCGTATATCGACATACCAATTAATTGACTAATATTATAAGTAGGTATATGACATAGATGAAATAGAATAGAAAGTATTTGAAGTTCTATAACGTTTAAAGATGGTTTTTATCTGTCTTCATCACTACATAGTATGAAACAAAGTCGCTTTCTCTGTCCCTATATCCCTATGTTTGCTTAAGTCTTTAAAACTACGCAACGGATTTTGATGCGCTTTTTTATAGATAGAGTGATTCAAGAGGAAGGTTTTATGTATAATAAATGCATAATATAGTATGGAAACACTGTTAATTTTGGCGGTTTCTAATGTGATGTAGCAAATAAACACATTTTTTGCACTTACATTGCAAACGCTGGTTGCACCCTACGAGATAGATCAAAACAATGTACTACAGTATTGTACACCTTAAAAGGGTCTAGGGATAACTATCTCTTAGGGATAACCCACAATAAACATTTTTTATTCCTTTGTTTTTACGAGCAATAATGGCTTATTTACGAAGCGATATTAAACAATACAGAATAAATCCTTTTACAATTAAGTAAATTAAATACATTGTGCATTTAATATAGATGCAAATGGCCCTGAACTTTATCTAATTTAAATGAATATTTTCGAAGATATTACAGACTTAAAATGCATGAATCATGTCGTCGACGCGGCAGGGGCATCTAAACTCCACCCGTGCGAAGCTAGACGCTATTTCTGTATAAAACCTTTATAGAACATTTATCATACTTCTTTATCGGTATCTGTCTGTCATTGACTTATAGGAGTCCTAAGTCCGAGTGAAAGGCTGAGTACTAAGTCAGGCTGACGTGGCATTACCGATCTCTATCAACGATCACGGACTTGAAGCCTTACTTGATTGGTTTTATTCGACTTATGGCATCCTTTTATGATGCCGATACGTTCAATTTGTCCTTTTTTGTAAGTTAGTAGTTTATGACCTAGTCTTTAGCAAACCTAACTGGATCTTTTTTTTAACCGACTTCAAAAAAAGAAGGAGGTTCTCAATTCAACTGTTTTTTTTTGTTTGTTACTCATAACTTTCGACTGGGTAAACCGATTTTGATGATTCTTTTTTTATTTGAAAGCTAGTGCTTTCCGTGTGGTCCCATTTAAATTTGGTCTTTTTTTTATGGAATAGACCGGCAAACGAGCAGACGTATCGCCTGATGGTAAGCGATTACCGCCGCCCATGGACACCCGCAACACCAGAGGCATCACAAGTGCGTTACCGGCCTTTGGGGGATGGGGGGGGAGATAGGGGGAGGGGTTGGGGTATCGGCCTCCGGTATCCTCACTCACTCGGTGAAACACAGCGCAAGCACTATTTCACACCGGTTTTCTGTGAGGCCGTGGTATCACTCCGGTCGAGCCGGCCCATTCATGCCGAAGCTTGGCTCTCCCACGGTCTAGACGGTCTAGGACGGTCTAGATTGAAGTCGGTTTTTTTTCGTTAAAATTTGAGATTATTAGTCTACGTTGGCAAAAAATCTTAATTAGACCCAAAAATATTGAGATGGTTTTATTTTTATGGAAATTGAGCAAACGTGCAGACGTATCGCCTGGTGTTAAGCGATTACCGCCGCCCATGGACACCCGCAACACCAGAGGCGTCACAAGAACGTTGCCGGCCTTTGGGGGATGGGGAGGGGGATGGAGGAAGGGGTTGAGGTATGGGCCTCTGGTATCCTCTTGCAGCTTGGAGACTGTCTGTTGCGCAGTATGGGGCGCATTGTCGTGAAGCAGCTGCAAGAACTGGGGTTGGAACTGTTGGAAGCTCTCCCTCATCCGCCATACTCACCAGACCTTGCACCTACCGACTATTACTTTTCCCAAATTTTAGACAACTTTTTAGTGGGTAAAAAATTCAATTCCCGAGAGGCAGTAAAAAATGCCTTTGAAGAGTTTGTTGCCTCCCGTCCAGCTGATTTTTACAAGAAGGGCATCAATAAACTGCCAATGCGTTGGCAAAGATGCGTCGATTGCATGGGTGATTACTTCGAATAACAGAAATAAAAAAGTTTGAAAAAATAAGTACTTTCACTTATTGCATACAAAACGGCAATTTCATAGGTAAAGACCTATTATATATGCCTAAAATCGTTGCCTAATACCTATTTCAGGTATTATAATAACGGGCAACTAATATGTGAGATAATAATTTGGAAAATACTTATTAATACATACATGCATATATAAAATTTGACATATATTCCTACTTCAGCAATAAAAGCTTTGTTAGCGCGTAAACGCGTCTCAGAGAAAACAAAATTATTTTTGTTTTTGTATAGTCTGTAGTATAATTACATTGCAGTTGTTCACAGCACACTTATATTTTTAACTCAAAATCATAGGGATGTTTTCAAATGAAGTTCAGTTAAAGTTTTAAATGGCTGCACGGCTGAAGTAGTGGTTAAAGCGGTCGCCAAGCCGCGCTGCATTCCACTGTGTCATGTGTTGTGGGTTCAAATTCCACACGGGACAACACTTTGTGTGATCCCCAAATAATTGTTCTGAGTTTAGGTGTTCTTTGTGTACGTTTCATGTATGTTTGTAAAGTACCCCGCGACATAGGATGTATATTCCTAATGCGGAAGATATATTTTTAAAAGAAAAAATATAAAATAAAATCACGATAAATTACATGTTATAATATAATTTAAATATTCCCATAAAAATCGGTGCTCCTGTTCAAAATATTAACAGCAATGATGTTGTCAGATGTTGTCCTAGCCGATTACGGCCATGGCGGCCAGTCTCAACAGAGACCAGCTAATTACGTCTACGCAGGAGATATTATAGTGCACAACTGTGTGGGCAGACACACAGGTGCACTCTCTGTTCCCTCTCTCTCATAATCCGATGGAACGGTTAACGGTTTTTTTTAACCGACACGATCGGGGAGTGTTCAGGCACAGGACTGACAGCTTTACATGCTCTCTGAGGCACGGGGGTTCAGAGCCCAACTTCCAAACTCCGAGCTGTTATTAAGTATTTCTATAATCAGAAAAACTCAATAACACTTAGGCCCGACCCGGTATTTGAACCCGATACCTCTTGATCCGGCAGTCGCATACGTCAACCGCTAGACCAACTAGGCAGTTAACATCAATAACTGAGACTCTGTGTCCCTACTTCTTAACATTTTTTCTTAAAAGTAAACAATCAGATGCTTTTCGTAAAAACCTTCTTCAAAAGAGACACCTATATCCACTAGTGAACTGTTTCAATCTGTTGATGATGAAATTGATGACTTTATAAACATACACTTCAATTCAGTTTACGTCGGTAAACCTACATACCTTCATCTTCAACTCATGAGAGCGGATCAAACCATAATCGAATAAAACTATGGAGGACGACTCTATCCACAACCACAAAATGCCTATTAATGCATAACAACCACAAAACATAAGTGATAAATGAGTTATTTCTGTATAACACAACAATAAAATTAAAACCAGGCTATGCTTATGAAAATTACAATATTAATTTATAGTAAAACAAAATGTAATTATCCGTATTTGATACAAGGAGATTATTTATGTACTTGTAGGACTTGTAATCGATTAATAATTCACTCGATAGTTGGATATAAATATTTCGAATAAATGAATAGTTGTGACTACTGTGTGACTACACCTAAACAATATATAGACCTCCACTTTCATTACAGCTCTTTATTAAACTCTAGGATTAGCCAAGAAGACTGCCTCATTGTCTTCTGGTAAGTGTATGCGACTGCCAATTAAGAGGTATCTGGTTCGATTCCCGAGTCAGGCCAACAAGTGGTGTTGGGTTTTTCTTACCCAGGGAGAGGAAATATGGGATTATGGAAGTCCGGCGGTGGTTCACGCCCGTGCCTCGAAGAGCACGTTAAGCCGTCAGTACCGGTCATGAACGTCTATAGCATTCGTTATTGGGAAGTCAGTGCTCTCAAATATACTGACAAGTAAGTAAGTTTATGATTCCATAATAATGTATTATTATTGCTAATCATAAAACAGTTAAGTTAGAAAATAGATAGTAAGTTTTGCAATACTATAGTAGCAATACCTAGAATTAATTATATTATTGTAATTTAGTAAGAAACATGTAGTATTAGTAGTGTAGAAACAAGCATGTACAATGTAAAATAGTCAATAAGGATACACAAGTAAGCATAAATAAATTTACTCTCACGAAATTATTACCCCCTAGAAAATAAGAAAAGATAGATAGATTAGCTAAATTAGAAGGAATCCCACCTGTATAGTATGAAATACTGAATAAAAGTAAGACAAAGTATGAAGAATAAAAGTACGAGAGGTAGCACAAGCGAGCACTAGTATGAATGATAACAGTAGGTAATAGGCTCCAACGAACATTGGAGGTGCCAGATTAAAAAAAAAAATATACTGACAACTAGTACAACCTTCGAGTTCAGTTCGCTCTTAGATTTGAAAAGGTTCGATGCCATTCGCTATGTTGAAAAACAGATATTCAGGTAAAACCCTCTAAACTAGTAGCCGACCCCAAATAATATTGGAACTAAACAAAAAGAAGAAAAATTAATGTAGGGAATATTCATTTCTAAAATCATACATACGTGTTTAACGACTACTGTCTGAATTGGTAGATATACCTATTTGTCTATAAACCTACGAAAATATATTTCCCAGAATAGTTCCTAACTGATTTTAATAAGTCTTTAGTCTATGCGAGTCGATTAACAATTAATATATCAATTTGTTTAAATAATCCAACCACAATAAAGTGTTAAATATTTATTAGTGCTCGGTGTAGCGGCGCCCGCGCAGACTCTTGTCTGTTAAATCACTGTTATTCCATGTAATATTTACTACTTAGAACGTTTATATGAATATATTAAGCATTATTTTAGTAAACTCTACCTAGGTTAAAATAAACTTAAGTAGAGACGAAACTTAGCTAGCGCTATTACTTACTTACACCGGTATTCTGTGAGGCCGTGGTATCACTGCGGTCAAGCCGACGCCATTCTAATTGCAAAATTCAAATTCTGCAAATTACTAAAAACGTTCAATAATTCTTGTAAATTCAAATCAAGTTTGTCCTTTATGTCACTTTAAGTTTGAGTAAGAAATCTCCTTTCACAGTACCTACCTATATTAAAATGAATATTATACCTGAGTTCCTATAATTATTTTAAGTGGTGTTAACAGTTTCAATTGTCGGAAAACTTATAATGTTAAGTCCATTGCAATGTTTAACTTCATCCATGCGATATGTGTAACAAAGTTGCAGGTTTGGCCTAGTGGTTTAACGGTCACCACGCCGTTTCCTACTTCGCCAAGTGTCGTGGGTTCAAATCCCACGTTGGACATCACTTTGTGTGATCCACAAATTGTTGTTCTGAGTCTGGGTATTACTTGTGTCCGTTTCATGTATGTTTGTAAAGTCCCCCGCGACACAGGATTTATTCCTAGTGCGGGAGTTGTCTTTTTAAAAAAAAAAAAAAGCCAGCGTTGCCACTTTTTAAATTTTTAGTTAAATTGGGATTTTTAGACGTTTTTGTGAAAAAAAGCGGGATTTTTTCCCCGAAAGCGGAACAAAGCAAAAAAACGTATACGATACATGAGTAAGTGATCAAAAAAAAAGGTCATTCGCAGTTTTTTTGTTATTCTGCTACATCATCCCTAATTCGTGAAAGAACTAGTGCCATTTCCTATTTGCTTCCTAGTTATCCCAAAAAAGCGAGACAAAACCTGTCAGACGTCCCGCGAAAAGCGCGAAAAAATACCAACAAATTGACAAACAAGAAGAACAAGTAGAACTAATGCGCTGTAAATTACAATTTGTATTGCATTTTTTTAACAGTTATAATAACAGTAGGTGTGTGTATTCTTAATTTTTAAACCAAAAGAAAAAGTCGTGACAATAGCACCTACATATATGTATTTAAAGATACTGAAATGTTCGTATGCATATTAGATTTAAAAAATGTCCACCGCAGGTAACCCTTTTTTCCATTAAAATGTCAATATATCAAGTCTTTAATTTAAAAGGACCTAATGTCATTTTTGTTTCTTAGGCCCGTATTTTAAAAGGCGTCTCAAGTATCCGTTGAACTCCGATCAGCTGAAACGAGTTTCAAGTTCTCATCAAATCTCAAGCGTCTCTCTTATTATAGAATAAGAATTGAGTTCTACTCAGCTGAAACTAGTTTCAATATCTAATCTCAACTCACAGTATGTTCTCAGTTACGTTTCTGCATTATCGAAATTATTGTTCCGTATCACGCATCAAATTATAATAAACAAAATATATTTAACAAACATAATTTATATATTATTGGTCATTAGTTTATATATACTACACTATTGGCTAGTGTATCAATGTAAATATAATAATAACAAGCAACTCGCCCTAAATTAAATTTTAAAATATTAAAATAAAAATGGCTAGATATTACCTATAACGGAATGTTCAAATTGTTATCAATACTTGTCATGTTGAAGTGTCAAACTATGTTTTGGTTTTTAAATCTACAAAAATAATATATTTTTGTCATAAAACAAAAGATTGTGGGTGATATTAATTGAAACAAATGGTTAAATATGTGTTTTAAGTGTATTGAATATCAAATAATGTTAATTAAAGTGAATTGAAATGTGTATGATAAGTAATTCTTTCATAAATAAAGTAACGTAAAGTAAATTTTTCGTTGTTATTCAGACACATCATTATAAAATATGTTAGTTTCCCTTAAAACGCCTTAGAAATTACCACTTGAGACTAGATTGATCGTATCTCAGGTAAACAGAGATCACATCTGTCAAAATCTATTCCTGAGAGTAGATTTTGACATAAACATCGTTCTAAAATAAGCTCTATACAGAGATTCGTTGATCTTTACTCACTTGATTAACGATCAGTGAATCTTGTCTCAAGCAGGGATCGGAAAACCCATGCATAACGGTATTCGTTATAAACGGTTACCGAATCAATCTGTAACCGTTTCAAAGGGTTACTCATCGATTCGGTTAACAGATTATATATGTTATTGTTTTAACCCAAACAATAAGGGTTAACCCAAATTAAAGGGTTTATGTTTTTGAAATTGTTAACCCAAATGATAGATGTTAACCCAAGATTTCGGTTATTTTACGACGTGACGCGATTCGAAAATTAATCAATTTTACTTGATCTCTTGTGAAAAAAAATTAACTTGTTATCCCCTTTTCCCATTACACGCAAATAATGAACGTCACCGACGACTGTAACGAAAAATGAATCACGGACCTACAAATATCCAGAAACCTATATCAAATTCGGTTAAGGTTAACCGTAATTATCCTGTATTAGATTATTCCTGTTAACAGTTATAATTCGGTAACACATATTTAGGTTAATCCTAAATTTAGGTTAACCTATTTCCAAAAGGGTTAATAACAGATTATTTCGGTTAGGTTAACCCTAACCGGAATATCCCTGGTCTCAAGAGGCGTTCAATAATAAAATCTCTTCTTAAAACTAGTTTTAAAACTAGATTCACGACTGAGACGCCTTTTGAAATACGGGCCTTAGATTACTTGTTAATATAATTGCCTTTCCCAAGCGGCTTACAGCGCCCCCTGCCAGGAAAAGCCTGTATAGCCGGGCAATAAAATGCTAATTCAGTTCGCAAATCTGTCTTGATTACATTTTTTAAGTTCTAACACAAGAAGAAGTTTAATTTTCATCGACAGTATAAATCCGCTTTGACAATCAATTTGAATTTATATTATCATACGATATTATTAATTTCTGAAATATTGCAAGTACCTCATTTGTGTAAAATATAATCCGCTTTGTGATGTTGCATAAATGGCGCCACGTAGTGGTGAAAAGCTGAACGAAACTCAATACCACCCCTTTCTCTCAGTGCTGCCACCCTTAGAGAGAAAGTATGTTGAAAGTATTTTCATTCTTATAAGTTCTGCTATTCTCCGCTAGGTGGCAATAAAACTAAACGTCCCGAAGCATTCGCGTCACGGTGTATGCATGTGTGTGTGATAGAGCGAGACCGCGGATGAAAAATAAAAAAGGAGTAAAATAGACAGCAATATGTGTGTATACAAAGGCGTGGTTACATGCATGCAAGCATTTTTTATCGCAAAAATGGCCGGAACTTTACACTTGTAGCGTCAGACTATAAAGTCGCATCTACTATTAATGTGCTATTTATGAACCTTGAGCAATGCAAATAGGGTTGAAAATCACAGTTTGCTTTGTAGAAACAACGTTTTCGCTGTAAAGTGTAGAAAAATAATTGGCGTCACCGGCGTCGCGGCGTCACTAGAAAGAGAAGATATTACGCAGCTAGCGTCGCAACAGAGCGGTGCCTACCGTAGACCGTTAGAAAGAGGGGGATGGAGAGTTAGTGAACGTAGTCGACAGAGAGAGATGTCGCGAAAAAAATTACCAAAAAAAGTTGTTTTCACAAAAGGTGCACGCTACGATAGAAATTACAGAAACATGGGCGCGGTTTAAAAAATTTGTCAGGGGCGCCTGCGCCCTCGGTACAAAGCCAGTGCGGAAGCAAAGGGGGAAAGAGACGTTGTTAGTGGGCACTATGTGACGAGTTGCAGTGGAGTGGTGCGCCGCGCGCGGTTGCCACTCGTACACAACAAAAACAAAAACCGCTAATTATTGCGATTAATTAGCGAATACCGTTTCTTGTGCGCGGCAACGCATGTGATGACCGTTCGTAAGCGTACCGAATTATCATAGTTTATGGTTGTGCTGTGTTGTTTAAATTATTGTTGAGGTAAATATGAATCTAATTCGTCGAAAATAACCTCTAAAGCTAAATTAGTAGAAGTGAGCCAACGTGTCGACGTTCCGTTGTTTGTTCGATACGGACTGCGGTTCATGACAATGCCGTTTTCCCGCTAAAACTGGTAATGACAGAACACAGCAGTGTTTTTCATGTGAACACGGGTGGTTGAGTGAATGTTTTAAAATAACGCTACACACTATGATAACTAAATAATTATGTAAATGATAATCACATGATAACGAATGACAAATGAAGGAAAACAATTTACACAATGATAACATTTACATATAGCAAGGTTACCAACAGATAGGCTAGAAAATTTACAATAATTTTGAAAATGCCCTGACCCTCCCAATAAACCTTAATTTTTTACTTAAAATTCAAAACGTATGTCTATTGTTACCATCAGTAGAAAAACATAATTTTGTCACTTAGTAACTCAAAAAAAAGTACCTTTAAGAAGTTCCAAGATTAAAATGTTTAGTTGTCTGAATCTGATCACTTTTCCCTCTCAAAGATTAACCATAGAACAGCGTAGAGCTATAAATCTGAATACATAATTTCAAATACTAAGACTATTTTTATCTACCCGAAAGCAAACTGATAGTCAATAACAATATCTTTAATGAATTCATAAATTGGCTAACATGCGATAGGTAGACATGACGAAAATACAGTTCAAAATTCGAACAAACAGAGTATGTACTGTAAAAAATATTGTAATACTTTTAAGGCGCGTCTCCACCGAAATTTGATAACACAAAAAAAGGTTGACAACACAAAAGTTGCCAAATTTTGTTCGGTGGAGACTCGGCTTTACAGAAACTTTTGTCACCAACACGTGTTGACAACACAAAAATTGACAACTTTTGTTCGGTCGGTGGAGACCCGGCATAAAATTGAATTGCTGTCAAAATGACAGACAACCGCTAAAAATCACAGATAATAAAGCTTAAACTAAGACAAATAGAAAGTAGTTTTAACATTTTAATAAAGTGTGACATTTTAATAGAAAAAAATGTGTTTATCACGAATAGCAGTGTCGTGGCTCTCTATATCTCACTGATATGGTGTCAGGTGAGGCGTGAGATATTTTATCAGTCTTGTAAAATATTTGTGTTGATTTATTTTCTACAGAAGACTTTTAAAAAATTACCAAACCGCTCAATTTTAAATTAAAAGCCAGCTAAAAAAGTTGTTTGTCAAGAAAAATATTAGTATGTTGTAGGTATCATATTACATATATTTAATATGGTAATTTAAATAAATTGGAGAAAAATCTGCTATGATAAATCTGGTCTCTATCAAAAAATGTAAACTAAGTATAGAATTTATTTCTATATTAATTACATAATTTAGAGAAAAATCGCCTTATAAAGTTGTCTATAGAAAAAATCTACGTAGATATGAATTTTATAAACGGTAGTATACCTATGATGTATATTTGGAGTTGAGTAAAAGTATAGTAAAACTTTCTGATAAAAGGAATGCTAAAATTTTTAGACTTGAAAAACGACATATAAGTACCTACCTATAATTTTTTTTTTTTAATTTTTATGTTTGGCCTGCCAAAATGACTCTACTCTGCTTGATGGAAAGCATAAGCAAAATCCACGAGTGGTGGCCACCATACTCACTGCGGATACAACAATGCACTATGGCGACCCACACTATGGCGGCCTAGTGATGCTTGTGCATCTTTTAGTCTAGTCAACAAGTGTGGAACTTGTTGACTAGACTAATTGGGCCTCCGGTCTCGCACTCACCAACGAAACACGACAGCACAAACGCTGTCATTTTACGTTGATTTTCTGTGCGAGGGTAGTACCGCCCCGGTCGAGCCGGCCCGTTCGTGCTGAAATCAGCGTGGCTCTACTACCTATAAAATAATATTTTCTTACCAAAATTTGAAAATCGTATTTTAGCTTAGACGAAATATTATTCATTTATGTAGGGAAATGTAAACATACGTACGTATGCATTGATATCGTATATTATACCTATTTAATTCCATTTCAAGCTTTTCTCAGACCTATTTCGTAATTTTCACTTTGCCAGACTTTTTACTAAAGTGTATGTTACCCGTTAGCTCTTGGTCGCTTAAGACCACGGAACTAGACACCACGCACAAAACGCTAGGCCGTCCAATGCATTTTCCCGACATGACAAATTGACGTGAAACGTGAGTGAATCTTAGATCTCTTTCCCTCTCTCTGAAATTGTGTTACAGTTATAATTATATTATTATATAATCCATGTTTGTATAAGTGTCTGACCATGTCAAATGCATCACATGAAGAAGGCTCATACTGACTAAGTTGTTAAAATTACTAGAGAAAGTTCTGGATAGTTCTGAAAAACAATTATTATAGTAACCTTCGAATTTCTAAGTTCTTGAATTGATGCATATCAACATTTTATAGGCATGACAGAAAGGCTTGAAAGGTCGAATTTGCGTGATGTCGTCGTTGGGATACGAAAACAAAGTAAAACACATTTATAAAGGCTTGTTCAGTCAAAATTGAAGATGTAGGTATATCAACTCTGCTTTTTATTAAATTTGTTACAAGACCAATAAACCTAAGACCAATTACTATAAACAAAAGAAAGAAAGTAAAATTTTGTTATAATTTTAAATGACAAATAAGAAAATCGCCATTTTGTTTTATTAGTAAAAGCAAAACATTACGTCAAAAAAAAAAACCAAAAGATGTAAAAAAGGTTCAATGTATATATCAATTACTAATAATAAACGCCTATGTCCAAACACATTTCATCATTTACCTACAACACAACAATCAGGTTTTCTCAAAACTACTAAATAAAAACCAGTCGAATGAACGTAAACTGACTGGTCGGATACGAGCGCGTAGTTGCCGAATGCGCTCTAACTAACCAATAGAAATTCGTAAATATGATATTTGAATTGCGAACGTGGGCCTGTGTGTGGGCGTCCGCGCGTCCGTTCTCCCATTATCGTGTAAACGATTTTCTCTCGATTCAACGATCATATTTTATTCGTCATAACAACATTGAGGTGTTTACCCGAAAAAGGTCTTTAAACTCTTTATGTTGACTATTCAAGTTTAGAACACTAAAACCAAGATACACTTTGTAAGTTCCATTGATTCCAAGATTGCTTCTTTCGTTTCCTTATTTATGAATAGTTTTTAATTATATCTGTATTACACGAAATATATATTTCTTTAACTTAAATTTAAAACACTTTTTTACGATTTATGGAACATTGTGTAGACATTGATTAAAAAAAAGTACAACCTATTGGTATCGAACAATAATTATAAACAAAAGTGTGGGTACAATTTATGTCTTAGTTAAATATACCTCTCGGATAGTTTTGTTCTCAACTGTCCGACTTAAATATCTGGGCTGTATCCACTGATCCGTGAATATGTAGGTATTAATATTTTTCAATGTAAGCAGAGACGAATCATTTGTACACCACATGTGAAGAATCCCATTTGGCTCAAATGAAAGAGTGTGAACAGACCCTTCTTTATTAAAATTTCAAGATAGTAGTTCTCATCTACGTGTACTAACGAAGTCTGTCTGACTGACTGACACTATCACACACACTACGCGTACGTACTCCACTATGCATCGCCCATCGTTTCAAAGACACGCGGCTCAACTACTGATGATCTTCCATCTTTGTTCACCACACGCTTGTTATATTGCTCTCTCTGTCTACACACACGATCTGATGTCGGTTGCATGTTGCGGTTCGTTCCACACATCCCTCGGCTCGTATAGCTATTGCATAGGAGCTAGATTGGCGTGTCGCGTTTTCAAAATAGGAACGTTAGTAATGGAGTGGTATACGGTAGGGTAGATGTGTGCGTGCGAGAGAGCCAGCGACCCTCCCCCGCGCCGCCGCCCCCGCTAGCCGACGACGCTAGCCGAGCGAGTGGAGTGGCGCGCGTTTACACAATCCGTTGGTTCGGAGCGCGCGCGACACTCGCGTTGGACGTGTAGCGTCTTGTGACGACGATCGACGCGCGAACACGTTTCGTCAACTGTTTTTGTAACATCTTGAAACTCATGCGAGTATAGCGCGCTCTAAACGGTTTGAAACTTCTTACATGAATTCATGTAATAGCATACTGAAATTCAAGTTTAGGAAATTATCATATTAAAAATTTTTTGTGCGGCCGCTAGTGATGCAACCATAGAAGATGAATATTTTTAGAAAATAATATATCTACTTATGTAATAAATTTTTTTTCTTTGTTTTTTTTATCGAGAACAAATTTTTTTGTGAAAGAGTAATTTCCTGGTGACGATTAGTGGTACAGTGTATATGGAACAAGAAGCGCATAATATAATTTTTGCTATTAGTAGAAAATAGCAAAATAAAGATCAGCGATGAAGGGGGTAAGTGTTTACAAATATTTTTAATACCTAGTAACTGCAGTGATTATTAAGTTTGAAATAAGCCCATCTCCGACGGAATTACACAATTTCAGATATACACTAAAGTGGAACAGAATATAGGTGAAATGTTAAATATCACAATAAAAGTCAAAAGTTGAAGTTCTAAAAAAGTGACAGTAAAAAAGACGTCACGTTCACTATAATCGTCGTCGCACGCCACGTGTTTTGGTGCTGAGTTTTTGTTGCCCAATGTAGGTACGAAAAAAAAAGGACTGATGTTTTTTGCAAATAAATAACGTCGGCTGAAAAAAACAGTTATCGAATAGTTATCTTGACGTTTTTAGCAGGTTATTAAACGTAATATGTTACATTATGCAAGAAAGAATTTCCATTACCAATTTTTTTCATTTTTGCTTTTAAACCTGACAGTAAAAAATGTGCAGTGCTACCAACGTATAAAAAACGTGTTAGTACATACACCAAATACCAACTTATCAATACGCTTAGCAACAGCAAGACTTCATGATAAAAACAGTCACATGTTTTTATCACGTTACTATTTTAACATACCACACAGTGCCCTTATCATGTTCAAATAAAGGACAAAATATATTTAGATTATTTAGTTTTAAAACTTATTTAAATTTTGGTTGCTTTGCTAATACTTATTCGTATATTTTATTATTAATAAAAAGAAGTGAAGTCATTTCTAATTCCGTAAACATTATAATTTTAATAAAAGAAAAACTTAATACAAAAAAGATTAACAAAAAAAAAATGTTGAGAGTAATCATACGCTTGTTTATCATGGCCGACCTTTTAACGTATCGGCACGTTTGGGGCAAAAGGTGATATTTTATTATTATAAGTAATTTGTTTATATACAGATATTATTAATGTTAAATAGCGAGCCACGTCACAGTACAGACATGACAAGTTGTGTTTTGTTAAATATAAATTATCATATCTACCTACAGACGAGGATCGTGCTTTATCTACGTTGCTATGCTAAGCATACTTCGGTGTAAAGTAACGTAGGTACCTACCTACCTACAGAGATTATAAGTTCAAAACTTTTATTTTAATAAATGTGGAATTGAAATTGTTAAACTATCACCTGTAGATTATAATTAAATGTCACATTTCCAAAAAAAAACTGTCATTTGTGGCGGCAATTTGTAGACATTATGATCTCAACTTCAGAACTATTTATAACGTCATCAACAACGAGACTAAACTCACCATGACTATAATGACTGTTTATTAAATTACATTTACAAAAACACCGGACATTACATAGGTATAAAAGTTAAATTTCAAAATGGACAGTGAATATGATAAAACAACATCTGTTTTGGTTTCAATGAAATGTCAAGATTAAAATTTCTAAATGTACAGAACTGAGATTATGCAACCGCCCGGCCCGAATATTATGTTTTATCTCGAAATAATTTAAGTGTTGCACGAAATATCGGCTATTACAAGATTGTGAGCGCAGAATTATCAATTTAGTTTGGCCCTGGGCAATCTTTTATTTTATGTGGCCTTAAGGCTTGTCGTGACTTCGTTTTGGACTTTATATTGAAGCTTTCGGCGTTTTTTTTAGCGGATAGTTCAGTTCCGAGCGCGATGTTATAGACTTTTTAGTTGGGACAGTATAATATGATTGATGGAAGCACGCTAATGATCTCTATAGGTACTCAGTCGGTGGTACGTTTCCAGCGAAGCCATTGTTGCCTGTAAAAACTCGACTAAAATGCTCAGATTTTTCAATTCAACTTTTTTCTGTGTCAATTAGACGATTTATCTTGACTCTGACGGTGTAATTGGTATTCTTACTTTAAGTCATACGTTTCTCTGTATACCTACAGATATTTATAAAGCCGTTGGTTTCTCGTTATTAATAACATTCTTACGCCGGCGGGCAGCATAGTTTGTCTTAAAGAGCAGGCCAGGTTCGAGTCCCGGTTGCTAATTATTATATTTATGAGCATATCTTTTCTTTAGCTACAGGCTGATAAAAATTACAAATTAGGTTTTTTTTTATGTACCTACGTAGAGTTACAAAATAATTTATACTAGTTTTTTAACTCTAAAAAAACTCTGCTGCCTCTACGTACTTTAAAAAAGTAAACTGCATTTTATCTATTCTACATTTTAAATAGTCACCATTTTATTGACTATAGTACAACTCCTTTTTATTTATGTTTGTCAATAACCTTTTAGGAAAATTTAATTTGCTAGCATTTCTCTATTACACAGAAACTTAGGCCTAAATAACACGGTAACTTCAGTAATAATTGTACGAAAACATAGTTCGTTATAATTTAACATGGTAGTCTTGTCTCAATTTACAAGTCCCATTTAAACTGAAATTAACGTTTGTAATAATTAACTCGAATTAACAAACACGCCCCTCATTCACCACGTGATGCATTTTCTTAGTCACTTCATAAATGAAATAAATTTTTAACTGGTCACATCAATTTCACTCGTTAACAACTTTATTTGTGTTAAACAGTTTGGCTGGCAGCCATTTTAGCTGCAATTAAATGTAATTTCGCCCATTTCTTTAATGTGTATTTGTATTTATCGCGTTTGCGGACTTGTTTGTTTATTTATAATTATTGTACTTTATTACGATACTAAATAGATGTCATGTTGACTGTTGTTAATCTGCCACTTATCTGTATTTTATGAATGATTTAGTCTATGATTTGGACTCGGCAATGACAGCACTGGTCATATTTTTAAATATCTAGATTGTTTGGTCCAAAATACTGTTTATTATATGTAGCATAACTTACATTTTATTACATGAATGAAAAAACCAACAGCGGAATCAGAATTAGGATATTTCTAAATGTATAGTGAAAAAAGCGGCCAAGTGCGAGTCGGACTCGCCCATGAAGGGTTCCGAAGCAGCAAGTAACATAATATAAAAGTTCTTGTAGTTCGTTGTAACTTTGATCGATGTTTTAATAATAGTGTCTTCGTTTGCGGTTTACTATTTATGACGTATTAAAGAAAACTACTTACTAGATCTCGCTCAAACCAATTTTCGGTGGAAGTTTGCATGGTAATGTACATCATATATTTTTTTAGTTTTATCATTCTCTTATTTTAGAAGTTACAGGGGGGTTACACACACATTTTACAACTTTGGAAGTGTCTCTCGCGCAAACTATTCAGTTTAGAAAAAAATTATATTAGAAACCTCAATATCATTTTGAAGACCTATCCATAGATACCACACACGTATGGGTTTCATGAAAAAAATGTTTTTCAATTTCCGTTCAATGTATGGGGACCCCCAATATTTATTGTTTTTTGTTTATTTTTGTGTGAAAATCCTAATGCGGTTTACAGAATACATCTACTTACCAAGTTTCAACAGTATAGCTCTTATAGTTTCGGAATAAAGTGGCTGTGACATACGGACGGACAGACAGACATGACGAATCTATAAGGGTTCCGTTTTTTGCCTTTGGCACGGAACCCAAAAAGGTGCAAAGTAAGAAGATCGTAATAAGGACTTTTTTATAAGTGGTATTAAATTTCAACCGACTTTTTATTATAACAAAGTTTTGAGGTTAAATTACATCTAAGTACTTGAGACTATTTATTTTTCAAGTGCAACGAGACATAAGAAAAGTTGTTTAAGTAAAAGGATTGGCTGATTTTTTGAAAAAAAAAATTATAAGAAACGTAAAATAAACCAGACATTAATAAAACTACCTGATATATTTACGGTACTTCTATTAACGTATTGTATTGACACTGACACAACATTGTTTGTCGCCCACACACATAAATATAAAGTTAAAAATTAATTCCACATTTCATAATGATCACAGTATGTTTAAGTATTTTATGTGTGTGCGAAATTTGTGTCATAGTGTAGAGTATAGTTTAACTCATTAAAATGACAGATAATAATTATTTTTGTAATGAGTGTATTATGACTCATTATGACAAGTCTAAACACCACTTTGTTAATAAGTACAATAAATTATAAGCACTATTATTGGGAAAAATCATAATAGGTACTTTTGTTTCAAGAAGGCCTTTTCAGCTATTGAAATATCTACAGGTGATATAGGTAAAACTAAAAAGTGATGATAGTTATTAAAGGCTCTAAAGTTCCAATCTTAAGGAACGCTTAAGTATTCGAATTAAAGTTTTTATATAATACTAGCTTTTACACGCGGCTTCGCTCACGCAGACTTTCATCCCCTGATATACCCCTTAGGGGTGGAATTTCCAAAATTCCTTTCTTAGTGCTCACTTACGTTATATAAAGAACCTACATGCAAAATTTCAGGATTCTAGCTTCAGCGGTTTGGGCTGTGCGTTGATCTCTGGGTATGTCAGTCAGTCACCTTCCTCTTTTTAAAGCAATTTTAGAAGAAATTCTTAATGAATTTTAATTAGATACACACTAAATTAAATTATTAAAGTTATTAATAGTTATCAAGTTAAAAATCTCTCATCTTTCAGAAGTTTAAAAAAAAATAGCTATAGTCTTTTTTCATTAAGAAAATCTAAAAAGTAACTATTTACAGGCTATTAGAATATATTCAATTAGTTTAAAATACCTTTACCAAAAAGCAGTTACCTTTTCAACTATCAATTTATAAAAGTATATAACCAGTTTAATATTTTGTATTCGACGTTAGTTATAAATATGTATATTAAACTGTTATTTATTCGAGTTATAACGAATAAATTTAGTAAATTAGCCATTATATGGCTTAAAATATAACAATAATATCTTAGCTGAACTTATAATTTTTTACAATAACTAATAATTTTAACATAATAGAAATGTAAAAAAAGATATGTAATAAGCTAAGTGGTTTGTCATGTTTTTAAATGGCTTATTAATAATTCCTAGTAATATTATAAATTTGTAAGTAAGTTAGTTACATTTCTACGTAGAACTACTGTACTGATTATCATTAGATAATGAGTGGTAACGTACTTATGTTAACGGTAAATAATAATAAATATAGTTAAAAAAACACAAACTTGCCTACAAAAATTATTACTTATTTACATACTTTTTAGTACGATCATGTAAATATGGTCTAGAACTGTACAATGAACTTACAATATTAATATAATTAGATAGAAAAATAGTAAAATTGCTACTTGAATGATATCTAAATGACATTATTCAAAGTTCATTGAAAATAAATAGTTATTTGGTCATAACGTAACTATCTACAATCAGCGCATTCCATCACTTAATCACAAATTGGCTCTCGCAATCATGAAAACTGTCCACCTATTTCTTCTTCGCATTGATATAAATAAAAGATATTGCAAATCGGATTTCCCAGAACGCCATCTAGTTGATCGCAAAATTGCTATAAACCTACAATATATTGCATTGCGTTCAACGACGTCAAATGACCACAAAATATCGGTTAGTAATGACCAATAACACCGTAATAACACGTCTGTCTATGATATTATGCAGGCGGTGGTTACCAGCTACCGACTTCAGTAATTCTCTTTGATAACCACTTGCTTGCAGAATATTTTATTAAACATGACTTCGACAAGGTCGAAGTAAACAATAAAAGACATGACAATGCGTCTTCTTCCTTAGTTTCAAAAAGGTTTGTCTTTGAGGAACTCTTTTAAAATAAAATACAGATTGTTTTATTAATTCCGGTTAAATGGCTCGTATTAACGGCCAATTCGAATTACAGGTATGAAGCGACTATAACTTGCCTAACCTTGGCTACCTGCTCAAAAATTCCTTTTCTGTTCTTGATTAACTTTTATTTGAAAATGCTCTTAATTTGACCATCTAATTTCTAAAATATCAAACTGGGCAGGTTAGCCTGTTAGGATCAACTGGTCCTCATAGATAGGTTAACCTAGTATTATAAAAATGGCAATAAAATTATAGTTTGTAAAACGTGGGCGTGATGTCTACCTAAGCCTTCGGAGAAACAAGCATGAATATACATATCTAGTAAAAAAAAAAGATAATTTTGTTACTACTAAAAGCAAATCCTCTCTCACTCTCCGACAGATGTTTACAGTGCCTATGATAAAAAAAATCTAAAAAAATACAACGTTACTGTATAATTAATTACAATATTAAAACGTCATTACAAAAGATGAGGCTTACATTACATTAATATAACCTATTAATTATCCGATCACAAAATTATATATCTACCATAATAGCGTTCTTAGTACTTCTTAATTCAATAATTATTAAGCTTACTGTATTCTTTCGTATAGGTAATACTAACACGATAATGAATATGTACTTAGTGAAGCGTCGTACAAAATTATACCTATAACTTTTATATAATTTCTTTTATTAACGGACTTCAAAAAAGGAGGAGGTTCTCAATTCGACTGTTTCTTTAATGTTTATTACCTCCTAAGTCATAACTTTCGACTGGGTGAACCGATTTTGATGATTCATTTTTTATTTGAAAGCTCGTGCTTCCCGAATGGTTCCATTTAAAATTGGTCCAGAGGTCCAGATTGAAGTCGGTTTTTTTTGTTTAAATTTGTAATTAGGTATTGAACAACTTTTTTAATATATTTTTTAACCGACTTCAAAAAAGGAGGAGGTGTTATGTTCCACAGTATGTATTTTTTATTTTTTTTATTTTATACTTATACTACTTGACATTAGCCTCTCCATATAAATGAGGTTTTGAACTACCTACTATACCTCGCTGGCCTAAAATAGAGTTTACCTTTCCCTTTTCTTTGTAGGCATATAACTATTAATAAGCAACAAATTATACATATGTACCTATAAAATATTTATTCACCTTTAGTATAGAAGCAAATATCATTCAATAATTGCCAAAACTTCAAATGTACATTAATCATGGGTACCTATATTTTTTGTTCTGTGGTACCTATAGTTTAATACGCCAATATCCAACATTTGTCCAATAACACGAAACATGTTGCCTACACCCCGTGACTCATGTGTGGTCATGGCCGAGAATAGAATTAATGACATACACACACACATTCAAAAATTGTATTTGGTAATTGTCGAATTGTCATGTTGATGAAGTGAAAATTGTAAAAATATTTTTTTGAAACGGCAATTGTGCTGTATCGTAATTTTTTGAGACTATAATACTGGTTTTACTTTTATGGAACCTTTTGGACCTAAATATATTTTGTAAAATGAGTTTTGGCTTTGTTATTACGCAAAGTGTGGGACCAAATGAAAACAGCTAGGCTGCCTTAATTCCCAAAGTGCCCAATTAAAGGCCTTGTTCCTTGTTACGTGAATGGGACCATATTAGGTAACATGTAGATTTAGATGTTTAATTCGTCTTTTAGTTATCCTTTCGAACACAGGCATAAGTGTACATTTGAATTGTACAGAGTCGCCCTTTTGTTGCCTTTATATATTAATAAGTAAATTAAATTCTATAAATTACATATTTAAAGTACAAAATGGTTTTTTTTTATGTATGGCCCGCCAAAATGACTCTACTCTGCCTGATGGAAAGCATAAGCAAAATCCAAGAGTGGTGGTCATTATACTCACTGCGAATGCAGACAATGCAGCATGGCGATCCACACTATGGCGGCCTAGTGATGCTTCTGCATCTTTTAGTCTAGTGAACAAGTATGGAACTTGTTGACTAGACTATTTGTCTAGACAGCACGAGCGTTGTCATTTTACGTTGATCTTCTTGACGAGGGTAGTACCGCCCCGGTCGAGCCGGCCCGTTCGTGCTGAAACCATCGTGGTTCTACTTACCTACTTAAACCGGGTTAAACAACCTGTGGTATAGCTACATAAAAATACGATTGTGTCGTCCGTCAGTCTGTCACCAGGCTGTCTCATGAACCGTGATAGTTAGACAGTTGAAATTTTCAGAGATGCTGTATTTCTGTTGTCATAACCACAAATACTAACAAGTAAAATTTTAACAAAAATAAAACCGACTTCAAGGTTCGACTCGATTTCTCATGGATGCCATCATCAGATATTAGTGTCCTTATCATGGTACCACCGTTGGGATATCTCTTTTCCATTAAAATAGGAATCATCAAAATCGGTTCATAAACGACGAAGTTATCCCCGAACATATATTAAAAAAAAAACGGTCAAATTGAGAACCTACTCCTTTTTTTGAAGTCGGTTAAACAACAGAATAAATAAAATAAATATTTAAGGGGGCTTACATACACCAAACATTTTTTTTTGCCGTTTTTCAAGAGGATGGGTAATGGTGGCCGGTTTTAAATAAGTCGAGTCAATAGAAGACTGACTCTACAAGACGTATTAAATACTAGCTGACCCGGCGAACTTCGTACCGCCATATTTACATATCTGTCTCAGCTTCCCACAGACAGTGCACAGTCGCGGACAAAAAAAAAGACTTGCCGTTACCTTTAATTTTTTCTTTCTAGCAAAACAAGAATGAAAGAAATCGGAATTACAACTAAGTACATATTTTGAATTTCATCCCCTTTCTCCAAGAAACCAGTGAATTTGTATGTGTAGTATGAAATCAAATCATGCCAAGTTTCATTTGAATCCAATTAGTAGTTTCGGCGTGATGCGCGGCCAAGATACAGACAGACAGACAGAAATGAAAAAAATACAGTATCAATAATAGAGCCCTACAAAAAAAAATTCAAACAAAATATCTTTAATGTATAGAATTGGGCCTGTTACATTTTTATTATAAGTGTAGATTGCAACTCAATCTACATAATTAAAATCTATTCATATATTGCAAAGAACACAGAAAGCTAAAATGTTGTACACTTACAATATGTTACGAATAGTTTAAAGCAAAACATAATAAACATTAATTATTTACGTCCATACTGCCAATGTCAAACACATGTATGTATAGCCATTTGTATCTTACACATGCCGTTTACACGTGTATAGTTATTACACAGATAAAGTATAGCAAATTAAAAAATAACTAGAAACATTATAAGCAACGTCATTTTTATACTTCGTGTCGTCTTGACTGTACGGAGATGGCGTAGTGGTATGACTTATGAGCGATCGTCACGCCGCGTGCTAAAGTGCTGTGGGATCAAATTCAAACCCCATATAAGATAACACTTTGTGTGATCAACAAATTGTTGTTCTAAGTATGGGTGTTCTTTGTGTCCGATTCATCCATGTTCATAAAGTCCCCTGCGACATAGGAAAATATTACTACTGCGGAAATTGTTAAAAAACCTTTTAGTCCTTCAACTATTCTATTTAATAAAACTGCATTTGATCATTCAATTCATAGCATTTGCATTTCAAATTAGCTCGTACGACACTAGTTAGTAATAATAACTTGATAATAACAGGAAATAGCGATTGAAAATTCATTTATATTGTCACCAGCAACAAACGCTAGCAACAAACATCACAGCTTAGCAACTAGATATTTAAATTAATTAATATTATATTGTTTTATTTATATTACTACTTTACTAGCTGTGCCCCGCGATGTAACTCGCGGTTGTAGTTGCCTTGTTCATCCCACACAGGAACACAATTTTTTTTCAAAAGAAATATAAATATTACCAAATATCCTCTACACACAGTTCTTCTTCTTCTAACTCGCTTCACTCTTGGCAGAGCGGTCGTGATCACGTAGAGTGCACACTGGTTGTAGAGGCGGACAAAGCCCCTCGTACAACTGACCGCCATCTCACCCTGTCAGCATACTGCCGGCTGCAGTCAGACATGCGGCTTCCGATTGTGGACTTCACACCTGGTCGGTCCAGCGCATGGGTGCCCGGCCGCGGAGTCTGATCCCCTCCACCTTTCCCTGCACTACCAGTCGCTCTATTGAGTCGCTATTGCGTCTAGAGACATGGCCAAAGTATTGCAGTATGCGCGACCGTGCTATGGTTGACAGACGCTGTGTAATGCCGAGTTCCGCTAGCACGGACACGTTAGTACGGAACTACACACAGTTACTACTTTATAATATGGTGAGAGAACAGAGAGTGTATCTGTGCTTGCGCATACGCTTGTGCTCTATAATACCTACAGTGGGAGAGCCACGCTTCGGCATGAATGGGCCGGATCTGATACGACGGCCTCACAGAATACCGGTGTGAAACATGCTTGCGCTGTGTTTCACCGAGTGAGTGAGGATACCGGAGGCACATAATATATAGTGCTTATATTTAAAGACTTTTATCTAGAATGGCAACTATTTTCAATATGAACTGTTTAATATACAACCTTATTTAAAAACACACTCAAATAAAACGTTGTATCAATTTTATGTAACAGTTACTATACCGAAAGGCCCGTATTCACTTTAATTAGTGCGAGTGCAGGTGTGAAGTGAGGCCATCAACGATTGGTAGAAAATACGTGTGGATCGCGAATTCGCTGTCCACACGTACTTTCCATAATCACCGATCACCCGCACTAATCAAAGTGAATACGGGCCTTATCGTAATATTTTTTTGAATTACGAGATCCCTTGCGCGCTCCTTTTAATATAAATTATAAAACCTTTCAAAATTACTAAAAAAAGATTACAATCAATTATTAGACAACATAAAAACCGGAAATCGATAAGCTCCTAAGAATACGACCACAAACAAAAACAACATAATTGTTCAAAAGTTCAAATTGAAAAAACACCTTGACCTTATTTTGAAGAGCTCACTTCTCTAAAACTTGTTTTTTTTTGGCCAACTTGTAAAAGGTTAGATGTTACTTTTTGACAGGTAATTAAAAAAGCAAGCTATATTTCAAGTGCATTGTTCAGAAATATTATTTCTTTAATATTTATTGCCTTGAGAACTCTCAATGGTATTGCATGACACTTAATAAATGATATTTTAATGTTTTTTTGACTTACCCCATTTATTAATCCATGTTTCGTTATTATGAACACACAAACTGAAACCTTATTACAATGAACACACATACACATTTCCCTACACACTCACACACAATCGCATACACACATACACACACACATTTACCTACACACTCAAACACGATCACACACGCATACTTCCACACACACACTCTTTGCTGTGTTTTTTTTATTGTATAGTTGATGTAACATAATGGGTGAGGACACTGCCTCCTGTAACACAGGTTGTAACCTACCACAGGAAGCAGGGTTCCAATGTATTTCAAAACTGTCTATAACAATAAAGGTTATTATTATTATTATGAACGCATTTTGAAGTGAGTTTTTTCTTTCTTTCCCAAATATCTGAGTATCATTTCTTCTAGGATTGTTCATGTAGAATAGTCTTTTTTTTTAATTACAAATAGAAGAAATATAAATCAATTTGCTTGTTCGCAACAAGCAAATTGATTTAATTTTCTTCCAGACGAAATTAAAGTGAAATGAAGGTAATATAAATGTAAATAAATGTTATCTCAATGTAGGTACAATGTTTTTTAATTACAATAACAAATAGCATAATCAACCTGATGGAAATAACAAAAACCTGTTATTTTACTTCTTTCAAAGACAATTATAAGAAACTTACAAATGTTATTTGGTCTATGCGAGTCATTCAAACTGTTTTGTGTAACGTCGGCTGTCAAAACATTTATTTGACATATAGTAACAAGCAATTCATTACTGTCCTCGTTGTACAATATACCACAATGTCCACAATAGAAAGAAACCCATAGCCCACGATCTCACAATAGGATACAATCACATTAAGTACCGCCTTTTTATTAGACTCCAACTTGTAAACTATTGTAATATAATTTTCTACTCAAACCCCGTCTTTTGAGTGTTCTTTATTTGAAATAGAAATGTATCTATTACTTTTTATTTTTTTTAATGCCGACGTAGTTGAAAATAATACTTTTAAATTATTTTAGCTTTTACTACTGTTTTATTTTAAGGACTAGATATTAATTTACAAGTTCGAGTTATTATTATTAAGTAGGTATAGTGTTGCCATATTGTGCCTTTCTACGAAGTCGAGTTTAGTAACTTGATATTATAATAAAGTTTTAAGCTACAATGTTGCCCCTTAAGTTCAAGGCAAGTAGCATCACATTACATGCCACGTAATCTTGTTTAAACAAGATTATTTTAAAACTTGTTTTATCAAAGTTCTTCTCTTCGAAAAAAAATATAGAAAAGTATACCAGGTCATATAGTGTCTAAATTGATACATAAATAAGTAAGAATTTGTAAATACCAATGAAAAAATAATAATACCTATTAAACATTTAAATGGCGGGTCTGTTTAAGCATGCAACGCGATTACGATGCGCGAATATCGGTACGGGTTAACCCTTGAAAAGTCGATGCAAATTTGCGCATATATAAATAATGTATGGGCCCCGCACATAGATATCAGCCAACGATAACTCGAGTTAGACAAAGATGGATGATCAAATAAGATTTGTTGACACCTCCGCGCGATAAAGATTTTAATAAATCATCTCTTGCGTTCAGATTATTTATAAGCGTAATTGGGCGCGAATGTGTAGGTTGCTCGACACACATACAGAAATATATATATATGTATGTTTATTCCTTAATTTATTTTACACGGAAAAGGGCTGTTTCATGATAAATTATGATATAGTTCGAGACCGTTTGAACACACAAATTCATTCTTACCCAATTATACATTTATTAAATGGACAAGATATTTAGTAGTCCCGAATACCGGAAATGTATACAGAGCTTTTGAAAAAAAAAGGGTAACTTACAGCCGATTTTTATTTATGAAGAACAGAAAAAATGTAAAAGTACTAATTTAAATAATTTAACCTTGACTAATGAAGACTAATTAACTATATCTTGTTTCAGATAAAATATTGATACACACACCTTTAAAACTGCGAGAATCATCAGGTAATAATTTATTTTTTCGTACTCAACACTTAGGTACACATTTAAATTAATAATATGAACACTATATACGTTTTGCTATTTGGCTTAACAACTGTATGCTGGCAACAGCCCAGTGGTTGCGATACTCGCCTTAATTTGTAAACTCGTCGCGTCGTGGGATCGAACCTCACTGGCGCGCGCTCAGTCTTTTAGGCCTTTATCGAAGCTACATATTCGTTTCAAAGAATATGAAAGTCAATCAGAGGCCAATACTAAATGTTCCCTGATACGGTCGCGCTTTAGATTGAATATATCTTCAACGTATCACCGACGGGATCTACATTTTTAGTACATTAGAAATACATATGTAAAATAGTTATTTTGCATACATGTCTCTTAATCGCTTAGGTAGAGACCACATCTCACATCTTCCTAGCCTTTATTATTCCCAAGATTTGGGATCGTCTACTAGTTCATCCTGTTTTACCTGAATATCAGTTTTTCACGGAGCGACTGGCATCGGACCTCCGCAACCCTGAGGGTGAACTGAATTCGAAGGATGAACTAGTTGTCAGTATATTTGAAGGCACTGACTTCCCAATAACGATTACCATAGATGTTCATGACAACGCTTATGTAGAGAGACCAATATAAAAAAACTGTTACTAATTATCACTACCACGTCGAAAACTATTTGTGAATTTAATGTTATTAAAAGGAATACAATCGAAATGAGAACTCTACCTTTTTTGAAGTCGGTTAAAAATATAAGAATCTTTGTCTTTTTTAGTAACATCTATAAAACATTCGATTGCTACTTGAAATACATACATGTATCTTGTTATTAGATAACGATAACAGTTATCAACAATAACCTTCACAGAGAAAGTCGGATAATGAATTGATCGGTTACATATAAATATTTGTTGAATTATCACATCCGGCAGCCAACATCACAAAAATTTCACCTTAAGACGTCAAAAGTCATCCAAGGTTACCTACATCGTATCGATATTGACATTAGACCGAATCATGATATTTTTATTGCACACCATTTTTTGCTTCGACAGTTCTGCTACATTCAGAAAAACGGTAGAACATTTAGGTCAAAATAATTAGGCTCTTGCAGAACTAAATTGGTTTAAGAGCACAGTAATTTTATTGTTCTTTTTCAATTTTCGTATGCGTCAGATCCGTACGTTGATTTCAATTTAAAATAATTGACTTATTCCACCTTTTTATACATCAAAATTATACTAAACAAACTCGTTCTCAAAAAATGATAAACCACAATAAAATGGCGGTAATAATTCATTCGTTAATACAATGTTTCACCCATTATCCCTATTTCTTTGTATGGCACAACCGTTTTAAAATAACCCTAACCCTTCCCGGCATACGGTGTCTTCAATGCCCCGACTTTCACATCCTTCCTGTTTTAAATGTATTCATAACGCAAAAAAACTAATGCGTATCATTTGACGGCCTCTAGACAAAAGCCCACTGTCTATTGTCGAGTTAAAAGGATTTTTTGTCGTCTTCGAAATTGGATCGAAAGATGCAACTGATAGTTTGCTTGCGATGAATGGATATTACTTTCGGTTTTTATTTAACGAATGCAAGCGATCTTTGTTTAAACTATTAACGGTGTTGCTTAGAAGTTTTTTGGCGTCAGTTCTTTGTTTTTTAAAACGAAAGAGAGTTAAATGTGAATACTTACTTGCTTTAACTTTTATCGGAGGCAATAATTAAAAATAATGTTATTCTTATACTATTGAAATCTTCTACACTTGATTAAAAATATCAAATTATTATCATTATTTACAGACCTTAAGTTTTGATCTTTATTCAAACCAACTTTAGATTCAATTTCCACCGTTATAATATAACAAGCTCTATTAAAAATACAACTTGTTATATTTAACTAAAAAATATACAAATACAAATCATATTATAAAACATCTTCGTACACACCATTGTTATTACCTCGTTAACTTCTCACCATAGCTCTCTCAAGTCGCTCTTACAAACCACCACAAAGTGTACCATTGTCCCATCCCTTATCTATAACAATAAACTACCATTACATTAAAACGTAAGCTACTTTGAATAAAACATCCCATTGTAAATATTATAAATATTATGCTAATACGATAAAGGAAATTTTTGACTTGATCGTTGTGACCAGGTGTCGCATCGGAAGGGTTGAAGGGAAATCTGGGGACCCTGCGTGCTCGATCATTTATTAAGATTTGTTCCATTGTCTACCATCTTATTCCCATGCATGCATGTTTAATAATTTATGTGAGAAGTGCTATTGATATATTTTACTTCTTATTCTAATGCGCGCACGCATGTTGGAATTTGAACGTGATTCAAGATGGTTCATTGGTCATTAATTTATGGATTAATTTTGTTTTGGAATAAAATTCGTAGATTTATGATCATACTTAAAGGATTATTTTGTTGGATCATAAAAATGCATCCTTGTGGTTTTTATTCTAAACACTAAATCTCTTAAGTAACCACTTATTAATTCTAAACTACACTTTGAAAGAAACTAAATAAATATTTAAAAAATAAAAAGGAGGTTGAACGCTATTTGGACTTTGTTTGCTTGTTACCTTACCCTTGCCATCTCCATCATCTCATCTACTACTATTCTTAGTTTATTTATTAAGTTTTATAAGCGATATCTTAAAAAATTAAAAACAAGTATAAAAAGAACAAAATACTATAAGTATTAATTCAAATATAATATCAAAAAAATGTTATGTACAAAATATTATATTATTACATATAATGTAAATTTTATAGGAGTACCTACCTAGTACGGAAACCAGACTCTCACACAGATCTTTTGTTTCTAGAATTGTTTGTGTATTTTTAGGGTTCCGTGCCAAAGGCAAAAAACGGAACCCTTATAGATTCGTCATGTCTGTCTGTCTGTCCGTCCGTATGTCACAGCCACTTTATTCCGAAACAATAAGAACTATACTGTTGAAACTTGGTAAGTAGATGTATTCTGTGAACCGCAATAAGATTTTCACACAAAAATAAAAAAAAACAATAAATTTTGGTGGTCCCCATGCTTAGAACTGAAACTCAAAAAAAATGTTTTCATCAAACCCATACGTGTGGGGTATCTATGGATAGGTCTTCAAAAATGATATTGAGGTTTCTAATATCATTTCTTTCTAAACTGAATAGTTTGCGCGAGAGACACTTCCAAAGCGGTAAAATGTGTCCCCCCCCCCTGTAACTTCTAAAATAAGAGAATGATAAAACTAAAAAAAATATATGATGTACATTGCCATGCAAACTTCCACCGAAAATTGGTTTGAACGAGATCTAGTTAGTAGATTTTTTTTAATAAATGGTAAACCACAAAAACTACACTATTATTAAAACATCGATCAAAATTACAACGAACTACAAGAACTTTTATATTATGTTACTTGCTGCTTCGGAACCCTTCATGGGCGAGTCCGACTCGCACTTGGCCGCTTTTTGATATAACTGATTTCTGTAATTTTTGTGTGAGAGAAGAAAATAAACGATTTTATTATTTACTATTATTATTATAGGGATTAATATTTATAATTAGTCAACACTAGTCTTCGTTCAACAGTAAATCTATATATATAAAAGAGTAAGGTGACTGACTGACTGACTGACATACCCAGAGATCAACGCACAGCCCAAACCGCTGAAGCCAGAATCCTGAAATTTTGCATGTAGGTTCTTTATATAACGTAAGTGAATACTAAGAAAGGAATCCTTGAAATTCCACTCCTAACGGGTAAATCAGGGAATGAAAGTCTGCGTGAGCGAAGCCGCGTGTGAAAGCTAATATATATATATATATATTATCTGTACTTTTGTGAATCTTTATTTCTCTAGACACGATAAAACAATAGTAATTAAGTATATTATAAAAACACGGTAATAAATTACTAATAGCATACAAATTTATAGTTTCATGTCACATGGAGGCTATTCAGGAAGGAAGTGGGAGCCATTATTATTTTACTGACTGCCTAAAATTTAAAATAAAGTACTTCATTTTGTTATTCTAACATGTAATTAATACATTAATAGTACCCCATAAAGTACCTAACTCTATGTTTCATGTTTTTTTTTTAAATACGCCGTGTAGTTCCAATGACAGTTTAATTAAACCTCTTTCAATTACTACTACAGACTTAAATATTAATATCACCGTTCGAAATTCAAAACGTAAGCCTGAGCTCACGTACCTACGAACTAAACGTATGTTAATAGCGACCTACACATATGGCCGTGCACAGCTGTTCCCTTTACTATTCTTATGCAAAGCAGTATTTCGTTTTATTCGTTGTACTAGTAATAACCAGTAGCCTGTACTCAACACATGTAGAAGATGTGTACGGAAAACAGATTTTTTTCATCACTGATATGAAATGCACGTGTACAAATACATTGTATGTTCGATGGCCGCTACCACGGTGTCAAATGTAGAAAAAGATTTAAAAAAAAAATTTTTTGTTGTAGGTATGGATCACTCTTTGGTATGGATTTGATAATGTTTTTAAGTATAGCCTAGTTTTAGTAAGTACTTACCATCCAAAATTTAAAATGATTTAATGAGATAACGTATATAATTACTTTTAGCTTTAGGTATTGCAATCTGAATACCTTAATTATATATTATTAATTACTTATACTCGTACATTATATTTTGCAATTAAAAGAGATATTAAGACTGACATAAGATTAAAATTAAACAATAACTAAAGCATTATGACATAAAGTGAATAACAATACCGTTTACCACAAACAATAAAATATTGTTTATATCATGAATTCATGACAATATTCTAAGTTTAAAATACTTGTAGGTATACAGTATTAATTTGACGTGAAGTGACGTAACTTTCTTACTGTTAACATTAATAAACACTTGTGTGAAGAAACATGAACATTTATGGCGGCCATAAATAATTTACGAGTGTGCTGTTATGGTGGCCGTCTTCATTACCCGTACTCTTTCAACTGCTAAATGCTTTAAGTTAATTTATAGTGACTTATAACCACTCATTATGTGAAAGTTAACTAAAATTTCAGTGCCCAACTTCCAAGCGTGTTGGAATTTAAATTTGAAAATAGAATATCCAGGCATCTGTTTCTTGTAGCGTAATCCACTCACGTACGTTCACAATTCTTTAAAACTATTTTTAATTGACCACGGAACGTTTTAGAACATTTATTTTAAAAATAGAACTACAATTATCTTTAAAAAAATCCAATCGTTAATAACCAGTATCTCCTTCTCTGAAACACATGGTCTTAATAAAGTATAAGTACCGTGGTAGAGAACTCGTTTGGTATTACCAACGTCGAGGTTGATCAGTTGTAAGGAAATATTTCAATTGTTATATGGTACCTTGTGAACTCTAAATAAGCCATGTTTTCAAGGTCTTTTAGCTTAAACTTGTATAATCTTTGACCCTAACCGTCAAAAGTAAATATGAACTCATACCTACTTGCTTCAAATTTGAATAAGAATAGTGTTTGCTTTGAGCGAGTTTATCGTCTTGTTGAAACGGTTTGCTTTGTAGTTAATGAGTAACTAAATTTTGAGCTCGGATATAGAAAAAAAAAACTATTATAATGCTTTAAGTATGTATTATTAAAATACTAAGTAGCATAAATATGCACAAGGTAATAACTTTTAATTAGCTTTAAATTCTTTTGCTAAATCTTTCTTTATCAACGTTATTTTTTGCTCATTATTAAGCATGCACAAAGTTTATTACGATGTTTAATGTTTATTATTTAAACTGCTAATTAATTCACAATTTTTTTTTTAATATCATAAAATTCGGATGGTCATGAATATTAAACATGGTATTTATTGTTGTTTTATGCAGAACACGATAACTTTGAAACAACCATATTAATCAAATCTACTGATTCAGTTCTCGATTAAAAAAAATGACTAGGTTCTATGATCTATGATCTAAGTGCTAAAAATAAAGGTATCAGTGCATGAAATGTTTATTAAATTGTAGATATTTTTTAACTAAGTAAATATTCGCATACTGTAAGTAAACACTGAATAACAAAGAAAATATAGATAGAAAAATCTGCAGCAGCAGTTTACTGCATTAAGCTGGTCGCTTATTTAAGGACAGTACATTCCTAGTAATTGTAAAATAACTAAGGTCTTGAGTTCAATACATACTTCTTAAGTATATTTGGAATTTTGAATAAAAAGTTGATGGACAAGTCGGTTTTCAAGTAATTTTTTTTCAGCGATTCAACTATTTTTTAACCAACTTCAAAAAAAGAGGAGTTTCTATTTTCCGCTGTATTTTTTTTATGTATGTTTCATGTACGTATGTAGGTACCTAACTGGTTAGCTTCTTCGTAATGTATTCGTAACACATGTTCTCTTATTACATTCCTCCTTCATGTATTTTGTCATTTAATTTGTTTGCTTCCTCAATAAAACTTTATAGGCGTTAATTAAGGCGGAGGGGACCACACGAACACGGCTAATGAATACTTTCTCACTTTGTACTGGATTATTTTATTATTTCTAGATGGCATTAAGCTATGGTTTAGGATGGGATACCTTTGTGATAACGGACTTATTTGCAAAAACAGACTTTTTACTTACATAAACGAACTTGGTATTAGGTAATTTAGGTACATTAAAATGTTGTAAACAATTTTTTATCTAAAAAGTAAAATTTCGATAAATATTTTGCATAGTAAGCCACTAAACGCATCTGTCTAAATGTTTATCTTGAAGTGTATTCAATGCCAATGAAACCAATGACATTCCATTGGATTTCATAACTTCTGTATAAAAAATGTTTTATCATTTCCCTTTTATCTTTAACGAAATCCTACTGTTTTTCACAAATCATCATTTTGAATATTACGTAGATAAAAGGCAGTTGAAAAAAAAAACATAAAAATAATCGTAAAAGTAATAAGTTTGCTAAGCCGTTCATAAGAAGTGAATTATATCATACAAATATTGCTATTCATTTGCAGTTTACACTCACTATTATTTTTGGTATGAAGGACCTAGTCGGTTAGCCCGAAAGCCACAATATCGTGACATACCATAAAGTTGCCATACTGTTGACAGGTAATAAATTTAAGGCTTTTGTACCTCATTAGCTTAATTAATGACTGCTTGTAATGGATGCCGAAAAATATCCGTGAAACTGCCCACTAAGTATAAATAGTATTTTAATATTTTTTAATATATTATAATAACTAGCACCCAATTGGATTAATCTAAGGTACCTAATTAATCTTACAAACGATCTGTGTTACCATAAAGAAGTAAGTAATAGATACGCGAGCTGCGACAGTTTTGTTTTAATATGTACAATGTTTTAATCAATGGTTATTGTCTGTTATGAACAAATATTATACCTATAGTATATTCAACTTCCTCTGAGACAAAAGGTAAACAGACCAGAAAAAGATTCTTTAATAGGTAAATTTTTATATGCATCTAGAATCAATAAAAAAAAGTGACATTTTCTTTCTTTTTCTTGGAAAATGGCAAACTGTGCCGATGTCGATAATTCTGCCAGTGTCAAGTACAACGGAAATACGTGTGTTAAAAATAAAATAATTGCAACTATCCATATTTTCCGAGTTCACAGTAGACTTACTAAAGAATGACATTAAAAATACCTTAAACTAGCTGTTCCATATCTTTGAACGTATTATAACACTACTAAATTGAAGAGTAGTGATAAGGCAAATAATTTACGTAAAATGTAAAATTTTGTAATTAGTTTGGTCACACCGGCCATCTTTACTCTCGATCAACTCGTTTCAGAAACATTGTTTTCTTTGTTTACCTTTTGTCTCAGAGGAAGTTGAATAGGGTAAATGTATTTTCTGTGGTATATGACTACAGTTTCAATTATTTGCAATGTATTTTTACCTGTCATTTTATTATCAAAGGAGGGCAAAACATTTGGTTGAATTTTGAAGACTTTGTATTATATTTATTAGTCTCAAAACATATTCAACTCAACATTTTATTACTTTAAAACACTTAAAAATAATTTGAGCCATAACCATATTTAATAAACAAAGTAGGTAGAGTGGTTACTCTATTTATTACCAACCCTTGCGATCCTTCAATCATCGCGCAGGCGTGGCAATCGGACTAATCGCCCCCGCCATCGAGCGGACGCCATCTTGGATTTCCATTTATAAAAATCTCTTTTCATCAAAGCGCTAGCGCATTCTGATCTTTACGTTTTGTTTTGATCTATAACTAATTTTATTCTTTTTTACATTTTATTCTGTATTTGAAGTTTACTTCTTTTGTATGTGAAACTCCTTATAAAGTAATGTATTACTAAGGCACGCTATGACTGATGAATAATATGACATTTTTACTGGTAGCAAGTTTTTGATTAATTTGCCTTAATAAGGAAACATACAATTTCATTTATATAATTAACTACACCATTAATTTTCATATGAAATACTTTCCCGGTAAGTCCATCATGCAATCAGAATACTTGGCAGTTGGCCTTCAAAAGGTTCATTTTGAACTTTTTATGTTGATACGTCATGATAAAACCTGTATCAAAATGTGGAGCGTGCAACAGGGTATCATAAAGCGGCATCACACTTTATCAACTATTCGTTTTTGCAACAACACGTTTTGTTGTTGAGGTCGCAGTGGTGACCCTATCTACAAAATTGTTTAGATATTTTTTAACCGACTTAAAAAAAAGGAGGAGGTTTCAATTCGACTGTTTTTTTTAATGTTTGTTACCTCATAACTTTCGACTAGGTGAACCGATTTTGATGATTCTTTTTTTATTTGAATTTCCCGAATGGTCCCATTTAAATTTGGTCCAGATTGAAGTCGGTTTTTTTGTTAACATTTGTAATTATTTTTACTTGTGTCCATAATGTGGCGAATTTGAAATCTATTGAATTGTTTGTCTCCACAACACGAGATTTGGTAGGTAAATAAAAAAATATATATCAACAATCAAAAAGTCATATATCCGTTTATCCTTTCTCTGCCGTTTTTGATACTTAGGTAAATGTATGATCACTGCTTCACAAGGTCGTTGCGCGAAGTCTTTCTTAAAAAAAAGGTTTTTCAGTACAACATGAGTGATTTCCAATCCGAAAAGTGGTTGGACTAATAAATAACTATTTAGTATTTTATATTTATACTAGCTTTTGCTTTACGAGATAATAAGAAAAGAATTACGCAAAATGCGCAAAATAAAAAACAACACATTAATGGGTAATTAATTTTTGTTCTTTCAATTAAAAATAAATAAAGTTTTACATTATACCTAGTTACTATATACATAAATATGTATAGTTAAAAACATTTTTACTAAATAACATTAGCTAATCAGTTTTATTATTAACTTGGTCATATTAGAATTGTATTTCTTTAATAATGTATTTCTTAATAAGGATATAAATAATGTCGGTATATAATATTGTTATTATAATAGCAGTAGGAAATAATTATAAATAACTTGTTTACTTCTGATATAGTCCAACATTATTGTTTTTCTAACCCCACAGAGTGCTACAAATACCTATTTTTACCTAATACCTTTAAACGAGCAAGGGACACCTGTACATATGTTACAGCTAAAGTAATAACTCCGGATATCTATATTTATACAAATAAATCAAATTGGAGTGTCTGTTTGTAATATTAAAATAACCGAATTTTACTAAATGCATATGTATACACGGTACATACCAAAAAAATATTTTTTACATTTTTTTCTGTCTGTCTGTTTGTTCCGGGTAATCACTGGAACGGCTGGACTGATTTTGACGGGACTTTCACTGATAGGTAACTGATGATATAGGGAGTAACTTAGGCTACTTTTTTTAGACTAACTTCGCCCCGCGGCGTCACCTGCGGTACGACAATAACCGCGGGTAACACCGCGGGGTTCAGCTAGTTATATATAGTCTCCAGCCATTATTTATAATGACTACTCAATTTAGAAAAAGTGATAAATGACACAGAATTAATCACATTAACAAGCTAATATAATAATATCTTCGAAGACTTGGATAAAGTAATAAAATTGTATTTCAATCTGCCGTAATGTACTAATCATTTTAACTGCCCCGTTGGTCACGGGGTTGGCGTGTGCGACTACTGATCATGAGGTCTCGGGTTCGATTCCCGGGTAGGACTAAATTTTTGTATGATATACAAATATTTGATTCGAAGTTTGGGTGTTTTCTATGCATAATATGTATGTATTTACAAAAAAAAAGTAAACATGTATTTGTATCAGTTGTACTTGGGTACTTGACCGTTAAAACAAGCTCTGCTTAGCTTGGGACTAGATTGCGTTGTGTGTTAAATGTCCGAAATATTTCAAAAAATAATAATATAATGTTTATTATAAAAACTATAATAACATTGTCGTAGATAAAAAATTTACAGGTTCGGTTTTAAAAAAAAAAATAACCTAACCTGTAAAAAATAGATTAGGTAAAACCTTATAGATTTCCTTTTTTCTTTTTAAAAAAAACCTAACCTTACCTGTTAAAAAATTATCCGTTAAACCGTATTTATTACTTTAGCTAGCTTTGGCCCGCTATTATACAATAAATTGTATAATATTCGGACAAAGTGATGACAATTTGTTTATTATATATAATGACCAGTCATTATGTATAATAACTATTTATCACATTGTCTGTAACATTATATATAATATGAATCTCGGAAACGGCGCCAACACAGATTGTGATGATGAATATGTGGTATGGATGGTTGTTACTCTTTCACGCAAAAACTATTTAACGGATTTATATCAATCTTAACAGAACAACATCATACTAATATTATAAACGCAAAAGTTTGTAAGTATGGATGGATGGATGTTTGTTACTCTTTCACGCAAAAACTACTGAAAGGATTTAGATGAAACTACAGTAATACAGCTTATACATCAGAATAACACAAAGGCTACTATTTGCCGCGATAACCGACATACACGCGGGCGGAGCCGCGGGCATCAACTAGTATTACTTATATCTACTACTTACCACGATAACCGACATAATCGCTAGCGGATCCGCGGGCAAAAACTAGTTAGGTATTTTATAAGTTTAGTTACTCATACGGAGTCATACGTACGGGCAAGTTTTTTGAAGTCAACCAGGTATTTTAAGAATTATCAGGTATTTTAGGAAAGGTATGAATTGAGGAATATAACCTCGAACAAACGAACTAGCTTAGAATAAGGTAGGTAATACCTATAAGGTAGTAGAGCCACGTTGATTTCAGCACGAACGGGCCGGCTCGACCGGGTGGTACTAACCTCGCACAGCAAATCAACGTAAAATAACAGCAGCAGTGCTGTCGTGTTTCGTTGGTGAGTGCAAGACCGGAGGTCAAAATAGTCTAGTCAACAAGTTCCATACTTGTTGACTAGACTACAAGATGCAGAAGCATCACTAGGCCGCCATGGTGTGGGTCACCGTGCTGCATTGTCTGCATTCGCAATGAGTATGGTGACCACCACTCTTGGATTCTGCTTATGCTTTCCATCAGGCAGAGTAGGCGGGCCATACATTAAAATAGAATATGAACCAGCTTTTGCCGAAAAATCTTACGAAAACACTTTATTTAATCTAGTAATTTATAGTTATCATAAATAAGTATAAAAAGGTATGCACAAAATAAACTTGATAATAAATTTATAAAATAAAAAAAAACATGCATAAATTTAAAAATTCGTCTCAAAGATTAACCCTAAACTTCTTACGTTTCAGATGTGTCGGAAACACGAGAATCGAGAAAAAAGTTTGAAGAAAAAAAGATTGAATTCATACCACCGCCGTGCTCAACCTGTTGTGTGTTCGGGGACATTTGGTGAGCGCTCTATATTATTCTTTCTCCCTTTCTGGCCGTTTTTTGTAACAAAAAAATGTAAATACGATCCTTTGAAAACGAGATACGAGTGGGTTGAAGTTCGTGATACACTGGGTTCATAAGACTCGTTATTAAAAATTTTTATTTATCACGTTCGTTAAAAATAAATATAAGTGCATTAAAATAGTGTTTAAAATTTAATATATAACCTATAGTAAGCTAAAACTTGCTTCCTAAAGATACATAATTATATTGTCTAGCAGTGCACTATTAAAGCTAATGATGATAATACGATAATACGTGAAATGAAAATTAAGAATTGATAGATACACAAATTGCAAGCATTTCTTATCAATGAAGCTATCCATTATGCTATACAAAGTTATTATCGCTTCAATTTCACATTGGTTTATCGTATAATCTCAATATCTGCTAACTAAATGATAAAACATATAGATATTGAAAACAATATAACTTTGTTTCATACTTGTTAATATTGAGAGTTTAGAACATTTTACTTCGCGTACCTGCACGAGCATTTGAATTTCGATCTTTATTGATAGGTACTGCTACCACATTACAGATCATGGGAAATAACGTATCTAATCTTTCACTATTAAATAAGGTTAAAAGAGTCGTAACTTATATAAGTAAGACATACTTATCGACAAAGTATATAATAAAAAAAATTGGCAGTCATAAGGACTGCCGATAGAAGTCATAACTTAGAATGTTATTTGTAAAAATAATGTGTAAAATTAGAAATTTCACAAAGTTTAAATGAAAATTATCAATTATCAACATGAGCATGTCGGTGACGCGAACCGATAAGATTTTCCCCTACCAAAAGTGCTCAACGCGGCCAAAGAAGTTTTCACTTTGATAATAACCGCATACATCTTACACTCGGCCATTTGATCCTAAACTTGACAGAGCCTGTACTCAGGTAACCGGGTTGCTGATAAATATATGTATATTAATTTTTTTAAAACACACATAGGTATTATTTTTAAATTACACATGAAAATATCTGACATCTTTCAAAATATGGACACAATCTGTTGCTATCAGTGTGTCTCTGGCTCAGCTCTTAACCCATTTAAACAGACAGGACCACTCGACTTGAGGTTAAGTGCAGGTATCGTACGCTTTTTTAAACTTTTTTTTGAGGGTCTTCGGAAATAGTTGTAACCTATTTATTTTGCTTTTGAAATTGGGGTTAGGAGAATTATTTCGATTCGGTTTGAAGGGTTAAGTTTTTTTCTTATTTATTACCCCAATTAATATCAGCTTTTTTAAAGAAACAGTTGTTAGTCGTCATTTGGACGTTAATAGATTTTTAAGAAAAAAAAAATCGAATTTCGGAGGTAGATTATTTATTAAAAAGTTGAATATAAAGTCTATTGAACCTACGAGTAGTTTAAAAAGAGCTAAATTGTTTTAAATCAAAAACTTATAATTCCAAAAAAAAAAAATCCTTTTTGGAATTTGTTTAACCTTTTCATTTGGCTGAACAAGTAAACGTAATGTAAAACTGGAAACATCAAGATTGTTCTTGTTTTCGAGGAGCTTTACCAAACATGTGCAAACATATTTGAACATTATAAACTTTGTTCTGGTAGGAATACTAAAGTCGTGTGAAGTTATTTCAATATTTCTGTTTGTTTTCAGAAGTTCATAAACCTTGTAAATAAATATACTGAGTCCCTTAACATGTTTCATCTTCAATTACAATGAATCATTCGGTCTTTATAGCCATTAAAACGGTCAAGACCCCGGATTCGCGCCAAAATAAAATGGCGGTCTTTAAAAATTTGATTCGACCCTCTTTTCACAACGTCACTTGCAATTTTATAAACACTAACAATATTTTAATAAAATTAAATTGAACATTTTCTTTGAATCTACCTCAATTATTGTTAATTTGTTTAGTTTTTGTCCTAACAAATATGCTGATATGTTTTAAATTACATAGTACTGTTTGTTCTTGCTATTTTGCTATCTACTCGTGACGTTTCGTTAAGATTTGTGTCTTAATATGAATGGTAATTGGATTTGTTTTCGTTTGAACTACTGAAGGGACTGAGAATGTTTCAAAGAAATACATGTGAATGCTCTACCTGCTTTGAGTTGAGATGTCGTGGATGGCTCTATGTTGAAGTGGATCACTTACATTTTTTTTATTATTTTCAACAATATACACACATCAAAAGTGTCTAGGGATCAACATATGTGTCTAGAGATCAACATATATTTTCGCAATAACTTTTCTCCTGATTGATATTAATTAAAATTTTCTTTAAGGATTCAACAAATAAAGTGTTTTCGTTTGTCACAGTAACGATAAACCAAGTCACCTTTGCATTAATAAAGAAATTTGCCATTTTCCTAATAAAGGGATTTTTGACATTTGAACCACTAACATTAAAGTTCGAAAAAAAGACTGAAATAACAGTTTTCTTTAAAATTTTATTAGGTAACTTAAACAATTAATAATCCGTGTTTCTACCGCGAACACTAACAACACAAGAACATCGGTTTGGCATACTCAAAATGAGTTCATCCAAACACGCTGTGGAATGGCCGCCCATGTTCGTTGCAACAACAAAAAAAGGTCTTCTTGCGACTGGATACCCTCCATATTCGGCAGAGCTCTTCTCTGTAGCATATCCCATGCATGCTCAATCGGATTCAAGTCTGGCGACTGAGCAGGCCAGGGCCAAAGCCACATCTCAATCTCAAGAAATCCGCATAAAAATGCTTGATCCCTAGACACTTTTGATGTGTGTATTACAATAAAATTATAATAGGCGTCTTAACTTACTAAAAATATTTGTCACTTGTCTTAAGATATAAATACGGATTTAAAATTCATAACGCAGTTGATATTAATTGCTTACCAACATTGTGATCATTCTTTTAAACATATTTACTTAATGACTTAGGTATTACATGTGTTGTTTTCATTCCGACTGTTTCACTAAATCACTATTTATAAAACAGTGCCCAAGGTAATCAATAATGTAGAAAATTACCAATAAATAACTTAAGATAGACAGTACGTAGATAATTAGTAAGATGGTGAAATTAGAGATATCTATTACGAAGTGATAGGTACCTTTCAGAAACTTCGCATTAAGCAATTTAATTTAAGTTGGAACTTTTTACTGAGTGAGCGACCCCCGAAATTGTAAGTTGCAGGTAAAATAAAAACCAAAAATAAAAGGATCAACAGAAAAATTAATGAAATCGTGTAGATTACAAACCTGCGTTGCTCTCTTGTGCATTCCACCATCCCGGCACCTGCTGCAATACCGGTCGAGTTGGGAGGTAAAAAAAAGAATCTTTTTCATTTTAAAAACAACAGTTTTTTAAAATGCTCGACCGTGGGATCCCATTTATTTATGGCCAGTATGTTTATAGTACATCGGGTGGTGATGACAAACGGTTTAACAACACCCTGTTTGAATGAATAAAATTTGGTTCTGTTAAAAGAATTGTCTGGAGGAACTTGTGGAATAATAAATAAAATATCTACAGAAAAAACGATGATCCCAGACCATCTAATGAAGTTAGAACAACAGACGGTTTGTGTAAACAAATTAACGCATTCGTGCAAAACTGTATTTTTAACCGACTTTAAATAAAGACGAATCGTCTCCTTGTACAGTTTTATTAAATGTTCTACTTTATAACTCAACATGTCATATACATTTTGGTGTTTTTTGTTTGCCCATAAACCACTCTCACTCATTTACATGATATCTCAACTTCTACAGAGTTTGTATAATTCTGCTATCTTATCTCCTAAATGTAGTGTTTTGTGGTGTCATTAAGCAATAGATCAATCTTCTTTTAATACAATTTGACCACCAAAACTAACTGTTTATTAACTACATTGGTGTAATAAAAAGATTTAAATGACAGTATAATAGCATTGACACAAGGTTATAGTCATGTAACTAAAATGTACGTCTTTAATTATACCGATAGTGTAACTGTACATTTTTAAAGAAATAAGATAATTACTAACGTATTTAATTATTATCCAACTGACTCCCCTATTAGTTTATCTATATGCCTTGCTGCGGCCCCATTAGCTGCATGTTTCAGATAAAATATCTATTTGTAAATTTCCAAACCTTCCTTTGTTATTTGATTATTCGTATATTTACTTAATTAGTTTGAGCTACAGAAATTCTTTAAACGATAATCATTCAGCTTTTATCGGAACCGGAATTTTTGGTTCCTCTGGCTACGCCCGTATCCACAACAACACATACCTCACGAGTTCCAATTTCAAATTTAAATTCTTCTTTTCCCTTCCCAACCAGTATTCAACGTAATCGTGCCAGTAACTTTTAGTAAAATTATAGAACAATTTTTATTGAAATGATTGTTCAACATTTATATTAAAAATATATTGTAAGTACATCGACCGAACCTATACAGACAAAAAAACATAAAGGACAGGCCTGACAAAGAGGTAGGTCATGCAGGTCGTGGCGGGCGTTGCACGAACGTAAAAAATATCGCAAAATCATCGCAAGTGCAAAAACACCGAGTCTGACTCATTTTGTATACCTTTACGGAACGGCCAATAAAGGAAATTTGTCCGACACTAACAAGTATGTCGGTCGTTTGGCATACAATCATTATGATTAGGTGTCATTTGTCACCTTTCGTGTCTGCAGTGCGGCCGAGCATTTGGTATGACACAGTAGTTATTAACGTCACGTTAAACCAAATAAATAGTGTAATTTACACTTTGAAATAATATTTTATTCCTAAGTGTCATAAACGTATACTTACGCTCGTAGATTATTTTACTACCCACAAAGAAATTAGACAAAAAAGGTGAGTGAAAAAAATACAATGAGGTTGACGTCTTTTTTACCAGCGCAATGAAATGTTACGTCGATCTCAACCGACTTTATTCGAGCAAAAAGTTAAAGCATACAAAAAGTTGGGCCATCAAATATCGGCTAGGATAATCAGGCACGAGTTGACCGAGGCAAGGTCGTACGAATTTGAACATAGAACAAAAAATCCACATTTGACTGTTGCATTCGGTTCGGCTGATTGATGGGATTTCTTTACACGGCACGCGATTGATTTGCTTTGTTATTTTTTTATTCGACGTTCCCATTCACGCTGCATTTTCGTTTAAGACTTGTTTAAAATTATACTCAATTGTTACTTATTTTTTTCTCCTTTTGTTGCAGGTATATTTTAATGTGGGTGTAACGACTCTTAAATTGTGAGTTATTTTTAAAGGTTTTATTAAAGAATATCCCTTTATGGTTGCAAGAAAAACAAGATGCTTTAATATTTTACTTGTACGACGAAGATTTGAAGAAAGAAAATTGTAGTTTATACGACGCCCCCGATATCCGTTATGCATATCGGCCTTATACGGGCCCTAGAAGAGTGTTGGTCGTCTCATTGTCTTTCTGTCCGTCATGAGTGAGTCACGCCATTGTTGGGTTACACAATAGATGTCTTTGTGCATTGTGCCCCGGGGGACCCTGATGTTACGTATTTTGTAATAATTAGTCGACTTCAAATTGACTCACAAATGATAATTACTTATGCGCCTACTTTCTAAATTTTATCATAAAGTCTTGCATCAATATTGATCGGCCACGTAATTTTTTATATCATATGAAATGCAATATCTCACACGGCACGCGTTTAGGGGATCGCCCTAGCGCTTTGTGGGCCAAAAAAAAGGAATGTTCAAGGGGTCCGTCCAGTATAATAGATATGCGAAAACTCAATCGCGTTTGCTACTAACAATAAAATCCAATGAACAAAGTTCATATTCCGGTCGAAGGAATTTAACCTCTATGTATTTGGAATACGAAACATTTTTTTACAAATGAAGCTATTCGAAATTCATCCCCTTTCAAGTAGGCAACTTGTAGGCGGGCAAAGTGGTCGTTCGTTCAGATATGTCAAAACAAATTAGTATGGGTAACTCTATGTATGTACGTACACTATTTTATCTCGCTCTAGTCTTGTGAGTGCGAAAAGAAGGAGATATAAGAAAATCGAATATAATTTATCATCAAATTTCCCCTTTTTTGGCGTTTATTGATGCGTAGGCAATGAATAAGGAGTTTTTTAAGTTGTTTTATTTTATTTTGAAGGATTTACGTATTATTACTTTAATTGCGTTTTGAAACAAATAATTGGCCAAAAAACTAAATTGAAATCATTTAAGTTGGAAAAACACGGTTCGCTCGGGCACATTTGTTATAATTCCCACAAGAACAGTTACATAAATTGGTTCAAATCTTCAACATAATGAAACTTCCACCACAAATCAACGCGTCACGCACCCCTAAAATGGCTAACGAAACGTGTTTTTTAAATGGTATAAAAAGCGTGATAGCAGCTATCGGACGCATTCGCTGACGTGCAACGATAAATGTTTGAAATTGTAAATGCACGATAATCAACTACATACCTACATATTTACAAACCATAATAATTAATAACAGACATAGTTTTACATATTTGTATTGAAATATTAGTACATTTATGTACATTTAATAGTATAACTAACAGCATTTCAAAAAAAAAAACATTTCGTAGAATATAAAAATAAGTTCAATAATACTCTTAAATTAAAATAACTAAAAGAAATGAAGAAATGTGAGGAAAATAAAACTAAATTGCTACGCGTAATTCAAATAACGAATGATGAGTAGAGTGGGTGGCGACGTTCGATGATGGGGTAAAAATTACCCCCGAGGGGTAAACACCCTATGTAGTGATGTGTGTTTATGTGTGGAGGAGGGTATGATAATGGCGTGTTTCCTGTCTACCCCACGGCTTTACTAATGTGAAATTTTGCATTGCACGCACTTTAAAAATGAATTATATCGGTAGTCTATTGTGGACAATCTATACATCCACATACTGTGTTTATTATATTATTAATATTTATAATAATTATAATGCATAAAATATTCAGTGTTTATGGTTAACACAATAAAATTGTAACTACTCATTTCAACAGTACGGTACAAAAATATCATTTGGTTACATTTTTCAAGTTTTTATTTGGCGCATAAACGCACATATAACATTCGAAATGGCCGTTAAAATGCACCCATTAAACACCTCCTTAAAATAACCCGTAAGCAACTGTTTGCCTTTTGGCGGCGGATGAATGCGTTTCATGGCTTTTTTAGAATCCATGTGTTTATTTGTGTACAATATTTTATTCTAAATGTATTTATGGTTAAGCTTACTAAAGTCTGTTGTTATAACCTTATTTTTCTGCTTATTAATTAATTCACATAGTAGTGCTAAAACTGATCTACTTATACATACTTATTTATAAATGAGTGTATATAAAACTAGCTTTTGCTACCGACACCGCTAGCGTGTATCTTAAAGTGCGTGTAAAAGTAGCCTATTTCCTTCCTCAGGAAATTGTCCTTCCTCAGAAATCAATGTATCTCCATGACAAATTTTATTGAAATCGGTGAAGTGGTTTAGACGTAAAAACGTGACAGACAGACAGACGGATTTACTTTCGCGTTTATAATATTAGTATGGATAAGATAAACCTCCTTTCTAAGATGGAGCTGTGGACTATCATAAGTTTTGTTGATGATGACAATGAATCTAATACATATTATATGGTTTACCCCTCTAATTTATATACTATGGTATACATATATCACACAATACCTGCATAATTATATTTTATACATAAAAATGTTTGCATTCTAAAGCACATTTTTTATGTGTTACAATTACTTTTCTAATAAAATTATCGCACAAACTCATAAGATTTTTATAATCTATATAAAAAAAAGATTTTATTATCAAAAACCACGCCTCCGTAAATACCTACCTTCGTACAATGTTTTTTGCCTAATAAAGTAAATGCAAGTTAAAACATACAGTGGATATATTCATAAGAATAAAACGAACCGTCAAACTATTTAAATACACAACAATATATTCCGTTTCGCGGGTTACTTCTATCATAAAATCAAATGAGCGAAACCACGAGGAAAAATTATTCAAATGTAATAAACTAGGGCGAAACAAAACACTAACGTGTTAGTTCACACATAATTAAACTAATGCACAGAATGTACCCTTGGTAAGCGTTTTAGGGTTAGCGACGTCTGTGGCTAACGCAATATCCATATTATGCAAAGCAACATCCCGTGTGTGCAAATAACATAAATGGTGCCTGCACAACTCACCGTTATTTGTTCTCTTAAAACCTAACTAGCTGAGCCCCGCGGTACAACAACAACCGCGGGTAACTCCGCAATGTTAGTATAAAAAAAGCGGCTAAGTGCGAGTCGGACTCGCCCATGAAGAGTTCCGTAGCAGCAAGTAACATAATATAAAAGTTCTTGTAGTTCCTTGTAACTTTGATCGGAATTTTTCGGTTTACGATTTATGACGTATTAAAAAAAACTACTTACTAGATTTCGTTCAAATCAATTTTAGGTGGAAGTTTGCATGGTAATGTACCTACATCATCTTTTTTTTTTTAGTTTTATCATTCTCTTATTTTAGAAGTTACATTCACACATTTTACGACTTTCGAAGTGTCTCTCGCGCAAACTATTCAGTTTAGAAAAAAATGATATTAGAAGCCTCAATATCATTTTTGAAGACCTATCCATACATACCCTATCCATATGAGTACATATGCATTTGTAAAAAGTGGTTAATTTACAAATAAGCACAATATTTAATATTACAAACAGACACTCTAATTTTATTTATTTGTATAGATTTAATCAAGAAACGTTCAAGAAGTGAACACATCTCCCTCCATTTTACGCGAGGAAACTACATGCTTTTTACAATCTCTGTAATTATTTTCACATAGTCACAATACTATCTATTCATTACACCAAGTTTCTTGCGTTATACGATTTGAATGATTTATTTGCATTCATATCAATTCAGATGCGACAATGGCCCGTTGGTTGCTGCCTCAGTGTTGGCAACACTGTCGTTCCATTCTACGAGCCGACCAGATTGGCAAGAACTAACTGTTCACAGTCGTGCATTCTAGTGATAGACGTTAGACGTGGTATTACGTTACCCACTTTCAGGGATCGTATTATAATGGCGGGTGGATACGCCACGGGCGTCAAACGCGTATTTATTGGACATTCGCAGCGGTGCGTCAGGCGAAGATATGGAGTTAAACTGCCAACTGACACGCGAACATTAAGTACTTTGTATCAAGTTTCGCCGGATTCCGTTCGCTACTTGAGTTATACGTTGCGTTGACGTGTGTAGAGGCACTTATGTGAGTCGCGTGGACTCACAATTGAGCCGTTCATACATTATTTAGTCGGCATTAATTTCGTCGAATCGGATTAAATACCGATAAAACGTAACTTTCACATACATTTTACGTAAACATTTAAATGACGTGTCTTGTTCTGTTGTGCCTGTGTCGGATTGGTGAGCGTTTATTTTTTCACATTTAATTATATTTTTATATAAAAAAAACAAAAAATATAAAATTAGATTTTATTTCTTGAGTTCTTCTAAAGCCCTTTTACAAGATGTAACAATCTGGTTCAGATATTGGCCCTGTAAATTAATTTTAATTAAAATAAATCTTATTTCTATAATAATCACACTAATATATCACATCACACTATCACATCACACTTCACACTAATCACATTCTTATCACACTAATATATAAGTTTGTGTGTATGTTTGTTACTTCTTCACGCAAAAACTACTGGACGGATTTGGATGAAACTTTACAGTAATATAGTTTATACATCAGAATAACACATAGGCTACTATTTGCCGCGATAACCGACATATACGCGGGCGGAGCCGCGGGCAACAACTAGTAAGATATAATTATAAAAATCCTAGTTTTGTATGTGTATTACACTCCACTTATCATTTTTAACGAAATAAGTAATTAAATTATTCACATATTTATAAAAAAAACACCGTACGTATATTAACATTTTACATAATATGTACGGGCGTATCTTGGCGTATCTACAATTATATAAATATACATTTTCATTCTCTTATCAGTTAGATAAAAACGATCTATGTAGGAACGTGGAATTTGCTCTATAAGTGTAATGTAACGTTATATTATTATAATATTTTGATTATTTATGTTAAATTACATTCAACACTCATCATATTTTCTTCAACTAGAAAAAAGTTCTCTTCTATTTGTACAAAAATATAATTAACTACTTAATTATATTCGTTAATATTCCGTATTTAAACTTTAATTAATTTTAATTATGCATAAATATCTTAGAACCGAGATTATTTATACATCTATGTATTATTTGTATTTATTTCTCTAAAAAAGAAAGAATACCGTTATTTCTAAAAAAAATGATGGCAAATACAAGACAGTAGAAGCTTATCATAAAGGTGTTGGGTACGAAAATCCCTCTCATTTCAAGGATTTGCAGTTGAAATTAGTTCGCAAATCTCTGGCTTACAGTAACCACCCCCGTTACAGATGTTGATGGGACATACAGATAAATAACCTTGGATTTGGCTCGCCTTATTGTATACGTTTTATTGTTGTGTGAATGTTCTGTTTTGGTTATAAAACTGGGGTTACTTGTGTATGTAGAAAATACAAGACATCGGGGAAGTGCCAAGTTTTTAAACACGTGTTTTTCGAGGCAAATGAACAGACGGGTCATCTTATACACCTTTGAGTACCATTCCCAGGAGCAGTGGGGGGGGAGGGGGATTGTTCGCCGAAGTATAATAGCTTTCTCAAATATGTGCTATTATAGAAGTTTCGAATGTAAAAAAATTAGAACCGGTGTTTTATAAAAAAAAAGGAACACAGATGCACAATATTTGTTCTAAATTCAAATTACCCGCCTATACTCGCACCAGAGACTAGATATCTGTTGCATATAGCAACACCACTATTTTCTTACATAATTAACACTTAAAAGCAAACATCTAACCGTCTGACTGTCTAATTGTATGAAATAACAACATTTTTGTTTCATACAAAGACTGTTTGTAAGACTTAAATGGAAACATAATAGTTACCATAAACACTGCGATTAGAATCTATTTTGCTGAAATATGTGAACGTCTTATATGTGAGCAGTTCTTTTGGAACATAACAGTATTTTTTTAATCTTTGTTTTGCAACTGCATGAATGCAGTTATATTGATTTAAACGTGTTTAATAGAATACTAGCTGACCCACGCAACCTCGTTTACGTCTCCTAATGCCCGTAGCGTAATAATTTCCTCCGTTCTAACTTTTAAACTTTCGCTTTCCATGATGTAATAATAATTATTTTTACGGGAATTAACGCAATCACTTATTTCAAGGTATTACATACCTCTGTTTTGCCTTTTTATTACAATTTCCTCCGTTTTTGTAACATTCTTCATTGGTGCTCCGCTCCCAATCTCGCGCTTAGTGTGATCATATATAGCCTATAGCCTTCCTTGATAAATCTACTATCTGACACTGAAATAATTTTTTAATTCGGACGAGTAGTTCCCGAGATTAGCTCGTTCAAGCAAACAAACAAACTCTTCAGCTTTATATAATGTACTAGCCGACCCACGCAACCTCGTTTACGCCTCCTACGAGTATTGCCCGTAGCGTAATAATTTTCCTTTTTTGTAACATTCTTCATTGGTGCTCCGTTCCTATTGGTCTTAGCGTGATGATATAATCTATCTATCTATCTAATGTTCTTTAGTATAGACGTCGCGGTTTTGATCTACGATGTTGGCCAGAAGAATTGCTATAGGGTTTGTTTGAAGTTTTCCTTCTCTTTGCTTGTTTCCTTATCCCTCTGGCTCTTACGAATGGGGGGAAATTACATTCTTAGGTTTCCTACGTATAAATATAATTTTAAAAATATACAATGTTTTCTCTGTGTAATTTTGTTAAAAACAATGTTCTAAAGATTATGTGTTACGAATAAAATTTGTGCAATAAATAATCTCTATTAAAATATAAGAGAATACTTTTCTATTAGAAGATATTGTTGAGAACAGAAAACATGCACACTTATATTACAAAGCACCGGTTTAATTTATAATTGAACTACGCCTTGATAAAATGGAACCTTGGGAGAGCCACGCTTCGGCATGAATGGGTCGGCTCGACCGGAGTGATATCACGGCCTCACAGAAAACCAGTGTGAAACAGTGCTTGCGCTGTGTTTCACCGAGTGAGTGAGGATACCGGAGGCTCATACCCTAACCCCTTCCCCTATCTCCCCCATCCCCCAAAGGCCGGCAACAAACTTGTGACGCCTCAGGTGTTGCAGGTGTCCATGGGCGGCGGTAATCGCTTACCATCAGGCGATACGTCTGCTCGTTTGCCCGCCTATAAAAAAAAAATATTTGTGCCTATATGTTAAAAGCGAGTAATTAAACCGTAACGAAAGCGACGCACCGGTTAAAAATTTTTTGAAAGGTTGAAATATAGCTAATAATAAAATAGGTACATCACCTTTCAAACACAACATATGGCCGAACTAAATATATTATAGGCTTCAAGACCTCGTAACTGAATAATCATAATAAATAAGACAATACGTACAGATAATATCAGTATCTACTATGTATAGATCCATCAGCATCAACAATTTATAAATAAACTTAAAGGCAGCAAGAGTTCAAGTTATATTGGCATTTTTGCTACCCTTTGTTGTACTAATTATAAAGTAGGGTGCGGACAGTTTACGTTAAGGCTCATTAAAAATGAACTTGAAACTACGTGTGTGTTGTCTTGTCTCGTTTGAGGGTACTTGGATATTTTTAGAAGGGATTTAGGCCTTTTAGCATTGTTAAAAGTTTTAACAGTTTTATGCCCTAGGATCTTACTTGTTTTGGAAATAGTCGCAAGAAATACAATTGTGTGGCTCTTCAAAATTTTGTGTGTACGTGCAAAAGTCATCTTAATGAAACTATGTAATTCCAATAAATCGAACGCTATGCGTCTTTGACAATTGTAATCTAAAAAAAACTCTGTTTTCTTGTGTTAATTTCTCAATCATTGTACCCACATTTAGATAAGTTATACCTACCTAGTCTACCTACACATCTCTATATGATATGGTTTAGAATTCCATCTTACACAATATATTTTTGATTTAAGTATTATCATTTCATTTCTCAGGACTTTTTCTCCAGAAATTTGCATGACACATAAACCACTCATTTCTCATGAACTTTAAAATTCCATAATTATTATTACTATAAGAGCCCCTTGAGTCATTCGTAAGGAATCTCAAATCTTCCGGGTTCCCAAGGCATAAAAAAGCAATAAATGACCTTCAGAAATGCAAATGACCGACTTCCCACGGGCGAATAATTTGCATACGCAAGGGTTGAGAACCCTAAAAGTGAGTTTAGCGCAAAATATGCAAATCTGTAAATACCTTTAAGTAATTATGCAAGATTTGACAGCTGCTGGTTTTTTATTTTGATGGTAATTCGGCTTCCGAATCAGGTGGGCCATGGCGTCCCTTCGGCAGTATGAAAAAATATTTTCGGTTGTCTGTGAGATTATTTATTTTCTGCAGTGGGGTTTTTGGGTCATTTGTATAGTTGTTACGGGCCCAGTGTTTATTTAATAATTTGGTCTAGTTCAAACTGTCATCGATCTTGTTTGAAAAATGGTATGTGTTTATGTTCATTCTTATTCAGTTCGGTACGTTTTGGGTTTCAATCCTTATCTTTGGATCTAAATAACTTCGTCGGCGGCAATCCACATTGAAAACATAATCCACTCAGTTTAAGGACGGATGTGCGTCAAATTGTTTTATTTGTGTTTATTAGCCTCTACAGTATCTGATCTACCTAAATATTTTGAATGTATACTAGCATTTTGTTTATTCCTAATTTATTTTTTGTATAAAATTCGGTTCAGACCGCCTTGATTGTTTAAATATAAGACGATTTAAAGTATTTTTTTCCATATTGTTAGCATTTTTCAAGACAGGAGCAGAAGGAACAAGATGAAGAAAGAAATACTAAGAAGATATCGAAAAGAAGATCTTCGTGCTGGTGATTGCCACTAGCGAGGTATAGAGTTCCTACGTATGATACCACTGTAGGAACTTCATACCGTGCTCTTGGGTTCGCCAATCTTCTCCATAAGTAGTTGAAGAAAGAAAATGAAGACATATCATCCCGGAAGAAATATCTGCTTTAAATATCTTCTGCTATTTGAAAATGTCTGTGTCTTTATATAATAGTATTTTTAACGTAAAATAGAAAAATTTACACTTCTGTAAACGTATTGTATATGTTGTGTACATATTTATGTTTAAGTTTTTCTTTATAAAATAGTATTTTTAAACGTAAAAAAGAAAAATCTAAATTTAGGTAGGTGCCTAATAAACAATATGAAATCTCTTATTCTAAAAACGGATGCCTATGTTTGTTAAAGGTAGTCGATAATGAAATTTCTTCGGCCATATATTTCATGCTGACCCACGTAACGTCGTTTGCGCCTCCTATTGCCCGTAGCGTAAAAAAAATCCCCCATTTTCGTAACATAGTTCATTGGTGCTCCGCTCCTATTGGTCTTAGCGTGATGATATATAGCCTATAGCCATCCTCGAAAAATGTACTATCCAACACTGAAATAATTTTTAAAATCGGACCAGCGGTTCCTGAAATTAGCGCGTTCAAACAAACAAACAAACAAACTCTTCAGCTTTATAATATTAATAAAGATCGTTTACTTTTTTATTTAGAAAATTTGAATGACTGTATTTTTCCTGTAAGAAGCATCATCATCAGCCTATCGCAGTCCACTGCTGGACACAGGCCTCTCCAATTGCGCGCCACTTGTAAGAAGCATAATGTTAGATAATTATATATAACTATCATTTGAGCTGTTAGGCGGAGTCTTTGACGTCGACGTTGGACGGGTCTAAGATCAGTTTTAAGTATCTCCATTAAGTTAGCTGTTATAAACCATTTCAATCTATTTTTAATAACTTAGTTGCATAATTCTTTTTCTACTTAAAACACTCATTATATGACCCACGCAACCTCGTTTACATCTCCTATTGCCCGTAGCGTAATATTTTCCCCTGTTTTTGTAACGTTCTTCATTGGTGCTTCGCTCCTATTGGTCTTAGCGTGATTAAATATAGCCTTCCTCGATAAATAGGCTATCTAACACAGAAATAATTTTTCAAATCAGACCAGTACTTAGTTCTTGAGATTAGCTCGTTCAAGCAAACAAACAAACTCTGCAGCTTAATATATTAAGTATAGATATATATAAAGATAAACCTTACTTGAAAAAATCTCTAGTCCATGGAGAACCTTCTATCAAATTGTTCAGTGTCGTTGAGAAGCCGTTAATTGATAGACGCTTAAAACGAATTTGTTTTACACTATGTAAAGATATTAACTTTATAAGATCTTTTGCAAGGGATATTAATGTTTGTATACTTTGTATACAATAAGAAATATATTAATATACATAATTACAGATAAACATATATCCTCTGTCCAAAATTTATGTAAGTACTGTTTAAATTTTGACTCGACAGATGGCGTTGTGCCTATGGGCTGCATCGCGGTATCGTTTTCGCGGAGCCGATTTATATTAAGACTATTAAATCTTTTTTTGTTGAACACGTTTTTTTCTTGTATTGTGTGCCAACTTTGTAGCATGAATTCCGTGGTACCGTACAGATTGTATTTCATTTGAGGACCCATAGATTTTTGCCAGCGATGCTGTTTATAACCCAAACGGAACTTACGACTATTATTTATTTGTTCTTTTGTCTCCTAATCTATTGAATAAGTAGGTAGAATGTAATTGCTTATGAATCTTTTGGAGAATAAGATACCGTTCATAAGAAATATAAATTATGGGCCATTTCCCGCCGGTTTACCTGCGGTCACTGCTTTGTCTCAGCGATAAATTGTCTATGCAATACAAAAACTACACACATCAAAAGTGTCTAGGGATCAACATATGTGTCTAGGGATCAACATATATTTTTGCAATAACTTTTCTCCTGATTGATATTAATTAAAATTTTCTTTAAGGATTCATCAAATAAAGTGTTTTCGTTTGTCACAGTAACGATAAACCAAGTCACCTTTGCATTAATAAAGAAATTTGCCATTTTCCTAATAAAGGGATTTTGACATTTGAACCACTAACATTAAAGTTCGAAAAAAAGACTGAAATAACAGTTTTCTTTAAAATTTTATTAGGTAACTTAAACAATTAATAATCCGTGTTTCTACCGCGAACACTAACAACACAAGAACATCGGTTTGGCATACTCAAAATGAGTTCATCCAAACACGCTGTGGAATGGCCGCCCATGTTCGTTGCAACAACAGAAAAAGGTCTTCTTGCGACTGGATACCCTCCATATTCGGCAGAGCTCTTCTCTGTAGCATATCCCATGCATGCTCAATCGGGTTCAATCTGGCGACTGAGCAGGCCAGGGCCAAAGCCACATCTCAATCTCAAGAAATCCGCATAAAAATGCTTGATCCCTAAACACTTTTGATGTGTGTATTATTCAAATCTGACAGATAGTTAGATAGTTCTATTGATTAAGGCATTCAAACAAGATTCAAACATAGTGAAAGAAAAGTTATCAAATTGTTTTTTTTTTAACCGACTTCAAAAAAGGAGCAGCTTCTCGATTCAACCGCATTTTTTTTTATTTATTTTTTTATTTAATAGGCTGGCAAACGAGCAGACGTATCGCCTGATGGTAAGCGATTACCGCCGCCCATGGACACCTGCAACCAGAAGCGTCACAAGTGCGTTGCCGGCCTTTTGGGGATGGAGGGGGGGAGGGTAGGGGATTGGGGTATAGGCCTCCGGTATCCTCACTCACTCAGTGAAACACAGCGCAAGCGCTATTTCACACCGGTTTTCTGTGAGGCCGTGGTATCACTCCGGTCGAGCCGGCCCATTCATGCCGAAGCGTGGCTCTCCCACGCATACGAATATTTTTATGTGTTCGCGGATAACTTCGTCGCTTATTAACCGATTTTGATGGAAAGGAGATATCCGAACGGTGGTACCATGATAAGGACACTAAGATCTGAAGATGGTACCTAAGAGAAATCGGTTGAAGTCGGTTTTTATTAAAATTTTACTTGTTGCTATACAGATTGACTACACGGTTGACCTAGAGTCTAGAGGTATAAGTCATCATCTCGCTGCTTTCTACTGCTCCGAGTGTTATGACTTATGGGTTCAAACCCTGCAAGGGACAATACTTTGTGTGATCCAGAAATTGTTGTTCTGAGTTTGGGTATTTTAGTGTCCGTTTCATGTATGTTTTTTAAAGTGAGACACATGATAAATTTCTAATGAGGTAGCTGCCTTAAAAAAAAAAGAATCCTACTTTATTAATGCGTTAGATACATTCTGAAAACTTTAGATTTAAAAAATAATCATTGCTCATACAAGTAGTAAGTATATTTACGATATCTTTTATATGAACCTCTACCGCAGCCAACATAAATAAACATTAAACATCCTAATCTAAAACTTACTTATTTATTACGTTATAGAACACATAACGTCATTCTGTAACCCATCACCAATGCACCGTAGTTTTTTTTCTTTTTTACGCCCATAGACAAACAACTTGTAACTCCTGTACACAAAGATCAACAGCACTATCCCACGAACACACCGAGTTATGACACTCAGGAAGTCCCAGGAAAAAATGTACTGTCTTGGAACCCGCAACGATATCAATCAGAAGAAAACTGGAATTGAAAACATGATAAGTCAACTGGAGTTGATATTTATCTAAAGCGGGATTTGTTTTTTAATATGCAAAAAAAAAACAATATAGTAATTTTATTACTTACCTATTCCAAATACATAACCCTTACTCAATATCCTAAAAGTCATCATTAACTAACGGGTCCTAGCAGGATGGCAGGTAGGAGTTCATCATACCATGAGGAGTACCTAGGGTTACCATATGCCAGGCTTTCGCCTGATTTGCCCGGCATTTTAGCACTTAATCAGGCGTCCGGCCAGCATTATTATAAATCAGGCATTTTGATCTTTTGCACCGGTTGCGTCAGCGCATGGACTGAATAAACGATTGAAAGAGAGCCCTAAAAATTTTCGATGGCAGGTTTTCCGAAATATATCCCTGATTTGTTCATTCACTAATGCCTCATTTTCAAAACAAAATTTTGCGAAAACATGAAAATTCCAAGTTCCAAATTTCAAGCATGATTGCATTGGAGAAGGAGATTTTACGAATTTAAGTGAATCCCTCGAATATTTTCAAGAAAAACAGGTAGCCATAGACGGCGTAAAAAAATTTTACGAATACCAATAATCTCAAGGAGTTACAAGTCAAAATTCAGATTTTTTTCTCAACGTTTAACTACCTACTCAATGGAATGACTTTTTATGACCAGAAAAAGCAACTACAGAACTTTCAAAAGTATGTCAATATTTATTTGGAATTATTGCACATAATACCAAAGTTGATAGAAGATTTTCTTTGATTAGATGATAGAAAATTTATGTTTTTAATAAAATGCAAGTACTTATTTAATTAATGGATTTATTTTAATATCCTTAGTACCCGGTGTTTTTCATAAGCCAGGCATAGTTTTCTTCAAAGATGGTAACCCTAGGAGTACCTAAACGTCCCTTTATCCTAAATCCTGTAAGCTGGGGTCGTTCGGATCAAATTAAAGTTGTTTCTTAAACTGGCTACTATGAAACTAGTTATAGGCAATAGCAGTTGGTAGTAGACGAGGGTCATTGTAACCTGTAAGCAGACCAGGGCAATTGATAAAACGATTCAACAAGGATCTGGTGACTAAGGTGGAAATTGCCGGAATAAAAATGAAGAAAATCACAAATCTGCTATCGGAACATCTATAATAAAGTTCCTTTTTGGGATATTGTATCACTTTCTTTGCAACAATTTAGTAACAAGAATATTAGAACTCTTGCCATCGAAATCAATTAAATTATTAGTAATATTCTTTATAAGCAAATAATACAATTTCTCGTCATGGAAATATGCCACCGTCATGACAAATAACGGCTATAAAGTACGATAAAGACTTACAGAAATTGCATATGAACCACACCAATAATTTGTCCCATACAAGTCTAATTAAATATACAACGCGCCCTTATAGCAAGTGACTTAAGGTGAAGCCACTTTCTGAATATGTAAATGGAATATCGAAGATTAAGAGACCACTGATCATCAAATGTATTAGCCCACATTCCAGATAGACCACAAACAGGAGACGAAGGACCGTTCGTTTGTGTCAGATTTCGTCAACTAGGAATCATTTGATATTAGTAAGACTGAATGATTTCTTAGACTGAACCACATCGGTTATGGCAATGGCTAATGTAGATATCTACTTAATACATATCTGAAAAAATAATTGGAAAGAACAACTGAAGGAACAACAAATCGACGTATCCAGGTAGCATCAAAATCTTGACAAAAAGCTACTTAATATTTCCTTGTTAGTTTACCTTTTTACCAAATGTGCCGGAAGGAGCGTTACGTTTTGCTAAGCACTGTAGAATGTAAAGAGTTTCATGAATTTACAGTGCTTGGTGCTGTTAAAATTACTTGTAAATTTTAAGTACTTATATAGTACATACATTATATTGTCTTTTTTTTTCAACTATTATCTTGTTCTAAATATATTTGGCGAATTTCTTATATGACTGGCCGCCTATCTGATACTAATACTAATTGTGAATATGATCATTTTAGTCGGAACAAAGATATTAACGTAAAAGACATTAAGTCTCTAATGGTAAACAAGACCCAAGTCTCTAGGAGGTCGAAGAGGTCAGGTTAGCGTACCTGTGTGTCCATCCTGTCATTGGAACCCATAGGATAATATTATCATTAACTGGCCACCATTTGTAAATTCATGCGTCTCGTAAAAAGCGCTCCACACGATCGGAACCGACCGACCGACCAAGGTGACCTTGGTCGGATTGGATGCGCTTCCTATCAAGGCCGTTGGGACCAACCAAACATTCGGTCGGACAACCGGCTTCTACACTGTCCACTTTTATAACAATCCGACCAAGGTCACCTTGGTCGGTCAGTCGGTTCCGATCGTGTGGAGCGCTTTTAAATGACAAAGTTACTAGTTAGCTAAGTAGTTAGCTAACAAACATAAATATGTATGTATATATAATTGAATGGACATCCATTCGGTTTGATTGTATATTTTTATATTTATTACTGAGTGTTACAACTCGTATTCATCCCGTGGGTATCTTACAGCCGACTTAAAGAGCAAACTATGTAGAACAACATCACTGCAAGGAGATGGAAAACTTGACACAAACCGTATACCAACCCGTCTGGCCAACGTCGTATAGTAGGACAATACCTAATTTCTAAGGATCTATGTTCAACAACCTCCTTAGTCATCATCATCATGGGGCGCCATCCTCAAAATGAGTTTGGAGGTTAGCAGACGATAGGCGATCATGAGCGGCCTCTTTTAATTGGTGATGTTTTAGTCCAGTCCAGGCCCCGATGTCATCAATCCACTTCCTTCGCTGTCGACCTGGTGTCATCCTGTCACGTATTTTTCCTTCTAAAATAAACCTCAGGAATTCATGTTGTGGGGCCCTTTGTATATGTCCAGAGAAGGCCACTTTCCTCTTCGTTATAACCATCACTTCTCTCTTGCACTAAGCTCACTCCAGCACTTTGGATGTCAAACTAGTCCACGGTATTTTGAACATCTTCCGCAATAACCACAACTTTTTTGTAGATCTTATCTACAAAAAAGTCCGCGAGAGCATATATCTAACTATCATGGTTTAGTCACAATAACCGCTTTTGTGTTAATTTTTTTTGTTAAATCCTCTGAAGAAAGAAACTACGTTAAATGTGTATCGAAATATTAATCCTTATCCAAATTAAGCATTATGTTATCAAGGGTATTTATGAAGAAGTAAAATACTTTTTGTTTCATCCCAACCTGACATTTCGTTTAGAAGTTATCACGAGTATAAGACGCTAAGAATTCGTACCTAATATAATTAGTTAGTTGACAAAGAGTTGTTAGCAACATAATACCTAATATTAATTTTTATCCAAATAATTGTTTTGTTGATTATGAGTATTAGATCTTAGAAGAGTATAATAAATACATCTATACTATCTATACTAATATGTAAAGCTGAAGAGTTTGTTTGTTTGTTTGAACGCGCTAATTTCAGGAACTACTGGTCCAATTTGAAAAATTCTTTCAGTGTTAGATAGCCCATTTATCGAGGAAGGCTATAGGCTATATATCATCACGGTACGGGCAATAGGAGACGCAAACGACGTTGCGTGGGTCAGCTAGTAATTTATAATGAGTCTTATACTCAGTTAGTGTACAGCATATAAAATCATAATACCTATTACGCTTGTTTCGTCTATATTAATAAGTCTATGTATAGAAAACAAACAAACACTCTAATATTAGATTAATGTTTGTAGGAAAGTAGTTTACATACATTAGTGTTGAGTAGATAAAAGTCGGTATGTAGTCGCTAGTAATTTATTGTTTTATCGCTCACTGAGCATAGTGGTGCGACATTCCATTCGACTAGAAAAAGTCGAGAGAAATTCTGTATTTTAGTACATTAGTCTTATACTTACTAGAAACGTCTTTATCTATCTATATATCTGTTACTGTTAAATGTGAATGTAAGTTTTTTTGTTACGCTTTCTCGCGAAAACTACTAAACCGATCATCATGACACTTTGCAAACATATTCTTGGAGGTATTAGAAGTAACAAAGGATACTGTTTATTAAATGCGAGCGAAACCGCGGGTAAAAGCTAGTGTACTATAAAATGAAGTCGCTTCTGTTCGGTTAGATCTTTTAAACTACTTAACGGATTTCAATGCAGTTTTCAGCAATAGGTAGAATAATTCATGAGGAAGGTTTATATCTATAACTAGCTGCGTAGTGCGGTGTTACCAACGGCTGTTGTTGAACCCTTACAACACCTGCCGCTCGTACCACAAATTGTCTTCCAAGGTTACAAACTTGGTTCTCTGGATAGTGGATACTGGTACCCGAAACAGCGTGCATTTGACTGCCTCTGTAGGGCAGTGGTAGCGTATGTGACTGCTGTGCTTGAAGTCTCAGGTTCGTTTCCCGGGTTTTGATCCCGCCAAATGTTTGAACGATCTGCAAATATTTGTTTCGGAGTTTGGGTGTTTTCTATCTATACTAATATTATAAAGCTGCAGAGTTTGTTTGTTTGTTTGTTTGTTTGAACGCGCTAATCTCAGGATCTACTGGTCCGATTTGAAAAATTCTTTCAGTGTTGGATAGTCCATTTATCGAGGAAGGCTATAGGCTATATTTTATTTTCATAAAAAATAGAGATCCGTAAGAAAATTGCTATTTTGTAACCCAAGGTGTGAAATAGAAAACCTATTTTTGCGTGCGTTGCAAAAAGTATTGACAATAGAACAAAATAATGTATTACGGGTTTGTAGGTCCCATTAAGATCTACAAAAAAGTCCGCGAGAGCATATATCTAACTATCATGGTTTAGTCACAATAACCGCTTTTGTGTTCAAAAAAATTATTAAATCGTCTGAAGAAAGAAACTACGTTAAATGTTTATCGTAATATTAATCCTTATCTAAATAAAACATTATATTATCAAGGGTATTTATGTAGAAGTAAATTACTTTTTGTTTCATCCCATTCGGACATTTCGTTTAGAAGTTATCAGGAGTATAAGATGCTAAGAGGTGGTACCTTTTATTGAGTTATTTGCCAAAGAGTTTTTATCAACATAATACCTAATATTAGTCTTTATCCAAATAAATGTGTTGTTGATTATGAGTATTAGATTTTAGAAGAGTATAATAAATACATCTATACTAATATATAAAGCTGAAGAGTTTTTGTTTGTTTGAACGCGCTAATCTCAGGAACTACTGGTCCAATTTGAAAAAGTTCTTTCAGTGTTAGATAGCCCGTTTATCGAGGAAGTTTAGCGAGTTTATCTATATCATCACGCTATGACCAACAGGAGCGGAGTACCAATGAAGAATGTTCAAAAACGGGGAGAAATTATTACGCTACGGGCAATAGGAGACGCAAACGACGTTGCGTGGGTCATCCATACTAATATATAAAGCTGAAGAGTTTTTGTTTGTTTGAACGCGCTAATCTCAGGAACTACTGGCCCAATTTGAAAAAGTTCATTCAGTGTTAGATAGCCCGTTTATCGAGGAAGTTTATCGAGTTTATCTATATCATCACGCTATGACCAATAGGAGCGGAGTACCAATGAAGAATGTTTAAAAAACGGGGGGAAATTATTACGCTACGGGCAATAAGAGACGCAAAGGACGTTGCGTGGGTCATCTATACTAATATATAAAGCTGAAGAGTTTTTGTTTCTTTGAACGCGATAATCTCAGGAACTACTTACTGGTCCAATTTGAAAAAGTTCTTTCAGTGTCAGATAGCCCGTTTATCGAGGAAGTTTAGCGAGTTTATCTATATCATCACGCTATGACCAATAGGAGCGGAGTACCAATGAAGAATGTTTTAAAAACGGGGGGAAACTATTAGGTACGCTACGGGCAATAGGAGACGCAAACGACGTTGCGTGGGTCAGATAGTGTATAATATGTATGTATTTACAAAAAAAACTTATATAAGTATTTATATCAGTTGTTTAGTACCAATAACACAAGCTCTGCTTAGCTTGGGTCTAGATGGCGTTGTGTGTTGGATGTCCGAAATATTTATTTATTTATTTAGTATGTTGAAGTTCAACATAACCATTAAACTGGGTGTCAGGTGGGTGTGGTGACTGTGGTGTTAAAGGTAATTTGAACAGTATGCAAATGGTCTCAAGATATTTTTACATTGGTCCCGTTTTTTACTTTTAAGTGAGAGATAACTTCACTAATTTTTTAAACACATTGTATGTAGTAGCTACCTACAATGTTAGTTATTTCAGTTTCTATGGGTTTTAAAACAGTAGGTAAGTACATAAATAAATACTTTCCCGCGTTGAAGTGTATTTTTAGGTGTATATGTATATATCAGTTTGTTTAAAGGAACAATTTAAATTGGTGATCACCGAACTACCTTCGATAAGAAGCTTTTGAAGAACGAGCGACTTCCACTGTCAGGTTCATTAAATGATAACATAATGACAGTATTGCCTAAGTATTTTTTGTTCCATTGAATTTTGATACTATGTTAATGATGTACGAGTATATCGACTATTCAGAAAGGCTGTAAGTTAACGACAATACTTAAGTAAACATACATAATGGTCAACATAACTTAATAAATCATTCGTTTGCTTCATCATCATATGTGAATGATGATGAATACCGTGGGAGAGCCACGCTTCGGCATGAATGGGCCGGCTTGACCGGAGTGATACCAGGGCCTCACAGAAAACCGGCGTGAAATAGTGCTTGCGCTGTGCTTCACCGAGTGAGTGAAGATACCGGAGGCCCATACCCCAATCCCCCTACCCCTGCCTCCCATTACATCCCCAAAAGGCCGGCAACGCACTTATGACGCTTTTGGTGTCGCTTACCATCAGGCGATACGTCTGCTCGTTTGGCCGCTTATTCCATGAAAAAAAAAGTGAATATGACGTTGTGGGGACTTTACTGGACTAGTATTTTATGTCCGTGGTGAGGATGGCGTCGTTGTGGTTATTATAAGGTTATGTTAATCATGATTAGCTTGGACAGAATAACAGCGGCTCGCATGCACTGCAATGCATTGTCTGCCTTAGTCCAAGACCATTTTGTCATTTCAAAAACTGTTAATTGTAAGTACCTATGTATTGCAAAAGACAAATAAAGTTTTTCTTATTTTTATTCATGTAATAATCCACTGCTTACTATATAGCTACCTACTTTTTAAAACGATTTTATTTAGCTTGCCCTCTTTGTTTTTTTATTTATTTGTTGTTTGCGTCAAATCTAGTAATTGAAATTTAACCCCCTTTCTGTTGACAAATTGATCTGAAATTTGGTACACACCTTAAATTCTGGACAGTAAAGTTAAATAAATATTATTACATTTTAATTCAAGATTGCCGCCGCCACAAAATGGCGGTTTACAAATTTTACCCCGAACACCTTAATATGGGTATGAAACGAAAGGGCTTGACTGGTAGAACACAGTTCACTATGAAAAATTAAAAAGTAGAAACTTGAAAAAACTTAAATACGATTTAAATTTTTGACCCTAAACTGAGTTGACTGGATAGAAACACGCGCCCAACGATTTTATTTTTTTGTCTGATCAATGCCTTAGATTGATGAGGGAGAGGGGTGTGATGACTGGAACCTGGGACCTACCGAATTATTTTTTAGCTTTTAGTTCATACATGATTTTCAATTAAACTGTTTTTTAAATTAAATAAAAACGTATTTTTTATTATAACTCACCGGTTGGAGTTATCTAATTCTAAGCCTGTTTATTTCACCTGTCACATTACATAGATGCTACATAATGTAACTTATAAATATTTAAGTCAACTATTTTGCATTGAAATTGATTTTCAATAGAAAAACCGGGTAGTTTTTAATTATAGTATACATTTTTGAACGCATTATGTATAATGTTATGTATCTTGCCTATATAATTTAATTAACTTTGGTGACATTTTTATCTATTAACATTTTAATTGCCTGCTTGTCTACCAGTTACTCCAACGAAATGACCAAGAAAAGAAGTCTTAGATTTTGAGGAAAGGTCTTTAAAACGCTACTTGTCGCTTTAGTAGGGCGTACACTCGAAATATAGATATTTTTTATCCGAATTAGGCAAAGTCAAAACGAAGGAAAGTAGTTTTGCCAGTACCGTAACGTTTAAAGTACTGAATCGATTTTAATGAATGAGCTGTCAATAGATAGATAGATAACTCTTTATTGTACAGTAACACAAAGATACAATTACAGTCTGTAAAATTACATTAAAAAACAAAACAAAAAGTTGTACAAATGGCGGCCTTATCGCGGTCTGCGATCTCTTCCAGGCAACCGTTGGATGGATTAAGGGATAAAAACTATAGGAAAGGAGGGAGTTGCAAATTATAATTAGGGTCTTACAGTAATTAATGCTAATTACAAACTAATAACAAAAAGAAGACAAAAATAATCGATTAAAACAAAAGCAGAGTGAACACCTACATACACTCCTAGATACACACATATATACACCACATGGCGGACATCACGATTGCCATCACATCACATTTTATTAAGTATATAGATTCGTAATAATGACATTGGCTACATATGCTATATTTTGTGCCAAAAGTTTTACGTAGTCGGGTTAAGTATAGTCGTTTTAAACTTTTATTGTTATTAATTTGAAACTTCTCAAACATTCGTCTAATCCCAAAGAAGGCAGGGCAGAGTCGTTTCTAGTTACCAGGCTCTGTTAATAATTTGAAACTTTTCAAACATCCGTCTAATCCGTAAAACAGGCAGGGTAGCAGCAACCTTTCTAGTTACGAGGCTGACTGGAAACGTACTTATCTATAACATATACGTTGAAGAAGAGAAGAAGAATAACTGAGACATAGATAAAATAGTTACTGTTGTCTTCATCACACAATTACTTCTGGATCAGCAGTCAGGATCACTTACGAGGCTCATCAAACTATTAAAAATGTAAAATTAGAGTAACTGCAGTGCAAAAAACCCTAATTTTTTTAAGTATAACACCAAGGACGTCCATAGATGTCCGGATTTATTTGAAATATTTGCTTATATAATCTAAATATTATAAAAAAAAATGATAAAAACCACATTTATAAGAGTCGGTTACAGAAAAACACAAACAAATAAACGAGCGTGCAGGTGAAGGCAATAATATCGTGTTTAAAAAAACAATATTGTTGAAATGTACCTCAATAAAATTCTAAAATTGTCTAGAAATCGGCACATACGTGGGAGAGCCACGCTTCGGCCTGAATGGGTCGGTTCGGAGTGATACCACGGCCTCACAGAAAACGGGTGTGGAATAGCGCTTGCGCTGTGTTTCATCGAGTGAGTGAGGATACCGGAGGACCATACCACAACCCCTCCGACTCTCTATACCCCAAAGGCCGGCAACGTACTTGTAACGCCTCTGGTGTTGCGGGTGTCCACGGGCGGCGGTAATCGCTTACCATCAGGTGATACGTCTGCTCGTTTGTCCCCTAGCCCATAAAAAAACATAGCTCAATAGGGAAAGCACCTACTAAAATAGAATTCTCCTTTCTTCAAAGGTCATTACGATAAAAATACTTGTATGTAAAACGAAAGCATTTACAATTAAATAAAAACCTTCATTACGATTCCAATATATAGGTAACACAATCTTATCTGCACTTCGGAATTTTGCTTTTTCTACCTATTTACAGAGAAAGCAATAAATTAGGCGAAAAAAGGAGCGAAATTCTTTTCTTTTCTGTTACATTCTTGTTAATTATTGGTTTGCATCACGAAGGGATTAGAAGGAAACACGATTGGTGTTTCGTGTGAACGTTCATTGGTAAGGGTATGTTATATTATGCTTCTAATTAGCAAGTTTTTTTAAAGGAAATTAAATAAACAGCCCCGACGCCCACTGTATTACGTGTTTATGATTGCTATGCGAGCATATGATTAATAATAATATAGTTTTTTGTACTGAGATGGTGATAAAAATGTTTCTGTCCCGTTATATTAATGAAGAAGTATTTTTTTATGTTGATGTAATATATATTTTAAATGCTATATTATATATCCAATATATTATACATGAGATTCACTACATTGCTTTCAGACAAGACGATGGGGCGTTTTAACTTTTTAACAAATGCTACCGTGGCCAAACTTTACCACGTTCGGGACGGCTTGACCAAAGTGGTACTATGGTCTCACAGAAAACCGGTGGTAGGCAGTTATTATTGTGACTCATAACGCGCGTCTCCACCAAAATTGTTGGCAATTTCAGTGTTTCCATTTTTCCAACAGTTTGCAACACTTCAAAAAATCGCCAACTTTTGTTTACATTGTGTCTAGACCGAGTCGCCAACAATTTGAAAAACATAGGAACTAAGCGTCACCACAGAGCCAATAAATATTTGCAACAAGCGTACTTTTTTGACATTTACCGCCAAAAACAGAAACACTGTTCCCAACATTTGTTGACAATGTTTGTTGCCAACACAAGGAAATTACAGAAACTTTGTCACCAACACGTGTTGACAACACAAAAATTGTCAACTTTTGTTCGGTGGAGACCGGACTTAGATGCAGGAGTTTATATTAATTAATTAACCATCAAGTGATCCTTCTACTCGTTTGCGCACATCCATAAAAAAAAAATTAACAATACAATAATTGCACTCATTTGAATTCAAATTATTTTTTTATAAGGTGAACAATGATATTCATGCTGATTGTATATTCCAGAAATAGCTTCTATCCGCGGCTTTGCCTGTTTTTTTCCATCTCAGGTAACAAAAAACTTTTGCTTTAATTAAAGCCTCTTTTGGTTTTAGTACCCTTGAAATATTTATTTAAAATTCAGAATGATTATCTAGCTACGATTGGAAAGGGGTACACATATTATGCAGACAAACAGTCAGACAGAGTTATTGGTTCAATAGTAGTAGACTCATAGTTATACCTATGACGGATACTGTTATCATTGGAATTTAAACATTTCAAATCTTATTATTTTTGCCTATAGAAACGAAAAACCTCTTAACAGCGATAAATCATAAGCAGCTTGATGATAAACGTTCGTATTCTAAATTCTGCTTGAAAGCTAAAAGCCAGGAGAACTTAACAATTAGGGTCCGTTCACACAGATCGGCTCGGAGAGCATCGGTTCGCATTTTTCTTTTCACACAGACCGGATCGTATACGCTTAGAATTGGCCGGAGCGGAGCCGCCAACTATTTCACATAGACCGGCTGTGGAAGAGAATCAGAGGTTGCGCGAGTGATAAAGAGCACGCAATCGGAGCCGGTCGGCTACTCTTATTATTTCACACTAAGTGCGTTCAAGCATTCTTGATGACAAAAGAAGTGCACATGCAAAAATAAAACTTACTACAATTACTCAAACCTCTGTTTCCAATGTGATAAAAATCTGCTCTCCTCTCCGAGCCGGTCTGTGTGAACGGACCCTTAAAGTTCAGAAACCTTCTTTCTAAGGAGAGGCCTATGTCCTCTAGTAGTGGACTGTTAAAGGCTGTTAATAATGATGAAAGTCCAGAAAGTTATTATTTTTTTACCGTGGGACAGCCACGCTTCGGCATGAATGAGCCGGTTCGACCGGAGTGATACCACGGCCTCACAGAAAACCGGTGTGAAAGAGCGCTGTGTTTCACCGTGTGAGTGAGGATACCGGAGCCCACATACCAGAGGCCGGAGGAGGCCCATACCCCACCCTTCCCCCCATCCCCCAAAGGCCGGCAACGCACTTGTGACGCCTCTGGTGTTGCGGGTGTCCATGGGCGGTGGTAAAATAATAAAAAAAAAAAATAAAAAAAAAAATTAACTTTGTGTGTCTGTAACGTTTTTACGGCTAAAACGCTGAAGCGGTTAGAATGAAATTGAAAATAGAGATTACTACTCTTCACTGCGATTAAGCCGCAGCATAAGATAGTTTTACTTATATAAAACTATTACTGCAAATACCTATTCTAACTTAGGTACAAGTATTGTAGTACCGACGAAAAATACGTACTACCTATATAAAATACTTTTTATTTATTTATCCAATCACAAACGCTTAGTTTTATTATCTCCACAACGGACCCCTAAACTCACGCGGTGACCAAAACTGGACTCAAGTTCAACGTTCTCTACTCATTAGTTTTTGATCACATACGTACATATTACGAAACGCCACATAACTCCAACTCACATCTCACAATAATCGACACAAAACCTAAGAAATAAAGTTGAGTTTAGTTTGAAACTTGTTTATAGTTTTTTTACAGCGGTATCCCATACAACTGGTTCTTTTAGACGACCGAAATGATAAAATTCCTCTCTTGAGCTATAGATTAGGAAATTCTTAACTATAAGTTAGTTATTTTTATAGGGTCCACACCGAAACAGGTTTTTTTCTTCAATTTAAATGTATTTGGTATTCGTAAATCGTATATAACGTGGAGGAATGTCTGTTCTCCTTGATTTGCATTGAATTGATTGAAAATTAAATATTCTGTAGTGAAAACAATTGAATTTGGTAATTTACGAGTATCTTTGTTTGCTAATGACCGTTTAAGGAAGGTTTTGCAACATGAGTCACTCCAGTGCTGTGAGCACGACATACCGCTGGTAATATTTATTTATATTTAACATATTGTACCCTGCTATGCTTTGTAGTTGAATTGATGGGAAATAAGGAACAAAACTAATGTAAAAATAAATAAAAAGACTTTCTATGTGTGTATGTATTTATTTGTTTTTTTTTTATGTATGGCCCTGCCAGAAATTACTCTATTCTGCCTGATGGACATGGAAAGCATAAGCAGAATCCAAGAGTGGTGGTCACCGGTGGTTCCTATTGCAGACAATACAACAATGCAGCATGTTGACACACACTATGGCGACCTAGCGAGGGTGTGCGTGCATGTGTGCGTGTGTATGTATTTGTGTGTTTATATGTGTTGGTGCATGAGTGTGTGTGTATAAAGCTAAAGAAATGGCGAATAGTGTATTTTTACCTGAATACGGAGAAGCCAAAAAGGATGGTAATCGTTTTGGCAGTCTATGTATGTTTGTACGTTCTACTGTAACACCTAAACTACTAAACATATTAATTATAATCTAAGCTACTAAATCAATTTTAATGAATGAGGTGTGAGGGTTGAAGTTTTTTTAAACTTTTTCATGTAACCTTTTGGCTTTTATGAAATACGACAATAGGTTTCATACGGAAGGTACAAAGATAGTTTTGTCGGATATAGGCAATATTGAAATTTATAGCATACTGTCACTCATAAATACTCATAATACAATTACATGTTAGGAAAACCCCAATAAACATTGATTGAACAATTCAATACGTATTAATTTCCTTATTACCGGGCCTGGAATTATTTTCAATGAATTGTCTTTATTTATTATTAACTAGCATTTACACGCGGCTTCGCTCACGCAGACTTTCATCTCCTGATTTACCCCCTCAGGGGTGAAATTTCAAAAATTCCTTTCTTAGTGCTCACTTACGTTATGTAAAGAACCTACATGCAAAATTTCAGGATTCTGGCTTCAGCGGTTTGGGCTGTGCGTTGATCTCTGGGTATGTCAGTCAGTCAGTCACCTTACTCTTTTATATATATAGATAGATTTACTAGCAACCCGCCCCAGCTTTGCACGGGTTCATTACGGAAAATATAATATAGCCTATATTTCTCTGAGGTATTCGGCTTATTTTTTTCTGACGTCTTCAACAAATATCGTTATATTTTAGCCAATATACTCAAAAAATTTACAAATTATATACGGAAACCTTCCTCAAGAATCACTCTATCTGTAAGTAAAAACCGCATAAAAATCCATCCAGTAGTTTTTGAGTTTATCGTGAACAGACAGACGCGACGGAGGACTTTGTTTTATAGTATGTAGCGACACTAACGTTCGTGACAAGTTAGACAGACAACCTCTTATTTTTGTTAAAACACGGTTTGGACCTTAACGTACAAATTAAAAAAATAATTAGGTAGTAGGTATGTCTTACTATGTAAAATTTCTTATTTTATCTCAACACTAGAAGAAATCAAAATTTAAAAAAATCCCTACTACAGCACTTAATCGAGTAATCATACGCCAATGATATATTTTGCAGAAATGAAATGAAATGAAATCATTTATTCTGCAATTAGGTTACATGAACACTTTTGCAAGTTAAACTTTTTTTTTGAGCAGATGAGTTCGGCCTATCCTAACTTGACTAGCCCTGAGAAGAAAGGACGAAACAAACTCAGGGATCATCGTCTCTTTTAAAGTCCAGACAATATTCTCAAATGCAAAAGACATTATTTCATTAAAAAAAGCGATAATTACAATTTGAGTCACAATTACAATAATCAATAAAGATAATAATGCAAAAAAAAAAATGTCAACAATAGCAATAATTTAAGATGAGTTTGTTTCAAACTACAAGTTATCGTCACATCAAAATAAATTTAAACGTTCAAAATAAACAGCATGTGCAGAATGGGCAGCTCAATCCCAGGCGGTTTTATCATCAAGTTGCTATGGTATAATACCCCTTGGCGGATAACTTAGATTTAATGGTATTCTTAAATTTCCTTAAAAAGGAGTTTATTGTAAAAGCGTATACATTGTCCCATAAACGAGTTGCTTACTCTGTGGAGACGAGTGACGTGAACACTAAGATTATGTTTGTTTCTGGTAGTAACCGAATGAACATCACTGACTTTAGGAAACGTTGATATATTTCTTTGAACATAGATTAAATTTTCGTATATATATTGTGAAGATACAGTCAGAATATTTATCTCTTTAAATTTGGAACGGAGAGAAACTCGAGGGCCGAATTTATTAATGGCTCGTACGGCGCGTTTTTGTAAAACAAATATGGAATTAATATCTGCACAGTTACCCCAGAGTAGGATACCGTAACTCATTATGCTATGAAAGTAACTAAAGTAAACTATTCTAGCTGTATCAACATCAGTTAAATGTCGAATCTTTTTTACAGCAAAAGCCGCTGAGCTTAGCCTACCGGATAGATTTCTATTTGGGGACCCCATTGTAACTTAGCGTCAATAGTAATACCTAAAAATACAGTAGATTCCACACGATCCAACTCTAGTCCATTCAATCGAACATTAGTTGTAACATGCCTAACGTTTGGTGTAGAGAATTTAATGAATTTAGATTTATTCTCATTAAGGAGAAGGTTATTTGTATTAAACCAAAACCAGACATTCGGTTATTCTTCCCCACTTTCACCCCCATAACTCTTAAACGACTCAACCGATTTTCATGAAACATGTCTAAGAACACTCGCACGTAACTCACCTTTCATACAAAAAAAAACTAAATTGAAATCGCTTCATCCGTTCGCGAGCTACGGTGCCACAGACAGACACGTCAAACTTATAACACCCCTTTTTGCGTCGGGGGTTAATTAGAAAAATAGTAGGTAGTTAATAGTAATAGTTTTCTAGGATTAAAATGATTTTTAAACACCTAAGCTTATAGTGAGAACTGAGAAGTATTTGTAATTTCAATGAACTATTCCTAGAAAATTTTAATCGAAATGAAGCAAAATGATTTTAAAACAATGATGATTTACAAATGTACGAGTGAAGAAACGTTTCAATTTCTCTCTTCAACTCTATTCTCTCTGGTCGTTTCATTAAAATAATATCGTCAATTATTGTTTTCTATATTTTCAACATAAAGTTTAAAAATAAAACGACCATGGGCTGACCAACATTTTAACCAAGTTTAAAAATAAAACAACCATAGACTAACTTAACTTTTTATTATGGCACTGTTTGTCCAACCACTTCACAAAATTCACATTTGGCGGGAACGTCTTACACTCAATATTTTCAACAGTTTGTTTTGATAAAACACTGGCATCCGGGACTTTATAGGTTTTTGCTAGAAAACACAGGTTCATTATTGCACTAATGTAAAATTAATGATAACTTAATGATAAGTATAGAAGAAAATATTAATATGTCGGATGATATTTGCGTTATATTTTGTGATTCTATGGTGTGTAGTGTAGTGAGAAAAACCATCTAAATCCATACTTAATATTATAAATTCGAAAGTAACTCTGTATTCTTGTTTACGCTTTTACTGGTAAACCGCTGAACCGATTTGGATGAATTTCGGTATAGAGATAGATTGGACCTTGGAACACGCGGACGGAGCCACAGGCAAAAATTAGTTAATAACATGTTAAGAAAATATTATTCATGAAATGAGGTATGAATGGTAGAGGAAAACTGAGCTAAATCACTAACACAAATATTTGACGATTGGATTCAGTGCATTTTCTTTTGTTGACTTTTTTCATTTATTAAGACTTGAGCTATTTTTAACCCCCGACCAAAAATAGGGGTGTTATAAGTTTGACGTGTCTGTCTGTCTGTGGCACCGTAGCTCGCGAACGGATTTCAATTTAGTTTCTTTTGTATGAAAGGTGAGTTACGTACGAGTGTTCTTAGACATGTTTCATGAAAATCGGTTGAGCCGTTTAAAAGTTATGGGGGTGAAAGTGGGGAAGAGTAACCGAATGTCTGCAAAAATATCACCGAGTGGGGTGTCAAAGAGGGGTTTTAAAGGGAACTCAGGTTATTATATCGGAGGTTTTTTTTAATTTTGAGAATTTATAGTTATTAGATTGTCCATTTATTTCGAATGGCCTTTCTAATCACCTAATATCGATATTCGTTTCTCAAATTTACAAACAAATCTATTCACTAAACATTGAACTTACCACTTCTCGCGTCCATGAAACGAATGTAAGTAACCTATTTCCGTTGCTACAAAACCATAGGGAAGGGGTGCTAAATGTGTATTACCATCTGATGGCTACTCATTGATTACAACATAAAATATTCAAAGTTTGGTACGTTACGACACTGCGCATGTAATCAGTAAAACACATTATTGGTCTAACAATTTAGCTACATAAACGCCAACATGATACGACTAAAAAATAATCACGAGTTGTACTAGTAAAATTGAACCTTTTTTCCTATACTATACGACACGAATTCGGATGTTGGGAACATACAGAAACCATTTCTTTGGCTGATTGCCTGCAACAAGCGGGGATCATCTCACAGCGAGGCCGGTGCACACAGCTTGGTATAGCGTCATGGGGCGTGTAACCTTCCGCACACATTTGAGCCAAACACTTTGGTATCATAATGCAGGGGTGGGCATGTCGGCACACCAACTTGGCTTTCGGCCGCACTTGAGTACCAGTCTCCCCTTTGGCGTTCAGTACAAAACAATCTATGCTACACCTTGGTACTTCGAAACATTTCGGCTTGTGTCGACATGCCGTTTTGATCTCGATTGTGTCATTTGAATCCAGCAGACACACAGGTATATTCTCACACATTGGTACATGAAAACAATTGGAATTCAAAATCGGGCCATGTTTAGGCTTATGGCACTTTCTCTTAATCTGACAAGGTGATGCGTGGCTGCAATAACTTTGTATATTCTTTTCTTCTGTTGATAGTTCTGTCAACTGATATTGGTTTACGGTCTGTGATAAATACTGACAACTTTGATCGATGCAATTACGTTCCATTTTTATGGACTTATCGACTTGGTTCTTAACTTCATGGTCAACTTCAACATCATTATGGTACTGGCTGCTTCTTTCGATAGCCCCATTTCCAAGGCTTTTATCAAAAACATCTTCTTGGTTGTTTTTGATCTTCTTTTTAGAACGTTTGCCCCTATATATTTTTTGATAGCTAGGTTTTGAAGAATCACTTACTGGCCACATTGGTGTTGATCTAGTCTGTTTGTCGCCAATGGGTGGTAAATTTAAACATCCATTGATGACAATGCAAGGGGGATTGTGAATGCAGAGGATTTCTCCATTATATTTTTGATTTAAAGCTGCAGTTAAATCGTTGTGCCTCATTTGGCAATGTGGAGTCTGATCATGTCTCTCTGATAATTCATTTTTTTGCGATGATTCGTTGACATCTTCCGATGACGTATTTTGTCTTTGAGACTTACGTGCAATGCTAAATTTAGCTGATGGAGCATGCGTAGGTGCAGTCCGTGGAGAATCTGACATCCCTTGATTTTCAGGTGGTGCATTACAAGCACATGTATTTGTTAACAGACGCGTATTATAACGATCATTATAGTCTGTTGTTTGCTGTTCTGTTGAGGTGTCGCGAGCACAGTTACCTGTAGGATTACAGCAAGGACTGGTTTTTATTACTCTTTCATTGCCAGTACAACACTTGCAAGTCTTGTAAACTTGTATTTTTTGGTATTTGTTGTTAATTTTATTGAAGAGATAGTCCCAAAATCCAGAGCACGTTGATAGAACTGCGCTAGTGGTGCTACTTACATCAGAATTGGTCATTAATCCAGTTGTGTATTGTTGAGGGTTCGCGAAGACTTCAAATGGGAACTTTCGTCGCCGTTTTATGAGATTAGTTGATTGCTGTTGGTCCCTGTAGTTTGGTCTGAGTAAATTTCCGTCTTTAAAATCTTTTTGAACATTACTGTCAACTTTCTTTGTCCATTTGCTCTTGGTCTCGATTACATGACGTAATTGATGATCTACTTCGGATGACGAAGTTAAACTGTAAATAGTGTTAAAGTATTGATCTCTGGATGTCATTTGGGCCGGTAGTGGAGCTCGATTCTTTTTCAGATGCTTATATGGAATAGTTTGGGAGTAAATGTTCCTTTCTACCCCATAGACAGGTTGGACTGCGTAGTGCTGTTGTCGTCTACGAGATTTAACCTGATCTGGGGTCATAAATGGGGTGATACGTTTGACTACTGTTTTCTGCTCTGCTTTCTTTTGTAACTGTCCTTGACGCAAAATGATTGCTCGACTTCTTAAATATACTGGATATAGATGATATAATTTTGTGTCGTTTTGAATTATTTGCTTCGATTTGTTGTTCATTGTGTATCATTTGAGTTTTACGGTTGTTGTAACTTTGATTAAACTGTGATTCTTTTTCGGTGTCATTATAAATCGTTTCTGTTTCATACAGTACTTTAGAACTACTTTTGGACATTTGACTGTTGTATAATGCATTTTCACATGTTCTATCTTTGCTGGACTGTTTTAACAATTTTTTTTTGCTGAATAGACTGTGGTTACCGCTTTTGGGAGCTACTCTTAGGATGTGCGAGTCTTCAAAATCTGTGCTGTTTGAATGTAAGTCCAGATAGCCAGGGTCATACGTCAACAAACAATCTTCTGGGATGTCATACATTGTTTTGGTTACCCTTGAACTTGCCTATTTATATTTCTCGTCAAACATTTTTACGCTTTATTTTTAATAGCTCACTGTATTTTTTAGATATTTTCACTACATAATTTTGTAGATTTTTTCGTTAGTCACTCTTTTTTTGACACTGACGTTTTATACTTTACGTTCTTCTTTGAGTTTTGGCTATAAAAAAATCTGCTGATGAGTATTAAACTTGCTTTTAATAATTTTAACTTATTATAATAAGGAAGTTTGACTCAAATAACTGTTTGTTTGCTTGGTAAGTTATAAATTGTATTATAAACAGGAAACATATTCTTGTAATAATAATGATATATATATATATTAATATAGATATTATATATATAATAAAAATATTCTTTATTGTACGTCAATGACAATAAAACATATGAATATTACAAGAAGATATTATGTAAAATGAGCAGCTCTTTTACATTCAACCTTTGAATGGACAAAACCACAGGACATAAAAAAGCAAAAAAATATGTGTGTACAACTCTTCAGACATCCAGTAAAATACAAAAACCACTCATAAAAATAAACTCGATATGGACAAAATTTAGCGTGTATATTTGGATATGGGTTTCTAGATGGATAATTTCTAAAATAAATAATTATTGTAGTCGCCATTTTGTGTTTAAGCGGGTGTTGCTAGTTTATGAAGTCAAAACTTCCTCATAAAATGTGGCAGGCCGAGTTGTGTTGTATTAAATACTTCATGGTAGATAATAGATACGCTAAGAATTTCAAATCATTTTTGTAATTCAATATGGCCGCCGCATCATTTTTGTAAAATGACACTATGGGTATCGTGTAAGAGGTTTTTAGGTATACCGAGTCTAGATTTCATATCATTTTTTGAATCCAATAATTATGGCCGTAGCACCATTTTTGTAAAATGTCACTATGGGTATGGGTATCGTGTAAAGGATTTTTAGGTATACTGAGTATTAATTTCATGTCATTTTTTAAATCAAATATGGCCGCCGCACCGTTTTTGTAAAATGTCACTATGGGTATGGGTATCGTGTAAGGGGTTTTTAGGTATACTGAGTATTAATTTCTTGTCATTTTTTTAATCCAATATGGCCGCCGCACCATTTTTGTAAAATGTCACTATGAGTATCGTGTAAGGTGTTTTTAGGTATGCTGAGTATTAACTTCATGTCATTTTTTGAATCAAATATGGCCGCCGCACCGTTTTTGTAAAATGTCACTATGGGCATCGTTTAAGGGTTTTTAGGTATACTTACTACATATGAGCTCCTCTTTTTTTAAAAAAACAACTCCCGCATTACGAATATACATCACAAAAAACACCCAGACTCAGAACTACAATTTGTGGATCACACAAAGTGTTGTCCTATTTAGGATTTGAACCCAGAACACCTGGCGCAATAGAAAGCGGCGTTCGAATGTTCTTATCATATAAGAATTGAGAAAATTTTACTTAAAAACTACTTGTCAGATCTCATTCAGATAAAAAAAATAGCTAATTGTAAATCTAATAAAACAAATTGAAAGCCCAAGGTCTAATCCCCATAATATTAATACTGAGCTATCTTGTAGATGTCCTAAATGTAACACGAAAAAAATAATTAAATCGGTCCATTAAAAAAGTAATGTATACAATTTTTTTCTTACAAAGGTACAAAGAAGAAAGCTGCTTTTTTAATGTTGGTCGAAAAGACAATTAGATGGGCTAATTATATATCTTACATATTTTAAAAGGTTTAAAGATCGTTAAGTACTGCTTTTACAACACCAGACCAAAATTAGTACGACATATTTTTAATCATCACCAACAGCCTTTAACATTCCACTGCTAATGATAATAAATAATAAAAAAACACGAGACATATTATTAGGTTGTATCACATTTTGTTTTCCTAGCATATTTTTCTAGATAGAAAAATTATTCAACACTATTATAATTGTTTCCCCATTCACAAAAAAAACTCAAAAACTGGTATCATTTACGCACTCACACTAGGAAATTTAGAATGACATGAGGCGAGTGTAAGACGTAGCTGTCACGCACACAAATATCGAAAAGTTGTGTCATTTAATTTATTCTTTTGTATCGTGGTGCTCTATCTAGACATATTAATAATCAAAGCCTACTTCATCAATCCTGTCCTTTTCTGCTTAGTAGGAAATGGTGATCACTTGGATAGAAAGATCGCGGATAGCAATACTGACAGTAGAAATATTTTTGGCAATTTGTAGTTGCCAAATTTTTGCCACATTGTTGTCAGGTTATTGCCTCATTGTTGTTACGTTATTACGTAACAACAAGTACGTACGTACGTAGTTACGTTTTAAAAAATATGTAATTGAAGTTTTAAGCGATCGGTAGTGGGCCCAACGGCTTTAGGTTATTTTTAAAAACAATGTTCATTTTTTGCTTTGTTTTTTCTTTTTTTGTTTCAACACTTTATATCAAGCATGCAATGTATCACGATGTTATTGTTATTGATATTTGTAGTACCCACTGTTGTTACTGGTATTTCTCACACTCCTGAGAAGTACCAGTTAATATTTCCCTAGTGACAAATTACTACTTACATATAATTTAATTTAATAGACAATGAAGGTTGAATGCTTATATGAATACTTGAACCCCCATAAGTAATCTGTGGAAAACGTAGTGGGTAGTATATTTACTAAGTTTAGTTTTCTAATAATAACCCTATGTACACTTTATATGCTACTGTTTGTATTCCCTAATCGAATAAATAAATAAATAAATAAATAAATTACTTCGATGTTGTCAGATTTTAATCACGTTGTGCTAGTATCCAAGCGTTCATAGCACTCGGTTACTGATTAAGAGGTAATGGATTAGGTTGAATATTCATTAGAAATAAGCACACAGCATTGTCCAACTCAGTTATTCATTTAAAAAAGCACCGAAAGTTTTGCGTCACCCCAAATTGGTAGCGACAAGCCCTCATAGCTGTTACTACCTACTATATTTTACATACGATTTAAACACAATCAGTCTCAAAGAGATTCCTTGCATTGTTTCTGGTAACAAAAACGGTATTTTTTGTGTGCTCAACGGGCCACAGGGTTTAAAACAAAGAGCGGGCCATTGTATGGTATTAAATGGTGTATTAACGTACGGCGATACGTCATAGTAACGTTGAACTATTGTATACTGCGGTCAAGGGACTTTGATCTTTTTTGGATACTGATTAATAAGTAGGAAAGTTGCCACGTTCGGAAGATATATTTAAAACCTCCTCCTTTTCTGAAATCGGTTAAAAATATTTGACGTTAATATCCGTCACAAAAGTAGATCTAAGTTTTTTAAACAATTACAAGGAGATTTCAATTTCGCTACTTTTTTGGTAGGTATATTAAATCTTGACATCCGTAACATATGTAGGTATTTTTTCTTTAATTGAATAAGTTTTATGAGGTTTACTCACATTTGATCTCATTGTTGATTTTGGCAGAATGCTTTGAAATATAGGTGCCAAACGCTTTTCTTACATCTTTCCAAAACTTTTAATTCGATTTATTTCTAAACTATTTAAAAAGGTTTCTACCTTTTCATGACTTATAACTTCTTGGTGAAACCAATTTCAATTCCTGATTCTATAATAGTATACAAAAATAAAACAATAAGGATGAAGAAGTGAAAAAAAATGATTTTTATTACAATTGTCAATATATAAATTCTATAAATCTGTGCACTTCTGGGCTGCGCAGTTATACATATATATTTGAATTAAATACAAGAGCTATGCAAGATACCTACATATTATATTTAGACCATCTGCTTATTTACGCAGCTCATATGAGCCGCGTAAATAAGCAGATTGAATTAAGTGTGAAATACTCACTATTTACACAACTTGTGTAATACTCAAAATAGGTGTTATTGGAGATTTATTCGAATAAAATGTTAAAAGTTTTAATATATGTGTTTGTTTGTCCATATAATCCAACGATCAAAACACTTTACTCGTTCTATTCTAACTGACGTCACACTATAAAATAATAGGAACAAAATAAAAAAAATGAAGCCGAGTTGAATGCCGGTACGAAGGTACGCCAGTAATGAATCGAAAGGGTTAGCATGTTAATATAATAGGGGCGAGGCCCTACGTAATCATAGGTGATCTGGCGACGGCCGCTCTATTGTTTAGAGAACGCCGGCAACCAGTTGCTGGGCATTTAATTTGAATGGTACGTGTGTAATAAGCGTTTGTAATTTTGGAAACAAATTTGTTCTTGATGGTATTTATTATTAATGACAAGATGATTCTTGAAATCAATATCCTCCGCTGTACCTTCTTTGGTTCTTCGTTTCCCGCTCTGTCATTTTTTGACATTTTTTTTGTAAGCAAGTGACGTTTACCGACCAAAGAGGTTATGCTCTAGAATAGTTAAAGCTATTAATAACCGAAACGAGGATTAGAAGTTTGCTCACTCTGGTGTCCGGTGTCGGATTTCCGAAACCCCGATACCCAAACCCAGGTTTTAATCGATTCAGTTTTAGGACTGTATTAGAAAAGTTTTAAAGGTCAATAAATTCACAGCACAGTCACAATAATATGTTACTATTGGATGCAAGGAAAATAATTATTATTAACAATACCGTTTGCTATTCGTGGATGTTTTTGTAATATAAAAACGTGTGCGTCTTGGGACGCCAGACAGAAGTGATAACTAATCTAAGATAAACTATAATTAATACGGCTAGCGCTGTGGGTTAGAGTGAGAGAAGGGAGCCTGTCTACAACACTTTGTGTAAACCACAAATTGTTGTGCTAAGTCTGGGTGTTCTTTATGTCCGTTTAATGTATGTTTGTAAAGTCCCCCGCGACACAGGATTATTCCTAATGCAGAAGTTGTCTTTAAAAATAAAAAAGTGTGTAAGATAAAAAAAAAAATACGGAGTGTCTTCAATACGACGCGATAAACCCGTGGATCTCGTAAGAGTCGACTAAGAAAGTAAACTATGCCGGACATTAACACTGTAAAGAAATGGAAACATGAAACAGACCTATATAGTATAGTGCTCGTCCGGCACTATTGCCTCCCGTCCAGCTGATTTTTACAAGAAGGGCATCAATAAACTGTCAATGCGTTGGCAAAGATGCGTCGATTGCATGGGTGATTACTTCGAATAACAGAAATAAAAACGTTTGAAAAAATAAGTACTTTCACTTATTGCATACAAAACGGCAATTTCATAGGTAAAGACCTATTATAACACAGAAAAATCAGAAAATACACTAAATACTGATTACTTAAACGGAGTGATTACAAAGCAACTATCGTGCAACTAACGCGGTTGAAAGTTAAGTAGAGTTGAACAAATTTTCTAGTAGTGGCTAAATTAATACGGTATGAGCATCGAAGTTTGGTAGTGCGTGTGAGATTAAAAGATTATAGGCTGGTCTGTGGAGCTTGATGATTGCTTTTAAATATATATTTTCTGATAAGTTATAATTATGTTTTCATACTATCGTTTTGTATTTTTTTACATTGGCCGTGAACTTTGATGTCTTGTCTTGTCTTCGTTAAACATATGACGTAAAATGGAACACAAATCAAGGAATTAAAAAAATGGCGCCATTTTTATATTTATTCTTTCTAATACAGTCTATTATCGATTTCTACGTTATCGATTTCTACGTTATCGATATGTACGTTATCGATTTCTAGGTTAATAAGGATCTTACTTAGAAAAGAAGTCAGATAGTTATGTTGTTTATTAACCATTTAAAAGGATTTTCGAAAATTCATTATGTAGGAAACTTAAAGTTTGTTGAGGTTCATTACCAAGCCAAACCAAATACTTATATGTATTTGTGTTAAGTGTGTCTTTTATTTTATTATCTCATCTTTAATTATTTTAAATGTTCTACTAGTACTACAATAAAGATAGAACTACTATAGGTTAAAAATAAACTTGTAATGTGAAATAAACAACATGTGTGCGTACTTAACATAATATTGAAGAAGAGGGCCAGATTTCATACAGTTTAATGTTTTTTGATCCCCCGCAAAGGACTCCGTTGTTCTATTAAACAAATTCCAACAAATTACTTACTTCTTTTAAAATGTTCTTAAATACACAAATATGAACTTTATTTTCTGAACGATAAAAGTTTATAATATATGCTCTCCACGCATAAACATACGCTAGTTGCTAAAATTTTAAAAATAGTTTAGAATTGTTTTAAAAATAGAATTGTTTATGATTTCATGTTTTTGCGAATTTATGAAATGGTTCTTTATCTGACAATACATGATTTGGCTCATAATTTTAAAATGGTATAAATTGAAGAACAAAGAACAAGAAGAACGAAGAACAAAAATGTATTAGATTCCAACAGTACTGGGTACAAACAAAGTAATTTAAACCATTGAAGAATACATTAGTTTTTAATTCAATCTTTCTCATGTGTAATAAAAAAGCATAAATACATTTACTTTCAAATTCAACATCGTAGATATTTTTATGATTAACTTGAGCCAGCTTAATACGTTGTTGACATCATACTGATCTGTATAGGTAATATTATAGGCTGGTTACGTAATATCTGAGTTCTTAATACATTTATTCATTAGATTTAATTTAGACAAGTTTTTTAAACAACCTAACCATTTCCAAACTTGTAACAAATGCAATCAATCAATTGTCTAACGTCCAAACTTCTATATCTATAAAAGAAACAAATTTAAATGATAATTTAATCTTAAAATTGATATTTTATTACATTCTATTTCTACAAAATGTTAATATGTATATAAATAATTCTGCTAACATTTGAATGCGTTGTTCGAAATTCGAACGGTGGAACGTCAATCGCGAATTTAATTTGATTGGTCGAATCCCCACGAGGATAACTGAGGATCCCCGAAACGGGGGAAATCATGAAAAATAAAATTTTTATTGCATCATGCGTGTGGTGAACCATTTTGTGTAGACCTCTCGCACCCTAGTCGACTTGAACGCGGTTGTAAGAAACCGGTTGTGATTTAGGGGTTAATGTGTAATGGTTGTGGTGAAGGGGATGTGTGGGGTAACCAATCGTGAGTCGATGTCGCGATTGATTGGCAAAGGGCGATTTGGCAATGCTCTTTTGTACGGGGGCGAGCGCTGATGTTTTTTGCCACATGTGGGAGGGCCTGCGAGTTGTGTGTAGGTAAATATTTTTATTACTTGTCACATATTTTTGCTGTGGTCAGAAGTCACAAATTAAATGGAAATAATTTGGAATTCTTTCATCAACATTAAACTGAATGTTAATAAAAATAAGTTTAAACTTTACGTCACGTTTTTATTATTTGAATTTGAGTTTAACGCACACTAAAACACTATAAATTATTTTGACTGCACATGCCCGTTGTAAATCTACTTGAAAATACAGTCATGAGCATTTATTTTTGTACTAAGATACAAACATAAAGCTAGTTGAATGATTATAACAATGTATATTTAATAATCTATATTTAAAATATTTGTCTCTTTGGTACGTTCTTATTGATATTAGTTTGTAAATATTTTATAAATGTCATATTATTATAGTGAATTTAATTAAAATTGTCCTCAAGTTCTTACAAAAGTGATTAAGAGCAAGTCTTTAAGCTGAGATTTTTTAAAATATAGTAGGAAGGTTTTTAGTAGGAAGTTTTTTTGTTAAACTTTGAAATAATAAAAAAATAGACATTTAGCATTTTGTCAACGCAAAGCACACACTTACAGCATAGCATCACAGTACGATATATCTGCTGTATCTGCGTAGGTATATTTAAAAAAAAAGACGTCACATGAAAATATCATTAAAGTCTTTGTAAGCGTATCATCACCGGCGTGTCATGTACAGGTATCTACTTCCTTCTTAAAGTATAAAATGTAATAATTATTCCTATAAACCCTTAAAAAGCCAATCGGTCGTAAAAATAATTTCACGGTAGTAAAAATTTATCGGTCTTGGACATTGAGCGTATAGTGTACACGGGTCTTAAATTAGCTACCGTTAGATATAAAATGTTATAGTAGACTATTAAACAGAAATTTCTATCTTTTTTTTTAAATAAAAGTGATTTAGTTGGTATTGGAGATTGGATTTTAAGTGTCAGTTGATTGAGTAGTGGAGGCATCTGTATATTTGAGTTCGATTTCCTGATCAATCAACCTGGAAATGGGGTATTTAACATTTTTAGGAAGCTTTTTGACGAGTTTCTCATAGAAATAAAATTATCTGAGCCTTTGATATTTGGTCGTAAAACTTACGATTAGAAATTTTAATGGCATTGGGTATTAATCAAGTGACACAACAAATAAATAAAGAACTTATAAAATTTTAATGATGGTAGGTGTGTAGGTATGTATGTATGTATAAATAGGTAAAAGAACAAAAATTTTAATTGCAAATCCGTGTTAGTAGATTCCTCTATGTTATCTATATTTAATAGGTATATTTTTCTCATATTTAAATAAATATCCCAAAAAATCACACGGGATCGTCATTCAATGAAAAGTAAAATTCTAATTGTAATTGAATTTGTATCCGCGAAGATACAAAATCACATTGTTCATTAAATTTATTGTGCCAACTGTACCTGAATGTCCCGTTAAAAATTTGCATACTAGCATTTTATAATATTCGGGTTGATATTCCAAAGGTAGTCGATGGGAATAGCAGTGAGATTTGAATATTTAATGTTGTACATTTACATAAATGTGGTAGCGATCAATCGATTCTCAATATGTGTGTTTTGTTGTGTTCTTGTTCTCACGGTGGCGTGGCGTATGCTAAGTGTGTGAGATTATTCTTACTTCGACTTGTCTATGGTAACACATGGTTGTCTTCTTAATATACAGTTGCAGATTTATTTTATCTTTTGTATAATAATTTATAGTTTTATTGTATTTTTATATTACATAAACTTATGAAGTGAATATATAATGTTTATTTAAAATTATGTAAAGCATGTTTCTTTATTACTTATTATATTTATAGTTTTTTTTGGGATAAACTCTCTTAAAATAGGAGTTAGTTAGGAGTAAAATAGGAGACCAGTTTTGTTATATCTAAGTTATATTTTTTAATAAATATCAAAATGTTCATTTTGAAATACATTTTGCGTGAGAAAGTTCCATTTTAAAGGTTATTTTCGAAAGATAGGAAAGTTACCTTTTTTGAAAAAAGTCTACTTTCATTTTTCTTTTTCATTCCTGATGTAGGTACCAGGTTGTCAATAAATTTATCTTAGTGGGACTATAAAAAAATAGAGGCTTGACCAAACATGAAAGAAAAAAACTTTTGTAAGATTTAATATAGGTACGAAAGCCATTAAGATTTTGAAGTTGATCAGAGACCCAGGTTCGCTCGTGCGTGGAGTACTGTTCTCATTTTTGCGATGGTGCCGCACAGTACCTGTTTGACGCTCTCGACCGGTTGCAGCGGCGAGCAATCCGCATTGTCAACAGTCCCGAAGCCACCGAGTCCCTTGAGCCTCTGCAGTTGCGTAGAGATATCGCCTCCATGGCAGTCCTCTAACGCTTTTATCATGGAGAGTGTTCTGAAGAGCTCTTCCAACTGATCCCTCCCTCTCCCTTCCTCTACAGGACAACACGTGCCGGCCTTGAAAGTCACCGCTTCAGAGTAGTAGACATACGTTCTCATACTCATCGCTTCGGTTCTTCCTTCCTGTGCCGAGCGGTGAAAACCTGGAACTCACTACCAGCATACGTGTTACCTTCCCACTATGATCCCGGGTCTTTTAAGCGGGGTGTAAAAAGGCATCTCACCAGGCCGCCATAGTGTCGGTCACCATGCTGCATTGTCCTTATTCGCAATAAGGAAAGTGACCACCACTCTTGGATTCTGCTCATGCTTACCATCAAGCAGGGCAGAGTCATATTGCAGCAGACTAGAAAAAAAAGAGATGGTGTATCAAAGATAATCATAATGATAATCTACGAAACACTGCGATATAAATGAAATATCTCATTGATCCAAAACTACAATGTGACACCTGCTACTTACCTGCATTTTATGCAAATAAATAACAGTACCCTAATGACTCAGCTTTGCTCGGTATTTTTGATGGTACGCCCCCGAAACCCCCTGCATACTAAATTTCATGAAAATCGTTGAAGCTGTTTCCGAGCGTGATTCAGATTATAAATCACTAGCCCGATAGTGCCCACTTCGTTGGGCGGTAAACATTTTTTTCTTCGACTTAATTTGCAAATCCGGCTACCACGAAAAAGTCTTTCCACTTTTTGGGTTATAATATATCCTATGTCACTGACAAAGAACGTAGCTTTCTATTGGTATATTTTTTTTAAAGACAACTCCCGCACTAGGAATAAATCCTGTGTCGCGAGGGACTTTACAAACATACATGAAACGGATACAAAGAACACGCAGACTCAGAACAACAATTTGTGAATCACACAAAGTGTTGTCCTACGTGGGATTTGAACCCACGACACTTGGCGAAGTAGGAAACCGTAGGTGACCGTTAAACCACTAGGCCAAACGTGCAGTATAATAGTATCGATATAGAAGTATAGATTAAATATATAAGAATTGCTCGTTCAAAGGTTACATTTCATTACATCTCACTGGCGAGCGAAATACATAACTATAAAAGATATTTAACTACATATTATCTACAACATGCTTACATTTTTAATAAAGAATAGAAAAAAACACGTGTACAAATGTATGTGTTCAAAGTTTGCCACGGCTATCACGTACCCATCCGTACGGAAAGATTTTTTATTACTTTTAACGTAAAAATATAATAGTAGTTGTAAAAAAACAAGGAATTTAAAAAGTAATAAAATGATGTAACTTAACAAACTCTTGCATAATATTTAAAAAATACTCATTTCCTCAGTTTCATGGCAAAACACATATTTATTATCTTTATTACATAATGAAAATAATACAAATGTGAATTTAAGTACTAAATACGTATTTAGGTGTATGGTATGTTGATTTTTTTTTATTGTACGCCTTTGAATCCAATCCCTCCAACTATTCTAATTACCGGATGGATTTAAATAAAATTCACAGTAGGTAATACTAGCTGAGGCCCGCGGTAGAGCAATAATCGTGGACAACGCCGCGGGGTAGAGTAATCCAAAAAAAAGCTTAAGTTACTCCTTGTATCATCAGCTATTTGTCTGTGAAAGTCCCTTCAAAATCAGTCCCATCGATTCCAAAGATTAGACGGAACAAACAGGCGGACAGACAGCCTAAAATTGCATTTTTGATGCAAGTACCATAATTATATGTGTACTTTCATATGCATTTAGTGAAAATCTGTTACATAGTTTGAAATTACAAATAAACACTTCAATTTTATTTATTTGTATAGATTTCAGTCTTCCACGTATAACTGCGAATTCGCAACGCATCGCAAATTTCTGCGAGCTCGCACGAATGCACCGCGAAGAACTTCACGCCGCATCGGACGGCATAGCAATTATGTGTGGGAGCCCTTAAGTAGTACCTAGTCCTACGGTACAAAAATCTAAGTCGTATTATAAGCCGTCTTATCCTCGTCATCATCAACAGCTTTCACCAGTCCACTGCTGGACATAGGCCTCTCCTTAGAAAGGGGTTTTACCTACTTCACTTCGCTGGTCATGACAATTTTTTTTAACCGACTTCAAAATAGGAAGAGGTATCAATTCGACTATTATTTTTATGTTAGTTACCTCAGAACTTTTGACTGGGTGAACAGATTTTGATGATTCTTTTTTTATTTGAAAGCTGGTGCTACCCGTGTGGTATAACATACTACATCTACCGAAGATACATCGAACTACGGAGTAACGAAAGAAACTAAGACTACTAACAACTAATCCTCAATCGCGCAGTGGAAGTTCTCGCGCCAATTAACATATATACAACATCCCAACATCAACCGTTGGGCTGCGGCCCGCCAGGCATGATCACCTCGCCTGGTCGGTTGATCCTCCCGTTGAGTTGGTGGGACATGACACCCGTTCCTCCACAAAATTTTAGATTATTCTTTGCAATGTTGTTACATGTGTATTTTGTACCCTTATTCGACTCTTACGACACCCACGGGATGAATAGGGGTGGAGACAGTCCGTATTTTAACCGACTTCAAAAAAGGAAGAAGTTCTCAATTCGACCGTATATATATTATTTTTTATGTGTGTTCGCGGATAACCGTTTATAAACCGATTTTGATGATTGTTTTTTTAATGGAATGGAGATATCCCAATGGTGGTACCATGATAAGGACACTAAGATGTGATGATGGCATCCAAGAGAAATCGAGTCGGATTTTGAAGTCCGTTTTTAACAGACTTCAAAAAAGGAGGAGGTTCTCAATTCGACCGTATATTTTTTTTTTGACATGGCACACGACGAAGATTTCTCAAGTAAATTAAAACTAAATAATTCGTTTAAAATTTGATTCTATCAAATTGCACCATCGTAAATGTGTTTTATAACTCGTAAATCACATCTCTATTTTTTTATCTCGCATACATAGAGACAAAACCCACGCCAATTTTCATTCTTCTAAGTTTTTATTTGTAGACATGTTAAAATTAATATTCTGCTTTATCAGAAGACTGGCTGCGCCCCGAGGCGTTACTTGTAAATATACAAGAACAATCGCGAGCAACATTTTTACCAGGTGTTTCTAAAATAAAAATTGCCCAAGTTATTTTTAATATTATCAGTATCTGCTAGTGAAAAGCCCGTCAAAATTGGTCCAGCCGGTCCAGAGATTAGCCGGATTAAACAGGCAGACAAAAAATTCATTTGAAAATTGATTTTTTATGTAAGTACTGTATGTACTTTCATATGTATTAAGTGAAGAACAGACACATCAATTTTATTTATTTGTATAGATTTAATTAATAAATCAATGCGTTGGATACGTATAATTTTGTTGGTCGACAAGAAATAATGAATGGTTTTGTGATGATAAATATAAATTATATTCACTGATGAATCGGACAGTTACCGTTAGTTTCTAACTACATACAAATATTTTTATTGATTAGATGTATCATCAATGATTAGATATTTAAGTCGTTTTCCTCTAAATAATGAAGATTTGAATTTAAATCGATTTTTGATTATCATCAGTGAAGACTTATCTTAAATGTAAAAGTTAACTTCTGTTCGTTAGTGTTACCACGAATGAATAGACCGAATTGACTAGTTTTGATTTTGAACTATTTGTGGTATGAAAAGCTAGTCGCCATCAATAGGTACGTTTTTGTCTTTGAACTACACACAAACTAACTTGACATTTTACATACAATATAGATTACATAATATATTATAACTTCCTTTTTCGAGTCCATTAAATTGACATAAAAAATACTCAATTTTTAACTTATCGGTTAGGAAGTTTAGGAATTCCCATATAGATTTCTTTTGAATACAAAAAAAAAATGATTCACTTTTCAGAGCTGCTATCTTAAAAAACATAATTCTCATCGACCTGCCCACAGATGTCGCTATTTGCATTTCAATTTCGAAACCTAACCTCTTATTAATCATTCGTGTTCTTAATTGAAATTTGAAAAAAGAATTGAATGAAGTTTAACAACGAAGGCCGTTAACAATAAATTGTTGGAAAATATAGTCGGTTTAGGCGCTAGTCGGTGTGGTGAAGTAACTGAAAGTTCTAACTTAAAATTTCCTCATCGCCGATAGTAAATCTTGTCAAGCTTAGAAGATGTAGTCCCAGTGTGGGCGGGTGATGTCGGATTATATCTAATGTTGTTATCATAGTTTTTATTTACTATGCAGCTATATAGCCGTGGGAGCCGCCATGCTTGGACTGGAGTTCAGAGGGCGAATGCACTTAAGATATTTGAGTTTCAATAATTGCATTTATGTTATGTTAAGAATTGACTATTTTATTTAATTTGATATAATTGGATGAAAAATTATGGAACAACAGGTCATCCTGGTATGGAATGTGATGCGTAGAGATGAGCAAAATGTTAAGAAAGTTTTAAGTTTATGTATGGCCAGCCAAAATGACTCTACTCTGCCTGATGGAAAGCATAAGCAGAATCCAAGAGTGGAGGCCACCAAACTCATTGTGAACGCAGACAATGCAGCATGGCGACCCACACCATGGCGGCCTAATGATGCTTCTGCATCTTTTAGTCTAGTCAACAAGTATGGAACTTGTTGACTAGGGATTGGATGTTCCTTGTGTCCGTTTCATGTATGTTTGTAAAGTCCCCCGCGACACAGGATTTATTCCTAGTGCGGGAGTTGTCTTTTAAATAGAAAAACAAAAAAATAGAGACTATTTGGGCCTCCGGTCTCGCACTCACCAACGAAACACGACAGCACGAATGCTGTCATTTTACGTTAATTTTCTGTGCGAGGGTAGTAGAGAGTTCATCGTGAGCTATCCCTATTAGTTTGCCTAGTGGTTTACGCTACGCCGCTTTCTACTGTGCCAAGTGTTGTGGGTTCAAATCCCACATTGGACACCACTTTTTCTGATCCACAAATTGTTGTTCTGAGTCTGGGTGTTCTTTGTGTCCGTTTCATATATTTTTGTTAAGTTCACAGCGTATGTAGCGGGGGACTTTGGATGTAAGTATATTCCTAATGCGGGATTAGCCTTACATAAAAAAGAGGTGTTAAATTATTAGGAAGGGGTAGCTATCTGCTGATAGTAATCGACACAATAATGTCATCAACATCCAACGTAATCTGTAATCTGCTAGCTTGCTAAAGAGCGTTTTGTTTCATTCTAATTCTACTTTTAAAATGTGAACATGAAAATATATATATTTAACTATACTCTGCGCTGAGGCTGAAGCAATGTGCGGGTGACAGTTGCCTGTACGACGTTGACATCAATTTACTATTAATTTATAGTTAATAATGATTTAATATATTGCGAATGTGGTACAGCTGAAATACTAAGTCATAATTTGTAAATCGCGGCAACTTTCAAGAGTGAAATGAAATGTTACTGAAACTGTCACCCGCACTATGCTACAGCGCGAAGAGTATAGTTATGAGTCAAATACAATTTTGCCTTTTTTCCTCTTCATATTAATTACTTATTTAAATACATAATTCATTGTAATCCTAAAATATTCCAAACAAAAAACAGTTAACATCAATTTTTAATCAAAACGTTTTAAGTACTACATTACAAAGTGAATTTGAATATATTCTCTACTAGTTTGGGCGCTCGCCCACGGCGACTTTTTGCAGCGCTGCAGCAGCGAGGCTGTCGCGCATTCGCATCAATACAGTCGCGATGCGGTCGCGCTGCAAACGCCACCTTTCCTCCATTCTTCCCCCGATGTCGTCCGACACGCGCGCGCTTTGCATCGATATAGTCGCGATGCTGTAGCGCGTCAGTAGATTCTAGGTACTAAGGGCGCTCGCCCATGGTGGCTTTTTCCTAGGTCCTAGACGATCGAACTTTGCTCAGTTTTTATTGGATATTTTTTCTAAAAATGAATCCTAGCTAGATCGATTTATCACCCCTGATACGGCCTTTTTTTTTCTTGCGTAAATCCCCTCGGATACCACTTCCTGGTGGCATGTCGAACTTGAACCGACTAAACCCGCACGCCGTCTCGGGGACTAGAAGCCGGGGAACCCCCGAAACCCCCTGCATACTAAATTTCATGAAAATCGTTGTAGCCGTTTCCGAGATTCAGATTATATTTATACAAGAAATGCTCGAGGTATTATATACATTTATCAAATTTGCCTCTTTGCCTCTTCAAGTATTGTCAGTACATTGATGACTTAATATGGAAACCGTTAATATCAATTATTGAAGTGTACCTATTTTTTGTTAGGCATATTTTTACTTGTACAATAACATATGTATTAAATTTATACTAGTGAATGGTAGCTTCTGAATTAAAATTGAAATTTGAATTTTAAATTTGAAACATTAAATGGCGTCTCGCCGGTCTCGCCCACATACATGACGACTTAATATTGTGGTACACTAACAGGTGGGTGTTGGTACCTAATCGCTTCTCTGTTTTCTCTTTTGCAGTCCCGTGGTTGGGAGTTTTTTTACCTACCACGTAGTCAAATCTAAATGTATTTTATAGTACTGGAAGAAGGCGCTCTATGGTATTCATGGTATCCCTTATGGAGGCCCAATGATGCAGAAGCATCACTAGGCCTACATGGTGTGGGTCACCATGCTGCATTGTCACATTGTCTGCATTCGCAATGAGTATGGTGACCACCACTGCTTTCCATCAGGCAGAGTAGAGTCATTTAGGCAGGGCCATAAATAAAAAAAACTAGGTATTAGATACAATTATGAACCCATTTTATACAAAACTAGCTGAGTCCCGCGGTGTTACCCGCGGTTACTGACTTACCGCGGGGCGAAGCTAGTCAACTGAAAGTAGCCTAAGTTACTCCTTATATCATCAGCTACCTATTAGGGAAAGTCCCGTCAAAATCGGTCCAGCCGTTCTAGAGATCAGCCGGAACAAACAAGACAGACAGGTAGACAGACGGACAGACAGACAGACGAAAATTTAAAAAAATGTTATTTTGGTGTAGGTATGTACCATGTATACACACATATACATTTAGTAAAAAGCGGTTATTTTATTATTACAAACAGACACTCCAATTTTATTTATTTGTATAGATTTAACCCTCTCTTGAGAGGAGACCCGAACCTAGCAGTGGGACATTATGGGTTGTTCATGATACAAATGAACATGCGAGTAATCAGAATATGAGTATATGTGTAAGACTTTTCACACAGGGCAACTACCACACAACTTCAAGCTATATATTTTTTCAACTAAATCTTCTCAAAAAAGAACCATCGTCTTTGTTTTAACTGTATTACATAAAATGTGTATTTTACAACTTTCACCATTTTACTTAAAGCCAATCATCATCGAACCTTATTTTTATTGGTTTCGTTTCGAAAGTTCCATATCCATCAACAGATACCATGACGTTTGGTATCAGAAAAAAATACAGTCTTGTCCCCATCGAGATAACGAGAACGATTCATTTTTAAACTAATGAATAATAACAACATCCTATATCTTAAAAAGTTATTTTTATTATATACAGAGTGACTCGCTAACCCGTCGACGGCGAGACCGGTCTCAACGCCCAATCTTAAATCGATGTTCTCTAAATTCGAAAAAGTTGATGGGCCGACGAACCGGCCCGGACCGGTTTTAACCGGTTGTAGTGTAATAGCTAATACACTCGGTAAAGTAATAATTGTTAAAACGACTTATGTGGCATTACAAGGTTTTAATACCAACTAAATTACTCGTGTTATAAATGCTCTAGTAATTTCATATTGATATAATTTTATACATGAATATTGAATAGTATTAAAAGTTAATTTAAAAGGTAATCTATACTTAATATTATAAACGCGAAAGTTTGTAAGTATGGAGGGTTGGATGGATGGATGGATGTTTGTAACTCTTTCACGCAAAAACTACTGAACGGATTTGGATGAAACCTTACAGTAATATACACACATCAAAAGTGTCTAGGGATCAAGCATTTTAATGCGGATTTCTTGAGATTGAGATGTGGCTTTGGCCCTGGCCTGCTCAGTCGCCAGACTTGAACCCGATTGAGCATGCATGGGATATGCTACAGAGAAGAGCTCTGCCGAATATGGAGGGTATCCAGTCGCAAGAAGACCTTTTTTTGTTGTTGCAACGAACATGGGCGGCCATTCCACAGCGTGATTTGGATGAACTCATTTTGAGTATGCCAAACCGATGTTCTTGTGTTAGTGTTCGCGGTAGAAACACGGATTATTAATTGTTTAAGTTACCTAATAAAATTTTAAAGAAAACTGTTATTTTAGTCTTTTTTTCGAACTTTAATGTTAGTGGTTCAAATGTCAAAAATCCTTCTATTAGGAAAATGGCAAATTTCTTTATTAATGCAAAGGTGACTTGGTTTATCGTTACTGTGACAAACGAAAACACTTTATTTGATGAATCCTTAAAGAAAATTTTAATTAATATCAATCAGGAGAAAAGTTATTGCAAAAATATATGTTGATCCCTAGACACATATGTTGATCCCTAGACACTTTTGATGTGTGTAGCTTATACATCAGAATAACACAAAGGCTACTATTTGCCGCGATAACCTACATACACGCGGGCGGAGCTGCGAGCAAAACCTAGTATACTCTAAAAGGTAGTCATAAAATCTCGTATATATACATAGTCACTTTTAATATTCACAGATATTTTGTTCTTTTTTTAGCCACTCTTTTTTACAATAACGTAATTAAACATTGGTATTGAATGTCATTATTTTTCCACAAATTTATTGTCTTTACTTTGAGAATATAAGTAGATCCAAGAAAGCATACATAAGCGATAACCAGTTTTGAGTTCGACAGGTTCACAAACGTGATCTTTAAAAGTGTAAAATACGCCAGTTTACACACAAAAGTTTGTCAAATATCCGACAATTTGTTACACGGAACACGCAAAGGAATATGTGCTTTAAAATTATGTAATACTAAGTTTATATTACAATTACTATATAAATTAACGTATCCATAGTCTAATACACAGCCATTGTAACATATAGATACATACATTAAAATTCTTAATTTTAATTGTCAATACTAAATCATGCGAGTAGATTTATTTACGTGTATCGTAAATCAAGCTTGGGTGTGTCCCATTACTTATTTCATCATTGAAGAAACTACCATTTAATCTTGTACACTGATAGCCAAATAACATATTGTTTATTACATTTAAATATTTTAATACTTCCTTTTGCCCGCGGCTTTTCTTATATTTATGTAGATTTGGCTATCAATTAAGACATGCCTCAATGTGTAACTGGCTGTGAATGAATACAAAAAATCTTTACAGAAACGTGCTGCTGCATCTATAATTGTTGAATTTAGTTTGATTTAAATTATAGTTTTTTTTTATATATACGGTTTTGTTTCGATATATTATTGAGTAACTTTAGATCAACACGTTTCCTCGTAGTATTAAAGAATTTCACGATCAGTTGAGATTCTATTTCGGAAAAGAAAAAACGGTATTTGGTTAGAATACAAATGAATCTAATAAGTATTACATGATTAAAATATTGTGTTATTTGATGAAAATTTCACTAGCTTAGCATGTCAGTTACTTATTACTATTACTGAAAAATCCTAGCTTTTTAAGTAAATATTACTAAAAATGTAATACTCATCAAGGAAACATCACAAGTAACAATATACTATTCTGTCTGTCTAAACTCGTATACGAAAAAAAAAACCAAAAATGTGGGTTGACTAGAAAACCTCTTCTTTTTATTAAAAACTTAAACGTAGTCATGTAGTAGTCAATTTTCTAAGCACTCTAAACTAAACAACTAATCTCTTTAACAAGATAACCCCCAAAAATCTTTGTGAACATTTTCTAGACAGTTCTATCGTTTTGACAGTTACAGTATGACTGTAATCTAGTCACAGCTGAATAAGTGTCTACTTGGCTAGTGTGTCTTTCCGTACCATCATTAACACCTCTCCTGTTATTAAGATATGAATAAAAAAAGATTTTTTTTAATCCTTTAAGCATTCAAAAATAAACGCTTAGCAATTATTACAGGGAGGTCACAGGAAATTGTATTAAAACCGACGCAGATGTATAAAACTATAACAATACATAATTGTTTATATGCAAATTACTTTTAACAATATAAAACACTCTCAAATCATAACGAGTAGCCAATAAAAATCTTGTAAAAAAGAGCAGATGTGCAACTCAAAACAAAAAAGAAACTTTCATTTATATAATGACAATTATTTTTTTCATTAAGAAAAAACTTTACCCTACCGCGGTATTTTTTCTAAGTTACCCAAAACTAAGATGAAAAAATGTGGGGTCATATTAACAAACGTGTATGCAAATGCGCAAGAGAATCCGTGCACGAAATATGGATTTAAAACACAACTGCAGCACAAGGGTTAATTTTAGGGTTGTATGGCGCAAGTTTTTTTGCAGCGAAAATAAAAAAACTTGCTCTAACAACGAAATAATAGTTTTATCATTTTATTATTATTTTTCTATTATTAAATAGTTATAAGATAATTTATATCTATCATTTTTGCATACGTTTAATTCAAGCTGCATTTGAAGAGCAGGAAAAGAAAAATGATTGTGGTGTAATATATGCAGTCAGCACACGTGAGGCTTTTGGTATTTAAACGTCGAGGACATTCTTTAGCGTCATGCAAGAACAGTAGTGCTCATACTACTGCATGGTCATACCAAATGAGTCGACATCATAATATTATGTAGTTAATATAATAAAAGGCGCATCTCGTTTTAATAAAAATGTTACTTCGTTTATAATTCTTTACATTTGGACACTCGGTCACTTTTTGTTGAAAGACGTTGTTGAAAATGATGCAGAAGCAACACTAGGCTGCCATGGTGTGGGTCACCATGCTGCATTGTTGTATTGTCTGCACAGGCAATGAGTATGGTGACTACCACTCTTGGATTCTGCTTATGCTTTCCATCAGGCAAAGTAGAGTCACTTTGGCAGGCGCATGTATAAAAAAAAATACTGGCCATGAAAATAAAATTAATTTTAGCTCTAAGATTATTTTTTTAACGAGAAATAGCAGTGTGAATGTATCATGTAATATGATGGCACTTACCCGTGTTCAAAATAGTACCGAGATTCAAAGATGAACAATATTTTTAACCGACTTCAAAAAAAGGAGGAGATTCTCAATTCGACTGTTTGGTAGGTTTTGCATGGTAGGGCTGGCACGACTGGATGCATAAAGCAACAGGCCTTTGGCCTTTGTCCAACAGTGCAACGGATTGATAAATGAATGTTGATATAATTTATCAAGGATCGAAAGTGTTGTGTTGCTGCGCACCGGTAACAGCAGTTTTAGGGTTAACTGCCAAATAAATCCTAGTAAACCACTAGTACTTATGTAACGGGCACTATTTTTTTTATCTATCCATATCCTTTTCACCCCACGCTCCTCAGCACATCCGTAAAAGATCGGTGCATTATTATGCAGCCAAGTTACAATGAGAGGACATTCGATCAAGTTTGTATCTAATAGTGCGTGTGTTTTAGGGTTCCGTGCCAGAGGCAAAAAACGGAACCCTTATCTATAGATTCGTCATGTCTGTCTGTCTGTCCGTCCGTATGTCACAGCCACTTTTTTCCGAAACTATAAGAATATTATAATGTTGAAACTTGGTAAATAGATGTATTCTGTGAACCGCATCAAGATTTTCACACAAAAATAGAAAAAAAACAAAAAAAATTGGGGGTCCCCATACATAGAAGAGAAACTCAAAAATTTTTTTTCATCAAACCCATACATGTGGGGTATCTATGGATAGGTCTTCAAAAATGATATAGAGGTTTCTATTATCATTTTTTTCTAAACTGAATAGTTTGCGCAAGAGACACTTCCAAAGTGGTAAAATGTGTGTGTCCCTCCTGTAAGTTCTAAAATAAGAGAATGATAAAACTAAAAAAAATACATAATGTACATTACCATGTAAACTTCCACCGAAAATTGGTTTGAACGAAATCTAGTAAGTAGTTTTTTTTTAATACGTCATAAATCGTAAACTGCAATTAACCTTTCATTCAATGAACACAAATATAAAAATATAAAATAAAAATTACATTATGTTACTTGCTGCTGCGGAACTTTTCATGGGCGAGTCCGACTCGCACTTGGCTTTTTTTATTATATTTGACTATAAGCATTTAAATATAAAGTTAAGTTGAAAAATGTGTTGAACTTTTTGATCACAAGGAATTTTTTATTTTTGTTAAGCTCTCTTCTGTTTTTTGTTAATCTTATTAGATTCTAATTTAAAAATTAATACAATTGTGAAGACATCAAAAATATGTTTTTTTTTTCCTCTTTTTAAAATGATGTAGAATTTATCTTTGTATAATAATTAAATCTTAGAGTGGTATGAGATTTGGGGCGCTTTCCTTAGATGGTCTTTATTTTGTTCTATGATTTTGGCAACTGAGTCTCCGTATTATTTCTCTGGTCGTAAACATCCACAAAAAAAAAAATTCAAAAATTTCAAGTAGTTTTGACAAAGTACGGTGGTACGGTATTACTTTTTGTTGTTTTATCAAGGAGGAAAGAAAAAACATTATTATTAACGTGAAGACAACACAACAACCCTTTAATATTTTATTTGAACAATATGACCCGGAGAACCTATCAATATTTGACAATCAAGTGTAAATGTTTAGGGTTCCGTACCTCAAAAGGAAAAAAACGAAACCCTTATAACTTTGTTGTCCGTCTGCCTGTCAAGACCAATTTTCTCAGGAACGCGTAGAGGTATCAACCTGAAATTCATATCAAATACTTAAGTCTACTGTCCCTTGGAACTGTGAAAAAAAAAAATCTCTAAGCCGAGTGCACGAGTCCGACTTGCACTTGGTCGGATCTTTAATTTCAAAAAGACAATAGACATCAATGTTTCAAAGCTAGAAAAGTTTGTATTGAAAATTAAATTGTCGTTTTTAGTATTTTCCGTAACTTATTATTTATGTTTCTTATCGTTTAAACCTGCACTGAACTTACACAAATATTTGGAGATCAAAATTAGTCAAATCGGTCCAGCCATTCTCGAGTTTTAACTAGATTAACGAACAGCAATTCATTTATATGTATACTAGTTTTTGCTCGCGTCTCCGTCCGCGTGTATGTCGGTTATCGCAGCAAATAGTAGCCTATGTGTTATTCTGATAAGCTATATTACTGTAAAGTTTCGTCCAAATCCGTTCAGTAGTTTTTGCGTGAAAGAGTAACAAACATCCATCCATCCATCCTTCCATACTTAAAAACTTTCGCGTTTATAATATCAGTATAGATATAAGGAAAATATGAAGACCTACGGGTTTCAAGAGTGAATTTCTCACTTTCCACGTCATTCACCTGCTATTTCCTTATAGCCAATATTACAAAGTAAAACTACTTTCATCACCCGACTTGTTTTGCGGCAAAATGACATACTCTCAATAATATTCCATCACATAATGATTCAACATCGCAAGATGGCAAATTACACATAATCGAGCGAGAAACTTCAGAGAATACCTTACCAGTTACAATATGAGGAAAATGTTGTGTTGCTGTTAAATGTTGAAATTGTCGAAGGTTGAAAATGACTAATAAATTAATATTTTGGACACGTGCTACAACGCCATCTAGCCAAACTAAGGAAAGATTGTACTATGGGTACCTGACAACTGATATTAACACAGATACCATAATATTTTTTTCTGTAAATATATACGTAGAAAACATCCAAACTCCGAAACAATTACATATCATACAAACATTTGGTTCGATGGAGATGTCCATATGTGATAGTAATCACTTACCATTAGGTGAGCGGTCTGCTAGTTCACCGTCCTCTAGGAACTTTAACAAAACCTTTTTAAAAATAAAAATAATTCTTTTCTTTATTATTTATCTTAAGATTGGCAAACTGTGCCGATGTCGACAATTCTGCCAGTAGATGGAGATACGTGGGTTTTATGAACATACAAATAAAAGATACCGAAAATTAACACTTGACTGACTGTAGGGCTTTTTGATGAGGTTAGTACACTGAAACAAACAATATAAAAATACTTACGCACTTTACTTTGCTGGCATTTGCTGGCATTGGCTGGCATTATGTTATCTCTTAATGAAACTGTCAGTGGAAATCGCTCGTTCTTCAAAAGTTTCTTATCGAAAACGATGTTCGGTAGTTTGGTGATCACCAATTCAAATTGTTCCTTTTAGTAACGCATAAGTAATACACTTGAACGCGGGGCATAAGATAATGTAAAAAGTATTTATGTACTAACCTACTTTTTTAAAAGCCGTCAAAATTTGAAAAACCTACATATCATAAGTAGTAATGTTTACAAAACTAATGTGCCCTAGTGCTAGAAGCATTATTAGATTTGTATGCGAGTTAAACTTTCTTGGAAATAACAGTTTTAGCGACGATATGAATATACTTTTTTTAATATAAACTTATGTGTTCACACTATACAATAGTATACAATCCGTTCGTCATTAACAACACCACAGAGTAACAAAACCATAAAGATATTGTTTTTTTTTTAAATGGCAAACTGTGCCGATGTCGACAATTCTGCCAATGTCAAGTGGGATGGAAATACGTTAGATTTGTGAATAAAAAAATAAAATTTTGCAACAATCCAAAATTTTCAAAAATTAGCAGTAGATTTCGGGGCTTTTTGTTGTAGTTAGTAAAGTGAGATAAATAAAGAGTTACAACATATATATTTATTTATGTAGTATTTTAATTACAATTCTAACATTCAACAAACGTCAACAATTTTAATGACTAATCAATCACTTAAATAGGTTTGTTGACGGCTCTTTTAATGGCTTTAGATGAAGTTATTTTATGAGTTTTATAACCCACGAAATTCTCAAAAAAACAAAATTTTATATTTTTTGTTATAACTTAGCTCTTTAATAATTGACCTGTTTACTATATTTTTTACGGTTTAAATTTGAACCTTTGTATAATGGGTTTGTTTTATATCTGGCGTCTTGTCGTAACAACGCATTGTATTATTTAACTGCTACATAAATTAACGTTAATGACTCATAATACGTGTTTAATTGGATTTGATCTAATACTATTCTGATTCTTGAAGTTTAAATATACGTTTTAGTAGAACATTATATATATACTGCACTGAATAGTATATACTGCACGTTTGGCCTAGTGGTTTAACGGTCACCACGCCGTTTCCTACTTCGCCAAGTGTCGTGGGTTCAAATCCCACGTAGGACAACACTTTGTGTGATCCACAAAGTGTTGTCCTGAGTCTGGATGTTCTTTGTGTCCGTTTCATGTATGTTTGTAAAGTCCCCCGCGACACAAGATTTATTCCTAGTGCGGTAGTTGTCTTTAAAAAAAAAAAAAAATTACGAAATATTAGTAAGGATAAAATGCGTAGATAGATATATTCTTTAAAGAGGATTCGGAATTCTCGGAAATGGTTAGTCAAGTTGTAAATAAAGGTCCATGACCTTGACCTTTTCCTTGAAAAAGATACGAGGGCATATAAAAATTGGTACTTCTGTATAGAAGCTGTAATGCAGCAAGTCTGTATTGTGCTTGATTTGACATAGAAAAATTATAGCACATGTTCAATCAAATTTCGGCTAGGATACAATAACCCTTTTTGTAGACGGTTGCGTTCTCAGATGTCAGATACTCTGAGGGGGACTTGTACACATTTTTGCGACCAGGTCGCCAACCTATCGCCGACCGCACCAATTTATCTGCAACTGGAGGTCCTCTTTGTCTGGCAGTTTGCAGCTCCTTCGACGGCTGAAAAAATATATAATAAACCTAGCAGAAAATTATAAATTTAACGTTGCGTTGTTACCCGTAAAACATATCTAACTGCATGATAATGTATGCACTTAAAAGTTACTGCTAACTTTCTTTTTTAACCGACTTCAAAAAAGGAGGAGGTTCTCAATTCGACTGTATATGTTTTTTTATGTGTGTTCGCGGATAACTTTTTCGTTTAGGAAACAATTTTAATGATTCTTTTTTTAATGGAAAGGAGATATCCCAATGGTGGTACCATGATAAGGACACTAAGATCTGATGATGGCATCCAAGAGAAATCGAGTCGAACCTTGAAGTCGGTTTTTATTTTGTTAAAATTTTACTTGTTATAATTTTTAAATACCCACAATTAAGACGAATTTAACAACACATCTCAAACTCCAAAATCGATCAAACCGTCTAGGCCATATTGCACATGTACATAAATACAAAAATAAAACCTAATATAATAAATGCATAACCTCATTCCGGTGCAGTTGGGCAAAAAACAAGCTTAACGTTCCGCTAACTGTAAAGCGTTATCACGACATGAAGTCATTATTCATACATAATTATAACAAAACACCATTATTTTTTGTTTCCCTAATACTACTCGTATACACAATTATCTCTATTCTCAATTTTTTGTATATATCTTCAAATAACAAGTGGGCTCTGTAAAATGAGCAATTATTAACCGTTCTAATCAGTTTCAAATGTGTTTAAGGTCACTGCTCTACTCCTAAGGGACGTAGCGTGATATAACGCTGCTTATTCCTACTTCAATGAATACTTTCTTCAAGATAAAGATAATTATTCAAATTCGACTGATGGTTTCAGAGATTAGTGTGTTTTAACAACAAACAAAACTTTTCAGCTTTAATATTTTACTAAACTTCGATTAAGTGGGAGTGATGAAAAGATAACGCAAATTCGAAAATGTGCTTAAAACGCCAAAAAAAGTTATTAATCCTTCCTACTAATCACACTCCACACTAATATATAAAGGCGAAAGTTTGTGAGTGTGTATGTTTGTTACTTCTTCACGCAAAACTACTGAACGGATTTGGATGAAACTTTACAGTAATATAGCTTATACACAGAACACGATCTTGATCAGTTATCTGTGAGCTTATACATCCGAATAACACATAGGCTACTATTTGCAGCGATAACCGACATACACGCGGACGGAGTCGTGGCCAACAGCTAGTATCATATAAACCTATTTAAGTGTAAATGCATAGTATTTTCTTGAATGTTTTTTATAGGCAAAAACTAGTATTTTATAAAATTACTAGTTGTTGCCCGAGTTTCATCCAAATCCGTTCAGTCGTTTTTGCGTGAAAGAGTAACAAACATCCATCCATACTTACAAACTTTCGCGTTTATAATATTAGTAGGATAATCTATAACACAGAATAACTAATGTCTATACTATACTTATCTATCTATATATACTTATAATAAAAATGTAACAGGTCCAATTCTGTACATTAAAGATATTTTGAAAAATATATTTGGAGAGCTCTCTATAATCGATACTGAAGCCAAAACTGTCATTTTTTTCATTTTTGTCTGTCTGTCTGTATCTTGGCCGCGCATCACGCCGAAACTACTGACGGATTCAAATGAAACTTGGCATGACTTGAGTTCATACTACGAGGTAGGACATAGGATTCTTTTTACCCCGAAATTGAGCACGGTTTCCTGGAGAGGGGGAATGAAAGTCAAAATATGTACTTAGTTGTAAATCAAATTAACATAGTCCGATTTCATTCATATTTTTTTTGCTGGAAAGACAAAAAATAAAAGATAACGGGAAAATTGTTTTTTTTTCTTGTCCGCGACGAGACAGATACGAAGTTCGCCGGGCCAGCTAGTAAAATTATAAAATGTTTTAACTTTTTTTTAAAATATATGATATACTAGCTGACCCACGCAACCTCGTATACGTCTTCCATTGCCTGTAGCGTAATAATTTTCCCCCGTTTTTGTAACATTCTTCACTGGTGCTCCGCTCCTATTGGTCTTATGATGACGGCGTGATGATATAGCAGATGTAGCCTATAGCCTTCCTCGATAAATGGGCTATCTGACACTAAAATAATATACAGACAGTAACTATAGATACAGATAAATGATTTACCTTTTTAGTTAAGTCATTAGTGTCAAACTCATTATTTAATTTTTTTTTTATTAATAGATTGCTTCTAGACGATCTATATTTGTTCTGTACAAGATTATGTATGTCTTTTAATCTTTATTGCTTGATTTTTATCTAACGTTATGACTGGTTATATTATGTCCATGTTATATTGACTGCGTAGGTTAAAATATGCACAACTCTCCAATTGATAGTTCGAGAATTTAAAACCGTCTTTTTTGATAAAATCTAAATTATTTTTTAATCTTTCAAACGTATTTTTTTAATTGGAATACAAATTTGATGGGAGGTAATTTAAAAATAATAAAATGATTGTAGCTATTTAAGAATCATATCAAAACCGATGCTCATTGGATTAAAGAGTATAAAATCAAATATCATATCTATTAATGAAATATTAAGGGATGACAGATATTGATGTTTTTCTTTTATCAATTTGCCTATCCTGTCTGTCACTGTCATTTTTTTATATTAAAATTTAATAATTATAACCATTTTTAAATCAATATTATCATATTCCTTGTAAAACAGCTACACTATTAAACAGTTTTTAAACACGTAGGTTATAATAAATATCTACCATTTTGATAAATTTATACCTATTATAATCAGTAAATATTGTAAATAACCAAACTAAATCCATAAAAACAAATATTACTTATGATAAATTATTTTCTAATAAGAAAACTTATTAGACTATATTGACTACCTCTATGGTCATATTCGATTCTTCTTATGTGACGTAGGTTACGTGGCATAAGATTTGGCAATGACTAGAAAAAAATTCGTGTTCGATTTTCAAAAATTCAAATTGTGTCTCACACATACCTCAATAAAGGTATTTGTCCTACCACTATCCAATTGCACCCCTATAAGAACACGTTAAAAAGCGCCCGCATCAATGAAACTCCATAAAGGTTAGTGCACACTGAGCGTCTATTGTTTTAAAACTTTTTGAGTGTACAAGAACAATGGTCTAATTGTTTTTGGCGCCCCGCGTAGTGTTATAGAAAAAGAGTTCTTTATGCAAATCAATTTTGAACGAATTATTATTTTTAATTGATGCGGGCTGTGCACGTGTGCACTCCGCTTTACATTTTGGGACGATGTTTTATAAATTAAATAAACAATTTGTTATAATAATACTGTAGTTTGAAGATTAAATATTACATTTAGAATTGAAAGCATAACGATTTTTGCTTACATATTTATAAGTAAATTAAAAATATATATAAATTTTGTCTATCCAAATGCAAATTTTATCTTAGATAACATCAAAAAGTATATTACTGTTTCCGCCCGGGATCGAACCGGGGGCCTTGTGCGTGTGAAGCACACGTGATAACCGCTACACTACGGAAACATGTCTCACGTGCTCCAATTTTAATTTCATTATCGACACGGTACAATTATACGTAATAAGACGAATGTCCTTATCACTTCATAATAATAATGTCGTAAATCTCCCGTATCTAGGTTAAACTTACTCTTATCTGCTTCTATAAATAATGAGGAATTGATGTTTTTGTCTATCAAATTCACATTAATAGCCAATTATGACCAAGTGTGGAAGGTTTAATGAACAACAACTTGTAAATAATTATTGTTGTGATTAGTTTGAATTGGTAATAAATAATAATAATTAGAAATATATGGGCCATAAGGGGTCATAGATATCTGTGTTATATCAATGTGACCGATGTTTCTGATAATTCTTTTTATTCCTTTTACTCCGAGTCGAATTTACAAACTGGAGTTGTGACAAATATTTGACAAGTGGGTAGGTACCAGCGTTGCCAGATTATTTTTAGTCAAATCGGGATTTTGAGATTTTATAGTGAAAAAAGCGGGATTCTTTCGTCGAAAGCGGGACAAAGTAAAAAAACGTATCGCATCTAATTACAAATTATGACATTTGAGTATTAAGACTTTTAATACTCATAAATGTCGTAATTTGTTAATTTAAGAATGACCAAAAAAAAGGTCATTCGCCATATTTTGTTTTCTTGCTACGTGCTGCATCATCCCTCTTCCCTAATTCGTGGAAGACCTACCTAGAGTGAGTAGACCTTAGAGTATACATAAGCGAGTAGACCTATCTGTAATGTAATGATGGCATTTTTATTTTTTATTGCCTGCCAATGTAATTGACGATAAAGCACTACGGCTAACTTCACTTTGGGCCCGCGTCCGGCCAGTTATAACCAAAAAGCGGGACATTACAATTTTGATTTAGAAAGTGGAACGTCCCGCCAAAATCGGGACGTCTGGCAACGCTGGTGAGTACCTATGCCATCTTTTTTTTATAGATATATATATATATTTTTTTATGTATGGCCCGCCAAAATGACTCTACTCTGCCTGATGGAAAGCATAAGCAGAATCCAAGAGTGGCGGTCACCATACTCACTGCGAATGCAGACAATGCAGTATGGCAACCCACACCATGGCGGCCTAGTGATGCTGCTGCATCTTTTAGTCCAGTCAACAAGTGGAACTTGTCGACTAGACTATTTGGGCCTCCGGTCTCGCACTCACCAACGACACCACAGCATGAACGCTGTCATTTTACGTTGATTTTCTGTGCGAACATTATTACAATCGAAATTAAACTTTTTAATAATTTTAGTATCAACGCAACCCTTTTCTTGAAAGCTGTCAATGGTAAAAGTATGTTACAAAATATTCTTAGAACTTTTTTGCTAGTAAAACGTGTGGTTTGAAGTGCTTTATATTACTAGCTGAGCCACGGAACCTCGATCGTGTCTCCTATTGCCCGTAGCGTAATACATTTTCCCCGTTTTTGAAACATTCTTCATTGGTGCTCCGCTCCTATTGGTCTTAGCATGATGATATATTATTTTAGCCTATAGCCTTCCTCGATAAATATACTATCCAACACTGAAATAATTTTTCAAATCGGACCAACGCCGTTCCTGAGATTATCGCGTTCAAACAAAAAAACAAACTCTTCAGCTTTACAATATTAGTATAGATATGTTTTACTGCATTAAAAAGTTGAAGTTTTTTACAACTATTAATAGGGCTCTGTCCTTACCTCTTTGAGACAAATTACAAGAATTGATGTGTTTTTAGGGTTCCGTACCCCAAAAAGAAAAAACGGAACCCTTTTAGGATCACTTTGTTGTCCGTCTGTCCGTCTGTCTGTCAAGACCCTTTTTTTATACGAAGTTTTCCAAGTAATTGCATTTTACAAGTTAGGCCTCTGTAACTCCTGAACTAACAAAGTTATCTAAGCTATTATAGATTTCCTTCAAAGTTCATCATAATATGAACTAACATCATGATTTTTTTCAGAACTACGGAACCCTAAAAAAATACAAGAACAAGCTGCTACGTATATGACCAGTTTCTTATTTAGAATTCGATACATTTACTCAATTAAAGGATTGAGTCTAGATTACATCCACCGAATTGTCACTATAATTATCTAACAGAATTAATCGCTAGCCGAATTCAATTAGCGAGAACTAAATGTCATTAACCCCAAAAAAACAGGTAGCAACGGCAATAAACATTGCAATATTAAATTGTATATTTACAATGCTACTGCACGGTCTTTTGAGTAATTACCTCGTGTGTTCGATCTTGGGACAACACTTTGTGTGATCCATAAATTGTTGTTCTGAGTCTGGGTGTTCTATGTGTCCGTTTCATATATTAGATCAACCTATCGTCGTTCACTGCTGAACAAAGGTCTTCCTTCACCCCTTCCTTTTTTTTTAACGTGTTGAAATCCCCTCGGACCGTCACCCCGCCGGCGCCGGGGCTTGCGGCGTTGCGGTGTGTCGGACTCGAACCGACTAAAACCACACGGTGTGCCACTCTGAGCCTGTGAAGGGAGGAATCCGGGAACTGCTGACATTAACACGTCCGGACCCCTCCCAGCGCATGCCCGCACAGAAGCGGGCACCCTCTACTGTTGTTGACTTCTTATTTAGGCGACGTTCGGCACACGCGAAACGTCGCCTCCTCGCGGGCGGCTAAGCTATCCCGATCTTGGCAGTCCGTATGCATCCGTTGCCAGTCCAGTTCTTCAAATCATCGTCTCAGTCTTTCGTTGCACAGGACGCCCCACACTATGATTGCCTACTTGGTAACTGTTTCGTGCACTTGTGTTTCACTCTAGCATATACATAAATGTCTATAAAAACCTCGCAACATCAAATGTATTCCTAGTGCGGATTTGTCTTTAAAATAATAATACAAAATTTTAACAAAATTTAACGCCCATACGAGAATATTGAGTTATTGGTTAATTTAACGCGCACATACTTAATGCAAATTGAAGACTTAAATGGTTTTCTTATGGATGACATGTCAGAACTGGACCAATTTAAAATGGGACCACATGGGAAGCACCAGCTTTCAAATAAAAAAGAATCATCAAAATCGGTTCACCCAGTCGAAAGTTATGAGGTAACAAACATAAAAAAAAACAGTCGAATCGAGAACCTCCTCTTTTTTTGAAGTCGGTTAAAAAGAACGTATCATTCGAATAAAGATGACGGAAATTGAACTAATCAATAAGTAATGTTTATTTTTAACCGACTTCCAAAAAGGAGGAGGTTCTATGTTCCACTGTATGTTTTTTTTGTTTTTTTTTTTTTTATGTATGTTCACCGATTACTCCGTCAGTTGTGGACCGATTTTGAATTTTTTTTTTGTATTCGAAGGAGTATGCTTCCGAGGTGGTCCCATTGCCAGCATATCAGGATCTGATGATGGGATCCCAGGGAAATCGAGGGAAACCCTCATTTTTTATAGGCACATACTATGTTTTTCGTATATTTTCTGAAGTTGCACCGGTATTTGCCAGACTTCAAACAGATTCTAGGTACCTAGCACACATTATAACACTACCATTTAAATGAATAAAGAATTAGGTATAGGCAATTTATGAAGAACCAGTTTATTTTACGCTTTAAGTGTTTTTTTGGCAGAGAGTTTTCGTTGGATGTTTTTTGGAAATCGTTTTTTTTTATAGTATATTGTCGTAGTCTTGTAGCCGGTTGAAGTCGATTATTAGTCGAATTCCGACAGTCGTTAAGATAACTGTTTATTGTTCTCTCAAGAAATGTTTCTATACAAAAATTTCATTTACGACTAAAAGTTACGTCACGTAGAGTTAGTAGTGCAGAGTGTACAATCATAATGAACATAAAACTGGCACGTAAATAATGAAATAAGTATTGGTGATAACTATATTTCAAATTAGCAGAGCCACGCTGAATTCAGCACGAACGGGCCGGCTCGACCGTCGCGGTACTACCTTCGCACTGAAGATTAACCTAACGTGATAGCATTCGTGCTGTCGTGTTTCGTTGGTGAGTGTGAGGGCCCAATGATGCAGAAGCATCTTAATAGGCCGCCATGGTGTGGGTCATCATGCTGCACTGTTGCATTGTCTGCATTCGCAATGAGTAGGGTGACAACCACTTTTGGATTCTGCTTATGCTTTCCATCACGTAGAGTAGAGTAGTCACTTTGGCTGGCCCATACATAAAACAAAAGATACAAAATAAATAAAATCGCTTATTTAAAGTGACTTCGCCAGTTTCTTAGCTATCTGTCATAGACATCAAGCTATATTTTAAGGACTGTAGTGACGCTCACTGGTACGAAGGATCATGTGGGTTCACTTTTCCACCCAGGATATAATTGTCTGATGAGTATTGTTATCTAAAACATAATAATGTATTTAGAAAAGTATTATTAAGTTAATCAGCAGTTTGGCAACTAATGCAGGCTTGTCCTGTTTTATAAATAAAAGATATTTAGCTTTTTTCAGTGTAGTGATTGGGAATATTCGAGATTACTGTTGTTGTGAAACGATAGTGTCACTGTAGACGTGGGCGTCGGTTTCAAGTTATGTCGTCGGATTTACTTCTAGCTGTCAGCCGTATCAAAATTAATCTATATCTGTATGGTAAGTCTAGTTCGATTCCCACTTAGGACTAATAATTTTGTGGTAGGGTGGGTAATATTGTCTAAAATATATACCTATAAAGAAATGCATAAGTAAGTTTGTCAATAGTTTGACTGCTAGTGCGAGTGGTGTCTCTGCTTTTTACCCGACTGCGAAAGAAGGAGGGTTATGTTTATGTGTGTATTTCTTTGGCACGCCCTAGAGCCTAAACGGCTTGTGATATTTTTATGTGAGTGGTGTCAATAGATTCGCCTTAGCCGTGAGAGTGACACTGGGTATATTAAAATAAAAAAAAACAAATTAAGGATTTTTGTCGCCAAAAAGTAATCTTAAAAAAATGTTTTCATAATACATCAAGTGTGATATCAAAATAAAGAATTTTTAACGGTAATTACGAATATATATATAGCTTATATGTTTTATTAAAAAAAGAACATAATTTATTGAAGATGAGAGATATTAACGCAGTCGGTTTTTTTTTAATAATTTTACTTGTCAGAATTTTACTATAATATTTTACTTTCTAACATACATTTATGACAGCCTGGCGACCAAACAAATTAGTTATAAAATACTTGAGGTTGTATGTACGAAGTCAAACTAATAAAAATATAATTAAAGAAACTAAAATAATTAAAGTATAATTAGTAACGAATGTCTTTGGATTTCTGTACAAGAACACTTTATTGCCGTCCCAATAAAATTGAAATCAGGTTTGATTGACTTGATTGCCAAGGTACTTGTTTAATTAAGCTATGTCATCGCTACAATATAAAAAAAAACTGCTAAGTGTGTAACGGACAACGTGCAGTAAGAGGTTCCGTAGTCATTTATAACCCATTTGTAGAAAGTAACAACGTAAGGATTTTTTTATTGCAAATGACAATCAAATGAATGTCCACTACTGAACTAAGGCCTCCCCTAGGAACACCAACCATCCCGGTCTTGGGAGGTCTGCATCCATCTGCTACCAGCCCCTTCAAGTCGTCGGTCCATCATGCTGCAGGGCGCCCTACACTAGGTTTGCCTAATCGCGGTTCTTATTTTAAGGATTTTGTATGTTACAAGAAATTCTCTAAGTTAAGAAATATTATATATTGGGTGACTATTAAACACCCTTAAAGTAATATTTAAATGTCTACCCTACCCTACGTCAAAGATTTTACAAAGTTTTTTATTAATTAAACTAAATATGTAATGTCATTTAAGTTACCTAAAAGTGGGCGGCTGAACATAACAAAAACTATGCTTAATGGTTCCTTGTTAGGGCTACGGAACTCTAAAACCACGAAGACATCTTTGATTAGTTTAAGTTAGTTTATTAGCCCAAATTAATATTATCTGTACAGCTGTCTACAACATAATTTGTCATTACACTAAAAACGACATATACATGTAGTTTCTTTAATATCAGTTATATAACTAATTGTAATCGTATCTCTTTTTTAACCGACTTCAAAAAAAGGAGGAGGTTTCTCAATTCGACCGTATATATATATTTTTTTTATGTGTGTTCGCGGATAACTTCGTCGTTTATGAACTGATTTTGATGATTCTTCTTTTGTTGGAAAGGAGATGTTCCGACGGTGGTACCATGACAAGAAAACTAGGATCTGATGATGGCATCCCAGAGAAATCAAGGGGAACCCTCATTTTTTTCAGGCACGTACTATGTTTTTCGTATCTTTTCTGAAGCTACTCCAGTATTTGCGTCTGGTAATCATCATTTAATGATGATGAGCTGATGATGAAAGGTACAACTCCTTAACGGTTAGGAGTTGGAGGATAAATCTTTAAATGTCATATGTATGTATGTTACCTTTAGTCGGCGCCAAGCCAAAATGTAAAAACGCGACGCGACGTCGTTGATGGTCGTCTTGAAATATAGCGAGTGTGGTAACTACTATTACATTTGGCTTGGGGCCGACTTCAAACAGATTTTAGGTACCTAGCACACAAAATAATACTACTATTTAAATGAATAAAGTATTAGGTATAGACAAGAATTGGCACATAGCAATTTATGAAGAGTCAGTTTATTTTACGCTTTTTAGTGTTTTTTGGCAGAGAGTTTTCGTTGGATGGTTTTTCAAAGTCGTTTTTTATAAAAAGTTTTTTAAAGTCTCTAGTCTGCCTAATGGAAAGCTTCAGTAGAAACAAGAGTGGGGGCCACCATACTCACTGTGAATGCAGACAATGCAGTATACCCATACTATGGCGGCCCAGTGAGATGCTTTTTCACGCCCCCGCTAAAGGGACCTGGGATTATAGTGGGGTGAAATATGTGAACTGGTAGTGAGTTCCAGATTTGGTTGCTGCTATAATCATAATGCATATAAATTATCATCTAAATTGGATGCCTACTATACGATAGCCATTATTTTGACTGTCAACTCTATATTTTTTTAAACGTTTAAGCTATGCATTCTAGAATTAAAGTCACTTGTACTTATTCCACTATTTTAATTTGCTTCAATCCTGACCGGTTTCACCGTATGAGTAAATCTAGGAGTAACCTTTGATAATGCGGTATGATGCGATGCAAGTAAGTTTAATTCTAGAATGTATTTTAACAAGTTCTTTCCATCAAGTGCCAACAATCGAGAGTATAAATTAGTATAAGCTATGCGTTTGTAGAAAGTTATGTGACATTGTAGATTATTTTTAAATTATTTTGGACATAAAATATGCGTCATGTTTTTTTAATACGTCAGTCCTGTGATTGGAGAAGCCACAGATAAAACAAGGACATCAATGTGTAAGTTTTGCACTGAGCATAAAGAGTCCTGCTTCGATACAAATGACCCGGTTCACTGACACTACGGACTCACAGCTATAGTTTCGTTACTCTTAACACAGCGAGTGACTTATTCTAACCCCCAGACACTGTTTTGATCCCGGATCCTTTAAGCGGGACGGGAAAAAGCATCTGACTTGACCACTATGGTGTGAGTCACCATACTGCATTGTTCACGTTCGCACTGAGGATGGTGGCCACCAGTCCTGGATTCTACTAATGCTTCCCATCAGGCAGAGTAGATTTCAAGAGCGGCAGTACTTATAATCATTATCATCAGGTGACGTAACTTCTCGTTAACCCTTCTTTCATCACATCAACAGCCTTTAATAATCCATTCCTGGAGATACATTGAAAGGTTCAGGGCTACTATACCACGCTGTTCCCACCGATTAAGGTAGCAAACTACCAGGACAACATCAATGCAAAGAGAAGGAAAATTAATAATCACAAATTTTAACAAAAAAAAAACCGACTTCAATCTGGACCAAATTTAAATGGGACCACACGGGAAGCACCAGCTTTCAAATAAAAAAAGAATCATCGAAATCGGTTAGCGTGATATTGAGTTATTCGTCAATTTGTCGCGCACATACTTAATGCAAATTGAAGACTTATATGGTTTTCTCATGGATGACATGTCAGAACAGAACCAAATTGAAGTGGGACCACATGGGAAGCACCAGCTTTGAAATAAAAAAAGAATCATCAAAATCGGTTCACCCAGTCGAAAGTTATGAGGTAACAAACATAAAAAAAATAAAAAATACAGTCGAATTGAGAACCTCCTCCTTTTTTTGAAGTCGGTTAAAAACAACTTCTTTCTAAGGAGAGGCCTATGTCCTGCAGTGGACTGTTAAATGCTGTTGATGTAATACCGCGCTGACCAGACAAGTTGGTACAGGGTTTGTGATTCAAGTTTTTTTTTGATGTCAAACATCTATAGGCGAGTTATACCTGGTTTTGCCGTGGCGAGTTGAAGTTGAAAAATTTAAAACCGCGGCGAAGCGTCGCGGTTTTAAATTTTTATTTTAATTTGTAACTTTTATTTGTATTTGTTTTGTTAATTGTATTTTTATTTGTATTTAATAAAAATGAATGTTAATGTAATAAACAGTCATTTTATTTTATACAAAACAATTTCGATGTTTCACATCTGGCAGTTTGACGGCTCACTTTTTTTAAAAAAGGTAATTCTGTGGTCGAATTCCACACAAAAATCTGTATATAACTTAACGGTGTCATTATTTGTGTGGCATGCAACGAAATGTGTCGCGTTATTATTTTAATCTTTTACGACGTTTCTGTCGACAACTTGTCACTACAAGTGAAACGGTAAAGCAAGTAGGGTAAACGTACGTGTTATCGGAATAACATATTATTAGAAAAGTTTTACAATAACGATTGAAACGAAAATATAAATAAAATTTCAAGTGTTTTAGTTTTAAATTCAACAACAATGATTAGTCACGTGAAATGTAAAGTTTTTTAATGTTAATTAATTTCTTAGGTATCTATCTACTAACTACAAGGTGGGCCAAAAGAAGTCATCCGATGTTGTTTGGCTCTCATTTTTTTTCTAAATGAAAATCTTCGATTCTGTTTTTTGATTATGTTTATTTGAACCTTTAGAATTTTATTGGTCAAGTCGAGAAGATGATATCGGCCAAATGGGCGCCGTCACAATTGATTGCTATACGGGCTTGTTTTATGGCATTTTTCATCACTTCGGCGAGAACTTCGGGCGACAGATTCTCGCACTCGTGACGAATGTTGTCCTTAAGGGCTTCTAGGGTCTCGGGCTTGTTCACGTAAACACGGTACTTCAAAAAACCCCACAAAAAAAAGTCTGGAACGGCGGTCTAAATCGGGCGATCTTGCGGGCCAGTGCAAATCGCCAAAACGAGAGATGAGGCGACCCGGGAACGCCGCCTTCAGAATATCGGTTGTGGCTCGGGCAGTGTTTGCCGTTGCTCCGTCCTGTTGGAACTCATGTCCTCCAGTCCTAATTCGTTCAATTGCGGCAGAAAAAAGTCGGTTAACATGGCCCTATAGCGCGCACCGTCCACTGTTGTCGTTTGACCAGCGGCGTCCTCGAAAAGAAATGGCCCGATGACTCCTCCAGCGTGAACAGCGCACCATGCAGTCACTTTGAGCGGGTGTAATGGCTTTTCGTGCATCACTCGTGGATTTTCGGTGCCCCAGAAGCGATAGTTTTGCTTGTTCACGTACCCGCTAAGGTGGAAATGAGCCTCATCGCTCATTATGATTTTGGTCGAAAAATCGTCCACTTCGTCCTCGAGATTGAGGATGGCTTGGGCGTAGGTTACACGCGTTTGGCGGTCGACATGCAGCAGCTGATGCACCGACTGGATTTTGTACGGGAACATGCGCAGGTCTTTGACTAAAATTCGCCTTAGGGACGACCGGCTGATGGCTAATTGCGAGGCACGGTGTCTGGTCGATGTTTCTGGCGACAGCTCGACATCCTCAGCTACAGCGGCGATATTTTCGGCAGAACGGGCGCTTCGGGGCCGGCCACTCTTGGCAGCGTCTCGTGTGGTCCCATACTCTTCAAGGTTGGTGGCCAAACGGCGCAGTGTTTGCGCAGTCGGTGCCGGACGACCGGGGAATCGGCGACGGAATTCGCGCTGCGCCAACACCACAGACGAATTGTTACCCAAAAGAATAGACACGATTATTCCGCGTTCTTGGGGAGTGTATCGCTCCATGGCTTTTCACTTGTATTCTACATCTGTCTAGTTTATAAATGTCAAAACAGATTTGACATTGGCCACCATTTGCAAAAATAAGAGCATCTTCCAATAGGATGATTTCTTTTGGCCCACCTGGTATTTACTGACCTCTGCAATACAGACCAACTGCAAAAACTTTGAAGGTCAAGTTTCAAATAGAAACAATTTCCTCAGATTTTTTGTTAAAATATGTAAATATTTCTGATATATTATCGTATGGAATATCAATTACTTCCTTGATTTTGTCCAACAATAAAATGAAGCCTGGGTATGCCATCCACAATCAGTTAAATTTTAATCTTGTTAGTTTGAAACTGAAAAATATTAAACATTACTATGTTTATCGGAATAACAAACATAAACGAAACAAGTTGAACTTGAGGCGTTTTGTAAATAAGAGTGTATTTAAACTATTTGCGCGACTAATTTGTGTTAATGTCGATTTTGTCAATTAATTTTGCCGACATGAAAGTAGCCTCATTAATATAGATCTATCTTTGTGCCAAATTTCATCCTGATCTGTTTAGCTGTTCTGACGTAATTGAGTCACAAACAACAGTTTGACTTTTATTTCATTAGAGTGTCACTTAGTGGTGAGATAAAAGTTAGAGGAAGGCGTCTCATAACTTATATTTGACCGAGATTCTGATAACCTTAAGTTCAGTTTAGGTTATTTATATCCCCTCTAGTAGAATAGAATGAATGATTGAGTTTTCCTTGTAACGATTTAATTATAGAACAATTTCAATAGTTACTTCGTCTATCACTGATTCACTGTAAAATGATGACAGTTTATTATTTAAAATGCGAACGGGAGGCGAAGAGGGGGTAGCATACAGAGAGCAGCAACGCACTTAGACTCTCAAGTGGCAGATGTACAAGGTTTGTGGTGATCACTTATTGTGAATTAACATGGTAGTTCCTTTGTCTCCTATGCCAATAAAAATATAAGCAATATCCATATTAATTGTTTCTTTACAAAATATACTGCCTCAGAGTACCTTTTTTAACACCTGTAAATGTTATACACTATTCTATTCTTAGTCAATGCACAGTGAAATGCAACTCCTCCTCTCGCATAATAGTGCTATGCCCGACTTCATTATTACTTATTTTTAAACCTGCTACCTTTAGAAATACATTATGGAATGCAATTGAATTGAAATGGTTATCAGAGCAACAATAAAATATGTAGCAAAATCGAGTCAATTGTAATACAACTGCCGATAAATGGTGCGTTTACCTCACTTCAATCGTGTCGATCTAAATGTCAACTATTTTATAGCCGTTGAGAGAGCTGCGTGTTATCGGGCTGGTCTGAATCTCCTAGCTTTTTTTGTTTAAGTGTGAAACATGTGTGGTCCGGCACATTCCTCATGATGTCATAAGTTTTAGTTGTTGTGGACCACAACTCACTGATTACTTTTGTGATAAACTTTTTATATAAAGAGTCTTGGCATAAGAACTATTTTTTAAAACTTTTTAACCGACGTCAAAGAGGGAGAAGGTTCTCAATTCGACTGTATTTTTTTAACACGCTTTTATTAGCTTGACCTGTATGTATGTAACAAAATCTTTGGACTTCATTTTCACCTACTTCTAGCAGTCTGATTAACTTGAAAATTTGCCGGTGCTTACTGAAAATATTTCAATAATGTCTCCCCACGCTTTTTACATTAAAATTATTTCTACTTTTTAGTTTGATTGCTATTAATGCGTGTTTTTACTTTTTTAAACTTTAATTTTTTTTCTACTTTGTAACCCCCGACCAAAAAGAGGGGTGTTATAAGTTTCACGGGTCTGTCTGTCTGTCTGTGGCACCGTAGCTCCCGAACGGATGAAGCGATTTCAATTTAGTTTTTTTTTGTATGAAAGGTGAGTTACGTGCGAGTGTTCTTAGATATGTTTCACGAAAATCGGTTGAGCCGTTTAAAAGTTATGGGGGTGAAAGTGGGGAAGAGTAACCGAATGTCTGCAAAAATATCATCGAGTGGGGGTCTCAAATGAAGCGCAAAACGTGTTTTTTACTTTTTAAAGGGAACTCAGGTTATTATGTCGGGGGTTTTTTATAATTTTGAGAATTTATAATATTATAAATTATTAGTAGTTTGGTATATTTACTGTTGGGGAGGATTATTTGCAGAGAATTATACACAGTGGTAACTTGGAAATACAGAATATATTAATAAAATAATACCTAAGTAAAAACACAAACACTTCAAGCAGACATAGGAATATAAGTGACATATTCTAAAAAAAAAAAACCGACTTCCAAAAACATCCAACGAAAACTCTCTGTCAAAAAACACTTAAAAGCGTAAAATAAACTGGTTCTTCATAAATTGCCTATACCTAATTCTTTATTCATTTAAATAGTAGTATTATAATGGGTGCTAGGTACCTAAAATCTGTTTGAAGTCGGTGCCAAGTGACTATCGCTTAGACTTTTGTAATTGTTCGTTTGTATTATTTTTAGCTTAGCACCGACTTCAAACAGATTTTAGGTACCTAGCACCCATTATAATACTACTATTTAAATGAATAAAGAATTAGGTATAGGCAATTTATGAAGAACCAGTTTATTTTACGCTTTTAAGTGTTTTTTGACAGAGAGTTTTCGTTGGATGTTTTTGGAAGTCGGTTTTTTTTTTTTTTATAAAAAGTTTTTATTTTACAGTTTTTAGTGCAAACAATCGTAGGTAAGTAGTAAGTTGAATTATTTCATCAAATTTCATCATCAAGAATACAAATTAAGGTACGTGTAATATTAAAATCATCCTCTAATCCCTAACTGTTGAAGAGTTTAATCTTCTATCATCAGCTCACCTAAATAGCTTGAAAGTATACGACTGAAGGTCTTTAGATACGTATGAAATTGAAAGAATTATTCTCCAACTCCTAACCGTTGAGGAGTTGTACCTTCCACCTTCCATCATCAGCTTACCTAAATAATTTGTAAGGATACGACTAAAGGTAACTTATATACATATGATATTTAAAGATTTATCCTCCAACTCCTAACCGTTAAGGAGTGGTACCTTACATCATCAGCTCATCATCATAAAATGATGACTACCAGACGCAAATACCGGTGTACCTTCAGAAAATATACGAAAAACATAGTATGTGCCTATAAAAAATGAGGGTTTCCCTCGATTTCCCTGGGATCCCATCATCAGATCCTGATATGCTGGCAATGGGACCACCACGGAAGCATACCCTGTCGAATACAAAAAAAAATTTCAAAATCGGTCCACAACTGACGGAGTAATCAGGTAACATACATAAAAAAAAAAAAAAAATACATACAGTGGAACATAGAACCTCCTCCTTTTTGGAAGTCGGTTAAAAATATATTCAAACTGAAAAGATGTTCTTAATTCATACGACCATGAAGGTGATATATCTTCAACATTTACAAAAGCGTGTTTGTTTAGTTTTTTACAACTATTTTTTTATTATAAGTTTGTTACCAATATTACCTTGAATCGATTTTGATGCTTCCTTTTTTATTTGAAAGCTGGTGCTTCCCGTCTGGTCCCATTTCAATTTGGCCCAGTTCTTGAAGTCGGTTTTTTTGTTAAAATTTTAGATTATTTTACGGATTAATGTAAGTACCGTTTTCTTAACTGCTGATAATTTTCAGGATGATTGATTTAGTAGTTATGGCGCGAAAGTCTAAAAATAAAATCAAGCATTTTAAGCAACAGCAACAGTAAGTGAAAGAGAAATATCTAATTATTATTTATTTGTCTATTTGTTTGTTCGAACACGATGTAGATAATACTTAATTACTTCAGTTTTTAAATACCATACCATAGACCGATAGTTATCACTATCTGTATCATTATCACTACATATACTATAGTTAACTTTTCGTAAATATTGTATTTTATTTTTATGTACCTAAGTAATTAAAATTTTTAGGAAATAATATATTATTCAACACAGAAAATAAATAAATCATTTTAAAGTTTCCCCTTATGCAGACAGCTCATGCCTCTAGACGAGAAGAAGGTTTTAAGGAGATTTTTAATAAAGTAAAAAATTAAAAAAAAGACTATTTGTAATACACTAATACCACACACGCACATATACACAAATGCACTAACTCACACACGCACCATACGCACACACTCAAACACGCACGACACACACGCGCACACACGCATAGTATCGCACCACAATTTATCGACCGACTAAACTGAGCTGGTGTGAATCCTAAAGTCCTGAAATACAGGTCGACCTAGTTTAAGCTCCAGTCCACCGCAACCTACAAATGTTGTCTCTGTACAAATTTCATTGATATTGTACAACTAGTTGTTGCCCGCGGCTCCGCCCGCGTATATGTCGGTTATCGCGGCAAATTGTAGCCTATGTGTTATTCAGATGTATAAGCTATATTACTGTAAAGTTTCATCCAGATCCGTTTAGTCGTTTTTGCGTGAAAGAGTAACAAACATCCATCCATCCATCCATCCATACTCACAAACTTTCGCGTTTATAATATTAGTATAGAAATATATGTGTACTTTGTGGTGGAAATAAACATATTTTAGTTATTATTATTTTATAATTAACTACTATATTCCGAAAAGTTTTATAGAAATCAGAATATTATTAGTTCATTCAATACAATCAAACAACATGTTTTAACATAACTTTACTGTTTAACCGCAAATATTAACAAGTCGTTATAAATTGTTAGTTATTATAATTATCGTAAAATAATAATCATCAATTATAAAATGAACCATTTCACGTCTATAGCGCTGTTAACAGTGCCGTCTTTACCATAAGGGCACACGGGGCCAGTGCCCAGGGCCCCCATCGTAAGGGGGGCCCCGAGGAACCGACAACTTTGTCTCAGACATTATGTTCTCGTTATAATTTGCGTACACATAAAAAAAATTCACAAAAAAATATAGTACACTAGCGTGGAATCAGCTCGAACAATTCCTCGGAGCACTCCCCATAGTAAATGCGGTAGAAGATGCAAAACGAAGCCACATCTCTACGCAGCGCCAAAGAGACGAGCCGAATTGAAGATTCCTGGCAGTCGACGATTCGTGTCGTTCTCCGTTGAATGCGGTCCAGAGGGAGGAGCTGGTACTGGGGTGCCCCCACCCAAAGATGAGGACAGTATTCCATATGTGGCCGAACCTGCGCCTTATAAAGCAGAAGGCGGTGGGCCGGAGTGAAATACTGTCTCGATCTGTTGAGCACGCCAAGCTTTTCCGAGGCCAATTTGGCCTTATCCTCCAAATGGCCAAGGAACTGGACTTCGCTCGATATCTCGACACCAAGCATTCGAATATTGGCTGAGGCAGATAGGGGAGTGTCTTCAAACCGAGGGCATACGACCCACGGCAGTTTTTTTGCGGTGAACGCGCAAATTTGTGTCTTTGTGGGGTTAAAGTGGACTAAATTGAGTCTATCCCAATCTGAGACCTTTTCTAAAGAGGTCTCAATTTGGGACACAAGTTTGTTTCGACTCTCAATGACGTTTTCCCGAGGAATATTAGCGCGGCCGGTGTAGAGAGCATCGCCTGTACTGTCATCCGCATAGCAATGAATGCCGCTAGTTTGCAGCATGTCATTGATATGGAGGAGGAACGGAGTAGGCTATAGCACACAGCCTTGCGGGACACCAGCATTCACAGGTATGAAGGTAAATTTAGATTAAAAAAAAAATTACATTACATTTTTATATTTTTTTATTTTATATTAGTGCATTCACCGTCGACTACGACCTTTATGCTTCTACCTTCTAAAAAGCTGGTGAGCAAGTCAGTTTGCGTTTCCCGCTCGATTTGTTCTTGACATGCCGTTACCGACTGAAGATTTAATAAGTGCCGTATTAGCTAGGCCACATTTGTGGAATTCTAGTGATTCAAATCATTCGAATCGACTCGTAATTAAAAAACTATGCGAAGAAATAAAAATAATAAGTGGAGATTACTGGAGATTCTTATAGTAATTTACTTTTATTAGTTATTTTCATTGTTATAATTATTAAAGTGATCAATAAAGTCACTTCGTGCTGCTCTAGCCCTGATTGTGGAACTATTGTTATGTAGGTAGGTACGTCGGGACCGCTCAATCGCCCCGCTGCAACTGTGTTCATCTCGGAATGTGCGTTTCCCGCTCGACCCGCCGCTCGCTGCCGCTGCCCGCCCTGGGCCACTGTAATTGCACACTTGTCTCAATCGCCTGTGCCCAGCGATGTGTCAGGTACGCCAGAATCACCAGCTGATCGACCCTTACGGAAACCGTACTGCTGGTCGCTAAGCAGATGATGATCCTCTAGGTAGCGCGGGAGTTGATGATTGATGATGTACTCTATTATTTTCGAGAAGAGGGAAGTTATGGCTATCGGCCTGTAGTAAGATGGATTTGAGCGGTTGCCTTTTTTAGAGATCGGGTGGACCAATGCTGCCTTCCATGATTTCGGGACTATGCCAGAAGAGTAGGAGAGCCAAATAGAGACGCGTTAAGACTAGTGCCAACTCTAGAGCGCACATCTTCAACACAATAGGAGGGATTCCATCCGGGCCACTCGACTTATGGATATCAATGGATAAAAGTGCTAAGCGCACTGAGCGTTGGTGGAACTGGATTTCCAGCATACAGCTCTCGCACCGCGGTATGGTAGGCGGCTCTTATTCCCCGTCATCTAAGGTCGAGTTGGACGCAAAGTGTTTTTCCAGAAGATCGCCTTTCTCCTTTGCGTCATAGGTCAACGGAATATTTCCTATGTGCAGAGGTGGAAAAGATGGACCAAACCAGGGCCGACACTTGCCACCAATGGGGACCACAGTGTATGGGATGAAGAGCTCCATACCCTGCAGCACAACATCAGCAACAAAATCAGTAGTAGCGTTGAGATTATCCGGCGAGAAGCACAACTGCCTCCAAGGGTAGGACGCAGAGAAGGACCGCATCCCATCCCAATCTGCTGACTTGTAGTGCCACACACGACGGCTGCGTGCGACTCGTGATCGCGGCGAGGGTGTGACACTTTACTCCGGATAAGGCAATGCTATGAGGAGCCAAGTGGGGCCTTAACGGATACGCGGTAACCGTCCGGAGGAGAAGTCAGCAGAAGGTCCAACAGTGAAGGATTCTGGCCCTCCACATCTGGGACTCGCGTGGGCGTGGTAACCAGTTGTGTCAGGCCATATGCCAGAGCGAAGTCGTGAACAGATCTCCCCGCATGATCCGTTTTACTGGAACTGAGCCAGTAGGCGTGGTGGGCGTTAAAATCGCCAAGTACGATGATCTCTGTGGAGGGGATCTGCTGCTTCACGAAGTCTGCAGCCATCTGGATGTGCTCAATGAGTCGGTCAGTTTCGGCATCACCGCTATGGGACCTATAGAGGCACGCATAGACGCAGGGGTGGTCATCGCTGTCTACACGGAGCCATAAGTTGGAGAGGTCTCTACCTTCAAGGTTGCTGAGGCGACGAGAGCTGACATCATCTCTGACATACACGCACTCTGATGAGGGAGTGTCCAAGTTCGTACCCAGGGTAAGTTAGGTCGGAAGTGTCCGCTGGAGACGCTATCTGCGTCTCGATCAAGAAGAGCAAGGCTGGCTTTGCTGTCTCGAGGTGGTGATGGACAGCGTTAAGGTTGCTGTGTAATCCCCTGATATTGCAAAAGTCCACGACCAGCGCGGTAGGGGGTACCATGGTGTTACTGCTCTTACCTCGAGCATGATTGAGCGTTGCCCCCCCCCCCCCCTCCCCCAGAATACGAGGGTTGGCCTGGGCGTCCACGCTCAGGTGCGTTGTGTTCTGAGTGTAGACGTTCAGAGAAGGATTCTTCAACGCAAGCGCAGCGCAGCACCTTCCTGGGTAACATGTGTTTCAACTGCGCCATCATAGGGGGGATTAGATAGATAGATAGATAGATAATACTTTATTTGTACACCAGAGTTTACTAACAATATACAATCATAATTAACAGAAAATTTGATGTACAAAGGGCGGCCTTATTGCTCATAGCAATTTCTTCCAGGCAACCTTTGGATGGACAAGTTTCATTCTAAGTTGGTGCGGGGTATTTAAGTACATGAAAAATTTAATAAAAAAAATAAATAAAAAAAATACTATACATACATAGTCATATGAATATACATAATATATATAAATTTTAACCTACTTACATACATACGTTAGTTTCAAACTATGAGAGACAGATAATGCTCACATAACATAGTTTTGAAAGTGTTAACAGATTGGGCACGTCTGATAGAGTTCGGCAATGCATTCCATAAACGTACAGCCTCGACGGAAAATGAGTTAGTATAAAAATTGGTAGAATGTTTTGGTACTTTCAATCGCAGGTTTCCAGAAGACCTCAGGCATTTCGAATGTGTGTCATGAAGGAACTTAAAGCGTTCTTTAAGATAAATAGGGGTTAATGGATTAAACAAAATGTTATACAGAAGGGTAAGGATATGAGTATTCCGGCGAAATCGGATTGGAAGCCACTTGAGCTTTTTACGGAAGTGGGAAACGTGATCATATTTGCGAAGTCCAAATATAAATCTTATACAAACATTTTGAAGACGCTCAAGTTTATCGAGTTGTGCTTCAGTGAGGTCAAGATAGCTGATGTCGGCATAGTCAATAATGGGAAGAAGGAGCGTCTGTGCAAGTGCAGTCTTAGTAGATGTCGGTAAAAAGTTTCGCAACCTTCGCAAAGATCCCGCTGCAGCGTACACTTTGCGGCTGACCTCTTGAATCTGAGGTCCCCAAGATAAGGTGCTGTCAAATATGATACCCAAATTTTTTACTTGACTGCTAATCGGAATAATTGTATTATTAAATAGAACCGGAGGTAAGAGTGACCACTCAATTTTAGCAGACATTATTGGACTCCCAATGACACATACCTGTGATTTTGCAGTGTTAATTTTGAGTCCATAATCGTTACTCCACGTACTTATAAGTTCTAGGTCTAGGTTCTAGGGATTAGGGGATGGGCCTCCGGTATCCTCACTCACTCGGTGAAACACAGCGTAAGCGCTGTTTCACACCGGTTTTCTGTGAGGCCGTCGGTCGAGCCGGCCCATTCATGCCGAAGCGTGGCTCTCCCACGGTATAAAATTGTAACCAAAAAACTAACATCGTACACGATTACTCATAATAAATGTTTATAGTAGAAAAATGTTAGCTTAATACACTTTATTTACTTTCCAAAAGGGCCCCTAATTCTTATGTGCCCAGGGGCCTCCGCTTAGGTTAAGACGGCCCTGGCTGTTAATATAAAAAAAATTGAGAGGTCCGAATTAAATGGTGGTTTCAATTAAATTGGTTGTACATTTACAGTCATTGTCCAACTTTAAGAGCCCTACTCGCAATAAAAGATTTAAATAGAAAATGGATTTACTGATAATTTTACGATGCGTGTCATAATAATTGTTAGATTGTATTTGTAAATATTAAGTAGGTATCGGAAAATGAAGAGCTGTGTTCTGTATATATATAAATAAAATAAATAGTTTAAATAAATAAAATTTACTGTACCTGTCTAAGTTGACTGCACGTTTGGCCTAGTGGTTTAACGGCCACCACACCGTTTCGTCAAGTGTCGTGGGTTCAAATCACACGTAGGACAACACTTTGTGTGATCCACAAATTGTTGTCCTGAGTCTGGGTGTTCTTTGTGTCCGTTTCATGTATGTTTGTAAAGTCCCCCGCGACACAGGATTTATGCCTAGTGCGGGAGTTGTCTTAAAAAAAAAGTGTCTATACCAAATAACCGTGTAGGAATTAAATTTAAGTGTCTGTATGTTATTTCAAACTAACAACTTTTCACTAAATCACATAAAGAGATACACACTTCTTCGAATTCTGGTGGTGGGGGAAACAGTAGTTACCTACCTTCAGTAATCTATCTGCTTCTTTGTCGCTTTTTTAATACCTTCTTATTATTCTATATTAATTCTATATATTCTTATTCTATACTAACTGAGCCCCGCGGTGTTACCCGCGGTTGTTTTTGTACCGCAAACGCGGATTAAGCCGCGGGGCAAAGCTAGTCTAATAAAAGTAGCGTAAGTTACTCCTTATGTCATCAGCTATCTGCCAGTGAAGGTTCCGTCAAAATCGGTCTAACCGTTCCAGAGCCGCAACAAACAGACAGATAGATGGACAGACAGATAAAAATTGTGAAATAATATATTTTGGATGTACCGTATTTTAATATTACAAACAGTCACTCCAATTTTATTTATTTGTATAGATACCGAGCCAGTATCAAGTCACAACAATTCAAGGGCTTTCTTATGGTGACCAGACTGCTGATAATATCACGCTTACGTGTTTCTACATACATAAAGTATTAAAGATGTATGTAGAAACGAAAATAAAATCGAGAATTGAACCCACGTCCTCTCGTGTAGCAGTTAGAGTCAATAACCACTCGATGAACAGGTCCGTCAAGATGACTAGAAACGATTAACGGTTTTACTCACATAATATGTGTTTCGAGGATACTTGACTAGTCTTAAACCGATGCATATGGGAAATTACACTTCGGTGTCATGCGCTGCAATGAAATACGGGAGTCAAAAACGCTTATCTGTGATAAAACTCAAAACAGTTTTTATTCCAGTAAGTTTAAAGTCGAATTTTGTTTAAAGTCCTGTCTTACCCCGTTTTGAGAATTCCACAATTCAAAAAAAGAATAAACAAAAAAAAACTATAATTTATGAAAATATTTTGTAAACCAGAAGGTAGACTAAACTTTTTGCCGCCGATATTATGTCAGTGTGCACACATTTTACATAAATTTACTGTTGATGGAGGTGATACAAAAGAATAAGATGTTTATCACTCAAATAATTCCAAACTCGATTTGTACAACTTTTAAATTCCAAAATTCCATCATAAATCGTTCTTTATCCAAAGCGGTTCATTATACATTCGAATTAAAGTCAGGTGATGCATTTGATTATGGAATTCGGTATCGTAAATCGTTGTACACGCCTCGGGAATCGATACTCGAGTCGAGTAACAGCTCGAATAATTTGCAGATCGCTGAGTTTGACAGCCGCCGTAAGCGCATTGCTCCGTTGCATGTCTTTATTTGGGGTCTTTCTGAAGTATTTACTATTACTTTTGTTTTCAAATGAAGGTGTTATTTCGTGGTGCTTTTTTATTTGTGTTCATTTAAATACGGCTTGTTGTTTATTGTTAAGTATATAGTATAAATAAGTACCTACCTTGTTTGGATCTTGTTGTATTTAATATGAATACATTTAGTAATGTCAGTAAATGGTGACCGTCGGTTTTGTATGAGCCCACTAAGGGAGCAAACTATGTAGGATAATGATACTGCAGGATACTGCAAAGAGAAGGAAAACTTGACACCAATCCTACATTGTCTAATAAAATATATATTGTGTAATAAAATAAATCTATACTTATGATAAAAATGTAACAGGTCCAATTCTGTACATTAAAGATATTTAGAAATTTTTTTTTTGGAGGGCTCTATATAATCGATACTGAAGCTACAACTGTAATTTTTTTCATTTTTGTCTGACTGACTGTCTGTCCGTCTGTCTGTCTGTCTGTTTGTATCTTGGCCGCGCATCACGCCGAAACTACTGAATGGATTCAAATGTAACTTGGCATGATTTGAGTTCATACTACGAGGTAGGACGTAGGATACTTTTTATTGAGGGAGGGGTTGAAACTCAAAATATGTACATAGTTGTAATTCAATAACACATGGTCCGATTTCATTCATTCTTTTTTTGTTGGAAAGAAAAAAAATAAAAGATAACGGAAAAAGTCTTTTTTTTTTGTCCTCGACTGTACACTGCCTGTGGGAAGCTGAGACAGATATGTAAATATGGCGGTATGAAGTTCGCCGGGTCAGCTAGTAATAAATAAATAAATATCGTAACTAGTTGACTGTTTCTTTTTTTTTATGGAATAGACCTACAAACGAGCAGACGTATCGCCTGATGGAAAGCGATTACCGCCGCCCATAGACACCCGCAACACCGGAGGCGTCACAAGTGCGTTACCGGCCTTTGGGGGATGGGAGGGGGAGATACGGGGAGGGGTTGGGGTATTTGCCTCCGGTATCCTCACGCACTCGGTGAAACACAAGCACTATTTCACACCGGTTTTCTGTGAGGCCGTGGTATCACTCCGGTCGAGCCTGCCCATTCATGGCGAAGCGTGGCTCTCCCACGGTACGATTGACTTAACTTACTGTTTGCGTAGGTTAAGTTTTATCATATCTATTTACATATAGTCTTGGATTGTTGATATTTCTAGGGTTGGCACTTGGCTGTCTTTCCATGTAGGTGATATAAATGAACCTGTAAGACTGAGCGATACTCTTATATAGACATCACCAGGTTATGGAAAGGATAAATTTGTGACCAAAGACTTTTATATTTAGTTAGGAAATGAGTTAGGAATTAAGACTATCTAGTTAATGACAATCTTATTAATTTTCACACTACGTGCGTTTTAAATCAAACACGTATTGAAAAATCTATTTTCCTATGTCACACGAGATATTAGTGAAAGCGACAAGCATGCGTGCGTGTGCGCACGATCGGGTCGTGTTCGGTTACGATCGGAGCCGGTCGTGACGCGCTCGTGTCATTACGCGCTTGTTCGGGCGTCGCTCGTCGTGCGCACCCGTTTCGGTTGTACGTTGTTACGCGTGTGCCAGGGTTGCGCTTCACATAAATTTCTTGAAATGATCTTGAATTTAGACATCATATTAAGCTCTCAGGAGATGGGATCCCTCGTGAGTCACGCGCCCTCAATAACAGAAGATTATAAGATAAATAGAATATTTTTTGTATCTTACAAATTTATGTTGCCTCCAATTTTTATTCTCGTATTTTTTTATCTTAGTTTTTTATTTTATTAACTTTTACCGGTTGAATTAGTAGCCGACCCTGCATTATCTTGGGAATAATAAAGGCTAGGAAGATGATGATGATTAATACTTCCTGCATTTCATTTTGTATGAGGCGGACTATTCTATGTAGGTATGTTTGTATTTTCAGTTTAAAATTAAAATATGAATCTTGTATTTTGATTGATAAGTTTACTTCCTTGGTACTTATTTTCATCATCATCATTCCGTTGCAGTTCACTGCTGGACATAGGCCTCTTCCAAGGAACAGCACAGAGCCCAATCAGCCCCAGTCACCGCTAGCCTTTTCACGCAAGTCGTCCCGCCATTTGGCCAGAGGGCGGCCCACACCACGTTTGCCAAGACGCGATCTTCACTCCAAAACACGCTTACTCCGGCGGTTATTAGTTCTGCGACATATGCGAGCAGCACACTGCCATTTTAACCTATTAACTATCAGAGCTATGTCACTTTGGTTCTCTGACGGATCACTTTGTACTGAATTTTCTGCTTTAGAGAGACTCCGAGCGTAGCTCTTTCCATAGCACTTATTTTAGGTCTCTGTATATTATTTATAAAACTTTTTATATTACACGTGTACATGTAAACATAAATATTCAGAATAGAAGACGTCATATCTTCAAAAATTAATACTTCACTTGTAAAATTCATATTAAATAGCATATGTTCACATGGTTGTTTATGTTCACATTCAAACATGGAACATGGAACGCCTAAGAGCGAGGTAACGCCACATAGCGAGGTAACGACGCATGGCGATGTGACGCCGTATGAGACATGTTTTTTCGTGTGTGCAGCCGGCTCCATCAATTTATAAGACGTTGTCACTTTAAAAATATATAAAAACAAAGTAAAAACTAAAACCCAACTAAGACTAAAACAAAGCTGAAAAGTATGAAACAAGTTTCAAAAGCCGCAGTCACACGTTACGTAGAAATGTACTTTTGAAACTTGTTTCATACTTTTTCAGCGTCGTTTTTTGTCGTAGTTGGGTTTTAGATTTTACTTTTTTTTATTTAAAATGTTTTGGTGCCTCTATAATATTAATTACTCTGCAAACTATATTTTAAATAGGTACCATAGAAATATCACAATTATCGAATAAATACGGACAAAGTCACGAGAAAATGCTAATAATATATATATATTTTTGAAATGTGCAAGTAACGCCCTTTTGAATGATACTAAACACGGCATATTTATCTCAAATTTATTTTTTAATACAGTTCTTTATGTCAGCTAGAGAGCGCCACATTAGATTCAGTGACACGTCATATAGCCTATAACAAGACGCTTCTGACGATACCCCATTTGTCTAGTTCTAATAAGTAGTTAAGGAGCTATGAACAAATAAACATACATACATACATAGCCTGTCAAAATCATAATCCTCCTTTGGCTTTGCCGTAGTCGGGTAAAAATATATGTACCTACTTTAAAATTTTGAGCTCTGTAAGTACGAACCCAGTGAATGTACTTTCATTAATTGTTTAAAAAAAGGATTTAAAAATTTAACTTGTCAACCCTAGCCACAGCACTTACGCTCATAGCAATATATCTGTCAAAATCGTGCACCGGATTATTGGCATTGCTACAAACTAATAGGGCAGGTAATTGCATGCACGTTGTGTGCAACATTGCATTCATGCTCAAATGTGCATTGCATAGAATTCGTGTTGATTTCTGATCATTTTGATAAATTATTGTTTTGTTGTGTAAAGAAAGTCACATCTACTACCTATGTTAATGTCATTGCTTCAGTCGATGGTTGATGAACATATTTATGTATTTAAGGGGCGCGTCCCTAAAAACGCGCGAAAAGGCACTTGCAGTTTTGCAAAACACAAACAACTCAATTCATATTTGACACTAAAAAAAAAAATCTCAGTAGTTTAATAAATCAGTCTACCAATCTACCGAGTGACATTTATAAAATAATTCTTTATTTTTGTGAAAAAAAGCCTTAACAAAGATCAAAATCATCGAAATCGACCTTTTTAATTAGCACACTCTGTCCTATTTCGGGCTCTATTTTAAATGTTTTTTTCTTATTTCGCGAGAAAAAAGTATGGAGAAAAGATTTACCGTTGTAGTTTTTTATTAATTCTCACCAAAAAGCCATAATCTAAGGCTAAACATCATTCATTTTTAGCGACAAAAGTTCCATACATTTTAGTACGTAGTTATCGTCTCCCGTAAATTGCAATAAAAATAAGTTTTATCGCGCTCAAAAAATTCAGTGCCCGCCGAATATTCAAGGTGACACCACGTCCGTTTGTAGTTCGCACTGAGCTCCATAATACGTAAATGACAAGTTTTAGGGTGGGTTGCCAGTGAGCGTCGAATTGTAACTGTTAATTTGTATTCTTGAATTAAATTTAATTTTTTTTAAAGAATAATTTCAAAGAAAAATATTAGTATTTTTTATTAACACAGAACTTATTTTTGTGTTTTTTTTAACTTGCTATGTATGTATATATCTAACTATATTTGTTAAGACGGAATCTTGCAACTCAATTTTGCAGATATCTTCAACCGATTGTGTTGAATTTTTGTAGGCATATGTATATAGCGTGACAATGCTATATTATGATGACATGGAGCTGATCTGATGTTGAAGGTGGAAGGTGGTCATAGGAACTTTGTAACGACGAAACCTATCGAGTTTGGAGTCGTTTGATTTGTCTTGACGAGTACTTTGAATACACTTTGACAGACCGAGACACTTTGAGAATTGTTTTTAAAAAAGTAAAAAAAATGTTTTTTAATGATTTCTGTTAGAATTGAATACCTACTACTGAAATAATGAAAGACCTTAAAATTACAGTTTTATTTTTGACTGCATGGTTGGTCTAGTGGTTTAAGCGGTTGCCTCGCCGCTTCCTACTGTATCAGGTGTTGTGGGTTCAAATCCCACATGGGACAACACTGTGTGATCCACGAATTGTTGTTCTGAGTCTGGGTGCCCATTGTGTCCGTTTCATGTATGTTTGTAAAGTCCCCCGCGACACAGGATTTATTGGATATATACGGAAGTTGTCTTTTTTGAAAAAAAAAACTAGCTGAGCCCCACGGTCTTACCCGCGATACTACACCAACCGCGGTTACTCCTTATATCATCAGCTACCTATCAGTAAAAATCCCGTCAAAATCGCTCCAGCCGTTCCAGAGATTAGCCGGCACAAACAAACAGACAGACAGACAAAAATTGTAAAAAAGGGTCCCATCTACACTTTACGTCATTTCCATTATTATTCATCCCTTAAGTTCGAATTTAATCAATTGGTGAATTGTAAAACAATAGATGCCCTATCCCTTACATTATCTGATATCTGTAATCTACATAAATAAAAGAGGAAGGTGACTGACTGACTGACTGACATACCCAGAGATCAACGCACAGCCCAAACCGCTGAAGTTAGAATCCTGAAATTTTGCATGTAGGTTCTTTATATAACGTGATATAGTTAAATTATATAAAATATATAATAATTATATAATATAATATAGTTAAATTATATAATAATATATAGTTAAATTATATAATAATTATATAGTTAAAACGTGAATAGTGAGCACTAAGAAGAAAAAAATAAGAAAAAAAAAGAAAGAAGAAAAAGAAGAATTTTTGAAATTCCACCTCTAAGCGGGTAAATCAGGGGTTGAAAATCAGTGTGGGCGAAGCCCCGTGTAAAAGCTAGTATTATATATTTAAGGAAGTTTCCATTTCAAAGTTTTACACTCTTAATATTAATTGTAAGACAAATAGTTTGTTTTTTAACCGTCTTAAAAAAAGAAGGAGTTTATAAATTTACCGTTTTTTTTTTTTATTTACCCGACCACGGCAAAGCCAAAGGAGGGTTATGATTTTGACAGGCTATGTATGTATGTTCATCTGTTCTCTCATAGCTCCTTAACTACTAATTAGAACTAGATAAATGAGGTATCGTTAGAAGTGTCTTGATCGTCCGCTGCATAAAGGCTATATGACGCGTCACTCAATTTAATGTGGTGCCCTCTAGCCGACTTAGTACTGTATTAAAAAATGAATTTGACATAAATATGCCGTGTTTGGTATCATCGGAAAGGGTGTTACTTGTACATTTCAAATATATATATAGGTATTATTAGCATTTGCTGGTGACTTTGATCGTAATTATTCAAATTTTTGTATATTTTCTATGTTAGGTATTTAAAATATACTTTGCATATAAATTATTATTATCACTACACCAAAACATTTTAAATAAAAAAGTAAAAACTTAAATTAAAATAGAAACGTACCATAACTCTTAAAAGCACGTGACTACGGCTTTTCAAAACTTGTTTCATACTTTTTCAGCGTCGTTTTTTGTCAAAAAGTGAAAAAAGTACGTAAGTAAGTAAGATCTATGTAGTAAAATTTAGTCAATATGAGCAATAAAAGCGAACAAAAATTATATTTTTAAGAAACATTATGTTCCATTAATATAACATATATCATACAAATTTTATTTCATAACATAGCATTAAAATCCGTTGATTACTGTAAAAGATCTAAGCTGACAGATAGCGCGAGCGACTTAATTTTATACTGTGTAAAAATATATTATTTATCCATGAAATGAATTAAAAATGAATAGGTACACTTGAACCCCATTCTCGGCCGTTGACGAGTTACTTAAAGCCCGCGGGCTTTCCGATATGACTAAGATACATTGCGTGCTTTGTAGGACATTCTAAACATTCTTCAAAGGCGAACAGTTAATGAATATGTAACTAGAAGAAAAAACCGAAAGTAAATTTATTAGTTGCCAGCGTTAGTATGCAACAGTGCCCGATGCGTTTGTGTGCATGTAAAATATGAATGTGGGTGTTCAATCACAAATTCCCACGCTCAAGGACTACAGTCTTAAGACTAGCTGACTCGTGCCCACTTCGTTGGGCGGTAAAAAAATTTTTCTCTGACTTACAAATCCGGCTACCATGAAAAAGTCTTTCCACTTTTCGGGTTATTATATATCCTATGTCACTCACAAATAACATTGCCTTCTATTGATAAAAGAATTTTTAAAAATCGGTTCAGTAGATCCAGAGATTACCCCCTACAACGTCACAAACTCACAAACTTTACCTCTTTATATAATAAATACTAGCTGACCCGTGCCCACTTCGTTGGGCGGTAAACATTTTCAAAATCGGTTTTAGTAAATTCAGAAATTACCCTCTACAACGTCACAAACTCACAAACGCACAAACTCACAAACGCACAAACTCACAAACGCACAAACTCACAAACTTTGCCTCTTGATATTATTCGTAATTCACATTGTTGAAAGACTATTTGGTTACTTGATAGGCATCAGTTTAAGAATAAGGAATAATATATATTTTACAATATTGAATATAGATAAAGCACGCTACGAACGAAAATCTGTCTAAAAATTCCAACAGTCTTTCAAAAGAACTTCGATTTCGCCTAGTATATGGAATTTGGAGATCTGATGGTAGTCCCTCCTCGTCAAAGATCGCGAGTTCAGCCGTATTTTTATTTTTTTTATTTAGGACATCTAAAGCTGGGTATCCACTATGTTCGCGAACTATTTGCGCTCCGCGCTCCTGCAACTGCTCCCAAAGTGGATACGTTCACGCTCCCGGAGCGTGCAACGGTGCGCGCTCCGCGCTCAGTGCTCCAATTGGTGGCGGTTTTTGGGCGAACACAAAGGGGAGCTCAGTATGTTCGTGGACGCGAGCAACATATCACCGTTAGTGCGTACGTGTCGTATATCACGCTCCACGCTCCGTTAAATGGAGTGGTCGGAAGAAAAATGTTTAACTTTAATCGGGTTGTTTCGAAACTATACTGTGCTGTGGGATCCCCAAAAAGAGAATATTAAAAATAAAAAAAATTAAAAGAAGACGCCTGGGTGGAAATCGGAAGAGGTATGGACATATCGGGACAAATATGCAAAGATAAAATGAAAATTCTGTTTTCGGGGTTTCGAAGAGAGAAAACGAAACAAAAAAAAGCAGTGGAACTGGAAAAGATAGGTAACTGGAGCAACATTGACTACTAGTGGTTGCCCGCGGCTGCGCCCGCGTATATGTCGGTTACCGTGGAAAATTCCTAAGATTTGAGTTCCAACACCCATGTATTCGGACGTCTTTTCTTGTAAATGTCAGATTCCCAAAAGCGAGGAGGGCTTCTATAGTCTTCGAGAAGATAATGAAATAAAATATATGCTGCACTAGCCACTAATGGGGACGACATGTTTGCTCAATGTTCGCAAGCGGACTGTGGAGCATGCGTGTTTCTAATGGAGATGCGCGTACCGTCTCCATCAGAGCGGTTGCAGGAGCGCGGAGCGCAAATAGTTCGCGAACATAGTGGATACCCAGCTTAACACACAACGCCATCTAGTCCCAAGCTAAGCAGAGCTTGTGTTATGGGTACTAGACAACTGATATAAATACATATATACGTTTTTTTTTGTAAATACATACATATTATACATAGAAAACACCAAAACTCCGAAACAAACATTTGCAGATCTTAAAAACATTTGGTCCGACCCGGGAATCGAACCCGAGACCTCAAGCACAGCAGTCGCTTACGCTGCCACTTGTGCAACCGAGGCAGTATTAGACTAAAAGTCGACCCCGAGGTAGTTTGAGAAAACTGGAAAACGAGGTGACTCGGAGAATTGAATGTAGGTTTCTGGAAATTTTGGATATCCATCTGTATACATTGTGTATTACAAATATCTACACATCTAAAACATAATAAAGGTAGTAGAGCTTCTCTGATTTTAGCACGAATGGATCGGCCGGGGCGGTAGAACCCTCTCACAGGAGACCAACCTAAAATTACAGCATTCGTGCTGTCGTGTTTCGTTGGTGAGTGCGAGACCGGAATGCCAAATGAGGCAGAAGCACCTCAATAGGCCGCCATAGTGAGGGTCACCATGCTGCATCGTTACATTGACTGCATTCGTACTGCATATGGTAACCACTACTCTTGGATTCTGCTAATGCTTTCCACCAGGTAAAGTAGAGTCACATTGTAAGGCTCATATATGAAAAAAGTAGGTAATTTTAGTAGATTCATAGAATTAGCAAAAACAATACAGTCCTTATTGTAAAGAGTTGTAAACCAACTAAGCAAAACAACCAACCAACAACTAACACGATGGGGGTCGAGATGTGATGTTAATGTGTAAATTCGTGGAGCGCTATGATCGCCACACCGTGTAATGTTTTGTGGTGTTGTGGATCATAGTCGTACTAGATGTGGCCTGAGCAGATGCGACAAGTACACAGCATGGTAATTCGATCTTCAAAAAAGTAATATTTCCTTCTAAATTTGCTTTGGTGGTTTATTTGAAGTGACTGGACTATAAAAGTTTCTTTCATTGAGAGCAATCTAATTGGTTTGGCCAACTTTTAAAGTATTGATATAATCTGATTGATTTCTGTCGAACCGTATATGTATGTGGCCTTTTTCAATTTATCGCCTCATAAACAATAATAGCTTCACAATAAAACAGACTAATAAGGAAAAGTAATAAAATTATGATAATATATTTTTTCTGGCATGAATTTGCATGCTTGCTGCTGTGTGGAGACGATTGATATTTGTGATTGTAGGTATGACACTTTTGAGAGCATTATGTGTATCAGATCAATAATTAGTAGTTAGGTCGGTAGAGTACGTATTTTTTTCGTTGGAGCAAAATTTTTCTTTTTACAGATTTACATTTCGACACTAAGTTTTCGCTGTAGGTAGGTACCGAGATACCACTACATGTTTCCTTTTAAACTTGCGGTGCTTTTTCTGCAGTTTAATGTTTATTCATTTTAAAAGTCAAATTTCAAAAGTCTCTGTAATAAAATGCTAGTTAGCAATACGGGCTAAAGGTTCTGTTTGGAATCGTTTAGTACCAAAAGTACTCGAAAAGTAACCGTTTATTTGTGGGTAAATATATTAGTTTAAGTTCGTTGTAATGCATATATATTTGGTGTTTTAGGAGTTCGTGTTCAACGAAGTTCTGGATACAAAACAATAATGATTCTAATAATATACGCTAGCATGTGTAGCCACTTCTACAAGTACTATATCACTGTATGGAATAGAAGCAGCGACCCGCGATAGAGTCATTTCCTGATTTTGATGTCACAATATAATGTTTGTGGTAGTATACACAAATAAACTAGAACTTTGAACATTAAGATACGTTTTCGACCATTTTTATTCTAACGAGCAGACGAGCTACCTGATGGTAAGTGACTACCGTCTGTTGTTACCTGTAACTAAACACAAATGTTGGGTCAAAGCCTAAACTGCCCTGTTTCTCAGGGGGAGGTGCGGGAGAGATGTCAATGTAATACGCAATATGATTATTGAGCACCTTGAATAATTCGACTGCACGGTAGGCCTAGTGGTTTAAGCGGTCGCCTCGCTGCTCTCTACTGCACTGAGCGTTGTGGATTCAATTTCGGAGCCTAGGTTATCTTTGTGTCCGTTTACGTTTGTTTGTGAAGTCACCCACGATACAGAATATTTAGTCCTAATGCTGGGGCAACCTCTAAAAAGAAGAAAAGAATTGTATCCTAAGTAGTAAGTAGCTGAAGTTGTCCAAGACCGGAATAGTTGACGTTCCGTGGGGAAGACCTTCATACAGCAGAGGACGGCTATAGGTTGATTCGAAAAAGAAATAACTAGAAGTTCCCATAATTTAGAAATATAGCTTAGGATTGAATACCATCACATCACAGAGTAAGAAAGTAATTGTTATACCAATAACAGCACACGATTAAACAGCAAGTCTACTCGTTTCTGGATCAATCGATTTAATAAGACAGAACAAAATAGTAACGAGTGATCATAGAACTAAATAATAAAAAAAGTTACTGTTGTTGATCTGAAAGTGTTACATATACTGCGTGATAGCAACAGCGCAAACAAGGATGTGCGCGGTAGAGGCGATGCCTAATTCCGTCTAATTTCAACCTATATAGCACTGACAAACTTATTGTTGCGTATGACAAACAGATCCCTAATAATTGTATCAAAAAATTGTTGTGAATTGGCTCTAAAATGTGATACTTCCTCGGCTTTAGAAATACTTTAATATAGTTCTAATGTTTGCCCGTAAGTTCCCCTGCAAGTGAGTCGGTTATCGCGGTAAAAAATAGACTATGTCCTTTATCTAAAATCAAGGTATCTTCATATCATATCAACGTGGGAGAGCCACGCTTCGTCATGAATGGGCTGGCTCGACTGGAGTGATACCACGGCCTCACAGAAAACCGGTGTGAAATAGTGATATGGCGACTTCCACATACAGCGCAACAGAAATATGCTACAGCGCCATCTACCGAAGTTACACTGAACTACGGAGTAACGAAGGAAACTAAGAAACTACCAATCCTGAATCGCGCAGTGGAAGTTCTCGCGCCAATTAACATATAAACAACTTCCCAACATCAACCGTTGGGCAGTAGCCCGCCAGACATGATCACCTCGCCTGGTCGGAGGATCCTCCCTTTGTATTGGAGGGACATGTGACCTGTTCCTCCACAAGTTATACGGACTTCAGAGTAGCCTTGTATGAGGCTTTGTTATGGATTACTTAATTTCTTTAAAACACATCGAACTGCAAATTGCTGGGTCACTTTGATGTCTAAAGTTAGGCGATTAAAACCGCTGCACCGATTTTAATTATAATAAGCTTTTTTTTTTAAAGACAACTCCCGCACTAGGAATAAATACTGTGTCGCGGGGAACTTTACAAACATACATGAAACGGACACAAATAACACCCAGACTCAGAACAACAATTTATGGATCACACAAAGTATTGTCCTACGTGGGATTTGAACCCACGACACTTGGCGAAGTAGGAAACGGCCTGGTGACCGTTAAACCACTAGGCCAAACGTGCAGTCGAATTATTGGACGAAATATAGCATGGATATACTTTTTATACTCTTTATAGTGAAAACCGACATATACGCGGGAGGAGCCGCGAGCTAAAGCTAGTAAATATTTAAATGCATTTAATTTAGTTAATATTTCAAATTGAATGTTTTTTTTTCCTATCAGAACGGCACCAAAAACGTTGTCTCAAGTAAATTATAAAGCCCAAAATGTTGCATTGTATTGTGTGCCGTAGTGCGTGTCGGTTTGTGTTTCACTTTATTTATTCACTACTATTAGGATCCGTTACACTGTTGACATCGTCTAATAAATGAACTCTATAATTAAAAGTTTGTGGGATCATTAATAAAAATAGGAAACGATAAATTAGTAAAGAAGATCGACATAGCTCTGAAAGTTAGTATATGTATATAGGTTGAATTGGCAATGGGCTGGTCACATATGTCGCAGAACAGACAACCGCTGGAGTAAGCGTGTTTTAGAGTGAAGACCGGGTCTAGGCAAACGTAGTGTGGGACGCCCTCTGGGCAGGTGGCGGGACGACTTACGTAAGAGGGTTGGCAGCGACCGGATGCAGAAAGCAACAGACCGGGCTCTGTGGTGCTCCTTGTCCAGCAGTGGACTGCAATAGGCTGATGCTGATGAGCAAGTGGCTGACAGCGGATGGATGCAGACTGCCCAAGACCGGGATAGTTGGCGTTTGTTGAGGGAGACCTTCATTCGACAGAGGACGGCGATCGGTTGATTTGATTGTTTCGTAATAAAACTGCACAATGACGCAGTTTTTAGAGTACACGGTAAACTCAAAAGCTACTACACGAATTTTTATGCGGTTTTTACCAATAGATAGAGTGATTCTTGAGGAAGGTTTTAATATAAAATATGATGAGTCTATTGGCTAAAATATAACGATATGTATTTGTTGAAGACGTCGGAAAAAATTAAGCTGCACATCTTCTCAGAGTAGCATAGGCTATGTTATATTTTTCGTAAAGAACCCGTGCGAAGCCAGGGCAGGTTGCTAGTATGTATATATACAGGAATTGCTCGTTTAGGTAGATAGATCAGCATCATCTCTTCATTACCGTTTCTCGCTACGTGAAACGACTCCTCGATCCTACTTTATTGCTAGCTATAAAGGTGGTTGCCAACTCAATTGAATAAAATAAACACGTCATTGAGAATTTCCCTTTAGTTGTGCCCCATGCGTGCGCAACTACAATAGTACTGCTAAGCTCTTTATCACAACAAAGATCTTATCAGTAGTACTCAACCAGTTCAACTTAGCATCTAATTATAATATCATTAACCTTTCGGCAACGTAGCTGACGTTAATAGAATATAGCCCAAAGTTATATTCGAATGAAAGATTAATTACGTACCGCTAGATTTAATTGGAGATTTCTTCATAGTTAAATAAGGGTCTTTACACACTGTCGTGCATGTAAAAAATATAATATAAATAATAAAGTAAACTTAAGATATTGTTACGAAGAAAGAACATTCAAGAAAAAGACTCTGTGGCGATCTCCACATACAGCGCAACAACAACATAACATACTACAGCGCCGGCACATACGTGCGAGAGCCACGCTTCGTCATGAATGGCCAGCCCATATGGAGTGATACCACGGCCTCACAGAAAACCGGTGTGAAATAGTGATGTGGCGACTTCCACATACAGCGCAACAGAAATATACTACAGCGCCATCTACCGAAGATACACTGAACTATGGAGTAACGAAGGAAACTAAGAAACTACCTATCCTGAATCGCGCAGTGAAAGTTCTCGCGCCGAAAATCATATATGCAACATCCCAACATCAACCGTTGGGCAGTTGGCCCGCCAGGCATGATCACCTCGCCTGGTCGGAGGATCCTCCCTTCGTGTTGGAGGGACATCACACCCGTTCCTCCACAACTCGACAACTACCGTACCGAGTTATTCTGTGGTTTTAAGAGTGTTTTTAATAAAATATCTTTTATTTGTCATGAGGCTTCTTTTACATCCGACAAATCCTAACACGTTACAATATTATAAATAGGTAAGTAAGTTTTAAAAATTGTAAAGCCACTACACTGTAACCTGCCTCTGAATGCAACATTTAAGATCATCATAATATGACTTTTTGTTTTCATTTATTTAAATGCACACAACAGTGGGAATTAGTGTTGTGTGCTTTTAAATAAACTACTCAGTACCTCACTCGTAAGTATGATGAGTAGTCAAAAAACTTTCACCAATGAATAAAAAATATCATTTTAGATTATTTTTTGACAAACAGCGTTTCTCCCCAATAAATCTATTGAAAATATAGTATGTAACAGCTTCTTAAGCCTTGATAATGAAATAATTTGCTTATCAAAAGAATGGTAGTATAAATATATATTCTACTAGCTTTTGCCTGCGGCTCCGTCCGCGTAAATGTCGGATATCGCGGTGATTCTTCAAACTGACATAACTTTTTTTATTTATCAATCGATTTAGATGAAACAAACACCGCATTCAAATCGGTTAAGCCGATCCTGAGATTAGCGCTCACAAACGCACGGACAAACAGACAAAATTTCTAAAAATCACTGTTTTACATTCTATTGCGTTCATAAAGCCCCCTTATAATAGTTTTCCTGATATATCTTCCATGTACAAACAGCGACCAGTTACGATTTTATTATATGTATGTATATTGATTTATTTTCTTACGTATTCATTATAGACATACTAGCTGTTACCCGCGGCTCCACCAGCGAGTATGTAAATTATCGAGGTAAAGAGTAGCCAATAATCCTCAATAATCAAAGTATCTCCATGTCAAATTTCACTGAAATTAGTGCAGCGGTTCGTAGTGTAGTCGTAAAAGCGTAACAAACAGACAGATATCCCAACAGACAGACACAGTTACCTCGAATATATACTTAAGATGGGATAACCGTACTAAAGGCGGAGTTAATACCTTGGTTATTTTCTCCCGCTCGAAATGGGGACGGTGCAAAAAGAAAAATACCATACAATATTTTATTTTACCATTTAATTAGATTAAAAATGCCAATATACAACATATTTTTATAGAATACTAGCTGATTTCTCAAGTCGGCTTATTAATTTTCGCAGTTTCTTACATATTTTCTCACGGTTTACACTTTCTCTAGACTTCCATAAATATTTTAAAAACTACATTAGACAAATCTGTCCAGCTATTTTCGAGTTTTAGCAAGATTAACAAACAACAATGCATTACGATATATATAAGAGGAAATATATGAGTAGGTATCCAGATTACTCAAACAAGTTCCGTTACTTGTCCGTCATTTTACTTGCAAATATGATGCTCGTCGATGCCAAGACCTGGTGCGTGCTCAGTACGCCATGACTCATGTGTAAGGAGCTTTAGCGGTTAAGTTTAAAGATAAGTTAGTTTATGTTATCTCGAAGCCTATCTCTGACAAGATTGTGCTTTGTGGCTATAGTTTTTAATGCGTTTTATTATCTCTTTAACGACCACAATAACAGTTTACTTCGATGTTTGGTTAACAACCGTTAAATTTTCAGTATTTTCGGCATCGTCTTAAAGCTGTGTCTTTTTACGGTTTGAACTCGACATCATGGCTATTAAACAGTAATACATTTAGTGTAATGTGTCCTGAAGAAATATAATGATTTTATTATATTTCACATTACCATTTGTGTGCAATCTTAAACCTTAACTTTTAACTATTGCGTTCCATTATATTTATGTATAATAATATGTCGGAATGGTCAACAGTACGGGAGCTGCCCCCCTAGCCAAGTTGCAAGCGTTCGTTTTTCTGCAATCGTTAACGCATAAGATTCTCGTGTGTCATTGGCTAATATTTTGTTTTGATCACTTGACTTAGTTCCATTACAAAAGTCGTAGCCAAGTTGACGTTTGTTCGTAGTGATGGAATGGAATGTGATCGTTTCCATTCGTTCCTACAAATTCGACGCCAAATCCCATACAAACGCTAGCCAAGTTCCACTTTTGACAAACGCAAACGAAACGATATCCATGCGTTTGAACGATCACTAAGCGATTTCAAATATCTATAGTTATCGCTATTTAAATGGCGTCTATTTGACAGCTAAACAGTATAATATGACCACCGAGAAGTATTTTCTTTGCTTAAGATAATTAGAACTTTTAAAATGCATACTGTAAATATGTTGTGGTGCGCTCGTGATGAGGAAGTATGGCTTAGACGTAGAAAAAGACATTAATCGTCAGTGCAACGATACATTCCGCGAAATGCCGGACACTTTATTTGTGGAGCAATTCCGGCTATTATAGACAAGTCAAGCTTTCGAAGCCCTTTGTCAAGAACGCCAAAACAAGTAATCACTAAAGGGAACCAACGAGATTCCTCTAAAAGTTAAGGTAGGTAAGTTATAATCTGATTGTTTTGCAGTATTGACTACTTTTGTCAGGTGCATTTTTATCATTCTTTTTCTTAATGTTTGTGTTTTTATAGGTATTACGCGCTCTTAGTTTCCTAGCCACAGGATCCTATCAGTGAATTGTTGGTGTCACTCAGCATCATGCTCAACTGACAGCTAGTCGGTGCATCAGACAAGTTGTTGATGCTTTGAACCACCCTGCTATCATGGCAAAATGGATTAGGTTTCCAATAACACAACAAGAGAGAACAGCTATAAAACAAGAGTGAGTACCTACTTAACAAGCTAACTATATTTAAATGAATGTGTACATTTAAAGTAAATTTAAAGTGTATATTTAAAGAAGATTTGGTTTGCCTGGTGTAATTGGATGCATAGATTGTACTACACATGTAGCTTTGGTAAAACCCATTACTGAAGAGCATGTATATTTCAACAGAAAAGAGTATCATTCACTGAACGTTCAAATGGTAGATTATTTTTATTTATAGGGTATAAGCATGTAAGAGACTGATAAGTCACTTCATTATATTGATTTGATTTTCAGATTTGTAATTGTATGTGAATTTTTACTGTGAATGCAAAGTTTGGTGGAGCTACACATGTTTCACATATTTGGTCTTCTAGTAGAGCTGAATCATATATGTGTGAACTTAATCAACATAATAACCAAGTGTGGCTGTTAGGTTGGCATTTGTAACAATAAAAATATTTATAATTACTTTTATGTACGAGCCTTATAAAGTGACTCTACTCTGCCTATTGGAAAGCATAAGCACAATCAAAGAGCGGTGGTCATTATACTCATTGCGAATGCTGACATTGCAGCATGGTGACTCACACCATGGAAGCATCATTTTTGAACCAGCCCATTCATAATGAAATCAGTGTGGCTCTATTACCTTTAGTAAAAGTTCTATAGTTTTCCTGTGAGTAACATATTTTTAAACTATTTTTTCAGGTGACTCTGGATATCCACAACGTCCTTGGCTAATAACACCTACTGTCAATGCAGATCAAGGTTCTAAGGAAGAACTTTATACTCAAAAGCATGTGCGAGCCCGTAACTACATTGAGCGCTGTTTTGGATTCCTCAAAGTACAGTGATGTTTCCTCAGAGACAGGGTTCTTCACTATCATCTCCATGAAGCTGGCAATAATATAGCGGCATGTTGTATATTACACAATTTAGCATTACAATGAAGGTGATATAAATTTGTAAGGTCCCACACCCGCTATGATTGTGGGTAACCAAAGTGAAGTAATCGAAGAGCTATGCTGAATTCTTTATTGAACAGTATATATTAAGGTTATTTGAAACTTTGCTATTATTTTCTGTCCTTGTCAGGGTGGAAATTCTCCAGTAACATAGGAATATTACTTTTGTGATGGATAGAAAGAAGACACAAAAATAGATTTTAAGTATTTTATTTCAAATTTCCTGATTATAAATTATACTTTTTATATTTTCTATGTCTATTTGTTACTCAGATGTTAAAACAATTATTAAATGGCTTTATTATTACAGTGTATGTTTATTTACCCAGTAGAAACATTACAAAATATTATGTAGTTATTGACATAAAGTATTTCTATTATCAATAATTTTTAATGTAGCTGAAGGAATAGATTAGTAACCCACAATTAAGACCACTATCATTATCATGATAATGATGATGGTCTCAACTGTGGTAAAGTTTCTATTATTTTTTCTGAAATATCAGCAAAAAAATTAAAAATTATATTCTGTTTATTTAAAATTCTGTTATACAGTGCATTTAAAATTGGATCTATCTTTCACTTCAATTCTTCGGGATGCTAATTGCCTCCTTTCCAGTTTCCTCACATCCAAGTTTTTTGCCGGTCTGCCTTTGGTTGCAGCCGGTTATTTTCTATGGCCACGAACTCACTCAATGTCATTGCTATGGACACACTAGGCTACGTGTTGCTGACTGCTGCTGACTGATATGCCATCAAACTTCTCCAGAGGGAGGGGGCAGTTAACAAGCAGCCCCTGATGTTGCTGAAAATACATTATTAATTAATTAAATTAGAAGTACCTTCCTGCTATTAACGGTTATGTGAAAATCAGTCCACTCATTCTGTAGATTAGTCACAACAAACAGACTATAAGATACCATAATCTGGGGCAGAGAATGGACAATGTTGTTGTACAGTACTACTTCAGCAATCAAACCCAACAGCCTCTCTTCTAAAACAGTAAGTGTTTGCCTGATGCTAGGACCACCACCAGTCCTGAAAGCTTCACCCCTTTTTGCTATGGCTCTCTTTTTGGTTTTAGTCTGACCACACATATTAAAACATATCTATGTATTAAACATTCACTGCTAGAATAATGTCTCCCATTACAGGAGAGGCTTATGTCCAACAGTGGACTATTAAAAGCTGTGGAAGATGAGTCAATGAAAATATATGACTCATCATGTCAATTTTTAAATGAATTTTATCACCATTATATATATTACATGGGTACAACAAAAGTTATAGATGACTTATTGATTAATTTTTATAGTGCTTGTTTTTGTCTACGAAGTAAGCTGTTGTATAATATATGCTTTGTGTTGTAGAAAACTAAATGTTATAATCAAGCGATAGAGTGCGATACTTTCATACAACAAAGAATAAGTAATAATTTACATACCTTTCCATGAATTCCAATAAAACGAGGAATTGCCCTGGGTTTGTTCTGTCTGGCTCTAGATTCCATTCTGAAGAGGTATCACGTCATTTATTGTAAGTTTATCCTCAAGCAGGATCTTTATGTTTCCAAGTCACAAAAATGTTAAAACAACATTTCACACTGTGATATTATAATAAACCATTTACAAATAGAACTTATGCCTTATTTTAATTACTTTTTAAAATTCAGCCAACTAAAATTAACAATAAAAATTGTTGATTAACAATGTCAACGTTACCATGACTACTATATCGTTTCGATGGATAGACCATAGACTATATTTTAGGTTTTTTCCACCTAGATTGTAGAACGAGCGATTGAATCATTTGTCAACATGGCTACCAACTTATCGCTTTCTAAAATTACTCAAGACAAAGCGTCAGCGATTGCAGAAAGATAAGCGACTGGAAATGCTTGCAACTTGGCTAGGGCCCCTGATTTGACTGCGAGACGCAAGCGATGAAACGTCATTGCTTCGGTGGAGTCTAGATAAGTGTTCGTGCGGGCCGAGCGGAGCTCACTTACCGATCGGCCACCGCGCGGACAACAAGTCTAGGGACTACCGTACGGCTCGTTGTTCCATTTTAAGCTACCTACTTGATAATGGAGATTATTTGTTTGTACCTACTTGGTTTTGTGCACCGAAAATACTTCTTTTTCGACAAATATGTCACTTCACCCGTGGGCCCATAGTAGGGCCATGTGGTCCAGAGTGACGATTTGTACAAGAACGCTAGCAGAAGCTGGATGCCAGCAGATGCCTAAATTTGGTTAACCTGGAGTGCAATGGGAGAGGCCTATATCCAGCAGTGGACTGCGATGGGCTCATGATGATAATTATCACACTTCACACTGATATATAAAGGCGAAAGTTTGTGAGTGTGTATGTTTGTTACTTCTTCACGCAAAAACTACTGAACGGATTTGGATAAAACTTTACAGTAATATAGCTTAGGTATACATCAGAATAACACATAGGCTACTATTTGCCGCGATAACCGACATACACGCGGGCGGAGCCGTGGGCTACAGCTAGTATATATATAATTACAAGAATTTGCGCGCCCACGGTAACCATTAAGTACGAGTTAGAGATTAATCGTGGTCACAGGTTGGTTGACGCTTACAGGGCTAAATTCGATTCTTAAGGGCCTACCTTCCTTCAGATGCGTAAAAATGGTTGCATTCTAAAGACTACTCCTCCTTGACAGCTGCATCAAAAGATTCGAAAAAAATATATGTTTACTGCAGATTCATGTGCAAGAATATATAGGTTTAATTTTTCACATACGATAAATAGTATTGCCATAAAAAAATATTTAACAACACTCTATTTTGTTCGCTTTTTTGCTTAAAGCTTTTAAACGGCTTTGAAGCAAAAAAATATTTTTACACAGAAATATTGGTGGTTGAATTAGCTATAAACTAGGCATTACTCATATTTAAATCCATCAATATTTTGTAAAAAAAATGATCAATATTGCGATTCTCAAAATTAAAAGTACAGCGGGTCTCTGTGCGGGCGCAGGCGGCAGTCGTGCGTTGGCATTCAGACGGGAAGGCTGTGTCGCTCGCTGCTCTGCTCACGCTATCGACTAACTATGCTTAGACGTTTGTGTAAGTATTTAGGTACTTTCTGGGTTAGTGTGCATTAGAGACTAACTCGCTGCAAAGGACTCAAAGTGATCGTGCGCTTGGATGCTTTTTGATGTTTTGACTGCCTCGATGGCGCAGTGGTAGCGTATGCGACTGCAGGCTATGCTTGAGGTCTCGGGTTCGATTCCCGGGTCGGATTAAGTATTTGTAGTATTTGAAAATATTTATTTCGGTGTTTGACTGTTTTCTATGCATAATATGTATCTACTTACATATTTACAAAAAAGTAATATATTAGTAGAGAATACGATTAGGAACGCCCTTCACCCATCTGTTTATGAGATGAAAAGTACACACATCAAAAGTGTCTAGGGATCAACATATGTGTCTAGGGATCAACATATATTTTTGCAATAACTTTTCTCCTGATTGATATTATTATTATTATTTGACTGCCTCGTTGGTCTCGCGGTTGGCGTGTGCGACTGCTGATCATGAGGTCTCGGGTTCGATTCCCGGGTCGGACCAAATGTTTGTGTGATCTACAAATATTTGTTACGGAGTTTGGGTGTTTTCTATGTATAATATGTATGTATTTACAAAAAAAAAAAGTATATATGTATTTGTATCAGTTGTCTTAGTACCCATAACACAAGCTCTGCTTAGCTTGGGACTAGATGGCGTTGTGTGTTAGATGTCCGAAATATTTATTTATTTATTTATTAATTAAAATTTTCTTTAAGGATTCATCAAATAAAGTGTTTTCGTTTGTCACAGTAACGATAAACCAAGTCACCTTTGCATTAATAAAGAAATTTGCCATTTTCCTAATAAAGGGATTTTTGACATTTGAACCACTAACATTAAAGTTCGAAAAAAAGACCGAAATAATAGTTTTCTTTAAAATGTTATTAGGTAACTTAAACAATTAATAATCCGTGTTTCTACCGCGAACACTAACAACACAAGAATCGGTTTGGCATACTCAAAATGAGTTCATCCAAATCACGCTGTGGAATGGCCGCCCATGTTCGTTGCAACAACAAAAAAAGGTCTTCTTGCGACTGGATACCCTCCATATTCGGCAGAGCTCTTCTCTGTAGCATATCCCATGCATGCTCAATCGGGTTCAAGTCTGGCGACTGAGCAGGCCAGGGCCAAAGCCACATCTCAATCTCAAGAAATCCGCATAAAAATGCTTGATCCCTAGACACTTTTGATGTGTGTATTTTAATATATCATATTTAATATTATATCGCGGGTGGGTTGGCTAAAAATCCCTGTCTGAACTATTATAATATATTTATATATCAAATATTTATATAATTATCATTTATTTATTATCATATTTAAATATTATTATGTGTATCCGTGTATGCATTTTATATAGCATTAATATTATTATTGTTACTTATAAACCGATAAATTAAAGTTTTTCTTCCCTTATCTCTTTTTCTTATTATAATTGTATGATAGGATAGGCACCTGCCTTGTCCCTTACTGAACCAACTCAAGGTTGACTGAGAGATAATACCATGTGGCATAAAGTCCGCCTCGCGCAATTGTAATGCACTATTACCTAAAAACAGACGGAAAACATTAACTATAATGGCTTAGATAACTAACTTTGTTAGTTCAAGAGTATAGAGGTCTAACTTGTAAAATACACACACTCACATACAAAGCTTTGAAAATAATAATCAATATATATTTCGGACATCTGACACACAACGTCTATTAGTTTCAAACTAAGTGGAGCTTGTACTATGAAAGCTAGATTGACTGATAGAACAATTATATGCTTTTATTTGTAAATACAAATATATCATACATAGAGAACACCCAAACGAACCTGAGACCTCATGGACAATAGTCGCGTAAGCTATCACTGCACCAACGTCCATGTGAATTCTCTACAAATAAAAAAAAATGGAGTGTCTGTTTGTAATATTAAATAAACCGCTTTTAATAAATGCATATGTATGTATACACGATACATGTACCAATTTTTTTTTTTTTTTAATTTTTGTCTGTCTGTCTGTTTGTTCCGGGTAATCTCTGCAACGGCTGGACCGATTTTGACGGGACTTTCAGTGATAGGTCGTTACCCGCGGCAAGACGATAGCCGCGGGTAACACCGCGGGGTTCAGCTAGTTAAAAATATATTCATGATAATTATCTGTTCGACACGATTTTATTTCAATTTGTAGACATTGCAGGTGACTTCGGAACCTTATTCTATGGGTGACCTGACACGTAACGCATTTACCTGTTTTTAACCAACTTAAAAAAAAGGAGGAGCTTTTTAACCGACTTAAAAAAAAAGGAGGAGGTTTCTCAATTCGACCGTTTTTTTTTTTTTATGTGTGTTCGGATAACTTCGTCGTTTATGAACCGATTTTGATGATTCTTTTTTTAATGGAAAGGAGATATCCCAACGGTGGTACCATGATAAGGACCAGGGATCGGAATTGGGTGTGTGAAAATGCCTAAAGTTTGCAGCGGGACATAACATGGAGCTGTTACAACCACTTAAGTTAAACCGGTTTTGGATTTTACCGGTTTAGTTTCGGTTTTTTTTTCGGTTGTGTTTTTTTTTGAAACACTGAACTATAAACATTTACCAGCTGCTAATACAGTTCTAAATTAATTTTTGTTTTGTACTTTTCCGGTTAAAATTCCCGTTTCAAAAAAAAAGTTAAAATAAGGTGAGGTAATACAGGTAATCTTCAAAATCACATATGCACACTTAAAAATAAGCGTAAGTCAAAAAATAAGCTGGATTCAAATCTGCGACTGACCAAAATATCGAGAATATAACACGTGTTAACTCAACAAGTTGCGCTGCAAGACTGCACCTGTTTATCGGTCGGTTAAAGCAATGACAGCCACGGGGCGGCGCGGGCGCGCGGAGGAGGGTAGCGGCAGACTGATTTTTTTTTACCTGTTAAACAATGGATTAGCGTGGGCTTTTGTACCGCACACAAAGCCTTTTTTAACATTTGAAGAATATTTATCATTTCTAGGAAGAAATCATATTATTGCATGTTCCGAACTCTGAATGTGGAAAGTAGTTTACGCACAACTTTCTTGCAATTGAAATAAATGTTTTTAATTTATTTTTTGATGCAGTGCAGGTTTAATAATTTAAAAAAAAGCCGACTTCAAAACTATGTAAAGACGCGAAAATTTTTGTTTTCCTTGCATCAACCTGTAGCAAAACTTTTTAACTTAAGATACATTTCAAAAAAAGAAATTAAAACCGCATTAGCATTTTGCAGATATATAAAATTCTGTGTTTGACCGACAAAGAACAATTGGGACTAAAAGACTGAATTTTAACCGGAAAAGTACAAAACAAAAATTAATTTAGAACTGTATTAGCAGCTTGTAAATGTTTATAGTTCGGTGTTTCAAAGGTAAGGAACATGTAAAAAAAAAACGAAACTAAACCGGTAAAATCCAAAACCGGTTTAACTTAAGTGGTTGTAACAGCTCCATGTTATGTCCCGCTGCAAACTTTAGGCATTTTCACACACCCAATTCCGATCCCTGATAAGGACACTAAGATCTGATTATGGCATCCAAGAGAAATCGAGTGGAACCTTGAAGTCGGTTTTATTTTGTTAAACTTTTACTTGTTAATTTATTAATTAAAAATTAAACATGCTAGAAGTTTTTAGAAATATGATAATTTTTACTTTTTTCTACAAAAGGTAAAATGAATTAATTTATTTTACCAGATTTCTTACCTCTCTTATCAAATATGTATAGTTGGATCGGTATTTCGAATTCTATATGGTTTTTAGTCTAATTTAACATACTTTTTCGTATTTAGTACCTACCTATGATAAAATGTGTTAATTTTAAATCTTACTAAACTTTTAGAAATACCCCTTTTTTATGTTAACATTATAACCATTTATAATTATGTTTTGAAGTTAAGGCAAAAACGTCAGACAAGCGCGCATGTCTGTCTCGCTCCCTAGTCTTTGATCATCGTTTTGAAGTAGCGAGTGCGGTACGAAGATATGAATGTGTGCGGTGCAGATATGATACTATGCGTTTAGCTCCGCCCAGACGCTCAAGGTTATTGAGGCTACTATACGCCTTAAGGGATCTAATACTAAACAGATACTGTAGTACACAGGGGCTTAAGGAGGTAGCCAAGATTGGTTTTTGTGGGGAAAAGTAGTAACGTAAATTTAAATTCACATAATAATATAAGGAAATGATTATCTTATAGACCTAGGGTGCGGCAAGTGCCCTATCCTGCACCACCTGTGATTTTTTCATAAATTGGCCTGCTAAAGCGACTCTATTCTGCCTTATGAAAAGCATGAGCAGAATCCAAGAGTAACCACACTCATTGCGAATGCTGACAATGCAACAATGCATATGCTGACCCACAACATGGCGGCCTAGTGAGATGCTTTTGCATTATTGGGCCTCCGGTCTCGCACTCACCAACGTAACACGACATCACGAATCCTGCATTTTAGTTTGGTCTTCTGTCAGAGAGTAGTACCGGCCCGGTCAAGCCGGCCCTTTCGTGCTGAAATCAGCGTGGTTCTAATGCTTATAGTTGTTTTTTTTTTATGTATGGGACTGCCAAAATGACTCTACTCGGCCTGATGGAAAGCATGAGCAGAATCCGCAAGAGTGGTGGTCACCATACTCATTGCGAATGCAACAATGCACCATGGTGACCCACACTATGGCGGCCTAGTGATGCTTCTGCATCATTGGCCTCCGGTCTCGCACTCACCAACGAAACACGACAACACGAATGCTGTCATTTTACGTTGATTTTCTGTGCGAGGGTAGTACCGCCCCGGTCGAGCCGGCCCGATTCGTGCTGAATGAAATCAGCGTGGCTCTAATACCTGTTGACATGTTTCGCTTTTAAATAAATTACTAAGAATATAATTAGAATCATTTTATGTCTAACACGCTTGGATAAGCCGTTATGAACCAACACATTCGTAAATAATTGTACAGTCAACTTAAACTTTTTATGAAGTAAATTAATGCTATAATTTGCGAAGTTAATGAACTAAATGTAATATACAGTCTCATTGTAGATAGATTAATGTGTAATACAAAAAAACTGTTAAGTGTTATAATAGATGGGTTCAAGCAGTAGGCAACATAATAGTTTGATGAATTAATATGATAATTCCATTAGCTTTCGCATGAAGCTTGGGTTGTGAATCTTATTCTCTAGAGTTCAGACAATCTATTTTATCCCCTGGTGAAAGGTATATTGTGTCTTTTTCTGTAGCTAATATATTGTTATAGAATGTGTAATTAAGGTCAAAAGTCTAAGAAACAAATAAACAAAAAGGCACATCCACATTTTTAACATAAGTTCGGAGTTACGATCGGTGCTGAATAATCTTTTGTCATTATTAGATCAAAGATAAAGAAAAGCAGATGTATCCAATTCAAAGATGTTTTTTGCGTAAAACTTACGTAAATATTATTCGGAAGAGGTTAAGAGAAAAAATGTCTGAACGCTGTCTCTTAAAACCGTTGTTGAATGAACATGGAAATTTTCACTTCGACAGTCCAACTTGGACTATGGAGTATCGCAGCAGATGTATCGCCTGATGGTAAGCGATTACCGCAGCCCATGGACACCTGCAACAGCAGAATTGTCACAAGTGCGTTGCAGGCCTTTGGGGGGGGGGGGGGTAGGGTTTGGGGTATTGGCCTCCGGTATTCTCACTCAATCGATGAAACACAGCGCAAGCACTATTTCACACCGGTTTTCTGTGAGGCCGTGGTATTACTCCGATCGAGCCGGCCCATTCATCCCGAAGCGTGGCTCTCCCACGGAACAAAATGATTATGTTCGGGAGTAAATCTCATCTGCCTTTTGTTTTTTGATTAGATTCTTTTTGATTGATCACGTCTAATATGATCACTATTTATTATTATGAGATTCTGAGAAGGATATCCTACCCTTACCCGTTTGATCAGCGTGTTCTGCTAGGCCAAATTCTCCTTTCTAAAGAGAGACGTATGTTTGCAGTGGATTATAAAGGGCTTTTGATGTGGATGTAATATTTTATAAATATAGTAAGACTAAATGCAAAGCCATCACTCAAATATGTACTTATTCAAAAATAAATTCTCATAAACAAGACGAACAAAGGCATGAAAGAAACTTAGAATAATTAATCCACAATTAAGTTAACATAATTGGACGAATCTAGGAGTGAAGCAGTGGAACATGTAACGGTGGTGCGCAACCACTGAGCCAACGCGACACACTCCAAAGAGCAGATAAAGTTATCGTAGGGAATGTGCGCACACGCATTGTGGTTCAACTAGCAGCGATTTTTAATTATTCGAAAACTTGAACTCCAACTGAAATTATTTTCATTAATTAAGACTTACAAGGGTCACTTGTATGTAAAAATAATCAGATTAAAAAAAAAAACACTATTTACTAGAGTTTTGATACTAGATACTGATACAGAGATAAACACTAGAAATTTTGTTCGTTTATTCTTTCTAGAACAACCGAGATGAGATGACCCTAAAGACCTAAGTGAAAGACCTTTCGCTACGAGTCATATTTGTATCTATAATATTGTCCATATTGCAAAGGCTAATATGGACCAGTTTGCCGTGACCAGACGGGCTGTAGAAAGATTAATAAATGCATCATCTAGCGAAAATTGGCGGAACTACTCTTCTATGATCCCGTATTGCAATGCAGTCCGCGATTACTATGAGGTAAGGGATTAACTCTGTTAGTATAAACATTAAAAAAAAAATTCGTCATTCATTGAGAAGAATTCTTCCACGATATTCAGACAGAAATTATAGAAATTCTTCTATTTAGAAGACTGCGCTAGTATATCGTACGTTTTCTATCCGAGACACAGTACAGTCTCAGGGGCATTGTAAATCAGTAACGGTACATGACATTTTTCTCTTGAGTTTATTGGTTATTTATTATTATTGGTTTTCGATCGTTACACTCGTACGTAATCAAAGATGTGCGAAATATTCACACAATATTATACTGTGCCACCATAGGATTCTTAAGTCCCTCCGCTTACTCGCTCTCACTGGAACCGCAAAAAATCCTAATTAAATAAACGCACAGAAGCAAAGATTGTTATCTGTTAACGACTACCCACGTAAGTGCATAATCATTCATTGTTTGATTTTGATCACCAGCATATACACGTTATTATGGACACTAGAAGCTTTTATAACATATCATTTTACAAGCCTATATTTCTGTCTCAATTATTCAGTCGACATTAGTTAAACGCGAAAGCTCCGGACACGCCTTTATTGAATATTATGACTAATCTTGATCAATTTCAAAGCTGGCCATACATAGTGATTTTTTATGGTCATCAAGATTATTTAGTATAGGCTACTAGTTCAACTGGTTTTACCTGAATATCAATTTTTCCACGGGGCGTCTGGCATCAGAATCCTGAGGGCTAACTGAATTCGAAGGTTGAACTAGTTATCAATATAATTGAGAGTGCTGGTTTTCCAGTAACGATTGCCATAGATGTTCATGACCGACGACAAAAAGTGCTCTCCGGGCCACGTGTGTGAAACACCAACCAACTTTCTAACTCCGGGCTGTTATTAAAAATTTATTGTAGTAAAACCACAATAACACATTTTGCTCGACCCGGGAACACCGGTAACCCATAGGCAGTACCAGCGAGGCAGTCATGCTTTGCCTTGCTTTTTCCTTTTCAAAACTTTTTTATTCGAATTTCATAACTCAATACCAGTGGAAACGAGTGATAAAAAGTACAAATAGGTTTCATTATCACTTGATTTAGAACATAGAAATACCGTGAGAAAAGTTGCACTCCCGATGTTAATTCTTGAATATGTATGAAGTTTGAGTAAGTACTTAGAGAATTGTGGTCCGAAGTGCACCGAAAAATACATATATTTAATAAACTGCTAGGAAATAATAATTAAAAAAAAACAATAACAAGATTTACATACAAGCGTCAAAAAACTCCTCCGCATCATCGTCTACTGGTAGCGTTCCCAAAAGACTGGCAGCATTGCCACGTTGAATAGCAATGCTAATCCCCTGTGCTATAAAACGGCCGGCCTTCTGGTCACGAGAAGCGTGGATCACTTGCTTAGCTAGTTGTTTAAACATAGCGCGAGCTTTCGGACCCCATGAACCTAGCGTCTCGACCCGAAACGGTTCAAAAATGTGATTACCTATTATATTTTGATACTTACGCCGTTTGAGGCTTTACGCAGAAGCAGCAAAAAAATAAATGAACATATTTACTCGTATAATACAAATAAGAACCTCCTTCGTGTGGTGACGTATTAAGAGCATAGAGTGTGATCACCCCTATTTATCCTATGGGTGTCGAAAAAGGTACCCGTAACCAGCTTGGTATGGAAGGCAAAAACCTCCTGTCTAAGGAGAGGCTTATGTAGTGAGCTGTTAAAGGTTGTTGATGAAGAACCTACTCTGGCTTTGTATGGATTGCAAAGCATATGTTGTCTATGGCTGCATTAAAATAAAAAGTAATGCATACTCGGATTGATTATTATCTATACTATTATATAAAGGTGAAGAGTTTGTTTGTTTGTTTGAACGCGCTAATCTCAGGAACCGCTAGTCCGATTTGAAAAAATCTTTCAGTGTTGGATAGTACATTTATCGAGGAAGGCTATAGGCTATATATCATCACGCTACGACCAATAGGAGCGGAGCACCAATGAAAAATGTTTCAAAAACGGGGAAATAATATCACGCCACGGGCAATAGGAGACGCAAACGAGGTTGCGTGGGACGGCTAGTAATAAATACCTTCTAAATATTTAAAAATAATGTGAACCAGTATGAATGATATTTTCGAGTACCAAGACGGAATACCGCTCCGTCTTGGTACTCGAAAATAAAAAACAAAGTTATTTTCAATCGAAAACATCTATACGGGTTTAACAATCTAATATACCGTTTTTGTAGACACGTTCATAAACGGTGATAATTGACTCTTCCTCACTGATTGATATTAAGTATATACTGAGTAGTAGTGATATTCGGTTTTAAAACTCCATTAACCGGTTTGTCAAATAATTTCTATGGACACTTAAGAATGGTGATAATTCAAACTTCCTCGTTGATTTATGGTGCGTAAGCCATAGATTTACTGTTTGTATTTGGGCTCTTATACATTCACATTAACACATTTCTATACTATATAATATTATAAAGCTGAAGAGTTTGTTTGTTTGTTTGAACGCCCTAATCTCAGGTACTACTGGTCCGATTTAAAAAAATCTTTCAGTGTTATATAGCCCATTTATCGAGGAAGGCTATATACTATATATCATCACGCTAAGACCAATAGGAGCGGCGCATCAATGAAGAATCTCACAAAAACGGGGGGAAATTATTACGCTACGGGCGTATTCCGTTGCGTGGGTCAGTTGGTCTGTTATAATAACGGAAAATTTAATGTTGTAAATCTGAAGTGTTTTGTTTTTTGGTCGAGGGTGCTAATCTTAAGAAATATAGGTTCGAATTGAAAAATTAGGCTAGTTCTCTGTAATAAAGCAATTTTTTTTTTGTATGGCTCGCCAAAATAACTCTACTCTGCCTGTTCCAGTTCTCTATATAATGTTTATTGTAATTGTTACATCACATTCATGTATTAAAAATAATCTTATTCACTGCTGTTCTATGCGTTTTGTCTATTTAAAAATATATTTCTCTCGTTCATCAATAAGCCTCGTTACATTTACCACTACCATCAGTGTTGGCAGATGAGGTTTTTTTTCTCAGATATATTTTATTAGCAAATCATTTTCATGCAGAAAAAAGAACTTTTGCAGCAACAATCAGTTTCAATAGTTTTAATGTATATGTTATAGCATGGATTTTAAACCGTTAACTGTCTCGCTATACATATAAAGGTACATAATTTTATGTCAAATCTGAGTACTAGTGACGTCACTAGATGGGTCTATCTCAGTGCTACACGCGCGCTCCGGTAAGGCGATTCGAGAAAAAAATATACTGGTAACACTGACTACCATAGAAGATAATTTCATTACCCATTCGTAATTTTGTTGTATAGAGCAAGTTCGGTAAATAAAACCGTAACAAAATACCGGATGTCACGTGGGCGGTCATTGCACATTGTTATACAAAAAGCTCGTGATTTTGTACTGTGACCATAGTGTTTAGATTTTAGGGAATCGTCTAGTTAATTACATGAGGTTTTGGCTATATCCACAAAGAGGTAGACAGAAACTCCCATATTCGTCATCTGGAATATATCTTGTGTCGCTAGACTTTCATGAAACGGAGACAAACAATATCCAGACTCACAACAACAATTTGTAGATTGTAATGTATCCACATAGAATCAACAATACTTAATGCAATAGGAAGCGAGGTAGCCACTTAAGATATAATTTTATCGACTACGCGGATAGCGATCCGTGTAGTCGATAAAATTATACAGAAAATTATTTCAAGTAGTTTGTTAGTAAGATGGGTACTTGGACAACTTCACAAGCTCCATTTCAGATATAAAATATTACTTCTAGAAATTTAATTAAACGGACAGAGAACCGGTAACGTTCTAGGAATCCGAGAGATCTCATATCGTAAATAGTTCAAGGGAATGAAAAGGTTTTGCAAACTAATGTAATAAATACGACGAGAAAGATATCTTATCTTTACCTCAATCTTGAGTTCCTTTATACTGTCGGTATCAAGTCCAGTTGTACTAATTAGAGTTATTCACGCAAAGCAACTATCATCTAATCTCCATTACAGAACCCATAAAGAAACTATTGACTTAAATTTTAACATCAAAATAACGTATCAAGTTATGTTAAACAGTTTTGACTGGACCGAAATACCACCTGCTAGCATAAATCTTTGTGATTATAATTACAAGAACAAGCATCACAACCCATAAATAATAGCCATCTAAATTATCGCACCATAGATTTGACATTTCTAAAGGTTGACACAAGGAACCTACATGCATTAATGGTATTGTTATTTATAACTACCGCCCGTTTTTTGTTAACCGTTAAATCTTATGACAGTGACTATTTTTTCCTTCCAACTTCTAATATAAGATTCTCGAAAATCTGTTAATTTTTGACTCAACGGGGTCTTTTATCAAGAAGTAAGTACTGCCGTAGAGATTGTATATCCGTGTGTCTGTTACGCTTTGATGGCTATACCGCTGAACTGATTTCAATCAAATTCGGCATGGAGATACTTTGATTCTTGAGGATTTGAGGAAAGATATAGACTACTTTTTGCTGCGATAGCTGACAAAAACGAGGGTGGAGCCGCGGGCATCGTTTAAGTACAGTGCAATATTAAACTCACAAGGCATAAAGTTTTATTTATAAAGTATTATTCATAAAGTAAACTTCATTATTTCATTTCTTGTGTTCAAGGATACGTAACTTAGCACGTTGGTGCATAGTCTGCTTAATTGTAATAAATTTAATTGTTTATTAATTTTATAAAGTTCATTCTTGCATTTATTCAAGGCGAATGCATGAACTCTCCACACACAAGTTTATTATATATACCTATTTATTATACTGTGTATATACATGAGAAAGTATTTATGAACCCTTGTATATGAAGATAATATGTTAAATGTATACCAATAACTACTAATATTACTAATTACTTTTCAAGGTAGTAGAGCCACGCTGATTTCAGCACGAACTGGCCAGCTCAACCGGGGCGGTACTACCCTCGCACAGAAAATCATCGTAAAATGACAGCCATCGTGCTGTCGTGTTTCGTTGGTGAGTGCGAGACCGGAGGTGCCATGGTGTGGGTCACCATGCTGCATTGTTGCATTCGCAGTATGGTGACCACCACTCTTGGATTCTGCTTATGCTTTCCATCAGGCAGAGTAGAGTCATTTTGACAGGGCCCAAAAATATTAAAAAAAAACTGATCACTCATTTGTAGACCCATCTAAGGTAGGCTGGTAAGGAATGCCAATGGTGTTTTGTCTGTCTTTTGCAAAGTTTTGTGATTCTTTCTTTGTTTATAATAATTAAAAAACAGTGACCTGATACATTTTCCACTGCCGCGGTAGCGCAGTGGTAGCGTATGCGACTGCTGTGCTTGAGGTCTCGGATTCCATTCGCAGGTCGGACCAAATGTTTGTATGATCAGCAAATATTTGTTTCGGAGTTTGGCTGTTTTCTATGTATAATATGTATGTATTTACAAAAAAAAAGTATATATATCAGTGTATTTATATCAGTTATCTAGTACCCACAACACAAGCTCTGCTTAGCTTGGGACTAGATGGCGTTGTGTGTTAGATTTCCGAAATATTTATTTATTTTTACACATATTTCATTCGTTAAAACCAGTTATTTTTAAGGAAACTTCATAGGCAGAAAAAATATCGTCAGAGGAATTAACATATTATTATATCATTTCACGCGTAAACATGCAAAGTAGACACCATGCAGAGTAAAAATGCCCATCGCATGGTAAAAATATGTATGTTTTATATCTATTCCCCCGTTGAATCTCTAAATCATAGTCACCCTCGCTATACGCAAATGCTTTTGTCTTCTCTAATACTATTAACGAAATGAACCTCCACCACGCTAACACACTTATTACATTCGTAACTGCCCTTTCCGGTTTATTTTTAATTGAGTTTTGTTACAATGGCGTTCATTTTGTAATAATATAGTGACAATGTTTACTCATTATTGTAATAAGATGATAGCTTTTCGAACACGCCGGAAGGCGAACCTGTAATGTTAGGGGACAGTTGTAGGGCTTCGAATGTGGTATGTACGCTAATGTTACGAATGACTATCCACTGGTCAGTTATTAAGCCTCTCACTTAAAAAGCTGCTTTTAATGTGGATCGAAAGTAAAATTGAATAGTGACTGAATGCGTTCGGGTGCAATTCGTTGTAAATTGTAGTGGTTCTAGCAACTTTGTAAGATAATCTATATATATATATAAAAGAGTAAGGTGACTGACTGACTGACTGACTGACATACCCAGAGATCAACGCACAGCCCAAACCGCTGAAGCTAGAATCCTGAAATTTTGCATGTAGGTTCTTTATGTAACGTAAGTGAGCACTAAGAAAGGATTTTTTGAAATTCTACCCCTAAGGGGGTGAAATAGGGCTTGAAAGTTTGTATGGAAGTTCGTCATTTTTTAAGTAAGAAACATGAAACTTTATTTTTGGGGTACTGATTAAAAATGAATTGATATGTATTTCAGCGTTTCTAAATATTCTACCCCTAAGGGGGTGAAATAGGGGTCTAAAGTTTGTATGGAAGTTCGTCATTTTTTAAGTAAGAAAAATGAAACTTTATTTTTAGGCTACTGATTAAAAAAGAGTAGAAACGTATTTAAGCGTTTCTGGATATTCTACCCTTAAGAGGGTGAAATAGGGGTTGAAAGTTTGTATGGAAGTCCGTAATTTTTTAAATAAGAAATATGAAACTTTATTTTTGGGCTACTAAATAAAAATGATTAGATACGTATTTAGGAGTTTTTGGATGTTATGCCCCTAAAGGGGTGAAATAGGGGTTGAAAGTTTGTAAGGAAGTCCGTCATTTTTTAAGTGAGGAACATGAAAATTTAGTTTTGGGCTACTGATTAAAAATGAGTAGATACGTATTGAAGCGTTTGTGGATATTCTACCGCTAAGGGGTGAAATAGGGGTTGTTATTTCGTATATAGGTCAGTCTGGAAGTCCGTCATTTTTGAAGTTAGAAACATGAAACTTTATTTTTAGGCTGCTGATTAAAAATGAATTGATACGTGTTTCAGCGTTTCTGAATATTCTACCCCTAAGGGGGTGAAATAGGGGTTGAAAGTTTGTATGGAAGTTAGTCATTTTTTAAGTAAGAAACCTGAAACTCTATTTTTGGGGTACTGATTTAAAATGAATAGATACATATTTAAATGTTTCTTAATATTCTACCCCTAAGGGGATGAAATAGGGGTTGAAAGTTTGTATGGAAGTTCGTCATTTTTTAAGTAAGTAACATGAAACTTTATTTTTTGGGTGCTGATTAAAAATGAATTGATACGTGTTTCAGCGTTTCTGAATATTCTACCCCTAAGGGGGTAAAATAGGGGTTGCAAGTTTGTATGGAAGTTCGTCATTTTTTAAAGTGAGAAACATGAAAATTTATGTTTTGGCTGATTAAAAATGAGTAGATACATATTTAAGCGTTTCTGCATATTCCACCCCTGAGGGGGTGAAATAGGGGTTTAAATTTCGTATATAGATTATTCTGGAAGTCCGTCATTCTTGAAGTTAGGCACATGCAACTTTATTTATGGCTACTGATTAAAAATGAGTAGATAGGTACCTCGGTAGGTGTGGGTACCTCGGGCAGACTTTGCAGTTAAGTAGAAACAACTTCGAGGACGAGGCGAACAGGAGAATTCAGCCGGGTTGGGCAGCGTTTGGGAAACTTCGTCAGGTCTTTTCATCGTCAATCCTACAGTGCCTAAATACGAAAGTCTTCAATCAATACGTCCTACCTATCATGACATACGGTGCCGAAACGTGGACACTTACGACACGGCTGGTCCACAAGTTCAAAGTCGCTCAGCGTGCTATGGAGAGGGCTATAATAATAATAATGCTTTATTTTTCTCATCACAAAAGCTCAACGTTTCTCTAAGGGATCGCATCAAGAATGAGGTGATCCGGTAGAGAACCAAGGTCTTTGACATAGCCCACAGGATAAGTAAGCTAAAGTGACAGTGGGCTGGCCATATTAGCCGCAGCACTGATAACCGTTGGGGTAAACGGGTTCGTGAGTGGTGACCGCGTCACAGCAAACGTAGCGTAGAACGTCCACAGGCTAGGTGGAATAATGATCTGCCCAAGACGGCTGGCAGGAGCTAGATGAGAGAAGCTGAGGATCGAACCAAGTGGTGTGCAATTGGAGATGCCTATGTCCAGCAGTGGACTGCGATGATGATGATGAGATACGTATTTAAGCGTTTCTGGATATTCTATCCCTAGGCTTGACTGGAAGTCCGTCAATTTTTAATTTAGTAGCCTGAAACTTTGTCTTCAGGCTTCTGATTACAAATAAATGAATACATATATCAGCATTTATGGGAATTCTGTTCCTAAAGGGGTTAAAATGAGGGTCAAAAGTGTCTATGAAAGTCAATTTTAATGGACTATTGATTATAAATAAATACGTTTAAAAACATGAACACAGTATTCATAAATACTTATACAGTTTTAATTAAATACGTATAATCAACTTTCACGCGAGCAAAGCCGCGGGCAACAGCTAGTATGGTATACAGTCCAAGTTTCGTGCTCTAACTTCTTATAACAGCATTATGTCATGTTTTTTTTTTTACTATAAAACTTTGGATGTAGTAATTTAATTATCTTTTTTAGAAAATAAAATATAGTTGCTTTACTAATAAAAATAATTTGAAAATATTTTCATGGTTTTCTTTCTTTCTTCTCATATTCAATTGAAAAATTAAGCTACTTTGATTAATATTGAAACTTGTCATTTTTATTTAGGAACGAGGTTGATCGGAGGATTTGTATGTAAGTGATATTATAAAGATATCCTATTTAGTTTTAAGGGTTTAGATTCATTATAACAAAAACAATTTTTAAACCATTTAATTAACGTACGACTTCATTTAATTTGATGTATGTATTTTCAAATGATAACACCATCCAGGTGACAAAATTCTTAATGACCAATGATAAGAAAGACGTTTGGGTTTGACTGATAGAGACATTATAGTCCCTATCTTTAAACATGTAGGACGTAGGTGGGTAGAACTACATTTTGCGAAATGTAATCTTTTTCGATATAATATTATAAATATAATGGAGCAAACCCCTGGGTCCTGTCCGTTCATGGTTTGGATTTCGTTTTAGTCAGCAATTGGAAGGCAAAATATATATCACTAGCTTTTACACGCGGCTTCGGTCACGCAGACTTTCATCCCCTGATTTACCCCCTTTGGGGGGGGAGGGGGGGGAGTTAGAAAAATCCTTTCTTAGTGCTCACTTACGTTATGTATAAAGAACCTACATGCAAAATTTCAGGATTCTACCTTCAGCGGTTTGGGCTGTGCGTTGGTCTCTGGGTATGTCAGTCAGTCAGTCACCCTCCTCTTTTATATATATATAATATATATATATATATATATAGATAATAGTGTGGGTCATAGTGTGGGTCAGTGCGGGTCATAGTGTGGGTCAGTGTGGGTCATAGTGTGGGTCATATTGTGGGTCCCCATCCTGCATTGTTTGAGTTTGAAATAAGAATGGTGACCACTCTTGGATTCTACTTATGCTTTCCATCAGGCGGAGTAATACACACATATTATGGACCAGCTGACTCTTGCCCACAAATAAATGAAAAAATACGCCCAACGAAGTGTCGTTGGGCATATTTTTAACCGACTTCCAAAAAGGAGGAGGTTCTATGTTCCACTGTATGTTTTTTTTTTTTTTTATGTATGTTCACCGATTACTCCGTCAGTTGTGGACCGATTTTGAAATTTTTTTTTGTATTCGAAAGGGTATGCTTCCGAGGTGGTCCCATTGAGAGCATATCAGGATCTGATGATGGGATCCCAGGGAATTTGAGGGAAACCCTCATTTTCTATAGGCACATACTATGTTCTTCGTAAATTTTCTGAAGTTACACCGGTATTTGCGTCTGGTAGTCATCATTTTATGATGATGAGCTGATGATGTAAGGTACAACTCCTTAACGGTTAGGAGTTGGAGGATAAATCTTTAAATATCATATGTTATCTTTAGTCGTATTCTTTCAAATTATTTAGGTAAGCTGATGATGGAAGGTGGGAGGTACAACTCCTCAATGGTTAAGAGTTGGAGGATAATTCTTTCAATTTCATACGTATCTAAAGACCTTCAGTGGTATACTTTCAAGTTATTTAGGTGAGCTGATGATAGAAGGTTAAACTCTTCAACAGTTAGGGATTAGAGGATGATTTTAATATTACACGTAAGTATAGACCTCAATTTGTATTCTTTATGATGAAATTTGATGAAATAGTTCAACTTACTACTTACCTACGATTGTTTGCACTTAAAACTGAAAAATAAAATATTTTTTATAAAAAAAAAACCGACTTCCAAAAAACATCCAACGAAAACTCTCTGCCAAAAAAACACTTAAAAGCTTAAAATAAACTGGTTCTTCATAAATTGCCTATAACTAATTCTTTATTCATTTAAATAGTAGTATTATAATGTGTGCTAGGTACCCAGAATCTGTTTGAAGTCGGTGCTAAGCCAAAGAGAATACAAACGAACAATTACAAAAGTCTAAGCGATAGTCACTCGGCACCGACTTCAAACAGATTTTAGGTACCTAGCACACATTATAATACTACTATTTAAATGGATAAAGAATTAGGTATAGGCAATTTATGAAGAACCAGTTTATTTTACACAAAAACCATCCGACGAAAACTCCCTGCCAAAAAACAGTAAAAAGTGTAAAATAAACTTGCTCTTCATAAATTGCTATGTCCCAATTCTTGTCTATACCTAATTCTTTATTCATTTAAATAGTAGTATTATTGTGTATGCTAGGTACCTAAAATCTGTTAGAAGTCGGCGCCAAGCCAAATGTAATAGTAGTTACCACACTCGCTTTATTTCGAGACGACCATTAACGACGTCGCGTCAGCCCGCGTCTGCTCGCTTGGGTTGTTTTATGCTAGCTATCCGGCAGCGGCGAGTGCGGTACCTCCTATTACATTTTGGCTTGGCGCCGACTTCAAACAGATTTTAGGTACCTAGCATACACAATAATACTACTATTTAAATGAATAAAGAATTAGGTATAGACAAGAATTGGGACATAGCAATTTATGAAGAGCCAGTTTATTTTACACTTTTTAGTGTTTTTTGGCAGGGAGTTTTTGTCGGATGGTTTTTTGGAAGTCGGTTTTTTTTTTATAAAAGTTTATATTTTTCCATTTTTAGTGCAAACAATCATAGGTTATCAGTAAGTTGAACTATTTCATATAATTTCTGCTGATGCGAATAACTTTAGTGGTTTGAACACGTATTAAAACTGAGTATGATCAGTTTCCAAAATTATGCTGAGATGCAAGATTTCTGCTACCGAGAACGTGGTCCACGATTCCTATTGCCCCGTAGCAATAGGAATCGTGTCCAAGCTTAAATGTCGTGATGAAAGAAGCAGGCGAGTTACTTAAAGCAAAATACATTAAGGGGTTAGTCATCATAGCGCCTGTGACATCAGCTCACCTAAATAACTTAAAAGTATACAACTAAAAGTCTATAGATACGTATGAAATTGAAAGAATTATCCTCCAACTCCTAACCGTTGAGGAGTTGTACCTTCCATCATCAGCTTACCTAAATAACTTGAAAGAATACGACTAAAGGTAACATACATACATATGACATTTAAAGATTTATCCTCCAACTCCTAACCGTTAAGGAGTTTTACCTTTCATCATCAGCTCATCATCGTTAAATGATGACTACCAGACGCAAATACCGGTGTAGCTTCAGAAAATATACGAAAAACATAGTACGTGCCTGAAAAAAATGAGGGTTACCCTCGATTTCTCTGGGATGCCTTCATCAGACCCTAGTTTCCTTATCATGGTACCACCGTCGGGACATCTACTTTCCATTAAAAAAAGAATCATCAAAATCGGTTTATAAACGACGAAGTTATCCCCGAAGACACATAAAAAAATAAAAAAAATAAAAATATACGGTCGAATTGAGAAACCTCCTCCTTTTTTTGAAGTCGGCTAAAAAGACAACTCCCGCACTAGGAATAAATCCTGTGTCGCGGGGGACTTTACAAACAGACATGAAAAGGACTTTTGACTTGACTTTAAAATGATGACTACCACACGCAAATACCGGTGTTACTTCAGAAAATATACGAAAAACATAGTATGTGCCTACAAAAAATGAGGGTTTCCCTCGATTTCCCTGGGATCCCATCATCAAATCCTGATATGCTGGCAATGGGACCACCTCGGAAGCATACCCTTTCGAATACAAAAAAAAAATTCAAAATCGGTCCTTAACTGACGGAGTAATCGGTGAACATGCATAAAAAAAAAAAAAAAAAATATATACATGCAGTGGAACATAGAACCTCCTCCTTTTTGGAAGTCGTTTAAAAATAAAAAAAAACCTTATAAAATTTACCTCTATATAATATTACTAGAGGTAAATATCGTGCTCATCGCAATACTGGCCCTAGTCAGAATCAGTCCTGACAAGGTCTAGTCCTTCTTTTTTTATGCGGGTTATACTTTTAGCACCATACCCTCCGGGAGGGTCGGGGGGACACACACGAAGGCGACTCCCGACGAATTGGTCTACTACCCACTGAACCCCGCGGCGGCCTACCTCGGCAGTCGGGAGGAATTCCAGGAACGCATCAGCGGCTTCTGGAAGTACATCCCGGGGCAACCATAGTAGCCCCCGGGGCGGGTCGCTGTCGGTGAGATATTGTCTTTACTAGTATTTACTATTTAATACTATTCGTATTGTGAATGTTTACTATGGGTTTTTTTCTTTAACACACAACGCCATCTAGTCCCAAGTTAAGCAGAGCTTGTGTTATGGGTACTAAGACAACTGATACAAATACATATATACTATATATAGAAAATACCCATACTCCGAAACAAGTATTTGTAGATCATACAAACATTTGGTCCGACCCGGGAATCGAACCCGAGACCTCATGATCAGCAGTCGTACACGCCAACCGCGAGACCAACGAGGCAGTCAGTTTATTAGTAGCCACGATCACTAACCATTACATCAACATGCCTGTCACCAATGGTCTGAATTCGGGTATTACGATCCAACCAGCAGGACTTTTAATGCAATCGTTTACTTGTATCAATTATGGTGCAAGGTCAATCTACCTGCAGCGGCTCCACTGACTCACTAGAGCATATAATTTTCCAAGTCCAGTGTACGTTGCAGAAAGATATGAATGTACAATGAAAAATTATATTAAAATTGATAAGATCACTGTTTTATAAAATAGCGAAGGTAATGTTAGCAAGAAATAAATGAAAGATAAACAAAATGCAAGAACACTGGCATGATAATTATGCTTAATATCAGTTAGTAGCTGTGTCCTGCGGTTGTTGTACACTTGTACCTTCACAATAACAACGGCGTATAATACCGCAGGACGAAGCTAGTCTAAAATATAAAAGTATTATAAGTTATACTCCCTATCTGCCTGTAAAAGTCCCGACAAAATCGGATCAGTCGTTCCAGGAAACCGGAAGAAACAGAGACAAATAGTTAAAAATTGATTTTTTATGTAAGTAACGTATATACTTTTAATAATAGGTCTTTACCTATGAAATTGCCGTTTTGTATGCAATAAGTGAAAGTACTTATTTTTACAAACTTTTTTATTTCTGTTATTCGAAGTAATCACCCATGCAATCGACGCATCTTTGCCAACGCATTGGCAGTTTATTGATGCCCTTCTTGTAAAAATCAGCTGGACAGGAGGTAACAAACTCTTCAAAGCCATTTTGTACTGCCTCTCGGGAATTGATTTTTTTACCCACTAAGAAGTTGTCTAAATGAATAAGTACTTTCACTTATTGCATACAAAACGGCAATTTCATAGGTAAAGACCTATTATATATACATTTAATGAAAAGCTGTGATGAATTTGAAATCGCAAACAGACACTTATATTTTATTTATTTCTATAGATTTTAAAGTTATGTTTAAATTTTAAAGAGTGGGACAACACGTTAAGCAGTTAGCCCCAGTCGTTATTCAAACATATTTGGCAATCATTACGGGTAGTGGATAGCCCTAAAAAGCCTGACAACAGTTTTTCTATAAAACTTTGATGTTACCTAGAACTTGGATTGTAGAGGTCTGATAGTAGTCGCAGCGACTACTACTACTTTCTACGAAAATGGAAGTTGAGTCGAACCTTCAGAGACGGCCCCAATGTAGGAGAAATACATTCTTCCAAGTCTTTTATTTAACTAACAAGTGTGTGTGTGTGTGTGTATGTTTTAGTGTATAAAAGTGGTAAAATGATGGCGAAGCATCACTAAGCCGCCATAGTGTGGGTCACCATGCTGCATTGTTGCATTGTCTGCATTCGCAATGAGTATGGTGGCCTTGGATTCTGCTTTTGCTTTCCATCAGGCAGAGTAGAGTCATTTTGGCAGAGCAATACATTAAAAACTGAGTTTGGACAATTGGCTTCAAAATTATAAATACAGTGTTTAAAACAAGAAAAGTTCAAAGTGCCATTCAGTTTAAAAACCCTTTATTTGATATTTTTTTATATCCGAATGGCAGTATTTCATTTTTAGTTTTTAACCGACTTCAAAAAAAGCGAAGGTTCTCAATTCACCTGTATTTTTTTTTAGTTTTGTTACCTCATAACTTTCGACTGGGTGAAACGATTTTGATGATTCTTTTTTTGTTTGAAAGCTGGTGCTTCCCGTGTAGTCCCATTCAAATTTGGTCCAGATTGAAGTCGTCTTTTTTTTAAATTTGTATATTATTTCATTTGCTTTTCTTTATTACAAAGATCTATATCTTAAAGTTTCAGTACTAGTTTGAATAGATCGGCGCTTGATTATAAGGATTTTACAAGGCAATAAACAAAATTGGCCTAAATGCCAATTTGTTTAATAAGCCTCAATCGACCTACGTATAAGTTTAACTTATATTCATTTAGTAATTTTCATTTCAAGTTTGCATAACTAAACTTTTATTTTCCTTTTTAGATCAGTATTTTCTATGGCCGTGATATAAAAGGTCTCATTTTATTTTTAGACGAAAGTATCCCTGTGATAAAAAATGTTGCAAGTCTTAAAATTATCTCGTAAATTATCTTAGCATTATATGAGAAAAATAAAATTATTTTAAATTAAGAATTAGGTATAAAAGATAACTTAACTCCCAAAGGTGCGTGGATTCCGATTACAGATTTCGTCTTGGTCAACACACCAAACACCGGAACGTGTTCTAACAAAAATCTTGTCACTATTGCATATTCAACCTTACGCCTGCAGTCATAAAGTAGTTTTTTCAAATACTGTTGTCGAAACTATGTTTGTAATTTTCATATACGGGTTCAACAAACTTTAGAATAATGGTTTACAATTCAGTGCGCGTAGGCTGTGGCCGAAATGATAGACCGTCCCTTTAGACTACAATGGCCTATAAATATTGAAAAAAAAAGATAATCTATTACAATCGTTTGATATTCTAACGCCAGAGTTACTTTGTATGCTTTCCTACTCATTCGTGTAGGGTGTCTTTGTTTTATCACAAAAATATAGACAGTTTTTTTATTAATTTCGCTTCAGTTGTATCCAACATTCACGGATTTTTAGAGTTTTTTATTTTATTTATGTAAGGAGGACCAACAGCGTATTCTATCTAAACGATAAACCCTCAATAGCAACATTAAGCCATCAACACTAAGCAGGTCCTTCTATAGTTGTAATTTGTGTGTAAAATCTCCATAAGGGATCATTTGTCAACTTTAAATATTGAGAAATCAAGAACAAAAAAAAACAAGTAAAACATGATTAATCGAAGATGTACACACATCAAAAGTGTCTAGGGATCAAGCATTTTTATGCGGATTTCTTGAGATTGAGATGTGGCTTTGGCCCTGGCCTGCTCAGTCGCCAGACTTGAACCCGATTGAGCATGCATGGGATATGCTACAGAGAAGAGCTCTGCCGAATATGGAGGGTATCCAGTCGCAAGAAGACCTTTTTTTGTTGTTGCAACGAACATGGGCGGCCATTCCACAGCGTGTTTGGATGAACTCATTTTGAGTATGCCAAACCGATGTTCTTGTGTTGTTAGTGTTCGCGGTAGAAACACGGATTATTAATTGTTTAAGTTACCTAATAAAATTTTAAAGAAAACTGTTATTTCAGTCTTTTTTTCGAACTTTAATGTTAGTGGTTCAAATGTCAAAAATCCCTTTATTAGGAAAATGGCAAATTTCTTTATTAATGCAAAGGTGACTTGGTTTATCGTTACTGTGACAAACGAAAACACTTTATTTGATGGATCCTTAAAGAAAATTTTAATTAATATCAATCAGGAGAAAAGTTATTGCAAAAATATATGTTGATCCCTAGACACATATGTTGATCCCTAGACACTTTTGATGTGTGTATTTAGCTATCTGCTAAATGTATGTATGCTGCTATAGCTCTTAGCAAAAAAATTAAATTCAATTCTATAGTGGATATATTGACGCGGTGACTCGCTCGATTAAGGAAAGAATTTGTGCAGTGTTTTAGGAGTTTTATATGAACTGGCTGGGACACAATCACATTGAGTTGAGTTGATAGGAATAATAATTAAATAGCTGTATATTAACATTAAACATAGACACTGTGTGTGGTGATGGTTTGACAGGGAGTATCATCACCTCCATTGATCCAATAGGTGTCGTAAGAGCCTGCGTAGGTCTTCAACTAATATTGTCGATGGGACCGCGGGCCGCCGTAGGATGGGGACCTCTGGAGGCAAATTGATTGTTGCGGTCGGGACAGAGGCATGGTTGCATAGTTGTGCAATCAGTCTACATCGCTGGGATCGAGGGGGGAAATAATTTTTATCCGGGGCAGGGCCTGATGGTCGAGGTCCTCCCAGAGTAGGGCGCCAGAGGCTGGTCGTCGGAGTGTTTTTTAGTGGAAGGATCACATACTCCTGGCTCCTGTGTCCCCGAGGAGCTGGAGATCAGAAGGCATTTTTCGCCCCGTCACCAAAAAAAAGGTCTTCAACTAATGAGCAAACTACCCAGGACAATAAAAATACAAAGAGAAGTAAAACTTAAAACAATGCCTAAACTCTACGCCAAACCTTTCGGACCCATCAGCGTGGAACAGTAAACCAAAACCTTCTTTCTAAGGGAGAAGTTTGTCTGGCAAGACACTATTGAAAGGCTGCCAATATAATACTTACCGTGGGCCACGAGTACAGAGCCACGCTTCGGTATGAATGGGCCGGCTCGACCGGAGTGATACGACGGCCTCAAAGAAAACCGGTGTGAAACTGTGCTGGCGCTGTGTTTCACCGAGTGAGTGTCCCACACCCCAACCCCTTTCCCCATCCCTCAAAGGCCGGCAACGCACTTGTGACGCCTCTGGTGTTGCGGGTGTCCATGGGCGGCGGTAATTGCTTACCATCAGGCGATACCTCTGCTAGTTTGTCCCTTATTCCATAAAAAAATGATAAGATGACTAAAAAAGTTAATAGAATACTTACACACATAGAAAACGTTCATGCCGCAGAATGCTTCTTGAATTTTCACTCTACAATAATGCAAGTTTCCAGTTTGATTTTAGAAAATCGAGCACAAATACGATTAACCTCGATTTCACAGGTAGCAACAATTCATTACGCAAATGTAAAAACTCCATTATAAAGGTCTGTGATAACCAACCACGCACCACTAATTATATTGATGAGTAAAATGATTTCGATGTTGCGTCATGCAGTAACTTGTTTGTTGCACGTACAAAATATTTTTAATTTTACGTGTGTTTTATGATTTTTTTTTTGGCATAGGGGCCAATGAACTTCTTGACAGTAAGGGACTACCATCGCTCATGCGCATCTGCGACTCAATATGGATGAACCGATGGGATGGATGGATGACGCCATCTATCCATCCAATTTGAGTAACAGATGCCCAGATGTCACCTCACCGCTTTCTACTGTGCTGAGTATTGTGGGTACAACCCCACATGGGATATACTTTGTGTAATGATTTTTTTTCTTTTGATTTGAACTACCTATACAAAAACCACAAAATAAGCACGTGCTGAAACACGCAATCGATGCTACGACATTTGATATTTACATGTATTACAAGCCTTAAAAATGTTTGTTTTCTTTTTACGGTTCCGTGTGAAAGGCAAAAGACGGAACCCTTATAGATTGTCATGTCTGTCTGTCTGTCCGTCCGTCTGTCTGTCTGTCCGTCCGTCTGTCTTTCTGTCCGTCCGTCTGTCTGTCTGTCCGTCCGTATGTCACAGCCGAAACTATAAGAACTATACTGTTGAATCTTGGTAAGTAGATGTATTCTATGAACCGCATTAAGATTTTCACATAAAAAAAAATACAATAAATTTTGGGGGTCCCCATACTTAGAACTGAGACTCAAAAAATTTTTTTTTCATCAAACCCATACGTGTCTATGGATCTCTTCATCTTCATCTTCATCTATGGATAGGTCTTCGAAAATGATATTGAGGTTTCTAACATAATTTTTTTCTAAACTGAATAGTTTGCGCGAGGGACACTACCAAAGTGGTTAAATGTGTGTCCCCGCCCTGTAACTTCTAAAATAAGAGAACGATAAAACTAAAAAAAAGTATATGATGTACATTACCATGCAAACTTCCACCGAAAATTGGTTTAAACGAGATCTAGTAAGTAGTTTTTTTTAATATGCCATAAATCGTAAACCGCAAAAAAATACACTATTATTAAAACATCGATCAAAGTCACAACGAAGTACAAGAATTTTATATTATGTTACTTGCTGCTTCGGAACCCTTCATGGGCGAGTCCGACTCGCACTTGGCCGCTTTTTTGTATTGTGCTTGGAAAATTGCATTATAGTTTATATGCTGTATTTGTCACAAAACTTTTTTAGTTTACCAATTGCTGTTCTGAGTCTGGTCTTTGTGTCCGTTGCATGTATGTTAGTAAAGTCCCACGGAACATAGGAATATTCTTAATAAGTTGTCTTTTATTGCCGCCTTTTAAAATTCAGGCGGAGAGCATGGCGTTAAGTAACCAAAGAAATTCTGAACGAGGGTTTTTTGTGATTCCGACTAATCCATTTGTGCTGAAGTGAGGTTCTGTCACAGGTAAAGTTGTAGTTAAATTTAATTTCAAATATATCCGATCATGATTCATGCACTGAGTCACATACTAAATGTTGACTTTCCATTGACCTACAGAGCTACAAACACTTGTAATATAGGTATTAACTGTTTTTAAATTTCCATATATTTTATTATATTACTTTTTATTTTATTTATAAGCTACCAGCCAGCGTTTTCTGGTAGTTAATTTAATGGTTTCTTTTTTGTATTATTTTCAACAACAAAATATATGATGTGGTTTATATTTTAAGAGCTTAGTTTGATGCTTTCCTTATAAGAATAAACAATTATTAATTCAAACTTTATGCTTATAGTGTGTAGTAGAAAGAAAGTGCTCATGCTTGCAGTATTGAGATGTATTTTGAGGCAGTTTCTGCCAGCCAAGATTTTATACATAAAATAGAGGACCAGTATCTAATTTATATACAAAATCTGTAAAATGAGTGCTCAAGATATACTGGTCACGTAAATTAACAAAAAAATGTTAGATGTTTCCATCTGCCTATCCCATTTGATGTCCGCAGCGTGGTCCCCCTAAATCCCCAGAAATAGTAAGGCTTGATGACGCGAATACGTGTATATGAAATACTTAATGATTTAAATAATGCTCGATGCATATGCTGTACTTTTGGCCGGCATGGTTAGCTGGTTAGAGGCAACCACTTATACGGGAGACAAAGCAGCAGAACAATGCTTTCGATAATCGGTTTTCAGATTTAGTATGTCTGTTAAACGATTGATTGAATTAAGTACTGTGACGCGCCGTTAAAGATTAATTTGATAGCTACCATTGTTGACAATCTTTTTATCTTAATATTGTCTGTCTGTCTGATTTTGGATGTTTAAACTTCTGGTTATGACTTACTATCTGTTGCCCGCGGCAGCGCCCGCGTGTATGTCGGTTATCGCGGCAAATTGTAGCCTATGTGTTAATCCAGGATGTCTGCTTCCTGCATGCCAAATTATATCAAAATTGGTTGAGTAGTTTGCGCCTGAAGAAGTAACAAACATACACACTCACAAACCTTCGCCTTTATAATATTAGTGTGACTACATTTTTTTTGGGAACAAATTAAAAATGGTGTCTCAAAGACCACCAGTGGGGGCTGTTTTAGTGGTGGCCTAAGCCTCACTAAGCCTGGTTAGAAGATTTGCTTAAGTCTACATCTAAATTGTATGACGTTCTCGAAGCCACTACCATTACGGCCACGGCAGCCAGTCTCAACTACACAGGAGATTATAGTGCACAAGTGTGTGCTCAAACTCAGGTGTACTCTCTGTTCCTTCACTCTCATAATCCGATAGGACGGTTAACCGACACGATCGGGGAGAGTTCAGGTGCAGGACTTACAGCTTTACGTGCTCTCCGAGCCACGGGTGTTCAGGTCCCAATTTCCAAACTCCGAGCTGTTATTAACAATTTCTATAATCAGAAAAACTCAATAACACTTTTGGATCGACCCGGGATTTGAACCCGAGACCTCTTGATTGGCAGTCGCTAGACCAACACGGCAGTTAAATTGTATAACGACCGACTATCTTAAGCCATTTACGTCACTGAAATTTCGAAGTGTTAATCGACAAATAACTAGAAAGTTCTACACCCGATAGATACTTATACGAATAAAAATAAGGTTCAAAGTTATATAAAACTAACCTGTTGACAGTTCGTATTTGAGTGCAGGCCTGCTTGCCCCAAGTACCGTTACTTCGATCTGCATTTTATAGCAAAACCGTTGTAATTGTAGATTGCATTTATAAATAACTAGCTGACCCGTGCCCACTTCGTTGGAAATGTGATAAATTAAGAACCGCTCGACCGATTTTGTGCAAACTTCACATAAACCATCTACTACATAGTCCGAACAAAGCCTAAACATTTGGTTTGGATAGCTGAGCCCGTTCTAGAGTTATAAAATTACAACGAAAAGTGGCATTGATTTTTATATATATATATAGATTTTGAGAGACTGCAATGACTTCTCGTAGCAATTATCCTTTATGGGGATGAGTTAAAGGAAAGAGTGTGATTCTCTGTGATAAACATACATCTTACTTAAGGTAGAATAAGAAGTATAGGCATGTCTCTTTTACTCTTGTATGTTATAGTATATCTAGATGTATACTTAACTATCACCAGTGTGTATTTCTACATGGGTCTATGTTATACATGTGTGCGTAGTATGTACTAGATTAAACTGTTACATTTCCATATTTTAAACGAAAAGGAGGTTTTTTTGTAGAAAGACTACTGCATTAGTCAGAAAAATTTTGAAGGTAGATGTAATTAACAAAATTAAAACCGACTTTAAGGTTCGACTCGATTTCTCTTGGATGCCGTCATCAGCTCTTAGTGTCCTTATAATAATACCACCGTTGGCATATCTCCTTTCTATTAAAATAATAATCATCAAAATCGGTTCATAAACGACGAAGTTATCCGCGAACACACAAAAAACAAATACGTACGGTTGCATTGAGCACCTCCTCCTTTTTGAAGTCGGTTAAAAAGGACGTTTTTTCTTTTTTAGAAAGACAACTTTCGTAATAGCAATAAATCCTGTGTCACGGGAAACTTTACAAAGATACAAGAAACGGACACAAGGAACACCCAGACTCAAAACAACGATTTGTGGATCACACAGTGTTGTTTTATGTGAGTTTTGAAACCACAATATTCAGCACAGTTTCGAGACGTGGCGATTGCTTAAGAATCATATTGAAGGTAGATGTAAAAAGGGTTTTAGAACCTTAATGTGTTCCTATCTATCTGTGCCGTTATTAATCATGAACAAATTGATTCTCTTAGCATTTTCTTCTTTAAAGGTTATTGGATGAAAAGTGTTCTTAGGTAAGGTGAAAATCAATTTGGCCGTTTTCATGATACTTATTTGTAACTAGCTTTTACACGCGGCTTCGCTCACGCAGACTTTCATGTCCTGAATTACCCTCTTAGGGGTGGGATTGCAAAAATTCCTTTCTTAGTGCTCACTTACGTTATATAAAGAACCTACATGCAAAATTTTTGGATTCTAGCTTCAGGGGTTTGGGCTGTGCGTTGATCTCTGGGTATGTCAGTCAGTCACCTTACTCTTTTATATATATATAGATTGTTAATTTATCCTTGTAATTGTTTATGTAACTAACCTATTGTATATTTAAAATAGCCCTCTAATAACTATGAGAGGATAGTTTAGCTAACTAGTTAAACTATAATTGGTAGTAACAATTCAATGTAAAGTTCTGTCGGTCTGTAAGTTACGGTAAGCTTTAACTTACACCATTCAATCGTTAAAACTAAGTCTTGGTATGTTAATGAGTAGTAGAGACCTATGCTCATTAACATACTAAGTAAATAGTGGTTTGTGTTTCTAGACTTCATTCCTTGGCCTTCTTACTTTTTACTTAACGTCAGTTAGACATGAATTCTACAGGTACCTTTCACAGTACTAACATGTTACCATACATGCATATAAAGACATATACTGTATGTATACATATATAACTTTATGCGTAGGTACATCGGCCAATCCATGGCATCCTCATTATATAGACAATCTTTGTGTGGTGTTAACTTTGTGTGTCTTGTAACTGCCTGTAAGGTAGGCGCAGAGAGATGCACAAGTAATCGATGGAAATGTATGTTTTTTTAACTCAAATAATACATACCCAGTTCTTTACATACATAAACTTAATTATATACTTTTAGATAGACATATTTATACAACAAGAAATATTTAAAAAAATATAACCTGACTTTCGATAAAATTTTATAGCGTATCTCACCCGGGCCGAATCTATTGGGCACATCATTCATTAAAATCGGTAGGCGCTAGTGGAACATACAAACATACGTAGACTTCCAAAACTGTTACCCTTCCTTTTGGCTAGTCGGGTAAAACAGGACTCATGGCAGAGTAAATACAATTTTTTCTCGATGACCAGTTAAGTATAGGCGTTATAAACAACTAAAAATGTTTATCATAATAACAGTACTATAATAGATTCATCTATCTTTTAATATTAAAGGTACAAGGGACACAAAGTAGAATGTAATAGTGTTGGTTATAAAATTTCAACTTTATTGCTTTGCTACGAGTACATACGAGTATACTGTCAATTAGCACATGCATCTCCGAGAGAAATCCTTTACCAAATGAATGACCCTACCTTGTATGCATTAGCTAATTAGTTTTAAGAAAATACCACTGATGTGTCAAGAATAGGAGAATATAAATTTAATATCTATGGGTTTTCTATGACTATTTCTCAACGTACAGAAACTGCTAAAGGCCCTTAAAAGGCAGTATGACGGGCTAAGTTGCAATTTGCATGTAATTGCGACTTTACTGATTTGACTGGCTGTTAGTCTGATGATTAGTGATTTTGATTGTTGTTGAAACTACAGGTCATGGGGTTCAATCTCATTCATCTATTCCATATTGTGTGTGTGATTCTATGATTGGGTGTTAAATTGTTTGTATTTTTTTTATCAGTATGATTTGTATTGAAATGAAGTTATAATTACCAAAAAAAAAAACATTCGTTGCTTTTGTAAAGTTACCTGAACTCGAAACTCGCCCTCCTCTTAATTCTAGGGGGATGGGAACGGCAAACCACTTACGACTGACTTGTTGAGTGCAAATGTCCATGGGCGGTGATAGTGGTTGGATTGGACAAACGCCTGTTCCATCATCCTTTAACAGTCCACTGCTGGATATAGGCCTCTCCTTTGCAACCTTCTTGATACCTATTTATATATCAACCAATCGCCGTCCACTGGTGAACAAAGGTCTCCCTTAAGAAGCGCCAACTATCCCGGTCTTGGGCAGTCTATTTACATAACAAGAAATATCTACAAGTGTATTTAAGAAGTCAAAGGAAGAAGAAATAGTCCCTGATTAAACTATTTCACACGTAAAACACACGGGAATATAGAAGGTCAAACAATACTAGAGTTACAAGTGACAAAAAACAGCAGGCTACTACACTATTCTACGTATCATAGTAGTCAGTTTTATCTTCGTTGAAATAATAACAGTTTAGAATGTACATTAGCACTAAAATCAGGAAACAGACGTAGCGTTACACGCGTATGAAAGTGTGGTCGCACAGTTTAAACGGCCACACTCAACGATTTTAAATTGGCCTGCTTTATATCAACGCGCTTGTTCAAGCTTTCTATGTGGACATACGACGCAATAAGTCCATCAAGCATGTCAGGTGATACAACAACACCTGCAAATTCAATCTCCAATGTTTGCAGATGTTGACGATTTGGACACAATGTCAGTTAATTTAATATTTTTTATAACTTTAAGGATAGTAAAACCAAAAATCAAAAAAAATATATTTAATCTTAATCTTCAGCGCATTTAATTTAATAGAAATTAGTATATTATACTTATAAATAAAGCTTTGTGTTTGAAACTAAAACGTGTATCTGTGACAACTGGCGTGCGAAATTTCTCAATAATAAATATGAAGGCGAATTCAGTTTTCTTGAATTCTGCAAAACCGCAGTTTATGCTAATGAATTTATTTAATAAAAACAATAGGTAACCCTATTCAAAGTCAGTCGAAGTAATTTAAATCAATAATTAAAATATCCATCCAACTAAGTAAAACAAAGACATAATTGACAATGCAATGCTAACTATAAAGTTACACACAAATTAAGAACTAGAAATTGGCTGTTAAAATAAATTGCCAGCCTGTTTGCTGTCCGAACTAGGCGGCCGTGCGTCATTGGTGTTGGAAAATCTTGTCCCTAACTGTTTTGTAAATTTATAAGAGGTTTATAACAAGCAATTCGTATGCCTACTCCGCAGCGCTCACTGCTTGACATGTGAATATTTTAACTAATTTTGTAACACCGGCCTATGGCTGGTTACCTCTGTGAATGACACGAATAATAATCCAATAATTTGCGGCTTTTTTGTTACGTAAGATCCGTTTTGGGTAAGAATTTGTTAAGCTAAGTTTGTTGTGTTAAAAAGCGGCTCAGTCAAATGTATTTATATAACTTTTTTGTATGAATCTTAATGTACCATGGCAGGCTTAATGGATTAGGCATTTTTAACCGGTCAATGTTGGAGCGATGCAGAGATAAACAAGATAGGTGCCGAATGTATTTATTAAACATCAGCCTGTATATATTGCTATTAAATGGTAATGAATTTTAAACTAGATTTTTTATAATAATTTGCAAGTGGAGGAATTGTGTTTTTGCAATATCTTTGGACCAGGTGCCAATTAGTGAGTTCAGGTAACTTTTGGTCGGCACCGTCTAGAGTTTATTTTATATTTTAAGTAATATTTTTCTTAAACAAAATTAATTAAATTGCAAGTGCAGTATGATAAAAATTTGTGGAACTTTGTTTGTATATCGATAAATTAGATAGATAAGAATATATAATTTAATTGGTAAGCATGGTCACAGGTACATTGTTTAACTCTGACCAGTGTGAACACTTACCTTCTCATAAAGCTGATCAGTTTCAGATAAAGATAAATGTCATATACACATCGATGTAGTGATTTTAATTAAGGTTAACTGAATCTTAAAGATTTTTATTCAAAAATATTGTAGAAACTATGACACTACTAAACAAACTTGTCAGATCTTTTAACATACTTCTGTATAATTTCTGTATTTAAATAAATCTTTATTTGAATGTGTGAGCTGGCCAAAGTGTCTCTGCTCTGCTGGATAGAAAGTACGGGCAGAATCCAAGAGTCGTGATCACCAAACTCATTGGGAATGCAGACAATGCAACAATGCAGCATGATGACCCACACTATGGCGCATGTGTAGTTTCTATTACAATACTATATAATCTGTCAGGAGTCAGGAGGTAGATGACGGAATCTTCAGTGAATAGTAGTGAACAGCTCATATATAGGATTGTAAACGATTTAATTAGTTTATCAGATTGGTCTTTTTAATAATGGTCTAATGAAGAAGCCCTAAGCGGGATAGTAAGATAGTAGTAAGCGTTTTCATTGATTGATTCGTAGTCATTGATGGCAAGCCTCTCGAAGTTGTCAAGGAATATATCTATCTCGGGCAACTAATGCAGTTGGGTAGATACAACTTTGAGAAGGAAGCCGATAGGAGGATCCAGTTGGGATGGGCAGCGTTTAAGAAGTTAAACAACATATTTTCGTCGGATATACCACAGAGCCTGAAGACGAAAGTCTTCAACCAGTGCGTCCTCCCAGTAATGACGTACGGTGCTGAGACGTGGACATTGACCATGGGATTAATCCAGAAGCGCAAAGTCGCTCAGCGTGCCATGGAAAGACCTATGCTTGGAGTCTCTCTGAAGGACAAAATTCGTAATGAAGTAATCCGTCAGAGAACCAAAGTGACCGACATAGCTCTGAAAGTTGGTAGGATGAAGTGGCAATGGGCTGGTCACATATGTCGAAGGACAGACAACCGCTGGAGTAAGCGTGTTTTAGAGTGGAGACCGCGTCTTGGCAAACGTAGTGTGGGACGCCCTCTGGCCAGATGGCGGGACGACTTACGTAAGAGGGCTGGCAGCGACTGGATGCAGAAAGCAACAGACCGGGCTCTGTGGTGTTCCTTGGGAGAGGCCTATGTCCAGCAGTGGACTGCAACGGGCTGATGATGATGATGATGAGTAAGCGTTTTTATACGTTGCAGAGCCACGCTTCGATATGAATGGGCCGGTTCGATCGGAGTGATACCACCGCCTCACAGAAAACTGGTGTGAAACAGCGCTTGAGCTGTGTTTCACCGAGTGAGTGAGGATACCGGAGAGCCATTCCTGAATTCTCCATCTAAAAGCTGGCAATGCACTTGTGACGCCTCTGGTGTTGCGAGTGCGGGTGTCGCTTACCATCATGCGATACATCTGCTCGTTTGCCACCTACTCCATAAATAAAAACATTAAAAAAAGTAAAATTTTTGGGTTCGGTTCTATTGGAAAATTTAAATCGACAAAAGACTTAGATGGTTTCATTGATAATTGCTTCTATCAGTGTTCACAGCTATTTATTATTACGTTACACCTAAATCCCCAGCAGAACGATTACATAAAGGAATACTGTGTAGTTTGAAGTCGGTTAAAGTCCGACTTACCACCTTGGAACCAACCCTGGAAGAGAACGACCCATTACTGTAATGGGTCGTTCTCTTCCAGGGTTGGTTACCTGTCGAGAAAAAAACATCCTGTAGAAAACAATCAATTAAGTTTTAAATTGTTTTCATAGACGTTTTTATAGTGACAAGTATGTTTTTTTTTGTAAATCGCAATATAATGCCTACACAAAGATAACAAAATGAGTTCAAATTGACTTTTCATCATGAAAACGTCGGTTATGCACAGAAATATAACTTTTAGATAACCGTAATTGAAAGAACAAGACAAAATGATATAATGTAGGAAAAATCGTAAAAGTGTTTTCAATTGTCGCTACAGCAAACAGTACTGTGACAAAATCTATGCTGTCGACGATAAAGTACGTTATAAAACTCTATGATACGACAACTTATCCATAGCTTTTCCCCACAATTCTCCCCTCAGGCTCTCAACAAAGACTTGTTTGGTATATAAATAAATAAATATTTTCGGACATCCAACACACAACGCCATCTAGTCCCAAGCTAAGCAGAGCTTGTGTTATGGGTACTAACTAAACATCTGATATATATTTTTTTTGTAAATACATATATATTATACATAGAAAACACCCAAACTCTGAAACAAATATTTGCATATCATACAAACATTTGGTGCGACACGGGAATCGAACCCGAGACCTCAAGCACACAGTCGCATACGCTACCACTGCGCTACCGAGGCAGTCATATTATAGTTCTACTAAATACCGCATAAAAATATCTTGGTCTCTAAGTAGCTGTAACATGTAGCCAGATACGTCAATTTCCTAGGCTGCAATTTAGAAATATTCGAGGTTTCGTTAAAATACTTGGCGTTGCTTTAATTATCGCATATGTCCGGTATTAATGGGCGATATTAAGAGGTCTGTAATTAAAATAAATTGGGTGGAACGGAATGGGATCCTATTAGCAAATGGTCAAGTATTTTTATCTAAAAGCATGTGAGCTTTACTGATTCGCCTGGTTTGTTTATACGCGGAGAATCTCAACGTGAAGATTTCTCACGAATTCTTGAAAACTCGTTTCCATGCTAATGAATTGACACTGATTTTATGGGAGAGAAAGAGTCAGAAAAAGTTACATTTTTTCTAGTTTAACAACTACGTTTTGAAAATTACGATGGCAAACAAACACACACTGTTTATATGGTGATGGTTAGAGATCAAAGAATGAGACAAGTAAGTAAATCTGCTAAGTATAGATTGACGTACATAATAAATCTTCGGGAAAAAACTGTTTTGTTTCCTGTTTCTATTATAAGAAACAGTTAAGTAGTTAGATGCAAGTGAATAAAAAAAGTAAAGTCTGGTAATACTATAAATTCTCAAAATTAAAAAAAAACCCCGACATAATAACCTGAGTTCCCTTTAAAAAGTAAAAAACACGTTATGCGCTTTCATTTGAGACCACACTCGATGATATTTTTGCAGACATTCGGCTTATTCTTCCCCACTTCACCCCCATAACTTTTAAACGACTCAACCGATTTTCATGAAACATGTCTAAGAACACTCGCACGTAACTCACCTTTCATACAAAATAAACTAAATTGAAATCGCTTCATCCGTTCGCGAGCTACGTTGCCACAGACAGACAGACACGTCAAACGTATAACACCCCTCTTTTTGCGTCGGGGGTTAAAAAGGCAGGCATCTAAGGATAGTAAGTAAGTATATGACCAAATAAGACATGAATTGCCCCCTCACAATTAAGTTGTATTTTTTATATTCGTACTTCAGAATAAAGATAGATTATCCCTTTCAAGGGTAGAATATTAAGGTATAAAGAATACATTTACGTCGTGAATATTGTTTTAAAGTTTTCATTCTAATAGACAACTCCCACCCTAGAAATGTGACGCGGAGGACTTTACAATCCCATGAAACGGACGCAAAATGCACCAAGTCTCAGAACATTAATTCATGGATCTTATAAATGTGTTGTCTCAGTTGTGGTGTGGTGATCAACCCTGCAACACTCAGTAGAAAGAAGTGGCGTGACCGTTTTAACTTCTACGCCATTCGTGCAGTCATTCTAAACATTTTAAAACTAGTACCATCCCTAACATGGACTTCAAACTTCATGCTAAATAGAATGGTTAAATTTCAAATAGCATCATAGCGAATGCAGGTTCTTTTACACCATGTAATTATGGCAATAGTTCAATTATACGCATGACTAAACCTGTCTGTAGGGCAGGTGAACTACGTCTATCCTGAGACACTCTGCACTGCGGGGGTCGACAATCATTAAGAAGACACTGGGTGGGCTGTCGTGATCGTTACTTTAAAAAGAAAGAATAAAGTAGAAGATTATTTCGTGTAGCAGTTTTGTGCCCGATCCGTGAAAGCGGTTTAACAGTGACTTGTTCCTCCAAGTCCAGAACTCCGTTAGTAATATAAACCGATTTGTTTTTTTTGTGTTTTGGAATGATATAGTTTTTTTAACCGACTTCATAAAAAAGGAGGAGGTTCTCAATCCGACTGTTTTTTTTTAAGTTTGTTACCTCATAACTTTCGACTGGGTGAACCGATTTTGATGATTCTTTTTTTATTTGAAAGCTGATGCTTCCCATGTGGTCACAATTTAATTTGGTCTAGTTCTGACATGTCATCCATGAAAAAAACATATAAGTCTTCAATTTGCATTATGTATGTGTGCGACAAATTGACGAATAACTCAATATCACGCCAACAAATTTCGATGATTCTTTATTTATTTGAAAGCTGGTGCTTCCCGTGTGGGCCCATTTCAATTTGGTCGTTCTTAAAAAGGTTTTTTTGTGAAAATTTTGTATTATGTATGGCTCTGCCAAAATGACTATTCTGCCTGATGGAAAGCACAAGCAGAATCCAAGAGTGGTGGTCACCATAATCATTGCGAATGCAGACAATGCAACAATGCAGCATGGTGACCAACACCACGGCGGCCTAGTAATGCTTCCGCATCATTGGGCCTCCGGTCTCGCACTCACCAACGAAACACGACAGCACGAATGTTGTGATTTTAAGGTGATCTTCTTTGCGAGGGCAGTACCGGCCCGGTCGAAGGCTCTACTACCTTGGGCTCTAATACTTCTCGTTTCTTCATCATTATCAACAACCCTTAATAGTCTAATGCTGGATATAGGCCTTTTAGAAAGGAGTTTCTAGCCTACTATTCCACGCTGACCAGACAGATTGTTATAGGGTTAGTTTTAAGTTTTCCTTCTCTCTGGAGTTTTGTCCTCAAGCATAGTTTGCATCCTTAGTCAATTCTTAGTCAATATTCACAGTATAAATAAAGGTGAATTCTTAATCCATCACAACACACCTAATAATTTCCGTTTGGTCCTATTAAAATTCGAAGAAAAATATCACAAATGCGGATAGCAAAATTAAGACCTTTAGCGGTGTTAGTCACTAACACCGCTATAGTCCATACTATTAAAAGGACCTATTGTTCTCCAATTATAGAACAATAACACTTACATGAGCAAAACCGTAAGCAGTAGTAAGTCCTAAATATATCTTCTGCGAATAAACGCGTTGCGATTACAGCTTTAAATTATCTGACAAAGAATGCCCACTTAGTCACAGTTTACCTAGAGGTACTTTCTCAATCCTCAACAAGCTATCTCCAGCGTTTCACCACTTTTCTATAGGTATTCACTTGGCATGCAATTTGTTACTGAGACAGCAACATGTATTAATCGACGCAAGCGCAGCTTCGAGTATGGGCACAACGCATACTGAGTGTTTAAAATCAATTATTTAAGTACCTATTTATTTGGATAGATTCTCTTATTATTCAAATCTATCAGTAATTCTGGATAAATACTACATGATGCTGTTGCTAACCCATTGTCTGTTTTTTATTTTTTTATATATGACCCGCCAAAATGACTCTACTCTGCCTGATGGAAAGCATAAGCAGAATCCAAGAGTGGTGGCCACCATACTCATTGCGAATGCAGGCAATGCAGCATGGTGACCCACACCATGGCGGCCTAGTGATGCTTCTGCATCTTTTAGTCTAGTGAACAAGTATGAAACTTGTTGACTAGACTATTTGGGCCTCCGGTCTCGCACTCACCAACGAAATACGACAGCACTAACGCTGTCATTTTACGTTGATTTTCTGTGCGAGGGAAGTACCGCCGCGGTCGAGCCGGCTCGTTTGTGCTGAAATCAGCGTGGCTCTACTACCTTATAAATCTGAAATCTAAATAAATCTGTGTTCTTTTGCTACCCACTATAGACTATCGTTTACTTTAGTGGTTGACTTATAAAGTTATTATTAGAGAATAGTACTCATTAGTAGTAGCATAGAGTTAGTAATCACTGGTAGTTGCACTATTAGCTTGCTTAGGGGCACCGATGAAGGTTTTAAATGAATTGTGTGAATAATATCGTTATAAGCTATATTTGGTAAATATGTAACCGGATCCACATACATTAAAAACTTAATTCAAAGCCATCTGTTAGAAACAATTGGAACTACCTTACGACTACAAGTCCTGCATTACACAATGAAAGTTCAACGAATCATTCTCAACATCTTAAGTTTGTAATAATTATTATTTTTACGGGAATTAACGCGATCACTTATTTGCTTTGATCTCGATCACTGATTGAATTTCACCGCACGCAAGTCCTCTCCACCGAACGTCACTTTTACTCAAGAGTTGTACGTGAAGCGATTGAGATTAAAAAGCATATAACTTTCAATCGGGAAAATGGTTTTAAATTATCTACAGCGTGGAATCCAGTGTTAAAAAACATACCACCTCGCTTTTCTACGCAGTCGGATAAACACCAGAATAGGAACACATCGGTTGGCTTACAGAATAGGGACCCTGTTAGTGTGGTATGTGACGGTACATGGCGAAACAAAAATATCAATAATATCGAAAATGTGCGGGTGGAAGAAGAACCTTCTACTTCACGGATTCGGCGACGGAGGGCGTGCGCCGCTGAGCCAGTCAGCCTGTGACCACGGCCAGTGCAACCTGGTCGAAACGTCAGTCAAAACAGAGGTATTTAATACCTTGAAATAAGTGATCGCGTTAATTCCCGTAAAAATAATAATTATTACATCATGGAACGCGAAAGTTTAAAAGTTAATATCTTAAGTTTGATCTTAAGCGTCCAAGATATTCTTTTGTATTTTCTTCTTGTATGTAAGAAAATGAATTATCGATACGAAAATACCGAAATATTAAAATACTCAGTGTCCGTTCCACCAATACACACTAATACACACGAGCAGTAAGTTCTGTCCGACAGTATAGGTTATTGAATACAGTGTACTCATCACGGCCCCCATAGAAACCAGCCAATTGTATGGAAAGTTGCATTCACACGATGTTGTATACTATGTCCTAAATGGCTTTTATTGAAGCTTTTTGCGAACAATGTACTTGCTTAAGCGAAGAGTCTATAAAGTTTTGCGTTTATTATGTTGCATATATAGGCTTTTAAATAAAGCGATTGAATGACTTAACAGAAAATAAAGAAATTAACAGAAAATAAAAAAACGGCTCATCTACACTTCTACATCTACACTATTATATAAAGAGGTAAAGTTTGTGTGTTTGTATATTTGTTAAATTGTAAGGGGTAATCTCGGGATCTATCTCGGGATCTTTTTTCCGGATCCGCTTTTGAAAATTCTTTTACCAATAGAAGGCTACGTTATTTGGTAGTGACATAGGCTATATAATAACCCGAAAAGTGTAAAGACTTTTTCGTGGTAGCTGAATTTGCAAAGTAAGTCGGAGAAAAAAATGTTTACCGCCAACGAAGTGGGCACGGGTCAGCTAGTTTTTAGATAAATTAATTTAAGAGAAAGAACACGAGTAGTTCTCAAGAGAGGTAACTTTTAAAAAAGACTGTCAAGAATATGATGGAGAGGAATCTTGTACTGACAATAAGATTGTAAAGGTACTACAACAACCGCGGGTAACACCGCAGGGCGCAGCTAGTACATGTATATAAGACTAACTTTTTTGTCGCATAGTAGTATATAGTCGCGAGCGATGAATGTTTAATCTATACCTACTAATATTATAAACGTGAAAGTTTGTAAGTATGGATGGATGGATGTTTTTAGTTTTAAGTTTTACATAAAACACACTGTACATAAATGTACACTAGTTTTTGCCCGCGGCTCCGCCCGCGTATATGTCGGTTATCGCGGCAAATGGTAGCCTGTGAGTTATTCTGATGTATAGCTATATTACTGTAAAGTTTCATCCAAATCCGTTCAGTAGTTTTTGCGTGAAAGAGTAACAAACATCCATCCATCCATACTTACAAACTTTCACGTTTATAATATCAGTATAGATTTCAAGTATGACAAATCTAACACTACTCTGCGTAAAATATTAATAAAAAAGTTAGTAAACATTTTTATTTTCACGTATTAATATATAAATTGGCAAATTACATCACAAAGTCCTTAAGTTGTTTTTTCTTTGACTATATCTTATGTCAATACTTTTTTATTAAACAAATTGTGTGCCCAACGCAATTTACTTAATAATACTAATATTAACTAATTTTCACTTAGTGTCGCGAGTCACTGTTCAAATGCTTCGTTTGATCAAGAAGTTTTGTTCACAAATGTTTGTTCACAAACATTTGTTGACTTAGAGAGCCACATCAAAATGTATATACAGGGTGGGGTTTTAATTGTTTGTGAAATTCCTGTACAACCTTCTTTAAGTATTTTAAGTGAAAAAGAGCGCAATTACAATATTCATAGTGTACAATTCGTGTTATGAATACTAAAAAAGTTTTTAGTTAAGGAGTCATCTATTAATAGTTTACTAGGAAACTATATTTGAGATATTAAAAATAAGCATTTTGACTGTCCTCAAGTTATAAATGATACAAAAATGATATTAATTTTTGTAAGTTAATCTTTTACAGATATTTTTACACGTCCGATTTTACAGCTAGAAGGTGCTGACATTTTCTAAAATTCACTGCGTAGAAATGCCGAAACAAACCACAAATTATGCGAGTACCGTATAGGGTCTGGGATACCATCGCCCAACACTCAAAATGCAGTGAACAGCTGTGTGGGTTTCTTTCTGGAATATCGTACTGTCGTGTTTCGTTGGTGAGTGCGAGACCGGAGGCCCAATGATGCACATTGGTGTGCGTCACTATGATGCACTGTTGCATAGTCTGCATTCGCAGTAAGTATGGTGACCATCACTCTTGGATTCTGCTTATACTTTCCATCAGGCAGAGTAGAGTCATTATCGCAGGGCCGTAAATAAATAAATAAATATTGCACCATCAACTATTACTAACTCTACGAAATATTTTGATCCATCCTTTGTCTAGAAGAGATTGCTTTTGGCAATAATTCTCTTTGTAAATGTACATAAAATGTCTATAAAATATGACATTTAGTGTAAGAAGCATCTCAATAGGCTGCAATAGTGTGGGGTCACCATGCTTTATTGTTGCATTCACAATGAGTATGGTGTGGTGACCACAACTTTTGGATTCTGCTCATGCTTTCCGTCAAGCAGAGTCAATTTTGCAGGCTCATAGGACAAAGGTACTTTCTTGTAAATCTGTAATACGGTGTACAGATAAAGAATTTTCTACATATCTATCTATATTAGGAAACCACTTTAGTAGCATAGGTCAGTAAAGGTCTAGTATATACAATACGTAGGCATAACACAAAACAAAGTACATTGAATAAGTTATATCTAATACTTTAATTTATACTAATATTATAAAGCTGAAGAGTTTGTTTGTTTGAACGTGCTAATCTCAGGAATTCCTATTCCGATTTGAAAAGCACCAATGAAGAATGTTACAAAAACGGGAGAAAATTATTACGCTACGGGCAAAAGGAGACGTAAACGACGTTGCGTGGGTCAGCTAGTCTGTATCTATACTATTATATAAAGCTGAAGAGTTTGTTTGTTTGTTTGAACGCGCTAATCTCAGGAACCGCTGGTCCGATTTGAAAAATTATTTCAGTGTTGGATAGTACATTTATCGAGGAAGGCTACAGGCTATATATCATCACGCTACGACCAATAGGAGCGTAGCACCAATGAAGAATATTAGAAAAACTAGAGAAAATGTATACGCTACGGGCAAAGGGAGACGTAAACGAGATTGCGTGGGTCAGCTAGTTAAATATAATTTCTGTGGTCAACTCTAAAAATAGAACAATCTCTAAATTGTTACACACGTTTGAGTCACCTATAAAAAACTATTTAATCAACCTGTATCTTCATAGTTTCGTACGTTTAACATACGTGCATGAAATTTTACACTCTGTTACTAGGATTTTGGGTGCAGCGTGGGCGTTTTCAAATATTGCCGATAGCTGTGCTGTAGCCATATATCACGTAAACTGTTCTGTAAACTTACCAGTAAAATGTTACTGTAATATTTAAAAAAGTAAAAACTTTTTATATTTATGTTTACTTAATAAGTAATTTGCTCGAACCTGACACAATTTAGTAGTACGTAGTAGATATTACAAACAAAAAATTTACAGACACAAATTCGCAAAATAAGAATTTCTTTGCGCTGTAGCATGGTGCGTGGCATGGTTCAGTAACATTTCGTTTAACTCTTGAAAGTTGCCGCGATTTACAAATTATGACTTGGTATTTCAGCTGTACCACATTCGCAATATATTATATCATTAATAACTGTAGTAAATTAAAGTTAATTAAATTAAACCACCACGCACCATGCTACAGCGCAAAGAGTATAGATTATAGTGTTGTACTGAAAGGGGATCATCGTCACTAACATCATAAGTTTTTAAAAGTCTACGCAACATAGCCAGATGAGGTCGGTACAGAGTTGGTTTCAAGTTTTCCTTCTTTTTGCAGTGCTGTTTTCCTGCAGCGTTTGCTTTCTTAGTCGGCTATTACGATATTCACGAGATGAATATTTCGTATTTTTAACCGACTTCAAAAAAAGGAGGAGTTAATCAATTCGACTGTATTTTTTTTGTTTGTTACCTCATAACTTTCGGCTGGGTAAACCGATTTTCATGATCCTTTTTTAACCGACTTAAAAAAAAGGAGGTTCTCAATTTAACTGTATATTTTTTTTTATGTTTGTTACCTCATAACTTTCGACTGGGTGAGCCGATTTTGATGATTCTTTTTTTATTTAAAAGCTGGTGCTTGCAATGTGGTCCCATTTCAATTTGGTCCAGTTCTGACAATGTAATCCATAAGAAAACCATATAAGTCTTCAATTTGCGTTAAGTATGTGCGCGAAAATTGACGAATAACTCAATTTCACGGTCCAGTTCTTGAAGTCGGTGTTTTTTTTGTTAAAATTTGTATTATTGTGGGGATAAAGGAAAGGGATTCAAGGCACAAAGTGCGATGTATCAGTAAGGTTGTTAGGTGAGGTGATTTAAACACTATGTCATAATTGCAGGTTATTTAAAAATATTAAATGATGGTTAATTTTATTAATCCCTGTGGGTCAAATATAACTTTAAGTTTTACATTTTTACGATAGGTTGAACTGTCATTAGTTAACAGCTAGCTACATTCAAGAGTGTCTTATAAGCTAACTAGTTTTAAGCTTACGTTAATTTCTAATATTAGAGTTGGTAGTACTAGTGAATCGCCACGTAACTTTTGGCTAATCCTTCATATTGATATAGAAAATCTATATTAGGAAAGCTAGATATAGCATGTGCCATGAAAATTTGTTAAAATTAATCAAAATATAACAGCCTTCACACTCCATCTTTGTCACATGATTTTCTAAATTGGAAAGACCGCTTTGAATGTTTTATCACCACATTGATGCAAACATTGTGTCTTTTTTTTATTTTTGTAAAAAGTAGGTAGGTATATTAAAATATTTTCTATTGTTAGTAAATGAGAATGTAACCGTTATATTTTTACCGTGGGAAAAGTGGGAGAGCCACGCTTCGGCTTGAATGGGCAGGCTCGTCCGGAGTGATACCACGGCCTCAAAGAAAACCGGTATGAAATAACGCTTGCGCTGTGTTTCCCCGAGTGAGTGAGGATACCGGAGGCCCATACCCCAATCCCTCCCCCTATCTCCCCTCCCCATCCTCCAAAGGCCGGCAACGCACTTGTGACGCCTCTGGTGTTGCAGGTGTCCATGGGCGGCGGCAATCGCTTACCATCAGGTGATACGTCTGCTCGTTTGCCCGCCTATTCCATAAAAAAAACCGTAAGAGACCCGTAAGCTACAAACTTTTTAATCGGCCGATAGTTTGTTTGGTTTCTTAATCTGTTTGAAGATGTATGAGAGCGCGCAGATTATAACGATTCGATATCGGCCAACAAATAAGACGAAAGCCAATCCCGATCAAACTATCGGCCGATTAAAGTTTTTAGTCTGCGGGAGCCCTTAAGGTTCAGGCAACGTAAGTGCGTTTTACGTTTTAAGTGCGTTTGTGAACGTTTTAAGTGCGTTAAGTTGGTAACACTCTTATCTCTTCCTCATTTTTACTGTTAAAGATGGCTGCAATAAAATACGTTCGATCATTCCAATTATTAGTTTCACAGCTTTATTTTAATGATTTCAACATGAAATTTCTAAATATATTATGTTAGCTGACCCGGCGAACTTCATACCGCTATATTTACATATATGTCTCAGCTTCCCACAGGCAGTGTACAGTGGCGGGCAAAAAAAAGACTTTTCCCCTTATCTTTTAATTTTTCTTGTACACTAACCTTGTCCTAACAATAAGGAACACATAAAAAAAGAATTATTTAATTTGGTGCAGCTGATCGGAAGATATGCGCGTACATACATTTTGGCAATTCATTTTTATATGTATATAGATTTATTGGTTGTTTTTATTAGGCACCTTCAAGGTTAATTTAAATAAGTAATGGTTTATATCTAGGAAATAGGTAGAACAAATCAGTTCTGGATTATAGAAACCTATAACCTCATGTTTACCCACGGTTCTCGAAAATACATCCTTATATTTTCGAGTCACAAACTTTTTTTTGCCAATGAAATTAAATAGAGTACTTAAAACAGTTAAGTTAGAATTATTTTTTTAAACGTAATAGTCAATCAACTTACATAAACTATCTACGTGGAAAATATTGACACGTGATTAAAATATGTCCAAGTTTAGAAGGTCATCTTAATGTCCATTTAATTTTGTTCGTAGTTTCTTAAGATGTTAATATCTTTTCAACAGGTAGACAAACAGACGGATGGACAACCAAGTAATAAGTGTTTCTTCTTCATGATTCCGATTCGAACAATACCAAGTATACACAAATAAGGAGTTCTCTCAAAACTCTTAGAAATACTATACCATATTAGTAGTAGTATTGTTAGAATGGTTTCGCAGTTCAGTGCTTCCAATTCTGGCAGAAATTTGTGGTCTACCCCGGTCGTTCATCGCTTTTGTAAGCTACATAAATAATTATAAGGTATTTCGAACAATGAGCAGTTACTGTCCACAATGACCGGTCTGAAACGGGCAGTGTACACAATTTATGTTTTGTTTAAACGGAATATGTGAATTATTAATTGTTTGGTGTGTGTTTTTTGGACTTTAAAAGGTAATAACTCGGATTGATGAGCCTTCTCCTGACCGGGTTATTTAAACTGATTGTGTTGTACATATTTATGTACCTATTTGTGGCTATCTAAAAAATCTGTACTGAAAAGTACTGGTTGGATGGCTTTATATTTTATTTTTAATTTATTTAATAATTGTCTTAAAATATGTCCCCTGGATTGCCCTGGGCAAAGGGGACACTTTATGGTGACGAATTGTTTATGGTGCCGTATGCGGTGATACGTAGTTTTGGTAAATCCTTCTTTTCCCTTATGTAACAAAGTATTATTCGTCCCCGCCTGCAGCGCTATAGAGTATGTATATTAAGATATTAACTTACTTACTTGTTTTTCTCTTTTTTGTTCATTACTTTTAAGAAGTCGGGTTTTTTGGGTAATCACTGAGTGTAACTGGGCTATGAGCGCCGCCTTTTTTATACCTAATATATGTATTTATTTAGGATTATATTTAAGTATATTTGTCAGCAGTTTGGTTACAATAGTACCGGCTCTATCTAACGTGGAATCTGCCAAGAGTTTTCCTTCTACATCAGTACCTGTTTACATTTTTATCTCAAGTCAGTATCAGAATCAGTGATATGCAATTTGAAAAACATTCGAACTAAGCGTCACCACAGAGCCAATAAAAATTTGCAACAAGCGTTTTGACGTTAAACAGAAACACTGTTCCGAACATTTGTTGACAATTTTTGTTGCCAACACAAGGGAATTACAGAAACTTTTGTCACCAACACGTGTTTGTCACCACAAAAATTTACAACTTATGTTCGGTGGAGGCCCGGCTTAATACGAATTATCAAAATTAAAACTCGAACAGTGAGATATACTTTCTTAAATAAAGAATAATTGCTTTATGATCTGAAAATTATCTTTCTTTAACTTAACTTTTTGAAAATAAGGGTATAACAAAAACTGCGCAAATGTCAAACGGTTTATACTTATGAAGTTTTTTTAATTTACGAAAAAAGGCAGTTTCTTCTTTATTTAGTAACAAGTTATGTTAGTACTTTTAAAATCGACTTTCTAATCGATAATAACAGACAACTCATAAATATTAATTGTTGCAATTAACTCCGCATTCACGATAAAAAATATATCCAACCCTTAAAGGCTACAGAACTTTTTGTATCATTTTCTGACTTGACTGCACGATTTGCTTAGTGGCATAAGAGGCCACCTCGCCGCCTTTTACTGCCTTGAGTGTAACGGGTTCAATCCGTACATGGGACAACACTTTATCTGATAAACAAATGTTGTTCTAAGTCTGGATGTTCTTTCTGTCCGTTTCATTTATGTTTGTAAAGTTCCCCACGCTACAGGAATATTTCTACTGACTTGAGTCACTCGAGTTGTCTTTTTAAGAAACAAAAAAAAGGATAAACTCCCGTGCCCACTTATAAACTGACTGCACGTTTGGCCTAGTGGTTTAACGGTCACCACGCCGTTTCCTACTTCGCCAAGTGTCGAGGGTTCAAATCCCACGTAGGACAACACATTGTGTGATTCACCAATTGTCTAAATTTTGGAAAAAGTAATAGTCGGTAGGTGCAAGGTTAGGTGAGTATGGCGGATGAGGGAGAGCTTCCAACCCCAGCTCTTGCAGCTTGGAGACTGTCTGTTGCGAACTGTACCAAATGATGTTGTCAGTTCAGACAGTCTCCAAGCTGCAAGAGCTGGGGTTGGAAGCTCTCCCTCATCCGCCATACTCACCAGACCTTGCACCTACCGACTATTACATTTTCCAAAATTTAGACAACTTTTTAGTGGGTAAAAAATTCAATTCCCGAGAGGCAGTACAAAATGCCTTTGAAGAGTTTGTTGCCTCCCGTCCAGCTGATTTTTACAAGAAGGGCATCAATAAACTGCCAATGCGTTGGCAAAGATGCGTCGATTGCATGGGTGATTACTTCGAATAACAGAAATAAAAAAGTTTGAAAAAAATAAGTACTTTCACTTATTGCATACAAAACGGCAGTTTCATAGGTAAAGACCTATTATTATCTACACTTTATTTCTGAAAAGCGGATAGAAAGTAATAACCGTAAAATTATTAACACGATTAAAATTTTTACTTTTCAAGTTGAAATACTATTGGACTGTCATAATCGTTGTAAGGTCGTACGTTTGGGTTAGATTATGACGGTTTTAAGCCACCTAGTTATCTTTATCGTCAACTTAATATGTTTAAAGAGTAAATATTTTAAAGTCTGCGCTTTTTATATTTACCCGACTGCGTCAGAAGGAGGGTAATGTTTTTTTATAGGCTGTTTGAATACCGTTGTAAGTTTTTTTTTACTTTAAAAAAAAATGTTTTTTTTTATTTTGTTATTATTATATTGTTTTGTTTCATTGTAATTAACTGTTAAGAAATATTTTTTTAACACATCTCACACACGCAATCTGATCTAAAAATATGCAAACCCTATACCACGGTAACATACTGCTGATAAAAATACTTAAATATTTCTGAACTTTTGTAAATATTATAGATAAATAAAATCCAGATACAGAACGAATAGTTATACACATAACTCATAACACAATTATTTGTCCTGGGTTGGAAACCAAACCATGACCGTTGCATAAGCAGTCAGTCACTAACCACTTAGCTTACAGGTCTGTCAATCAGTGTGAAAAAAGTATAATGCATTAAAGCTTTTTATTTTTATAGGCTACTAGCTGACACGGCGAACTTCGTACCGTCATATTTACATATCTATCTCAGCTTTCCACAGGCAGTGTACAGTCGCGGACAAAAAAAATACTTTTCCCGTTATCTCTTATTTTTTTTCTTTCTAGCAAAAAAAGAATAAATAAAACAGATTTGGCTTCAGTATCGATTATAGAGAGCCCTCCAAAAAAAAGTTTTCAAAATATCTTTAATCTACCGAATTGGACCTGTTACATTTTTATTATAAGCATATATATATATATTGTATTCAATGTTGCTGTGCTGTTCTATAGGCAAAAGTGAGAAAATTGGAGAACTACATAGAAGTAAAGAAACTTGTGATTCTATACAATGGATAGACTATTATTGACCTTATTTTTTCTTAATGTAAGGAAATTATTCGATAGTAAATTAACTCGATAATATTCTAAAAAAAAGACGACACTGAATGCCAACCCTAAGAGTATACAATGCACGTTTGAAATTAACTACGAACCATTACCTTACAGTTATCAACGCTAAAATACGGTGACATAATGAAAGCAACCTTTTCATCCTTACATTCGTTGTGTTACTGTTTATGTGTTCGAAAAACCGTAAATCTACTAAAATAAATTCCAATTGATAAATTGTTACTTTATCTTCGTTTTAATTAGGGTCAACATATCAGTGAGGATGCCATCAGAAATACACCTGTTATGATAAAATTTGTAAATAACTATAAAATAGGTTGTAAGCAGGTGGACTCGCACACAACTCCACACCTTTACTTTTTTTTCCACAAAAAAGTCCGTTAAAACGACGTTTTTTCGGTTCGATTTTTGTAATTTGAATTTCGAAGGTACCGTGAAGATGGCGGACTAGATGACGTATTTATTAATTCGATTTGATAGCGGCGAGGCGCGTCGGCCGTTTCTTGTTGGTTATCAGAATCGATTAAGAAAATCGTTTTTATTGCAGTCGATAGTGATTGTGAGAGTTCTCGAGATGAGATGTGCTGATTAATTTACTATTGTGAAATCAATTTTGTACAGAAGGAGGATAAAAGATCATAGGTAGGAAGGTTATTGGCATTTAATGTTTATGGTTTAACAATATTTATAATACACTAGCTGACCCGGCGAACTTCGTACCGCCATATTTATATACAATAATTAGCAATAAATTAAAATTGCGACTATAATTTGAGATTTAAACTATCCTATCTCTCAATTTGGATCGAACTGCACATGGTGTGCAAATTTTATTATAATCGGTTAAGTGGTTTAGGAGTCCATTGAGGACAAACATTGTGACACGAGATTTATATATATAATACATAACATTAATGCTAATGGTCCTGTCATCTGAAAACACAGGGTTTTTTTTTTATTATTATGTTTGTCCCTGCCACAATGACTCTACTCTGCCTGATGGAAAGCATAAGCAGAATCCAAGAGCGGTGGTCACCATACTGCGAATGCAGAAACGCGAAATGCGAAAGCTTATAACATTCAGTATTTCTTCGCTTAATCATTTCACTTCCCACGAACTTTGTCATCGTTATACCACATAACTTAATGAACCGACGGACTTTACCGTTTATCAAAACTAATATCTTGTAATACATAAGTTATTCATCTCACATAAATAGAATTAACAAGCTACGACCTCGAATCAAGTTTTCCTGCAACTCCCATAACCTTTTATACTGAATTCTACTCCTACGTTATACCACGGTCCATAGTGGGCCAATAAGGTATGTTCACTAATGCCATACCCTAATGATAAATAAGGAACATTATACATTAACAAGCAATCGTTAATTGTAATGAATATAAGTCGGGATTGTATCGCGGCTCTTACAGTATCTTGTACGATTTAGCACATAAAGAGGTTTGTTTACACGAATATACGATTACATAGAATCGGATATTAAGTGTCTGAGGATGTAAATATATTCGATTTCATGTGTTGTATAGTGGGTGTGAGTTATGGATCTAATAAATGCGATATCGATTCTGCTTTTGCAATTTTCAACTTGAACTGATGGAGCTTTCTATCAAATTTTGTGTAGTTAAAATGATGATTTGCAGAGTAATTCTACACTTTCCGATTAGATTTTCTAGTATTTAATTATGAAATTGTCATCATAGTTTGTAGTCAAACTTGTGGCGACTTCCACATACAGCGCAACAGAAATGTACTACAGCGCCATCTACCGCAGATACATTGAACTACGGAGTAATGTACTACACGAAGAAACTACCAATCCTGAATCGCGCAATAGAAGTTGTCGCGTCGATTATATCATATATACAACATCCCAACCAGTCGCCTGGTCGGAGGATTCTCCCTTTGTGTTGCAAGGACATGACACCCGTTCCTCCACAAACTTATCAAATGATACATCAGAGAAGAGCAATTCAGCGCAAAGCGCAATTGCGCGAGATGTCTATTTTCTGGACTTAGCTGTTAAAAATATTGTATGAAAAGTGTCTTGTATGTGATATGTTTTAGTACAAGCAAACTACAAAACTTCGTTTAAAAAAACCGACTTCAAAAACTAAAAAGTATAAAATAACTTAATTTGTATGTGATACCTATTCATAGATGTGAAGTCAGTGCCAAGCCAATGGAATAGTAGGCACCACACTCGCTATATTTCGAGACGAACGTCAACGACGCTTCGGTTGTTTTGTTCAACGCGAAGAGCAGCTATCCCGCTCCAGGTCACGCGCGGCGAGTGCGGTACCTACTATTACATTTTGGCTTGGTACCGACTTCACACCTATGAATAGGTATCACATACAAATTAAGTTATTTTGTACTTTTTGGTTTTTGAAGTCGGTTTTTTTAAACGAAGTTTTTTTTTATTTTTCGCTTTTTAGTCTTTCTCAAGTCTCATTATCATTTCATTTAAAATTTAATGATGTCTACAGAATATGAAGGCATGCAGACAATTGCTCGTAAGTTCATTGCAGGCGCTCACGTAAATTTGAGGGTTTCCTTCGATTTCCTTAGCATCCCATCATCATACATATGGTGGCCTGTGATATCCTGATATGGTGGCCATGGGACCACATGGGGAGCATACCCTTTCGAATACAAAAAGAATTTTCAAAATCGGTCCACAATTGACGGAGTAATCGATGTACTGTACATATGTAAAAAAAAAAAAACAGATGAAATTGAGAATCTCCTTTTGGAAGTCGGTTAAAAAGGAAAGGATATTAAGTATATTAAATATATTCATACAAATGTATTTCCTGTATTGGTTTGCAATCTAGTTAGTTTTTACAAATACAGAATCTTCTAATGCAAATATTGCACTACATTGAAATGGGATGCTCTAGATTTTTTAATGTTGCCCATTTATCTTTTGACTTTTTTAATAACCCTGATCGGTACGCTCGTACGCTAAAAAGTAGGATAGGTAGAATGATCCGTAATTATAAACTGTGATTATCTTAGAACAAAACTTATGTAAGTGGTATTCGTACGTACTTGTAAAGATAGGATTATGTTTATACTTTGGAAATGTCGGACTAGTTTCGGACTCGTCAACCTTTATCAAGGGATGATACGACCTTCGTCTTTGACTTCAGAAACTGTACTCTAAGACTATATATTACTAGCTGACCCACGTAACCTCGTTTACGTCTCCTATTGCCCGTAGCGTAATAATTTTCCCCCGTTTTTGTAACATTCTTCATTGGTGCTCCGCTCCTATTGGTCTTAGCGTGATAATATATAGCCTTCCTCGATAAATGGGCTATCTAACACTGAACGACGCGTTGACGCGTTCCTGAGATTGACGCGTTCAAGCAAACAAACAAAAGCTTTATCTTTATTGTTTTGGATGTAAAATTGATTGTTTCTATTCTTTAAGTAAGTTTTGTTCCTCATTTCTCGTCAATATAATGTTACCATGCTGCATTGTTGCATTGTCTGCAGCCGTAATGAGTATGGTGACCACTACTCATGGATCCTCCTCTAGCTTTTCATCAGGCAGAGTAGAATCGTGATGGCACGCTCGTATAAAAAAAATGTCACACCGAATCTTGACAGAATACAGTTAGTTCTTAAAAAACTTGCATATATCGTCAATTTTAACGATATTTAAAGACAATATAAACATAATATAGTAATTCACACAACCGCCATGGAAGCCGTTAAGTACCAACACTACGGTGGCTTACCAGTCTTGCATGTTTTTGTCGCGAAACGCGGACACATGTTGGTCATGCGACTTTTTGTCACGTGTTCATCACCCGGTCCGGCGAGTGTGCACGTCCCCTTATAACCGCTACAACTTTTTATAAACAATCGCCAATTACGTGGAGCATACGAAATTCATTGAATGTTTTTTTTTTCATTAAATTGAACGGTCCTAAGTGTGGTCTTGCCTTTATACTAATAGGCTATTAGCGGGTATTGAACGCGGTTTGTGTTGCTTGGAGTTGTTTGTGCCTATGTTAGAACTTGGTTCTTTGAACACCGTCTTGACTTGATTAGGAAGAATATTATATCATTATCTTCAACTATGAATTTTAATTATTGTGTACTCTTCAAACTTTTTTTTGCTTCTGATTAACTTATAGTACAAAAAAAGAATTGTAATTTTACCTTATATTGTGTTGTAATAAGGTTTAAATTCAAATGGGAAGGACACTGATGAAATATTGTATCTTTGCAATAAACTTTTAAAACTACATAAAATGATAAATAACTGAAACGGACATAAAGAACAGACCGATTCTAATTCAAAGGCTTTCTTTAATTGCTTTTTATCATTATGTTAGTATGACAATTTAATTGTATAAAATTAACTTCTACGTAATGCACTGATAATAATAAGGATCAAAATATAATAGACGACATCGTACACACGTGCAACAAGTCTCATAAAATACAAAAACAACTACATACTAATTGACACCGCCTGACACGGGCCTTTATAAAGGGTGGTATTAATTAAATATGCATTTTTTAAATATACATATTGATGAATATCGAATATATCTCTGTAATTACCGTGGGAGAGCCACGCTTCGGTATGAATGGGCCGGCTCGACCGGAGTGATACCACGGCCTCACAGAAAACCGGTGTGAAATAGTGCTTGCGCTGTGTTTCACCGAGTGAGTGAGTATACCGAAGGCCCATACCCCAACCCCTTCCCCTATCTCCCCCATCCCCCAAAGGCCGGCAACGCACTTGTGACACCTCTGGTGTTGCAGGTGTCCATGGGCGGGGGTAATCGCTTACCATCAGGCGATACGTCTGCTCGTTTGCCCGCCTATTCCATAAAAAAAAAAACACATCCCTACATTATATTGTAAATAAAGAAATAGTAAATGAATATTCTAATTGACTTCCATAAAGGTAAGTCTAAAGAGAAGCGGTTCTTATATTGGTCTCGTTATGTAGTAAATGTCCTATACCGTAGGAGAGCCACGCTTCGGCATGAATGGGCCGGCTCGACCGGAGTGTTACCACGGCCTCACAGAAAACCGGTGTGAAACAGTGCTTGCAGTGTGTTTCACCGAGTGAGTGACGATACCGGAGGCCCATATCCCAATCCCCTACCCCTACCTCCCCCCCCATCCCCAAAAGGCCGGTAACGCACTTGTGACGCTTCTGGTGTTGCAGGTGTCCATGGGCGGCGGCAATCGCTTACCATCAGGCGATACGTCTGCTCGTTTGCCCCCCTAATCCATAAAAAAAAGTGATTTTCTATGCCGAAGACGACGTGTATGCATAAATCTATTGCAATAGGCTTGAAACTTGAAAAAATATCTATTGATTTAGAGCCTAGACTCACGAATTTACAAAAAATAATAAGAACGAACGAAGACCTCCCCTAAAGAATGCCAACCATCCTTGTCCGCCGGTCTTGTGAAGTCCGCCTGGTTAAGGTTGCCTGGAAGAGATTGCATTTGGCAATAAGGCCGCCCCTTGTACACTACACTTCGGACATTTTATGTATTATGTACTTATTTCAGTCTGTAATATGGTGTGCAAATAAAGAGTTTTCTGTTCTATTCTATTCTATTCCGCATTCATCCGCTGCCAGCCATTTTCTTCAAGTCGTCGGTCAATCATGCCGAAGGGGCTCTTATACAACGTTTGCCAAATCGTGGTCTCCACTTTAACATTTGTCAGCTCCAGCGAACATCAGACCTTCCTTCAGCAGATGACTGCATTAGGCTGAAGAAGAAAAAATAAAAGTTTTAGTTAAAAGTATCTATGCTGACATATTATACAGTAAGAATATATAAATACAATACTTATATGAATACAAAATAATCACAAATTCTAACAAAAAAAAACCGACTTCAATCTGGACCAAATTAAAATGCGACAGTCGAAAGTTTGCCGTAGAACCGATAACCGTTGGGGTAAACAAGTTCTTGAGTGGACACCGCGTCTCGGCAAACGTAATGTAGGACATCCACAGGCAGGTGGAGTGATGATTTACGCAAGACGGCTGGCAGAAACTGGATGCGAGAAGCCGAGGATCGAACTAAGTGGCGTGCTATTGGAGAGTCCTATGTCCAGCAGTGGACTGCTATAGGCTGATGATGAGTCGAAAGTTATAAGGTAACAAACATAAAAAAAGTCGAATTGAGAACCTTCTCCTTTTTTTGAAGTCGGTCAATTAATATTAGTATTCAACACTGTCATCTAAATCTGTGAGTTTTAGAAGAACAGTACATGTGAAAAAGTGTTTTTTTTCCAAAGTTAAATTATCATTTTGAAATGGCTTAAATTTAGACCTCTAATAAAAATTTGGATGAAAAGGATTCAAAAATCAAAAAGAGTTAGTTTTGAAAATAGTTTTCTTCTATTTATTATTGTTTCCTTGTCTTAGGAACGACAGAAAGTACTGGTCTGGATTGAAAAATTATTTCAGTGTTAGATAGCCCAGTTATCGAGAAAAGCTATAAGCTATTAAAATATAAATCTACGGGATTGCTACCATGTACCTTTTTGTTTGTGAGTATCCGATATTTCGGCGCTGTTGCAAGCGCCATGATCACGGAGTAACTGAAGATCTAGCTATAAGCTATATATATCAAGACGCTAAGACCAAAAGGAGCGGAGTATCAATAAGGAATGTTGCAAAAACGAGGGAAAAATATTCCTTTTAAGATCTTCTATTGCGTGCGCTGTGTTAACAGTTGATGTTTTACGAAAACAATGTAGATATGATAAAATTGGTATCCTTTTAAAGTTCTTAAAAGTCCCGGATAGTATATGTCTATTTTTTAAGACTAGCTCACTATAACCATTTTTGTGGCAAATATTTTTTTTTTACCCTGTAATACATCACGCGTCGGCCAAGGTTGCGTGAATGCGTGAAACATCTAGTTGTATATTCTTTAGAACATTTTCGTAACCAAGTTCTAAAGTGTCTTATTGTGATACTAAAAACATATGAGTCAACATTTGACTCAGCAAAGACACGTTTAAGAAAATCACATAAAGATTAAATAAAAAAAATGTAGCGTACACATTAATAAAAAAACACACACTGTGATCACGCTAAAGTGTGACCACATTTTAAAATTATTTAGGGTTGCCAAGCATAAGTAAATACTCAATATATAAATATTTTATGAAAAGTAAAATAAATAATAATTAATAAATTTCTATAATAACAGATTAATACACCAGATTAATTACAAGGTTAACTTAAAAGTAGGAAAGTACAAGTGGCGCCTTATCGCCCGGGGAAAATCTCTTACAGGCAACCATGGAATGATTTGATTTGCAAATATTTTAAAAGAATAAATAAAACCCACTTTAATGGATATTCCTTTATAACGTTGAGACATCTGATCCATAGTCTCTTAATCTCATCTAAATCAAATGCCTGTTAAATGTACCTACATATTTCTAAATACATATAATGTAGAGAAGTATATCTGAACACACAACCATTTTCTCAAGTTCGATTCTCGGGTAGTACCAAATGTTTGTATGATCTGCAAATATATGTTTCTAGTTTGGGTATTTTCTATGTATAAAATGTATGTATTTACAAATTAAAAGAGTATTTAAGTATTATATCAGTCAATCTAGCTGTAATAGTGCAAACTCTGCTTAATTTGAAGCTAGATGGCGTTATGTATGAAATGTCCGAAATATTTATATTTATTTATAGTGGAACCAGTACTTAGTTGTCAAAATAATGACCACTGACCAACATTCCGGTCAAATCTTAAAAACACTAAAATCTTAACCTTCATATTTAGTAAATATTTCATCAATTTAAAGTGACTGTACCTATAGGAAATGCTATTGCAATCTAATAAACTTCTTATAAGTCCCAACAGATTTTAACAAGATCTTGTAGGTTTAAATTCGTGGTCATAAAACACTTTAAATTAGAATAAATAAAAGTCTTTTTTATCGCTTAGTGCCATCCTTACCACACACGTTGGTTTCAAGATTGCCAAAAAAATGTTGGCTTAGCAACTAGTAAACTGTGTTCAGATAACGTAAGCGGTTACTGACCCCGTTTTTACCATCGGCGCCTACAAACCATGGTGTGTACATACTTAATATTGTCCTAATTAGTTAGACAACGATTCTCATAGTTTGTTCTTTTAGACATCCATAAATCAAATCATTATTTGCTGTTTTTTTAAAAGGGTTTTTATTGACAGCGTTGTGTCAGAATAGATCGACAATGCTGTTGCCATAGTTGAAATTCGTACTGATACGCATAAAGAAATAGCTATACCAAAGCGTTAAGTTTAAAATATAAAGTTGATTGGCACAAAAATTTGTCAAGGGTTACCAGTAAAATAACTCTCCTTACTTTTACGGAGAAAGTCGAACGAATTTTATTAATAAATTCTACTAAACTACTTTTATTGCAAGTAATATTGAAAGATTATTACAAAAGAATCTTTATTGTTGTAAATATTTTTTAACAGTTTTCTTAGAGCTAAAGTACTCAAGATTTGAGACAAAGGTATAATTTTCATTTGTCACTCGAGAACAAATTAATATGAATATGGGTTTTAAAGATAAACATCATAATTTTCTTCATTAACCAAGTAAATATAATTAAAGGTTGACGCAAAACTAGGTAAAATAAGACAGCAAGTTTCAGTAACAGTTGGTCATGATTAAATTTTGTATTTTATGTACTGGTAACATTAGTAGCTTAGTAACTATTTAAATTTACATTAATTTGAACACCCACTTCGTAGTTTAAGTTAGTCTAATGTAACAAAATATTACGTCATCTTAAATTCTAACGTCCATTTTAGGTAACAATGTTGATCTCATCCTCGTCTTGCACCTGTACCATTGACAATATAGCAATAAACATACGCCCTCAAATGTTGGAGAAACATTAACATGCCCACAGAGTTGTGTTTATTGCCATATCAATATATGAACCGACTGCTAATTATGGTATAAATTTTCAATCTATGGAAAATGTGAAAGTTTCGAAGTTACGACATTTCTTTTAAGGTGTGGCTATGAAATGAACGATTTGAGAATTCTCACTCATTTCTGATTTTGAAGGTAAAATAAGTCTAGAAATAGGAATCGTTATATTGCCTACGTCCTACGTCCTTCGTGAGTACGTATCTTTCTGTAGTTTAATTTTGTAAAAATTAAGTTAATAAGTCAAAGTCATTTATTCAACAATAGTAGGTAGTAGAGCCACGCTGATTTCAGCACGAACGGGCCGGCTCGACCGGGGCGGTACTACCCTCGCACAGAAAATCAACGTAAAATGACAGCGTTCCTGCTGACGTGTTTCTTTGGTGAGTGCGAGACCGGAGTCCAAATAGTCTAGTCAACAAGTTCCATACTTGTTGACTAGACTAAAAGATGCAGAAGCATCACTAGGCTGCCATGGTGTGGGTCACCATGCTGCATTGTCTGCATTAGCAATGACTATGGTGACCACCACTCTTGGATTTTGCTTATGCTTTCCGTCAGGCAGAGTGGAGTCGTTTTGGCGGGCCGTAAATAAAAAAAAATAAAAAAAAGTATTTACATGATTAAATCCTAAAGGTATGTGTTTGGTTGTGGATTTGTATAAAATAATAGGTCTTTACCTATGAAATTGCCGTTTTGTATGCAATATGTGAAAGTACTTATTTTTTTAAACTTTTTTATTTCTGTTATTCGAAGTAATTACCCATGGAATCGACGCATTTTTGCCAACGCATTGGCAGTTTATTGATGCCCCATTTTGAAAAAATCAGCTGGACGGGAGGCAACAAACTCTTCAAAGGCATTTTGTACTGCCTCTCGGGAATTGAAATTTTTACCCACTAAAAAGTTGTCTAAATTTTGGAAAAAGTAATAGTCGGTAGGTGCAAGGCCTGGTGAGTATGGCGGATGAGGGAGAGCTTCCAACCCCAGCTCTTGCAGCTGCTTCACGACAACGCGCGACCCCATACTGCGCAACAGACAGTTTCCAAGCTACAAGAGCTGGGGTTGGAAGCTCTCCCTCATCCGCCATACTCACCAGACCTTGCATCTACCGACTATTACTTTTTCCAAAATTTAGACAACTTTTTAGTGGGTAAAAAATTCAATTCCCGAGAGGCGGTACAAAATGCCTTTGAAGAGTTTGTTGCCTCCCGTCCAGCTGATTTTTACAAGAAGGGCATCAATAAACTGCCAATGCGTTGGCAAAGATGCGTCGATTCCATGGGTGATTACTTCGAATAACAGAAATAAAAAAGTTTGAAAAAATAAGTACTTTCACTTATTGCATACAAAATGGCAATTTCATAGGTAAAGACCTAATATAAACTAAAAATTATTCGTATGTAGAGTGGACTATAACTGTGGGCGAAATCTGCAAACTTTTTCAACTTACAACTTGTATTTACCTACTCATAAAGTTTATAACCACTAAACAAATACAAAATATCAGAAATAGAATTTATTTTAATTCTCTCAGGCCGTTTTAGGTGCTCAACAAGCACAGCCATAATAAATTGAAACAGGCGTGCATTCTAGTACTGACTTTTATTGGTTTTAAAAACGTTCGAAACTTGTTTATAGCTACACTACATAATGTAACCGTTTGCTGATATTTTATACGAAATTTGATAATTTTAGAAGTATAAAGTTAAAGTTTTCAGTTACCAAATAATTGATAGCTAAATGTCTTTAGACAATCCTTAAATGAACTGGAGAACTCTTCTCATATAGTAACTTTTAAAATTCAATATATCATTATCATATTGAATTGATTTGGCAGTGAACTCCGTGTACAAAAAAATATGTTTCAGTGCCATCTAACGAAAACACGCTGAACTATGGCGTAACTTCTTTCTAATCCTGCATCACGTAATGAATATTGCCATCTCGGTAATAAAGTTTAAAAGTTGCAAATACAAAACTTGTCACAGACATGATCACCTTGTCTGACTTTTAAAAGCTCCAGTTGTGTTGGAGAAACATTTTTTTTAATGGAATATGTGACAAACGAGCTGACCTATTGCCGCCCATGGACACCAGAGGATTCACAAGTACGATGCTTTTGGGGGATGGGGAGGGGGATAGGGGGTTGGGCTCCGGTATCCTCACTCACTCGGTGAAACACGGCGCAAGCGCTGTTTCACACCGGTTTTCTGTGAGGTAGTGGTATCAATATTATTATTTATTATGGCAAATAAGATAATAATTATATGACAACTTCAGAACTTGTCATGATCCAAAAGCGACAGAACTTAAATAAAACTGCATTTATAAATATGTCCACGTCAACTTTTCGGCTTTACTACCTCTGCCAATCTAGATTTCAGTCATCAAAACATCGCACTCCGAATATCAGTCACATTTTAAATTACAAAAAAGATATGCATTAGAAAGAATGGGGTTGGTATTTCTACCTGAGCGAGTCTGACTTCCCTTGCACCTGTAGCTCCAACATGTTTCGAGATAAGAGTTATATGAAATTGGAGTCTTATCCTATTATAGATATGTAATAGGAAAAAAAAAACTGGAGAATAATCTTGTGTGTAATGTACAACTAAATAGGTATGTTTTAAGAATGACCTAATAAATATGCATGAAGTGGAATATATAGAGATTCTCCGCCTTTTTGAAGTCAGTTAAATATATTGAATTAAAAAGCTTTTTAAAAACAAGCTTTTACTGGAATGCCTTGCGACGAATCAAACGAGTCCAAACTTGATGATGTTGCGACGTTTCTTTACAGAGTTCCTATGGCCACCTTCCAGCTCCAGCATTAGATCAGCTCCATATCATTATAATATTGTATTATCACGCTGTATACATATGCTTGCAAAATTTCAGCAAAATCCACCTAAACATACTTACATGCATACATTGCAAGTTAATAAAAAGCTTGTAAAAACAAGGCAATTTAAATCAGATTAGTGGTTCGAGTTCAATTCGTGGCCCGATAACTATCTATTTGAAGTTTGATTTCGATAAATAAATGTTTTTGATTCTTTTGTAAAGTATTAATTAGTAGGATGTGGCGACTTCCACATTCAGCGGCAACAAAAACATGACAGCGCTATCTACTGAAGATACACTGAACTACGAAGTAACGCACAACACGGAGTAACTGCCAATCCTGAATCGCGCAATAGAAGTTCTCGCGCAAGTATACAACATCCCAAAATCAACCGTTGGGCGGTTGGCCCGCCAGGCATGATCAGCTCGCCTGGTCGGAGGATCCTCCCTTTGTATTGGAGGAACATGAAACCCGTTCATGTAACTAACTAACATGTATATTAATAGACATTAAAGTGTTCACTTTTAACATTTTAAATTAATTTAGATGAATAATTTGAATGAAGTAATAAAAACTAATAAATTTGGAAGGCTGCATACACATTCGGATATGTTTCGGGTCGTAAGTTAATGAGTTCTTTTAAAATGTTTCTTCATTTTAATAATAATTACTATAAAATAATAGAAGGCTATATTTATATTACGTAGATTTATTCCAAGTTATATATTAATGTAACGTTAACATCAACACAATGAGAAATATAAACCACAGACTAAATATTTCTATTCTCATTGTGTTCGGAGTTCTTATAATGGTGCCATCTAACGAAGATAGGCGGAACTAGCGAGTTTTTGCTAATCTTGTACCGCGATATATAAAGTTCTCTAGCTGATAAGCATATCTACAACTCCCCAACGTCAAGAGTGAGGATGCGGTCCTCATGGCATAATTACCCCGCCTGGTCAGAAGATAACTCTTTAGTGTTAGAGGTGCTCCTGTGTGTTGGAGGGTCATAACATCTGTTCCACCACACTCTTAAATGGGTGCAAAACTAATGACTTGTTTTGGAGTTTCTTGTCGGTTCTTCTCCACAGGAATGACATTTTGTAACCGAACTACTAGAATCATTAATGTAACGTTTCGAAAGTGCTTGGAAAGGCCTATTTAAAATAACAATTATTTGATTTTGAAGTCCTGTAGTACATTTTCTTAAATTTATTACACCCGTGTGCTTTTATTATATCCGGATGATGACCTACATATGGTTCGTTTTATTTTAGAGTGAACGTTTGTCTGCTGTCCGGTTGTCGGACAATATACGAATCGTTCGTCTGTAAACACCTTAAGAATACCTTTCGAGCTTTTCTATTTACGTATTCAGTCTATTAGTTATTTAAATATTCTGATGAATACGTATCTTAATATTATACTTAACATTAATAGAGACAAATGTTAATGAAGAAGTTATATTTTTAAAAACGATTGATTAACGTGAACCATAAAATGGAAATCATTAGTGGGCCATTAGAGACCATCTTCCGACTCGCACTTGGCCGAAATTTTTTGTACAAGTTACTCTTATCTATACTAATATTATAAAGAGATAAAGTTTGTAAGGTTGTAGGGGGTAATCTCTGGATCTACTGAACGGATTTCGATGCTGATTCAAATAGTAAGCCACATTATTTGTGAGTATCACAGGCTATATATTAACTTAAAAATTATTAAAAAATAAATATTTAACTATAACAATAGTCTTCGATTTGAACCAGTAATTATATTTTCAAATTTAAGTGTCAATAAACACGTTTCCATATCTACAAACATATCTTAGAATCGATAAATTTAAATTTAAAATACATTTCGTTTGATTTTATGGTATTTAAATTCGTTTTAATAACGTTTCTATCCGGGTCACTAGTCTTTATTATAAGAACTAATAAAACCGAAAGGAGAAATCTATTAAAAGTAGTAATAAATTCCTAATTAGTCATTCGAATGATGCTAACGGTACTGGTAAAAGAAATGTAAGCGCATTTAATTAGTTTTGCAAAGGAATTCGACTGTTGTTTATTTTTTAATGTCTATGGATATGAGGAATCTGACTAATGGTTAAAAGTAAGAATATATTTTCCAGTTAATATTGAAAAATTTATGAATTTACGTTTTTTTATACCCCAGTCACTTTTAAGTCTAAGACAAATCTCGTTAGATTCGTCCAATAAAATCGTGCGTTAATTAAAAGTGAGGCGTTACACTGCAGAGCTATGTTATTAGGTATTTCGTCTAAAAAGTTAGTCTATTAAAACAAACAGCGCTAGAACGCTTAAAAATTAGGTATACAAATGCAACCAAAATGACGTAAACGCCGGGAATTTCGTGGCGACAAAAGCGAAGTAGTTTGTGGCGCCACACCACGCACGGGACTGTGGTCACAAACGTATAGTCCATTCGTTTAGATAGTGTCTGTGTTGTAGTTATTGTTGTGAAATACGAATATATTCATTCATACAACGGCGTAAACTGACAAATCATACTGGCTCGTGGGTGTACGTCGTAGGCCCTTTGATTTTGTGGCGGCCTGCCGCACGTGCGACGGCGCGGCGGCGGCGCGATCAATGTGACCGTATAGAACTAAGCGAATGGCCTATAAACTCCAGTCGTGCATCGGCGCTGACACACGCAATTTTACACGCACGTAGGTACCTAACGTTCTTACAGATATCATTTCTGTGAACTAGCTACTCGAGTGTCATTTCCGTGAGGACACTACGATTCCGAGAGACCTTACTGTCATGAGGGTTTTAAACTCTCTCGTAAGTACTTGTTCTTACATAAACACTGTGTTTTGTAGTAACTTGTAGTGAGTGGTTGTGACGTGGGCGTGGGTACTGCACACAATGCGACCATTCACCGTTTCTAACCATCGTTACTCGAATTTTATCAATAAAACGAAACTCTTGTCTTGTCTGCGTAGGCATTTATTATTGCTATACCATGAAGGTATGGCCACACTATCGTGTATTTATTTCTTTATAATTTTTTTCTACTGTCTTAAGAGGTAAATACAATAATTGTTCTCGAAATGTGAACATAAAAGTAAGAAATAAAATCTAATAGAAATATTTTACAACACTGATTTATTTATGTTAAACGTACACAATCAAAAATTCAATATTTAGCGTTTATTCAATAGTCTGTCATATATTAAAATAATTTACTAATTAACAAATTTCAAAGAACACTAAATTCATTCTTAATCATATTTAATTAGGCATATAAGAATTAAAATGTTATAAAAAAGTTTCAACTTGATTTTGACATGCAAATTTTGTACTATCTAGATATTTTATTACTGACATTTACAGAGATGTGCTAATATATACTAATCATGAAGAAATTAGTCGTATTTTATTTTAAACTATCGCCATTCTGTTTTATTGTTTTTTTTATAAATGGTGTGTATTGGCGTACATGAGAAGGAGGCCTTACTATATTGTGGTCACAACTTTATACCGTGTGTGGCAATTTAGATAGAACAATATATAGTACCGCGTTCAATGTCCAAGATTTGAGACAAGCTTGACGGTAATGTGAGTGGACTTTAAGATAAGAAAGGCATATTTGTGGAAACGTACCTCCGTAAGATTGCTGATTACAAAGATTTCGTACTAAGAGGCCGCGCGCACTCGGCGACATGATTAATGGCTGCAATGGCTAAAACAGTTAATCAAACCCGATAAGAATGGTCTATTACGATTCTGTGGTCTTTCGCCATTGGTTGACAACTCTTCGGATATTCGTGAGGTTTAAAGGTCAATCTTTCTCGCTCTCAGTTGTGTAAATGTAAGTTTAAGTAAAATATTTTTTTAAATATGCGTGTGCTTTGACTTTCGCAGGGCATGAAGTTAAAATTAATGTATGTACATTCTACAGTATACGAAAGAATTTGTCTAGGTGTAGAATTGTTCTTTATTTTCTAAATAATATGGGGCAAATGAGCAGACGTATCGCCTGATGGTAAGCGATTACCGCCGCCCATGGACACCAGAGGCGTCACAAGTGCGTTGTCGGCCTATAGGGGATGGGGAAAGGGATGGGGGGAGGGGTTGGGGTATGGGCCTCCGGTATCCTCACTCACTCGGTGAAACACAGCGCAAGCGCTGTTTCACACCGGTTTTCTGTGAGGCCGTGGTATCACTCCGGTCGAGCCGGCGCATGCATGCCGAACCGTGGCTCTCCCACGGTACGGCTCTTTGTAATTGGTGGTGGATTTTGCCAATTACAAATGGCTGAATGAACTGAATGTATTTTGCACTGACATCGATTACAGTTCGGAACATCACTAAGACAGACAAAAGCTAATAAATTAAATTAAAAATCTTTTAAAAACAAGCTTTAATGGAATGCCTCGAGACGAATCAAACGAGTCCAAACTCGATGATGTTGCGACGTGTCTTTACAGAGTTCCTATGGCCACCTTCCAGCTCCAGCATCAGATCAGCTCCATGTCATTATAATATTGTATTGTCACGCTGTATACGTATGCTTGCAAAATTTCAGCAAAATCGGTTGAAGATATCTGTTTCAAAATTGGGTTGCAAGATTCCACCCGAACATACAAGCATACCATACATTGCAAGTTCATAAAAAGCTTGTAATAGGAAGTCGGTTACAAATAAATTACTTTAGTTTTATTGTTAGTCGCTGAAAACAATAATTTAATTGAGTTTACTTCCACAATCTCCTCTCTAAGAAGAGGCTTTTCTCCAGCAATGGACTCTACTAAATTAAAACTATTCCACTATAATAAAAAAATACAAATGTTCAAGTACAAGTTGTTAGTTTAACTCGACGTATTTGATGGAATTTCGTTTACAGATAAATCCAACCCTGGATTATCAAATGGAAGTCGGAGTGTATTCGTATGAAAGCTAGTTATTATGTGAAAGTCTGTGAAGATTTAAGTTAGCCTTAACTGCTTGAACGGTAACGATTTTCTACCAATCAAACTAAAGATAATCTTACTTTGGTAGAGATATTGGTACAGATAAAACTATATATCTCTTTAACAAGTCAGAATATGAATTGGACAGTATTGTAATATAAAGAAAGACGACAATTGTTATTATTAAATAATATTCGTCGTTTTTCGTTCACTTTTGCCTGTATGTATGTGATTACTTTCTAGCTGATTCAAGTATCATGTTACCGAATTTAGACGTACCAGAAAACTCCTTTGGGTTAGTAAGTTATATAAGGTCTACTGAATTTTTTCTCAATATTTCCTATGAGTTCTATGTCTGGGCAAAGGAATATCGTAAACATTATCTTTGATATATAGAGAGATGCGACATAGAGATGACAAAAGGTAAGACGGGGCTTGCAAGGAGTCTTTGCCCTGAATTGAGACAAGATTGGCCTAAAATACAATAGTTATCTATCCGAATAGATCTTTTTACGAAAAGGTCACTTCATAATAAAACAAAACGTTTAAAGAAAACCGTAAAAAACCTTTTAACAGTAATGTACAAAATCTTTAAATCGTACACACCCAACACATCTCTAAAACACAAAACCATTTACGAAAACACAGCTTTCCATAAAACGTTACACACACGTAATGGCCTATCAAAGCCATTCAATACGTCAATCGTCTAGTAATTTATGGGCTAGTGAATTACCATAAACATTACGGACAGACAGACAATTCGTTCTATGTACGGACAATGTTTGAAGTGATTTGAGATTGTAGGACAAGAGACGGCGGCTACATTGAGTTGTCTATCTATTAACAGGAATCAAGATTTCATTGTATCGTAAGACAAGCCGGGGTTAGGGTTGACTTTAGTTTTGTATAAAGAATAAATAAATGATAATAATCTTCGAGGTTCAAATTAGATTTACTACCAAAAACTTGAAGACAATACGTTACATTACGTTAAGCTATATTACACTACGTTACATTACATTACACTAAGTTACATTACAAATAAAAAAAAAGTGTCGATTTAGGGTTGTTTGAAATTTTGAAAATCGATTGCAAATAACTGTAAAAAATATTAAATTATCTTTATGAAGGTCATGTAAATAAAGTTTGTATCCATTCAGAATTTCTCTTTAACTCGGAACACACAGAAATTTAAACGCCCACCATGACTTTCAATAGTACTACGTAAAGATTTCTATGAAATATTACATGTGCTAGTAGGAAAAAGCATCTTATCTCCAGAAACAGGCACTAAAGATTTATGATGTTGTACGGTACATTAAATTAATTGTTTGAATTGGAAATTACCTCTGTTTCAGGCCTTTAGAGAGGAAAATTGGGAGTTGCGAATTGCAGTACGGATTATTATCTATAGTAATTGTAATAGCTGCTAAAAGAGAAAAAAACTGGCCAAGTGCGAGTCGGACTTGCGCACTGAGGGTTCCGTATAAACCTGTAGGAATATAAGTAAAATTTATGCTTTTTGTAATTTTTTCTTTATCTGTTCTATAAGACGTTGCTTTATACCAAATTTCAAAATTCTGAGTTCACGGCAAGTACCCTGTAGGTTTTGATTCCCTTGCGAGTGTCGAAAATTTGCAGCATAAACGTCTGTTTCTTTTGATTGCGTTGGCTTAGAAGTTTGAATTTTCACAGCTCCAAGGAACAGTAGACCTGAATATTTGACATGAATTTCAGCTTGATACTTCCACGCCTTCCTAAGAAAAAAGGTCTTGATAGACAGACGGACAACAAAGTGATCTTATAAGGGTTTCGTTTTTTCCTTTTGAGGTACGGAATCCTAAAAAGCAAATAGAAATAAAATAACAACAAAGGCGTAGTGAACAAATTCATACACTATCAGATACATACACATATATAGTACACGGTGGACATCACGGTATTTAGTTAGGCTTGTTTTGATTTGATCTACCTACATATAATTTGATAAATCTTAAAAAAATAATATATATATATACGGTCGAATTGAGAACTTCTTCCTTTTTTGAAGTCGGTTAAATACGGACTGTCTCCACCCCTATTCATCCCGTGGGTGTCGTAAGAGTCGAATAAGGGTGCAAAATACACATGACAACAACACTGCAAAGAATAATCTAAAATTTTGTGGAGGAACGAGTTTCATGTCCCACCAACTCAAAGGGAGGATCCTCCGACCAGGCGAGGTGATCATGCCTGGCGGGCCGCAGCCCAACGGTTGATGTTGGGATGTTGTATGTATGTTAATTGGCGCGAGAACTTCCACTGTGCGATTCAGGATTGGTAGTTAGTAGTCTTAGTTTCTTTCGTTACTGCGTAGTTCGACGTATCTTCGGTAGATGGCGCTATAGTATGTTATACTACACGGGTAGCACCAGCTTTCAAATAAAAAAAGAATCATCAAAATCTGTTCACCCAGTCAAAAGTTCTGAGGTAACTAACATAAAAAATTACAGCATTTTTTTATGGAATAGGCGGGCAAAGAGCTGACGTATCGCCTGATGGTAAGCGATTACCGCCGCCAATAGTCACCTGCAACACCAGAGGCGTCACAAGTGCATTGCCGGCCTTTGAGAGGATGGGGGAGAGATAAGGGTATCCTCACTCACACGGTGAAACACAGCGCAAGCACTATTTCACACCGGTTTTCTGTGTGGCCGTGGTATCGCTCCGGTCGAGCCGGCCCATTCACGCCGAAGCGTGGCTCTCCCACGGTCAGCACTAAACACATCGGTGAATAATTGCAATAACGGCTTCAGAAAACTACTCAATATTTATGATATATTTTATATCTTTATTTGCATGTGGGAATAGTGCTAAATATACGCCCCTAATTACTTTTGAATGTCAAACAACCGGTTACTGGTAAGTCAACTTTCTTTGACTAATGTCACCTTTTTTGTCTTATTCTTAATTGGTCTTAGAAATGGTTTTATTTTATATGAACCTGCCAAAGTGACTATACTCTGATTGATGGAAAGCATGAGCAGAATCCAAGAGTAATGGTCACCATTCTCATTGTGAATGCAGACAATGCAGCATGGTGACCCACACTATGGCGGCCTATTGGTCAATAGTTTTCTGAGAAATTTAAAGAAGGTATTGTGATCGTCTCAAAAGTCTGAGAATTTGCGTTAACAAAAGTAGCTTAAGCAAAATTCCTCAAGCTGTGGGTATAAAATAATAATCACAAATTTTAACAAAAAGAAACCGACTTCAAGAACTGCACCAAATTACAATGGGACCACATGGGGAGTACCAGCTTTTAAATAAAAAAAGAATCATCCAAATCGGTTCACCCAGTCCAAAGTTAAGAGGTAAAAAATTAGAACAGTCGAATTGCTAACCTCCTACTTTTTTAAAGTCGGTCAAAAAAAAAGAAACAAATTAACACAACAGCATGGTTCGAGATGTTAAGAAACATATTTACAGAAATCCTTACCCTGTTTGTGACAGCCCTAGTGTTCCAAAGATCCATAAGTTTTCTGTGATCACTCTAGTGGTTTGCTCAGCGACTCTTATTACCTCACTGCGCTAGCTTACAAAAATATTTACTATTTCTATGTAATTTATATAGTCATTTTGCTCAAGTGATTACTTTACTATGACTTTATTACTGTTTGATATATTAAAGTGTATCGCAGTGACAACTGATTTCTGTTGTTCTCCTCAATTTAATATCTTAGCTATCTTTTTTAACCGACTTCAAAAAAAGGAGGAGGTTTCTTAATTCGACCGTTTTTTTTTGTGTGTTCGCGGATAACTTCGTCGGTCGAACCTTGAAGTCGGCTTTTATTTTGTTAAAATTTTACTTGTCGGTATTTGCCTTTTTGTCTGCGTTCCGATTAAGGGCCACATTGGAATTTAAAGGTTTTAAATGCACTAGGCTTTAGTAAAAGTTCACAAACTTTTGTAAATTAAGTAATTAATTTGTAAAAGCAGTAACTCAAAAGTTACAAGCGTTCGAAGGTGGTCACTCAATCGTTACTCATAGCCATCCATATCTTATAAACTGGTTAAATTTACGACTACTCTAAGTGACTAATCTTAGTAAAAGATTTGTAAAAGCCAATTGACTAAATATCTACCTTTCTCGTTCACTTCGTTCACTTGGTCTGATTACGAATAACCACGGAATGAATTTCGCCTTTGTACAGAATTTATGCAGGGCGAAGCTAGTCTAAAAAAAGCCTAAGTTACTCCTTATATCATCAGCCGCAGTGAAATTCTTGTCAAAATTGGTCAAGCCGTTCCTGAGACTAGTCGGAATAAACAGACAGACACAAATAAAAAAAAAATGCTTTTTTGATGTATCGTATAAACTTTCACATGCATTTAGTGAAAAGCTGTTAATTTGAAATTATAAACAGACATTTCAATTTTATTTATTTGTATAGATTATGATATGTACTCTATAAAATAATTCGGCCAACGATTCCCGCTGTGATTTCATCTTAACATGTTCAAAAATATAATATATATTATTAATATTGACATCTGGGCAACGTTATTCTATTATAATTTGTAATCAGCCTACGACATGACATAAAAATATTTTAAAAAAGTAGTTGTAAAAACCATTTAGTAAATCCTGTTATTTATAGACAACTTGTCATAATTATTTGAATTATTTCACAGATTATATTCAAAGCTCTAAAGGCTGCCCACGACATAACGGTTTTATGAAGTTTGAAAATTGTACGTTATAAATTCTAAATTTTTAACACACTTTTTAGGGTTCCGTACGTCCCTAAGAAATAGGACCACCCGTGCGTCTGTCTTGTCGTCTGAAACATCTAAGTTACGAAAATGACTACAATATACACTAGTTCATTTTCGAAATTTCATTATAAAGACGACACATTCTGACAAGAGAGTTAAAGTAAGAGATGTTATTTTTGAAAATGTTTCGTGAAAAAGTTCTCGGTGATCTGGTATTATATCGAGTGTTAACATTGATGAGGGAAAGCAAAGTGGAAGACTCAAGCGTACCATGAAGAATCGAACAACACTTAGCGGGATTATTAATTTATATTATGGTTCAAGGTTTGAAAGCGACGGATATTTAGATTGCGCCTATTTTTACAGTAGCCTGAACAACATTTACGAGGTTTTTTAACAGTGACTTTATTAAATTCATAAAAAGTCTGTCTTTATTCATTTTTCTAACTATTGGTACACTTGTAGTTTTAAAACACACATGTCTTTTGAAATCTACGTAAATAAAATTGTCTGAAAATCATTAAAGCAATAACGAAATAATGATATGACAACCAATGATCGTACACTTTACCTCACACTATTAAATGAAGTATGCAGTGTGTAGGAGGAAATATCGCTTAATTGTAGGTAAACTGTGGGAATTTGATCTTTGCACACACCCAGTAATTTACACGGTCTAATATTATACGTACTAGTGATATATAATGTACAATTTATGAAGTGTAGTATTTTAGTTAGTAATCTTTGTGTTAATTGCACACTTAATTCGGTAGCATTAAGGCAAATGCCTATAATTTTGCCTATAATTTTGCGATAAAGACAGCACCGTTAAATATTTTTTGTGTCTTCGTTATACGTGACTATAATGAAAACATTAAGTGTCTGTTAATGTGGAGTTTTCGTAACGAATTAATGTTCATAGGTTCGTATGTAGTCCGTGTGTTAAGTAATTAATAATGTCACTCTAGGAAAATGGATTACTAGCTTTTGCCCGCGGCTCCACCCGCGTGTGTCTTGGTTTTCGCGGTAAAAAGTAGATTAGATATAAGTGTATCTAAACACTAGACCAACGGGCCCTTCCCTACACAAATGAACTTAATGTCAATGTGTGCTGGGGTACAAAGATGAGGGAACCTCAATCCTACATAGTAAAAATGTATAGCTTTCAATGAGTACTACTAATCCCTAATTCTCAGTGACAGACCTTTTTTTTTTTTTTATTGTATGTATAGCTGGTTTCCTTTGACATGGTGGTCAAAGACATTGTCAGCTGGACACGGACGGGCAGTCCTTTCTTTGCATGGGGAGTGGGTCCAGCAATTGTGGTGGACACTTGTTTTTTATTGGTAAGTGTGTAATGTAGTGTTTTTTTTATTATTAAGCGTTATGTCTGTTTTTATTATAAAGAGTTATCTGTTTTTTTTTGTCATAGTTAGTTCAAGCTTTGCTTAATTTGGAGCTAGATATTACTACGACGCATCAAATCCGATATTAGATCTCCTTTGACACCAATCACTAATTTAAAAGCAACGAAATGATTGTCTTTGATAACAATTTTATGTACAACTAGCGACCCGCCCCGGCTTCGCCCGGGTGGATTTCAGATGCCTCCGCCGACGACACGATTCGTGCATTTTAAATCTGTAATATCTTCGAATATATTCATTTAAATTAGATACTGTAAAGGGCCATTATGATCTATATTAAATGCACAATGTATTTAATTACTTAATTGTATAAGGATTCATTCTGTATTGCTTAAAATCACTTCGTAAATAAGCCATTATTTCTCGTAAAAAGAAAGGAATAAAAAATGGTTGTTGTGGGTTATCCCTAAGAGATAGACATATACCGCCGCGGACTTTTTTGTAGTACTTTTTAAGGTGTACAATACTGTAGTACATTATTTTAATCTATCTCGTAGGGTGCAACCAGCGTTTGCAATGTAAGCGCAAAAAGTGTGTTTATTTGCTACATCACATTAGAAAACTCGAAAATTAACAGTGTTCCCATACTATATTATGCATTTATTATACATAAAAACCTTCCTCTTGAGTCACTCTATCTATTAAAGAAACCTGCATCAAAATCCGTTGCGTAGTTTTAAAGATTTAAGCAAACAAAGGGACATAGGGACAGAAAAAGCGACTTTGTTTTTTACTATGTAGTGATAAAAAGTTATCATACCTACCTACTTTTTAACCCCCGACGGAAAAAGAGGGGTGTTATAAGTTTGACGTGTCTGTCTGTCTGTCTGTCTTTGGCACCGTAGCTGGCGAACGGATGAAGTGATTTTTCAATTTAGTTTATTTTGTATGAGAGGTGAGTTACGTGCGAGCGTTCTTAGACATGTCTCATGAAAATCGGTTGAGTCGTTTAAAAGTTATGGGGGTGAAAGTGAGTGCTTGAGTAGGGGGGTTTTTAAATTTTGAATTTTAGCTTGTAATCTTATTTCCCACAACTACCTATTTGCTATTTCCATTTCTTTATTTTCTCGATGACAGCTCTTTGTGGAAACTTGAACGAGCGTCTTTTTTACATTATGTATACATTATTTAATAAAAATATGACGCTTACGCACGTACAAGTTCATAGCAGATGGATGGAAACTCATAGGGATGAAGCTATCGATAAACGTAATACGATAACAGACCCGATATTTTTTACAAAGTGTAAAGGCGTGTCTCCTGCTCTCAAAAATAACAAAACAAACTAAATAATTGTTTTTGCAAACCATGTTAGCAGACCATTGCCGTCTCCTGGGACTTTAAACAAACGTCACACACGAACATCAAACATAGGGATACGGTGTCGATTAGAAAGTATCGATACTGTACTCATGAGTAGCATCGAATAAAAAGTATCGTACTCCTAAAAGTATCGAAACGGAAGTATCGATACTTCAAAGTATTGAGTACTGTTCTTACCGAAGCCTAATGGCGACCTTTTTAGAGTTCCGTAGCCAAATGGCCAAAAACGGAACCCTTATGGATTCGTCATGTCTGTCTGTCTGTCCGTATGTCACAGCCACATTTTTTCGAAACCATAAGAACTATAATCTTGAAACTTGATAAGTAGATGTATTCTGTGAACCGCATTAAAATTTTCACACAAAAATAGAAAAAAAACAATACATTTTTGGGGGTTCCCCATACTTAGAACTGAAACTAAAATTTTTTTTTCATCAAACACATGCGTGTGGGGGGTATCTATGGATAGGTCTTCAAAAATGATATTGAGGTTTCCAATATATTTTTTTCCTAAACTGAATAGTTTGCGCGAGAGACACTTCCAAAGTGGTAAAATGAATCCCCTGTAACTTCTAAAATAAGATAATGATAAAACAAAAAAAAAAAACATTATGTAAATTGCCATGCAAACTTCCACCGAAAATTGGTTTGAACGAGATCTAGTAAGTAGTTTTTTTTTAATACGTCATACATTGTAAACCGCAACTTGTATTTCATTCAATCAACTCATTTATAAAAATAAAATAAAAAATATATTATGTTACTTGATGCTACGGAACCCTGGAGAGTCCGACTTGCACTTGGCCGCTTTTGATTTTTGATTGACGGATTGGAAAATCATTCCATAAAGATAGATTCCATAGACAACTATAATAATAATAGAACATGACATAAAAACAAATATGGACAGATCCGAAATGATTACATTTACTAATAATAAAATAGTTATTTAATTTTGGAAATAATTTAATGGCTCATAGTGCTGATGTTAGGTAACCTTTTAATATTATTTAAATTGTCCTTTATAGTATAAATATTAATAATATTAGTATTAATATAAGTTCAGTTCAGTTTCATTATACGAGACGCATAAAATAAAAAATGTATGAATAACTATCAGCTACTTAATTATAAGGAAATTGATCACTGGTTAGCAAGTCGATAACATCCGATTTGTAAATCAAAACGATTAATCTTTGCCTCCGCAACGACTAAAATGAAGAATGTTATGTGGTAAATGCACAACCCTATGTTAGCAAATGAAATCGCCCCCCCCCCCCCTTGCAGGCGAACACGGGGATGTTTTCCGTCCGCTTCGGATAACGCGTTTGCTTGTTAAAAATAACAAAACAGTTAGGCCACGCCCATATTTTGATAAATATGTGATGTTTGGTGTTTAAAAACATAAAACAGTGTCGCAGGAGACCCGGTTTAAGAGACTAAACTATTGCCGCATAATTTTGTACAAATTTATTAACTAATATTACATTTCATTACAAGATGTAATTTTATGTTGATTCTTTATTTATTTATTTAATCAAAATCTGATGAATCGTCACTGTCACTCGATGAGCTCTCCCTAACATATAATATAAGTTCATGTACTTCTATATTATCGAATGCCACATGAATTTCCCAATCCGACGCTATAATGTTTTACTTCCGCACATGTATTTTTTAATAAATCTAACATCTTGTTTGCCGTAAAAGGGGGATGGTTATTGTTTCGAGCGGCGTGTCCTTTGATTTGTGCCCATACTAGTTCTATAGCATTGTACTGGCAATGATACGGCGAAAGTCGAAGAACCCAATGACCACATTCGGCAGCTATTTCGTCGGTAATATATCTTTTAGGGAGGCTTTTTTCGATTTTAAAATATTCACTAATTGTACTTTTAATAAAATATTATCCACATTTTCGCCATGAAGTTAGGGCCAGTCAATTATCTCTTGTTTTTTATTGGCCTGCGTCGGCATTTTATCAATTTGTCTGGAGTGATACGTAACATTGTCCATAATAATTATCGACGGTTCTTTCAGAGATTGCACTGAATTGATGCAATGAAACAAATGAAATGAAATGAAAGAAATGAACGCAGAGATTTATCTCTGCGTTCATTTCTTCGTGGTAGTCTACTGTTTTCTTGGATTTAAAGGCCAGTAAAGCATATGACACGAATCCTTTCGTAGACCCTGCATGGCATATGATAAGGCGTTCACCTTTTCCCATTGGCACTGATCTAGTGGAAGCGGCGGTGTCGTCAGTCCAGTTCTGTAGTACTGTGTAAGTAGATACTGTGTGGTTTGCAATTAACCAAGTCTCGTCAGTGAAAATAACATTTGACCAATCTGATATCTTTTTGGCTTCGCTCAAAAATTCGCAGCGAGCTATAGCAACGTCGTGACGCTCCATCAATATTTTACGTTTGTTCGATTTTTTATAAGAAAATCCAATTTATTTCAAAACCAAGCTAAATAAAGATTTTTGGCCATGGAATAAACCACATTCACGTAAAGAAACAAAAAGTTTTTTAAGTGTTGGAATTTCCTTGCGCAAGTAATAGTCATATATATGACGGCGAATAGCGACAGCGTCGAAGTTGTCAACCGATGTCACACGACGTGGTTGGCGTTTTTTACCGGTACCGGTAGTAATTTTTGAAATTCTAGGTCCAGTAATTCCTAATGCGGCCTAAACACGCTCTCGCACTTGCGACAGTGGTAATAGCGGGCCACCATTTTGATACTCTGCTTCAAAGTAATTATGAACCTTGATCACCAGTTCTCTCGCCTGCCTTTTCAGAATAGAACCTTTAGGCATTTTGACATTTGACAGCCGGGCAGCAATCAACACAGAGGAACACAAAATACACAACGTAACGTATGTATGGATAACTTGAAAAAACTCAGCGAACAGAAATGTAGTGACTTTAAAGCACGGCCGTCTTGTTGCGAGTGACAGATTAAAACAAACATAAAATGGTGGTGGGTCATTGAGTATTCCCAGCTGTGTGTGCAAAATTGTGCATATATTTGAATGTTTTTGTTGTATTTGTCTTTGTTCAAAACATAATAAATTTACGCGATCGATATCATTACTTATTTGGTCACAACACTACAACTATCAAATTAGAACTGTCATCGAGAAAATAAAGAAATGGAAATAACATAGATGTCGTTCGTTATACCACTGACATTTAAGTAGGATGCACAACCGGAGAATATAAATCATGTTTATAGTGAATAAAACTTTATACAAACAAAACGTTACTTGGTTAATCACCGTAATGGGCGTAATGTTTCCGTTCACATCCTAACATCGCAATTAGCTGGCTAGATGTAGCCATTTTGATTGGAGATCTAACCATAGCCCCAGTTTCGTTTGATTACTAATAAATCTTTCTACAAAGTTTGTATGGTTCCATAAATGATCACACTAATTTAGAAAGGCGAAAGTTTGTGAGTGTGTATGTTTGTTACTTCTTCACGCAAAAACTACTAAGCGGATTTGGATGAAACTTTACAGTTATATAGCTTATACATCAGAATAACACATAGGCTACTATTTGCCGCGATAATCGACATAAACGCGGGCGGAGCCACGGGCAACAGCTAGTTGGAAATAAACTTAAACATCACATGTCACAATTATCTAAACACGGTGTTTAGAAATCATTAGGAAATTATCGCCTTCGCATTTTTTTTGCAGGATCTCCGAGATCATACTTCGCGCAAATTTCTTTGAGACTAGCTGACCCGGCGAACTTCGTACCACCATATTTACATATCTGTCCCAGCTTCCCACAGGCAGTGTACAGTCGCGGACAAAAAAAAAGACTTTCGCCGTTATCTTTTACTTTTTTCTTTCTAGCAAAAAAATAATGAAAGAAAGAAGAATTACAACTAAGTACATTTTTGACTTTCATCTTTCATATTTTTCGATTGTAATTAAAGCGTTACTATTACTTTAAGCCGAGTCTCCACCGAACAAAAGATGGCAACTTTTGTGTTGTCAACTTTTTTTTATGTTGTCAAATGTCGCTGGAGCCGCGCGTTTAAACATATTCGTGTTCAAAAACTTAAAAGACTGCAAATACTGCAAAAATGCATATGCAAATACTAAGCAATTAAAATACTTTGTAATTTGAAACTACAAAACACGTACGCAGTAGCTTTACCACGTGTTAAAAGTGTACTTTTCTTTCTCCATTACAAAAGTCATAAAAATATTCATTGCGTATTAACCTGTAATATAGCTATTTTTTATACTTGACTCTTAATCTTTAAGTATCCAGTCAATACACTCAACAGTTTTACTCATGAAAAAAAACTAAAAACGTAATTGAGCGCAGCCGATATTGTAGCCTCTGTAAGCAAATGTTGGTCCTAGGCAATCGCCACCTACGTCTCTTCGAGTTACTGCAGTCTCGTTCAGTTTCGATATTAGACTCACAGTAACCCTGATCTTTTTTAAATTTCTTAATCCTTATTGTATTTCTTTTAAAAAGACGATATTTGAAGATATTTAAATATTAAACGTCAACCTAGTCAATATCTGGTCAAGATGCTTGATAAAAACTTCATATTTTTCCAATATAGTACTTATTACCTGCTAACAGAGTTTATTTTCAATTCTCCTGCGGACACATAATTCTCATGTACGAAAAATTCTTGTAAAATATATAACATATCGCCACATTGACAAGCAAAATGGTACTTAAATACAGAGGAATAACTTAAGGTTAAAATATAATACCTGCATTGCTTATTAACGATGAAAATAAACCATCAAAGCCTCACTACGTAAAGCACCTTTATCACTACAGCACTATTAATGAAACTGTAAACCAGAACATCAATTAAGAATGAAGGGTTTTATCATAAATCTAAAAGGTCTTAAACCTCAATCTCATATGTGATATGATATAGCTCGGTGAGGACTACACACCTGTCTGCCTATCTTTATATCTGTCGCCAGAACGAACTTGCATTTAAGAAAATTTATTTTTGCTTGGTATGACTGTGTATTTTTAACCGACTTCCAAAAAGGAGGAGGTTCTATGTTCCACTGTATGTATTTCTTTTTTTTTTTTTTTTTTTTTTATGTATGTTACCTGATTACTCCGTCAGTTGTGGACCGATTTTGACATTTTTTTTTGTATTCGACAGGGTATGCTTCCGTGGTGGTCCCATTGCCAGTATATCAGGATCTGATGATGGGATCCCAGGGAAATCGAGGAAAACCCTCATTTTTTATAGGCACATACTATGTTTTTCGTATATTTTCTGAAGTTACACCGGTATTTGCGTCTGGTAGTCATCATTTTATGATGATGAGCTGATGATGTAAGGTACCACTCCTTAACGGTTAGGAGTTGGAGGATGAATCTTTAAATATCATATGTATATAAGTTACCTTTAGTCGTATTCTTACAAATTATTTAGGTAAGCTGATGATGGAAGGTGGAAGGTACAACTCCTCAACGGTTAGGAGTTGGAGAATAATTCTTTCAATTTCATACGTATCTAAAGACCTTCAGTCGTATACTTTCAAGCTATTTAGGTGAGCTGATGATAGAAGATTAAACTCTTCAACAGTTAGGGATTAGAGGATGATTTTAATATTACACGTACCTTAATTTGTATTCTTGATGATGAAATTTGATGAAATAATTCAACTTACTACTTACCTACTATTGTTTGCACTAAAAACTGTAAAATAAAAACTTTTTATAAAAAAAAAAACCGACTTCCAAAAACATCCAACGAAAACTCTTTGTCAAAAAACACTTAAAAGCGTAAAATAAACTGGTTCTTCATAAATTGCCTATACCTAATTCTTTATTCATTTAAATAGTAGTATTATAATGGGTGCTAGGTACCTAAAATCTGTTTGAAGTCGGTGCTAAGCCAAAAAGAATACAAACGAACAATTACAAAAGTCTAAGCGATAGTCACTTGGCACCGACTTCAAACAGATTTTAGGTACCTAGCACCCATTATAATACTACTATTTAAATGAATAAAGAATTAGGTATAGGCAATTTATGAAGAACCAGTTTATTTTACGCTTTTAAGTGTTTTTTGACAGAGAGTTTTCGTTGGATGTTTTTGGAAGTCGGTTTTTTTTTTTTTATAAAAAGTTTTTAATATTTTTGCTGTAGGGTTTGAAATGTTTATTAAATGGGCAACTTTCGGGTAAGCTTTTTTTACATTTTTTTACGTTTATCTATATCTTTGTGTTCAATTGTTTTTAATTTTAGTAGTCTTATCGATTACCTGTAAATTATATGTATTAATTTGCCCGGAATGATTAAACATACAGAACATATCGTTTGACGTTTGTAAAGAAAAACAGACTTGAGATTTGATTGTACAGGCAAAAACAGTTTTGTGCGATTTTATGTGAAATTGCCGACAGGACGCATTTACAACTATTTCTGATTTGACTCAAATATACGGGTGTAATCAATTTTTACATAACAACCGTATCTGTAAGTAAAGTGGCTTGGTTATGGGAAGTAATTTTTAACCCTTTCTCGTGCCTACATTTTATACTGTGTAACTATAAGTTAACTATAACTACTGGTCCATGAAACAGTACATGAAAGGGGATCTTCCCCTTTCCTTAAAACGCCGACTCTTTGACATGTGTCTCCTGCCCATACTTACATATGGCGCCCAAACTTGGTCCTTGACAGAGGGTCAGAAGTCCAGGCTCAAGGTTTGCCAAAGAGCAATGGAACGCAGTATGTTGGGTGTCAAGCGACAGGATCACATAAGAAAACAGAGCTGCGTTCCAAAACTAAAGTTGCAGATGTGGGCAAGAAGACTGCCAGATTAAAATGGGACTGGGCCGGACACGTATGTCGAATGAATTCAGACCGGTGAGCCAAGGTCGTCGTCGAACGCTGAGTGCCTCAGGGTGGACGCCGACGACGAGGCAGACCCCGTAAAAGATGGCGCGACGATCTTGACGCCTATCACAGAGACTGGCCGGAACTGGCCTTGGATAGAGGGAAGTGGTTTGTTGCGGGGGAGGCCTTTGCCCAGCAGTGGGACACAATAGGCTCGTTAAAAAAACTAAGTTATTAAGCTATCAATAAACACATCTTAACCGAGTCTCTTAAACCAAGTTTATTCAGTATGTACAGAGAGAGCACTTAGGAATCTTATGGATGATCCAGTTACTTATTGTACGCGGGGCTATCTAAGGAAGATTAGATAGGCCGGTCGTCAAAATCTGTGGGTCAAAAATGTAGGAGCTACCAAGAAGATCACTCGTTATTGTAGTGGAGTAGTTGGGAAGACACATCAGCGAGTCTAACTTACGACTTCTATTGATGTGGCAATCATTATAATGCCTATGTTATTTATATAATGGAGGTGCAAAGCAGTGTTAATCGAATAGATTCCTTACCTTTGAACTATTCCCGAGGATTGCCACACTCAAAAATATGAATGACCATGAAATATATCATCTAGAGCATATATATATGGAGGGACGCGTGATCGGAGTAGAAAGAGAGAGACTGAGTTTGGGTAGTGTCTGTCTCTCTCACGCAAGCTTCTGATTGGTTGGTCTATTTCCCGCCAAATCAGTTATGCAAATTAGTATGTGCGTCCACCAATCAGAAGCTTGCGTGAGAGAGACAGCATCTACCCAAACTCAGTCTCTCTCTCTCTATTCCGATCACGCTTTCCGCCCGTTCGGCTGCCTCTCTAGGTATATATGCTCTAAGTATAATATTGTGATTTCTCAAAGCCATATTGAAAACGAAACCCTATTACTTTTTTAAAATGACAGATAAGAATGACATAATTTGTGATTTGAATTTGGAATATCGTGAACTTAAAAAAAAGAATCCAATTTAGTTATCAACCATTAAAATATTACTTTAATAAATAATTGACATAATAAGAAACAAATGCACATCATTGACGAACTTTTACTGTTATAGATATCTATAAGCATATTTACATATCATTGTAACTACACACATCAAAAGTGTCTAGGGATCAACATATGTGTCTAGGAATCAACATATATTTTTGCAATAACTTTTCTCCTGATTGATATTAATTAAAATTTTCTTTAAGGATTCATCAAATAAAGTGTTTTCGTTTGTCACAGTAACGATAAACCAAGTCACCTTTGCATTAATAAAGAAATTTGCCATTTTCCTAATAAAGGGATTTTTAACATTTGAACCACTAACATTAAAGTTCGAAAAAAAGACTGAAATAACAGTTTTCTTTAAAATTTTATTAGGTAACTTAAACAATTAATAATCCGTGTTTCTACCGCGAACACTAACAACACAAGAATCGGTTTGGCATACTCAAAATGAGTTCATCCAAATCACGCTGTGGAATGGCCGCCCATGTTCGTTGCAACAACAAAAAAAGGTCTTCTTGCGACTGGATACCCTCCATATTCGGCAGAGCTCTTCTCTGTAGCATATCCCATGCATGCTCAATCGGGTTCAAGTCTGACGACTGAGCAGGCCAGAGCCAAAGCCACATCTCAATCTCAAGAAATCCGCATAAAAATGCTTGATCCCTAGACACTTTTGATGTGTGTATGTATTTCACGCCTTAGTTCGACATAATCGTGATAATCAATAGAAACAGATAGCGCACTGCAATGTTCCCTAATTTGTACTGTGCAATCAAAGCCCTAGCAAGCCCTCACAGGCCGGAACAAGTCGTGAGAACAGACCGTGTTGTCTTTGAGACATGTACACAGCTTGTTGGCACTGTCCACAAGAATACGGCTGGTTTAGAATATAAGCGGTAGCGACTATTTGATTTTGTGCATTAGAAAGATTGTGCCTTGGTAATTTGTTTTTGTTCTATTGTTGTTACTATTAAAGTTAAGTATTGTATTTTCCACGAATGAATATATCCCATTTTAAAACCATTAATGGATTATAACGTATGATGTTCACGATAAGTGTGTTGTGTTGCAGAAAAATTCTGAAAAACATAGGTACGTTTAAAGTACTATTTATATAAAATATTGTAAGTATAAAATGTACAAATGTGTTGAGTTTTATTAATGTTATCTTTAATTTTATTATTTATTTTTATCTAATTTTGAAAGTCACTGATTTAATTTCTGAAACATACTCTAAAGAAAAATGAGGAGATGCTATGGAACCACTTACTCAATAGCTATGTCATCTTATTATTTATGTAAAAACTTATACCGAAATAGCACAGTTAAACATAGATGACTATGTACATTTGAGACCATGCCATGCATAGTTAGAATAATGTATTAACGGTCACCGTATCTTTTATAACTTGAACCACAAACTGTATTTGTCCGTCGCGTTGACGGTTCGCCTGTTGACAGACAAGGTCGTCGCCCCCCCTTCCGGCTCCGTTCGCAAATATCCACCACAAACATTATGAAACTGGACATTCAGTACACAGTCCGACATTGTCTTAAGGCTTTTAAAATGTGTACCTACCTTGAGTTTTTATGGTCCATTAAGAATAGAATCAACATTTTTACACCTGGATTGTATGTTTTAAAGCTGCGTTTCCACTGAATCGATTATAGCAAACTGTAATAGAATAATTGTTTTTAATCTAGCAGTCGAGACTTAACGTATGTATGTATTTACAAAAAAAAGTAAATATGTATTGATTTCAGTTGTCTAGTACCCATAACACAAGCTCTGCTTAGCTTGGGACTAGATAGCGTTGTGTGTTAGATGTCCGAAATATTTATTTATTTTATTATTAAAAAGTTTGTGAAACATGCCTACGTCAGCTCCATTCAAATTCAAGTCGGACACTAAGCTATTTCTACTAGACTCATATCTGACACACTCCATCAATAAATGATGAATTTGGAAGATTTAAGAATAACATACCTAATGTAAATGACTAGCTGTTTAAATTGATGCCTTTTCAACACAGCCCCAATCAATACACAGTACAATACAATATAAAATAATAGAAAAAGAGATTATTACCTTTCATTAACAGCTCATTAAAGACCACGGCTGGATATAAGCCACTCCTTAGAAAGGAGATTTTGGAGGTTACTATACTACGATAGCCAGACGAATTGGTGTAGGGTTTGTATGAAGTTTTCCTTCCCTTTGCAGTGATGATGTCCTTCGCTATTTGATCTCTTAGTCGGTTCTTAAAACAATAACAGGATAAATTGGGAAGACGACACTCCATATTCTTAATTTGTCACGTCAAGTCACTTTTAATAAGATTTCTATCCTCCTTAGTGAAAAAGTAAACATGAGGCAGAAGAACTATTTCATTTAGATGTTTTATATTTGCATTTGAGTGTTGATATCCGGTGTATAATAGTCGAAGCAATCAATAAATAGCTTTAGGCTTTGTATTGTATGTAAAAGATGTTTGTCGTAAGATTAAAACAGAAAATTAACATACATGAAAAGTGTGTTGAACATATATGGTATTTAATGGTAATTGCCAATAGTAATATTACATGTTCTAAAACAAAATTCTTTGAAGGATCGACATTGCTTTGTTATTTTACGAACATCTCTGCCAATTGTTATACGCTGTGGCGACTTCCACATACAGCGCATCAAGAAAAACATACGACAGCGCTATCTACCGAAGATACGTCGAACTACGTAGTAACGAAGGAAACTAAGAAACTATCAATCCTAAATCGCGCAGTGAAAGTTCTCGCTCCGATAATCATATATATACAACATCCCAACATCAACCGTTGGGCAGTTGGCCCGCCAGGCATGATCACCTCGCCTCGTCAGAGGATCCACCCTTTGTGTTGGTGGGACATGACACACCTGTCCCCCACAACGCTATAGCTGGAGATCAAAAATGTCAGACGACAGTCTTTCTACAGAACTTCGATATTTTTTTGGGCTGTGGATGATAGTCGTTCCGCTTTAAAATTGAAATTCGCCTTTATCGTATTAGACTTAAAGCCGATGCCAACCTAGTTTTGGAAAAATATTTGGAGGAAAACCTTCTGTACGGATCTTTAAGCATCAACTTTATGGCTCTTAAACTTAAACTGTTGTGCCAATGGGATAGAATATTATGTGCACTTTAAACACAAATCCTAACGGTATGACCAGTTTCGCAAGTGACGTGTTCCTACAATAAACCAGCCATATGTTTGTGTATGCGCATAATACGAGTTGTTTGTCGAGATCCATTCGGCCTAGACGGCTTTTGGGATTAAGATGGTTTACACGTGTGGTTTGGAAGCGCTGCATAAACCGCTCCTCAGATTTTTTTTATCACGAATATATTTCATAGGTATCTTACGAATTAAAATTTGGGTATGATGATGTACTCCTAGCCGATTTCGGCCACGGCGGCCAGTCTCAACGGAGACCAGCCAACTACGTTGGAAATATTATAGTGCACAAGTGTAAGCGCAAGCACATGTGTACACTGTGTTCCCTCACTCTCATAATCCGATGGGACAGCTATCCAGCACTAACGGAAAGAGATCAGGTGCAAGACCGACGGCTTTATGTGCTCTTCGAGGCATGCGGGTTGTTTGGAAATTATTGTTGTTCCGGACAAATTCTGGACATTTCTATAATTAGAAAGACTCTAATGGATATAAGCGCACATTAAATAGCTTTTGAATTAGGAAACATTTTGGATATAATACGCAGAATCAGTTTTGCTATTTTTGCTTTTGTTATTTTTTATATTCCAAAGTTTTTAAATAACCAGGTCAGCTATTAGATAGTTCAGAACACAGCATTTTTCCAAGAGATGATTTCTCAATAAATTTTCTAGGGAGCTCTTTGGTTACAGCCATGGTCGTTATTAGACAGCAGTTATGGGTTATTAGGAGCGTGAAAAACATCAAAGCTGGTGGTTTATTGTTGCATACATCAAACAACTGATCTTCATGGAACCCTAACAACATAGACAGCGTGAGAACAGTTGAGAAATCTCCATTTATATTTACATAGATCGATGTTAGAATTGTTTTGTAATAACTGTCAACACACAATATTCGGTAAATACTTAAATTCAGCACTACAGTTGTAAGTTAATTTTTATGAGACTAATTCCTTCCACATGCCCACTATAACTCTTGTAGGTACACCAGAATCAACAGAAGTGGCCCACGAACACACCGCGGTTTGGGTATGTATACATTAGGGAAAAAATAAACTGGCGGAACCCGCAACGAGATTATTCCACTTCCCTCCAGTAAAATGGAAGTAGGTACAATCACTGTACTGTTACATACTGTTGTTTATGTTCACAGAAACAAAAGGTGGCTCTGCACTCCATCTATGTAGAAAACATCTTATCTTTCGTCTTTCGATCTTATAAAAATCTTGCAGTTTGAGTAATAACGGCGCATGATTGGTTAGCTCATGGCAAACATAATCTTTTTCGTATAAAATTAATGCCAATCGGTGCATTGGACTTGGGTAGAACACAATTATCATTAAATTTGAAAGTAATAGTGTAATCGAAATTATTGGCAATAATTATACCTATCTATTTTTGTTGCTGCTAAAGTTGAAATGCACATACTAAATTGTACCTTTGGATTTACCAAAAACTTACGTAAATTAAAATCTATTTCTCTCAATAACATACACAGTCCCAGTACACTGTTTATAAATAAGAATAAATTAAATATATTAGGTATAATCATTCAACAGCCTTTGATACTCCAATATATATTTATCCTGGAAACTTTTTATATAGGTATGATCCTGCCAAAGTGACTGTACTATGCCTCATTGAGATATACCTACCTATGTATAATAGATCAATGCTATGGCTGATGCCTACCATGCTTATTGCGAATGCAACAATGCAACTATGCAGCATGGTTACCCACACTTTGGCGGCCTATTGAGATGCTTCTGCATCATTGAGCAGTGTTTTCTACAATTCATCATCATCAACAACCTTAAGACTGTAGTCCTTGAGCGTGGGAATTTGTGATTGAACACCCACATTCATATTTTACATGCACACAAACGCATCGGGCACTGTTGCATACTAACCCTGGCAACTAATAAATTTATTTTCGGTTTTTTCTTCTAGTTACATATTCATTAACTGTTCGCCTTTGAAGAATGTTTAGAATGTCCTACAAAGCACGCAATGTATCTTAGTCATATCGGAAAGCCAGCGGGCTTTAAGTAACTCGTCAACGGCCGAGAATGGGGTTCAAGTGTACCTATTCATTTTTAATTCATTTCATGGACAAATAATATATTTTTACACAGTATAAAATTAAGTCGCTCGCGCTATCTGTCAGCTTAGACCTTTTATAGTAATCAACGGATTTTAATGCTATGTTATGAAATAAAATTTGTATGATATATGTTATAATAATGGAACATAATGTTTCTTAAAAATATAATTTTTGATCGCTTTTATTGCTCATATTTAATTGACTAAATTTTACTACATAGATCTTACTTACTTACGTACTTTTTTCACTTTTTGACAAAAAAACGACGCTGAAAAAGTATGAAACAAGTTTTGAAAAGCCGTAGTCACGTGTTTTTAAGAGTTATGGTACGTTTTTATTTTAATTTAAGTTTTTACTTTTTATTTAAAATGTTTTGGTGTAGTGATAATAATAATTTATATGCAAAGTATATTTTAAATACCTAACATAGAAATATAAAAAAAAAAAAAAAATACGAACAAAGTCACCAGCAGATGCTAATAATATATATATTTGAAATGTACAAGTAACACCCTTTCCGATGATACCAAACACGGCTTATTTATGTCAAATTCATTTTTTAATACAGAACTTTATGTCGGCTAGAGGGCGCCACATTAAATTGAGTGACGCGTCATATAGCCTCTAAGCAGCGGACGATCAAGACACTTCTAACGATACCTCATTTATCCAGTTCTAATTAGTAGTTAAGGAGCTATGAGGGAACAGATGAACATACATACATAGCCTGTCAAAATCATAACCCTCCTTTGGCTTTGCCGTGGTCGGGTAAAAAATTTAAAAAATACAGTTAATTTTTAAACTCCTTCTTTTTTTAAGACGGTTAAAAAACAAACTATTTGTCTTAAAATTAATATTAAGAGTGTAAAACTTTGAAATGGAAACTTCCTTAAATATATAATACTAGCTTTTACACGGGGCTTCGCCCACACAGATTTTCATCCCCTGATTTACCCCTTAGGGGTGGAATTTCAAAAAATCCTTTCTTAGTGCTCACTTACGTTATATAAAGAACGTTACGTACGTAACGTACGTAACGTACTTTATATAACGAACGTTATATAAAGAAAAAAATTAATAATAGTTATACTACAGGAGTAGAACAAACCACAGAATATCTTTTAGAATCACTTGTGCCTGACGATCGGCCGGAGGATGACACGGATTATCACCGACAAATTTGGCAGTGGGCTATTGAACCACCATTGTCTCCAATGTCTGACTTACCATCTTCAGACGAATTCCTCAGTATTGTTAGGTCATTGCCACTAAATAAGGCTTCGGGCGACGATAAAATATCAAACAAAATGATAAAAGAAGCTTGTAAACTTTCGGGTGATGCGGTTTTAACAGTTTTTAAACGTTGCATTGCGGAAGGAGTATTTCCTAGTGTTTGGCGGTGCGGTAATATTCGAATAATACCAAAAAGCGGCGATAAGCCGCCGGACGATCCTAAATCCTATCGACCCATAACACTGTTACCATCGCTGGGAAAGCTTTTAGAGCGTCTTGTAGTACCACGACTTCTACCGGGTGGAGTTAAATTTCATGATAGACAATTCGGCTTTACGTTGGGAAAATCGACAACTGATGCGGTTATATCTGTAAGGAAAACTGTCACCGAGTCAAGTTTTCAATACGTTTTAGGCATCTTCTTAGATATATCTGGCGCCTTTGACAATGCGTGGTGGCCCATGCTATTGCTAAAATTAAAATTAAGAGGTTGCTTTAAAAATATTTATTCCCTTATCTCCTCGTACTTCTTACAAGGTACTACTAAATTGAGACTTGGGCATCATTCTGTGTCGAAGGCGCTTACGATGGGGTGTCCTCAAGGGTCAGTGCTAGGACCATACTTGTGGAACATAGGCTTCGACGATTTTCTGGCAATGCCTGTGCCGTCCGGATGTACCCTGAATGCGTACGCGGACGACGGTTTGTTATTGATAGAGTCGGATACTAGAACGGGGCTTGAGAGGCTGGCCAGTGAATGTTTGGACTTAATATCTCGGTGGGGTGGGCGTAATCGGTTGACGTTTGCACCAAACAAAACCTTCCAGCTACTTCTGAAAGGTAACCTCAAATCACCGCCTTGTATTAAATTTGAAAATATTACTATTAAAAATAAAACCTCGGTTTTTTATTTAGGATTGGTTTTAGAAAGAAATTTTTCATTTATTGAACATATTAGAACAGTTAATGAAAAGTCTAAAAAGAGTTTCTTTGCACTGACGAGGATATCAACTGCGACATGGGGTCTGTCATATAATACACTAAAGATCATATATGGAGCTACTTATTTGGGTTCTATTTGCTATGGTGCTCCTGTATGGGCAGATAGGGCGACTGTAGGTGCTGTCCGTCGCAAACTGTTACAAGGCCAACGACCTGCATTGATTTTCTTGTGCAAGGCATATAGGACGGTTAGCACTGAGGCTTTACCGGTGTTGGCAGGTGTTCTTCCGGTCGATCTCGAGGTGCAAAGACGTGCAGCCATGTACTATTCCACACTACAAAACATGGAATGCGATTTTTTGGGCATACGAGACCGCGGTAAAATCATAAGATTGTTTCAACAAAAAACCAATGTCTATAACGACGTCTTGGATGAATGGCAGAAACGATGGGACGAATCATCTAAGGGGCGCCACCTTTACCAGTTCTTTCCATCTGTTCGCGAAAGGTTGTCAAGGACATGGCTCGAGGTAGATCACTGTGTCGCTCAATTTCTTACAGGCCACGGTAACTTTAAGAGCAAACTATACTCATTTAAATTAGTCGATTCACCATTGTGTCAATGCTCAACACCTGATTCTAGCTGTGAACAGTCGGCTCATCATATCCTCTGGGAATGTAGTCTTTGGTACAATGAACGTAACATGATGCTAAATAGCTTACAAATGACGTCTGGGGTAGTATATTATGGGGATCTTGTGTCAACTGCGGTGAATTTCCGTGCGTTTAAGCGATTCTGCCATACATACTATAGAAATCAAATATAGCTCACTTAGGACCCATAATATTTTTATCCGTGGTGCTTCCCGGTTTGAAAAAGGCGTCTGCCTATTTTGACTCCATTTTGTCTCCCGCTTTGCTAAGGAGGGAAGTGGACTTATTATATTTCCAACTCCTCCAGTTTTCTTCTGATTAATTTCGTTGCGGGTTCCAAGACAGTTAAATTTTTCCTGGGACTTCCCGAGTGTCATAACTCGGTGTTTTCGTGGGTCACCGCTGTTGATCCTGGTGTACAGGAGTTACAGTGGTGGGCGTGTGGGCGGGATTAGTCCCATATAAAGAACCTACATGCAAAATTTCAGGATTCTAACTTCAGCGGTTTGGGCTGTGCGTTGATCTCGGGGTATGTCAGTCAGTCAGTCAGTCACCTTCCTCTTTTATTTATATAGATTACAGATATCAGATAATGTAAGGGATCTATTGTTTTACAATTCACCAATTGATTAAATTCGAACTTAAGGGATGAATAATAATGGAAATGACGTAAAGTATAGATGGGACCCTTTTTTACAATTTTTGTCTGTCTGTCTGTTTGTTTGTGCCGGCTAATCTCTGGAACGGCTGGAGCGATTTTGACGGGATTTTTACTGATAGGTAGCTGATGATATAAGGAGTAACCGCGGTTGGTGTAGTATCGCGGGTAAGACCGTGGGGCTCAGCTAGTTTTTTTTTCAAAAAAGACAACTTCAGTATATATCCAATAAATCCTGTGTCGCGGGGGACTTTACAAACATACATGAAACGGACACAATGGACACCCAGACTCAGAACAACAATTCGTGGATCACACAGTGTTGTCCCATGTGGGATTTGAACCCACAACACCTGATACAGTAGGAAGCGGCGAGGCAACCGCTTAAACCACTAGACCAACCATGCAGTCAAAAATAAAACTGTAATTTTAAGGTCTTTCATTATTTCAGTAGTAGTTATTCAATTCTAACAGAAATCATAAAAAATATATTTTTTTACTTTTTTAAAAACAATTTCTCAAAGTGTCTCGGTCTGTCAAAGTGTATTCAAAGTACTCGTCAAGACAAATCAAACGACTCCAAACTCGATAGGTTCCATCGTTACAAAGTTCCTATGACCACCTTCTAGCTTCAACATCAGATCAGCTCCATGTCATCATAATATAGCATTGTCACGCTATATACATATGCCTATAAAAATTCAACACAATCGGTTGAAGATATCTGCAAAATTGAGTTGCAAGATTCCGTCTTAACAAATATAGTTAGATATATACATACATAGCAAGTTAAAAAAACATAAAAATAAGTTCTGTGTTAATAAAAAATACTAATATTTTTCTTTGAAATTATTCTTTAAAAAAATTAAATTAAATTCAAGAATACAAATTAACAGTTACAATTCGACACTCACTGGCAACCCACCCTAAAACTTGTCATTTACGTATTATGGAGCTCAGTGCGAACTACAAACGGACGTGGTGTCACCTTGAATATTCGGCGGGCACTGAATTTTTTGAGCGCGATAAAACTTATTTATTGCAATTTACGGGAGACGATATCTACGTACTAAAATGTATGGAACTTTTGTCGCTAATAATGAATGATGTTTAGCCTTAGATTATGGCTTTTTGGTGAGAATTAATAAAAAACTAAAACGGTAAATCTTTTCTCCATACTTTTTTCTCGCGAAATAAGAAAAAAACATTTAAATTAGAGCACGAAATAGGACAGAGTGTGCTAATTAAAAAGGTCGATTTCGATGATTTTGGTCTTTGTTAAGGCTTTTTTTCACAAAAATAAAGAATTATTTTATAAATGTCACTCGGTAGAGTGGTAGACTGATTTATTAAACTACTGACATATTTTTTTTAGTGTCAAATATGAATTGAGTTGTTTGTGTTTTGCAAAACTGCAAGTGCCTTTTCGCGCGTTTTTAGGGACGCGCCCCTTAAGCAGTGCACTCCTGGATATAGGCTTCACCATAGAAGAGAGATTTACAATTCCAGATACTGTATTTAGATGGACTATGTCTTGCAGGATATTCATTGTTCACTTTACTTTGTTTATTCTCTGAAATAATACAAACGAATAAACCAACAAATGCACCTTCTGCATATTTATATATACAGTCAATACCCACATATGAATTTACCAGCAAATAATCTTAATTAGTAATAAAGTTCATATTTACGGTAATATGAGATGCGCCCACGCATGTGGTGCCGTTTACTATTCAATGTATTACATTAAATTGATTCACCTACAACGGGTTTGTTGATACTAGCGAGAAATCCTACTTTTTAACCGACTTCAAAAAAAGGAGGAGGTTCTCAATTCGACTGTACTTTTTTTATGTTTGTTACCTCATAACTTTCGACTGGGTGAACCGATTTTGATGATTCTTTTTTTATTTGAAAGCTGGTGCTTCCCGAATGGTCCCATTTAAATTTGTCCATATTGAAGTCGGTTTTTTTTTGTTAAAATTTGTAATAATGTTTGGTTATTAACAGCCGCTTCAATAACCGATCTCTACCTCTAGTTTCTACATTTGGTCGTGGGTTCAAACACGTTCATTAACCCGGCTCCTGGGAGAGTAGAGTCATCCTCTTTACTCTCCACTTGAACAATTCCTGTCTGGCGGGCATCTTACGCTTCAGTAGGCCGGAGTGTATAGACGGCGAAGTTCAGCAGGGACCTGGTACTGCGGGGTATTTCAAGATTATGATTGCACTAGCTTTTACACGCAGCTTCGCCCACGTAGACTTTCATCCCCTGATTTACCCCCTTAGGGGTGGAATTTCGAAAATTCCTTTCTTAGTGCTCACTTACGTTTTACTTACTTTTTACTTACACTTACTTTTTACCGTGGGAGAGCCACGCTTGGGCATGAATGGGCCGGCTCGACCGGAGTGATACCACGGCCTCACAGAAAACCGGTGTGAAATAGTGCTTGCGCTGTGTTTCACCGAGTGAGTGAGGATACCGGAGGCCCATACCCCAATCCCCTACCCCTACCTCCCCCCCCCATCCCCAAAACGCCGGCAACGCACTTGTGACGCTTCTGGTGTTGCATGTGTCCACGGGCGGCGGTAATCGCTTACCATCAGGCGATACGTCTGCTCGTTTGCCCGCCTATTCCATAAAAAAAAAAAACGTTATATAAAAAACCTACATGCAAAATTTCAGGTTTCTAGCTTCAGCGGTTTGGGCTGTGCGTTGATATCTGGGTATGTCAGTCAGTCAGTCAGTCACCTTCCTCTTTTATAAATATAGATAGATGTATAGTGTACGAACATAAGTCACACACACACAAGGAAGATGCACCGTCTGTTGACCTGCAGCCGCACCCCTGTACGTCCCGCTGATACCTAAAATTGTATGCTGCGCATCGACATGCACGATGTTCCGAGCCGCCATAAAGTTTGGTTCGGACTATACCCTTGGCGGGGAGTCCCCGGAATTTACAACAGGTACTTCAAATTAATTAAATTTTTTTTAGTTCCTGTTATCTAGAAAACATGTTTTATTTTATTAAAGTGGTTAGCTCATTAGTCAAAAACTAATTAGAACAAGGAGGTACTTAAAGTTAATGTCCGTCTACATTACATAATTATAATATCAAAAAATTCAAAATAACAAATTATAATGGCCTACACATTTTTCAAAAAATACTTGCGTGCCACCTTTTAATTTAGGCCGGCTACACATGATAATAACTACTTACCTTAATAAACACCTAAATCATTTTGTAACAAAGTGCGCATGTAAAATAACCTTATTACTTTCGAAGCTACGCGTGGCTTAATTAAGGGCGTGAGATATAAATCAGTGACGCAATAAGAATTACGTCATAAATTTTGTATTTATTCATTGCATTTCTGGATGACTTGTTTTATTGTATGAATGTGGTCGATAGTGGAAAAGTCGCTTCGGAATCCCGCCTGTTCTCGGGGTTGGTTCTCATCTAGAATTTTTGTTATACGGTTTAATATTTATTTTGGAAAATATTTTATAAATGTTCGTCATTAAGCTAATGGGTCTGTAGTTTGCTATATCGTCTTTCCTTCCTTTTTTATGAAGCAGGATTATAGTTGATGTGGTCCATTGATGGGGTATGTATTCCGTGTTTAATATATCATTGAATAAGTCTGTGACAATGTTTATTATTGTTTCAGATGATCCTATCAGAAGTTCGTTGGAAATACCATCTTCTCCTGATGCTTTGCCTCTTTTTTGTGATTTGATCGCCTTGTTTACTTCTTCTTTCAATATGCTTGGAGTCTCTTCCTCATTTTCAATAGGTCGGTAATCATGTGCCTCTATCCCTTTGTCCTCGTCTTTGTATAAGTCTTTATAGTACTCCGTAGCTACCTGTAGAATTTCAATCCTATTTGTTTTATGCTTTTTACTTCTATGGTGTGTCATACTGTCAATCCAGTCTGTACTCTCTTTAAGTTCTTCCCATGCCTTCTTGACCCCGCTGGATGCTTCGATAAAGTATTTTAGAGCATCGGTTCTTCCTTTTTGTCTATGTTTCCTTATTCCTATGTTTATTTCTTCGCTAAGATATTCTATTTTCTTTCTGTTGTTTTTCCTATCTATGTATAAAGATTTCCTCTGTGCAATTAAATTTCTTGCTGTCGGTCCTATCTTGTCTTTCTTATCCTTACTTGGTCTAGATTTAATTTCAGATTTCTTTAATTCATCTTCTAGTTTATCGTATTTTTCTTGAACGTTACTGGTTTTATTTGTTTCATTTAGATTATTTTCTAACCCCTTCAAAATGCTACTTGCGAGTGGTAAAGGTATAGGTCCTTTTCTACTCTGTATGTTTATCCTTGATGTTTTAGGTTCTGAAATGTTAATTTGTCCACGAAGCATTCTGTGATCAGTACTATAGTCTAGTTGGTTAATAACATCTACATTTTGGAATATTTTTGGCTTGTTCGTTAGAATGAAATCTATTTCGTTTTTTGTATATCCATTAGGTGATAACCATGTCCACTTTCGGTTTGGTTTTTTTTGTAGTAGCTATTCATGATATTTAGGTTATTCTCTAATGCAAAACTTATTATGCGTCGACCATTATCATTTCTTTTACCGGTTGTGTATGGACCGATCACATTCTCTTCGTTTTTGTTTCTTATACCAATTTGGCTATTGAAATCCCCCATCACAATAACTGTCTTGAAAAGGTTCGGCATAACGTCATTAAGTTTTTGATAGAAGGCTTCTTTATCTTTTTCTGAAGAAACATTAGTGGGAGCATATATTTGGACAATTGATACAGGTCGCTTGTAGCCTGGTAGTTTTATATTTAGTATCGCAATTCTGTCTGATATTCCTTGAAACTCGATTATTCCTTCTTTAAGATATTTTTTCACCATAAATCCCACTCCATACAAACCAGCTGTTTCATTTTTGTAATATAAAATATATTTGTCATATTCTTCTGTTTTCTCACTGGCTCTTCTTATATCGCTCAAACCAATAATGTCCCAGTTTATATCCTCTAGTGCATTTTCTAGTTCTAATAGGGATTACGTGTTTTTATTGATCTTGTATTGAGGGTAGCAACATCAAACTTGAGCTGTGATCTTTTTATTGTTGTATCTTGGTTTTGTTTACTTAGTTGTATCTTATTAGAATCATTCGTTATTACCAACTTTAGGGGGGTGTGGTCTATCTCCCCGCGGTGACCAACCGTATTGGGGATCTGCTTGTTCTTTATTGTGGTTGTTTCTAAATTATTCTTTTTTCTCTCGTCTCCAGTGTCTATTAGTTGTTATTCTTTTCTACGTTGAGTGTTTTTCTCCGAGACTGCATGAGCTTTTGATCTCATGTATGCAAATGCGTCAGTTTTGTGTAGTTTCGATGGCGCTATTATATTTTTGTTTTCCAAGGGTCGCGGTGGCGTCTGAACAGTTTCAGGAGAAAAAGAACACTCTCTTTTCCTTTTCTCTACTTCTGCCTTTTCTTTATTATTAGTTTATTATTCTTAATAAAAGCTTCGTTCCCTTTTTCTCTTTCTTGTTTTACTTGTAGTTGCAGATTTTTGCGTAACTGTATTGTCTGGCTGGTCCAGGTCAGTCAGCCTGTGACCACGGCCAGTGCAACCTGGTCGAAACGTCAGGCAAAATAGAGGTATGTAGTACCTTGAAATAGTGATCGCGTTAATTCCCGTAAAAATAATAATTATTATATCATGGAACGCGAAAGTTTAAAAGTTAGTATATGGAATAAATCTTCGAAACTGTTTTCAGTTTCTTGGATACCGTGTATTATTATATTATTCTCCCTTTTAGCATCATCCAAGTGCTTAGTCTTAGTTTTCAGTGACTGGACTTCCTCTTTCAGATTTTTATTTTCTTCCAATATTGGTTTTATTTTATCATCTATGGTGCGCAACAAAGTATCGGTTATATTCTGCGTTATGGTTTGAGTTTGTTTATTCATTTCTAATTTCATCATTTCAAAAAATGTGACCATTTCTGGTGTCATTTTTTCCATAATGTATTATTGTGTTACTATTGCGTGATTCGGAACGTAACTGTTTATGTTCGCGTGTTATGTTGGCACCACTACACAAATGTCTTTGACAGAAACAACTTTTTCTTTTCGTGGTAATGTTGGCACTGCCTCTCAGATGTCACTCAAAGTTGATAGATTTGAAGAATGACAATTCGGATATTGAAGGTGGATTGATAAAAACAAAATATCAAATGTTCTAACCTCAAATACGTCGGCGATGTTCAGTTGGCGTTAATTACTGTGTTTTCTTGTTTTTGTGTTGCGATATTGTAAAAAAACCAAAGCCGCGAACTTCTTTGAGTGATTTTATGCACTGTTAGCTTTGCACTTGTTTTTTTCCTTGGTATTTTAATAATAATTTGGGAGCACTGTTATAACGATGTTGTGTCTTTGACAGACGGAAACGGAAATGCAATGAATATGGGATTACTTACTATTTAGCATTTGTTGATTACAACAAAGCATTCGACTCGCTAAAACATACAAAAATATGGGAAGCGCTGGAATCACAAGGAATACATAGTAAATACATACGGCTGATTAACAACATATATATGGACATGAAGGCAAGAATAAGAACTGAAATAATAGGGGAATATTTTCCTATACAAAGAGGTGCAAGACAAGGTGATCCATTATCACCTAAACTATTTTCAGCAGTACTGGAACATATATTTAGAAGTCTATATTGGGACAGATACGGACTCAACATTAATGGAATAAAACTAAACCATCTTAGATTCGCAGACGATTTGATATTATTATCAGATGATCCGAAAATCCTGCAGGAGATGGGCTGGTCACATGGTCAGAAGTAAAAAAGATAAATGGACTAAGGACGTAACAGATTGGTGTCCAAGACATCAAAAGAGAAGGAGAGGTGGACAACGTCAGAGATGGGAGGATGATTTTCGGAAATGGGCAGGGGTCATATGGAAGACAAAGACACAAGATCGAAAGCTATGGCAAGAATTAGGGGAGGCCTATGTCGGAAGACAACACAATCTCGACACCGGTGTCAATTAGGTAAAAAAATAAAATAAAAAATAATACACATATTACTATTTTACTATTTTGTTTTTATATTATTAAATTTTGTTATTATAGTTAAAATGTTAATTAGTATGCTATTACACAAATACTATTATACTGCATGTTATTTAAGTTTAAGATTGTGAATAAAGGCTATTATTATTATAATATTAGCTTAGGATAGTCATGTTTGGTATTATTTTGAGAAAATACAGAAAAGATCAGAAAAACTGGAAATGGTATCGCTAAAAAGTAATAAATGTGGTGCAAAATATTTAAGGAGAGGTTCTTTGGGTGAGAATCCCAAGAAAGATGATTTTATGTAGCGTGTCGAAGAACAATTTGCTTGAAAATGATTGCCCAAGGTCAATTATACCTAAGCTTATTATATTTCCAACTCCTCCAGTTTTCTTCTGATTAATTTCGTGGCGGGTTCCAAGACAGTTTAATTTTTCCTGGGACTTCCCGAGTGTCATAACTCGGTGTGTTCGTGGGTCACTGCTGTTGATTCTGGTGTACAGGAGTTACAGTGGTGGGAGTGTAGAGATAAATCCCATTGCCTTGGGGTCACGTTAAAAAACTAAGAGATAAATAAATACAAATTAATGTAAATGTAAGGACTTAGAAGAGAATATACTGTGGTCAAGAAAAAATTTCGAGTAAACGGGCTGACTGAGGGTTTTTTCAATACCTGGGTAATTTAAAAATATGGTACAGTATCCTTGCCTGATTCTGCTTATGAAACTGCAGTCGCAATATTGAACCTCTAAATCTTATTCAATTCACACAGACGTTATACGTAAGTTGCCAGTCGTTAAGTTTAAAAAATGAAGTTAAATCAATAAATAATCCGAAATTCTGCAAATGTATATTATACAATGAAGGTACATATAAAGAAAGACTATATAAAATATTTACAAATTCACTTAATTTAAAAAAAAAACTTGCTCCTAACTTGTGATGTTATAAGAAGAAAAAAGCTTATAAAAATAAATAAACATAAACCCCCTTAAAATTTTATTCTCGGTACTTAAAGAATGAAAGGTGTAGGTTTTATATGACCCCTATAGCCCATCTTCACCTATACAAATAAATACAATTTGAGTGTCTGTTTGTAATATTAAATTAACCGCTTTTTACTAAATGCAGATGTATGAATACACGGTTCATATACAAAAATATCATTTTTACAAATTTTGTCTGAGATTAGCCGGAACAAACAGACAGTGTTTGTTCCGGCTAATCTCTGGAACGGCTGGACCAATTTTGACGGGACAGATAGCTGATGGTATAAGGAGTATCTTGATCTTGAACTCGTGGGCTGGGTTTCCTCAACTCGACGACTTCAATCCGCCTATTTTGCGTGATGGGTCGGCATTATTCATGCCAGTTCCTCCAGGACGCCTAGAAGACCCTTTACGTTGCCGACGACTTCTGGAAGTGACCTCGGCGAACCGAGGTAACTCGCCCGGTATTTTGCCACCCCAGGACATGCCATGATGACATAGGCGGCTGGTTCTTCCTCCTGCATGTTCTGCATAGAGGGCTGTCTATTACACCTAGAGTGAAAATATGTTTGTTTAGTAGTGCATTACCAGTTACTGCTCCAGTTAAGAGTCGAAGCAGCGGCCTCTTGATGTAAGGAGTAACTTAGGCTACTTATTTTAGACGATCGATATTTTAGTCGATCTCAAAATTTAAAAGAAGTATTTTAGAACATTACCAACATGTAACCTAGTCTCTGCCTATGTATAGTTTTAATTGTTCTTTGTAATCGACAACTACGTTAACACTATGTACCTACTATTAATATTGTTCTGTGGATAACGGTGCTGGTTGCGTGATTAATTTAATAGAACATTTTAGAAATAAGGCATATTTTGTAAGATATTATCGCGCAATTGTTTGTTGTCCTGAATAAAAAAAAAAAAAAAGACTAGCTTCGCCCCGCGGTACGACAATAACAGCGGGTAACACCGCGGGGTTCAGCTAGTACGAAATATGACACTGGACGCTGTAAATGGCAACTATAACGCTAAAACTGGAAATATATCGACATATAAAACGCACAATCGCCACCAATAATGGATAAACACACGGGTAATAAAAATATTATTGTGTCCATAAAGTTTAGTGCAACAACGATTTCAGTCTGGGTCATTTAAAATTTTATTCTATAAAAATACAACCGTATTAAAGTAATAAAATAAAAAAAATAGAAAAGAATTTGCATTGTATGTTAAGCCGAGCCCAATGTAGGGTTCCGTGGTAAGGGTCTTTTATTATTAAATACTAACTGACCCGACGAACTTCGTACCGCCATAATATTTATTCCAAAAACAAAATTCCCGTAAATCTTTGATTTTCTTCTATACAAACCTTAATAATAATGAACATATAGAAAAAAGAATTATCCAATTTGGTGCAGGCGATCGGAAGTTATGCGCGTACATACATTTCGGCGATTCATTTTCATATATAGATAGATAGAAGATTAAAGGTTTGGACAATCTAAAACATCGAATTAGTTGATCGACTGTTGTAAGTCTACTTAGCTGTGATAGTTTTCATGTACTATCGTGATTTTTTTTCAGATCTCAGCTCCAAAAACTATATTTCGTTAGACTATCCAATGAATGCCATTAGGATACGGAACCCTAAAAAAAGAGAGGACTATGACAGGCTATAATTTTGGTTCCGCTTACGTATTATTCATATTAATGTTGCAAAAATATATTAGTTGTAATTTTGTATACTAAACTATTATTGGAATATGAAATTTGAATTTTAAATCTAATGCAACGGGAATCCATTACTATCTACCATCACAAATTGTAACTTTTGATATCCATATTAATATTATAAATTCGAAAGTACTGTATCTGTCTGTCGGATAAAAAGTAACTCTGTCTGTTTATTACGCCCTCACAGTTAAACTGCAGAATCGATTTTAATGAAACTTGGCATGGATACTTTAATTCTTGAGGAAGGATATAGGCTACTCTTTACTGCGATAATCGACAAACAAGCGGGTCTAGCCGCGGGCTAAATCTAGTTTATCCATAATACTAAAACTCTCTCAGACTTAGTTGGCGTATAAACATTTATAGCGAATAATATATGAATTTAGATATTCTAATTAAAACTTCACTGTTCTAATTGAAAGCCGTCAGTCTGGTCGATGCACTTCTTCAACTAGTTGTTGCCCGCGGCTCCGCCCGCGTATATGTCGCTTATCACGGTAAATAGTAGCCTATGTGTTATTCTAATATATAAGTTATATTACTGTAAAGTATCATCTAAATCCGTTCAGTAGTTTTTGCGTGAAAGTGTAACAAACATCCATCCATCCATCCATACTTACAAACTTTTGCGTTTACAATATTAGTAGGATTAAACGCACTATTAGTGGATGCTGTTCAAAATTCAAAACCGATAAATAGGTATAGTGACTTTTTCAGTTTCAATTTTAGACATATTTTATACAAACACACATCAAATAAGGTATACAAGACGCTAAAAGATTTCGTTATACATAACACAGGAGATTGACAAAAGGATATTAGAGAAACTGATGTAAAATCGAAAGTTTCTTTGTGAAAAAATCGGAATAGAGGAAGCAAAAAATGAAGTAAGTACAAATTATGAAGAGAAACAAAAAGTAGATTTATTGTATTTTATTGCCAAAGCCTTCTCAATGTATCATTTGTCGCATGGTAAGTATTACCAAATCTCTAGTACCTACTTAAATTTTCATTTTCTTTTCGAATTTTATCTTTGATTCTTTTGAAATTTAGGATTATGAACTACTACCCATATTTATACATAAAATTTAACTAACAAGGCAGCGACGATATTTACAAATGTGTACTAGGACAACCATTATTTAGACTACTTTTAGGAATAATTACGGCACAGAAATAATAATAACAAAAGCAATGGCTATCAAGTAAATTTGTATAATTGTGACCGTGTGTGATAATGATAGTACAAAAATACACTACACTATACAATTTCAAATTACTGTCTCAATTTACTGTTTTGTGTCTTATATATAAGCATATAAGCAATATTTTGCCTGCGGCATATTTCTGATTCCGTGTTTCTAGCTTTAAGTATGTGGAACTTTCAATTGTTCATTCTAAATTTATAAATTGTCTAGGACACTGTCTTAGAGAGTGCTTAAAACATAAAAGACATCAAAATTTGTTTGTTGTTTTAGACTTTGCGTTATAAATCAGTCAGTCTAAGCAAATAATTTTATAGATATTTATAGGACTTTAATTGCAATACGAAAAATGTGTGTTCCGGCTTAAATGAGATACGGTAAAGTAAGCGTATATTCCTATATAGATTGCTATATAGTCATATTGTTGAATGTTCATATTCATAGAATGGTATTGTATATAAATGCTGTTAGTATGTACGCACTTACTTCCTTAGTTACTTACTCTCCACACGTGTAACCATGTAATACCAAGAGTATTCAGGAGCCTTGGGCTCCTGACAATAATTATACTACAGTCGCTACAACCTTCGTATTATTCATCTCACCTCAAGTATCGATACTACTTACATCGCCGTGTCATTAATCATCTATATTAGTTCGCTATAGCGTACAATTAACGAACGACAGACCACACACTTTAGAATTTTCACGTGAGTTAGTACAGGCTTTAGCAATTTAATGTCCTGTAACCACACACGAAGATCAATAGTTGTGCATATTTAATAGTACTTGAACATAATTATGCCTGAATTTGTCTATTCCTATTAATCGTCAATTTTATTTTTAGTTTTTTGTGTAAAAATTTACATGTAAATCCATTTTTAAGTTCACATCACATCATCATAATATTTATTTAAAGTTTTTCTGTCTCCTTGCAATGATACTGCCTTATTTAGTTTATCCTTACGATACCCGTGGGATGAATAGTGATAGTGATAGTACGTATTTTTGAAGCGTCACCTTACTACGGATATTTATAACTCACTTTCTTTTTCCCGTCATTCCGCCCGCGTGAATGTCGGTTATCCCGGAAGAGTAACCTATGCCCTTCCTCAACGATCAAGTTAATTGCATGCCAAATTATATTGAAATTGGAGCATCGGCTTAGCAGTGAAATCGTAACAGAAACATAAAAATAGTCATGATTTGCTCAAGATCGCTGAGCTGAATGCGAGAAGCCAAGGATTGAACCAAGTGGCGCCCAAATGGAGACGCTTATGTCCAGCAGTGCTGATGATGTAATAAAAATAGTTTTAGTTCATTACTTGTTCCAAAAATGGTTTATATATGTAATAGCAAACTTTAAACGATGCAAAAAAAGAACTCAAATAATTCCAAAGAACATATCAGAGATCGTTTTGATCTTCGACTTTTACAAATATGGCGTCGACTTAGGCGTTCTAACATTTGTTTAAATAGCTCTAGAAAGTCTTGATTCATTTTATATACTCTACTCTATGGAACTCCTTTTATAGAACGCACTTGAGCCTTAATAAAATCTTCTATTATGGTCACCCTAATAAAGAGTGTACCGCATAGAACGGACGGATGCAATCAGCATGTAAATGCAGCTCTCACTCTGTGAAGCAAACATCGAATATTGATCGTCGTATTATGCTAATGAATATAAAATGTTACCGCGTCGACTATCAGCAATGAGCGCGATCTTAAACGTAACTTTGCCGGTTATTCGTATCTGAAAAATCTTTTACTTATACCTAGATCAGTCGTTTTGATCGAATCGCGAGTCGTTTTGATCGAGTCGATATCATAAGTAAAGCTTTAAAGTACTGTAATTTCTATCCTTTGATCTTGAATAATACAATTTTATAATTATTGTATGCAATTTAAATTTGTTGTAATAAAAAGTGAGAGTAGTGTTTTATCTTTATTTAATGTTGTTTTTCAACTGCAGCTGTATGCGATGAATTTAAAATCTGAAACGATATTAAAAATGTATTTTAAAGTATATTTTATTGGACAATTGCCAATAGTCAGTTATTAACACTAAGCAACTCAGCATTTGTAACTGATTGGTGTATAATGTTGACTTACTTGAAATTTGTTGATAAATTGAAAAATTCAAGGGTTACACAAATTAGTAAACTACTGGGTTAGGTGCTGTTGAACGACGAGCTTTGGCATTCCAAGAAAAAAAACAGGCATTGTTGCAATAAGATAGAAAAGAAGCCAAGAGACAGTGGCTTGCTGGATTCTGTTATATATTAAATAAATTGTTGTCTTCATGTCCAGTTATGATCAAGACACGTTCCAGGACATTGAGCTAGTTCAGTAAGTCGGTTATTTTTCTCACACAACCTATAAAAAAGACATTAAAATCTAGTTTACAAGTATTGTAGCTTTTTGGTCGCTTATATTTCTTTTTAAACAGCAATACATGTATATATTTCACATAACTTAGCTAGTTTATTTCTGAAAGAAAATTAGCATAGCGTTAAATGGAGTATTCGTAATCAGATCGCGTACTAGAATAGCTTGTTCGGTCGATATCGATTGTCCCTGATCTATAAGACTATCGAATTTATTCAACGCCACACTCGAAAAAATACTTTAACTGATATGTCGGACATCGTAATTTATGGGTGTTTTCTAAGGAAAATACAGAAAGATCTTGAACTTCGATATGTTATGTAGGAGTATTCTTTAAATAAAATCACTATTACCAATGTATTGAAATGCTGGACTGCCGTTGGTATTATTATGTGAAAACCCCCACCCCAGAATATCGAAATATATTTTCGAAAAGTAGGCGCCTAAAGATACTCAATTTTTTTTTGTAATATGTAGTAAGTCTATGTAAAGTAAATTCGTAACACTAAAAAGTTTTAAAACTCATTCACAATGCAGAAAATAATTTTCATTTTTAATGTTCATTATTAATACTACATTTCATTTAAAAGCTTATTCTCGCGATACTTTTCTGTATCAGAAGACTCCTGTCTAAATGTCCCACGAAATCAAGCATTTTGTGTCACCTTACAAAAAGGTTTATAATCTATGCATTATATCTTGTATAATTATTTATCTGTTAGTGTTCTAGCTCCAACCGAGGTACTGCAGTTTACAAGATGTTATTCAGTACGTTTTCTTGCTAATGTAAGACAGCGTAGAAGTGTTGGAGCCCATTTAGATCTCAGGAGATTGGACGAATGAAAAGCCTTTTCTAGTTGGGTAATAAAAGAATCTTATTATGGTTTTCTATGAATAATTTCTGTCTACAAGTTTTGCCTTCTGATAATGTTTGTGAGGCGCTCATAGACCAGTTGCACTCGGTGATTAGAAACAATCACCGAGGGTAAGCAACGACGGGGCGGTCAGTACCCGGATGGGTGACCGCTGGCGGCATAATACCATGAGCGTATGCGTGTTTCAGAGGTCACGTTAAGCAGTCGGTCCCGGTTGTTATCGTAGGATAACAGTCGTGAAGCTTAGTTGGAGGCATTTGGGCGGCTTAAAAACGTACAACCAGTGTTGCCAGTCCCCAACCTACACTCGGCCAGCGTGCGGACGTATGGCCTTAACCCTCTCCTGAGAGGAGACCAGAGCCCAGCAGTGGGACGATATGGGTTGTTGATGATGTTGATGAATGTGTTTAAGTTACATCTTTGTTCACAGACACACTGATGACATAGAGGAAAATAAGCAGATGATTAAGGGCGATAACTTGCTGGCAAGTGACTGCCGTTACCTTTACACCAAGATAGAAGGTTCCCCTACACTTATGAGAAGAGGGAGGTATTACTCCCCAAACGAGCTAGCTCAGAGACAAAATAAGTAATGAAAAGTAGCCGCAAATATACAGTAACTAAACTGGTACAGCTCTAGTTGGATGGTGTGTCGATTCTTATAAAACTCTTTTTCTATTTTTTTTAATGGAATATGAAATGAAATGGAAATGTGCAAACGAGCAGACGTATCGCCTGATGGTTAACGATTACCACAGCCCATGGACACCCGCAACACCAGAGGCGTCACAAGTGCGTTGCCGGCCTTTGGGGGATGGAAACGGGGATGGGGGACGGGTTGGGGTATGGGCCTCCGGTATCCTCACTCACTCGGTGAAACACAGCGAAAACGCTGTTTCACACCGGTTTTCTGTGACGCCGTGGTATCACTCCGGTCGAGACGGCCCATTCATGCCGAAGCGTGGCTCTCCCACGGTTATGCCATACATACATGTAGGATTTGTAAAATGGAACGTGAAGTGTGTGTGAGCGAGACGTAAAGGTGAGAGCGGGAGAATAAATAAGAAAAGGAAGATGGAGGATTAGGCGCGGGTTGAAGGGTTGAAAAATTGTTGTTAAATTAGTTTAAAGTAAAATAAAAGTATTTTAAGCCGAAATTGTTGCACATTATTTAATTTTGACCAAACAATCCCACATACATACATATACATACATACATATATACATTTTACCGTGGGAGAGCCACGCTTCGGCATGAATGGGCCGGCTCGACTGGAGTGATACCACGGTCTCATAGAAAACCGGTGTGAAATAATGCTTGCGCTGTGTTTCACTGAGTGAGTGAGGATACCGGAGGCTCATACCCCAACCCCTTCCCCTATCTCCCCCATCCCCCAAAGGCCGGCAACGCACTTGTGACGCCTCTGGTGTTGCAGGTGTCCATGGGCGGTGGTAATCGCACTAATCGCTTACCATCAGGCGATATATCTGCTCGTTTGCCCGCCTATTCCATGAAAAAATATACTTTTTTGTAAATACATGGGCACATATTACACATAGTAAAACACCCAAACTCCAAAAAAAATATTTGCAGATCATAAAAACATTTGGTCCGACCCGGGAATCAAACCCGAGACCTCATTCAGAGCAGTCGCGTACACTACCACTGCGTCAACGAGGCTATCGTTAATAGTAAATGGTGATTATCACAATAAGAGCTTAGTTAATATTTAAATTTCTAACCACGTAATTTTGCAACAAAACTAAACATAGTTAATAAATATGTGTAGGTCTGTACAAATTAAGAATATTTTCTTGAGAAGAACACACGAACATAGTTGTGTTTGACCGTGTATGTTTATCAATAAAGTGTGAGTTTCATTAAAAAGTACGACACTATTTGTGATCTTTTCATATCAAAGAGGTAGAATAGAGATAGACAATAAGACCAGCGATAGATCTGAGCAACAGTGAGAACTTCACTGGCAAAATATTCTTTAGTAATATGCTAGAATTCCATAGCAATAAGTAAGACTTTATAATAGCCTGCAATAAAATTGATCTTTTCATATCAAAGAGGTAAAATAAAGATAGATGATTAGACCAGAGATAGATCTGACCAACAGTGAGAACTTCACTGGCGGAATGATCTTTAGTAATATACAAGAATTTCATAGCAATAAGTAAGACATTATAATAACCTGCAATAAAATTGATCTATTCATATCAAGGAAGTACAATAGATACGATTAGACCAGAGATAGATATGAACAACAGTGAGAACTTCACTGGCGGAATGTTCTTTAGTAATATACAAGAATTCCATAGCAATAAGTAAGACATTATAATAACCTGCAATAAAATTGATCTATTCATATCAAGGAGGTACAATAAATACGATTAGACCAGAGATAGATCTGAACAACAGTGAGAACTTCACTGGCGGAATGTTCTTTAGTAATATACAAGAATTCCATAGCAATAAGTAAGACATTATAATAACCTGCAATAAAATTCATCTTTTCATATCAAAGAGGTAGAATAGAAATGACGATTGGACCAGAGATAGATCTAAACAACAGTGAGAACTTCACTGGCGGAATATACACACATCAAAAGTGTCTAGGGATCAACATATGTGTCTAGGGATCAACATATATTTTTGCAATAACTTTTCTCCTGATTGATATTAATTAAAATTTTCTTTAAGGATTCATCAAATAAAGTGTTTTCGTTTGTCACAGTAACGATAAACCAAGTCACCTTTGCATTAATAAAGAAATATGCCATTTTCCTAATAAAGGGATTTTTGACATTTGAACCACTAACATTAAAGTTCGAAAAAAAGACTGAAATAACAGTTTTCTTTAAAATTTTATTAGGTAACTTAAGCAATTAATAATCCGTGTTTCTACCGCGAACACTAACAACACAAGAATCGCTTTGGCATACTCAAAATGAGTTCATCCAAATCACGCTGTGGAATGGCCGCCCATGTTCGTTGCAACAACAAAAAAAGGTCTTCTTGCGACTGGATACCCTCCATATTCGGCAGACCTCTTCTCTGTAGCATATCCCATGCATGCTCAATCGGGTTCAAGTCTGGCGACTGAGCAGGCCAGGGCCAAAGCCACATCTCAATCTCAAGAAATCCGCATAAAAATGCTTGATCCCTAGACACTTTTGATGTGTGTACAAGAATTCCATAGTAATAAGTAAGACATTATAATAACCAGCAATAAAATTATACCCAATCAGATGTTATCGATAGCCAATCAGGATTGATCGCCTTCCTGCTACTGCCAACTACACACATCAAAAGTGTCTAGGGATCAACATATGTGTCTAGGGATCAACATATATTTTTGCAATAACTTTTCTCCTGATTGATATTAATTAAAATTTTCTTTAAGGATTCATCAAATAAAGTGTTTTCGTTTGTCACAGTAACGATAAACCAAGTCACCTTTGCATTAATAAAGAAATTTGCCATTTTCCTAATAAAGGGAGTTTTGACATTTGAACCACTAACATTAAAGTTCGAAAAAAAGACTGAAATAACAGTTTTCTTTAAAATTTTATTAGGTAACTTAAACAATTAATAATCCGTGTTTCTACCGCGAACACTAACAACACAAGAATCGGTTTGGCATACTCAAAATGAGTTCATCCAAATCACGCTGTGGAATGGCCGCCCATGTTCGTTGCAACAACAAAAAAAGGTCTTCTTGCGACTGGATACCCTCCTTGCATGCTCAATCGGGTTCAAGTCTGGCGACTGAGCAGGCCAGCGCCAAAGCCACATCTCAATCTCAAGAAATCCGCATAAAAATGCTTGATCCCTAGACACTTTTGATGTGTGTATATACAAGTAGTAAATTACATATATACGAGTATTATGCAAGTACGTAACCAGAAGTTGCTTTACGCGAAATTAGTCCTTGTTGTATGCATATTTTCTTATTCATTGACGAGTTTTCTATTTTTGATTTCTAGATCTTGACAAGAACTAGAAATTCCAATACTTTTTAATACAATAATCTATCAATATATCGGTTATTTTGACAAAAAGTAGCCTTCTTCAATCTCCAATATATCGAAATTAATTTAGATCGAATATATCGATATAATTATTAGATAATAATTATAGGTAGTAGAGCCACGCTGATTTCAGCACGAACGGGCCGGCTCGACCGGGGCGGTACTACCCTCGCACAGAAAATCAACGTAAAATGACAGCGTTTGTGCTGTCGTGTTTCGTTGGTGAGTGCGAGACCGGAGGCCCAATTAGTCTAGTCAACAAGTTCCACACTTGTTGACTAGACTAAAAGATGCACAAGCATCACTAGGCCGCCATAGTGTGGGTCGCCATACTGCATTGTTGTATCCGCAATGAGTATGGTGGCCACCACTCGTGGATTTTGCTTATGCTTTCCATCAAGCAGAGTAGAGTCATTTTGGCAGGCCAAACATAAAAAAAAAAAAAAAAGATCGGTTAAGCGGTTATGCAATGAAAGCATAACAGACAGAAAGACAGAGTTACTTTCTAATTTATAAGTTTTTTAATAACTAGCACCTCCACCTCCACCATATTCTTTGGAGCCTATTGCCTACTATTTACGTCCCTACCAGTTCTCGCAAGTAGTACTTCATATTACTTTTACACTATCCTGCTAGGTGGGATTCCTGGATGTTGTTTTATTTCTTTTAATTGGCCCCCCAAAATGACTCTACTCTGCCTGATGGAAAGCATAAGCAGAATCCAAGAGTGGTGGTCACCATGCTCATTGCGAATGCAGCATGGCGACCCACATCTTTTAGTCTAGTCAACAAGTATGGAACTTGTTGACTAGACTATTTGGGTCTCCGGTCTCGCACTCACCAACGAAACACGACAGCACGAACGCTGTCATTTTACGTTGATTTTCTGTGCGAGGGTAGTACCGGCCCGGTCGAGCCGGCCCAACCGTGCTGAAATCAGCGTGGCTCTACTACCTTTTAGAAAAAATGTTATTTATTTACTCTTATATTAGAGTAATAAAGTTTTTCAAGATGTTTATTAACACCATTTGGAATCCTTATTTCTTATGTTAATGTACATTCTTTACCTTACAACTAAATTACAAAAAATTCAAAAATAAAACTAACTAATTTACCACATTACTGTACAGTAGAACTTATAATGCACTTTATTACTCTGCTGTGTTATGATTTGCAAAAATAATTAACATTATCTTGAAATCATAATCTTATTACTGTACTTTATTTCTTTTATTAACTAACTTAATTATATTTGTACAATACTGTATGAAAACATTTCTATCTTTACTACTTAAATTTAAAACTGCAATTTTAGACTCTATTTTACCCTCGAATGCTAATCGCTGTCTATCATATACCGGGCATTACACAATGAGGTGGGGTACTGTCTCCTGCGAATCCGGTTCACAAATGCAGGTTGGGTTCTTCTTTTCGAATTTTAAATTTATAATATTAGTACGGATTTACTTTTTAATAAATACTCGAACGATGACCTAGATGTGGTTTAAACAGTGAAGAGTTAATAGGGAGTAGAAATAGAGAAGAAAACATGTGGCAAATACGTTAAATAAATGATAGAAAATGGACAATTAATTTTTAAATAACTGTGAATATATTTTCTTAGATTTAATCGGTGCGTAATTTAAAGTAAATTTGATTAAAACAATTCATTTATTTGTTTTATCCTTGTTTGACTTGTTGCACATAGTGTACTGTTTACTGATTCTACATCGAATAATACACATGACATAGAAGACCTATTTATATCGCGATATAAGACCGCCATATTCGTTTTTTTTTCTTGTACAATAAAGTTATTTATCTATCAAGAGCAAGTCCTTGTCTTTATCTTGAATCCTCATTTCTTAAAACTAATCATCTCGCACAGAATTGTCTATAATATATATTAACACGAACGCTCACGTCCCAAAATTCTGAGAAAGCTTGTCTTAAAAAAAGATCCTAGATGCTTGTGGACGCGTGGCGCATGCGTATCACGGCGGCATTACCATACAATGGCGCAGGAGTCGTGTCGGCCCGCAACTGTAGGGTTGACTAGTTAGTTTTTATAAAAAAAATGATATTTGATAATTTACTTTAGCTAAAAAATACAAATCCCACATTACTAATCATGTGTCGCGGAAACTACACAAATATACATGAAAAGAACACAAATAACACCGAGATTCAGAACAACTAATTGTGGATCACATAATATGATGGCATAGAACCAAAGATACTAGGTATTCAAATATGATAGAAATAGAAGTGACATTATCATTTATAGTAATGTTAAGGACAGCAATAAGAGAAAGTGCAAATAACCAGAAGATTGAAGATTTAGTCCGTGGGAGAGCCACGCTTCGGCATGAATGGGCCGGCTCGACCGGAGTTATACCACGGCCTCACAGAAAACCGGTGTGAAATAGTGCTTGCGCTGTGTTTTACCGAGTGAGTGAGGATACCGGAGGCCCAAACCCCAACCCCTCCCCCATCCCCGTTTACGTCTGCTCGTTTGTCCGCCTAATACATTAAAAAAAAGATTTTCTCTAGCAAATCACGAAGAACAGATTTTTTAAATATATTTTGTGTTTCATCCCATTTAAGTAAATAACGTGTAATACCTTTAATAAACAATTCTTATACATATATGAAATCATTCCGTGCATCTCGGAATTGTAGGTTTTTAACGCTTAGGATCGATTTCTTTTTATACCTTTCAATTTGTATGTCACCGTAAGATTGTAAAAACCGTTAAATTATAATCTACCTAGCGAGATTGTAAACTTTCGATAATAGTAATATATTTTATAAACCTATATAAATAAGCACACAAGTTCTATTCAATAGAGATGAATGTATATTCAATTAGAAAAAATATAGTGTGTTATGGAAAACTATGTCCTACCATATAATTCAATAGTAAATTTGTGAAATTTTGTGGTTTTTTTTATCGAACTGAATTTAAAATCTTGACAAAAACAGGTTGCTTTTCATAAATGAAACTGCAAGTACTTTATAGCGAAAGGATGCGATGCGTTTGAAACAAATCTAAAACGTAGGTTAAAAGAGTACATTCCCCTGTATTTGAATAACTATCGTAGAAGTAAGAATGGCTTCTAGTATTCCTTTGTATGTAAAACAAACGACCACGCAGCTTTTGACCGGAAGGGCATCATAAAATTGACTTTCATTGACCATATCTGTAATAAGAAGCAGATGACAATGTATTCCTTTGAATATGTAAAGTGTGATGACAAATGAAATCTTAGAAATAGCTTAGCGAACTTCCGCATGCCATTATTGTATTCGATTGGTAAGTGACTTGGTATATTTGCTATTTTCTTGAAAAGTAATTGACTTACACTCACATGTTCATATTACTACCGCGTTCTACAAATTTTTGGGTGATTTTTAGTCCCTACGTAATTTATTACATTAGATACATACTTGTCTTATAAGTTGTTATTTTTAACTCACTATGGCGAAAGCAAGCTTAATAGTTTGGCAGTCTTTGTAGGTATATATGTATTGTAATAGACTTAAACTATTTAACGAGATGTCAAAGGGTACATAGTAATGGGCCAGGTGACAGAGGCTATTTAATTTTTCATCAAATTATACATAGTCGGGTTACAGTTTTTAATTTTTTTTTCAACAACTACAGCGTGTTTTTAGTATATTGAATAATATCAATTGTTGTGATAGACCTTGTATTTTTCAATCTTATTTGTTAATCTAGTAAATATTAATAGCTATGTGGGCTGGCTGGTCGGGTAGTCGTCGGGACCCGTGTTTATAGTCACTTCTAAGCATTTGGAGAATTGTTGCTATAATATCTACCAAATCTATCGTTATGGAGTTTTACGCAATAATCACTCACTCTGTTCACTTAATGTTGTCCAATTCAGACTGCCAAAAGAATTATAATGTAATTAGACTAATAAGGTATTATTTTTGCAGTCAAAAACCTTAAAGGGGACTCTTTAGAGGAGATGGTGATAATATTTAAGCATAAATTTGGATATTTTTTTCCATATTCTCTTATTTTGGAGAATATAACTGCATTAGAAATATATACTGTGTTACGAGGGATGCAGAAAGGTACATGGATAGACACAAAGAACACCTAGACTCAAAACAACAAATTTTCGATCACAAAATTTCAGTGCAGTAAGAAACGGCGTGGCAAACGCTTACATCACTAAGAATGTATATTCATTACAATACTTAACCGTGTTAATTATAATATTATCGTGACAGCCCTACGGCTACCAGTCCCGGTGCTGTCAATCTTACGCCTACCGTCTTTGAATTCAATTGTTCATTGACCAAAATGTCTTTATCGTGACATGTATGGTTGATCATCTCGCTAGCAAATTAGCTCGTTTGCCCTATGGGAAAGTCGTTCTATCAGTAGCTAGTGGTTTGAGTTTATGATTATATTCAACACGTTGACGACTATGAATGAATTCATTGACAACTTGGGATTTACTGTCTGAATTTTGTGGGGTAGGTAATAAGTCGGTCAGATTCGTGAAGAGCTCCGATATTCTCGATTTAAGATGCATAATGATCTTCACCGGCATTTTGCGTGATATGTAAATTTGGGAATAAAATGCGTTAAGTTTTATTTACTATAGGGGAAAACTATAGGGTTTGGTTTATCTACACTTTTTACAAAAAGACAACTCCCGCATTAGGAATAAATCATGTGTCGCGGGGGACTTTACAAACATACATGAAACGAACACTTAGAACACCCAGACTCAGAACAACAATTTTGGCTGTTGCATGTTATACAAAAGAATTAGATTCAGGAAACATTACAAAACCGTATAAAAATGCCATTTATTTGTTAAACTCGAGAATATGTAGATACACATATGTGTACTTAGTACTAAAGGTTTTAATTTCAATTAAAAAAAAGAAACAAAAAAAACCGACTTCAAGAACGACCAAATTGAATTGAGTTATTCGTCAATTTGTCGCGCACATACATAATGCAAATTGAAGATTTATATGATTTTCTCATGGACGACATGTCAGAACTGGACCAAATTAAAATGGGACCACATGGGAAGCACCAGCTTTCAAATAAAAAAAGAATCATCAAAATCGGTTCACCCAGTCGATTAGGAATATACATCCTGTGTCGCGGGGGACTTTAGAAACATACATAAAACGGACACAAAGAATACCCAGATTCGGGAAAACAATTTGTGAATCACACAAAGTGTTGTACCGCGTTGGATTTGAACCCACGACACTTGGCGCAGTAGCAAGCGGCGTGGCGACCGCTAAAACCACTAGGCCAACCGTGCAGTTATGGTGGTTAAGGTGACACTTGACAGCCGAAAAGCGCGGCAACAAGACGTCGCTAGCGCCTCTGGCGACGAATTTGGTAAACTAAATGGCGTAAAGGTATGTTTTTTCACTGATATTCGGGTATTTAGGCAAATCACAGAGCTGTATCTATGCCTGTAAGAAATTGCTTTTCAGCGATAAGGGCGCCATTTGTAAATGGTTGTTAAACTGATATACTCCTAAATGTAAACCGTATTAATTGGTGTATAAAGTTTATTCTATTTTATTCTACTTACTGTGTGGTGATGGATTAATAATACAAAGTGTCACCAACCCTGCTCATCCATCCCGTGGGTATCGTGGAGGTGACAATTTTTTTTTTTTACCTAAGACAACATCACTGCAGAGAGAAGGAAAACTTGAAATAAGCTCTATGCCGTCTGCTCACAGGGTATAGCATAAGCACCCTCTTTGACAAGGTAAGAAATACGACCAGCAATGGACTGTTAAAATCTCTTGATGAAGACGATAACTATATTGTTATAGAATACTAGCTGACCCGGCGAACTTTGTAGCGCCATATTTACATATCTGTCTCAGCTTCCCACAGGTAGTGTACAGTCACGGACAAAAAGAAACACTATGCCCGTTATCGTTTATTTTTTTCTTTCTAGCAAAGAAAGAATGAAGGAAATCGGACTATATGTCATTGAATTACAACTAAGTACATATTTTGACTTTCATCCCCTCTCTCCAGGAAACCGTGCTGAAATTCGGGATGAAAAGTATCCTATGTCCTACCTCGTAGTATGAACTCAAATCATGCCAAGTTTCATTTGAATCCGTTTAGTAGTTTCGGCGTAATGCGCGGCCAAAATACAGACAGACAGACAGACAAAAATGAAAAAATTACAGTTTTGGCTTCAGTATCGATTATAGAGAGCCCTCCAAAAAAAATTTTCAAAATATCTTTAATGTACAGAATTGGACCTGTTACATTTTTATTATAAGTATAGAAGTGAAAACCAAATAAAAGAAACAAATTGGAGGTAGCCTAACACGATCCAACAATAACACGTCCGCACCGAGGGCTGCTCGAACAACAAGTATGCAAACATAGCCAAGTGTCGTGTCTTTATAGATTCGCACTGCATAATTTATCGATAAAGTAGGGATGAATCTAAGAATATATTACTATATGACCCGGCGAACTTCGTAGCGCCATTAACAAAGATTGTTTTTATGACTTAGCCTTACTGCCTTGTTGGTCTAGTGGTTAGCGTAAGCGACTGCAGATCAAGAGGTCTCAGGTTCGATTCCCGGGTCGGACTGTTGTTGGGTTTTCTTACAAGAAATTCTTAATAGCAACCAGGAGTATGTAAGTTGTTGGTCCCGTTTGTCCTGAACACCTATGACAATCGTTATTGGGAAGTCAGTGCCCTCAAATATGCTGACAACTAGTTTAATCATAGAATTCAGTTCGCCCTCAGGCTGCGAAGGTCCGATGCCAGTCGCCCCGTGTAAAAACTGATATTCAGGTAAAACCGGTTGAACTAGTAGCCGACCCCAAATCTTGGTAATAATAAAGGCCAGGTTGATGATGTTTTTATTACTTAGCGTTAGGTACCCACGGGGAGAATTGGGTAGAATAGTCGAGGACTAAAAAATGTTACACTTCCTGTATTCTAATAATGTTCTTAAATACAAACCTTGTCCCGACAATAGCAAACACATAAAAAGAATTATCCAATTTGGTGCAGTCGATCGGAAGTTATGAATCATTTTATTTATATAGAAACAGGACAGAATATAAGGTTTTTATTGTACCACTTTGACATTTATAAGACTACTTACAAATCTAAGCTATTGCTATGAATACCCTTATAAGTACAGTCATAAACTTGGACCGGACGCAGTGAAGATGATAATCTTAATTAGCAAGTGCTTTACAGCTTCTAGCCTTAAGAGAGGTTTTGCTTCCTTATGCGTGTCTATAGACTGTGTTGTGATGAACATTTCAAGTATTTGAAACTGTCTCAGTTTTTAATGTCTCTCAGTAACTTACTGATATTATAAAGAATTTCTTGTAAAAAAAATTCAACAACAATTTTGCTCGACCTTTTTTTTTGGGAAAATTTTCTAGAAATGATCCCTAACTGGATCGATTTGTCGCCCCCAAAACCACCTGCATACTAAATAAATATAAATAAATAAATAAATATTTCGGACATCTAACACACAACGCCATCTAGTCCCAAGCTAAGCAGAGCTTGTGTTATGGATACTAGACAACTGATATAAATACTTTTTTTTTGTAAATACATACATATTATACATAGAAAACACCCAAACTCCGAAACAAATATTTGCAGATCATACAAACATATGGTCCGACCCGGGAATCGAACCCGAGACCTCAAGCTAAGCAGTCGCATACGCTACTACTACGCCACCGAGGCAGTTATTTCATAAAAATCGTTGAAGCCGTGTATTCAAGAATCACTCGTTTAAAGGAATTAATATAGGCTGCAAGATTTGTATTACAAAACGAATGAAGTTAAACTCTACACAGTTCAAAGCACCGTAAACAAAACACAACATTCGTCTTCCTCATCGTCGATAAACACCGCTATGAATACGTCATTAATGGTTTGTACTCGAAAACAAATGGCCGAGTTTCGAACACAACACTCGCAATTCGAGGAGGTGTTTACAACACTATTAGTATTTAATAACCCATTTTACGAACATTAGTATCACAATAATGCTGGGATAGTTCTAGGAAAATATGATGAAAGTTTATATAGCATAAGTTCACAGGAATATTAAATGGCGAAGTATTAGTTCAAATACAACCTTCAAGAATAGAGCGTTAGAAGAATAGTTCTTAAAAGGCCCGGCAAAGCACTTGTGACGCCTCTGGTGTTGCGGGTGTCCACAGGCGGCGGTTTGCCCTCATTCTCATAAAAAAAATAACAATAATAAAAAAAAAAACAATAGTCTTGGACAGCTCATTTAGAGAGGAACGCTATATGCTAGATAACATTCTACTACCGCTAATAGGAACAGAGTATCGATTAAAAATGTTACACAAAGAGGTAAAACTTCAAAAGCGCAGACAAAGATTAGTCAGTCTTTGATGATTCTTTAATTCTTTGTTTGTTATTTATTTTGTTATTATCTATATATACAAAAATGAATCGCCGAAATGTAGTACGCGCATAACTTTCGATCAGCTGCACCAAATTCAATAACTCTTTTTTATGTGTTCCTCATTGTTAGAACAAGGTTTGTGTACAAGAAAAATTAAAAGATAACGGGAAAAGATTTTTTTTGTCCACGACTGTACACTGCCTGTGGGAAGCTGAGAAGGATATATAAATATGGCGGTAAGAAGTTCGCCGGGAGAGCTAGTAAATCAATAAATATTTCGGACATCTAACACACAACACCATCTAGTCGACAAGCTAAACAGAGCTTGTGTTATGGGTACGAGACAACTGATATAAGTATAAGATACATAGAAAACACCCAAACTCCGAAACAAATATTTGCAGATCATACAAACATTTGGTCCGATCCGGAAATCGAACCCGAGACCTCAAGCACAACAGTCGCATATGCTACCACTACGTGACCGAGGCAGTCAAAAGCTTTTAAAAGAGTGATATAATTTAACTGAATAAATTGTTCCATGTGTATTCGTTTAGAGCTAAATTGTCTTCATTAACTTAAATAATAAAACTGCAAGTATTATTAGAGTAATTATTATAATAGTTATGCAATGGCGAAATTAAAAAATTTAAAAACACGTTGGCAAATGGAAGTTTTGGTTAAATTAACAATATTTATAATCATTGCACAGCAGTGCTGTTAAAATAAACTAATAAAACGCATTTATAGAACCTCTAAAAACTGTTTTAAAACTAAATACATAATAAGCTTAAAATACGTAGAGTTTATTCTCGACTCCATGCTGTTTTATAGTGCGATTAATTATTTTGTTACATTAACTTTATTCTTATTTTAAACATATTTATAATATTAATCAAGATCGTTGAAAGATTCATAGGTAGATTAACAGCCATACTAATAAAAAGTTTATATAAATAGTTAAAAAAGCTATTTAAATATGATAAATATAACTCGTTCGATTTACAAGGAATACAATAGGTATTTACTAGTAACAGGCTTACTAGTGTGTGTTGGATTATTATCATTACCTGATCATAAAGCCTTTCTTAACAATACGACGCCAAATTCTGATCACTAATATCCAAACACAGGAGTTTTGTGTCATATTTAAAAGAGTAAAATAACAAGAAAAAGTTTAAAGTGTATAAACCGATTAGTTTAGTATTATGCCCATTATCTAATTGTTTTTATACACAATCACACATTGGAAAAAGAAAAACAAAACACTAGAAACTAATTTAATTAGGTATTTTACTTAGGTACATAAATTATAGCTCAACAAACGTTGTTGCTATGCGTAACAGGTATCATTCTAACCGCCAGATAACTTAGAACTTTACGACCCTACAGTCATACCGTTCTTGGGGTCGTTCTAAGAGTGTCAATTACTATAAATAAGTTTATACCAGGAAAAGTGGCTCCACACCGCCATAGTCATTTGTGGTCAGTTTACTGATGGGATTTACATATTTTATTGTCGTGGGACATAGTATTTCCTGCAATAAGTGGTATATTTGTCCGTCTGACTGCCAGGTTGTAAGATTTGTGAAATATTTATTGCAGTTTGCGGTCTAGCACTGCACGCGTAAACCTCTTCCTGTGCTATTGTGTTTTAGTTAAAAGAGTCAGAGAAGCTACTAAGAATATTTAACACTTTTCACTACACACTATTCCGTTTCCCAAAGTTAACTTTTTATTAATTATTTCCTAATTAGTCCTAATATCTAATATATAAAATTATCGTGTCGCGGTGTTTGTTACCAAACTCCTTCAAAAGGCTAGACCGATTTTTATGAAATTTTGTGTGCATTTCGGGTAGGTCTGAGAATCGGCCAAGATCACCCTTATCATTTAGGGGTATAAAAAATATACCCCTGAATGATAAGGGTGACTCACCCTTAATTTTGTTTTATGGCAAAACAACAATATACAAAAAGAAGCTGCTAAGTCTCATCCTGACTTGAAAGAAAGAAAGATTACGATCATGAATGACGTTTTTATTATTGTTAAAATATTGAAAAAGAGAATAGGTCTAAATATAAATCCAGCCTTGTATAACCCAATGGAAGCTCTGACCACATTAGCGTAACTACTAAGATTTAATGTGTTTTAGTACCTAAGTACTTTCTGAGTTATTTCTTTAAGCTAAACTCAAAATATGGCTACCATAAAATGTATTAACGACAAAATAAATAATACTGACAGTGATAAGCAGAAATTACAATATTGTATTTTCATTCATTAGGCATTGCTTCAGAACATTTCTTCCAGTAACCAACCATATTATTTCAACCACATTCGTTAGAACCCTCACGGTGAAAGGAAACTGTAGGGAAGGATTATTCCAGAGAATTATACACAGTGGTAACTTGGAAATACAGAATATATTAACAAAAATAATACCTATGTAAAAACACAAACACTTCAAGCAGACATTGGAATATAAGTGACATATTCTATAATATATTCGAACCGAAAAGATGTTCTTACTTCATAAGACCATGAAGGTGATATATCTTCAACACACCTCCTTCAACTACACATGCTTATTAATAATAATACTACCTAAATTACCGCACACACAAACCTAAATTACAAATCATAGATTCGTGCCTAAAACAGGACAAAGACTTGGTGAGTATATAAGCCAACATCTTATCAGTCGATAAAACTTATAGCTTTATTTTCACGCAGCACATCTCTAATAAAGAAATGACGTATATCAATGTGCTTACTCTTCGCGTGATAAACACCGTTATCCTCGGTTAAGCAAATGGCACTCAAGTTATCAGCATGCATTCTTACCTTAGACAAATTATGTAGACCTAGTTCGTTCAACAAGCTATTTAAGTACACAGCCTCTTTCATAGCCTCCGCCAAATTCACAAACTCAGCCTCACAGGTTGACGTTGCTACGATGCGTTGCTTATGTGAAGCCCATGAGATACCTGCACCTCCTAAAATGAAAACGTATCTACTGAATGAACGTCTATCATATGTATTGTACAACTACCCCAATCAGCATTCGCATACCCATACATGCCCAAACCAGTCGGTTTGTAACTGGAATTTATCGTACCTTTCAAGTAACGAAGAATCCTTTTCGCTGCTTTCCAGTGATATTCTTGCGGATTCTCCACGAACTGCGCCAACTTCGCTGTTGCGTTTGCTATATCCGGCCTCGTAGCAACACTCAGATACATGAGCGAACCTATCAGCTCTCTATAGGGAAATTAGTTCCCGTCCTCATTTTTCTTCGTGCTCAACACTGGCTTCCCAATCTCCATAGGAGTCTTCACAGGATTGCAGTTCTCCATCTTAAATTTCTTCAATATATCATTGATATATTTCTCTTGTGACAAATAGTATTTGTCCCCATTTTTCTTTAAATCTATCCCCAAACAAAAACTTGCTTGATCAAAATCTTTCAGTTCGAACCTTTTGGTTAATTCATGCTTGAAGGTTTCAATAACCGACCTTTTCTGACTCGATATAAGTATATCATCAACATAAACTATTACGAAGAGATCTGAACCATCTTTGTTACGCTTGTGGTACAAGCATGGCTTTAAGCCCATTTCTCTTAACTTCGAGTCAAGTTTTATGTTCCATTGACGCCCGGCTTGCTTGAGTCCATACAAAGCCTTCTTTAATATACATGTATTTCCACCTTCCTTCATATCTTCAAGCATCTTCATTGCTCTCTTACCTGTGATGCTAGTAACACACACACACATAATCACATTTCACAAGTTTTTCCAAACTTTCTTTCCGCAATTCTGGAATCTTCATATAAATATCTTCATTCAAATCTCCGTTTAAATATGCCGTATTAATATCTATTTGATCAATGTCCATGTTCATCTCGACAGCTAATGCGACCAACAAACGTACGGTTGAAATCCTCGCAACCGGTGCGTATGTCCTGTGATAATCAAGATCTGCCTGTTGACTATATCCCTTCGCGACGAGTCTCGCCTTCTTTTTCTTAGTTTTGTCGATATTAAGCTTCGTCGTTAAAACATATCGACATCCTACGACATTACGACCAATTGGTTTCCTTACGATTTTCCATGTGTCGTTTTTCACTAGGCTCCGAATTACTGATAAAATCGCTTCTTTGACTCTTTTCGTCACTAGACAAAGCATCCTTCAATGAAGTTTCAATAGCTCCTGCAAAATCATCAGCGTCCAGGAAGTCATCTTCGTCCATCGTCGATGATTCATTTTCTCTATTTTCTTGAACTACGAACATGTTGTAAATTTTACGAGGTCGACCTATGTCTTTCAATTCTCGGTCTACCAGGCCCTCTTTTCAGAGTAGTTACATTCTCCTCATTCTCAGCACTTTTCGTACTTACTGTACTTGGTACCTCATTCGATGGTCCTGATAAGTTCTGAACTTCGTTGAAATCTCTCATTGTATACGGTTCCTTGTTTGTACAAGGCGTACTCGACGTACTCGGTACTTGACTTGCTGACACAATGGATTGACTTCCTTCACTCTGAAGAGTCGATACATTTGATGGACTTTCCAATTGAATTTCTACCTCGATACTCTTCCTCACATCGTGAACCAAGAAGGGATTGATCCGAGACTTTACTTTTAGTTTCAAAATACTTTCCTTCCTGAAATCTTACATCCCTGGACACGATGAACTTTTATCTTTACCTGGCTCCTTATCTAAGACATGAACTTTTGTACCAAAAGTTCTTAGGTAACTTACGTTCACAGGCTTATTGAACCATTTTTCATACGGAGTTTTCCCCTTCAGACTTTTTGTTGGACATCTGTTACGAATGTAACATGCAGTTGCAATCGCTTCTGCCCAAAAACTCGAAGGAAGTCCCGCAGATATCAACATACAACACGCCGTTTCCAGTAGCGTTCGTTTTTACGTTCTGCAACTCCATTACTCTGCGACGTGTAGGGTGTAGTAAAACGCCTCTTAATTCCATTTTGTTGCAAAAATTCATCAAAAACTTTATTTTTAAATTCCGTACCATTGTCACTTTGAAGTGTTTTGATTTTTCTGCCCGTCAGATTTTCAACCTGACATTTAAACATTTTAAATTTTGACAATACGTCATTTTTATTTTTAATCATAAATACTTCACACCAACGAGTATGGTCGTCGATAAAAGTTACGAAGTATTTATTACCTCCGTTCGATTGAACTCTCATATGGGATCATCAGAATAGATGATCCCCAATTTTAGGGCTCCCTGGACTTCTCAAAAGGCAACGACACCATCTTACCCTTAGCGCACACGTCACAATCCTGCAAGTTACTATCAACCTTGGATAGGTTAATTACAGATTTCTTCAGTACATTTATAAGATCTCTAGGATTTAAATGTCCCATACGCTCATGCCATTCATACGAATCCACATCATTCCCTGATGCTACCGATGCCGAGGCATCTAGCTCCCTCAAGTAATATAAATCCCCTCGCCTATCACTTAGCCTACGTACTTCGCCTATCAGTTAGCTTAACCTCACCATTTTTCACAGCGTAGGCTATATTGCGCTTAAAAATAACCTCGCAGCCTCGTTCAGTGAGTTTTGCGATCGAAATGAGACTATTACGTAAATAAGGAACTAACAACGTATCTTAGAATTCAATTTTACGCGTATAATCATCGTTACATGCTAATATCTTAACAGTACCTTTACCTTGCACGAACGACAAAGATTCACTGGCTAATTTTAATACTTGACTCGATGGCAGCACCTCACCAAACCTTGTCCCGTCATTGCACATATGAGAAGTGCAGCCGCTATCAAACAGCCATTCGTGTCGGCGTTTGATATCAACAGCACGGCACTCATCTGAAACTGTAACAGAGGTTAAAGCTTCAACACACTTTTCACTAGCACATGACTCTACTAATCTAGTTTCGGAAGTACTCTCTTTCTTCATGCATTCCGAAGCCTTATGTCCAAATTTATGGCATTTAAAGCATTTAAACTTAAATTTGTCCTTTTGTACAGTCTTTTGTCCCTTCTTGGGTTCTACGTATTTGTTTACATACATGGCACCTTCCATACATTCGACTTTTGAGTTATTTCCTCTTGAATTATATTCATCGACGATTTTCCCTCTCAGCTGTTCCGGTGTTGGAAGCTCGTCCCTCGATTCAATTGCACATCTGAAGTTTTCGTAACTTGCTGGCAAACTATATAATAGCACTATAGCTAATAAATCGTCATGAATTTTGATATTCATTTCATCGAGTTTATCGACGGCCTCAAAAAATGAGTCAAGATGTTCGCTTACTTTTTCATTTTCGCTCATCTTCTTTAACATAAGCCTTTTCATCAAGGTCGCCCTTTTCGCGGAACCTCTTGACGTGAACAATCTTTCCAACTTACGCCACAGCTCACTTGCAGTAGTCACCCTTCTGACATGAGGTACCACACTCTAATCCATGGCCAGTACGAGTTCAGACTTGGCTTTTCTATCCGCTGTCTCCCATATCAACACACTGGCCTCATCCGTCGGCTTTGGCTTCTCACCGGTCACATATTCCCAGTAGTCGTTTTTTATCAACGCCTCTACTTGGATCTTCCAACTATCGTAGTTGTCGCCTACTAGTAGCTCCACACGTACGTTCGACATTTTGTTGTTTTCATATTTTCGTAATATTTTACTTTATTTCTATTTTCCATTCATCCTGGGTTCTGGGCCCATAACCCTTGTTGGGAAGGATTATTCCAGAGAATTATACACAGTGGTAACTTGGAAATACAAAATATATTAACAAAAATAATACCTATGTAAAAACACAAACACTTCAAGCAGACATTGGAACATAAGTGACATATTCTAAAATATATTCAAACCAAAAGATGTTCTTACTTCATAACACCATGAAGGTGATATATCTTCAACAGAAACTATAGCTATATCGCCCCATAGTGATAAATCAAGAAGTTTTCTGAGTTATTAATGTGAAGCCTATTTTTATATATATCTATACTAATCTATACTAATATTATAAACGCGAAAGTTTGCAAGTAAGTATGGATCAATGAATGGATGGATGATTGTTATTCTTTCACGCAAAAACTACTGAACGGATTTGGATGAAACTTTACAGTAATATAGCTTATACATCAGAATAACACATAGGCTACTATTTGCCGCGATAACCGACATACACGCGGGCGGAGCTGCGGGCAACAACTTCGCTCATAAAATAATAACAAACACACAAAACAATAACGTGAAACTTTTGAAACTAATTCAATTTTCTGTAACCGATCCGTTCACATTACATTCATTAACAAAAATAAAATCGACTTCAAACGGCCTACGTCATGATAAAAATAAAGCTCTATTTACACAAGGCGTTGGTTCACGTGCGGTCTGACGTCCGTTATAATTAAAAAGCAGAATTTTGTCCTCATTAATCAAACAACAATTAGTAGTGCTGTTCAAAGAGTAACGCTCTGAAAGACTAGTGTCTCGAACGACGAGAATATTCTACCTACGATCTTTTTTTGGTTACACTTTTACATAACACGGTATTTTCAACTGAGCTGAGCTTCACAGTTATTTGCAATTTTTTTTTGTAGTATATTAATATAATGTGTAAGTAATCTAGACTTCTCACATTAAATGTGAAAGATATATGTATATATTCGTAACTGCAAATAATTAATGTACTTCTTGGCTTCTAAAATCCTGTAGAAAATCACAAGGGACATGACATGGCGGTATCATTGGCAGGTATCCAGTAAATAGGCTTCGCACACCAATACCTACTACCAAACTATTACCTATTTGATTAATAAAAAAGAGTTGTACTTTTATGTTTTTTTATATTCTTAGCAATACTTATCAATGTACTTTCACTAAACAGGTCTTAAAACGTCATAAAACCAAATAGTTGAAATCTTTTTCTATTATTATTTAAGAATAAAATGTAATTAGACTTGATATTATACACCCGAGTTACAAAAAATTAACAAGAATAAAAAATTAAGTTGCCGAGTCTGCATTATTTTAAAAACTTTGAGTAGTTTTGAACTCGAGAAAGTGACAAGAATATCGCTGCCACTTTGCGTCTTTAATTAAGGGCTAAAACATTTGACGCGGCTATTCCGAGTGTAAGCGGGACGACGGCACGGGACGGTAAGGTGTGTCGGAATTTGTATGACATGCGAGAATTAACGTCTAACAGCATTGTAATAGTAACATGTGGCATTATAGATAAAATCAAAAGGAATGTTTCTTTGTTTTCCAGAAACGTTTTATACATACATTTTGTTGGAAAATTTCAATTATCATCCAATGTGGTAAGTGACTTTTGATCGATGTTGTTTATGTGAAAGCCAATAGGTAAGAGTGCAGTTGATGTCATAATGTCTTAATTACCTCTTCATAGCCTCAATAGTTTCAATACGGAATGATTGTCGTCACACAAATATTGTTCTAGTAGGAAATATCAAGACTTGGAAAAAGAAAGACCTCCGAATTGGTATAATCTCCAGGATGAGATCTGTGTTTTAAAAGTAATTTATGAACTCGTTCCAGAAGTAAATAATTGAAATGGCATTCAATTCAAAAACAATCGATCGATGTGTAACATTTTTTCTCTCACACTCCTGTAATCTGTAGTAATGATTGAGTGAAACGGGACGAAAGTACGTAACAGGAAGCTCGGGTAGTGTGCGCTTTTGATTTGGTCAATCAGCGCAAGCAGGATTCAAGATAGTCGTCAAATATTAGGTGAAATGTCAGTTGCGATTACTTTAGGGCTTGCTCATATTTCGAACTGTCAGTTGCGATTACTATAAGGCTCGCTCATCTTTCGAATTCTTAAGTTGATAGAATACCTACACAGAAATACAGCTCTTTCTATGGAATATGTTTTTAATCGCATGAGATTGTGTGTCGTAGTTTTTATGACAGCTCAAGTGGAATCTGTTGTAGTATTTTTTATGGAATGGGAGGCAAACGAGCAGACGTATCGCCTGATGGTAAGCGATTACCGCCGCCCATGGACACCCGCAACACCAGAGGCGTCATAAGTGCGTTGCCAGCCTTTGGGGGAAGGGGGGAGGTATTGGGGTATGGGCCTCCGTTATCATCACTTACTCGGTGAAACACAGCGGTCGAGCCGGCCCATGTATGCCGAAGCGTGGCTCTCCCACGGTATTATATATAAATGAGCTGAGGGATCACCTAATGATAATTATAAGGATGTTTCACTTAATGCGACTTGTTTTTAATTGCTTTGTACTATCGAATTTGTCATTACGGTGACGGATTAAGGATACAAAGTGTGACCACCCCCGTTCATATTCATCTCATGGGAGTCGTAAGAGATGCCTATGGGAACAAACTAAGCAGGACAAAATCCCTGCAGAAAGAAACTTGAAATAAACCCTATACCAACTCTTCTGGCCAGCGTAGCATAGAAGACCAAGTCCTCCTTTCTAAGAAGAGGCTTATGTACAGCAGTATTATTAGGCTGTTGATGATGATGATCTGAAAATCACACTAATATTATTATTATTTGACTGCCTCATTGGTCTCGCGGTAGGCGTGTGCGACTGCTGATCGTGAGGTCTTGGGTTCGATTCCCGAGTCGGACCAAATGTTTGTATGATCTACAAATATTTGTTTCGAAGTTTGGGTGTTTTCTATGTATAATATGTATGTATTTACAAAAAAAAAAAGCATATAAGTATTTGTATCAGTTGTTTAGTACCCATAACACAAGCTCTGCTTAGCTTGGGACTAGATGGCGTTGTGCGTTAGACGTCCAAAATATTTATTTATTTATTTATTATTTTATTTATTAAAGGCGAAGTACGTGAGTGTGTATGTTTGTTACTCTTTCACGCAAAAACTTCTGAACTGATTTGGTTGAGATTTTACAGTAATATTGTTTAAACATCAGAATAACACATAAGCTACTATTTGCCGCGATAACCGACATAACATACACAGCTAGTGATTTTATATTTGTTGTTCACTTTTATGATACCTTTAATTTATTGTATACTATCTGTTGCCCGCGGCTCCGCCCGCGTTTTAGTAGCCTATGTGTTATTCTGATGTATAAGCTATATTACTGTTAAGTTTCATCCAAATCCGTTCAGTAGTTTTTGCGTGAAAAAGTAACAAACACACACACACACATCCTTACAAGCTTTCGCATTTGTATTATTTGTATGATTACGTTACTAATACTGCTTACAACAAAACAACAAAGGAGATAATACTCATTTAAATCACCTAACGGTAAACTTTAGCCTGTCTGCTAATTGCCGTTTTAGACACCTGATGGTAAGCGATTACCGCCGCCCATGGACACCTGCAACACCAGAAGCGTCACAAGTGCGTTGCCGGCCTTTTGGGGATGGGGGCGGGGGAGGGTAGGGGATACGGGTATAGGCCTCCGGTATCCTCACTCACTCGGTGAAACACAGCGCAAGCACTATTTCACACCGGTTTTCTGTGAGGCCGTGGTATCACTCCGGTCGAGCCGGCCCATTCATGCCGAAGCGTGGCTCTCCCATTCTTAATTATTATTATTATTCAATTAAAAAGATACTGTTTACATATATGGGAAATTCTAATACTCATTTACAAAGCGCGAAATACTAATGGTATTATAATTATAAAATGAAGCTAAACACTCAAGCCACATCACAACTGTTATGAACGACACACAACAAACTCATTGTAACCACAATATCTCCATTAAAACAATGCAATTAAAACTGTAACAAATATGAAGACCACTTCGTACGGAATATAACAAAACAGGCTACGGTTTTCTTATAAAGTAATTAATATAACACCGCCTAATGTATTTTTAATAACATTGCTATGGGAGTTTCAACCAATCATTCTAATGCACAAGTTGATAAAACAAATTTACAAATACCCTCAAATTCTTGACAATGAACTCTATTGCCCACGTAATAAAGGCGTTGATACTGCTTTTCCCCTGGCATGTTTCTGTTAATTTCGTTTTCTAATTTGTGAAGTACAGTCATGTTTTCTGACTCTCACGTGATGTATTCAAATAGCTAAATGGATTGTTCATATTGTTTTGTTTGTTTTAAGTAAAAGGTAGCTAGCTCTCTCTGAAGGGGTGTGGTGAATTTTTTATTTGTTTGAATTAGTGTTTGAGTCTCAATTTTTGACTTTATTACACAACTAGCTGACCCACGCACCGTCGTTTACGTCTATTGCCCGTAGCGTAAAATAATTCCCCCGTTTTTGTAACATTCTTCATTGGTGCTCCGCTCCTATTGATCTTAGCGTGATGATATATAGCCTATAGCCTTCCTCGATAAATGTACTATCCAACACTGAAAGAATTTTTCAAATCGGACTAGCGGTTCCTGAGATTAGCGCGTTCAAACAAACAAACGAACAAACACACAAACAAACTCTTCAGCTTTATATATTAGTAGTAGTATAGATTTACGTTGGAATAAGCGAGTGTGTCAACTCTACTGTTGACTTTTTTGTATAGAAAGATAGAATAAATGCAATGAAAGGTAATAGAGAAACACTAATTTCAGCACGAACGGGCCGGCTCGACCGTGGCGTTTTTACCCTCACACAGAAGATCAACCCAAATGACAGTATGCGTGCCGTCGTGTTTCGTTGGTGAGGCAGATACCGGAGGCCCAATGATGCAGAAGCTCACTAGCCCGCCATAGTGTGGGTCACCATGCTGCATTATTGCATTGTCTGCATTCGCAATGAGTATGGTGACCATCACTCTTGGATTCTGCTTATACCTTCCACTAGACACTTTGGTAGGCCTATACATAAAAAAAAAATACAATAGATAGTAAGTGTATTTCTGTGATATTTTTAGTGCCTTAACGTATCACAGAGTTCCTAAAAATATACCAACTATCATCACTAAAAAGGTAAATGAAGAACACCTGTCACGTTAAAATGTAAGGGCTGGAATTCAAATACAATTAAGGCAGTTGTGCATTAACGACACAAGTTTATCGATACTTTTTGTCGCAACACTAACCGAATATATCGTTTTAGTGAACTTTTGGTGTAAGAATGAACTTACTATTCAAACTATTTTAATGAATACGGTGTCAATAGATTCGTAATAATAGCCCGGGTGGCATAGGCTATATACATTTTGTCAAAGTTTTTACGTCGGGTAATAGTTGTTTAAAGTTTTTTCTCGTTTTTGACGCTAATACAGAGAACAAAGCTATAGATTCCTTTTCTTGTAATCAAATAAACTTTCATAAAAGTGGTTGTTGTAAAAGAGGGTCAATTAACAGAATAGTGATGGACATCTGCAACTAATGAGTTATAAGTGCGTTTTCCGCCTTTCGAGTTCCTTTCTTTAGAATCAGAGAATATAGAGAAGAGAGGAAGTTTGGGCTCCGGTAAACTCTTTCTCTCTCCTACGGTTAAGTGATTTAAGAGACATACAAATATGGGGTGAAAAGTACTTACAGCCAGTCTCAAAGAGACCAACGAATAATACATTTATAAGTAAATTGCAACTTATTAACTGACGGTGGTGCTAATTCTGTTGCAACATAAAACTAAAATTTCTCTAATATTTTCTTATTTTATGTTTTTAGGTAAAGTCTATTTTTAGTGTGACATATCTAATTTTAGTCAATTTCTGAGGTTTAGAATGCCGACTGTTGTGATTTTTAGATTAGTTTGGGGAGTTTTCGTACAACAAATTTTAATTTAACAGACATTTACTTTTTTATTTAGTAATAGTTTGTGGAAGGGTTTGACAACCACGGTCACGCACACTACTGCGTTAAATAATCAGGTATAGGGTTACATAAAGGGTGTGTTATGCGAGTCCAGTCCTGTGGGATTCCTAAAACACCAAAAAAAGGTTAATAAATTTTTAAAATTTATTTGCGTTTCCACTTGAACATTGTCGAGTTATTACTGTCTAACTTATAACAGATTTTGGTTAAAATTATAAAATAAAATACAATGGTGTTTGTTGTTTCTTTTAGGGTATTTTCAATTCTAAAGTGATAAAAATAAAGGTGAAGGTAGCATGAAACCGGTAGCAGATGCTAAAACTAAGGATCCGATATCTAAGCGTCCGGGTGATTGCAGTGGGCACGGTGTGGTCACGCAAGGCTGTCGTCGCTTTGGGGCGGGGTTTTATGATTAATTGCTCATGAGTACAAGACCTTAGGTGTGACGTGTATCTAAAGAAATAATATATTTTATACTCTGTCCATTTCTTTATTTTCTTTCTGACAGTTCAAGAAATTTTGAAATTAGTGACGCCCTCACCCATTACCGATTCGATTTGAAACGAATAGCGATTTTATTTATGACTAGCGACCCGCCCCGGCTTCGCCCGGGTGAATTTCAGATGCCTCCGCCGACGACACGATTCGTGCATTTTAAATCTGTAATATCTTCGAATATATTCATTTAAATTAGATACTGTTAAGAGCCATTTTGATCTATATTAAATGCACAATGTATTTAATTTACTTAGTTGTATAAGGATTCATTCTGTATTGCTTAAAATCACTTCGTAAATAAGCCATTATTTCTCGTAAAAAGAAAGGAATGGTTGTTGTGGGTTATACCTAAGAGATAGACATATACCGTCGCGGACTTTCTTGTAGTACTTTTTAAGGTGTACAATACTGTAGTACATTATTTTGATCTATCTCGTAGGGTGCAACCAGCGTTTGCAATGTAAGCGCAAAAAAATGTGTTTAATTGCTACATCACATTAGAAACCTCAAAAATTAACAGTGTTCCCATACTATATTATGCATTTATTATACATAAAAACCTTCCTCTTGAATCACTCTATCTATTAAAGAAACCCGCATCAAAATCCGTTGCGTAGTTTTAAAGATTTAAGCAAACAAAGGGACATAGGGACAGAAAAAGCGACTTTGTTTTATACTATGTAGTGAAGAACTTTCAATCGATTTAATTAAATATTTTTTGAAAAGGAAATATTAATTATTGCTTTTTAGTTTTTATATTATACAAGAAATAAACAAAAATATAAATAATAAATCAGTAAATTAGATGAATGAACAGAGTTATTGTTCTTTACTCTTGGTTTGATCCTAAATTCCAAGATATCGACTTAATTCCTTGCAAAAATTCAATCTTGGAGTCATAGATACTATTTTTATTTCCTTTTTTTTTTAATTTACAGAAGAAATACTTACATGAAGTCAAATTATTTTTATCATATGATCGATTTATCGTATTTCAAGTACTGTTTTATAGTCAGTGGTTGTTTGTTATGCACAGACCACTTCACTAAAGTACCGTCACCGTCAATAAAGTACGACATTACTTTAGTACATAATTCCGAAAAAAAATATGGTAATTTATAGGCGTGATCTGTCAAAAAGAAAAGAAACGAATGGACAAAGTATCTTTGCGGTGGTGATCGTGGACAATAACTACTACGAAATCTGAATCAAGTTTTCTGAACTCGTTTACCCAAGTTTTTTTTATTAGTGTGTTTTTGAATATGTTTTTGTTTTCTTTCCAGACTATGGAATGGACACATTTAAAGCTTCGCAAGAACTTTTTTTTTAAAATTATTTATTAATAACACATTTCTTAATTTCACGGTTGACTTTTCACAGAGAAAAACCTATTTAATTAGAGCTTAAGAGAGTGAGATATAGAACGTGGCCTTAGAATTATTGCACTTTGTCAAAACACGCGACGACAACGAAGTAGTCAGTGATCCAAGTACATTCCCAACTCATTTTTTTTAAATGCATCTCCGTATTAGAAATAAATCCTTACAAATATGCATGGAGCGGTCACCACGAACACCCAGACTCTGAACAACAATTTCTGTTTTACACCAACTATTGTCCCAAGTGGATTTTGAACCTATGTGGCGTGACAAGTGTGGTGTCAGTGTGGTGTGACAAGAAAAAACGTATGACAGCGCCATCTACCGAAGATACATCGAACTATGGAGTAACGAAGGAAACTAAGAAACGACCAATCCTGAATCGCGCAGTGAAAGTTCGCGCGCCAATTAAGATACATACAACATCCCAACATTAACCGTTGGGCAGTTGGCCCGCCAGGCATGATCACCTCGCCTGGTCGGAGGATCCTCCCTTTGTGTTAGAGGGACATCACACCCGTCCCTCCACACCTACAACACTCAAACAGTAGAAAACGGGGTGGCGACCGCTTAAAATACGACGCCATTCTTGCAGTCAAAATTTTTGACACTTTCATTAGGTGAAGTAACTTGTTAGTATCAAAAGCATAGCTTTTAATACAGCACAGCCCTACGACAAGCCTTGCATTGTTATCTTATCACGATCGTATGAAAGCTTATTATAATAGGCGCGATGAGTTCTAGGTACGTGACAAAGGTCACTGCAGTCTTGCCACTATCCTTCATCTAGCCGTTAGAATTTACGATAGCATTTATTTACTGAAATATTTGAATATTCTGATAATTTTATCGTTGGCAGTTGGCCATTTTAATTTTTCGTAAATTATTTTTTGAATACGAGTTTTTATATTAACAGTGCTGCAGTGGTGAATTGCAAAGCAGTTCTAAATATTGAAAATAGTCATTTGCAATCATTAGAAATGCTTTGCAATTCTCGTGAGACAATACTGCGTGATCCACAAATTAGTATTCTGAGTTTGGGAGTTTTTTTTGCGTTCTTTTCATTGATGGTTCCAAAGGCACCCGCGACACAGGAAAGTACGTAGCGCACCAGTTGCTTTTTTTTTAAAGAAAAGAATGGGTCACTTTATTAAATTGATCAGTGAAGTATTATAAATCAACCTGTACTTTGTTTATAACCAAAGGTGTTCGTTTTTACCACAAAATAATCAAAATGAGAAGAAGCCTATCATTTCAGGGATGTCATTGATACACCAATTATCTATTGTGTGACAATGCGTGAGATCTTGAGGTCAGATATCGATCGTTTAAAAAAAAGAAATGAACATCAATGCAATACGCCTTGTGACAGCCGCGGGAAGCCTTTGAATGCTTCGGACCAAGGACCGGTTGTCGTGGAGAACTTTGGGGATACAAATGTCCCGTAGAGAACCTTCTTTGGCTGAGATGATGATGATGGTAATGTGAGCCATAATTTGGCACATACAGGAGTAAAGTGACAGCAAAATAACTTTAGTTGCTATACACACCTCTTTTGCTCCGTCCACATTCATCAATTGCTGCATTTATGCGCGTCGGTTCCTAGTATTTTTCACATGGCACTTTTTTTAAATGTCACCAATATGGTCGGTAATGTTCGCCGCGGTAATGACCTCTTTCAACACCCCCACACACATTGTATTATAAATACCTACTAGTGGTTGCCCGCAGCTCCGCCCGCATATATGTCGGTTATCACGGCAAATAGTACCCTATGTGTTATTCTGATGTATAAGCTATATTACTGTAAAGTTTCATCCAAATCCGTTGAGTAGTTTTTGCGTGAAAGAGTACCAAACATCTATCCATCCTTACAAACTTTCGCCTTTATATATTAGTGTGATACACATTCACTGTATAAATATCTTTCGTGAGTCTTCTATCATCTATCCTCTCTAATTGGCCACACCATCGAATGATGCTCTTTTCAATCCACGTCAATAAATCTTCTTTCAATTCTCAACGTTTTCTTATCGCTAGATCCTTGACTCTCACATTAGCATTTACACCACACGTACTTATGAGAGAACGCATTTTTATAGCATTAATTCTACTTTCGTGCATCTGCCATACCCAAGATTCACTACCATACATGGGTTGGGACCAGTACACTATTGTGCACAGCCAAAGGTACCCCTTTAAATTAATTGTTTGATCTTAAATTAAAAATCGACCAGTGTTATGTTTACTAGCGGTGCTCGCACTAATCAGTAGTTTAATCGGATCAAGCATTTACACGTAACGTGACTATGTCAATGACGATTTAAATGAATTGACTCGCTATCCAAACCTGCCTATACTTAGCTTCAAAAATAAGCTTTTCAGTATTCGTTTATTTTTGAAACTACTCTTTAGATGCTGTTTCCATCTACTGTTTACTCGTATACCATTGATAATTAAAGTGTTCGTTATTACTGTGACGGAATATTACAACCTAATTACTTTCATATGATTTTTGAAATTACTTCAGTTCTGAGTAAAAGTGAATGGAGTATCACGGTGTATGAGTAAATTCTTCTTACTAGTTTTAAGCATCGATTGAGCTTCTGATGACATAGTGTAAAATATAGTTATTAATTCCACTCTTATGTCATTATTACCCATTACGCCTTTGGTAGTCTTTACGATTCGATCATTAAATCTGAAAGAAATATTACCCAGAGTTGCGGAATGACTTGCAGTTCTATACATTCTCACGCATGCGTAATGTTACATTGCGAATGGTATAGTTATGCTGTACATACAGTCGGTCTAAAATATTTGGGTAGTCCTACCTGGAGTTATGATGGAGTCGCTTCATGTAAAAATCGAAGTTCAACCGTATCACAGTAGACTTAAAGTCGACCTTCATCATCCAAGTCCATGTCTCCACATTTGATTCCACACTCTTAATGGAATCCATAATACTTAGCGAAGAATGAAGTAACGATAGTCGAATTGAGTTTTTCTAGAAAGAACGTGTTTATGATTCTAGACAGAATAAAGGTCAAACGCAACCGCAATGTCGATTCCAGTAAAATATCGTAACTTCATTTGACACCTGAGTTTATGTTCAGTAATAACACATTGGCCCATAATTAATACCTATTACACGAACCACTTGCCCGTAAACTATATAATTAAATGTAAGTGAAATGCCATATACTGTTTTCGATACAAGCTCAATCGACCGATATTATCGAGCAAGCCTAAGGCGATAACAAGCTCTTATTTCATACTACATTGGTATTTGTCGGATAATATTTTTCTATGTTTCCACTATAGTTTTGCTTGAGGCGTAGTTTATAATTCTACCGTCAATTTTGGTTTTAATGTGTGGATAATTAAGGCTAGGTAAGTGATTACGGAGGCATAGCATTGGTGATTGTACACTAGCAGACTTGTAATGAATAAATGCATTGAGATTCTAGGTTAAGAACATTCAGTTAGTATGTTTTAGATGCGGTAATTTTCTGTTTTAAATGGAGATGGTTATATTATTGTCCATTTTGTAAATACTAATAACTGATTTAAACTTTTTATCTTGCATTTTCTTTGCTGTGTAATCTGGCACAAAACTCTTTGATTTTCTGTTTAAGACTGTAGTCCTTGAGCGTGGGAATTTGTGATTGAACACCCACATTCATATTTTACATGCACACAAACGCATCGGGCACTGTTGCATACTAACCCTGGCAACTAATAAATTTACTTTCGGTTTTTTCTTCTAGTTACATATTCATTAACTGTTCGCCTTTGAAGAATGTTTAGCATGTCCTACAAAGCACGCAATGTATCTTAGTCATATCGGAAAGCCCGCGGGCTTTAAGTAACTCGTCAACGGCCGAGAATGGGGTTCAAGTGTATCTATTCATTTTTAATTCATTTCATGGACAAATAATATATTTTACACAGTATAAAATTAAGTCGCTCGCGCTATCTGTCAGCTTAGATCTTTTACAGTAATCAACGGATTTTAATGCTATGTTATGAAATAAAATTTGTATGATATATGTTATATTAATGGAACATAATGTTTCTTAAAAATATAATTTTTGATCGCTTTTATTGCTCATATTGACTAAATTTTACTTGATTGAAGATCTTGCTTACTTACGTACTTTTTTCACTTTTTGACAAAAAACGATGCTGAAAAAGTATGAAACAAGTTTTGAAAAGCCGTAGTCACGTGTTTTTAAGAGTTATGGTACGTTTCTATTTTAATTTGAATTTTTACTTTTTTATTTAAAATGTTTTGGTGTAGTGATAATAATAATTTATATGCAAAGTATATTTTAAATACCTAACATAGAAATATAAAAAAAATTGAATAAATACGAACAAAGTCACCAGCAAATGCTAATAATACCTATATATATATATATTTGAAATGTACAAGTAACACCCTTTCCGATGATACCAAACACGGCATATTTATGTCAAATTCATTTTTTAATACAGTACTTTATGTCGGCTAGAGGGCGCCACATTAAATTGAGTGACGCGTCATATAGCCTATAAGCAGCGGACGATCAAGACACTTCTAACGATACCTCATTTATTCAGTTCTAATTAGTAGTTAAGGAGCTATGAGGGAACAGATGACCATACATACATAGCCTGTCAAAATCATAACCCTTCTTTGGCTTTGCCGTGGTCGGGTAAAAAACTAAAAAAATACAGTTAATTTATAAACTCCTTCTTTTTTTAAGACGGTTAAAAAACAAACTATTTGTCTTAAAATTTATATTAAGAGTGTAAAACTTTGAAATGGAAATTTCCTTAAATATATAATACTAGCTTTTACACGGGGCTTCGCCCACACAGATTTTCATCCCCTGATTTACCCCCTTAGGGGTGGAATTTCAAAAATTCCTTTCTTAGTGCTCACTTACGTTATATAAAGAACCTACATGCAAAATTTCAGGATTCTAACTTCAGCGGTTTGGCCTGTGCGTTGATCTCTGGGTATGTCAGTCAGTCAGTCAGTCACCTTCCTCTTTTATTTATATAGATTACAGATATCAGATAATGTAAGGGATAGGGCATCTATTGTTTTACAATTCACCAATTGATTAAATTCGAACTTAAGGGATGAATAATAATGGAAATGACGTAAAGTGTAGATGGGACCCTTATTTACAATTTTTGTCTGTCTGTCTGTTTGTTTGTGCCGGCTAATCTCTGGAACGGCTGGAGCGATTTTGACGGGATTTTTACTGAAAGGTAGCTGATGATATAAGGAGTAACCGCGGTTGGTTTAGTATCGCGGGTAAGACCGTGGGGCTCAGCTAGTTTTTTTTTTTTTTCAAAAAAGACAACTTCCGTAAATGTCCAATAAATCCTGTGTCGCGGGGGACTTTACAAACATACATGAAACGGACACAATGGACACCCAGACTCAGAACAACAATTCGTGGATCACACAGTGTTGTCCCATGTGGGATTTGAACCCACAACACCTGATACAGTAGGAAGCGGCGAGGCAACCGCTTAAACCACTAGACTAATCATGCAGTCAAAAATAAAACTGTAATTTTAAGGTCTTTCATTATTTCAGTAGTAGTTATTCAATTCTAACAGAAATAATTGAAAATTTTTTTTTTTACTTTTTAAAAACAATTTCTCAAAGTGTCTCGGTCTGTCAAAGTGTATTCAAAGTACTCGTCAAGACAAATCAAACGACTCCAAACTCGATAGGTTCCGTCGTTACAAAGTTCCTATGACCACCTTCCAGCTTCAACATCAGATCAGCTCCATGTCATCATAATATAGCATCACGCTATATACATAAGCCTACAAAAATTCAACACAATCGGTTGAAGATATCTGCAAAATTGAGTTGCAATATTCCGTCTTAACAAATATAGTTAGATATATACCTACATAGCAAGTTAAAAAAAAACATAAAAATAAGTTCTGTGTTAATAAAAAATACTAATACTTTTCTTTGAAATTATTCTTTAAAAAAAATTAAATTAAATTCAAGAATACAAATTAACAGTTACAATTCGACACTCACTGGCAACCCACCCTAAAACTTGTCATTTACGTATTATGGAGCTCAGTGCGAACTACAAACGGACGTGGTGTCACCTTGAATATTCGGCGGGCACTGAATTTTTTATTAACTTATTTATTGCAATTTACGGGAGACGATATCTACGTACTAAAATGTATGGAACTTTTGTCGCTAAAAATGAATGATGTTTAGCCTTAGATTATGGCTTTTTGGTGAGAATTAATAAAAAACTAAAACGGTAAATCTTTTCTCCATACTTTTTTCTCGCGAAATAAGAAAAAAACATTTAAAATAGAGCACGAAATAGGACAGAGTGTGCTAATTAAAATGGTCGAATTCGATGATTTTGATCTTTGTTAAGGCTTTTTTTCACAAAAATAAAGAATTATTTTATAAATGTCACTCGGTAGATTGGTAGACTGATTTATTAAACTACTGAGATTTTTTTTCTAGTTTCAAATATGAATTGAGTTGTTTGTGTTTTGCAAAACTGCAAGTGCCTTTTCGCGCGTTTTTAGGGACGCGCCCCTTAAATATAAAAGTTCAAGAATTATTTAGTCAGTCTATTTATCAGTGGCAGTTTTAATTACTTTTAATTTTTTTAACCGACTTCAAAAAAGGAGGAGGTTCTATGTGCCACTGTACCTATTTATTTTTTGATGTATGTTCACCGATTACTCCGTCAATTGTGGACCGATTTTAATTTTTTTTTGTATTCGAAAGGGTATGCTCCAGAGGTGGTCCCATTGCCACCATATCAGGATCTGCTGATGGGATTCCAGGGAAATCGAGAGAAACCCTCATTTTTTATAGGCACATACTATGTTTTTCGTATATTTTCTGAAGTTAAACCAGTATTTGCGTCTGGTAGTCATCATTTTATGATGATGAGCTGATGATGTAAGGCACAACTCCTTAACGGTTAGGAGTTGGAGGATAAATCTTTAAATATCATATGTATATATGTAACCTTTAGTCATATTCTTTCAAATTATTTATGTAAGCTGATGATGGAAGGTGGAAGGTACAACTCCTCAACGGTTAGGAGTTGGAGGATAATTCTTTCAATTTCATACGTATCTAAAGACCTTCAGTCGTATAATTTCAAGTTATTTAGGTGAGCTGATGATAGAAGGTTAAATTCTTCAACAGTTAGGGATTAGAGAATGATTTTAATATTACACGTACGTATAGACCTTAATTTGTATTCTTGATGATGACCTACGATTGTTTGCACTAAAACCTGAAAAATAAAAACTTTAAAAAAAAAAAAACTGACTCCAAACAAGTAAATTCAATGGTTAATCTGAATAAACCCTTAAAATATCGTCAGACATATTTAATAACTTTTTCCATACTTACAATAATTCATAGAAAATTACTTCCACATATAAATCACGGGAACGTATCCGTAATTTATTTCTCAATCAACTCATCAATAAACTAAAACTTATTGTGCAATAAGTCATAGTAAAAACTGGATAATTCGTTTAATAGCTTGTGTCTATTGGTGAATAATCAGTGCCGTACAATAGACAAACTTAACTTGATAACGATACATCAACTGGAGTTTGACAGCTAAATTACTCGAGTTAGTACAGCCAGCATACCGACCGGTAAAGGTTCTAGTCCGTTTTTTGTGCAACTAGTTATTTCAGGCGTTGAATGGTTGTCTAACCGTTTTCGGTTGAGACAGTACTGAGGTATAATAATTGTAAGTTATAAATACATTGAGAATTGTTGAGGTACAGTCGACAAAAAAGAAATTGATGGCAAAATTTTAATAAAACTTAGTAGTAAGATAATTCAGGCAAAAGACTTTAGTTTATATTTGTTAATATCAATATTAAGTTTTTAAACGTAATTTTTCATTTTCAAGCTATCAGCATGTTATTTACCGTTTATATACACATATTCAAAACGTATGATAACATGACAATATATCATTCAGTAACAAGTACAGGCATTGTCATTTTTTTCCAAACTCTAAATTACATTAAATCTTCTTGGTAAGAACTTGAGAACGAATCAGGTGATTTATATTGTCTTGAAGTTGGAGTTTGCACGGAAAAAGAGATTTTGTTTTAAAATAATTTAGTGCTAATTAGGTTAACAATAATTTGAAAATTCAAAGTAATTATTTATAAAGTCATCTTAAATTCAGAAGATATTTTTTTCTTCATCTTTATTAATTTCTACGCTCATGACATTTATAGAAAACCTCAGATTACTAAAGAAAGCCAGATAGACCGTAAAGAACACGACAATGAATCTACAAAGTAAATATGAATTAGAAAGCGAATACATTCTCGCGGCAGTGTTTGACAAGCCGCCATATTGTGTACATGTCACGAGTGATTTTTAATTTTATTTTCAAAATGCCGTCTTGCATCATTATACACTGTAAGAGTAGTTCCCTAAAACAAAAAAAAGAAGATAGAATATCTTTTCACAGGTAAATACAGATTATTTATTTGCTATAATTAATTATTTACCCGATAATTATATTGTTGTGTTGGAACACAAAACCTCAACCGTAGTTCGACTGTGATACCAGTTTTTTTCTATTTTTTTCCCCTTCAATTAGGGTAATTACGTATTAGTCCAGACATTAGTGAACCCCATTTCTATATTTAGTTGTTGGTTCCAAACCTCATCTGAAAGTATTCTTTGGTAATACATATAATTATTTCTGATAATTATTACATACGAACAATTTGTGAATGTTTCTACAAATTGCTGTTCTGTGTCTTGATGTGTTTTATGTCTTTAACTTGTGCTTCACATCATAATTGAATGGTTAAGAATGATCGAAAGTACGAAACTTGATTTCCAGGTACTTACCGTATAAAGCAGAAGATTAAAAAATATATATTAATCATAGATACATTACAAGTACTTTGGTAAAGTAATTTATTTTAGCTTTTTATGATTTTTGTAGGTTGCCGACAGATGTTATTTAAAGTTGAAGATGTTAAAGTAGTAAAAAAAATTATTGGCAACCAAACGATTTTCATTATATTATAGGATGATCATCTAAATCACGGGATTGATCACAAAGTAAACTTATTAAAGTTATTGATTGAAAAATATTCAATGGTATGATTACACTATGAAATTGGCGAAATTGGAAACTTATTCTCGAAATTGAAACGCAAAACAACAATATTATAAAAAGTTAGTGTAAAATAAAGGTTGCTGAGAGTTTACATAGTATGTAAAAATAACTGAATTAAAACCATAATATTTAAAGTTTTTTAATAGTAAAATACCCTTTTTTCAATCTTAATATTTATCAAAAAATATGGACTTTTTTACTGCTTATGGTATCATTACACGCACACAGATGCACGTGTTCCTACAGTATCGCCGCCGGCTGCACGCACACTAAAATAATCAATCGGCGTCATGTTATTTGACAAGAACGTTCTATCTGGCTTTTTTTAGTAATCTGAGTAGAAAACCATATTAATCATTAAATACGGTTACAATAACAATCAAAATAGATAACACAAGGTGTTTATTTTTTTATATCACCGTTACGGCAATTAAACAATGTAAGCATGTTTCTGCTATCGGTACTTTAAACCCGAGCAAGATTTACGAGCGAAATGTTTAAACGAATAATTATTACTTCAAATTCCTTACAAAGTACAAAAAGTATCATTACACAATGTTAGGAACATTAATATTCATGACTGATCACGATTCGGTGCACTTTTGAGAATAATGTTAGAGAAGTTACTCCAAATTGAATAAGTACTGATACAAGACTGAAGAACCGCTTTTTAAAATTTAAGCACATATTAACCAATGTGCCTCACAGAAACTAAAAACATTTTTTTAAGTAAAAGCTGGCAAAGTAGCTCTACTCTATCTGATGGAAAATATGAGCAGAATCCAAGAGTGGTGGTCACCATCCTCATCGCAAATGTGGACTTGGTAACCCGTACTGCTACTAAATAACTGCCTCGTTGGTCTCGCGGTTGGCGTGTGCGACTGCTGATCATGAGATCTCGGGTCCGATTCCCGGGTCGGACCAAATGTTTGTATGATCTACAAATATTTGTTACGGAGTTTGTGTGTATAATATGTATGTATTTACGTTAAAAAAGAATATATGTATTTGTATCAGTTGTCTAGTACCCATAACACAAGCTCTGCTTAGCTTGGGACTAGATGGCGTTGAGTGATAGATGTCCGAAATATTTATTTATTTATTATTTACTATGGTGACTACATAATACATTAAATTTAGAGTCCGACTTAGACCCGAATTAATTGTTTTTTGTTTCTCAAGTCTGTTATCTCAAGGAAAAGATGAAAAATGTTGCGGATGAGAAAGCATATTTTTTTATTCAGGTCTTAAATATTTATGACATCCACAAATCGTTTTTATGCGGTATGTATTCGAGGTTACGTGCGTTCTGGTGGTATTGGGTTCCAACTCCATTTTAGGTAAATTATAAATTTTCGTTTAAGAAATTAACAAAAAGAAGTTAAATCATTCAAATATAATGATGTAATATTTTTTATTTATTTTTATGGATTAGGCGGGCAAATGAGCAGACGTATCACCTGATGGTAAGCGATTACCGCCGCCCATGGACACCAGCAACATCAGAGGTGTCACAAGTGCGTTGCCGACCATTGGGGGACCCATGGGCAAAGGGATGTGGGGATGGGTTCGGGTATGGGCTTCCGATTTGAACAATTCTTTTAGTGTGCCCATATGATGTTAGATAGCTACTATATGATAAAAATAAATCACTTTTCTAGAAAAGTTACAAATTGGGATTTTTGTAACTTTTAGGCATTGTAACGATGGTCCTCATTTGCTGTTTTCCTTGGAAAACATTTACCATTTACATTAACATAAATATTTACCATTTTGCCTCATTTGCTGTTTTCCAAGGAAAACAGCAAATGAGGCAAAGGCAGCTTGGAGACTGTCCGTTGCGCAGTACGGGGTCGCGCGTTGTCGTGAAGCAGCTGCAAGAGCTGGGGTTGGAAGCTCTCCCTCATCCGCCATACTTACCAGACCTTGCACTTTTTCCAAAATTTAGACAACTTTTTAGTGGGTAAAAAAATCATTTCCCGAGAGGCAGTACAAAATGCCTTTGAAGAGTTTGTTGCCTCCCGTCCAGCTGATTTTTACAAGAAGGGCATCAATAAACTGCCAATGCGTTGGCAAAGATGCGTCGATTGCATGGGTGATTACTTAGAATAACAGAAATAAAAAATAAGTACTTTCACTTATTGCATACAAAACGGCAATTTCATAGGTAAAGACCTATTATAATTATTAAAAAACACATGTGATGTAACTAAAAGTTTAAGATTTTCGAAATTTTTCCTTTATTTGTGCTATAAAACGTTGCTTCATGCCAAATTTCAAGATTCTAGTGGCTGGAAGTATCCTTTAGTTAGAAGAAAGGGTTAGTAAGTTTAAAATTTTAAAACTATTTTTATTATTATATGATGGAACGAAAAATTTATGCTTTTCGAAATTTTTCCTTTATCTATGCTAAAAGACGTTGCTTCGTACCAAATTTCAAGGTCCTGAGTTCACGGGAAGTACCCTGTAGGTTTTGATTCTCTTGCGAGTGTTGAAAATTTGCATCATAAACGACTTATTAGACGAAGTAACTAAAAATTTATACTTTTCGCAATTTTCCCTTTATCAGTACTATAGGACGTTGCTTCGTACCAAATTTCAAGATCCTGAGTTCACGGGAAGTACCCTGTAGGTTTTGATTCCCTTGCGAGTGTTGAAAATTTGCATCATAAACGACTTATTAGACGAAGTAACTAAAAATTTATACTTTCGCAATTTTCCCTTTATCAGTACTATAAGATGTTGCTTCGTACCAAATTTCAAGAATATGACTTCACGGGAAGTACCCTGTAGGTTTTGATTCCCTTGCGAATGTCGCAAATTTGCAACATAAATGGCTGTATCTTTTGATTGCGTTGGCTTAGAAGTTTGATTTTTTCACAGCTTCAAGGGGCAGTAGACCTTAGTATTTCATATGAATTTCAGCTTGATACCTTCACGCGTTCCTGAGAAAAAGGGTCTTAAGAGACAGACAGACGGACAACAAAGTGATCCTATAAGGGTTCCGTTTTTTTCCTTTTGAGGTACGGAACCCTAATATTGTAAAAGCCAGCTTTAATTTTCAAAAGACTTGGTATTTTACTTGAGTGTCTTCAAACAATATATATCTATATAATATCAATAACTACGTATAAATAGTGTTACTTCTGTAACCCTGTATTACATATTAACTGTATAAAACGGATATAGGTTATAAATGTTGTAATACAGGTCATACGGATCAGACCTACTGATACTTATTTATGATGTTATTTCATTACACTACGAAATAGCTTTAAGAGCATTTTAAGAAATCAAAAAAGAAAGAAAAATAACCTGAAATGTCAAGTTTTGTTTCAAAGTAGGTCGAATAACCGAACTAATTCCAGATTGCCTACAAAATATATTCCGAAACTCCACTTAATCCAGTCAGAGAGCCACTAACTCATAACCGTAATCTCGACAAATAAACAAAAACGCAGCAACCATCAACACTGCTTGTACCCAATCTGACAGGCAATTTATTAAACCGACATGACAAATGCATCTCTGTTATTCCCACTAAATTGATCACTACTTTATTACTTATGCCACCGAAAGAAGAAGATATCTGAAACACCAATGGCATTCAAAAATCAACCTCACGTCATCTTAATAGGGTGTATAAAATAATTTTAGAAGTATCTACTTAATTTAGTGTAGGTACGAATCGTGATGTATCATACTGCAAGCATTTTGGTTTGCATAATTTCTTTGTAATCTATGCCAAATGCAGTTGAGAACGCAAATATCAGTGAAGGATAGTTGTAATTTTAAATTAAGCATCAAACCTTGAGTATGACAGTCATGGATGCGAGTTTTACGATGTCTCAGTAAGTGAGTTAGATCATTGGACAATCTAAGAATAGATGGCCACTTGTCATGTTACGATACGTCTTATTTAATTGAATTTTTGACATCATGTAAGACCAAATGAGCAAACGGGTTACCCTCATAGTACAGCTCAATGTTTATTTTAATTAAAGACAACTCTCGCATTAGGAATATACATCTTGTGTCGCGGGGGACATTACAAACATACATGGAAAAGACACAAAGAACACCCAGACACAGAACAACAATTTGTGGATCACACAAAGTGTTGTCCCATGTGGGATTTGAACCTACAACACTTGGCGCAGGGAAGGGGTGTGGCGACCGCTAAAACCACTATGCCAACCGTGCAGTCAAGTAAAGATATATGCAATTCAAAAAATACTAAAGCGTTACAGTCCTTTGTGTGTCTTTTCGCCCTAATTACAGGGACGAAGTTTGGGCATTGAGTAACTTAATTTTTTATTAAGTTACTAAATGCCCAAATTATTTTTTAATTTGATTTTTCAGAGAAGAGCAACGAACGGATTGCTTAACACCGACCTTCTGTAAGACCTTGGCATCTTTCACTAATTCCATTCACTCTAACTTCATATTTATCTATGTTTTTATCTCTACAAAAAGTTTACATGAACCTTTGACTTCAGGTATTTGTACGATATTAGACTGTCAAGTCACATTAGTTCCAGTCGTTCAAAACGTTGGGCTATGAAGACATTTGTATGAAATAATGAGTTATGACGGTATATAAGTATACTACTTATTGTTGCAATAATTGAAAAATAATAACCAAAAAACTTGTAAACAGCAACGTAAATAATTATCAGTCTTATACCTACTTCATTTCATGAAGAGTGTTGCAAAGCTTTAATGTAACCTTTGAAAACTATGGTATGTATAGTATTTAATCTAATCTATTTACATTACATTACATATTGGTTCTCCTTATATTTATTTACAGAAAGTTATGATTAACTTGCTATAAATACCTTTATATGATTCGAAATAGAAATATTAAATTAAATTTAACAAGTAAAGAAGAAATAATATGGTTGACTGGTAGATAATGCCTTGGGCATTAAGTCCGCCGATGTACAAAAGTGCATAAAGTTAAAAATAAATAAAAAATACGTGGGCACTGTGAATCAGTCTCTCTGTCACGCACTTTGTGCGTAAAAGACACGGACAGATTCGTTGATTCGTCGTTCGGAGCAGCTCGTCTCGATCCGTGCGAGCTTCGGGTGTCAGGTTTTATTTTCGTTACGTTACGGAATATCTTGATTCGGTTGCCGCGTTCAAAGGCCTCAAAGCCCGCGATAAAAGCTATGCAATAGCTTAATAAATATGTAATGTAAATAAATATAATTTATTAGTGGTGTTTTTAATATTCCAAGAAGAACAGCAGTAGCTTTAGAAGAAACTGGCGTTTGATGATGGAGTTTGAGGAACGACCAAGGAGTACGGATAGAGTATAATTTGTCCATCAGAACTCGTTACTAGTTTCTTCCGCTTCCACAACAAAATCTGAAAAAAATGAAAAACTAAAATCACAATTAATAAAACAAGTAAACAAAAAATAAGTTCAATAAGCAATTATATGTATGAATAAACTGGCTGACCCACGCAACCTCGTTTACGTCTCCTATTGCCCGTAGCGTAGTAATTCCCCCCCGTTTTTGTAACATTCTTCACTGGTGCTCCGCTCCTATTAATCTTAGCGTAATGTTAATTGGCAAATGGGCAATCTAACACAGAAAGAGTTTTTCAAATCGGACCAGTAGTTCCCTAGATTAGCACGTTCAATCAAACAAACTCTTCAGCTTTGTATATTAGTACTAGCTGACCCAAGCAACGTCGTTTGCGTCTCCTATTGCCCGTAGCGTAATAATTTCCCCCCGATTTTAGGGTTCCGTGCCAAAGGCAAAAAACGGAACCCTTATAGATTCGTCATGTCTGTCTGTCTATCTGTCCATGCGTCTGTCTGTCTGTCCGTCCGTCCGTATGTCACAGCCACTTTATTCCGAAACTATAAGAACTATACTGTTGAAACTTGGTAAGTAGATGTATTCTGTGAACCGCATTAAGATTTTCATACAAAAATAAAAAAAATAAAACAATAAATTTTGGGGGTCCCCATACTTAGAACTGAAACTCAAATAATTTTTTTTCATCAAACCCATACGTGTTGGGTATCTATGGATAGGTCTTCAAAATGATATTGAGGTTTCTAATATCATTTTTTTCTAAACCGAATAGTTTGCGCGAGAGACACTTCCAAAGTGGTAAAAAGTGTGTGTGTCCCCTGTAACTTCTAAAATAAGAGAATGATAAATCTAAAAAAATATATGATGTACATTACCATGCAAACTTCCACCGAAAATTGGTTTGAACGAGTTCTAGTAAGTAGTTTTTTTTTAAATTACGTCATAAATGGTAAACCGCAAAAAAAAGACTATTATTAAAACATCGATCAAAGTTACAACGAACTACAAGAACTTTTATATTATGTTACTTGCTGCTTCGGAACCCTTCATGGGCGAGTCCAACTCGTACTTGGCCGTTTTTTTGTAACATTCTTCACTGGTGCTCCGCTCCTATTGGTCTTAGCGTTAGCGTGATGATATGTAGCTTATAAGTTATAGCCTTCCTTGATAAATCGGCAATCTAACACAGAAAGAGTTTTTCAAAGAGGACCAGTAGTTCTTGAGACTAGCGCGTTCAAGCAAACAAACTCTTCAGCTTTGTATATTAGTATAAGATTAGGAGGTAAATTACAACATAATTCAATGCCTTCATGATTTATATATTTACTAAATGTCTACCGACAGAAATTAATTGAAACAAAGCCAAAGAACATATTGCATTATAGCTATGTAATTTACTGTTCAATGAAGTCATACATGACGAATGTGTTGCATCAATCCTTGTCTATGACAGGCTATGACAGATCAATTAAACCTTTAGGTTCTCTTTTACAAGCCAGAACATTATACCAGTTATATTATACATTAAATGATTTTATTTAAGGCTAGCAACATTGTTGATCCTTGTTTACGGTTAAACTGGACGAGCAAGCAAAGACAAATGACGCCATATGTTTCGCAGAACGACCGTTATCGCCAGGATAAACTCATAATAATTTTACTTAATAGTTAAGTCAACAGGAACGATTAAATGGTATTAAAACGAAGAATGTATGTATATTATAAATAAGAAGAAATTATGACTTGAAGTAGGACGTATTGAAGATTATCATTAATCGCTGTGAGAATATTATCCGGAAATTAACTGTTACTTTTTAAAATTGTTACTTATTACTGATGTATTTATTGTTCATTTAATATTGCCGAAGTCATTTAGCTAGTAATTATTCAAAGAAAAAATGTAGTACTACATTCTCATTTCTGTTTTTGAACAGGCTTGGCTGTTCACTGATTTTAATTTATTTTTAATTTTAATTTATTTTGTACCCTTACATACACAAATATATTTTTGTTATTTACTAGCCACTTGCCCGGATTTGCATTGGCTTATGAGTAACCTGTAAGATTTAGATCCAACATAATAAAGCATTTAATGCTTCACATACTACTTAATGAAATTATAAAATATGTACTCGTATTTAAATTTAAACTAATTTATTGTATATTTACACTGAACTAAACTTCATGATGTGTTGTTATCTTCCAATAATGCAGAGGCATCATTAGGCCGCCATTGTGTGGGTCATGCTGCATTGGTGCATTCTCTGCATTCGCGATAAGGATGGTGACCACTAATGTTAGATTCTGCTTATGCTTTCCTTTAGGCAGAGTGGGGTCACTTTGGCTAGCACATACATACATAATACAAAAAAATATAATACGACAAACTGTCCCACCTGCAGTTTGATTCAAATTAAAATAACAAGTGCTCACAATGCCAGTACCAGGGCACTATAAACACGATACAGTTAATTCCTCTCGCCACAATTGAACCAATTGACGTAACAGAAAATAGCAGAATTAAAACTGTTACGCATCAAAAATAGTGTTAATCTATCTCAATTGAGACAAGTTATCAACACCGGGGCTTCCTGTAATTGTTTTAATCTAAAAATTAACAAGGGCATTGTGTAATAAAATTCTTTTCGTGGAATTCAAATGGGGTATTTAAAACTTATTAATGGGTTTATTTAAACCTTGAAAGATATTTTAGAGACATATGGACGTTAGTGAGTGAAGACAAATTATTTCTTTGTTTTGCAAGTATTATTGAATCTAAGGAGAAATTCAGAAAGTACCAAGTAAAATTTGATGCAAACCTATGCCAACATCCTTCCTTCCTTTATAATATAAATGTGAATTATAAATGTGAATGTAAGTTTTAGTAGTTAAAGTAAGAAAACTACTTAACCATCATCATCGTCTTAACGTTGTTCCCGATTGCTTCCAAAGCTAGCATTTTGGAGCAAGGGTCCGCTTTCCTACTTTTTCTTCTCCACTTTGCCCGGTCTTCGGCATCCTTGGTAGTGAAACCATTAGCACGCATGTCACCTCTTACGACGTCAAGCCAGCACTTCTTGGGTCTACCTCTTCTACCGGGACCCGGCGGAGGCGGCATGACCAGACTTTTGTATCCCACGTAGGAAGGCAGTTGCTGCAAAACGGCCACGCCAGCGCAGGTGACTCTCCTGCAGTTTGTCTGCGATGTCACGGACACGGAGGCAGCCGCGAATGCGGGAGTTTCTCACACGATCCTTTCGCGTGACTCCGCACATCCACCGCAGCATTTTCATCTCCGTGACGCGCAGCTCTTGCTTGTGTCGCTCCATCACCGGCCACGCCTCACAAAAATGTAAGAGGTCAGGCCTAATGATGGTTTTATAGACCTGTCCCTTCAACCTAACCTGCATTTTGGGGTCGCAAATGATGCCTGTCAACTCACGACACTTGGCCCACGCGGCAGCAATGCGTGCCTTGATGTCGCAATCGATGTCACCGGACGCCGGAAATACAGATCCCAGGTATTTGACCTGGTCCGTGCTCTCGACTAGGTAATCGCCTATGCGGACGGGTGAGGGATCTGAACAGTTGAATGCCAAGTACTCGGTCTTCGTCTCAGTAAGCTTCAGATCGCCGTTCTCAAGCGCCTCTTTCCACGCTTTCCCGCGACGCACCAATCTACTCCTGTGTGCATCTGCCAGCGCGATATTGTCAGCATACATGAGCAACCATTGGGGTTGCTCATGTGTGTCTTGAATGCTGTCCGACAAAACGTCTAATATCACGCTAAACAGAAACGGGCTAAGAACGGATCCTTGGTGTACCCCGACGGTGACAGGAAAGGATTTTGTGTCGCCAACAGCGGTCCGGACTATGGAGTCGGATTCGTGGTACCTATCTCGGATAATGTCAATATAGATCTCTGGAACCCCTTTCGATCGCAGTGCCCACCAGATTATGGCACGAGGAACACAGTCAAAGGCCTTCTGCATGTCCAGGAACAGGCGATGTAGAGGCGTATTCTTCGTCCTGTATCCCTCCGCGACAATTCTCAGGCCAAAAACAGGATCCATGGTCCCGTGACCGGGGCGAAACCCATATTGACACTCCGAGAGTGTGCACTCCTGTCGGATCCGGGAGTCAATTATCCTCTCAAGGATCTTCATGGTGTGGGACATCACTTTAATACCGCGATAGTTACCACACTCCTGCACCGATCCCTTGCATTTGAAGACTATAGTAATGATACTCAGTCTCCATTGCTTTGGAATCTTGCCGGTAAGGAGTGTGCGGTTGAAGATATGAGTTAGGATGCTTACACCACGGGGACCCATCGCCTTCCAGGCCTTGATGGGGACTCCATCGGCACCGACAGGTTTTCGGTTCTTCATGCAACGAAGAACAGCCTGACCCCCGCAGGCGTTATCAGTGGCACTAGTCCGAGATTAGGAGGAAGATCCGGTGGCTGCACCACTTTGTGTTGCTTATTAAGCAGCTTGTGAAAATAAGAGCGCCATCTCTCCTTCACCGCGAGCTCTTCGTGCAAGGCTATCCCCAGGATCTATAACACAGCGGCACTTGGAAATATCTTGTGCCGCTTTGATCCTGGAACGCGCCAACTAGTCGATGATCTTTTGCCCCTCAGACGATTCAAACTTATCATACAACGGCTGTAAGTGGTCAGGTCTAGTTCTGGCTACAGCTCTCTTCGTGGCGCGTTTTGCAGCTCTATATGCATCGTGGTCTTCGAGAGATCTGGACGCTTGCCACTTTTTAAAAAGGGCTTTCTTAACCTTAATCTCCCTCTGGACTGTTTCGATCCACCACCAAGTTTCCCTGTCACATTTGCGTCCACCCTTAGACACGCCAAGCACCGCCCCAGCCGAACCAAGAATAGCTGCCTGAATCTTGTCCCAACTGTTTTGGACGGGTTCCCTCTTAGCAACCGTGCACTTGTCACCGATAGCCAAGGCAAACTTTTGGGATGTGACTTCATCTGACTATGTCTTCTTTATAAGACCCAGGTTCGCTCGTGCGTAGAGTACTATTCTCATCTTTGCGATGGTGCCGCACAGTACCTGTTTGACGCTCTCGACCGGTTGCTGCGGCGAGCAATCCGCATTGTCAACAGTCCTGAAGCCACCGGGTCCCTTGAGCCCCTGAAGTTGCGTAGAGATGTCGCCTCTATGGCAGTACTCTATCGCTTGTATCACGGAGAGTGTTCTGAGGAGCTCTTCCAATTGGTCCCCCCTTCCCCCTTCCTCTACAGGACAACACGTGCGGGCCATGGAAGTCACCGCTTCAGAGTGGTAGACATACGATCTCGTACTCATCGCTTCGGTTCGTCCTTTCTGTGCCGAGCGGTCAAAACCTGGAACTCACTTCCAGCGCACGTTTTTCCCTCCCACTATGATCCTGGGTCCTTTAAGCGGGGCGTAAAAAAGCATCTCACTAGGCGGCCATAGTGTAGGTCACCATGCTGCAATGTCCTTATTCGCATTGAGGATGGTGATCACCACTTTTAGAATCTGCTCATGCTTTCCATCAGGCAGAGCAGAGTCATTTTGGCGCAGCTAAAACATAAAAAAATAAAAACAAGCAGCCACCACCTGATCCGACGCTGGCAGCTCTCTACGCGTTTGTCTTTGGGCTTTACACAGAGGTACATGACAAGGATACGATGTTGGGCAGTGAGACTTTCTCCGGGTATGACCTTGCAGTTGGCTACTTTGCTGATGGTGTGTCTTCTAATGAGCAGGAAATCGATCTGAAGAAAACTACTTAACCGATCATCATGAAACTTTGTACACATATTCTTGGAGGTATTAGAAGTAACATAGAATTCTTTTAATTAAATGTGAGTGAAGCCGCGGGCGAAAGCTAGTATTACTATTAGTGGATTTATAGGTAAAAGCATTCGTGTTACTTTTTGATAGCTTCTTTGACAAGACTTCTTGACAGCTCCAGCTTTCATTTTTGATATTTCTATTTTCACTGAAAAGGTTAATTTATACATACTTAACTTTGTTAGTATATTTTTAATGTACCTTCTCAGTTCTTTAAAATACACACATCAAAAGTGTCTAGGGATCAACATATGTGTCTAGGGATCAACATATATTTTTGCAATAACTTTTCTCCTGATTGATATTAATTAAAATTTTCTTTAAGGATTCATCAAATAAAGTGTTTTCGTTTGTCACAGTAACGATAAACCAAGTCACCTTTGCATTAATAAAGAAATTTGCCATTTTCCTAATAAAAGGATTTTTGACATTTGAACCACTAACATTAAAGTTCGAAAAAAAGACTGAAATAACAGTTTTCTTTAAAATTTTATTAGGTAACTTAAACAATTAATAATCCGTGTTTCTACCGCGAACACTAACACAAGAACATCGGTTTGGCATACTCAAAATGAGTTCATCCAAATCACGCTGTGGAATGGCCGCCCATGTTCGTTGCAACAACAAAAAAAGGTCTTCTTGCGACTGGATACCCTCCATATTCGGCAGAGCTCTTCTCTGTAGCATATCCCATGCATGCTCAATCGGGTTCAAGTCTGGCGACTGAGCAGGCCAGGGCCAAAGCCACATCTCAATCTCAAGAAATCCGCATAAAAATGCTTGATCCCTAGACACTTTTGATGTGTGTATATTGAACTCAAAAATGTCTACTCCATGCTTATGTAATTAGATTTATCTTTTACGGTTCAACGGAACACATTTCTTACCTAACCTTCCTATACATCCGTCTTTCTTATCAAAGGTCACTATACCAATATTGCACCAAGCACCTATAACCCATAGTCATATACCCTAAATGGATTTAGACTCGGGGTCAAGTGGGCCCAGCGCCATTACGCCGATTAAGGTCCGCGACGACGGGTCAACATTATGCGGGCCAGAAATTGGCCTTAACTGTCTTTCACAACTGCCCGTATCATTAAAAAAAAAGCGGCCAAGTGCGAGTCGCACTCGCCCATGAAGGGTTCCGAAGCAGCAAGTAACATAATATAAAAGTTCTTGTAGTTCGTTGTAACTTTGATCGATGTTTTAATAATAGTGTAATTTTTTTTGCGGTTTACGATTTATGACGTATTAAAAAAAACTACTTACTAGATCTCGTTCAAACCAATTTTCGATGGAAGTTTGCATGGTAATGTACATCATATATTTTTTTCAGTTTTATCATTTTCTTATTTTAGAAGTTACAGGGGGGGGGGGACCAACATTTTACCACTTTGGAAGTGTCTCTCACGCAAACTATTCAGTTTAGAAAAAAATGAAATTCGAAACCTCAATATCATTTTTGAAGACCTATCCATAGATACCACAAACGTATGGGTTTGATGAAAAAAAAAATTTTGAGTTTCAGTTCCAAGTATGGGGACCCCCAAAATTTATTGTTTTTTTTCTATTTTTGTGTGAAAATCTTAATGCGGTTTACAGAATACATCTACTTACCAAGTTTCAACATTATAGTCCTTATAGTTTCGGAAAAAAGTGGCTGTGACATACGGACGCACAGACAGACAGACAGACGGACAGACAGACATGACGAATCTATAAGGGTTCCGTTTTTTGCCTTTGGCACGGAACCCTAAAAATCAGACATTTTAGTTTTATAGCTATATTTAGAACAATAGTGGTAGTAAAGTTTATTGTGTGTGAATTTATAGGATTTTAATTTGAGATGTGGCAATCGGATTAGCTCGTAGGTGTTTATGACTGGAATGGATTGATAAATAAACGTGGATGGATTAAAGTAATGTTTTAGTAATTCCTTCTGAATCAGGTCAACGCGTACGCAATATATTTTTAATGTTCACATCAATAGTTTCATATGTATATATCATCAATATTTAATGAAAAGCTATTAATTTGAAACTACACAACAGACCGAGCTACCGTTGTAGTAGTGTATACTACAACGGTAGCTCATAACTCCATCCTCATTACTGCGTCTCCATCTGAATATCAGTACAGTCATTTGACATCGCATCAACATAAACCTATTTGATGCTACTGACACTATGCCCCGAGTATAACGAGACTAAATTATATTTCATTTAAACACCCCTAAACGTTACTTCGAATAACTTTGTGTAAAGGACTTTAGAGTTCAAATTCGAATGACAAGTGATGATTGGAAGGTAAACACAAATGTGCATGTGAACAACTGCTCATTTGGCTCAGTGCAATTTGTAGGAGGTCATCAACACCGAAATGGATTAGTACAATTCACTTCAAAGAAACACAGGATTGACGCACACTGAGCAGAACTGTTACATATCACAAAGTGCGTAGTCGTTGAAATTGTTGTCCTCTATGTGATATTCTGATATATAAGTTATATTACTTTAAAGTTTCATCCAAATTCGTTCAGTAGCTTTTGCGTGAAAGAGTAACAAACATCCATCCACACTTACAAACTTTCGCGTTTATAATATTAGTAGGATTGCAGTGATGCAGAAGCATCTCAGGTCGCCATAGTGTGGGTCACTATTCTGCATTGTTGAATTGTCTTAATTCGCAATGAGTATGGTGATAACTACTCTTATATTCTGCTCATGTTTTCCATCAGACAGAGTAGAATCACTTTGACAGACCCTTAAATATGAAAAATCAAGATTGATGAGAGTGAAAATATTTAGTAATTGACTAAATATTTTAGAGTACAATAAAGCTTTCAAAGTTATCCTAAAATTGTAACTAACAATCGCAATGATAAAAGTTGTTGACAGGTAAAACCATGTTCGACATCAGCTTTGTTAAATATTAAACTGCTGCTGATAAAAACGGTAAAGCCAATTTAAAGTTAACCAGAAATCACCAAATTTATTATTGTCATAAAATTAAAAAGCTTAAAACTGTCAAGTACGATGCTCCCCTAGCAATTAATCCGTCAGAGTTAGTGGCATAATTACACGTGACATCAACCGACCGGCGCAACGGCGCCAGCGCACATCACGCTGACCTTCCGACGTTACACTGCTGTACCGATTACAATCAAATTTAGAACATAATGAAATAGCATCATCATTATTAAATACTAGCTGCGCCCGCGACTTCGTCCGCGTGGAACAGTGACTTTGGGTAGCAGTTTTAATTATTAAGGCTAATATTATTTTAAAAATAAGACACACTTTTCACTGTTAAAAACATATTTAAGTATTTATATAAGTACATAAAATAAAAAGTATTTTGTATGAGCTTATTTCGACATTCGACATGGCCAAGGCTTTCAACCTGTTCTTGCACCGTTCGCTTCTCTCCGACCTCTAAGCATTCGGTCTGCCTCCTAGAGTCGTCTCTAGATTGACTCTTTTCTTCATCAGCGCCTTCGCATTCGGGTTCTTTGCGACGGACGGCGCGGCCTCTGTTTTTCTGGAGGTAAACGCTAGCGTACCTCAGAATTCGGTCCTGTCGCCCAAGATGTTTCTTCTGCATGTCAATGACATATTAGCCCATGGCAATATACATTGCTATGCAGACGGTAGCACAGTGCATGGGCGATATTATGGATACCCTGCAGCCAAGATAGTAGACGTTGAGGAAAATGGATAGGAGCTTGTCGCTGAGCTTGACCGGGTTTTGAACCGCATTTAACAATGGGGTGATGAGAATCTGGTCCAGTTCAACGTTAAGAAAACACAGGTGTGCCCGTTCTCTACCAAAAAGTCTCCGTTTCTTCCCCTCCCCACTTTTCAGAGCACTCAACTGCCACTACGGGATAAGCTCGGTGTCCTAGGCATGGATATTTGCCGAGACCTCAACCTACGGGAGTACATCGAGGGCACCACTAAGGCAGCCTGAACAGGGTGAGACGGTTTTTCGCGCCCGAGCATTTGTGACTCCTTTATAAGACCCAGGTACGCTCGTCCGTACTGTTCTCATCTTTGGGATGGATCTAGGCATTGATTTTCTCGATCTTTTGCAGCGGCAATCAGTCCGCATTATCAACAGTCCCAATACTACCGATTCCTTTGAGCCTCTGCAGTTGCGGAGAGATATCGCCTCTATGGCAGTCCTCTTCCGCTTTACCATGGAGAGTGTTCTGAAGCGTTCTTCCAACTGATCCCACCTTCTCCCTTCCTCTGCAGAACAACACGTGCTGGTCTTAGAAGTCACCGCCTCAGTCTTAGAAATACGCTCTCGAACCAAACGGTTTGGTTCTGCATTGTCTGCTTGCACAGCGAGTATGGTTGCCTCCACTGTTAGATTCTGCTTGAGTTTTCCCTCAGTCTGCGCAAATTCTCAATTTTTTCAATTTTAAAATACTACGTTTTTGATTTGCCATCCTTTGTCAAAATATAGTGATTTAGCTATTTGATACACGCGATTGTGCTGCCCATTTGAAAAACATGTTTTTTTTTAAATGAACTGCAACTTTAACCGTCTGTCTTTGGGCTTTGATAATTGGTAGTGCAAATGTTGTTTTCAGCGGAAACTGCATTCTTTTAAATTGAAATTGCAAATAAGTTTGAATTATTGGAATACGGGGAATTGAAACATTTTCTTTTACAATGTTGTACCCCAGATGTGTATTTTGTAGCCGTGTACCATTACATATCTTTGTCGCTCAAGATTTCTTATTAATGGGACTGGAACATTAACTTTCAGTCTTAACTTATGGGAATGCGCTCCTGATGATTCTAAAGATTTAAAAAACTTTATGCATAAGCTATGATATGACTGGTTCAGTTTCCCTTGCATTGTTTCCTGAGAGGTATTCGTTAACATCTTTCTCCACGTCTGACATGATCCGTTCGTTTATTTGATAACTGTCTCATTAGTCGGCGGATCAGAATAGATATTATTTTGAGATCATGTGTGCTATCATATACCAGAACTCACGTCTCAGTGTAATCATGTCGTTACTGTCATTTGGCATACAATCATCTCCTATTTTTAGAAGAGCATTTGCATATTGACACTGCTCATAAATCATTGTGAAGTTGTACTCGCATAATTGTAGTAAGACAAAACTTTTTAACATGTACCCATAATACATATGTTTCATACAGGCATTTATTTCATCTTGCGGCGTACCCCTTTTGCTTTTTTTGTGTTTAAATCCCGCCGGATACTTTTCCTTCGGATTTTTTCATGAAGAAAATTATTTGAATAAACAAAAAATCATGTAAACAGATCGAATCCTAGTGAATAATAACGAATTTGTAGTAGCAAAATTCAACATCCGCATGCGGCACAGTCGTCTGCCCTCACATGTCTGCCCGTTCGGGTAAGCACACTTAAGCATATTATGATAACTCAGTAAATGTTACATCTGAATAGCTCTAATATTTTGTCTCCTGTCCCAAACTCATGAAGCATTTTCGCAAACCTTGCATCATCATCATCAGCCTATCGCAGTCCACTGCTGGACATAGGCCTTGCCTTGCCTTTCCTTCACAAACCTTGCATATTTCCAAACAAACTTTCATCCCCTATTGCTATTTTACCTTGATCTTAAAATTTTATTTATTTTATTATAAATTTAATTATTATCTTATTATTTTATGGAAGCCTTTATGGATAGCCTTCCTCGATAAATGGGCTATCTAACACTGAAATAAGTTTTCAAATTGGACCAGTAGTTCCTGAGATTAGCGCGTTCAAACAAATAAACAAACTCTTCAGCTTTATATATTAGTATAGATGTGTTTATTATACTCTTCTAAGATCTAATACTCATAATTAACAACACAATTATTTAGATAAAGATTAATATTACGCATTATGTTGATAAAAACTCTTTGGCAAATAACTCATTATTAGGTACCAACTCTTAGCGTCTTATACTCGTGATAACTTCTAAACGAAATGTCGGATTGGGATGAAACAAAAAGTATTTTACTTCTACATAAATACCCTTGATAACATAAAGCTTAATTTGGATAAGGATTAATATTACGATACACATTTAACGTAGTTTCTTTCTTCAGACGATTTAATAATTTTTTCGAACACAAAAGCGGTTATTGTGACTAAACCATGATAGTTAGATATATGCTCTCGCGGACTTTTTTGTAGATCTTAATGGGCCCTACAAACCCGTAATACATTATTTTGTTCTATTGTCAATAGTCTTTGCAGCGCACGCAAAAATAGGTTTTCGATTTCATACCTTGGGTTAGAAAACAGCAATTTTCTTACGGATCCCTAATTTTTTTGAAAATAAAATATAGCCTATAGCCTTCCTCGATAAATGGACTATCCAACACTGAAAGAATTTTTCAAATCGGACCAGTAGTTCCTGAGATTAGCGCGTTCAAACAAACAAACAAACAAACTCTGCAGCTTTATAATATTAGTATAGATAGATCAAATAATGTTTTTAGGTGCAGATTTGTTAAGTGCTCATTGTCTTTGAGTATCTGAGTATAAATGAAATGGAATGATATTCATTTGTCAGTAAATCTTTTTAGATATTTTTACACGTTGGACTTTACAAATAGAAGAAGCCGGCCTATAGTGTAACTAATGGATAAATACTATAAATAAATAAATATTTCGGACATCTGACACACAACGCCATCTAGTCCTCAACTAAGTAGAGCTTGTACCATGGTTACTAGACAACTGACATAAATACATTTAAACTTTTAACACCCAAACTTCAAAACCAATATTTGTAGATCATACAAACATTTGGTCCCACCCAGGAACCGATACCGAGACCTCAAGCACAGCAGTCGCATATACTACCACTGCGCCACCGAGGCAGTCAAATGTACAGATAAATTAATAATAATATTGTACATTTAAACGTGTACAGCCCAGTTGCAGTTGTCTGGCGCTCATAGCCCAGTGATTAGAAACAATCACCGAGGGTAAGCAACGACGGCGCGGTCAGTACCTAGATGGGTGACCGCTAATGGCATGTTACCATGACCGTCTCCGTGATTCGGAGGTCACGTTAAGCAGTCGGCCCCGTTTATTATCATAGGATAACAGTCGTTAAGCTTAGTTGGAGGCCTTTGGGCGGCTTAAAACATCCAACGGCAAGATTACGTAGCCACAACGTTGTGTTGCCAGTCCCCAACTCGCACTCGGCCAGCTTGGGACGTATGGCCTTAACCCTCTCCTGAGAGGAGACCCGAGCTCATCAGTGGGACGTTATGGGTTGTTGATGAAACGTGTACAGTTCTTCGAATCTGTCTGGTGATGAATTAAGAATACGAATATGGAACGAATTGTCACCACCCCTGCTTATTACTCCTTTTGTGTCGTGAGAACCGATTACATAGCTCGGCAATTAGAAGGAAAACTAGCAACGAACTCAATACCAACCCGTCAAGCCAGCGTGGTATAGTCGACCTAAATTTTCTTTCCAAGCATGGGCTTAGAAAGAAGATTTAGAAAGTCTAGCAGTGAATTATTAAACATGTCATTTAATAAAAAAATATGAAATATTTCGAAATTTCAGCTAGTTTCCGAAATTTTTAAATTTTAAAACTTATAATATTAATAAACATAGATAGATTGGGTATAAAGATGGATGTCTAAGATCCAAACTATTCTGTTCAAGCTAACTAACATTCATATACAAAACTAGTTGTTGCCCGCGGCTCCGCCCGCGTGTATGTCTGTTATCGCGGCAAATAGTAGCCTATGTGTTATTCTGATGTTTAAGCTATGTTACTGTAAAGTTTCATCCAAATCCGTTCAGTAGTTTTTGCGTGAAAGAGTAACAAACATCCATCCATACTTACAAACTTTCGCGTTTATAATATTAGTAGGATATCAACCTATTTTTTTAAACTTATTTGGTTTTCATTAATTGAATACTCGTTAATTAAAAGTATCGATAACATATTTTGTACAAAATGTCAACGTGCATGGTACTGTAATTAACAATGTACTTAATTACTAACAGATGTTTCTCCAAGTCTATCTGCAGACATAATAATACTCTGAGAAACTGGTTGGCTGTTTGTTCGTGTAATAAATAATATTGTTGTTTTTAATACTACGAGGGCATATCGACTTGTATGTATGTCACGTATACTAACAACGTATATTGATATCATTTCGAAGAATATAAACCTGAAGATATCAGAAAGATATCTTTGTTGTCACCTGTTTGACCTAAGTGTGAAGATGTTCTCGGTGGCTTCCCTTTGGGCATCTCGAGTCCCCAGACATAGAGACACATCAGTGATAGTAGAACACGTCGTGGTTTTAGTCAGCTCGAGTCCGACGTTCTACTTCACCATTAGCTTTGGCGAAAGGGATATAATAAATTTAAGGTATGATACGACGCTACTTAAAGATCTCGCCCGAATCGAAAAGAAAATGAATGGTTTTTCGTTTGATCCAATTACCTTTGACACCGTATCACCTATTTACGGTGATGAGTTTTAATAAACTGTATATTTCAATACATCATTTGCTTTAAATTTGAGTCCTAGGAACCTTAGTCTAGTTCCTAGACTAATTAAAATATACCCTTCTAAATAAAAACACTCATTAATGACGAAGGCCTATGGTTCGGTCAAGTTTGCAGTCCGTCTTCCAAATGTTACATTTTTTTTATGTATGACAAAATGCCCTGCCCTGCCAAAATGACTCTACTCTGCCTGATGGAAAGCATAAGCAGAATCCAAGAGTGGTGGTCACCATACTCATTGCGAATGCAGACAATGTAACAATGCAGCATGGTGACTCACACTATGGCGGCCTAGTGATGCTTCTGCATCATTGGGCCTCCGTTATTGCACTCGCCAACGAAATACGACAGCACGAATGCTGTCATTTTACGTTGATCTTCTGTGCGAGGGTAGTACCGCCCCGGTCGAGCTGGCCCATTCGTGCTGAAATCAGCGTGGCTCTACTACCTAAAAGGTATATATATTTTTTATGTTTGGCCCGCCAAAATATCTCTACTCTGCCTGATGGAAAGCATAAGCAAAATCCAGGAGTGGTGGTCACCATACTCATTGCGAATGCAGACAATGCAGCATGGCGACCCATACCATGGCGGCCTAGTGATGCTTCTCCATCTTTTAGTCTAGTCAACAAGTATGGAACTTGTTGACTAGACTATTTGGGCCTCCGGTCTCGCACTCACCATCGAAACACGACAGCAGGAACGCTGTCATTTTACGTTGATTTTCTGTGCGAGGGTAGTACCGCCCCGGTCGAGCCGGCCCGTTCGTGCTGAAATCAGCGTGGCTCTACTACCTTTGACCAGCAGTAGACGTCCTTCAGCGATGATGATGAAGCATCTGTAGGGCACTCACGACAGATGCTCTTGATAAGAACTAGTGTTACCTTATTAATATTCATAGCCATATAAAATGAAACCAGTTCTTGTATTCCAAATGCAATTAACACGGGATAATTTAGTTTTTAATTCATTATGCGTTTTTACTAAAACACTAATGAAGTATAGAATTTTAATTTAATTAAAAGTCGTGTAGTCAGCTGTTTTATAAGAATTTGTTTCATTAATATTTTTTGAAACCGCTACGTAGTATAAGACCTGTTGTAAGACTTATTTGTATTTGCCTTGTGATCTAGTAATTATACACTGGAATGCAAAGAAAGCGATTGCCGGTATGATTCCTATTCAAAATTGTGTTATGTGTGCGATAATTTTGTTTTATGATTGGATATAATTTATCAATATAAAAAAAAACAGAGAACATAGAATTTTTGATTACCATGGTACAGACATTTAAAATTTGGCTTGATTTCTGTGACAGATGGCCATGAAACCGACGAAAGAACTTTGTATTATACTAAATGATATGCACTGGGCACTGTCTTCATAACAAATAACGGCCTCACTGTGTCATCTGACATACGCATTGACTGGAATGATAGTCGCATAATTGCAAAAACTACACAAATTATACCTTAGCCGTTAGCCTTATGTATTTATGTAAACAGAGAGCTATTATCCAATTATACGACTGTTACCTGTCTGTCACAGATAAAAGTCTAACATGCACTTGTAAGAACGAAGAAGTTGCCTGGATACACACAACAACACAGTCACAACTCCCGCATTAGGAATAAATCCCGTCTCTAGGGGAACTTAACAAACATACATAAAATGAACATAAAGAACACCCAGACTCAGAACAACGATTTGTGGATCACACAAAGTGTTTTCCCATGTGAGGTTTGAACCCATAACACTCGGCACAGTAGGAAACGGCGTGGCGCCCGTTTAAACCAGTACGCCATCCGCGCAATCATGCAATTTTCTAGATATCTACAGTGCCTGTTCCAACTTTGTTTTTTATGTTTCAAAGTGCTGCCTTTTGGACATTAGCTCATCATTTTTTGCAATCTTTTTAAATTTAACTAATCTAAGAATATTTTAAAATGCACAATCCGGCGCTGCTGCTGCTTCTGCGGAAAGCCTCAAACGGCGTAAGTACCAAAATTTAATAGGTAATTACATTTTTGAACCGTTTGGGGTAGAGACACTAGGTTCATGGGGTCCGAGTGCTCGCGCTATGTTTAAACAACTAGCCAAGCAACTGATTGACGCTTCTCGCGACCAGAAGGCCGGCCTTTTTCTAGCACAGAGAATCAGCATTGCCATTCAACGTGGTAATGCTGCCAGTCTTTTGGGAACGCTACCAGTAGGCGAAGATGTGGAGTTTTTTGACGCTTGTATGTAAATATTGTTATTTTTTTTATAAATTATGGTTATGTACATAGGTTTCTATATTATGTAATAAAGCTCTCATAACTAAATTTATGCAATGTAATGTAGTATAATAATTAATGAAATATAGTAGTTATAATCACAATCCGACCCGCGAAACTTCGTTTGTTTCTTTCAAAAAGTTTTTTTTTTATGTTTGTTACCTCATAACTTTCGACTAGGTGAACCGATTTTGTTAATTATTCTATTTGAAAACTGGTGCTTCCTTCCCGTTTAGTCCCATTTTAATTTGGTCCAGTTCTTGAAGTAGGTTTTTTTGTTAAAATTTTAGCATCATTTTTCATTTATACTCAGCTCATATTGTTTTTTTGTTACTTTATAGTATTTCTCACTAATCTGGCTATCCAATACTACAATTACTTTTTTTCTAACCATCATTTCTTGAGATTTAAACCAAACGAACATAAAAACTGTGTTTTTTTAATAAAACTTTATTTTTTAGAGATGTCGTATCTAAGGCAATAGATAGAAATGTTTTTCATTTATGTCATAGATTGTAATGTCTCTTACGAGATACAACAGTTAATTTTTTAATAATTCTTAGATTCTTATTAGTTTTCTCTTTTCTCATATTATTTCCTTAGTGTGAACACGAACTATTATGAAATTTACCAATGATATATAGTAATAAATGTATTCTTTCTTTCTATAATCTAAGGATAAAAAGCCTCCACATAATAACCTGAGTTCCCTTTAAAAAGTAAATAACTTTTAAACGACTCAACCGATTTTCATGAAACATGTCTAAGAACACTCGCACGTAACTCACCTTTCATACAAAAAAAAACTAAATTGAAATCGCTTCATCCGTTCGCGAGCTGCGGTGCAGACAAACAGACAGACACGTCAAACTTATATTTGCATGGGGGGTTAAAAATAAATTTCATTACTCATTTTAAGTCTTTTAACAAATGTGCAATAGAGTCGTATACCCATTTTGTTATTTTAAAGCAATCAATTCATAGCTCGACCAACCGAAAACTTCATTAGCACAGAAAGCAATCAATCAACTACACATTTTCGCATAAACTATTCGCCTAAAGAATCACTGATAAATCTCCGAACTCTACTCCGTTGTTAAACAACAATTTATTGTTAATAATCGATTTTTGATGAACCCCTTCACTGATTTTAGTACTATTACCTTCTCAAATCTAGCCTCCACTTACTAATTTACCTTTGTTTCTTGTTTTTATTCCATGAAACCCATTTAAAAATGGTTAAAATGTAATTATTTGTAACGATGTCTGTATTGGGAGGCATGCTGCCCTAAGGCAATGCGTTAATGGCAATACCTTCTTATTAAATTGCAATACATCACCGTGTAGAGAATAGTCGTGCTTAACTTTACGTGCTTACTTTGTTGCAAAATTGCCATCAGACTAATGAGGGTAATGAGTTGTCTGGGCAATTCAAGGTAACCCTACTGTAAACTATGGTATTTAGTATTGTGGTATTGTAGTAATGTGGACTTAATTGGTCCTCTTAGTTTAAGAGTTGTAAAGTTATTTACTGGTTTAGTTGTCTAGTGGTTAGTGACCTTGACTGCTATGCTAGAGGGTTCAGTCCTGAAAATCAAATAGTTGTGTCAGGAACACGGTTTTTTTTCTGCATCTGAGTGTACTCTATCCATTAGTAGCGAACCGGCCTGTGCCGAATGTCTTTGAATTTCTCTACATGCGTATACATACACATCTAACTTTCCTCCTCAATCATTTCATTTATTACTAAATTGCATTCAAATCCGTTGAGTAGTTCAAAAAATTTCCGATTTCATTTCCTACTATGCAAAGATTTAATGTAAAAAGATGGAGGTATCTTTATCAGCAGCTTTGTTTTCATAATACAGGTCCTGCCTAATTTAGGATATAGGTGGCTGTGTGTGAGATATGTGACAATACTATATTAACTTATGCTGATCTAAAAAATTTTAGTGTATTCAGTTCAAAGTAAATTTAACTGTATGTTTAAATTTCAATGACTTTAAATTAACCTACAGTGTAAAGGCGATGGCTTCAGGTCAATAAAATAAATCTTCGTTAAATTATATCGCCATTAAACTGCACATTAAGTGCAAAGTGCTTTTGGAATACATCCAAAAAACCTTGTATAAATACGCACTCCTTTTATTTAGATTGAAACAAGAATATATCACTCAGAGTGCGAAGTGCAATTTTTATAATTACTGTTTTGTTCAATTCACCTACTCTTATATTAAAAAAAATATAGGTATACTACTTCACAGAATTGTGCTCGGTGCAAACTCCACCATCCCATCACGTTTCAAACTGCTCAATGGTTGCAGGTTGCAGCGCCCTTGTCGATATAACTGACTCACTTAATTCCGGAAAATCATACTAAATACCTTTTAAAAAGTACTTTATCCGCGTTCTGTCTGTGTTTGCCAAAACTTGTATTGAATTTCATATGACAATATTGTTGTTTATGGTGCCGTGGTGGTTACTTAAAAGTTATTGTTTCAGTACGCCAATTCATATTTATTGTAAAAAGACTTTTAGTTTTACAGTGTATTTAAGTTGGTGAGTCAATTAAATAAATAAATATACTCATTGCACCATCAACTACTTTTGTCTCTGGGAAATATTTTGATTCATTATAAGGTGCCTGGAAGAAATTGCTTTTGGCAATAAGGCCACCCTTTGTATAACGTACACCTGACATTTAATGTACTCTCTTGAAACTCTGTAATACGGTACACGAATAAAAAGTTAGCTATCTATCTATCTACTTATAGTGATGCCTTCGAGAACTTTAAATTCCCTTAAATTACCCTACTGGGTGAGTCATGCATGCCCCTGAAATAGGCGGAATCTTAGAACAGTTTCTGTTATGACATCTGACCTCCCATTTCACATTGAAATGTTCACTAATTTTTAATTCTAAAATTCATAGCTTAATGATAAAATATTACGATTAATTGGAGGAGCAAGCAATTTATTTCCATACCTAAAATTCCATAGTACGGGTCGTAATGGTTAAAGTGACTATCATAATGATAACTCACTGTGGATAAAAAGTGGTAAAATTCCAGTAGGTATTTAAAGAAATAATGATTGCGAATGTTGTTCGACTCACATCACGCCTGAACACTTAACCATTTCTAAAAATGAAATAAAAACTCGCCGTTTACAAATTGCACTGTACGTAAGTTCTCGAGAAATATTTTGAGAACTTATCTGTTTTTGCTAAGAAACATTTAAATTCATCAAATCTGTGTACAGGTTATTGTTTTACACTAAAAGTACATTCCTTTGTTAGTAGTAAGGACTCTTACTTCTTCAGGACTTCTTTTTATGACTTCTCCCAAACAAGACGACATCATGTGAACCTCTTCAACATTGAATAAAGCGAAGGCCGCTGTAGAAATTTCATCAATACTAAAGTCAGCATTGGGTTTCGGTAACACACGGCTGTTAAATTAGACGTGGTGATTAAATAAATAAGAAATAGGATTCAATCCAGATACAACGGGAACATATTGGAAACATATTAAAACTCATCCGGGATTTCTTCTAACCATGAAAAATGTTTGTAGTTCGCACTTTTCTTACCTCAAGTTAAAATTACGTTACGTTACTGACTGACACAAATTCGTTTTCGTCTCCAAAAAGGCATTTTCCCTCGTTTTTGTAGGTCTTTTTTTTATGCTCTGCTCCTATTGATCATTATGTGATGTTATGAAACTAAATAGGTACTTTCACGGTACCTGGACTATCCAATATTGAAATAATTTTTCAATTTTAAATGTTTCTGAAATGAGTATATTCAATTAAATAAACAGTCTTCAGCATTACCAAACTAGCTTAGATTATCTAAGCTAGTTTGCATATCTAAGTTGGATATTCATACAACAGGAATACGTTAGCAATATTTCGAAGAAGTTCAAAACTAAAATCAATCATACTTTAAGAATCGATTATTCAAATTCCATTTCGTAGTTTGAAATAGAGCTGTCTCGATTTCTCTCGTGAATCATCAGAAAAGCGAGGGGTTAAAACAAATAAAAAATGTCTCTGGTTGTGTGGCAAATAATGGATAGCGTAATTTGAGCCTATGGGACGGTTCTCCCGTTACTGCTCAGTACGACAGCCTGAGGGCATGACTCTATAGGCTTTAGGTTACGATGATTCAGATGTTATTTTCGTTTTAGCCTTACTGCGATTGGAATTTGATAGGAAATTTCATAAGCTTAGACAATAAAAAATCATGTTTCATACATATTCAGTGATAAAGATCAAACAAAAACAAAAATATGTACACATCTTGCATAACAAGGAGCGACTACCCTTATTAATTTTTATCCTCGAATAAGTCGATGGTATAATTGAATATTTTGCTTTACCTGTACTTATATGACTTGCATTTTGTATATTGCATCGAACTCATGGCATTTATCTTTGAAAAATAGTGGTTGTAAGTCGTACATTTTAGTTAAATGGGGTAGAACGAATGACGTGTTTAAATGAAGAACGAATCAATATTCCGTTTTAGTCAACGCTCAGCCAGTTCCCTACACCTTACCATGAAATTTTGTTTTTAAATACTAAGTTCTGGTATGGATTTTTAAATTTGTAAGGCATATAGTTCACTTTAGTGTACCACGAGTTTTTAATACAGAAATATCACTTACATAAACTGGCGATCTGGCAATGACTTCCATTTGGTTAATTCTTTTAGATTATACTAAGTGATGTAAAAAGCTCATGTGTGATTAAAAAACTTTATTGACGGATTCCTGGCCCAAATTATGCTTCTGAATCCTTAAAAATGCTTCGACTACATACACGTGGCTACTGATTTCCTTATCATATTTCTTTTTTGTGTCTCGTATTTGTTATTCAAACAATATATCTACCAACTTGTATTGTTTTCTTGTATCTGGACTGTTGATAATGCGGACTGCTCGCCGCTGCAACCGGTCGAGAGCATTAAGCAAATACTGCGCGGATTCATCACAAAGATAAGAACAGTGAACCTGGGTCTTATAAAGAAGACAGTAATACTGGGGCGTGAAGAACCGTCTCACCCTGTTCAGTACTCCAAGTTTCCGCGAGGCCGCCTTAGTGATGCTCTCGATGTACTTCCGCGGGTTGAGGTCCCGGTAAATATCCATGCGCATGACACCAAGCTTATCCCGTAGTGGTAGTAGTAATTATTAAGTATATGGTATAATGTTTTTTTATGTATGTATATGTATGACCCGCCAAAATGACTCTACTCTGCCTGATGGAAAGCATAAGCAAAATCCAAGAGTGGTGGTCACCATACTCATTACGAATGCAGACAATGCAGTATGGCGACCCACACCATGTTGACAACTGATTGTACTTACTAGCTAAATTATTGAAGTCTGTGTATCTATTATGTGTTATGTACTACAATTACTTTGAGAAATAAATTTATTATTATTATTACTTATTACCATGGCGGCCTAGTGATTCTTCTGCATCTTTTAGTCTAGTCAACAAGTATGGAACTTGTTATTTATTATTTATTTATTTATTTATATCAACTACTCGCTACACTTACAGTTACCCAATACGTGTAGCGAGCCATTACAACATTGTTGTTACAAATATGATAATTAATGATAAGATTTCATTAGCAATTCACACTCACTGTCGTCCGATTCCAAGCCAGGCAAAGCCCGCACTAAGGGAATCAGACAACTGACAAACACATTTCAAACATATACATATTATAGGTAAATTACACCCAGACGCAGAACTAACGATCGTATAATTGACTTGTTGACTAGACTATTTAAGCCTCCGGTCTCGCACTCACCAACGAAACACGACAACACGAACGCTGTCATTTTACGTCGATTTTCTGGGCGAGGGTAGTACCGCCCCGGTCGATTATTTGTAATTTCATATATTTTATTTTGTATTTAGTATTTTGTAAATTCATAAATATATACACACATATGTAATAAATTGTGCATACCTATATATATTCGTATTATATCCTCAACATTTTATCGAAGATCAACGGTATTTAATAGTCCACTACTGGATATGACCCTCTGCTTAAATATAAGTTTTGGATACTACACACTTCGAACCATACAAATAAATAGCATCATTCTCGAAAATATTACTTAACGCTTTCTAGATCTCAATTATAATATAGCCTGTACTAAGAGCTCTCGAATATATAACTATCCTACTAATATTAAAAACGCGAAAGTTTGTAAGTATGGATGGATGGATGGATGGATTTTTGTGACTCTTTCACGCAAAACCTACCCGATTTGGATGAAACTTTACAGTAATACAGCTTATACATCAGAATAACACATAGGCTACTAATTGCAGCGACAACCGACATACACGCGAGCGGAGCCGCGGGCAACAACTAGTTACTTATAAAATATTCCAATATGACACGATTTATCATAACTATCTTCAGAAATCAGTGCCGTTATTTTTATTGCAATTTTAATGGGTTTCTCTTCAAAAAGAGATGTAAATTTAGGAAATTATAGTTCTTCACTGTTTTCTTTTATGACTTAAAATAAAATATTTCAGTATTTTAAATTATGACTATTTCGTGACCGTCCATGCTAATGGCATAAACATCTGTAGATTTCTAAGTTAATGATGAAAGGGTACCTATCAATACAAGACAAATATTTTTTTACAATTATATTTTTTGTACCTAAATGATATTTTTGGACTAGTCTAGAAATTGAAATCAGACGACTTCAATTTTCAGATGACGACGAAATGAAAACCATACATTTTTGTAATATTTATTCGTTTTTTTTAAGATGTTTCCCACACTAGGAATATATTCTGTGTGTCGGCACAAAAATACATAAAATGAGTACAAAAAACCCCAGACTCAGAACAACAATTTGTGTACTCACAAAGTGTTCTTCCATATGGGGATCGAACGACATCTGCCATCATCGTCACAGTTTAAACTAAGTAAATTAATTAAATACACAGGAAATACACCTACTAAGTGCAGACAATATCGGCCAGACACGAAAATTCGTTAGTGTACAAGTCCTGAAGGGTGTTAGACCGCACCCGAATCACCGTCACCAGTGGGTATGATTGAAAAGCGAAAGGTGAGACGCGACGCACTGGGGGATAGAGTTACATTAGCTTATAGTATATGTAAATGTTTTCGATAAAACTATAGGAACAATAATTAATATATTAATACGTTAAGCAAAAAAATGTACCATTTTTCACGAAAATTATGAGAACAGAGGAGAATGAAAGTTTGCACTGATAAACATTACTTGGATGAGTAATGCAGAGACCTAAAAAAGTAAAAAAACAATTAAAAATATGGTCGAATTTCGACCGCTGTGGGACCACTTGTAAAAATAAACAAGTCTACTTCTGCTAAATGTTTGCACTCAACCATGGCTACAAAGAAAGACAGACAACTACAAATAAATACTAACTTAATAAAATTATTACCCAATATCGTGCTTGGCCTAATAGGCACGATTTGACATGTTGCAAATCGCCAAATAGTTTGGACATACCAACGACCTCAAATTTTCATTCTCTTGAAGAAAAAATATGCAACTTTTTAATTCATGGATATTGATAGATCTTGAATTCATGGACAGTACCACCGTTGAGATATCTCGTTTTCATTAAAAAAAGAATCTTCAAAATCGGTTCATAAACGACGAAGTTATCCGAGAACACACATAAAAAAAACATATACGGTCGAATTGAGAACCTCCTCCTTTTTTGAAGTCGGTTAAAAAAAGGCTGTTCTCAATTCGAATGTTTATTTAATTTAATAATTTCTTTATTGTTAAACTGATTTTATAGTTATTATTAGGGATTGGCCGTACTTAATGTTCCAGAAAAAATATAATTTTTGTGAAAAATTAAGACCTAAAATATATTATATTATAATCAAAAATAATTGACAACTTTTTTTTCTATAGAATCTCTAAGTAGAGCTTCTGTTCTTTTAGAATATGAAGCATATATTACAGTTACAATTAAAAAAAAAATCCCATTTTGAGATGTTAATACACACTAATTACAAGTTAATTATGATTGATATCTGAAATTATAGCAAAGAAGGAAATAAGTATTCAGCATTTATTGTATTACTCCATATTGTCTCGTGGATCTTCAAGGTAGTAGAGCCACGCTGATTTCAGCACGAACGAGCTCAACCGAGGCGGTACTATCCTGCCTCGCACAGAAGATCAATGTAAAATGTCAGTGTATGTGCTGTCATGTTTCGTTGGCGAGTGCGAGACTGAAGTCTAGTGATGCTTCTGCATAAGCATCAGTTGGCGGCCATGTTGTTTGACACCATGATGCATTGTTGCATTGCCTGCATTCGCAATGAGTATGGTGACCACTACTCTTGGATTCTGCTTATGCTTTCCATCAGGTAGTGTAGAGTCATTTTGGCAGGGCCATATATGAGAAAAAAATATCAATCAGTAACTAAAACTTACAGTTTATGCAATATGAAAATAAATAAATTCTAAGCTAGATAACGCATAACTAAGGACTACTCAAAAATATTACATAAGTTTATCTAACAATGTTACATATACTACATAATCCGAGATAATCCGTCGGGCGCGGGCGGCTCGTTGCACGCTGCCCGCCGCTCGTTGCACTAATCGATTTCACGTCTATTTCAATTAGCCGCATTATACTAAGCCTGCAGCCTATTTAATATAAACACAGCGCTTAATTCATTTACATTAGGGTTCCTGGGTTACTGAGTTAAGATTATTAGTGGTTAGTTGTGAATTTAGGTAGCTAAGATTAGTTAAGTTTTTGATGTTTAACTAACAGTATTATGGGGTGTAACACTACAAATATTTATGTGAAGATGATGTTATTGTTTAGAGAGGCACAGATAAGTTAAATGACTCAACAAAAGAATGATCGTGATATTAATTATTTATTAGCAGTAGTTGCATGCTAAAAACTTATCTTAAATTACAGTCTTTGTCCTACGAGCGGGTCGATAGTTTGACTGGAGGATTGAGTCTGCGTACATTTTTTAATAATAATGTTATCCCTTCAAGCGTGACGCCATTTTTGTCAAATACACATGTATAGTTGTCATATTATTGATAAACCATAGATACGAACGAGAATAGATATCAATCTATACATATTTGAATGTTAGTTGGTTTTGAGTACGTTCCAAAAACTTAAAAAAACACCTGTACGCTCAAATTTTGACATGAAACAAACGACTTCGACAATTATTTATATATTTGTTACTTCATTTTTGTGAATTCCATAGACTGGGTAACTAATGTAACTATAGCTAATTTTATGTATATGTCACGGTAAGATTGTAAAAGCCGTTAGATTATAATCTACCTAGCGAAATTGTAAACTTTCGATAGATTGTCAACTGTGATAAACTGCTTACGCGCGTCAAATTGTCAACTGTCCCTGATTGGTCGGTTTTACAGTAGGCAGTTTAATTGCCCCAGAGTTAGATTAGGTTATAACTTCTTTGATTAATCACAAATTCATTTTATGTAACTAACAACAATTTTATAAAACTAATTCAAAAGCTGTGAGGTATTTTCAACATGAAATCAATTTACAATCACAAAAATATTTTACATTAAGCAACAAACAAATATGGTGGCTCGGGACATTTATTATGTCGTTCAACCAATCAGCGCGCGACTTGCGATTCGTTGCATACCATTTCACAATCTTCCGACTGTTTGCAATCTCGCGAGATAGATTACAATCTAACGGTGTTTACAATCTTATGGTGACATATATACAAATACTGTAAATTATGTTAACAAACTTAATGCACATGTATTCTAAATTTAAAAAATAAAATATATCGTGAAGATCGGATAAATGAAACGGAATCTATTTTGTTTATTAAGTTTAATGAAATAAAAAAATTAACTTTCATGTAATAAGTAGCTTTATTAATAACTCATTTTATTTATAACGTATAAACACGATAAGCGTTCAATAGCTATATTTAGCTGATATGAAAAGGCTATTCAATGTTCAAAGTTACAAGGACGGGCTTTAATGCGACGCATCCAGTGGGTCGAGTGTCATGTTGAAATTCGATACATCACACTTTATAAAGTATCTTTCATTTTGTAACTAGCAACGATACAGTTTTTTTCCTTTTTTTTTAAAACGACAACTCTCGCACTAGGAAGATTCCTATGTCGCGGGGGACTTTATTAACAAAAATGAACCGGAAATAAAGGACACTCAGAATAACAATTTGAGGATCACACAAACTCACGGTGCCGAGACGTTGACACTGACTCTAGGGTTAATCAAAGCTCAAAGGCGCTCAGCGTGCCATGGAAAGAGCTATGCTTGGAGTCTCTCTGAAGGACACAATTCGTAACGAAGTAATCCGTCAGAGAATCAAAGTGACCGACATAGTTTTGAAAGTTGGTAGGATGTGGCAATGGGCTGGTCACATATGTCGCATAACAGACAACCGCTGAAGTAAGCGTGTTTAAGAGTGGAGACCGCGTCTTGGCAAACGTAGTGTGGGACGCTCTCTGGCCAGATGGCGGGACGACTTACGGAAGAGGGCTGGCAGCGACTGGATGCAAAAAGCAACAGACCAGGCCCTTTGGTGTTCCTTGGGAGAGGCCTATGTCCAGCAGTGGACTGTAACGGGCTGATAATAGATCACACAAAGTGTTGTCACATATGGGATTTGAACTACTTTGAACCCACAATACTCCTAGTAGAAGAAGACTCCACTACGCCATTCATGCAGTCATTTGTCACCACATAGATCCTATCTTGGGACATTGGAGGGAAACAGCAATATAATACAGTATTAGTGTCAAAACGAATGCTTCTAGTTAGGTTTCTATCGGTGAATAAAGTCGGTACCATTCGTCTTCAGTACCAAAAAAATGCACTACCTAAAGATGATGCATTTTGTTTGTAACTGTTGAAAGATTTTCATTTTTAATATATTTTTAAATATCAGAATGCTTATAATGGATTGTAACAGCAAAAAGCACTTTCAGTGAATTATCTTACGATTAAATCCATACTTATAATAGAAACTCGAAAATGACTCTGTATATCTGTCTTTCGCAGCTTGCCGCAATTTCAGCAATTTCAATGAAATTTTTTAAAGAGATATTTCGATTCTCGAGGAAGAGCATAGGCTACTTTTACCGAGATAACCGATGTACAAAAGCTAGTAAATATAAACATTTATAGTACAATAACCCATAAACTACAAAATAAAACACGCACTGTTCAAGTTCACTAAAGTGTTTGTAATATAGATAAAAACAACTATTCAGTTCCATTCCCATTGCAACTGGTCCCATCAACTCCACCGTCTTTAGCCATCACAATGATCAAAACACCATGACTCAACCCTATTAACATAAAGCAAAACCATTTAAACAATAACCATTTCCTTCATCAGCTCGAGATACTCTTAATATTCAAGAAACCTGTTGTAAGAAATAAACTCCGGCAGCCGTTAATATATTAATATGTGGATACTTACATTTAAATTTCGAAACGCAATCTCGATGCGTGGATGCAGTCTTCACATTGCATCCAGTAGTCGATTTTTCAGTGTTCAGCACTAAGGCAGTTGTCGATAAATTTCTTCGACTAAATAATGTTTTGACATCACTAATAATTCAAAATGTGAGTTGGCAAGTGCTAAGTCCGCTACCTGTTCAGTACAGGTGAAGACAAAAGTAAAAACTATTTATTTTGTTGATATTTTATGAAGTAGATTCAAGTGTAACATTTGTTGCTGAATTATTTTGGATAAGCACTTATAAATATTATAAACTAGCATTGCACCGCGGCGTTGCCCCCGGTTGTTGTACCTTGGGTAACACCAAGGGCCTCAGCTAGTATACATACGTATATGATAATTCTACTACTTAAATACCATTTGAAATCCTTCTGCCATAATTATTTTAACTTTAATAACATTGGACTTTCATACAAATTACCATCCCCCGTTTTAACCCCAGAATGGGGTGGATTTCTAAAGATACATTATTAGTACACCTTCACACCATCTATAGAGCATACATTTTAAATTGCAAGTCTCTTACTTCAAAAACATAGGACTTTCATACAAACTTCCAACTCCCGTTTTACCCCCTTAGGGGTGGAGTTTCGTAAAATCCGTTCTTAGCGGATGTCTACACGCTAAGAATGGACCTATATAAGGTACCTATCTGCCAAATTTCAAGTTTGTAGGTGTTATAGTTTTTGAGTTTTCGTGATTAATAAGTGAGTGGTATTTCGCTTTTATATAAAGAGATAGGGACATAAAATCCTGGAAGATGTTACACAAATTTACATCGAACCTTTTTACTTAATTCTGAATGCATTTTTATGTTTTCTTATAACATGACGTCACCATATTATATCAACAGCCTTTAACAATCCAACGCTGGGCGAAGGCTTAAGAGGTTTCGGCCTACTATACAACGCCGAAAAATGACATCCTTGTTTTAATTTCTTAAACATAATAATCACAAATTTCAACAAAAAGAAAAAAACCGACTTCAAGAACTGGACCTAATTGAAATGGGACCACACGGGAAGCACCAGGTTTCAAATAAAAAAAGAATCATCAAAATCGGTTCACCCAGTCAAAAGTTATGAGGTAACAAATAAAAAAAAAACAGTCGAATTGATAACCTCATCCTTTTTTGAAGTCGGTTAAAAAGTATATAGGTTTAAATATTTCCAACAATTCTAAAAGTCACTTGGAGTTTCGTTGTAGTTGACATTTAACAAATGGTACATATATAGTAATTGTAATACATATCTGGTTCAGATAATAATTACCATGCAGACATTCATCATTTTAAAGAGCAATTTTAATTACAGTTTTTAAGATTCAAAAATAAAATATGACATACTAGTTTTTACTTGAGTCTCCGCCCGCGTGAATGTCGGTTATCGCGGTAAATAGTAGCCTGTGTTATTCTGATATATAAGCTATAATACTGTAAAGTTTCATCCAAATCCGTTCAGTAGTTTTTGCATGAAAGAGAAACATCCATCCATTCATCCTTACTTACAAACTATCGCGTTTACAATATTAGTAGGATTCATACAGTGACTGTATCATTTTCTCAGTCTAGCAACAATGTATTAAGTTTAGTTGTGACTTATGAAAGCTCATCATCTCGGCCAAAATACATCCACTGCTAGACATATATCTCACCCAAGATTCTCCACAATAATTGGTTCTGTGCTGCCTGCATCCAAAGGCTTCCGGCCACTTTCTCCATGTCGTCGGACCTTGTGGTGCCTACCAACGCTGCGTTTTACAGAACACGATTGCCACTCAAGAGCTTTATATTTATCGGTCATCGTTTCTGTGACTAATGTGCCCTGCCCACTGACATTTAAGTTTAGCAATTTTACGGGCAATATCGGTGACTTTGGTTCGTTTTTGGGTCTCCTCGTTCCTGCTTCGATCACGCAGAGAAACTCTGAGTTTTGAACCCTCTCCATTGGTTTGAGCGTTCTTATGAGGCCCACTGTGAGCGACCACATCACAGAGTACATAGAAACTCACATGCTTGCACTTAATATTCTTCTGAATCTTGCTTTTGTGTTTGAGTATAATTGAGAAGCGTATTACCGCTTCAGCTTTCGCTTTCAGAATAATCTGAAACAATGAAACAGTAATGCCCGTTTTCACCAACGTTCCCTAAATTTAAGGGACCTCTTAGAGAGAGTTAGGTAACCCTTAGCGATTTTTTTTTTTTATGATATAGGGGGCAAACGAGCAGACGTATTGCCTGATGGTAAGCGATTACCGCCGCCCATGGACACCCGCAACACCAGAGGCAAGTGCGTTGCCGGCCTTTTAAGAAGGAGTACGCTCTTTTCTTGAAGGTTTGAAGGTCGTATTGGTCCGGGAATACCGCAGGCGACAGTTCATTCCACAGTTTTGTTGTGCGAGGCAGAAAGTTCCTGGAAAAGCGCACAGTTGAGGACTGCCAACCATCTAAATCATGGGGATGAAACTTCTGTCGCGTAGGACGATGGCGGAAAGAGGCGGCAGGAATCAGTCCGAACAATTCCTCGGAGCACTCCCCATGATAAATGCGGTAGAAGATGCACAGCGAAGCTACATCTCTACGCAGCGCCAAAGAGTCTAGCCGAATTGAAAGTTCTTGGCAATCGACGACTCGGGTCGCTCTCCGTTGAATGCGGTCCAAAGGGAGGAGCTGGTATTGGGGTACCCCCGCCCAAAGATGGGGACAGTATTCCATGTGAGGCCGAACCTGGGCCTTATAAAGTATAAGGCGGTGGGCTGGAGTGAAATACTGTCTCGATCTGTTGAGCACACCAAGCTTTTTCGAGGCCAATTTGGCCTTACCCTTCAGGTGGCCACGAAACTGGACTTCGCTCGACATGTCGACACCAAGAATTCCAATATTGGCTGAGGCAGATAGTGGAGTGCCTTCGAAACGAGGACATACGACCCACGGAAGTTTTTAAGTGGTGAACGCGCAAATTTGTGTCTTTGTGGGGTTAAATTGGACTAAATTAAGTCTACCCCAATCTGAGACCTTCTCCAAAGAAGTCTCGACTTCAGACACAAGTTTTCCCGAGAAATATTGGCGCGGCCGGTGTAAAAAGCATTGCCGGTGCTGTCATCCGCATAACAATGAATGCCGCAATTTTGCAGCATGTCATTGATATGGAGGAGGAACAAAGTAGGCGATAGCACACAGCCTTGCGGGACACCAGCATTCACAGATATGGAATCAGAGCATTCACCGTCGACTACGACCTTAATGCTTCTATCTGCTGGAAAGCTAGTGACCCAATCGCATAATTTCTCGGGAAGCCCATAGGAAGGGAGCTTCGAAAGAAGCGCTTTGTGCCAGACCCGATCGAGGGCCTTCGCGATGTCCAAACTAACTGCCAAGGCTTCCCCCTTAGTCTCAATCGCCTGTGCCCAGCGTTGTGTCAGGTATACCAGAAGATCACCAGCCGATCGACCCTTACGGAAGCCGTACTGCTGGTCGCTAAGCAGATGATGATCTGCTAGATACCGTAGGAGTTGATAGTTGATGATGGACTCCATTATTTTCGAGAAGAGGGAAGTAATGGCTATCGGCCTGTAGTTGGACGGATTAGAGCGATCGCCTTTTTTTGGGATCGGGTGGACTAATGCTGCCTTCCATGTTGTCGGGACTACGCCAGAAGAGTAGGAGAGCCGAAAAAGACGCGTTAAGACCGGTGCCAACTCTGGAGCGCACATCTTCAACACTATAGGGGGGATTCCATCCGGGCCACTCGACTTATGGATATCCAGGGATACAAGTGCTATACGCACTGAGCGTTGGTGAAACTGGATATCCAGCATACGGCTCTCGCACCGCGGTATGGTAGGCGGCTCCTGTTCCCCGTCATCCAAGGTCGAGTTGGACGCAAAGTGTTTCGCCAGGAGATCGGCTTTCTCCTTTGCGTCATAGGCCAACGGATTATTTCCCAAGTGCAAAGGTGGAAGGGATGGCTTACAGAAATTCCCTTCGATAGCCTTGGCAAGAGACCAGAATGCTCGAGTCCCCGAAGGAAGACGCTCAAGCCTCTCGCCAATCCCAGCAATGTGCACCGACTTCGCCCTAGCTATGTCTCTTTTGAAGGACCTGGAGGCAAAGTTGTACTCCTTTTTTAGAGCGCTGGTGTTTTGATCCCGTACCGCCGCTGCGTCAGCCCAGGCTTGGTAAGCTTCCTGCTTCCTGCGAGAAGCTTTTTTGGAAGATGAACCAAACCAGGGCCGACACTTGCCACCAATGGGAACCACAGAGGATGGAATGAAAATCTCCATACCCTGTAGCACAACATCAGCAATAGAATCAGCAGCGGTGTTGGGATTATCCGGCGAGAAGCACAACTGTCACCAAGGGTAGGACGCAAAGAAGGACCGCATCCTATCCCAATCTGCTGACTTGTAGTGCCACACACGGCGACTGCGTGCAACTCGCGATCACGGTGAGCATGTGAGTGTCACTGTACTCCGTACAAGGCAATGGTCTGAGGAGCCAAGTGGGGCGTTTACGGATACGTGGTATCCGTCCGGATGAGAAGTCAGCAGAAGGTCCAACAAAGAGGAATTCTGACCTTCCACATCTGGGACTCGCGTGGGCGTGGTAACCAATTGTGTCAGGCCATAAGCCAGGGCGAAGTCGTGAACAGATCTCCCCGCATGATCCGTTTTACTGGAGCTGAGCCAGCCGGCGTGGTGAGCGTTAAAATCGCCAAGTACGATGATCTCTGCGGAAGGGATCTGCTGCTCCACAAGGTCTGTAGCCATCTGGATGTGCTCAGTGAGTCGGTCAGTTTCGGCATCACCGCTATGGGACCTATAGAGGCACGCATAGACGCGGGGATGGTCGTCGCTGTCTACACGGAGCCATAAGATGGAGAGGTCCCTACCTTCAAGGTTGCTGAGGCGACGAGAGCTAATATCGTCTCTGACGTACACGCACACTCCGGCTTTAGACATAAAGGAATGTTCTAGTCCATACCTCGGGTAGCTGAGGTAGGATGTGTCCGCAGGAGACGATATCTGCGTCTCGGTCAAAAAGAGCAATGCTGGCTTTGCTGTCTCGAGGTGGTGATGGACAGCATCAAGATTACTATGTAATCCCCTGACGTTGCAGAAGTCCACGACCAGCGTGGTAGGGGGTGCCGTGATGTTACTGCTCTTACCCCGAGCGTGATCTAGCGCAATTTTGCCCTCCCCAGAATACGAGGGGCAGCCTCGGCATCCACGTTCAGGTGCGTTGTGTCCTGAGCGCGGACGCACAGAGAGGGATTCTCCAACGCTAGCGCAGTTGGTACCCTCCTGGGGTATCAATCTGTCTTTCAACTGCGCCATCATGGGGAGGGGGGGGGGGGGGGGGGGTTGGGCCTCCGGTATCCTCACTCACTCGGTGAAACACAGCGCAAGCGGTCGGTCGAGCCGGCCCATTCATGCCGAAGCGTGGCTCTCCCACGTGATGAGATGATGATTTTCGTTTTCACCAACCTTTAGGGGTTACCTTAGTGCTTAGGCGTCCCTTAAAATTTAGGGGCTCGAATGTTGACCACATAACCAACCCCTAACAAGGTGATAAAGAAACTTGACGTACGTTTTGCTTAAAATTATTGAAATGGAGGAGTAAAGGGATGATTCCAATACTATGAGATAATAAATAACACTAATATATTCAATACATCGAGATAGAATAGACCACCTTTATTTACAAAATATGGCGTTATAGATTTTGATCCAAGATTTAGGTTCACCAAGGGGTGTTATTTATTTATTAAATAAAATTTATCAAATATTGGAATATCCTGATAATAGGTAATACAAGCCCATACACTACTTACATATACACATACTTTGGCAGGCCCACACATAAAGAAAAATTACTAATAATATTTTCGCTTTATTGCAAAATTTTGTATATAAAATAATTTAATATATTTTACTAAGTAGTTATATGTAATCAAGTTTTACAAACACCAAATCTTTTTACTTTTACTGTAAATAAAAGTGATTACTTCTACTCGAATATTAAACAGGTAGCGGGGAAATAAAAGAAAATAACATGGAACATTATTGTTTAATAACCTCAACAACTCGCAGTCGATGTGACACACACATGGTTTATATTTTTGACAGATATCAGTTTTGAGTTTGACATTTCAAGACATTAGATTAGAAGTAAAAAATTACAAAAATTGTTGAATAAAGCTTTAAATTAAACAAAAACATTTTCTATTTTATATTGTATGTTTATTACTTAGTAATAATAATTAATTTAATATTGAAGAAAAAGACAATTGGCATACTTGCGCACGTTTACGGTTTTTGAAATCCCTACAAAATAGGAGACCCTTAATTAGGTGTCACTTAGCATGGTGAGAACAAAATTAGATAAGATTTACATTTAGGAGTTACCTTCGTTAAGGAGTTCCTAGTTAAGAGATGGTTTAAGTATAGTTGGTGAAAATGGGCATAACTTTTTTAACTTTTAGATAGTTTTTTTTGCAATTCAATAAATTCAGAATTATTTTATAAAAAAGATATAAAATTTAAGGCCTTTGTTGTTAAGTGTACCGGCATATAAGAAAGGTGATAGCATCTAAGTTTCCCGTTGATTATTTCATATCACTTTATTATATAAACACGTTTGTACCGAGCCGAGAGTAGAACCGTTAGGCGGGAACTCCTTCATTAGTTGTACACGTGAACTTGTTTAACTACTGAAATATATTAGAATAATGAAATTGAATATTGATTTACGGATTGTTTTTGTACGCGGCTATACGTTAAGATAGTAGTCAATTCTTTATTATATTTATGTTCGTATAAACGAGTAACACAAGGTGTACAACTTGTTGTGTCTATATAATGGAGGTGTAGTTTACATAATTAGTTAAATACGTTTTTTTTAAGTTAAGGCTAAAGGAAGATACCAATTTCATGCTTGACTTGTTCAAAAAACTATTTTTTTTAATAATAACAATAATATTTCAGACATCTAACACACAACGCCGTCTAGTCACAAAAGAGCTTGAATTATGGGTACTAGACAACTGATAGAAATACATATAAATACATATATACTTTTTTTTCGTATATACATACGTATTATACATAGAAAACACCCAAACTCCGGAACAAATATTTGACATCGGAAAGTAGTTTTAATTTACCTTCCAAGATTGGTGATAGACACATATATGTATCGTTTTCAAAGTTTCAATTAGGTAGCGTGTACGAAAAGTAATGTTTATATGAGGGAGGGAGACAAATGAGCCAACAAGTCACGTGATGATAAGATAAGATAAGATAAGATAAGATAAGATAAGATAAGATAAGATAAGATAAGATAAGATAAGATTATCTACACCCATGGATATCTTCAACTTAATAGTCACATGTGAGTCAAACCTTTCCCCGAAGTCAGGAGAGGATTTGGGCATTGGTATTTTGGTAACCTTACCTTTTAGTGGTGAAACGCAAGAGTTGATTAACAGTGGTATTATGTGAGATCATGGCATCACTGGCTCTTCCAGGATTAAGTATTATTAGTAAAAATTTCTCAATACAATTAACAAGAAAAAGAAAAAAAAATAACACGATTAAGTAATAATTTATATAGACATCACTCGGGCCGATTAAATTAGTTCAGTAGTTAAGCGCTACGGTAGAACATACAAACATACGTATACTGCCAAAAATATTACCCTTTTGACTTCGCCATGGCAAAATCAAACTGCCATTCACTATAGCATAAGCCTAAGTCTCGTCGAGTGTTTACCAACTACTTACTTACTCAGCAAAATATTCTAGTACTCCATAAAAACTTTTAAGCACAGTACACACTATTTATCAATCAATGTTCAGCGGGGCGCATACTCAATAACCGAGGATTACGCTGTCAAAGGCCTAGCGCAATATAAGAAGTGTGTAATAACACTTAAGGGTTTTAAACTATCAATCGATTGGTGTACACACGGCCTTAGGTAGTGATTGATTCGATGGACGGTATTTAAGCTAGTTTTTTTATTATTATCAAGTTATTTGGTTGCATTGTTTTTTTTTTTATATTTAGAAGGCAGTATTCCAAAGTGGTAATGGTTCTTCGATTTAAGGAAAGTGGCTGACAGTGGATGGATGCGAACATGCCCATGACATTCTACGAAAAATGGTCTAAGTTTATATCGTTACCATTTCAAAAACTATTTTCTCTTTAGTGATTTTATTCTTATGATCGGTCATAAAACTCTCTAGCAGATCGTGAATAACGTCGTTAAAACAAAAAATGTCAAACCCATATTTTCACACACAATAATAAGGTTTTCTATTCCCAACCATAACCACAACTTACGGCTAAAATTTCTCTATTTTATGGTTGTCGCAACTGAACTTCATACATTGTTGCTAGGCTGAGAAAATGATACAGTCGCCGATAACAGCTATTGTAAATGAAAACATTAAGAAAGTATTCTTAATCAAATGAAACTAGAGATCTGACTGAAACTTTGTTTTGTTACACCAGTCCTGAATAACCTAATTAATCTCTTTCTCCTTGAAAATATTACTTAATAACCAGTAAGGTTGTGGTGCACGACGCGGAAGGCATGCGTCTTCCACTGTCAGTTGTTAAATAAAATAATATTTTAAAAAACATTAATAAAAACACAAAAATCATAAATTAAAAATAACTATCAAAGCGCCTGCGGTTTGGGCTCTCGTGAACTTCGAGCTATTAATAATTTAAAAAAAAAACGGATTAATCAATAACTGGATACGCTATTTCTCAACTTGTAGTTCAGTCCGTGTAGTTAGTACTTAATAAGTGGGTGGTCTCGCTAAATAAGCAAGCGCGGACAAAAAAGCTCGTGTCTTTTTCTAACTAACCTTAAGTTTACAGCTAGTTTTACAAATAAGTAAGTACCACGGTTGCAAACAAACCTCTTAACAACTTTTTAGTAATGAGAAGTGACAGTTTCTTTATAAGACTTCTCATCAAGCCAACCATGAAATGCCATAGCAGAACACTGCAAACCATTAATTACATGCGACCATACAAGGGCTCTAGAGCTTCTCTACTGCTTTCGGGAAACGACCAGTGCTGTGGCGGCCAAGGTTTTTTGAGACACAATCAATATTAAACTTTAACGTGAAGATTTAAGATACCTATTTAGTTATAGTTCATTCTATGACAACAGCTACACATGGTTGACCGCCGTGGGAAAAGAATATACCTAGTGTTATGCTGACGTTTCATCGCGTCAATGAACATGCAATTTTCAAATTTAAGACTTATGTGTTAAAGCGTTTTATTCCTTGGATTTTTTAATGTCACTTTGGACAGTCAATTGGAAAGTGGCTTGCAAACACAAGTAGCAATTTAGGTTCCACAACGATGCTAGCTAAGAGCTTAAATGCTCCTTTTTGTCCTACAAAGATTTGTTAAAAAGGATATTGAATGACATTTTGGACACTGCGCAACTGGAGTCAGTAGGTAATGTAACGTTTCGAAAGTAGCTGATTTTTTTTCTTTCAATTGAAACTAAACATGTATTTGAGAATGCTGGTTCATTTTATAACTTTAGCGATGTATAAAATTTGCAATAATTTACATAAGTAGGTTTAAATATGCTTTGGTGATGACACTGATGCACGGAAAAACTCGAATAAGTAAATGTGGCATCTAACATATAAAGGGATGAAAGGCTATTTGGTTTAAGCGACATTTTTGCAACTTTACAGGAGAGCGATTTATCAATTATCAATTTAACTAATAAATCATTTAATCAGTTAAACAATTAATGAAAATAGTTCAATTCATTTTAATGAAAAAATAAGTGAATTATGAATATAATTATTAGTACTATCAAATAGCATCTCGTAAACTCCTTGAATTTTGACTGGCTAGCTATGATTCGTTTTGACGAATCCAACAGATTAACCTGGATAATGATGGCCTGAAGACGAAGTAAAGACGTTATTAGTAAACTTGTTTTTTAAACTATAATGATTAAATTATAACAAATCGTACCATTGAATCGGGCTGTTCGTAAAGTAGACGTTGCGTGATTGCCATGCCCAGAGCGATTTGTTAGACACATCGATATTAGATATCAAATAGAGGCTAAATTCCATACATATCTATCGTTTATATTTATATATATATTAGTATTACGAAAGCGAATATTTTTGACTCACCCATACAAGAAGAGCTGTCCGGAATTTTGATGACATATGGTACAGAGATACATTATAGTCCGAAATAAAATATAACCCTGGAAGAATTTATGGACAAAATCGACATAGCCATGTGCAAAGCTGGAGGCAAAAGTGTAGGCAAAGGTAGTTTAATATAACAGGATATTGTATAAAGGCCTCCCCTAGGTTTGCTACAACAACCGAGGGTCCAAGTCGAAATTCCCTCCTTTTAAGCTAGCCCCGTCTGTAATACTATACAATAAATCTCTAGGATATTTTTAGTAAAAGTATAAACGTATGTTACAACAATCTTAAAATGATATAATTACGGTTTCACCATCATTCATTAAATTTTTCTGTGATATTTACTTCTGTGAAAAACGTTAATATACACTATCTCAATCTCTTATGGTTAAGTGTAGTACACACTAGAATCGTCATGTTCGCACTGTGTCATAGGTGCTTTTCTGAGTACAGTATATACGCTTATATCCATTTAAATAATGTACTGATACTCTGTTAACCCTTTTGAATAATGCTTGTTTCAGAAATAAAGGCAAACAACAATTGAACACGATTATTCTGAGCCCAGACCGTGTGGTAAGTACCTCTATTCATCCCGTAGGGCGTAGGCAGCAGGCAAAAACAGTTTTCAAAGAGCAGTCTATATCCAGCAGTTGATTCATTATCAAAGTTTCTTGATGATGATAATAATTCTTAACATTTGAGAAACGTTTATGTGACTGTTGAAAATAAGTCTACATTTTACCTAGTTCGTAGTTTCATAAGGTTGCTTCATTAGTATGTGCATTCGTTATGTATGTTACAGGAACTTTTGTAAATTATATCTGAATTAAATTAAAAGCGATCAAACCATGAACTATTTTTTTTTTTAAATAATCCTAAGAATAGCCAATAATACTCTAAAATTTGAACAAAAGTCTTTCTTTACAAAAAAAAGTAGAATGTATTAAACATTTCAAGTATCAACATAAAATATCAAATGTTGACTGAAAGAAAACATGTACAGCAATAATGCAATATTTGTTATACGCAGGTAGTGTGAATAAGTAACAAAAAAATACAAATAAAACTAAAAGAATTTTAAGCCTATTTTGCGTTGCGAATCAAGAAAGTAAAAATTTAAAGGTTAAATCGAGAAAAAAGATGACAAATCATCTTTGAATTATTCTTCTACTGCAAAAAATGGTGTACTTCTCTGAAACAAATGAAAAACACTACTTGTTTTACAATACAGTCGTGCTAAAACATCCGTGTAACCAATATCTTAACAAACATAGCGGTTAGTAATAAAAATACATAATACTTCGTTACGAACACCGTTAAAACAGTATAGTGTAAATAAATTCTAACAACATAGTCCATTCTAAACTCACCTTTACGCAACAGCTTCCAGGAATAGCCGACAGATGATTCGCCGAAACAATCAGAGTTACCAGAGATGCTATTATCAACACAATTATGTGTTCCTGGACTAAATTCTGTGGCTACCACTAGGCTAGCAGTAGTTTACAATGTTTGAGTATATTTAGTATGGTCGTAAACATCTTATGGGTATTTATAATTAGTCGATTTTAAGACGGTCTCTTTCTATTGAACTTCAAAGCATTTTATAGTTCTTGGTATAGTTAAATGTTTATGTAACTGTTACTTAACTATAGCTTTTCATAGTCTTATATGAACGATTTCGAAATTGGGAATCACGTGGGAGGACCCATATTTCGGCATAATTGGACTTATTTAACCGGAGTCACACCACTAAACTGGTGTAAAACAATTCTTTTGTTGCCTTTCACCGAATTTCCTCCTCTTATTTTTAGGGAGTAACATCGAGGGGAAATACCCAGGGGCCATAGACATTTCACTGGGCCGACCAAATCTGCTCTACATTCACCACTACGATCCATGATGCCCTGCACACTGCTCAAAACAGAAACAAGTGGCGAGCTGTCACTTGCAGAATACTTTTAAATAGAGGTCACGACCCTCAGAATTGAGGATAGCAACACAAGGAGGATTTATGATGGGAGGCCCTCAATCAACGTACTTTTGACTCTTAAGACACAGGTGTGTGGACATCCACGGGAGTGAAGATAGCCTCTTACCCCCACTTGGACATTTAAAAAGTAACCTTATATCCGGGAAATGGTATACCTATTATCAACAAAGTGAACTTAACAGTCCAATGCTGGACAAAGACCTCTCCTTACAGTGGCAGCTCTGGTGAAGACCAGAGATGCCTCTGTAAGGAGAGGTCTTTGTTTCTTTAAGGAGAGGTACGCCACGTTAATCAGTGTGAAACAACGCTTGCGCTGTGTTTCACCATCCCCCAAAGGCCGGCAACGCACTTGTGTTGCGAGTGTCCATGGGTGGCGGTAATCGCTTATCATCAGGCGATACGTCTGATCGTTTGCCCCTAAATCTATAAAAAAAACTTATGACACCCATGAAATGAATAGGGGTATGAATGAATGATATTCTCTTAATCCGTCACTACACTTAATAGTTCTTACGCTACTTTAAATTCGAAGGTAGTAGAGCCACGCTGATTTCAGCACAAACTGGCCGGATCGACCGGGGCGGTACTACCCTCGCACAGAAAATCAACGTAAAATGACAGCGTTCGTGCTGTCGTGTTTCGTTGGTGAGTGCGAGACCGGGGGCTTAAATAGTCTAGTCAACAAGTTCCATACTTGTTGACTAGACTAAAAGATGCAGAAGCATCACTAGGCTGCCTTGGTGTGGGTCACCATGCTGCATTGTCTGCATTAGCAATGAGTATGGTGACCACCACTCTTGGATTTTGCCTATGTTTTCCATCAGGCAGAGTAGATACATTTCGGCGGGGCAAACATAAAAAAAAAGACTCTAAGTCGAATCTTGAGTAGTTTTTTTTTATTGAATAAGGTGCAAACGAGCAGTTGTATCGCCTGATGGTAAGCGATTACGCCGTCCATGGACACAGGACGCAACACCAGCGGAACCAGAGGCGTCACAAGAGCTTTGCGGGCTTTTAAGAAGGAGTACGCTCTTTTCTTGAAGGTCGTATTGGTCCGCGAATACCACAAAGCGACAGTTCATTCCACAGTTTTGTTATGCGAGGCAGAAAGTTGAATAATGAAGAAAAAGGAAAGAGGCTCGACAGAAATGCGCGTGTGGTGCTAGATGTCGGAAGTTACAAAGCATATCAAATAACTTGTAATATACCTACATTATTACAGGTATATGCTAGCTGCTCCTCTCACCCTCATCACCTCTTTTAAAGGTAGTAGAGCCACGCTGATTTCAGCACGAACGGGCCGGCTCGACCGGGGCGGTACTACCCCCCGCACAGAAGATCAACGTAATAAAATGACAGCGATGGCGCTGTCCTGTTTCGTTGGCGAGTCCGAGACCGTAGGCCCAATGATGCAGAAGCATCACTAGGCCGCCATAGTGTGGGTTACCATGCTGCATTGTTGCATTTTCTGCATTCGCAATGAGTATGTTGACCACAAACACTCTTGGATTCTGCTTATGCTCTCCATCAGGCAGAGTAGAGAAAATATTTTAAGATTGTTTGCAATAAAGATGTATGCTTGGTTTGCTTTACCCAGTATTGGTTTCTTGATCTTAGCTATTATAGAAATTGTGAGTAAAAGTCCACCTTACGATATTATTACAAGCGTACCTATATTTTTGTCCATTGTAGATTTTCACTTGAACACAATAGTGGCCCTTCTCAAAGTTATTAATATAAATTTATCCCGTAAGCTTTCTTATTATAAAGTTCAAAACAAAGATTTGAAGTAAATAACATTGTACGATACGTCCTGAGTCCCAAAATAAAGTTCATGAGCTATAACGATCAAGTGTATTATGATATTAACTTGTTATGTAAAGTCTACGACGATTTGAGTACCAGTCTTCACCTTTTAGAAGAGAAACATGGATTTGAGGTGAGTAATATTGAATAAATGTAAGACGATTTAGTATTATAGAAGAAATAGATTTTTCCCGTTAAAAATAGCCATTATCTACCTATATTCCTTTTATTTCTATTCTTTGTTATTGCTAATAATTAGTCTTATACTATTTCCATTTCTTTTTATTTTCTCGATGACAGTTCTAATTTGATAGTTGTAGTGTTGTGACCAAATAAGTAATGATATCGATCGCATATATTTATTATGTTTTGAACAAAGACAAATACAACAAAAACATTCAAATATATTTTTGCAAGCTGGTAACACTCAATGACCCACCACCGTTTTGTGTTTGTTTTTTTCTGTCACTCGCAACAAGACGGTCGTGCTTTAAAGTCACTACATTTCTGTTCGCTGAGTTTTTTCACATTATCCATACATACGTTACGTTGTGTATTTTGTGTTCCTCCGTGTTGATTGCCGTCCCAGCTGTCAAATGTTAAAATGCCTAAAGATCTGTTCTGAAAAAGCAGGCGAGAGAACTGGTGATCAAGGTTCGTAATTACTTTGAAGCAGAGTATAAAAATGGTGGCCCACTATTACCACTGTCGCAAAAAAAATTACTACCGGTACAAGCGGCACACAGGAAAATAAGCTTCGTACGCCGAAGAAAAAACGCCAACCGCTGTCGCTATTCGCCGTCATATATATGACTATTACTTGCGCAAAGAAATTCCAACCCTTAAAGAACTTGTTGTTTCTTTACGTGAATGTGGTTTGTTCCATGGCCAAAAATCGCCATTTAGCTTGGTTTTGAAAGAAATTGGATTTTCTTATAAAAAATCGAACAGAGGTAATATATTGATGGAGCGTCCCGACGTTGCTATGGCTCGCTGCGAATTTTTGAGCGAAGCCAAAAAGATATCAGATTGGTCAAATGTTATTTTCACTGACGAGAATTGGTTAAATGCAAACCACACAGTATCTAAGAACTGGACTGATAACACCGCCGCTTCCACTAGTTCAGTGCCAATGGGAAAAGGTGAACGCCATATCATATGCCATGCAGGGTCTACAAAGGGATTCGTGTCAGATGCTTTACTGGCCTTTAAGTCCAAGAAAACAGTGGACTACCACGAAGAAATGAATGCAGAGATTTACGAAGGATGGTTTAAAGAAATGATGCAATCTAAGAAATGGTGCAATCTCTGGAAGAACCGTCGATAATTATTATGGACAATGTTACATATCACTCCAGACAAATTGATAAAATGCCGACGCAGGCCAATAAAAAACAAGAGATAATTGACTGGCTCTAATGTCGTGGCGAAAATGTGGATAATACTTTATTAAAAGTACAATTAGTGAATATTTTAAAATCGAAAAAAGCCTCCCTAATAGATATATTACCGACGAAATAGCTGCCGAATGTGGTCATTGGGTTCTTCGACTTCCGCCGTATCATTACCAGTACAATGCTATAGAACTAATATGGGCACAAATCAAAGGACACGCCGCTCGAAACAATACCCGTCCCCCTTTTATGGCAAACAAGATGTTAGATTTATTAAAAAATGCATGTGCGGAAGTAAAACATTATAGCGTCGGATTGGGAAATTCATGTGGCATTCGATAATATAGAAGTACAGGAACTTATAATATAACTAGCTGACCCGGCGAACTTCGTACCGCCATATTTATATACAATAATTAGCAATAAATTAAAATTGCGACTATAATTTGAGATTTAAACTATCCTATCTCTCAATTTGGATCGAACTGCACATGGTGTGCAAATTTTATTATAATCGGTTAAGTGGTTTAGGAGTCCATTGAGGACAAACATTGTGACACGAGATTTATATATATTAAGATTATGTTACGGAGAGCTCATCGAGTGACAGTGACGATTCATCAGATTTTGATTAAAATAAATAAAAAAAGAATCAATATAATATAATTATATCTTGTAATGAAATGTAATATTAGTTTATAAATTTGTACAAAATTGACCGGCAATAGTTTAGTTTCTTACACTTTGTAAAAAAATATCGGGTCTGTTATCGTATTACGTTTATCGTTAGCTCCATCCCTATGAGTTGCCATCCATCTGCTATGACCTTGTACGTGCGTAAGCGTCATATCTTTATTAAATAATGTATACATAATGTAAAAAAGACGCTCGTTCAAGTTTCTATAAAGAGCCGTCATCGAGAAAATAAAGAAATGGAAATAGTATAGTGTCACTACTCCTTTAAAATAAGTATGGTTTACGTATAGCTCTTATTATTTTCACTTCAAACAGCTGTTATTACGAAGACTCCTTCTTTTAATTGTTTCTTAAATTTCATACAAACACAGAATTAGCCACCATTTGTATTCCAGGTATTATTCCAAGATAACCAATTCCACGTTACTGGTGCAGGATAATTGATTGTCAGAAACCTATAGTTAATTCACCCGTATTTGCTATTGTATTTTTGAATATAGGTATGGCCACTAAACATGCGTTTTCATGTGAGAAGGTCATTCTTTATTTCCTTTCCTTTCAATATAATTTAACTAACAAACCAAAACAAGAAAAGCCACGGAGAGTCACGCTTCGGCATGCATGGGCCGGCTCGACCGGAGTGATACCACGGCCTCACTAAAAACTGGTGTGAAACAGCGCATGCGCTGTATTTCACCGAGTGAGTGAGTATACCGGAGGCCCATACCCCCAACCCCTCCCCCATCCCCCAAAGGCCGGCAACGCCCTCGCGACGCCTCTAGTGTTGCGGGTGTCCATAGGCGGCGGTAATCGCGTAGCATCAGGCGATACGTCTGCTCGTTTGCCGCCTATTGCACAAAAAAAAACTATACTTTATGATTGTGTCTAATAGTAGATAAATAGAGAGATTTTGATGTAAACCTTCGAGGTCATTTAGAAATTCACAATTCATCTGTTATACAAAATTCATTTTTAATTAACTGCTCCTTACCATAGAAATCCATAAATTTCATCTCCATGGGTAAAGTATGTTCTTGATTACTTCTGGTGCGAGTGACTTCCTTCTGTCATTATTTTTAAGATTACGTAGTAGTAGCAACACATAAAGTAAATATTAAAAACTTTATGTGTAAATATGTAACTGAAACTGATGTTTTTTTAGGTTATTTTTCATCGCTCGCGCTTCCTATACTTTTGGGTTGGGTTCAAGTCTGGCGACTGAGCAGGCCAGGGCCAAAGCCACATCTCAATCTCAAGAAATCCGCATAAAAATGCTTGATCCCTAGACACTTTTGATGTGTGTATTTATAACATATTTGCTCGTAAAGGCTCTCTTATTTCACCAATTTTAATATTGTAATGTATCTCATTACCTACTTGTGCGTTATTGTAACGCACGTTTTTTTTTAATAAAGTGACTGTGACTGTGAAAGTGACTGACGGTTTATCAAGATGCTCGTCGTCGATGTCGAACAATACTCTTTTAAATATTAGCAAAGAGTAGGAGAAACGAGACCACAGAGTTCCGCAGCCGCCTCCGCCGCTGCCGCCGACTGCTCTGTGGTCTCGTTTCTCCTACTTTCACTCAAGAGAGTGGGAGAGAGACTAGTGAAATTTTAATTAATAATAATAACTTGACAAGCTTAAAATCCCAACTGGCAACGTAATGATCAATCTTACAAATTGTTCAAATTTTTATAACTGCTTTATCAAGTATAATTACTTGATAAAGCAGTTATAAAAAAATATAATTTATAAAATAAAAACAAAGATTTATTCGATCAAGAAAGTCCGAGTTTTTTTTATTTCCTCGCAAATATTTTTATTTTATTTTATTTTATTCGGGGAGCTTACAGCTATATTAACAATGTACTTAAAATATTGGTTCTCTATATGCCAATTAAAAGCTTCCGCATGTATGTTATAAAACGTCGTATGACATAATATATGTGCGCTTTGATAATTACAGCCTCAGCTTCATTGCAATATCGACTCGGTTGTAATTTTCAACTTCCGCACTTATAACAAAATGTACTATTGTATCAGTTGTCTAGTACCCATAACACAAGCTCTGCTTAGCTTAGGACTAGATGGCGTTGTGTGTTAGATATCCGAAATATTTATTTATTTATTTAAGTAACTAAAGCAGTTGCTACGCCGCTTCCTACTTGGCCAAGTGTTGTGGGTTCATATCCTACTTGGGACAACACTTTGTGTGATCCACAAATTGTTGTTCTCAGTCTGGGTATTCTTTGTGTCCGTGACATGTATGTTTGTAAAGTCACCCACGACACAGAATAGTTCAGGAGTTGTTAAAAAAAACAAACTAATCTATTGAGCACCATCGATGGCCTGTCAATATACAAACTCAATATACGTTACTCTGTTTATTCCGCGTTATAAGTGGGCTTTGTATCCCTCGAATAACATTAGTAAATAAAAGGCAGTAAAGCCACGCTGATTTCAGCACGAACGGGCCGGCTTGACCGGGGCGGTACTACCCTCGCACAGAAAATCAACGTAAAATGATGAATGTTGATGAATGAATGAACGTTGGTGAGAGCGAGACCGGAGGCCCAAATAGTCTAGTCAACAAGTTCCATACTTGTTGACTGCACTAAAATATGCAGAAGCATTACTAGGCCGCCATGGTGTGGGTCGCCATGATATATTGTCTGCACTAGCAATGAGTATGGTGACCACCACTCTTGGATTCTGCTTATGCTTTCCATCAGGCAGAGTCATTTTGGCGCGCCATACATAAAAAAAATGAAGAAAAAGGGATTTATTATTAAAATATTTAGTTTGTTAATAAAAATCTTGATAACATTGTCATTCCTTTTTGAACTGTGTGAGTCTTGACTAGACGAACTGCATCATTATTTTAAGTCTTAAATTTTTATTCTTCTTTCCTAAAAGTTTCACCTGAAACAAAAAGAGAAAAGGTAAATGATATCTTTAAAGATAAATAAGGACCTTACTCATAACTTAAATAACTTTAATCTACACTAGTTGTTTGCCTCAATTCAATCCCTGAAAATAGTCTTGTAAACAAACCTTGTCCTAACAATAACGAACTCATAAAAAAAGTAATTTAAATTGGTGCAGCCGATCGAAAGTTATGCGCGTACATACATTTCGGCGATTCATTTTTATATACCTATACTAGCCTTAGAGTATACATAAGCAAGATAGCTAAGCAAGTTTATGTATACTCTAGGTTACTAGCCGATCCGGCAAATGTTGTTTTGCCATAAAAAATGGGGTATAAAAAATAGATGTTGGTCGATTCTCAGACCAACCCGATATGCACACCAAATTAAAAAAAAAAACGGTCCAGCCGTTTCAGAGGAGTATGGTAACTAACATTGTGACACGAGAATTTTATATATAAGATGGATTATAAGGCTGTGTAACATTACGCGAAGACTTTAAGAATACAACAGAAATATAATTTCTGTCAGTTTCAGAACTTAGACGAAACTATGAAAAGCGATTAATATAATTATTAAAATATTAATCGCTTTTCGAATATCGACTTTAAGGCTGAACGTGTCCGTTTGATGAAATCCAGGCTCCGACCAACTCTGCTCCAAGTCGCGATGGGATCTGAAAAATTCCAGTCAAATCTGGAAAGCCGATTTGCTGCCATGGAAACCACAACAGACGTAAACCAGAACCTTGAAAATGTGGTTCGGAATCTCAGGGACGAAGGTACGAGATTTTGTGAAATGCAGCGTAAAAGCAGGAAGTCGAAGCTTTCAGAGAGGACACTAGGGTTAATGAGGGAACGACGTGAGAACCCCCCTGTCACTTCGTCGGCAAAGCGGACTCTAAACCGAGAGATCAGCAGACGTGTACGACACGACCTCCGATGCTCCAATACTCTTTCGATCGAAAGAGCGATCGAGCGAAATCGGGGGTCAAAAGTGTTCGTACAATCTCTTGGAAGAAGCCACTTGACGAAGTTGACCACATCAAGTGGAGAAGTCGTTGCTTCCAAACCGGCCGTCCTTTCGGAAGTCGAAGGCTTCTACGGCAGTTTATACGCTTCGCATGCATCTCGACCTGATCCCGAAAATGAGGACCCTAGAGCCACATTAACACGCCACTACACCGAAGATCTGCCAGAAGTCAGCACTGATGAAATCGTGATGGCTCTTAAACAGCTGAAAAATGGAAAAGCCCCTGGAGAGGACGGCGTTACAACAGAGCTGTTGAAAGCTGGGGGTATGCCCGTACTGAGGGAGCTCCAAAAGCTTTATAATGCTGTCCTGTTCGAAGGGAGAACTCCAGAGGCGTGGAGCAGGAGTGTGGTCGTCCTGTTCTTCAAAAAGGGTGACAAGACCATGTTGAAGAACTATCGGCCCATTTCTCTTCTAAGCCACGTCTACAAGCTGTTTTCAAGAGTCATCACGAACCGTCTTGCGCGAAGACTCGACGAATTCCAACCACCAGAGCAAGCTGGGTTTCGGAGCGGATATGGCACCATAGACCACATCCACACAGTGCGGCAGATTATACAGAAGACCGAAGAGTATAATCAGCCCCTGTGTCTAGCATTCGTGGACTATGAGAAGGCCTTCGACTCGATCGAGATCTGGACTGTTCTGGAGTCCCTGCAGCGTTGCCAAGTGGATTGGCGATACATCCAAGTGTTGAGACATCTCTACGAAGCCGCCACTATGTCCGTCCAAGTACAGAATCAGCATACAAGACCTATACCATTGCATCGAGGAGTGAGACAAGGTGACGTTATATCCCCGAAATTGTTCACTAATGCAATGGAGGACTTCTTCAAGACGCTGCACTGGAAAGGACGTGGCATCAACATCAATGGCGAATACATCTCTCACTTGCGATTTGCAGACGACATCGTCATCATGGCAGAGACGCTGCAGGACCTACAACAGATGCTGAACGAGCTGGCTGACTCTTCTGTGCGCATCGGCCTACGGATGAACTTGGACAAGACCAAGGTCATGTTCAATGAACACGTACTACCGGAACCGGTTGCGGTGCACGGTGCCGTTCTCGAAGTTGTTCAAAAATACGTGTACCTCGGGCAGACTTTGCAGTTAGGGAGAAACAACTTTGAGGACGAGGTGAACAGGAGAATTCAGCTGGGTTGGGCAGCGTTTGGGAAGCTTCGTCGGGTCTTCTCATCGTCGATCCCACAATGCCTAAAGACGAAAGTCTTCAATGAGTGCGTCCTACCCGTAATGACATACGGAGCCGAAACGTGGACACTTACGGTACGGCTGGTCCACAAGTTCAAAGTCGCTCAGCGTGCTATGGAGAGGGCTATGCTCGGCGTTTCTCTAAGGGACCGTATCAGAAACGAGGTGATCCGGCAGAGAACCAGAGTCATCGACATAGCCCACAGGATTAGCAAGCTGAAGTGGCAGTGGGCTGGCCATATTTGCCGTAGAACCGATAACCGTTGGGGTAAACGGGTTCTTGAGTGGAGACCGCGTCTCGGCAAACGTAGTGTAGGACGTCCACAGGCCAGGTGGAGTGATGATTTGCGCAAGACGGCTGGCAAGAGCTGGATGCGAGAAGCCGAGGATCGAACTAAGTGGCGTGCAATTGGAGAGGCCTATGTCCAGCAGTGGACTGCAATAGGCTGATGATGATGAATCGCTTTTCATAGTTTCGTCTAATTATCTACTCATACTTGTAATTTATTTAAACATAATGTTAAAGCGTGTCATCTAGTGTGCTTCGAGCTGTGCGTGAGTTTAGTTAATACTAATTTTCTACTAGCATGGCACAAAACGTTTTGTACGCATTTAAATTTCATGTGAGTAAATACCTTCATGTGAGTAAATACCTTGAATATTGATTGTATCTTTATGTTATGCACCAATACAAGTCGACAATATAAAAATTCAATGAATGAGACGCCATTAAAAACTCTAAGAAATTCCATTATCAACACATGGCACATTCTCAGCGTCACGTTCATTAGCGCGGCCGGGAATCGAACTGAGTACAATGACGCTGCGGGTGTCGCGCATCCATTGTGTGCGTTTATATCGATTTGTTTGTGTTGGTACCCTTTGTGGAGGTAGTCATCACTCTTATATGCACCACTGCATTATAGGGTTACCTTATCATGAATACTGGTTGGCCCGAGGTAAAGTACCTCGGGAGAATTTATTTACCGCAATTTGTTGTAAAGTCATACATAAACAGTATTTAAACTTCACCTTTAGCATTCAGATTCAAACCTTCAGCGTTCGTGTTGTCGTGTTTCGTTGGTGAGTGAGAGACCGGAGGCCCAATGATGCAGAACCATCACTAGGCCGCCATGCTGTGGATTACCATGCTGCATTTTTGCATTGTCTGCATTCGCAATGAGTACGGTGACCACCACTCTTGAATTCTACTTATGCTTTCCATCAGGCAGAGTAGAGTCATTTTGGCAGGGCCATAAAAAAGTTGAAGAGGGAGGGAGAGGGACGGTCAACTAAGGGATAGCATAACATCCATTGAGATAGTGTCATCACATCTCGGTCTGGTGGAAAACCATAGAACTCCCAGGGCAACCAAGAAAATGGTGTTTAAAAAACCCTCATCGTTTTCTATTCCAATCACATCTGATTTTACCCCTTCCAAATACCTAAAATGGCTTTAAACCTTGACATTTATTTGTATGATGTATATTAATATTTTACACAAAAACAACTGAAAGGATTAATGTTAAACTTTACAGTAATATAACTACTATTTACCACGATATCCGACATATACGCGGTCAATGCTGCTGGCAAAAACTTGTAAAAAATCTAAAAGACAGACTTCCTAAGCAGTAGTCACTTCATTATCGAACATTTACTATAATACAAAGTCGGTATCGTTAGAAATAAAAACCTTAAGCTATTTGCAGTAAACTTTCAAAGAGCGCGCCGTCGCAAAAAGACTACTTCCTTTTACAGTGAGGTTTTAAAATTGACAACGTATTGCTTTTACCGTTGCCTGTAGGCACTAACAAAATGCATTAGTTTGTATGTAAACGTGTTACGGTACTATCAAGTGGTGGGTTACTACCGTAGTTATTGAGAGCAATCACTTACTTATTGTTACTTCGATGTTAAGTACGAGTACTTCTAAATTCATATTTTTTCGGTAGTCTGAACAGGTGTGGAAACCTGCTTATTTGTGCAACATACACGCTGTGGTGACAGAGCTCTCTGTAAACTCAGGAGAATTAAAATACGTAATACACTCACGTTGGTTTTCATATAAACTGTCAAGACACCTTGAATAAACATTCATGGACTAGAATTTCTGACAGTATCTTTGAATAGTTATGTTCGAAACATCTTGTGTAAGTTTATTAAAAATAACATTTCTTTACAATTTACTACACTCGCTATCGTGCATATACAATTGAAACTCATGGTAGCACCATTGAAGTGTAGTAAACAAAGGTACAAAATAAGCTTGTTCAAAAACTTGTTGAATGAGATACTTATCGCTATAGTGTTCCCGATAATGTGTTGTTACCTTTAAAGTGAAATTTAAAGATGCTACCAATAAGGCAATTCTCAGATACTTGGATTTGAAGTGGACGTACATACTCAACTGCACAGTTACCATAGCTAAACTTGGCAGACTTGTAAAAGCAATATTTAAAAGTGCTGTATAGACTACACGACTGATTATGACCACAAAAATATTATATTAAATTTAGTAGTTATCCAAATTGCTCTTTTAATTATTTCTATTTCATTTTTAGCGATTCAAGAAAAATACAGAGCCCGACACTACCGTTTTACAACTAGAGAAAGTTCAATCCAAGTGCAAGCTAATTTTACCTAGAATATGAATGTAAGTACAACAGTTTATCATTATATTTGAAAACACTTAGAAATCAACTAAAATTTAATCATAAGACAGTCCATATGCAAAAACTATTTCTCAAATTCGTGGTTTCACGAACTTGGTCTTGTGACTTGAACGAGGTTGGAATAAAAATAGAAAAGAAGGTTTCAAGACACTCTTATCGCCAGGGTGAAAGAAATCCAAGTGCATGCATGCTCAGACAACACTTTTTGAGAAAAGTTAAGCCGCGCAAACTTAGGACTGCAAAAATTTGTATATTTTCCTTCATTTGCAAGCTTTTTATTAACTTGCAATGTATGTATGTATGCTTGTATTTTCGGGTGGAATCTTGCAACTCAATTTTGAAGCAGATATCTTCAACCGATTTTGCTGAAATTTTGCAAGCATATGTATACAGCGTGACAATACAATATTATAATGACATGGAGCTGATCTGATGCTGGCGCTGGAAGGTGGCCATAGGAACTCTGTAAAGAAACGTCGCAACATCATCGAGTTTGGACTCGTTTGATCCGTCTCGAGGCATTCCAGTAAAAGCTTGTTTTTAAAAAGCTTTTTAATTTAATTTATTATTTAACAATTACTTTTTAGATAAAACGGTCAATTTCACGTTAGATTTAAGTTAAATAGACATAGATATTAAATAGCTTTTATGGATAAATAGGTTAATTGATTGGCATTCAAGTCGCTTTAGTATCCCATGATTATGGGGACATCACATTTAGGAAAACGTTTAGAGAATCATTCAATGTATATGTATGTACCTATAAATTGAGCCTTTTAAGTTCATGCAAAAATCACATAATTGTCTGACCTATCACGGTTCAATTTTTTAATGTATTGATTTTTTACTAAACTTATATTTCATTCATTCATTTATAGGTAATTAATATATATGTGTTTTATGACCTAAATGAAGGAAATAAAATAAATAGCCAATAAACAGATCACTAAAGTGCTATTTTCTATTAAAGCCACGTCATATCTTGATATCGTCTTACAATATATCTGTACATTTAACCAACTAAACAATGGGCGCTCACGAACATACTTTATCCGACAGTATCGATAACGATCTATATCGAGCGATTATATCGATTCCATTGTTGTTAAATCGATAATTGGAAACATTCGATTCAATAAATTAGATCGGTTACCACAGTAACATTTAAACTCGTGATATATTGTATATAGAAGTCGAGAAGTTTGTTTGTTCTTTATAAATCGAAAATAAATTGCCGGTCATCAGTTAGGCTTACTTTTTACTTTACAAGTAAAAGTAATTTGAAGTATCATTATTTAAAATCAACTTTATTACTATAGTAAAAGAAAATGCATATAAACCTATATATTAATAATTATCTTTTATCGCTTTTACTTCGCTCACGTTTAATAAAAAGTATATTTTCTTCTAATATCTTCAAGAATATGTGTACTAAGTTTCATGATGATCGGTTAAGTAGTTTTCACGTGAAAACATGACAAACAAAGTTACATTCACATTAATAATATCTATAGGATTACCTTACCGAATTGTTTGGTAAGGTAATTATTAATATTATTTGAATTTTTGCACAAGTTTGACGGATAAAAAATTTAAAAGAAGTCGTGTGATAGTCACACAATAAATATTAACCATTCATCAAAAGAGATTCAACCATTTAGTATCAAATCAAATCAAAATCATTTATTCATCTAAGACACCAAGTGACACTTATGAACGTCATATTGAAGCTATAGTTAAAAATCATAGATCGACACAAACAGAGGCCACAGCATATGCTGTATTGTCGAGGTAAATTAGGTGAAAACACCAAAATCTACTGCCTGCCTGTGTCGATCCATAACTTCCAGTTTCCAAAATGCGTAGAGCTCATGAGAATACTGGCAAAGAAACTCATGGCTACTCTTTTTCAAAATCTGATTTTCAGGTACAATAGTGTTAGTATTACATGTAAGGTAAACAGTATGCAAGCTGTCCTTGAAGTCTTCAAATGATGTTATGGTGCTGTGTGCTTCATGTAGTTGGCGTTCTAAAACCCTGATGCGTTTCAGAGCTTGCTTGCACTCATCCCTGCATGTGTCCAATGAGTCAACGAGGAGCTGTAGTCTGTCCCGAGCATTGGTAATCTCAACATTTTATGAATGCAATGAAGATAGCTGAAGTCTAAGATTATCGTTTTCATGCAAAGTATCTAGGAGTGTTTGTTCACTGTCATTTCTCTCCTTCATCAGTTGATCACACCTCTCCTTGGTAGCTTTTAGTTCTCTTAGTGTCATTTGGAGTTTGGCCTCCTCCTGACGTGCCAATGCTTTGCGAGTTTGAATCATTTTAAAAAGGTCTGAGTTAAAAATAAAATAAGTTATAACTTTAAAACAGGAAGAATTGCAATCAACTAATGGGAGGTAGTTTTAAACAGTATAAGATTGAATTACTGTTAATATGTCTGTAAAACTATACTTAACTGTGAATACAGTATGTTTATAAGAATGTTAAGATGATAAATACCTTGAAAGAGATAACAATAAATGCACAGTGATCACTTAAAATAAGCTTTTCACAATATCAGTTGCAACGTAACTGTCACTTCAGAATTATCCGTAAACATATAATTACACTTATTAACTATGAAATTTATATTGTTCAATGTTATATTTTAGTAATTAATAAATTATTTTTATAAAAATTATCGGAACAAATTCTAATCAGCTCCGTATTTACGAGACATTGGGGACATACATACTTATATAAGTCAAACAGACAGCAATCCTTTGCTGTAATTCGATAAAAGAATAATCATTTTAAAGTATGGAAGCGTATCACAATTAGCAAGTTTTTCGGAGCGTGAGTTTGGCACGTTTCATTTTCTATTTTCAGTTTTATATATTTGCCATTGAAAATACACAAAATATCTCACAAGTTCACAGGCATTTGAGTCTTCCGAACTGGTTGTCTAATACTGGTGATTAAACTTATAATCTAGCCGAGCGTATCCGCCGGCAACCCTAGTGATTAATTCAGTATGTGATGTGTGTTGTTTTTATAAACCATTGCTAACGTTGTGTTACGTATGAAGTATTTATTGCTTTAATAATTGATAGTAATAAATAATACATTATTTATATATTATACAGTTGAGTACCGTTGGTACTCGGACAGATCTTTTGAATGAAATTATAAATTACAGATTACCCTGTTCTGTACCGAACAAGTATTTGTTAATTTCAACTTGATACTTCAACGAAGACAGACAGACAAATTACAGACGAATAAACTGACAGATTGATAGATACATATAACAAAATAACCTCTATGTATGGAAGACTAAAAAGTGACAAAAGAATTAATATAAACCTTAGAAGTCACGATGAAGACGCATTTGGATGTATTTTGTAAATATAACATTATTAAATAAAGTATTTTAGTTCTGCATTTAAGTTCAAAGACTCAGTAGACACCACTTTAGGTACCCAACATCACAGCTCCCACCATTTTTTCATTTCACATTCCCATTTTCTTTTTCGCAGCATTAATTTTTCTTTTTAACTTATTTCTATACCACTCTGCACCCATCCAATGTAATCTGACCTCACAGACAGAACTTTCGTTGCTGTATATGTTTGTTGAAACATAAGGGGAGGGTTGAAATTACGCTGGTTTATTTGACTACCCTCAGTCTGAAACAAAAGGTGGATGTATTGCTTGCTTTCTCGTCGGGCCTGTAACCGAACCCTCTCATTTGTGCCTCTTTAAAATTTCACGAAGCTCTAAACAGAGCGTACTGATTTTTATGTTGGATTTCTCTTGCATTAAAAACCGTTTAGTCTGCTTGATAACATGTTTGTTGCGTGCAAACAGGCCCCGGCTGTTGTAAGCATTCTTTATAGTACTTAAGTTACGAACAAGGGTTTTGCCATTTCAGAGTCGCATGCAAATTTGACATTTTATTACAAGACAGCCATTAATTAAATGTTAATGACATCTCTTAGCTTAAATCGTACGTTTCTAAAATGTATATTATTATAACCCTTTATAGCAAGTGTTTAAATTTGCTGAGTAAATCTTGCTATATTTACTTTATTCCAGTTTAGTACACCTAATCGCCCTAATTTTTTGGTATAAAAACCACGAGATACATATAAATAAACTGTTTATACACGCTTTTTAGCTACACTTGTACCTATGTTTGTAACCGCCTCTTTTTAGACTAGATTTTGAACTACTTCTAATAGTCAGATTTCATTCAAAGTTAGTAGACTTATCGAGAACCGATAACAATACAATAATATGAAAAAAAGAAGTTTGAAATAACTGAAAAAACACGCTTTTATAAATAAACGAAACTAAAAAGTAGAAAATAATTTTAATGTAAAAAAGCGTGGGGTGCTAGCTGAAAATATTTCAATAATGTCGCCCCACGCTTTTTTAAATTTAATAAATATATAGTTTTTTTACTACTGAAATAAACTAAGTTGCCAAACACTCACAAATGTAATACTTAGGCCTGTATCTAGCCAGGGTGGGTCACCACTACGAATAGTATATAAATATTTTTGATACGCGTCATTTCGAGAACAGAATACAATATTTACTGTGACGCCTTATATACACAATATTTACTGTATGCTTATATATAGAAAGTTTATTTAGTTGTGGATAGGAAAACAATACCTAACCTACACAATAAATGTACCCTTAAATATAAGCGTCGTCTGTGTCGTAAAAGCCAGAGTAACGGTTATGAATGTCAAAGTAACGTTTATGAACGTCAAAGTGACACTTACGAGTATATATGTCAGAATAAGTCGATTGTAGGATTGTATCATGACTTAACTTGAAATGATCGACGTATTTAAGCTGTAGTTACTTTTGACTATTAAATTATTCACATCATGTGATCGCGTTATTTTGCACCTACGAAAAAAAAAGACAAGACCAAGGTCATGTTCAATGAACACATACTACCGGAACCGGTTGCGGTACACGGTGCCGTTCCCGAAGTTGTTCAAAAATACGTGTACCTCGGGCAGACTTTGCAGTTAGGGAGAAACAACTTTGAGGACGAGGTGAACAGGAGAATTCAGCTAGGTTGGGCAGCGTTTGGGAAGCTTCGTCTGGTCTTCTCATCGTCGATCTCACAATGCCTAAAGACGAAAGTCTTCAGTGAGTGCGTCCTACCCGTTATGACATACGGAGCCGAAACGTGGACACTTACGGTACGGCTGGTCCACAAGTTCAAAGTCGCTCAGCGTGCTATGGTCGGCGTTTCTCTAAGGGACAGTATCAGAAACGAGGTGATCCGGCAGAGAACTAGAGTCATCGACATTGCCCACAGGATTAGCAAGCTGAAGTGGTAGTGGGCTGGCCATATTTGCCGTAGAACCGATAACCGTTGGGGTAAACGGGTTCTTGAGTGGAGACCGCGTCTCGGCAAACGTAGTGTAGGACGTCCACAGGCCAGGAGGAGTGGTGATTTGCGCAAGACGGCTGGCAGGAGCTGGATGCGAGAAGCCGAGGATTGAACTAAGTGGCGTACAATTGGAGAGGCCTATGTCCAGCAGTGGACTGCGATAGGCTGATGATGGAAAAAAAAGATTTATCCTATAAACGATTTTTTTCATTTGAGTCCGACATGAATTGAAATAAATTAGTTTAATTTTAATCTAAATTTGTAGAAGAGTTCCGATAACAAAAGTGAAACTAGAAATGCAACTGTATTGTAAATGTAATTCGAGTTACTGGAAATTTAGTATTTGTTATTTTAAGACGGTGTGAAAATTTTTTTGCTTGGTATTTATTAAATTTTTGCATGAAGTTATCAACGGTATATTAAAGTTCAAAACAAACTTCTATAAAATTATTATCGTTGTCCCGTAGTACTGGTAAAAGAATGAAAACCCTAAAACATACAATTTTTTGAGAGGAGGTGACAGATGGTTTAAGGTTGAATTCTTCCAAAATGTAGTGGATGAGCAGAAAAATCGTCAAGTATTTACGTGTAATACAAAAGGTGCGGTGGGGTTACCCCTTCCACCCAACAGGGGGAACTCTGGCGTCAGTCGCAGAGTGAGAAAAATGGATATGGTATAATATTATTCGTAAAAATTATGAAAAAATACAATTAAAAAATTATGATTATTAGTATTTAGCGCCATTAATTCTTTTAAGTAATGGGTAAGTACATAGAATGTTAATCTAACATCAGTTTATTAAAAAAGTTTCGTCTCAAAAGTATTTTTTAAAAGTCAAGACACATCAAGTTAAGTTCTCATCATAGCATTGAGACCCTTTCTCCATACCTACATAAGTAATTTATTTTCGGATTATGAGAGAGAGGGAACAGAGAGTGCATTTCCGCACACGCTTGTGCACTATAATCCTGCGTAGTTGGCTGGTCTCCGTTGAGACTGGCCGCTGTGGCCGTAATCGGCTAGGAGAACATCATAGTAAATATGTTTATCAGCAGTTTGGTTATCATAGTAAATATCATAGTAGTAGCCAGATAGTGTGAGATGTGTCCATTTATCATTATTATTATTATACACTCGTTTTGCAAGTATTCGCAGGCACTGATTGTTGTGTTTTAAAACTAACGAGGAAAAATGAGTTAATTCAGATCATTTCTAATTTAAAGTCGCACTAGTACAAGAATTAACATTCGCGTTCGTTAATATGTTTAAAAAAATAATCATTCACTTGTTTATTTACGAATTTTAGAAAAAAAAATTGCCACCCTCATTTCTTTCTATGATCGGTGTGTAGGCTGGGGCGTCAGGGGTGTTTCCACGATGAGTGCGGAGTCAGGCACAGCCGTGACCTCGCATCGAAGAATGACCAATCTCGCCTGTAGGTACCCCTACTTGGGAACCAAGCCCAAGTGAAAATTTTAATATGCAACATATTTTTCACGTGTTTACATTTTCATTTTGTGTCCATGTTTAATTCATATGAGGGTTTATTTATGGGTTGAAATAATGAAAGTGATGTTTTTTTTCTAATGTATGAGGCAGAAAATCGGTTATGAATACCAATCACAAACCTGAAACTATTTTACTCAGAACCAACAGTTTTATTGCCAAAACGACAAATATCCAGTACATTCGATCTAAATGTATCGAGACTTCTTTGATGGAATGAGTTGGAGTTATTAAAATAGAACATGAAAAGAAAATTTGTTAAAAGTTAGAAAATAAAATAACAATTGTGAACTTTAAAGTTAAATTTTTAGAGATATTTTTAAGCATTAGAAAGTCGTTAATTTCTCAAGTAGCTAATTTTAACTTTATTTTATGGAATACGAACAAGCAGACGGTCTATATGATACTAAGTGACTACCATTGATACCTGCGATTCAAAAATCATATACACGCCAACGCCACTCTAACGCCAGCAGGCGTTAGAGTGGCCCCAACCCCTCTCCAAAATTAGAAAGATAGATGGGATTGGTGTGGTCAAGAGCAACGAAAATTGCTTATCAATGTTTTTTTTTATCATTTTGGTCGAACTGTCCATTCGATCAAACCCTACATATCGTGCTCACTATATCAGGTTTCATAATATTAGCTTGAAATATTGTCATTTTCCTTAACTCACACGTACCGGTGCAAAATTGAAGTGCAGCTAAAAATTGAGAACATGCACTATCTACGGATCGCGAGACGGTGAGCCGGATTCGTTGTCGCCTTGTACTCGAGCCGCGCAAGTACCATAAAGTACTCGCATCTCTCATAGTACCTACGAGAACGATGAAGTACACTGAAGTGTACTCGACTTATATCCCGTCTATGTTCCGACTTTGGCGAGATACTTTTATGTGTTGTTGAATTTTTGATGCTGCAAATAGAGGCAGGTTAATCCACTACACTGTCTGAGAAAATTTTACGCTATGGCTATGAGAATAATAGTCGCATAATTCAATTCTATTTCAAAATTGGCCTAAATAACAGTACGTAAAGATTTTTAATTGTTTATAAGTGCATTTTTTTAATCTTCATTAATTTCGAGACTTATTACATACGCATTGAAATTTACGCACGAAAAGCTTTGACCTGATATTAAATAGAATATATCATAGGATAAGGTACGATGGGACTAATATTTTACTATGTAATAAAACTCTCTCTAACCACAGTTTTATATTTACAGATCAACGTATTATATATATCTATATTGATAAAAATGTTAAGTTGGAATATGTATGCTTCAAAACTCAAAAAGCTCTAAACCGATTGAAGTGAAATTTTGACACGATCGAACGACGACGAACACGAATTTATACGAACCACTTCAACTGTTTTTATGTATTTGTGTTTCGCGTCAGCTTTCTTCCTTATTCTATGAATGCAACACTATTTGCATAACAATGCAAAAGTGAACTACACAGAAAGGTTGGTGTGATACATCTAGTTGCGGTATATTGATTATATTACTCTATTTTGAATATTAAAATCTTTTCCAAATTAAAAGTTTTTAAAGAACTTTTAACGCGTATACGAGCAATTTCACTATTTTCAAGCATTTCTATGATTATTTTCGCCACTCGTCTCTTCAGTATTTCATTTCAAGGCACTTTTATAAAGTAGACATATTTTAGGTTAAAGTAGAAATACCAAATAACCTAAGGTGTTCGGTACTTACTGTCATTCTCTTAGGTACTTACCCGTATAATCAACCTGTCTATCCTATTGTTCAGTCCTCTTGCCAAGGCAGCGATCACCGTGATGAAGTTTATAATACCTATGGCCCATAGATAGGCATACAATTACTAAGCTATGTCCAATGGCAAGAAGGCTGAACCACGGCTATGTCACCGTGTTCTTAATCTAAACTAAAATCATTAAGCACTTACTGGAGTGTGTGGCTTCAATGTTCTTCTCGGCGTTCCAAGAGATATCTCTTGGGTAGAATCTTCTCTGCTCTGCTTCTTCACACAAACATAAATTCCTAAAGTGCTGTACAACTTCCAAGGTATTCGAATTACAACAACTCGCTTCAGCTAACGCGGAACGCGCCTACAAAACTCGCGAGTCCACGACCTAACACAATACGGTTTATCACTAAAAAGACCGCGGGTCGATGGACAATACAATTAGCTTACTATCAATTCATTTTCACAATAACAAATAAATCGTCGGCCGGTTTCAACACGCGTCTTTCAAGTCCTTTTTCTACATATTAACCTCAAACGTCAAAACGTCAAACACGAACCAGAGACAATCAAAATGTTGCCAGTACAATGACGTTCGAAATCCAACACCTATCATGGAGAGTATGCCGCATCCGCGTAATCCTACTATAATCTAATTAGGGGACGCGAAAAAGATGATTATGAAATTAACTGTGTTACTTTTTTTACCTACATTAAATACTTTTTTTTTTTCTATGCACAAGAATTTATCAAGTAAAAAGTAAAAGTTAAAATGTTTAAAATAAAACACGATTTCATTTTATAGTCGAATTGAGAACCTCCTCCTTTTTTAAAGTCGGTTAAAAAGCTTGAATCTTATTTTTAATTCCCGACGCAAAAGTGAGGAGTGTTATAAATTTAACGTCGATGTCTGTCTCTGTGTGTGTAATTAGGGTTCTCTCTCTGTCTCTCTAACGCGCATAAGCTCATCTTAATTATTCAGCAGAACTAGATAATACTATATTTTTATTATAACAAGACACGCCACATTTTGATCAAATTAGGCTAATCGTTGGCACAGTTCAGTAAAACTGTAACTTGAAATTGACTGCTGCGAATATTGAAGCATAATTTAAACTATTAAAGAAATAAATAGTTCACATCGCAGAGCTACACCCATAAATTCAATTTATGAGTGCGCCGCTTGCTACAGTTAAAAGAAGAATGAATACAATACAAGCTAAAATTCAAAATTAAAAAACCCCCTACTCAAGCACTTAATCGAGTCATACGCCAATGATATTTTTGCAGACATTCTGTTATTCTTCCCCACTTTCACCCCCATAATTTTAAATGATTCAACCGATTTTACTACTCACCTTTCATACAAAAAAAAACTAAATTGAAATCACTTCATCCGTTCGCGAGCTACGTTGCCACAGACAGACAGACAGACACGTCAAACTTATAACACCCCTCTTTTTGCGTCGGGGGTTTAAAATTACAGACAAAAGAAATATTGTTTTGCCGTCAAGTGCATTTAAAAGTGGTAATAAATATTTCAATAGAAAATATTTTTAAGTCCATAAAACATAAAATGGTTTCCATAACAATTGGTCATAATATTATATCGAATTTCACAAGTTTGTGTCATAAATATTTCGAAAAGTAAGAGGCCGTAGCTACCATGATAATTGATATTAGTTGTAAATTCTTACACTGCCTTAGGTAAGGTTCTATTACATTTATGAGATTCCATGCCTTTTAATTTCAGATTTATTTAAAGTTTAAATTTAGAATGTACATTAAAATGTACATTATAGTAAGTTCTATTTTTACGATCACTCATGATAAAAAAGGGAACTCTAACATTTATCCAAGACCTTATTTCCTCTACATACATCTCAACTAAAATTATAAATGCGATAATGAGGTCGTTTCTTGGTTACGTTAAGCCATTGTGAAGTGATTTTAAAACATATTTACTGGTTTTTAGGACTGCAAATATAGTACAGGGCAACTCACATAATAACGCGGAAACATCCGAGAGCTAATTAAAATATGAAAATAAAAATCCATCTTCTGTCACTAAAGATAAGATTTGTAAGATACTAGATTGGTTTCCACATAGGCATATGCTTACACTATTTATTTAAACTTAATGCACATGTTGTACATAGGCGGACTTAATGCCATGGGGCATTCTCTACCGGTCAACCAGTTGGTGATGTGATTATTTGATGCGGTAGGTACAAAAATAATAAATTAGTAAATGCTACTCATAAATTGCAAGCAACCTTTGTGAAACATTGTAGAGTCATGTACCTCATCTATAAGCGGTCTGTATGCAAATATCATTAGCTGCAAAATTTATTGATGCAAAGAAAAAAGTTAAATCATTATTATTGACAAATAGTTTGACAAAAACTTAAACATTGTTACGTGTCATGACAAAATTATGCACATCTTTTTTTCAGTGAACTTTAAACTTAAATCTACTTGGCCTAAAGTCGATAATAGCATTGTGATGTCTTGGTTCGAAGTGGTACTCTCGTATCTGACGCATTTCTCGAGGTATTAATGATTTATCGTCAATGGTTGTGTAGGCGACCCGACATCTAGTTACGCAAGGAATGCAATGCGCATTCTCTATTAAAATATTATATTTTGGTGTCAGATTAGTATACGAGATATGAATTATTGGAGAAGTTTTAAATCAGTGGAATGGAATATGTAATTTGTTGTGTGTGTATAATTTGTTGACAGAAATAACTATTGCTTTACTATATATACTTAATATTATAAACGCGAAAGTTTATGAGTATGGATGGATGGATGGATAGATGGATGGATGTTTACATATCCGTACATAACATAACCAACATATACGCGGGCGGAGCCGCGGGCGACAACTAGTAATAAATAATATGTGAGTGCATGGTGTTATTTATTGGTTAAAATTACGATCTTAGTCATATTTTGCAACTCATATTACATCCTATTATCCCGTACTAGTAAAATCTCAAATCATACTTGAAATCCCAAACAATTAAGTAAAAGAAAAAAATTGATGGAATCCACCGACCAGATGTCGGTCGTAAGGTCTATGCAAATCATTGGTGGATTTTTTAGAACTTATACAATGTATATAATGTTATATTCTCTTATTTCTAATAGACGTGAACATTTCATGGTGTGATTTAAGATCAGTAACTTATAAAACCATTTAAAAATGTGAATCACTTCGTCTGATAACGACGAATCCTAATATTGTGTTAAGTACATTTTACAAGCCATTCTTTAACTTGCAATGTAGGAATGTATGTATGCTTGTATGTTCGGGTGGAATCTTGCAACTCAATTTTGAAGCAGATTTCTTCAACCGATTTTGCTGAAATTTTGCAAGCATATGTATACAGCGTGACAATACAATACTATAATGCTGGAGCTGGAAGGTGGCCATAGGAACTCTGTAAAGAAACGTCGCAACATCATCGAGTTTGGACTCGTTTGATTCGTCTCGAGGCATTCCAGTAAAACCTTGTTTTTAAAAAGCTTTTTAATTTTCTTTATTTGTTTTAAGTTGACGTTGCCGATAAGCCTTCAACAATTTAAAATTCTACTAGAAACTGATTCATAGGAAGACTCAGATTACAGTTGGGTTTATATAAAGACTACTAGATTGAATGATTCATATACATATACATGAATACTTGATTAATATAATGTTGGTTACTAAGCATGTGTATTTTTTGTTCATCCAACCTTTCCCCGGTCAGTTGTAAACAAAGGTCTCACCAAGACTCCCAAAGAGAGCTAACTATTTTTATATACTTACATATGTAAAATTGGATTCCTAAACTAGACTAGTTACGTGGGAGAGCCACGCTTCGGCATGAATGGACTGGCTCGACCGGAGTGATACCATGGCTTCACAGAAAATAGGTGTGAAACAGCGCTGACGCCGTGTTTCACCGAGCGAGTGAGGACAACGGAGGCCCATTCCCCAACCCCTTCCCCCACCCCCAAAGGCTGGCAACGCACTTGTGAAGCGTCTGGTGTTGCGGGTGTCCATAGGCGGCGGTAATCGCTTACCATCAGGCGATACGTCTGCTCGTTTGCCCCTTATACCATAAAAAAGACGGACCATAAGTCGCTTTTATTGTGAAAGTAAATTCAATAACACAGCAATTAATTTCTTAAAGGAAATGTTACGATTTAATTTAACCAATCGCTTTATCTTACAAACTAATTTATTTGTATCGGCAATTTGTCTCTACAAACTGCAGTTGCCTCTCGATCATAAATTAAAGATAAATTTGCAGCTTTTAACTATCTAAATAATTTCATGAATTTAATTTAATTTTGTCATAGATTTTTGACAAAAGTAATAATTCTTTTATCGGTATTAAATAGGGCTACGTTAAATGTGTCTGGGTCTCCGGTATCCTCACTCACTCGGTGAAACACAGGTTTTCTGTGACGCTGTGGTTTCACTCCGGTCGAGCCGGCCCGTGCATGCCGAAGCGTGGCTCTTCCACGGTACATTTGTATTAAATAGTAATTTCATAGTTAAAAATTGAATTCATACACCTAAACCATATTATAAACAACTAGCTTCTGCCTACGGCTCCGCCCGTGTGTATGTCGGTTATGGCTGTAAAAAGTAACCAAAATATCGTCAAGCCAAATTTAATTGAAACGGTGTAGCGGACACATTTACTTTCGAATTTATATTGGTTTAGTTAGAAAACTATGATATATGTTATGCGATACAACCACTTTTGGCACAAACCAACAGCATTTGTGTTAACTGACTACGGTGTGGCATTTCAAGGTGCATTAAATCACTCAGTGTTTCATTTTAATGCAAATCATAACGGAATAGAACGAATTTGTATAATCTTGAGAAATCGTGGGCTGTAAATGTCAAATGCAAGTTCAAGCAAGTAATAAACTAATAAATCTAAAGTGTTTATTGAAATCCTTCATCCGTAAGTGATTGATGTGTTGTCAAATTTGTATTTGAATAGTTTATGAAGCGAAAGTTCCAGGATAATTGAAAATAGGAATTAATACGAGTCTTGAGGTGGATGAAAAACGAGAAAGAACAGGAGGAACAGAACCCTTAGGCAAGATCCAAGTGTTTTGCGTTGATTCTCTTTCTACAACCGCCAACGCCTCTTTTGTTTGTTTTATTGGCTAATATTTTGTTTTGTTCACGTGACTTAGAGATCTATAACTCCTATACATTTTTTAACTAATCTTTTTTTAAAGACGACTCCCGCATAAGGAATAAAGCCTTAATCTGTCCTTTTCTAATTTCTGAACAAATACCCATAAGTTATTATTATATTTATATATAAGCCAGCGCCTTTTTAATTTTTTAAGACGATTTGTATGAACTCTTTCAATATTTTCGACGTTATGGGTTAATAAACATAAATAAATGGTAACACCTACGGCCTACGGTACAAGGTATTGTGCAACACTAACACTCTACACATTAGTCGAGTCACAAATAACAGATAAGCTTATTGGATGAGCTCGCACCCACTTAGTGATAATTGTAGACCACTGAGGTGCGTTTGAACTGTTCATTTTAAGTACTAGTTGAGGCTTTAGTAACTCTATTTCAGGTTAGTCGAGTAGTAATAATAATAAATATTTATAATCCAAAAACGTTGCAAAAGTAAAAATTATAGTCACAGTAAATGTTTGCAATTATATAAGCTAAAGTTATAAAAGTTACACAAAATTGTAATTCCGAAAATTGTAACCTTATCTCTTAAACTAGACATCGCCCGTATCTTAAGAAACAGGAAGGTAGTGCTTAAAGTGATTAAATACTTAATTACAGGGCACTTGAGCAGGAAAGGAGAGGAGCGAGAGCGCGTATAACTTCGCCGTTTCTTTCTGCGAGCAAGTTATGCTTGCCAAGGAGACGGCGGAGCGGGACCGGGAGAGGTTTAGAACTCTACCGGCCCGCCAGGCCCGGGAACGGGCCAGGTACCGCAGGCGACTCAGGCGCCGGAGGTCGCAGAACGATCTCCATCCTCCACCCATCTGTGGCCATCTGTCACCCTAGCAGAAGCAGGCCGGCGTAGAGGCACAAGCGCTTTTCTCTGTAGGGAACATCGGGGTTCCTGTACAGGAGGGGGTTATCTACAAACCGTAGGTGGCCCGAGGTACGTCGGGGTTCCAGGGATTTCCTTTCGAGGGTGCACATGGTTCCCCGACTACTAGTACCTGAGACGGCGTGTGGTTTTAGTCGGTTCGAGTCCGACATTGCCACCAGTCAGCGGTATCCGGGGGGATTTCCGCACAAAAAAAAGGGGGGGACTCTTGAACAGATTAACTTGACTAACCTGCAGTTCTGCAAGTCAACTATTTTGTAACTAGGAACGAATTATTATAGCGATATTGATTGGATTATTATCAATTTGGTTGTGTCGGACTCTACCGCACTTTGTCTTAGGTAGACGGTGAACCAGGAGTAACCTAGAAAGTATATCCCTGGTATAGATATTATACCCCTTATTCCATATTCAATAAACATTTCGAGTTTGCTTGCTTAGAATAAATGTAACCCTATCTGGTTTAAATGCGTTTTTAGACAAAAAAATGGATGAAACGGTTAATATGTGGGCCATGTAGGGCTATAAATGTAACATTATTTTCTATTTCTATCTATTTTGTTAATTACCTATTCCTTAAACGTGTTGACAAAAGCTATTCATCAAAGACTTGTTTAAGAAGATATTTTAAATAATCTTGTAGTATTATACCAGGAGAAATCCACTTTGTGATCAACACGGCTGATTTACGATTGTAATAATAAAACTTATTTATTTTACTGTATTTGATTTAATACTTAATTTGTGTTTATTTATTGATAGAGTGATTTAAGATGTTCTAAGGTCGTTATTTTAGAGAGTTGCTAGTCGAGTAGTTGTGTTTGAATGGGGCATAGCGTGGGATCGAATAGTGTCAACGGTGATCGCAGTCAGCTTGTAAGCCGCTGTGTTGTTGCTGTATTAACTGTCAGAGTACAAAGGCGTTAAACTGCTAATGATAAACTAAAAACACCCACGAGATATAAACGATCACAACATTATACAGAATCGAATACATTATAGTAAATTGGTTTGGTGATATTTTGAAATGAGAACAGATTACGTTAAGAAAATGTGATGTTAATTTGCATATGAACTTAAGTAAATTATAATATCTTTATTGACGGCTGTAAAATCCGTTCGGAACCAGAAAAGGAACCAGGTGTATATTGTGGTGCTTACCGTAAAAACCACCATGACCCCCAGGCTCTAGCCACCTACTCTAAGGAAGATCCGGGCCATGTCAGGTCCCACCCCAATCGAGGCAGTGGTCGGCACGCATATCTTATCCCTATCCCAGGGAAAACAAATCGGTAGAAAAACTCAATGAAACCTAATAAATTTTCTTCATGTTTTAGTTAAATAAACAGTGATCTCCTGAATGGCAAACGTTTCAAATAATTAACTCAATTACTAAAAATTGGTATGGTGGCCACCACTCTTGGATTGTGCTCATACTTTCAATCAGGCAGAGTAGTCATTTTGGCAACTATCGATAAAAAAAATCTAACATTAACACAACAAGACCGAGTCGTTTTGGAGGTACACAATTAGTCTCCTTCCATGAATCTTTGGAACTGTGCAGTCACCAGGAGGATAACAAAACTATCTCAGAGCATGGTTTTAAACACGCTCCGCATTGATTTGTTGCAGTCAGCCTATCTAGTTGAGCAACAGACTTCCCACGCTTCGCTTTCCAGCCGTTGTCGGATTCGTTTCGACTCATATCTTGTGGAGAAACACTTTCTAAAGCTCCTCGAGCTGCTTAAGAGTTAAGCGACTTCTATAGTCAGCTGTAGAGTATATAATACACAATAGATCATTGTGTCTCTACTACTAATTGTCAAGCTACGAGCAACTATGTTAAAAACCATCAAATATTGTTTTCATAAATGTAGTTATTGTGCGAATGTAGATTCTTAATTAAAGATTAAGTGAAGTGGAGTATTATTACTTTTTAACCGACTTCAAAAAAGGAGGAGGTTCTCAATTCGACTGTATTTTTTTTATATTTGTTACCTCATAACTTTCGACTGGGTGAACCGATTTTGATGATACTTTTTTATTTGTAAGTATTAATGATAAGTATTCTCAAATGGTCCCATTTAAATTTGGTCCAGATTGAAGTCGGTTTTTTTTTGTTAAAATTTGTAATTATTATGAATAAGCTTAGCATAGCAAGTATTCGTATTCAGTTTTTAATATCTTTAAATTTTTTAAAGCTTAATTTCTCTGAGAAAACTTCAAAAGCAATTCGGATTTTCAAATATCGTGACAGTAGTTTAAACAGTAGGTATTTTGCCTATCCAATATAATACTCTTTTTTTTGTATTGATTGTTTGCTTGATAGTCGTATTTTAACTTTATTTATCAAGCAATTCGTTGAATAATATGATAATTATAAGGACCTTCAATTAACCATCGATAACGTAATGAAAATAAAAAAAATGTTTTGCGACTTTTCTTGAAATTCTACTATAAATATTACTCTACGTATTAACCATTAATAATTTGAGTTTGTATATTCAAACATTGAGTTTGAGTTTAAACAGACGTATTGTGTATATGATCGTTAATATATTGTTACGTGAAATGCAAGCTGCACTGTATTCTGAGCTATCTTGGTTCTAGAGTATTGTACAGGTGGCCGGAGATAAACCAGGTTCGTTAGCGCCCGCAATGTTGCTGATTTCAAATATAATTCCTTCTAAATACATTCAAAGAGAACTTACTTTAATTTGACAGTCCAAATGTCTGTCTTTTGTTTGAACTGACAAAATAAAGTTACGTTTTACAAAAGTGACATTATACATGTAACGTGTTAAAATAATTAATTGAAAAGGATTGACAGCAAATTAAGATTTATAGAAGTTTTAATCGTTAAATAATTTTTCTTTTAGGTACGTACTTTTAAGTTTTTGTTTGTTAAACAATGGTCTATTAAATGACCCTATGTCAAAATGGTAAATGTCATTTAATAAAACCAAAATCGAGGTATAAATACTATAAATAATCCTAAATCTTTTAATCTGATTTACTTACAATTTTGTTACTTTTGATTTTCTTAAATGATTATACTTAGCCTACTGGTAACAAGAGAAATAAAGTGTGCTCCAATGGCATAGTTCTCCAATGAGAATGTCTTAGAAAAATGCTTGACAGCCTCCACGCCCTTCAGGACAAGATCGGATAGGTAGTAAAAGAAAATTGGTAAAAATCAACGAATGGAAGAACGCGTGGGGCTCACATGTCAACGTCACACGTGGGCGGGGCCTCACACCCTTCTTGATATTTTTCTTACGTATGTTATCTACCCTCTTATAAGGAAAACTGTAGGCTGTCTTGCTTCACAACGAAGTATAGATAAAGGATTTGTATTGTAGAACAAAATGGCGTCCTTTAATCTAGCTCTTTGCCTCAAACTTTTGAGGTAGGAATCATGAAGAATCATGACCTTTCTTTGCTGTATGTTAGCTTTACACCAAGTATGAAAGTCAATAAGGTTACAGTATCCCTATATAACCCCACTTTTAACCCATTTCTGGAAGAAGGGACTCGAAGAGCAGCAATCCACTTATGAGTCTCGAGTTGCAAATGTACATGGACAATAGCAGTCTAGCATATATAGCAAATCAGGTGACCCGTCTGTCGTTTGCTCCTCTATACCTACCCTAAAAATCACCATTGTTAATCATAGTAGGTATTGAATATAGCACAGTGCAGTTGTTATTCAGATTAAAGAGCTCAATGTATTCCTATACCGTAAACAAATCTATACTATTATATAAAGCTGAAGAGTTTGTTTGTTTGTTTGAACGCGCTAATCTCAGGAACCGCTGGTCCGATTTGAAAAATTCTTTCAGTGTTGGATAGTACATTTATAGAGGAAGGCTATAGGCTATATATCATCATGCTACGATCAATAGGAGCGGAGCACCAATAAAAAATGTTTCAAAAACGGGGGAAAATTGTCACGCTACGGGCAATAGGAGACGCGTACGAGGTTGCGTGGATCGGCTTCTTAGATATACTCGTATGAAAAACTCATATCGTTTTATATAATATCCCGCTAAAAACTACACAGCAGATTCCTTTGGTGTAGTAACATGGTCACGTTTTAACGTTTAAAGGCTTTTGTAAGTACATACAGCATCGAGCTCATAATGACGAATAATGCAGTAAAATAAAAATTGTCTGTGCATGTTAAAACATCCATTTTATCGGCACCCATACAACATTGTAAGCTATGTGAACTCAATGGTTATTACCTGATTAACTCAATCGGTATTCGCCTCTAACTTGCTATATAAGGATATTGACAAGCCGCAGCTTCTTTTAAGTATAAGAAAAAGTTCCGGAGAATGTTTATGTCATACTAAAATAGGGTAAGAACGTCTGAAATTACAATGATGCGTTATTTATTATACCTAATTAAAAATACTTCAATGTTTAATTATGGTTGCTTTTACGCTTACCTGTATATGTACATAGGGGTTTATAGAGATAGCTATAGGGCTGTGTTCGTAGGATACATAAAGACAAAAGCCACTCACCGTTAAACCAGGAATTTAAGGTTTCTTTTTAAACTTGAAATGGTAATAATGGTCATCTACTGACACACAAATCCTGAACTGATGGGGTTATAAGCTTGATATTTTAGCATATCACACTACATCAACAGCCTAGAGATATGCCTCTCTTTGGATCTAGGTTAAGTCCTACTTATACCACGCTGGCCAGACGTGTTGGTATAAGGTTCATTTCAAGTTTTCCCTTTCTTTGCAGTAATGGTGTCCTTCATACTTTGTTCCCTTCATCAACAACCCATAATATCCCACTTCTGGGCACGGGTATCCTCTCAGGAGAGGATAAGCGCCATACGTCCCCACGCTAACCGAGTGCAGGTTGGGGACTGGCAAGGCAACGTTTTAGTTACGTTATCTTGCCGTTGGATGTTTTAAGCCGCCCAAGGCCTCCAACTACTCTATGATAACAACTGAGACCGAGTACTTAACGTCAAAGATCACGGAGTCCAGTCTTGTTTCCTTAGTCGGCTCAATTGTTATGTAGTACTGACGATCCAGCCCGGCTTCTCTACTATAAAATGCACATATAAACCTCTTGAAACACTCTATCTATCGCTGAAAACTGTATTAAAATCCGTTGAGTAGTTATGAAGATCTAAGCGAACAGACAACGGAAGTGACTTCATTTTATACTATGTAAAGAAGAATCCACTCACAAAGATTTAAAACATTACCGCTGAGAGGGTTAAATAATAAAAAATATATATGAATGTTTGTCATTTTGAAAGTTAAAAACATGAAATATTAAACTTTAATGTGTTTTAAGCCGCGGGTAATAGCTAGTAATATATGCCATAACAATGAATATGCACCTTAAACGTTGGCTGCAGTTAAAGTGTTTGCAACAATGTTGCAAACCGCAAGTATCAATTTATCATTGAAGATTCAATCAATCTGTTCTGACTGCCTCGTTGGTCTCGCGATTGGCGTGTGCGACTGCTGATCATGAGGTCTCGGGTTCGATTCCCGGGTCGGACCAAATGTTTGTATGATCTACAAATATTTGTTTCGGAGTTTGGGTTTTTTCTATGTATAATATGTATTTACAAAAAAAAAGTATAAATGTATTTGTATCAGTTGTCTAGTACCCACGACACAAGCTCTGCTTAGCTTGGGACTAGATGGCGTTGTGTGTTAATGTCCGAAATATTTATTATTTATTTATTCATGATATTAAAATACACCAAAATGGTTCCACATGTTATCCATACAAATAAATGAAATTGAAGTGTCTGTTTGCAATTTCAAATTAACAGCTTTTCACTAAATGCACATAAAAGTAAATTCAACCTTTATTTTATTATAATTATTATTTTGTAGCTTTTTGCACACCTCCATACAAAATGTAACTGTGGCAAATTTCATACGCCTTCTCATGCATAGTTTTTACTAAAAGAGGTAAGTTATGCGAACGGGTAAACTATGCAAAGTTTTTGTTTCACGTACCTACCTATCTTCTAGATAAATAAAAATTAATCGCGGAAATGTATGTATGCGCATAACTTCCTATCGACTGAACCAAATTTAATAATTCTTTCTTTCATGTGTTCGTTATTGTTAGGAAAAGGTTTGTATAGAAGAATATTAAAAGATGACCAAACATTTATTATATTTTTCAGCGACTGTACAGGTAGCTGTGGAAAGTTGAGGCGGACACAATTACTAAAACCAGTTTTTCAAAAATTTTGATAATATTTACAAAATAAAAACATGGCGGTACGAAGTTCGCGGGTCAGCTGGTTAATATATAGATTCCGATCAAGAATACTAGTAATACCTTGTCAATTGACAGACATTCCTAAATGTTAGCACTTTAAAATATTAAAAGTAATATTTTTAATTGACATCAAAAGGTCATTGAATTTAATGAATTGTCTATCTATAAGAAAGATGCGAGGATTAGACGTTACGTTACGTTACAAACTAGCTTTAATGTAACGTCGGATTCAAGACATTCATTAATTAACGCCAAGTCCGATTCATAAATTAAATAAGTCGTCAGTAGTTTTGTGGAGGAACGCGTGTAATGTCCCTCCAACACAAAGGGAGGATCCTCCGACCAGGCGAGGTGATCATGCCTGGCGGGCCAACTGCCCAAAGGTTGATGTTGGGATGTTGTATGTATGTTAATCGACGCGAGAACTTCTACTGCGCGATGCAGGATTGGTAGTTTCTTTGTGTAGTACATTACTCCGTATTACAGTGTATCTGCGGTAGATGGCACTGTAGTATATTTCTGTTGCGCTGTCACCACAGTTTTTTATTTACTTAATTAATATTTTATAGAACGGTAAAAATGAAGTGAATTACATTTTACCAACTCAAGCAACAATAGCGTTAGACTTTGCATGGAGTGGTGCCAGGTTTGAATCCTGTACACACAACCATATTCAACGAACTTTTTTGAACAATTTTAAACAACCGTGTTCGTCATTTTCAAAGTTAAAAACACGGAATAATAAAGTATAATGTGTTTAAAGCCACGGCTAATAGCTAGTAATATATGCCATAACGATGAACATGCACCTTAAACTGTGGCTGTAGTTAAAGTGTTTGCAACAATGTTGCAAACCGCAGGGATCAATTTATCATTGATGATTCAATCAATCTGTTCATTCATGGTTTTGAAATACACTAAATGGTCCTACATGTTATCCATACAAAGAAATGAAATTGAAGTGACTGTTTGTAATATAAAATTAACAGCTTTTCACTAAATAGTAGCATATGAAAGTATATAGGTACGAAGAAAAGGTAGAAAAGAAACTGTTTGTTTGTTCCTAATCTCTAAAACGACTGGACCGATTTTCACTGGCAGATAGCTGATATTATAAGGAATAACTTAGTCTTCTTTTAATTTAATAAACTTTTTAACTGGGTTACCTGCAGTTATTGTTGTATAGGTACAATAAAAACTGTAGGTAAGATCCCAGGGCGCAACTAGTCCTACATAAAATAAAATGAAGTCGCTTCCGCTTTCTGTTCGCTTGGCTTCTTTTAAACTTCTCCACGTATTTTGATACAGTTTTTAGCAATAAACAGAGTGATTTAAGAGGAATATTGAAATGTATACATGCAAAAACTTCCATGCGAAGGCGGGCCGGGTCGCTAGTACATTATAAAAACCAATCCACTTGTATTTATATTCCTCTATTTAATTGACGTGACCGTTTTCGTCTTATCGCATTATTAAAGGTTCAATAATTTTATTGAACCTTTGATAATCTTAATCTTAAGATAGCTGGGAGTATAAATTATACGACTTTAAGTAACTTAGTTGATAATTATAAGTTCAAAAATGTATATCTGAATATAGAACCTAGAATAACGTTAATTATAAATTATTATTTATCTCTAAGGTCACAATATTTGTAACAACCTCCAGTTAAATTGAATTGTTCTGGATTGGGTTCAGAATTGTTTTATAACCATATAATTTTGACTAGATAAATTCTCTTGTATTTTTAGCTAATATTTTGTTTTCACCACGTGACTTTTGATATGACGTCATTCGCATACGTTTGGTAGTTTTTAGGATTCCGTACCTCAAAAGGAAAAATCGGAACCCATATAGGATCACTTTTTTGTCCGTCTGTCTGTCTCTCAAGACCCTTATTCTCAGGAACGCGTGAAGGTATCAAGCTGGAATTCATATGAAATACTCAGGTCCACTGTCCCCCAGGAGCTGTGAAAAATCAAAGGAAGGAGCTGTGTGTGTGAAAAATCAAACTTCTAAGCCAACGCAATCAAAAGATACAGCCGTTTATGTTGCAAATTTGCGACATTCGTAAGGGAATCAAAACCTACAGGGCACTTCCCGTGCAGTCATCTTCTTGAAATTTGGTACGAAGCAACATCTTATAGTACTGATATAGAAAAAATTGCTAAAAGTATAAATTTTTAATAAGTCGTTTATGATGCAAATTTTCAACACTCACAAGGGAATCAAAACCTACAGGGTACTTCCCGTGAACTCAGGATCTTGAAATTTGGTACGAAGCAACGTTTTATAGCATAGATAAAGGAAAAATTGCAAAAAGCATATTTTTTTTAGTTACATCATTTAACAAAAATATTAAAATAAATTAAACTTACTACCCTTTTCCTCATGAACTTGTGAAGGTATTAAAGTGAAATTCAAATAAATTACTCAGGTCTATAATACCTTTAAGCTGTTACAAAAGCAAATTTCTATATTAACTCAATCTCAAGAAACAGCAATTTAAGCCGCATATTTGGAAACTCGCAACTACTCACAAGGGAATCAAAACCTAAAGGATACTTTCAGCCGTCCTAGAATCTTGAAATTTGGAATGTAGCAACGTTTTATAGCACAAATAAAGGAAAAATTTCGATAATCTTAAATTTTTAGTTAGATCACATGTTTTTTTTAAATAATTATATAACTATGTATTACCCTTTGCCTCATGAACGCGCAGAGGTATCAAGTTGAAATTTATATCAAAAAAATTAGGTCTAATTGCCTTTAAGCTTTGAAAAAAAAATTAAGTGAACGCAAAAACGCAAAACGCACAAAAGGTACAACCATTTATACCGCATATTTTGAAACGCGACTGCTCGCAAGGGAATCAAAACCTAAAAGCTGCTTCCTGTTGACATAGAACATTGAAATTTGGTAAGAAGCAATAGCTTAACAGCACAGGTAACAGAAACATTCTGAAAACTTTTATTTATATACCTACAGGTTTGTACGGAACCCTCGGTGCGCGAGTCCGACTCGCACTTGACCGGTTTTTCTATTAACGTTCACTTTCATAAAATATCAACTTGGCTAGGAGCAGACCAGACGGACATAGTGGTCGTTACGGAGGGATCTTTAATCTAGTTAGTGACCTTGACTCCTAAAGTAGAGGTCGGGGCTTGGATTCTCACAGAGGATAAGTTAGTTATCGTGTAATGAACAAGCTTCTTCTTAGCATTTCGACGGCAAACATTTCGTGTCGGTATAATCATATTTTAGCAGCCCAGAACGCGGCCATTTTGACTGCATTCTCGATGGCAGCCATCAGGTCCTCCCTCGTGCAGGTGACCGGGTACACAGAGCATAAAGCATTTTTTTTTTATGGATTAGACCGGCAAACGAGCAGACGTATCGCCTGATGGTAAGCGATTACCGCCGCCCATGGACACCCGCAACACCAGAGGCGTCATAAATGCGTTACCGGCCTTTGGGGGATGGGGGGGGGAGATAGGGGGAGGGGTTGGGATATGGGCCTCCGGTATCCTCACTCACTCGGTGAAACACAGCGCAAGCACTATTTCACACCGGTTTTCTGTGAGGCCGTGGTATCACTCCGGTCGAGCCGGCCCATTCATGCCGAAGCGTGGCTCTCCCACGGTGAGCATGGTGGGAATCGTTTGGATGGTACCGCATAAACAGCCCAGGTTGTCATCGTCCGCAAATTCCCACAGGACATATTTTCCTTGCTCCGGCCGACTTCAGTCCGAAGTCTATTTAAGGACCTCCAGGTCAGCAACGGTAATTCGTGTCCAGGCGGTTGGCGGTCATCCGGCACCACAAATGAATCTGGTAAGGACACGCTTTATCTCAATAATTTGCACCTCGCTTGAGATGAAACCGAGGTCAATGGATCGACACATTTGACAAAACTCCTACGACTCTTTAGAACAAGTTCATTTGTTTTGTATCTGAATGTAATAATTATATCTCTAAATAATTAGAAATATATGGGTGTTTTTGTGTGTGTGACCATAGTACAGGGTATGTTTAGTTTGAAACCAAACGGCTCTGTGTGAGTTGTATGAGGTTATACATATTATATTAGGTTACTATGTTTTCATTTTTAAAGTAACGTTTTCTATTTCTCTTACATATTTATCTACAAACAATAAACTGTTTACTGCATCCCAGTGGTCACCAAGTAGGCAAAAATCGACCTTCATTTATTATTATTATTATTTTATAGCTTTTAGCTCCATACAAAATGTAACTTTGCTAAACTTCATACTCCTCCGTTCGCATAGTTTTCCCTTAAAGGGGTAAATAATGCGAACGGGGAAATTCTGTTTTTGCTTCACGTACCTACTTATCTTCTGTATAAATAAAGATGAATCGCCGAAATGTATGTACACGCAAAGCTACCGATCGTCTGCACTTAATTTGATAATTATTTTTTTATATGTTCGTTTTTGTTAGGAAAAGGTTTGTATGGAAGAAAATGAAAAATTAACCAGAAAAACCAGTTATTTTATTTTGTTCTGTATTCCGCGACTGTACACTATCTTTGGAAAGCTGAGGCGGGCACAAACCAGTTTTTCAAAAAATTTGATGATATTTATAAAAGAAAAACATGGCGGTACGAAGTTCGCGGGTCAGCTAGTTAATAATAGATTCCGATCAAGAATATTAGTAATACCTTGTCAATTAACTGACATTCCTAAATGTCAGATAATGACAGCACTTTAACTTTTATGTAATATTTTTAATTGACATCAAAAGGTTATTGAATTTAATGAATTTTCTATAAGAAAGAAGCGATATCATATCATTAATAAGAACGATTGGACTTTACATTACACACTAGCTTTAATGTAACGTCGGATTCAAAACACCGGTCGTCATTAATTAATGTCAAGTCCGATTCGTAAATGAAGTAGGTCGGCACTTTTTTTATATTTAGTTTTTAATATTTTATTGAACGATAACAATTAAATTAATTTCAGTTCAAGATTCAAGCGGTAATAACTTTAAACTTGGCATGGAATGGAAAGAACTGCACGTTTGGCCTAGTGGTTTAACGGTCACCACGCCGTTTCCTGCTTCGCCAAGTGTCGTGGGTTCAAATCCCACGTAGGACAACACTTTGTGTGATCCACAAATTGTTGTTCTGAGTCTGGGTGTTCTTTGTGTCCGTTTCATGTATGTTTGTAAAGTCTCCCGCGACACAGGATTTATTCCTAGTGCGGGAGTTGTCTTTTTGAAAAAGAAAAGAAATAAGAATGGTGCCAGGTTCGAATCCTATACACACAAGGATTTTAAACGAACTTAAATGAATTTAGCTTAAAGACGATAGGTCCATCAGACTTTGTGGGCTAAGTTTGATTTCAATAAAAAAAAGAACAAAAAATTATCAAATCATTGTGCTCATGGTAAAATTATTTGTACCGATTGGAATCGAAGCCACGACTCAGTGGTCACTATTACTAACCATTAGACCTAAAGCTCAGTATTTAATAAAAATAAATATAGTTTTAAAAACTAATAAACTACTTAAATGATATGATCTTTAGTGAAGTAACGTAACTAACCATTTTAAGTTCAAAATTGCGTCTCAATATAGTCGCTTAATAAATAATTGCATTTATTTTAACTTGAAAAGAATGTTACTTAAGAAAACTTACAAAAACACGTAAGTCGTTTACACATACACTAGATATAATAAAGTAAATAAAAGCGTGTTAAAAAGGCTTTAAATTCTCTTCTTTTAGGCACTTTATAGGTATCAGGTGATAAGTACACATAAACAACAAATAATTTCATATCATTAATGATTCAAATCCCCAACAATTCATCATTTCATAAAAAGAATCATTATAATTTAGCAGATAGGGTTGCTTATTAATTTCGGCCATTAGCCTTTGCACACTGCTATTGATTTCTCTTATAAAGGTCGTTGATGGACTGTGATTGCTTTGACCCCTGTTAGCATACTCTTGCTAACGAGTTTATTCACTAGTACCAATATAATTTAATTAACGGCTTTATTTGCTCACAGCTTAATAATAGAAATCATTTAAGTATATTTTAAAAATGTATTGTAATCGTTTTACAATTTACAATGGAAGTGGTGACTATTCATGTTGGGTACACACTTGAAATACCAGTACAAATATTAAACTCACCTAAAGTCCGTTTCCTTTAATAAAATTACCTAACTCACTCATTGTTACGTCAGTTGGGTAGCTGCTAGTGAAGACTCTATTAGACTGTTTCAGCTTTAGCCAACTCCCCCTCCTGAAACAGCACCTTTGATTCTAGGGCTCAAAGTACCGTAGCGCACTTCTGACTCTTGAGAGCTGGTGCCCGTCAGAGGAGTTACCTACCATTAACCGTTTAAGGCCTTTAAACTATTTTTTTAAAAGACAATTCCCTCATTAGGAAAATACATCCTAACACGGACACAAGGAACACCCAGACTCAGAACAACTATTTGCGGACCACACAAATTGTGATACATGTGGGATTTGAACCCACAACACTTGGCGAAGTAGAAAGCGGCGCGTGGCAACCGCTTAAACCACTAGGCCAACCGTACAGTCAAGCAAGTCAGGCAAGCACTGTCGGTACAACACAAAAGATTTTTGAAATATTAAGATGAATCATAAAAAAGGAAATGTTAAGAGTGGGTTAGTCGTTTCTAGGTATTAAATTTTCCCATTTTAAAGACAATTGATAAGTATAATTTATCGTAAGCTTCATGAATTTATTCCACCACGAAGGAGTAATGAGACTCGATAGCCGTTTAAGAGTTAAAGATCATTAAAAAAGGCGATAAATTTGTTGTTTCACCATCCAAACATTATTCAGCACAGTAATTTATGTATAATAATTTTAAGCACTGCTCACACTTACCGTTAGGCCAATTATTATTGCTGACAATACTGTAGTCGGTAATTAATACGACCCCAATACTGAACGGTACTATAAAACGTTTATCGTTATAAGGTTTAATATAAAAATTATAATTAATGAAGCAATAAAATAAACAGTACTTTGTTTCACTATATATAATTATACGTACTTTACAATAGATAATGTTTAATTTAATTGCACGAATGGAGTATTGTTTAATTAAACGGTCACCTCGCTTATTAGTACTGTGCTGAGGTTTCTAGATGCGGTCCCCACATGGGAGAACACTGTGTGATCCACAAATTGTTGTTCTTCTTTCTCTGCATTACAAAAAGGTTGGAGTTTACTGGAAGTGGAGGGGAATAATTTCGTCAATGCACCAAATGTGCATGATGTATGAAAATTAATTAAACTAATGTGTGACTGTAGAGGACCAGTAGCTACCGGGTGGCAGGGCGATGTGCTAAGATGGGCACTCGCCCTTCCGTGGGCAGAAAGGAAAGATCGGGGTTCCCACACAGAAGGACGGTAGATGACCCAAGGTACATCGGGGTTTCAACGATTTCTTTTCTAGGGTACACCTGGTTCCCCGGCTACTGATACCCCAGATGACATGCGGATTTTTAGTCGGTTCAAGTGTAATATAACCGCCAGTAGGTATATCAAGGGGAATTTCCGCGCACACAAAAAAGGGCCCTAGTTCTTATTTGTTATTAAGACATCTGTATGTTTATATTATGGTGATCATAAAAAAACTTGCATTAAATTATAGAATTTATTTATTAATATAAGAATTTATAAAAAAAAACTTCGTTTAAAAAAACCGACTTCAAAAACTGAAAAGTATAAAATAACTTAATTTGTATGTGCTACCTATTCATAGGTTTGAATTCGGCGCCAAGCCAAATGTAATAGTAGGTACCACACTCGCTATATTTCGAGACGAACGTCAACGACGTCACCGACGCTTCGGTTGTTTTGTCCTACGCGAAGAGCAGCTATCCCGCTCAAGGTCACGCGCGGCGAGTCCTACTATTACATTTTGGCTCGGCACCGACTTCAAACCTGTGAATAGGTAGCACATACAAATTAAGTTATTTTATACTTTTCAGTTTTTGAAGTCGGTTTTTTAAACGAAGTTTATTTTTTATTTTTCGCTTTTTAGTCTTTCTCAAGTCTCTCATCATCATTTCACCTAAATAACTTGAAAGAATATGACTAAAGGTAACATACAACATACTGTATAGAATAATAAATAAATATTTCGGACATGATGTTTACAGAATATGAAAGCATGCAGACAATTGCCTTAACTTTATTGCAGGCGCTCACGTAAATTTGAGGGTTTCCTTCAATTTGCTTGGGATCCCATCATCAGATCCTGATATGGTGGCCATGGGACCACATGGGGAGCATACCCTTTCGAATACAAAAATAATTTTCAAAATCGGTCCACAATTGACGGAGTAATCAATGTACATACATAAAAAAAAAACGATGAAATTGAGAACCTCCTCCTTTTGGAAGTCGGTTAAAAACAAAATCAGTTTTCTTAACACAATAACGTAATAGGCCTGAAATAATAAGTGACTTACACTTGACAGGTATAGAAGTTGTAGCAGATATGTTAATAGCGGAAGTTCAAAATCAAGAAAGGGGAAAAAAACGAAGAGAGAAAAAAGTTGGACACGGAAATGGATTTTAAGACGTGACCAACAGGGTGCATTAAATAATTTTCTTCGTGAAGTAGAAGAGGAGCATCAAAACACGTTTAAAATCATTTGAGATTAAACAACGCACAATTCTAGTATTTATTAGAAAAAGTAGCACCCACCACTAGTAGTCACTCCATTTTTTTTTAGTTGTCGCCATTTTGTTTTCATATAAATGATCCGAGTGAGCTCAAAAAATAGAGCAGAGTCCGAGTCTACTCGGATTAGATGCCGGCTCCGAGTGCGCTCGGATTAGGTGTTTACATAATACGAGTACCGTCCGCGTAGACATCCGAGTGCACTCGATCCGAGCCAACTCTTATTGTGAAAACGCGGCTTAAGCTATTGCTTTAGCTAGTGCGTTAGTAATGCATAGCTTTTATCGCGGGCTTTGAGTGCGGCGACCGAATCAATAAATTCCGTAACAAAAATAAAACCTAACACCCGAAGCTCGCACGGATCGAGACGAGAGAGAAGAAAGTATTGTGAGAAAGTATATAGGTGTATAGGTATCTATCATATCTTTATAATGCCACACACACCGCATGTGCGTCCCGTAAGTATACATGTTCAAAGAAAAAAAAACTGCATAAATAAAAAATAAATAAATAATTATAATTGCATAAGTTGATAAATAATGCTATGCAATAGCTTTACCGCGGCAGTCCCCGAGTGCCACACGTCTTTTTTTTAATATATTGTCAAGAGTTGTTCTATTGATTTTTCAACTACATATTTTATGATAAGTAGTTTCTCATGAGTCGGCTTTGATTTCCAAGTTCTCAACATAATGTTAATGTCTTGTATATCGGAAGAACTTTTTTATGATTATTGGCTTTAATATAAGTCTTATCACATACGATAAGGCTATTAAATGTGTTAGACACCTTTGATGGGGTTATAAACTGGAATTTAACAGATTATTATTTTAATATCAATGCTTATCTATTTATTAATACGTGAAGCGATTTCTCTGTACGTAATTTTACACTTAGAAATGTGTAACCCAATTAGTTTTAAGTGCCTTAGTTGATAGATAAAATAACTATAAAATAATTTATTTTTATTGAATTTACGTCACATATAATTAAGAAAAATATAGAAAACTCATGCGCGTCCTTTATATATAAAGGGTAAATTGACCCATCACGGTTGTTCAATTTCATTTTAGGTTTTAAGTAGGTTATAATTCAGAAATAAAAGAACAGTTTACATGACATGGCCAGTTTCAGCCTGGCATATACATACATTAATGTACGCCTAATTATAAATGAATAAAAATAGAAATAAAAATTACAAAACTATTTACATTTTCGTACGACTTTTGAAAAAGTATTTTAAACTTAAATAGTTGTTTTTCGTTTTTGGCGTATCGAGATAACGTGCCATTTTTAATTTGTTTTTTGTAATTGACATACAATAACCTATGTAGTTTGAGGCGAAGACACTGGTCCCTGAAATACAGTTTACACTAGTTCAGGGGCCAGAGAGTTCACATTTAATGTATGAATGTAGTTTTGTGTTGTCAATAAATAAATAAAATAAATAAATTTTTGGATAAACGTTCCTTTCCCTGTAAAGCTGTAAAGCTAAAATATTAATGATCCATCAGGATAGTATTAAAAATTATCCTGACTGTTAAATGATTATTCCTTATCGTAATTATAATATTTATGTGAAACATCATTTCATTAACTTCCCGGCGCTTACTACAAACAAACATTGTAATAGCAAGTTCTTTATTAAAAATTACGTTTAGAGTTAATTGATTAGTTTTATTTTATCATTTTATATATTACTAGCTGCGCCCGCGACTTCGTCCGCGTGGAACAGTGACTTTGGGTAGCAGTTTTAATTATTAAGGCTAATATTATTTTAAAAATAAGACACACTTTTCACTGTTAAAAACATATTTAAGTATTTATATAAGTACATAAAATAAAAAGTATTTTGTATGAAATTATTTCGACATTCGACATGGCCAAGGCTTTCAACCTGTTCTTGCACCGTTCGCTTCTCTCCGATCTCTAAGCATTCGGTCTGCCTCCTAGAGTCGTCTCTAGATTTACTCTTTTCTTCATCAGCGCCTTCGGACGCCGCCGACGGACGGCGCGGCCTCTGTTTTTCTGGAGGTAAACGCTAGCGTACCTCAGAATTCGGTCCTGTCGCCCAAGATGTTTCTTCTGCATGTCAATGACATATTAGCCCTTGGCAATATACATTGCTATGCAGACGATAGCACAGTGCATGGGCGATATTATGGATACCCTGCAGCCAAGATAGTAGACGTTGAGGAAAATGGATAGGAGATTGTCGCTGAGCTTGACCGGGTTTTGAACTGCATTTAACAATGTGGTGATGAGAATCTGGTCGAGTTCAACGTTAAGAAAACACTGGTGTGCCCGTTCTCTACCAAAAAGTCTCCGTTTCTTCCCCTCCCCACTTTTCAGAGCACTCAACTGCCACTACGGGGTAAGCTCGGTGTCCTGGGCATGGATATTTGCCGGGACCTCGAGTACTGTCTCATTAGTCGGCGGATCAGAATATATATTATTTTTAGATCATGTGTGCTATCATATACCAGAACTCACGTCTCAGTGTAATCATGTCGTTACTGTCATTTGGCATACAATCATCTCCTATTTTTAGAAGAGCATTTGCATATTGACACTGCTCATAAATCATTGTGAAGTTGTACTCGCATAATTGTAGTAAGACAAAACTTTTTAACATGTACCCATAATACATATGTTTCATACAGGCATTTATTTCATCTTTCGGCGTACCCCTTTTGCTTTTTTTGTGTTTAAATCCCGCCGGATACTTTTCCTTCGGATTTTTTCACGAAGAAAATTATTTGAATAAACAAAAAATCATGTTAACAAATCGAATCCTAGTGAATAATAACGAATTTGTAGTAGCAAAATTCAACATCCGCATGCGGCACAGTCGCCCTCACATGTCTGCCCGTTCGGGTAAGCACACTTAGGCATATTGTGATAACTCAGTAAATGTTACATCTGAATAGCTCTAATATTTTGTCTCCTGTCCCAAACTCATGAAACATTTTTGCAAACCTTGCATCATCATCATCAGCCTATCGCAATCCACTGCTGGACATAGGCCTTGCCTTGCCTTCACAAACCTTGCATATTTCCATACAAACTTTCATCCCCTATTGTTATTGTACCCCCTTGATCTTAATTTTTTTACGAAATTTAAATGACATTTTTATTTATATGTAATCAACAGCCTAAAAAATAAAGTTTGAGATTTTAGCTTAAAATGACGATACTGTATACACTGTTTTGTAATTTGTCTTATTTATTTCTATTAAGATAATGAACATACAAATCATATTTATGAATGTATGTTATTTATTATATTATTATTATTATATTAATTTAAGTATTCGTTGAAAAGGAGAAATATTTTTAATGAATTTGACATCCTTGTTACCTCGTTGCCAAGAGTGTCCGGTGTACCGGGCGGTGTCACCAAGGTAATGCGCAGGCGTGTGGCGATTAAACCACCACTCTTCTTTACAAACTTTCATCCCCCCTTTCAACCCCTTATTACCTTTTTTTCGCAATAAAAAGTAGCGTATGTCCTTGCTCAGGCTCTAGACTATCTGTGTACCAAATTTCATTGTAATCGGTGCAGCGGTTTGGCCGTGAAAGCAAGACAGACAGACAGACAGAGTTACTTTCGCATTTATAATATAAAGTATAGAAGTATGGATAGCCTTCCTCGATAAATGGGCTATCTAACACTGAAATAAGTTTTCAAATTGTACCAGTAGTTCCTGAGATTAGCGCGTCCAAACAAATAAACAAACTCTTCAGCTTTATATATTAGTATAGATGTATTTATTATACTCTTCTAAGATCTAATACTCATAATAAACAATACAATTATTTAGATAAAGATTAATATTAGGCATTATGTTGATAAAAACTCTTTGGCAAATAACTCATTATTAGGTACCAACTCTTAGCGTCTTATACTCGTGATAACTTCTAAAGGAAATGTCGGACTGGGATGAAACAAAAAGTATTTTACTTCTACATAAATACCCTTGATAACATAATGCTTAATTTGGATAAGGATTAATATTACGATACACATTTAACGTAGTTTCTTTCTTCAGACGATTTAATATTTTTTTCGAACACAAAAGCGGTTATTGTGACTAAACCATGATAGTTAGATATATGCTCTCGCGGACTTTTTTGTAGATCTTAATGGGCCCTACAAACCCGTAATACATTATTTTGTTCTATTGTCAATAGTCTTTGCAGCGCACGCAAAAATAGGTTTTCGATTTCACACCTTGGGTTAGAAATTAGCAATTTTCTTACGGATCCCTAATTTTTTTGAAAATAAAATATAGCCTATAGCCTTCCTCGATAAATGGAGTATCCAACACTGAAAGAATTTTTCAAATCGGACCAGTACTTCCTGAGATTAGCGCGTTCAAACAAACAAACAAACTCTGCAGCTTTATAATATTAGTATAGATTAAACTGTTTTTAAAAACTACAAGAAGCTACTGGTAGGTCCGGGAGGCTCATGACCAAGACACGTTTTTGTTAATTTCTAAGAAATCTGAAATTACTGAACTGTGTAACTTTTACAGTTAGTTTTAGAACATACTAAATTCAAAACAAAACGAAATTCGTTAATGTACATGAATTTTTAGATGCTAGGCAGATGCTAAGGCACCTTAGGTAAATTGGCCATCTCCTTTCATAAATTGCCGAAATTCGACCACTAAATCGTGCTATCAGTATTTTTTTCTCTAATTTACCTTATTCTTTTGTCTTTTCTGAATAGAATTGGCTTCAAAAAGTTGGACGGCAACCAGGGAAACTAGGGAATCTCCCCCAATTTTACACATTCGCAATTCCCATTTAAATTGAGATCAAGGCAGACATATGACAATTTTGATGATAAAAATTACTGTGTAGTTCTAGAAGACCTTTACGATTAGACCTAGTTTTGTTGAAACATAATATATAGATAGGTCCTTCCAAAGTTCAAGAAAAGAGAGTAGGTACCTCATCTTAAGTTAAAGCGACTAACATTTACCATAAAAACTATAAATTAAATGCGTATTAACTTTAATAAATTTTATAGAGTCACCCGGGCCATCATTACAAATCAATTGACACCTACGCGCTAGAGTGGAACAGGAAAAGATAGGTTTTCCACTCCCTTCAACTTTTTTTTCATACCGCCGCTCATAGGCACCCGCAACACTAGAGGCGTCATAAGTGCGTTGCCGGCCTTTGGCGGGTGGAGAGGGGGAAGGGGTTATGGGATATGTTCCTCCAGTTTCCTCACTCACTCGGTGAAACACAGCGCAAGCGCTATTTCACATAGGTTTTCGGTGAGGCCGTGGTATCACTCCGTTCGAGCCAGCTCTTTAAAATACAAGAATGTCATTTTGATAGTTTTTTTATACACAAATAAAAGTTTATGTCAGTTTATTACTTATCATTAGTGCGTACTAAAAGCGCACTATCCAAAACGCATACGTATGGTCAACTTAGTTTTACTGTCAATTATACAAGAACCCGTTTCTAAAAAATACAATGGTCGTTTATCTAAAGTCACCATTACTATCTCACAGGGTTACGAAAGGGCCAAACAAACGTGACTACAGAAATACGACACTTACAAGAATTTACGACGAATCGTAAAAATCTTTGGCCATATCGACAGCCAATCTCACGAAATTATTCATTCTCTACACCAACTTATCTACCTCGACATACACATCCAAAAAAACACCTTATTCTAAAAACACTTCAGTTGAAAATTGAGTGTAGCGTCGTGGTAGTTCCGACAGTATTATATTTTGGTATACCTTTAACAAGAATGTGTGAAAGGGGGTATTGAGGGGGGCTGGCGTAACGTGTGTAGGCGGGTTACGTCAAGAAAAATCATGGTACACACATCTCTACTATTGGCGAAGACGGGGTAAGATAAAATACCTAAAGAATTTATCTTCCTGTAAAGGAGGACAAGGATATGACTATAAGAGAGTGACAAATAACATAAATATAGGTATTACATTTTTATTTATGACTAAGAAACACATGTTTATGACAGAATTGTATTTTGTGACATAACGTATTTCATCAAGTTACGTTAAGGCCCGAGTTATCATTCTCTTATTTTAAAAGTTACATGCACATTTTACCACTTTGAAAGTGTCGCTCGCGCAAACTATTCAGTTTAGAAAAAATAATAATAGAAACCTCAATATCATTTTCGAAGACCTATCCATAGATGGGTTTGATGAAAAAAATACTTTTTAGTTTCAGTTCTAAGTATGGGTGTGTTTTTAAGTTTCATACCCCCAAAATTTATTGTTTTTTTTCAATTTTAGTGTGAAAATCTTAATGCGGTTTACAGAATACATCTACTTACCAAGTTTCAACATTATAGTTATTATAGTTTCGGAAAAAAAGTGGCTGTGACATACGGATGGACAGACGGACAGACGGAAAGACAGACAGACATGACGTATCTATAAGAGTTTGGCCTTTGGCACGGAACCCTAAAAATTACACAGCATTAGATGCCAAAATCAATAAATCATGTCAGTAAAGACTTTTGATCTTTTGGTTGTATTTACTGCTAACAAGAGTATTTATCTCAGGTAGAAAGGTAAAAGATACCAGTGATGTTTGACCCATAAAGCTATTCTTATAAAAAATCACAATTTCATCCCCTAACTACTTATTACTCATCAAACTGAAGACGTATTTCAACAGATAAAAATTTAACAAACCAAACTTTTTAATACGACGAGGAATATTAAAAACCTCTTAGCAAATATCGAAATCATTTTATTTTCAATACATTTCATATTTTTCATACAGCGCGGATGACATATCAGCGTGGATCATAATTTAGTATTCTTGCCATTCGATAGTAAGCTTTTTGAGACGGTGTTAAAGTATAAATTGTAATGGTACAAAGAACAATCCCTCTTTTGCGATTCCATACGATTTCACCCAGTAATGATTTGCCTCGTAATGAGGGAGACGCGCAAGTAATATTCTGAGAAAAGTTTGAGATTATGTTAAATGGAGATAGGAAATATTTTTATCTAAAATTATTTTTATTTTTAATATCATTTACCATATGACTGCACGTTTGGCCTAGTTGTTTGGCGGTCACCACGCCGTTTCCTACTTCGCCAAGTGTCATGTGGTGTTGTTGAGTGGGTTCAAATCCTACATAAGGCAACACTTTGTGTGATCCACAAATTGTTGTTCTGAGTCTGGGTATTCTTTGTGTCCGTTTCATGTATGTTTGTAAAGTCCCCCGCGACACAGGATTTATTCCTAGTGCGGGAGTTGTCTATGAATATTCATGTTATCTGTCTCTTTATTTACATCCTACATTTGAAATAATGACTATGCCGTACTAACAAAGAAATCAGATGAAATTGTTTGCCAATGAACTTTAAGTATATTTATTTTTTATTATTATGTATGGGCCTTCCTGTAACTCTACTCTGCCTGATGGAAAGCCTAAGCAGAATCCAAGAGTGGTGACCTCCATTCTCATTGCGAATGCCGATAATTGCAACATGATGACCCACACCATGGCGGCCTAGAGATGCTTCTGTATCATTGGGCCTCCGGTCTCGCACTCACCAACGTAACACGACAGCACGAATGCTGTAATTTTTGGTAGATCCTCTGTGCGATTGTAGTGTCGCCCCTGTCGAGCCAGCCCCTTCGTGAGTCCATTTAAATATATTGTAGTCTATACGTAATACTTTTAATTTATCAAATATTGCAGAATTTTTGACTTTTTAAAGTCTACACTAATCAGCTTAATATTTTACACAGTCCACGACTGGAGCTATAAGACATTTTGTTAGAAGGGAGATTTTGGTCATTGGCTTAAATTAATTATGGCCTGCTATATATGGCCATCCTGACTAGACGGGTTCGTATAGCGCTACAAAGAGAATAAGAACTTGAATTCTATATATAAGTTTTTTAAATGCCACTATGCCAATCCACGTTAAAATAATCTAGGGAGGAAAACGTTCGTCCTTCCGGAGTTTATTATTGCTGTTATTGCTTCCATACGTCAAACAGACTTCTTCACTCCGGTTTACATATGTACCTACTTATACAAGCAAACAATATTAATAAAATTACTTATAACGAGGCTTAAATATGAGCGTAATCTGAAATCTGAAATTTCTCGAAATTTATATAATTTATTGTGCGAGTCAACATCAGTTTTTATGGCATATGCAAATGTTTAGAGAAAAAAGTATTTGGCATCTTTTTTTCATATTTTTGTTAATCGATTTTCTTTGTTTAGTAACGAGTTTCAGTAATGTTATTAGTAGTGGCCACGTTCAAATTTATTAGCGAATCACAATAATTTATTCGTATTCAATAGAATTTCATTAATAATCCAATTCCATTTCATTTTCGTAATCTATTTATACCAAGGTAAACGACGTTAAAATTAATTAAAGTACTACAAGTAGGTAATAAATACAAGTACATATTGTTTTTGGATTATTAGTAAATTGGAACACACCGGTTGCAAATTGACAGACGATTTGTGACATACGCAGGTGCAAACTGTCAACCTGTTTTTTTAATGGCATTTTTTTTAATTTATAAATAAAAAAGAAATATATAGCTTCACATATCTTGCACACGGTCCAAAATTAGGGCGCGTTTGTACTATAGTAAGTTGTCTGAAAAGTTTCCGAAGTCAACGTGAAGACACTCCTTAAAAAAAACTAGTAGTGCCCTCAAACAAAATATCATCGTAAATGACCGCATTCGTACTGTTATAAATATTTCCTTGGTGCGTGCGAGACCGGAGGCCCAATGATACCCAATGACCTATAGTATGGGTCACTATGCTGCATTGTCTGCATTCGCAATGAGTATGGTGACCACCACTTTTGGATTCTGCTCATGCTTTCCATTAGGCACTTTAGTAGGCTTATATCAATATATATAAAAATCAATGCCACTTTTCGTTGTAATTTTATAACTCAAGAACGGGCTCAGCTATCCAAACCAAATGTTTAGGCTATGCTCGGACTATTTAGTAGATGGTTTATGTGAAGTTTGAACAAAATCGGTCGAGCAGTTCTTCATTTATCACATTTTTTGTAATAACCGACATACACGCGGGCGGAGCCGCGGGCAACAGCTAGTATACCGTTACCTTAGTATACGTTAGTATACCGTCTTAATGTAACAAGAAAGAGGGTATTCATTTCTCTAGCAAAACTAACACAAGATATTATTAAGTGAGTCCTGATTAAAGATTGGACGGTGGCGTAGTAGCGTATGCGACTGCTGTGCTTGAGGTTCGATTCACGGGTCGGACCAAGTGTTTGTATGATCTGCAAATTTTTGTTCCGCAGTTTAGGGGTTTTCTATGTATAATATGTATTTAATACAAAAAAGTATGTATTTATATCTGTTGTACTCATATCAAAAGCTCTGCTTTGCTTGGGACTAGATGGCATTGTTTGTAAAAATAAAAAAAAAGTTGACACCTGAAAATCTATATTCGGCTTATACTATCTAAGCATATTATCGTATACACTCAATTTCACATACATTTGTGGGGGACAGGTGTTTCATGTCCCACCAACACAAAAGGAGAATCCTCCGACCAGGTGAGGTGATCATGCCTGGCGGGCCAACTGCCCAACAGTTGAAGTTGGGATGTTGTATATATGTTAATTGGTGCGAGAACTTCCACTGCGCGATTCAGGATTGGTAAATTCTTAGTTTCCTTCGTTACTTCGTAATTCGACGTATATTTGGTAGATGGTACTGTCATATGTTTTTGTTGCCGCTGTATGTGGAGGTCGCCACACATTTATTTTTTAACCAGTATGTAAAATATATGTAAAAGCTGTAATGTCAACCATAAACCGTTAAACATAAACCCTGTCTACATCGTTGTGTACAAGCCTCATAAATATATAGCCTCACGTGTATACCTTTCCTAATCAGTGGTATCGTACATCTCATTAATGTTGACAACAGGCGCATTGCTTAAAAAGCTTCAAGCATTGTCACAAAGGCGGTTACATTTTTCATAAAATACTTGTCAAAATGCCTCCCAAACAACGTCTTGGGCCCCAGGCTATGACGTAACGAAAGCTCGTGTATGGAGAGTCTTAACACGAAAGCCACTTGACAGCGCAACATCTCTTTCTGCCCAGTGAAGCCAGAAAGGGATAGCGTACCACTACTCTCCATCATATTTTTCCCTTTACCACCCTCGCGTTCTGAAGCGTTCTTTTACATAAAAGAGGTTCTTGAGAAAATAATAACGGGAATGTTCAAAGGGCGCCCAAGTTTCGCTATTTGGCCGCTTTGATTTTCGACTTGGCAAAGAATTTTTCTAACCACAAAGGAAATTTCGATGCGATATTAAGCAAGGATTTAATTTCCAAGTTATACTGTATTTTTATCAATAATATATTTTTTGTTTTATTATATTTGTGAGTAAAATGCAGAAAATTCAATATGAAATCTATTTCAACAGTCGCCTTGTCAAAATTTTTAAAACTGAATTATATATAGGTAATACATTAACTTTTGGAAGTAATTATGAACATCAACAAAATTTAAAAGAAGCTTTTCTTTTGGGGTACTAGTCCAACCTGAATATTAGTTTTGTCACAGAGTGTCTCGCATTGAACCTCTGCGGGTTGCTGAGATTCAATGCTAGCTGAATTTGAAGGTTGAACTAGTTGTCAGGTTATTTGAGATTACTGACTTCCTAATAACGATTACGATGTTCATAGACAACGAAACCGACGGCATAACGTGCTCTCCGAGACACGGCAGGCAACAACGCCAAACTTCCATACTCCGGGCTGTTATTAACAATTTATTGTAGGAAAAATCCAACAATACTTTTGACCTGACCTGGAAATGGAATCCGAGACCTCTTGATCCGTAGTGGTATACGCTAGCTACTAGGCTAACGAGGCGGTTAAAGCAATCACTTCTGTCTCACGTTTCAGAAGCTTTTCCTAAATGTCCTATGTAAAAAAAAAATGTAATGGAAAAAATATTAATAAAAATCTCTAAAACACAAAAACTATTCAGTAGGGTACATTTACGTATACTATACAAGTAGATCGCAAAGAGACAAATTTTGAGTTCGGCATTCATATTTGCATACATAACAGAACTTTGCAGCAAATTTAACCATCATTTATATTATTGGAATAAAAGGGTCTATTGTTTAAGACTTATTCAGAAAGTTGTACTTTTTAACTGACTTCCAAAAAGGAGGAGGTTCTATGTTCCACTGTATGTTTTTTTTATGTGTGTTCACCTATTACTCCGTCAATTGTGGACCGATTTTGAAAATTATTTTTGTGTTCGAAAGAGTATGCTCCCGAGATGGACTCATTGCCACCATATCAGGATCTGATGATGAGATCCTAGGGAAATCGGGGGAAACCCCTTATTTTTTTAGGCACATACTTTGTTTTTCGTATATTTTCTGAAGTTACACTGGTATTTGGGTCTGGTAGTCATCATTTTATGATGATGAGCTGATGATGTAAGATACAACTCCTTAACGGTTAGGAGTTGGAGGATAAATCTTTAAATATCATATATGTGTATGTTACCTTTAGTCGTATTCTTTCAAATTATTTAGGTAAGCTGATGATGGAAGGTACAACTCCTCAACGGTTAGGAGTTGGAGGATAATTCTTTCAAATTCATACTTATCTAAAGACCTTTAGTCGTACACTTTCAAGTTATTTAGGTGAGCTGATGATAGAAGGTAAAACTCTTCAACAGTTAGGGATTAGAGGATGTTTTTAATATTATACGTACGTATAGACCTTAATTTGTATTTTTTCAATTATTCGGATATATATTAAGGAAGGAATTTTGAAATTTCTACCCCTAAGGGGGTGAAATAGGGGTTGAAAGTTTGTACGAAAGTCCGTCATTTTTTAAGTTAGAAACGTGAAACTTTATCTTTGGGCTACTGCTTAAAAATGAGAAGATACGTATTTAAGCGGTTCTGGATATGCTACTCCTATGGGGGTAAAATAGAGGTTGAAAGTTTGTGTGGAAGTCCGTCATTTTTTAAGTTAGGAACATGAAACTTTATCTTTAGGCTACTGATTACAAATGAGTAGAAATGTATTTAAGCGTTTCTGGATATTCTACCTCTAAGAGGGTGAAATAGGGGTTGAAAGATTGTATAAAAGTTCATATTTTTTAAGTTAGAAACGTACAACTGAATTTTTGGGCTACTGATAAAAATGAGTATAAACGTATTAGATAGCGTTTCTGGATATTCTATCCCTAAGGGGTGAAATAGGGGTTGACATTTAATACGTCTTGAAACCACTAAAGTTATTTGCATCAGCAGAAATTTTATGAAATAGTTCAACTTACTACTTACCTACGATTGTTTGCACTAAAAACTGAAAAATAAAAACTTTTTATGAAAAATAAACCGACTTCCAAAAAACATCCAACGAAAACTCCCTGCCAAAAAACACTAAAAACGTAAAATAAACTGGCTCCTCATAAATTGCGATGTGCCAACTCTTGTCTATACCTAATTCTTTACTCATTTAAATAGTAGTATTATAGTGTGTGCTAGGTACCTAAAATCTGTTTGAAGTAGCAATTTATGAAGAGCCAGTTTATTTTACGCTTTTTAGTGTTTTTTGGCAGGTAGTTTTTGGTGGGTGTTTTGTTGGAATTCGGTTTTTTTTTTGTAAAAAGTTTTTATATACTATCCTAAAAATTGGAGCTTGCTTTTTAAACTTCCATTACAATTAAAAAGAGCGCATATTTATTCTCTTTACAATTTCTTTCTTTTACTAGTTATCTAATTTGAAATGACATTTAAACCAGCTTTATTTATATACCATTGTCAACAGTTTCTTTGGCAAAGTAATTTTGTTCGGTGTCTTGTTTAAGACACAGTGAAAATAATTCAATAGAGTTAGACTTAACACTTAACACTTTATTCCTAAGACGGCTGTTATTTTGACTGACATAAAACAAGTTTACGATGATCGTGAATTAAAAGTTTTATTGTCAAGTCGATTACTTTTCTGTTAATAAGTATTGATGGCACATCAAATGCCGTTGTTAAATTTTACGTAACACATAAAGCAGACACATTTGTATGAAGAAAGTTTCGTTATCCTGAACAGCTTTATTGGTTTACTAACTGACCCGGCGAACTTCGTACCGCCATATTTACATATCCGTCTCAGCTTCCCACAGGCAGTGTACAGTCGCGGACATAAAAAAAGACTTTTCCCGTTATCTTTTATTTTTTTTCTTTCTAGCAAAAAAAGAATGAAAGAAATCGGACTATGTGTTATTTAATTACAACTAAGTACATATTTTGACTTTCATCCCCTCTCTCCAAGAAACCGTGCTGAATTTCGGGATAAAAAGTATCCCATGTCCTACCTCGTAATATGAACTCAAATCATGCCAAGTTTAATTTGAATCCATTTAGTAGTTTCAGCGTGATGCGCGGCCAAGATACAGACGAAAATGAAAAAAAAACACAGTTTTGGCCTTAGTGAGCCCTCCAAAAAAAAAATTCAAAATATCTTTAATGTACAGAATAGGACCTGTTACATTTTTATTTTAAGTATATATAAGCTTTGTAATTCTCTATACTACATTATGCTTGGCCACATCGAAATACTTATTTAACCGTGGGAGAGCCACGCTTCGGCATGAATGGGCCGGCTCGACCGGAGTGATACCACGGCCTCGCAGAAAATCGGTGCGAAATAGTGCTTGCGCTGTGTTTCACCGAGTGAGTGAGGATACCGGAGGTCCATACCTCAACCCCTCACCCTATCTCCCCCCCTCCCCATTCCCTAAAGGTCGGTAACGTACTTGTGACGCCTCTAGTGTTGCCCATGTCGCTTACCATCAGGTGATACGTCTGCTCATTTGCCCGCAAAATACATTTTTATTTAAAACCTTTACTTCATTATGCTTGGTGGCTGTAGTGCATTCGATCACATGCACATGCCACATTGAAATAGTAGGTTAAATTCCCACTTAGTGCAGTTATTTAATTATCTATTTTCTTTATTTATGAGCCTTTTAACAGTAAAAATAAAAATAAAAGCATGAGTAGAATCCAAGAGCAGTCATCACTTTACTCATGCGAATGCAGACAACGTTACCATGCAGGATGGTGAGCCATACTATGGCGGTCTATTGAGATCATTCTGCATCATTGGAAATCCGGTCTGGCACTCACCAATGAAATACGACAGCACGAATGCTATAATTTTAGGTCGGTCTTCTATAAAGCCGAGTTTCCACAGAAAAAAAGTTGTCAACTTTTGTGTTGTTAACATGTGTTGGGGATGAAAGTTTCGGCAACTTTTATGCTGTCAACCTTTTTTTGTGTTGTCAAACTTCGGTGGAGACGCGCCTTAGGACAGTAGTGCAGGCCCGGTTGAGCCGTTCTACCTGAGAATCACTCAATGACACAACAGTGCTGTTCTGTACTACGATTTATTTCAGACTAACATCGGTACAATTCCACCAGCTATCTACCCTTAGCCTAGACACAAAATGTGTTAATATAACTACACTACATCCCCCATCTCTTAATTAACAATAGCAGCAGCAAACAGTAGCAACAGCAATAAATAAGCCACGATAACATATATATAAAAAAATAGAGCTAGCAATACCATCAGGAGTACATATTATCGATGATAACCGGTTATAATATCATTCATTATACGTATTATTATGTATAAATTAAACAACACTTCCAAATAGGACAAGGTTAGGGATGTTCCAACATACAACTGCATTGTTAGTTTTCGATCTGTGGGGTTGGAAAATCTTGAAGTTTGCATTTTTAAAGATTTTTTCGAATAATGGTGTAATTATGTTTCCTAAACATGCACTATGTTTAAATAATGTCTTGTCTGTATGTAAAAATGCCTACGTTTTGCTTCATTAAGGCTGTTAGAGCCTGAGAGGAAATTATCAAAGAAACTCGTTGCAATTTTGTTTTATTTTATTTTTATGTTCTTGTAATTAAGGATTTTTGACTCAAATGATATCCAGTTGAGTCAAAAATCCTTAATTTAACATTTAATTAATTTGTGGTTGCATTATTAACCACATTGCCTCCTGTAGTCCCCAAAATTATCCACGATGATATTAAAACTTTCATATGCAGTAAAAGCGACATATCTCTCATAACTTAAGAACGGAGAAAACATTTCAACACGAATTTTTCTTTAGACGAGAGATTTTATGACGACAAATGACAAAAATACTCAACGTTTCATTGTGAAACTTGAAAACGGCGCTGCGAGCATTTTTGTGCGCCCTCTGCGCCTCCCTATACATGTGTACAGAAGGGCGAAGTTATTTGCCTTGCTTCTCTTCCGTCCATTTGGACACCCTCTCCTCCCACACCCCGGCGTTTCCGGTTGCCACACGCCGCCTACCACCCGTCGCGTCCGAACGACACACGGCAAACAAATACCTACTCTAACACCTTCGCGAAAGGATTTCATTCTCGAAGCGTCGCTATCACTATTTTTCTTTCACAATCCAGACCAACGTGACATCTTTGACGCTCAAGAGAATTGCAACTTTGAATTCTGGATGGCACATTCGAATTTGGACCAAAGAAAACAGGGCTCATACAACTGTTTGGATGTAATGAGGTCGTGATGGGGGTTGCGGGGCGACTGCGACCGTACGAAAACATATTTTTCAGATAACGACAATGAGAAAGGAAAATATTCAGATGAAAATTCTCCGATACGGCGCGCCTGGTGCGGCGGCGTGGAAGATATTAAGGGGCGGGCGTGTGCTACTTAACGATATTTTTCGACATGCTTTACTTTTATTGCTAACTCACGGCTCCGATATCGGATACGGTTTGTCGTATATCAAAAAAGAAACTCGATTCAAACGTACATAAAAAATATATTACGTATTTAGTAGAGCGAGCTGAAATCACGGAGATAGCGGTCGGTTTCTACATCAACAGACCCTTTGAATCATTTGGAGTCGAGAGCATTTTCATGGAGACAAAAGAAAAATTCTTTGACGAATTACAGGAGTAAAAATATTCTGAAAATTATTATCCGAACGATGTCCCAGTGGGATATTAAGTAACACGATATTAACATCCCCGGGCGTGAGGGAGATGGCTTTATGGATTAAACGGTTAATTGGAGAGGGACGGTGGTAGGGAGGGAGCAATCTTGTCTAAAGGACATTGGCCTCCGGGGCACGCGACCGTTGATTCGAACTCCTTTTTAATTCTTTTTATTAATTATACAGCGACTGTATAGTCTTGAACGTTTCAAAATTAACAAAATTAAACAAAGGGATGGTCTGTCATACAAATTACTAGTTAATAAGTTTTTTTTTAAGGTTATCAGTTTATTGGTAACTTTATCTTAACCTGATTTAATTTCTTCAAGTTTTTAAATTACACGTAATGATCTTATACTCGTAGTTGAAAACGATTGTGAAGAAAAATGGATTTGTTAGTATTTCAATCTGTTGATGTTTATTTATTATAAGCTAGGGCTAGTAAACTAGTAGATTCAAATCATTCGTGTTAATGATTATGAATATTATTTTTTACCAAACTATATTTGTCAATGTGACAATGATTTTTCACAAATACAAATTCAAGTAGCAACTTCTTATAATCGCGCAACATGTCTTAAACGCCCCAGCTTCCTCTCATTAATGAGCTTTTTCTCAGCGTCGCCGGTTTTATAACACTTAATGGCTGTTCGTTTCCTTCAGTAAACTTGGCAATGAACGGAGGGGGAGACCTCCCAAATTGGGTCAGTCTTTGACTTAATTTTTTTACCAAGGTCGTTTATAATCAATAGGGCGATGCTCCAAATTTACGCCTGCTGTGTAATTAGATTTCAACATCGATTTTAGGGTAGGTCGGGGCAAATCGATAACTGTGATTTGTTACGCAATTAGGAAGGGGAATTAGGTGGCGTTTTTTAAATGTTTTGTTCTGGGGTTGATTTTATAATTATCTTAAATTTACGAGATTTTTATTCAATAAGAGGAGCTATGTTTTGGAGGGAATAAATGAATTTATTTGTCTGGTATTTCTTTGTGATGATGTCGCATTTTTAGTTCCTATTAGAATTTTATTGTGAAAGTGAGTTTATTACCAAATTTTGACTACTCGACCTATAATAGTAATCTTATGTGCACATATCGTAAAACACATATTATTATGTATGATGGGAACCATTAGTTAATAAAGAGTGAAGATTCGGCTCAGAAAAAAATGTATCTGTTTTAATTATGTACTTTCTACAAAACAACTTTAAATCACATCACACACGGCCGCCTTGTTCCAAATTAGGCAGACCCAGAGCCATGGTTACCAAACTGTTGACAAACATACGTAAAGGTTTCTAAATACATATATATCATAGATAAATATACCCAGACACAAAACGAAAATGATCATCACACAATTATTTCTCCTGAGTTGGAATAGACCACACGACCTTCGGCCTATCAGCCACGGTCACTAACCACTATCTTGACCAACAACAGCGTCAAAATATTCCAACCATACAAAACTGATTCCAAATCTGTCGATAAAATAATCAATCCAGCTCCTATGAGGACCGCATACTAATCAGATGCCGTCGGAAACGCCGGATTGAGAACAAAGGGAAGAATGAATTTTAAAAAGACAATTTGAAGGGGTACAGGTTTTGGAGTGCATATGTTACGTTGATTCATGATGTCCTGTTCGTTTTGGGTTGTGGATCGAGTTTTCCCTAGTCAAAATGGTAAATATTTTAGTTAAAAAAAACCGATGAAATTGAGAACATCCTCCTTTTGGAAGTCGGTTAAAACTACAGTTTCAGATACAAAGATGCTGTTGATGGCGGCCTAGTGAGACTATATTTAAGGACCTAGGATCATAATGGCAGAGAAACACGTTCACTGATAGTCAGTTCCAGGTTTTTACTGCTCGGCACAGAAAGGAAGAGCCGGACAGGATAGTTTCTGAGTATGGGCACAGAATAACTAATAGTACTAACATAGTATGGGTGTTTTCTGTGCATAACATGTATCTATTTGAAAAAAAACCTATATGTGTTTATTTAAGGTGTTTAGTACCCATAATACACTAAGCTCAGCTTAGTTTGGGACTAGACTAATAGCGTTACGTGTCAGATGTCCGAAATATCATTTTATTGATTAATTGGAACACACGGTCAAATGGTATATCGGAATTAAATCGACTGAAACCATTGCTTATCTGTTTGAGTCCTTCTCTTACCGGAATCGGGGTGGGGGGGAGGGGGGAAGAAGGTGTTTGTGCTCTTGTAACGTCACTTACTAGGTCCAAAGCAACAAAAATTGTTCAACAGCACTTTTCACTCTGATCAAGACTCTCCCACGACCGATTAAGAAACGGTATCTCCATCAGCAAAATCACGATTTACATAATCATCAAAATCGTCAAAGAAGTGTGTTTAGCCACCACTTGAAGAGTTTAACGCCATTAAAATATCCACATTCAGCACAGAAAAATCCCACAGTCAAATACACACAAACCCACACTGGAGAACCATCAAATCAACAGCCGAACAAAAGTAATCATTTCTAGTGTCTACCCACACTAAAATCCATAAAACACAATGGTACTTAACATATATATCTTGGCTTATCCACTCGTCAACAGAGCGTGTACGGTCAGTAAAAAAAGACGCGTGTGTAATGAAAGGTAGAAAGCCTACTTACAATATTTGCTCAGAGGCGGAATGCGGTAGTCGCAAATATACGCGTTGTATGAACGGTCAATACACTCACGGCGAAGCTTAACCGTTGTTTGGATGTTCTTGAAAGTAGGGTTAGCATAAAAATCAATATTTGAACCCTATACGATGTTAAAGAAACAAAAGAACTGTTTTGTAATGATATTTCTAATAGTTATCTTATTTTTATTACAATTTTTTTTAGTTTGCTTATGATCTTAACGCGTTTTGCGTATTGCATGAACTAAAATCTATAAGAACCTAAATCAGTATGTGATATTCACACTTGATGAATTCAAAGCATACTACAAAGCAAATGAAAACATTTTCAATATTTTATACGAGCTGACAAGTCACTTGATGGTAAGTGATTACCACCAGCCATCACTCCTACTCAGGAGTTATAAGTGTGAACTCTGGTCAAGCCGGCTAATATGTGCCGAAGTATGGCTATGCTACTATTTTTTTTAAGAAAAAAATACACCCCTGAGCTTTGATTCGGCATTTCATCCCAGAGTGAGTCTTAGGAAATGCTGGCCTCTTCTAGCTGTAAAGTCAAACGTGTAAAAATATTTGTAAAAGATTTACTTACAAAATAAATATCATTTTATATAAAATGTTAAGTTAAATCGCAATAAGAATTGTATTTATCTATTTTCACGTCAGTTTTGTTCCTCATTTCTCATCAATTCACAGTCAATATGCCACAGTGAAGCTTGGCAGGATATTGTATAATTAACAGCTTGTATGATATAATTTACAAAATCGTGACATCCATTAGAAAAGCTTTTATTGATTTAATGCAAATATAATTTTATCTTTACAAATTGGCTGACGCTACCTGTCACCTTAAATTTCTCCGGCGAACAAACACACGGCTATACGCAAATTATTATGTCTAATACAGGATGAATATGACTCATGGCTGCAACAATATTTGCTTGCTTTGAAGATTCAGTTCTCGAGTATAAAGTACTTAAACATTATAGCAATGTAATGTATACTGTTGATAGTATCGACACCAAACTGATGCCTCTTAATAAAACTAATATTAAAACAACTCTAGGGGAGTTAGGTACAGTCAGTAAAAATGATGGTCGATTAATGATTAACACAAGGTAGTAGAGCCACGCTGATTTTAGCACGAACGGGCGCGCTCAAACGGAGCGCTACTATCCTCGCACAGCAGATCAACGTTAAATGACAGCGTTCGTGCTGTCATCGTGTTTCGTTGGTGAATGCGAGACCGGAGGTCCAATGATGCAGTAGCATTACTAGGCCGCCATGGTGTGGATTACCATGCTGCATTGTTGCATTGTTTGCATTCGCAATGAGAAAGTGAAGAAAAATGACTAAGGTAAAAAAGCATTATATATTTACATCATCACATCAAATCAACAGTCTTTAAGTCAACGGCTGGACGTAGACGTCTCCTTGTCAAGGATGTTTATGTATGGCCCGCCAAAATGACTCCACTCTGCCCGATGGAAAGCATTAGCAGAATCCAAGAGTGGCGGTCACCATACCCACTGCGAATGCAGACAACGCAGTATGGCGACCCACACCATGTCGGCCCAGTGATGCTGCTGTATCTTTTGGTCTAGTCAACAAGTATGGAACTTGTTGACTAGATTATTTGGGCCTCCGGTCTCGCACTCACCAACGAAACTCGACAGCACGAACGCTGTCATTTTACGTTGATTTTCTGTGCTAGGGGAGGACCGCCCCGGTCCAGCCGGCCCATTCGTGCTGAAATCAGCGTGGCTCTACTACCTATTATTGTTGTGGTCTGGGTTCGAATAGGGCTTGTTTTAAATTTGCTTCTGTTTTCAGTGATTTTGTTCTGCATAGGATGCAACCCTCGCACAGAAGATCAACGTAAAATGACAGCGTTCGTGCTGTAGTGTTTCGTTGGTGATTGCGAGACCGGAGGCCCAATGATACAGTAGCATCACTAGCCCGCCATGGTGTGAGTCACCATGCAGCATTGTCTGCATTCGCAGTGAGTATGGTGACTACCACTCTTGGATTCTACTTATGCTTTCCATCAGGCAGAGTAGAGTCATTTTAGCAGGGTCAAAAATAAAAATAAAATAACAAGAACACCCATGGGATGAATAAGGATGGTGGTCCATTACAACACGGATAAGTGAGACTTCCAATTACTACTTATACTTGAATATAGCACATTGCAATAGATATTCAACAGGATTTCATTAATGTCACAATCCATTTGAGTAAATAAACAGTTAATGTTTTTGCTTAATGAGCCCATTCAAATACCTTTAGCTAACGCAATGGCATTCTATTTTGATTTCATTAGAGGTCGGTTAGATCTGATGTGTTTTGAAAGATACTTAATTAAATCAAAATAGACTTCATTAAGTTTTTATTGTTACCCTAAATGGTATGGTAAATGGTAGAAGACATCATTTTATGTCGGAAAAATAATTAAAAAAGTTTATACTAAGAAAATTTATACTCTGGGTAGAATTCTGGCATCAGTTTTTAGTAATCTATATATGCAAAAGAGTAAGGTGACTGTCTGACTTACTGACTGCCAGACTGACTGACTGACATACCCAGAGATCAACGCACAGCCCAAACCGCTGAAGCTAGAATCCTGAAATTTTGCACGTAGGTTCTTTATAGAACGTAAGTGAGCACTAATAAAGAAATTTTAGAAATTCCACCCCTAAGGAGGTAAATCAGGGGATGAAAGTCTGCGTGAGCGAAGCCACGTGTAAAAGCTAGTGGTTGAAATAGGAAATAATGTTCTCAGAGCATATTACTTTAAAAAGACCGGAGAGCTTACTTGTCTCCAACCACGAACAAAAGTGTGATATTATATATTTATGCACGTCTAATTCTTTAAATACTTCTAATGACCTTATTAAAGGTTTATTACGAGTGAAAGTTCATAACAGTACTTGCAGTTACACTAAAATTACCAGCTTAAGCTAATAATATAATAATAATTCACTAAACGATTACGTACTTGACTCGACTATAAAGCTGACCAACAGATACAATATAGTAAACACATTTGACTGCCTCGTTGGTCTCGCGGTTGGCGTGTGCGACTGCAGATCATGAGGTCTCGGGTTCGATTCCCGGGTCGAACCAAATGTTTGTATGATCTACAAATATTTGTTTCGGAGTTTGGGTGTTTTCTATGTATAATAAGTATGTATTTACAAAAAAAAGTATAGATATATGTATTTGTATCAGTTGTCTAGTACCCATAACACAAGCACTGCTTAGCTTGGGACTAGAAGGCGTTGTGTGTTAGATGTACGAAATATTTATTATTATTATAATTACATTATAGATATAATATGATCTTTTCAAAATTCCTATATGTAACTGTAATTTATTATACCACAGACGATATTAAACATTTTGAGGTACCCAAAATCTAACAAAACAATTACCTAATGACATACATTTACATACTGATTCTGATTTCTTAAATAAATTACTATGGAGAAAGCTCACTATACTACGATAATCTGTACTGCCAAGTAAATATTAAGACACATTAATAAAATAAACAAATGATTACGGAAAAATATTAATCTCTCCTTTGTACTCACCTGACCTGATAAACTCAGCTGGAGCGGTCGCTGATGACCTGATAAACTGGTACTGACTCTAGTACCAATTTTTTTGCCATACACACATAACTAGGCAAACCGATGTGTACCTAGCCTAATCATAGTTATTTTTCTTCGCATATTATAATGTCAGTTTACATTTAATTAATCTACAAGTTTCATTAGCACGTTGACTATTTTAGTAAGTCGAGTTAATTAAAATTCTAGTCCAAGCAAACACTTGACATACTAGTAGCTAACTTGAGATTCCCTCACTTGTAAGTTGTAACCAATTTAAGTTGATAGTTCATTGCTTGATCATAAAAAATACATATAACTTGATAGATTATAAAAATTTAATGAGATGAAATAGACATATCAATGGTGATAATAATGAATGATATAGATAGGGTTTTTTATTTGACTATTGGAAGAGGCCTACTTCCAGGAGTTTCGTTTCTTTACAAAACAACTCCCGCGCTAGGAATATACATCACCTGTGTCACATTAGACTTTACAAACATACATAAAACGGACCCAAAGAACACCCAGAATCAGACCACTAATTTGTAGAACACACAAACTGTTGTCCCATGTGGGATTTCAACCCACAACACTTTCGAAGTAGGAAGCGGTGTGCCATCCGCTTATACATCTTGAATATAGGTATATATATAGTATAAACCTCTTTTTCGAGGAGAGGCTATATGTTAAATAGTGGACTTTTAGAAGCTGCTGATGACAAATAGGCTCAACCGGAGTGATACCACAGTATTGATGAAAATCTGTACGAGGCAATTCTTTTGTCGCTTCCCATTGAGTGAATACAGATGTCAGAGGCCAAAACCCTTCCAATGTATTCAAACTTAAGATGCCAGGTATATATACATATATGTATAGAAACAAGAAAACATAAAAAACATGATTTTATTTATATTGAATAGTATATAAACCATCTATGATAGTATGACCATATACAAATTGAATCATCATGTATAGACTGTTCCACCTCAAGTTGTGCCAGATGCGATTCGAGCCGAGTCAGTCGTTTGTGGCCTCCTATAACCCGGTCATTTTTAGCACCCCCTTTCCCGCCGTTACCGTGGTCACCACCATGACCAGGAATAGCGGGACTGCCGGGAACTGGGGGCCATGGCTTTTGATGCTTTTGCATTGGAGAGTTTTGCCCATAATCACCACGCTGGGCAGGCGGGTTGGTGATCGCAGGGCGTAGCTTGTTGTACAGATGACGCTGCTGCCCGTCACCGGCCTATTGTGTTTAGTTACGCAGGTTTGGATGGATATATCGCCATCGGTCGGTCGCCAGAGCCTCGTTTGTCGTTCAGCAGGGTGCACCAAGTGCAGGTGAGGTTGGCTGGGAGCGAGAGATTGTAGTTCGCTCCCTTACACCCCAGTTATAACTATGTCACCCGGGCCATTATTGCAAATCTATTGATACTTTAATGAAATTGGTTTAGTAGTTTCGGCTCTATGGCAGAACATGCAAACATACAAAGACAACCTATTACTCTTACCCTTCAAGTTTGTCTTAATCAAGTCGATAAGTTCAACAAATGACAGGAAATTAGTAATATGTACTTTAATTATAACGTCTCTCTAAAAAGGACTAATCTGTTAGTCACTGTGATAAATGATATTTATTTTGTAAGTAACATAAAATGTAAGTTCCGTGGGAGAGCCATGCTTCGGCATGAATAGACCGGCTCGACCGGAGTGATACCACGGCTTCACAGAACACCGGTGAGAAAAAGCGCTTGCGCAGTGTTTCACCGAGTGAGTAAAGATACCGGAGGCCCATCCCGCAACCCCTCCTCCTATCTCCCCCCCCCCAAACCCTTAAGACCGGCAACGTACTTGTGACGCCTCTGCTGTTGCGTGGGCGGCGGTAATCGCTTACCATCAGGCGACATGTCTGCTCGTTTGCCCACTTATTCCATGTAAATATTTTCAGATATTTTTACACTTCTCACTTTAGGCTCAAGAAGCAAGGACCGGTATTTACTTACCAGCATAGTAAATCTAAAAACGTATAAAAATACCGAGCAAAATGGAACCGTTGTATGAGCAACACTTTTTAAACGAATAATTTTCCAATTGAGCACATCAAGTAGATGATGAGGACGTCAGTCTGTCTGTCCCAACTGTCGTGTACAAGTGCGACATGTCATGAGTCAATAACCCTCTAATGGTGTCTGACGTGAGTAACTGTTTATTGCCAGACCAATAAAAATGTGCAAAAACGAATGATTTATTTACATGTCACCCACAATTTCACTCGCGTAATATTTGATTTTTGCCTAAAAACCTACATTACTGATGTTTAATAAACTCTCTCTCTGTCTAATAAAGTAGGGATTCGGTGGCATCATCATTTAGGGATCTCAGGTAACAAAAATAGTGCGTTTGATATTTCTATCAGCTAAATTAGGAAGATCCATTTTAAAGGAATGAGAAACAAAATTAATCTTTGCACAAAAGTTGTTCTGTACAGTGGAACCGAGAAAACCCTGTCCTTGCGCTGCTTATTACTAAGGGGTGCAACACTGCAGACATTTTTGTGTTGGTCTAGGGCAGTTTGTAGTAATGTAGTAGTAGTAGTTTGTAGCAGTTGCAGTTGCCTTACGGTGAGAGTCATCGAAATGCCGTTCAGCTGTGATGTTGGATACTTATAGTGTTTAAAGTGTACCTATTACGTTAAGTACAGCATGCTGTGCCCTTTTTAATGGTAGAACAGTGGTCATAGAGCAGCCGCCTCTACAAATAATGCAGTATGTAATAAAATAAAAGTAATTAAGTATTGTAATTTTCATATTTATGCTGATGATGTTTAAATATATTTATCTTTTAAACCTAACCAAACTTTAAATGCAGTGGATAAAATTAATGAAGATCTAAATAATATATAACTGGGCTTTGAATAATAATAATAATTTATTAGTTAATGCGAATAAGACTGAGATTATGATTTTGGGTATCAGGGACCAAGTTCCAAAAAAAAGGTATTTTGAACCTTCAGGTACTAATCAACGGGTCTAGAATTGGCCGTGTATCGGAAGCGCGAAACTTAGGGTTAGTTATGGATGAAGAGCTTAGGATCGAACATTATATCTCTGACGTAGTACGGAACTGTTTTTACCGACTTAAACGTGTGTCGGCTTAAGTAAGTAACATAAATAAGTAACATATAACATTCTATATGTTACTAATATGTAACATATATAATGTTACTAACATGTAACATATAGAATGTTACATGTTTATTTTGTGTGACTAATGTATTCTTTCTTTCTATATTAGAATGGACTCACACAGTGTCTGATAAATAGATTTTAATTGTTGTGTGTGGCAAATACATGGCAACGTTCTGAATATAAAGATGAATTTCCTAACACGAAAAAGTAGCTTATGTTCTTCCTTAAGAATCAAAGTATCCCCATGCTAAATTTCATTGAAATTGGTACAGCGGTTTAGTTGTGAAAGCGTTATAGACAGAAAGACAGACCGAGTTACTTTATAATATCGAATTTATAATATTACTAGCTTTTGCACGCGGCTTCGCTCACGTACACTTTCATCCCCTGATTTACCCCCTTGAGGGTGGAATTTCAAAAATTCCTTTCTTAGTTCTCACTTACGTGATATAAAGAACCTACATGCAAATTTCAAAAAAAAAAAAAATGTCGGTTATCGCGGTAAAGAGTAGCCTATATCCTTCCTATATTTATTATAATAAAACATATTTTAGGTACCTAGCACACATTATAATACTACTATTTTAATGAATAAAGAATTAGGTATAGGCACTTTATGAAGAACCAGTTTATTTTACGCTTTTAAGTGTTTTTTTGGCAGAGAGTTTTCGTTGGATGTTTTTTGGAAGTCGGTTTTTTTTTTATAAAAAGTTTTTATTTTTCAGTTTTTAGTGCAAACAATCGTAGGTAAGTTGAACTACACACGTCAAAAGTGTCTAGGGATCAACATATGTGTCTAGGGATCAACATATATTTTTGCAATAACTTTTCTCCTGATTGATATTAATTAAAATTTTCTTTAAGGATTCATCAAATAAAGTGTTTTCGTTTGTCACAGTAACGATAAACCAAGTCACCTTTGCATTAATAAAGAAATTTGCCATTTTCCTAATAAAGGGATTTTTGACATTTGAACCACTAACATTAAAGTTCGAAAAAAAGACTGAAATAACAGTTTTCTTTAAAATTTTATTAGGTAACTTAAACAATTAATAATCCGTGTTTCTACCGCGAACACTAACAACACAAGAATCGGTTTGGCATACTCAAAATGAGTTCATCCAAATCACACTGTGGAATGGCCGCCCATGTTCGTTGCAACAACAAAAAAAGGTCTTCTTGCGACTGGATACCCTCCATATTCGGCAGAGCTCTTCTCTGTAGCATATCCCATGCATGCTCAATCGGGTTCAAGTCTGGCGACTGAGCAGGCCAGGGCTAAAGCCACATCTCAATCTCAAGAAATCCGCATAAAAATGCTTGTTCCCTAGACACTTTTGATGTGTGTATTTCATCAAATATTATAATCAAGAATACAAATTAAGGTCTATACGTACTTGTAATATTAAAATCATCCTCTAATCCCTTACTGTTGAAGAGTTTAACCTTCTATCATCAGCTCACCTAAATAACTTGAAAGTATACGACTGAAGGTCTTTAGATAGGTATAAAATTGAAAGAATTATCCTCCAACTCCTAACCGTTGAGGAGTTGTACCTTCAATCATCAGCTTATCTAAATAATTTGAAAGAATACGACTAAAGGTTACATATATACATATGATATTTAAAGATTTATCCTTCAACTCCTAACCGTTAAGGAGTTGTGCCTTACATCATCAGCTCATCATCATAAAATGATGACTATCAGACGCAAATATCGGTATAACTTCAGAAAATATACGAAAAACATAGTATGTGCCTATAAATGAGGGTTCCTCTCGATTTCCCTGGGATCCCATCATCAAATCCTGATTTGCTGGCAATGGGACCACCTCGGGACCATACCCTTTCGAATACAAAAAAAAATTATAATCGGTCCACAATTGACGGAGTAATCGGTGAACATACATAAAAAAAAAAAAATACATACAGTGGAACATAGAACCTCCTCCTTTTTGGAAGTCGGTTAAAAATCAAAGTACTCCATGCTAAATTTCATTGAAATCGACCCAGCAGTTTAGCCGTGAAAGGTAAGAGACAGACAGATAGAGTCATTAGTATGGATAACGAATTTCAAAATAAAGGTTTCGAGAAATCAATTCAAATAACACGCTAGGGGCTTAATGTATTACGACTTCAAAAGTTCACCAAATCGTTCAAAAAGGATCATCACGTATTAAATTCCTTATACTCGTATAGACGTATATGTAGTGTAACAAATAAACGACGAAGTCTAACAGTCAAACTTGCTAATTTCTTCAGAACTCTCGTAAATTAATTGCCAAATATTTTTGCTTGTAGCACACATATTAAGTTTCACGGCTAATATTGTAAAGGCGTGTGGCCACGCCATCAGCGGTTGTAATAAATATTAATTCATTACATTTTCATTACACAAATAGTATTATTTAGTGTATGGAACGTTTAAATAATATTTGGGTAGGGAACACGTTTATGACTAGGTATATACCTTCATGCCAAATGCGGCGTTCATAATTTACTGATTAATATAAACATATCTAACTTTAATAATTTACTACTGTAATAATTCATTAATTAAATGAATGTAGGTTTGTCACGAAGCTTGAAGAAATATTTGATAAGAAAAGAAACTAAACGTGCATGATTATTATCTACGTTCAGCGTGCTTTATTAAATCTTATCCCAATAGTTTTATTTTGACCTTTACAAACAAATTATGAATTTACTTCCTATCCCAATCTGCCTAAAAAAGTTTTCTTTTTCAAAATAATATATTGATATCTAGATAATTGATTATTTCTAAATTGTGTCCACTTCCAGTGCAAAGATAAAAAAATTGCAGACGAAAGGACTGCCAATAGAAGTGAAAACTTATAACTTAGAATTTAAAATTTTGTAAAATTTATGTTTATCATTAAAAATTTCATATTGTTCAAATTATCATTATAATATATAATTATTATAATAATCATGTCGGCAATGCGATGACGCGAACTCACAAGATTTTCCCCTACCAAAAAGTGGTCAACGCGGCGAAAGAAGTTTCGTGACGTCAGCATGTCGGTGACGCAGTGACGCGAACTCATAAGATTTTACCCTACTACACGGTGCTTAACGCGGTTAAAGAAGTTTTCAAAAATAACAATTATTTTGAAGTGAAAACTTCTGGTAATTTTAATAAGCTCCGCCGATTATTATTGGCTGGATAAAATTAACCTACGTACTATGTCATACAGTAAATCAGTATCTGATATTTTCAAATTGCTTCGAATCGTCTGGACATGATTGGGTAGTAAATTCTCTCATTTACAAATGGTGTAAGATTTAAAAAGAAAAGTATAAATCCGACCCACGACTGGGTGTGGCGCCATAAGCTTCTTTGCTTTTGTATATTGCGCCTTTATCGTGTAATTAAACTATGTCGAATGAAAAGCATAAGTGACATGAAATTCTCGACGTTTATGTCATTTTGTTCACGCGAAATCTACCCTTAATAATATGTATATATATACGCTGAAGCGCTTCTAGCGTTATTTATTTTATTAGTTTGTAAGACGACGTAACCAATGACAAAGCGCTGCAAAGTAATGCCTCACTTTTAGTTAACGCTCGATTTTACTGTTCATAAAATTTAAACTTGATTACTCGCTTTTTTAATGGCCATAAGCTAGGTTCACGCGTTGAAATCAATTTGCGTAGCGGGCCCGTCCGCCCGCGCTGTCAAGGAAAGAATTTCTCATAAGTCGGAGGATGTGTGTCGTTCATCTGTATAAAATATTCTCTATTTATACATAGACTAAAGAAATCGTTCATTCGCTCTGTTCACAGCAGCGATTGCTTGTTGAAAAAGGTCAAAGCGTTTAGTTTTCCAATAAATTCTGTATGACACCAAATTCATTTATACGGAAGTTTTAGGAAAATGTTAAAAAAAAATTATAGGATCATAAAAAACAAGTACTAGTTAATAATGATGTGTGTGTATGTAGCTCGTTTTTTTTAATATAAAAATTAATAAAGGCAAACAAAAACACTTGTAAATAATGTTTAATGAATTGGTAAGGACAGGTAGGCAAATAGATTCAAGATACGATATTGGCACTAAATTTAATTATTCTATACTAATTTAACTTAACAAAACATTCCACACATGCCTACGATTGTTAGTCGATGCATTCTTTCTGTAATAGGAAATAAAACCGAGCAGAAAAATCGCCAACATTACGAAGCTAATAAACCCTACTACATATCTTCGACAATCCTCACATCTAAGAAAAGAATTTGCAATAAAAGTCCTTTTAGCCCCGCCTTCCCCCACACACGTACTCTATTGGCGAACTCAGTTATCGGAAAAATGGTGAAATGGGGGAAAACGGTCGAAAGAGTTGGGGGCGGGTTAGATGTGTGACGAATATGCGAGCATGTGATGTCTTCTATATATGGGATGTGTTTTCTTAATGGTCTTGGGATATTAACTCCATAACAAGTGTATTTAAACTATCTGTGTGACTTCAATGTTTATGATAATTTATATTAACACATTAAAACTATCTTTACATCCAAAATAATACTATAAATGCGAATGTGAGTTTGATTGCTCATTTGTTACCTACTTTAAATCATTAACCTGATTTTAAAAGTATTTCCACCAATGGAAAACTACATTATCAGCAAGTAACTTAGGTACGCTACTTTCTACCTCGACAACCGACATACACGCAGGCGGAGGTGTAGCTGAAATACTTATTGCATATGGTTTCCGTAACAAAACTGTAAAAATAAATATTTTCTAAGTCACGGCACAGGAAACATAATTAAACAGAGTAGAGACGGCAAATAAATCCAAACGTTAATTATAGGAACGAAAATACCGAGTATTCCTTGATTGCTCTAAAAAAACAGAAAGAGAACGTAGCCAAAGGGAGTGTAAAAGTTTTATTTAAATTTCTTTCGAACGATAAAACCGCACAAGTAAACACTTGCTTCCGAATGCACTGTTTAAAAAAGTTTAAACACATGCAAAACATGGCATTACACCGACGATCGTGTGCTCTGAAAAAAAAAAGAATTAAAAACTAAGTTCCGTGACTTGATATGAATGAAGGTTCCCTCAGACTATCGCAATATTGCTAAAGTTTCTCTTAGCTGAAAGTTTTTATTAATGGACGAAAAGTCAGCCGCTTTTGTTCTATGCTACTCTTTTAAACTCTGCTGGCACGAAACTCGTAAATTGTGCACTTTATACAAGGTTCCTTTATACAAAATACTGCTTTGCGTTAGGCGATCTACACACTCCTTTTGATAAATGTTTAGTTGTCTTTAGTGATGCATGATCTGGGTGTATACGAGTAGGGTGATATCTTATGTATTGTGCACGTCATTGGAATCGCGATCTCTTCAATTGGTAGTTTGATTAGTAGTTGAATAGACATACACGTTTACGAGTATAGATAAATTCTTATTAATATAATAAATTCGAAACTAACTCTGTCCATCTGTTACGCTTTCACTGCTACCTAATACGCGCTATAATAAGTACACGCGGGCGGAGACGCGAGCAAAAGCTAGTTCATCATAAAATAAGAATGCTCGTCCCTAATAAATATAATTTAAAATCAAACAATTTGTAGAATTCCCGAGGAAGTAGCGTGGTACAAAATTTTAAAGTGTTTATGACTTAACGTGATTAAAGTAATGCTATCATTAGCATTAAGTATTTAGCTTTATATCAATGTAAAGGCTATACTTAATACTATTGGAAACCGTTTGAAACTACTCCAGCTACTACAAAATTGAAAATAAAAATGCACAGTAGTGTTAAATACTTTCAATGTTATCACTATAATAGTGTTTACTTAATAGTTAAATGACTCTACAAGTAGACGGTCAGGAAATGTAATAAAAAGTGCCTGTCGTATTTTTATGAACTAGCTAAGCCCTGCAGTCAGTGTTGCCTGCGGGTTTTGTTGTAGCGCAACCACAGGTAACGCCGCGGGACGTAGCTAGTTAAATAAGTAGCCTTAATTACTTCTTATATCATCAGCTATCTGCCAGAGAAAGTTCCGTCAAAATAGGTTCAGCCCTTCCAGAAATTAGCCGGAACAAACAAACACACACAATAAAAACATAATTGCTTTTGTGATATAAGTTTCGTATACAGTTTCATATGCATTTACTGAAAAGCTGTAAACATGAGATTACAAATAGACACTTCGATTTTCTTATTTGTATAGAATACAGACTATCGCTTAGGTAAAATATTGACAGAGTGAGTAGCTCGCTTTATTCGAGACACTCCTAATAGTTTTCATTTACCCTTTGTAAAGAAATTGCTAGTGTTAAACGTTTTTTAGCTTTAACAACATTAATTAGCCATGTTTGATAATTTAAGCGAATGTGTTATTATCACGCAACCTCTTAATAAGGTAAGTTTAGTAACAAAGAAAACATTATAAAACTATTTGCGACTTGCCACGTCTTCGGACGGAAATCTTTGAAACTCTGTTTTATTTTCGAATATAACATATGTACATGTAACATATATAAACATTCTTGTTAAATCACTCTTTCTATTGGTTAAACCCTCATTAAAATCCGTTGGGTACTTTGGAAGATCTAAGTATACTGGAACAAAATCTGTCAACATGTAAAATTGACAGGATTCTTTGTCGAAATAAGGCTGCATTAGTACTTACTGTTTTACAATATTGTACTTTAAGGTAATCGTATTTGAATTCTAAACGTCTCTTTGAAATTGATTTATTTTTTAAGCTCTACACGTAAAGTTAATTATAAACAAAATATTTAATAATAGCTGTTGCCCGCAGCCGCAGCTCCGCCCGCGTGTATGTCGGTTATCCCAGCCAATAGTAGCCTATGTGTATAAGCTATATTACCGTTAAGTTTCATCCAAATCCGTTTAGTAGTTTTTTGCTTGAAAGAGTAGCAAACACACACACACACACATCGTTACAAATTTTCGCATTTTATAATATTAGTATGACTATTATCTACACTATGAATACAGAATATAAATTGCTCACCATCTATAGTAGCACTGTATATTTACTATAGCCCCCAAATATTTATCTATCTTTTGTAAAATCTGTACTCACGATCCATTTTAGAATAATCTCAATAAATACAAAGTATTAAGCACTTCTAGGAGAAAAAATCATTTGTATTCATCGACCATTCGTTGCGGTAGACTGTAAAAGATTTTTGTTCGGATTTCATTTCTTTCGCTCAGATAAATCCGATGTCTGCAGATTAAATGTACAGTCACGCCCGAGGTCACTCTGTTAAACTAAAACCACCCTTCGTATTTCCGAAATTAATTTTAATGGTTTTTTAGGGACAGTACAAAAAAGTAAATGAATTTAGATGTTAACAAAAGCGAGATATTAAGAATTAAGGACATAGGTACCCATTCTTTCTAAAGTTTATAAAAGTTAGTCTTCTATAAACATGAAACAATGATTGATCATGAAAGAAATGGATATGACTGTAGTGATTTCAGCGGTCACCTCGCTCGTTACTGCTTCGAGTGTCGTAGGTTCAATCCTCATAAAGGACAACACTTTGAGTTATCCTTAAATTATTGTTTCGTATACAAACACAGAACAGCGTATTGTAGATAAAACAAGAGACAGGATAAGTTCCTAGTGCGGTAGTTGTCTTTTAGAAGAAAAAGCATTTTCAGCATTTAAAGTAATTTAAACTATTAAGTTAGGCATAAATATATCTAAATTATCTGTATCTACAAATAACTCACCAATAAATCACTTACATTTAAGTACTATCTTAAGGACTATCTTTTAACATTCTATATATACATAATAAAAGAAAATGTCTGTATGTATTTTCAATTTACTCAGCATTTCACATCCCACTCAACATCCTTTTTCTTTTTTCAGGATTTCCAAGCGCCAAATCCTACTTATAGCGTCTCTCCAACGCCAACGCGCCAAAATGGATTTTTTCTAATGTACATCACCCAAAATTTGTTGATCCTTGATCCTACTTTCTATAAAAATTCCAAATTTGTATTTGGCATGTCTTTGAAAACCATAAATGAACAATATGTGTAATCTTTCAGTCTTTAAACACTTGACTACTAAACTACAGTTATTTTCAAACAAAATAAAACAAACAATGGAAAATGTTCTTAGTAAACTGAAAACAAATTGTGTTTTGTAACACGACCCCAAAAACTTTGTATTAAACGTACACGTGTAGGCAATGAGCCAAAACGTTGTTTTTCGAAGTAAAACCACGCCTGTAGTAGATGTTAATGGGAAAACAATCGTCATTTTTGTTTACAACCAACGTCTCAAGTCTCGAATACGTTACGTGATTGTAATTGTATCAGTAACAACAACATCAACAAAGCCTACGAACTTCTTAGAGGGCTATCAGAGACAGTAAAAGATTACAGTAAAAGGGAGTTAAATTAAAGGTAGGATATCATTTATAACGTTAATTTATTACTTAATCTAAATATATAAAATTAAGTGTCTAATTTCCGAATGCAATGGCAATTTTAAAAATACACTAAGAAAATAATAAATTAATTTCTGGTGACTACAAGCTAAATACTAAAAACGCACTGCACATATTGCCTTTAAAATGGATAAAAAATATACCACTTAAATTTTTAAGAGTCCTTCAGCAATTTTTACTAGATAACATAACTAATATACGTTTATTTACTACAACATATAATATCATTTGAAATTAAAACAAAAAGCAAGTATTCTACTATTGTAATAAATATGTAAGTATCAAAACCGTTAAATCGCTAGTTAGAAAGGAGCGCCACGGAACGCACTTGGAGTGATATTTCTTTATAGTCCGCGACACGACCACTCCTGGGAAATTTACGGCGTCTGTCTCCTTCTAATGTGAAGCTCGGATGAATTTTGTATAAGTTTTACTGTTAAATAAGCCTAGTTCCGTAAAATGTTTATAAATGTTTTTAGTGCGAACGCTTCTCTGAAGTATATATAAGCATTGAATAAATTTTTATAGCAAAACTCGCTAGAAACTTGTACTATTTATTTATATTGACAGGAAGGGTACTCAAGGGTAGGTAGGCTACATATACAACATACATTTGAAATGCACGGCCACAGTTTGTGAATAATGCCTATCGCTGGTAAAATAGTGAGTAGTAACTTGCACCAAATGAAAAATAATTATTTTTCAAGGAAGCAATTTAACAATACCATCTTTGCGTTGCAAATATAAAATGAGACATTATCTAAGAGTTTACTGCTGACAATTAATTTTAATTTGGGTTAGCTTTTGACTACAGTTTTACTGCATTTAATTTCTATTGAAAATATGTTGCTACATGTATTTAAACATTATAGAACAGGCATAACTATGTGTGTGTTTAAATCTCCATTAAAATTTTCAGTTTCGTAACAATTGTAGCTATTAACGATTACTTTACGACTTAAGATTGAAACTTGATACTGCCTGATATTCTAAGATTTAAAAAAAAATTGTTTCAAGGTTCTGAAGAAATTTAAACTGGAAAAGTTTTTTTTTCTATTTTCCAATTTTAGTTCAAATATCGCCTTTATTAGTTTTACTAGCTTAGAATTCTAAACACTTTCTATAATTTTGCATAAAAAATACTAAATAATATTCTTTATCGTTATAAGTACATTCAATACATTATGGAATTCCCTAACACCTGCGCTGGTAAAGAGTGTGTTGCACGTGTTAGTATCTTCACCAATATTATAGTGACAATAGCAATACATCAAATATCAAGATTTAATCCTAAAACCTTTTGTTCTGTGCCTTAAACCGTCGCTGATCTAAGATTGAATCAGTTTTAAGTTAACCAGCATAAGCATAATCTTTATGGCACTATACGGAACCCTTATCTGACAGAACACGTCAGCCTATCACACATTCAGTCATTCACCATCCGTTTTACCGATTAGCATATACTAAACGAGACAAATTTTAATCGAACTTAGTACCTATGCAGTTCGTATTCATTTTGTGCGCTCCATTGTATGGTAATATTAAGTTGGGTATACACTATGAGATTAGTTACGCAATATTTAGCTACAGAAAAGTGGATGTTAGAAACTTATTTGATTTTAAAGAAAAGAAAATTCCAGAATCTGGCAGGGATGTGATGACGTGTATTCACTCATCATCTCCCTACCCTTTTCCCAATTTTATTTGGGGTCGGTGCAATGAGTTTTCTTCCTCCAGTCTCCTCTATCACTCGTCAGTTCACTGCTTACTCCCTTCCTGGCCATATCCTCTTTTATGCAGTCCATCCATTTTTTCTTTGGTCATCCTCTCGATGTCCATCGACTTTCATGCTTAACACTTTCTTAACTACATTTTGCTCATCTCTACGCATCACATGTCCATACCAGGCTAACCTGTTGCTTCTTAACTTTTCATTCACTCGTGCTACTTTCAGGCTCACTATAATGTATTCATTCTTCACCTTATCCATTCTAGTCACACCACACATGCATCTTAATATTCGCATTTCAGCATGTATTCACTGTGTATACTATTTCAATTGAAAAACAAAACTTAACGCCTTTTGTAAAATAGTCGTTGTTGAAACATTCATAACAGGTTTTTATTCGCTTTACCACTCAGTAACGCAGTATATCGGACCAAGACCTACTAAAATCTAAAATCACATGGTGTACCATACTGGAACGACAAGACTATTAGCTTTTGAAGTGTCATAGACTGTTCGATACCAGTTTGAACTGTACAGCAGTGATTGTTTTGTGTGTGCATTTAGCTTAATCTCTCATGAGCCCGGATGGCTAGTCACTAAGGTGGATCCCCTCCAAGGGTCCAGCACTGGTGTACAGGATTAAACATAGACAGTTCCTTGTAATGTTATTAAACTATATGAAACTGATTTCAGTGATAAGACCGTCCATTTTACATTATTCACTTGATGTGTTCTTTTAAGAAAAGTATTGTTGGAATAAAACTCTTTTCAAAATTCTATTAAATCTTCATGTAGATTTTGATTAAATTTAGTTTTTCTCAGTTTAATTAAAACAGGTAATGGACCCTGTGGTAACGTATTGTCACCACCCCTATTTAATATCGTTGTCGTAAGACCCGACAATATGTACCATACCTCTTGTGATCCAAAAATTATAGTTCTGAGTCTTTGCTTTTTGTGTCTGTTTTCTATGCTTATAAAGTCTCTGCAGTTAATATTTCTAGTGCATTATTTATTTATTTATCTATATTGTACAACATAACTGTTAGAAAAAAAAAACAGAGTTGTAATATACAAATGTGACAACTGGTGGTCTTATCGCTCATGATGATCTCAGACAATCTTTGTACGGATATTATGGTAAGTGACATTATTTAGGGAAGCAATAGTAGGACGCACAAATATTATCTTTGAAAATATATTTTCTAGTGTGTTCTCAGCTTTATAGGTAGTTGTTAATTCTTGTAGCGCAAATAATTATTTGTGGCAAACTATTTTGGATTCACTGATTGTCCCTTACGTTATGGCTATGGAGTTTTAATGTGAAGTCTCGTTAATTTTAAGTGTTCCTGTAATGGCTTAGGAACGTGATGGATTTTAGGACCTAGTTTTTAGTTTTGTAACTACAGCTATCGTGCACAGCATGAACAAATGCAATAGATTATATTGTTTCTATTTCTTGAAAAATAAGGATGACTGGCAGTTATGGCAGTCCACTATTATATGTCTAATTGTTAAAGGCTTTTGATGATTTCATGAAAGTTAGTTATAATTAATTTAAGACAGTTTAATTTTTTTCAGTTTTTTTTTATTTAATTGGGGGCAAACGAGCAGACGTGTAGCCTGGTGATATGCGATTACCGCCGCCCATGGATACCCGCAACACCAGAGGCGTCACAATTGCGTAGCCGGCCTTTGGGAAATGGGAGAGGGATGAGGGAGGGTTGGGGTATGGGCCTCCGGTATCCTCACTCACTCGGTGAAACATAGAGCAAGCGCTGTTTCACACCGGTTTTCTTCCGGTCGAGCCGGCCCATGCATGCCGAAGCGTGGCTCTCCCACGGTAAATCTATAATCTGATAGCTTCTACACATTGTATTTTACAAACCCATAATATAGTTTAAATTATTGACGTGAGCCTTGTTAAAATACCTAAAAAGGACTAATTACCTCGAAGTTTCTAAATGTCAACATAATGGTAAATCATGTCTGAACTAAATATAGAAATTATATCTATTTATATCAGTAACTCTTTCAAAAGATATTGACGTGGGTATGTATAACTATGACATTTTTATGTTAATAACTCAATGGATTGCGTCAGAAATATATTTATCTGTAGGCATTTTATTTTAGCATCTGTCTGTCTTGTACTGTCAGGTTGATATTCCTTAATTCAAAGTACAAGTATTCCTTTTTAATAAAACGTAGAAATAAAACAATTGAACGTCAAAGTGTCGAGAAAGTTCCAGCGTCAAAGACGTGTTTGATGCGAGCTAAAATTGTTTGAGTAATTTATGTACCGAGCTACTGGAATAAAAAAGTATGAACACAGAACACAAGACAGGGTGCAGATACACTCGAGCACGCTTTTGTTATGTTGTGGAGGTATATATATGCATAGTTGTAGTATTTGTGTTTGGATAGATTAATTGAATTTTATGGTAAATCGTCCAAGTTCATTACTAAAAACTTTATAATTATAGTTTTGTTACTAAATGTTTATTTCCGATTTTAACCTTTAAAATTTTGCATGATGAAAATGCAGTATAGTATTTTACCTCAACGAAAAATACTTATTTGAAGTGAAGAAGTCGTGAAGTGTAATTTAATTTAATAAAGGGTTTTCTAAAACTTGATTTTAGGGGTTCTATAAAGGTAAAAATATGCTCGTTTAACTGATTTTAGATAGTCCGTGTACTATTCTACACCAAAATAATATTAAGTACATAAGTTATACATAAAGGCACTTTATATTTCTATCCAAATGACAAGTATGCAGTCATGTGTTGATCGAAAACTTATTAGAAAATTATTTCAAATTAAAAAATAGAGCTTTGCAGAACTATGAATAAATTTTTGAATATTTGTTGTAAAAATTTAAATCAAGATGCATTTTGCTTTTTATGATTAAGGCGCTCACTGCAATGTGTTCACACCCTAATTTCTGAAAAAACTGAAACGTACGCTCGTAATATTGATATTGCTATAATATGCTATAAGGCTTGCTTTTTAATTTTTATTGTGTAAAGCTTATAACATTCCGGTTGTATGGATGTAACTTTGGCATGAGTTTTTTTATCAATTTTTAATACATACTGAGTAAAGTGATACGCCATTTTATTAGCGTACCTTTCTGTAAATTTACTTTATGGTAATCTATAATAGAGTACTTAACTTTACACTTAGGGTAAGTGGCGATTCTGATACTTAATATCATTCAAGTTTTTAATGATTTGAGTCGTTTTTAATTCAGAAATTAACGGGTGCATCATACTGAATGACCTAACATAAAATTGTGTTTTTTTTGCAGTGTAGTCTGACTGTACGTCCGTAATTTAGCTTATAGTAAGAGAGCTATTGAACCTTTCGATTAACGGTGTGTCTGTAAGGCTAGAAACTCTTGGCCTCAGCCCAGCGCATCATCAACTACTATGTTTTTGAAAGTGTAAAAAAAATGAGAAAAAATAGCTTGTTCCTGTAAGCCCGCAATTTTTATAGGATTTAGTTAATTCATTAAGAAGTTCAAAAACAAAATGACAGGCGATTCCGATGAGCACAAGTACCTGCCAGGCGAACAGAAAGACACACCTTTCTTCAATTACATCATCAATGTAAATACATTTTATTCTGTAAAGTTGTAATTCATAAATATGTTTGTCTGAGCGATTTAAAGAGAGTAGGAACAATGACCGGGGGTGCGGCTAGCATATTTCCTTGACAGGTGAGGAGAAAGATAGCACTGGAGTGCAAGAGTCACTACAAGAGTTTCTAGCCTTACAGATACACCGTTAGTCGAAAGGTTCAGTAGCTCTTGGTCCATTAGTTGATGATAAGTCTAGGAAGCATCAATGTAATGGCTAATGTAACTTTTATCATACCGCTAAAGTGGTAAAAGGGATTCTTGATAAAAATTTAAAGATGTTGAAGACTCTATTTTAATACTCTGACACATTAAAAAAATATTAGTCTTAAAAGTCAAGTTAACTATGGGCTGGAAATAGTTTATGAAAAATCAAGAATAGTTTTCATAAACTATTTCTTATATCTTATTGTTACATATTCATGAAAATATAAAAGTATCATGGCTTAAGAGAAGACATTATTTCTTCGGTTAAGTCTTCAACAGACTTAAAGCCCAACGACATTTTTAAATTTGTAATTTTCGATGGAATATTATTTATTTAGAAACTTAATATTATGATGAACTTTAAAATATTATCTTTGACTTTAATGCAAATTTTAAATTTTAAATGGAGTCAACCTTTAGCACAACCAATCCATTGAAAAAAATATGTTTACCTTCTTCCCTTTTATTTAAAGTCGGTTAAAAATAACACATGTCTTCTGTCTTCGTTAAATGCTTTAAAAGGTTTCGATATTTTAATTTCACGAAATACCGCTATATAAGTATGGTATATCGATAATATCGGTAAATGAATAACATTATAATATTCAATTTGAACATTAACATACTTATTACATCTTTTTGCATATACTTATTTAACTTAACGAATGGTTAAGTAAGTTAATAGCCTTGTTATCCTTAAATTTAGATATTTTTTTTTAAAAAGATAACTCCCATATTAGGATCATACCCCATGTTACAGGGAGTTTACAAACATACATAAAACGGAGACAAAGAACACCCAGACTCGGAACAACAATTTGTAAATCACACAAAGTATTATTGCCCTAAGTGAGAATCGAACCATTAACACAGTAGGAAGCCCAAGCGCTAGGACCCACAGCACAGTAAGGCGCAACATGATAGGTAAACTAAGTCGTAAAGAATTAACTAGTCTAAAAGAACTAGTCCAGGAACTGAGTCCAAAAAAGCTATATTAAAGCTAAAAAAACATAAATATTTAAGATTTCATAGTTACGATACCATACCAACAGTCATAACGGAGACTCTTAACATTAAAAATAGAATAGAATAAAGACCTGACCAATCATGATATCAGACCTGACATTAGCATAACGCAACAAAAAAAACATCTTGATAAAGACCATGTAGTAATTTACACGTAATGTTACAACATACCCGAAGTAATTAATACCCATTTATACATTACGATTTACAAGATAAGTTGATCTGTCACATATATTTCTTCTTATAGTATTGTATTTACATGAAACAAAGTAACATGTGCTTAAGATAGATAAAATACGAAGTGAAGCTGTGCCTTAAGCGTAGAAAAGCCAGGAACTGTGCCACAGTGTAGTATTCTAAGCCAGAGGTATCATGGTAACATACAGATAAACATCTTTAACGGAATCAAATTAAAACCGTGGGGGAGCCACGCTTCAGCATGAATCGGCCGGCTCGACCGGAGTGATACCACGGCCTCACAGAAAACCGGTGTGAAATAGTGCTTGCGCTGTGTTTCACCGAGTGACTGAGGATACCGGAGACCCATATCCCAACCTCCCTCCCCCTATCTCCCCTCCCCCCTTCCCCCTAAAGGCCGGCAACGCACTTGTGACACCTCTGGTGTTGCAGGTGTCCATGGGCGGCGGTAATTTATTTATTAAAACTTCCTGCAAGCATATTGCACAAGGCGGACTTAATGCCACAGGCATTTTCTTCCAGACAAACCTTTGGGTGTGTTGCGAAGCTTTTTGTGGCAGGTGTATGTATGAACAAGTAAGATGAGAGACTAAATTAAATTATTTTCTAAAATACAATGATTTTACAGATATATAGGTGCTAGGTATACATAAATAGAATATAGTTTATATATATCACAATATAAATATAATACATATATATATATAAATAAATAATAAGGAGTATTATTCTGATGGCTCCGTCAGCAAGTCTCTATAGTGCTTCCGCACTTTAAATTTAAAAGATGCCCGGCTAGCGGACGTCCTGATTTCTAGTGGGAGCGAGTTCCACAGAGTAACAGCTCGAACGAGGAAAGAGGAATGGACTGTGCTGGAAATATGTGCGGGACAAAGAAGGAGAAGATTATTAGAAGATCGAAGATTCCTGTCATGGTTAGAGCAGAGATATTGGAGTTGGGATGGTAAGTAGGTGGGTGAGTTCGGTGATTGAAGAAGGGCATACAACATAGACAGAGCCCTTAAACTACGGCGTTGTCTTATGGGTAACCATGACAGTTGCGTACGATAGGCAGAAATATGATCATACTTTCGCAGGTTGAATACAAATCGAATGCAATTGTTGAGAAGCCGGTCTAATTTATTGAGCAGATCTGCATTCAAGTCGAGATAACACACATCACCATAGTCGATAAGCGGAAAAATTAAAGTTTGCACAAGCATCGCCTTTATTTTTATTGGCAGGAAATTTTTAAGGCAAGGTAATCGTTTACCATCAGGCGATACGTCTGCTCGTTTGCCCGCCTATTCCATAAAAAAAAAATTACATACAAATACTGGTCCCTGAAATACAGTTTACACTAGTTCAGGGGCCAGAGAATTCCCATTTAATGTATGAATATAGTTTTGTGTCAATAAATAAATAGCAAAAGACGACCCAATTCTAACAAGTTGAATATTTTGCTTTCATATTCAGAAAGAAATGATGATGGTCTTCATCAACAACTGTTAATAGTAATGCTAGAATTAACCCTCTCCTTGCAAAGAAGGTTGTGGCCTAATATACCAAGCTGGCCAGACGAGTTGGTATAGGGTTTGTTTCAATTTTTTCTTCTTTTTTGTAGTGATATTGCCCTGCATAGTTTGACTAAGGCAGAAGTAGAAGGCCTAGTGATGTAGAAGCATCACTAGGCCGCCATACTGCGGATCACCATGCTGCATTGTTGCATTGTCTGCATTCGCAATGAGTATGGTGACCACCACTCTTGGATTCTGCTTATGTTTTCCATCAGGCAGAGTAAAGTCATTTTGGTAAGACCAGGAGAAATGTCACCAAAAGGTTTGTTTATTTGAAAACTTATACAATAACTATATACTTAAATTACTATTTAGTATCTAACCTCAAACAGATTTTAGGTACCTAGCACACATTATAATACTACTATTTAAATGAATAAAGAATTAGGTATATGCAATTTATGAAGAACCAGTTTATTTTACGCTTTTGAGTTTTTTTTTGGCAGAGACTTTTCGTTGGATGTTTTTTGGAAGTCGGTTTTTTTTTTTATAAAATGGTTTTATTTTTCAGTTTTTAGTGCAATCAATCGTAGGTCAGTAGTAAGTTGAACTATTTCATCAAATTTCATCATCAAGAATACAAATTAAGGTCTATACGTACGTGTAATATTAAAATCATCCTCTAATCCCTAACTGTTGAAGAGTTTAACCTTCTATCATCAGCTCACCTAAATAACTTGAAAGTATACGACTGAAGGTCTTTAGATACGTATGAAATTGAAAGAATTATCCTCCAACTCCTAACCGTTGAGGAGTTGTACCTTCCACCTTCAATCATCAGCTTACCTAAATAATTTGAAAGAATACGACTAAAGGTAACATATATACATATGATATTTAAAGATTTATCCTCCAACTCCTAACCGTTAAGGAGTTGTACCTTACATCATCAGCTCATCATCATAAAATGTTGACTACCAGACGCAAATACCGGTGTACCTTCAGAAAATATACGAAAAACATAGTATGTGCCTATAAAAATGAGGGTTTCCCTCGATTTCCCTGGGATCCCATCATCAGATCCTGATATGCTGGCAATGGGACCACCTCGGAAGCATACCCTTTCGAATGCAAAAAAAATTTTCATAATCGGTCCACAACTGACGTTGACGAAGTAATCGGTGAACATACATAAAAAAAAAAAAAAAAAAAATACATACAGTGGAACATAGAACCTCCTCCTTTTTGGAAGTCGGTTAAAAAATTATTAGTGTTATGTACCGGTGAAGTTAGTATACTGCATTTTTACACTGTGGTTTGAATCGGTATACGATAATCAAGTTTTTACGTGTATACGTGAATTTCCATTTTAATAGATTACATAAAATCAATTAGAATGTTAACCAGCTGGACTTACAAATTCACAAAGAATCTACAAACTGAGCTAACTGGTATCGGAGTACTATTACTAATAATGAATTCATGCAATTTATTTCTAACAAGCATTCGTATTTCTAAAATTAGAAGGAAAGGAATTACCTATCAACACGGTTCACACTGATTGCGTTACTGGCCGCACATAAATGTTTGAATTTCGAATGTAATATTTTTATACCTTCCCCCCATGGCGTTACCTGCAGGTGTTTATGTAGTACAACAGTAACCGCGAATAACACCGCGGGGCTCAGTTAGTCACTAATATTTACCCTTCTATTCAAAATCTTCTAAAAACTCCACTTCTTGATGCTAATACTACAGTAAAGACCTAGACTTCATAACTTAATTTACTCAACAAAACTCTACAAACAGAACGACAGCAATAATTTATCACATCAGTCGCCATTTTGAACTGCAGTCAGTACGAGGTACAGGCCGAGTGAAGTAATTTTATAACAACTATTGAAGCAATTTCTCGATACTTACTGTATACAGGCGGAGTTTTTTCTCGTTGCTTTAAATTTCATTTCAATGGCTGCCTCGCTAAAGCAATAGGAAATTGCGCAAATTATTGTAAAGTTGCTGTAATTGGTAGAAGTATTAGGTTTAGTTTTATTTAGTTTTGCTTTCAAGAGAAGCTTAAGTTTTCTCGAAAATGCTTAGCAAAAAAAGGTGAAAAAATAATAATAATATATACAGTCTATTATATCCACAGTATACAAGTATACATGTATGTACAGTCCCTGGCCAAATTATTATTAGACGCACTGTAGTTTTTTAATAATTGCAAGTCTTAAAGAATTTATTTGCAGTAATTTATAATAATATTTAAACTTACATGTAATGGGTTTTTATTCAGGAGATTTTATATATTCTGCCTATTAGTATGTATACATGTTTTTACAGTATTTTCATATTCTCAGTTTGTATATTCTTAGTTTATGTCAATTGTATCTCATTCTGGACAACTATAACCTCGATGCACCTACCTTACTAGATCTTTACACCTCCAAAGGTTGGCTGGTAGGGCCAAACAAATGCTCAGGGCATTAAGTCTGCCCAATTAATAAATAATGATCACAAATTATGAGAACTTGAAGAAGTCAGTTTACTTAAATATGCTGCGTATAATGCAGGTACTTTTTGTTTCATTTTATTTGTGTACCAGTTATAAATACATAAAAATCCAAAAACGCAAGATTTATTTCACTTCCAGTATACTGACACACAACACAAATGAACTTAAATTCTTCTTTCTGATTCTATAAACAATACTTCTATCTATATCTATCTACGAGTATACCTTTATATTAAAAATGTTATTATGGTTTCAGTACGCTTGAAAAGCTTAAAAAGTTCTGCACAAATTGATCCCACCAAATACATTTTCATGTAAAATTTTGCCAAGACGACTACATATGGCTTACCCTGAGAAAAAGATATCAGATCTCATGTAGCGCCAAGCTTCTGTATCTATAAGCTATAATAGAATAGACTGCACGTTTGACCTAGAGGTTTAACGGTCACCACGCCGTTTCCTACTTCGCCAAGTGTCGTGGGTTCAAATCCCACGTAGGACAACACTTTGTGTGAGCCACAAATTGTTGTTTTGAGTCTGGGTGTTCTCTGTGTCCGTTTCATGTATGTTTGTAAAGTCCCCCGCGACACAGGATTTATTCCTAATGCGGGAGTTGTCTTTTATAAAAAAAAACTCTACCAACCCTAACTTCACAAACTCCACATCTCAGTAAAAATGTATTGCTTCGCCCTTTCGCTACCGTCACGAAGGCGAAACGAACGCCTTTTGTGTTTGCAAATATTTAGCATCTGAAGTAATGTGTTATGCGAATATTTAGTTTCTAAAGTAACGAAAGAGCCAAGCCATACATTTTTACTGAGATGTAGAGTTTGTGAAGTTAGGGTTGATAGAGTTACGGCTTATAGATTCAAAAGCTTGGCTCTACATGACATCTGATATCTTTTCACAGGGTAGATAAGCCATATGCAGTCGTCTTGGCAACATTTTACATGAAAATGTTTTTGGTAGGATTTCATTTCTTTTTGTAAGTTGCTAATGGCAGTGTTTTTATAGTTAGTTTCTAACAAAAAGACCGTATATCAAAAATAAAACCTCTGGCATAAAAAATAGTGAAAGTCTCATACAAACTCAATTTCTCAATTCTGGGGGTTGCGGGGCAAAAGTAATAGGTTTATGATTTTTTTTGTTGTTTGTATACTACACTTAGTTTATATACCAAATTTCAGCTTTCTAGCAGTTCAGAAAGTACCCTAACAGTTTTGATGATCATCAGTGTGTCAGTGACGAAATCGGTGTATTTTAGAAATCAATAAAATCTAAAGTATAAGATCTAAGAAATTGAAACTTTGCATATTTAATTAGCCTATTACTGAAATTATATCCTGAGAATTTAAACTATCTGGTATATCGGAAACCAAAGTTATGAGGGTTCAAAAAAACGACAAAACACTTCGAGATAAGGTAGGTAGTGCCCTTGCGCTTCGGCTGGCTCGTCTTGGCGGGGGCACGACCGTGGCCCCAGATCTCAAATTTTGACACTATATACAACACTCTTCTAAATTGTTTTTTTTATATTTTTTTGCAACCACGACATGTCGCCGCGATGCGTAACATGCAAGTACATTAAAAAAACTTAAAACATCTATCTATTCAAGTTTGAATACATCATTTCTCTCCAATCTCCAATTGATCATAGAATATTATGATGTTAGTGCAAATCTTCGTCTGGCCCACAGATATTGATTTCTGAACGAACTGGTAGCAGAAAAATATGCTTACATCACATAGCCATTGTCTCCGTCTACGATGATGTGAAAGCTAAACGAGTATGAAGATGGAACTCTATCTAAAATATCTTACTATCTATATCTATACTAATATTATAAACGCGAAAGTATGGATGGATGGATGGATGAATGTTTGTTACTCTTTTACGCAAAAACTACTGAACGGATTAAGATGAAACTTTACAGTAAAATAGTACATCAGAATAACACATAGGCTACTATTTGCCACGATAACCGACATATACGCAGGCGGAGCCGCAGGCAACCACTAGTAGAAAATTATAGTAGTTATTGTTCTTTAAAGCGTCAATTAAAAAAAAGTTCGAAAATATTTCGTTTTGTTTCACCCTAGACTTTTTATCAAATCATTTATTCCCGATTTCAGCGATCAATAAAATAATCGATTACTTTCTACAGATAGTAAATACTTTAAAAACTGTGAAATCAAATAAAATGTGACAATATTTAACACGCTATTAATCGGAAAGAAGATACGGAGTAAACGAATTCAATTAATTTCCTTAAACGATTAAACAGGTACTAACTACATTATTAATTAACAATTAAGCCATTGGTAAGGAGTATAAGGTGATAATAATATATATTTCTCAATCCATGATATTTAAAATATTTGGAAATATCTTAATTAATTTTTTTCCTGTTTTTTTTTTATACACTTTAGATTCGAAATACGCTTACAATTATTGAAACTGTGGCAATTTAAATTAAATTTAAGCATGCAAATCGTAAAATAATTATCACCTTAAGCGTTTTTATAGTTTTAGTATGAAATACTGTTATCTATTAACATTATTTCATACTACAAATTTATGTATCTCGTAGAAGTCGTTGCCCGTGTTCGTCATTAACATGGAGACTATGTGATAAAGTACGTGAGTGAAATTCAGTTGTTTAATCTTTTCAGTGTTGCACTGGATACATTGTATAGATATTACTAAAAATATATGTTTATACCCATAATGACACGTTCCTTAATGTTATGCTTATTGTTGTATTTAAAGATAAAACATATTAATAAACCTCAGTCACTGTTTTGTGAATAAAGGCAGACTTTTAATAAAAAAGTCGTCTCCACATCACGAAGCTTACAACATTTCAGAATTTGGGAAAAAGGAAGGAGCAACGTGATAGAGCGAGACGGCACACATAATCCACTTATACGTTACGCGCGGCTTGGTTTCATACATTTTTACTGGAGAAAATTCGGGAATACCCTTAATGCATATTAAGCCGGGCTTCGGGAGTTATTTGCAATGAGGTATTGGAGCACTACCTATTGAAATGAAATTTTCCGCTGTGTGGGTTTCAGGGATAACGAAGGTCTCGTACACTCTGTAGGTAAGAATGTGACCCTTCCCGAGTTTAGCCGGCCGGATTATTGTTTCAAGTGCTATATTTAGAATACCGCAAAGACGTTTCGAAAACGGTTATTATTTCTGTTCTATACTTATTTTAATAGACAACCATTTAGGAGACTTGAATGATTTAATGAGGGTAAAGGAATGGTTATTTGTGTTCATATACACACATCAAAAGTGTCTAGGGATCAAGCATTTTTATGCGGATTTCTTGAGATTGAGATGTGGCTTTGGCCCTGGCCTGCTCAGTCGCCAGACTTGAACCCGATTGAGCATGCATGGGATATGCTACAGAGAAGAGCTCTGCCGAATATGGAGGGTATCCAGTCGCAAGAAGACCTTTTTTTGTTGTTGCAACGAACATGGGCGGCCATTCCACAGCGTGATTTGGATGAACTCATTTTGAGTATGCCAAACCGATGTTCTTGTGTTAGTATTCGCGGTAGAAACACGGATTATTAATTGTTTAAGTTACCTAATAAAATTTTAAAGAAAACTGTTATTTCAGTCTTTTTTTCGAACTTTAATGTTAGTGGTTCAAATGTCAAAAATCCTTTTATTAGGAAAATGGCAAATTTCTTTATTAATGCAAAGGTGACTTGGTTTATCGTTACTGTGACAAACGAAAACACTTTATTTGATGAATCCTTAAAGAAATTTTTAATTAATATCAATCAGGAGAAAAGTTATTGCAAAAATATATGTTGATCCCTAGACACATATGTTGATCCCTAGACACTTTTGATGTGTGTATTTGTGAGTGTGATGTTCTAATCTGTTCTGTAATACTTAATCCAGGTTTAAAAAAAATGAGGAGTAAAAGACGGATTTAATTACTATTACCGAAAGTCAGTATTTAAAAAAATCCTTGGTTTAGGTAATTTTGATCTTTTGATTTGATTTTGATCATTTATTCTTTGTCTCAGTGTAATTTATCTATAGTATCTTATGTATAAAATTCTCGTGTCACAATGTTAGTTACCATACTCCTCTGAAACGGCTGGACTGATTTTTATGAAATTTGGTGTGCATTTTTTATACCATTTTTTTTTAATGGCAAAACAACGTTTGCCGGATGAGCTAGTTTATGTATGTATTTAGAAATATTTAAGTGTGAGAAACGTTTGAAGTTATAATTACATGCCAATTCGACATACGGAACCCAAGTACGTTTATTTGCCTTTCTTAATAACCGAAACCACTTTAATAGCATAAAACACAAATATAAGTAGGTAGACGATGTTTGAGTAACACAACCGTTTACGACTATAGCTGCTACGTAACCCATAATTTCCGGAGAAATCCACAAACAGAATCTATATAGGTATATACCTACATATTTATTCTGAGTGCTTAGTTTAAATTTACTGTCAGAAGTATCTTTTATTATATTTTAATATTAAATTCCCCTTTAATGTAACTACCTTTACTTTTTTTTAAGGAAATAGCGTTCAAACGAGCAGACGCCTGATGGTAAGCGATTACCGCTGCCCTTGGACACCCGCAACACCATAGGCGTCACAAGTGCATTGTCGGCCTTTGGGGACTAATTAACGTGACCTCCTAATCACGGAGACGCTCATGGTAACACTAGCCACTAGCGGTCACCCATCCAGGTACTGACCGCGCCGTCGTTGCTTACCCTCGATTGTTTCTAATCACCGAGTGCAACTGGGCTATGAGCGCCACGAAGAAATATCATACTTGAAAAATAAAAGTAATCAAAATTTTATTAACGAATTAGTATTGTTGAAGAAACCGCAAGTTGTTATTTCGCAAATTGATACTGCGTATTCTGAGCTTAATTGAAGTTTGATTTGCTCAAACAAAGCTTTTTTGTAGCCTTACAGTACAGTTTGCGGTTTCTTAGCATATTAAAAACTTATTTACATTATAACCCACATATTTGTTTATCTTAAGAAAATATATATATTAAGCTTTATTTTTATATCTTTTTCCATCGTTACTTTATAAGCATTACTAATTTAATGTTCATTTCGGATACAAATTAACTGTATAAGATTTATGTTACATAGATATCTATCTAATACCTTTAAATAAGCAATGCTTACATATATATACTAGCAACCTGCCCCGGCTTTGCACGGGTTCTTTACGACATATATTCAAAGCTAATGTTTGACGTGCATATCGAACAAATTATTGCAAAGGCTTCGAAAGCATTGGGATTTGTGATGAGAATCTCCAAATGCTTTGTAAAGGCTAAAACGCTTAAAATTCTCTAATGTTATTTTGTTAGGAGCCACCGCAAATTTGGAGCCCTTGTTATTACAAATACATATCGATCGTATCGAAACTATTCAGAAACATTTTTTTGAAATTTCTTTGTTTTCGTCTGAATAATCCATATAGCGCAAATAATTACATTGGTCTGTGCAGAAGGTTTCATATCCAGCCACTTATAAATCGACGTCAATTAGCAGATTGTTGTTTCCTTTTGAAAATTATATCTAATGAAGTTGATTGTCCACACCTGTTTCAAAAATTAAATTTAATGTCCCCCGTAGGTCAGTTACCACCCATTTGTGTCCCCTTTTCCTCTTCCAACTACTTCCAGAAAAAAAATCGTTTATCGTTAGAGCGAGCGGCTACTTCAATAGGTTGTGCAAGGAGTACTGTATTGATCCCTTTAACACCAACATTAACGTTGTTCTCGGTATGCTAAATCTTAAGTTTGTTCAATGATGACATTTTTGTTTTTTTTTATTATTATTTATTGTGATGCTGTAGTGTGTTGGTTAGTGTTTCAGAACTTTTGTTAAATTATTATGTTGCAATTCGTGAAAACCTGTGATTGGCTTGATGTTGCTTATCAAAGTAACTATAATCATTTATGTAGCTGTTGGGTTTCCACACCGAAATAAATAAAATAAATAAATATAATATAGCCTATGTTACTCTGAGAAGATGTGCGGCTTAATTTTTTGCGACGTCTTCAACAAATATCGTTATATTTTAGACAATATACTCAAATATGTAACAAATTATATATGAAAACCTTGCTCAAGAATGATTCTATCTATTGGTAAAAAGTGCACAAAAATCCGGTTAGTAGCTTTTGAGCTTATCGCGAACAGATAGACACACAGACGCGGCGGAGGACTTTGTTTTATAATATGCAGTGATGAGAATCTGTATCTCGGAATCGGCTCCAATGATTTTCACGAAATATAGTATGCAGCGGATTTCGCGGAGAATAAATCGATCTAGTTAGGATTCATTATTAGAAAATTTACTAAGAAACTGTAAAATTGGTTACGTAGGTTACACATTTTATTTAAAAAAATGATAAAACGTATAAGATTCATAGCCTATATCGCCATTATTGCGATTTTATTGACATCACATTGATTAAAATCGGTTCAGTAGTTTATGCGCTACGGTTGAACACACAAACATCCCTAAGACTGCCAAAACGATTATCCATCCTTTAGGCTTCAGGTAGTCAGGTATAAAAACTTTCAATAGTTTCAGTTAATCATTGACGAACATTCCGAAAAAGCCTAAAATAGGAGTAATATATTTTGTGTGGGCGTTATCTTTAAAAAATAAAAACACCATCCAACAATCATAGACGAGAAAAAGGAATAAATAAAATAAATCTGTACATTCACTAAGATTAACGCTGTTGATACATGTACAAAACATATGGCACTAATAAGTAAAAATAAATATATAAAAATAAATAAATGAAAAATTTACAAATAGGTAGAAAGGTAGTAGAGGCACGCTGATTTCAGCACGAACGGGCCGACTCGACTGGGCCGGTACTACCCTCGCACAGAAAATCAACGTAAAATGACAGCGTATGTGTCGTGTTTCGTTGGTGAGAGCGAGACCGGAGGCCCAAATAGTCTAGTCAACAAGTCCCATACTTGTTGACTAGACTAAAAGATGCAGAAGCATCATTAGGCCGCCATGGTGTGGGTCGCCATGCTGCATTGTCTGCATTCGCAGTGAGTATGGTGGCCACCACTCTTGGATTCTGCTTATGCTTTCCATCAGGCAGAGTAGAATCATTTTGGCGGACCACACACAACAAAAAAAAGTAGTCCTAATAAAATCCCTAATAGGAATGTCAAAGCTTCTAGGAATAGAGAATAGAGGGTATGGAAAAGGTAAATCTATCTTGATCAGCAGGAGCATCACTTACTGGCGAGCTTGGGGCCCTAAATTCATTGTGGGAACCCTATGCACTGTGTTTTCTGATAAAGCTCAATATTGTAAGAATTTATATCTTCGGTTCTCAGTTTAAAATCCATAAACCTACATTCATGTATACTTAATACCTTATTCTATGATTACTTTCTAAACCAATATCAATTAATACCATTTAATTACCTATTGGTAATTGATTTCAGTAACTCTTGCAAATATTTAGTATACAGGCTGTTGAATTTATAAATTTAATATTCGACTTAGATTAACAGTGTTTATCGACTGTCAATACAAGTATTATAATAGGAATTCGACATATCTCAAACTAGGCCAGGTAAATATTTTGGTATTGCTGATCTGATAAACATGACTGTTTATTTATTATATTTTTATTAACACAAGAAAAAAGAACTAACAGAATCACAAGTTATGTGCTTCCTCACTTATAGGAGACCATATCATGCACAAGAAAGTTCACATAAATATAGGAATACATTTTTTTTTTTTTGCAATCTTGCGATCAGTCATAATTCAACTATAAGCAGATGAGGTGTAAGTACTTTTGGTGTTCAGAGCGTCGCTCCCAGTGGAACCTGCCCTTTCTTTCTTTTTTTTTCCCTGGAATTCGACCATCTACTCGTCAGATAAATCGCGCCGCTTTTTGAGTCGACGTATGGTTTCCGGGATAGTGACCTGTCTCGCTAGCTGGTTAGGGTGCTTTGATAACCTCAACTTGTAGTTGACTCCGTGGGTTTCTATTTCCTCCCTGATCATTGGTATATCCAAAATTTCATGGACCACTGGCATTCTTACAAACCAGGGTGCATTCGATATTTGTCTTAAAATATAGTTTGGTGCTCTCTGTATAATCATTATGTCGGAGGCGCTGGCGGAGCCCCACAACCGTAATCCATAAGTCCAGATGGGTTTCAGTATCGACTTATATATGAGCAGTTTATTGTTCATGGATAGTTTTGAATTTCGTCCCAGCAGCCAAGAGAGACCTCTGTAATTGAGGTTGATTTCTTCTCGTTTTGTTTCAATATGTTTTCTTCAGGTAAGTCTACGGTCCAAATGCATGACTAGGTATCTTACTGTCTGCTGGTGAGGCAGCTGTGTGCCGTTTAGGTAGACTGGAGAACAATCTTCTTTTCGGAGAGTAAAGGTAATGTGTACCGATTTGGACACACTGGCGGCAATTCGCTACGTTGCCAGCCATTTCTCAATTTCGTTTAGGTTGTTTTGTAAGACCTGTGAGGCTTTAATAGGGCATTTATTCGAGGCGAGTAAGACTGTATCGTCAGCAAAGGTTGCGACAGTTACTCCAGGAATTTGAGGTAAGTCATATATTATGTATAGAGTGTGTATAGAACTGGCCCAAGCACCGACCCCTGCGGGACTCCTGTCAGAATTTCATAGAAATTCGAGGTACGGTCCTTCTCCCTCACTTGGAAAATTCTGTCACATAAATATGATTTTAATATATCATAGAATGTATGTGGTAACACATATTTTATTTTATATAATAGACCCTTGTGCCTCGGTCGAAAGCTTGCTGAATGTCGAGAAAGACTGAAGAACAGTATTCTTTTTTTTTCATTGCCTTCCTAATTTCTCTACACACTCTATGTACCTGTTCAATTGTAGCATGTTGTTTTCTAAAACCAAATTGGTGCTCAGGAATGACTTGTTTTTATTTATAACATTCATCATTCTGTGCAGGAGCGACTTCTCAAGTAGCTTTGACATTATCAGCAGGAGGCTGATTGGCCTGTATGATGTAACCTCGTGAATAGGTTTGCCCGATTTGTGGATCATTATGATGTTTGAAACTTTCCATAGGTCTGGAAAGTATTCAATTCTTATTATTGAGTTAATTAGCATAGTCAAGAAAACGGCCACTTTACGAGGCGTTTCTTCCTGTATCTTTTTGTCAACAGGTCATACCTCGGTGCTTTATTATTTTTGAGTGACTTAAGGTTTTTGATCACTGTTACTAGTTTTAGGGGTGGGTCTAGTTGAAGTTCCTGGTTTAAATACGAGTCAATAAATGTTTCATCCTCATTCAGCGTTGTGTCATTAGGAGTAAAGATCTGGCTGAGATGCCTTGCGAATGCTTCCGCTTTGTCACCAGCTGTTCTCATCCACTTGTCGTCTTGTGTACGTACAGTTGGCTTCTGAAGTGACGGCCTATCTAGGTTTTTACAGGCTTTCCACAGTGAGTAGTTGGTGGGGTTTGTGGCTGTTAAACCTTCCAGATATGTATCCAAGGCATCTCTGTTAGCTTCCTTAATAAGGGTTTTCAGCTCACAAAACGCCTTGTTTAGGTTTTTTTTGTCATTCGGATGCCTGCTGGTGTGCCATACTCGACGCAGTCTCCTTTTTTCGAGTACCTTTTGTCGTATGTGATCAGAATATGTTTTGCTCTGAGGAGGGCGAATATTATCTTCCGGAGTAGACATCCAATAGTAACAATAAAGTTAAAAAATAATAAAAGTATACATAGAGTACATTATATATTTTTTATCCCTCAAATGCACAAACTTGAAATATGTAGTAGACAACTAAGATCATGTTATTTCTAAATATTTATATGTATATCTAAATCTTCTGTGCGTGTGTATGTGACTAATCTCCTCCTAAACGGCTGAATCGATTTTAATGAATTTTTAGGGTCTATTCCTGAGAATTCGAGAATGATTTAGATTCACGAAAATGATCACGCTACGTGCAATAGGAGACGCAAACGAGGTTGCGTGGGTCAGCTAGTGAATAATAAAAGGTATAACTTCACCCGCGGGTAACGGAAGCCCCGTTACCCGCGGGTGAAGTTATATTAAGTTATTTAGTAAATATATAATATGTTAAATAGACAGATGACATGTCTTCACCCAAATGTAAAATAAATTATCGTTCCCATCACAGAATTATTGGACTTCCTGGTAATAAACCCCATGACCCATTTATCAAGGGTTAACAGCATACTACATTGATGCTTTGTATTAAGTTCAGTAATTAAACAATATTTCAAATACCCCTTGCAATATTACTACCCATCATTAATCTACATCACATATATCATATCCACGAAGTCATAGGTTAACCAATTTCAATAAATTAACAAGTTAAGTATCAGCCTGTATATCCATCTTTTATAGGAGACAGGAAGAGCTCCATCTTCATAACCTATCCTTAATAACGATGCTTTTTGCTCAGGTGTTGGAAATAGTAATACAAGTAATATTCCGCACAAGCCTATCAACTGGTTTTCAATTAATAGCTTTTAGTAATATACGATCGAAAGGCCTTCTCTAACGAAACCTGAAGTCTAATTAGGCAATCGAAGTTATTTATTGTTCATGTTAACGGTGACATAAATGTCTACACAGATTAGAATTGTTTTAAACTCTTGTAACATTTTGCAAGTGTCTTGTAGTCTTTTCTAGGATAGTTATGTGTTTTGATAGGTAGTAAGTTCTACTAGTATGTTCTTTCATTTTATTATTAACTAGCTGACCCACGCAACGTCGTTTACGTCTCCTATTGCCCTTAGCATAAAAAAATTCCCCCGTTTTTGTAACATTCTTCATTGGTGCTCCGCTCCTATTGCTCTTAGCGTGATGATATATAGCCTATAGCCTTCCTCGATAAATGTACTATCCAACACTGAAATAATTTTTCAAATCGGACCAGCGGTTTCTGAGATTAGTGCGTTCAAACAAACAAACTCTTCAGCTTATAATATTAACTAACTGACACACGCAACGTCGTTTACGTCTCCTATTGCCCGTAGCGTAAAAAAATTCCTCCGTTTTTGTAACATTCTTCATTGGTGCTCCGCTCCTTTTAGTCTTAGCGTGATGATATATAACCTATAGCCTTCCTCTATAAATTTACTATCCAACACTGAAAGAAATTTTCAAATCGGACCAGCGGTTCCTGAGATTAGCGCGTTCAAACAAACAAACTCTTCAGCTTTATATATTAGTATAGATGTATATATGAAGTTGACCGTCCGAGTGGTGACGTGTTCGTATCATGATGGATTAAGAACACGAAATGTCATTGACCCTATCCATTCTATATCCTAAGAGCAGAATAAGAACTCAAATTACACAAGACTCCAAAACAAACTAAAAGATTGGTAAAGACCAACCCAGGTCAGTCCAAAAGCCTCTATATAGCTGTAGCCATGTGTTTACTTTCTTAAGTAATTTCATTTCATTCGAAATGTGTTGCCACTTTTGTTATCTCGACATTATCCAGCCATCCATGAAATTATTTAAAACAAATTATTGAAACATTCTAAAAACTAACTAAGAAATTTATTATTGTTTGTACTTACATTTCCATAGTATTTTCAGACTGATTACTTCCAAATATGGAGAAACTTTTCAATTTAGAGGATCTTCTTGTTAAACGATATCTCTGCATCTATATTCATATTATAGTCAGCTTTTTTAAGGACTATTCAATTTAGTCACAGTTTCCAAATTCCAAGAACTAAGATATATTTTCGTATATCAAACTTTTTATTTGGTTTATTAACCGACTTCGAGAAAAGGAGGAGGTTTCTCGGATGTTCGCGGATAACTTCGTCGTGTATGAACCGATTTTGATGATTCTTTTATAATGCAATGGAGATATCCCAACGGTGGTACCATGATAAGGACACTAAGATCTGATAATGGAATCCAAGAGAAATCGAGTCGAACCTTGAAGTCGGTTTTTATTTTGTTATTTTTTTTTACTTCTACGTATATAACATAGAATACCACACAGTATCGGTAACACTTAAACTGGCTATATTTCACAATCGCTCTAAACCACTAGGCAAGTTTAACACTCAAAACTGTTCTACAAACACAAACTCCTTCCTCCCTTTAATCCAAGGTCAAAGTAACTTCAAGTAATGCTTCAAAATTCACGTGATAATGCCTAAGTACAAATTTATGGAATAAACCAATTATAATATTTAAATTAACTGTAAATTTAAAAAAAAATGGGAGTCTGTTCAGCACGGCTCCCCAGCTTGCACTGGTGAGCTAAATGAGAAAGGTTTTCCTATTTCTTCCCATTTGAGAGAGAATATAAAACTCTTTTTCGCCTTTTTTTACTTCCAACTTCGTCTTAATATGCCACCCGCTCGGACCTTGGGGTATAGCCCTAAGAATAAGATAGACAAGACAGATCGAAAATGTTTTGGGTAATGCGTGTGTAAAACATACTAAAATTGTTTTGTCTTGTGTGAAAATAGAAAAAAAATAAGAATTTTATCTATTCGCAGTTGCATATTGCATCCAGCAATTTCAGTGAGTGGAAACAAGAGCTTAGGTAGAATTTTACGACTGACGATGGGTTTTTACATAAAACAATGACTTGTACAGACAAATATCTTATATAATACTAAACTAAAACATCAATTAAATAACTTAAAAGCTACTAAACAATAATAACTAAAATAATCATACCTATTCATTTCACACACATTCCAATCTAGGCAGAACCTGTGCCTTGATAACTAGACTGTTAATAAACATACTAAAACATTTCTAAATACACACGTTCCATAGACAATCCAAACCTTGACACATTACAAATGGCTGTGCTCATCACACAAACATTGTTGGCTTCTATAGGAATCGAAGCCAACACTGTACAGGACATAAATAAACATATACAGGAGTATATGATATAATCTTAGCAAGTATGCAACTTTGCAATGGAGTTATCTAAATTTTAAATTCCCATGACACTACCTTAATTATTTATACTGCGCCCGCCTATATGTCGGTCATCGCGGCAAATAATAGCCTATGTGTTATTCTGATGTATAAGCTATATTACTGTAAAGTTTCATTCAAATCCGTTCAGTAGTTTTTGCGTGAAAGAGTAACAAACATCCATCGATCCATCCATCCATACTCACAAACTTTCGCGTTTATAATACTAGTAGGACAGAGACACTTCAATTTATTTATTTGTATATAGATACAGCTCCTCATTTTCTTAGTGTATGTGTGTATCTGTGTATGTTATACTGTACTATGAACACATCCCACATAACCGATTCATAGTTATAATAAAGGTGTTTGATATCATAAAGTCAGCTACAGATTTGAAAGTAGAAAGTCAAGCAATGTTCTTAATTCCTCATTATAATCTTGAACCAGAAGTGCTTAGTTTTTTGGAGGGGTACGTTTTGCAAAAAGGCCACAATTATGTTTCAAAATAGGTAATGTTTAAGTTTTCACATCATCATCTTCTTAATCTTTTCAAAAACTCAAAGCCTGGCCGGTGGTCTGGCCTCGGATCTGGCGAGGCTTAAATTATTTATCTATTGAAAACGTTAATTTGATATAATTATCTAATTATAACAGATATAAGAAATAATTAACGTCAAACAATACCTTTAAGTCTGTTCAAGCCCTTAGTATTCAATTCACAATAATATTGCACAATAAATTATTTCACAACTAAAACATTTTATTGAACAACACTTATCTTCTCTCCATAAACTCTTGAGTTGACGTGAAACGCTTAAGAAGTAACAATGACTTACTATTTAGTTTCCGTGAATTTCTTTTAATGATATTTTAATGTAATTTTAATATTTGAATCTAAACCTCCTATCTACGGAGCGGCGTGTGTCTAGCGTTGACTATAAAACTATCGATGATAATAATAATTGATGATGAGATTTTAAGTTTTTCATTTTTAAGATCTCGTCGTTGTTCGTTCGTCTATCTGATTGTATTAGAAATGTGCGACATATTTTAAGAAATTGTAAAATTTTATAAAGAATAAAACAATCTACAGTTGTTTAATTAATTCCTTGTCACCTCTAAGGGTTTTTAGCTCTATAAATAGGGGTGGTTGTGTTAATCGCGAAGCCGCCCCCGGTCTTCGTTAGTCTAGAATTAATTCGTTGATAAGACGCCGCGCCTCCCAGCGATGTCTTGAGATCATAGGGCTGGTACGAGAGAGAAAATTTTTGAGAAAATTGTCCCAATTTTCTTAGATAACCACATGCAGATGTGATTTTATCCAACACATTGTGTATTAAATTGCTAGTCTACCTTATTTGGATGTTTATTATACAAAAAAAGTGTTTTGACGATGTGATTGTGAGCTATCAAAATGCGTTGACAGTTCAACTTAGGTTTAGTTGCCTTATTTTAAAAGCACAAAGAAGTCTAAATTTTGAATGGACCAATAAGATAATGATCATCAACATGTTTTTCTCTTAAAGCAAAAATATGAAAATATTGAGGTTTCGCGTAAGACTATTCTAGATATGGCTAATTGATCCAATAACATATAAGAGGAGCTTAGCTTAGCTTAGCTTAGTCTTTCAAACAGGTGTCAAGTTTGTCTTGGAAAACTTTAAAAATTTCCTTTTTGTAGATATTGACAAAAGATGAATTCTCCAAAAACCTCATATAGGTACCTACGCATGTTACGTTTACGTTGATTTACGTTACTTTGCCTCTTAGGATGGGACTTTTGAACTCCAATTTGGTTTTGCAAGTCACTGCTGCTGATGCTCAATCAAGCAAAACGGCAATGCAATGTCTACCCATCCATTGTCATTATCATACTCATGGCTAGGTGGTAACCGATGTAGTTAAGCAATCCTAGCTCCCTCCCTCCGGGCCTCGGTGAGAACATTAATCTGTCAATTGGCATATAAATATTGGTGACAATCGTAACAGCTAGTTAAAGCCCTAAGAAGTCCGACAACAATCAATCTACACATGATATAAAAATACAGGTATGGCATTCCGAGATACATAGAGGATGAGAGGACGTCATTATCACTATCGCTGGTTCAGTGTTACCAGTAGTGTGAAATAATACCTCCCCAACCACCATTATTCCCTTTGTGAATTCGATAGAACAATAAAGTTTTACGTTATTTAAATTCAAATATTTTGTTTGTGAACACGAAACAACAATTTAAATGCATTTTAGATTTTTTTTAATAGAATGGTGAAAATGTTTTCATCATTTCATGTTATGTTGCTATGAAGTGGTAACTGAAGAGTGACGTCACCCTTGGTAGCTTTCGGAATGTCATACCTGACCTGTATTGTTATACCATGGTGCTACAGAACTTTGATATCACCATAACTTGACAAAACGGCAGTCGCTTCGCGTACTTAATTTATTGAAGCTGAATATCATCCTAGTAAACTTAAATCTGTCTACACCTAACCTATATTGGAATAGGGTTGAAGGTAGAAAAAAAAGGTATTGAATTAGCTAAAACCCAGATTAGACGTAGTTCAAGCTTTTTCTCATATAAGTTCACAGTATTATTAAAGAAAAATATACATAATATCTTCAACAGATTTTCTTTTCAATTTTCGTTCTAAATTCCAAGCTCTACCTCCATTTATTCCTACAGCGGATTACACGAATAAGAAAACTGCTATTAAATCGGATCTGCCGAAATAATATTTTCTTTTATTAACGCATGGATTTTCCAAATGTAGCCATCCCTGAAATCCAAAAGCAAATTAAAAAGACGACCACAAGATCGCCTGAGGGGGTAAAGGGGGAAATTACACCCCCTAGCCTACGTTGACCCTCTGTAATGAACATTGCACTGTATTCTGTCTCTTTCCCTCTTGCAGTGTCCTGGGAAGGTACTTAAAATTGTCTCTGTCTGACAGTGGAGATTTTACTATGACATCAATTGTCTGGGTTGCATCCCCAAACCAAAATATTATATGTATTGTTAATCTTTTATATCATTTCCCCGTAATAACTCCTGTGGATAAAAGCACGTATGACTTGAAGCAGTCAAAGGAGTATGAGAAAAACAATGCTGAGAATGAATATGGAAACATTGACTAAATGAAAAACTACATTAAATTGTAACATTCATCGTTAAATGAATTAATATTTACAATTGAATTCTACAAAACTTAGAGATTATTTTTATAAAAGTCACCGTAGCATGCCTTTGGCATTCACCATCAGTTTCTATTATAAGTTCGTACTGAAATGCTTTATTAAAAATGAAAAATAAACTTTTAAAGGTTTACATAACCGCTTTAAGTCTTTTCGTCTTGTCAATCTATAACAAAAACTATAAAAACTTGTAATGTTAAATTAATTATAGACTCAAAATATGTATTGAACCGTATTCGAGTCACTAACGATACAGTGAATTTAAAAAAGGTCAATTTGAAAGGTCACTATTTTCACATGCTACCTCATAAATAAATTCTAGGAAAACAATGCATTATATCGAAAAAAATAACAATGTTATACTCTTTATCGGTATTTATTAGTAACTGCAAAGCTACACCTATGAATTATCTATACACCTTTTACTTTATACCTACCTGTCATCCTGCAAGCCTGATAATTAAACCTTTTTCATATTTAGAGACGCGGCAGTTGCTTCGCCAAGTCGAGTAAAATGTTAGAGATTTTCAGGCGATATATAACTTGAAGACGACCCCAAGTTACATAATCGTCTGAAAGATAAAATGAAAAGGGAATAAATAAATAGGGTATATTCCAAATTCATTTTATTTTAATAGCATTCCATTTTTTTAAATGGTTATTTAATGCTTTGACCACACCACATTACATGTTACACAGACTAACACACAGCGTGGTGTCGCGCGCCGTGGTGAGGCGTCGCCACGCCAACAGCCGGTCTGCCCCTGGATATGAGATATTTCACATCAAAACAATTTTTGAGTCAAAGCAATGACCAGAAATGCGGATGAGATTGCAGATAACTAGACTGGTCTATACATCATCAAAATAATCGCTACGTGTCTATCAAAAATAACGCTTCAATTTCTAATGATCAATTATGCTTAACAATCTTAATAGATGAAATCGTCGTCGTATTATAATTAAAGAGACCAGTTCTTATTATAGACATTCTCCAATTAACCATTCCCACGCATTCAAGAATTAATTAAATACGTACAAACTTAGATCAATAAGGCAAACTATTAATTTAGCGGCCTTTGGACAAATTGGATAGCGGCATTTGTGAATAACAGTAAATATTCCTGTAGGGTTTAATTTATAGAGGCAGAATGGATAGAAATGATTAAATACAATAAATACAGATTTATCTGATGATAAACTTTTGATTAATATAGACTTCTGTTTGGATACACTAGTTAGTTTTGCAGATCCTATTTACTGACCTCGCGTATTTAAAATCGGTCGGTGAGTTTGACTTCAAATATGGCGTAGTGATTTAGGCAGGGTATAAATAAGGGTGTTCTGTGTGTCTGTTCCTTGTATGTAAAGTTCCTCTCAACACTGAGTATAGTCCTAGTGCGGAAGTTGTCTTTTAAATTCGTCTTTTAAGTCTTCTTGATCGGCATTATTAATTATAATCGGATGACCAGTCTGCTCGTTTGTCCAAAAAAAGGTTTTTTTAATCTCAGAAACAGTTTCTTCTATATCTATAGTCTTCTATATACTTTTCGAGTTATACCTCTAAATTTTGGCGTACACACGACATATTGATTGAGAAAGCAAAAAAAATATATTTATCCCTCTCATTTCTCATCAAAGTACCAACATTACTGCCAGTTCTTTATTTGGTGTACACATTAACAATGCGACATGCGACTCATTTGAGTGTTGTAGGCGGGTTGCATATCAAAACTAACGCAAGTAAGCCCTCCCATCAAACACGAGACCTTTTACATTCCTTTTTTTTGTCACATCGGTTTCAATATATAACCTTTATGATACCTATTCTTTATCAACACTATTCGTCCATACACCGCAGAACCGTTTTATACATTTTTTTCCGTTGAAAAACTTCTTTGTTGTTTCCTTAAGTAGAAAAAATAAAAGAAACCGACTTCAAGAACTAGACCAAATTGATATGGAACCACACGGGAAGCAATAGCTTTCAAATAAAAAAGAATCATCTAAATCGGTTCATCCAGATGGCGTTCTGAGGTAACAAACATAAAAAAATACAGTCGAATTAAGAACCTCCTCCGTTTTTGAAATTGGTTATCAAATGTACATTGATGATATCACGGGAAACTGGTCGAAGTAGTGCAACCTTGTTACGAGTAAGGTGATGATGGAACCGTTTATCCGTGGGAGAGCCACGCTTCGGCATGAATGGGCCGGCTCGACCGGAGTGATACCACGGCCTTACAGAAAACCGGTGTGAAATAGCGCTTGCACTGTGTTTCACCGAGTGAGTGAGGATACCGGAGGCCCTATACCCCAACCCCTCCCCACATCCCTTTCCCCCATTCCCCAAAGGTCGACAACGCACTTGTAATGCCTCTGGTGTTGCGGGTGTCTATGGGCGGCGGTAATCGCTTACCATCAGGTGATACGTCTGCTCGTTTGTCACCTATATCATAAAAAAAAAAACATGTTCTTGTGAGATCGACCTCCCTGAAGCTAACACGAAGTTGAGTACAGGGTGGAATTCAACATAGACTGAAAATATTTAATACAGCTTTTGCACGCAGCTCCACCTTCTTCAAGAATCAAAGTATCTCCATTTCAAATTTCATTGAAATCAGTGCAGCATTTAAGCCGTGAAAGCGTAACAGACAGTCAGACAGAGTTTCTTTCGAAATAATAATCATCACATCATACTAATATATAAAGGCGAAAGTTTGTGAGTGTGTATGTTTGTTACTTCTTCACGCAACTACTGAACGGATTTGGATAAAACTTTACAGTAATATAGCTTATACATGAGAATAACACATAGGCTACTATTTGCCGCGATAACCGACATACACGCGGGCGAAGCCGCGGGCAACAGCTAGTATTAGTATAAATATTTTTGTTTTTTTAAACTTTTTAACACTTAGAGATAAATTCGTAAGATAATACAAAAGTGTGAGTTGTCACCTTTCAAACCCGAACTCTAATCTATTTACCATCCAGTCACTGTGACTCGAAGCTCGCCTACTACAATACTAATCTGTATCCAAACATTAATTCAAGGATTTTTTTACTGCAAATTTGACAGTATTGTTCTTACTGCAAATTTGACAGTATTGTTCTTACTGCAAATTTGACAGTATTGTTCTTACTGCAAATTTGACAGTATTTTTCTTAAAGCAAATTTGACAGTATTGTTCTTACTGCAAATTTGACAGTATTATTCTTACTGCAAATTTGACAGTATTGTTCTTACTGCAAATTTGACAGTATTGTTTTTACACCACATCATCAACAGCCTTTAATATTCCACTGTTTGACATAATATGTAGGTATTTCCTCAGAAAGAAAGGTTTGGCCTACTATCAAAAAAATCCACGTAACATTAATTACAAACCCTTTTGAATACAATCACAATACCTTCCATATTAAAGCCAAAAGAAATTCCACAATATTTTAATATCAACACGAAACCCCACTTAAAATAATTTAGCATATCAAACTTCGTGCACAATGACCTGCAATTTACAAAGATGGTTCTGTTATTTACTAAGTTAGTTGCAAGTTCTTTGTATCATTGTGAAGAACACCGTACAAATTTGTATGTCATTCATTATTTTTGCCAGTAATTGATATTAAAATAAAAAGGTACAATGTAATATGTAAATGATATGTGTTTTATTGCATTAAGTATGCAAGATTCGGCTGTGTTCGATTTTTATCGCAGCGAATAATACAAGAAGTGTTCAGAAAATAATTTCTGAACATTATTACAATAAGTAATGGCTTTATTTTCTTGGAATGCAAAACAAAATGAAATGATGTGACTTTATTCATACTTGTATTAAAAATCTCTACATATAAATTGACTGGTCATAAATCTTAGTAGAATAAAGTTTTGAAAAGAGCCGATGTATTTTTTTTTTAATTCTATCAATTTTTTACCGTGAGAGAGCCAAGCTTCGGCATGAATGGGCCAGCTCGACCAGTGTGATACCACGGCCTCACAGAAAACCGGTGTGAAATAGTGCTTGCGCTGTGTTTCACCGAGTGAGTGAGGATACCGGAGGTCAATACCCCAATCCCCCTACCCTTACCTCCCCCTCCCATCTCCAAACCGGCACCGTTGTTGCTCCTTTAAAAAAATAATAATACGGTTTAATTTTTTTTTTTTCACTAAGAGACTTGAATGAGAACGAAGTCGACCAAAGAAAACAAAACAAAAGGTTTGGAGTCACTGCTGCACAGCCATGAGCTAACCAATCATGCGCCGTTCTTACTGATCGCTGCAAGATTTTTACATTGTTATATTGTGACATTGTATTGTTATATTGTGAGGTCCACTAATGGAAAATAAAATCCAAATAGCACTTTGACAGTCAAATTTAAAAAGATGTAATATGTCCAAATAATAGGTCTTTACCTATGAAATTACCGTTTTGTATGCAATAAGTGAAAGTACTTATTTTTTCAAACTTTTTTATTTCTGTTATTCGAAGTAATCACCCATGCAATCGACGCATCTTTGCCAACGCATTGGCAGTTTATTGATGCCCTTCTTGTAAAAATCAGCTGGACGGGAGGCAACAAACTCTTCAATAGCATTTTGTACTGCAAGAGCTAGGGTTGGAAGCTCTCCCTCATCCGCCATACTCACCAGACCTTGCACCTACCGACTATTACTTTTTCCAAAATTTAGACAACTTTTAAGTGGGTAAAAAATTCAATTCCCGAGAGGCAGTTTACAAGAAGGGCATCAATAAACTGCCAATGCGTTGGCAAAGACGACAGGAGCTTATCGTTCAACTCGACCATTTACTGAAACGCATTTCCCAATGGGGCTGTGTGAATCTGGTTGAATTCAATGCCAAGAAAACACAGGGGTGCGCGTTCTCTGCCAAAAAGTCTCCATTCCTTCCCCTTCCCACTTTTCAGAACACTCCAATAGCATTACAAGGTAGACTCGATATCCTGGGCATGGATATCTGCCGAGATCTCAACCCACGCGAATACGTTGAGAGTGTCACTAAAGCGGCCTCGCGGAAGCTAGGTGTTTTAAACAAGGTGAGACGGTTCTTCTCGCCTTGGCATCTGTGTCTTCTTTACAAGACCCAGGTTCGCTCGTGCGTGGAGTACTGTTCTCATCTTTGCGATGGTGCCGCACAGTACCTGTTTGACGCTCTCGACCGGTTGCAGCGGCGAGCAATCCGAATTGTTAACAGTCCTGAAGCCACCGAGTCCCTTGAGCCCCTGCAGTTGCGTAGAGATGTCGCCTCTATGGCAGTACTCTATCGTTTGTATCACGGAGAGTGTTCTGAGGAGCTCTTCCAACTGGTCCCCCCTTCCTCCTACCTCTACAGGACAACACGTGCCGGCCTTGGAAGTCACCGCTTCAGAGTGGTAGACATACGATCTCGTACTCAGTGCTTCGGTTTGTCCTTTCTGTGCCAAGCGGTCGATATCTGGAACTCACTTCCAGCGCACGTGTTTCCCTCCCACTGTCATCCCGGGTTCTTTAAGCGGGGCGTAAAAAAGCATCTCACTAGGCGGCCATAGTGTGGGTCACCATGCTGCAATGTCCTTATTTGCATTGAGGATGGTGATCACCACTTTTGGAATCTGCTCATGCTTTCCATCAGGTAGAGCAGAGTCATTTTGGCGCAGCTATTACATAAAAAAAAAGATGCGTCGTTTGCATGGGTGATTACTTCGAATAACAGAAATAAAAAAGTTTGAAAAATAAAATCCTTTCACTTATTGCATACAAAACGGCAATTTCATAGGTAAAAACCTATTATAAAACAATCAATAAAATGTCACAAATGTAAAATAAAATAAGACGCATGGATCAGCCATCGACCTATTCAACCATAGTTGAGCTGCGTACTCAGGCCGCACAGCAAATCATCAGGTCAATATCAAAGAAATTAATAATAATCATAGTCGACAAGGTGCTCATACAATAACAAGTGCGTATTTAATAAATGGGGAAACATATTGTTAGATAAGTACCAAAGTGCCATCATGTATTCATTTACATTATACAAGTATGTGTGTATGTTTTCATTTATAAGTTGCAACTAAAACAATCAACAATTTGTATTTAAGAAAAAAATAAAGATGAAAATGAAGTAGAATTGATACAAGAAAAAGATAAAAAAAAAGGAAAATTTAAACAAGAACAAACTAATTAAGAGAAAAAGGAAATATGTATTAAAGAAAATTATGCAGAAAATAGTCCCAAACAAAATCTTAACTTAATTACTTGTCGGAATTAGATGTCGTTAGGTTAGAGTATAAAAACAATATTCATACCGGAGTACCAACATGTCAAATTTTAATACATTATTCAAAAAAAAATATATATATTTTAGCTCAATTTCAAGATGAAGAAGTTAGTGTGTATATAATAACACCTTACGCCCATGACTCTTTGTCGTTCAGATAATCGCCAATCGTATAGTAGGCTTTCCTAATAAGGTGGTTTTTTACAGTACGCTTGAATTTATCCATAGGAAGGTCAATTACATCTGTAGGAATTTTATTATAATCTATTTTTGAATGCGTTTATAATATTAATAACTAGCTGACCCACGCAACGTCGTTTGCGTCTCCTATTGCCCGTAGCGTGATAATTTTCCCCCGTTTTTGAAACATTCTTCATTGATGCTCCGCTCCTATAAGTCTTAGAGTGATGATATATAGCCTATAGCCTTCCTCGATAAATGGGCTATCTAACACTGAAAGAATTTTTCAAATTGGACCCGTAGTTCCTGAGATTAGCGCGTTCAAACAAACAAACAACTCTTCAGCTTTCTATATTAGTATAGATGTATTTATTATACTCTTCTAAGATCTAATACTCATAATCAACAACACATTTATTTGGATATAGATTAATATTAGGTATTATGTTGATAAAAACTCTTTGGCAAATAACTCATTATTACGTAGCAACTCTTAGCGTCTTATACTCGTGATAACTTCTAAACGAAATGTCCGATTGGGATGAAACAAAAAGTATTTTACTTCTACATAAATACCCTTGATAACATAATGCTTTATTTGGATTAGGATTAATATTACGATACAAATTTAACGTAGTTTCTTTCTTCAGACGATTTAATAAATTTTTTGAACACAAAAGCGGCTATTGTGACTAAACCATGATAGTTAGATATATGCTCTTGCGGTTTTTTTTGTAGATCTAAATGGGACCTACAAACTCGTAATACATTATTTTGTTATATTGTCAATAGTATTTGCAGCGCACGCAAAAATAGGTTTTCGATTTCACACCTTGGGTTACGAAATACCAAATTTCTTACGGATCCCAATTTTTTTTGAAAATAATGTATTTATTTATTTATTTACTAGGCTCACCAACAATGGTATACACTGTTTATAAGTTAAAAAAAAATACAATAAATATGAAGTGGCATAGTGTTACAATTACTTATAGTAAGCACCACGTGCACAATAAACAACAATATTACCATAATTTTATGCTAGAAATACAATACAAGTATTATCAAAAACAGATGGCACTCAAATAAAGTATAAAGCCTAAAAAATATATAGCCTAGCCTTCCTCGATAAATGGGCTATCCAACACTGAAAGAATTTTTCAAATCGGACCAGTAGTTCCTGAGATTAGCGCGTTCAAACAAACAAACAAACAAACTCTGCAGCTTTATAATATTAGTATGGATTACTTATAATCGTACTAGCTGACCCGGCGAACTTCGTACCGCCATATTTATATACAATAATTAGCAATAAATTAAAATTGCGACTATAATTTGAGATTTAAACTATCCTATCTCTCAATTTGGATCGAACTGCACATGGTGTGCAAATTTTATTTTAATCGGTTAAGTGGTTTAGGAGTCCAGTGAGGACAAACATTGTGACACGAGATTTATATATATTAAGATTATTAATCGAACATGTGCGTATTTTTTCTTTGTTACGTCAGTAATGTCAGTATAAAAATTTCCAGCTTGAAATAAATCGATTACAAATTTTTGAATTCCCAGAAGTAAAATTCAATGAAACTAAGTCATTTCAAAATTAGTCGGCTGTTTTTTGTTGTATCAAAGGGAAAGGACAAAAATCTCAAAGGACACTCGTTTTCAACGTGTTTTGCTTTTGCATTCATAAGGCCCTTTTTTTCGTGCGAAAATCCCCTCGGATGTGGTGGCATGTCGGACTCGAACCGATTAAAACCGCACGCCATCTCGGGTACTAGGAGCCGGGAAACCAGGTGCACCCTAATAAGGAAAAACCCTTGAACCCCCACTTACCTCGGGCCACCTACGGTTTGTAGATGGCCTCCTCCTATGTGGAAACGCCGATGTTTTCAGGCTTGCGCTTTTGGAGGACGGAGATCATTTTGCGATCCCCGCGCTTGAGGCGTCTGCGATACCTGGCCCATTGCCGGGCCTAGTGTCTCCTTGGCAAGCATAACTTGCTCGCAGAAAGAAACGGTGAAGTTCTACGCGCTCTCGCTCCTCAAGCAGTCATAAGTCCCTCAAAAATGTAATGTACACCATTCAATATTTTGTTTTAAACCGTGTGCTCGATTGTACAAATCGATTACTACTATTTGGTAATAAAATTCCGATAGTTACTGTTTACGAGAATGAAGTACTTAATGGTCATCACAAGTCTACACATTCGTTTTTTTTAAATTGATAAATTAAATAAAATGAGTACTGAGGATTCCAAATGAAACAAATTATTTTACTTAAAATACGATGATAGCGCTTAAACAGCAGCATCTGTAAATGTTCCTAGTATTACATGCATACAAAAGATAACTTTCTGTTAAAATATTTCTTACTTGCCATCCTAAAACGAGTTTTCTTTCTTCTTTCTCTCTAAAACAAAATAATACCCTTCCTTAAAATGAGTAATCCATTTCTGACGATAAACTACGAAGTGATAAGTCGTGGAATCGACAGCACAGAAATAAATTACACTGTACGTTATTGATTCACATAAATAACAGTTACAATTTTCCCTGTTATTCGATTTTTGATTCGATCACGTCTTCGCCGCTTTCACTTCCTAACTAATCTCCAAACTGTTCTACACTTATTATAAGACGAAATCGATTCAACGCAAACGAGATCTCGATTCCCGATGCCATAAATCTTTTTTGCGGACGCTCCAGGCGCGCTGTAACCGATTAGTAGGTACGCCACAGTTATCTACAGTGAGAAACAATTTCCAATGCATTATATAATTTATGACTTCATCGAGGATCGAGGGTCACGACTCACGAATGCGAGATCCCTATGACTTGTGATTGTATGGTATGGGATTATGTTAGACAGACGCATTCCTATTTCTTATAATCAATTACGTAAACAACTGTTGTGTTTAATGTGTAACACCTTTCCTGCAACCTGACAGAGTGATTTCGTGAAAAGAACCGGAAGTCTGTAACCATAAGCAAAAGTTATTTTAATCGTCGGATGGTATGTGTCTTATCAAATCTTACACATCATTGCGACTACTGTACCTAATAGTAGCTCTTGTTTTTTTTCCGATACATCACATTGTGACCCTTTTCCATGTTTTTTGTCCCATTGTGACCCTCTTTATGATAAAAGTATTCCTGCTTTTGCTGTATTCCATCAATAAATGAAAATCTACTAATAACATACGTAACGTACATTTTTTTAGTTAGCTCAGTACTATTACTAGTCGTGCTCACACATAACACTTATTACCAATATACATTTAGTCAAAAAAGTATCGAGAATGGATGATTTCTTTATGGTTCCATTTTTTTTGTTGTTGTTAGATTGGCACAACTGTTTTTCATTTTGGCGCGGTGTTTGAGTTGCATCTGTTATTTATATTAAATACAGCACTGTTTTTAGTTATATCATATCTAGAGTGTATTGCTAATTTAATAATGTACAAAAATATCGAACAAAGAGTTTGTCTTAAATTTTGCATCGTCAAAGAAATTTCATGTTCGGAGTCACTGAAAATGTTACAGAGGGCTTACGGTGAATGGACTTTATCAAAAACACGTACTTATTAGTGGTAGAAAGCGTTCAAAAGCGGTCGAGATATGATGGAAGATTTGCCTCGCTCTGGCAGGCCATCAACGTCTGCAACTGAAGTTAACATCGCAAAAGTGAAGGAAATAGTGACTGAAAATCGTCATTCAACTTTAAGAGAGATAGCCGCTGAATTTTCTGTATCTCACGAGTCGATCCGTACCATTTTAAATAATCACTTGGGAATGAAACATGTTGCCGCTCGGCAAGTCCCAAAAGACCTGAACTTTCTCCAAAAACTCAATCGAATGAGTGTTGCTGAGGACATGCTAGAACGAGTCAATTCCGACTCAACATTCATGAAACGCATTGTTATTGGTGACGAGACGTGGGTTTACGAGTTTGACATGCAAACAAATCTACAAGCTTCGGAGTGGCGCCTTCCAACTGAACCGAAACCGAAAAAACAAAGCCAAAGACGACCAAAAGTCAAAGTCATGTTGACTGTTATCTTTGACTCACGCGGTGTTGTGGACTCGGAATTCATGCCGGAAGGTCAAAAGATAAATAAAGAATATTATTTGAGCGTTATGCTGCGTTTAAGATAACAAATTCGACGAAAAAGTCAGGTTTGTGGAAAGAAAATTCTTGGATTTTGCACCATGATAATGCGCCTTCGCACAAGGCCATCATTGTGAACGATTTTTTGATCAAACACTCAACAAATACCATCGAGCACCATATTCACCAGATATGGCTCCAGCCGACTTTTTCAAATTACCTCTTCGTGGCACCCGTTTTCAATCGGTACAATACATAAAGGAGAATTCGCAGCGAGAACTAAACTCAATTTCGGAAACAGAGTTTAAAAAATGTTTTGATGATTGGATTATTTGTTGGCGTAAATGTATCGTTTCTGAAGGAGCATACTTTGAAGGTGATAAAATAAATTTGGATGAATAACTAACATTTTGTGTATTATTGATCTTTTCCCGGTACTTTCTCGACAGAGTAGTATATCTACTTTCACTGTGATAAAAAGGGGTGAATATTCATTTAAGATTAATCAAGTATAGAAATACAGGCGGTTTAGTCTTTTAAAGACACTTTTCATGTCAAGTAACCCTATTTGTGAACAGTATCTACTGCGCTTGTGGTTTTCTATTTATTATTTAATGATTTAGTTGGTTTGTTTCTGAGAAGTAGTTTGTTTTAAATCATAAATACGTCATCTGTTTTGACAGCAGACTGATATCTTTAATAAACCTCTAGACAAATGACAACGGGACTGGAATAAATGACTTACAGATTGCCTCGAACATAATTTGAGTTGGTATTGTTCCTTCATTAAATTCGTAACAGGTCAAATCTATTTATTAATAGCTGTTGCAAATATATTTTTAAATCAACATTTTTAGACCTAAGACATCATATTTGAAGTACATGCAGTGTTTTAATTTGTATCGCCAATGTTATGAAAACATTTGAAAAATAAAAGGAGCAATAATTTTCTAACATCGAAATTTAAAAATTGACATGGCAAAGTATATTGGTGCGTTGCTTCTGTGTCGAAATCCATTACCAACTAACAACTAACTAAGTACAATCTGCCTGTCACTCATATCAAAAGTAATATAGTAGTGAACAGATCTAATAATACGATGATTAGTAACCACCTAATTTATCGCACGGATGTCGGTTGAATGGTTAAGTGATCCTGCCTGCTAAATCAGAGAAAAATTAAATATCGATCAGTTTTCGCGGTAAAGAGTAGCCTATGCCTTCTTTAAGAATCAAAGTATCACCATGCCAAATTACATTAAAAATGGTGCAGTGGTTTAGCCATGAAAGCGTAACAGACAAACAGACAGATGGACAGACAAATTTAATTTCGAATTTATAATAGCAGAATGTATAAGTATGTTTATCAACAGCCTAGCTGACACTACATATTCTGCCTAATAAGGGTTAAGAAGTTGGTGTGTAAGATAAATTGGTTAATCTTATAAATCAACAAGAATGAACTGTGCGTCATAAATCAAAACAGTTAATTTTTAACCGACTTCCAAAAGGAGGAGGTTCTAAATTTGATTGGTTTTTATTTTTTATTACAAGTACACATTGTATATGTACAATATCATTTTAGATTTTTCCTTCTGAGCTGAATCAGTTTGAATAAGGAACAGTAACCAGAACGAATATCAAATTCAGTTTACCTTTATTTCATTTCACTGCAGCTGAAAATCGTCATGGCGATCCACTAAAAATAAATGCTAAATAATTACTTTAATGTTAATTATTTCCAAATAAACCTTTCCCCTACTTACAATCATCTGATAATATAACCAACAAAATGAAGTACCGCTCGCCTTTAATTATAATGGCCACACACGTTTAAAAAAAGAACAAAATTCAAAATAACGGTTCTCACGCCATCTTTGTCTTTCAAAAAGAATGACGTAGTTTCCGGTGCGTTATAACATTAAATTTGATGTGTGCGACAATAGATTTAATTACTTCATTAGTTTTAGTTCGTTCGAGTAGCTGTCAAATGAAAACCATGTGTGCGTCCGAGTTTTTGGTAACGTTTTATTTTTGATGTTATGGGAATGAGTTGTGATTTGATGAAAAAGTTTAACGTTAATTTTAGTAGATAGATATTTCTTCTATTTTATTAAAATTAGAAATTTTTAACAACAAAAAGAAATATAACAAGTATTTATCAAATGAAGCGGATATAAAGCTAATCTTAAAAAATTTTGGATAATGTATTTATTGTAAAAAAAAAATTAGGTCAATATTAAACAGCAAACACAAAATATAAACGTAAGAGCGTTTTCACATTTTCCGATCCGATATCGGTGTCGGGCGCCGATACGATATCGGAGGAAGAAAATGTATGTATTTGTCGGCTCCGATATCCGATTTCGGGCCGGACAATATGAAAAACAGATACATATTTCATACATTTAACTTCCTCCGATATCGTATCGGCGTCGACACCGATATCGGATCGGATAGTGTGAAAACGCTCTTACACAGCGTAACTAAAGTAGAATATTAAAAAAAAATCTATTCAAAACAACAAATACTTTGTGACTTCTAAAAATAACTAAACATAGACAAAAATGAGCACAATTGACACATGTTTTATTTCTAACTACATTAGTATTTCTGATAAACAACAACCAGATTCTAAGCTATTTGTCTAAGATCCCACCTAAGACAAATAATATCGAACCCACAATCTTTGAACAACATTCAAGACCATTCTATACCAATAAATCCGTCAATATAAATATTTAAGTAAAATCCAATTCTGGATTCACAAGTCTTGGATACAGTCATATATGTTAGCAACTGTCAAGTTCTTTTTTTTTCATGTATGGGCCTGCCAAAGTGACTCTACTCTGCCTGATGGGAAGCATAAGCAGAATCCAAGAGTGGTGGTCACCATACTTACTGCGAATGCAGATAGTGCAGCATGGTGACCCACACCATGGCGGCCTAGTGATGCTTCTGCATCATTGGGCCTCCGGTCATACATCAGATGTAATTATCTGCAACTGTATCATGAACTGTTGTACCTAATTGATGTGTGAAATTGGCCCTAAGTATGACAGTAACACGCAAGTTCATTATAAGTTTCTTTTCTCAAAAACATTCATAATAAGTTTTTTTTCTCAAAAACCAAGTTTCATCTATAGGATTCATCATGACATTTTTTTAAACCATAAGAGAATGTTGTACCTGATTCGGGATTACACATTAAAGATGTTATCACAACATTGAATAGCAAATTATAAACTTAATTACATATTTAATACGACTGCTAATTGAAAACATAGTATACAGATCCATAAAAATATTTCTTACAGACAGGCATTCAACCAGTTTATTCGGGTCAATAAAACATAATAATATCATTTAAAAAATAATTAATTTTAATTTCAGACGATGTTCTATTATTGGTGTTTACAAGTATGGTACGTATCTGGCAATTAGCAGGTCTTACACCTTCTGTGACGACGTTCTTTAGCGTCATTCAATTTTATCGTGTAATTAGAGTCTATAAAATCAGATGTTGCTAGCCGCGTCCGTTCCAGACCACGTTGAGGCGATGCCTGTGCATTTTTCGGATGACGACCGACATTCTTTGATACACAGGGTTGAACTGAAAAATCTATTTTATATTATTTACTAGCTCTTACCTGCGGCTTTGGGCGCCTCAAAAGTTTTTTTTCTGATCTTAAAGTATGGAAATTAACTAAAATTTCGTACGCAATTTTTTATAACCTCAACAAAATATGTCCCTGCACGAATTACGTAATTTAGCGAACATCTTGTTTTTTTTTATGAAATATGTTAAAGGCTACAATGAATTGAGCAAGCTCTTGTCCAGAAATCTACAATAAAATTATGTAGTTATTAAAACTTATAAAGATGATGAATTTAGACTTCATCAGAACCTATACTATTCCTAGCGTATTTACAGTATAAACAATCGACACAAGAGTATTACAAACATTTAACAGAAATGCGATATTAAACAAACTTCACATTGAACTAGAAATGTTCTGTCTAGAGAAAACACGCAGACGGTTTTTTATCCATAATATTATAATACTTGGCGTCTTTGAGTGCCGACTTGGCTCACATTTTACGACTACCTATAAATTAAACATTGGCCACTTGCTGCCATTGAGTTAGTGGTAATATCATCTGTAAGTCAATATGTTTTCTATTAAGGATTTTATAACCTTAATTAGCATAGAATTTCAATATATTTTTATAAAAGAAACGGACAGTACGTAGCAAATTAACTGCAGCTATAAACGATGCCTTGGTAAATATAAAACAGCGGTCAATAAGAGTATTTATAGTCAGAGAGAAGCATCACGCTGTGCTGCCTTGCTGCGGCTCTGTACATTCTAGGATTCCAAGCACATCTTAACGATATTTAAGCCATTTAAAACTAAGATTAAAGTTGCTGTTGCCGCTCTGTTTTTGCTCTATTAAACAGCCAACTCATATAAGCGTTTTTCATTGTCGACTCTTTAATAACCAGCTCGACATTTTTTGAATCTCGTCTATAAATAGCGCATAGAGTACGTTTTTTTTTTATTTTAATAACATTTAAACTTTGGCAGTCTATAATATGACACGTTATAAACCGGAATTGATGGTGATGTTTTTTTCCTATACAAACAATAACTTACTAATAACACGATAATGTTTGCAGAATATTTTTTTTGGATATTTTCTTCGAAGACAACACTTGCATCAATGACCTTAGTATATCTAAGTACAATTGATTACAAAAGGCATTTAGTACGAGTACACATAAAACAAGTTCTTTTATAAAAATTGAGATCCTAAAAATTCCAACTTGTTAACTCCAATTTTCCAGGAAACAAACTACCTAGGGTCTATGTCAGATAGAAATACCTTACCTATGTATTTTGACCAATAGACTCGTGTATAACAGTTTTTTAGTTCTTTTAGCCAATGCAAGCTCTTTACCCGACTACGGCAAAGCTAAAGGAGGGTTATGTTTTTGACAGGCTGTTTATATATGTTCATTTGTTCCCTCATAGCTCCTAAACTACTTATTAGAAGTGGACAAATGATCGTTAAAAGCGTCTTGATCGTCCGCTGGTTATAGGCTATATGACGTGGTTATCTAATGTGGCGCCCTCTAGAAGTCATAAAGTACTGTAATAAGAAATAAATTTAAGATAAATATGCCGTGGTATCATTGGAAAAGGCGTTACTGGTACATTTCAAAAATATATATATTATTAGCATTTGCTCGTGACTTTGTCCGTATTTATTCAAAAATGTTTATATATCTATAGTATTTAAAACATACTTTGCAAATAAAATTAATATTATAACGGCACCAAAACATTTTAAATAACTTTACGCGTTACATAGAAACGTACCATAACACTTTAACAAGGCGTGACTACGGCTTTTCAAACTTGTTTCATACTTTTTCAGTGTCGTTTTTTGTCGTACTTGTCTTTGTCTTTGAAATTCTCAGACTTCCTCTTCTATAATTTAAGCATAATTACACGTATAAACCATCGTCTGGCATCACTCTATATATTGCTTGAAACTGCATGACAATCCGTTGAGTTTCAAAGATTTAAGCAAACAAACAGCGGAAACGATTTCACTATACTGTGTACTTGTGCTTGTACTTCACTCTACTGTCTAAAGCTTGTGTAAAAACTCAATTTTCGCACATTCTATGTCTGTTGATAACAGTAATCACATCTATTAAAAAAAAATATATATATATATATATAATAAAAATAGTATTGAAGCATTAAAGTTCTTGTTACAGATAAATTAAAAAGAATAAATCAATTATACATTAATTGTAATTTAATTATAACTATAAATTAATTAGAATCACGATTCTAGTGAATCGTGATTATAAATTATATTGATCTTAATTTTTAGGGTTCCGTGCCAAAGGCAAAAGACGGAACTCTTATAGATTCGGCATGTCTGTCTGTCTGTCCGTCCGTATGTCACAGCCACTTTTTTCCGAAACTATAAGATCTATAACGTTGAAACTTGGTAAGTAGATGTATTCTGTGAACCGCATTAAGATTTTCACACAAAAAATAAGAAAAAAACAATAAATTTTGGGGGTCCCCATACATAGAACTGAAACTCAAAAATTTTTTGGTCATCAAACCCATGCCTGTGGAGCATCTATGGATAGGTCTTCAAAAATGATATTGAGGTTTCTAATATCATTTTTTTCTAAACTGAATAGATTGCGCGAGAGACACTTCCAAAGTGGTAAAATGTGTCCCCCCCCCTGTAACTTCTAAAATAAGAGCATGATAAATCTAAAAAAAATATATGATGTACATTACCATGCAAACTTCCACCGAAAATTGGTTTGAACAAAATCTAGTAAGTAGTTTAGTAATACGTCATAAATCGTAAACTGCAATTTACCTTTCATTCAATCAAAACAAATATAAAAAAAATGTTACTTGCTGCTGCGGAACCCTTCATGGGCGAGTTCGACTCGCACTTGGCCGCTTTTTTTATATCATTGGTAAGGTCAGGTGCTAACCAATTTTATCATTGTATCACGACTTTTGTTTATTATAGTTTTCTTCTAATTAATACATTTGGAGAGAGTGACAATACTTTATTGAGTAACCTAAAAGTATTAAAATATTTTATTTTATTTGGAAAACATACAGTTATTTATGGCTAATTAACATTTAATTAAATTACTTTAAACCTTACAGTTCCTTTGTCCTCCTTTAAAAAAAAATATTTGAAACTAACTGTAGTTTCCGTAAAAGTTGTGAGAATCCCATCATGAGTAAAAAAGTCTTAAATTAACGTTAATTGCAAAGTCTTAATAATGTCTAAATTAATTATGACCTAACTGAATTTTAAAAGGGGGGCTCCATGCCAAGTTGTAAATGTTTCGTGTCGATTCTCTTTCTACAATCGTTAACGCCTGTTCTCTTATTTTATTGGCTAATATTTTGTTTTACCACATGACTTAGCGTTGAGAGAGGTCATTATCTTACATTTTTTACTTTTTTATTAACGTTTACGTTTGTCGAAGGTAAGTGGGCTAAGGTGGCTGGCTCGACATTGACTCTCACAGATGGTTGTTAGGTTCTTCCGCTATATTTGATCGAGTGAATTTATCTATAATTTAATACACTCTAAAACAATAGCAAATAGTCATAAAATACTCGGTGAAATACACAATATAGGTACTTAATGAACTAATTAGAAGAAAAGCACACAGTAGCACGAAAACCACTTTTGATTCTGGAATTGCAAGTGTCAAGACTCGCTTAGCATCAAATGATCTAACTGTTCTTTGCGATTAAATTGCAAAGGCTACACTCAACAGTATCCATCACTGTATATAACTAACAAATATTAACATGAAATAATGATTACACAACAAAACCACCCAATACATCAACAATATTAAATCATATAGTTTAAAGTTACAACGAAACGTGCATATTACCGCCAGATTGCGTGGGATAAATATATGATTACTTTTTAAAATTAAATGTATTAGCCCCGTTAGCCGACAGATTACATCTCTGGCCTACCTTATATTTCTGTGTATGAATTATACATGGTAGGTGTCTAATTTACTTCGCATCAAAAACACTTCGTGGCTCTAAATCTCCGATTTTACCGGTCCGTAATTTAAACCGTAATTTTCCGGTTAACGCGATGCATTATCATAACCGAATGATTTAGTAAGGACCTTTCGGTTTTGTAGCTATAAGTGTTAATTACAAACACATTAGTAGTGTTGTATGCAATTATAGTACATATTCTAAATTGCAATGTGAATTTTTGCGAAAATATTTATAACAACTTGAGACATTTCGCACGCGGTCGTCTAATCCTAAAGTCAAATTTCAACATAATCATCATCAACACTTCGACTGTTCACTACTGGACATAGGCATTTAATTAAGCCTATAAATATTCTATTTTGTTTAGTCCAGTTCTGTCCTATAATAACCAGACAGCAGTGATTATAGGTTATATATGTCATAGGCCAATGTAACCTTTATACGTGGGATAAATAAATGAAAGATAGTTATTGTAACACTTAATATATTTAGATATGAAGAAAGAAATGCTCCGGTAGCTTAAATTCAGGGTCGCGGGTATTTCGTCTCAGGGTTTTGATGAATCGGGGTCGCACACTGTTTAGGACGTGCCTGTGGTGGCCCCTTCGTCGGTGACGCGGCACAGTGGAGTCACCCGACGCTCTGGCCGCAGACTGGCCGCTGGCTGTAAGGTGGCTTCGTACCCGTGGGGTGAACTTGTAACCCGTTGAATGGGTTCGAATCCGAAAGGTAGATGCTAAACCGTAGGGTGGATAGCAGCAAAATGATTAGAGTATTATATTAAACTCTAAAAGATACATAGAGTTTATTTGCTTGAACGCGTTAATGTCAGGAACTACTGGTCCTATTTGACTGCACGTTTGGCCTAATGGTTTAACGGTCACCACGCCGTTTCCTACTTCGCCAAGTGTCGTGGGTTCAAAACCCACGTAGGACAACACTTTGTGTGATCCACGAATTTTTGTTCTGAGTCTGGGTGTTCTTTGTGTACGTTTCATGTATCATCACGCTAAGACTAATAAGAGCAGAGCCCCAATGAAGAATGTTTCAAAAAGGGACGAAATTATCACGCTACGGGCAACAGGAGTCGTAAACGAGGTTGCGTGAATCAACTAGTATTTTCATACAGAAGAAATCTGATATCTCTGATATGGAGTGTTGGCAGGTCAAATGTTAAATTTCCGGACAGTTGATGAAATGATTCGTTTCTAAAAGGTTTTGCTTCTTTTACTGGGTCTCAGGCAGTAGATTTTTTTTATTAAAGTCATCCATTATAAGATTATGGTAACATTAAGAGGTTCAATAATTTTTTTTATCAATTTCAACATAAATTAGAGGGTCTTATCATAGAAGAGTTTAAATGACTTTCATCTAATTAATTATTAAACACAACACAGTTTATATATGAGTGCTATCGTTGTTTATCCTTTTTGCGCTGTAGCATCTAGTAGCTCTTTGGCAAACCTTGAGCCTGGACTTCTGATCCTCTGTCAAAGACCAAGTTTGGGCGCCATATGTAAGGATGGGCGGGAGACACATGCCAAAGAGTCGGCGTTTTAAGGAAAGGGGAAGATCCCCTTTCATGTACTGTTTCATGGACCAGTAGCTCTTCCAGGCGTTATCGGCGATCGATTTCCTTTTCTTGCCGATGATCGATGCTTCTTGCTAGATCGATGCTAACTGGCCCAAGTACAAGTATTCTTCGACATATTGTATCTCCTGCCCGTCGACCTCCACCTTACATTTTCTGCCGTTGGTCATAAGTTGGGTCTTGGATCGATTCATTTGAAGTCCAACCTCGAGGCTTGCCGCGCTTAGGTCTTGAAGCATTTTTTGCAGTTCTCGGGCCGTGGGTGCGAAAAGTACAATGTCGTCGGCGAAACGAAGGTTTGTCAATCTTCGTTCACTAACGACAATGCCCCTCGTTTCCCATGAGATTGCCCCTGAGAGTGTAGTTGGATGAATGCAGTACTGTTCTTGTAGACCATCTTCAGAAGCTTGACGTTAGTCTCTTCAACACCTTGATTGCGAAGGGATGTAAAAATCGCAGAGTGCTGTAGGCTGTCGAAAGCCTTAGAGTAATCCACAAATGCCAGATATAGAGGTGTATGGAACTCTATGGACTTCTCGATAATGTGGTTGAGTGTATGAAGGTGGTCTCTTGTTGAAAAATCCAACCTGTTCTGGCGGTTGATGACGGTCAAGTGTGGCGGCAATGCGGTTCTCAATGATTTTTATAAACATCTTGTAAATGTGAGAGATTAAACTAATTGGCCTGTAATTATTTATATCAGTTTTGCTGCCTTTTTTGTGAAGTAGGATAATGTTGGAGTGACAATACTGGTCTGGTATATTTTCTGTATGCAAAATCATTAATAACTGTAGTAAATTAACTTAAACCATAAACTGTAGTAAATTAAAGTAAATTAAATGAAACCACCACGCACCATGCTACAGCGCAAAGAGTATAGTTACTTTTTGATTTTCAGTTGCTTTTTATTTTTGAGTTTTTTATAATTGTTCAAGTTTTTATCAACAATTCTATGCCTGTTATTCAAAGTAAATAGTAGAGTTACATATTAAATTGAGTTTAACTATTAAAAAATCTATTAAAACAAGTAGTAACAGCTTACAAGTAAATTCATTTTGCCGTCGAAAATATCGATCAAATTGTTGCCCCAAAGCGTTTTACTAGACATCTAAAATTCGGAGCACGTAAGTCAAATTGTATTGTGTATGCGTATGTATACTAAGCGTATATAATAATATGTATATGTATGCATGTGTAAACGTATAAATAATGTCATGACGGAGGTATCTTCGAATGTGATATATTGTTACGTTAATGGAGATTTGTTGTTAGAAACGTGGACTCATACGTAATAAAGCATAAAAATACTATTAACCTATAATAAAATCCATCCATTAATTTTATTTTGTACTTTTATTTACTTTTGATAATGTCTGGTGATCGACTGTCGACTATAATTCATTAAGTTTCTAATGTTTTATTTTAAATTATTGTATCGTAATAAAATGTATAAGCATGTTTTTGTGTATGAATGTTTTATTGATTATTATTTTTAGATGTTTACGTAATAATGTGTCACTTGTATGTAAACTACCGTTAAAATTTCAAATACCTAATATCCGTGTTAAGGTTGTTTACAATAAATCGCCGTGAGCGATAAGTCCGCCGATCGTTACATTTATACTTTTTGTTACTCATTTTGTTATATATAAATAATTAAAAAATATCGGCAGTCTTATGGACTGTCGATAGAAGTCAAAACTTATAACTTCGAATGTTATTTGTAAAATTAATGTGTAAAATTAGAAATTTCATAATGTTTAAATTAAAATTATCTACATCAAATATTAGAATGTCGGTGACGCGAACTCATAAGATTTTCTCCTACCAAAAAGTGCTCAACGCGGCTAAAGAAGTTTTCACTACAGTTAATAAGAAAAATGCAAAGGTAACTATTTCCTTCGTAGCATCTTGCTAGCGCTGCTTTGAGGGGGTATGCATAGTAATTATAATAATATACTTACAACAGAGGTATCTACACAAATCTACAACAGCCTTTGACATTCCACAGCTGAATATAAGCCTCTTCCCTCTTCTTAGAAAGGCGGTTGTTGGGATTATTGGCGCAGAGGATAATGAAACACGTCTACGTCTGTGCTGTTCAACGGTTCAGTTAATTGTGAGAACGACAAATTGGAATTGGAGTATATTATAAAGAATTCTTTCGTAGTTTTTATTTTACTTGACATTCAAAACCAAAGGGTCTATTACCATAACATAAAGTTATTTATTGAGGCTAAAATCTGTAACTCATCACGAAGGTACCCAGAACGAGTAGTACGTTACGTAGACATGATTATTGTTTGTTAAAATGTTTCTTCTTCATTACTAAAGTTATTATATTTTTATAATTAATCTATACTAATATTATAAAGCTGCAGAGTTTGTTTGTTTGTTTGTTTGTTTGTTTGTTTGTTTGAACGCGCTAATCTCAGGAAGTACTGGTCCGATTTGAAAAATTCTTTCAGTGTTGGATACTCCATTTATCGAGGAAGGCTATAGGCTATATTTTATTTTCAAAAAAATTAGGGATCCGTAAGAAAATTGCTAATTTCTAACCCAAGGTGTGAAATCGAAAACCTATTTTTGCGTGCGCTGCAAAGACTATTGACAATAGAACAAAATAATGTATTACGGGTTTGTAGGGCCCATTAAGATCTACAAAAAAGTCCGCGAGAGCATATATCTAACTATCATGGTTTAGTCACAATAACCGCTTTTGTGTTCGAAAAAAATATTAAATCGTCTGAAGAAAGAAACTACGTTAAATGTGTATCGTAATATTAATCCTTATCCAAATTAAGCATTATGTTATCAAGGGTATTTATGTAGAAGTAAAATACTTTTTGTTTCATCCCAATCCGACATTTCCTTTAGAAGTTATCACGAGTATAAGACGCTAAGAGTTGGTACCTAATAATGAGTTATTTGCCAAAGAGTTTTTATCAACATAATGCCTAATATTAATCTTTATCTAAATAATTGTGTTGTTTATTATGAGTATTAGATCTTAGAAGAGTATAATAAATACATCTATACTAATATATAAAGCTGAAGAGTTTGTTTATTTGTTTGGACGCGCTAATCTCAGGAACTACTGGTACAATTTGAAAACTTATTTCAGTGTTAGATAGCCCATTTATCGAGGAAGGCTATCCATACTTCCATACTTTATATTATAAATGCTAAAGTAACTCTGTCCGTCTGTCTGTCTTGCTTTCACGGCCAAACCGCTGCACCGATTACAATGAAATTTGGTACACAGATAGTCTAGAGCCTGAGAAAGGACATAGGCTACTTTTTATTGCGAAAAAAAGGTAATAAGGGGTTGAAAGGGGGGATGAAAGATTGTAAAGAAGAGTGGTGGTTTAATCGCCACACGCCTGCGCATTACCTTGGTGACACCGCCCGGTACACCGGACACTCTTGGCAACGAGGTAACAAGGATGTCAAATTCATTAAAAATATTTCTCCTTTTCAACGAATACTTAAATTAATATAATAATAATAATATAATAAATAACATACATTCATAAATATGATTTGTATGTTCATTATCTTAATAGAAATAAATAAGACAAATTATAAAACAGTGTATACAGTATCGTCATTTTAAGCTAAAATCTTAAACTTTATTTTTTAGGCTGTTGATTACATATAAATAAAAATGTCATTTAAATTTCGTAAAAAAATTAAGATCAAGGGGGGTACAATAACAATAGGGGATGAAAGTTTGTATGGAAATATGCAAGGTTTGTGAAGGCAAGGCAAGGCCTATGTCCAGCAGTGGATTGCGATAGGCTGATGATGATGATGCAAGGTTTGCAAAAATGTTTCATGAGTTTGGGACAGGAGACAAAATATTAGAGCTATTCAGATGTAACATTTACTGAGTTATCACAATATGCCTAAGTGTGCTTACCCGAACGGGCAGACATGTGAGGGCGACTGTGCCGCATGCGGATGTTGAATTTTGCTACTACAAATTCGTTATTATTCACTAGGATTCGATTTGTTAACATGATTTTTTGTTTATTCAAATAATTTTCTTCGTGAAAAAATCCGAAGGAAAAGTATCCGGCGGGATTTAAACACAAAAAAAGCAAAAGGGGTACGCCGCAAGATGAAATAAATGCCTGTATGAAACATATGTATTATGGGTACATGTTAAAAAGTTTTGTCTTACTACAATTATGCGAGTACAACTTCACAATGATTTATGAGCAGTGTCAATATGCAAATGCTCTTCTAAAAATAGGAGATGATTGTATGCCAAATGACAGTAACGACATGATTACACTGAGACGTGAGTTCTGGTATATGATAGCACACATGATCTAAAAATAATATATATTCTGATCCGCCGACTAATGAGACAGTACTCGAGGTCCCGGCAAATATCCATGCCCAGGACACCGAGCTTACCCCGTAGTGGCAGTTGAGTGCTCTGAAAAGTGGGGAGGGGAAGAAACGGGGACTTTTTGGTAGAGAACGGGCACACCTGTGTTTTCTTAACGTTGAACTCGACCAGATTCTCATCACCACATTGTTAAATGCAGTTCAAAACCCGGTCAAGCTCAGCGACAATCTCCTATCCATTTTCCTCAACGTCTACTATCTTGGCTGCAGGGTATCCATAATATCGCCCATGCACTGTGCTATCGTCTCCATAGCAATGTATATTGCCAAGGGCTAATATGTCATTGACATGCAGAAGAAACATCTTGGGCGACAGGACCGAATTCTGAGGTACGCTAGCGTTTACCTCCAGAAAAACAGAGGCCGCGCCGTCCGTCGGCGGCGTCCGAAGGCGCTGATGAAGAAAAGAGTAAATCTAGAGACGACTCTAGGAGGCAGACCGAATGCTTAGAGATCGGAGAGAAGCGAACGGTGCAAGAACAGGTTGAAAGCCTTGGCCATGTCGAATGTCGAAATAATTTCATACAAAATACTTTTTATTTTATGTACTTATATAAATACTTAAATATGTTTTTAACAGTGAAAAGTGTGTCTTATTTTTAAAATAATATTAGCCTTAATAATTAAAACTGCTACCCAAAGTCACTGTTCCACGCGGACGAAGTCGCGGGCGCAGCTAGTTTTAATATATTCCTAAACGTACAGCAAGCGGCAGCCCCGTGCTCTTGTTATCAATCGAGCGGTGTCTAACGGAATATGAACGCTCGAGTCACACGACAAGATTCAAATTCGCGTGCAAGGTGACAAAGTTGAAAACTTTTTATGCCTAAACTTGACTTTTGTCCGAGAGTGAAACTTCTGTACGACAGTACTATTAATTATTCTGTGATAACACTAAGTAATTTATGGAGGCTTCTGTTTTTTGTTACAATTTTTTTTTTTTTTTTTTATTTTATTTATTGATTGAAAAGGTACAAACTTTAACTTATATGTAAGATGCCACATAAACTCATTCGAGTTTTTCCGTGCATCAGTGTCATCACCAAGGCATATTTAAATCTATTTATATACTACACACAATTATTTCTAATTTTATACATTGTTAGGGTTATATAATGAATCAGCATTCCCAAATACATCATCAAATCACATGTTTGGTTTCAATTGTAAGAAATGAAACACAGTAAGCAATAAAGAATTTAACAATTAAATATAAATAAGAGAGGGTAGTCATCGACATTTATCTGTATCTACCCTGCCAAGTCGCGCTCATCAGCGGCACCGAACATAACCGATCATTGCCGACCGGCGCTCGATGATCCGATCACAATCACAATACATATTCTTTTAAGCAGCGACATTTATCCCGTTATTATACAGAGTGATACATTACTGTAAAGCAAAACAAAAAAATATTCATGCTATATAATATGACATACTAAACAATGAACACGACCAGACTAGAAAACAAAGTTGAAAATTCTGAAATATATTCAATTTCTAATTATTAGTAATTATGTATGCATACAAACACAATACAGAATTATAAATTGTTTATATTTTGCAAGAAGTACAGTTTCAATCTACTTTTAATATTTTTGGGAGTTAGTTGATCCTTCAGTGCCATTTGTAATTCATTAATCAGAAATGGAATGACATATGCCAATTTTCTTTTACCATAGTTGTTGTTGTATTTAGGCAAAATTAGGTAATTTTTTAAAATATGACGTGTTTGAACCGTATTATTGTTGTATTTTCTTTTTTCGTTTAGATGTTCATTAAAAAATTCTTCATTTAGTAGCGTGTATTTAATTTTAATATGGATCGGTAATACTTTACAAAACCCAAACAATGCATGGTAATTATTTTCATATATATTTTTTAATATTCTGGGGTACAATTACTTTTAGCAACCTCATTTGAAGGTTATAAATTAAGTCAAGATGGGTTTTGTACGTTCTTCCATAGCTTGATAAACCGTAACCGATTATCGATTCAACCAGAGCTGTATACAGTTGTAGTCGTATCTGATAGGGTATTTTTCTCTTTATTAGAGAGAACTTAGCCAAAATACCTCTCAGTTTATCACAAACTAGGTTTATATGGCTTTTCCACGACATCCGACTATCTATTATCAGACCAAGATACTTTTGCTGATCTACTACATCGATAAAACCACAGGCACATCTACTAGGTGTGCTTTTATTATTTTTATGAAAGCATTCGTGCTTGTGTGCGATAAGAGTTGGTTTCGTGGATTCTCTATTTTGACTCGAGCTGATGTACATCACCTTAGTTTTATCTTCGTTTAAGACAAGCCCGACGTCATGAGACCATTTTGCTACTAAATCGAAGTCGTATTGCAGTTTATTAAGTGCGTCTTCCACTGAGTTGCCAAATGCCAAAAGGCAAGTATCATCAGCGAATTGGTATATTTCACACTTCGTAATTAGGTTTTGTAAGTTATTGACGTATGAAAGGAAGTGCAGCGGTCCCAATACCGATCCCTGGGCCGTGCCACTTGTCACTTCTGTTAGGTCGCTATCAACACCATCCACCCTAACCACGAAATTTCGGTTTTTGAGATAATCACCACACCACCTCAGAAGGTTGTCCTTGATACCACATTGTTCGAGACTGTCCAACAGTATGGAATGACTAAGCGTATCAAAGGCACTGCTGTAGTCTATAAACACCACTAACACATGTCGCTTATGGTCAAGGTGGTTATAAACGCTATCTGTGAATTTACTAAGGAGTTGAGTTGTATTCTTTCCTGGTTGAAAACCGTATTGATGTGACGAGAGGATGCTGTTTTGCCCGCAAAATTCATACATTTCTTTGCTTATATACTTTTCAACCAGTTTATCTACAAGTGGCAGAATAGTAATTGGTCTGTAGTTCGAATACTCAGCACGGTTGCCTTTTTTATGTAGGGGTCTAACTATTCCCGTTTTTAGTGCATCAGGATATATTCCACTGTATACGCTTTTATTTATTAAGTTGGTAATTATACCAGTTACTTTACTGCAAAGTTTTTTAATGTCCTGTGCCCGTATACCGTCTAAACCTGGTGATTTTTTAGCGTTCGTGGATTTTATGATTGCAGCTATACATTTACGTGTCGCAGGTCTGTATCTCATTGAGACATTTGCTGCTTTTATATAAGTGGATTTGTCCAGAAGCGGGCTAGAACATTTGGGTGCTATTTTCTTAACATTGTCAGTAAACGTTTGTGCGAAATGATTGGCAACATCTTGCTTATTTGTATTATTATTTAGTAAGGCATTTGTTATGACGGTATCAATCGATTGCTTTATTCTACCTGTTATACCATTGAGAATTTGCCATAGATGACGTGGGTTGTGCCTGTTCTGGGTTATTTCCGTTTTAAGATTTTGATTTTTGGTCTTTTGTAATATTTTATTTGCAAAATTTCTGGCTTTATTATAGTCGTTCCGAAGGTTCAGGTTATTCGGATCTTTAATCCATTTCATAAATATTTCGTCCCTATATTGACAAGAATTAATTACATTATTATTTATCCAAGTGTTATATCGTGTTATATTATTTTTCAGTTTGATTTTATATGTTGATTTTGAATAGCAATGGGTGAAATTATTTTCAATAAAACTATTTATCCTTACTGGGCATGAAAAGTCGCACCCCTCATCCCAGTTGACTTTTGTAAGCAGCAAAATCAACAGAGGTTTTGACTTACTATATTATAACCACGCTAGCCAGACGAGTTGGTGATGTTGTCCTGTTGTATAGAAACCCACTGGATGAATAGGGATGATGTCATTCTGTTACTTCTTTATATCACTAATAACCTTCCTCTTTTATACATTAAGTGGTAGAACATTTTTCAAAAATTAATTCGTTCAAAATTATCTTGATTAATTCATGTATAAAGATATCTGGATGACGACGTTCATAAGAAGTTAGTCTAAATATTGTAAAAAACGTTTATTTAGTAAGTGACTCATTTTTTACCCGACTGCGAAAGGAGGGTTATGTTTTTCGAGTGTATGTATGTATGTATGTATATTTCTTTGGCACGCCCTAGAGCCTAAACGGCTTGTCGTATTTTTATGAGAGTGGTGTCAATAGATTCGTCTTAGTCGTGAGAGTGACACTGGGTACATCAATTTGAAAAAAAAAGGATTTTAGGCGCCAAAAAGTAATATAAACAAAATGTTTTCAAAATACATCGAGTGTGGTATCAAAATAAAGATTTTTTACGGTGATTACGAATATATATCTTTTATATAAAATTCTCGTGTCACAATGTTAGTTACCATACTCCTCTGAAACGGCTGGACCGATTTTTATGAAATTGGGTGTGAATATCGGGTAGGTCTGAGAATCGACCAACATCTATTTTTTATACCCCTTTTTTTTATGGCAAAACAACATTTGCCGGATCAGCTAGTATAACTTATATGTTTTTATTGTTAAATATTGACGCAGTCGGGTTTTTTTTTAAAATAATTTGTACTTGTTTTAATGGTATTTGGGGCAAACGAGCAGACGTATCGCCTGATAATAAGCAATTACCGCCGCCCATGGACACCCGCAACACCAGAGGCGTCATAAGTGCGTTGCCGGGCTTTGGGGGATGGGGAGGGGGATGGGGGTGTGGGCCTCCGGTATCCTCACTCACTCGGTAAAACTGTTTCGCACCGGTTTTCTGTGAGGCCATGTTATCACTTCGGTCGAGCCGGCCCATGCATGTCGAAGCGTGGCTCTCCCATGCTATTGGGGAAACGACGCTTCGGCAATTGAAGATAAATTTATTTATTGTACTTTTATGTTAATAGTACGTACTTTCTGCATTCAATCGAATGTATGTACGAAAAGCAAGCAGACAATTACAGAGCCCGCCCTTAAGCAACAACGTGATGTTTATTAATAAACCTTATTAAAGTTTCATCAGTACAATACGACTAACGAAACTGTAGCATAATGAAGTTGAACTATTGATGTTCTTAACAATAAGCTATCGTCTTTCCACGCGCCTCCGCAAAACAAAGGGTTGTCAAAGTTAAAAGTACAATAGGTATTTTAAAATAATGTTAGCAACAAAATTATTTTAAAATTTCATTTATATGAAATTTTTTTTCCTTTATATTTATAATAGGTAGGTAGGCCCTTCTTGTAAAAATCAGCTGGACGGAAGGCAACAAACTCTTCAAAGGCATTTTGTACTGCCTCTCGGGAATTGAAATTTTTACCCACTAAAAAGTTGTCAAAATTTTGAAAAAAGTAATAGTCGGTAGGTGCAAGGTCTGGTGAGTATGGCGAATGAGGGAGAGCTTCCAACCCCAGCTCTTGCAGCTTGGAGGCTGTCTGTTCGGCAGTATGGGGTCGCGCGTTGTCGTGAAGCAGCTGCAAGAGCTGGGGTTGGAAGCTCTCCCTCATCCGCCATACTCACCAGACCTTGCACCTACCGACTATTACTTTTTCCAAAATTTAGACAACTTTTTAGTGTACTGTTTTAGTTTAGTACAAAAAATTCAATTCCCGAGAGGCAGTACAAAATGCCTTTGAAGAGTTTGTTACCTCCCGTTCACCTGATTTTTACAAGAAGGGCATCAATAAACTGCCAATGCGTTGGCAAAGATGCGTCGGTTGCATGGGTGATTACTTCGAATAACAGAAATAAAAAAGTTTTAAAAAATAAGTACTTTCACTTATTGCATACAAAACGGCAATTCCATAGGTAAAGACCTATTATATAAAGGAAAAAAACTGCGTATAAATAACATTTTACTTTTATTCGTCGATGTGTGTTCCAGTGAAACTTGTTTCATCCGACACTGTTTAAAGAATTATTTGATACCGAACCTTCCATTGCAATAAACTTACTTAGAATAACAATCAAATTACAATTTAAAACCAATCTATGGTTAAGATTTTGACGTGACAACGTCTAACAAATTGATGAACGCCAACTGCATGCACGAAAAAGGATGACTCATTGTCCCGTTATGCGCATTGTCCTGTTACGCTCATTGTACATTGTTGTATGAGTCTCATCATTTCATCAATGTTTTGTTATGACGTTGTCACGTTAAACTATCGTCCGTAAACAGACTTTACAGACAACCAATTTTTTTATATCAATTTACAATGAAATCACCACCAACCCTTATGAAGTGACCTAAAATAAGGTAAGATGATGGCGACTGAAATATTTAAAATACATTAAAATTATAATAATCTAAAAACCTCCTACCGAATGGCGTGATGGCCAGTTTAGTCATTTATTTTACGAAACGTTTATGGTACTTCAAATGTAAGTAATTATTTTTCTAACTTTATTTCATGTTTGTGGCAACCCTGTGACTAACTAATGTACCTGATTAGCGCTGAGGGTATTGTTTAATTGTTATAAATTACATCTCGCGATCAGATCGTGCGCAATCGCAATTACATCGTGTTTGTTGCAACGTAATGGGACGTCCCGGCGTTGTCTGTAATTATAGTAAACAATGACCCATCATCACCACTGGGATTATGCCTATTAATATTATAAATGCGAAGGTAACTCTCTCTCTGTCTGTCATGCTTTCACGGCTAAACCACTGAACCGATTTTAATAAAATTTGGCATAGACATACTTTTATTTTTGGAGAAGGACATAAGCAAAAGAGATACATAGGAGCAGCGATACTGACAAAAGTAAACTTAACTCTAACTTAACTTAGAATCCAAGAGATTCTGCTAATGCTTTCCATCAGGCAGAGTAGAGTCATTTTGGCAGGGTCAAACATAAAAAAAACATAATACCTATAGAAAATTGTGTTTCTTAAACGTTACAAAGTAGTTAAGTATTTAGTGACGACATTAAATAGTCTAAATATTTTGATTTATGTTTAATCGTTGAGAGAAAACAGAAATCAAAATATAGTTTTTAGGGAATTGTCAAGAAAATGAATTTCTAATTTCAACGGTTTTCATTCTTTAGAGAACAAATAAGTTATTAGGCAACTAAATGTCATGACTTTTAATTATAGGTACTACTAAATTATTAATTTCCAACAAAACCTGTCATAATTGTTCGAAGAAAACTCGTGTCTACGATAGTTGGGTTTGCCTGTAATTATGAGCTTATAAACATATCAGTCTCCGCTATATACTGCACGGTTATTATTCTTGCTTACCAAAGCTAGGATTATTCAATTAATAATAAATTTGATCTTCCAACACAGGCCTATAATATTGCATCATAATTCAATTTTACGCTTTCCGAGTCCCCCACAATCTTGCAAGCACAAGGTAGCATTCGCACCTTCAATTCATAATTAGCACATTTCAAAAAACGAACTACCGAACATAAAGACAGGTGCAATTTTAAATAAAGAATGAAATTGTTTTTGGTATATCATTTGGCGGAAACAATGATGAATTGGCGCCAAAATAAGGTGTTACATCCTATGCACCTTCGTGTTGCAATTTTGATGTTTTTTTTTCACTTTACTTTCTATATTTATGTTTGATTCTAATGGCGGGATTATGAATACGTGTGATTGAAAGGCATGTTCGTTTGCAGTAATAATTTTCAGTTAGTTTTTATATACGTCACAAAGAGAAATATATAGTACTCTGTGTGTTGGCTATAGCAGTAAAGAGTACCCTATGGTCTATCGGTGCATTGGTTTAAGCGTAACATACAGATAGATACATCATATCTCATAGCCTCAAATACACAGCAAATCATACACATTCATATCCCCACACACAAACATATTGAATTATATATCTGATCTATACAAACTTATACTTAGTTAAAAATCTACTATTGTAAGTATTGGTTGTAATTTTTGCCTGTGATTAGGATCTGACTCCCAACACACAGCTAACGCTACTTTGGGAGTCAGGGCTACACAGTGATTTGTAATCCATTTGTTGTTACAATAAAGATTTATTATTATCTTAGCTAAGATTTATGTACATATATATATATATACGTATATTACATTAACAGGCGCTATTAAATTATTTTATAGTCAGTCAAGCTCTTTGCTTATTACAACAATTATTTCTTGAGTACGGGCAAATGCATACACCAGAAACTGCTGCACGTTTGGCCTAGTGGTTTAACAGTCACCACGCCGTTTCCTACTTCGCCAAGTGTCGTTGGTTCAAATCCCACGTAGGAAAACACTTTGTGTGATCCACAAATTGTTGTTCTGAGTCTGGGTGTTATTTGTGTCCGTTTCATATGTGTTTGTAAAGTCCCCCGCGACACAGGATTTATTCCTAGTGCGGGAGTTGTCTTTTATAAAAAGAAAAGAAAGAAACTGGGTCTCTTTATTGAATAACATTTTATATTAATAATTGACCAAGTCTTAGTATGTCCTACTAGTTGGCTGTTACTCGAGCGTGTCCCAATCGTTGCTTATGCAAATAAGGCTTCTTATTCATTGTGACCGCTTAAAAGAGGCATAGTACTGACTAAATGAGGCCATGTAACCATTAAGTTTAGTGCTCACGACGTCACGTTAGTCTAGCACCATCGTCAAACGATTTCTGACGAAGCTTACTGTTCTCGTTAACCTCGCTACAAGGGATCGTGTGAAGTCCACTTAATACCCCTATTAATATTCTATGAATAGTTACTATTACGAGACCGTGAACCCTATTTGACATTTAATATGAATGCACACAATAATTGCAAAGTTCAGTACTTCGTGAATGTTCTGGCGATACAATGAAAATAACTAACTATCTGAAACCCGCGATGTTACCCGCGGACAAAGCTAGTATAAAAAATGTCTAAGATACTCCTTATATCGTCAGCTATCTGCCAGTAAAAGTCCTGTCAAAATCGGTCAAGCCGTTCCTGAGATTAGAAAGAACAAACAGACAGTCGGATAAATTTTTAATAATTGATTTAACCTACGTGCCGAGACGTGGTCTCTTACTATGGGCCTCATAAGGAAGCTCTGGGTCACACAGCGAGCTATGGAACGGGCTATGCTTAGGGTCTCTTTACGAGATCGAATCAGAAATGAGAAGATCCGTAGACGAACTAAAGTCACCGACATAGCAGAGCGAGTCAGCAAGCTGAAGTGGCAGTGGGCAGGGTGACATAGCTCGGAGAACCGATGGTCGATGGGGCAGAAAGATTCTTGAGTGGAGACCACGTGACGGCAAATGCAGCGTAGGAAGGCCTCCCGCAAGGTGGACAGACGGCCTAGTTAAGATCGCAGGGACTCGTTGGATGCAGGCCGCTACCAACCGGTCGAAGTGGAAATCAATGGGGGAGGCCTACATTCAGCAGTGGACTTCTTACGGCTGACATGATGATGATGATGAGTTTAATTTGAAATTGCAAACAGACACTGCAATTTTATTTATTTGTTTAGTAATAGATTTGTATAACCTTAATATTTTCAAAATATAATTCATAAGTCAGAATATTGCTATGTTAGCAAAAAAATCTCTAATAACTTGGATCCAGTAAAAAAAATTGACATTAGTGCACTTAACTTCATATTAGTTCAATTTTAGGTATTGGTGTGTACATATAAAATAAAAACTTCAAACTTACCTCGCAGTAATACAAGTAAAATTATAACAAAATAAAAACCGACTTCAATATTCGACTCGATTTCTCTTGGATGCGATCATCAGATCTTAGTGTCCTTATCATGGTAGCACCGTTGGGATATCTTTTTTCCATGAAAAAATGACGGTTCATAAATGACGAAGTTATCCGCGAAGACAAATAAAACAATAAAAAAAACATATATACGGTCGAATTGAGAACCTCCTCCTTTTTAGAAGTCGGTTAAAAAATAGGCGCCACCAATTAACATTATTATCATGAACGCACCAACATTGTCCAATAAACAAATAAAAAGTAATAAAATCTTAACTGGCAACAAAAATTCAGTAACGAAGTATAATTAAAGCCATAAACAAACTATTAACACCAGATTATTTTTTATTGGCAACAAGCAATTACAACGTCAACCAATTTAAAAAATCAGTGCACAGATCAACATCATTTTAGTTTTATTTGAATCATAAATGGTTTGATAATCTTCATAACTACTTGATAAATGAAAGAGATCATTATTCATTTATTGCCTATAAGCGATAAATATCTGTCAAAATAAAATATAACATTTTAATATACCTTTAGCACACTATGGCTTACCTTGGAGTACAAAAGCCAAATACCACTTCAGATTCCGTGTAGTAAATCATTTGCTTGCGTATCTTGGATACAATGTACAAACTGCAGCAGATCAATAAACAACTGAGAAGTAACTATCTCTGAATACAGACCAATATAGATAAATGCAGTGGAATCCTTGTGAATATTCGGAATGTAAAATAGTATGGCCTTGTGCTGCAAATCGTATACGATCTTAATAAATAAAGGCTATCAGTGTTTAAGAATAGAGAAGAGATGAAAGTGTCTAGTCCAGTGTCCAGTTAATAAAGGAGCTGAGTAAGTATGTGAAATATTCATTTTAAATGACAAACTATACTAGACGCCAAGGGAGCAATGACTACACTAACTATTTACCCGACTATGACGTAGCCAAAAGGAAGAGTAATAGTTTTCGCAATCTTTATAAGTTTGTGTGTTTCACCGTAGCGTCTATATCACTGAGGCTTTTCTTGAAAAGTCAACATAAAGCTTACCCACAATCAGATTGCACCCTCTTTATCAAGAACGATCTTAAATTTTACAAGCTTTTTATTAACTTGCAATGTATGTATGTATGCTTGTATGTTCGGGTGGAATCTTGCAACTTAATTTTGAAGCAGGTATCTTCAACCGATTTTGCTGAAATTTTGCAAGAATATGTATACAGCGTGACAATACAATATTATATTGACATGGAGCTGATCTGATGCTGGAGCTGGAAGGTGGCCATAGGCACTCTGTAAAGAAACGTCGCAACATCATCGAGTTTGGGCTCGTTTGATTCGTCTCGAGGTATTCCAGTTAAAGCTTGTTTTTAAAAAGCATTTTAATTTAATTTATTTAATAAACAGAATGTTATCCAAATCTTTTACATGCTTTTATTTTTTTTTGTTTCAGATATTTTATAGTATCTTAAAGTATTTTATTTTATGTTTATAGCTCGATTTAATTAATTATCACAGACAGAGATACCAATTTACAAAGTTTTCAATCATTAGGAATTAAAAATAATTAATAATAAAACTTAATACCTGTTTTGCAGGCAGCCATATTAAACCGAAGTCTGTTATATAAGTTGTAATTGTGTGCGCCAATAATAAAAATAATGGCGGCATTTGGAATTTTAGTAGCTAGAGCAATCGATCAGAGTGGCTTGCAATGGGAAAGATCTTTGTCCAACCGTGCAGGCACTGCAATAATAAAGTTTACATGAACTTTTAATGATACTTGAAGGTGATAATATGATTAAAAATAACGTAATAATCAAACCTAGCTATAGTTAACCTAACTACACAACAAATGTGAACCAAGAGTAGGGTCTATTTTCTTCAAGCGTGTCCCGTTGAGTTGTCGATAGCATCATGGTGTAGCAATTTCAGTTGTTCCACTACGCATAAGTTTAGAAAATTACGTATCTAGAGCAGTAAAAGGCACTAATATGCTTTTATGGTACGAAAACCATTGCACACAGTTATTGGCGTTTCGTTTTTTGAAAGAGTACAACAGCATTGTCTATTGTTTAGAAAGACCGTAATGATTATATGTATTACTAGCTGTTGCCCGCGGCTCCGCCCGCGTGAATGTCGATTTTCGCGGCAAATAGTAACCTGTATAAGCTATATTACTGTAAAGTTTCATCCAAATCCGTTTAGAAGTTTTAGCGTGAAAGAGTAACAAACACACACACTCACACACATTTTGTGTTTTGTTTCTGGTAATTTATCATAACTATTAAGTTATATGTTTGTTTATATTAAAAATTATAACTCATAATTCAAGTATTTTAAACTTAAAATTGATCTTTTACATTTTTATTATACGATAAAAAAGTAATTATATAACGTACCTATTGTAAAGTATCTTTTAGAAACTGTTTAAGAACTACCAGATGTGGATGTTGTGTTAGTTACATTGAGATGATAATTTTAGGAACTGGTCACACACACTTTTTTGGAAATATAAATACAATGTAGATTATTTATATATTATTTATTAACTTTATGCACTAAGAATGTACATCGGCGGACTTAATGCCCAGAGCATTCTCTTCCAGTCGACCTTCGGGTGGTGGAGAAATCTTATAAGGCAGGTGTGTGAAATCTTATATACATAAGAAGTCCGTTCAAATTTACAATAATCACATCATATTCAACGTTATACATACAAACATACATATATAAGTAGATATACATATACAGATTACGTATACATAAATACAACATTTATACACTAAATAATGGAAAAAAAAACTTCGTTTAAAAAAACCGACTTAAAAACTAAAAAGTATCAAATAACTTGTACATGCTACCTATTCATAGGTTTGAAGTCGGTGCCAAGCCAAATGTAATAGTAGGTACCACACTCGCTATATTTCGAGACGAACGTCAACGACGTCACCGACGCTTCGGTTGTTTTGTTCTACGCGAAGAGCAGCTATCCCGCTCAAGGTCACGCCATATCAGGAGATATGGTGGTCATGGAACCACATGAGGAGCATACCCTTTCGAATACAAAAATAATTTTCAAAATCGGTCCACAAATTGACGGAGGAGTAATCCGTGTACATTCATACATTAAGAAAAAAAATCGATTAAATGGAGAACCTCCTCCTTTTGGAAGTCGTTTAAAAAGGACGGTAAGCTATAGATTAGAAAATTCTGCCAGTTCATAGAGAAAGAGCTCATGTACTTTATTTTTGAATGTATATCGGTTAGTGGACATCCTGATTTCGAGCGGGAGCGCATTCCAGAGCATTACTGCTCGAACAAAGAAGGAACAGTTCACGAAGTCGGAGTAATGAGACGGACATGAGAGAAGCAGATTATTAACTGAGCTAGGATTTCTATCGTGATTAGAGCACAGGTATCGGAAATACGGAGCAAGGTAGGTAGGTAAGGATGGCGAGTTGAGAAATGAAAATAGGAAGGTAAGTGCTCGATGATTGCACTGTAGGCGAATAGGTAACCATTTTAACTGGGAACGCAAAGCAGACACATGGTCATACTTTCGAATATTGAAAATAAATCGAATGCAGTTATTAAGAAGACGGTCAAGCTTGTTAAGGAGGTCTGCATTCAGGTCGAAGTAACACACATCACCATAGTACATTCAGTGTTCCGCAAACTTTTTGGGTTCAAGGTACATCTAAGAAGATTAAAAATTTTGGAGGTACACCATAATTAGGGTTCCGTGCCAAAGGCAAAAAAAATTTTTTTTTCATCAAACCCATACGTGTGGGTGTGGGTAGGTCTTCGAAAATGATATTGAGGTTTCTAACATCATACTTTTCTAAACTGATTAGTTTGCGCGAGAGACACTTCCAAAGTGGTAAAATGTGTGTCCCCCCCCCCCCCTGTAACTTCTAAAATAAGAGAATGATAAAACTAAAAAAAATATATGATGTACATTACCATGCAAACTTCCAACGAAAATTGGTTTTAATACGTCATAAATCGTAAACTGCAATTTACCTTTCATTCAATCAACACAAATATAAAAATATAATAAAAATTGTATTATGCTACTTGCTGCTGCGGAACCCTTCATGGGCGAGTCCGACTCGCACTTGGCCGCTTTTTATAGGATATAAGAGAAGAAGAAGATATACAAATTGTTTTGTCAACTTTGCAAGTTTTTTCTAGTAATCTATTACTGTAAAACCAGCAAATTAAATACAGTCTACTGAAAAGTCGTCTTCCTTCATACATTTGGACCTCCTTTACAATGACCACTTAACGTTATTATGGTATTTTAGTTTTTGGTTCAGAATCGATTAGAGCGTCCTCCCAAAAAAAATCTAAATTTCTCTAATGTACCGAATTAATGTTTTTTTTTTATTATACCTACTTTAAAAAATAATCATATATAGATTACTCGTATATAGGATAGGTACATCCTACTGTGAAGTTAGTGTTACTTAATTCCAATAGATGTCGCTGTTAAGTTTAGAAACTATTTTCAAAATTCATTGCTTCAGTAACGATTAGAGAGCCCTCCCGATAAAACATCTAAATTTCTTTAATGTACAGAATTGATCTGTTACATCACATTTTTATTATACGTTCAAAAGAAAATCATATTACGTACCTATTGTAAAGTTAGTTACTTGATTCCAAGAGATGTCGCTGTTTTAAGCAAAGAAACCGACAAACTCAACGTCTACAGATTTATTATACGTGATATATGTATAAATAGATCACGGAACAATATTTAAAGTACTTGCTGTCTAGCAAAAAAAGAATGAATGAAATCACGTGTTATTGAATTACAACCAAGTACATATTTTGACTTTCATCCCTTCTCTCCAGGAAACCGTGCTGAATTTATGGATAGAGAGGTTTCGATTAATCAAATACTTAATGCTACACCGAATTATACGTAATACGTTTTACGATTATTCCACGATATATTAATCAAAGTGTTATTAATTACTCATGGCTGGCAATAGATGTCACTACATGTCGTTTCACGTAATGATAAATTCTTTATAATTTTTTTTCCAATAGATAGAGAGATTGTGATAAATTAAATACTTTATGCTACAATCTTCAGAGTATCTCCTTTCTAACAAAAAAAGAATTATTGCAATCGGACTACTCGTTAATGAATTACAATTAATTACACATTTTGACTTTCATCTCCCCTCCCAAGGAAACCGTCCGGAATTTCGGAATAAAAAGTATCCTATGTCCTACCTCGGAGTATGAACTCAAATCATGCCAAGTTTCATTTGAATCCATTCAGTAGTTTCGGCGTGATGCGCGGCCAAGATACAGACAGACAGACAGACAGACAGACAAAAATGAAAAAAAAAATAGTTTTTGTTTCAGTATCGATAACAGAGTGCCCTCCAAAAAAATTTTCAAAATATCTTCAATGTACAGAATTTGACCTGTTACATTTTTATTATAAGTATAGATTCGCTGAAAGGAAAACAATTTCGTTTATTACTATGTTTCTCTTCAAAGCATGTCCTCTTACATCATAAGATTCGAGTTCGTCATGCTCATCTATCCTGCAATATATATAATATAGGAGATAAACAGATGAGTAGCCTGACAGAAAGTGGCTAACGCGCCGTTCTTGGGCACTCGAAATTCAGCAGGCACAAGTGCATTACCTGCTTTTCTAGAGGTCGAAGTACGCTCTATTTTTCAAGGTCTGGAGGTCATATAGATTCACACCACTGGAGGCGAAAATTTGTATAATTAATTGGTTGTATAAGACAGTTTCTCAAGTATCGTCCAGTGGTGAAGATAACTAGCGATGATAGCCTGATAGATGTTTTGCCGCGTTAAACAATGGCGAAATGCTGCGATCAGTTTATTTCAAGTGCAGTACTATACGAGTATTCTGCACGAACTAATATAAATGTATCTACCTAGATATAAGTATCGAATTCTCCACATATTGGGCAAAGGTTTAAAATATACGAGATTTGTGAGAATATTTTAATTTAGTATGCACTTTTCTTGCATACGATGACAAAGGCAACACCAATAAAATCTACGAATAACGTGACCCACATACCAGAAGATAAACTTTGATCATCAAGATTTTTACGACAACCAAGCCGTGGGAACAAAAACCATTATTATTCAATATTCTTCAAATTTACATACAGCTTTGCATTACCACCTAACGCTAATAATAATTACTATCACAGCCATAGGCAAACTAATTACAAATCCAAAAATAGGATTCACTTATTTTTTTGGTGAATTTTAAAAATACAGAGTGTCACCATCTCTATTCATCTCATAGGTGTCGCAAAAGCCGACTAAAGGAGTAAACTAACTAGTACAACATCACTGCATAGATAATAAAAACTGAAAGAAACCAATACCAACCTTTCTGGTATGGTAGCCAAAAACCCATTTCCAAGGAGAGGCCAATGTCCCGCTAGCGGACTAGTGGACTGCTAAAAGCTGTCAATGATGATGATGAATGGTACTGTGGCGACCTCCACATACAGCGCAACAACAACATAACATACTACAGCGCCATCTACCGAAGATACATTGAACTACGGAGTAACGAAGGAAACTAAGAAACTACCAATCCTGAATCGCGCAGTAAAAGTTCTCGCGGTGATTATCATATATACAACATCCCAACATTAACCGTTGGGCAGTTGGCCCGCCAGGCATGATCACCTCGCCTGGTCGGAGGATCCTCCCTTTGTGTTGGAGGGACATGACACCCGTTCCTCCACAGTGGTGACCCCGACGTGATTGGAAGCAGCCTTCGATGCAGTATCAGCACGCCACCATCATGTTCACTCCCACACTTCCCACAGCAAGTCTCACAGCCAGCCAGCAACCTCGGCCTCAACAGGGATACACCACACGCAGGAAGCAACCGCTCCAGCCTGGTTACCCCTACGGCCTCATCAGCGTCTAGGCACAGCACACTGCAGCTACGGTTCATGTAAGCAGAGCATATTTCTCTCGTCTACGCAGCAGCCAGCCACTACGCAGTAACCGCCCCGACTCACTGGGGACCTCACCGCAGCACCGCGCACCGCACGCCATCCCGACTCACTGGGATCAGCGGACTTCAGCCCCGACTCACTGGAACTTGCGGCACTCAGTTCCGACTCACTGGAACTGCTCACTCCTGGCACTAGCAAGCTCCACAACAGAGCACAGACAGCTGACTCAACAATGTATCGACCTCCGGTCTTGGAGGGGAGTGATGTGGCGACCTCCACATACAGCGCCACAACAACATAACATACTACAGCGCCATCTACCGAAGATACAACGAACTACGGAGTAACGAAGGAAACTAAGAAACTACCAATCCTGAATCGCGCAGTAAAAGTTCTCGCGGTGATTATCATATATACAACATCCCAACATTAACCGTTGGGCAGTTGGCCCGCCAAGCATGATCACCTCGCCTGGTCGGAGGATCCTCCCTTTGTGTTGGAGGGACATGACACCCGTTCCTCCACAGTGGTGACCCCGACGTGATTGGAAGCAGCCTTCGATGCAGTATCAGCACGCAACCATCATGTTCACTCCCACACTTCCCACAGCAAGTCTCACAGCCAGCCAGCAACCTCGGCCTCAACAGGGATACACCACACGCAGGAAGCAACCGCTCCAGCCCGGCCTTTCTCGTCGTAAGTTTTCTTATCTTTTCTACTACTCCTCTATTATTTCCGCAGATTTATTATTTACTATTTCTGCAAATGATAGAATTGAAACTGTACTATCGATAGCGACCATAAACAACAACTTATATTAATGTCAACCCTTCAACACATTAGTCGCAATTGTCAGCTAATTCGGTATCATGGTTACATCGCAAACGCTTAACGAAAGTCATGTTCCACCTACGACCAGTGTATTAATTTTGTGTCCCACACAACTGTTCAGTGTTGCTAGACATAAATAATAAATATGTTTCAATGATAAACCTATTCTTAGTTGAACCAAACTCTGTTAAAATCATACAGACTTTGATTATTAGTAGTAAAATTTCGAAAATAAATAACAACTCTAGACCGGTAACCGGAGATTATAGATCCCATCATCAATGTAAAACTACAAGCCTATGTATCTTCCGGCCGATAATAAATATATTAATGACGACTGCTTGCGAATAAAGAAAACTATTTTCATCACAATTAAACATTAATAAATACACCACTACTTTAGTAAAGACTCGGCGATTAGAGGTAATATTATTAGCATGTATATTAAATTTGTAATCTGGCAATAGGTACCTAAGCCGACATCCCGTTCGCACCGTGGCGTAATATCGACACATCCCACACACCTTTCGTAAGCATCATAAATTGAACATTTGACACGCAAAGCTTAACCTTTGTCGATATCAATCGTTAACATATTTCACAATATGATTTATAGCAAGTTCATTATTTACGACAAAACTATTTGTCTTTATTTAGGAGCAGCTAAATGAACAATACTGTTTTTATAGTACTTAATTATAGTACTTTACTTTTTTTATAGTACTTACGTATTACCTACGCTGACTTTATAGCATGATATCTGACGTAAAAATTGAAAATATTTTAAGACTGCTTTGACAGTTGTAATTTATATAGGTATAACATAAAAACCTCACTTCTCACACATACTTACCTCAAATTAGACATAGCCTGCATTATGGTAACTAAATTTCTGACAAACAGGTAGTAGAGCCACGTTGATTTCAGCACGAACGGGCCGGCTCGACCAGGCCGGTACTACCCTCGCACAGAAGACCAACATAAAATGACAGCATTCGTGCTGTTGTGTTTCGTTGGTGAGTGCGAGACCGGCGCGGGCGGCACAATGATGCACAAGCATCACTAGGCCGCCATGGTGTGGGTCACCATGCTGCATTGTTGCATTGTATGCATTCGCAATGAGTATGGTGACCACCACGCTTGGATTCTGCTTATGCTTTCCATCAGGCAGAGTAGAGTCATTTTGGAATGGCCATACATAAAAAAAATTTAGAGTTTGGGATCCAATTATCTCATACACTCGCTAAAATGAAAGAATTACTGAACAACAATTACTGTGAGGCCGTCGTATTACTCCGGTCAGGCCTTTCTCTCTCCCACGGCATATCTAATAAATATGAAGATACATAGGTAAATAAACTCATCAATAAATTTATTCAAATAAAAAAGTCGTAACCTTTTATATATTTATCCCCGAAATAGTATTAAATTACTATAGAATATGATATTTGTTTTACGTATACTTAATATGACACCGGATCTATTATAACCATAACAGTTAATGTGAAATACTGAGGAAACTGACTTAATCACCGACATCTCAGTATGATGCCGGAACATAAACTGTACAAGAACAACCGTTACTTAACCCTTTTGCCGATATTTCTCTTAAGTTATTCCATAAACATATTCCTTTAACTCTACTCATCATGTCTTATTTTTAACCAACTTCAAAAAAAGGAGGAGGTTCTCAATTCGACTGTATTTTTTTTTAAATGTTTTACCTCATAACTTTCGACTGGGTGAACCAATTTTGATGATTCTTTTTTATTTTAAAGCTGGTGCTTCCCGTGTAAATTTAGTCCAGATTGAAGTCGGTTTTTTTGTTAAAATTTGTTTTTAACATGTTTGGTTATAATTTAGCCAGGTCGTTATATAGATGGGTGATAATTTTTAACGCATCGAAACCCCACCGTGCTTTAGAGAACATGTTAAGACGTCACTCCCGGTTGTCATACGAATTTGTGTAGCAATCGTTGGAGCCCTAAACATTCCAACAAAATTCTACCTACAGAACATCAATATCGCCTAGTATTTGGGCTGTATAGCAGTCGCTTAACGTATAAAATTAATCATCAGCTGTGTTGTAAAAGACTCAAAGACGACCCAAATCCAATTTGGGAAAAGTTCAAAATATGTTTCGGTATAATCTCTGAAATTAAAATTAAATATAGGAATGGTGAAGAAAATCAAATGGTCCAATGTAATAAATTGAGTATCTACAGTTACCATTAAATTTTGACGACTAAGTATGATACGACTATTTACGATGACCACTAGTTTGGTAAGCTACATTACATTATTACATTGCATAGTCAAGAAAACTAGACCTAACGGTCCATCAATAACTTTGAGCCATTTGTTGTTGTTAGGGTCTTCTTCAATCAAATCCAAGTGTTTGAGATAATATTAAGGTTTAATACTTGAAGGTTTTAAGGTAATAATGTTACATAAAGATCACAGAGCACATACGTCACTGTATGCGTCACACGGCCAAGTGCCGAGCCAGGGCTCGGGCGTGGGGGGAAACGTTGCGTTCCGTTCTTGTTCTTGTTGCCTAAACACCATTATCTGTATTAGCTATAAAGTCGTTTACTTCATTTCTATAGCAAGCTGTTACTAAACTTATTCATACCACATGATATTAATTTTAATCACCGTACTATCTATCTCAAACTTTATAGAATCAATTAATATTGTAAATGGTGGTTATTTACCCAAGCTCGTATTGAAACAGGCTATTTTAAATTAATAAATAGATCATATCGGCTTGTAAATAGTCTAGAAGGTAAACCTTTTTATTGAAATAGCAGGTTTACAACACGGTTGTAATTAATACAATTAAATAGATTTTGATCAGCAGACGGACCTGTTGTTCTAGTGACCCCTAAAAAGGATGTCGTGGTTCGAATCTCACCTAGAACCTTAATTGTTCGATGCGACTTTAATAATCTTACGATAAATATGCATACTTTAGCCTGTAGATGTCTGTATTACTTACCGAAGGTTTTTTTGGTGAAGGGAACTAACAGCAGATGGGTCACCGTTTGGATAGTGACGACCATCGCCTGTAGATACCTACAACTCATCAACAAACAATTCTGACACTCTTAGAATGACCCCTCGCCTTGTTCCCCAGAGCTGGAGCTCTAAAGAAACCAATCATTTCCTTGAGCAGAAGTATGATTCGTTCCCGATGCCCCTGAAAGAATATTACCTTAAATTAATTCAGTCACCCTTTTCTCTTTTAGTGACGGAAAGAGGATTTTTTAAATACACTAATGGTGTATAGGCAGTCTACTACAGCGAAGTGAAGCTAATAAAAATGAATTATTATGAAACTGTTAAATGCCATTTACTATTAATGTCTTCTTTAACACAATTTATATTAAAATTTTAAATTGATATCAGATCGCTTATCTTGCTATTCAACATAAACACACAAAGTGCTATTTATTATACCGTAGTATACACTATAAAAATGGACTCAAAACTATCTCTTTGTTCACGAACAACACTGACATTTAAAAATAACTTTTTAAACGTTTCTGAAGCTTATTATATACTTGCATCACCAGTAAAGTAATAATAAACATGTAATCATTATTCTTCAAGTAATTTGACATGATTACAAAACTAGGGCCCGGTTTGGAAATGCTAGTTATCCATATAAATTATCATCGCGTGTGTGATGTAAATGTTTCTCCGTCTGTACGACACCGTTTGTCAAACTTTAGTCCCGGGGGCCAATTCGGCTGATTGAAGTTTGTGGCGAAGGGGACAAAGGGCAAATATTAGTTATGATGTCAATTATGTTATGCTTTTTTTTGTGCCATCAAGTAAGTAAACAAGGTGATAAGTAGATTAATGTAAGTAAGCACATACTGTTCACATTGGTTGGCTTTCACCGGAGTAACACCAAAATATCTCTATTTTAGAGGAGAATGACGGTTAAAACATTTTTTGCACTAGGAGTATTCCTGTGTCAACGTCTTTGCAAACATACATAAAACGGACACAATAAACACCTAGACTCAGAAAAGACTAACAGTAAGATAAGGTAATCAGTTAATAGTATTTATACTAAGTCACAAGACACGAACACGACAGAATCTTCATTTATTTTTTTTATTTATTCTCTCTTTACGGAGAGGCAAAGGCAAAGCTCTTGTCATAATAACAATATGTTATAAAAATGTAATGTACTTTACATTAGTCAGTCTTCAATCCTACTAATACTATAAACGCGAAAGTTTGTAAATATGGATGGATGGATGGATGTTTGTTACTCTTTCACGCAAAAACTACTGAACGGATTTAGATGAAACTTTACAGTAATATAGCTTATATATCAGAATAACACATAAGCTACTATTTGCCGCGATAACCGACATATACGCGGGCGGAGCCGCGGGCAACAACTAGTCAGAAATAAAATTCAATAACAGTATTTCAAAGTTTAGGAATATTTGTCAGTGAACATTACCAAGAAGCATCGGACTCCCTTGCCCCACAATTCCCTACTCTTAAGGTAATTACACACTACGTCAGATAAGTGGCTCGATAACACTTCATAACCTGTACGCTTACTAAAAGTACTAGCTACAAAAAAACCACCAGCTTATGATACTAAATAATGAGTTATTTATACCCATTAAAAAAAATAGTTTGTTTTTTAAATTGCTTCCTGTGTTAAAAGTAAACTGACGAACAAGGTGCTTAAAAATTAAAAAGTACAAGGGTTATAATTTGGAAATTAACTTGTAAAAAACAGATGCGGTCGTGTATCGTTTTTATTTTAAATTTCGAAACGTAAACACCTTTACTTTTTAAATTCACCTTTTCGTGGTTTTAAGTCTTACAAAAACAAAGTGTTATTACCTCCTTGGCTCAGTATGTCAATACATTCTTATATCTATAGTGTGTGTAAAAAAACGAATGAAAATAATTAAAACATGCCAGACAATGCGTCGCTAATCACGAACCGGTACGAAAACATCATAAGTCACTATTCTGACACTACTTGATACATTAAATATAATAATATACGCCACACATTAGATAGATAGATATTAAACCATGGGCGGGGTTTAATTAGAAATTTAACCTGTTAATAAATTACCAATGGCCTGCCGCCACCCAAGGTGTGGCAACACTCAGCATATTTCCCTAGAGAAACAAACGACGGTGTTGCCAAAGTAAACCATTCAAATTCTGGATATTTTTGGAACGCATTTGTGATGTTTATTATGTAATTCCCTTCGAAAATGGCTTGTTACTCATTAGGTCATTAGTGTCTTCTACGTTAGTATATTTTCATTTTTATTTCCATAAAACTAATTTGAATTCGTTATAAACGATACTACTTTTACAGCGTGCTATATTTTAAAAGAAATGTTTTTTTTATTACAAGCAATAAATTTTGGGAAGCTTCTCTAATACACAAAAGAATCAGTAGATTACTTTATGTTTATTTGTCATAGAATTTATTTTATTGTTACGAGTTAACTTTGAAATGTAGAAGTTTTAGATAGCTGGAACCCGTCGAAACAGTTTCATGAAAGATTCAATTTTAGTTATCATTAAGAATGAGATAGAAAGTTTATTTGGAAATATTTTATATCTTAACTACTTACATATTTTTCTTTTTTTAGCAATAACTTATATAACCATTAATAATTGCTTAAAACTACAAATACTAAACCTATCTTATACCCATAGAAAACTGTTCTCGAGTAAGAAATATCAGTTTTTTTAAGTTAAAATAATAAGAACATAGTTGTAAAACTGAAAGCCAGTTTGAAATAATTTTCAACATACTTTGACAGATGTTTTTTTCTATTTTAATTTAAAATTATGGAAGTTTTCATCAGTGCTCACCTTTCGAACAGTGCTCACATAATATACTATTGGAATTCGCTAACTACATCCCAGCAAGTGACCTCTAGTGTCGGCTCTTACGATTAAACCTTGTTTACGATTTCATTGCTTCAAGTGTTAAGCACTTTCATTACTTGTTATGTACTGGGTATGCACCAAGACATCAAATAACTTCTTAAACTCGTACTAATTAAAATGTAAAGCAGACATAAAATGAGCCGGCTTGTCTCTTCTCTTCTCTTAATGATCAAAATTTTAATGTAACAAAACTGTAAAATTTACATTTGAAGATAGAATCATCTACATATAAAAATTAGTTGCCTTGACTAACCAATTTATCCACGCTGAATGCAAACCGTTGGGGATACAAACTTGAAGTTTTAGTAGCTAAGACTTAAATCGAGGTTGGAATTCCATTCCTAGGGCGATCGAGGTAGAAGAGCCACGCTGATTTTAGTAAAAAGGGGCGGGCGCGACCAGGACTGTACTACCCCGACACAGAAGACCTACATAAAATAACAGCATTCATTATGTCGTATTTCGTTGGTGAGTGTGAGACCGGAGGCCTCGATCCATTGTTCGTATTGGCAATAAGTACGGTGACCACTACTCATAGATTCTGCCCCCTCTTTCCATCAGGCATAGCAAATTCACCGAAATGTTTGTACGCTCATCACCTCCGATGGACTGCACCAAATTGGATAATTCCTTTTTTTAAGTGTTTATTATTGTCCGGACAAGGTTTGTTTAAAAGAAAATTAAAAGAAAACTGAAAATGTTATATTTTTGAAGTCCGCCACTGTACACTGTTTGTGGGAAACTGAGGCGGATATAAAATATATATAAAAATATAAATACTAAAACATTTTTTTCCCTAAATTTAGGAATATTCACGAAAAAAATTATGGCGGAGTGAAGTTCTCTGGGTCAGCTAGTAAACGTATGAATAAAAAAGGGATGAATTTTTGGATAAAAATTTGACATTTTCAAAGTTAAAAACAAAAATAAGAAATACTCGTAGTTAAGCGAGCTAAGCTGCGAGCTATAGCTAGTTTGGAATAAAGTGTTAACGGTCAACTGTTCTACTTTTTAGTTTTACAAGGTGTTCTACTGACAATTTTAACATGCAGCTGTTAAGTCACGCTTATTTTATTACTTAGTTAAGTTATACTGTTAAAGATCGCACATATTATTAGTATTCTCAAAATTTTTTCACAAAAGCCCACGAAGAAAACGAAACCTCCACATGAACTGAGTCAAAAAAGACTAACTTAAATATTAATAATTCCATTTGTTTTGCTTTTTTGTTGTTTTTTGAAATTTATCTTTTTGCAGGACTCAAAATTGTATTTAAAAACAACATTTTAACTTGTTTAAATTTCTTTTAACTTTCTTTTTTTTTGTTTTTTCGCAAATATTAAATTAATTTGTGGAAACTGTTCTGAATTATGTGTAGATTATTTGTATATTATTGTTATCTATTTTGTATCTATGTTTGTTTCCCTAATAAATAAAAATTTTAAAAAATGATAATTCGACTTTTGTAAATTACTATCATGAGAATACGAATTAGCCTTTATGCTATTCCTAACTATAATCTATATCTAAGCTAAATTTAATCTAGATGCGTTTAAGCATTCTGTCGTGACTGAGTAAAGAATAATTTAAGTACTCAAACTTTTGACTGCCTTGTTGGTATAGCGGTCAAGAGGGTTCGATTCTCGGGTCGGGCCAAAAGTTATTTATATATATTTCTTACAAAAAAGTTTTTAATAACAGCCCGGAGCTTGGAAGTTTGACGGTATATCACGCCTGTGCTTCATAGAGTACGTTAGGCCGCCCTTCCAGGTTGACATGAACATCTATGGGAATCGTTATTGGGAAGGCGGTGCCATCAAATTATATACTGATAACTAGTATAATCTTCGAACTCGGCTCACCCTCAGGGTTGCGGAGCTCCGATGCTCGCTTTATGGAAAAAGTGGTATTCAGGTAAGACCGGTTGCACTAGGAGCCGACACTAAATAATCTTAGGAATAATAAGGGCTAGGAAAAAGACTCAAACTCTTATTGTATGACGGTTTTCTTTTTTTCATACTGTACTTTTTTTTAAGTATTACGCTGTCTTAGCTATAATTTACATATGTGTGATGTTAGTAACCGATATTAGGAAATTTCCAAAGACAATTCTCTTTTTGAATTGTTTAATTTTTTCGTTCGGAAACATTCCCGCGGCCATTTAATTGAACATCGGTTTCAATTTATTGTATACATGGTACGAGTATGTAAGCGCCTCCAGGTTCGTTAGGACCGCTCGCTGTAATCGTTTTAGACATGCATCACGGCTAATTGGTGTGTTATTCGATTTTAGAAAACGATATCTGATGCTATTAGGGATCCGCTCGGAAAAATATTAAACCTTTAGAGCCCTTGAGCTGTACTGTAGTCCATGAAAAGATTATATCTACACCTAAGGAGTATTACTATCAAGGCAACGGCATTCAATCAATAAATCAGAAGCTTTAGTACTGCACTGAGAGAATATAAAATTAGGAAGAAGACATAAATATGATGATGATGATATAGTAGTTCTTAGTTATATCTATCTAAATCTATACTAATATTATAAACGCGAAAGTTTGTAAGTATGGATGTTTGTTACTCTTTCACTCAAAAACGGATTTGGGTGAAACTTTACAGTAATATAGCTTATACATCAGAATAACACATAGGCTACTATTTGCCGCGATAACCGAGATATATTATACGCGGGCGAAGCCGCGGGCAACAACTAATATAGTATATGTTTTTACTAACATTACCATTGAAGTCGCCTTTTCAGAATATCTGTACGGAACTCCACAAATTCACACTTTTAACCAATTTCTTTTTGATACCTTACTGTTTCATATAACGTTTTGGTTACACGTAATTCACCGTTCAAATCAAATGTAATTACATAAAAATAATAATAACTGAAAATACAATTCAATAATAAATAATAGATTAATAATAGCTGTTTGTTAAACAGATATAATCGCAGATCATAGCACGTCACGTGGTCAAAACAAAATATTAGCCAATTATACAAGAGAATATAGGCGTTAGCGACTGTAGAAAGAGATTTTACGCAAAACACTTGCATTTTAGCTAAGTGGGCCCGGACAAATAGGTATTGATGAAAGTGAATCATAAGTAAATTTGAATAGTTAGAAGTAAATAAATAATAATATGAAAATTTCGGACAATGAAACACACAACGCCATCTAGTCCCAAGCTAAGCAGAGCTTGTGTTATGGGTACTAGACAACTGACATAAATACACATACATACTTTATTTTTTCGTCAATACCCAATACATAGAAAACACCCAAACTCCGAAACAAATATCATCATCATATCAGATCATACAAACATTTAGTCCGACCCGAGAATCGAACCCGAGACCTCAAGCACAGCAGTCGCTTAAGCTACCACTGCGCCAACGAGGCAGTCAAATGTAATTAATAAACTTCCCTCCTTATCTGACACAAGATCCACAGACAAAAGACTACAATGCTCTTTAGGGCAGCATTCGTGCTGTGGTGTTGGTTAGTGCAACACCGGAGGCTTAGCTTAATGATGCAGAAGCATGTGCTTGAGGTCTCGGGTTCGATTCCCGGGTCGGACCAAATGTTTGTATGATCTGCAAATATTTGTTTCGGAGTTTGGGTGTTTTCTATGTATGTTATGTATGTAGTTACAAAAAAAAGTATATATGTATTTAAATCAGTTGTCTAGTACCCATAACACAAGTTCTGCTTAGCTTGGGACTAGATGGCGTTGTGTGTTAGGTGTCCGAAAATATTTATTTATTATTTATTATAATAGGCCGCCATAGTGTGAATCACCATCTTGCATTGTTGTCATGATGAGTATGGTGACCATCACTCTTGGATTCTGCTCATGCTTTCCATCTGGCAGAGTAGAGTCACTTTTGTAGGCGCATAAATAAAAAAAACAATACCATGGTAAAGTAATTTGTACCACATGAAAAACAGGATGTAGAACGAATGAGCTGTCATTACTCTTTTGCAATTTTATTTTACAATCAATAAATAAAGAAGGTTTAAATATGAATAAATATCAATAAACAATAATTGCCAAAGTCAATTATGATGTGCAAATTTAAAAGGTAACAAGTTGTTGCCCGCGGCTCCACCCGCGTGTATGTCGGTTATCGCGGCAAATAGCAGCCTATGCGTTATTCTGATGTATAAGCTATATTACTGTAAAGTTTCATCCAAATCCGTTAAGCAGTTTTTGCGTGAAAGAGTAACAAACATCCATCCATCCATCCATACTTACAAACTTTCGCGTTTATAATATTAGTAGGATAGGTACAATCAGTAACTTTTCTAATAAAACATTTTCTATTAGAGAATATTTTTCACCGAGTTCTTAATTATAATATAAATAACAATTATAGTATAAAGTTCCTGTTATTTCATTATTGACTTAATAAATAACTGTTTGAATTATACTTTAAAGATCATGATTAGTACATAGTTGCGACATCTACGGTCGATTCGATTTTAGATGTGAAATGTTTAAAGTAATTAGCTAAATACTTTGTGTTGGAGGAATATGATATTTTACCTAATGGTCGTCGGTTTTTCTAGAGAAAGACACCATTTCTATGTAATTAGTGTGTGTTTTAAATATCATTATGTGAATAGTTTCTGAAACAACCATAATAACATTTTAGAATCTAACTTATTTGTACTAATTCCACTAGTTTGAAGTGAGTTTCATTCTAGAATGTATTTCAACAAGTTCCACCAAGTGCTGACAATCGAGAGTATACATTATATAAACCTCTTACGACACCCACGGGATGAGTACGGGTAGTGACAGTTCATATTCTTAATTCGTCACCATAGGGACAGTTATAATATTTATAATTAAAAACAAACAAAATAATATAAATATATTGCATCGTTAATAAATCACTTACACAAGAAGATGCTAGAGTCAACTTGGCATATTCACGTTTATTTCCATTTAATAACGGTGACACATACTCATAGACAAAGAAAAATTATAATTCATTGCACTCGACACATGACACGGACAATAAAAATAAATTAACTACATGTTCTTCTAATGACTGGTAGTAGGGTTGTCACGTTTTACAGTTGAAAACATTTGTCAACAAAAAAATAAAAACTCGTTTCTGTTCCTTAGTTTTAGACTTCCAATAGAATATTATAACGGTGACGTTATATAACTTTACAAAGTGACAAACTAGTTACCAATATTTTTTTCTAAATTTAAGAGAATTACGGCCTGGGTGACGCAGTGGTAACGTATGTGACTGCTGTGCGAGGTCTCGGGTTAGATTGCCGGGTCGGATCAAATTTTTGTATAAAATTGTTTCGGAGGTTGGGTGTTTTAGTTTACTACATATGCATTTACAAAAACCCTTAGTATAACCTCTGCTTAGTTTGAGACTAGATTATCTTATTATTGATACTTTTATCTGTTTTAGAGATCTTTCCCAATTTTATATTACACTTTACGCAAATATAAAACCAAGAAATAGCCAACATGGTTTATGGTACTTGAGGCGATTAAGAATAGTATGTTTTCGTTCTAAAAATAAAAAACACAATCATATCTAATACCTTCGACAACCCTAATCATAAGTAAAGTCATCACTTGAAACATGCAGCCACTTCTTAAAACATGTTGCAACATACTTTAGGTGCTTTGAAGATCTTAAATGATTTTCTCACCCTGATTCTTGGACAAATTGATGAAATTCTTCTCAAGCGAATGAGAAACGATTTTTTTTAATTGAACTGTTTCTAATTTAGCTGGTCCAGTTGCTTAGGTCACTGTTTTAAATTATGGTAGTACCAAATAGAAAATTGAAAGATAAAGTCTCCCCCAAAAACCCTTGTATTGCGCAGTCCGCATCTATATTCTACCCACCACTTTCTCCTCCCATGGACCGTAACCAATTTAATTACACAGAAGACTAGAAAGTAAACGGTCCGACTAAGGTAAAATCTAAGGGTTTTACTGGTCTGATGTATCGTGAAAGAGTCTACCATATATCGGAGTTTGGGTGTTTTCTATGTATAGGTAATATGTATGTATTTACAAAAAAAAAGTATTTATGTATTGATATCAGTTGTCTAGTACCCATAACACAAGCTCTGCTTAGCTTGGGACTAGATGGCGTTGTGTGTTAGATGTCCGAAATATTTATTTATTTATTTATATAATGCGGTAGAAAATTACTTTAACCTTTGAATACCCGCCCGTGACTGTACTAAATTTTAAGATATGTTAGTACCCACACAACTAACCGAATTAGGTAGAGTCTGTACTATGGTAACCAGAAGCAGAAATACTCCTGTATTGTTCTGGATGCCATAGAAATATGTATACTACTCAGACATAGACCAAATGATCAGCAGCATCATCAACGTGGAATTAAGTTTGTTTCTCATTCAAGAAAATAGTTATTCTTCACTGTCACTATCATCATCATCACTACATAGTATAAAACAAAGTCGCTTTCTCTGTCCCTATATTCCTATGTCCCTATTTTTGCTTAAATCTTTAAAACTACGCAACGGATTTTGATGCGGTTTTTATTAATAGATAAAGTGATTCAAGAGGAAGGTTTTTATGTACAATAAAGGCATACTATAGTATGGAAACACTGTTAATTTTCGAGTTTTTAAAGTGATGTAGCAAATAAACACATTTTTTACGCTTATATTGCAAACGCTGGTTGCACCCTACGAGATAGATCAAAACAATGTACTACGGTATTGTACACCTTAAGAAGGTCTACAAAAAATTCCGCGACGGTATATGTCTATCTCTTAGGGATCCTTTCTTTTTACGAGAAATAATGGCTTATTTATGAAGCGATATTAAGCAATACATAATGAATCCTTATACAATTAAGTAAATTAAATACATTGTGCATTTAATATAGATGAAAATGGCTCTTGACTGTATCTAATTTAAATGAATATATCCGAAGATATTACAGATTTAAAATGCACGAATCGTGTCGTCGACGCGGCGAGGGCATCTAAACTCCACCCGTGCGAAGCCGGGGCGGTTCGATAGTTTATAATAAATCTGATTCTTAGTAACCCTGAGGGACAACTAATAAAAATACCATAAAACTAAATTTATAACTTATTGGTCACACAGACATATGAATCCTACACAATGATTCATACATATAATGCACAGGCGCGTCATAAATATGATTTATTTGTCATACAATGCAAAGAAATATACTGCACTATTCTTTGTCTTATTAAAAAGAACATGCTTTAGAAAATAGATGTGATATCAATAGGTATTAATTGCGTACAATGAAATGCCACACGCAATCTAGGTTTCCGTAGTGTGTTAGTACTTGGTTCGGATGTCGTAATAACTGCAGTTCCCGGATCCCTCCCTTCTCAGGCGCAGAGTGGCACACCGTGTGGTTTTAGTCGGTTCGATTCCGACACACCACCCTGCCGCAAACCCGGTGAGGTGACGGACCGTGGGGGTTCCCACAAGTAAAAAAGGGTGTTAGTACTTTAAAAAAAAAACAACAGAATCGAAGCAGTACTTGCATTTAGAAGTCGAATGATTACTCTTAATGAAACTAATGGGGCTTTGCCGCCTTTTTTGTTGTATACCATCATTGTTTTAACCTATCAGCTGAACTTGTAGAGGGGAACTTGCATCTGACATAAATTAGCGTTTTAAATTCATTTAAGGTTTTTTTTTTCATTTTTTAAAGTATATAAGTACTTATATCAATTGTCTAGTAGCCATAACACAAGCTCTGCTTAGCTTGGGACTAAATGGCGTTGTGTGTTATACACACATCAAAAGTGTCTAGGGATCAACATATGTGTCTAGGGATCAACATATATTTTTGCAATAACTTTTCTCCTGATTGATATTAATTAAAATTTTCTTTAAGGATTCATCAAATAAAGTGTTTTCGTTTGTCACAGTAACGATAAACCAAGTCACCTTTGCATTAATAAAGAAATTTGCCATTTTCCTAATAAAAGGATTTTTGACATTTGAACCACTAACATTAAAGTTGGAAAAAAAGACTGAAATAACAGTTTTCTTTAAAATTTTATTAGGTAACTTAAACAATTAATAATCCGTGTTTCTACCGCGAACACTAACAACACAAGAATCGGTTTGGCATACTCAAAATGAGTTCATCCAAATCACGCTGTGGAATGGCCGCCCATGTTCGTTGCAACAACAAAAAAAGGTCTTCTTGCGACTGGATACCCTCCATATTCGGCAGAGCTCTTCTCTGTAGCATATCCCATGCATGCTCAATCGGGTTCAAGTCTGGCGACTGAGCAGGCCAGGGCCAAAGCCACATCTCAATCTCAAGAAATCCGCATAAAAATGCTTGATCCCTAGACACTTTTGATGTGTGTATATCCGATATATTTAATTTATTTATTTATTTCATCATCATTTGTTCGTCACAAATGATGATGAAATAAATAACCAACACCATACCATATTATAGAAGATAGATAAAAAACTAATATGTTTATCTGGATGACAAATACAAAAAATAATTTTCTAAAATGTTTTACACTAGCACGTTCTTTCTGTCCTTATTTAAGGTTTGTGAGAGCTATATCTAGAGCCTACTGAAAGATTCCCTGCCGTTTTTGCTAATTTTATTAGTGGTCGGGTCTATTGTTAAGAGTTTTAACAAGCTTTTTTTATAGTCTACGACTGCACGATGAGTAAAAGTAGTAATAATAGCTGGTATTAGTTTGAAGAGAGATAGAAGAGCGGCATCACGTGCCTGTTTGTGCGTAATGTTTATGGAGAAGCAATCAATGACTTTAAGTTAATTAAATATATAATGAACAGAATAATTCTCTAATTCTCTCTCTATAAACAAAATTCTCGGCATAGCAATAATCTGTTGCTCCTCAGCAAAATATATTATATTAAAGATAGATATATAAACAAGCAAAGATGTTGTATAATCGAGGGCTCTTAATTAAACATGTTTAGTCTCGTGGTGTGACAGTAAAATTAATTGAGTTCCACGTGTAACGACCGTTATTCATACTATAATATAAAGTAAATACTTCAAATATAATATATAATTATATCATGGAAAGGTATTGTTTTTTTATTCTAAATATCTTTATGAGTTACCTGAATCTTTCGAATTCCCCGAGCCTCTTTCATAAACTAGATTGGGGTCGACTATAAGTCTAACTTCGATATTTTACGTGCACTAGATGATTTTAAAGTAAAGTAAAAATTGATTGTCTGTAAAGTCGGTTTACGGACGATAGTTTAACGTCACAACGTCATAACAAAACATTGATAAAATGATGAGAGATAGATGCGACGATGTGCAATGAGCGTAACAGGACAATGAGTCATCCTTTTTCGTGCATACAGCCGGCGTTCATTAATTTATTAGACGTTGTCACGTCAAAAACAAGTTTCAAAAGCCGTAGTCACGCGTTGTTAAAGTGTTATGGACTATGGTACATTAAACTATATGGACTACAGCTTTTGAAACTTAGTAATGTACGTTGTCCATAACACTTTAACAACGCGTGACTACGACTTTTGAAACTTGTTTCATACTTTTTCAGCATCGTTTTTTGTCGTAGTTGGGTTTTAATTTTTACTTTTTTTTATTTAAAATGTTTTGGTGCCTCTATAATATTAATTTCTATGCAAAGTATATTTTAAATAGGTACCATAGAAATATCACAATTATCGAATAAATACGGACAAAGTCACGAGAAAATGCCAATAATATTTTTTTTTAATATTATTATTATATATATTATAAGTAACGCCCTTTCGAATGATACCAAACACGGTATATTTATCTCAAATTATTTTTTTAATACAGTACTTTATGTCGGCTAGAGGGCGCCACATTGGATTCAGTGACACGTCATATAGCCTATATCCAGCGGATGATCAAGACGCTTCTAACGATATCTCATGTGTCTAGTTCTAATAAGTAGTTAAAGAGCTATGAGGGAACAGATGAACATACATACTTACATACATATATACATAGCCTGTCAAAATCATAACCCTCCTTTGGCTTTGCCCTAGTCGGGTAAAAAGAATATAGTATGGATCACTTTGGAAATAATGGCTTTTCGAAAAAAATATTGTTTTGTTCCTAACTTGCATTGTTCTACTTTAAAGTCTTAATTGATCTTATATACTCGTATATCGACTTGCCCAGTCGCAAAGTGCCTATTTATTGTATGTATTTGAAGTACTTACATGTGAATCACTGGCGATAATCTTGTTCATCAATCAATCACCACAAAACAATACCCTTTGTCTTACTTGCGGTTCTTTTATGTTTTATAGCAATGAGTGAGTGACAAAGGATTATGTGAGCAGGCGCCATTATATTCTTTATACGTTTGTAAGGAATCAAATTGAAATATAAAATAAGTTTCTAATAAGGTCTTTTGCTTCTTTAGAAGTTGCTTCAGCGAGTAAAGGCCGTATGTAACATCTAGAATGGGGTTACAGCAGCTAAAATGTGGATGCCATTAATGCCTTTAAAACTATAGGTTAGGTGTATTAATACTTTGTCAACCATTATTTGGTAATGTTAGCAAGCGTATTGGCGTCAACCTGAAACTTTTTTCCTTGAAGACTACTACTATTAAGTGTACGTGTATTACAATAGCTTACCATGAGGTGACCTGTCTGCTTGTTCACCCCTACAACATACAAACAAAAGCATGTAACATGAACTGACTGTTCCCGTTACGTTGAAGACTGTTGAAATCTAATCCACTTCTTCTTTATATATAGGGGCCTGCCAAAGTGACTCTACTCTGCCTAATGGAAAGCATGAGCAGAATTTAGGAGATCTATATCCTTTGCGAATGCAGGCAATGCAACAATATAGCATGGTGAACCACACTATTGAGATGATTCTACATCATTGCGCCTCCGATCAGCACTCACCAACAGTACAAGACAGCAGGAATGCTGTCATTTTAGGTCGGTCTTCTGTGGACTTTTAAGGGAACCCTACATTTTATTTTCCTTATTAAAAGAATGAAATAATTTATTTAATCATTTTAAACCTGAATCATAAAGTGCTATTAACTAACTGATCACCTATTTATGACTAATAAATAAATAATAATGGCTAAACGTGTCTACCTCGTATTATAGGTAACACCCACTTGAATCTGCGCAGTTATGAGAACGTAATTGAAATACTAAACATTGTTCCATTTTTATAGGACCTAAGTTAATTTAGCGCCAATCTTCTATTCTTCAAAATGGCGGAGAAATTAATACCTAAGCAACTATATCTTCATTGCATTAGAAGTTATTGTTGGTAGTGCAACATCTAAGTTCAGCTTCAATACTCGTTCAGTGCAAATATTTGTGTCTGAGTAGAGAATGGAATATTAACAGCCTTATTTATCAACGTTATATAACACGGAGGCCCAAATAGTCTAGTCAACAAGCATTCGCAATGAGTATGGTGACCACCACTCTTGGATTCTGCTTATGCTTTCCATCAGGCAGAGTAGAGTCATTTTGGCAGGACATACATAAAAAAATGAGCAACGGTACTATTTTTAACCTTAAACTTAGTTTCAAAATCAATCAGAATTAAAAGTACTTAAAGTCAAATAATGTTCTGAATAAAGCCGTAAAATCCTGAGTAAACCATTTTTAGTAAAAAAAAACACGAAAATACCGATGAAATTGAGAACCTTCTCCTTTTGGAAGTCGGTTAAAAACTATAATCCTGTTTATGTATATGTATAATTCTGTTTGTCCATTATACGTTAAACTAACTTATACTGGACAAAAATAATTTGCGTCTTGGCAAACGTAATGTGGGACGCCCTCTGGCCAGACGGCAGGACGACTTGCATAGGAGGGCTGGCAGCGACTGGATGCAAAAAGCAACAGACCGTGCTCTGTGGTGTTCCTTAGGAGAGGCCTATGTCCAGCAGTGGAATGATGATGATGATGATAGTGGACAAAAAATAATTCAATGACAGATTTTATTTAGATCATCATAACTGACCTTTTGGATCAATAAATATAATGAACAATTCGTATAAACTCGATTCGTTTACGATTAGTTAGTAGTTCCATCATCAATTTGTCAACTCCGTTATGAGATTATGATGCTTTATGGTATATGATATTCCGAAGCTGCTTTAATATAGTACTGTCATCTAAACATTTACAATAATGTAAAATGAGGTTCATTATGATGCGACTATCAGGAAAACGGAAGTTAAAATTAGAATTTGTACTGTACGCCCCTAGGTTTCTTGGCTATCCGCTATCCAGTCAGGGTTTGCTGGAAGAAACCTCAGTTTAGAGTTAAACACGTCTTTGTACGTGACATTTCCTAGTACTATATAATATATTTATGTAGGTTGTAGGTATTCAGCGTATACAACGAATAATGAATGCAAATACTCATTGTAAAACCAATAAATTTAATGAAACAACAATATTTTTTTATGATTTTACATTATCAAATATGAATAAAACTGGCAACCCTGATTTCAAATCACATTTTAGGTACTTTAAGTTAAATTTGGAACAGCCATTAAATACAACGTACATCTAAAGACAGCGGTTGTCACTTTAAATGTCACTCGTCTTTCCAATAGATTGTAAAACGAATAAGAGGTAGCAATTATCCTAAAAATAAATCTTACACGTTCAACAGATACAATGTTGCTTAAAGAATTTCGTTGCATTCTACTTCTTCTTTGGATGAGATGGCAACCAGCTAATCAGCTATTTTAGTCAGCTATTTCTTCTTCAGTCAAGTCAAGTCTTCAAATCATAAATCTTCGAGTCTTCAAGTTCTCGTCGTGATAAAATTAATGATAAAAAATATTAAAAATTTGGATGAGATCATGATGAGATAAAATGGGGACCGTCTTTCGAAAAAACAAAAATCGATCACCTTTCGATGCAGCGGAAAAAACAATGATTTTTTTACATGTCAGATAGGTATCACTTGTCACCTATAATGTCAAATTGGTGATTCCATTGTGTATGTGATCTATGACTTTAGCATAGTTTAGAATCATCAGTACTAATATCATAAACGCGAAAGTTTGTAAGTATGGATGGATGGATGGATGTTTGTTACTCTTTCACGCAAAAACTACTAAACGGATTTAGATGAAAGTTTACAGTAATATAGCTTATAGATCAGAATAACACATAGGCTACTATTTGCCTGAACTACAATCCTGAATCGCGCAGTGAAAGTTCGCGCGCCAATTAAGATACATACAACATCCCAACATCAACCGTGGGGCAGTTGGCCCGCCAGGCATGATCACCTCGCCTGGTCGGAGGATCCTCCCTTTGTGTTGGTGGGACATGACACCCGTCCCCCCACAGTGGTGACCCCGACGTGATTGAAAGCAGCCTTCAAAGCAGCATCAGCACGCCACCATTTTGTTCACTCCCACAGCAAGTCTCACAGCCAGCCAGCAACCTCGGCCTCAACAGGGATACACCACACGCAGGAAGCGACCACTCCAGCCTGGTTTACCCCTACGGCCTCATCAGCGTCTAGGCACAGCACACTGCAGCTACGCTCCATGTAAGCAGAGCATATCTCTCCCGCCTAGGCAGCAGCCAGCCACTACGCAGCAACCGCCCCGACTCACTGGGGACCTCACCGCAGCACCGCGCACCGCACGCCATCCCGACTCACTGGGATCAGCGGACTTCAGCCCCGACTCACTGGGACTAGCGGCACTCAGTTCCGACTCACTGGAACTACTCACTCCTGGCATTGGCAAGCTCCATAACAGAGCACAGACAGCTGACTCAACATATATCAACCTCCGGTCTTGGAGGGCAGTGATGTGGCGACTTCCACATACAGCGCAACAGAAATATACTACAGCGCCATCTACCGAAGTTACACTGAACTAAGGAGTAACGAAGGAAACTAAGAAACTACCAATCCTGAATCGCGCAGTGAAAGTTCGCGCGCCAATTAAGATACATACAACATTCCAACATCAACCGTTGGGCAGTTGGCCCGCCAGGCATAATCACCTCGCCTGGTCGGAGGATCCTCCCTTTGTGTTGGAGGGATATAACACCCGTCCCTCCACAGAACAATAAACTTTCCAGAAAATGTGGTTTTCAGACTAAAATAGTTGCTTTTATCTAATTTCAGATCATCTTTATAAGCTAACTTTTACCTATTTCCCACTGAATTTCATCTTTTCATCATGCTCATCCATCACCTTTCCATTTTTTTTATTTTTGGAAAGGTGATGAGCTCATTATTAGTTTTCTGGCTGACTTATCTACTATTATTTGGATGAGTTTCAATTAGAAACTACTTGATCGTAAGTACGACGCTTCATTTTATATATTTTTTTTATTTAAATAAATTAGGTAATAAAGCAGATATCGTTTTTGGTGGACCTTACAAAAGTAGTTCACATCATCAGTATGAACTGGAAATTTAGTTATTACTGATTTAATAATAATAAACGGCTTTATTGTACACCAGATAAGTAAGTATGTAACTTAATACTAGGTCAGTACAAGTCTGTACAATTGGCAGCTTTATTGCTCAAAAGCCATCTCTCCCAGGCAACCGTGGTTAATGATGATTTTTTTACTTTTTATTTCTTAGCGGCGGGTACATTAGATGCCAAAGATAGAGACTGTCAAAGTAAAGCTTTACCGCAAATTGGAATGCGTAAATGCATTCACATGTTTACATTAATTTAACATAAATGTAACACTTGTAATTCGCAAAATTTTCCGGATTAACTATATGATCTAAAGCGATATACGATATAAGCTTACGTGTTTATAAAATAGGGCACACTTTTCCTTAACAAATATTTTATACTCTAACATAAGAAAGTAAACATTTTAAAGCTACCCAACCACTAATTAGGTTCTTCTATCTTATTATCACGCAATATAATTACAGTTTGTCCATAAAACATGAAGGTTTTACATCTTATCCACTATTTAGTTCATAGAAACCCGCAACTCTCTCACAGTGTAGCATCATCTTGTAAACTCTCAGCGGCACGCCGAAAGCTCGCGGCAGCTTTGATCGCGATAGCGGCCTCGGTTGAGTCCGCACGCTCCGACTAACGCGATGTATGGAAGTCTATTCACTGGAATTAGGGTTGTTAATAACTAATTATAAGCATATTTTTTTATTTTTTTATGTATGGCCCGCCAAAATGACTCTACTCTGCCTGATGGAAAGCATAAGCAGAATTCAAGAGTGGTGGTCACCATACTCATTGCGATTGCAACAATGCAGCATGGCCCCCACACCGTGGCGGCCTAGTGATGCTTCTGCATCATTTAGTCTAGTCAACAAGTATGGAACTTGTTGACTAGACTATTTGGGCCTCCGGTCTCGCACTCACCAACGAAACACGACAGCACGAACGCTGTCATTTTACGCTGATTTTCTGTGTGACGATAGTACCGCCCCGGTCTCTTGTCGTCACTCGTAGAAATATTCGAATTGCCACCGAGCCCTTTTCGAGGCTGTCTTTGATTCTTAATAAGATGCAGCTACAATTCAATTTTTAAGTGGACTATTAGAACTAAGTATTAGGTGACATCGGATTAACTATACAGACAGTTGCCGAACTTTTTAGGGATCTTACTACTATAAATATAAAAATATCGCTTTATATAAAGAACAGATCTCTCAAAACACCTGTGTTATCTTTGCACAGAAATATGGGCTCCCACACATAACTGCGATGCGATGCGGCGTAAAGTTCTTGCGGTGGCATTCGTGCGATCTCGCAGATATTTACGATGCGTTGCGAATTCGGAGTTATGTGTGGGAGCCCTATATGTTGATTTATGTGTTTACTTTAAGAACAATATACACACACATACAATTTTAAGTTTATTTTTATTTTTAAGTTTGTCTGTACTTATAACACAAAATGCAAAAAATGGTTTTCTGTAAAGTCTGTTTACGGGCGATAGTTTAACGTGACAACGTCATAACGAAACATTGATGAAATGATGAGAGATAAGATGCCGAGCGCATCTATCTATCGCTTCCATTTAAGGCTTGAAGTGCCTAAGAGCGAGGTAACGCCGCATAGCGAGGTAACGACGCATGAGTCATGTTTTTTCGTGTGTGCAGCCGGCTCCATCGAATTATAAGACGTTATCACGTCAAAAATACTTTTATTGTCAGAAACTAATTGTCAGAGTAATTGGGGATGGCTTTTAAGTTTTTGATTTTAGACTGCTTAAGTGTTTACATAAATTAGAGACACATAAAAACAAACGAAAAAATTTTTATGCAACTAAATATATTTAAAACACATGATTTAAAAAATTAAATCATTTGTGTTCAAAGGCACAGCCCTATCATTGCGCCTTTAATGTATGTACATAAGACGTAGTGTTAGTGCCAAAAACATCGTTATAGATATAGCGGTACCATGTCATTGACACGAACGAGGCTGTTAAAACGAGGAGCTTACTTACAACTGTACTTCAGTCGTGAGACACATACCATACTCAGATCTACTCAGTTATATTTGTCAAAATAACATTACAAGTTGGGGTACCCACATGTAAATTTGAGAAATTCCTTCCAACCACGGTTCGTTGGTGACAAGGCCTAATCTCATAGGAATAATAGATTTGTGAACATTTATTTTAACATAAATGAAAATACTTAAGTATGTCTATCAGCACACAGTTTGGTTATAATTAATGCTGATGAACATACATATGTACTTGAACATAATATCTACTTTGAATCAGACGAAGACTCAGACAGACGTGCGTGAGATTTATGCGATTTTAATCTTTGGATAAAAGTAGAAAAGAGAATAGATATTATTCATTATTTATTAAGATATGACTGTCAGAAAATCCACCTCTACACAAGTTATGCATGAACTAATAACTAAATATTATATAAAGCTGAAGAGTTTGTTTGTTTGAAGGTTTGTGTACATTTTCCTTGTACACAAACCTTGTCCTAACAATAACGAACACATAAAAAAGAATTATTTAATTTGGTGCAGCCGATCGGAAGTTATGCGCATACATACATTTTGGAGATTCATTTTTATATAAATAGATGTGTTTGGTATTAAAATTAAAATCAAATACCTACAACCTATCTGTGGTCTTTTGAAGCAATTTTTTTTAATAATTTGGCCTGCCAAAGTGACTCTATTCTGCCTGATGGAAAGCATAAGCAGAATCTAAGAGTAGTGATCACCATACTCATTGCGAATGCAGACAATGCAAAAATTAAGCTATAAAGTACTATAAACTATTAACTATAATAATTAAACTATAAATCAACACAATCAAAAGATACAGTGTATATATATAGTGTAGTTCGTAAACAATGTATTTATTTAATTGCTAAACTGGTAACACACTTACCCCAATTCTCAATGAAATGATGATAGTATCTTGTAAAGTGGGATATATGTATTGGAAATTATTAACCTCCACCATGAAATACAAACCGGCATCCGGAGAATAGGCAGCAACCAATGGAAGGGTCAAACCAAGATCGTTATCGCATCGATAAAAACATATCGATAAGCTTATCTAGAAAATTCGCCTTTTGCGGGATACATTGCAATAAATACGAGTAGCCTCAATTTGTCGGCCATAAAGTTCCATAAGTTGCAATTTGTCAACGTCAACTGGCAATGCGTATCGATGCATCAGAATGGAGCGATCGAGATCGATATCTCGTCTTTTTGTGGATTCTGACGATTATCCGATTGGCGATTGTGTAGTGAGCTGCGCACGAGCGTGCAACATGAATGGTAAATTGAGGAAGCTATATCTGAATGCAAAAGACTGTTTTGTTTATTCAAATTTCGAATAAAAATTACTGTTGAATAAGTCTTTGGAATATCATCAATATTCCAAAGAAGGGGAAGGAAGGAGAAAATGTTAAGGTATACCTTAATATTTTCTGAAGTGCCTTTATAGAGATTATTTGCAACACTGATCGTTTCTTTTACACACTGAATTATAATATTACAATTTATGTGATCCACAAATTGTGGTTCTGAATGTTCTTTGTGTCTGTGTCATGTGTATTTGTAAAGTAGGGGAATTTGTGCAAATGTTCATTCAAGAATCAAAGTTCACCTTTTTTTTTAGTCTCTCTCTATCTTCGTGCAAAATGTAATTGAAATGGGTGCAACGATTAAGCGTAACAGACAGACAAACAGAGTTACTTTCGAAATCATCATATTAAATAGTATAAATGCAGGAGTTGCCATAGAAACAAGAAAGTGTTCTGTTGTATCAGCTAGGTTATACTGTTCACAAATCTATACTCTTTACGCTATAGTGGTGCGTGGTGGTTTAATTTAATTTACTACAGTTTATGGTTTAATTTAATTTACTACAGTTATTAATGATTTAATATATTGCGAATGTGGTACAGCTGAAATACTAAGTCATAATTTGTAAATCGCGGCAACTTTCAAGAGTGAAACGAAATGTTACTGAAATTGTTACCCGCACCATGCTACAATAAAGCCACTATTCTTCTCTGTCAGGATGACCACTAGCCAACATAATTTTAGCTTTAAGTAGGTACGCTAACTCTCGCAAGGAGGCAACGCGACGGTTCGTGTGTGCGTCGTCTAAATAAAGAGTTTACCAGCAGATGGTACCGCGTTATTGCGGGCAGGCGCTGGGAGGTGTCCGAATGTATTAATAACAGCAGATCTCGGTTCCCTTCTCCAGGCAGAGTGGCACCGTGTGGTTTTAGTCGGTCTGATTCCGACACCACCACGCCGCAAACCCCGGTGGCGGTGGGGTGAAATCCCGTGGGGCGAAACCCCCAAAACACGCAAAAAAAAAAAAAAAAGATACGCTAACTCTACGCGGGTTCTGTATGATTGATAGAAAACGACTGTAAGTTTCAGTTTTTTAACTTACGTAAATATATAACGTTACGACCTTTTTCATAACGTTATTTAACTTTAAGCATAGGTTCTGTTTTATTTTTATCTTTAAGGGCGTAAGTTTAAAGTTGCAAATAAAATAAAACCGTAAGCTTAATACACAACTCTGCCTCAGAAGAAAATAGCTTTTGATTTAATATCAAAAGCTATTTTCTTCGCTTTCGCTGTTCGCTTCATACAATTGATTATAACAAAGTACGACATAAGAAATAAACGAATTTAATTTTATTTTATATTATTGGTTCTAATTAACACTAATAATTAAGCTTTAGAACTTTAATCAATGGAAAAGTACCAGGTAAATCTGCTACTGTAGCAGTAAACAATATGAAAACACTAAACACTAATTTATTATTGTTATCGTTATATTTTATTATCATTAGATAGTTATATGTGATTGCTTTTAACTTAAAAGCTTTCTAAGCTTGCCTTTCTTCCTAAAAATGAACTTCATACATAATAGCAAATTGTTAGAGAATAATAAATAACAAAAATAAAATAAACCTTCAACCTCTCACTTATGTGACAGACTCAAGAGACAGACAGCCTGTCTGGCTTATGTTATGGCTGTCTGTCTTTTAAACTGCCGATAAATATGCTTGCATTCTATACACATAACATACATAATATTTGTACTGAGTTGATTTCGAACCCACGACTTATCACCTAGCAGTTAGGATTACAAATCACTAGACCAGCAGGTCCGTCAAATGTAAATAATATTCATATTTAGACCACTGTCCATTATTTCCAGTAAAACGTATTACAGGAAAAAATATTTAACATATATGTACTTAAAAACGTCTCTTTTGTAGATTACTACATATGAATAATATTTAGTTACATATTTTTACTTTGCTATCGTAAAGGAATTGTTACTTAATCACAAACTAACTTATCCACAACTACAAAGGGGGCAGGAAGAACGTTATTTACCTAGTACATGTCAAATTATAACCTGATGAAAATTGGCAGTCTGTTCGTACACTATCTGTGTAGTTTTTCATTTGGATATTTGTAGAGAAGAGAGATCTTCATTAAAAACGTGCCGCGAAAAGTAAACTTTTTTTCTATACCACTGTGTTTGAGTCGTGTTTCTTTCAGTTCACGTGGGCCGGCTGGCCAAACTGATATCAGGGGCTCACAGACAACCACATTCAAGATTTTTTAAGTGAAAACTTCTTTAGCGGCGTTGTGCACTTTTGGGATGGGTAAAAAAGTTAAACTCGCGTCAGAACACGTGACCTGATCGCATATTCCTAAGCCGGAGGTACGGTGTAGGAGAGGAAGTAATATCCCCCTGCCAAACTGATATCAGGGGCTCACAGACAACCACATTCAAGATTTTTTAAGTGAAAACTTCTTTAGCGGCGTTGTGCACTTTTGGGATGGGTAAAAAAGTTAATCTCGCGTCAGAACACGTGACCTGATCGCATATTCCTAAGCCGGAGGTATGGTGTAGGAGAGGAAGTAATATCCCCCTCTCTTTCTACTGCGCGGCGAAAATATATGACTGCTCCTGCTGTTTCGTTTAAGCGGCGCAGGGCGCTTGCACGAGTATGTAAACCCGACTTCGCTCGGGAAATATGTTTATACTGTATACAATAATAACATCTAACCTATATTTTTATAACATCACAATAAGCATTTCATTTGTGTTACCGAATTCCAGAGTTACTGATTCTGGAATTTCCACACTTGTGCAGTTACTGTGTAGGTGTCCGGGGCTCCAGTAGATACCATCAAGAAGCCTGTCTGTATATTTACCCCATATACAATACAAACAATATTGTAATTAATTGAAAAAAGAACTGAAAATAATAAATTAGTTAATAAAAGTAAAAAGACTAAAAAATATTTATATGTCAACATCTGAATAAACACTGTTCTACAGTCATTACCTCTTAACCAAAGCAGCTGGTTTACTAATTAACCATGCAGGTCTTGACATAAGAGAAGGTATTCCTAATACCGTTTAGCGTAAACCGTGATGGAATGTTGAAGTATCTGTGCAACGATGCTAGATCATACATATTAAAAGTACGTACAGAATTTCATTTGAATTTCATAAATTGAATTAAGTTCTTCAATACTTATAGGTCATGTGCAAAGAGAATGTCTTGCCCATCGTTTTGTGTTACGACATCTGAATGATGCTATAAGCAATTAGTTCTGTAATAAAATATTTTCATTCACTACAATATTTTAAAACTTTAATCTGCAAATTCTATCCTACTTCCTACTAATCTATACTAATATTATAAAGCTGCAGAGTTTGTTTGTTTGTTTGTTTGTTTGTTTGTTTGTTTGAACGCGCTAATCTCAGGAAGTACTGGTCCGATTTGAAAAATTCTTTCAGTGTTGGATAGTCCATTTATCGAGGAAGGCTATAGGCTATATTTTATTTTCAAAAAAATTAGGGATCCGTAAGAAAATTGCTAATTTCTAACCCAAGGTGTGAAATCGAAAACCTATTTTTGCGTGCGCTGCAAAGACTATTGACAATAGAACAAAATAATGTATTACGGGTTTGTAGGGCCCATTAAGATCTACAAAAAAGTCCGCGAGAGCATATATCTTACTACCATGGTTTAGTCACAATAACCGCTTTTGTGTTCGAAAAAAATATTAAATCGTCTGAAGAAAGAAACTACGTTAGATGTGTATCGTAATATTAATCCTTATCCAAATTAAGCATTATGTTATCAAGGGTATTTATGTAGAAGTAAAACTATACTAATATTATAAAGCTGCAGAGTTTGTTTGTTTGTTTGTTTGTTTGTTTGTTTGTTTGTTTGAACGCGCTAATCTCAGGAAGTACTGGTCCGATTTGAAAAATTCTTTCAGTGTTGGATAGTCCATTTATCGAGGAAGGCTATAGGCTATATTTTATTTTCAAAAAAATTAGGGATCCGTAAGAAAATTGCTAATTTCTAACCCAAGGTGTGAAATCGAAAACCTATTTTTGCGTGCGCTGCAAAGACTATTGACAATAGAACAAAATAATGTATTACGGGTTTGTAGGGCCCATTAAGATCTACAAAAAAGTCCGCGAGAGCATATATCTTACTACCATGGTTTAGTCACAATAACCGCTTTTGTGTTCGAAAAAAATATTAAATCGTCTGAAGAAAGAAACTACGTTAGATGTGTATCGTAATATTAATCCTTATCCAAATTAAGCATTATGTTATCAAGGGTATTTATGTAGAAGTAAAATACTTTTTGTTTCATCCCAATCCGACATTTCGTTTAGAAGTTATCACGAGTATAAGACGCTAAGAGTTGGTACCTAATAATGAGTTATTTGCCAAAGAGTTTTTATCAACATAATGCCTAATATTAATCTTTATCTAAATAATTGTGTTGTTGATTATGAGTATTAGATCTTAGAAGAGTATAATAAATACATCTATACTAATATATAAAGCTGAAGAGTTTGTTTATTTGTTTGGACGCGCTAATCTCAGGAACTACGCGTACAATTTGAAAACTTATTTCAGTGTTAGATAGCCCATTTATCGAGGAAGGCTATCCATACTTCCATACTTTATATTATAAATGCGAAAGTAACTCTGTCTGTCTGTCTGTCTTGCTTTCACGGCCAAACCGCTGCACCGATTACAATGAAATTTGGTACACAGATAGTCTAGAGCCTGAGAAAGGACATAGGCTACTTTTTATTGCGAAAAAAAGGTAATAAGGGGTTGAAAAGGGGGATGAAAGATTGTATAGAAGAGTGGTGGTTTAATCGCCACACGCCTGCGCATTACCTTGGTGACACCGCCCGGTACACCGGACACTCTTGGCAACGAGGTAACAAGGATGTCAAATTCATTAAAAATATTTCTCCTTTTCAACAATTACTTAAATTAATATAATAATAATAATATAATAAATAACATACATCCATAAATATGATTTGTATATTCATTATATTAATAGAAATAAATAAGACAAATTACAAAACAGTGTATAAAGTATCGTCATTTTAAGCTAAAATCTTAAACTTTATTTTTTAGGTTGTTGATTACATATAAAAAAATGTCATTTAAATTTCGTAAAAAATTTAAGGTCAAGGGGGTAAAATAACAATAGGGGATGAGTAATAGAGTTTGTATGGAAATATGCAAGGTTTGTGAAGGCAAGGCCTATGTCCAGCAGTGGATTGCGATAGGCTGATGATGATGATGCAAGGTTTGCAAAAATGTTTCATGAGTTTGGGACAGGAGACAAAATATTAGAGCTATTCAGATGTAACATTTACTGAGTTATCACAATGCCTAAGAGTGCTTACCCGAACGGGCAGACATGTGAAGGCAGACGACTGTGCCGCTGCGGATGTTGAATTTTGCTACTACAAATTCGTTATTATTCACTAAGATTCGATTTGTTAACATGATTTTTTGTTTATTCAAATAATTTTCTTCGTGAAAAAATCCGAAGGAAAAGTATCCGGCGGGATTTAAACACAAAAAAAAGCAAAAGGGGTACGCCGCAAGATGAAATAAATGCCTGTATGAAACATATGTATTATGGGTACATGTTAAAAAGTTTTGTCTTACTACAATTATGCGAGTACAACTTCACAATGATTTATGAGCAGTGTCAATATGCAAATGCTCTTCTAAAAATAGGAGATGATTGTATGCCAAATGACAGTAACGACATGATTACACTGAGACGTGATTTCTGGTATATGATAGCACACATGATCTAAAAATAATATATATTCTGATCCGCCGACTAATGAGACAGTACTCGAGGTCCCGGCAAATATCCATGCCCAGGACACCGAGCTTACCCCGTAGTGGCAGTTGAGTGCTCTGAAAAGTGGGGAGGGGAAGAAACGGAGACTTTTTGGTAGAGAACGGGCACACCTGTGTTTTCTTAACGTTGAACTCGACCAGATTCTCATCACCACATTGTTAAATGCGGTTCAAAACCCGGTCAAGCTCAGCGACAATCTCCTATCCATTTTCCTCAACGTCTACTATCTTGGCTGCAGGGTATCCATAATATCGCCCATGCACTGTGCTATCGTCTGCATAGCAATGTATATTGCCAAGGGCTAATATGTCATTGACATGCAGAAGAAACATCTTGGGCGACAGGACGAATTCTGAGGTACGCTAGCGTTTACCTCCAGAAAAACAGAGGCCGCGCCGTCCGTCGCAAAGAACCCGAATGCGAAGGCGCTGATGAAGAAAAGAGTAAATCTAGAGACGTCTCTAGGAGGCAGACCGAATGCTTAGAGATCGGAGAGAAGCGAACGGTGCAAGAACAGCTTGAAAGCCTTGGCCATGTCGAATGTCGAAATAATTTCATACAAAATACTTTTTATTTTATGTACTTAAATATGTTTTTAACAGTGAAAAGTGTGTCTTATTTTTAAAATAATATTAGCCTTAATAATTAAAACTGCTACCCAAAGTCACTGTTCCACGCGGACGAAGTCGCGGGCACAGCTAGTACATATTATAAATGTGAAAGTTTGTAAGGATGTGTGTTTGTTGCTCTTCGCGAAAAAACTACTGAACGGATTTTCATTAGACTTTGCAGTAATATAGCCTAGACATCGGAATAACATAATAAGTTAAAATTCATAGAGATTTTTAGAATTTAACATAAACACAATAACCCCCGACATAAACGCGGGCGGACCCGCGGGCAAAAGCTAGTAATTTATAAAAATCAATTGCCAGCTCAGCTTGTCATTAGGTGGAGCTTAGTGGACCTTATGATAGCTCTTCATCGACTAAGACGATTTCATCTCGAGGACTTAACATTGTAGATATTTATCTATGATATTAAGTCACCTTTGCCAAGAGCAAAGTCACATCAACATCCCTTAACAATACAATAGGCCTCTCCTTAAAAAATGGTTTTCGCCTAATCTACCACGCTAGACAGACGAGTTGGTTTGGGATTGTGTCAAGTTTTCCATCTCTTTACAGCCCCCTAGCCTAATTGCAAACATTCTCCTTTCTTCAATCGTTAACGCCTAAATTCTCGTGTGCCATTGGCTAATACTTTGTCTCAGATTACTTTGTCTAAGATTAGCCAATGACACACGAGAATTTAGGCGTTAACGATTGCAGAAAGGAGAACGCTTGCGACCAGGCTAGGGGGGCTCAGCTGGTATCTTGCGTAGTTTGCTTCCTTGGTCGGCTTTTATGACGCTTATGGGATGAATAAGGGTGGTGACACTCCGTATTCCTATTTAATCACTACAGGGATCATTCACCTCTAACAAAATTACGGGATCAGACAGAGCTATTGATTCTTTCCTCATAATATAAACACTTCACACAATTCAGGTAAGACAGCGGCTTTAATATCTAACGGAACAAGTGTTAGTATTAGCCCGAAGCAATCACTTCACAACACAACTTCATCTTTAATGGGCTATATCTATTGTTTCGGCCATAAACTTTTATACCTCATTAACTGAAAGAGCTGCAAGCTATACAATATTATTTAATTAAATATTAATTAAGTGACAACACTGCCTTTTACTTCATAATAAGAGAAATTATTATACTAAATAGTTATTAGTTGCCCATAAAAGAAACAGTCAAGGAAAATAAATGGCTGACAGCAAACTATCATTTCAAAAGGCTTTATTTGAAAACAGAAAATATATTATCCGAAAAGCTTATAAAATGACAAAACGAGAAATTTTTACAACACTTGAAATTTTAAATGAAATAATAAATTAAAGTTACCTTCTACTGTGTCAGACGATCAGGTAATATTGATTGATTTCCTTTCGTTTTTTTTTTAATTTTGGAGTTTATACAAATACATAATCAGCCTATACATAAATCTATAGGAACATAATCTTATCTTTAAAAAATAACAGACAGTATTTGTGAATAATCAACATCAATCAATCGGACAAAAGAAGACACCCAGATCCAAAGTAACATTTTGTTAGTGTTGTTCCATGTGGATTGAATCCACAACACATGCGCGTAGAAAGCGACGAGATGACTGCTCGAAGCACTACGCCATCCATATAGTCGACAAGTAAGGTACTTACAAGGAAGGAATATTAGTAAGGAGTACGAGTTAACAGAAAAAGATCCATGCTTCACTTGTGCTTGGTACTTGGCATCTAACCAACCCGGTATCGTCATCTTTGCGTGATTCATAAATTAACTAGCTTTTGCCCGCGTGAATGTCGGTTATCGCGGTAAAGCGTAGCCTATGTACTTCCTCAAAAATAAAAGAATCTCCATGCCAATTTTCATTCAAATCAGTGTAGCGGATTGGCCCTGAAATCGTAACGGACGAATTTCAAATCTCCCAAAAGGAAAAACACCACCTACGGTATAGAAAAATCATTGCAATAGATCTTAACATGCAACTTCACCCTACATGAATCTAAACAGCTTTAAAACAATGCACTGACGCATATCTTCCTTGTTTACAATCACTTTTAGATTTATGATTCAACAAGTGTCGGCCCGTTTACTAACAAAGCAGCTTTATCTCCCGTTGTAGTAAACATGAGTATAAATCTATGTCGCTGGCCTTGAACTAGGGATGAACCATGATTAGTTTAAGTTAATAATTATTACAAGCTTTTATTTAGTTTCACCTGTCCCGATGTTTGTCTGTAATCAAATCTTGTAAGTTAAATTTGACCCACTTCCCGATTGCCGATTAAGCTGAAATTTGAAATATGACTTTAGTTCTGATCACAATGCAATTATATATATAATCGATATTATTGTTAATCCAAAATGGCCGCTGTAACAAAATGGCGGCGTACATATTTCCGAACAACCCACCCAATATGGGTATCAAATAAAAGGGCATAGTTATTTTTTTTATTAACAAGTAATAAAAGCTTGTTTTTAACAAAACATTTTAAATTAATCACTTGTTTCCGAATTAGTATATAATTTTTCTCAAATAAAATATAAGTGTGGTAAAGAGCTACGTGAGTCTTTTTTTTTTGACAATTCCCGCATTAGGAATACATCTTGTGTCTCTGAGGACTTTACTAACATACACGGAACGGACACAAAGAATACCCAGGCGCAGAACAACAATTTGTGGATCACAAAATTTTTTGTCCCGTTGAACCCACAACGCATTAGAGAGCGGCGTGGCGACCGCTTAAACCACTAGGCCAACCGTGCAATCGGGGTTCATTGACCTGATCTCTAGAGGTAAGAGACCCTATGAGCTAAGCTGGATATCATGGATTTAATTCCCATTTTAGTGAACTATTGTGTAGATGGTCGTGTATTCTAGGTCTGGGTGATATTTATCTATGATGTGTATGTATTTAAAAGTTACTATGCTATAGGCTCGGCTTAGTATGGGATCAGATGGCCACGTGTAAGACCTAATTTTCATCATCATCTCAGCAAAAGACGTCCATTGTTTAATGGCCTCCCTCAAAGTCACAAGTAATGTTTTAAAAATAAAAAGACAACTCCCGCATTAGGAACATAATTCTATGTCGCGGGTGACTTTACAAACACACATGAAACGAACACAAAGAACACCTAGACTCAGAACAACAATTTATGGATCACACAAAGTGTTGTCCCTTGTGGGGTTTGAACCCACAACACTTGGCGCAGTACAAAGCGGGGCATGGCGACCGCTTAAGCTCTAGGCCAACCGTGCACTCAATATTAAATATCGATGAAAACTAATCACTTGTTTCCCAACAAGTGAAGTATAGTTAGATTACCTCATCTCTAGTGAGAGACACTATCACATCCCACTTTATAGGTAACCCAGATTAAACAGCGTTGAGATCGTAATATTAGGAATGCACTACAATTCCTAAACCTCGTATTCCACGGTTATTTCGTAGCTGAAATAATCTCACAATACAAGTACTAATAAGAACTCTTTAGACTTAAGAAATATTATATACTGCCTCGTTGGTCTCGCGGTTGGCGTGTGCGACTGCTGATCATGAGGTCTCGGGTTCGAATCCCGGGTCGGGTCAAAAATGTTATTGAGTTTTTCTAACTATAGAAATACTTAATAACAGCTCGGAGTTTGGAAGTTGGGGTCTGAACCCCCGTGCCTCGGAGAGCACGCAAAGCTGTCGGTCCTGCGCCTGATCTCTCTCCGGTCGTGTCGGTTAACCGTCCCATCGGATTCTGAGAGAGAAGGAACAGAGAGTGCACCTGTGTTTGCGCACACACTTGTGCACTATAATATCTCCTGCGTAGTTGGCTGGTCTCCATTGAGACAGGCCGCCGTGGCCGTTATCGGCTAGGAGAACATTATTATAATATGCATGTATTTACAAAAAAAAAAGTATATATGTATTTGTATCAGTTGTCTAGTACCCATAACACAAGCTCTGCTTAGCTTAGGACTAGATGGCGTTGTGTGTCAATAAATATAAAGTATAAATAAATAAATAACTATTTCAAACATCTATATTTTAAATAGTTATTTATTTATTTATACTTTAATGAGTGGATAGTTTTCTCAATGAACACAGACATGTAAATTTCTCTATCTAAGTTTTTTAGTGTCAAGTTGTTCCTATAGAAAATTCATAACACCCTTCCATTTTATGTCCCTGATCTTACTGTCTATGATAGTCAAGGTGAAAGTATTTCTGTAATCAGATTATTGACAATCTTTTCTTTATTGGTGTGCATCAGCGAACATCTATTTATTTGTTGAAATCTATCATCATATTATCCGGCATTTACAGATATTTAAGGGTATCGTTATGCGATTATAAAGATACTTTCACTGACTGACACTCGGTCGTGGACAGTGGCACAGAGCGGACGTATAACAATTTTTTTACAAAAATACATAATTAGTGATTCTTCGATAGTACAGCTAGTCACCATAGTCTAAGATTCAAGATTGCACAAACATAACAATTAGATTGAGGCTCTTTCAATAATTAGAGTGAAGTGAACTGAGAAGAGGACTGCAGCGGCCGCGCCGGTGCGCGGACTGCGCAGGAAGGCACGCTTCACACCCGCGAGAGCGGTGCTACCACTATTTTTTAACTCGCTCACACTCCGACTCTGCGTTTGAGGCTTACTATTTACATACGTAAGTTATACAAGTCATTCAACTTATTCGTCGAATCTACGAATCGACAAGCACTTTAGACACAATCATTTTATTGTGCCACCCTATAACAATTATATTGTGATATACCGTTCTATTGGCAAAGTACAATGAGTGTGTCACGATCTCCTCCAAAACATGGTACCGGTGGAGGGTCACAACCCGATTTATCTAAAATAAGAAATGAGATAGCGGAGGCGCATATTACAAATCGGAAGCGTAAACAACCACAGATACAATGCAATTGTTCAGAGGAAATAACGGTTATGCGAAACGAGTTATCACATGTTTCTTCGCTATTGGAAGGCTATATAGGTTCGAACGCGCAATTAATGAACCAATTGAGTAATACTATAATAGAAGTTAAGGCCGAAATTACTGAGTTAAAAAATACAAACGAACAAACAAGGCAACTTATCACCACAAACATAAGTGGAATAAGCTCACAAATAAATGAGATTAAATCATCAGTAGCGTCACTTGTATCAGAAAATGGATTAATTAAATCCCAATTGTCAAATTTAGAAAATAAAATATCGACAGGCGAGGACAAAATCAATTTACTCGAATCTGGGTTTAGTGAGCTCAAAGAGAACTCATCCTTGATTACAACTAACAATCCTATGTCTATCAATGAACAAATTATTCTAGAAGTACAGGAACGTAAAAATAGGGAGAGTAACATAGTACTTGTCGGATTATCTGAACAGACTTCCCTTAGCATCGAAGAGAGAATACTCAAAGACGAAATGGGTGTTTTTAATCTCACGTCTACCATATCTACAGACATTCCCAAGCCCGCCAAAGTATACCGTATCGGTAAATACATACCAGGCAAAAATAGAAAACTTAAAATCTGCTATAACGGATCAGAACCCGTTAAACTATTGCTTCGTAACAAAGACAAATTGCCCAACAACATTAAATTCTTCTCTGATCAAACACCGGCTCAACAAAAATACTTCTATAGTGTCAGGAATGAGATGACTCGACGCACAAATGCGGGTGAAAGTGACCTCACTATAAAATATATAAAAGGACTGCCAACTATTATAACACCAACTACAAAAAACTTCAAACAATAACAACAAAACAAACGCCAGCTAAGAATATAAGTTATTAGATTCTTAATGACTGTCAGGAGATAGATACAGTGAAATCGCACATATCGTTTTTCTATTTAAATGCTAGAAGTATACGAAAAGAGGGTAAACTTGACGAGTTGAAATGCATTATAAGTTCTATACCTACTACCGCACACCTAATACTAATTACTGAGACATGGATTACAAAATTGAAAACAAAATAAAATCATAAACATATTATTTCAACTACCGTATTTAACACCAACTAAATTTATGAATATCAAACAACTTTACATGTAAAGCACCTGTATTTTAATCAAAAAAAAATCTAAATAGAAAAGATATACGCACACCAATCTATCACTTATTCATAAATCTGAAATAAATAAACGTAGCATTCGTCGAGGAAGATTGCATTGCCGAAAAAAAATAAGAACCAATTATGGAAAAAGGAACATTACTTTTAAAAGGTATCCAAATTTATAATAGTCTACCCTCACATATAAGACATGTTACTATAATTAAGCCTATTTAAGTCAAGATTATCTAATTATATAATAAGTAATCACTCGCTTTTCACATAAATATAAATTGTAACATATTTCAGTATTAAGACGTCCTTCCACGACCATTGTATGTAAATGTTATCTTTAAGTTAAAATAAGTTCTCATGTAAGTGGCTTATGTGTCTTTTTGAGAATAAATTCTTTAAACCTATACTTCAATAGATATAAAAAAGTTGCAACTTCTTCAAAGCTAAATGGTTTTATACTTATATTCTATACTATATGCTACTGCCTCGTTGGCGCAGTGGTAGCGTACGCGACTAATATCCTTGAGGTCTCGGGTTCGATTCCCGGGTCGGGCCAAATATTTTTATGATCTGCAAATATTTGCTTCCGAGTTTGGGTGTTTTCTATGTATAATATGTATGTATTTACAAGAAAAGTATATAATGTATTTATATCAGTTGTCTAGTACCCATAACACAAGCACTGCTTAGCTTGGGACTAAATGGCGTTGTGTGTTCGATGTCCGAAAAATATATCTTATTTATTTAATTACGCGGTTATAAAGATACTTCAATAGACATAAATAAAAACTTCAAGACTTCAAACAGATTTTAGGTACCTAGCACACATTATAATACTACTATTTAAATGAATAAAGAATTAGGTATAGGCAAGTTATGAAGAACCAGTTTATTTTACGCTTTTACGTGTTTTTTTGGCAGAGAGTTTTCGTTGGATGTTTTTTGGAAGTCGGTTTTTTTTTATATAAAAAGTTTTTATTTTTTAGTTTTTAGTGCAAACAATCGTAGGTAATTAGTAAGTTGAACTATTTCATCAAATTTCATCATCAAGAATACAAATTAAGGTCTATACGTACGTGTAATATTAAATTCATGCTCTAATCCCTAACAGTTGAAGAGTTTAACTTTCTATCATCAGCTCACCTAAATAACTTGAAAGTATACGACTAAAGGTCTTTAGATACGTATGAAATTGAAAGAATTATCCTCCAACTCCTAACCGTTGAGGAGTTGTACCTTCCACCTTCCATCATCAGCTTACCTAAATAATTTGAAAGAATACGACTAAAGGTAACATATGTACATATGATATTTAAAGATTTATCCTCCAACTCTTAACCGTTAAGGAGTTGTACCTTACATCATCAGCTCATCATCATAAAATGATGACTACCAGACGCAAATACCGGTGTAACTTCAGAAAATATACGAAAAACATAGTATGTGCCTATAAAAAATGAGGGTTTCCCTCGATTTCCCTGGGATCCCATCATCAGATCCTGATATGCTGGCAATGGGACCACCTCGGAAGCATACCCTTTCGAATACAAATTTCAAAATCGGTCCACAACTGACGGAGTAATCGGTGAACATACATAAAAAAAAAACATACAGTGGAACTTAGAACCTCCTCCTTTTTGGAAGTCGGTTAAAAAATACAAGTTCTTCTAAGCTATAAGGTATTATACTTATATTCTATACTATATATAAGTAAAAAGTGATTTATTAAGATTATGGAGCGTCGCCACCCATATTCATTCCCTGGGTGTCGAAAGAAACCAAATTAAGGAAAAAGTTTGCGATTGCGACGTATAAGGAGGTCAAGGAAAGGGCTCTTGATAGGAAGAACTGGATAAAGCTGCATCGACAAGAGAGTAGCTCTTAAGTAAATGATGATGATGATTAGTGTCGAAAGAATCGACTAAGAAAGCAAACACTTGAAACAAACCATATACTAATCCGTCTAGCCAGTGAGGCGCAGTAGAACACAATCTTCTTTCTAAAGATCTCCTATGTCCAACTAGTCCAACTATTAAAGTGAGCTACTCCATAAGACGTTCATGAAGTTTGCAAAAAAACACCAACCATAGAAAGAAAGCTTCCATGGACATATTCAGTACTTTCTTAAAGCAAAATTTACTGAAGTCTCATAACCTGGCATTAAAGCATTCACCCCAGGAGCTTTCCAACCATTTGCACTCTGTTTTATCCAACACTATAATCGACAGCTATAAAATTAATATCATTGCATCGTAACCATTATGAAATGCGGTTTACGATGCTGTAAAAATGTTATCTTTATTTAATCTATAGTGCCTGGTTCACCGTTCATCTATGATTACGAGTATGCATTGGAGAGTCACAGAAAGCAAGTTAACCTTAACCTTGCCTACCTACCTATATTGATGGTAACAGATTCGATATTCTTTTAAACTAGGTTTTGGCAGTATGGAGGAGGGAAGACGAACGTTTACAGCGTTTGTTTCAATGCAGTTTTGTATCCACGAGACTGGTCAGTGAGTGACCCCACCCGCTGTTATGATATGGGGCGGAACAAGTTTAATAGGCAAAATAGTGCTTTAAATACTAGACGAGGGTAACTGCTGTCAGCTACGTTCAACATGTGATCCCACCTGGTTATAATATACCCTATCCCATTCAAATTCAAAATCATTTATTCAATTAAGACACTAAGTTATAGTTAAAAATCATAGATCGCCACAAACAGACGCCACAGTATGTACTGTGTTGTCAAGGTAAATTAGGTGAAAACACCAAAATCTACTGCCTGCCCGTGTAGATCCGTAATGCGTACAGCCTTATGAGAAGAATACTGGCAAAGAAACTCATGGCCACTCTTTTTAAAAGTCAGATCTTTAGGTACAATAGTATTAATATTACATGAAAGGTTAACAGTATGCAAGCTGTTGCCACCTGAATTTCATTTTATTGAAATTCTCCAAAAAATAACATACCAACAAAAAAAACACTCAGTGATACCATTGAAGGTTTGAAACCATTAATCATAGAAATACATCTACTTACATTCAGTTGCAAAATCTATTGTTAAAAATAATTCATGACTGGATTAAGGCTAAAGTTGCAGTTGCACGGAGAGTGGCCAATCATTTCATCCTCATGCAGGATAATGCTCGCACGCATACGGCCCACTTGACTCGGAGAGCATTATTTGATGCCAATCTCTCCGTGGCCTTCGATGAGCCCCGATCGCAACCCTTTTGAACATTAGTGAAACAGTAAATTCAACAGTCAACACGAGCTCATAACCGCCTCGAAAATCTGGTGGGAGGAAATACCCTAAGAAAACGTTACCCACGAATTGAGAACATTCCAGATTCAAATAAAATCGTACGTAGCTGAGGTGGACCCACCTCACCGTGTAGTATATTTTGTTTTGAGTAGTTTATAAGAAAAGCAGTCTAAACTTACAGTGGATTTAAATAAATGGATAGAAAACTTGAAGTCGCATTAAATTTAAAGTTGTCCAACGAGTTCGGTCATCAATAATAACATTTACATATACACCTGCGGTAAAATAAAACAGTTATGTTACGACATGTTGTGTGGAGAAAGTATGACAGTTGGATAAACATATTTCCGTAAATGGTAGTTATACCAGTAATCTCGGCGCGAAATACCGACGGTAAGGCGATGGTATCAGTTTAGTTACAAACGCAACTAAAGGCAGGAACATCTTAGTACATATAAATGAAACGTGTATTTCTATAGAAATAAATATAATTGAAGTGACTGTTTGTAATTTCTAATTAACAGCTTTTCACTAAAAACGCATAAAAGTATATAAGGTACTTATTTTTTTTTTATTTGTATATATATTTGTCTGTCTGTCTGTGTCTGCTAATTTCTGGTACGGGCCGATTTTGACAGGTGATGGGACTTCCACTGGCAGATAGCTGATGTTTAAAAGAGTAACTTGAGTAAAAGAAAAAGTAAAAGAGTACTTGTATTCTAGTTTTTTTTTTTTATATTGTATGTAATTTTTAAAAGCAACAAAAACCGCAAGGCCCTCCTAGTAATTAGTGAAAACGAATGGTTCAGTAAAAATAAACGATAGGCGCTTATCTCGGAATAATAGACCGCCTTATAAAGTTTTAATGTTCATATATTCTCACTTGCTTTAATAGTAAAAATAATCGAAGGCCTATAAATGTTTGCAAAAAGTAAGGTCTTCTTGTTTTAACAAGCATCTTTCGTTTAAGATCTTAAAGTTAACCGTTAGTTTATTATTCGGTATTGTATGACAAACACGATAAAACGCATGTCTCAACTTGTTGCAGTTGGAAAGAATATGAGTTTCTCTTTTAACTATCGTGATTATTTTATACAGGCAACATGTATAGTGCTTAATCTCAAAACCATGATAGATAGCCTGATAGAAAGCATAATAATGTTATCATAGTTGAAGCGGTTATTCCCGAATTTGTGACAATATTTTTTGTTTGTTTGTATCGTAATTTGTTCATTAGCTACTGAAAACGCGCAAGTTTACCTATTAAGGTTACAGTGGACACCTGTCCTTAGTCGTATAGTGGTATTTAAAACTCTAAATAATATAATGTTACAAAAATTTCAATAATTTTAACACTATTATAACAATTTTTTCTTTCAAAACATATGATATTACATAAACTTTCAAAAACGAAACTCCTTAAGTCCGGTCTCCACCGTTGTAAATTGTAGTTGTAAATTTTTGTATTGTCAACACGTGTTGGTGACAAAAGTTTCTGTAATTTCCTTGTGTTGGCAACAAAAATTGTCAACAAATGTTGGCAACCGTGTTTCAGTTTTTGGCGGTATACATCAAAAGAATACGCTGATTACAGTTTTTTATTGGCTCTGTGGATACGCTTAGTTCGAATGTTTTTCAAATTGTTGGCACACTGAAATTGCACCACATTTTTTTTTAAAGGGAAATATTAAATTCAAACTTTTTCCATAAAAGGTACTAACTTAATTGAACTAGGTAAGGGCTAAGTCTATTTAAACCAAATTTTACATTTACCAACACATTTAGACAATTAATATATACCTACAACACTTAAATCTTAATACAGAAATTATTATTACAAACACCGCGGGGTGCAACCAGTCTAAAATAAGTTAGCCTAAGTTACTACTTATATCAGCAGCTATATGCCAGTGAAAGTCTCGTCAAATACGATCCAGGCATTCCAGAGATTAGCCGAAACAAACAGACTGAGTTTTTTTTTAATTGCATTTAGCGAGAAGCTGTTAATTTGAAAAACAAACAGACACTTAAATTTTATTTATTTGTATTCTTATAAATTAGAAATTTATATGATGAATAATACATATTATTACAACATTTAAGTACTACTTATTCAAGCAAAATGTTTAACATACGAATTATATTGTAAAGTAGAAATAACATCTCATCTATTTTGGTAAGTACTTGAAAAATACTTATAGATAAGTATTTCCGAACGGTAAAGTTGAAAATACTCGAGCCGTATTTATACTTTTGAGTTCGAATTTCAAAGCAAGTTAAATATATAAAGATTCCCATCTAAATATAAACGATATTGGCTACCAGTTCATGAGAAAATGTATTTTAAATTGTAAATAAAAATATTCCGGTCAAAATTAAAAATTACATAACATATTTTCAAATACAAAAATTAATTTTATTTTCAAATCGAGAACAATTACTTTGAAATTTTTTAGGTAAACAAGCATATTATTGGGAAACGGAACCTTATAGATTCGTCATGTCTGTCTGTCTGTCTGTCCGTCCGTATGACACAGCCACTTTTTGCCGAAACTATAAGAACTATAATGTTGAAACTTGGTAAATAGATGTATTCTGTAAACCGCATTAAGATTTTCACACCAAAATAGAAAAAAACTATAAATTTTGGGGGTCCCCATACATAGAACTGAAACTCAAAATACTACTACTATGGATGAACTATCTATGGATAGGTCTTCAAAATTGATATTGAGGTTTCCAAAATCATTTTTTTCTAAACTGAATAGTTTGCGCGAGAGACACTTCCAAAGTGGTAAAATGTGTGTCCCCCCTGTAACTTCTAAAATAAGAGAATGATAAAACTAAAAAAAATATATGATGTACATTACCATGTAAACTTCCACCGAAAATTGATTTGAACGAAATCTAGTAAGTAGTTTTTTTTAATACGTCATAAATCTTAAACTGCAAATTACCTTTCATTCAATCAACACAAATATAAAAATATAAAATATAAATTATATTATGTTACTTGCTGCTGCGGAACTCTTCATGGGCGAGTCCGACTCGCACTTGGCCGCTTTTTTTAGTATTGCCATGTTCGAAAATATTTTCCACAACATAACCTCCACTTACCTAACCTTTATTCATCGATAGTGTATCTCACCGGAAGCGTAAAGCGGTTATGTCAAATATTACCCACGCTGCTAGCCTGAACAGTTAGCACCTTATAAGGGCACGAAGCGATACGAGCAAATGGCCATATTGTTAAACTAAATTGCTATTTTACAACGACTTTGTCCGCGGTCCCTTATAAGACCTTGTCAATTTTATTTTTACACCTGCATTTTAGTACTAAGTAAGTATTAGTTAATATCAACTTTAATACAAGAACGTAAAGCATCAAATCTTCTTGGCAAAAATGAAACGGTTTCAAAATTAAAATGTCATTTTGAATGATAATTGTTAAGGCGAAATCTAGCGGTAAGGTTTCAAGCGAACTTTGATCGTTACTATCATTTTTGAGGTTATAAAACATGTAATTTTCTACAGGACCTGACCTGAAAATCAGAACCCATAATCATTACATAGTGAATAATGAAGTCGCTTCTCATTTCTGTACATGTTGGATTTCGAACGTCATTGTAATGGCAACATTTTTCGATTGTCATTTTTTTCGTGTTTGACGTTTTGACGTTTGAGGTTAATAGAGTACTAGAAAGACGCGTGTTGTGAACGGTCGACGATTGTTGTTTGAGAACCGTAATTAATTGATATTAAGCTAATTGTCTATCGACCCGGTCCCTTTAGTGATTTACCGTTTTTTTAAGTCTGGTTTGGACTCGCGAGTTTTGTAGGCGCGTTCCGCGATAGCTGAAGCGAGTGAGTTGTAATTCGAATATCCGTGATAGCTGATACGAGTTTATTGTAATTCGAATACCTTGAAAGATATACAGCACTTGGAGCATGTTTGTGTGACAACGCAGAGAAGAAACTACCCAAGAGATCTCTTGGAACGCCGAGAACAAGGAAGCCACACAACTCCAGTAAGTGCTTGATGATTTTAGTTTAGATTAAGAACACGGTGGATCGCCGTGGTTCATTTCTCTTGCCATTGGACTAGTAGTGAGTTAATGCTTATACTCATGGGTCCTATAGGTATTACAAGTATCACAAAGTGATCGCTCCATTGGTGAGAGGACTGAACAGTACACTTAGATCTACCAAACTACTAATCTAGAGGAGAGAATGATTCGAGAAAGTTTTACATTCATATTCCATACTTAATAATAAGTCTTTACCTATGAAATTGCCGTTTTGTATGCAATAAGTGAAAGTACTTATTTTTAAAAACTTTTTTATTTCTGTTATTTAAAGTAATCACCCATGCAATCGACGCATCTCTGCCAACGCATTGGCATTTTTTTGATGCCCTTCTTGTAAAAATCAGCTGGATGGGAGGCAACAAACTCTTCAAAGGCATTTTGTACTGCCTCTCGGGAATTGGATTTTTTACCTACTAAAAAGTTGTTTAAATTTTGGAAAAAGTAATAGTCGGTAGGTGCAAGGTCTGGTGAGCATGGCGGATGAGGGAGAGCTTCCAACCCCAGCTCTTGCAGCTTGGAGACTGTCTGTTGCGCAGTATCGAGTTCGCGCGATGTCGTGAAAGAGCAGTGGGGACGACCGATTGACCAAAGCTGGTTGCAGATGTGCAAGCTTCTCCATCATTCTCTCCAGTTCTTCACAGTACACATCTGCATTAATGCTCATGCCGTTTTGTAAAAAGCTGTGGTGAATCACACCCGCACTAGACCACCAAACAGTGACCATCACCATTTTAGGGGTCATTTTTGGTTTAGAGCATTGCTTTGGTCCTGAACTAGGGTCTAATCAACTTGCTGAGCGCTTTCGATTGTCGAACAGAATCCATATTTCGTCGCACGTAAGAATTCGTTTCAAAATTCCTTCATTTCTTTGCCAGTTGAGCAGCGCAAGGCAAGTCTCGACGCGTACGTTGCGCTGGCGATCGTTAAGGTCGTGGGGCACCCATCTATCAAGCTTTTTTACCTTGCCAATTTGTCGCAAATGGATCAATATTATTTTGATGCTTACATTAAAAGCTCCTGCTAGCTCAGCTGTAGATTGAGTTTCGTCAGCTTCCACAATCGCCTTAAATTCATTATTGTTAACCAAAGTCTCCGGACGACCACGAGCTTCATTTTTCAAGTCAAAATTTCCAGAACGGAACCGGAAAAACCAATAACGGGTTGTGCGTTCGTTTATACAGTTCTCTCCGTAAACGTTTTTGATGTTACGTGCCGTTTGTGTCGGGTTGGTGCCACGACGGAACTCATGTTCCATAATTACACGAATTTTTAAAGTATCCATTATGACGAAAAATGTTCAAATGTAATGAAAATACAACGCTAATCAGAAAACAAAAGACTGAGTTTGTAAATAGAATGTCATGGCTTTAAAACAAAATTAATTTGAATTTAGAATACAGAGCCATTACAAACTTTTTTTTATTTGAAATGACCAGTACTGAAGAACGGCAATTTCATAGGTAAAGACCTAATATTATAAATTCGAAAATAAGTCTGTCAGTCTGCTTGTCTGTTGTTACGCTTTCCTGACTAAACTGCTGCACCGATTTCAATGAAATTGGACACGGAGATACTTTGATTATTGAGGAAGGACATAGGCTACTCTTAACCGCAATAACCGATATGCACGCGGACGGAGCAACAGGCAAAGTTAATGAATTATAATTTAGATAAATCGAGAATTTCAAAGAATTCCGTGTAAAGCCGGACGTGAAAAGCAAGTTTTAAAGGTGACAACTCATAACATTGTAAAATATACTATGCTACATACTAGTTGAAGTTGAATTAGTCACTCTCGCATCTGCTGCAGACACCAGTAAATCAGTTACCAACAGGTACCCTCAATTGAGACATTTGACCACGCATCTGATCTCGCATAATACAACAGCCAGCTGATACTAACATCATACGTTTCTGACTAATTAATGCAAAGAGTATACGCTATAAATGCAGATCGAATGGGCTGGTAATTTGTTTATCTCATTTACCTACATCCTACTATAATATTGTGAATGCGAAAGTTTGTAAGGATGTGTGTTGGTTGCTCTTTCACGCTAAAACTACAGAACGGATTTTCTTGAGACCTTGCAGTAATATAATAGGTCTCTACCTATGAAATTGCCGTTTTGTATGCAATAAGTGAAAGTACTTATTTTTTCAAACTTTTTTATTTCTATTATTCTGTTATATAAAAAAGTTTGAAAAAATAAGTACTTTCACTTATTGCATACAAAACGGCAATTTCATAGGTAAAGACCTAATAGCTTAGACATCGAAATAACATAATAAGTTAAAATTTATAGAGATTTTTAAAATTTTAATACCGACATAAACGCTGTCGGAGCCGCGGGCAAAAGCTATTAGGTAGGTAAGTATATATTTTAAGAAAACAGTGTATTTTTTTATACGATACTTTTAAGGTTCTACGTTTATCGTGATAGCTATTACAGTCGTATTACAGTCGAAGTAACGATATTTTTTCTTCATATGGCTCACTTACCTCCCAAAAGCATTTTGAAGACGAGCAGAGCAGTCTTGTGGATAGAGTGAACTTTTAAAAACATAAAAAATCATCCCCCAAAATCTTTTCGTGTTAATTCGAACCTGATAACGAGCTTCAACTGGAGATAAAAATAATTGACACGTGACTTCCCGCCAAAATTTATCTTCATCAACTAATGAGTTTTCATGTTTAAAAAATATACCATTCGAATTTCAAACATTTATGTAAATGGCCAGTAACACAAAACCTTCAGTGTAAACCATGTAGGTAGATGTCAAGTACTGTATCTCACTGTGTTGATTTCAATTCACAACCGCCTGTTACGAAATGGTTAAAGTGAGGAGATAGCATAGTAGCTACTCAACAATTCAAACTAGCAAGGAGCATAACAATATTAGTAATACAATCGCAGAAACAACGGTTTCTCATATTATCGACCACATAACATAAATTGCGTGAGATAAGCGGTATACAGAGACCGCGGAATCTAATCTTCGAATAGGATTTATACCCTGGAGTAAGAAGTGGCTTATCTAAATAGTATGGCAATTCAATAAGGAAATTCTACCGGTTACAAATACTTAATAGTTTTTTCTACCATGTTGATGATAAGCGGCTGTTCCTATTGCTACTATTAACGATGGCAACATTACTCACACTTACATCCTCCTCCATATTTAAATTTTATAAATTAGAAAGTAATTCTGTCTGTCTGTCTGTTACGCTTTCACAGCTAAACTGCTGTACCGGTGTGGATGAAGCCTACAATGGATATCCCTTGATTCTTGAAGAAGGGCATAGGCTACTGTTTACCGCGATAACCGTCATAAACCTACTACCGTGGGAGAGCCACGCTTCGGCATGAATGGCCTCGGCCGAAGGGATACCACGGCCTCACAGAAAACCGGTGTGAAATAGCGCTTGCGCTGTGTTTCACCGAGTGAGTGAGGATACCGGAGGCCCATACCCCAACCACTCCCCATACCCTTCCTCATCCCTCTCCACCAAAGGCCGGCAACGCACTCGTGACGCCTCTGGTGTTGCAACTGCCCATGGGCGGCGGTAGTCGCTTACCATCAGGCGATACGTCTGCTCGTTTGCCCGCCTAGTACAAAAAAAAAACAGGTGTGAGCCACTGACAGGCTGGCATACTAGACACAGTAGAGTATGTTATCTTTGTTAACATTTTGAACGAAACCCTACCATTATCGAAATAAAAATTAATAAAAGCTAAGCTGTCACAACGAATTCTAATTCTGTGTCCAATTTTTCGGCATAAGATGTTACATACTTGACACTGTTCCCTTGTACCTCTTTTAAATAAAAGTAAAATAAGTACGTTGTATTGTAGATAAAATTATTTTCGATGCATCTGTTTTTACTCATGCTGAACCGTTACTTTTTTTTTTAGATTCAATAGTTTTTTTTTTCTCAACTCCATCTAGTCCCAGACAACTGAAAATTACATATATACTTTTTTTTGTAAATACATACATATTATAAATAGAAAACATCCATACTCCGAAACAAATATTTGCAGATCATACAAACATTTGGTCCGACCCGGGAATCGAACCCGAGACCTCAAGCACAGCAGTCGCATACGCTACCACTACGCCACAGAGGCACAATTTCTAAAACTAAAATTCTCTCAAAGAAAACAACATAAAACTTTGTAAATGATGCATTGCTATCATAGAATACGGCTATGGAGTACCACAAGACGTTGCGTGTAAAACTTACAAAACTAGACATATTTAAGTTAAGTTTCCATTAGAGGATAGACACCTTTAGTTGCGGAAGTTCTGTTAATGACAGGAGAAATGGAACATGAAATAATGGTGTAGGTAAAATTATTGGTTTGCGATTGGGTGCTCGTGGGATGAAGGTGTGGGGTGACCATGCATGGAGTTCAATGTAATGTTCTCGTCGTTTACGCTGCATGGTTTTTGAATTTCAAAATTACAGGAAATTTCACTTTAATTGTTTTTCAAATCTGGAAATAAATCGAGGAAAGTTTTTGAAAAGACTTTTTGAATATAATTAATAGACGTAGACACAAAAATCTTAGTACCGAAGTAAGTGGGAAAATACATTATTTTCTTCCAACTATGTTTACCGAAGAATCTAAAACAATATGTACATTCACTTAACAGGCAAATCGGCCTTTTGGAAAGTAATTTCTCAAAAAGTTTTTATTTCTTAAGTCATGAACTTAGAGTTTAGGGCGGTAAAGCTTCTTAGAACACTTCGCAGAGTCAGTACGCTGATCACGACTATATTATTAGATCACAGCGGATAACTAACAGGACTTATATTTAAAGCTGCTTAACTATTACAAATTGGAGAGAATCTCTTACTCTGCATACATCACAAAGAACTAAGCTCACAATTGTTAAAGGTAGGGATGCTCACACTCCGTAATCTTAATTCGGCACCAAACGGACTATTTTACAGTAGTAGTTACTGTAAAATGGGAAAAAATTTGGGAAATCCAAAAGCGCGGTGTATCTACACTTGTAACAGTTTCCTACTGTTGAGATTTGTTGGAATGTGTTCGACCATTATTTTAAGTTCGACGCGTCTAAATTATTGTTTATCTGTGAAGATTTGCCGCTGCAGTGTGTGGTTTTAACTATTATTTTACTATGTGGGACATTGGGAAACTGACATTAATTGGCATTAGAAACTCTCGCTTATATTTACGGCTCTTGTTCATTTCTACGTACGCCATATTTTATGTTTGTGCTTCCCATTATTTTACTTTGCTTATACAAGACTTTATTAGAACCAAAGTGGTAATATTCTTTAACTATTAAAAAATGTCTTTCCACTTTTCGGGTTATTATATATCCTATGTCACTCATAAATAACGTAGCCTTCTATTCTTAAAAGAATTTTCAAAATCGGTTTCGTAGATTCCGAGATTACCCCGTACAACGTCACAAACTCACAAACGCACAAGCTTTACCGCTTTATATCTATATATATAAAAGCGAAATACCACTCACTTGTTAAACACGAAATCTCAGAAACTATAACACCTACAACTTGAAATTTTGCAGGTAGGTTCCATATAGGGTGTAGACATCCGCTAAGAACGGATTTTACTAAACTCCACCCCTAAGGGGGTAAATCAGGGGATGAAAGTCTGCGTGAGCGAAGCTGCGTGCAAAAGCTAGTAGTAGTATAGATTATCATCAACGACCTGTAATAGTTTACTGTTAAATATAGACTCTTTAGAATAATAACAAATTTTAACAAAAAACTTTAATAACGGGACCAAATTAAAATGGGGCGACACGGGAAGCACCAGCTTTCAAATTTTTACCGTGGGAGAGCCACGCTTTGGCATGCATAGGCCGGCTCGACCGGAGTGATACCACCGCCTCACAGAAAACCGGTGTGAAACAGCGCCTGCTCTGTGTTTCACCTAGTGAATGAGGACTGAGGATACCGGAGGCCCATACCCTAAACCCTACCCCCATCCAACGCAACGCACTTGTGACGCCTCTGGTGTTGCGGGTGTCCATGGGCGGCGTTAATCGCTTACCATCAGTCGATACGTCTGCTCGTTTGCCCCCTATTCCATAAAAATAAAAAAGAATCATCAAAATCGGTTATCCCAGTCGAAAGTTATGAGGTAAGAAACATAAAAAAAATGTACAGTCGAATTGATAACCTCCTCCTTTTTTGAAGTCGGTTACAAAAGGTGTTGGTCTACTATATACTATACCACGCTATCATCACGAGTTAGTACAATATTTGTTTCAAGTTTTCTTTCTCTTTGCAGAGTTGTTATCCTGCGCAGTTTGTTCACTTATGACACCCATGGGATCAATAGGTATGTTGACACTTTGTATTCTTTACCCATATCACCCGTATTACCGTTCCATATTACCCACCACAAATTAAATTGTGGCATAGAGCTACCTAAATGAATCTGATAGATGCAATTTTTCTTTTATTCAAACGAGCAGACTTATCGCCTGATGGTAAGCGATTAACGCCGCCCATGGACACCCGCAACACCAGAGGCGTCACAAGTGCGTTGCCGACCTTTGGGGGATGGGGGCCTCCAGTATCCTCACTCACTCGGTGAAACACAGCGCAAGCGCTGTTACACACCGGTTTTCTGTGAGGCCGTGGTATCACTCCGGTCGAGCTGGCATGCATGCCGAAGCGTGGCTCTCCCACGGTAAAGTCTGTGGAAAATGTTCGTAGATATCCTTGCAGATCTTCTACCGTATAAAGGCCTTTGGGTAATATTAAACTACTAACATAAGAACAGAGTAACAAACAATTACAGACATTAGTAAGATTGGCCGGCAAAATTGCATGTATATTTATCTACGCAACCTTATAATCTAGGAAATAACTAAGCATTTGTTTAAACACACAGTATGGTGTACCAACGGTACTGAAACTTGGTACAGCTGAACTGGCATATGGCTTTTAGTTTTTTCCCACAAGTAAAGCTTCATCTCAAGGATTTTTCAAAAGTAATTACGCATTTCCTGAAACAATTTTTAAGAAACTTAAATATTGATCTGTTTAATTTTTAAGAGTATGAGTAGGTATTTATGTATATCTAAATGTCATACTGATCACGTTTTTCGTTTCTAGGTAAACGGTAAATGCCGTCCTCCATAAGCGCAAGCCTGAGGGTGACAGATGAGGCCATCTGTCACCCTAGCAGAAGCAGGCTCGGGTGGAAGCGCGGACGCGGCGGATCGCAGCGTCCGCGCCCCAGGGGAGGGTAACGGGAACATCGGGGTTCCCACACAGTAGGGGGCTATCTACGAACCGTAGGTGGCCTGAGGTACGTCGGGGTTCCTTGGCTTTTCTTGCTAGGGTACACCTGGTCCCCGGCTTCTAGTACCCGAGACGGCGTGCGGTTTTAGTCGGTTCGGGGCCGACATGCCACCAGGAGGTGGTATCCGAGGGGATTTCCGCACGGAAAAAAAAAAAAGGTAAACGGTAAATTAATATGACATTTGTGTTTTCTCCCAAAAGAAGATGTGTTGCACCGTATTAAAATTTTAGTTTCTAATTTTAAAAAAAAAGTTTCATTTATTACTTATTACGTGTTTCAGATGTAGGAATATGGGAAATAGACACGTGTGCGTAAATGTGTTACTTTTTAAGAAAATCGATACGTGACTAAAATAAGAAGGATTCTCAATCCAGTTACATTTTTAATGTTTATTACCTTCGAACACGTTTACTTTACGAACCGACTAACTTTTACCCGCGTCTCCGCAAGCCTGTATCTCGGTTATTGCAGTAATGAGTAGCATATGTCTTTCCTCAAGAATCAAAATATCTCCATGCCAAATTTTATTGAACTCGATGCAATATTTTAGCCATGAAAGAGTAACTGACAAACAGATATTTACTTTCGAATTTATAATGTTAGTATGATATAATAACATAAATAATACGCTTTTTAGGCGTTGGTACTATTCAAATGTAAATAAAAAACACCCTTAAGGGCCTACCTCCCTTCAGATGCGTAAAAATGGTTGCATTCTAAAGACTACTCCTCCTTGACAGCTGCATCAAAAGATTCGAAAAAAATATATGTTTACTGCAGACTCATGTGCAAGAATATATAGGTTTAATTTTTTACATACGATAAATAGTATTGCCCTAAAAAAATATTTAACAACACTCTATTTTGTTCGCTTTTTTGCCTAAAGCTTTTAAACGGCTTTGAAGCAAAAAAATATTTTTACACAGAAATATTGGTGGTTGAATTAGCTATAAACTAGGCATTATTCATATTTAAATCAATCAATATTTTGTAAAGAAAATGATCAATATTGCGATTCCCAAAATTAAAAGTACAGCGGGTCTCTGTGGGGGCGCAGGCGGCAGTCGTGCGTTGGCATTCAGACGGGAAGGCTGTGTCGCTCGCTGCTCTGCTCACGCTATCGACTAACTATGCTTAGACGTTTGTGTTTGTGTAAGTATTTAGGTACTTTCTGGGGTAGTGTGCATTAGAGACTAACTCGCTGCAAAGGACTCAAAGTGATCGTGCGCTTGGATGCTTTTTGATGTTTTGACTGCCTCGATGGCGCAGTGGTAGCGTATGCGACTGCAGGCTATTCTTGAGGTCTCGGGTTCGATTCCCGGGTCGGATTAAATATTTGTATGATTTGAAAATATTTATTTCAGTGTTTGACTGTTTTCTATGCATAATATGTATCTACTTACATATTTACAAAAAAGTAATATATTAGTAGAGAATACGATTAGGAACGCCCTTCACCCATCTGTTTATTAGATGAAAAGTATTTTAATATATCATATTTAATATTATATCGCGGGTGGGTTGGCTAAAAATCCCTGTCTGAACTATTATAATATATTTATATATCAAATATTTTTATAATTATCATTTATTTATTATCATATTTAAATATTAATATGTGTATCCGTGTATGCATTTTATATAGCATTAATATTATTATTGTTACTTATAAACCGATAAATTAAAGTTTTTCTTCCCTTATCTCTTTTTTTTATTACAATTGTATGATAGGATAGGCACCTGCCTTGCCCCTTACTGAACCAACTCAAGGTTGACTGAGAGATAATACCATGTGGCATAAAGTCCGCCTCGCGCAATTGTAATGCACTATTACCTAAAAACAGACGGACCACATTAACTATAATGGCTTAGATAACTAACTTTGTTAGTTCAAGAGTATAGAGGTCTAACTTGTAAGATACACACACTCACATACAAAGCTTTGAAAATAATAATCAATATATATTTCGGACATCTGACACACAACGTCTATTAGTTTCAAACTAAGTGGAGCTTGTACTACGAAAGTTAGAACACCCAAACAAACCTGAGACCTCATGGACAATAGTCGCGTAAGCTATCACTGCACCAACGTACATGTAAAATCTCTACAAATAAAAAAAAATGGAGTGTCTGTTTGTAATATTAAATAAACCGCTTTTAATAAATGCATATGTATGTATACACGATACATGTACCAAAATATTTTTTTTTACAATTTTTGTCTGTTTGTTCCGGGTAATCTCTGCAACGGCTGGACCGATTTTAACGGGACTTTCAGTGATAGGTCGTTACCCGCGGCAAGACGATAGCCGCGGGTAACACCGCGGGGTTCAGCTAGTTAAAAATAAATTCATGATAATTATCTGTTCGACACGATTTAATTTCAATTTGTAGACATTGCAGGTGACTTCGGAACCTTATTCTATGGGTGACCTGACACGTAACGCATTTACCTGTTTTTAACCGAATTAAAAAAAAGAAGGAGCTTTTTAAAGTACTTCAAAAAAAAAGGAGGAGGTTTCTCAATTCGACCGTATATATATTTTTTTTTATGTGTGTTCGGGGATAACATCGTCGTTTATGAACCGATTTTGATGATTCTTTTTTTAATGGAAAGGAGATATCCCAACGGTGGTACCATGATAAGGACACTAAGATCTGATTATGGCATCCAAGAGAAATCGAGTTGAACCTTGAAGTCGGTTTTATTTTGTTAAAATTTTACTTGTTAATTTATTTAAACATGCTTGAAGTTTTCAGAAATTTGATAATTTATACTTTTTTCTACAAAAGGTAAAATGAATTAATTTATTTTACCAGATTTCTTACCTTTCTTATCAAATATGTATAGTTGGATCGGTATTTCGAATTCTATATGGTTTTTAGTCTAATTTAACATACTTTTTCGTATTTAGTGCGTACCTATGATAAAATGTGTTAATTTTAAATCTTACTAAACTTTTACAAATACCCCTTTTTTATGTCAACATTATAACTATTTATAATTATGTTTTGAAGTTAAGGCAAAAACGTCAGACAAGCGCGCATGTCTGTCTCGCTCCCTAGTCTTTGATCATCGTTTTGAAGTAGCGCGTGCGATACGGAGGTATGAATGTGTGCGGTGCAGATATGATACTATGCGTTTAGCTCCGCCCAGACGCTCAAGGTTATTGAGGCTACTATACGCCTTAAGTGAAAAATTAAGGAAGAACAAAACAGTTCAAAACAATTATCACGGTGTACGAGCATTAAAGTTGGTGAGTTAATCTTAAAATTCAATCTTTAAAAAAGGTTATAATTATTAAACTATTCATTTTGATTTTCAAACAGCAAAAACATGGTGTTATTTCATAACGAACTCATATAAAAAAAACTGTGAGACATTTCTGTAGGAACAGAAATAAGTTTTTCAAAGAATTCAGTTTAATTGGACTCAGTATTCACATCAGCAAAATCGTAAACTCTCTATAATCCTTAAGTACTATGTCAACAATTATGTAAACGTGTATTTTGTAAAGTAATAATCGGTGACCCGTAGTGGTCAATGATAGGCTGCGATTGGTTGCGATAAGCTGCGGTCCCGTGTCGTCGCTCGCACGGGGCAAAGGCTTTCGACACCTCGGGCCAGCCTTTCTCTTTGACAACTTTATTGTTAGACTTTCGTAGACGTAGACTTTCGCTCAAAGTTCAACACTTTTCTTTGTTCCGTAATACTTTCGAAGAGTTTGTGAAGATGCTGTTTGTATAACGTGTAAGTAATCTATATGTGTTATATGTATATGATTCACGTGTTACGTTGTTGCTCACAATGGACTCTTAATTATTATTATTTTTATTAAATAGGGGGCAAGCGAGCAGACGTATCGCCTGATGGTAAGCAATTACCGCCGCCCATGGACACCCGCAACAACAGAGGCGTCACAATTGCGTTGCCGGCCTTTTAAGAAGGAATACCTACGCTCTTTTTTTGAAGGTTTGAAGGTCGTATTGTTCCGTCCGTCATTTGCTTAAACCCTGATATTTAGTAAAGGTTTTGTATATTTAAGATTTAAGTTTTCACGCCCCCTGACAGACCGACAGGCTTACTCACTCGTTAAGAAAGACACGTACAAAATAAAGTTCGAGGTACACTGTGCAGAACAATGACTCAATACTAGTAGTCTGGGAGTTGTTGAGTTAAATTCGTAAGTTCATAACTTCAGACTTGGTATAAATAAATAGGTCTGTTGAATTCCTTAAAAGTATTTGTGAATTCCATTGTCCTCTTTTTATTGACGGGGTACAAAATATCTTGGGATCTCTTGCTCATAGAGAACGCTCCTATGAGAAGTATGTGGTATTTTCACAAAAACACTAGTCCCACCTGCACTCTTCCTCTACACGACAGCACGTGCTGGCTTCGGAAATCAGCGTTTTAGAGTAATACACATACGCTCTGGAATGAAACGGTTCAACTTTTCCTACCTGTGCCCAGCAGTAAAATCCCTGGAACTCACTCTTTCCCTCCCACTATGATCCCGACTCCTTTAAGCAGGGTGCAACAAAACATCTTACTAGGCCGCCATTGTGTTGATCACGATGCTGCATTGTCTGCATTCGCAATGAGTATCGTGACTACCACTCTTGGATTCAATTCATATTTTCCATCAGGCAGACTAAATTAGAGTCACTTTGGTATGCATATTTAAAAAAAAAAACACCCCGACCCGACTGATACCGACTAGGTATCAGACTCACGTTTGTGTGCATTATTGTACATTTTGTGTATAAAACGAAAATAACGTAAATAAATATGTTTTCTTTGGAGTCTGTAAGCTCCTGTACCATAAGTCGTAGGCGCAATCAAACCACGCTTCGGGCGACGTCGGCCAAACGATTGTTATCTGTCATTTTCATAGAATCGAGCCGGTAATGGAATACATCAAGTTGGACATAATTATGGTAGCACGGAGCTCAGACAATTATTCCTCATTTGTATGTATTATTTATTTAAAAAGTTCTCGGAACGGTTGTTGCACTTATGGAATTTAAATTCCACGTATGTTTTTTGAAAGTCTTTTATTGAAGTTCAACGAATAGCTTTTTTAGCACCGACTTTTATTTTATTATACCAAGTATCTATGAATATTATAAATCAATAGAATCTTTGAATATAACTACAAGTTGAGTTGGCAAGTTTATAAATAGGGACGGATATCTCTCATAAACTTTTTAATGTGCATCCTTTTCCATTGAATAAATCGGAGGCCCAATGATGCAGAAGCATCTCATTAGCACGCCATGGTGTGGGTCACCATGCTTTATTGTTGCATTGTCTGCACAAGCATTGAGTATGGTGACCAATACTCTTGGATTCTGCTTATGCTTTCCATTAGAGTCACTTTGGCAGGCCCAAACATTAAAAAAAAACTAGCAGACATATTTTCTACCGTGGGAGAGCCACGCTTCGGCATGAATGGGCTGGCTCGACCGGAGTGATACCACGGCCTCACAGAAAACCGGTGTGAAATAGGGCTTGCGCTGTGTTTCACCGAGTGAGTGAGGATCCTCCGGTATCCTCACTCGGAGATAGGGGAAAGGGTATCTCCCCCGTCCCCCGCCTCCATCCCCCCCAATCCGCCAAAGGCCGACAACGCACTTTTGACGCCTCTGGTGTTGCAGGTGTCCACGGGCGGCGGTAATCGCTTACCATCAGGCGATACCTCTGCTCGTTTGCCCGCCTATTCCAATAATATATATATATATTTCTCCGCCCGCGTGTATGTGGGTTTTTGCGATACAGAGAAGCTTTTGGCCTTCTTCAATAATCGAAGGATTAAAAGCCAAAATCGGTGCAGTGGTTTAGCCGTGGAATCATAACAGACAGACATACTTGACTGCCTCGATGGCGTAGCGGTAGCGTATGCGACTGCTGTGCTTGAGATCACGGGTTCGATTCCCGGGTCGGACCAAATTTTTGTATGATCTGCAAATATTTGTTTTGGAGTTTGGTTAAAAAAGTATATAATATGTATTTATATCAGTAGTCTATTACCCATAACACAAGCTCTGCTTAGCTTGGGACTAGATAGCGTTGTGTGTTAGATGTCCGAAATATTTATTATTATACAGATAGTTACTTTCGAATTTATAATACCTATTAGTATGGGTGTAGATATTACTGAGACCAATATTTATATTTTCCGTTAAATCTCTAAAATCTTGATTGTTGCAGTGCCATTATCTATCTTAATCAGTGATTGTGACAAAACTTCTGCATTTGAATGGGAGTAATTTCATTTTTACTGTATACATCTGTAATACGACTCACCAATAGAATCTACCAAACCATGGTAGCTTTATGTTTCCAAAGCTACCATGTTTTCATGTCATACATTTTAATTTCCACATCAAAATGTATGATTTCAAAGATAACGGAACAGAGTCAATAAAGAAATCATTCATGATATCATTATGAACAGCCTTTAACAGTAAGGACAAAAGCAAAATTGGATCGAAATGCAAAATTAGACTTATTGGAAGCAGAATGCCATAATACAAGCACACAAATAAATTTATTGCAACAAGTTTCATCAAGTTCCGGTCGAGAGTATAAATTACACAAATAACCATTTAAATATATTTACGAATTCTAAATATACACATTAAAGCTCTCAATTTATTTCATAACAAGTAGGTACTAATTGAATTTAATATTAGACACGACTACAAAATTTTCTCGAACCTCGCAACATTAAGGGGCGCGTCCCTAAAAACGCGCGAAAAGGCACTTGCAGTTTTGCAAAACACAAACAACTCAATTCATATTTGACACTAAAAAAAAAATCTCAGTAGTTTAATAAATCAGTCTACCAATCTACCGAGTGACATTCATAAAATAATTCTTTATTTTTGTGAAAAAAAGCATTAACAAAGATCAAAATCATCGAAATCGACCTTTTTAATTAGCACACTCTGTCCTATTTCGTGCTCTATTTTAAATGTTTTTTTCTTATTTCGCGAGAAAAAAGTATGGAGAAAAGATTTACCGTTTTAGTTTTTTATTAATTCTCACCAAAAAGCCATAATCTAAGGCTAAACATCATTCATTTTTAGCGACAAAAGTTCCATACATTTTAATACGTAGATATCGTCTCCCGTAAATTGCAATAAATAAGTTTTATCGCGCTCAAAAAATTCAGTGCCCGCCGAATATTCAAGGTGACACCACGTCCGTTTGTAGTTCGCACTGAGCTCCATAATACGTAAATGACAAGTTTTAGGGTGGGTTGCCAGTGAGTGTCGAATTGTAACTGTTAATTTGTATTCTTGAATTTAATTTAATTTTTTTTAAAGAATAATTTCAAAGAAAAATATTAGTATTTTTTTTTAACACAGAACTTATTTTTATGTTTTTTTTAACTTGCTATATATGTATATATCTAACTATATTTGTTAAGACGGAATCTTGCAACTCAATTTTGCAGATATCTTCAACCGATTGTGTTGAATTTTTGTAGGCATATGTATATAGCGTGACAATGCTATATTATGATGACATGGAGCTGATCTGATGTTGAAGCTGGAAGGTGGTCATAGGAACTTTGTAACGACGGAACCTATCGAGTTTGGAGTCGTTTGATTTGTCTTGACGAGTACTTTGAACACTGTGACAGACCGAGACACTTTGAGAAATGGTTTTTAAAAAAGTAAAAAAAATTTTTTTTATGATTTCTGTTAGAATTGAATAACTACTACTGAAATAATGAAAGACCTTAAAATTACAGTTTTATTTTTTACTGCATGGTTGGTCTAGTGGTTTAAGCGGTTGCCTCGCCGCTTCCTACTGTATCAGGTGTTGTGGGTTCAAATCCCACATGGGACAACACTGTGTGATCCACGAATTGTTGTTCTGAGTCTGGGTGTCCATTGTGTCCGTTTCATGTATGTTTGTAAAGTCCCCCGCGACACTGGATTTATTGGATATATGCGGAAGTTGTCTTTTTTGAAAAAAAAACTAGCTGAGCCCCACGGTCTTACCCGCGATACTACACCAACCGCGGTTACTCCTTATATCATCAGCTACCTATCAGTAAAAATCCCGTCAAAATCGCTCCAGCCGTACCAGAGATTAGCCGGCACAAACAAACAGACAGACAGACAAAAATTGTAAAAAAGGGTCCCATCTACACTTTACGTCATTTCCATTATTATTCATCCCTTAAGTTCGAATTTAATCAATTGGTGAATTGTAAAACAATAGATGCCCTATCCCTTACATTATCTGATATCTGTAATAATCTATATAAATAAAAGACTGACTGACTGACATACCCAGAGATCAACGCACAGCCCAAACCGCTGAAGTTAGAATCCTGAATTTTTGCATGTAGGTTCTTTATATAACGTAAGTGAGCACTAAGAAAGGAATTTTTGAAATTCCACCCCTAAGGGGGTAAATCAGGGGATGAAAATCTGTGTGGGCGAAGCCCCGTGTAAAAGCTAGTATTATATATTTATGGAAGTTTCCATTTCAAAGTTTTACACTCTTAATATTAATTTTAAGGTAAATAGTTTGTTTTTTAACCGTCTTAAAAAAGAAGGAGTTTATAAATTAACTGTATTTTTTTATTTTTTTACCCGACCACGGCAAAGCCAAAGGAGGGTTATGATTTTGACAGGCCATGTATGTATGTTCATCTGTTCCCTCATAGCTCCTTAACTACTAATTAGAACTGGATAAATGAGGTATCGTTAGAAGTGTCTTGATCGTCCGCTGCTTATAGGCTATATGACGCGTCACTCAATTAAATGTGGCGCCCTCTAGCCGACATAAAGTACTGCATTAAAAAAATAATTTGACATAAATATGCCGTGTTTGGTATCATCGGAAAGGGTACATACTTGTACATTTCAAATATATATATAGGTATTATTAGCATTTGCTGGTGACTTTGTTCGTATTTATTAAAAAAAATTTATATTTCTATGTTAGGTATTTAAAATATACTTTGCATATAAATTATTATTATCACTACACCAAAACAGTTTAAATACAAAAAAAGTAAAAACTTAAATTAAAATAGAAACGTACCATAACTCTTAAAAACACGTGACTACGGCTTTTTAAAACTTGTTTCATACTTTTTCAGCGTCGTTTTTTGTCAAAAAGTGAAAAAAGTACGTAAGTAAGTAAGATCTATGTAGTAAAATTTAGTCAATATGAGCAATAAAAGCGATCAAAAATTATATTTTAAGAAACATTATGTTCCATTAATATAACATATATCATACAAATTTTATTTCATAACATAGCATTAAAATCCGTTGATTACTGTAAAAGATCTAAGCTGACAGATAGCGCAAGCGACTTACTATATTATATATTTTTATATACTTTATACTGTGTAAAAATATATTATTTGTCCATGAAATGAATTATAAATGAATAGGTACACTTGAACCCCATTCTCGGCCGTTGACGAGTTACTTAAAGCCCGCGGGCTTTCCGATATGACAAAGATACATTGCGTGCTTTGTAGGACATTTTAAACATTCTTCAAAGGCGAACAGTTAATGAATATGTAACTAGAAGAAAAAACCGAAAGTAAATTTATTAGTTGCCAGGGTTAGTGTGCAACAGTGCCCGATGCGTTTGTGTGCATGTAAAATATGAATGTGGGTGTTCAATCACAAATTCCCACGCTCAAGGACTACAGCCTTAAACCAAAGTGATCGTAAACACATTTCGATATAATTATTCGCAATAATTACCCTTCGTTTCTAAATTTAATAAACCTAATCGTCCATTAAATCTTACGACCTATGATCCCTAGCGGTAATATCGACAACATATATCTATACAAATAAATAAAATTGTAGTGTCTGTTTGTGATTTGAAATTAACAAATTTTCATTTAATTCATACGGTAGTATACCTCGATACTAACATCATCAAAAAATCGTTTTTAATTTTGTTTTGTGTGTCTGTCTTTCTATTCATTTCAGCTAATCTCTGGAACGGTTGGACCGATGTTGACGAGAATTCACTACAGATAGCTGATTATATAAGGAGTAACTTAGGCTACTTTTATTTTAAACTAGTTTCGCCCCGCGGTTGCTGTAAAGGTACAAAAACAATCATGGGAAACACCGAGGGGTTCAGCTAGCATTCCATAAATATGACCCATTAAACGTTGATCAGAAGTCGATAAGACTGTATCACCAGTACTAAGTACTGTCGGGTTAATAGACAACTAACCTGTGACATTGATCAGAAAATGCGATGATTATCTCACGGCAACGCCCCTAGCACTATCGACATAATGATAGGAACGTCATCGATGCAACAAGATTGATGAGAATGCTTCATTAGGTGTGTTCGGTATAGGTCAATAGATTGTATGTTATATACTTTGGATTGGCATCTGCCTGTGTTGGAATAAGGCCTACCGCTTGCGTTATAGGGAAGACAACTCCAGTCAATATATTATCTGCAAAATTAATAAAAATAAATATGAATAATATAATAATAATAATAATAATAATCTTTATTTATTTCTCCTCACAAAAACAAGACCTTATGCTACAAGATAATAAGTAGAACTTAATGAAGTAACAGTTCATAGTGTATGTGAGGAGCTGGTGTCTATTTTAGGTTTAGACCTGTATTACAGATCACCAGGACCTCACCCCACGGTAAAGAATTAACATTTGACTTAACATTAGGATACAGTAGTGACGTATACGAAAGTCTATATCTAGTTGACAAGGAGATCATTATGATTATTTTCTTTTTTGTATAAATAATTGCTCTTTGTGCTGATGTGATTGTGTGTGTGTGTGTGTGTGTGTGATCTTAAATTATAGTGAAGTGTGTGAGTGTGTGTGTGTGAGGGAAAAATGTGTGTGTTTTGTGACTAAGATTATGAAGCGAATGTGTGTGTGTGAGTGTAATAGAGTATACGTGGTGTGATGTCTGGGAATTTGTAGACGCAATTGATGAATGACGTCTGTATAGGCACGTATTGTAAACAATTTTATAAAACGTTATTTTTGTTTTTGTTAATTGCTGATTCCTAGGATTAATTCCTCCGTAGTATTATAATTCAAGGTTAGTAGCCAGTCCCGTACGACTGTCTTACATTTGACCTTCGTGAATGAGTAAATAGAGAGTATCCTATTTATTTTGTTATACAGATTACAGCCTCGAAAACAGATGAAACGGTGAGCAAAACTAGTGTTAAATGTTGGTTTTGAACAGACAATGTCTTTTCTGCGTCGATTCTCAATTTTCTTATGGTCGTAAATCAATAGGGAATGCTGTATTGTAACAGTGTGGAGTATATAAAGTTGTCTTACCGTGAGAACTTTGCACTGCTTATATACTTCAAAAGTTAGGTGGAAGAACGGTAACGACAAGCCAACCTTTAAAATAGCACTTTGAGCTCTTTCAATTTTCAACATCAGTGTTTTAGGTGCTCCACCCCACGTGGATATGCAATAGCTAATTTGAGATTGACCAAGTGCTAGATAAACCTTTAGTATCAATTCTTTATCAGCGACTTGTCGTAGGTTCTTGAACACATACATTAATTTACGTGTTCTTCCTGCGATCAGGTCAATATGTTCCGTAAAACTTAGACTACTATCTAACATTACTCCTAAATACTTGATTGAGTTTGTCCTTTCTATTATGAAACATTGACATGTAGCAATGGGATTATTGTTGTTAAAGCATTTATGTGATATGAGATTATAACGAAGATTGTCAAATTTTTGCTTTTTTAGTGTAAAGGTAATGTACATTGTTTTTGCCACATTCAGCGTGAGGACATTGTCATTTAACCATTTCGTCACCATATCAAAACCCTTCTGCGCATTAGAGAAAACCTCATCCCAAGTCTCACCACTAAACAGCAATGCTGTATCATCAGCAAATGTGGTAATTTTGGCTTTAGGAAGTTTTAGTTCACACAGATCATTGATGTAAGCAAGAAATCGTGTAGGGCCCAGGATGCTTCCCTGTGGTACGCCAAAATGGACTGGCAATTCATTGCTCGAGAGATTTTCAATTTTAACACACTGCTTCCTTTGAGAGAGATAACTTTGAAAAAGTTTCAACTGGCAGTCCCTTATTCCCAAGTACTCAAGCTTTCTCAATAAAATAGGAATAGAGACCGTGTCGAATGCCTTGGCAAGATCTAGAAAAATCCCTATAGTTTTAGTTTTACTATCGAGATTTTTTACCACAAAGCTAGTTAGCTCACGAACTGCTTCTGTGGTTGATCGATTAGACCTGAATCCATATTGTGCCGAAGATAGCAGTTTATTTTCCTCGAGATATTTAACTAACCGTTTGTTTATTACTCGCTCCAGTATTTTTGACAAAGTAGAAAGTATGGAAATGGGCCTGTAGTTTTCAACACAGTGTCTATCACCACCCTTGTGAATTGGAAAAATCCTTGACCTCTTAAAAGCTGTGGGGAACACGCCAGTCAGAAACGAAAGGTTACATAAGAATGTGATTGGTTTAATTAAAATATCTTTATTCCTCTTAATAATGTCAGCAGAGATCATGTCCAGTCCCATAGCACTCTCACTTTTGAGACCATTTATTAGATCTTTAATCTCAATTTGATCGGTAGGTAGCAGTGTGAACGAATTAGGGAACGATTTTAGGATAACCGATTGATTGTTTGGTGAATCAATATTTTCAGCTAGTATTTTGCCCACGTTTATGAAATATTCGTTGACGTTGTTTATAGATGTTATGGGGTCATTGACATTTATTAATTCACCTGGGGAGTCCTTTGTTTTGGCAGTATATGTAATTTCTTTTATAGCTTTCCAAAGTTCCTTGCTGGTTCCATTTGCCTTCCGCAGCTGAAATCTGTTATATTCACCTTTACTGTTCCTCAACAAAGCAGTGCAATAATTTCTATACCTCTTGTAAGTAATTTCTAGTATTTCGTTGTTAGGTTCTTTTTTTAGTTTTCTGTAAAGATTATCTCGGTTTTTTAGACATTTCAAAATACCTGAAGTTATCCAAGGTTTTAGTAATCTTGTCCTTGAGGAGGTTTCGACAACTTTGGAGTTGTCTTTAATTAGGTTCTGAATCGTTTCAATGAAGAAGTCTGCTGCTAGATTGGCATCCTTTAATGTGTATAAATAATCGAAATTAACTTCTTTTAGGTCAGCAGACAAGCTGGTATGGTTTATCCGATTAGTCAGTTTCGCAGGTTTTAGCCTGTGCCGAATTGAAATGGAGAGAGCGACACTATTATCATCAGTAAGCGTTGTTGTATTTTCGGACATCTAACACAACGCCCTCTAGTCCCAAGCTAAGCAAAGCTTATGTTATGGGTACTAGACAACTGATTTAAATACATTTTTTTCTGTAAATACGTACATATTATGCATAGAAAACATCCAAACTCCGAAACAAATATTTGCAGATCATACAAACATTTGGTCCGACCTGGGAATCGAACCCGAGAACTCAAGCACAGAAGTTGCTTACGCTAACACCGCGCCACCGAGGCAGTCAATTAAATTGTTTGGCATAATAGTTTCTGATGTAACAATTTAATTTTTATTTTAAAATTGATTAAGTTTCAAGAATAACATTTATTTAAGCAGTTGTTATCAAACATAGTGGCGATCCATCAAGAAGTAAGTAATGTAGAAACAAAACTCACTATCCTCCATTTTTTATCCCTTCTTCTTCTTCTTCAAGTGCCTCTTTAACCTCGAAGGTTGGCCGTCAGCTTTCTGTACTCCTCCTTGTCGTTGGCCAGGCGAAACAGTTGTTCAACGGAGGTGGTACCGGTCCACTCCCGGATATTTCGTAGCCACGATTTTTTTCTTTTTTTTTTCATCCCTAACGTATTCTAAAGAATTACCTTTATCACAGAAATCAAGGTAAACTTCTTCAATAACTATAAATTCTCAAAATTAAAAAAAAACCCCAGACATAGTAACCCGAGTTCCCTTTAAAAAGTAAAAAACACGTTATGCGCTTTCATTTGAGACCCCACTCGATGATATTTTTGCAGACTTTCGGTTACTCTTCCCCACTTTCACCCCCATAACTTTTAAACGGCTCTACCGATTTTCATGAAACATGTCTAAGAACACTCGCACGTAACTCACCTTTCATACAAAAAAAACTAAATTGGAATCGCTTCATCCGTTCGGGAGCTACGGTGCCACAGACAGACAGATAGACACGTGAAACTTATAACACCCCTCTTTTTGGTCGGGGGTTAAAAAGCTTCTCTAACAGTGTAAGGCGAGTGCACATCCACATTTTCCACTCTCCATAAACTTTAATGCAACTAATTTTAATACCTTGGTTAAACGAAGATAGTCATCAAAATGTAATGGTTAAATTATATTAACGTGAAAACTATCAATACATATAATAAAATCGTAACTGGTTGCTGTCTGTACATGGAAGATTTAAAAAAAAAACTATTATGAACGCAAGAGAATCCAAAACAATGATTTTTAGATTTTTTGTCTGTTTGCCTGTACGTTTGTGCACGCTAATCTCAGAAACGGCTTAACCGATTTGAATGCGGTTTTCACTAATGCGTTGCGGGTTGTTTCACGTAACATTTAGTGTTTGTTTCATTTCCATCATTTGTTAATTGAAAAAGTAATATCAGTTCAAAGAATCACCGCGATAACCGACATATACGCGGGCGGAGCCGCAGGCAAAAGCTAGTTTTTACTATGTTTACATATTAGCATAAAGTTATCGATATACGAAGTCATTTGAAACAATGTTGTTTTAATACACAATAGTTTACCCACAAATGACCTGTTACCGACAGTCAACATTGTTGACAAAATTGACATTCTTCATAAATACGGGTATAATAAATTAATAAATATTTTCGGACATCTAACACACGACGCCATCTAGTCTCAAACTAAGCAGAGCTTGTAATATGGGTACTAGACAACTGATATAAATACATGTTTACTTTTTTTGTTGTAAATACCTACATATTTTACATAGAAATCACCTAAACTCCGAAACAAATATTTGCAGATCACACTAACATTTAGTCCAACCCGGGAATCGAATCTAAACCTCATGCACAACAGCCGCATACGCTACCAATGCGCCAACCAGGCATTTGAATAATCTCTAATCTAATAGATATTTATGGGAATATTCATATTTTTTTGAGAAAACCAGTTTTTTTTTATCTAATTTTATTTAGGGGCTTTTAGTCACACATAAGACCATGTCAACCCCATCGTACCCTAAATTTACAATGTATTCATATCTAACTTATACTATACCTTAAAAGTAAAAATATACTTGTTTGCAAAACACTGCAATACAGACTATATTTCGAAGAGTTTATACACTAACAACGCTGCTTCTGACAGAAGCTTTGATAATATACTTTGGAACATGCCAACATCTACAATATTTATCTTAAGCCTACTTACCCAAGTCTCCCTATCAGCCCTAGTTTTAACACATTCGTCACAATTTGGGCTTGTACTTATACCCTTAAAATGTCGAAACTTATTCAGTGGAACGTGTCCAGATCGTAGCCTATGAGCTATTACGGTGTATTTCCTACTAAGAGTTTTGTTGGCAAACCATGGAACACGAGGAGGTTCACATTGAATTGTTCTATACCAGATTCCTTTTTCTAGCAATATTTCGTCAAAATATTGTTTCCAATTGTTCTGACACATAATTTTAAATTAAGGTAAAATTTCAAAATAACTTGGAGTGTCATTGATTTCTAAACCATCCGAAATAGCTTTCTTTGCCAATCGATCCGCCTCCTCATTCCCTGATAAGCCAACATGTGACGGAACCCATTGCAATACCAAACCATTATCAGCAATGGTTGTGAATGCATGAATTTGTTTTAAAATAGTATAAGCTATCGAAACACCTCTGAATCCAGAGCCGCATCGAGCTTTATGTTGGAGAGCACTCCTGCTATCGACAAAAACAACACATCTCTCACCATTACCATTTCTGCCGTACCATTTAAGGGCTTCTGATATTGCTACAAGCTCCGCCGTCAAACTATGATTTTCATATTCAGTCTAACAAAGACGAAGTTGCGTGGGTCAGATAGTTAAAAGGAGCAGTATTTTAGAGTCGGTCCGAGCCTATTGAGATGTATGTCAAGACTTGTACTTATCGACTTATACAGTGATACCAGTCTCAGTCAGTCATAAGCGTTGAATCTGTCTGTGGCATCCTATTAAAATACCACAAACACGAAATTTTGTCTGGATGAGTTTTTATATTCATAATATATGATCCTGCCAAAGTGCCTGCCTGCCATACTCATTGCTAATGCAGACAATGCAACAATGCTGCACGGTGACCCACACTATGGCGGCCTATTGAGATGCTTCTGCATCATTGGATGGATGTGTGTTACTGTTAGAAATTTAACGTCATTGTAATGGCAACATTTTTGATTGTCATTTTTCTTGTTGACGTTTTGACGTTGACAGTAGATAGTACGTTGAGACGCTTGGAACGGTCAAGCAAGGCTTCGTTGAAAAAGTGCCGTTTTTTTGTAATTTAGCCAATTGTCGATATGACTCGGTCCCTTTAGTGGTTTACCGTTATGAGTGGTCTGGTTTGGACTCGCGAGTTTTAGTAGTCACGTTCAAATAGGCGCGATCCGCGATAGCTAAATACGAGTGTATTGTAATTCGAATACCTTGGAGGTTGTACAGCACTTTGGAGCATGTATATGTGAACGCGGCAAGACAAACGGCAGTGGGGTACCCCATCAACGGCCGACGAGATCAAGGACATCACGCAACTCCAGTAAGTGCTTGATGCATTAGTTTACAATAAGAACACGGTGAAACAGCCGTCAGTTCAATGCTCTTGCTTGTGAACTAGTTTAGCGATTGAATGACTTACTCATGGGCCTAAGACGTTGCAAATGTCACAAGGTGATCGCTGCATTGGCGAGAGAATTGAACAGTTACATAATCACGTCTGTTACTCAGTCACGACAAAGTGACTGAATGCATTTGGATGTTATTTAGCATATAGATTATATTATAGCCTGATATAGCACACTGGTTACCTTTTATCAGAAAATAATTGATTGATTGAAATAGATAGTAATAACTAATTTATATTTATATATTATATTTAATGAAAAATAAACTTTATATATAAGAATAAGGTTTGAGATATTACATTTTATGTCTGTCTGTTTCTTCTCGCTAATCTCTGGAATGGCTGGACCGATATTGACATGACATTCCCTAGCATCTGCTAGGGAATATCATAAGCTATCGCTTATGATATAAGGAGTAACTTATGCGATTTTTATTTTAGACTAGCTTCACCCCGCGATCTTACTCGCGGTTTTGTTGTAAAGGTACAATAATAACCGCGGGTAACATCGCAGGGTGTAGCTAGTCATGCCAATAAAACCAACGAAAGATTTGCTCATCACTGGTTTTCTGTGTAGCCGTGGATCACTCATACTGAACCGGATTGATAGTTCCATTTAAAAATTGGTTGTCTGTAAAGTCGGTTAACGGACGGTAGTTTAACATGACAACGCGCAACGTCATAACAAAACACAGATGAAATACTGAGAGATAAATGCGCAAACTCCGCATCTATCTCTTATACAACGATGTACAATGAGCGTAACGGGACAATGAGCGCAACAGCACAATGAGTCATCCTTTTTCGTGCATGCAGCCGGCGTTCATCAATTTATTAGACGTTGTCACGTCAAAAACGATGTAGATACTGTTTGACACATGTGTGACACTTTTGAGATTTTCCAGGAACCATTATTTGATCAAAGTTGCCGCGTCGTAAACTTGCGGTGAATTCTCGATGTACACACGTAAATAAACTCGCATTTCCTTTATAATTACCAAAAACAAGTTATAAAAACTAAACAATTTAGCTTTATTGGCTACCTAGAACGCCATTATACGTACTCAAAAATCTCTAGAACTAAATTGTTCTCATTTCACATCAAATAAGTTACGGGGAAGAGATGCGCAGACGCACATTGCAATTACGTACCTTAATAGTACTGGGAGCGTGTATGGTGAAACACACAATATTTCATTGTAACGCTTCCCTGCAGTTAGTCGCAATGGGTATACCTTAACGATAATTGGCCAACACTTAGCTGCTGGGGTTCTGCAGGAATGTGTAGATTCTGAGAAAAGTGTATTTATGCACGAATGGATCTTTATCCATTAGTTTGCGAATTTTGCTGCATAGTCCTTTGACTATGTAGCAAAATTCGAACCAAAAGCAGCTAGAGTATCAAAAAAATCCAATCCAATCTACGATAACCAAAATTTCCGGCAACAAATAGGTATTTGCTGAATTGTTCGAGCTATTGTTCACACTTCCCAAATCATCTTTATAAACAATACTTACTTCCCATTACAAACCCTTTTTTATTTTCCTTTCTATTTCTAAATTCCAGCTTTCTTTAATTGTCGAAGATGCTCATTGTTGGCAATAAAATTGTCCTCTTTAACATAAGTCAGAGTGCGTTGTAGTAAGAAAATTGTAAATATTTAGCATTTTTTTTCTCTTCTTAAGACAACTACCGCATTAGGAATAGACATCCTGTGTCGTGGGGCACTTTACAAACATATATGAAACGGACACAAAGAACACTGAGACTCAGAACAACAATTTGTGGATCACGCAAAGTAATCTTTTGCATTTCCACTCAGGAACAGAGCTATGAGTGTTATAAGTGTGTAAGTCTTAAAAAAATTCATCATTATCCCTATCACCAGCCTTAAATAGTCTGCTACTGGACAGAGGTCTCTCCTCACCCATCGAGAAAGAAGGTTTTACCCTACAATACCACGCTGGCCAGACGCCTGTTTCAAGTTTTCCTTCTATAATAATACTGTTTTCTTGCATAGTTTGCTCCCTTAGTCCTCTCGTGGACGACAAGTTTTCTTAATCGTGCGGCGTCTTAGCCATACGGTTTAGAAAACGTGCAAGCATGTACATGGCAGGGAAAAGCTCCATTCCAGAGTAGTCTTAACCGATTTGAAGTGAGCACAGTCTTTTCTGCCGCCAAACTACAATGTCCTTGCCGTGGATCATTATAAGAAATAGATTATCCTTGCGTACGATAGTATAGAAAACTCAAAAAAGAAAACAAAAAGTAGGTTTTGGATACATCCTATTTTACAAAATCGAAAAGAATTTGGTGCATTTCATACTCTTGTTAAAAATCAACTGAGAGGGAAGATGTAGACCAGTTTTACAATTATTTTAGAATGCAGAACACGATATTCGATAAATTGCTTCAAAAACGTACCGTGCGTAGACGCGGCCAATTAACCGTAGATTTTTATGCCAAAAAACCGTGTGTGTACAAGCGGCCTTAGTCGGCTCTTACGACCATAGAGTTATTATAGATAGAGAGATAAGACATACGGCTGACAGTAAGCGAAAATGTCCAACGGTTAGAAAGAGACACTCACGGAATGACTTACGATATATACTGAATGACGTTTAAAAAAATAAAAAGTACAAAAATGTTGAGGTGTCGACCTTCACACTCAAGTGTAAATAATTTATTTTTTCACACCACAAATTCGCTTAAAGGTGCAGTTTTTATTCTTCTTCAACTCAATTAGACATAGGGTCATAAATTGTCACGTCAATATTATTGACATGAAAAGGTCACTTTTGACATAACAGCAATATCTCTATCAACTTTGGGCAATATTGTAGAAAAATTGTCAATAATTTTACTTCATTTTCGTAATACATTTTATGTAATTATGTGATGGCAGGTTGGTATTAAATTGTACACTCGTTGCCAACAAATTTATAAAGCTCATGAATATAGATGGTCAGACAAGACATAAGGCTACTTTCTTTGTCTTGCAGGGTTATCACTACAAGGTTTTATAATGCTAATAAAAATATATAAAATATAAATAGAGTAGGCAAAAATAATTCAAAATAACCTATTAATTGCATTTAGATTTTTCAACAAAGCATAGATCTTTTTATACAATTAGAACAAAATTTCTTCAAACAACACATCACTGAGAGTGCATTAAGTGTTTCCCCTCAAATAATTTTTGCGTCTCTTTTCCGCTTTTCTTTTTTAACATAGTACATTCTTGTAGTAAGATGATTTTTGCAGACTACACTGAGAAGAATCTTTAAATTTTTATGAGGAAGAAATATAAAGCCGTGTTGGCCTTAAACACTTATTACAATGATAAAATCTGTCATAAAAATACATTTCTAAAAGTTTTTAAAACAATTTTTAAGTGAAAACTTCTTTAGCCGTGCTGAGCACTTTTTGGTAGGCGAAAATCTTATTTCGCGTCACCGCGTCACCGGCATGCCGACGTCACAAAACTTATGTGGCCGCGTTGAGCACTTTTTGGTAGGGGAAGATAATATGGGTTCGCGTCACAACATGCTAATGTTTGATATTGATAATTTTAATTTAAACATTAATTATACAAATAACATTCTTAGTTATAAGTTTTCACTTCTATAGACCTTATGACTGCCATTTTTTTTTCTTGGTAGCTTAGCTATTTTTACATCAAAGAAGTAAAGGCACATGCACAAATTAACTCGTGTTGACAACCCTAAGTATTTCATAAAAATACACCATCAAATGAACAGACAAGGTGTTCGCAGACTTCCATACGAATGAATTCCCGATTAACTGTTTTATTACAACAGTGATTATCTAGAACTTTCGATCAATTTTATTTACTCAGGCATCTTGTAAACGAATATCGAATCAATTACTATCCTCAGTATGTGAAAATATTTCAGATGGCGAATAGATAATTTTAATTGGATACAATTTATATGAGTCGTGTTTATTGTCCAAGCACATTCCCTCTTATTGTAAGCGGTAATCGTACCTAAAGAAACCTTGCACATTATATCGTTAAAAACTTGTATTTTTAACCGACTTCCAAAAGGAGGAGGTTCCCAATTTCATCGGATTTTTTTTAATTTATTTTTTATGTATGTACTTAGATTACTCCGTCAATTGTGGACCGATTTTGAAAAATCTTTTTGTATTCGAAAGGGTATGCATCTGATGATGGGATCCTAAGGAAATCGAAGGAAACCCTCAAATTTACGTTAGCGCCTGCAATGAAGTTACGAGCAATTGTCTGCATGCCTTCATATTCTGTAGACATCATTAAATTTTAAATGAAATGATGATGAGAGACTTGAGAAAGACTATAAAGCGAAAAAAAAAAAACTTCGTTTAATAAAACCGACTTCAAAAACTAAAAAGTATAAAATAACTTCATTTGTATGTGCTACCTATTCATAGGTTTGAAGTCGGTGCCAAGCCAAAATGTAATAGTAGGTACCGCACTCGCCGCGCGTGACCTTGAGCGGGATAGCTGCTCTTCGCGTTGAACAAAACAACCGAAGCGTCGTTGACGTTCGTCTCGAAATATAGCTAGTGTGGTACCTACTATTCCATTGGCTTGGCACTGACTTCAAACCTATGAATAGGTAGCATACAAATGAAGTTATTTTATACTTTTTAGTTTTTGAAGTCGGTTTTTTTAATCGAAGTTTTTTTTTTATTAACATATCATGTAAACATTTATTAAGCCATTCATAGATTTCCTTTTTTCTGCAATAATCTGTGAGTACCAAATAAGCAACACACTAAGGTAAGGGGCTAAGAAGTTATCGTCGGAGGCAATCTATTTGCCGTTACGACGGACGGGCACTGACTATCAACATCTTGGAATCCTGTCGTCAAAGTGTGCAGACGTGGTAAGTATAGTGTATAGAAGTACTGACAGTATAAACAATCAACGTGGCCAAGTGTGACTAGTATTGTATCGCTATAGAACAAAAAACTGTCACAAAAATAAAAAAATAAACGAGGGTTCCGTACAAACCTGTAGGTATATAAGTATACTTTTCGCAATTTTTCCTTTATCTGTGCTATAAGACGTTGCTGCGTACCAAATTTCAAGATTCTGAGTTCACGGGTAGGTTCACTGTAGGTTTTGATTCCCTTGCGAGTGTAAACAACTTTATCTTTTGATTGCGTTGGCTTAGAAGTTTGATTTTTTCACAGCTCCAAGGGACAATAAACCTGACTATTTGATATAAATTTCAGCTTGATACCTCCACGCATTCCTGAGAAGAAAAAGGTCTTGACAGATAGATGGACAACAACGTGATCCTATAAGGGTTCCGTCTTTTCCTTTTGAGATACGGAACCCTAAAAACAGCTGTATGTTGTTTATACCATAAAGTTCTCCAGCAAGAATAACTACAATTTTAGGTAAAGTTGGTTGCTAGAAGGAGATCAATCCCCGTAACAATTACCTATTTAAATAGAATAACAGAAGGGAAGCGCAAGTCCCAAACACCGTTTTTTCATTAATCAACCATTCAATTTATTGCCACTCTAAGCTCGGTTAACCAGAATACCGCACTATTCCTACTCCAATTGTCGCTCTTGGTCAATCTTATCCAATAATAATCAATTTCGTCATTTCAAAATAATCTAAAGCATTAAAGAACTCTCTGCCTTTGGTTTGTTTCACCACACCTACCTCACCAGTTGGGAGTAGAAATTTCTCTAAAAAAGAGAATTTCCACGGTGACAACTTTTCTTGTTTTTTACGACATGAATTCCTCCTGGTTTGACTTTTAAACAATAAACGGAATTGCATATATCTTTATATGGTATTTTTAAAAGCATTCACTTATTTTAAAATATTATCACAAAATGTAAGTTCAATTATCGACGTCAAGAAATAAAATAAAAAGAGCAATGGTACCACAAATATAAATTGTACTTGCATTCACACAACAAATTCTTTAGTCAGAAGATAAATTAAGTTAAAATACAGTGCTATTTTAAATGTGTCTTGAGTCTTGATCAACATAGAATAGTATTATTTCATCGTTATATAAGTTTCCGCACGTACATTCGATCAGTCAGTCAGGCAGGTGCGCGCGAGACCGATCACAATATATTCGAATTAAAAAAGCCTATGTCCATCGCATATATAATGAACGTTCCACTTTAAACCGACACAATAGAGTTCTCATTTGTTTGTGGTTGATTAGAAGCTTAATAAATTTATAAGGGTATTTGAATATTTTATCGACTATGCGCAGAGGCAATTGCATTAGCTACTGTCTTTGGCATATATGCGTAAAGAATGACAAACTGGTATAGTTTTGCACAACTGACACGCAGCACGAGGCTAGCAACCGCCTATTTAATTGTATTGTTTTATATAAACGTTTTTCCTTTTGATTTTAATCTACATATTATAGAAAAGAGAAACGACAAGAAAGAGCCTGGATTCTTTATTATTATTAACATTCTGATGAAGAAAGCCAAGGGTTTTGCACAAACCGTAATAGTGACCGGCAAATAACAAGTGTTAATTGCGGGGCAGAAAAGTATAGTATGGCATGATTGTGATTTTATATTATAAAGGTCACCGGATGGAAAAAAATAGATGGAATAAAATCACACTTTCTTCTAAGTGGATAAAGATTTTGACCGATTTACCGATTTGACTTTAATCAACATGTCTGTATATATCGAAGTTCTGTAGAAAGACCGTTGTAGACCTATAATTAATTTAAATTGTAATTAATTTAATTTGTAATTTATATTGAAACAAATAGATAGATACGCAGCAGCAAGCATAAGGGTCCGTTCACACAGACCAGCTCGGAGAGCAGATTTTTATCACATTGGAAACAGCGGTTTGAGTAATTGTAGTAAGGCTTATTGTTGCATGTGCACTTCTTTTGTCATCAAGAATGCTTGAACGCACTTAGTGTGAAATAATAAGAGGAGCCGACCGGCTCCGATAGCGTGCTCTTTGTCGCTCGCGCAGCCGATCGGCACTGATTCTCTTCCACAGCCGGTCTATGTGAAATAGTTGGCGGCTCCACTCCGGCTAATTCCAAGCATATACGATCCGGTCTGTGTGAAAAGAAAAATGCGAGCCGATTCTCTCCGAGCCGCTCTGTGTGAACGGACCCTAACGGGGTAAAAATAGTTTCAAATATATATTTTTACCTTCACTTATTTACTGTGAGTGAAGCTTGTAAAATACACATTAGGCAGTACTAACGATGAGTTCATTAGCCTTCTAGTGGGCCCTTAACATTCCACTACTGGTAACAGTATAGGCAATATCTATTGCTTTCAGTATTTTCTAATACCCAGTTAGCCTAGATATGTTCAAACTTACCTACAACTTTAATAAACTATTCAGTTGAGAGATACTGTATAACCAGTAGCAGGTAGTAGAAAATTATGATTGTGTTTTTGTCATTAAACTTATGGTTTCTCGATAGAGAGTCGATTGTAAGTATTTATAGTGTGGCAGAGGTTGTTATCGAGGTATTGAAAGGGACGTTATACACTTCAGGGATACGCCTAAAAGTAGAACTATAAACAAGTTAATGGATAGATATAACTAACAATCTGAATGATTATTTAAACATTTATTTTATACTAGCTGAACCACGCAATCGCATTTACGTCTCCTATTGCTCGTAGCGTAGAAATTTTCCCCCGTTTTTGTAACATTCTTCATTGGTGCTCCGCTCTTATTGGTTTTAGCGTGATGATATATAACCTATAGCCTTCCTCGATAAATGGGATATCTAACACTGAAAGAATTTTTCAAATTGGACCAGTAGTTCCTGAGATTAGCGCGTTCAAACAAACAAACAAACTCTTCAGCTTTATATATTAAGTATAGATGTATTTATTATATCTTCTAAGATCTAATACTCATTTATTCAACAACACATTTATTTGGATAAAGACTAAAGGTATTATGTTGATAAAAACTCTTTTGCAAATAACTCATTATTAGGTACCAACTCTTAGCGTCTTATACTTGTGATAACTTCTAAACGAAATGTCCGATTGGGATGAGACAAAAAGTATTTTACTTCTACATAAATACCCTTGATAACATAATGCTTAATTTGGATAAGGATTAATATTACGATAAATATTTAACGTAGTTTCTTTCTTCAGACTATTTAATAAATTTTTTGAACACAAAAGCGGTTATTGTGACTAAACCATGATAGTTAGATATATGCTCTCGCGGACTTTTTTATAGATCTTAATGGGACCTACAAACCTTACGGGTTTAAACATTATTTCAGGGTACATTATTTTACTCTATTGTCAATAGTTATTGCAGCGCACGCAAAAATAGGTTTTCGATTTCACACCTTGGGTTACAAAATATCAATTTTCTTACGGATCCCTAATTTTTTTTTAAATAAAATATAGCCTATAGCCTTCCTCGATAAATAGACTATCCAACACTGAAAGAATTTTTCAAATCCGAACACGTTCCTGAGATTAGCGCGTTCAAACAAACAAGCAAACAAACTCTGCAGCTTTATAATATTAGTATAGATGTAAAGTAAATATGGTAAATATGGAGTAAATTGACTTTAGCTATTCGTAAATAAACGGTTGCTGTGGACTAATAAATATTGATTATCATTATTATATTGCTAATAAACTTATTATATATATATATCATTATTATATTGCAAAGAAAATCAAAGGTAGTAGAGCCACGCTGATTTCATCACGAACGGGCCGGTTCGACAGGAGCGGTACTACCCTCTTACAGAAAATCACCGTAAAATGACAGCGTTCATGCTGTTTTGTTTCGTTGGTGAGTGCGAGACCGGAGGCCCAATGATGCAGAAGCATCACTAGGCCGCCATGGTGTGGTTTACGTCTAGTGGTTTAAGCGGTTGCTACGCCTCTTTCTATTGCCTTAAGTATTGTGGGTTTAATTAAACCCCACATGGGATAGCAATTTGTGTGCTCCACAAATTGTTGTTCTGGGTCTTGGTGTTCTTTGTGTCCGGTTCATGTATGTTTGTTAAGTCTCCTAATGAGGGAGTTGTCTTTTAAATAAAACAAAAAAAGAAGAAGGTGTATATATGTAGCGTATGAAAATTTGACCTCAAACGGTACAGAATTTTTCGAATTTTTGTATCGACAAAAAACCTACGTAACATTATATATGAATATGAAGATAGGTTATGTATTTCTCTCTGTTGCATTTTTCTTGTACATTACTTGCTAGACTCCAGCGCAGAGGTGATTTAGAACATGGCAACCCTGAGTGCAGTTAATTTTAATGTCCGTCTATTGCAACTTATCGATTCGCAACGGTAAGCAGCCTGGTGGCCGAGGAATTAACTGTTTCTAAGACAATAAATAATTGTTTGCATTATCGCCCGTAATGGCGGCCCTCTAGCAGTGTATACGGTTCTTAAGTAGTACTATTAAGAGTTTAAGACCAGGATGAATACTATGATGAGCGAAAATTAGTGAAACCGTTTAGTACCTGCAACCTTGTTTTTTTTTTAAATACAGCTGAATTAAAAACCTGATTTTTTGCAGTCGGTTGAATCGAAGAAGAGACTTCTATTCTTCTGTTTATTTAAGATTATTTATTTTTAATATTTTGATTCAAATTATATGTAAAAAAGAGAGTTAAAATTTATAGTTTTTGATATTACTTATAGATAGTATTATTGAAATTCAGGTGATAGATTGCACCCAACCACTTTAGTTTCGCAATTCTCCGGGCAATGTCAGCTTTGGTTCTTCTGCAGATATACTCATTCCTGATTCGATCACGCAAAGAAACTCCGAGCATTGCCCTCTCTTTGCGTAACTTTGAGCCTTCATATAGAGCCCATTCTGAGGTGTCTCAGTTACCTACTATATCAGAAACACTACAAAAATCCTTACTTAGATAGGTAAAATTAACATTAAATTGAAATGTTCGTACAAATAATAGCAATAGCGAATAGAAAATATCACCATCCACATCTTGCAGGTTATATAAGGTTAAAATATTCAATAAATCGTTAATTCATTTATACACATAAATGAGTTTCACACTCCCAGAATGACTGTAACAAGTAACCTCTAAAACCTCATAAAGGCTTTCCAGAACATTATCTTCACAAGTCAGTACAGCCAGACGATGCAACTTGTGGCCTTTGATCCCGAGCTAACGAATCCTGGTGTTCAATGATTATTTGTTATAGAACGGTGTAATTTCGAAATTATACGATTAGAAGGTATCTACGCTGGAGAATCATTATTGCGAGTGTGTAAATAAACTTATTGTAAACGCATCAACATTGAATCTTCCGTTGTAACATGTTGAGGTGCAATAACAAGTTTACGATTCAAAGAAAAACGTAAAAGCGATAAAATTATATAGTTTGTAACTATATAAATAGGCCTACTAATCTTCAAACTATATACGACTATATGTGCCATAAAGTGATTAATTATTAATTATATAGCCTTAAAAAGAAACAAATTGGCTGCCATAGTGTAATACTCCAAGCTTGGAGATATTGCTTGCTCCTCACCAAGTGATTTCCATGCAAATTGAATGTCACGGGCTCAAAATTTATGTTAATTTTACCATAAAAATACCCACACACGAATACAAATCGGCAATAAATAGTAAATATCCCAAGCAGGTGGACAAAGGCATAAATATTGTATTATCAGTATTTCTGTGTACATAACGATCTATAGCTTTCATTTGTTGGATGCAGTTTTATATGTTAGGGAATCGAGCCCGAAACCTCGCGGTTAAAGTTCATCTTTATGACTCTTGGCAAGTGATTTGAAATATGTACAATAACACAAAATTGCGTGGGACTGTGTGATAGATTTATTGTATCTCATTTTGTGAGATGCCTTTAAGTTGTTAATTTATAGATGTTGTTTCGAGAAAGTTTGTAGCTTTTGAGAAAAGTGATCGACTTGTAGCCTACTTATTACATACATTTTATTTACATATATTAAAACTATTTACAGCATTTAATATTATTTATACACACATATTTTATATACATATCATATACATTAAACATAAACATTTATAACAAGTATATGATTCTATTATTCATATTGTGTATTGGAAACGCTCCGTCGGCTCGCCACCAAAACCGGTTTCGTTGAATTCCTACAGAGACCCTGCGCTCGCGCCGCCGCCCGCGCCAGTCGATATCTGCCTTTGTCACGCGAAGCTCATGTCGCTCGCAGCTCGTTCGGTTGTACGTACTACTTACGCGGACGGATATAATATTGTAATTTGTGTTAATCTCTTGCTATCACTATCATCTTTCATACTCCTTCATTTCTATTTCTATGTACTTTGTGTCGCGTGTTGTGTGAACTATTTCTTATGTGTTGCTGTGCAAAATAAACTAACTTTCTTGTGCTACTTGCTTGTGCTTCATTTACAATCACACTTTCACCTCACGACCAACCATAACTGGTGACCCCGAACAGAACATACAATTAGTTAAGATGAGTGACAGCAGTGATTCGTTAAAATCAGTTAATTCAAAACCGGACGCCAATATCACCACGCGACGCACTCGCAAAGTGCGCGTTTCCACTGACCGCGAGGACAATGTCGTGCGAAAACAAAGGATTAAAGTGCCATCGTTTTCACCTGAGGATCCGGAGTTGTGGTTTGCACTTCTGGAAGGTCAATTCGAGAGTCAAGGTATCACCGATGACTATATTAAATTCACAAATGTTACAAACAATTTAGATCTACAATACGCCAAGGCAGTAAAGGACATTATTATTAGCCCGGCGTCAATGAACCGGTATGACAAAATAAAGACCGAGTTAGTGAAGCGACTTTCTGCTTCTCATGAAAAGAAAGTAAAACAGTTGCTCACTCATGAAGAACTCGGGGACAGAAAACCGTCTCAATTTCTCCGACACCTTCAAGACTTGGCCGGGCCTTCTGTACCCAATGACTTCATCAGATCCATATGGAGTAACCGCCTTCCTCACAACATCCAGACTGTGCTAGCGTCTCAACCCACTCATTCTTTAGAGCAACTGGCAGACCTAGCAGACCGCATTCAAGAACTAGCATCGCCATATACTGTGGCTGCCGCGTCTAGCAGTGGACACGGATCTCATCAATCGGATGAAATCGCGGAGCTTAAGAGGATGGTGCAGCACCTGACCATGAAGCTGGAAGAGCATACCCGTGTAGCCTGCTGTGCCGCCGACCGATCTAGATCTCGTGAGCCCCGACGTCGGTCATCATCACCACAGCGAAGCCGTTCCAGTTCCAGCTACCAGAAGTACCCTATCTGCTGGTACCATGCCAAGTTTGGACCACGGGCTCACACCTGCATCAAGCCCTGTGACTACTCCTCTTTTAAGGCGGTAAACAACAAGGACAGTCGCTAATGGCGACTGACGACTGTCCTTCGGCCTCAGGTCGCCTCTTCGTCACCGACCGCAGCACCAACGTCCGATTCTTGATAGACACTGGGAGCGATCTTTGTGTTTACCCCCGTTCTGCACTTCGGGAGCGTCGGTCCAAGGCGGATTTCCAGCTCAGCGCCGCAAATGGTTCTACAATAGAAACTTACGGCTTTATTGAGCTTACTTTAAATTTAGGTTTAAGGCGTAGTTTTATCTGGCGATTTACTGTGGCCAATGTTACTAAGCCAATAATAGGCGTTGATTTTTTGTGCTTTTACAATTTAATTGTGGATTGTCGCAACCAGCGCTTAATAGACAATACTACTAGCTTGTCTGCTTGTGCTTTTCTCGCTAAAACAAATATTTTTTCTGTAAAGGTTTCGACTGGCGACACGCGTTACCACGACATCTTAAGTAAGTTTCCTGAAATTACACGCCCTTCAGGCACACCGATGTTTCCAAAACACGACACTGTTCATTACATCAAAACTACACCTGGTCCTCCTATTTTTTGCACCCCCCGAAGACTGGCTCCTGACAAATTAAAAATTGCCAAACGGGAATTTGAGCTCATGCTTAATAACGGTACGGCGCGTCCTTCCGACAGCCCCTGGTCTTCTCCTCTTCACCTGGCGCCTAAGAAGGATAGTGGATGGAGGCCTTGTGGCGATTACCGGATGCTTAATGCACGGACAATACCAGACCGTTATCCACTCAGACACATACATGATTTTTCCCACGCTATAGCAGGTTGTCAAGTCTTCAGTACCATCGATCTGGTTAAAGCTTACAACCAGATCGCGGTCTTTGAGCCTGATATTCAGAAAACAGCCATTACCACGCCATTTGGCTTATTTGAATTTCCCTTCATGACCTTTGGCTTGAGGAATGCTGGACAAACATTCCAGCGATTTGTTGATGAGATGACGAGAGGACTCGACTTTGTATATCCCTACTGTGATGATTTTTTGGTGTTCTCCAAAGACCACGCACTCCACGAGACCCACCTTCACCAACTTTTCACTCGCATGAAGGAATATGGTATACTTGTTAACACCTCTAAGTGCGTTTTTGGGGCATCTGAAGTATCTTTCTTGGGATACCATATCTCTGCATCCGGCACCAAACCGCTGGGATCCAAGGTCCAAGCTATAAGGGAGTACCCAGTCCCCAAGACAGTTCGACAACTCAGACGATTCCTGGGGATGCTCAACTTTTATAGAAGATTTTTACCTCACTCAGCTGCAATACAAGCACCTTTAAACGCCCTTCTTTGTGGTTGCGTCAAGGCATCCCAAGCTGTTGACATATCTGGTGAGGCACTGTTGTCTTTCAACCAAAGTAAGGAGAGCTTAGCCAACGCTGCACTACTCGCTCACCCAGATTCTCAGGCCGAGCTCGCTCTGGTGACGGATGCGTCCGACCTGGCAATGGGTTCAGTTTTGCAGCAATTTAAGAATGGTATGTGGCAACCCCTAGCGTTCTTCTCTCGAAAGCTGAGCCCCTCCCAACAAAAACACTCACCTTACGACCGTGAGCTTTTGGCGATTTACGAAAGCATAAAATACTTTCGTCATATGCTAGAAGCGACGCATTTCGTAGTTTATACCGATCACAAGCCCCTTATTTATGCTTTCAGTGGAAGGAAGGATAACTGCTCGCCTCGACAGTTTCGCCACCTCGACTACATCTCGCAGTTCACGACTGACATTAGACACGTTAAGGGAAAGGACAATGTTGTCGCTGACCCTCTGTCACGTGTCGATGAGCTGCAGATGCCAGTCGATCTGGACGTCCTGGCTTCATCTCAAGCCTCGGATGATGAATTGGCTCAACTTTTGAGAGCAGAATCGTCTCTGCAACTGAAAAAGTTGAGCATTCCCAACTCTCAAACAGAGCTTTATTGTGACGTCAGCACTGCTTCCCTAAGGCCTTATGTGACAAAACCCTTTAGGAGACAAATTTTTACTAGTCTTCACAGCCTCAGTCACCCAGGCGCTAATGCGAGTGCTAAACTTGTGGCTGAGCGTTTTATTTGGCCTGGAGTGCGCAGAGATTGCCGTGAGTGGACTCGTCAATGTCTGGCTTGCCAACGTGCTAAGGTCCATCGACATACGTCTTCTCCTTTGGGCGTGTTCGATCTTCCTCGCACTCGATTTACATTTATCCACGTTGACATAATCGGCCCCCTCCCTGTGTCACAAGGCTATCGTTATTGCTTCACAGCGGTGGATCGTTTCACTCGCTGGCCAGAAGTTATCCCGATGGTTGACATCACAGCTGAGACAGTTGGGAAGGCACTTATATCCTGGATATCCAGATTTGGATGTCCCTCGGATATTGTCACCGATCGCGGTCGACAGTTTGAATCGTCACTTTTCCAGTCTCTTAAAAAAATGATTGGATTCAAACATCGAAAGACAACCGCGTATCACCCAGCCTGTAACGGGCTAGTGGAACGATTCCACCGCCAATTGAAAGCAGCAATAATGTGCCATGCCGATAGCAATTGGGTTGACGCTTTACCCTTGGTAATGTTAGGCATAAGGAGCGCTTTTAAGGATGACTTAAAATCATCACCGGCCGAATTAGTTTACGGAGAGCCGTTACGTTTACCTGGTGAATTTTTCCAGGCAACGGTTCCTGAGAATACCGATATATCGGACTTCACCACTCGTTTGTGGCATTTTGCATCGAAAATACGACCGGCACCAGCTGCACGTCACAGTAAGGACAAAATCTTTGTTCACAAAGATCTGAAGACATCCAGCCACGTATTTTTAAGGACCGATGCATTACGAGCTTCTTTACAGCCACCCTACTCCGGCCCTTATAAAGTCGTTGAACCAGGTGACAAAACTTTTAAAATTCTTGTAAAAGGGAAGATTGTCACGGTATCCATAGACCGCCTCAAACCGGCCTATACACTGGTTGATCCATCTCCCGATCCTATTTCTACTACCACTCACACCTTAAAGTCCGATCTTAGTTTCCTGCCAGATCCTGTATCCTCGGGACTGCCTATTCCTAATACTCCAACTCAGGAGGATGTTAGAAGAACGCGTTCGGGCCGTAAAGTCCACTTCCCCGATTTTTATCGCCCGTCGTGACGGTCTTGGGGGGGAGTGATGTAGCCTACTTATTACATACATTTTATTTACATATATTAAAACTATTTACAGCATTTAATATTATTTATACACACATATTTTATATACATATCATATACATTAAACATAAACATTTATAACAAGTATATGATTCTATTATTCATATTGTGTATTGGAAACGCTCCGTCGGCTCGCCACCAAAACCGGTTTCGTTGAATTCCTACAGAGACCCTGCGCTCGCGCCGCCGCCCGCGCCAGTCGATATCTGCCTTTGTCACGCGAAGCTCATGTCGCTCGCAGCTCGTTCGGTTGTACGTACTACTTACGCGGACGGATATAATATTGTAATTTGTGTTAATCTCTTGCTATCACTATCATCTTTCATACTCCTTCATTTCTATTTCTATGTACTTTGTGTCGCGTGTTGTGTGAACTATTTCTTATGTGTTGCTGTGCAAAATAAACTAACTTTCTTGTGCTACTTGCTTGTGCTTCATTTACAATCACACTTTCACCTCACGACCAACCATAGACTCAATACATTTCTTTAATATTTAATTTATTGATCATCGTCAATTTAAAAACATTTTATTTTGGGAAATATGGAGTGATAACAACAGAATCAATGTGGTCTTTTATGTTTAATGATCTCTTTTTCTGAATGGCCTAATAATTCTAATCTTTATATTCATCAATACGTAAACACAAACTTTTCGTCAAAAAGACCATGATAAAGTTATTTATACCAAAGAATTTCACCCATAAAATATAAAATGACTAGTTTTGCCCTCGACTGCGCCTGCATGTAAGTAGGTTATCGCGGTAAAGGTTAGACTCTAGATCTCAATGCCAAATTTTATTGAAATCCGTGAAGGAGTGTAGTAAAGAAAGCGTAACAGACAGAAGGATAGTTACTTTTGAATTCATAGTTTTTTTCTTTTTTTATGGAATTGGCCGGCAAACGAGCAGACGTATCGCCTGATGGTAAGCGATTACCACCGCCCATGGACACCCGCAACACTGAGGCGTCACAAGTGCGTTACCGGCCTTTGGGGGATGGGGGGGGGAGATAAGGGCAGGGGGGTTGGGCCTCTGGTATCCTCACTCACTCGGTGAAACACAGCGCAAGCACTATTTCACACCGGTTTTCTGTGAGGCCGTGGTATCACTCCGGTCGAACCGGCCCATTCATGCCGAAGCGTGGCTCTCCCACGGCAATACTAATATAAGTATAGTAATACTATAAGTATAATATAAGTAAGTAGGTAATAGTAATACTAGTATGAATATAACTAAACACATCTTTCACATAAGGCAGTTTGTACCTCCATCCAGGCAGTGCCTCTACCATAAGATTGCTTATAAACACATATTTCAAGATATATACATTAAAATATAAATTACTAGCTAACCTGGCAAACTTTGCTTTGCTATAAAAAAAAGGGTATAAAAATAGATGTTGGTCGATTCTCAGACCTACCCGATAAGCACACCAAATTTCATAAATATCGGTCCAGCCGTTTCAGAGGAGTATGGTAACTAACATTGTGACACGAGAATTTTATATATAAGATTTACCAGACCATCGTGCCCATCACACCTATATTTATCCCGAACAGGAATCGAACCATCTAGATAAACAGTCTAGTGGTTAACAATCACTACCCACTAGACCGAGTCATTATGTAGAGATTTGGCAGAATTGTATGTTAAGAGAAGTTAATTAAATCATTTTTCCTGATCAGTGCCTTCATGAGGAGACCAACTCAGAGACTCTCACGGAGACCGACTCAACCGTGGGAGAGCCACGCTTCGGCATGAATGGGCCGGCTCGACCGGAGTGATACCACGGCCTCACAGAAAACCGGTGTGAAATAGTGCTTGCGCTGTGTTTCACCGAGTGAGTGAGGATACCGGAGGCTTATACCCCAACCCCTTCCCCTATCTCACCCCCCCCCCCCATCCCCCAAAGGCCGGTAACGCACTTGTGACGCCTCTGGTGTTGCGGGTGTCCATGGGCGGCGGTAATCGCTTACCATCAGGCGATTCGTCTGCTCGTTTGCCGGTCTATTCCATAAAAAAAAAAAAAAAAATGAACATATCTGCATATCCTTTACACGAACAATACATAATGTCCACCCAGTCACAAACGTCTAAGTTGTGTGTGAACTTTAACCCAGCGGGTTAGTAACTCACAAATTTCCCGTGTGCTTAATGTACTTGGAGTATAACTTACATCTCTCTATCAATTGAAAGCACCTTTGAACTGGTATATTGTGAAGTCGCGGACAGAAATGAATGTTTAACACTTTTCATTGTACCGTTTGTGTTAGGGCTGTCAAAAGCAGCATTAAATCGGTGGATTAAATTAAGGATGCTGCTAAGGAAATTAAAATATGAATATGTGATAGTGAATGTAAAGATACAAATTCATTTGTGAAACTACATAAGTAACTTTTGACTATTTTATGTAAATATTAGAAAATATTAACTTTATTTAAGACTCAAAATTATATACGATCTAATATTTAAACGTCAAAAATTCAATACTTTAAGAACTTATACGTATACTTAGAAGCCGACGATCGAACCAAGTGTCGTGAAATTGGAGAGGACTATGTCCAGCAGTGGACTGCGATAGGCTAGCGATGAAGAACTTATACCTCTTGACCGAATTTTTGTCCAGTGCAGTTCATTTCATTTACCTTGATATCAAAAATATCGTATTATTTTAAAACGTATGATCCCAAAGAAAAGGGACTAATTGCCCTTTACAAAAAAAGATTTACTACGTTGGTAAAGACACCTGCCTAAAGCACATGTACTCTGTTTCTTTGCTCTACCTTAAGTCGATCGAAACAGAACTTGTGTGAACGTAAAAGATGCATTCTCATTGTTGCTGCTAGATATTTTTAACCGACTTCAAAAAAAGGAGGAGGTTCTCAATTCGACTGTTTTTTTTTTTTATGTTTGTTACCCCATAACTTTGAAAGCTGGTGTTTCACATGTGGTCCCATTTTAATTTGGTCCAGTTCTGACATGTCATCCGTGAGAAAATCATATAAATCTTCAATTTGCATTATGTATGTGCGCGGCAAATTGACGAATAACTCAATTCAATTCGGTCGTTCTTGAAGTCGGTTTTTTTTTGTTAAAATTTTATACTAAATTTTCTTTGCATCAGAATTCAAAATCGAATTTGATTCTAAATTTAGCACACAATTCGTCGAAAATATCAACAATCGATTTAACTGCCAAAATCTTTGTATCATTATGAATTGAACACGGAAAAATCTTCCTTTACATAAACAAACAATTGTTACGAAGTACGATGTCACGCATTACACACCGTACAAAATAAATCGACTCTGTCCAAACGTGATTGGAATATCATCAAAGGTCGAGGCTACACTTTGATTGAAGATAAAAATACACATACGAGAGGTAACAAAAAATAATGTAATATAATGTAACCAATAGGTCAATTGGTCAATAGGTGATTACGAGTATTTAGGTATTTTTTTTACTAATGTAATCTATACCAGAGATCGTTGTCGACGCATTATTTTTTTATGTATGGCCCGCCAAAGTGACTCTACTCTGCCTGATGGAAAGCATAAGCAAAATCCAAGAGTGGTGGTCACCATACTCATTGCGAATGCAGAAAATGCAGCATGGCGACCTAGTGAAGCTTCTGCATCTTTGCATTTGGGCCTCCGGTCTCGCACTCACCAACGAAACACGACAGCACGAACGCTGTCATTTTACGTTGATTTTCTGTGCGAGGGTAGTGGTAGTACCGCCCCGGTCGAGCCGGCCCGTTCGTGCCGAAATCAGCGTGGCTCTACTACCTTTATTTTTATTTTTAATGTTTATGCAAACATACAATGACCAAGATAATAGACCCTGCCTCAATGATATTATGTAAAAAAAAAAAAAAGTTTGTTTTAAAATATCATTGCCCTGCCTACTAAACCGTAAGGACGTGCGTTATACATAACCCACGTCCTCCCATAGATGTGTGATGAGTGGGACATAATTCCTGGTTAGGATAGAATAGAAAGTGACCTACAGAAATACTTATAACAACCTTATCCTTCTTCTCTCAATGCCGAAGATAGAAGTAACAGACATTATTTTCCTTCTTAAGAATGCTCTGTAGTTCTCACATGGCTTATTTCTAAAGATGTAAATTACAAATGGATGCACCACACAAGCTCAGCACGTACCTACCATTATTACTGTAACCCGCTATTTCATAGATAACCATGAGCTAAAACCATACTCGTAAGTGCATAGATTCATTAATAACTCTACAGCATGTAATTGCATTAGCGTCTAATCTGTAATTTATATTGAGTCCGGATATATATACTGGTCCACCTTAAGACGGTGACTGACTTACTTCATACCAAGTGTTACGACTGATCTCATTTATTTTAGCTTCAGGTTTTGTTTACACATGATTTTTGGTAGGAAAGTAGTTTTACCTATAGAAAATGGTGTTATACGAGTAGAAAGATTCATTTTCGTACGTGACCTGACATTCCAATCGACGCTGTGACTAAACAGTAGCATTATTCCTAATACTTTCAACTTTTTTGAAATTCAAAATTTAAACACATTCGAATATAGAACAGTTCCGAATTCAAAATTGCTGGGAAATATGGAAACGACAGAACAAAAAAGGCATGCCTAGTATTAGGGGCTAAATTGCCGAATATTGCCGAATGAAAATATTTACCCTTATTATTATCTATACATTGTTACCATCAATTCAGAAGTTCATTTACATTAGATGTACTGGACAACCTCACAATCTTCACTTATTTATAATACTAATATAGATTTATTGCTAAAATTAAACACTCCTAGCAAAGCCAATATATAACTTAAGAATTGAAGATATTGGAATGTAAACAGTAGTAACCAGTGCTCGTTTCCAACAAAAATACACACATCAAAAGTGTCTAGGGATCAACATATGTGTCTAGGGATCAACATATATTTTTGCAATAACTTTTCTCCTGATTGATATTAATTAAAATTTTCTTTAAGGATTCATCAAATAAAGTGTTTTCGTTTGTCACAGTAACGATAAACCAAGTCACCTTTGCATTAATTAAGAAATTTGCCATTTTCCTAATAAAAGGATTTTTGACATCTGAACCACTAACATTAAAGTTCGAAAAAAAGACTGAAATAACAGTTTTATTTAAAATTTTATTAGGTAACTTAAACAATTAATAATCCGTGTTTCTACCGCGAACACTAACACAAGAACATCGGTTTGGCATACTCAAAATGAGTTCATCCAAATCACGCTGTGGAATGGCCGCCCATGTTCGTTGCAACAACAAAAAAAGGTCTTCTTGCGACTGGATACCCTCCATATTCGGCAGAGCTCTTCTCTGTAGCATATCCCATGCATGCTCAATCGGGTTCAAGTCTGGTGACTGAGCAGGCCAGGGTCAAAGCCACATCTCAATCTCAAGAAATCCGCATAAAAATGCTTGATCGCTAGACACTTTTGATGTGTGTACTTTATTTAATATTCGATTAACATCAGTTTGGATGACAAACCACCACTGTATACTTTACTTGTCCTACGGCGCAAGTCAGACACCGCCTTAACACAATAGTTGTTGCCTCTGGCTTCCCTTGAGTTCAATTACATCGTGCACTTAATTTAAACAGGCGGCGTATTCAACTATAAGCAAGCTGTTTATTTAATTATTCTTCGCCGGAATATAACTTGATTAAGCAAGATAAAACATTCTGGCTTATGTTCTTGTCTTGTAAAAACAGACGCTTATAATGTTTTATCTAAATAATCTAAGGATAAAAACCCGACATAATAACCTGAGTTCCCTTTAAAAAGTAAATAACTATTAAACGACTCAATCGATTTTCATGAAACATGTCTAAGAACACTCGCACGTAAGTCACCTTTCATACAAAAAAAACTAAATTGAAATCGCTTCATCCGTTCGCGAGCTACGGTGCCACAGACAGACAGACATGTCAAAAAAGTGGGGGGTTAAAAATTACTCTAAAGATACGCATGTATTTTTATTTGATTCTTGTTTATGAAAAGGCTCCAATTTAATTCTTCTTATATCAAATTAATATAATTTTAGCGGTCTCAACCTTAACTGTTTGCCCTGAATAGATGTGGGTTTATTTATGGGAAATACTAACATTACTGTTAATAATGAAATGAAGAAGTATATTCGATCGCAATAGATCACGATATGTGATGGAAGGAGGTTTACACTCAAGGGTCGAGACAGGCTGAAATAAGGAGGAAGCAGAAAGTAACGAATTTTTTTTTCTGATTGATTGAATTCTCATCAAGCCATGATCGACTTCTTTATACTCGATTTTAAATACTTTAATTAAACGTTAACATTGCTCGCTCAGTTGACCCATTTGTTCATTTGTCTGCTATACCATAAAAACAATATCCTCATTATTTTGAAAATGCTAACGTGAATAACCTTTTCAATATTTTTGTCTCATTAAAATTCTAAATCTTTAAGGTAAGTTTCTCGGCTCGCTGTGCCACTACTTAAGAGATTGCTGATAGGGCAAGGCGTAAAGGACAGTACATTAAACATAACTTATGCCTGTATAGAACGTGAAGGCAGTGCTGTGACGTGGAGTTATGCGAGATGAGTGATAGCAAAACTTCTGTGGTGGTCATTAACGAATATAATATGCCATATTATGCTTTAAAATTACCCCTAACAAAATTGTATTTGACCAATGAAATCAGGACTGAAAAATCTAATCAGTATGTTTTAAGTGCCTTCATGAAGTGGTATACTGTGCGAGCGAATTCAATCTGTATTATTTTTTAATATTATGACTGATATGCCAGTGAATATTTCCTAATCCCAGCAATGGTATTGGTTTGCTCTAAGTCGAAAATAAGCACTATGACAAAGTGATCAAATCAATTGCATATTAATGAAAAATTACGTTTCAGCTATCAACGCTAGTTACTTTACTGTCTTATTTTCAATATATACATTGTTAGTTTAGAATTTTGTAAGTTTTAGGCGGCTTGCTTAGTGCCTAGAGCCTAGCGTGTCACCTAGCGAGCAACTTAGTAAAACGAACGTTCTAAAACGTTCGCGACCGGCCGCACTACGCGCTTAGCGCCTAGCTAGTCGCGCAGACTCGCTAGGCTCTAGGCGCTAAGCAAGCCGAGTGCCTGCGCGTTTGTAGCCTAACACAAACAAATATGTATTTATGAAGTTCTCAACCGGAACTTGTTTAAATGAGTGAATGGCGAATCGCATGCCACCTCACTAGATAAAGAAACCTAAATTTGGTAACTTCATACAAAATCAGACGTAAGAAGATGCGGGCAAATTTTGGAATTAAAGTGCAAGGATCTCAAGACCGGGATTAGGCAAACGAACAACAACTTAAGGAAGATGGCTGGCAGTCTGGCAGCGAACGGACGAGGACTGCTCCAAACTAGGATAGTCGCTCCTCGGGGAAGTTTTTCGTTCAGCGGTGGACGGCGATAAGCATTTGATGGTATACAGTATCACGGTGGTTACAATATACATCTAATTAGTTATACTAGTGATTGCCCAGTGGTCGAAATTCGACCTAATTCTTTCTTTCTTTGTCTTTTTTCCTCTTCCTTTCCTCTCCGTTCCTCCATATAAACTTTCTTTTGCTTTAGCCTTTTGTGTTCACTGCTGAATGAAGGCCTCCCCTAAATTCCCTTCGTTCATATAAACTATAACTGTGTCAAATTTTATACTATTTCCATTGCATAATTTTCGTAAAAAGGGTTACAAGGTTTTTTTTAATGGAATAGGCGGCAAACCAGCAGACGTATCGCCTGATGGTAAGCGATTACCGCCGCCCATAGACACCCGCAACACCAGAGGTGTCACAAATGAATTGCCAGCCTTTGGGGGATGGGGAGGGGGACGGTGGGAGGGGTTGGGGTATGGGCCTCCGGTATCCTCACTCTCTCGGTGAAACACAGCCGGCCCTTCATGCCGAAGCGTGGCTCTCCCACGGTTTATTATTAGTTACATACTATATCGTTATAAAAATAACTACAATTTATTCAAGTTCAGTAAATTCAATGAGAAACAGACTATAATTACGAAATCGGCTGAGTTTATATTTATTCTATTACTGTGAATAGTCGACATTGATTACCAATTCTAGTCAACCATTCATTCCAATTAGTGTGGTTTAAACTGTGTTTAGTAAATACATCAAATGTTTACATTTAACTTAATTTATTTGACCTAAATTCATGACATATCTAGAAAATTGTGGTGAATCTCGTCCATAAATTGTATGCTAACTATTTAGGTTCGTTTTGTGTTCGTGCACAGGAATAGTATAATTATACCGATTGACTTTAGTTACTTTGTAGCAGTTACCTAATTTCTATTTGTTGAACTACGATATGGTTAATTGTCTGTTTTGATTAGCAATTAATGACATTTCTATGTGTTCAACGTATAAAAGTCATAGTGTCTTGAGTTCTGGATATTGCCAAGTTTGTAGCTAGTCTATAGGGCACCTGGATGAAACTAATGGATCAGGCAGTATTGACGATAGTTCACTAAAGATGCACTATTGCGTGGTTTTCTTTTCTATATTATTTATCAATTGTAAAGACCTGTAAGTGAGAGAAAGCATTTTATTACCTACATTAAAATAAAACGCGCTGAGTATTGTCTGTTTTCTACACGCAACAATAAACATGTTCAAGTATGTATGCATATATATGTATATATGTGTGTTAAAAGTCATATATACACACGGCAAATAAAATAACTTTTCAGTAGAACGAAGTACCTGCAATTTCAGAAACTGTTAATGGAGATAAAATTTTAACAAAATAAAAACCGACTTCAAGGTTCGATTCGAAATGAAATGAAATGAAATGAAATCATTTATTCTGCAATTAGGTTACATGAACACTTTTGCAAGTTAAACTTTTTTTGAGCAGATGAGTTCGGCCTTTCCTAACTGGACTAGCCCTGAGAAGAAAGGACGAAACAAACTCAGGGATCACCGTCTCTTTTAAAGTCCAGACAATATGCAAAAGACATTATTTCAATAAAATAAATGCGATAATTACAATTTGAGTCACAATTACAATAATCAGTAAAGATAATAATTTAAAAAAAAATGACAACAATAGCAATAATTTAAAATGAATTTGTTTCAAACTATAAATTATCGTCACATCAAAATAAATTTAAACATTAAAAATAAACAGCATGTGCAGAATGGGCAGCTCAATCCCAGGCGGTTTTATCATCAAGATATTCTGCTATGGTGTAATACCCCTTTGCGGATAACTTAGATTTTATGGTATTCTTAAATTTCTTTAATGGCAAATTCCTAATATCAATAGGGAGTTTATTGTAAAAGCGTATACATTGACCCATGAACGAGTTGCCTACTCTGTGGAGACGAGTGACGTGAACACTAAGATTATGTTTGTTTCTGGTATTTACCGAATGAACATCACTGATTTTAGTAAACTTTGATATATTTTTTTGAACATAAACTAAATTTTCGTATATATATTGTGAAGATACAATCAGAATATTTATCTCTTTAAATTTGGAACGAAGAGAAACTCGAGGGCCTAATTTATAAATGGCTCGTACGGCGCGTTTTTGTAAAACAAATCGATTTCTCTTGGATGCCATATTCAGATCTTAGTGTCCTTATCATGGTACCACCGCTGCGATATCTCCTTTCCATTAAAAAAGAATCATCAAAATCGGTCCATAAACGACGAAGTTATCCGCGAACATACATAAAAAAAAATAAGAAATATACGGTCGAATTGAGAACCTCCTCCTTTTTTGAAGTCGGTTAAAAGTACACCTTAAATGTTGAAATATTTTGAAACCTGAATATTTTGCAAATGTATGAGTTAAACAACGAGCTTACTTGCAGTTCACACACATCGAAATATATAGTCCAACTAATGTTATAAACGTGAAAGTTTGTAAGTATGGATGGATGGATGGATGTTTGTTACTCTTTCACGCAAAAACTACTGAACGGATTTGGATGAAATTTTACATTAATATAGCTTATACATCAGAATAACACATAGGCTACTATTTACCGCGATAACCGACATATACGCGGGCGGGGCCGCGGGCAACAACTAGTTATATATACTTATCGGAAAAACACGCACGTGTAAACCTAACCAGGTATTTCATTTGCCGTGTATAAGTATGTTTATGTTTCTTTTATGCATAAATAGGTCATAAATATTGTTGTTATTTCCTCCACGTGGAAGACAATTATTTCCCTGTTAAATAACTTTGTAATTTATTCCGAGTCTTGTAATCTCTGTGGTTTCTACATTTTAATGTCGTAAAAACCGTCTAAGCATAGTAAGCAGTACAGTAGCACCGCAAAAATAAAGGAAATTTATCACAAATCCTATACAACGTCCGGCCAGTGGTATTGGGCCAGAATCTGCTTTCTTCTCAAAATCGTTATAAGGCCTTTGTCCAGCAGTGGACCTTTAAAGACTGTTGATATAATCAACATTTATATAGTTTAAAAGCTTTGTGTAAATACGACTAAGCTAAACAATTATATACTATATACTAGCTGACCTGGCGAACTTCATACCGCCTATTTACTTATCTGACTCAGGTTCCCGTCGCGGACAAAAAAAAACCTTTCCCGTTATCTTTTTAATTTTTCTTGTACACAAACCTTGTCCTAACAATAATGAACACATAAGAAATTATTTCATTTGATGCAGCCGATCGGAAGTTATGCGCGTACATACATTTCGGCGATTTATTTATATATATGTAGATTTTAATACAGCAAATGCTTAAATTGACGATTCTAAAATCTACTGATATCTATATCTAGTTTAGCCTAGCTTGCTTTCAAAGGTGTCCGTTCATTCAAGCTCACCTTGGAATGAAGAGCTGGCCATTCATATTGCATGTCACGGAAATCCGTGCTCAAATTCATTAATATTTCGCACCGACATGCGACACCGGTACACTCAATGATCCTTAGATAGTTTTGATTTAATTATGAATACTGCTTTAGTAAGTATGTCTGGGAACTATAAGTTGTGTGTCCTATTTAATAGTTGTTACCTTATTAAATTATGTTCTTAAAACAGTTACCTATACTCGTAGTAACATAGAATGGCTTTCGGTTCTTAATAAAAGCGAATGACAAAAAAGTTTACTGTTAAATTATAAAACCTAGGGCTCTTTTTAACCGACTTCAAAAAAGGAGGAGGTTATCAAATTCGACTGTATTTTTGACCGACTTCCAAAAAGGAGGAGGTTCTATGTTTTTTTATGTTTGTTAACTCATAACCTTCGACTGGGTGAAACGATTTTTATGATTCTTTTTAGGGTTCCGTCCCAAAGGCAAAAAACGGAACCCCTATAAATTCGTCATGTCTGTCTGTCTGTCTGTCCGTCCGTATGTCACAGCCACTTTATTCCGAAACTATAAGAACTATACTGTTGAAACTTGGTAAGTAGATGTATTCTGGGAACCGCATTAAGATTTTTACACAAAATAAAAAAACAAGAAATTTTGGGGGTCCCCATACTAAGAACTGAAACTCAAAAAAAATTTTTTCAACAAACACATACATCTATGGATAGGTCTTCAAAAATGATATTGAGGTTTCTAGTATCATTTTTTTCTAAACTGAATAGTTTGCGCGAGAGACACTTCCAAAGTGGTAAAATGTGTGTCCCCCCCCCTGTAACTTCTAAAATAAGAGAATGATAAAACTAAAAAAAATATATGATGTACATTACCATGCAAACTTCCAACGAAAATTAGTTTGAACGAGATCTAGTAAGTAGTTTTTTTTAATACGTCATAAATGGTAAACCGCAAAAAAAAAACACTATAATTAAAACATCGATCAAACAACGAACTACAAGAACATCAAGAACTTTTATATTATGTTACTTGCTGCTTCGGAACCCTTCATGGGCGAGTCCGATTCGCACTTGGCCGCTTTTTTTATTTGAAAGCTGGTGCTTCCCCCGCGGTCCCACCTCAACCTGAACCAGTTCGTGAAGTCGGTTTTTTTTTGTTAAAATTTGTGATTATTATGGAATATGTTATTTAACGCAATTTCCTAAATACATAAATATTAGTACAACTTACGGGGACGTTATTAGACTACTGCAAGCTTCTAGCAATTTATACTGCTAGAGTTATTAGGGATTTTTTTTAAACGACAAGTCTCCCACCAGCTGCCTGCTGCTGGTAAAAAATATGGGTGTTAAATACGCTCATGTATACCTATCTCTACAAGAATAAAAAAGGTAGAAGTGTATTATGTTATATATACAATTTATTAGAAAATGAATAACACAGCTTTCATCCGATTTTCCAAACACAATACGATACGAGTACAATTTACCACAAAATTGGGGGAAATATTTTACCTGGCCGCACATAATAATAATGCCTCTCTATACAGCGCGAATATTTCAATGAATATATTACACGTTGGTCTTGTACGTGCATTATTCACTAACGGGTCGTAATAAATGCTTATCGGCCATCTGTGCAAAACAATGGACTTGCGTGCCTGTCCGGAAAAACTTGACGCTTGGTCTATGGTTAGAGTTAGTAGGACCACAGATAATATACACTGGAGAATATATTTCTAAGGGCCATTACGGTCATTCTTAGATGCACTATACGAACTAAGTAAATATTTCATCCGTTATTTCTTTGTTTGAAGTAGCACAACATAATGACATTATGCTCATCTGATATACTGGGCGTCTCTAGCACAAAATCATTTGAGGTTCTGTGCAACTTAGAAATTATTCCACTATTTTATTTTTATGTTTAGGTACACCTGACCGGTTTCGCCTTATGACATCACTAGCTGTTGCCCGCGGCTTTGCTCGCGTGGAAGTTGATTATATGTATTTAATTAAAACTGTGTAGGTATCTATGAATACTGTGTTCATGTTTTTAAACGTATTTATTTATAATCAATAGTCCATTAAAATTGACTTTCATACACACTTTCGACCCTTATTTTAACCCCTTTAGGAATAGAATTCCCATAAATGCTGATATAAGTATTCATTTATTTGTAATCAAAAGCCTGAAGACAAAGTTTCAGGCTACTTAATTAAAGAATGACGGACTTCCAGTCTAGCCTTGGGATAGAATATCCAGAAACGCTTAAATACGTATTTCATCATCATCATCGCAGTCCACTGCTGGACATAGGCATCTCCAATTGCACGCCACTTGGTTCGATCCTCAGCTTCTCTCATCCAGCTCCTGCCACCCGTCTTGGGCAGATCATTATTCCACCTGGCCTGTGGACGTTCTAAGCTACGTTTGCCGAGACGCGGTCACCACTCACGAACCCGTTTACCCCAACCGTTATCAGTTCTGCGGCTAATATGGCCAGCCCACTGTCACTTCAACTTGCTTATCCTGTGGGCTATGTCAATGACCTTGGTTCTCTACCGGATTACCTCATTCTTGATGCGATCCCTTAGAGAAACGGTGAGCTTTTGTGATGAGAAAAATAAATCATTATTATTATTATAGCCCTCTCCATAGCACGCTGAGCGACTTTGAAATTGTGGACCAGTCGTGTCGTAAGTGTCCACGTTTCGGAACCGTATCTCATGACAGGTAAGACGTATTGATTGAAGACTTTCGTATTCAGGCACTGTGGGATCGACGGTGAAAAGACCCGACGAAGTTTCCCAAATGCTGCCCAACTCGGCTGAATTCTCCTGTTCACCTCGTCCTCGAAGTTGTTTCTACTTCACTGCAACGTCTGCCCAAGGTGTCACACATATTTTTGAACAACTTCGAGAACGGCACCGTGAACCACAACCGGTTCCAGTAGAACATGTAGTAAGTAGTCCAAAAGTCAGTAGCCAATAAAGTTGCATGTTTCCAACTTCAAGAATGACGGACTTGCAGAATAACGGACTTCCAGAATAACCTATGTACGAAATTTTAACCCCTATTTCACCCCCTCAGGGGTGGAATATCCAGAAACGCTTAAATATGTATCTACTCATTTTCAATCGGTCAAAACACAAATTTTCATGTTTCTCACTTAAAAAATGACGGATTTCCTTACAAACTTTCACCCCTTAGGGGTAGAATATCCAGAAACGCTTCAATACGTATCTACTCATTTTTAATCGGTAGCCCAAAACTAAATTGCAAGTTTCTCACTTAAAAAATGACTGACTTCATTACAAACTTCCAACCCCTATTTCACCCCTTTAGAAGCATAATATCCAAAAACTCCTAAATACGTATCTAATCATTTTTATTTAGTAGCCCAAAAACAAAGTTTCATATTTCTTATTTAAAAAATTACGGACTTCCATACAAACTTTCAACCCCTATTTTACCCCTTAGGGGTAGAATATCCAGAAACGCTTCAATACGTATCTACTCATTTTTAATCAGTAGCCAATAAAGTTGCATGTTTCCAACTTCAAGAATGACGGAATTGCACAATAACGGACTTCCAGAATAACCTATGTACGAAATTTTAACCCCTATTTCACCCCCTCAGGGGTGGAATATCCAGAAACGCTTAAATATGTATCTACTCATTTTTAATTAGCCAAAACACTAATTTTAAAAAATTACGAACTTTCATACAAACTTTCAACCCCTATTGCACCCCCTTAAGGGTGGAATTTCAAAAATTCCTTTCTTAGTGCTCACTTACGTTACATAAAGAACCTACATGCAAAATTTCAGGATTCTCAGCGGTTTGGGTTGTGCGTTGATCTCTGGGTATGTCAGTCAGTCAGTCACCTTACTCTTTTATATATATAGATTAAAGGTAAATGGCTATATAAAATCTTCACCTCTAAAACCTTACAACTGCGGGTACATGGAAATATCAGTGTGTCAGTGTAAGGAATTTTCCCCGAAAATAGGGAAATTGTATTTTGCAACTACCAACGCTATTTGTTACATTAGAAACTCGGAAAGTTACACAAAGTTAAAGTTATGCTATGAAATCTCTTCTTGATAATACAATCCCCATCCCCCGTCTAAACTTTTAGCCGGACGCCGAATGGCCTAAGATTCACTCCCTAAATGGATAAAAGATACCAGTCAACATCAAAATCAAAACCACATGTTGTTGAATTGAAAAAAGGAATTAAAATGAAGAGCCTCTAATGATCACCATGTTTTAGGACTGAGAGTAACTTATTTTTGTCAATTGAAAAACCCGATTTCAAAAGGTCATAACGGTTCTTTAATACTGAAACAGGCGATAGATGAATAGTTATATTAAGATTAATAAAAATGCCTTGCGAGGAGTTCTTCAGTATTATATCGAATCGTCATCCTCCTACGACAAAGGTAACAAAATTTAACATCCTGTTAAAAAGCACTTTACGGAAAACTAATAAAACGACAAATTCTGATAAAGCTGTAAACAGCAGACCAATTTAACAACATTGTTCAGTCCTCTCACCAATGCAACGATCACCTTTTGTAGGTTATAATGCTTGCAGGCCCATTAGTACAGGCATTAAATCGCTACTAGTCCACTGGCAAGAGAAATGAACCACGGCGATTCACCGTGTTCTTAATCTAAACTAAAATCATCAAGCACTTACTGGAGTTGTGTGGCTTCCTTGTTCTCGGCGTTCCAAGAGATCTCTTGGGTAGTTTCCTCTCTGCTTTGTCTTGGTACGTTCACACAAACATGCTCCAAAGTGCTGTATATCTTTCAAGGTATTCGAATTACAATAAACTCGTATTAGCTATCACGGATCACGCCCTTTTGAACGCGCCTACAAAAACTCGCGAGTCCTAACCAGACCAATCATAACGGTGACCGACGAAGACCGAGTCTTGGGAAATTAGCTTAATATCAATTCAATTCGCTTAAACCGACAATCAAATGCGAAAAACGTGTTCGGCCGGGAAGCGTCTCAATAGTACTTAACCTCAAACGTCAAACAAGAAAAAAGTGACAATCAAAAATGTTGCCATTATAATGACGTTCGAAATCTAACAAACATAATTGCCTTCATTACAGTACCTTACTTTGATGACTGTAACTATGTTGATGAAAGAGGTTGATAGTGTACTTACAACAATGTTGAATCTTAAATACTAATTTTGAAGAAGTAATTATATTTTATGTTTCATTAATATTATTGCATGAGAAGTGATCACTTTCTTGCTATAAAACTTGTCGATGACCAAACACGTAGGCGTTTGTGGCGATCTTTCCAATAGACACTTAAAATAATTATGCAGTGCAGGTTGTCGTAATTAATCGAATGGAAGCTAGAAATATGAACTTAAGTACTTGATTGCTGAATAATTGTGCTTCGTTGGTGAAAAATGACTCGATGTTGTTAAGATTTATTTCAAATAAATGAGTATGACTTTGTTCCGAGCTGCAGTCGGTGTAAAATGATAAATCATACTTATAACGGAAATGGACATAAATAGGGTAATTCATTTAATATATATGAATAATCAATGTTAGTTTATTCGTGTTACATGTAACACCCGGCCGTCTGATACGAAACTAGGAAGAGCCTGTACTATGGTAATAATACTGCTGATAAAGATGAATATATATATATATGATATATATTTCTGAATATATACATATTATAGATAAAATACACCCACACACAAAACATCATGAACTATGGTAGCCGTACACCAGCTTATTTATATGTCTCAGTTCAATCGGAGTGATGGATAGAAAACCAGTATTATGCCATGTGATCAAGCTCAGGCACCTACGGCTTTACGTGCCCGAGGCACGGGCATTAAGACCCCACTTCCAAACTCTGGACCGTTACTAAACATTTTATAATTAGAAAAACTCAATAAGATTTTTTGACCGGACCCGAGCATCAAACCCTCGAATTAGACCAACGAAAAAGGTATGATATACGTGTATGTTTCTGGATTGTACGATAGTTTCGTGCCTTTTTTGAGATGTGAACCGGCTGTCCGCTTTCAATGCTCTCAATTATGTGACTAAAGTTTAAATTTTAATATATTATAACTTTTACCAAGACTAGAAGCAATTTAGTGAAACCCTAGGGCATTATAAATAAAAGCAAAACGAATGTCATGGTTAATAAACAACAACGGGACTGGTGCATTTTCTGTGCTTGCAACAGTGGCATTATAATGCGTGCATTAATCATGTACTCCACCATTAGAGAGTGTATAACTATCTGAAGAAATACATTCAAATAAGTTTACGATGGACAGACAGATAGCATAGTCGGTCAGGTGAACGTAAACATATCTTATTAATAAATAAAAGCGATGTTGCATTATGCAAGTCAATGATCACTATAAATTACTTTGATTTGTCAGTTATAGGTGTAAAATATACAGGAACGTCGACTTTGCTAATAAATTGAAGCTATCAATTCATTTAATTGGTTTATATTTAGTTCATAGACTGAACCGTAAGCTAGAGCTAACCTCAAATACATTTAAATGATACAGAAGTTGATAGCTGGCAACCTATACCTAAGTGGGACTAGCGGCATTCAGTTCCGACTCACTGGAACTTGCGGCACTCAGTTCCGACTCACTGGAACTGCTCACTCCTGGCACTGGCAAGCTCTGCAATAGAGCACAGACAGCTGACACAACATATATCAACCTCCGGTCTTGGAGGGGAGTGATGTGGCGACTTCCACATACAGCGCAACATAAATATACTACAGCGCTATCTACCGAAGTTACACTGAACTACGGAGTAACGAAGGAAACTAAGAAACTACCAATCCTGAATCGCGCAGTGAAAGTTCTCGCGCCGATTATCATATTAACAACATCCCAACATCAACCGTTGGCCCGCCAGGCATCATCACCTCGCCTGGTCGGAGGATCCTCCCTTTGTGTTGAAGGGACATATGCCCCGTTCCTTCACACCTATATATACTCGTATATAGATTTATTATTACGTGAAGCTAAAACTTCGTACCAATTAAAACGAATGAAATTTGGTATACTTAAAGTTTATATGAAGGAGTAACCGCTAAAAATAATAATTAAATAAATTATGGTCGAATTTCTACCTCCCAACGACCACTAGTTGAAATGAATGGTTCTCTTGCTTTCAAATCCTTTCCAGCCGTTGCAAACGTTATCCACGGTGTTTAATTCAGATTCAACATTATTAAAACCACTTTTCTTATACAAACATTACTTATTTTATTTACTTTCATACTTACACATTATATACCGTGTATAAAAGTTAACATTTTTTAAGTTTTTATCAGCATTGAACAATCTTTTGTTATTACCCGACTGCGAAAGGAGGGTTATGTTTTTCGAGTGTATGTATGTATGTATACTAAACGGCTTGTCGTATTTTTATGTGAGTGGTGTCAATAGAGTCGTCTCAGTCGTGAGAGTGACACTGGGTACATCAAAATAAAAAAAAAAGGATTTTAGGCGCCAAAAAGTAATATAAGAAAAAAATAATGTTTTCAAAATACATCGAGTGTGGTATCAAAATAAATATTTTTTTACGGTGATTACGAATATATATAAAACTTGTATGTTTTTATTGTTAAATATTGACGCAGTCGGGTTTTTATTTTTAATAATTTGTACTTGTTTTATGTTTTACACTGTCCCTAATGCTGAGTTGAGATAATGATCATATTTCACTTTTAAACGAAATTTCGCGTAGGTACATATATTAAATAGTCCACGAGTTCGAACCCTGCCTAGTAGGCCACGGTCGAGCCTTTTACCTATAGTGCCTAATTCCAACTTAGCCTCAATACATAAGTGGGTTAAATACAACTATCTACAAGAAAGATCCATTACGTCTATTGCTTATTCTGTACGCAGCTAAACAAAGACCACACCTTGATCAAAGACAAAACCCACCTGTCTCTAATCAGACAACCGCTCATTAGATTTACGATGGCCGTCGTCATCTATGATCGCCCCACGTCGAAGGTTCGTGGCTGATGCCATCATAACGCGTGACTTCCTCACCTGGCAACCGTCCAATGACATGCGTAATGACATGACGGCCTTAGATTAGTATAACTTGGCTATCTGATGCATCTAACTTCCTATTTAATGGCTAGTATATTATCTATGGTTACTTTGTTTGTTTGCCTAATTAAATAAGTTGGTTAAACGGAGCTACTCTGCTCACATTCTTACAGGTTCCATTCAAAAATACCTTTTGACTGTTTATGTGGGCTGTTAGGTGTAATTTTTTTAGTCGAATGACAAGAAAATAGTTATAACGCACTATGAACGTCATATAATGATGACACTGCTTTTTAGGTTACCTTTCTTTGTAAAATCATTTATTTTAAACTCTTAAATAGAACCCTATGATCTCATTTAAAAAAGTACGAAGCATATATAGAAACAGGCAATGATATTTTGATAAAATCTACACGGCTTCATGCATCCACTTTAATGGCCTCTCGTCTCTACTCTCCACTGAAATACACACTTTGTTGTATAATAAAAAAGGAAGCTAATAAGATAATTGATGGCCAGACACGCCACTCTTTTCGTACGAAGCAGACGAGAATACACATAGAAAATAAACACATACGTCAAATTTAAAAACAAAGGCTTGTACTACCTATCAAACGTAACTACATTACTCGTATAATTACTGAAATGGGGGTACAAACAGCCTTAATTGTACAAAAAGAGTGGCAGGACACAATCAACCCTCAAACGTCGCGTCAAACCTTCGTCAAGTGAGCAATTATAACAGTCGAATGTACCGGGCTGTGTCTCTGACCTTATTGCCCCGGTGATTGTCACCGGTGACCGAAGGGTTATGTTTTATTTATATATGAAATTCAGTAAGCTGTGTTTTTACCTCTGCTTTATATATGAGTGTAGAGGCTATCGTAAAAGCGATTGTGTAATAATTTAGGGACGATTGACTAAAAACGAGAAGTGTGTTGACTTTCCTGTTTGTACCTTAATTTAACACAGAAACAGTCCATTAATTCCTAGGAATTTCGCTCCAAACATCCTTACAAAATTCATTATCGAAAAAATATAAACTGACTTCAAGAAGTGGACTAAATTGAAATGGGCCCACACGGAAATCACCAGCTTTCAAATAAAATATAAATCATCGAAATCGGTTGGCGTGATATTGAGTTATTCGTCAATTTGTCGCGCACATACTTAATGCAAATTGAACACGTATATGGTTTTCTCATGGATGACATTGTCAGAACTGGACCAAATTTAAATAAGACCACACGAAAAATACCAGCTCTCAAAAAAAAAAGAATCATCAAAATCAGTTCACCCAGTAAAAATTTATGAGGTGACAATCATAAAAAAAAAAAAATTATAACCTCCTCCTTTTTTGAAGTCGGTTCAGTAAGGGAAATAGCTTAGCGGACTATATAGATGCAAAAACGGTGGACCGTATACTATTTCACACGTTGGATGAGGTCTATGTTCTGTCCAGAAACGGACTGAAATAAGCTAAATATAATTAATGAGTAATGACTTAGTTCTGAGGGTGCCCATTCCATTCCGGCTGCTTATTCCATATTTATTTTATTCTATTTCATATTTAGATTACACTCGAGACATCGGATCGATAAGTCGTTTGTTTACGCTCTGTTCAATGAAAAGTTGTTTAACGCGGTAAAAGTGAGGAAACGGTTAACAGTTGCAGTGAAAACTTTTCTAAAGACAGTGTAGTGTGTGTTATTATTAAAAACCTTACATATGTGTCGTGATTATTAAGACAAATCAACTTTAAAAGTCTGCTTGATATGTAACAATTATTTAGTGTACCCACCTAAGAACTTGTTATAAGAGACTTGGCGCAAACGCGTAAGCGACGCCGTTTGCTGCGCACTTAAGACCTTTTGCGCGCGACCGAGCTTCGAGTGATAAAAACGCGTGATCCTTTATTAGTGTGCAATTTGGACTAAACTAATACTATTTAAACGAGTGATCGTACCAGGGTCTTTAATAGTGTGCGCGGGGAACAATATTCATAAAAAATATTTTTATTTTTGTATTCTGGAACTGTTTTACTGTTTAATTGCAAACGGGAAACATCGGCTGCTCACAATATACCGAAGATGCCAAACGTCAAACGCACACCTCCGGTGGCACAAAAGGGTGAAAAATTGATGCATAGTCAATCAAAATCTGACCCAGATTTGCCGTCCGTGATGGAGAAGGTTGATGAGCAGGTTAAAGTTATTGCTTCCCGGCACAAACGTCCCCGTACCTTTGAATCTCCTTCAGACGATCATGATCCTTCTAAGACATTTTTAATTAACTTTAAAAACGAGCTATTATTGATGCTTGAAGATTGGAAAATGGAACAGAAGCAAACCTTGTCTCAATTGGTCACTGACGTTGCCCAGTACAATGTTCAAAGTACAATGTTTAAATATCCAACAAACTAATACTGACATAGAAAAGTCAATTGTATCATTGAGTGAAGATTATGAAGAGATTTTGCAGAAAGTTTCATCATTGGATCGAGAACATCGTAAGTGCATCAGCAACATGGAGAAACAACTCCAAGATCTTCAACAAAAATGTCGTCCCTCGGCAGTGGAGATCAGGAATGTCCCTGCAAAGGCTAACGAGAATATAGACGATCTTCTGCAGATGGTTGCGCGCTTGGGGAAGATTGCACAATTGGAAATATCGCCTTCTAACGTTCGTGATATATACCGACTCCCTGGAAAACCTGGCCATACACGATCTATATTTATTGAGTTCTCTACCGTGTATTACAAAATTATTTTTTTAACTGCGATGCGCAACCATAACAAAAAGCGTCCGTTAGAAGAGAAGTTAAACACAGAAAATATCGGTATAACGGGTGATAGTAGACCTATCTATGTCGAAGAACATCTTCCTCCATCTTCGAGACGTTTGTTTTATCTTGCTCGTGATTTTGCGAAACGAAACGACTATAAATTCTGCTGGATATCTAACGGAAAGATCCTTCTAAGAAAACATCCCGAAGTCAAAGAATCATATGTCATAAAATCAGAACAGTGTCTGCTAAACTTGGAAACTAAAAAATGACTGTTTTGTCTTGATTTAAAACGTAACTGTAAGTCTGTTAACACCTTGATAGTTTATACTAATTCATCGTTTTTGATATATTGTTTCCCTTTTTATAATATTCCGAAAAATATAAGCTTGTTTAAAGCCCAACGTTACTTTAACCAATTATTGCCCGTAGAAAATTCAAACTACACTAAAACATATTTAAATAGCGAGATAAATGTTATTGTTGTCAGTAGCCTAAATGCGCGATTGATAGCTGAGCCAACAACTCTTTGTATTTATATTATTGCCTATTACTGCGATGTTTCGGTCGCACTGTTTATAAAGGTATTCCTCTTTAGAAATGGTTAGTAAAATACACATTACTGCCAACGATATAGATAATTTCAGCGTAGCTAGTTCGTGTATTTGTACACCAGATCAGTGCACAGAGATTGTTAAAGACCCTGAATATCATCTAAAAATTGTACACATAAATATACGAAGTATTAATAAGAATCTAGACCAATTTGTTTGTATATTGTCTAAAATCAAATTTGAATTTGATATTATTATACTTTCAGAATGCTGGTTAAAAAGTATTGGCTCACCGCCGCCGCTTAACAATTACTCATCTCATTATACTACCAACAACCTGACACAGAATGATGGAGTTGTGATGTATGTGAGGAATGCATTATCGTCTACTGTATCCCAACCAGCCTTTATAGACGCAAACTGTTTGGTTTGCATTGTAGGTAATACTGTTATAATGGGTGTTTATAGATCGCCATCTCACTTAGATTTAACCCAATTTTATCAAAGCCTTGAAACAGTAATGTGTTCCTTTAAGACCTTCGGCAATATAGCCCTGATAGGGGATTTAAATGTTGATATTAAGGAAAATAGTAACTCCGACCTGAAATCTAGCGAGTACCTTCTAAATATGGCTTCTCTTAGACTATTAACAGCACATGTAATTCCAACTAGATTGGGAAATTGTCTTGATCACATTATGCTAAAAACAAACACACTAGCAACAGCTATAGTATTAGACACCCACGTAACAGACCACTTACCCATAATTTTATGTTTGAAACAGTTTAAGACAACTTACCTTTATACTAAAAAGTTGGTAACACATTTAAATTATCCTGCCATTAAACACCAATTAGACAAGAGCGATTTTAGTGCCGTTTTAGAAGAAACTGATTCGAACAAAGCTACTGATAATTTAATTTCAATTATTAGAAATGCCGTACAAAAGAATACAGTACATAAAAAGGTTGGTAGGCGGTGTCGGATATTAAAACCGTGGATCACTGACGGACTGCTTCGTTGCATACAAAACCGAGACAGAATGCATATGAAACTAAGGAAAAATGTCAATAACCTGACACTTACTATCACATATAAAAGATACCGAAATTTCTGTGATACCCTGCTCAGAAAGTTAAAATCAGAGTTTGAAAAGGAACAATTCAGCAAAGCTCAAAATAATCCAAAGGCAATGTGGGATTTAATAAATTCAATATCGAGTAGAAAGAGTCAGTCACAGCCAGCTACAGAACTCTTAAACTTGTCAGCTGATCCCAAATTGTCAGCAAATAGTGTCAATAGGTATTTCGTTAATATTGGCAAAGACCTGGCCTCCAAGCTAGTACCCCCGGACGGTTCATCTCATAAAGGAAGTACTTCTCAAACACGGTGTAATTCATTTGGGATAATACCAGTAAGCGGAGAACAAGTTGCAGCAATTATTACTTCACTTCGAACCACCTGCGCAACTGGCTGGGACAATATCCCAGCTTTAGTAATCAAACTCTCTAGGGAAGTGTTAGCAGCACCGATTGCACACATTTGCAATATTTCAATTGCAACTGGTGTTTTCCCCAAAAGTCTTAAAAAGGCTGTAGTTACTCCTTTGTACAAAGGTGGGGACAGAAGCCAATTAACAAATTATCGGCCTATTTCGGTTTTGAGTGTTTTGTCTAAGATCCTAGAAAAAATTCTTAACAACTGTTTGACTAGTTATCTGTTAAAAAATAATGTAATTTCAGAACACCAATACGGGTTTAGGACCGGTGTATCCACTGAGGACGCTGTAACAAATTTTAGTGTCGCGGTGTCTGATAAATTAGATAGAGGCCTCAAATACTATGGCGTGTTCTTGGATATATCAAAAGCATTTGATACGGTTTCTGTTCCCATTATGTTAGCAAAGTTGGAGCGCACTGGGATTCGTGGTTTAGCTTTGGATATTTTTAAGGACTATCTAACAGATCGTAGCCAGGTTGTAAAAGTTAACCATGTATTGAGCGATGCAGAAAATATCGAATACGGAGTTCCTCAAGGAAGTATACTTGGCCCCACGTTATTCCTCATATACGTAAATGATTTATGCGCGATGCAACTTAATAACTGTGAAATTTTCACATATGCCGATGACACTGCCTTGCTGGCTTATGGGAGAAGTTGGAAAGAAGCTAAAGCTGAAGCTGAGAGTAGTTTAAGAAAAGTGATATTATGGTTATCATCAAATCTACTTACTTTAAATGTAGGAAAAAGTAAATATATCCGTTTTTATCTCCCTAACTCGCCTAAACCTTCCGTGGAAACTTTAACACTTACCGCTCACTTCTGCACCTATTCTGCGACAGCTTGTTCCTGCCCTTCCCTATCAAATGTCGTAAGTATAAAATATCTAGGCATCATTATTGATGAGCGATTAGACTGGCGTCCTCAAGTAGAAACTCTTACAGGACGTGTTAGAAGGCTTTTGTATGTTTTTAAAAACCTTCGCTTTGCCGCTGGTCAGCCAATAATGGACACAGTCTATGCTGCATTATGCCAATCGATTATTGGTTATTGCATTCCAGCATGGGGAGGAACATACAAAACCTTGTTCCTGAAATTAGAGAGAGCACAAAGGGCACTACTCAAAATAATGCATCATAAACCACGCTACTATTCCACTACAGAATTATATAGGGACCATGCTTCGGCGACATTCGCAGCTACCCTTAACAAACAAAATAGTGGAAAAAAGACGCGGTGCACTGGTTTGCTCCTCAGTACCATGTAGGACTACTTTTGCAAGGCGACAATATGGCGCTTTGAGTTCTAGGCTTTATAATGACATAAACAGAAAAGTCTCGCTATACAAATTGAATAGACATGATTTTAAAGAGAAATTGGGCAATTGGTTAAAGCTACTAAATTATAATGAAACAGAAAATCTTCTGAGAAGAGATATGTAATTTTGGAGCTGTTTTCAGGGAAAGTAGTTAGTTTGGGCTGTTGGAGTAATTGAAAAAAATAAATAAAAATAAAATAGAACAAACATAAATAAATAGTAGTAACTTCTATCCTGTGAATAACATTATTATTTAAGCTTCATACAAATGTACTTATATCTGCCATTGTAAGACAAATATGTTGTAAGACATTTAGAGCGGTGAGCTACCGATTCCCAAGATACGAGTTTTTCTCAGTTTGGGGTCGGCATGTCACTTTACTGAATGCCTAGGTACATGCTTTTCATAATTTCATTGTGTAACTTATAGCGTTTTCATGTATAACCTATTGTATCTCTTTTGAGAATAAAGTTATTATTATTATTATTATTCATGCAGATGACAAAGGTGTTTAAATACTGCACGAATGGTGTAGAGGTTTAAGCGGTCACTTCTCTGCTTTCTGATGTGCTCAGTGTTGTGGGTACGACTTTCTATTATGCACAAATTGTTGTTCTTAGTCTGAATGTTCTATGCGTCCGTTTTCTTCGGGTTGGTTCATTTAAAGAGCTGTCTGTGGCTGCTTCCACATAGCGCAACAAAAACATACTACAGCGCTATCTACCGAAGACCCACCGAACTACAGAGTAACTAAACCTGTAATGCATTACAGAAATTCTAACGTCGATTATATATATATGTAACTTCGCAACATCAACCGTCAGGCCGTGGTCCGCTAGGCAAGACCATCTCTGCTGCTGAACTTAACTGCATGGTATGCCTAGTGGTTTAGTCGGTCGCCACGCCCGCCGCTTGCCAATTCGCCAAGTGTTGTGGGTTCAAATCCTACACGGGACAACACTTTGTGTGATCCAAAAATTGTTGTTCTGAGTTTGAGTGTTAATTGTGTCAGTTTCATGTATGTCTTTTAATGGGACTAATCCCGCCCACACGCCCACCACTCTAACTCCTGTACACCACGATCAACAGCGGTGACCCACGAAAACACCGAGTTATGACACTCGGGAAGTCCCAGGAAAAAAATAACTGTCTTGGAACCCGCAACGAAATTAATCAGAAGAAAACTGGAGGAGTTTGAAATATAATAAGTCCAAAGCCAAAGCCCAAAGATTCATACTCCCTCATGGAGTCCACGTATTTGGTCTTCTGGCTGTCTTCCGAGATTCACCCAACAGTGGCCTATTTGCCCTGAAGGGGAGCCGAGTTACAAACCGACCAGAACGAAGGCGACCAGTATTATTCTGGTAAAACAACTCGCACTCTTCTTCGTCTGGGTCTACTCGACGCGCGTTGGGGGGCTCCTCGACCTCCCAAAACCTTTGCATCGTCTCGGATAATGCTGAACCTACGAGTATACCATCCGACTCAATAGGTCTAACCATGGGTAATACCGGTCCCATTATCGCATAGCCAAACTTAGTCTCCACAGCCATGAGTCGATCATGCTGCAAGACTCTCCGATCCGACAGCAAAAACTTACCCAGAACGTCTACTCCCAGTAGCACGTCAACCGTACCTGGGGTGTCGAAATCGGGATCCGCCAGTTTCAGATCAGATGTCAGGAGTCGAACAGCCGAATTCAACCTCACCTGAGGGTGTCGTCCCATCACATCAGTCATCACTAGTACCGGGGCGGATGTCCTACGCATCGTGTCTAAACGTGAGGAGAACGTAATCGTCGTTTGCCCAACGATGTTCGTTACCGCAACATTCCCCACGCCTCGAATGTTCCTATTATACCTAGTAAGTTTCAAACCCAACCAAATCGTCAATTCGTTCGACATAATACAGCCCTGGGCACCTGAATCCAACAGGGCGCGAACGTGTGTTGACTTGCCATTCAACCCCCAAACACACACGGAGGCAGTGGGCAAGACTATAGCCTCCGGTTGGGGACCAGAATTTGATTGGGCTGCAATTTCCTAGCGGGGGCCCCCGGGGCCCCACGCATTATAGCTCGAGCAACCGGGCATATCAGTGTGGTAGGGATCCCATGGTCCCTCGTAAGTGCCCCTCCAGTCGCGGCGCTCTACTTGGTGCCGTCCACGGATAGGGGGGGTGCGGTGATCCAACCGAGGGCGTTCCATGATGGGCGGCGAAAATCGACGAGATGTCGTCGTCTTCGGCGAGCGCGATGACACCCGAGGCGGCGTTCTAGTGGTCGGCGGCGAGCGCGATGACACCCGAGGCGGCGTTCTAACTAACCACTCCGTACTCGAGGGTGCATCCGCACACCCGCCCGTGCCAGCTCCAGCTGAGCCACTGGCCTGCCAATAGGTCGGGAAACCGCCCGCGATGTTGGCCTGCACATCGGCCCCAACATCTTCCCTATGGGGGCCCTGGTCCCGTGGACCCAGGTTCCAAGTCCGGCCCTGTGTACATGACCCCATCTGTCCCTGAGTCCTGCCCTGTCCATCTGCATGATGTTGGCCGGGCCTATTCAGGCAGAGCAACTCATGATGGCGGCCTCCACAAAACTTAAACATTGCGGACCGAGCGCAATGCCTTACTAAATGAGGACCCAGACACAAAAATCACCAACCACGCTCTGCTACCAAAATTGTTCAATCCTCTGGCCAATGCAGCGTTCACCTTGGGAAGCTTGCAATGTCTATAGGACCTTAGGTATAGACATTCAATCGCTAACTATGTCACTGGCAAGAGCATCAAACGAGGGCGTTCCACCCTGTTCTTATTCTAAGCTAATGTGATATCAAGCACTTACTGGAGATGTGTAGATTCCTTGAAGCGGCGTCCAAGAGGCCTCTTGGTAGTTTCCTCTCTGCGTCGTTACACATACATGACTCCTAAAGTGCTGTACAGCCTCCAAGGTATTCGAATTACAATACACTCGTTTTACTATCGCGGATCGCGCCTGTTGACGTGACTACTAAAACTCGCGAGTCCAAACCAGACCAATCATTACGGTAACCAACTAAAAAACCGAATTTGAAGACAATTAGCTAAATTTTCACTAAACGGCACTTTTCCAACGAAGCCCAGCTCGACCGTTTTCACAAAGCGTCTCGACAATTCTATCTGTCAACGTCAAAACGTCAAACCAGAAAAATGACAATCAAAAATGTTGCCATTACAATGACATTAAATTTCTGAAATAGGCTATATTAAATTAATTTTTCATAAAGATCCCGTGCGAAACCGGGGCAGGTTGCTAGTTATGTATAAATTTCAGTGAAAAAAAAAGTATTTCTGTAGCATCGATTACTAATATTTTGTCCCTAACAGTATATCATATGGCATCATTACTGATAATACCCGGTTTTATTATAATCGGTACCCAACACTTATACTTGATACAACTTTAATTGATAAAACCCCACGCCTAATTTACTCAATGAACTCTCACAATTATCGTTTTCGTACAGCCATTGTTGGATAATACCTGTAATTATTTACTCTACACTAGTATTAACCTCGATCACTACAGATAAATATCTAGATATTAAAGCTAAATTGCTACTGCAGATGGATAGATATCAGCACGCCTTTAAGGGCTTGTTCCAAGACATACTTTGAAAATATTTCCAGAATAATCACTACATATTATAAGACAAAGTTCTCTGCCGTCTCTGTCTGTCAGTTCGCGATAAACTAAGAAGCTACTGCACGGATTTTAAGCGGGTTTTTACCAATAGATAGAGTTATTCTTTAGGTATGTTTTCGTATATTTTGTAAATTTTTTGAGTATATTGGTAAAATATAATGATATTTGGTAAAGACGTCGAAAAATATTAAGCCGCACATCTTCTCAGAGCAACATAATATGCTAATTTTTTTATGTTTGACCCTGCCAATATGACTCTACTCTGCCTGATGGAAAGCATATAAGCAGAATCCAAGAGTGGTCACCATACTTACTGCGAATGCAGACAATTCAACAATGCAGCATGGTGATCCACACCATGGCGGGCTAGTGATGCTTTTGCATCATAGGGCCTCCGGTCTCGCACTCGACAACGAAACACGACATCGTGAAGGCTGTCATTTTACGTTGACTTTCTGTGCGAGGGTAGTACCGCCCCGGTCGAGCCGGCCCGTTCGTGCTGAAATCAACGTGGCTCTTCTACCTTGTATATACCTATATTATGTTTTCCATAAAGAACCCGTGCTAAGCCGGGCCAAGTTGCTAGTATATATAATTCTCGTGTCACGTTACTCACGATAAATCCGATTTTTTTTTAACCAATTTCAACGTTTATTTTTCATTATTAGGGTTTTGCTCAAGTGCCTAAAATAGTTAAGATCACGCTTAAACCAATAGGAGCCGAGCAAGATTGAAAAAAGACGCAGAAGAATTTGCGTGGGTCAGTTAGTTTTTTTTTCGTGATTACTGTCGTTTAAACTGCAGGCTTTCTTTCTTATTATTCATATTTTGCACCTTTCCAATAAAATTATATTAAATTCTCAAAAAATAAAGCAAGTACATTTTAGGTTTGGATCTGAACTAGGAACTATGCTTTCCTAGAAAAGTTTAGTTACTTAGTAGTGGTAAATTGTCATGGTATTTAAATCCGAACTCAATACACTACACATTAAGCCATCAAAAATAAAAATCATTATTTTTTGCATGAAATTCCTATGGTTATTATATTTATTGAAGTGAAACTACGCGACTTCCAAAAAGGTTGCGTTAAACGTGCTTTCATACCCCCTCCATGATAACGTTAAACGTTTAACGCAACCGTTAAACGTTTAACGCTATCATGGAGGGGGTATAAAAGCACTGTTGCACATTACGAAGTTTTCAAACGTTTAACGCTACCATGGAGGGGGTATGAAAGCACTGTTGCACATTACGAAGTTTCACTTCTTCTGCGCGAAGGGACTCCACGCATTTTTCTTTAAACACCCCGTATATCTCTCATACAGAATTTCAATTGCGTAATTATCCGTATATGGCAAAAAGCCCTACAATACATCACCATTGACTTTAGATAAATATTCCTTTACAATCGTTCTGTCAAAGCTTAACCTTTTGAACGATTTGAGGGCTTTACATTGAAAACATGGTCACGACACACCTCCACTATATACGTCAAAAATATCACGACTAAAATTTTGTAAGAAATTATCGTGGAATTATTGTATGCTGGATATGACTTCCAATAGGTAATTTTTAAAAGTATCTAAAAATGCTGCTATTCTAGCTAGCTAAAGTGTTGATTGTTCTAAAAAAAAGCGGCCAAGTGCGAGTCGGACTCGCCCATGAAGGGTTCCGCAGCAGCAAGTAACATAATATATTTTTTATTTTATATTTTTACATTTGTGTTGATTGAATGAAAGGTAAAGTGCAGTTCACGATTTATGACGTATTAAAAAAAAATACTTACTAGATTTCGTTCAAACCAATTTTCGTTGGAAGTTTGCATGGTAATGTATGTCATATATTTTTTTTAGATTTATCATTCTCTTATTTTAGAAGTTAGAGGGGGGGGACACACATTTTACCACTTTGGAAGTGTCTCTCGCTCAAAATATTCAGTTTAGAAAAAAATAATGTTAGAAACCTCAATATCATTTTTGAAGACCTATCTATAGATACCCCACACGTATAGGTTGGATAAAAAAAATTGTTTTGAGTTTCGGTTCTAAGTATGGGGACCCCCAAAATTAATTGTTTTTTTTTCTATTTTTGAGTGAAAATCTTAATGCGGTTCACAGAATACATCTACCTACCAAGTTTCAACATTAAAGGTCTTATAGTTTCGGAATAAAGTGGCTGTGACATACGGACGGACAGACAGACAGACAGACAGACATGACGAATCTATAAGGGTTCCGTTTTTTGCTTGGCACGGAACCCTAAAAATTGATAATTAATACGAACCGACACTAACATAAACGTCATCATCGTCATTATTTTGACACCCTTTTCATAACTTAATGTCTGAAATTACGAAGGGTTATAATTTAGTATACAATTAAGTATATATGTACATGTTCAATGTGTTTTTTTTTATTACCACCGTTAATCATCGCGTCATGACTACACAGAGAAACTGAAAACGTTCCTAGTTGTAGGAAACTTAATGACTACACAGTAATCTATCTACATATATTATTAGTTCAAATCCAGCTTTCTAATAGCACTGTAGTATTGCCCTCGATCAATCAAGAAGTTGGGTAAGCTGTGATAAGTTGATGATCGAATATAGGACGCGTAAAAGCGGCAATCTAGGTGAACTGTTTCACAACACCGCATTCTCTTAGGACTCAAAATCACAAGTATCGCGGTATAAAGGTCGCACGCGCCCACTCGTCGTAACCTTTCTATTTGATCAGTATATCGACTCAAAGTACGATCCACAAACAAATCTGAACACATTAACATCTATACACAATTCTCTACTCTGTAGTACATGTCGTATGTAAATACGAGAAAAAGTAAAGTTTGTAAACATTAAAAAGTTAATGCCCGTGACGGTTAGCCCGTTCATTATAAGCAAACGAACAAATATGTGATAACGCAACCTATGTATGTTAAGCGATTAACTCTGTTAGCTTTCAAAAGTTTAACTTTGCGGTTATAAATGAAATGCAAATACTATGTTTTGAGCAAATATAATAAAAGCCCCCGTTACTAAGTGTGTAAGTAGCAACAGTTAGATCTATAGATGGATAACCTACATCACGATTTTCTGTGCCAAAGAGCGTGCACAAGTATCGCTTTTGGCTATCATGACTCATGACTCATGGCGTGACTGACTAAAAAGCCTCATATTTAAAAACAGAAAAATCACTAACAATTTCAAAAGGAAACTGTGCGTTGAAATTAAATAACTATGTACTAAATCCATTACTGAACGAGCAGTAAGTGTAGAATTTTCGCTAAATCATTAAAAAAAAACAGTTTTTGCTTCGATTTCTGAACGCGCCGACAGTGTGATACATCCGCAATTACGCGGGAAAATCTGCTACCGTCCTAAAGGCACGTATCCACCGAAATTGTTGGCAATTTCAGTGTTTCCAACTGTCGACAACTCTTTAGAAAATCGCCAACTTTTGTTTTCATTGTGTCTACACCGAGTCGCTAAAAATTTGAAAAACATTCCAATTAAGCGCCACCTTAAAGCCTATAAATATTTGCAACAAGCGTATTCTTTTGACGTTTACCGCCAAAAACGGAAACACTGTTCTCAACATTTGTTGACAATTTTTGTTGCCAACACAAAGAAATTACAGAAACTTTTGTCACCAACACGTGTTGACAACACAAAAGTTGCCAAGTTTGTTCGGTGGAGACTCGGCTTAATGGTTCTAAACTTTTTTTTTCTTTGGAAAATTGTCAAGTAAGAATGTCGATTAAAGATATGTCCCAACATGGATGAGTAAACCGGCTCATCGTCACGCGAGAACATAGAATTTACTTACATTCCGTTAGATATTTTTAAATTTCACACTAGTTTTCTCGTAAATTGCTCTACCAATCCAATAAAGCGAGTACTTTCATTGGCGATGTATTCCTATTAACTGAGACCGTGTGAAAAAACACAGTGTAGAACAAAACGAAACGTATTTTTTCAATCAATCTTGATGGAATGAAATGTTATTAAGGTTTCGTGTAGACACATCATCCAGCCAACTTCGTTTTAGAATGAGATTTACTGTAGAAAACTTCAACTTAAATACATTTTACTCATTATTTACTAAATAAATAATACCAATGATAAAAACGATAGTCAAGAATCGTAAGCCTACTCGTATTAATTCAAGATATTGGATTGTTTGAATTTTTCCAGAGCTGTAAAAAACAAAAGGTTTTTTAACGTATTCATATAATTTCTTAAGTACAATACATGTATACAAAATATACAACGTTATACTAGTACATCATGGCTCCCCTAACTTTGCATCTATCACCAGGTTATAGACACAAAACATTACCAGGGCCCATACAAATCTTGAACAGTGTTAGAAGCCTATCCGTCTTGCCACGACAAACAGCCTTGCTACAATCTATCTATTTTTAATCGTCGTCTGTAGGAAGCTGTCTGAGCCGTTTAGAAACACTTCCCGGTTGCGAGAGCCGAGAGCCTAGCTAATTATTCCGTGCGCTGATGGATTGGCCCCCCGGTTACACTTATGCAAATAAATTGGGCCTGGATAAGATTGATGCAAACATTTTGTGAAAATTGCGCGTTTTTATGCATCAGTTACGCTTTAAGAAACCAGTTGGATGTTTATTAATGTCAAATCATTGTGATTTATACTTATTGTAGCGATGTCAACTTAGCTTAATATTTATTTCTTGGATATTTTTTTATTAAATGGAAAACATACTGAACTTAAGTCAAAACCTAAATGAGTTTTTATAGATTGAATTTGCCAGTCTATGCCCAGTTTCTAGTGAATTTAGGCAGAGGCAACACTGGCCTCATTGAACTACTCTGCACTTCGTTTGTCCGGGCGTAAGATAAGCTGCCAGTTTTAAAAAAAAGTACTCATAACAGCACAATCAAAATTACTTCAAAACTAGGAAGACGACGAATTTAATGCACCAAACTCATACCAAAAGCATTTATCAATAACTTTTCTTGTGATGGTCCTTATAACATGGTATGCCAAAATTCTAAGTTGGCAGCCCCAGCGGTTCGGATTCTGCGTTGATGAAACAGTAATCTACTCAGGGCAAGTATGTAGTATAGATTAGCATAGATTTACGTAATAATAACATTTGAACCGGTTCTAATTATATTATCCCTAACCGTATCATGTCTGTTAACAGCTCACATAAATACTGTTTTAGGTAACAAAATACCTCCAATCCAACAGGTAACTGATTACATAGTTATTCTAAGACAAAATATTACCAAAGCTATTTTCGACATGACTAATGTAATGGTCCTGTATTTACTTGTTACTTGAAAGTTGCAACTGATAGCGGTTTGAACGGAGTACGTGTGGACATTTATCATGGCTCCTGGTGGCCTGGTACTGATATACTTTAGATATTGGTATTTATGGGGTGGACAGTTGTATTACACTACCTAGATTGTTTGTTTGTCGGTTTACATTGGTCAATGAGTCATAATTACGGCTTAGTTTGCATAATATACCCCTCAAAAATAAAAATAAATATCTTTGATTACAAACAAGAAGGAGGTTCTCAATTCAGTTGTTTTTCATGTTTTTACGTATTAAAAAAATATTGTATGTTTTAATGCATATACATTACATTACGTCTCAATCAAATATTAAAAAAAACTGCCATTATATTAAATCTAACAGATGTGAAGCTTAAATTTTATCATCATCAATTTAAAAAAAAATATATATTCATATGTAGACATTTCAAGAACAATTCTATTCCATTCATATAGTTGGTATTAAAACCTATCACTTCATGTATGTGTTTTTAATAAATAGTAGCTTGAAGAGGTTTTTAATAAATAGTACCTAGATGACCGAGCTGAGCTCGGTATTATTTTTGTTAAACTAAAAATGAATAATTACAGATCGATTTATCGCCTCCGAAATTTGCATACTAAATTTCCTGACAATCATTTCTTTTTTTTTTTCTTTTTTCACTCCTGAAAATTAAAAGTCATAAGTACTTTCCCAACCTAGGGCTCGCTTCCCATAGTCATAGATACGAAAACGGAATAGATCATTCTCAATTTCTTTACTAACTACTATAGAATTTATAACATCATCTAGATTTGCAGAACAAATAAACGAATTCTTAAACTAAGCGAAAAGATTTATAGCTACCTATGCAAAATAAATGTACTATTCTATTTATTTAATAATACTTTCTGCATTACATTTGCACGAGGCGGACTTAATGCCAAATGGCATTAGGTCCGCCTTGTGCAAAGGTTTATCATTGTGAACTTTAATATCCTTCTGGGTCAGAATACATTAATAGTTATTTTATGGTCTGAAACCAATAATAAACATATATCGTGATCCACGTGATCTAAACAATTAGTTTAAACGCAGAAAATATTTAAAATTGTCATTTCAATGACATATGAAAATAAATACTACCTTTTGCCCTTGCCTCCGACCGCAACCGTGAGCTTGTCGATTATTGTGGCAAAAAGAAACCTATGTTCTTCCTCCAATCACCTTGCAATGAAAGTATTAATAGTAAGTAGTATGTAATTAGCGTAAATCGTATATAGTATCGTGTAAGAATGACGAGTTTGAGGTATTTGGATCGAAGCCATCACAAGTGAAAAAACTATAGGTACACCTTACACCTTTTTCGGCTCCGATACGGATATGACAAACCAATAGAACCAGTTTATTGGTGTATGTATCTTTTAGTTTTTTTTTAGAAATTATAAAAGAGAAATTATAAACGGAACATTGATATGATATAAAATTATGTGTTTAAAGTAAGTGCATAATGTAACATGAGTGCAATACAAATACCTCGAATCTAGAAAGTATGTTTTGATGCTGTTGGTATACCGAAAAAAGTAAAATCCCTATCCCCATTCCCCAAAGGCCGGCAACGCACTTGTGTCGCCTCCGGTGTTGCGGGTGTCCATGGGCGGCGGTAATCGTCTCTATGTCATGTCCCTCAGAATTTCTATTAACATTTTACGAAACATTTAATACAAAACTCAAAACAAACATCATACATTGTACATATTTTTAGACAGACTTTGTTTTCGATAATTGTTTCATCATCTTAGAAATATCTGCCTCAGAACAGTTGTGTGTCATTAAAAAGATAAATAAATACATATAGTTTATCTACAAAAACTGTACTCGGGACTAGAATAGAAAATAGGAAATTTCACATTCCCACATTGATTATATCCCTAGGTTAGAATCAGTTCTCTTGTTTAAATTTCTTTCAATGATCCAATATTTTTTACCTCTTTTCTAAGTACATATTAAATCTGTAATTACACGGTTCGAGTATCTTAGGATCTGTGCAGGGCTGCCACTCATCAAAAAATATTACTTTAGCAATGATAAAATATAATTGCCTAATTGTAAGCCTAGTGTGTAAGATTGTTGCAATAAAACAAGAGCTTTACAGGTATTGTAAATTTACGATTCCCGGGTCGTCCGACGATGTTTGTATGATCTGCGAATATTTGTTTCGGAGTTTGGGTGTTTTCTATGTATATATAATATGTATGTATTAAAAAAAGTATATGTGTATTTCTATCAGGTGTCTTCATACCCATAACACAAGCTCTGCTTAGCTTGGGACTAGATGGCGTTGTGTGTTATTATATATATTATACTTATAATAATAATAATATATATATACTAATAATAAGTATAATATATTTAAATATTTATTTAAATATATTATACTTATTTCACGATTTTCTTTTTTAGATGATTTGTAAACTTTTGTAAATAGGTTTCCATATTATTATGGGCCAGTAAGATATATGGGTTAGCTTTTAGTTACGAAGGATAAGTTTTTACTCGCGTTTGTATTTCGTAAACGCCGAACTATTTTCATGTACCTTTTTTTTTTATGTTAGGCCCGCCAAAATTGCTCTACTCTGCCTGATGGAAAGCATAAGCAGAATCCAATAGTGGTGGTCACCATACTCATTGCGAATGCAGACAATGCAGTATGGAGACCCACACTATGGGGGCCTAGTAATGCTGCTGCATCTTTTAGTCTAGTCAACAAGTATGATACTTGTTGACTAGACTATTTGGGCCTCCGGTCTCGCACTCACCAACGAAACACGACAGCACGAACGCTGTCATTTTACGTTGATTTTCTGTGCGAGGGTAGTACCGCCCCGGTGGAACCGGCCCATTCGTGCTGAAATCAGCGTGGCTCTACTACCTTTTATGAAAACAACTACCTAACATGAAAACAAAAATTTATATTGTTATAAAAGGTAACCATTCACAAGATTTATAAGGCATCCTTGTACAGTATTATGGTGGTTAGTTCAAATCTTGCTTTGCGTTATATTACTTATATTTACTAACAGGGAGATTTTTTTTTGCTTAAGAAAAAAATCCTGTATTGAAAAACATCTTCAATTTATGCAGTGGCAACCCTAGCCGACATGCTCAGTTACATCGAGATTATATCCTCAACATACACAAGTAATATGTTCATTTGGAGTGACAACACGTTAGTCATTAGTCGGAAACGCTCCGAGTTGTTTCAATATTAATTAAGACCTAGGATTCCTACAAGCATCCAGTGCCAAACAAGTAATTAACTGTGTCTTGTAGAGGTTCAACGAATGTCAAGTTGTCAGCTGTGTATAGCAAGATGTCTTTACATTTAGAGAGAAGTAGGGTATAGTAGCATGTTAATAATATTTTCATTACATAAGTCATATAAGATTCCTGCAGCGCATTGAGTGAAAATTATTTTTTTCAAACAACTGGGTAAAACTGGCTACGCCGCTGTAGTGCGCTTTTTTATTTTTTTACTACTAATTTTGCTTTCAATTGCGCTCGCGTAATTTTTTACAAGCTTTTTATTAAATGAAAATGTATTCATGTATGTATGCTTGCATGTTCGGGTGGAATCTTACAACTCAATTTTGAAGCAAATTTCTAAAATTTTGCAAGCATATGTATGCAGCGTGACAATACAATATTATAATGACATGGAGCTGATCTGATGCTGGAGCTGGAAGGTGGCCACAGGAACTCTGTTAAGAAACGTCGCAACATCATCGAGTTTGGATTCGTTTGATTCGTCTCGAGGCATTCCAGTAAAAGCTTGTTTAAAAGTAACAGTTGCCCTTTATCCTATTCTGTATTCTTGGCAACTATTTTGTAATTGCGATGCCGAACTAAATAAGAATAAATATAAATCGATTTTTAAACTCGTATAAAATAGCAACAAAAACAAAATTGAATTACAATGTTTTGTCAAAAAGTCAATTTAAAGGACAAATATGTAGACCGACAGAATTTTAATCCACGTTTATTGATTTTATTACAGACTTCAATTTAAATACATGCAGCAATAAATTTAATCATCACCGACCACACGAAATATTTTTACATGATTTCGTCTTAGATTATTAATTATCTAAGGATTTCGTAGTATCATTAAAATCATCTTCGCAAAGTTAAGCACAAAGCAGGAAATCATTTTTCATACAGTTTCCATAGCATCGAGTTAGTAACACCGTATGTGGTTTAAAATAGACGGACGGGCATAAAATGAGTAAAATATTATGAATCGAATTATTTACGGGCAGTCAAAACGGACGGCTTATTTGAAGCAGCTTTGACGAGTTTATATTATAAACAAAACAGACAGGACTTTTACAAATAAACATGATGTATAACGTACGTGAAATTAGGAGAAGTGATGTGACTATCAAATTAACAGATCGCTGTCCATTGCCGAACGAAGTGCACACAATAGATTTTAAGAAAGTAGCTGAGAATGGATGCGGACTGTCCAAAACCAGGATAATTGGCGCTCTTTAAAGAAGACCTTGGTTCAGCAGTTATCAGCAGTACACTATAAAGATACCAAAAAAGGGAGATGTATAGTTACATTATAATATTAATCGATTTATCATAAGTGATGCAGAATTACAAGCAAAGATTCAAGTCAAATCAGACTCGAACTGCTGTTACAAACGGACAGTCGTATGAAATTTTACCAAATACCTATACAGGATTGTATCATTAAAAACAAACGTCTAATGATATTCTTAGCCACCAAGATATTAGGTATCTTGGTGGCTTTTTAGCTTCGTATTTACGACTTTTGACTCCTTTCACACGTAGTATAAGCATAGGGACGTTACGATCTTACTAATTTAAAGTTATCGCTTCATAGCCAGCTCGAGATCGTACAAAATTAATTGATTCTGACCTTTCCATCGTAATATTTATAGAACAATTCTAATCGCATTGATATATTGATATTGGACAGTAAACTTCATGCTAATGAGGCAATTAACTAGAGGTGCGACTTGCAAACTCGCACGTTAACGACATTCACCGTTTAGAATTACAACTAGCGTATAGTTATACAACTATTGATAATGTATGAGAACAAGAAGTGTCCTCTAACGCACCTTCGTATATTAAAACATAAATATAGATGGGTACCAGATGCTATGAATCTAACCCTCCTGAATACCGGGCCTGATCTTTGCTGACTCACCAAATGATACACGAAGATTCGTTAGCAAGAATTTGACTATTTTTATATATGGGCCTATCTATCTCATGGAAAGATACCTCATAGCGAATGCAGACAATGTAGCATGGTGATCCACGCCATAGCGGCCTTGTGATGCTTATGCATCATTGGGCCTCCGATCTCGCACTCACCAACGGGTGAGTGCGAGATCAACACGACAACACGAATGCTGTCATTTTAGGTTGATCTTCTATGCTAGGGTAGTACCGCCCCGGTCGAGCCGGCCCGTTCGTGCTGATATCTGCGTGGCTCTGCTACCTATTAAGTGCACCTTAGTGTATATGACAACGCGATTTCTCATGGCAATTTTCAATAAACTAGCTCTACTCTGCAAAGCTTTGCTGTGTAAATTCTTTGAACTGGTTCTTATATCGTGTCCAAATTTAATTTTAATCGGTTCGCACTTTTTGAAATTTTGAAGCGAACAACACAGTTCCATTTTTTCCTCAGTACTTTTTTTCCAAATTAAGTTCCAGGTTGCCTGTGTAGCGATCATATGTTTCTATTATTTTCTACTGCATTTGCTTTCCTAATAGCACGTTCGGGACGCGCATCTTTGGTTTATCAGTTTAGTCAAAAACTTACTGTGACGGCCTAACATACCTACACGTATTTGTCTTACTATTTAATTAAATATATGAACGTTTGTCTCTGCGATACTCAGACTTTCAATCACTATAGTAAAGTGGCATACAACTGTAAGTCTACTGTGATTCGTCATATAATAAACTGCAGAATTTTGTTGAAATTTTTAGTTGTAACACCACCTCCAAAGAAACCACCACCAAAGAAACATCACGGTGGTCTTTTGACACGTTAATTCGAATTGCATAAATCTTACAGTCACTTCATAACCTTTGTTTCCTGTCAATACAGTATTCATAATCTATACACATCTTACTGGTATTTAGGTTGTTATTTAAGCACTAAATTGCATATAAACGTGGCTATTCAACATAAATGCAACAGTTATTTGAATAACGGTTCCGATTCAAAATCTGAAATCGATTAACTTTACTTATCACACGAATATTAAGTATAAAAGTGAAAACTTGTAAGTGTGTGTTTTTTTTGGCAAGCTGCTGGATAATTTTTTTCCCGACTACGGCAAAGCCAAAGGAGGGTTAAGATTTTGATTAAGTTTGAAGAGTATGTTAAAGGGGAGGAGCAAGAAATTGATAGGTAATACCAAAAACCAACCAAACAAAAATATCTATTTTTGTTTGGTTGGTTGAATGGAATAATCAGGAAGTACTGGTCTGATTTTAAAATTCTTTCACTGTAAGATAGTCCAGTTATCGAAGAAGCGGAGTATCAATGAAATATGTTGCAAAACCAGGGGAAAATTATTCCTTTCAAGAGATTGCAATGGAAGTTATCCAGCTTGTCCTGTTATCAAAGAAGCTTTCCCTGGTTTTGCAACATATTTCGTTGATACTCCATCAATGAAATATGTTGCAAAGCAGGGGAAACTTTTAAGAGCTTCCATTGCGTGAGTTGCGTAAAAGATCAAGTTTCACAAAAACCATGTATGAAAGAATTGTTTTCCTTTCAAATATATAATAATATAATTGATAAACCGTGTTTAACACCGTAAGTCGTAGCTAGTATGATAAGGCCAGTCGAACAAGTGCGAACACGGCATGAGTCCATGAATTATTCTCGCTACTGTTTTTGTTTAATGACTAACAATAAACGATCAATACAACTTTTATATTATAATATTACAAAGAGGGAAAGTTTGTGAGTTGTGTGTTTGTAGGGGTTAATCTCTCTCTTTGTTCATTCTTATCTCCTGTGGACTTGTGCATCCAAAAGGTTGCATGGAAGAGATTGCTTTTAGCAATAAGGCCGCCCGTTGTACATATTCAACTATACTGTTGTGATTGGTGTAAAATAAAGTACAGGCTTGGCCAAAAGTATTAGGCACCCTATAATTTATGGATTTTTTCATGTTTATGGCCAAAAATAAAACTAGTTTCGATTTCAACATTAGTATATTAACAACTATTATTTTGTTGGACCACCCTTAACTTTGATCACAGCAGCGATTCTCTGGGTATGCTACTTAGAAGCCTTGTACATTCGGCTGCAGTTATAGCATTACATTCTTGAATTATAGCATTTTTAATACTGTCTTAGATGTAATGCTGTGCTCACAGACCTTACGCTTCAGGAGACCCCAAAAATGCTCGATGGGGCGCAGTCCCCAGATCTAATCCCCAGATTTGGGGACTGTGCCGACCAATCTAAAAAGTCAATGATGTTATTTCTAAGCAAATGCATTGTGGCTGCTGATTTATGACAAGGAGATTTGTCTTGTTGGAATTTGACGTCATTCAAGTTTGTGTCACCCAAAATGCATGTAAGTGAACGCGATAGCGCAGTTTCAAGCATATTTATGCACTTTGCGTTGCTCATAAGACCTTCACAAGCAAACATTTTTCCGACACAACTTGGTTGCCATGCAGCCCCAGATCATATTGCTACCTACGCTGTATTTAGCAGTAGACACCGCATAATCTATATGATACTCTTCGCCGATGCGCCGCCTCATAAATGTTACAGCCGCTGTACCAAATACTTGCGAAAACGAAAAAAAATGAGTTGAAATGTGTGCTCATTATTTTTATGGAAGTGTAATTAAAATAAGAATGATTAGTGTTATTGTTTGTAAAAATGAACTAAAATCTTGCCTTTGAAGTTTAATTCATCACATCACACAACATTTCACCAATCTTCCTCCGTAAAATGTTGAAAGAAAGAAAGAAAGAAAAATATTTATTCTGACATACACAGGACAGTACATGGTTTGAAATAGACGTACGATAGGAGAGAACAAACAATTTTATTGCCCTGTTGGTGTGTGTTGGTGTCGTAGAGTCCGTTTCAAACGGAGCTTTTTGATTTTTTTCTGAGACCCATGGTTTCTTTTCTGCTGTACAAGCTTTTGATCCGGTTTCAGCAAGTCTTCTTCTTACTGTACAGTCTCTTCAGTTTCTTCGGATAGAGCAACAGCTAGCGTACAAGATTTTTTTTGCGGTTTTTCTGAGATTCCCAGATGAGTTTTCTGTCCTAGCGTTTAGTAGTCACACATTTTCTGCCAGTCCGGATTTATTAACACGTGAAACAGTCTCTACAAACCGTTAAATAACAGATTGCATTGCACACCGTGAACATGTTACAATTTTAGTAATCTCTACTTGAGACTCCCTTTATTAGTGCAAAACTGCATTTTTATTTGTTTCTTATTACACAATTCACAGTTTTTTGAAATTTTCGAAAAATTAGAGGGTCAATTTCATCACTAAGCTACACACGGTAACTTCTTTACGCTGATAATAACAAATGAAGACTGATAATGTGTCTGGATATTTTTTTTTACTATACGTATTTCTGGTTTTGTTCACCAGATAATTTATAGGCCATAAAAATAGGTTATCTATTATTTTTATTATCGTTTAAGGACACTGGATTGACAATAATAATAATAAATAATAATAATACTTTTGGCCAAGACTGTATATTGTATTCTATTATAACTCTGGATCTACTGAACCGATTTTTTAAATTATTTTACCAATAGAAAGCCACATTATTTGTGTGATTATTAAACCGAAAGACGATTACCACGACATGTGACCTACACGTAGCTAGCTAGTTTACTAATATTTCATTTAGAATTTTCTAATGTCAGAGACATCTTAAACTGCCTGGCGCAGTAGTAGCGTATGCGACTGCTGAGCTTGAGGTCTCGGGTCCCGGGTCGGACCAAATGTTTGAGGGATCTGCAAATATTTGTTTCGGAGTTTGGGTTAAAATGCATAGATATCATACATAGAAAACTATGTATGATATCTATGCATTTACAAAAAAAAAGTAAATATGTATTTATATCAGTTATCTAGTACCCATAACACAAGCTCTGCTTACTTTGGGACTAGATGTCGCTGTGTGTTAGATGTCCAAATTGAAAAGTCCAAATAAGTAATTTCAGACCTTTTCACAAAACTTTTATGTTAATTGGATATTAAGGATTCTGCTACTTATCCGCATATGTTTATCGTAAATGGGCTGTGGGATGGTCCTGAGAACTAGGTCGATAATTTATTATGCTCTGTACTATCAGCCTTGGAGAACTAACATAACAATTAGTGTATTTTAGTGATTATTGCAGAGAATCAATTTATTATCTGGAGAATTGAGATGATTGAGAATAAACCATGCAGCCATTAATCAAAATAAGGTCAAACAATCACTTTGATGTAATTGTCAATGGCGTAGTTAAGTTTATTTGCAGATTACTTTTTTAATACTACAGACATTTGATCCAACGCCATCTACCTTCAAATTAAACAGAACTTGTACTATGACTCAAACTCCTAAACAAATATTTGCAGAACATGCAAACATTTGGTCCAATCCTGGAAGTCAAACAATGCATCCCATAGGAGTAAATAGAGGAGGCATGTAAAAAAGGCAATACACCCACTATATTACAGTTAATGTAGTAGACTTCAGATTTCAATAAAAGATTTAATCAATTAATAACTGCCGTATTGAAATCCTCATTACGAAACACTTTTTAGGATCACTAAAATTAAAACTTAAATACTAAACTTTACCTAAATCTAGATTATATCAATTCCTCATTAAGTAAGTTATTGATATCGAACCATAATCGAATAATCTAACTCTATGGAAGGAGATTTTAATCGTGTATCGATTTGTCAACATATCGATAAATGCTTAATATTTAAAGGTTATGTCTACCTTCTTTGGAAATAATTAACTTTTTAGCATAACAACAAAATGTTTATAATCATTCATACATTTAATTAAAATCACACGAATGTTATAAAGTTTCTGAGTATGTGTTTGTATCTTTGTCGCGCTTAAATGGATGGATCAATTTTGATAAAATTTAGTATGTACGGGAGATTTGCAAACAATTTAAATATACATATTTGATAAACCGCGAGTAACACTGCAGGGCGCAGTTAGTAAGTAATATAGACACAACATTGTTATTATTTTATATTATGGTGTTGGAATAACGGTTGTAATTTTTTATTGTTAAATTTATAGTTGTTCTAAATAGAATAACTGCAGGATCAGTAATAGTTATTTGTTATACAAGAGTGCAAAGTTGCTTTTTAACCGCGTGCTCAATTTTGATGACCGAGCAAGCGAAGCGAACCAAATTAGAATCCTGAGCGTTAGCGAGGGAATCAAAAGAGCACAAGGTGAAAAATCTTTGCACTCGAGTGCAACACGTAACTTTTCATCCACCCTCTGCGAGGATATGACTAAATGCAAAAGATTATAATAATATGACGTGAAAAGAAATTGGCGCGGGCAAAGCAAATAAAAAAAAAGTGGCCAAGTGCGAGTCGGACTCGCCCATGAAGGGTTCCGCAGCAGCAAGTAACATATATATATTTTATTTGTGTCTATTGAATGAAAGGTAAATTGCAGTTTTCGATTTATGACGTATTAAAAAAAAACTACTTACTAGATTTCGTTCAAACCAATTTCCGGTGGAAGTTTGCATGATAATGTACATCATATATTTTTTTTAGATTTATCGTGCTCTTATTTCAGAAGTTACAGGGGGGGGGGGACACATTTTACCACTTTGGAAGTGTCTCTCGCGCAAAGTATTCAATTTAGAAAAAAATGATATTAGACACCTCAATATCATTTTCGAAGTCCTATCCATAGATACACGTATGAGTTTGATAAAAAAACAATTTTGGAGTTTCTGTTCTAAGTATGGGGACCCCCAAAATTTATTGTTTTTTTTTTATTTTTGTGTGAAAATCTTAATGCGGTTTACAGAATACATCTACTTACCAAGTTTCAACATTGTAGGTCTTATAGTTTCGGAAAAAAGTGGCTGTGACACACGGACGGACTGACAGACGGACATTCAGACAGACATGACGAATCTATAAGGGTTCCGTTTTGTTCTTTTGGCAAACCCTAAAAACCCTAGAACCCTAAAAAAGTACACCAAGAAGGTTCCCAGTTAGAGTTTTTAACAAATTAAAAAAGGTTGTATGATAAATTCGGCACCATGGAAGTAGAAGTAAATAGGTTTAATGATGTTTTGAATTCCCAAACTAAGTGCACACGATGTTCGAAATTCAAATTTACTTTATCCTCTAGCTGATAAAAACGGCTTTTGCACTCAGATATCGAAGGGCAAAAATACTCTTTCCGAGATGGTGGGATGAAAAAAATATTATCTTACGTGAATTTGCAGCCAGCAATAAATAATAATGAACCAAACAAATATTGCCAATACAATGTCCCACTTCTTGTTAATCAACCATATTTGCATCTCGAAATTATGACAGATATTCTGAAAGACTTAATTTGGTAAACATTATCATTGAACCGATATATCAGTATAACGATTCGGGTATAACTGTCACGATTTCTGCATAAGTTGAGTACTTAATGCTCCAAAGCAGTATTAGCAGGCCATTATGAAATGATGGCGATATTTAGCGATAATACAACGCCGTGGCCTGCTGAAATGTAAAGTTTAGTGTGCACTTAGAAACATTTCTGTGCAATCTGTACTAATATTATAAATCGATAGTTAACTTTCTCTACTGTATACATTCAGAACGAACTACTCGACTGATCTGGTTTTGAGAGTGATGAATTCTTAACAGTTACATGGCAAGAAGATTCTGTAGTCTGAATGCTGTTGAAGACTTCTTAATCTTAATATACATGCATGTTCGAGAACTAAAGAACATACCACGGATCTAACCTAAAATAAAATTCATTGCAATCTGGGCTTCTTAAGACTTTCACTCATTTTTCAAGTCTTTGAGATAAATTATATCAATATTTTTGAACTTCTGACATTGTCCTATGTATTTGCCGTTCGGTATGTCTCCAGGTGTATCTAAAACTTATTAGTACCAAGATAGATATTCAATTTATAATATCATAAACGGAATAAGGTCGATGCGCCCGCGGCGGCAGCAAAGGTTAATCAGAACACGCCAAAACACGTCACAAATGGTATGTTACAAGATATTGTCGTGGCGCTACGGGCTCTGTTCTTGAGAAATCGAACATGTTTAGATTTCTTGCGATATTATGAGATTGATCGCTATCATTGGTTGCTTTGTTTCGAATGTTAGATTGTCGTGAATAATCAATACCTCCTTGACTTTTATCTATACAAATCTAAGAGATACACTCTTTTCAGAGTAAGATGATTCTAATTACATACATACTTAATTCTTTTTGAGCACGAGATTTAAAAAAGATCAAAAAAGGAAAGAAAAAGATAGGGTGGCCTTTTAGTTTAGAGCAATATTTTTTAGACAAAGCTTTGAATGCAATGCACTGGAATCGTTTTGTACTCTTCGAAACTTATATTAAAATTCACAAATTGAACTTTAACTTTCACCGCTTCAGCTAGTTTTTTTAAAGAGAGCTCCCGCACCAGGAATAAATTCTGTGTCGTGGGGGATTTTACAAACATACATAAAATAGACATAAAGAACACCCAGACTTAGAACAACAATTTGTGGATCACACAAAGTGTTGTCCCATGTAGGATTTGAACCCACAACATTTGGCGAAGTAGAAAGCGGCCGGCGTGGCGAACGCTAGGCCATACGTGCAGTCAAGGTTAGGTTTTCAATTTTCTTCTTCAGACTAAAGATTATTATAAATTTCCTTACTTGACTGTCATTATCATGAATAAATACGTGCATCTAATTTAACATTTACTGCCAACATCTCTTCACCCCCTGGCATTTAATTACCTAAGTTATGGAATCAGGCGTTACTTTGCGGAAATCCATGACATTAAATGCTATGAAATATATTTAGCTTTAATTCCGCGGGACAATTATCCAGGTCTGAAAGCAGGGCACAAATCCCACCGTCATGCATATGTACACATACAAAACAAGTGAGAAATAATTAGCATGCCATGCAACCAAACCTATACTCGACACGTGTCTCGCCCCTCCACGGGGCATCCTCAGGAGATGTTGACTCGTCGAGCGTTTGAGCTCGAATGCGCGCTAGCGCACCGCTGTCGGCCCTTTATATACCGTTTCGATGACGCTATAATCACGATCGATACAATGTCACAACGACATCTGTGCCGAACTACCCGCAATCATACTTAGAAGTGGTGATGGAATTAAGTTTGTTTGGTCATTCAACAGTGTATATGCATTATTATTGTTATATTTTGATATTTCTAACTGTTCCAACACACTCATCCGGAAACCCTTATCGCAAACATGCAGAATGTTATAGGTATTGTTGCCGCTCAAGGAGTGGCCGGTGTCGATTAAATGTTTTGCGAAATGTGATTTATCTGGATGGCCATTCCTGTGAGCGGCAACATGTTCCCTGTACCTAATTTGGAAACTACGGCTTGTCTGACCCACATAGACCCCGGTGCAATCATTGCATACTAATTTGTAAACTCCGGATTTTTTTGAATTCTCTAATTTATCTTTACCGTTAAATAGTTTACGCAAGTTATGATCCGATCGAAAAGCTACGTAAACATTGTGTTTTCTTAGAATATTCGCGATTCTATCTGAAATTGGGCCTATGTAAGTGAGACTCCCGACATTCTTGTTAATTCTTTCGGGGGTACATGCATAAAGTGCTGAGCGAGCCCGGTCATTCTGCTTTTTCTTAATTATATTATCAATAACTTCTTTGGTGTAACCGTTTGAAGTCGCGATTTGATACAATATTTTGAGTTCTTTTGCGTAATTATCCTTGGACAGTGGGAGTGACATTAAACGGTGGACATAGCTGCGGAAGGCTGCTAGTTTATGCTGTAGTGGGTGACAGGATGAAGCGGGAATCGTTGTGTCAGTGTGTGTGGGCTTTCGATAAATTTGGAAATCGAGTTTGTTATTGACTCTTGTGATTGTTAGATCCAAAAAATTAAGGGACTGATTTGATTCTAATTCTAATTTGAATTTAATTTTGGGGTGGTGAGTGTTGAGCCTATTTACGAAAATATCCAATTGACGATTAGTACCTGTCCAACAGATAATTACGTCATCCACATATCTATAATAAAACAGAATGTTGGGCTCGCCCACCACATATTTACATTCGAAGTAGTCCATAAATATTTCCGCCATTAATGGACTTAAAGGTGATCCCATTGCTAGACCCTCTTTTTGGCGGTAGTATTCGTTATTGAATCGAAAGTAATTTTGTTCCATGCAAATACGTGTGAGGTTAAGTAGGTCATTTATTTCTCCTGGATGTAAACGTTGCCTCTCCAAAAGGTACCCCAAAATACGTAGGCACTCTTCAAATGGAATATTTGTAAATAAACTATCTACATCTCTCTTCTAACTTGCTTCACTCTTGGCAGAGCGGTCGTGATCACGTAGAGTGCACACTGGTTGTGGAGGCGCACAAAGCCCCTCGTACAACTTCCCGCCATCTCACCCTGTCAGCAGACTGCCGGCTGCAGTCAGACACACGGCTTCCGATTGTGGACCTCACCTGGTCGGTCCAGCGCATGGGTGCCCTGCCCCGGAGTCTGATCCCCTCCACCCTTCCCTGCACCACCAGTCGCTCTATTGAGTCACTATACATCTAGTGATAATAATTTCGAATTGTGGGGGGTGTTAATATTTTGTATTTTTTTAGTTAAATCTAAACTATTTTTTAAACTGTACTGTGGTTTAAAAGATGCCTTTGCCTTTAGTAAATTGTTTAGATATTTGGCTAAATCGTATGTCGGGGTACCAATGTAAGAGACAACGGGGCGAATTGGGATGTTGTCTTTATGAGTTTTTGGTAAACCATACAAAAAAGGAGATCGTGGGTTCATTGGAATTTTATATTTTAACTGGCCTGGAGAAATGTACGACGTGTTATTAATTGCATTCTTTATTTCTAGAGTGAATTTTTTAGTAGGGTCGGTAGTAAGACGTTCAAAATCTTCCCCCTGGATAACGTCGTTAACCCTCTGGTGGTATGCAGTTTTATCCAAAATGACTACTGTATTGCCTTTGTCGGCTTTAGTAATTATTAAATCATTTTGAGTAATTGTGTTTTGTAATGACCTATGTACTTGTATTTCGGAATAATTTTGGGTAATGGTGGTTGCGGACGCTGTCTTTATCTGAAATGACACCTGATGTTTAACGGCGCTATCCATTTTACTTCTAACACAAGCCATTTCTGAATCTACCATTAAAGTTTCGAGCGATTTCTGGGATAACCGTGGCCTGATGTTATATTTGAGGCCTTTCTCTAGTAAAGAAATCTCTGAATTGGAAAATTGGGTATTTGTATAATTTTTAACGCGTGGGTAGAAAGAATGAACCGCATCTGAATGATTATTTTCTAAGTTGGTGATATTATTATTATTATTTTGGCTATCCCGAGTTAATCGCTCCAACTTCCTACGCTGTGTTAAATATTTTTCATGCGCTACTTGGGAGGTGAAGTCCCGGGCTTTGTTATCTAAAATATCAAACTCCACACTATGCAGTTTGTAACTTAACTCTGAGTATAGAACTTTGAGGTGGAGCTTGATATTGTCCCTAACTGAAAACCAATGCCTGCATTCCTCATTCAACCACACTTGTTTTGCCTTCACCAAAGCTAAACCACTTGACCGGCTGTGTGTGTTAGTATGTATATTAATATAATGGGGAAATACTTTTAAGTGTTTACACTGCTGATTGAACCAAACGTTTTGGGCTGCTAAGCGATGCAGTTTTGTCAACTTGATGTATAGTTTTGCCTGCTCAGCTATACTTGCTGACTTAAGATAAGTTATGTCTCGCGTAATTAAAGCTAAATATATTTCATAGCATTTAATTTAATTACCTACAGTGTTGACGTCCATCGACGACGCTCTTCAGGGCGACTCACTTCATCACAAGCAATTAACACATCCGTTTGATCTAGTGTCCATCAAAACTCCAAAACACAAATGTATGAATTAGAAACTTGCAGCGTATGTTGTAGGAAAAACTATCTTAAACCTACCTTTCTTTGAATTAAAATAATACAAAATTGTAACAAAAAAAAACCGACTTCAAGAACGACCAAATTGAAATGGGCCCATACGGAAAGCACCAACTTTTAAATAAAAAAAGAATCATCGAAATCGGTTGGCGTGATATTGAGTTATTCGTCAATTTGTCGCGCACATACTTATTTAATGCAAATTGAAGACTTATATGGTTTTCTCATGGATGACATGTCAGAACTGGACCAAATTGAAATGGGCCCATACGGAAAGCACCAGCTTTCAAATAAAAAAGAATCATCTAAATCGGTTCACCCAGTCAAAAATTATGAGATAACAAACATAAAAAAAAAAACAGTCGAATTGAGAACCTCCTCCTTTTTTTGAAGTCGGTTAATAACGTTAACGCAGGTGTTACCATGTTTCTATTCAGAACATCTTTATCTGCAATGAGTATCTACTTAAGCAATTTGTTTATGCGTGTGCGCGGGTGTGCGTCTTTACATTCTGAGTATTTCTAGGTGTTGAAACACATTTTTACACTTACTGTATGACTGGAGACTATAAAAGGCTATAGGAAACATTTCTTTAGAAAAAAGAATTAGTTCCTACGTTAACATTAGAGCCGATACTGGTATTTAAGTTTCATTAATGCAGGTCTTGTGGAGTGTAACACAAAATCCGTAACATCGAGGTGCCAGTGTACCTAAGTAGTGGAACCACAATTGACAATATATTGGGGACACAACACCACTTATTCAAAATATAAAAACAATACATCCACATATTCACATAGTATCTACCTATTAGTATTATGCCATTAAATAATTTGCATTTATGGTAGGTACCTTCCGGGCATAAATGGTAACTATCCTACCTACTACTAGAACAAGTTTAAAAAACTGTAAAACGATTATGTAAAAAGGTTTCACAAAATTAAAATAATCTTCTTCACCCGTGCTATTATTACGAATCTGTTGGTACTAATTCAATAGAATCGATTCAATAGTTTCGGCGCTGCGGTGGACTGTCAAAAATATTACCCTCCTGTTCATGCCAAACTGTTGGCGATCGGGGTCGACTTCTTTTGTGTACTAATAGGGATGCCGATCTCAGATCGATTAATCGAAGAATCGATTTTTCAGGCCCTAAAGATCGATATTTTAAATTGATATTCAGTACTGTGTCGATTCAGTGGATCGATATTTTACCCTTGAAAATCGCCATTCGATTTTTTTGTTTTGGTACAAACCATTTTATTTACAATTAGTTAAATGGATCGGTAATAATACGGTCTTACTGATTAAAGGGTTGAGTAGTCAAAAATTTGCGAACTGGCCGTATGCCTAGTTTCCTTTGTCTCTCTTTGTTCCTTGTGAGCGCCTTTTTTCAGTTGCCGCTTGCTGCCAATATCGCAAGTGTTAAGCGGAACCGCTTCAAATGTCCCATTTCAATTTGGTCCCCTTCTTGAAGTCGGTTTTTTTTTGTTAAAATTTGTGATTATGAAAATAAATGTCTTCTTTTATACCTGATCTGACTTTGATATATATATAAATAAAATTGAAGTGTCTGTTTGCAATTTCAATTTAACCCTGGACTAAAAAAAACGATTTTACTGATAAGAGATCATTTATAATGCTATCTTTCTTGTTTTTTATACAATAGATTTTATAAAATTACATAATAAATGAAAACTGGGAAAAAAATCGATTTATTGAAAATCGATCTTTTAAACCTTGATTTTTTTGTGAATCGATTTTTTAGGTTTCGATTAAAATCGATTCAAAAAACGATATTTTTTGGAAAGAATCGCCATCCCTATGTACTAATACTAAGTAGCTGAATTTAATAAAACAAACATACTTTTCCACAAGTGTTTAATATCACTCCACTCCTTCTCACTTCCTCCTGTCATACAAAAATCAATTTATCTTATATACTAAGGGTCGAGACTCTTAACACCGTGACACAATTTTTCGGCACAGCGACATCTATCGAGCGCCGTGGCAACATGGTCCCGCTAATGCGCAACAATGTTGCAATACAATACAATACAATACAATACATTTATTTGCATGAATATGGTAGGTACAAGTTCTTAAAATATACATTATGGATCACAGCATATTCGGCCACATGTGGCGTACAAATTTTAAAACAAAAAATAAAAATCTTATTGTCTAAACTTAGAGGCTATCATCTAAAAAGTCATTAATATCATAATAACATTTCTCAGAGAGTAGTTTCTTAAGGTTGTTCTTAAAACTAATTATATTCAACTGTTTAAATCCTTCAGGAAGTTTATTAAATATTTTTGGGGCTAAACAAAAAACACTCTTCTGCATAAGAGATGTGTTAGCTCTGCGTATACTTATGGTATCTTTTCGCCTATTGCGTACAACGGTGTTCGATAAGGTAGGAAATAAATGAGGATGCCTCTTTACAAATGATGCGACCTCAAATATATATAGAGATGGAAGTGTTAGAATTTGATGTTTTATAAAATAGGGTCTACAGCTATCGGTTGTCTGAAGCCCAAACATAGCCCTTATACATCTCTTTTGACATTTGAAGGCGATTTCTTTAAGCGTGGAGTTACCCCAAAAAATAAGACCATATCTTAGCACGGATGCGACAGTGCCATGATAAGCAGTAATTAGTGCTTCGGTGTTAACTATATGAGCCAGCTTATAAAGAGCATAGGAGGAACTACTCACTCTTTTGCATAAAGCTTCTACGTGAGCCTTCCAATTTAGTTGATTATCAACCACTAAGCCAAGAAATTTCGCTTTATTAGTATCACTGATTTTAGTGTCCTGATACATAATATTAATTTTATGCAAACTAGTTGATTGCCTCTGACTAAAGTGCATTACTTGTGTTTTGGCTAGATTGATTTTTAAATTGTTATTGTCTAGCCAACGTATCATAGAGGTTAGAGTGTTATTTATTTCGGATTCATAAGATTCTTGAGTATCGCACGCTATGGTTACCGTACTATCATCCGCAAACAATGTCAATGGGTGTTCTATAGCTTTAGGTAAGTCGTTTATATATATAATAAATAGCAAAGGGCCCAATACACTACCCTGCGGTACTCCGAATGATATGTTACGCTCTTTGGATAAATAAGTATTCTCCCGTTTTGTATTTAGATTAATTTTTTTAATTGTTGTAAACTGCTTTCTATTTATTAGATAGGTTTTTATTAAATTATACACGTTACCTCTTATGCCATAAGTGTAAAGTTTTGCCAACAAGATATCATGATCTACACGATCAAATGCTTGAGTCATGTCACATAACACTGCACAAGTCTGAGTCCTTTTGTCAATATGTGATATAACTACATTCAGAAAATCATATATAGCCATGTTTATGGATTTATTTTTGCACGTCATACACCTCCCTTTTGGCTTCGCCGTAGTCGGGTAAAAATACAGTCTGTTTAATAACTTCTGCTTTTCTAAACCCTTTTCTAAATATAAAAAGGTCAACCATAACAATACACATAAAACCAATTATAGTTTATGCAAGTTTTATTATGATATTCAGATACCTATACCCTTAAAGCATATTTACAGTATTCACAATTATGCGACAGCAGGTTCAATAGGAGAAGCTTAATGCAGCAATTAGCTATTCCTATTTCGTTTCTAACTACAGCTGTAGTTATATATAACACTAGCTTTTACACGCGGCTTCGCTCACGCAGACTTTCATCCCCTGATTTACCCCCTTAGGGGTGGAATTTCAAAAATTCCTTTCTTAGTGCTCACTTACGTTATACAAAGAACCTACATGTAAAATTTCAGGATTCTAGCTTCGGCGGTTTGGGCTGTGCGTTGATCTCTGGGTATGTCAGTCAGTTATATATATAGATTATACTTCTAAACATCGTAATGTTTCCCTCATTGCAGTCTGCTTATCCTAATTTATGGATAATGAGATCTGGAGGCACTACCTATGCTTAACGGACAGCAAACTTATGCGCAACTTGTCGTGTCTACATCGATATTCTGCGAGTGCTCACGCGCCGGTGCATTATTCAATACGACCTGCCGCTGTCGCATTATACCGTACGATCCTTAACGCCTCGCCACACACTCGCCTCATATGGACTACCGGAAAAACTAACAATGTCGTACCTGTTACATGACAAATTGCGACTATTAACAGCTTGAACGCATGCTTTGAGGCCATAAGGCTGCAGTCGCAAAAGCCTTAAGTCATTTCAAGTCACCGATGATTATGGTAAGGCTGTTATTCAATTCGTAGAAACCTTTTTGCCGATTCATCTTTTTCGTACTGTAACCGAAGTTGTGAGTTGTGCCGCACAAGAAATACCTTGACGACGAGCTATGTTATTTGTTAAACTGATACAACGAGAGCTGGGGGCGAAATAATAACAATTAATTAACTTTACACGTTCCTCGGTAATTGAAGGTAACAAAAACACATGCCGCTAAAGATGACAGGCTATTTTATAGATTGGTTATTAAAGTTATTATGGCATTCAGGGAAAGATAATCGTTTTCGATAAATAGTTGTAAGTCTTATAGGTGAATACCAATAAGCACATTGCATTTTGCAATAATTTCTGCACGCCAATGCCTTAATAAAGACGTTGTTATAATAAAGAAACGTGTGCATACATTTAGGCAATAGTATTACAAAGTTAATGTGTCTAAAGACCTTTATAGTAACAATTGTGTTAAATTATTGCAATGATCTGTCATTAAGTACATACTTGCATGTACAGTGTTATTGAACCTAAGTAAATGCTCTTCGTACCTACATGTTACTAAGGCTTGCGTGTTTGGTTATTAATTATTTTATTATATTACTAGCTGACCCGGCGAAATTCGTACCGCCATATTTATGTACATAACCATAATTTATAAAAAAAAAACAATATTTACACACAAGCGTCAAAAAACTCCACATCTTCACCTACTGGTAGCGTTCCCAAAAGACTGGCAGGATTACCACGTTAAATGGCAATGCTGATTCTCTATGCTAGAAAAAGGCCGGCCTTCTGGTCGCCAGAAGCGTCAATCAGTTGCTTGGCTAGTTGTTTAAACATTGCGCGAGCACTCGGACCCATGAACCTAGCGTCTCTACCCCAAACGGTTCAAAAATGTAATTACCTATTAAATGTTGGTACTTACAACGTTTGAGGCTTTCCGCAGAAGCAGCAGCAGCGCCATCATAACCAGCTGTACTTGGAAGATGAGATGGCGCGAGGGTGTCAACGCAAGTTGCGTCCCACACCAAAGGCTTATCCATCTTCCATGGCAGTAACGACATACCATCTGGTCTCTTGCCATCGTCCCGTACCAGACCATTCGGTTCGCGTACAGCTGGAACGCCGGCGGTAACAAGAGCACGACGGATAATGTCATTAATATTGGCATGTCGAGATATTCGGCCAGCGCTTCTGCTACAAGAAAGGCCATGATGTCCGAAACTGTCAACAGCTTCTCCACAGTGACAAAAATGCGGAGAAACACAAGGCGCTCCTAAACGGAGGCAAGTGGCAAAGCGAAAAGTAGTATTGTCCAACAAGGTACCTATGTTCGGTGATGGAAGTGCCTGTATCCATAAACCTGATTCCCACTCTCCCACAGCTAACAAACGAGCTCGCTCAGCAAGACTAGTTGATGTATCTAAAAGTATCTTTTGCTTTAAAATACATAACGGTGAGTCCCATTGTCGCTGAGAAAATGGATTAACAGGTAATGCTACTGCTGCTACTGACAGTTAAGTGCTCCTTGTCTGGAGGCACTGACTGGTCGAATCTTTAAAACCCACACCCTGACTGTACATCTATCTGTTTGTGTTAAACTCATGAATAAATTGTTTAAATTGTTGTTGTGAAGCGTCTAATTTCATTATCACCACAACCTTCTAGGCTCCTAAAGCCACTACGTGACACATGGCGCCCAACGTGGGGCTCGAGTACTGGGACAAGCTATCTGCCAAGCATCTATGGTGTGTAGAGTGTGTTTGTAAGAATTTTCCTGGTTAACTCTTCTGTGCCATGAACCGAAGACAGAAATGCTGGAAGGCTGACATCTACAATTTTGCGTACTCCAAGACCACCCAAACGAACTGGTAAGGATGCTTGGAGCCAGGCTCGATCGTTTAAACTTTACTAAGCGTGTTTTGTATAATTTTATCAACTTTTTCCAAAAGTGATGAATATTTCCAAAGGGGTGATGACCGAAGCGCATGTGTAAAATTAGGTACAAAAAGCCAATAACTAATAATAGTAAAAGCCGAATGATTATTAATTTTAAGTAAACGATCAGAAAATTCATCAAAATTTTTAATTTTGTCATCTATGAATGAGTCTGAAAACCTTCTTCCAAAACCGGAGAACCAAGAAGGCGAAGAGACCTTTTCTCTAATACTTTAATGTTAGGTGCCAAGGAATTACATTTTTGTATAGTCGAAAGTCTGTCTGTATTTTCACAAATAAAAATTTCACATTTGTCCGAATTGAGGTCTAAGCCAATGGATTTAAATTTATTTTTAATAAAAGATAAATGTTCTAAAACTGTAGCTACTTCACCTCCTAAAGTTCCGTCGTCAAGGTACCAAATGTTAAATTTAGATTTTAGCTGCTCTATAATGGGATGTATTGCTAAACTGAAAATAACTGGTCCCAGTGGATCACCTTGTTGACATCCAACGGCAGAGTCTAAAAGATGGTCCTTATACATTAATCTTGTTGTATTTCTATAACATTGCCAAAGAAAATTATAAATTTTAGGAGTTTCAATTTTGGCTTGTGTCAACAAAGCATCCCTATTAACAGAATTGAAAGCATTCCTCAGGTCAACCTTCAAGATCACCTCCCCTTTCCCGCTGCCAAGATATGTGGACAGAGCATGTATGGCAGCCTCACAACCACCTTTCGAGCGAAAACCAAGTTGCACTGGTTGAAATTTTGCTGCAAGTTTAGTGCACTGTAATATTTACAACAAATTTTGGCAACTATGCGTCGTAACGTACATCCCACGGCAATCGGACGAATGCCACCATCATTTTTACGCAATGCACATAAATTGGTGCCATATAAAATGTCGATTATGCCTTCGTCCACATTGCCGGAGAGCATAAGGTTCACCAAAGCCATCAACTCCTTCAAGAGAGCATCGCCAGCCTCTCCAGCGCTTGAACAAACTAGATCTTTTAGATGTTGTGGTGTCAAGCCATCGAGACCACCAGCAGATCCACTCTAAAAGGAGGAAATGGCTGAAAAAACATCCTTAGCAGTAACATTAAGGTATTCGTTGTCAATAGTAGGTGGGTCAGGAAAAGAGAGATCATCCCGAGGTGTGGGATGTTTATTCTTCAAGCCTGCAACTGTATTAGACGAGTAAGGCGCTACCACATCGCTGCTGAAAAGTAACCTAGCTGCCCCTCTTATATCAACTTCCCTTAGTTTTGTCTCTACTAAAGAAAAAATATTGTGTTTATGATAACAAAGGCTAGATAATTTAGGGTCTAAATTAGTAGTGTTAAGGCAATTCTCTTTGATTTTTGTCGTCAAAGATTTTTGGGTACAATTAGTTTCTTTTATGTATAAAATTCTGTAAGGGAAGGTAAGTAACTGTTCCCAGGCCGATATTGAATTTTCTCGGACTACAAGACCTACACACTTAGTTAAATTATCAGCAACAGTAGGCCTTGCACCTCGAGGGATTCTTTTAAGAAGTGGAATAGAATTTTTTAAGCTACTTAACTTTTGCCAAAAATGAATTTGTGTTATTGATTGAAATCGGACTAGTAGGTTTTTGAAACCACATTTTGAGACTTATGAAATTTACCAAAAATTTCAAGCTCCGCTCACCTTTAAAAAAACGATCCTGGGGACAAATAGGGCATCGGACGAGGCCACTAATTGAAGCAGCCGGTTGACCTGCATACACTGCCACTTTGCCACTGGCGTTTACACTCATAAAAAAATATTATAGCTAGAAGAAAAATACTTAAATTAAAGCCCCTAAAATTTTTGACATGTGTGATCTTTCAAACCGCCATATTTACATATCTGTCTCAGCTTCCCACAGGCAGTGTACAGTCGTGGACAAAAAAAAACACTTTTATCGTTATCTTTTTTTTTTCTTTCTAGCAAAAAAAGAATGAATGAAATCGGGCTATGTGTTATTGAATTACAACTAAGTACATATTTTGACTTTCATCCCCTCTCTCCAGGAAACCGTGCTGAATTTTGGGATGAAAAGTATCCTATGTCCTACCTCGTAGTATGAACTCAAATCATGCCAAGTTTCATTTGAATCCGTTCAGTAGTTTCGGCGTGATGCGCGGCCAAGAGACAGACAGACAGACAAAAATGAAAAAAATTACAGTTTTGGCTTCAGTATCGATTATTAAGAGCCCTCCAAAAAAATTTTTCAAAATATCTTTAATGTACAGAATTGGACCTGTTACATTTTTATTATAAGTAGTATAGATATACATACATCATTCGTGATGACCCTAATCGACACTAAATTCCCTAATGCAATTCTTCAAAACTAGAGGCCAGCTCAGTCCTAGGATCATTAACTCATTACTCATTCAGGATCTTGTGGCAGTTTTCACAATTTTCACAAAAAAAAATTCAGAGAACGTAAATCATAAGCAAGTGACTTAAAATTGGGACTAGACTAGATTAAAGGAAAATCTCACATTATGAAGAAGCGTTCAGTCTAGCCACGTTTGTGTGAGTCATCCTTTATATCCTGGTACTAAGACGTGCTGAAAGGACATCAAGTTGCCAGACATGTGCCCCATCCTGCCCCACAGTGGTTGATTCCACAACTTGACAATTTGCAAAAATAAAAAGAAAACACTAACTTTATTTAAATGTCTATTAATTCTAAAAAATAATATTTATTTTAAACTAATGCATATGTAATACAAAGGCGGACTTCATGCCATGTGGCGTTACCTTCTTAGTCGACCTGGTGATGTAAAAATATGATGCGATGATATGCATAGTTTTTATTATTTTCAAAGTTATCAAGAAATATTTTGTATTGCCAGCTCCCAGTCTACCTTACCTAACTTGAATACAACATTACGGGCGACAAAAACATGACTCTATCTGTGATGGTTACCAGCCACGTTGACGACTCTTAGTTATGGCTTGCACCGGACATTTGTTTTCATCAAAACTAACAATGTTGTGTGCAGGACCCTAATAGTCTATTACTAAAAGATTTATGTCAGAACCGCTCAAGATTGAGGCATAGCATGCTTGCGTTACCATCTAGAGAAGTATAAACTTACGCGGCGATTTATTGTGCAGTATATTTTACTATACCTGCGAATACCATTACTTATTTTACATAGGAATCATAAATTTTAGCATCCTCACACCTTTTTATTAGTTTGAAGGACCTGGGATATCCTAATTTGGAATAAATTAGTATATAAACGAACTCGGTTTGCAACTATTTATCTGTGAGAGCCACCAGTCAAGAGACTGGTGGCAAGACGGAAATCGCGGTGTAACAATTTCTAATTTAAACATACATACTCATACACTGGCATATTTATCACTCAAATGGTAGACGGAGATTTATTATAGCGTCCATTCCAGTTTTACTCAAGTATTTAGGACAAAGCCATCGATAATAGGCTCGTCCTCAACGAGGCTCAGATGGTTCTGTATAAACCTGATTAAATTACATACAACCTTATCTTCTTCTTTTAAGTGAGTCGATCGTTTTCTTTCATCCCATCTTCTCGTTTACTCCCTCTGTCAAAAAAAAAACCTGCAATTTCTCCTAATCCGCAGATTCTAATCTGTTGTTTTTTTTGCAGTGTTATAGCTGGCACTGAAGAACGGACGACCCCTATTAACCAGCAGAAAAACAATCCTAGTAATAATGCCTGACTGTAGCCTGTTTGCTACCTCTAATTTTGATGTTATCCAAGAAAAAAAATCTAAACCAAACTCTTTGGTTGTTACATCATGTTCGAAATTTAAACCAACATTATTATACATTTCGAATTCAAATATATTCTAGAAACACGAGAAGCAATTTATTATAGTTTGGCAACAAAGTGTCTTAGTATTAAAACATAAGCGTGAAGTTGTGGATGGTAGGCACGTTATAAATATCATGACGCTCTTGCAGCTAATACTTCTGTCATGTTAACTCCTTTGAAAGGATTTCAAGCTGTCAACACAATTTATTTCACTCAGAATATACAAACGTTTGTATAATCGTCTCTCGTTTGCCTCTTAGTTATATTTTACGACCAGCCATCTCTCATCATGTCATCATACAAATGTAATTAAAGTACTGTTCATATTTTATAACAAATTTCGTGGAAATCATTTTACAAACGCAACGTGTCTTGTGTTATTTCGAACTTAGAAAAGTATTTACCTGATTGATTATTTTTTTAAGAATTGCTTAAATACTTATTTCATGACTATTTTTAACAATTACATTTAGAGTTAAAACCTTAGGTATTAGTATTATACAACGAAAACGATGGTGACCCTATTAAACGAGTATTAAGTTAGCATAAGTTTCGTTCGATTAAAGTAGGGAAATCAAAATCAATCAAATCCAAATTCAAAGTAGGGAAGAACGATTTTGATAAAAACTAGATAAGTTTCAGCTCTTTTCGACTAAGAACTGAATCGATTTAACGACTGACAACTCGATAAAATGCCTTGTTTGTTGATCAAATGGCATAATCCTTTGGTTGCTTGAAATGGTGACATCCTTTGTTTGATTTACGGTTCGAGGAAATTCTTGTTAGGCTTTCTTTCAGAATATAGAATAGCAAAAGGAATCCTGACAATTTGAAACAAACATTATACCAACAAATCTGGTCAGCGTAGTAGTCAAAGAAGTAGGTCAAAATCATCTTCCTAAAGAAAGGTTTATGTCCCACAGTGGACTGTAAATGGCTGTTGATGATGATGATGTTTATCATAAAATTACATAACGAGGCCCAACTCCCATCTCAGATTAGGGCGGGCCTGTTAGTGTAATGGTTATTGATCGTAACTCTTAATGAGAGATTGTTCGGTGGGTTCGATTCCAGGCTAAATATTTTGTATGATGAGTACGACTATTTACTTTGTGTCTAAGTAAAATTTATCTGTCTCTCTGATATATATTTTAACTGCCTCGGTGGCGCAGTGGTAGTGTATGCGACTGCTGTGCTTGAGGTCTCGGGTTCAACTCCTGGGTCGGCCCAAATGGTTTGTGTTATCTACAAATATTTGTTTCGGAGTTTGGGTGTTTTCTATGTATAATAATAATAATAATGTTTATTTTTTCTCCCACAAAATATATATGTTACAATAAAATTCTTAAAACTGATGTACATTTTTGTGGCAGTCAGGAAGCCAAACTAGGATAAATCCTGTGCTATGGATTCCTGGCTCCCCCTCACGGACTTATATAATTTTACCTGTTTAGTCTCAATTTAGCTGTTTATGTAAGAAAAAAATAATAACAATAAAAGTTATGAGAGATTAAATAAAAGTATTGTGTGTGTGTGTGTGTGTGTGTGTGTGTATGTGTGTGTGTGTGTATGTGTGTGTTTGTGCAGTGTGTGTGTGTTTATGTGTGTGTTTTGATCGTCAGCAAAGGACACGGAAAGTTTAAGAAACAATTTTAAGGAGGGCTTCTGTCTCATCATAGTCAAGCGTGAGAAGCCATTCTGTAACTTTCTTTTTAACTTTCTTCCTTGTTACATCAACAACTGAGAGTAGTTGATTCGCTTTATTATATAATCGGCTCGCCCTAAAACTGAAAAACTTTTGTGCGAATGAAGTTTTCACTGGAACAGCTTCGCAGACTGCAAAGCGTCTTCGGGAGTTGTTAGTCTTTTTATTTATTACCGAATACTTAATGGAGACATGTTTTTTGAGAATAATTGCTAAAATGTAAAGTTTTCTAATAGTTAAGACGTTTGCTTCTTTATATAGACTGTTAGTGCGATAAAGGCGTGGCTTAAATAGAGCTACTTTTAAGATTAGTCGTTGCACTCTTTCAACGTTTATAATTTTTGTTTTATCTGCGCCTCCCCAGGTGGAGATACCGTAGGATAATACTGATTGACATAGTGACTCATAAACAGTTTTTACCAATTTACAATCTGTAACGTGTCTGAGATTTTTAAACATAACTATAATATGTATGTATTTACAAAAAAAAGTATATATATATTTATATCAGTTGTCTAGTACCCATAACACAAGCTCTGCTTAGCTTGGGACTAGATGGCGTTGTGTGTTAGATGTCCGAAAATATTTATCTACTACTAGCATTTGCCCACGGCTCCGCCCGCATTGTAAATCGATTATCGTCTTAAAAAGTTGCCTATGTCCTTCCTCAAGCATCAAAATATATTTTTGCCAATTTTATTGAAATCAGTGAAGCAGTCTAGCTGTGAAAGTGAAACAGACATATAGAAAGACAGACAAAATTTCTTTCCAATTTATAATATTGGTATGAATATGTACCTATGTATTTATTTATCTGCAGTCTGATTACCATAGTACATAAGATGGCCGTGTCTGTGTTTTCTGAGGTTATTATTATTATAGTTCCTTTTGTAAATATATGTTAAATTTAATCAATCCCCCACGCGGCATATGTAAATGAAACATTAATCACAACCTACACTAATAATGGTACATACATTTACTTATTGTAATAAATTTACAACAAAGACTATTACGCAAACCGAAAACAACGTAACATCGGTTTACATAATAAGGACCATCCATACTTTTTTTAAATTTTTATATGGTATACAAAAAAAAATACAAAAAACGACCGACTTAAAGAACTGGACCAAATTGAAATGAGACGACACGGGACGCACCATCTTTCAAATAAAAAATCAATCAAAATCGGTTCACCCAGTCAAAAGTTCTGAGTTTCTGAGATATAGATGTACCTATATATATAAAAGAAAGTCGTGTTAGTTACACTATTTATAACTCAAGAACGGCTGAACCGATTTGGCTGCAAATTGGTAGCTTAGAACCAGGAGACGGATATAGGATACTTTTTTTTCCTCTTTATTTATTTTTAAGGGACTTTTACCCTTACCCCATAAGGACTTAGCTTAAACAAGTATCAATTTAAATATTATATGCTAGACTGTACAATTTAATAGCTTTTTTGATGTCGGTATAGCCGTATAGGTATAGATAATTTTTAAATGTTTTTTTTTTACTTTGTCCAGTGGCGTTAACCGTGGTTGTTGTTGTACCGTGGGTAACACCGCGGGGCTCAGCTAGTATAGTATAGACATAAAAAAAAACAGTCGAATTGAAAACCTCTTTTTTGAAATCAGTTAAAAATTAAGTCGCTTCCGCTATCTGTTCGCTTAACAGAAAGAGTGATGCAAGAGGAAAGTTTATATGTGTAATACATGTATATTATATATAGTAGAGGAAATCCGAGAATTTCAAAGACTTCCGTACAAAGCCGGGCCGGATCGCTAGTTTCTTATAAAAATGTAAGACTAAGTATGCATTGGAAACAGGTTGGATCGCCTACAGTATCAAATCATCTAAAGGCTCAGCGGTTATTTATGATGATTGGGGATCTAATATCGATTAATAACTTCGTAAGTCTAGAACTTTGAAATAACTAAGATAGATAGATAGATACTCTTTATTGCACACCATGATTAAGAAACACGATGTAGATTAATGAGAGATGTTATATTATTCTGGTGCTGTCAGTGCTAGTTGTTATCCGCCAATTTAAAAACACTAGTAACCAACGACATAGCTGAACAGTATCCAAGTAACGTAAGCGATAAAAGAAAACTAATAAATGTATGGGAATGAGTCGCCAACTCCCGTGGTCAAAACAAACTATTAACCAACAATACAAGAGTGTATAAAGCGTTAGCGATTGTAGAAAGAGACTCGATGCGAAAAACTTCGATCTTGGCAAGGGGGGCAGAAATCTATGATATAATAATGTATCCCATCGTAATCTTGAACTGCGAACTAAAATAATCAAAGGGATACGCCATTTAACAAAGACAGAAAGAATGTCCACAAAAATAACACAAGTAATCGACATTTATCAGTTAAATTCTTTAGGTACTACTCCCAATTCCTGTACCTACCTCACCTTATAAATAGTACCGTCTGGTTAACGGAATCTAGCTTGCCTCTTGATTTTAGTACAAACTAGCTGGAGCTTTACAATAGCAACTGCGGGTAACGCCGCAGGGTGAAGCTAGTCTAAAAATACTAACCAAAGTTACTCCTTATAGCTATCTTCAGCTATCTGCCAGTGAAAGTCCCGTCAAAATCAGTAAACCATTTTATAGATTAGCCCGAACGAAGAGACAGACAGACAACAATTTCATTTTTTTGTGAAAGTACTGGTTTTATACTTGCATTTAGTGAAAAACTATTTATTTGAAATCACCTACACAGACACATAAATTTTCTTTGATAACGCAAAACAGAATGGATGGCGAAGTGGTTTTAGCGATCGCCACGCCGCCTACGTGATGTTGGTCCAAACCCCACACGGGACAACACTTTGTGTGATCCACAAATTGTTGTTCTCACAGGATATAGGTAGTTATTCCTGTTGCGGGCGTTGTCTTTCAAAAAAACTCTAACTTAAATAAAATATACAAGTATATATCGATTCACCATTGTGTCAATGCTCAACACCTGATTCTAGCTGTGAACAGTCGGCTCATCATATCCTCTGAGAATGTAGTCTTTGGTACAATGAACATAACATGATGCTTAATAGCTTACAAATTACGTCTGGGGTAGTATATTATGGGGATCTTGTGTCAACTGCGGTGAATTTCCGTGCGTTTGAGCGATTCTGCCATACATACTATAGAAATAAAATATAGCTCACTTAGGACCCATAATATTTTATCCGTGGTGCTTCCCGGTTTGAAAAAGGCGTCTGCCTATTTTGACTTCATTTTGTCTCCCGCTTTGCCAAGGAGGGAAGTGGACTTATTATATTTCCAACTCCTCCAGTTTTCTTCTGATTAATTTCGTTGCGGGTTCCAAGACAGTTTAATTTTTCCTGGGACTTCCCGAGTGTCATAACTCGGTGTGTTCGTGGGTCACCGCTGTTGATCCTGGTGTACAGGAGTTACAGTGGTGGGCATGTGGGCGGGATTAGTCCCATACAAAAAAAGTATCTATTGATGAAAAAAAAAGTATCTATTGAAAATATCGTTTCTAATCTTACTGTCTCGTTGTTCTAACGGCTAGCGAATACGACTGCCGATCAAGGTGTCGGGTTCGATTCCCGGGTCGAGTCAAAAAGTGAGAGAACAGAGTGTGCACATGTGTGTGCAATTTTTCCTGGGACTTCCCGAGTGTCATAACTCGGTGTGTTCGTGGGTCACCGCTGTTGATCCTGGTGTACAGGAGTTACAGTGGTGGGCGTGTGGGCGGGATTAGTCCCATACAAAAAAAGTATCTATTGATGAAAAAAAAAGTATCTATTGACAATATCGTTTCTAATCTTACTGTCTCGTTGGTCTAACGGCTAGCGAATACGACTGCCGATCAAGGTGTCGGGTTCGATTTCCGGGTCGAGTCAAAAGTGAGAGAACAGAGTGTGGACATGTGTTTGTGCGCACACACGCTAGTGCAGTAAAATATTTCCTGCGCAATTGGTTGGTCTCCGTTGAAACTGGCCGCTGACTGAAATAATAATTATAATGAACCAAAATCCAAACTAAGGTATACTAATAACGGCAACATGGTGTTTTATTGCAGACAAGTTAATGAAGGCTTTCCGTTACGTTGGCAATTATTGGTTGATCGTCTGTTCCCTGAAAGCTATTAAACCTCTAAGCTGACCTTACACACTTTATTCCCGTTGAACGCTCGTAACGACCAATGCCCATAAATGTTAGAATTTGAAATTGAAAACACATCCCGTTGGTGTGAAGATACGTCGTTAAAGTTTGTAAAATGACTTTTTGTTTATGTGCTTGTCTGCTTGAAGTACCTACCTTTATTCTAACAAACGGTGTTTGTATTAAATTTAAATACCATGTGTCCCAAAATTCAACGAAAAGCGGGCGCCAAAAGGTAGACCTGCTCATGAGTACTTAAGGAAAAAAAAAATATACCTAGTTTTTTTTTTTAGTTACAAGAAAAATTTAGAATTTCTTTGAAAATTTACACCCTTCATTTTTTTTATTTATTTATTACGTAGTGGTGTCCATACTTTTTTTTACAAAAGACCATGAGTCAAAGTACACTAAGAGACAAATGTTTCAAAATTGTAGGGAAAAAAATTATTTTGAACGTTTTTTGTGTAAAAACTGCGGGCAATTTGGTGTTTTTAAGAGTTGTGGTGAATAGTAGCAATATCATGAAAGGTATAAATTTTCAAAGAAATTCTAAATTTTTCTTGGAACAAAAAAAAAACTAGGTATATATTTATTTATTTTTTCCTTATGTACTCATTAGCAGGTCTACCTTTAGGCGCCCGCTTATCGTTGAATTTTGGGACACCCTGTATACCGTTTCTTTATGTATGGGCCTGCCAAAGTGTTAGTAGTAATAAATTAGTGTACGTGAGTTTAATTTACATATTCTATTTAGCTGCGAAAGGTATTCTTTTATTTGGATCTTTTTTCACTATTACATAAGACATGAGATCTTTTAATTCTAATTTATTTATTCAGTATCGACTTAACAAATATTCATATAACTGACACAAAAAACACCCAGACTCAAAACCACAATGTGTGAATCGCATTGTTCCAAGCGGAGATCGACCCCATAAAACACAGCGCAATTATAAACGACGAGGTGGCGGTTAAACCAATACGCCACCCGTGCGGTCCTAATCGAGTTGCTGCTAACACTCTCTAAAGAAGAATGAACATCCTTTTCTTGTCATGTCTTGTCACCCCGGTCGAGCCATTTTACCAACTTTACCTTTCATTTTAACCTCCTAATTTTCCCATTTAAGTCCCAAAGAACCTGGTTGACGCCGGGTTGTCCCTTAGCTATCATCATAACATCAACAACTTTTAACAGGCCACTACTGGACATAGATAGTCCTCTGCTTAGAAAAAATATTTTGGTCTACTCTACCATGCTAACCAAACGGATTAGTATATGGTTAGTTTCACGTTTTCCTTCTCTATGCAGTGGTGTTGTCCTGCGAAGTTTGCTCCTTTAGTCGCCTCTTACGACACCCATGGGATGAATAGGGGTGGCAACACTCCGTATTCTTAATCTGTCACCACACGGGACAGTGTCTCTTTTTAACCAACTTCAAAAAGCAGTACACAAAACGGCATACGGCATACGTTAATTTAAGTTATGTTCATTTAGGTTTGTTATTATATAATAAAAAATAACAAAAAAAACGACTTCAAGAACTGGACCAATTGAATTGAAATGATATCGCACGGGAAGCACCACCTTTCATATAAAAAAAGAATCATCAAAATCGGTGAACCCAGTCGAAAGATTTGAGGTAAAAACCGAAAAAAAATACAGTCAAATTGAGAACCTCCTTTTTCGCAGCCGGTTAAAAAGTACTGTAAATTCACCATAAGGCAAATATATATTTAAAAAAATGTGTTCATTGTTTCATCTTTGAGCGATATTCAATTAAAGTTGGCACTTGGCACATTTTCATTATAGACCAAGAGCCCACGACAGCCAGACCTTCGTTATTTTATAAAAGCTGAAAGTTTTTTCTGTGCATGACCCATATATAGGTAAGAACGACCAGCGACTATAAAGTTTGGGTTGTGGTTACTTTGGCAGATAACAGGTAGTAAAGGTGTATAAAATAGTACCTAATTTTCGTTAAAGTATAAAGCTCACTTTTTTTTATATTTTCTTCGGGATAACTTTAGAAATCTTGTCATCCATTGCCGGACACTTCTGACAGTTGCTACCCCCTGCCAGACACCCCTAAACTTTAATAAATTGTAGTTATACTTTCGTTATAGAATAAAAGCTAAATTTTTAACCGACTTCCAAAAAGGATGAGGGTCTATGTTTCACTGTATTTACTTTTTATTTTTTTTATTTATTTTATTTTATGTACGTTCACCGATTACTTCGTCAATTGTGGACCGATTTTGACATTTTTATTTGTATTCGAAAGGGTATGCTCTCAATGTGGTCCCACTGCCACCATTACTGGGTCTGATGGGATCCCAGGGAAATCGAGGGAAACCCTCATTTTTTTCAGGCACGTACTATGTTTTTTGTATATTTTCTGAAGTTACTCCAGTATTTGAGTCTGGTAGTCATCATTTCATGATGATGAGCTGATGATGTAAGATACAACTCCTTAACGGTTAGGAGTTGGAGGATAAATCTTCAAATGTGATATGTAGTTATGTTACCTAAAACTTGTAACCCCTGAACTTGTCAGGTGGATTACTCACCGGTTAGACCCAGTCAGTCAGCAAGAGCATATAACCCAGGGCGCCGTAAGAATTTTAAGAAATTTAAAGTGAGGGTGCCTGTACCTGGATTCCACGGGAGGCTTCAGAGAAACAACTTGAGACACATACAAACTTTTATTTTGTTAAAGAAATTATTTATAAATTACAATTGTTAAGTAAAATTATTAATATACATACAAAGTAGGTTGAAATAAAAAATATACAGTTTTTTCAAATAACAGGCCTGTAGTTTGGACAGCACAAGATAGCCACCCTCAGGATCACCTTGCTGACTCGAGGTAGTCAGCCGAAGTCTCTCACCAGCTCAAGGTAGCTTGAGGAGACGTCCAACAGTGATCCACTTGTAGGTCCTAAATAAAAGTATTAATTAATGAAGTTAATTGTTACGTGAACTTCCCCCAAGGTAGGGCAGAAATCTTGAGGAGTGAGCCGTGAGCTGCCAACAATCAATCTTCCTCAGTAATAAACCACGAACCACAGGACGGGTATAATGAAGGTAGATTTTCAGCTGTAATCTATCGACCCTATAAACAAAATTAAATAACCTGAGGACATATTCTACATACTTAAAGATATTAAGGAAAACCTTTTTGAGGTTAACTTACCACAGACAGTGGGACTTGATCACTCACAAAACACTACCATCAAAGATATATGTATTCACAATAACGAAAACTTCCTCAGAGTTCCAAAGAGAAGATTAAGAATGAATCTTTCATCTGCGACACATCTATTTTAAAGACTCATCATCGAACCTTCTCGATGAAACCCCCCCCCCTTATCACTTGACGTGAGAACAAGACGTACAACTTCTATACTGCTTGTTTATTTGCGATAAATTTAAAATGTATTGAGAATCGTATGACACACACATGACAATGTCTCATTGTTACTAGGCGGATTTATCTCAACTAAAAAATCCTTTAAAACAACGCCACCTGGCGCATCCTAGGTGCACCAAACAGCTAAATAATTCGATCGCGCTCCGCACCTAATTGTAGTTCGAACTACAGTGAACGAGAGGGCGATGAAAACAAAAATTGTTAAAAGATTGAAATGCAAAAAAAACGATGTTACAAACTTGACAGTAACAACTAAAGGTATTTAGATACGTATGAAATTGAAAGAATTATCCTCCAACTCCTAAACGTTGAGGAGTTGTACCTTCCATCATTAGCTTACCTAAATAACTTGAAAGAATACGACTAAATGTAACATAACTACATATGAAATTTGAAGATTTATACCCCAACTCCTAACCGTCAAGGAGTTGTATTTTACATCATCAGCTCATCATCATGTAATGATGACTACCAGACGCAAATACTGGAGTAACTTCAGAAAATATACGAAAAACATAGTACGTGCCTAAAAAAAATTAGGGTTTCCCTCGATTTCCCTGGGATCCCATCATCAGATCCAGTAATGGTGGCAATGAAACCACATTAGGAGCATACCCTTTCGAATACAAAAAAAAATATTCAAAATCGGTCCACAATTGATGGAGTAATCGGTGAACATACATAAAATAAAACAAATAAAAAATAAAAAAAAACACAGTGGAACATGGACCCTCCTCCTTCTTGGAAGTCGGTTAAAATTTTTGCATTTATACTATAACGAAAGTATAACTATACTTTATTAAAGTTTAGGAGCGTCTGGCAGGGGGTAGCAACTGTCATAAGTGTCCGGCAATGGATGACGAGATTTCTAAAGTTATCCAGAAGAAAATATGAAAAAATTTAGCTTTAAACTTTAACGAAAATTAGGTACTATTTTATTACACCTTTACTACCTGTTATCTGCCAAAGTAACCACAACCCAAACTCTATATTCGCTGGTCGTTCTTACCTATATAGGGGTCATGCACAGAAAAACTTTCAGCCTTTATAAAATAACGAAGGTCTGGCTGTCGTGGGCTCTTGCTCTATTATTATTTAGTGTACATACCAAAATTACTAAGGAGGTAAAAAAAAGATACTGAAATTTCAATATGAAAAATATTTATTTAAAATAAAAATATTTATATGGATAATTCTAGTAGTTTCACTAGTTTCTCTAGTCTACCAGCAGATCAATGTTGACATTAAATTGGCCTTTGCCAAGATCGCAGGCCACCTGATAGCTCCATTTAAGTGAGTCCACCACGTACGACTTTTTCTGTAACAAATAATTACTTGGTGTTGACATTCAAGTGATATACAAATAAAGATAAAAAACGCGAAAATTTGTAAGTATGGATGGATGTTTGTTACTCTTTCACGCAAAAACTACTGAACTGATTTGGATGAAACTTTACAGTAATATAGCTTATACATCAGAATAACACATAGGCTACTATTTGCAGCGATAACCAACATACACGCGGGCGGAGCCGCGGGCAACAACTAGTCTTATATATAAAATTTTCGTGTCACAGTGTTAGTTACCATACTCCTCTGAAACAGCTGGACCGATTTTATGAAATTTGGTGTGCATATCGGGTAGGTCTGAGAATCGACCAACATCTTTTTTTTATACCCCATTTTTTTTTTATGGTAAAACAACGTTTGCCGGATCAGCTAGTAATTATATAAATTAATAGGCAACTAAAACAATTCCAATTGCACCTGAGTAGATAAAAGCACCAATAGGAATTTGGTTTTGAACATTTGTTAAGGCTGAAATATTAATATGTACCTACTACACTCAGGGTTGTCTTTACACACATGCCAGATACCTATAAAATATGTACTGATATATATATTAACTTATATTAATAGCCAAAGACGCATTAAAGCGTCAATCAAAAATTTGCTCGAGACGTCAACGACATCTTAAAGCGTCCACCGTACTTCACTTTTACCGGGACCGGGGCCGTACTACCCTCGCACAGAAGACCAACGTAAAGTGACAGCGTTCGTGCTGTCGTGTTTCGTTGATGAGTGCAAGACCGGAGGCCCAATGATGCAGAAGCATCAGTAGCCCGCCATGGTGTGGGTCACCATGCTGCATTGTTTTAACGTGGGAGATGGCATGAAAGAGCCGGCTCGACCGGAGTGATACCACGGCCTCACAGAAAACCGGTGTGAAACAGCGCTGGCGCTATGTTTCACCGAGTGAGTGAGGATACCGGAGGCCCATACCCCAAACCCTCCCCCATCCCCAGCGTTGCGGGTGTCCATGGGCGGCGGTAGTCGCTTACCATCAGGCGATACGACTGCTCGTTTGCGCACTATTCCATAAAAAAAAAATGTCTGCATACGCAATGAGTATGGTGACCACCACTATTGGTAACAAGAAAATTTCCCTAGTGGCCGTTTGCGGAACTAACGTATGACAGATACTTCTACCTGACAGTTTAATATACAGAGCGAGTGCCTTGTTTATTTTAAATTCTTTCTACAATGATTTCATTGATAGAAGACTACGGAGTAGTAAAAAATACTATAAGACCACTTCGTGAGGGTGAACAGTTTTTTAAAAGTGGAATGTTAAAGTGTATACGTATTTTTATCCGTCATACGTTAGTTCTGCGACTTGCCGCTAGGGAATCTGCTCGTCACCAATTGGATTCTGCTTATGCTTTCCATCAGGCACAGTAGATTCATTTTGGCAGGGCCATACATAAAAAAAACTTAGGTAATACTGATTTTTAGAATCAATAACATTTAAAACAGTTATATTTTGACCACTTGAAGCATTTAAACAGACATAGTCTAATCTGTCAAAAGTCTGGCGGTCAACAAGTTAAAAATTAAAATTGCCTGATAAAACAAATATTTCGAATGAGAGATGACACAAATGAGAGGAGAATTATACCAATATTTTGACAGCTTGTCTAGTGTGAGGATCCCAGTCGACGCGCTCGCCAACATTCGGTGTTTGTATTGGACCGGAACTCTGTCGACCTCCTATTTTCCACATCGCCCATAGTGCAAAACCATTTACTAATTGGTCTTCTGATGTCACGATTTTACTAAAACAAAAAATATATTTATTTAGCAGTTGGGTATTAGAACCTTATTCGAAATGTGTTTAAAAAGTTTTATTTTATTCACAAACAGAAAATTTAAATTTATGAGATTGATGAGTGACATTTAAATCATATGTGTACTATGCACACATTGTGTGTGTTATTTGCATAATTAATACTGTTTCAAGACTATTCTGAGTTTCAATATCTCTAGTAATAGTTCATTAAAATCTCAGGTACATAGTGACCAAGTATTTCGTTTGCCGTGTGTATATAATCATTTGTCAAATAATAACATTGTCACAAAAAAAATGTAAGATAATATTACAAAGTTCAGCAAAATTCAATAACCTCATCGCCCAAAGATATGTAATTTTATTTGCTTTACGCCTTTAGGTGGCCAAGTATAGTCTAAAAAGCATCATAAAAGTATTTACACTATGTCATGTTGTCCATCAGTCGCGTATACGGGTTTTAGATCTGTGAAGTCAATAGTTAACAGCTTGACAGGTTCGCCACGGCTCTTACAAGGGTACTCCCAAAGAGGTTGAGACTCAATATCCGCATCGCTGATCCCGCGAGAGCTCTGAAAATATAATTTTTACCATAAACAAAATAAAACTTTTTAAGCTATTGCATAGCTTTTATCGAGGGCTTTGAGGCCTTTGAGCGCGAACCTAAAATCTAAAAATCTGTTTGAAGTCGGTGCCAAACCAAAAAGAATACTAACGAATCTAACCGATAGTCGCTTGGCACCGACTTCAAACAGATTTAAGGTACCTAGCACACATTATAATACTACTGTTTAAATGAATAAAGAATTAGGTATAGACAAGAATTGGCACATAGCAATTTATGAAGAGCCAGTTTATTTTACACTTTATAGTGTTTTTTGGCAGAGACTTTTCGTTGGGTGTTTTTTGGAAGTCGGTTTTTTTTTAATAATTTTTAATTTTTTTTTTTTTAAATTTGTTTGCTCCGGCTAATCTTTGGAACGACACGACCGAAATGACTGGACTTTCAAGGACATATAACTGATGATGTAAGGAGTGACTTAGGCTACTTTTATTTTAGATAAGATTCGCCCCGCGGTGTTGCCCACGGTTATTGTTGTACAGGTACTACAAACTGAGAGTAACACCGCGGGACGCAGTTAGTTACAGTATAACTTTACTGCACGTTTGGCCTAGTGGTCTACGGGGTCATCACGCCGCTTTCTACTACGCCGTGTCTTCTGGGTTAAATTCCCGTACGCAACAACACTTTGTGTGATCCACAAATTGTTGTTCTGAGTCTGGGCGTTCCTTGTGTCCATTTCGTGTATGTTTGTAAAATCCCCGTGACAAAGGATGTATATTCCTAATGCGGGAGTTGTCTTTTTATATATAAAAAAACCAGCTAACTATAGAGCGTTTCATAAATTAGTTCCTTTGCCGCCATGTTGGCAGTAACGCAAACAAGTGTTGCCTTTATTACTACATTATCTTACATTACATTAAGAGATATATTTTTAAGGTCGATTGACGCAATATAAACTTTTAATATTTCCCTGAAGAATGTAATGTATTCATCTATCTTACTTTGTTTTCTTACTATGCCAACATGACGGCAAAGGTACTATTTCATGAAACGCACTATAGTGTAGTCCGTCGTCACTAACCTCTACTAAGCGGTCGAATATTCCCATATCAATTCCTTCACATCGGCCTAAAGGTATTCTTATTTTATGTAAATCTTGAAATTCCACAGGCATCGCCCAAATTTCACAGCCTTCAGGTAAAATTGACGAACAATTGGTCAATTTACTGCTATATTTATACAAAAGATGCGCCATTTTTAAATTCTCCCAAGGAAGTATCGCGTTCACGCAATTTGGATCACAAATTACATTTGTAACTTTATTTAATAACTCATCAGTAACATCTGATACAAAATGTATATTATTGATGTCATTTGTTGCAATATATTCATTTAAAATTCCAAGATTAAGTTTTGAATTTTCTAGAATGTATACATCTTTCGCGCCAATTTTTGCAGCTGACAAACCCATTAGACTACTTCCATTCAAATCTAGAACGACTGATTGTTTATTGACGACATCTTTTAATTGTTCTAAAAATCTTTTACTTCTTTTGCCATCATTTAAATAAGAGATATGCGTTCTAGATAAAGCCATATGAATACCACAATCGCAGTCAGGTCTTTTATAGTCTATGTATTTAGTTTTTTCGTCTTCTAAATAGAACCATAGTGAATATTCGTCTTGGCAGGATATAAGTGTTGCCGTCGACCCTTTCTGAATAGATATTTCTTTTGGTAAGTAGTAAACAGCTTGCATCCAATGATCGCGCCAAGGAATAGTGTCTTGAGGACGTTCGGCTACTAAATCAGCAGTTGGGTGACACCACCATGGTGCACAACTTAGAAGAATTTTACCTGAAATAAGAAAAATTTGTCCACTTCAGTACTCGGAATATAAAAACCAGACCCAAAAATATAAATTCTAAAGTAACTCTTTCTATTCTGTTATCACCTTCGAGCATAAATACCTGGAGGGGCAGCCGAACGGGCGGAAAGCGTGATCGGAGTAGAGAGACTGAGTTTGGGTAGTGTCTATCTCTCTCACGCAAGCTTCTGATTAGTTGGTGTATTTCCCGCCAAGTCAGTAATGCAAATTGATAATTGCGTCCACCAATCAGAAGCTTGCGTGAGACAGACAGACACTACCCAAACTCAGTCTCTCTCTCTCTCTCTCTCTCTCTCTCTACTCCGATCACGCTTTCCGCCCGTTTGGCTGCCCCTCCAGATATATATGCTCTAAGGTTATCACAGAAAACCGCTGAGTGGATTTTAATGAAATGCGACGCGGAGATATTGTGATTCCTGAGGAAGAAAACATAGACTACAAACTTTTTGCAGCGATAACTGACACATACGTGAGCCACAGAGCTAGTACTGTATAAAGCTGTGTGTCTGATAATTATTTTTATTATTTGGTAAGGCACACGAGCAGCTAGAGTTGATGCGTGCGTTTAAAATAGCTTGGAGATATTGAGTTTGTCAAGTTTGTTCTTAAAGCAGGTTAGTGAGAGAGCTATAACCACATCTTCTGGGAGTCTGTTCCAGACTGTCACAACTCGGTTAGTCAGGAATGTGCTCATAATTGTCTGTAAATATAGTTTTAACAATATTGCCAATGAACTTTCAAGAAGTCATACCAATTCACATCCGAAATGAGTCTCCATAACATAGTTTCTACTCAATAACTGTACAAACCTTCAGTGTCCATATTTAAGTCCCACCACATAAACACAACCTGTGCTTTCCCTGTTCTGTTCGCATTAAAATTGTGTGTCACTGTACGTTTGAATATAGTAGGAGTACGTCCCGACCAATCGTAAAAGAATACCGGAATCGGATCTGACAGTTCATTGAAAGTTTGGCGAGGAAGTTGTGATAGTTGAATGTCATGAACGGCGGCAGAGCCCGGACAATCTTTCATCTGGAATAACATAAACTATATTTATTCATAGACAAAAATAAAATAAGTCGAAAACCTCCCTTCTCAGCAAAGACCTATTTCGAGCAATGGACTATTAGAAACTATTAATGATCGTTAATTATGTGACGTATTTCAATGTGAATGTGAAAATGTGAATGTTAAATGAACCCAATTATTGAAGGCACCTTATTAAATAAGTTTGTTGGATCTAAGATTTATGATGTACTCCTAGCCGATTTGAGATCAGCAAACGTCGGTCGCAAGATATATGATTGTGTACAAGTGTGTGCGCAAATACAGGTGCACTCTCTGTTCTTTCACTCTCATAATCCGATGAGACGGTTATCCGACACGACCAGGAGGAGATCAGGCGCAGGAATCAACAGCTTTACGTGCTCTCCGAGGCATGCTATTAAGCATTACTCGAATCAAACTCAACTCAACACACTTTTTTGGCTCAACCCGCGAATCGCGATCGCGAGATCTCTTGATCGACAGTAGAAGCATATGCTAACCGTTACACCAATGAAGCAGTTGGATTGGATCTAAGATTATATATTGATGTCATATAATTCCTCACACTAGCATCTTACACATACTTTTAAAGAGATGTATTTTCTAGAATTGATAATAAATTTAAAATTTAAAAAACCCCTTATGCAGCATCAGGTCGAAGTTATCAATTACATAATTGTCATTTAACGATTATACTGGCACGACAAACACTTAAATCTTCTTCGAGAGTTGTTTAAAGATATAGGTATTTTAACTGTTGCATCACAGTACATATTTGCAAATGTTATGTTTGTTAGGCAAAACATTAATGACTATAAGAAAAACAGTGATGTACACAATATTAATACAAGAAATAAGTCTAAACTCGTTGGTACCTATCATCGTTTACATAAGGTACACAACTCGTTCGAAGGTCTTGGTATACGTCTTTATAATAAAATTCCTACATATGTAATTGACCTTCCTATAGATAAATTCAAGCGTACTGTAAAAAATCACCTTATTAGGAAAGCCTACTATACGATTGGCGATTATCTGAACGACAAAGAGTCATGGGTTTAAGGTGTTATTAATGTTATTATATACACACTAACTTTGTCTTGAAATTGAGATAATTTTTTTTTTTTTTTTTTGAATAATGTATAAATTTTGACATGTTGGTGCTCCGGTATGAATTGTTTGTATACTTTAACCTAACGACATCTAATTCCGTCATTTAATTAAGTTAAGATTTGTTTGTAACAATTTTCTGTATAATTTTCTTTAATAATTTCCTTTTTCTCTTAATTAGTTTGTTCTTGTTTAAATTTTCCTTTATTTTATCTCTTTCTTGTATCAATTCTACTTAATTTTCATCTTTCTTTTTTTTTCTTAAAAACAAATTGTTGATTGTTTTAGTTGCAACTTATAAATGAAAACATACACACATACTTGTATAATGTAAATGAATACATGATGGTACTTTGGTACTTATCTAACAATGTTTCCCAATTTATTAAATACGCACTTGTTATTGTATGAGCACCTTGTCGACTATGATTATTATTAATTATTAATTTCTTTGATATTGACCTGATGATTTGCTGTGCGGCCTGAGTACGCAGCTCAACTATGGTTGAATAGGTCGATGGCTGATCCATGCGTCTTACTCTATTTTACATTTGTGACATTTATTGATCATTTTATATTTGGACATATTACATCTTTTTAAATTTGACTGTGAGTGAAAGTGCTATTTGGATTTTATTTTCCATAAGTGGACCTCACAATATAACAATACAATGTCACAATATAACAATGTAAAAATCTTGCAGCTATCAGTAAGAACGGCGCATGATTGGTTAGCTCATGGCTGTGCAGCAATGACTCCAAACCTTTTATTTTGTTTTCTTTGGTCGACTTCGTTCTCATTCAAGTCTCTTAGTGAAAAAAATATTGTAAACCATATTATTATTTTTTAAAAGGAGCAACAATGGAGTTTCTTGCCAGATTCTTCTCCATGAAGGGTAGGCTGCACTTGGAACTGGCGACTAGAATCACTCGATTTTTTAATATTAAATATTGACTATTCATAAGTGCCTGTAAAATAAGTGCCTATATGAATAAAATATTTTTGAGTTTGAGTTTTGAGTTTGAGTTACTTAATCGAGTAATCATACGCCATAATTATTTTGTAATGTGCACGTTATGCGCTTTCATTTGAGACCCCACTCGATGATATTTTTGCAGATATTCGGCTATTCTGTGAAAGTGGGGAACTTTCACCCCCATAACTTTTAAACGACTCAACCGATTTTCATGAAACATGTCTAAGAACACTCGCACGTCACTCACCTTTCATACAAAAAAAACTAAATTAAAATCACTTCATCCGTTCGCGAGCTACGGTGCCACAGATAGACAGACAAACAGACAGACACGTCAAACTTATAACACCCCTCTTTTTCCGTCGGGTGTTAATAAAGTAAAGGAAGGAAAAGATGCCCAAAATTATTTATTACTAGCTTTTGCACGCAGTTTCGCTCACGCAGACTTTCATCACCTGATTTACCCCCTTAGGGGTGGAGTTTCATAAAATCCGTTCTTAGCGGATGTCTGCCTGCTAAATTTCAAGTTTATAGGTGTTATAGTTTCTGAGATTTCGTGATTAATAAGTGAGTGGTATTTCGCTTTTATATATATAGATTCCTCTCCTGAGTAGTAAAGTTAGTGCAAGTATACCCCGAAAGACATGCACTCGAAAGGACGTTTTCACAAAAAGAACTCGTAATTGGGGTGCATGTATGAAAGGTTGTATAAATGTAGAATGTGTGCAAACTGTATGTCAGGATCATGGCAAATTGCATGCTATCCCCTCTGCATACTCTTGAAGGCATTAAGGCATTAGACACACATTGTACATCTATACTGGCCTTTCAACACATAAGAAAAATAGTAAATATTATACCTTCTGTGGTGTCCTCAAAATAATGTCTAATTCACTATCAGCCAAATCATTCAACTTATTCCACTTCCATAGTGTTGAGCATTCAACCACTTGTGCATAGATCACAGCTGAATCTGGCACAACTATGCAATCTTTTTCCAACAGATATTCATGTGCATGAGAAAATGTGGACAAGGCTCCTGAAATATGTTGCAAGGAAGGTATATGAAGATTTGAGATAAAAATTGTCTAACTGGAAAGGGTTTCTTAGGGGAAAGTTTTCAAATGCTGTTTCTTTAACTTTGAAGAATAAAGGTACAAGTTGGTAGCGGACTACAGACAGCAACAGCAAACGACGTGTCGCAGCGACACTACTGGTTTCAATGTATTTCTATGAAATCATCATCAGCCTATCGCAGTCCACTGCTGGATATAGGCCTCTCCAATTGCGCGCCACTTGGTTCGATCCTCGGCTTCTCGCATCCAGCTCGTGCCAGCCGTCTTGCGCAGATCATCACTCCACTCGTCCTGGCCTGTGGACGTCCTACACTACGTTTGCCGAGACGCGGTCTCCACTCAAGAACCCGTTTACCCTAACGGTAATCAGTTCTGCGGCTAATATGGCCAGCCCACTGCCACTTCAGCTTGCTAATCCTTTGGGCTATGTCGATGACCTTGGTTCTCTGCCGGATTACCTCATTCCTGATGCAATCCCTCAGAGAAACGCTGAGCATAGCCCTCTCCATAGCACGCTGAGCGACTTTGAACTTGTGGACCAGCCGTGCCGTAAGTGTCCACGTTTCGGCTCCGTATGTCATGACGGGTAGGACACACTGATTGAAGACTTTCGTCTTAAGGCACTGTAGGATCGACGATGAAAAGACCCGACGAAGTTTCCCAAACGCTGCCCAACCCAGCTGAATTCTCCTGTTCACCTCATCCTCAAAGTTGTTTCTACCTAACTGCAAAGTCTGCCCGAGGTACACATAATTTTGAACAACTTCAAGAACGGCACCGTGTACTGCGATCGGTTCCGGTAGTATATGTTCATTGAACATGACCTTGGTTTTGTCCAAGTTCATCCGTAGGCCGATGCGCACAGAAGAGTCAGCCAGGTCGTTCAGCATCTGTTGTAGGTCCTGCAGCGTCTCTGCCATAATGACGATGTCGTCCGCAAATCGCAAGTGAGAGATGTATTCGCCATTGATATTTATGCCACGTCCTTTCCAGTGTAGCGTCTTGAACAGATCCTCCATTGCATTTGTGAACAATTTCGGGGAAATAACATCCCCTTGTCTCACTCCTCGATGCAATGGTATGGGCCTTGTTTGCTGATTCTGTACTTGGACGGACATGGTGGCGGCTTCGTAGCACTTGGATGTATCGCCAATCCACTTGGCAACGCTGCAGGGACTCCAGAACAGACCAGATCTCGATCGAGTCAAAGGCCTTCTCATAGTCCACGAATGCTAGACACAGGGGCTGATTATACTCGGTTACACGGAACACTTGTAACCAACTGGATGCCACCTGCATGCAGCAACAGCAGACGACGTCGTTCATGTCGCCACGACACGTCGTTGCGTCTTGTCGCTCCAGTCATGAATTGGAACGTGTAACAAGATGTCTGACGTGTTCGAGAATAGGGAACGCAATTTTTTTAAGTTCTTTTATTAGAGGAAGAAGATGATGATGACTTGCTTTTTTTATACCGAAAAAGACGAAAAGCCACACGTCCTATGCTTAAATGCAGAGCAAGTGAGGGAACTTATTCAATACTGATCAAAAACCATTTGGGCCACCTAGTTTATAAGTTTATCTTCTTCAGAATCGGAAAATTCATTTTGAAAGTAACTCGCTCGACGTGTTCATGTGTGACGTCGCTTCGGCGTCACCGGCACTACTGAACTGCGGTCGAGCGACACTGCCGTCTGCCGTTCGACCACGCGTCGTTAGCTTCGTGTCGCTAACTACGGAGGGTATTTCATAGAAATACATTGAAACCAGTAGTGTCGCTGCGACACGTCGTCTGCTGTTGCTGTCTGCAGTCCGCTACCAACTCGTACCTTAAGTGTTAAGCCATTTATTCAAAGTGCCATTTCTTTTTGGCTACCAACTCATTCACATATTTTGTCGAAGCCTTTATTTTCAATTTATTATACTGATACTATATAAGGCAACTATCGAAAACCTATTTTGAAAGAAGTTTTATGCAAAGTTAGCCAACTAATTTTCAAACAAAACAGTTCATTTTCTTTTTTAAATTGCTCAATTACTATTTATATCTAGGTCCATTTATATCAAGTTCCTAGATGTCTGGGGTCAGGATGTCTATATGTCATGGTGATTCATTTGTTTCTTGCTATTTTTTAAGTGAGTGAGGTAATTAGAAACAGCACAGAATCTATCTCTCTTTCTCTATCTAAGGGTAGGCACTCAAAGTTTGGTAATACACATGTGTTGCATGTATCAAATTAGAATCAAAAATATTTTTAAATAGATTACCTTCACCAATCAGCTCAGTATCAAAAACTTCTGTAACTAAGATATTGGCTTTCTCTTTTAAATCTCCATCTTCGCCCACAGTGAGTTCCGTTGATCGCTTAGGGATTACTCTAATCTTGTCAGCAACACCATTACACTCTAATATTTTAACGCAACATTCTGCCATAGGCTTGAAGGCTTCACAGGCTACTATAGAGTCAGCTCCACAACGTGCTGCCATTATAGATAGTAAGCCTGTTCCAGTGCCTGTAAAAGTAGAAAAAAAATACAAGTGATAATAACTTGATGTTATTAGGATTTTTATGTCTCCTATGTTCAGAGCTACTTTAAAAAAAAAGTAGATACAAATGAAAGGTAGAATAAGAACACAAGACATGTATGACAGATATTACAACTAGTTTTTTTTTAATAGTAAAAATTAAATTCTAGTAAATTCAATAAAGTCTGTTCATCTTCTTCAAGTAAATTCCTCCATTTAATCTATACTAATATATAAAGCTGAAGAGTTTGTTTGAATGAGCTAATCTCAGGAACCGCTTGTCCGATTTAAAAAATTATTTCAGTGTTGGATAGTAGATTTATCGAGGAAGGCTATAGGCTATATATTATCACGCTACGACCAATAGGAGCGGAGCACCAATGAAAAATGTTTAAAAAACGGGGGAAAATTATCACACCACAGGCAATAGGAGACGCAAACGAGGTTGCGTGGGTCAGCTAGTTAGTAATATAGTTTGATACTAAATCAAAATTTATAAGAATCCAAGCAAAGCAGAGTTGGTTACCAAACACTTCTTTATCTTCTTCTTAATAGGCTTTATTATTCCCAACATTTCCTGAATATCAGTTTTTCCACAGAGTGATTGGCATTGGCCCTTCGAAGGTTGAACTAGTTCTCAGTATATTTGGGAGCACTGTCTTTCTAATAAGAATTGGATTGTCAATAATGATTTCCAACAACATAGACGTTCCTGACAACTGGGACCAATAGCTTAAAATACTCTCTAAGGTAACATTGCTTGACTATTGATAAATAATAAATTTTAACAAAAAAAATGACTTCAATCTGGACCAAATTTAAATGGGACCACACGGGAAGCACCAGCTTTCAAATAAAAAAAGGAATCATCAATATCAGTTCACCCAGTCGAAAGTTATAAGGTAACAAACATAAAAAAATACAGTTGGATTGAGAACCTCCTCCTTTTTTTGAAGTCGGTTAAAAATACTTAGATATCTCTTATTACAATTGATTAGATACATTATAAAGAAAATGACAATGAATTATAAGATGATCATGCTCATATCACTGTTTTTGATGAATTGGAATCGAAGGCATTACCTCTAGCTTAGCTGTTGAGATGACTAGAGCAACAGACGGATTGCCTAAAGCTATAAAGCCTAATTCATTTTATTATGATGCTAACCTATATCCAAAACATTTGCCTTTTTTCCTTCAGAATGCATTTTTTCAATAGCAAGTTGAAGAGCTCTGTAATATTTTTTATTTCGTTCTGTATCGTGCAGCATGTCCGCGAATGCAGAACGAGCTATCTCTTGGTGATAGTCATAGTCTTCATCTTGAACGTCCCATTCTGTATTTCCCGTTATAGGGTTCTTCAGCTGAGTAAACACTTTCATTGTCGAATCAGAATTTATATGTCTAAAAAAATATGTAATCTTATTAGGAAAAAAAATCCAGACAAAATATTTTACTGAAGGCAATAAAACTAAGTGTACCTTTTAATTACAAGAAAACTACGAACCCTTAATAAATTTATAATTCTCATTTAATTAAAATGTGTAGGTTAATAACGTAACCTCGAAAATACTATTAAAATTTATGAGAAAACAACAATAACCTTGAATCAGGCTTGAATTCAACTGACATTTGACAAAACAAACTTGACTGATGACAGTTCACAGTACCGGTTTTAAATATTTACATCCAAGTTTGTGTTCCGAAATGAGTTTAGATAGTCTCAATTTGTCTTAGAGCAAACAATATATTGAGAAGCGAGCGCTCTGAAAATAAATAAATAAATGTACAGATTTTTGTGTGACATGTAAAACTAACTATTATATTCACATGAAAGCCAGCCTACATAAAAGATTTAAAAAAACTAAGCTTAGAAATGATTATTATGAATTCTCTCAGTGTAGAGCCCGTATTAAAAAGTCAATAGAAATAGCACACAAGGAACACTTAAATAAAATTCAAGGTCAATTCGCAAAAGATCCAAAATCATTCTGGCAATACGTTAGGTCAAAGAGGAGTAGAACAAATAAACAGAATATTGTACACAATGGTCAATATCTTTCAGATGATGAGTGTGCAACGCAGTTTGCATTTTTTTTTGAGTCAGTTTACAGTACACAACGACCTCAACTTGACGCAGGGACAGTAGCGGCGGAGGTGGGAGCGAACAGCGCACGAGTGCATTTGGAGACTTTAAGTCTTCAAGATGTAAAGGATGCGCTTGTAAGTCTCAAACCAAAACATTCTTCTGGCCCGGACGGTATACCGGCTTTTCTATTCAGAGACTGTAGTAGAATATTGGCAGAACCATTACATCACATTTTCAATGTCAGTCTAACACAAGCGACGTTCCCAGTTAGGTGGAAGATTACACGAGTGATCCCAGTACCAAAAGGAAAGGCAGGTCCAGATGTCAGCGGCTACAGACCTGTAGCAGTGTTGTCAACACCAGCAAAGGTATTCGAATCGGCTATCCAACATAGCATGCAAAGACAGATAAGCGCGCAGTTGTCAGATGCGCAACACGGGTTCCGGCCGGGACGTAGCACTGTCACAAATCTACTTAATTTTATGGTGAAGGTGGTGCCAGCAGTGGATGCAGGTTTACAAGTGGATGTCGCATATTTTGACTACAAAAAGGCATTTGACAGCGTCGATAATGATATATTATTAAGGAAACTGGCAGAGGTTGGATGTACGACACACCTGTTACAGTTTTTCGTTAGCTACATGGAAAACCGACAGCAGTATGTAGACTATAATGGGAACGAATCTGAACCGTATTACACTAGGTCTGGCGTAAGCCAAGGTAGTAACTTAGGACCTCTCCAATTTATTATTATGATAAACAAGTTACCGGAGGTCGTGAGGCATGGCTCCTGTTTACTATATGCAGATGACCTTAAGTTGTTACTAGAAGTCAGGGATGAGTCAGACTGTGAACGTTTGCAGAATGACATAAAAAGAGTGGTGGATTGGAGCCATGAGAATAAACTACATTTAAACGCGTCTAAATGCTCAGTGATGACTTTTTCTCGCGCACGAACATCTATACAGTACGAGTACAAAGTAGAAGACACGCCCATGCAACGAGTTTCGCAGGTGAGGGATTTAGGGGTACATTTCACTCCGGATCTAAGGTTCCGCGAACATATAGTGAATATATGTAAGAAAGCCTACAGAAGCCTCGGTTTTGTTCTAAGACAGTCTCATGGTTTCACCAACATTACAACTCTGAAGGTATTGTATGACGCATTAGTTCGTAGCCACCTGGAACATAGTGCGGTCATTTGGGCTCCGCATGAAGCAAAATATTGTGACATGTTAGAACGGGTTCAGAATAAGTTTACAAGACACTTATATTTAAAACTGTACGGAGTATACCCGTTCTTCCCATTGATGTACCCAACTATGTTTGTGCTGGGTATGGTTGGATATTACAAACTTAGAGTGCGACGTGAATACACGCTTGCTGTGTATGTAATAAAACTACTACGTGGTCTAGAACATAATCCTGGGGTACTGGGCCACCTGAACCTGTGCGTGCCTGACCGCTTCGTGTGGAGGCGCCGACGCCCGCCTCTATTGGCTGTGCCAGTAGCCAGGACTAACTTACTTGAGAAAGCACCGCTTACGCGAATTATCCATCTAATTAACGAAGTTCACAAAGATTTAGATATTTTTTCGTGTCAATTGAGTGTACTCGCAAAATGTCTTGTAAATTTAATTTGTTACAAGACATAAAAGTTGCAATACTTTGTTTTATATTTTTAATTTTAAGATAGATTGTTATTTTTTTTGAGTTTATATTTCGTTACTGTATATATGTTTCTTTATTCATTTGTAAAGAAATAGACAATATTAGAAATGTAAGTTAACCTCTCTATCGCATTAGGGCAACCTGTAATGATAGTGAAGGTGATATTGTAATAAATAAATAAAAATAAATAAAAAAACTTTTGCCCACTGCTCCACACTCGCATATGCTGGTTTTTACGGTAAATAGTAGTTGTGTGTCTATGTGCTATTCTCTTAGAGCATATATATCTGAAAGGGCAGCGGAACGAGCGAAAAGCGTAATCGAAGTAGAGAGAGAGACTGAGTTTAGGTAGAGTCTATCTCTCCAACACAAAGGGAAGATCCTCCGACTAGGCGAGGTGATCATGCCTGGTGGGCCACTGTCCAACGGTTGATGTTGGGATGTAGTATATATGCTAATGACACTCCCTAGTTTGGTGTATCTTCGGTAGCAGGCGCTGCAGTGTGTTATTCTGTTGAACTGTATGTGGAAGTCACCACATCACTCCCCTCCAAGACTGGAGATCGATATGCCGATATCGATATGAGTCAGGTCAGCTGTCTGTGCTCTGTTGTGGAGCTTGCCAGTACCAGGAGTGAGTAGTTCCAGTGAGTTGGAACTGAGTGAGTGCCACAAGTTCCAGTGAGTTGGAACTCACTGAAACTTGCGGCACGAGGCGAGCAATGAGTCGGGACTGAAGTCCGCTGATTTCAGTTAGTCGGGATGGCATGCGGTGCGCGGTGCTGCGTGAGGTCTCCAGTGAGTTGGGGCGGTTGCTGCGTAAAAACTGGCTGCTGCGGGAGAGAGATGCTCTGCTTACATGGAGCGTAGGTGCGTGTGTGCGTGCCTAGACGCTGATGAGGCCGTAGGGGTAACCAGGCTGGAGCGGTCGCGTCCTGCGTATGGTGTATCCCTGTTAAGGTCGAGGTTGCTGACTGGCTGAGACTTGGATGCCGATCATCGCTGTGGGAGTGAACAAGATAGTGCTGCTAGTCGACTTCGTTGGGATGTTGTATGTATGCTAATAGGCGTGAGAACTTCTAGTGCGCAATTCAGGATTAGTATAGTTTTGTGTTCTCAGTATAGTAATGGCACAAATTGAACTGTATCTGGAAGTCACCATAAGCTCTTCAGAACACTCTCCATGGTAAAGGCGATAGAAGACTGTCAGGGTATTTTTAATGCGGACTACTCGCCGCTGCAACTGATCGAGACCGTAAAGCAAATACTACGCGGATCCATCGCAGAGATTAGAAGAGTAATCCTCCACGCACTAGCTAACCTGGGTCTTATAAAGAAGGCACAGATGCTCGAGCGAGAAGAACTTTGTTCAGTACTGTTTAGAAAGAATTCGCACACGAAACACAATCGATGCTGGTAGTGGGCTGTTTATCGAAAGAGTGTTAAGAATTTTAACATTTTCACCTGGTCTGAAAATATATCAATAATTATACAAATACTAACTGATCCGGCAAACGTTGTTTTGCCATAGAAAAAAAAAACAAGTTTGAACAGCCGTAGTCACACGTTGTTAAAGTGTTATGGTGCGTTTTTTTTGTAATGTGTGACTACGGCTTGTCAAACTTGTTTTATACTTTTTCAGCGTCGTTTTTTGTCGTAGTTGGGTTTTAGTTTTTACTTTTTTTTTTATTTGAAATATTTTGGTGCCGTTATTTACATATAATATTTATATATTTGAAATGTACTAGTAACACCCTTTCCAATGATACCAAACACAGCATATTTATCTCAAATTTATTTTTAAGTACAGTATAAGAAGTACTTTATGTCGGCTAGAGGGCGCCACATTAGATTCAGTGAAACTTCATATAGCCCACAGGGTACAATGTATATATAGCCTATAACCAGCGGACGATCAAGACGCTTCTAACGATACCTCATTTGTCCAGTTCTTTTTTTTTTTTTTTATGTATGGCTCGCCAAAATGACTCTACTCTGCCTGATGGAAAGCATAAGCAGAATCCAAGAGTATTGGTCGCCATACTCACTGTAATGATAATGCAGTATGGCGACCCACACCATGGCGGCCTAGTGATGCTGCTGCATCTTTTAGTCTAGTCAACAAGTATGGAACTTGTTGACTAGACTATTTGGGCCTCCGGTCTCGCACTCACCAACGAAACACGACAGCACGAACTGTGCGAGGGTAGTACCGCCCCGGTCGAGCCGGCCCATTCGTGCTGAAATCAGCGTGGCTCTACTACCTGCTAATAAGTAGTTAAGGAGCTATGAGGGAACAAATGAACATACATACATACATAGCCTGTCAAAATCATAACCCTCCTTTGGCTTTGCCGTAGTCGGGTAAAAATAGATGATGGTCGATTCTCAGACCTACCCGATATGCACACCAAATTTCATAAAAATCGGTCCAGCCGTTTCAGAGGAGTTTGTTAAACTAACATTGTGACACGAGAATTTTATGTATAAGATTTCACATATAATCGAGTAATTACTATGAATTTAAAAAGTAAGTACCACATTAGCGTTTTTTTAAAAAAGTTTAAAATACATAAAAAAGAATTTTCATTGCTGAGCAATGGCGTGTACAGATATTCATAAACCCTTTTGTCAGTTTAAATGTCGTTTTGACAAACCTGTTTCCTGGCATTAATAAAATTGTATTTAACCGTTTAAAATATTTACTAGTCTATTGTATCAATTGACTATAAAATATATTTAAATAGTGCTTTTAGACGAAATATTATTTATTATTTTTACAAATGGCAGTTTTAATTACGTCGTAGATGTCAGTCGATTCATCTTTCCGACGTTTTGCTATCATGGCGGCCGCCGTGGGTAGGATTTGTGGGGCAAGACTCTTCAAAAAATATAGCTTACTTGCACCCCAGGTACTAATATTATCTTTAAACAATTACCCGTTTAGTATAATTTATTGAAAGATACCCTTTTAGTGCTCCCTATGTTAATAATGTCGACGACGCTGACGTTCGAAGTGTCAGGAAAAATGCAGCATTTTACCAATTTGCGGTCTACTTAGTCTTTTATCGTGATAAAAGAGTAATGGTGTGATTGTTTAGGACTACGTGAAGCTAAATTTCTTTGGAGTGCTTTGATATCGTTTTCATGGGCAAGTGTTAACCTTTTCTGCATTATGTAACAAGTACATTTAAATCTAATGGAGGCTGTCCATTGCAGGTTAGTCAGCTGTCCACGAACACTCAAGGATGGTCGAAAAACAGGAAAGTGGTGAGTGTAAATATAAAATATTATAAATACAGATTAAAGCATTATATTACCTTTATAAAACATAGTTTTTTTTTGTCATAATTCTCGAAGTTTGTTGTGTAACTCTAAATACATACCATTGTAACTAGCATCTTAATGTTTGCAATTTTGCATAAGCTTATACTTTATAAAATATTCCAAAATTCGTAATTATTTTCGTAGGGAATATCTCAAAATAATGAGTATATGTGAAGTAACATTTAATTATTGGTGTCATTTAGTTGCTGTCTACCTTGGGAATAGTTGGTGGTGGTGTTGGAGCACTGCTCTTTGCTCTTGAGCAGTCGGTTGAGGCTTCAGGGAGTGAGGCTCACCCTCCACACTTACCTTGGAATCATGAGGGCTGGTTCAAATCACTTGATCATGCTAGGTGAGTTTTAAAATTATATTTATCCATATCAACAACCTTTAAGACATAGGCATTTCTTTAGAAAAGTTTTGACCCTACTTATAGATCTTGCTGACTAGATATATTTGACAATCAATTGACTATATGGATATTGGATAGTGTGGTGGTTGCGGTCATCTAGCTGCATTCTACTAAAATAAATATTCACATTTAAAAAAAAAACACATTTTAAATGTTGTGTTGGGATAACACTACACTATATTTGTACTAAGTTTTGTTGAGTCAAAAGATGCCAAATTGATTGCAGCAATTTTTTGTAGTTTATTTGTACTTCACATACAGTGACTGCAATATAACTATTGTTATTCTATATTTATGCATTTTCTCATGTTTAAGTAAGGAAGCTATGTACCAATCAATACACAATAAAACAAAAAAGATACCTTTGACTCCTAATAAAATGCCATCAGTCAGGTAGACTTTACAAACAATATATTTGCAAAGAGTTTTCCTTTATTTTGGGGTCTATTGCAAATTCTACAATAAGAACAAAAAAGTCTACAATAGGAACCAAAATAAAATAATACAATACAAAAAATGTCTCAATTTGTTTTTTTTAATTTTTTGTATTATGTTGCTAACACAGATCAAAGAGAAGCAGAATAATGTCTGCAATAAACCACCAATTTGATTTATACCCCATTAATCAAATTAATCAATGTACCTCATTAGACATTGATAATACAATTTGATCTAGAAGAAGTTAAATAAAAAATGTTTAAAAATTAAAAGTCATTAGAACTATTTTTAAAGCCACGTCTGCACCGAAATTTGACAACACAAAAAAAGGTTGACAACACGAAAGTTGACAACTTTTGTTCGGTGGAGACTCGGCTTTACAGAATTTTTTGTTACCAATAGTGTTGACAACACAAAACTTACCAACTATTGTTCGATGGAGTCTCGGCTTAAAACATCAAATTTTATGCTGCAAGCAATTACTTGGTATATTAAAATAAACTCATACCAATACAAGTATTAGAGTTTACAGATACTTAATATAATGAATGGTTTTCACTATTAAAAATCAAAATAGTTAAACATAATTAAAACCAAAATTGTTTTGTGTTGTATGTCAAGTACTTTGCTACTTGTGGTGGTGATATATTTTTGAGTGACAAGTATGTAATGTACAACATAACAACGTAACATCTATGTATTTTGATCACATCGGTTTTTGTCTGTAGTTTTGTTGAAAATTTAATCAAATGATTTTTGTTTACACAATTTTATGAAATTGCTCTTAATTAAAATCTTTTCATAAATTAACAACATATTATTACAATTTAATAGCACTTGAGATCATCACCAATCATAGTGCTGAGGTAGTATAAATTGGTCAATTATTTTGACTATCAGTATCATTGTAGTATTTACTCAATATATCTAATCTTCTTTGCTTGTTAACAACATAATTTACATACCTTAACTCGATGTATATTTCAGAGTATAGCATTTGTAAAGGAAGGCTCAACAAAAAAGACTTCACTCACACAAAAGCCCTACTCAATTATAAATACCGCCAGTGACTGGACATTATTAGTGGACACGTATGAAAATCACTACAGAATACCGGAGGATATCTGTGCCTCGGCGTCCAGACCGGACATATTTCTTTATGCAATGTCAATTAAGCGTGTAGTACTAGTAGAACTCACGGTGCCGTGGGAAACGAACATCCCTAAAGACCACGCTTTAAAAAGAAACAAGTACTTTGACTTAACCAACGAAATAACTAAAAATGGTTATGTCGTTGCGCTGTATGCCGTGGAAGTGGGTGCGAGGGGTATACCAGCTAAATCCCTCTTACCAGCTAAATCCCTCTATAACCTGCTTAAAGACCTTGGATTGCCAAGAGCTTTAGTAAGCTCTTTTCTTGAACGAATATCCAAAGCGGCATTGCTAGGCTCACTTCAAATATGGTTAGGTAGAGGGGGTAACACGGCGGACAGTGGAGGTGAGCGTTGACGCGTCGTAAGGAGTGCTCCTTAAACCTAAACCTGGGTCGCAATTCCCAGGCACTGTCGAAGTCGCATGTGTTGCCAACATCTATCACGCGATGGACCCGGCACCCGCACGGTGAATCCATGGAACGCTAAGAAATAGGTCTAATGTTAAGAGCTATAATCATTTTAACATCAATACACATGATGTTAACATGAGTGAGATGTACAAATAAAACTTACACATACACAAAAGAACTTACACATAAATGAAAAAGGTGAGCCGTCACGGGACGCCTGGCAGATGTGAAACATCGAAATTGTTTTGTATAAAATAAAACGACTGTTTATCACATTAATATTCGATTTTATTAAATACAAAAATTAAAAAAAAAAAAATATGGGTTTTGTATAAAATAAAATGACTATTTATTACATTAATACCACGATTACGAAGCCAGATGTAGGACGTTCCATTTCCTACCCTTAAGCGATAGACGAGCTGTGTCTGATGTGGTAACACTGCTGAAAATTGTTAATGTCGATAGTTCCGTCCTTCTTGGTAAAATCAAATTATCGGTACCACGAAGAATACCAGTTCGACATTATCAACCTATGGCATTACCTAGAGCCAACACTAACTATCGACAAAACTCATTCATTGTTCGCGCTAGTAGATTGGTGAATGGTGTATGTAAATAAAAATAATAACGAGTTTGAGGTATTCGAATCGAAGCCATCACAGGTGAAAGAAATATACACCATAGATTTTTTTGGCTCCGACGCGGATATGACAAACCAATAGAATAGGTTTATTGGTGTATGTATCTCTTAATTTTATTTTCTTTTGTTTCATTTATCCTGTTTGTGTTTTCTCTTTTATGTATTTCTTCAGGTTTGAAACCTATTAGCGAATACCTGTCAATAGCTTTGTAGTCATTAATTTTAGGATCTTGAAAGTGTGTTTATATGCCGTTGGTATTCCAAAAAAATGTAAATTAAAATAAAATAAAAAATATTCATTTTTAACCGACTTCCAAAAGGAGGAGGTTCTCAATTTCATCGGTATTTTTTTTTTATGTATGTACATCGATTACTCCGTCAATTGTGGACCGATTTTGAAAATTCTTTTTGTATTCGAAAGGGTATGCTCCCCATGTGGTCCCATGGCCACCATATCAGGATCTGATGATGGGATCCTAAGGAAATCGAAGGAAAGCCTCAAATTTACGTGAGCGCCTGCAATGAAGTTACGAGCAATTGTCTGCATGCCTTCATATTCTGTAGACATAATTTAATTTTAAATGAAATGATGATGAGAGACTTGAGAAAGACTAAAAAGCGAAAAAAAAAAACTTCGTTTAAAAAAACCGACTTCAAAAACTAAAAAGTATAAAATAACTTAATTTGTATGTTCTACCTATTTATTGGTTTGAGGTCGGTGCCAAACCAAAATGTAATAGTAGGTACCGCACTCGCCGCGCGTGACCTTGAGCGGGATAGCTGATCTTCGCGTTGAACAAAACAACCGAAGCGTCAGTGACGTCGTTGACGTTCGTCTCGAAATATAGCGAGTGTGGTACCTACATACATTACATTTGGCTTGGCACTGACTTCAAACCTATGAATAGGTAGAACATACAAATTAAGTTATTATTTTATACTTTTTAGTTTTTGAAGTCGGTTTTTTAAACGAAGTTTTTTTTTAAATTAAATACAATTTTTTTATTTTTAAAATTAATTTGAAATCGCGCCTCGGCAATTCTCGCCATGCCAAAATTCAGGTTTACCGGCGCCTATAGGCATTTAATATAAAAAATTACAATATACAGTATAGTGACGAAGCGTCGCCACGGCAATTCTCGCCACGCCAAAAATCAGGTTTACCTACCCCTCGCCTACAGATATTTCACACAAAAACGAAGATATTCTTTTTGCAAAGATTCTAAAGCTTCTTAAACCATATGATTTGCATTTATATTATTTTTAGAGCTTTTCACTAAACACTCCTTAATTAACACGAAATCTTAAGTACTTTTAAGTAAATAATATGTGATTTAATTGTATATATTGAATTTGACAGTGTCCGTCGTGGCTATGAGGTGTACAAACAAGTTTGCAAAGCATGCCACTCACTGCAATACATGGCATTCAGACATCTTGTCGGCTTTACCCATACCGAGGAAGACGCGAAAGCTGAAGCTGCCGATGTAAGTAAATTATTATAATAACAAAGTATAATACTTATACTTTAAAATATGAATTAATGTTTTAGATAAAACTAGCTGACCCGGCGAACTTCGTACCGCCATATTTACATATCTGTCTCAGCTTCCCACAGGCAGTGTACAGTCGCGGACAAAAAAAAATTTCCCGCTATCTTTTATTTTTTTCTTTCTAGCAAAAAAAGAATGAATGAAATCGGACCATGTGTTATTGAATTACAACTATGTACATATTTTGACTTTCATCCCCTCCCCCCAGGAAACCGTGCAGAATATCGGGATAAAAAGTATCCTATGTCCTACCTCGTAGTATGAACTCTAATCATGCCAAGTTTCATTTGAATCCATTCAGTAGTTCCGGCGTGATGCGCGGCCTAGATACAGACAGACAGACAAAAATGAAAAAAAATACAGTTTTGTCTTCAGTATCGATAATAGAAAGCCCTCCAAAAAAAATTTTCTAAATATCTTTAATGTACAGAATTGGACCTGTTACATTTTTATTATAAGTATAGATATTACTAATAACATGTAAAGCACCTAATAAATGAAAATCTAACCACAAATGTTATGCAACCCTAGAGTTACATAAAAAGAGTACATAGAAGCTAGGATTTTTATAATAGGCGGTACACACTACAACGATTTATCGTAGCGATTTAACTGTGTAGTTCGTTTGTGCAGTTTTATCGATAGTGTGGACGGAAATTGGTTCAGATTTTTTGAGAAATCGATATCGCTACAATAAATCATTGTAGTGTGTACCGCCTATAAAACCGAAAGCTGTTACCTCCCCTGATAAACAACTTCTTTTAACCTAGTTAATCTGACATAGACTGGCATATAGCCAAATACAATATACTTCAATAAAACCACTTAATGCAGACAGTACGCTATTTCTTCTGTCTTTAGGAAATCAATTTTAATCAAAAGCAATTTATAATATTCTTTCATTTAAACATAACTTGAAATGTTGTTTATACAATGTATGTATATATTAACTGCCTCGGTGGCGTAGTGATAGCGTATGCGACTGCTGTGCTTGAGGTCTCGGGTTCGATTCCCGGGCCGGACCAAATGTTTGTATGATCTGCAAATATTTGTTTCGGAGTTTGGGTGTTTTCTGTGTAGGTATAATATGTATGTATTTACAACAAAAAAAGTATATATGTATTTATATCAGTTGTCTAGTATCCATAACACAAGCTCTGCTTAGCTTGGGACTAGATGGCGTTGTGTTAGATATCCGAAGTATTTCTATATCTTAAACTAAGACTGGAAAAATATTCAGAACTGGATCGACTATATGCAATCCAAACTGTGTCGTGGCAATCACGACAAAAAATGTGACTATGGTTTGGACTGCTGGCGAATCTCATATGTTTAGTTATACAGTCTGAACTGTGCGTGTAAATGGATTTTCAAGTTTTGACTGCAGTTTTGAACTGGCACGTGGAAAGTTGTAAATTCTCAGTGCTAATAGAAATGGATACACGTTTGGTTGTTAAGTGTTGTTAGTGTAAACAATATAATTTAACACGTAGTCACACGTTGTTAAAGTGGTGGTGCGTTTCTATGTAACGTGTGACTACGGCTTTTCAAACTTGTTTCATACTTTTTCAGTGTCGTTTTTTGTCGTAGTTGGGTTTTAGTTTTTACTTTTTTTTTATTTAAAATGTTTTGGTGCCATTATTAATCTATTATATGTGTATATTTGAAATGTACAAGTAACGCCCTTTCCAATGATACCAAACACGGCATATTTATCTCATTTTTTTTTTTATTCATTACTTTATGTAGGTTAGAGGGCGCCACATGAGATTCAGCGATACGTCATATAGCCTATAACCAGCAGACGATCAAATACGCTTCTAACGATACCTCATTTGTCCAGTTCTAATTAGTAGTTAAGGAGCTATGAGGGAACAAATGAACATACATACATACATAGCCTGTCAAAATCATAACCCTCCTTTGGCTTTGCCGTAGTCGGGTAAAAATGGATAGTGGTGATTTTGAATGTTCGAAACTCCGTAATAACTTCGACCGCGATAATTACGCGCGCGTCAATCTGCCGCAACTAACTATCAGCCCCGCGCATCTACACGTTCAGTTTAGAATGGAAGGGCCCTAATGGCATTAGTAGACTAACACCCAGTTTTCACCCGCAGTCACTTATCTGTCAGATAGCTACAGATTTCAGTTTCACTCATCCCCTGATTTACCCTCTTAGGGGTAGAATTTCAAAAATGCCTTTTTTAGTGCTCACTTACATTATATAAAGAACCTACATACAAAATTTTAGGATTCTAGGTTCAGCGGTTTGGGCTGTGCGTTGATCTCTCTCTATGTCAGTCACCTTCCTCTTTTATATATATAGATGTCAAATAACCATTTATACATCAGAAACCTTTATCAGTTAAGTAGTGTTATATGGCGGATACCTATCTGAAACTTAATCAGGAACTGGATGAACTGGCCCTTAGTGATTACCAAAATTACTCAGACATAGATTAGGACCTGACTTGGCATGTTCATCTAAATGTTGCATTATCTGATTAAGATTAAATAATTTGAATACCTGTGTGACAAATAATTAATCTAGTTTTTCATTGTAACAGGTTATGATTAGAGATGGTCCAGATGATGAAGGCAATTACTTCGAGAGGCCGGGCAAGTTGTCTGACTACTTCCCATCGCCCTATCCCAACGAAAATGCGGCAAGAGCCGCTAATAATGGTAAATTTCTTTTTTTGCTCATAATAATTTATGAAATACAAAAAATCTAAATTTTTTAATTTGTTTGAAATAGTCGCGATTTCAAATAAATTTGGGTTGTGTATAAAATAAAATGACTGTTTGTTACATTAATATTCATTTTTCACATTAAAAAACAATTGCAATGCACAATAGTATAGTGGCGAGGCGTCGCCACGTGTACCCCTCGCCTATAGATGTTTCACATCAAAATCGGTTCACACAGTCGAAAATTCTGAGGAAACAAACATAAAAATACAGTCGAATTAAGAACCTCCTCCATTTTTGAAGTCGGTTAAAATAGCAATATGACGATATGAAATAGCTGTATTGTAATTTGTCAGGTGCATATCCTCCGGACCTGTCTCTGATCTGCTCGGGGCGTAAAGGCGGTGAGAACTACTTGTTCGCGCTGCTGACCGGCTACATGGACGCTCCCGCCGGGGTCGTACTCCGCGAGGGACAAGGGTACAATCCTTACTTCCCCGGTGGTGCTATCTCTATGGCTCAAGTACTATTTGACGAGGTATGTAACGACGAGGTGTGCCGATGTCAAAATTAACTAAAATTATAATATCCCTGTGCTATTGAAACTCGATTCTTTATCATCGAAAATGTTATAATATGATTTGTTGTCGCCGCATCAATTTTTTTATAAATTCTTTACATTAGCTAACAGCAACAATGTATTCTGCTAATAAATGACACTAGTACTACTAAAGTTGTTCCTGAGATAAATTTTATTTTCGGTTTCCAATCCAGTCTCAATATATGTAATAGAAATGTTTTTTTTTTTAAGTCAAAAATTTAATTTAGCTCTGTGTTTTTAGGAACATGAATGTTGATAAAATACGTTATTTTTTTCTCAGGCTGCAGAATACAGCGATGGCACGCCAGCAACGGCGTCTCAAATGGCCAAAGACGTAGCCACGTTCCTCCGGTGGTGCTCGGAGCCCGAGCTGGACGATCGCCGACTTATGACCATCAAAGCTATCGGCATCTTCTCGTTGCTAGCAGCGGTCGGAGCATACTTTAAACGCCACAAGTGGAGTACAATTAAATCCAGAAAAATAGCCTACAAACCAATCTCTAAGAAATAAAATCAAACATTATACAGTAGTACAAACGTTTAGACAATTTTTTTCTATAGGCACAGTAACATGTTATTTCTTTATAATATTAAATTAATTTATTATATATTTCATTGCCTTTATTTCTTACCTCGGTTTTATGTGGCTTTTATTGTGCCTGCTGTTACCACAATGTATGTCATAAGATTTATCGTGCAAGGGTAGAAGGGCACGATACGTATTAATTATACGATAGAGATTGTCAGACGACTGCACAGTCAAATTACTTAATGTTAGGTGATTCATTGTGCTTTAATGTGATTTAAAACTGTGCTTGTGACTTTCCGTGAGAGTTGTAACTGCCAGTCAGTTGTACAGTTGAATAAATGAGTTATTGAAAATCGGAATAATGTTTTTTTTTTATATGTTCCTTTCGACTTCAAAAATATTTTAATGTAAGACTATTCTTATGAAGAAAGATCATTCCAGAACAAAACTCGACACTGCTAAGCATCGTGAAAGTTCTCGTTGGATTCTTCTTAAGGCACTGACCAATGAACCTTTAAATCTATATAAATAACGTCGAATATAATAGATTGTCACATGGTTGGTTTGATTCCATTTGACGGCGGGTTCTTGGAACTAGTCAATGACCTTTCTCGAATATACTAATAAAGCGGCATTTAATATAAAAAGGAGTCTCGCAGGTAAATGCGACAAATATCAGTGATGTGATGTGGTTAAGATTGTTTTTTTAAAGTTTCTTATTCGTCAGAAGTTTCGTATATCAAATTTTTCGAACACGTAACTTATGCGTATCTCTGACACTTGACACTAGCTTTGTCAGTAACTGGTTGGTGGCCGACCTGGAGTGTATCTCCCCTGCTTGATTCGTTTTTCTCACATATTTAGTTGTAAACATTCGCCAAATGTCTGAATAGTTTGGTTAGTTCAAAAGTTATAGGCGTGACCTGTGGAGAACCTCTCCAGCTTAGCCCATTACGAATCTCAAGAAGTAGCGCACATAGCTGAGTCTCCACCGAACAAAATTTGGCAAATTTTGTGTTGTCAACACGTGTTGGTGACAAAAGTTTTTGCCACTTAAACAAGCCGACCCCAAATAAAATTGGGAATAATAAAGGCTACAGTCTAAAAAGTTCTTAAAGAACTCTCTGACACAGCCGAAGTTGAGTATAAACCTTAGAGTTAATAGTATGTATAAACAGCTTCTCTATCATTCAAAGACGCGTTGGCGAAATCTGTTTCCAGCTATCGAGTGAGTCCTGAATGTGGATTATTTCAAAAGCTTAAAAAGCTCCCTGACCTGTTTTTTTTTAAATCGGACGCATAACTGTTTTTCATGCATTCAATTATGCACATCATTTACTCAAAAATAAAAGCATTAGAAAAAAAAAAAATTCAATCTTTAAAAACAGAAGGATACCTACTTGCAACCATTTCAAAAAGCTTGGATGATCGAAATAGTGAAAGTTTCTTGCCATTGAATGTTCAGAGTACATATTCTAAATAAAGAAGATGAAAACACAAAAAAAACTTAATATGACTGCTGATGAAAACTTTAAGCAGATCATTTTTTATTTGTTACTAGCTGTGCCCGCTAATTCGTACACGTGAGATTTGGATTTTCAAGTTATTTTAAATTTTTTACAGTTGAAACCTTTCCTGGACTATGACAAACATTTCAAAACCAAAAACAGCTAAATCAGCCCAGCCGTTCTCGAGTTTTAGCGAGACAAACGAACAGCAATTGCTTTTTTTTATAAAATAAGAAGATAGTACTAAAAAACGTAGAGCTTGAAAACTGGAATGATATCTTAAGAGTTTCAACTTAAAGATATTTTTGTCAAATTAATCTGGTTTAAAAAAGAAGGTTGTGAAAAATATACTACTGTTCGAAAAGCATTTTCACAACTGTGAGAATTTACTTTTCTATCACTGATTTCGATGAAAAATAACTACATTTAATTAAACTGAATACCTATGAAAATAAATAAAAGAACTATTTCGACTAATTGAACTATGTATTCTTTTTATTTCGACTAAATAAAATAAAAAAATATAAAAGTGTTCGGATTATGACCGCAATTAATATCCGGGGATTTTACGCTTGTTGTCCTGGTTTCTAAATTTTTGAGATGGCCCTATCTCTAGTTCAATGTTTATTAAATAAGAATTTATTTAAGAATTTCTTAATTTTTTTATGAGAATCCTAAAACTTTAGAATACGACATTACAGATTTATGGCGGCATAATACGCGTATAGGGCCCTCAGTTCAATCGTCTCTACGGAGGAATCTGCAAGAATGCAATTATCTGAACTGGACTTCGCTCGATATGTAGACACCAAGTATTCCAATTTTGGCAGAGGCAGATAGGGGAGTGTATTAAAAAAAAATCTTATTTGTGTAACGTTAAAAGTAACCAAGAGATGAAAAATCACCTGAAACGTTACAAAAGTAACGTTCTGGCAACACTGGACAAAACCGCCAGTGGTTGTCGCGGTTTTAAAATCAGTCGCGGTAAAAAACCGCCAGTGTGGCCGCTTCCATACATTTCCTTTTGTAACAAAATCAAGCGGTTAAAAACCGCGGCGGTTTAGCCGTAATGCGGCCTCAAAGTCTTAGTTCACAGTACTTATGACATACGATAATGAATATTTCATGAGGCAGAATTTAGGATCTATTAAATCAATAAATAATTGTAAACCTGACATTCTTTCAATAGAAAAAATCTCGAGACACGAATCACAAAATACCAATGAGGAAAGAAAATATAAGGAGATGCCCTATTCTACTATACGAACAATTCATTATACAAATATATATAAGATCGACACAAATATACAAAAAAGCATTTTGTCTCTTTTTAACTTATGTTTACCTTGGTGTGAAAAGAGAGATAAACATAGTTTAGTGAGCGTTAATATTGGCAACACTTTTGAGTGACGTCATGCACTTGTCAATTCGTGACCGGCGACGCCATTGTATGCACCAAGTTCTGAGGTAGATCTGCTGTCAAGCGGTTGTTGTTGGAAATTTTGTTTTTGTTTTCGTGCCAATTACGGCTTTAAATTGGTTTTTATTGTATCCAAGGCTTTGCCCTAGACATGAAAATCATGCCTTCGTGCTCCATTAAACAATCTGGTGCAAGAAAAAACAAGAATCATTGTACATTGACTCTTTACAGGTTAGTATTAAAATGCATTGAAATTGTTCAATATTTTACGATTTTGTTTATTGTATTGTATTAAACATATTCTTTTTATAATTTCCGAAGACGTTTGTTAGTTTTTTGAGGTTCTCAATGGTATTATTTGCTTTGTTTCACATTGATTTGTTTACATACGATTAAGGATAGTGATGGTAGAGTTAGTGTCGATACTCATATTATTATATAAAAAAATATGTTAACATGGTGTTTTCTTCATCAGATTTCCTGTAAATGAAATTTTAAGAAAGAAATGGATTGAAATCATTGGTTTGGAAAATATAAACCCTCAACATAAAATGTGGTATGTCTGCTCGATGCACTTCCATGAAACATCCTACAACAGAACTCTCGACGTGACGCGATTACGTGACTGCGCAGTGCCCTAACCTGAATGTGTGAATAAATATTACAACTATTTAAAACGTGTTTTATTTACTCAATTTGTTATTTCGCTCAATGTCAACATAATATAAGTACTTTTTATGTTGATATCGGTATACCAGAACCTTCGGAGCTACAAAAAATAGGTAAACAACGATATACATTCTCGTTGGTTTGAATGCGGAGGTATTCTGTTCTTTCTTTAGTCTTGTTGCTGATAGAACGGATACGGCTGTTTTCATAGCCGATAACAAATGGTTTTAAAATAATAATTTGAGAAACCTCACCTACAATCATCTATTACCAGACTACAGAAAGATCAGGATTTTAGGGATTCCAAGAGGAATCCACGGCCTCATTTTGGGAGGAGGTGATGTACGCCTAAAAGGTGGGAAAAGGGAGAGGACTAGCACTCTCCTATCCCACAATGGACTCATCAAATGCTGTAGCACTCCTAATGGCCTACGGTTTCTTGGGTAGAAGCCCAAGAATCGTTTAAGTAATATTTCGCTCATATCATATCTAGCCGGGTGTCCAGTCATGGCCAGCTTTCATTTTTGGATTTTAGTCTTAAGTCCATCATTCAAAATTTAATCCATCCATTATAAATAATAAAAAAACAATCGGATTTAACTATAATTATTTAATGTTATCGTTATTTTTGCAATTTATTAAATATTTCAGTTAAATATCGATATCGACATTTCGAGTCACTCTACATAGGTATAACCCTATGGCAGCCATTTTATGCGCCAACTTCTTGTGTAGGTAGGCACGATAATTTTGTAGGTATGCGTAGTCCATGTACTGTAGGTCAATGCAAAATACATCAAAATGAGAATGCTACCCGGGAAAAAAATCCAAAGTTGACATTTTGACAACATTGAATGTTGTTTGAATGTCAATCTGTCAATAATAATGTAAATAAATCACAAATAAACATGAATCATGGTCTAGGAAAACAAGGCGAAGTACTTATATTGTTAAACCATGATATGAATAAATTTAAGAAAACATAAATACAATGAACGCCATAGTTGGTTTATGCCATTTTTGTGAAGCTCATGGTCCACGTCCATTATTTTGTACTTTCACAACAGACGACAAAGAACATACCACGGAATCTTCTAAATCTACTGCACAATGTAGTGGGTGTACTTCACTTGGTCCAGAAACAGTGTACGTATCAAAAGATGACGATGGCACCATATTTTGCAGCAGGGAATCGGTACCTAACACTGATGTCACAGCTTTTTTGCGACAGGCTGCAATAAGAAGCATCACTTGTGAGGTATGGAAATTTTTTAATTGCATTCGGTAAATATATTCTGGTAGGTATATTTTTGTTGCAATTGTTCTGTTTATGCACAGATCTGTTCCTTCTGAACTTCCTGTAACAAAGTCAGTTTTTATCATGTTGTGGTATAAACATGCTGCCACTCTTTGTTGATGCATTAAAACCACAGGCAGTTAGTACCCAAGTTCTCTATTATCATTATGACCAAATTATATAATATTCTAGGTAAACTGGAGTAAAAAAGGTGGGATAGTATACTTTAGTGATGCACACGGTCATGTGCTGAGTTTGACGTTCCAAGTAAAGGATACCTGGGCCAGAGGCTTGAAGCGGTGGTTCTCAATTGTGGTGCTAATGAAGGATAAAATGCTACTTTTAAACATTACTCCACTACTTTCTGATCATATGCAGGTATTTACAAATAAATATTTATTGAATTAATAATGTCTATAAACAATTTTAATTTTTTTAGTAACATTAAGGCATTGTCTTTTGGTCATAACAATCTCAGTTTTAATCTAACTGTTACTATGGCACTCTTGTTACAAAACAAAAATTTAATAATTATGTAAGTAATAATAATTAAAATGTAAGCTACATAGCTGTTAAATCAGTCAAAGCCCATAATAAATTAAGCAAATTCAGCTAAGTGTAATAAGCGTTTTAACCATTAAAAGACAAAAATAATTGGAATTCTAAAAGATTATTTGATATTAAATATTAACTAATGAATATTACCACAGAAAATCGCAGAGGAGCTGCAAGCTATGGCCGATATTGTTTATGATACAGAACAAAAGGTGTGCTCCCAAAGGGCATTGAGATTAAGAACTGGCAAAAATGATTTTGGGCAATCTAGATCACTAATACAATTAACTGGTAAGTAATTTTGCAAACAGAACTGTTTTGGCTTTTTGCCTATTAATTCTTTCTTATATTTGCAAACCAAATGCAAAAACTGTATTATTTGTAAAATAAGTATCCTAGTAAATTAAAATTGTTTAATTCCATTACAGGGAGTGAAGATGTATTCAAAAATCTACATACTCAATTTACATGGATGCTAAAAGCTGGTGCCCACACATATACAGAAACATTATATACCAGTCAAGATCTTCTTAAGAAACTACAACCGCAGGCCCTAAAGAATTCAATATTCGATCCCAGCACATGCTCTGTGTCTAACAATGAAGAATGCATGTCTCTGAGGAGTTTAGAACAGTTACTTTCTAAATCAGTGTTTAGAATACTAACTTATTGTACTCTAACTGGAGTACCTGTAAGTATTTAATTTTTGTTTATAAGAATTTAATCTTATTCATATAGACTCTGTAACAAATTAACATAACAGTGGCATTTAGGCTTTATTTCCTGCTATGCTGACGTACTGGCGGTCGCGTATGAAGACAGAAAAGCTTTTGGCTATGTCCTCATTCATCCATGCGGTTGAGCTGTTGTTGGTCCTCTGATCGCCTCCTAGTATTCCATAGCTGGAAGTGCGTCATACGTGGTTTGTAGTAAATGTAAAGAGCGTAGGAGCCAGAGGGCATCAAGCCTTATAGCCTGCCTGTCACTCTGTGTAGTGAGAAGAGTTTACATTCTCTTCTTAGTTTGGATATCAAAACAATATTATTAATCTGATTAAAAATGGACATAGTATACAAATTATAAAAAACAATATTCTCCCTTGAATACTCTTTTGTTGGGTGATTACCTCAAAACACTTCATCCGTTACTTCTAAACTCTAATCATAATCAAGTAGCATCACAGCACAAAAAAGCTTTCTTGTTCAGCTTTCAATGACGACTTTTAGTTTTCATCTATGGTTAATGCTATTTGAATGTCGAAATAAGTTCAGTGGTGTGGTAACAATGCTTGTTTTATTTTTCAGATAGTCATTAAATCAAGTACATTACAAGCTAAAAACATTGTAGAAAGTTTAAAAAGATTATTACCAGTGAATAAAACAAACTACCATCTTATAAAACAAGTAACCAGTGATGAAGAGAAGATGTTGCCTGATACTTGTTTTGTAGAAGAAACTGAAAGCAGTTGTTTTAGCGTTAAATGGAAGGGCATGTTACCAGTAAAGTGTAAGTTGTCCTGATATAATTTAATGATTTTATAGATATAATAAACTAATTGTCAGATCTTAATAATATCCTTACACATCTACACGGGCCGTCTGTTCCCATACTAGACAAAGCCTATTAGACATTTGGTACTCAAAAAGAAGGTTACCTGAAAAATTTTCCAGGAAAACTATCAAACGACTGGACTATATATCATGGTACCCAGATTGTTTATAAACATACTTACATATTTCTAAATACATCATGTTATTGAAAAAATACACCATTAAATATTATTAGAAACTGATATTTATCTATGAAATAATGAACAATGAAATATTTAGGAATAGCAAGGTTTCATTGCTCATTATTGTGATAATTTATCACCAACACAAATCTTTTTGATTGAAGGTCCCACACTGATGAATAGAATAGAAAATGCCATGAGCAACGACAAATTTAACGACGATGTACTCCATCAGTATGTCAGATCTCTTCAATTGGAATGGCTAGGGTAAGTCTTATTTCAGGCCACGTAAAGATGCCGCTGAAAGGCCATGCGGCCTTGTAGTTATCATAGTTTTTTATTATGGCCCGCCAAAATGACTACTCTGTCTGATGGAAAGCATAAGCTTCTGCTTATGCAAGAGTGGCGGTCACCATACTCACTGCGAATGCAGACAATGCAGTATGGCGACCCACACCATGGCGGCCTAGTGATGCTGCTGCATCTTTTAGTCTAGTCAACAAGTATGGAGCTTGTTGAGTCTAGACTATTTGGGCCTCCGCAATCGTTAGGCCGTCGCGCAAACAAGCCGCCGCCGCCGGCCGGTAGGGTGTGTAGTGGGCCTCACATACATACAACCTCCTCCAACTCTAGCCCTTTCTGTGGGAGGAGCGAAATAATTGTATTACGTCGGAAATTTTTTTCTCTTGCAATTTCTAGACAACAAATTGTCCATTTCTAGTTAAATCAATCTAAATTACCAAAAATTAAAGTCACTTAGCACAGTGCTCCTTCAGTGATTTCCACTGTACCCCTTTTCCAGTTCGGTTCGACTGTGAGCCTCTCATCTGTGGTACTGTCTGCCCAGTTTCTCCTACATTTCTTGGGTCCACAATCTGCACCACTTCCCTGCTAGGAACATTCCTGTGTCGGGGACTTTCCTCGTTTGCAGACGCAAACGAGGTTGCATGCGTGCTAGCGTAGCGTGATATTTTTCCCCCGTTTTTGAAACATTTTTTCATTGGTTATTATTGGTCTTATTGGTCGTAGCGTGATGATATTATAGCCTTCCTCGATAAATGTACTATCCAACACTGAAATAATTTTTCAAATCGTACCAGCGGCTCCTGAGATTAGCGCGTTCAAACAAACAAACTCTTCAGCTTTATAATATTAGTATAAGTTGTAAGACAATAATTTCAAATAATTATAGTTACTTCCAGTGTGATGATAATTAACTTTATAAAAATAAACTGTCACCACTATTCATCCCATGGGTCAACTGTAAGAGCCAACTGAGGGAGCAAACATGCTGAAAAACATCACTGCAAAAAGAAAAAATTGAAACTAACCCTATATCAACATCAACCCTAGGCAAGAACCTGCTTTCTAAGGAGAAGCCATATCCAGCAGGGAGCTACTCACCTACATGATTACTTTCAAACTGTAAATATAAGAATATCATTTCAGAACCGCTAAAGCTGTAAAAGCGGCTGCAGAATCTTCAGGGCAAAAATCTGATGCTGTTAAAAAGTTGAAGCAAGTTTTTGGAGTAGGACAACATGACGAGTCTCTGCTTAGTCACTGGATGACTACCTTTTGTGATTGACCTAAGTGTAAAATGTAGCTAATAATGGAAATAAATCTGTGATATTTTATTTGTTCTTATTTCGATAATTTCTGAAACTGGTCATTGTATATACTAGTTGCTCCCTGCAGTTTTTGAGTTAGATATTGTTCACTATTTCATTGGTTTTAATTTTGCTTTACCCATTTTTTTAAAATAAAGCTAGCCTAAGTTTCTCCTCATATCATCAGATATCTGCTAGTGCAAGTCCCTCAAAATCGATCCAGCCATTTCCGATTCCAGATTAGCCAAAAGCAACAGACAAAAACTAAAACTTATTGTGATGAAGTACCGTATATAATTTTCATATGCATTTAGTGGAAAGCTGTTAATATGAAACTACAAACAGACATCTATTTTACTTATTTGAATAGATTATACTGGTATCAAATTAGCAAAACAGAACACCTACACAAACTGACAAAAGAAAGCTGTTGCGACTTAAATTAAATTAATTGTTGAACACTTATTACAAAATATAGTAATGTAATACACTTATTGTACTTTCTACAGCAAATAGGTAGGAGCATAACCCTAAAATGAGGTCACCAAGGGTATTTCATGATGTAGAAATAATACATAGGTTTTAGATTGTAGTCCTTATATTTAAAGAATTACACGTTTGAGCGGCGGCTAGGTCGCGCACGTTCGTGTCCCTTGGACCTCACATAAGGCTTGGTGTGTGACCGAGGAGCTCCTGGAGCAGGGCCGAAGTGACGCACTGCCTCACGGGCGTTGCGCTGACCTTGCAACAGCACGGTCTTAGCGCCGGTGGGAGCGCGCAGAGCCAGCTGGTCGAATGTTAAGATCTCACCTGGAATCACATCGTGCTTATGTTAACAGTAATAAAATAACATCTCACAAACTATACTGTTTGAGCTGTAGCATGGTGCGGGTGATAGTTGCCTGTACGACGATTCTGGTTAGTTTGATTTACTACAGTAATTAATGATTTAATATATTGCGAATGTGGTACAGCTGAAATACTCAGTCGTAATTTGTAAATCGCGGCAACTTTCAAGAGTGAAACGAACGAAACGACGAAAGTCACCCACCCGCACCATGCTACAGCGCAAAGAGTATAGTGACCAACCGCACGCGGACGTAGGGTTTTGATTTCCTTGTCAAATTACGCGGCAAAACGAACCATAAAAGGCTCTTTTGATCGCGTCGACTTAGAAGTTTGTTTTTTTCATTGATGCAAGTGACTAAATGCCTAGGTATCTTATATTAATTTTAAGTTGATATTTAAATGCGTTTCTCTGAAAAAAGCTCTTGACAGATGGGCAACGAAGGCGAAGTGATCCTATAAGGGTTTCAGTTTTGGTACGAAGTATGGAAGTCCAAAAACTAGAAGTTCTATGGATACTCATACACGAGTGTCGAACACTGGACCCTAATACTAACTTGCCGATACTATACAAAATGAAAAACAAACTTTCTTTCAAGGAGGCGATTAAGAACCGGCAAAAAACTCCATAAGAACCGATACCGAAGATATATAAGATAACGCCAGAGCTCCTAAAGAAGATGGAAACATGTCTTAATAGTCCTTAAGATATATAAATAAATAAATATTTCGGACATTTAACACACAAGGCCATCTAGTCCCAAGCTAAGCAGAGCTTGTGTTATGGGTACTAGACAACTGATACAAATCCTTAAATACTTTTTTTTTGTAAATACCTCAGATCAAATAAAAAAAAGGTAGATAACGCACCGCCTTGTTCTTGTTCAAGCAGAAAAAAGGCTCGTAGTTCCAAATAAACACACGCGATACGCACTAACTATGCTACTAAACTGGGGTACTTTTCGTCAGTATCGTATAAGTTGTCAATACTCAAATTTTCAAAATATCTTTCATGTGCAGAATTGGACCTTTTACATTTTTATATTTTTTATTATAAGTATAGATGTTTAATATTATTAATCTCAAATGTGTAAACACATTTCGGGGAGAGGGGGGGGTTGGGGGTTGAACCCCAAAAACCACCCTCTGGCTACGCTCGTGTAACCGCATCTCACAAAATAGTGACCAAAGGAAGATTCGGTTTTGGTCAGTTTCGCCGGGTCGGAAATTTGGAGGTGCTCCAAGTACAAAAACCGCCACATTGACATCAACATGGTGGGGTGTACCTATTAATATTCCAATATTTAACCATTATTTATGAAATATAATTACGAGTGAGTCACGAAGTTTGCTGAATGACCCACGAAAATTCACAATAAGTCGAGTTTCAGCGAGGTCACTATCACAAAAGTCTGTCTGATGATCCCAAACTAGGTAAAGACATCCTATGGTAATCAGACTGCTGATAAACATCCTACTAATATTATTAATGTGAAAGTTTGTATGGATGCATGTTTCTTACTCTTTCACGCAAAAACTACTGAATGGATTTGGATGAAACTTTACAGTAATATAGCTTATACATCAGAATAACACACAGGCTACTATTTGCAGCGATAACCGACATACACGCGGGCGGAGGCGCGGGCAACAGCTAGTACTTAAATATTTCGAAATTTATCTTCTTCTAAATATCATCAGGTAAAGTATACCTAGGCAAACAGATATCATTTAACAAAAATAGTAACGAACAAGAAGTAGACAGAAGAATCAGCATGGCATGGAAAAAATACTGGTCACAAAGAAATTGTCAAAGGTGAATATAGCTTGAAACTCAAAAAAAGTGCTAGACACCTGCATTCTACCAAGCCCCACATATGGTTGCCAGACCTGGACATTCACAAAGAAATTAATGAATAAAATAAATTCTTGCCAACATGCAATGGAGCGGAGCATACTAAAGCTGCAAAAAAGTAAAAAAATAAGAAACATAGATATAAGAAAGAAAACAAAACTAATGGACACTCTAGAACATGCTTTAAAAATGAAATGGAGATGGGCAGGACACTTGGCAAGATATATTGATAATAGATGGACAATTGAAACAACAAAATGGAGGGGCTCCAAAGGGAAGAGAAAAGTAGGTCGACCTAAAAAGAGATGGGAAGACGAGATTCAAGAAATAGCAGGAAAAAAGTGGCTCCAAACTGCAAAAGACAAGAAAAAGTGTAAAGACTTGGAGGAGGCCTATACCCGAAAAGGGACTATACAAAGAAAAACTAATACTAATTAACATATTAAAATTCTAAATAAGAATAAATACTTATAAAAAGTAACAAATAACTTATTTGTTAGTTAAGTTTAATAAGTTTTAAACTGTTATATGTATAGGATCATGGCTAAATAAATTTAAAAAAGTATACCTAGACACAACAAATGATAGTTTTTATCACACAAAGATTTGTCCTGGATGGGAATGAATCCCACAATCTCTGGCTTAGGCGTAAGGATCACTAATCAATAGACCAACGGGCCCATAAAATAAAAGAAGCTATCTGCCAGTGAAAGTCCCGCCAAAATCGGTCCAGCCGTTCCAGAGATTACCCAGAATAGACAGAAAAAAATTGTAAAATTGTTATTTTGGTACATGTATTGTGTATACATACATAATAATATGCATTAATTAAAAAGCGGTTATTTTAATATTACAAACAGACACTCCAAATTTGTATAGATTACATTAAAAAAATACATTTTTTTCATTTAATAAATAACTGACCATTAAAGTTATAAAAAACACAAGTAAAAAAACTGATTAAAAAAAAACAGATTTAAAACAAATTAGTCTGATTATGATTTTTTTAAAAAGATCATGATTTTTATAAAACCTGCTGGGAACAGCACCACAACACCTTGATTAGTACAAGTCTCTAGGCAGATGTCAGACAGCATTTACTCCTCGCAATAAGGTGAATGACCCAAGATGATCCCACAGAACAATGTTAAAAGTTGACCATTTGGCACAAAAAAATTCAAAGGACTTAGAATTCCATAATCCGTTACTAACACTGGTGACTGCTATCTCAGAAGACAATAGTTTTCAGTGTCTTTAATATTCTTGGTGTGTCATTTAGTCAAACTATTTGCAAAAAGTCACCAATTGTTTTGATGATTCTTGATTTATTGATATTCTGCACCAACAACCAGCAGAGAGAATATGCTAATGGAAAGGTAGTAGAGCCACGCTGATTTCAGCACGAATGGGCCGGCTCGACCGGGGCGGTACTACCCTCGCACAGAAAATCAACGTAAAATGACCACGTTAGTGCTGTCGTGTTTCGTTGGTGAGTGCGAGACCGGAGGCCCAAATAGTCTAGTCAACAAGTTCCATACTTGTTGACTAGACTAAAAGATGCAGCAGCATCACTAGGCCGCCATGGTGTGGGTCGCCATACTGCATTGTCTGCATTCGCAGTGAGTATGGCGACCAATACTCTTGGATTCTGCTTATGCTTTCCATCAGGCAGAGTAGAGTCATTTTGGCGGGCCATACATAAAAAAAAAAAAAAAAAATGGTGTCAGAGTATTTTATTTGGAACAGACTAGCAAGCTTATGTCCACACAAAGAACAGTGAATAATGGGAGGTTACACAAAAGTTGAAGTTATTTGCAATTAGAAAATAATTGTTAATCTACATTTTGTCTATACAATATATTTTTAAAAATACCAATATTTTAGTGTTGTAAACATGAATTTATGTGGTTTACGAAAGTTGTTTTTTGTGTAAGTCCTTTATGGACCATATTAACAAAGGCATTGATTTTTATAACACAGAGTAAAGTGTATAGAACTCCATATAACTGATAAACACAATGATCAGATAAATGTAATGAACACAAACACGAATAACTAACCTCATCTCAAGTGGTGGGCCTAGGACAGGACATATTACATGCTTTCACACATTTGTCTAACATAAAAAACAACTTACCTCCAGCAGCCAAGATACGAGCGCGGGCCTTCTCAGTGACGTGGAGAGCAGCAACTGTCATCTTGGGAACTGTGTAGAGCCTCACGTCGTTTGTAATGGAGCCGACAACAACGGCAATCATACCCTCGCGTGTGGGTTTCTTCATGTGCCGGGCCAGGCGTGACAGGGATAGAGGAGGCCTGTTAATGCGGCTCATGAATAACCGGCGTAGGATAATCTGGTTGAACTTGGCATTTGTACGCCTGGCCAAGTACCTGTACAACTGCAAAACAATAACATGTTTAAGTTAGGTTAGGTCAATACTTTAAACTCTGAATTTACTGCGTGGAGATTCAAGGTAATAAAAGACGATATAAGGAGTTTTTAATAAAATATTACTTACTTTTACTAACAATCTCAGGTACACATCCTGAGACTTAACTTCAGTACGCCTAACTTTCCTGTCGTGTTTATGGTTGATGTCGATACCCTGAAATACGTAAAGGAACACATATTTGATATCACTGTCGAACGTAACAAGCACGATAAACTATCACATCACTTTATTAAATTGAAGATTTTATTAGATTTAATTTTAATTTGTCTCCAACGAAACTCACCATCTTGACAACCGGAACAAAAAGAGACTATAGACAAATAATATGTTTGACAGCTGAGTAAAATGTTGCCAAATGAAATACTCACAAAACTACTTTGTCTTGGTAGTATACAAAGAATAGACAATAGTTATTACATTAGTACAATGTAACAGTATGTAGTACAATAGAATAGACATTAGTGTTTTGTAAAAATAGTTATTTAATTACTTCAATGATTTTGGTTTTCTATTAGCAATAAATACATGTAATCATCTTCCACGCGAGCAAAGCCGCGGGCAATAACTAGTTTAATTATAGACGGATAGATAGAAAACTCCTTCACGTGAAAAACATTTCACGTCAACACACTTCACTGTGTTGTTATAAATTATCGTGTGGACCGCAAAACTCACAACTTCGAGTTGTGAGTTTTACGGTCCACACCTTAACTTTGACTCGTTTTGGGAGTAAAACCTTAGAGTGTCTCTAAGAGTAAAACTCGAGTAATTGCCATATGTGAGTACGGACCATTTGTCGTGATCTCACGACAAATGGTCCGTACTCACATATGGCAAGTAAGGCTACATCAAAATTAAAAAATAAATAAAAGGAAAACATAAAAATAAACCTAAATTTAATAAAGATGGCAGATAAGGACGCAGTCGGGTTTTTTTGAACAATTTATATTGTAATGTTCTCTTAATTACTTTTGTCCAACGTTGGTTTTCCACTATTTACAGAAGCGAAACTGATAAAAGAAACGGGGAGATAGGAAACCTGAGTGTAGAATAACTTACGAGCGAATATAGGTGGTATAAACAGCTCGTTTTCAAGCGACTGCTCCTACTGAACCTCGCTCACATTTTGGTCCTCGTAAACCTGGAGGACCAGCTACTCCTGATCGACCTGTTAAGCCGAGTCTCCACCGAACAAAAGTTAGCAACTTTTGTGTTGTCAACACGTGTTGGTGACAAAAGTTGCCATATTTTCCTTGTGTTGGCAACAAAAATTGTCAACAAATGTTGGGAACCGTGTTTCTATTTTTGGCGGTAAACATCAAAAGAATACGCTTGTTGCAGATATTTATTGGCTCTTTAGAGACGCTTAGTTGAAACGTTTTTTTAAATTGTTGGTGACTCGGTGTAGACACAATGGAAACAAAAGTTGGCGATTTTTTCAAGAGTTGCCAACAGTTGGAAACACTGAAATTGCCAACAGTTTCGGTGGAGACGCGCCTTTACAAGTTAATCTATACAAATAAATAAAATTGGAGTGTCTATTTTGAAATAACCGCTTTTTGTATGTATACACGATACATGTTACAAAATAACATTTTTTCAATTTTTGTCTGTCTGTCTGTTTGTTCGGGTAATCTCTGGAACGGCGGGATGATTTTGACAGGACTTTCACTGGCAGATAGCTGATGATCTAAGGAGTAACGAAGGCTACTTTTTTAGACTAGCTTTGTCCCGCGGCGTTACCCGCGGTAAGACAATAACCACGGGTAATACCGCGGGGTTCAGCTAGTAATAAATAAGTTCATTCACACGGCAGTCTGAACCCAAACTAGGCAGAATCTGTAGAATGTAATATTTGTATGTGGAGCCTTTTGCATTGGGTGTGAAAAACTATTGACTCTTATGAAAACCAAATGAATCCTCTTTTGCTCTTAGACTAATCAAACCATTGACAAATTTAAAAACAAAACTAAACAGATTCCAAGCTGTTGTAACCTGTTGTAACATTCCCCCGGCGAAGGATAAATTTGAATTATTATGCCATGGGGAATTAAAACAAATGAAACAGCTGTCGCAAGCTCTGTCATCTCGACAGTTAACAAGTTTCGACCACCGTTTTTTCGAAAGGAATGGAATTTAATTCGAAACATCGAAAATTATCAAAAAATAAATATTCTGTTCGTATTCCTTCATCATCAAAACCCAGATTGACCAAAAAGAAGATTGTTACGCGGAAACGAAAATGCGTGTGCCTTCCTGAAAATTATTCAGTAGTAGAGTTTCCTTCGATATGGAATGAACTTCGAAATAACCTGCAACTTTGCGATGGGACAATCGTCTGTAGAGACATGAAACCTATCCGAGTGCACCGAGCAATACTGTCAGCCGTTAGTCCATATTTCAAAGCTATATTTATCAACTCTTTGAAGAAAGGAGAGCCAGAGGAAACTGAGATTTTCGTGGATGTTCCCAGTTCCTATATGAATTCGATTCTAGATTACGCGTACACAGGGACATGCATAGTAACTGCTGAAAACGTAGAATATCTGCTACCTTACGCAGATCAATTTGATGTTGTTGGCGTTATTCAATTATGCTGTCAGTTCCTTTTGCACGAATTGAGGCCGCATAACTGTCTTGGAATATTTAAGTTTGCGCACTATTATTTTTGTAGCGAATTGGAAAAGAAAGGAAAGTTGTACATAAGGCAGAATTTTAGCAGAATACTTAAAGAATGTAATGAATTTAAATCACTTTCTTACGATGAGTTAGAAGATATTTTGAGAGATGATGAACTAAATGTTCGTAACGAGGAAATAGTATTCCAAGCAGTTAAGACATGGGTGGAACATGATTTAGAAAATAGAAGAAAATATATTCCATCGTTACTTTTATGTGTTAGGTTTGGACATATTAGTTATAAATATTTTAAATCAAAAATATTACAATGGCAGCCCGTTGCTGAAGACGCGGTAAGTGTACGCCGCGATTTCTTATTGACGCAATATAATATTTGAAATTTATACTTTTGTCCTTTCCATAGAAATGCCAAGAAGCTTTATATCCGGCCGTGGTATTCCTCACATTATTGGATTCCAGACCCGGTACAGAAGCAGATCTAAATGATCCGTTAGCAAGGCCACGAATACCTTTTGAGATACTTTTTGCAGTTGGTGGCTGGAGCGCCGGCAGCCCTACTAGTTTCGTTGAAACCTATGACACAAGGTAATATTAGTTTTAACGACGCTAATATTAGGTCTTTACCTATGAAATTGCCGTTCTTCAGTACTGGTCATTTCAAATTAAAAAAAGTTTGTAATGGCTCTGTATTCTAAATTCAAATTAATTTTGTTTCAAAACCATGACATTCTTTTTACAAACTCAGTCTTTTGTTTTTTGATTAGCGTTGTATTTTCATTACAATTGAACATTTTTCGTCATAATGGATACTTTAAAAATTCGTGTAATTATGAAATATGAATTCCATCGTGGCACCAATGCGACACAAACGGCACGTAACATCAAAAACGTTTACGGAGAGAACTGTACAAACGAACGCACAACCCGTTATCGGTTTTCCCGGTTCCGTTCTGGAAATTTTGACTTGAAAAATGAAGCTCGTGGCCGTCCGGAGACTTTGGTTAGCAATAATGAATTAAAGGCGATTGTGGAAGCTGACGAAACTCAATCTACAGCTGAGCTAGCTGCAGCTTTTAATGTAAGCATCAAAAGAATATTGATCCATTTGCGACGAATTGGCAAGGTAAAAAAGCTTGATAGATGGGTGCCCCACGACCTTAACGATCGCCAGCGCAACGTACGCGTCGAGACCTGCCTTGCGCTGCTCAACAGGCAAAGAAATGAAGGAATTTTGAAACGAATTGCTACGTGCGACGAAAAATGGATTCTGTTCGACAATCGAAAGCGCTCAGCAAGTTGGTTAGACCCTGGTTCAGCACCAAAGCAATGCCCTAAACCAAAAATGACCCCTAAAAAGGTGATGGTCACTGTTTGGTGGTCTAGTGCGGGTGTGTTTCACCACAGCTTTTTACACAACGGCATGAGCATTAATGCAGATGTGTACTGTGAAGAACTGGAGAGAATGATGGAGAAGCTTGCACATCTGCAACCAGCTTTGGTCAATCGGTCGTCGCCACTGCTCCTTTACGACCAAGCGCGACCCCATACTGCGCAACAGACAGTCTCTAAGCTGCAAGGGTTGGAAGTTCTCCCTCATCCGCCATACTCACCAGACCTTGCACCTACCGACTATTACTTTTTCCAAAATTTAGACAACTTTTTAGTGGGTAAAAAATTCAATTCCCGAGAGGCAGTACAAAATGCCTTTGAAGAGTTTGTTGCCTCCCGTCCAGCTGATTTTTACAAGAAGGGCATCAATAAACTGCCAATGTGTTGGCAAAGATGCGTCGATTGCATGGGTGATTACTTCGAATAACAGAAATAAAAAAGTTTGAAAAAATAAGTACTTTCACTTATTGCATACAAAACGGCAATTTCATAGGTAAAGACCTATTATATATTAACGACAACGAATTTTTTATGAATTTTAGGGGTAGGGTTGCTGCCACCCTTTGAGTGCTCCCTTAAGAGACTTAGGAAGAGGGAGTGTTGGACCTCCGGTAACCTCACTCACTAGATGAAAAGCAACAATATCGTTGCTTAACGCCGTTTTTTTGGCCGGGTTGTCTCACCCATGGATCGATGTAGCGGAGGAACCATTGCCTTGAAGAATGACAGTTCTACGACACAAAAATAACCTACAGGGCCAGGAGTTTATAAATAATTTCATGTCTTAAAGCTTACATATGTACATTATAATTAAAAATCTAAAATTACAGGGCAGATCGATGGTTCCTATCTATTCACATGGACCTAACGCCTCGTGCGTACCACGGTCTTTGTACGTTAAATAACTTGATCTACATGATTGGAGGTTTTGACGGTAGCGATCATTTCAACACAGTGCGTTGTTATGATCCAGTGGCGAACACTTGGCACGAAAGAGCCTGCATGTATCAAGCTAGATGTTATGTTAGCGTGGTGGCACATGGTTAGTTTCTTACACGTGCCAATTATTGTTAAAATTTAAAAATAACAGACAACAGTAATCAATTTTTTCTAAACTTTATTCAAAACAGACGGTCTAATTTACGCATTGGGAGGATACAATGGTCGCACACGCATGTCGTCAGTAGAACGATACTATCCTGACAAAAACCAATGGGAAATGACTACGCCTATGAACAAGCAGCGATCCGACGCTAGCGCTGCATCTCTTGGCGGAAAGGTATAACTTTTCATAGACTATCTATTCTTGAACAGTAACTAACTTGTTGACTTATACACGAAACACTTATTTACTTGAAATGTTAAAACGCGATCCAGTAATTGACAAACCTCAGTTTTATGACACAAAATTTAAATATGTGAATTATTGTAATTCTGCCAACCGCTGATGTGGGTTATAAGTTATAACGGATGAAAATCCCACTTGCAATAATTCCCCAGGCAAGAAAACCAATATAGGCACTTCGGCTAGTAAGTTCGTGAATCGTGTCTACAAAGAGACCTGTTAAAACTATTTACATAACTCTAGAGTCTTGTTCCAAAACGTTGACCTGTAAGTTTCAGTTTAGCGACAATTAGTCAAAAAAATCCGGCTTTTTAATTTTTAGATATACATAGTGGGTGGCTTCAATGGTCAGGAGGTACTCAGTTCAGCTGAAGTGTTCGATCCTGACACACGGCAGTGGAGCTTTATTAGGTCAATGCTAAGTCCACGTTCTGGAGTGTCTCTTATCGCCTACAGGGAGTGCCTTTATGCACTCGGTGGATTTAATGGATACAGTCGGCTAAATACTGGTCAGTGTTCCTTTAGATCATTTAAACACGTAACGACGCATTAGTTTTAAAATCTTCAACGGTCAAAGTTATTACCGGGGTCACGTAAAAATTAATCGGTAAAAATCGAGCTAGACTTATTTTAATAGGTGTAATTATAATATTAGTGAAGGATGTTGTTAAACCACATAAATCCTACTAAAGTTACACACGAACTTTTGGTAACATAAATAGGTTACGGACGGTTTATTTATAGTATTTCGGGGCACCACATTTCGAAACATAATAAATAATTCGCATAACAAATATTATTTCCATAATTATTGGATTCTGCTCATGATTTCCATCGTGCAGAGTCGAGTCACTCTGGCAGGATCATACATAAAAAATGAGTGATAATAATGGCATCGAAAATGATTTAAGGAACCTGTATCATATTTTTGCAACTTTTTCAAATATTGTTAGGTACATTTCGCTAGACGCTAAGCTTTAAAACATTAATCCAAATACATATAACATTTCTGTGTCAAGGTGAAAGGTTTAACCCACAACGCGGTGGAGACTGGCAGGAGGTCACGGAGATGTTCAGCGCAAGAAGTAATTTTGCAACAGTGCTGCTGGATGATATGATTTTTGTCATTGGAGGATTTAACGGTAAGAACAACAGAATGTAAATAAAAAAAATGCAATAAAAACTTAATAACTTTAAACGCTCATTATAATAAAAGCTCAAAGAAATATTATTGTTAAGTGCAAACGATCCCTTTCGTGTGGTCCACTTAAATTTTTAACCGACTTCCAAAAGGAGGAGTTTCTCCACTTGATTGTTTTTTTTGTACAGGTTCAACCACAATTCCCCACGTGGAGTGCTACGATGGCGACACCTTAGAGTGGTATGACGCTGCCCCAATGAACCTCAACCGGTCTGCCCTCAGCGCATGTGTTCTTTCAGGCCTACCAAACGCTCGCTCCTTTTCATATCTAGCCAAAGCTGTTCCAGCGGCCGGCGCTGATCAAGCACACAATTCTTGACGACCGTACTCAATATACTCAATACTCTTCATCAAAATAAAATCCCCACAAAATGCGCTAAACACCACACCTATCCTTCGCTCCGTCAATAAAATGTCACCAGTGTTGCAAGATTTTTCGGATATATTTTCATGGTACCTAAAATGACAATTTTTTTGTCTGGTCAAGGTACTATTGTGACTAATACACATATTCTGTGATATTTTTAATGTACATAGAGCTTTATGAATCTATTTTATATAATTATCGTAAATCATGGTGGAAAAGCCTTATTTTTATTGTACAGATCATGACCATCATTTTTATTGTATTGTTTTAAGACTATGAAAATGTAAAGGGTCTGCTTAATAAAATGAAAGGATAGACAAGCGGATCTGTGATGAGAATATTTTAGATATTATTTTAAAGCGAGGGACTTGTAAATTTTCAAGTTTTTTATAGTGTAGTTTGTGACAAATTTTATTTTCGTATATTTGTGTACAGTTCGCGTCCGTGGTAAATCAGAGTGGTCGCGTTTTGGATGTGTGTACGATATTGTTGCGAACTGCGCTGCAATATTGTTGTATCTGTGATATTTTTCACTTCGAACTTCAAAAAAATTCAAAAAATGGTAAAATTATATTTTCTTAATTTACTGAAAAATTTACTGTACCTGATTGAAAGATAGAGAAATTGACAAATAAAGAAAAAAACTCCGAAATGTTTTTTTATTTCACACACATTTTGTTAACCTACTTACATAGTTACAAGAAAAAAATCTTCCCATTTTTTCCAATATGTAATGAGTGTAAACAAAACTGAGTAAATCGTTTTCATATGCAAATCATAGAATTAAAAATAATCAAAATGAAATGCCTACCTACCTTAAAATGAGCATTTGACTGCCTCGTTGGTCTCGCGGTTGGCGTGTGCGACTGCTGATCATGAGGTCTCGGGTTCGATTCCTGGGTCGGACCAAATGTTTGTATGATCTACAAATATTTGTTTCGGAGTTTGGGTGTTTTCTATGTATGATATGTATGTATTTACAAAAAAAAAGTATATATGTATTTGTACCAGTTGTCTAGTACCCATAACACAAGCTCTGCTTAGCTTGGGACTAGATGGCGTTGTGTGTTAGATGTCCGAAATATTTATTATTTATTATTATTATTATTTCATCTAAAATGAAATGCATACGTTATTGAGCATGTCATCTAGGTCTATCTAGATAATATTTGCAAATGAAAATCTTAACATTTTTTTTTAATAGAATTCAATCCTGTAAATCGGACTATGAACATAATTACAGAATCATTGAATTAAATGATGATGAACTCCGAGATTTTCATGTTTTTTTTACTTGTTGACTGTTAGTGTGACATCACGCTTAGACCCATAGGAGCAGTGGCGGATTTACCCTAAGGCAAAGTAGGCATGTGCCTAGGGGCGCGAGGTTGCTTAGGGGCGCCAAATTTTTAATAGTAAAAATATTTGCCTCACATATTAAAGAAAAATTACCAATACTTCTAGTTCGACTAGTGCTGTTCTACAACTGTTGTTGCTACAACTGCAGCTGTAGTTGAGATTGTTTTATAAGTTTTAGTAAGACCAGATTTGTTCATTGAAAGGCATATGGTGCACCCGAGTTGGCGGCGGCGACGACCGCAAACAATAAGGCGTGGCGGCAGTATAGGACAAATTGCAGGAGGAACATTGCGCCTGTAACCATTTGCGTGCTTTCCATCACTTCATGCCACTCTGAGCGTGGTCACAGGACGGGTTTCATTGTCCACCCGCTACAAAGGTGTGAAAGGTCTACCGCGAGAAAGTGACATTCGTGTGCCGGACGTCACTTCAATTAGAGTTTTTTAAAACAGGTGGTGCCCATGCTTTTGAAAAGTAGGCGCTAGGAGAAATCTGGCTGGAGCTGTTATCTACACAAGTAGTTCCGCAAGGGTCGGTGTTAAGACTCCTACACACTATGCGGGTTGCCTGACCGTCGGGTAGGTATGTCGTCAACAAGCCGGGCGGCAAAACTGGCATCTAATTGAACTGTTTGCCGTGCAAAATAGCCACCGACCAAAAAAATTTGTGCCGACGGCCATTATTATGCTAAAACCTTTTTATTAGTAATCCGTTATAGGCCTTTGGGGCCGTTCCTGTAGATCATCAACTAAGACGCCGTCTCGAGCTACCTGGAAGATATGCTCATGACGGCGTGGAGAAAGGTACTGTGAGACAACTCTGAGGGCCACGGCCATGATTTCAAATGTTCTAGGGCGGATCCAATGTCAAGGTCGTGGGATGGCTTTACAGAAATATGTTACGTTGCTCTTACATCGACCTTGAAGGGAGCCACCTGCAGCTTGTATTTTTTATATATAAACTGTCGTCGTCTTGCATGACAAGAGCTCTTGTTTTTCGTTTGTCTATTTTTGAAGTGAAAACTTCTTTATCGGAGTTGTGCACTTTTCTAGGATGGGTAAAAAAATGTTAAACTCGCGTCAGAAACTCGCGTCAGGACACCTGACCTGATTGAATATTTGTAAGACGGAGGCGTGGCGTAGGAGAGGAAGTAATATCCCCCTCTCTTTCTACCGCGTGGCGAATGCCATCGATACCGGTGGGCCTTGATCCAGTACAAGGCTACATCTTTACCACGGGTCAAGGCCTCGCTGAGGTTTCGGCGCGCCTTGGTCGCGAGAGGATACACGGTCCTGGGGCTCGTCACCGTCTCCAGCGCTGCCCTCGAGTCACTATAGCTCCCCGCACTGCAGTTGAGGATTTCGTTTGAAGCACTGCATATGGCTAAGAGCTCGGCCTGGTACTCTGTGCAGTACGCTGGCAAGCTCAGTTTCCGGCTCAGCAGCTCCGCCCGACTGTCCCATATAGAGAGCGTGGAGCCAACCTTGCCCTGAAGCTTGCTTCCGTCGGTGAAAATACGGAGCGACTGCACCTTGAGCTGGTCTACCAGGCTTTAGTCCTCCAGACTCTGGAACCTCAAGTGCATACGTAGAGCCGAATGCGGTAGTTCCGCAAATCACACGCTCTATCTCTCGGTCTCCCAGTACTAGCCGGGACGACCCTTTGCGAGCTTCGCGCTGAAGCTAGAATTAGCTCGGAATCCTGCGACTTGAGAACTCGAGGACCCGAAATTTCAACCTCACTGGGTCCTGATTGAGGAGCAAAAGGAAATATTTAGGTAACCTAGCGCCAAGCAGACGGCGGTAAGATCCGTTATGGAAGATTTGATCGGGAGGAAACACAGAACTCTCTCATACCGGCTGATACAGGTGTTCATCGAAAAAGGATGCTTCGGAGTCAGCTGTGTCTGATCTGCCAACGGCTGGGCGCCAACTATAGTGGCACCAAAACAGAACAGTCTGGACGTTTTAATAAAGCTGCTATCTTCTATATCCGACAATGTTTACGCAATACGTGGTTTTAGTCGGCTCGATTCCGATACACCGCAAACCCCCAATGGCTCAAGAGGGTTTCACATGTAAAAAAAAATAGTGAAGATATGCCAATTGCCAAGATAGAGACATTATATGGATGCTAGAATCATGAGGAGGGGGGGGGGAGGGGAAAGGGCGCAGAAGGGATGGTTGCCTAGGGCGCTTTTGTAACTAAATCCGCCCCTGCATAGGAGCCAAGCATGTTTGGAAAGAGACACAGACGAAGTTACATGGGTCAGTTGGTGTTAATCTATACCTACTAATATTATAAAACTGAAGAGTTTGTTTGTTTGTTTGTTTGAACGCGCTAATCTCAGGAACCACTGGTTCGATTTGAAAAAATATTTTAGTGTTGGATTGTACATTTATCGAGGAAGGCTATATATATCATCACGCTGAGACCAATAGGAGCGGAGCACCAATAAAGAATGATACAAAAAAAGGGGGGGGGGGGAATTATTACGCTGCGGGCAATAGGAGACGTAAACGAAGTTGCGTGGGTCAGCTAGTAGGTATATCGTATACCGATAATTGAAATGGTATAACTTATAAGTTTACTATAATCAGAACCTATTCGATAAACAAACAAACAGACGAGCTAAGTTTTGTATGAAGAACTAAGCAATATATTTGTAACAGTTCATTACTTTCACAAAACTATTGTAGGATTACCACTCGCAACCGCAACCTACAGAGTAGGTACTACTCGTAGTACACATCTATCTTCAGAGTATCTGTTAACCATAAATCGGTATAATAAGGCTGAATCAACGTGCGGGACAGCGAGAGTGGAGTGCAATCGTGCGTATATTTACTACTGAAGGGGGAATTGGGGAGAAAACAGGAGACCACCCCCTCCCTCCGCGCGGTGTTCCCGACGCGATCGAACCACAACGAAGGCGGTAGTGAACGCGGTTACTTCGGGGCGCGGCGCTCTTCACAACTTACGAAAATAATTACTAATAATGGAACTTAAAGGGAAGGTCGCCTTGATCACCGGAGCCGCTGCGGGCATCGGGCTGGCGTACAGCGAAGAACTATTGAAGCAAGGAGCAAAGGTAACTTTAGTTTCCGAAACAAACATGACTTCTTCCGCGCATGGCGCATTAACACTAATTTTAAGTTCAAGGTAAAATAAGCTGTTGAATGGTTTACATTAGAAATACGCCAATATTGTGTCGTTTTCACTACACACTGTACAATAATTTTCAGGAATGGTTGTGCATTCGCAAGCTGGCCCTCATCCCTCATTTGTATTGATTTTTGCCGGCGTCCGGTCATTGGCGAGATTGTTTGTAGTTTCTTTATGCTGTTAAAGTCAGTATATTTATTTAATGTGTTCAGTTATTATAATTAAGAGTAATTGTATTTAAAATTCAGGGTAGTCCGTAAACGCTATTTTCATATTAGGCATTAATTACCGATATTTTAATGTACCTATCCTTGTGAAGTTAAGGAAAATCTGTCTATGGTTTTTTTGGACTTCGATACCTACCAAAGTGGTGGTTGTAGTAATTGCTCCCTCATTTTAGCTTTTTCTTCTGTCTCTTTAAGGTAGGCGATAATGTGATAAATTGATAATAATAACTTATTAATTTTCTAAAGTCTCGAAATGGTTGTATCAGATTCTTATTATCAAAATACAAAACCAAACTGGCTTTGGAAGAAAATAAAAAAAATCTCCCTCCCAATGAACTGATCTGACTTGATACGCTGCCGATTTTATTTTGTAAAAATATTAATCGATCCTATTGAAAAGGAGTTTTAGCCGTTTTTTATCATTGAACTATATATATACGTAAGTACATTAAGCAAATTTAAAGCTATTACTAATTGATACATAACTTAATAAAGCGACCAAAATCATTTTAGTAGGTACCTAAGGTTCTCCAACTGGAGAAAAGTTCTTGAACGACCGTTTTAAAACCTATCTATCCACGGCGTCCTCCTAATTAAAGATGTACCAACCTTAAATACCTAGCGACAAATAGCATTTCAACCATCAATAAAATATACCTTTATCCACTTGCCAATGCTTTCATCAAGACTGCTGGAAGAAAGTTGAATTCATTTAGATAAATGGCTAGAAGTGAAGTCGGAACTGTCGTATATAATTGACACACACATAGGTACACTGTATTTGTACAGGTTCTACCTAGTTTGGGATCGAACTGGAGTATGTGTATGTGTGAAGGTATTATTATTACCTGCAGTGTAATAGTGTAAAGCGCGTTATCGGTCTTGTCTTGTAAAATTTTGTTTGATGAACATAAGAAAAAAAAATAAAACATGACAATCAATCGTTCTATAATTTGAGAATTAGTGAAAGCAGGCCAAAAATAATCGTAATTTGAAAATTTTGTAGGTATTTAATACCTATTAAATCACGTGCACGGATGAAGCGATTACCTCTTTGTTTCCTACTGCTCTGAGCGTTGTGGATTCGATGATCGATCCACACACGGGACTGCGGGACACCACTTTGTGTGATCCACAAATTGTTGTTCTGAGTCTGGGTGTTCTTTGTGTTCATTAAAACACGTTCGCGGCACAGGATATATTCATTCCTAGCGCGGGAGTAAACAAAACCTACTTGTTACGAAACTGGGATCAACAAAAAAAAATTACTTGCGTACTTTACAGGTTTCAATATGCGATATCGACTCGGAAATCGGTGAGCAAGTCATCGATGAGTTGGGTTCTAAGTATGGCAGGAAAAATGTCCTGTTTTGCCGTTGTGACGTCACCGACTATCCCACATACGAAGGTAAGGATAAATGCGATTATTATAACGGACTTGAAAACAATCTAAGAATCAGTTCTGTGAGTGACTTTGCAGTCTTAAAATAATAAAACTTTAAATATTTTCATTCTTGACATACGTGTGGTGGTAGGTACACGTGGATATTTTTTTCAAATACCTACTTTTACACGAAAATTAGATACATATATATCCTCCCTTTTCTCTAAATTGTATTTATTTATTCAATTAGGAAATACAAACAGTAGCATATGAAGTGTACAAAGGGAGGGTTAGTGTGTTAGTTAATAACAATAAACAATAAAAAAGTTAATAAGTTAGTGACCTTATCCAACAAAAACACATATCCAATAACACCCTACATCATGAGATGGATGAATTTAAAGAAGAACATCTTTACTTTAAATGTTCCTACAAGAGATACCTAAAAATTAAACCTATTAAAAAAATATTTTACTAATTTCTAGCACTAAGAGTCTATGAGATAGAGAGATCGTTTTTGCCATGTTGACTATGGAATCCTAAAAATGTTAATAGAAACCGAATCTGTGTTTTGTTTACAGAGGCATTCGAGATGACAATGGAAGTATTCCATCGTTTGGATATCGTAATAAACAATGCCGGCGTAATGAACGATCGGTTTTGGGAACTGGAAGTCGACGTCAATCTAGTAAGTTATCTTCTATTCATAGATTGTTTTATAGTTTCCGAACGGACCTATTCATAAAGTGGCGCGCGGAAGTCCGTTGCCTGTTCTATCTTTTACGTTTTAATTAAGCGCAAACAGGAATAGAGTGGATAAGATCTATTATTTCATAGGTGTTTGTGTCGTTTGAATGAAACACGATTGTAACTGACTGGCAAGTCTACGTATATTTGTATGCTGCAATGGCTCCTGAACGGATTTTAATGAATAATAATAACCCGGATGATATAAGGCATAAGCTACGTAAATGACCGACCGGAGTGATACCACGGCCTCACAGAAAACCGGTATGAAATAGCGCTTGCGCTGTGTTTCACCCAGTGAGTGAGGATACCGGAGGCTTATACCCCGTCCCCCAAGGGCCGGCAACGCACTTGTGACGCCTCTGGTTTTGTGGGTGTCCATGGGCGGCGGTATTCGCTTACCATCACGCGATAAGTCTGCTGGTTTGCCCACTATTCCTTAAAAAAATAAATATCAAGTTACGTTACATAGTTACCTAGCCGGATTAACTTTTTCTTGTTATAAATAGAATCTATTCCATTTTTACTCAATGTAAACACTATTAAAATTACTAAGTTTATCAAACAATTTTAAAATAACTCAAGCAGCGTAAGCACGGGCTAATTTTAGCTAATTTTTTCCTTCAGAATGGCGTGATCCGCGGTACGCTACTTGCATATCGTTTTATGAGTAAAGACCGCGGAGGGCAGGGTGGTATCATCGTGAACACAGCGTCGACAGCATTCACTAGGCCTCAGGTTTCCACGCCTATCTACACGGCAACCAACTACGCAATCGTTGGACTTACAAGGGCTTACGGGGTAAGTTGATAAAACAAGTTTGTTAGTTTAAAGTTGATAAAACGCTGCGCTGCAATGAGTGTTGTGGGTTCCATTCCCACATCGGACAACACATTGGAATATGATCCATAAATTGTTGTGGTGAATCTCAGTGTTCTTTTTCCGAGTGAAGGACATTGGATGTTCTTATTTTTTATTCTGAAAAAAAAAAAACTGTTGCTCTAGGATACCTAAAATATTCCTCCATTGTTGTTTATCTTTAGCTAAAAACTATATTTTTAACAAATCTAGGACCAGTACCACGTCAATCTAACAGGAGTGCGAAGTATGGTGATTTGTCCCGGACTGACAGACACTGGTCTCGTCAAGGAGATACGCAAGCAGCTCATGTCTTCTGAGTACGAAGTCGCTTGGCAAAGGGACAATGCTACCAGTAAAATGCAGAGGTAAGTTTTTATAAAACAAAATAATGGATTTTTTTATTTGAAAAAAATGTTACAGTTAACGTGCTGTGTCCATAGGAGAGTACGTTATGTTCGTTGGTAGTAGAGATGCCACGAATAGTTATTTGGCCGAATACCGAATATTCGGCGAGGCTCTTGGCCGAAGCGCCGAATATTCGGCAACACTTAGTACTTTCCGTGGGTGACAAGTCACAATAAGTCACGACTCGTAAGTTACGAGTTTAAACTTGCATCGCTGAAGTAGTACGTAGGCGCGTGCAGTTTTTGTTTCATTGGCGTTTAGGTCGCGGTCGTGTCACAACACGCTTTATTTGTTTATGTTGGTGCATCATCATACTGCACGTACTGTGTACTAAATATTACTTTTTAACCGACTTGTAAAAGGAGGAGGTTCTCAATTTCATTGGTATCTCCTGGTAGCGGTGTATATAGTGAGCGGCTGTTTTCGGAAGGAATAATTTATGAGGAAAAACGCAATCGTCTGCTATCTATAAATGCTGAAAAAATTGTTATTATTCATCATAAATTACCACTCGTAGATTTTAAATATTAATATGTTAATCTGTCTGTTAAATGAACATCTTTGTAAGTAATATTTAGAGTTTTTTTTCATGGTTTGCTATTCGGTATTCGGCCGAATAGTTCGCTATATTCGGCCGAATACCGAATAGTTGCCGAATATTCGTGGCATCTCTAGTTGGTAGTCAGACGAAAATGTTACGTGTCCGATAAATATAAATATTTGGCGACAAATTCAGACTAATTAGCGACAAAATTTGTAAGTAAACAAATTTTCGCTAATGTCCCTGCCTGGTCGTTGAAATATGAGCGTAACCAAGCTGGGGGAAATGTGTTGACAATAGGGTATTACTGTTTACGAGAAAAAATCTAAAAATATATTATTGAGATACCGTAGGCAAAAACCAGTCGGAAAATGTTAGTTGTAGTTCATAGAATAATAAAATATTTTTATAATTTATTTCAAAGTTTTCAGTTTTTTTATCTGTTCTATAACACCATGAAATAGTAGCCGCCATGTTATTACGTCACACCTGATTTTTGTGTATGTGATTTTGTACGTACACTTTACTTTACTGATCAGTGTCAACTGATCAGCGTAAGCTACAAATTGTTGAAATTATATTCATGTCATCCGCATTTTACAAAGCGAACTGACATCATTACCATAGAGCAACATGGCGTCTACTGCGTCTAGCGTTTTTGACAAATTACGCGCGATATTTGAAAATTTAAAATATAAATGCACTTTTATGGCACTTATCGATTGAATAAAAAAATTGTTTTTTTTCTGTGGTTTAAGAGCACTATAGAATCTAATTAAGACACTTTTAAAAAGACTACAAATAATACTGTAAATAGCTAGACATACACGTTTGGATATACCTGTAGAGTTGAAGGTTACAGCTTGTATTTATGTTTCAAAATTGTGCAGGTATGTCCTCTACTCAGGTGAAGCTGTCGGGTACAAACTACCGTGTAGGGCTTAAAGTTTTTTTTTTATTTCCAGCCCAGAACACGTCGGTCGAGCTCTAGTCGAAATTCTCACAAAGGGACAAAGCGGTTCGGTGTGGATCGTCGACAATGGCACACCAGCCAGGGAGTGGCGCGGTTAATCTTAGATTAGTTATGTATTATTAGTTACACGAGCATAATATGGTTTTTTGATGAAGTCTAGTCATCAACCATTAATTGGGAAATTGGAAGAAGATATAATAAGAGGTATAGTTTTTTAGTCTGCCCCGCTTTAAAACATATTTAGCTCTTTATAAGCACGCATGTCTTTCCCTTTGTAAGTCACATTATAATAAAAATCGAACACAATGGAAAGTGATTTGGTTAAAACATTTTTTTTACTGTAATGTGAATTTTGCATGATCTGAAAAACCATTGAAATGTATGGGGGCAGATGTTATGAAGCTCAAGGAATAGAGATAGAATACGCTTTGTATCCACGTATGAATAAACGTAAATTGTCTTTTACGCATAATGTCAGAAACGCGTTGTGTCCCAAATGTAAAATGATATTTACGCATTATGCCAAAAATGCACATTGTCATATTTTAGACATTTAGCGTATCTGACGTTCTGCAGATAACCCAATAAAATCCTAATATTTCGTATATAAAGCGTTTAGAGTCGTCGTGTGGTCGTGGTTGTGTAAATATTTTTTCTCGTAGTACTATAATGCCTAATTGCGTATGGCATTTATATTTTATAATAAAAGTATGTACTAAAAATCAGGAAAAAATATTGTACAATGATAATAATGTACATCTTAACATAATCGTGTAATTTTAATCATCGTAATATTAGGTAATAATATGTATTGTATACAAACGAATATGTATTTTATGCACATACTTCGTATTTTATCAGCTTTGAAGTGAGTTACGGATGTGAAACATTTTGTTTAATGTATGAGAAACCGAAAATTAATAAAATATTGTATGATTGTTTTTATAAGGTTTTACAACGTTTTTGTACGTTTGTTGATTGTGACAATGCTATTCGCCGAGTATGTTGTTTACGAGCTTAAATTATTTGCAATAAAATTGGTTTTATTATTAATGGTAGTTTAAATGAAATGACCCTTTGGAAGATTTGTAGTAAAGTTATATTTTTATATTGATACAATCACCAGGTACAGCTTTTGAGTTACAGATTTTTTTACAAATATACTTTGTCAGTTTATTTTAAATTTTGGAAGAAAAGGACTATCAGAAACATGTATGTTAAACAATTCCAAATTAACTAAAAGTCAAGTCCTCTTGTAGAGATTGCCACAAGAATTTAAATTAATAATAAACATAGACTTTACTATTTTGATAGTTATAAATCAGCTTGGCAGCAACGGCTAACCTTTAGGCAGGGCAGGTCAGCTCTTGCCCTCGTTACTCACTGACACATACAATGAGTGGCAGCAGTCCCTCTATCACATTTATTTAGTACTAACTACAAATAAACGACAGTCAATTAACACTTTACATTTATAACATGACGCAGCCTCTAACCCACAATGATTTATATAATTACACATCAAACATCTGGCCAGCAGGTGAGAAACTAACATCTTATAATTTATTCATCTAACACTCAATAGGACTGCTGCAGACTGTCGCTCGTCATTGCAAGTTAATAAATAATAATGGAGATGCAATGATCCTTTCAAGTGATAGCAGACTGTTTATTATTTTAAATATATGGTTTAAACCTAAATAGGCACAGTATGAACAGGTGAGGAGACAAGCTTCTTGAAAATATTTATATTTCATTGCATAATTAAAATATTTCTATGCAATTATCATTACATAGCCTCCCTGAAATTTACAAGTGTATCTGCCTCACCCTGACACATTGGCATCTGGAATCACATGTTAAGCCTAACATAATTATTGGTCGACTTGTGACATTATACAATTCAATTTAGTCGATGCCAACGGTCCGGCCAATGCGTATTATCGCTCACCACACTCCTATACTTACATTAAACTAACTGTGAGCCTTCTTAGTGAACAGACATTTTGTTCTGTCGCATGCTTACGGGAAATTCCATCTTACTCCTTCCATTATATAGGATACAACACTATCACACCAAAATAATGTCCCATCAACTCTGATCCGTACCACAGTATAACTTCCCGAAAAGCCTTATCAAACAATACAAAACACTTCATCACCAAACTAACACTTTTCCGTCACTGTTATGAGTTCCTGCGATAATATATTTTTGTTTCGGTGTAGCGGTCACGCCTCGTCTGGTCCTACTTGGCTGGAAACAAAAAATAAAACATTACATTTATCGTTAAACTCGTGCGTGCAGTAGCGTGCTTTGGGGAAACTTGGTATAAATCAGCAAAGTGAAAAATAAAGAAAAGCGAACCCCCGTAAAATGTAGTTTGTGGGCATATCCAATTATTAGTTGTTTTTCTGATGTTTTGGGATTTTAAATTCATAAGTTATATCAGTCAAAAATGTCAAGTCTATAATCATTAGGCAGTGATCCGACCGCCGGCGAGAAAGGACTAAATATCGGCGATTTTCTCTCTCAAGAAACGCACAATAAATATAAATTCCGTGTAAACGAAAGAGATGCACATATTAATAGTTGCTCTCTGAGTGTTATTAGTTTTGTCGCTGAGCGACAAGAGTTTTCAAAGATAAACTCGCTCAGCGATGCTCGCTCGCTTGATCATTTCTGTACAGTGAGGCTTTGAACGTACACGTATGGACATCAACAAATATATTATACTGCACGTTTGGCCTAGTGGTTTAACGGTCACCACGCCGTTTCCTCGCCAAGTTTCGTGGGTTCAAATCCCACGTAGGACAACACTTTGTGTGATCCACAAATTGTTGTTCTGAGTCTGGGTGTTCGTTGTGTCAGTTTCATGTATGTTTGTAAAGTCCCCCGCGACACAGGATTTATTCCTAGTGCGGGAGTGGTCTTTAAAAAAAAAACTTTGCAACTCTCATTGTTCGTTGTCAAGTTTAGACGACGACGATGAAATATATTTTTTGTCGGTTTTTGAGCGCGAGTCCAAGGACTCGAGGGACGACGCGAGACAATCGAGCACAGTTCCGCGAGAGTGTGGTTGTGGCACCTCGCGGGGTCGGGATGGGACAGTGGACCGAGGGGTGGTTACCTGCAGTGGGCAGGGGCGCGGGCGTGGGTGCGGGCGCGGCGGCGGGCTGCTGCTGCGGCCGGCTGGGGCGCGGCGCCCCGCGACCGCGCGGTCCCCCGCGCATCGAGCGCCACCTGCCGTCGTCATTGAAGCTGCCAGAACAAACTCTACTTTAATACAGTGTTACATGCACACAAACGTTAACTATGAGGTTGCAATCATAGAGCAAGAGTTAGGGTGTACTGGATCGGACGGAGACGGAAATAAATAAAGTTTTGAAGACGTGACACATGATTCAAAGAGAAGGATACAGGCCACAGACAACAGCTAGGCCACTACACAGAGTAGACAAAAACATTTTAATTGCCACAGTATAACAGCAAACACGAGACAATCGAACGGAGGGTAATCGCCATAGCGATTTTTCGCAATACAAAACAGTGTGTCGTTTTATTCGGAAGGAAATATTCAAACATACACATTTCAGACCTACATACAAAACAATCGCGCCTTTCACTACGAACTCACACAACAATTAAAGCTAACATTCACAATTTCACACATAAATATATTCTGTGTCATAGCAGTGTAATGTATAGACCTATTTGACCTTACACTTTGACAGAGGGGAACGCCTGCGTTTGGCTACTTCCTACCGTATTGCTACACAGGTTGCATCATACAGTGTTTTTTTTAATGCCACAAATTTTACAAAGACGAATTTAATGTCGTTGCTATTTTCTACCAATCGCCCTTAGGATGACACAAAACTAAAATATGGTAGTTGCAAAGAAAATATTATGATTCAATTTTTAAATAGGAAACTAAATTGTGGGACAGTTGTAGAAAATAGTGTAGTGGTTGTTATCTATCCATCAGATGTCCTGTCTGCTCATTTACCCTTTATTCAAATTTCTAAAGGTTAGAAACAGAGTACAATTCCATACACAATTTTTTTTTTTTTAGTATAGGGTGCAAACGGGCAGACGTATCGCTTGACGGTAAGCTATTACCGCCATCCATGGACACCCGCAACACCAGAGGTTTCACAAGTGCGTTGCCGGCCTTTGGGGGATGCGGAGAGTGATGAGGGTGGGTTGGGATAAGGGCCTCCGGTATCCTGACTCACTCGGTGAAACATAGCGCAGGCGCTGTTTCACACCGGTATCCCTGTGGTGGAAGCGTGACTCTCCCACGGTGGGTAAACTAAAAGTAGAAGCACGTTAAACAAATACTCACAACTGGTTGGTCTGGTGCTGGGGATTGTGGTGCGGGTTGTGGTGACGCCAGCCGCCACGGCCGCGCCACGCGCCGCGCCGCGCCGACGCCACGCCGAACGTCTCCGAGTTCAGCTTGCGCTCCGTCCGCCAGTCCGTGCGCTGGCTGCGACCCTTCGACCTACAACACATACATACTATCTTAGCATATCCATCCATACATAACATACATTTTTTTATAACAGTACTATTTATTTGATATATATTTTTCACAATCAAGTATTTGCTATTCTCTTTACTTATAAATCTTCCAAATAGATGTAAATATCCATTCACTAAAAATGCGTGGATTCCCTCCGCGCGGAAAAAGTAAACTTCGTAATGTGCAACAGTGCTTTCATAATCCATGGTAGCGTTAAACGTTTGAAAACTTCGTAGTGTGCATCAGTGCTTTCATACCCCTTCCATGGTAGCGTTAAACGTTTAACGGCAACCGTTAAATGTTTGACGCAACCTTGTTGGAAGTCGCATTAGAAGTTTCACTTCAATAATGTAATTTGAAAGTAACTGTCGTAAACCTCTGCACCACTTTTAATAAAATTAGCCATGGAGTTACTTTGATTTTTTAAGGAAGACATAGGATTACTATTTACCGCGATAACAGACATACAAGCGGGCTAAGTCGCGGGCAAAAGATAGTATAAAACGTCGTCGAACGTGCAAAGTATCTATGTGTTTTTACACACTCTACAGGAGGCGCAAAAACAAATTTTCTCGAAAAATGCTCCAAATATTTATATAATTTAATCTTACTTTGATACATACAAATTTACGTTGTTTTAAATTACTATTGAATAGATAACATTTCGAATCATGCTAAAATTCCACATAAAAGGTGAATTCGACACAGAGTTAGTTATTTATTTTAGTGTTTCGTGATTGAGCGACTCTGAACTTGACCAAACATCTCGCTATGTGCAGTGAAGAAGCACATATCGGACGCAAATTTTTGAATTCACCCTATTAAACTTATTTTAGCTATGTGAATTATAACACTTGGCGTCTTTAAATGGACCTTTCAATGTATGAATGTCTCATAGCTACTTAAGCTACATTCCATAACTCTTTCAATATTGCGTCTATCACATAGCTGGTTTTACAGTATGTGTGTATTGAATTAGCGAATAAAATGCATAAAAAACCAAAAATGACTAAATAACACATACCGACTTTTGTACGCGCAACGACGAAAATCAACTTTATACAATGTAGCATTTCTAATACTTTATGAATGTTGGTAAAACGCTAACATCTACATTAAAAAGTGTCTCAACTTATATTGATACAATAACTTTAAGGGTTGATTTAGTTTTATGGTAGGTACTTATAAAAATGTACCATTCCAAATAAAATTGTGGCAAAAAAATTTTTTTGGATTTAAATTGAAAATATTTATTATTAAACTAGCTGACCCGGTGAACTTCCCCACACTTAGAACTGAAACTCAAAAATTTTTTTTTTCATCAAGCCCATACCTGTAGGGTATCTATGGATAGGTCTTTAAAAATGATATTGAGGTTTCTAATGTCTTTTTTTTTTTAAACTAAATAGTTTGCGCGAGACACTTCCAAAGTGGTAAAACGTGTGTGTGTCCCCCCCCCCCCCCTGTAACATCTAAAATAAGAGAATGATAAAACTAAAAAAAAGATGTAAATTGCCATGCAAACTTCCACCGAAAATTGGTTTGAACGAGATCTAGAAAGTAGTTTCTTTAATACGTCATACATCGTAAACCGCAATTTGTCTTTCATTCAATCAACTCATTTATAAAATATATATATATATATATTATGTTACTTGCTGCTACGTAACCCTTCATAGGCGAGTCCGACTCGCACTTGGCCGCTTATTATTTTTGATTGACGGATTAGAAAATCATTCCATAATAGAACATAACTTAAAAAACAAATGTTGTTACAGATCCGAAATGACTAACAAAATAGTTATTTAATTTTGGAAATAATTTAATGGCTCAAAGTGCTGACTTTTTAATATTATTTAAATTGTCCTGTAAAGTATAAATATGAATAATATTAGTATTAATATAAGTTCAGTTCAGTTTCATTATACGAGAAGCATAAAATGAAAAAAAAAATGTATGAATAAGTATCAGCTACTTAATTATAATGGAAATAATCAATGGTTAGCAAGTCGATAACATCCGATTTGTAAATCAAAACGATTAATCTTTACCTCCGCAGCGACTAAAATGAAGAATGTTATGTGGTAAATGCACAACCCTATGTTAATACCCTTGCAGGCGAACACGGGGATGTTTTCCGTCCGCTTCGGATAACGCGTTTGCTTGTGAAAAATAACAAAACAGTTTGGCCACGCCCATATTTTGATAAATATGTGACGTTTGGTGTTTAAAAACATTAAACAGTGTCGCAGGAGACCCGGCTTAACAAACACTTATTTGGTGCAGCCGATCGGAAGTTAGGCGCGTGTACATACATTTCAGTGATTCATTTTTATTTATATATAGCTGACCCACGCTACGTCTCCTATTGCCCGTAGCGTGATAATTTTCCCCCGTTTTTGAATTCAATGGTGCTCCGCTCCTATTGGTCTTAGCGTGATGATATATAGCCTATGGCCTTCCTCGATAAATGGGCTATCTAACACTGAATTATTTTTTTCAAATCGGACCAGTAGTTCCTGAGATTAGCGCGTTCAAACAAACAAACTCTTCAGCTTTGTATAGAAGTATAGATGTATTTATTATACTCTTCTAAGATCTAATACTCATAATAAACAACACATTTATTTGGATAAAGATTAATATTAGGTATTATGTTGATAAAAAACTCTTTGGCAAATAACTCATTATCAACTCTTAGCGTCTTATACTCGTGATAACTTCTAAACGAAATGACCGATTGGGATGAAACAAAAAGTATTTTACTTCTACATAAACACCCTTGATAACATAATGCTTAATTTGGATAAGGATTAATATAATGATACACATTTAACGTAGTTTCTTTCTTCAGACGATTTAATAATTTTTTGAACACAAAAGCGGTTATTGTGACTAAACGGACTTTTTTGTAGATCTTAATGGGACCTCAAACCCGTAAAACATATTTTGTTCTATTGTCAATAGTTTTTGCGGCGCACGCAAAAATAGGTTTTCGATTTCACACCTTGGGTTATAAAATAGCAATTTTCTTACGGATCCCTATTTGTTTTGAAAATAAAATATAGCCTTCCTCGATACATGGACTATCCAACACTGAAATATTTTTTCAAATCGGATCAGTAGTTCCTGAGATTAGCGCGTTCAAACAAACAAACAAACTCTGCAGCTTTATAATATTAGTATAGATTATAGTATTACTCACCTCTCAACAGCTTCACAAGAAATATTATCGAAGAAACTCTTGGTCTTGTCATAACCAGTGTAACCATTTTGGTCATCATCAACTTCAGGTTCACCAGCACCCGTCTCATTACCAGAATCGTCCTTCTTGTCTACTTCACCCTGCGTGATAATAATTACTTCAGATTCCTGTGATTTCCAAAAATGAAAAAAATTAATAAAAACCATTACAAAAAAACAAAACAAAAAGTTACAAAGTTTAGAAAATAATGTCAATCTTATTTTTTTTACTAATCTGTGCCGACCTAAGTAATGGTCGGCACATCTCTAATTATAAAATACGAAAGGGATAACTTTTGTTTACATACACTCAGAGAGAAGACATCGGCAGTTTTATGTTTATAAAGATTAATATTTTGTTTGTACTATATTCAGTGCAAATCATAGTCAATTGAAATGTTGACTGGTTTAACTATATTAACTTTTACTTCTTAAGGTTGGCAACATTATTTTGCTACTGTAATTTTACTGGAAACCAAATAAGATTACAATACTATCATAGAAATCAAGAGGGCAGTGAGTCAAAGGCAGCTCATTTTTTTAACATATTTTCTATATAAATTAGGAGTGTCTTTTCTTGTTAGATAAAAGAGTAGTAAATACGTTATGAAAAAAACTTACGCGTTCTTTTTTTCAAAATTACTTTTTCTGACTTACTGAACTTTCGATTACCACAGTATAATAATGTGTTAAGTATTCACATGTTATAAATGTAGACACAGCGTATCGTTTACGTGAAAGAAAATGGATTTAATCAATATAAATGTGTGAAATACACCTTAAAATAGAAATACCTACACATTATTTTGTGCCTTAACACTTTTATAATATTACACCGCATCAAAGTGTCTCAAGAAGTTCCATTGCACATTGAAATGAGACGCGATACGACGTTATTTCCGATTGAATAATATAAATTGAATAAAAACGCACGCTATATCGTGTAAGAGTAGCAGCTGTTTTTACATAATAAAGGTTTACGTTTCTCATAATAGTCAAACGTAAGTATTATATCTCGGGTCACATGCATTTACTTGCGTGCACATCAATAAATATACCTCTTATTATAACTTATGATTAATGTAATGTATTAAAGTGGAATAACAGAACTGTTACAAACGATAACTTAAAAAAATCATTATTTATTTTGAATGGCATGTCTTTCAATTCTCGCGAGCATGCATTAGAAACATGTATCACGCATGAATTACAATATGTGTTTATTTACATAAACATTCAATATAATATTATATCCTTTATTTATTATAGTGGCGTATATATTTGCACGCAAAATCCTGTCAAGTCTCATCCTGACACTTAGAACTATGTGTTGTATTTTATTGGAAGTCCCTATTGTAAAAGAAAAACTTTTATCGCACTGATAATAATTCATTCATGTATGTATATATATATTTTTTTTCTTTTTTTTTTTAAAGACAACTCCCGCACTAGGAATAAATCCTGTGTCGCGGGGAACTTTACAAACATACATGAAACGGACACAAAGAACGCCCAGACTCAGAAGAACAATTTGTGGATCACACAAAGTGTTGTCCTACGTGGGATTTGAACCCACGACACTTGGCGAAGTAGGAAACGGCGTGGTGCCCGTTAAACCACTAGGCCAAACGTGCAGTATAATTATTTTTTTTTATTTATTTATTTATTTATAAAACTTTATTGCACACCACTACAGTAAATATTTGTACAGATATACATATACGGAGATCAACATCAGGTATTACAATAGGCGGTCTTATCGCTCACGGCGATCTCTTCCAGACAACCTTCAAAAATTATATTAGTGCTTATGATTTTTTTTTCGTATTAGTGTAAACGACGACGGTTGACGACAATTTGTGTGGTATTTGTGAAAACAGTTTTGTGTATTAACTATTGATTAAAGATTATTTCAATGAATATGTATTGAATAGTAATGGTGAGTTATTTTAAAAATACATAAAATAAAACACATTTAAAAGTTATTTTTACAAAGACTTGGCGCAGTGGTAGCATATGCAACTGCTGTGCTTGAGGTCTCAGGTTCAGATTCCCGGGTCGGACCAAATGTTTGTATGATCTGCAAATATTTGTTTCGGAGTTTGGGTGTTTAGAAGAAAGTATATAAGTATTTATATCAGTTGTCTAGTACCCATAACACAAGCTCTGCTTAGCTTGGGACTAGATAGCGTTGTGTGTTAGATGTCCAAAATATTTATTTATTATTTACAAACTTACCTCAACTTTGACATCTCCCTCAGAGATCTTAGTCTTCGCGAGTTGGCTTCGTAGCTCTTCAAATTCAGTATTTGCTTGTTCAAAATCGTAATCCTTGTCGAACTTAAGAGTATTCTTATTGCGGGGAACAAATCCGCGGCCTCGACCACGGGGCCTGCCTCGCCATCCGCCACGATATCCCTGGCCCGTGTGAAACACTGACGAAAAGTTGTCATGGCCTGAGAACAGACAAATTATCGCATGAAAAAAACTTTTTAAATACTTCATGACAACTTTCAATGATTTATTATTTTTTGGTATGCATTTCATATACAGGGTGGAATTTTGTAATGCCACCTGAAGGGAAGTACTCTTAATATTGTAGATAGAAAATTTTACTCAAAGAAAACATTCCTTTATTTTAGAAAAGAAAGAATTCATTCAAAGTGCATAAAATGTATAATTTTTATATTCCTAGATAGGTTGACTCAAAAGAGAAAACATGGAACAAGTTCCAGTCTGACTCGCGAAATCGAAACAAACAATTTGCATGTAGATTTTTTTCCACCTCAAGGATCGATTGTAGTTGAACAGTGTTGTATTATCGTAAGATTAGGAATTGTATTGTTTGCAAAAACTTTTTAGTTCTAAGAATACTCTCGAATTTATCCACCAAAATACTTCGATACAGGTATATAGATTTTGATTTAATGTAATGCTCAAGGGTTTAATTGGATAGTTTTTAATCGTGTTTCAAATCTTATCTTTTGAATGTGTTGTTATTACAGTTTCAAGATACTTGAATTGAGAGAGATTTGATTGATTTTGCTATCAGCTGTTTTAGTGCATAAATACTTTTTCAGTTAATTTCAACTTGGTCATAAATAGACATCGGATTATATGCATTTGCATGTATATGCATTTGCATGTATATGCAAATGCATATAATTCTATTTTTTTAGCGTTATTGCATATTACGTTACTTTTTCATTGACAGTGCTTATTTTAGTGGTTATACGTGCTAGGCGTGTTGTATTTATATTAATTATAATTGTTGGAAAACTATCTAAAGAGCCCTGTACTCTCCATTTGGTTGCTTGCAAGGTCCTAGAAAAAACAAACCATTCAAATATCGCCCGGTTCATGAATGATTCCATCAGAACACTATTTCCTGATTCATTTATAGTCGACAAAATATGTGTTTTGTTTCTGACGATGCGCCTTATATGATGAGCCTTATAAGCTGGTCAAGCTCTGAAAGTATTCTACCCAAAATTGCTTCACAGCACCTGTGTAGCCCACGGTTTACATCGAGTTGCAGAACAGATTAGAAATGAGTTCGAGATAGTCCATAAATTGATTTCTTCTACAAAAAAAGTGTTTTTAAAGGTACCATTGCGAGTACAAGCATATAAAGAGCAACTACCAAAACGTAGCACTACCCCCAGAACCAACATTAACACAGTGGAAATCAATATTCATGTTTTTTTGATTGTGCATATTTCGCCTTTTTTTAGTGCATATTTGCATGCATATTTCGGCATTTTGATAAGTGCATATAATCCGATGTCTAGTCATAAATGATAATACTCGAGCTCTAGCTTACCATGATGTTGTTGGTGATGGTGAGGCTGTTGGCCCTGTTGTCCCTGACCGTGCCCTGAATGGCCAGCATTCTGTTGATGCTGCGGATGCTGTAAACAATATAATTTTTTGGTTAACATTTTACGCATTTAAATTGAATTCAAAGTATGATTATTTAGGAGGCAAAATTCCCGCAACCTCATTTTTAGTTATATTTTAGTGCAATGTAATAGACCAGGATCTCAGGTCTATTTTTATAATCTATTACTATTAAGAATTTTTTTCGTGAGTAGCTTCATTTTGATAAGACGCCCAACTTTTACAGTACTTCTGTCCTGCCCCCCTAGCCAAGTTACAAGCGTTCTTCTTTCTGCAATCGTTAACGCCCAAATTCTCGTGTGTCATTACTGGCTAATACTTTGTCTAACATTAGCCAATGACACACGAGAATTGCAGAAAGAAGAACGCTCGCAATTTGGCTAGGGGGCTGGTCTGTAATTTGTACAATCCTTTGATGAGCAGTCCTTGGTCTTTGGATCCCATGAGCTAATATATACTAAAATTTGTTTAATACTTTCATTTTACTACTTCTAGTTTTTAATTAGTGAATGGGCTCTTTTTTATACTAGTTTATATAAAAGAACAAATGAAGTCATAACAAAGTTGATTTATTATTTGCTTCCAAATGTCCAGGTTGTCGGACTACTTGCAATGGGCCTATACACTCAATATTGATTGTAGTGGTTGAGACGGGTAAGTACCTGGTTCTGGTGTTGGTTGTGTTGCTGGTTGTGTTGCTGGTTGTGCTGCTGGTTGTGCTGCTGGCTGTGCTGCTGGTTGTGCTGTACGCCGCCGCTAGGGTAGCGTGTTCGGTTGCGCGAGTTGGTGCGGTTACGCGCCGCGGGATGAGCGCTCGCCGCGTTCTTCGGAGCCGCGCCGGGGTTGCTCCCGCGACGGCTGTCCCGCTGCTGCGTCGAACCACCCGCCACCGTACCAACCTGTGTGTCAACACACACTGTTTATTGCTGATCCACTCTACCACTCAACTTTCTTACACAATTCATTTTCATTACAGAAACCAGATGATCAACTGTTTTATACATTTTTTAAGGCAATGCCAAATGGAATTGTTTTAAAAAATGGTACAAATGAAAAATGCTACAGAATGGTACAAAAATTGATAAATGTTGTAGTTGTATGAAAAAAAAGCAAAAGTCGAAAAATGGTACAAAAAATTATACAAATGTATCATTATCGTTTATTATGTATCTCGAAGCTTGTAAAACTGATTTATTTGAATCTTAATTATTTTACTTTTTCTTAACCAGAACAATCTCTGGCTCTCTCGTACACAAGTAGTTACTAATAAACAAAAACTTGATTTATAATACGAAACTACTTTCATCACAGACTATCATTCTATTGATGATAGTGTTTGTGTGAAGATTTAAACTAAATAACAGGTATGTTATGTACAATGTTGAACTTTTTCTCGTGTATATACCTGAGTGCCCTGGTCAGCCGTAGGACTCTTCCGGTGCGCGCCTACAGCAGGGGTACCTGACCGCGAAGCGTTTTGTTGAGATCCTCCTCCAATAAGATCGAGCATCGAGCCTACAAGATTAATAGAAAGTTGACTTTGTATACTTTAAAGGTCTCAATCTAATGCCAATAACATTTTGTTTAATTATGAATTTATAAATTTTGAAAACAATTGAAGTACATGAATATGATTGGTCAAAATGAGGATATTTGAAGAATATTGTAGTGAAAAATATTTTAAATAAAATTAAAACAATTGAAATAAGTTTTTCTGAAATTTTTCTACCCTCAAATACTTATATTAATATATTGTGTTCAAGAATCTATTATTATTTCTAATTGGACATTGGCATTAAATTCTTATATTTAAAAAAAAATGCGTAAGCTTCAGATATGTTGCAGAATAATATACATGTATAATAATTTTTATACAAGCAACAGACCAAGGATAAGGAATGATGAAATGCGTTTTGCGATTTTTTGTATAGTGTTAAGTAATCTTTTTTTCTAAAAATTATTTTTTATGATTTATATTCTTGAATGTTTTTTTTTCTTATTACATTTAATTAATTATTACAATTAGATATAAAAGTGATTAAAGTTTGTGAATACAGCTGTTAGTTAATTGGGGAGGGACATTGAAATGAACATTAAAATTTTATTTCTATGATTGAAATGAGTAAAAAAATTTAATAGAAAATAAAGGATGTCAAAAAGGGTTAAACTGACCTAAAATAGGAGTGTATGCCTATAAATGTATGGTACAGTCAGAAGTTTTATCAAATGTATTTTTAACTGGTATTTTGAGTGCTTCATCAAATATACAGTTATTGAATCATTTGGGCTCTCCAATGTGACCACTCACCTCCATCGCTCACAGTTGACTGAACTGTGTGCGACCTCACATGCCTAGAGATGACCTAATGCTTCCTTCTCATTCATTCAATGGATGAATGCAGTACTAGTGAAGTGACTGACAATAGACACATACACTACATCTTAAAAAGTGGTCATTCTCGCGAAGGCTAGCATGCCGCGTCAGCGGCTTTTGAGCGCCAGATACCCTTGTTGATGAATCATTTGGGTTACAGGAGGTTATAACAGTATAATATTGTGGTCAAAAGTACTTTTTATTGATTTTGAAAATTAAAAATGATTTATTATTATTAATTATTCATAATGAGCAGCGCTTGTGACAAATGCAATGTCAATCATATAATAAGCATGGTAATTATTCTACTTTGAATCAACTATATAATAAAACAGATTTGAGTTCATGCAAGCTTAAACTTACAACCTGATGTGAAAATTGTGATTGATGGTATTAACTTTGAAATGTGTGGGCAAGCATTTTTATTATGAGGAATATTTATTTTTATTTTTTGTAATATATTGTTTACTCATAAGGCTCTGCCTGTTGATCATATTTTCTTATACATGACAGATTCACATGCATGCATGCTCTAGAGTAGATTTCTATTGGTATATTTATTTGAAGTTCTAGTAATGAGATTTTATACGCTAAGGAGTTGACATTTTCAATAATAAAAATTAACTATTATAAAGGGGTCTGAAAATGATTAATTTAAAAACACTGATATTATCATAAATTCCAGTGGGACTGCTTTACAACATAAAATGAAATTTTACATGTGAGTAAATTAATATACTACCTCAATGAATATAAAAAATATGTACATTGTCATTGCAATTTTATATTCTTAAGATTATATATAATATGTTAGGGTTAGATTCTGTTTATCAAACTTTGACATGAGTTTAGACAGTGAATTTTAATGGTTTAAATAGTTTTGACAAAGTAATATATTTAAAAAGTACCTCGGTTTAAATTAAATCTTTGAATTTTATTGCAATATACCCTACAACACTACGTTTTTCTTGAATATACTAAATACTTTTCATATAAAATAATGACCAATGTTGAAGTAATGATGAGTGTAAGCAACAGATCATAACTAGATACTTTTATACAAATCAGATCAATTTAATAATCTTATTGACAAAAGCTAAACTAAAAGTATCTTGCTATGATGCTACTGTAAAAATCGCAAGGTAGCATGTATAAAGCAAAAGCTAAAATTAACCATGACAAAAACCTTGGTCTTTCACTTGATTGACATGATGCACCACTCCTGAGCCAATTGGAGCCGTAGTCGGAAGGGGCTGAGGTGCCAACTCCACAGAAGTTTGCGGTGACAACTCACTAGTCTTGTTAAGCTGTGGATGCACACCTCCAGGGAAGCCGGCCATTGGGTGGTATTGAGGGTATGGTGTTTGTCCAACCACTGGATGGGTGTACTGGCCTGCAAACTGACCAGGAGCGCTGCCCGCCCCAAGCGTCGGCGGCACAGACATCTGCATGATGGCAGGATCGTTGGGCAATGATGGGACATTGTTGAGCACACGGATATCCTTGATGTCAGAGCCACGGAACAAGATGTAGTCATACACCTGGCTTTGAGGCGCTACTGGGTACTGCGTTTCACGATCTTCCGTACCAAACGATCGCACTACACATAAAAAACATCACATATGGTAAACAATATTAGGTCTTAAAGTAATTAAGATAAACCTTTCACAGTTGTCGATTTATTAATATAACTGATATGGCCCTCATAGTTTTAGCGATAACATTAGTTCACGGAATAGCCTACGAATATTTTTTTTAAATCTTATAAGAAAAATTGTAGGTACCTCTAGAAAGTCAATTTCAAATTGACAATCTAAACCAAACCAAACGCTATTTAATGTAAAAACGAAGGTTTTGCTACTTATATGTTTACTAAATGAAGGAAATACATTTCTTATATCCATACATGGTCGTTATCAACGTCATCAATGTGAAACCGCGGTCAAAGACGGGACCAATAATTTCACTTTGAGGGTAGCTAAAAAACAATGTGCTTATTTGAACAAAATCTTGAAAAATTCTATGGAAAATGCGTAACAATAACATAATAGACGCTTTCCCAAACAATAAACAAAGATGGGCATAAAACAGGAGGGAAACGAAGAACTGCTTTCTAGAGAAGTCGATCGATGTTCTAATTGGAAAAAATACTTATTACGAGAAAACTTATAGAAAACCCATCAGGAAACTAGGAATTAACATTGTTTTTTTTTCCTTTACGAAAATAACAGTATCCATTTGTCAACTTACCGCTAGCCAGAGCGATGGTACATTCTTGAGGATCGACGGTGAAAAGCCGGCCCTCGTATCGGATATCAGCTTTAGATATTAGGCTTATCTTGGAGCCCAATTCTGGCATTCCGGTACTCATAATGTCACTTTTCCAATTCTCCGCTGATGTTAAAGATTTTTAACGATGTTGTCGACCATAGAATTATAGCCACCGAACCGAACAAAATGACTGTCGGGAAGTTGGCAACAAGCGATGCGTTTACAAACAGCTGTAATAAGTGGGGGAAATTTGAAACCTCATTCTTTGGCTTATAAAAAATTAAAACCTACCATTTTATAAAATTAAGACATAATTAGATTATAAAGATATAATTATAACTAAGTCACTTATGATTATCCAAATAAAAATATACCAAGCAAAAAACATACGTTATCACTGGTGATTTATTTAAGTACTCAAGATTTTGAACATAATTAGTGATGGGCCGATCAGTACTTTGGCCGACTAGCCGACTAACCGATTAGTCGGTCCTAAAAAGGCCGACTAGTCGGCCGACTAATCGGCCAAACCGATCGTGGTCTCTGACATTTCCGTAACTCTTCGTTTACAGCTGATTCGCGCCCCGAACGCCCCGCGCCGCCTGCGAACCTTGTTTCTTCATTTATGCTTATGTGATGGTCGGAGTCGGAACGGTGTTTTAGTGTAAAAAGTATTTTTGTGTAAAGATATTATTATTATTGTTGATTGAAATGAAGAGTTAAATGAAAAAGAAAATTACTTGTGCCGATGTTTTTTTAAACATGGGGACAATGTTTTTTGTTTTTTTTTAATTTTTATTTGATAGCCTGCCAAAGTGATTCTGCTGAGCCTGATGAAAGCTTGAGTAGAATCCAACAATCCAACACCATACTCACTGCGAACACAGACAATGCAGTATAGCGTGATGAGAGAGGCCTAGTGAGATGCATTTTCACACGCCGCCTAAAGGACCCGGGATCATAATGGAAGGGAAACACGTGCGCTGGCAGAACGGAACCGTTTAGTTCCAAAGCGTATTTCTACGACTCTGAAGCGGTGACTTCCAATGCCAGTACGTGCTGTCCTGTAGAAGATGGGAGAAAGTGGGATTAGTTGGAAGAGCTCTTCAGAACACTGTCCATGGTAAACACGGTATGGGACTGTCACAGAGGCGATATCTCCCCGCAAGTGCAGACTCAAGGGACTCGGTGGCATCGGGACTGTTGATTATGCGGACTGCTGGCCGCTGCAACCAATCAAGAGCATCAAGCAAATTCTGCGTGGATCCATTACAAAGATGAGAACAGTCCTCCACGAACGAGCGAACCTGGGTCTTATAAAGAAGACACAGATGCTCGGGCGCAAAGAACCGTCTCAACCTATTCAGTACGCTAAGTTTCCGCGAGGCCGCCTTAGTGATGCTCTCAATTTCTTTTATGTATTTGCTGCCAAAATGACTCTGTCCTGCCTGATGGAAATCATGAACAGAATCCAAGAGTGGTGGTCACCATCCTCAATGTAGGTAGTAGGTAGGTAATAAGGACAATGCAGCATGGTGACCCACACTATGGCGGTCTGGTGAGATGCTCTTTCACGAACCGCTGAAAGGACCCGGTATCATAGTGGGAAGGAAACACGTGCGCTGGTACTGAGTTCCAGGTTTTGACCGCTCGGCACAGAAAGGAAGAACCGAAGCGATGAGTGCGAGAACGTATATCTACCACTCTGAAGCGGTGACTTCCGAGGCCGGCCCGTGTTGTCCTGTAGAGGAGAGGACCAGTTGGAAGAGCTCTTCAGAACACTCTCCATGAAAATGGCGATAGAGGACTGCCATGGGTGCTATATTTCCTAGATGTGGCCACAACGACCCTTTAGCGTCGATTGGGGAGGTAGCGGCCTCTACTGCAGTCCCTTCGTCGCCTCCTGCGAGCGGGGACGGCCATTTCTCGATCCCGCTCTGCGGACTACTTCTAAAGCATTACGTCTGCACAGAAGGAGACCACGGCCTCCCATCCCTCACTACTTGCCAGCATTGCCGCGATCAATGCTGGTGGTGACAGGTTTCGTCCGATCTGTCCGACCAGGAGTCGACACTCGGACTCCCACGCAGGGCAGTCCTCCAGCGTGTGCTGGGCGGAGTTCCGGTCGGACCCTCAGTGATGGCATTGTGCCGTAGCCTCACGTCCGATTCTGTTCAGATACTCTCCGAAGCAACCGTGCCCGGTGAGTATCTGAGTGAATCGGTAGGTGACACAGTCGGTCCTCCCTATCTAAGCTTCGAAGCTCGGCAGAATGGGTTCGACACACACGAGTGAACCTGGGTCTTGGAAAGAAGACACGGATGCTGGGGCGAGAAGAACTGTGTCACTTTGCTTAAAACACCTAGCTTCCGCGAGGCTGCTTTGGTGACACTCTCAACGTATTCGTGCGGGTTAAGATCTCTGCAGAAATCCATGCCAAAGATGTCGAGCTTACCTTGTAATTGCATTTGAGTGTTCTGAAAAATGGAAGTAGAAGGAATGGAGACTTTTTGGCAGATAACACGAACACCTGTTAATCTTGGCATTGAACTCGACCAGATTCTGATAGCCCCATTGAGAAATGCCGCCCAGAACATGGTTGAGCTCAGAGACAAGCTCCTGTCATTTTTCCTCAACTTCTGCCAGCTTGACTGCAAGTTGTCCGGCTAAAGAAGAAACAGTGTGGGCGACAGGACGGAGCCCTGAGGTACGCCAGCGTTTACCTCTAGAAAATCAGAGGCCACGCCGTCGCATTGGACCCTAATGCTGTTATGTGTAATCAATGTCAATGATTATTTCTCGTGGTGGAAAGGAAAAAAGTGCAAACACTACAAGCAAACATTTTTTTTAATAAATGTCAGATATGTTTTATATCAGCAAGTAATTTTAGAATCTGGTTACCAAAAGAAAGATTGCTTTGTTTCACATTTCGTAATGTCTAAAACTGACTATAAAATAAAAATTGACAAATATATTATTGAGAAATACATACAAAGTAATAAGCCGAATAGTCGGCGCTTTTTGCCGACTATTCGCCGACTAGTCGTCGACTACGATTGTTGCCGGATAGTCGGCTTTACCGACTAGTCGTCGACTAGTCGGCACATCTCTAAACATAATTCATTTTAATCTAATAAGTTTAGAAGTTAAAATGTTATAGACAAAACTGACATGATGATTTAATCATGCTGATTTACATACTTAGAGTTACATACACCGATAAAATTACGAACTGATATAGATTAATGAACTTTAAAATCTAGTAACTAGGTATAAACAAACATTGATAAATACTTTCGAAAAGGTTTTATTTTGATATTACAATCATATCAGCAAACCGTCGATGATTGTACTTGCCAATAAATTTTACAGAACTAAAGATCTAAATATAAACTAAAAAAATTAACTGTTGCAGGACGTCTGCAAATAGGTATACTTATTAAAATCTTTTACGCTTAGGTCACCTCGAAATTATTAGGTAGAAATGAAAATTGTGACATAACAGTTTAGTGAAAGTCTCGTCTTAAAATCACAGATGAAAATTCAGATTGACGACGCAGACGCATTAGCACACCGCACCACATATGTTAAGTAATATATTTCATCACAGAAGGTAGCGACGCTTACCATGTCGACCGGTCGCCACGCCTACAAGCGCTCTGACCCTCTGACCGTTTCACACTTTCACATCAATAATTTATTGTTTCTAATAAAAGGTACTCTTTAAATTAAATAATAAACTAATAAATATCAAGATCATTCTATCTGACAACGTAGTCTATTTCTTTGAGTGTTCTATTGGAATTGGTAAAAGCTTTTTATTGTTTTTTGGTATTCTAGATAAGGGATAGGTTTAGCTTGTTAATTCTAAGTGAAAAATAAAGATCTGAAACCTTTGCTATTCTTCGATAAAATCTTAGAGTATACATAAGTAGCTTATGTATACTCTAAGGATAAAATCGTAACCCACACGCCACGGCGTTGGAGTACTTGAATTTCCGCACGAATTTTTAATTTTTTATGAGCAAATGTCATTATTATTAGAAGTTGGCAACATTGACTACGAGAAATGTCCGTTGGTGTAACATTTTGATCTGACGCAAACATTGCGAGTTCGTAAATAAGTTCTATTCATGTTTATGTCGGTAAATATTACTATTAGTGTCGAGATTTGCAAGCGTATGTGTTGTCCGGTGGAAATATATATGTTAAACAAACCTAACGATGTTGGAAACTCCCATATCCTCTACATCTAGGATGACCAGGATCAGTATTGGCGGGAGCAGCAATAGTTCAATCAAAAGACGGAGTCTCATTCCACAGAAGCGTATTTCTTCCGTTAGAAATGAGGTTTGCTATATTGATATATTAAGTATTTATTTATATCAATCATACTATTTTTACCAGTACCTAAAATTTCAATGGGTGAACTAGTGTCTGATTTCTTTGAAGATTATATATTTACCTAATACGTTTTCCTTCATACATATAAACTTTGTTAATGTGTTATCCTAATACTAATTTCAAATGTTGACTACTAAAGTTACTGAAGATTTCAACAAAATTAATTAAATTGTGTCTTATTTACTAGGTTACTAGTACCCATAACACAAGCTCTGCTTAGCTTGGGACTAGATGGCGTTGTGTGTTAGACGTCTAAAATATTTATTAATGTATTACATCACCTTCACTATCGTTACAGGTTGATAATGTGTTAAACCTAATGTGATAGAGAGGCTAACTTACATTTCTCTTATTACATAGTACATACTATCATAGTTAACTAATCATATCAGAACCCCAGCACTAACTTCATCAACAACCCATAACGTTCCACTGCTGGGCTCGGGTCTCCTCTCAGAAGAGGGTTAAGGCCATACGCAGTAAGCAGTAACTTAAATGTCTTATTAGATACAAAATACACCAATCTGAAATGAACCACCATCGATTTTATTAGGTATCTTTGAGAGAAATAATAGTATTTATAATATTTTTATAATATATAGCATTTTTAAATAATAGAAAAATCAACATTTTTTTTTTAGGAGCGTAATGATGATGATGCTGAACGTTCATCGTTGGTGGCATCTGAGCGTGCGGTTGTCACATCCACACCGCAACAGTCACCCCGGCGTGGACGTGACACCATGTCCTCATCACCTCAGAAGGAGCATTTCCAAGGATGTCTCAAGCTTTATGCTGAAAATGTATGGTTCTATTGAATTAATAATCATTTTTGAAAAAGTAAAGACTTTGTAAGGTCTGATAACAGCATGTGTAAAAAGGCAAGATAAAATAGTAAAGGGTCTGTGGTACTTTTGGTTCACTTTTGAAATTACTTTAAACCTTAGTTACAAGCACATCCATTTAAATAGTCCTCATAGATATTTCAAAAATTCTACCTCAATAGAATAACCAAAATAAGTGTAATTTCAAATATTTATTTTCAGAAAATTACAAAAGACAATGCTTGGAATCTGCAATTAATAGATTTCATGACAAACATGCTGAGACGGCATGACTCCCGCATGGACAACTTGCAGACTGCGTCCACTGTAGTAGATGCTTCGGCCCGAATCTACTCCTTCAGAGTTGATGCAGTGCATTATGATGTGTTGAAGATGGCTGGAGGACTGAGTAAAGCAGCACATGTAAGAACCATTTTTTAACTAAATTGGTAAACAAGCATATTATGATTTATAGTCCATTAGTTTAGATAGTGTCGGTGCACCCGCACGCAATTGTGTTTATTGTTGTGAAATACAGATATAATAATTCATACACCCTTTGATTTTGTGGAGGCTTGCCGCCCGTGCGACGGCGGCGCCATCAAGGTAAGCGAATGGACTATACTTGATGGTAAGGTCAAGGTATCAAGGTGTCTCTTAAATGTATATAGCCTTCCTATAAAAAAAAAGGTCTGCTCAACTCTAAAAGAATTAGTTGTCGAGACTGGTCCATTCAACCAATCAAACTCTTCAGCTTTATAATATTTGTAAAAATAATCTAAAATCAGAGTCTATGTTAAATTGTATGTATGTCCTTGTTTTCTTTCTTAAACGTCGATACCTGAACCAATAACAGGGAGGGATACATTTTTGACGATCTAACATATTTATCCGACATACCTAAATATACTTGTAGACGAAACGAGGTAAAAAAGATGATGACAACGGTGTTCAAGAAGACGGTGCAGTAGACGGTGACACTGCAGCCCCAGTTAAAAGGAAGAAGAAAAAATCTAAAGGGGCCATTGCTGCTAATCCAGAAGTTTTTAATGGAGATTTTGATATCAATGACTGTTTAGGTTAGTTACATTTAACAATATCTATCTATGAACATGGAGCAACACGAAAAGGAATATCTTTAAGCAGGCATTCCCCTCTGTCGAAAATATAAGCCCAAATGAGCATACACATTACACTGTCATAACACTGTATGTGTAAAATTGTGAATGGTTTTGTTTTAATTAATAAATAAATAATAAATATTTTCGGACATCTAACACACAAGGCCATCTAGTCCCAAGCTAAGCAGAGCTTGTGTTATGGGTACTAGACAACTGATATAAATACATATATAGTTTTTTTGTAAATACATACATATAATACATAGAAAACACCCAAACTCCGAAACAAATATTTGCAGATCATACAAACATTTGGTCCGACTCTGGAATCGAACCCGAGACCTCAAGCACAGCAGTCGCATACGCTACCAGTGCGCCACCGAGGCAGTTAAAATCGCCTAAATCGCTAAAAAAAATTGATACTAGCTCATAGCTGAACCTCGCGGTGTTACCCGCGGTTATTGTTGTACAGCGGGTAACACCGCGCGAAATAACTCACACTAGGCCCACTGAATAAAAGTTATCAACTGAAAAGTTTGTTCGAGTGTCAGTAATGTGTACATAAAGTTGTAAAACTGCTGCTTCGCAATAATACGACATAATGTATTGTGTTTTTACACAGATCCGTTTTTTGAGCGTTTAGCGGCGACACAAGGCGATGTAACATCATCAAATAGAGCATTCAATGCCACGTTACCTATCCAAGACAATTCCTTAGCGTTAATATTGAGGTAACTATAATTAACTTAATTTCTTTAGTAAAAATAATTTATTTATAAAAAAAAAATGAATAATTTACTAGCGACCCGCATTTAAGTCTTTGAAATTCTTGGATCCGTTGAGTAGTTTAAAGGTGCTTAGCGAAAACAGACAGCGAAAGCGACTTCATTTTATACTCTGTAAAGATTTCAATACTACCTGATATTTTTTCAGAACTGACGACCGATATTTAGAGGAAATTAAAGAGAATATTCCAGAAGAAATTAACCTCTCAGAACGAATCACCATTGCATCCAAGTTATTACCGGCATTCACTGACAATGATCATATATGTGAACCATTCACTGGTTTTTCTATATCTAACTGGGATCCTGACACTGAAGACAAGTAAGTAATTAACAGTAAAAACAGGTATGGAAAAATGACAGAGCACAAAAATTGACCTGAAAATGTAGCACAACTTCAAAATAGTAATGGTCAATTTTATACTTCTACTAGCTATTGCCCGCGGCTCCGCCCGCGTGTTGTCGGTTATCGCGGCAAATAGTAGCCTATGTATTATTCTGATGTATGTGAAGAAGTAACAAACGTACACACTTACAAACTTTCGCCTTTATATATTAGTGTGATGTGATAGTGTGATTAGTTTTCCTTACTCAGTAGTAGTAGTTTAAACTCAGATGATGATTTTTTGTAGGCTAGTTTGTCACGATATGGCTACGTTCGTAAAAAAAAATATTCGATTGCAACAGCCATTAAATTAATGAATTTGTGTTAATTTGAATTATAAACCGATTTTCTGTAGAAGCTTAACTACCCATTTTTCTCCAAAAATGACTTGAATTACTTTTTTATCTAAAAAGTTTAGACATGTCATGCAATACATGACATTTTTTATTTTTTATTTATAAAAGACAACTCCCGCATTAGGAATATACATCCTGTGTCGCCCACTTTACAAACATACATGAAACGGACACAAAGAACACCCAGACTCAGAACAACAATTTGTGGATCAAACAAAGTGCTGTCCCATGGGGGATTTGAACCCACAACACTTGGCACAGTAGAAAGCGGTGTGGTGACCGCTTAAGCCACCAAGCCAACAGTGTAGTCAATTGTTATTAATATTTGGACAATAAAGGCTTCATTATTATTATCTCGCAATACATAAGATAAGATATGAAAGTATATCATATGTCCATTTTTCTTCTAGCGCGACCAGAATCAATAATTGGGTAGAAGATAATCAACTGAATTTATCGCAACAAGCGCTTGCGTTTGACATGAATGCTGAAGTGGAGCCTATACCGCTAGATGAACCTAATAATGATTTATTTGGTAAGATATTCTTGTTATCGATTCAACTGTGCAGTTCGTTTGTGCAGTTTTATCGTACGTGTGGACGGAAATTTACAGATTTTTTGAGAATTATCTGAGCCAATTTCCGTCCACACGTACGATAAAACTGCACAAACGAACTGCACAGTTAAATCGCTACGATATATCGTTGTAGTGTAGACCGCCTATAACTTGAAAATCGCGTTTCTTGAATTATATTAAGTCTTAAATCTCTCTTTGATACGAGGTTTGTGTCTATTGTGTAGACAGTGGTATACTGGCCAGACGGGTTGGTATAGGGTTTGTTTCAAATGTTCCTTCTCTTTGTAGTAATGTTTTCGTTTACTAGTAGAGTAGTTTGTTCCGTCAGTCGTTTTTACGGCAGTCGTGAGATAAATAGGGTTGGTGACACTCTGTATTTTAAATTCGTTACCACAGGGAGAATGGAGCATAGATTTCATATTTATTTTAGACTAGGTAAACCTACCGACAGTTCATTCCATAGTTTTGTTGTGTGAGGCAGAAAATTCCTAGAAAACCGCACAGTTGTGGACTGCCAGTCATCTAAGGGTCAATTTATACTAGCGCAGAGTCGAAGCGCACGGAAGCGTTAAATTCTTTACAACTAAAGCGAAGCCGCACGAATAACTTTCCGTAATTTCCCACTGATGACGCGTAGGTTCACTAGTGGGCGCATGGATACGCGAGAATGCGCGAGCACCAATCAGCGTTATTCACGCGCAGACGAGCGAATTCCGAAGAATGCGCGAGTCTTTTTAAAATCTCAGAAGTAATGTGTGCGTTACGCTGTGGAGTTAAGGTTGAATTTGTTATGTTCAGTTTTGGATAGACGCTTCGATGCGCTTCGACTTTGCGCTAGTATAAATTGACCCTAAGTGATGCAGTTTTGAAATCAGCGTGGCTCTACTACCTGTACTGTAATAAGTAATGAATGTGAGTGCTAATAGGTAATATGTGTGTGTGTATGTGCAGAGGAGGAGCCCCTGGGGGGTATCGAGAGCGAGGAGGAGGCGGACGTGGCGGTGGCGGCGTGCGTGGCGCGCGCGGGCGCTGGCGGGGCGCTGGCACGACTCACGGACATGCGGCCGGGCGGCGCGGCCGACACGCGCCTGGAGTACTCGTACTGCGGCGCCATCGTCGCCGCCTGGGCCGGGCCCTCGCACTGGCGCCTCAAGAACAACCGAGGTACGCTTACGCTACGCGACGTTAAAATCAAAAATTAAAAAAAAAAAAAAAAAAAAAACTAATTATTCAAAAATTTTAAAGTTTATCAAAAATTTAATTTGAATATAAATCCGAAACTATTGATCCTGGAGTAAAAAAAGTGCGACAACCAAAGTTGAAAAAAATAAAATTCAACCCATTACGATTTTTTTGATAAACTTGATTAGTATAACTCTGCAAATATTGATCCTAGCGTAAAAATGATAATAACCAAACTTGTGAGAAATTAAATTTCCATTAACTTTGGATACTGCCATTTTTGCTCTAAAGTTGAAATTAACGAGTTATTTCAGAAAAACGAAAAAACTTAACTTTAAAACAAGATGGCGTCGAACCCTCTACCGGGATTAGTTCGAAAATCGAGATTTATACTTCCAACAACCCCCCCCCCCCCTCCGACGTTTAAAAAAAAATCGCTCCCCGGATTTTTTTCTATTTCAGGCTAGTGTTATGTCTGTTGTCCCGACTGAACTAACTCAATTTTAAAGCAGTTATCTTCAACCGATTTTGCTGAAATTTTGCAAGCATATGTATACAGCGTGACAGTACAATATTATAATGACATGGAGCTGGTCTGATGCTGGAGTTGGAAGGTGGCCATAGGAACTCAGTAAAAAAACGTCGCAACATCATCGAGTTTGGACTCGTTTGATTCGTCTCGAGGCATTCCACTGAAAGCTTGTTTTTAAAAAGCTTTTTAATTAAATTTATTCATATTATATTTAGCTCGCTAGCTCAACGAAACAAGAAAAAAAATGCGTGGAGTCCTTCCGCGCCAAAGAAGTGAAACTTCCTAATGTGCAACAGTGCTTTCATACCCCCTCCATGATAGCGTTAAACGTTTGAAAACTTCGTAATGTGTAACAGTGCTTTCATACTCCCTCTATAGTAGCGTTAAACGTTTGAGAACTTCCTAATGTGCAACAGTGCTTTCATACCCCCTACCCTACATGGTAGCGTTAAACGTTTGAAAACTTCGTAATGTGCAACTGTGCTTTCATACCCCCTCCATGGTAGCGTTAAACGTTTGAAAACTTCGTAATGTGCAACAGTGCTTTCATACCCCCTCCATGGTAGCGTTAAACGTTTGAAAACTTCGTAATGTGTAACAGTGCTTTCATACTCCCTCTATAGTAGCGTTAAACGTTTGAGAACTTCGTAATGTGCAACAGTGCTTTCATACCCCCTCCATGGTAGCGTTAAACGTTTGAAAACTTCGTAATGTGCAACAGTGCTTTCATACCCCCTCCATGGTAGCGTTAAACGTTTGAAAACTTCGTAATGTGTAACAGTGCTTTCATACCCCCTCCATGGTAGCGTTAAACGTTTGAAAACTTCGTAATGTGCAACAGTGCTTTCATACCCCCTCCATGGTAGCGTTAAACCTTTGAAAACTTCGTAATGTACAACAGTACTTTCATACCCCCTCCATGGTAGCGTTAAACGTTTGAAAACTTCGTAATGTACAACAGTGCTTTCATACCCCCTCCATGGTAGCGTTAAACGTTTGAAAACTTCGTAATGTGCAACAGTGCTTTCATACCCCTCCATGGTAGCGTTAAACGTTTTACGCAACCTTGTTAGAAGTTGCATTAAAAGTTTTACTTTAAAAAGAAAACGGAGCGTAAGCCCCATTCAAGATGATCAGACGATACTGACGCCTTCTAGCTGTAAACTCCGACGTGTAAAAATATCTATAAAATAAAATATTTTCAAAATAAATATCATTTATCAAGCAACATAAAACCACTCGTTATGGGGACTCCTATGTCCAGCAATGAACTTCTTTCAGCTTAGATGATGATATAATCCCTCCATATTCATTAATAAACAAACATACAAAAAAAAAACATCAAATTGAGAACCTCCATTTTTGAAGTCATTTTGAAAGCTATTTATTTTTGTTATTAAATAAACTAAAAAATTGAGCTTTTATATTTTTTTTCAAACAACATACGAAACTCTTTTAACTTTTCCCATCTACATGCTATACAGTGTCCCTTACACTGTTTTTACATACACCTTGTTATACAGGGTTACTGGTAACGACCCTGATGGATTATTACGTGTGTGTGAGCCTGGTCTATGATGTCTCGCCTGTATCAAATATTGTAGGTTTAAAGATCCGCATAGTTAATGCCGCAAGTGAAATCAAAAACTCGTTGTCTAGTGGTTTTGTAAAAACTCAATTGAGGACAAGAATGCGTGCTTGCATTAGAAATACTCACACTTTGAAAATCGACTGTAAATTTAAGGTTAGACCGCAAAATAACTACATTTAAAAAATTACGATTTTTCACTTTCTCCCGATTAAGTTCATTTACTCAGCCATTTGTCAACGTATTTAATTTTTTATACCTCGTTGGATAGCTAATGAAACATACTTGTTTTTAAGCTATTACGCCGATAAAATTGTAAGGTGTTTCTTTTAATAAAATTGCATTTAGTCATAAGAAACAGTAAAATCTATGAAAATTTTTAGATTGCCTGAATCATTATTCACTAACGGTACTACATTTCTGATCTCTTTTGTGTTATTATTACGTATTAGGGTGTTAGCAAACTAAAAACACCAACAAACAACCATTAAATACGCAAGTGTTTGTTTTAAGAGCACTTTGAAGTAGCGTGATCCACTTTTCTTTAAAAAATGAGTTTTTTTATTTTATTTCCACAACGGTACATTTTTGACAGATTTACCCGAGGACAATTTGATAGCTAATGATCACTACTATCACCCCTTAAAGGCATTACTACATGTTACGAGTAACCCTGTTTAAAGTGTGGTGCAAATGCTATAATCCCATTAATTTCCCATGGTAACCTGTCATAATATTTATGTTACCTGTCCTTTAGAAATTGGGAAAAATGCTAATGACTCGAAATACTGTCATTTTGTAGATCTAGACACAATTTTTTTCATTAATAAAGATACAAATTTATTGGTATCTAGATAAATTAATATTAATCTTATTTTTTTATCAGTTATGTTATTTTTTTTGTATAACAAGTTAAAGTCATTGTTTTTCAACAGGATCTTTACACATTTTTGTTGAGTATTTATTAATATTTGTGACATGGGTATTTATTAAACACATGTCACAAATATTTAAGGGCTTCCGATCTGTTGGGTACCTCGGACACCAAACTTATTTTTAACCGACTTCAAAAAAGGAGGTGGTTATCAATTCGACTGTATTTTTTTTTGTTTGTTACCTCATAACTTTCGTCTGGGTGAACCGATTTTGATGATTCTTTTTTTTTTTAATTGAAAGCTGGTCCAGCTTTCAATTAAAAAAACTGTGTAGACCCATTTCAATTTGGTCCAGATTAAAGTCGGTTTTTTTTTTTTGTTAAAATTTGTGATTATACTTATTACAGCGTCAAAAATGACCGAACGCACTCAATCAACGGCTGGCCGTCTAACAGTGGAAGGCAAGAAACCTCCTCGCATGAAACGTCAGCTAGACTTCCTCGGCATTGGCTTGTCTTTCGACTGTCGGTCGGACCCAGTCGGAGAGTACGAACCTACCCAGCCAGCAAAAATCATGATCAGTAGAAAAACATTGGCCACTGGACATACATGGAACGAAGCTAATTTTAAAACTCCAATTGATAGGTAAGCTTTGAGTTAGTACTCTTGATTAAATTTACACAATGAATACTATTGTTGCACCCTAGGAAATGGGTCTCGTATCAAGAGTTGTGGACAGCGCCATCTAGTGTCAAATGGAGATTACTACTGAAAATTCTGATATTCTCAACGCTAGATGGCGCTGCAAGTAGCTCTAGAACAATCTATTTGGTCCAGAATGTTCTGTCGAATATTTAGGATTATTCTAGAGATTTCGACATACATATAAAAGCGGAGCGTGTGAGCCGTACGGCCAGTATTGTTTCACGAAACAGCGGATTAACATCGAACCGATCTTCTAGTGCGACTAACGAGTGATTTAGTGAATTAATATTGTAAAAAGTGTTGTTAATAAATATTGTGTTATTTTTTGGTAATCAACCGACTACCTTTATTTATTTAATACCCCGGCTCGTAACACTATTGTAAACAGAAAATTTGCTTTTTGAAACCAGTCTTTGTTTTGATACATCCAATAAAAATGTCTTGGTCAACGACAAATGCAATATAACTCAAAAAAGCAGAATTAAAGGGACAGTACAAAGTATTCATTAAATTATTAAGGAAACTAAACGGATAATAAACATTTTATTTTTTACTTATATAATACATATAAAATGTGTCTAAAATTGAATTATGAAAATCTTTCCCACATTAATTTTAATGACACGAAACTTACTACATAAATGACACTTTAGTGTCATCAATATTGATTATAGTAAACACCATTAACAACAACAATTTGTTGATTATAAATACACTAGTAACTCGGCCAGATTTCTCGGATTGCCGCTAATATAATATGCATATATTACACATATAAACCTTCCTTTTGAATCTATTGCTGGAAATTGCATTAAAATCCGTTGAGTAGTTTTAAAGACCTAAGCAAACAGACGAAGGAGACAACTTTATTTTATACTATGTTTTTTTTTTTTTTTTTTTTTTTTTTTTTTTTTTTTTTTTTTTTTTTTTTTTTATGTATGGCCCGCCATAATGACTCTACTCTGCCTGATGGAAAGCATAAGCAGAATCCAAGAGTGGTGGTCACCATACTCACTGCGAATGCAGACAATGCAGTATGGCGACCCACACCATGGCGGCCTAGTGATGCTGCTGCATCTTTTAGTCTAGTCAACAAGTATGGAACTTGTTGACTAGACTATTTGGGCCTCCGGTCTCGCACTCACCAACGAAACACGACAGCACGATCGCTGTCATTTTACGTTGATTTTCTGTGCGAGGGTAGTACCGCCCCGGTCGAGCCGGCCCATTCGTGCTGAAATCAGCGTGGCTCTACTACCTACTAAAGGTAAAGGTAAATACACACATCAAAAGTGTCTAGGGATCAACATATGTGTCTAGAGATCAACATATATTTTTGCAATAACTTTTCTCCTGATTGATATTAATTAAAATTTTCTTTAAGGATTCATCAAATAAAGTGTTTTCGTTTGTCACAGTAACGATAAACCAAGTCACCTTTGCATTAATAAAGAAATTTGCCATTTTCCTAATAAAGGGATTTTTGACATTTGAACCACTAACATTAAAGTTCGAAAAAAGACTGAAATAACAGTTTTCTTTAAAATTTTATTAGGTAACTTAAACAATTTATAATCCGTGTTTCTACCGCGAACACTAACAACACAAGAACATCGGTTTGGCATACTCAAAATGAGTTCATCCAAACACGCTGTGGAATGGCCGCCCATGTTCGTTGCAACAACAAAAAAAGGTCTTCTTGCGACTGGATACCCTCCATATTCGGCAGAGCTCTTCTCTGTAGCATATCCCATGCATGCTCAATCGGGTTCAAGTCTGGCGACTGAGCAGGCCAGGGCCAAAGCCACATCTCAATCTCAAGAAATCCGCATAAAAATGCTTGATCCCTAGACACTTTTGATGTGTGTATATAAAAATGTGTTTTTTCCAGAGGTTTAGACGAGTCACACTTCCGAAAACTATTCCTACGCAGCAAAGTCATGATGCTACGCAAACGCGACCTCGAACAGAGCAAGCAACCAGAACCGGAGCCTGTCACAGTGGAAGAAGCGAGAGACTACGATTATAACAATGAAAATGATGCCTCATATTGCCCTAATAACATACCTGTAAGCTTTATTCATTCTTTGTGTGCGAGCAAAAAAGTTTTTATCTTGTTTTTGTTAATTAATTTGGTAGTTAAGGCCATGTGGCGTTACAGTCAATCCAAGTTGACGATTGAAAGTGGGTTGACAACTTGTTAAAATTTACTTTTTGCAGTACCATAGTTTAACCGTAATTAACTGTTTTATAATATTACCCCGTTTGTTAACACTCCTTGGGCCTTTTCTACACTCGAGCTTAGCTATCCTCGAAATATATTATAACTTTTATTTGAACTCAATCTAAATGATTTACTTCTAGGACGGCGACGATTGGGGCAACGAAGACGCGATGGCTGCGGGTGAACTTCATGAACAAGTGAAAGCTGCAGAACCAGAAGAAATTGGTGACATGTTAGAACCACCCACAAAGGTAACACTAATATTCCCTTTATCCATAGAATCGTTTACAGTTTTACAAACATAATTATACTTTTTTATTTATAAATCAATTGTAAAAAATTGCCGCTTCTTAAACCATAACTATTTCTTTTCAGGTTGCCAAAATCTTCATCCCATACGCAATGAGAGCTAAAAAAGTTGACATGAAGCAACTGAAACACTGCACTTGGAAAATGCTTACAGAGAAAACTCCAGAAGGAGAAAAGGACATCGTCTCACCGAATACCTTTTTCTCAATTTACTCTAGATTACCCAGCAAATTGTCGTCCAACATGCGCGAGTCGCTCAGTATACCTATCGCCTTGCTCTCAGTCCTCCATTTGGCTAATGAGAAAGGCCTTATACTAGAAAAACGCGATAACCTCAAAGACATAGGCGTTCTCGGACTCATAAAATAATTCCAGATATATCTTCGCATCTCCTTAGAAATGAGGCTTTGGCTTCCTACACGCTTGCCAGACGGTTTAGTATAATTAATGTTTCCGGTTTTCCGTCTCTTTGCAGTGACGTTGTCCTGTCTCCCTTAGTCGCATTCTTTTGCTCTATATAATTTTGTAAGCTTTTGGTTAGTATATTACCCATAATAATTCTTATATATAAAGTGGAATAAGTTATATTATATCTAAAAAAAAAACATTAATGAATTGCACTATTTTTACGATAGTCACGAATTTTATGTTGCAAGAATACCAAAAACTTAGATACGCCATTTTTGGAAAAGTTAGTCTACACCATTTCAAGTATTAATATACAGAACTTGAATGGATGTACGTATGTATGTATATACCTTCAAGCACGGTTGATGTAGATTCTTGGATTCCACATATTGAAGTCACATTGAGTTGTATAGTATAGCTAACTTTCTTTGTAATGCCATATATTTGTCGCCAGTGCTCGTCAGTGTACATATTTGTTCTTTTTTTAAGTTTTTGTAGTGGTTTTCTTTGCCTTAAATAAGGACTATGAGTAATTACCATAGGGACACTGTACAAATATATATTTTTAATAATTTCTATTTTTTTCTACGTCAGTTTGTAAATGTAGAATAAAATATTAGACATATATTTGTGTTTTTATTGGATTGGAACTCGAAAACGAAACAATTTAACATTTGTGACAGTACTGATGCTAAGTAGCAATGCGCAAGTGTACATACACATTGCCTCATAATGTGATATGGCATTACATCTCGAATCGAGTAATATGACATCACACCATCACTCGAACATCACCTGTGATGACACGCCATGCAGCGTTCATCTGTCATATTTGTCATGGAATATACTTTAGATAATAAGGCAGGGCACAAACGTGGATACTTTTGTGTTTAGTGTCAGATACAAGCTTCCGATTAATATTTGATTTCTATATAGACTGAGATTCCAGTCAGCCCATACTTACGTCATTTTAGGAAAGATGAAATTTAACACACTAACTCACAGTAGCCAGAAGTAGTAAGAGATAAAAATTCGCGCGTCAAGGTGCATCTCACCTGTACTTATGCGCTCAAAAAATGCTTTAATGCTCTTGCGATTTCTGTTAGAGTCTGGGAGAATATTTGGCCCGTCAGATTTGTCTGGCTCATTGGAAATATTTAATAACTGCTAAGTGTAAAATATAGAATTCTATTATTTTAATAGAAAACAATCAAACATTTTCTTAAAATAATGTATTTAATTGATAAAATTATTATATATTGAAATGAATATTAAAACAAATGGACTTAAATTAATGCTATGAGTATAAAATGCCGATTTCTTAACACACAATAGTTTTTAATGATAAAAATAATCTGTTTAAGTTAATAATGAATGTTAATAATTTTTATAAAATAGCTGTTATTGATAAATAATAGTTGTTTAAATTGTGTATGTAAAGTTGAATAGTGATTCTATATGTGTTAAGTTTCTTCTCTTTTTTGTAATCTTATTTTGGGAATAAATGGCTTTATTATTAAGTGTAAAACGGACCCGCTTTCAGCTTAGCGAGTATCCATTCCTTTCTGAGTATATTATGTTAGACTACTGATCCTAAAAAAAAATATCTTTCCTAAAATGACGTAAGTCTGGTCTGACTGGGCCTATCTTAAACTAATAGAACCAGTATGAAATCAGCCACATCCTGCGCATACGTAAACATTTTTTGTTTCCAGTTGGTTCCACAACTATCCTAAGAATACGCGTACACTTATCAGCAGCCACATCTTTTCTTAAAGAAATGTATAAGCCTGCTAAAGAGACTACTCTGACTGATGGAAAGCATGAGCAGAATCCAAGAGTGGTGGTCATCATGCTCATTGCGAATGCAACAATGTAGCATAGGGACCCACGTTATGGCGGCCTATTGAGAAGCCGCTGCATCATTGGGCCTCCGGTCTCGCATTCACCAACGCAACAGGACAACATGAATGCTATAATTTGAGGTTGGTCTTCTGTGAGATGGTAGTACTTCCCTACAAGATTCTATACCAGCCTAAATGACTGTAAGAGGATGCTTTGGGCATTAAGTCCGCCGATATAGAAAGTGCATAAAGTTTGAAATAAAATAAATTAACTAATTAATGCGATTGATACATTTGACTGCCTCGTTGGTCTCGCGGTTGGCGTGAGCGACGGCTGTTCATGAGGTCTCGGGTTCGATTCCCGAGTCGGACCAAATGTTTGTATGATCTATAAATATTTGTTTCGGAGATTGGGTGTTTTCTATGTATGCCTAATATGGTAATATGTATGTATTTACAAAAAAAGTATATATGTATCAGTTGTCTAGTACCCATAACACAAGCTCTGCTTAGCTTGGGACTAGATGACGTTGCGTGTTAGATGTCCAAAATATTTATTATTATTATATTACGTGTATTATGTATCACCTCACCACGTAGTATGACATTACACAGTACGGACCGAAATATAGCATTACTAGTAGTTGCCCGCGGCTCCGCCCGCATGTGTTATTCTGATGTATAAGCTATATTACTGTAAAGTTTAATCCAAATCCGTTCAGTAGTTTTTGCGTGAAAGAGTAACAAACATACATCCATCCACACTTACAAACTTTCGCGTTTATAATATTAGTATAGATATAGATAGAGCGTTTTCACATTATCCGATCCGATATCGGTGTCGGGCGCCGATACATTATCGGAGGAAGTAAAATGTATGAAATATGTCTTTTATATTGTCCGGCCCGATAGCGGATATCGGAGCCGATACATACATACATTTTACTTCCTCCGATATCGTATCGGCGACCGACACCGATATCAGATCGGATAATGTGAATAAGCTCTTATACTAAACATTACGCGGACGCGGTATCGATGCCGAGTTCAACCGAGCAGTTGGGTTCGGATTTCGCTGACAGCCGTGCTGCATCGTGCCGGGAGAAAGAGCGATCGAGTTTTTTGTTTAGAAATAGGCAGGAGTAGGATAGAGGCGCCGCGTCCGAAAACCTCCGAAAACGCGCGGATATTTAGATTTAGAACTTCACGGCGGCTGATTAGTTAATTTCAAGGAAGTTGAACTAAAGCATGGAAGTAGCCTAAAAAACGATAATAATAAACCTATATTTGTCTCCGTAAACGAGATACGAATATTCAATAAGTGAGAATAGGAAAGAAAATAGTTTCGTTTTCGTACTAAGAGCTGCTGTACACATTATCGCTGTCACTTGGTCACCTTTGGTCATCTTTACCCAACCGAATTAAAATGCGTTCAAGAAAGTAATCTATAGTATAGAACGAACGTTGTTTTTTAGTTAGTCGAGTGTATTGTCTTGAAGTAGCCAAGTGGTAGTCTCGAGTTCGTACTGTGTTTTCTTACATTGAACAGCAAATTTCAAGGCTTAACGGCATCTAAATGATATTTCCGACATCTTAAAATATGGCGTGTGTAGTGTGGGAATGCAGATCGCATTCGTCACGCAAGATAAATGAAACGGAGTTAATAAGCTTCCACAAGTAAGAAGACATTTCGATTTTTTTCCAACTGTTGTCTTAAAATTACATTATAAAAGTATCGAAAATGTAGAATATCATAATGTGAAGTGAATTTGTGTTTAAATATCTTCGTAGCAAAGTATTCCATAAATATTCATAGTTTTCTACACACAACATCTCTAAATGCATAACAAAGTATCTATATGCAACAGTGTACAATCTATTATTTTAGTGCATATTGAGTGGATATAACTTGTAACATCGTTTTTTTCTCATTTCAATCTTTTAACAATTTTTGTTTTCAGCGCCCTCTCGTTCACTGTAGTTCGAACTGCAACTAGGTGCGGATCGCGATCAAATTGTTTAACTGTCTGGTGCACCTAGGATGCGCCAGGTGGCGTTTATTTTAAAGGATTTTTAGTTTAGATTAAGCCGCCTTGTAACAATGATACATAATAATATGTGTGTCTTACGATTCTCATTACATTTTAAATTTGGTGCATAGAAACAAGCAGTATAGTAGTTGTACGTCCTGTTCTCACGTCATGTAATAAGGTGGGGGTTTAATCGAGAAGGTTCGATGATGAATCTTTAAAAATAGATGTCGCAGATGAAGGATTCATTCTTAATCTTCTCTTTGGAACTCTGAGGAAGTTTTCGTTATAGTGTATATATATCTTTGATTGGTAGTGTTTTGTGAGTGATCAAGTCCCACTGTCTGTGGTAAGTTAACCTCAAAAGGTTTTCATTAATATCTTTAAGTATGTAGAATACCTCCTCAGGATATTTAATTTTGTTTATGGGGTCCATAGATTACGGCTGAAAATCTACCTTCAGTATCACCGTCCTGTGGTACGTGATTAAATACTGAAGAGGTCTGATCGTAGGCAGCTCACGGCTCACTTCTTAAGATTTCTGCCCTACCTTGAGGGAAGATCACGTAACGTTAACATCTTTAATTACTACCTTTATCTAGCACCTACAAGTTGATCACCATTAGACGTCTCCTAAGACCACAAGCTAAATTGAGCTGGTGAGAGACATCGGCTGACTACCTCGAGTCTGCAAGGTGATCCTGAGGGTGGCTACTTGGTGCTGTTCAAACTACAGGCCTGATTATTTTAAAAGAAACTGTATATTTTTTATTTCAACCCACCTTAGTATGTAATATTAATAATTGTATTAAACAATTGTAATTTATAAATATTTTGTTAACAAAATAAAAGTTTGTATGTGTCTAAGGTGGTTTCACTGAAGTTTCCCTTGGAGCACCAGCACAGGCACACTCACTTTCTCTTAAATTCTAAATTATAAGGCGCCCTGAGAGCTCAAGCATCTACCGCGAGTGGCAGCCAGTGAGAAACCTACCTGACAAGTTCAGGGGTTACAAACTATCTCTTTTTCGCGGGTTGAAATCGTAATAAGTTGATGGAGTACCGCTATTTGATTATGTCTTTTTATTTTATCGCTACTTCCATGCTTTAGTTCAACTTCCTTGGTTAATTTAGATAATAATGATTATAGCACTTTCTTGTGATACTTGCTTCTTGGTGTCTTATCAGCCACGTAATCTATAGGCACTACAGGAGTGTAAAAAAAAGAAATACATTTTTTGTAGCTTTAATAATAAAAAATATTACAGATCAACTTCAGAGTCTTAGCGATCGCAGATCACTAAGAAATAAAAGAGTAGCAAACAATCAAATTTAAAAAAGAAACCTAACGACATACTTGTGTGAATGAAAGATCGATCGAACGATCAAACATTTGAAAGGGAATGTGTAATACCAATATATGTATTTACACTTATCTATACTCACATCGCACCAGACGCAAACATCAGTGATTATGAAGTACAAGTTGACTGTAACTATAGCTGCAATAACATGTTCGAATAACATGTAAAAAACTTAGAAATACATAATGAGTATTTATAAAAACAAACGAACAATATTGTATTCCTACAATAAGTCTTTCAACAATGTTCATAACTATAAACTAAAAACACATGTGAACCTGACTGGTATTTTAAAGAGTCATTTATAAACTAATCATATAAACAAAGTCAAACAAAAATAACGTCACTTATGAAACAATTTAGAAAAAAAATACCTTTACAACTTCTCTTCATATATTTATTAAAAGAATATATATTTTTGCTGTTTATAAATCATATTAGCACTGGTTTAAGCAACGCCTTGTAGAACACAGAAATATGCGTGATAATATATTTAATGTATTCTTAAATAAGTCTCTGTGCATTGCTTCGTCACATTTTTAGATTTCTATAATACAATTAAGACTGTTGGCTTCACTCAACATAGCAATCATACAACATCTTATATATTTTTATAATCAGCAGTCTATGTCGTTACTTCAGATACTTCTGAAACCTTTTCTGTCGGTTGGTTCTCGACTTTTGTTTCTACAGTTTCTAATATTTTTTCTCCTGAATCAGCAATTTTTTCAACTGTCTCTGTGGATGCTATTGTAGTCTTTTCTGTTGACTCTGTAGATTTATCTGTGACTTCCTCAATGGTTTTTGTATCTTTTTCCGAAACATTATCTATTTCCGGTAGCTTTTCTTTTGATTCAGATATTTTTTCTATTGTTTTAGTTGTATTTTCTTCTGTTTTAGTTGTATTTTCTTCTGTTTTAGTTGAATTTTCTTCTGTTTCTAAGGAATTTTCGATAAATTGTGACTTTGTATTTATTGTTTCTTCTATGTCCGTGGCCACTTTATCAGTTTCAACTGTGGATACTATTTCCGAAGATGCTACTGAAGGGGAAAGTTCACCACTAATATAGCCTGTGTCTGTATAAATAGACTCTTTAGATTCATCGCACTCAGGAGTCTTCAATAACTCACTAGGACTAGATACATCGCACTCGGGAGTCTTCAATAACTCACTAGGACTATCAGTTGATACATTTTCCTCAGGATTATCTTGACATATGTCCTTCTCTGCCTCTTGGTCAATTTCGTCAGATTCATTATTAAAGCATTTGTTTTCGATGACTGTGTGATTACTATCCATACTGGCATCTAAATCATGTTGTGATGTATTGAGATCAGTTTGTTCATCAGTTAAATTCTCTATTAAATCTATGTCAGCTGTTACTTCGTCCGATACTGTTGTATCACTCTTTATGTAAGTAATAAAATCTTTTCCGTCAACTAGTAGTTTAACCAGTATAGGTTCTTTAGTGGTATCTAAAAATTCAATTTGGAATGTTGTATCTTCTATAGTGAGCTCGTCAAGTTTATTTTTGCCAATTTCATTCAATGAATGGTCACCAAATGTCCCAGCTAGCCTGCAACATTTAGCCAATGGCTCAATCATAGCAAGATCTTCTGGTAATTGTCTGAATTCTTCGCATTTAGCTTTATTACCGTAGTCTATAAACTGCACATGGTTGCCTATGTCACAAAATTCTAAAATCTTTGCTCTGTACCATTGCTGGTCTTCTGACCAAAATGCAGCACAAATTGACCCTACTTTAAGTTCTGCAGCTGTCTCAAATTCAGGACTAGAGTTCATTTTTTCCGTTACTTTATCAAGATCTGATGTCGAGTCTTCTAATTGTACGTAGAACTCTTCAAGACTGTTGACGAAGCAGATTTTTCCATTGCTAAGTAAGTCCTGTCCAACTGGAGTCGGTCGTTCATTTGGCAACTCTTCACAGAGCGCTACGAGCTCCTCTGTGACAGATTTACCCTCAAGGTACAACTCCACGATAGAAATATCACCGGACGCAATAAATTGTACATTAAATATCGTAGCTCCTTCTGCAGCTAACTCATTAAATCTTATCTCAGATTTACGTGACCACTTAATATCTCGGGGTTTTTGTAATGCGCACTTCCTTGAAAGAGCAGGTTTCATTTTTAATTCTTCAGGAAGACTACGTAATTCGTTAGCAATTGATGCATTTCCATAATCCATAAATAATACTTCAGTTCCTTCGGATCCATCGACAATTACTTGAGCTCTATACCATGCACCATCTTCTGGATATTTAGCTGCACAAATAACACCTTCCTCTTTTTCTATTAATTCTGGGAAGTTTTCGGCATCAACCATAGCGCCTTCCATAGCTTGTAACTCGGGGGCAGCAGTTTCTAACTGAATCCAGAATTCAGACGGAGAGTTAACATGACTAGCAAAGCAGGATGGTAAATCTCCACAGTCATTGTCTTCAGATCTTATCGCATGACCTTCAGATACCAATTTATCCGTTATGTTTTGACCACTAACGAAAATATCTACGTAAGTCGTAACATCTTTTAATACAATCAAAGCGTCAACTGGTGCTGATATATCACCAACTAGTTGAGTAAAGTAATCAGAAGCGGGTTCGGACCACTCACCAGTGCCAGTTGGTACAGCATTTACACTAGATTTCACAGCATAGCGTTCTATTTCCTTTAAATGATCTGGTAAAGCTTTTATTAAACCTGGTTGATTATCAAGTACATCAGTATTGCCATAGTCGATAAAACGGACTGTCGTTATATCGGAATCCGAGTCAAGAATTTCGGCTCGGTACCATTGGTCATCTGCTAAATACTTGGCGATACAAAGTGTACCAAGTTCACGATTTTCGATGTCAGTGTAAGTATCTGCATTGGCTTGCAGCTCTGATTGTATCTCTTCAATCTTATCGATTTTGTCTAACATTTGTAGCCAGAAATGACCAGGTGTGTCAATATGGCTGATATAAACCTGAGTGCAGCCTTCAGGCAATGAAATAGGCTCAGCCGATGGAGCTTCAACTTTTTCTTCTTCCTCTGCAGATGTTACTCGAGGTGTGGCATATTTGTCGTTGACTAATTTCATAGCTAAGTCCACACCGTCTAAATGTAAACTTGCAAGCCAGCCATCTGAACCAAAGGCCAATGTTACTTGGACTTCCTTTTCATCAGTCCATTCTTTTAATTTGGCAAGTGCATCTTCTTGCAAGGCTATTAGTCCTAAGCTGGCTACCAAAGCCAATACACAAGGTTCATAGAACTTAGGGTCAAGTTTTTTAATGGACTCCTTGGCGACAAGTTCTGTGTTACCATAATCGGGAAACTGGACTTTGGCTTGAGATTCTTCAACATTAATTATTGTCGCGCGGTACCAATTGCCATCATTTGACTTTGCTACACACATACCGTCAACTTCGTAAGAACACAGATCTTCCGGGGTGCCTATAAAAAAGAACTCTGTAATTATTGGGCACAGGAAAAGTATATGAATTATGTATATTAATATTTTTATCTGTATTTTATATTTTTATCATTATTATAGCTTTCCCGCAAGCTGTGAGAATTATTGACAAAGGATAAAAGTAAGAGTATCGGGTAAGCGCGCACTAGTTGACTGATGAGCTGTTAGAGTTGACAGTCAGAAGTTATTCGAAGATATCATAAGTTACACATTACTGCATCACATGTATATCAGTATTTTACGAATCTCACCTTCTTCATAAAACTTGTACAGTTCATCAAGTAATTGGGCGATTCGATCGCCATCTCTAGACTTTTGTAAGTAGAACTCGTTGAGATTTTCCACGTGTGATATGTAACACATCCCGAAGTTGTAGTTAAATACTGCTCTCATGCAAAGTGGCACGACTTCATCGTAAGCACCTTCATCCGGCTCGAAAATTGCGATCTTTTGACCTGTCTCTGCTTGGTAGAGTGTGGACACCAAGCTGAGGAGAATTAAAGTTTGTTAATACAATCACAATATGAGAGTAGCACAGTTTAGGCGGATGACATTGATATTTTGTAACCAAATATTTCAAGATGAAAAAAAGGTTTCATTAAGATCTTTATGAACTATGGTTCTTATATACATGGCATATTTTATTACTTTTGCATAACATCATTTGCTTAAAGCAAATGATGTTATGCAATCATAACATATATGATGTTATGTATCTATCATACACACTCACAAACTTTCGCCTTTATATATTAGTGTGATGTGATTACATTTTCTGTACAAGCCACAGAACATTCAAAATTGATTAAACTGAATAAAAATATGACTTAGTGTGAGTTTATTTGAAATAAGATTATAATGACGTGAAATAAACTCAAAATGGGATCTAAGTAAATAAAAAGATGAAGTTTAACAATATATAACTTTTGTGTCTCAATTCCTTAAATAAGTTTGACCTCTAATGTTCGATACTACAGACTAAAGTTACTCACTGCCACCACCTGCATCAAAATATTGTTTTCAATCAGTGTTTATGACATTTCAGTTTAGAAAGCAAGTTAAATAATTTAAGCAGTTTAATATTAAAAAAAAATCTCGCTTGCTTGAATATTTTATAAAATTTACTCAATATTTACCTTATTCCTTCTACTTCGTTGATATAGATAATGACGTTTTTGCCTATGAGTTTTTCTTTCAGCTCGTCAAGGGACATTAAAGTTTTGGATTCAGCCGTGTAATTGTTCAGGCAACATTCTAGTGACTGGTAGTAGTATACACTCAACTCAGTGGGTAGAATCATGAGCTGAAATTATAAAAGAGGTTTACATCAAATTATACAATAACTAGCTGTTGCCCGCGGCTCCGCCAGCGTGTATGTCGGTTATCGCTGATGTATAAGCTATTATTACTGTAAAGTTTCATCCAAATCCGTTCAGTAGTTTTTGCGTGAAGAAGTAACAAAAATACACACAAACTTTCGCCTGTATATATTAGTGTGATAATAACCTCACACTCTCAAACACATTGACCTCTTACTAGGCAAAAGTGTGTAACTATGGTATTTATTAAATTATTATTATTAACTAGTTGTTGCCCGCGGCTCCTCCCGCGTATATGACGGTTATCGCGGCAAATAGTAGCCTATGTGTTATTCTGATGTATTAGCTATATTACTTTAAAGTTTAATCCAAATCTGTTCAGTAGTTTTTGCGTGAAAGAGTAACAAACATACACACTCACAAACTTTCGCCTTTATATATTAGTGTGATGTGATTACTTACATTTTCCAAAGTTGTAACAACTGAGTTTCCATAGTCAGGTAATGTTGCCTTGATATTAGCTACATCAGAGACATCTTCCAGTATCGCGCGGTAAACTTTACCGTCATGCTTCAATGTGCAGTGGATACCTTCAGCCAGGGTGTCTGCGCTTAGCGGAGTGAGCTGTGGAAAATCATAATTATGTTTCAGTTATTTAGTTATCTACTGTAGTATCAATTAAGCTTAAATCAGAAGCACTTTTTTTCAGTGACTAAAGGGTCTGTTAAAGGAGATAATTGTATGTTTTGATACCAGTTTGCAGCTACATAAATGTACTATTTAAATGTCAGACTAAAAAACGTTGTAGCAGGGCCGTGCTGTGTTATGTTAGCACCTACAATAACATCTGAGTAATTTTATTGCATTTTTTTACAAAAAGTGTCTTGCTTTGCTAGTATAGAATTATGACACTTATTAATTAAACTTAGGAATGGAGAAATCTTACGAATATCGTGCTGTTTTTTTACGATAGAATTGAAAGTATTTTCTTAAAAAAAAATACACATTGCATTATGAAATACGAAGTCTTATTTTAAAACATTTAAAATAATTTGAATTGCAAATAGTAGAGCATCTACATATAAAAGTAAGTCAACTAACTTTACTGGGGTCGTAGTTGGCGATGGCATTCTCTACAAGAATTGCTTTGTCCAAGTCCAATTGAACGTGGAACTTTTCAAATGACTCAATGTGGGTCACTCGGCACAGTATCTGCTGACCAACGATGATCGTTAGATCTATCGCTTCATCTGCAAAAAGAAAATTACATTTATTAGCAAAATAAGTTAACTGCCTCGTTGGTCTCGCGGTTAGTGTGTGCGATTGCTGATCATGGGGTCTCGGGTTCGATTCCCGAGTCGGACCAAATGTTTGTATGATCTATAAATATTTTTTTCGGAATTTGGGTGTTTTCTATGTATAATATGTATGTATTTACAAAAAAAAAAGTATTTGTATCAGTTGTGTAGTACCCATAACACAAGCTCTGCTTAGCTTGGGACTAGATTGCGTTGGGTAAAAAAAAAGTATTATGTTTAAGCAGCATTTTTTTAAATATTTTTTAGAGTTTGAACCAATTGGTTAGGTAGAATGTACCTAACCAATTATAGTTTAGAACTTTAGTTTGGGAGGTAGTGTACTACCTAAACATTTTGATGTAAAAAATATAGAAACGAAAAAAGTTGTGTAGTTCTCTTAAGGCGTTTCCACCGAAATTTGACAACACAAAAAAAGGTTGACAACACAAAAGTTTCTAACTTTTGTTCGGTGGAGACTCGGCTTTACAGAAACTTTTATCACCAAGACATGTTGACAAGTTTTGTTCTGTGGAGACTCGGCTTTACGTTTACTGTTTTCTATGTTTGCATTACAGAAAAATTACTCTTTTAAATGGTAAACCTTGGCAACAAAGTAGACGAGTTATTCTCATTTTATAAACAACTAGCTGAACCACGCGGTGTTATCCTAAGTGTGAGCTAAGCTAGTCTAAAAAAGTAGCCTAAGATACTCCTTATATTATCAGCTACCTATCAGTGAAAGTCCCGTCAAAATCGGTCCAGCCGTTCCAAAGATTAACCGGAACACACAGACAAAATTTAAAAAAATGATATTTTGGTATATGTACCGTGAATACATACATACGCAGTTAGTAAAAAGCGGTTATTTTAATATTACAAACAGACACTCCAATTTTATTTATTTGTATGTACCTATAGATTAAGATGTTTTTACCTTTCAATGTCACAGATGTCTGATGTTCAGATAACTGAGCGAGCTGCTTCTCAACCAACGTATCAGCAACACTGACCCCATTATTCCATAATGACACCTTGTATTGATCTTCAACATTTTCTTGGAACACACACTGGTACCGAGGGGCATTGAAACATAAGTCTATTTCAGGATCTGCCTTCCATTCACCATCTACAGGTTTTACTCCCGACAATGAACAATTTATAGCCATCTTAGGCAGTTCCATAAGCTGTTTATCGATCTGCCAAATATCTTTGGCGTCTACAAGCTGCTTGTTTCCAAAGTCAACGTATCGTACAATGAATTTCGAGAAAGGTTGAACGGATACTATGGTCGCGCGGTATAACACCCCGTCTACTGGGTAACGCGCAAGTACTGAACCACCTACGGGGACTTCTCCGCTGTAAGACTTCACACCTTTGTAGAGTTCCGGTATTTTGTGCATCATCTCCAGGAATTTCGGCTGAAGAGACATTACTTGTGTAAAGAAACTTTCTGGAGATATTATCCACGTAACGGATACCTCGTGTTGTGTACCAATTTCGATAACAGGTTCCGAGAACGGGGTATCCAGGGGAAGTGGTTCGGATAATTCCTTATATTGAACTTGGGTGAATTTGCTCCTCGGTTTGTAGGGAGGAGCGCGGCCCGAGCGCTCTCCTCTGCTATCTTGGGACTTGAAGCTTTTTTCTGAGCGTTTGTCATCGAAAGTTCTTTCAGCTCGTTCTCTTGGAGTGAAGTTGCTACGAGGTGGTCTGTCGCTTCTGTCGTTACGGAAATCGCGTTTTTGATTCCAATCTTTCTTGTCTCCTCGGTTATCGCGCCTGTCCCCACGATTATCGCGGTTCTCTCGAGTGTCACGGTTCTCTCGAGTGTCACGGTTTTCTCGATTGTCACGGTTCTCTCGATTGTCACGGTTATCGCGGCGGTCGAAACGATCTCGGCCGGTTTTGTTTCCCCAGTCGTCAGACCTTTTTTCTTCCTTGTCATCTTGATCGTTGTTATACCTATCTCTGCAAAATCAGGATAACTTATTTTAATAAGTGAACTTTTTTATATTTTGAAGACAATACATTAAAATCATTAAAATTACTTTATTCACATGTGATGATAAATGTGTATTTTAATAGGCTTTGTTACATTGTGTAGTTACATTTTACACCACACCAAGCTATCAGATTAATTGAATGAAACAGTGGTAAGTGTAGTAGTGCTGGAGTGAGAACGTATAGTATCAGAGACAAACACGGTGCAATGGAATGCCTACACAAGCTGCTAATATGCAACATATTAAAAACAATGTGCAGGGTAAACCAAGCATAAGCAAATAGAGCGGAACAACGAGGACGGCGAGTCAACCTTAAATGCTTTACTTCAATACTGAATGAAGAAATATTAATTTTGTTCATTATTTGGTATCGGACTTAATTAAACCAAGGTTCTTTGAAATAAAAAAGGTAGGTAACGTACAAATTAGTATACATTAATTATTTCTATTATAGATTCGAAATATATTATTATTACATAGTATAATAACCGTGGGAGAGCCACGCTTCGGCATGAATGGGCCGGCTCGACCGGAGTGATACCACGGCCTCACAGAAAACCGGTGTGAAATAGCGGTTGCGCTTTGTTTCACCGAGTGAGTGAGGATACCGGAGGCCCATATCCCAACCCCTCCCCACATCAGTTTTTCCCATCCCTAAAGGCCGGCAACGCACTTGTGACGCCTCAGGTTTTGCAGATGTCCATGGGCGGCGGTAATCACTTACGATCAGGTGATACGTATGCTCGTTTGCGCCCTATTCCATAAAAAAAAAACTTACTTTTTTTTATATTTGAGCCTGCCAAAGTGACTCTGCTCTGCCTGATGAAAAGCATGAACGGAATCCAAGTAATCTATCATTTATTTGAGAGATGGTTAGAAACATATATGTATACTGATCCGGCAAACGTTATTTTGCCATAAAAAAATTGGCTATAAAAAATAGATATTGGTCGATTTTCAGACCCACCCGATATGCACACCAAATTTCATAAAAATCGGTCCGCCGTTTCAGAGGAGTATGGTAACTAACATTGTGACTATATAAGATTGATTCGCCATATGTCGTGGTTCCAAGTACAATACGCAAACAAGCCTATTTCCTTCTTCTCATTACTTGAACCTAAATCGTCAAAATATAGGAATGTGCAACGACAATCAATGAATCCATAAAGCATTATAGTTGACTAGACACAAAGCAAACGACGTTTGAAACAGGCGTGTGATGTTTGCACTATTTACACCACGGTACCGTTTTAGCCGATCCTGTATGGACCCGCCTTTAGAGTTCTGTGCGTCGATAGACGCTGCCTCTGCCGCTTGCCTTAACCTTTTGCCGACCCCACTGACATCTTTCTTCCAATTAGGCTTTTGTCCAGCCTTATCATGTTGTTGTTGCTGTTCCCTAGGTTTTTTTCTGTCAAACCAGTTAATCCATTATGAAAGAAATACTGAGGTCCTACTAACTTTTAAACTTTCGCGTTCCATGATATAATAATTATTTTACGGGAGTTAACGCGAACACTTATTTAAGGTCTGAAGTAATAAAAATGTAAGGTCTGAAATCGCGCGCAGTCAGCCAGTGACCACGGCCAGTGCAACCTGGTCGAAACGTCAGACAAATCAGAGGTATGTAATACCTTAAATAAGTGTTCGCATTAATTCCTGTAAAATAATTATTAAATCCTGAGGTATTTTAACGCATCGGTGAAAGTAGCACTTATGAATAATAAATACGCAAAATTTTACGACTGGGCTGGGTTACGTTATACGTTGCTGCGAAATGGTATTATTACTTAAATAAAAATACTTGGCAATTTTTTCTAGAATCGTCGTTTATAGAATACTGCTCAAATGAGTAAAACGAAATCATAAAAAAAGTAATGAAATTGTTGCCAGGCAGTGACATCGGATTAGTTACTGCATAATAAAGAGGCAAAAAATCTTGATACAAATCAAAAAGAATCTGAATTTTATGTAACAATGTTTAAATTGCATTTAATACAAATAAATTGAAAAGTAAATTGTGTAACAAATGTTCAACGAAGCAATGTAGAGCGGATAACACTGTGAAATAACAGTTTTTAACTTAATATAAATTATATAATTAATAACTTCAATATATTACTACAATATAGTAACAAATTCAATCATTAGTGATAATGATAATGCAAAACACTTTAGGTGACCTTAAAGCATACTTAGCTGGTAAACCGAATAGGGTGTGTACGAAATGGCTGACTTTTCATGTGATTTTCAACCTAATATGTAAAATTATTAATCTATAGTAGAAATGTACTGAATGTACACATACCTGTCTCTAGGTCCCTCTCTATTATCTCTGTAGCTGTTTTGCCTGGGTTGGAAAGCTGGCTGTGGGGTTTCCTCCCACTCATCGTCACCGCCTTGAGAAGATGGTGCTGGGGGATTGTTCTCACGAGGTCTTGGAGGTCCACCACGTCTGTCGAAATAATTTACAATATCAGTATGGCGTAGTTTATCCCGGATAAATGGTACTCATAGACAATGGTCCGCAATGTATTCATATCCGCTATAACTAGCTTACTATACGAACCATGCATCAATGTCGTAGTGGTTTGAATGGACTCCTCGCCGTTTTCTATTGAACCTAGTGTTGTGGATTCGATCCACATATGTGACTTGACTTGACTGATGTGTAATCCACAAACTGATCGACTCTGGCTGGTCTTTGTTATTGCACACAGGTTTTCCTAAATTGGAAAAACCTTGCTATCTTAAAAGTTAACATCTAATATAAAAACATTTCCATAGTGATAGTTGTTACATTTATCAAACAAGATAAACGATTGCCTACATGCAAAATCAATAATGTTAATACGCTTTGTAAAATATCTATCCGTATTATAAAACATTTGTCATGTTTGTGCACTCTTAGAGTGCACAATCCAATTAATCATAAAATTAATACAATACAGTAAGTGGTCAAGATTCAATTTTTGGGGTAAGCAAAAAATATGCACCGACAGTAGTTGCGTAATAAATAATTATTATTTTCAGTTTATACTATTACATTTGCTTTGAATAACACATTGCTCAATATTTTTCGTATATTTTATGCGTGAACTAACGAAAACGAGGTTGAAACCAGTGAATATTGGAATCTAGTTCTTTTGTTCACATTTAAACGAGGTTGTACAATATTGGCGATTTCTTTATTTTACTATCTCCCACACAACGCATTCAATTCTGGTCTGAAGTATTTTGATATAGGAATTTTATGCAAATAGTTTCGTCATTTGAATGTGAATGGCTGCAATCCAACTACGTATTTATTGCTTGCTTCAATATATTCTTTTGAATCATTGTAGTTGTCGGCTATAATTGCCGGCAAAGTTAACAACATCAATAAGTATTTTAGTGCCGTTTTCTCTTTGAGCGCGCAATAGCCTTACTTTACGATTCAGAACAATGCCAGTTACGGATGATTAGCAAAAAGTATTAACACGCAAGTATCTGAAATACATAGCTGTCCGGAAATTAAAACTGCATTTATATAACGGTAGGAGGCCAGATGATTTATCGTGATCATTAAATAAATAAATATTTTCGGACATCTAACACACAACGCCATTAAGACTTAAGTGGGTAGTCAACCAAAACATAAGTAAAATTTTTGATCTGCATAATAAATTAGTTTTAAAATAAACTTAATACATATTTGTGGACTTACATGTCACTAATGGTGTGCTAAACCATCCAGCTGCCGGATCCTATAAAATTCCTCCTAGCAAATCGACCACTTTATATTTTCCATCACTTTACTTCTTGCTACACTATGACCACTGCGCAGGCTACTCTTAACACCTTAACAAGCACCTTCAATAAGAGGATGGAGGACTTCGAAGCCCAACTCACAAGATCATCTGCCTCCTCGGTAAGTCTGGCCAGTTTATCTACCGACTTTGCCGCATTTAGAGCCTTTGTGACCCAGGCCCTACAACTGCTACAGGGCCAAGTTGAGGCTCTGTCCCACACCATGGATAGAATTGAAATGCAGGGGCGACGGAAGATTTTGCTCCTGCATGGTGTTGAGGAGACTAAGGATGAAAATGTTGCCGACACTGCTGTAGAAACACTTTCACACCACTTCGATGGCCGGGACCTCACCACGAACGACATCAAGCGCTGTCAAAGGCTGGGCCGAGCCACTTCTCCCAAAAAAAACAGACCCATACTGATCAAGTTTGCTGATGTAACCATTCGGGATGGATTGTGGTTTGGCAAAACCAAGCTAAAGGGCTCTGGTATCACGCTATCGGAGTTCTTGACCAAGCCTCGACATGAGCTATTCATGTCGGCCCGTGAGAGGGCGGGGATTGCGAGGTGCTGGACTAAAGAGGGCATCGTGTACGTTTTGGCCCCGGATGATGCGCGTTATCGCGTGACGTCTTTAGCTGAGCTCGACAAGGTTCTCGCCATTCCACCGAAACCATCCATCGCAGTCCCTAAAGCCACAGGGACAAAGCCAAAGCGTACAACTGCCGCAAAAAGTAGGTAATACACCTACTTAACTCACATGCAGTTATTAGTGAAGGTACCGCTCCACATTGCAATTCGCAGCATTCGTGGGCATTTTGTTTACATTTACATTTGATACTATACCTTCATAAAGTTAATTAATAGTAATAACCCACTTTTTCTCACAAACATACAGTCATCAACCATTGTATTGTAAACAAGATGTGACACATGTCACACATGCGTTTCGTTGTCACACTCTAAATGTCTGGATCCAAGGCTTTTAAACTTAAGTGCCTTGACTAAAGTGAGCCTTTTCAATTTACGTTTTTTTTCTCTCTTGTTGTTGTTCAATTTTATTTTATTCTTTAATTGTTGATTTTCTTTTTGTTTTTTTTTTATTTAAACTGCTAGGTTAAATTACTGGTTATTTTGTAACTAGCAACCGGCAGATGGAGCTAATGCCAACTGATATATATTTTTGTTTTTATTTAACTGCTACAAATTATTCTACCCTATTACTATTTTATACTATTTTATTTACTACCGTTCTCATCTTATTTTATTTCTTCTTTTTTGCAATAGGTATCATTATTATTACTTGTCAAACCTTCGACCTGTACCGAAAGTATGTCGTCATGTTACAACAGTGACGATAGCGACGACTTTTTGTCAGCGTGCAGTACTTTCAGCTCCCAGAGGGACCCAACTATCCCTGAGACTCTCTCTTCTCAGTTCTCTGACGTCCCCAGAAATCTCAATCTTGTGCACATTAATGCACAAAGTATTCCGGCTCACTTTCCCGAAATGCTGGCTTCTTTTGACTGTACGAACCTACACGCTATCCTTGTTTCTGAATCGTGGCTTAAGCCCTGCTTACCATCTTCTGCATATTCACTTCCTGGATTCAACCTCATCAGGAATGATCGCGCTGTGGGCGGTGGCGGTGGTGTTGCAATCTATCTACGTTCTCAGATTCCTTACACTGTTATTAGTTTGTCGCCGCAGCCCCCCCCCACCTAATGCGGGTGAACACCTTTTCCTGGAAGTTGAACTCCTTCATTTTAAAATTCTTCTCGGTGTCTTCTACTGCCCCTCCTTACGCATTGACTTCTTCTCAACATTTGAACTTCTCTTAGAACAATTCACTCCCTCGTACGGTCATACCATAATCATGGGTGACTTCAATACCTGCCTCCTTAAAAATGACACTCGTTCTACTACTCTCCGATCCATCGCCCAATCCTGCAATTTGTCTATTCTTCCTTCCAACGCAACACACTTTTTCCCACACTCTGCTCCTTCTCTTCTGGACCTTATCCTTGTTTCCTCCTCTAATCTCGCAGTTAAGCACGGACAGTGCTCAGCTGACGAGTTCTCCTACCATGATTTACTATACCTATCCTACCGTATCCGTCCTCTTAAACCTAAATCCAAGTCTATTCTGCAGCGGAACTTCAAGGCTATGAACATTGATACCTTAAAAAGTGATGCCAATAACACTGACTGGACATCTCTCTACAGTGCAGATAGCATCGACGAGAAAGTAAATTTTTTCAACGCCGAAATACTGTCTCTTTATGACAAACACGCGCCACTTCAAGAAATGAAAGTCAAACGTGTCCCATCACCATGGTTAACTGCAGACATCAAAACGCTAATCCATAAGAAAGCACTCGCTAAATCTAGATTTAAAAAGAACCCCAGCGAAACTAACCGGGAAAAATATGTGTCTATTAGGAATCAATGCAGCAAGGTGTGTAGGAATGCACAACGCCGATACATTCACAACTCTGTTGAAAATGGAGATCCAGCTCAAGTTTGGAAATTTTTAAAGTCACTGGGAGTAGGCAAATCTGTTCATGACTCTTCTCCTAAAATTATAGACTTAAGTTTACTTAATCAACACTTCTCTGCTTCAACAAACTTTAGTAAAATAACAAAAGATGCTACTCTGAAACATCTAACTTCAGCCCCATCTCCTGACTGTTCTCCCTTTTTCTTTAGTCAATTTACTGGTTGTGATGTTAAGAAGAGCATAATTTCTATTACTTCGAATGCAGTGGGCTCTGATTGTTTAAGTCGTAACATGATCCTCCCAATCCTGGATGAAATTCTTCCTGCCATCTGTCACATACTAAATTTTTCAATCTCCTTTAACGTTTTCCCAAGGGTCTGGAAGGATTCAAATATTATTCCGATCCCTAAAAAGAAGAACCCCGGATCCTTTGCCGATTACCGCCCCATTTCTATCCTCCCCTTCCTTTCCAAGGTCCTCGAGCGCTTAATTCACACTCAATTTTCGAATTTCCTTTCCACAAACCTGCTTTTAAATCCTCTCCAGTCCGGTTTTCGACCCGGCCATAGCACCACCACTACTCTAGTTCACATTACGGAGAACATCAGATCCGCTATGGAAAACGGTGAACTCACAGTCCTTACACTTCTAGACTTCAGTAATGCCTTTAACACCGTCGACTTCGACATACTGCTATGTATATTACGCTCTCTTAACATATCTCCAACTGCGATTGACTGGTTTCACAACTACCTGTTTGGTCGCCGGCAGCGCATTAGCATTGACAACACTGTCTCTTCTTGGTGTAGCACTTACATTGGCGTACCTCAGGGCGGCGTGCTATCTCCATTACTTTTCTCCGTTTTTATCAACACCATCACTAATAATTTAACTTCGTCCTACCACCTTTACGCGGATGATCTCCAGATCTATACCACGGCACCACCGGCTTATCTGGCTGCTGCAGTTAACACTACAAATAGCGACTTGGAAAAAATCTGTAAGTGGAGCACTTCCCACGGTCTGAAGATAAACCCAACCAAGACTCAGGTCATAGTCGTTGGAAGTTCAAGAATGTTATCCAAGATTGATTGGACTTCACTGCCTCAGGTCTCTTGCGACGGCACACCTATCCCGTATAGTGACAAGGTAAAGAACCTGGGAATCTATATCGACAGTACCTTTTCCTGGGGTCCTCAGCTGCAGGAGCTGAGTCGCAAAATGTTTGCCGCTGCAGGGTCCTTGCGCAGACTACGCAACTTTCTACCTACCTCTACCAAGATTGCTCTTACACATTCCCTTCTTTTCCCTATCCTTGATTATGCTGATGCCAGTTATTTAGATCTTAATGAAGACCAATTAAATAAGCTTGAAAGACTCCAAAACCTCTGTATAAGATTCATATTCGGTTTACGAAAATATGATCATGTCTCCTATTATCGTAAAAAGCTTAAGTGGTTACCCATCCGCCTTCGCCGGAATGCACACGTCCTTTCTCTTCTGTATAACATTCTCTTTAATCCTCTTACCCCACGCTACCTCAAATCAAGGTTCACTTTCTTACACGACACACATCCCAAATTACTGAGGTCATCAGAGAACCTGAAACTGAAAATGCCTGGTCATTCTACTAAATTTCTCGACCACTCCTTCTGTGTCCAAGCAGTTCGGTTGTGGAATGCCTTACCAGTCGCAATTAGACGTGCACAAACACTAACTGCATTCAAGAGACTTGTAAAGGAGCATTATCTGGGAGACATCAATACCCCTTAACCTGCTATTTTTTTTATTTATTTTTTGTCAATTGGGTCACACAGTCACACTACTACATGTATATATGTAATTAACTGTATATTTATCTTATTCCTTGTTTGTATCTATTTCATAAACCACACTATGTATTACTATAACGGTATATATAATTATTACTTTATTTATTTTTTCGTCTTATCTAGTTTTACACCAGACACTACCCTACACTATCTCATAATCCTGTTTTTCTCTCCATCCAATGGTTGCCTGTAAGAGATTGCCTCCGGGCGATAAGGCCGCCAATTGTACTTCTCTAATTTTAAACTTACCTTTGGATGCATCTGGTGTACAATAAAGAGATTTATTATTATTATTATTAACGCCATCTAGGCCAAAGCTAAGCAGAGCTTGTGTTATGGGTACTAGACAACTGATATAAATACATATATATTATACATAGAAAACATCCAAACTCCGAAACAAATATTTGTAGATCGTACAAACATTTGGTCCGACCCGGGAATCGAACCCGAGACCTCATGATCAGCAATCGCACACGCCAACCGCGAGACCAACGAGGCAGTCATTAACAGCGTTAAGTAGTTCACTGCTGGACATAGGTGTCTCCTTAGAAATAAGGTATTGGCGTACTATGCCACACTGGCCAGACGGTTTGGTACAGGATTTATTAATTCAAGTTTTACTTCTGTTTTCAGTGCTTATGTCCCGTGTAGTCAACTTTTACGAGGCGCATGGAATTAATAAAGGGACACATGGACACTATGTATTCGTAATCTATTACTACACAGGACATCATTACAGGTAGTAGAGCCACACTGATTTCAGCACTAGTGCTTGTTCACGTTGGAACGCGCCCGCAACCGCCGCCGCGCCCGCGCGTTCCAACGTGAACAAGCACTTAACGGGCCGGCTCGACCGGGGCGGTACTACCCTCGCACAGAAGATCAACGTAAAATGACAGCGTTCTTACCTACTGTCGTGTTTCGTTTAGTGAGTGCGAGACCGGAGGCCCAATGATGCAGAAGCATCACTAGGCCGCCATGGTGAGGGTCACCATGCTGCATTGTCTGCACAAGCAATGAGTATGGTGACCACCACTCTTGGATTCTGCTTAGGCTTTCCATCAGGCAGAGTAGTCATTTTGGCAGGGCCATACATAAAAAAACACAATGCGAACTGTGCTTTCAAAACACTTATAATAAATGAGTTTAAGCGTGGTGATCTATAGCCTACCTCGATAAATGGGCTATCTAACACTGAAATATTTTTTCAAATCGGACGTTCAAACGGCGTTCAAATATATTAGTATAGAAGTATAGATCAGTAATACCTAATCAATCAAACAGTATTTGCGGTTACTCTATTGCGAAATGTTGTATCTAGTGTAATTTAACTGACTAATATATTTAACTGCACATAAGTTTCTCTCAACAGTCATGACGAATAAATTGTAACTGTAAAATTAAAACAAAGAATTCTCATGACAACAGTTAAGTACCACTAACTGCCAATTTGAGACTTTGCAGTTTTTTTTTTTTGTAACTCTCTCATCCTCCTACAATCTGTCTATTTTGACATTTAGTTGGACTTTATGAATTTACATGGGCGTGCTTGGTTCCAAATCCAATGATTTGGCCAAATTTTGTGTTTCATCTACTTTTTTATTAGATCTTGGGGCGCACGTCTCTTAAATCTTTTGAAAGTAGCGCCGGATTCATTCTCCATTAGGTTCTTTGCAAGTTGGTTTGGATGGTTTTGCATACGCTTGTGACAGCTTTGTAATGTACCATGGGGCGTTGGTAATCATGCGAAGAATTCTGGACTGAAACCGTTGCAGTATTTCTAGGTTTTGAGTTTGAGGATGTTCCCCAGAGTTGCACTCCGTATGACCAAATTGGTTTAATTACCACTTGTAGAGCAAGAGCTTGTTTTCACAAGAAAGTTGAGTTGAGATCTTCGGTTCAAAAGCCAGTACATCTTTCTCACCTGTTGGCCAAGGGCTTTTCTTTTCGTGAAAATATGTTTTGTCCAAGTTAGTTGTCTGTCCAGATAACTTTGCAGATAAGACAATTTTTTTATTGATATATTAAATATAAAATTTTGCAATTTGATTATCTATATATATAAAAATAAATCGCCGACATGTATGTACGCGCATAACTTCCGATCGGCTGCATAAAATTAAATAGTTATTTTGTTATGTGTTCGTATTGTTAGGATAAGGTTTGTGTACAAGAATAAATAAAAAGATTTTAAAAAACAAGCTTTTACTGGAATGCCTCAAGACGAATCAAACGAGTCCAAACTCGATGATGTTGCGACGTTTCTTTACATAGTTCATATGGCTTCCAGGCTCCGGTCATTATATTATTATATGTCACGCTGTATACATATGCTTGCAAAATTTCAGCAATATCGGTTGAAGATTGAAGATATCTGCTTCAAAATTGATTTGCAAGATTCCATCCGAACATACAAGCATACATACATACAAACATTGCAAGTTAATAAAAAGATTGTAAAAATTAAAAGATAACGGGAAACGTATTTTTTTGTCCGCGGCTGTACACTGCCTGTGGGAAGCTGAGACAGATATGTAAATATGGCGGTACGAAGTTCGCAGGGACAGCTAGTAATGGATGTTGGCATTAAAAAGCTGTAAAAATGCATTTTAGTACGATGCAAACTTGGTAAATAGTAATTCACCAAGCCTCGTTGGTCTAGCGGTTAGCGTATGTGACTGACGATCAAGACGTCTCGAGTTCGCTTCTCGGGTCAGGTTTTGTTGTGTGTGTTGTTGGGTTTCTCCTAGAATAAATTCTTATACAGCGCGGAGTATAAGTTGGTGGTGTTGCACAATCGTGTCTCGGGACCCGGTTGTCATGAAGGCACATCTACGGTAATCGTTATTGGGAAATCAGTAACTAGTTCATCCTTCGAATTCAGCTCGGAAGGGTTGCGAAGGTAAAACCGATTAAATTTGTAGACGACCCCAAATAGTCTTGGGAATAATAAAGAAGTCTAGAACACAATCTGAATTTAAAAAAATGTGTACAGCCTAGACAAACAGTACAATATCATGTAATTCTGAATCAACTCAATGAATAACTGAATGAACGCGCTCTGTTTATCTCACTGTTAACTTTCACAAGTGCTGTCTGGTAACCAGCGTAAGGTTGAAAATCTTACAGTACCTTAACACGCATAAACAATTCAACTAATAAATACCGTTAGTACAGCCCGAAGCGGATGAAAATTAACTATAACTTTTAAGTACCCATTGTTATATATTTATTGTAACTAAAATGATGCTTAACAAAGGATTATTAGTTTAAGTAATTACTCATCTATTGAGTCTAATGAAGATATGCAATGCTTACAACAAACTAATGATCTCTGCTATCAAACATTAACTTGTAAAAACGTTATAAAAATGGCTGTAATTTAAATAAAAAGAATATAAAACTTACCTATCGCCCCTTTCGGATCTGCTGCCAAACTTGTCGCTATGTCTACCCGGTCCAGATCTTTCAAACGAGTTATCCTTGTTGTCTCTAAACACAAAACGTTTTCACATATTAAAATAATTATATAAATACTACACACACACACAATTAAACATTATTAATACATATAAACTAATAAATCAGAACTAAATAACACGTTTACCTATACATATCTGTAGCTAGACGGGTTCCGACTAAACTCGCGAGTTCAAGGAACGAAGATGAAGGTCACTACGTCCATGAGTCAGTTCTCTATTATTACTTTTTTGTTAGAAAATAAAAACTCCTGTTATGTACAACGTCAGAATGGTATCGCATGAAATTTCTATGCGCTGAAGTTGCCACATACGAAAGTTATGTGAATTAATTTTAGGCCTTAAAACACTGAGCCGTATATGTTTATGTGATTGTTGGTTTACATACTTTCGTTCATAATATAAAATAAGATTCAAATAGGTGGAAGACATTTAAAGCGAAATGCTTTTGATATTAGAAATTTTAAAAACACTAATCAAATCAAAATTTTGTATTAATTAATACATTATTATTTTATATTTACGATAATGTGCATGTCATTAAATTTAATAAATTTACATTATGATTCATTCGATCGATACCGATGACATAAAATAAATAATTTAAGTCATCGATATAGTTGCATTCTTAGGACATATATACCTATACGTCCATTGAAAATTACGTTATAGAGATTCCTCTAAACAACGATTATTGCTTTTGAGAAACATTTAAAAAATTATTCTATTAATTATGTAGGTACGTAAAAACAATATTAATGAAAGATTTAAGTTGCAGTTGTTGATTAGTATCATAAATCCTTGGGTGCATTTTTATCGAATTACAATGAAATTATACATTTATTAATGTGATGAAGCGCAAAGGAAGGTGAATAATTTAAATCGCAGGCACCGCTCGTGACCATGATCGAAGTCATTCGACCGAAACGCCGGGTATACAAGAGTGTAAAATGCGATTACAAACATTTTAGGTTAGTAAAATACCTGTTATTAATTTTTTTTTTTTTTTTTTTTTATGTTTGGCCTGCCAAAATGACTCTACTCTGCCTGATGAAAAGCATAAGCAGAATCCACGAGTGGTGGCCACCATACTCATTGCGAATACAACAATGCAGTATGGCGACCCACACTATGGCGGCCTAGTGATGCTTGTGCATCTTTTAGTCTAGTCAACAAGTATGGAACTTGTTGACTAGACTAATTGGGCCTCCGGTCTCGCACTCACCAACGAAACACGACAGCACAAACGCTGTCATTTTACGTTGATTTTCTGTGCGAGGGTAGTACCGCCCCGGTCGAGCCGGCCCGTTCGTGCTGAAATCAGCGTGGCTCTACTACCTACCATATAAACATGAACAAGCAATATGATGTCAGCTATACGTTAGCCTGCAATCACATACATAAATTACAAATTATAACGCTTGAAATTAGTCAAACGCTAAGTGAAATAGCAAAAAGTTGGCTCCGTCCACTAGGATCCCCTGCCTAGAGTGCTTAGATCCCCGGGGGATTCATATGGAATTTTCTTCCACACTGATCCCGTAGGGGATCTTTTTGGATTTAATTTCCATTTTGATCCCCCAGGATTTATTTGGAATTTTTCCTTTCATTTGGCTACCGTAGGTACATGCTACACACATAACATACGTACATGTTAACATTACCTTAAACATACACACATCTCACACACGGCCGACTGATCTCAAACTTGGCAGAGCCAGTACAAAGATAACCAGACTACTGATAAAAATACTTATTTATTTCTAAACACACACATATCTATACTAATATTATAAACGCGAAAGATTGTAAGTTTGGATGGATGGATGGATGCTGTTACTCTTTCACGCCAAAACTACTGAACGGATTTGGATGAAACTTTAGAGTAATATAGCTTATACATCAGAATAACACATTGGCTACTATTTGCCGCGATAACCAACATACACGCTGGCGGAGCCGCGGGCAACAACAAGTTATACATAAATTACATCCAGACAATGAACAAACGATAGTGTTTATCAAATATTTATTTGTACTGAGTTGAAATCGAACCTACTACCTCTGGCTTTGCAGTCACGATCACTGACCACTCTTAGGTCATATCAGGCCCGTCTTAAATATACTTGTAAAGACGTGAGGATATGTGTGTACCTAATAAAATTATCATTTAAGGCAGATGGCAAGCAGATGTTATCGAGCCTTATCTCTTATTCATTTGTAGAAGTTCTTTTGACATATATCAGTACTAGTTGTTGCCCGCGGCTCCGCCCGCGTGTCGGTCGGTTATCGCGGCAAATACTAGCCTATGTGTTATTCTGATGTATAAGCTATATTACTGTTAAGTTTCATCCAAATCCGTCCAGTAGTTTTGCGTGAAAGAGTAACAAACATCCATCCATCCCTAAAAACGTTCGCGTTTATAATATTAGTAGGATATTTTTAGGGTTCCGTACCACAAAAGGAAAAACGGTATTATTATTTATTTTGTTGTCCGTCTGTCTGTCTGTCAAGACCCTTTTTCTCAGGAACGCGTGGAGGTATCAAGCTGAAATTCATGTCAAATACTCAGGTCTACTGTCCCTTGGAGCTGTGAAAAAATCAAACTTCTAAGCCACCACAATCAAAAGATACAGCCGTTTATGCTACAAATTTTCAACACTCGCAAGATAATCAAAACCTACAGGGTACTTCTCGTGAACTCAGAATCTTGTTTGATACAAAGAAACGTCTTATAGCACAGATAAAGGAAAAATTGCGAAAAGCATAAATTTTGAGTTACATCATATAATTAGTGTCCGACCGAATGTTCGGTTTCGGTTTCGGTCGAGTTTTGGCAAAAAAACGAGTTTCGGTTATGTTTCGGTTTCGGCAGCAAACCTGCCGAAACTACGACCGAAACCGAAACTGCATTCGAGAGTTTGCGCGCTCGGGTGTGTTCGGCGCGGTAAATGACATCCAAGCGACGATGACATTTGGCCGCGTCCACGTGCGTAATCATGTCGTAACCTGTTTGTTTGCAGTGCATTTTGTTTGTTGTGAGTTTTCGTGTGATATGTTTTGAATTCGGTAAGTTTTATCATGTGATATAATTTATGAGTACCTCGAAAAGTAATTGAATATAACAAAGGAGTACCTAGATTATAGTAGAATCAAGTTTGCCATAAAAAAATAAAAATCTAAACATTTTGTGGTTAATTTAACTCTTTCGCTAATACTATGTGTAAACCAACATTAGTTAGGTACATGGTATTTACCATAGTGCATTAGTGGTGATAATATTATGGATTTAGAGTTTCGCGTTCAATTTAATAATTATTAAGTAGGTACCAATATAATAATTGTTTTTTTTTTACAAATTAACACTTATAATTAAACGAGTAGATACCTACTTGGTTATCCGTATAAAACTAATACTTATACTTATTTTATTTCTGTTTTTCAATTTAAAACCTTATCCATAACAGTTCACGAATATAAATAAATCATTTAAAATACATTGAGTACCTACTGATTAAACCTAATAGAGAACCATTCTTTTGTTGTAGTATTGAATCATCTATTATGAAAGAACAATGTCGTTAAAAAACAGCATTTGGCAATTTTTCGAGAAAAGTTCGTCTGATTCATCTAAAGCCAAGTGCAAACAGTGCAATAAATTATATTGTGTGATTGATTATGTGATTTAAAGAAAAAAAATTAAAACTAACTGATTATAATAAGTTTTCTTTAGTTTACTTCTGGCTAAATTGCAGAAGCTGGGCATACGAGGAAATGCACATAAAATTATTAAAGACTACCTACGCGACAGGAAACAACAAGTAAGAGTAGGTAACATCGACAGTGATGAGGATACTGCGTCCTACGGCGTTCCACAGGGAAGTATATTAGGCCCAACCCTTTTCCAGCTCTACATAAATGATCTCTGTCAATTCTCCCTCCGAAACACTAACATCTTCACATATGCGGATGACACGGCAGTATTTGTCTGGGGACCGGACTGGAACACCGTTAAGGAAAGAGCTGAGTATTCCTTGTCAAGAATTATGCACTGGCTTACTGACAACTTGCTGACGTTGAATCTCTCTAAAACACACTTTATCCCCTTCTCGATCACAAAAATCAACTCCCCACCACAAAACTACTCTATCACAGCCCATAGTTGCCTTTCACAGAACGCCTGCACGTGTCGACAAATTGCTCGAGCCGATCACGTTAAGTACCTGGGAGTATACATCGATAGTGGACTGAGATGGGACAGGCAGATAGACACAGTCACCTCCAGGGTAAGGAGGCTGATACACATATTTAAGTCACTAAGAGACTGTGCTCCACTAGAGAAATTGAACCTTGTCTACTTGGCTCTGTGTCAGTCCATTATCGAGTATTGTATTCCAGCTTGGGGTGGCGCCGGCAAGACCCTCCTTCTAGGTCTCGAAAGAGCACAAAGAGCCGTGCTCAAAGTAATGACTAGGAAGCCTCATCTATGCCCTACAAAAAAACTATACGCAGACTGCAAAGTGTTATCGGTTCGACAGTTGTTTGTGCTCAAATCTATCATGAGAAGACACCAAAGTGTCCCGCGCCCCGATCCAAGCAGACGTAGCAGGATGTCTGTATGTCCACGCTTTCATTGTAAGACATCCTTTGCCAGAAAACAATTTCATGCAACTAGTATAAAATTATACAACGACATAAACAAGAAACTCAACATCGTAGGACTAAACAGCCATAAACTTAAAACTACTCTCACAGACTGGCTTCTGAATATGGACTACGATGAAACTGAGAAACTACTGACATATATCACATAAACTTCACACATATACATCAACATCTACAAGTACATAAGACAACACAAAATACGAACTACATTTCACACTAACACCCCACACACACACCCACACACACCAGTACATATATTCACTAAACAACATACGGTCCACTTATGATCTTATTTTGCATATAGCCATGTGTATACAGAAAGAGTGTAATTGTAATTCAGATTCATTTAACATGACTGAAAACTGCCACCCAAAACACAAGTATCAGCTTAGTTTGGGAGACAGTGTCAGTACCTAAAGTGTAATACATTTACTTGTATCTAATTATAAGGCAACCTGTAAGTGTAAACTTTGCGACAATAAAGATTATTATTATTATTATATTTTCTCTGAAAACATGATCCTTATAAGAAAGTTTCGGTTTCGGCCGAAACTAGGATCGTTGCCGAAATTCGGTTTCGGTTTCGGTCGTAAAAACCAGTTTCGGTCGTAAAAACCAGTTTCGGTCGGACACTACATATAATATACCTACAGGTTTGTACGGACCCCTCGGTGCGCGAGTCCGACTCACACTTGGCCGGTTTTTTGGTTTCGCCGTAGTCAGGTAAACAAGGTTTGAATTGTCATCGTACTATGCAATGCTACAAACCGCTTTATTTTTAAGAAATTTTAAATAATCAATCGGTGTTTTAAATATAGCGGCGTTATAATGGGAAATCTACCAAATTTAATTAAGGCATTAAAAACATATCAAAAAACGCTATATTCTCAGGAGAAAGAGACGACTAAAGGAGAAACTACGCAGGTCAACATGACTGCAAAGAGAAGGAAAACTTAAAACAAACCCTATGCCAACCCGTTTGGCCAGCTTTGTGGAGTAGGTCAAAACCTCCTTTTTAGAGAGGCCTACGTAACTACGTACAGCAGTGGACTGTTAAAGGCTGTTGATGATGTACTTGCTTGCTCCACATTTATCCGAAATATTATTATTTAAAGTAAGCAAATAACCTTTCGTTTCCGTCGGACGTTACGTCTGCTCGTTTGCCCGACTACTCCATAAAAAAATGATGGACTTACATTACATACTATGTCCAAATTATCCAGAGGTAGCAGTAGCAGAGGTAGTAAAAGCTTTTGATTTTGACTGTCAAAATTTGACTAATATTCAAATAGCTAAAATAGTATATATATAATTTATATAATGACATGGTCAAATTGAAAAGTGTAAATTCAGCTGTAAATTAAGGTATTCACGTATTATATAATATCTTAGCGTGCTGCAGAAGTGGGTTATCTATTCTAAACAATGTATAACTTATACGTATAATTTATTATTGAATGTGTTCATGTATGTTTATTTGTGAAAGTTATACAAGTTCGAATTTCTAATTAAAAAGATTAAGAGGGATAGACTATTTGGTTTACTTATATGTACGACTTATAGTTACGAATTTGCGTTGGTAAATTTTAATATTGCAAACTAAACATCACAATTACTGCCTCTGTGGCGCAGTGGTAGCGTATGCGACTGCTGTGCTTGAGGTCTCGGGTTCGATTCCCGAGTCGGACCAAATCTTTGTATGATCTGCAAATATTTGTTTCGGAGTTTGGGTGATTAATGTATAATCTATGTATAATATGGATGTATTTACAAAAAAAAGGTATATATGTATTTATATTAGTTGTCTAGTACCCATAACACAAGCTCTGCTTAGCTTGGGACTAGATGGCGTTGTGTGTTAAATGGCCGAATTTTTTTTTTTATTTTTATTTACGAATACTTGTGTAATGGTATTTTCTAGCTATAGAATTTAAGAGAAAATAAATATGTATGTACAATAACATGATTGTGTTATAATAAACACAATCATGTTATTATACAGTCGACCAAATTGAATCATGACCCACTTTGCCAATTATTCCTTTGTAATCATAAATGTAGTTAGGTTTTCTTCGCTATTTGCACATAGTACGTTTTAGATATTTAATAAACAAAAATGCGTCATTACGGGTAGGATGTCAATGCAATTTAAACCTTTGTCATCACTGAACAAGATATATTTTTGATACAGCAGTCTTATTTGAATTTCAAATAATATAATCGTTTATTATAATCCAAACTCTTTTCATTGCGGAGAAAAAGTATTATAATTTTTAAAAAGAAATGACATTATGTGTGAGATGTCAAGTAGTAGTCAATCTGAAAATATTAAAATAAAAATCTAAGAGTATATTTATATCTATAAACGAATCGTATAATGGCCAATTTGGTAGAACAAAGAGCTCGGATTGTAGTGCTCAGTGAGCAAGGTTGCGGCGTTAGAGAAATATCACGTGAGTTAAATATAAGTCGTAACACGGTCAGAACCTGGATCAGACGGCACGCTGAAGAGGGTATCCTTGAAGACCGACGACGACATAATCATGGGGTTCGTCGAATCACAAACCAACAGAGAACGGAAATGCAACACCATTACGAAGAACATCCTTTTACTCGTACCCGCTATTTTGCAGCACGTTACGACGGTTGTCTAGAAACAATTAGAAATAATTTGCACCGCACTGGGCTGCATTACAGACATCATGCTAAGAAAGTTCATTTAACGGATGCACACAAAACTGCGAGATTGAATTTTGCACGTAATTATTTAGATGGACAAACACCATCTTTACAGACGAAAAATCATTTCGCTCTTCTCAACATGGTCGCTTAACTTTGTGGCGTTACGATAACACGCTATACACAGAGGACCACGTAGTACCCAACCAATCATCTGCCCGTATTTCAGCTAACATGTGGGCATGGATGGATGCTGGAAACATAGGCGAACTTGTTCCTATTTCTCCTCGTCATAACGCTATCAACTATGTCGATTTATTGGAAGAATCAATGTTACCGACTTTGCGAACAGTTTACCCCAGTGAAGATGTGCCAGTATTCTCATATGTTCATGATAACTGTCAAGTGCATACTGCCAGAATTGTCTCAAATTGGTTTACGGAGCATGAAGATGAATTTACTCTTATTCCATGGCCGTCTAGGTCACCAGATCTTAACCCAATAGAAAATTTATGGGGTTTGATGGTTCAAATGTGGGATAACAGGAACGAGAGGACTAAAGAAGCAATCGAGCTGCATTGTAATGAAATCTGGGATTTCATGAGGGGAAGTGATATTTGCAGCAGTCGTCTAATCGGGTCTATGCGTAATCGATTATTAGACGTTATTGAAAACCATGGCGCTTACACTCGGTTTTAGGTTTAACCAGTAATCCTACAGACCCAAACCATTGGAACCATTATAACCCACAAATTAACTATTGAGAAGTTTTCTTTTTTATTCGCTTTACGAAGTGAATGCCATTTTTTAAATTTAATAATGTGAAATAAACAAAATAAAGTTTATATGTAAGTCTCTAGTTTTACTGTTTTATTTTATTTATATGTATGACTAGCTGTCTCGACAGACTTCGTTCTGTCAAATAAATGCTTTTCTATTTTTGTTCTACACCTACCCTACGCTACCTTTACGGTACCTCTACCCTCCTACCTCAAGTCTACCCATTATTCGAAATAAAGTCAATCCTATGTCTCAAACAAACAGACAATCTTTCCTAATATACCTATAGATAAGGATGTTCACTGGCTAACAAACTTTTTCGTGCAATACTTATCTAGTCCATAGTATACGTCTATGTCATGGCTTTGTCAGTGTCTAGTAGAATGATAACGGTTCGTTACTTATGAAATGTATGTTCAAGCTAATTTCAACCTAATGGTATAGAATAATTGTAGGAAAATGACTTTAAGGTACAGTCGACCAAATTGAATCATGACCCCCCATGATTCAATTTGGTCGACTGTACATGCATTTAAATCTTTTGGCTTACCTTCCCCTGAAACTGCCACTTCTGTGTGAGAAGTCATCATTGCCCTCCCTAGGGGGTCTCCTATCATCCTTGAAGCTCTTCTCCCTGCGGAAACTCTTCTTTTTGCTATCGTCCGGAATACTCTCAGGGGAGCTGAAGCTATCAGGTGCGTCTTTTCGAACTGGGGTGGTGGGTTTTATCTAAATATAATAATTATTTTTTTAAGAGACCTGTTAAAGTCTAACTACTAGTGTTTCAAATTTAGTACAGGCTGTAGTAGGCTGCTAAACAAGTGAATGAAAATGTAAAAAATAAAAAATCAATAAACAAAAAGCTGTCAATAATAATATTAATAATTTAAGTTTGTTGTGTAGGGTGTATGGAATATTCAGACAATACAATACCAACCTATTTGAAAAAAATAGTACCCTATGTATATTTTTAGAAAATAATAACTTTATTTGTGAAAAATTTGGTAAATATTTTTGTATCTCAGTGGTGTGGTGTGTGCCTAAAATGGAATTGAGATCGAATAAATCAAATTGGTATTTGAGCATGGAGAAAATTCAAGAACTCAAAAGAACAAAAAAAAGGTATTGTACCTTGTAGATATTATCGCTATTAAGTCCCGATTTACAGTCAAATAATAATAAATTTTTATTTTATTTTTTTTATACTGAATATTTCAACACTTAAATAGCCACATATATTAAGTAGTAAATGTTATTATGTAATGCAAATGTAATAGATAAATACTAAAGGCTGAAATAAAAAAAAAAATCTTAAGTGCAGCTACAATAATTGTTATATTCCAAAGATATACTATTATTGGACTGCTATTAGGCTCATGATGATATTATTTTCTATACTCATCTCAGGCACCCCTGGTCTGATTTGAAAAATTATTTCAGTGTTAGATAGCCCATTTATTGAGGAAGGCTATAGGCTACATATCATCACGCTAAGACCAATAGGAGCGGAGCACTAATGAAGAATGTTACAGAAACGGGGGTTATGCTACGGGCATTAGGAGACATAAACGAGGTTGTGTGGGTCAGCTAGTTACTTTATAATTCCACAGCTTCAATACCCACACATTAACTGAAATCTGTGAGCTTATTTATGTCTATCAGAGCCCAGTGGTATTACCCTCAGGTTTCGCTGCTTTTGAATTGGATAGTGTTCACTATTTCATTAGTTTTTATTTTTTCTTTCATGTTACCCTATTTTTTTCTAAAATGTCTAAGTCACTCCTTATAACACCAGCTATATGCCAGTGAAAGTCAAAATCGGTCCAGCCCTTTCAGAGATTAGTCAGAATGAACAGACAGATAAAAAATTTAAAAATTGATTTTGTTACATAAGTACCATAATATGTTCAAACTTTCATTTGTATTTAGTGAAAAGCTGATGATTTGAAATTAGAAATAGACATTTCTATTTTATTTATTTGTATATCCATAAGATGTTTATACTAAAGGTACAAATAAATAAACTTACCTCATGAGAGCTCCTTGGCTGAGACAATTGAGTCATCCTCCTTGCCACATCCAAAGGCGGAGTAACAGATTCATCAATAAGAGACACAACCATGGTACTTGATAAGATGCCTACTATGTGAGCAGTCAGTGTCTTCTCCAGCGCAAGCATTTCAAGTTGGTTAGATGTTTTCGTTTCAACAGGTCTATTTTCATAACCCTACACAAAAAAGACTACATTTAGTAATCAAAATATATTTTATTAAAAGACAACTCCCGCATTAGAAATAAACATCTTGTGTCACGGGGGACTTTACAGACATACATGAAATGGACACAATGAGCACCCAGACTCAGAACAACAATTAGTGGATCACACAGTGTTGTCCCATGTGGGATTGGAACCCACAACACCTAATACAGTAGAAAGCGGCGAGGCAACCTCTTAAGCCACTAGACCAACCATGCAAATTACAGAATTACTCTCTCAAATTTATTAAAATAAAAATGAACTTACTTTCAAGGCACATTTCAAGGCTTGAGCTGGAAGTCTGACTAACTCTGGTGTGATGGTTCTGAGGTCTGATACTTCCACCTCTTGTTCATTTCCATAATCAACATAGGCCACTACTACTTTCTTTCCCCTGGTGTCTCTCACTCTAGCTCTATACCAGTTATTATCATCTGGAAAACGAGCACAACATGCAGCACCCACTGGAAGCTCACCAGGTGAAGAACTATTCTCACAGTGCTGTCTTACTGCATCCATAACTGCATTAAGTTCATCTATTTTATCAGATAGCTGTACGAAGAATTTAATGCAGCTATCCACATATGATACAAGAACTGATTGTCTTGAGCCCAATGGAAGCATCTCTATACATTTAAATTGCAACTTATCCTTCATATTAGCCATCAGTAACTCCAAGACATTTTTATTGTCTAAATACAATTCACCATACTGAATTAAAGGAGGTCCTTCAGGAGACACAACTTTAAGTGTCATGACTTTGCCATTGACTAGTTGCTTGAATGCCTCATTCAAATGTGGCCCCTTCTCCAATTTCTTCACGCCAGACAAGCAAAACCTCATTGCAAACACATTTGGTTTCACAAACTCTTCTGGTATATCAAAAATATCATAATAGGATACCATTTCTGTGTCACCAAAATCAACAAAGAATAATTTACATTGAGAGCCTGAAAGATTCATAACGATTGCCCTACATATAATACGGTCACCAGACATACGGCCAAGGCATACAGTGCCAATCATTGGTGGTTCAGTTAAACTGCTGTGAGGTGTCTTATTGATGTCATCCATCATATCTTGTAGTTTTTTAGCATCACTTACTAGTTGAACTGCAAATAGTTCTGGTCCTTCTTCAGCAAATGACACAAAGACTTTATGTTGTGAGTTTACTTCCAGTAACCTGCTTTTGTAAGTAGACAATTTCTTTGGAGATCCTGGTTTGCTAGCAGCTACAGGTAAATGAGGTGGCGTAGAAGTAACTGAGTTATTAGCATTTGCCTGTTGAGGCTGGCGCACTGGCGCTCTGAGGTTGCTTGCGTTTCGAGAAGCTTTGTTCACTAGCAAACGTTGTCCAATTAAAGATGGTGCTCCAGGTATACCTCCGTTGAAAGGTAAAGATACATTGTGATGCTGAAGTCTCATGGCTGATGCAGGGTTTGAGGGAAAGTTTTGATTGATTAAAAATGGGACATGCTCAGTATAAGGTGCTTCTGTAATAAAATTTGGCTGCCAATGCTGTAGCGGCTGGTTTTCAGCAGACAACTGATGTAGCAGACCCTCTTGTTTAGCAGTAGGTATGGCAACCCCAAAACGAATGGAGATGAGGTGAGTAGAAAGGTCTGTCCCCTTGAACTGAACAGATATTATAGGTAATGTACGAGTTTGTACCTCAACAGTTGCATGATATTCAGCATAACATAAAAGACTCTGAAGTTTCAATAAAAGTGGTTCTTCCCATCTTCCATTAGGATTCATAACTCCAGACAAATAGTAATCTGTAGCTTGGCCACGTAACTGAAGAAACAGAGGATCATATTTGTCGAAAAATCTTATGGCGCTCAAAGAAATTATATCCTTATTCCCATAGTCAATAAAATGCACACCAACAAGTCCGGTACTCAAACTTAACGTGTTTATAACTTTTGCTCTGTAATAAGTTCCATCTTTGTATTTCGCGGCACATATAACGCCTTCATGGATAGCGGCCGGTGACACTGCTCCAATGCCTTGTTCCAACTTTTCGCGGGCCGCTTCGAATAAACTCTCTACCATTAAGGAAGACTGATGATCGACTTGTCCACTTATTTTCAGAAAGTGACCCTCACCGTCTACATGTGTCACGTAAAGACGAAAAGACCTAGGAACTTCTGATGGCAAAGCCATTTTCGCATAAAGATCTTTTCAAGAGAATATTACTGAAGTAACCGACTCACGTATTGTCATATAATGGATACAGTTTACAAAACTCAAGTATATTGCATCGCACTTTCGCTAAACTTATTTATAAAAAAAACACAGCCAGCTTTCTTTTCCGTTTACGTTACGTTTAATAAACATGGCGCCTGCCGCCTTGTAACCATTTTGAAAATAGAGATGGGGCTAAACTAATAGTTAATACCAATGGTTAATACTATACTATTCCTATTAGCGATTGGCGATGCAAAGATTATCCGCGCGCCTCTAGCGCCGGGTTGTAGAACCTCTAAAGTGTAGAACGATACTTTGATATTAAAAGTTGAGGATAAATGTTTAGAAATAATCAGCCTTAATCAGGTGGATCACGATTACATACAAAATCCTTTTAAAAATAAAATATTTATTATATGTGAGAGACATACACTACCCAAACTCAGTCTCTGGCTATGCGCGCACTGCGATTTTTATTCGTTGCGATTTTAAAATTCGAAATAATATCGCGAACGACAATAGTTCCTACGCGCACTACGATTTATTTTCGATTGCAGAATAGCGGAGGCAAAATATAGTCATGGTCTAAGATCCGACCCATTTTTTTTTTTTAACGTGTGGAAATCCCCTCGGACCGTTACCCCACCGGGGCTTGCGGCGGGGCGGTGTGTCGGACTCGAACCGACTAAAACCACACGGTGTGCCACTCTGCGCCTGTGAAGGGAGGAATCCGGGAACTGCAGTTATTAACACGTTCGGACCCCTCCCAGAAGATCCGACCCATTTTTTTTTTTTTTTTATCGTGTGGAAATCCCCTCGGACCGTCACCCCACCGGGGCTTGCGGCGGGGCGGTGTGTCGGACTCGAACCGACTAAAACCACACGGTGTGCCACTCTGCGCCTGTGAAGGGAGGAATCCGGGAACTGCAGTTATTAACACGTCCGGACCCCTCCCAGCGCTTGCCCGCACTGAAGCGGGCACCGTCTGCTGTTAAAACTCTATTTAGGCGACGTATGGCACACGCGTACGTCGCCCCCTCGCGGGTGGCCACTAGAGCGGATGGAGGGGAAAGCCCGTCCCGACCATCCGCGGCCACACTCAGGGCGGCATGAGGCGCTGATAGGCGCGCCTCCGCCGCCCGGTTCGCCGGCGGCGGATTGGGTCCGAGTGGATATCATCCTCCCGGGCCTTCTCCGCCACCTCCTTCTGCGAGATGACTTCTTCGCAGAAGGTTGCGACCGCGGTAAAACTGCTATCGCTACCGGCCATGGAGCGTATGACGGCTGGTAGCGAGAGATCTCCTCCGATGACTGCAGTGAGGGCCCGGCGCTGCGACGCCCATGCAGGGCAGATCGCCAGCGTATGCTGGGCCGAGTCCTCACTGCAGTCACAGTGGTGGCAGGCGGGACTCAATTCCCTCCTAGCGGCCGAGTGCAGGTACTTCCCGAAGCAACCGTGCCCGGAAAGGACCTGCGTCAGTCGGAAGGAAAGGGTCCCGTGCTGCCGCCCTGCCCACTCGAGGATGACCGGCTGGAGAGCCTCCACGGCGGCAAAGCCAGCACGTGGAGTCTCCAGCCGGAACGACCATCTAGCCATAGTGGCTCGACGGGCGGCTTCACGCCACTCGCGTACCTCTTCGGGCGGAAGGCGATAGCCATACTCCGCCCGATATTCAGCCACCCGTCGATAAACTTCGGCGAGCACTTCCGCCTCCAAATCCCACGGGGGTGTTCCGGCCAAGGCGCACGCCGCCTCGGTCGACACCGTGCGGTATCCGCGTATGGCTCTGACTGCCAATACCCTCTGAGGCCGCCAGAGGCGAGCCTTATTTAGGGCAGTCAGAGCCGCCACCCACACCAGTGCGCCATACAGCGCCATCGACCGGACAACCCCCGTGTATAGGAGTCTCGTTGCGACGCTGGCTCCACCCAAATTGGGCAAAAGTCGCCCAAGGGCGGAGGCAGCGCCGACCAGCTTCGGACCAAGCTATCGGAAGTGCTCGTTGAAGAGCCACCTACCGTCGAGGATCAGGCCCAGATACCTCATCTGGGCCCGAACCGGTACGAGGACCGAGTTGACCACTATGGAGGCGCCGGGGGGCGGACCACGACGGGGCCCATGAAATAGTAGGGCCTCCGTCTTGTCCAGGGCCACCCGTAAGCCCAGCGCCTCGATGCGCCCGACCACCAGAGAAACACCCCAGGTGGCCAGGCGCGCCGCTTCTTGGAAGTTCGCCCCCCAGGCTGTGACAAGAGTGTCATCGGCGTAACAAATTACGCCCAGCCCGGGGGGGAGACGACCTCGTAGGACCCAGTCGTATCCCACGTTCCACAGGAGTGGTCCAAGGACAGACCCCTGCGGAACGCCGCACGACATGGGTCGCCGTCTCAAGACGCCCTCTCGGTCCTCGTACACGACGGTACGCTCCTCTAAATAGTCTGCCACTAGCCGCCTCAGGTACTCTGGCACCCCGTGGTAATGGAGTGCTTCCCTGATGCAGCTAAATGGCAGACTATTGAAGGCGTTGGCGATGTCCAAGGACACCGCCAACACCACGCCGCCACAGCTCACTGCCTCTTCGGTCACGGCCCTAAGGCACATCACGGCATCGACCGTCGAACGCCCCTCTCGGAATCCGAATTGGGCGTCCGACAGGTCGGGCCCCACCTCGCAGAGGTGCCGGACGATGCGGGCAGAGAGTATCCTCTCAAAAAGTTTACCCGCCTCGTCCAGCAACACGATGGGCCTATAGGCCGCGACCGAATCGGCAGGCCGTCCCGGCTTCCTCAACAGGACCAGCTTCCCGCATTTCCAGCACTCAGGGAAGCGTCCGGACGCCAGGCTAGCGTCCAACACCTCCCTGAGGCGGTCCGACATATGGTCGAGGGCTCGGGCCATCACTCGGGCTGGAACCCCGTCCGGCCCGGGGGTGGTGTTCTTGGAACGGATCCGAAGAACAGCCACCCCAACCTCCGATTCCCTAACGGGCGGCACATCGTCCTCTCTACCCCCGTCGTCTCCGACCGCATAGGCCATCGACGGGGGTGTGTGCTCCGCCCGCTCAGGGAAAAGGCCCTCGACCACTTCCTGCAGGAAGCTGGGCTGGAGAGTCTCGGTAAGGGGGGGGCCCGACGTGCGGAGCTTCTGACGCACCGCCCGGTATGGGCGACCCCAGGGGTCACGGTCGAGACCCTCCAGCATCTCCTTTCTCTTCTCCTCCTTGGCGCGGCAAATGGCCAGCTTCAGAGTCCTCCACGCCTCGCGGTACTCCTCATGAAGCTGGTCCCCGCCACCGTCTCCACGTTGGCGTCGCCTGCTAAGAAGATCCGACCCAAGAACAACCTTCACCGTGCTGATAATAGAATAAAACTTAGTTTATAATAAATTTAGTAGGTATATTAAAAAACATATTAAAAATGGGTTGTCTAAAAATTATTAATGATAAAAAACCCGACTGCGTCAATATTTAACAACAAAAACATATAAATTTTTATATTTATTCGTAATCACCGTAAAAAATTCTTTATTTTGAAACCTAACCTTTTATATTATTTTTTGGTGCCAAAAATCCTTATTTTTTATTTTGATGTACCCAGTGTCACTCTCACGACTAAGACGAATCTATTGACACCACTCACATAAAAATACGCCAAGCCGTTTGGGCTCTAGGGCGTGCCAAAGAAATATACATACATACACTCGAAAAACATAACCCTCCTTTCGCAGTCGGGTAAAAATCACTACAATCCGCGCACTACGAAAAATAAAGCGTTTGCGATTTTTTCCGCAATGCGCGAAATTCGATACCACTTCATACGGTACAAAATTACATAAGTACGATTTCGCATCTGCGATGTTAAATCGCAAACGATTTGTTTTCGTAGTGCACGGATTGTAGTGTTTTTGTATTGTTCACAGATTTGCGATATTATTTCGCACCGATTTTTAATCGTAGTGCGCGCTTAGCCTCTCTCTACACCGATCAAGCTTTCCGGCCGTTCGGCTACCTCTCCACCTATATATGCTCTAAGCTTTATTTTCAAGCAGGGATGTTGCGGATGACGATTTTTTCACATCCGCAGCTGTGAATGCGGATGCGGATTTTCGAAGTCTCACAGCCGTGGATGCGGATGCAGATGTTTAAAATTTTACATAAATATTATAAATTCATGAAGAACTAAAACAATAATAAAGTAATTATTAACATGTTGATAATTGAAAATTTGTGTATAATACTTCAATTTTTTTATCTTTACTTACTAACTTTCATATTAGTAAGTGAAGTTAAAAATAGGAGCCTTATACTTAATAAAGAGTAATATTTTTTCTGATTCAAGGCTGTTACGCAAATAATCTATATATATAAAAGAGTAAGGTGACTGACTGACTGACTGACATACCGAGAGATCAACGCACAGCCCAAACAGCTGAACCTAGAATCCTGAAATTTTGCATGTAGGTTCTTTTTATAACGTAAGTGAGCACTAAGAAAGGATTTTTTGAAATTCCACCCCTAAGGGGGTAAATCAGGGGATGAAAGTCTGCGTGAGCGAAGCCGCGTGTAAAATCTAGTATCATATATACCTCTCGATGAACACGCCACCATTTAAGAATACTATTTTTAGTGCGGTAAGAAGATAATTCCTAAGCATGGGATTCGGACGAAACTTGATGTCCCTGGCCCTAGTTGTTACATATCCTTTTCGATGGAATCAGTCATTCTCATTCTTTTAACCCCTTCGGAATTGGAATTAAGAGAACCGAAAACGTCATTCTCAGTATTTTTCATCATCAAAATGTCATCTTCTTCTTTTCTTTAGTAACCAGTATTAAAAAATTGTGCTTCAAGCGAGGAACTAAGTATGTGGGTGGTATAAAGAATATTGTTTTAGAATGATAAACTTTATCTACAATAAAACGTATTACCGGTGTAACATGACGGCATTTATCTGTGAATGTTAATTTAATAAGCTGAGCTAAGACCAATATAAAGATTTCTCAATAAACAATTATTTAGATACAATGATCACTATATCACAATAACACTGATATCTATCTGTACGACAGGTAATCCACATCTCAAACAAGCACATATTGATTTATTAACAAGAAACAAATGATGCACCACCCACAACAAACGCGTCCGATCTTGTCACCAAATGTTTCGCTCCCATTGGTCATTGACACGTGCGAACAGCACGTGCTATTCGCTGGGCCCCGCTCAATTTCTTTCTTGTATCATCAATCAACTTGTATCACATTCGCATCCACATGAAAATCCGCATTGATTATTCCGGATCCGAATGCAGATGTCAAAATCATGCGGAAGCTCCGCATTTGCGGATGCGGATGCGAATATTCGCAACATCCCTGTTTCCAAGCTTTATAATATTTTACAAAAGTAAGTAAGGCGGACCCGAGTTGATCAATTATATTGCGCAATAATACATATTACACATCTTAGAGCACACAATATATAGAGAGAGCGCTGAACGAACGGAAAGCGTGATCGGAGTAGATAGAGAGAGACTGAGTTTAGGTAGTGTCTGTCTCTCTCACGCAAGCTTCTGATTGGTTTGTGCATTTCCCACTAAATCACACCAACCAATCACGGAGACTGTGAGAGAGACAAACTCTCAGCGCTTCCACGATATAATGTATCATGCTCTAAGGCTTAACTTAACTTTAAATTGAAATATCTTTAATTGTAGACTTCTAAGACTAATTTTGTCTAAGACAAAATTGTTCAGGGATTTCATCTGCATATTTATATATTTTTTTCATTGCTAGACGCTAAAAAAATACTTCAACAAAATTTTGTTCCGGAGTTCGCCACTTAGAGTTAATAGTATGTCTGTATGTTGTCTCTTAGGTTCGCCATTGTTCTTTCCGCAAAAAATCCGCAGGGGCAGCTGAACGGACGGGAAGCGTGATCTATTCCGAGAGCGGAGAGAGAGACTGAGTTTGGTTAGAATCTGTCTCTTTCGCGCAAGCTTTGGATTGGTGGACGCATAACCAATATGCATGACTGATTTGGCGGGAAATACACCAACCAATTCTAAACCAACCTCAGTCTCTGTCTTTCGCTTTCCGCTTTCCGCCCGTTTAGATGCCCTTCCAACTATATATGCTCTAAGGTGATGAGTGACCTGCAGCTGATAGCTCGCACAGGCTGTGATGTGATGCACAATGTGATGCGATCATGAGAGCAGGGTTGCCAATAAGTGGGGAATTCCCCAAACTGCGGGGAATCTCAAGTTTATTGGGGATTTAATGGGGATTGGCATTATGTGGGGAAAATGAGGGGATTTTGACATCTTCTTCTCATCGGTAAATAATTTATATTTCTATTTCGATTTTTTTCTAAATTATTATGTGTTCACATAACTAGGGCACATTCCTAGTTTGTCAGTTGGCTATGATCTGGGGATTCCCTTTTTTCCCTCTTTAGTGCCAGGCCGCACTACGGCTAAACCACCGCGGTTTTTAACCGCCTGATTTTGTAACTAAAGGAAATGAATGGAAGCGGCCGCACTGGTGGTTTTTTACCGTGACTGATTTTAAAACCGCGAACTCCTACAGAATGTCTATCGGGAAAAACCGCGGGCGGTTCCGTCCAGTGTTGCCAGAAGGTTACTTTTGTAACGTTTCATGTGATTTTTCATCTCTTGGTTACTTTTAGGTTATACAAAAAATATTGAGAGACTATTTAGCAATATGAATATATTAACAAACAAGCAGAGAAATAGAATGAGGTTATATCTTTTATCTGCTATATTGAGAGTACGCTGTGTTTTTTTATGGAATAGGGTGAAAAGGAGCAGATGTATCGCCTGATGGATAAGCGGCATGCAATGGCATCACAAGTGCGTTGCCAGCCTTTTAAAAAGGAGTACGCTCTTGAAGGTTCGACGGTCGGAAGGCAAATGCTGCTTTCATTATATAATTCCAGACCATTGTATTGTATATTTGTTAGTGGTTTTAAAGTTGAATCTAGTGGAGAGCTAGTTTATCTGTTGGCAACACTGTTCGCAGTTTTTAACGGTAGTGTGTGCGCTTCGGGTGGTTTTGCGGTTTAACCGCTAGCGTGAAAAAACCGTAGTGCGGCCTCAGCCTTAGTGAATGTTTTGTGACTGATGCCTACATGTAATAGCCATCAGTCTCAAAACGTTTAAAAAATGATTTCGTTGTTGCTGATACTGCCTTTTCAAATGCATCGGTCGAGCGCAAATTTAGTGTTCTTAAAAATTTATAAACTGAAAACCGCAATCGACTAAATACAGATACTGGTAAATAATTTATGGCTGCAAGGAAAGGGATTAAAAACTAGGCGGCAATGTCAAGTTTAACCCTTTGAACCGTAGATAGAGAATAGAGGTATAGACTAGCTACTAAATTAATAATAATTACTAGAGTGAGTAGGATTGAACGACAAATGTGTAAGAGGAAGCAAGACGGAGTATGAATTTTTTGTCTCGGCTTGCGTATAGGGTTTTTTGCTTTTTTGTTGTTTGCCACCATTGTTGTTGATGGCAAACAAGCGTATGGTGTCAAGGAAAAATTGTTAATCAAACTGAATAACGCTTATTCCGTGTCACTTGTAACCTAAAAGCAAAGCCTATAAGGTGTTTTAAAAAGTAGTATTTAGTGTGCAGTGATGGTGAATTGCTGTGTAATTGGCTGTAAAAGCCGTAGTGAACGAAATGAACCAAACATAGGTAACCTTTCATCGGTAAGTAGAATTTCGTTTTTTTTATAGCTATGAAACAGTGATTAAATGAAACGATTAAGTACTATGCTAAGGTATATTACATGTTATTTTTATGCACGGGACAATTAAAAGTAAGTTATAAAAAACCAGTCTTTTTCGATATTAACCGACCAAAGTGAGTGTGTGATACGTGAGCTAATCTATATAATAACATCGTGTCATCTCAAAATAGTCGGATTATACGCCATTGGGGATACCAGAATCACTGTTTTTAACACCCTGTTTTTTTTTAGTTTTCCAAATGAACCATACTTAAGATATAAATAGACTTAATGTAAGGGCCGCATTGCGGCATCCAAGCCGCCACTCCAGAATTTGTTCAAGACATTTTGAAACCAATTGTTTTCTTCAGAAAAAATATAGGACCTATATAAATATAAAATTGTATTCTATCTATCTTTCACTTCAATTCTCTGCCATTGTAATAGCCTCCTTTTTAAATTTTATCGATAAAAAAATCATAATAAAAAATGTATACCAGAATAATAATTTTTTTAACCAAATGCTTTCGACAAAAATATGGAAAAAAATAGTAAAAACAAATCAAAAATCTCAATAATTTAAAATATGTATGTAGCGTACTTATTACATACATTTTATTTACATTTATATTAAAACTATTTACAACATTTAATATTATTTATACACACATATTTTATATACATATCACATACATTAAACATAAACATTTATAACAAGTATATGATTCTATTATTCATATCGTGTATTGGAAACGCTCCGTCGGCATCGCCATATATTGTGGCTGCCGCGTCTAGCAGTGGACACGGATCTCATCAATCGGATGAAATCGCGGAGCTTAAGAGGATGGTGCAGCACCTGACCATGAAGCTGGAAGAGCATACCCGCGTAGCCTGCTGTGCCGCCGACCGATCTAGATCTCGTGAGCCCCGACGTCGGTCATCATCAGCACAGCGAAGCCGTTCCAGTTCCAGCTACCAGAAGCACCCTATCTGCTGGTACCATGCCAAGTTTGGACCACGGGCTCACACCTGCATCAAGCCCTGTGACTACTCCTCTTTTAAGGCGGTAAACAACAAGGACAGTCGCTAATGGCGACTGACGACTGTCCTTCGGCCTCAGGTCGCCTCTTCGTCACCGACCGCAGCACCAACGTCCGATTCCTGATAGACACTGGGAGCGATCTTTGTGTTTACCCCCGTTCTGCACTTCGGGAGCGTCGGTCCAAGGCGGATTTCCAGCTCAGCGCCGCAAATGGTTCTACAATAGAAACTTACGGCTTTATTGAGCTTACTTTAAATTTAGGTTTAAGGCGTAGTTTTATCTGGCGATTTACTGTGGCCAATGTTACTAAGCCAATAATAGGCGTTGTTTTTTTGTGCTTTTATAATTTAATTGTGGATTGTCGCAACCAGCGCTTAATAGACAATACTACTAGCTTGTCTGCTTGTGCTTTTCTCGCTGAAACAAATATTTCTTATGTAAAGGTTTCGACTGGCGACACGCGTTACCACGACATCTTAAGTAAGTTTCCTGAAATTACACGCCCTTCAGGCACACCGATGTTTCCAAAACACGACACTGTTCATTACATCAAAACTACACCTGGTCCTCCTATTTTTTGCACCCCGCGAAGACTGGCTCCTGACAAATTAAAAATTGCCAAACGGGAATTTGAGCTCATGCTTAATAACGGTACGGCGCGTCCTTCCGACAGCCCCTGGTCTTCTCCTCTTCACCTGGCGCCTAAGAAGGATAGTGGATGGAGGCCTTGTGGCGATTACCGAATGCTTAATGCACGGACAATACCAGACCGTTATCCACTCAGACACATACATGATTTTTCCCACGCTATAGCAGGTTGTCAAGTCTTCAGTACCATCGATCTGGTTAAAGCTTACAACCAGATCGCAGTCTTTGAGCCTGATATTCAGAAAACAGCCATTACTACGCCATTTGGCTTATTTGAATTTCCCTTCATGACCTTTGGCTTGAGGAATGCTGGACAAACATTCCAGCGATTTGTTGATGAGATGACGAGAGGACTCGACTTTGTATATCCCTACTGTGATGATTTTTTGGTGTTCTCCAAAGACCACGCACTCCACGAGACCCACCTTCACCAACTTTTCACTCGCATGAAGGAATATGGTATACTTGTTAACACCTCTAAGTGCGTTTTTGGGGCATCTGAAGTATCTTTCTTGGGATACCATATCTCTGCATCCGGCACCAAACCGCTGGGATCCAAGGTCCAAGCTATAAGGGAGTACCCAGTCCCCAAGACAGTTCGACAACTCAGACGATTCCTGGGGATGCTCAACTTTTATAGAAGATTTTAACCTCACTCAGCTGCAATACAAGCACCTTTAAACGCCCTTCTTTGTGGTTGCGTCAAGGCATCTCAAGCTGTTGACATATCTGGTGAGGCACTGTTGTCTTTCAACCAAAGTAAGGAGAGCTTAGCCAACGCTGCACTACTCGCTCACCCAGATTCTCAGGCCGAGCTCGCTCTGGTGACGGATGCGTCCGACCTGGCAATGGGTTCAGTTTTGCAGCAATTTAAGAATGGTATGTGGCAACCCCTAGCGTTCTTCTCTCGAAAGCTGAGCCCCTCCCAACAAAAATACTCACCTTACGACCGTGAGCTTTTGGCGATTTACGAAAGCATAAAATACTTTCGTCATATGCTAGAAGCGACGCATTTCGTAGTCTATACCGATCACAAGCCCCTTTTTTATGCTTTCAGTGGAAGGAAGGATAACTGTTCGCCTCGACAGTTTCGCCACCTCGACTACATCTCGCAGTTCACGACTGACATTAGACACGTTAAGGGAAAGGACAATTTTGTCGCTGACCCTCTGTCACGTGTCGATGAGCTGCAGATGCCAGTCGATCTGGACGTCCTGGCTTCATCTCAAGCCTCGGATGATGAATTGGCTCAACTTCTGAGAGAAGAATCATCTCTGCAACTGAAAAAGTTGAGCATTCCTAACTCTCAAACAGAGCTTTATTGTGACGTCAGCACTACTTGCCTAAGGCCTTATGTGACAAAACCCTTTAGGAGACAAATTTTTACTAGTCTTCACAGCCTCAGTCACCCAGGCGCTAATGCGAGTGCTAAACTTGTGGCTGAGCGTTTTATTTGGCCTGGAGTGCGCAGAGATTGCCGTGAGTGGACTCGTCAATGTCTGGCTTGCCAACGTGCCAAGGTCCATCAACACACGTCTTCTCCTTTGGGCGTGTTCGATCTTCCTCGCACTCGATTTACGTTTATCCACGTTGACATAATCGGCCCTCTCCCTGTGTCACAAGGCTACCGTTATTGCTTCACAGCGGTGGATCGTTTCACTCGCTGGCCAGAAGTTATCCCGATGGTTGACATCACAGCTGAGACAGTTGGGAAGGCACTAATATCCTGGATATCCAGATTTGGATGTCACCGATATTGTCACCGATCGCGGTCGACAGTTTGAATCGTCACTTTTCCAGTCTCTTGAAAAAATGATTGGATTCAAACATCGAAAGACAACCGCGTATCACCCAGCCTGTAACGGGCTAGTGGAACGATTCCACCGCCAATTGAAAGCAGCAATAATGTGCCATGCCGATAGCAATTGGGTTGACGCTTTACCCTTGGTAATGTTAGGCATAAGGAGCGCTTTTAAGGATGACTTAAAATCGTCACCGGCCGAATTAGTTTACGGAGAGCCGTTACGTTTACCTGGTGAATTTTTCCAGGCAACAGTTCCTGAAAATACCAATATATCGGACTTCACCACTCGCTTGTGGCATTTCGCATCGAAAATACGACCGGTACCAGCTGCAGGTCACAGTAAGGACAAAATCTTTGTTCACAAAGATCTGAAGACATCCAGCCACGTATTTTTAAGGACCGATGCATTACGAGCTTCTTTACAGCCACCCTACTCCGGCCCTTATAAAGTCGTTGAACCAGGTGACAAAACCTTTAAAATTCTTGTGAAAGGGAAGATTGTTACGGTATCCATAGACCGCCTCAAACCGGCCTATACACTGGTTGATCCATCTCCCGATCCTATTTCTACTACCACTCACACCTTAAAGTCCGATCTTAGTTTCCTGCCAGATCCTGTGTCCTCGAAACTACCTATTCCTAATTCTCCAACTCAGGAGGATGTTAGAAGAACGCGTTCTGGCCGCAAAGTCCACTTCCCCGATTTTTATCGCCCGTCGTGACGGTCTTGGGGGGGGAGTGATGTAGCCTACTTATTACATTTTTTTTTTTTTTTTTTATGTTTGGCCCGCCAAAATGACTCTACTCTGCCTGATGGAAAGCATAAGCAGAATCCAAGAGTGGTGGTCACCATGCTCACTGCGAATGCAGACAATGCAGCATGGCGACCCACACCATGGCGGCCTAGTGATGCTGCTGCATCTTTTAGTCTAGTCAACAAGTTTGGAACTTGTTGACTAGACTAATTGGGCCTCCGGTCTCGCACTCACCAACGAAACACGACAGCACGATCGCTGTCATTTTACGTTGATTTTCTGTGCGAGGGTAGTACCGCCCCGGTCGAGCCGGCCCGTTCGTGCTGAAATCAGCGTGGCTCTACTACCTACTACATTTTATTTACATTTATATTAAAACTATTTACAACATTTAATATTATTTATACACACATATTTTATATACATATCACATACATTAAACATAAACATTTATAACAAGTATATGATTCTATTATTCATATCGTGTATTGGAAACGCTCCGTCGGCTCGCCACCAAAACCGGTTTCGTTGAATTCCTACAGAGACTCTGCGCTCGCGCCGCCGCCCGCGCCAGTCGATATCTGCCTTTGTCACGCGAAGCTCATGTCGCTCGCAGCTCGTTCGGTTGTACGTACTACTTACGCGGACGGATATAATATTGTAATTTGTGTTATTCTCTTGCTATCACTATCATCTTTCATACTCCTTCATTTCTATTTTCTATGTACTTTGTGTCGTGTGTTGTGTGAACTATTTCTTATGTGTTGCTGTGCAAAATAAACTAACTTTCTTGTGCTACTTGCTTGTGCTTCATTTACAATCACACTTTCACCTCACGACCAACCATATGTAGTTTCATTTGTTAAAAACTTTTGAGTCGAATTTGTGGGGAATCAGTGGATTTTTGTTCCTAAGTCTGGGGAATTTCATCCGGATTTCTGGGGTATTGGATAAGTTAGCATTGGCAACCCAACCAATTGGGAGTGAGTCTGACGTAGTGAGTGACAGTCACAGAGTACAATTTATGTGACAGTCAGTGAAACATCAAAAAACACGTAATTGTTTTGACAAAATTAAGTTACTAATACCTAGTATCGTTGGGAAAGGATTTCTGTTATCATGATCGAAACGTGCTCTAAAAGATGCATGTTATTTGGCACCGTCTGTTTAGGAGTGTAAGTAGATTCCACGAACTCAATACTAATATTTTTTTTCTTATATAATGGATCTGACAGGGTCTATATTCCAGATCCAGAGTAATCATCAGTAAGTTCTCTAGTATATACATTATAAGCTATGGTCTTAGTACAGGTTAAAATAAGTATGCGATCAGACAGCCGTGTCTCAGGTGTATCAAGGTATGTTGCACTATTTTTACATATAAAAAATAGTGTAACTTTCTAAAAAATCTTGTTTCATTATTTTATTATGATGATGAAAGTTTAATTGTCTATGACCCCAGATCAAATTAATGTTACATAAATTTAAGTGTATTAATAACAACAATATAATTATAATCTAGTGCTTCCTATGTGTGCTGTTGGTATACCTTATAAATAAATAAATAGTGTAGAAAGTTTAGAAATTACAGAACAATGAATTTCTCTGTTATATACCTCCTATATAGTTTGCTCAAATATAAAAAAAAATGTTTTAATAATATTAATATTTTACAGATTGACGATAGTGGTCTTAATATTAGAGTCACATTTAGCTGATTCCTTATCTGGCAGTCACAAAATGAAAAATAAAACATTCCCGACAGAGAATAACTCAACTTGTTGGCAGCATCAACCTTTCACCATCATTAGTGAATGCCATCCTTGTTCAGGTACTTAATATAAGATATTAAAAAAAAAAGTTGTAATATGTACAACATTTGTTTTTTGATTTACTACTGGAAGTAAATAAATCCTTTAAATATAAATAGGATTTGCCTATTTCTATAACAAGATCAAGAAAAACAAAATCCAATTGCTAACGAGGTTGACTTTTTCTTAAAGACATCTTAAATCTTTAAGAAAAAGTCAATCTCGTAATCACTATCCATATATTTGGTGGTCAGTTAATTCGAATCAGTACCAAAGTTGTCAAGGTTTGCTCGAATTTATCTTTCAGCACCTGTCAGTAACGTTTACAGGAAAAGGCTATTTTTAGAAGCTGGTCAAGTGTACGAAGCCAAGCGGAGTTGTCTCTTACCAACAAATTCAGAAAATTTATATTCATTCACCGCAATTTGCTAATGCAAGGAGAATTTTACCATCTAGTATCCAGCCGGATATTGAATTACTATCCGGAATCCAGCCAGATAGTGAGCACAAGGCCTGATACGCTGGATACCGAATAGTTGCCGGATATTCGTTTTATCTCTAGTTTAATCATCTAATGTTGTTCTGTTACAGACTTTGAAATAAGAAGTAAGAGTATAGGAGTTTGCATACATACCAGCTTTAAAGAGATACTTAAATGTGAAAATGGTGAAACTGTCACTAGAAGGTATAAATTTTGTAACATTATATTACACATACCATTTGTTATCTGTGGAGGTGTGAACGTGACTTGTAATAAATGTAAAATGATTTTGGTGGTATTCTGTTTCAGTTGTGATCGAGTTGCTTACTTAGAGGAGAGAGCATATTGGAAGTTCACAATATGGTCCTTTGTAATTGGTGTTGCATCATCAATGGCAGTCATGTTACGATTGAGAGTTCTAAATTACAGAGCGAAAAGACGTGCAAGACAAGTCCTTAGCAATGGTGCCATTAATTAAGCTACTGACAGTGTGCTTTGATTATAATAAGTCAAACTGTGTACTTGGAAGCTAAAATATTTACTATTATCTAACAGCTACATAGAGCACAGGCCGGCGGGACTCTACGATATCGATATCTGTATACAAAAAACTTTCATTATAATTGCGGGGGTAAAGCTTCACACATACCCATTTTAAGCCGAGTCTCCACCGAACAAAAGTTGCCTACTTTTGTATGGTCAACACGTGTTGGTGACAAAAGTTTCTGTAATTTCCTTGTGTTGGCAACAAAAATTGTCAACAAATGTTAGAAACCATGTTTCTGTTTTTGGCGGTAAACATTAAAAGAATACGCTTGTTGCAGTTTTTTATTGGCTCTGTGGAGACGCTTAGTTCGAATGTTTTTCAAATTGTTGGTGACTCGTTGTAAAATGGACACAATGGAAACAAAAGTTGGCGATTTTCTGAAGAGTTGCCAACACTGAAATTGCCAACAATATTGGTGGAGACGCACGAGATTGACAAAAACAATCGCCTGTCAGTACAAACTAACATATGACATTTAACAGAGAGGCCTGTGTGCCTTCTCCCTACTGTGTTGCTCTGTCCGCAGCTATGATCACTGTGTTACTAATGTGTATGAAAACAACTTTTTCAATTCAATTCTTCATTGTGGCCTTTGTTGAGATGTAACCACAATTTCGCCAATGTCAAGTTTGTGAAAGACCAACAAACGAAGGAAGTTGTCGGGTGAGCAAAAAGGCCAAAAACCATTAAGCAGATTAAATAACACACATACAACACAATCACAGAAAATAAATAAAATTATCTAACACGAACAATATAACATACTTATCGTATAACGAGTAACGCATTCTAGGGCAACTAAAAAACAAATGGTCAACATGCCCTTCATCCAGGCTGCACTCACAAAGAGAGGAGTCCCTAATCCTCAGTTTGGCTAGGAAAACTGGGGTGCAGGAGTGGTTTAAACACAGGCGACAGATTGTAGATATGTTGGATTTATCAAAATGCATATGTTTGTAAAACCAGGGTTTGATAGGGATGGAGTGTTGGATGTCCCCATAAAATTTCCCTCTGATAGTTTTCGAGATTTGCCATAATTTAGTCCATGAATTGTGTAAATTTAATTTGAGAGTAGCATTGATGTGAAAACAACTTTATTTTGAAGTAAGAAAAGATCTTTAAAATTTTTTTTTTAACTACCGTAATTTTTTATATATCAATCTAAATAAATTGAAAGTGATTGACGGCTAAGATCTAGTCTCTCTTGACTACAAATATGTATAGGTATACAAATTACTACCAATTTCCAATACATTTTGCAGTTTCCTGAGTTAATTACAATGTACACAGAAAATTCCTTTTTCGGAAATAAAATTTTGTATGCGCACCTAGTTCTTCCCTGAATACTGACAAGGGTTGACTGCTTTTGGTTTAAAGTCTCTGTAAAGTTAATTAATAATGGTTTTTACAACACTGGTAACAGAATTGCTGACTGTGGGGGACAGGTGTGTTATGCCCCACCAACACAAAGGGAGGATCCTCCGACCAGGCGAGGTGATCATGCCTTGCGGGCCAACTGCCCAACGGTTGATGTTGGGATGTTGTATATATGATTATCGGCGCGAGAACTTTCACTGCGCGATTCAGGATTGGTAGTTTCTTAGTTTCCTTCGTTACTCCGTAGTTTAGTGTAACTTCGGTAGATGGCGCTGTAGTATATTTCTGTTGCGCTGTATGTGGAAGTCGCCACATCACTCCCCTCCAAGACCGGAGGTTGATATATGATGTGTCAGCTGTCTGTGCTCTGTTGCGGAGCTTGCCAGTGCCAGGAGTGAGTAGTGAGTAGTTCCAGTGAGTCAGAACTGAATGCCGCTAGTCCCAGTGAGTCGGGGCTGAAGTCTGCTGATCCCAGTGAGTCGGGATGGCAGGCGGTGCGCGGTGCTGCGGTGAGGTCCCCAGTGAGTCGAGGCGGTTGCTGCGTAGTGGCTGGCTGCTGCGTAGACGGGAGAGATATGCTCTGCTTACATGGACCGTAGGTGCAGTGTCCTGTGCCAAGACGCTGATGAGGCCGTAGGGGTAACCAGGCTGGAGCGGTCGCTTCCTGCGTGTGGTGTATCCCTGTTGAGGCCGAGGTTGCTGGCTGGCTGTGAGACTTGCTGTGGAAGTGAAGAATATGGTGGGGAGCTGATGCTGCTTCGAAGGCTGCTTCCAATCACGTCGGGGTCACCACTGTGGGGGACAGGTGTGTTATGCCCCTTCGTTACTCCGTAGTACAGTGTAACTTCGGTAGATGGCGCTGTAGTATATTTCTGTTGCGCTGTATGTGGAAGTCGCCACACTGACAATTTGCAAACTGAAGTTATCATTTAAATTGACAAACATAAGAACATGTGATAGTGTTGATAAGCATAATACAATATAATAGTTTTTTAAATAAATACAATGAATAACTTATTGAAAATAATATAACCAAAGTCATTATTAAAAATAAAAGAAATATGTTACAAAAAGAGTGTTTTTAATAATTCACTGATAACTTTAATGTTAACACTGTTCCCCAATAACCTGTAACACTGTTTTCTCGTTATGTTTGTTGGAAAACTGTAATCTTTAGGAAATGCCATTAACATTGATACTTCTCTTGGTGTAAAATACCTCAGTTTTAATTCTTTGAATGATTCAATAAAAAGATCACTCCCAATTTCACATGAATTTGCTTTTTCGTAACACTTTTTGACCACATCAGGACTTGCATCAGTGTAAACGGATCCCATGCCTTCAACATAATGGGTGTATGCTTTAGTAAAACAATTGGACCTTTTTGAGTCTCTAAAACAAATATCTAAAACTTTTCCACATTTTAGTTTTTTATCTGGAACTAAGAATTCTTCAGAAACATCATCTTCTAAAATAGATTCTAAAGCATATGCAGTTCCGTAATCAGTTGGAAGACTAGTTATCTGAAAGTAATAAATAGATACTATATTAATGTTTAAAATGCATATCAAGTAATGATTCATGACAAAATACTATGTCAATAAATACTTACAATTTCATCTTTCCTTCTAAACGGCCAAGTGAGAGAGTTTCTTCTAGCAGTACAATAATACCTTAGTCTAGAATTAGGTATCCCAAGTGTGGATGGACAGATTAAAAATTCTTGATAGTCAAAATTACATTCCTTTAATTTATCTATGTACAAATTTCTCACAGTAGAAACTTCAAAACCCTTAACATTTTCCATAAAAATGTATTCAATGTTTGTTAACTCGGGTAATATTTCAATTAGATATAAAAATGAGTTGGTCCTGGGGTCATTTCCATCCAGATATTTTCCATTTCTTGTAAAGGGCTGACATGGGGGTGACATTAATATAGTATCTACATTTAATTTATTTATCTGATCCACTGTTACCGACTGGATGTTTCTACATTGTAAATTAGTTTTTGGAAAGTTATGTAAATAGACTGCATTTGCTACAGTATTTATGTCCACTGCCAAAGCTACATCTCCATCTAACCCAGATTCTGCAACGTAAAGAGGATTACTTTAATAAGAAAAATAAACTTTAATTACGTTTTCTTTTAAAGGTAATTTAACCTCAAAGACAGTACTTGTATATCTTATTAAGAATGTGCAAGACATCTCTTATAAATCGTACAGTTATAGTAAATAAACAAGAAGTTTTAAAAACTGATGTTTGGTACAAAGATGTGACAAAACATACCGTTCCATGCACAGTGCATACCTCCAATACCACTGTAAAGTTCCAATATGCTATGTGGCATGGTGAATGTACATATGTGTACTAAGATTTAATATCACGTATTTAAAGGCCTTTCGACTGAAATAAGGACTTAAATAAATATGTTTTTGTACATTTTTTGATATCTGTCGGACAGGGACAGAGACAGAATCAGATTGATGACATTTGACTAAAGATGAGACGTATTTACGCTACCAGGTTTTAAAACCAGGTTTCTAGTTCGAAGTACGGCGCCCTGGTACGAGTAAAAATACTTGCAAGTCTTTGAAAGTATATGCGCGAAGTCCGATGGTCAAAAAACTTGAACACTACACATGAAAATACTGCATAGGAAAATTATTCATATCGTAATAGGAATAAGAAACACAATCGGATTTGTGAATAGAAATACTTTGAACTTCAAAGTATTTTTTTATTTATACGATTTTGCTCCTTATTCGTCCTGAAATACGGGTCGAATTCCTATGCAAGTATTTTCAAATTTGTACACCGTGGCTGGACGCGTCTCTCGCGTCTCAAGCAGTAAAAAACTTGAACACTACACATAAAAATACTGCATAGGAAAATGATTCGTATCTTAATAGGAATAAGAAACACAATCGGATTTGTGAATAAAAAATACTTTGTACTTTAAAGTTTTTTTTTTTTATATATGATTTTGCTCCTTATTCGTCACGGAATACGGGTCGAATTTCTATGCAAGTATTTTCTTTAAATTGATGCTGATACTTAGAAATCTTTGATACTAACAAATACTTTCAAGTATTTTTAAAACCTGGTTTTTGACCCTGGTATTTTTCCGTACTCGTACTTAGAAACCCTGGTGTTCAATTTTGCAAGTATGTCTCATCGCTACATTTGACAATCAATTTGACATTTGTCTATTCGATATTCACCAATGTGAATATATCAATTTTATGTCCATTTAAACATGTCGTAACTAAAAAATTATGCTTTTTGCAAATTTTTCGGAAGGCCAGAGAAAAGATGTTACGAACCTAGTAACCAATAATAATTGATTATTTATTATAAAATCGATTTTAACTTGTCTTCCACCCAAAAGTTCAGCTATACGCTGTTCTAGTGATTGATTTTTTCAGCTGTTTTTTAATGGCTGAGTCTAATAATACGGATACCGTAAGAACAATTTATAATTGTTGTTCTAAGTCTGGGTGTTCTTTGTGTCCGTTTCATGTATGTTTGTAAAGTCCCCAGCGACACAGGATTTATTCCTAGTGCGGGAGTTGTCTTTGTAAAACAAAAAAAAACAAATAATAATAATAAATAAATAAATAATAATAATTTATTTTTAAATGTATTTGTTTTTATATTTATATTTAAAAATTTAATTAATATGTATATATATAAATGAAATAAAGAGAATAATAATAATACGGTGATAGTTCTTCTGCGTTTCGTTTCTTTTGTGTTATCACTGTTCTAACCTAACCTACACATTTAGGAGGGATGGGTGGGGGAGGGGGGTAGATACCCCCTTAATGGAGGGGTTGCGATTCCTCATAGTTTTTTTTATATGATTTTTTGAAAATTTTAAGTTTTCTTTTGTGTGATCAATCACTGTTAAGTATAGTACGTGTGGTATACTACTTGTGTGGTATTAATTAAGTAGCTAATCATCCAATTCATTCTTAATTAAAAAAAAATATTAATAAATGTACGAATAAATATAATTTATTCGTCCAGTAGTGCAGTTAATTGCATAGTAGGGATAAGGCCGCACTACGGTTTTTTCCAGCCAGCGGCAGCAGTTAAACCGCCAAACCGTTTGGCACTGCGTAGAGATGTAGCTTCGCTGTGCATCTTCTACCGCATTTATCATGGGGAGTGCTCCGAGGAATTGTTCGGACTGATTCCTGCCGCCTCTTTCCGCCATCGTCCTACGCGACAGAAGTTTCATCCCCATCATTTAGATGGTTGGCAGTCCTCAACTGTGCGCTTTTCCAGGAACTTTCTGCCTCGCACAACAAAACTGTGGAATGAACTGTCGCCTGCGGTATTCCCGGACCAATACGACCTTCAAACCTTCAAGAAAAGAGCGTACTCCTTCTTAAAAGGCCGGCAACGCACTTGTGATGCCTCTGGTGTTGCGGGTGTCCATGGGCGGCGGTAATCGCTTACCATCAGGCGATACGTCTGCTCGTTTGCCCCCTATATCATAAAAAAAAAAAAACGCACACACTACGATAAAACCGCGAACAGCGTTGCCAACAGATAAACTAGCTCTCCTTTAGATTGAACTTTTAAAACCACCAGAAAACCAAATCGAAATGAAATATCAGATCTGAGATAATTACATCAGATCTGAGCATATAAGAAAGCAACTTCAACAGCATGATCTTTTAACTAAATGTGTTGCATTTTCTGGAGAAAAGGCCGAGGCCGCACTACGGCTAAACCGCCGCGGTTTTTAACAGCCTGATTTTGTGACAAAAGGAAATGTATGGAAGCGGTCACACTGGCGGTTTTTTATCGCGACTGATTTTAAAACCGCGACAACCGCGGGCGGTTCTGTACAGTGTTGCCAGAAGGTTACTTTTGTAACGTTTCAGGTGATTTTTCATCTCTTGGTTACTTTTAACGTTACACAAATACGATTTTTTTTTAATACACTCCCCTATCTGCCTCTGCCAAAATTGGAATACTTGGTGTCGACATATCGAGCGAAGTCCAGTTCAGATAATTGCATTCTTGCAGATTCCTCCGTAGAGACGTTACTGAACTGAGGGTATTATGCCGCCATAAATCTGTAATGTCGTATTCTAAAGTTTTAGGATTTTCATAAAACTTTTAAGAAATTCTTAAATAAATTCTTATATAATAAGCATTGACCTAGAGATAGAGCCATCCCAAAAATTTAGAAACCAGGACAACAAGCGTAAAATCCCCGGATATTTGCGGTCATAATCCGAACACTTTTATTTTTTTTTATTTTATTTAGTCGAAATAAAAAGAATACATAGTTCAATTAGTCGAAATAGTTCTTTCATTTATTTTCATAGGTATTCAGTTTAATTAAATTTAGTTATTTTTCATCGAAATCGGTGATAGAAAAGTAAAATCTCACAGTTGTGAAAATGCTTTTCAAACAGTAGTATATTTTTCACAACCTTTTTTTTAAAACCAGACTAATTTGACAAAAATATCTTTAAGTTGAAACTCATAAGATATCATTCCAGTATTCAAGCTCTAAGTTTTTTAGTCTTATCTTCATCTTCTTATTATATAAAAATCAATTGCTGTTCGTTTGTCTCGCTAAAACTCGAGAACGGCTGGGCTGATTTAGCTGTTTTTGGTTTTGAAATGTTAGTCGTAGTCCAGGAAAGGTTTAAACTGTAACAAATTTAAAATAACTTGAAAATCCAAATCTCACGTGTACGAATCAGCGGGCACAGCTAGTAACAAATAAAAAAATATCTGCTTGAAGTTTTCATCAGCAGTCTTATTAAGTTTTTTTTTGTGTTTTCATCTTCTTTATTTAGAATATGTACTCTGAACATTCTCTACTATTTGGCAAGATAAGATAGGCAAGAAACTTTCTCTATTTCGATCATCCAAGCTTTTTGAAATGGTTGCAAGTAGGTATCCTTCTGGTTTTAAATACTAAATTATATTTTTTTTCTAATGCTTTTATTTTTGAGTAAATGATGTGCATAATTGAATGCATGAAAAACAGGTATGCCTCCGATTTAAAAAAAATCTGATCAGGGGGCTTTTTTAAGCTTTTGAAATAATCCACATTCAGGACTCACTCGATAGCTGGAAACAGATTTCGCCAACGCGTCTTTGAATGATAGAGAAGCTGTTTATACTCAACCTCGACTGTGTCAGAGAGTTCTTTAAGAACTTTTTAGATTGTAGCTTTTATTATTCCCAATTTTATTTGGGGTCTTTTGTTTAAGTGGCAAAAACTTTTTTTTTTGATGTTGAATCAACATATACTGGCAAACAATCACATGCGTGGTGCAGTGCGTTATTGATAATGTGAGCAGAGCATCCCACCCCAACTATTTTCGAATTCAGATTTTGTTTTAACTTATGGAATTATAAAACATTGTTGGTTCCATGGCGCTCTATTCCACCGAAGTTCGTATTACAATTATCTCCAGAAAATGCAACACATTTAGTTAAAAGATCATGCTGTTGAAGTTGCTTTCTTATAAGCTCAGTAATTATCTCAGATCTGTCATTTCATTTCGATTTGGTTTTCTGGTGGTTTTAAAACTTCAATCTAAAGGAGAGCTAGTTTATCTGTTGGCAACACTGTTCGCGGTTTTACCGTAGTGTGTGCGCTTCGGGCGGTTTTGCGGTCTGGCGGTTTAACCGCTGGCTGAAAAAAACCGTAGTGCGGCCTCAGCCTTAAAAGTAACTAAGAGATGAAAAATCACCTTAAACGTTACAAAAGTAACCTTCTGGCAACACTGGACAGAACCGCCCGCGGTTGTCGCGGTTTTAAAATCAGTCGCGGTAAAAAACCGCGGTGGTTTAGCCGTAGTGCGGCCTCGGCCTAAATCGGGTAAATCCTTATGCTACGTTTACACGCGTGCGAGGACTTGGCAGCCGCTCGCATGCACTCACACGTTGGCAGTGCTGCCAACTTAGTGAATTTTCCACTAAAACTGGTGGTTTGAATCCTTCATTTAGTGGTGAAATATTGGTTTTTGGGGCTGGTGGATTTTGCTAGCGGTTTCTAAAAAAATAATTTTAATTACTATAACTGCGATCACTCAGCCACTAAGTATCTTACATTGAATTCAATTGAATATATCTTTATTGTGGATCATAGGTAGATACATAGTTAAGATGTTTCGTATACATTGCGATCAGCATGTCCCGCCCAGTGGGCATACAAGAATTTCATTTCTGTCAAGTCAAATTACAATAAGACTATTATCGAATGTCTTATTTATCAAATCTTTACACATTACACGTGTTACCAGTTAATAACAATGAGTTATTTTTTTTAAATATCTAGTTATATTTACTTCCTTTATTGTTCAGCTTTATTAAATAATTCAGTTAACTTCTGACAAGACCCGACAACACTGCACTGAGCGGCACCAACCTCGCGCCAACCTGTAAACGCGTCGCAAGCTGTTGCAAGCGGCGAGCGCACGCTTCCTTTGATTGATCTGTGTTCAAGAACCGACACCGACTCGGGTCGGCAACAAGCTATCACAACCTTACGCAAGTCAAGACAAACACCCCGTTTACACGCTTGTGTATGTGGGGGGTTGTCGAGGCGTGCCACGCGGTATTTGAGCATAAAATAATGAATCCAATGTATCAGATCTATACTTACGCAGTCTGTGGGCCGTGGGCGAAAATTAAAAAAAAAACAGTCATGGCGGATACAAGGAACGGGGAGGACGTGTCACACGTCGGCGAAGGTGACTCTGTTTCGAAAGATGTTGTTTATCTTGAAGAAACATTCTACATTCTTTCAAAAAAGAATTCGGTGTTCCGTGTTCAGCTTACCTCTAAAGGTTTGTGTTTAACAAAAGAAACAGATGGAAATTCAAAGGAGCAAACCATCCCTCTACGCGATATCATCGGCAGTAAATGCATGAGGAGCAAAAGAAGGCGTCCTGGAGCCGGCTCTTGTGTTTGTAGTTCTTTGGTCGGTAGTCATCAGCTTAAAGTGGTAGATGAGAACAGCGGCGATCTAGATGAGAATGACATCAGTGCCTATCTGTACATATATGCATACATCTTAAAACGAAGTCGTCGTACCTTAAAAAGAGAAAGAACTACGATAACATTGCGTTTTAGATCTTTCGATAAATATGAGGACAATAACAGGGAAGCACAGAAATGGAGAACCACCATTAAATGCTTGATAGCCTCTCAACCGATAACGTACACTCCACCGTCAAATGATAAGAAATTACTCGTTCTGCTCAATCCTAAATCAGGGCCAGGCAAAGGCAGAGAAATGTTTCAGACTAAAGTAGTCCCTATATTACAAGAGGCAGAAGTACCCTATGATCTTCATGTTACAAAGTATGCACAATATGCTCGTGAATTTGTTCGTACGCGAAATGTGTACGGTTGGCGCGCAATTGTTGCTATCGGAGGTGATGGGGTGCTGTTCGAGATATTAAATGGCATGTTTGAACGGCTGGATTGGCAGCAGGCTCTGGCAGAAGTACCACTTGCAATATTGCCCTGTGGATCAGGCAATGGTCTGGCTAGAACAATCTGTCATCTTTACAAGTAAGTTTATTATTTTTTAGTTTTAAAATAATATTTTTTAACACACCTTTTACATTTATTGCATAGCTAACTACTAAGCCTTCTAAGTCTAATAATATATTATTTTTGTTCATTGAATGAGAATTATGTGACTTCTATTCATAAACATAATATTGGGTTTAATGAAAAACAATTCCTCTAATATGGAGTAGTGTTGATTTCACAGTTTTTTGACCTTGAACTGGTTGATGTTCAGTACACACATTATATCTTTTATTAAAAGGAATGTTCTGAAAGTAATTGGTGCTTCATATAGTTTCACTTCTGTCTGTTTGTAGTCTGTGTCCATACGCAGACCACAAAATTAAATACACATACAACCATACTGTATTATTTCTAAAATCTGACTGATAAGTCAAAGATTATCCCATTTAAATAAACAAACTTAAAATACTTCAGCTTTAATATATTTATAAAAATTATCACTAAGTACTTCTTTAATTCAAATTGATTATTTAAAAACCAATAGGGAAATGTAATTAGAATTTTATGTAACTGGTAGGTCAAAATTATAGAATGCAATATGATTTTGAATTCAAATGAAATTCGTATAATAAAAAGATTTAACTTAACTGATAATTTAATAGCCGTGATTTTGTCTGAGCCTGAAATTGTGGGTTCAATATAGATAAAGATAATGTGTGAAGAATGGGCAAGTTTACTCTGCGTCTGGGTGTTACATTATATGTGTACATGGTAACACATAATTATTTTAATGAAGAGACTAGCTAGCAGACTAAATATTTAGCTAGTTTGGTGATTGCATTGCCACTTATGAAATGTAATAGGTTTTAGAGATACTTCAATTATTGAGGAAGAATATAGGCTACTTTTTACTGTGATAACAGATATACACATGGGTAGAGCTGCGGGCAAAAACTAGTACACAGTAAATACAAACAGATACACACAATGTTTCAATAACTGAAAAAAAAACTGGATTGTTTTTTTTATTTGTTTTTATTTTCCATTGTTTCTAAAAAATATTAATAGAATTGCACTACAATAAAACACCCCTGATTACATAAATTTATAGTCACACTAGTTTTTGCCAACAGCTCCGCCTGCGTGTATGTTGGTTATCGCGGCAAATAGTAGCCTATGTGTTATTCTGATGTATAAGCTATATTACCGTAAAGTTTCATCCAAATCCGTTCAGTAGTTTTTGCGTGAAAGAGTAACAAACATCCATCCATCCATACTTACAAACTTTCGCGTTTATAATATTAGTAGGATTAATTCATTTCCATGTATTGACTAGAAGTAAACATTTTCGAAGAATATGTAAAACTCTATAATTTATTCATAGAGGTTCAATCACCTTGTAATTCTTAATTAGCATAAAGTCCTGATTAACAAATTTAATGTAAATAGAAATGAAATAACTAATCAATGAATATTAAATATGTGACATAAATTGATGCAAGTATTTAATGTTTAAAATTGAGATTATTGAAAATCAACTTCTACACCTGAGCTTTATTCTTAACTAGTTTTTGCTCGCAGCTCCTCCCGTGTGTATGTCGGTTATCGGGGTAAATAGTAACCTATGTGTTATTCTGATGTATAAGCTATCCAAATCCGTTCAGTAGTTTTTGCATGAAAGAGTAACAAACATCCATCCATCCATCCAAACTTACAAACTTTCACGTTTATAATATTAGTAGGAACCAGGTAATACCTACCACCAGGTAATACCAAGTATAGTTGTCATAGATATATCTTGCTTGTTTTTTTAGGTCTCTATAATCTATATTTATAAAAATATTAACTTTTGCCTGCGGCTACCTTCCTCATGCATTATCGCAGTAAAGAGTAGCCTATGTCCTTCCTCAAGAATCAAATTACCTCCATGCCAAATTTCATTGAAATTGGTGCAACGGTTTAGCTGCTAGCTAGCTGTGAAAACGTGATAGACAGACAGATGAACAAATAGACAGGGTCACTTTCAAATAAATAATATTAGTATGGATTATGTTGATCTGTGTACATTTACAAATGACCCACGCAACGTCGTTTACGTCTCCTATTGCCCGTAGCGTAAAAAAAAAATCCCCGTTTTTGTAACATTCTTTATTGGTGCTCCGCTCCTATTGGTATTAGCGTGATGATAAATACCCTATAGCCTTCCTCGATAAATGTACTATCTAACACTGAAAGAATTTTTCAAATTGCACCAGCGGTTCCTGAGATTAGCGCGTTCGAACAAACAAACTCTTCAGCTTTATAATATTAGTATAGATATAATGATACTAGCGACCCAGCCCGACTTCGCACGGAATTCTTTGAAATTCTCGGATTTCCTCTACTTTAATATGCATTTATTACAAATACCTATAAACTTTCCTCTTGAATCATCTATTGCTGAACACTACTAATAACAAAGGTAAAGAAGGAATATCAAGCTTAAACAACGCGACAGAAGACAGGGCGTCTTAATATTAATGGAACTAGTGGTTGCCCGCGGCTCCGCCCGCGTATATGTCGGTTATCGCGGCAAATATAAATAGGAAAGCCTACTATACGATCAACGATTATCTAAACGACAAACAGTCATGGGCTTAAGGTGTCATTAGAATTTAAATAGATACACACAAACTTCTTTGTCTTTTAATAAAGCTAAATATTAACAAACCATTGTTAGTTGAAAGTAATGCGTGGCGATTATCATGGTAATTTAATTAGTAGTGATTTTTATCAGTATCTAGACTATGGTTTGTCATGCTCACTAAAATGTCATTGCTTGCGGTGTCGTCGTGGGGCGGGTCGTTTCCTTCCCTCTGATATGGCGAAGGAGATGATGGCTGGTCCATGCGTCATACTCGTGAACGGGTGCTGCTTGGGGTGACTGGTCGGCCTAGTCAGCGATTCTTTAGACAATACTATTATTCTGGTTCGTTCAACTGCAACCCTAGCCTCTTAATCCAGTCACGAATTATTTTCAACAGTAGATTTTGCAACTGAATGTAAGTGGATGTGCACCTTGTTTCTATTTTGTTCTATGTTTAATAGACTCAAACCTTCAACGTTATCACTGAGTGTTTTTTGTTTGTTTGCGCGTTAGATTTTGGAGCTTTTTAATAAAAGGAATTTCAGGTGGCAACAGCTTGCATACTGTTTACCTTACATGTAATACTAACACTATTGTACCTGAAAATCAGATTTTGTAAAAGAGTAGCCATGAGTTTCTTTGCCAGTATTCTTCTCATGAGCTCTACGCATTTTGGAAACTGGAAGTTATGGATCGACACAGGCAGGCAGTAGATTTTGGTGTTTTCGCCTAACTTACCTCGACAATACAGCACATGCTGTGGCCTCTGTTTGTGTCGATCTATGATTTTTAACTATAGCTTCAATTTGACGTTCATAAGTGTCACTTGGTGTCTTAGATGAATAAATGATTTTGATTTGATTTGATTTGAAATAGTAGCCTATGTGTTATTCTGATTTATCTATACTAATATTATAAACCTGCAGAGTTTGTTTGTTAGTTTATTTGAACGCGCTAATCTCAGGAACTACGGGTTCGATTTGAAAAATTCTTTCAGTGTTGGATAGTCCATTTATCGAGGAAGGCTATAGGCTATATTTTATTTTAAAAAAAATTAGGGATCCGTAAGAAAATTGCTATTTCGTAACCCAAGGTGTCAAATCGAAAACCTATTTTTGCGTGCGCTACAATAACTATTGACAATAGAACAAAATAATGTATTACGGGTTTGTAGGTCTCATTATGATCTACAAAAAAGTCCGCGAGAGCATATATCTAACTATCATGGTTTAGTTACAATAACCGCTTTTGTGTTCAAAAAAAATATTCAATCGTCTGAAGAAAGAAACTACGTTAAATGTGTATCGTAATATTAATCCTTATCCAAATTAAGCATTTTGTTATCAAGGGTATTTATGTAGAAGTAAAATACTTTTTGTTTTATCCCAGTCGGACATTTCGTTTAGAAGTTATCACGAGTATAAGACGCTAAGAGTTGGTACCTAATAATGAGTTATTTGCCAAAGAGTTTTTATCAACATAATACCTAATATTAATCTTTATCCAAATAAATGTGTTCTTGATTAAGAGTATTAGATCTTAGAAGAGTATTTAAATACATCTATACTAATATATAAAGCTGAAGAGTTTGTTTGTTTGTTTGAACGCGCTAATCTCAGGAACTACTGGTCCAATTTGAAAAATTCTTTTAGTCTTAGATAGCCCATTTATCGAGAAAGGCTATAGGCTATATATCATCACGCTTAGACCAATAGGAGCGGAGCACCCAGTAGGAATGGGGGAAAATTATCACGCTACGGGCAATAGAAGACGCAAACGACGTTGCGTGGGTCAGCTAGTAGCTATATTACTGTAAAGTTTCATCCAAATCCGTTCAGTAGTTTTTGCGTGAAAGAGTAACAAACATCCATCCATCCATCCATACTTACGTACTTTCGCGTTTATAATCCTACTAATATTATAAACGCGAAAGTTTGTAAGTATGGATGTAAAGATGGATGGATGTTTGTTACTCTTTCACGCAAAAAATACTGAACGGATTTGGATGAAACTTTAAAATAATATAGCCTATACATTAGAATAACACATAGGCTACTTTTTAATGCGAAAAAGGGTTGTAAGGGGGTTTAAAGGGGGGGGGGGGGGGTGAACGGTTGTATAGAAGTCTGGCGGTTCACTCGACATACGCATGCGCGTTAAATATGACGGGCGTCTTGGCAACGAATAAACAAAGCTGTGTCTGTCACACTCATTAAAAAGAATGCGATTTAGTCATTAAGCGAAGTAGAGAATATGCGATGTGGATTATTTCCTACATAGATTTTTTGCTTTGTAGGTATTGACAACCGGACCCATTTCACTTTTTCGTTGAAGACTTAAATATCCTACTAATATTATAAACGCGAAAGTTTGTAAGTATGGATGGATGGATGGATGTTTGATACTCTTTCACGTAAAACTACTGAATGGATTTTAATGAAACTTTACAATAATATCTATACTTAACTGCCTCGTTGGTCTCGCGGTTGGCGTGTGCGACTGCTGATCATGAGGTCTCGGGTTCGATTCCCGGGTCGGACCAAATGTTTGTATGATCTACAAATATTTGTTTCGGAGTTTGGGTATTTTCTATGTATAATATGTATGTATTTACAAAAAAAAAAAAGTATATATGTATTTGTATCAGTCGTCTAGTACCCATAACACAAGCTCTGCTTAGCTTGGGACTAGACGGCGTTGTGTGTTAGATGTCCGAAATATTTATAAAAAAATATATATATATAATAAAACTGTACAAGACTTCAATTCTGCACATTGAATTAAAATTTAAAAAAATACAACTAGGGGTATTCATATAAGCCACACCAGCCAAAAAAAATAATTTTGAATTTTATGTCTGTCTATTGTCCGGCTTTCACGCAAAAACTACTGAACGGATTGTAATGTTTTTTTATTTATTATATAGCTATGAATCCTCGGCAACATATAGACTATAATTTATATTGAAGATCGGAATATCCAATATAAATTTTTGTCTGTCTGTTGTTCGGCTTTCACGCAAATACTACTGAACAGGCGCATGCGTTGTGTTTATCAACGTCTCCTTGCCATAGAATAACTTAAATATCGGGTGTAGAGTTTAAAGCCAGCGCCATCTATTGACTACCTGTCAAAGTGTAATAAAACATATCTACAGGAGTAAATAGTTCATGCCCCATGCTGTGATTAAATACCAACTCTCCGTGCATGCAGAACAGTCAGTGTATGAAACGGTACCCAAAAGCCATGATTCCACAAACTATAACAGCCGAGAATGTCTACCCAAAGTACCGCCGACGTTCTCAGCAACAAGGAGTATTAGCTGCAGAAATTAGATTACGTGGCCAAAATCCGACGATGATTGATAATAATAGATGGGTATTACCATACTCTCCTGTTTTATCCAAACCATTTAACGCCCAACTACTTATATGTCGAAATGTGCATCAGTGTGGTCTATCAAATGTATTTGTAAGTACGTAAATAAACTTTAAATAAGCTTTACGAAATGAGTAACAAGATTTCAGTCTGGCCGCTACATAAGTTCATCCAAAGCTGTGTGGCTTATACTTAGTTTCCCTGTGACGCATTTCGCTGTAACCTGGAAGGAGGAAATATATTTGAATATGCGATTGAGCGATTAGGAAAGCCTCGACAGATCACTTTATTGGCATTCTATGTCTTCTGTGCTATGTTCGAATGATGATTTTACCAACACTTTGCTCTGTGATGAAGCGCCAGCGTACTTTACATACAACAAGGAAGGTTTAACCGTAGAAAAAGAGGCACTCCAGTAGAGGGTGTTCCTGAAGTTTTAAAAAAGAACACGTCATCGGAAGAGTACAACAGTGCACCCAAGCAATGCCGAGTGTTATCGGTATCCAATGGCCTACTTTATTCGAAACTTTGAAGAAGTCGATGACCCGCAACACCCATCGTTTCAAGCTGCTTGCCGAGCACGACATCTGCTCCATGACAACCAACATTGGGATGACGCTCTCAATGAGGCATACGTCAGTGACTTTCAGATGCTGTCCAATTGTGACAAAAATACCAAAACAACTTAACCGAAGATCACATTCGAGATATGCATCGAAATATTTCTATGAGCGAATTGAACCATCAACAACGGGAAATTATTTCTAATCGCTGTTTAAATGAAATCCAAGACATGGTTTTGCCTATTGGTGGAAATTCTTAATCTTATTAAGGGTTACCCAAAGCCATTTATAACGAAGAGTGTAGTAATCGGGAGTACTCAGCTGAAAGTAATTACGATTCTAAGAAGCTTTTACATACTCTTCGCGATAGTATTCCGACTCTAAAGGACAAACAAGGAGTAGGTATTTTCCATCGTGTTTGTAACAGTGCCAATAATTATTTGGGTGAAATGCTTTTTCTAGAGGCACTGGGAAAAAAATCTCACAAAAGTTATTCTCGCACAATTACGACCAGATGGTAAAGTAGCACTTGCTGTTGCATCCTCTGACACTGTTGCTTGGTGATAAAACTACACACACGATATTTTAAAATTGCCTTATAATTAGAATTAACAGAACAACATGTTTGTGATAGTGACAAAGCGAAAGTTCTACGTGACTGTCATTTAATTGCATGGGATGAGTGTATAATGGCACATCGCAAGGCAGTTGAGGATGTAGACAGGATGTTGAGGGACATTCGCCAAAGTGATCGGGCCATCGGTGAAATTACAGTTTTGTTTGGTGGTGATTTTAGGCTGACTCCTCCCGTAATACCACGGGGGACCCGAACTGTCAAAATAAATACGTGTCTCAAGAGTTCAACCCTTTGGCCTCATATTTCAAAACTAAAACTCACCGTTAATAGGAGAGTGCGCAGAGGAGGAAACCAAAACGCCAAATAATTTTCCGATTTGCTTTTCAAATAGGTGACGGTAGATATTAGAAAGAAGAAGGGCTGATCTCACTGCGAGACGATTTATGCGAGGTTGTAACTTCAATTGAATGACTCATATTATCAGTTTATGGAAATCTTACTAATATCACAACTCAGGAAGATTCTTGGTTTTGCGAGCGAGCAATTTTATCACCTCGAAACCAAGAAGTGATAGAAATAAATAATATTATTTTGGAGCTAGTTGAAGGGTCACAAGTTGAGTACACTGATATTTACAGTGTTGTCGACCAAGATGAAGCTATGACGTATCCAGTTGAGTTTTTTAAATCCCGCAACTGGTCTTCCCTCACATAATATTATCAAATTAAAAGTTGGAGTGCCTACAATTTTAATGACAAAATTGAGTCCACCAAAATTGTGTAACAGCACACAATACATTTAAAAGTTATATCGCTCCAACGGAACGTGATAGAGGCACAAATGTTGACTGGATGTGGTGCAGGACAGCGTGTTTGCATTCCACGAATACCGCTCATCCCAAAAAACTATCCGTATAGATTTAAACGTGTGCAGTTCCCATTGAGTGTGAGTTTAGCCCAGGGACAGACTATGAGTCGTGTTGGTGTAGATCGGCGAAAGTCCTATTTCTCTCATGGCCAGCTTTATGTAGCTTTGTCACGTGTAAGCAGTGCGCAAAGCCGGTCTATACTCACTGACATAAATTAAAAAAAAAGTAATATCGTTTATGAAGAAATTCTGTAATTAATTTTATTATATTACAAACTCACACGTACACACAGATTTTCTTAAAATAACTTTGTTTTGTTTCTCTATAAATTCAGAAAAATGATTGGAAGATGAGATTGAGAAAAAAGATTTGAATTTGAATCTAAGCACGCGCGAACGAAGTCGCGGGTACAGCTAGTATTAGTATAGATGTGTTGTGATCTTTTAACCGACTTCCAAAAAGGAGGAGGTTCTATGTTCCACTGTATGTTTTTTTTTTATGTATGTTCACCGATTACTCCGTCAATTGTGGACCGATTTTGAAATTTTTTTTGTATTCGAAAGGGTATGCTCCCGAGGTGTGCCCATTGCCACCATATCAGGATCTAATCATGGGATCCCAGGGAAATCGAGAGAAACCCTCATTTTTTATGAGCACAAACTGTTTTTAGTATATTTTCTGAAGTTAAACGGGTATTTGCGTCTTGTAGTCATCATTTTATGATGATGAGCTGATGATGTAAGGTACAACTACTTAACGGTTAGGAGTTGGAGGATAAATCTTTAAATATCTTAAGTATATATGTTACCTTTAGTCGTATTCTTGGCAATTATTTAGGTAAGCTGATGATGGAAGGTACAACTCCTCAACGGTTAGGAGTTGTAGGATAATTCTTTCAATTTCATACGTATCTAAAGACCTCCAGGCGTATACTTTCAAATTATTTAGGTGAGCTGATGATAGAAGGTTAAACTCTTCAACAGTTAGGGATTAGAGGATGATTTTAATATTACACGTACGTATAGACCTTAATATGTATTCTTGATGATGAAATTTGATGAAATAGTTCAACTTACTACTTACCTACGATTGTTTGCACTAAAAACTGAAAAATTGAAACTTTTTATTAAAAAAAAACGAAAAAAACACTTAAAAGCGTAAAATAAACTGGTTCTTCATAAATTGCCTAAACCTAATTCTTTATTCATTTAAATAGTATTATTATAATGTGTGCTAGGTTACTTAAATCTGTTTGAAGTCGGTGCTAAGCCAAAAAGAATACAAACGAACAATTACAAAAGTCTAAGCGATAGTCACTTGGCACCGACTTTAAAGAGATTCTAGGTACCTAGCACACATTATAATACTACTATTTAAATGAATAAAGAATTAGGTATAGGCAATTTATGAAGAACTAGTTTATTTTACGCTTTTAAATGTTTTTTTGGCAGAGTTTTCGTTGGATGTTTTTTGGAAGTCGTTTTTTTTTATAAAAAGTTTTGTTATAACGGTCGTATTGATTGTACTTCTGAGAAGACTCATCCGTTTCCATTGCCAATAGGGGGGGGGGGGGGGGGCACTGGCATCTTAACTTAACAGACGAAGCCGGAGGTCAAGTTCAGATTACGCCATCAATTTCCCCTAAACGATTTAAAATTAAAATTGAAAACAAAGACCCTATAAGATAAAAGTAATTGAAATGTAATTTTCTCCTCCATTCGCATTTGATGGCTGTCAGTATATACATATAAAATATTCACGTAAAATGATTTGTAGCTTCGAAATCCAGAAAAGGTTTCCTCGTAATATTTCCTTAATTTTAAAAACTGTTGACCAATTGTGTAGGTATTAATCACACTTCCTACATTGTTACCACTTGACATTACTACCAACAATTGTATTAACAAGACAATTTCACTAAGAAGTTTTTAATTTCTTGTTTTTCAATGAATTGTAAATTTTTAACCGACTTCAAAAAAGGAGGAGGTTCTATGTTCCACTGTATGTATGTTTTTTTTATAGATGTCTATTTTAGCTTTGTTGAATCTTCTTGAGCGTACTATCCTGTGCTCATCTTACATGAACGCTACAAACAATTCAAGCCCTGTTGTTTAACATCATGATCGATGAGAGAATTTTGCATTGTTTTGGTGTCATTGGTAGGCCTGATTCGCATTACTTCGCACGTGATCGCACTAATAAGGTCAACTTTATATATTCCAAACAAGTTGATCCAATTAGAAATTTCTGCGAAACTCCGCCGTGTATCTATACTTACTTGTTTATCAAATACGTTTTTTATGGTCCACGGAAGTAGTATCAGTCTGTTTATTTTTATTTCAGTTAGACTTTCATTTCTTGAGACCAAACAGAAGATTAGTGACAGTGAATTTCTTGGGAACAAAATCATGTTCTTCGTTATGTTTAAATATATAAACAGTCTTAGACGTGCTGCTACAACTTGTCGTTTTGCAGATATATAGGTCTAAAATAGTTAGAGTCGATAGTTAGAGGTACAAAGGCATTAATCCGTAAGGCAATGATGAATTAACTAGCGTCATGAGTTGTCCTCGTAAAGTTACTTCAAACTTGATCCACACAGAGCTTTACATGTTGATTTGGACTGCACGTTTGGTCTAGTTGTTTAACGGTCACGCCGTTTCCTACTTCACGCCAAGCCTGCTACGCCAAGTGTTCAAATCCCATGTAGGACAACAATTTGTGTGATCCACAAATTGTTGTTCTGAGTCTGGGTGTTCTTTGTGTCCGTTTCATGTATATTCGTAAAGTCCTCCGCGACACAGGATTTATTGCTAGTGCGGGAGTTGTCTTTAAAAAAAAAAAACTAAATGAGTCATTTTCCGTTCCATCTTAGATTCTGCTTGTAGAAGGTCTTCTACGTTAGTTTATAGGTTAATGCGACTACTAAAAAATATGTCCCGCAGATTCCTGATTATTCCGTTATCTTGGTATACTTGACACAAATTGATTTAGTTTCGCTATTGCTATGCACAATCAACCAATAGTCTATTTCAGCTATTAAATGTGCGATATTTGTTGAAAAGATTGCGTTTTATTGTTTTTCAAGACATTTATTACTTTGAGTGGCTGATGACTGAGTGGTTTAGATTCCGAAGGAGTACCTAAATATAAATTAGCATTACAAATCAGCTAGGTCTAAGCCGACACTTCATTAAAATATTATACGATAAATGTAAGTAATTATGCATCATGAATAATTTTTATAAAATATTTTTAAAATCTGTAGATTCTTAAGAAAGATATAATTATGTAGATACTAGCTTGTGCACGCAGCTTCGCTCACGCAGACTTTCATCCCCTGATTTACCCCCTTAGGGGTGGAGTTTAGTAAAATCCGTTCTTAGCGGATGATTACACCCTATAAGGAACCTACCTGCCAAATTTCAAGTTTGTAGGTGTTATAGTTTCTGAGATTTCGTGATTAATATAATAAGTGAGTGGTATTCCGCTTTTTAACCGACTTCAAGAAAGGAGGAGGTTCCTCAATTCGACCGTATATATATATATTTTATGTGTGTTCGCGGATAACTTCGTCGTTTATGAACCGATTTTGATGATTCTTCTTTTGTTGGAAAGGAGATGTTCCGACGGTGGTACCATGACAAGGAAACTAGGATCTGATGATGGCATCCCAGAGAAATCGAGGGAAACCCTCATTTTTTTCAGGCACGTACTATGTTTTTCGTATATTTTCTGAAGCTACTCCGGTATTTGCGTCTGGTAGTCATCATTTAATGATGATGAGCTGATGATGAAAGGTACAACTCCTTAACGTTTAGGAGTTGGAGGATAAATCTTTAAATGTCGTATGTATGTATGTTACCTTTAGTCGTATTCTTTCAAGTTATTTAGGTGAGCTGATGATGGAAGGTACAACTCCTCAACGGTTAGGAGTTGGAGGATAATTCTTTCAATTTTATACGTATCTATCTATAGACCTTTAGTTGTATACTTTTTAGTTATTTAGGTGAGCTGATGACACAGGCGCTATGATGACTAATCCCTTAATGTATTTTGCTTAAAGTAACTCGCCTGCTTCTATTTCATCACGACATTTAAGCTTGGACACGATTCCTATTGCCCCGTAGACCACGTTCTCGGTAGGTAACAGAAATTTTGCATCTCAACATAATTTTGGAAACTGAGCATACTCAGTTTTAATACGTGTTCAAACCACTAAAGTTATTCGCATCAGCAGAAATTATATGAAATAGTTCAACTTACTGATAACCTACGATTGTTTGCACTAAAAATGGAAAAATAAAAACTTTTTATAAAAAAAAAACCGACTTCCAAAAACAATCCAACCAAAACTCTCTGCCAAAAACACTAAAAAGCGTAAAATAAACTGGCTCTTCATAAATTGCTATGTGCCAATTCTTGTCTATACCTAATTCTTTATTCATTTAAATAGTAGTATTATTATGTGTGCTAGGTACCTAAAATCTGTTTGAAGTCGGCGCCAAGCCAAAATGTAATAGGAGGTACCGCACTCGCCGCTGCCTCGTGCAGCACAAAACAACCCAAGCGGGCAGACACGCGCGGGCTGACGCGACGTCGTTGATGGTCGTCTCAAAATATAGCTAAATACTAAACGATATCGTTGTCTCACTTTTTAGGACTTCAACTTCGCATAAATATTGGTAAACATATTCGTTTGATAACCGGGATTCGGAATTCGGATGGCTTAACGTACTCTCCGAGGCACAGACTCCGTAGACTGACCTGGCTACGGTTGCATAACTTTCATCATCATCAGCCTATCACAGTCCACTGCTGCACATTGGCCTCTACGATTGCACGCTACTTGTTTCGATCCTCGAACTTTACAATGTGTTAACCTAAGCGGTTAGCCATAAACCCCGCAACGACCACCTCTGCCAGTAGAGAGGGTAATTACCACTTCTATTACTGGATATTAATCATTATACCGTAATGGAAAACCCAATTTTTTTATTTCAGTTTTCTTTCTACCCTCTCGTATATTTCTCTTTTTCTGCAAAGCAAAAGAAGATCGTTATTGGGACTGATTGTCCAATCTTTGTCTTTAGTTGTTTGTTAGCTTTACCGTCTAAACCACTACTTACACCGATTTTTAAACTTTTTTCTTACATAAAATACAATTCTACAGGGATTTTATTAATCAATAAACGCTATAATAGTAACCGCGTGGTGCTGGGTTAAGAATACACTGTCACTGTCTCTATTCATTACATGGGTGTCGTAAGAGGCGCCTAAGGGAGCAAACTACTGTCAGTACTGTCACGCGTCACCAGTGCTTGCCTCCCACTGCGGAGCCGTTGTACCACCACCGCTAGGGAACAACATAATGCGCCGCCTCTACAGGGCCCGGCCACTAACGCCGAAGCCCCAGCACCGCTTCTCTGCCTGGTGGTCTACACTTCCAGCCCTGACCTGGCTGCTTTCGCCAGTGCCAGCTCTTTTCTACGCATCGCTACTCCAGTTAAGTAGTTAAGTACCCCATGCTACCATGGAGGTACCTACGCTGATCGAAGCTATCAGGATCCACACCCTGGGATCAATATCTGTGTCTATTTCTATTCTTCATCAAATCAATTGAATTAATTTGTAATTTTTTATTTTATTTATTTATTTATAACTTTATGCACTATAGTACATCGGCGGACTTAATGCCCTAGGCATTCTCTACCAGTCAACCTTTGGGTGGTGTAGATATCTTGTGAGGTAGGCGCACATAAAGTACATACATACTTAAATAGCTAAAAATGCATTACAAAGCATTACATACATAAGTCCTTATATAAATACAACAAATACACAAACTCTATATATATACAAATACTTAAACACTATAACTTTATATAATATTAAATTACATAAATAATAAAATAAATAAAATATTTACTATAGATACGTACACTAAGAGTATTGGAGAAAACGATGGTATGCTATCGTTTCAATGACTCTGTCATGTCATTGAGAAGGAGGTCATGTACCTTCTTTTTAAACGTGAAACGGTTTGTGGACATCCTGAATTCAAGCGGGAGCGCATTCCAGAGTAGAACTGCTTGAACGAAGAACGAAGAGTTGACGAAGTCAGAATTATGGGATGGACATAGAAGAAGCAGATTATTTTCTGAGCGAAGATTTCTGTTGTGATTGGAGCACAGGAAACGGATGTAGGGATCAAAATAAGTTGGAGAGGATGGGGAGGTGAGAAATGAGAACAAAGCGGTCAGAGCTCGCTGATTGCGGCGCTGGCGAATGGGTAACCAATTCAGTTCGGAGCGTAAAGCAGACACGTGGTCATACTTGCGAAGATTGAATATGAACCGAATACAGTTATTAAGAAGACGGTCTAGTTTGTTAAGGAGATCTGCATCTGAGGAGGTGAGATTGCATAAGCGTGATTTTGGTTTTAGTGGGCAGGAAATTCTTAAGGCGATAAAGTGTTCGCATGTTTCCAGTTACCTTTTGACTTACGTGAGTGACTTGAGCTCGCCAATCAAGAGTCGAGTCAATGTATAGACGCAGGTCCTTGACTACGGGGCTAAAAGGTATTGTGGACCCGTTAAATACAATCGGTGAGGTTGAAGCAGTGTTGAATCTGCTTATCATGCGTTTACTGCCTATTATGATCGCCTGGCATTTGGTAGGGTTTACAGACAATCCAAATATCATCGACCAGGTATATATGGTTTGTAGGTCCTTATTAACTTCGCCAACAGTCCGCTCCAAATCCTCTACCCTTGCCCGTGCATACAGCTGCAGATCATCAGCATACAGGTGATACGCACACTGAAGATGTTTTGTGAGGAGGTTAATAAATATTGCGAAGAGAAGAGGAGATAATATACCGCCTTGAGGAACGCCAGCGTTGAGGTCGCGCCAACTCGAAAACAGGTCTTCTACACGAACACACTGCTGTCGCCCCTGAAGATAGGAGGAGAACCATTCCAGTGCCTCTGAAGGAATCATTAGATGTGTGAGGGTAGCTAGCAGGAATTCGTGATTGATGGTGCCAAAGGCATTAGAGAAGTCCACTAAGACTAGAACTGTGACCTTAGAGTCCTCCATGCCCCTCCTAATGTCACCAGTCACTTTTAGGAGAGCGGTCACTGTGCTGTGGCCGGGCCTGAAGCCAGATTGTAAGGGACTTAGAAGTTTATGTCTGTAAATAAATTCTGAAAGCTGCTTAAATGCACAGACCTCAAGCACTTTAGATAGGAAGGGGAGAATAGAGATAGGGCGATAGTGTTCAGGAAGTGAGGGACAACTTTTTTTTGGGAGAGGGATGACGTGGGCTTTACGCCATTGAAGGGGAAAAGTTCCGGAGTCGAGAGAGAAGTTGATTATATGGGTGATTACTAGGAGGATATGGTCTAGGATGGATAGAATCATGCGTCGACTAATGCCATCATGCCCTACAGCATTAGAGCGGACAGCCAGGATAATCTTTTTGATGTCCTCAGGGGGCACTGGAGAAAATTTAAATGAGTCAATAGCGGGACTGGTTAGGCCAGATATATAGTTCAACGTTTGAAACTTAGTTTGAAGATCCAGCGTAGCTGTAGATGAGAAATGACAGTTGATATCATTCCGACTAACAGTGTTTTTAAACTCGAGATGTTGTTGTTTACCGATACCTAATGTATTAAGAAATTTCCATATACTGGAGGAAGAAGAAGACTCAATGTTTTGAAAAATGTGTCGGCGTTTAGCGTTTCGTATCACCTGGTTACACTGATTTCTTGCAGTCTTATAAAGGGTCCACTTGCTCTCACACCGATCTCTCCTGAAACGTACAAACCCTGCGTCTCATAGCCACTCGAATCTCTTCGGTCATCCAGGGTGCCGGGTCACGTTTCAATGTTACTGTTTTAATGGGAGCGTGGATGTTGTACAGATTAATGATGGTGTCATTGAAGATACTGAGTTTGTCGTTCACATCTGTAGCAGTGGCCATACTTGTCAAATCTAACGTAGCCGCATCTGCATGTAGCTTTTCGATGTTCGTGTGTCGAAAACTGCGAATCTGACGAATTATAGGAGATGATTTGGGAGCCTTCAGGGTATAGGATAGGTAGATCAGATCGTGGTGGGAGAAACCGGGAGCAGGAAGTTGACCATGGGAAGACACAAAGTTTGGGGCTGAGGTAAGAATTAGATCAAGCCAGGTATCAAGGTGTTCAGTGTTATGGTGAGTGGCTTGAAGGGGCAGGACGTGGAGATTGGTTGCTTGGATGATTTGGAGCAAGTTACGTGTTCGGGAGGAGTTTGGGACTAGGTCTGTGTTGAAATCTCCCATGATGATGTGATGTAAGTGTTCCGACCCTAAGGATTCCAGAACTGCTTCCAGACTGGAGAAGTAGTTAATAGTAGGAGGGCAGTAGACTACACCTAGAATGACCTTAACTCCCTTGACACAAACCTCGAGGAAAAGATATTCCGCACTAGTAGTGGGGTTGGAAGAGGAAGAGGCGAGAATTTTGTATGGGAGGAAACTGCGAAGGTAGATAGCAACACCACCACCTCTTTTATCGAGGCGGTCGTTGCGGATAAGGACAAAGCCAGTGAGAGGATATGAGGTGGAGGGTAGGTGAGGCTTGAGCCAAGTCTCCGAAATCAGGATGGCATGAACGTCGTTGTCAGAGAAAGTGTCTGTTAAATCACTGTAGTGGCTGGGGACACTCTGCGCGTTTATGTGGCAAACGTTTAGAAGGGGACGAGATACAGCAGGAAACATAAGCCTTAATTGGTCGCCCAGAGTATCTGTCAGGGAATCAAAGCTATCGTATAGTGACAGGTCATCGGCAGAAAAATATACTTCGGCTTCATTATCGCTCATTAGTGTACAATATTATTATATATGTATGGTTATATATAAAAAAACTATAAGAAAATATTTTTAAGTGAATTAAAGTAAAATGAAATAGGCCGGATTGGTAGATTTGTTTCTACACCACCCGCCAGCAGGCTTACACTTTCAATGTTAAAAACAATGTTAAAACAAAAAAAAACAACAACACTATCCATGCACTCACTACAGACAGCAATTTGTAACATATTAGAACTATAGAGAAAACAAAACAATAACAATACTAAACAAAACAAAAAACTAAAATAAAAAAAAAGACAATGTTAATACTACAATAGCCTGCCAAGTTTCAGAACGCATTCAAACTGACTAACGAACGAAACGAAAGAGACGTTCTCTTGACAGTTGTTAGAAAAGCTGTCACAACAAGGTCAGATGTAATGTAAACAATACAAAAACAGTGTTCATGTTCCCTGAGTGCAATAAGCAAAACCAATCTGAACTAAATTGCTTAAATTCAAACAACCGTACCGAACAAGTGAAACCAAAACAAAGGCACTATCTCCGTGAACCCTTCGTCGTGGCAATGCTTGAACTTGCCTTAGGCGGAGTTGTTGCCTTAGGGTATTTGGCAAGAAGAAGTTCCAGCTCGTCCAGCGAGACTACTTTATGGCGGCTATCATCGGGGGCCTTGACGAAAATAGTTCCATCTTGGGTCCAGCAGGCGGACATACCAAAGTGTCGCCGAGCCATGCCAAATGTCGTCTGTCGAGATTTAGTCAGGAATTCTCTTACCGAAAATCCAGTACCCTTCAACCTGGTCTTCGCCCTCCAGACAGTCGCTCGAACCTCTGCTGAAGAGAATCTAACCAATACCGGTCGGCGGTGTTCCTTAGATGGAGTACCCAGTCGATGACAGATCTTGATGCTAGTTGCTGTGACATCATTTAAACCCATCTTCTCTTTAAGAATACCCAGCAAAGTCTTATTGCAGTCTTCCTTGACTGCTTCTGGCACTCCAAGGATGATGAGAGCTTTTTGTCGATGACGGGTCTCAATAACATCGACCATCTTGGCACACTCATTGATTTGCCTCCGTAGGAGCCCCAGCATGTTGAACATAAAGACTGACTTCAAGAAAGGGTGGGTTCTCAATTCGAGTATGAAATTGGTTTTTATTAAAGAAAAATTGTATGCTTCGTTAACTAGATGACAAGAAGTAGTATGTTTTATGCCAAGGTGAATGAAAATTGAATAATATTCAATGAATAAAAAGTGGAACATTAATGATAAATTATATCATCTAAGCTAAGCTATGCGATAAAGAACGATCAACATAATTATTGACTTAACGTAGAATACCTGATAAAAAACGGAATCGGTCATTATACTAATATGTATTACGTTTATAATAGTTTTATTTACTGGTGGCCGCTGAGTGATCGGAATTCGATCATAATTCATTATTTTAAACTAACTGTTTTTAATTTTTATACTCAACATTCTTTCCTATTATTTTCGTTAAAATGTTGCTAAGTTTTTGCTTTACGTACTATATTGATTATACTAGTTTACTACTACTACTACTACTAGTAGTCAGAGGGAAGTTATGATTGAGGCCCAACGCGAGTGATAACACGAGGTTACAGAACACATTGTTTCATCATCAACTACATCAACACATCCATACTAATATTATAGATTCGAAAGTAACTCTGTCTGTCTGTTCTGCTTTCATGGCTTAACTGCTGCACCGATCTAAATGTTAAAATTAATTAACAAAATCCTTCGGAGTTTCAATATGCTTTGCCCGTTATCAAAATGGGACGTAAGGCACATAATTATCCGTAACTAGCTGAAAGTACTAAAAACTACTAAACTAAAGGCGAAGTAAAAAGAATATCATATGTCCGTCTCCTGGTTCTAAGCTACCTTCCCAATAATTTTCAGCCAAATCGGTTCAGCCGTTCTTGAGTTATAACTAATGTAACTAACAATTTTTTTTTTTGAAATATATAGAAGAAGACATATACCTAATTTAAAAAAAAAAGCGTCGTACGTTTAATCATAGCATAGTAACAGACAATAATCACCTATAGGTATTCATTTAAACTATCATCATCAGCCCGTTGCAGTCTACTGCTGGACATAGACCTCTCCCAAGGAACACCACAGAGCCCGGTCTGTTGCTTTCTGCATCCAGTCGCTGCCAGCCCTCTTACGTAAGTCGTCCCGCCATCTGGCCAGACTACGTTTGCCAAGACGCGGTCTCCACTCTAAAACACGCTTACTCCAGCGGTTGTCTGTCCTTCGACATATGTGACCAGCCCATTGCCACTTCATCCTACCAACTTTCAGAGCTATGTCGCTCACTTTGGTTCTCTGACGGATTACTTCATTACGAATTTTGTCCTTCAGAGTTACTCCAAGCATAGCTCTTTCCATGGCACGCTGAGCGACTTTGAGCTTCTGGATTAAATAATAATTAATAATATTGCCCGGCAATTTTAAATTTAGAACTGTTCTATATTCGAATGTGTTTAAATTTTGAATCTCAAACAATGCTATTGTCTGTTTAGTCACAGCATCGATTGGAATCTGTCAGGTTACGTACGAAAATGAATCTTTCTAAGGAAAATGTTCGTGCAATTATTTTCTACAACTTTAGAAGAGGCCTGACACGGCTTCAGTGAAGCTTCAGTGTTTTGAAGAGCTAACATCTGTGTTCAGTGATGAAGCTCCCATGTCTGCGAACTGTCGAACGCTGGTATTTAGAATTCCAGCGTGGACATACTAGTGTTAGTGACAAATCTCGCGAAGGATGCCTTAAATCCGCCTTCACTGAAAATAACATCATTGCTGTGAGAAAACTAATTCTCGAAGATCGTCATGTGACGTATGACGGACAACCATTCAGAAGATCTTGCATGAAGTGCTTGGGGTGGGAAAGCTAGTTTGCCGTTGGATACCGCATCTGCTTTCCGACGATCACAAGGCGGTCCGCGTCAGATGGTGTGTGTAAGAAAACTCTGCAAAGGTTCAACCGAGAGTCAAATCACGTCTACGACGTCATCAGTGGTGACGAATCTTGGATCTATGCTTACGATCCTTCCTACGATCCAAATAACAATCTGCAATCTGGGTCTTTCAATACGAGCCAAAGCCGACTTAAGGTGTTTGTTCTCGAAGCACTTAAAAGAAGATGGTAGCCACGTTCGTTAGAAAAACCGGCCATGTTGCGACTATTGCACTTGAAGATCGTAGAACGGTTAACGCAGAGTGGTTTACCACAGTTTCTTTACCACAAGTCATCGCCGAACTTCGAAAATGTAACTCAAAGCGACGCATCGTCCTGCACCACGACACCGGAAGCTCATACAATGCTCGTCAAACGTGGAATAAATGTTATAATAACTGGTTTGAGCGAATGGAAAAGTGTATGAAGCTACGTGGTGAATACTTTGAAAAACAATAGGTTCTAGTTGTGTTTTTTTCTTCAAACGACAAAACTTAAAAGGCATGCTTCGTAATCATATTGTTTATTTGTGAAATCAATGTTGTCTTAAGTACCTACTTAAACTTTTTCGTTAAACTCAAACAGATGAATAAAATATAGTTTATAAAAAAATGGTGAAGGTAATTCAATGAAACGATATAAGGAAGTTTTATTTCGAAATTGGTTAAAAATAAGCGTAGTTCCTAATTAAAAAAATCTAAATTACTGAATATAATTGTCTATACGAAGGTCGGAGTAAATAAAGACTAGTTTTATATAATGTTCATTAAAAAATAGTTTTATCTAGGTATTTCTGTTACTACTATTGTACAATATTATGCAAAAAATATGCCAAATGAAAGCTACCCTCCATATTTTTCAATAAGTAAAGTCACAGAAAACTATTGATTACCTGTATTTGGATTTCCACATATTGTTATAGTCTAAAAACACTATGATTAACACTTATTATTATTATTAGCTGAAACTTCAGTTTAACATTTAAAAAATAGAAAGTGTTTGTCAAAGATGCGACGCAATATAAAATTGCGTCAAGAAAAAAAAAGTCAGCAGAAAAACTAGTGTTGACTAGTAAATAATAATCTTAATATCATAAACGCGTAAGTTTGTAAGTATGGATGGATGGATGTTTGTTACTCTTTCACGCAAAAACTACTGAACGGATTTGGATGAAACTTTATTGTTAGATACTATTTGCCGCGATAACCGACATACAAGCAGGCAGAGCCGCGGGCATCAACTAGGCATACATATGTGTGTAGGTATACTTACATATACTGAATGATACAATCATGCCATAAATACGTAGGTAAATTATAATAACCTATTTCATTATTTAATGACATGTTTGCTTAATTACGTTTTACACATGTAGGTTCCTATATTATCTAGTATCAACGTGTTAAGTAGGTAATCTAGATTTCTTTATTGACCTATGTTGATTAGCGTCAACTAGTACAACCAATAACGGAAATCATTTTGTTCTCCCATTACCTTGAATACTTTTTTATAATTAAGATGATTCTGACCATAAAACGTGTAACTCCTTTTAGAGAACGCACTCAATTATCGTACTTATGTTGGGTTAGGGTTATGTTTTTCGGGAAATGATTTTTTTAAAGACAACTCCCGCATTAGGAATAAACATCCTGTGTCGCGGGGGACTTTACAGACATACATGAAACGGACACAATTAACACCCAGACTCAGAACAACAATTTGTGGATCACACAAAGTGTTGTCCCGTGTAGGATTTGAATCCACAACACTTGGCGAATTGGCAAGCGGCGTGGCGACCGCCTAAACCACTAGGTTAACCGTGCAGTTGTTATGGACGCAATACATAGACTTGTTTTGAAAAAAAATCGTACATGTTCTAAAACTAATGTTCCCTTTCTGTCCCGCTTAGTAGCGCGTCGCGCCTGTTACCGTCAAGCCTGCACTACCTATCGAGAACGAATATCTTTGGGTTCGTTTGATTGGTAAGTCGTCTGCGGTACCTGGCCCGTTCCTTAAGAGTTCTTAAGGAAGCTAAATTTAACTGGTGTGAAATTCAGCGTGACGAAAAATAGTGTAATCATTGTAAATTACTCATAATTTTTAAGAAAATCAGTATCTTGATTTTGAAGATTTAAAGTTGGTCTGTAGGCTGATTAAACGGTTACATTCCTACGGCCTCTCACGCTATATAACAATCTGCAACTTAGTCTAGACTTGCCTTGACCAGAAACTGTCTTACTTAACGTTAGCTTCGTTTTTTTACTGACACACAGCATGTGAAATGATATACAAAATTATAATAATAATAAAATGTCACAATTTTGAAATTCAACTGTAATTAAATCGCAACAATACAAAACAATTGAAGTGAAATTGAAATCTGTGAATTTAATGATTATGCAAGCTGTAAATTCTAATTACAAATTAGCGATAAACTGCAAATTGTTTTCAGTACCGGTATTATTAACTTTATAACACATTATTGTTGGGTACAGTACCGCGTTTATAGGAAAAGTTTCAAGAGATGTAATGTCAACATGTAAATCTATGTATCTAATTATGTGGCATCATAACACCTACACGAATGGAGCGATTAATGTTTAGTGCCTGAAAGAGTAACTTCATTTAATGTTCTTAACTGTATCTAATAATTGGCCAAGGATATAGATTCCACTGTTCTATTATTATCATAGATCTTTGCGTATTTTTGTTTGTATTTAAATTTGTATTTTAAAGGATTAATTTATACTTTGTCGGAATAAATAAGAGCGCTAGTATAAGTATCTGACGAACAATAAACCTTGAGCAAAAGTATTGTTCATTGCTTTTAATTCTTTTTACAAAAAAAATACAACCGAAAAAAGACAAATTGAAACAACAAACAAACAAACTTCTTTGATCTCCGTGTCATTTCGGTCAATCCGTTCATCGACTTACCGTTATATTCTTTATAAGGGTCCGTTCGCACAGACCGACTCGGAGAGCATCGGCTCGCATTTTTCTTTTCAAACTGACCGGATCGTATACGCTTGGAATTGGCCGGAGCGGAGCCGCCGACTATTTCACATAGACTGGCTGTGGAAGAGAATCAGAGCCGATCGGCTGTGCGAGCGAGAAAGAGCACGCAATCGGAGCCGGTCGGCTCCTCTTATTATTTCTTGATGACAAAAGAAGTGCATATGCAAAAATAAACCTTACTACAATTACTGTCAAACCTCTGTTTCCAATGTGATAAAAATCTGCTCTCCTCTCCGAGCCGGTCTGTGTGAACCACAGAACAAAAAATATAGGTAGAAATGTTATGTAGGCGGGGCAGGCGCGCCGCGAAATAAGTCCAAATACCTCTATTTTGTCTGCTGGCATTAACTGAACGGTCGCATTCGCATTTTACTTTCAACGGGAAAAAACAATAAAACAATCATACATTGCGTATTAAATTCGATTATTAACTACATTGTTTCCATAAGAGTACGCAATGAACTGCATTTCCTGCGTGAATATTTCGATTTATTTCACCCGAACAGATTTGGTATAAGGCATAGGGGTGTGCCCAAATATTTATAATGCAATCGATACCCCAAATTGTGGATGTCGATGATATTGGTTTGTGTTTTTCTTAAGTAGAAAGAGTTGATTTGTTTTATATTATGATTTTTAACCGACTGCAAAATAATTTTTAATATGAATTTTTTTTGGAAAGCTTTTTAATGAAATGGAATAGGAATAATAGGAATATTTCTTTTAAAACTTAAAACATATTTTGAAGATTAACATTTTCGGGCCGTCCGACGTCTATACATTGTTTTTTGCATTTAAATTTAGATATGAAATATAAAAAATGTACATCTTGTGAGGATATAAAAATAACCTCATAATTACTGTTGATTACAGGGTTCTACAGAAAAAATATTAAGATTATGTGTGTTAGGTCTATAGAAAGTTGTGTCGTGTTGATAAGTATGAAACGTCAAACTCCAAAATTAGATATACAATATGTACTTATGTTTTGACAAAACAAATGTCTTATTTTTATATTAACACAAGAAACTAGTACAATTTCACTCAATCCATTTCTAAGACAGTGACATTCATATAAAAAATAGGATAGCGATATTTAAAAGTAAGAACTATTTCTTGTAGAAATTAAGCAAATTTAATTATTATAATCGACAGGACTACATCTCTACGGTGGGTGGGTCATAAAGACGAAGATCCACCTCTAAACACAAAATTGCACGTAAAACTCTACTTAATGCCAAGAGCATAAGGTTGTAGTTTAATATTATATTCATTAAATCCCTTGGACGAATTAGAATAGACTTAGTTATGTGTGTATAATATTATTAATCGTTTATGTGTGCGTCCCGGCGACAAAAGATTACTTACGAAATTACGTCAAAGGCTTTTCTAGTAGTTCTGTGGTGTGAACGGACCCTTATCTGTTGTTGAACTTAATTTACTGGCGTTTAGTGAAGTGTTACTAATTGTTTTTTTAAATAACAAAAACTCTAAAATCTTTTACGCTTAACATGCTTAATTAACGTAATATTCGATCATAATGCGAGATGGTTTAAATTTTTAAGCGAATGTGTTTGCACAAATTCCTATTATGAATAGCTGGCATGAGATCGTATTTCTGAATGTTATGTTTCGGTCGTAGCTGTGACTATCAAACATTATAATGATATCAGATTTTCTGTAACAAACTTACCTACTTATTTAATAAAATGACTCACGATGTTAAAAATACAAAAAAAAAACTTGCAACAATTCAAATTCCCAGAACCCAATCACAATGCTAATTACGGTCTACGATTTATTACAAAATCTAACTTTTAAGTGGAATAATCTGGAATAAACCTGCTTCCTAAGGAGAGGACTGTGTCCAACTACCAAGGTTGTTGATGATGAATCTCAAATACGTTCAAAAGTAAATATACCAAAGTTTAAAAAAAAACAAAGATCTGACATAGGCGACCAAAGATCAAAAACAATCCAAATGTGATTACCCGTCTTCAAGTGCCTCTGTCTATGGCATCGGTCATAAATATGTCAATTGAGTATTATTTACATACATGTATACCTACTAGAATTGAACTAGTATATTACTATTAACGTGATGTCATCTCTAAACAAACGTCATTATTGAGTCACACATATACACATGTTTAAATATACATTAATATCTAATCTACTCACTTTTTACCTGATACAACTATAAATATGAGTACAACAAGTTATAGCGATGAAACAGTTCATTTGTATGTTTATCTAATCCATACTAATATTATGAATTCGAAATCAACTCTGTCTGTCACGCTCTCACGGCTAAACCGTTACACCGATTTTAATGAAATTTGTCATGGACATACTTTGATTCTTGAGGAAGGACATAGGCTACCATTTACCGCGATAACCGAGAAGAGCCGCGGCCAAAAGCTTGTTTATAGAAAATCTAATCGTTGAAAATGTTAATCTTATTCATTTGTTTTAGATGGAATAATCTCACTTATGGTAGTTTTTAGGGTTCTGTGCCAAAGGCAAAAAACGGAACCCTTATAGATTTGTCAAGTCTGTCTGTCCGTCCGTATGTCACAGCTTCTTTTTAGGGTTCCGTGCCAAAGGCAAAAGACGGAACCCTTATAGATTCGTCATGTCTGTCTGTCTGTCTGTCCGTCCGTCCGTCTGTCCGTCCGTATGTCACAGCCACTTTTTTTCTGAAACTATAAGACCTATAATGTTGAAACTTGGTAAGTAGATGTATTCTGTGAACCGCATTAAGATTTTCACATAAAAATAAGAAAAAAAAGCAATAAATTTTTACTTACTTACTCACTTGGTTACTTAAACCTGACCGGTTTCGCCTTATGGCATCATCAAAGGTTACTTAATAATCCATTACTTAGTAACCTTTTTGTAAACAAAAATAAAATAGTGGAATAAGTACAACTAGTACAAGTGATTTTAATCCTAGAATGTATTATAATAAGTTCCATCAAGTGCCGACAATCGACATAAATTACTAGTAAGTAGTTTTTTTTTAATACGTCCTAAATCGTAAACCGCAATTTATGGATCAAAGTTACAACGAACTACAAGAACTTTTATATTATGTTACTGGCTGCTACGGAACCCTTCATGCGCGAGTCCGACTCGCACTTGGCCGCTTTTTTTTGTTTTTGACGTATCAATGTTTTGTTATGATGTTTTCAAGTTTAAACTATCATCCGTAAGCCGATTTTACAGACAACCAATTTTTTACGCAACATATCAATGAAATGAAATGATATTTATTTGTAAGTAAATCTTTTCAGATATTTTTACACGTCGGACTTTACAGCTAGAATTCCTATTTTTTACCCGACTACCGCAAAGTTAAAGGAGGGTTATGATTTAGACAGGCTATGTATGTATATTCCTTTGTTCTCTCATAGCTCCTTAACTACTTATTAGAACTGGACAAATGAGGTATCGTTAGAAGCGTCTTGATCGTCCGCTGGTTATAGGCTATATGACTATATAAAGTTTCAAAAGCCGTAGTCACACGTTACGTAGAAATGTATCATAACACATTAACATCGCGTGACTACGGCTTTTGAAACTTGTTTCAAACCTTTTCAACGTCATTTTTTGTTTTAGTTGGGTTTTAGTTTTTACTTTTGTTGGTGAATACTTACAACATAAAAACCATTAGTTGCTAATGTGATGTTATCCCAAAAACTCAATATCATTAAAGTAATTGAATTGTGTGAAAAGAAAATGAAAACTATAATACAGATAATATTCGCAATGAGGATGGTGACCACCACTCATAGATTCTACTCATGCTTTTCACCACGCAGAGTACCTAGTCATTTTAGCAGGCTTAATACTTAAAAAAGAACTGAGAACATTTAAACCGTTTTTCTGAGAAATTAATATCACCGCGAGTGTACTAGGTAACGTCAGAGTATTATATAGGTATACAATTTAAAAAGACTATTGACTCTGTGTCTCTCGAATGTGCCATAATAGTACATTATGATATAAGTGCGGTTAGTTGAAAATTACAACCGAGGCGATATTGCTATACAAGAAAGCTGAGGCTGTAATTATCAAAGCGCACGTATTATTGAAATTGGTGAAATAAGAGACCCTTTACCCTTTTACCCTTTATTACTCTTTTAAATATGTTATAAAAATAATTATGTTGCTAGTTTTCATTTTATAGTACGTTTTATGTACATTGTTTGTCAATAATTTAAAGACTATTTTCTTCCTTATCGTGAAATAAAGTTTTGTGTTTAATTTATTATTGTAATCAATATTTTCTAATTCCACTTCGGTTACGTTCATAGAAGATGTAATAGAAAATTTGAAAGTTTTATAGCTCATAAATTAAACTACTTTGACTATACTCTGTCCATTTGTTTATTTTCTTTTTGACAGTTTAAGTAATTTCGAAATTAAGTGAGGTTCTCACACATTACCGATTCGATTTGAAACGAAAAGCGATTTTATTTATGAAGAACTAACAAATCGATTTAATTAAATATTTTTAGTTGAAATATTAATTATTCCTTTATTAGTTTTTTATATTTTTTTTTTTTTTTTTTTTTTTTTTATGTTTGGCCCGCCAAAATGACTCTACTCTGCCTGATGGAAAGCATAAGCAGAATCCAAGAGTAGTGGTCACCATGCTCACTGCGAATGCAGGCAATGCAGCATGGCGACCCACACCATGGCGGCCTAGTGATGCTTCTGCATCTTTTAGTCTAGTCAACAAGTGTGGGACTTGTTGACTAGACTAATTGGGCCTCCGGTCTCGCACTTACCAACGAAACACGACAGCACGCTGTCATTTCACGTTAATTTTCTATGCGAGGGTAGTACCGCCCCGGTCGAGCCGGCCCGTTCGTGCTGAAATCAGCGTGGCTCTACTACCTTGCATATTATGTAAGAAATAAACAAAAAGATAAATAATAAATCAGTAAATTAGATGAATGAACAGAGCTATTGTTTACTCTTGGTTTGATCCTAAATTCCAAGATTTCGACTTAATTTCTTGCAAATAATCAATCTTGGAGTCTAGATACTATTTTTATTTCCTTTTTTTATTTAATTTACAGAAAAAATCCTTACATGAAGTCAAATTATTTTTATCATATTATGATCGATTTATCGTATTTCAAGTACTGTTTTATAGTCTGTGGTTGTTTGTTATGCACAAGCCACTTCACTAAAGTACCGTCACCGTCAATAAAGTACGACATTACTGTAGTACATTATTCCGAAAAAAAAACGGTATTTTATAGGCGTAAGCTGTCAAAAAGAAAATAAACGAATGGACAAAGTATAAGTTAAAAGACTTTTCTAATTCTCTATTTAAATTAGAACGACCCCCGAGAATGGTGAAAGGGGTCGCGTTTCCCTTACGTACAATCAATTCGAATCATAGGTTTGCCTTTGCTGTTCATCCCACACGAGATTTGACGATCTTGTTTACCTGAAAAGGCTGATGAAAAGGGAAAGGCTGAAAAATATGTTTTTTATTATTTTATGATTAAAATTTTAATATTAAACAGTTCTTTTGTAAGAGCCTGAATTAGGATCCTTTTTAGAAATGTTGATTAAATAGGTCTTTTATTTAGAATAATTTAGATAAAATTAATTACTATCTTTACCCACTTCGGTTTTATCTACAAATGATTAACGATTTTCTTTCTACTTTTACATTTGAAATAAAGACATGTTGTTTTGTTTTTATTAAAAATTCTTACAAAATTTATATTGTAATTTGCTGGAACCTTTATATTGTAATTTGCTGAATTTATATTAAACTAGCTGACCCGGCGAACTTCAAACCGCCATATTTACATATCTGTTGCAGCTTCCCACAGGCAGTGTACAGTCTCGGACAAAAAAAAAAAGACTTTTCCCGTTATCTTTTTTTTCTTTATGTCAAAAAAAGAATGAATAAAATCGGATTATGTGTTATTGAATTACAACTAAGTACATATTTTGACTTTCATCCCCTTTCTTCCAGGTAACCGTGTTGAATTTCGGGATAATAAGTATCTACCTCGTAGTATGAACTCAAATCATGCCAAGTTTAATTTGAATCCATTCAGTAGTTTCGGCGTGATGCGCGGCCAAGATACAGACAGACAGACAAAAATGAAAAAAAATACAGTTTTGGCTTCAGTATCGATTATAGAGCCCTCCAAAAAAAAAATCTAAATATCTTTAATGTACAGAATTGGACCTTTTACATTTTTATTTTAAGTATAGATATAGATTGATAAACGATAAATGAAAACAGTGACGCATCGGTTTAACTATGCACCTTGACCAGCCAAGTTCCAGGCTTTAGTACGAAGCGATAATTTCCTTGAACCTGATTGGTTTGGGGCTAAGGAGTAATAGATACGTCACTATTTTCTTAAAACGAATCGATAATAGCATCCAGTACACTAGGAACGAATCAAGATACTTATGTACCATATATTTTAAACTACACTGTTTCTTCAATGGTTGTATGATTATGATCTTAATAATAAGGCACACTGAGCGAAAGCTTCACGTTCAATAATCTAGTTCACTTTAATTATACTTGTCCTTGTCTTACAGGTCTCGGAGTTTTCCTTAGATCATATCTAAGCAAGGAAATCACTCAGATATTTCTCAAAAAATCTGAGCCAATTTCCGTCCACACGTACGATAAAACTGCACAAACGAACTGCGTGTGCGTGTGAACTGAGGGACCATAGTTATATTTTTGTTTGAAATTTTTATAAGATTTAGTAGTAGGCTCAAAACAATTGTAGATCAAATATGAGAATTTGTAAAAATATATGTTAAAAACTACAGCCCTTTAAGTGTGGTCCCTCAATCCTCACATACCATCAGCCGGATCTCGGCAAGTATGTAAAACAATAAGGTATTGTGACTGCAGACATTTAGTAGAGAATTTGTAAAGATATATACTAAAATAACTGAGCACAAATCATCAACGATTAAAAAAATACAACGACTATTCTGTGGTCCCTCAGTCCACACACGAAAGATTTTGTTATACTGAATATTGCCACATCAACGGAATAAAATCTTTATTTTCTTACATAATGTTTTAGAAAAAGTCTAATAGCAATTTGTAAAAAATAAATTAAAAAAAAATATCGACGCACTTTGAAGATATTTATAATTAAAGCTGGTCCCTCAATCCTCACGTTCTCAAACATACTTGCATGTCTAGCTGCTAGACGACTAAAGTATCACAAAGTGTAGTGTATTAAACTTTTTGTAAAAAGTTTCTACAAAATAATAGGTATCTAAAATTGGGTGTATCTTACCTCTAAAATGAGATTATAGCATTTCAGTGATCTTATGAACAGATATACGAGTAGTGTGACCACACAATGAAACAAAATGTAGACTACCAATATAATTTTTATTTAATAGTCGAAACCCAAGGTTGTACGGTTGTACGGTTTTAGTGTTATGTTACATTACGTATCTTAACAAAGCATGAAATAAAGTAGCTTTTAGACGCTTATCACCATTTAGGCTATGTTTCAAGGAAGCTTTATGTACTTATAATACCCCAGTATTTTACAAACCATTATGGTAACATAGTGGTATTATTTATACAGCTCAGTTTTATACGTTCTATTAACACATAAAATTGAACATTTAAAAACACAGGATTTTGTAAAATATTTACATTATTACATTTTGTGAAAAATGTATTAAGAATACTTCCACTATTCCGTGGGGTACATAGTTGTGCGTTGTTAAATAGGTCTTAAACAGAACAATACAAGGCTATTTTACAAGCTTTTTATTAACTTGCAATGTATGTATGTATGCTTGTATGTTCGGGTGGAATCTTGCAACTCAATTTTGAAGGAGATATCTTTAACCGATTTTGCTGAAATTTTGCAAGTATATGTATACAGATACAGCGTGAAATTATAATAAAGTAATGACATGGAGCTGATCTGATGCTGGAGCTGGAAGGTGGTCATAGGAACTCTGTAAAGAAACGTCGCAACATCTTCGAGTTTGGACTCGTTTGATTCGTCTCGAGGCATTCCAGTAAAAGCTTGTTTTTAAAAAGCTTTTTAATTTTATTTATTTTCGATTTAGCTTGTTTGCAAAGTAGACTACAACCTATTACACTTTAAACTGCAAATTTTTGTTAGTCAAAATCACTGAGTCAAAATCTTCTCTTAATTGTGCAATCCGAATGGAATATTAATAAATGAATAATGCTTTCTTTTGTAAACTGAGATTCTATGTAGTATAACGTAATATTCTACGGTAATGTTATTTACTTCAAAAGCAATTTTAGTTAAAGGCCACTTTGTTATCGTAAAACAAGTAAATGCAGTTTCGATTTTGCTTTTATATAGGCATTTCTCGAGCTGTTATTAATATTTTATTAATGTATGTATTTTGTAAATTGTGTAATATATTTGACTAAAGATTGATAAAAATGCTTGGTCTTGTTTTTATTAAAGTACTAGCTGACCCGTGCCCACTTTGTTGGGGAAAAACACTTTTTCTCCGACTTTCTTTGCAAATCCAGCTGCCACGAAAAAGTATTTCCACTTTAGGGTTATTATATATCCTATGTTACTCACAAGTAACGTGGCCTTCTATTGGTAAAATAATTTTCAAAATCGGTTCAGTAGATCCAGAGATTACCCCCTACAACGTCACAAACGCAAAGGTAGTAGAGCCACGCTGATTTCAGCACGGTGGGGCCGGCTCGACCGGGGCGGTACTACCCTCGCACAGAAAATCAACGTAAAATGACAGCGTTCGTGCTGTCGTGTTTCGTTGGTGAGTGCGAGACCGGAGACCCAATGATGCAGAAGCATCACTAGGCCGCCATGGTGTGGGTCACCATACTGCATTGTCTGCATTCGCAATGAGTATGGTGACAACCTCTCTTGGATTCCGCTTATGCTTTCCATCAGGCAGAGTAGAGTCATTTTGGCGAGCCTAACATAAAAAAAAACGCCTTTACCTCTATATAATAGTGTAGAAAAAGTATAAAACCAATGTACATTTTAACCTCTCTTGTTTTTGATGAGTTTGTGACTCGCGTAGCCATTATAGTAATATAGTTACATTTAAATTGAAAGTTTATTTTTTTTGTCATATACTCTTAAGTATAAATGGTATACTTACAACAAAGGAAATAAATACATTTTACTAGTTGTAAATGGCCGCTATGACCATCACAACTATTTTTTACATACAATGTATCTCTCCACTTTAAAACGCTGCTGTATGGAATACAATAAGATAATGTATAGAATACATTTTGTATTCTATACATTGTCTTTTTAAATAGAGATATGTAAAAAAATGTGGTGATGGTCACTGTGGAAACTTCTACTCTGCCACAAATGAATATGCATTTATGAAAAACCCAAACATAATTCTAACATTCTGAGACAAAATGTGGCGGTTATTGAACATATAGAACTTATTATTAAGCAGAATCCGTATTTACAATATAAACTATCACGTTTTCTTAGCCTTTATAAAATACTAGCTGACCCGGTGAACTTCGTACCGCCATGTTTACATATCTGTCTCAGCTTCCCACAGGCAGTAGGTATACAGTCTCGGACAAAAAAAAACACTTTTCCCGTTATCTTTTACTTTTTTCTTTCTAGCAAAAAAAGAATAAATGAAATCGGACTACTTATGTGTTATTGAATTACAACTAAGTACATATTTTGACTTTTATCCCCCCTCTCCAGGAAACCTTGCTGAATTTCGGGATAAAAAGTATCCTATGTCCTACCTCGTAGTACGAACTCAAATCATTCCAAGTTTCATTTGAATCCATTTAGTAGTTTCGGCGTGATGCGGGGCCAAGATACAGACAGACAGACAGACAAAAATGAAAAAAATTACAGTTTTGGCTTTAGTATCGATTATAGAGAAAAATTTCAAAATATCTTTAATGTACAGAATTTGACCTGTTACATTTTTATTATAAGTATAGATAGATAAAGATTAATTAACTACACGTCATATCTGAATAACTCTGTATATTCAGTTGTGTGAGAGTGGAGAGTGTATTGTAGAGCTGTTCCAACTGGTTCCCCTTTCTCCCTTCCTCTACAGGACAACTCGTGCCGGCCTTGGATGGTAGACATAGACATACGATCTCGTAATCACCGCTTCGGTTCTTCCTTCCTGTGCCGAGCGGTCAAAATCTGGAATTCACTACCTGCGTACGTGTTTCCCTCCCAATATGAACCCGGGTCCTTTAAGCGGAGCGTGAAAAAGCATCTCACTAGGCCGCCATAGTGTAGGTCACCATGTTGCATTGTCCCTATTCGCATTGAGGATGGTGACCACCACTCCTGGATTCTGCTCATGCTTTCCATCATGCAGAGCAGTCATTTTGGCAGTGACAACATTAAAAAAAAATACTAGAGATACGTCGTGTAGGTGTTATCAGTTCTAATGATAGATAAATCACAAGAAAAAGTTTGAAAACTATAACTCCACTAAAAGTTTACGTACGTACAAACTTTTGATCAAATAGCCTTTGCCAACCGGGCGAGGCAGAATGAATCTATTGAAACCTCATTAATAAAAAAAAGATCAATGGTTTAGAAAGCTACGGTGGAACATAGATACATAGACTGCCAAAAATATTAACCCTTCGTTTTGGCTTTGCGGTAATCGGGTAAAAACGTTGAATTGTATCTATGTTGGCTAATAATTTTTCTTTACAACAGAACTGATGTCCCTTATTTAAAATTCTTGTTGAAATATTACGCGCTCATAAATATATGTATTTGTGCCAATTTACTAGTTTACATATCCATTCAATGTACTTTACTAAATAGGAACAAGTGCTTTACAACAATGAGCACTTATTAGGGTCGGTTAGTGCGATAGCCATATCGGATGTTTCTAGGTAATTAAGTATCGTCTTTCATTTTCATCTAATTTCTATATTAGATGAAATTTAGATGTTCTTCTTCGTGTCAACTGGTGAAGACCCTTAAATGTTATCTGTTAACACCTAAATATTCCGCCACAGAGACGGTATGTAAATGTTTGATAAATAAAGTTACCTAGTCCTAATGTCTCATTATTAACATCAGCCCGTTGCTGTCCACTGCAGGTCCCAAGGCATACCACAGATTCTGGTGCTTTTTGCATCCAGTCGCCGCGGGCCCTCTTACGCAAATGTCGTAATGTCGTCGTTACGGAAAAATAGGAATCAAATTCATTGTTTTAATTATTGTAGTTCTGTTATACGTTAATTTGTTTGCGCTACGACCTTTATAATTCAATCTTAATCCACTTACCGTACAAAGCTGGGCTTATACTTTAGGCACTCTCTTCCATTCAACCTTCAGATGAAGCCATTGACACACATTAATATATACATTAATTTATAAAGCAGAAAAAACAAAGAATGTGCATGCAAATTATAAAACTTGATATTAAAAAACTAATATTTTGGTTAGCAACTAGATTTGTCAGTTCTTACGATACACACGGTGAAATACATGGGATCTATTAAAACACTGCATTAACCGCATGATGATTGTGTAGTAATTTCTTCGTATTTTCCAATCGGATACACACGTTTTTTTTTTTTTTTTCTTTAAAAGACAACTCCCGCACTAGGAATAAATCCTGTGTCGCGGGGGACTTTACAAACATACATGAAACAGACACAAAGAACACCCAGACTCAGAACAACAATTTGTGAATCGCAAAAAGAGTGTTGTCCTACGTGGGATCTGAACCCACGACACGTCTTGGCGAAGTAGGAAACGGCGTGGTGACCGTTAAACCACTAGGCCAAACGTTAAAACAATATCATCTCAAATAGTATCCTGAGATGAATGTAGGTATTAATTGGCGGTACACACTACAACGATTTATCGTAGCGATTTAACTGTGCAGTTCGTTTGTGCAGTTTTATCGATAGTGTGGATGGAAATTGGCTCAGATATTTCTCAAAAAATCAGTTAAATCGCTACGATAAATCGTTGTAGTGTGTACCGCCTATAACGGTGGCAGTGGGTAGCCAAGACGGCAGCAAAGTAAACACTTTATAGTAGGGGTACACCTAACAATATATTTTATTGTATGCCTAGTAATTATTAAGATTAAACGAACGAGGCGTTTATACTAGGTTGGAATCGTTACTTTTTCTTTTTTAATATTTGACCCTGCCAAAATGACTCTACTCTGCCTGATGGTAAGGTAACACCATGGCGGGCTTATAACAGTATTCAGATTGATATACATTATAAGCCTACTTACACATAAATACACAAGCATGCAATACTTTCTGATATAGTATTTGTGTCATGGATAACCACTAAAACTAAAATTATATAATACGCGGTTTTCCCGTTATGAGGTTTTATTAAAACCGAAGTTAATCCGCACGAGATCAATAAAACCTGTTTGTCGGGTTATTTTTGTTTAGATTTCTCACAATCAATGAATCAGCCTGTTGAAGTTCACTTCGGAAGTCTGCCCCTCATTATTAAAAATGCACCTTCGTAGCACCGCTGCACCAGTCCTCCGCTTTCCGTGTCGATTCCATCTTAGCGACCTTGCTCACATCGTGAGTCCATTTATGGTTGTGTTGTCTTCCATTTACCGTTTTCTGATAAACGGAACAGGTTTCAGTCCCTTCAAGTTTTAAATTTCTTAATCAAGCTACTGTGGCGACTTCCACATACAGCGCAACAACAATATAACATACTACAGCGCCATATACCGAAGTTACACTGAACTACGGAGTAACGGAGGAAACTACCAATCCTGAATCGCGCAGTGAAAGTTCGCGCGCCAATTAAGATACATACAACATCCCAACATCTACCGTTGGGCAGTTGGCCCGCCAGGCATGATCACCTCGCCTGGTCGGAGAATCCTCCCTTTGTGTTGGAGGGACATTACTACCGTTCCTCCACACTACCAATACTAATCAATCCACTATATTTTCATATTTGCCGCCATTTACATTTCTGATTGTTTGCCTACATTACAAATAAATTCTTCTCTTGAAAATTAAAAATCACAGCAAAAAGAGTAGCTATATAGCTCAGATTTATGATGTAACAAACTAAAAAACTATTTTGACTGACATGTTTGAGGACGTTATCGTTGTAAAACGGGGAACAAACACAAAACTATGAACAGAAGGTATGGAGGTACAAGCAGGCACAGATTTATTGTTTTATCAAATTGTCACAACTTTTCGCAATTTTGTAGTGAATTAGATACTGTCGCTCGAGTGTCATTTGATCTTTGTCATTGGTTTATCTAGCTAGAGCGTGAGGGCGTCAATGGCACACTGAAATAAGGTACATAATGTTTACGGTTAAGAAACCTAAAATGTTAGTGAGGCAATATGCTATTATGTTATGTATTATTTAAAAAAAAACTGAATAAATGACTGGAGCATATTGTTTTATTATATTTTTTTAGAGAGCCATTGCTGTCATTGATTTGATTATGCGATATTTTAAGAAATTGTGATTGACAGCGCAGAATATGGAATTCCTTTCTACCCGAATACGGCATAGCCTAAAAGAAAGAGGGCAATTTTTTTATAGTTTTTACGTAGTCGGGTTATAGTTTTTTAAAGTTTTTCTTGTTCATGACAATTACGAATAGAGGTAATTACGTACATGGAGTGACCAGCTCGTCAATGTTTGAGCGGTGTTTCGAAACATAGGTTAAATAATTTCAGTGATGGTTAATCTATATCTATATATATAAAAGCGAAATACCACTCACTTATTAATCACGATATCTCAGAAACTATAACACCTACAAACTTGAAATTTGGCAGGTAGGCTCCTTATAGGGTGTAGACATCCGCTAAGAACGGATTTATGAAACTCCACCCCTAAGGGGGTAAAACGGGGGTTGGACGTTTGTATGAACGTCCTATGTTTTTGAAGCAAGAGACTGGAAATTTAAAATGTATGCTCTATAGACGGTGTGGAGGTGTACTAATAATGTATCTTTAGAAATCAACCCCCTTTTGGGGTTAAAACGGAGGATGGTAGTTTGGACGCAAACGAGGTTGCTTGGGTCAGCTAGTTTTTTATATTAATTCTTATTTTTTCTGGTTTTTTTTTACCGGGCCAACAGGACCTTAAAAACAAGATAGTTTCGAAACCAATTGACATCATCAGGTAATTTAAATTGTTGTGTGTTAAATTGTTCTATTAATAACTTTTCTTCGTGGATTCTTAAAGATTAAAAAAAAAGTTTTTATTCGCATGTTTATGGCGGCTCTAGCAGGCTTTGCCGAAGATTAGGGTTTGTAAGTGTAAAAGTAATGTGTATTATTTGTTAGGAATATTCTTTTGTAGAATTTTTTTTAATAGGGTTTAATTTCATTTATAGTACTCTAACTAATCCTTTAGGAGCGCGCGTTATTTATTATGATAAGAAATACTTAATTGTATTATGAACGTCACTCGAATTCGTCGCGCTTTGTTCAACGTTTTACACGGTCATGCATGATCTTGAATATTGCATATAAAAATGTTATCAGTAACTTACTGTATGACATTGCAAAACTAATATGACTATTTGTATAATACCAAAACTAAACACACGATTTAAATTCGCCGGAACTTTCACAATTCGATTCAGCACACTTTCGAGTCAGTATAAAACGTTATGATAGAAAAATTAACCTCTAGGCTAAGGCTACTCTTAAATCAGAAAATGTTAGGTTTCCCGTGTTAAAATTAGAAAATCATAGACTTTTACGTAACTATTCAATTTTCTTAGAAGTTTTACTAGATTCAAAACAATATTCAGAAGATTCTAAGAGAATACTGTTTCCCTCGTAAAAAGATAAAAATGTAAGAAAATAAACGCCAGTTTGAAAGATATGCGATAATTTTAGCATTAAATTACATTTATAAACTAACAAAAATCCTCTCTTAGGCCTTAATAATATATTTACATTAAATATAAAGGACTATTAAGATACTACAGGTCAATAATATTAATTAAATGCTTTCTACAAGATAAACCTTACATTATCATGCGTACTGATAGGACCATTCATCACATCACAATAATGTAACAGAAATAACAATAAAATTCAAAAGGTAGTAGAGCCACGCTGATTTCAGCACGAATGGGCCGGCTCGACCGGGGCGGTACTACCCTCGCACAGAAAATCAACGTAAAATGACAGCGTTCGTGCTCTCGTGTTTCGTTGGTGAGTGTGAGACCGGAGGCCCAATTAGTCTAGTCAACAAGTACCATACTTGTTCACTAGACTAAAAGATGCAGCAGCATCACTAGGCCCCCATAGTGTGGGTCTCCATGATGCATTGTCTGCATTCGCAATGAGTATGGTGGCCACCACTATTGGATTCTGCTTATGCTTTCCATCAGGCAGAGTAGAGTCATTTTGGCGGGCCAAACATAAAAAAAAAAAAAAAAAAAATACAATGTATATTGCCGTTCCAATTACACAATTTAAGTTTAAACGAGTAGCAGATTGGGAGATAAGATAAAGTGTATGTATGAAGAACACATGGCATAATTGTTTTCACAACAAAGAATAAAATAATAGAGGCAATCTTCACACAATCTTACAAAAAAATGTAATATTGCATATTTAATATGGCAGCTTTTACACATACGACATTTAGCAATTCCTTACAAACTTATCGTTCACTGCATGTGTCTCGTACTATAAATATGGTGAAACTCTAGAAAGCTGTTATGTCCGAATGCAGGAAAACAGATGCTGTATTCAAATTATGCTATCTTTGTGACAAATACAGACCGTGCAAAACAAGTTGCATATGGCGTTTGTTGAAATAAAATACGTAATGATATATGAGCGTTAATTAAATTGTTTCACTTTTTGGGGTTTACTTAATCCGAGCTGAGAACTGTAAACTATCCTTAGCACATAGTAATTTAGATCTGTCCGTCCTCAATGTCCGATAATAAAAATAAAAATTGAACTGTCTATTTGTAATTTAAATACACAGCTTTTTACTAAATGCATATGAAAGTGTATAATTATGGTACGCAAGTATTATACTCATACGCTTTAAAATCAATTTTAAAAATGTTGTCTGTCTATCTATCTGTCTGTTCGTTTCGGCTAATCTCTGCAAAGGCTGGACCGCTTTCAATGGCAAAAAACTGATATTATAAAGAGCACGTTTTACTACTTTTGTTTTAGAAAAAATATTTAAGCAAACACTAAATTTAAACCAATGAAGTAGTAAACAATATACGATTTAAAGAAACAAAAACCGCGGGTAATACTAGTACTAGTAACTAATAAGTATGCTTTAGTTTAGTATGTACTCTATATCGACAGGTAGTATATCTATTTTCCAATATATTTATAGACTTTGCCACTTTACAGTTCAGGCAGACAGATAGGTGGATAAGGGTATTGTTACGAAAACACGCAATACTAGTTTTCTGTAATTACAGTTTGCATTTACTAACTATGCCAACAAGGTTTGTCCTACATTATCATGTATTACGGTTTGAAGTTTACCTTATATTTTTCTGACTAAAACTACGTCGATTAAAAATTACTCAACATTTTTTTTTTCTTTGTTTTCAGTGAGCCATACATTCCACAAAACCTAACGGGTATTACTATGGGTATAGTAAAAGGAAAGACGACACCAATGGATGTCGTACGAATTGAAACTAAAAGTAAGGTAAGTATATCCATTTGTTTAATATGGTACTCCCATGGTTAAATATGATCTAGCCGTAACAGGTAGATATGTATGTACCTACGTTACAACATTCAATTGAGTACGTCCGTCATAACAAAACAAGGAGTGCTCGAGAGTCGAGACACGGATACAATTAATCCCACGTTCATGTTGTACTGTTGATATTTACACTACCTTATTATCTTATAACTTAACACTCCTCGAACGCTAATCCATTGTCATCTGTTCAAAGGCCAATGCAGACAGATTCAATTAATACAATGTCGTCTTGAATTACGTTTGTTTTTTGACATCTTAATGTTGTTAATAACATAGTTATTTGTTTTGTGCAGATAATGTTTTCGTTTCTGTCTGTCGGCTGGGGCCTTCTATCAGACATCGATATCGAAAGCGAAAGATTACGAGCTATCGGCGGCCAAAGGTTTGCTGTTTGGGCACTCGCCAGACTAGTGGGTCTGAGGACATATAAAGGTGTAGTAAGTTACGCGAAAATTAAGGATGTGAGCAATTTGCCTAAACCAAAACAACCGCTAACCCTCAGTCACAGTATCAGCCAGGACGGAGCGCTCGACTCCCCCGATGCGGAAGCGTTTATTGATTGCGAAGAACCCACTGAGGTATTTACATCCGCGATTAATGGAAAACAACATCAAAGAGTCGATTCGTGGTATTCTGTTAATTCTCGCAGGAGTGCATTCTTCAGTACACGTGGTTCAGAGTATCATAGCGTGACGAGCGGTGGCTCAGAAATGCGGTCACCGGTCCATGCTTGTATGCACGGACCGGCCTCACACCTGCCCTCCCTAATGTCACAGTTACCATCACATTGGGTTCAAGAAGAGGGTGAGTTTGTCATGGTACACGTGTCTTATCAGCCATATATAGGGGAGGACTTTTTATTTGCACCACGTTCTGAGCTCTCCGATGGCGTTATATGGATGTTGATAATCAAAGCTGGAATATCAAGATCTCAACTTTTATCTTTTTTACTTGGTGTGGGACAGGGCGCACACGTCGATATGAACAGCGAATACATTAAAATGATTCCGGTAAGCGCTTTTAGAATAGTCCCGGAAGAGGGATCCAGCGGATATCTTACTGTGGACGGCGAACTTGTAGAATACGGACCCATTCAGGCTGAAATATTCCCAAATATAGTTAATTTATTGGTCCCAGAAATGAAATAACATCAAATTTGTACCTTCAAGAATTATTCTTATATAGACTGATATGATTATTTCAACCATAGACGAGCCGATGCAAGTGCAATATATGGGAGTGCAATATTTCATGCAAAGGTTTAAGTGATGGTTGTGTAAGAGATGCTATCTAAATTATTTAAAATATCTTCTTAGAAAAGTTACTAATCAAAGTGGCAGTTAAGTTAGATCATTCCAATAATGTTGTGATTTATGTTAATGTATGCAATATTTTATTTAAATTGGTTCAATAACTGAAAATGTGATATAATTTTGTAAGTAAATTGATGGTGAAAGTGAGCTAGCTAGTTAAGCCTAGTCAAAACTTCACAGATAACAATGATTCAGTGCCAAACATTGCACTCTAAAAGCAATTATTTTGTATTATAAGGAATTGATTTTAACTTATTGTGCTCAAGTGTAGTGCAATTGTTTGCATCATGTGGTTCCTATATGGAATGTTTTAGTTCAATAGTTATGCTACTTATAAAAACGTTGTAGTAAATGTATTATCTAATCTTTTAAACCATATAGCTCAAAGCAAATTATACTAATTATAGTATAATTATTGTTTTCATTAGCAACATTAAATGTGAAATGAGAGTATAGTGAAAGTTTGTGAACTGTTACTTAAAGATAATATGGAATGCTTTTTATTGAAAGTTTATGGAAATACAAAATTAAGCGCCGATTTTTTATATTGCTCTATAACTGCCTCTGTGGCGCAGTGATAGCGTATGCGACTGCTGTGCTTGAGGTATCGGGTTCAATTCCCTGGTCGGATCAAATGTTTGTATGATCTGCTAATATTTGTTTCGGAGTTTCGGTGTTTTCTATGTATAATATGTATGTATTTACAAAAAAAAAAATGTATTTATATCAGTTGTCTAGTACCCATAACACAAGCTCTGCTTAGCTTGGGACTAGATGGCGTTGTGTGTTTTATGTCCGAAATATTTATTTATTTATTGATATCACCTTATCATACTTGTTAAGGTGGACATTTAACTTGCCCTAATATTAAAATAGGGTAATCATACAGATTGTTACAGAAAGGTTACTGACAAATTATAGTGATTGATATGCCTGTTATTCTAGTGTTTTCTGACCTTTGCTGCTAAGCCAGAGGTTGTGGGTTCGATTCCCACCTAGGACAAATAAATGTGTTATGAGCACAATAATTTGTTCTGTGTCTGGGTGTAGTTTGTATATATGTATCCCATTTATTCATAAACATTATTTAACTTTAAGCAAAAGTTCTGTGTTACTTTCAACTTCAAATGTTTTGTGTTATTTTGAACTTTAAACCTACAGGTTTAAAGTTGATTAACAAAAACCGACTTCAAGGTTTGACACGATTTCTCTTGGATGCCATCATCAGATCTTAGTGTCCTTATCATGGTATCACCGTTAGGATATCTCCTTTCCATTAAAAAAAGAATCATCAAAATCGGTTCATAAACGACGAAGTTATCCGCGAACACAAATAAAAAAAAACATACATACGGTGAATTGAGAACCTCCTCCTTTTTTGAAGTCGGTTAAAAAATACCACAACACCTTTGCTTAAAGTGAAATATAGTTTATAAGTGAGGGGGTTAGTATTTAGTAATTAATTAATAAATAAGTATGTAAGTAAAGGTCTGTTTACCATACTGCAGGCTATGCTTATTAAATCGAAGATGATTTATAGACAACCAATACTTGTTTATCAACTTCTGTTTGTCCATTTATTATAAAATGAAGTTAGATTAATATTTGTTTTTGTTATCGTCAAAATACTTTTCAACTTCAATATGACAACTATAAAATAAGATTTCTATAAATTTACGTTAAAAACGGTCCTTTTGTAAAATCATAAATTTTTGAAACCTTTCTATAACACCTGTATAAGTATCTACTTAATGATTTATTAAATGAAATATTAAGGGGTTGGGATAACTCTGTGTCACTTAATATAATTTGTTTAGCAGTATTAATGATTGTTTATTTAGTAAAAAAAAATTTCTGTGATAATAACACTACTATTCTGCCATAATTTTTGTTATTTTCCTTTCCTAAAAATGTAGTGTTTTAAATTAGTAACCTGATGTAATCTAAATGAAAGTTAAATCAATTGCATTAGTGAAATATTTTCAAATATTGTTATTATTGTATAAATATCAAGTGTTTATAAAGATGTTACATATTTATCAATCAATTTCTTATATTCTATATGATCAGACTTTATTTTTATTTCAATAAAACAATAAGTTTTAAAACACTTTTTGTATTGTTATCTCGTTATAAATGTTTTATTTCTAACCTATCAGTAAAGTTATATTACGCGGGTTATATATACATTTCTGTCAGTTCATTCATTTTCTTTTTGTCAGTGAAATTTAAAAACTTAAGACAAAAATTAATTAGCTATCTGTCCAAATAAATAAAATTGGAGTGTTTGTTTCTAATATTAAATTAACTGATTTTTAATAAATGCATATGTATGTATACAACGGTACTTGTACCAAAATAACATTTTTTTCATTTTTGTCTGTCTGTCTGTTCCGGGTAATCTCTGGAACGGCTGGACCGTTTTTGACGGGACTTTCACTGGCAGATAGCTGATGATCTAAGGAGTAACTAAGGCTGCTTTTTTCCGCGGCGTTACGACAATAACCGCGGGTAACACTGCGGGGTTCAGCTAGTAATTGTATATAACTATAGATGAAAGGCATAATATTGATGTTCAAAGAGTTTAAATCATTGTTGTTATTAACAGAGTAGAAACATCTGTTTACATAATTAAGAACAAAGTTTTTAATGTATATTAGGTCTATACAAAATGTATAAATAGTATGTAAATTCTTTAATTACCTACTATTCATGTCAATAACATATCTAAGATCACATTAGTCTTACAGTTAATTTTAATATAATAAACTCATGCAGTTACTTCACAACGCAACTGTCAAAAAGAAAATAAATGAACACAGAGTATTTGTTAACTTAAGTGTTCCTGAATCCTAAATATTGGTACATTCCATTGTTTCTTTATGTTTTTGTCTTTGTAATACCTACTTATGACTATAATTTTATTATTATCTACAATGTAATATTCACAGGATAAAGAGAATGTAAATAAATCATATACTTCTCCATCTTATGAAACTGTTGTGAATAAATTGAAAGTTGGATTTGTTTTATTAAAACAATAAATTCAATTTATAATCATTTTATTTTATTCTTGATTTCATTATTAACTAAATACACTTAAACTAATCATTTACTTGACTTATTGCAATGTACAATGTACATAATGCATTACAAATACCTAAAAACCATTATAGTTAATTAAATTGTAGGTGCCAATATAATGAAAACATTAAACCTTCACTCAAACAATAAACTGTTTCCATAATAAGACAATTAAAATATGTATATGTTTATCTTATCAATAAAATTATACACTATCAAAAACATTATCAAGTCTAAAATATTATCGTAATATTTAAACTTGGCTTAATATTAGACAGTTTTAACATTTAACAGTCTTGACAATTTGTAAATAATTATTATTGTTTATCTCAACTTAAGAGAATCTAAACTATCAAGTAAGTTTTGTACTTCAGCATCTACTTGTTCACGAGTACTGACCCTCTCTAGTCTTAGACGCACAGATTCCAAGTCGCCAGCATCTGCTTTTTGTATTTGCAAATATTTACACATCATTTTGACAACTAAATGTATTTCACCAATTAGCTGCTTTGTCTCTTCAAAGCTTCCTGCCCCACTTGGACGCATCTGAATAAGTCTAAGTTTGCTCTGTGCTAACTGTATAGGGTTTCGACCATATTTATCATGTGAGCTAACATCAGTGCCAGCATCGAGAAGTTCTATGACTACTTGAATATGGTTTGTACAGGCAGCAAGATGTAAAGGCGTATTACCCAAAGTGTCCTTTATGTTTGGATTAGCGCCATGTCTTAATAACGAACGAACAACTTCAACATAACCACGACAAGAAGCTAAATGAAGAGGGCTTCTTTTATGTTCGTCCGATGAATTTGGGTCAGCCCCTGATAACAATAATTTCTCTACAAGCTCGGTGTTGTTGGTTGAAGCGGCAAAACGAAGTTTATGATTTCTTGACGAACAAATAGTACCTCCATATCTATATTTCAATCTACAATGCCTTGCTTTTGTTGAACATTTAATTTTGCCGACATGATCATGAGGTTCGTTTAAGAACTCCACGGGCATTGGTTGACCAGCTAGATTTATGGGTATAGCAGGTGGACTGAATTCTAAAATACACTGGGAGTGATCAAATATTGGATTATCGCTGCTCTCATTACTTGTATCTACTCCCGAATCAGTCATGGTTATCGGGTAACAAAAACCAGTAAATAATTGATAAAAACTTTTAATTTAGTAAATGTGTTACTTACATAAAATAAGCACACTATTATTAAAAATATAATCTAAAAGAAAGTTAACGAGGGCAAGAAGGTAGGTAGGTAGGTACTCCACTTGTTTATACTTCACATCACAAGCTGTCAATCGCATTTTCTCTTTTTTTTTATAACTAGATTTTACGGCTCTGGGTTCTAGCCCTTTTGAGCCAGTAGTTGATATTTGATTGGAAGCAGTTTGATGGAGAGTTTTGCTTTCAAGTTTACAATTTTTTTCCGACAACATTTCACAGTTCACTACACACACGTTACTCGGAATCGGAATTAAGTTGAGTCTGTTCAAGTGAGTATGTAACAATGGCCAAACTTTAGTCTGTTTAAAATGGTAATGAACTTTCTGCTGTCTATGTTTTCATTCTTGTAGAAGTGCACTAAGGTTTGGAGGGTGTTACTTCCCTGCATCGTCGCGGTTAAACCTTGTTGGAAGTCGCATTAGATGTTTCACTTCAAAACAAATTATATTCAAAGTAAAGTTAGCGAACATTACAGTAGTCGCGCATTTGTACCTAACACCTTGTTATCTGAGAAATCATTCTTAATTTGGTCAATGCGCGTAAGGCCCTTAGCACACGGCGTATTTTAAACGCGCAGATGACGCGCGTATACGCGCTTCAAACGAGATTTGAACGCAACCTTGTAACCTAAGCACACGGGGCGGTCGGCGCGGTCGTGAAACGCGCGTCCACTGCGCATATACGCGCAGATACAGCGATGCAGACGCGCTGTAGTCGCTCGTAGACAATCGTCGTCAGTTGTACAAAGACGTTGGTTGAGACAGCACTGCTTACGCTGGCTTTAGTACTGCTTTTAAAAAGAAAAAAGATAGATCTATTTACGAGTGTAAGAAGATTGTGTGGTCATTATCATACAACATTTACAAAATTGGTATCCTTCCCGTACCCCTCCTCCGACCCGACCACCCCTTTCTACGCGTTTCGAACGCGCTTCACACGCGCGTTTTCATCAAGTTTTACGCGCGTTTGAATATGTAAAAAGCATAAAAACGCAAAAATCGACATCTACGGCGCAGAAAACGCGCGTCATCTGCGCGTTTCAAATACGTCGTGTGCTAGGGGCCTTATAAGAGAGCATCGTCAATTAAAAAGGTTTCTAGTAGATCTAAAACATTGAAATTATTTTAGACTTATTATTTACATTTCCACATCCCGTTACATTTACAATTGTACTCTATAACTCTTAGCCAACAGCCTATCAACAAAAATGAATTATAAAAAAATTAAATCTTGCCAAAGCCTCGGAATTACAAAGTTGAGAATTTACAGCGAAAATAACTTTCTAAGACATTATATGCCGCGCAAATTGTTAGTGCCATTTTGACGTTGTTTGGTGACGTTGGTGACGTTATTTTGCGCTTCAGCAATTTGCGGGCCAACAAGAAGATCAGTCAGGTATATTATTTTTCAACAACAATTCCTTTTCAGACAACAAATTTCGTTTACGTCATAGTTTTAATAATTTTATGAGCACCAACTTACAACATAAAAAGGAACGCATCTTTCAATGACAGGTGGTTAGTTGACAGCGTATTCGGCCTCGGAAGAAATTTCGAACGTTATTTTTACCAACAATACTGCGTACATTACAGTCAAAACATGCAACAATTAACAGTATTCATGGTGAGTAAATTAAACTGATGCTGGACTCATCAGATATATTCTGGTGTCCGATTATTTTCTTAACCTATAATATTTTGCCGATAGGATATTGAAAGTTCACGTTCTTATATTGACGAGCTATATTCGTCGGATCCCGAGAGAATAGCTGAAGCATTGGTGATGCTGAAGAACTCAGTTATAGGAAGTAACAGACAAAAGAGTTCAGTGATACAACAGGGAGTAGTTCCGCGCCTTCTACAGCTGATGTCTGATGATACCATGGACCCTAACATAAAACTTGAAGCTACCATCACAATCGGTAAGTTGATAAGCGTTACAAAGTTTTAACTTATGTCTTTGAGGATACTCTAATACTATCTGATATAGTTGGTTATTTTATGGCCACTGTGTACAAAGTTTCTCTTATTATATTCTCTTTGAAATAATTCTAATTGGGTTTACTTTTGACTTAGGTTCTCTAGCAAAAGGTACAACAGAAAATGTAAGAGCCCTGGTAGAGCAAGGTGCAGCTACAGCCTTAGTGGATCTCCTGAAATCAGCACCATTAGGCACAAAGGTGGCAGAAGCAGGGTTATGTGCTTTACGAAGTGTCTTCATGCATCCACCGGCTCCAGTATCAGCATTACCAGCTGAAATGAGTTTGCTGACCAGATTGACACGTAAGTACAAAACTGACAAACAAAATTTTTTTTTTATACCATTATTTAAAAACCATACTATAAAAATATTCATTTCTATAGCACTAGAGTTGGGTTCGCATTTGTCTCTGTTAAATTTTTTTATTTATTAATTGTGCTGTAAATTAGTCACATGAGAGTGCACAATGGTTGCTAAATAGTAAAATTTATTCTTATAAGTTATGTCATTAACTGTGTTAGTATGTCATTCAGCGCATTACTCAATTTATTGTGATGTTTTTTTTTTACTTTTTATGTTTATTTGAAGTAACTAATAAGTTGTGTTTGTTTTTTCTTCACATGTATACTGGTAAACATGTATAGTGGAGTATAAAGCAATTGACATTTAGTGGTGTTAAACAATTTGGGTGTGTTTTATATTTATAAATAAAAATATAATGGTCTCTTTACATTTTTTCGAATTGATAAGTTTCAAAACCGTGGGAAGTTATCCGTGGGAGAGCCACGCTTCGGCATGAATGGGCCGGCTCGACCGGAGTGATACCACGGCCTCACAGAAAACCGGTGTGCTTGCACTGTGTTTCACCGAGTGAGTGAGGATACCAGAGGCCCATACCCCAACCCCCCTCCCCTCATTCCCCTTCCCCCATCCCCCTAAAGGCCGGCAACGTACTTGTGACGCCTCTGGTGTTGCAGGTGTCCATGGGCGGCGGTAGTCGTTTACCATCAGGCGATACGTCTGCTCGCTTGCCCGCCTATACCATAAAAAAAAGAAAACAATAACAATTATGTACTCTGAGATATGATGTAAATGGAACATTTCTAGTAGATCTTAGACCTGTATAATCAAGAATTATTAAGAATTATTAAATTTACTGCTGACACATTGAATTTAAAGGTTTGACTCTTCTTTCCTGTGCCAAGCGTCAAAACCTGGAACTCATTAACGATTGCATGTGTTTTCCTGGTTGGGAGGTGAAAAATCATCTTACTAGGACGCCAGTGTTGGTCACTATACTGCAGTTTTTTTTTTTTTTTGTAAGGCCCGCCATAATGACTCTATTCTGCCTGATGGAAAGCATAAGCAGAATCCAAGAGTGGTGGTCACCATACTCATTGCGAATGCAGACAATGCAGCATGGCGACCCACACCATGGCGGCCTAGTGATGCTTCTGCATCTATCTAGTCAACAAGTATGGAACTTGTTGACTAGACTATTTGGGCCTCCAGTCTCGCACTCACCAACGAAACATGACAGCACGAACGCTGTCATTTTACGTTGATCTTCTGTGCGAGGGTAGTACCGCCCCGGTCGAGCCGGCCCTTCCGTGCTGAAATCAGCGTGGCTCTACTACCTAGAGTTTTTCGTAATGAGGATGGTGACCAGTACTCTTGGGTTCTACTCGTGCTTTCTATCAGGTACAGGTGTCATATTGGCAGCTTTTACATAAAAAATGTCCTTGTAACAATTATAAAATAAATAAAATAAATATTTCGGACATCTAACACACAACGCCATCTAGTCCCAAGCTAAGTAGATCTTGTGTTATGGGTACTAGACAACTGATACAAATACATATATATACTTTTTTTTATACATACATATTATACATAGAAAACACCCAATGTTCGAAACAAATATTTGTATACAAACAATCATCATACAAACATTTGGTCTGACCCGGGAATCGAACCTGAGACCTCATGATCAGCAGTCGCACACGCCAACCGCGTGACCAACGAGACAGTTATGTAAATAAACACTGAAGTGAGATGGATATATCTATTATTTAAATGCATATACAAATTGACATAACTTTGGATACTTAAAGTTTTAGATGTGGTGCCATTTACAAGGCCTCAGTGTTTTTTTTATTGGATTTAAGGTGTAATAAGGAAGTTTGGCTTCTTTTAATTAATGCCTTATAGGAACTAGTTTCAAAGTAAAACTATAAAATATAATTAGAGTAAGGGATATTTTTTATATTAGTACTTTTGTACAATTCTTCTTTTTGTGTACAGTTACAGTACAAAGCAGCTTTTGTTTACTTAAAAACCAATAGGTTTTGGGCCGTAATTATTTCAGCTCAGACTGCAGCTTTAAAAATACTTTATGATATAAATCTTTGACCCATATTCCACATTTAATGCCACATACTGTATACCCAAAAAAATATAGGCAGAAAAACATTGTCCACAGAAATAGCTTGCGATGGTACCCCAACAGCGAGAACTTGCGTCGTCCGAATACTTTCGATCTGGTGTTGTGGGACCGCAGAACAAGAGGCGTTGTGCGCAGCGGGTGGATGCGAAGCAGCCGCTGCCCTAATGGCGTCGGCACCTCCTGCAGCACCTGCGCTACCTGCCCTGGACCTGTTAGCGAATATGTGCTTTGAAAATGCTAATGTGTCACAAGTAGCACTTAAAACAAGGTATGTGCATATTTTTTGCAGAACTTGAACATAGGTGAGTCATCTTGATTAGCGTAAAGCCGAAAGCGGACCACGCTCACGGCTACCCTAACGTTGATTATCTAAAAGCAGCGTTTAACAAAACCACTAGGGAATAAAAGAAGGCTTACATTAGAGCGGATGCCCAGCGCGTTGCGTGGCTTGGCCAAGAACTCGTTGCATACATCGCGGGTGGCCGAAAGTTCTGGCGATTGGCTAAAGCCGTGCATTCCAACTTCTGCCAGCCTTCGCTACCACCGATGAAATAGCCCGACCGATCACTTGCCCATCAGCCGCAACAGAAAGCGAAACTGCTTATTGATCTCTTTGCGGCTAACTCCCGAAAACCGAATGGCAAGCACCCGTCTACCATTCCTACCTGCGACACTAGAATGCGAACCTATCCAGGGGTGATCTTCTAGGGTACGTCACACACCTTTGGGGTGAGGCTATTGACGAGCATGGGGAATCCTAGACAATCAGCCTTGACATGGCCAAGCCCTTTGATAGGGTTTGGTACCGTTCGCTTCTCTCGAAACGACCAACATTCGCCTTACCCCCTAACTCTGCAACTGGGTTGCCGCATTCCTGCACCAGCGCCGTATTAGTCTTTTGCGACGGTGCGGCCTCCGATTATCAGCCGATTAACGCTGGAGTACCTCAGAGCTCCGTCCTGTCGCCCACACTGTTTCTTCTGCATATCAATGACTTATTAGCCCTTGGCAACTTTCATTGCTATGCAGACGACAGCACAGTTCATGGACGATATTTTGGACACCCTACAGCCAAGCAAGCAGATATTGATGAAAAACGACAGGAGCTTGTCGCTCAACTCGACCATGTTCTGGGCCGCATTTCTCAATGGGGCTGTGAGAATCTGGTCGAGTTCAACGCCAAGAAAACACAGGTGTGCGCGATCTCTGCCAAAAAGTCTTCATTCCTTTCCCTTCCCACTTTTTAGAACACTGCCATTACAAGGCTCGATATCCTGGGCATGGATATCTGCCTCGATCTCAATCCGCGCGAGAACGTTAAGAGTGTCACTAAGGCAGCCTCGCGGAAGCTAGGTGTTCGAAATAAGGTGAGACGGTTCTTCTCGCTCGGGCATCTGTGTCTTCTTTACAAGATCCAGGTTCCCGTGGAGTACTGTTCTCATCTTTGCGATGGAGCCGCGCAGTACCTGTTTGAGGCTCTCAACCGATTGCAGCAGCGAGCAATCCGCATTATCGACAGTCCCGTGTTGAAGACACGTCTTCCGGTCTTGGAAGTCACCGCTTCAGAGTGGTTGATATACGCTCTCGTACTCATCGCTTCGGTTCTTCCTTCCTGTGCCGAGCGGTCAAAACCTGGAACTCACTACCAGCGCACGTGTTTCCGTCCCACTATGATCCCGGGTCCTTTAAGGAGGCGTGAAAAAGCATCTCACTAGGCCGCCATAGTGTGGGTCACCATTCTGCATTGTTCTTATTAACATTGAAGATGGTGACCAGCACTCTTGGATTCTGCTCATGCTTTCCATCAGGCAGAGCAGAGTCATTTTGGCAGCTCAAAAAAATAAAAAACACCGGTATCGAAATTACGCAGACTAGGCAACAGCAAAAATAAATAAATTCGACATCTTTATTTTTTTCCTATGTCCACAAGTGGACTGTTAACGGCTGTTGAGTGTGATGATTGATGGATTTATCGTTGCGTTTCGAACTGCTGGTTTTGTTTACTGCGAAAATACATATTTATCAACTTTCTTATGTACATTGACAAACATGGAGGTTCGATACAGAAGAACTCACGGTGCTACCGTTGGATAATATTTTTTTATGAGTTGTACGAGAGTTTATATTCATTTCGTTAGGTATCCGTAAATAATGGGTTTTTTTACGATAGTAGACATTATCGTATTTATGAATTTTAAACACAGAAACACAGTGAAGGGCGATAATTGATAGCATGACAGTTACTTTTGAACCAAACTTTCAAAACAAACCGAATAGTGATTGATGATTTGTATCTGACTTTTTTATGTAACCCTAACGACATCGATAAAGTGCTATTTTTTGCTTTTATTGCTGTTTTGATAATGAAGTAATCGCACTACATTCTTTCCTGCTTTGAGTGCAGTGACCATAGACAATTTTTAAGATTACCTACCGCCAGTCATCCGTAAAGTTGCTTTCACTGTAATAGGTTTACATCTCAAATTAGTAAACTGTTGTAAAACGATTCTGGTTTAGTCATATAACCAGTTGATGTTATTTCTGGCCACAATTTCAAATAGTTATGTAATGTTATATTGAAATGTAGGTCAAATAGTCAATTGCATAAAATGAATTTACAATGAACACACCTAACACGTGATAATTTTTTAGTGATTAAAATAGTTTGAAGAATATGCCCCTGTATTTTTTAGGGTTCCGTAGTTCACGTCTCGAAACCGTTATAGTTTCGTCATGTCCATCCTATGTCCTTGGCTTACCTTCCAAATGGTTAGTGCTGGAAAGATAAAACTTTGCGTGGATATGTGTATTTACTACGTCGACAAAGTGCTAAAATAAAATCAAGAAAAAAATATTTTAACAAAAAGTTCTAATGAATGAGGTTGTCAATAGATTCATATAGATAGGTTATATAAACTTTATCAAAAGATTTTACGTAGTCTTAAACTTTTTCTAGTTTTGTGATATAAAGGAGCAAACAAGCAGACGCGCCGCCATGTCAAGTAACTGCTACTGCCGATAGGCGCATGCAACTCAAAAGTCATAAGTGCTCTGTGCCTCTCTGAGTCCCTTTTTCTTTGTCTCTGAGTCCCGATTTCTCCTCTACTAGTTTGAGCAATTTAATGATATTTGGTTAATCTTTTTGACCTTAATCTAAATGTATGCGGTATTGAAACGTTCACCTTTATATTTGAGAAGAAACGCAGTTCTTTGTCAGAGTTTTCTTAATAAATGATAAAAAATCGGCCAAGTGCGAGTCGGATTCGCACAGGAAGGGTTTCGTACCATTATTTATACATTTCAAGCGTCTACCTGTTGCTGTTATCAATATCGAGCAAAACTGAGCAAAAAAATCACGTTTGTTGTATGGGAGCCCCCTAAATATTTTTTTTATTCTGTTTTTTATTAGTATTTGTTGTTATAGCGGCAACTGAAATACATCATCTCTGAAAATTTCAACTGTCTAACTATCACGGTTCATGAGATACAGCCTGGTGACAGACGGACGGACAGACAAACGGACAGCGAAGTCTTAGTAATAGGGTCCCGTTTTACCCTTTGGGTACGGAACTCAAAAAAAATTACGTGTAGTAGTTAAAAGACACTGGTTTTTTACCGGTAATAATCGTACTAAATATATATCAATACCATAAAAAGACTAGAAATAATAGTTTTCGAAACAGTTATCATTTAAAGTCGATTCCTAATCGATTTAAATAAGATGATTCTAGGAATTGTGCTATATACAAGAGTAGATATCAATTAAATCATGATCGATAAGCGCTAGCAGTTACGAGGTGAAATCAAAGCAAGTTTACTATCGTTATCATTTTATGCAAATTATTATTTCTTTGTTCATAGGCATGGCGACAAGACGATACCGGAATTGTTGATGTCACTAGTTTCCCGCGACAAACCATTAGTGGTAGCAATGGGTGCTGCGCGATGTCTCACCTTCATACACCGAGCAGGCGCTTTACCGGCTGACGACAGCAGGTGGGTACTTAAATTTTAATCTAATACCTTTAAATGAATAACTTTTATTTAAATATAAGTATCTATACTAATATTATAAAGCTGAAGAGTTTGTTTGTTTTTTGTTTGAATGCGCTAATCTCAGGAACCGCTCTGGTTCGATTTGAAAAATTCTTTCAGTGTTGGATAGTACATTTATCGAGGAAGACTGTAGGCTATATATCATCAAGCTAAGACCAATAGGAGCACCAATGAAGAATGTTACACAAACGGGGGAATTTTTTTACGCTACGGGCAATAGGAGACGTAAACGACTTTGCGTGGGTCAGCTAGTGTATACATATATTAATCTGAATAATCTGAATCTCGGAAACGGCTCTAACGTTTTTCATGAAATTTAGTATGCACGGGGTTTCGGGGGCGATAAATCGATCTATAGCCTATTCAACTTCCTCTAAGACAAAAGGTAAACATCCAAAAAAAGGTTCTTTAATAGGTCAAATTTTATATGCATCTAGAATCAATAGAAAAAATAGTCATTTTCTTTCTTTTTCTTGGAAAATGGCAAACTGTGCCGATGTCGACAATTCTGCCAGTGTCAAGTACAACGGATAAAATAATTGCAACTGTCCAAATTTTCCGAGTTCACAGTAGACTGACTAAAACGTGACATTAAAAACACCTAAAACTGTAGCTGTTCCCAAACTTTGAACGTATTATAACACTACTAAATTGAAGAGTAGTGATAAGGCAAATAATTTAGGTAGAAATGTGAAATACTGTAATTAGTTTGGTTACACCGGCCATCTTTACTCTCGATCAACTCGTTTGAGAAACATTGGTTTCTTTGTTTACCTTTTGTCTCAGAGGAAGTTGAAGGAGGTATAGCTAGAATTCATTTTTTTAAAATTTACTAAAGAAAAACCGAGCAAAGCTCCGTCATCCAGATACTTTATATTTAAATTATTTCAAAAAAGAAAGAAGGAGGATCCCAATTCTCTTAAATTTACTTTAAATTTAAATCTGACTGACCGACTTGAAGTTTTTTTATTGATTGATAACAGTTTACGGTTGATAACAGTGAAATTTTATTAATGAATAATATACCTAGTTTATTACAATCCATCACCAATTTATGTTCATTACAAAGTTGGTGATACTTGAAGAAATGAAGACATTTATATTGGAATAGATACTATATAGTTATATTATATCTACTTTATACCTACTGCCTCGTTGCTGTAGTGCTTAGCGTATGCGACTGTTCGATTCCTGGGTCGGGCCAAAAGTTAGGTTGGGTTTTTCTTACAAGAAATTCTTAACAACAGCATGGAGTATGGAAGTTTGGCGGTTAGCACGTTATATTAAACCGCTGATTTATTATTAGTTCAACCTTCGAATGCAGTTCGGCCTGAGGGTTGCGGAGGTCCGATGCCAGTCGCTCCGTGAAAAAAACGATGTAAAACCGGCTGAACTAGTAGCTGAACTAAATAATGTTAGGAATAATTAAGGCTAGCTATAGCTTATACCATAGCACAAACTCCACATTTAAAAATCTGCATCAACGAAAGCGCAACTGAGAACAAAAGTTACTTATTTCTAAATGTTAAATACAGCAACCTTTTATCTGACACAGAGTGGTGTTCGGTGCATTACCATGTTTAGCGAGGCTATGCACAAAGGAAATGCCCGAGGACATCAGGGCGACTGCTGCGGAGGCATTAGCATATTTAGCAGAGGTATGCTCGAGATTACACTGCATGTAAGATCTAATATTTGTATGATATCAGTATCAGTTATGAAGTTAAAGGCCTTTTAATATCTTGTGTTATTTATGTATGTATACGTTACATTCAGCAGAATCTTGAAAGTTGCGTTGTATTTCGTAAGCTTCTATTTTTGTATAATTACGTGATTAGCTAAGTGTGAATAAAGTGTATGTGGCTCATCGAAAACTCTAACTATAGACATATTCAACATAATTTATTTTCTGAGGTACTGAGAAAAAATAAATAAAAGAAAAACTTTATTTCACTTAGCATTTGTGTATTATGCCGTCTGATATGAACTACATGGGTTTCTAGTCAACGAGAGGCGATGGAAGAAGCCATCAAATCTAGTTGTCTTTGTATGGAAACAAAAGCAACATTTAACATACGACTGCACGTTTGGCCTAGTGGTTTAACGGTGACCACGCCGTTTCCTACTTCGCCAAGTGTCGTGGGTTCAAATCCCACGTAGGACAACACTTTGTGTGATTCACAAATTGTTGTTCTGAGTGTCTGTGTCCGTTTCATGTATGTTTGTAAAGTCCCCCGCGACACAGGATTTATTCCTAGTGCGTGAGTAGTCTTTAAAAACAAAAAAACATAACAAAAAAAAGTGGTTTTGTTATGTAATCAACATACATGTATAAGAAATTTATGTATATTCATGACTTTTACAGGTCGACACATCATTACAACGGCTAGCTGCAATATCAAATCATTTAATGACGTCATTAGCAGACATCGTCACTTGTCAGTCAGCGGCCGCTAAACAAGGAGCATTCAAATGCTTTGCTTCTCTAGGTGCTAACGACGAAGATATTAGAAAAAGAATCATAGAGACCCATGGGCTGATGGTACACATAATCAATGGAATGAACAATCCTGAACCCTTGGTATGTATAGTAATGCTATGCCGAGGTAGTTAGCCGTGATTGGTCTCTTTACCGACTGTTAAACGATATATTTTATGGTAATTTTAAAGTATAATAAATAGGAAGATGATGAAGAGAAGAGTTTTGAAATCGCCTGTTTCATTTAATTCATTTGGTAAACATCTAACTTTGACTATAATGTGATTATAACGTACTAGTTTTTGCTCGCGGCTCCGCCCGCGTGTATGTCGGTTATCGCGGCAAATAGTAGCCTTTGTGTTATTCTGATGTATAAGCTATATTACTGTAAAGTTTCATCCAAATCCGTTCAGTAGTTTTTGCGTGAAAGAGTAACAAACATCCATCCATCCATCCATACTTTCGCGTTTCTAATATTAGTAGGATTGTGACCGAAAATAATCGATGAACATATTTTTTTTTTTATTGAATTGCTTTTTTTTGGTTTTCAGGTACGATTAGCAGCAGTCAGATGTTTGCACTCCCTTTCAAGATCAGTGCAACAGTTACGAACGACGTTTCAAGTAATTTAAATATTTTTCATTCTATTTAAGTGGGGCATTTCACGTGAAGCGGACAACGAAAAAAGGGTCAGGATTCCGATTTCGTTTATATTTTAGTATGGTATACCTGTACGTATCCTCGACACAGATACGAAATATTTTTGCATTTGCAAGCTTAGTTTTTAAAATATAGGTCTTTGAAGATTTCAGAAAACGTGAGGTATGCACTACTTCGAATGTCATTATCAGTTCAAAAATAGTAATTTTGGGACAAATTGAACACTGAGTTATATACTACATTGAATAACCTTTATATCCTCATAATTTGAATTTTTATTTACATTTTTAATTGCTAAAAAAAATTAAAAAAAATTTTTTTTTCGTTTTTCACGAAGTTCGCATTTTTTAAAAATATTTTTTTGATTATGAAAATAAAGCTTATATATAATTATGTTTAAGCATCATGCCAAGTTTTAAAGTGGGCCGCGCAGTCTTTTAGGAGCTACATGTTTAATAATGATGAAGCGCGGTAATGGCCCCCTTTTAGCGTCTAGTCAGTTAGCGAGACTTACTGAAATATTTCTTTAAATAACAAGTAAATAACACTGTCTCTGGTATATCTTCGCTTAGATAAGGCAGAAGTCCCACCGCCAGCGAGAAAACGACGAATTTTCGGCTACAAGCATTAACATATTCATAGATAATACGTTCAGCGATACTTGCTCAGCGATGCTCGGTTGGTGGTCAGAACTCACGCCGAGAGACCAACTATCGGTCATTTCTTTACAGTGCGGCTTTGAAAGTAAACGTATTGATAGACAGGGATATTATCGGACATATTCAATAAAAAACTCATCAATAGTTACTTGGATGGAACAAACTTTAATACCGCTCTTGTCTCGTTGGGAACTACTTTTGAAAAAACATTACTATTTTTGATTACTGATAATGAAATTCGAAGTAGTACATACCTCACGTTTTCTGAAATCTTCAAAGACCTATATTTTAAAAACTAAGCTTGCATATGCAAAAATATTTCGTATCTGTGTCGAGGATACGTACAGGTATACCATACTAAAATATAAACGAAATCGGAATCCTGACCCTTTTTTCGTTGTCCGCTTCACGTGAAATGCCCCAAGTGCTAAAATATATAGTAGAGAGAAAGCGTGAATTAAAACTAAAAATGCTGTCCATTATTTTAAGTTATTATTTCCTATGTATTTATAATAAATTTATTTTTTGTTTCTATCAAAAAAATATAAGGAGCTTTTAAGTGACTTTTAGACAAATGTTAAATTAACATATTATTTTGTTTCTTTAGGATCATGCGGTTTGGAAACCTTTAATGCAGTTACTAAACGATTCGCCCGGTACAGAACTACTCACAGTTGCATCATCCACACTCTGCAATCTGTTGCTCGAGTTTTCACCAGCCAAAGAACCAATGTTGGATCAAGGTTGGTACAAAAAAATAACAGATCCTTCCTTTAGTTGCATATGATGATATTGAGGCGCTCATAGCCCAGTTGCACGAAGCAAGCAAGAGGGTAAGCAACAACGGCGCGGTCAGTAGTTACCATGAGCGTCTCCGTGATTTGGAGGTCAGGTTAAGCAGTCGGTCCCGGTTGTTGTTACTTGTTATCATATGATAACAGTCGTGAAGCTTAGTTGGAGGCATTTGGGCCTAAGGGGTAAGATGTGTAACATTGTCACGTCTAAATGTAACTCATTGTCACACACGAGCATTTGTCGGCCAAATCTAGCACCGTGTGCTCTCATTGGTCGCATCAAATAGCGCGCTTCCCTGTTTTACACGCTTCTTAAGCAAGAGAAAAGATGTTACATAAAAAAATCTAAATGTTCTCTTTTCAGAAAACAATAATAATAAATAAATAAATATTTCGGACATCTAACACACAACGCTATCTACTCCCAAGCTAAGCAGAGCTTGTGTTATGGGTACTAGAACAACTGATATAAATACATATATAGTTTTTTTTGTAAATACATACAGATTATACATAGAAAACACCCAAACTCCGAAACAAATATTTGTAGGTCATACAAACATTTGATCAGACCTGGGAATCGAACCCGAGACATCAAGCACAGCAGTCGCATACGCTACCACTGCGCCACCGAGGCAGTCAAACAACAATGTTAACTTTCAGTGATGATGAAAATTATTTTATTTGATATTACAGGTGCAGTAGAAATATTATGTAATTTAACGAAAAAGCCAGAATCTGCATTGAGATTGAATGGCATATGGGCGCTTATGAACATGGCTTTTCAGGTAAAGTTCTTTTTACATAAAGCGATTTGTTTTAGATTCTAATGTTATAAATTTTCTTCAACTATCATTGAGTGAATGGTGTTATTTGTCACTATTCACATTATATTATAGTATTTTAATTGTGGTGACGTTATCTACCACTATATTACTATTTGGGTTTATGAATTCTAAAACAAGGCTCTATAAATTGCTTTTATACTCTTTGCGCTGGAGCATGGTGCGTGTCATGATTCAGTAACATTTCGTTTAACTCTTGAAACTTGCCGCGATTTACAAATTATGACTTAGTATTTCAACTGTACCACATTCGCAATATATTAAATCATTAATAACTGTAGTAAATTAAATTAAACCACCACGCACCATGCTACAGCACAAAGATTATAAGTGTATTTATCATTTTCCAGGCGGAACAGAAAGTGAAACAGCGCATTCTGTGCAGTTTGGGCACGGAGCAGATGTTTCGGTTGCTGGGAGACAGCGACACACGTGTGATAATGAAGACCCTAGGGCTATTGCGAAACTTGTTGTCAACCAGACACCACATAGACGCCATCATGAGCGAGTACTCCTCCCAAGTTATGCAGGTCTGTTGAACTTACACCGCTTTGCCTATTTTAGAAAAAACTTAAGCCACGAACGAAGCACATATCATAAGCACAGAAAATCAACGTAAAATGACAGCGATCGTGCTGTCGTGTTTCGTTGGTGAGTGCGAGACCGGAGGCCCAAATAGTCTAGTCAACAAGTTCCATACTTGTTGACTAGACTAAAAGATGCAGCAGCATCACAAGGCCGCCATGGTGCGGGTCGCCATACTGCATTGTCTGCATTCGCAATGAGTATGGTGACCACCACTCTTGGATTCTGCTTATGCTTTCCATCAGGCAGAGTAGAGTCATTATGGCGGGCCATACACAAAAAAAAAAAAAAAAAACAATTTTGACTGTGTGTTAAAATCTGTAGTTGTGAACATAATTACTTATCCTACTAATGACATGTTTTACGTAATGTGTAATAAATATATTATGACGAGCTTGTCATATTTTATACACGATCGTCTGGTCCCAAACTAGATAAAACCTGTATTATGGTAACTATACAGTTGAATAACATACTTATATATTTGTAAATACATTCTTATAGATAAACTAGCCGACCCGGCGAACTTCGTACCGCCATATTTACATATCTGTCTCAGCTTCCCACAGGCAGTGTACAGGCGCGGACAAAAAAAGGCGTTTTCAGGCGCATACTATGTTTTTCGTATATTTTCTGAAGCTACTCCGGTATTTGCGTCTGGTAGTCATCATTTAATGATGGTGAGCTGATGATGAAAGGTACAACTCCTTAACGGTTAAGAGTTGGAGGATAAATCTTTAAATGTCATATGTATGTATGTTACCTTTAGCCGTATTCTTTCAAGTTTTTTAGGTAAGCTGATGATGGAAGGTACAACTCCTCAACGGTTAGGAGTTGGAGGATAATTCTTTCGATAATACGTATCTATAGACCTTTAGTTGTATACTTTTAAGTTATTTAGGTGAGCTGATGACACATGCGCTATGATGACTAACCCCTTAATGTATTTTGCTTTAAGTAACTCGCCTGCTTCTATTTCATCACGACATTTAAGCTTGGACACGATTCCTATTGCCCCGTAGACCACGTTCTCGGTAACAGAAATCTTGCATCTCAACATAAATTTGGAAACTGAGCATACTCAGTTTTATTACGTGTTCAAACCACTAAAGTTATTCGCATCAGCAGAAATTATATGAAATAGTTCAACTTACTGATAACCTACGATTGTTTGTACTAAAAATGGAAAAATAAAAACTTTTTATAAAAAAAAAACCGACTTCCAAAAACCATCCAACGAAAACTCCCTGCCAAAAAACACTAAAAAGCGTAAAATAAACTGGCTCTTCATAAATTGCTATGTGCCAATTCTTGTCTATACCTAATTCTTTATTCATTTAAATAGTAGTATTATTATGTGTGCTAGGTACCTAAAATCTGTTTGAAGTCGGCGCCAAGCCAAATGTAATAGTAGTTACCACACTCGCTATATTTCGAGATGACCATGAACGACGTCGCGTCAGCGTACATTACATTACATTACATGTACTCAGAAAAATAAATCGTGGTCATCATATATATATTTTCCTAGATGAGAATCGAACCTTCCACCTCTGCCTTAGCAGTCAGGATCACCAGACAAACAAGCAAGATAAACTTTAAAAAAAATATAATATGATTGTTTTTTTAGGCGGTGATAGTAGTGCTAGAAGGCTCGTACCCTGCAGAAGTAAAGGAGCAAGCACTTTGTATCCTCGGTAACATTGGTGACGGAGAGAAAGCAAAGGATCTGATCATGGCCAACGAAGATGTTCTCAGAAAACTAGTCGATTATCTGGTAAGTGAATTTAATATTTATTCAATACTAGCCGAGCCCTGCTGTGTTACCCGCGATTGTCGTTGTACCTTTACAACACTACTATGAAAGTAGCCCAACTTACACCTGATACCATCTGCTATCTGCCAGTGATAGTCCTGTTAAAAAATCGATCCAGCCGTTTCGGAGATTAGCCGGGACCAACAAACAGACAGATAAATTTTTAAAAGATTTCTTGATGCAAGTAGTGTATATGTAGGCATTCATATCATTTAGTGAAGAGTAGTTGAATTTAAATTGTAAACGGATATTTTTTTTATTTGTTTAGATTCCTACTAGCTAACAAATGCTACTTCCTTTTATGACATGTTTTATAACTTTTAAAACAGATCATAAAAGATAATTTGTTTGTCCGAAATTGCAGAGTAAATTGTAAAGAAAACATTGTTATCTCATGTATTTTTATGTTTGTAACGTGACAACGATTAATCCGGAAACAGTTGGTAAAGAAAAAAATATTGCAGTTTTCCAAAAAATCAAACCATATTTGACTTTTTATGTAACTTTTTGATTGACTGCCTGGTTGGTTTAGCGTTTAGCGTATGTGACTGCCGATTAAGAGATTTTGCATTTAATTCCCAGTTTGGGCCCAAAACATATTATCAAGTTTTTCTGATTATTGAAATACTTTATCACAGCCGGTAGTTGGGAATTATAGTCTCGTAACCTACGTGCTTCGGAGAGCACGTTAAGCCGTCGGTCCTACGTCTGATCTCTCCCCGGTCGTGTCGTATAGCCGTCCCATCGGATTATGAGAGTGAGAGAACAGAGAGTGCACCTTGTGCTAAGACGTACACGGTGGCGCATGGCGGTGTTGCAGGCGCACCCCGAGAGCAAGCTGCAGGAGGCGGCGCTGTTCGTGGCCACGAACCTGGTGTGGCGCGGCGAGGCGGGCGCGGGCGGGCGCCAGGCGCGCCTGGCCGAGCTGGGCGTGCTGCGCGCGCTGCAGCTGCTGCGCGCCAAGCACGACGCGCACCTGCACGACAAGTATGTACTACCCCTACCTACCTACCGCTCTAGAGACGGCGCTGCTCGTGGCCACGAACCTGGTGTGGCGCGGCGAGGCGGGCGCGGGCGGGCGCCAGGCGCGCCTGGCCGAGCTGGGCGTGCTGCGCGCCAAGCACGACGCGCACCTGCACGACAAGTACGTACTACCCCTACCTACCTACCGCTCTAGAGACGGCGCTGCTCGTGGCCACGAACCTGGTGTGGCGCGGCGAGGCGGGCGCGGGCGGGCGCCAGGCGCGCCTGGCCGAGCTGGGCGTGCTGCGCGCGCTGCAGCTGCTGCGCGCCAAGCACGACGCGCACCTGCACGACAAGTACGTACTACCCCTACCTACCTACCGCTCTAGAGACGGCGCTGCTCGTGGCCACGAACCTGGTGTGGCGCGGCGAGGCGGGCGCGGGCGGGCGCCAGGCGCGCCTGGCCGAGCTGGGCGTGCTGCGCGCGCTGCAGCTGCTGCGCGCCAAGCACGACGCGCACCTGCACGACAAGTACGTACTACCCCTACCTACCTACCGCTCTAGAGACGGCGCTGCTCGTGGCCACGAACCTGGTGTGGCGCGGCGAGGCGGGCGCGGGCGGGCGCCAGGCGCGCCTGGCCGAGCTGGGCGTGCTGCGCGCGCTGCAGCTGCTGCGCGCCAAGCACGACGCGCACCTGCACGACAAGTACGTACTACCCCTACCTACCTACCGCTCTAGAGACGGCGCTGCTCGTGGCCACGAACCTGGTGTGGCGCGGCGAGGCGGGCGCGGGCGGGCGCCAGGCGCGCCTGGCCGAGCTGGGCGTGCTGCGCGCGCTGCAGCTGCTGCGCGCCAAGCACGACGCGCACCTGCACGACAAGTACGTACTACCCCTACCTACCTACCGCTCTAGAGACGGCGCTGCTCGTGGCCACGAACCTGGTGTGGCGCGGCGAGGCGGGCGCGGGCGGGCGCCAGGCGCGCCTGGCCGAGCTGGGCGTGCTGCGCGCGCTGCAGCTGCTGCGCGCCAAGCACGACGCGCACCTGCACGACAAGTACGTACTACCCCTACCTACCTACCTACCGCTCTAACTCGCCATCGACAGCAGCGTACTTGACTCTATCCTAAATAAATACCTATGTCTCCTTCATTAAAACGAATATTACAAAACATCTCGGAAAATATAATTATTACAGCCTTTCATTTCTATTACAAATTTTAATTAAATAAACATTGAAATACTATTGCTCAATTGAGTAGTCTAAAACAGTGAAGTCACAAGTTTGTATTTAGTACATTTTTCATACAAAGTTATCTTTTTCACAGATGATAAAAAGTAACAAATTTGACTAAGGTGTCAACTACCCTATTATTTTGCTTTGAAGAGCTCGCATTCACCTAAAATATATGTTAAACTTTATTATAAAGCGCGGTATGGTCTAATTGTTATTTTGATAAAATAAAAGACAAGAAGTAGTAGTCGAAATGAATCACCTCGTATAAATAGTTTAATGAATCTAAAGAAACACAGGTTGACCTATTTTTTTTGAAAAGTGAAAAGTAATTAATATGTAATGTAGGCGTTAATTCTATTACTAAATTATTACTCTTATGGCGTGAAACAGATGCAAAACCAACCTTTGTATTGAACGACTTAAAATTTGTGATTAAATTTATACGATTAACTAAGAAATGTAACTTACAAACCTAATGCTCACTTTTTTTTATCTTAGACTTTTTTCTTCAAAAAACTAATAAGAATCCTTATTAACTTACTTTTTGCATTTGACTGTTTTAAATCGGAACAACATTCGGGAACAGTCCACAGAATTTTAATAATTCTATTAATCAATTTCCATAAAATTAAAAAGCTAATGAAATTTTCTCAGGACAATAATTGTTAATTCACTGTTTGTTCCAGAGTGAAGACGGCACTGGCGCAGTTTAACGACTTCACATAATATCACAAGAGTCACAAACGTAAGCGCATGCGACGAAAGTGACTCTTTTAGTTATAGTAACGCTTTGTGATTCAGTCAAACGCGACAGTGAGTACTCCAGTCATAACACTATGATATTGATATGTAGCTCTAAGTATTTAATTAAACTGTACATATTATGAGTTCGCCGATTGTTAAATTGACGAGGAGTGTTATGCGATTTATTTATTTTAATTTATCCTGTTGACATCATTTTCATTAATCGCAATAATCCATTCTCACGTGACGAGTATCCTACCAAAGAATCGATACGCGTTTCGAACGAGACAGAGGTGCTAGATCCCTCGCGAAATGTATATTTTTGTGAAACTAGCGAATGTAGTTAAACTACATTAGTGTAATTTAGTAAGATGTTGATAGTGTGGGCGTTTTGTATGCGGCGTATATGAAATCATGTTTAGATAGCTACTGTCCGACAGTGGATGTCATATACTTTTTTCTGTGATAGTTTTTCTAGATTTATAAAGATATTCAATTGTAAACTTTACTTTGTACTCTATGTAAATAATCTGATTTAGTAATTAGTCAACGTTAGTGTTACCAGGTTAAATAATGTGCGCGGAATGAATTGAGAAAAATCTAGTGTATAATCTACCACTGAATGAATATGACTGGTATAATACAGTGAAACCTGGTTAATTGGGATCTCAAGGGACCAAGAATTTTGTATCATTTATCCAGTTTTCCAATTAGATTTAAAATTATAGTTGTCTCATTTACAGAGGTCCCCCCCCGCTTATAGAGGTCGAAATGTACTGCTATTCCATTTATAGAGGTAGAAATGAAAAAGTCTAGGTATTTTTTTATTATAAAACATAGTGTCTGAAATATTTATTTTAATTTAATGACTTTATTATAGATGTAAACATCGAAAAAATCCTAGAAATCAAATCTCATTTAACCAGGTTGAAAAGTCCCATTAACAGAGGTAATTCGATGAAAAAGTGCTGGGCCCATAAGAATTCTCAATAATAGAGGTTTCACACTTATCCAGGTCCCATCTAAACAGGTTTCACTGTAATGTATTAGATCTGCAATATATCCACGGTCGGACATTTTATAATTAATTGAAGGACAAGAAAGTACGAAAACATCGTGTCTCTAAACTTTTTATTCTGTAAAAAAATTGTATATAGTTGATAATAATAATGACAGTCCTGTTTCGTACTTTCCGTTGTCGAGTCTCGTGAGTGAACGATGATATAGAGAGGGTAGCTTTTGATAACACATTGAATGTATGACTGTATGCTTATAATTAAATTATACTCGGATTTGTTAAATGGGCTACTTTTTATATGTGCAATAAGGATTATATGGAATTTGTATCAAGACCCGTAAATGTTGTAGATGTTTTTAAATAACGGCTTAAATTTTGACTGTGCCTCCCTGATTGATTACGAATGGTCGGAATGGGTTAAATTATGTAGCAAACTCCTACAAATCATCAGAATCATCTGCATTCTCTACTTTTTTGGTTTCTAGGGGAGTACAGAGTATACAATAGGAAAATAAAATCACCAATTATTGCGAAATACAATAAATGTACTGAAAAAATATTTAAAAAATCACAAGCAATGTAATTTTTAATTTTCTGATACTAAAGTTTTGGACTACTAAAATTTATTAATATTAATATCCTAACGATGTGACGGTTATAACTTTTCTCAAAATTATTAAATAATTTTCTGTCTGTCTTCTAACATTCTAATTTTTTTTCTCCTATTCTCAAAAGCATGTATCTTTCAACCTATGCCGACACACGCTATTTACTACATAGATCAAAATAAGTATCTAACTCCTTTTAAATATGTATGTATATATAACAGGGTAACTTTAGGAAATGCTAAAAAACATTTTTAGGTTACTTTATCTCTTGATAAAATCGAGTCCGAAACTAGTCGGGCATTCCTATCTATATAATAACTATCACTCACAAATGTTTTTATTCTCAGATAAATTGTTTAAAAACACTTAATTTTGTTTCAAAAGATATTCAAAAATTTTTAATTAATTTTGGTCAATCGTTATTTTTCAATCAGGTCAATGTAGTCTGTGGAAAAATAGAAACGTCATTTGTTATTTTCACTGTTTGTAAACTCTGCCCTGGAATTTGTAATGTTCGATCATACGGGAGTGGTTCTTTATATATTTTTTATAATATACATTTAGCTGATGAATTATATAGTAATCAATAGGTAGGATAGCAACATTTAAGAAATGTGGCGTGTCTCCTGCATATTGATAATGTGAATTCTGAATTTCACATTTGCAGGCAGTAAAGAAAAACAGTACATAATATGAAGGCTCGCAAGGTAGCAAGGCTGTTTACTTAAAAAAGCAAAACTAATTGCTTATGGACTTTTTTCTAATGTGGGAATGCAAGCATATACGTATTTGCATATATTTGCCCATTATATAAATTTATATATATATTGTTCAATGTTACGATATAAATCGTGATACGTAGGAGCAAATCTATTCTTTGAATCGAATGTAAAACATTCATCGTGATAATGATTGGCTGGCTTTTGTTGTATGGCAACATTGGTATTTCTAAAATGTCAGTTAATAGCAATTAATTGTATCCTTAAAAAAAACCTAACATGAATACGTTTTTCGGTTTACTTTTGACCAAAATATGTGTGCGTTGATTTGCCATTCGTAGTCTCTAAAACGATTGATACTGACCGAGTCTCTCAGTTTTGTCCAATGCCTTTTGCAAATGGTATTTATTTTAAAGTTACCAACAGTGCAACATTGGCGAGAAACAGTCGAATTATTCGATTTTAAGTTATTCTATCTAGCTTCTAAACTAAGGACACAGATTGGGTTATGGAGGATACAAGAATAAAAAAGAAGACAGGATAAAGAAAAAAGGATTTGACTATTTTACACTTTAAATAAGAAGAAATTAAGTTAATTTCAGATATAATTGTGATTTGGTGACGTTAGTGTATGTCTGGAAAATATACGTTCAGAAATACTCTTTAAATCCAAATAAATACTTTTTACAAACGTTAAAAAATTAGTATCGATTTTCGGAATTGGCCTTAATATTTCGCCATTTAGACATTATCTAAATCATGCATGTTGCTAATATTTAATATAAATTTATATGTAACAGTTTACTTAAATATATTTATTTAAATGATGTAATTTTATATAGTTGGCCACTTTAGTTTCAACATGTTCCGAAAATATAATATTGAAGTTATTTATTGCCCATATTAAAATGTACTGTAAAAAATGTAAATGTCTGTCAAACGTAAGTTTGAAGAAGCTGTCGGCCTGATGAAGTTCATTTGTTTTTTGCTCACTTGTTTAATGTGTGTTAATATAAAAGATATTGGTACTTTATTATGTTTGTTTGTACTTTTTAAGTTTATTCTTTTTAATTTAGAATACTATCACACTTGGGTGCTTACTAAAAAAAAAGCCTGTTTTTTTGGTCGGCACAATATGAAATGAATTACTGTAACGGTTAAAAGTGTCATCATTTCTACTTAGAAGTAGGTATGCGTTTTTTTTACTGTTGTAAAGTATGTTATGACCAACAATAACCAAATATAATGATTACCTAGTTTATTAATACATTGGTATTACTAAACATTAGGAGATGCTAAGGACCAAGTAATACCAGCCAGGTGGTAGTTTAGTAAGCAAGCAGGTACAGGAAAAGAAATCTATTATGTTAAATTATATAGAAATTATTTTAAAACGACTGATAGATTAGACATTGACAAGTAGTTATTTACATTTTTTTATTCTCCACTCTGTATAATTTCGGTTTAGTTTTTTTGTATATACAGTATGTTGTACTATATCTTTTTATTGCGCTCATTTGTGACATTGCGATTTTTTAATATAAAATAATATTATTTATGACAAGTTACGTTTTTCATGTTAATATGAAGATAATACGAAAACTATTTTTGTTTTATTTGTCTGTTTTATACTTACCTGCCAATTGGACGCACTTGCGGGGTTGAACAATTCATACAGGCCTTTTTGGAGTATTGTAATTCCAATATCGTTCATCACCTGCTACGTTTACATGACCAAGTGCTCAACTTTTGAAACATTAGAAAATTTCCCTATTTCTGAAAGTCAATTTTCATAGTAAAAATTCGTTCAAAACGCAGTTCCCATGGCACTGCAATTTGAATGTCCACCCACTAGGATCCGTTAAATCCCACAGTGAATTTACGGTCCTCGTGGACGACATCGGTCTGATCTATTCTCGATCTCACGAATGTCGTAAACAGTATTCTCGTAACAAAGCATTAAACATGTAATATTAAACAAGTGTGATCGAAAGTTGTGACAGTATTCTGCTATTAAAAAAATAATATCATTCCCATCACACTGGCATAGATATTGGCATTCCACCACTGTGCTTTTCTAGATTTTTCTGGAAACGGATTTAGTGAAATATGTCATTATACGATACAACTTTCAAGAAAAGAGCGCGAGCCTCAAAGATCGGACTGACGGACTCTTGAGTTGCAAACAGTCGGTCACTTCATCAGATTACCTGTATGTTCGTTTGCTCGCTCTATTATAAATAAATAGTAATATACTGTACACAGTCTTGCCAAGTTAAAAGATAGGCTAATGCTTCTTGCTGAAGGAGATTATTGTAAACTTATGATAAAGTAAGAGTTAGATTCTGTTTGGAACATAAGAAACTTACACGCAAAAGACAACTCCCGCACTAGGAATAAATCCTGTGTCGCGGGGGACCCCACAAACATACATGAAACGGACACAAAGAACACCCAGACTCAGAACAAGGCCGACTTCAAACAGATTTTAGGTACCTAGCACACATTATAATACTACTATTTAAATGAATAAAGAATTAGGTATAGGCAATTTATGAAGAACCAGTTTATTTTACGCTTTTAAGTGTTTTTTTGGCAGAGAGTTTTCGTTGGATGTTTTTTTGGAAGTCGGTTTTTTTTTTTTTATAAAAAGTTTTTATTTTTCAGTTTTTAGTGCAAACAATCGTAGGTAAGTAGTAAGTTGAACTATTTCATCAAATTTCATCATCAAGAATACAAATTAAGGTCTATACGTACGTGTAATATTAAAATCACCTCTAATTCCTAACTGTTGAAGAGTTTAACCTTCTATCGTCAGTTCATCTAAATAACTTGAAAGTATACGACTGAAGGTCTTTAGATACGTATGAAATTGAAAGAATTATCCTCCAACTCCTAACCGTTGAGGAGTTGTACCTTCCACCTTCCATCATCAGCTTACCTAAATAATTTGAAAGAATACGACTAAAGGTAACAATCATACATATAATATTTAAAGATTTATCCTCCAACTCCTAACCGTTAAAGAGTTGTACCTTACATCATCAGCTCATCATCGTACAATGATGACTACCAGACGCAAATACCGGTGTAGCTTCAGAAAATATACGAAAAACATAGTATGTGCCTATAAAAATGAGGGTTTCCCTCGATTTCCCTGGGATCCCATCATCAGATCCTGATATGCTGGCAATGGGACCACCTCGGAAGCATACCCTTTCGAATACAAAAAAGAAATTCAAAATCGGTCCACAACTGACGGAGTAATCGGTGAACATACATAAAAAAAAAAAAAAACATACAGTGGAACATAGAACCTCCTCCTTTTTGGAAGTCGATTAAAAATAGGTACAGTCGAATTGAGAACCTCCTCCTTTTTTGACGTTGGTTAAAAATACCAATTTCTGATAGTTGTTTCTTATTGAAGCTATGTGAAGTAACGGAAACTATCAACTTGTTACACTGAATGCTAAAACTATACAATGAGATATAAATACATATAACCGTGTGAGAGCCACGCTTCGGCATGAATGGGCCGGCTCGACCGGAGTGATACCACGGCCTCACAGAAAAACGGTGTGAAATAACGCTTGCGCGGTGTTTCACCATGTTAGTGAGGATACCGGAGGCCCATACCTCAATCCTCTTCCTCCATCCTCCTCACCATCCCCCATAGGCCGGCAACGCACTTGTGACGCCTCTGGTGTTGCGGGTGTCCATAGGCGGCGGTAATTGCTTACCATCAGGCGATACGTCTGCTCGCTTGCCTGTTATTCCATAAAAAAAACATACAAGTAGGCACATTCCTTACCTAGTGTTACCTCCTCTTCTGTTATTATAACAGACTTAGAAACTTGCATCATTGAAGACAGTAGATTGTGAGTATAATTGTATACGAATAAAATTGAAGCTTTAAGCCGAGGGTCCACCAAACAAAAGTTGGCAAATTTTGTGTTGTCAACACGTATTGATGACAAAAGTTCTTCTTCTTCTTCTTTTGATGAAATGGCAACCAGCCGGATCTCTCGGATCAGCTATTTCTGCCAATGTCAAGTGTTTAGTCTTCAAATTATAAGTCTTCAAGTCTTTAAGTCTTCGTCGTGATGAAATTAATGCTTAAAAATATAAAAAACGTGGATGAGATGAAATGGGGACCGTCTTCCGAAAAAACAAAAAACGATCTCCGATGACAAAAGTTTCTGTAACTTCCTTGTTTTGTCAACAAAAATTGACAACAAATGTTGGGAACCTTGTTTCTGTTTTTGGCGTTAAACATCAAAATAATACGTTGCAGTTATTTGTCGGCTCTGTGGAGACACTTAGTTCGAATGTCTTTTAAATTGTTGGCGACTCGGTGTAGACACAATGGAAACAAAAGTTGGCGATTTTCTGAACAGTTGCACGTTCTCAACAGTTAGAAACACTGAAATTGCCAACAATTTCGGTGGATACGCGCTTTTAGGCACTTGTGCAACGTTGAGACCCCGGCATTAACTCTGATATCTTTTAAATGGTCAGTAAGACTTTCTCACAATTCTTACTAGAAACAATTTATCTAATAAATTAAATTGCGTAAAAAAAAACAATTGAAACTCGGAAATGAAAGACGATTAAAATCTTCTTTTTTCAAACTACCTAGTGATGAGATTGGTGGCCAGTACGTGAGAACATGGTAAACATAATTAAACCTTTTTTTGTATATAATATAACTAAATATTTTCACATACTCAAAAACTAGATATATTTTTGAATCTACCCCGTATTACTTATTTGTTTTAGGTACGCGTGTAGTTGATACATCAAGCTAATTCTTATTTTGCTTATATTTCCTCTAATGTTCTGAAGAATGCGTACATAGAATTTTTCACTACATAAAACGTATTTAAGTTTCAATTTACCACCTAATCCTAATCCACCTAAAACAGGAATTTTCTCAGTTAGCTAAGTACTTAGGTAGTAGTAGCTAAGTACTTACTTACTAAGCTTGTACTTAGTAGGTAGTAGCGTTGCCAGACGTCCCGTATTTCCCGGGACGTCCCGTATTTTAGACATAGATTTAAATGTCCCGGCGGGACTGCCTTGGTCCCGTATTTTTGTCGTATCGCCAAAATCGGTCGATCTATGTTTGACCTTGTTGCCTCTATGTCGCTCGTCAGGGCCAGAGTGTGTCAAATTGATCTATGGTCAGAGTCAGAGTGTCACTGGTGACTTGTCGGCTGCCGTGGCCGCGCCAAACTTCCGCCCAATGCACCCCCTCCCTATACTATTTGTCTCTTTTTGTTTCAGATATAATAATATAACATATAATCTTTCTTTTGTTTTCTTCCTAATCTAAGTGAAAAAGATTTATTGATCGATTTAATTTTTTCATTAATTTTCAAGAAGATGCGGACCTTTTTAAGTTAGAAGAAGGTCAAGAAGGAAATATGGATTGCTTGTATGAAGAATTCCAAATAATCACAAAAAGACTGAATATTGTCGGAACATCTTCTGATTACTAAAGTATGAGTGCAATTGAAAAGTCGAAGAAATTTAAGTTATCGATGGGTTTTACAATACCGAAATCAATGTTTTGTGGAAAGGATTTTAACACGCTTTTATTAGCTTGACCTGTATGTATGTATGTAACAAAATCTAACTTCATTTTCGCCGACTCCTAGGAGTCTGATTAATTTGAAAATTTGCACAGGGGTCAAGGGCCAATGACAATACAATAACGTGAAAAAAAAGGTTTTTTTCTAAAAAAAATTGTTTTAAAAGGTTCTTTTTTGTTTTGGTTTGGTCCAGTTCTTGAAGTCGGTTCTTTTTTTTTGTTTTTGGTTACGCAACCCTAAAAACGATAAGTGTTACTAAATAATGTTGTTTTTTAATTTGTCCCGGGTAAAAACCTGTAATCCCGTATTTTTTTGCCCATTTCAGCAGTTGTCCCTTGTAGGCGAAAAAAAAATCTGGCAACCCTAGTAGGTAGTGTAAATTATTTTCGTATGACTTGACAGCGCTATCTAATTAGGCGCTCTATTTCACAACTTGAGACATAGGAGATATGGCATACCTAATGTTTTAATGTGATATCATCATATTATAATACGTCCTTTTTAGGGTTCCGTGCCAAAGGCAAAAAACGGAATCCTTATAGATTCGTCATGTCTGTCTGTCTGTCCGTCTGTCTGTCCGTCCGTATGTCACAGCCACTTTTCTCCGAAAGTATAAGAACTATAATGTTGAAACTTGGTGAGTAGATGTATTCTGTGAACCGCATTAAGATTTTAATACAAAAATAGAAAAAATACAATAAATTTTGGGGGTTCCCATACAAAGAACTGAAACTCAAAAAAAATTTTTTATCAAACCCATACTTGTGGGGTATCTATGGATAGATCTTCGAAAATGATATTGAGGTTTCTAAAATCATTTTTTTCTAAACTGAATAGTTTGCGCGAGGGACACTTCCAAAGTGGTAAAATGTGTGTCCCCCCCCTATAACTTCTAAAATAAGATAAGAGATCGATAGATCGAGATAGAAAGAAGAGATGATAAGAGAATGATAAAACTAAAAAATATATATGATGTACATTACCGTGTAAACTTTCAACGAAAATTGTTTTGAACGAAATCTAGTAAGTAGTTTTTTTTAATACGTCATAAATCGTAAACTGCAATTTACCTTTCATTCAATCAACACAAATATATAAATAAAATAAAAATTATATTATGTTACTTGCTGCTGCTTTATTTGGATAAGTATTAATATTACGATACACATTTAACTTAGTTTCTTTCTTCAGACGATTTAATATTTTTTTTAACACAAAAGCGGTTATTGTGACTAAACCATGATAGTTAGATATATGCTCTCGCGGACTTTTTTGTAGATCTTAATGGGATCTACAAACCCGTAATACATTATTTTGTTCTATTGTCAATAGTTATTGCAGCGCACGCAAAAATAGGTTGTCGATTTCACACCTTGGGTTACGAAATAGCAATTTTCTTACGGATCCCTAATTTTTTTGAAAATAAAATATAGCCTATAGCCTTCCTCGCTAAATGGACTATGCAACACTGAAAGAATTTTTCAAATCGAACCAGTAGTTCCTGAGATTAGCGCGTTCAAACAAACAAACAAACAAACTCTGCAGCTTTATAATATTAGTATAGATTACTATTATTAGTATAGATTCAGAATAAATTATTTGAAAGGAACGTAAAGATTATATTTAAGAGAGCAGACAAAAAAAAGCGGCCAAGTGCGAGTCGGACTCGCCTATGAAGGGTTCCGAAGCAGCAAGTAACATAATATAAAAGTTATTGTAGTTCGTTGTAACTTTGATCGGCGATGTTTTAATAATAGGGGTTTTTTGCGGTTTACCATTTATGACGTCTAAAAAAAAAACTACTTACTAGATCTCGTTCAAACCAATTTTTGGTGGAAGTTTGCATGGTAATGTACATCATATATTTTTTTTAGTTAATTTAGAAGTTAAAGGGGGGGGGGGGTCACACATTTTACCACTTTGGAAGTGTCTCTCGTGCAAACTATTCAGTTTCGAAAAAAATGATATTAGATACTTCAATATCATTTTCGAAGACCTATCCATAGATGGGTGGGGGACCCCACACGTATGGGTTTGATGAAATAAAATTTTTGAGTTTCAGTTCTAAATATGGTGACACCCAAAATTTATTGTTTTTTTTTCATTTTTGTGTGAAAATCTGAATGCGGTTCACAGAATACAACAGTTTCAACAGTATAGTTTTTATAGTTTCGGAAAAAAGTGGCTGTGACATACGGACGGACAGACAGACAGACATGACGAATCTATAAGGGTTCCGTTTTTTGCCTTTGACATGTAACCCTAAAAAGGTACCCATTGAAGTAGCAATAGAAGTTATAACGCGTCCCAAAGGAGAAGACGTGAAAGAAAAATGTATTTTCTTATTTAAATAGTAGTATAGAAGCATAGTACTTCCAAACCCATGCACAGGCGTCGCCGGCCTTTTAAAAAGGAGTACCTACATTCTTTTATTGAAATTTTGAAGGTCGTATTAGTCCGGGAATACCGCAGGGGACAGTTTATTCCACAGTTTTGTTATGCGAGGCCGAAAGTTTCTAGAAAAGCGCACAGTTGTGGACTGCCAACAGTCTAAACGATGGGGATGAAACTGCTGTCGCATAGGACGATGGTGGAAAGAGGCGGCACGGATCAGTCAAAACAATTGCTCGGTGCACTCCCCATAGTAAATGCGATATAAGATGCATACCGAGGCCACATCTCTACGCAGCGCCAGAGAGACCATATATGAAACATCTTGGCAATCAACGATTCGAGTCGCTCTACGTTGGATGAGGTCCAGAGGGAGGCGCTGGTAATAGGGTGCCTTTGCCCAAAGATGAGAACAGTATTCCATATGAGGCCGAACCTGCGCCTTATAAGGCAGTGGGCCGGAGTGAAATACAGTCTTGATCTATTGAGCACGCCAAGCTTCTTCGAGGTCAATTTGGCCTTACCCTTCTCATGGTCACGAAACTGGACTTCACTTGATGTATCGACACCAAATATTCCAATATTGGCTGAGGCAGATAAGGGAGTGTCTTCAAGACGAGAACATACGACCAATGGCAGTTTTTTAGCAATGAAATTGTGGTTATTAAGTCTACCCCAATCTGAGACCTTTTCCAAAGAGTCTCAATTTCAGACTCAAGTTTGTTTCGACTCTCAATGACATTTTCCCGAGAAATATTAGTGCGGCCGGTATAGAGAACATCGCCCGTGCTGTCATCCGTATAACAATGAATGCCACTAATTTGCAACATATCATTGATATCGAGGAGAGACAAAGTAGGCGATAGCACACAGCCTTGGGGGACACCAGCATTCACATTCACAGATATGAAGTCATAGCACTCACCGTCGACTACGACCTTTAAATGCTTCTGTCTGCTAAAAAGTTATTGACATAATTTTACAGGAAGCCCATAGGAAGGGAGCTTCGAAAGAAGCGCCTTGCGCCAGACCTGATCGAAGGCCTTCGCAATGTCCAATGAGACTCCGCCAGAAGAGTAGGAGAGCTGAAAAAGACGCGTTAAGACTGATGCCAACTCTGGAGCGCACATCTTCAACACAATAGGAGGGATTTCATCAGGACCCTCGACTTATGTATATCTAGAGATAGAAGTGTTAAAGGTACTGAGCGTTGTTAGAACTAGATATCCAGCATACAGCTCTAGCATCGCGGTATGGTAGGTGAATCCTGTTCCCCGTCATCCAAGGTCGAGTTAGACGCAAAAAGTTTGGCCAGAAGATCGGCTTTCTCCTTTGCCATAGGCCAACGAATGATTTCTTATGTGTAGAGGAGGTGGAAAGGATGGCTTACAGAAATTCTCTTCGACAGCCTTGGCAAGAACCCAGTTCCCGGAGGAAGACGTTCAAGCTTCTCGCGAATCCTAGCAATGTGCTCCGACTTCGCCCTTGCAATGTCTCGCTTGAAGGATCTGGAGGCAAAGTTATGTTGTCTTTTACAAGCTCTGCTTCTTACGAGAAGCCTTTTTGGAAGATGGACCAAACCAGGGTCGACATTTGCCACCAATGGGGACCACAGAGGATGGAATGAAAAGCTCCATACCCTGCACCACCACATCAGCAATAGAATCAGCAGCGGTGTTGGGATCATGCGGCGAGAAGCATACCTGGGCTGCGTGCGTCGCGATCGTGTGGAGCGTCTTCGGATACGTGGTAACCGTCCGGATGAAAGTCAGCAAAAGGTCCAACAATGAAGAATTCTGATCCTCCACATTTGAGACTCGAGTGGGCGTGACAACCAGTTTTGTCAGGCAATATACCAGTGCGAATTCGTGAACAGATCTCCCACCATGATACGTTTTATTACTAAGCCAGTAGGCGTGGTGGGCGTTAAAATCACTAAGTAAGACGATCTCTGCGGACGAGATCTGCTGCTGCACGAAGTCTGTAGCCATCTGGATATGCTCAATGAGTCGTCAGTTTAGGCATAACCGCTATGGGATCTATAGAGGCACGCATAGACGCGAAGTCGCCATCGCGGACAAGGTCGCCTACACGAATCCGTCACATTGAGAACCGGACCTTCAAGATTGCTGAGACGACGAAAACTGATATCGTCTCCAAACGGACACGCACATTCCGCCTTAGAGATGAAGGAGTAAGGTAGGAGTGTTCACTGGAGACGATATCTGCGTCTCCGTCAAAAAAAGCAAGACTGGCTATGCTGTCTCAAGGTGGTGGTGGACAGCATTAAGGTTACTATACAATCCCCTGATGTTGCAAAGGTCGACGACCAGGTGGTAGGAGGTGCCACGACTGCCATGTTATTTCTGCTCTTACCCAGGGCACAATTAAACGCAATTTTGACCCCCATAATACGAGGGTCAGCCTGGGCGTCCAACCTCAAGTGCGGAAACAGCCCGAGAAAACCAAGTACATTACTTACAATTATGTATTACACTTGCATACATTATTGAAATACCTACTTTTTATCTGTATCTATTTATTATCAAAATTAAATTATAACTTCTTGTGACTTGACCACGACTTCATGACCCCCCCCTGGCGCCAAAGCTGGATCCGCCCTTGTTTCTATACGTTATTAAATTGAAAGGATTCAGTTTGTAGAACTTTATTTCTTTTTCTTCATGCATGTCCCGGTGCTCCTTAGGCACGTAACCGTGCGTTTTGTAACTAAACAGAGTGTCGTTTTTGTCCCCAAACCAAGATTGGTTTTTCTCTGAATTTCTGAAGATACTATAGGAATAGGGTCATATTAAAAAAATAACAAAAGGTTTTAGAATCGGTTAAGGTCAGATCTTCAATTTTTTATGAAACACAAGCTTAGAGATTTGGTAAAAGGATAGCATGCTTCTGTTGAATATGTAATAAGTGCGCAATCTTCTACGTGCATTACAAGCAATGAAGCAACATTAGGTAAGTAGATATCCATAGACTTAATATGTACAAGGAATCTGTTGTAGCTATATGAGCTCCATAGCTTGAGTCTACAGTAATGCATTAATTATGCAATTAAGTATTCACGCATACAAAATCATAGTTACGTAACTCGATACATTGAAGGGGTAAATTTTGTAATTAAATAATCAAATATTTCCACTTCAATGATTATTGTAATAATATTGTATTATGGTAGTTTGCAATATTAAATTGAGGCTGTGTGAAATTAATCTATGGGAATTACTAAAACTGTTTATAACAACAGTAAATCTCAAGATAAAGGTTTTTGGTCTACCTCGGGTCACCTACGGTTTGTAGATGGCCCCTCATGAGTGGGAACCCCGATGTTCCCGTTGCTGTCCCCAAAAGAGGGCGCATGCGCTGCGGGCCTGCTTCTGCTAGGGTGTCAGATGGCCTCACCTGTCACCCTCAGGCTTGCGCTCATGGAGGACGGAGATCATTTTGCGATCTCCGGCGCCTGAGTCGGCTGCGGTACTTGTACCTTTCCTAGGCCTGGCAGACCGGGAGAGTTCTAAACCTCTCCCGGTCCCGCTCCACCGTCTCCTTCGCAAGCATAACTTTCTCGCAGAAAGAGACGATAATTTTACCGAGCGAGAGAACCCCGACTTCGATGGCCGCCATGAGACCACGCCGGACATTCTGCCAGCGTATGGAGCGCTGACGGATTGAAGATTTCTCGGAAAGAAAAACATTTAGTTATTCTTTTTCAAAGATTTCTTAGATAATATTATAAAGATGGTGAACAGGTACAACTTCAATAAACGGGAAAGAGTTGTATAACTATAACAAGCACTAGTAATTTAAACTTTCCTAATGCATTTAACTTTACTAATGGTATTGCTCGTTCCAGTTCTGTGAGCTTAGATTTTTGTTTACGTTTTCCAACTAAGCAGCCTGCGTGGAACGATTTTGTTGTTTGTTTTTGGATTTTATCTCTTTATGAATAAAATCACTGTACAATAATAAAATTGCGCTTTGAATGAATGAATTTAGCAGTATGTTTTTTCAATCAATAATTTTTTTTTGCTGTGTCCCAATGTATAAATATATATTTTGATTGTGACGTTGAATTAGATTCGTTTAATCGTTTGAAGTTGGTGTGTTATCAAATCTTCAATGATTCCGCGTGTATATTATTGATTGTCTTATGGGTCGAATGCATGTACCTTTTACATATATACATATTTAGTTTATTAGTAGGTACTATATCATGTACAGGGCGTAAAATTTAACCTATTGGCTTTAATGACAGTCTGTGCCTCTATTTTGTCTATTACTTCCATTCCATAATCAATAGTTTTATCTGTATGAAAAAGAATATTAGAATCTTTAATAACATTTATTTCTGAGAAGATCGTTTTTATGTTTTTTTATTGAAAGACGGACGGACTCATTTCATCTCAATCACCTTTTTTTATATTTTTATCATTAATCATTCATCACGACGAAGACCTGAAGACTCGAAGATTTTAGAATTGAAGACTTTAAATACTTGACATTGAAAGAAACAGCAGATCCGGCTGGTTGCCATAAAAAAAAACATTTATATTTATCACGCCAGGTCATGGCTATGTGGAAATTTAATTCGATGGTTTTAACAATATAAATAAAGCGCCCATACGCTTTTACTGTTATGTATTCTCATTTTATTGAATTACTAGTTGTTGCTCGCGGCTCCGCCCGCGTATATGTCGGTTATCGCGGCAAATAGTAGCCTATGTTTTATTCTAATGTATAAGTTATATTACTGCAAAGTTTCATTCAAATCCGTACAGTAGTTTTTGCGTGAAAGAGTAACAAACATCCATCCATCAATCCATCCATACTTACAAACTTTCGCGGTTATAGTATTAATAATAGGAAGTAGGATTACAAAATGAAGCAAATGTATGTGATATCAGCAGTTCATATGTGATTTCAATGTTTTTATTAGCATCAATATGTTGTAGTCAAATACCTTTTAACCGCTGGCTCTAGACAAATGTAGTTCTAAACTGAATTATTGTAGTAAGGACGTACCTTTGTTCAAAATCATTATTCGCTTATTTATCTTATACTAGCTGAACCCTGCGGTGCTACCCGCGGTACACCAACAACAGCGAATAACGACAGGGGGAGAAGCTTGTTTAAAAAAATAGCCTAAGTTAGGTACTCCTTATATCATCAGCAATCTGCCAGTGAAAGTCCCAGACAGACAGACGGACAGAGCAACATACAATTTTTTTTAAATAGGCCAGCTGCGAATCGGACTCGCGCAGGAAGGATTCCGTATCTTTATCTTTAGGTACATTTCAAGCGTCTACCTATTGCCGTTATCAATAATCGAGCAAAAACGAGCAAAAAAATCTTATACTTTTTTACTTTATTAAATATATACTTTATTCTGTTTTTTAGTATTTGTTGTTATAGCGGCAATAGAAATACATTAACTCTGAAAATTTCAACTGTTTTTCACGGTTCATAAGATACAGCCTGGTGAAAGACGGACGGACAGACAGACGGACAGCGAAGTCTTAGTAATAGGATCCTGTGTTACTCTTTGGGTACGGAACCCTAAAAATGGATTTTTTGTGTAGTTACCATATATTCTTTCATATTATGTATTTAGTAAAAAAGAAGTAGGTATACTAAGTTCCTCCTTATATCATCAGCTATTTTCCAGTAAAAGTTCCGTCAAAATTGGTCCAGCAGTTTCACAGATTAGCCGGAACAAACAAACAGACAAAAATTATAACGAAGATTTGTTGATGTAAGATTCCTATATATTTTCATAAGCGTTTAGTAAAAGCTGTTAATTTGAAATTACCACCAACACTTTAATTTTATTTCTTTGTATTTTTATTGACGGTGTACCTAATGAGTTTAAAGTTTTCCTGACTAACATAACTAAGAAGTACTAGTGCCCAAGAGCATTTGTACCTACTTATACAATAGATGTATTAATTTTACCAGATGTTGCCAGTCATAATTATGAAAAATATTATATGATGGATGAAATAAAAATCACGAAGCATATGAGCGAAATATATAGTTTAAAAATAATAAATAAAATAGATACTATACTCGCAAGGTTCAACGCTCTCTAAAATATTTCAGAGCAAACGGTATAAAGTCTCTTTCCTCAGTTCTTTCCTAAAGAATTTCCAAGACACTTGTCAAAAACAAACTTTGTTGGTAAACTGGTATTTCTTAGTGCGCTAGAAGTTCAAAAATATGCGAATCACTTTACCATAGCAGCATTGAAATCAACTAACTCTAACAACTTATATTTCTTTCATAGAAGTTTTACTGCTACGAGATAAAAGTTTATTAGTGGATGGTCCCTTCTACAATTAAATAAAGTTGTGTATTATGTTGGCATATTTGTTCGTTAGTTCTGCTTAACCAAATTAAATTTAGTCATAATATACCGAACGCAGAACATAATGGCTATAGGCGCGTCTAAATTGAAATTTGACAACACAAAAATTGCCAATTTCTGTTCGGTGGAGACTCAGTTTTACAGAAACTTTTGTCAACAACACGTGTTGACAACACAAAAATTGTCAACTTTTCTTCGGTGGAGACCCAGCTTAAAATTCGAAATTTAAGGCGTGTTTTTCCAGATTCCATATTCGAAGCTCAAATAACATAACACGCACTGACGTCTTTATCCCAGAAGAAGAAATAGAGGTGTTTTACTCGCCTCCTCCAAATAAGAATTCGGAAATGTCAATTAAAGTCATTATGTGAAATTCGAAATTGCAATAAGACCATATTTGTTGACATAACCTAAGTACCTACCTTAAGCCGATATCAACAAAACTGTTTTTCAACTTACAGAGTAATAGTCTTAGCTGTAAAGAACAACTGAGTCTCGGGGGATTCCCCTGGGACTCATTTCATCATTCCTTGTTCATTTATTGTCTGTGGAATAAATAATTATGATAATACGTTACTATGCTATTTCAGTTACTATGTCAAGAATTATAAAGATCTCCAATGTTATAATAGAAATTTATGTATATTCTCGTAATGTCATTAATCTATGACAGAAACAATACACGTCTTAAGTCATTTGAATAATACGAACCATTCTTTTTACGAGACTTAAATCCAAGCATACCTACTTCCATTGCATCATTTTACTATCATCATTACTTCATCATTTTACTAAACTAAAAACATCTATACGTTTCCATAAAGCGAAGTTCGTACATAACAGAAACAACAAACATACTTTAATATTCTTACTTGGACGTCAGCATAACTTATATCCACAGTTTCGTCTAAAAGGTCGGTGATGGTCTGCGATTTGTTATCCTAGCTGTAGGGAATCACAAACAGCTGGTGTTTCCTCCAACATTTGTAGCAAGGCCTCTGCGTGCAATAAGTCAGACCGAACAAAACACCCAAGCTGAGGTGTAATGGTCCGTCACCCAGATAAAAGAGATTCGCGTCGATTTACTGCGAAAACATGCTACGCAAATTTTAGGTAACTTCTTATACTACTGAAATGTATTCATTGTGTTTCGTACATTGCCGCGTAGGTAGTGAGGTGTAACTTGGTTCGTAGTACAAATTGTGCAATTGATACTGTTTTATAAATAACAACGGAAGCGTTAGTTGTAGGTACAGGTATTTGTAATGTGACGCCTAGTATAAATTGTTTCAGACAAAAGGTTGAAAATTATTACGCTGTTTAAGGTTTAGTTGAAAAGGTGTAATTTGTAATGGTTGTAAACCAAAATATTTATTATGTTCTGGTAGTAAACCACCAGAATGAAATGAAATGTTTTAAGATGAAAAACTAACAGGGTTTTAGAATAACACAACTTCATATTCCATAACCAACAAACTTTATTTTTTCACCGTAAGCGGAGTTTAGTATTCAGTATTTTTAATAAAAGTAACAGTGCAAAAATCCTATTCATCTTATCTCCTTAATGCGCATCCTTTTTGGGCCTCTATACACTACTTTAATTTTATCTTTATTATACAGATAATCTAATGTAAGGGAACACTTTTACTTTTCAGGCGTTTAGGAGCGTGTATTGATCCAGCCTTGGAGTGGCGCAAACTACTTCTAACATCCATACTAATATTGTAAATTCAAAAGTACCTCTGTTTGTCTGCCTATCACGCTTTCACGGCTAAACCACTGAACCGATTTGAATGAATTTTAGTATAGAGATCTATCTCTATACTAAAATTCAAATCTAGGAACGTAGAAAAGATAATAGGCTACTTTATGTCGTGATAACCAACATGTACGCGGGTGAAGCCGAGAGTAAAAGCTAGTGTATTATAAATATTAAACTTAAAACACTTTTCATACGACCGTCTCATCCTAAACTAGATGGAACCTGTTTTTTTTTCATCGTGATTTTGTATCTATATTTTTTTTATTTGGTACTTACTTACTGTGCCACATTGCAAAAGAATATTCCTTCAGAAGATTTTGCTTCCGTATTTAGACAGAATAACCGTCACCTTATTTTTTTCTTTACCAAGCTGGTAAAGAAACGAATACCACACGCCATAACGGATCGAGAGGAATACCACAAGTCCAGGGTTAGAAATGAACTAAGAATCCAGTATGGCCGTCCTGTGTCCGGAGAGGTCAGTTATCGTTGTTGCAATACAACAAAAAAATACCTTAAAATTGACACCAGTCATTATTTACTATCCATATAACAATATTTGTGATCCATTATTACTTGTAAACCTTTATATCTACTTGCAATATACGTAAACACTTTCATATCGGTATGACAACATAAAAAGCTTTCTGATATTAATAATTTGAGGTTAAAGAATTTAATTTGTTACCCAATTAAGTAATTAATTGCAAAGATAATCTGAAAGTGAGGGTTCAATATTAAAATTCGTTAAGCAACTTTTATTCCAAGCGGTTTACTCGTTTGCATAATCAGTGTAAAATCGAGAAAAGGGTAAAACCCCAACTGGACATCAAACCCATTATAATCTCAGTGGGTGCAATGTAGGTAGGTATTGTACGTAGCAAGGGGGTGGCGTGATGTAGATGTTATGACTAGGGGCTTATGAAAGTGTTAAGCGCTCTTTGAATCAAAACGATGGTGATTTATGTTTGTTTTGTTGTGTTTATAAAATCATTGTAGTAAATCTTTTGTTGGCAAAATTTGGACTTTATAATTATTGTTCTGAGTCTCTGTGTTACTTGTGTCCGTTTCATGTATGTTTATGGAGCCCCCTCCCCTCAGAAAGCTAAACTACTGTCTACAAAAAACTAAAAAAATGTGATGAAGTTTGAAGAAAAACTATAAAGGCTTAGATAACGTTGTTAGTTCAGGAGTTATAGAGGCTTTACTTGTAAAATGCTCTTGGAAAGCTTCGTACAAAAATAACGAAATAATAAGTTATGGAATCAGGCGTTACTTTGCGGAAATCCATGACATTAAATGCTATGAAATATATTTAGCTATAATTCCGCGAGACATGTCTCGCGGAATTAAAGCTAAATATATTCATCATTCTTAAATCAGAATAACACATAGGCTACTATTTGCCGCGATAATTAACAGACACGCGGGCGGAGCCGCGGGCAACAGCTAGTAATTTATATTTATGAAGCACTTTATGTAATGGGAAGCTATCGTGTCCATACGTCATAGATTTCCAATTAGGTGTCTCTATTCATACATGTTTAAATTCTTTGGATTGTTAATTTATACTCGATGAAGGGATCGGGATGGGAAAGGCGTACATCGACCTCTGACATTTCCCGGTATTCCAGTGCAATAAAACTAGGTCATTCAGGGCACCTGTGACCTGTGTATAGTCAGCTGTTAGCTTTAATTTGGGAAATAAAAGCTGTTTTCAAATAAAGCAACAATATTTTTGTAAAAAAATATCAAGCGGAAGAGCAATTTATGTTAAAATATTATGTTATTATTTAAAATAAAGAGTAAATAATAAAAACTATCCTGTTTGTAGTACGTTGTATACTTCCCAATATAAATTTCGTCTTTGCAATCTCTCAAAGCCAGTATAGGCATACCTGACAACTACAATGCACCGAGTGTATCTGAAGACTACTGACATGTTATAAATTTTGCAGATAAAGTTTCATGCAACTGCTACCAAAGTTTTAAAATTTTTCATCTCCGTCTTTCAAACCTGTCTGCAGAGATTCCTGAAGGCAACAGGAAAAGTGTCTGTAGTGTTATTTTCAAGGAAGTATTATTATGTATGTGTAGGATACTTTTGAAAATAGATTGAAAAGCCAATAAAAAGAATCCTTCACAAACTCGTTAAAAGATTTATTTATGTATATAGTAAAGTTTCTGAAGCTCGACTGTTAGAGCTTTTTCGGGATTGACATCGATTGAATTCCCTGAAAATGCGAGCGTTTATAGAAAACCGTTTCTATTTAGTAAATTATTTATTAGTGCCTACGTAAATTAACGGATCACGTTTATTTAAGAAGTGCCTTTACAATTTAAAGTGGGTACATGAAACAAACCACTCTTATGCACAACTATAAATCTAATCTAATCTAAAGAACGCAAGAAATGATTTTTGTTTTTCCATCTTAAAAATTTATACTAAGAACAGCTTACAAAATCCATATAAAACATAAAAATAATTCATTACTAAATGTACAATGGCTAGTATTGCACCAAACAATGGTATTCGAATGCATTGAATTTAAGTTAACGTCGAGAAAAGCCATTGGTGTATCCATGCGGTAACATTATCGAACTTTGCGGCGCTGCAGGCGAAGTCTGAACTGTAGCGGTAATCTCATTACTGGCTCGAGACTGGAATACGTTACTTCTAGAATTATCCCAGGCAATACATAGCTACTACATTCCTTTTTTTATCTTTTTCAAACATAATTAACTGGTATAAAAGTGTAAAGCTCGAATTTAATTACGTTTTACCGTTCATACCGTTTATGGTACTATACTTAAAAATTGTATAGCCATTCTCTATAATATTAGCATCAGTTAGTGTCTTAATAAACTGTAGATACGAGTGTCACATTTTGTAAATTTTTTTAGTTACGAAGACCTAGATTAAACGTGTTCTTGCCCAAAGAACCTCTAAAGGCAATATCTGGGTAAATTCAGCAAATGTAGAGTAAAACTTTTTAATTAGTTCACCTATCGCTTTCCAGAATCGACTTATAAACTATATTATAACGTTATCACTTTAGTTTCGTTATAAAAGTACTTGTATAAAAAAATTACTAGTTGCGGAACATCTGGCAACTGGCACTCATCAAAATTATTTAGTAGATAAAAATTTACTAAATTCACATTGATGTGAGAGAAAATGTGTTGATATGTAAAACTAATATTCTATCTCCAAAGAATTTGAAGAAAGTGACTGGATGCGGATGGTTGCAGACTGTCCAAGTCCGGGATGATTGCCGCTTATTGGGGGAGACCTTTGTTCAGCAGTGGTCGGCGATTGGTTGACTCCTAAAGAATTTTACTACAACGTATAGTACACTTGCAGTAGCCCGCATATAATGACATCCCCCTAGAATAGTACTTTTATTCGCGATAAAAGTTATTCCCTATCCTTTACTGTGTTCCTGGTAACATGGACGAGTGAATGCAAAATTATTTTATGATTATAGGATTATCGGAACGGTATAGCGGTAGAGCATTAAATTTTCATAAAATAACTGACCCGGCGAAGTTCGTTCCGCCTAACAGTCAATGAATAAGCAGATATCTATTTTGAATGATTTTTTAAAAGATATTTTTTATATTGATGAATATCTAACTTTAATACTTATTATCCAATTCCAGGCGAAGATAAATACAAAAACACTAACATTATGAAAATTAGTTATCTAGCTGTTCTTGTAACCAAACACGACTGTGTTTTATATATATGTGATGATGATTTTGTCAATTTTTTGTTACCATGCTATGTAGTTCAGTTACGTAAAATCATGGTTTGCTGGTATAAGCAGTATTAGTAAGAAAAGCTCCTTTTCAAGGAGAGGCCTTTGTCCAGCAGTGGACTAATAAAAGCTGTTGTTGTTGATGAAGATTAGTAAGCAGTGTATACAGCACGATCTTGTACGTATAATTCTGAAGTGATTTTACATTAGATAACTAGATTAGATTTTACAATTTACATATTTAGATTATATAGGTATTAGATTAGTTTCCTTCAATATTATTTATATGGAAGTGCTAAATAAAAATGAAATAAAAGCTGTAGTCATTTGTATATAGATTGAAACTCATTCGTATCTTGGAGCACGTTCTGCAGCGAACAGGCTTATCGGTTATCGTGACTATTGTTTTAAACTCAAAGCGGACGATATCATCGCACGGCCTTTATAGTACGTTAGTCAGACAAAGTTCTGCAATACAGATAATGTACTTACAAATTATATAACGTGAAACTGGGAACAAACTGATAAAGCTCTATTGAATATTAAATTATATGTAACTACAAGAACAAAGGAATGAATTTTTAAAAGTTTAATTCAATCGATAAAACTTTTAGCACGGAATAAATTCTAGTTCGAGATATTAAAGCGATAAAATTTTCTTATTTTTAAAAGCTGGTAATGAAAGTTTTACAGTAGATGTTTCGTTAGACAATCATTGTAGCACGAATAAATAATAGGACTTTACTAGGTAAAGACCTATTATTATAGACCAAGAGCCCATGACAGCCAGACATAACTACATATGACATTTGAAGATTTATTCTCCAACTCCTAATCGTTAAGGAGCTGTATCTTACATCATCAGCTCATCATCATGGAATGATGTCTACCAGACGCAAATACTGGAGTAACTTCAGAAAATATACGAAAAACATAGTACGTGCCTGAAAACAATTAGGGTTTCCCTCGATTTCCCTAGGATCCCATTATCAGGTCCAGTAATGGTGACAATGGGACCACATCGGGAGCATACCCTTTCGATTATAAAAAAAAATTCAAAATCGGTCCACAATTGACGGAGTAATCGGTGAACATACATAAAATAAATAAAAAGCTAAAAAGTACATAGTGGAACATAGAACCTCCTCCTTTTTGGAAGTCGGTTAAAACTTTAGCTTTTATACTATAACGAAAGTACCACTATAAGTTATTAAAGTTTAGGGGTGTCTGGCAGGTAATAGTAACTGACATAAGTGTCCGGCAATGGATGACGAGATTTCTAAAGTTATCCCGAAGAAAATATGAAAAAATTGAGCTTTATACTTTAACGAAAATTAGGTACTATTTTATACACCTTTAACCTGTGCCAAAGTAACCACAACCCAAACTCTATATTCGCTGGTCGTTCTTACCTATATAGGGGTCATGCACAGAAAAACTTTCAGCTTTTATAAAATAACGAAGGTATGGCCATCGTGGGCTCTTGTTCTATTAGCTATACGTCAATAATTGAAAAGATTTGTAAAATCTTATAAGATTTCTACACCACACGAAGGTTGGAAAAGAATGCCCTGGATATTACGCCCACTGATGTACAAATTTTATCAAAGTTTATAAATAATTAATTAAAGTTTTCGAAAATTGGCCAAAGTAACATCACTCACACGTAATCATTACTTTAATATTAAACTTTCCATTGAATATATTCTCTTTGGAGCTTTGACAAGCTCGTATTGTAGCTTTAGCAAATTTAACCTCAATGACAAAAGGCTTTACTCAAATATTCACATACGTAGCAGCGGAACGATTCAGGAACGTGGCTTTTATGGCTCAACGTACTTAACCGGAAAAGGAAATGTTTTGAGGCTCCTAAAGCGGTTTAATTTAAATAATTTCACCGGTAGAGGGCGCTGTGAGCGGAATGAGACACAATTAGCTTTAATAACAATTTTACTTTATGATTTATTTCAAAGACACCAATTCTACTTAGACATCATAAGCTACTACAATTATGGTTAATTACAGTCGTTAGTCTTTCCTCTATTATGTATAACGAGAATATTATGTTGGGGTTTAGGTAGTTAACGTAGGTTTCAGAACTTTAATAGAGGTACGTATGTATTTTCATATATTATTGCATATATTTTCTGTATACCTACAATTATACATGTATGTATATACAAAAAAAATAATACTTATCATACAAATCTTACAGCTCGGCGTCTAGCGTTAGAGGCGAATTGTCTTCTGACTCTGTACCACGTAGGCAATCGAAATTATTATACCTACCTTAAAATTTACGTTCAAAAATAAGATTGGTTACGAAATTTACATTTTACCTGAAAATTAAAGATTCTGTAACTAAAATGGTTCCCTGTTGTCTCGCTAATCATTACCCTCATCATCTTTTATCTGCCTTTTCTCGGGTTTATTTGTAATACCGCAAGTCTCGTACGTTAAATAAAGATTAAAACATATATAAATCGAAGAGGCTGAGGATTTAGACCTGTCTGTCCATTCATTTAAGGAGACAATAGAACGGGGACATTATCTAACCATGGCTGCGTACTATTTTAATGAATAAACTCAATCACAAAAATTACTATCGCGTAATAAAATGACAAGAAATTGGGAAATAAACAATAATTTCCTCACCTCATTAAAGAGGTTTTAAGTTCAGTACAAAAGTTTCATATCGTTTGTGGAACGACCACCCAATTTTCGTTAGTCTTTAGAAAAACAGATGTGAAAATACTAGTGGCCACATGACGCGGGGCGGTTGACCTCGGTTCAAGCCATTAAAATTAAATACCTTTTGGGTCGAAACTCGTTTGTCCTCATAGAATATTCTAGAGCAATTTGTTAACATCTAGAATTTGGAAAGACTTAACCAGCTTTCGCACGATTGGATTAGGGAGCATAACTTTGGTTAATTTGGTTTTAGTGTTCAAATAACTAGCTCTATCCACTAAGATCCCCTGCTGAAAAGCCCTAGGGGATTCAGTTTTGAGAGAAGGGCTCACAAACATATTATCATCCTTAAGTAGAAGATAAAAATTCTTTATTATTAAAATAAAGAAAAGAAAAAGAAGTGCAAACATAAAACAGTCTTTAAAGTCAGTTGAAAATGGAAATTTCAACAGAATTTTCATTTTAATTTCATTAAAAATATTGAATGAAAATGAAATATTTTCGCTTCGAGTTTGTTCTGTGCACAGACAAATAGATATACAAGATACAATCTATTGTATCTTGTATATCTATGTATATGTACATGTGTACATTGTAGAAATAACCAGTGGAATTGTCAAATCTAAATATTCATTCAAAAAGTTATGCTTGTTGCACCAAAACAGGATGCGTTGTGAAAACAAATATGGAAATTTAATTTGTGTAATATTAGTTTGGTTAACATTTTGTGGGATTTTAACACAGATATTATTTAGATAACAAAGAGATTCAGAAATCTCAAAGTTAATCTTATTAATTTGCCATTTATGATAAATCTTTACTTTTTATTTTTGTAAATTATAGGCAGCAGGGATAGTGTAAATATTAACAAGAAAAAGTTTTAAAACCTACGTAAACCCGACTACATAAAAACTTTTGATATTATGTAGCCTATGTCACCAGGGCAATTATTAGGAATCTATTGACACCTCAATAATTAAAATCGGTTCAGTAGTAATTTATAGCATATAGCAGTCTACTACATGATAGGTCTCTCTTGAGAAAGAAAGTTTTGGTCTATTAAATGTACCACCATTTGAATACAGAACTCTTAATGTAGGTCCGATTAATTTTACGTCTTAATTTTTTTAACATTGCGCTTTTATCCACAAAATTTTCAGCCTTATAAACATGTCTTATTAAAATTTCAAAAAGGATTACTGTTTTTAATACAAACGAGACGTATTTGCTGTGTTGACTGTTAAGCTCGGTCAGTGTGCAGATATTGACTGAATGATTTACTTCCACGTTCCATTTTGCCTGCATCACTCGGTACTCCCCCACTCGCCCATCCTGTAAAGCTTTATAGAGCGTGTAAGCAATCCTGATTGTTTATACTATATACGAGTAAATATAATACTTTTTATGATTGCATTATTTTATGTATTAATGTAACTCGTGCTATTGCATGATTTACCAGATATCAGGTTGTATGTGTGGTGAATAATTATTTAAATATAGAGTGTCAAGAATATGCCGTATACTTCTACATATACATATTCGTCACGATATGCCGTATTTGTAGAAGTTCTACAGAAGCTGTAGAACAGTACTATAACAAGTAAAATTTTAACAAAAACAAAAACCGACTTCACGGTTCCCCTCGATTTCTCTTGGATGCCATCATCAGATCTTAGTGTCCTTATAATGGTATCACCGTTGGGATAGCTCCTTTCCATTAAAAAAATAATCATCAAAATCGGTTCATAAACGACGAAGTTACCCGCGAACAAACATAAAATAATAAAAAAACTTCGTTTAAAAACCGACTTCAAAAACTAAAAAGTATAAAATAACTTAATTTGTATGTGCTACCTATTCATAGGTTTGAAGTTGGTGCCAAGCCAAATGTAATAGTAGGTACCACACTCGCTATATTTCGAGACGAACGTCAACGACGTCACCGACGCTTCGGTTGTTTTGTTCTACGCGAAGAGCAGCTATCGCGCTCAAGGTCACGCGCGGTGAGTGCGGTACCTACTACTACATTTTGGCTTGGCACCGACTTCAAACCTACGAATAGGTAGCACATACAAATTAAGTTATTTTATACTTTTTAGTTTTTGAAGTCGGTTTTTTAAACGAAGTTTTTTTTTATTTTTCGCTTTTTATTCTTTCTCAAGTCTCTCATCATCATTTCACCTAAATAACTTGAACATCATGGCCTTTCCATCTTTTCAGATGATTTAGACAGCGCCTCTGTGGCAATTTTTGGTATGGCTATAGAGCCCAATACAAGAGAGGCAGTAACGTCCACACGATTGACACTTGAGTAGAGGATCTGACTGTTCTTTAAGGTTACTTTAATTCAAGTGATTTGCGGTAAACTGACAATAACGTTAGGACCCGTTATATATTATGAAATTAAATGATGTCTACAGAATATGAAGGCATGCAGACAATTGCTCTTAACTTCATTGCAGACGCTCACGTAAATTTCAAGGTTTCCTTCGATTTCCTTGGGATTCCATCATCAGATCCTGATATTGTGGCCATGAGACCACATGGGGAGCATACCCTTTCGAATACAAAATTAATTTTCAAAATCGGTCCACAGTTGACGGAGTAATCAATGTACATACATAAAAAAAAAGAAAAAAAAAACCGATGAAATTGAGAACCTCCTCCTTTTTTGAAGTTGGTTAAAAAGGAGGAAAATTTAAAGCAAACCCTTACTAACCCTTCTTTCTAAGGAGAAACTTCTGCTTCTGCCATTAATTATGGGGCCCCTCCCCGTAAACTCAACTTCCAACGAGAAGTTAAACTGGTATAAAAAAGTTTATTTTCCAATAAACACGAAATAATTGTTTAAAATATCTATCAAGTATCAAAATTATTGCAGTCGCAGTATTACTGACATCTATTTTGCTGATGGTACTGGATGATAGGATTGGAATCCAGATTGATTATTGGAATTTCCGATCCCTTTATTGAAGTGGACGTTGTCTATACATCAACAATAATATTGGCCAACGATTGACATGAACACGACACGACCACAACATGAATATATTAAATGGTTTTTGTTCCGACAGCAGAATCAACAAATAAAGATATCAAAGTGAAAATTTTATGACAAGATAGATTTTTAGAGTACTGGCAATAGGGTGGGGATAATAAATAGTTTTTGATGCGTAAATTATGTATGCTTTAAATTGTAGTAAAGAACACGCCAAATTTTTTTTTTATGTATGGCCCGCCAAAATGACTCTGACTCTGCCTGATGGAAAGCATAAGCAGAATCCAAGAGTGGCGGTCACCATACTCACTGCGAATGCAGACAATGCAGTATGACGACCCACACCATGGCGGCCTAGTGATGCTGCTGCATCTTTTAGTCTAGTCAACAAGTATGGAACTTGTTGACTAGACTATTTGGGCCTCCGGTCTCGCACTTACCAAAGAAACACGACAGCACGAACGCTGTCATTTTACGTTGATTTTCTGTGCGAGGGTAGTACCGCCCCGGTCGAGCCGGCCCATTCATGCTGAAATCAGCGTGGCTCTACTACCTATAAAAATACAGCTACATCACATCAACTACCTTTTACAGTCCACTGCTGGACATAGGCCTCTCTTTGTCAGGAGGTTTTGGGCTACTATACTAGGAGGGCTACTATACTACCTATAATAGGAGACGAAAACGACGTTGCGTGGGTCAGCTAGTCGAAATATAAACTCGACAATATACCACTAATCCGCAAATATAGCTGAATTAAACAATATTGCAATAACAGGCTATAAATCAATTAAGGTGCGGTTGACGTGAGGCGACAAAGTACAATTAGAATCGTAATGACTTAACTAATAACGTCTGTAGCAGGCTAAAATCGTAATAATGTACGAGTATTAACGGTGTAATGGAAGTTTAAGTAAAGCTTGAACTTTAAGAAATAAGGTTATAGTAGATTTGTCAAATAGTCACTTCACTCAGGTATCTACCCTGAGTGAAGTGACTATTTGATAAATATAACGAGAAATTAGATAAAGGTTAAATGATTAAATGAAGTTGATATTTCTGATATTTATAATCAAAAATTTTAACAATAAAAATTACTTCACGAACTGGACCAAATTGAATTGGGACCACACGGGAAGCATTCAAATAAAAAATAATCATCAATATCGGTTCACCCAATCGAAAGATATGAGATAACAAACATAAAAAAAATACAGTCGAATTTATAACCTCCTTTTATGTAATCGGTTAATAAATGGATCTGATAGATATAATAGTCTGAGACATTATTACTTTAAAACTGGAAATTATTACTTTAAAACTGCTTTTATATAATTTTGGAGTATACGATGAAAATCATCGCCTTGATATGACGTCACTACTGCTTGGTTTCTTCCATTGAATTAAGGGTAGTTTAATAATTTGCAACATTAGCTAAATTGCTTTGAGGCAAACAGACGTCGGTTTAGACCTTCATCAAGACCGTGTGTTGTGCTACTCGAAATATTTTAAGCCCACTAGTCTGGTGAATGTGGATTTATTTACATTCCAAACTGTTGAGAACGTCAGAAAAACAGAAATTAAAAATGCCTGGACACTCTACCAAATTCCTCGACCAGTCCTTCTCAGTATAAGCGGTACGATTGTGGAACGCCCTACCAGTCGCAATTAGGCGTGCCAAAACTCTTACTGCTTTTAAGCGATTGGTAAAGGAACATTACCTAGAAGACAAAAATAATCCATAATCAACTGTTATTACAATCAATTGGGTCACAGTATTGAATACCAGGTTGTGTATAATATCTATTAATCTCGCTTATTATGTAAATCCTACTAATATTAGAAACGCAAAAGTTTGTAAGTTTGGATGGATGGATGTTTGTTACTCTTTCACGCATAAACTACTGAATGGATTTGGATGAAACTTTACAGTAATATAGCTTATACATCAGAATAACACATAGGCTACTATTTGCTACGATAGCCGACATACATGCGTGCGGAGCCGTGAGCAAAAACTAGTATAACCATATATGTATTTATGTCACCAGAATTTCATATAATATTGTCAATAATAAAATTATTTTTTACACTGCTTTATATTCCTTTTCCAAGTCTACTAGTTTAACTGATTAATGGACCAGACACTACAATGTACGTCTGCCCAATAACGTTAATTGTTTTCATCCCACGGTTGCCTGGAAGAGATTGCCGTTGAGCGATAAGGCCGCCAGTTGTACTACCGACCTACCTAGCTTTTAGTTAGGTACTAAGTTTTCTGGTGTACAATAAAGCGATTTATTATTTACTAGCTTTTAAACGCGGCTTCGCTCACGCAGACTTTCATCCCCTGATTTACCCCCTTAGGGGTGGAATTTCCAAAATTCCTTTCTTAGTGCTTACTTACGTTATATAAAGAACCTACATGCAAAATTTCAGGATTCTAGCTTCAGCGGTTTGGGCTGTGCGTTGATCTCTGAGTATGTCAGTCAGTCACCTTACTCTTTTATATATATAGATAGACTAGCTTTTACACGTGGCTTCGGTCACGCAGACTTTCATCCCCTGATTTACCCCCTTAGGGGTAGAATTTCAAAAATTCCTTTCTTAGTGCTCACTTACGTTATATAAAGTACCTACATGCAAAATTTCAGGATTCTAGCTTCAGCGGTTTGGGCTGTTCGTTGATCTCTGGGTATGTCAGTCAGTCATCTTACTCTTTTATATATATAGATAGACTAGCTTTTACACGCGGCTTCGCTCACGCAGACTTTCATTCTCTGATTTACCCCCTTAGGGGTAGAATTTCAAAAATTCCTTTCTTAGTGCTCACTTACGTTATATAAAGAACGTACATGCAAAATTTCAGGATTCTAGCTTCAGCTGTTTGGGCTGTGCGTTGATCTCTGGGTATGTCAGTCAGTCAGTCACCTTACTCTTTTATTTAAATGTTACTGGATTAGTGGATTACTGCTCCAAAAAATTAGTCCTTTGATGTAGGTTGTGTTCCATTACTCTCTAGGATATGACACTCCTTTCTATAAAGACACTCGTGTTCCAACCACAAACTGTAAAATTAGGTACTTAGAGTTTACGAACTTCTACTACTACAAAATACGTCAGGATAAAATTGTACAACCATTCGGTATTTACATAGATGTTGAAAGCAATAATATCTAGCATATGAGGTAATGAAAATTGCAAATTAAAATAAAATAGAATAAAATTATGTGTAGATATTTTTATGGTACGCAGGTATCATAAAAAATATTAGTAGGTTTGCAAGTAGAAATATCTTTAAAATATACACGATTGCTTTAAAGAACACTTTTTATAATTTTCACATTAACAAAATAACCTTAACTTATTCATCACAATTACACACTGCATAAATATATTAGAACTAGGAGACAAGAGGAGCTCGACCGCTCACCAGCTAGTCGACCTAACATTGAGATACACCTCCTTTTATATCAAATTTGAAGGTAGATCAACGACTCTCAGGGGAGTTAGCTTATAATATTATATTGTATAGGTACATGACATACGCTATAACACCGAGATGGAAACAGTTCAATTTACTTAACTTTACTTTTTTCTTCGCAGTCGTAAAAATATTCATCATAACTTGTAAATGTACAGAGACTTGTAGAGGTAGTAGAGCCACGCTGATTTCAGCACGAATGGGCCGGCTCGACCGGGGCGGTACTACCCTCGCACAGAAAATCAACGTAAAATGACCACGTTCGTGCTGTCGTGTTTCGTTGGTGAGTGCGAGACCGGAGGCCCAAATAGTCTAGTGTTATAAGTAATGATTCCAACTTCGTATAAATGCCTCATTTGTTTAAATCTTAATAATTACTAGGCATACAATAAAATATATTATAAACTCATAATTCAATTGGTGATTTTATAAATAAGTAAATAGTTGATTCATATTAATATCTTGGCGCCTTCCGCTTGTCAGCTTCCGGCGCAACTTTCAAATATCATTTCAGATATCAAATCTTTAATGTAACACAATCCTGTATTATCAAATAATAATTGTATGCTAATAATCATTACAATATTTATGGTAAACAATATTTGATATTATCTACTAAATATGCGAATATAGTATTAAATTGGGTCAAGCCTGCCAAATACTATAAAAATACCTTCGTTCGAGAAATTTCACGCATTCATATCCCGAACGTTCTACTTGGCGCTAATCCACCGTTACACTAGTCAACAAGTTCCATACTTGTTCACTAGACTAAAAGATGCAGCAGCATCACTAGGCCGCCATGGTGTGGGTCGCCATACTGCATTGTCTGCATTCGCAGTGAGTATGGCGACCAATACTCTTGGATTCTGCTTATGCTTTCCATCAGGCAGAGTAGAGTCATTTTGGCGGGCCATACATAAAAAAAAAAAAAAAACGGTGAGTGATGCAAGTACGACGTCCATTTTATGATGATGTGTATTAGGGCCTCGATGCTTCATTTTATTTACAGCTCATGAACATACGATCCTCCAAATTGCTTTGTACCTTTTTGGTTTTAAGCTAATAAGTTTTATTATTGGCTTCTGAACTTCCTAGTCTTAGATAGATTACGTTTGTTAGTTCCACTGAAACATTATAAACGGACACTTAGGAATTAGTATTTTTTTGTACTTTACACACATTGTACACGCATTGTACTTATATAGCCGTTCCCTGCACTTCCACTTGACTTACGATTCCACTTACGATTACTGTCTGGTCCCTTAGAATCTAAGTGTGATCTTACACAAGTAGAATTATTTGAATTTAATTTATATTTTTAGAGATACGCAATTCAATAAAAGACTTTTCAGCTTTGTTAAATTATACATTTATTATATGTATAATAATTTGAGTTTATTGTACATTGGTAATGTGGGTAGAGTATGTTTAAAAGATGCCTTATCATTAAATAATTTAAAATGAAGTCGTTTTTCGTCATAGAGGTATTATAGATAGAGTAGGGGAGCCAGGCCTCCAGCCTTCCCTCGGTTAGAAAGAGAGAGACGATCGCGGTACCTATTTATTTATTTATTTAAGTCTCCATGCATAATTGTTGCACAGGCGGACTTAATGCCGTAGGCATTTTCTACCAGTCGACCTTAGGGTGATGCAGAGCCAAGAATAGTAGATGCACAATGTTCAGAAATGTTAAATAAAATAATTCCATTATAGTATATCATATTTCCAGAGAGAGAGAGAGCTTACAAATGTAAATTACTTAATGATTTTACATTATTACTTGTATCATTAGGATATTAGTACACATAATATTTAAGTAATTATATACTCACACATATATACATATATACACACATAATATACATATACATACATAATACCTTATATATATTTTTGTTGTGAAGAGGATAAAATTTAGGATTGTGGTGTTAATATTTTTGTGAAATGTTTCCGCAACAAGTATTTAAAGGCTTGACGTGTTTTCGCCATCCTGATCTCGAGAGGGAGCGCATTCCATAACAGGACAGATTGAACCAAGAAAGAAGAATGTACAAAATCCGAGCGGTGAGAGGGACAATGAAGAAGTAAGTTGTTTGACGATCTAAGGTTTTTTGCGTGATTAGCACCAACATATTGAAGTTGGGAAGTTAGGTAAGAAGGAGAACTTGGTGAGTAGAGTAAAGAGTATAAGGTGGTTAATGCTCGTACCTCTCTGCGTTGGCGAATTGTAAGCCAATTCAATAGGGAGCGATACTGTGACACATGATCATATTTACGTAAATTGAAAATGAATCGAATGCAATTATTGAGAAGACGGTCTAGCTTATTGAGCAGATCTGCATTCAGGTCAAAGTAGCACACATCACCATAGTCAATTATAGGGAATATTAGAGTCTGAACAAGCATTACTTTTGTTTTCAGTGGCAAAAAGTTTCTAAGACTATAGAGGGCGCGCAATGAGCCTGTGACTTTCTGGCACACAGTTGCAATTTGTTTACGCCAGCAAAGGGTTGTGTCCATATGCAGTCCGAGGTTCTTCACACTATCACAGTATGGAATGACCATACCATCGTAGGTGAGTTGCGGAATTACAGTGGGGTCGAGCTGGCTAATACCACGGTTGCTACCAATTATGATGGCCTGACATTTATTTGGATTCACCGAAACACCAAACATGTCAGACCATTGTTTTATAGCTGTCAGATCGCTATTTACGACTGAAACAGCGGATGATATATTGCACAGCTCAGTTTGATAGTATACTTGCAAGTCATCAGCATAGAGATGATAGGAACACTGAAGTCTTGGGGTGATAAGATTAATAAAGATGGAAAATAGGAGAGGAGACAGAATACCGCCTTGTGGGACCCCAGCAGTGAGGTCACACCAGTTAGAAGAAGAATCTTCCACAGTGACTGATTGCTGACGGTCCCGAAGGTAGGAGGAGAACCAGTCCAGTGTTTCACGAGATACCGAGAAATGGGATAGGACAGCAAGGAGGAGGTTATGACTGACGGTATTAAAGGCATTGGAAAAATCAACCAGTACTACGGTTGTAATCTTAGAATCCTCCATTCCCACTTTAATATCGCCAGTCACTTTGAGAAGAGCTGAAACCGTGCCATGGCCTGGTCGAAAACCAGACTGAAAGGGACTAAGTAAGTTGTTGCAGTAAATGAAGTGGGAAAACTGTTTGTGGACGCAGGCTTCTAGCACTTTAGAGAGGAAGGGAAGGATAGAAATAGGACGAAAATGATTTGGAAGTGACGGACTAGGAGTTTTAGGTAACGGGCGTACATACGCTTTCCGCCAAAGAGAGGGAAATGTGCCGGAAATGAGAGAGAAGTTTACAATATGGGAGATGGCGGGGAGGAGGTAGACTAGCAATATGGTTATCATTTTTCTACCAATGCCATCACTACCAATCGCTTGAGATTTAATGGACAGAATAATTTTCTTAACTTCCTCCTCTGTGACTGGACTGAAGTGGAAAAGGTTTACTTGAGGGCGCGGTAGACTATTAATATAACTAATGGTGTTCGTTTCAGACAGACTATCCAAGGTGGAAGAGGTAGCAAAATGTTGATTTAAGGTATCGAGACTTATGGATTGCGGAAAGTCTACATGTCGCGATTTGCCAATACCAAGAGTTCCGAGGAACTTCCAGATATCCGCAGGAGATGAAGAGGAAATATTATCTAGAACATGGCGGCGTTTAGCGTTCCTTATCAACTGGTTACACCGATTTCTTGCAATCTTATACCGTTCCCAATTGACCTCGACGCGGTCCCTCTTATAAGTCTTTGACTTAACTAGAGAGAAACCTATCAGTTTCTCTCTAGTTGCGCATGCGCATAGCATGAAGATTCGACGGTTAATTGTTGTGATTGGATTACCATTATTAGTCCTTTACTGCGCATGCGTCAGTAGAGAAAAACAGGCGGGGTACTGCGATCTTCTCTCTCTTTCTAACCGGTCGACGTTTCCGCTTATTGTCAGCCGTATTTCTTCTCGACTTTATCTATATTAGCTCTATGTTTTTCTTTCCTGTACGCTTGTAAACTACGCAACCAATTTTAATGCGGTGTCCATGAATTGAGAAAATGAGAGCCGTTCAAGATAGCCGTTTTATATAACAGAGAAAATCTTAGAATTCCAAAATTACCAAAAATACTCGTACCTTAAAACCTTGACTGTTGACAGTCTATTGTTAGTGGCTAGGTTCATAAAGAGTCCACGTTCGATGGAAAAGTTTTCAGTTAACAATGAAAATATTTAGAGGACTTGACATGGTTTATAATATACGATATTATTAGACTTCTTGAAACTGTATTTGTAAACTTCATGTTGTTAAAAATGCAATGGTCATAATTTTTTTTATGTTAGCTTAATGTAATCTGATAGTAAATTAACCTTTTAAGACTGTAGTCCTTGAGCGTGGGAATTTGTGATTGAACACCCACATTCATATTATACATGCACACAAACGCATCGGGCACTGTTGCATACTAACCCTGGCAACTAATAAATTTACTTTCAGTTTTTTCTTCTTGTTACATATTCATTAACTGTTCGCCTTTGAAGAATGTTTAGAATGTCCTACAAAGCATGCAATGTATCTTAATCATATCGGAAAGCCCGCGGGCTTTAAGTAGCTCGTCAACGGCCGAGAATGGGGTTCAAGTGTACCTATTCATTTTAAATTCATTTCATGGACAAATAATATATTTTTACACAGTGTAAAATTAAGTCGCTCGCGCTATCTGTCAGCTTAGATCTTTTACAGTAATCAACGGATTTTAATGCTATGTTATGAAATAAAATTTGTATGATATATGTTATATTAATGGAACATAATGTTTCTTAAAAATATAATTTTTGATCGCTTTTATTGCTCATATTGACTAAATTTTACTACATAGATCTTACTTACTTACGTACTTTTTTCACTTTTTGACAAAAAACGACGCTGAAGAAGTATGAAACAAGTTTTGAAAAGCCGTAGTGACGTGTTTTTAAGAGTTAGTTTCTATTTTAATTTAAGTTTTTACTTTTTTTATTTAAAATGTTTTGGTGTAGTGATAATAATAATTTATATGCAAAGTATACTTTAAATACCTAACATAGAAATATAAAAAAAATTGAATAAATACGAACAAAGTCACCAGAAAATGCTAATAATACCTATATATATATTTGAGATGTACAAGTAACACCCTTTCCGATGATACCAAACACGGCATATTTATGTCAAATTCATTTTTTACTACAGTACTTTATGTCGGCTAGAGGGCGCCACATTAAATTGAGTGAGGCAACATATAGCCTATAAGCAGCGGACGATCAAGACACTTCTAACGATACCTCATTTATTCAGTTCTAATTAGTAGGTATAACTACTAATTAGAACTGGATAAATGAGGTATCGTTTTTTATATTTCTATGTTAGGTATTTAAAGTATACTTTGCATATAAATTATTATTATCACTACACCAAAACATTTTAAATAAAAAAAGTAAAAACTTAAATTAAAATAGAAACGTATAGCTCAAATGAGCTATGAGGGAACAGATGAACATACATACATATCCTGTCAAAATCATAACCCTCCTTTGGCTTTGCCGTGATCGGGTAAAAAAATAAAAAAATACAGTTAATTTATAAACTCTTACTTTTTTTAAGACGGTTAAAAAACAAACTATTTGTCTCAAAATTAATATTAAGAGTGTAAAACTTTGAAATGGAAACTTCCTTAAATATATAATACTAGCTTTTACACGGGGCTTCGCCCACACAGATTTTCATCCCCTGATTTACCCCCTTAGGGGTGGAATTTCAAAAATTCCTTTCTTAGTGCTCACTTACGTTATATAAAGAACCTACATGCAAAATTTCAGGATTCTAACTTCAGCGGTTTGGGCTGTGCGTTGAGCTCTGGGTATGTCAGTCAGTCAGTTAGTCACCGTCCTCTTTTATTTATATAGATTACAGATATCAGATAGGGCATCTATTGTTTTACAATTCACCAATTGATTAAATTCGAACTTAAGGGATGAATAATAATGGAAATGACGTAAAGTGTAGATGGGGCCCTTTTTTACAATTTTTGTCTGTCTGTCTGTTTGTTTGTGCCGGCTAATCTCTGGAACGGCTGGAGCGATTTTGACGGGATTTTTACTGATAGGTAGCTGATGATATAAGGAGTAACCGCGGTTGGTGTAGTATCGCGGGTAAGACCGTGGGGCTCAGCTAGTTTTTTTTTTCAAAAAAGACAACTTCCGTAGTATATATCCAATAAAGCCTGTGTCGCGGGGGACTTTACAAACATACATGAAACGGACACAATGGACACCCAGACTCAGAACAACAATTCGTGGATCACACAGTGTTGTCCCATGTGGGATTTGAACCCACAACACCTGATACAGTAGGAAGCGGCGAGGCAACCGCTTAAACCACTAGACCAACCATGCAGTCAAAAATAAAACTGTGATTTTAAGGTCTTTCATTATTTCATTTTTTTTACTTTTTTAAAAACAATTTCTCAAAGTGTCTCGGTCTGTCAAAGTGTATTCAAAGTACTCATCGGCAAGACAAATCAAACGACTCCAAACTCGATAGGTTCCGTCGTTACAAAGTTCCTATGACCACCTTCCAGCTTCAACATCAGATCAGCTCCATGTCATCATAATATAGCATTGTCACGCTATATACATATGCCTACAAAAAATCAACACAATCGGTTGAAGATATATACATACATAGCAAGTTAAAAAAAAACATAAAAATAAGTTCTGTGTTAATAAAAAATACTTATTTAATTATTCTTTAAAAAAAATTAAATTAAATTCTAGAATACAAATTAACAGTTACAGTTCGACACTCACTGGCAACCCACCCTAAAACTTGTCATTTACGTATTATGGAGCTCAGTGCGAACTACAAACGGACGTGGTGTCACCTTGAATATTCGGCGGGCACTGAATTTTTTGAGTGCGATAAAACTTATTTATTGCAATTTACGGGAGACGATATCTACGTACTAAAATGTATGGAACTTTTGTCGCTAAAATTAATGATGTTTAGCCTTAGATTATGGCTTTTTGGTGAGAATTAATAAAAAACTAAAACGGTAAATCTTTTCTCCATACTTTTTTCTCGCGAAATAAGAAAAAAACATTTATAATAGAGCACGAAATAGGACAGAGTGTGCTAATTAAAAAGGTCGATTTCGATGATTTTGATCTTTGTTAAGGCTTTTTTTCACAAAAATAAAGAATTATTTTATAAATGTCACTCGGTAGATTGGTAGACTGATTTCTTAAACTACTGAGATTTTTTTTTTAGTGTCAAATATGAATTGAGTTGTTTGTGTTTTGCAAAACTGCAAGTGCCTTTTCGCGCGTTTTTAGGGACGCGCCCCTTAAAAGTTGCTGTAAATACAAGGTATTGTAGAGAGAAAGTCACGTTAACCCTCTAAATTATATTCTCACAACTTAAAATTGAATAAAATACTACAGAAATAAAATCTTACCACTGTTATTAAAAGTTTTAAGAGGCTTTAAATTAATGAACAAGCCTTATGTGTGCAAACTCCTTCTAAAATAAAGAAAAAATAACATAATACAGTGTACGGAAAACGCAGCCTCAAACAAACTTATTATCTAAGTATGTGAGAGACATACACAAAAATGTCCCGACTAACTTTATGAAACAGCCAAAGTTATTCTTTTTATGACCCGCTTGACCCAATTTCAAACTTCACGAGGGGGATGAACCTTACTAAGTGCTAATTTACGTAAAGAAAAAGCTCCCTCATTACATCAACTTCAATACTCATTAAAATGGAAAGTTATTGATGGAGAAAAATATATAAAAATAAATTTATTCTTTTATTGCTCTAAAGAATTCAAAATCAATACAAGAAAGTGATAAGTTGTAAGATATGAGGTACTGAACCTAATACTCGGAAGATTTATTGATTTCGGCTAATATCCTGCAAAAGCAGCTTTAGCAAAAGGTCAAGTGCCATTGAATGTAATACTGAAAGAGTTAATGACTTTCGCTTATATTATTAGAATATTTTTGGACGAAATATTTTTATCTATATTAAATAGTTCGTCGAAAACTTTCGAGTTTCTGAAACAATTCATCTAGGTCTAGATAATATTTCAGACCACTAAAACTTAACCGGCGAAAATGTAGTTTCATTTTTCAATGATTTAAGAGTATGTTTAAATGATTTCAATAAAATTATTATCCGCTGATGTTTAAAATTAGAAGCAGACGAATTATAGATATATTAAATAATTCGAAAAGCGTAACACTTTTATTAGCTGTTACGTCCTGGTTAATAGTATAATATGAGCCTTTCATCGGAATGGATATAATTGGCGATCAACTAACGCGAGTCGCATTACTATTTATTGTATCTGAGCTTGTTTATGAACTTAACAGTTTTTTAAATAATGTACTCTGACTTAGTTATAGTCCACGATGTTTTATTTTTCTGTTGTGAGAAATATGATATTTCATTTGATATCGAAGCAAATGTATGTGTAAACAAGGACTTAGTTATGGACTGTGGACTATGTGATTTTACCGCTTTGAATATCTATCCGTGCATCATTTCAGGTTTCTAAGTAGTACTAATAGTCTTGTATCCAACAAGGTACATCATTATTTTCAAAACTTAATAATAAACTATCAAAAGTGTAATAAAACAAGGGTAGACAAGTATGCCCCTAGGGCTAACCCTTTTGATATACTCTAATTCTTAACCAGTAACTTTCCAAGAATTTGTTTATTCCCTTAGAGATAGAGTATTAATTTAATTTATTTTAGGTGAATTGGTTTGAAATTCTTTCCTCGATACGAAATTAAGTAAATGACTAAAGAATTGCATTAAAAAGAAAAATACATTAAACGTAGTAGTAATACCACATAGAACAGGACAGGACAGGGCAAAGGTCTTTCAAATTATTTAAAAGAAAATAAACCCGACTGCGTCAATATCTGCCATCTTTACTAAATTCCCGTTTTTGTTTTATTTTGATGTACCCAGTGTCACTCTCACGACTAAGACGAATCTATTAACACCACTTACATAAAAATACGACTAGTCGTTTAGGCTCGAGGGCGTGTCAAAGAAATATATGTACATACATACTTACATACACTCGAAAAACATAACCCTCCTTCTTTCGCCTTCGGGTAAAAAGAAATGAGATACCGAAAATAATTTGGTGCCATATTAATTTTTAAGATTTTGTTTGCCAACTTGTCTGCTCAGTGTGGTGTAGCAGGTCAAATTCTCCTTTATAAGGAGAGACCCATATCCACCAGTGGCGTATATGTTGGTAGTATGGATATACTGTTGATGTGATGTGTGATGTGCTTTTGCCGCTTTAAATATCTATCCGTGCATCATTTCAGGTTTTTAGTAGTACTAATAGTCTATAACCTAAAATGTCTCGACGGAGAAAGATAGAATAATCACAAATTTTAACAAAAAAAAAACAGACTTCAATCTGGACCAAATTTAAATGGGACCATACGGGAATATTGAGTTATTCGTTAATTTGTCGCGTACATAAATAATGCAAATTGAAGACTTATATGGTTTTCTCATGGATGACATGTCAGAACTGGACCAAATTTAAATGGGACCATTCGGGAAGCACCAGCTTTCAAATAAAAGAAGAATCATCAAAATCGTTTCACCCAGTCCAAAGTTATGAGGTAACAAACATAAAAAAAAAGAAAAATAGTCGAATTGAGAACCTACTCCTTTTTTGAAGTCGGTTGAAAATACATGCGCATGTTATAACTTTATCTTCTTTGAATTGAAATGATGAATAAAAATATTTTAAATATGGAGATAAGTACAAATATCAAGACAAAACAAAAATACTTTGAAAAACATCCTACTCGTTACAAAAGTGCTTTCAGTGCAAAATCTGTAGAAACGTCGTTAATAAATAAATGTGTAATAAATAGACGATGCCATGCTTTATTTATAGCTTGCTTTTATATATAAAAGGTGATTTAATAAAAAGCTTTGTTAGCGCTGTGTTGGTTGTAATTACGAACGTTCCGTCGATGTTATTCACCACCGATTTAACCCCTATAATGAGAGAAATCACCCTTGTATTGCACATTGTTGATGGGAGCGAAAGGGAATGATTGAGCACGGAAATTGTGAAAATGTACGCTAAGCGTGGGAGAGTGATGGAAATTTGTTTTCTGTATGTCGTAGTTAGCGACATACATTTATAAACGTTATTATACAACTGTACGCTGCTTTTTTTAAAACAGGTGTAAAGTTTTTTGGCGAAACCAAAAGGAAGGGTAATAGTTTTAGCAGTCTTTGTATGAGTGTATGTTCTACCATGGCGCCTAATCTACTGAACCGATTTTGATGAATGAGGTGTTAATAGATTTATAATAATATATTTGACATAAGCTATATTTTATGTTAACGGGTTACAGTTTAAAAAAAAAATGTTATCCTTGTTTTTCCCCGATTGCGTCAGGAGAGTTATGCTTGTCGAAGGTGTGAGCGTTTTTATGTAAATATATTGGCACTCTTTGTACCCTAAATACCTTGGCGGATTATGGCGTTCGAGGTGCTGTTAAATTCTTCTTAATTGACACCTAAGTCTGACATTGAGTACATAAAAATAATTAAAATCACCAGTTTGTAGACTTTAATAATAAGTTTCCAAGTAGTCGGGTGTTTTCTTTGCTTTCAATAAATAGTTAGTCAGTTGGCTGTTCTATAATCTTCTAGACATCCACTTTAATATTTTTACGATTTATCATAAAACTAGCTAATGCCCGCGGGTCCGTCCGCGTGTATGTCGGTTATGGGGGCAAATAGTAGCCTATGCGTTATTCTGATGTATAAGCTATATTACTGTAAAGTTTCATCCAAATCCGTACAGTAGTTTTTGACGTGAAGACAAACTGTCGCCTTTATATATTAGTGTGATAGTAGGTACATTATGTCACATTTGAATAATAGTTTTTCATATGTTTTATATCTAAATGGGTAAACAAGGTAATTTCTAGGCTAATTCCATTAAAACTTAACTAATAAATCTAAAATCCTGGAAAAGTCATATAAATCCATTTCAGGTATTAAGAGATTAGGCGCTATAAGGAGGTTGTATATTTTTCGTCCGCCTATGATTTACTCCGGTAATATTTTCCCGCGCCTCCCTATCTGAGGGCTTATGGGAGGCGCTTAGCGATTAAAATATATCCCACCACATGTACACATAACATGGCGTTACCTCATATATCAAGTTCACGTAACTCATATGGATGGGTATAAAGTATCTTTGGTACTTATTTTCTGTCTGTTTAGTTATTTATACATACTGGCTAATGGGATATTTAGTTTCGTTCTAAACGAGAATGTGGTGTTTTTTGAGAATATTGACGCAAAATGTTTTGATTTGAGGAAGGCTATTCAAAAATTGTGTAAAAGCGTGCAAATCTGTGCGCTTAGGATATATTGAAGTATTAGTATTACTCTTAAACAATTGTTTTATATTTATTTAATTATATGGTTTAGTTTTAGGGTTCCGTTTCCAATAGGTAAAACGGGACCCTATTACTAAGCTCTCTCGCTGTCCGTCTGTCTGTCTGTCCGTCCGTCTATTACAGGTTGTATCTCATGAACCGTTATAGTTAGACAGTTGACATTTTCAGAGATGATGTATTTCTGTTGCCGCTTTAACAACAAATACTAAAAAACAGAATAAAATAAATATTTAAGGGGGCTCCATTCAATAAACGTGATTTTTTTACTCGTTTTTGCTCGACATTGATGACGGCAAAATGATTACGATGGTATTATTAGAGTGTTTTATTAAATGCATTCATTACTTTAGTGATCTTTGTTAGCAAAAGCGTGTCTAAAGGCGCGTTTCCACCAAAATTGTTTAATTGTGCCTACACCGAGTCGCTAACAATTTGAAAAACATTCGAACTAAGCGTCACCACAGAGCCAATAAAAAATATTTGCAACAAGCGTTGATTCTGGCGGGAACTTCAAAAAAGCGCGCGCGTGAAAATTTTTAAAAATTACTTTTTTACATAAATATTTGCTATTTTTTGCTAAAGAGGTGATAAATAGCAACTACTAGGTGGACTAAATAGTGACAATGGTGGGAAACGAGGGGGGCGGGGATAACCCGCCCCCCTCGTTGGGCGGTGGGCGGTTGGCGGGTCCCACCTCACATAAACGTCCTCGGCCTGAGGTCAGGGACGGAGGGACCAAAATGGACTGTGGTGATGGCGGCGGTGCTGGTGAGCGCTCTGACTATTCACCATATATTAAACCCAACTACAAAAGACTATACCCAGAAAATGGCACCTATCTAGACTTTAAAGTATTTATTGAAGCTACCAACAATACGGATAGAATAGGCAATAAGAGCCCTATCTATCTCAACCATATTTTTTCCAACGAAATAAAAGGGGTGACGGCGATTCAACGCATTAATGCAAATAAAATAGCAGTAATATTTAAACAGTATAATACAGCCAATAATTTCATCAACAACACGGCTTTTCTCAACAAACACGGCTTTAAGGCATTTATTCCAGCTGCGGAAATAGAAAAAACAGGTATAATTCGATTTGTACCAGCAAATATTTCGAACAAAGAATTATATACAAAACTATCATCAATCTATGAAATAGTAGCTATAAGAAGATTCACAAAGAAGGTTGGGGAAGAGCGAGTACCACTACAAACAGTTAGCATTACTTTCCTTTCGAACATACTCCCAGACAATGTACAATATGATTTATTTTCATACCGAGTTTTTGAATATATACCACCATTACAGCAATGTTTCCGTTGCTTTAAATTTAACCACTCTGCTAAAATATGCAATGGTAAACAAAGATGTTCCATTTGTGGAGGTGAACATTTATATAAAGAATGTGATAAACCAACAGAGCTCTGCTGTGTCAATTGCAGTGGGCCTCATCTTGCAATTTCTAGATTATGTCCAATTAAGTTAAATAAAATATTAGAAAAGAAAAATAAGATAACTTTTGCAAGTGCAACATTAAAGAAACCACATATTAATAATGATAATAAACAATTTCCACCTCATTTACCTCCAAAAATGAAAATTTCTACTGTAAATAAGCCTGTACATACATCTATAAATAGGCCTGTACATTTATCTGTAAATAAACCTGTATCTGTAAATAATCCTGTACATAATGTAAATAAACCCAAAGATGTCCCTCCAAAGGTAGACATCAAAGCCCAAATAGTTGCCAACAACGATGTACTTATGGCCCTAGTACAGACGTTGGTGGAACTGGGTAATAAGGGGGATACTAAGCCCACTACCATAAATAGTATTAAGGAAACTCTACTTAAAAATCTAAAGTAATGGATCCAAGTCATACACTGTCTAAGCTACGTATTGCTCAGTATAACATTCAAAGTGCTAATAGTAAGAAACCTCTATTGATTCAATTCTTAGAAAAACAAAATATTGACATTTGCTTACTTAACGAAACATGGTTCAAAGACAATAAATTTAGAATACCTGGATATAATATTTACAATAAAAATTCCAATAATGCTCACAATGGTGTAGCAATACTAATTAAGCCATACTTAAAGTACAAACTATTAAACACTAGATTTTATGAAGACATTCAAACTGTTGCTCTGTCCTTATCTACTGTGCATGGTAGCTTGACTATTCTATGTGTATACTGTCCTCCTTCTAGTGGACACATACATCTCAACAGACTACATAATATAATTAACGATCTGCCAAAACCTATCTTTGTTAGTGGTGATTTTAATGCTCACCACATTGCATTTGGTTGTCTATCCACTAAGAGGATTTATTTAATATCATAGACGACTTGGATTTATGTATTTTAAATGATGGTAGTTTTACAACTTGTAATAACCCAAGACGAAATCCATCTGCAATTGATGTTAGCTTTATTAGTGCTAACCTCGCCTCAATATGCGAGTGGTCTGTGCATGATGATGCCATGGGCAGCTACCACTTCCCTACAATAACAGAGATTTCACTACATATAGATAAATATCACATTAATCCCCCTGTTGATAGGTTTATATATAAAAAATCTGATTGGACAAAGTATAAAAATATTTCCAAAACGATATTTAATGATTTAGTGTTAAAATTATATGATCCTATTTCAACCTATAATGATTTTTGTTCTCGATTGAATACTTTAAAAGATATGACTATCCCTAAACTCACTAAACCAAATAATTTTAAAAGCAGACCACCAGCTCCTTGGTGGAATGACATTTGTGAAAAAAGTGTAATTGCCTCTTACAATGCATTGAAACATTATAGAAGTGAACCTACAATGGAGAACTATTTAGACTACAAAAGAAAAGATGCACTTAAAAAAAGGACTATATCAGAGCAAAAAAGAATAGGTTGGGATAACTTATGTGACTCTTTCAATAGAACTACCCCTATTAGTAAGATTTGGAATCTTCTTAAAATGTTTAAAGGTATAAGAGCTGGCAATAAATCACATAAAGATGAGTTTATTTCTCCATTTCTAGACAAATTATCCGACAATAGCAATTTAAATGATGCTGATAGTTTAGGTAACATTTTCGAATTAAATAATGATAGTCTAAATTCAAAATTTTTGCTAGATCCTTTTACATGGTCCGAATTTAAAATTAGTTTGTTATCTCGGAAAGACACTACACCTGGATTAGATGATTTCCCCTATTGTATTATTAAAAATTTAGACGAATCTGCACAAAAATTGTTTCTTAATATACTTAATTTACTTTGGCGTTGTAAATGTATTCCGCAATCATGGAAAACACAATGTGTCATTCCAATACTCAAACCAGATAAACCTACAGAGCTAGCCAGCTCTTACACACCAATATCACTCTCTTCATGTCTAGGTAAAATATTTGAAAACATGATTAAAAATCGTTTGGATTGGTATATAGAATCTAATGGCATCATTCCACATATACAATATGGATTTCGTCGAGGGCGAAGTTGTGCAGACAGCTTCACTTCTTTAATTTCAGACCTGAAACATGCAAAGGATAAAAAGTTACACACTGTTTGTGTATTTCTAGATGTTCAAGGTGCATTTGACAGTCTAGATCCTGTTATACTAGTACAAGTTATGTTTAGGCTTGGCGTGCCAGGCCAAGTATGTAAATGGATATATAATTTTTTGAATAATAGAACACTCTATGTAAGATATAATAATACACTACATGGTCCAAAATGTGCATCTAAAGGTACAATGCAGGGTGCTACACTATCTCCTTTGCTTTACAATATTTATACAAGTGAAATCTGTAAATTTGTAAATAGTAATAATGTAGATATTTTGCAGTTTGCTGATGATATTGTTTTGTACAGTAGTAATTATAATGTAGAAATTGCAATTAACAATATTAACAGAGCCTTGTCCCAACTATTTCACTATTATAATGATGTACTACATTTAAAAATTAACGCCTCCAAAAGCAGTATCATGATATTTGGAAATGAGAATTCAAATTCAAAAGTAGTTTATAATGGCGAATTTATAAACCTAGTAAATTCAAAGAAATTTTTAGGCATAGTAATAGATAGGAAATTAACTTTTCAGGAACATATTAAATATATATCAAAGAATGCTCTAAAAGGCCTAAATATAGTTAAATGTCTTGCAGGTGTCTCATGAGGAGCAGACCCTAAAATATTGTCAAATCTATATAAAAGTATAGTTAGAAGTCATTTTGATTATAGTTCACTAGTGTATATAAACAGTACTCATGTAAATAAACTAGATCTATTGCAGAACAGGGCTTTGAGAATTATTTCTGGTGCAATGTGCTCTACTCCCATAAGGGCCATGGAAGTAGAGACTAAATTGATGCCCTTAATTTTGAGACGCATTCTACTTGCAGAGAGATTTTGTCTTAAATTAATTGCTGCAAATCACAAGAAAATTATCAACAAAATTGTACCTTCTATAAGTAGTGCTCCTGGGCCTCTAGCAACAGGAGACAATCTTTTGAATGGCAAATCTCCAACATTGTCCAAAATATTGCTAGAAATAGAGAATACTTTTACTCATATAAGAAAACAGTACCCATGGCCATGTTACTCTTTCTCTTATCAGTGTATTTCACATCCCATCAAAGAATTACAAAATTCAATTAATAATAATTTAGATATGCTACAGTTTTTGGCAGATAATGATAATCAATATGTTATTTATACTGATGGTAGTAAGGGAAGTGATTATGTACGTTCTGCTATTTATGATCCACATAAAAAATTCTCTCAAAGCTTTGTTCTGCACAATACATGTAGTATATTCACTGCAGAGGCATATGCGGTTTATCAGGCTTTATTACATATTCGCCAAATTAACAATTGTAAATACTTTTTGATTGTTTCTGATTCAAAGAGTTTGATAAAAGCCTTAACTAATCTTACACTTTCATTTAAGTCGAATTATATTCTGTATTTTATCAAAGAAATAATATATCAATATTATCTTAAGTACATAAAAATTTCTTTCCTATGGGTACCTTCTCACCGAGGTATCCCGGGTAATGAAATAGTTGATAAAACCGCATATGAAGGTAATAGCTAATGCTGTTGATGTTAGAAATGCAATGGACATTCCTATGACTGATTTTCTGCAAAGTATCAATGAAAATGTATGTAAGTTATGGCTAGAAATGTGGAAGAAAGACCAAGACATCAAAGGAAAGTGGTATGGAAGTATTCAAGAAAGATTGCCTGTTACACCCTGGTACAATAGATTGAAAGAAGCCAGCCGAGACTTTATAACGACGATAAATAGATTGCGCTTTGGCCATAATACTGCACCGTCACACCTTTCTAGACTTGGCATTATTACAGACAATACATGCCCATATTGCGAATCTCAAGAAGGAACCATGGAACATCTGAATTTTGATTGTCAAAAATTCTTGCTTGACAGATTAGTGTTGGCTAGTGAACTCAGTGATTTAAAAATTAAGTGTGATTCTTCATCCCGCCCGCCGCCACTAGAACAGTTATTAAAAGACAAAAACACTTACAAACCAATATATAAATATATTAAAAATACTATTAAAACAATTTAAAAATGAAGTGAAGTGAAAGTGCAATGTTTGTTTGTTCCTAACATTTGTTGACAATTTTTGTTGCCAACACAAGGAAATTACAGAAATTTTTGTCACCAACACGTGTTGACAACACAAAAATTTACAACTTTTGTTCGGTGGAGACCCGGCTTAAGGTTTATTTCAGAGAAAGCTAAAACCATAGGCCCCTATTTATTCTATTTTTTTTTCTCTTAGGAAAGCATAGCATTACCACAGCTTATTACAATCTGGTTGGTTACGTATTAGAAAATTACTAGATTTCTCTCTGATCTTCCTCTTTGAGTTTAATGCTTTGATACTTTGACGTCAAAGGCAAGAAGCTCCGAGTATAAAACATAATCTTTTTCGAGGAAATATTAAATTTTCTTTGTGATGAACTTTCCTATCAGCTTCTAGATAGGTCTTTTATAACTCTGAGATTTCCGAGTTTATATTGTTAAGTTTAATTGTATTATAGTAGCATTATCATATTATCGTAGTGTACCTGATTTTTAATTTTTAATTAACCTTTACCTTTTTGTTTATTGACTCGGTCAATTTTTTTTTTCATAACTCTTTGCTATTCGTTTTATCCACAGACATCTTATTTAGATTTCTGTGGTGGTTTCATCCTTTATGTAAATGAGCAGAGAAATTGTTGACGCTGAGTATCTGATACAAGTAGTTAAGATCAACATTGAAATAATATTACCCATATTAAGTACCCATAACACAAGCTCTGCTTAGCTTGGGACTAGATGGCGTTGTGTGTTAGATGACAGAAATATTTATTTATTTATCAATGCATTTTAATGCAATTTTATTTATAGCCCATGCTATATCTGTGTTGAAGGTTAAACAAAAAAAAACTTTTCATCTTTTACATTAGAAGATAAACTGGATTATGTTGCTTTCAGAAATGAAATTATGCTGCCTGATTAGGTATTATCTTTTCGCTGCTACCGTAAAGTATACACTCTTTAAATGTGAGACAGAAACTGTAAATAGATGCCTTTAAATACATTTTCAAAACAAATGGAAAATATAATGTCTAAAATAACATGTCATACGTAAAGTGCGTCGTTGCTCCCTCCTTCCCTTTGGGTTGTAAACTTGTGAGGAATTTTAGGCGTCAGAGAACATCAAGTACTGTCGACGTTTAATACGTACTTATGAAAGAGTTTTTTTTTAATGTTAAAAGTATGTTGTATGTTTACGAGTACGATCCTTGAGGACGATTTCAATGCTATATTTAAATTTTACGTGTGTAATTTTTAAATTTTTTATTTATTTATAATATTATTTAATTTTTAAGTAAACGATCAGATTACGTGTCGATAAGAGGAGTCGATGTTTATTTTTCTAAAAAAATAATTAATTAAAAAATATTATAGTAGTTTTTATAATTTACTAACTTTTGCTTGCGAAACCGCCCGTGCGTATGTCGGTTATTGCGGTAAATAGTATCCTATGTCCTTTCTCAAGATTTAAAGCAATTCTGCAGCTTTAGCCATGAAAGCATTACAGAAAGACAAACAGAGTTACTTTCAAATTTATAATATTAGTATTTATTCGGTTCTATTGTCTCTAATTAGATAGATCAAACTAATGAATATCGCATTTTAAATGTCTATAACCAAAGTAGAATAAAAAATTACTTTAAGTGAAGAATATAGCTTCTGTAATAGAGGAAAACAAATTAGGATCAATGGTTCCAGTCGTTCCCTTTGTTAATTTAGAATAGTGTTGACAAATGCACATCTAACACCTCCATTGATATCAAAGGTCTGTAAAAAATTTAAAAATGGCGTAATTCTCTTCTGTTATCTCCATTTCATTGAGTAATTGAGCCCTCTAATAAAACAAAATAGTCCAGGCGAGTTAAGCATGACAATGCATCCTAAACTGTGCTAGGTAGGTACTTACTTAATTTACTTAATTTACAATGTGCAATAAAGACATTAAACTGTTTCAAACAATGATAGTTATAATCGTGAACAATTTACTAGAACAAGAGGAGTATTTCCCCGAACGTCCCTCGCACGAAAGCGCATGTCACTCTGAAAGGAAAATTGTGGGGAAATAATGACATCGCGTTCTAAACTGTATACGACATTTACTTAAATAGTGTGGAATTAATTCTAGACCGCGGTAATCTACATACATGAAACAAACGTAGGTTGAGAATGATCTCATATTGTTATTATTCGTTAGTAATGAAATTTGGAATTTTTTCAGTTCCGTAATCCATTACCTGATAATAAACTGAAACAAGAATCATCATCTTCCTAGCCTTTATTATTGCCAAGATTAACTGGGGTCTGCGACTGGTTCAACCGGTTTAACCTGAATTTTAGTTTATATAACCACGGAGCGGCTGGCATTGGATCTCGTACGACCTCGTAGTTTTCAATATTTTTATTTCAAAATGACAACTCCTGCACAAGTAATAAATCCTGTGTCGTGGGAAACATATATGTAACAGACACAAAGGACACCCAGACTTAGAACAATAAATAAATAAATAAATATTTCGGACATCTAACACACAACCCCATCTAGTTCCCAAGCTAAGCAGAGCTTGTGTTACGGGTACTAGACAACTGATACAAATACATATATACTTTTTTTTGTAAATACATACTTATTATACATAGAAAACACCCAAACTCCGAAACAAATATTTGTAGATCATACAAACATTTGGTCCGACCCGGGAATCGAACCCAAGACCTCATGATCAGCAGTCGCACACGCCAACCGCGAGACCAACGAGGCAGTTAACACAACAACAATAATTTGTAGATCACACAAAGTGTTGTTCCATGTAACATTTGAACCCACAACACTTGGCGAAGTAGGAAGCGTCGCAGTCGTAGCGACCACTTAAACCACTAGGCCATACGTGCAATCATTATTATTTGAGGGCACTGACTTAAAAACTGAAACAGGAATATTTTCTTCTCTAAATACTGATCTTTACTTAGAGTAGAAAAAATCATTTTCCCGTCATTCACCTTAAGTTTTAAAAAACACGGCTTTAATTTCCGTAGGAAAGAAATAATTTTACGTTTGATAAACATTGAACTATTGACGTTCACATTGTACTATAAAGATAGATATGTTTCATATGCCATATTATTTAATACATAATTTGAACATTAACAAGCTTCGTTTGTTCAATTTTAATTGATATCGTATACTCAAGCTCATTCAGTGTAATAATTGGCAACATAATTGAATTAATTAATTTGTTTCGCTCAATGCCTTACCTGAACTTAATTCAATTACTCGTACAGATTGTATACACACACATATGTTTACATTACTGTTCGGTATGGAATTGTTTGTTTTGACATCTAGGTACTTCAGTTGTTACACTTTGCGGAAAATATAAGTAAATAAATAAATAAATATTTCGGACATCTAACACACAACGCCATCTAGTCCCAAGCTAAGCAGAGCCTGTGTTATGGGTACTAGACAACTGATATAAATACATATATACTTTTTTTTGTAAATACATACATATTATACATAGAAAACACCCTAACTCCGAAACAAATATTCGCAGGCACCTCCCGCACTGGGAATAAATCCTGTGTCGCGGAGGACTTTAAAAACATACATGAAACGGACCCAAAGAACACCCAGGCTCAGAACAACAATTTGTGGATCACACAAAGTATTGTCCTACGTGGGATTTGAACCCACGACACTTGGCGAAGTAGGGAACGGCGTGGTGATAGTTAAACCACTAGGACAAACGTGCAGTCAAAGTAAATTACTTGTCAGGGACACAATGTTTTGAAGTATAAGCTAAATGCTATTGATGTCGTTTGCATTAATCTGTTTGCCATATAGAGGATTTTCAAAGACCATTTTCAGTATATTATATGCAATTTCCTACTAAACATCTATCTTGCTCGAGAAAATCATTTCGAAGATATAACATTCATACTAGTTTTTTCCTGTAGCTCTGCCCACGTGTATGTCGGATTTCGCAGTAATCATTTTCAAGTTAATATTTAACCTAAGACACTCACAAATAATGTAGCATTTTATTGAGGAAATAATTTCTAAAATGGTTCAGTAGAACCCGAGACTACCATACAACCTCACAAACTTTATCTGTTTATAGTATTAGTATAGATATAAAGACGTAAGCGTCTGGTATGTTCTGAAATAGACCATTTAGTCTATCTCTCAAGAGCTTAGTATTGAAGATTAAGTCTTTAAACTTCTAAATTTCATCTTCACAACAAATCGAATTTAAGTCGAGATGTTACTAAAATTGCATCTACACTTCTACTCAATATTAGACAATTTACTTGTTTACTACTTTATAATACGGTGCTGTTTTAGTAATGACGTCGAAATTGAGTATCGATTTTCTCCTTAAAGCTTTGTCTCGCACTTTTAAATTTGAAAAAGTTTTTAAATCTTTGCTTCACCTGAACTGTATATGCTGACAATGCGGGCAAAGGTGACCATGATTTATGGAATAAAGTAGGATTAACTACTCAATGAGGACTAAGTTTTGCATTGGCCAATATTCAAAATAAAAACCAATGAAATGAAACGAAGTGATATTTATTTTTAAGTAAATCTTTTCTGATATTTTTACACGACGGACTTTACAGCTAGAGGAGGCAGGCATTTCCTAAGACTCACTTTGGGAAGAAATGCCGAAACAAACTTATATATATATAGAGGTGTCCTTTTTTTTTAAGTCCGTGAACATTGATTACATAAAAACAGTAAATATTCTATGCGAGTACAGTACAGAATCTGGATTGATCTTTTGAAGAAAGGACCATAGTTTTGAGTCGGCCTGTCCATACAGGCGGCACACGAACCCCGGCCATCGTGTTACGACCCGAAGCGTGACACTACCGCCAGCAGGCCACACGGTGTGCTACTCTGCGCCTGAGATGGGAAGGATCCGAGAACTGCTGTTATTAACACATCAAGACCCCTCCCAGCGCCTGCTCGCACTGAAGCGGGCACCGTCTGCTGAGAAACTCTCTATTTAGGCGACGTACGGCACACGTGAAACGTCGCCTCCTCGCGGCTGGCCACTAAAGCGGATGGAGGGAAAAACCCGTCCCGACCATCCGTAGCCACACTCAGGGCGGCATGAGGCGCTAAACTTAAAACAAACCCCATACCAACCCGTCTGGCCAGCGTCCAGCGAGGTTTAGTAGGTCTGAACCTCCTTGCTAGGGAGGGGCCTATGTCCAGCAGTGGATTCTGGAAGGCTGTTGATGTATTCATATATTAGGATTCCTGTACCTTAAAGAATTAAGATTTTAATATATGAATAATATCTACAGTAACTATGAACCTATACAGTATAATGTTCCGATACAAAATAAAGTTTGCAAATAGATTTTAAACCTTTGAATGTTTAAATTTTATTACACGTATGAGTAAGGAATTAGACAATGGAAAAGAAAAGGCTACAAAACAAAATCGCGGCTTAAGACCACACTTTGCAAAGTCCCACAAATATAGAAATCATTCTTAGTGTGAGCGAATACTAAACGAACTCATACCACAGCGGTTGCAGCAAGGTCACATGACCTAGAAACTATCACAAGGGTCCAAGTATTACGTGAAACCTTTTCCTTATGAAATGAAACATCGGCCGGAGGGAGAACGGAGGTCTCGTATACCGCTCGCTCGTAAACAGCCTCGTCTGCGATATCTTCTGGCGAGAGGTAAGACCCTTCATTACTTATACAATGTTCCGCTCTTTAAGACCCTCGGTTTATGGCCCACGCGGTCAGGCTCTATCTATACTGATACCGTAAAAGGTGACTATGGAAATTCTAACAAAGTTATTAGAGGTTAAGATTTGATATTAGAAGAAATTGTAAGTAACATGTTAACCTATCATAAATATTTTTTAGTTTAGTCCTTGTCACTTTTATACAATTTTTCACATTTCTGCTGTAGTATAATTATTGCATTCTTTTCTATCTATCTATCTATATATCTAAAAGAGGAAGGTGACTGACATACCCCGAGATCAACGCACAGCCCAAACCGTTGAACCTAGAAGCCTGAAATTCGGCATGTAGGTTCTTTATATAACGCAAGCGAGCACTAAGATAAATTTTTGAAATTCCACCCCAAAGAGGGTAAATCAGGGGATGAAATTCTGCGTGAGCGAAGCCACGTGCAAAAGCTAGTCACTTATAAAAAAAAACCTAGGTTTATATTTAAAAATAGAATTCTTTTGCTAGATGGCTTGAAAAGTTACCGACCGATAAAAAAGTACTTCTGTAATCGTTAGGTCGGTAACTTTTCAGATCACACACGTATAAATTATTATAGATAGTGATGTCTAATACCTTCGTAGATATTATTTTTGTTTACTAAACACAACTCAGCATTGTTAGAAACTAGATTACTTATTTTGTTATCTAATTACAAGGAACCAATATCACATGTGTCATTATTGACACAGACTTTATGTATACTCGTATATGGCTCTAAATCTATATTATGTCTATCGCATGGTAAATAAAAATCTTTACTCCGTGTATATAGAATCAAGTTATTTATAAATCACGGCTAAATTGAAAAGGATTCATTCATCCTATAAACACGATTCTACGTAGCACCTACGTAGCAACCTCTACGATATTCGTAGATCGTCGCGTTTAATAAGACTGTCTGTAATCTATTCATAAAAGGTATAATTATTCCTTTTTATAACTTATTTTATAACCATTACAAATGTAAATAAGGGCTCTAATAAAAGGAATAAAATTATTTTCCAGTTATCAACTTCAGGACATCAGATCTTGTGAGGTTATGGACCGTTAAAATGACGTAAAATGAGAATGACAAAATAACTCGTAAAAGCAGGGATAGGTTTTATTTGAATTAGGATGATAGCTCTAGAAAATAATATTCCGAATGTATATAAACAGTACTACACACTTGATTACTATTAGAAAGCCCGTGTTAGAAATTTAACGTCATTGTAATGGCAAAATTTTTGACTGTCATTTTTCTTGTTTGACGTTTTGACGTTTGAGGTAGTAGTTTGAAGTAGTAAGAGAGTACATTGAGACACTTGGATCGGTCGAGCTGGAGCTTCATTAAAAAAGAGCCGATTGATTGTAATTCAGCTAACTGTCTTCAGATTCGGTTCCTTTAGTGGTTTACCGTTATGAGTGGTCTGATTTGGACTCGCGAGTTTTTGCAGTCACGTCATAAGCGCGATTCGTGATAGCTGAATCGGGTGTCTTGTAATTACGAGACTTCGGGAGCCTGCAAGCATTTAGGAATACCTTGGAGGTGTACAGCATTTTGGAGCATGTATGTGTGAACGTACCAAGACAGACCAGGCGGTAGGGTACCCCATCAACGGCGCCAAGGACAAGGAAGTCACACAACTCAAGTAAGTGCTTGATGATTTTAGTTTAGATTAAGAACACGGTGAAACGCCGTCGTTCATTGCTCTTGCCAATGAACTAGTTTAGTGATTGTATGCTTATAACATGGGCCTATAGGTATTGCAAACGTCACAAGGTGATCGCTGCATTGGCGAGAGGAATGAACAGCCCGGTTGATTCCTAAAATCTGAATAGTATGTAAATCAGCTTGATGAAACATTAAATATTGCATGTTGAGCGACAAGGCCGCCAATTGTACTGACCTAGTATTAAGTCATTTATTTAGTTATCTGGTGTACAGTAAAGGGTTATTATAAATACTTACAAGCAATAATATTAATAGCAAACATATTATTCTATTATACTTATAAATTCTGGTATAGCCTTTGAGAATAGTATTAAATAACTAGTATTTATTTGGATTTGCTGCGATTTCATAGTAAACCGCTGGTATTTTTTCATTCAGTCTTTCTCTTTTCTTTATTGGGAAAAAATATTCTTTTTAAAGATTCAGACGAAGTTGTGTGAATTGTAAATATGACTTATTCCCAGTAGTTCCACGTAGCTAGTTTCATATGAATGAATCAGACACACGAAAGTTTTTAGTCCAAGCCCAACGGTAAATGGCTATAATGAAGCTGAATATCACTGTACCATTAGTCCTTTAATCTAATAACGGTGAACAGAGTTAGCGCAGCGAATACAAATTGAGGAGGGTTAGACTGTGTGCTTCTAATCTATGGTTCAGGGAAGCACTTAGGCTGGTAATATAATTTGACTGCAGGTTTTAATAGGCCTGCTATAGTGCGAGCAATCAATTGACCTGATAGTCAATTATGGGCTCATAACATCGTCTTTTTTAGGGTTCCGTGCCAAAGGCAAAAAACGGAACCCTTATAGATTCGTCATGTCTGTCTGACTGTCCGTCCGTATGTCACAGCCACTTTATTCCGAAACTATAAGAACTATAATGTTGAAACTTGGTAAGTAGATGTATTCTGTGAACCGCATTAAGATTTTCACACAAAAATAGAAAAAAAAAAAACAATAAATTTTGGGGGTCCCCATACTTATAACTGAAACTCAAAAATTTATTTTTCATCAAACCCATACCCATACATACTCAACGATCTATGGATAGGTCTTCAAAAATGATATTGAGGTTTTTAATATCATTTTTTAGGTTTCCGTGCCAAAGGCAAAAAACGGAACCCTTATAGATTCGTCATGTCTGTCTGTCTGTCCGTCCGTCTGTCTGTCTGTCCGTCCGTATGTCACAGCCACTTTATTCCGAAACTATAATGTTGAAACTTGGTAAATAGATAGATTCTGTGAACCGCATTAAGATTTTCACACAAAAATAAAAAAAAACAATAAATTTTGGGGGTCCCCATACTTAGAACTAAAACAAAAAAAAAATTTAATCAAACCCATACGTGTGGGGGTATCTATGGATAGATCTTCAAAAATGATATTGAGGTTTCTACTATCATTTTTTTCTAAACTGAATAGTTTGCGCGAGAGACACTTCCAAAGTGGTAAAATGTGTCCCCCCCTATAACTTCTAAAATAAGAGAATGATAAAACTAAAAAAAATACATGATGTACATTACCATGCAAACTTCCAACGAAAATTGGTTTGAACGAAATCTAATAAGTAGTTTTTTTTTAATACGTCATAAATCGTAAACTGCAATTTACCTTTCATTCAATCAACAGAAATATAAAAATAAAATAAAAATTATATTATGTTACTTGCTGTTGCGGAACCCTTCATGGGCGAGTCCGACTCGCACTTGGCCGCTTTTTTTTTGTAATGTTTTAAGAGTATTAACCGAATATTTATACATCAAAGAATTTACTATCTAGTTGGTTAATTTTAATTATAAATAGAGGTATAATAAATACTTTTCCTTACGAAATTTTTTTTGAAGATTAATAATAGTATAATCTTCGGGGAAAATAAAAACTTTTAAGATTAAGATTTCCTAAAGTCCTTAAAGTTTTTTTTTTATGGAATAGACCGGCAAACGAGCAGACGTATCGCCTGATGGTAAGCGATTACCGCCGCCCATGGACACCCGCAACACCAGAGGCGTCACAAGTGCGTTACCGGCCTTTGGGGGATGGGGGAGGGAGATAGGGGGAGGGGTTGGGGTATGGGCCTCCGTTATCCTCACTCACTCGGTGAAACACAGCGCAAGCACTATTTCACACCGGTTTTCTGTGAGGCCGTGGTATCACTCCGGTCGAGCCGGCCCATTCATGCCGAAGCGTGGCTCTCCCACGGTCTAAAGTCTGAATATTTTGAAGTTAATATTTAACATCGTATACTACGACAGTTATTTATTAATCTAAAACTTCCTAACGGGTTTAACTTTGCAGAATATGTGAGTTCTGTGAGACTAGTCTTTATAAAAAGGAATAAAATAATAATGGTAAGAATAACATAAAGAATAATAATTAACATTTAATCATTCATACAGAAGCTTATAAGTTTAACACTCTTTTTTGTCTTATTTTTAATACTTTTCATTTAATTTAACGATATTCCTAACATACACGTATACCTAAATCTTCTCAAAACATTAGTAGAAAAATTTTTGTACTAAAATATACAATACCGCATTTCTTTTACGAATGTTAAAGAATAATGTTGTATCCTTTTTATTCTATCAAAGTGACGTCAAAGGAAAACGTTTTAACTCATTTTTAACACAAAGACGCGCTGTTAGATAAACGCAACTACTTGACATAAGCATTCTCAACTCACTCGGGTAAACGACTTTACTCGTCCCCGCCAATCAAGGTGAGTGTACCAATCGTATGACTAGCTTTGAACTGTGGGTAGCTTCTACTGATCAAGCTATTGACAGGGTAAGTACACTTGTGGCTTTTGTATTGCTATAGAAATAGGGTATGGGGAACATGTAGTAGGTAGTTTACTAATTGTTTGAAAATAGCTTTAAATTCGAGCATTCGCTATTAAACTTTTTTAACAGGAGTTACTCAATATCAGTTAGTTAAAATTAGTAGCCTAAAGAAGTTGGTAAAGCAACCAGAAAGTTTATCAAGAGTAAGAGATGTAAGAATTTTCTTACAATTTAAAGCATTTACGTTGCTGCATCGCTTCTTCGCTTGTTTTATAAGTAACAGCTGTTGTCATTGTAATGTACTACGTTCAGACATGGCTGTCATTCTTTTGTTTTGTCACACAAAATGTAATCAAGATTTTATTAAAATAATAATTTACAATGCAAGGATAAAAAAATATTTATTTCAGAGAATAAAATTCTATTTTTAACCGACTTCAAAAAAGGAGGAGGATCTCAATTCGACCGTATATATGTTTTTTTTTAATGTGTGTTCGCGGCTAACTTCGTCGTTTATGAACCAATTTTGATGATTCTTTTTTTTATTAAAAGGAGATATCCCAACGGTGGTACCATGATAAGGACATTAAGATCTGATGATGGCATCCAAGAGAACTCGAGTCGAACCTTAAAGTCGGTTTTTGTTTTTGCTAAAATTTTACTTGTCTTAGTATATTTAGAAATAAAATTAATTTCTTAGTATATTTGTTAAGTAAATATACTAAGAAAATATATTTTTAGTGTCTAATATATATATATATATTTTATATCAGACATATAAATATATTTTTAAAAGGCGGACTTATTGCCTGAAAATGCCACAGGCATTTTCTGGTTTATAAACCACAAAAAAATACATACAGTGGAACACAGAACCTCTTTCTTTTTGAATTTGGGTAATTGAACTGAACAACTACCTGCAGTATTAGTAGCACTATGTACTTGATACTAGACAAACCAATTAACACATCTTCTTTCAGAAACAACAAAATACAACAAAATGAACTAAAAGGTCTAATTATTATAGATTGCTTTTCAGTAATTCAATAAGGACCTTTATTAATTTGAAAAGATTAAAGCTCGCCAGTGATGCCTTCTGTAGTTCTATCATAAAGTTAGTTGGTTACATCCCAAACAGTACGTATAGGTACTTTAAGGTAGTAGAGCCACGTTGATTTCAGCATGGATGGGCCGGCTCGACCGGGGCGATACTACCCTCGCACAGAAAATCAACGTAAAATGCCCACGTTCATGCTGTCGTGTTTCGTTGGTGAGTGTGAGACGAAGGCCCAAATAGTCTAGTCAACAAGTTCCATACTTGTTGACTAGACTAAAAGATGCAGCAGCATCACTAGGCCGCCATGGTGTGGGTCGCCATACTGCATTGTCTGCATTCGCAGTGAGTATGGCGACCAATACTCTTGGATTCTGCTTATGCTTTCCATCAGGCAGGGTAGAGTCATTTTGGCGGGACATACATAAAAAAAGAAAATAGGACTATTAATCCTAATTTAAAACCGCTTCGCCAGACATGCGCCTTTTATGTACGTCTATACTTCCTATTTATCTACTGTAGCAAGTTCAGCCGAAACTGTTAGAGCCGAGCCGAGCCGAGAGCCGAAAGAGTTATTCTTTTTTATAAAAAGATATTGGCATTAAATCGAATCATGTGCCATTAGTAAGATTATTTTTACGTAGTCAGGTTATAGTTTTTTAAACTTTTCTTGTTGAAGATGTTTAAAAGAGAGATAGTTGTTTATTTTATGTAAATAAACACACACACTCTGTATGCAACTACGCATTCTATAGAAACCCCGTTCAGGCACAGAAAGGGTGCACGCTTCAAAATGATTGAAAGCTGATTGGAATGATTGTGGAGAACGTCAGCGTTATTGGAATAGTCTGTCAGACCTTTTAAATTACTCGCATATAGCGATCTAACGATCACTGCGGAACCTTTAATAGGGAAATAATAAACAAAGATTTGTTTCTAACTATAAATAGTATTTAATATCTATTGCCCTTTTGTTTTCTCTGTTGATGTGGTATATTATATCGTTATGGTCGGTGAAGCTAATATTTACACCAATATTGTAAAGCTGAAGAGTTTGTTTGGTTGTTTCAAGCCGCTTATCTCAAAAACTACTGGTTCTTAGTATAAATAATTTTAGTGTTGGGCACCCCATTTAGCCAGGAAGGCTATATATATATAACATCGCGCTAACATTAATTGGAGTAGAGCATTGACGAAAAATGGTGGAAAAATAGCTAGTCACGGTAGTTGAATTGTAATTTTATACCTATACAATACGAGTATATTCAATGAAGTCTATTAAGCTTATTTATACAACAGTTACTTATATTATAAGAAACTGATGTATATTTTAATATTCTTTCAGCAATTTTTCTATTATATTCCGGTGGGAAATCAAGTAAGCCCTATATAGCGAACATGAATAATAAAATAGCACTGAAAATTATTGCTAAAATTTGATTTTTCATATTATATAAATAAGAAATATATTTCTTTCATCTGTGGGTTTTCTCGCGTTAGTATAAACACACGCAGTAACTAGAAAATTGAGATAGAAAAAATGTATTCGGTCTTTATAAATATCACATCTCCCTTTTTATGAAACTCACATCTTAAAATATCTATGAACATCATCATCATCAGTCTATTGCAGTCCATTGCTGTACATAGGCCTCTGTCATTGCACGCTACTCTAATCGATTTTGGGCTTTTCATATCCAGCTATATATAGAAATAAAATATGCATACTAATATTATAAATTCGAAAGTAAATCGCTCTGTCTATCTGTTATATTTTCACGGCTAAACCGCTGAACTGATGTGGATGAATTTCGGTATGGAGATAGATTGGACCTTGGAAAAGGGCACTTGCTATTTTTAGTGGCGATAACCAATATTTACACGGGCGGATTCGCGGACAAAATCTAGTACAGACGCAAAAAAACAATAAAACAGAAGCAAATAAACTAAAAAGTTGGTAAAAATATGTATAGAACGTGTATAATATATTATATATACGAGGTCACACGTGCGCGCGTTATGTTTCTCTGTCGAGGAGTTACCCGTGCGTAAAGTCACACAGTTTTACCCCACTTGTAATAATTTTTGCTCATATTTCTAAATTTGAAGCAAATTTTGCTTGAAAATTCTATTAGCCACGCAATTGTTCTGAGATATTTATATAAAACCAATGAGTTACAAGGCTAACTATTTAATACACCTCCGATTTATATTTTTTGGTCTTAATACTGCGTGTTAAAGTATGTTTTATTGTGTTACATTGATAAAGATACAAATAAAATATTTTTCTACCTATTTTTTACTTCTTTCTATCACTTGCAAAACCAAGCATGAGTGTGTGCACGTTTGTGTTGTACACTAAGGCCATGTTCAGATGATGAGCGCTCAAAGCGCGTTTTGCTAACGCGCGTTTACAACTACATGTAATTTCATTCTAGTTAGCGAAACGCGCGTTGAGCGCTCATCATCTGAACATGGCCTAAAACCTATATGTATCTGGACAAGTATAATTTGTACAGACGCGTACTTTAAAAAATAATGTCCAAAATTTCATGACGATCGAAGATATAAACAAATAGTTCGTTAATCATATAATTAGTTAGATATATTACCTGGGATAGCAAAATTACTTTTGAGCAGGTGTAAACACGGCCTGAAGTCTGTTTGAGTAAAATATTCAAACATGATCTTTAATTTATATGTATGTATACTTACTGTGATGTAACATGGTTAATATAATATGGGCCGGTCAGATTACGAAATGATATCAGTAAGGTCGGCAGCTGCATGAATAAGATATAGAGGTCATGTCTTAATCTTAAGGATACTGTTCTATACAACATTTATGTGGATCTATACTGCTTACTGTATTCAAGATGTTGATCACAAATACCTCATTCTATTAAAAGTATATGTAGTGGTTGTTGTTAGTTGCTTACAGTTGATGAAATAAGTAAGCAACACTGATAATATGAGTCTTTGAAACTTTCGTGAAAGTAAGGTGGGTTAGTGATCCTGATTGCTAAGTCAAAAATCATGGGTTCAAATCCCATCCATGATAGGTAGGTATGTGATAAGTACAAGCATTTGTTCCGAGTTTAATTATTCGTTATATAAAATTTTTTACACATCACTCATTAAAATCGGTGCAGTAGTTTAAACGCTACGGTTATTGTCGTACCGCGGGTGACGCCGCGGGGCGAAGCTAGTCTAGAAAAAGTAGCCTAAGTTACTCCTTGTATCATCAGCTACCTATCAGTGAAAGTCCCGTCAAAATCGGTCCAGCCGTTCCAGAGATTAGCCGGAACAAACAGACAGACAGACAAAAATTGTAAAAAATACATTTTTGGTATATGTACGGAGTATACATACATTTGCATTTAGTAAAAAGTGGCAAGTAAAAACAGACACTCAATTTTTTTGTTTGTGGTATAGACCGGCAAACGAGCAGTCGTATCGCCTGATGGTGAGCGATTACCGCCGCCCATGGACACCCGCAACACCAGAGGCGTCAAAAGTGCGTTACCGGCCTTTGGGGGATGGGGGGGGGGAGATAGGGGGAGGGGTTGGGGTATGGGCCTCCGGTATCCTCACTCACTCGGTGAAACACAGCGCAAGCACTATTTCACACCGGTTTTCTGTGAGGCCGTGGTATCACTCCGGTCGAGCCGGCCCATTCATGCCGAAGCGTGGCTCTCCCACGGTTATTTTATTTTATTTATTTGTATAAAAGATGTATAGATAAGCATTACAGTTGACACCATATCGCTTATTATATCTAGGTACACTAGTTACAACTCCAGAACATAAACTACAAACACACTATTAGAATTATAAAAGTCAAAGAAAAATAATTGAAATGAAATTTGTAAACAAAAAAACAAGCCTAATAGTCTAGTCTAGCCTAATTGGAATTAAAGTAAATGTCTTAAAATTAGGCTACTGGAGTCAAAAAAGATGTTTTAAGATAGTTATTATTGAAAGTAAATTAGTAATTAAGTAGTAATATATTTTTTTTAATGTAGAATAGTGCCTACAAAGCAAATTTAATCTATAGCTCAGTTCTCTTCCAAATCCATGAGTAAGGAGGGGATATATCATTACATATGAACGAAAAGAATAAGTCATGTGTAAATTAAAATTTTAAGAAAATCTGTATAATAATTTTAATTACATCATACTCCAAGTAATAACCAGGTAGATGTAAAACAGTATTTAATAAAACTGGTACCTGAATTGAGACGACCAATTATCTTTTGATAGGATTCGTCTGGTATTTCCATTATTGATAGAAGGTGTTCCAAAGTTATGAAATTTTCTTGTGCACAAATATTTAAAATGAAATTCAATTTGAATATTGCGCTTCAAATTAATATTCTGGTAATTTTCGTCGAAGAGAATTTTTTGTCGTAAATATGTAAAGAATTAAATTGAAGTTCAAAATATTATAAGTTTAAAGTGTTTTATTTAATAGAAGTTTGAAAACATTACTTTAACAAAAAGCTTTTACATTTCTGTAGATGTAAATTAGATTGTTAATGTTGGAACCAAATTCACAGCCATTAATTTCTCAATAATTATCAAGTGCAAAATATTAACCGTTCCATTCAGTCTAGACACTGAAAAGACAATGAGCAAAACATTGAAATTCTTACAAAGGACAAGTTATAGTACTTATTCAGTTGGAATTAGGTCGAGGATCCCATGGCATAAGAGTTTTTTCCGCAAAGTTATATTTGTGAAGATAAGTTCCTTATAGTCGGCTTTACGTGACTTCTCTTAACGATGCCTTTTAGCCACACTTGGGGTTCTTTATTGAGAATGAGAATCAACATTGTTTACATTTCGAGCTCTAGCGAGTTTATCGAGTAAATATAAATAAGATATTTTATATGTTCATGAAATAGCCACGTTAGAACCAACCCTCTTGTTCGTAACATTATTTAACTTTAAGCAAAGGTTCTGTGTTATTTTCAATTGTAAAACTGTAAGTCTAAAGTTGAAAATAACACAAAACCGTTGCTTAAAATTAAATAACGTTTATGAATGCCGTCTACTGTGGGAGAGCCACGCTTCGGCATGAATGAGCCGGCTCGACCGGAGTGATACCGGCCTCACAGAAAACCGGTGTGAAATAGCGCTTGCGCTGTGTTTCATCGAGTGAGTGAGGATACCAGAGGCCCCAACCCCTCCCTACATCCCTTTCCGATCCCATCCAAACCCCAAAGGTTGGAAACGCACTTGTGACGCCTCTGGTGTTGCGGGTGTCGATGGGCGGCGGTAATCGCTTACCATCAGGTGATACGTCTGCTCGTTTGCCACCTATTCCATAAAAAAAATAAAAAATAATAAGGGGTTAAAGTTTAAATAATAATTAAAAAGCATAATGGACTAGTTAAGGTCCGTAAAATGGTTTTACTTAAGTGTTTTTAAGCTTTTATCAAAAAAGTGAAGCGACTTGCCGATTCAGTGTCAGACGTTACCCTAAAGTGGCATAGTCAGTGATTTTGATGACGTAAGGATTGTGTGAAAGTTGTTGTGTTTTTGATGAAATGAATAAAGACAAGGAACGTGGTTCTGCATGCCATTACATCATTAAATTATGGTATAAGATAAATCTGGTATCATAGTCCATATGTACATACTTTAATTTTAACAGCTGGTCAAGTTGTAATTTAAATCAAGTATTCATTTGGGACTGAAGTAATGAAACATCTGCAAACTCTATAAAATTTGCTGTGATTTCCAAATGGTAGCAGAATAGCTTTAGAAGCATGTCAAATTACGAAGTAATTCCATAATATTCAAGGCCAATTATAGGCTATATTCATTCTGGTAGACATTTTTACTATTAAACTACTAATATGTAAATACCAGTAAGTAGTTAGACAATCACAAATCTGGAATCTTTCTCTGAATGGGTACTTGATATGACTAGCCTTTGCCTGCGGATACGCCCTCGTGTATGTTGGTTATCGCGGTAAAATGTAGCCTATGTCCTTCCTCAAGTATCAAAGTATCATCGCGTAGTATCACATTGACATCGGTGCAGGAGTTTAGCCGTGAAAGCGTAACAGAGAGACAGGGATACCTTCGAATTCATAACATTATAATATGAATAAGGGAACACTCTTTTGTAACTTACTTACTCTAATTTATTAAACTCTAAAAAATTGTACTGAAACAAAACAGGTGTAATTAGTAAAATGATAAAAATATACCCCAAGGTCACAAAGTTTTCTTTTTTCATTTACCTTACCTGAATGTTATTCCGATTTCAATCAGTATTTCATCTAAGTATAGGCAATGTTTTTCTTGTCCAGTTATAAATTAAATCAATAATCAATAGAAAACAAAAAAAAACACAATTTCAGTTAGTAGTTGAGCATGTTAAAACTAGTAGATGACCCTATTTAGCATCAGTAGATGACCCTCCAGATGACCATATTTTAAATACTAAATTGCCACATGATCACCTTCAACTTTGACTGCACGTTTGGCCTAGTGGTTTAACGGTCACCACGCCGTTTCCTACTTCGCCAAGTGTCGTGGGTTCAAATCCCACGTAGGACAACACTTTGTGTGATCCACAAATTGTTGTTCTAAGTCTGGGTGTTATTTGTGTCCGTTTCATTTATGTTTGTAAAGTCCCCCGCGACACAGGATTTATTCCTAGTGCGGGAGTTGTCTTTTTAAAAACGAAAAAAAACGAATCAACCTATTGCAGTGCACTATTGGACATAGGCCTCTCCCATTGCACGCCACTCTGATCGATTCATTACACTTTATGTAAGAAAACCATAACCGGTGAGGCTATATTCAATATTGTGTTATCGTGGCCATTTGTAATCTCTGAGGTTTAACAGTGTATTTAAGTTTAACAGTTTAGTAAGCGTTGGAAGATAAATTAACTATTAAGCAATACCGCTAGTAAAATATGATCGGATCTTGCTTACGGTAGTCGGAAGTGAGGCCTGATTTAAAGGCTGAATATTGTATGTCTTGAACGGGAGGAATGAGCAGTTAAAATTTAAATATTGCATGACGGGCTGCGCAACCCGTCTTGGACTATTTAATCATTTTAAAATTCGATAAATAATTGCTTTACTATGAGGAAATCTACGAAACTCATTTAGTGCCACTGGATTAGTAATACGAAACAAATAAAAATAATATAGGTACCTACTTACTTTATTTTATTTGTAATATGCAGGGTAAGGTTAAACAAGTTCAAATTATAAGCATTCAGCTCTCATGGTCATGAGGAAATTCTTTAAGTTACATAAAACTGGGAACGTATAACTTAATAACTTGGTACTAAAACGAGAATATATATATTATAGTTATGCATGTGCCACATAACAAAGCGCTAAGTCGTTGATAGCCGCAGCTTGTGCCGAGAGGATGGACCGACTTGTTCGACAAAGCTATCTATGTATGTATATGTCACCGTAAGATTGTAAAAACCGTTAGATTATAATCTACCTAGCGATATACTGCTTACGCGCGTCAAATTGTCAACTGTCCCTGATTGGTCGGTTTTAGAGTAGGCCGTTCAATGGCCATAGAGTTAGGTTAGGTTAGAACTTCTTTGATTAATCACAAATTCATTTTACTGTCACAACAATTTAATATAACTAATTCTGAAGCTGTGAGGTATTTTCAATATGAAATCAATTTACAATCACAAAAATACTTTACATTCAGCAACAAAGACGAATTAACAAACAAATATGGCGGCGCGGGACATATGCTGTTCAACCACTTGCGACTGTGACTTGCGATTCGCTGATACCATTTCACAATCTTTCGACTGTTTGCGATCTCGCGAGATAGATTACAATCTAACGGCTTTGTCAATCTGACGGTAACATATATACAAATCGTGACTGTCTGTGATAAATTTTCCTGCTATCTATACGAATTTAATGGACATACTATTACAGATGTGTGTTTGCATAACTTAAAAAAATTAGTAATGACTACAAAAAACCCTTAACTGGCTTTCGTATTATTCTGTAAAGTAGTTATGTTTGTGAATAAGAATTAAGAAGCATTATGCTGTTTATTTCTTTGACATACTTTGTTTCGCTGTCGTTTAAGTTTTTTTTATAGAATAGGCGGGCATTCGAGCAGACGTATCGCCTGATGGTAAGCGATTACCGCCGCCCATGGATACCTGCAACACCAGAGGCGTCACAAGTGCGTTGCTAGCCTTTGGGGGATGGGGGGAGATAGGGGGAGGGGTTGGTGTATGGACCTCCGGTATCCTCACTCACTCGGTGAAACACAGCGCAAGCACTATTTCACACCGGTTTTCTGTGAGGCCGTGGTATCACTCCGGTCGAGCCGGCCCGAATTCATGCCGAAGCGTGGCTTTCCCATGGTAAACTGCAGGCAATCTTTAGTGATTTATATATCATAATACATTTGACGGGTAGCCTATATTCTGAAGTCAAATATGATTACACGATATAAATCTTTAAAACTTATTTACTAAGTAGAAATTTTAAACACCACCGACCGAAAATTGCGATTTTACGGAGACCTGAGCCTCTGGTGCATTGCAGTAAAAATATATTGTGAAATAAATAAATGCGCACCCGAGACTGCAAGCAATACGTGCCTACGGCCAGATACAGGCCGATACCATACTGGGACAATTGCACCGAAAGACGAAAGACGCCTTCGTCCTAATTTTCTGGAAATTTGGGCTTCATTCTACAAAACTTTTATTTTTATGTTATGTTTACTTGATGTTTCGTCGTAGTGATTGTAGTTTTCAATCATAGAATGATCATAATCGAACTTTTGCTGTCTGAGTTACGTTTATCTAGAGGCATAGTGGTAGACTTTATCCCAGCTTCATCCCTTCATCAGTTTTTATTACCTGAGACAGTCATGAAGAGGAGATATCGATACTTTACTCTCCAAATTTAAAGATTCCATTATTTATAGGTTAGTTGATCGGTCATTAGTTTTGTTGGTTATTACTTTAATATTTTAAAGCATGTTTATCAGCAGGATAATTGGTTACTATACTCTAGGTTTCTAGATTCAGCCTTGTCTGAGATCAAAAAAGAAAAGTGTGAGATATCTAACGTTATTACCATTTTAGTTTTAACTTCCTTAAAAAGTATGTTTCCTCAATATATACAACGTTTAAATAGGTTTAGATATGATGTTATCAAATTTAAAACAATTGGGCTTTGTGTAATATTTTAATTAATTTACTGAACCGAATCCAGCAACTTTTTTAATAAGCGACCATTAAAATTTATTATCCACTCAACATTTCCATAACGAGGTACTCTAGGATTTTAGAGTCCGCGGCTTCCTCGGAACTTTTGTACGCCGCATCGACAAAAGGTTATATTTGTATTAAATAAACATTTGAATTTTCAAATAGTCCATCCGCTTTTGAACTTTAAAGCAAAATGAGGCGTTCAGTAAATTTGTTATGATGTCACGTAAATGTCATGTTCGTTTAATTATTGCATGCATTTATTGCTTTTTGAGGTTTTGACATGTTACTTCATTATATTTTCTTAATTCACCATTGTTTATTATAGCTACGTTAAGTACGTTTTTAAGCTATGGGTATATATTATTTTAACAATATTGTAAAGTTAATAATCCTTGACTTAAATTTTAGGCTGTATCTAAATATATGGAATTGATTATACTTATTATTCAACGTAAATTAATTTTAACCTACTTTAAGAAATTAAAATAATAGAAAATAAAAAGCAATTAAAAGAATTACAATTATATTTATTCATTTGAAATTTTATGGATTGATTAAAAACAATTAAATTAATTAAAAAAAACAATATGTCTGCATGAATAATGTCAATCAAGCCTCTGACATTTATTTTTTAGAGTTTTCTTACATCGCAAAGCAGAAAGTGTCTTTATATTTACTAAACGATCACTATTTCAAATTTAAATTGAGGTCTTAGTATAATTAAATTAATTCCCGCTTTGGTTTAGTCACTGTGCCATCTCTCTATATTTATGCACACATGAGACATGCGTCTTGCATGCATACATAGGTACATGTTGTAGTGATAACAGCTAACTTTGTGGTAAGTCGATGTTTACCTAAATGTAGTGTACAGGACTACACAACCTACAGCTAGGAGAAATAAATGTGCGTAAACATCATCTTTCTAGCCTTTATTATTCCCAAGATTATTTGAGACCCCAAAGCCACTAGTTTACCAGAATTATACATTTTACCAGAATATCAGTTTTTCCACGGAGCGACTCGCAGCATCGGATCTCCGCAAACCTGAAGGCGATCTGTATTCTCAAGTTGAATCAGTTGTCAGTATATTTGAATGCATTGACTTCCATTAAAGTTTGCTATCATTCATAACAACCGGGAGTATAACGTAATATAACGTGCATAAATGTATACCTATATTGATTTGATAGTATATAATCACCTCTAGTACTCACCAAAGATGTAAATAATACCTAGTATGTGATTACAAAAATTTGTGAACAAATATACCTTAGTTTATCTTGATATCAGTTGTGCTTTTTGTGTCATGGTCAACGCCCCGCATCGGAAAATCACAAAAAACCTATACAGATGTCAATATAATAAGATTGTACAATAAGTAAGGTATATATCTATTTTGCCAAAACTAAGGTCCCAGAAGATATAAAGGGTTAACTTGTAGTTTAAATGACATAATACTAAAGACTTTCAACTAACTTCAATGAATCCAACTAAGAGTTTATAAGACTTTAGAATAAAATCTTTTTGGAAGTAGTAATTGCTGTAATTTACTTTGGGAACAAACTGTTTCGAACATTGCATAATGGGTCAGTACAAGGCAAACGCTAGAGACTTAGTAAAAATTAATTGGTTTTGTTTCGGATGCGATGGTGTTGCTGTTAATAACCTGCTGCCGCTAGATCTAAATGATGAATTGGCCAATTCATTTAGTACGTATTAAATTATTAGAGAAGGTTTTTACACAAAAAAGTTATATTTTTTAAAGTCAATCGTGAAAAGGCAAAATAATTCAGTACTATAATCTTAGGTGTGTGTCTATTTTGTTTTATTTTTTGTATCTTTTCATTCTTCTTACAAAATAGGTAGGTAAAATAGGTTCTTCTTAATTTCTTATAAACATATTAAAATTACCTATATTTAGGCTTCATTGAGTATTTATATTAGCTGACTCACGCAACTACATCTGTGTCTTCTATTGTCCATTGCGTGATGTTGTAGTTGCAAGTTGTAGTTAGAGCTTACCTACCTTAAAATATAGACATTTACTGTCGCGGATTATTTAGAACTTTTAAAGGGGATCAATTAGTTCGTACATTGTTTTTGTGAAACTTTAACCGCCTACGCAGTGCACGCAAGAAAACTTTCAAAAGGAATAATTTTCCCCCGTTTTTCATACATATTTTATTGATACTTCGTTCCTTTTGTCGTAGCCTGATGATTTATGGCCTATAGCTTTCCTCAATAACTGTGCTATCTAAAACTAAAATAATTTTTCAAATCGGACCAGTATTTCCTGATATCCAAACAAACTCTACAGCTTTATAGTATTAGTATACATTAAATTATTTATGTGTGCTCTATGCCGGATTACCACTAGTGAAGACAAAAATACTTAACAGAATATAGTTAACAAAACCAATGTTGCAAAGGCGTCTTTAAGCACTTTTCAGTCATGACAATATTATTTCAGTAGACAGAATTCAAAAGAGTATTGCAGACCTGTCCAAATATTTATTTTATTTTACTCATAATACTCAAATATCCATAGGTTTGCTATGCCTTTGCCGCCAGCCTAGCTTACCGACATAAGCCTCTCTTCGTCATGGCAATACACATTGCCCGTTCGTATTTCTCAAGCTTTATTTACAATAGGAGTGCACCATAAATAAATAAAATGCTATTTAAGCTATTCTTGTCCTATGCCTTTGTTTTCCTTTGTATTTATTTCAAATATACGTCTTGTTTTGAGAAAGCAAGAATTATTTTAGACTTGACGGGTCCGTGAACAAACGATATTCCGCGTTGATGTCACGCGCCATTTACTAAATGTAAATATTAATAGCACTCACCAAAGCTTTTCAGTTTCAAATGTTACACTTTCTTAAGAAAATCCTTTTTGTATATTATTTTCAAAATATACAATATATTATTACTGTTGTCCTGAAATACAGGCTGTGAGCCTAGCTAAGGCACCAGTCTGCCTCTGTATAAATATATATGCTGTATTTTGTAAAAATGTAGTGTCGCGAGAAAACAAGATTTTATTTATTATACTTAAAAATCATGTGTCCGTGAAAATAATGATGTTCTTACCTGACTGAAATTACACGGTTCTGATTTATTTTTAATTGTTTTATTTGGCTTTTTAAGCGATGATTAAAAGACAAGAAGACAAGAAAAGTATATAAGAAGACAAGAAAAGTATATTCGATATCTGAAAGGTATACTTTTCTCTACTAAACAGAAAAATATTAGTATTCAAGTGTTTTCCAATAAGCTATTCATTCATTCATTAAATTCAAGCTAATAAGCTCACCCATGTTCAAACTTTACATAGATTTGCTTTAGCCAAAAATGCGTTATTTTAATACAATAATAAAACTGTCTTTTTGTTATAGTAACTTATTTGGCCGTGGCAGTGACATATTAGACACTGTAGCTATATATACATATAATAAAATCCATATGACATAATTTATCGACACACTTATTCTGTGTCGGAAAACTATGCCGCGATATGGATTATATTATCCTTACGCAGTATATCTCTCCCATCGTTGTTTTAGTATTCGGTTTGGGAAATATTATCTGCTTCTTTGTCTTTTGATTTATGTGGTGTACAAGCAATAAGTCTTTATTCGTGGGAACTGGAATAGCTGTGACGGTTTTTGTGAGTGTCGGTAGATAGTTGATTAGTTTTCATAAAGTAAAAAGAATAGGTATGCGTCCAGACCTAACATTTTGTATTGATTAATATAGAATAAATCATTTTGGCAAACGTAGTATAGGGATTCATAGCACAATGTACCAACGACTTGAAGAAAGTGGCAAAGGATGAATGCAAATAGGTAGTAGTCAAGCAGGTAGTAGAGCCACGCTGATTTCAGCACGAACGGGCTGGCTCGACCGGGGCGGTACTACCCTCGCACAGAAAATCAACGTAAAATGACAGCGGCAGCGTTCGTGCTTATGCTTTCCATCAGGCAGAGTAGAGTCATTGGCGACCCATACATAAAAAAAATAGCTCAAGACAGTTGGCGCTCTTTGGAGGAGGTCTTCGTTCCGCAGTGAACGGCGATAGACTAATGACTTGGATAGTCGTGATCACTTTTTGTATTTCGTGATCACGTTTTTCAAAAAATAGGTTATATTTATTTATCGATGATGCCATCAAACGAAAGTCGTACAGGTATCGTAACTTTCTCAATAATTTTATCGTAAATAAGTCCCACCGTGCAACAAAAACTATGTAAATATCGTACAATTTTTAAGTGAATTTCCTGAAATCTTGCTCTATAAAACGTGTGGAGTATATTTTGTTTTTGTACCGTAGTTGGTGGGAAATCCATTCGGATTTCCGGCTCCTCTGGAACTCAAGAGGAAGGAGTAAGTGGTTTTTCCACTAAAAACACCCCGATGGCCTCAGGCGACCTGCTCTGAGGAGGACTTAGAACATATTATTTCAGTTCCCTCCCCGGAGCGACGTTTTGCCAGGCTCAATCCTGGAGGAAACCACAAAGGCACGTATACTCTACAAGTGCCTCTAGTCGGGTAGTCGGTTTTGTTTCGGATACTATGGTGTTTCTGTGAATAGCCTGTTGCTGCTGCAAGATCTAATTAATGAACTTGCCAATTTACTTAGCACGTATTTTTTTTATTATATAATCAATTATATAAAAGGCAAACTTCCCCTGTATTTATAAGCTAGAGACACTTTTACTCCACACAAATACAGGAAAAGTCAATTTTACACAATGTCTGGCTATGCGCTTGTCTCTCTCGAGTGAACATATTACTGACCTGACTGCTCGTTTTCTAAAACAACAATATTAGCTTTTTCTGAAGGTCAGCGTCAACAACTTATCCTTTAAGTATTTCCGCAAAACCTGACTGCCTTTGGAACCAATAGACGACTTTATTGGAAAGTACGTCACGTCGCTGGCAGGTACTACACTTATGCACGGCTGACTTCTATTGAGAACGAAACATATCAGATTATTTACGTTCTCCAAATAAAACCTTTGTTGGATATTTTTTACCATTTGATCTTTATATATCTTTGCTATTCCAAATGTGAGTGAGTTTTTTTCTCACACCATAGGCGCTCTATCGATCTACCTTAAATGTTGCTTACATACTTAGAGATAAATATAGATGCAGAGAAATATATAAGATACCTTTATCCTAAAAATATATTGCTTTTGAAGACGTGTTGAAGATATAGCTAACGTGTAATATGCACTTCCAATTTATACCTCACCGATTCATCCTCTTAGTATCGTGCCATGAATAATCTTATTAAACAAACATATTATTTCAGCCGTGGGAGAGCCACGCTTCGGCAAGAATGGGCCGACTCGACCGGAGTGATAACACGGCCTCACAGAAATCTGGTGTGAAATAGCGCTTGCGCTGTGTTTCACCGAGTGAGTGAGGGTACCGTAGGCCCATACCCCAACCCCTCCCCACATCCCTTTCACCATCCCCCAAAAGTCGGCAACGCACTTGTGACGCCTCTGGTGTTGCGGGTGTCCATGGGCAGCGGTAATTGCTTGCAAGTTTTTTTTTTTATGTTAGGCCCTGCTAAAATGACTCTACTCTGCCTGATGGAAAGCATAAGCAGAATCCAAGAGTGGCGGTCACTAAACTCATTGTGAATGCAGACAATGCAGCATGGTGACCCACGCCATGGCGGGCTAGTGATGCTTCTGCATCATTGGGCCTCCGGTCTCGCACTCACCAACGAAACACGACAGCACGATCGCTGTCATTTTACGTTGATTTTCTGTGCGAGGGTAGTACCGCCCCGGTCGAGCCGGGCCGTACGTGCTAAAATCAGCGTGACTCTACTACCTACGTCTGCTCGTTTGCACCCTATATCATAAAAAAATTAAAAATATATATTTTATGTTTTACTCAATAAAGCTACATCTAAAGAGGTCTATAATAGTACATTATGATATAAGTGCGGTAAGTTGAAAATTACAACCGAGGCGATATTGCTAACCCGAGCCGCAGGCGAGGACTACAAGAAAGCTGAGGCTGTAATTATTAAAGCGCACGTATGTCATACGGCGTATTATTACATATTTGCGAGGGAATAAATAAAAGTATGACTTTCTTCATCGAATAAATCTTTAATTACTTGTTAAAGCAGTTATAAAAATTTGAACAATCTGTAAAATTGATTATTACGTTGCCAGTTGGCATTTTGAAGCTTGTCAAGTTATTATTATTAATTAAAATTTCACCAATCTCTCTCTCACTCTCTTGAGTGAAAGTAGGAGAAACGAGACCACAGAGTTCAGCAGTCGGCGGCAGCGGCGGAGGCGGCTGCGAAACTCTGTGGTCTCGTTTTTCCTACTTTCACTAATAAAATGTTGACCACTTTTCTTACATAAAAACTCTTTGCTAATATTTAAAAGAGTATTGTTCGAGCATCTTGATAAACCGTGACCGTACTTTATTAAAAAAAAACGTGCGTTTTACATTACAATAACGCACAAGTACGTAATGAGATACATTACGATATTGAAATTGGTGAAATAAGAGACCCTTTACGAGCAAATATGTTAGAAATAAAATTAAACATATCCAGTGAATGCTAAGTGCAAGGGCCCGGGATATCAGATTGAGTCTGCCTGTGAATGATAAATCAGACTAGTACAGGGTTACAGAAAAGTAGAATAAAGCACCTAAAGGTTCAGGGTTGAAGAGACATTCACTTATTAGTCATGATAGAGAATGCCCATGGCAGTAAATCCGCCTTTGTGCAACACACGCATTAAGTTTAAATAAATAATTTTACTAGTTTTACCCTGTCACGTTTGAAAGAGAGAGACAATGCTCACTGTGAGACGTAGTACTTCAAATTAATGAGAAATAAGGAACATAACTGATGCACAAAACAGAAAAAATAACAACAACAATCTTTTAAGCGGGCACAAACGAAGTAAGTATTGATATATAATTCTGTCAGATTTTGAGCTCGGTCTGTATAGAAAGAACTCTTCGAGAATTTAAGAGTAAAGTGTAAACACGCGGAAATTCTGTACTAGAATTTAAAGCCGACAAGCGTCGTGTTTATTTATTGATGACCCCACTCTCTCACTGAGATCGCTTCTAATATTTACACGAGTACCGAGTTACCGTCCGCCCGTAATTAAACCACTTTTATTACTCTTTACGTGACAAACCTAAGTCGGAGTACTGTGTCTGCGTTTGTTTACAAATGTCTAGACAGTAGTTCTAGATTTAGATTGGTGTGTACTTCATAATAAAACAAGACCAGTTGATTTATGTTTGATGTGTGACCTTTATTATCGTAATAAAAGCTTCAAGCTTCATTTGTCATGAGTAGATAAGTTAAATAAGGATTTGAGAGGACAGATTTGAGATAAGTGGGTTCAATCAAATGCTATTAAAACACATTAATTATATTTTAATCTAATTTCCACTTACACGCACGATTTTTCAAAGGTTTATAACTGGCTTGAGTAGATCAAACTGAACGCTTTTATTGTTAGCCTCATGTTTTGTTCTCAAATTGATTTGCAGTCGGAGCAATGTGTTATACAAAGTTTTGCTATACTTGTCACAAAGTACTAGCCGCCTAACTGATTGTCAACTGTCCTTAGGACTGTAATAATTTTGACTGAGCAAACAGAAGGTAATAAATAAAAATGAATCGCCAAATGTGTTGCTTAGCGCAAATACCTCACCCAATATTTCTGAGTTACAGATAGGGAATCAGCCCCCCTAGCCTAGGAACGCTTCAATTCTCGTGTGTCATTGGCTAATCTTAGACAAAGTATTAGCCAATGACACACAAGAACTTAGGCGTTAACGATTGCAGAAAGAAAAACGCTTGCAACTTGGCTAGGGGGACTGGATAGATATTGCAGCCACTTGGAAAAGAGACAGGTACCAATATGTTCGTTCTGTGATTGCAAAGACCACTAAGGTAGAGTCTACTGTATTGAGTAACCTGCAGCATGGTCTTCAGTCTCGATCCATTAACTTTGTTGCATCGCAGTTTTCAAATGTCATTTCAATTATATTCCACTTAGGTTAGTTTTAGTTCATCTACCTTACTGAGCAATAACTTATATGTTATCTGAATGTCACATCATGTGTTAATAATACTATATTGTAACACCATACAAAAGAATATTGACAAAGATAGTTAATGTTCAATGGAAAATACCAGACGACAAATAATATATTTTATTATGGAGAAAAGTACCTACCTAGTAACTTTGTGCGTCATTTCTTTTTATATATGTTTTGGACTAGATAATGTATTCTTTAAGGTACATATTCCAATAGAAATTTTCTACATCGTCTATACCTATATATTCTCTGAGTGGAAATTTATATATGGCGGTAATCTATTGCGAAGAAAGGTATCCTTAGGGACACTCACAATTAGATTTGGTCCCACCCGTGATAATATTCGTGACTGATTAAGATGAAATAAATGATGAAAAGGATTGTAATTATAAAGGTAACTAGTATATGCATACTCGCCAAAGTTTCACACGTGTTTCTATATATTTTTATTTTTGTAGCGCAAACTTATGGGGAAATTAAATGATTTTCTGAAACTGGCTGATTCTGCAAGAGATTGTCAGATTATTTGTTACATATTTGGTGTTGAGTTTTTCAGACGTATTCATTTTGAAATTTTTATGTAGAAATTATTTTATGAGAAAGATATTATAAAAAAAAGTCTAATGCAATTCTTGGCCTTGTTTAAGGTTACAAACCGAGAATTTATTGAGGCATCAAACAAATATCTCTGTCATGGTTTTTTCACACAAACTATTTTATAAAATTATGTAATAATTTCCTTTGTCTTCTTGATTCTCGTCACTAGTTTCATGGCATCCCTGGTCAACAAGTAGCGTGCACTTTAGAATATGGTGTGTGAACCTTCTTGTTAATGTTTTTGTAATATTCGTAAAACTATAATAGAAAACTAAATATAAAAGTCCAGTATTACTTGTATGTATAATGCACATAATGATTTAACTGCAATTTGTCACCTTCATCGAACATTTAGGCGTATGTTGGTCGGTGCCAACGCCAATGGCCAACGCCAGCACTCATTATGTGATCTCATTCTCGTTGTTTCACATCACCACATCAACAGCTTTTAACAGTGCACTACTGGACATAGGCCATCAACAGCGTTTAGTATTCCACTGTTGGACATAGACCTCTCCCTAAAAAGGTGGCTGACTACCTCTTATTACAGTACTAGCTGACCCACGCAACCTCGTTTGCGTCACCTATTACCCGTAGCGATAATTTTCCCCCGTTTTTGAAACATTCTTCATTGGTGTTCCGCCTCTATTAGTCTTAGCGTGATGATATACAGCCTAATAGCCTTTCTCGATGAATGGGCTATCTAACACTGAAATAATTTTTCAAATCGGACCAGCGGTTCCTGAGATTAGCACGTTCAAACAAACAAACAAACTCTGCAGCTTTATAATTTAAATAAATAATTATCTTTTAAATAATTCACTGCATATTATCAAGTTTCAATATTTTCTTATTGTTTTGTGTAGAGAACTCAGTTGTTTAGAAGGTTACAGTACCCGGCAGGGAGTTGGTGAAATATTCAAAGCGGCCTGTACTGTTTTATTCATGTTAGCCACCATCTGTTGTCTCGCTTTGTTACCTCTGCCTGTACGAGCATAAATTATGTTCATTTCGTAGGTCGCTTGGGTCATTCGATTCTTTCGAGTTTTAACACGAATCTAACAATATCTAAAGCGCCAAATTCTATCAAGCTGTTTAGGCTACTGAGAGTGCCGAAGAAATACACATTGTCATGATAATACGTGCAATCGAAAAACAAAACCCTTTGTCTTGCGCAGCCTGGTGGGCAGCCGCCTTACCGACTGAACCTTTACTTTTTTTGAAGTCAATAAAAAGGTAATTTAACAAAGCATTTATTTTCTTTAGCAAGAGCAAGTCCAATCAAGAAATGATTACGTGAATTGTACCGCATTAGAATTTTGCTCAAGTAGACATACAGCAGCAGCTGAAATCCATTTTAATAAACAGCAACAATATATCGCCAAAAATACGTGTTAAACGTGTTGTCTCTAATTTATACCGTAAGGTTGTGGAGACTAGGAAGTAGGAAAATGTAATCACAATTACACAATACAAAAATTGGTTAATATCAATAATTTATTTACATTGATAGGTACTATTTAGACAACAATTTTCATTTTTTTCTATTTGCAAATTTTACTAATGAGAATATTTTAACTAAAATCTATGTTTACAATGTGATTAATTTTTTGCATGTTTCGTTTTTGATTTGTTTGCTTGAAGTTTTTGTGTTACCACACTTATTGCTTTAAACCGAAATGCTAAATCATTGTGGACACTCCCTTTTGTAATACCAACCACTCTGACAATTAATGAAGAATAAGTAAAAGGTATATACGGAATCTTTTCGAAATTTAACGGCATATTTGAAATACCAGTAGTACCCTGAAAAAGATATTTGAATATTAAAATCATTTATCTATTGTAAAGGGGAAATAAAATGAAAAATATCAAAAATGCATTGTGGGTTAATTAACAGTGTAGGTTAATTTCGATTTCGGCTTCTTTTAACTCCAGTCTTTATACAGCTTAAAAAATATCTTGCACTGAGGGCCGCCGTTTTCTTAAGAAAGTATGTATATGGAAATAAAAGGATTTTGGTCACTGAACCTGTAACCGTTAAAGCTCACGCATTGAATTTCTTTCAAATTATTAAATAAAATAAAAAGAAAAATAAAAGATAATAATATCTCTGACAGGTGTGTTTAGTTCAAAGCACACTTGTTGACGCTTCTGAAGTGAGAGTGCGCAAGCAACAAAGCTTTAAAGTTAAGTAGGATGATTATTATAAGTATTACTTACGGCAGGGATTGGGCATTTCATGTTTTTAGGTAGGTAGTCCGAAAATATATTAATGCCATGTTGATTATTACTCAAAAAATCGCAAAAGGAAAATACGAATTTTAACGGTGTCAAAACATAACGGCCTGCTATTATTTCATATAAAGTGAAATCGATCTGTAAGGGCGAAGTTAAAAAATTGAAACATAAAAGAGGATGTAACTCACTCCAGTTTAGTGAAAATATTTAGTTGTAAAACTATCTCATTTCACTGGGTTCATTGTCCTATTGATCTTCGTGTAATCTATTTATATATATAAAAGAGTTAGGTGACTGACTGACTAACAGACAGACTGACTGACTGACATACCCAGAGATCAACGCACAGCCCAAACCGCTAAAGCTACAATCCTGAAATTTTGCATGTAGGTTCTTTATATAACGTAAGTGAGCGCTAGGAGAGGAATTTTTGAAATTCCACCCCTAAGGGGGTAAATCAGGGGATGAAAGTCTGCGTGAGCGAAGCCGCGTGCAAAAGCTAATATAGACATAAAACAAAACTGCTAATGATGTAGTATTTCTGTTTACTACACCTAATTAGGCTCTGGTATGTTAGTAAATGATATTTAAATACCTATATCTTAAAGGAGTTGTTATATCAGAACATTATCAACATCAATAGCTTTTAATAGCCCTCTATAATAGGTATTGATTACAAAGGACATTTTGGCATTATAATTTTAGCAAATTTTTTGATATTTGTCTCGCCCAGGACGGAAATGAGTGGTAAATGCAAATATATATGGATCATATTCTACTAAAAATTGTAATTTTGGGCTTGTTGGTACCTGACTGGTGAGCCGGAGATCATCTTTCTATTCCCACCTACCTATTGCTATACTATAAAAGAATACTAGGATATACCAGGAAATTGTTATGGGTCTGAACAATTTATCTATAATTAATATATTCAAAGCCTTAGCCTAAAATATGGATCTACTTAAGAATGATAAACACTAATGCATTTCACTTATGATAAACCAGTTTTTTGAAAATGTTGAAAGAAATAAGTTAACAATAGTAGTAATAAATTAGTAATGGTTTATGTCAGGTTAAATTATTTTAATTAATTTTAATATTTTCTTGACCCATCCTTTGCTATTACAACATCAGAAACTCCTCATATAACAGGCTCTTTGAAGTAGTCAACTAAGTAGGTAATTAACTTCAAAGAAATTATAAAACCTCATGGTTAATTAATACTAACCTTTAAATTGTTTCCAATTGGAACAGCTAAGTCAGTATAAAGATTAAGGATGTATGGATGGTTGCGACGGGATCTTTTTACTGTTAAGTTGTACGTTTTAAAATATTTAGTGTTGTAGTATTCCATCTCAAACTTCTCAAAAACCACATCCATCATCTAAAATATCAAATTAGATATATTCTCGTTGTTTTGAAAGAAGACCAATAAAATAATGGATCGCATACAAAAAGGTGTGAAGTACTCGTAGATGAAAATTATTAAGTATATTAAAATAGTATATACTGTTTTGGTAGATATTAACTGCGACAGTTCCTGTCTAAATTTCGCCATTGAGCCATTTTCTGTCTTGCCTGTAAACTTCTATGATTTCATGTATAGGGATAAACACTCCGATAGGGATAAACAACTTTTAAATATTTAATTTTACATACAGTTTCAATATTATAGTATACCTTTTCCTATGTACCAAATTTGTGGTGATTCATTTAACTACTCTAAGCAATACACAATAGACGAATGAAAAACTTAATACATCTTTGCATCTAATGTATAACATATTTCTGAGATATACAAAGTAGAAGTTACAAATCGGTTTATGAATAAAAAATATTCAAAAGCTTTTGTTGCTGACCGTCTGAGCATAAGACAAATAGTTGACTCACCGATACAAAAACCGAAAGACACAATACTATAAATATTTTATTTAACATTTTGCTGTTTGTTCTAGAATGAACTGTAATATTTTCTGAAAGAGTATATTTGTGACAGACACTGAATAATGACTGAATTGAATAAAATATCGGTGTTTGAAATTAATAGTTATTATAATGTAATCAACATAATTTTAGTGCAATGACATGTCGAGTACATTGTTTGATAAGATCTTTTAAATAATCACTTCTGCAATGAATTCGCTCATCAAAAATACAGATTACTTTTACATTAACACTTGCCACACTTTTTACCCGACTACGGCAAAGCCAAAGGAGGGTTATGATTTTGACAGGCTATGTATGTATATGTGTATGTATGTATGTATGTATGTTCATTTGTTCCCTCATAGCTCCTTAACTACTTATTAGAACTGGACGAATTAGGTATCGTTAGAAGCGTCCTGATCGTCTGCTGGTTATAGGCTATATGACGTGTCACTGAATCTAATGTGGCGCCCTCTAGCCGACATAAACTACTGTATTAAAAAAATAATTTGAGAAAAATATACCGTGTTTGGTATCATTAATAATAATAATAATAACTTTATTAAAAACAGAAAGATTGTAGCATAAGAATTTAAAACATTGTCAATTTTACATTCATTTGCACATAGCATCGATACAATCTTGTGGGTGAAGTTCTGTCACCCTTGGTAGGTTAGGTAGCAACCTGTGGTAAGGGATAACAGTTCCTTTCCCTCTGGGTATACAATAAAATGGATTGCTAGTTATATTGTTTAGTGATATTTAAATAGCAATTCAGCGCGCGCGTGTGTGTGTGCGTGCGTGTGATGTGTGTGTGGTGTGTGTGGGTGTGTGGTGTGTGTGGGTGTATGTGTGTACATGTGTGTGTGTGTTTGCGTAACATGATTAAACAAATGTGTTGTTATGTACCTATTATTGTAAAAAAAGCTCAGTTTCTTCATACGTGTTATTTTGGAGGTACGAGCGTACCACCTTCTTGCATATAAACTGTGACAAACCATATGTTGGGCAAATTGAGTTTATTTTGTTATATATAAAGGGTCCCAAAAAGTAAAAAGACCGTTTGGTAAAGGAAGCTCGGGGTTTTGGAATCACGCAGATTTTGTCGTTTCGACGTTTTGTAATTGTTATATAGGGAGTGATTGTATGTTGAAGGAGGGTTGTATGGAGAATATACAGCTGTCGCACGTTCAGAAGGTTACATTTAGCATATAGTATGGTTGTTGAGAACATTATAGGGCGAAAAGTTGCCACTTTTAAAATAGCTCTGTGTGCTACTTCAAGAGGTTTCATTATAGTTTTCGCCGCACCACCCCAGCAGGTAATACAATAAGTAACAATGGGTAAGCACAAGGCATAGTATACTCTACGAATAACTGATTGATTTGTGATATGCCGCAAAGTTTTAAATACGTAAATAAGTTTACGTACTCGGCCTACAAGTGTATTGATATGCAGTTTAAAATTCAGATATTGGTCAAGGATCACGCCTAGATATTTAATGTGATCAGTGGATAATAACGGTGGACAGTCACATATTAGCTGCGATGACACACTACAAGAGTGCGCTTTAAGGGTTAAAGGAGATGGGGGTTGGGATTTTGAACTAATGGAGAAAGTGATGTACTTGGTTTTAGAAGAATTTAGCGTCAACATGTGTGATTGGAGCCATATAGAAGCTGCATTTAAACCAAATTGTGCCCTATGTTCCAGTTCTGTCCACGTGTCTGCAACAAAAGTCAAAACGGTATCATCCGCGTAACACACAGTTTTAGTGTTTGGAATTTTTAGCTCACAGAGGTCATTTATAAACACGAGGAACAGTGTGGGACCGAGTATGCTACCCTGCGGCACGCCGTAGTGTATCGGTAGTTCGTCGCTAGTGTGATTATCAATTTTAACAACTTGTGAACGATTCGTTAAGAAGCTTCGAAATAGAGTAAGTTGTTTCCCCCTGACACCCACCTGTTCAAGTTTGAGTAAGAGTGTAGCAACGGGAACGGTGTCGAACGCCTTTGCGAGATCCAAAAATATTGTTAAAACCTTTTTGTTTTCATTTAAATTTTGAATTATAAAGTTTGTCACTTCGTGAATAGCGTCACAAGTCGATTTCTTTTGACGGAATCCATATTGATGTGGTGATATCAACTTAAAATGATCTAGGTAGTCAACGAGTCTTTGATTGATTAGCCTTTCCAATACCTTAGATAATGCACACAAAACCGCAATCGGGCGGTAATTGTTCGATTTACTCCCGTCACCACCCTTGAAGATCGGATGGATTATAGCCCTTTTAAAAGCATTAGGAAAGACAGCAGTGTCAAAACAGAGATTAAATAGATGACTAAGAATGGGTGCCAGGGATGCAGAATATCTCTTTAATAAAGAAGATGATATACCATCCCATCCAGCAGCAGCATTAGTCCGTAACGAGTTTATAATAGATGTTATTTCGCCAGGGTCTGTGTGATTTAAAACAAAAGATGAGCGGGGTGGGAGATTCATAGAGGGATTATTAGTAATTATTTGTTCTTGTGATATATTATTTATTATGTTATCTGCAAGATTTTTCCCGATATTAACAAAAAAGTTATTAGCATCGTTACATGCTTGAGTGGGTGAGGAAGAAGACTCAAGAAGAGAATGCGATGAATTCTTTGGTTTTGTGGTATTGGTTACTTTCTTTATAGTATCCCATAGCAACTTTGGATTATTAGTAACTTTGTTTAGTTGTTTTGCATCATATTGCCTCTTTGTTATTTTCAGGAGTTTTGTACAGAAGTTTCTATATCGCTTGTAGGTAATATTTAACACTTCATTGGTCGGAGATTGCTTTGATTTTTTATATAGCACGTCCCTGTTTTGTATGCACCGCAGTAGACCGGGAGTAATCCACGGTTTCAGGATTTTTTTATTCGAAGATACTCTCCTAAAAGTCATACTATTGTTAATGGCCGTCGCTAACAGATCCACAATGTTATCTGCTACTGTATTTGAGTCTTCTATGGAGTTTAAGGGATCAAAGTCAATCTGAGACATATTTTTGTCCAAAGACTCGTAGTCGACCTTCCTAATAGTGTGGGTAGGGTAATTTCGAACAGTTTGATAACCTATACAGGCTAAGGTAGAGTAATGATCAGTAACTGTTGATTCATAAACAAATAAAAGAGCTGGGCACTTTGTTCTTAAAATAATGTGATCCAAGCAGTTGTTACCTCGAGTCGGGAGATTATGACCCGGGAGAAACCCATGGAAAGCTAAGGAATTTAGGTATTCATTTGAACGTAAATCAGGTGTATTATCCTTAATGTCAATATTTATATCACCAGTAATGACTACAGATTTAAAGTTAGACAGTGATTGTAGTAGATTGTTAAGGACTTGTATAAAATTTTTGGTGTTATCACTTGAAGGTGAGCGATAAATACAGAGTATGGCTATATCGGAACACAGTTTTATGATAATTCCTGTAGCGGTTTGATTAAGATCAAGTTCTTCGATTTTAGCTGATAGTTCCGACTTAGCATAGACCACCACGCCGTCAGATTGGTTTATATGGTTATTTGTCTTAAAAACAGTATATTTGTCTAACATCGGAATATTGGTATTGCTAGAACAAGGTAACCAACATTCGGTTAAAACTATTAAGTCACAATCAAAAGAGATACGGTCCATAAAAGATTGTAAACTTAAGAAATTGCGGTTTATTGATCGAATATTTTGAGAAAATATTTTTAGGTATTTTTCAGGTTGGTATAAGAGGGTTGCAGTTTGTTCTGGGATACATGCGTGAACCTCTGTTGCCGAATGTAGATCAATACTGTCAGTCAAATCATTAATATTATTAATAATTTTTACAGCAAAGTATTATCAACTAAAAGGGCTGAAGCAAATTTGGTAGTGCCTTCAATAAAATAAGATACAATATTGTAGCAGTCAAATATTGTAGTTGTTAAATTAAGGAAATGTGATGAAATGAATATTTTTATGTAGATAATTTTTGATAGGTAGTTCGACTTTATATGTTTGTTACTCGTAATAGAATATTTTGCTGTGATAAATATTTCGATTGCGAAAATATAGTAATTAGTGCGTAAAGTGTGAGTATAGTTCTGATATATGTGTAGAAGGAGTGTGTGTGCATTTAGTGTATATGTGTGTGTACTTATTCTAAGTAATTCTGGTGGAGTTTTAAATTGTAAAAAATTGTAAAAGTATTTATATTTAGCTAGTCATGCTTTGCTTGCCTTAGGCAGTTGGTTTAGCTGCTGTTCATGTTTAACGATGATAGTCTGGCAACTGGGGTCCTTTTTAAGCATGATTCTTCCGTTAGAAGTCCAGCAGAAGTTGAATTGATTTGATTTGGCATAGCCCCTTGCTAGATAGAACAGTCTTTTGGCGTTTGGGGTCAATTGCTCTGTAATATAAATTGGTGATTGATGTGCAGCTTTAATATCCAGGTGCGAAGTATTTACTTTTCTATCAGGATTTTGTTTATTATACTGCTTGACAGCCGCCAGAAACTTAGTCTTTAAAAAAGTATTGGAGAACTCGACTGTTACGTTCGAAGTTGGGTTTTCTTTTTTTGAGGGTTGTCTAGCTATATCACGAATGTGCGCGGAGTCTATTTCCATGTTTAACTGCTTTGACAGGTGTATAATCGTATTATATAACATAGGTTTAGTTTCAGCCACTCTTTTGGGTAGATTACGCAATTCCACAGAAGTTTTGACTAGATTCCGGTCATGGGTTTCCAGTTGATCCTCTAGCATAGTTATTTTAATTGCCATTCTGTTCCGTTCTTTTTCCAAGCCTGAAATCTTGATCTCAAGAGACGATAATTTGTCCGACACAAATGACAGAGACTTTTCAAGTTCATTATTGGTGTTCTTTATGTCAACATAGTGGCTTTTAATCTCCTTAAAATGTTCTTCCAATGTATCAAGTCGAGACTTTTGGGTACACATTAGTTCTTTAATCAACTCTCTAATCTCAATTTTAAAACCATCGAATTCATTACTGACGGTATCAGTAGTTAAACATTTGCGTTTAGCTCGTTGAGTGACGTTTAACAATAAAGTATCGTCTGCGCAGAGGTTTTGAATATCCGACTCAGATTTAGAAGGTGCACCTGGCTTCGGCGGCGTTCTGTGTTGTTGTCTTGGCATCGTGAGTTACAGTTCCAAAGCATCATTGGAAAGGGCGTACATTTCAAAAATATAATTATATATTGTTAGGATTAGGTCTTTACCTATGAAATTGCCGTTCTTCAGTACTCGTCATTTCAAATAAAAAAAAGTTTGTAATGGCTCTGTATTCTAAATTCAAATTAATTTTGTTTTAAAACCATGACATTCTATTTACAAACTCAGTCTTTTGTTTTCTGATTAGCGTTGTATTTTCATTACATTTGAACATTTTTCGTCATAATGGATACTTTAAAAATTCGTGTAATTATGGAATATGAGTTCCGTAGCGGCACCAACGCGACACAAACGGCACGTAACATCAAAAACGTTTACGGAGAGAACTGTACAAACGAACGCACAACCCGTTATTGGTTTTCCCGGTTCCGTTCTGGAAATTTTGACTTGAATAATGAAGCTAGTGGTCATCCGGAGACTTTGGTTAACAATAATGAATTAAAGGCGATTGAAGCTGACGAAGCTCAATCTACAGCTGAGTTAGCAGCAGCTTTTAATGTAAGCATCAAAAGAATATTGATCCATTTGCGATAAATTGGCAAGGTAAAAAGCTTGATAGATGGGTGCCCCACGACCTTAACGATCGCCAGCGCTGCTCAACAGGCAACGAAATGAAGGAATTTTGAAACGAATTCTTACGTGCGACGAAATATGGATTCTGTTCGACAATCGAAAGCGCTCAGCAAGTTGGTTAGACCCTGGTTCAGCACCAAAGCAATGCCCTAAACCAAAAATGACCCCTAAAAAGGTGATGGTCACTGTTTGGTGGTCTAGTGCGAGTGCGATTCACCACAGCTTTTTACAAAACGGCATGAGCATTAATGCAGATGTGTACTGTGAAGAATTGGAGAGAATTATGGAGAAGCTTGCACATCTGCAACCAGCTTTGGTCAATCGGTCGTCCCCACTGCTCCTTCACGACATCGCGCGAACTCCATACTGCGCAACAGACAGTCTCCAAGCTGCAAGAGCTGGGGTTGGAAGCTCTCCCTCATCCGCCATACTCACCAGACCTTACTACCTACCGACTATTACGTTTTCCAAAATTTAGACAACTTTTTAGTGGGTAAAGAATTCAATTCCCGAGAGGCAGTACAAAATGCCTTTGAAGAGTTTGTTGCCTCCCGTCCAGCTGATTTTTACAAGAAGGGCATCAAAAAAAATGCCAATGCGTTGGCAAAGATGCGTCGATTGCAAGGGTGATTACTTCAAATAACAGAAATAAAAAGTTTAAAAAAATAAGTACTTTCACTTATTGCATACAAAACGGCAATTTCATAGGTAAAGACCTATTATTTTCTCGTGACTGTCCGTATTTATTCGATAATTGTGATATTTCTATGATACCTATTTAAAATATAGAGGCACCAAAACATTTTAAATAAAAAAAAGTAAAAACTAAAACCCAACTACGACAAAAAACGACGCTGAAAAAGTATGAAACAAGTTTCAAAAGCCGTAGTCACGCGTTGTTAATGCGTTATGGTACATTTCTATGTAACGCGTGACTACGGCTTTTTTACTATGTAATCCTATTTTTTCAGTTTTACAACAAAAAAGAGAAAGAAATTTGAATTAGGTGAAAATTTTGCCGAATAATGGCAAAATATCATGATATTTTTATTCAACTATAATTAAAATTCGTTCTCAGATTGTGTGGTAGGGATTACTTAAGAATAGTGTCAAAATTTCTATTTATTCTGTAACTGTCGTATCAGACGACTAAAGGAGCAAACTACACTCTAAACGTACCCAAACGAAGGTAGGTAGGAAGGAAGCCACGCTGATTTCAGCACGAACGGGTCAGCTCGACCGGGGCGGTACTACCCTCGCACAGAAAATCAACGTAAAATGACAGCGTTCGTGCTGTCGTGTTTCGTTGGCGAGACCGGAGGCCCAAATAGTCTAGTCAACAAGTTCCATACTTGTTGACTAGACTAAAAGATGCAGAAGCATCACTAGGCCGCCATGGTATGGGTCGCCATGCTGCATTGTTGCATTGTCTGCATTCGCAATGGGTATGGTGACCACAACTCTTGGATTCTGCTCATGCTTTCCATCAGGCAGAGTAGAGTCATTTTGGCGGGCTATACATAAAAAAAAAACGCGTCGTGTCAACGTAGATTATGGAGGCCTAGATCCAGAGAATATTATTAAAGACTAATGATGATATTTAAAATGTAATCTGATCGAAACTTAACTTTGACATACTCAAGCTGTTGTCAACACTCCCCGGTTACGAGTACTATTACCTTGCCCTCGACTAACTTTTCGGTTATGATTACCCTTAAGTAAATACTTCGAGTACTATTGTGCAGCATTCAATTTGGTCTATCATTACAATGTCATAACGGACAATATTATCTACAGATTCAAAGGTTATAGTTTTCTGTATATATCTTATATATAAAACTCTCGTGTCACAATGTTAGTTACCATACTCCTCTGAAACGGCTGGACCGATTTTTATGAAATTTGGTGTGCATATCGGGTAGGTGTGAGAATCGACCACCACCTATTTTTTATACCCCAATATTTTTTATGGCAAAACAACGTTTGCGGGATCAGCTAGTTATATTTGTAAAAAGCTTCCCTATTGCCGTCCACGAGGGCATCGCGAGTGCCCTATGATTTAACGGTAACGGTTACGTACGGCACGCTAATGAGTACTCAGTTTTTGTTTGAATCTAGATTGTGTTGTGATTTATACTGTACTAGTTTTTGCTCGCGGCTCCGCCAGCGTGTATGTTGGTTATCGCGGCAAATAGTAGCCTATGTGTTATTCTGATGTATAAGCTATATTACTGTAAAGTTTCATCCAAATCCGTTCAGTAGTTTTTGCGTAAAACAGTAACAAATATCCATCCATACATCCATCCATCCATCCATACTTACAAACTTTCGCGTTTATAATATTAGTAGGATAGTGGGTTAAGCTTAATTATAACGAAACTAGCTTTTATCCGTGGCTCCGCCTGCGTGTATGTCGGTTATCGCGGTAAATAGTAGCCTATGTTCTTCCTTAAGAATTAAAATATCTACATGCCAAATTTCAATTAAATTGGTACAGTGGTTTAGCCGTGAAAGAGTAACAGTCGGACAGACAGACAGAGTTACTTTCGAATTTATAATATTAGTATGCATAATGGAAATACGTTTGTGAGATCCATAGAACAAAACATGTGATTAATTAAAAATCGAAAGAAATTCCATTGCCAAGTAATTAAACTCAAATAAGCATTTTTAATGTAGCGGTCTGTAATAGGTGCCACAAAATGGTAATACGAACAATGTTCGTTCAATTTATCGGCAGAAGGGTGAAGTCCTAACAGAGGTGGCTCAATTTCAATTATTTTTATAACTTTTTATGTCCTCTTATGAAACTTTTGAAAATACTTTCACACAATTTTTAAAAAGAAATTTATTATAATAGTGACATCATATCTTATCAATAAAAATGCAGATAGTACCTGCACATCTACATATTAAATATTAATACGTAAAGCAAAAACTTTGTGTACCTCTTTTTACGAAAATTAGAGAAGTATGAAATTTGGCACATTTAAGGGCTCCCACATATAACTGCGAATTCGCAACGCATCGCAAATATCTGCGAGCTCACACGAATGCACCCCAAGAACTTCACGCCGCATCGCATCGTATCGCAGTTATGTGTGGGAGCCAGGGTCAGTGCTCTAGTAGTTGACCAATTAAGGCGGATTTTGTTACATAAATGTTTTTATATTAATACCTACTCATGAGTATGTTTTTTACGAATAAATACGAAAAAATTATTCATAGATACTTACACAGTTTTAATTAAATACATATAATCAACTTCTACGCGAGCAAAGCCGCGGGCTACAGCTAGTATATATATATTTATACACATACTCACATACACACACGTATACATATTTACACACAATATAATAGTTATAAATTCAAGATGCTGCAATTCTTTGCAGAAATATAAGAAATATATCTAGATAAAAATTACAACAAAGAAAAACTGAAATCCAATATTCTTTATAAAAGGTAACTCGAAAATAATATAGTGAAGTACTTTTAAGAAACCGGGTCATTCGTTTCTTGATATAATTAAGGCGCCGGCCAGACTAGTATCGGGATCGATATAAAGGTGTGATTTTTTTTGTTTACTTAACGCTCAAAGGGCGGGCTTGAAAGTCGCAAGCATAATTGGCGCCGTACCAAGTTTAAGAACACCCGTGTATTGAACCTGTAAAACTTCAACCACGTATAAGCTGACTTTGAAACGATGCACTAGTAGACAGAGTAATAAAAAACATATCTTTTGTTTATGTATGGGCCTGCCAAAATAACTCTACTCTGCCTGATGGAAAGCAAAAGCAGAATCCGAGAGTGGTGGTCACCATACTGATTGCGAATGCAGACAATGCAACAATGCAGCATGGTGACCCACACCATGGCGGCCTTGTGATGCTTCTGCATCGTTGGGCCTCCGGTCTCGCACTCACCAACGAAACACGACAGCACGAACGCTGTCATTTTACGTTGATCTTCTGTGCGAGGGAAGTACCGCCCGGTCGAGCCGGCCCGTTCGTGCTGAAATCAGCGTGGCTCTACTACGTTTTAAATACGATTATCTGGTTACAAAATACGAATATTTAATATCAAATTACAATTATTTATATCATTTACCTAATGCAAAAATTGTATTTTGACCTCTAAAGGCCAATTCTTTGGTCACAATTCAGTTGAGTAAGGCCAATTCGTCGCTCATATTCTCTTTCACAAAAGGTGTTTTTGTAACAAAGTATTTAACATTCAACGTTGAATGTAAAGTGATTGTATCATATTGTATTGGAAATCTGCTAGTCCATGTTATTACATATTACTACTTAACCATGAAAATGCCTTATGCTCTCTGATATTGTTATACTGATGTTCGTGATGAAACCGATGTTGCTATTGCTAATTAGTAGAAAAAATATTAACTACAGTTATAGGGATATTGTAATAAAAAAACATTATACTGTAGAGCATTCGTACCTGAAAGTTACAATTGCGGTTTGGAAGGGGATTTAGTCTCCGGTAACCTCAATCACTCTGTAAAAAGGTCCGAAACGGTACATTAGATAGGTAGGACGACATTTAGCAAGCATTAGGTAGTACTGCCTCCGAATAGGAGTTCTTTAGGTTTCGAACAAAATTACCATTTAGAAATGCCAAGAACTTGATATGTGTTAATTTTAACCTATCATATTATGTCGCTGGCGTTTATATCGGTTATTGCGGTTATGAGTGGACATATAGATAGACAGAGTTAAAATATTCAAGAAAATATAAAGACATCTAACACACAACGCCACCTTTTTTTTTTGTTGACGGGGTGGAAAATCCCTTCGGATCTCTGGCTTCTCGGTCACTGAGGAGCCAGGTATGTGGTGATTCCACTAAAAACGGTCACAGGCGCCCTGCTCTGAGGAGGACCCGGGCCATATTATTTCAGGCCCCCCCCAGGAACGACGCCGCGTCTATAGAGACTCTATCCTGGGGGAAGCCTATGCTTCCCCCTGCCTGTCAGCCTAACCGTTATATGTTGCGGCCTGACCGCAGTTTTGCGACCAGGCCGCCCCCCTATCGCTGACCGAATCAATTAATCAGCTACCAGAGGTCCCCACTCTCTGGCAGCTTGCGGTCCTGTCAGCAGTCCCGGCGACGACGCCCACGCTCGGGATCGGCCCTCTCCCGATCCCGTTCAGCGGTCTTTTTCTGGAGCATTACAGCCTCACAGAAAGAGACCACTGCTTCCCAGCCCTCCACAAACCTCCAGCATGGCAGCAATGACTGCTGGCGGGGACAGGTCTCGTCCGATTTGGCCAACTAGGACTTCGCGATCAGACGCCCACGCGGGGCAGTCCTCCAGCGTATGCTGGGCGGAGTCCAAGTCAGCTGCGCAGTGGTGGCATTGTGCCGTCTCCTCGCGTCCGATCTTATTCAGATACTCACCGAAGCAACCATGCCCGGTTAGTATCTGCGTCAGTTGGTAGTTGATGCGATCCTCCCTTCTTACCCAAGCTTCGAGGTTAGGCAGAACGGCAGCAACAGCGCGTTAGCGCGCATTTTGTGGCTGTTCTAGCCGTGCGCGCCACTGTGCCAGTGCCTGTCGGTGAGCGTTCCGCCGCATTTCGAGCTCGTCCTGCTCTTCCCCGCTCTCCCCCCGGTGGATGGCACGAGACTGGTCATAGACCTTCACGTCCATATCCGCCAGGATATCAAATGGCGGAAAACGAGAAAGGACTGTCACTGCCTCCGACGAGATGGTGCGATATCCTCGTACGATCCGAATTGCCGCTACCCGCTGCGCTTGGTTGAGCTTGGCTCTGCAGCGGGAGAAGGCCGATAGGCGCTTGGCCCATAAAGGGCCATGGATCGTGTCACCGCACCGTAGAGGCAGCGAACTTCCTCCCGCGGGCCCCCTAGATTAGGCAATAGCCTCTGTAGAGAGCCCGCCACCCCCCGAACTTGGGGGATCATCCGCTCAACACACAACGCCACCTAGTCCTAAACTAAGGGTCGATTTCAGGGTCGTACCAAATGTTCGCATGACAGACAGAGTTATTTTCGAAGTTTTTTTTTCATGGAATAGTGGGCAAACGAACAGACGTATCGCCTGACGGTAAGTGATTACGGCCGCCCATGGACACCCGCAACACCAGAGGCGTCACAAGTGCGTTGCTACCCTTTGGGGGATGGGTGGAAGGGGTTGGGGCCTCCGGTATCCTCACATACTCAGTGAAACACAGAGCAGGCACTGTTTCACACCGGTAATCTGTGAGGCCGTGGTATCACTAAGCCCATGCATGCCGAAGCGTGGCTTTCCCACGATGAAAAGTGACAAAATTGATATAGATTTGAAGAAAGTATTGCACAACTTCGCTTGCATAAGACTGCTGCACCGAAATGCAATGCATACAAATATTTCATGAAATTTCTTTAGTTTCCATTTCTTTTTCTTTATCGTTATATTTTTATTCATACTTATTTTTCATTGATTAATTTTGTTATTGTCTCCACTCTAATTACTTTAAAATACAAACTTTAACATTTTCTGCTTATTCCATACTACCTTTTGCCAGTGGCTCCGCCCGTATGTTTGTCTGTTATCGCAGTAAACAGTAAGTATCTCCATGCCAAATTTCATTGAAATCGGTGCAACGGTTTGGCCGTGAAAGCGTGACAGACAGACAGACAGAGTTACTTCCGCATTTATAATATAAGTATGGATATCTGAGATTATGGATTTAGTACCTACTTTGTCTTTGCACCTACCGTATCATACTTCTACATCACCTGAAGGTTGACTGGGAGATAATGCCTTATGGCATTAAGTCCGCCTTTGTACGTCATATGCAATAAGTTTCAAATAAATAAATAAATAACTACATAAAAGACAGGATATAACAAGTTGTAGAGGTAAAACCATACCGTTAGAATGTCATTACTAACTTAATTTTGCGGAACAAAGAAGTCGAATTGAAAAGTTTTCTACTTATTCCTGCTATCCAAGTCTTGTTACATATTTACTTTACGGAGATCTTACTTTGTACCTAATTGTTATATAGTTCATGTAGTTTATTTTCATTATCGTTTATGTGAGGAAAAGATAAAGGTTTAGGAAAAATAGTTGGTAGAAGGTAATGTAAATATAGAGTTGGTTTGAGAAATAAGAACAAAAAATCCGGATAATAAGGTGGAAATTGTTACCAATGAACATGACACGATACAACACGATGTATTGTTTGTTGTATTGACAATTACCAACAGAAGTGAAAACTTTAACCATAAATAAACAGTTGTTATTTTAGATATCATTAGATATTTTACATATTATTGTAATTTTAGTTGTTATTTTTGCCTGAATTTTCTCTCCATCCAAACCTGCCTATAGAACTTCCACTTCCCAAGTCGTCATTGACATGGTCATGTGACGTCACCTAACCATGTTCATGACGCCTAACATGAATTGACTCCCCATCCAAATCTTTTTTTTTAAAGCGAGTAATGCTTTTTGCACCCGGACACCCGAAGGGCGTGTGTGAGACTCCCGACGAATCGGTCTACCCACTAAACCTCGCGGCAGCCTACTCCGGCAGTCGGGAAGAGCTCCAGGAACGCATCAGCGGCTTCTAGAGTCCCCCCTGCCATACCTCACGTCTGAGGTACATCCCGGGGTAACCAGAGTCACCCCTGGGGCGGGTTGTTGTTGCGCCTCCTACCGCTCTACACAGTATGAGTCGGAACACCGACCCGCCTTATACGACACCCCCCGGCCGCACCGGGATGTCACTGGTTTCGGGTCGTTTGCATCGGCTCCCCATCCAAACCTTCACAAAAGTTTTCACTTCAATAATACGTGTGTTGTGTAAAGTTTTTCCAACCCAATGATGATACCAGACCTTTTTCTTATTTTTAGTGCTTGCTTGTTAGGAAAACCGTTGATCACAGTTATGCAATGAAAACGTCGGTATTTTTTTTGGAAATTTTCTAAAAATGAATCATAATTAGATCCTGGAGTTTATAGTGACGAGCCAATACACACCAAGTAATATTTAGAAAAACTAGAATACAATTTACTTTTTACTTGTAGTGAGTACAGGGTGACCATTTGCTCGCTTACCCAATACAATCATAAAGAAAAAAGACAACGAAAAAGTTATCATCATCTTAGCCTTTATTATTCCCATGATTATTTGGGGTCGGCTACTAGTTTAACCGATTTTATCTGAATAGCAGTTTTATCACGGAGCGATTGGCTTCGGAGGGCGAATTGAACTAGCTGTCAGTATGTTTCAGGGCATTAACTTTTCAATAACGATTGCCATATATGTTCATGAGACAGGAACCGACAAAATGCTTTATATATATATATATGGACATAAATTATATATAAATCTTTTGAAATGTATATGTGCAATATGTGGACCATCAGATTTAGAAACGAACAGTGTTCCAAAGCTTTACTAGTTTGTTCTACTTTAAGCTACATTACATGTGTGGTACTTTTCATGCTACACATAAGTTGAAAGAAGTTTTATTTCCCTGCTGGCACATAAAACACATTATTGGGATGTTCACAGGTGGCTAGAATGACCTAGTTTTAGTTAGATAGCATAGAAATTTCCAGCTTTCGTATTCGTAACGGAAGTGCTCGTCTAGATATTATTATTTTTTTATAGGAAACAACTCGGAATTCTGTTTCATCGTAACTTATTTTGAAAAGAGTTTCAATAAATTACAGTTTTCATACCGAAAGTATTACAAGTTAATAAATTTACTAAACATAGTGTAGCGATTTAAGCGGTCACATCAATGCTTCCTACTGTCTTGAGTGTTACGAGTTCGATCCCAACATAGGAACACTTTGTGTAATCTATAAATTGTTATTTTTTGTTTACGTTTACGCGACACGGGATAAGCTGTATATATTCTGAAAGCGGAAGGAATACTTTAAAGTTTTCAATCAATCATCTGTCAATTTAGTTTAGTGTCTCGCCCTATTTATCCGAACTACTTAATAAAAATTATGTAAAAAATAATAATTTAAATGGTTTTTAGTGTACAATTTTATTACATGATACTTCTCATCTGTGTTCTGCTATTCAAGCCCTTTCATTTGATACCCATATAGTGGTAGTCTTTGACAAACAGTGTAAACCATCATTTTATAGCGGCGGCCATCTTGGATTTACAATGAAACAGAATTTATTTAATTGTATTGTCACCAGCGAAATCTGATATACACGCGGGCGGAGCCGCGGGCAATAACTAGTCACACTATCACATCTTCACACTGATAAATAAAGGCGAAAGTTTGCGAGTGTGTATGTTTGTTACTTCTTCACGCAAAAACTACTGAACGTATTTGGATGAAACTTTACATTAATATAGCTTACACATCAGAATAACACATAGGCTACTATTTGCCGCGATAACTGACATATACGCGGGCGGAGCCGCGGGCAACAGCTAGTATATTATATATACAAGAATTACTAATTAAAAGGTATTAGATAGATATTAAGAGCTATAAAAACTTGAATGTCTAAAGTTAAGCTCAGACATATTCGCTACCAAGAGCCATATTTTTCGACAACCTACATTGGTGGAGACTAATATTTTAGTAAAAGAGGCTTTCCAATATGCTAGGCGTCACGTGCCTACATTGCTATGGCATATTTCCTGAACGTGAGTCGGCACACAGTTTTAATGGAGATTGCGCATTTCCTGCATGAAGTTGATATTATCGCACTTATGTGTGTATATTTCAAGAGGCGATGGGATGTTTTATTTATATATTTATCTTTATTGTATCCAAAACAGAAGACATACTAAAATGAGTTATTAAATATGTAAATGTAATAATCGGCGGTAATAACTGAGCGACATAGTCATAGTTGTGGCTAAGCTCCTTAAATAAAGATTAAAAATAATAATAATAATCGGCGGTCTTATCGCTCACGGCGATTTCTTTCAGACAACCTCAACAAGGATATTAGGTATTTGAAACTTTTCGGTAGTTTTAACCGACTTCAAAAAAGGAGGAGGTTCTCAATTCGACCGTATATATATATAGGTATATATCTTATATATAAAATTCTCGTGTCACAATGTTAGTTACCATATTCCTCTGAAACGGTTGGACCGTTTTTATGAAATTTGGTGTGCATATCGGGTAGGTCTGAGAATCGACCAACATCATTTTTTTTTTAACAATTTTTTTATGGCAAAACTACGTTTGCGGGATCAGCTAGTATATATATATATATATATTCGTCGTTTATGAACCGATTTTGATGAATCTTTCTTTAACAGAAAGGAGATATCCCAACGGTGGTACCATGATAAGGACACTAAGATCTGATGATGGCATCCAAGAGAAATCGATTCGAACCTCAAAGTCAGCTTTTGTTTTTGATGAAAATTGTATATTTAGGTTTTCACATAGATTGTGAAATTTGGAATAGGTTACACTTCTTAGTATTTTGACACTCGCACAGTCAGCACTTGACTTAATAAGGACTTAATTCACCATGAATTATTTTATTGTCCTTGGAATATTAAAAAAAGAATAAGTACTATGGTTTTGTAAAAATGAAATGATTTATGGTATAAATGGCTCGATATCTTTATGATATAATAAAAATACCTACAACATAACTAGATTACTCTATGATGAGGTGATATGATGCTGCATCATGTATGTCTTCATAATTAAAAGGAAATTTGAAAATCTTCATATTACTAGTTTCGTTACATAATTTTGTTCAATTATAATTACATTTATTTATACTCTCGATTGTCGGCATTTAGTGGAAGTTATTAAAATACGTTCTTGAAATTAAACTGACTTGTATTTTTATTCCACTATTTGATAATTAACCGACTTCGAAAAAGGAGGAGGTTCTCAAAAGTTCGCGGATAATTTCGTTGTTTGGTTCGATTTTGGTGATTCCATTTTTTAATGGAAAGAAGATATCCCAACTGTACCATGGTACCATGATAAAGAAACTAAGATCTGATGATGCCATCCAAGAGAAATCGATTTGGTCGTTCTTGAAGTCGGTTTTTTATTTTGTTAAATTTTTTCTATTTTTAAATAATCAGAACCTTTGATCATGCCATAGGGTGAAACTGGCCAGGTAAAAAACTCTTAAGATCATTAAATATTGGAATAAAAGTGAGTTTAATTTCAAGAAGGAATTAAATCAGTCATACATTCTTACTATACGACGTGTATAAAGTCTGCCACATGTCTGCAAAAGCTGGGTGATATTCGAAACACAACAGTTGTTTTCCTACTTTAAGACATATATTAATGTTCTAGTGCACTCTTGGCATGTCCTTTTCAATAACATCACATGATATATTCAGGCGTGTTAATCCTGAGCATTCACCAAGCCAGGTGATAGGCAGTGACACGATGCATGGACACGCCCGTACCAACACTTTGCTTAACCAGTCCATGTTTATGCGTCTAGTTTGTCTCATATATTAAACGTGGCTAGATGCAGTACATTATTGTGTTGGTAACAAAGTAAACTTAATTTAAGATAAACCTGCGTTTAGTGTTGACTAGTAAGTGAAACAGCGCTTGCGCTGTGTTTATCCGAGTGAGTGAGGACACCGGAGGCCCATATCGCAACCTCCCCCCATCCCCTTCCTCATCCCCCAAAGACCGGCAACGTACTTGTGATGTGATGCCTCTGGTGTTGCGGGTGTCCATGGGCGGCGTTAATTGCTTACCATCAGGCTATACGTCTGCTCGTTTGCCCACTATTAGATAAAAAAAGGCAACATTCCAAAAAATTACGAATTGTGCTTTAAAATTATCTACTTAGCTTTATGAGTTAATATTACGTATAAATCAGATGTCATCAATAATATCTAAGGAGTGACTAGCATTCTTTGACACATAAGTGACATTGACAAGGGTTTTTAATAGTAATTTAAGATTAGTTTTGTTCCAGCATGTCAAAAATAGAGACACCCACCGGCACAATTAAAGGGAACGCAGAAAAGGCGATTTTTTAACAAATGTACACACATCAAAAGTGTCTAGGGATCAACATATGTGTCTAGGGATCAACATATATTTTTGCAATAACTTTTCTCCTGATTGATATTAATTAAAATTTTCTTTAAGGATTCATCAAATAAAATGTTTTCGTTTGTCACAGTAACGATAAACCAAGTCACCTTTGCATTAATAAAGAAATTTGCCATTTTCCTAATAAAGGGATTTTTGACATTTGAACCACTAACATTAAAGTTCGAAAAAAAGACTGAAATAACAGTTTTCTTTAAAATTTTATTAGGTAACTTAAACAATTAATAATCCGTGTTTCTACCGCGAACACTAACAACACAAGAATCGGTTTGGCATACTCAAAATGAGTTCATCCAAATCACGCTGTGGAATGGCCGCCCATGTTCGTTGCAACAACAAAAAAAGGTCTTCTTGCGACTGGATACCCTCCATATTCGGCAGAGCTCTTCTCTGTAGCATATCCCATGCATGCTCAATCGGGTTCAAGTCTGGCGACTGAGCAGGCCAGGGCCAAAGCCACATCTCAATCTTAAGAAATCCGCATAAAAATGCTTGATCCCTAGACACTTTTGATGTGTGTATGTTTTCATATCTCTCGTTTATTACTAATTAGGTATACTCTTAATATCTAAAATTAATGCCAAAGTAACTTATACAAAGTCTGTTTTTGAATAATTAAACCAAAATTACAAAAAAAAAACAATCACACAATTTAGGAACATGCCGCAGAAAATATTTAGAAATTCTGCCCGAAAATACCGAAGCCTTTCTTCAGTATTTTCTTGTTTCAAATTTTCGTATCTCTGTAAAGCGGAGGCGCGTCGGTAATACTAGCTTCTATAATATATTTTTGACATAAATTGGAGAATACTTTGTAAATAAGACGTGAATTTCTTTCGTAATACTTTGACAAGAACAGTGTTTTGAGATAATCATAAATCGTTTTGGAATGTTTATAGTATACTTAAATTTGCAATTTATTAAATGAATAAATCTGTTTTGTAATCTTCTAAAGTATTATAGTAGGACTTTTTTGGCCCATGAACAGTTGTGTCACATGATAGAATGAATTAATGCCCGTAACTCAGGAAGCACTAGTCATTAATCAAATACTGAATTTTTTATACTATGCCAACGAATTTAAAGTTTTTTTAGTGCGTTTTGTTTTTTTTTTTATAGAATATGTGTGCAAATGAGCAGACGTATGGCCTGATGGTAAGCGATTACCGCCGCCCATGGACACCTGCAACACCAGAAGCGTCACAAGTACGTTGCTGGCCTTTTTGGGATGGAGGGGGGAGGTAGGGGTAGGGGATTGGGGTATGGGCCTTCGGTATCCTCACTCACTCGGTAAAACACAGCGCAAGCACAATTTCACACCGGTTTTCTGTAAGGCCGTGGTATCACTCCGGTCGAGCCGGCCCATTTATGCCGAAGCGTGGCTCTCCCACGGTGATAATATTCAATTGTCGATTGGGAACAAATAACTGAACTTGAATAGACGCCTCGTTCGTTATCTACTTATTTTGATTCCGGATTCTTTTTCGTAATCTCGGGTACTACTCGTTATCACAGTATTCTAAAAATTATGGAAACTTTCGAAAATTAGCGTGCCCCCGAAAAAGAAGTCAGAAAAAGGCCTGCGTATAACAATCTCTAAATGTTACAGATCTTTATACGCCATTATGAATTTTGTTAGTTAACATGAAATAATCATTACATAATAGTTACCTAATTTACACCTAAATATTATGATTAATAAAATCTATACAAACAAATAAAATTGAAGTGTGTGTCCGTTTGTAATTTCAAATTAACAGCTTTTTACTAAATGCATATAAAAGCAGCATTTTACAGAAAAAATTAAGTTTTTGAAGTGAAAACTTCTTTTGGCGCACCGCACACACATTTTTTCGTAGGTAGTAAGTTAGGCTGATCCGTCGCGCTCTGAGGTGAAAGGCTCGATCGGGTGGACTCGGGACTGCCAAGTGTACCCGAGCGAGAAAGATACAGTCAGCTGCTCTTCGCTATTGTGTCGCTGTGATAAAGTATATTCAATTAATACGTATTAATTGTTATTTAGTTCTTTTAATCGTTTACATTTTATTTATATAGCAGAGAGGTTCATTTCAGGTGATCTTAAACAACTGCTTGTATATTTTTGAGTTTTCACTTCTGTCGACAGTCCTCATGACTGCTTTGTGTTTTTTTTTAATTGTTGTCTGTCTTACTGTTTGTTCCGTCTGATGTTTGGAATGGCGGAATCGATTTTGACGGGACTTTCACTGGCAGATAGCTAATAACTTAAGTTATTCCTTATAACTTAGGATACTTTTTTTTAGACTTGCTTCTTGAATGTGCATCAACACAATTCATGTAAATTTATGTATGGGCAATATAGACAGCAACAGCAACTAAGTATTTCAAATCTAAAGACTATTTCATTATGAAATACAATACAAAGCGAGTGTTTCAAAGATAATATTGCGAAATTCTTTCATTCGTGTAATTGCCGTAGAAATGCCTTCACAAATATAAACTGCAATATACTTTACAAAGCTATTGGATTGGAAAAAATAATTAAGTAAAAATAATGGCTGAACTCTGAAAATATAGCAGATGAGGGTAAGCAAAATCATTAGCAAAGTTGAACGCATTACGCAAGTTTAATCATTACAGCTCGTTAAAAATATTAATGGTCCTTAGTACAATGCTTCGGCGTCCATTAAAGACTATCTGTGTAAATTTAGTGTAGGTTTTTTCCGATAGTTATAGAAAAGTAGTTTTATGACTAGGTGTAAGTAATTTTTAATTAACCGACTTCAAAAAAGAGGAGGTTCTATGTTCGACTGTATGTATTTTTTTTGTAATGTGAACTTTATAGTGGTGTATTATTTACATCTTTACCTTGAACATGTAACTTAAGGGAATTTTTCATTGTGTTTGACAGGTGAAAGGTTAAATTACACTATCGTTTGAACTTCTCTACAATATAAGCCAGAGTACATTTTATTTGGAACATTGTAAATGTGTGAGTGTTAAAAAAATTCATCATCATCAATATCACCAGCCATAATTTAGTTTACTGCTGGACATACGCCTCTCCTTAGGAAGGAGGTTTAACCTTATTGTAAGGTTGGTTTCAGGGTTTCTTTGCCTCTATATTACTGCAACTGTTGTCCTACGCAGTTTGCTCTCTGGGCGCACACCTGAGTCGAGCGTCAGTCTCCGACGAGATAGTTTGTCGAGGCTCGACAAGGTTGCCGTAAAAAGCATTGTGTTATGTGGGACCGTCGCACACCAATTCCGTTTCAGACAGACAGTCTCCGACGAGAAAGTTTGTCGAGGCTCGACTAGGTTGCTGTAAAAAGCGTTGTGTTAGACGGGACCGTCGCACATCAAGGCCGTTTCAGACAGACAGTCTCCGATGTAGTTTATATAAATAATTTAAAAAAGTAAACAAACACTTTTTAAAAACGTAATATTCCCAGAATCAAATCGTCCCTTCTCTCTCTTCGAACGTTTGTTCGGTCTGATGCGGTGTGCGTAAGCACAAGACAACAGTCGAAAACCGCCTTGTCGCGAACCGTCTTGTCGAAGACCGTTTCGGTGTCGCCGCTGACCCGGCGAACTTCGTACCGCTATATTTACATATCTGTCTCAGCTTCCCACAGGCAGTGTACAGTCGCAAACAAAAAAAAGACATTTCCCGTTATCTTTTATTTTTTTTCTTTCTAGCAAAAAAGAATGAACGAAATCGGACAATGTATTACAACTTACAACTAAGTACATATTTTGACTTTCATCCCCTCTGTCCAGGAAACCGTGCTGAATTTCGGGATAAAAAGTATCCTATGTCCTACCTCGTAGTATGAACTTAAATCATGCCAAGTTTCATTTGAATCCATTCAGTAGTTTCGGCGTGATGCGCGGCCAAGATACAGACAGACAGACAGACAGACAGACCGACAGACAGACAAAAATGAAAAAAATACAGTTTTGGCTTCAGTATCGATTATAAAGAGCCCTCCAAAACAAATTTTCAAAATATCTTTAATGTACAGAATTGGACCTGTTACATTTTTATTATATGTATAGATACCGTGGGAGAGCCACGCTTCGGTATGAATGGGCTGGCTCGACCGGAGTTTTACTACGGCCTCACAGAAAACCGGTGTGAAATAACTCTTGCGCTGTGTTTCACCGAGTGAATGAGGATACCGGAGGCCCATACCCCAGCCTCTCCCCCCAACCGCCTCCCCATCCCCCTGCCCATCAGCCTCCCTATTCCCACAAAGGCCGACAACGCACTTGTGAAGCCTCTGGTGTTGCGGGTGTCTATGGGAGGCGATAACCGCTTACCATCAGGTGTTGCGTCTGCTCGTTTGCCTTATCCCAAAAAAAAATACTATTGAGAAAAAAAATCTCATATCACTCTTTATCACACACCTAGTGAAAACAAAACTTGATTTAGACAGAGTAACATAAAAAACCTTTTAAACTGTATTCACTTTAACTAGTTCTAACATTCTCGTTACAGAGAGGCTTTGCTGGCGGTGCATCAGTCTCGAATCAGCTTAGAGTCAGCCAAGCAGTTTATTAGCGCGCGCTAAACTTGCTTTGAAGCTTAATTCGAAAATCTAAAACAGAACTTTGTAAACTAAGTGCTTAGTTCTACTCCAGTTATTTAGCTAGACTGTATCTAGTAAGAAAATTAATTTCTTAAGATTAACAATAAATCTATACATTATAATCTAAGGATAAAAAAACCCCGACATAATAACCTGAGTTCCCTTTAAAAAGTAAATAACTTTTAAACGACTCAACCGATTTTCATGAAACATGAGAACACTCGCACGTAACTCACCTTTCATACAAAAAAAACTAAATTGAAATCGCTTCATCCGTTCGCGAGCTACGGTGCCACAGACAGACAGACAGACAGACACGTCAAACTTATAACACCCTCCTTTTTGCATCGGGGGTTAAAAAAAACAGCTTCTATTAATGTCAACTATAGAGGTTAGGTATAATTGACATTATTATATCTGAAATGTCTTATGTATTTTAACCCCCGACGCAAAAAGAGGGGTGTTACAAGTTTGACGTCGATGTCTGTCTGTCTGTGTGTGTGTGTCTGTCTCAAACGGATGGACCGATTTCGACGTGGTTTTTTTCATTTGAAAGCCAGTTTCTTTGCGGTGGTTTTTAGCTATGTTTGGTTAATATCGGTCCAACAGTGTAAGAATATCAGCTCTTTTCCAAAACGATGTCAGTAATTTTTGACGTATGATTACTGGATTAAGTGCTTGCGTAGGGGGTTTTTTATTTTGTGTTATATAAATAAAGCCTAGTAGACGCTTTTTGTAAAATACAGATTGTGTACGAAACATTATTTCATAAATGTGGACAAAGGACAATCTTTAAAAAGAACAGTAACATAATATTACATGGTGCAAACGTTCTATTAATGCATAAAATCAATGTGAGTTCTGCTGATGGTGTGCAGCAACCAAGAACTGGGTGCGAAATTCAACTCTACGCTATTGCACTATAAAATTAGTATGAAACTGCAGCGGAACGTTCTGATAGTTTATTTATGCAAATATACCAACAACTTTTTCTACACAAGTAAAACACAAGTTATAAATAAATTATTTCTATAGAAAGACATAGTTTACGTACAACTATACATACGTCTCATAATGCTTATTAAGTTACATTATCTTTTAATTTTACAGATAATTTCTTAAAGACTTGTATTACCAAATGAAAAGTCTACCACAAAACGGAACAACATGTAATAATGAAATTGTCGTTTTTACCATCGACTATTGCGTCAAAAAAATATCTCACACTGTCATAGTACACCTAACACTTACTCAAACACTACATTAGAATTGCGTTGAAACTTCAACTGTAAAAGTTCCCGACGCTTGTTGTACTATGCAATGCCAGGGACAGCGCCCTCAAAGGGACCTTTAATCACATTTGAGACTCCATTTTCTTTTGAATTAAAGGAGTTTTTTAGTGCAGATTTCCGTTTTGTAAACAAATTTTGTTAAAACTGCAGTTAAACAGTGTTAGACTTCTTTTTATACAATTATGACTACACGGATGGCGTATTGGTTTCAGGGGTCGCCATGTCGCTCTACTTCGATGAGTGTTGCTGGTTCAAACCCCACATGGCACAATAATAATAATACATATTTCGGACATTAGATGTCGCCATCTAGTCCCAAGCTAAGCAGAGCTTGTGTTATGGGTACTAGACAACTGATACAAATACATATATACTTTTTTTTGTAAATACGTTTTTTTTGTAATATTATACATAGAAAACACCCAAACTCCGAAACAAATATTTGTAGATCATACAAACATTTGGTCCGACCCGGGAATTGAACCCGAGACCTCATGATCAGCAGTCGCACACGCCAACCGCGAGACCAACGAGGCAGTCGAACAGACAATACCTACTTTGTGTGATCTACAAATTGTTGATCTGAGTATGGGTGTTCTCTGTGTCCGGTTCTTGTAGGTTAGTACTGTCATCCGCAATAAAAAACGTTTTTTGATATTTATCCGAGTGTGGAAGGTAAGCCGAGAACGGACGGACGGATGGAAATGACGAAACTGTAAGGGCTCCGAGACGTGAACTACGTTATGATAAAGTTCGTTATCCGTAGCAAAAATGTAATTAACACTAAGAGATTTTAGGGCAATGATTGTTTCGCCTACGTACTAGTTACTAGTCACCGGCTACTACATTAGCAGTGCATAATACTAATTATTTATTGTTTGTTACACTTCCACGCCTAAATTACTGAACCTATCTAAAATTGTTTCATCAAAGGCAAGTTACATTGTCACCGAATAACAAAGGCTACTTTTTACTTCAATAACGATATATTATATATATTTTTATATAACGATGGCGGGGTGCCAAAAGCTAGTAATAAATATAGGACCTATTTTCCTATGCTTTACAGTCCATCAGGAAGTGTACCAGGAAGCTTTTAGCTGTGCGGGTGCTTTAATAGTTCCGAGAAAAAGTGTGAATTATAATGGCTATCAGTTCCTTACTTGGGTGGTTCTTGCTTTTATTTATATTTATAAGGCATGCAAAGGAAAAACTGTTGGCAAAACACTCTGTTGAGACTTTAAACATCTAAAATTCAAAATTTATTGATTAAGCGAAAATGTATCGCATTTTAAAATACATTATTATATATATTTACTGCTGGACATACGCCTCTCCTTAGGAAGGAGGTTTAACCTTATTGTAAGGTTGGTTTCAGGGTTTCTTTGCCTCTATATTACTGCAACTGTTGTCCTACGCAGTTTGCTCTCTGGGCGCACACCTGAGTCGAGCGTCAGTCTCCGACGAGATAGTTTGTCGAGGCTCGACAAGGTTGCCGTAAAAAGCATTGTGTTATGTGGGACCGTCGCACACCAATTCCGTTTCAGACAGACAGTCTCCGACGAGAAAGTTTGTCGAGGCTCGACTAGGTTGCTGTAAAAAGCGTTGTGTTAGACGGGACCGTCGCACATCAAGGCCGTTTCAGACAGACAGTCTCCGATGTAGTTTATATAAATAATTTAAAAAAGTAAACAAACACTTTTTAAAAACGTAATATTCCCAGAATCAAATCGTCCCTTCTCTCTCTTCGAACGTTTGTTCGGTCTGATGCGGTGTGCGTAAGCACAAGACAACAGTCGAAACCCGCCTTGTCGCGAACCGTCTTGTCGAAGACCGTTTCGGTGTCGCCGCTGACCCGGCGAACTTCGTACCGCTATATTTACATATCTGTCTCAGCTTCCCACAGGCAGTGTACAGTCGCAAACAAAAAAAAGACATTTCCCGTTATCTTTTATTTTTTTTCTTTCTAGCAAAAAAGAATGAACGAAATCGGACAATGTATTACAACTTACAACTAAGTACATATTTTGACTTTCATCCCCTCTGTCCAGGAAACCGTGCTGAATTTCGGGATAAAAAGTATCCTATGTTGATCTGAGTATGGGTGTTCTCTGTGTCCGGTTCTTGTAGGTTAGTACTGTCATCCGCAATAAAAAACGTTTTTTGATATTTATCCGAGTGTGGAAGGTAAGCCGAGAACGGACGGACGGATGGAAATGACGAAACTGTAAGGGCTCCGAGACGTGAACTACGTTATGATAAAGTTCGTTATCCGTAGCAAAAATGTAATTAACACTAAGAGATTTTAGGGCAATGATTGTTTCGCCTACGTACTAGTTACTAGTCACCGGCTACTACATTAGCAGTGCATAATACTAATTATTTATTGTTTGTTACACTTCCACGCCTAAATTACTGAACCTATCTAAAATTGTTTCATCAAAGGCAAGTTACATTGTCACCGAATAACAAAGGCTACTTTTTACTTCAATAACGATATATTATATATATTTTTATATAACGATGGCGGGGTGCCAAAAGCTAGTAATAAATATAGGACCTATTTTCCTATGCTTTACAGTCCATCAGGAAGTGTACCAGGAAGCTTTTAGCTGTGCGGGTGCTTTAATAGTTCCGAGAAAAAGTGTGAATTATAATGGCTATCAGTTCCTTACTTGGGTGGTTCTTGCTTTTATTTATATTTATAAGGCATGCAAAGGAAAAACTGTTGGCAAAACACTCTGTTGAGACTTTAAACATCTAAAATTCAAAATTTATTGATTAAGCGAAAATGTATCGCATTTTAAAATACATTATTAGTTTACAATTATAGGTAGCTAAAAATAACCATTAAAATACTACATAACAAAGGTATTTTGTGTTTTATTTTAAAACAAAACGTTCACACTTATATTCTTTCTTTACTTTAAAGTACCTGAATCAGTTTTTAAAGGGAACTGTAATTTCTTACATCAAAGTTTAGATTTGACAGTTAACAGCAACCTACTCTGGTTATCTATCATCATCAACCCATAATATCCCACTGCTGGGCTCGGGTCTCCCCTCAGAAGAGGGTTAAGGCCATACGTCCCCACGTTGGCCAAGTGCGGGTTGGGGACTGGCAAGACAATGTTAATGTGGCTTGTGGCTACGTATCTTGCCGTTGGATGTTTTTAAACCGTCCTAAGGCCTCTCAACTAAGCTGCACGACTGTTATCCTATGATAACAACCGGGACCGTCTGCTTAACGTGACCTCCGAATCACGGAAACGTTCATGGTATCATGCCACCAGAGGTCACCCCCCAGGTACTGACCGCGCCGTCGTTGCTTACCTTCGGTGATTGTTTCTAATCACCGAGTGTAACTGGGCTCTGAGTGTCTCTTAGTTATCTATCTGTACTTACGAAATATATTTGTCATCAAGTTAATCAAACGGTTTCTAAATATGAATCATGAAATATATCATATCTTGAAGTTTAATTTCATCACTTGTTTCTACCTACCTGAATAATAAGATCCATCATCAAATTGATAGATATGTCAGCAAATAAGTAGAAACAGGTATATATGACAAAAAAGGGAAAAAGGGTGCGAATGGCAGAAGCAAACTGCTTGCATTATCTACTACAATTTACTTAAACCATTTGAACCTATAGAAAATAAAACACTATAATATTGTCATGTTTTGGAAAAATCTATGACCAGCTAGATTTACATATTACATTGACACATGCGGAAATAAAGATCCTTGGGGAGGCCTATCTCCAGCAGTAGACGTTTTTTGGCTGAAACTTTTGGCTTCTTTGATTTATGAATTTTATTAGTGAAATCTTGTGTTATTTTTAAATGTTTTCTTTCAATTAGTTTGACTATAGAGTTATCAGGATAAACTAATCATAATAAAAACAAAAACATTTATTTGGTACTTAATCAAATATCCGACGATTTTAGGTGATTAATTATGGCTTTGATTTTATATTCATTGGCTACTCTATTGGCCACAAATCTATTGTTTTGCACGAAAATCCTATTATTTAAGAATTGTAGAACGAATTAAATTGCCGATAGCTTAAATGACACCTATTTTTAAAGTTGTTAAACGACACACGAGTTTATCATGTAAATAACGTGGTTGATAGGACGCCGGACGGGAAAACAGTACCTACCTCAAATGTTTAGGTAACAAATACTGAGACAACAAGCTTGGGTGGCTGAAGTCTACTTAAGTCAACGGATACCTCCATTAAGATGCCGGTCTGTTTACACTCTAAATTCACTAAGTCTGGTCGGAGGGCCTGAGTGGTTTGAACATCAGAATGATAAAATATGCCTTTAGACTATTCAACACGATCAATCAAAGGAATCAGTAGTTAAAAATATTAATGTAGCAGATAGTGTCAGATCATGTCATAAATAATAAAATTGTTAATTTATGAAATTGTTTATTAAACTATCGTGTTCCAACTAAGCGGCGTGCAGCTTACTTTTTTAAATCGACTTCCGAAAAGGAGGACGTTCTATGTTCCACTGTATGTTTTTTTTTATGTATGTTCACCGATTACTCCGTCAATTGTGGACCGATCTTGAAAATTCATTTTATATTCGAAAGGGCATGCTTTCGAGGTGGTCCCATTGCCACCATATCAGGATCTGATGATGGGATCCCAGGGAAATCGAGGAAAACACTCATTTTTATAGGCACATACTATATTTTTCGTATATTTTCTGAAGTTAAACCGGCATTTGGGTCTGGTAGTCATCATTTTATGATGATGAGCTGATGATGTAAGGTACAACTCCTTAACGGTTAGGAGTTGGAGGATAAATCTTTAAATATCATATGTATATATGTTACCTTTAGTTGTATTCTTTCAAATTATTTAGGTAAGCTGATGATGGAAGGTGGAAGGTACAACTCCTCAACGGTTAGGAGTTGGAGGATAATTCTTTCAATGTCATACATATCTAAAGACCTTTAGTCGTATACTTTTAAGTTATTTAGGTGAGCTGATGATAGAAGGTTAAACTCTTCACCAGTTAGGTATTAGAGGATGATTTTATTATTACACGTCGTACGTATAGACCTTAATTTCTATTCTTTCAGTTATTCATATGGATCGTTTTATTGAGTAGACACCCACTAACGAAGGAATTTTGGAATTTCTACCCCTAAGGGGGTTAAATAGGGGTTTATACTTTGTACGAAAGTCCGTCATTTTTTAAGTTAGAAATATAAAACTTTATCTTTGGGCTACTGATTAAAAATGAATAGAAATGTATTTAAGCGTTTCTGGATATTCTACCCCTAAGTGGGTGTAATAGGGGTTGAAAGATTGTGTAAAAGTTCGTAATTTTTTAAAGTTAGAAACGTAAGACTTTATTTTTGGACTACTGTTAAAAATGAGTATTAACGAATCACGTAGCGTTTCTGGATATTCTATCCCTAAGGGGTGAAATAGGAGTTGACATTTAATACGTCTTTTTAAACCACTAAAGTTATTTACATCAGTAGAAATTTTATGAAATAGTTCAACATACTACTTACCTTCGAGATTGTTTGCACTAAAAACTGAAAAGAAAATACTTTTATAAAAAAAAACGACTTTCCAAAAAACATCCAACGAAAACTCCCTGCCAAAAAACACTACAAAGCGTTAAATAAACTGGCTCTTCATAAATTGCCATGTGCGAATTCTTGTCTATACCTAATTCTTTATTCATTTAAATAGTAGTATTATAATGTGTGCTAGCTACCTAAAATCTGTTTGAAATCGGTGCCAAGCCAAAAAGAAAACGAACGAACAATTACAAAAATCTAAGCGATAGTCGCTTGGCACCGACTTCAAACAGATTCTAGGTACCGTACCGTATCGTATCAAGTCAGTTAGTATAATATAATATGGCGTTGACTGAAGAAGAATGGAAAAAATATGAATGAATGATTATGTTCTAAAAACCCCTGTAACATGTAACAATATACTCGTATTAACAGTATAAGTTCATCTATTACACGATACTATGTTAGAGTAAATGGCGATTGATACTATTTTAATTCCTACATAATTATTTTGTAATACTTATATTATAATATTTACAAATGAATGCATGTTTTTTCAATTGTATTGTAAATGATAGTATTAGGATATAATACCTACCTAATTAATCAAATTTATCAAACATATCTAAATTTACCTCAGATAAAGCTCAACAAGAACCCCTAATCCGGTACACAATGAAATCTGAGACTCGTTCAAACTTGGAGACATTCCAGAGGTCGAGATATTGAGAACAGATATGAAGGTCAAGGTTCGATTGGAAATACGAAACTGGTACAAAATTCAAAGAATTTTAAGACTAAATATACAATAATTTACCTACTTCTCGAATTTGATATTTGTTCGTGGAATTCCTCATTTTAAAGTTAACTGTCAGTTTATTTAATACTAGTTACAAGTAAATTTCAAGAGCTTTTTGAAAAAAAATCCTTACAATACATTCATAGCATTCATGAAGCAAACTTTCAAGCATCTGTAATCACATACATAAACTCAATCAGAAAGCTTTTAGCCATAAAAGAATGACGTCAAATATAATTTTTTACAAACAAATTGTAAAGCTTGTGAAATACATCTAAAGAATAAGTGTGATTGTCAATGAAAAATTTTATATTCAATCATTACAACGTAAAATAAAATACATTAAAAGTGCTGCAAAATTAATTTAAGTTAAATCTTCTAATTAAACTTTCTGCGCTTGAAATCGACTCTGCTTTCTATATCTGAAAACTAATTAATACTATCGAACTTTGGTAAAAGTTGATTCCTCGGTCCTAGTTGCGGCTTCAACTATAGAACGGACATATAGAGGTTCTCGACCCCGCCTCTTCGAGCTTTAGAAGTCTTAGTTCCGTTGCCAATACGAGAGGGTTGCTGGTATCACTAATCACTGCTCTCTTGTCCTATCTGTTACCTTTAGGTACCTAAATTTACCTCCTTCTTTGGTCTCATCCCATCAGCGTCAGCCCTAGCTAGCCATGAAAGTAACCTACCAAAACACTTTTTCTATTTCAAACATTGTATCGATTTAATATACAATAAGAATAAATTAAATTAAAAATCTTTTTAAAAACAAGCTTTTATTGGAATGCCCTCATAAAGTACTCGTCGAGACGAATCAAAGGAGTCCAAACTTGATGGTATTGCGACGTTTCTTTACAGAGTTCCTATACCCACCTTCCAACTCCAGCATCAGATCAACTCCATGTCATCATAATATTGCATTGTCACGCTGTATACATATGCTTGCATTTCAGCAAAATCGGATGAAGATAGATAGAAGCCTGTAAAAAGAGTGTCGATGATGTACTTTATAAAATACATACATAATCACAGGGGATGTTCGAAATTATTTTAGTTAGAGAACGCAGATGCCAATTTATAAATGGTTTACTTAATCAATTTTCAATTGCTACTGTTAGTTTTAATAAAAGTTATGTAAGCTACATATTATGATATTGGTACTGATTCTTTTTGAAAAATACCTAGTGTTTGAAATTTTATTTAAAACAAATTCTGATGAAAGCACGGATTACTATTACAGTTTTTATGCTACTTAAAAAGAAATAAAAAAAGGTTTGCTCGAAACCATACTTGACAGACAGATTTAATGAAGGCAAGATCACAAAGGCCAGGTTTCAAAGTACATCGTACAAAACTCTCTGCCAAAAAAACACTTAAAAGCGTAAAATAAACTGGTTCTTCATAAATTGCCTATACCTAATTCTTTATTCATTTAAATATTAGTATTATAATGTGTGCTAGGTACCTAGAATCTGTTTGAAGTCGGTTACGTTAAGGAGTTGTACCTTACATCATCAGCTCATCATCATTAAATGATAACTACCAGACGCAAATACCGGTGTTACTTCAGAAAATATACGAATAACATAGTATGTGCCTATAAAAAATGAGGGTTCCCCTCAATTTCCCTGGGATCCCATCATCAGATCCTAATATGCTGGCAATGGGATCACCTCGGAAGCATACCCTTTCGGATACAAAAAAAAAAATCAAAATCGGTCCACAACTGACGGAGTAATCGGTGAACATACATAAAAAAAAAAAAAATACATACAGTGGAACATAGAACCTCCTCCTTTTTGGAGGAAGTCGGTTAAAAACCTCAAGACGACAAGTTAGGCAACGTTTGAGCGGCTAAGCTTCCTGACGAATTTCTATTTGACATCATTGCTAGTAGTAGATAGATACGACTATATCAACGCTGAAATGAATAAATAATGTAACTGAACTAGTTCATTCGGACGTTTGAAATTAATTATTTTATTACATTTATTAGTCACTTATTTGGGGATGCCCCAGATGTGCCATGCCTGGCCATCCTGCCTGCCTGGAAAGAGCTAAAAACTGGAACTTTTGTTGACTCTTAAATATATATACTCCTGTGTACGCGTAATCAAGTATATTCTGAAATTGCATTTAATAATGGAGTTGGAATAAATATTCATGAAATAATTGTATTTTCTTCGTCATAATTTTGAAGGTGTTTTATGTATGGCCTGCCAAAACGACTCTGCCTGATGGAAAGCATAAGAAGAATCCAAGAGTGGTCACCATACTCATTGCGAATGCAGAAAATGCAACAATGCAGTATGGTGACCCACACAATGGCGGCCTAGTGATATTTCTGCATCATTGGGCCTCCGGTCTCGCACTCACCAACGAAACACGACAGCACGAATGCTGTCATTTTACGGTGATATTCTGTGCGAGGGTAGTACGGCCCCGGTTAAGCCGGCCCGTTCGTGTTTGTGGCCCAATGTTTTCAATCAAGAAATACATTTATATGGATTTAAGATTTCTTCTACCAATATAAAGTCACGCCTGGTTCCCAGAGAGGTACGCAGAGACAATTGATCCCCACTAACTGCGGTCTTGACACACTTGTTTCGCTTCATCCACATTCATCAATCGCTGCATGCATGGGATCGATAAAGGAATAAACTAAGTAAAAAGTATATCAAGTACTTTATTTAAATCTATATATTTACGCGAATATTTAAACCTCCATTATAGCTTATGGTTAAAATAAAGTACCTGCATAGAGGTACTTTATTATCAGTGAAACTTATAGCGCAGTCTAGTATAGCTTTCGGAAAACTGTAGTCTAAACATTTGGTTTATTTAGGCACTCTGAAATGTCACATGTGAACTTGTATTTTACCAATATATTAGAAATTATAAGGGTGTTAAAATTACACACATCAAAAGTGTCTAGGGATCAACATATGTGTCTAGGGATCAACATATATTTTTGCAATAACTTTTCTCCTGATTGATATTCATTAAAATTTTCTTTAAGGATTCATCAAATAAAGTGTTTTCGTTTGTCACAGTAACGATAAACCAAGTCACCTTTGCATTAATAAAGAAATTTGCCATTTTCCTAATAAAAGGATTTTTGACATTTGAACCACTAACATTAAAGTTCGAAAAAAAGACTGAAATAACAGTTTTCTTTAAAATTTTATTAGGTAACTTAAACAATTAATAATCCGTGTTTCTACCGCGAACACTAACACAAGAACATCGGTTTGGCATACTCAAAATGAGTTCATCCAAATCACGCTGTTTAATGGCCGCCCATGTTCGTTGCAACAACAAAAAAAGGACTTCTTGCGACTGGATACCCTCCATATTCGGCAGAGCTCTTCTCTGTAGCATATCCCATGCTCGGCAGAGCTCTTCTCTGTAGCATATCCCATGCATGCTCAATCGGGTTCAAGTCTGGCGACTGAGCAGGCCAGGGCCAAAGCCACATCTCAATCTCAAGAAATCCGCATAAAAATGCTTGATCCCTAGACACTTTTGATGTGTGTACTTAAGATATAATTTGACGCCGCGTTGGCACGGCACTGTGTAAGGTCATAATTCAATAAAAATCGATCAGTAAATGGAAATATTTGAGTTTATGGGTTTACTATCAAAATATATTTTAACAAATCTTGTCATGTTGGATTTACTATAACTAAAACTTTTAATATATTGCTATTTAATGCTAATAATTGAGATCATAAATATGCCTCTGAAATTATAACGTAAAACATTTCTGAACGGAGTTCATTCCGTATTGTAGTGTGTGTGTGTTAAAATTTACTTTTTTCTTGAAAGTCATCTGCATCGTGGAACTTAGAAAGAAAATCTTTGACTATACATATAGGTAACTAGCTGACCCACGCAACCTCGTTTACGTCTCCTATTGCCCGTAGCGTAATAATTTTCTCCCGTTTTTGTAACATTCTTCATTGGTGCTCCGCTCCTATTGGTCTTAGCGTGATGATGTATAGCCTACCTCGATAAATGGGCGAGTTGCACGAAAATTTCTATAGTTACATTTACATTTAGTGATGTCTATTTAAATAAATTTAGAAGCCTCTGGGTTTATAAGCTTAAAATTGAAATTTTCTAAAGACAAATCGATTTTTTCCAAATCAAGCTAATTTTGAACTACATGGTTGACGGTTGTTACTAACCATCAGGCGAGCTATTTGCTCGTTTGTTCTCTAATAAAGCTAGTTTTAGATTTTTTACGATTACTCGATATTTGCACTTAGAAGTAAAAAATTTGAAAAAAAAAAAAAGCAAACAAAATAATTACCTACAAATTTTAACAAAAAAAACCGACTTCAATCGGGACTAAATTTAAATGGGACCATTCGGGAAGCACAATTCAAATAAAAAAAGGATTATCAAAATCGGTTCAACCAGTCAAAAGTTATGAGGTAACAAACATAAAAAAAATACAGTCGAATTGAGAACCTCCTCCTTTTTTTAAGTCGGTTATAAAGTGTTCATTACTCGTGCATCCCAACAAATTTATACTCGCCGACAAATAACTAGACTAAAAACTTTGAAACAAATTATTATATCATAATTCATTTCAATATTTGCGTGGCGTTGACTTGAAATTAATTACGGACTTTTTTAGGGGCTTAGTTATTAAGTCATTACTTTGCCTTAACGTTTCTTTTAGGTCTTTTCACTGAAAATAATTGGTTATATCTTGAATAAGAACATTGAGGCTTTCTATTTACCCTTTTTTAAATTTTTAAAAAATTATAGAGATTCACCGAAACTAACTGTTTGCATTAGTAGTGCTTAGAAATGCAGGTATATAAAATTTTCTTCCGCACGTCATATTCACAGTACCTATGATATTCCAAAGCGGTTGTCCTTCCTCAATATATTAACTATTAAATACGAAAAAGTACTAGAATTTCAAAAGACTCATAATAATATCGAACTCACAATAATAAGAGTAAATAAACTTTTCAATAATATTAGGGACTAGCTGACCCGGCGAACTTCGTACCGCCATATTTACATACCTGTCTCAGCTTCCCACAGGCAGTGTACAGTCGCAAACAAAATAAAAAGACATTTCCCGTTATCTTTTATTTTACTCTTTCTAGCAAAAAAAGAATGAATGAAATCGGACTATGTGTTATTAAATTACAACTAAGTACATATTTTGACTTTCATCCCCTCTCTCCAAGAAACTGTGCTGAATTTCGGGATAAAAAGTATCCTATGTCCTACCTAGTAGTATGAACTCAAATTATGCCAAGTTTCATTTGAATCCGTTCTGTAGTTTCGGCGTGATGCGCGGCCAAGATACAGACAGACAGACAGACGGACAGACAGACAGACAAAAATTTTAAAAAATACAGTTTTGGCTTTAGTATCGATTATAGAGAGTCCTCCAAAAACTTTTTCAAAATTTCTTTCATGTACAGAATTGGACCTGTTACATTTTTATTATAAGCATAGATATAGATGTGGCGACTTCCACATAAACTACAAAAACATTCTACAGCGCCATCTACCGAGGATATACCGAACTACGGAGCAACTACTAAACCTGTAACCCGATAAATAAATTATCAAGCCGATTAGCATATAACAACATCCCAACATCAATCGTTGATCCGTGGCCCACCAGGCATGATCACCTCGCCCTGTTGGAAGGCCATGACACCCATCCCTCTACAGTTAAAAATAGCTATTATTTAACAAAAAAATAAGTAAAAAAGAGAGATAAAAAGAAAATAAGTAATAATACAAACATTTCTGACCCTAACGATAAATGGTGCTCACAAAATCAATTACCTACTGGAATTGAAAACCATCTCTTTATAAAAAGCATTTTAATAACTAGTTTATTATTTTCTCGAACACAAAAAAGATAAGAACAAAGTAATCTAATTTGGAAAAAAATTGGATGAATAGAAAATAAAATTACCAAATCCCAATAACATGAACGTATTCCATCGTTTTTGGTCACATAATCTTATTTCGTCTTCGTTGTTTCACTTAAGTAGAGGATATCGGACTTCGATTAGAACCTTCACGGGCGACCTTTCTACAGCGATGACCCAGGAATGTACATTATGTACAATTGTCTTTTATTTACTTTGTTAGAAGAGTAAGGTAATCTACTTTACATGGCTTAAATACTGACAGCATAAAAATAATAAATAGCCGCGAATAATTTCAAGAAGTTCGCTGACCGAAGATTCGGTTTCAATTTCAGCGCGGCAGAGAGTTCGGCCGTTTTTTGGCCGAAACCGAAACCACGGCTGAAACTAGATTTTTTGGTCGAAACTGGCCGAAACCGGAACCGAATCTTCGGTCAGCGAACTTCTTGGCTCACTCGTAATTCATAAATAATGGTTCAATATTGTAATATTGATAGGTACACCCGCCATATTGATGTCAATGTGCGGGTGTAATGTTTTTTGTTTTTGTACTTGGAGCACCTCCAAATTTTCGACCCGCCGAAACTGGCCGAAACCGTATCTTCGGTCGGTCACTAAAATATATCCTAATTTATGTTTCTTCCCAGTTTTTTGTTTGTAAATCTTAAAAATAGTACCGCTGCTAATATTACCTACAATCTGAAATAGCTTAATCCATATGAAGATTTTATTCTGTTTTACTGCGAAATTTTGGTTTTATGTATTTCTATTAAGTATTTATTTACGATTTATTTAAATATAATAATACCATGAAAGGAAAGCATGAGAACAATCGAAGAGGGGGGCCGTATTTGTACGTATATTTCTATGTTGAACTCAAAATAAGGAAGATAAGAACATTTAAGTAAGGACTGGACTGCCTATGTTACATCATCATCATCATCAAGCCTGTAACGGTCCGCTGCTGGATATAGGCCTCTCCTAAGAAATGAGGTTTTGACCTATACCGTGCTGACCAGACGGATTGCTATAGGGTTTGTTTCTAGTTTTCATTTTCTTGGCAATGCTGTTGTCCTAGTTTTTTTTTAAGTGATTACCGCCGCTCATGGACACCCGCCACACCAGAGGCGTCACAAGTGCGTTGCCGGCCTTTGGGGGATGAGAAAGGGGATGGGTTGCGGTATGAGCCTCCGGTATCCTCACTCACTTGGTGAAACACAGCGCAAGCGCTGTCTCACACCGGTTTTCTGTGAGGCCGTGGTATCACTCCATTCGAGCTGGCCCATGCATGCCGAAGCGTGACTCTCCCACGGTCTTGGGTAGTTTGATCCCTTTGTCAAGACCGTCATTTGGAGGTGTGGGTGGTGCCACTCCGTAGTCTTAATACGTCACCACACGCAGACACAGGCAGACACGCATATTAAAATTATTAAATTAATTACTGCAAATTAATGAAACTTAACACGTGTATGTTAAATTAAATTAGTTTAAAAAAAGCTTCCCTTGACACTGGTCGTTGGTAACCCAATTATATGAATTACACAAATGTCCCCGTAGACACCTAACACGGTAACCCGCCTGCTTCACGGGGACTGGACCGTTGTGTTTTGAATTTACCGCAGTAATAAAGAGGAGTTTTACGTTCAAAAGCCACATTACTGTCATATATACTGACATAATGACTGCCTCGGTGGCGCAGTGGTAGCGTATGCGACTGCTGTGCTTGAGGTCTCGGGTTCGATTCCCGGGTCGGACCAAATGTTTGTATGATCTGCAAATATTTGTTTCTGAGTTTGGGTGTTTTCTATGTATAATATGTATGTATTTACAAAAAAAAGTATATGGTTATTTATATCAGTTGTCTAGTACCCATAACACAAGCTCTGCTTAGCTTGGAACTAGGTAGCGTTGTGTGTTAGATGTTAGAAATATTTATTATTTATATATAATTGTAGTATTTAACCGTCTTTTACAATTTAAATAGAATATTTTCTGAACTTTTCTGCCTCAAACGATAATTTCTGGTAAGCTATGAGATGAAAGGAACTCTAACTTTTTCAGGCAGTACCCACTAAGCATTAACTCTTACAGCCGGTTGTATCAATTTTTTTGTAACTTAATTCAGGTATGCAATGAGAAAATGGGATCGGAATCCATAAAAACATTTGATGTATAAAATAACCAAAAATGACCGGAGTGATACCACGGCCTCACAGAAAACCGGTGTGAGACAGCACCTGTGCTGTGTTTCACCGAGTTAGTGAGGATACCGAAGGCCCATACCCCAAACACTGCCCCCATCCCCTCCCCATCCCCCAAAGGCCGGCAATGCACTTGTGACGCCTCTGGTGTTGTGGATGTCCATGGGCAGAGGTAATCGCTTATCATCAGGCAATAGGACTACTCGTTTGCCCCCTATTCGATAAAAAGAACCAATAAGACACATAATATGACATATCAGAAATGTATTGCGTCATCGATCTATACAACTATATTAGAAGATGTCTATAAGATATATTATGTGTATAAGAAAATTTGTCAAAAGTAATTTATGTTCTCCTGAAAGCTTTTACAGTACTGTGTTACGTACATAGCAATTGAATATCCAAATCTAATCAGTAGAACCCTATTGCAGAATTGATATATCTTCGCATAAATAAATTGAATAGTACAAATGTCAAAATTAAATTATCCCAAATCAAAATCCAAATCATATTATAGGTTTTCAACGAAGAATAAGTATGTCGATAAATTATATTATTTAGAAAGTCTTAGCGTAATAGTAGTTCCACTCTCTTTCTAACTATATTTTCTGTTCCGTACTCAATTGTATACAAAACTAGTGACTCGGCCCGACTTTGCACGGAAGTCTTTGAAGTTCTCGGATTTCTTTTATACACCCACCATATATATGACAGATAAACCTATTGCTGTAAACTGTATTAAAATCGGTAAAATTATTTTAAAAGATCTAAGCGAAAAGACTTCATTTTAATATGCAAAGATTTTATTCTTGCTTTGGAAGTAACATTGTTTAGATGTTGATAGGTAACGCCGCCAAAGGGATACCATAGTCTCCTAGAAAACTCGTGTTAAATAGTTCTTGCAATATCTTTCACAGCGTAAGTGAAATTTGTGGGTAGAACCCTTCTTTACCCTATTGCTTTAAGTGACTATATTAAATGTAGTAATTTTAATCCAAATAAATACTGATCTGTTTGAGCAGTGATTACAAAACGGCTGCAAAGAACTTAAATCTTTGAGGTTTTCGAATTCCTAAAGAAAAAAATGACAATTAGTTGTTGCCAGCATCAAAGAAAGTCAAATTTTATGTCTGGTATTCATCTACTAATTCAAAGTTGTGTATAATTCCTTTCAGGCGGAATATCTTTTAGAAGTTAAACCACTCGAGTGAATACGGTAACAGATAATAAAATTTGGATCTAGTCTTTGGCAACAATCTGGAGAAACGATGAGATTACGAAAGCTTATTATCAGCACTGGGAAATTGTTCGCTTCGTATTGCAAACCTTAGGTTCATATCTGTCTATATGAAGAAATTTTGAAAAGAATATAATTTGTTCAATATTATAAAACTGAAGAGTTTGTTTGTTTGTTTGTTTGTATGGTTGAACGTGCTAATCTCAGGAAGTACTAGTCCGATTTGAAAAATTCTATCAGTGCCAGATAGTCCAGTTATTAGGGAAGGCTATAGGCTGTATATAATCACGCTACGACCAAAAGGAGCGGAGTATCAATAAAAAATATTTCAAAAACGGGGAAAAAATATTTTGCGAGCTTCCATTGTATGCGCTGCTTTACGCAGAAAGTTTTACAAAAACAGTGTATTTAAGAATTGTTACCAGATAAAAGTCCTTAAAAAAATCCGCGACAGCATATTTTCATCTTTGTTAATCATGGTCATTCATGGTCCTAAAAATAAAGAATAAAAACATGATTTTAACTGTTGGGCGCTGTTAGTAATATGAAACATTGCAAGTAAAATTTCGATAAAGTAGATTATGACTGACTACATTGTATGCAGTAGTGGCTTCAGATTGAACTCCGAGTTGCGATTCTAAATCGATTTATTTAAATTAATTTTGTCATTTTTGTAATAGAAACCATTATATTAGTGTTCATTAAAGTCATTATACTTCGTCTAAATCTGTGTCGGTTTTCTTCTTATCGCTATTATATTCTCTTTTACTTACACAGTTTTATTAAGTTAGAAGCATGTATGAAATTGTTTTAAACGACTCTATTTGCATGTTTAAATGAATGTGCATTTAAACATGCAAATACAGCCTTTTAAAACAAACAAATGAAACAAACATATAAGGAAACAAATGTATAATCCGAATAAAGCCTTGAACGTCCCCATTTTGCATCAGTAGAAAGCAGAGGAAAAATTAAAATTTTAAATGTTAAAACAAACGGCAAAGAGCCGAACAAGTTGTTTCAGGTTTTTCTATTTGCTTTGGCATGCTTTTGCGTTGTGCTGGCACTAATACTTGAAAATTGTTCATTATTATTAATGAGAATAACATTACTTTTGCAAGGATTTCTTTTATGAATGCGCTGGTAACATAGTAAAAATAATTAACTCAGTAGATGTTAGTGTCACTAATCTATCTATATATATAAAAGAGGAGGGTGACTGACTGACATACCCAGAGATCAACGCACAGCCCAAACCGCTCAAGCTAGAATCCTGAAATTTTGCATGTAGGTTCTTTATATAACGTAAGTGAGCACTAAGAAATAAATTTTTGAAATTCCACCCCCAAGGGGGTAAATCAGGGGGTGAAAGTCTGCGTGAGCGAAGCCGCATGTAAAAGCTAGTCACTAATAAGAATTCCGTCAGTGTCGAAGATATTTTATGTATAAGTATGTTTGTGGTAGAGCTTTTATTCACAAGGATCCTGTGTTTTATTGTACTGAAATATCTTATAGGCGGTACACACTACAACGAAGTAGATCGTAGCGATTTAACTGTGCAGTTCGTTTGTGCAGTTTTATCGATAGTGTGGACGGAAATTAGCCGGGCAGAATTTGGCTGTTACCACCCAAAAATCACGGCGGCCACAGACAAATTAGTTTTAAAGTAGTTAGTTATAGAAAGGAATCATGCGCTAAACAAGAACATGCAACTTTAATGAATCTTCTAAGAAAGTAAATTAAATTACAGTACCATTTCAAAATTAAAACTGTAGTTACTTATTCTACGAACTATTAATAGCATCAGTTACGATCGGTGGCAGGTAATTAACTGTAACACTATCCAAGCTAGAACAAAACCCATTCGATTAATTAATCCTCTAGTGTGCACGGGCTATGTTCTGTATAACATTGTGACCTACTCTACAGTGTAAGATTGGCGAGACAATTTAAGTGCCTACCTTAATTGAGGGTAGACGAGAACCGTAATTGTATAAAGTTATTTTCTTATTTTTTGTATTTCTTTCTCTTTGAATACGTTAAAATAAATTTACTTCTTCGGGGTAGGTTTTGTTTGCATTTCTTTACTCAGTTATTTGCGTAGAGCAATGTGGGCCGGTCCGATCAAAGTGATACCACTGCCAAAACTGGAAAATCAGCCTTTCTCATTAAAATAATAAAGTTGAAATTTGTATATAACTATAGTCAAATACATACGAATTACTTAAGTCAATGAAACGAAAAAATGTGTTTGTAGAATTTGAATAGCTCTTGAAGTCATTACGTGATAAATGATATGATAAATATGAGAGTGTGGTAAAACTAACTTCCTAAGGAGAGTTTATTGGGGTCGGCTACTAGTTCAACCGATTTTACCTGAATATCAGTTTTTCCATGAACCGACTCCGTTGAACCTCCAAAACCTTGAGGGTGAACTATTCAAAGGATGAAATAATGACAGTATATTTGAGGACAATGATGTTACAATAAAGATGCCATAGATGTTCATGACAACCGGGACCGACAGCTTAGCGTGATCACCGAGGCACGGGTGCGAAAATCATCAAACTGCCGTGTCCCGGATTGTTATTAAGATTTTTTGTAAGAAAAACCCAAAAATCATTTTTTACAGACCCGTTAATCGAACCCGAGACCTTTTTATAGCAGTCGCATACGCTTACTATTAGACCAACGAGACAGTTAAAGACTGGTGATGAGATACTAAACATTTTACTGCAATTAAAATCACTCAAATAGTCATATTTCAAATTATTGATGTTCCCATTGTGAAAGAAAGTAGTCTCGCCAATCCAGCCTTTGGTGAAAGGTTTTTGATTTCGACCACCCTTTGAATCTTCTTTTCAATGAATAAATTCAGAATATAAATATCACAGAGGCAGACAGTAAATAACGAGGACATGGAAGGTCAAAGAAAATGATACATTTTATTTTTTATTTATTAAATACTAGCATGTGCCCGCGTCTCCGCCTACGTGCATGTCGGTTTTCGCGGTAAAGAGTCGCCTATTTCCTTTCTCAATAATTAAAGTATCTCATTGGCAAATTTTTTTGAAATCGGTGCAGTGCGGTTTGGCTTCGAAGAGTAATAGACACACAGACAGAGTAACTTCAGAGTAGTTTAAAAAATATAAGCGAACAGACGGCGGAAGAGACTTTATTTTATACAATGTAATGAGAAGATAATAGTAACGTCATATTTTGTTCACAATAATTAAGTAAGAAACAGAATATCGGGGCTATGAAGTTATACATATTTTAGATGATACAGATACGTATCACCGTATCACTAGGTGCATTTATGTAAAAAAAATGTATAAAGTCGCACGATTTTGGGGGTAGGAGTGGGGGGAGGGGCGAGGGGGCATGAGGAACCCCCAACCCATCCCCCCCCCCCTAGGAGACGCATAGTTTTTTTTATGAAGGTTCAAAGTTTTTAAAAATCTAACTTATAGGCACCTGATTTGTAGGGGTATCCTTCCTTCCTTGGGGGTACAAAGAAGGCAGGATTAACCCGTGCATCCCTTATCCCTCAACTACTAAATTACCAAAGACTAATGTCAAGGATAATCTGTGGTTAAGGAAGTCATTTGTCAATCCAACCCGCATTTATTTCTTCTAAAATGTATTTTATATTTTTTCTCAATGCCTTTAACTAGATTCAATAAACTAAGTCTACATTTACCAGTAACTGCATCAACAATTGAACAAATCAGTTTTTAATTTATTCTATTAAATTTTAATGTTTATGTTTAGACTCAACCAATCAAACCAGAAACGTTTTCGCATAAAAAATTTCATTGAAACACTCACATAAACACATTTAACCCCACTTATTTGTAACAATCGTCGAAGTAAAGCATCTCCCTATATTTTCCGGCACGTTCTCAATCAGCGAATTGCTTGTGGTCTCCTGCGCGCTGTTATTTATTTCCCACAATATTTTCACCACAATGCGGTTTAGGGTTGTTTTCTAGTCTTTGTTTATGTTCTTAGTTTGATGATATACTAAACTTCAATGAAGAAAAATATGTTTATATAGCAGCATATAAAAGTCTAGCACTACGATAGACTTTTTCATTTTTTATGTACCTACATCACATTATAATCCTTATAAATAAATAATAATAAATAAATATTTCGGACATCTAACACACAACGCCATCTAGTCCCAAGCTAAGCAGAGCTTGTGTTAGGGGTACTAGACAACTGATACAAATAAATAAAGACTTTTTTTTTGTAAATACATACATATTATACATAGAAAACACCCAAACTTCGAAACAAATATTTGTAGATCATACAAACATTTGGTCCGACCCGGGAATCGAACCCGAAACCAACAAGGCATTATAACAAAATAAAAACCGACTTCAAGGTCCGAGTCGATTTCTTTTGGATAACATCATCAGATCTTAGTGTCCTTATCATGGTACCACCGTTGGGATATCTCCTTTCCATTAAAATAAGAATCATTAAAATCGGTTTATAAACGACGAAGTTATCCTCGAACACACATAAAATAAAACATCAACAAGTCTGTTAAAAAAATTAAAAAACGTAGTTCGTTTTAAAAAGGGTTTTTTTGCAATTTTAAAGTTTCAATAGAAAGATATGCAAATAATGCCTATATTATAAGCCACAAAACATTTTAAACAGAAAAAAATAAGTAAATAAACAATAGACAACAACAGTAACTATACCATCTTTTCGAATGATATTATTTACACGAAACTTGAAGCCATGAAAACATTAATACCTATATAAAACCTTAGAACATATATAAAACTTCTTATCAATAAATTCTTCATTATTACATCTGGAAACCACGTAACCACGCCATGGATTAATCAGATCTACTGTGTCAAATATTGTCGGATGTTGACACATGGTCTGTAACAAAATTTCACCTAAAATGTTCGACAGTTAGTTCAGATGAGCCTTTTCTATATTTAGATCCTGCTATTTTCCTTTTCTCATTCCTTTTTCATGAAGTATTTTTTATTTTAGATAATACACACATCAAAAGTGTCTAGGGATCAAGCATTTTTATGTGGATTTCTTAAGATTGAGATGTGGCTTTGGCCCTGGCCTGCTCAGTCGCCAGACTTGAACCCGATTGAGCATGCATGGGATATGCTACAGAGAAGAGCTCTGCCGAATATGGAGGGTATCCAGTCGCAAGAAGACCTTTTTTTGTTATTGCAACGAACATGGGCGGCCATTCCACAGCGTGATTTGGATGAACTCATTTTGAGTATGCCAAACCGATTCTTGTGTTGTTAGTGTTCGCGGTAGAAACACGGATTATTAATTGTTTAAGTTACCTAATAAAATTTTAAAGAAAACTGTTATTTCAGTCTTTTTTTCGAACTTTAATGTTAGTGGTTCAAATGTCAAAAATCCCTTTATTAGGAAAATGGCAAATTTCTTTATTAATGCAAAGGTGACTTAGTTTATCGTTACTGTGACAAACGAAAACACTTTATTTGATGAATCCTTAAAGAAAATTTTAATTAATATCAATCAGGAGAAAAGTTATTGCAAAAATATATGTTGATCCCTAGACACATATGTTGATCCCTAGACACTTTTGATGTGTGTATTTAATGAGAGATCAGGTTGATATATGAAAATAAATCAATTTTAACTATCATTTAGGTATTCGTATTAGTTCTACATACATACGTAGGTCATACATTTCTTTATGGTTGACGCTAAGTTACCGCACGCTTCAAGGCAGAATAACAGTGGCTTTTATCGAGTGGCAACTTATCTGATACCCATCTATACTTGGAAGGTAAGATGTTCCTGTAACTTGAAGCCGAACCATGCGGGGGCAGATCGGAGCGTATAAATGAGCAACCTTTATGCGTCAATGCGAATAGTACCCTTCGTTACTGTCACTAAACTAAAAAGGGTAATAAAAATTTCACTGTTGAACAAAATCACCGTGGGAGAGCCACGCTTCGGCATGAATGGGCCGGCTCGACCGGAGTGATACCACGGCCTCACAGAAAACCGGTGTGAAATAGCGCTTGCGCTGTGTTTCATCGAGTGAGTGAGGATACCGGAGGCCCATCCCCAACCCCTCCCTACATCCCTTTCCAATCCCATCCAAACCGCAAAGGTAAAAAAAAAAAAAAAAACTAATTTAACATAAAGATTGAACGATGTAGTCTGAAGCCGATAAGGCGTGATGTAACGAAGATTATAACGATATCTTTAAACCATTTTGCAGGGAAGCGAGAATACTCTAGTTGAACTGACTTAAAATATTCAGTACGGCCAAAGTGAGATAGCTTTTGTACACGTATTCAATTTCCCTTTTACTTTACGTTATATACTATTTAGAGTACATATTTTATATTTTTACTAGCCGATCCGGCAAACGTTGTTTTGCCATAAAAAAATTGGGCTATAAAAAATAGATGTTGGTCGATTCTCAGACCTACCCGATATGCACACCAAATTTCATAAAAATCGGTCCACCCGTTTCAGAGGAGAGGAGTATGGTAACTAACATTGTGACACGAGAATTTTATATATAAGATTACACTAAAAACAGTAACATAATGAATTGAAAGAGAAGAAAAACCAGTGGTAGTATTGAAGGAGTTGGTGTTTTTAAACGGTTTTATTTAGCTTGCCCTGATTGTTAGTATGAGTCAAATCTAGTAATTTAAATTTTATTGATACACACCTTTAGTTCTGGTTACAATACAATAAAAAACATTTTGTTTAATTGCAAATCCAAGGTGGCCACCGCTACAAAATGGCGGTTTATAAATTTTTTTCCGATCACCTCAATATGGGTATCAAATAAAAGGGCTTGATTAGTAAAATATAGTTCACTATGAAAAACAAAATCAATATGGCCACCGCTACAAAATAGTGGTTTACACATTTTGTCACGACTATATGGGTATCAAATGAAAGGGCTTGATGAACTCAATGGAATGAGAATTACTATGTAATGAAATAAAAAACTAAAAAATTGAAAATAAATAGTTATGTAATCATTTTTTTAAACGGTTTTAATGAAAATAATGTACTAAAAGCTAAAAAATAATTCGGTAGGTCCGAGGTTCCAGTCATCACACCCCTCGCCCTCATCAATCTAAGGCATCAATCAGACAAAAAAGTAATCCTTGGGCTCGTGTTTCCATCCAGTCAACTCAGCTTACGCTACGCCCAACGATTTTTTAAATATATTTTATTTAAAAAAAACTATATAATTTTTATTGAACTCTTTGTGCTAAGAACTTTACAATAACACCACTCATAAAATGATGTACTAGATGAAAAAATCACAGTGTATTTTTATTTTTATTACGGCCGTTTTAAATATCCTATCTCCAGTTTTAACTAGAATGGGTTACTGCAAACGGTCTGAATTTACATTAGAAAGTATTTGAAAAAGAGAGTTTAAATTTGTTCTTTTTTTGACAGCTAAAACTTGTCAAAATAAAGAAAAATTTTTTTTTTGCATATTCATTAATATTCCAAAAAATATACAGACCATCTTCAGTTTTAACTAGAGGTATGTTATTGGAAACGGAAAATAAGAACAGTTTAAAAAGGAAAAGATTGTGCACTGAATACTACTGAATAGGCTTTACTGCCAAAAATTATTTAAAAAAACATTTAGCGAGAATTGTTAGTGAGGCGTAAGCGGGAGACTAATTAAAACACTTATGTTTTCACTAGCACTATAATGTTCCGGAAAGTTACAATAGAGTTTACACAGTAGAAGGATACATAAAGACACACATGAAGAATAGAAAAAGCTAATAGTACACAAGCAAGTAGCGGAAGTAAACAACGTTTAAAAGGAAATACATTAAATACTGCGCGGTGCGTATACATAAAGGTTCGCGGCGAGTAACGTGCGCGCAGCCTCCCGGCGTCGGTTCGCATTCTCGACTCGCGAGGCGGGGAAAACCGAGCGCGCACGACGGTGCGTTCGGGTATCCTCGGCGCAGCGGCGCCGGCGGCGGTCAGCGTCATTCGTGAGACGATATAATATGCTGCCGCCACATCAGCCCCCCCGGAGACCGTTAAGGTCGAAAAAAATCGGGGAATCGCACACGGCGTCCGGATCTAGTTCGGTGTAGGGCATCTGGAGTAACCGGTGTTACCGGTTTGATTCCTTCTTGGTCTTGTGGCGTAAGATCGACGAGCAGGTAAGCTGGCTTCAGTCTGTCAATGGTTACCGTCATCTCTTTACCCTGTACGTCAATCTTGAAGGTTTTCTCGTCTCGCTTTATCACTTTGTACGGCCCTGTATAAGGAGCTTCGAGTGATCGTCGCACAGCATCTTTTCGCAAGAACACGTACTCTGCAGTGGCGAGCGTCTTGGGTACAAAGAAGGTCTTCTGGCCATGATGGCTTGCAGGTGTTGGAGAGAGGCTCGACATATGGGAGCGCAGTTGAGATGCGAAATCAGTAGCGTCGACGGTTCGCGTAAGTGACGGTCTCATGAACTCTCCTGGCAGCCGTAAGGGTTCGCCGTAAACAAGTTCTGCCGCTGACGACCCTATATCCTCCTTCCAGGCTGCACGTATTCCTAGAAGAACTATGGGAAGGACTTCAGACCACTTCTCGTTCGCATGGCACATTATCGCTGCTTTTAGTTGTCTGTGAAACCTCTCAACCATTCCGTTTGCAGCTGGATGGTATGCTGTGGTGTTTGAGTGGTTAAAACCGATCAATGTTGCAAGTTCTTTGAACAGATGTGCTTCGAACTGTCTCCCCCTATCTGTTGTTATTGTCTCCGGACAACCAAAGCGTGATATCCAACCGGTAACGAATGCACTCGCTACCGTGTCAGCTTTGATATCTTGGAGAGGTATTACCTCTGGCCAACGCGTAAATCTGTCGACTGCCGTAAGACAGTATTTGTATTCGTTCGACGATGGCAGAGGTCCTACGAGGTCGATATGTACATGGCTGAATCTGTTCGTTGAAGGAACAAATGTATGTACTGGGGATTGAGTGTGTCGGGCAATCTTAGATCTTTGGCATGGTATGCAGCTCTGCGTCCAATTTTTGCAGTCTCTCTTAATATTAGGCCAAACATACTTTTGAGTCATCAATTTTACTGTAGCCTTACTTCCTGGGTGACTAAGTCCATGTATACAGTCGAAAGCTTGTCTACGGAAAGATGGTGTCAGGTAAGGTCGAGGTGATGAACCAGAAATGTCGCAGTATATCTCTTTACTGGAACCAGAAATTTCTACTTTCTGCAAGTTCAGCGAAGAGGTACCTTGTAGAAGTTGGCGGAGCTCGTCGTCTTCCTGCTGTGAACGGGCTAGGGCATCAAAGTCTATTGCACTTGTAATAGCTTCGGTACGAGAAAGAGCATCCGCGACTACGTTGTCTTTACCAGAGATATGTTGAATATTCGTAGTGAACTGCGACACGAAATCGAAATATCGAAATTGCCTAGGTGAGCAACTGTCTGAAGCCTTCTTAAAAGCTGACACAATTGGCTTGTGGTCCGTAAGAATGGTAAACGTCTTACCTTCAAGCATGTGTCGGAAGTATTTCACAGCTTCGTATATAGCCAACAGCTCTCTGTCGAACGGGCTGTACTTTTTCTGAGCTGGACTGAGTTTCTTCGAGAAGAACCCAAGTGGTTTCCAACCAGATTCTTCTTTCTGCTGAAGTACGCCGCCGATAACATGGTCTGAAGCGTCGGTACACAGTATTAAATCTGCAGATGGATCAGGGTGGGCTAGAAGAGTAGCTTCCGCTAAGCTGGTTTTACAGGCGGTGAATGCTTCTTCGAGTTCTTGTGACCATTGTATAGGTGTACTAGGTTTCACGTTTGTACCAGACAAGAGTTTGTGCAGTGGGGCTTGTAGTCTGGCTGCCTTAGGTAAGAAACGCCTATAAAAATTTATCATACCTAGGAATCTACGGAGTTCTCGGATGGTCCTAGGGTGTGGAAAGTTCTGTATGGCGCTTACCTTTTCAGGAAGGGGCTTCGTACCAGCAGACGATACGCTGTAGCCTAAAAATTCGACTTCCGACTCACCAAACACGCTCTTAGAAGTGTTTATAACCACTCCATGGTCTTGTAGTCGTTTGAAAACCACTTCCAGGTGTTCCAGGTGCTCACTGGTCGTTCGGGAGGCCAGTAAAATATCATCTATATAGGGAAAACAGAAATCCAGGTCTTTGAGAATTTCATCCATGAACCGTTGAAATGTTTGAGCCGCGTTGCGTAGGCCGAAGCTCATAAATGGGAACTCAAACATTCCAAATGGGGTTGTGATCGCAGTTTTTGCTACATCCTCTGGATTTATGGCTACCTGATTATATGCCCTAATCAGGTCGATTTTACTGAATACGGTACAGCCAAGAAGATTGTGAGAGAAATCTCCGATGTGCCGAACCGGGTATCGGTCAGGTATGGTGCGAGCGTTCAAGGCACGATAGTCGCCACATGGTCTCCATTCGTTATTTTTCTTTGGGACCAGGTGTAGCGGAGATGACCAGGGGCTATCAGACCTTCTAGCAATACCTGTTCTAACCATTTCTTCGAACTCTTTCATCGCTATACGGAGTCGGTCCGGTGCTAATCGGCGAGGGCGGCTAAATACAGGTGGGCCTGGTGTAGTGCGGATATAATGGAGCGTGCTATGCTTCATCTTGCGCGTAGACAGGTCTCCAGCAGGACGAGTGATGTCTGGAAACTGTGAGAGCAAGTCATGGTAAAGCGACGAACCAGAGACAGATTTTATTTGGCATATTGCAGATGATGCAGGCCTAGCAAAAGCGCTTAGCGAGGTTAGGCTGTCCACCAAGCGATGGTGTCTAGCATCAACAAGCAGGTTATAATGCGATAGAAAGTCTATTCCTATAATAGGTTTGGTGACGTCAGCTATCACGAAACGCCATACGAATGCACGCCTGAGTCCAAAATCTAGCGATAGATTAATCCAACCGTATGTATTTATCGTAGAACCGTTAGCAGCAAATAGTTTATAGTCTGTTTTAACGCACTGCCTGTCGCGGATAAGTTTCACTGGATAAACACATAGATCGGACCCGGTATCTACTAAGTATTGCACTTTTGACTTACGGTCTGTTGTAAAAACACGGCCACTCACAACACTATCGCAGTCGCATGTTGCCGCCTTCATTGACTGCTCTGTCCATTTCCCTTATGGAACGTACACGGTTCGCGGCACTTCGTTGACGCATCGCCGAAGCGTCGGTGGTACCAGCAGTGCCCCGGGCCAGCACTTGAGCGGCTCCGGGACCGTTGACGCCAGCGCGGTGATTGGGCTCGACCCCGTGACCGAGAACGAGATCGATCAGCTGATAGCGCGGCCACTTGCCGCGTGAGGTCATCGATGCGGCGTGTCAGTGTCTCGATTGCAGCCGAGGGACACGAAGCCGCCGATGTCGATAGTGGGGCGGCTGCAACAGCCACCTGAGCGTTGGGCTGGACAGCAATTTCGTGGATTTTGTCCACAATCTGCGCCACGGTGTCTAAGGGGAGGTCCACTTGCGCTGCCATAATCGCTTGTATGTGGGCAGGTAACCTGCTTGTCCACAAAGACCGTATAAAGTCATCTGGAACCTCCGATCCAGCCAGGCTACGCAGATGTCGCAGAAATTGGGATGGCTTCCGATCTCCCAGCTCCTCCAAAGTTAACAGCTGTCTCACGCGCTGTTCTTGTGACGCCGAAAGACGACAAATAAGCTCCGATTTTATTTTGTCGTATTTATTTTCTAATGGCGGTTTGTTAATAACATCTTTCACTTCACTCACGTATTTTAAGTCTAAGTTCGCGATAACATAATAGAATTTCGTGATATCGGCCGTTATATTCGATAGTACGAACTGACTTTCCAATTGGGTGAACCATAGCGCCGGTTCATTTGCCCAAAATGGTGGCATTTTTACACTAACGCGGCACACCTCACCCGATTCGTCTTTAGCACTAGTGTTAGGCATTTTCACGCGTATAATACACTGCGAGTGTTCTCGGGGTCACCACTTTAGCGAGAATTGTTAGTGAGGCGTAAGCGGGAGACTAATTAAAACACTTATGTTTTCACTAGCACTATAATGTTCCGGAAAGTTACAATAGAGTTTACACAGTAGAAGGATACATAAAGACACACATGAAGAATAGAAAAAGCTAATAGTACACAAGCAAGTAGCGGAAGTAAACAACGTTTAAAAGGAAATACATTAAATACTGCGCGGTGCGTATACATAAAGGTTCGCGGCGAGTAACGTGCGCGCAGCCTCCCGGCGTCGGTTCGCATTCTCGACTCGCGAGGCGGGGAAAACCGAGCGCGCACGACGGTGCGTTCGGGTATCCTCGGCGCAGCGGCGCCGGCGGCGGTCAGCGTCATTCGTGAGACGATATAATATGCTGCCGCCACAAACATTTACAACGCAATTTAGCAAATAAAATAACCAAGCTAACAAAAATAAGATTATATTTTATAGCCGCTTAATTTAGCTAAATGGTAATTAAGACATCATTACAGTAATTCTATAACGTTATAAAGTGCCTATAGTAGAGAAAAACCCGAGTAATTATTAAAATATATTTGATTATGATCGTTAACTTCCTATACCGATAATCAAGCTGTATCAAAGTCAAAAATGTATTTTTACTTTCTCTGTTTCCAATTTCGTAAAATCTTTAATCATTTAACAAATCAATAATATTAAATTCATAATTTAAAAAATCCCCTACTCAAGCACTTAATAAAGTAATCATACGCCAATGATATTTTTGCAGATATTCTGTTATTCTTCCCCACTTTTACCACCATAACTTTTAAACGACTCAACCGATTTTCATGAAACATGTCTAAGAACACTCGCACGTAATTCACCTTTCATACAAAAAAACTAAATTGAAATCGCTTCATCCGTTCGCGAGCTATGGTGCCACAGATAGACAGACAGAGAAACAGACAGACAGACAGAGAAACAGACAGACAGACACGTCAAACTTATAACACCCCTCTTTTTGCGTCGGGGGTTAAAAAGGGAGAATCTATTAAAATTTTAAGTATGTATAACAATTGTAATTTAGTTAGGCGATCTCAATAGCCAAACCACTCAATAGTTAATTTGATTACAGAACGTTAAACTTCATTGAGCGGGTATCGCAGACACACAAATCGAGTAATGACCGCAATAACACAACTTTGAATACAAACTCCAGAGTTACAGCAGTTTTGCATATATTTGTTGTGAGATGAATTTCGATTGGCTTTAATTAGCTCGGTCGATATTGTTTTCTTAACTCTCACGGAATTGAGTATAGAGTAAAAGAGTATAGGTATCATGAACTTTTGTCTCTCTACAAACACAATTTTAATGAAATGAAATGATTTATTTCACATAAATAGAGCACATTTACAGATGTTTTTATAGTGTAAACACTAGAGACCGTCTATTTAGCCATAGGTGGCATGTGAAAATGTCTTTTGTTAGAAATTATAGAAATTAAGTAAAAGTATATGAAAGTATATATGTATTTGTATCAGTTGTCTAGTACCCATAACACAAGCTCTGCTTAGCTTGGGACTAGATGGCGTTGTGTGTTAGATGTCCGGAATATTTATTTATTTATTTAATTACATGAATTTTAAATAATGTGAGAAAATTCAAGTTTTTCCGAAAAGTCTTACATAATTACTATTACATTGCAAAATAGTCAAAATAAAATTAATATTAATAGCATGTCAATCAAATATAACATAATTTAAGCTCCATTCTCGTTTCAATTTAGAAAATTCTTTTAGTGAATAATATGACTTTTCCAGAAGCCATCTCTTGAGACGGTTCTTAAAAAGGCACATTGGCAATTCTTTGAGGCAATCAGGAATTTTATTCTACACTCTTATGCACATTGAGTAACAATTATTTTGATATAAAGTTGTTTTTGGAGTACATTCTAAAACCAACCTATTTGGGTATCTGGTATTTCTTAGATACTTATGTTAACTTGTTGTTGGGTTGGCCTAGTAAAGGAACAGAGTCCTAGTCCTAACCGGTTTGTTTAGTTGTAATAATTGTATGGAACTATGTTATGCTGTATTTTAGTATCATTGGAACCTTTTAAGTTTAGCCCTTCACAAACTTACGTGTAATCATTTATTTAAACTCATCGTTTTAAAAATATATCAGCTAATAAAATATACAGGGCGTCTGTTGCTGCAAATCCTGTGTGAGATTACAAATAAATTAATGCTTTATGTAACTATAATGATAGGCTCTCATTTAATATAAACTACCTAAAGTCCGGCTGAAAGGCATCGTTAACAGAAGTCACGTAGGACCAACAATAAGGAACTTATCTTTGCAAATCTAACTTTGCGGTGAACAAGCTATGTTACACTGAAATTTCAACCTTATATCTATCTTTTAAGTACTGCCATGTAATAGTAGGAGTTTTTTCATTTGTAATTTTATGTTCCCTCAATGTCTAGACTCATGGACTTAATTTTTTTTATTTGATCATTATTCAAGAAATAAATGTATTGTGTGAGTTTCAATGTTATCTGAATATGATATACATATTTATTTAAAGAATTACTACAACGACATTTAAAAGATATCTTAGTGGCCTTATATTCTTATAGTAGGGTCGCAACAAATGTTTTTATTAATATACAGACCATAGATCATAATTTTAAGTCGTAGTTTTTGGGCTACATGCTGCGGACGATTGAACCTTAGAATTACAAGTGAGTCTTTGGCTGTGAACTTGAATACATTACGGACACTGTTGAGATCTTCCGTTTAATTGTTTCGCCGTGAAAACGTTACAGACAGACAGACTGGATTACTTTTTAACCGACTTCAAAAAAGGAGGGGGTTTTCAATTCGACCCTATATTTTTTTGATGTGTGTTCGCGGATAACTTTCTCGTTTGTGAACCGATTTTGATGATTAATTTTTAATGGAAAGGAGAGACCAACGCTGGTACCATGATAAGGACACTAAGATCTGATGGCATTCAAGACAAATCGAGGGAACCTTCGAAATTCGTAGGGGCGACTAGTGCATTTGTTATTTTTTTTATTTTATTTGAAAGTTGGTGCTTTCCGTTTGGTCCCATTTCAATTTGGTCGTTCTTGAAGCCGGTTCTTTTTTTTGTTAAAATTTTACTTGTGAATTTATAATAACAGCTTATATTGTACTAATCTTGTATATTCAACAATACAATTTGAATATTCAGGAATATGAGTACCTAAAAAGAAAGGAACTTTACGCATGAGTACTTTCTTGTGTTGCTTATATTTTACTTACTTATAAACACAAAGTTATGTTATTACAACTTCATAACCTAATTTTCCCCACACATCGGAACGTATTCCATAAAGTATTTCTTGTGCCTCGAATCCAATTTTTCTTTTGACCCAGTTTTTCATACCATAACAATCACTTTGCTGTTTTTGATGAAACTTGATGAAACATAAGTATGGAATTATCATGTTAATATCTTGTAATTAACATTTTGAATTTCTATAATTAACATTTTGAATTATTGTAATTTATCTTAATATAAAATGAGGGAAATTCTACTTCAGCCTACTGCCGTCCATTGCTGAACGAACGCCTCCCTTAAAAAGAGCCAACTATCCCGGATAAAGATTATAACTCAAAAAGTAAAAAGAGAGAAAATAGGTAAATAAAAGAGATAATAATGTTCTCCTAGCCGATAGCGGCCACGGCGGCCAGTCTCAATGGAGACCAGCCAACTACGCAGGAGATATTATAGTGCACAAGTGTGTGCGCAAACACAGGTGCACTCTCTGTTCCCTCTCTCTCATAATCCAATGGGACGGTTAACCGACACGATCGGGGAGAGATCAAGCCCAAGACCGACAGCTTTACGTGCTCTCCGAGGCATGGGGGTTCAGACCCCAACTTCCAAACTCCGAGCTGTTATTAAGTATTTATATAATCAGAAAAAGTCATTAACACATTTGGCCCGACCCGGGATTCGAACCCGAGACCTCTTGATCGGCAGTCGCATACGTCAACCGCAAGACCAACGAGGCAGTAATAGAAATAAGAGGGAAATGAAATAAATTTATTGCTTGAGATCCTAAATGTCAATGCACTTTACGGGTTTTGTAGATAAATCAGGTTTTAGATAACTTTATTTAGACACGAATAAGTATTGAATTATATTGTTAAATTTATACAATAATTTAATATTTAGAATGTCATTAGTTATTGAAAAGGTTGAAAAGATAAGTCATTTAGATGTACTAAGGTAATAAACTTTGATTTTCTTCTAAATTTTAGTACACAAACTGGCTTAACTGCAGTTATATGGTTTGTATGCTTCGCAAATTTAAGACTACATTTTTTATTTTGTTCAATATTTAGCTATCCATATTTTTTAGATTAAAATAAAACAAAAAACCGACAGATTGCAAAACTAAATATAAACAAACACTTTCCCAATTCAAATTAATTTTATTTGATGCTTAATTAAAATTTGTGAATGAAACAGTTTAAATTTATCAGGTGTAGAACTATAGACATTTATAGGCACTCTGAGCAACAATATTTAACACGTGATGTGACTATGTTGATGAAGACTTACATGAATCCAAACGTGCCTATAGAAGTTTTCACTTCAAAAATTACACATACATAGATATAATTAATAACTAAAGTCAGTCTTGACAGTGGTCACCGCTTCCCTAATTCACTAAGAGTCTAAACAATTTCTAATACTCCAAACAACTCCTCACGTGTGGGACCCACCGTCAAGACAGAAATATGATCACGATACGTGTCCCTAGAGGTTTACGGCTACACTTTATGTGCTAAAATTCTCCACGTAGATTCTAACAATAAACAACCAACTTTATTCCAGAGGAAAAAAGGTGCATTTCGCATTAAAGAGGGTCAGAGAAGATGATAACAAAATTAGGTCGAAACAACACAGGTGTGTAGTTTTGTCTTGGTGATGAACAATTCTATCTTGAATGTATAGATTAGTTTCATTGTACTAGACTTAGCTGAGCAAATACTGTTTCAGCATCTTATTAGATTTATGTCTCTAATTTTTAATACTTCAAAGAAATTTATTGAAAGAAATGCATTTATAGTAATACTAGAATGATGACTAGATTTCTTACATAACATTTAAACACCATACACTGTGGGGGGATGGGAGTGATGTCCCTCCAACACCAAGGGAGGATCCTCCGACCAGGCGAGGTGATCGTGCCTGGCGGGCCAACTGCACAACGGTTGATGTTGGGATGTTGTATGTATTGTAATTGGCGCGCGAACTTTCACTGCGCGATTCAGGATTGGTAGTTTCTTAGTTTCCTTCGTTACTCCGTAGTTCAGTGTAACGTAACGTGTAGAGGTAGTAGAGCCACGCTGATTTCAGCACGAATGGGCCGGCTCGACCGGGGCGGTACTACCCTCGCACAGAAAATCAACGTAAAATGACCACGTTCGTGCTGTCGTGTTTCGTTGGTGAGTGCGAGACCGGAGGCCCAAATAGTCTAGTCAACAAGTTCCATACTTGTTGACTAGACTAAAAGATGCAGCAGCATCACTAGGCCGCCATGGTGTGGGTCGCCATACTGCATTGTCTACATTCGCAGTGAGTATGGCGACCAATACTCTTGGATTCTGCTTATGCTTTCCATCAGGCAGAGTAGAGTCATTTTGGCGGGCCATACATTAAAAAAAAAACTTCGGTAGATGGCGCTGTAGTATATTTCTGTTGCGCTGTATGTGGATGTCGCCACATCACTCCACTCCAAGACTGGAGGTCGATATTATGATGTGTCAGCTGTCTGTGCTCTGTTGCGGAGCTTGCCAGTGCCAGGAGTGAGTAGTTCCAGTGAGTCGGAACTGAGTACCGCAAGTTCCAGTGAGTCGGAACTGAATGCCGCTAGTCCCGGTGAGTCGGGGCTGAAGTCCGCTGATCCCAGTGAGTCGGGATGGTAGGCGGTGGCGGTGCTGCGGTGAGGTCCCCAGTGAGTCGGGGTGGTTGCTGCGTAGTGGCTGGCTGCTGCGTAGACGGGAGAGAGGTGCTCTGCTTACATGGACCGTAGGTGCAGTGTGCTGTGCCTAGACGCTGATGAGGCCGTAGGGATAACCAGGCTGGAGCGGTCGCGTCCTGCGTGTGGTGTATCCCTGTTGAGGCCGAGGTTGCTGGCTGGCTGTGAGACTTGCTGTGGGAGTGAACAAGATGGTGGCGTGCTGATGCTGTTTCGAAGGCTGCTTCCAATCACGTCGGGGTCACCACTGTGGGGGGATGGGAGTGATGTCCCTCCAACACCAAGGGAGGATCCTCCGACCAGGCGAGGTGATCGTGCCTGGCGGGCCAACTGCCCAACGGTTGATGTTGGGATGTTGTATGTATTGTAATTGGCGCGCGAACTTTCACTGCGCGATTCAGGATTGGTAGTTTCTTAGTTTCCTTCGTTACTCCGTAGTTCAGTGTAACTTCGGTAGATGGCGCTGTAGTATATTTATGTTGCGCTGTATGTGGATGTCGCCACATACACATGTATTACGAGTAGGCAAAAATGATAGTAGATAGATTTTTTCATTTTTATTAAAAAAATACTTACTGGTTCTTCAAGGAATGCAACATCAGATTACAGTCTACTTACTAAGATATAATTCCTAGTGGTGGCGTATTCACTAAGGACACTCTCAATAAAGCCTTGAATTAAAAAATATTCCTATAATTAATCTTTACCAAGTCTTATTCGTTCTCGACAAAACTATTTTTATGCTTAAAATATAATTACACTATAGTTAACTTATAGTAAGGTTAACTAAATGCGTATTCTCAATTTATCTTATATTTATTAACTTCTACCCGTGGCTCCGCGCGTTTGTATGTTGGTTACCGCAGTAAAGAGTAGTCTATGTCCTTACTCAAGTATCAAAGTATCTCCACCCCAAATTCCATTGAAATCGGAGCAGCGGTTTGGCAATGAGAGCGCAAAGGCGCGTATCCACGTAAACTGTTGTAGTTAGTGTTTCCAACTGTTTGCAACTCTTCGGAAAATCGCCAACTTTTGTTTCCATTGTGTCTACACCGAGTCGCCAACAATTTGAAAAACATTCCAACTAAGCGTCTCCACAGAGCAAATATATATTTGCAACAAGCGTATTCTTTTGATGTTTACCACCAAAAACAGAAACACGGTTCCCAACATTTGTTGACAATTTCTGTTGCCAACATCAGGAAATTACAGAAACTTTTGTCACCAACACGTGTTGACAACACAAAAGCTGCCAACTTTTGTTCGGTGGAGACTCGGCTTAACAGACAGAGTCAATTTCGAATTTAGAATATTATTCTGGATATGGACTCGGATTGATTGCTAATGTCTATGGAATAGAATAGAACCGGGAATAAACAAATAGAAATTGTTTTTTAGAGCAAAGCCATAAATATAATATGCTTCCTTGGCCCTTTACATTTCTGTAGCATTCCTTAAGTAGGATCACATTATAAGAGATTGTTTTATTGGTTATCTCGAAGCCTTTCAGTAATTAAAAACTAAAGTGTTTTCAGGTAAACGTTTGAGGCAATAGCCATGGCCTATTTAGTCAGCGAAAGATAATGTATCTAGAAATTAAATCACTTTGGCAATTTTTTTTTTAATTACTTTAAAAGACAACTCCCGCGCTAGGAACAAATCCTGTGTCGCGGGGGACTTTACAAAAATACATGAAACGGACACAAAGAACACCCAGACTCAGAACAACAATTTCACACAGTGTTGTCCTAAGTGGGATTTGAACCCACGACACTTAGCGAAGTAGGAAACGTCGTGGTGACTGTTAAACCACTAGGACAAACGTGCACTCGAATTTTGAATCTAAAAGGTATTCCAGAACTGTGTAACCAATAAAATCAATAACGGAATTTGAACCAGACGATTCCAATCAAATAATAACTCCTCCCATATCCGATAAGGAGTGGTTTTGTCAGCTTTAGGCTAACTGGATTTTATTGGCAGGCCGTGCAAATGTTCTGGTAAGAATTATCAAAATGTAATGGTACGTTTAACACAGTGAAATAAAAGTGTAATAATCTTATGATAAAATTCATTTTATTTTGGATAGCACCGTGTAGGTATGATATATAACCTTAGAGACTTATTGATATGAAGACTTTAAATAAATGTAATCTCCTAAGAGCCTGCTCAGATATTACGCCCTCGCTTCTTAACGAGTTTCCATCTAGATATGTTTAAGTAACTGATGTTTTAATATGTAAAAATAAAAACCGACTTCAAGGTTCGACTCGATTTCTTTTGGGTTCCTTCATCAGATCTTAGCGTCCTTATCATGGTACCACCGTTGGGATATCTCCTTTCCATTAAAAAAAGAATCAATAAAATCGGTTCATAAACGACGAAATTATCCGGGAACACACATAAAAAAAAACATATATTCGGTCGAATTGAGAACCTCCTCCTTTTTTGAAGTCGGTTAAAAAGTAGGTAACGTACCGACATATTGTTACCTACATATAAAAATTACTTGTCCTGATTGTCTTGCTTGAAATTTTGGCCGCTAATACTTTCATATTGTACACACCCATTAAGAATGAATTTCTTAAAAACTAATAGCTAAATAAAGACGTAAAATTTTCACAAATACACTGATTCAAGAACTGAACCAAAGTGAAATGGGGACCACATGGGAAGCAACAGCCTGCAAATAAAAAACAATCATCAAAATCAGTTCACCCAGTCTAAAGTTCTGAGGTAACAAACATAAAAAACAGCTGAATTCCGAACCTCCTCCCTTTTTGAAGTCGGTTTAACACGGTTCTAATTCTGTTGTTCGAAAGCTCTCTATACTAATAGAAATTACTAAAAATGAGTTTTGTCCTGTCAAAAAACGATTTCAATATCAAATATTGATTCAATTTAGATATACCACACTAAAAATAGACGTTATCTAAATAAATTTATGAAAATAGCATTTTGGAAGTACTTTTACTAAAATAAGAAATTAATTTTAAGAAAAAAATAGTTTAGTGGCGTATTAACAGAATTAACGCAAATAGCTATTCTGAGAATGTTAACATTGTAATAACATTTAAAGGTTGAAGTAGCTAATAATAACTTTCAGTTTAGTAATATTATCAACTTTTCAGATAAAGACAACACTACTTTTTACTACTTACTAATCATGATTAAGATTTTTTACATTTTGCATCTGAACAACTCACCTGCCACATTTTGAACCCTAGAAAACAGTACTACCATCAAATAAAAACACAAATCGTAAAAACTCACTAAGACTACTTAGTGAGCTTTTACGATTTGTGTTTATATTTGTGTGTAATATATATATCCACTAGGATATACGAGATCATGGGTGTATGAGATAGTCAAGGTAACGAAATAAGTGCCCTTGTGGCTATTTATCAAATACTAGCTGACCCACGCAACCTCGTTTGCGTCTCCTATTGCCCGTAGCGTAGAAATTTTCGCTCGTTTTTGTAACATTGTTCATTGGTGCTCCGCTCTTATTAGTCTTAGCGTGATGATATATAGCCTATATCCTTCCTCGATAAGTGGGCTATCTAACACTGAAAGAATTTTTCAAATCGGACCAGTGGTTCCTGAGAATAGCGCGTTCAAACAAACAAACTCTTAAGCTTTATAATATTATATTAGTATAGATATGTAAAACTACATATTGTACGGTGTCTATTTTATACTTTACACAAACAAACGTTTTATGCTTAACACAAATGTCTTACATTTAAAATTCTTCCTCCTGTAAAATTTAGTTTTAACTTACTTAATTGAAATGAACCAGCGGAACGGGCCGGAACTAGGAAAGTTGAAAACAACGGTAGACAAGATTCTCACCGTTGTTTTCCGACATCAATTTTAATTAGGTATGAAAGCAATTAAACTTAGTTAGGATTCTATCGTTAGAGAATATAAGTAAGCGGGGAAGTAAATTGCAGTACTATTTTATTATTTAAATTCAAATCTAGATTGCTTGAATCCCTGCGGAAAGTGAATCTAATATATATTCCCGAGAAGTCTGCCTTTTAAAATATTTTCATACATAAATATATTTACATGTAATCGAGTCCATGCCGCCGTGCTGCCGATGAGGTACTCGCCAGAGTGAGAAAGGCGGTCGACGCCAGGGGTACTGGCTTAAAGGTTAGTAAAGCCAGGAAGGCCAGGGCAAGCACCGTCATCCTGGGGTGCGACACAGAGGTGGAGATGAACAAGGTGCGAGCAAGAATAGAGAACAGCGGTGATGGGCTTGTGGTAGCGCCCATGAAAAACAAAGATCCTCTCGTCGTCCTTAAGGACGTTTTTGTGGACGGAGACCACGACGAGATGGCAGGGGCCCTCTACACCCAAAACGCCAATATTTTCATGGGCCTACCACAGGAGGAGATGGCAATCACCATCAAGTTTAAAAAGAGAACAAAAAATCCCAAGACTTCTCATGTTATCCTGCAGGTAAAGCCAAGGGTATGACAGAGAATGACGGAGGCTGGAATCCTCTACCTGGACCTGCAAAGGGTCAGAGTGGAGGACCAGTCTCCGCTCATTCAATGCACGAAGTGCCTAGCTTTCGGACACGGTCGTAAGTTCTGCACCGAGAGTGTAGACAAGTGCAGTCACTGCGGGGGCCCGCACTTGCGCGGAAAATGCCCCGATTACACCACGGGAGTCAAACCGCGGTGCTGCAACTGCTTGCACTCTGGACTGCGGAACTTTAGCCATAATGCCTTTAGTACCGAATGCCCAACTCGCATGAAATGGGATTACCTGGCGAGATCAACTACGGCATACTTGTGACTCACACACTCATGTATACACACGACACAGAAACACATACACACACACAGATCTGGAAAATATATATTAGATATATATGGACAAATCGAGCACGCACATAAACATAGACACGCACACATAACCAAATAGAAAACAGCACAAGAAAAATTTAGTAACAAAATTTGCAATGAAAATATATAATAAAGTATATATATTTTATTGACAAGAAAATAACAGAAATAATTTGAATATAGAACACACAGAGTCACAAATGCCACGATCCGATAGACTGAAAGAAAGATAACTAACAATATATACTGGAGGATTTAATAGAACAAAGGAAGTATAAAGTTAAGTCTAAAGAAAAAGAAAGAAAAAACAGCATTAGAAAAGAATGGACAATAAACTTAGATAAATAATATGATATAGTATAAAGAAAATAGCAAATTAGGAAAAGCTGTAGATTCGTTGCAATGTATGAAATCTACATTATGAAAGTAACTAAAGATATATAAAGTCAAGAAAGAAAAGTGATAGACGGGAGGCACACGGTGCGAGACACACTTAAAAGAAAGACGACATGAATAAGGAAAACCAGAGTAACAAGGTCCTGTCGTATCTTTGGACGGGGAAAAGCGACGAGGTTGCCAAAACCTCACAAAAAAAAAAACAAAAAAAAAACAAAAAAAAAAAAAAAAAAACGAGTCCATGCCAAAGTCATAGGTAAAAATATATTTGTCTACAGGGAAATTAACTCACATTCAATTGGAACTGCTATAATAAAAATGTTTCATCAGTAGAGACCTAGAATAGTAGAAACTCTGCATGACATTAAAAAGTCGAGAGCTAAGGGTCCCGCACTAAATTGTTTCCATTACGATGGAAGGACTCAAGAATTATATTCTACAAACGTGCTCATCTTATTGCACATCTGTCTACTACTTTGGGCATCCCTGCTAATAATTATAATTTAAACTTAAAAATCAATCCGTAATATATCCGCAAAATAGATACATTATTCAGAGACAAATTTATTAAAACTGGTATTAATAGCTATTAGCATATCTGCGTTATTATGTCTATAACCGTAGTCTAGTCTATAACCACATTCGTCAATCGTTTAAAAAGTCGTATAACTCACGAACGTTCAATACTTCCCAACGTAAAGCCTTAACGATAGTTTTTTATTTTTCGTTTATCACAGGTGCGCAGACACCCTTTCAGCTTTTCACGCGAGTAATTTCTAAAGTCTGACAGACTATAACAATCGTTTGGCGTCCCCTCCAATCATTCCAATTAGCTTTCAATGGTTTTCAATCGCGCGACGTCCTTTATAGATTTAGGCGCGATTTTAGGGATGCTTTGTACAAAAAGTGTTATCTCTATTTGTAGTTAATTTACGAATTCTGATGTTCATTTATAATATAATTAGCGATACTTGAAATGCATTAAAGTTATGTAAGAGCATACACACTAGTATGTAAATACTAAGTCTTGATTGTCCAGATAACTCTTATAATTTTGCGTGTTATAGGAATAAAACAAAAGATAATTACTACACAACACGGTAGGTATATATTCCCCAACGTTCTTGCCGCGGTTCGGTGTTACAATATGACTGGCGACTGGCTGTACTACGCAAACTAACTCGACACCGTATCGCTAAATAAGCATTTCTTTGTACACTGTTAGTTGTAAAATTTCAATAAGAATCTCTATGTTGGTTACGGTTTCACGACTAAAACACGGAATTGATTATAATAAAATTTGGCATCGGCGGCAAAATATATTTTTTTAAGAAAGGCATAGACCACTGTTTACCGTGATAAGAGATAACAGGATTATGTGGTATTAGTATTTGTTCTTTCACTGCTTTAAAAATTAATAAAAAAAATTTACCATACATTAAATAAAACAAAACTAGAAGTACTGTTCCCAAGAAATAGAAAGTAAATTTAACTGAGCTAACCCTCATTAATAAATCTAATACTGATGGGCTGTTAACTATTCGTACGATAGTAGATTAAATTTATACGAAATCATTAGAGAGTAAGTCTTTCTCGTATTTATACGTTGTGTTTGTCTAATCAGTAAAAGATAATATCAATTAATTTTATTTAATAAAGTTGATTTATCGTTTATTTTTACGTTTCTGCTTCGAATAATATATCAAATGTTAAGCTTCTTCATGTAAAATGTTGCCAAGACGAAGTGCATATGGGTTACCCTGTGAAAAAGACATCAGATCTTATGTAGAGCCAACGTTCTGAATCCACACGCCCTAACTCTACCAACCCTAACTTCACAAACTCTACATCTCAGTAAAAATGGTATGGCTTCGCCGTTTTGCTACCATACCATCACGAAGGGGGAACGAACGCCTTTTGTGTTTGCTAATATCTAGTTTCTGAAGTAATGTGTTAAACGAATATTTAATTTCTGAAGTAACTAAACAGCCAAGCCATACATTTTTACTGAGATGGAGTAGTAGTAATTTTTCTTCTTTAAAAAAAAAAAAAAAAAAAAAAAAAAAAAAAAAAAAAAAAAAAAAACCTCTAGCATAAACATTTCTGAAAGTCTCATACAAAGTTTATATACCAAATTTCAGCTTTCTAGCACTTTAGTTTTGATGATCATCAGTGTGTCAGTGACGAAATCGGTGTTTTTAGGTATCAATAAAATCTAAAGTATCAGAGCTATGCAATTGAAACTCTGTAGGTTTCATTAGTTTATTGGTAACATCATATCGTGAGAATTTGAACGATCTGGTATATCGGGAACCAAAGTTATGAGGGTTCAAAAAAACGACGAAACACTTCGAGAAAAGGTAGGTAGTGCCCTTGCGCTTTGCTCGCTCGTTGTCGCTCGCGTCGCTGGCTCGTCTTGGCGGGGGCACGACCGTGCCCCTAGATCTAACGTTAGCCTTCTTATCTCAATGAATTTACGACAAATAATTTCATTATTTTTATTGCCCATGTTACGTACAGTTTAAAAGGAATTAAAAACATACAAGCACTGTATCCATTACATTATCATAAACAGATACTACAGAGTTTTATGAAACGCGTAGACACTGCTACGAATATGCTACGCGAATTCGTGGCGTAGCGTATAGCGTAGAATACGAAGTTCAGTCTTAATCAGAGATTTATAAATATTTTTGTTACTGTTTGGCTCTAGATGTAATATTTTTTCATTTGTCAATTGAAACTTAAACATATAATATATTAGTATGTAAGAATAAAAAGGGTATAACAGCCAATTTTAACGATTAGACTTACATTATACAAATTGACGCCCTAACCAACCTTATTTTTTGATGTCTCAAAAGTTACTTGATCCAGATTTATTTAGCTATACTGCTGTAGAAGTTAATGACTCTGGTTGATAAGCAGGATATCATAGGTTTGATTGACCACACAGCACAAATATTGAAATGACCACTGTCATTTCTTCTATATGGGTGTATTTCTTTTTTTTATAACGTGTATGTATTTATAAATATGTACACAAGTACTTTTATCACTAGTATGGTTGACTTTGCCTAGTTTGGGACCTAAGAGACGTGTGGTAGAATGGTCTAAAAAAAGTAAGGAATACTCACACTCGTTAACAATTTATTCACGTTCAGAGACATGTTTAATCTATATATCGACTGCTTCGTTGGTCTCGCGGTTGGCGTGTGCTACTGCTGATCATGAGGTCTCGGGTTCGATTCCCGAGTCGGACCTAATGTTTGTATGATCTTCAAATATTTGTTTCGGAGTTTGGATGTTTTCTATGTATAATATATATGTATTTACAAAAAAAAAGTATATATGTATTTGTATCAGTTGTCTAGTACCCATAACACAAGCTCTGCTTAGCTTGGGACTAGATGGCTTTGTGTGTTAGATGTCCAAAAATGTTTAATATATGTAAAAATAAATCGCCGGAATGTATGTACGCGCATAACTTCCGATCGGCTGCACCAAATTTTTTTTTATAATGTTTTCGTTTTTCTTACAGGACAAGGTTTGTGTACAAGAAAAATAAAAGAGAACGGGAAAAGTAGTTTTTTTCCGCGACTGTACACTGTCTGTGGGAAGCTGAGATAGATATGTAAATATGTCGATACGAAGTTCGCCGGGTCAGCTAGTAAATCCATAAAATCCACACAAGAATTATCTTTTTTCTCATATCATAATGTATCACAATTTGTTAAGGGTTTAGGTAATTGTCGGTCTAATCATACTGTCTTTGTCAAAGTACAAAGAACTCAAATGAATAGAGGTTCATTAGAAGAGTTCAATGCTGAGTTGAATGGACCAATGTATATGTAGGCGAATTATATATTATACTTACATATTATATTAGCCTTTACTAAGAGACGACGAGATACTTATGAAAATCTTGTCAGTTTTTTATTATATTAATATCTCATTAATTTTTAGAATATATATGAGCTCACCCTTACAATCATTCACTCCCATGTAAGAGTTCTAAGTTAAAATAAAAAAAACCGGTCAAGTGCGAGTAAGACTCGCGCACCGAGGGTTCCGTACAAACCTGTAGGTATATAAGTAAAAGTTTTCACAATTTTTCTGTTACCTGTGCTGTTAAGCTATTCCTTCTTCAGTTTTCTATGTCAACAGGGAGCAGCTTTTAGATTTTATTTCCGGGCGAGCTGTTGCGAGTTTCAAAATATGCGGTATAAATGATTGTACCTTTGCGTTTTTGCGTTGACTTAAAAAAAATGTTTTTTTTTTCAAAGCTTATTACACCTAATTTTGATATAAATTTCAACTTGATACCTATGCGCGTACATGAGGCAAAGGGTAGTACATAGTTATATAATTATTAAAAAAACATGTGATGTAACTAAAAATTTCCGATTTTCGCAATTTTTCCTTTATTTTTGTCCTTGTTGTTGCTCAAATTTCAAGATTCTGAGTTCACGGGACCTGTAGGTTTTGATTCCCTTGGTAATAGTTGCGAGTTTCGAAATATGGGGCTTAAATTGCTGTTTCTTTTGATTGCGTTAACATAGAAGTTTGATTTTGTTACAGCTTTAAGGTATTATAGACCTGAGTAGTTGATATGAATTTCAATTTAATACCTCCACGCGTACATAGGAAAGAATTAGTAAGTGTAAAAATTTTAAAATTGTGCTATAAGACGTTGCTTCGTACCAAATTTCAAGATCATGACTTCACGGGAAGTACCCTGTAGGTATGTCGTACGAATGTCGCAAATTTGCAACATAAACAGCTGTATCTTTTGATTGCGTTGGCTTAGAAGTTTGATTATTCACAGTTCCAAGAGGCAGTGGACTTGAGTATTTCATATGAATTTCAGCTTGATACCTTCACGTGTTCCTGAGAAAAAGGCTCTTGAGAGACAGACAGACGGACAACAAAGTGATCCTATAAGGGTTCCGTTTTCTCCTTTTGAGGTACGGAACCCTAAAAACAAATAAATTACTATAAAAAAACTGTTTTAATGAACATACATTAAACCCCCATTTTAAAAATCAAAAAACAAAAGTGTAAGTCAATAATCTCGACAAGGACGTATCCCGTAAGGGTTCTGCGTTTATCCATATGATTAAGAGCTTCTGCCAAACTGAGCTCAACTGATTTAAGTTTGTACAATTTCAAATAGGCAATCAAATTGGAGTTGTCGTAAGAAAAAATGCCCTCTATCTGGGTTCATAGCTAAATCCGCCCCTCCGAAGTCGAGGTGTAAGCTCAACCATATTGGCCTGTTTCGATTTGATTGATAGTCCCTTATTACACCACAAGCACACACCTACTGCCATAGATATATCTTTTCTGGGAGGCAATTTGTAGGAGCACTAAGCGACACATGTTGACGTGAGCGAGGAGTGAGGGGGTGAGCAGTAGGTGTGCTTAATTAAGTCCGTGAGCGATGGACGGTGCACACGTCATCGTGCCGGATATTGTTCCAGATTGAGGCAACATGTTGGGGAACAAATTATTACAGTATGCCGTTAAGATGGAATCGTCTATTTAATTTTTGAAGTATTTTCGTGTAAATTAACAACACTACAGTTAGATTTCTCCAAAAACCTAAATCTGGAAACTTTTTAGATCTTGCCAAAAATCATGTGGTTTTTTTTGTATATGGGCCTGCCGAAATGACTGAAATGAATAATGTTTTTTTTTGGAAACCGGCTTGGTAGTTTATTTCACCACTAAATTGTTAAGATACGAATGTTTACGCGGTAAATCGAAATCTGTCTGCACTGAACTAACTAAAACTGCACAGTGTTCCATTATAATGAGAGCGAGCAAAATACGGGTTTAAAAAAAAAATCCTGTATACCGTTTCAGAACAAGTAGGTATATAAGGTTGTTAAATTATCATTCTTTCACGTAGTTATTATCTACATATTCTTTAAACCTTTCAATTTTCATTACAAGTAAAAACTCTTTTTTTTTTTTTTATTTATGGCCCGCCATAATGACTCTACTCTGCCTGATGGAAAACATAAGCAGAATCCAAGAGTGGTGGTCACCATACTCACTGCGAATGCAGACAATGCAACAATGCAGCATGGATGCTTTGATATAATAATTATTAGTTTTACGGGAATTAAGGCGATCACTTATTTCAAGGTATTTACATACTCTAATGCTTTGTTGTATAAAGTAACGGTTTCATTCAGACACAATACGTCGGACGTCGGTGCCTCCTTTTTTCAGAGAATTATATTTGTACAGCGATAATTTAATTTCTCGACCTATCCATTTCCCAGTCCCTTTAACTCTGGCGTATTAATTCAGAGTAAAAGTCAATAAATGGTTTTATTTAACCCATTTTTTCATCCTTCCTTTCTCAATATTCGTAATTAAATATATTTTTGAGAACATTCTGAAAATGTTTAAACAAATGGTTATTCTTAGGAAGAAAAACAAAGATTTTTAATTCAAAATTAAAGTAATTTAAAAGTCACACGTGCTAGGACTCATATGTCAAACTAACCTAGTTTAAAATTACTCTGATATCGTTATTTTAGTAACAAAATGGTCATCAATCTGTGACTTTTACTGGGATGCCATATGTTCCCGGTAATATAGAGTCATACAAATAGGTTGTTCTATGTACATATCCACTAATGATGTATGAATACTATTATCTATACCGACGTTGGAAGAGATTTTAAAGAATTTTATACTAGTAGCAAATACATATATGGAGATATGTCACATCTGTGTACATCACTGGATCTTCAGAGATGAGATGGGACATACCCACACTCATATTCTCTTCCTGCTTGAACGTTCCAAGACTTACATATGCAGAAAGTTCTAAATTTTGAAGAATCAACACAAAAATGAGTAATCAAAGATCGTTTGGGTTCGTAGACAGTAAAAAGATTTAACTTTTGGAATGGACAATGATATTGATTTTAAAAAAGAGTACGTAAACGAAAACAATAAATTCTGAATTTAAACAACACGTTTGTGAATCGTAGACGATCGATTAATATTATACAATAAAAACAAAATTGAAAGGCAATTTTATGAAATATATAATCAATATTTTTGCGTATAAACTCTGACATTTGACAAAATGCTTTGTGGTTCATTCAAAGAACATATGTACATCATAAAAAGCTTTATTTTAAAGCCTTTCTCTATCAGAATGTTAAATAAAACTGACCACGCGAATATTAAATCGGGTTGTGAATAACAAAGCCAATGCAAATATTGTGAAATGCGAGGTTATTTACTTTCGCGCTCCGACATAAAGTCATGTACCAAAGCTGAATTGCGAATAGGTACAGTTTTAGAGAAAATACAATTCAGTTTCACTGTAATAAAATTCTGACAAACAACGTACAGAGAACCCCAGTAACTTTTAAAATGTTTAAAAATGAAAGAGGACTTTAAGATTTCCAATAGTAATAAGGTTAAAAGTAAGTTTTTAATTATTTACGAGCATCGAGCACGAGCTTATCAAACGAGCATCATAAAATGACTATTCCCGCCAATGAAAAGTAATTCTAAGGTAATTAAGGTTTGAAGGTTATATCGATCCGGAAATACCGTCGATTATAATTTGTTCCATAAATTATTTATAGTGGTGGTAGTGGAAATAATGTTTGAGTTAATAAGCAACTTACTCGAAATACTGGCATATAAGTACAACACGTATACAGTCACCCTTGGTTTTTTATGGAATAGGCGGGCAAACGAGCAGACGTATCGCCTAATGGTAAGCGATTACCGCCGCCAATGGACACCTGCAACATCTGAAGCGTCACAAGTGCGTTGCCGGCCTTTTGGGGATGGGGGGAGGTAGGGGTAAGGGGATTGGGGTATAGGCCTCCGGTATCCTCACTCACTAGGTGAAACACAGCGCAAGCACTATTTCACAACGGTTTTACTTAGTATTTAAGTTTAGGTAGTATTTAAGTATTTACCTAAAATAATCTAAGCTATGGTTACATATATAAAGCAACACAGGCGGACCGAGGGGAGTTGCCATAGGGTCTTTTAGCGATACAAAATAGTTGGACATTTTTTGCCAGGGGAAATCTTCACACATACACATTTTAGACTAGTATACAAAAACAATCGCCTGTCACTACAAACTCACACATTATAATTTAAATGAAACATTCACAATTTCACACACATATAAACACATTGTGTCGTAATCAATGTGGACTGCCTCGTTGGTGTAGTGGTTAGCGTAAGCGACTGCAGATCTAGAGGTCTCGGGTTTGATTCCCGGGTCGGACTGCTGTTGGGTTTTCCTTACAAGAAATTCTTAATAGCAGCCCTGAGTATGGAAAATGGCGGTTTTTCCGCCCGTGCCTCGGGGAGCACGTTAAGCCGTTGGTCCCGGTTGTCATGAACATCTTATGGCAATCGTTATTGGGAAGTCAGTGCCCTCAAATATACTGAAAACTAGTTGAACCTTCAAATTCAGTTCACCCTCAGGGTTGCGAAGGTCCGATGCCAGTCGCTCCATGTAAACACTGAAATTCAGGTAAAACCGGTGGAACTAGTAGCCGACCCCAAATCTCGGGAATAATAAAGACTAGGAAGAAGAAGAGAATATGCTGTCAAAGCATAAGCCCATTTGGGCTTATGCTTTGACAGAGGGAAACGCTTGCGTATAGCTTCTCCGTACTGTATTGCTCTATGGATATACATGGTGGAGGTGTCCTTTTTGTTTTGCAATATTAATTCTACTTCTTCTACTTGAATCTTCTGGGAATCCATTTAGAATTGTCTACAAAGATCTTATCTAGAAAATCGTGAGAAATGATCATCTTGGGATTTTCTTGCCCTTAAAATATATTTACATTTATCTTATTGCCGTACTTTTGTGTCATTTTTCATTTTCATTTGTTTATACTTAGTTGTAGGTTTTAAAGTAGATTATTTTAGTTGTTTAACATAAACAACAATTGTTAAGAGATCCTCCTAGATATGTGGTCGGGTAACAAACACTTTGACACAACCCACGGAAATTAAGTCCAGCAATTTAATGTATTCATAGGCCAGTTTCGTTTTTAAATCTTATTGACCTCGTTAACCGTAGTTACGAAAAATCTTATGTCTGTACCTAATTTGTAGAATAGCAATAATTAATACTAATATTAGGTAGCAATATTTATAGAAGTACTAAGAATATGTTCAATTGATTTCTAATTCTGCTAATCAAAGTGCCAACTTATCATAGACTCGCGTAACTTAGCTTATATGCATATACTTAGCTCTATATTTACTAGTAAGTACCGTACCTAAGGATATATGTTGTAATACGATCCAACAACAAAACCTAATCTATATTTTCAGAATCTTTCTAATCAGTAGTATGTATGTATTGGTGCGAACATAATAAGGTAAAATGGGTAAAATAGGGTCATACTTATAGTTACTATTTACAGATAATTATTAAATTAAATAAAAAAAAACCTTTTTAAAAACAAGCTTTTATTGGAATGCTCTCTAAAGAATAAAATAAAGTATTCCTTGAAAACTTTTTCTATCAACTTATAATGTCATTAGGTACATAATAAAGCTTGTCGTGAGATTTCGTTACCAGTATTTACTTAGTTTAAAAATTTTAAACATTGATATCAGTCAAATGAAGTTCTTTAATTTACTTTCTTATCACACAGGAAAAAAATGACTCTACTCTGCCTGATGGAAAGCATAAGCAGAATCCAAGAGTGGCGGTCACCATACTCACTGCGAATGCAGACAATGCAGTATGGCGACCCACACTATGGCGGCCTAGTGATGCTGCTGCATCTTTTAGTCTAGTCAACAAGTATGGAACTTGTTGACTAGACTATTTGGGCCTCCGGTCTCGCACTCACCAACGAAACACTACAGCACGAACGCTGTCATTTTACGTTGATTTTCTGTGCGAGGGTAGTACCGCCCCGGTCGAGCCGGCGAAATGCTGAAATCAGCGTGGCTCTACTACCTATAAGCTTTTGTATTATCTAAATTCCACACTCATCCACATATTAGAAACGATTCCACACTCGATGGGTTTCGTCGTTACATTACAGAGATACTATGACCATTTTCAGAATACATCATCAGAGTACAAACTCGATGGGTTGCGTCGTTTGATTATAGAGTTCCTATGACCACCTTCCGTTCCATCATCAGATCGTCAAACATGAAGTACTCTTCAAGACAAATCAAACGATTCCACACTCAATGGGTTTCGTCATTTTATTACAGAGTTCCTATGATAATTTTCCGGCTCTAACATAAGACACTGGATACTATCAATACATAAAGTACTCGTTAAAACGAATCAAACGAGTACAAACTCGATGGGTTGCGTCGTTTGATTATAGAGTTCCTATGACCACCTTCCGGCTCCATCATCAGACCTTGAATATTATCAAAACGTAAAGAACTTGTCATGACGAATAAAACGATTCCAAACTCGATGGGTTTCGTGGTTTGATTATAGAGTTCCTATGACTATCTTCTGGCTCCATCATCAGACCTTGAACAGTATCAAAACATAAAATACTCGTCAAGACGTCAAGACGAATCAAACGATTTCAAGCTCGATGGAGTTGCGTCATTCCATTACAGAGTTTCCATGACCACCATCCGGATCCATCATCAGACCCAGGATACTATCAAAGCATAAAGTACTCGTCAAGACGTCAATACAAATCAAACAATTCCACACTCAATGGGTTCAGGTTTAAGATCATTAATTTCTCATAAACAAAAAAATACAAATTCACTTACATGAGAAAATACAAAATACTAACACTTAAATTACTGCGATATAGAAAAGAAGAACTCACGTTATTTATACAAAATAAAAATCACAACAATCCATTTCAAAAACATAGTGAGGGTACATTAAAAATCATACATGCATTTCGAAACATTTGAGAACCATGCCAGCAGTAAATACAAAGATTTAGTGAACCTAGAAGCGGTTTCGGTTCGGAAGGATTTCGTCGTTTTATTACAGAGTTCCTATGACCACCTCTGGCTCCATCATCAGATCGTGAATACTATCAAAACATGAAGTACTCGTCAAGACGAATGAAACTATTCCAAACTCATTGGTGTTGCATCGTTTCATTACAGAGTTCCTAAGACCACCGCCCGGCTCTATACTCCCGGATACTATCACAACATAAAATACTCGTCAAGACGTATCAAACGATTCCACATTCAATGGGTTTCGTCGTTTCATTACAAATTTCTTATGGCCACCTTCCGGCTCCATCATCAGACCCTGGATACTATCACAACATAAAATACTCGTCAAGACGAATCAAACGATTCCACGCTTAATGGGTTTCGTCGTTTTATTACAGAGTTTCCCATGGCCACCTTCAAGCTCCAGCATCAGATTAGCTCCATGTTGCCATATTGCATTGTCACGCTGTTTACTTAGGCTTGCAAAATTTCAGCACAATCGGTTAAAGATATCTGCTTCAAATTTAGCTTGCAAGATTTGGCTACAGACAAGCATCGGGACAGGTGAAGCTAAATAAAAGCTTGTAAAAAGGGTACCAAATAAAAAAAAAACACTTAAACATAGGAAATTAAAAGCAATTTTTGACGTGACAACGTCTAATAAATCGATGAACGCCGGCTACGCGCACAAAAAGGATTGAATTGAACTCATTGTCTAGTTACGGTCATTGCACGTCGTTGTATGAGAGATACATGCGACGCTTGCGCCGCATCTATGTCTTATCTTTTCATCAATGTTTTGTTATGACATTGTCTTGTCACCTTAAACTATCGTCTGTAAACCGACTTTTTTTTTCTTAGAAAAAAAGAGAATTTAATCTTAAGAAATTAAAAGAAATTAAATAAAGATTTATTAAGGTGAGTTTACAATTAGTGAAACAATTAACCACGTTCTTTTTTAATCGTTTAATTCAACGTCGTAGAACGACATTCGATCCCGCATGTTTACATACGCAGGTAACTGAAACCTTGTGAGACTTTTTCGACTATTTGGCAAATAATATTGAACTGTTTTTGTCTGGTGACCACGTCTTAATGTAGAAAAACTTGAACATGGATTTATTTATTTATATTTGAATTACGGAATGGACGAGGCACTATAAACTAATAACCCTAACTAATGTTGTTATTATTTCGAAAGAAACTTATAGTTAGCCACTCAACCGAACACTTATTTCGTTATACACACTTCAAATTCTTATTTCGTTTATTTCATGTACATAGTGTTAAAATTACATTAAAAACACTGAGTGAAAGTCGGTCGCTGATGTTACATAATTTATACAAGTGTAATTACTTTAAATCTGCGTGACTAGTTCTAAGGAACAACGAGTCTCAGGTACAATTCATTATAAGTGCAAACGAGAGATTTAATGAGGGTTAAAACGAGATGCAGCAACGATGAAAGGGGTGAAATCCTTCACAGTTAACGTGATTTGATGGTAATATTTAATGTAGTTACGTTAATTATACGGTGTAGTATTAATGTGCGAGCGAAGTTAGCTTTGTTAATCAAAATGAGAAGTGTCTAATCAATCTTACGAACATGAATTGCGAAATACGTGTGGGAGAGTACTTTCGTTTCAGCATTTTGAATGTGACGAATTAGTATTTAATACTTATTTTAAGTTTTAAGTTTACTGTGTTTTAATTTACTTAGGAATAGATTAAAAGTTTAAGTAATTTCAGAAAATACACTTGATATAAATGACAACCTTAAACTGTTACCAAATTTAATTATTACCACAATATTATGATTCAAAAAAGAATTGTCAGTGTCTCAATGTCACGGAACTGTTAAAATATAATGTAACCACTGAAGTAATAATTCAGATTACAAAGTAACAATTGCAAAAGGTACACCATCTCAAGTAGGACATTTTATAGATATTGCGTAACTCAAACAGGCTTGAAATTTAACTTCTGTTTGGATTTGTACAAATCGCAAAATTTTGCCGTTCTAGTCAGATAATCCATTTGCTCAAAGATATATTCAGCTTCCTACAGGGTTCTCTTAGGAATGACTTTGTAATCACACGGTTCAGGTCTTTCCCAGAATAACCGACTGCCAAAATCCTGTGGCTCCTGAATCGCGACTAAAAAGTCACCTTGGAACCGGACAACCAAAAGGATGTTTCAGCCCGTGACCAAACAATTAGGATCTCATATATTCTAGTATAAATTCTGCACTATGCCCGTAAATAATATTCACTGTCCTTCATCTATATGAAACTGCTCATCCATAACACAATTCAATTGGATTTCAGTACAGCAAATGTTAAATTATTTACTATATTATTGTACAGTACAATGTGTTATACTAGTAAAGGGAATTTATGAACCATATTATTACATAATTAGTTCCCCTATTTTTTCAGTGACCTGTTTGCGTCAATTGAGCGTGCTAATAGGTATACTCAGGTATACTAAGCGAAATGGTCTAACGATCGGTTTTTTTTTCTTCTTTAAAACGGATACTGTTGTGGTGGTTGATTACTGCAGTACTTTATATATTTTATTTATATCTTCTTATTAACATATCAGATATATAATACTTCAATATTTTTATGTCATATTTATATTTTTTATTTCTAATAGTATTTACAGTGATATGTATGTCACGGTTATACACGTACGTATATGACTGCGTACACGTATAAGATTAATTAATATAACATAACTTTTAACATAAAGTTTTATTAAATATATCAAGAAAGTACTAATCCTAACCGACAAGATAGTCACCCTACAAGGTGCAGCAATCGTCTTCGATCCTGGACGTGAGCCAGTGCGACGCTCAGAGCACATTTGGTAGTCATCCATCAAACGTTAATCCATGCATTATTGTCACCCTAACCCGCATCGTTTTCTTCCACATCATATTACCCTCACTGTACTAAGGATTTCCTTTTTCTGAAGAATTTGAATTCTTCGGTAAAATAATGATTTTCGTATTAGGGTTTGAATACGTCTTCACCGATACAAAATGACACGTACTTAAAGCAGAATAGACAAATCAAAATAAAAAGTACCACAAACACACATACATTTGGTACACGAAACATTTGGAACCTCCAAAAAAAATATTCATGTTTCATTAATTCATATTATTACCACATATAGGCTTTAAGGCTGTCTAATATAAATACTGAAGTTTAAAATATTCGAAAGCTACGTTTACTGTTTTCGCATAAACATAAAAAGTAAAACTAGTACTCGATTTTTCCTTATTTAAGTTCGTTCTATTTAAATTTTCCATTTTATTGGTAAGACATTTACTTGTTATTTATCAAAGAAACTTGACAACTGTTGTGAAGTTTATCTGTCTCAAAGGTCGACGGTCCAAATTGTAACTTTATTGAATTATTAACGGTCTCTGCTTCGATGTAACTATGTCCCATTAGGGGAAACATATGGAGTCTATAATTGACTCATTGTATTGAAATGTTGAATGCGTTAATAGAAGCTTAATGTGGCAATTTAAGTTGTGTTAATTTAATCTAATTTATTCGTTTACAGTGTCTTTACAAGACAACTATCCCGAAACGACACTGTAAGTAAAAATGTACCATAGGTTACAATTATTTTATAACACAAACCCATTCGTTGTAATAGGTATACCTTTAGGCATGAAGAAGACAGGCTGAAGACAGGATGTAGTTCGGGGGGTTACACTTATAGATATTTACATGTATTATAATAATATTAATTAGCTTTATGTGCCGTGATATAAGAGCATAATGAAGCAAATTTGTTCGAACAACGGGAACGTTGACCGTAGGGGGGCTGCTAATGGCCATTCGGATCGTACGATGATACCATCTCGTCAGAGGTGGTATCAATCCCTACTTCCGCCTTTTGATCTCTTGGTGGATATGGATGCGAGGATCTATGACCAAACTCGCGCCATCCACCGGAGCGAGAAACCAAACCGTCAAAAACACAAAAAAAAATTGCTTTGCTTTTGTTTCTTGTTTTACTTAGCTCGGATTGCTATGGTAAGCAATATGGAAACTATGACATGCTGCTCTAACAATTACATAAATGGTAGACATTCATCATAATAGAATAGATACTTATTATTTAATTTATTATGATTTGCACATGATTTTGTCTTTGCATAACTTCAAGTGTTACTTATTTGGTACAACAATATACGTGTTGTAATGAAGGCTGCCTCATCGTTAAATTATGCTATCTGCAATGAAATCAGCATACTGATGACAACACCAATAAATATAGAGAGCAATAGAAATACTATGTATCCTGAAAAATCTGTTTGCTGAAGTCAAAAAAGAAAAGAATAAATAATTAGATTTTATTAAATTAAGAGTAATGTGGGTCTGACATTAACTCACTATTTGAAATCCTTGTCAAAAGTATTTTGAGAAAGTTTGTACCCGCAAAACCTTAATGTTTCTTGCTTAAATGCTTTTGTCGATTAACTCGTCGTCGACTGCACGTTTGGCCTAGTGGTTTAACGGTCACCACGCCGTTTCCTACTTCGCCAAGTGTCGTGGGTTCAAATCCCACGTAGGACAACACTTTGTGTGATTCACAAATTGTTGTTCTGAGTCTGGGTGTTCTTTGTGTCCGTTTCATGTATGTTTGTAAAGTCCCCCGCGACACAGGATTTATTCCTAGTGCGGGAGTTGTCTTTTAAAAAAAAAAAAAAAAATCTTAATGTTTTAATAATATTATAGTAAACTAGCGACCCGCCCCGGCTTCGCCCGGGTGAATTTCAGATGCCTCCGCCGACGACACGATTCGTGCATTTTAAATCTGTAATATCTTCGAATATATTCATTTAAATTAGATACTGTAAAGAGCCATTTTGATCTATATTAAATGCACAATGTATTTAATTTACTTAGTTGTATAAGGATTCATTATGTATTGCTTAAAATCACTTCGTAAATAAGCCATTATTTCTCGTAAAAAGAAAGGAAAAAAAATGGTTGTTGTGGGTTATCCCTAAGAGATAGACATATACCGTCGCGGACTTTTTTGTACTACTTTTTAAGGTGTACAATACTGTAGTACATTATTTTGATCTATCTCGTAGGGTGCAACCAGCGTTTGCAATGTAAGCGCAAAAAATGTGTTTATTTGCTACATCACATTAGAAACCTCGAAAATTAACAGTGTTCCCATAATATATTATGCATTTAACCTTAAGTTTATTTAAAAAATATTTAAAATGTCACATCTCTAAAGCCTGTAAAAAGTAAAAATATTCTAAACTATATAATGTTCTAAATAAATGTATAAATCCAATGAGTGTGAATAGTCCCTAACTGGAGTTGCACGCTTTGTGCCTCAATTTTGTCGCCTACCTACAATGGATTTTATTATTGTAACTGAGCTCTGAACTATAAACTATGTACCTTCTTCTTTTTTTTATGTTTATTTCTTATTTTAAGTGATTTGTAATCTTTGAGAAATAAATAATTCTAACCTTATTTATTATACATAAAAACCTTCCTCTTGAATCACTCTATCTATTAAAGAAACCCGCATCAAAATCCGTTGCGTAGTTTTAAAGATTTAAGCAAACAAAGGGACATAGGGACAGAAAAAGCGACTTTGTTTTATACTATGTAGTGATTTATTTTTATATTATGCACATTTAGTGCATTGGCTGACTTTGCAATTGCAATGCCGTAGGCATTAGCCTACGGCATTTTCTACCAGTTAACCATTGGGACATGCAGAGAAAGTAGGAAGAAAGTGCATTTTGGTTGTAATGTGTCTGAGAATAAGAATCTAAACAATATATCGAACAAACATAATATATATTTTTTATGCAATAGGCGGGCAAACGAGCAGACGTATCGCCTGATGGTAAGCGATTACCGTCGCCCATGGACACCTGAAACACCAGAGACGTCACAAGTGCGTTGCCGGCCTTTAGGGGATGGAGGCGGGGGATGGGGGAAATAGGGGAAGGGCCTCCGGTATCCTCACTCACTCGGTGAAACACAGCGCAAGCACTATTTTACACCGGTTTTCTGTGACTCAGTGGTATCACTCCGGTCGAGCCGGCCCATTCATGCCGAAGCGTGGCTCTCCCACGGTAAAATATATAAATCTATCGTATACTTAAACCTATACATAATACAAACCGTCAATTTCATAGGTAAAGACCTATTATTAAACACATTTTTTTTATTTGACAGCCTGCTAAATAACTCTACTCAGCCTGATGGAAAATTTGAGTAGAATCCAACAGTGGGGGTCACCATACTCACTGCAAATGCAATATGGCGTCCCACACTATGGCGGCCGAATGAGATGCTTTTTCACACCCCGCTAAAAGGACCCGGGATCATAGTGGAAGGGAAACAATTAGATTTTATACACCTAACCAAATACATATATTTACTTTATACATCAATAAATAAATAATTCGGACATCTAACACTAAACGCCATCTAGTCCCAAAGCTAAGCAGAGCTTGTGTTATTGAGAACTAGACAACTGATATAAATACACTTATCTTTTTATAAACACATACATATTAGTCATAGAAAACACCCAACCTCCAAAGCAAATATTTGCAGATCATACAAACATTTGTTCCGACCCGGGAACCGAACCCGAGACCTCAAGCACAGCAGTCGCATACGTTACCACTGTGCTACCGAGGCAGTAATAAATACATACATACGCGTATATACTCGTATAATATACCAATAATAATAGTAGGTGATAATAATCATGAAGTTAATTCTGGCAATTATTTTATAAGGTACTGCTTTACTTTTTCCTTGAACATAAAAGTGTTTGGGGTCAACTTGATTTCGAGAGCGAGATTAATCTTTAACATCAGTAATTAAAAACTAATTACATTGCGCAATATCTTCCTAAATGTCCAAAGTTAACATTTCAGTGTAATTCCAAACAACAAGTTTACAACTCCCACGAATTCATTTGCCACCACAGATTCCGTGCTATAAATAGAACTAAAACTAAATAATCCTTTCACATATACTACCTTGATTTAATCCCCAACACTAAGCTCTTGGGAGACGAAGGAGCAGTATGTTTAGTAGAACATTCCTCGTATAACCAACGTACAGGCAGGACTATAAATATATTTATATTTACAGACTCATTTATGTGTTAAAACTAAAGATCGTAAAATATCTTACAAATATATTACATTATTATTATCCGTGATGCACTCACAGAACATTAAATTTCAGAGGTTTAAATATGTATGTTTAAGTTTAAACCAAAGATAAAATATCCGACAATATTTTGTATCAATAATATGTATATGTATTTATAAAAACAACTAGCTGTTGCGCTCGGCTCCGTCCGCCAATTCGCCAAGTGTTGTGGGTTCAAATCCTACACGGGACAACACTTTGTGTGATCCACAAATTGTTGTTCTGAGTTTGGGTGTTATTTGTGTCCGTTTCATGTATGTCTGTAAAGTCCCCCGCGACACAGGATCTTTATTCCTAATGCGGGAGTTGTCTTTAAAAAAAAAAAAATATAAGTATGTATTGTAATATTAATAAACAAGCATCATTTATGATTTATAATTTTAGGATTTCTAAATGAGAGCTACTATTTTTTTGTTTAGTAAGTGTGATTTTGTATTAGAATCGATCATTTCGCACACGCAAAAGAAAAAAGATTAAAGAAAGATTAAAGATTACCCGTGGTCGTCAAAAATGTCAAAACTAGTAGTACTATAGGTAATCATTATGGTACATTTAAATTATTTTTTTGCCTACCGTACTACTAACGTTTACTGTTCACATTGAAAAACCCCAAAAAGAGAGAGATGCTCTTAGAGATGCCACGAATATTCGGCAACTATTCGGTATTCGGCTATCGGCCACTTTTTTTCGTTAGTCGGTATTCGGCCGAATATGGCAATATATTCGGCCGAATACCGAATAGCAAATCTTAAAAAAAAACTCAAAATAATACTCACGAAGATGTTTATTTAACAGACAAATAAACATCTTAATATTTAAAATCTACCAGTTTATGGTGAATAACAAGTTTTTAGCCTTTGTCGATAGCAGCTGATTGCGTTTTTTTTTTAATAAATTATTCCTGCCTCCGAAAACAACCGCTCACTATAAACTGCTACCGGGAGATGATAAATAAGTCTTAGCAAATTGTGAAAGGGTTGGATATATATGATTATATATGGTTATTGACTGCTGTGCTTGAGGTCTCGATTTCGATTCCCGGGACGGACCAAATATGATCTGCAAATATTTGTTCGGAGTTTGGATGTTTTGTATGTATATATGTATATGTATCTATTTACAAAAAAGTATTGTATTTATATCTGTTGCCTAGTACCTATAATACAAGCTCTGCTTATCTTGGGACTAGATGGCGTTGTGTTAGATGTCCGGAATATTTCTTTCTTTTATTTATTTTTTATTAAAAAATAATTTAAAAAATCTAAGTATCAATCCAGTAATTAAAATACATAAATCGTTAAGCTAAAATAAACCTTGAAACGCTTTTTAATCTACATGAATAAGTTAAGCTACTACATCGAAATCAAAGTAGAACATACATACTTACAAAAAAAGAACAAGTAAAATATTACAAATCCTAGGTAAAGAAAAAAAAACTAGTACATTTAATATGTGCAAACATAATATTACTTATGTACTTGCTTTTTTCCTTCTCCTCCGCGGGAGATCCTGCTGTAACACAAAAAACTGCCAGTTCATTGTCTTCATTACAAATTTCATAATATTTCCAAATAGGTGTTTTTGTTTTATTAAATGATATCATTTTGCTTTTCTCGAACAAATGGTGATATTTCTCACATTATAATTAATATTTAGTATACAGTATGTATAGTTTAATGCACCAACATTAACAAATAAAGCGTGTTGTGACACGACCGCGACCTAATCACCAATGAAACAATACTGCCTGCGCCTACGTACTACTTCAGCGATGCAAGTTTAAACTCGTAACCTACGAGTCAAGACTAGTTGTGACTTGACACCCACGAAAAGTACTAAATGTTGCCGAATATTCGGCGCTTCGGCCAAGAGCCTCGCCGAATATTCGGTATTCGGCCAAATAACTATTCGTAGCATCTCTTTTCTCTCTTGCAAAAATATTCTAATTAAAAATAATTCTAATTCTTTGAATTTTCCTTTGGATTTTCAATTTTGATAATTAGTTATTACTTCTGAAAAAATATTTCGTAGTCGAATAATTTTGAAATAAAAAGAAAAATGGATTTTTATTTCAACACACAAAAATAAAGATAAAATAATTAATTCCAATTAACTAACAGTTTGAACTTTGTCTCGAATAGACGTTCTGTCAATGTAGCTAAAATTTGAAATGTCATTTACTTTAAGAGGCTTTGTTTAGGTAAAATAATTGAATTTCTCTTTGTTAGGTTGTTACACTGACTTATTGTCTTTGTAAATAACGTTAACCAAAAATGAATAAACGGAGCACCTTATAAATTTGTTAAAGCTGTCCCATTTTACTCGAGCCTATTACTCGATTATGGGATACTTGATAGCAAAGATTTATTATAGAAATTAAGATATAAAATCAGTTCTCTGTCCGTCTTTTTTACTGTTTTTTGTTTTTTTTATTTGGAAAACATACAGTATCTTATGACTAATTACCTCTAATTAAAATACTATAAACCATTTACACGTTTTCACATTTAGATATAAAGTGCTCGATTTTTAGAGAAAATAAAAGATTATAATTATACAACAGACAGCAAAAAAAGAAATTAACTACTTAAAAAACAGAGAACCGATTCAAATCAGCGCTTGAAGACACACGCCTAAATACAGTTGGAGTTGTATTAAATAAGTCCAGTATATCTATACTAATATATAAAGCTGAAGAGTTTGTTTGTTCGTTTGAACGCGCTAATCTCAGGAACTGTTGGTCCGATTTGAAAATTCTTTCAGTGTTAGATAGCCCATTTATCGAGGAAGGCCATAGGCTTAAATATCATCACGCTAAGACCATTAGGAGCGGAGCACCAATGAAAAGTGTAACAAAAAACGGAAGAAAAATTATTACGCTACGGGCAATAGGAGACGTAAACGTGGGTCTGCTACGTAAAACGTAAAAGCTAGTAATTAATATAATGTAAAACATAAATGTGAACCTATTTTCCTACGTGATTTAATTTAATAAGTTACTAGGTTCCTAGAATGTGTATATGTATTTTTAAAGGTCATTTGTGCCTGTGACAATCAAATTGGATAATTTTACAAATCACCTGCCCTTGTGCAAACACATGTTATTACATCCGTATTCGTGTAAGCTACAAATAATTTTGTTGAAACTACACTTTTAAAATAATTTTAAAGATTATTATATTACAACACATTAATTAGAAGTTGAGGTTGCAATCGAAACCAACTAACGAGCAAATGTACGACCTCTTTCTTACAAAATATTTCAGTATCATGTAACGAAAAGTCGAAGACACACCAATGTACCACTGCCATTCGCATCGTTGAGTGAGCACTGGACGATAAGTGTTGCCATCGACACGATTAGAAGAAGACAGAACAATAGAGTTAGCAAAGCAAGCAAACCAATAACATGAAGGTCCACTTAGTCGGAGGATCCCCAAATTTTTTTTGGAAGGACACTATTTTTGTTTCTCTACACAAACTTCTTAAATGTATTCTCTTCATTCTTATTGATTTCTCATCATCACCATCACAGCCTTCTATAGTCCATTGCTAGACTTATGAAGACTTATGAATATATAAAAAATAAGCATATTGATTACGTTAAAAATATTCAGTTACAATCAAAATTCGAAACATTTACATACATGCCTTGATTCCTAAAGCGATGTTTTCTAAGCGTACCTACAAATATTTCACGTTGCAAACAATGCCTTGCAGTATGATTATCTCCTTGCGTTCGTCTCGTGGGACTTGACTCCGGCTCATCGTGGCGCATATCGATCACGTCACGCCACGTCTTACGTCACGTCACATCAGGATCACGGAGATACTTGTATATATATAGGGTTGTTACACTTGTTACCTAATTGCACAGATATTTCAAAACTGTTTGGAGTTTATAAAAAATATCATTCTTTCAACTTTAATTACATTAAAAAAGAAAAAAACAGGTTACAAGATAACTGGTAAAAGAAAGAAATAAAAGTTGGATTTTCTAATAGAGTTTAGTTACTAGTTACAGTTGTCATTAGTGTCATATTATTATTTTAAGTGTTTTTTTTTTTAAATTGGCTAAGTATTGCACTTCATTTGTGTTAAATCTGGCAGGTAAAGAATGAAAATCGCTTGTTTAAAGTTACTTCGTTGGATTCGGAGATCAAGCTTTATTTAAAGAATGTAGGATTTAGTTAGATTAAAGTTTCGTTCGGAGATCCCGCGTGCGACGCACGTGTACGCAGAAACGATGACGATGCACTCCCCGCTTCCGAGTGTAAATAATATTAACGCGAGTGATTCGTTGCCAGTAGACGTGAAATGTGACAAATGTTGTGTAGTGATAAATGAGCTTTTAGCTTTTATTGACAATAAAGTTGAGACATTGCCTGAGACCTCCATAATACAAATATGTATGAGTAGCTACTCCGCGGAAGAGATTGAAACAGCCAGGGCACTAGCATACAAATTACTGGCTCCTAGCAAGAGGACTATGCGAAGAAAGGAAGGTGCTGAACATAAGAGTTTACAAGAGATTATAAAACTGTTGAAAGAATCTGAACCTACGTCTTTGCCATGTTTTGTGGCGAAAAATCTGAATAAACTGCCACCAGTGTCGTTTGATCACATTGACATAACGACTTTTTTAAAAGAAATGTCTGTTTTAAGAAACGAAGTGGCTGCACTTAAAAATAAAGAGTCTAACGAGACGATGAAATCCTCATTATCATGTGATATGGATGCTGTAAAAAAAGACATACAACAGGTGCGAACTATGATCTCGGAGATGCAAGATAATTGTCGGAACCATTTATCTTCGCCGATAACTGATGTGAAGAACAATAACAAACGCGAAAACGACGGACGCGGCAAAACCGAATTCACTCAAACTCAGCCGACCGGTCGAGACGAAACAAAAACTTGCCGAGCACGACCACTTGAAAGTTCGATGTCGGATACCGTATGCATGAACATCTGTGCGAGGGATGAAAGTGAAGCGAGCTTTGTCGAGCCAAGTGTATGCGCTAGCGGCTTAACAGGTGACCGACTTGTTGAGTGCAACACAAGTGTCATGAATAAGCCCGAGCTGGTGCACACTCTTACCGAGGCTTCTTCCAGCGACTCTCGAACCCACTTTAGGCCTACGTTTAGAGATATCGTAGTGAGTACTGATAGGACGAATAAACTAATAGATAGCGAGGGATTTACTACGGTGGTTAACAGAAAGAAAAATAGATACAAATACAGTAATACGCGAGGAACATTGCAAACAAATAGCAGACTGCAAGTGGCAGACTCTATTTCATATATTTACCTTTCACGTACAAAGAAAGATACCAGAGAAGCCGACATACTGGACCACATTAGAAGTATGCAAGAAGAATGTCAGTCTGTTGAGTTGTTAGTACAAAACAGGGAAACAAACTTCAACTCTTTCAAAATAACAGTAGCCTCATCCCAATTGAATACTTTTTTAAAACACGACTTTTGGCCACAAGGATTAGTATTTCGCAGATTCAGACAACAACGTCCCGTTATGGGTGATAATGTAGTTACTAAACATTAATTATGGATACACGTGATAAACATATAACATTAGCGTCTTTTAACTGTAAGTCGATAAAAAGATCAGTAGATCATGTAAGGGAATTATGTAAACAAGTGGACCTAATTGTACTACAGGAAACCTGGCTGTTGCCTTACGACTTGGGTTTTCTAAATGAAATTGATAAAGACTTTTCCTGTGTCGGAAAGTCATCTGTTGATACATCCTGCGGAGTGCTGCGAGGACGTCCCTATGGTGGGATTGCATTGATGTGGAGATCTGCTCTGTTTACGGATGTTAGTGTAGTTGAATGCGATAGTGATCGGTTGATGGCGGTGAGGTTGGAACTAGGTAGCAGAAATGTATTAATTTTTTGTGTATATATGCCTACGGATTGTGATGATAACTTTCCTGAATATGTTGAGTGTCTTGCTCAGATAAGTGCCATTATTGAAAGTCTTGACATAGAATGTGTATTCTAAATTATGTACCGAAAAATTTTATGATTTGTTAAATCAAGACGCTTGTGAATTCAAATGTCCCGCATTTGGTAATTGTACTGATGGCAATCACTGCGCTGCTATTGATAACTTTTATTCACAAATTATTTCGATTCTGCAATCTTCTGCATGTCAAAGTTCCAACGTACGTAAACGTAAAAATAAATTAGTAGGTTGGAATTATCATGTAAAAGAGATACACCAACAGGCTAGACAAGATTTCCTTCAGTGGGTCTCAGTTGGGAAACCTCGTTCAGGGTATTATTTTGATATTATGTCCAATTCAAGGAGAAAGTTTAAAGCAGCCGTTAAATATGTGCAGAACAACCAACAAAAAATAAAAATGGATACCCTGGCGCGACATCATAAAGAGGCTAATTTTGTACAGTTCTGGAAAGAGACAAAAAAATTAGACAATAGAATTAGTTTGCCGTTAAACATTGAAGGCGAAGCAAATAAAAAAAATATAGCTAACATGTTTAAACAGCATTTTAACAAAAGTAATATAGACAACAATATCACAGTAGGGTGCAGATTGACAGATAGTTTGAATAACACGAAAAAAAGTCCATTGATAGTAGCGCCTAATGACATCGCAGACATATTATGTAACATGACACGCGGTAAGAGTCCGGGGCACGATGGTCTTGTAATAGATCACTTGCTTAATGCGGGTCAACACATATGTGCAGTCCTAGCGAAACTGTATAATGTTTGTTTGAGACATTGTTACCTTCCCGAGGAGATGATTAAAACGCTTGTTGTGCCTATCCCTAAAAATAGAACGGGTGATGTATCGTGTATGAAAAACTATCGACCAATCTCACTTGCAGCAATACTAGCTAGAGTGCTTGAACGATTCATTCATAAAAACTTAACACCGTCTTTACACCTGGATGACGGTCAATACGGCTTTAGATCAGAAGTATCAACGGATATGGCTATTTTTGGCCTGAAACAGGTTGTTAACTATTACAAGTGTGGCCAGACAAGCGTATACGCCTGTTTTTTAGATTTAAGTCGTGCGTTCGATACTCTGAACCACAAGCTGCTGTGGCAAAAGCTACTACAGACATCTGTTCCGCATGAGGTTGTTGGTTTGCTTACTTACTGGTATCGTAATCAAACCAATAGCGTCAGATGGGGACAGGAGCTCTCGGACAGCTACAAATTGTCGTGCGGAGTAAGACAGGGAGGGCTGACCTCTCCGGACCTATTTAATATGTATGTAAATGATCTTATCGTGGAGCTGAGCGGCACCCCGGTGGGGCTTAAATTGGATGGCAGATATGTCAACAATCTTAGCTATGCAGATGATATGGTGCTTCTCAGCCCCACGATAAGAGGCTTAAGACGTTTAATTTCGATTTGTGAAAAGTTTGCAAGGGAACACAATTTAACATACAATGTTAAAAAGACAAAAATGGTAATATTTAGGTCCGGAAAGGGACCTGACATCATTCCCAGCATGTTTCTTGACGGACAGCCTATTGAAGTAGTCGAAAGCTTTAGGTACCTTGGGCACATTGTAACGTCAAACCTGAAGGACGACAGTGACATTGAACGTCAACGGAGAGCCTTATGTGTTGTAGGTAATATGATCTGTAGGAAATACTTTAAGTCTTCCCCAGATGTTAAAGTAACACTGTTTCGCTCCTTTTGTCAGACATTTTACACTTGTCAACTTTGGACAGACTATAATAAAAAATCCATTAACAGCATTCGAGTTGCCTACAACAACATCTTTAGGCAACTCATGGGACTACCACGATACTGTAGCGCTTCCGGTATGTTCTTTGAGGCGCGAGTTAACTCGTTTGAAGCCATCCAGAGAAACCGCATAGTTAAATTCATGTCCAGAATTGACCGGTGTAAGAATGCCATCATCAGAAGTCTGTCAGATAGGAATATTACGTCCTGTATGTACAGGCACTGGTTAAAAACAGTAGCCTGATTTTTGTATCTTTTTATTTTTTTATTTTCATTTGTGTATATTCTATTATTAAGTATACACGGTATTATTTGGTCTGTGTCCTTTTCTTTTTGTTTGTTTTTACTTGTATTTGTATTTTCTTTATCTCTACATGTAATTTAGCTATGAATCTTGTGTTCGAAATAAAGTTATTATTATTATAGTTTGAAAATTTCATTCAGTTACAATTTAAGTTTGCAAGGACCCAACACTCTGTCTTTTACCAGTACTTCAAATAACATAAAATATTAAAATTTTACTTATACCAATTGAAGCGAAACCCCAATTAAATAACGTTATCTTGCAGTTATTATAAACTTAACTAAAACACCCGAAGTTGAATATTAATAAGTCAAAGTAAAATTTACGCCTTATAAAGTTATAACATGAAATCCCAAAGACACTATATTTAGGTAAATTATTGAAGCGTAACCCTGGGAAACTTAGTTGTGGCAGCCCTGTACTTCAGATGACTGATGTCGGTCCCTTGCGAACTCAAGTACTTTTAGTACATGCGTTATTTTAACCTCGATCACTCAAGGGATAGAAGAAGAATTTATTTTGGATATAAAGAACTGAATGCCATATTAAAAAGTAATTAGATGATAGTGGATGATCTTACTTTAGTACCTGTTTCAACAATTTCGCGACTTTCATACATACATTATTTACAGCGGCACTTATTCGCGATACCACGAACACCGCTATATATACAGGGTTACAGGGTAAGTCGACCTATTCCCGTTAAGGACGTGTAGTTGACATCGTTTCTGACTGATTTCACGAAAAATACCCTATCCTATATCTAAACGTTTTTGAGATATTTGAATTTAATTGTTTTTACAAAAAATGCCCGATTTTCGACTGTCAGCTTATAGGTGTAGGTGTTATTATAATTATTATTTGATTTTTACATGTAAAATAAGATGCTTTATGACCTTAATAACCAATATTATACGTATTTTTAACACATAAGTTGTTGTAGACGATTTAATCTAAAAATAAAAATTTAGAAAGTTTCTTTTTCTTCAATTGATATATAAAAAAATATTATGCCGCCTGTTCTGCAGATGTGCTTAAAAATATCTATGTTTCATGAGCTATCCAACGAGGTATAACAATTTAGGGTTTTATAAAAAAAAACAAAAAAAAGCTTAGTTGCGAACCTCCTGGTCGCAATTCTAAAAGTCCCAGCCAATTGTTCTTTAAGGTTAATGCGGTGCCTGCGATCGAGACACCTTACGATTTGTGCAGGTGTGAGTGAGAAAAATAATGTGCAAAGTGTTTTGTGTACGTTTTGTATTAACTTGTTATTGTTAGTCTGCTTATGTGATTCGTTCGCGGTAGATGTGATATTATTTTGTTATCTGTTTCCTACTTGAGTCGTCTGTGTTTTTGATATGTTTCTTCTGATTTAAGATTGCTGCGCTTGTAAACTGGAGTCTGATTTGTGTGCTTGTGATACGTAACCTGATGGAAAGCATAAGCAGAATCCACGAGTGGTGGCCACCATACTCATTGCGAATACAACAATGCAGCATGGCGACCCACACTATGGCGGCCTAGTGATGCTTGTGCATCTTTTAGTCTAGTCAACCAAGACCTTGTTGACTAGACTAATTGGGCCTCTGGTCTCGCACTCACCCACTGATCGCTGCCATTTTACGTTGATCTTCTGTGCGAGGGTAGTACCGTACCGCCCCGGTCGAGCCGGCCCGTTCGTGATGAAATCAGCGTGGCTCTACTACCTTTTTGTTATTATGATTAATAAGCTATATTACTGTAAAGTTTTATCCAAATCCGTTCAGTAGTATTTGCGTGAAAGAGTAACAAACACACACTCATCCTTACAAACTTTCGCATTTATAATATTAGTATTGAGAATACAGACTGTTCTTAAATTGTTTTCTTTATCTATCAATTAAGAATACAGAGTATTACCACTCTTTTTCATCTCATGGTTGTCGTGAGAGCCTAATAAGTAAATAAACTATTCAGCTCAGGACATCAGCACTGCAAAGATAAAACTTGACATTTATACCAACTCGTCTGGCCAGTGTAGTGTTGAAGGCTAAAGCCTCCTTTCAAAGGAGAGGCCTGCGCCCCACAGTAAACTATACAAGTAAAAATTTAACAAAATAAAAACCGACTTCAAGGTTCGACTCGATTTCTCTCGGATCAATCATTAGATCTTAGTGCCCTTATCATGGTACCACCGTTGGGATATCTCCTTTTCATTAAAAAAAGAATCATTAAAATCGGTTCATAAATGACGAAGTTATCCGCGAACACGCATAAAAAAACGTAAACAGTCGAATTGAGAACCTCCTTCTTTTTTGAAGTCGGTTAAAAAGGCTGTTGATGATGTTGTTAAGAAAGAAAGCTTTATTTGTTAGAATATAGTACAAAAGATGTTATCATTATAATACGTTCCTTATATTCTATCATTTCTGGCGTACAATTTTTTATTGTTATGAACTAATCTTAGGTCTATACAAATTATATTTATTTTAGGTCTAGACAGTAGCATTTAATGATATTTCTTTATCACTGATTAACTTAACGTTACGTACTATTTACAGCATATAACTCACATCTTCAGGTAACTAAACGTATATAACAGTTTACTATTACAGTACATACCTTACAGCCTTAATCATTTACAAAAATTATAAACACATTTCCAAAATAAGTCTGACATTTAGAAAACAAACGTATTCAATTAAAGTACGACATCATTGTTCAATGGCAGTTCTCTTTTAGCGTGACATGAGCCTGGTGTGACGTTTGGGGAAAGGACCCTTGTTCTATTTAAGTAGTTTGTTCCCCAATATAACTATATTATGATCCCGAACAATCCATTTTCTATCCGATGTTTTTTAAGAATTAATGTCTGTTACAGTAAATTGAAAATTATGGAATGCTTTGTTGAGAATGTGCAGGTTTCGTTTTGTATGTTCCTCTAAAGTTTTATATATTTATACATAAAATTAACTTTTACTCGCGAATTACTTTCGAATTTATAATATTAATATAGTTACTAAATATAGTAACGAAATAACTGTACTTCAATTTTTATCCTTACGAAGATTTGTCTAGCAAGGTTTCGTCGGTAAAGAAACCATACGATTATTTATAAGAAAAACCTTTTATAGTTTATTTGTATTGATTTTATAGTAAATATCTGATCTTCCCAATTTTACTGAAATATAATAATTTGTAGCAAATTTATTTCATCGCCATTGTGGTGTCTGTTTGTCTACTATATATAAGAAATATTCTCTTTTTTCTTTTTCCATTCTCAACTCCCTATCGTAATGGAATACCTCGCACCTTACTTTCATCTCTTATTCTCCAGTCATGATCGAAACCTTCGGTCAAGAAACAATATGCTTCTTCCTCTTGGTCCCCCCCAAACCTCCAATTTTATAATCTCTTCCAACTTTGTGCAGTCAGTTCTTCTTTGGAACGCACTCCCTACCGAAATCAGGATTTTCACAAACCGCCTCACATTCAAGACGAATTACACGATCTACTTCAAGGTGAATTGGCAGAAAAGTCACAACGATAATATCCGACTCAGTACCTATATATTACATTCATTTATATGTATGTTTATGTATTGTGTATGTTTTATTTATGTATTTTGACTTCTATGTTTGTATCCATTATATATAGCAGCGAGTTTGTGTACCTATGTTTTTTATGTACCAAGTTAAATCCTACTTAAATTCAATTTTTGTACCTACCACATCACAATTTTACATGACCCAAAGTTTAACTGTCAGAGAATGCCCCATGGCATTAAGTCCGCCTATGTAGGTACAAGATGCGCATTAAGCTTAAATAAATAAATAAATAAAATATTCTTGAAAATAAGCATTAATTCACTCATTATACGGCAGTGAACAATAAACCAAGTCCCATACAATAGTTATAATTTGGTTCAGAAAAGAATGCGAAATTTTTAGGGCTCGCAACTACCAGTAACGAATGCCAGAGATATTTGAATGGCGACCGGGACCCTTTCAAGTATATGAGCTAGCTCTTGAGCCAAGCCACGGTATTATATAGTACCAAAAGGATATCAGCTTGAGTAAATAACATGTTGAAACATGTTTGTGACGTAACAAGCACAAGCGTATCTGTCAACTTTGAGCCACAGACATCCTTCAACTCCACACTTGACAATGATAATTTAGAAAGGCATAGAGTGTGACGTGTGTCAGACGCAAATCTCTTCCTAATTACCACTCACGATGTTAAGTCGCAGGAGAACTTTGTGTGCTATCAAAGCATTAAATATGTAAATCCCTTTGAACATTAAAATGCATTCAAAAACGTTACTTTATTATTTGACGAAAAAAAATGTAAAGCTTAATAGAAAGAAAAGATCTCCTTATTCATATGAACATAAGAAATAAGTAGAAACTCAATCCTACAGATGTAAACGAAACAGCTTGAAAACTTTTAAGTTATTGTGTTATAGATGAATTCTTACTTACAAATATATCTGTAACATTTAATTATTGTGTTAAATATATTTTATTATAGATATAGAAATTTGTGAAAGTAAGCTTGTTTGTTACGCTTTCACGCGAAAACTACTTAACCGATCATCGTAAAACTCTGTACACATATTCTTGGAGGTATTAGAAGTAACATAGGATACTTTTTATTAAATGCGAGCGACGCTGCGGGCGAAAGTTAGTATAATAATATATTAATAACAAACATACTTTTTGAACTAAAAGAGAAACTTCAAATTAATTGTTCAGTGAACAACAATGATTGATTTCTTAACACCTACAAGTAGTCAGAAGTAAGTATAAACGGTGTATATAAATCAGTCAACTCTGCAACACCAAACTATTTCCTCTTTATACTGAACTAGCTGACCCAAGCAACCTCGTTTGCGTCCAAACTACAATCCCCCGTTTTAACCCCAAGGAGTTGATTTCTAAAGATACATTATTAGTACACCTCCACACCGTCTATAGAGCATACATTTCAAATATCAAGTCTCTTATTTCATAAACATAGGACTTTCATACAAACGTCCAACCCCCGTTTTACCCCCTTAGGGGTGAAGTTTTGTAAAATCCGTTCTTAGCGGATGTCTACACCCCATAAGGAACCTACCTGCTAAATTTAAAGTTTGTAGGTGTTATAGTTTCTGAGATTTCGTGATTAATAAGTGAGTGGTATTTCGCTTTTATATAGGTATATAGATAATAAATTGCAGTTTTGGAAAATAATGGGATAGATACGGGTACGGACTTAGTTAAAATTATATATTTATTTTTTATTAAAATCAAACATAGACTAAGATATTGTCTGTTAACTTTAAAAGTTTATGAGCAATTTCGCGTTCCAACGCCATTTCTATATGGTAAAAATTAAAATTTAAAAACTGCTCGAAAAATCGATGATACTGAAAAAGCGGTGAGGTACTTCGGGCGAATTTTGGAACACTAGAATCGTATTATCCTAACTATCTAGTATAATTAGGAGTATTTCAGCTGAAATGTTGATGACTATGATTACCGTAATATAGTACAACTGTCACAGAGATCAAGATATATTTTAAGGACTATTGTAGAAATAGGTATGCCTCGGTTTGACGAAGATTTCAATGTTACATATTATTATCATCTCAAATACTGTCGAGCTTCTTCTAACGAAAGGTTAAAATATCTTCACCGTCCCACAGGAAGTAGCGTCAGTTCAGGTGAAACCACTAGACAGGTTTAATTAAGGCTTATCCCGGGGAGACATCCCATACCTTTTACGATGGATGAGGACGTCGGTAGTGTTTTCATGTTATATCTTTTTCGATTTTTAGTATCGACAACAACTACGACATCTCAAATAATTTCTGGAATCTCAGGTGACTATTATAATAGTGCAATGACAATTTAAGTTTATTGAAAGTTACTTAAATTTCAAAGTTAGATTAGTCGATAGTCGGTGTAAGTTTTAAAGAGTATTCGATTTTCAGTTCTTCTGTAACTACTAAACTATTATTTTCCAGAAAAACAGTTACTATTTTTTTTTGGAACTACAATAATGACGTGTTATGTTACCTATACATTTATCGAGATTGTCTTATGAAATTATCGAAAATACTTGACTGCAATGAATTCGGAACATATAAAAATACTAGGTAAACATTAGTTTTATATGGCTCTCAAACACAGCACTCACTTTATTTTAATCAGGCATGCTTAAGAATTTTTTTTGAACTGCACGGTTGGCCTAGTGGTATCAGCGGTTTTGGGGTCTGGATGTCGTAATAACAGCAGTTCCCGGACTCCTCCCTCCTCAGGCGCAGAGTGGCACACCGTGTGGTTTTAGTCGGTTCGAGTCCGACACACCGCCCCGCCGCAAGCCCCGGCGCGGGTGACGGTCCGAGGGGATTTCCACACGTAAAAAAATTAAAAATAAAGTGGTATCAGCGGTCGCCACACCTCTTGTTACTGCGCCAAGTGTCGTGGGTTCAAATCCAACGCGGTACAAAACTTTGTGTGATCCACAAATTGTCGTCCCGAGTCTGGGTGTTCTTTGTGTCCCTTTCTTGTATGTTTGTAAAGTCCCCCGCGACACAGGATGTTTATTCCTAATGCGGGAGTTGTCTTTTAAAAATAAAAATAAAAAAGGTCAAAGAATGCATGAAAATACAAAGCCCTCTTCCTAAAACTAATAAGAGCCATTGAGAACTCAAAATTGATATTATCTATGAATGAAAATCCCAAAGAAACTTGGAGTACAGCATGGCAGATCAGAAAAGCAAACTGCTAGATATAGGTATATCCTTCGGAAGGAACTTAAGGAGGTTAGATAGACAGAAAACTCTTTATTTGTACACCGTAACACAGATTTAAAAGAGAGTACAGAAAATGACGGATGTATAAGTATAATGTACAAAGGGCGGCTTTATTGCCAAAAGCAATCTCTTCGAAGGCAACCTTAGGATGGATCAAAATGTATCGGAGAGACAGTAGTTGACGGTGCAATGAGTTTTGAAGAATTATAATTTTCTAATGAATATAATTAGAAACACATGTATATCTCCATACATATACATATATATACATACATACATGCTAATAACTATAACTTATTAATTATACTAATTAATATTAGTATAATTAATAAGTTATAGTTATTAGCATGTAATCATTATCGGAGGTTTTAGGTTATCAGAACACTAATACCGGGCACATAAAGATATCAAAAGGAACTAACATTTTAAGGACATTGTTAATTAAGATTGATTTCCGTAGATGCTGTTTATTCTCAAAATTTAAAGTTATTCTTCTTTTCCTTTGTCCACTCCCACGTTAGGTGGGATCGGCTCTCCTTATTTTTCGGCGCCAGGATAGTCTGTCTTGGGTTGCAGAGCCAGGTAATTGGCCTTGGTCTTTAAGAGATTGGCCATACTAGTCCACCAGGTCAAGAGTGGCCATCCTCCACCTTTCTTACCTTCCGGTATTGCCAGTGCCTTCTGAACGAAACACTCGCTGCCTGTACGTATGACGTGGCCCTACCAAAAAACATACAAAGCTAATAAAAGTATTAAATGGTAGGTAATATTGTATCCAATGATATTCCTCGTAAATGGTAGATTACATCAAATTCGTATGTAAAAACAAAAAAAAAGAATTTGTATTTCTGCTTTCAAATTCCTCTTTATACTCGTCAAATGTACTCTCAGTTATAAAAATATTTTCACTAACGAAAATACATTAATACCTGAGCTTAAGTGAAAGTTATTTTTAATATAAAAATGTTTTCCTGGTGAAATGTATTTTAACAAACAAAATCAAATTGTTGTTGCAAGGCCGGAAGCGAACTTTTGCAATTTGCGAAGAGATTTTATTTGTGAGGCCACGTAATGATTTCGTGATATGGTGTTTGAGTTTTGGTTGTTTTCTCCCCTGTTTAGAAGGGGACTTTATTATCTATTTCGCTCGAGAACTAAACTTTCGTTAGAGATAAATTGTTAGTTGAATTACATCAATATTACCAGATTAGTTACATCTAAATATAATTTAATTTATAAATGTATTTCTTTTAGACATAACCGCTTTTCATTTTATGCGACAGGATGTATTAATTATGATGGAACCATAAAAGTATGTAACATTAACTTACCCAACATCCTTTTAAGGCATCCAGTACTCTAGAGGTCTGGCATAGTCACATAGGCCAAGATAGTTATTGAAACGTTCATATTATCGTATCATTCAACATATTAAATAAATTTCAACAGCTTGGTAAACTAATAATACTAAGAAGACCAATAGTGTAACAAGATACCTTTGACTGTTTGGTATGTCTAATGGACCTGGCGCCAAACGTATGGCATTTAACTTACAACATTCTACTCATGATTTTCGTCATGCAAAGTAGAGTCACTTTGACAGACTCATATAAAAACAATTTGTGCTTGTATATTTAGGTATTCTCGCTAGGATTAGCTGAATTAAGAGCTGTGGGGATTCAGGAACAATATCACATCTATTTCAGTGCAATTATTGTTTCTTTCTAAGGTTAGCGAAATAAATAGATTAATGTAATATTTATGTAAATAGGTCTAATACTTTAAATTTACCTGATGTGATTTATCCATCAAATATTATTTTGAGGTCAGAACAAAAAAAAATGTTGTTAAGATTCATTTCAATTCCTCAATAGTAAACAGTTGTAAACCCTATTTTTCGATCCAATGGCTTAGACTTTAACAATATTGGGTAACGAATTTGATGTGATCCGTTGATAACCCCAAACTGAGGCTTTAAAAATAATTTGATGATAAACAATTTGTTGAACTACAAACAACTATGCATAATTTAATAAGATTAATAAACCGTAAGCACTTTGACAGTCTACCAAAAATAAACATGTTTAAAAGACCCAAAAAGAGTAGTCTACGAAAACAGTATGTTAAGGTAGGTACATATACCAAAATGTATTGAAATTTGACTTTGTATGCTAGCAATTTTTTAATACACAGAAAACTAACCTTAAATGACAGCAATTGTACTATCATGACGCAGAAGCATCTCAATAGGCTACCGTAGTCAGCATGCTGCGTTCTTGCATTGCCTGCATTCGTAATGAGTATTGTGATCACTACTACCGTGGGAGAGCCACGCTTCGGCATGAATGGGCCGGCTCGACCGGAATGATACCATGGCCTCACAGAAAACCGGTGTGAAATAGTGCTTGCGCTGTGTTTCACCGAGTGAGTGAGGATACCGGAGGCCCATACCCCCTCCCCCCTATCCCCCGAAGGCTGGTAACGCACTTGTGACGCCTCTGGTGTTGCTGGTGTCCATGGGCGACGGTAATCGCTTACCATTAGGCGATACGTCTGCTCGTTTGCCCGCCTATTCCATAAAAAAAATACTTGAACGCGCCCATAGCGCTTAAGCAGCGCGGGGAGGAAGGCGGCGCGCGGGGTACGCGCCGGCGCATTCAAGATTCGATGTCAAAATGTTAAGAGAAGAAGATACTTACAGCGTGCCTTTAGATTAGAATAGTTTTGAATGTTTTATCGCTATTGTGCCGTAACATTTACATTGCAAGTAAATATTTAACTTTCACCAAGTTTCACCAAGTCTTTTTATTTCAATCCTCAACAATGCTCTTTGATTTTGCTTACGCTTTCCATCAGGCAGAGTAGAGTCACTTTGGCAGGCCCAAACATAAAAATAGATCTTTAATTTTTCACAAAAAACTTAGTCAAATTTAAGAACGATAGATAGGACTGATGCAGAAAGAAATATATGACTATTAGGTATAGAACTATTCATATTTTCTTAATACAGGCTATGTAAGTAGCCTAGCTAGAACATCTGTGACTATTATGTAAAGGTTATGTTTTTACGAAATAAATTATTATTATTAAATTATTATTCTCTTTATTATTATATTTAGTTATTGCTTAAAACACACTGCTTCGAGTTTATAATTTCTCACATAACTTGAACACTTGTGAGCTTACATTTAGTGCTCCACTGAATTTTTTAGCACACAATGTGGCTTAATATAGGCGTTACACCTGGCTTCACAATTACACTTTACACATTAGAACCCTCAGTTATTCTAAAGGGGTGATGATTATCGGCCCTAATCTGTTATGAATGCAACACATTTTCACATATACAAAACTTTTCCTATTTAAACCATTCCAAAATCTATTCAAATAAAATCTTTAAAGCAAATAACTGAGTCGTCACAAAGAAACGTCGTCACATTGCAGAAAGTAACGGAAATTCCACGAGATTACATTAATGACTTGTCATTTGATACCCGAAGTTTCCAGCGGCACAATTTGGGCCCAAAAATTACCCATCACCTTTGTCGACGTCCACCCCTCGATTAATTATGTATTAACTTCAAAAGAAGTCAGTAAGCCAATAAATCTTTGGAGTGTCGTCTTGAGCTTTGAATAATAAAAACTGTCGGCCACCATTTTGTTCATTTCAATTTTGATTCCCTTTGTCTTGAAGACTCCATTGATAAGTCAAATTAAAAAAATATATAAGAAATGAGAAGATCAGCGACTGCAGTTCATAAATAAAATTGAAATACATTTAGTAATACAGTAGCTGACCCGGCGAACTTCGTACCGCCATATTTACATATATCTGTCTCAGCTTCCCACAGGCAGTGTGCAGTCGCGGACAAAAAAAAATACTTTTCCGGTTATCTTTTTTTTTTTCTTTCTAACAAAAAAATAATGAAAGAGTTTGGACTATGTGTTATTGAATTACAACTAAGTACATATTTTGACTTTCATCCCCTCTCTCCATTAAACCGTGCTGAATTTCGGGATAAGAAGTATCCCATATCCTACCTCGTAGTATGAACTCAAATCATGCCAAGTTTCATTTGAATCCATTCAGTAGTTTCAGCGTGATGCGCAGCCAAGATACAGACAGACAGACAGACAGACAAAAATGAAAAAAAAATACAGTTTTGGCTTCAGTATCGGATATAGAGAGCCCTCTAAAAAATTTTTCAAAATATCTTTAATGTACAGAATTGGACCTGTTACATTTTTATTATAAGTAGGTATAGATACACTAAATATTAATATCATTAACAATATTAGTATAACATTATCTCTACAGGGATAAAGTTGATCAAAGCTGCGAATTGGGATCCTAACAAGCCCTAGTATGATATTCAGATTTTACTAATGATGAAGATAGATAGATGTGCATGCTTTTACTTTTAATATTTTAGTTATCTAAATAATCATCTACCTACCAGTGATTTGTGAGAATGATTCCCTATTCTATTAGTTTTATATAAACTAAATTTATAAATATTGAATAATGTTGACACTGAGCAATATTAACAAATAACCATCTTAGTATAATTAGTAAAACTTAACTTGCAAAAGCTCAAAATTGCTCCTATATTAAATATTTGGTTCATCATCAGCTTATCGCAGTTCATTGATGGACATAGGTCTCTTCCACTGCTCGTCACTTGGTTCGATTCTCGGCTTCATGCATCCGGCTGCTGCCAGCGAAAATTATCACTCCACCTGGCCTGTGGACGTCCTACACTACGTTTGCCGAGACGCGTTCTCTAGTCAAGAAATATTTGGTTGCTTAGTTAACAGTTGCTAACTATTAAAATTATAACTTTTTTTAAATGTTCCCGAAACTAACTATGAAGCAAGTAATAATAATTTAACAGCTATAATAAATAGCTGTTAAATTATTATTACTTGCTCTTTTTCCCAAAAATATAGAAAACATAATAATGAATACTAATTTCACGTATTAATCTAAACATACACATCAAAATTTCTACACGAAAGTCGTAGGTACTTATAACATAAAGCTGTAAGTACCACTTCTCTCTTCTCTAAGTGCCATCTCCAATTTTTGTAGCATTATTTGAAGGTCTTCAGGTTTAGCAGCCAGCAAGACGGTATTTTTTATTTTATTTTTTAAAAGACAACTCCCGCATCAGGAAGAAACATCCTGTGTCGCGGGGGGACTTCACAGACATACATGAAACGGACACAATTTACACCCAAACTCAGAACAACAATTTGTGGATCTCACAAAGTGTTGTCCCGTGTAGGATTTGAACCCACAACATATGGCGAAATGGCAAGCGGCGTGGCGACCGCCTAAACCACTAGGCCAACCGTGCAGTCAATCATTTCGAAGTATAAGTTAAATAGACAAGGTGAAAGAATACACCCCTGTCTAACTTCTTTTTTTTTGACTTCATTAGTTAACATGTTGTCAATTTTGACTTTAGCGCCCTGTTTCCAATATAAATTTTAGAGATGTGCCGACTAGTCGACGACTAGTCGGTAAAGCCGACTATCCGGCAACAATCGTAGTCGACGATTAGTCGGCGAATAGTCGGCAAAAAGCGCCGACTATTCGGCTTATTACTTTGTATGTATTTCTCAATAATATGTTTGTCAATTTTTATTTTATAATCAGTTTTAGACATTTTGAAATGTTAAACAAAGCAATCTTTCTTTTGGTAACCAGTTTCTAAAATTACTTGCTGATAACAAACATATCTGATATTTATTAAACAAAATGTTTGCTTGTAGTGTTTGCACTTTTTTCCTTTCCACCACGAGAAATAATCATTGACATTGATTACACATAACAGCATTAGGGTCCAATGCGACGGCGTGGCCTCTGATTTTCTAGAGGTAAACGCTGGCGTACCTCAGGGCTCCGTCCTGTCGCCCACACTGTTTCTTCTTTAGTCCACAATGTTAGCCCATGGCAACATGATAATTGCTAGGCAGACAACAGCACAGTCCATGGGCGATATTTTGGACAACTTGCAGTCAAGCTGGCAGACGTTGAGGAAAAACGTTGGAAAGATGTACCGTTGTACCCCACGGAGGTATGGTGCACAATGCATTCCCGCGTAAAAAAAAAAGAAAAAAAAAGAAGGTTCGCTCGTGTGTGGAGTACTGTTCTCATCTTTGCGATGATGTCGCACAGTATCTGTTTGACGCTCTCGACCGGTTACAGCGGCGAGCAATCCGCATTGGCGACAGTCCCTAAGCCACCGAGTCCCTTGAGCTGAGCCTCTGCAGTTGCGAAGAGATATAGCCCCCATGGCAGTCCTCTATTGCCTTTATCATGGTGAGTGTTCTGAAGAGCTCTTCCAACTGGTCCTCTCCTCTCCCTTCCTCTATAGGACAACACGTGCCGGCCTCGGAAGTCACCGCTTCAGAGTGGTAGACATACGTTCTCGCACTCATCCCTTCAGTTCTTCCTTCCTGTGCTGAGCGGTCAAAACTTGGAACTCACTACCAGCGCACGTGTTTCCTTCCCACTACGATCCCGGGTCCATTCAGCGGGTCGTGAAAAAGCATCTAACCAGGTCACGCTGTCCTGTGTGTCCACACACTTCTGCATTGTCCTTATTACCTACTACCTACATTGAGGATTGTGACCAGCACTTTTGGATTCTGCTCATGATTTCCATCAGGCAGGGCAGAGCCATTTTGGCAGCAAACACATAAAAAAAATCGAGAGCATTACTAAGGCGGCCTTGCGGAAACTTCACGTACTTAATTGCGCCCGAGCATCTGTCTTCTTTATAAGACCCAGGTTCGCTCGTTCGTGGAGGACTGTTCTCATCTTTTTGATGGATCCACACAGAATTTGCTTGATGCTCTTGATCGGTTGCAGCGGCCAGCAGTCCGCATTATCAACAGTCCCGATGACACCGAGTCCCTTGAGCCTTTGCACTTGCGGAGAGATATCGCCTCTGTGACAGTCCTCTAGCGTGTTTACCATGGAAAGTATTCTGAAGAGCTCTTCCAACTAATACCACGTTCTCCCATCTTCTACAGGACAACACGCACTGGCGGTCGTAGAAATACGCTTTGGAACTAAACGGTTCCGTTCTGCCTTCCTGTGCCGAGCAGTTTTTAACTGTTTGGTACCAGCGCACGTGTTTCCCTTCCACTATGATCCCGGGTCCTGTAGGCGGCGTGAGAAAATGCATCTCACTAGGCCGCCATAGTATAGGACGCTATACTGCATTGTCTGCGTTCGCAGTGAGTATGGTGTTGGAGTGTTGGATTCTACTCAAGCTTTCATCAAGCTCAGCAGAATCACTTTGGCAGGCTTTCAAATAAAAAAAAACAAAAAACATCGCCCACTTGTTTAAAAAACATCGGCACAAGTGATTTTATTTTTCATTTAACTCTTCACTTCAATCAACAATAATAATAATATCTTTACACAAAAATATTTTTTACACTAAAACACACCTCCGACTACGACCCTTACAGAAGCAAAAATGAAGAAACAAGGTTCGCAGGCGGCGTTTGCGACTGGGGCGCGAATCAGCTGTAAACGAAGAGTTACGGAAGTGTCCGTAACCACGATCGGTTTGGCCGATTAGTCGGCCGACTAGTCGGCCTTTTTAGGGCCGACTAATCGGCTAGTCGGCTAGTCGGCAAAAGTAATGATCGGCCCATCTCTAATAAATTTTCAATAAACTTGATATCATCTTTATACTGTAATTGTTTTTAATATCTCAATCAATTTAGCATGTTGGACATTATCAAACGCTTTTTCAAAATCTACAAAACACATATGAATATCCATGTTAACATACAACTACCACTACATAATGTATATTTATGCAGCACTAGAATAGCTAAGTGACATTTTGTTTAAGTAACCAAGAAGACTCAGTGTTAGGATTCTCCTCCTAACCGGCATGAGGAGTTAAACATACATATGTATATAGAATGTCCCCGTGTTACGCATGTGTATACGTGTAATCGTGGAACGCCCTCCATCAACTCGCAGACGAGGAAATGTACAAAAATATTACCGAAATAAATCATACACCGACAAAAAATGTACCGCCGCTTCTTCTCGCAGTCGCAGTAATCTTTAGAGTATACATAAGCAAGCTAGCAATATAGCTTGCTTATGTATACTCTAAGCTTGCTGTATACTCTAAGCACTAATCTATAATTTAGCTCGTGCGTTTTAGTTGAACAAATAACTATATACGTATTTCTTATTTTCAATATTTATTTTTCCTAAAATATATTTTTGGCCAGATATGAAATTAAGAGTACATTATTTTCTAAGTGGTTTTGTAAATTTAAATCATATTAAAAAAAATACTCGTACATGTGGCGACCTCCACATACAGCGCAACAACAACATAACTTACTACAGCGCCATCTACCGAAGATACGTCGAAATACGGAGTAACGAAGGAAACTAAGAAACTACCAATCCTGAATCGCGCAGTGAAAGTTCTCGCGCGCATTAACATATATACAACATCAACCGTTGGGCAGTTAGCCCGCCAGGCATGATAACCTCGCCTGGTCGGAGGATCCTCCCTTTGTGTTGGTGGGACATGACACACCTGTCCCCCACAGTACATACGAGTATTTTTCTTCGCTCTACACTTCGCTGTGTTAATAAAGAACAATAGATAAAAATAATCTTAATAATATAATTAATGTGATAAAATTTTACCTAAATCGGTACAAAACTTTTTGAAGCGTACTCAATCCAACAAAGATTTTTTTGTCAAGTTTCAAATTCTCTCACAAATAAAAATATATTTAGGCCCTGAAGGATAAGCAATGAATAAATCTATTATTGAAACAAACACATAACTAAAATCAAAACCTTACAGCAGCATAAAACTATTTACATACTAACCATACCATCAATGCATAGTAGTCTGGGATCCCCGTAACAAATTTTACAAGTTATTACTATCAAGCTAAATTTTCGTGAGTGGCTTGATTTTGATAAGGGCTCACCTTTCACCTTAAAAAAAATTGATTGTGGGAACTAACAGGGCTAGCAGGGAAAAAAACTTTTGAGCGTAGGACCGGGATAACGTACCACGCAATTTGTAGGACAATGTGTTTGTTAAATTATATCAATATTAACTAAGCAACTGTTAAAAAATCTGCTGGTTAGTATAACTTTTTATAACCTGGCTATCGATATATGTTGGAAGGATCAAACCATGCATTTTGTAGGACAAATATTAGTTTCCATTATGTAATAATGTTAGTTAATATAAAATTTATATAATTTAACAGCCACATTGTCCTACAAATTGCCTGGTACGTTATCACGGCCCTTCGCTCAATTTTTTTTTAAGGTGAAAGGCGAGCCCTTATCAAAATGAAGCCAGTCACGAAAAACTAGCTTGATAGTAATAACTTGTAAAATTTGTTCCGGGGAACCCGGACTATAGATACTTCAATACTAAAATTATATATTCAAAGGTAACTCTGTCTGTTTATCTGCTAAGCATTTACGGTTAAACCACTGCACAAATTTAAATGAAATATGGCAGAGTTGAATATGGCACTCTGATTCTAGAGGAATAGGCTACTTTTTACCGCCTTAACCAACATAGTATTTCATAAATTACTCAACGTTTCTCATTCTTCCATCGACTGCCTCGTTGGTCTCGCGGTTGGCGTGTACGACTGCTGATCATGAGGTCTCGGGTTCGATTCCTGGGTCGGACCAAATGTTTGTATGATCTACAAATATTTGTTTCGGAGTTTGGGTGTTTTCTATCTATAATATAAATAAATAAATAAATAAATATAAAAAATATTTTTGGGACTAGATGGCGTTGTGTGTTAAAATGTCCGAAATATTTATTTATTTTATTATTACTCTTTAAATGTAGAATACTGTACATTGAAACGCTACGGCTATTATCTACTTTCTTAAAAGCGTATTTGTAAGATTGAACTTCAATCGATACATCAAATAATAAAGCCTTTAAACGCTTTATGGTAAATAAAACGTTAAAGCTGAGCAACTTAAAGGTAATTCTATAAAAGCTTCATTAGAGCTGTGTTGGCTGTAATCATGAGGCCGATGTTACTCACCAGTAATTTATCCGCTATAATGAGAGAAATCACCCTTGTGCTGTATCCATTGTTGATTTTGATGCGAGTAAATGGGGACGATTGAGTACGGAAATTGTGAAAATGTGCGCCAAGCATGGGACGGTAATGGGAATCAGTTTCCTGTTCGCTGTAGCCACTGACATGGCTGGTTTAAATGTTACTAGTATGTACGTGATTAATTGTTTCTGAGTTTTCTATTAATTTATTTACACATCGTGCACTTTAGGTCCATTCGGCGTACTTAATACCAAAGGCATGCCCTACCAGCCAACCTTAAGATTGACCTAAACAACCATGGAAATTATTAATTATACGTATTGAAGTAATAAATAATATTTGCTGTAATTAATATATGTGTAAACACCTAAGCCTAAGCGAGTCATAAAATAAGGGTGAGAGATTTAAAATATTTGAATAGTACTATAAGTCCAATTTTAGCGAATTTAGTTAATATGTGTATGAGCCAAGCTGTGTATCCAGACCAATTGAAATATGCAATTATTCGACCTATATATAAGTCAGGGTGTCACCTAGGATATACTAATTACAGACCTATTGCAATACTTCCTGTGATAGACAAAATTATTGAAAAAGTAATTGTTCGTCATGTTAATTTGACTGCCTCGTTGGTCTCGCGGTTGGCGTGTACGACTGCTGTTCGTGAGGTCTCGGGTTCGATTCCTGGGTCGGACCAAATGTTTGTATGATCTACAAATATTTGTTTCGGAGTTTGGGTGTTTTCTATGTATAATATGTATGTATTTACAAAAAAAAAGTATATATGTATTTGTATCAGTTGTCTAGTACCCATAACACAAGCTCCGCTTAGCTTGGGACTAGATGGCGATGTGTGTTAGATGTCCGAAAAAAAAAAAAAAATTTAATAAGTTCTTAGAACGTCATAATATCTTGTCGGATGCACAGCATGGCTTCAGGAAGGATCGCAGCACGGCCACAGCACTGACTCGGTTTGCGGACCATGTCAACGGGAGCCTCAACTCAGGTAAACAACTTAAAGGACTATTTATAGACTACAAAAAAGCATTCGATACGCTCGACCATGATGTATTGCTCCGAGCGATGGATGAATGTGGCATCCGTGAGCCCACGAACGAATGGTTCAAGAACTATCTTAGCAACAGAAAGATTCTTACGGTAATAAATGGAGTCGAGGGGAAGGAAGCTTTTGTTGACCTGGGAGTGCCAACCGGGTCGGTGTTTGGGCCCGTGGGCTATATAATGCATGTTAACAGTGTTGCTAATGTTGTGAGGAGGTGCCAGGTGTACATGTATGCCGATGACATGTGCTTACTCTATGCGTCTAAAGAACTGGCTGAGGCTCAAGAGAATATACAACAAGACTTTGAGAGTATAACGCAGTGGGCTCATGACAACATGTATTATTCTGAATGTATCCAAAACTAAATACATGCATATCCATTCACCTTACTATCAGCGCGCTAAGTGTGTCAATAGAGACCATTTAAAAATAATAGGCCATACATTATGAGTGTTTACACGAAAACAAAATTAATTGTAACTGTAATCGTATACAATCAGTAGAAACATACACATATCTGGGGTTGACTGTGGATAGGCATTTCAACTTTAAACCACATGTAAATGACGTCTGCAACAAGCTTAGATCAGTCCTAGTTAAATTTTTCAGCTTAAACATGTCATTAATCAACATACAATGTTAATGGTATACTATGCTCTGGCAGACTCAATACTCAGTTATGGGCTTAATGTATATGGGTGGACATTTATAACATATATAAGAGAAATTAAGGGTATACAGACAAGGCTTGTAAAGTATTTAGTTGATAAAAATGTTAAAACCACATGCAATAATAACTACGAATTACTGTATCCGATATGTAAAATATTGCCAGTAGATCTTAAAGTAGAATTTCTCATAGCTATCGACCATTATTATATAGAGGATCACAAAAGTAAAGTTGATAACCCATACAATACCAGAAATGTAAAACAAGGAAAGCTGCTTAAACCAAAAACTAAAAATTATTACGGAGAGAGGACGACTGAACATATCTAGTCCCAAAAATATTGAACAATATAACAATATTAAGTACAGAATCTAAATTAAGTAGAAATAATATAAAATTAAAGTTAAAGGGTCTACTGCTCGGCTATGGTGATAGCACAGACAGCGATGTCCATTCGCACGGTGCAATTGCATCATAGCTATTCGTATATTTATAATACATTTTGTGTTTCAAGAAAAATACTTATAAATATAGTTTTAAGTGGTTATAAAAGGTAGATATTTAGTTTATGTTAACGAGCGTATCTTGCCAACAAGCTGTTTAGCTTGGCAAGGAATTTGTTAATGTGTATTTTTTTTTAAACTTTTGAATAAATGATTAAAAAAAAACATTTAAATCTCCAACACTCATATTTCTATAGCAGTGAAAAAGTATAACCATATCAATATAAAATCAAGATTCCATGTGACATACGGTTGACCATAGAGATTGAGATACATTTTCATAACATTTAAAAAAAATACGATACATTAATATTGTAACTCTCAAAACACTGTGAAATATTTCTGCAACAAACAATTTTTTTTTTTAAACTTAGTTGTTGTATGTTTATAAGAACGTAGAACAATTCGTAAACTAAGATTTTCTAGAACAAAGCACAAATATAACCGCACATTTTTTAGGTATTCTAGACTTTGTGTTTAAGTTCTATGAAACCCGCTATATGTTGTTTTTCTCCTTTCCTACAGTCCATGTATCAAATGTACCATAAATTAACTATCTTTACCCCTGTTCTAAAGCCCAAAAACGTACTCTCAGATAATTTACTTGAAGTTTAAAGGAGCTTTAATATTCGAAACACTATCTGGGTCATATTTTAGGATGGTACACTATATTAACTTTTAAACTAGCGCATAAACTTTTAAATTATATTTGCTACTATACGCTCATGATGAATATACTGAGTAAGTATGACGTCACACTGCAACCTGCCGAAGTTTCAGAAATTTGAAGAGTATGGTATACCTACTTAACATCTATCACCTATCAGTCCGTTCGTGTCGTGTCCCCTTTCTGCCTTTGTTGAAAATGTAACCATAGTAGTTCGTAAGTTTGTAGCGATTTGCTCCCTTTTTGGAAATTCCTACTTATCGTGAGTGCATTAATTCCTATGAGTATAATTATAGGATTTATATTATGGGCTAACGTAGGTAACAAACAAAAGAAAGCGGTGGCTACTCAACATTTGGGAATGACCAGGAATCGCGAATACTGCCGAGCCCTTTCGCTTTGCGGACATACACAGAGTTTACTGCCAAACTACGCTAGCCGTCTGGCTACTTGTACTTCTTTTTAAATGGATCTCTATCCATTTAAAAAGAAGTACAACACTCCTCTTCCAAACCTCTAACTTTTCTGTATAAATACTAATTCTGTTCATATATTTAGCAATCACTCTGACGTATTATTTCGAAAGTCACTTGTGTTGTGGCACTTAGAACACATAGGCGAAGTTCTAAGCTCTAAGGACAGATGGAAAACAGCTTAGAGTTGCTTGAACTAGAATAGCGGGTCCCTGACTTCAATAAACTTAAAGTGGCTTCTAAAGTTATTGCGTGAAACTTAAGTTATTTCGTGGTGTACTTGATTGAATTACAGAGAAGTTTTAGTCGAATAATTTCTAATACAATTTCTATACAGAATTTATTTGGCTCAAATTGAAAATAAATAGTGAAAATTTCTCATGTTGATTACTATTTAACATTCTAATTGTGTTTATTTATAATTTTATATTGTATATTATTTTCACTATGTCCAACAGTGGACATCATTTGGCTGAGATCATACTGATGATAAAAAAATGTTAAATATTTTTCTAGGCCCGTGGTTTCAGTCAGCTTGAAGAATTTGTTCTATCGTGGTACTTGACCTATAGTATTTATATTTAGTAGCTACTAAGTTTTAACTGCTATATTTGATTTGCCAATTTATTACTTTAACCTATTTAAAATCCAAAAGTCACACTTAATCTCATTGTCTAAAGTAAATATAGAGTTTATTCAGTTTCACACCCAAATTTTCCCGTTCACAGATTTCACACAAACCGACAAACTACAGTTCACTTTTGATCGTAAATAATACATGTAATGCGTAGGGCGTGACAATTCTTTCACTTAATATGACCCCAAGGAATCAAAGGGTCTTACTTCTTTGATATATTACACCTCAAGTGTTATATATTACTGTCAGAATTATTTATCTACTATTTTTACTTCTTACATTTTGTGTAAACTATGTGTACCTACATAGACTTTGTTTTGTGCAGATAAATGAAGCAGAAATAGATAAATATTCTAGTTATTCTACTTATTCTACTACTTTAATTAACTTTAATCCTGACTGGTTTCGCCCTATGCTATTATCAAAGAATACTTCTAGATTGTTTTTCAACAAGTTCCATCTATTGCCGACAATCAAGAGTATAAGTTCATCATCACACACGTCAATTTCCTTAGTTGAAAGAAAGTAATAATACTTTAATATATAAATAAAATAATAATACTAAAATAAAGAATTATTCTTTATTAGTGTGTTTACAGTCTTTCTGCAATCTGATCTTAATAACCTTGTTTAGAATAACTATAAATTCTCAAAATAAAAAAAAAACCCGACATAACAACCTGAGTTCCGTTTAAAAAGTAAAAAACACGTTATGCGCTTTCATTTGAGACCCCACTCTATGATATTTTTGCAGACATTCGGTTACTCTTCCCCACTTTCACCCCCATAAATTTTAAACGGCTCAACCGATTTTCATGAAACATGTCTAAGAACAATCGCACGTAACTCACCTTTCATACAAAAAAAAACTGAATTGAAATCGCTTCATCCGTTCGGGAGCTACGGTGCCACTGATAACACCCCTCTTTTTGGTCGGGGGTTAAAAAGGTATTGTATTTATTATTTATTGTACACAAATTAACACATAAATAGGAATACAACACAAGAAAGTTTCATGTACAAAGGCGTGCTTAACCAATTGAGTTTAAAAAAGTGAAAAAGTTTAAAAGGTGTTGGTAATAAATAAAAGATAGCTGTCTATCGGACAGAAAGAGCAGTTATCTTTCGTTAGATTTAGGACAAGACGGTTACCATCATATATTTACAATTGGCATAATAAATTGGTATAATTAATTGGTATGGTCTGTATTGACATATATATTTATGTTAACTATATACAAACAGCTTACGCGGTTAGTTTTTCAATTTTTACATCAAACGGGTAATAAATTTTATTTCACCCGCTTTTTAAATGCTTATACCTACACAGGCTTTAATTGAACGTTTGGTATGTCGGAGCGATTGCGGAGCTTTGAGATTTAAGTTGAAGCGAGATTGCCAAACCATTTATTTACATAAATATGCGGATTTTTAAATCAGGTTTTGTCTATTTTTTTTTCAAAAGGAGTATAATATATATAATTTTTATATATAATACACAAACAGCGCTTGCGCGATGTTTCACCGAGTAAGTGAGGATACCGAAGGCCCATACACCAACCTCTCCCCCCACCCCCCTCCCCATCCCCCAAAGGCCGGCAACGCACTTGTGACGCCTCTGGTGTTGCGGGAGTCCATGGGCGGCAGTAATCGCTTACCATCTGGCGATACGTCTGCTCGTCCAAATTCCTTAAAAAAACCTACAAAATAAATATGTAATATTAATTTATAGATCTCTAAAATACTATATAAAATACTAAAATATATATTTACCTAAACGGATATTTAGTCACATGAAATAATAACAATCCCTAAGTATAATACATAAATATTATAAAATCATTCCAGGGCACATGAAAGACAATAATTTTCAAAACTTGTGCATATATGACCTGAGAGTGTAGTAAAACAAGTTTAGGTAAGTACAAGGCGTAACCCTCCGGGGCACCCTTTTGACACTCATCCCCTAATTCTTGTCCAGAGCCCTTGTTCATTCCCTTACGGATTGTGTATCAATTTAATTTGCCTTGCTTGAAGCACTCGCTTGCGAGTTGCATTTTTGTAACAAGTTCATGCGACGTTGATCCGTTTTTAAGCTAATGAAAGATTTAATGGATAAAAAAGTTATAAGACTACTAGCTGTGCCCGCTACTTCGTACACGTGACATTTGGATTTTCAAGTTATTTTTAATTTTTCACCGTTCAAACCTTACCTGGACTACGACGAACATTTCAAAACCAAAATTAGCTAAATCGACCCAGCCGTTCTCGAGTTTTAGCGAGACAAACGAATATGAATTGATTTTTATTTATAAGATAACAATAACTATACACTAAGATCAAACGTAGTATGTAATGAAAACTATAAAGTACTTAACAGATATATTTATATTATTCTAAGCACTTTAAATTCTCAAGCTCTGAACCACGGTGCTAGAAAATTATTTTAGGCACGTTGACTTTGCTCTCCTGTAATAGAAAAACTTTCTTGAATTGACAGTAAAATTGATAAATAATTTTAATAGATATTAACTAAGTACCTATAATTAAATGAGTACAAGACATATATTGTGTGTGTCATTTGTTGGTAATCAAAAAGAAATATAATTCATACTTATATCATAAATTCGAAAGTAACTCCGTCTTTCTGTCACGTTTTCACGGCCAAACTGCTGCACCGATTTCAATGAAATTTGGCATGGAGATACTTTGATTTTTGAGGCAGGCTACTCTAAACTGCGATAATCGACAAACACGTAGGCGGAGCCGCAGGCAAAAGCCAGTAAAAATAAAATAAAAACTTATTCATCAAATCATTTTTCGAAACAATTATGTAATGAATTTTCGCTATCCATACTGATACTATAAATTCGAATGAAACACTGTCCGTCGGTTTGTCTATATGTCTGTCTGTTACGATTCTACGGTTAAAGGGTACTCCGATATCAATTAAATTTGGCTTGGTTCCTGAGGAACGACATAGGTTTTACTCGATAGCTTTTAAGAAGCCCGATAGAAAGCCACCTATTTTATTTCATATCCTGTATCGATAGTTGTACCTTCTTGCATGAAGCCTTATTACATTTAGGTACAGTGATATTTTTGTAGTATATCGTTTAAAAACAAAGAAGAATATTGCTTGCCCTAAAAACTCAATGCCTTACTAAATGACAATATTTTTTCTTTCTGACACATATTTTACGATTAATGATCTGAATTTTATACGAGAAAATAAAATATAGCCTAAGTGGGTTATCTTTTTCCGCCTCATCACCGCGATTAAGATTAGGTGATTAATCATTTTAAAGCGCGAGAGCTCGGAACTAGGCCACGCGGGTCGTAGAACAAACAACTTTGAAGGCTGTACAGGAAGTTTCAGCCTGATCATGACAATTTTATGTATTTCGATCACATAATTACTTAGTTGTACAAGTGTTTTATACTCATATAATAGGTCTTTACCTATGGAATTGCCGTTTTGTATGCAATAAGTGAAAGTACTTATTTTTTCAAACTTTTTTATTTCTGTTATTCGAAGTGATCGCCCATGCATTCGACGCATCTTTAACAACGCATTGGCAGTTTATTGATGCCCTTCTTGTAAAAATCAGCTGGACGGGAGGCAACAAACTCTTCAAAGGCATTTAGTACTGCCTCTCGGGAATCGAATTTGAAGCCATACATTATTACTGAGATGTAGAGTTTATGAAGTTGGAGTTGGTAGAGTTAGGGCGTGTAGATTCGGAACCTTGGCTCTACATGAGATCTGATATATTTTTCACAGGGTAAGCCATATGCAGTCGTCTTGGCAACATTTTACATGAAAATGTTTTTGGTGGGATTTATATTTTTTATATTTGACCTTCTTTTTCTCTGTAACAGATAAAACAGAGATATTTTCCAAACAAAACTCTTAGAATAACTTAATAAGTTTCAGTTGAATTTAGTCTTATGAGTTACCATGATTATAAACAAAACGCAACTTTATTTATCCTGCTGGAGGTAAAGATAAAATCTTTTTATAGTAATGTGCGTTTGAAATAGTTTACAGTAAAGGAATAATGTATAGAGTATGTCCCATTCACTAAAGCTTTTCCATGTCAAGTGAAAACTTTCCTCGCCTAACACAGACCCTCTATACATCAAGTCAACGGCAACGGACGAATAAGGGTACCTGGGAATGGGTCTCATAGATTTTTAATAGTTATACATTAATACCCTTCCGTTAGATATTCTCTAGAGGGACGAGAATCAACATATAAGTAGTTATAGAATAGGTAAATCTAAAAATTTTGCTGCGGATGTATCCGTTATATTATAATAGGTATTTACCTATGAAATTGCCGTTTTGTATGCAATAAGTGAAAGTACTTATTTTTTCAAACTTTTTTATTTCTGTTATTCGAAGTAATCACCCATGCAATCGACGCATCTTTGCCAACGCATTGGCAGTTTATTGATGCCCTTCTTGTAAAAATCAGCTGGACGGGAGGCAACAAACTCTTCAACGGCATTTTGTACTGCCTCTCGGGAATTGAATTTTTTACCCACTAAAAAGTTGTCTAAATTTTGGAAAAAGTAATAGTCGGTAGGTGCAAGGTCTGGTGAGTATGGCGGATGAGGGAGAGCTTCCAACCCCAGCTCTTGCAGCTGCTTCACGACAACGCGCGACTCCATACTGCACAATAGACAGTCTCCAAGCTGCAAGAGCTGGGGTTGGAAGCTCTCCCTCATCCGCCATACTCACCAGACCTTGCACCTACCGACTATTACTTTTTCCAAAATTTAGACAACTTTTTAGTGGGTAAAAAATTCAATTCCCGAGAGGCAGTACAAAATGCCGTTGAAGAGTTTGTTGCCTCCCGTCCAGCTGATTTTTAGAAGAAGGGCATCAATAAACTGCCAATGCGTTGGCAAAGATGCGTCTATTGCATGGGTGATTACTTCGAATAACAGAAATAAAAAAGTTTGAAAAAATAAGTACTTTCACTTATTGCAAACAAAACGGCAACTTCATAGGTAAAGACCTATTATAAACAGTGGCTTTGAGTTTAAAGAGTTCGATAAAAATTGTAAAAAGCAAAACAAATGAGGAAGTAAATAATTAAATCGTTAATCAAAAATAAATGTTAATTATTTTTATTTAGTCATTTACCGACTTAAAAAAAGGAGGAGGTTATCAATTCAACTGATTTTTTTTTGTTACCTCATTACTTTCGACTGGGTAAACCGAAGCTGGTGCTTCCCGTGTGGTCCCATTTCAATTTGGTCCAGTTCCTGAAGTGGTGTTTTTTTGTTAAATTTGTGATTATTTTGTTTATGGTTGCCATTTACTTAACAATAAATAAGACAAATATAAAAAAAACTTCGTTTAAAAAAACCGACTTCAAAAACTAAAAAGTATAAAATAACTTAATTTGTATTAAGTTAAGTTTTTGAAGTCGGTTTTTTTAACGAAGTTTTTTAAATTTTTCGCTTTTTAGTCTTTCTCAAGTCTCTCATAATCATTTCACCTAAATCACTTGAAAGAATACAACTAAAGGTAAAATACATACACATACCATTTAAAAGATTTATCTTCCAACTCCTAACCGTTAAGGAGTTTTATCTTCCATCATCAGCTCATCATCATGAACTGATTTTTTTTTCTGTAAATGCCATACTAATAAAATATATATATGACATTGCTATTACGATCTAGGCTGCTGACTAATGAATAATTTTACTTTTATAATAAGATTGTGTCCATTAACACTTTTCTTATTGTCTCTAATTAATTGAGGACACTCTGTTCCTGTGTTCTTATATTACACTGCACTAAAATGGTAGTATTTTGTTCACTTTGCACTGTCAGTTAACTAACTCAGATGGCTTTATACTTTTAAGTGTTCTTGTAACGTCCGTATTGTCGAGAAGCTGGATAGCCTCAACGTTTACGTGATGATAAAGTCGGCGTTCATGAGCTTCGGCGTACTTCGATATAATGTCTGCGACGAATTCTACTTTGAGGTCCCGATGGAGGTTGTTCACTCGAATGTACCACGGTGCATTTACAATATCCCTGAGTACTTTATTTTGAAAACGTTGTATCATCAGTGTATTAGATTGTTTGGTACATCCCCATAACTGGATGCCATAAGTCCATACAGGCATACGGACTTGTTTATATAATAGTATCTTATTATGTAGGGACACTTTTGAGTGTTTACCCAAAAGCCAATACATTTTTTTGTAGCGTTTCTTTTTGGTATGGGCTTTCCAGCGAAGCTTGGCGTCTAGTGTCATTCCCAAATATTTGGCAGTATTGACATAGGTTATTATATGACTATTTATATATACCGGGTGATAGTTAGGAGCTTTATTTGTAAAGTGAATTTGAACCGATTTAGATTCATTTAATTTTATTCGCCATTTACTCGTCCAATCACAAATGGTGTTTACTGCTACTTGAAGTTTATCTACTGCTTTCTTATGTGTAGACCCAATGGCCATTATAGCCGTGTCATCCGCAAAGGTTGCAATGATATTTTCGTCTAATTCGGGCATGTCAGAAGTGTATAACAGGTACAGGACCAGGCCTAGAACACTTCCTTGTGGTACCTCGGTTTTAATAGGTTTCAGATCAGAATATGCCTTTCCTTCTCTTACTCTGAACATTCTATCAGATATATAGGACTTCAAGATATCTGTAAAAGGGTTTTGGTAGTACTTTTCTTAATTTGTGCACAAGTCCATCATGCCATAGTTTATCAAAAGCTTGTGCTACGTCTAGAAAGACTGTGGATCACATTTTCTTTTCTTCTAAAGTTTTTTCTATGATATTAGTAATTCTGTGAACTTGGTCTATGGTAGAATGTTTTTTTTGAAAGCCAAACTGATAGTCGGGTATAAAATGCTTTGATTCTATTATTGGTTTCAACCTTTTTAGTAATAGCTTTTCAAATAATTTAGATATTATTGGTAATAAAGAAATAGGCCTATATGAGGTTGCTTCATGAGGTGGCTTGCCAGGTTTTGGTAACATTATTACTTCTGCCACATTCCACATATCAGGTACGTATTTTAATCTAAATGTTGCATTTATAAGCGTAGTAAGCTTAACTATTGCTATTCGTGGTAATTTGTTTAAAACCTCCCCAGTTATTAGATCATAACCAGGAGACTTTTCACGGTTCAGCAATTTAATTTCTCTGCACAGTTATTTTGGAGTTATAAGTCTTATATCTTCTTCATAATTTTCATTTCCGTGTTGGCATGTTTCGACCACAGTATTTGCTAAATTTAGACGAAATATTTGCTCTAAATGACCAGCAAATCTGGTAGCTTTCTGTTCATTACTTACAGCCCATTGCCCACTTCTTCTCTAATGGGTGGTATCTGCGTAACGGGTCTTTTAAGTTCTTTGTGACCTTCCATAACGAATAATCTGTATTGCGGTCATTGGTTAGTTGGTTTAGGTAAGTATACATACATTCATCTTTGAACTGTTGTATTACTCGAGTGAGCTTATGTTGTATTACGCCAGAGTTAAAACGTAAAAGTAGTTCTAATTTTACGTTTTAACTCTGGCGTATTTTTCCAAGCGCAACTTTGGATGTTAGTTACAAAGGTGAGTATTTCTGATTCCAGATGTTATGCGAGCTTTAATGGGACCTTTAGATTAATAGTAGACTGTAGGACATTTCTAAAACTTTCCCAATCAGTGAATTTATTTACTAGCGTTGGGCGGATCTCTCGTTGTATTATTTTTTCGTTTATTGTTAACATGATCGGTGAGTGATCCGAATTCATATCACAACAGCTTTCTATACATAAGAAGTCAGATATGTTCTTATAGATAATTTTTTATCTATAAAGTCTATGAGGTCAGGAACTTTGTGCGGGTCAGTTGGCCAATATGTGGGTGTTAGAAATTTAACGTCATTGTAATGGCAACATTTTTGATTGTCATTTTTCTTGTTTGACGTTTTGACGTTGATAGTAGTACTTCGAGACGCTTTGAACGGTCAAGCAAGGCTTTGTGAAAAAGGTGCCGTTTAATTGTAATTTAGCTAATTGTCTTCGACTCGGTTCCTTTAGTGGTTTACCGTTATGAGTGGTCTGGTTTGGACTCGCGAGTTTTAGTAGTCACGTCAACAGGCGCGATCCGCGATAGTTAAACGAGTATATTGTAATTCGAATACCTTGGAGGTTGTACAGCACTTTGGAGCATGTATGTGTGAACACGGCAAGACAAACGGCAGTGGGGTACCCCATCAACGGCCGACGAGATCAAGGACATCACGCAACTCCAGTAAGTGCTTAATGCATTAGTTTAGAATAAGAACACGGTGCAACAGCCGTCAGTTCATTGCTCTTGCCAGTGACATAGTTAGCGATTGAATGACTTACTCATGGGCCTAAGACATTGCAAATTTCACAAGGTGATCGCTGCATTGGCGAGAGAAATGAACAGTGGGTTTTCCCGTAGATATAACGTTACATTGTAAATCTCTAATTGAGCATAACAGTTCCTTCCCTTTTGATGTAGTAAGTCTATACCCCCAGTGTGTGTTTTTAGAGTTAAAATCGCAACCAAGAATAAATCTGTTTCCCATTTTTTTTAGGAGATTTTGGTATTGGATGGTTTTTAAAGAATATCTTAGTGAGCTGTAGATTGAAGACATTGTTATGGCATACCATTCGGTCATAACACATACAGCGACAGCTTGTATCTCAGGCTCTTCGTGCTTGAATTTCTCGTAATGAGAGATGTTATCTTTTATTATAACTGCGCTACCACCTCTGGCTTTGTTATCCGGATGTAAAGCATGATAAATGTTGTAACCTTTCATTTGAATGTATGATTCATTAGTGAAATGAGTTTCCGATATAAGGCATACATAAATATTTTCTATATTTAGGACAACGAGTAGCTCATTCTTATGGCGGAAGAGTCCATTAGCATTCCAAGTCATGATTTTAAGTTTGTTACTCATGAACTGATGACTACCAAATGTAAATACTAGTAGCTTTAGAAAATATATGAAAAACATAGTACTTGCCTAACAAATTTGAGGGTTTCCTTAGATTTCCTTGGGATCCCATCATCAGATCCTGATATGGTGGCAATGGGACCACATCGGGAACATACCCTTTCGAATACAAAAATAATTTTCAAAATCGGTCCACAGTTGAGTTAAAAAAAATACCGATGAAATTGAAAACCTCCTCCTTTTGGAAGTCGGTTAAAAATAGGAGTTTCTGTTTCATGTTTCACGTATTATGGCATTTTCAGGGATTATAGAATTTAAAGCACTTTTTTTTCTCTTGAGTAGCAGGTAGTAATGGGCTGCGGTATTCTTCAATACTTGTATAGGTTTGGAGACTGTTCCCGGATCCCTCTTCTCTGTCACCAAAATGACACACCGGGTGGTTTTAGTCGGTGAGGTGACGACCCCAGAGGGTTTCCGCGATTATTAAAATGGTTCCATAGATTGATAAAACTAATCCTTTGATAGGTGTAAATTGTAGTCTATTAAATAAGCACGATATACTTTGTTACTTGTGGAATACTTCACAGGTTTGGATGCTATGTCACGCGATATTATAAACTATGCCGCATTAGTATTCGAGTACTCGTATTATAAAGGTCATGACTAGGCTTGCATAATAGTAGTTATATGCCAAGGTAATTCATGACTCATTCTGTGGAGCTTTTATGGTGATCGATATAGACTGACGGCTATCGATAACATTAAAATCTTAAGATTTAAAATATCGTTTATATTACAGACGTGATTTTAGTACTTGTGCCTTGAAACAAATAACTAACATAACTTGTGATTGAAACAAACGATTGATGTGTTTGAAATTCCGTTCCGTCCACTAGGAAAACTGGTTATTAATACTAAGTTACAAGTCAAATTAATGAGTTTTGACACTCGTATCAAAGAAAAAGTTTCAGAACTTTTGTTAAATTATTATGTTGCAATTCGTGAAAACCTGTATTTGGCTTGATGTTGCTTATCAAACTAACTATATTCATTTATGTAGCTGTTGGTTTTCCACACCGAAATAAATAAATAACACATCAAAAACTTTCCTAACAAGCGAGCAAGAGATCCTATTGAACATTGTGTTTATAAAATCTTCCAAATAAATTCTCTTGGAGATCAAAATGGACAAAAAATCATATCTAGAGATCCCCTAGGGACGATGCAGACCATGGTCCACAAGCACCACAAGTGCAGCGCAAGACCGACGGCTTAACGTGCTTGGTACGGTGGGCTTAAAGGGGACAACGCACCTGTGAGCCTTGACTTGCTGTTGCTAACCACCAGGTGATCTATACGTTCCTTTACAGACTAAAAAAGAGAACAAGAAAAAAAGATACAAATTTATGCAATGAAAAGGATTGATGACTTCTGAAATATTAGCCCGTTGCTAGCTCTGTGCAGATAAAACCTTCTCATAATAATAGATTTTAAATTTAAATATAATTTAATGTAATGAAGGTTTATGAAATTAAGGGGGTAATAAACGGGTGAAACAAGCTACAACGGCCAGACTAGTAACAACAATTTTCATAGTCAAATTCACCTCTATATAATAAAAAAGGTACAACACATGTTGTACTAAATGAGTCAAAGTGAATTAACCTAAAAGGGTAAAATAGTCAAATGTGACATTTTTGCTCGAGTCCCGTGAGGCAATTTATTATTTTATACATTTCTTACAAATAGGAGTATAATATTACATATTATATCATATAAAATTTCATCAATTTATTCTTGTACATTTAAATATATAAAATCAATTTACATTTTGTTCAGCTAGTTACAAGGATACAGTTTATAAAATAATAATTGCTAAAAAGACAAAGTTGATAACAAGGAAGAGTAGTAAGAAGCAATATTACCTTGTCAATTTCAATTCTTCATTGTGGCCTGTGTGTATTACCTTGTCTTTTACTACACGATGTCAAACTGTCAAGTGTTGTCTGTTAGAAATTGAACGATGAAAACATTTTTGATTGTCATTTTTCTTGTTTGACGTTTTGAAGTGACAAGAGAGTACTATCGAGACGCTTTGAAAAACGGTCGAACAAGGTGTCGTTGGGAGTGCCGTTTAAGTGGAATTTAATTGAAATTTAGCTGATTGTCCTCAGACTCGGTTCTTTTCGTTGTTTACCGTTATGATTGGTCTGGTTTGGACACGCGAGTTTAGTAATCGCGTCGATTAGGCGCGATCCGCGACAGCTAAAACGGGTGTATTATAATTACGATACTTGGGAGCCTGTACAGCCACTTAGGAGTTATGAATGTATGAGACACGGAGGAGTACCAACAGAGGCGCCCCTCAGAACGCCGATATCAAGGAATCCACACATCTCCAGTAAGTGCTTCATATTACATTAGCTTAGAATAAGAACAGGGTGAAACGCCCTGGTTTGATGCTCTTGCCAGTGACATAGTTAGCGATTGAATGCCTATACCATGGGCCCTATAGACATTGCAAACTTCACACGGTGAACGCTACATTGTCAAAAGGATTGAACATTTTGAACATATTAAAACATCTGTTGCTCCTTAATTTTCATCGCTTTTTTTTAGACATCCGATAATGTTTTCTTCATGACTTATCCTTTTTTTGTATTTCATCCAATCCAGATCCATGTAGACAAGTCTAACGACCGTACTTTAAATGTGTACTTACAGTTCAATAAAAAAACAAGAAGCGCATATTGTTGATGATACCCACCGAAACTTCACAATTAACGTTAATTCTAACTGTATTACAGTCCAAGTATCGAATTCCTTTTTTTTTATGTATGGCCTGCCAAAATGACTCTACTCTGCCTGTCACCATACTCATTGCGAATGCAGACAATGCAGCATGGTAACCCACACCATGGCGGCCTAGTGATGCTTCTGCATCTTTTAGTCTAGTCAACCAGTATGGAACTTGTTGACTAGACTATTTGGGCCTCCGGTCTCGCACTCACCAACGAATCACGACAGCACGAACGCTGTCATTTTACGTTGATTTTCTGTGCTAGGGTAGTACCGCCCCTGTCGAGCCGGCCCTTTCGTGCTGAAATCAGCGTGGCTCTACTAGGTACCTTTGATATATGCAATACAGTGTAAAATAAACTAGATTTCAACCCACACAGGCAATGTGCTTACGCCTAATGGGCCTTTGTCTATGCGCGCTAACCGCGATATAATTGATTTATCGACTGTCAGAGTAATATTGTCTGATGCCGCCTTGTTTGTGGATTAGTGGTGATTATGTATATGTTTTATATCAGGTTTGTGTTGATACATCCGACAGAGGTGGTGGTAGACAGATAGGAACAGGATTAAGTCTTGATATGTTATGAATAGAAAGGCATTTTGAAAGATAAATTGAGACTATAGGTTTCATAATCGTGATATCACACTATACATAGAACAAAAGTTAACTGTAGTGTCGGAAGTAGATTCTAATATATAGACGAGTTTTCTATTGCGAGAACCCACAAGTATGTTTCTTTTTTTTTTGTTTTCGGCAACCATTAAATAAATGTATAAGCCATGCAATCCATGCATATCAATATAAGATATATATGTCGCAGCCAACAAGATTAATTAAGCCTTCAATCAACAGCCTAGGCCCTAGCCTCTTTACTAAACAGCGCCGTTCAACTAGGCTATGCTGTTGATTGTATATGACAATCAGGGACAGTTGACAATTTGACGCGCGACAGATTGTGATTTAACGGTTTCACTTTGATAGATTATAATCTAACTAAAATAATACGTTAAATTGTAAGTAGTATGTTACAGTTCACAATCTTTCGACGGTTTACAATCTCGCGAGGTAGATACCTAACGGTTTTGACAATCTGACAGTAACATATACATTTTAAACAAGATTTTAAAAATCGAAACTGGTACGATAAAAGCTGTGAAAGTGAAGTTTATTACTTTACGCAATTAGTACATCTTGGTATAAAGATAAGACCATTTAAATTATTTATAATAACTCAAAATAATAACATTAATTTAAAATGAAAAATTATTATACATACGAAACTGAAATAAATGAGATAGTCGATGCTACTGTTGTTATTATTATTAATTAAAGCATTTTCATTACAACTTTTGCTAGAAATCGTATCAATAATTCGGTAAATGAGCCTCACATCAAACTATTTCTGATATAAGAATGAAATTAAAAATAAAACCTTCAATGTAAGATTTATTTTTTCAATTACCTAACTTATAAAATAAACCGTTTATTCCGTTTCCATTAGTTACAGCGAGTAATTTAAAATGAAACCTAATTTCACGTAGACATCTAGGTTTGAGGTCAATTTAAAGTGGCAGGCAGCAAAGAAATTGGAATTTAGAACTGGAGTGTTCAGCAAATGTTTGAGCTTTACTAGAAGTAGGGAATTAAAAAATAGAATTCTTTTTTTCGTGAAAGGCATAGGCATCATTTTAGTGAAGGATATTTTCGTATACATAACCCTCCAATATCGACCATAAGATTCGATCAGAAGATAAAATGCAAACAAATCAAAAGATAAATGCACAACAAAAGAAACAAAGAAAAAAGACATTCAACTCTCTAATCTCTGTTACGTATCAATTGTATATTCAGGTCCTTCCGGGAGGAGTTGAGTAGGAGTCCTGAGACTCGAAAAATCGAAGATCAGAAATCCCAACTCCGCCAGGTCCTCGTCCAGGAATAAAAGGAACTACTTGGGCAACCGAGCGCTGGGCACGTCGTTATTACGGCGCGGCGGTGGTAAGACCCGTTATGGAGGATTGGCTCGAGAGGCATCACGGGAGCCTCTCATGCCGGCTGACGCAGGTGATCACTGGAAAACGATGTTTCGGAGATCACTTGTGTCTGATCCGCAAAGAGCCAACGTCTGAGTGCTACCACTGGGATGGCCAGACCGTGGACACGGCGCACAACAAGCTGGCAGAATGTCCGGTGTGGGACGAGCCGAGGCGTGATCTCGTGGTGGCCATCGGAGTGGGGGTCCTTTCGCTCGGTAACACGATTGCGGCCATGTTGCGGAGCGAGAGTACGTGGAAGTCTGCTGTCTCTTTCTGCGAGCAAGTTATGCTTGCGAAGGAGATGACGGAGCAGGACCGGGAGAGATTTATAACTCTCCCTGTACGGGCCAGGTACCGCAGACGACTCAGGCGACGGAGATGCCAAAACGATCTCCGTCCTCCATAAGCGCAATCCTGAGGGTGACAGGTGAGGCCACCAGTCACCCTAGCAGAAGCAGGCCGGGGCAGTGGTGCGAGCTCTATAAAGTGCTCGCGCCCTCTTCTGAATAGAAGTGCTAGGTTTCCTATACAGGAGGGGGCTGGCTACAAATAGTTGATGGCCCGAGGTACGTCGGGATTCCAGGGATTTCCTTTCAAGGGTGCAACTGGTTCCTCGGCTTCTAGTACCCGAGACGGGTTGCGGGAGTCCGACATAAAAACCAGGTAACCGAGGGGATTTCCTCACATAAAAAAATTTAAAAAAACCTAACATATCAATGTGTCAAACCTATTTATGTCGCGATATACCAAAAGCTTTCGTTAATAATTTTATTTAATTATTTTTTTAAATATTTCGGACATCTATTAACACACAACGCCATCTAGTTCCAAGCTAAGCAGAGCTTGTGTTATGGGTACTAGACAACTGATACAAATACATATATACTTTTTATTGTAAATACATACATATTATACATAGAAAACACCCAAACTCCAAAACAAATATTTGTTGATCATACAAACATTTGGTCCGACCCGGGAATCGAACCCAAGACCTCATGATCAGCAGTCGCACACGCCAACCGCGAGACCAACGAGGCAGTCATATTGTCAATTATTTTATGGCAGTCAATTATTGATATATCTCATTTAATTGTATTACGATATTTTTTAAATAGTTGGCCAAAACCTCTATTCTAAGAACAATCTTTAAACCAGCAATAGACTATTCAAGGGTCTTGATGTGATATGATGTAAAAAAGTTTCCATACTTTGTGCTGCAGACTATAAACAAATGTTAAAATCCCCGCACACAAACGCAATAAAAGTCACCATCAACAGAAGTAACAATCAATTAACGGGAACAACCCCAAGATTGCTTCCTTCTGATTTGTATTTAGATATAGCACGAACATAAAAAGAACTTTAACCATTACCACATAACGTTCAAATTTAGTAGAAAAACAATAAAACTTCAATTGGTTTTCCAATGTTTGATGGTACGGTAAGACATCTAAGTGGGCGCTAAAGTTGTCTCTACGTGGGTCGAGATTCTGCAGGAATTGTTAACAATAAATTGTTCAATTTACGTCACCATAATTTTACAAATTGGATATAAAATCTTTTAATTTATGGCAGCAAGATTTCTGATGTTTAAATTGTTTTATTAGTTTATTACAGTAGTAATAAATAACGATCTTACGACTATTATAAATGAGATAATTTTGTTCATCAACCACGCCAATACGATGGAACGGATTTGGTCTGTCTGATGCATTCTAGTCTGGAATTTCAGATAGGCTTATCTTTTTTCTCGGTAAAAGATTGTCAAAATCGATACCAAAGTAAGTAAAATTGTGTGGTAATAACTATAACAGTCCGCTACCGTTTACCATACCTACTCTAAAGCAGTTACACATTCTTTTTAACCACAATGTCGCATACCTACTACTTTTTCCGGTGATCAACAGTTAATTGTTAAAAGAAAAAGAATCATTTCTCCTTCGCTGAAAATTTATGACTGTAAATAAACCTCGTCAAGTCTCTCGACTTAATCCAAGAAATAAAACAATTTCTATATAATCCTATCTAATCTTCTGGCAATTTTTAAAGTCAAAGAGGCTTGCAGGGCTGGACGTTTGTCAATATGCTTTGATATGCAAAACATACTTAACGAGTGGCAAAAGTACTGTTACCGGCTTAATTTTCTCTTATTTTTGTTCTCGTTTCATATTTTTCTTACTTGGCACACTTATTGAGTGGTATGATTTTATACGTAGTTAAAGTTGCCTACTTACGTATATACAAAGGCTTTTTAAATACGCCAAGTAATAAAATAGCTATTAGGTGAAGCACACGTTGTTTATTTTAAATTTTGTTAACTTTTTGTAATTTTACATGAAGTGCATGATTCAAGAATACATTTAAACTACACCAACACGTATGAAATATTTAATTCATTGATTTTTTATTTCTTCATGCCATCCTTGAATACTTGTGATGTCACAAGACAATTTTGTATGGAATAAACCTAGATAAAGCGACTAACCCCTTTGAAGTGGTGATAAAATAAACAATAGCTAGCTGTTAAGTTATTTTGTTAACCTCAGAAGCAAAGCAGCCTTAAATATTAACTTGTATACAACCTCACAAGCCCTTTGAGTTACTCCTCAATTTTCTGTCTACAAAGGAACAAATTGTCTCTATTTACCGAAAAGGAATTTCAAAAATGTTTACCGTAAAAAGCGTAGGATGAACAAGACAAGACTGAAAATAGGTTTGGGATAAGATATGTGGGAGCTTCAGAGTACGTAAGTTTTAGTTTCAATTTAATGTTGATAAGGTTTTCCGGTCTTCTCATTAAGAGTTATTCTCTACATAACTAATTAAATCAGTTTATATGTTATTACACGACTGCGAAAGGAGGGTTATGTTTTTCGAGTGTATGTATGTATATTTGTTTGGCACGCCCTAGAGCCTAATCGGCTTGTCGTATTTTTATGTGAGTGGTGTCAATGGATTCGTCTTAGTCGTGAGAGTGACACTGGGTAACGCAAAAAAAAAAGGTGCCAAAAAGTAATATAAAAAAATGTTTTCGAAATACATCGAGTGTAGTATCAAAATAAAGATTTTTTACGGTGATTACGAATATATTTAAAACTTATATGTTATTATTGTTAAATAGTGACGCATTTTTAATAATTTGTACTTGTTTAATAAAAACAACTTTTTGCTAAATGTACACGTTCGACCTATTTAATCATTATTTTGAATTGTTTATTCCAGATAAAAATAATTTAAGCTTTTCTATCAGTAGTATTTACATTCATGAAACATAATTATACAGTTTAACTCATATAAGGTTTCGTAGCTACTTATGGGCTCGTTACTTTACCAGAAGTTGCTACACTGACACAAAAATGGCAAGTAGCTTTAAACTTTTATAAAAAGTCTTCGTTGGGTCACACACTAATCGGACTGGTTTGTCTGTGACTTAAGTACACTCAAGTAAAATATTTTAATACATATAGACTACTAAAAGGCAGGAAAATGTTGGCAAGAACATTTCCTGTTGGAACACGACAAAATGCAGAAAATTTGCAATTTCCTAGAGGAAAAAAGAGTCTATGAAAATTCATTACTAGAGTAATGAATTTTCATAGACTCACAGGTTCGAGTATCATTTTGGGAGCGGAATTTTTAATTCGCTTTTATTACAATCACTATGTGAAAAAATATTGGAAACTAGTTTTAACCTACTTCTGAATGATTTTAAGGTGAAACTTATTTGTGAAAATACGTGCTTTTGATATAGTTGCGAGACGGTGGTGAGATGACTCTTCGGTTATTCGCTTGGCGTGCTCGGGCTCGTGTTATTTGTTTGTCGAATCTTACCTTATTTAGATTTCTGTGGTCGAATCCAACAGATTGGCGACGAGAAGTTAGAGAGTGAAAATCATTTTCCTATTATAATTTTACAGATAAAAGCTTATATCTGTTACAGATTTAAATGTTAGAAATCTCTTTGAAAGCACACACATAAAGAAGTGGTTTAATAGATAAGGTGGTAATAATAAGACTACCTCGGTGGCGCAGTGGTAGCGTAAGCGACTGCTATTCTTGAGGTCTCGGGTTCGATGCCCGGGTCGGACCAAAATGTTTGTATGATCTGCAAATATTTGTTTCGGAGTTTCGGTGTTTTCTATGTATAATATGTATGTATTTACTAAAAAAGTATATGTATGTAATTATATCAGTTGTCTAGTACCCATAATACAAGCTCTGCTTAGTTTGGGACTAGATGGCGTTGTGTGTTCGATGTCCGAAATATTTATTTATTATTTATTTTATTTATTATATTTGAATCTACTCTCCAATTTCGATAATATTTCTTCTGAAAATTATACCTCTGGCGTAATGAAAAACAGTGGTTCCCAAAAACTCGTTCATAAAGCCTTTTAAACATCCATTACTTCCCCGTCGATACACTTTAATAACCTCCTGAAAAAGAACAAATGTTCTTAGTTAATACATTTTGTCATTACCTATCAATGAAAACCAAGTTGTAACTTTTACTTTAAAAATAACGTCTAACACAATTTTTTTTTATTTTTGTGCCACAGTTTTTATAATGTAGCAGAAGTTTTAATATAACTGAGAGCTTTCTTTTACCCAGTAGTGTATTATTGCGTATGACAATAATCTACATTGAAAGAGAAATACCTACAAATTTTCCGCATGTTGCGGTTTGTTGTAAAATTTTTGATAAAGTATATTGTGATGTAAATAGGAGTGATATTTGATTGACTGTATCCTTTTATGTATAATATATATATATGTAGACCCATATAATTACGTAAAGTTTGTATTGTGAACATTTTAATTATGTTGAATAGAAGTATGCAAAAAAAATGCCAATCGCCAAGCCATTCGGTGCCAAGGCAAATGTAATAGTAGGTACCACACTCGCTATATTTCGAGACGAACGTCAACGACGAAGAGCAGCTATCCCGCTCAAGGTCACGCGCGGCGAGTACGGCACCTACCATTACATTTTGGCTTGGCACCGACTTCAAACCTATGAATAGGTAGCACATACAAATTAAGTTATTTTATACTTTTTAGTTCATGAAGTTGGTTTTTTTAAACGAAGTTTTTTTCTATGTTTCGCTTTTTAGTCTTTCTCAAGTCGCTCATCATCATTTCACCTAAATAACTTGAAAGAATACGACTAATTTTTTGTAATAAAGTCACAAATGGACTATATATTATGAAATTAAATGATGTCTACAGAATATGAAGGCATGCAGACAATTGTCTTAACTTTATTGCAGGCGCTCACGTAAATTTGAGGGTTTCCTTCGATTTCCTTGGGATCCCATCATCAGATCCTGATATGGTGGCCATGGGACCACATGTGGATCATACCCTTTCGAATACAAAAAGAATTTTCAAAATCGGTCCACAATTGACGGAGTAATCAATGTATATACATAAAAAAAAAACGATGAAATTGAGAACCTCCTTCTTTTGGAAGTCGGTTAAAAAGTAGTTTTTCGTAATACAAAAACGTACTGGTTTATTTAACTCAGAACTTAGTTATCTAACAGAAACTACACACATCAAAAGTGTCTAGGGATCAAGCATTTTTATGCGGATTTCTTGAGATTGAGATGTGGCTTTGGCCCTGGCCTGCTCAGTCGCCAGACTTGAACCCGATTGAGCATGCATGGGATATGCTACAGAGAAGAGCTCTGCCGAATATGGAGGGTATCCAGTCGCAAGAAGACCTTTTTTTGTTGTTGCAACGAACATGGGCGGCCATTCCACAGCGTGATTTGGATGAACTCATTTTGAGTATGCCAAACCGATTCTTGTGTTGTTAGTGTTCGCGGTAGTAACACGGATTATTAATTGTTTAAGTGACCTAATAAAATTTTAAAGAAAACTGTTATTTCAGTCTTTTTTTCAAAGTTTAATGTTAGTGGTTCAAATGTCAAAACTCCCTTTATTAGGAAAATGGCAAATTTCTTTATTAATGCAAAGGTGACTTGGTTTATCGTTACTGTGACAAACGAAAACACTTTATTTGATGAATCCTTAAAGAAAATTTTAATTAATATCAATCAGGAGAAAAGTTATTGCAAAAATATATGTTGATCCCTAGACACATATGTTGATCCCTAGACACTTTTGATGTGTGTAGTTATCTTATAAAATGTATGTACTCCTTGCTTTTATTTTGTCTTCTGTATTTTATTTTTCGTTATATAACTACAAATGTATGTACATAACTCTAGGCAATTCCCGTATTTACAATAAGTGCCATAAATAGAGTTCAGGCATTGTTCTAGGCTACACAAAAATTTGTTACGTAAATAATATTCTTTTCATCAAAAATAGAATTAAGATAATCTGAAGTAGGTACTTATTTTAACTAAAGTCTGAGAGACTTGGGTTGAATCTATTTAAACTTGGCATTCAAGTTTTTAAGTCAGTAAATACTAGTAAGATTAGTAGTAAAGAGGTACTTACTGAATTTATTATAGTTAGCATAAAAAACTATTAATAAAATGTTAACAAAAACTGACTTCAAAGTTCGACTCGATTTCTCTTAGATGCCATCATCAGATCTTAATGTCCTTATAATGGTACCACCGTTGGGACATCTCCGTTCCATTAAAAAAAGAATCATCAAAATCGGTTCATAAACGACGAAGTTATCCACGAACACATACATATAAAAAAAAACATATATACGGTCGAATTGAGAAACCTCCTCCTTTTTTTGAAGTCGGTAAAAAACCATTTTTGTCGAACTTTTAAATAGAAATCAGTGTGGCAAAAGGATGGGTTGTGACCTGAAAGGTTGAGTATATTCTATGGTTACAGGCGCTCCAATGCGCGTTAAATGTCTAAGTTATATCTTAATCCTTAAATAAATAATAATCTTCGGTTTGGTTCAGTTAAAAATTACAGCTTATAGTGTGAGGCAAGTATCCCACTTTTCCCCACCGTGGCTACGCCCTTAGTTCAGGCCCAGTGTTACATCAAAATACCATTGTTATGAACACAAAATATTTTATTTATTCCATGTTTGTACTCAGAACTTCCTGATTCATTGTCGAACATCGGACGATGTCTAATAACTCTATGAATTATTCTGTTCACGCACTAATTCGACGAATCTTTTGTCCGTCAAGATTACTTTGTTTTTAGTCCATTGTGCTTGGTACTGCAGCTGAATATGTATCTTAGAGCCAAAAGCCGCTCTTTTTCTTTACTAAACCAACCGCAACAGAAAAAATCTTGTCCTTAAATAACCACAAGAAATCGCGTAACACTGTCTTTTTAACGTAAGAAAAACTTAATGTTAAGAACTTTTAATGCGCCATCATCATCTTCCTAGCCTTTGTTATTCCTAAGATTATTTGGGGTCACCTTCTAGTTAAACCGGTTTTACCTGAAGATCAGTTTTTCCACAGAGCGTCTGGCATAGGACTTCCGCCACCGTGAAGGCGGGCTGAATTCGAAGGTTGAACTAATTGTCAGTATTTATATTTAACTGAGTTCCAAGTAACGATTGCAATAGATGTTCATAACAACTAGCACCTACGTTTTAACGCTCTCCGAGGCACGGGCGTGAAATACCGCAAAACTTCTATAGGTACTCCGGGCTGTTATTAAGAATTTCTTGTAAGTAAACCCAACAAATGCAAGCACACAGTTATTTTTATATTCAAAAGTAAACACGTTTTAGGCAGTAAGAGAAACAATCATACAAAAGCAATTTATTGTACTATTGTGTATAGTGTACATTACCATTGATTGCAATACTACAAGCATGCACCAGTTATTGACATTTAGACGATTATCCAAACGTGATATAGATACAGTTTACATCACTACAGAAAAGTGTCCTTCGTTTGTATCAAGCAGCCAGTCAGTATGTATAATTATTTCTCTGAATTTAATCTCATTAATTGCATCAAAAGACAACATTTCCAATCAAATTAATATAATTGCATACAGGGATTATTGCAACAGTAGCACAAAGTCCCACTTATATTATTTTATGTTAATGAGTTTGATTGCAACTGCAACGAGATCCATTTTCCTAGAAAATTTAAAGCCCGTAATCATTTCTCGTTTTATTTCCGTTTTTTATCATAATTATATCTCTCAGCTGAGTAAAAGTTAATCATGTGGTAAACATCCTTGGTGGAGTATGGAGAGCTTTTCAAACCAGAGAGGTGCTCGATGATTCTCATGTCACAGTCTACTGCCTGCTTTTTTGAGGATAAAGATCAGCTTGAACTCTTACCCCAGTTAACTCTTACTCTTTTATAAAGCTTTGAAATCATTATGTACTCAACGGCGACTGTAATACGTGAAGACGATACTAATTTATAGTACTACTATCTACTGATATCCACTTTTTCATTCTATAACATCTTTAATTCCAAGTCTCCTAATTGTTCCCCAATATTGGAAATAGGAATAAAACTAACTTATCCATCTAATACTTCATAGTCTGAGAATATATATCAGTAAGCCAAGCAAAAAAACCTTTTGAAAAATATTAATATCACAAACCATCAAACAAGATATATTAATATTCACCGATGAATTTTCATATGCAAATTCATTCACACGATTAATTCGTGGAGCGGATGGGGCTTGAAAATGCAATAAAAACGATTTAGTGCACTTTTTCCACCCTTTCGGATCGCGCGCTTACACACCCCAATATTTTGATAGCTGTCGTTACTCAACCCTTGTCGCATCGGAATTTCTTTCTGTACTTAAAGGTATTTTTTCCTGAATCTGATCTGAGATTTTAAGAACAAGCACAGTAGGCGAATTTTCCTAATTTTGTCTACTACCAATTTTAAATGTTTGTAAAAAAGACACAATACATACAAACGACTACATACAGCTTACGTTTGTTTGGGAATTAAGTAGGGCTTGCACTTTTCTTTTAATATTTTAGCTGCCAAAATGACTCTGCTCTGCTTGATGGAAAGCATGAGCAGAATTCAGGAGTCGTGGTCACCATCCTCAATGCGAATAGGGACAATGCAGCATGGTGACCCACACTATGGCGGCCTAGTGAGATGCTTTTTCACGCTCTGCTTAAAGGACCCGGGTTCATAGTGGTAGGGGGGAAACACGCACGCACTTGATTTGTATGCATCCTTTGTTACAATAAAGAGTTATTATAACACCTTTAATATTATTATAATACGCTCGTGCCTCGTGCAAAGACTTACAAACCTTAATCATCACCTTCGATAATTTTGTTAACCAGGTGAAAAAAATTATCGGTTTGACTTTATTATTCTAAAAATTGATTGTTATTGTACATTAATGCTGATAATGCTGAGCTTTTTTAATCATTCAAAGTTATCTAACTCAAATTACCAGCATTAAAGTAAGTTATATATTATTACATTGTCTCCTGAGGCACTTGAAAATTTTACGCTAACGCTAACCTGTCTGGCGCGAGATAAACAGAAATTGCTTTCTCAAATACCAGGCTATCATAAATATATAAGAGGTATACCTCGTAGCCGTACAAAATACCGTGCCCACTCGAAAATAATGACGCAAAATGGTATTTCATGCACCCACCCGTCTTCCAAGCAGAGCACCATCGAGACAGAAAATGTGAAATATTGACTGCACACTGCGCCTCAGGCCCAAGACGAGGCTGCGCTCACGATATTTCTTCATGCAAATCACAAAAATCCGTTTAGCTTCAACTCAATTCATGGCGATTGAAATTAAAAAAGTTTCGGATTAGAGTATGGCAGCATCTATTTGTATCGACATCGTAACAGAAACAAAAAAATAAATAAATTACATGTGAATATGGACACTGTTCATTGGCGTGTGTAAATCGATGTACCTTTTGTGAAGAATACTCATAGAATCCTCCTTAGGTTACAAGTAACTGATGACGTCACGATGAACTTCATTTACATTATATAACTATTATAGTTTTTTTCAAGAGTAGAAAATAAGGAAAAAAGTACTCTTTGAAACATTTAAACGACGTGTTACGATTAATACCACCGTGTCAGAACAAGTTATAAACGTTTCATTTAACACCATCGTCAGTATAATAAATACTTTCTATCGGTAGTAGGTATTGTTTATGAAATCTTATTGTACGATGTAAATAAGTATAAAATATGAACGTCAACAAAGCGTAATGAAGTGTGAATGCAAGAATCGAACCAAGAAATTGGATTTACGATCCAAGCATTAATCGTTTCTTTCATATTTTTCATGCAAGTACTTATAATTCGGACATCTGGAAATATAAATGCATGTATGCATGTACGATTATATTCAGCATGTAGAGCATGCATGCGAAACCTCTTTTCAAATTAATTTGGATATAAATTAATTATCTTGGATATTAAAAATTTCAGCTCATGTATTATAAATTCTGTATCTATTGAAAAATGTACCGAGGTACTTCGCACAAGCTCTTTCTTTATGTCTAAGAAAACAGACAGTACTGTAAATACTTCAATAAAAAATAAGCACTTACACTAGCCGCTAGATACACTGCTTCTGTGAATATAGGAGTAGTGTGTCTATGTGTGTTGTGAATGAACTTGTACGAATACAAAAAGCATTTTACTCGTACATATACTCGTTTTAGTATTCTTGAAACGGTATTCAGTAGAGTCTCTTGTTTAAAGAAACTCATTCGAATAGAAGTTCTTCTGATATGTGATCAAATGAACAATGAAGTTTCTGTGTTTACGGCTCACTAGGTTTAATATTAACTGTCCTTGTGTATTTGAAAGTAGTACATGAAGTGGCCCTGAGGTATGTCAGAATAGATACGATCGTCGAAATTTGCATGAATAGAACATTAGGATGACACAGTGGTTAAAGCGGTCACCTGTAGTGGATTTGATCCCCGCATAAGACAACAATTAGTATGATCAGCAATTTGTTGATCTGAGTCTAGGTGTTCTTTGTGTCCGTTTCGTGAATGCTTCTACATTCCCGCGGGGTCCTGAGCAGGTATTGGTAAAAAACGAGCCGATGCATCACCTTATGTTAGGTAGCACTAATGAGGAGGGAGAACCACTCACACTCGAGACCTAACACTCCCCATATTTGGACCCCGGTAACCCACAATCAGTGAAAAGCAATAAAAAATTACAAACAATTACACGTTAACAATTAGGTATATATGAAACCTTTACTGTAACTTTAGTGTACAAATAAAGACCTATCCATCAAAGCAGGGAAATTCATATCACACCATTGAAGTACTCGCAGCAAGCGTCACAGCGTTACTCGCCTGCGGGGACATTCGGGACATTCCCTTAATTGGGTCACCACTGACGAGTGTCAAGGGGACATTTCCCACAAACTGTTTATGAACTCGCTTACCATGGAAATGTCACTGTCTCTCAGTTTAATATTTCATTCCATACACGTGTCTATCATCAATCAATAGTGATTTATTATTAAAAAAATATACTTGACACAAAATACCGTATATTGTAGGTTGATTACTTTTCTTGAGGTACCGTCACGGTCAAACTTGTAAGTCATTCATTAGTCATAATTAGTTGCTTTACAAGTAAAAGTTTAGAAAACTATAATTCGACTGCGTCAAATTTTTTGATAAAATTTATATAATCAGGGTCATTATTACAAATTCTAGTATCTTGACAACTCATTCATTAAAATCGGTTCAGTAGTTTAAGCGCTACGGTGTACCAAAACTGCTAAAACTAATAGCCTGCCTTTTGGCATCGCCGCAGTTGAGTAAAAAACAGTTGTTTAACCCAATGCAGGACATCAAATAAGTGTATGAAGTAACTGAAAAATACAGTGTCTTATGCAGTTTTAGTCGTATAATTTTAATAATAATAATATGAAATGCTCTTGCTTTGTTTGCTCTTAACGCCCAGGTGTACTAGTAAATATCAATAATTGTTATGTACTTCGTATCGATAGAATTTTTAAAAGTCGCTAAATGGACAATAAAGCGGCCCATGTTTTTATTTATTGCGTAAACGCTCGCATTAGCAAACTTAAATGGCAATAGACAAGCCTCGTAAACCGAAGAGATCTACTTGGGGTTCTCCGTACTAGATATAAGGTACATTTCAATGACCTGAGAAAAATAGAAGAGAACTATTGAATTCAATATAAATAGATAGATAAAAAAGACGTGTGGCATTCGTTGACTAGCTATTGCATAGCATTTTTTATCGATTGATTCGTCGTTCGGAGCAGCTCGGCTCGATCCGTGCGAGCTTCGGGTGTCAGGTTTTATTTTCGTTACGTTACGGAATTTCTTGATTCGGTCGCCGCGCTCAAAGGCCTCAAAGCCCGCGATAAAAGCTATGCAACAGCTTAAAAACTTCTTATTTGTATACCATGTTGCAGAGTTACGAGAGAGTACATTAAATGTTAGATATATAATGTACAAAAGGCGGCCTTATTAACAAAAAAAATCCAGGCAACCGTAATATGGTCCAAAATGTTTCGGAGAAACAGTAATAGGTAGTTGACGGTGCAATGAGCTTTAAAGGACTATAATTGAAAACACTTCCTACGAATGAATATAATTGAAAACACTTCCTACTTCAGATTTCATTCCATACCAGTTCCCGTTAATAACCTTTTACGTAGCTTAAGTAGACTAATTCCTACTTCCTCTCTCCTATAAATTCGCCTTCATAGGTACAATTTTATTAAACCAATTCCTCTTACACGTCCACTCCTTTACAAGATCAACAGTTAACCCACGAAAACACCGAGTGATGACACTTGGGTAATCCCAGGAAAAGTAAAAAATATCTTAAAACCCGCAACTTAATTAATCAGAAGCAAATTGGAGATGTTGGAAATATAATCCGTAAGATCACTACAAAAAGAACTATTTTTTAATTTTTCTTTTTTAAAATAACAACCAGTTAACACTAACTTATAATCCTACTAATATTCAAAACGCGAAAGTTTGTAAGTATGGACGTTTGTTAATCTTTCACGCAAAAACTACAGAATGGATTTGGATGAAACTTTACAGTAATATAGCTTTTACATCAGAATCATCTTTTACAGAATAACACATAGGCTACTATTAGCCGCGATAACCGACTTACACGCGGGCCGTGCCGTGGGCAACAACTAGTTTATAATATTAATCGGTCCATAAGTTTTCAAAGGCTTGATTCATCGCCAAAATGAGTTTTTGTTAAAACCGGCTGATAAAAAAGAAACAGTATTGAGCTAGGAAGTGAATGTTTCCTGTCGTTGATCGATTCAGCAGACATATTGAATTATAACGTCATACGAGCGCAGACGGCGCCAAATTATATCTGACAACGATTTTCACGCGCTGATAGTTTCGTAAAGGATTCAGAGTTAAGTTTTCGTCTTGCGAACTTCATAGCACAACTTGTAGTAAGTTTCTAGAGGTCTGTTCAAGGATATTAAATATACTAAAATATACCAACTTTGAATAATAAGGGCTATGAGATGTGTCACTACCAAGTTTTCTGTGCGTCTATCAGTACTTTCTACATTGTGAGTTGTGATATATATTAGAAGGTTTAGGATTAGGAATGACAAACACCTGTTTACATTTATTTAAAAGTATGGAAAAAGAAAAGCAATTACAAATAGAGCTGAGATATGATCGCCTATATATGTTATAGCGCCTGGCGAAATATGATATTACTTTCAATAGTTCATGAAAAAAACGTAGGTACTCAAAGACTGCATTTGTTTGTTACATTACAACTAAGTACATATTTTGACTTTCATCCCCTCTCTCCAGGAAACCGTGCTGAATTTCGGGATAAAAAGTATCCTATGTCCTACCTCGTAGTATGAACTCAAATCAAGCCAAGTTTCATTTGAATCCATTCAGTAGTTTTGGCGTGATACGCGGCCAAGATACAGACAGACAAACAAAAATTTAAAAAATTACAGTTTTGGCTTCAGTATCGATTATAGAGAGCCCTCCAAAAAATATTTTCAAAATATCTTTAATGTACAGAATTGGACCTGTTACATTTCTATTATAAGTATATATATATATATATAGAAAAGTTGGTAGCCATCTGAAAAAAATTCAAAACACATGGTATATAATTATATCGTTAAAATATCTGAGATCATAATCTTCAAGGCCATATAAATGACTAAAAATATTGCTCCCCTCAGGCTTAATGCTGAAAGTTTAAATAGAATATTAAATATAAATGTCTCGGCCGTAAATTAGCCACCGACCTTACTGACAACCTTGACATTGATCAAGAACGGAGGGCGTTGTCCATTAGAGCATCGATGTTGACCCACAGGATTACATGTTGTTCACTGAGTGTAAAAGTTACGCTTTTTCAAGACTACTTCTTAACTTTCTACATGAGCTCTCAGGCCCGCGGGCTACGATTACTCAAAGATCGTAAAACGTTCTTCGTGTTCAGTATGAAATCTTAAAGGTGTTAGTGGGGAAACCGCTTCTAAAGTGGTGGTAAAGCTTGCTTCCACGCAATTGGAATCAAGAGGTATATGGATCTTTGACTGTATTTATATTTGCCGATTTTGCACTCTTTTCGATAGGTAGATGTGGAATAGGTACGTATATAATAATACTTACTTTTACGGGAATTAACGCGATCATAGTCAGCCTGTGACCACGGCCAGTGCAACCTGGTCGAAACGTCAGGCAAATCAGAGGTGTAAAGTGATCGCGTTAATTCCCGTAAAAATAAGTATTATTATATCATGGAACGCGAAAGTTTAAAAGTTAGAAAAGGTACGTATATAGATTATAGTTTAGACTATACTTATAATATATTAATGTTTCCATAATCGTTATAACAACAATATCTATCAATTTATCCATCTAATACCTTTAAAAAGCAATACTTGTATAGGTATATATAATCTGAATCTCGGAAACGACTCCAACGGTCACGAAATTTAAATGCGATAAATCGATCTAGCTAGAATTCATGTTTAGAAAATTCAACGAAAAAATACCGACCAAAGTTCGGTCATCCAGGTTCTAACTGTTAATACTACAAATCCATAACAATACGAATCCTATCCTATTTGCTTTTATTTCTATCAATATTGAAATTATTACAATACAAAAGGTACACACGCATCTTAAAAGGATCATGTACCAAAAATGTTTATAATGGAGCCAATCCGTTTCAACACGGGGTGTACCTGTATCCAAACTTCCTCGTACAAATTCAATAGATCTATATTTTCATGTTTAGGAGTATCCAATACAGGTTTCACACTCATTCTACTTATATTCTATACACTCACCAAAAATAAATTTCATGCTATAGGAAAATACATATTTTCGTGTTTCAAAGGGGTTGACTTGGGAGGGTTTTTTTAATATCTTTACTTTTTCGAAAAGGTCAATCCATATAGTCCCTTCGTGAGAAATCGGTTTGGTTTAACACGCATATTTTTTTGATAAGGTAAAAATAGTTACTTTTGTTGTAATAGTAATATGTAAATTTTTGGTACGTGTGTTGTATACTGAATGATGGTTGAATTTTTCAACCAACAATGGCGAAGCCAAAAGGAAGGAAAATAGTTTTAGCAGTTTAAGTATGTTTGAATGTTCAACCTTACTGCCTAAACTACTGAACCGATTTTAATGAATGAGTCAATATAAATAATGAGAGAGTGTGTCAATGTATTCGGAGTAATGGCCCGGGTGATACCTACGAGTATACCCATGAATACAGTCGAATTGAGAACCTCCTTTTTTGAAGTCGGTTAAAAATGAAAACCATCTATGAAGCGCATTGTCTATAGTGTCAAAATTTTATCTCAATATGTAAAAAAAAAACTGAGTTTCCGTATATAGAATGAAAAACAAACAGGCTAAAAATATTATTTCGAGTATAACAAACACATGAAGGAAGAAACCTTGCATTTTTGAACATCAATTTAAATAAATATGCATTTCCGCAAATTTTCAAATTAGCAGACAGCCACTGACTTTAGTTCGGTAACTTTCAATAAAACAGAAATGTAGTTGAAAAGAATTTACAAAATTACTCGTTGTGAAGAATTGTATTTACGTTTTCTCAATAAAGGGTTCGCCTTTATGATATTCTAGCAATTAGTTCTAATGTTAATCCTACAGATTTTTAATGCTCTATGGCGTAGGACGAAGACGGTACAACAAAGTCCTTCTAAATCGTACCTTTATTCAGTAGAGCGTAAAAAAGAGCGCGTTCTTTGGTAGTGAGCTATAATATTTTGCAGAAATGAATTTTGAAGTACCTTATTTAAAGAACTCTTGTGACTGAGTTTTTGCATTTTCCCCTCATTATTACATCACTTATTTAAGTTAAGGTAGTAAGAGAGATTGTTATCCATGCTAAAAGTAACTCTGTCTGTCTGTAACGTTATCACGGCTAAGCCACTGAAGTGGGTGCCCACTTTAACGAAATTCGGCATGCATAAACGTTGATTGTTGAGGAAAGACATAGGGTACTTGTTTAATCCTGTACACTAGTGCAGGACCCTTGGAGGGAAGGGATACCTTAGTGACTAGCCATCCAGGCCCATGAGAGATTAAGCTAAATGCACCCACAGATCAATCACTGCTGTACAGTTCAAACTGGGCGATACACCCTTTATAATATAATATGAAACTTACCATGGAGATGTGTAGGCTTCATTGACGTCCGAAGCGCTATAGGGGGCCCTCTGTACGCCGTCACGGAGCTCCTGGGTACTACACATACAACACTCCTACGGGGTCGGGCGGTTTCCCGATTCCTAATACACCCGTTCGCGGCCTACCGCACGATAATGATAAATTTTCAAAATTAAAAAAAACCCCGACATAATAACCTGAATTCCCTTTAAAAATTAACTTTTGCAAAGGCTGTTCTGGCGGAATTCAAAACTCGTGTATATATTAATTAGTTTAGCAGATACTAGGCGACACTAACAAACACCGAAACTAATTCAAGGAAATCACGGCCCGCCTCAAATATATTCGACTTTTCTCGACCGAATTATATGCAACAGTGACATGACATTTCAAATGTCAAACCAAGAAATTACAAACAATAATGTTGCCATTACAATTACATTTATATTACGTTCGGTTTTAAACAGTACGTTTTCCCACCTTAAACGACATACACGCGGGCGGGCCGCGGGCAAAAGCCAATCTGTCATAAAGAAACCTCCACCTACAGTAAATTGATGTTCTCCTAGCCGATTACGGCCACGGCGGCGGCCAGTCTCAGCGGAGACCAGCCAACTATGTAGGAGATATTATAGTGCACAAGTGTGTGCGCAAACACAGGTGCACTCTCTGTTTCCTCTCTCTCATAATCCGATGGGACGGTTAACCGAAACGACCGAGACCAACATTCCAATAAATTAATAAGTATAAATTATAATCTCAAGCAAGGTCGTTCACTCTTAAAATATGTTAAAAATATAAATAAGTTGACAGCAATTTATAGCGTGACATTTTCAACCTCGCCTCGGGCCAATCAGTATTCTATATTAAAACATTTGTTTTAAAAAACATAGCTTTAATGCACTAACAAAGGAGTTTAATAACAATATGACAATGTGGGCCTCTATTAGGTAAAACGTTAGGTGAACCTGTCATTGATAGTTTTTCTTCTAAATAAATACGAGTTACTGCTAAAGTAGTTGCTTGTGGTGTGCTTAATTTAAAAAGACGGTTTAGTCTTTTTTAAATTAAATACTACCTACCTACTCTATGAAAAACATTAGCTTATGAATGTTCTTCTTATGTTATTTTGTTAACCTACATGTATAGTTACAAGTAATAAATCAGAACAAGCGACACTTGCTCTGTTAATATTATAGAAAACATTAGTCGAAAAAACTTAGAGAAGAGAAACTAGAAGGCTAAAAAGCGGCCAAGTGCGAGTCGGACTCGCCCATGAAGGGTTCCGCGGCAGCAAGTAACATAATATAATTTTTATTTAATTTTTATATTTGTGTTGATTGAATGAAAGGTAAATTGCAGTTTACGATTTATGACGTATTAAAAAAAAACTACTTACTAGATTTCGTTCAAACCAATTTTCGTTGGAAGTTTACATGGTAATGTACATCATATATTTTTTTTATATTTATCATTCTCTTATTTTAGAAGTTAAAGGGGGGGGGGACACTCATTTTACCACTTTGGAAGTGTCTCTCGCGCAACCTATTCAGTTTAGAAAAAAATGATATTGGAAACCTCAATATCATTTTCGAAGACCTATCCATAGATACCCCACACGTATAGGTTCGATGAAAAAATTTTTTTTGAGTTTTAGTTCTAAGTATGGGGATCCCCAAAATTTATTGTTTTTTTTTTCTTTTTGTGTAAAAATCTTAAAGCGGTTCACAGAATAGATCTACTTACCAAATTTTAACATTATAGGTCTAATAGTTTCGGAAAAAAGTGGCTGTGACATACGGACGGACAGACAGACAGACATGACGAATCTATAAGGGTTCCGTTTTTTGCCTTTGGCACGGAACCCTAAAAACCCATTTTGTTTGCCCAACTTTGAATATCAGCGCTTTAATAACTCATACAGTGTACATTAGTTTACATTTACATGCTAAATTATGAGCTCGTACAAGTTTGCTATATGATTTTAGATTCTAATTTATTTATTACTATAATATATTATAGTATTATATCTACAACAGCTGAGATGGCCGCGTTTTCCTTCGCCTGAACATATGTATTTTGTTTTTGCGTGAAAACCTAATTCTTTTTCAAAAACAAAATAACCTGAGCAACTTAGGCTGCTGTGTTGCGGTCGTCATTCATTAAGGAACCATTAAGGAGTCTTTTGTTAAAGAACCGTTTGTTTTAACTATTCTTTTTTTCGCTTACAGCAACTGTTTTTAGTGATGCTATAAATTGTTCTAATGTATTTATATTACAGCGATTTATTTAAAGTGTTTCTAACATTAGCTAAATGTAGGTATATTGCTTTATTACAAGTACGGGGGCCTTGTCGTTACTAATTCGGGATGTGCGTGTCGGGAAGCAATATCGTAGCTTATTTATATACTTACTAACAATATGTTATAACCTCCAACACTTCATTAGTTTTCCTTCTCACTAGGTATATTATCACGATGATGTAAAAGAGTTGGTAATTACGTAATAACAAAGAAATATTACTTCAGACACTGCGTAGGAAAACATTAGTGGAAGCTAATATTAAAAGAAAACCCTTACTATAATCAATTAAATGGTAAGTTGCTATCTGCATTGGTAAAATAGTAAACAATTATAAAAACACGGAGTGGTTTTGTCAGCTTCTCTTTGAATAGTCTTCAAAGTAAAATGATACTGTTTTTTTTTTTAATACATATTTTACAGATATTTTTACGCGTGAGACTTTACAGCTAGGAGGCACTGGCATTTCCTGAGAGTCACTCTGTGACAAAATGCTGAAACAGAAACAACCACACAAATAAAATGTGAAAAAGATGAAAGTGTCTTATATAAAAGTTTTAGGACAAGTACACCCAGAGATTATAATTTCAAAAGAGTGAATGAACACTAAAATTAATTAGGTACTGTCTGATATAACGTTAACGCACTTCTATTTTCCCTTAAAGAATAAGAAAATCATGGGTACTGATGCAGAGCGTTTATTTTCTTAAAGATTTAAATGCAACATATGACTAAATTTATCTCCAACCTAACAGACATAACTAGAAAGCGCTATTATTAATTTGCAGAATAGGATCTCAAGTTTCAATCTCAAAAGGCAATTAAAACGCAATCCTTGAATACAATTAGACGTATAGCGTAATACTATCGAAACAGTGAAACACAAAGGTCTGGTTAGTATTAAAACGTCTTTAGAGCATTAAGATAATATTACAGCTAATTATTTCAAAGTGAAACATTCAATTATATTGTCTAAATGTATCATAATATTTGAAACTTTGACGCTTAAAGAAAGGTAGGTAGTGTCATACGAACGTTTCCAAAACAAATCTAACAGGCGCAAAAGTAGAAGTTTTAAAAATGTCTTAGATATCTTATCATATTACTTAAGTTAGTTATATGATAAGATGTCTTTACTTTAGTGTCAGTATAATAAAATAGGGTTTTTCATCTTTTCAGATTATTTAGACAGCGTTTCTGTGGAATGTTTAATATGACTGTAAAACTCGATACGATAGTGGCAGTAACATCCACACGATAGACACTTTAGTAGAGAAGTTAGGACCCCTTAATATCCTATAGCTTCCTAAATAATTAATAAGGGAAAAATAGGATGATTCAATAACCCAAAATTGAGACTAACAAAAAAATTTACGAACTCCAGAACAATAATAACAGTGTCACATTGTTTTCCCAATTCCGGGACTCAAAAGCAGATAATATAGTTATGCACAAATTGATAAACAAATTGAGAGCTTTCATGCTGCGTGATTCATATTACACAAACAGCTTTTGTGTACCTTATAACTCTTTTACGTATTCAACATGACTGTCTCGTTTATTTTGCATCAGGAATAATTTAAAACTTGCTATCATTGGTTTTTTGGTTCGTTTCTGTCTTTATTAGTATCTTAGTTTTCTCCGTCAACTAGCTATAGTTATTGTGAGATTAAACACTATATATTTTATGAGTAAATACTTTTGCTCCATGTAAGAAACGAAATGCTGAATACCTATTGGTCTATACATTTTTCAGTGTACTTCACTTGAAATAACGCTATTATCTCTAATGAATGAATAATTATGGGGATTAGGAGACGGTTAGTCTACGCCGTATGTTCATAGACTATTGTGAGTTTGTGTGTTAGTGTGTTAGAAGGCAAGCCTTAATTGTTAATTTAATTTAGCGCTTGTACTTATACTCATTGTAACTTAGTTTTCTTATAGGAAGCCATTTGGTCTCACAGAGTTGTCAATCGCTCATTTTATTTTGATGCCTAAAACAGGGATCGGAAAACCCATGCATAACGGTATTCGTTATAAACGGTTACCGAATCAATCTGTAACCGTTTCAAAGGGATACTCATCGATTCGGTTAACAGATTATATATGTTATTGTTTTAACCCAAACAATAAGGGTTAACCCAAATTAAAGGGTTTATATTTTTGAAATTGTTAACCCAAATGATAGATGTTAACCCAAGATTTCGGTTATTTTACGACGTGACGCGATTCGAAAATTAATCAATTTTACTTGATCTCTTGTGAAAAAAAAATAACTTGTTATCCCTTTTTCCCATTCCACGCAAATAATGAACGTCACCGACGACTGTAACGAAAAATGAATCACGGACCTACAAATATCCAGAAACCTATATCAAATTCGGTTAAGGTTAACCGTAATTATCCTGTATTAAATTATTCCTGTTAACAGTTATAATTCGGTAACACATAATTATGTTAATCCTAAATTTAGGTTAACCCATATCCAAAAGGGTTAATAACAGATTATTTCGGTTAGGTTAACCCTAACCGAAATATCCCTGGCCTAAAATTTGTTTTAATGTAAGCTTATGCTTAAGAATTTGTTCATTATAGGTATTATAACGCCGTCCAATTATTAATAAAATCAAGTAACCAATTAAAAAGAAACAGAAGTTTATCAAGTTAATTAATATTTTATTTTGTAACAGTTATCTGTTGTTCCTTCCTGTGCACCTTCATTTAGTTTTCATGGACATTCTGAGTATTTGATTAAAAAAAGGTAGATAACATTTTATATTTAAAATTATTAATCACAATATTTATGCAGTGTAATTTATATTAGGAACTAGCTGACCCGGCGAACTTCGTACCGCCATATTTACATATCTGTCTCAGCTTCCCACGGGCAGTGTACAGACGCGGACAAAAAAAAGACTTTTCCCGTTATCTTTTTTTTTTCTTCCTAGCAAAGAAGAATGAATGAAATCTGACCATCTGTTATTGAATCACAACTATGTGCATATTTTCCTCCCCCCAAGAAACCGTTCTGAATATCGATCGGGATAAAAAGAATCCTTGGTCTACCTTGTAGTATGAACTCAAATCATGCCAAGTTTCATTTGAATCCATTTAGTAGTTTCGGCGTGATGCGCGGCCAAGATACAGACAGACAGACAAAAATGAAAAAAATTACAGTTTTGGCTTCCGTATCGATTATAGAGAGCCCTCCAAAAAAAATTTTCAAAATATCCTTAATGTACCGAATTGGGCCTGTAACATTTTTATTATAAGTAAGCAGTAAGTATAGATGAAATATTTTCATAAATGTATCTTCGTCGTATTCGATGTATTCGATATCTTATAGCATTTCCAGAATCAGTGTTCACTATCCGCCACCCATTACAAATGACATTCTCTTCGCAAGGAAAACCTCAATCACCTCATAAGCTTCTCTTCTCATAAGGGATGTTTTGGCCGGCCTACTACACCATGCTGACCAGACGGGTTAGTATATAGGTATATAGGTTTATTTCAAGTTTTCCTTCTTTTTGCAGAAAGGAATGCAAGAGAATATTTTCATTTTACCTTGTATAGAGATCAGTCTGAAGTAAAAGATGCATTAAATTAAATATATATCCAGTCGCATAGCACCGTGTCCTACTGTCGTCGTCTATAGGTAGTAGAGCCACGCTGATTTCAGCACGAACGGGCCGGCTCGACGGGGCGGTACTACCCTCGCACAGAAGATCAACGTAAAATGACAGCGATCGTGCTGTCGTGTTTCGTTGGTGAGTGCGAGACCGGAGGCCCAATGATGCAGAAGCATCACTAGCCCGCCATGGTGTGGGTCACCATGCTGCATTGTTGCATTGTCTGCGTTCGCTGTGAGTATGGTGACCACCACTCTTGGATTCTGCTTATGCTTTCCATCAGGCAGAGTAGAGTCATTTTTTGGGCCAAACATAAAAAAAAGAAACTTCCAGATCCTTAGGTAGACCGACAGATTTTTTCATTTTTAACCGACTTCAAAAAAGGAGGAGGTTATCAATTCAACTGTATTTTTTATGTTTACCTTATAACTTTTGACTGGGTGAACAGATTTTGATGATTCTTTTTTTATTTGAAAGCTGGTGCTTCCCGTGGTCAAGTTCTTGAAGTCGGTTTTTTTTCTTAAAATATGTGATTATTCTACGTTTTCTTCTCTAAAATTGCAGGTTCCGTGATTCTACATTTGTTTTTAAACTATTTTTAAGTTTGAATTATACTCTAACTTTAACATGGTCTTTTAAAATAACCTCCATATTAATTATTAAACCTATACGATCTACCAGTTGAAGTTTTATTTTAGGCTTTCAGAAAACAATTTTAACAAGTAACATTTAACAAAAAAAAACCGACTTCAAGAATTGAAATGGGAATACATGGAAAGCACCAGCTTCAAATAAAATAAAAAAATTAACAACTGCACTACGAATTTCGAAGGTTCCCTTCGATTTCTCTTGGATGCCATCAGATCTTAGTGTCCATATCATATCTCCTTTCCATTAAAAAAAGAACCATCAAAATCGGTTAATAAACGACGAAGTTATCCGCGAACACACAAAAAAATACTCCTTTTTGAAGTCGGTCAAACAAATGTAGAATCACGGAACCACCAACAGAAATAACTGATTTTATACTTACTTATTGATCGTAATTAAAAGTATCGTTACGATCTTACGTGTAACTCAATGAGCTTATCTTAGAACAAACAATCAAAGGTGGATGCTCAAAGTTTAATGGTTACACGAATGTTACCAAAGAGTGCACTGAAGTGAATTAACTTAGAAATGTGCTTTCATGTCGAGAAATGTTCCAATTCATTCGAGAGTTGGCAGATATGCGAGTAATTCATAATTGTGAATAAGTTGAAATACTTTGGAATTCATGAAACATGGTATAACGTAGTTCTATTAACGCACTAACTATGCTATAAACTCCGTGACTTTTCGTCAGTATCGACAACTTGTACGATACTGACGAAAAGTAGCGTAGTTTCTTAGCATGCGTGTGCGTTAACGCGTGTTTACTTAGAACTATGCTACTTTTTTGCTTCAACAAGAACAAGGCCGTGCGTTATCTACCTTTTTTATTTGATCTGAGTATTAAGTTTATTAATCATCATGTTTTAGAGAGCTATGGTTGGACCGCTACGCCCGAACTTCGAAAATTTTATTTGATGCTCAGACTTTCCAGCAACAACTAGTTCCTGTTACAAGCCTACGACTCCGAGTTGCTTTTTTGCCTAGGTATACAAATTTAAGGCTATGTAAATAAGTAATGGCATTTTCTTTCGTCTTGGTTTAAGAATTTATAGCTGTTTATATAATAAAATACGTCTCTGACTACTATTCGTGATAAGTGTATCATAGAAATATTCATTTTTTCATCAAAATTTATGTTCCTTTAATAAATTTCTGCAACTAACAAACACATTTAGTATATTAAGTAGACACGAGTGATTAACGTTTTCCTGTGAAATTTAAATTTTAAAAAGTTTAGTAGTAGTTCGTAAGTAAGGTATACAAAAAAATACAGGAATACAGAAGCATACCAGTAAAATAAACAGACAGCTGTGTTTCACCGAGTGAGTGAGGATACCCCTCCCCCCGTCCCCAAAAGGCCGGCAAAGCACTTGTGACACCTCTGATGTTGTCCATGGGCGGCGGTAATCGCTTACCATCAGGCGATACATTTGCTCGTTTGCCCCCTATTCTAAAAATAATGTTGTATATAGGTCTAATTTAAGTGTTTCTCTTCTCTGTATGTATGTGTGTGATTTGTCAAGGTACACACATATTATAACTAGATTCAGAATTATGTATGTATGTATGTACAACGGTAATACTGTATGGCAATTGTTAAATTATATCACTTATGATATAATTTAAGGTAGTAGAGCCACTCTGAGTTCAGCACGAACGGGCCGGCTCGACCGGGGCGGTACTACCCTCGCACAGAAAATCAACGTAAAATGACAGCGATCGTGCTGTTGTGTTTCGTTGGTGAGTGCGAGACCGGAAGCCCAATGATTCAGAAGTATCAGTAGCCCGCCATGGTGTGCTTCACCATGCTGCATTATCTGCATTCGCAGTATGGTGACCACCACTCTTGGATTCTGCTTATGCTTTCCATCAGGCAGAGTAGAGTCATTTTGGCAGGGTCAAATATAAAAAAAAAACAATTTCCATACATTATAACTAGGCCAAAAATCATGCGATAGAAATGACGACATAACACGAGTTTCAAATCGTTTAATTGGATGCGCACTGTTAAGCGAAAGCACTCCAGCGAGCTAGACATCATATAAACCTCTTCACATAATTATGGAATTCATATTTAAAACAACCAGTCAAATGTAAAATTATTTCTCACAATCGTTTTTAGCATTTGTAAAACGTCGATGACGTAAAGGCGTAATTTGAGTTACATAATTTCTTCATTAAAACTTAATTTTTCACTAGAAATAATTTTATTCCTGGAAGTTTAATATTGTCACCCCTTCCCTAAGTAATTACGAGGGGTGATAATTCGAGCGAAATATTATTCAGATTGCGTCAAGTTTTGACTTTTGATTGATAACGCCGTCTCTAAATGTTAATTTAGCTACGAAGATAAGGATCTGATTGTCAGTAGGTAGCTATATTCGTAGACGTGGGCTTTTCTAAAAATAATTTAAGCGGCGCCACGCCGCTTTCTACTGCGCCAAGTCTTGTGGGTTCAAATCCCACATGGAACAACACTTTGTGATCCACAAATTGTTGTTCTGAGTCTGGGTGTTTTTTGTGTCCGCTTCATGTATGTTTGTAAAGTCCTCCCCGACACAGGATGTATATTCCTAATCCCGCATTAGATATCTTTAAAAAAAAGTATTGACAACTATGCGGCTTCACAAACATATAGTAAACAGTTACTTTAACCGACGTTATTTTTAGGCAGTGGTCCCACCGCCGACGATGAACGAGAAACGAGTAGAACTAGAAACTATAAACGAGTTGTCGAGCAGCGAGTGTGTAGTTTTTCGACAGTTCTGTCGCTGGGCTATAAGCGAGTGTTCTACTGCGATGAGCGATTACTCGTGCCACTCGCCCGTAGTCGTTCAGTCTGCCACTACACAAACACTATCGTAAAATACATCGTCGTCCGAACTAGACAACAATGAGAGTGGCAATGATTTGTTGATATCCATACGTATACTTTCGAAGCCGCACTGTTTAGAAATGATCAAGGGAGCGAGTATCGCTGAGCGAGTATCGCTAAGCGAGTTTATCGCCCAGCGACAAAACTAGTAAAGCGAGTCGTCGCCGGCAGTGTGAACAGTCGGAGAGTAACTATTTAAAAGTTTACTACGTTTACTTATATTAATATATGCATCTCTTTCATTTAGACGGAATGTATATTTCTTGTACGTTTCTTGAGCGAGAACATCGCCGATAGTTAGTCGATTACTCGCCGGCGGTCGGACCACTGTCTTACTTTCTATATCTCTTTCCTTCATCGTCATCGGCTGCAACCTAAAGCTATCATAGTAATGTTTTTGAAATCGATGACCCACCTATTTCCAGGAAGGCTATGGGGTTTGGTTCACTATACCGTTAGTTTTGTTTCTAGATAATCCTTAAGCTACAAAACACGGATGCGGTATTAAATTTAATTGCCCAATTAAAAACAACGTGAAATATCATATAGTATAAAAAATACACCCCAAAACTTTACCTCCTCAAGTTACTCTTCCAGTACACTATTCTACTAGACATTCTAAGTAGTCTACCGAACTTTGTAGCCCCAGCTTAATTACTGAACTCATTAAAGATCATTAGTGCAATATCGTGCGCATGTGTTACATAGTTGAAAGTACAGTGAAGCATAAGAGACTTTATCATTTGTATATAGAGTAGACTTCCATTGGCCGAATAATGCGGCTCCGTTGCCTGGCCTCGTGCCAACTAGGCGCCCGCCAAATTTCACGGCGTTCTTCACATTGCCCGAAAATCAACGGAGCACTTATTATAATTTTTCCTTTTTCCTCCCAAATATATTCATAGTGCGGTTTATCCTGTTTCATCTAATTTACTTGGCTTTTAAGATAACGAGGTCGTTTAAATAATAATGAGCACAAAAATATAATTCCTGGGAATCGCTTATCATTTTTCATTTAAAAATGTTTCATGTAATTTACTTTAAAAGGAATGTAGATAAGTTTATATACATCTTACCTCCATTAATAAATGTTGAATCATAGCGAGACGGGGTAAGTGTAGGTGTTGGATAAAAACACATCATTCATTAAGAAATAAAAACTTTTATTATTATCAGTTCAAATATCGTATTTACATTTTTTAAACGAGTAAAAGCACGTTGTTTATACATTACAAAATTAATAAAAAATGAAACTAAAATCAGTAGCGGGACATTTTATGATACGTAAAATAATATAAAACATAGTTAATGGAACATAATCTATGATAGGTAGTTAAAATTAAAATAAATCTCATCTTCCGTGCACTTCGGAACACATACAAACAGCAATGGCAACTCGTATAGGACTGTTGTAACTAAGAAACCGTAAAAACTAAGTGATTAATTAATAATACCTATATACAATAGTTCGTTCGAAACGAACGCGCACATCAGTTCATGATACAAATGCAAATTATTATGTATACAATAGAATTTCAACTATCCTTGATATAAATGCTCGTCATAATCTCGTATCGCGTTTAACTTTATGTTACACGGTGCCTCACTCAACGGGTGAAAATTAACTTGCATCCCTTACCGCTAGAGCTGCACTGTATAGCTGAAAAGCAATATATACACTACGCAGTACGTACACGAATTTATCGACTAATGCTGGGGTCCGATATATCGATACATATATTAAAAAAATTAAAAAGTAGGTACCTCATTAAAAATAATTTTCGTTTTCGATGAGATCCTTTGGCACGAGAAAATAAAAATACATCAATTACATTAATATCATAACTAATGACTTTCGTATTCCGTGTGCGTACTCAAGCAGTTTTTCATCTATACAGCCCATCTCTCTAAATTACATATACAAACTCAACAAGTCATATACACTGAAAATATTGCGTTTCACATACTATACAATTTACGTACTATTTGGTGTTCGGAATCGAATTATGAATTAACTACGACAGTATGAGAGCGGGCCTTTCCTTTGTGACTTTCATTCGATTTTGTGATTAAATTTTAAATTTATGATTAAAGGCCCGCTCACGATACCAAATTGTAAACGTGTCTAAAGCTCGTAGAGACTACACTAACTTGATCTAAGCTCTCTATTGTACACTTTAACGCACACTGACAACTTGATAACTTTTTCCACTCGATAAGAATACGTTGTATTTAAATTTTGGCAGTGAGTTTCAAAAAGGCCCCTTTCGAAAATACATATACTTATATTTTTAATTGCTTTATGGTTATGTATTTACAGCAGAATAATACTATTATCCGATATTACAGAAAAGTGATTTTAGTGAGTGAAATGTTTATTCAAGATAGGCACCATTCGTGTACGTTATGTTGGAATAAAATCTATAATTAATCACAGATATTTCATGTGTGACTAGATTATGACGCAAATCCCAGAGATTACTACGTGACAATACTATACGTAAAAGCTCTTATCCGGTTAAGAACCGGTTTAAACTGGTTAGTTCAAAGTATTGATATTAACCATAGAAAATATTGCCAGTTAATTTGTAAAGTCCAAACAAAATATATAAAAAACTAAAAGACTTTTCAATTTGAAATTTACATAGTAACAAAAAAATATTCAAATTCTCCAATTTTCTTTTCGATCTTATTCTTTATCTGAGAAAAAAGTTCCAGGACATAAAACAATTTATTAAACTACCTACGTTTCAATAACATCCGATGTTTTACTTCAAAGTCTTTTAAGCAATGACGTTGGTATTTCACGAATTAGATAATATCATGGAACTTCACCAGATTAGCAAGCTGAATTGATAGTGGGCTAGCCATATTACCCGCAGAACTGATTCGGTAAAAGAATACTAGAGTTGAGAACGCGTCTCGGCAAACGTATTATAGGACGTCCACATGCGAGAAATCCAAAATCGATCGAGTGGCGTGCAATAGGGGAAGTTTATGACCATCAGTGGACTGAAATAGGCAAATGATTTTGGAGCTTTTTACACCGAACATGAAATATACTGTTATCAGTTTCAATGCACTTAAAAAAAGTGTACGCATAAGTATTGTCACACAGTAGCACACATTATCAAGTTGCCAATGTGCGGGCTCGCTACATTACATAAATTAGCTTCTAACTTTACGTGGGACCACTTAAATTTCACTAAACTGGTTAATTTCACTAGTCTTTAGTCTAGACGGAAACTAACTTCCATCTCCTACCGCCATCGTCTCACAGAACAAAAGATTAGCTATAGTATTATACATCGTCGAATTTCCCTATTACGTTACAATTTAAAGTAGGACGGTCCCACACTTGGTATTATACATGAGATCTGCGAAGACATTAAATAATTTTGGTAATAGATATTACTTTCGTTCAATTCACTTCGTATCACTGAAAGCGGTCTCTTCACTCGATTAGGTGATGTCTGTTCGAGATTAAGTTCAATAGAAGAGTGATCGAGAACCGCTGACACATCTCCTCGCCACACTAATGTTACTATTTGAGCACCGTGGAAGGAATGTGTGCATAAGATTTAGATAGCCAAGATTGATTAATGTAATGAGCCCCTACTATGAATCGCGATCTCATCAAATTTATGATTTACTGACTAATATTGCATAACAGGCATTCAACGATCGACAAATCATGGTAGGAGCGCTGTGATAAAAAATCGTATAGTTTTCATAAGACTGCATTAGAGTTAATTTGATCGACAATTATACATTAATAAATATAATTAAACATCTTCAAAAATTTTACCAAATTATGAGCATATATTTCCAGCATAAAAATCTTTTAAAATAATACGTCATACTCTTCTCAATTAGATATACATGGCACACTGCTCTGTTTATATATTTATAGATATAATTCATACACTCGATACCTATCAGTTTACCTTGTCACCATAGAATAATTGAATTATATGGATGGATATTCCGTTGGAAGCTTAAGAAGCACTAATACAACATAGAAATAATAAGAAATCGACGGATGGACAAACAAGAATTTGAAGAAATTTAACAAGAAACGAAGAACAATCGGCGCATTCAATGCCCGTTCGAATATTTAATTTTCATATAATTTTATCTAGTCGAGAAAACTATCACGAAATATTGGTCCGATGGAGCGAGTCGACCATATTTCGGCGCTTCTCCAAAGTAGAGGGTCTCAATGTTCGCTCGAGCGACCGGCGAAGCGAGACTACACAGGCTTTGTTCGTATATAATATCGTTTCTTAATTACTGCAAATACATATTGCTAAGTATTTATGAAATTATCTGTTACATTCTTGATAGTCAGTCTAATGTTTGACTTATTGTGTTATAGCTGCTTCTTCAGAGGTGAGTCGCTGCCCGCTCCGCCGAACGCTGTCACTGAGTATGTACACTAAAGAATAGGAGTCGCCGGCACAACTAAAGTACAAGCGTAACGGATTCAACTAGGGGTGGGCGCTAGTTCACTTAATGGTCGCGTGTCGCGTCTCAGGGTGCAGGCAAACCCCTTCCACTGTGAGTATCGACACCTCTGTAACAATACAAAAGGCGCCGTTTAACACGCTATATAACAGTTTAACTTTCTAATGGAGCTGTTAAGGTGAAGGCTTTTTAATTGACGCTTTAGGGTAAATTATGTTAATGATTAGGTATTTTTTGTTTACCTAGTTTATATTTTTGAAGGATTTGGTAATGCTGTATAGGGATATAATGTGAAACGGTTCCATACCATCAGGCAGTTCTCGGAGCCGTGGCGGCAGGTCTGCGAAGTAGGAGTGGTGCAGGGCTCTTGCGGCGGGCAGGCGGCGCGCCGGGTCGGGCTGCAGCAGCGCGGCGGCCAGGCGCTCGGCGTCGCGGCCCGCTTCGCGCAGCCGCGGGAAAGCTGCACCTAGTGAACGTGCCGGCGTCGCTCCCCAGCGGACCACGTGTCCACGTAGCCCTGGCAGTCGAGAGACACCCGACCAGCTCTCCTCAGTTGGCGTACCTACCACCTGTACAGTACGTAACCAAAAAATCCTTTTAACCACCTATTTAATATTTTATGTCAGTGTCGTCCACGTCTTCAGAAAAAAAACATGGCATACTGAATATATCCCTGATGGTCCGTACTCACATACGGTATTACTAGATAGTTTTACTCCAAAACGAGTAAAATATACGTGTGGACCACAAAACTCGAAGGCTCGTATCGAACCGGCTCTATGGCTCGATCTCCTTTTACGTTTCTCCTTTCATTTTCTTGAATTCTTTTATAATTAAAAATTGCTAGACTTGCTAAATGTAGCCACAGTCTCCTTTGTTGAACAGACATCATTTGGCTTGAACGGTTCGGCGGATACTGAACGGCGTGCCAAAAGATGTGTCACTCAATCGATCAATGCTGAATGTGTGGACGAAAGCCCGTGCCGTGGTTTTTACTCGACATGTTTGCTCGATCGAGTAAAACCGTATGTGAGTACTTAGTATTACAGAATAGTTAATAAAATGAAGCGCCACATTTGACAAGTTACTTTATTGAGAGCAATTTCTCATTAAATTACCTTACCCACTGAAAAGGGAACTATGACGGAATGCGACTTTAACAAAAACTGGACTTCATTACTAAAAGCGGCAACTTCTTACCTTAAATATTTTGTCTAATTGGTCGTGTGTATCCCGTACCCCAGGAAATGTGGGTACTCCGCAGAGCATCTCTACGAATATACAGCCCACACCCCACATGTCCAATGATGTCGAGTACTCAGTGCTACCTAGAAGCACATCTGTAGACAAATGCATCACATTAATATAGTGCTACGTAAGCAAACATAGCTTTACGATTATTAGGTAGCAGTAACATTCAGAAACAAACAGCATCCAGGCGCGGTTCCAGCCTAAAATTTTGGGGGGGTCACTAATCAAATAAGTCGAGTAAATTAGACTTCATTGCACAATACACAATTTTATTTCACACATTAAAGACAAATGGATATCTTTTGTTTTTATTGGTAAATCTATTGGGATCATAATATTTGAGACATCTGTGACTATCTCTGGATGAATATTTAGAGGATCCACCTCCATTGGGGGACTAAGGGCGTGTATGGAACTCCCGACAAATTGGTTCAACCACTAAACCCCGGCGGCGGCCTACATCTGCAGTCAAGAGGAGCTCCAGGAACGCATCAGCGGCTTCTGGAGTTCCCCCTGCCTTACCTCATCACTGAGGTACATCCCGGGGTAACCATATTCAAACCCGGGGCATTTCGCTCTCACTGCTCTACACAATAAGAGAGTCGGAACACCGACCCGCCTGAGACGACACCCCCGGCCGCACCGAGGTGCCGGGTCGTTTCCAGTGGCCACATCTCTACAGCATGTGGCCACAACGACCCTTAACCGACGATTGGGGAGCTAGCGGCCTCTAGCGCGCACTCTTCGGACTCCTTCTGGAGCATAACGTCTTCACACTACTCGCCAGCATTGCCGCGATCAATGCTGGTGGTGACAGGTTTCGTCCGATCTGTCCGACCGGGCGAAGTTACCGAAGCAACCATGCCCGGTGAGCATCTAAGTGAATCGGTAGGTGATAAGTTGGTTCTTTCTATGCAAGCTTCGAAGCTCGGCAGAAAGGCTCCGACAGCGCGTTGGCTGGCACAACCCTGGGTGTCGAGCCGTGCCCGCCAAGCCCGTAAGACTTGCGTATGTGTGTTCTGACGAAGCATACCGGGCTATATATACATATGATAAGGCGGTATCTCTTCGTCATTCCGACCGACAGATCGGAATGGAAACTTCAACCGCTGCAGACTCCCGAGTTGAGCATTACAGCGGGAAGATCCCGCCGGTGCCCCATAGAGGACCATGGATCGCACGACGCCAGCCCTCGTGACCCTCTAGCCAGTATTAGGGTATCGTCTGCATAGCAGGCGACACTGATGCCCGAAGTCAGACTAGTGCGAAGGCCCGCATCGTATGCGAGGTTCCATAACAATGGGCCCAATACAGAGCCCTGGGGAACCCCACAACACACCTCCCTTCAATTTTCCACTCCGTTCCGATCGACAAACTTCACTGTCCCGTCGCGCTGATAGACCTCTATGACGGCACGCAGGTAAGTCGGCACCGTCGGTCGTGATATTCAAAGGCCGCCCGAAAGCGTTAACGATATCAAGGCTAACTACCAACACCACCCCCCCGATCGGACTGCCGACCCCGACAGTGAGCGAACAGACCTATATATTAGCGTCCACTGTCAAGCGTCCCCGTTGGAATCCAAATTGGCAGTCCGATAGAGGGATAGGGCGCACTCGTGACAGGTGCTCGCTGATACGGCCAGAGATAAGTCTCTCAAAGAGTTCCTATCCTTTGATTTCTTATCTCGATTGAACAATTATGGAAAATGATAAGAATAAGAAAACGGTTTTAGTAGCAGATTTTGGGGGGGGGTCACGTCCCCCCCCCTGGAACCGCGCCTGACAGCATCCTTGAAAAGCGTCAACAAGTGATAATAATACCGATTTGATTTTCTTTTCGTTATCTCAAGAATACCAATTCCTCAACCAATAAAACCCAGATAGTATATTTATCTTGAGTCTTATTCCTAACAACTCGAGTTTCCCGTACATTTCACAACACTAAAGGAAATATTTCGAGAATGCGAATGCAGCAGAGTGAATGGAGTGAACATAAAACTGTCGCGACAAAACAAATTAAACTATTTTATGTTTACCAAACAGTCACAGTTTTATCAAACGGAAGTTAGTGCACATGACGAATGTGTGACCTTTTGCACCGAGGTGACGCATCACAAGACTTGCTGTAACGAGAAGGGTTAAAGAGGAAAAAGCTTGGCTGTAATCCACATTGCGGTGGTATTCAGATGTGACCTAGTTCGAACGAACAAAATGTCGCTTCAAGTGACGTGTATTGAAATGTTTCTGGTTTTAGCACAGCCGTTTTTTTTTCTATTTCAAGCAAATTTCTGTAAGTAAACTGTAACTATTTATTAACACAAAGCAAGACCAACAAGCTTTTCGGAAACAATATTTTCACAGCAAAACGTATAATTTAGTAGCGTTATTCAGTCAATGAGTTGTGAAAGAACCTCATTGGGGTGAAATACAATGCGGAGAAAATCTTTACATAAAAATGAAATAGAATGTTAAATATAAAATACTGCAAGTGTATCTGACATTATGGGCGTATCCAAGTGTCCAAGTCAACTATGCTTATGGCAGGGGTGAACAATCGAGAGTCTGTTATTAATTGATAGAAACCGATTACCCTTACTGAATACTACTATTCAGTAAGTATTCCTTTGTCTAAATATAATACAGTACAGATATAACGATTCTTATAATATTTAAACACGAAATATGAGATTATTTTAATTCTTGAATAACCACTATACACATGACCTTTGAATTGAACCTTTCCTTTTTTTAGTCATGTGCTCACATAAAAGAAATATCTTCTTCGTAAACTTGTAAATAGCCTGGGAAATTATTTGGAAAGCGTTTTGTTTGTCATTTATATATTCGGTAATAATAGAACCGGTGATCGAACCTAGTCAATCAGGCAAAAACGTTAATATAGTAACAACAGTATCTTTTTGATGCTGTAAAATCAAGTTGATTACAAGCGTACCACTTACCTGGTGGTCTGTACCAGAGTGTGACGACTTCGTGCGAGTATGTGTGACTCGGCACTGATTTGGCGCGTGCCAGACCGAAGTCCGCCAGCTTAAGCTCCCCGTGAGAACTTATTAACAAGTTCTGTGGCTTTACGTCCCTGTACAACAACAATTTAAACTATACAAAACTCGTTGACATTAGTATTACCGTTTACACCGTATTAAAACAGTTTGTTATCTGTGAACGTTTAGATATGAAGTACATGTTATAATTTAGGCGTTATACTTCGGACCTTACAACATTAAACCTTGAAAACATTTGCAAGGTAGTAGAGCCACGCTGATTTCAGCACGTGCCGGCTCGACCGGGTAGGTACTACCCTCGCACAGAAGATCAACGTAAAATGACAGCGTTCGTGCTGTTGTGTTTCGTTGGTGAGTGCGAGACCGGAGGCCCAATGATGCAGAAGCATCACTAGGCCGCCATAGTATTGGTCACCAAGCTGCATTGTTGCATTGTCTGCAATGACTATGGTGACCAACACTCTTGGATTCTGCTTATGCTTTCCATTAGGCAGAGTAGAGTCATTTTGGTAGGCCCATACATTAAAAAAAAAAACATGCTCCTTAGTAGGCCTAACGACTTGGGACTTATCGTTTCAGTGGTCTATGTAAAGGAGTATACAAGTTATTTCTTCTAATTATTTGAAACTAGCTACCCGCCCCGGCTTCACACGAGCTGTTTACGGAAAATATAAAATATAGTCTATGTTACTCTGAGAAGATGTGCAGCTTAATTTTTCCGACGTCTTCAACAAATATCGTTATACTTTAGTCAATATACTCAAAAATATAACATATTATATACCAAAACCTTCCTCAAGAATCACCCATCTATTGGTGAAAACCGCATAAAAATCCGTGCAGTAGCTTTTGAGTTTATCGCGAACAGACAGACATACCTGACGCGGCTGAGGACATTGGTTTTACAATATGTAGTGATATACACATAAAATATAAAGTTCTCTTTCAAAGCATCACCTAATGCAATATATCGGTAATCTACTACTACTAGGCTACTTAGTCATGCCTCTTAGCTAACATATAAATATTCAAATATCGAAATACGTGTTGCAAGCTGTCAGTTATGAACCAATGATGAATCAAAGAACACTTGACAATGAATCAGTTCTATCACGCACATTGTAGAAACACAAGACTCATAAAGTTGCAAGGAAGTTACAGTAAGACTGAGTAGTACTTATGCAACAAGGAATCATCTACACATGCCAAAATGGAATAATTATCCTTGTCTCCTTATAGATAAGGTCCTTATCTCGATTTTAGCATGTGTGTAGATTGATTCTTTTGTTGCATAAGTAGGTTCAAATGTATACGTCTAAATAAACAGGCCCCCAGCCAAGTTGCAAGATAGAAGAACGCTTGCAACTTGGCTAGAGGGGCAGGAATAGAGAATAAGAAATAAGTAGTAGAAAGTGCTAGGCGTCAAGAGCGTCAGTGTAAAGGAAACTAATCTTGTTAATTCAATTTCCACTAGTTTTGACTGGAATACGGTGAAACCAAACGGAAGGGTAGGTAATAGTTTTGGTAGTCTGTTTGTTTGTTCCAACACAGCGCCTAAACTGTCAATAGATCTATAATAATATTATAAACGCTAAAGTTTATAAGTATGGATGGATGGATGTTTGTTACTCTTTCACGCAAAAACTACTGAACGGATTTGAATGAAACTTTACAGTAATATAGCTTATATATCAGAATAACACATAGGCTACGGCACACATTGCCGCGATAACCGACATATACGCGGGCGGAGCCGCGGGCGACAACTAGTTTGTAATAAAAGCCCGGATGAGTTTATAGCACATGCTATTAATTTAATAAAAACTTTTCACATATTCGGGTTACAGTATTTTTTTACTTTTTTTTGTATTATTAAGTTACGTTAATCATCTACGATAATAATATAATTCATTCTTACCACTGATTGTGATTAGACATTCATCATTAGCACTTTATCATTTTCTTTATCATTATTATTAAATAAAGTATAATAGAATTTTAATCACTGTTTTACCATTTGTTTACTTTATCTAATCTAATATAACAAATGTAATATTAAAATACTTAGATAAATGAGTTTACTGTAAATATATAAGGTTATAATTTTTATACACATTAATTTTACATTAGTACACTAAGTTCTAACGTTTTAATGGAATGTGTTAACGCTACGCTATTTCGTTGTGTGATTTCTAATCTCTTAAGCCGAGCCTCTACCGCACAAAAGTTGGCAACTTTTGTGTTGTCAACACGTGTTGGTGATAAAAGTTTCTGTAAAACCGTGTCTCCACCGAACAAAAGTTGGCAACTTTAATTCGTGTTGTCAACCTTTTATGTGTTGTCAAATTTCGGTGGAGACGCGCCTTTACATATTTTAAACTACACATGAAATCTTAATTACATGCTTTCTACATATTCATATAAATGCTTGGTATTTGAGTATTTTCAGATAAAATATTTCAGGTAGGATTTTTTCTTGAGACTCATTATTTTCCTGCCCATTTTTATTTGTGGTCAGCGCAGTATATTTTACTCTATCACTCGTCATTTCACTGTTAAATTCCTTCCAATCCATAGCCAAATCCTTTTTAACACAGACCATCCACCTTTTTTGTTCTTCCTCTCCTTTTGTACCCTTCAACTCTCATACACATTACTACACTACTTCACTTTCCTCGCCACGTTTTCCTCATTCCTCCGCATAACATGTTCATACTGAGATAACCTATTACTTCTCACCTATCGTTACGTTCTACGTTTAGGCGTCTCTCATCCCTTCTCATCCCTTCTCTTACTTGATCAACTTTCAGAACCATACAGGACGGCAGGTGGGATGGTTTTTATTGAGACTGGATATACATAATTCGATTCATATTAAAAGGTAGTAGAGCCACGCTGATTTCAGCACGAACGGGCCGGATCGACCGGGGCGGTACTACCCTCGCACAGAAAATCAACGTAAAATGACAGCGTTCGTGCTGTCGTGTTTCGTTGGTGAGTGCGAGACCGGAGGCCCAAATAGTCTGTTCAGCAAGTTCCATACTTGTTGACTAGACTGAAAGATGCAGAAGCATCACTAGGCCATCATGGTGTGGATCGCCATGCTGCATTGTCTGCATTCGCAATGAGTATGGTGACTACCACTGTTGGATTTTGCATATGCTTTCCATCAGGCAGAGTAGAGTCATTTTGACGGGTCATACATAAAAAAATATATGTTGAATAGCGTGTAAGCATTAATGCTTCATGTTCTATTTTCTGAGCCTGGACTATTTATAATATTATCTCATAAAATCTACTTAAGCAGAGTTGTTTGTTTACGAAAGTAATAAACAAGAACGTAGTTTTATGATAACACAATAGCGAACGTATGCGAAATGTTTACACTTTCCCAGGCAGGGTAATATTAAAATAGACTGGTCTATAAGTTATGCGCTGCAAAGTATCCTCTCAGTGAGATTATGCAGAAAAATGGATAGTGATTTTTATGAAATAATAAACTATGGACAACACTTGATGTTTACGAAGTTTCAATGCAAAAAATGAGATGTAAAACTTCGTGTAGATAATAATTAGACAGCTTTAAAGTTCATTAGTTATACTGTATTGTGATTAATCACTTACATATCTTGGTGAAGTATGATGTTCGTGAGATATACAAACAATGTTGGGAATAATAAAGGCTGGGAATTAGATTAAATGGACATAAATAATTTGAACTATACATATAAAATTACTCGTCCTGTTTTTTTTTGTTTCACTTATGTATGGGCCCGCTGATGGAAAGCATAAGCAGAATCCAAAAGTGGTGGTCACCATACTCATTGCGATGCAGACAATACAACAATGACGCACGGTGACCCACACCGTGGCCGCCAAGTGATGCTTGTGCATCGTTGGGCCTTCGGTCTCGCACTCACCAACGAAACACGACACCACGAATCACCAATGTTTGTATGATCTACATAGATCTACAAATATTTGTTTCGGAGTTTGGGTGTTTTCTATGTATATGTATGTATTTACAAAAAAAAAAGTATATATGTATTTGTATCAGTTGTTTAGTACCCATAACACAAGCTTCGCTTAGCTTGGGACTGGATGGCGTTGTGTGTTAGATGTCCGAAATATTTATTTATCTCTATTGTATTTTTTTCTTACATGCATCATCTTAAACTTCACCGTTTTGTAAACGATTTTGTTTGCAAGATCACGATTCATATACAAAACAAAATCAAATCGCGTAAGACATTAACTTGTAAATTAAAACAAAAGCAGTAGTTCTAGTCACGAGCCTAAAATGTTACATAAACTTCAACTAAATAAAGATATTTTGTAACGCATACCTATGTAGAACTCTTCTTCTGTGGCAGTATGACAGACCTCGCAGCAATTGGAACATGTACAGTCTTACATTGTGATGATTCAAACCACCGGGGTGCCTTTCCATGTATTGTGATAGATCCGTGTCCTGAGAACAAGGAAAGTAAGTATTAATTATTATATTTCTAAAATAATCTTTGTATTTCTGAACTAAGCTACGTACTTTTTAATTCGTTTTGTTGGAATTACAATTTAGTAGGCAAAGTTTATAATAAACAAGTTAGATGTACCACGCTACGCTTCGCTGTGGCATATTGAGGTTTCATTGATAAGAAATGAGGAACAAGCGGAATACGGAAAAAACATTTTTGAATTGGGTTATATATTAGTATCAAAATTTTAGCTCAGTCGGTATAGTCTTTTTAAGTTTACGAGTGGTCGCTCAGTGGTCGAAATTCGACCATTATTTATTTTTATTTGTTTTAGCTTTATGAACTTCTCCACCATATAAACTTTAACTGTGTCAAATTTGATACTCCTCCCATAATTTTCGTAAAAAAGGGGTAAAGAGTTTTTGCGCGTATTATGAAGCCTAAACAAACTATGATATAAATATACATATGTATATGTAATTAATAACCACAGTTCACTTATAAGTTAAATAGATGTTATTTTTTTCTCCAATAGTAGTAAGTTATTCTCACCACAAACTCAAACACGAAAGTTAACGTTTCCCTGGTGTGCACGATGTCATGTAACGTGACGATATTAGCGTGCTTTAGCTCCTTCAGTAGCGAAGCCTCGCGGATCGCGGTGAATGGCGCGCCTTCCTCTTCTTGCAGTCTAATCTCTTTCAAAGCCACCACTTGCTGCGTTAAACTGATGAAAGAAATAGACAAATTAGAAAACGTAAGACGGTACATTGTGTAAGGTTTATTCTACTTACACATGTAAATTATACACATAATAAAAGCGAACATTAGTTAGTACTAAATACCTACATGTTTGTAACGCTTCAATTTGTTGACTACTCAACATCATTTTAGTATTCAGAGCTACAGAAAAGGAACCCTTCGGTATATTTCATCCAAAAGGCCCCTGGACCGACGATTTAAACAAAGTGACTGGCAACGAATTTTTTTTTTAAATGATAACTCCCGCGTTAGGAATATACATCCTGTGTCGCGGGGGACTTTGCAAACATACATGAAACGGACAAGAACACCCAGACTCAGAATAGACAGTTTTGTCCCATGTAGTATTTGAACCCATAACACTTAGCGCAGTAGAAAACGGCGTGGCGACCACTTAAACCACTAGGCCAACCGTGCAGTCAAATCGAATGGATGAGAATTGCCCAAAACCGGGATAGTTGGCGCTGCTTTGGGGAGACCTTCGTTCAGCAGTTGAGGGCGATTGGGGTTATACGCAAATGAATCTTGGTTTTAAATATACATGACAGACACTCTGAAAACATTTGTAACATTAAACGATCTCAAAGTCTCGCTAGCCGCATCCCAATTTATTCCGCCGCAAAAAGTAATAAAATTGTAATCTTATATATAAAATTCTCGTGTCACAATGTTAGTTACCATACTCCTCTGAAACCCGATTTTTATGAAATTTGGTGTGCATATCGGGTAGGTCTGAGAATCGACCAACATCTATCTTTTATACCCCATTTTTTTACGGCAAAACAACGTTTGCCGGATCAGCTAGTACCTTATATAACTACATTTTTTAACGAATAAATAGTGTAATATACACCATACTCATATTTAAGGAAGCAAAGTCATTTCTCATCATTGCCTTATCTTTTAAGCACTACTATATTTGTTATGATTAATCATGTTGAACATGATTCACCATCTTCACGTGCCTTATAAATAAATTAATATGTAATACCATTGTCAACATTGGTTAAGAAACTAATACAATTAACCTGTATTACGTTGCTATGTCTCGACATCACGTGCATTCTTACAAAGAAACATACGGGAATATTTATTTGTTTGTCAGCAGTAGTCACGACTCACTAGTTCACACGTTCAATCTATGTTTAAATAATTCATTTTTAATGCACCTGTTGTGTGTAATTGCATCACATATCTGCACTATTGAAAGACAAAGACACGCAGAAACTGAACACTTTTTTTTTGTTTACATAATTTGCGAGCGATTATTGCGTTGGAAATAGATATTGAAGCAATTGGGTTTTAGTCAATATCGCAGGAGTCGCCAGGATTACTTGCCATCCAAAAATATTGCGAAATAAACCTATTTTTGGACATCATCACTTAACAACTCAAATTCTTTTTTCTTTCGAAACATAGATAACTATTGTCACTGGAATACTTAAGGTTCCATTTTTGAAACTGCATTCAAAATAATTCTATCAAATTTAAATATATTTATTCCGGACTTTTATATCAAGAAAACATTTTGTAATTTCCTTACTTCAAAACATTGTTTGTCATTTACTTAAATAATCATTTTCTTTTCGGTTTCTTCGATAGAATATAAATCCTATAAATATAATATCATATTGTGGGGGTTTAGTGTAGCTCAGTGGATTAATTGCACCTGGATTTCGGGAAATAACAACGACCATACGCTTAGTACGTTTTTTACTTTGAGATAACTATTTTACAATATAGGAATACACTTTTATTTCACAGCCAGGGCGCTCTTGACTTCACGACCGCTGACATCTATCTTCCATTTCTTCTTCAGCATTCAAAAAGCCAACATTTTAAATTATATAAATCAAAATAAAGAATATTCATTACGAACAGGACTTTCCACCTGCCATTATGACGTGCAGGTTGTATATCTGCACCATGAAGGCTTAAATCGCCACAATATCTAAATCCCAAAGAATCAGCAATTCGGGAAAATACATAACATAAATCAAGAAGTCTCAAAAGAAGACACGACTCCCTCCGCAATCGTTCAGACATCCTATTAAGACTTATGTATGACCTAGACTACTTTGCAAGTAATTAAATCTCTAGCCAAATATGTATGCAGGTTAGGAAGTAACCTAATGATCTACTACCGGTCATATATATACACAATGTCAATACGTCTACCACCTCGGCCTGACCAGGAAATTAAACTTATTAATATTCAAGACGTTCGGAAGATACTGTCAAGTACCAATACAAGTTTTAAAACAACAATTTAATCAGTTTCCTGTCAAGAACATTAAAATAACTTTGTTTATAAAATTATTAAAGCTTTGTGTTACTGTTACTCGTACTACAGATATCTCTTATCAAGTGACGAGGAAAAAGCGCGAGTAAATTCAGTCGTAGTAATTGTACTCACTGATAGTCCTCTTTACTTTTAGTACATTCTTCAACGAACTTAGTATCGCCATATTTACATAATTTCTGTCTCTGCTTCCCACAGGCAGTGTACAGTCGCGGACAAAAAAAAAGACTTTTCCCGTTATCCTTTATTTTTTTTCTTTCTAGCAATAAAGAATGAAAGAAATCGGACTGTGTTATTGCATTACAACTAAGTACATATTTTGACTTTCATCCCCTCTCTCCAAGAAATCGTGCTGAATTTCGGGATAAAAAGTATCCCATGTCCTACCTCGTAGTATGAACTCAAATCATGCCAAGTTTCATTTGAATCCATTCCGTAGTTTCGGCGTGATGCGCGGCCAAGATACAGACAGACAGACAAAAATAAAAAATACAGTTTTGGCTTCAGTATCGATTATAGAAAGCCCTCTAAAAAAAAATTTCAAAATATCTTAAATGTACAGAATTGGACCTGTTACATTTTTATTATAAGTATATAGATTCAAATTTGAGTCCCTGATTCTCAAGGCACGACATAACGAAAAAAAAAATTAACAATGTACGCAAATTGGGTTTATTGCAATGTGATATTATTATGCGTCTCTCCGTTAGCGTATAGAATGTTGTAGGGAAACTTTGGAGCTATATGAATACTATAATTTGTAGTTGAACACGCTTATTATCGCAGTTCTATGAGGTGAAGTACTTCATTCAATATTCACAAGCAATGAACACTCGCTGAAGTCCCGTTGGCCTGGCCCACTCGACCTGACCTCGCCAATTCCAACCATGCAAGTTTTGCATGGTAAATCGAAAGCTAAAAATATGCTTATACGTTTAATGTATTAATATTAAACGAGAGCTACATAGCAAAATTAACAAGAGTTAACGTAATTGAGGGAAACGAATGAATAACGTGTTTACACTAGTGTGGATAAATAACAAAGCTCAACCATTTAATTCAAGAATCCTAAAATTTTGATTTTAATATATTATACTTATCTAGAGATTTGTCAGTAAATATTACACAATATTGTTATCAACCGACTTCCAAAAGGAGGAGGTTTTCAATTTAATCTTTTTTTTTTATATGTATATGTACACTGATTACTCTGTCAATTGTAGACCGATTTTGAAAATTATGTTTGTATTCGAAAGGGTATGCTCCCCATGTGGTCCCATTGCCACCATATCAGGATCTGATGATGGGATCCCAAGGAAATCGAAGGAAACTCTCAAATTTGTTAGTACTATGTTTTTCATATATTTTCTTTTGTACCTTAATGAACCGTTTTAGCTTCATAAACAACTCAAAACAAAAATGAACACTATCTGCGAACACCAGTTTATAGTAGAAATTGTATATTTAATTTCAGCAGATGACTGAAAACTAATTATATGAATTGATAACAATTCATCTGAATAATTTTGAGATTGGTTTTGTTGAAGAATCGCTTTAGTAGAAACTTTTACAATTTCGATGTAAGATCAAGTCTAAAGCCGAACTAATATTGCTACTGGGTAATGTATACTTTATCAAAGTTAATAAAATCCTCAAAGGCAATAGCTATGAGAAACTTGGAGGACGAGAAAACTCTTTACTTCAGGAGTGGCATCGAAAAGTCGCTGAGATGTGATTGGACGTTCGAATGTTTGCTTCATTATCTCAATCTAATATCCGATGCAAATAAAAAAATTAAAGGAAAGAAAACATCATAATATTTGTATAGCTAATTACTTCATTCTGCAATAATTAATTTCCGTTATGAGTGATAAATTTTTATTCATTCTCGTACAGAATCTAAAATATTTATCAAATAGTAACTCAATGAATTATCCGAGACGTCTTTGAAATTAAAATAGTTTAATCTTTAAATATTTCAGCGTAACAATTTATTATTGTATTCACTGTTATTTCCGCAAACGAAAGTATCAATTTGCTCTGACAGAAAGGTTTTCATATCATTATGTAAATTATCTTCCTTTTCGTTGCCAAATTTCTGCCAGAAGGCCAACCTTCGCCGGCTATCAGATGAGGTAAGAAAAAAGGTTAATTGGAAGTAATAAAACGAATTAAGCGAGAGGGCCAGGCTATGGACATACCGAAAGTCTCCAACGGGATTCGAAACTGAGGATGAAGTAGATCTGAAAGACCGATGATACCCGTCCTATCGTCTTGAGAACAAACGTAAACTTAATATGTATGTAAAATGCAATTCAATTATACTTACTTGCTATAGCCTTTATACACTGTAGCGTAGGAACCCTCACCGAGTTGCTCAAGCTTTACGTAAGCTTCGGATTTTCCGAAGGGAGAGTCACCCTGTTGAACAGAAAAGAATACGATTATTGATCATGACCATCACGGTTAAACCCCTGCACCGACTTCAATGAAATTTTTGGTGATACTTTGATTCTTGAGATAGGACATAGGCTACTAATTACCGCGACACGCGTACGGGTAAATTGTGTCTGACTCTGATGCAATTATCTCGATCTATCTCAAAGGTCATAGATGACCATTGATCGTCTCTCTATCTATCCAATCTTCTAAACCAGTCAGTAAGTGGCTTTACTTTTGTAAATTTTACACGTAAAGAATATGGTGAAAATCTCAATGTCAACAAACAATTTACATCTGGTACAACAAACAATTTGTACTCGACTTTCTAATTTCGTACCAACAAATTACTTATAAAATATACGTATGTGTCAAGGCAACTTCTTATTATAGTAGGAAAACCAGATGTAAATTATTTTGGGATCATGCATCGCTTCCTAAGATAAAAAGAAATCGATAAGCAAACACTAATTTTCATAATGTATAATTCTCATTATCGTATAATAATAATCATAATAGTTTTTATAGTAATTTTATAGACACTACACAGCTGTTTGAACGTTATCTATGCCTACTTAATCAACTGCAGTTTGAGTTTGTTTGGATTATAAACAGAATTATGACAGATTAATGGTTTATACCGTATCTCATGTGTGTTATTTATACGTAAAAAAACATTATGTCTAATAATGTAGTCTATAAGTAAAGTATTATTTGTAAACAAAACGCCTGTAGGTGAAATTACGTTTTATTATCGCATCAAATAGGTCTAACAAACACGCTCAGAGTACCTTTGAAGCTTATAGTCCAAGATCCCAGTCAGCCCAGACTTACGTCATTTTAGGAGAGATGAAAGTTTTAGGATCGGCAATCTAACATATACTCAGAAAGTAGTGGATACTCACTAAGCTGAAAGAAGGTCAGGCTTCCTAAAATGACGTAAGTTAGCTTGGTTTTTTTCCACCATTGATACCTGCTAACTGTAAAACGGTCCCACTTTCAGCTTAGTGAGTATCCATTCCTTTCTGAGCATATGTTAGACTACCGATCCTAAGAATTTCATCTTTCCTAAAATGACATAATTCTGGGTTGACTGGGATCTCAGTCATTTAGGAATAACAAGAGAAAAAATTATGATATGTCGTCACAAAGTGACACATAAAAAAATGTTTTAAGCAAAATTAAAGTCTCAATTTTATCTACGTTAACTTGTCAGTTTTTTATTTACCTACTAAACAACAAAAAAGCTCGTTTTGTAGTAATTTATGAAGTTTTTGTTTAATTTGTATTAAGACCCTTTGTTTGTTTCTCGATTTACGACGAGTTATTTTGGCTTATTTGCAATTTCATGTATGGCCCACGATTTTCCCTCTATCCTCGCCCATATGAAGCGTGTCCAAATATTTGGTTTGAATAATGAACTTCCGCTTAATTGAATGCATGCGGGCTGGCGTTAACTTCTTAGTCAAAGACATCTTTAATAACTTGAGAGTAACTTAGCTACCTTTATAATTACAAATGATTTTTTATATGATGATGATGTTCTCCTAGCCGATAACGACCACGACGGCTAGTCTCAACGGAGACCAGCCAACTACGCAGGAGATATTATAGTGCACAAGTGTGTGCGCAAACACAGGTGCACTCTCTGTTCCTTCTCTCTCATAATTCGATGGGACGGTTAATCGACACGACCGGAGAGAGATCTGGCGCAGGACCGACAGCTCTACGTGCTCTCCGAGACACGGGGGTTCAGGCCCCAACTTCCAAACTCTGAGCTGTTATTAAGTATTTCTATAATCAGAAAAATTCAATAACACTTTTGGCCCGACCCGGGATTTGAACCCGAGACCTCTAGATCAACCGCAAGACTAACGAGGCAGTTTTTTATATATGAGCCCGCCAAAGTGACTCTACTCTGCCTGATAGAAGGCATGAGTAGAATTCAAGAGTGGGAGGCGCCATACTCATTGCGAATGCAGACACTGCAGCATGATGCCATGGTCGCCATAGTGTAGACTCCACACTATGGCGACCTAGTGAGATGCTTTTTATCTCCCCGCTTAAAGGCCCCGGGATCACAGTGGGACCTCTTGGAATGGAATATATCATATAGAACGATGTTCTTTTATGTGTCAACTGCAACTTCACAGAATACTGTGAAGTTGCAGTTGACACATAAAAGAACATCGAGTACCTAATAAGGTACTTTGAAGATACTTTATCTAAGTGCCTACTGCTATCTATCCTTCCATATTAATCTACTACATACTAAACAGAATTGCTGGTCTTAATATATTTTCAGTTTAATTTAATAAATGCAATATTAACAATTTGACTTTAACAATGATCTGACCATTTGGCTTCCTGTTTGAAATTAACAGCGAAACTGAAACAGAGTTCCTAAGGTATTCTGCTTTTATGATAGACTGTTTCATGCCAATGATATTGAGTATCGTGGAAAAAGTGTCAAGTTACTCAAAACGGGGTCTTAACTTGATAAAACGTTTCTATATTTCTCTTTTTGTAAATCTTTCATTATATTTATTAATCTGGATAGGTGTTTCTGATAAATAGTGTAATACGTTTATATTTGGCGGATATTTTGTATTGTGGTATTCTATTATAAGTTGCAAAACATAAAAATATTTCGAACATCTGACACACAACGCCATTTAGTCCCAAACTAATCAGAGCTTGTACTATGGGTACTAGACATACTCGTTCATCTAAACATAGAAAACACTCAAACTCCGAACAAACATTAGCATATCATACAAACATTTGCTCCGACCCGGGAATCGAACCCGAGACCTCAAGCACAGCAGTCACATACGCCGCCACTGCGCCCCCCAGGAAATCAAAACATGTTTTAATAATTGATACAACCTGACATTTTACAAGCTAGTATCCTGAAATAATCGGAACTAACATTAATAAGGTCAGATGTTTCAATGTCGATTATCAAGCTGAAAAAAACGTTTTAGTCACAAACGCGCCTCTAAGCGTCACGATATGCTAAAATGTTTTCATAAACCTTTTCCACACAAAGCGTCAGAAATAAGTATGGTAGGATGGTGGATACGACACGATCTAATCGCACCATCTATCAACGTCAACGGCGGTCCTTAATAGGCATATTTGTTAGTTGCTATCTGAGCTTCAGCCCAACAGAATTTTATTATTTATTTTAACGTTCATTTAAACTTTATTTAACAATTACTTATCACAGATTTCCATATAGTCACTTATTTGTACTACATATAATTGTAAACCAATCAGTCCTGGATTTCAATACCTACTTTACAAACCCCATTAAGCATTAGAATGAAGAAAATGTACGAATCTGGTCTTGAATGAACAATAGTAACTTACGTAGGTTAAATTATAGGTTTAAACTATAATTAGCGTAGTATAATTAGAGATTAAGCTATATTTTAAGGACTGTAGTTTTGGAAGATTTCCCTGGTTTTAAATGGGTACATACGATTCGTTAGTTTTTTGCCTATAATAATATTATTTAATTTCATAACATTATGTTTTAGAAGTTATATATTTGTATCAGTAATTACAATATAAAATATATTAAAAGACATAATTGTTTTCCTACGTGACTCATATTTTTTGGTACACTTGCATATTACTCCCGAGTCTATAAATAAATATATTATTTGAATGTTAATATTTTTACTTACCCCAAAGGCACTAAACCGCTTGGTACGTCGGTTGGAGTGGTCGTGTGGGCCGAGGAAAGCCTCTGACTTGGGCCTAGGCGGCCGCTTTGGCCTCATCACTACTCGTGCTTCCTCTCTTGCACCTTCATCCAAAAGTTTAGAGTCAGAAGATACGGATAGTTGTCTTCTTACACGATACTCGCCGTTACCACCTCCACCGCTCCATTCTATAACAAACAGAAAATAATTTATACAAAAACTGTTCATAATGATTATATTGTTAATGTAAATAACTGGGTCAGGATACAGGTTATAATTAATATGACAGCATATAGAGCCGTGTTGCACCGTTGTTAAATATGTAATAAAACCTGATTCATTCTATTCTGTTTAAAATATCTAGATTTCATCCCGTGATCTAGATTTAAGCCTTAGACACAAATACAAAAATACTTCGGTAAAAAGATTGAAGTATATCTAAATAATACTCATTCTAACACAGCACAGCTATTTATTTTCCATGCCACAATGCCAAATCATACAATCTTTAATGGTTCTCTAAAAAAAACATCTACATTGAAAGCCTTGTCAACTGACGAACAAAAAATCTGACAGAATGTTCCCCCGCTAGCACTTAGCAAGCAAATTAATTCGCGAGAAAATAAAAAATGTTGAGTTCAAGAGATGTTGTTTGAAAAGCCCTATTTCTCGCGCGCACTTCAATATTTCGGTATCGACAAATGAAGTACTCTGAAAAGGAGTTAGCGTCACAAAGACAGGCTATCGATACGGCATAGATAACAAACGAATCACTTATAAATATAAATGGAGACGCAAATAACAAATCGATAATAGTCACGATTTAAATGCAAAAGAAAAACGACTACGTCAATTTAGAATTCAAATTACAGGACATTTTAGTAAAAGTGCCAAGGGTTAGTATTTTAGTAGACTATTAGAAGTGTAAATACAAAAGTCGTAAGCCTAAATAAAAATACATTCCTAAAACAGCAATATTTATTTAAATACTACAAAAGAATAACAGATAATGAAAACGAAGAAGTGCTTACTAGCAACGTTCCTTTTATCACAGATAATATTTATAGCTACATAACCGGTAAGCTATGATGGGAATGTCAATTTAGCGTGAGGTGAAACGCCTATCCAGGGTAATGTACAAGTGGGTCAATGGGGTGGCTCGGGCGTAACACCCCTGTTATGGGTTACGGACCGATCCAAGCACAACCCGACGATAATTTTATTGGTAGAGTCCCTAAAGACCTATTTTGTTAATTCGATTAAAATATTGGGATCAACTTGGCTTAAAAAGTAACGAGGATAAACAAGGGATCTCAATCAAACGTACATATTGTACATTTATACAACTTTTTATGTATATTCTGTATTTTTAACATGATTTAAACATGTTCAACCAAAAGTATTTAGATTTTCATTGTAATTATGACTCATTTATAATGGTTTGTAAAGTAACATTGTATTTTACTAAAAGTGAATGACCTAAAAATGAATCCTAGCTGGATCGATTTACCGTCTTCAAACCCCCTAATAATTACTCGTTTAAAGGTATTAACTTAATTGAGATGGTAATACTTAATTCAGAGATCGGTAATTTATACCGATACTTCAAGAAATTCATTATTTTAAGATATCCTATAAATACTTTACGTAATGTAAGTGAAGGAAAGTACTGAAGCTACAGCACACGTAATAGCTGTTTATCTTTTCTGGAGTAATTTTCTTTAAGAGTTCCGCGTTATAAAATAGTAATATCACCATTATACCGCAATTTGAGGGTTATGTGTCGCATAATCTCATTTTATAGCATACTTTACATTTGATGTTGGTATTTACTCCTAGTGTAAAACACGTTCAACGAACAGGAACCATTTGGGATCCGACATGCTTTAATTCAATATTATATTACATAATCCGACAATTTTAAGACTAATATTAATGTTATATTAAGATAAGCACATGACTCGACACTCGACTCACACAAAATACTTTGAAGCTGGATTGCAAATCAAGTCAAATGTTTGCAGTTTGTAAAAAAGGACAACGCTGAAAAAACAGTATCACTTAACTGTCCTTTACGAGTAAGTAAATAATATACAACATTAACTCTACTGCTTTATATAAATTTAAGAAAACTGAATGTATATGTATGATATGTAACTGCCTCGTTGGTCTAGCGGTTGGCGTGTGCGACCGCTGATCATGAGGTCTCGGGTTCGATTCCTGGGTCGGACCAAATGTTTGTATGATCTACAAATATTTGTTTCGGAGTTTGGGTGTTTTCTATGTATAATATGTATGTATTTACAAAAAAAAAAAAGTAACTGAGTATTTAGTAGCCATAACACAAGCTCTGCTTAGCTTGGGACTAGATGGCGTTGTGTGGTAGATGTCCGAAATATTTATTTATTTATTATATATGCTCATGAAGTTCAAAAATATGAAAAGAAAAGAGAAGTAAATGTATCTATTTATAATCACGCATTAATATTGAGGATTACAACCCCCAGTGAGCATTAGCCCTTATGGCACAAATACGTCCTTCTTCATAACGGGAATAAAAAATTTAATAATCCTCGTGTCATTTCGGCCACTCCTCGGTGTGTATTACCATAATTAAAATGGACAGCGAACTTTTAGCTATGTCACGTATTATGCACGAAATAACCAAGTAATAAGGATTACTATTCATGCATAATATATTTGACCGTAGTAAATTACCTCGAAACTTGGAATAAAATTGGTTTACTTAACATAATTGTAACGGAGTGCTTGGCTAAAAAACCTCTTGGTAATAACTAGAGCTTTAACTGTAAGTCGCCTTAGGAACCGCATCATTTGAAGACTACTTTCCCGACCTTTAAATGCGTAAGTAAGTTTGTTACATCTTTATTTGATTACTAGTTGTTGCCCGCGGCTCCGCCCGCGTGTATGTCGGTTATCGCGGCAAATAGTAGCCTATGTGTTATTCTGATGTAAAAGCTATATTAAAATAGAAATCTACGGGATTGCTATCATGTACCTTTTTGTTAGTGAGTATCCGATATTTCTGCGCTGTTGCAAGCGCCATGATCACGGAGTAACTCAGTTACTCCGTGATCATGATACATGGTAGCAATCCCGTAGATTTCTATTTTAATGTTACTGACCATGAAAGTTGAAAAAAACAAAAAAAAAACTATATTACTGTAAAGTTTCATTCAAATCCGTTCAGTAGTTTTTGCGTGAAAGAGTAACAAACATCCTGGATGGATGGTTGTTACTCCATCCATACTTACAAACTTTCGCGTTGATAATGTTAGTATAGATACTGAAAAAAAATATATACGTTCTCAGAGATACAGAAAAGAACAAGAGTTGAAGACTGATACCTTAATATCGAGGGAAACCACCGGCAAAATCTAGTTTAATAAACACGAAACTCAGAAAACCAGATAAGTACGTCTTCGTGTTACATTTTAACAATTTAACAAAAAGAAACGTTTTTTGAAACATCATCCAGAGTGAAAGGAGCTCGACGTTTTTAGATCGTGTCAGTATTATTTAGCGTGATTTATGGACTCAGAGATAAATTACTTTTAAACATTTTACCGACAATTTTTTATTTAGACTAGAAACATTTTACGACAAATTTAAATGAAATATTTTGTTGTATGAGTATTTACTCGCTTTCCACACGATAAAACATCATTGCAGTGGTCCAGTATACCAATTTGTGTCAAAATTATAACTACGTATTTAACTCTCACGAACCACCTACCTAATGCAGTATTTCGTATTTAAAACGCCTGAACAAACAAACTGTTTCTTATATCATCAACAACCCATAACGTCCCACTGCTGGGCTCGGGTCTCCTCTCAGGAGAGGTGTAAGGCCATACATCCCCACACTGGCCAAGTGCGCGTTGAGGACTGGCAAGACAACGCTGTGGCCACGTTTTCTTGCCGTTGGATGTTTTTAAGCCGCCCAAAGGCCTCCAACAATGTTTCACGACTGTTATCATATGATAACAACCGGGACCACGTGACCTCCGAATAACGGAGACGCTCGTGGTAACATGCCACTAACGGTCACCCATCCAGGTACTTACCGTGCCGTCGTTGCTTACCCTCGGTGATTGTTTCTTATCACCGAGTGCAACTGGGCTATGAGCGCCTCTGTTCGTTATATATATATATATACATGTATGTATATACATATATGTATATACATATATTATATAGTTATACATACAATATTAGAAAAAATGCACTCAAAAATTACACGAAATCATTATACACATTTAATGCTTAAAAGAGAACCATTGATAGGTATAAAAACACTCAAGGCAAATTAAATTTAACAAAAACACAATAGCCGTAAATAGGAAAAAGACACCGTCATAGTTGTGGATCAAGAATATATGAATGTTTAAAAATATAACCAACATAAAGATAAATGGAATTTTACGCCTAGACCTAGCCATGTTGATTAGATTTAAAGCAAAAATGTTCAAGATTAAGCAATGAATAAACCGTTTCTTAAAGATTATTACAAAAGATTGTACTGTAAATGTGACACTGCAATGATATCAACAAAGTACTTGTGCAAATTATCCATTTCCCCCATTTGTCACTTCTGTTCTCCCTCACTGCAAAGAAACGGTAGAAGACGAGAAAATAAATAACGAGATTTCCATTGAAATAAAATTGTATGGAGTCCATTTGTTTTTATTTACGCAGACGTATGGACATCTGTTCTTGTTATATGAGACACGATTTCTATTCAGGCAGACTTACTATTTGTTTTGAATACTGTATAAATAAGTATAGTTTGTATTGATTTTAATACAGTACTGGTACTAAATAGGCATTTACATTATAAGACTATAACGAATAAAACGGTTTTCGACAGTTATCTTGTGCTGACGCACACCGCATGAGACCGAACAATGATTTTATTACAATTAATTATGGATTACGCCTTTAAAGAGTGTTTACTTTAATTTATTTATTTATACTTCCTGCATTACAATTCCACAACGCACGTCCCACCTAATACAACGCTTTTTGTTTTTACGGCAACCTAGTCGACAAACCGAGTCTCGACAAACAACCCAATCACGTTTCCATAATATAACTTTTCAAAAGCCTTACAATAAACTGTACTTCTCAGTACCTAATTTTGCACCCACATTTTTTCTTAAAACCCTTCCAGTCATTAAAGAATTTTCATAATCGAACACAAAAATACACGTAAATTAAGAACCTTTTCGTTTTTTGGAGTTGGTTGTGAAAGTAAAACAAGTTGTAAAGTCACAATGACAAACTACAACGCTTACAGTTTGGATTTACTGTCTGTTCTCAAGGTCACCAATTACCAGTAAGATAATATTTGAATAACTTAGGTATTAAAGATCGTTTATATAAGTCATGATCGCTATTTTAAGGCGTATCAACAAAGAAGTACAATATATTTATTTTACTTATTATTTCTTTAGCAAAACAGACCCGATTTACACAAATAATGCTAATATTAAAGGACAATATTATATCCTTTAGATTGACCATTTACAGGTACAGGTCACCATTTGCTATTGCTATTGAACTTTTAAGGTGACCTTTTTTGGTGTCTTCTAAGTTCACCGACCTATATTTAATATTTATAGCAGATTTAGATATTTAAATAGCAAAGCTATTGTAAATATTTTACCTGGTAATAAGTTTGATTCAGGTTTAAATTGAATCTAAACTAACATTGTCAATATTTCTTTTAGTATTTCTTAATTGTAAACTAATGACCTATGTACGTAAGAATCAAGAATCTTATTTATATAATCACTAGTTTTTGCCCGTGGTTCGAAATCGCGACAAAAAGTCGTACTTCTCCAAGGTACAATCTATCTCTATACCGAAATTAATCAAAATTGATTTGGCGGTTTAGTCGTAAAGCGTTACAGACAAGAAAGATAGAATAACTTTCACACTAATAAATAATACTAGTATGAAAATAATTTCTAAACTCATTTAAAATACACACATCAAAAGTGTCTAGGGATCAAGCATTTTTATGCGGATTTCTTGAGATTGAGATGTGGCTTTGGCCCTGGCCTGCTCAGTCGCCAGACTTGAACCCGATTGAGCATGCATGGGATATGCTACAGAGAAGAGCTCTGCCGAATATGGAGGGTATCCAGTCGCAAGAAGACCTTTTTTTGTTGTTGCAACGAACATGGGCGGCCATTCCACAGCGTGATTTGGATGAACTCATTTTGAGTATGCCAAACCGATGTTCTTGTGTTAGTGTTCGCGGTAGAAACACGGATTATTAATTGTTTAAGTTACCTAATAAAATTTTAAAGAAAACTGTTATTTCAGTCTTTTTTTCGAACTTTAATGTTAGTGGTTCAAATGTCAAAAATCCTTTTATTAGGAAAATGGCAAATTTCTTTATTAATGCAAAGGTGACTTGGTTTATCGTTACTGTGACAAACGAAAACACTTTATTTGATGAATCCTTAAAGAAAATTTTAATTAATATCAATCAGGAGAAAAGTTATTGCAAAAATATATGTTGATCCCTAGACACATATGTTGATCCCTAGACACTTTTGATGTGTGTATATCAACAGGGCATTCTTCTGGTCAATAGCGAATATGTTTATTCTATTCTCAGCTTAAAAGTTTTATTTTCAAACAATAAACTCCTACCAAATCCATCCCGATTTGTTGATTTCAAATACAAACGCTATAATACGAACATACAACAATAATCCTGAATAAACAAACATAAAAGCATAACATGACAAGACTTCGCCTGACGTTAAACACTTGTTCTAGCCAACCCCGTGGTGGTTTATTCATTCATGACGTTTTATAAGATCCCTAAAGTTGGGAAACAATAAATTGTGTACATAAATAAACCAGTGGGCGGTGATTTGAGAGAACTTGTGGGTTAAAGTCAAGCAAATTGTGAAATAGTTCAAAAGTTATAGATAAATACACACAAAGATAAATATATGTCTGAACATTCTAATCACTCGAAATCCGATTACGCCGCCATATTACAGCTATCAGATGCTCAAATTATAGGAATGATGTCTAGGTTAATGTCCAATGGATTTCAATTCATTGCAAGGACCTTAGGTAACAATTTTGTATCCCAGAACTAAGAGGGCTAAAGGTTTTCGAGGTAACTTAAACTTACTTACAAGGAGGTAACCTAGAATGGTAAAGCATTGATAATTTTGAACAAATCAACATCATCAGCCCATCGCAGTTCATTGCTGGCCATAGACCTCTCCAATCGCACGCCACTGCGTTCGATCCTCGTTTTCTCGCATTCATCTCTTGCCAATCTTTTTGCGCAAATCATCACTTTATCAGTTTTAATTCTTAATGTATTTACTGTGTAAAATTAATGTCCTGATTACACAATAATAATAATAATAAATCTCTTTATTGTACACCAGCTTATGTAGTTACAAAGTTAACTTAAAACTATTATAAAGTTTGTACAAGTGGCGGCCTTATCGCTACAGAGCAACATCTTACAGGCAACCATTTGTATTGCCAAGCACAGTTTGAATTGCCAAGTCGAGGATTACATGTTTCTGTTGTCTGTATACATTTCTAATGGCTATACCGTAGAGATTTTTCATCGGTTTATATTTACTAAGCTGCGTTTATTTACAAGCACGTCAGCGAAGACTGCCGCAAGCTTGTATGCTTCATTTCAACATGTTTGTGTGGGGAAATTATCAAACAAAATGTGTAAGCACGAAATGTAATCGTGTTCGTGTCCTATTTAAAGGAAACAAATACAAATATGTGTCGCTTGATGTCTGTCTGGTAAATCTCGTAATCGGTAATCGATGTTGAATAAATAAATAAGCAGCATGTTGGTAAATAAAGTACATCTTCAAAAGTATCACCGATTTTAATATGCCTTGACTACGATCAATTGTTATAGTGCTTTATTCGTTTCCAAATTTATTCATTTCTTAATTTTCTTAAGCCAAGAATATTTTATTGAGTTATTAAAACTTTTTTGCAAATCGAAGGGTACGGATATCGGAGTTTAAGAACTCTGTTATCCGTACCCTTCGATTTAGAAACTTACTTGGAGGTTTATAAAAAAAGATCCCAGATCTATTATAACTTAAGGCCCGTATTCACTTTGTATAGTGCGAGTGCAGGTGCTTAGTGCGGGTGATCGGTGATTGGTGGTAAGTACGTGTGGGCAGCGAATTCGCGGTGCACACGTATTTTCTACCAATCGTTGATCGCCTGCGCTTCACACCTGCACTCGCACTATACAAAGTGAATACGGGCCTTTATAAACATTAACACTTGCTACTATTAATAAATAACTAATTATATAATTTACATTACTTACATACATATAACTTACAATTTATGACTATTACGAAAACGAAGCTGTGTTTGCAATTCTTTATTTATTTACTAGTTGTTGCCCGCGGCTCCGCCCGCGTATATGTCGGTTATTGTGGCAAATGGTAGCCTATGTGTTATTCTGATGTATAAGCTATATTACTGTAAAGTTTCATCCAAATCCGTTCAGTAGTTTTTGCGTGAAAGAGTAACAAACATCCATCCATACTTACAAACTTTCGCGTTTATAATATTAGTAAGAAGTAAGATTGACATAAAGTTGATACATTTAATGGGAATTCTCTGGCCCCTGAACTAGGGTAAACTGTATTTCAGGGACTATTCTTATATATTTTTCGTATATCTTGTAATCCTGAACTAAACAAGAACAATAAAAAACAAAATTCATTTATTAACTAATAACACCGTGATCAAGTAATCATTAAACTAGAAGCAAACAGGTATAATGAGTTCATCATTTAATTTAACGGTTTATGGAAAAATGAGCATGAAATGAAACTCATGAAACAAGGTTAAGCGGTGAATGCAATCAGTTACTTTAATGTAATATTGACACTCGATTTATCTTAAATCGAATATTCGAAACTACTTTCAAGAGACTTATCCTCTGTTACATTAATAATAGAACATTAAGTTTGTTAAGCGAACCGATTTTGTTGAATGAGGTGTGAATAAATTTGTAAAAATTATGTTAAACGATTATCTTATATATAAAACTAGCTGATCCGGCAAACGTTGTTTTTATAAATATAAGATTCTCGTGTCACAATGTTAGTAACCATACTACTGAAACTGCTGGACCGATTTTTACGAAATTTGGTGTGCTTATCGGGTAGGTCTGAGAATCGACCAACATCTATTTTTTATACCCCATTTTTATGGCAGTATAACGTTTGCCGGATCAGCTAGTGTTCTTATAAAAACGTCCATTCCCTAGTCCCAACATCGTCATACACTTGACACTTCGTGATATTTGAGAGAAACATATCAAAGCCTTGTCAAAAATAAAACCAGTCATGGACATAAAACTAAAACATATTTAACACTGAGGTCTCATTAATATTATGAGCACTTTAACTTTATATAGCGCTGATAAGAATAAAAATATAGTTTGTTTTTAAGCTATATTTTCCACTATTAATTAATACACACATCAAAAGTGTCTAGGGATCAAGCATTTTTATGCGGATTTCTTGAGATTGAGATGTGGCTTTGGCCCTGGCCTGCTCAGTCGCCAGACTTGAACCCGATTGAGCATGCATGGGATATGCTACAGAGAAGAGCTCTGCCGAATATGGAGGGTATCCAGTCGCAAGAAGACCTTTTTTTGTTGTTGCAACGAACATGGGCGGCCATTCCACAGCGTGATTTGGATGAACTCATTTTGAGTATGCCAAACCGATTCTTGTGTTGTTAGTGTTCGCGGTAGAAACACGGATTATTAATTGTTTAAGTTACCTAATAAAATTTTAAAGAAAACTGTTATTTCAGTCTTTTTTTCGAACTTTAATGTTAGTGGTTCAAATGTCAAAAATCCCTTTATTAGGAAAATGGCAAATTTCTTTATTAATGCAAAGGTGACTTGGTTTATCGTTACTGTGACAAACGAAAACACTTTATTTGATGAATCCTTAAAGAAAATTTTAATTAATATCAATCAGGAGAAAAGTTATTGCAAAAATGTATGTTGATCCCTAGACACATATGTTGATCCCTAGACACTTTTGATGTGTGTATTATGCTGGCCCAATTTATATGATGCGGAACAAAGTTGTGGCCTTAAACAGTTTTAATTTAGACTGATAAATTGCTTGAACACAATAAAAGTGATATTATTTTAAAAATACAAAAACTGTTATTTTACAAAATCGAAGACAAACCTACCCTCTTATTCATAAAGACTTGGTACATCAGTTCAGCAAAAGTATTTTCAGGCTTCGTCAATAATATTTGACATGTGTCAAAAGTTATGACGCTTTTATTAAAAAGGGTATTAGCGTTTGGTAAAAACAAAGTAGAAAATAATACCAACCTTTATGAGAACCATTACTGGTAAGTAATGAAATAAAACATTATATAAGGGATGAAACATATTTTGTGTGATAACAAAGCAAGTACATGAATTGATGTAAGGAACTCGTAATATTTCGTAGACGAATAAGCGTGAAATGAGTTTTCATCAAAAAATATCAGGTTATAAACCGTATTCTCTATTGTTGGCAGTCGAAATAAAAGGATAAGGAAGTGATAGAAATGGCTGCTTCACTAGATATAACAAAGAAGATGGTGACACTTTTATAGGATTTTTTCTTCGTTTATGAATGGTATAAATCTACAGACGTTATATTGTACCCAGTAAACATAATTTTAAGTGCTACGGTCAACATTTAAACATTGAAGGAAATAGCCAATGGTCAAGGATAAATTTAACCTTAAATGCTTTTATGGACACGCAAGAAATACACCGAAATATCCTTATACACGTTTACATGTACCCGTAGACATTACAATTGCATATAAGCTGTGTGCTCATCCACATTAGAGCATCGATATTATGTTAATCCGTCTTGTACACGTCGAATATACTATGGACGAAATTAACAACGCCCAACTGCTTAAAAAGTATAACTTCACTTCCCTTTTAAGGATTTCAAGCTACTCTAAAACACTGATGCATTCCGCTAAGTAATCCTCAATGCTAAATAACGAACAAGAATTAGAAAGTTTGTGTACAAAATGGAAAATAATATTTGTAGACAGTATGATTTGTTGTTACAGTGAAAAACGATCTAATTTTAATCACCCATGACTACGTCCTTGACATACACATCGTTCAGAGTAAAGGTCCACACTTTACATATTGATAGCTGGTCTTTTGAGCGTAATTGTGCATAATTACACGAACGCAAAATCAACGTTAAGCACAGTGCACATTCATGAATGTATCTGGCACACAGATTAACAAGGTTGTGACGTACACTTATCAAAGAAGCATAATTGCTCAACATTAGTTGGTAGAATAGGTCGTTAGTAAATAACGAGCCCTCTTGAGTTTTATTTTGTTCGCATCACGAAAACATACATGTCGACAAAATATGGAACATTAAATAAAAACATTAATTTTAATGTAGAGCACGATGATATCTTGCAGTCAAATATTTGCTTAAAATTTTGCAGCTCAATTCCACTTAATTCCAAGCCAAACTGCAAAAATTAACGTATTATCATATGGAACTAGAACACTGACTGCTGCTGAATCGTATCATAATCCTTCCGTAAACTTCTCTGGGTTTACGTAGAGTTTTGATTGAATAGAATAGGTTCCCTCTGTTCCATAGGATATTAAAAAACCAATAAAAGTAAATACTCACCATAATGCGGTTCTTTGTCATGTGGTATATTGCCGTTGGGCTCGAGTCTGTCGAGGCACTCCTCTGAGTAGCCGTTGTAGGGTAACTTGCCCCGACTACTACCGTTCTGTTGTCGCCCACGACACTCACTACTGTCGCCGTCTGGCTCGTCCTTTGTTGCTGAAACAAACACAAAATAAATGTAAACACAAATGTTTTTCATATAAATTAAATTCACGTTTTGTGTTTGAAATTTAGAAGCTCAAAATTAATTTACCATTCCATTGTACGTTACTTTCAACGGGCAGTTTCAAAGGGCTTGCATTGAAAAAAGGTTAAAAGTCTCGGTACCATTAATTTTAAACAATTGGCTACCGAAATTCATTCAGCAGGTCATGCATATCGCTCCGTTAAAACCACAAATTAATTATGTACATAGGGTATTATTTGCCGACGTTATTCAAAACCAAGATCATTACGGTTTGACAAACGACACTCAGCTTTCAATGGAGACAAACTTTGAAACAGTCCATCGATAGATGAATCTGAAGCATTTGAAAGGGAGGGTGGCAACAAATTCTCTTTGCAAATGGTAGTGTTAAAATCAGAAGACATAATCATGTAGCAATATTGCAGGATTATAGAATTCAACTTAAACTAAAGAAAATTAAATGAATAAGGTGTCCTAGAAAATTAAATTATAATGACACAATATGTTAACGTTTTTTTTTTATATAATGTGACATTTTTTTAAAAGAAACAGGTTCTAGTGAATACATTATTAATATAGACACTAAAGTCAATATGCCGATTATGAAGAATCAATCGATCATTCACTTTTAAACAATCGACCAAGTGCGCGTCAGGCCACGCATAGAATAGGGTGCCGTAGTCACCCATAATGGCACGTGGATTAAGAAGGCGGGATTGGTAACTTTTACTATGAATAAATTAATTGAATAAAACGGTTTAACTACTATTGCACAACGTCATCTATTGAGCGTCGTTAACTTTTTTAGCCCGTAATTTTATTCATCCTTTTTAGAGGATTTAAATTGAAATAAAATCGTGTACAATAGATAATTGTTATGTTTTTTTTTTACTATTTTACATGTTTACTTATTTTTGTACTAAGTTTTCTAAGTAAACGCATTTTACAAGTTATGCCTCTATAACTCCTGAACTAACAAAGTTATCTAAGCCATTATAGTTTTCCTTTGAAGTTCATCACATGGATTACCATCATGATGTTGAGTAAAAAAATCATCTCCAATTTACGTGTAGGGGAAGTACCCCAAAAAAAAAATTCTGGGTTTTATTTTAGTATTTTATCGACGTGGTAAATACACATATAAATGCAAAGTTTCATCTTTCTAGCACTAAACGTTTGAAAGGTAAGCCGAGGAGACGGACGGACGGACATAACGAAACTATAAGGGTTCCTAGACGTGAACAACGGAACCCTAAAAAAATATTGTGTGCGTACTCAAATTTGTCGTGAAAGTGTGTACCAATCATTGCGATCGGTTTTGACAGACTAATTTATTTATTAACATCAATGGAATTGTGGGGAAACGAGGCGACACCAACGCGTATTGTTTTGACATCTTTAATATTTGGTTCCTTTGTGATACATAAATGAACTCTTCATTAGATGAAATACCTAATGATTTTCCATTTTACTCAGAAATTTGACAGTCGATTCACGAACTAAGTATGAGTGACAAGTTTAATCTTCGTACTTGTAATTCATTCTTATTACCACACATTTATATCACTACGTGCTGAGAGAGAATCTCCATTTCTTTAAGTTGATATAACCACTTATCATTATTTTGAATCCAAATGCGAAATTTTGTTAGTGACATTTTCACATTCAATCGAAAGTCATGCCGTCTAATATTAAATTCAAATCAAGCTCAAATATTGTATTAAGTTTCAACAGTGACAAATATCAAAGGATAAGTATCAATTGTATAAAACAAAGTAACTCAAACTTTGTCTAGGTACAATTAAGAAATATACAAGAGGGTGTTGGCCCCTCAAAAGGAAAACGGACGAGTCGAGAAGGACGGACGTACAGAAGACAGTGGATATAAGGTGACAACTGGCGCCAGAGGGCAACAAGCTTTAATTAGGTGCACCCAAACTTTACCCACAATTAAGTGTGACATTTCCATTATTTTACAAGAGATTTTGGCATGAAACAGAAACTTTACCTACCGTAAAACAAAAAGTGAATATTATGCATTATAAAAAAAAAAACCGACTTCAAAAACATCCAACGAAAACTCTCTGTCTAAAAACACTTAAAAACGTAAAATAAACTGGTTCTTCATAAATTGCCTATACCTAATTCTTTATTCATTTAAATAGTAGTATTATAATGGGTGCTAGGTACCTAAAATCTGTTTGAAGTCGATGCCAAGTAACTATCGCTTAGACTTTTGTAATTGTTCTTTTGTATTCTTTTTGGCTTAGCACCGACTTCAAACAGATTTTAGGTACCTAGCACCCATTATAATACTACTATTTAAATGAATAAAGAATTAGGTATAGGCAATTTATGAAGAACCAGTTTATTTTACGCTTTTAAGTGTTTTTTGACAGAGAGTTTTCGTTGGATGTTTTTGGAAGTCGGTTTTTTTTTTTTTATAAAAAGTTTTTATTTTACAGTTTTTAGTGCAAACAATCGTAGGTAAGTAGTAAGTTGAATTATTTCATCAAATTTCATCATCAAGAATAATACAAATTAAGGTACGTGTAATATTAAAATCATCCTCTAATCCCTAACTGTTGAAGAGTTTAATCTTCTATCATCAGCTCACCTAAATAGCTTGAAAGTATACGACTGAAGGTCTTTAGATACGTATGAAATTGAAAGAATTATTCTCCAACTCCTAACCGTTGAGGAGTTGTACCTTCCACCTTCCATCATCAGCTTACCTAAATAATTTGTAAGAATACGACTAAAGGTAACTTATATACATATGATATTTAAAGATTTATCCTCCAACTCCTAACCGTTAAGGAGTGGTACCTTACATCATCAGCTCATCATCATAAAATGATGACTACCAGACGCAAATACCGGTGTAACTTCAGAAAATATACGAAAAACATAGTATGTGCCTATAAAAATGAGGGTTTCCCTCGATTTCCCTGGGATCCCATCATCAGATCCTGATATGCTGGCAATGGGACCACCACGGAAGCATACCCTGTCGAATACAAAAAAAAAATTCAAAATCGGTCCACAACTGACGGAGTAATCAGGTAACATACATATAAAAAAAAAAAAAAAAATACATACAGTGGAACATAGAACCTCCTCCTTTTTGGAAGTCGGTTAAAAATGACACTCAATTGAATTTCTCTTCTAACGTGTATGATAATAACGTCATAATAATCTTTTGTACTTTTTTATGCAATAGGCGGGCAAACGAGCGATACGTCTGTATGGCCTGATGGTAAGCGATTACCGCCGCCCGTGGACACCTACAACACCAGAGGCGTCACAAGTGCGTTGCCGGCCTTTCGGGGGATGGGGGGGGAGATAGGGGGAGGGAGGTTGAGGTATGGGCCTCCGGTATCCTCACTCACTCGATGAAACACAGCGCAAGCACTATTTCACACCGGGTTTCTGTGAGGCCGTGGTATCACTCCGGTTGAGCCGGCCCATTCATGCCGAAGCGCAGCTCTCCCCCACTATCTTCGTTCGTTAGGTCCTTTAGTCCGTTACAGTCCACTGTTGAACGAACCCCTTCCCCAAAGAGCTCCAACCATCCCTTATTCATTAATTATATTATGAAACCGTAGATGCTAAAGTAACCACTATTCATCAGTACCTCTGAATTCGTCTTTTGTGGAAAGTACCTAGCTTTGTCTATCTTATATATAAAATTCTCGTGTCACAATGTTAGTTACCATACTCCTCTGAAACGGCTGTACCGATTTTTATGAAATTTGGTGTGCATATCGGGTAGGTCTGAGAATCGACCAACATCTATTTTTTACACCCCAATTTTTTTTTATGGCAAGACAACGTTTGCCGGATCAGCTAGTAGGTATAAAAAATTAGGCAGGTACTTCCTAACCTTACCTCAAACCTCTAAATTGCGTTTGAAGTTCATTCATGTCGCAAGTAGGTCATCGATATCCTACTAATATTATAAACGCGAAAGTTTGTAAGTATGGATGGATGAATGTTTGTTACACGCAAAAACTACTGAACGGATTTGGATGAAACTTTACAGTAATATACTCGTAGCTTATACATCAGAATTACACATAGGCTACTATTTGCCGCGATAACCGACATACACGCGGGCGGAGCCGCGAGCAAAAACTAGTCTAATATATTTCTTAATAAACAGAAGATATACTCGTATAAATCGAATCCTAAAATATGTACTACTAATTTGTTACTTTAGTAATAAGATACCACACTTAAGTCGTTAAAAAAATAAAATAAAAGCACAATTTTGTTCGAAAATGGGCAAATAAATTTCCATCTCTACCTCATAAATTATATTTTTCTTAGCAATTTCATGTATGTTATCATCTCAATTAAAAGGCTGAAGAGTACCTTTTTTCACGAAATTCATTCATAACTTAAAATTTTAGAACCGGTAATAACAGTACTCTTATTTTAAACTTGTCTATTTCCATCTGTCGATGTTAATATAAGAATTACAATACTCTTGACTTTTGTCTGAACCGTGATTATTTCACAAAATTTCACATACAGCTAGATAGTTTACCGAGAGAAGACATATTCTCTAGTACAATTCAATGTAGACAGGGCGACAAGCGGTTCCCCGCGGCGATTGTCTTTAATCGAGATGCGGTTGTGCATTCCTCTTTACCACTCACATGTAACAATTTCAGACACACAATTTATCATCTTCGCAAACGTACTATTTATGAAATCAACTTCGCGAGATTCAACAAAATACTAGTGCCAGCGGAAAGTTGCGCATCGAATACCTCACGAGAATCAGATTACGATATTTAAATAGTAACAACAGCAAAGTGTTCACACGGATTATTCGTGCAAACACCGTGTAAATATGTTAACAAAACAATGGGTATTGGTTTTTTCCTAGTTGGATTACCGTGGGATTAGAATTGAGTCGGCCAACAGCACGTGCGATACTGATAAGGTGCTTCTAATTCATAATATTGTGGAGAACAATAAGCGCTGTGCACACGTTTACCTTCGTTCTAACATTAAACTTCCGTAGTTGGTCTTAATGCTATTAGATATGTTAGAGTTATATATCCTGGTTTTCATTTTCTCCCTCTTCCAATAATAGTATTTCAGTAGTCGTTCCTTTCACGATACGAAGTTGATCTTTTTCTTTGAAATTTAAAAAGTATCAATTTATAAATCGTTTTGTATAAATCTAGGGTCGTCCCTAGAACATTTGCACGCAGCTTTATCTTACTCATCACGACAGCTATCTAACGTCAAGTGGGAGTCACGGATGTAATAAGCGAAGATTTGCTCACGGCTCGCCCGAGCTTCGACCGACAAAATGACTATTCCGACACCGCTTTACTGCTTGGTATTTGAAATACGAGAGACTCTGAGTTAAAGCCATTTTTATTTTACACACATTTCTTTTGTAAAACCAGTCTGTCCTTAAAGTTAAATAACACAAAACTGCAAGTTAAGTTAAGCTTACAATGTCGACGTGACACATAAATATATTGCGAACATGAGCGTCACTAGGGAAACTATTCGTCTGAAGGTCATTACATATAACTTAAATATTTTATTGTAGCATGAAACAAAGGCATCGTATCGCGAATGTGACATAGTGTTTACTGAAGCAAAATAAACTTTACCTACGGATTGTTATAAAACCTATTCCAAAAACATTTACTTAACTTAAACAGAACCTAAACTGTTCTAACTCGCATTATTTCAGCAAACTGTGACTATAGGTTTTTTTTATTTTTTATTTATTGATCAAAACATATCTACAGACATACAAAAAACAGAATCTCTCGCTTAAACCACGGGGGTTTTAGGAGAGTTGGTCCATTAGTAAACAATAGGTAATTTAGCAATATCAGATTTAAACAATTTAGCAAAATATACACAAAACACAAACTTAAACAAGGTTAGGGAAGTCTAGCGCATATACAAAGTCTAATAGACAACACAATAACACCCACATACGTAAGTATGCTAAGCTATGCTGTCCATTAGGAATTTCTTCGTTATTTCTACATAATTATCTTTTGTTATATATTTTTTACTATATACTAGGTGCACTAAGTTATGCTGTAAAACAATATTTATTCAGTCATGACAAACCGCTGTAAAGCGGTTATATACGAGTAGCATTTAATATCTAAGAAGTGTTATCCGATTACGGAAATGAATAGAATGACCGACGACCTTGCAGACTGCGGTTTCTATAATACTAAAATACATATTGCATCGTAATGGGTTTCGTAGGACGGTCGTAACTACCGACGGTGTAGCATTTCTAGTATTTTCTAGTCGTAAAATATATTGCAGTACAAGTAAAATATGCTAAAATAGAAGGTAAGTTTGAAGCTATAAAAGACTAGGCTGTAACTCTACAAACGATGCTGGTTACTTTAATCTATATACTTATAATCATCTTCATCTTCCTAGCCTTTATTATTCCCAAGATTATTTGGGGTGTCGGCTACTAGTTTAACCAGTTTTACCTGAATATCAGTTTATCCACGGAGCGACTGGCATCGGAACTCTGCAACCCTGATGGTAAACTGAATTCGAAGATTAAACTAGTTGACAGTATAATTGAGGGCACTGACTTCCCAATAACGATTGTCATAGACGTTCATGACAACCGGGACTAACGGTTCAACGTGCTCTCCGAGGCACGGGCGGGAATCACCACCATCTTCCATACTCTGAGCTGCTATTAAGAATTTCTTGTACGAAAAACCCAACAGTAGTCCGACCCGGGAATTGAACCCGAGACCTCTTGATCTGCAGTCACTTACGCTAACCGATAGACCAACGAGGCAGTACCCATATATTAATACGTGAATTAAAAACTTTGTACTCTGCGAACAAGCAGTGTAGTCATTTTGGTCAAGTCAGACTTATAGTCGAATTTGAACCATCGGGCGACCACTAGTAATTATAATTTGATGACGTGAGTCAGCAACTTCGTCTACGTCTCTTTACAATCACGCTCGGCTCATATTGGTTCAAGCGTGATGTTAACTATCCTATCTTAGGCATGCCAGCAATGCACACATTTAAAAAGGAGAAAATCTGTTAGATGGTTTCGGAGTTCATCGTAAGCAATAAAGTGATAAGAGAATTATATATCTATAATAGATTAATGCTAGCGCCTAATTTGTTTTCTTCGCACTGTTTATAAGTTATATTTATAATGTTCATGATCATTTTAACAAGTTTTTATGCGTTTAATACATAAATCCACGAGTGAGGTCGTAATTATGAATTAATGCTGAAATTGATTGATACAAAATAAAACCCAAACATAAAATTAATCTCCAGTAACTGTTGTTAATGTTTGGCTTCCGATTGCATTGACATTGCGGTGGCATTTTGTAGTTCATTACACCACAAACTAATAACACTTCATCATATTTATGTTTCAAAATATTCCTACTGGTCTACTGGTGATAATTTGTTAGTATAACAGCACAAACTTAATTCAGTGTTTGCAAGAAGAAAGTATTTGTGCACAAATATGATATGAACTAGTTGTTTCCCGCGGTTCCGCCCGCGTATATGTCGGTTATTGCGGCAAAAAGTAGCCTATATGTTATTCTGATGTATAAGCTATGTTACTGTAAAGTTTCATCCAAATCTTTTTTGTGTGAAAGAGTAACAAACATCCATCCATCCATACTTACAAACTTTCGCGTTTATAATATAAGTATAGATGTATTAAACGAAATTTAAAATAAGTATCAAAAATCGTACATTAAAACTCGAAATTATCTAATTTTATGACGTCTACCCTTCGATCAAATATATCATAGATGCACTGTTGCCGCTTAAAAAGTGGCACCGGCAAAACAAGGCATAAAAAAACAATATGCCTTGTTTCGCTCTCATTCGCTTGGTGGCCTCACTCGTGTTTACACACAAAATATTGTAAAAATTACACTCTAAAAGTGCAAAAGAAAGATGGAATATCATATTTTCAGTAAGTCCATATTAAATCTAACATATTGGTGTATTTTCGTTATGCTTTAAAGCTAATTTTATTAATATTTTGATAAAATTTGTGATTTACAACGGCTTCTAATGTACGCATCCATCCCTTTCACACTTACGGGCGATGCTCATAAGAGAAAAAAAGGCAAGCCTAGTGCTAGCGAACAAAGTCAGTAGGATAATGATGGAGTCGCCGTTACAATTCTTTTAGGTTAATTTAAGATTTGTTTTTGTTTTAGTTTTACGAAATTTATATAAACCAAATGCATCTAGTGTGGTGTGTTCCAACCATTTTTGTGAATATGATATGTACACAACAGAAAAAGAATTCAGGAGAATAAAAAAGACAGCCTTACCAACTTTACAGGTAGGTATTATATTCTACTAAGAATATTTTACCGACTTTAAAAAAGGAGGTTATTAATTCGATCTGCATGTATGTATTTTTGACAAAATTGCAAACTGTTTATAAATGTTGGTCTATACCAGATTCTAAACGTGATTACCAAAATTTAAAATTATATGTATGTCTGTTCGTAAATATCTGAAAAACCTTTAAGTTGGAATATAAAATATCTTTGATGATTACTGTTTAGGTATAGTCCAACTTATGGAACAGTACAATATATGTAATAAGCACAGGCACGTAGGTATAGAAGGTCTAATATCTGGGTGGAACATTCAATATTAAATTAATACATATCATAATTTATAATACAATTCTATTCAATCTTTTAGCTATCAGAATCAAAAGAAGAAATAAAAATTGTGTGAAGAATTAATTATGAATGTGTTGGTCCATCCAACTACCGTATTTTTTTAAAATCGAGAAATACCCTAACCAGCTCCATTTTTTTCCATGTGCCAAATAGAAGCGATTAGACGCGAACACACTATTTAATGTCAGTGGAATGTAACTCTCGTTATACTTTGTACACTTATGTGCTTTATTGTAATACGTTAAGTTTAATTTTTCAATACATTTGTTTTTGGGCATGTGTTGTTTTATTTCTAATTTTTGTGAGAATCATAAAATTTTATTGTCCTATCGTGTCATCAAACTAAAAGGTAATATGTAGTGAATTTAATATGGATTTATTTCCGTCCGTACGTCAATTGCTTAAAGTTAAAATTAGGTTAAGCTGTATACCAGTTCAGGACTTTTTTCGCTATATCTCAAGTGGTATACATTTACCTAAGTACGTATAGAAGCGTGGACAGTATTTTGTTTACTTTTGTATGGAACTGTGCATCTATAATATATTTGATCGAAGCGTCTACCAGTATTTATTTATGTCGGAGGTAGTGAGTTGTTCAATTTGAGTAGGGTTAGACATACGTCGGCGTGCCAAAAGAGACTCGGTATGGAACTCTGAAAACTATACATTTGGAGGTATATAACAAAATGTCATTTTTATATTATTCCATTAAGGTTAAACCAATCTTTCCATCAGGTCCAAGCAAAATCAATTTTTGAATAAACCCAAGCAGAAAGCAATTTCTGACGAATTATTTCATTGTCGACGACTATCTAAAAGAAGAAAGGAGTTAAAACAGAAAAAAAGACAAGGGGGGAAGAGAATGAAAAAAGTAAAAAACGTAACGAGTCACGATTGATTATGTAGTATTATATACGTAGATGACATTCATGTACATAAATAACATTTCACATTATATAATAATTGTAACATATATTTAATTATCAGAAATTTTATCAATTTTCTAAGTATTATTTATCAAACAAAACAGACAGATAAGAACTATAATTAATTACATAATGTAATAAGTAATGTACGCACTTATAGATATGATGAAATAATCTGATAATGAGATAACAATAAGTTAAAGATTGTGAGTATAGAGCCCAATGATTCATGGTAATAAGTCTTGATTTATCATCAACAGTCTATCACAGTCCATTGCTGGACATAGGCCTCTCTAATTGCCTTGACTACTTTATGCATAGTACTTAATTCATCACAAGTCAAGAAGCAATATGTGTTAATGTGATCCAGTTGCAGTCAATACACAAAAAAATCATTTCTTAATCAAGGTCCCTCACAGAATGGCGGAAAACTCGTATTAGTCAGGACTTCACCATCTACTGCTCCGTAATTTGGTGACAGTGTAGCAACATATTTTTTTTACATTATTTTGGGTAAAATAATTAAAAAAAATATTTCAATAAGTACCATGTTGAAAACTTTTATAAAACCTCAATAAGAAACCTCAAAATCTATCAAAGAAGGGGATAGTCTTCTATTTCTGTACTGTGGTTTACACGAAGTAATGGGACGGGATGTCAAAGTTGACGAGGGTACTTCCAACCTGCGGTTAGAGGCGCTTTCAGCGACTGAGCTAATCGGGTATTTGCAATGGTATCTATTTAAGTAACTTGATGATAACTTGGCGGTTTGACTTCTATTTAGACGACGTTTTGAATATTTCGGATTGCTGTTACTCTCTGAAGTTATTATCGTGATATCTATTATACCAGCACGATAGCTATTGTTGAAACTAAATTGTAGTGTGTCCTAATACGAAAATAAGTTTTTTTTAATTCATCCAAGAGCCATTACAACTCCATATTATTCTCATCGGTATCGAACAAGGTATGCGTTAATTACCATTTATTTATAACCAAAAACGTTTCATTCACTTTTGGTTCTAAAGCCTCGTAAAGGTTTTTCATTGTAGGTAAAAATTTCAACTCTTGTTATGAGCTATGTGATTACTCTTTCTGTCATACAATAAAGCTATCTATAAACAACAGAGAATGAGTACTTAAAACTTTATTCTTTGATGCAATAGTTCACATGTCACTACAGCAAGTCTATACAGTTTCATTTGACTTTGACGTGCACTAAAGCGCGCATAATAAATATTTTAATAATAGTAAAACAAAGGCGTCCAGCATTTCACGGGTCAAGGCGTCGCGTAAAATGCTAACAAAATTAGACCAGACGTTTAACAGCTTGCGGGATCACAAAATGGGTGGCGGTAAAAGGCTGGCGCGACATTTTGCGCACTTTCCCCACCGTCGACGATGTAGGTCACGCTAACATCTAGTCTAGGACTGTTTGCGTTACTCCATCTGGAGTGTGACGGCTCACTTGCCGCACAAATATTGCCGCTATTATCAAGCTAAAAGTGGTGTGCTATAGTTTCACATAAAATCAGTAAACAACTAACTCTAGTACCCATAATACAAGCTCTGCTTAGCTTGGGAACTAGACAACTCTTTAGATACTCGCATTATGCCTGCCTGCACGTTTGCCCTAGTGGTTTAGCGGTCACCACGCCGTTTCCTACTTCGTCAAGTGTTGTGGGTTTAAATCCCACATAGGACAACACTTTGTTTGATCCACAAATTGTTGTTCCGAGTCTGGGTCTTCTTTGTGTCCGTTTCATGTATGTTTGTAAAGTCCCCCGCGACACAGGATTTATTCCTAGTGCGGGAGTTGTCTTTTTTAGGAAAAAAAAAAAATACAAATGTCCGTAACAAGATACTCAGTGTTTTTAGTGTTATTACAGAGTTTGACCTTCACGGTTATAGAAAAACGTTAAACCAAATGGCTATGTTTACATGATAGGTATTATTTTTTTATTATCATTTTTATTGAAATCTGATCGATTCTCTCCTTTCCATGTTGCTAGTAAACCAGTTTATTAGCAGTTTATAGACTTTTCTTTTACGCGTTAAACAGTTAGCTGGTTACCGAGTGACCTCGAAAATTCGCTATAGGAAAGTATTAATTTGAAATCCGCTTCAAAAACAATATACCTTGCTTAGAAGTGTATACTGTTCAAAATGATTTGAGATCAAAAAAAGAATTTATAAAAGCAAATACTAAACAATAAATTAAAAACGTTGTGTTCCAGAATATAAGTAATCCCTAGATCACATTTTCGTTTACAAGCTTTTGTGCAGATCGTTCAGTAGACGGAGCTTCGAGTTGGTATTTAGGTATCGGAAAGGAGATTCCTAAATACTATGCTATGCAAGTCGAATTGTGCTGTATAAGATCAAGTTATTATTCAGATTGGAGGTTCGGCCAGTCCTACGAAAAGAATAGTGACCATAACACCGGTAATGAAATAGTAGCGAAATTGTATTAAAGTAATACAAAAATACTACTTACACTCTTGCTTGTAAATAAACCAACGCTTGACTAATGTAGATGTTATGCAAAGCAAAATTAGAAAGGTACCAGGTAAACGAATTTATAGCTGTCATTTCAAATGACAAATACATCTTACAAACACTTGGAAAGACAACAAAACACGATAAACAATTAATAATTTTAACCTTGACCGAAATAAGTCAAGGTAAAAGTGAAACGCTCGGCTAATTTTACTTTCCCCTTCAAAAAGCACTCCCGTCGCAATCGGGAAGAGACCCTAAAAACCCTTCCACGGTCGCGTACTCGATAAGATTGGGGTTATTTGGCGAATAAACATCAACAAACAACAAAATAAATGTTGAGCGATAAAAAAGTCAATTGGGAATTCGTCGTGTCGCGTAGCGCCGATAAGAAGATTTGTACACAACCTTTTATGTTTGTGGTCATTATTGTCAATGGAAATGTAGACTAACCTATGAAAAAACTGAAGACTGGCATTTCAAAGAATGGTAAATAATATGTTACTACGATTGCATGTAATATTTAAACTAATATATTTAGATACTCTGTCAGAGAAGTTTCAGAGAAGGCAAATACGAACTCAAGTTAAAATGTCTTCTTTTTGCCATGCAGTTGCTTTTACTGGAATTTACATTTCATTTTTCATGTCATTCAAGTGAGGAGTTGTAGGCTTCTCATTAAAACTTATCCCTTAAAAATAAATAATCTTACACACAAATCTATATTATATAAAAGCGAAATACCACTCACTTATTAATCACGAAATCTCAGAAACTATAACACCTACAAACTTGAAATTTAGCAGGTAGGTTCCTTATAGAGTGTAGACATCCGCTAAGAACGGATTTTGCGAAACTTCACCCCTAAGGGGGTAAAACGGGGGTTGGACATTTGTATGAAAGTCCTATGTTTTTTAAGTAAGAGACTTGAAATTTCAAATGTATACTCTATAGACGGTGTGGAGGTGTACTAATAATGTATCTTTAGAAATCAACCCCCTTTTGGGGTTAAAACGGGGGATGGTAGTTTGGACGCAAACGAGGTTGCTTGGGTCAGCTAGTATTTTAAATATTTCTAACTTAACCCGCGAAATATTCATACCTACTTGATCAGGCTTTATTGTATACCTACCCATCTCACAAGTGACGAATTTAAATTAAAACTACACAGTTTACAACATTTGGAGATTACGACAACTAAAATAGTGTGTGTGGTCTGTGTGTGTGTGTTTTCACTGTTTTGTATAAACATTTGGCAAGTTCCTAGGGGCTATACTACTAACCATTACGTTATGTAGCCAACCTATTTATCTCTCAAGAAATAACAGAACCCTCTGTTGTTATTTCTTGAGATTTTGAAAACGAAAAGGATAATACAATCGTTGCTGTGAACCCAAATCCGGCTAACGTTAATTAGTAATTGAGCATTAGTGTGATTAGGGTAGAATAAATTTACAGAGGAACTCTTGGGTTACCATAATTTTATTTTTCATGGAGGCTCATGTTTGTGGTACAAAATTTGTCTACGGCTAATAATTGGCTGGCACGAAATACGATACTTACTTTTATATGAAATAGTTAATAATGAATATGTAATAGATTTACACATAGCGTAATTTTCATAGAAATGAATTTATGGACGAAGTAAGGGGGAGGGAGGGGTATTATTTACACCCAACTATTGTTTACACATAGTGGTCGTCACATTGAATTGATCTAATGGATTGATGAAAAGGTCAGATAAAGGTCTGTGCGGTTACTGTATCTAATGACAGTTGTGTGTGAAAATAACTAATAACTATAAATCGCATGAAATGAGATGTGAACATCAGGTAGTGGACATTTGGTTTATATTTAAAATTGAAATATATAATAGGGAATCGCTCTATATTATTCGAAATTGATAAAAATAGTATGTATATTGATTACAACAGCTTTGTTGTTTGAATGCACGTTTGGCCTAGTGGTTTAACGGTCACCACGCCGTTTCCTACTTCGCCAAGTGTCGTGGGTTCAAATCCCACGTAGTACAATACTTTGTGTGATCCACAAATTGCTATTCTGAGTCTGGGTGCTATTTGTGTCCGTTTCATGTATGTTTGTAAAGTTCCCCGCGACACAGGATTTATTCCTAGTGCGGGAGTTGTCTAAAAAAAAAACCTTTTCGGATCAGACTTCATTTCTGATCATCGGAATCCATAGTCCGTCGGCATAGTATATATCTTACCTTTGATAGTTGCACATTATTATGTACATTGAATACACGCTCCGGTGATTCGGAAACTCGTCTCCTTGATATCAATATCTAAATACGTATTGATTTTGCTTATTGAAATGTTTCTTTCTATACTATCTTTCCTACATTATCTTACAAGAAATCTCGTTTTATAAAATGTGTGACGATGTAAAAATCGTGACTTGTTGTCGTAATTTGACACGAGTAACAAGGCAAACGCGATCATTAAAAAATAATAACGAAAATAGTGAAGAAGGTTAGCAAATAACACACTAATTTGATGAGAGAGGCTTCTTATCATATGCGTGACAACAATTGATGTCAAGAAACTAATAATGTTTGCTGAGAAATAGTCGAGGAAGGAGTCAGGGACAGTCGTTAACCCGGGTGTACACAATTCAAAGCAAACAATCGGCTCGATTACGGGAGGGGACACTTGCAAACAGACTATAACTGGAGCAGACGCCCATGACTCATTAAATTAAAACATTTAAAACTCATAGCAAAGGCGTCAGTTTCAAACTCGCTAATTTTTCTTTACAAGACAAATCATAACATTGAGAATAGTTGTAACAAAACACTTCAATAATTAACAAATCATTGATGATAGATCGTTTGATTGGATGCTAATTCCGTACTATCTTGATGATTTGCCAAGCAAATAGGACAAAAACAGAACAATAAGACAAGAGCGATGAACTCAAACGCAATCAAAGTCGGGTACTACTGTTGTTGGTTACTAATAGGCTGGAGGACAGTTCTAAGAATGATATGTAGTAAGTCGTAGAAATGTATATCAAGAAGCGATAACTCAAGACTAAGTTATCGAAGCTATAAACTTCACTGGGCATTGGAGATCGCCTAGCAATTGTGATTTGATATCGTAGCAAGCGAAAAAATACAATAGTATCGATACTTGCGTTTGACCTGTTACCACTGTTATTTGGTTTGAACGGAACCTTAAGAAGTTCAAAACATAGAACAGGTAAGATTCCAATACTCCTACAGGATATTGGTGAATGAAATTTACAAGTAGTTCGTCACTAACAATAATATAATGATTACGACAAGAGCATTCGGGACGGATAATGATGCAGTCATCAAATATGTTGTCAGTGCATCGAACCCTACGCACAAGACATTACAAGGTGCTTACGTAATGACCGTCGGTTGAGCAACTGACAATTGCCCCAATAAAGATGAAAACACTCAAGTGGCCAAGTACATATTACTATTAATGGAACATTAGGGACACAACGACTCTGCACCAATTGTAGGGAATTGAAGTGGCCGTAACGCATTATAGTTTTATAAGGAAATTAACAAGTGAAGCTGAACCGAGATGTTATAAATAAAAAACTAACGTCAACGCCTTAACAAATGTATTTGAATAGGTTGAAGACAATAGGACGGGATGACAAAAGGCCGTTGGTCCAGGCTCCGCGGTTGTGTCGCAGGGAACACAATACAATGTTCCTGTGCGGTCGAGTGACTCAACATACCCGCATAGCGTGATATAATAAGCGGAGAATATTATGACGGCAGAGTGAAAATTTTATAACTTTGGAAAGTGACTCTCCTGTGGTTTTATTCCAGATTTAATATTTTAAATAATCAATACGCCCCAAGTTAGTCGTATATGTCTTTATTTAATTCATACAATGACTACCATTACAAATTCTCTGATATACGGAGTCAAAGAACCAGAATGAATCTTGGTGTTGTCAGGCACGTAGGGCAAATAGGGCAAATTGACACTAAATTTTATGAATAGACCGAACGGAAGTCTGCTATCAATCAACAACCAGATAATGGAGATGTTGAACCCCTGACTAGCATCGGAAGCTGCCAATCCGATTTATTTCGTAACGTTTTGGCTAAGTTATTATGTTCATTAATTTTACTTTTGTTTGTAAAGGTGAAGCTAAATGAAAACGAAATAAAGAGATATCAAAATTTGCTTACATTCTGTGATCAAAAAATTTGCTAATGTACCAGTTGTAATCATAATAATACTAATTAGTGCTTAATTAATTTAGTATTGTTAGGTGGGTATTGTTGCTGTCAATTAAACAGTGGCCATGTATCTGTGCTGCAGTACTAGCGTCTGTTTCAAGCGAAGGTCACTCCCACTCTTCACTTCCGTAGTTACTTCGCCTGCTCTTATGTCTTTTTTCTTAAACAGGTTCCGTTCGTGTTCCATTAATGTTTTGACAAGTTGATGCTGACCTTTATTGAAGAGATTATCACATAAAGTAGGAAACTAGTTTATGAATTGACGCAACTACAAAAGGCATTTTGTCATGTTTAATCATTCTTTTGTAGTTCTAGTACATTAGAGCACAAAGGTTTAAATCTTTAAGTAATTGAAAACGTATTTATAGTTGTTTTATGAATATACAATATAAATATTATAACTGAAAAAAACTTTAGGCGACCTACACACCACGCCACTAGACGCATTTAGAGAATCATATAATACGAGTACATTATACGAGACCGCCTTCTCAATTTTGCGCCACTTTTCATTAGATGGTAGGGGATTTTAAGGCCTTCGTTTGGATATCGAAGTATTTATAGGCCCCAGGAGCGTCGTAATACTTGATACAACATCGAAATAATGAAAGAGACAAGGTCATAAGTAACGTTACGTAAATCGAAACTACTGAACCTTTGGAAGGTTGGTTTAACTTCTTAACGAATAAGGTGAAATATAAGACATGCTTACATGTATTAAATTTCATATGAAGTAATTGCATTAGTACTTGTAACAATAAATAGGTATATCACCAAAAGTACGTTACATAAGTATGTTATGTAAGTCAATAAGATAATTGAAAACACGAAATTAATTCACTCGGTGTCCATTTAAATATATTTATAAAACCGGCGCTGCAGTAAATAACTCATGACAAAGATTACAATCAAATAAAAAATTCGGAAATATTTTCGACCTACGCTCGTAAATGTTTTATTGGGTTATTATTTTTATGTTGTATTTTTTGTATCGATTCGTGTATTATATTTATGGTAAAACACATATGAAATATGTTATGTAATTTAAGTGTTATTCTCCTACGGCCATCGTAGCGTCTGTAACACTAGCGGTTAAATTGCAGATCCGATTTAAGTGACTAAAAAATCTAGTTGTTATTCTACCTCACAGAAAATAATAATGGACTACTTGGCATTATAAACTAAAAAGAATATTTCGTTATGACTTTAATTAAAACTTATCCACAATTAAATTCAAGATGGTTTTCTCTGATTCTTTTATTACACGTTAGTAGGAGTAATCCTAAGTACCTACCTGAAATTTTAATTAAAAACGAGCAATGTCAAATTAAAAACAGAACAATGACTCACAAAATAAAAAAATAACATGTTTTACGTACGGTAAGAGGAAAGGTTTATAGTATTTAACAGTTCTCTGGGTAACCTTAAAAGGAAAGTTGAATTTCCCGGCCCTATCTTTTCCTTCAACAGGGGTTATTACATGAACCCGAACTGTCTGAAGCCAATTCCATGCACTAATGGGCCCATTCTGTAGGTAACGCGAAACGTGTCGTAGTAAACCGACAGTATATTTCTATAAATGGTAGGTTTATGTACTCTGTGGGCAGTCGTGATTCGATCAAGCCTTACATTACATAACAAACGTGATTCATACGGTGTTCGTGTCGGTATGAGGCTAGTTTAATTGTACGATATGGCTATTTACGACTTTGTAAACTAACAGTGATGATGACTCATATTAAGTAAATGAAATATAAATAGAAATGTTATTTAAATCATGTGTGCTTTGTTTGGCATTGTTTACTTGACGATTATAAATTAGTTTGTTATAATTTATTTATTTTAGTACTGTATATAATAAGATTTATTGCACTGGTTGCAAATGTGGTACCTACCTATTTATTATTCATAATCACAAATTTTAACAAAAAAAAACGACTTCAATCTGGACCAAATTGAAATGGGACCATTCGGGAAGCACCGGTTTCAAATAAAAAAAGAATTATCAAAATCGGTTCACACAGTCAAAAGTTATGAGGTAACAAACATTTAAAAAAAAACAGTCGAATTGAGAACCTCCTCCTGTTTTTGAAGTCGGTTAAAAATAGCCAGTGTTAAGATGAAGATGTTATTCAATGACGCCGTATTAAAAATCCTTTGATTGTATAAAACTTAATAGCACAATTTTTCACAAATTATTCGATTTATAATCGTCAAATCGGTATTTATTTTTCCCTTATGTGTGCACAAACCGAGAGTGGTCGTAACGTTCTGGCTGGCTTTGTATGTACGATCCAATAGCCCAACAGTCAACATCCTGCCTACGTCAGCGTGCCCATTCAATCGAATCACCCGGGCCTTTAGTGTGACTGTGTGACTGATAAGGTACGTCCGAGGTTACTCGCTCTATGGGTGCCTAATCTGTGACTCATTGATATTCGACAGTGTACGACAAAAACAATAACTGCGTTTACATTAACTAAATGATATGTTCTTAATAATACAATTCAAACATTAATAATGAACAATGTATACGTTAAGTTTTTCCTTTTCATTTCTTACCTTAACTTATTAGAAAATAGAAAATAGAACTTATTTTCCTCATCTTTCTATTTTTACTGTTGCCACAATAAGTAGCGACTGCTTCTGCCCGCGGCTCCACCCGCGTGTATGTCGGTTATTGCGGTAAAAAGTTACCTATATTACTTACTGATAACGTAGTGTAGTAGTTAATCATTTGTTTGTTTTCAAGAATTTGATCATTTATAGAGTAACAAACAAAGAAACCCACATTCGAATTTATAATATTTATTAGATATAATAATGCAAAATCATTATAGAGCATAAATTAACAGTTTTTTGTTTTTTTTTTTTTTTTTTATTTATTTATTTCGGTATTTATATATATTATTAAAATCAATCATATGATAGATCTCGAATATTAAGTATCCTGTTCTATTGCAGTTATCAATGTCTTGCAGTTTTTAGAAGCGAAGTTTTTGAACTAAAATATATAGAACTTAGAGAACAGGCCAGGATATTACTAAAAGTCGCTCACTGCGAATCCGTTATGTGTTCTGTGAATTCGTGCATCCATTTACGGGTTTCGCTGAATTTCTCTTCAGAACTAAGCACAGTTGAAATACTGAATTTAAATGCTATATTTCATATTTATTACCTCGTAACGAGAATTACATGTGAAGTTAAAGCTCAGTACTACATACAAATATTTATTATACGGTAAAGGAACTCTAGAAAGTTTAAAACTAAAATAATTAATAGGTCTTTACCTATGAAATTGCCGTTTTGTATGCAATAAGTGAAAGAACTTATTTTTTCAAACTTTTTTATTTCTGTTATTCGAAGTAATCACCCATGCAATCGACGCATCTTTGCCAACGCATTGGCAGTTTATTGATGCCCTTCTTGTAAAAATCAGCTGGACGGCAACAAACTCTTCAAAGGCATTTTGTACTGCCTCTCGGGAACTGAATTTTTTACCCACTAAAAAGTTGTCTAAATTTTGGAAAAAGTAATAGTCGGTAGGTGCAAGGTCTGGTGAGTATGGCGGATGAGGGAGAGCTTACAACCCCAGCTCTTGCAGCTGCTTCACGACAACGCGCGACCCCATACTGCGCAACAAACAGTCTCCAAGCTCCAAGAGTATTTGTCTAAAAATTAGTAAAAATACATTATATCAAAAACTACGTTTATGTTATTCTTTACTCTACATTGAAAAATATATTTACATACAGATATATTATGCCAGGTATAATGTAAAGTAAATCAAAAATGCGCATAATCTATAAAATATATTCATCATTACATATTTTCACATGAATATCGGTAACTAGAATGATGAGCGTGTGAATGAGCTGGATGCGAGAAGCCGAGGATCGAACTAAGTGGCGGGAAATTGGAGAGGCCTATGTCCAGCAGTGGACTGGACGATGATAAGTAACTAGTGTTTCACTTAGTTCAACATGTCAAACTTAAATAAAAATCACTACTTAGGGCCGGTTTTTCAATCCGCAGTTAAACGGTCTAATAACTAACAAGGGAATAAATGTATCCAGCTCTTTAACAAGCGAATAAACTTTTTGTGTTTTTCAATCGGGAGTAAACAGTCAGATAGTTACTTGATGGTCCTTCACAGCTATGTTCACTGTAATCATGCGCAAGTGAGATGCAGCTATACAGGTAGTCACACGTTAGATAAGGACCAGAAACTTTTAGACAACATTCAAGTTGACTGTTCTTTTTCTATTTCTTTTTGTCTTTTTTATGATTGCCGGTTTGGGATATTTAATTAAATGAAATGAAAGCATTCGATTATAATTATTATTTGTCTATAATAGATGTAGTAAATAATAATTTAGTAAAAAGTCGTTTATGATATTCCTGTAGTAGCCCATAACAATGATTAAAATCAAAATTTATAAAAATGAAATGCCGGGTTTGCGGGTGGTGCATAGTAATTTTTTAAACGGGTGTTTCTACGTTTAATAAATATGTGTTTAAAAGTAAAAAGTATATTTGTATTTACGTCAGTTCTCTGTACCTATTGGTGATGAGCAGATTTCCTAGCGGCAAGTCGCAGAACTAACGTATGACAGATAAAAATACGTATACACGTTAACATTCCACTTTTAGAATACTGTTTACCCTCACGAAGTGGTCCTAAAGTATTTTTTTTACTACTCCGTAGACGTCAATCAATGAAATCATTGTAGAAAGAATTTAAATGGTGACGAGCAGATTCCCTAGCGGCAAGTCGCAGAACTAACGTATGACAGATAAAAATACGTATACACGTTAACATTCCACTTTTAAAATACCTACGTATTTTTTACTTCTCCGTAGACGTCTATCAATGAAACAATAACAATGCACTCGCTCTGTACATTAAACTGCCAGGTAGAAGTGTCTGTCATACGTTAGTTCCGCAAACGGCCACTAGGGAAATCTTCTCGTTACCAATAGTACAAGCTCTGTTTTGTTTCGAACTAGATAGCAGTGTGTGAAATAAAAATTCTTCATCTTCTCTATAGTATCTATAACCTATATTTCTCTAATAACCCTTTTTACCTCAGAACAAAAAGTCAATCGAGTCAAAAACATCCATAATCTATCAAATATTCAACAACGACAATGTACTTAAACTTTACCACAAATAGGTACAAGAGAAATACACAACGTCAAATCACTATTCTACAGAATAAAACACTAACTGAGGTTTGAAAGCACAGATAAAGTTATCAGTCAGATTACAGCTTTATTCGTCTGATAACTGATGTCTGACTATTGAAAGACCCAAACTTACGCTAACTGAGGAATAAATGCTATTTGACTGTTTATCTGACTATTGAAAAACCGGCCCTTAATGAAGTAAAATTAAATTAGCATCCTATTTTTATTTTTTTTCAGTTAATTAGTTTTTACTAGTCTGTACGTAAATCATGCTTGCGTTATGAAATGAAAGACTTATGAAGAAAAGAAACTCTTCATTATTAAAGTATAAAGAGTCTTTGTGCCTCATTCTTAACCAGTGTTTTGCTTGTCATTTTCCCAGTATCTTCCTGAGAATGCATTGAGAATGAGTGGCCCGTATATAGTTTGAATTTCGGTCAAAACGAAGCGTTTACTTTTTATAGGTACACACTTCAGTAAAACAAAACTTTCTAAAAACAATAACACACAGGGCTATCACAAATCCTTATAATGGTGTCTTATAAAAAGGCTTTTTGGACATTTTAATCTCTCGGGGTCGGCGTCCCTTTGAGGAAAACAACTTCATATTTAGAGAAAGAGGGCGTAGAGAAAGCAGAAACAGATTGTGCTAGGAGATTACCAGCGATTTATCTTGGTTAAGGTTTAATCTAAAGTGAACTTTGAGTGGTCCGCTTCAGAGTATTTTAACCTAGTCTCTGATTACACTAAGCGTAGTAGCAGTATTCACAATATTTATTAAGTTATTAAAAGCAGCAATAGTTAAAATATATCAAACTACCCATACATAAGAAAAAATAATCTATACTTATAATAAAAATGTAACAGGTCCAATTCTGTACATTAACGATATTTTGAAAAAAATTTTTGGAGGGTTCTCTATAATCGATACTGAAGCCTAAACTGTATTTTTTTTCATTTTTGTCTGTCTGTCTGTCTGTATCTTGGCCGCGCATCACGCCGAAACTACTAAACGGATTCAAAGAAACTGGGCATGATTTGAGTTCATACTACGAGGTAGGACATAGGATACTTTTTATCCCGAATTTCAGCACGGTTTCCTGGAGAGAGGGGATAAATTCAAAATATGTACTTAGTTGTAATTCAATAACACATAAGTAGTGCGATTGCATTCATTCTTTTTTTGCTAGAAAGAAAAAAAATAAAAGATAACGGGAAGTGATTTTTTTTTTGTCCGCGGCTGTACACTGCCTGTGGGAAGCTGAGACAGATATGTAAATATAGCGGTACGAAGTTCGCCGGGTCAGCTAGTTTAAAATAAGAAAAGTTTTGATCTTAATTTCATACGCAAATCAAACAAATGCATTGTTGCATTGTCTGCATTCAAAATGAGTATGGTGACCACCACTCTTGGATTCTGCTTACGCTTTCCATCAGGTAGAGTCAGTTTTGCAGGGCCATACATAAAAATAAACTCCAAAACAAAATTTATAAAATAACCAAAAAAAGTAAAAGTTTGAAAATGTATTACCCGACTACGTAAAAGCTTTAGATAAAATTCATATAGCCTATGTCACCCGAGCCTTTATTACAAATCTATTGACACCTTATTCATTCGGTTCAGTAGTTTAGACGCTGCGGTGGAACATACGTATACAAACATATATAGACTGCCAAAAACACTACCGTCCCGTTAGCTTCGCTGTAGTCGGGTAAAAAGAATCATTGGATTTTAATAGATATGAGCGACAATATTATGAGAATTGAACGTTAAAATCCACTTATTAGAAAATTGCAACATCTACAATCTTGCTTGAGAGTGCACTAGATTTAATATAATAGCTTCCTGCACAGATAACTTTGCGATAAAAGGACTTTAGTACAAAATATTATTAGCATATCTATTAGTAGATTACATAAATCGTTATATATTCGTCATTGCATCGCTTTTAGTAAAACAGACTATTATGTAACTATTTTCTAGTACCCATTATAACAAGTTGTGTTTAGTTTGGGTTTATAGTATAGCACGGTGTAACATGGTTCACAATACTTGTCGTAGTCTTGTGTTGTCGTGGACTAGTGGTTAGTGATACTGACTGCTAAGCCGGTGATCGTGGGTTCAATTCCCATCCAGGAAAATCCGTTCTGTGGTGAACACAATAATTTGTTCTGTCTATAGGTGTAATTGATCTATAATGTATGGTATTTAGAAATACATATATAAGTATGTTTTTGTTTTGCTATGCAATAGCTTTACCGCGGCAGTCCCCGAGTGCCACACGTCTTTTTCACGTCACGTTTTTTTCACACAACGCCATCTAGTCCCAAGCTAAGCAAGGCTTGTGTTATGGGTACTAGACAACTGATACAAATACATATATACATACATATTATACATAGAAAACACCCAAACTCCAAAACAAATATTTGTAGATCATACAAACATTTGTTCCGACCCGGGAATCGAACCCGAGACCTCATGATCAGCAGTCGCACACGCCGACCGCGAGACCAATGAGGCAGCAACAGCCGTTTTGTTAGTAAACGGCCGTGTGTGTACTGTCTGAGATTATTATTACACGTAATGGTTTCAGGGCTTATGTATGTATGTGAATTGCTTTATTCACAATAACTTATAGATTTCAGATATAAACAACAAACAAAACCCTTACTATTTGATAAACTTTTTAAAATGAATCATCTGTTTTAAACGCAGACGTAAAAGTACGCAGCGCACTTCACAAACAAAACAAAAACATCAAAAGACATTAAGGTGCATTAAACTATTCGAAACCGAAGCAAGAATCTAAAAATAACGAAAATGTTTCATAACAAGACTCGAGTAGTCCGATAGCGAGGTAATGATCACATAATATACTTCATGTAATACCTGTTATAAGCGAACGGCATGATTTGAGTGCACTTGGACTTGTGGAGTAATATTTACCGTCTGGTACAAAATTAACAAGAAAGTAATTATCTAATACTTTTCTGCCTCGTTGGTCTTGCGGTTGGCGTGTGTGACTGATGATCATGAAGTCTCGGGTTCGATTCCCGGGTCGGACCAAATGTTTGTATGATCTACAAATACACACATCAAAAGTGTCTAGGGATCAACATATGTGTCTAGGGATCAACATATATTTTTGCAATAACTTTTCTCCTGATTGATATTAATTAAAATTTTCTTTAAGGATTCATCAAATAAAGTGTTTTCGTTTGTCACAGTAACGATAAACCAAGTCACCTTTGCATTAATAAAGAAATTTGCCATTTTCCTAATAAAGGGATTTTTGACATTTGAACCACTAACATTAAAGTTCAAAAAAAAGACTGAAATAACAGTTTTCTTTAAAATTTTATTAGGTAACTTAAACAATTAATAATCCGTGTTTCTACCGCGAACACTAACAACACAAGAACATCGGTTTGGCATACTCAAAATGAGTTCATCCAAACACGCTGTGGAATTGCCGCCCATGTTCGTTGCAACAACAAAAAAAGGTCTTCTTGCAACTGGATACCCTCCATATTCGGCAGAGCTCTTCTCTGTAGCATATCCCATGCATGCTCAATCGGGTTCAAGTCTGGCGACTGAGCAGGCCAGGGCCAAAGCCACATCTCAATCTCAAGAAATCCGCATAAAAATGCTTGATCCCTAGACACTTTTGATGTGTGTATTTGTTTCGGAGTTTGGGTGTTTTCTATGTATAATACGTATGTATTTACAAAAAAAAAGTATATACGTATTTGTATCAGTTGTCTAGTACACATAACACAAGCTCTGCTTAGCTTGGGACTAGATGGCGTTGTGTGTTAGATGTCCGAAATATTTATTATTATTTATTTTTAGGATAAGCTTGTTGGTGCTCGTATTTTTGTATTATGGTAAGAAATTTCTATTCCTCTCTACATTCAGCCGACCACAGTCTGCATAAACGGATTTTATAAGTTCTAAACTATGTTCATAGCTATGTAGTTATTATAATTTAACTATTATAAATTGTGTCTTAGCACACATTATTCTCAAAACATTAAGATATAAAACAATCATGTAAGGCAATAGCTGAGTGGTGAGCTGGTGAATTAAGAAATAATATTATAAGTGTAATAAATAAAATCTGTACATAAATCAGCTCCATGTCAGCACTATAATATTGTATTGTCACGCTGTATACATATGCTTGCAAAATTTCAGCAAAATCGGTTAAGATATCTGCTTGAAAATTGAGTTGCAAGATTCCACCCGAACATACAAGCATACATACCTACTGCATGCACTACATTGCAAATTAATAAAAAGCTTGTATAAATGAAGTCGTTCCGCTGTCTGTTTGCTTAGATGCAGTTTTCAGAAATAGATAGAGTGATTCAAGAGGAAGGTTTATATGTGTAATATATGCATATTACTCGTATAGTAGATGAAGTACTCGGCTATTTGTTACTGCGAAATGAATCAGACAGGATCACTTCATAACTTTAGTAGAACTTCTTTTTAAGCACAACTTTGGGCTGGTCTTAGTTAAACACGCTAAGTTCTTAAACAAACATTAGTCATGTCTATTCATAAAAGAAAAGTAAAGGCAACTTGTTTCTATTTATAATAAGATAATATTCAATAACTGTACCACTACAAAAAGCAAATGTTCTATTTTAAGATATAAATAATAATAAATTTAATTCCTTTAGACAAGTATAAAGAGCATTTTCATACGTAGAAATGATAGAATGAAATTACCGCACATGCACGCTGGAGTGCTGCGTGGGTGTGCAGAGACATTTATTTGCTGTATTCGTATCGTCGAGATGATTGCACAAGACTGAAAATTCAACTGCTGTGGATACTGCAAGCTATGTTCTGCCGAGGACACGAATGGATGGTAAAATAAACTATCTATACTGTATTGGAATAGGAGACAGATTGAATAAATTGAACTGGTTTGCATCTTACTTAACCAAGATAAAGCAGAAGCATGTTGCTTTCAAGAGAAAAGCAGTATCAATTCCTTTTTTCGTCTTACATCTTCATCATTAGACTTTACATAGATTTAACATCTTTAGACTGCCTCGTTGTTCTCGCGGTTGGCGTGTACGACTGCTGATCATGAGGTCTCGGGTTCGATTCCCGGGTCGGACCAAGTGTTTGTATGATCTACAAATATTTGTTTCGGAGTTTGGGTGTTTTCTATGTATCAAATGTATGTATTTACAAAAAAAAAGTATTTATGTATTTGTATCAGTTGTCTAGAACCCATAACACAAGCTCTGCTTAGCTTGGGACTAGATGGCGTTGTGTGTTAGATATCCGAAATATTTATTAATTTATCATTTATATCATCTGCAATTTGATGAATTCTAATGGTATGTTCTACCTAGTACAGAAGAAGTAGAAACTAAGAGTGTGTACCCACTTCACTATAATAAAACGCTAGAATAAGGATTATAAATAAAATAGAAACGCGTATGATCACGAACATAGGTGGTAAACATGAAAAGCTGTTAGACTAACAATTGTATGTCGTGTTAAATCTCTTGCATTTGCAGTCCTTCTTTTTTAAACGGTTTTATTAAACGGTTTTATTTAGCTCACCCCGTTTGTTTTATTATTTATTATTCTTGGGTCAAATTTAGTAATTCAAATTTCACCCTCTTCCTGTCAACCGATTAATCTGAAATTTTGTATACACTTTGGATTTTGGTGACAATACAATTATGTTTATTCATTATCATTATAAATTCAAGATGGCCGCCGCTACAAAATGGCGGATAATTTATGTTTTATTAATCCCATCAATATGGGTATCAAATGAAAGGGCTCAACAAGCAGAATACAATATACTATAAAAAAATGAAATCCAAGATGGCGGCCGCTACAAAATGGCGGATAACGTAGGTTTTATCAATCCCATCAATATGGGTATCAAATGAAAGGGCTCAACAAGCAGAATACAATATACTAATAAAAATTGAAATACAAGATGGCGGCCGCTACAAAATGGCGGATAACGTAGGTTTTATCGATCCCATCAATATGGGTATCAAATGAAAGTGCTCAACCAGTATAATACAATGTACTATATAAAATTAAAATCCAAGATGGCGGCCTCTACAAAATGGCGGATAACTTAGGTTTTATCAATCCCATCAACATGGGTATCAAATGAAAGTAAAAAAAAAGGGCTTGACAAGAAGAAAACAGTGCACTATACAACCTCAATATTTAAGATGGGCGCAGCCACCAAATGGCGTATAATAATAAGATTTAAATTTAGAAATTGAATCTGTAATTTAGGTATCTGATTATTACTATGAAAAATTAAACCTAAAAACTTGAAAATAAAAAATATATAAAAAAGTATTTTAATTTAAACGGTTTTATCGAAAATAATGTACTAAAAGGTAAAAAATAAAAAAAAATTGTCTGATAAAAAATAAAATCGTTGGGCCCGTGTTTCCATCAAGTCAACTCAGTTTACGCTACGCCCAACGATTTTATTTTTTATCAGACAATTTTTTTTTATTTTTTACCTTTTAGTACATTATTTTCGATAAAACCGTTTAAATTAAAAAACTTTTTTATATATTTTTTATTTTTACTTATATCAGAACTCCTAAATGTTATAAAAGGCAAAGCAACAGTAGCAGAAATACATGATAACACCCTATAGCCAATCAAGATCAGTGAACTATTGCACAAAAGTGTTAAGTAACTGTCAATTATGATCTAATTTATATTAGAGACATCTATTTTAGTAGTCAGGTTGTTAATAATTGGTGACGTAAAGGAGCTAGAAATAAACTTTAATTTGTGAAATATTAAATATACAAAGAGATAATATAATTATCGCTTTGATCACGAACACCGCTAAAGGCTAAAAGTGTTCTGACATGTTATTTTTAAATACTCAAAATAACTTGCTAATTTAAATGTCATGTGCAAAATTGGAGCTTGGGAAATTTTTGGGTATTTTTATGCTAAAATCCTATGTAAGTCTATATTGAGAGTTCAACTAGTTTTGCGCGTCGTTTTACAAAGACTTATGAGATGATCATGTAGCTCTTGTATTAAGACATTAAAGACGATTAAATGATTGTTTTACTCTCAAATTATTACAATGAAATCTACCTGAATCACAAATAATAAAAATTTCCAAGATGTAATTAACTAAAATGGTATAAGTCTTATTAAGTGCTGTAAAATAGGAATAAAACATTACTTTTTATAATTGGCAATTCTAGTTAAATAAGTACACATTTAATTAGCATTGTCAATAATTTTATATCGACTTCTTAAATTCACATGGTCTGTAATTACTAAAGCGTACATAAACAGTGTAATATAAAATAGTAGCTGTATGAATAGAAGTCGGGGGAAAAGTTTTAAACTGAAGTTTAATAGACAATTCGATAACCGATTTGTTAACCTAGACGGGTCGACATCGCGACAGCGTGAACGTAAAATTCTTACAAAATAAACATAAATTGGTGTTTACTTTACGCTTTTAATATTCAGAGGGTGCCGATTGGACTTTAAAGTATATAGTGATTTATCGTTATAATTTTTAAACACTTAGATCAATGACAAATATACTATGGTGATAACGTAATTATGTAAGACACGTATGGCTAATTAGCAAGGTCATAAATTGGTGTTTACTTTACGCTTTTAATATTCAGAGGGTGCCGATTGGACTTTAAAGTATATAGTAATTTATCGTTATAATTTTTAAACACTTAGATCAATGACAAATATACTATGGTGATAACGTAATTATGTAAGACACGTATGGCTAATTAGTAAGGTTGGTAAAGTTTGGATATCAAATAGGTAAGCGTTTTTTTCTTATCGCGTATATTATCGTCGACATTAATTACTGCCAACAATTGAACGTAAAAAAAACATGTTATCGGAACAATATCGTAATGTTAGCATTCAATACAGCATACGGTATAGCTGCAAATATACAAATAGCGACCATAGCGATCCATATAACCAACATCTATCTGCTAACAAAGAGCCATTTTAATTAACATTCAGATCCACTGTATTAATTAGTATAATTACACGTCGCTTATGCATGTTTTATACCTTAATTGAATTGTGGGACTTTATTGTAGAAAGTTAAGGAGGTGTGCACCACTAGGCAAAATGTATTTCAGTTTTCTGTAATAACCAATTTAATGTAAACCTATGTCCATGAGTTACCATTTGTAACAATTTTAATTCATCATCATCAACAGACTATATATAACAGTCCACTGCTGGACATAAGCATCTCCTTCGAAAGGAGGTTTTGGTCGACTATGCCACGCTGGTCAAACTGGTTGACATATTTCAAGTGTTCCTTCTTTTTGAACATCTAACACACAACGCCATCTAGTCCCAAGCTAAGCAGAGCTTGTGTTATGGGTACTAGACTCTAGAGTCTAGACAACTAATATAACTACAATTAATACTTTTTTTTGGAAATACATACATATTATACATAGAAAACACCCAAACTCCGAAACAAATATTTGTAGATCACACAAACATTTGGACCAACCCAGGATTTGAACCCGAGACCTAAGCACAGCAGTCGCATTCACTACCACTGTGCCACCGAGACAGTCATGTTGTCCTGCGAAGTTGGCTTCCTTAGTTGCCTCCTTTGACACCAATAGAGGTGGTGTAACACTTTATCTTTAATCTACGTCAGTCCAGTCATCACGCAATTTTAATAAAAATGTGATATTTTAGAACATAATAAAGAGCTTGTAATTTTGGACCTTCGAGGATACCATACATATGCACAGAAAGAGATTGTACCAGGATGAACACAAAATTAATATGATATTAAATAACTGATCTTTTGATACAAAGTGAAAAGCCTGATTCGCTAAGCAAAATAAAAAAGTACACCTGTATTAATAAAATCAAAATTCAGTTATAACTCTTCATGATACACGTAGTATTCTTAGACTAAGCACTCTGTGAAATATTTTTAATCACTACTCAATGCATAGCAGATTATGTTTGGTTAGTATAGCAAACTGTTAGCGCAGTAACTGTAATATCAACATCTATGAGATTATCAGTTATAGTGCGCAACAAACTGTTTGCATAGAGAATTCTAAACCTTAATCGATAAAAGTTTTGCTAGTCTGGTTCACATGTATTAATTAAGTTGATTATTCGCGTGATGTTCGTAATTAAAAAGTTATGAAAAACGTATATTGTCACGCAAATACTAATTATGTGAAGCTAACAAGTGTCTTAGCGCGTTAAATTAGTAGTTCCAGAAAAGGTATTTGACATTTACTGAGTGACAATTCGCTGCTATGGGAAAAGAAACACGAGTAAATTAAAATGGTTTTAAAAATGAAATTTCGGGAGTTATATTAAAAAAGCTCTCCAAATTTAAGATCAATCTATACTAATATTATACATTCAAAGTAAATCTATCTTTCTGTTACGCTTCCACGGCTAAACCACTAAATCGATTTGGATTAATTACGGTTTACAAATAGATTGAACCTTGGAGAAGAACATAGGCTATTTTTTGTCGCGATAACCGACATATACGCGGATGGAGCTAGTGGAAAAGCTAGTATCTAGAAAAAATAATCAACGTATTAAACATCTGCTGCGAGCAGCACCTGGTTGCGAGAAGCCGAGGATCGAACAAAGTGGAATGGAATTGGAGAGCATGGACGGATGCATATAAATAGTCTTATCCGTAGACTGCGTAAGCAGATGATATGATTTAACATTTAAATAGCAAATATTTAACAACAATAACAATATAGGCTCCTTTTTTGGTCCGGGTAAACGAAAATGATCATCAGAAGGAAAGTCTTCTAGTTTGTCTAATTTATTGGAGTGATTGAACAATCTTATAAAGGCCGACTGATGTATTGATAGGTTGTATATAGAGAACTCAAATGTACACAAATATGTATATTTTTTTAACGTATTGTATTATTTTCATCGTTCATTAATGCACAAATACATACAATTTTAAATAGAACTAAGTGACAACCAGAGTGGGTAAATCTATATTTGTAACATCAAACAGTCTCTATCAGATGAAAATACGATTTATTTAAAAGCTTTGGACCTTTATTATTAATTCAACAATACTCCAAGGACCTTTATCAGACATTCCAACCTAATTTCATACGTAACAGTATGTTAACAAAGGATCCAAAGTAAATGTTTAAGGTAGGTAGCTAATTGGATTCTCGTAAAGCGATATACATGTACATACATACTGAATGAGAAACGAAACATCGATTTTGTGTAAACCATTTAGGTATGGTAATAGGCGAATGTTACGAGCGTATTTGTTTAATAAATATTTTTTTTAAAGGGTATTACAGGCATAAGGGACAAATGGGCAGGGACGGGTTACTGGATGGTGAGTGTCTACCATCGCTCATGGACACGAGAGTCAGAAGATCGAACACCCCAAATCCCCCCCAAGTCTAATCAAGCCGAGGAAAAGTTTGGGCTTTGGTATAAACAACCTTTAAATTCACTCATTCGGTGAAAAACAACTAAAGAATTGTTCAACGCCATGTATGTAAATTATAGAATAGTTTAATTAAGAATGTGATTTTTTTTACTGATTAATCAGGATAATGAAAAATTTCCAGTAAAATATACACGAATAATATTAAACAGGTTTCGGGCACACACAGGTAATATTTATATAAAGTTACGTAGCCTATTATAACATGCCCTGCTTATTCACTGATTACAAACTCAATGTTGTCGTAAAGAGAAGTGTTATTAATGATGATGAAATCAAAGTTGTTATTGGAAAAAAGGTAACCGCTCGCCTTAAAGAGAAAAGGAATATTCATTACCGTTATATACTGACATCATACTCGTAGTGCAACATGGGCCACCGAACCGAGGGGAGTAGCCGTAGCGTCTTTTTCCGATACAATAAAGTCAGTCATTTTTTCGGGGGGAAATCTTCACACATACACATTTTAAACTCACATACAAATAAAAAAGTGTGCCGTCACGGAACGCCTGGCAGATGTTCTGTTGATGACTGTTTATTATATTAATATTATTTAATATTGATTTTTATTAAATACAAAAATTCAAATTTTTTAAATTTATTTGGTATCGCGACAACTCAATTATTTTTATCAGTGACTTCGGTAAGGCGAAGCGGCTAGCGTCGCCACGTCAAAAATCAGGTTAACCCCTCGCCTATAGATGTTTCAATGCATCAAAACAATCGCCTGTCGCTACGAACTCACACAACAATTTAAACAAAACATTCAGGATTTCACGCACACTTAAATACATTCTGTTTCTGTGTCATGACAGTGTAACGTGTAGGCTCAGTTGGGCTCATCCTTTGACAGAAGGAAACGCCTGCCTGCATATGGCTACTCCCTACTATATTGCTCTATGACTGGCATTACTCCGAGATGAGCCTTTTAGATGTGTTATTGGTATCAATACCCATAAATATGTATTTACAAACTCTAAAGGCGCGTCTCCACCGAAATTTAACAAAACAAAAAAGGTTGACAGCTCAAAAGTTGCCAACTTTTGTTCGGTGGAGACTCGGTTTTACAGAAACTTTTATCACCAACACGTGTTGACTACACAAAAGTTGCCAACTTTTGTTAGGTGGAGGCTCGGCTTAAGAGACCATACTCACTTACGAAAATAAAAGTACTGCTGTCTAATTAGTATTTTCTCTACCCCGGCGAAACTAAATGAGAATTCCAGAGAAAACCTGTTATGCCATACATCCTCCTATTTTTAATTTAATATTTAATGGTACTTACATAATCTACCGAAGCTAAGAGAGAGACGTTTTCTTAATTTTTGCATTTTACTCATTGCGCCACCCCTTTTCTCTCTCATTGTCACGCCTGCGAACAAACAGAAACCAATATTAATGATATTGTAATTAATAAAGACACTGTGGCTTGACACCCTCTAGCGAAGAAAATCAATCGATCTCTTTGTGGTTTACCTTCAAGCTACTGTTTGTGGATGTTTGAAGTCAAGAACAACCAAGGTTAATGATTTAGTCGATAACACACTGAAGTGATGGATACGTTTGAGATATTTAACTATTACTAAAGGTCGTATGTCGACTTTCATTACATTTATAATGTTTGTCATGAGATTTTTAGTGATGGTAATACTGCGCAAATATATTATAATAGTCGAAGACAATAAACGTGACGGTTAGCGGTTAATCACACACGTTATAAGATGTAGTCACGTCAGCATTACAGTTTTCGACGTCAAACAACGGCACATGCGATAGCGTGTTCGCGTTCTAATTAAATTTCATCTATAAATTTTACATGTACACACAACAAGACAAGAAGATATGATATATTGTTGCTATCCGCACTCACTGTACAAATGTAGCTAGTATTAGAATGAGTAACATTTTAGACAATCTATCTTGACAGAATGGATTTCTATTCTCATACCACATCTCATACGTCACATCATTACCGTATGTAAATTAATCCCAACTCGATTTTCATGCTTCTATTTATTTGTTATTTACACTACGGTATACAACTAGAGACATGTGTAAATAATAAAATTAACAAAAAGCCGTACCCAAAGTGCCTACAGCACCATGCATTGGTACCATCTGTGACAATATGAAACAAGAAAAAGTTAAAAAAAACTAACCAGACTACGTAAAAACTTTTGTTTTTTTTTTTACAAATCTATTGACACCTTATTCATTTAAATCGGTTCAGTAGTTTAGGCGTTACGGAGGAACATACAAATAGAATAGACTGCGAAAACCCTGGCAAATGATAGCAAGCGCAAAGGAGATTAACCATACCCTAACTATTGATACTCTTTGTTCAGTTTTCGTGAATCGTGTTTCAGTGACATTTTCTTTTCGATGTATAATACAATTTTTTTACATAATTAATACATTTAGTACAAACATATTTCATTCGTCACAAATCACCAACACTCAGTTGGAATTATTGTCGTAAAAAGCTTTCACTTCACTCGTGTTTACAATCCTTTTATCGATCTTATTTATAGCTCTACTTCATTAGGTAGGTATCATTGCAGAGAAACTCGCAGAATTCATTTATATTGCGAAACGTATCATTTATGTCAGGTGATAATATTTTGCAAATGATTGTAAAATCAGCTACCATTTCATTTATATAGTAGAAGTACATATTTTCTAACTAAAATCATAAAATTAATCGCAATATTTTTCAAATGTAATTCACAACGACACATTAGGGAAACTTGGGGAAAATATCTGTGTACAGCAATAAATATTTTTTTATTTCTAGCAAAATATATCATTTCACCATGTACCATGGATGTCCACCAGTGGGCGCGCTATTGCTAAAATGGTAATGTCACATCTATTTTTTTTATGGAATAAGAGGACAAACGAGCAGACGTATCGCTTTATGGTAAGCGATTACCGCTGCCCATGGACACCCGCAACACCAGAGGCGTCACAAGTGCGTTGCCGGCTTTTGGGGGATGTGGGGGGTGAGGGAGATAGGAGAAGGGGTTTGGGCCTCCGGTATCCTCACTCACTCGGTGAAACACAGCGCAATCACTATTTCACAACGGTTTTCTATGAGGCCGTGGTATCACTCCGGTCGAGCCGGCTCATTCATGCCGAAGCGGGCTCTATTTGTAACGACATTGATAAGGTGCCAACATTGGGCGGCGCCTGTTCGAAATCATAAATAACAATATTGGCAACGTTGCGTTGAACTGTTTATCAACTAAAAATTTTCAGGTTTGGATTGAATCCGAAGCAGGAGAAAACATTCATGAGATATGAAGATCGACCAAAGTCCACAAGAACAGAGATGAGATAGATTTGAGTAATATTGCTAGTTCCAAAGTTGCTATTATGGATAAGTTTACTTATGTGCTCACTGGATAGGTAGGTTGAAATTAAGTGGATTGAACTAAACAAATGAGGTTTATTAAAATTAACTCGAGCTTGAATAAAAAAATCTAAGTGATAGTCAGCACGTGAAATTGCAGAATTATGTCTGACTTTGTCCAGTAGCTTGGCTCAATTCCCACAATCTAGTCTAAGGCAGCCGTAGTCACTAAACGCTATTAAAGAGATGAAGTAGATATTCGATCCAACTGCAGTGACCTATGAAGTGGATTGCTAGTAATTGCTACGCGAACATTTATCTCTGGCGTACAACAAAATTATATAATACTCATATATATTATGGATTTCCGATAAAAACACCTTCCATCTGAAGTTTAAACGTCAATGATGTCATTACTAGAAATACCATCGCCGGAATCAGTTCAGAATAAAATCACAATGGCACTGAGTATTTCTACATTGAGTTTCAACTTACCGAATACTTAGGTCAGTTTTATTCTGTTACTACAGCATTACAATGTGTTGAATAATGGTCTTATTTTCAGGTAATAAAGTTGAATATTGTATAACAAGTAGGATAAAATTTGACGCCAGTAAATAGCGCCGGGATGTACAAGCTGCTCAAACATAACCAGAGTGGACAAACATTTACGATGACTGCGCTATCTAATCTGGAAAACGTTTAGAAGAATATGTATAGCGTGGGTTTGACAAACATCACAGACATAATATAAAGTTACGTCACAAAGACATTTTTAGGCAGACACATGCAATAGCAAATGACAAAATGAAAATGGTTTGGATGATATAGTGTTCCTTTTCATTAATGGATAATAATCATAAACAAGCAATTAAAAAAACTACATACGGTTATGCAATTGGGAGTGTAAAAAGTTTTTGAATTATGTTTTGAAGAATTTACATAAGTAAGTCTTCTATAACTGACTTTTCGAATTCTTACTTTGCAAATTAAGCATTTTTTTAAAAGGTCTACGCAATGAAGATATTTTCAGACCATTCGTTTTCGTTTTATTTCACTATTACATTACACTCACATTAATCACACTAATATATAAAGGCGAAAGCTCAAAACAATACTAAACTAACCGAATATACCTAAATAACAGTACTTCAACATGCAACATCCTGGGAGCAGAAGTAGGCCAGGATCCGATAGTGGGCCCTGTTATGTCGAAAAACGACTATGACAGATAGAGTTGTCGGAAGTTCTACTTAGTTTCGTTATTGAGTATAAAAATATGACCATTCATTTCATGTTCCTCTATTAAAAATTAATACTACTACTATTGAACTAAATCAATATTTAAATGGAATGAAAACTGGAAAAACTGACTACTACTAGTACGTAAATAAAGTAAAGAAACTCAATTTGAGAAATTTCACATTTTGTTACAAATGTTATCCATGTATCGATATCGAATCAACAACCTAAGGTTATAACTCATAATCAACTATAGCACCCATTAGGTCTCAGATAACAAAAATTTTACGACCGCCACAGAGATGTGGCGTTCTTAAAGATATTCAGATCTACTCAGAATACAGATAAATTTTAATAAAGACAAGCGTTTGCCTGTTTATTTGCACATTGCTAATCATCGGTCACCAGCAAATACTACGAAAATTTTACCGTACACATATGCGTTTTAGTTTCAAACAACCAGCAAAAGTATGTGTTTTTAAATCATTTGGTGTGATGGCAATCGTAGTGCAATCGGTTGTTGTAAAAAACGGCAAAATAAAAAAAGAACCTTCTCTTAATGCAGCGCGGCGGGTGTGCATAAAAATTCATTGTCTTTATACCATTTACATCCGCGTACACCATACGAGATCCTGGCCCACAATTCTGAGAAGGACGATGTTAGAAATATAAAAACAAAATTGTATTCAAGCAAGACATGTTTGAAACGAACAAAATATTTCTATGAAAGAGACACATCTGCATTGCATTACAATACATGTGATAGACTCTTTGGTTACGTCAACCAAATGTCACTTTTTTCTGATTTTGCTTTTATTAAGTACGTAAACAAAATGTAGTAAGTTGACAACAGTTCCGCATGCCGGGACTGTCCAATGAACTCATTCCTGTCGCCCACGCCCTGATGTCCACGCCCGTCCGCATTACTCTGCGACAAATATTAAAATAGCCCCGCAGATAAACTTTATTTCTGTGAAACCGTGTTTCACACAGAAATAGTCCAAACTTATAGTTACAGGAAAATAATGATTAATCAAATCATTATCGTTTCAAGGAATTTATCTATAAGTCGTTATGTGATTGTCATATTATAGATGACGCGTTGTAAACAAGTGTTGACTATGATGACATCGAATTCTAATAAAAAAACATTCACTATCACTTAATTGCGATGAAGGACATGTGAATATAAATACGTATACATACATATAATAAGATAATATTGAACGTTGATGTCAAGCGTGGGTAGAGAACACCTACACGTAGACCGTGAAGTTTTATTTATATTTATAGTGTTGAACTGTTGACACACAAAACATTGATATCGCAACATTGGTAAATAGCACAGTCGGATGCCCGATAAGGCACATTGATACATATTCAATATTATTAAAAAATACAGGACTTATATCATCACCAACAATATGTTACCCTTATCGTGTTACCTGTGTGTAACATTTACCAGAAATATTGATACTATGTGATAACAGCTCAATGATTCTTAGTAGTTACATCAACGCTGTTATTTACATTATGTAAGACAAACATCATATTATATCAAATTATATGTACATATTCTACTTTCATTGAGAAAAATCATTAACAATATGTTGTGAACTATTTCAAAACAAGGTTCGATTGGCCTCGTTTTTCTCTCAAACTATATCCTAGACAAGTACGCTAAAAGTAACGAAATGTGAAAACAGAATATTTAAAGGGTTGGCGCTGTATGTCAGAACATATTTTACAGCAAACATGTACAAGGAAGGAAATAACGGGGAAGAAAAGCACAACAGACATTAAATTTTATCTAAACTAAACATTCTTATTTCCTCCTACAACAGAAAAGGATTCATACACTTCCTAAAAAAACATTGTTAGTAACTAGCATGCTTCGTCCAATCAAATGACGTGGGGTTTGAACGTCATTTGATTGTTTGAAGATCTTTATTGTTCAAACTCTGGATAGACATATTTACAAACAATTGTGACTAGTCCCACATTGCACATAGTGTGAGGGCCGTAAGAACTCTTCATTTGAAAAAGCAAATAACGTATATAAACTAGTTTCTTGATTTCAATTTGCGGTCTAAATAAAGAGGGAACGGGTGTGATAAAAGCTTGTGGATAGCTGCTAGGACACTAGCTAGGCCGTTATCGCTGGTCGAACGTGCGAAAGTCGTTCGTCGACCTTGCCGTGAGCGTCGCAGGTCGTATTGCCGAGCCCGACTGCGTGCCATTCCGCCTACTGAACACGAATACCCACCGCACACTCACCCATGCTATTTAACACAAACGATTTGAAAATATTTATGAATTAAAAAAATCTTAGCAGGTTTTAGCTAAAAGTATGTGTACAACAATAGAAAACTGCATAATGAAATTAATGAAGCTATATGCTTGCTGTTTATCATACCTATCGTTTAATGACGATGCGTCATGCACTCATGCAGGAACGAACTAGCTATTAACAACTTTGCAACGCAATACAAAATAATGAGTATCTCGCTTCATCGTAATCATTTCAGCATCAGGGCTATTTTTAGTTAAAACAAATATGTACCACAAATTATTGTAAGTGTATCAAAAGGTTGTGTGTATAAATGGTTAATGATTTCAATAACCGATATTAAACGCGAAACGTTCCTAATGTACAGTAATTTAAAAACATTACATGTAGACATTCCGTTTAGTTGCAAATTCTAACAACTCAATTACAATGGACGATCTGACATTTATTTACATAGCAAAAGGTGTTACATTACAGGTCTTTGAGCGCGGCGACCGAATCAAGAAATTCCGTAACGTAACGAAACTAAAAACTGACACCCGAAGCTCGCACGGATCAAGACGAGCTGCTCCGAACGACGAATCAACGAATCTGTCTGTCTATGTCAACAACCGGCCGCGCAGGCGTATTGAAATACGTCAAGGAAGATTCCTTGCCTTGGACACGAAGATTTGTTATGTCATATTAATGTATAAAATTATTCATGGTAACCATACACTACTGCATAAATAAAAAATAAATAAAAAAATATTATGGCATCACTACATAGTATAAAACAAAGTCGCTTTCTCTGTCCCTATGTCCCTTTGTGTGCTTAAATCTTTAAAACTACGCAACGGATTTTGATGTGAGTTTCTTTAATAGATAGAGTGATTCAAGAGGAAGGTTTTTATGTGTAATAAATGCATAATATAGTATGGAAACACTGTTAATTTTCGAGGTTTCTAATGTGATATAGCAAATAAACACATTTTTTGCGCTTAAATTGCAAACGCTGGTTGCACCCTACGAGATAGATCAAAATAATGTACTACAGTATTATACACCTTAAAAAGATCTACAAAAAAGTCCGCGATGGTATATGTCTATCTCTTAGGGATAACCCACAACAACCATTTTTATTCCTTTCTTTTTACGAGAAATAATGGCTTATTTACGAAGCGATTTTAAGCAATACAGAATGAATCCTTATACAATTAAGTAAATTAAATACATTGTGCATTTAATATAGATCAAAATGGCCCTTTACAGTATCTAAGTTAAATGAATATATTCGAAGATATACAGATTTAAAATGCACGAATCGTGTCGTCGGTGGGGGCATCTGAAATCCACCCGTGCGAAGCCGGGTCGGGTCGCTAGTAAGTTGATAAAAAAAGGTTTGCAATAGCTTAAGTCTCCGAGTGCCACACGTCTTTTTTTATTTTAATAAATACCATTTCGTGTTTTAAGGGTCAACTGAAAAGTTGTTTGGTTTTTCAAAAGGGTTAGTAGAAAATGCATTTATTTTCATATTTTAAACTGAATTTCCACATAGACAAATAGAACCCATTTGAATTAGACTTCACAATAAAAATTCTTGAAATTAAATACAGGTCGTCTCAAGTACCTACCTTTAATTTACCGAGTGCAAAGTGATGATACATTGATTTTTGAAATCGACGTAATTTAACATTGGTGTTTCAATGACTCATGGTTTAGTAACCCGGTTATAATTCCCATTCAATTACTATTGGACTTTGTTTATTTCTTTAACATTTAGTCATTGATCAGTCCGCGTCATCCGGAAAAATATTCAAACAAAAACATTAGCATACTTTGGGAATATTTATGTGTAAGAAAAGCCTCTCACCTCTATTTACCAGACCGAAGATTTTTTTTACCTACAAAAGATTTTATCATCATCATCATCTCACCGAAAAGACGTCCACAGCTGAACATAGGATTTCCCTACGGCTGTCCACATCTGGTCAAGTGCTGGTCGATTCAAAAAAGGATAAAATTTATTATCTACGTGTAGATTATTAAGAATGTTTATGAAGCTATTGGATAGCTTTTATCGCGGGCTTTGAGCGCGGCGACCGAATCAAGAAGTTCCGTAACGAAAATAAAACCTGACACCCGGAGCATCGCTCGGATCGAGACGAGCTGCTGCGAAAACTGTCTATCTCTGTCCAACAGTCTGGGTTTGAGAAAGTATATAGGTGAATAATAGATATCTATCATTTCTATATAATGCCACACTCACCGCATGGGCGTCCCGTAAGTATACATGTTCAAAGAAAAAAAAATACTGCATAAATAAAAAAAATAAAAAATATATAATTGTATAAGTTGATAAAAAAACATATATACGGTCGAATTGAGAAACCTCTCCTTTTTTTAAGTCGGTTAAAAATGCTATGCAATAGCTTTACCGCGGCAGTCCCCGAGTGCCACACGTATTTCTTTACACTCAATAACAATACAATAAAAAAATATTACTAATACAAATAATAATAAAGCTTTGTCTCATTAAACCTCCATTCGACAGGGTGATGTCCAGCTGTGGACTGATGGTGGCTGTTGATAATAATGATAATAGAATATGCCAAGGTAAAAATTTACCTATAAGTATCTCCAATCAATGAATCACACAAAAACTTTCATCATTTACCAATCTGATAACAACATAAGTTCTTACCCGTCTGTGAAATTTCGTACTTTTTCGACAAATAGTATAAACAAATATCACAACCAGTTCTTTTAAGATTCTGGTGGTTACTGACACACTAAACCAGACAGAAAAATTAGGTGAACATTAACCTTGGGCATTAGTTTATTTTACGTAAAAAAATATATGTGGGAACTATTAAATATTTATACAGTATTTCGTGCATCTACTGTTGAAGATTCAGACAATGATTGTATTGTTTTCTATCGTCGAAAACATTTTAGTGGATACAAACATGTATTCTCAACGAATGGAACAAAAATCTGCCGTTAAAAATGAGTGTATTTACAATGTAAATACATATGATTTGATCCCTAAGGAAACAGTAATAATAGAACAATGTAGACTATGTAGAGTGTAGACAATAGTAGTCGTTAATAAGGAGCAATATAAAAACAATTGTTATATTGTAATTTATTTTCTCTATTAGGGGCAAGGTGACAACCATACAATAAAGGGGCTCATAAAACCAAACGGCGCATTCATAGTAGAGAAACCATAACCACAAGATAAAAAAGTAATGAAGCTACGAAACAAATTCAGTGCGTTTCGTCACCTACGTATGTAGAATATTAATTGGTTCGATTTAATTTCTGATCGTGTTGCATGTGTTTGGGGGCCTCAAGCGATTGAAATCAAATGAAAGCATTTGATTTCAATCGCTTCAGCCGCTCTACCTGATAAGAATTGCTTACAGAAAATGATAATTTTTATGTACAACGTTTGCATGGTCAACGACCGCGGAATTATTTTCAAGGTACGTCATAACCAATATATATAACTAAGATTAGTATTGGATAAATTCCAGATCACGGGGGTTTTTGATCGTGTTTTTTTTTCACGACACAAGCCATCAAGGCCTAATTAACAATGATTGAGGTAGCAGGATAACACATACACAACAAAACAATATTCAAGTCACATGTACTCACTCATCATCAGTTTGTTCGTGAGGAAATACTTTGTAGAAATACTACCTACCTACTAATGAATTATAAATACTTAAAATACTCGATACACAATTGGATCTACAAGCTCAACATAAGAACTAGGATTAAACTACTATTCAAAGTTATTTTCACAAGCTTAATTAGGTAGTATAGTTTCGTTAAAGTAAAGTGATTACTAACTTTATCGCTAATACACAAGTTTGCTAATAGATTCACATCACATCAACAACTGTTAATTGTTCACTGCTGGACATAAGCTTCTTATTAGAAAGAAGAGAAATAGAATAAAATAATAGAAAAAATAAGCTAATAGATTTGAAATATGTATTGTATTATAATTTCTAACTGTAATGGACATTGAACATTCACTTTGAAGTATATACATGTTAAAAAGGTATATTTTGATATATACTCATGCATAAGGTATGAGCTTGTATATGAAAAACATGCTACACGTGTAAAGGATCTAAAAATGTCTTCACCTTAAACTTTCAACAGTCTCAGAGAGAACAGTTTTATATATAACAAAACAGTTCACAGTGCACACTCGGAGTGACCTCGAACCTGTGACCCTGCACACAATGCGAACGATTGTAATGTAAATGCAGATTTAAACCGTTGTACCATTCGTAGACTGGTACCAATTGTTATATGAGTTCGCACAGATCACAACGTAGCCCATTCCACGTGGAAAACTGACGGCGAATGAATTACTCGTCAATGAATACATCGTTATAGATGTTATCTCCACTGTAACAAAAAAACTGTTATGATATGTTTAACTATCACATAAGAATTACAGTTTTGACTTTGATAATGACAGTTTTTAATTCATCATCTCTGGTGTTCATCTCTGGTAGTAGGTAATTCCTATAAAAACGTTGCGCTACCTAGCGCAACTTTTTATAGGAATTACTTTTTAAGATTTACATTCCATAATTCAATTTTACGTTACCTACCCGTTTGTATTCTCATAGTCTTCAAAAGACTATTTCCCAAGACAGTAAAAACGGAACGTAGTGGTTTACATTAACAAAGACATAACCTAATAAAAAGAAAAACCTTAAAGCGAACTTTAACTAACTTGAACAAGATTTTGATAAACATGCTTGTATAATGAATATATTTTATAACCAGGACTGTCCAGGAGAACTAAAAGACAATAAGAAAGTATAATATTGTATGAACGTTATGTAAAATTTTGTAGAAATTAAAATAACTTTATCCAAACTATAATAAATTCCAACTAAAACTTGTTGTGTATTTCAGTTGAGTTAAAGGCAAATCTTCCGATAATCATATCACACTAATATTACAAAGGCGGAAGTTTGTGAGGGTTTATGTTTGTTAGTTCTTCACGCAAAAACTACAGGACAGATTTGGATGAAACTTTACAGTAACATGGCGTATACATCAGAATAACACATTTGCTATGCACACACACGCACACGCTACTATTTGCCGCGATAACCGACATACACGCGGGCGGAGCCGCGGGCAAACAGCTAGGGAATGCAATCTCGTTCTCGCGAGATCTCGGCCTTTTTTAGCGAGATTGATCTCAGCCGAAAAATGGGCGAGATCTCGCGAGTTTAACGAGATTGCATTCCCTACAGGGGGCCCCCTAGTTTTACTAATGGTTCTATATCCGTGTGGTCACTAATAAACCAGGAAGCATTGACTGTGTTCAAAGAACCTAGAAACAGAAAACTAACTACGAATTCGTTGGAGTTATTAATCAAAAAGGAAATGAATTTATACGAGTCCGGGGTTTAAAAGGCGTACTTTTACAGTTCGCGCAGCCTGAGATCTGTGGTTCCAACTAGCATGGATCCGAAAGGCCCTTCTCAGCGACTGGCTATCTGAACAGCAATATAAGAAGCCGTTTAGCAGACGATTCTTTGGCCAAATTGTGCTTCTTAAGGAGCTACTTTTAAAATAATTCGTAATAATGGCGTGTGCTGTGAACTGAAAAAGCCTTTGATTTGATTGGAATATTTTGTTAATAATTCTCTAATTTCTAATAGATCTGTGAGTAGGTATAGTTTTCTTTAGTTGATAATAATATCTCAGTTTAATAATCAACTCAACTTAGTTAATAAGTTTCATTTTAGTTTTTGACTTCTTGTTTTTTTGTTTTAAAAAATCTGTTTTATTATTAAAATACTTTTATTTAGTATTAGAAGAGAAAACCGGTTCTTTATATAATTTCTTATTTGATTAGATACTTCAAAGTTTACTACTTAAAAGTTTATTACAAAAATCATGTAAGATACGTCAAACAATGTTGAATACAAAAATGTTTTTTGAAAGAATTCGTAAAAATAAAAAATAAATAAAAAAGTTTTTTTAATTTAAACGGTTTTATCGAAAATAATGTACTAAAAGGTAAAAAATAAAAATAAATTGTCTGATAAAAAATTAAATCGTTGGGCGTAGCGTAAACTGAGTTGACTTGATGGAAACACGGGCCCAACGATTTTATTTTTTAACAGACAATTTATTTTTATTTTTTACCTTTTAGTACATTATTTTCGATAAAACCGTTTAAATTAAAAAAACTTTTTTATTTATTTTTTATTTTCAAGTTTTTAGTTTTTCGTAGTATTAGTAGTATCAGTAGTTCACTATGAAAAATTAATAAAACCTACGTTATCCGCCATTTTGTAGCGTCCGCCATCTTGTATTTCAATTTTTTATAGTATATTGTATTCTGCTTGTTGAGCCCTTTTATTTGATACCCATATTGATGGGATTGATAAAACCTACGTTATCCGCCATTTTGTATCGGCCGCAATCTTGGATTTCATTTTTTTATAGTATATTGTATTCTGCTTGTTGAGCCCTTTCATTTGATACCCATATTGATGGGATTAATAAAACATAAATTATCCGCCATTTTGTAGCGGCGGCCATCTTGAATTTATAATGATAATGAATAAACATAATTGTATTGTCACCAAAATCCAAAGTGTATACAAAATTTCAGATTAATCGGTTGACAGGAAGAGGGTGAAATTAGAATTACTTAATTTGACCCAAGAATAATAAATAAATAAAACAAACGGGGTGAGCTAAATAAAACCGTTTAATAACTGTTTATTTCATAATACCTATAATTCTCATTAGTTTTTTCCTATTCTTTTTCAAATATTGCGATTATTTGCAAGAATAAACTCACAAAATTGCCAATCTCGCGAGATCTCGCGGTATTGTTATTCCTAAACTCGCGAGATCTCGCCTGAGCCCCAATATAATAATATTTTGTTTTTTTTTCTTATGTATACAATAATCTCTTATTTTACAATATTGTATAATGAATTATATAACCTGAGTATGTTTGAATGATAATTCAGATTATCGTCATAACCATCATGACAACAAAATAAACTTATTTTAAACGTGAGGGATCTGAAGTACAAAATCTTTTGCTAAAATATAAACACATGTCTAAAACTTAAGATATATTACGCAGGTAAAAGCATCACCAGAGAGGCAAGAAAGCGAAACAACGTTCGCATTATCTGTTGTTAGTAGAGATAATTAATTACATATTAATTATGTACTACGCGAGCTAAATACAAGTTTAAACGTGTGAGTCTGGTTACCAAGGCCCGATTTCTTGAGCACATACCTACCATAACAGATTTGCGTACTACTATTATGATAAGATTAAAAAGATACGTAGCTTCACTTCGTTATCTAGTTGACGAAATTAATAATATCATGTAATTTATCACCTAAAAACGTCAAAAGTAAAGAACACACACTCATTAGAGGTTCAACAACTCAGAAGTTTCAGTAAACTTGTTTTATCAGATGAACAAAATGTATAAATAAACTGATTCTAAGAAATTCATTATCAGTTTTGTGATAATTGTAATTTGTAGACATATAATAGAATAATAGAAACCAAGAAACGAAAATACTTTTAATAAGAAGTGATTAGCTTTAAGTTTACATATTGACGACCCTGATATCTTAAATTAAATCCTAAAAAACCAAGAAAGTATATATTTAACATTTTGGCAGAGAGGCAGAGATCTCGCGAGTTTAACGAGATTGCATTCCCTACAGGGGGCCCCCTGTTTTTACTAATGGTCTATACGTCCGTGAGGTCACCAATAAACCAGAAAGCAGTAACTGTATTCAAAGAACCTAGAGACAGAAAACTAACTACGAATTCGTTGGAGTTATTAATCAAGAAGGAAGCGAATTTATACGAGTCCGGGGGGTCAAAATACGAACTTTTACAGTTAGCGGATGACAGCCTGAGATCTGTGGTTCCAACTAGCGTTGAATCCGAAATGATCTTCTGAGCGGCTGGTTATTTGAACAGCAATATAAGAAACCGTTTAGCAGACGATTCTTTGGACATAATTCGTAATAATGACGTGTGCTGTAAACTGAACAAGCCTTTCATTTGATTGGAATATTTTGTTAATTAATCTCTAATTTTAATAGATCTGTGAGTAGGTATAGTCTTCTTTAATTGATAATAATATCTCAGTTTAATAGTCAACTCAACTTAGTTAATGAGTTTCATTTTAGTTTTTGGCTTCTTGTTTTTTTGGTATAAAAAAACTGTTTTATTATTAAAAAAACTTTAGTCTGATATAAGAAGAGAATATTGGTTGTTTATTTCATTTTTTATTTAATTAGTTACGTCAAAGTTTACTAATTAAAAGTTTATTAAAATGATGCATAGATACGTCAAACAAAGTTGAATACAATAAAGTTTATTGAAAGAATTAGTTAAATTTTATGTATATTTCATAATACCTATACTTAATTCTCATTATTATTTTCCTATTTTTTTTTCAAATACTGTGATTATTTGCAAGAATTTCCTACTTCGCCAAGTGTCGTGGGTTCAAATCCCACATAGGACCACACTTTGTGTGATCTACAAATTGTTGTTCTGAGTCTGGGTGTTCTTTGTGTCCGTTTCATGTATGATTGTGATGTCCCCCGCGACACAAGATTTATTCCTAGTGCGGGAGTTGTCTTTCAAAAAAGAAAGAAAAGATTTAGAGCACAATACACAGCAGTCCCTTCCGTGCGGTATCTCGCATGCAGCATTAATTTAAACTGATTTCGTGACTAGAACAGATGCAAATACATGTAGTGCAATAGTTCCATTTCATTGTGAGTTGCCGGCAGTTCGTCGAGGCGTGGCCGAGTCGACACCGCTGTGTGCCCAACTGACCGTGTTCGGTACTGTCTCTACATCTCAGTATGGATATAAAGTGATTTCAAACTAAGAACGTCGTCCGTCCATCTTGTTTTCATTAAACAAAATGGCATACTTCACTTTCCGTCCATCTAAGTAGAATGTTGCGTCTAGTAAAACATTCTTTTTAACAGGGAACTTCACGCAATATAAAAATTCCAACAAAAAAGTCAAAGATAAAATTCCCGTTTAATATCTTGGATCTTTTTGAAGTTGGGCACGCGAAATAAAACAAAAGAAGACACTTAAATCCAATAATCGATCTTCCTTCACGAAGACTGAACGAATATTATACCCACAAGTCGGGAATACATAGTTTGGGCATGAACGCAGTGGAATCAATTCAATAATAGTCGTCATATCACAATGTTTCTGTAATGTAATAAGTCAGTGCTTTGTTGACAAATTTTCGGAAATATTTATAGAAAACTATCAATTTGAGTTTAACATTGGGATATGTTTGTAAGAGACGTTAACTGTACTTAAAGACGAAGCATTCAAGTTTTTATAACTTGTACGTCTTGAGAATTGCCTTTAATTGCGCCTAATAACTTCCTGGAATAACGTCAGCTCGTGTCACGGACGATGCCGCCATGTTGACCACGTCAGAGTGATAGCGCACTATCTGTTATGAGAATCACAATTATTAATTTACCGTTCCCATCATAGAACAGTTACTATTGAAATAAATTGGAGAGTTACTACCTTTTCTATGACTTCCACCTAGATACTCGTACAAGACGGTGTTGTGATCTAGATTTAGATTACTGTTGTCTCTATTTAAACTGTTGTAATGAAGAAAAAGTCAGTCTTCTAGTTGTCATCACTACACGGGAAATCTATTCAACAAATGGTAGTCTAAGTAAAGATATGGATTCTCAATAACATTTTGAAAATCATATGCAATATTGTCATTCCATTATTCATTTATGAATCAAGGAGCAGTTTAACACGATAATTTTAAGAACACAGATTTTGTTCTACTGAGAATAAGGATGAAATTCCAAATCCACATACATATTTATGTTACCGTCTTACCGACTTTCCAGGTCAGTTGTTATAGAACCCATAATATAGACAGATACATCATTTTTTGTTAAATCAATGAAACCGCGTCGGATGCGACGAGATGTTACAAGGTATTTTCTTCCAAGATATCAAAAATAAGTGTTTTATTATGTTGTTCACTTGGTCAAAAATTTAATATTTCTGATCTTATTACATACTACCATCATTTATTTATAGGGCAATAATACTGTCATCGTACTCTTAGCTAAAACATGAAAATAAATATGTCCTTATAAAATCATTTAGTATCATATGAAATTATTTCTTGTATTCAACTAAACTAGTCACGCATAATCAACAACGTTTAAATAAAACTAAAACAAAGGAATTTAACGGAAATCAAAGGTTAGTTTGAATTCTAAGAGGCCGTTTCAATTCAATGCGTTTTTAGTTTTTAGCATGTATCAACGTGTGTATACATATATGTGTGTAAGTTAATTTCGTTACGTATTACTCTGGGAAGGTCTTATTTAAATTACTCTGAGGTTTGTTTTGAATGTCTATACCTACCTACTCAATAACTGTGGAGTGAAGTGGCGAACAAAATACTATGGAAACGTTAACAATAAAACCATACCATATAAAACCATTTTTAACTTCTTTTAATTTAGTTTTGTAATTCCGCGGCAAACTTTCGAAGTACATAATAAGAAAATGCACTCTAATTAAATGTCATATAAATAATAACAAGGTAAACATTTACAAGAAACTGTCTTGACAGTTACTCTTGAGTAACTGAAATATACTCCAACAAATGTGTGCAACTCTGCATCATCTTGTTAACGGTCGACAACAAAAACTAGTCACGCCAGGAACTGTAATGCCGGCGCCTCACATTTGGTATATTGGCTACAAGTTACAGTCTTGGATCCAATACACCAATGTGTGGATCGGACTTGGACAGATATTATTCATAAACGGAACATTGCGTCCAATAGTCAATGTCAACCCGCAATGTGTCTGTTTTTTGTACACGATCAAAGGCGATGATCAGTCAAGGGGTAACGGAGGGCAATTTGGGCCCAACGACGCTTCTCAATGCACACATTAGTTAAATCAGTACGCTACGTGTTCTGTCGATGTGCACATTGGACGTGCGACATGTATCAGCACTTTAAAAGAAAAAATACATGCTGGTGAAAAATTTCCTAGCGACAAATGTTTGCCTGCTCGTACGATTGCTATAGAGGAAATGCATTATCAGCTAAGCGATCTTCTACTGAAGGGTAATGAAACTATTTTCTGGTAATCCGCCGCATGATAGAAAAACCAGAGTATTTAATACGAGATTATATCAGGTGCCCGAGTTGTGGTTGAAAATATCTTTGGAATTGTGTCATTAATTTTTAGAGTTTTTAAAGCCCCAGTGCTTTTACAGCTCGAACAAGCAAAAGTTATCACTTTGACTTGTATCTATTAATTTTTTTTTTAAAGAGGAGTAGAACTTCTAGTTGTATGTATTCTCCAGAAATAAATAAAGAACACAGTGAATTGAGTGAGCGTACTTTTAACCAACTTTCCAATGCTCTTGGCTAGTGTTTGCCAAAAGGTATTGCAGCGAATGTGCGGCCGCATACCTTGGATACAATAATTGGCCATTCAATTCGTAGCCAAGCTTGGACTGAAATCAAAATCCAATGTGAGGCCCAGGCGTAAGATAGCAGTCATTGGGAACAATAACTTTACTGTTTTCTGGCATTCGTTTGAAACGCATTAAAGCATAAAAATTTATTACTTCATTAGTAGATGCAAAGTTAGATACTTAATTATAAGTAGAGTACAGTAGTACCCAAAATAAATAAAATTTAAAATCATTCGGTGATATTATAAAGGTAATAAGTGAGTAGGTTCTATTGAACAGACTGCAGGTCAGGAGTTAATCGTTCTTTCATCTTCCCGGTCGTCGACCCGGGGCGCCGGCCGATCGCACCTGCGCTTGCGACTCACTACCGGATAAGGCGGATGCCTCAAGGTCGCAAGCTTTTAGCCTCTGACTCAGACTCTAGCAACTTTTATAGATCTCGTAGGACGAGTTTTGCTCACTTCCGGAGTGAATAAAGACGTTGGGTTAAAATAATCTACAGTCACTTCGGCGGCTTTATTTTGTTCTTTGAAATGATACTACAATAATGCTAAGTGTTTGCAAAAAAGAAAGTATACTTTCACGGATATTGGGACCAACTATACAAATAACCAGTAACAAGACACTGCATAATAATAAGAAGATGATTGCTACGTCCTCAATAAAGGGGAATGAAAAATAAAACAGTTATTCTAAAACACTATAAAGCAAATCAACTATTTTACATGGTTTACAAAATTTCATTTATTCACAGTAATATAACATGTACGATTTACAGTATTTATATTAAACTACTGCACTAAACACTGCACGCTCAGTTTAAATATAGGTTCGTATATGTACAGTAAATGCAGTTTGACACGTAATACTTGTAATCAGATAAACACGCCACGGGTGTTTGAATCACCACAAGTGCACTCGCCACATACATGCGTTACAGGGACTACTAAGATTGTTTTACAAGTTAGTGGACATGTTTTTAAACAAAAGAAATACAATCATGGTTATGTATTAAGGTTATAATCGAACTATAACAACTACATTCCTTCATAACACGTTAGTTTTATTCATTGTTTTGTTGTTTAACGATAACATAAGTTACAAAATATTTTTAAACTGCAGTCTAAACACTGAAACATTACCTTCGGAAATCGTAGGCAGCACGTTGACAAAGTTAACAATTCCGACGCCTGTTAGCTGACTCATTCACCAAAACTGATTTAAAACGAACACTCAAAAGTAGTAGTAGTTTACCTACTAACGGTGATTTTGCCGAAAACAAACAAACCGAAACAGTAACACACTTGACACTTTATCATGTAGCCTACATAGATAATAGTAGCGAAAATATGTTTGGCGTTTCAATTTTTTGCAAACATGTTGATGGACTTTCCCGGGAAGGAGAGGAAAGTGCAGAAAAAATTAGAAACTATTAAAGTGAACGACCACTGAGCACACTTTTTCCATAATAAGCGAGAGAAATGTTAAGATATCACATGAGAGCGACCTAGATCTTTGTAAATTGAAATCACGTCGGATGCGCGTACGCCGTGCTCACTGAACGAAGCGCCGGTGCTTACTGGCTGGCCAGACAGACAAGTCAAGCCAACGCCCGTTCACCAGTTCACCTACTCTTATCTTGCGATGACTGTGTATAAGTATAATAGTACATCGCTTACTTGTTCGGCGTTGCGCTAACTTGACTGGTTACTTATATTGCATTCTATGTAGTTATATGTTTCGAATGGTTTGCACCAGGGATGTTACGGATGAAATTTCGGTTTTGAATACACGTTTATTTAAATAATATTATATACTAATAGTACTATTATACTAATACTAGTTCTGGACATGATTATTTTCAGGCTATTTCAGATAGGTACATATCTATTAAATTTTGCAATATTGCATATTTAATGCGGTTATGTCAACGCTATACCATGTACCAAAGAAGTAAATAATAATAAATAATTTTAATAATAAATATTTTTTTGGACATCTAACACAACGCCATTTAGTCCCAAGCTAAGCAGAGCTTGTGTTATGGGTACTAGACAACTCATAGAAATACATATATACTTTTTTTTTTGTAAATACATACATATTATACATAGAAAACACCCAAACTCCGAAACAAATATTTGTAGATCATACAAACATTTGGTCCGACCCGGGAATCGAACCCAAGACCTCATGATCAGCAGTCGCACACGCCAACCGCGAGACCAACGAGGCAGTCATTTAAGTATTTACGAGTCTAATAGTTATTATAGAAAACGTGAAAAAATATACAAATCACTCACAATGAACCAATGAACACACAAACAATTTCAAAATTGTATATCGATTACGGTTTTAGATATACATATTTTTATTTCAGATATCCGAATTGCGGTTACGGAGCTTAATATCATTTTTGGTTTGCACTGCCTCGGTTATGTAAAGAAAAAGATATGAAAATGAGGTTTACAATAAACATTTCACCTCATTTTATTATATGGTCGTCATTAATCCGGTCAGCGATAAAAGTACGGGAATTTGTATAAAGATAAGGCGCCTGATAAAATTGATTATTTATTTTTATCAGAACTTTGTAGGCTCCTATTTAATTAGAAATTACGCAACTATTTTTTTTTTCAGAACTGGATTATTTTATAACAAATATTAGTTTTATTTAACTCATTTCACTTTGCAGAATCTTCTCAGCTATCATTAGTGCGCTGGTGACGAACTAAATACATAAAGCAAGTTAGGGACATAAACAATATTAGTTACAAAGGGGGGCATGAAAACATTACTGTTATATTTAACATGAGGTCAATAAATGATTAAACAGTTCCATCATTAAAGATCATTACCTATCACAAATCGCTCGTACGAGGTCACTAAGTCAACCGATCGATGGATTAAATGCTAATGCAAGACAATAAGGAAGACGCAAGTGTGATGTTAAACGGCAGTTTTGTTCATAATTGGCATCCAGTAATGTTCATAGGCATCATTACGATGACTAATGGTTTCGGAAGTGAAAGTTGTAGTGACAATAACATTTTCTAACATAGTTCCTAATATTGGAACGGAATGAAAAATGTGTCACCTGATGGTAGGTAATTACTACCACCAATAGACGACAACACGTTCTGGACTTGGAAGTCACCGTTTTAAAGTGGAAGACATACGCTCTCCAACGAAGCGGTTCGGTTCTTTCATCCTGTGCAAAGCAGTGAAAGCCTGGCACTCACTACCAGTTGTCGTGTTTTCACGCCACTATGATCCCGGGTCCTTTAAGCGGGGCGTGAAAAAGCATCTAAATAGGCCGCCATAATGTCGATTACCATGCTGTATTGTCCACATTCGCAATGAGGTAGTAGAGCCAAGCTGATTTTAGCACGGTTGGGCCGGCTCGACCGGGGTTGTACTACCCTCGCACATAAAGTCAACGTAATATGACAGCGTTCGTGCTGTCGTATTTCGTTGGTGAGTGCGAGACCGGAGGCCCAATGGTGCAAAAGCATCACTCGCCCGCCATGGTGTGGGTCACAATGCTGCATAGTTGCATTGTCTGCATTCGCAGTATGGTGACCACCACTCCTGGATTCTGCTTATGCTTTCCATCAGGCAGAGTAGAGTCATTTTGGCAGGGCCAAACATGAAAAAAAATGGTAAGCACCACTCTAGGATTCTACTCATGTTTTTTATCAGGCAGAGTAGGGTTATTTTGGCAGCTTTTAAATGTAAAAACAGATGTAGATGTGTTACCATTTGAACATGTAGCAAATGTGGAACTTGCATGTTACTAGAGCCACCAATCAAAAGTGTAAAGAGTCTTAAAATTGTAAAACAGAAGAGAAAGGTACTAAAGTGATTTATCTTTACGTAAGCCTGTTCAATAAAGTAAGAACTCTTTATTAGGTTATTTGGTGTAATGAGTCTGAAATTAGATCAGACCTACGAAGCTTCAAATTGAATTTATTACCAGGTTAAATTGACAAGAGATTGCTGATTGATTGACATTCGATAATAATGCGATAAGATTATTTTTTTAGCAGGTACATTATTTTTTTTTAGATAAGGGAATCGGCAAGTCAGTTTAAAAATAATCTAAAATTTTATAAAACAAATTGTTTATAAAATACGAAACTTAGAAACTTTATATTGTTGTTGAATAATCTCTATTCATAATATACTTAGTCTGGTCATAAATACTGTTACAATTAAAAATAAACAAAATATTACTTTTGGATTTGGAATCTGTTATTTTTATGCGATTGTTCATTGTGTTTTCTTGTTTTCGCGCCAATATATTGTAACATATTTTGTGATATTAAAACCGAGTGGGGTGATAAAGAGAACCGAATCGCTGTGATTGCATTACATAAAGTAGGTATGGAACCAAATACAATTTTTAAAATCCTCCATACGCTTGGTATTAGTCAAATGTAAAATGACAGCGTTCGTGCTGTCGTGTTTCGTTGGTGAGTGCGAGACCGGAGGCCCAAATAGTCTAGTCAACAAGTTCCATACTTGTTGACTAGACTAAAAGATGCAGAAGCATCACTAGGCCGCCATGGTGTGGGTCGCCATGCTGCATTGTCTGCATTCGCAATGAGTATGGTGACCACCACTCTTGGATTCTGCTTATGCTTTCCATCAGGCAGAGTAGAGTCATTATGGCGGGCCATACATAAAAAAAAAAAAAAAAAAAAATTTTTGTGTACCGGGCTATCGATGTGTACAATGAAACCTCCTCTGTTTTACAATTAAGCAATCTTTAACAAACAAAATGACCGTATTCATGCTGAAAGCTTTTAAAGAAGTTTCCCAATTAGTCAACAGAGTCCAACGTGGGCATTATCCGACTTCAGTGATGGTTTGGTGGGGTGTAAGTTATGAAGGAGTGACTGAGCCATATGAGGTATGAAAAGATCGGCACAAGTGTATCAAGATACTATTCTTGAGAAGGTAGTTAAGCTCCTTAACAACACCATATTCAATAATCAAGATTGGTCCTTTCAGCAAGACTCGGCGCCGGGTCATCATAAAGCTCCATCCACCCAATCTTGGTTAGAAACGAACGTTCCGGACTTCATCAGAGCTGAAGACTGGCCGTCGTCTAGTCCTGATCTTAATCCACTGGATTATGATTTATGGTCAGTTTTAGACAGTAAGGCTTGCTCTAAACGCCATGATAATTTGAAGTCTCTAAAACAATTCATACGATTGGCAGTGAAGAATTTTCCCATGGAAAAAGTGCGTGCTGCTATTGATAACTGGCCTCAAAGTTTAAAGTACTGTATAGGTGCTCCCACACAGCAGTTTTATAACGATATAAAACGTTATGTAACACGATAACATTTTTATAACATTTGCTACAACATGTTATATGTTGTTACATGATGTTGTACAACATTTTATAACTTTTGTTACAATATGTTAAAAAAATGTATCCAACATTCTCTAAGATTATATAACTGCTGTGTGGGAACACCTCATTGCAGCCAATGGAGACCACTTCGAATAAGCTTTATCTATTTTAAATGGTTTCATATTAATGCATTAAACTTGCACATTGTAATAGTAATAATGTTACGTACAATAAAAAATGTCGTTTTCCTTTTTAACAATATTTATGGCAAGACTAAGTATAGGTAAAGTTTATAATTATTTATCAGTATTCTAGATAATATATTATTCAAGCGCTAATTAGCGGTAAGCGTTAATTTTGACAAAGAACTATTACTTTTAATTAATCAATAGTCTACTGTAACATGATCACAATTATTTACAAAATGTTACTATTAACGATGGAAGTTGTTGAGATCCGCTGGTAATTACCACATGCACTGTGATAAACATAAATTGCTTAGCTGAAGGTACTGGAATCATATTCATTCAAATTCGTTTAGAATCAGTTACAGTTTCCAGTGACCAAATGTATTTATTGCGAGTTACTATAAAAACACTTAAGTCGTGTGAAAACCATGCTTCAGTACATACGGGCCGACTCGTAGGGATACCACAGAATAAGAGTAGATGGGGTAAAAAAATATGAACCTAAAAATTGACCGGCAAGATCATGTGGATCTTGCCGGTCAATTTTTAGGTTCATATTTTTTGACCTTTTCTTTACCTAAATCCGTTGGCAAAATTCGGTACTCACATTATGCATACTCACTTACCTCTAGTGCCTCCTCTAAATATCAGAGTTAATTTTAACAAGGGCGCTCAAAGGCCGGAAATGCACTTGTGACTCTCGAGTTACAAGTGTCAGTCTTGGACGGCGACAGTCACACGCCCCATCAGGTAAATCGTTTTGCCCATTTGTTTAATACACAAAAAAAACGCAAGAAGTGTGCCTCTGACACTTAAAGATTTCCGTCGACTACCCACAAAGATAAGTTTTAACGTGGGAGAGCTCGACCTGACTTGATACCACTGCCTCACAGAAAACCGGTGAAAAATAGCGCTTGCGTCGCGTTTCACCGAGTGAGTGAGGATACCGGAGGCCTATACCCTAACCCCTCCCCACTTCCCTTTCCCATTTCCGCAAGGCCGGCAACGCACTTGTGACGCCTCTGGTGTTGCGAGTGTCCATGGGCGGCAGTAATCGCCATCCATCCATCAGGTTATACGTCTGCTCGTTTGCCCGTATACCATAAAAAAACTACTAAATTCAATTGCGATTGCCGACTCATTCGATTAATTAAGGTAATAAACGCCTCTAATAGATACAGTGTCTTTAAATTTTTTTTAGGTAACCAATCAAGTAACAATTAGATATTACAACTTTTTCATAAAAGAACTAAGTTGTGGCCTGCGAGATTTGTTTTCTTATAACTTATTTATTTTAAGTTCAGGATTTGCTAGTTTATTGTTGCTAATATTGTCTTTTAAGGGTGCAAAAAGTACAGTAAAAAACCAGTAATAGTGTGAACGTTCAGTCTTTGCAAGGTATTCACAAAGCAGACACATCTTGAATAATAACATGTTCCCAAAACTGACGATGTACATCTTTCGTTCCGTTTCTGGCATTCACTATGAAGCATCGTTCTGCTCAATAAAACCCAACGGTCTCGTTTGCAAGTCCGTTCCGCAGATTGGTCACAGAAACTGCAACATGTTCCGAGCAAGGACGATCATTGCGAGACGTAGCTAGATTTTATCATAAGCAATTTATATGAAGTATGAATACATTGTTATCGTTGATGACTGTTTCATATAGTTGTTCAAATGTCATGTCACATAGAAGCAGCTTCAGATGACCTAATCTTCGAACAATATTTATGGTACAAGATAACTTGTATAAGCAATCTTGTTTTACACGTAGATAAAGAAAAAGAACAATATTTATCCATCCGTGAGCTTATCTTATCACAAAAAGCAGAGAATACTTACACTTGAGCTTTAAGAAATGGAAAAATAAAATTTCTTTACTTCCATTTTACGTTGTCTTCGTCCTTAACAGCATCGTAGACTTCCTCATAAAGTCTTGGAATACACTTAAAAATATTCTAAATTTCGAAATACCAGCCATTTATTTTAACAGTTTTGCTCGTTACTAATATGTACATAACTTTACATAAATTTTATCCATTTCTAATCACTCTTTATTTCAAAGAAACACATTTTTATTTATGCATCGAAATAGATATCTTAACGATACATGAAAAACTTAAGTACACGTATAAACAATTTGAACATGAATTCAGTTTATGAGTCTATAAAACGTATACTAGGTACTCACTTCTCTTCGAAGTACCGAAGTCATCTTCGTGGCCGTTGCACGTCCTGTCTTCATCGTATTCGTAAACCTTGAAACTTTCAAACGAATACAGCTTGCCGACTTTTCTTATCCGCCTATTCACAAAAATAGTCTTGATTCAAAATGTTATTAGCGGCAAATAATTGTTCAGCTCTACAAATTACTTTTCGATATTTTGTTGACGCACGAAAAACCCGTAAAACTAAGGATTTAGTCCCGCAAACGATGCACTGTTCTTATAAAACGAACTTTCGTCACGTCACTTAACCGATGGAAATGTTTACGATTACCTTGATAATTCTACTAAGATGGAAGTAAGCTTACGCACATCCCTATTGTCACAACAGAACAATGTGTTGTACGATGTTCTAAATCAAAACAGAGACGTTCGGAATTCAAATAAGTTATAAGTTTGCGATCTCGCGGACACAGAGAGCTCAGTAGGGCGGGAGCGCTCGTGAAGGCGACCGCGTGTCGTCTGCTGCCTGGGCTGCAGTGCCCCTGCCCGCCGCGCCGGCGCCCGGAACTGTGTCAGCAGACGCGGCGCCCAGAGCACCCCGGCCTTTCATGAATACACCTCTCTCTATGTTCGACGCATCAATACATTCGCTGCCGTAGTCGAGCCAAACTATAATTACAAAGTGAAATGAAATTGTTACAACCACAGGACAACTAGCGGACTTATAATTACTAAAACACATAATTATTAAAGAACTGCTTATAAATGTTGCTTGCAAAACCACATAGAACACTTATTGCTTTAACGCTAAATCGACGAAAACAATAATGGCACCAGTTACATCGATTAATTGCCAATAACCCGAGCTTGTTTTACTTCTTGTCGACTTTGCTGAAAATTTCTCGTTTGGTTGACTTCAGTGCTGACTCTATCTCTATTTTACTAAGATTCGGAAAATTTACGGATAGTCAATACAAAATAATTTATTATTAGTACTACTTCATAAATTATTATCATTGATATCAGTCAAATTACTGTTAGCTCCCATGATTTTCTATTTCCACTCCGGAGCATTTGCCCTGTGACCTTTTGCGACACGAAATCTACACACAGCAGTGAACGCGATGTCGCCCGGAGTTGCAACAGAACTGCGAGTGTAAGACCTGTAGTAATCGAAGCTCCTTTCTGCTAAAGTAGAGGTCGTGGGTTTGAGTTTGATTCACGAATTATTTGTGTGATGATAATATGTATGTATTTATACTGCCAGCCTAATTTAAGATCAGATTACCGTTTGTGAGCTGTCTCGTGGTGTTCTTATTTCAATTCAAAAGGTAAAAATCCATGAAAATTAAATAAAACCATACTAAAATACAACCTCTTACTTCCATGCGGAAATTCCATCGGATACCACCTCCTGGTGGCGTGTCGGACTCGAACCAACTAAAACCGCACGCCGTCTCGGGTAATAGAAGCGGGGGAACCAGATGCACTCTAGAAAGGAAAACCCTGAAACCCTGAAACCCCGAAACTACAAAACAATTTGACTTTTTATGTACCTTCACAAAACAAAAAGAAATGTTCAGCTGTTTGAAAATGAACAAACTTCAGTTCGGGTGAGGAAATCACTTTCAGTAAGAAAAAACATGATTAATGCGTGTTTTATACGATGGGGTATTTTAGAACAAACAGTGTTGGAAAATTAGCGAACTGGCCCCCGGGTGTATAAAACAAGCGTTAAGAATTTCCTCAAATAAAGTGTTATTTTATGTTTTTCAAGAAGATCAATACAACCCAAAGATAGCTATGACTGATCATGAATTTGGTCTGTTTTCTTAATCTTGGAAACAATTAATGCCCGCTCTTAAAAAAAGTAGAAGGACATTTTTCTGATTTGACATCTTAACTGCCCTGAACTATAGTGGATTTTAGTCAAAAGATTGAAAAAAAAAACTACTATAAAAGTTATTTTTCTCGTAATTTGTATAGTGGAACATCCCCTTTGTGTGAAGATCATGAGTGTTAAAGACTTTTTCCGTATGTCTTTACTAACTACGTTGTAGACGAAGACTTGACATAGTCCGTTGTAAATCCAATTAATACCTACTTAAGATATGTTAGTGACGCAAGTGTCATAAGCAAGATTTGAAAATTTGCCTGGTTGAAAGCATTACCAAAATCTAACAAATAGGAAACAAGATTTCTGTTCTCACAAATCAAAAGCCATATTTAGAAAGGTATTTACTCAGCTGAGAGGTTTACAAAGGTAATTAATGAGCTGAGATTTAGATAAAGCAAAGACAGAATACTATTTAGGGATGAAATCCTACTAAAGTTAAAATGTTCATTACCTGACCGGTAAGGAATGTCAATATTTTGATTTATTCGACAGTGTGAAAATTTCATTTTGTTTATTGGTAGTCAAATTGGTCAGTATGTAGTCCACCGAGAAGTCTATTGAACAATTATAAAATAGCAATGGTCTGCAATGCAAGGCCGCTTCGTGTAGCGTTCCAATCTCTATAAAACCTCCACTCACAATTGAATTGCGAATGCAAACAGCCCGACTCGTGGTCATAACCCTACAAAAATTACTTCACATACAATAACGCTGTCGTGAGCCTTAGCTAAAAGCAAGGAACAACATCGCTCGTGAGTTCATAGCCCGTAACACGTAAATACATATTTTCCCTGAGCGATAATAAAAAGTGGTTCCTATGTAGGTTTTAGTATATTTATTAACGTGTTTACATTATTACGGACATCTCCTTCGGGGGCTACAGCGTACATTAAATTATTCAGTAACCTTCAGAAAGTACTTTTCAAATTTAGTGCCTCCGCCGCGGCTTACATGTAAACATAAAAAGCAGCCAAGTGCGAGTCGGAGTCGCCCATGAAGGGTTCCGCTGCAGCAAGTATCATATATATATATATTTTTATATTGGTGTTGATTGAATGAAAGGTAAATTGCAGTTTACGATTTATGACGTATTAAAAAAAACTACTTACTAGATTTCGTTCAAACCAATTTTCGGTGGAAGTTTGCATGGTAATGTACATCATATTTTTTTTTTGATTTATCATGCTTATTTTAGAAGTTACAGGGTGGGACACACACATTTTACCACTTTGGAAGTGTCTCCAAACTATTCAGTTTAGAAATAAATGATTTTAGAAACCTCAATATCATTTTCGAAGACTTATGGGTACTATACATACCTACACGTATGGGTTTGATGAAAAAAAATTTTTGAGTTTCAGTTCTAACTATGGGGACCCCCAAAATTTATTGTTTTTTTTTTTTTTTTTGTGTGAAAATCTTAATGCGGTTCACATATACTTCTACACGATCATCTACTTACCAAGTTTCAACATTATACGTCTTATAGTTTCGGAAAAAAGTGGCTGTGACATACGGACGGACGGACGGACAGACGGACAGACGCACAGACAGACAGACGGACGGACAGACAGACATGACGAATCTATAAGGGTTCCGTTTTTTGCCTTTGGCACGGAACCCTAAAAATGATAAACTGAAATTGATGAAACTTTAATAGTCGTAAATAAATGTAAGAAAATGAAATAGTCGCAATAAAAAGTTGTTATTTACAGCTCTTTGTTATAAATACCCATAAAAAAGAAATGCGTTTAATCCAGAGATATTGCGAACTAAACTTGATAAGATATTGAAAAGCTTTTGAAAGGTACAGCCAGATTTGTTTCTTTTTGTCACAGCAGCAGTGTGAAGTACCTATGAAAACCAAATGTAATAAAAATAGTTACCTTATAGATTTGTCACTGTATTCGTAAGTTATTAACGTACATCAACTTGATCGAAAAAGTCTTTAAATCTATACTAATATTATAAACGCGAAAGTTTGTAAGTATGGATGGATGGATGTTTGTTACTCTTTCACCCAAAAAACTACTGAACGGATTTTAATGAAACTTTACAGTATATAGCTTATACATCAGAATAAAACATAGACTACTTTTTGCCGCGATAACCGACATATACTCGGGCGGAACCGCGGGCAACTAGTCTTATTTAAATCAACCAATTGACCATTACATGATCGTTTAACTGACGTCATTTAAAACTTTAATGAAAAAAATTGTGAACAAACTGGTTAACATAATTTTGATTTAATGTGTAAAGATTGAGTAGGAAAAATATTACTTAATATTTTTTTAAGTAAGAAAGGATCCTCTTACTGTCCTCTAATCTTATGGAGAGAAAAAACGTAAAAATTGCGAGGAAAATAGTCAAACAAGATTCATTACAAGCTTTTTATTAACTTGCAATCTTGCAACTCAATTTTGACGCAGATATCTTCAACCGATTTTGTTGAAATTTTGCAAGCATACGTATACAGCGTGTCAATACAATATTATAATGACATGGAGCTGATCTGACGCTGGAGCTGGATGGTGGCCATAGGAACTCTGTAAAGAAACGTCGCAACATCATCGAGTTTGGACTCGTTTGATTCGTCTCGAGGCATTCCAGTAAAAGCTTGTTTTTAAAAAGATATTTAATTTATTTATATTTTCCATTGGACTAAGATAGGTCAGTAACTCTTGACAGCACGAAGTCTGTCGGGGCAGCTACATTTATAATAAAAGAAACCCTAAGTAAATAACATTACATTTATAGTAGACATGCATATAAATATTAATAACAAGCTAGTTAACTTCATGCTCTCCAACACCGTCCGTGACGCACTTGTAACTTCTGTGAAACGTTATTGTGTGTAGTAAAGTACTGAGTGATTTCAGTGATTTGATCGCATAATGATACAGATGTCAGGAATCGCAAAACAGCTGCGTGTCTGGAGTGGCAATCATTAATACGAGTTATAAGTACCTTTAGTGACAAAATGAAAACATGAGAGCTATTAAACCAGAATTAATATAGTTCCGAACGGAGACTACTTAAAAATAAGAAGTGCAAATACTTGTTTAATATAGATGAAGATGTTACGATGATCTGGAAGCGTAGCCGTTAACACGTAGGGAAATCGTTTAAGATAAAAAAATATCTTCGGGAGAGTTGTTTGAAAAGGAGATTAGGTCGGTAATTGATAACACAATGGTAATATCTCCGTTAATATCGCTTACATGCACCTGTGAATCGTTTGCATCAGATAAGCCATTAGTTGATTGCTACGTCAGTACTTCAGTTTTATTTTATCGACTTATAGACGACATGACAGATGATGATGCATATCTTTTTTAAATCATAATCATAAATATTTTAAATAATAATTTTGAGAACATATTACTAATACCCTCGATAGATTTCATCATAATCATCAGTCTATCGCAGTCCACCGCTGGACATAGACCTCTCCAATTGCGCGCCACTTGGTTCGATCCTCGGCTTCTCGCATCCAGCTCCTGCCAGCCGTCTTGCGCAAATCATCACTCCACCTGGCCTGTGGACGTCCTATACTACTTTTGCCGAGACGCGGTCTCCACTCAAGAACCCGAATGGTTAGATGGGTCCATAGATTAGATATGATTTAATTTAAAAACCTGCCCAAAACTTACTGGCAGCACGATGTTTCTTGAAAATGTATTATTAGTCAAACAGAATACTAAGCGAAAGTCATGAGGACATACAGAAAAGTTTATCATAATATTCTGTATACCAGAATATACTGTAAGAATTTAGGTGAGATTGTTAATTATTATTGAAGACCATACTAACTTTTAAACTTTCGCGTTCCATGATATAATAACTATTACTTTTACGGGAATTAACGCGATCATTTAATTCCCGTAAAAGTTTATCGTACAGTTAGACTTATAAGCCAATTAAGTACATACGACAACGACAATAAACAAGGCAAGTAAAACTACACATATATCGTAACTTGAATAGTCACAAACATATATGTATGTATAATATCAACATATTACAATAGGAACACAGAAAGAAATACAGCATTGTATCAATATCGAAGGAAAGTTTTTGTCTAGTCGATTTCCGTTTAGTATGTAAGTATATGTTTATCCCACCAAAAACATTTTAATGTAAAATGTTGCCAAGACGACTGCATATGGCTTACCCTGTGAAAAAGATATCAGATCTCATGAAGAGCCAAGGTTCTGAATCTACACGCCCTAACTCAATCAACCCTAATTTCACAAACTCTACTGCTCAGTAAAAATGTATGGCTTCGCCGTTTCGCTACCATACCATCACGAAGGTAAAACGAATGATTTTTGTGTTTACAAATATCTACTTTCTGAAGTAATGTGTAATAAACAAAGTGTGTAAATACGAATATTTAGTTTCTGAAGTAACGAAACAGCCAAGTCATACATTTTTACTGAGATGTAGAGTTTGTGAAGTTAGGGTTGGTAGAGTTAGGGCGTGTTGATTCCGAATCTTGGCTCTACATTAGATCTGATATCTTTTTCACAGGGTAAGCCATATGCTTGTCTTGGCAACATTTTACATAAAAATGATTTTGGTGGGATTTCATTTCTTTTTTTAAGTTGCTTAAGGCAATTCCTTTTTTGTTTTTTTGGGGTGTATTTCTTGTACATCTTTTTTCTTCTTTCGAAAAAGTCCGTGTACCAAAAATAAAAAGTAAAAACTCTAGCATAAAAAAATGTGAAAGTCATGAAAACTTCCACCCCCCAAATTTGGGGGTTGGGGGCAAAAGTAATAGGTTTATGATTTTTTTTGTTGTTTGTATACTAAACTTGGATTACATACCAAATTTCAGCGTTCTAGCGGTTCAGGAAGTACCCTAACAGTTTTGATGATCATCAGTGTGTCAGTGACGAAATCGGTGTTTTTTAGGTATCAATAAAATCTAAAGTATTAGAGCTATGCAATTGAAATTTTGTATGTTTCTTTAGTCTATTGGTGAAATCATATCCTGAGAATTTGAACGATCTGGTATATTGGGAACCAAAGTTATGAGGGTTCAAAAACCAACGAAACACTTCGAGAAAAGGTAAGGAGTGCCCTTGCACTTTGCTTGGCTCGTCTTGGCGGGGGCACAACGGTGCCCCCAGATAAAACAATCCCGCAAATCGTAAAACCTAATAGCGTAGTAAATTCTTGTTAATTCTAGTGTTACCAGCCACTAGAACTATTACAGTTAGAAACTAACAAGCAATTTTGGGAATTGTATACTCTAAATCGTTATGATAGCTATACATTTTAATAAAGGACAGATAATAATGGAGAAATATACGCACAAACTTTATTAGCGGGTGCATTACCTCTGTATCTAGTGAGTCAAGCTCTTTTCATAGGTTATCGCGCTCACTGATCGACCTGTGACCTTTAGAAGTATTACAGGCTATCAACCTAAGAAATGTTATTTTGAACTGGGACAAACGCAATATTTACGCTACCCAGCAAATGTCGCCACTCGTGACATTAATAGTTAGATTTCTGGAATTAACAATGATAATGACGGTAGGTATTACAACTTTGTGTAACAGACTGTACTAAAATAATGCCGCGTCATCAGAATCAATCCATGCTAATATTACAAATTCGAAAGTAACTCTTTCCGTATGTCTGTTAGCTTTCACGAGTAAACCGCTCCATCGATTGTAATGAATTTTGATATGGGGATACCTTTATTCTTCAGGAAGGATTTAGGCTACTTTTTACCGCGATAACCGAAAACACGCGGGCGGAGCCGCGGGCAAAAACTAATCAATTCATTAGTAGTAACCATCTCTTAATTTACTTTTCAAATAAAGTTTAATTTTAAAAATATGGAATTAACTTTTAGCATACAGGCTATTTCTATCTTACCCTTCCTGTCTAAAGTACTTGAACGCCTTATCCACTCTCAACTGAGTAACTTCCTTTCCAAAAATTCCTTACTGAACCCCTTCCAATCAGGCTTTCGATCTGGTCACAGCACTACTTCTGCGCTGGTACACATTACAGATAGCATCAGGCTGGGTATGGATAGTGGAATGATCACAGTACTCACCTTGCTTGATTTTAGTAATGCTTTTAATACTGTAGATTTTGAAATTCTGCTTGGTATACTACGGTCTCTTAACATATCTCCAAGGACAATTGATTGGTTTCTTAGTTACCTGTCTGGTCGCCGGCAACGTATTTGCATTGAAGACTCGGTGTCCTCCTGGTGCAGTATTTCTGCTGGTGTACCGCAGGGTGGCGTTCTATCTCCTTTACTCTTCGCTGTTTTTATAAACTCAATCTCTAATCAATTAAGTTCCTTCTACCATCTTTATGCGGACGATTTACAAATATATACACAAGCTCCGATTTACTTGTTACCAGAGGCGTTCAACACTATTAATGCTGACCTGCGTCGCATTAGCGAATGGAGTCACAATTATGGACTCAAGGTAAATCCTGTTAAGACGCAGGTATGTGTTATTGGCAGTCCCAGGATGATCGCAAGAGTTAACTGTGCACAACTGCCCCAAATTCAATTTGGTGGCACCACTCTTGAGATCAGTTCTGGTGTCAAAGATTTAGGGATCTACATAGACAATACTTTATCTTGGGGTTCACAGATACAAGAGGTCAGTCGAAAGCTATTTGCTTCTGCCGGTTCTCTGCGAAGACTTCGCAATTTTCTTCCGATTGCGACTAGGGCTGCACTTGCACAAGCACTTCTACTTCCAATTCTCGACTATGCCGATGTCAGCTATCTGAATCTCACTGAAGCACAACTTGATAAGCTTGAGCGACTACAAAATCTCTGTATACGATTCATATTTGGCCTTCGTAAATATGATCACGTCTCTGAATTCCGTCAAATGCTCAAGTGGCTTCCGATTCGCTCTCGCCGGAATACTCATATCCTCATCTTTCTCTACAATATTTTGTTTAATCCCAGAGCCCCCTTCTACCTCAAAGAACGATTCAAGTTCCTTAATGACACGCATGAAAAATGTCTAAGGTCATCCGAGAATTTGAGACTGGAGATGCCTCTGCATTCCACAAAGTTTTACGACCAGTCATTCACTGTTGAAGCTGTACGCTTGTGGAATGCACTACCGATAAAAATCAGGAAAGCGCAGACAATAAACGAATTCAAGAAATTGGTTCATGAACATTATCATAATTAAAACAGGCACGAATTAAGGTATGATGTGGATTTATATATTTATTCATACGTGATTTAGTTATCTATATATGTATGTGTATCTATTAGTATGTATAAGTATGTGATATATATGTATGTGTATATATAAATATATGTTTTACGTTATATTTATTAGCAAATAATATAATTAATTAAAAACTCACTGCACCGTCAACTACCACTGTCTCTCCTACACATTTTGATCCATCCTAAGGTTGCCTGGAAGAGATTGCTTTTGGCAATAAGGCCGCCCTTTGTACACTACAACTCATATTTTATGTACTCTTGTAACTGTGTAATATTATGGTGTACAAATAAAGAGTTTTCTATCTATCTATCTATCTATCTATTTCTAGAATGCATGAAAATTAATATCTCCAAAGTTCATAATTTTTTGCACAAATAGATTGTTTTTTTTTCGATAATATTAATAACTTTACATCACACATCAAACCAACAGCCTCTGATAGTCCAGTGGACTATCAGAGGCTGTTGGACTAAGTCCCACTTGTGGACTAAGTCCACTGCTGGACACAGGCCTCTCCTTAGAAACAAGTTTTGTGTTCTTGTTTTCGGGTTTGTATAACTTATTGTAGAATAATTCGATTTCAATAATTCTTTTATTCGATAGTACACATACTTTATTTATGACTGAAGTTATTGTTCTCTCGCAGTTCAATAGAAAAACCAATAAGTGTTGTTTTCACTATTTTCCACGCAACTTTTACGTTGTTTCTTTCCATAAGAACCTTCCTTGCACTTTACCAAAAATATAAAATAAATAATTCACCGAATCGGTCCAGCGGTTGTCGAGTTTTGCGCTTAAGAAGACATTTGGCGATAGATATTTTAAACACTTTAAGCTTATCTCATAAGAAATTAAAAAAATACCTAAAGGTACTTGGGAAATAGATCAATGTTCCTTAATTCATTGAGTTAGGAGAAGTTGGCACAAATATTAACTACACACGATAATGGAAAGTTTGAGTGGATAGATTAAGGAAATGAAAGACAGTCCAGAAAATTCCTATTCTGTTACTGTACTGGTGTTTTAATTTTCATTTTAAATAAATCTTTATAACAATCTAGCTGACCCGGCGAACTTCGTACCGACATACCCAAGTTACCGAAAAACTTGTTTTAGTACTTATGTAGGGTTTCCACAGGTAGTGTACAGTCGCGAACTATCAAAATATAACCCTTCTGATTTCGTTATAATTTTCTTCTATACAAACCTTGTCTTGACAGTAAAAACACATTAAAAAAATTGAGTATGTAAGACCGCACGGCAGAAGTGAAAACTTCATTGGGAATCGCAATCTTATTACTTACCGATAATAACTATTAAATTAATAATGACAATTATTACGTATTAATTCAATATACTAAATACAAAACACAACAGCAGGCGTATCTTTCTCGCTCTGGTACACTCGGCGGAAAAGAAGTTTTTACTTCAAAAACATCAAATTTGGTGCAGACGATCGGAAGTTATGCGCGCAGCACGTACAGACATTTCGGTGATTCATATTTATTTATAGATAGAAGACAGATCAAAATTAACATTAAATTAGGTAGTTATATAATTCCGGTAAATATTAAGTAAAATAAATGTTTATATTTTAATAATTTAATGAACATTTTGTATAAATAAATTATAATTACATTTCATCCACAAAGCCTTACAAAAAACATTTAATTAAGTAATAAAAGCAAAAAGAACTGCGAAGCGGAAATAATATTAAAAAATAATTAATTTAATAATTTTTATTTTTTAAGCACCGAGAATAATATATTAAATAAATTTTTTATAATTGTTGAAAACAAAACAAGTAAAATTTTAACAAAATAAAAGCCGACTTCAAGGTTCGACTCGATTTATCTTGGATGACATCATCAGATCTTAGTGTCCTTATCATTGGTACCAGCGTTGGGATATCTCCTTTCCATTAAAAAAGAATCATCAAAATCGGTTTATAAACGAGGAAGTTATCCCCGAACACACATAAAAAATAATGAAAAATATACGGTCGAATTGAGAAACCTCCTCCTTTTTTTGAAGTCGGTTAAAAAGAAACCTTACACAGGAGGCAGCAGGAACTTAAAAACCTTCTTAGTACATTATAGCACTAATCCGGATCATCCAACATTTTAGTATTAATATCATCGTCAGCCTTTCGCCGTCCACTGCCGATCGAAGATATCGAAAAATCTAATGAAATATTTTACTTTTGAAGAGTTTTCGTCGATGATTTCAACTAACGACGTCAAAAACAAAGAAGAACTACTAATTTCACATAACGCTAATATTGCCCACCATTTCCCTCGACACTTCCTCACTCATTTTACGTTGTTACGTAATCAATGCGAACACAAAATCATCAGCATCATAAACAGCCTCTTATAATCAACTGCTGGATAAAGGTCTCTGCTTAGGAAATAAGTTTAGGGCATGGGGGTTAGGGTTGGTATAGTTTAACGGTCCGGGTGGTTCCCGGATCCCTCCTGTCTCAGGCGCAGAGTGGCACACCGTGTGGTTTTAGTCTGCCCCATTCCGACACACCGCCCCACCGCAAACCCCGGTGGGGTGACGGTCCGGGGGCGTTTCCACACGTTAAAAAATGGTACCTATAGAGTTTGTTTCATGTTTTCCTTTTCTTTGCAATGCTGTTGCTGTGTATGCAGCATTTAGACAACAAGATAATTAGGGTTCGTGACACTCGGTTCTCTTAACCCGTCACCACACAGGAAACAATTGCTATACGGATGCACGGTTAACAAATTCAACGAACAAAAAATGCTCTCTAAAGTATGCAATTTCAACAGTTGGAAACTTGTATCCTTTGTGCTGTACAAGTTTGGCGAGTGCGGCAGCAACTGGTGCACAGCATGACAGGTGTCAAGAAACCGCAATCAAATCAAATGAGGGGTCGAGACTTCAATTGTGCTAAGTCGTCAGTCCAGTTCTTATATACAAACTATAGTAGGTAGTATAGTATGGCAATTGCTACCAGTACCAGTATAAGAACGAGTATACCTGTTTTTTAAAACAGCTGTTACATGTGGGATTAGAGCGTGGAAAATGTAAACATACATTACAGTAACACACTTTGTGTAATTGCGAACTTAGTTATGCTTGCGTTTAAAACTATTACAATACATATAGGTTTCTTTGTAAATTTTCTAAAAATGGATCCTAGCGAGATTGATTTATCGCTCCAAAAACCCTCTGCATACTTACTAAACAAAAAATCATTGAAGCCGTTTCCGAGACTCAGATTATAAATACCTACACAAGAATTGTTCTTTTAAAGGTATTACATTATGTAATATTGATGGTCCGATGACCTGGTGAAGGTCGCGGGAAGTCATTGGATGAGGGCAGCATAGGACCGGTTGTTGTGCAGAGCGTTGAATTGAAGCAGGTCTATGTTCAGTAAGGGACGTCTTTTGGCTAAGATGATGATGTTAATATTGTGTTTTCTAAGGTTTCATTGATGACTTGATGTAGATACTCGTATGGCACTAATGAGACTAATCCCGCCCACACGCCCACCACTGTAACTCCTGTACACCAGGATCAACAACGGTGAGCCACGAACACACCGAGTTATGACACTCGGGAAGTCCCAGGAAAAATTAAACTGTCTTGGAACCCGCAACGAAATTAATCAGAAGAAGACTGGACTGGAGTTGGAAATACACACACCAAAAGTGTCTAGGGATCAAGCATTTTTATGCGGATTTCTTGAGATTGAGATGTGGCTTTGGCCCTGGCCTGCTCAGTCGCCAGACTTGAACCCGATTGAGCATGCATGGGATATGCTACAGAGAAGAGCTCTGCCGAATATGGAGGGTATCCAGTCGCAAGAAGACCTTTTTTTGTTGTTGCAACGAACATGGGCGGCCATTCCACAGCGTGATTTGGATGAACTCATTTTGAGTATGCCAAACCGATTCTTGTGTTGTTAGTGTTCGCGGTAGGAACACGGATTATTAATTGTTTAAGTTACCTAATAAAATTTTAAAGAAAACTGTTATTTCAGTCTTTTTTTCGAACTTTAATGTTAGTGGTTCAAATGTGAAAAATCCCTTTACTAGGAAAATGGCAAATTTCTTTATTAATGCAAAGGTGACTTGGTTTATCGTTACTGTGACAAACGAAAATACTTTATTTGATGAATCCTTAAAGAAAATTTTAATTAATATCAATCAGGAGAAAAGTTATTGCAAAAATATATGTTGATCCCTAGACACATATGTTGATCCCTAGACACTTTTGATGTGTGTATAATAAGTCCACTTCCCTCCTTGGCAAAGCGAGAGACAAAATGAAGTCAAAATAGGCAGACGCCTTTTTCAAACCGGGAAGCACCACGGATAAAATATTATGGGTCCTAAGTGAACTATTTTCGATTTCGATAGTATGTATGGCAGAATCGCTTAAACGCACGGAAATTCACCGCAGTTGACACAAGATCCCATAATATACTACCCCAGACGTAATTTGTAAGCTATTTAGCATCATGTTACGTTCATTGTACCAAAGACTACATTCCCAGAGGATATGATGAGCCGACTGTTCACAGCTAGAATCAGGTGTTGAGCATTGACACAATGGTGAATCGACTAATTTAAATGAGTATAGTTTGCTCTTAAAGTTACCGTGGCCTGATCCACCTCGAGCCATGTCCTTGACAACCGTTCGCGAACAGATGGAAAGAACTGGTAGAGGTGGCGCCCCTTAGATGATTCGTCCCATCGTTGCTGCCATTCATCCAAGAGGTCGTTATAGACATTGGATTGCTGTTGAAACAATCTTATGATTTTACCGCGGTCTCGTATACCCAAAAAATCGCATTCCATGTTTTGTAGTGTGTAATAATACATGGCTGCACGTCTTTGCACCTCGAGATCGACCGGAAGAACACCTGCCAACACCGGTAAAGCCTCAGTGCTAACCGTCCTATATGCCTTGCACAAGAAAATCAATGCAGGTCGTTGGCCTTGTAACAGTTTGCGACGGACAGTACCTACAGTCGCCCTATCTGCCCATACAGGAGCACCACAGCAAATAGAACCTAAATAAGTAGCTCCATATATGATCTTTAGTGTATGAAATGACGGACCCCATGTCGCAGTTGATATCCTCGTCAGTGCAAAGAAACTCTTTTTTGCCTTTTCATTAACTGTTCTAATATGTTCAATGAATGAAAAATTTCTTTCTAAAACCAATCCTAAATATCAAACCGAGGTTTTATTTTTAATAGTAACATTTTCAAATTTAATACACGGCGGTAATTTGAGGTTACCTTTCAGAAGTAACTGGAAGGTTTTGTTTGGTGCAAAAGTGAACCGATTACGTACACCCCACCGAGATATTAAGTCCAAACATTCACTGGCCAGCCTCTCAAGCCCCGCTCTAGTATCCGACTCTATCAATAACAAACCGTCGTCCGCGTACGCGTTCAGGGTACATCCGGACGGCACAGGCATTGCCAGAAAATCGTCGAAGCCTATGTTCCACAAGTATGGACCTAGCACTGACCCTTGAGGACACCCCATCGTAAGCGCCTTCGACACAGAATGATGCCCAAGTCTCAATTTAGTAGTACCTTTTAAGAAGTACGAGGAGTTAAGGGAATAAATATTTTTAAAGCAACCTCTTAATTTTAATTTTAGCAATAGCATGGGCCACCCACCACGCATTGTCAAAGGCGCCAGATATATCTAAGAAGATGCCTAAAACGTATTGAAAACTTGACTCGGTGACAGTTTTCCTTACAGATATAACCGCATCAGTTGTCGATTTTTCCAACGTAAACCCGAATTGTCTATCATGAAATTTAACTCCACCCGGTAGAAGTCGTGGTACTACAAGACGCTCTAAAAGCTTTCCTAGCGATGGTAACAATGTTATGGGTCGATAGGATTTGGAATCGTCCGGCAGCTTGTCGCCGCTTTTTGGTATTATACGAATATTACCGCACCGCCAAACACTAGGAAATACTCCTTCCGCAATGCAACGTTTAAAAACTGTTTAAACCGTATCACCCGAAAGTTTACAAGCTTCTTTTATCATTTTGTTTGATATTTTATCGTCACCTAAAGCCTTATTTAGTGGCAATGACCTAACAATACTGAGGAATTCGTCTGAAGATGGCAAGTCAGACATTGGAGACAATGGTGGTTCAATAGCCCACTGCCTAATTTGTCGGTGATAATCCGTGTCGTCCTCCGGCCGATCGGCAGGCACAAGTGATTCTAAAAGATGTTCTGTGGTTTGTTCTACTCCTGTAGTATAACTATTATTAATTTTGATGTTCTGTATGTATGCAAGGTCGATTTATCTATTTGCTTTAAATTCATGATACAAAGGTGACCAGGGTCCCTCTCTATCGAGTTTATCAACAATTTTACGTATTAAATTTCCCTTTGATTTCTCCACAGCAGCTCTATAATGAGACCTGGCAACTCTAAGAGCAATAAGAGCATTATTGTAAATATCTCCTGTTACGTTACGCTTTTTAATGTCATTTAGTTTTTTACGAGCTTTCCGAAAGATTCTACGTAATTCGACTAATTAATAATTCCACCAATCACATCTACGAGTGTTAGTGATTGATCCACGGCCGATACAAACATCAGCAAAATATGTGAAAGTATCTGATAATATGTTTGCGCTTTCCTCAGCTGATAGACCACTGCGACTGAAGTCTTTGGCATGTACTGCAAAGAGTGAACCAAATAAAGCCCAATTTGCCCCTTTAGTTTTATATCTAAAATTGTAAGGAGTTCTTTGTGGATATTGTGCAACCATTGGTATGAATTCGTACACGATTAAGCGGTGGTCACTACAGGATGCGTCCGGTAGGACACGCCATCCAGATATCGAGACGTCGCCGCGCGTAAGCGTCACGTCAATAGAAGACTCACCCATTGGGCGGCAAAAAGTTGGTGGTGCATCAGGGGTATTGTGGATAGTAAGATTCATTTCCGCAATAAAATCTTCAACCGCACAGCGCCGAGCCATGTCAGTTGCACGCAATTTGCCATACCATACAGTAGAAGAAGCATTGACATCAGTGCCAATGATAATTTTGTGTCCTATGAGGGACCGCAAAACGAAACGTTAATGATGTAGATGAGGATCAATAGGATGTGAAAATTTAAAATACCAGCTCACTAAGTAAACCCTACAGGTAGAGGATGAGATCTCAGCAACGGCGCAGTGGGACGTCATAAGGTTACGCAAAAACGTTATCGTAAAATTAGAACTTGCAACATATATCCCAGCCCGCGACCGGCTATCTAGTTGTACTACATTATTCCGCAATTGAGCGCTCTGATATTGCTCTTGTATAAGGACAATGTCTAACTTTTGTTCCAAAACTAAGCGATCTAATTCTGACGTGGCTTTTTTATACTTATGAAGATTTAACTGGCCTATTGAGATATTATCCATTTTTATTAAAAAGGTACTATAACTACTACTGTATAAGCTATTCAGTAATTAGTATTTAGGATAAGCTGCTCTAATTTAAGCTTATATGTGGAGCAGTCTTGTGATCCACATCGATGGTCACATGGTTTTTTATGCCGGCTGCATTGTGCGCATTTCGGTTTAAAATCTGGTGTGTCCCTATCCGGGCAAGCCTTTGTATCGGGGCTGGCCGCGCAATTAGCACAGGTAGGAGTTTTAATAGTGCAAAACTTTTGAACATGACCGAATTGTTAACAGTTTAAGCAACGAACTACTTCTAAGTCGTCTATAAACCTACATGTGGCCCAGTCTATATATAATTTATCTTTTGTGCTGGCTAAGTGTTTCCTAACCTCTGTCTCTAATTCTAAGCCTATCCATTGACGTCCGTTTTCCAGTTTACGATGCCTGACAATTTTGGTTGTTTTTAAAAAGTCGCTTTCGCTTAATTTTAATTCGTCCTTGTTATTCTGATGATATAAAGCTGTTAGGAAGGTACGATCCTCCATAGAACCGGGCACGTCTTTTACAATTATACGGGGCCTTCGGCCTTTCGGCTTTTCTAAGCGTAAGCCTACAGATTTGATTGCGTTTACTGATTCTAGTTTTTTAAGCTGTCTTTCATTTGCGACCCGCAACACGACGCCTGCGGTTTTTTTGACGCCTACAATTTGAAAACCTTCGTCGCTAGGTTTAATAGCCTTCATGAGAGCTTATTTTGTAGCTGACGAATTTTAACAAAAACCGATTTCAAGGTTCGATTCTCTCAGATCGCAGTATCCTTATCATGGTACCACCGTTAGGATATCTCCTTCCCATTAAAAAAAGAATCATCAAAATCGGTTCATAAACGACGAAGACAAAAAAAATATATGGTAGAATTGAGAACCTCCTCCTTTTTAGAAGTCGGTTAAAAAGTATTTTCAATATCTTTTTCTGAAACCTACCAGTAAATCGGTAGTCATTGCGGGAATAGTTTTAGCTGTTAAAGTACGTCGGCTTGTCTGTTTTATCACAAATTGTTTTGACAGTCTTTGCTTGTTTTTTTGAATATTTCACTCGCAAGCGTGCGTAAGGACTATAATTCGGGTGCCAAGAATCATGGTTTTCGTATCAAGGAGTCTGTTTTATCAGTAGGATGACATACTACAATGATGAATGAACGTAAGTAGTAAATGCTTACTACTTAAATAATTTAAATTAAAATTTAAACTTATTACTTTTAATTTAATTATATATATTAATTATAATTATATATTATATATAATTATATTAAATATACAATTATATATATTTATTAATTATATATATATATATATTTAATTTAAAAAAAAAACTAATTAACTTAAAACATTTTTGTCAGGCACTTCCAATAAACCAGACACAGTCGTGTCTGATTTATGGTATAACTTGATCGAAGACTAGAGCTATATTGTATAACACATCTTAAATTTAGCCGTGAAACTTCCTCTTGTATGCTAATGCGAATGTTAAAAGTCGATCATCAATTTCAAGTGGAGATCGATATGTGTCATGAATAGAAACGCGAGACGTAAAACGCCGACCTTGACCTTGATACTGCTTAAGAAGTATTTTTTAGTAATCGGTTTATAAAAAAGGAGGAAAATAAAATATCACATTTCTAATATAGCAATACAGACAAGATATAAATAAACCCAGGTAGGTGTAATAGCGCAGATAGCGCTCGTACAACCTGAAAGTGAATTTTCTTGTAAAGCTGTATTTCAACCGTGGATTTGGACAGTAAGGGTCAGCCCCCCTAGCCAAGTTGCAAGCGTTCTTCTTTCTGCAATCGTTAACGCCTAAATTCTCGTGTGTCATTGGCTAATCTTAGACAAAGTATTAGTCAATGACACACGAGAATTTAGGTGTTAACGATTGCAGAACTAAGAACGTTTGCAACTTGGCTAGGGGGGCAGGTTAAAATATGCATCGGCATAAACACGATATAGTGAGCGACAGGATTACGAAAACGGGTAATGTAAGAAGACCTAAAATAACTGTCGGTTACGACAAGTACCCATTTACATTAATTCTTCATTTAAATTGTTAACAACCTATAATATGCAGATTTCTTCATTTTATTATTATAGTGGCATGTCATTGAAGAGGTCTAAGTCCAGCAGTGGACTTCGATAGGTGATGGTGATGATGATTATTTCTCCAATGGATTATGCAAATATAATGCACGAAACTTTAATGATTTATCATTAAGTAAAGAAACCAGTAAAATTATGTTCTAGGAATTGTTTAGGTTACCTTTACATTGCCAAACCATTTATATAAAAATACTCGTATATTTGTATATTATGAGAAAGAAACATTTCTTTTGTTTAAAGTATTCTGTATTCTGTATATTCTTTCGAAAGTACAGAACCTTTTGATGAGTTAGAATGCCAATAGATCAATATACCGAAGATAGTCAAATAAAAAATAACAACATTCTCGATGGACATTTTAACAATTGTTTACCTAACTTTGTGTTAAAAATTTTCATGTTTTGTATATTTTAGACTAATATCTAATTAGAATTTTTAGTACATATTTACTCTCTTTTCATGTAAATGGTTTATATTGACTCAAAAAAAATTTGAAATATCACATGGCTTGACTTTTTTATACAAAGCAAATAAGTACTGTGATTAGGGTTGCCAGAATTTTTTTTTAACCTATAAAGGACAAATGCTGAAATGGGCAACAAAATACGGGATTTCAGGTTTTTACCCGGGACAAATAAAAAACAAATTTATTTAGTAAGACTTATCGTTTTTAGGGTTCCGTACCCCAAGGGTAAAATGGGACCATATTAGAGTTATCACACTTCACACTTAATATTATAAAGGTAAAAGTAAGTTTGTTTGTTACACTTCCACGCGAAAACTACTTAACCGAGCATCATGTAACTTTGTACACATATTCTTGGAGGTATTAGAATTACAAGTAATATATATAGGATACTTTTTATGAAATGCGAGCGAAGCCGTGGGCGAAAGCTGGTATTATTATAATTTTATGAAACAAAAAGAGACAAATAGTATAGGGAGGGGGTGCATTAGGCAGGCGTTCGGCGCGGCCGCGGCAACCGACAAATCACCAGTCACCACTCACTAGTGACACTCTGACAACAGAACAATTTAACACACTCTGACCCTGTCGACTAGACGCTCGCGTTGAATGCGTGCCTCAGTACATGTTCGACATAGATCGACCGATTTTAGAGATACGACAAAAATACGGGACAAAGGCAGTCCCAGACAGACATCTTAAACTATGTCTAAAATACGGGATGTCCCGGGAAATACGGAACGTCTGGCAACGCTAACCGTGATGCATGTTGGATCAGGATCACATGAATTATATGAGTTTAGCTCACATGATAAGCTCTAAATGATAATATTTGAACAATCATTAGAAATATTGTCATCTTCATTATCACGGTATTGTGATATTTTTTTTCATTTTTTTTTTTCATAAATTCTACTAATATTATAAATGCGAAAGTTTGTAATTTACAAAACAGCTGAACCGATTTACACGAGAATTGATCTTGAACGTAACCAATGATATTAGGACATTTATTTTTTATATTTTTTGGTTAAAAGAAAACTCCCGCACTAGGAATAAATCCTGTGTCGCGGGGGACTCTACAAACATACATGTAACGGACACGAAGAAGACCCAGACTCAGAACAACAATTTGTGGATCACACAAAGTGATGTCCTACGTGGGATTTGAACCCACGACACTTGGCGAAGTAGGACACGGCGTGGTGACCGTTAAACCACTAGGCCAAATGTGCAGTCATATTCAGTGAAATGTATTAGTAAGTAGTATAAAGTTAAATTTTACTTTACTTATATCTTTGGGTAAAATGTGATGTGGTGGTCCCAGTAACTGCTGCATTTATATAACAAATTAGTTTACATACAACATTCAATATTTGATATCAGTAAAGTATGTTTTCACCACTTACAAAAGAGACGCTAGTAAAAGTAGCTCTCACAATTTTTTTTTTCTTCTCTTATTTTGCAGTGTTGCAGATATTCATTCTTTATTCAATTGTAAAATTGCTTGTATTGTACATTCTATTAAATTAAATAATATTTTATTAAATTATATACATTAATATTAATTAAAAATTTCTTCTATAGAATAAGGAAACAGGTTTAAAAGATATACACACAAAAGAATCATTCATTATGAAACATTTATTCTTATATGCCAGCTACTGTGGTCATTACATATACAACAGTATTTTGCAAACAGGCCTGATATGAAAAGGAAACCAGTTTTTGTTCTATTCTGGCCTAAATCTTCAAATGAGAATCGGTCGTTAATCGCGTGCGTTAATTTGAAAGTCTAGCCTGCAAGAAACTGATGGGTAACGACCTTACTAAGTAACTGTTACATCTGGCACACAAAATTAACATTCTAAACGTATAACCGCAAAAAAACAGAGGTTATCCATAAATATCATGCAAATAAATAATTAATTAAGTTTGGATTTACACTTTTTTGTTATATTGCCTAACTTTAAAAAGTATTCCTCTAAACTTTTGGAACTCTGAACCAGTTTAATGGTGAAATATCATAATTAGACAAAAATTACTAGAGCGCAACCAGTATCATTTCATAAATTTATAACTATTGTAAATTGTTCAAATAAATAAGTATATGTCAACCAAACTTACCATCTTTGACGTTTTTCGAAGATTGCGATGATGACACACCGGGGATAGTTTTATCGGAAGCACAGTACATTGTATTTATTTTCACAAGTTAATACTAGTAGATCACTCTCACCTGATAAAAATGAACATATTATTATGACGATTTGATAACACAATACATTCGTACTAACGCGAAACGCGGCGGCCATTCCACATTCCGGTTGTAAATACTCGCGACATAGACAATGGTATGATTTGGTCGGCCACAGATATAAATAATCTCGAAAGTCTGATTAATTTCGAAAGTTTTGATTTAGCATTTTGAAAATGTATTAATTCTTTTATTATACCATGCTTTTATTTCAACTTATGGATTTCACACACTTCAATATTGTTGTAGTTTGTAATTATTACGACTATTACCTTTGAGTTAAGACTTATGACTGTGTTAAACAGGCAAAAACGATGACAAAGTCAACATTTGCAATCAAATTACTAATTCCCCAATTCCTAGCCCCCGGTAACCTTAGTCCGCTCCGTAAGACTTTTCGAGAATAGGTTTATAATAATACATTATTGTATTATATTAGTACATTATTTTCTGATCATAGTGCATTTTTTTTTTGTTTTGTTATAGGTAAACTGTAGCCGGGCAATAATTTGATTCATTCATTTACCAACCATATGTCAACTGTCAATGAATAAAGATCTTGGTTTCAGAATTCAGTTTGTAAAATCCAATTTATACGTTGTAATATTGTAAGTGGCAGACAGTAATATTTTGTTTTAATAACTAAAATATGATGCAGCACCAGTACTGGGTAACAAAAAAGACTGTGTTAAAGAAATTAGGAACCAAAGAAGATGAATGTATTGTCGCTTCCGACGCCGAGCTCGATGCTAAATTGGAATTATTTCGATCAATATCAGACAGCTGCTTACAATTACAGCGAGTGTTGGACCAATATCAGGAAAGATTGTGTATTTTGGCTCAAGAAGAAAACGCTTTAGGTAAATTTTTACGAGATGCTGGAAAGAATTCTGATGCTTCTGGTAAACACATGGTTTCTGCAGGAAAAGCGATTTCATATTCCGGCCAGCAGCGATTATCGGTGAGGGGCCCTTTGTTGAGGCTTTATCATGAAGTTGAGACGTTTCGGGGTCGCGCTGTAAGTGATATGCGGGCGACTGTGTCTGCTATGGAGAAGGCTCGTATTGAATACCGTGCGGCGTTGAGTTGGATGAAGTCAACGAGCGCGCAACTAGATCCTGATACGGGACGTGGCCTTGATAACTTCCGAAAAGCGCAGCGGCAAGTACGCGAGAGTAAAAAGTTGTTTGATAAACTAACACTTGATGTTTTGCAAAAGGTAAAGGTCTCTTTTAATTTATTTTGTCAAAATAAAATCCATACAAATATATATGCTAGATTTTAAGTTAAAAAGGATATTATGCTGATCCTATTGGTGTCTGCAATATTGGCAATAAGAGTGTGGTCTCATAGAATTTACTTATTTGTTTATACGAATTGCATTTGTAAAACTTAAAAATACACAAGTCTTTTGCTAGTTACTACATCAAACACACCATTTTTTTGGCTGTATGTACTATGTTTGCACATAAAGTTTTTTAATAGCTTATTTATGAAAAAACTAAGTTGGGAATGGATCAAAAACCCATTAATCAAGTCTAAATTGACTTAAACTGCATGAAATGTGGTGCACCCCACCACTATTTGCTGTGCTGAATATTGTGGGTTTGATCCCTACAATAATACTTCTTTTGATCCACAAATTATTGTTCCGAGTCTTCTTTGTGTCCGTGCGAAATCTTTGTAACATTTCTGCTGAAACAGGATATATCCTTAGTGCATTTCTTGTTCTTTTTAAAAAAATAACTGTCCCTCAGTAATACTCTATTATGACTTAATATATCTATTTACAGATTGATCTGCTAGCTGCAGCAAGATGCAACATGTTTTCCCATGTCCTCTCTAACTACCAGTCCTCCTTTGTGACATTTGCCACAAAAGTGTCACAAACATTGGTCGCTACAGCTGACACTATGAATACCACACCTCAGTACGAGTTCTGTATACTAAAAGAATTATCACAAAGGTTAGACGAGGGTGACAATAAGCAAGATGTTCAACCACAGGATAAGGATCAAATGTTATTCTTCCAGGTAAAATGCAAATAAGTATAAGTTGATAGTTTTCAAATCATTATGACTAAAATGATTTTTTATTTAGAATACAAACTGACTTACATCAGGTGATCTGATGTGAGTAGGTTAGTATTCTACTACTACAAGGAGTAGTATAATGTTATACCCATAGTGCAGTATTAAGAAATTGGCTTACCATAAAAAAGATTATAGTGAATCAATTGTAAAAGATAGAAATATGGAGCTGTGGACATTTTTTAGGAGAACAATTCTTTCTTTAACCATTTACACAGCACATGCAATAGAAGCTCTCAAAGGAATAATGTTACTGTGTTTTTGGAACATTTTTATTGATATTCCGCTCCTATTCGTCGTTGCATGATGATATATACAATGTTTATCAGTAAATGGGCTATTTAACACTGAAAGTATTGTTTAAATCGGACCAGTAGTTCCTTAGATTAGTGTGTTCAACCAAACAAACTCTTCAGTTTTATAATATTACATAGTATATATATATTCCCCAATTCCTATTATATATATATATATATATATATATATATATATATATATATATATATATAGTATATATATTTCTGAACAACCCACCCAATATGGGTATCAAATGTAAGGTCTTGAAGTTATTTTTTTTAATAACAAGTAATAAAAGCTTGCCTTTAAAAAAAAATTAAATTAATCACTTGTTTATCCATAACTTCCAGGATGAATACAAAGATGAGAAACCAGAAAACAGCACCACCAATACTGGTACACCCAAAGGTAACAACGAATCTAAAAAGCAGCCGTCCATTGAAGAACCGCAGCAACAAGATGCTTCATTAAACCTGATTGATACAAGTTGTTTAGAATCTGAACAAGCTGAAGGGAATGCAGGCATACTTTCTGATCTGGCAGGGCTACGTCTGGACTGTGATGACCCTGCCTTTGGAGCCTTCATGCCATCACAATTGTTGCAGGTATTTCGAAACAATTTATTAATAGTAAAATAACTTATTCTATCAACATGATCTAGTATTCCAGCTAAGCTATTTAGCTTAGCTGCAGATTTTAGCTGGAACACAGTCCTTACGCATTTACTTGTGTAAGGACTGTGTTCACATGGGTAATGTAGTATATCTATAGTATGTTACATGTGATCCATAGGAATAAAGCAATAATTATGCTTTAAAGTATTAGCAATCATAAATTCTACTAATATTATAAATGCGAAAGTTTGTAATTTACAAAACAGCTGAACCGATTTACACGAGAATTGATCTTGAACGTAACCAATGATATTAGGACATTTATTTTTTATCTTTTTTGGTTAAAAGACAACTCCCGCACTAGGAATAAATCCTGTGTCACGGGGAGTCCCACAAACACACAACAAACACACATGTAACGGACACAAAGAACAACCAGACTCAGTACAACAATTTGTGAATTACACAGTGTTGTCCTACGTGGGATTTGAACCCACGACGCTTGGCGAAGTAGGAAACGGCGTGGTGACCGTTAAACCACTAGGCCAAACTTGCAGTTATACTCTGTCCATTTCTTTATTTTCTTTTTGACAGTTCAAGAAATTTTGAAATTAGTGACGCCCTCACCCATTACCGATTCGATTTGAAACGAATAGCGATTTTATTTATGAAGAACTTTCAATCGATTTAATTAAATATTTTTTGTTGAAATATTAATTATTCCTTTATTAGTTTTTTATATTATGTAAGAAATAAACAAAAATATAAGTAATAAATCTGTTAATTAGATGAATGAACAGAGTTATTGTTCTTTACTCTTGGTTTGATCCTAAATTCCAAGATTTCGACTTGATTCCTTGCAAAAATTCAATCTTGGAGTCATAGATACTATTTTTATTTCCTTTTTTTATTAAATATACAGAAAAAATACTTCATGAAGTCAAATTATTTTTATCATATGATCGATTTATCGTATTTCAAGTACTGTTTTATAGTCTGTGGTTGTTTGTTATGCACAAACCACTTCACTAAAGTACCGTCACCGTCAATAAAGTACGACATTACTGTAGTATATAATTCCGAAAAAAAATATGGTAATTTATAGGCGTGAGCTGTCAAAAAGAAAATAAAGAAATGGACAGAGTATAGTTTAGGTTTCTTTTATTACTAACTGGCCCACGCAACGTCGTTTACGTCTCCTATTGCTCGTAGCGTAATAATTTTCCCCCTGTTTTTGTAACATTCTTCATTGGTGCTCCGCTCCTATTGGTCTTAGCGTATTGATATATAGCTTTCCTCGATAAATGGGCTATCTTCCTGAGATAAGCGCATTAAAACCAACAAACAAAATCTTCAGCTTTATATATTAAGTATAGATAGAAATAGAATCGGAGTTCCAAAAAATATAAAAGTTGCTTGTAACCGCGTCAGGCGCAAATTGTTTCTAAACAATATAATGAAAGCAAGAGTTTGCTTCTAGTGATATTTGCCGCTTATACTTAAATGTAGGCATGTATTCTTATGCCACGCCACTGTTTTCGGTCGTTTATCTTACGTAACCTGAGCGAGGACAAACCTTTTGTCATAATATGCTAATTTGACCATTACAGTTACGAAAAACAATATTTTCTCTTAAAAACCTTGGTAAGTAGGTAATTAAGTTAAGTTATGAATACAAGAAATCGTTATAATACGAAAAGTAAAACGTATGTATATGTACTTGTGTACATATACAGAAACAAGTGTTCCTTTTTTTTTATAAAACTTAGACATGTATTTACTTTGATTGGAAAAAGAAAAAGGAGGGTCATTAATAAATATTCTCAACTACTTGCTCACTATAATATATGAATCACGCGATTTCGTTTTACCTACTTATGTTAACTTAATAAATACGATCATAATAGTCACATGAGAACCAGGTCTATTCAAATATTATCACAAACCATAAATCCGTTGACTATTTTGATTATCACTCTGTTGCTACTATTAAAGCTATAAGTATTAAAGTAAATCCTTGTGACGAAAACACTCATAATCATCAATACATCAATAATATTTTTTATGCATATATGAGCCTGCCAAATGACAGCACGCTTTCATTTTTGGTTGGTCTTCTGTGCGAAGGTAGTACCGCCCCGGCCAATCCGTCCCGTTTGTGCTAAAATCAGCGTGGCTTTACTACCTCGATTTACCCTAATACTCAAAATCTTAGCCAAGATAAATAGAAGTGAATTATACGATCCAGTTGGTAATGCCTTCGAATCTATTTCTAGTTCATATCTAATCTGCCCTAAACTGAATTTTACCGACACATATGAATTCATAATCATAAATATGCAGTTGTAAGTACTTCTACCATAATATGGCTCACTGATAAGATACTGGTATATGCATTGTATGATAACGTAGTAACTATGTGCTGACATTTTGTATTAATTTTGTGGCAAATTGTTTCTATGTTTGAAGCAATATTATCTAAACACAATAAATTTTGAGCTTCAATCAAATCCGTGACACAAATCCTATTTAATAGTAAAATTGTAAATAATTGTAGTATGACTTGCGGTTGTTGGAACAAAATTAATAATATAATATAACAGTATTTCCTGAAGCAAAACTGCTTCGTTGGTTTAGCGGTTAGCATAAGCCACTGCCAACCAAGAGGTCCCGGGTTCGATTCCCGGGTCGGACTGCTGTTGGGTTTTTCTTACAGGAAATTCGTAACAGCAGCCCGGAGTATGGAATATGGCGATGTTTCCCGCCCGTGCCTCGGAGAGCACGTTAAGCCGTCGCTCTCGGTTGTCATTAACACCGTTATTGGGAAGTCCATGTCCTCAAATATACTGACAACTAGTTAAACCTTCGAATTCAGTTCACCCTCAGGGTTGCGGCGGTCCGATGCTAGTCGCTCCAAGGAAAAACTGATATTCAGGAAAAACCGGTTGAACTAATAGCCGACCCCAAATCTTGGGAATAACAAAGGCTAGGAAGATGATGAGTATTTCCTGAAGCTATACTATAGCTGTATCATGTCACTATCCAAAACTACTGTTATAAATTCGAAAGTATCTGTGTCAGTTACGCTTTCAAGGTTTAACCGGTGCAGCGCTTTCTTTCTTGAAGGACATAGTCTACTCTTTACAGCGTAAACCGAAATACACGCAAGCAGATCTGCGGGCGAAGGCTAGTTCATCTATACCAATAAATAAAATTGGAGTGTCTGTTTGTAATATTCAAATAACCGCTTTGTAATAAATGCCATATGCATTTATTACCATTTATTACAATTATATGTACCAAAATAACATTTTTTACAATTTTTGTCTGTCTGTCCGTCGGTCTGTCTGTCTGTCTGTTTGTTCGGCGTAATATCTGGAACGGCTGGACCGATTTCAACGGGACTTTCATTGGCAGATAGCTGATGATCTAAGGAGTAACTGAGGCACTTTTTTTGATTAATTTTGTCCCGTGGTATTACCCGCGGTGCGACATTAACGCGGGTAACACCGCGGGGTTCAGCTAGTTATATTATAAAAACTGTTCTTCTTTCAGAGTTCATCTAACGTCCTTGAAGCTGCTATGACTCCAACGCCCGATAAACACGTCCCACAACAAACACCAAAGCCGAGTGCTTCTTCTGCCGTACCAAAGAAAGATGATAAAGCAGCATGGTTCAAACTGTTCGCCGAGCTCGACCCTCTAGCCAATCCTGATAGTCTGCTTGGTTCTAACACTAACCAGAGTCACGCTGCTTGAAGTTCTGTATGTATGACTGTATAAAGAGCTTCATTTATCTCAAAAGTAGGCCTTACATGTAACATTATAGTAAAATAATCATTCAAGTGAAACTGTCGGCTTATATCAGTTATAATACTGTTTCCATTTGAATTATCCTATGGGCTCCACCTACTGATAAAGTGCCTGATAGACTATTTTCAACTTATCTGCTAGATAACTACAGAATTCACTTTCAAAAGCACAATAATGTCAGCTAACCATATATATATATATGTTAGATAACTATCTGACGCTTTATCAGGAACTGGTGAAAGTGGTGCTTAATGTATTGTGGATGCTCTTTAGTTTGGTGTTTATGGAGACAGCTTTTTAGGATGAGTTAAGAAAAGTTTTTCAAACTTCAATATGTTATGATTATGAGCTAACAAAGTTCTCTGATTAAGGCAGTGGTCCCACCGCCGACGATGAACGAGAAACGAGTAGAACTAGAAACTATGGACGAGTTGGCGAACAGCGAGTGTGTAGTTTCGATAGTTTTGTCGCTGGGCTATAAGCGAGTGTTCAAGTGCGATGAGTGATTACTCGCGCCAACACCACATTCCAAGACACTATGGATGAGTTTTTTATTGAATGTGTCCGACAATATCTCTATCGTAAAATACATCATCGTCTTCGTCTGAACTAGACAACAATGAGAGTTGCAATGATTTGTTGATATCCATACGTGTACTTTCAAAGTAGCACTGTATAGCAAAGATCAACCGAGCGAGCATCGCTAAGCGAGTTTATCTTTGAAAGCTCTTGTCGCTCAGCGACAAAACTAGTAAAGCGAGTCTTCGCCGGCAGTGTGAACAGTCGGAGAGCAACTATTACTATATGCATCTCTTTCGTTCACACGGCATTAATATTTATTGTACGTGTCTTGAGCGAGAAAATCGCCGATAGTTAGTCGTTTTCTCGCCGGCGGTCTGACCACTGCCTATAAGACCAGTTATTTTACGATAATGTGTAATTCTAGTCAGTCCAGTGAAAGCATATTACAGGTGGCCTAACAACCTTTATATTATATACAAGCTAAGATACTACTATTATGCTTCAAATGAAATCTGTACAGATAACATCACAAGATATATAGTATACCTTAGCAATGCTTCTAAAAATATATGTATAATCTGTATGAAATACCATTTAGTATTTTTAAACTTTAATCAGATATCTTAGATATAAAATATATGTGATAAAAAATGTAAATCCAAATTAAAGTACCTCGTAGCGACAACTTAATTACTACCGAAATTTTGGCGACTATTTTATATATTCGGTTTAGTAATATCTTCTAGTACAATGAACATAAGGTACGATGAAAAGTGCTCATTAGCTTACACTGTTTGTAACAATATATTTTATGTACATCTATATATACAAAAATGAATCGCCGAAATGTATGTACGCGCATAACTTCCGATCGGCGACACCATATTAAATAATTCTTTTTTTATGTGTCTCTTATTACTAGGACAAGGTTTGTGTACAAGAAAAATTAAAAAATAACGCGTCAAGTCTTATTTTGTCCGCGACTGTAGACTGCCCGTGGGAAGCTGAGACAGAGAAGAAGTTCGCCGGGTTAGCTAGTTTTATATATTGCTGTAGATCTGCATTTATCTCAGAATAAATTCACTACCAAAATATATGTTGGTTTATAGTTTTAAGTTTTATTTCTTTGTATTATTAGATTTCAGTTTTAATTGTTATTTTATAGACTTATGGTGTCACCATCTACTGATAAATTCCCTGATAAACTAGTTTGAACCTAATTGCTAGTTAATTAGGGTTCATAAGTCTTGGATAGAGACAAATATGTCAGATAACTATATAGATATTTTTATTATATCAGCAGATCAGAAATTGGCACCTTGAATATTGTTATTTAACCATGATCTTATTTTTACCAAACTATTTTATATTTATACATTCCATGCTCTGGCTATGTTATTTGATTTAGTATACACTTCCTATGAATTTTATAATTTTTTAAAGTATGTTATTGATAAATTAGTTTTCCTCAATTTCTGCAAAAATTATCTGGGACCGTGCACGAATAAATTGTTTATTACATAAGTTACAATATGACGTTATCAGGATATAAAAAAACAGTTACGTGTGGCAAAGTGTTTTTAGCATAATCTGTATAGTCTATTCGTTTAGATATCGTCGATGCACCCGCACGCCATTGTGGTTATTGTTGTGAAATACGAATATATTAATTCATACAACGGCGTAATCTGACAAATCATACTTGCTTGCGGGTGCACGCTGCAGGCAGGCCCTTTTATCTTGTGGCGGCTCGCTGCTAGTGCGACGGCTGCGCGATCAAGGCGACCGTATCTAAGCGAATGGACTATATTTATTTCATATTATTTATAACTTGCTGTAATAGATTACGTGAAATGGAACGTGTCAACATCCAACCCGATATATATTGAATCTTTAGTCAAGAGAGAGACTTGCTCGACTAAATTGCTGAGAAACTAAGAACAATTGCCGAGAAACTTAGAACAAAAACGAGAAATGTATGGTTGTCTGGAAGAAATCGCCGTGAGCGATAAGACCGCTAATTGTTATACATACTTGCATACTTTTGACTGATTTTGTTGTACTATTTTAATTTTTGTATACAATAAAGATAAATAAATAAATAAAACAACATTTAATAATTTAATATACAAAGATAAACTTCGTGTACTTAAAAGACAACTAATTTGATGCAAATTTCGTTTTCCAGAATCTTAATTTACAATAATTAATATTTGTAAACTTTAGTTGCATATCTTACATCTTGCTGTATACTTTTTGCGTATAATGGGAACAAAAACTGAGAATATAATGAGAAATGTGGTTCATTCTCAGAGGATTAATTGGCTAGTATATGTGGGAAAAAATATTCTCATTAGATCTATCATGGATCTGTCCTATGGATGCTCTGAGAATGAACCATAAATATGGTCTAGTCCATAAATTTTATTTTATAGTAACTTAAATGATACCAAAGATTTTTATGTTTTAAATGTATATGACATGACTTTTATCTCTAATTTTATTGTAGGTATTCGTTATATGTATTTCATTGAGTTTGTATTCGTGTTACGTTTTGTGCATGCCATTTTTGATCTAATAAACGTTAATTGTAAGAATGGTTTGATTTTGGTTTTACATTTGCAGAATATGTATCAATTGGGTCATTGAACACCGTGTTTATTTTACTCAAAACAGAAAGGTTCTGAAACACTATTTATAAAATTACTGCAGTCATCATCATTTTAGCCGAACGACGTCTACTGCTGGATAGCCTTCCCCAAGGCTCTCCTCCACAACAGGTCATGTGCTGGCTGCATGCAATGTCTTCCTAAAATTACTAACATACACATGTAAGATGACGTATAAAAAACTTGAGAGGTGTCAAGGGACACCCGGACGGAACGAAGTTTATATATATATATTATATATACCTATATTAATTTTTTTGTTATGCTACTACTAATAAAAATGCGCTTAAAATACTCAAATTATTTTAGAAATAAATCAAACTACAAAATATACTATGAAACAAAATTTCTGTAAATGCAAAAAGCCAACATCACGTGGTATTCCCAGGCGGTCACCCATCCAAGTACTAACCACGCCCGATGTTGCTTAACTTCGGTGATCGGACGAGAACCGGTGTATTCAACATGGTATGGACGTTGGCGATCAGTTTGTCATATTTAAAGTTGAGTATCCAGCACTATGACGTCAACTCAATGTTAAAAGTGTCGTTACTCGTTACAACTTTTGGCGCGAAAAGTGTCATTAATTTTTTTTCCGTCTAGCCCCCTTTCGCAACGCGCGATAAGTAACTTCGTTCCAATAAGAGAAATACAATGAAACTATCTGAGACTTTCCCGACTGAAATATCTTACGAATGATGGAGTGCACGAATGGCGTAATGATTTAAGCGGTCATTTTCGCCGTTTTCTACGGCGCTGAGTGTCGTAAGTTCGATTTAACATGGAACATCACGGCACTTACGTTAATGCACGCGATTGTTCTCACGCTATGTACAGTTCAAAATTCTGAGTCAATAATGCCAGGGTCAAAAGTGTGTGTGAATGTAGCACAATGGACCTTATAAAATAGCTCAATGTTACCCAGAGAGCAATAAAGAGGGCAATACTCGGAGTGGCGACCGTACTGGACTAGCCTACCATACTACTGATTGGTAGGGCTGGGGGAGGCCTATGTCCAGCAGTAGACGTCCTTGATGATGAAGACTGAATGTAAATTTAATATTTTTACGATTAATTTCATCACAAAACCTATCATTTTGCATTGCGTCGGTTTAATGCTCGACATCATTTGATAAAAACTTATAGCATATATATCTCGAAGGGCAGCCGAACGGGTGGAAATCGTTATCGGAGTAGAGAGAGACTGAGTTTGGGTAGTGTCTGTCTATCTCACGCAAGATTCTGATTGGTGGACGCAATACCAATTTGCATGACTAATTTGGCGGGAAATATACCAACCAATCAGAAGCTTGTGTGAGAGAGACAGACTCTACCCAAACTCAGTCTCTCTCTCTCTCTACTCTGATCACGCTTTCCGCCCGTTCGGCTGCCCTTCCTCTTCTAAGGATAAAAATTAAAAATGAGCCCTATGGCTACTAGGTATTGCCGTATTGGTTCTTTTAAAAGGTTTGAAATGTCGTAATGATAATTATACTCAATTACAAGGATGATGTGCTAAATAGTAAAAATTAAAACGGTTTTTTTTATTAATGTTTTTTTTTTAAAAAGCTGCGTGAAAGGAACCACACTAAAGTGTCAAAAAATTCATGATGTAAAAAAAATACTAGCCCTGCGAGTTCGAAATTGAATCATGGATTGTGTGATGCAACTGAATTGAAATTAGAATTTCATAATTTAATTGGTGCGCATCAAGAAAATAATAAGAAAAATGTTGAACTCTAGTAAGTACATATTTTTTTCTACAATTACTTAACAATACAATTACAACAATATTTTGTTGTCTAGATAAATAATATTTTTTCCTTTCTTTGATAGTTTTTCGGAACATTTTGGGCACTGAAGAACCCCCAACCAAAGTCTTGGAAGTACGTTCTGATAATTACATCTCAAGACCCATACATTATAGGGAAGATTCTATGTTATTGTATGGTCCAAAGGCAGATTCGAAGAGTTCAAAAGATAAATATTATGAAATAGTTCTGCATAAACCCTTTACTGAGAGCTTGCATCAGATGTACAGGTATGTAGTATAATGTGTACAGTAAAGTTCTTTGCTGGCAGGAAATAATATTTCAGAATATGTATAAATAATGTTGACAATTTTAACAAAAACCAAAAAGGTTTATCACTTTTGCTTTCACTTTTACTGCAATAAAAAATTGTAGAATATTAAATCAAAACTGTTGCATAATGTACCTTTAATAATTCCACAATATATTATGTTGTCTTTACTGCCTCGTTGATATTTAGTGTAAGCGACTGCAGATCAAGAGGTCTCGCGTTCGATTCCCGGGTCGGACTACTGTTGGGTTTTTCTTGCAAGAAATTCTTAATAGCAGCCGGGAGTATGGACGATGGCGGTGAATACCACCCGTGCCTCAGAGAGAATGTTAAGCCATCGGTCCCGGTTGTCACCAACATCTATGACAATCGTTATTGGGAAGTCAGTGCCCTCAAATATACTGACAACTAGTTCAACCTTCAAATTCAGTTCACCCTCAGGGTTACGGAGGTCCGATGCCAGTCGCTCCATGTAAAAACTGATATTCAGATAAAACCGGTTGAACTAGTAGCTGACCCCAAATCTTGGGAATAGTAAAGGCTAGGAAGATGAATATTTAGTCTTTACATAAAATGAAGTCGCTTTAGCTGTCTATTTGATTAGAAACTTTTAAACTAATGCACATACTCAATAATATATTAGAGGAATTCTGAAAATTTCAAAGACTTTCATGTGAAGCGGGGCTGGGTTGATGGTTTATTGAAATAAATCTAAACTAACTGAGCCGAGCTTCTTTAGGATCCTTTTATCTATTAAAAGTAAATCTGTTTACCTACCTCTAATAATTATCCGTAAAAGATTTGCCAATTGTCAATCTATAAAGATTTTTCATAAATACAGAAAAATATGAAATACTATAACAGGATAAAAATTACAGTCAATATGGAGTAATTAAAGTAATGGTTATTTATGATGTATATTGTATATGAATATTGTATTTTACTTATATTTATCTAATAAATAAAACATTAACTTTTTTTGTGGTTTCACAGTTTATGTCGAACAACTAATTTAGAAAGTGCTGAAGAAAAGTTCATTGTTTATAAAGAAAGAATACCAATTTTCATCAAAGTAACCAAAGAGGTAAGAAGCTTCTAAATAAAAACAGGAATTATTAAATAATTTGTTATTTAAATATCTATCTATAGTAGGGACTATAGCAGTTCTCATGAACATCTATCTATGACAATTGTTATTGCGAAGTCAGTGCCCGCAAACATACTGATAATGTTCAACCTTCGAATTCAGTTTACCTCAGGGTTGCAGAGGTCTGATGCTGTTCCTGCTAGTCGCTTTGTGGAAAATTGTTACATATTCTGGTAAAACGGTTTGTACTAAGTAGCCAACTCCAAATGGTCTTGGGAGTAATAAAAACTAGGAAGATGATGATATTGATTTACTAGTGCAATAATGGCAGATTTTATAATTTTTATTCAATATCCTTCCTACTGATATTATAAATGCTAAGTTTGTGAGGATATATGTTACTCTTTCACAAAAAACTACTATACGAATTTAGATGATGAACTTTACATTAAAATAGCTTACACCAAGATAACACATAGACTACTATTTACTGCAACATATACGAAGCCGAAAGCAAAAGCTACACCGAAACCGAAAGAAAGCAAAAAACAAAAACTTACATTGATATCTCATTTACATTTTTACGACTACTACAATTTGTGGTCAAATCTGTTGTCCATGTGTTTAAATCTAATGACAATGTAAAAACCTTTCAATGTGTAAATACTGGAGACTATTCACTGAAAAATATCTTAATATTTACCAGTTTTATGTGTTACACATTCGTTCTGATAAAAGATTTCTGTGTAAATAGATTAAGTTGACCATAATTACTTGCATTTTATTTTATCTTGCTGACCTCCAAATAGTGTGTATATACAAAAACACCTTATTTGAAGATAACATATATTATTTGTCCATGACTACACTTAAGTTTTTTTAGGGTTCTGTAGCCAAAATGGCTTAACTAAACCTTAAAGTTTCGTTACAGACTATTAGCAAAAATATTTTTTTAGGGTACCTCTATTATCCTTTAAGTGAGGATGTTATTTTTTTATATTTATTAAAAAAAATTTTTTAATAAGGTCCATTTGTGCGATAATAATCTTTATAGCGCTGATTTTCGTCAAGAGTCAAGCGTCCCTGCTCTCTCCTAGCCAAACGGTAGTATTTGGAGGTCTGTTAAAACTCACGTCACGTTAGTAACGTATGTAACGAATTTACAGTTGAACGTTATAGGCTGCCGAAAGCGTTATAGTGAAATGTATAGGTGCAGCATTATTGTGATGGCTAACTACGAAACGAATACGTCACGTATGGCCTAGTGGTTTAAGCGGTCACCTCACCAACTGCGCCAACTGTTGAGGGTTCAAATCCACTCTTTGTATCATCCACAAATTGTTGTTCTGAGTCTGGGTGTTCTATGCGCCCGTTTCATGTATGTGTGTAAAGTCCACAACACAGGATATATTCCTAGAGCGGGAGTTGTCTCTTAAAAGAGAGAACCCTACCTCGGACGTGGTTCGACACGCACTTGACCAGTTTTTATAACCAAACAGACCTTGAACTTTTTTTCTAAGACAAAGTTTACCAGAAACGTTTTCAGAGGATGTGTGAGATGTCTCATTAGTCATGTAGATCTAGTTTGACTATGACTGTAGTTTATTGTCAATGATATTAAGACATGAACAGACTATTGAAGTTTTATCGATTATTGTGAATCATCTTCATCAATAGCCTTTAATAGTCCACTGCTGGACATAGGCCTCTCCTTAGACAGGAGGTTCCTGCCTACTATGCTGATCAGACGGGTTAGTACGTAGTTTTTTTTTCTGTATGGCCCTGCCAAAATGACTTTACTCTGCCTGATGGAAAGCATAAGCAGAATATAGCACGCAAATAATTTTACATTTGACTGGTTGTTTTAAATATGAATTCCATAATTATGTGAAGAGGTTTGAATGATGTCTAGCTCGCTGGAGTGCTTTCGTTTAACAGTGCGCATCCAATTAAACGATTTGAAACTCGTGTTATGTTGTCATTTCTATCGCATGATTTTTGGTCTAGTTATAATGTATGGAAATTGTTTTTTTTTTAATATTTGACCCTGCCAAAATGACTCTACTCTGCCTGATGGAAAGCATAAGCAGAATCCAAGAGTGGCGGTCGCCATACTCACTGCAAATGCAAACAATGCAGTATGGCGACCCACACCATGGCGGCCTAGTGATGCTGCTGCATCTTTTAGTCTAGTCAACAAGTATGGAACTTGTTGACTAGACTATTTGGGCCTCCGGTCTCGCACTCACCAACGAAACACGACAGCACGAACGCTGTCATTTTACGTTGATTTTCTGTGCGAGGGTAGTACCGCCCCGGTCGAGCCGGCCCATTCATGCTGAAATCAGCGTGGCTCTACTACCTATAAAACTCATTGCGAATGCAGACAATGCAACAATGCAGCATGGTGAACCATACCATGGCGGCCTAGTGGCCGTCATTGGGCCTCCGGTCTCGCACTCACCAACGAAACACGACAGCACGAACGCTGTTATTTTAAGTTGATCTTCTGTGCGAGGGTGCGTGCGTGCTGAAATCAGCATGTCTCTACACTCTTTTTTTTCAAACAACGCCATCTAGTCCCAAGTTAAGCCGAGCTTGTGTTATAGTTTACTAGATAACTGATATAAATACATAGATACTTTTTTCTGTTAATACATATTATACATAGAAAACACCCAAACTCCGTAACAAATATTTGCTGGTCATACAAACATTTGGTCCGACCCAGGAATCGAACTGTGCCACCGAGGCAGTCTCTCTCTTCTCTCTAGTTTATTTCAACTTTTCCTTTTCTTTACAGTTCTTTTGTCTTGTATACTTTGCTTCCTTAGTCGGCTCTAGGGAGGTACACATGATCAATTACAGTTATTAAATATTCAATATCAGTTATTTATTCATTTAATTTGTTTACAGTGCACAGTACCGATACTTCAAAAGCTTTGCGATACATTGTCAGAACACCAGTCATGGACGATAGCACATCTGGTGGCCCATTTTGGTCTCACGGAATTGTTTAATGATGCTGACGTTCAAAAACATATTGATGATACCGACCCATTGACTGGGGCAACTCCTCTTATGGTGAGTATAATGAATGTTTTATAGTTATAATTTGAATACATATGCTATGACAGTCGACTGCCATGCAGCATCTAATCCTACCTTTTGATTAAGTTTATTGTTTAATTTGATAATACAACAAGAAAATTAATGCATGTAATGTATGTAGTTAATTAATGTTGCTAAATATTTAAAAAAAAAAACTGTAATAAACATTTTTTTTAATTTACCAACCGGCGATTTGCTAATTTTACACTTATAATTATGACGAACCTCCATGCTCTTTTTGACAGTCGAGCGAAATTTTATGAATCATCTAAATCTAATTGAAACCAAACTTGTAATATAATGAAGTATTTGGGAATGCTGGTTCATTTTATAACCTTAGCTACATCGAGATATAATGTATAGAGAAGACGCCACTCCTAAGTGCGGTGTTCCATGCAATTGCGGCGATTGCGCCGCACTTCCTTCAGTCGCTTGCTAGCTACACTCTGCAGAAGCGGTGGCTTTAGCGTGTGATTGTTTAAATTTAAAAACGTTCTAAAACTCGTGAAATATGCCATTTTGTGTCTTGAGATATTGCACTAATAATACAAGGAATACGGAGAAAAACAAAGGAATAACTTTTCACCAGTAATTAACTAGATATAATTGTTTTAAAATTAAATACGAACAAAATATTTTACGACGAATATAATATGACGCCATTGTTGCCTCACTCGACATAGAGTACTTAGAGTAAAACATACAGAAGTGATATTTAGGTAGAATTAAGTGCCGTTAAATGCACAACGTATCTAACGTATTTAATTGGATAAGGAAAAATAATATGTTGTTAAAAATAGCTTCGTTAATAACCCTTAACACTTTTTTTGTAATAATTACACTTAAAATTATACTTAAAGTATAATTAAAAAAAACTGCTTTTATATTTTATACCTCGATGCATTCTACAAAAAAACTGAAACTGTCAAAGCTATTGAAGTACTATTTACTCAGTGTGAATTTCCTAATAAAATTTCGTAGGTATAAAGCTATTTATCCGTTCTGCTTTGTTGCTTGGCGCTTACTCTATGAAAGCGAATCTTTGCAACAGTTCGTTGGCCAAAACGCGTAAGCGCCATGAAAATCACGGCGCTTATGACATTTCGTTCGCGAGGAAACTATAGCTCAAATGCGATAGAGCGCTGCTTGTTAATACTGTTGGATAAGACTACTAATTTGTTTGGCTGCGCTGCAGCGCTTTTTAGTTTTAATTAAAACTAGCGACCCGCCCCGGCTTCGCCCGGGAGAATTTCAGATGCCTCCGCCGACGACACGATTCGTGCATTTTAAATCTGTAATATCTTCGAATATATTCATTTAAATTAGATACTGTAAAGAGCCATTTTGATCTATATTAAATGCACAATGTATTTAATTTACTTAGTTGTATAAGGATTCATTCTGTATTGCTTAAAATCACTTCGTAAATAAGCCATTATTTCTCGTAAAAAGAAAGGAATAAAAAATGGTTGTTGTGGGTTATACCTAAGAGATAGACATATACCGTCGCGGACTTTTTTGTAGTACTTTTTAAGGTGTACAATACTGTAGTACATTATTTTGATCTATCTCGTAGGGTGCAACCAGCGTTTGCAATGTAAGCGCAAAAAAATGTGTTTAATTGCTACATCACATTAGAAACCTCGAAAATTAACAGTGTTCCCATACTATATTATGCATTTATTATACATAAAAACCTTCCTCTTGAATCACTCTATCTATTAAAGAAACCCGCATCAAAATCCGTTGCGTAGTTTTAAAGATTTAAGCAAACAAAGGGACATAGGGACAGAAAAAGCGACTTTGTTTTATACTATGTAGTGATATAAACGGAACATATAATTGGTTTTGAGTGGCTCCTCTAGTACGTAGTACGTAATATCTCGATGCTTAGCTATGTATAAAGTTAGAAATAATTGTGTGTAGTATGTAAATAGATTTAAATAATTATGCTTTGGTGATGACACTGATGCACGGAAAAACTCGAATGAGTTTATGTGGCATCTTACATATAAGTTAAAGTGTGTACCTTTTTAACATTTCAATAAAAAATAAATAATAATAATAATAATCTAATACTGAAAATGATTAGATTTTTCTGTAAAAGTAACGAACTAATATGTATTTTGTATTCTATTTTGGTATGTATATCACAAATCAGATGCATAAAGTCTCTTGTAAAGAATTTAATTAGTTCTTGCAGTGATGATATCACACTAATCATTTATTAAGATTACATTGTTATAGATTTATGTCATGTTCAAAGTACGCAATGTTTACTTGTGTAAACTTATATGGGAATTATGATTAGCCTAAAATGTGTGTTTTATATTTAATTCTCTTCATTCATAAAAATGTAGGTCTATTTACAGCGAAATCTGATCTGACAATCAAATACTATAGAAACACATATGTTATTTTTTTATCAACAGTAATAGATGGCCAGCAAGGATAGCTTAGTGGTTTGAGCGGTCATCTGGCCGTATTCTACTACGCAAAATGTTGCGGGTTCAATCCCCGCATGGAACAATACTTCGTGTGATACACAGATTGTTGTCCTGAGTCTGAGTATTCTTTGTGTCCGTTTCATGAATGTTTGTGAGGTCACACAAGATACTAATTTCAAATATACTATTAACTGCCTCGGTGACGCAATAGTAACGTATGCGAGTGCTGTGCTTTAGGTCTCGGGTTCGATTCCCGGGTCGGTCGGACCAAATGTTTGTATGTTCTGCAAATATTTGTATGTTCTGCAAATATTTGTTTCGGAGTTTGGGTGTTTTCTATGTATGTTATGTATGTTTTTACAAAAAAAGGTGTCAATGTATCAGTTGTCTAGTACCCATATAATACAAGCTCTAATAGCTTGGGACTAGAGTGCGTTGTGTTAGAAAAAAATACAATATTTTAACAAAAAAAAAACCGACTTCAAGAAGGAATAAATTGAATTGGGTCCACATGGGAACCACCAGCTTTCAAATAAAAAAAGAACCATCGAAATCGGTTTACCCAGTCGAAAGATATGAGGTAACAAACATAAAAAATAAAGAAAATACAGTCGAATTGATAACCTCCTCCTTTTTTGAAGTCGGTTAAAAAATAATACACTGTGATTGTGATTACACCATCACAAATGGACATCTGATTGAAGTCTGCAACCTCTTGCGATAATCTTTGACCGCACTGTACCGTATTAGATAATTACTATTATTTACTATGTTGGTGGTTACTTGGTATTTTACTATAAGACAAAACTAATAAGGAAATATACGAATTGTATATCAGATTTACCTTCAACTTATCACACCCATGCGTTTGTGATAATTCAATGGCTATATTTAGATACTTATTTACCTAATACTTATAAATACACCTGTTAAATCTAATCTAGTAATCATGAAATAAGTAGTACAGTACAGATAAAAGGGAAACGTAACGTAACCGTTATTTTAAACTGACTGGAATGATTGTATTATTCTTATTAGTTTTTTAGCTTAGAGCATATATAGCTGAAGGGGCAGCCGAACGGGCGGAAAGCGTGATAGGAGTAGAGATCTGGGGTAAATTACTTTCACAGAACCGCTATAAATAGAGTAATTATTTTTACGGGAATTAAATTGACCGAAGTCCCAATAATGCAGAAGCATCTTAATAGACCGCCATGGTGTGGGTCACTATGCTGCGTTGTTGCATTGTCTGCATTCGCAATGAGTATGGTGGCCAATACTCTTAGATTTCGCTCATGATTTCCATCAGACAGACTTGAGTCACTTTAGTAGGCTTGAGTCGCTTATATAAAAAAAGCGCTTTCAATAGGGATTAAGTATATACCTTTGGATTTCCCGACGTTTCGACAAAGTTGCACTGGAAGTGCAATAGTCACAGGATGACTCACTCGACTAGCCGAGTCATCCTGTGACTAGCTGACCCACGCAACGTCGTTTACGTCACCTATTGCTCTTAGCGTAAAAACATTTCCTCCGTTTTTGTAACATTCTTCATTGGTGCTCCGCTCCTATTGGTCTTAGCGTGATGATATATAGTCTATTGCCTTACTGGATAAATGTACCAACACTGAAATAATTTTTCAAATCAGACCGACGGTTCCTGAGATTAGCGCATTCAAACAAACAAACTCTTCAGCTTTATATATTAGTATAGATTTAACTATAACAAAGTATTTAGCAAAATGGTAGTTTGGTTGATGACAATATGATTGTCACATCTATTATGTGAATGGGTGTAAAATTAAGAATCACAAAAGTAAACGAACCCTGACTTCGCCTCTCTCTGAAAAAGAAGAGTATTTTTTGAAAAATCAAACAAGTACCTTTAAGTGTGTAGGAGCCCTTATAATATACAACTGCGGGCTTATTATATATATAGTAATTTTTTTTGTTTTTTTTTCAGGTTGCAGTAAAAGCTTGTAACGTGCGAATGGTTCAAAGTTTGGTATCTTTGAACAGTTCACTAGATGTAATCGATCTGCAAGGTAACACGGTGTTCCATTATGCAGGTGGGAGCAATAAGGAGATTGTTAATGTAAGTTGTACTATCTATGGTTACACGGTATTATTACATGATTGGTCAAAACCGAATTTTACTTTACACCGTGGGAGAGCCACGCTTCGACATGAATGGGCCGGCTCGACCGGAGTCATACCACGGCCTCACAGAAACCGGTGTGAAATCTCCTCCCCCTTTCTCCCCCCCCCCCATCCCTCCAGAGGCAGGCAACGCACTTGTGACGCCTCTGGTGGTGCAGGTGTCCATGGGCGGCGGTAATTGCTTACCACCAGGCGATACGTCTGCTCGTTTACACGTGTACTCCATAAAAAAAAAAGAATTGACTTTCAACGAATTTTGCCCCCAACAACCCCCTGTTGGTCGAATTGCGGTCATAAACTATAAAAATTAAAAACTGTTATTATATAAATTTTTGTACTTTAACAGATCAAGTGACCTGTTAAATGTAAAAAGGGTTACAGGAAATAGTTCTGAACTGTCTTGGCTTTCCTATTGATAGATAAGGAAACCACTGAACTTTAGTGAACGTCTGTGATTCTCGGACATATGATATCGAAGCTGTCAGAAGCGTATTTCTTGCAACGTCGTTATAGCTTCTATCTGATAGAATATTGTTTGTAGATACAATTATTCTCTATAGGCTCAAATTTTCTAACCAATAATTTATTTGCAGGCATTAGTAAGCAAAAACCCATCATCATTAAACGTGTATAACAAACAAGGGTACACGCCACTTCACACGGCCTGCCTCGCGAATGCACCAGACTGCGTACGCGCATTAATGACGGCCGGAGCTGACGTCAATCTCACAGCTGCTAAAAGATCTACTAGTACATTACCAGGTAAGATAATGCCCTGTTAATATTCATTATAAAAGGCAACAGTTGCTTTCCTTATATGCTATTTGATTTTGATCAAATTGATCAAAATCAAATAGCAAATCAAATAAATCAAATAGCGATTGATCGGGTCGTCTATAGATCATCACTTTTCTGGCATCATTTATCTAAAAAAAAAAATGTTTATATAAAAATGGTTCAAAGGCTGGTGACGGCAGTTTCATTTCAAGTTATAAATTCTTTGGTTTCGTTTCTAAGATAATAAAATTTAGAGTCCCTGCAGACTAAAAACTTTTTAATCGGCCAATAGTTTGATCGGACTGGCTTTTGTCTTATTTATAGGCCAATACCGAATCGTTATAATGTGCGCACTCTCATAGGTCTTCATACTGATTAAGAAGTCAACCAAACTATCGCAGACTATGGGCCCGTGTCGAAAATTGATGGGTCATCTGAACCACCAGGAAACCTTTTAAGAAAGATAGAGGGGCATAAAACAATAACATTCAGCACTATGCCGTCATTTGTAAGCTGTCCAAACTGATTAAAGGTGAAGGGGAGGTGGTAGCAACCCTCGATTTTTCTCCCTTGTCACATGATTTTTGTACGGAGTTGCGGAATAATGTATTAAAAGAGGTATTGAAATTGTATGGACCCGATGCCGTACAAAATAGTGCGCCACAAAGTTGGATTTCTTTTTTGATTTTCGTACATTTGATTTTGTACGGCATCGGTTCCATACAATTTCAATACCGGTTCTAATCGATTATTCCGCAACGCCGTACAAAAATCATGCAACAAGGGAGAAAAATCTAGGGTTGCTACCCCGTCCCCTTCACCAGTACTCAGTTGGACACCTTACAAGTGACGGCATAGTACTGAATATTAGGTCTTTACCTATGAAATTGCCGTTCTTCAGTACTGGTCATTTCAAATAAAAAAAAGTTTGTAATGGCTCTGTATTCTAAATTCAAATTAATTTTGTTCTAAAACCATGACATTCTATTTACAAACTGAGACTTTTGTTTTTTGATTAGCGTTGTATTTTCATTACATTTGAACATTTTTCGTCATAATGGACACTTTAAAAATTCGTGTAATTATGGAATATGAGTTCCGTCGTGGCACCAACGCGACACAAACGGCACGTAACATCAAAAACGTTTACGGAGAGAACTGTACAAACGAACGCACAACCCGTTATTGGTTTTCCCGGTTCCGTTCTGGAAATTTTGACTTGAAAAATGAAGCTCGTGGTCGTCCGGAGACTTTGGTTAACAATAATGAATTAAAGGCGATTGTGGAAGCTGACGAAACTCAACATACAGCTGAACTAGCAGCAGCTTTTAATGTAAGCATCAAAACAATATTGATCCATTTGCGACAAATTGGCAAGGTAAAAAAGCTTGATAGATGGGTGCCCCACGACCTTAACGATCGCCAGCGCAACGTACGCGTCGAGACTTGCCTTGCGCTGCTCAACAGGCAAAGAAATGAAGGAATTTTGAAACGAATTCTTACGTGCGACGAAATATGAATTCTGTTCGACAATCGAAACCGCTCAGCAAGTTGGTTAGACCCTGGTTCAGCACCAAAGCAATGCCCTAAACCAAAAATTACCCCTAAAGGTGATGGTCACTGTTTGGTGGTCTAGTGCGGGTGTGATTCACCACAGCTTTTTACAAAACGGCATGAGCATTAATGCAGATGTGTACTCAATACTCAATACTTTATTGCATCACATAGGTATAACAAGGTCTTACAGTAATATAAAAATTTTCCACTATGTACCCTGTCGGGCACAGCAAAATTACAAATAAGAGAGGACACAAACTTAAAACTAATACAATTCAAATCAATAATACAATCTTTTTATATATAAAAATCTACTGCCGCTCGCCCGTCTCGTTAAAACTCGAGAACGGCTGGGCCGATTTAGCCGATCTTGGCCTTGAAATGCCTGACGCAGTCCAGGGAAAGGTCCAAACGGTGAAAAATCAAAACAACCCGAAAACCCAAAAAAGTTGCGGGCACAGCTAGTTTAATATATATGTATGTATTTAATATATGTATGTTTGTGTGTGTGCGTGTATGTGTATTTGTATGAACATGAATCCATGTATGTATCACATTTAATTTTTTTTTTTACTGCCAATGCCATATCATACGTATTCACTTTAATTGGTCATTTAGGTACTCATGAATACTATAGTAACACTTAGAAATTAGAAACTTCTTTAATTTTTTTGTAAAGTGATTAAATTTGTTTTCATTTTTTATTTCTGCCGGCAATCTATTGTATAGTTTGATGGACATGACGTAGGTGCTGGAGGAGTGAATTTTTAGTTTTGAACTTGGTAGATTTAGTCTTGATTTATGTCGTAGTGTGTATCTTTGTTGTTTTTCTTCTCTGGTTGTATATAAATATTGATGTTTTTTTACAAATTTGCATATTTCCAATAAATAGATGCTAGGGAAAGTGAGTATTTCGTGTTCCCGAAAGTAAGGTTTGCAGCTATAAGTGTCGTCAATGTTGGCTAGGATTCTAATAAGTTTCTTTTGCATTGTGAACAGTGTTGGCGCATCCGTGCTTTCACCCCATAGTATTATGCCGTAGCTGAGCCACGCATAAGCATAGGCATAATATGTGGCGAGGGCAGTCTTAAAATTTGTGGTTTTTTTTATTTCACGGAGGGCATATAATTTTTTTTGATAGTTTTGACTTTATTTTAGCGATGTGAGATTTCCAGTTGATGTTTGTGTCTATTGAGATACCAAGTAGAGTAAATTCAGGGACAGTTTCTATTTTAAGATTGTTATAAGTTAGATCAATTTTTAAAGGGGCTTTCTGGAAGGGGTGGAAGGACATTATGTTAGTTTTTGAGAAGTTTATTTCTAAGTTGTGGTTTTTGAGCCAGGTGATTGTTTTATCGAGCGTAGAAGTTAAATTTATGTGTGAGGTCTATATTATTTTGACAAGAAGTTAAGAGTGAGATGTCATCTGCAAATAGAACACAATGTTCATCTATACATTTGGGAACTGTGAAGAACTGGAGAGAATGATGGAGAAGCTTGCACATCTGCAACCAGCTTTCGTCAATCGGTCGTCCCCACTGCTCCTTCACGACAACGCGCGATCCCATACTGCGCAACAGACAGTCTCCAAGCTGCAAGAGCTGGGGTTGGAAGCTCTCCCTCATCCGCCATACTCACCAGACCTTGCACCTACCGACTATTACTTTTTCCAAAATTTAGACAACTTTTCAGTGGGTAAAAAATTCAATTCCCGAGAGGCAGTACAAAATGCCTTTGAAGAGTTTGTTGCCTCCCGTCCACCTGATTTTTACAAGAAGGGCATCCATAAACTGCCAATGCGTTGACAAAGATGCGTCGATTGCATGGGTGATTACTTCGAATAACAGAAATAAAAAAGTTTGAAAAAAAAAGTACTTTCACTTATTGCATACAAAACGGCAATTTCATAGGTAAAGACCTATTATTATTATTTAAGCCCGTGTATATTTTAATAAAGGTGACCTGGACCTTCACATGACCCATAAATTTTCGACATGGGCCCGTAGTCTATCGACCGATTAAAAAGTTTGTAGTCTGCGGGGGCTCTTAGAACAACATTAATTAATGAGAGCCTAAAGCAGTGAAATAGGGATTTGTATGCTGACATGTGTTTTGGACAAAAATGCATTGCATTATTTGTTATTTTAATAGTATGGAGACATTTGCACTATACTTTGCTCTCATAAATAAAATAAATTTTATTGTTTTTATCTCTAGTTACAAATTGTCGCTAAAATACTTGTTTTCACTGTATACTGCTGTTTATGTGCCAATTTACTTGTATTTGTTGTATAGCGGGACTTATTCGCAATAAAATTATTTAAAAAAAATCTTTACTTTATTTACATTAGACAAAATTCGAAACAAAGTAATAATTTCCATGCGTTCTGTGCAATAAGAGTTACCTTGAAATTGGTAAAATTTGTTGTTAGGCTTGGTGCCCACCGATGTGTATGTTGCACAGTCAGTAGGAGACTCAATGACTGGTTAGAAGGTAAAAGTTTGCGGGGTGTCAATTCATTGAATAACTATGGAGGAAAATTTATTGTATTTCCAATGAAGCAACTTCGACACGTCACCTTATCGTGTTAGTATGGCAAAGGTTATTAACACTGGCTATTAATTTGTTTACTATAATAATTGAAGGATTATACATAATCGAGTCACTCTATTGCTAGTGGGAATTGGGAATCCATATAAGTTGCACAGTGTACTATAAATTCGATTGGTGGAAATAGTGTGCTCAAAATTTTAAATTTAAAAAGTTGTTAATAATTCTTTATTTAAAAAACTTTGAAAATGTGGGTAGTTGAAGAAGTCGGAAGTAAGTAACGGTTTATTTTTTTAATGATGGGTTCTATAACTAGCATTTTACAATTTAATATCGTTTAAAAAAATACGCATAGAAACAGACTTTATTTCTAACAGATTTAAAATATCGTTCGTGTACCTTGTTCACGTGTTCCCTGTCCATTATGATCCCGGGTCCTTTAAGAGGGGCGTTAAAGAGCATTTCACTAGGCCGCCATAGTGTGGGTCACTATGCTGCTCTGTCCACGTTCACATTGAGGATAGTGACCACCACTTTTGGATTCTACTAATGTTTTCCATCAGGCAGAGTAGAGCCATTTTGGTAGATTGATCATAAAAAAAAATATGTAAATTTTCCTGGATTATTATGTACAGAAGTAATTTTATCCCCAATCTGGATAAATTGTAAAAAATATATTACAATGAAGTAAACAGAATTTTTTGTCACTTGACTAGCATTAATCATTAATTCAGTTTGACCTGTTTGTAGATTGGATAATTTCTGCCCAACTATGATCGCGTAAATATAAATTATCACGAATTTGGTAGATGGTCATGTCATTAAACATAAATCCAAAAAAGCAATATTTCCTAATACAAGCATTCCATGTTTACTTAATTAATAATTTACGCAAGCCAAGTAATCAAAAATGTAAAATAAAAATCAAGTGTACAATAAAATTTGCTTTCATGGCCGATATTTGTTGGATGTTACTTAATTGTCTGCACTGCACGTTTGGCCTAGTGGTTTAACGGTCACCACGCCGTTTCCTACTTCGCCAAGTGTCGTGGGTTCAAATCCCACGTAGAACAACACTTTGTGTGATCCACAAATTGTTGTTCTGAGTCTGGGTGTTATTTGTGTCCGTTTCATGTATGTTTGTAAAGTCCCCCACGACACAGGATTTATTCCTAGTGCGGGAGTTGTCTTTTTAAAAGAAGAAAAAGAAGAATTTGCCGAACTTTTTATTCAATATCATTCTGTCTAGATAACTGTTTATGACACCCATTGGCTTTGAATTAAAATAAAAAAAAAGCTTAAATAAAACAAAATGGTAGATGAATATGATGAAATTGAGAAATACTGTAAATAATAGTGTTTGATAATACTGTTAGGTGTTAGGGTTCGATAGATTTGAAAAATTAACCCTTTGACGTTTAAAAGAGACTTTATTAACAACACTTAAAAATCAAAATATCGCTCCGAATAACAATCCTTAATTGTCGCCGAGGTCGCTAGATTAATCATCGATATCACTTCTAATATTTATCACACTATAACTCAAACCGAATTGAACTGCGGCCCGCGAGAGTTCGTATTTATATCCATTATTACTATTACTTTCGTAATATAAACATCCCGTACATACGAGTCATTAACCGTACCGAGGACGCGCCCGCCGTCGAAATCGGTGGAAGTAACCGCGCAACAATCAATCGATATTCGACGCTATGTGTATCGACGTAAGGTTCATTATTCCGTGCCTCAGGAGATCGACGAGAACTTTCTCGATCGTTGCTCGCGAATAATCTTTCTTCGTAACAATGCAAGTTATCCTACGGATGGCTTTGTCAGTACTGATAACAGATAATGAATGACCATATCGCGAATAACTTGAACATAGTGTTTCCCCTTATTAATTAGTAAAGTCAAGTCACTGATTACATAAAAATCTGATAGTTATCTCAATTCCTGAGGTGTTCATTTGATCCCTGCCGTGTAGATTTCACAGATGGTTAAATTTACGGACGTTACATAGTTTTTTATGTTAATCGTTAATTCGTTAGCACATATAAAGTTCAAGTACAACAAAACATACACATACCAAGGAAGTCATTACTCGTCATTTTTTTTAATTTATCTATTTATTTTTATAGGTATCGTCGGGGATCTGATGCAAAACAACCAACCGAAGCTCTACACACAAGATATGAAACACGGTGGCACACCTCTACATTGGTCCACATCTCGAGAAGTGATCGAAGCTTTAGCGGACAAAAATTGCGACATAAACGCACTCAACTTCGATGGCAGAACTGCTTTACACATCATGGTTTTACGCGGCCGATTAGAGTGTGCCATAGCTTTATTGTCCCGAGGAGCTGAGCCCTCTATAGGTGATAAGGAAGGCAACACACCACTACATTTGGCCGTGAAACAAACCAATATATCAATCGTACAAGCGTTGATTGTTTTCGGCGCAAATTTGGAAGCTAAAAACAACATGGGTAATACTGCAAGGCATGTAATACCTACGGAATTGTCGAACAGTCCCTATGACAGAATGCTGTATATGCTGCATGCAGTTGGAGCTAAAAGGTAAGATATTCTTTTGAATCGCAATTTAATCTAACTAAGTATATGTTGTAGTGAAGGCATGGCGGGCTTTAAATCGTTTGAAAAGATTACGAGAGAATTGTTTATTTTTATTTTATTATTTCTTAGACATATACTTGCCCATTAAGGAATGAAGTTAAACTAATCATTAGATTTTATTTTTGCATGTATTTGTGCATAAAGTAATAAAATAAATAAATAATCTGGATCTCAGAAACGGCTCCAACGATTTTCATAAAATTTTGTATGCAGGGGGTTTCGGGGGCGATAAATCGATCTAACTAGGATTCATTTTTAGAAAATGTGGTTTTATTCGTATTTTTAACAATCAAGTATATAAAATCAATGTACATCTAGCGCCATCTATCGGAACTCGAGCGAACTACATTAAACTATACTGGAATAAGGTGCAGAATAAACAGTATCAGGGCGTACCAAGAGAGGGCGCCACTTAACTTATTTTTTTATTTGAAGAAAAATAACAAAAAGGTGGCGTTTGGATAGTCCCAATGTTGCCAAAAAACCCATTTATAAAAAAAATACTGAGCGACGCTGGGTCATCCAGGTACTTTAAACTAAATCGCGTATTGTAGAAGCTTATTAAAGATACGAGAACGATAGAATTTTAATTTAATTAATTCCTATTACAGCAGTGAACATTAAATTAAAATAGAAATCTACGGGATTGCTACCATGTACCTTTTTGTTTGTGAGTATCCGATATTTCGGCGCTGTTGCAAGCGCCATGATCACGGAGTAACTGTGAAGATCTTGCGGGTGGGATGTTATTGGCAGACATATCGGTCTACCCTCTTTCGCAGTCTTTTACTACGATCGCCCCCGGTACCACTGTTCACTAACTCACTTTGAACATTAAATGTTGAAATTTGTTACGTTATCCATTATACACTCACTGTTTATTAAATCACCTGAGTATTTTATTATTCAACGGATTTTAAGAACTACTCTGGTACCGATGACTGCACTTGCGTCGTCATGTTGAACAGCCCTCAAAATTTTGGTTGTCAATAGAAAAATAATGTTTGTAAACTATTTACCTACTGAACCTTTAAAAAATATATAATGTAGAGTAAACACACTCTTAAAATCCCTCCTCCGAATAAAGGAGAGTGCTGGGCTTGGTTTTTGAAAATTGCAACAGTCGTGTGGCCATGAATTCAGAATACGAAGTGTCACCACCCCCTTTCATCGCATGTGTTTCGTAAGGGAGCAAACAAACCCTATATCAATCCGTCTGACCAGCCTGGTACAGTAAGCCAAAACCTCCTTCCTAAGGAGAGGCCTATGTACAGCAGTGACCTGTTACAGGCTGTTAATGTCGTACATCCAATATTCTGTAATAAGTTTTTCTCAACAGATGCTCCCCTGAAACTCCCGGATGTGGCCCCAGTTGTTCTCACCGGGGGGATTACAACGGTGTTCCTCCTCCATCAATTGTTCGCTCCTCGACTAGAGATCTCGTCGACCAGATGTTGTCTGTTGCCGCTATGGAGAAGGCTGCATGTTATGACTCCAACCATAAACAAGGAAGGTCAGTGCTAGTAACAATATTTTGGATTAAAGCTGCAAAATCATATATAAATAGTGACTCTTGTTACCGTTTAATAAAGTGCAATTTAGGATGCACGGCGTTAATTGAACTATCTACAGTTATAATCAACTAGAAATTGCTACTCCTAATAACGTTTCAAGTAAGCTTAGGCTATAGACTACCTAAATCTATAGTTTACTAGTTGTTGCGCGCGACTCCGCCCGCGTGTATGTCGGTTATCGCGGCAAATAGTAGCCTACGTGTTATTCTGATGTATAAGCTATATTACTGTAAAGTTTCATCCGAACCCGTTCAGTAGTTTTTGCGTGAAAGAGTAACAAACATCCATCCATCATCCACCCAAACTTACAAACTTTTGCGTTTATAATATTAGTAGGATGCGAACGTACACATGTCACGTAACTGCGCATCAAGATAATAAGCGAACTCAAGTCGAGACCGTTGCGTACTTCTAGCTTAAGTTTTGCCAGCTTATATTATATTTTATACATACAGCAATTATATAATCAACTCAGTGCCTTTATTGTCTCAAGGCCCAACGAAAACCACTATTGGAAAACCTTATAGCTGAAAACTGTCTCTTAAGATACAGGCATTGCCTAGTTTAAGAGACAATGCTCAAATTTTAGGAATAGCAATTTTGTAAAACCAATAGAATACATATATGCATGCAATATTGTGAACATTCTTTGGGTTTATTATGTTTTACTGTTGTAAAAATTTTTTGATCAATAAATCATTTATTTTTATTCCATCTTTGCCATATCGCTTTAAATTCGCCTTATGCAAAGTGTAAGGCAGGAAGTGTTTTTTAATAGGTCTTTACCTTTTAAATTGCCGTTTTGTATGCAAAGTACTTCTTTTTTCAAACTTTTTTTATTTCTGTTATTCGAAGTAATCGACGCATCTTTGCCAACGCATTGGCAGTTTATTGATGTTCTTCAGAATTGAATTTTTTACCCACTAAAAAGTTGTCTAAATTTTGGAAAAAGTAATAGTCGGTAGGTGCAAGGTCTCAGCAAGTTGGTTAGACCCTGGTTCAGCACAAAAGCAATGCTCTAAATTTTTACAAGAAGGGCATCAATAAACTGCCAATGCGTTGGCAAAGATGCGTCGATTGCATGGGTGATTACTTCGAATAACAGAAATAAAAAGTTTGAAAAAATAAGGACTCTCACTTATTGCATACAAAACGGCAATTTCATAGGTAAAGACCTATTATATGAAGGCTCAGAGTAGAGTCAGTAAAGTGTGAAGAAGCGATTCTGGCTTTTCAGACAAGCTTTTAATGAGTGCTTAATCAGAATCAGTCCTTTAACTAAAATTATAAAATTCTCCTTTGTTTTTCCAGGTTACTATGTTTAGACGGCGGTGGTATCAGAGGTCTCGTTTTAGTTCAGTTACTCTTAAGCTTGGAAGAAGCTGTCGGCAGGCCTATCATACAATGTTTCGACTGGGTGGCTGGCACTAGTACTGGGGGTATTTTGGCTTTGGCCTTATCGTGTGGCAAATCGCTGAGAGAATGTCAAAGGGTGTACTTTAGGATGAAGGAGTATGCCTTCGTTGGTATGAGACCTTATCCATCAGAAGCATTGGAGAATATTTTAAAGGAATGTCTAGGTTAGTATTTTTTTGTATCTACATACACCTGTACCGACAACTCACGTACAACGACCAAATCAAGAGGCTAAGTGCGGAAATAGTCCGGTAAAATAAACAAACACCTTTACTGAACATCCAGGCACAGAATAACGGTTGTCTGGAAGAGATCGCCGTGAGTGATTAGATCGCCTATTGTAATACCTAATGTTGATCTCCATATATGTATCTCTGTACAAATTTATACTGTAGTGGTGTGCAATAAAGTTTAATAAAAAAAAAAAAAAAAAAAAATTGTCCTAGGTGGGAATCGAATCGAAAAATATAACAGCTTAGTATCTTTCTTACAGAGGTAATAAAAACATAATTGTTTTTATTATTTAGTCATTATCGACGATCCAGACTGTTAACAAAAGATACAAGACGATTTTGTGTTTCTTATGGTTCGAAATTTTGTATTAACGAGGTTTTATCACAAAAAAAAGTTAATATCACAAAAAAGATGACTGTATCTTAAATAAATACCGATGCCTCATTTATTAAAACGAATATTATAAAACATCTAGGAAAATATAATTATTACAGTTTTTCATTTCTATTACGAATTTTAATCATATAAACATTGAAATAAATTGCTCAATTGAGTAGTCTAAAACAGTGACGTCACAAGTGTGTATTTAGTACATTTTTCATACAAAGTTATCGTTTTGACGTATAATAAAAAGTAACTAATTTGACTAAGGTGTCATCTACCCTATTATAGATTAGTTTGGCTTAGGTGAACAAGACATTTCTAATGCAGAGATTATATATACTAAATTATAATGTTAATCATGATTTAATTTATAATTTTATTACAGGAACGGAAACGGTAATGGCAGACATCAAACACCCCAATCTGTTGATCCTAGCTGTATTAGCTGATCGCAAACCTGTAGATTTGCACATATTTAGGAACTACAAGTCTGCTCAAGAGATACTTGATGAGCATAATGGAACCACAAGTAATCGCTTCATCTATATATATAAAAATCAATCGCCTTTTCTTATGTGTTCTTTCTGGTTAGGACAAGGTTTGTATACAAAAAAAAATAAAAGATAACGGGAAAATTCATTTTTAATGGCCGCGACTATACACTGCCGGTGGAAGCTGAGACAGTTAAGTCAATATGACGGTATTAAGTTCGCCGGGTCAGCTAGTTAATGTTCGGTTTAAAGATCTTTATTTCTCAAAAAGACATAATCACTTACATGAGAACAAATTATTTTATAAAACTTTTAACCCGATATAGGTGGGTACTTACAAAAAAATAATAATTAATAGATGTTATTCAGAAACGGCATGTCTTGAGATGAGAGTTCGCTGCATTCAAAGTTGTATGGCCCAAGTTAAGGACGACAAGTGATTAATATTTTTAATTTTTAAAATTATTTAAAATATAATTCTATAGTTTCTTCTTAAATATATTTAGCGAGACTGCCTCTCTCAAGTCTGCTGGAAGTGCATTGTATAGCTGTGCTCCCACAAAAGTCAAAGAGTTTTTGCCATAGTTAGTTCTTATTGATGGTAATACTAAATGACTGGGTTTACGAGATGAGTATTTTTGTGTATTTCCTTTTGTTGTGAAAGTGATTCGTGAATGTATGTGTTTCTTAGTAATTTTATATATAAGTATACATGTGTTAAATGCATAAAGTTGCTGTATATTCATTAGTTTAGTTTCCTCAAATATGGTCTTTGTTGGTGTTAGGTAATCGTAATGATATAGGATTTTAATTATTTTATTTTGTAATATTTGTATTGGTTTTATATTAGTTTTAGCTGCGCTACCCCATATTTCAATGAGATACAGCAGATGAGGTTTTACTAGTGCATTATATATAAGTAATCGAGCTTGTTGTGGAATACATCTTGTCATGCTGTGTAGTGATCCTACTAGAGATGAAAGTTTGCTTTGTATGAGTTGTATGTGTGCATTCCATGTCATGTTTTTGTCCATTGTTAAGCCAAGGCATTTTTCTTGAGTAGTTTTTCTAAGCACTTGTCCATTTATAAATAAATCATCATGATGTTCTAAATATTGTTACGAGTTAGGGTTCGATGGATTTGAGAAATAACCTTCTGACGTGTAAAAGAGAATTTATTCCTTAATTATCGCCGAGGTTGCTAGGCTAATCACTGATATCATTCCAATAATTATCGCACTGTAGTTCAAACTGAACTGCGGCCCGCGAGACATCCTATTTATACCCATATTATTATTACTAGCGCATTCTAGTACATAGTCGAATATACAAGGTCGTTGACCGATACCAAGAACGCACCCGCCGGCGAAAGCGCTGGAAACAACCGCGCAATAATCAATCTATATTCGACGCTATGTATATAAACGTAAGGTTCATTATTCCGTGCCTCAGGATATCAACGAGAACTTGCGGACGTTTCAGCGTGTGTGTGTGCGTGTAGTGCTTGTTCTGTAGTAAAGTTTTAGATTTAAAAATTCCATACTAATATTACAAGCTTTTTATTAACTTGCAATGTATGTATATATGCTTGTATGTTCGGGTGGAATCTTGCATTTCAATTTTGAAGCAGTTATCTTCAACCGATTTTGCTGAAATTCTGCAAGCATATGTATACAGCGCGACAATACAATATTATAATGACATGGAGCTGATCTGATGCTGGAGCTGGAAGATGGCCATAGGAACTCTGACAACTCTGTAAAGAAAAGTCGCAACATCATCGAGTTTGGACTCGTTTGATTCGTCTCGAGGCATTCCAATAATAGCTTGTTTTTAAAAAGCTTTTTAATTTACTTAATTTATTATAAATTCTAAAATAACACTGTCTAACTAAACCGCTGCACCGATTTCAATGAAATTTGACATGGAGACACTTTGATTGTTGAAGAAGGACATACCGCGATAACCGTAATACACGCGTGCGGTGTTACGGACAAAAGCTAGTTATTTTATAAAGCTTAACTTCTAAAACCTTATACGCAGCAGGTTAATATCGATTTTAAAATTTTATTAATTTAAAGTAGTCTAGTAGCGATTTTCTAGAGAAACTGCCATACCTTGTGACCCAATTGCCTCTCATAACTTATTAATGAATTCTGACCACAAAATGTACTCCAGGTCCTCAAGCCGAGGCAGGAGACCAGGCGTCTGTAGTGTCGCTGGCGGCTCCTCCTCCCCCCTCTGAGCAGCTGGTGTGGCAGGCCGCCCGGGCCACTGGTGCTGCTCCTTCCTATTTCAGGGCTTCTGGCAGGTACGTGATCTCTCCATCTGTAACTCAATAGCTGATGAACATCCCCTTCCCAATAGTCTACTTGACTGTATCATAAATAAAAATGACAGTTTTGTCAAAACAAATATCACAAAACATTTCGGAAAATGTAATTATTCCTAGCATTTCTTATCATTAGATGATATTCTTCTAGCCGATTACGGCAATGGCGGCCAGTCTCAACCGAGACCAGCCAACTACGCAGGAGATAATATAGTACACAAGTGTGTGCGTAAACAAAGGTGCACCTACTGTTCCCTCATTCTCATAATTGGATGGGACGCTTATCCGACACGATAGGGGAGAGATCAGGCGCAGGACCGACAGCTTTACGTGGTCTTCCGAGGCACGGGGTTCAGACTTCAACTTCCAAACTCCGAGCTGTTATTATTTCCATAATCGAAAAACTCAATAACACTTTTGGTTGGACCCGGGATTCGAACCCGAGACCTCTTGATCGGCAGTCGCATACGTCAACCGCTAGACCAACGAGGCTCATCATAATTATACTAGGCCTGTGCTAGCAGTGGACTGCAATAGACGATTGATGATGATGATTATAAAATATTTTGAATTATAAAATCTTCAATCAGTTAATTTTTAAACACACTTGAGAATAAATAGGCTCTTCTATTAATTTAATCTTAATACCCTCTTTTTTTAAGGTTTTTGGACGGAGGTTTAATGGGCAACAACCCGACTTTGGATGTCTTGACTGAATTGACAGAGTTGAATCTCGCTCTTAGAGCCACTGGCAAACAAGAAGAGGCAAGGAAAACTAACTTAAAAGTGGTCGTTTCTTGTGGAACTGGTAAGTGTCTCTGGAATTTCTAGAAATTAAATATCAAATATGAACAGCAGTGTGTAATGCTTCAAGCTGTCACTTCGCGGTTTCATTCTGCGTTAAGTGTTTTGATTTCGATCCCCATGTCTTTTATTATGGGATAGGGGTAGCAAACGAGCGGGATAAATGGGAAACAAGCAGACGGGTCGCCTGATGGTAAGCGATAACCGCTGCTTATGGGCACCCACAACACCAGAGGCGTCACAAGTGCGTTGCCGGCCTTTTAAAAAGGAGTACGCTCTTTTCTTGAAAGTTTGAAGGTCGTATTGGTCCGGGAATACCGCATGACAACACTATATGTGATCCACAAATAGTTTTTATTGGTCTTGTTGTTCTTTGTGTCCGTTTCGTATAAGAGTAAAGTCCCCCACGACACAAGATTCCTAGTGGTCTGATCTTTAAAAGTTTTTTTTTTCTGCTGTCTCGAATTACTTTTAGTGTGCTAGGGAATGACCGACCGAAGATACTGTTTCGGCAAAAAATCTTGTTTCGGCCGTGGTTTCGGTTTCGGCCAAAAAACGGCCGACGAAGGTACTCAAATACCAATTTCATTGGCATTCAAACATATCCATGATGACGAAAACTATTTTAATGTGATGAAATTTTTTTGTGGAAAATTCTTGCACATGGTTCTATCAGTCAAAGTACGGACCAGTAGTATTGTCCGTAGTTCAACTAAAAGGAGTGACCGACCGAAGATTCGGTTTCGGCCAGTTTCGGCCAAAAAATCTAGTTTCGGCCTTGGTTTCGGTTTCGGCCAAAAAACGGCCGCGCTGAAACTTGAGTGATTGTGAATTTTCGTTGGTCATTCAGCGGACTTCGTGCCTCACTCGTAATATATTTCATAAATAATAGTTAAATTTTGGAATATTGATATGTACACCTGCCATATTGATATCTATGTGGCAGGTGTAATGTGTTTTTTGTACTTGGAGCACCTCCAAAAATCCGACCCGCCGAAACTGGCCGAAACCGAATCATCGGTCGGTCACTAGGTAAAATATGTGTAAGTGTGTAGTGTCATACTGTCGATATATTAATTTTTCTAATAATTTTTATCCCTTTTAACTTTTAAGCCGTGTTCCTTAACGCTGTGTGTAATAAATAGCTGGCCGAATTCAGTGGTTAACCACATAGATATGTACAGGTTGATTAAAACTTACATACATTTCTTTCGAACAATTCAGGTCTGATACCCGTAACGAAACTTAAGGACATAGATGTGTTCAAACCGGAGAGTGTGTGGGATACGGCGCGTCTAGCCTTCGGACTGAGTTCTATTGGACGCTTGTTAGTCGATCAGGTAATTAAAAGTTGCATTTATTTATTACCTGTGACTGTACTTAGAAGATATTATAGCTAAGTTTTTTAAGTTATAGAATATATGAATTCTAATTTTTACCCGACTACCGCAAAGCCAAAGGAGGGTTATGATTTTGACAGGTGACTGTGTATGTATGTAAATATGAATGTATGTATGTTCATCTGTTCGCTCATAGCTCCTTAACTACTGGACTGGAGAACTGGACATATGAGGTATTGTTAGAAGCGTCTTGATCGTCCGCTGGTTATAGGCTATATCACGTGTCACTGAATCTAATGTGGCGCCCTCTAGCCTGTCTATAATTAGTATTTATTTATATTAATAAAAAAAACAAGAATTGTAAATAAATTAACCTTGAATTTCTAGACGTATCTAACATACGTATTGCTATGGCTGATACATGTAAAACTGACAATGAACTTGACCTTGACACTAACCTTGACATTATTTCTGATTTTTTCCTTGTTTTGATGTACTCGGTTAACATTGATGAATCATGACATGTTGTTGCAGGCGACCCAATCAGACGGCCGAGTGGTTGAACGTGCCAGGGCGTGGTGCTCAGGACTAGGTGTACCTTTCTACCGGTTCGCGCCGCAGATGTCCAAGGACGTCGCCATGGACGAACGCTCTGACGAGATCCTCGTCACCATGCTGTGGGAAGCAGCCGCCTACATGCACACCCATAGGGACAGAGTTGCGGAGTTGGCAGCCTTGCTCAGTGATAGCGGTGATGTATTAATGAATGAACTTAAATTATAGAAAAATGTTACTTATGCTATTTGTAATAAAAGCTATTACTGTTTATCTAAGTTACAAAAATTGTATCTCTGATTATGAATGTAGAATTGAACCAAATGGTTTAGTGATTGTATTCTTTATTGTACTAATGTTTAAAAAAAATACACGCAATAGAATTTAGGAGTCAGGAAATAGAAAATAACAATTATAGTAGCAGTAATAAGGATGACAGACTCAGTGACGTCAATGAAGGAATCTTTGTGAAAGAGAATATATTTAGAAGAGGGCAAATGGCCAAGTATGAGTATATTTCATGTCAACTCGCCATCGACAACTAACGCGTTCTGTGTTGTGATTGGTTAAGATTTCAGTGCGGGCCAATCGCTACTCCAAATGCGGTCACTGTGTCAGACACTGTGCAGATTAAAATAAACTCACACTCCCTTAAATAGGATAGTTGACACGTTAGTCAAATTAGTTACTTTTATCATTATCATCAATCAAAGCGATAGCTTTGTATGAAAAATGTACTAAATACAAACTTGTGACGTCACTGTTTTAGATTACTCAATAGAGCAATATATTTCAATGTTTATTTGATTAAAATCTGTTATACAAATGAAAAGCTGTAATAATTATATTTTCCGAGATGTTTTGTAATATTCGTTTTAAGGAAGGAGACATCGGTATTTATTTACGATACAGACAACTACCCTATTATAAGATGTAGCGACACGGTTATAAACTGTAGCTGAGCTTGTTAGACCCGAAAATACTGTGTACTTGTAGCCTTATATACCTGCAGAAGTTGTTTGGTAAGCTTTCAGTGTTACCTTATTCTAACAAAATATAGACCTCTCTTTTTGTCTTAGCAGCTTCAAAGTAATTGGTCTGCACATAAAATGTACACAAAATTATAGAATAAAATCTGCAGTTGTTTCATCTCTTGATTTCGGACCTCTGTTGGGCCCGAATCCAGTAAGGAAATATCTGAATATAACATACAATATATATTTAATTAATACCAAATTTTAAAAGTTAACGGAATTAACTTTGTACCTGCGTTTGCATAATATTTCTTTATTGTTAAGAAAATACAACATGTAATAATATAGAGTCGGTTATTATGTTTATATTTAAATACATAAGCAATTCGAGTACATCAGGGTTTTAGTTATGTGATCGTATTAGATAATAATATATGTGTATATTAGAAGTTTATTTTACAATGACAACAGGAACAAATGTATGTAATGTATAATGTTTATTAAAAAAATTATAATGTAGTATGTAAATCACGACGCACACACTTAGTAAATAGTACATTATGTTAATCAACAATTAAGTTACCTGTATTTAGTTTTAGCTTATGTTTCGCCACTACTGCGATTTATTTTTATTGCCATAAATGCAACTATTACCTTTTTACCATATTTCTACAGATAATTTATAATATTAGTCTATATGCATGTCACCGTAAGATTGTAAAAACCGGTGGATTATAATCTACCTAGCGAGATTGCAAACTATCGATAGATTGTCAACTACGACATACTGCTTACGCGCGTCAAATTGTCAACAGCCCTGATTGGTTGGTTTTAGAGTAGGCCGTTCAATAGCCATAGAGTTTGGTTAGAACTTCTATAATTAATCACAAATTAATTTTACTGCCATAACAATTTTATATAACTAATTCTAATGCTGTAAGGTATTTTCAATATGAAATCAATTTACAATCACAAAAATACTTTACATTCGGCAACAAAGACGAATAAGGAAACAAATATGGCGGCGCGGAACATATGCTGTTCAACCAATCAACGCGACTTGCGATTCGTCGATACCATTTCACAATCTCTCGACTGTTTGCAATCTCGCGAGATAGATTACAATCTAAAGGTTTTGACAATCTGACGGTAACATACTACGTGTAATATATGTCTATACACGTGCTTTCGTGTTTCGTTGGTGAGTGCGAGACCGGAGGCCGCCATGGTGTGGGTCACTATGCTGCATTGTTGTATTCGCAATGAGTGTGGTGACCACTACTTTTGGATTCTGCTCATGCTTTCCATCAGGTAGAGTAGATCCACTTTGGCAGGAACATACATAATAAAAAATATAGTGCCTTCTTTGGTACACAGTTATATTATGATGTGTAGGTAGCTATCAGAAAATGATTGATTTGATTTTATATATTTCATACATCACTAACATAATAATTATAGTTATCTAATATTAAAATGTACGTTTAATTTGTATGTATTGTTTTTGGGTTCGATTTCCGGGTCGGATCAAATGTTTGTATGATCAGATGTTTGTTTCGGAGTTTGGGTGTTTCCTATGTATAAAATGCATGTATTTACAAAAAAAGGATATAAGTATTCTGTTAGTCAATCTAGCTTTCATAGTAAAATCTCTGCTTAGTTTGAGGCTAGATGGTGTTGTGTCAGGTGTCCAAAAGATTTATTTTATTTGTAAATTATATTATTTAGGCTTACCTTTTATTTACAAAATTCAATATCTTTGCACCTACAGGATCATATTTCATTTCAACATCACCTGAAGGTTGACTGGAAGAGAATGACTCAAGGCAGTAGGCCTTTGTACAACATGTGCAATAAGTTCCAAATAAATAAATATTATCACATCACATCATAGCATCACAAAATACCACTGTTAAACGATTTTTTTTTAAGGTTACCTAACTAATAATTGAGGTTACCGGCACAATCTCCCTATATATGGAGTGGATTTAGTTTATTTATTATAAAATGTAAGAAATTTGATATAAAGAAAAGAATATAATTGGAATGGGATGTGCAATTGTAACTTTTCAACTTTTGTATATGTATTTATGTATACTAATGATAATAATGTATGCCGTAGTGTTTAATGTTGAAGCAGTAGATAGGTGGTTAACTATGAACATTTTGAAAAGAAAATTTATACCCATATTACAATCTAAATTTCATATATTAACTGACATAATACATAATTTTAACAAAAAAAAACCGACTTTAAGAACGACCAAATTGAATTAAGTTATTCGTCAAACATCGACCACATGGGAAGCACCAGCTTTCAAATAAAAAAAGAATCACCAAAATCGGTTTACCCAGTCAAAAGTTATGAGGTAACAAACATAAAAAAAACAGTCGAATTGAGAACCTCCTCCTTTTTTTGAAGTCGGTTAAAAATAGCTCTTACTGTGAAATTTAAATGTTACTACTAAATTTTTCGACTCATAATTTTAAATTTGATTGAACATCCAGTTATCCCATACTTCCATCAGGTCTGATTAATTGATTTGACGTTGGAGCCGAATATCGTGATTTAAATATTGTGAGCGACACTGGCAAAGTTGTGGGAAGGCGGTTGCGGCCTATATGTTCTAGTCAAATGAAATATGATGACTTATCTCGCTACCCATTTTCACCCATATCCACCCATAACGTGAATCCACACCATACTCCAATAAGTATCGATTTCACTGGCATATTCATTCATCTATCGAGATTATACATACCATTAGTTGTAGATTAGCTGTGCGTAATCGATAATATCGTATCGTCATCGATACTATCAACTAAGTAATCGTGTTGTAATCTTCATCGATTATTACGTCGTCATATATTCCTGTAGTATATTTATTTTTACATATAATTGCGATAGCAAATTCTCATGAGATTTATATAAACAATGTGTACATTCCTTACCTGTTATATAATTATAATGTCCATGAAAAATATTTTAATCGATAATTGCTTCAACTAGTTACATCATTAGCGCCGATAATATGTTATACTAAATTTTATGCGGTTCAGCAGTCACTAAATGCATTTTATTTATTTCTTGCGTAATAATTTATACTTTTTCTCAATACATAATTGTTTTCAATAGGAGTTCTCTTCAACATTTTAATGTCTTATACTGTACATACATTTTGCTGAAGATGCGATCCACACTCGCCCGGGCGCACGTCATACCTTTAGTACAATATAATAAGCGCGTAATTAAACAAATAACGAGTGTGTGTAATGTGCAGTCAAGGACAGCACAACAAACATCATAGGACAGAACAGTCAGTTTACGTTTATAACTTATTACATTAAAATTATAACTGAATGACAAATCTTTTACTCTACGCACTCAACAATATCGTACATTTAATGGTCCTTCGAGCCGAATTTTAAGTCTGCACAACACTTTAAGTGTAAACTGACACTAAATGGCAAGTGCCTTGTGTATATTGCTCTAAAGTTCTCAGTCTATTGAATATAGAAAATTATTTAAGCGCAAAGTAAATATGATCTAAGTCCCTGTTACTTAATAATTTATTGTATCCGAATCTTCTTAAAACCCTATGTGGGATCAAAGAATACTGTATCTTTGTAAAATACACACCATTTTAGTTTTCAACTAATTAAAATCTGAGCTATTGCGATCTTTTCTTCTCAAATATCAGGAAAAGTGGATCAGTAAGGTGAGTCTGATACCGCCGCACCAGGTTTCACAACTTGAAAAAGAATCCCGATGAGATCGCTACAACTTAAATCTAAAAACCAAACGAAGAAAATATCCGACGAATATGTAATTCAACTAAAAAATTGTATGACAGCTGTGTACTGAAATTATTTTTACTAATACTGTAATATCCTAAGTTCAAATTACGTAATATATTTATGTATAAATTATTATTTATTAGATAATGTAGATGCAGCTGGTGCAAATGTGTATATTGTATATATAGAAATATATAAGAAATTTTCTTTAGTTGTTTTTGTATTAGAACTGTTTTCGATGATTTTCTTCCTATGCGGTGCGATATATTTCAGTTTCTTAGTCAAATGAACTACTTATACTAATGTGTATAACTATTTGACTGTTATATTTTATTTGAAATATAAAGTAAATGATATCATAAATTCCAATAAAACAAAAAAGTTATGCAAGCTCTTTTATTTCTAATAAATCACCTTAATCACAATAGTAACTATAATAGGCTTATACAAAGACTCAATAATATCACATTTCTCATGTGGATATTATTCATCCACGACTAAAGCTAACAACTAAAATTTAAATTCTAAATTGTCTATCTACTTAACTAAGTACCACCAATATAGCCCGCAATATTTAAGTAGGTGCCATTTCATAAGTTGTTTGATACCATAGAGCAGAGAGCCACGCTTCGGCATGAATAGGCCGGCTCGACCGGAGTGATACCACGGCCTCACAGAAAACCAGTGTGAAATAGTGCTTGCGCTGTGTTTCACCGAGTGAGTGAGGATACCGGAGGCCCATACCTCAATCCCCCCCTCATCCATAAAAGGCCGGCAACGCACTTGTGACGCTTCTGGTGTTGCAGGTGTCCATGGGCGGCGGTAATCGCTTGTATTTGTATTTTTTGTATTTCTTTATTCAGAAAACAATTTGTACATTGTATGTGAATATTTACAAGTTAATATTCACCATCAGGCGATACGTTTGCCCGACTATTCCATAAAAAAAACGGTAAGTAGCCATACGCAGGCGTTCCCACTGTCAAAGTATAAGCCCAAATGAGCCTACGCATTACACTGTTATGACTCAGAATGAGTTTGTGCGTGTGTAAAATTGTGAATGTTTTTGGAACGAAGTTCCTTATGGGGCATTGCGGAGGGATACCCTAGCCGGCAAAAAACGTCCATAACGAAAGATTGACGCTTCGGTGTCAAAATGGTAGCGTATGAGCATGATGTGAGGTCTCGGGTTCGAATCCCGTGTAGGATCAAATATTTGTTTTTTGGGAGTTTGGATGTTTTCTATTTATAATATGTATGTATTTACAAAAAAATGACCGAAATATTTATTTATATTTCGGAACGAAAAATTTATATAATCTGTAAGTAACTCTAGACAGAACTTGTTTTTAATTGTTGTGCGAGTTGGTAGTGAAAGGCGATTGTTTTTTTATGTAAGGTTAAAATGTGTGTAAGGGTTTCTCCCCGCAAAATGACATTGTTTTGCATCGGAATAAAACGCAATGGCTACTGCCCTCCAGTACGAGCGCCTGTTTTTTTTATGGTTTGGCCCTGCCAAAATGACTCGACTCTACTCTGCCTGATGGAAAGCATAAGCAGAATCCAAGAGTGGTGGTCACCATACTCACTGCGAATGCAGACAATGCAGCATGGTGACCCTCACCTTAGCGGGCTAGTGATGCTTCTGCATCATGGGGCCTCCGGTCTCGCAATCACCAACGAAACACGGCAGCGTGAAGGCTGTCATTTTATGTTGATTTTCCGTGCGAGGGTAGTACCGCCTCGGTCGAATCGGCCCGTTCGTGCTGAAATCAGCGTGGCTCTACTACCTTGTGGGTTATTGCTCTATGTTTGAAACAAATGCAGCTCTTCATATTATAGGCAAATAGTAACATGTTAAGTACAGTCATTAAGTACAATTAGTCATTTACCTTTATTCGTCAAATGTTACTAATTTTCCGAAATATGAAAGTAATCATTTTGATACTAACATTTTTGAAGCACGTTATTCTGAGATTCTACAGGATTTCGTCAAAACGATACAGCGATACAGTCAAATCACAACAAAATACAACCAAAATTAAATAATAAAAACTTATGACTGCACAGTAGTGTTCATAAACTCAACATTTATACCGAGGTACTTCGATAAATATGTTTTAAAATTAACTATAGGAACACGTAAAATCTTATTCTAAATTTCTGAACGGTGACATTGGTTACGGAACGGACTCTCGACTTATTTTCATCTATTTAATATAAATATTATTTTATACCTTTCCCGGTCCATATTTTAAATACTTCTAAAGTCGACAGTCCGTACTGAGCCAAGACGAGACGTGAGGCACTGCGTTTACAAACAGATACTTCAAAATCAAGCACAAAAACTCAGGCTTTAAATGAAAAATATGGAAGCAACTTTCATTGGTTTCATTTAAGTAATTAATAATGTTTACAGTTGCAAATATAGCAACTGTCGAATAACATTTACACAACCATTTTACAAACTAAGTAAACAAGCTCTCATGTATGATGAATAACCAATAAATGATTTATTTGAAATGATAGAACAGATTGTAACTTAATCGGTTTTTTCTTACCAATATCTAAGCTACAAACTTAGTTCTCAGTGTTTTTCGGGTAATGAAGCAAAACATTTACACTTTACAAAGAATTGAACACTAAATGGAATCAGGTAATTAACAACAAGCAAATATGGGAACAAAAAGAATATATTTTATCCGCTTAACTGCTGCATTTTGTAAGTCAATATAATGGTTCGTCCAAATTAATAAAAAATAATTTAATTATTATTAAATAACAATATGAATAGTTAATTTATAAATTTGGTTGCAATACATCATTATTATCTACTATTTAAAATTATTTACGAAAATCTGTACGAGAGTACACTATTCTTTTATAAATGCTACAACATGATTTTAGGAAACCATTTCACTTTGATATTCACTATTGGTAACACTTTTAACACAAGTATTTTTATGGAAGAAATAAATATATGAGCAAAATATAAGCCCTTTGGCACACGCTATTTTACTACGAAACAAGAAATGAAAGATAAGTGTAATTGAAGAAATAGTACTGGCTAAAAAAACAAAAGTAAATATGAAATACCAATATAGAATCTTCACTAAAGTTGACATGCTTTGGAGTGTTTGTAATAATAAGAAAACGTAGATATGTTCCATAAATCGTAAGTTAAAGCACTGTTTCAAAAGGCACCTTGTTCATGATGTAAATGTTAAATAATAATAATTATTGTCACCAAAGCATGAGAATTTTAGTGAAACACAAGGTTTACGTATTCAACATGTGCCAGCTCTCTCACCAAAAGCCCAAATAAATTAATAACACCTAAAATCTAGTTTCTCTCGCACTCAGATTTTAGCAATCATACACAGCCGTTTGACGTAGTAAAGATTAATGTAATCGTTTACACGTGTTCTATCGCACTCCTTAAACAAATATCACAATATGTAAACCTTTGGCGCAATACTGTAAAGAACATTCACTCTTTAGGTAAGTTCATAGGTAATTATAGCTATAGATATAGGATGGAAAGCGCAATTTTTTGTAGGAATAAAAACGTTGAGAAAAGTATTAACGGCGTCTATGGCAGTGCTAATACTTTTTTTTTTGTAATAATAACATTAAAATGCAAAATATACGTTAGTTCACAAATAGTTACTTAACAGTATTGTGCCTTAGATGTGTATTCAAAGTATTGTACGTCACACAACCTTTATGCAGCAATTTAATACGGGTCGTCGGGTAATTCCATGTTCGCAATTAAGTTCTTCTTCTCTTCTTTACCAGGCTTAGAATTTAGCAGCGATGGACGTATCGTACTTCTTGGTTCGAAACATGGCTGTAACAAACGTAACTATTAAAACTTTATTGCAATAAGTAATTTTATAATACCCTCTCACTCTTTAATATTATTCTTAATGTCATGCTTTACATTTTAACCGACTTCAAAAAAGGAGGAAGCTCTCAATTTGAGCGTTTTTTTTATATGTGTGTTCGCGGATAACTTCGTCGTTTATGAACCGATTTTGATCATTCTTTTTTTAGTAGAAAGGAGATATCCCAACGGTGGTACCATGATAAGGACACTAAGATCTGATGATGGCATCCAAGAGAAATCGAGTCGAACCTTGAAGTCGGTTTTTGTTAAAATTTTACTTGTGTTAAATAAAAAGGGTTTGTAATGGATGTTTCTGCTATATAATTAATTGTAGTGTAATCATTTATGATGAGATGAGAACAGGTGTACACTTGTTTTTAGTGTAGTTGGCTTCTTTTACGTCAAACCTATATTATATACATATTAATGTTAGGAAGTCATTCATTCACTCATTTTCCCAACTTTTGTGATTGTTAGTGCCATTCAATATTATTGAAAATCGTGCAATAAAGAAGCGACATGCAAAAGCGTGTGCAAAACGATAGTGCATATTAAAAGGGATCAAATTCATACTCCACCGTTTTTCGTAATTTTCGTAAAAGTGTTACAAAATTTTTGTTTCACGTCTTTCACGTATTAATTTAGAGAGATGATATAATTATAAAATATCGTGTACCAAAATTAAATAATTAATGAATTTACATGACGTTGGTTACAAATCTTTAATTTTTAAAACGTTTACCAAAGTATATTATAATTTGTAACAAGTAACATTGTTGCCTAGGTGTTGCAATGAAATTTGTATTTTAATAATAAAAAAATATTTTAATATTAAGTCGCTATTTCCTTTTTACTAATTTTATAACAAATAATTACATTTATTATACATAGTACACTTGTTCGTATTAAACTAATGCATTGCAATGCCATTATTCAGGTCATATAAATATTTATTTATGAAAGTCGTTACAGTTCCTTTCAATTAATTAGATATTAATACTAACCTCTACTGTTAGAGAATAATAAGTATTTTTTTACCGACTTCAAAAAAGGAGGAGGTTCTCAATTCGTTTTTTTTTAAATATTTGTTACCTCCTAACTGTCGACTGGAAGAACCGATTTTAATGATTCTTTTTTTATTTGAAAGCTGGTGCTTCCCATTTCAATTTGGACCAGATTGAAGTCGGTTTTTTTGTTAAAATTTGTATATTATTTTGTGTTAGTATGCGTGTGACCTTTAAAGCTAAGCTAAATGTAAGGAGAAAATGTGAACCTTATCAAACGGCAAACTTAATGTCATCAAGCGTAAGCTCATGGCTGTTGACTTGCCCAAGCATTATCAACCTGTGTGGAAAGTGTTCGTTATCATTTATAATTATTACTAACATTGAACTAATTATAGTTTTGACACTGCAATTCGGACTTCCACTAGTCAGTATCCATCCTTAAATGTTTCAATTCTTATGTTAATTTGCGTAGTATGTAATAAATAATCATTATGCAGTGTTACAGCTTTTGATTGTATAAAGTATTTTAAAAAGTAGTCAATATTTTACCAGATGTAAAAAAATTGCCTGCCAAGCTGAACAATTGAACATGCATATTTTTTTCGGAACATGCATTGCCACATTAAAAATATAAAATTAATGTGCATGTGAATATCTAGATGGGCATTTTCTAATGTATCAGTGTTCATGGCTACTTCTCAATTATTTATTTAGTATAACAAGTATAGATAAATTATTTTTCCAATAAATTCTTGACATGATGTCAAGATCGACAACGATTAGATTCGCAGATGGCCACGATCGCAGTTGATTATGATGGCTTGTGATATTTTACTGCGGAGCGGTTTAAAAACTATCATTTGACATGAAATTATCTTGTGTTTAATTTAATTAATAAAGGTGCATACCTACCTATATTAATTGAATTGCATCACTTACTAAACTAAAATTTCTCATATTTTAGTAAAATGATGATGTCCAAAATGCTATTCTTCATCTATTGGTACATTTAGATGACGTATATTCTTAGTGTCACATATCTTATATATGTACTTTTAGCTTTTAGGTCATGTTCAGATGATGAGCGCTCAACGCGCGTTTTGCTAACGCGCGTTTACAACTACATGTAATTTCATTCTAGAAACGCGCGTTAGCATGTGTACTCCTAGTATGAAATTACATGTAGTTGTAAACGCGCGTTGAGCACTCTTCATCTGAACATGGCCTTAGTCAATCTTCGGCGTTTGATAGGACAAAATATACTTTTTAGGGAATTTTAGTTTAGTTTCGATAATTTTGGAACAACGGAATTGCACCTAGGTCATAGTATCTAGAAGTCTGAATCCGTTTGAGAATCATGATTGACTTCTTATAATAATAAAAAATCTTTAATTTCCCTATAAAGTGTTGTTATCAAAAAAAATATTTAGTTGCATTCTCATTAAAAAAAACATTCGTCACACATATAACATGCAATTTTGGTTAACCATAAACAAGACAGAAAGCTTTTAATTCTAGACTCAGACAACTTACAAACTATTATTGAACATAAAAAAAAAAAACTACGTTAAAAAAAACCGACTTCAAAAACTGAAAAGTATAAAATAACTTAATTTGTATGTGCTACCTATTCATAGGTTTGAATTCGGCGCCAAGCCATTTGTAATAGTAGGTACTCGCTATATTTCGAGACGAACGTCAACGACGTCACCGACGCTTCGGTTGTTTTGTCCTACGCGAAGAGCAGCTATCCCGCTCAAGGTCACGCGCGGCGAGTCCTACTATTACATTTTAGCTCGGCACCGACTTCAAACCTATAAATAGGTAGCACATACAAATTAAGTTATTTTATACTTTTCAGTTTTTGAAGTCGGTTTTTTTAAACGAAGTTTTTTTTTTTTCGCTTTTTAGTCTTTCTCAAGTCTCTCATCATCATTTCACCTAAATAACTTGAAAGAATACGACTAAAGGTAACATACAACATACTGTATAGAATAATAAATAAGTATTTCGGACATGATGTTTACAGAATATGAAAGCATGCAGACAATTGCCTTAAGTTTATTGCAGGCGCTCACGTAAATTTGAGGGTTTCCTTCAATTTCCTTGGGATCCCATCATCAGATCCTGATATGGTGGCCATGGGACCACATGGGGAGCATACCCTTTCGAATACAAAAATAATTTTCAAAATCGGTCCACAATTGACGGAGTAATCAATGTACATACATCAAAAAAAAAAAAAAACCGATGAAATTGAGAACCTCCTCCTTTTGGAAGTCGGTTAAAAATAACAATGCCCTATCCGCATTCGGTACTTTAAATATTTTATAAAAAATGGGCCTGCTAAATTCCTTGCCTACAATTTACGGTATACATAGTTCAAAATGTTTTGTGACTCAAATCTATGTCATACCAAGTGATTAGTAATTTAGACAACAGAAATATGGTACGTGCGAGTTGACAATGGATGTATCAAACATAACATCATTCATTTATAAAAGACGCGCGACTGTCATTTGTTTGTTTGTTTTACTACTTTATTAGTTGTTAGTAGTACCTACTAGCTGTTGCCCGCGGCTCCGCCCGCGTGTATGTCGATTATCGCGGCAATTAGTAGCCTATGTGTTATTCTGATGTATAAGCTACGAGATATTACTGTAAAGTTTCATCCAAATCCGTTTAGTAGTTTTTGCGTGAATGAAAGAGTTTGTTACTCTTTCATTCACGCAAAAACTACACACATCCTTACAAACTTTCGCATTTATAATATTAGTATGAAGTTAAAGATAAAAAAAAGATATGATAATAAACTAGATCGCGTTAAGTAAAAATGTCAACTAGGAGATATTCGCAAAATGTTCTGGCAATTAGGTATGTTTTACATCAATAGCCTTTGATACTCCACTTCTGGACATACGGTTTTCGTTTTAGCCTATCTTAGTTAATATTGACTGACTGACAGAAACGTTTTATAAATCGCGTAAAAATACTACATTACTTAAATGTTCGTTTTCTTTGCGTAGTGAGATCCAACTGTCAGTCATCACATTTGTTTTTATTCTTCTTTGAATCGTTGAAGCTGCATCAGGGCCCATCAGGCTGTTATAAAAATAATAATCCGTCGTTTGTTAGTTTGACTAGCTCCCTCCCCACATGGTTTGGAAACTGGACATAATGTCTGTCCGTTATATTAATTTGTTGAAGCTTTGTTCTTAGTTGAATTAAACCTAATGATTCAAAATCTTTATTGCAAACTAAGTGTTGGTCCTGTACATTTTGTGATCTTATAATATTGTTTGTCTCAACTTAGTAGCCTTTGATAATTCGTTTTCGAATATTATTGTGGTTTAAAGCTTGTACTAACTTCACGTATTTAAGTAATTAGATGCAATATTGTAAATTTACGATCAAATCATTTATTGGCAGTTTTTTTTATCACTTCTTATAAGTCAAACAAGAAGGTCGGTCATCTGATAGTAAATGACTATCGCCATCGTAGTAATAATTTACTTGTTATCGTGATATTGAAATGGCAGACAATTAGTTGCTGATATCATCAACGTCTTAGCGTTGTTCCCGGTTGCTTCCAAAGCTGCAAAGCTAGCACTTTGGAGCCTGGGGTCCGCTTTCCTACTTTTTCTTCTCCACTTTGCCCGGTCTTCGGCATCCTTGGTAGTGAGACCATATTAGCACGCATGTCACCCCTTGCGAATTGGTTGCTGATAGATTTCCACTATTTTCTAAAATATATCACTATTTAATAATAGTGATATATTTTGAATATCTTTCAACAAAAATAGTAGAAATCTATCAGCAATCAATTATTTGAATCTCGACACATGTGTTATTTAGGAATGAGGCGAGACCATACAAGTTAGGTATCTGCCATTTCAATATCACGATCACTGTACAAGTTATACAACTTCTCGTATTTTTTATTTCTGCAGTATTCATTCATAAACAGTGTGGAAACCTCATCAGACTAACTACCTTTGGTTGTGTAATAGTTATTTAGGTAAAATAACCAACATTTAAAAAGTCGTGTAAACAAAACGGCAACGCTTTTACTAATTGAGAATTTTAAGTCAATGCAATAAGTTCTAAACGATATTCCCGACTAATATAATATTTACATTGGTGAACTAATTATTGTAGATAGGTAAAGTCAACTAAGTATATTAACTAAAATCATGCTATATTTAATGACAGTATCATAGTGTGTGCAATTTTAAAAGAGTAGTTTATACTATTCAGTTGTGTATCAATGTCTAACCCAGAAACTAAAAAAGTAGAATTTTGCATTCTACAGTACGGAGCGTGTTGATTGTTGAGTCAATTCCTTTGTAAAATGCAATAGGTAAAAGTTAAAGTTAAAACTTACAGTTTCACAGATGTTCATGTTGCAACAGTTTTCAATGGTAATCTCGCATTGGTCAGGCCGAGCGGTCATCGGTGTTACATTCTTGTTAACTATTATACGTTTCTTTATTCTGAAAAGAAAACAAAAGTAATTATAATTAAAATTCAGGATACAACGTGGGAACATATATTATGAACTTTACACAGAGAATACATATATTATTATTATGAAGTCAACTGGTTATAAATTATTAGTTTATTGAGATGCTAGTTTGTACTGTACTTGCCGTAACGAGACTACTGACCATGCTGATAAACTCAAATATACATCTAATTAATACTATTCAGAAGGCTCATAGTCACACACAGAGTAATGGAGGGGTCAATGCTCGAAGTGTCTCTACATGATCGAATCGGGAATGAGGAGATCCGTGGCGACCTCGTACTGGAGCGTGGGTAGGTCCACTACAAGGTGGTTCGAGGACCTGGTGAAGGTCGTGAGAAACCGCTGGATACGGGCAGCACAGCGTGGTTGTTGTGGGGAGCCTTGGGGTGACCTATGTCTAGCAATGGGCGTCTATCGGCTGAAGTGAGGATGATGATTCAGATGTTTGATATAAAGCATTAAATACCTGGGACGTTTCTTCAGCTGAAGTATCTTGGTTACAAGATAAACACAGAGCAGGAATAGTACTCCAACAAGGATAGATAAAGCCACTATGATAGAATCCTTAACAGAATCCCATGTATCGTCGCAAGTAGGAATAACTTCATCAACCATTTGCGATACAGGATCAGATGGGACAGGTACTGGTCGAGAATCATTTAGAAGTTGCAAATCCTCCGGCAGTTTAGGTGATAACTCTTGGTTCTCTTGTTCCAGTGGGCAACTGAAATGATAGGAAACACATTTTATTAGTCACACATATCAAATTTAATATAAACTGAATTAGATCCATTTTAGTTTTGTTTTTTTTTTCATGTGATAACCGGCAAACGAGCAGATGTATCGCCTGATGGCAAACGATTACCGCCGCCCATGGACACCTGCAACACCAGAGGCGTCACAAGTGCGTTGCCTGCGTTTGGGGGGAGGAGGATTGGGGTGTGGGCTTTCGGTATCCTCATTCACTCGGTGAAACACAGCGCAAGCACTATTTCACATCGGTTTTCTGTGAGGTCGTGGTATCACTCCGCTCGAGCCGGCCCATTCATGCCGAAGCGTGGCTCTCCCAGGGTAATTGATTGAACATAATAATAACTTGAATTTTTATACTCACTTGCAAACAGGTACGGTAGACTCATTTGCAGCTACTGTTGGTACTGCTTCCGTGGTTGTGGTAACTATTTTCAGTTTTTCACATCTTAAGCCTTCAAAATCTCCTATACACTGACAAACTGGTAGACTATTCTTGTCCAATGAACATGTACCATGGTTCAAACAATGGCCTTGGCACACATCAATTTCACACCGTGTTCCGGAGAAACCAGTTTTACACCTAGAAAATGTAAATAACAAATCATTAGAATTGAAAATTCGTAACGCAATAATAAGTAAAGAAATTTTAATGATTTTACCTGCATTTGGGTTGACCTTCTGTTGTAAAACTGCAGTCCCCTTGCAAACAGTAGTTCTGACAGACTGAAATATCGCATCTCTCACCGGTGTAGCCAGGTTTGCACTTACATATTGATCTTCCGTTAACTTTGGTTCCGTGGACGCAGAATAAACCAACATCAGTTGGGATGTTGAACGAATCGTTAATAGCAGAATTATTTTGCGATAAATTCGCTAGCTCTTCGCACTCGCCGTGACCGCTGATTTGCTCCTGGATGGGATAGTTTGCGGCGATACCGAAGGGCATTTCGTTCGTAAACTCTATATATTTAATCGGCTCAGCATCCTTGGGAGGATTCTTTGGTAACCTCCAGATGGTTCTATAGTCTAAATCTACCCAGTATACTGAATCTTTTGAAATGGTCAAAGCGTTTGGTCGATGGTTTGTGCCAGCCAATAAAGTTTTTCTATTTTTTCCATCTAAGTCTGCGCTTTCTATTGAATAATGTATTCCTTCTTTGTCATCAGCCCAGTATATTTTCTTAGTCATTTGGTCTATCGCGAGGCTGACTGGCAAATAGATATCGCTGTCTATGACTACTTCTCTTTCGGTCCCATTAAAGCGAGCCCTCTCAATAGTGGGCTTCATAATATTAGTGTTGGTCCAATAGATGTACCTGTAATGTGTAAATTATTATAATTAAATGGCAACTATTGTTTTAGGTCTCGTAATTTGTTGGTTATTTTAGTAACGTACCCTCTACAACTATCTACAGCAATAGCTCGTGGGATTTCGTCATCCATTGTGATTAAAAGGTTTCCGTACAGATCGTTAGTCGAACCGGGTTTCATAGAAATCCAGTATATACTCCTGTCGATCGTATCAGTCCAGAAGAGCATTCCTTTAACAGGATCGAAAGCTAATCCGTGAATGTTTTCATATGATCTTCTTCTCACTAGGGCTTGATTCTTCTTAGTTGCTAAGTAATAACTGAATATAGAGGCATTATCGTTTTGTTTGTCTGCAAACAACAACATATTGTGCACAGCATCATACGCTAAGGCTGTTAGATCTCTGAACTGTATGCCTTCACTATATGTCTTAGTGTTATTGCTATAGAATTCTAGTTGATTTCCTGTTGTTACTGCAATATCTGTAACAAGACATAAAAATATTTGATGACAAGATGCGGAAAATACTATTTCAAGATTATTTTTTGAGTTCAAAAAGTTAGGTAAAATAATATGTAATGGTTCTGAATCTACAAACAAATGTTTACTTTCAAATCTCTTTAAATAAGTAAGATATAAAGTGCTTTAGATCTTGCAAAATAAATAGTGGTTAACTGTTCCGACGCTCAAAAAATAATATAATTATATCATTGAAAAATTGATATTTTCAAAAGTTATTTTCTATTCGGTTGTGTAATATTATGACTGCAAGAGCTGTCGGCATTTTTGGCAGCGTTGCAATTGCTTGTGTCACGTGACCAACAAAACATTTAATAGTCGAGGCTAGTTACCGTTTACCTTAATATTATGTAACTACGAGTATCGTAGACTGTCGCGTGATTCAGTTCTGATGAGAGCAACACATTAAAATACTTTGTATGTTGCCATGACTACATTTAAGTGTTATCTTATAAACTACGATGCCCTAGAGACCGTGAGAGTGCGTCATATTTGTAAACATTGCAAGCCTAACAGCAATATGTAACCTCGAGTGATATGTTCTAATTTATCAACTATCGTTTAACAGTACAATAGCCTTAAATATGTGACAAAACAAATGAATCTGACCTTATCAGATAAAAAAAAAAAAATTCAGACTGGCCGTAAATATTTTACTTGTGTAGGATGTTTGGAAACTTTTCAATTGACAGTCTCGTGATTTTGGCATCACTGACGTCATAAAGATAAAATGTTCTAGAATTTTTATGTAGGTAGGTACATCTATTCTTTTTGTTATCTATCTATATATATAAAAGAGGAAGGTGACTGACTGACTGACATACCCAGAGATCAACGCACAGCCCAAACCGCTGAAGCTAGAATCCTGAAATTTTGCATGTAGGTTCTTTATATAACGTAAGTGAGCACTAAGAAAGGAATTTTCAAAATTCCACCCAAAAGGAGGTAAATCAGGGGATGAAAGTCTGCGTGAGCGAAGCCGCGTGTGAAAGCTAGTCTAATATAAAAGAGGAGAGTCTCAATTCGTCTATTTTAAATGTTTGTAAAATCTGAACTCTGGTGACGAATTAAGAATCCCGAGGGTATCTTAAGAGGCGACGAAGAGAGCAAACTACACAGGTCAACATTACTGCACGGCGGAGCGGGACCGGGAGAGGTATAGAACTCTACCGGCCCGCCAGGCCCGGGAACGGGCCAGGTACCGCAGGTGACTCGGGCGCCGGAGATCTCAGAACGATCTCCGTCCTCCATAAGCGCAAGCTTGGGGGTGACAGGTGAGGCCATCTGTCACCACAACAGAAGCAGGCTCGGGTGGAGGCGCGGACGCTGCGGAGCGTACGCGCCCTGGGGATAGTAACGGGAACACCGGGGTTCCCACACAGTAGGGGGCCATCTACGAACCGTAGGTGGCCCGAGGTATGTCGGGGTTCCAGGGTTTTCCTTGGTAGGGTATACCTGGTTCCCCGGCTTCTAGTATCCGAGACGGCGTGCGGTTTTAGTCGATTCGAGTCCGACATGCCGCCAGGAAGTGGTATCCGAGGGGATTTCCGCACGGAAAAAAAAGGTCAACATCTGCAAAGAGAAGGAAAACTTGAAACAAACCCTTTGCCAACCCATCTGACCAGCGTGGTATAGTAGACCGAACCTCTTTTCTAAGAATGGGTCCAGGAGTGGACTCACTGTTGGTGATGATAACCCCAAAACCTCTAAAGTTCTTTGGTCATATTCAAATTTAAAGAAAAAATATCCTAATCCTAATCAAACTTCTTATCACACTTCACACTTACTTCCTACTAATATTATAAACGGGAAAGTTTGTATGTATGGATGGATGGATGTTTGTTACTCTTTCACGCAAAAACTACTGAATGAAACTTTACAGTAATATCAGTTATTCTGTGGTAATATGGCTTACCCATTAGAATAACACATACGCTACTATTTGCCACGATAACCGACATACACGCGGGCAATAACTAGTAATATATAAATGTGAATGTAAGTTTGTTTGTAACGCTTTCGCAGGAAAACTACTTAACCGATCATCATGAAACTTTGTACCCATATTCTTGGAGGTATTAGAAGTAACATAGGATACTTTGTATTAAATGCGAGCGAAGCCGCCGGCGAAAGCTAGTATTATTATTTAAACAAACCATATTATATTATCTGACAAATCATTGTGATGTAGATACATTGAAGATGGTGACATTTTCTTTAGTTAATAATTTTGTATTACAATCATCAGTTTCTTTAAAACAAGCTCAAAAACCTTTTAAAATGTTTAAAAAATAACATAAACAATTATTCGATAACTGAATTTTATTCGATGGACTGGTAAAAAAAACATTGATAAAGTATTTTGGAATGGCAACTTTACGAAAAAAGGTCAGGATCATAAATTATTTAAATCAATAAGACTTGTTTAACAAACATTCGGGTGGTCGCTTGCGTCAAATTATCTAAATATGTAATCTCAAATTCACAATTGAAATAAATGTCTACCTTCGCAGATAAATATTAAATAATCATTAGTTTTAAAAAGTTTTGTTTCTCTGTTATTTGAATGTTTTTATTAGATAATAGACAGATGTTTTTTTTAACTAGCAACTAATATAATATGGTACATACCTACTTACATATTTTTTAAATGACATCTATTGGATTGGTATGAACTTCAGAGATAAAAAATGCATCAAAATCAAAAAGAGAATAACACGTTAATTTAAAAACTACGTCACGTTACACGTGATGTTTTATTTTTAATTTAACACTTATTACGGAAGCTAATAAGATTCCATTATGAGTCTTACATACATACTGCTATGCTAATTAGTCCAATAGTGCCACAGTTAAGAACATTTAAAAAAAAATACAACCTAATTGAGAACCTCCTCCTTTTTTGAAGTTTTGAAGTCGGTAAAAAAATAATATTTGTAAATATTTTAACTATAATTATCCAAAACATACTGGAATTTGTCGCTAGTAGGTAGTAGCTACAGTTGTAGCTTAGCAATCGCCCGCGGCTACGCTCCCGTGATTATTTCCATAGACGTGGTTTTAACTTTGAATATGACGAAATGCCATACAACCGTTCATCTTTATTTAACCTCCTTATGGATAAAATTTCCAGAAATATCTTATAAGGTCTCTTACGATGTAAAAAGCATCAGGTGCCATCAAAGTTTGTAGCCTCAACGGTTTAGGTTCTGCATTGAAGGATCAGTCAGTCAGGGCCTGCATGATATGATGTGAATAATATGAAGATAGCCGTACCAGAAAATATCGTAATGGTTAGTATCAAACAGGCTCAAGGCGGCCGGCCTTAATACTTGGAAGAACTCTAGGAGGTTTAAAGACAATTGATAATAAGTTGTTATGCTATGTGAGAAGATTCACTAGAATTCACTACACGCAGGTACCTAACAATAGCGTGGAGTGTGTGAACAGCTACTACACCAGAGCGTGTCGTGACGTCATAATATCAACGGGGCTCCCGCCTAGAAAAATCCAAACATTTGACTATTTTAAATATAGATATATTTTATCATACGTTTGATATCTATCTATACTTATATTAAAAATGTAACAGATCCAATTCTGTACATTAACGATATTTTGAATTTTTTTATTGGAGGGCTCTCTATAATCGATACTGAAGCCAAAACTGTAATTTTTTACATTTTTGTCTGTTTGTCCGTCTGTCTGTATCTTGGCCGTGCATCACGCCGAAACTACTGAACGGATTCAAATGAAACTTGGCATGATTTGAGTTCATACTACGAGGTAGGACATAGGATACTTTTTATCCTGAAATTCAGCACGGTTTCCTGGAGAGAGGGGATTAAAGTCAAAATATGTACTTAGTTGTAATTCAATAACACATAGTCCAATTTTATTCATTCTTTTTTTGCTAGAAAGAAAAAAATAAAAAATAACGGAAAAAGTCTTTTTTTTGTCCGCGACTGTACACTGCCTGTGGGAAGCTGAGACTGATATGTAAATATGGCGGTACGAAGTTCGCCGGGTCAGCTAGTATTTTATAAAATGACTAAATTTTACGTTTGCTTATGTAAACTTAAAGGAAGGCGCGGCATTGCCTGGGCTAAGCCTAAATGTAACACGACATCAAATGGTGTTGTGTTGACGTATTGTTTTTGTAAGAATTACTTTTTTTAAACCAAAAGTTCTACATTAGTTTTAAAAGACCAGTGGATACCATTTAAAGGGTTATCTATTCGCCATTAGAAAAAGATAATGTTAAAATGTATCTCTATGTTTGTTTACGAGCAGTCGACGTCAATGTGTATCACGTGATGGACATACGTATACGACACGCGACGTATGCAGACGTCACATAAATAGACTTGTTTACATAGAACCACAGAACACGCATAGAACGGTAAATTTGAGATATTGTCCTCAAGTTGTAAATCATCTTGTTAGCAAAATAAATATACTAACATACGAACACATTTAAAGCAACTTTATATAGTCTTTACATTAACAAGGCAGAAATTTACCGTGGGAGAGCCACGCTTCGGCATGCATGGGCCGACTCGACCGGAGTGATACCACGGCCTCACAGAAAACCGGTGTGAAACAGCGCCTGCGCTGTGTTTCACCGAGTGAGTGAGGATACCGGAAGCCCATACCCCAACCCCTCCCAAATCCCCATCCCTGGTGTTGCGAGTGTCCATGGGCGGCGGTAATTGCTTACCATCAGGCGATACGTCTGCTCGTTTGCCCGCTATTCAAAATAATGAAAATAATAAATTAGTTCTTCTGATATTATCAAGAAAAAGGTTGTAAATTCTTCTTCTTAGTAGGTAGGAATACTCGTGAACGCGAGTTAAAGGCGATTACGTGATTAGAAAACCGATGGCTAGTTGTACTATCGACCGTTAAACTGTAATATGTCATCGTTGGTCTAGTAGCGGTTAGCGTAAGCGACTGCAGATCAAGAGGCCTCGGGTTCGATTCCCGGGTCGGTCTGGTATTGGGTTTTTCTTACAAGAAATTCTTAATAGCAGACCGGAGTATGGAAGATGGCGGTGTTTCCCGCCCGTGCCTCGGAGAGCATGTTAAGCCGTCGGTCCCGGTTGTCATGAACATCTATGACAATCTTTATTGGGAAGTCAGTGCCCTCAAATATACTGACAACTAGTTAAACCTGCGAATTCAGTTCACCCTCAGGGTGCGGAGGTCCGATGCCAGTCGCTCCGTGTAAAAACTGATATTCAGGTAAAGTAAAGGTGAAACCGGTTGAACTAGTAGCCGACCCCAAATGTTGGGAATAATTAAGGCTAGGAACAAGAAGATATGATGTGTTAGGTTTAGTTTCGCAGGACGAATCATTTAAGTTTATTTTTGTATGTGTAAACATCCGCAAATAGCTATAAATAGTGCGTAATGTAATGAGATTGATGTTTTTGTTACCTACAATTTCCAGGAAATATGCGACAGGACGTATTTGTTTTTGTGTCTCTTAGCATTTGAGGTGTGTGGTGTGTGTTCTTGTTGGTTGTTCAAAAAATTAATAAAACCATACATACAAATTAAATAATGTCGGACCATCGGTTTCAGACGGGTTCAGTGACATATACCTACCTACTATATTCATACTTATAATATGTGGTACCTATAAACATAAACGTCAATGTACAAAGGTTGAAGTAATAAAAAAAATGTTATTGATTTTATATTAAATGCTGCAGGTCATCTATCGAGGAAGTATCTGGTTTTCTGAGTGGGTTACTTTCAGTCAATTTATTGCATTCTGGCACGTGTAAATAGTCATTATCACAAGTACATAAATCGTGTGTTTATGTAACAACAGAATAATAAATCTTACAACTGACATCAAAGTCAGTTTTGCCCCAACCTGTGATAGGGTTCAGCAGTAAAAAAATAAGAGAAGCTTTTCTCTTCTTTGACAACTGTCGTTTTTGAGGACTACGTATGAAGATATACAAGTATATTAAGTGCACCCAAAGAGATAACGAATACATGACATAATCTATATATATATGTTAACGGAAATGTATGTAATCCGTCATTGTATACAATTCCTAGGAAATGTATGTAATTCCTAAAATCGCACGGAAATGTGTGAAATAAATTATATTATACTTACACATTTCCTAGGAAATCTAAACATTTCCTAAATAGCGATCGGAAATGTAAAACATTTAAGATATTGGTGGGTAATTATTTTTAGGTTAGGTTAGAACATATGAACATATTATTATTATTTTACCGTATGACTGTTACCCGATTGTCTGAATAAATGCTATAATAAGAATATATTATTAACAACGTGTTTTATTACAGAAAGCATTTACTTTATACATTTCCTATGATATCTATGTATTAAATAGTTTTTCAAACAATATAATATACATTTCCTAAATAGTATCGGAATTGTACACATTTCCTAGTATTTGTATACAATTCCTTGATTTCATACATTTCCGGTAACATATATAAAAATGAATCGCCGAAATGTATGTGCGCGCATAACTTCCGATCGGCTGCACCAAATTAAATATTTTTTCTTTTATGTGTTTGTTATTGTTAGGACAAGGTTTGTGTACAAGAAAAATTAAAAGATAACGGGATTTTTTATCGCAACTGTACACTGCCTGTGGGAAGCTGAGACAGACATGTAAATATGGCGGTACGAAGTTCGTCGGGTCAGCTAGTTAATTATAAAGTCTTTTTTTTTGGGAATAGGCGGGCAAACGAGCAGACGTATCGCCTAATGGTAAACGATCACCGTCGCCCATGGACACCTGCAACACCAGAGGCGTCACAAGTGCAATGCCGGCCTTTGGGGGATGGGGGAGATAGGGGAAGGGGTTGGGTTATGGGCCTCCGGTATCCTCACTCACTCGGTGAAACACAGCGCAAGCACTATTTCACACCGGTTTTCTGTGAGGCCGTGGTATCACTCCGGTCGAGCCGGCCCTTTCATGCCGAAGCGTGGCTCTCCCACGAAAGTCTTTAAAAGTCCTCTCCTGGACAAAAGCCCCTGCTCATTAAGGAGGTTTTGGCCTAATAATAAGGTTATGTCAAGTTTTCCTTCTACTGCTTTTATCGTTTGTTACAATATTTATGCTTCAAATCGCTAAAAATACTTGACAATTTTAAGACATGTCATGGGGGATCGTTTTTTGTTTTTTCGAAAGACGATCCCCCTTTAAATTCATGCAATCAATTATTTATATATTTTCATCACGACGAAGACTCGAAGACTTAAGATTTAAAGACTTTAAATACTTGACATTGGCAGAAATAGCTGATCTACGAATCCGGCTGGTTGCCATCTCATCATAAGAAGAAGAAGACATTGCATGTAAAGTTCGTACACCTCAATAATCACATTCATAATTTAGCAGAATCTTTAAAGGACTTACCTGGACTTACCTATAGCCTATCGTTTCAATCATTATGAACTGTTCTTGGGAAAAAATAACAAACTACTACTTGGAAAAATAATATTTTTGTCGCAAAAAACCCGTTTTTAACTACGTCCCATTTAAGGTGTCGTTTAATGTAAAATCACACCTGACGAAAATACTCTTATTGTGTCAGTAACAGATTATATTATTACTAGCTGATCCGGCAAACGTTGTTTTGCCATAAAAAAATGGGTTATAAAAAATAGATGTTGGTCGATTCTCAGACCTACCCGATGCACAGCAAATTTCATAAAAATCGGTCCAGCCGTTTCAGAAGAGTATGGTAACTAACATTGTGACACGAGAATTTTATATATAAGATATCTCTACACTAGCTGAGCCCCGCGGTGTCACCCGCGGTTATTGTCGCACCGATTCTGCTTATGCTTTCCATAAGGCAGAGTAGACACATTTTGGCAGGGCCAAACATAAAAAAACATGTATGAATGCTACTGCCCACATCGTCCGACATCGGTCGCGTGAGTACGACAAACAGGTTAATATTGCACTGTGTTGATAATAATGCACATTAAAGGTGCATTATTTGAAATATCACTAGTGCTTAAAAAACTAGTGAAAAGGGTCTCATACAACAAGTATTAATAGAACACAAGGTTTTCTATTATTTGCATTTTTTTTTAAATATTTTTTCAATCTTCCTTTCGTAAAAGAAATAAATATGGAAACTTTAATCTCAATAGATGTAATTACATACATTTGAAGGACCTTGTGATTAGTAATAAGTGCGTTAAAATTATTGGTTAGTATAATAACTTAGTAATACTTAATTAAAAATGTTTAAACAATTATAAAATATTAAAAAAATGCAATATGTTTGTTATTGCAAAAAATTGTTTATTTAAAATGTGGAAATACTTCATTATGATAGTTATAATAGTTTATTTTTTAAGTTTACTATTTAAATATTTTTAATAAAATAATAAGTAACTGTTAAAATAACCAAAACGTCATTGTATTTTTTTTATGTACAAAAGAATAAGTACATACGTGTAATAAGCCTTGTATCTATACAAGTAGGAATACACAGTGTAAGTATCACTAGACTGATTGATTCATCAAATGCGCTTTATTTTCTAGCACCCAATATGAAAGAATTTTTGAAATATGGATAAGAAATGAGCTTGTGTCCGCTGCTCCGCCCGAGTGTATACCGGTACTCGCGGTAAAAAGCCTATGTCTTCTTCATCAAATTTCATTGAAATCGGTGCAGCGGTTTAGTCGTGAAAGCGTAACAGACAAACAGAAAGAGTTACTTTCGAATCCTACTAATATTATAAACGCGAAAGTTTATAAGTATGGATGGATGGATGGATGTTTGTTACTCTTTCACGCAAAAACTACTGAACGGATTTGGATGAAACTTTACAGTAATATAGCTTATACATCAGAATAACACATGGGCTACTATTTGCCACGATAACCGACATACACGCGGGCGGAGCCGCGGGCAACAACTAGTTTATAATATTAGCATGACCATGCAAGCCAAACCGTTGCTAGTCAAAATGTGCTTCACAAAACATCTAAATCACAGTTTCACAGATTCTTATCTACTGCCTCAAACGGGAGTGCCGTATTATCACAACTTTCTAGGTATGTAGTAGGCATGTTATCAATTTGAAAGTAGGTTTTAATTAATTTAACCTTGTAGACGATACGTGCAATGATAAATGCACGTACTTTGAAATTTGGCATTTATCGTGTTAATCGAACCTTGGTATCATGGAAGACGAATGCACGACAAGTGATTTATTATTATCATGTTCTATCAGACTAATCTCAAGACGGCACAGATATCATAGAACTGGGACTAATGATGGAATAAAATCACTGTCAAATATCATAAATCATAAGATTTTTTCGTACGTAGGTAAGGGTTGTTGTTTATACACGCGTTGTTGCCAATAACCTGTTTTCAGATGTAAAGTATATTGAAGTTAAGCGCAATATGTATTGAAGTGAAAACTTCTATTGGCAGGTATGGATGGGGAGTTCAGTCATGTTGGTCGTCATTGACGTGGTAATGTCACATGTTAATGCTCGAACCAGCTATGAACATATAGATATATATGTATAATATGCTCAATGGTGCGCGCGTAGCCAATGCATCACAGATCGACAAATTTTTAATTTAAGATCAAACAATTCATTTAAAAAAGCACTCCGACTAACCCGTCCACTTCCCTGAACAGAGTTGACCTCGAACTAGGTCATACTGAAATAGATTATTCTGTATGATATTATCAGTATTAAGATTTGGTAAGTCCCCGTTACCATTAAATTGCTTCACTGCTTTTGAATTTATTTAGTCATCCATATACGCTGAACCTCTCCTTTTACCATATTGATCTTATTTTTCTAAAGTTCAAACACTGATAGCCTGAGTTATCGGAACAAATTCCCCCTACCGTAATGCGAATTGTAAGCCCAAGTACGATATTGGATGATTTATATTATTTTTTATGGCGTAGGATATGTGAGCCAACTGATAAAAAAGGAACGACTGCCACCACATATGGAGACCTGACACTCTAGAAATACACGTGCATTGCTGGCCCTCTTCCTCCAGTCAGGAGACGAAGATAGATAGAGATACCCGGCGAAAAGCAATGAAAAGGTTGCCTAACAATGGTTTTCTTTGGGACTCGTTGTTTTTCTCCGGTCGAGCCAGCAAAATATGTTTCAAACTATGACTCTTGCTTAGTCCTCTAGGTATAATGAACCCTATGCCTGTATGAGGAGTTACAGTCAGATAGAATATTTATTTATTTTATTTATATTATTCTAGGTGGGTAAATGTACTTATTTTAAAGGACGACCGCGTACCAGAAAACGCTGGTAGGCCAAGGTGGTCCGACAATCAAATGCAGGTCGAGGGATCTCCGTGGATGCGCACAGGTTATGGAGAACCTTGGGGAGGCCTATGTCCAGCAGTGGACGTCTTTTGGCTCAGTTAATGATGACTTATATTGTACATCGGCGGACCTAATGCTCAGGGTATTCTCTTCCAGTCAACTTTCGGGTGGTGTACAATTCTTTTAAGGTAAGGTATAATGTAATCAAAGAAAATATACGCAGTGGACTATATGTTATATATATATATAAATATAAGTAAGTAAGTATTATATTATATTGACATAGTTATATACATAAATAAATAATAGTAATGTATAAAAAGTCAACATAAAACAACTTGGAAAAATTCTCTCGTCCTTGGATAAAATTTGTACCGAACTAATTATGCAATCAGATAATCTATATTAAGGAAGTCGTGGGGTGTTAATTTTTTGTTACATATTTTTAATTTAATATATATACAGCCTTGGCCAAAAGTATGCGCCCTACAAAATTCACACTTGAACGATAAGTATGGCAAAACAGAACGATATTCATGAATGATTTTTTCAGCATCTAAACAGTTTAAAAATCATAATAGATGTGGGACTTTCAATATTTTTTATAACATTTAAATTAAATCTATACAAATATTATAAAGCTGCAGAGTTTGTTTGTTTGTTTGTTTGAACACGCTAATCTCAGGAACTACTAGTCCGATTTGAAAAATTCTTTCAGTGTTGGATAGACCATTTATCGAGGAAGGCTATAGGCTATATTTTATTTTCAAAAAAATTAGGGATCCGTAAGAAAATTGCTATTTTCTAACCCAAGGTGTGAAATCGAAAACCTATTTTAGCGTGCGCTGCAAAGACTATTGCCAATAGAACAAAATAATGTATTACGGGTTTGTAGGGCCCATTAAGATCTACAAAAAAGTCCGCGAGAGCATATATCTAACTATCATGGTTTAGTCACAATAACCGCTTTTGTGTTCGAAAAAAATATTAAATCGTCTGAAGAAAGAAACTACGTTAAATGTGTATCGTAATATTAATCCTTATCCAAATTAAGCTTTATGTTATCAAGGGTATTTATGTAGAAGTAAAATACTTTTTGTTTCATCCCAATCCGACATTTCGTTTAGAAGTTATCACGAGTATAAGACGCTAAGAGTTGGTACCTAATAATGAGTTATTTGCCAAAGAGTTTTTATCAACATAATGCGTAATATTAATCTTTATCTAAATAATTGTGTTGTTAATTATGAGTAGTAGATCTTAGAAGAGTATAATAAATACATCTATACTAATATATAAAGCTGAAGAGTTTGTTTATTTGTTTGAACGCGCTAATCTTAGGCACTACTGGTCCAATTTGAAAACTTATTTCAGTGTTAGAAAGCCCATTTATCGACGAAGGCTAGCCATAAAGGCTTCCATAAAATAATAAGATAATAATAAAATAAATAAAATTTTAAGATCAAGGTAAAATAGCAATAGGGGATGAAAGTTTGTATGGATATATGCAAGGTTTGTGAAGGAAAGGTAAGGCAAAGCCTATGTCCAGCAGTGGACTGCGATAGGCTGATGATGATGATGCAAGGTTTGCAAAAATGCTTCATGAGTTTGGGACAGGAGACAAAATATTAGAGCTATTCAGATGTAACATTTACTGAGTTATCACAATATGCTTAAGTGTGCTTACCCGAACGGGCAGACATGTGAGGGCAGACGACTGTGCCGCATGCGGATGTTGAATTTTGCTACTACAAATTCGTTATTATTCACTAGGATTCGATTTGTTTACATGATTTTTTGTTTATTCAAATAATTTTCTTCGTGAAAAAATCCGAAGGAAAAGTATCCGGCGGGATTTAAACACAAAAAAAAGCAAAAGGGGTACGCCGCAAGATGAAATAAATGCCTGTGTGAAACATATGTATTATGGGTACATGTTAAAAAGTTTTGTCTTACTACAATTATGCGAGTACAATTTCACAATGATTTATGAGCAGTGTCAATATGCAAATGCTCTTCTAAAAATAGGAGATGATTGTATGCCAAATGACAGTAACGACATGATTACACTGAGACGTGAGTTCTGGTATATGATAGCACACATGATCTAAAAATAATATCTATTCTGATCTGCCGACTAATGAGACAGTTATCAAATAAACGAACGGATCATGTCAGACGTGGAGGAAGATGTTAACGAATACCTCTCAGGAAACAATGCAAGGGAAACTGAACCAGTCATATCATAGCTTATGCATAAAGTTTTTTAAATCTTTAGAATCATCAGGAGCGCATTCCCATAAGTTAAGACTGAAAGTTAATGTTCCAGTCCTATTAATAAGAAATATTGAGCGACAAAGATATGTAATGGAACACGGCTACAAAATACACATCTGGGGTACAACATTGTAAAAGAAAATGTTTCAATTCCCCGTATTCCAATAATTCAAACTTATTTGCAATTTCAATTTAAAAGAATGCAGTTTCCGCTGAAAACAACATTTGCACTACCAATTATCAAAGCCCAAAGACAGACGGTTAAAGTTGCAGTTCATTTAAAAAAAAACATGTTTTTCAAATGGGCAGCACAATCGCGTGTATCAAATCAGCTAAATCACTATATTTTGACAAAGGATGGCAAATCAAAAACGTAGTATTTTAAAATTGAAAAAATTGAGAATTTGCTCAGACTGAGGGAAAACTCAAGCAGAATCCAACAGTGGAGGCAGCCATACTCGCTGTGAAAGCAGACAATGCAGAACCAAACCGTTTGCTTCCAGAGCGTATTTCTAAGACTGAGGCGGTGACTTCCAAGACCAGCACGTGTTGTTCTGTAGAGGAAGGGAGAAGGTGGGATCAGTTGGAAGAACGCTTCAGAACACTCTCCATAGTAAAGCGGTAGAGGACTGCCATAGAGGCGATATCTCTCCGCAACTGCAGAGGCTCAAAGGAATCGGAAGTATTGGGACTGTTGATAATGCGGACTGATTGCCGCTGCAAAAGATTGAGAAAATCAATGCCTAGATCCATCACAAAGATGAGAACAGTACGGACGAGCGTACCTCTGCCTCTGGTAAAAACCGTCTCACCCTGTTCAGGCTGCCTTAGTGGTGCCCTCGATGTACTCCCGTGGGTTGAGGTCTCGGCAAATATCCATGCACAGGACACCGAGCCTATCCCGTAGTGGCAGTTGAGTGCTCTGAAAAGTGGGGAGGGGAAGAAACGGAGACTTTTAGGTAGAGAACGGGCACACCTGTGTTTTCTTAACGTTGAACTGGACCAGATTCTCATCACCCCATTGTTAAATGCGGTTCAAAGCCCGGTCAAGCTCAGCGACAAGCTCCTATCCATTTTCCTCAACGTCTACTATCTTGGCTGCAGGGTATCCATAATATCACCCATGCACTGTGCTATCGTCTGCATAGCAATGTATATTGCCAAGGGCTAATATGTCATTGACATGCAGAAGGAACACCTTGGGCGACAGGACCGAATTCTGAGGTACGCTAGCGTTTACCTCCAGAAAAACAGAGGCCGCGCCGTCCGTCGCAAAGAACCCGAATGCGAAGGCGCTAATGAAGAAAAGAGTCAATCTAGAGACGACTCTAGGAGGCAGACCGAATGCTTAGAGGTCGGAGAGAAGCGAACGGTGCAAGAACAGGTTGAAAGCCTTGGCCATGTCGAATGTCGAAATAAGCTCATACAAAATACTTTTTATTTTATGTACTTATATAAATACTTAAATATGTTTTTAACAGTGAAAAGTGTGTCTTATTTTTAAAATAATATTAGCCTTAATAATTAAAACTGCTACCCAAAGTCACTGTTCCACGCGGACGAAGTCGCGGGCGCAGCTAGTCGTCAATATGCTCAAACGATTTTTTATCAAAACAAGATACAGGTACAGATTCTGTGTAGACAAAAAACTCACATTTTTGATCGAACTGATTGAATATTGAGTGAATCTTTGCGACTTATACGACAGACCCTCTGGATATTTTGTTACTCAATAAAATTATTGATTTGTCAGCAGCAATTAAGAGCTTTCTGATGAAGTTGCAATACAAGACTTCAGGACAGTAGTTTGGAAGACTGATGCCCATTTTCACCAACTATACTTAAACCATCTCTTAACTAGGAACTCCCTAACGAAGGTAATTCCTAAATGTAAATCTTATCTAATTTCGTTCTCACCATGCTAAGTGACACCTAATTAAGGGTCTCCTATTTTGTAGGGATTTCAAAAACCGTAAACGTGCGCAAGTATGCCAATTGTCTTTTTCTTCAATATTAAATTATCAAATTAATTATTATTACTAAGTAATAAACATACAATATAAAATAGAAAATGTTTTTGTTTAATTTAAAGCTTTATTCAACAATTTTTGTAATTTTTGACTTCTAATCTAATGTCTTGAAATGTCAAACTCAAAACTGATATCTGTCAAAAATATATACCATGTGTGTGTCACATCGACTGCGAGTTGTTGAGGTTATTAAACAATAATGTTCCATGTTATTTTCTTTTATTTCCCCGCTACCTGTTTAATATTCGAGTAGAAGTAATCACTTTTATTTACAGTAAAAGTAAAAAGATTTGGTGTTTGTAAAACTTGATTACATATAACTACTTAGTAAAATATATTAAATTATTTTATATACAAAATTTTGCAATAAAGCGAAAATATTATTAGTAATTTTTCTTTATGTGTGGGCCTGCCAAAGTATGTGTATATATAAGTAGTGTATGGGCTTGTATTACCTATTATCAGGATATTCCAATATTTGATAAATTTAATTTAATAAATAAATAACACCCCTTGGTTAACCTAAATCTTGGATCAAAATCTATAATGCCATATTTTGTAAATAAAGGTGGTCTATTCTATCTCGATGTATTGAATATATTAGTGTTATTTATTATCTCATAGTATTGGAATCATCCCATAACTCCTCCATTTCAATAATTTTAAGCAAAACGTACGTCAAGTTTCTTTATCACCTTGTTAGGGGTTGGTTATGTGGTCAACATTCGAGCCCCTAAATTTTAAGGGACGCCTAAGCACTAAGGTAACCCCTAAAGGTTGGTGAAAACGAAAATATCGCTAAGGGTTACCTAACTCTCTCTAAGAGGTCCCTTAAATTTAGGGAACGTTGGTGAAAACGGGCATGAGAAACTAGGAACAAGAACACGCAGATAAAACTCATTGATCTAACGTTTCATTGATACTACAAATAGAAAATTATTTCCAACTGAAACACTTGCCAAAATGGGTGACAGACAAGCATATTCACGAGAAGTCTTATTGATTCTTAATGAACTCATTCACAACTTATTCAATGTAAAAAAAAAACGTTGCTTAACTAATAAAAAATAGGAAACTAAAAAAGGCGGTTTATAAATGAGAGTATTAAAATTTGTAATTCATTGCAAACTTATTGCAAAGTATAAAACTTAATTAAATTATCTGTTGTCGACACGTCATGAAGAATGAGGAATGTGGCGCCTACCTTCTTTTATTAGTGCGGGAATCCTACTAATTAGTACTAATATTATAAACGCGAAAGTTTGTAAGTATGGATTGATGTTTGTTATTCTTTCACAGTAATATAGCTTATACATCAGAATAACACATAGGCTACTATTTGCCGCGATAACCGACATATACGCAGGCGGAGCCGCGGGCAACAACTAGTTTACAAATAAAGGCATTATGCCACACTTTTAGTATACGATAGGAGGATACGATTTTAGTTTACTAAATTTGAGGTTTCCTAAATATTGGTCAGTAATAGTCAGTATAAAACACATTCATACGAAAAACTCGTTTCCTTGATGAATATCGGTCCTGATAGACAATGGCCTATGACCTGGTAGAATGACAAAAGTCTGAACTGTAATCGTTTTTTTTTATATAAAAATCGATCGTGAGTATCGTTTAACATCATTAGTGTTTATTATAGGCCAATAAAAAATATCACACAACATTAAATTATATAAAAATTGCAAACCAGCGACTCCTCACGTCGTCAGCCAAATCGCAATCAATCAGATGTCTCATCATAAAACTACTGATAAGACCGTAAATTGAATTGGGGAACGTGTACCGATACTTAGGCTGCTGCTGAAACGTTACGAAACATAATCAAAAAATTCCGCGCTTATACCGCGGATTATGAATATTACGATACTGTTGATACGTATTTGATTACCAAATACTAATTGTTTTGTGTTCCAAGAGCTCATGAAACAAGTATGTAATTCTAAATTTCGCAAAAACAAAACTCCCTATCTGATTGGCCTAGACGAGCATTTTGGTATGCATTCCCTGTCGAACTACTGCAGTCTTAAGGTCTGAGAAAAAGAGATCCTAGACCTGTTTCCCCATCCGAGATGATGGTTATCCCTATCCCTATGATTACATTCCTTAAGGGTACTAACTTTTGGAAGGGGTTCCGGTTATTAAAGAATAGTAGGAAAATAAATCGGCAGACTGGTACTGTTTTCTGCCTACTTATATAATTGTGATGTGTATAAACCAGTATAAACCGAGTAAATATGATATAATAAATTTATGAGCCATTATAAACATTCCAATATCTAGTAATTGTTTTATGGTCTAGGTCGGGACAAGGTCAAGAGACGATTACGTTCCGTTCCAATTCCGCGTCAGTAACCGGGACCTGTTTTCTGTATAACTTGTTGATATCGGAAATGCCACACTGTGACATGATTAATATTAAACAGGATACTCAATATTAGTCTAAGACACGATATAAAAAATGTACTCCCCTTACTATTTATTTAACCAAGATTATATTTTTGATAAAAATATACATTGATAAATGACAGTCGCATGTAAGTTGCGAATTTCCCGGAATGCTAAAAATTAAGCATTAGTTCATAGAATAGGTTGCCTGCTTTCCCTATTATATAGTCAAAAAATAAATTTGTCAGTTATAAACAGGTAAATAGGCTATAGTAAATACCTAATTGGTGGTACCTTTATTGGTTTGTGGGCAAGTGACAAAAGCGTTGCTTGCGTCATTTTACCTATTTGATTAAGGCTTGTTTCCCTGGTTTTACCAGGCAACTACATAGTTTGCTATAAGGAATGTAGGCAAAAAAAATATTCAAATAGGTACCTCAAATAAAATCCTAATGACTTACCGAATTCAATCAATAACGGATCGGAAAGGTTAATAAATAGTTCATATGACTGCACGGTTGGCCAAGTGGTTTTTTCGCCAAGTGTTGTGGGTTCAAATCCTACATGGGACAACACTTCGTGTGATCTACAAATTGTTGTTCTGAGTCTGGGTGTTCATTGTGTCCGTATCATTTATGTTTGTAAAGTCCCCCGCGATACAAGATAATATATTCCTAATGCGGGAGTTTTATTAAAAAAAAACGGTCTGACAGAATTGGCCCGTGATTTGCTAAGCGACTTATCAGTATTATTCAATATACATTTTACCTAACATATAACTTTTGCCTTAAAAATAACAGACGAGATTATTTCGATTCTATCTTGTGAGTTTTACATAACTTTATGTCGAAATGTCCGATGATGATTGATGATTCTAGTGTACCTTTGCCAAAACTGATCAGAATGATTTGTCCTATTTTTTTCCTTTGTTTTATAGTATAGCTAAGCTATTGACGAATTTTTGTCTTTAACCTCCTTCATTGAGACTTTAAATTTAGGGGTTATAAAGTATAGGTAAAAGTGTATGGCCTACATCATAACTTTATATAAGTGTCTTCAGAGTGACGAAAAGTGTCAAATTTCAACCATTGTGGCAAGTACAAAATAAATGTAAAAGATTAAAAGTTATTAAAAATAAATTTAATTTAAATTATAATAGAGGTAGTAGAGCCACGCTGATTTCAGCACGAACGGGCCGCCTCGACCGCGGCGGTACTACCCTCGCACAGAAAATCAACGTAAAATGACAACGTCCGTACCGTCGTGTTTCGTTGGTGAGTGCGAGACCGGAGGCCCAACGATGCAGAAGCATCACAAGGCCGCCATGGTGTGGGTCACCATGCTGCATTGTTGCATTGTCTGCATTCGCAATCAGTAGGGTTGATGATGGATGGATGGATGATAACAATAGTTTAAAAATACAATTATGTATAGTACTGTAAATTATTTTTATTACGGAATAAAAAAAACATCTTTTAATTTTACATGACTGCATTTGTACAATTTAATAAACACAATTTAATTTATGTGTTACATTTGCAAAGTACAATACCACTCAAAAGTGATACATAATATGAAAAATCAATAATTGCCTATTTATTTACCTATATTAATTAGGGAAATTAAATTTTCCCCCCCATTGTTTCCCCTCTTGCCCCATCTGCCTCGACATGGCGTACGTGACATAAAGCACGTCGTAGTCCAGCTTCATCTTTCAAGCTTTTGTTATTACCGAGTATTCAATTACGGCAGGTCATTGATGCGAGGCCGTTGTAAAGTGCTTAGTAATGAAATCGACAACAATGTTTTGAAGATCGGTGATTTTTAATGTTATATTTTCTTCCCTGTTTAGTAAGACACTGACTGGCAGGCCTTCAATGCTTCAAGCCCTTAAGTGTTTTTAAACCGGAGTAAACAGGTATAACATTTTATGTTTCTATATTTTATAGATATAATATAAAAAACACGTACTTCTATTATGTTTAAAAGATTGTCTGTCGCATTGATAGCATTTTTATCTGAACCATGTATATAGGTGAATATTAATATATAGTATTTATAGTCTTATAAAATTCGTGTTCATATCTTACTATTTACTAGTAAATATTTGTCGGTATGTAGGTAGGTATTATCAATATCAGTTATTTGCACAAACTTAATGTACAAGGCCGCACTAAATTCTGAAGTTGAAAGTTAATAAATAGTAATTAATTAATTAAATACTTTTTTTTAAATGAAACCCTACGTCTGCATAGACTAATGAATTAATGATATATTACATACATAATACCTCCATCTAAAATGTGGATCTAACTATGTGTTCATAAATACATGCAACATCTATTCAATAGGTAAAAACAGTTTAATACTTTGCCTTTTCAATTTATCAGAAAATTTCACTTTTCTTCACTTACTTACGGTCACCTACACTAAAGCCCTTAAAACTTACTATAAAGTTCTGTTATATTATTTACTAGTGGATGGATGGATGGATGGATGTTTGTTACTTCTTCACGCAAAAACTACTTAACGGATTTGGATGAAACTTTATAGTAATATAACTTATACATCAGAATAACACATAGGCTTATATTTGCCGCGATAACCGATATATACGCAGGCGGAGCCGGGGGCAACCACTAGTATTAGTATAGATTCTAAAGCTTGTTTGTTTTACCGGGCTATTTCCGCACTTAGCCTCTTGATTGGGTCGTTGCACGAGTACGTGGTATTCTAAAGCTTATCAAAGCTTAACACAAACACAGTATGCTTTGAGAAGCCCGAGGACGTGCGGACGTGCGTCAGACATTCGCCTAGTAACAGACTCATTAAGTAGGTTACTTGAAAACTATTGAGTGGTTGGTCCATGGTATAATTGGTTGGCTGTGTGACAATTTCAGTTTGCTTCTTCCTTTTTTAATCTTAGGCAAAATTGAAACAAACCTATGCGTCTGGCCAGTGTGGTATCGTAGGCCAAAACCCCCCTGCTAAGGAAAGGGTTATGTCCAGCAGTGGACTGTTAAAGATTGTTGATGATGATAATATATCGTTAAATCGTTCCTAATATTATGTAATTATTAATTATACTTATACTGCACGGTTGGTCTAGTGGTGTAAGCGGTTGCCATGCCATTTCCCACTGCGCCAAGTGTTGAGGGTTCAAATCCCACATGGGACAACACTTTGTGTGATTCACAAATTGTTGTTCTGAGTCTTGGTGTTCTTTGTGTCCGTATTCCTAATGCAAGAGATGTCTTTAAAAATAAAATTGTTATTAGACAGGAGAGGCGCATGTCCAGCAGTGGACTATTAAATACTGTTGATTGATGCAACTAATTTATATGTAGTACCTTTTAATAATTTGAAAGATTTTGCACGATATTATGATTGTACATATTTTTATTTGTGACATTTAATCAGTAACAGATAAGACATCTACGTTTATTTAATATAAATTTAACATTGTTTATTATTTCATGATAAAACTGATAGTATTATTTAATTTTTAACATACCTCAACGTACTGAAACATTTTTAAGGTTATCAAAGTTTATCGCTAAAACAATTACGCTCTCTGTATTTAGCGAGGCTCAAAAAGTTAATAATATAATATTTAATATGAAGAATACGCATACATCTTTACAAAATAATAACACTGTTATGATACTTATTTGCGAAGGAAATTGTAGCAATACGAATAGTTAATAATAATTAGTCATTATGAAGGTTAACTAGGCATAACGGCAGTTCTTCAGCTTCAGTCAAAGGAAACTAATAGTGTGAATACCATGATCATTTGTTCAGTATCTGCTTATAGTTTATCTAAAATATGTAGGTAGTAGATTGCTGTGTGTGAGTATTGTCAGGTTGTTATTCGGGAGATTCTTCAGAAAAAAAAAATCTGAAGAATCCCCGATGCTCAAGCGCAGAAACAGGTCATGAACATTTTCGAGAGTAAAATCTCCGTTATCTCGCAAAACTGTTACTTAAAGTCATGTAGATGAAATCCGATAAAACTACTGAAAATTTCATATTGACCTGACCTCACGTAAATATATTACGATTAATTACTTACGATGTGTGCTGTTAAGATTAATATACTTACATATAGGTACGTGCATTGAAGTTTTGACTGTAGTTACCAACAATGATTATAGTGATATCAAGAACGATCTTGACGTTCACGTATTCAGCATAAAAATATTGTTAATAAATACCTATTGACAAACATTTTATCAGCCTGGGAAAAGTTTAAATACTGTTTGTACGTATTTAATAACTTTTTCCATGACAAATTCTATATGACTATCTGTGCTCTGCGGCGATACTTAAGGATGTTGTTGTACTTACCTTTCTAATCACACGGCAATACTACATCTTTTCGGAAGAAAAGTGGTCTATCAAGACTATCGTCTATCTCCATGCCAAATTTTATCTAAATCCGTTCAGCTCTTTATGCGTCAAAGAGTACTTTTTGCCTTTATAATATATATGATAAGTGTAGAACTTTTAAATAAATAAATAATAAATTGGTTTCAGTAAGGAACCCTTTTATTACGTGTCATGTTAAGGGTGCGGGGGTCAGCGAAGTGTGACATCGTTATCTGTTCAGGGTCGGGAGGGTTTGTAGCTGTCATACTGTGATAAGGTTCGTGACGTCAGATGGTAAATGACGTCTCCCAAAGGCCGGCAACGCACTTGTGACGCCTCTGGTGTTGCGGGTGTAATCGCTTACCATCAGGCGATACGTCTGCTCGTTTGCCCCCATTCTATAAAAAAAATACTTCTTATGATCCCTTGCAGTAAGACTATCATGAACATAACAGTGTTTTGCTTCAAATTAACAAGGTGACTAATTAACAAAACGATCTACGAATTTTTCCGTTAGAATGCTAGATAATCAATTAAGAGTATCATTATATCACAAACAATCGAGAAAAAACACGCATAATGTTCCAATTTTATAGAACCGTATTTAATGGTATCACCGACAACCTCTGACTTTAATTGTCTTCGTAACAATGATACCTGACACAAGAAAATGGGGGCACGGCCGGTGTATTAACACTTGTCTACTCTTTATCATTTAATAGTTTTACAAATAATCCAACTTTGTACTTGTGCCAATTTTTTCTGTAACAATTATTATGCGTGGTTGCAATTTACTGAAATGTAACACTATTTAGTACAAGGCACTCGGAAAGTTTCGGACAACGTCGCTCGACCACTACAGACAGAATAGGGAATATGCATGTCTTTTTTTTATTTCTTAATCTGATCATATAAGTCTCCATAACATAGAAAAAAATATAAATAGGTTTCAAAATAGTCAAACTAATTTTCAAAGTGAAATTTAAAACACCGACTAAATTTGAGCTATTCAAACGCCGCCATTTTTCGCGTGCTAATGACATAACATATGACGTCATTGTCATTTCGCGTTTGTTTAATAATGAGTGTTTCAGTTATTTTATACCTATTTACGGTTTTGATTGCTATAAAAATCATGGAAGAAGTTATTTTTTCTCACAAACACTACTAATACAGTAGGAATTTCGACGCCGATAATTTCGGTAATGTAACAATCGACGTCACATTTCGTTTCGACCAATAGGACGCGTTTTGCAGGTTTGAATTTCCCTCCCCTAATTTTCACTTTTTATTTAATATTTTCTGGGTTTAAATAATCACTAAATAAAAAAATACCATTTATGTATATTGTAAAGACAATAAAGAATCTAGAAAAAAATGTTTGAGACAAATAAAATTTTCATGCACATTCCCTATTGATAATACGAGCATGTATATATTTAGAACACGCTCTGGCGGTGATTGTACAATATTGTACTATTAAAATGTATTCAGAAAGATAGTTTAATCGTGACAATGATAGCCGTAATATATTACCTACTATACATTTTGCGCTGCATTAAATTTTTTAATAATTAGTAATAGTAATGTAAACAAGTACCTACTAACATCGCATCGTACACAAGTCTATATTATTTCAGTTTTCTAAAGAACCCTGGTACGCTAATACGACTCCGCTTGTCTGTTTTCTTTTCACTTACTTTATAGTCAGATTAATCTTTCGATCCGTCATTACATACTATTACATTTTATGATTGTGTGTTATGAACATAACTTGACGTAAAGGCCTGTATTCACTTTGCTTAGTGCGAGTGCAGGTGCTTAGTGCGGGTCATCGGTGATTGGTGGAAATTACGTGTGGACAGCGAATTCGCGGTCCACACGTATTTTCTACCAATCGTTGATCGCCTGCGCTTCACACCTGCACTCGCACTAATCAAAGTGAATACGGGCCTTAAGAGTTTATGAACACCTAGCAACAAACAACCATTTACCAACAAGAAAACATCATTCAATAGGTTTAACTTATTTGTAGTTAACAGCAAAATGCGTCGTAAGCATTATTGTTACAGTTGCTGTTTATCAGGATCCACAAAAGAATCAACATGTGTGATAATTTCAATGAAAAATTGAAAGTCATTTTGTCAATTTGTTTTGAATGTCTTAAAAGTAATTAATATTAAACAGTAGCCAGACAAGTGATATAAAACGTGTTATACATAATATGCGTATCACGTTAATTCATTAAAAAATTTATTCGACGTGACCTTGGTGTTGAACTCATGAAAGCAAGTGCACGTTTCCATTTATTGGGCTAGTTATCACCGAATCGTTTAAAAAAATTGGTTGTCTGTAAAGTCGGTTTACGGACGATAATATAACTTGACAACAGGTCATAACAAAACATTGTGTAGTCGAGCCGGTATGGGCAGGCCCCGTACTGATCAGATAGGCAGTGTAGGTACTGAAGAAGGTTCTCGTTGAAAGCTCACGAGCGTGTGTTAAAGGCTTTATGAATAAAATTATTCCGAAGCAGTAAATAAGTAAGCGTATTAGCGTACCAGGGTACGCTAATACGACTCCGCTTGTCTGTTTTCTTTTCACTTACTTTATAGTCAGATTAATCTTTCGATCCGTCATTACATACTATTACATTTTATGATTGTGTGTTATGAACATAACTTGACGTAAAGGCCTGTATTCACTTTGCTTAGTGCGAGTGCAGGTGCTTAGTGCGGGTCATCGGTGATTGGTGGAAATTACGTGTGGACAGCGAATTCGCGGTCCACACGTATTTTCTACCAATCGTTGATCGCCTGCGCTTCACACCTGCACTCGCACTAATCAAAGTGAATACGGGCCTTAAGAGTTTATGAACACCTAGCAACAAACAACCATTTACCAACAAGAAAACATCATTCAATAGGTTTAACTTATTTGTAGTTAACAGCAAAATGCGTCGTAAGCATTATTGTTACAGTTGCTGTTTATCAGGATCCACAAAAGAATCAACATGTGTGATAATTTCAATGAAAAATTGAAAGTCATTTTGTCAATTTGTTTTGAATGTCTTAAAAGTAATTAATATTAAACAGTAGCCAGACAAGTGATATAAAACGTGTTATACATAATATGCGTATCACGTTAATTCATTAAAAAATTTATTCGACGTGACCTTGGTGTTGAACTCATGAAAGCAAGTGCACGTTTCCATTTATTGGGCTAGTTATCACCGAATCGTTTAAAAAAATTGGTTGTCTGTAAAGTCGGTTTACGGACGATAATATAACTTGACAACAGGTCATAACAAAACATTGTGTAGTCGAGCCGGTATGGGCAGGCCCCGTACTGATCAGATAGGCAGTGTAGGTACTGAAGAAGGTTCTCGTTGAAAGCTCACGAGCGTGTGTTAAAGGCTTTATGAATAAAATTATTCCGAAGCAGTAAATAAGTAAGTAATTAATATAAATACAAGCGTTCCGTCCATGATGATGAGGCAAGCCAGTTCATGTTATACTCGTACTACTCAATACTGTTAAAATGTAATTAAATATTAAAGTTAAAATGTTATAAAATCATACTAATATTATGAACGCAAAAGTTTGTAAGTATGAATGGATGGATGTTACTCTTTCACGCAAAAACTACTGAACGGAATTGGATGAAACTTTACAGTAATATAGCTTATACATCAGAATAACACATAGGCTACTATTTGCCGCGATAACCGGCATATACGCGGCCGAGTGAAAGAGTAACAAACATCCATACTTACAAACTTTCGCGTTTATAATATTAGTAGGAAGTAGGATTTCATAAAATACTATAGAAGCTAATACTCACACGAAATGCAGTAAAAATCATTTTTGCATGTCTTTTCAAAGGTATCTAAGTCCATAGGTATTCCATTAAGTAGTGTTATAACGTCAACGTCATTGTTGATCTTGAATTAGTAGTCCTTCAATTAATCAGATTGCATAATAATTTCAAGTGCATTATCGCACTTTGCTAATTTAATAATTACTTATCGGTTACTATGTTCTTCGTAAACTTAAGTGTCCGTCGTGTCATCGTGTGTCATTTATTGTTGTCAACAGCCTTTAACAGTCCACTGCTTGATATTTTTTTTTTAAGGTATAGTGGCAAACGAGCACACGTATCACCCGAAGCGTGGTTCTCCCACGGTGAAATCCACGCTTCGGCATGAATGGGCCGGCTCGGCCGGAGCGATACCACGGCCTCAAGGAAAACCGGTGTGAAATAGCGCATGCGTTGTGTTTCACCATACGGTATGGGCCTCCGGTACCTCACTCACTGGCCATACCGCAACCCCTCCCCACATCCCCCAAAGGTCGGCAACGCACTTGTGACGCCTCTGGGGTTGCGGGTGTTCATGGGCGGCGTTAATCGCTTACCATCAGGTTATACGCCTGTCGTTTACCCCCTATACCATAAAAAAAATATGGATAGGCATCTCCTTAAAAATGAGGTTTTAACCTACCGTACCACGCCGGCCTGACAGTGTGGGGTTTATTTCAAGTTTTCCTTCACTACAGTAATGTTGACCAGCGTTGTTTCGTTTTTAAGTCACTTCTTACGACACCCATAGGATAAATTAATAGGGGTGGGTAGCACTCTGTATTCTTAAAATGTCACCACACGGAACATTCACGTGTGACGTTATTAAAGTAGGTAATAATATTATTCATAATCTTTTTTTTTTCGTAAACATCAACTGGGAAATCCATGTTTTTACACACGTGGGTTGGCTCGACAGGATTAAAATCTAGTAGTCTTACAAAAAACCGATGTTAAGCAATACCATCGCGCATCGTTGGTAAAAATGAGATGGGTGATTATCAGAAACCCAAAACTTAAAACGGGGAAAAAGACACTTAAAAGAGTAAAAGGAGGCACTACAATGTTACGAGAATAAGTTACATAAGTAGTAGTAATATAAGTAGTAAGTTTAAGTATAAGTAAGTGATAGTAATGCGTTTTTTCTATAAAACTTAAACAATACTGTTACGAAATGTCACGAAGATTCGAGAAAGGATACAATAAAAAACATAAGGCAATTTATGACGTTTGTCTATGCTGCATACGTCATTAATTGTCCCATTAATTTTACTGTAAGACCAAAGTAAAGCGTGATTTGTAGCACAAATCGATGTAATCAAGAAGAAAGCAGTTGCAAAACTAATGCAGTAGGTGTTCAGCGATTTCGCAATAACTGCACAGAATGCATTTTTTTCTCCTTGACGCAAACAATAGTGCAAGGTTTCATTGCTGGCGTCAAGAGTAACGATTATGCTGGCTATTTGCATAATTCACGTATCTAATTGTTAAGTTCAATTTCTTTTTTTTAACCGACTTAAATAAAAGAAGGTTTCTAATTTGGTTGTATCTTTTTGTTAATTACCTCAGATCTCCATCATTAATGAACTGATTTATAAAAACTATTTTTATTTGATTCCTATTTGCTCCCATGAAGTCAAATTTGGTCACATTGAAGTCTATGATTTAAAAAAAAGTTAATTCAATTTAATTGTAAGAAATAAATCCACTACTGTTTATTAAATTGTAAGATAATTGTTTAGCAAGGTTTTAAAGGGTTGCGGTTTGCGGTAGATACATAAATTCATAATGGGTGTATCGACTTCGTCGAAAAGAAAGAGTAATAAATAAAATATAATACATACGTATTCATATTATTATATTAATTTTATTAGACAGTCAACGTCAAACTTACATTTAATATTTTTGAAATAAATCGTGGTAAGAACTAAAATTTTAATACTATGCACAAATTTAACCTTTGTCCTAGGTATTTTGGATAAATTATATAAATGTACATATGTATATACATACATACATCATTGACTGGCCGGCATAATCATTAACATTTATAGCGCAGTAATCTATACTAATAATAATATTATAAAGCTGAAGAGTCTGTTTGTTTAAACGCGTTAATTTCAGGAACCGCTGGTCCGATTAGAAAAATTATTTCAGTGTTGGATAGTACATTTATCGAGGAAGGCTATATATCATCACGCTAAGACCAATAGGAGCGGAGCACCAATGAACAATGTTCAAAAACGGGGGATTTTTTTTACGCTACGGGCAATAGGAGACGTAAACGACGCGACGTTGCGTGTGTCAGCTAGTTGGATAATAAGAGTCAAGCATACTGTGAGGCAAGTATGTTTTCGGACTCATTGAAGCCTTAAAGAAGTCCTGGTGTTGCCGAGATTGTCATAGTAATACATATTTCCTGATACGACCAATTACAGGATAATATAGTAATGGACAACATCACGTAGAAGAAACAACAATATTGCAAGATGAGTTACGGTATCATAACAATAACGGTTATTATAATAGACGTTACTGAATTTTGGCATGGGTATTGTTCTAAAAAAAACCGTTTTTGTGTTGTGGAATATTATGATTCCATACCATAGAACGATAACCAGTATATAAACTCACGTTGACATATATTTAGAACAGGAAAATGAAATAATAAAATTTGTAACGAGCCACGAACCTGTTTTATACACTTAGAATATTGTGAGTTAGGAAATGAAAAGTAATTACTTTTAATGTATAAGTATATTGCTTAGTAATAATATCAACGTTAACCGGTACTTGTTTCATTCTAAAAGAAACCGATTTCAAACAATCCAACTGATCTCAATTAGCTCTATTTTTTTCTTTATAATTCTAAATAACAAACCTCTTTTAGGACTAATTTGGTTTTAAAAGCTAGTTTGTAAAATAGGGCAACTTATCAGTGTGTATCATCAATTGAATCATCAAATATAGTTATATGCATTGGTAATTCTAATTAATGACAGAGATAGAAAAGCTGTCTTTAGCACATGTCTTTATCGTATGAATTAGATTTTTCAATAAGGCAGTAAAACGTTCTAGAACTTGGGTAACTGGTACTACAACACTTTACTGAAAATTAAGGGTTTTGGGCTGAGGATACCTACATAAAATTTCTTAGGAATATTTTGAAATAATGTCCGAAACAGTTTGACAGCGACTGTACTGAACTTCAGTTTTGTTGTCAAACATGACAATTAAATTTTCCCACATTAATTAATATAATTATTCATATTAATCACCATTGCTATTATAATTTCATAGATAACACATAATGTAAGTACATCACTATCACTACATAGTATAAAACAAAGTCGCTTTCTCTGTCCCTATGTCTCTTTATCCCTTTGTTTGCTTAAATCTCTAAAACTACGTAACGGATTTCGATGCGGGTTTCTTTAATAGATAGAGTGATTCAAGAGGAAGGTTTTTATGTATAATAAATGCATAATATAGTATGGAAACACTGTTAATTTTCGAGGTTTCTAATGTGATGTAGCAAATAAACACTTTTTTTTTTGCTTACATTGCAAACGCTGGTTGCACCCTACGAGATAGATCAAAATAATATACTACAGTATTGTACACCTTAAAAAGTACTACAAAAAAGTCAGCAACGGTATATGTCTATCTCTTAGGGATAACCCACAACAACCATTTTTTATTCCTTTCTTTTTACGAGAAATAATGGCTTATTTACGAAGTGATTTTAAGCAATACAGAATGAATCCTTATACAATTAAGTAAAGTAAACACATTGTGCATTTAATATAGATGAAAATGGCTCTTTACTGTATCTAATTTAAATGAATATATTCGAAGATATTACAGATTTAAAATGCACGAATCGTGTCGTCGGCGGGGGCATCTGAAATCCACCCGTGCGGAGCCGGGGCGGGTCGCTAGTCCAAATTTAAAATGAAAAGATTTAGACATTGATTAGAATAATTATTGCCAATTGCAGCAGAGGTATAATTTGTTATAATCATGTGTGTACATAATATATGTATACATACATGCATCCATTTAAAGTATTGAATGGAAATCCTCAATCAGCAGTACTTATACTTTAACGATGCATGTATTACATACTTGACTTTTTATTAGTTAAATAACGTTCTCGGTTGTAGTGCCACGCTGATTTCAGCACGATTGGGCCTGCTTGAACGGGGAAGGTACTACCCAGCACAGAAGATCAACCTAACATGACAGCATTTGTGCTGTCGTGTTTCGTTGCTGAGAACAGGACCGAAGGCCCACAATGCAGAAGCATCTCAATAGATCGCCATAGCGTGGGTAACCATGCATTGTTGTATTGTTTGAATTCGCAATGAGATGCTTTCCATCAGGCAGAGTTGAGTCACTTTGGCAGGCTCATATATATAAAAAAATGTAGTAGTAAAATAAGTACCGTATAGTTATAAGAAACTACCTAATTATTTAAAGAAATCTAGCGCGCAACGCAGTACATGTAACGAAAAACAAAAAAAAATTTGAAAAATGTTCGTACCTGCCGCTAAAAAACGCGAGCAGAACCAAAGCGAAATGGAAAAATCATTTGTCAACAGTTTGTGCCTACTTGTACCAATGCAAAAACCATTGTCCAATCGATAGCCACTAGATAGTAGCACGAAGAGGAAGATTATAGGTAGTAGAGCCACGCTGATTTCAGCACGAACGGGCCGGCTCGACCGGGGCGGTACTACCCTCGCACAGAAAATCAACGTAAAATGACAGCGTTCCTGCTGTCGTGTTTCGTTGGTGAGTGCGAGACCGGAGGCCCAATTAGTCTAGTCAACAAGTTCCATACTTGTTAACTAGACTAAAAGATGCAGCAGCATCACTAGGCCGCCATGCTGCATTGTCTGCATTCGCAGTGAGCATGGTGACCACCACTTTTGGATTCTCCTTATGCTTTCCATCAGGCAGAGTAGAGTCATTATGGCGGGCCAAACATAAAAAAAAAAAAAAAAAAGACACGCATCAAGATTATTAAAAAAGATAGTTAAGAGGGTTGATGTTAGACAGATGGTCAGCCATGAAAGGAATTATCAATAACTCTTTTTAATGTTAAATATTGCGCCAGGCCTAAATTAAAATTATAAAAGGGATGTAAAATGATGACTTGGGCTGATGATGACTGATGGTTTGGGAAATCAATAATTATGACATAAGTGCAGTAATAGAAGCCTTTAGGTTACTTTGGAAAGATTCTGGTTCTACACTTTTCTTATGCCTGGATTTTATTTGTTTTACCTGACAATGGCGAAGCGTACAAGTTTTGACAGTCTATGTATGTTTGTATTTTCTGCCCTAAACTACTTAACCGATTTTCAATAGATTTGTAATAATGACCCTTAAGCCCTTAGGGCTTAGGCTTTATAAAATTTAACAAAAGTTTTTACGTAGTCGGGTTATAGGTTTTTCAACTTTTTCTTATTACATAATATTAATATTTCATAATGTAAACTTTTATTGAAACTTTGATTTGATTTGCAAAATGCTAAATGACATCACACAGATATGCTACGGGCTGACTGCAATAATGCCGCAGTTTGTATTATTAACGGTGTGCGACCGTTTTATTGATATTTAATACTAATAATAATTTAAACAACAAACAGTTGTTTAAATTCTTTAGCAGTGGTATGCCATTATTGTTGAAGTTTTTTATTATTTTTACCATCGTGAGCACCAATATTATTATTATGAACAGCCTTTAGCAGTTCACTGATAGAAATAGGCTTCTCAGAAAAGAGATTTTTGCTACTTTACTTACTTACTTACTTTAACTACACTACTCTTACCGTCTGAGCACCAATATAATGTAAATGTATTTTTAATTTCTGTGTAGGTATTTGTTTTGTCATTATTTACAGATGAGGTAGGTAATGAGCAGCACTTGATACTCAGAAAATTGAGATGCAATGATCCGTCTCAGATTCTTATAGGGAAATTGAAGGAGCAACTTGTCCGACCAAGCTCATCGCAGCCATAAGGCTTATCACCATAAGGTGATAAGACTCGTGATAGAGGATTGCTACGAGATAGGCTTCTGCTAGTGGTGTAATATAGGCTGGGAGACGATGTCTGTGAGCTATAACGACTTATAGTGAGAAATATACCGCTTTATGTTGAGAGTAAACGATGATCAGCAATGAAAGAAGACCAGTATTCTCACATCCTGAAGCAAAGACATAAAGCGCAGAAGAAAATGATGTCTGATATTGAAAAGCCGAGGCTTGGCGGTAAACATTGAGATAGATATACCTAGAGGCGCAAACTTCATTACCACACGTCTCAAACAATGTAACCGCTTTGGACGTTGACGATGTAGCTTTGAAACCATTAGACAAATGAAAGTCAACAAACGCATGTCTCACTCACACGCGTTACAAGAACATCGACGTCGCTATGATTAGACAAAGACAAAGCATAAACATCACAATGGCGGACCGGTGTTGACTACTCTATGAAAATTTACCCATGAAAGCGAGTTTTTTTTTAAAATATTTTAAGTTGTGTACTTATAATTGAACGAATATTATTATTGCAAACAAGTATTGAAACACGATGTTCATTCATAGTAATGTTCATATGTGTTTAACTAAGATCTATAATGATAACATATTAACAGAGTTTGATAGCACTCTATCAAACTCGGTTAATATGTCTGAAGTCTGAAGTGTTATGTAATTAATGTAACGTGGATATTCACTTAGGTATTGTTCAAATTTGCTATTTTACGTAGTATAAAATGAAATCGATTTCGCTATCTGTTCGCTTAGATCTTTTAAACTACAAAACGGATGACATAACGCATGACTAATTAAACAGCTAAACACTTTTTGTTAAAAAGTTTATAAAAAAAAATAAACACCGCTGTAAAGCATCAGCTTCGTAAACAATAAAATAACAATAATAAATATTTCGGACATTTCACACACAACGCCATCTAACTTCAAACTAGGCAAAGCTTGTATTATGATAGCTAGATTGACTAATAGAATACTCATATACTTTTTTTCTAAATACATACATGTTATACACAGAAAACGCCCAAAATCCGAAACAAACATTTGGTCCGACCCGGGAATCGAACCCGAGACCGCAAACTCAGCAGTCGCATACGCTACCACTGCGCCACCGAGGCAGTCAAAATAATTCACAGTTCTCTCTTTAGCTTCTTTTTTATAGGTCTAATGATACAAAATTATTTTTACGTATGTATAAATAATAACATAAATTAGTATCACATCACATCATCACATCACACTAATATATAAAGGCGAAAGTTTGTGAGTGTGAATGTTTGTTACTTCTTCACGCAAAAACTACTGAGCGGATTTGGATAAAACTTTACAGTAATATAGCTTATACATCAGAATAACACATAGGCTACTATTAGCAACGATAACCGACATAAACGCGGGCGGAGCCGCGGACAACAGCCAGTAAATTATAAATGTACGAAATTTCGCATACGTAGGTATTAATTCATACGTTCACGAAATTTCACGGCTCACGAATATTAAAAATATGACTGTGATAATTAAGCAATCCAATGTTAGTTCTTATCATGTTAATATCAATTTATAATACTAGTTTTTGCCCGCGGCTCCGCCCGAGTAAATGTCGGTTTCAAAAATAATAATTATTATATCATGGAACGCGAAAGTTTTAAAAGTTAGTAGAGTAACAAACATCCATCCATCCATCCATACTAACAAACTTTCGCGTTTATAATATTAGTAGGATGTAAATACCTTTATTCTAATGAATAAATTAAAACTATTTAATTATCTACTTATTTTCCCACTATTTTGGGAACAAAAAAAGATGTGTGAATGGCAACACTGTATTTAAATTGCAATTATTATTTTTTATTTTCATTATAGCGTTATTTGCCTTAATTTCAATACATAAAGACTATATATACATACGAAAAGTATTTCTGATTGATTTGTTATAGTTTTTTGTCCTTGCATCGCATTCTTTCACTACGTATTTGCCCATTTTATGTCACGTGTCACTACGTCAACTTCGGTTGGCGCGACATTGTAAACTAAACTGAAGTTTGGCTTGATTAAGAATAAGTTCTTAATTTCGGCCTATGCGTTTTTGGTTCGTAATTGCTAATCTAGTGTATAATATATCAATGGCGGTAAACGATAAAGGTACGCAACAGCTGCCTAAATTCGAAGAGAAGCAGATTTCTATTCTAGTGTGTATGTATACCCGAATCCCTTTTAATTGCCTCACATAGGTATATGACGGAATACCCTGATTACAGTCGGTTCAATTCCGACATACCAATTCAGCCCACAATTTAGAAAAAAAGATTTTAAGTGGACTTATTGCATGGCAGTTTTAGAGAATGTGTGTGTGTGTATTTTGTTGATTGTTTGTGCATATTTATATAAGTACATTATTTGTTATAATACAATAGTATATATTCTACTGTTTAAGTTACCCTTACTAAAATAAAAAAAAATAGATAAAATTGTTTTATATCGAATGGAATATCACAAAATTCACATATAAATTTTTATTATTTTCAATTTATTTCACCTTCTAAAAATTTATTACGATATTTTTTTTTTATTTTTTACAAATAACAATATACCGTAATTCTTGTTGTAATATCAGTAAGTTTTCCTGTTCCTGCAGGTAAGGATAATTATTAAATTTATTCAAAGAACAGGAATAAAATTAAAATTTAAGCACTTCGATCAACATATTTATCCAAGTTTATACCTAACACAAGTAAAATTTTAACAAAATAAAAACCGACTTCAAGGTTTGACTCGATTTCTCTTGGATGCCATCATCAGATCTTAGTGTCCTTATCGTGGTACCACCGTTGGGATATCTCCTTTCCATTAAAAAAATAATCATTAAAATCGGTTCATAAAAAAAGGAGTTATCCGCGAACACACATAAAAAACCTGTACCTACCTACGACAGCAAAGCACACATTTAAATAACATAAAATTTTCCAAAAAAAAACCGACTTCAAGAACTGGTCCAAATTGAAATGTGACCACACGGGAAAAACCAACTTTTAAATAAAAAAATTATCGTCAAAATCGATTTACCCAGTTGAAAGTTATGAGGTAACAAACAAAAAAAAAACAGTCGAAACGAGAATCTTCTTTGAAGTCGGTTAAAAAAACCTGAAAATCGGTTAGATACTTTCAGACTCAGATTACTAAAGCAAGGTTTCAGAGTCCATCGTGAGCAATATGACACGAGAATTAGGTACCTATATTTAATAAATATACAGATTGAATGTTTGAAAAATAAAAATGAATAGAATTACCTACATGACGCAAGTGAGGTTTAATCATTTGCAATTTCATCAAAAACACATTTTCTTCACACAGATTATTATCAGTTCATTTTAGGTTTTCAAGACCTCTGTTTTGATGATGAAAAGGTTACCCATATCACCATCAAGTTTTTAGGGTTCCGTGCCAAAGGCAAAAAACGGAGCCCTTATAGATTCGTCATGTCTGTCTGTCTGTCCGTCCGTATGTCACAGCCACTTTATTCCGAAACTATAAGGACTATAATGTTGAAACTTGGTAAGTAGATGTATTCTGTGAACCGCATTAAGACTTTCACACAAAAATAGAAAAAAAACAATAAATTTTGGGGGTCCCCATAGTTGGAACTGAAACTCAAAAATTTTTTTTTCATCAAAGCTAATCGTGTGGGGTATCTATGGATAGGTCTTCGAAAATGATATTGAGGTTTCTAATATCATTTTTTTCTAAGCTGAATAGTTTGCGCGAGAGACACTTCCAAAGTGGTAAAATGTGTGTCCCCCCCCCCTGTAACTTCTAAAATAAGAGAATGATAAATCTAAAAAAAAAATGATGTACATTACCATGCAAACTTCCAACGAAAATTGGTTTGGACGAAATCTAGTAAGTAGTTTTTTTTTTAATACGTCATAAATCGTAAACTGCAATTTACCTTTCATTTAATTGACACAAATATAAAAATAAAATAAAAATTATATTATGTTACTTGCTGCTGCGGAACCCTTCATGGGTGAGTCCGACTCGCACTTGGCCGCTTTTTTTTATTTATATAAAGAACATTTTACAAATGACATTAAAATGAATACTCGCCAAGCTGTTATAGGGACTTGTTGCTGTCAAGGTATAGTTATCGATAAAAAGAACACACCATGGACCATGAGGAAAAATTACTTATTCCATTTTCCTAAATTAAAAACTACATATTATTTTTATAACTGTTTTCATCACTTAAAAAACTAACAACTATTATGAAAATAACTAAATATTAACCAAAATTATTTTATGTAGAAAAAAAACACAAACGGAAAAGGAAAAGAGTTTTAAAAAAAACGCGTTCGCTACGCTTTTCCTGCCGGATCGTCCGCCCGCCCCCAAACGTCCTATACTCGTCCTCAACGATAGAGCGTCTCAGAGTTACAATACTGCAATAATACCGTTACATAATTAGTATTTAACACTGCTAGTGTATACACACTTCTATTTATTATTCATCTACCTACTTATGTACTTATTAACAATCAAGTTCAAGTTGAAACTTATGTTTATAAAATGTGTGTGTGTACATAGCGCATGGCGGCAACATTCATACCTACTTCAAGTTAACAAATTTTACTGATTTATTATTGGTAGTTCCTTCTATACAAACAATTATCTCTATTATTTGTAAGCAAAAAGTAGAATTGAATGGGACACGAGCCTCAATTTATAAACATCCAGTCACCTACTTACGGATTTGTACAAACAGTTCTGTGATAACAGTCGTTTCCAAATTTCAGTAAAGCAATACGACTAATTCTGATAGGACATAGCTTATAGCGACTTAGTATTGCTCTCGAAACATTTCTAATTGGCTGGGTGTACGCGAAATGCTTCTACTGGCCTACGTGACTCACGGCCCCTTCGCAATGGCGCCGAGGTGCCACGCGAATCGCGGCCTTATTGACGTATTCCTGCTTTTAACCTCATAAACGCCAAATACCACCATCGGTTGATAACAAGAATCATCGATAATGTCTCCTTAATTACCAGTACATTTTGGGTTATATAACACCAAATATAGCACGTGTTTTATAGTAATCAGCTGATTTTGTCGCGGTACTCACCCCATGACCGCGCCAACCCCTCGGACAGCGCCGCTAATAGCAACAGACACTGTATTTTAAACATTTTATCTCATAAAATGTGTACAATTAAATGCACTTAAAGTTTGCAGTACGAGTTTCAACTAGGCGTAGAGGGCGTGCGCGTCGCTCACGACCACGCCGAGCGCGTGTTAGACCGAAACTAAAGTTACGAGAGTAGAGAGTACAGGCACAGTGTTGGCCGGCTTACCGCGAATACTAAATCTAAATTCATTGAAGACATTTTGCGCATGCGATATCTTGTCGTGTTCTTATCACAGATCAGATAGCTATTAGGGGGAGTGTCAACAAATAACTTTATACGATTTCGTTAATGCCCTTGAATGGTTTTATATAGTTGTCACTGTAACTCGTAGTTGCATTGTTTTACCGTTTCAAATACCTAATTAAACAACTAATAAACTGCTGCCGGTATTCGAACCTTGAGTTTTGCACTTCCCGTTATTTTGTACAGGATTATACAACTTTATTTCGTGAACTTATTAAAATAAACGTTATAACAATATCTATTCAATCTTTGCGAGTTGAATTAAATCTAGGTCATTAACATATTTCCCAAGATTGGTGGTAGTGCACAATTAACGTTGCAATAAACGGATATACTTAATTAAATACAATAAAAGCAACTGTTGAATTTAACAATACGTCCACACACTCGGCAAACAATGCCGAATTCCGAATAGCAAACAACAAACAGCAAACACGGACATGTGGATGGGTGTTTGTACGTGTTTGCCTGTTCTTGTTTGTGTTCTGTGTTCGCCAAGTTGTTCGGAGTCCGTGTCAGTTTTTCTTCACAGATCAAAAGGTGTTCGGCAAACAGTTTGCGATGCATCCACACGCTTGATAAACAAGAGCCAGCAGTACTGCGCGCGCACATACGGGCGGTTTATGTGTCGATACATCGTTCGACTGACTCTGTGGCGCAGTCACAGATTACTGAATAGTTACTACGTAACAGATACTTCACTCAGTAGAAAATTTCCAATACCTATTACGATAATTGCCTACTCCCTCGAGTCAACAACCACTGTATGCTAAAATGCGCCTAAATGCTCAATCGTACAGCAGTGATTGCTTCGCACCGCGCGATTCCACAGTAATCGCAGGGCTGCCTCTTCGATAAAATTTAATTAACATAACTTTTTATCTATGTTATTGAGAACTGTGAATATGTTCTGACTTTTATGTGGCAGTTAAAAATTTTATCATTTATAAAATATTTAACCAACTTAAAAAAAAGGAGGTGATCAGACATACAGGCCAAACTGAGATGTTTGACTTGTATGGTTTGTAGGTATGTATGTATGTGCGCGATAATCTCGCGTTTGGCTAAACCGATATCGATGCGGTTTTCAGAAAAGGATTTGTTACATTTAGGAGAACGTTTTAATATAAGTATAATACTTCTTAGTTTGATGATGATCTTCGGAGATGTTCACTAGAAATGAAAAAAAAGCCTTAAAAAAGAGAACCGACTTCAAATAAAGCACTAAGCTGTAAGAAATAATTTTTTTTTTTATGTTAGTGCTAACAGCTGGTAATTACGAATCGAAAAAGCACCGACATCAAAAAATAAATGATTTCTTACGGTTTAGTGTTTTGAAGTCGGTTCTCTTTTTTAAAGTTTGTTTTATTATATTTGTAAGTTTGTTTTGTTTTATATATTGGTGCTAACTGTGGAAGAAACCTAGATAAAACATAATTATAGACATCAGTGTGTAGGTAAAATAAAAAAATCTTTAAAGTTACACGTGTTTTATTTTTATATAATTTTTTATAAATTTCTTACCTTTTCTAAATTCTCGATTATTAAATTTTAGTGTAGAAAAAATCCTGAATCTAATAAAAAGTTTTATGAGATATTGTTTTGGAAAACAAGGGCAGGGAGAATTAAAATGTATGTCATTTAAAATTTCATAAAGAGTACTACCCGGTCTTTGTTTCATATTTTTTTCAAAATTTTTAATGAACATAGTCTCAAGTTCTTTTACATAATTATGAAAAGCATCTGTTGGCACTTTTAACTTTACGTAAAAAGACGATGTTTTGTTGAATGCTTTAAAATGGATAATAATAATAATATTTATTTACGCAAAATCTAATACATATTTCGTCATACAAATAACATTTTCATTAGTTTCACAGGATAAACAATCTATTCATAGATTCATTTAAATCGGGAATGTTATGCACCACACGGTATCGTAATACGCGTACGAACGAACAGCACTATTAAAATTGAACGGCGTGCGTGCGCTTCGCTTGCGAAAACCGCACTGAATTTGATCCGCCGGCGGACCGAGACCGCTCGGCTGAGCGGTAGGCACTTATAGCGCGCAAGTACATGGAGTGACGGAGGCCTGGCGCAGTGGTAGCGTATGCACCTGCTGTGCTTGTGGTCTCGGGTTCGATTCCCGCACCAAATGTTTGTATGGTCTACTAAAATTTATTGCGGAGTTTGGGTGTTTTCTATGTATAATATGTACTTATGTAATTATAACAATAAAAAATAATGTGTATTGATGTCAATTGTCTAGTACCCATAATACAAGCTCTGAGTTTGGGACTAGATGGCGTTGTGTGTTAGATGTCTGAAATATTTATGTCCGAAATATTGTTTACCAAATATTCAAATTCTGCTTAATTCATACGGCAGAAGTTATGAAACCTGTCCTAATGGTTCAAAAAGAAGCTCGTTAAAATTTTCTTCTATAAAATTCTAAAACAAAAAATATCATGAATTACATATATACTTCCTACTAATTATAATTATAAACGCGAAAGTTTGTAAGTATGGATGGATGGATGGAGGGATGGTTGGATGTTTGTTACTCTTTCACGCAAAAACTACTGAACGGATTTGGATGAAACTTTACAGTAATATAGCTTATACATCAGAACAACACATAGGCTACTATTTGCAGCGATTACCGACATATACGCGGGCGGAGCCGCGGGCAACAACTAGTACACTATAAATGTACATAAATAGTATTGCTACCGTACCAATGTCGGTCGGTTATCGACGCAAATATTAGCCTATGTGTTATTCTGATGTATAAGCTAATATTACTGTAAAGTTTCATCCAAATCCGTTCAGTAGTTTTTGCGTGAAGAAGTAACAATATTCGCGATACCCGACATGCACGCGGGCGGAGCCGCGAGCAAAAACTAGTATCAAATAAAGCTCGTAGTGTATATTGAGTACCTACCGACGTATTTACTGTAAAAGTACTGGCACGTTCGCCAAGCGTGAGGACGACTGTTTGTGTTTGTTGATTGTGGTCGACGTTTGGGACTTTGTTTGTCATGTTTGGTATCTGTGGCAAACACCACGCACGTGGATGGGGCTTAATAATAAAATAGACAATTGGCAATAACGTTCAAGTACATATGCGTCGTCATAGATTCGAAAATGTTTTTTTTTTATAGATAAGAGACTCATTTTGAAAAAGAGCGTCCGCAACGCTCGCGGCATTATTGCCATTTGGCTTGTAACTAAGCTATACTATAACAGCTGGATTGACTGATAGAATACTCATATCATATAAGTACTATTTTTATTATATGCTATTTATGACATTTGATCCGACCCAGAAATTGATCCCAAGACCTCAAGCATAGCGGTCGCATACGCTACCACTGCGCCACCAAAGCCGTTCCTCTACTATATTCTCCGATTTTCTCTACTATAATATAAACCTTCCTCTTCAATCACTCTTTCTATTGGTAGTTTCTAACTAAACGTACAAGAACAAAAAGCGACTTCATTTTATACTATGTAAAGATTGTTCGGAGTCCCTAACATTTCCTAATGCCATATGCCATAGTATGACAAAAATAATGTGTTAAATTGCAAAAACACCGTTTAAATTCAAATAAAATTACACGCGAAACCTAGTAACAAAAGTACCTATGTAACTCCAAACTTGGCAACGGATGTAAATATAACTGTTAACGAGGCGTTTCACGATAATAATGTAATAATTACTAATTTGCGCAGGTTTGCGTGGTTCTTATTAAACATAACTCGCTGTAGATAAATTGATTGTTACATATTTAAAAGCTATATTATATACATTTTATCAAAAGTTTTACGTTGTCGGGTTATAGTTTTTTCTTATTTAGTTGACGGGGTGGAAAATCTCTTGAGGTCTTTTATTCCTTGGGGATTTAATAGTCAGTAGTCCACTTAAAACCTGATACAGCCTAGCACCTTACTCTGGGAAGACCCATGCTATGGGATATCGATCGGCGACTCTCCCCGAAGCGACAACACACCTGAATAGGCTAGTGATATATTCGTATCACGGGAAGTGTCGTGTTGGAAGATGAATCAGATGATCGGTTAAGTAATATGTTCAACAGCTAGAACGAGATACTGCGAAAGACTGCCTCGTTAGTCTAGCAGTTAGCGTATGTGGCAGTCAATCAAGAGGTTTCGGGTTCGATTCCCGGTTCGGGCCAAAAGTGTTGTTGATTTATTCTTACACGCCTGTGCCTCGGAGTTCATGTTTAGACATCGGTCCCGGTTGTCATGAACGTTTATGACAATTGTTATTGAAATCAGTATCTCAAATATACTAAAAACTAGTTCTACCTTTGAATTCAGTTCTCCCTCAGGGTTGCGGAGGCTCAATGTCGGTCGCTCCGTGGAAAAACTGATATTCAGGTAAAACCGATTGAACTAGTAGCCGACCCCAAATAATCTTAAGTATAATAAAGGCTCGGAAGAAGAGTAAGTATAATATAAATATTAAGTTAAGTACTACGTAGGACAACGCCGTGAAATAAGTTGATCTAGATTTTATTAATAATAAACGGTGGCAGACTTCCGGCTACAATACAACTTCCACTTCCCTGTCGATCCGTGGCTGAGATTTCCGAGAACAGAGAACCGCTTGAGATATCGTACTAATTGAACCGGTTAAGTTCAAATCGGTCTTTTCTTACGAGGTCCGTATTATGCGGAAATATTTGATTTCTATCTATTTGCCACCTTATTAATGCTAATCAAGATTGTCACAAAAGATTATGTAGTATTTGGTGACACATAATACAGGTGCATATCTCATAAAGTGAGTTTACTTTTAGCAGATACGTATTTGTACTAATAATAATGCTAATATGTTTGCATGGGTAATGAAAATTCTTAGATTAATACCTATTTAGCTGCATTTTCCCTAAGTGCTATAAATTAAATCGTCGCTACCAGAAAACATATTCGTGTGCTATTGATAAAATCCAGCATGGTTGCAATACAGGATATACTTATTTCTTGCCTTAGAAAACACTTTTGAAAATATACCTTCCCTCTCTTAAATTAAGTTCAGAATTTATCAGAAAACAATAACTAAATTCGTATTTTGGGTTATTTCGACAATGGAACTCGTATGTTAATGACATTAAAAATCAATTAAAATATGTATTTTAAAAAAATGAGTTTATTCGCCTTGACAAAATGTGACGTTGAGTTTTTCATCATAGCAAAGTTCATCTTCATCTCAGCCGAAAGACGTCCACAACTGCACATAAGCCTTGGCGTAGGTATGAAATAGGCATCATTATGCCTATTTGTTGCTTTTAAATGTATTGGAATGTTGAGATTAAATGTATTGGAAAAACCTTTGTGAAAACCATTTTTTGTGAAGAGAAAAATAAAGTTTATTATTATTATTATCAAGGTACAATTGACTGATAAAAAGCTGTCATAATCAACATCTTCTTCCTAGCCTTTATTATTTTCAAGATTATTTAGGGTCGGCTACTAGTTCAACCGGTTTTACCTGAATATTAGTTTTTCCACGAAGCGACTGGCTTCGGATCTCCGCTGTGCAACCCTGAGGGTGAACTCTCCGAGGCACGTGCGTGAAACACCCCTAAACTTCCGTACATCCGGGTTGGCCCGACCCGAGAATCAAACCCGAGACTTCTTGACCTGCTGATCGGTTAGAGTACCGGATCGATCACATACGTTAACCGCTAGACCAACGAGGCAAAAGCTGTCAGCATATACGATAATTTAAGTATTTTGGCGAATCTGACATGAAAACGCACACACATCACATTGTTCAATCCTTTCGCCAATATAGCGTTCACCGTTTGAAGTTTGTAATGCTTGCAGGGCCCATTTGTACAGGCATTCAATCGCTAAGCTAGTTCACTGGCAAAAGTTTTCAACCTCAGGGCGATTCACCCTGTTCTTATTCTAAGCTAATGTAATATCAAGCACTTACTGGAGATATGTGAATTCCTTGATATCGGCGTTCTGAGGGGCCCCTCTGTGGTACGCCCTCTGCTTCTTCACACTTCACCACTCCTAGTGGTAGTACAGGTTCCTAAGTATTCTAATTTATAATACACCCGGTTTAACTGTCGCGGATCGCGCCTAATTGACGCGACTACTAATCTCGCGTGTCCAAACCAGACCAAGCATAACGGTAAACAACGAAAACACCGAGTCTGATGGACAATCAGCTAAATTTCCATTAAACGGCACTCAAACAACCTCACTGGGCGACCGTAACACAAAGCCTCCCGTCAGTTCTATATTTTAACCTCAAACGTCAAACAAAAAACATGATAATCAAAAAATGTTGCCATTATAATGACGTTCGATTTCTAACACACATAGAACATTGCTTTAATATTTAAAACTTTGAGGTACATAAATTTATAGAAAACATTAGTAAGTAATGCAACAGACAGAAGCTTTTAGGTTTCTTCTATTCACCTACGGAACTACTAACCTGTCTAAAACATCGACTAAAATCCGGGGAACTAGGTATAAGTACAATCTATATCTGTTCATTCCTCTCGCCAGGCAGCGATCACCTTGTGACGTTTGAATGTCTTAGGCCCATGAGTAATCCATTCAATCGCTAAAACTAGTCACTGGAAAGAGCAATGAACGACGGCTGTGTCACCGTCTTCTTAATCTAAACTAAAATCATCAAGCACTTACTGGAGTTGTGTGGCTTCCTTGTTCTCGGCGCCGTTGATGGGGTACCCCACCGCCTGGTCTGTCCTGGTACGTTCACACATACATGCTCCAGAATGCTGTACAATCTTCATGGAATTCCTAAATGCTTGCGGGCTCCCGAAATCTCGTAATTACAAGACACCCGATTCAGCTATCACGGATCGCACCTATGACGTGACTACAAAAAACTCGCGAGTCCAAATCAGACCAATCATAACGGTAAACCACTAAAGGGACCGGGTTGAATTGACAATTAGCTAAATTACAATTAAAACGGTTCCTAAAACGACAATAGTCGACCGTTTACAACAAGCGTCTCAATGTACTATATTAACCTGTCAACGTCAAAACGTCAAACAAGAAAAATGACAATCAAAAATGTTGCCATTATAATGACGTTCGAAATCCAACAATATCTATACTATATATACGAGTACTAATATACAGGGTTACTGGTAATATGTAGCGATCCCTTTATGGGGTGATAGTAGAGATCACTAGCTATCAAATAGTCCTCGGGTAAATAAGTAAAAAATGTACCGTTTTGGAAATAAAAAGATAAACGCATTTTTTTAAAAGAGCTCCTGAAAACAAACACTTGCGTATTAAATGATTGTTTTTGGTGTTTTTAGTTTACTAACACCCTAATACGTAATAATAACACAAAAAAGAAAAGAAATGTAGTACTGTTTGTGAATGATGATTTCTTATGACTAAATGCAATTTTATTTCAAAAAATCTCCTTACAACTTTATCGGCGTAATAGCTTAAAAACAAGTATGTTTTATAAGCTCCAACGAGGTATAAAAAAAACACGTTGACAAATGGCTGAGTAAATGAACTTAATCGGGAGTAAGTGAAAAATCCTAATTTTTAAATTTAGTTATTTTGCGGTCTAAACTTAAATTTACAGTCGATTTTCAAAGTATGAGCCCCTATTTCTAATGCAAGCACGCATTCTTGTCCTTAGTTGAGTTTTAACAACGCCACTCATTGTGTATAATAGATCAATGACACCACTAGACAACCACTAGAGTTTTTGATTTCACTTGCGGCGTTAACTATGCGGATCCTTAAACCTACAATATTTGGTACAGGCGAAACATCATAGACCAGGCTCACACACACGTAATAATCCATCAGGGTAAGATCGGGACACCTTGTTGGTCCGGGGTAGGTCCTCCCCTACCAATCCAACTATCAGATTTTTTTTGATTTATCGGTACGGTATCTCTCGGGGCATCTGCTTGTACTGAGGTCTCGGGTCGGACCAAATATTTGGACGAACTGCAAAGATTTGTTTCGGAGTTTGGATGTTTTCTATGTATAATATCTATTAGATACTAGCTGACCCACGCCACCTCATCTGCGACTCCTACTGCCCGTAGCGTAATGTAGCAGCAAGAAGCGGGAACAAATATTTTTTTTATCGAATATAGGGCAAACGAACATACGAATCACCTGATGCTAAGCGTGTCGCCGCCCATGGACACCCGCAACACTAGAGGCGTCACAAGTGCGTTGCCGACCTTTGGGGGATGGGGAGGAGGAGGGGTTGGGGTATGGCCCTCCGGTTTCCTCACTCACTCGGTGAAACACAGCGCAATCACTATTTCACACCGATTTTCTGTGAGGCCGTGGTATCACTCCGGTCGAGCCGGCCCATTCATGCCGAAGCGTGGCTCTACCTAAGAAAAGGTTATACAAAGTAGTACAAATTGTATGCTTCACATATTAAAATATATGTAGATACTCAAGTTTTTAAAACTCGTTAATCAGTTTACTGCATTTGACGGCTGTAAGGCAATACTGTGAAGGCTGTAACTGCAATGATTTGTCAAACAACCTGTTCCGTTCTTATTTTTCCTACTTCTTGTAAAGTAATTACGGCATATTAAGATCATTTTACACTTGTAGTTGAAATATAATGAAAATATTTGTAGTATGATGTGACACCATAGAATCAGGCTATAAAATAGCCTCACCGGGGCACAATGGCAAAGCTAGGGTTGGTAATACAGTATCTCATCGTGGGAGAGCCACGCTTCGGCATGAATGGGCCGGCTCAACCGGAGTGATACCACGACCTCACAGAAAACCGATGTGAAATAGTGCTTGCGCTGTGTTTCACCGAGTGAGTGAGGAAACCGGAGGGCCATACCCCAACCCCTCCCCCTCCCCATCCCCCAAAGGTCGGCAACGCACTTGTGACGCCTCTAGTGTGCATGGGCGGCGACACGCTTAGCATCAGGTGATTCGTCTGCTCGTTTATCGGCCTATTCCATAAAAAAAAAGATGCTAGTAGGGTAGATATCAGTTAAGAGTACCTACCTATTAACATATATATATATATATACTTACCGTCAACCGTGTATGGTTCTTGTTTCCTTAGTAGGTTAAAAAAGTCATCCTATTATTTTTGAAAGTAGGTACATTTTTTATCTTTATTATGATAATAATACTTTATTTCTCCTTACAATGGTAGGTACCTATACTTAAAACTAGTTATTTTACACTGTCTGTGTGTCTGTGATAGGCATAGATTGCTTGTGTTATAAATCACCAGGTCCTCACCGCATGGACTTATAGGTACATTTTCGACAGTGTGTTTAAACATTTTATTCTATTGAGCACATTTAACGTTGAACTATATATCTGGCCTAACTAGTCCCGCTATTGACTCATTAAAATTTTCTCCAATGCCCTCTGAGGACAACAAAAAGACTATCCTGGCTGTCCGCTCTAATGCTGTAGGGCATGATGGCATTAGTCGACGCATGATTCTATCCATCCTAGACCATATCCTCTTAGTAATCACCCATATAATCAACTTCTCTCTCGACTCTGGAACTTTTCCCCTTCAATGGCGTAAAGCCCACGTCATCCCTCTCCCAAAAAAAAGTTGTCCCTCACTTCCTGAACTCTATCGCCCTATTTCTATTCTCCCCTTCCTATCTAAAGTGCTTGAGGTCTGTGCATTTAAGTAGCTTTCAGAATTTATTTACAGAAATAAACTTCTAAGTCCCTTACAATCTGGCTTCAGGCCCGGCCACAGCACAGTGACCGCTCTCCTAGAAGTGACTGGTGACATTAGGAGGGACATGGAGGACTCTAAGGTCACAGTTCTAGTCTTAGTGGACTTCTCTAATTCCTTTGGCACCATCAATCACGAAATCCTGCTAGCTATCCTCACACATCTAATGATTCCTTCAGAGGCACTGGAATGGTTCTCCTCCTATCTTCAGGGGCTACAGCAGTGTGTTCGTGTAGAAGACCTGCCTTCGAGTTCAACGCTGGCATTCCCCAAGGCGGTATATTATCTCCTCTTCTCTTCGCAATATTTATTAACCTCCTCACAAAACATCTTCGGTGTACGTATCACCAGTATGCTGATGATCTGCAGCTGTATGCACAGGCAAGGGTAGAGGATTTGGAGCGGGCTGTTGGCGAAGTTAATAAGGACCTACAAACCACATATACCTGGTCGATGGAATTTGGATTGTCTGTAAACCCTACCAAATGCCAGGCGATCATAATAGGCAGTAAACGCATGATAAGCAGATCAACACTGCTTCAATCTCACCGATTGTATTTAACGGGTCCACAATACCTTTTAGCCCCGTAGTCAAAGACCTGGGTCTATATATTGACTCGACTCTCGATTGGCAAGCTCAAGTCACACACGTGAGTCAAAAGGTAACTGAAAACATGCGATCACTTTATCGCCTTAAGAATTTCCTGCCTACTAAAACCAAAATCACGCTTATGCAATCCTTGATCATCCCGTTGATCGACTATGGTGATGTATGTTATTTCGACCTGAATGCAGATCTCCTTAACAAACTAGACCGCCTTCTTAATAACTGCATTCGGTTCATTTTCTCAAGTATGACCTTCGCAAGTATGACCACGTGTCTGCTTTACGTTCCGAACTGAATTGGTTACCCATTCGCCAGCGCCGCAATCAGCGAGCTCTGACCGCTTTGTTCTCATTTCTCACTTCCCCATCCTCTCCAACTTATTTTGATCCCTACATACGTTTCCTGTGCTCCAATCAAAACAGAAATCTTCGCTCAGAAAATAATCTGCTTCTATAGAAGAAGCATAATTCTGACTTCGTGAACTCTTCGTTCTTCGTTCAAGCAGTTCTACTCTGGAATGCGCTCCCGCTTGAAATCAGGATGTCTACAAACCGTTTCACGTTTAAAAAGAAGCACACACACACTCTGTGTGTGCAGTGCCGTCTTTACCATAAGGGCACACGGGGCCAGTGCCCAGGGCCCCCAATATCAGGGGGGCCCTGAGGAACCGACAATTTTGTCTCAGACATAATAATATATTCTCGTTATAATTTGAGTACCTACACATTACACCTTTTTCACAAAAAAATATAGTACACTAGCTGTTGCCCGTGGCTTTCCTCGCGTCGCAGTTGATTATATTTATTAAATTAAAAACTGTAAGTATGTATGAATAATTTATTCTAATTTTTTAAAACGTTTTAATTATTACCTAGCGACCCGCCCCAGCTTCACACGTGTGGATTTTAGATGCATCCATTGACGACGCTATTCGTGCAGTTAAAATCTGTTATATCTTCGAATATATTCATTTAAATCACATACTGTAAAGGGTCATATTGGTCTATAGTCTATATTAAACGCACAATGTATTTAAGGTACTTAATTGAATAAGGAAGGATGAATTAAGGAGGTAAAAAGAAAGGAATAAAAATGGTTATTGTGGGTTATACCTAAGACATAGACATATACCGTCGCGGACTTTATTGAAGCCCTTTTTAAGGTGTACAATACTGTAGTACATTCTCATCTTCATCTATCTCGCAGGTTTCAGCTAGCGTTTGCAATATAAGCGCAAAAAATGTGTTTATTTACGACATCACTTTGTAAATCTTTAAAATTATCAGTGTTATATATATTATTATACGTATTACACATATGAACCTTCCTCTTGAATCACTTCAAAATTTATAGGGACAGACAGATAGGGGAACCGACTTTGTTTTGTACTATGAAGTGATGTTTAATCAAGAGCCCATTTATAAGGATTTTCATTCAAATTTTAGAAGGCCGATGGGGCCATAAAGTTCTTAAGAGACGACCGTATGTATATACATGTTATTGCAGCGTTGGCAGGTACAGGGTAGTCCGACGACCTGGTGAAGATCACGGGACGTCGTGGGATGTCGGCCGCATTGAAATATTGCGGGTGGAGTAATGAACAGTGCCTAACGGTCGTAACTGTTTCCTTTAGGGGACAAGCGTTGTCACTCCTAGAATCACTACCTGGTTCAGGTAGCGGATATAAATAATTGTTAGAAGCGCTCGCGTCGAGAACGCTATCTGAAACACGTTTTCCGCTCCCAGATATGATATAGAGCCCAATGCCCAGGAGAAGGCCTGCAGCAATGTACGGTGGAACTTGAGAACCTCGTATGGAATAGGCGTAGATAATAAAAGCAAACAACATGCAGATTTTCATAAACAGCATCAAGGACTTGGAAGAGCTGCAGTGGTGTCCAAGCCACCACGCTTCAATAAGTGAAGCACTGGCACACGCCCTGGAGGTCGAAGTGGTTAGACAGGATATCCGGGCGACCCACAAGCGAAGTCTCAGAGGAAATAAGAGATCAACTATTCTTTTTAGTGGGGTTCTGGGATAATGTGCTACAGATATGGTGAGAGAGATCATCTGCAGCTAAGTAACCCGCTAAAGAGTTAGTAGATGTCCAGATTGAAAAAAAAATAGGACTGCCTGGAGCAGCTGTTGAGGTAACGTTGTGAAAAAAAGTTTGTTGATCTAAGACGCACGTTCCAAGGCACCAATCTGGGAAAACATGATAAACAACATATAAAAGGTGACTTCATGAGACAATCCAAAGAATATGTCTCCATGAGAAAATGTACTCCGACTCAAAACTCGAAATCTTGCTTCGAACTCGAAGCTTGACTTTTGGAACCCTGTGAAGATGAAACAATGAAGTTAGCACAGGGGGATGACGTTGACCTAAAGAAACTTATCACATGGTAAGCTCAGTGATATATACCTGTTTGGACTTATTTATCATCTGCAAGCGCTATTACTAAAGTTTACTGAGCACAATGGGATAGCTTCGTACTACAGAACGGGATACTTTACCGGCAATGGGTGAAGACCAACGGCAGAAAGTTCCATCTGCAGATAATTGTGTCAAAATCTAAGGTTCCGGACGATCTCCGTGAAGTTAACTCTCTCTACCGTGGGAGAGCCACGCATGAATGGGCCGGCTCGACCAGAGTGATACCACGGCCTCACAGAAAACCGGTGTGAAATAGTGCTTGTGCTGTGTTTCACCAATCAATCAATCGGTTTAGCCGAAAAATTTCTAGTCGGATTCTTGAGGCACAGAATAATAAAACTTAAGGGAATATACAGGGCGTCGAATATAGACTGATTGCCGCGCGGTTGGCTTGTTTTCGACAGCGTTTATTCGGAACCGGGCGTTTCGAGAGGCTGTTGAACGTTCCCAAATAATCTAGTAATAGTGGCATCTAGTATGAAAAGGCAGTTTAGTTTGAGCTACAGTGCGACAAATATCTGAGTGATCTAAGTGATTAACAGAGGCGGTCATTAAGGACTATTATTCTGAGTTATTCTGTGGTTTTAAGAATGTTTATAATATAGTCTCTTTTACACGTCAGAAGGCTTAATTCTGAAATTCGTCGAACCCGAACACGTAATAATAAATAGAAGGTTTTGCTTAGCACAAAACCTGAAAGAAAGCGTTGTGGTAATTGTAACCAAAAAACTAACAGCATACACGATTACTCATAATAAATGTTCATATTAGAAAAATGTTAGCATAATACACTTTATTTACTTTCCAAAAGGGCCCCTAATTCTTATGTGCCCAGGGGCCTCCGCTTAGGTTAAGACGGCCCTGTGTGTGTGTGTGCGTGTGTGTGCGTGCGTGTGTGTGCATGCGTGTGTGTGCGTGCGTGTGTGTGCGTGCGTGTGTGATACACAGTGCGTAGGATAGTGTTTGCGTCAATTGTCAATTATATACAATGAAGAAGTTTTTCTGTTAAATCATAATATTCATAATTTACCTTTTGTAGCCAGTTCCTAGCCGAAGACTTGCATTTTGTATTTTGGGATACAAATTTAGAGCACGATTCAATTTATTGTATTAATTCGGACCCTGGTTGAAAAATCGCTGTGCAAGATAAGTTTTGCACAATGGCACTCATTGATGGCACCGCAAATATTCGTTTATTTCTGTTTTTTTCAAGTTCAAATGTTGCTATGCATTGTTGCTTAACTACGATATTTAATATATAAAGTTGGCGCACTGTCAAGACCTCCCACTTTTTGTAAAGTGATAGCAAAAATGAGTTATAACTTATAAAATATAAAAGTGTTAATTGGCGGTCTTACTATCGGATATTATAGTACCTATATGACAAATAAGTAGGGTAGTAGGGTGGTAGTAGTAGTGGGGCGCTCATATTACAAATTTTGTAAATAATAAAAAACAATTATTAAACTTTAAATCTATATCGTATAAGATATTACCTCTATAACATTTTTTTCTTTATCGTTACTGCAATACTAAAAATTGATATAGGTGGACACCGACAAAGTTATTGAAAAACAAACCTTTACATTAATCTACTATTAGGTAAATAAAAATGAATCGCTGAAATGTATGTACGCGCATAACTTCCGATGGACTGCATCTAATTGGATAACTTTTGTTTGGATAACTTCTATACAAGATTTGTATAGAAGAAAATTAAAAGATAACCGGAAAGGTTTTTCAGAAATTTAGCAAATATATACGAAAAAAAATGGCGGTACAAGTTCGCCGGCCGGGTCAGCTAGTTTTCTTTGAAGGCCTTCCGAAACTAGAGCAATAAGAATGCATGAATATTGTTTTAGGTTATTTAATATTAATGGTAAGAAGATACGGAGTATTAAATAAAAAAAATTAAAACAATACTTAACAACTCAAAGTACATAATAAGACTCGCATACAATTAAAAAATAAAAATAGCATTAATTTCTCCAAAAATAAATGCTAAACAAACGTAAAGAAATAAGATTTTACTTAAAAACATAAATTCTTAGAAATTGTTAGCCTTTTTTCTTGCCTTTTGGTTTTGGCTTTTTGTCCGAAGCCGATACTGGCTCCGGTTCAGGTTCCGGAGGAGGAGAAGGCGGTAATTTACGATCCGGGAATTTTCTAACAGCATATTCAACCATAGCATAGATATCTATTGTAGCCCCTCCTCTTCCAACGCGTGGACCAGGAAATGCACTGGCTACTTCGTCCATAACATCGAGATATAATGTATAGAGAAGACGCCACTCATTAGTGCGGTGTTCCATGCAATTGCGGCGCATGCGCCGCACTTCCTTCAGTCGCTTGCTAGCTACACTCTGATGAAGCGGTGGCTTAAGCGTGTGATTGTTTACATTTGAAAACGTTCTAAAACTCGTGAATTATGCCATTTTGTGTCTTGAGATATTGCACTAATAATACAAGGAATACGGAGAAAAACAAAGGAATAACTTTTCACCAGTAATTAACTAGATATAATTGTTTTAAAATTAAATACGAACAAAATATTTTAAGACGCCATTGTTGCCTCATTCGACATAGAGTACTTAGAGTAAAACATACAGAAGTGATATTTAGGTAGAATTAACTGACGTTAAATGCACAACGTATTTAACGTATTTAATTGGATAAGGAAAAATAATATGTTGTTAAAAATAGCTTCGTAAATAACCCATTACATTTTTTTTGCAATAATTATATTTAAATTATCATTAAAGTATAATTTAAAAATGGAATATTCGGCTTTTATATTTTATACCTCGATGAATTCTACAAAAAAACTGAAACTGGTAAAGCTATTGAAGTACTATTTACTCAAAGTGAATTTCCTAATAAAGCTTCGTAGGTATAAAGCTATTTATCCGTTCTGCTTTCTTGTTTGGCGCTTACTCTATAAAAGCGCATCTTTGCAACAGTTCGTTGGCCAAAACGCGTAAGCGCCATGAAAATCACGGCGCTTATGACATTTCGCTCGCGAGGAAACTACAACTCGAATGCGATAGAGCGCTGCTTGTTAATACTGTTGGATTAGACTACTAATTATTGTTTGACTGCGCTGCAGCGCTTTTTAGTTTTAATTCAAATATAAACGGAACATATAATTGGTTTTGAGTGGCTCCTCTAGTACGTAGTACGTAATATCTCGATGGTCCATAAGGTCATTATCTACAGGTGCTCCTGCACTGCTTATCACATCTAACAACTCTTTAGGTGCCATTTTAGCAACTTTGTCCTTCTGCAACTGTAACAGTATCAATGCAATATCGACTTTATTCTTCTTAGGTCTACTGCATAAATACTCTAATCGATTGAAGAGCAACTCCCTTTTGTCTGGCCCGACACCTTTGAAAATACCTATTACGTATCCATACGTAATACTCAATCTAGGTTTAAAGCGTATGACCTCGGTTAGTAATGACAAGAAAACTTTATTGACTGTGACGTTCTCCATATTTACACAAGAAACGCGTACTTTTTTTAGTCTTAATTGCTTAAGAATCGTCAAAGCATCAGTAGGGGTCATAGGATTATATGATAGATTTAATGATACTAGTTTTTTCGCTGCCGTTAGACCAATAGAAATTTCTTCAATAGCTTCGTCTTGTAGTTTATTGTTGCTTAAATTTAAATGTTGTAAATCTCTAACAGAAAGCAGTTGTTTTAATGCCTGACCTATTCGAAAGCCATTGAGAGCGTTCCACGATAAGTCCATATATGTGACGTTTTTAGTAGTCTCCGCTATTGATATCAGGAAGCCATATAATCCTGGTGTGAAGAGTTTATTATATGACAAATCCCAATGCGTGATGTAGTTGTAGGTTTGAAAAGGTTCCACTAACAGTGACATCCCTTTACCGGTGATGTTATTTTGACTTAAATTGACTTTTGTTATGAAGAGGCCATTAAACACTGCCTCAGCGAAGTACGCCATACCCTCATCGCCAACTTCATTTCTGCTCAAATTAAGTATTTTAAGAGTTCTATTTTTCAGCATATTAGTCAACAGGTGTCTAACTCCCTCGTGACTGATTTGACAACCAGAAAGATCGAGCTCCACTAAGCACTTATTAGTTGCAAGCATCTGTCCTAAGTGAAAGCATGCGTCGGTATTTAAGAAATTTGACAAATTTGTTGTATGCCAAAGCCATGGCCATGGCTCGTATTGTGTCTGGGTTAAGACCATAATACCGTAGGTTAATTTTTTCACACATTAACTCTTTATAGAAACATCTTACAACGCATTGGTTCATTTCCTTATAAAGAGCCAAATAGAGATCCTGGCCATTGTCACTGTATATAATTGTTTCTTCAGGTTTTAGCAAGGCTGCCATGATCCCGGGATCAGTGATAGCTGGGTAGCGATAATAAACGTGTCTTTCCATGGAGCTGGCAGACATGGCAATATATTTTGGGCATATATCTGGTGCTCCCGGATCATACATCCCTTCCTCCTGCAGTACTCGTTTTGGGTTTTTGACATAGTGTACCACCTCAAACGATGACCATTGTTCCATAGGTGGATCTTCAGAACTTTCTAGACTAACAGCCTCAAAGACTGTTTCCATTTTATTCTCATCGTCAGATTCACCAGATTCTGAACTCATTTTGGGCTTTATGTAAAAAAATATAATTTATAAACAATATTTTTATAAAATGTCATTCACTTCATTGACGTAAAACATCGGAATATATCATAAATTTAGATTTTCTTGATTTCAGAGACTACTTCACGTGGTCATAATTTAGAATACTCCTTTGGGGATGATTAGAATCATAGACAAAGCACATGCCGCCTTATTTAAGATTATAAAATGTTATTTAATTAAAATTATTTACCAATGTAGATTAAAGTAAAGTAGGTTTCAAAAAACAAAAAAAAACGATAAGTCGGCGGGGTTTCGGGACCGCGCCACGGTCCCGACTTCTCCTTTAAACAAAATGATTATTTTAGTAAATTGGGACCACTAATTAATACGAAAAAATAATTTTGGAATTATACAAAAAATATATTTACCGTATGTAAAATGATAAAATATTTATTTTGGTTTTAAAAGCTAAAAGACCTACCAAGATTTTGCAGAGCCGAGACACTGCCGACATCTGTTTGAAATCGGTGTAAACACATTACGCGTTAGTGAAGTAGATTGAAGTTAGTCCACCGGACTGTTATTTTAATGGGGCTACAGTAGATGGCGCTACATGTAAAAAAAAAATTAATTATAGACTGTCATGGAGCTACATAATGGGAATAAATAAACCAATTATTTTAGAACCTGTTCATCGCAATACCACGTATATTATTAATAGATTAATTTTAATTTTATGATAAAAAATCAACTATAATTCATTCAGAGAGACGATGAATGAAGATAATGAAGTACCTACCTACTGCCTAGGTACCTTAAATCCTTGTGAAGATAGAATGAGTATAATAATAAATTATATACATATATGATTCTCATACGGAAATTATTCGCGCCTCGAGGGGTCTTAACACACGAGTACATACACGTTAAGCACCAATTAACGGACTCACTCACATATATTTCTTATAAACAAGGTACAAACAGGCAGAACACTTGAAATGATACGATCAATTTTCCGAATTTATATTATGTATTAATGTATCTTGTACCAATTGACAAGAAGTTTTAAATGTAATTTTATAAGTATAATTGTTAAATATATTTCTGTACTAGCTTATGCCCGCAGCTCCGCCCGCGTGTGTGTCGGTTTTCGCGATAAAAGCCTATGTTCTTCCTCAAGAATTCAAGTATCTCCATGTCAAATTTTATTGAAATCGGTGCAGCAGCCTAGCCGTGAAAGGGAAACGGACAGACAGAGTTAATTTCGAAGCTTTATGCAGATATGGAAGTATGTATTAAATAAAATGGACAATAGAACAAGTCTCCCCGTAACGCCTACTTTATTATCTACTAGTGGTTGCCCGCGGCTCCGCCTGCGTATATGTCGGTTATCGCGGCAAATAGTAGCCTATGTGTTATTCTGATGTACCTATAAGCTATATTACTGTAAAGTTTCATGTAAATCCGTTCAGTAGTTTTTGCGTGAAATAGTAACAAACATCCATACTTACAAACTTTCGCGTTTATAATAATAGTATAGATATAGATGAACTGTTGGTGTACTCTTGTTCAATTAATTTAAATTTTCCTTTTTAACAGCATGGATGATGGGGTGGTTTTAGCGGTCGCCCATTTTCCCCTGCACTGAGTGTTGTGGGCACGAACTGCACATGGAACAACACTTAATGTGATCAACAAATGGTTGTTCTGAGTCTGGGTGTTCTTGATGTCCGTTTCATATAGGTTTATTTTTATAATCCACGGCGACTCAAGATTTATTCCTTAGTATGTTGGGAGTTGTATTAAAAAAAATGTCCCCTCTTACCCCTCCATAGAGACGATATGTATTCTCAAATAAAAAAATCGAACATAGCTAAAAATTATGGCTAAAATAACAGACTTTGAATTGAGAACCTTCTCCTTTATTTAAAATCGATTAAAAAGGTAGGTTTAGTATACAACCCGTGTACCAGAAGATCTTTGGCTTGGCAGAAGATCGGTTAGCTCATGGCTGTGCAGCAATGACTCCCAAACCTTTTGTTTTGTTTTCTTTGGTCGACTTCGTTCTCATTCAAGTCTCTTAGTGAAAAAAAAAAATTGTAAAGCGTATTATTATTTTTTAAAAGAAGCAACAATGGATTTTCTTGCCAGATTCTTCTCCATGAAGGGTAGGCTGCATTTGGAACTGGCGACTAGAGTCACTCGATTTTTAAATATTAAATATTGACTATTCATAAGTGCCTGTAAAATAAGTGCCTATATGAATAACATCTTTTTGAGTTTGACCAAAGTGAAAAGCGATGCTTTCGAAAAGTCCGATATTAATTCTATGGCTCGATAAAGGAAATTACTTCCTACTTAAGATACACACATTTACATTTCTATAGGATGCATTTAAAGCTAAACATTAAGTTATTACACCAAGGTAGAAATTATTGGGCATTAATAAGTGGCTACGGCTGAAGGAGTAATGAATTATTTTATACCCGTACATACTTACACTTACGTGTGCATCATGGGTAATCGGTAGATAGACATTTTGCCACTTGTTCTTTTTAACCCCCGACCAAAAAGAGGGGTGTTATAAGTTTCACGTGTCTGTCTGTCTGTCTGTGGCACCGTAGCTCCCGAACGGATGAAGCGATTTCAATTTAGTTTTTTTTGTATGAAAGGTGAGTTACGTGCGAGTGTTCTTAGACATGTTTCATGAAAATCGGTTGAGCCGCTTAAAATTTATGGGGGTGAAAGTGGGGAAGAGTAACCGAATGTCTGCAAAAATATCATCAAGCCGGGTCTAAAATGAAAGCGCATAACGTGTTTTATACTTTTTAAAGGGAATTCAGGTTATTATGTCGGGGGTTTTTTTTAATTTTGAGAATTTATAGTTATTGGCAGAAGAACAAGTTGCAAATTGAAGAATTATTTACACCACGACAGTACTACGATTTTTAGTGATGGTTGAAGGTTAGAGTTCCATGGAGCAGGCACGGCAACACACAAAAGCCAACAACTTTTTTTTTGTTGTTCTAAGGCAACATTAACATACTAATATGGTGTTAATTACTAACATACCATACTTAATTGGCAGTGATCTTCGAGAACAGATTTTCAATATTAACCAAAACTCTAAAGTTAGCACGAAAACCACAATAAGCCAGTCAGACTCGCACTTGTCCATTTTTTTTGCATAAAAAAGCTTTTTTCCAAGATATTTCTCAGTCAGAAAGGCAAGCACGGAAGTTTTATGTATTAATAAAAAAAACTATAATGAAAAGTTGAAAACAAACACACATTATTTTGTTATGCAGCAATAACAGTCTCGCGATAAATCCCTTCAGTCTAGGACCACATTTTATGTCTAAAGTTTACGTAAAATGACTGAAGTTGTACCGAAATGCGCTTCTAAAGCGTCGCTAAATCGGAGCTGCTTGAAAAAGTACTACTATTTGCATCTTCTAGTACAGCATTACTGAAGCAGTTTGAAGTTTTCCATGTTTTTGTTTAATGTTTGAGTGCTCTTTGGTATGCGTAACCTTGATGTGCTCGAATTTTTTGTTCTAATTCCTTTGAACCCTGCCCTCAACTTCTTCGTAAGGAAACGGGTGCTAAGAGGTATTATTAGTACCCGTTTCCTTACGCTTTTGCCTTTCCCATGGCAAGCTTCAGCCTTCAATGCACGACTCTTCCCTTCTGACTTGCTCGAACTTATTCTGACACTTCCCGAGCTATCCTTATATGATTTCAATTTCCAGGATATAAAAATATATCAGAGACGTATTTTTGGAAAAACACTTTTTCAAAAAGCAAAATGTCCTTACAGTTGCGTGTTTTACCTACCTATAGAGAAAGTGCAAATAATATTTTATCATTTAATAAACCCAAACGATAAAAGTTGTGTAAAATTACTCTTCAAAAATAATACTTATCATAGATACCGCTGTTAGAATGTTTTGAAGTTCTTAATTAAGTGTTTTCCCGAGACACGCTGGTAGTTAATTTTACACTACACTCTATAAATAACATTTAGTGAAATACAATTTTTAATAACTCCAGCCCGCTTCTGTATAAAATCTTTCTTAATTTTCAACAATTTTCAAGTAGATTTTGTAAATTCCCGTAATTCAGTATCTTCGGGCTTTTTATGAATCAGCTGGAACATAACGTTTTGCAAATACTGTTGATTTACTTAACTCCAAGTAAATAATCTAAAATCTAAGTCATCTTTAGAAGATAGAAATCTCAGATTACAAAAGAAAGCGGTAGAAATTATCACATTTGGCATAGTATCGTATTTTTTGGCAGTAAGCAAAGCAGAATCCTTTGCGAGTGTTCTGAATATTTAAATAGGCGGGTAATAATGTATTTTATCATATTCCTATACAATACGCAACTACACAGTCGGACCAACCGAGATCACCGGGCGCGGGCCCTCTCATAATACCAGCGCTGCAGTCCCTCAAGCTGCAGCAATATGCTGAGGTAGGCATCTTTTCTGGCACGGCACAGGGCACTATAATTACTATTATATTGTATCATAACCATGGTTTGTCGTATAAATGTCTGAAAACTTATAAACCTTCTTTATTCCTTCTAATGACGTCTAAATATAGCGTGTCTTACGGATATTCCAATAACTTCCAACAAGGCCTTAAAAGCCATATTAACTGTATCATAGTTAATTCACTTGAGTGCGTTCCTAACAGAAGTGAGAAGAAAGAAATTGTTACCTTGTTCCTGCGTCGGAATACACCTACCCAATGTATTAGTTTCTTTTGTTTCTTGAACCCTTCGTTTCATATAGGAAGAAAATAAAAACATCGAGTTTTTATCTACTAAACGAAGTACACGACTTATACTTCCAATAGAACTGCTTTTTTGCTGCTGCAAAATTAGTAATATTTACATTTGTTTTATCATTTGTTGTAAAGTATTCAAAAATAATTACGCTTCAAATGCTTTGGCTCTTCATTGGCTCTTCGTCGAGATAAACCATAATTTCAAACAGTGGCCCTGATTCATGACACATAGTGCAACTTCAAAAAGAAGACGTCGTACATTGCTTCCTAGATTGATGGTGCCACAGAAACTCATCAAACACTGTATTCGATGTATACGGAGCTAGAACTTAAATCCGAATCCTATTGTTTCCTATAGTATGGTAGCAGATAAAGGTAGTTCTACAGAAACCAGTGCAGGTTGACCTTCCTATGTCAATCTTTCATGGAACGATTATTTGTCAACTCAGAGGTCTATTTGTATGGTCAATCGCTAGTGTAAGGTGTCATAACTAACGCGCGTTCGCAGAATTTCAACAACTTATATATGGAAGCAGTTGATTCAATTTCTTTACTGGTCTTCCTATGATATACAATTGTCTTTATTAAATATTCCTTTTTTTGCATATATAAAGTTTATAATTTGTATATTTCTTTGGCACGCCCTAGAGCCTAAACGGCTTGTCATATTTTTATGTGAGTGGCGTCAATAAATTCGTCTTGGTCGGGAGAGTGACAGGAGGTATATCATAATAAAAAAATAAAAAATAAATTTAGGTATTTTGGCGCCAAAAAATAATCTCAAAAAAATAAATGTTTTCAAAATACATCGAGTGTGGTATCAAAATAATCAGAATTTTTAACGGTGATTACGAATAACTAGTACAACTTACTAACTTACTTATATAACTTCTCTTTTATTTAAAAAAAAAACGAAGATATTTGCGCAGTCGGGTTTTTTACTAATAAATAATTTTACTTGCTAATCAACAAAACTCGCAAAAAAAATTACAGTAACTTAACACTAGGCTTTCCAGTCCACGTACATTAGTTCTAATTCAACTGCATAACTGTAATCTATACAAATACATAAAATTGAAGTGTCTATTTGTAATTTTAAATTAGACAACTTTTCACTAAATGTACCTATGTGAAAGTATTTTCATCAAAAAATCTATTTCCAAAACTTTTGTTCATCTCTTTATTCCTGGTAATTTCTGGAAAGGCTAGACTGATTTTGAAAGAACTTTCATTGGCATATAACTGAAGATATAAGTAGTAACTTAGGGTACTTTTTTTAGACTAGTTTTGCCCCGAAGTTTTCCCCGCGATTTTCATTTTTATTCAAAATATATCTAATGTCTCTAGAAACAGAAATTGTGTTTTAGAAATGCAACTATACTTATAATAACAATAATCTGGGTCGATTTAGTATTCCACGTTGCAAAACGAACTTACATCATGCCAACCTTGAGGTAAAAACAGTTTTCTTCATTTAGGTATTCTCGGTTCAGGTGTTTATATTTAAATAACATCATGTTTCCGTTTGTCGATACTGGAGCCGTCCGTGGGCACGTTAAAATATTTACGTTCCAATGGCCTTAAGAAACGTGACGGGAACTGAACAACCTCTTTATGCTGGCCCTATAATGGTTCCAAAGGGAATGCTTGAGTCTTGAGCAAAATAAAAAAGGAAAGTTTATTTTTTGTTTTGCATTTGGAATTTTTTTTGGAACATTATTTCAAATTTGACAACTGAGGCCTCACTTTGTCAGTACGGGATTATTATCTATCTTATTAAGTTCAGAGTTGCTATGTGAAAAGGAAAAATCCTTATTTTTTGGAGGAAGTTTTTGACTTCAGTCGTAGAATTTTAATCTAGTAAGCGGAAATGTTAAAGGCTCATATGACTTTTGTCTGATAAGATAAGCATTGTAATGCAATATCGAGTTTTTGGTTTTACCGTCATGACAATAGACTAAAGCCCAGTCTCCACCGAACAAAAGTTGCCAACTTTTGTGTTGTCAACACGTGCTGGTGACAAAAGTTTCTGTAATTTCCTTGTGCTGGCAACAAAAATTGACAACAAATGTTGGGAACCGTGTTTCTGTTTTTGGCGGTAAACATCAAAAGTTAAAGAATACGCTTGTTGCAGGTTTTTATTGGCTCTGTGGAGACGCCTAGTTGGAATGTTTTTCAAATTGTTGGCGACTCGGTGTAGACACAAGGGAAACAAAGGTTGGCGATTTTCTGAAGAGTTGCAAACAGTTGGAAACACTGAAATTGCCAATTATTTCGGTGGAGACGCGCCTTAAAGAATGTAAGTCGTAAGATATACAGAAGTTTGGATATGTTCAAAGTAGAAGCACAGAATAACTAAGAGTACTAACATAGTAGAAGTGGGGTTTTTTTGGTGGTACCTTTTAAAAAGATTAGATTTGTTTAAAATACTATCGAGTCCCGTGGTGTTACCCACGGTACAACAACAAACGCGCGGGTAACGTCGCGGGGCCAAGCTAGTTTATCTATATAATATTCTTTATTGATATAATATTAATTATTGATAATAATTATGGCTTTCCTAACACCCCACTAGTACACTGTACACACTAGTAAACACTGTGTTGCAAGAGCAGCATTCGTGCTGTCATGTTTCGTTGGTGAGTGCGATACCGGAGGCCCAATGATGCAGAAGCATCACTAGGCCGCCATGGTGTGGGTCTGCTGCATTGTCTGCATTCGCAATGTGTATTGCGAGTGTATGATGACCACCACTCTTGGATTCTGCTTATGCTGATGGAAAATCAGACAGAGTAGCCATTTTGGCAAGGCCATACACAAAACAAAAAATATAAGTACCATTGTCAGCATCTGGTTACCATATGGGTTTGTCTATTTTGTTATCACACAGCTGTGTGTGAGATTAGAGAGGATATGTTAAAATACGCATGTAACACCAACCTGGCAATAGTATGAAGTTCGGCTGCAGTGCGGACAGCATTGGAACGGGCGGGCCCGAGCCAAGCGTCGAACCCTGGCCCTGGCGCTATTCCTTTTCTCCTCGATCCCGCGGTCTGCGTCCACTGATATACACCACTCCCGGGCCTACCAATATATTATACCTAAGTATTAGAATGAAAACAGGGCTAGAATGTGTCTCATTAAACCTATTTGTTTATTGCTGTTTTCACATCGGTCTCGATAGATGGCATTGTTGCATATAGCTAGATCGCAATATTAACATTCTTAAACACAGATATATTAAGTTCCAGGAGCGGTTGAAAGGCATTACAATGTTGCCTCTCGAGATACAGGTCAAAAGGTAGCATTAAAATGCCTGTTGCGATATGTTTCTAGAATCATAAATGAACTGCCCGCTGCCGGCATTTGTATTTGGGGTACACTCTGTTTTGAGCATATGAGGATCGTATCTAAAAACAGCCTGTTGGTAAATAGCACAGTAACCCCAATCTAAACCTTTGACACAAACATATTGTTTTCCAGAAGCGGTTCAAAGGCGTGCAATACAATTCCGCCTCTTGAGTCGCTGGTCAATAGGCAGGGTTATATTGTTCCTCTGAACTATACTGTAATATGAATCCCACCAAAAACATAAATGTAAAAAAGGAGAGCCAAGTTCAATACAAAAATTATGCTTGGCTGTGGGCTTCGCCGCAAAAACAATGAGATCTAAATGAGTGCCAAGTTCTATGCAAAATCCTAATATGTATTTATAGGAACAAAATAACATTATGAACAAGTATTAAACTCTATTTCTTTGCTTTATTGGATACCTATAACAATAATATTGCTGTTATTTAAAAATGTGAGATCTTAAAGTAGGTTAGATTTGGCCAGTTTTCATTACATCAGTAATTTTATAAAGTTATTCAACATATATAGGTATATAATAGGTCTTTAGCTATGAAATTGCCGTTTTGTATGCACTAAGTGAAAGTACTTATTTGTTCAAACTTTTTTATTTCTTTTATTCGAAGTAATCACCCATGCAATCGACGCATCTTTGCCAACGCATTGACAGTTTATTGATGCCCTTCTTGTAAAAATCAGCTGGATGGGAGGCAACAAACTCTTCAAAGGCATTTTGTACTGCCTCTCGGGAATTGAATTTTTTACCCATTAAAAAGTTGTCAAAATTTTGGAAAAAGTAATAGTCGGTAGGTGCAAGGTCTGGTGAGTATGGCGGATGAGGGAGAGCTTCCAACCCCAGTTCTTGCAGCTTGGAGACTGTCTGAACTGACAACATCATTTGGTACAGTTCGCAACAGACAGTCTCCAAGCTTCAAGAGCTGGGGTTGGAAGCTTTGGAAGCATGTGTGATTACTTCGAATAACAGAAATAAAAAAGTTTGAAAATATAAGTACTTTCACTTATTGCATACAAAACGGCAATTTCATAGGTAAAGACCTCAGACCAATAAAATTGGTCTGAGGTAAAGACCTATTATATATTTTAATTCTGATAAAAACTACGGAACTACGCGCCTTTTTTCTGCTTCAACAAGAACGAGGCGGTGCGTTATCTACCTTATTTATTAGGGTTCCGTGCCAAAGGCAAAAAACGGAACCCTTATAGATTCGTCATGTCTGTCTGTCTGTCTGTCTGTCCGTCCGTCTGTCTGTCTGTCCGTACGTATGTCACAGTCACTTTTTTCCGAAACTATGAGAACTATACTGTTCTTTACCGTGGGAGAGCCAAGCTTCGGCATGAATGGGCCGGCTCGACCGGAGTGATACCACGGCCTCACAGAAAACCGGTGTGAAATAGTGCTTGCGCTGTGTTTCACCGAGTGAGTGAGGATACCAGAGGCCCATACCCCAATGCCCTACCCCTACCTCCCGCCCCATCCCCAAAAGATCGACAACGCACTTGTGACGCTTCTGGTGTTGCGGGTGTCCATGGGCGGCGGTAATCGCTTACCATCAGGCGATACGTCTGCTCGTTTGCTCGCCTATTCCACAATAAAAATTTGGTAAGTAGATGTATTCTATGAACCGCATTAAGACTTTCACACAAAAATAAAAAAAAAAACAATAAATTTTGGGGGTCTCCATACTTAGAACTGAAACCAATAATTTTTTTTCATCAAACCCATACGTGTGGGGTATCTATGGATAGGTCTTCGAAAATGATATTGAGGTTTCTAATCATCATTTCTTTCTAAACTGAATAGTTTGCGCGAGAGATACTTCCAAAGTGGTAAAATGTGTCCCCCCCCCCTGTTACTTCTAAAATAAGAGAATGATAAAACTAAAAAAAATATATGATGTACATTACCATGCAAACTTCCACCGAAAATTGGTTTGAACGAGATCTAGTAAGTGTTTTTTTTAAGCGCCATAAATCGTAAACCGCAAAAAAATACACTATTATTAAAACATCAATCAAAGTTACATCGAACTATGTACAAGAACTTTTATATTATGTTACTTGCTGCTTCGGAACCCTTCATGGTCGAGTCTGACTCGCACTTCGCCGCTTTTTTGATCTGAGATTGTGAATTAACTAACCTCCGACCAACTTTTAAATACATCTATAAAATTTCTTCGCAATGACTAATGCCAAGGAGGACCGTCTAGATATTCCATTCAAATAAATAATAATAGTTAACTTTAAAACTGTCACTTTTAGAACCGAGAAATGCAAGTGCAACGAATGCAATGGACGATGCGTGTTTGTATATCTATCTTGTTCTTGCGCAGTCTTTTTTGACGGGTTAGAATGTGCTAGCGATATCAGGTAGGCTGCCCGACCGTCGGAATCGTACGTACATTCTCCAGTTAGTGCAGTGTCGTGGCGCGGAGCAGAAGTGGATGTTGTTTGGATTTTTACCTTCACAATACTTACGTGTATATTTACAAACTTTGACGTGTTTTGTTTCCATAGTGTATCTACTTTTATTGAATGATGTTTTGAGACCAGAATACAGTAACTTTTAAACAGTTTTTGTTCCATAATTTTTTTTTGAACGTCGTTAAACTATTGTTTTAATTTCAGTGTTACTTGGTGTTCTAACCTTGTGTTTGTTGATTGACGTGTTTTTTTCGGCGGGAGTTTATTTCGGCGCATATGATGTAAGCGGCCCTCTGTGCCGGGTTTGATTCCCGTGTCGGTATGAGGCATGCGAGGTGTTGAATCGGGAATATGCATACTTCAATGATGATGGTAAGTCTTATTCTAATTAGTTCCAGTTTTTGCAATTCGCGGTTAAATTTTTGACCAAGTTGTATCTTATCTACTTAGAAACAAGTGGAATTGATATTAGAGGAGCTAAAAAATATTTACGGAGAAATCAATTTCAAGTTTTGCCACTTTTACTTCTTAATGGCCCTATTTTATTATCTGTGAGTAGGTATTTTGTTCTACTTTATTTTACCACGGTAATATAAATAACTATTTGAAATACCTAGTCTTTTACCACATTAACAAAGTCTACTTTCAAACTTGGAATTGTCAACAATGAAAATAAAAAAAAAATAAGCAGGCTTCACTTGGGCAGAGATCCGAGTGCTATTTTTTTTCAATGAGGCACAAGTGCCTTGTATCACATTTACTAACTAACGTTGCCCATGCCAAAGCTGTTCTATCGTCCGTAAGCAATTTAAAAAATTGCGTCCGGACCTTGGTATGGGTAGGTATACGCTATAGAAGGCAAGTGGTGTGAGGTTGGCGGAACGCGATTCGCTTTTTTAATTTTTCTCCTAAAACATTTATGAATACTCAGATCTTAAATTAAATTACTTTTGATTATAAGTTACTAATAATAATCTTTTTTTCCATAATAAACAGAACAACTCAGTTCTAAGCGTACCTATACTATGGTGATACCTAGACACCGGCCACCGGGTCATTGGGTTGTAAGTTAGGACTAAACATTTCCGTACATTCAATTTCAATATTTTATGAAAATACTCAGCAATAATTCGGAATCGTCATTAAAAAAATTAATTAAAATATCATCATCGTAACAAGGATTATTATTATCGTGATGTTATTAATCGCTGAGCCTTCTGAAAAGAAATCGAGAAAAACTCACGATCACAAAGTAGTCACAAAATGGTATTACCATTTAACAGAAATTATAGGTATTAGTCGTATTAGTAGTAAACGTCACAACAGCAGAGAAGACTGCACGGGAGTACGATACTATGGTTAGGTATGACTTGTCAATGCAATGGGAAAAACATGTTAAGAGGAGGTTTCCCATACTAGTTGATAGATAGACTAAGAAAGAATTGTAAAATTCATTCGATACTACGTGAAAATGTATAGGTAGGTTAGGTAGACTTATAATTAAAAACAATCAAACTAAAACTTGTCTTATCAACTTGATTTCATTAGATTAGAAGGTAATTTATATTGTCAATAAAATAAACAAAAATATGTAATACACAACTATTTATATTACTGATACCTATGTATAATATCATAACACAAATATTTAATCAAACAAAACATAAACATTGCTTAAAAATAAAATAAAATATGCGTGTAAATATAGGTCAGGATTTTTGAATTTAAGTAACAATAGAGGATGTACTATGTAGGTATATGGACATATGGATATAAACACGAAGATCAGTGTTATAATTAAGGTTTTTAGTTAATTAAAACTTAAAAGACGTATTTCTTAAAAAAAATCAATAATAGATGCACCACAGGCCCTAACGTATGTATTATCTACACAATTTGAATACAATATTACTTTATATACCTATATACATAATGCGACGCCCGACCCGACAGTGTAATGTGGGTTATCGTATTTGCATATACAAATGTACGCATTGTTCTATATTTATATGCATACAGATCTATTTGTATAGTGTTGGGTAATTAGCTCAACAACTTTTAATTGGGTAACAGATTCTATTAAATAAATTCGCGACCCGCGCCGATTGCACTTTGCACATCACTTGGTAATTTGAAATTGATTTATCGCTTGACGTTCGAATATCAAAAACCGAATATTTTTTTCTGTTATTATTTGTAATTGTCTCTTTGATCTTTATTTGTAACGAATTTATAGTTATTGTCTATTATACTTTTCTCTTTTTTTATTCTTTAACCTTTAACATATTTCAACTACCGAAACCCTATCTTTTTGTTTAAATAACTGATACTATAAATATGTAGACCAAAATAACCTATTTCTACGCTAGAGGTTCGTGAAAGTGTATACATATTAGAATTATGTAATGACAGTACTTAATGGGGTCTAGGAGACCTCAACTAACCTTAAAATTTGTGACCTACGTTACCTTTTTAGACAGAATGTTAAAGTCCGAAAAGTTACATAGAAACTCAAAACCTACCTTAAGACCCTTTTTAACCAATATTTGCAAATTACACATCCTTCGTCCCGTATTTTTGAAAATAAGACGCAACTTAAGAGAGCAATTACTTATCTACTTCCGTGTAAGTTTGGTAATTATAATTATGATATACTCTTTGCGCTGTAGCATGGTGCGGGTGATAGTTTCAGTAACATTTCGTTTTACTCTTTAAAGTTGCCCCGATTTACAAATCATGACTTAGCTGCACCACATTCGGAATATATTAAATCATTGATTCTGGTTCATGGAACATTCTGGTTGGTTTAATTTAATTTACTACATTTGGTAAATTAAAATAAACCAACCAGAATGTTCTAGTCTACAAATAAAATCAAAGCACATCCCGCACCATGCCACAGCGCAAAGAGTATACCTGACACGGCGAACTTTGTACTTACCGCCATATTTACATATCTGTCTCAGCTTCCCACAGGCAGTGTACAGTCGCGGACAAAAAAAATGACTTTTCCCGTTATTTTTTAATTTTTCTTGTACACAAACCTTGTCCTAACAATAACGAACACAAAAAAAAAAGAATTATTTAATTTGGTGCACCCGCAAATAAATGCGCGTACATACATTTAGGCGATTCATTTTTATATTATACATACATATAGATTGACAGACACACAAAAACGGCTTAAAGCACTGACTCTGTCTACTAAAGCAACCGGTTTTGAAAATAACTGTGGGGAATGGGAACAACTGTTGTGTACCTAATACACGGAATACACCTAATATTATTTAAGTACATTTAAATTTATTTATCTTCCACTAGCGACCCGCCCCGGCTTCGCACGGGTGCATTTCAGATGCCCCCGCCGACGACACGATTTGTGCATTTTAAATCTGTAATATCTTCGAATATATTCATTTAAATTAGATACTGTAAAGGGCCATTTTGATCTATATTAAATGCAAAATGTATTTAATTTACTTAATTGTATAAGGATTCATTCTGTATTGCTTAAAATCACTTCGTAAATAAGCCATTATTTCTCGTAAAAAGAAAGGAATAAAAAATGGTTGTTGTGGGTTATCCCTAAGAGATAGACATATACCGTCGCGGACTTTTTTGTAGTACTTTTTAAGGTGTACAATACTTTAGTACATTATTTTGATCTATCTCGTCGGGTGCAACCAGCGTTTGCAATGTAAGCGCAAAAAATGTGTTTATTTGCTACATCACATTAGAAACCTCAAAATTAACAGTGTTCCCATACTATATTATGCATTTATTATACATAAAAACCTTCCTCTTGAATCACTCTATCTATTAAAGAAACCCGCATCAAAATCCGTTGCGTAGTTTTAAAGATTTAAGCAAACAAAGGGACATAGGGACAGAGAAAGCGACTTTGTTTTATACTATGTAGTGATTAACAACGTCATAAGTCAGCCATTACTAACACCTGACCTTGTTGTTGTTGATGGTTGTGGGTTGTGGTGATTGTTGTTGGCAGTGATCTGTAGGAATACCTTCAGCTTTAATTACATCTGCAAATACTATTTGTACGCATCCCAATGTGTTTTCATTCACACCTAATTTTGAAGTTGAAGTGTGAAGCTCTCTAGTGCACATCCATTCTAATATTATAAATTCGATATGTTCTACAGAGACTACGATAAACTGCAAAGACGAACTGTGCAGTCACATCGCAACGAAAAACCGCTGCCGTGCAATTTCCACGAAATTTTAGCATAGAAATAAGAATCAGACATTCTTGAGGAAGGACCTAGACTACTCTTTACCTCGATAACCAATATACACGCCGTTTCAATAGCCATTTTTACAAGCTTTTTATTAACTTGCAATGTATGTATGTATGTGCTTGTATGTTCGGGTGGAATCTTGCAACTCAATTTTGAAGCAGATATCTTCAACCGATTTTGCTGAAATTTTGCAAGCATATTATACAGCGTGACAATACAATATTATAATGCCATGGAGCTGATCTGATGCTGGAGCTAGAAGGTGGCCATAGGAACTCTGTAAAGAAACGTCGCAACATCATCGAGTTGGGACTTGGGACTCTTTGATTCGTCTCGAGGCATTCCACTAAAATCTTGTTTTTGAAAAGATTTTTAATTTTATTTAATAATGTATATTAATAGATAGAAAACGTTTACAATTAGAACAGGTTAAACCTAAATTAATATTGACTGTTCAGTCCTCTCACCAATGGAGCGATCACTTTGTGATACCTGTAATACCTATAGGACCCATGAGTATAAGCATTAACTCGCTACTAGTCCATTGGCAAGAAGAATGAACCACGGCGCTCCACCGTGTTCTTAATCTAAACTAAAATCATCAAGCACTTACTGGAGTTGTGTGGCTTCTTTGTTCTCGGCGTTCCAAGGGATCTCTTGGGTAGTTCCTCTCTGCTTTGTCTTGGTACGTTCACACAAACATGCTCCAAAGTGCTGTATATCTTTCAAGGTATTCGAATTACAATAAACTCGTATCAGCTATCACGGATATTCGAATTACAACTCACTCGCTTCAGCTATCGCGGAACGCGCCTACAAAACTCGCGAGTCCAACCAGACCTAAGAAAAACGATAAATCACTAAAGGGACCGGGTCGATGTACAATTAGCTTAATATCAATTAATTACGGTTTTCAAAACAACAATCGTCGACCGTTCACAACACGGGGCTTTTTCGTACTCTCTTAACCTCAAACGTCAAAACGTCAAACAAAAAAAAGTGACAATCAAAATGTTGCCATTATAATGACGTTCGAAATCCAACATTGACGATCCCTAAGTTATTCACTAAACCTGGAAATAGTTATTTACGTAGATTCATTGTATTAATCTTCTTTGATTCAAGGGCCCTTAATGAAGCTTAATTGATAATTATCTGTAAGAAAGTCGAAGAAAGTGGACAATTTAAAATTAAACTCAGTAGTACTTGTAGGCCCAGGCGAGGTCAAAAAACATATACGGAATTACAATAAACATAAAATACGTTATGGTAATGAATGATTGTCGTACAGTTAAACTAGTCAAAAAATTTAATATTCATTAGAAACTAAACATGTAATACTTGTTTTTTTTTTTTTTTTTTTTATGTTTGGCCTGCCAAAATGACTCTACTCTGCTTGATGGAAAGCATAAGCAAAATCCACGAGTGGTGGCCACCATACTCATTGCGGACATGTAATAGTAAAATGAATGTCGCTTGAAACAATCATAGAAAGAATTTACACAGCAATGTCAGTCATGCGGTAATGGCATAAAGGTATTGTATGTGAGAATAATTTTTTAGTTACTTATGTGAGAATAAATTTTTAGTTTTCACAACAAAACACTAAATATTCCTGCTGCAGTATACCAGTCAGAGTAAGGTAGTAGACCACAATAAGGTAGACCAGGACTGTTATCATACTTATCATGCATAAAATGATGTCATTTTTGACTATTCATAGGTGATCTGGAAAAGAGATAATTTCACATACTGTATGTTTTACTGTGAGAATCAACAATTTATTTTTATTTTTAGAGAATTCAAAGAAATCAAAATACAAATTAAACATCTCTAAATCTTTTTTTTTTATGGTGGAACCTGCCAAAATGACTCTACTCTGCCTGATGGAAAGCATAAGCAGAATCCAAGAGTGGTGGTCATCATACTTGCTGCCAATGCAGACAATGCAACAATGCAGCATGGTGACCCACACTATGGCGGTCTAGTGATGCTTCTGCATCATTGGGCCTCCGGTCTCGCACTCACCAACGAAACACGACAGCACGAACGCTGTCATTCTACGTTGATTTTCTGTGCGAGGCCCGAGGGTAATACCGCCCCGGTCGAGCCGGCCCGTTCGTGCTGAAATCAGCGTGTCTCTACTACCTTGAAAAATCTAATATTATTAGAAAATTATGTGTTGTAATGTATATGATTTGTTTAAACGTTTCTTTTTTAAGTATGTAGACTATGTACACAACATTCGCTAACATTCAAATGAAGTAACAAAGTGAAATAGTGAACGAAAATCTCCCAACGTTTCTTAACATTTTAATAGCCATTCTTGCGTTACCTTATATAAGGTAATATGTATTTATGTATACGCTGTTCATCTTTTGTTACGTTAGCGTGATAACATTGCCATTGTATTGTAGCAGTATTGCCCTGATAAATTGCATAATTAACACGTTATTGAGTTACAAGGCTACTGAAGTTTATAAACTGTTTGTTTCTGTAGGTCCCCTCATAACTTGTTAATTGTTAGGTGATGTGTATGATGCTTTTTTATGATGATAGGGGTTTCCAATTCAGACCAAGATGTTAGAACTGCACGAATGGCGTAGTGGTTTAAGCCGTCACCTTGCCGTTTTCCATTTCGCCCGTGGTACATCCAGGTGACCACGGGCAATACACGCAAACACTTCAAACACTTTGTGTAATCCACAAATTTTTGTTTGTATCCGTTTCATGTATGTTTACAAAGTCCCCCGTGGCACAGGGAGTCGTCTTTATAAAGAAAATAAAAAATAATAATAAGAAAAATAAATTTAAAGAAATCAACCAAACTAATTGCTATTCAACGTTGCATTACTGCCAGTCTTTTAGGAACGCTACCAGTAGGCGATGATGCGGAGTTTTTTGACGCTTGTATGTAAATATTGTTATTGTTTATTATTATTTTAATTTAATTGTATAGGTAAGAGTATAATTAAATGTAATTTTTCCAAAAAATAATTTTGTTTTATATCGATTATAATTATCGATAATTCCTTGATCGGACATACAACAAACGCAATTTATTAATAATACAAAATTTTAACAAAAGATAACCGACTTCTACAACGACCAAATTGAATTGAGTTATTCGTCAATTTGTCGCGCACATACATAATGCAAATTGAAGATTTATTTGATTTTCTCATGGATGACATGTCAGAACTGGACCAAATTAAAATGGGACCACATGGGAAGCACCAGCTTTCAAATAAAAAAAAGAATCATCAAAATCGGTTCACCCAGTGGAAAGTTATGAGGTAACAAACATAAAAAAAAAACAGTCGAATTGAGAACCTCCTCCTTTTTTTGAAGTCGGTTAAAAAATATTGATGTTAAGATAATTCGGTTATTAGACTAAATAAAAGTAAATTATAGCTCGTCTGCAAAACATGTTTAGGTTTTTATTTCCAGGGTCCTTTATAGTTAACAAAGTCTAACTGGTAATAGGTACCTTATACATCTTTTAGTTTACCGATAAAGCGTACTTTCGTTACGTTAGTTTGTCTAACATTTTCTTCAAGATAAACAGTCATAAGAACTCCTATCGTACGTCCTTTACCACTTCCTTTTGGTCGGGAACCTTTAACCTCAAGTATGACCTTTCGTGTCTACCTAACACTATCACCCCTCGATAAGGGCTTCTCACTGGGCCGCTGGGTTAGAAACTATCCGAGTCTATGAACACGCGTAACTAAAACCATAGCTAAACATAGTAATTACAAAGTTAATTTTCCTTTTTATTGGAACATACCTATATCGATGTTATCATGTTAGCCACACGCTAGATGTTATCATTTGCAAGGGTGAAGGAAAGTAAGATGATTGTTCGAAATTATCTGAATTTTTCTTACAACTCTTGAAAGATAAATAAAGCTTTTCCTTTACGACGGATAAACCCACTCCAAATTTAAACATCAAGACTACTCTGATAAAATACATATATGATAAAATGACATTCTCAACGATTGTTGTATTTCAATGGTACCTACTACCATTAACACAGACACGACATTCTTGAATTAACGTTGATTGGTTTTTAAAACAGCAAATGATTTGTTTTTTTACTATGGGCCTGCCAAAGTGCCTTTGTCTAATGAAAAGCATAAGCGAAATTCAAGAGTAGTGGTCACCGTAATCATTGTGCATGCAAACAACGCAAAAATGCATCTCAGGGTGACCCGTACTATGACGGCCTATCTATTGAGATGCTTCTGCATCGTTGGGCAATTGTAAGTATTTCTAGTTCTTAGGATGACCGCTTGCCACTTTCCATTTGCTTATTGGAATGCTTATGTTACCATGTTGCACGTTTATATAATTTAGCTCCATCCAAACAGTTGCATATCAGTTGGGCTTCTCAACACTTGTCACTAGTTTAGAGGCTCCAAAGAAGACGAAATATGTTGGTTCTATTACAATGACTCTTCAATATGTATTGACTAAGTGGATAATATAACAAAGACCACAGTTCTCCTTCTTGGTATAAAATTTATGATAAGCGTTATCACTATAAGTTATCGCCACGATAAAAAATGACACATTGTCCGTTTTATTCTAACTGTTTCATACAAAGTAGTAAATTAAGGTGAATATGCGATAACTTAGTCACAGTATACTATTTTAAATCGACCTCGATACGGCGTGCGAAACAATTACCTCTTACTAACAGATTATATAACATCATTGCTGTGAATGTGAGAAATATTATTAGTAATTATTACCAATACTATTATGTGTACAATATCTATAGAAGGTGAATTCTTGCCTCTAGATCACTATGTAAACTATGCTGTAGAATGATTGAAGGAATAATATTAAAAAAAGCGGCCAAGTGCGAGTCGGACTCGGCCATGAAGGGTTCCGCAGCAGCAACTAACATATATATATATATATTATATTTGTGTTGATTGAATGAAAGGTAAATTGCAGTTTACGATTTATGACGTATTAAAAAAAAACTACTAACTAGATTTCGTTCTAACTAAATTTCGGTGGAAGTTTACATAGTAATGTACATCATATAATTTTTTTTAGATTTATCATGCTCTTATTTTAGAAGTTACAGGGGGGGGGGGGACACACATTTTACCACTTTGGAAGTGTATCTCGCGCAAACTATTTAGTTTAGAAAAAAATGATATTAGAAACCTCAATATCATTTTTGAAGACCTATCCATAGATACCCAACACGTATGGGTTTGATGAAACAATTTTTTTTGAGTTTCAGTTCTAGGTATGGGGACCCCCAAAGTTTATTGTTTTTTTTTTATTTTTGTATGAAAATCTTAATGCGGTTCACAGAACACATCTACTTACCAAGTTTCAACAGTATAGTTCTTATAGTTTCGGAATAAAGTGGCTGTGACATACGGACGGACAGACAGACAGACGGACGGACAGACAGACAGACAGACATGACGAATCTATAAGGGTTCCGTTTTTTGCCTTTGGCACGGAACCCTAAAAAGGACGGAGGAATCGATTCAACCAACAATATCTAATGGAATATAAGAGATATGTAGGTAGGTGCTAAAAAAGTAAAGACATACTCTGCTCTCTAAAAAGTTTAATTTAATTTATTTCGAAGATTTTACAATCTGTTTTGACTAATTCAAGTGCTAAATAGTGTAATTGTTTGCTTGTTGCACGGTCATTACATTTAATGTAATATAGTAAGTAGCATTTCACTATACCACCTACCAGTTTAACACCCACATTCACTTCGCTATCAACTATGTCTCACTTAATGGAGATTGAATCGGGACAGAGAAGCCTGGAAGAGAGCTTCAATCGAAGGATGACGGAACTTGAAGCCCAGCTACACAGCGGAGTGCCACATATATACAGTATAATATTATTAAGTAGGTACTTGCGCAAGAAACTTCTAAATATTAAAAAGTAGATAAATTAATAAAGAAACAATGTGATGTCAACCTTATGCCACTTGAAAGTTAATGTTAGACAAACTAAGGTAACGAAAGTACGCTTTATCGGTAAACTGAAAGATGTTTAAGGTATTACCAGTTAGACTTTGCTAACTATGAGTAAATAGCCCTGAAAGTTACGTTCGAATAAGAAAAACCATACTAGATAAATACATCAATTAGATAAAAAGGAAGTTTGTGCGACCTTGCTTGTTTATTCGCAACCCTGACCACAAATACAGACACACATACACTGTGTATTATGTCATAGACGTGAGACCGGTGCATATTAGAGTAGAAGCACATAAGAATTCGAGTTCTATTTTTTTATTAACGTTTTTGCCTATTTTATGGTGCAAGGAGACAAATAAGCAAACGGGGCACCTATGATAAATCAGTAACTGCATCCGTTCATTGACTCGTGCAACTTCAGGCTCATAAGTGTGTTGCCCTAGAGTTTGGGGCTAAGGGATTCTTCTCTAGAATTGGTTTGGTTTGGGATTCAGTAACCTAACTCACTCAGTGACAACCAACAAAACATTGGCCGTATGTCACTCCGGTCCTGGTAGAGCCAGCCCATTCGTGGCTAAGCATGGCTATTGGCCTAAGGCTAATTAGGGTAAGTCACAGAACATAGGGTTTTTTAATTCTTTTCGTACAGAACAATATGCATAATCTTTTCTCATCTATTTGTCATAAAATCTGTGCAAGCCGGTACATTCGACATTATTTTCGTTGGCTATGATACAGATCTTTGTTTCGACAAAAATATCTCAAGGCCTATGTGATGGTTGTCTCAGTGGAAATTATCACTTTTTAGATAAATAAGAAGACGTCTCTAAATAAGTTAGATGAATAATTCATGAAAGATCTGTTTAGTTTACTATTCTTTAAATTTAGTTGTAAAACCATTATTTCTATGCGATTGCAGGTTTTCATGTTTAGATACGTCTTATTTATTGCTTTTTGTCGCATTTAATACTCCTGGGGATTAATCCCTTACGAATCACAATCCTTTAAAAATACATCCAACTTAGCCTTTACCATAACCTGATAAACAGCTTAGGACAACGTTATAAAAACTCTGATCCACGAATTTAGTAGATGAGGGTTTTTTTTGTAAGGTTTCCATTAATCTTATTTATAAACCTACGATATCGTGAATTCAGTTATAAAAAGCTATCATCTTAAAGACGTATATTCAAAAGTTTAAATATGTTGAGAAGGCGATTAATGCAGTTGTTGGTCGTTACTCACGATTCAGGATTTACCAAAGCACCGATACAATAGAGCATCCCCCTGAGGCCGATTACACCGTGAATGGGGTTATTTACACAACTGTTTATGGGGTACTGTTAGTTTGCGTTTCCTTTTCAATTATTTGAGGGTAATATAGAAGCTATGTGTGAAATATAAATACAATGACCCTTAATTTTTGCATCCATCTGTCTATACTTGAGCCAATCTGATTTATACCAACAAACAAAAAGTGCTTTTGTTTGCAGATGTTGCTAGTGCATGTGACTATGAAATATAGTTATTGATTTAAATGAGTTTTATTATGGAATGAAGGGGTAAAAGATGCAAGTAGACTAGGGTTGCCAGATAGAAACTTTTCAAATCCGGGAAAATTCTTAACAAAAAAAAAAGGACAACGGTGTCGGGTCGCTCGGTCGTGCCCATAGTAAAAATATCTTGTTTATCACTGAATTTTACCATTTTTATTCGTTTTCTTAGTCAAAGCTTTGCAAAACTAACGCAAAAATTGATAGGAGTCTGCAGTTCGAACTTGATTAAATTCATGGACATTCGGTTTCGCTCTTAAGTCCATAAACTATTCAGTTAGCTTAATACTCTTTCAGAAAAGGGAAATTACAAAACAAAGTACTTTCTTAGAAATTTGTAAAATTTGTGGACGTGTTATTTCGGAAGCGCCTTACATACAGTTTTTTCAGACATGCGAACTATATTATTATATTCAATATCGTGGGAAATTCGGAAAGCATTTTCTCCTTACTCACAGGCAGGCCAGCCATCATACGTTGTTGGTTTATGTTGTTACAAAGCTAGTAGGTTTTCCGATCCGGGACAATAAGATCTAATTACTGGACACGGGACAAAACGCAAAATTCCGGCATCATCTGGCAACCCTAAATTAGACACCTGATGATAAGTGACAATTACCGCTTGGTCACCTGCACTTGTGACCCTAAAGTCACTCAGTAAATGGCAGCGAAAGAATTACTTTAACACGGGTTTTTCGAGGCTTCTGTGAGACATGGCTCTCCGTGTTATGAAATGAAATGAAAAAATATTTGTTTTGGCAGTAACAAGCAGAAAATAAAAATACTCGTAACAGTACCAAAAATGGACCCAATTTAGCAGTGTCCCAAGCAAAAAAAAATTACGATGGTTTTCAATTAGGCCCCTTCAATTAGTTACGTTGATATGTTAGTTTTTTTGTTAATCTTTGACGATTTAGCTACCTTAAAACTCATTAAATACAACGTATCAAGAGTACAGAAATTGACATATGGTTTCATTCAAAAAAAGTGCTGTTACCAAGTGATAAATCCGCCTTGATACAATCTACATTATCGCTAGTAACGCTGCAGGCAAATAGCAAATCTGTAGTCATGTTAGTCATAGACAAATTTACAAAAAAAAATTACAGTAGCAAAGTTCAATAACCGTAATATTCCTAGCAGGATCTTCATATTTTTTTTCGCGCTTTAACTGGAAATGCAATACATATGTATTAAACATGCATGTACATATAATGTATAATTATAGAGAGTATTCTAGCCTTTGATCATATCACAGCGCTTGTTTTCCCTCCATGATCTCCGCTTTGTTGATTCAAAAAATGTCTATATTTCATAGTTTCACCCAGACTAAAATTATAATACAGTTTTGCCTATGAACGAGTAACTATATTATTTGTCAATTTAGGATAAGTATTTATTGACGTGACGGCCACGCTTGAATTACTGTTTACAATGCTATTTTCAGATTTCTACCAAGATTGACAATAACAGAAAAACTTAAGTATTGTATAAGAAGTATAATTGATGTCGGAATGCTTTTTTAAATGTGTAAGGTGACTTCAATTTGTAAAATCTATTAGAAAGCAGACAGTTAAAATTCATCAGACATAGCCTAATTATACCTTGACCTGATACATTACTTTATGTTGGTCGATGGTCTTTGAAGTAAACAAAATAATCAAACTTGAATGAATATATTTAAAAATATGGTCTAAATTCAACTGCCATGCGCCAGACGAGTACTAGTTTGTATAGTTTGATATACGTTTGTACAGGTGTGCGCGCAAACGCATGCGTCCCCATGCTATCGCTTCTCGTTATAAGCAAAGACTCCTGTATGACGCATTTGCCGTAAACCGTGGGGTAGAAAATACTATATCCATACTTATAAATATTACTAGCTGATCCGGCAAACGTTGCTTTGCCATAAAAAAAAATGGGGTATAAAAAATAGATGTTGGTCGATTCTCAGACCTACCCGATATGCACACCAAATTTCATAAAAATAGGTCCAGCCGTTTCAGAGGAGTATGGTAACTAACATTGTGACACGAGAATTTTATATCTATACAGTATACTTATATTATAAAGCTGAAGAGTTTGTTTGTTTGAACGCGCTAATCTCAGGAACCGCTGGTCCGATTTGAAAAATTATTTCAGTGTTGGATAGTACATTTATCGAGGAAGGCTATATATCATCACGCTACGACCAATAGGAGCGGAGCACCAATGAAAAATGTTTTAAAAAACGGGGGGAAATTATCACGCTACGCGCAATAGGAGACGCAAACGAGGTTGCGTGGGTCAGCTAGTCACACTAATATATAAAGGCGAAAGTTTGTGTGTATGTTTGTTACTTCTTCACGCAAAAAGTACTGAACGGATTTGGATGAAACTTTACAGTAATATAGCTTATACATCAGAATAACACATAGGCTACTTATTCGGCTGTAAATCGGGACTTAATCGCGATAATATTAACAAGGTACCATACCTTTTTAACCGACTTCCAAAAAGGAGGAGGTTCTATGTTCCACTGTATGTTTTTTTTTTTTTTTTTTTTTTTTTTTTTATGTATGTTCAGCGATTACTCCGTCAGTTGTGGACCGATTTTGATTTTTTTTTTGTATTCGAAAGGGTATGCTTCCGAGGTGGTCCCATTGCCAGCATATCAGGATCTGGTGATGGGATCCCGGAGAAATCGAGAGAAACCCTCACTTTTTATAGGCACATACTATGTTTTTCGTATATTTTCTGAAGTTACACTGCCATTTGCGTCTGGTAGTCATCATTTTATGATGATGAGCTGATGATGTAAGGTACAACTCCTTAACGGTTAGGAGTTGGAGGATAAATCTTTAAATATCATATGTATAATGTGTTACCTTTACTCGTATTCTTTCAAATTATTTGGGTAAGCTGATGATGGAAGGTGGAAGGTACAACTCCTCAACGGTTAGGAGTTGGAGGATAATTCTTTCAACCGAACAATCTGTTTGAAGTCGGTGCTAAGCCAAAAATAATACAAACGAACAATTACAAAAGTCTAAGCAATAGTCACTTAGCACCGACTTCAAACAGATTCTAGGTACCTAGCACACATTATAATACTACTATTTAAATGAATAAAGAATTACGTATAGGCAATTTATGAAGAACCAGTTTATTTTACGCTTTTAAGTGTTTTTTTGGCAGAGAGTTTTCGTTGGATGTTTTTTGGAAGTCGGTTTTTTTTTTTGGTTACCCGACGTTTCGATCGAATTGCACCGATCGTGGTCACGGGCAGACTGTAACCGTCGTGTAACCAAAAAAAAAAAAAAGGTATGGTACCTTGTTAATATTATCGCGATTAAGTCCCGATTTACAGCCGAATAATATGTATAGTCGCGAAAGCTATACTATTACTACTACTACTACTTGCAGCGATAACCGACATACACGCGGGCGGAGCCGCGGGCAACAGCTAGTGTAAGATAAAGCTGAAGAGTTTATTTGTTTGTTTGTTTGAACGCGCTAATCTCAGCAACCGCTGCTTACAGTGTTGGATACGTTTACGTTGCGTGGGTCAGCTAGTACCTATATAAATGTACTTGCTATCTGGGACTTTTGGGTTTCTGGTTTCTTTTTACCCGACTACGGCGAAGCTAACCGCTCGTCAGCGACGAGCCCTGTTGTCAACTGTGGCGCATGTGCGATCAACTTTTTGGAAGTACTCCCGGCAACTTTCCGACTCTCATTAAAATGATGTTTTCCAAAAAAAAATGGCGGCCTAGTGATGCTTCTGCATCTTTTAGTCTAGTCAACAAGTATGGAACTTGTTGACTAGACTAATTGGGCCTCCGGTCTCGCACTCACTGTCATTTTACGTTGATTTTCTGTGCGAGGGTAGTACCGCCCCGGTCGAGCCGGCCCGTTCGTGCTGAAATCAGCGTGGCTCTACTACCTACAGAACTACTCTACTTGGTAAAGAAAATCAAATAATCGAGAAACAATCGCGGAATGAATTTTCCCTATAAGTTTTCTCAAATTTCCTCCAGGTCTGTATTATAGGATTGATTGGATGAAGTAATTTTATCAATTACTTACATATAAATAACAATGAATGTTTCCCGTACAATTTCTCATAAATTAGAACAAAGTTTTGAGATAGCCTTATGATATTGTCTTACCCACGTAACGTTAATCAAGAATATCACCGTACAATTTACCTTTATTGATGTAATTTTCGTTCTTATTACCAACACCTACGCTTAATTTTGTACTGACTTTCACTGCGAGATTGTTATGTATGACAAATTCTTTAACATTCTATACAGTGATATCTAGATGCAAACCAAGTACCTTAGCTTGTATTAAACAATGAACATGAATTTTAATATTTTAAATTACACAAAATTTTAGTGCATAGTTAATTATACATACTAGCTGACCCACGCAACCTCGTATGCGTCTCCTATTGCCAATAGCGTGATGTAATAACAGCGTGAACTTTATTTACCATAAGAAAAGATTATAGTGAGCCAGCCTTAAAGATAGATATATGCTGTCTAATTCTTCCACACATAGTTTTTGTGAAACTTTAAACGTTTACGCAGCGCACGCAAAATAAACTCTCAAAAAGAATAATTTTCAGCCGTTTTTTGCAACATTTTGTTTGAATCTCCGCTCCTCTTGGTCGTAGCGTGATGATACATAGCGTATAGCCTTCCTAATAACTGGGCTATCCAGCAATTGAATAATTATTGAAATTGTACCAGTACTTTCTGAGATTAGAGCGTTAAACCAAAGAAACAAACAAACTCTTAAGCTATAGTATAGCTTAAGCTTAAGTATAGATAATTATATCTACACTTTTATATGTAAACTTGTCTTAGATACTTAGAGTGTGAAACTATTTGTGTGTTAAGTGTACAAATCGAACCCATGTTCAACTTAAGCTATTACGTACAATGTCATGGACGTTCCACACGAGTGCTCCACCGAGGCCGTAAATAATTTTGGCGGTTGTCAAAGTTATCAGTCGGTTGAATGCCAAATAAGATTTTAAGTTATTTTGCTTCGAATACTTTTTACATAGCAAACAAAATATGTCGTCCCTACAGCAAAAACTGGCATTGACTTTTTTTAAGTAATTAGAAAAGCTTAGGTGGTAAAAAAGTTTATTATTAAAAAAATAGTTTAAAGACATTATTATGATTAATTATGCTACTAGCTACGGTGTTATCCGTGCATGTTATTTTACCTTTACAACAATATCCTCGGGAAACTCCACGGGGCGCAACTTGTCTAAAAAAAAGCGGCCAAGTGCGAGTGTGACTCGCCCATGAAGGGTTCCGAAGCAGCAAGTAACATAATATAAAAGTTCTTGTAGTTCGTTGTAACTTTGATCGATGTTTTAATAATAGTGTTGTTTTTTGCAAATCCTTTTTCTGGCATTAGCTTCTTCTCGATGGCGCAAGTAAGCTGAACTATTTTTGTAATAGTGCTTTTTCGAATGTTTTTTATTTTTTGAAGCATCATAAGACTCCATATTGCTAAAACAAATGAAACATTTATTAAAAACTACGTTAGCACAACATACACTAAATTAATTGACCCATAGTTGTAACAGATGTCACTTTGATAATGAAAAAGCCAGTTCGGGTACGTTATCATCATTTCCAGAATACTCCGTTCAGTCCAGGAACGTTCCCGAAATGACCGTTCTCGAAATGACTAAGTAACGCGCCTTTTTTTAAAAGCCCGTCACCTTTGACATCATGTTTGGTTTAGTTAATGTAAAATACTTGAGATTACTATTCGTTATAGACACTATTATACGTATTTTTTCAAGATTCTGAGTTAATAAACGCATTCCCGGTATGATGATCTATTGATGTACGCTCTCAAAATAATTAATCCAAAGGTACTTACCACTTATTTTTAATTATTTTGGCGAGAAACTTTCTCGGCAGCCACTTTGTTTAGATCTTTTACTACAGTGCGCCACAAACATCTACACGCTACGTTCAGAAACACAATATTTTCGGGCAATCAAAACTGCGTTCACTCAAATGACGCTTACATTGTCGGACATAATATGTTGACTTAATCCTCTTTAGTTTCTTCTCTTTCTTTAATAATGCATATAATTACTTAATAATAGATAAAATTTAAGGCTAATAAGTAAGAAGCACCGTAAAATTTATTTTATTTTATGTATATTTCCGGTTTTAGTTTCTAAAGATTGCTACTTAGGACGCGTTCTCGAAATGATTTTTTGTAGTTATTTCTTCAAATACTAATGAATATGTTTTACTTTTGAAGTATAATATACGAGGTACAGTTAATATGAACCCTTAACAGTATTTACAAACAATAAATTGTTTAAAAAGAAACGCACTGAGGCATTTATTTTCAAGTAAATCTAATTTTCCACCTTGGTGATTTTGACCCAACTATTCAGTTTAGAAAAAAAAATGATGTTAGAAACCTCAAGATCATTTTTGAAGACCTATCCAACGTATGGGTTTGAATCCTGAATGGGAATGAATACATCTACTTACCAAGTTTTAACAGTATAGTTCTTTTAGTTTCGGGAAAAAGTGGCTGTGACATACGGACGGACAGACAGACAGACGAACGGACAGACAGACATGAAGAATCTATAAGGCTTCCGTTTTTTGCCTTTGGCACGGAACCCTAAAAAAGTAGACCAAGTAACTCCTTATATCATCAGCTATTTGTCAATGAAAGTTCCTTCAAAATCTGTCCAGCTGTTCCAAAGACAGCTTTTACAAACAGATAGACGGACAGACAGAAAAATAAGTAATAAAAGGTTTTTGATGTAGGTATCGTATAAACTTTCATATGCATTTAGTGAAAAGCTGTAAATTTTAAATTGCATACAGACACTTCAGTTTTATTTATTTACTATATTGATAGATATCGCTGGTGCCGAAACATTGGTCCGCTAGAAATGGCGGACAACGAAGGGAGTAGAATCAGTATTATAAGTTTAATAACTGTCATTTTTAGTTCTCATATACTTATTTATAAACAACATCATTACTATAGTTTTCTTGTTTATAAGAATTATAATAGTGTCAATTTAGCAAAAATGCATCTTGCCACCTGATTCTATTAAACCAACCATTTATAAGGCATCCGTCGTCATATCCTTCATCTGATGCAAAATAACCTGCGCGTGTATCAGGCATGACAGGATAAGTCACAAGGAAATGATAGACATTTATTTAAAAAATGTCGCCGTAGCAATCTCAGGTTGCGTAAGATACAAAAATTCTTTTGTAAAACACATAAACTGAGACCCATTGTAATACAATAAAGCGTTTAGGCATTCCCGATAAAGGCACAAAAGACGGTATCCAATTCAACTGCGATAAAAATTGGAGATAAACTTATTCTTTGAAAGAATTTCGAGTTTATCTGTGAAACATGCCACGATTGAGAAATCTTGTATTATGGGCTCATTTTGCTCAAGTAATCGCCTCCTTATATTCTTTTAAAAGTTTTTGATAGTCGCCATAAAAGGAAACTGCTTTCACATACCTACTTAGTTACATACACTTTTTGAAAGATCATAGGTCGGTTTGTAATTATTGTTATGAATAAATCGGCCCATTTACTAGGTCATTCTGAGAAAGAAATCATTCATACCTTAGAAATAATTAATTAGGCTAAGATACTTTGTATTCCTGCAAACCTCTAGATCAGGTTCGAAAGTCTTTACTTGCAAATATAAATAACCATTTCTTTGAAAGACTTTATCACAAAAACTTAATTTTTGTTCAGCTCATTTGTCTCGATTTATTGTATACCTACAACTTCCAAGGTGCAATACCCTTATGACTTCCTAATTCACTTTACTTGAAAGAAGTTGGTAACTATTTAGTTCCTTCTGTTGTCATTTACTTTGTAATCAATGCAAGAAAGAAAAGTCGCGGTTTGTCAATATTTCGTCAACAGTACTTTTTTTAATATTACTTTGTCTAGTTAGGAGTCTACAGTAAAATCGAAAGTCAAATTTGAATCCGTCTAAAACTGATCGCTTAGACTACTAAATGAAAAAGTAAATAGGCGAGAGCCAATGTATGCATAACGTTAGGTGATGAGTCCGTCAGCCGTGACCAAGCACCTGACGTGACAGAGCATTCAAGAGAACACTCTCCTTCGTGCTGCTGAGATATTGTGTCAATAGACATTTGTTTAAATACCAATAAAAATAAGTTTTCACGTCCCACAGAAGGTAGTCTAATCCCAAACTAGAGAAACTATGCTGTGCTAACCTGCCTGCAGTTAAGGGTACTACTACATACATATGAATTACAATCATTACATACACACACATAAAAAATTATCGTGCTCATCACTCAAATATTTGTTCTGGTTGGGAGTTGAACCTATGTCCTACGGCTTAGCAGTCAGGTCACTAACCATAAGACAAACAAACCCGTCATTATCTGCGCGGTTGGTGCAACTTTAAGGAACCTTTCAGAATACCGTTTGAGTCCAACGGCCTATATGTCCTTATCTTATACGGAAGTATGCAAATAACATCAGCAATATGAAGAGAACGGGGTATAAGCGTAACTTCATGAAACATTGATGTTAATTTTGCACTTTGAAATTTTTATTTAAATTTCTCTTAAATAATTAAGTATGTAATACAATAAATCCTAGCTACTTTATAAAAAAAAATGAAAAAATACGGAAGTTGCTTTATTATGTTACGCTTTCATGCCTTAATTATCTAACTGCTCGTCTTGAAATACACACACGTTTTCAGACTTCAAAAAAGACATTAAGTAGCCTAAAATGCTATAGTTGAACCAAAAGATCTAGAAAAATATATGTTCTATGACCCATGTGGTGACGGATTAAGAATACAGAGTTTTACCACCCCTATTCATCCCATGGGTGTCCTAAGAGCCTAAGCAAACTACCCAGGACAACTTCAAAGAGAAGGAAAGAAACAAAGTCTGTTTCAAGTATACCAAGCCGTCTGGCCAGTATGGTATAGTTAAGGCTGCCATCCCTAAAAAAAGTAAATCAGGACAAAAAGTGCAATTTTCCCGGATTTTAGACTTTAAAGCCCGGTCACTTGTTAATTTAGTAAATATATAAAAAAAAAGAAATGGACTTAAATTATTTATTTTCAATCAACTTTTTTATTAAATTTAGTAACCTTTATAGACAGTGACAAAAAGAATCTTCGGTTTAGTCGGTCGGATAAACCCGGATTGCAAATGAAACCCCGATTGGACACTCCTCGGACGCACTCTTAACTAGGATAAATCCGGGAAAATCCGGACGAATGGCAGCCCTGGGTATAGTACACCAAAACCTCTTGTTTATGGAGATGCCTATGTCCAGCAGGGGACTGTCAAAGGCTGTTGATGATGATGATGAATTTCAGTAACTAAAGCATGCATATATAACAATATTTCTTTATGCCGTAACAGACCTACTTACCTCAAGTTATTATGTCAGGTTTCATGCACTATCTACTTCAATATTTGTACTCAATATTAGGGTGCAGTTAAACAGCATCGGTTATATTGACACAGATAAAGCAATCTATGTGTGTATTTGTCATATAATTTTATCATATGATAGCTATTTAGTTTTAGGTGAGCCCTGATAAGAAAGAAATCTCCAAGGCCGTACCGATAACGGTAAACTTCTGAGGATCTTTGGAAAGAGTAATCTTCGTAATGAAACATTCAATAAAAGTTTATGATATAACATTGTGTTAGACTAAACGAATTATATTAAATGTCTGTTACGTGTATATATGCCTGTCGTAATTTGATTCGTCGTATGTGATAAAGTTCTCGGTTGATTGGTCAGCTACTTTATAAAGACCCTTATACTTATAATTATTTGTCGTTGTTCAGAAACTATGAATTATGTATGTAGAAATATTTTTACTTAATCACAAATTTGTGCTACACAGACTATATTCATTGCACTATGACCATTTATATTGTTAAATTTGGACTTTGTAGGTAACCTAATCTTTAGTAACGTTTCCTGTTGGAACTTACCGCAGTTTAAAAAGACGTTCAATCTGTTTGACAAGCTGATTGAAATGCTGTCTAAAATTAAGTGGTTGTCGCGGTGTAAAAACCTGGGCACTCATGCATTATCAATCATAATCCGTACATAAACATCTAACAGAACAGAGAAACTTGGGACAAGCAGTACAGAGTACAGAGCAACAATTTTCATCGTGTGGAAACTCCCACTTGTCATCAGTGCATTAGTGCGAATTGACCAAAACCACACATTGTTCCGCTACCAACGGATTTATTGCGGAGCACCTGATTTGAGTACATCCTAGTATAGCAACATTAAGTAAACCGTGTTCCGAGAAAAGACCTTTTTGGTCCCTCCTTCTAAATGTAGCAGATGTATTGTTTAGTTTTTGCATCTAGGTAGTGGCAATAATTTGTACCTAAAATGAAATGAATAACTTAACGACTGCGATATCAGTATGTGGTTGATACTTGAGACCGAGTTTTCCAATCACAATATGAGCCGACATATAAAACTAAATTTAACATTATGATTCATGAGAACAACGCAATAGACGCGAGGACGCATTGAAATAGCGATTCTCTTTGTTTTCCTAACACATACTACTATTACATGACTGAACATTACAATGCACGAAGCGACTGTTCAATAGGAACTAAATCACCAATTACTAAACATGTCATCAACGAGTAATTGATGGTCAGATAATTATATTAATTGTTCGTACAATAATGGTCCATTCTCATTGTGGTTAATTTACATAAAGACGGGTAAGAGTGAGAGTTGTGTACGTCACGGCTAGTTGAGATGCATAAATGTAAGTATGATATAATTAGCAATAATGAGCTAATTTCTCCTTGAAATATATGAATAAGTTCTTTTAAGTGGTTATTAATAAACTCTTCGAGTTTGAGCTCCTATGATTCAATTAGATGAGTGCAACAGACGGTTTGCACTACCAATGATTTGATGATGAAACCAGGAGGTCTTTTTAGGGTTCCGTGCCAAAGGCAAAAAACGGAACCCTTATAGATTCGTCATGTCTGTCTGTCTGTCTGTCCGTATGTCACAGCCACTTTTTTCTGAAACGATAAGAACTATACTGTTGAAACTTGGTATGTAGATATATTCTGTGAACCGCATTAAGATTTTCATACAAAAATAAGAAAAAAACAATAAATTTTGGCGGTCCCTATCCCCATACTTAGAACTGAAACTCAAAAATTTTTTTTTTCATCAAACCCATACGTGTGAGGTATCTAATCTATGGATAGGTCTTCAAAAATGATATTGAGGTTTCTAATATATTTTTCTTTTTAAACTGACTAGCTTGCGCGTAAGACACTTCCAAAGTGGTAAAATGTGTGTAACTTCTAAAATAAGAGAATGATAAAACTATACATTACCATGCAAACATCCACCGAAAATTGGTTTCAACGAGATCTAGTAAGTTTTTTTTTTAATACGTCATAAATCGTAAACCGCAAAAAAATACACAACTATTAAAACATCGATTAAAGTTATAAAGAACTACAAGAACTTTTATATTATGTTACTTGCTGCTTCGGAACCCTTCATGGGCGAGTCCGACTCGCACTTCGCCTCCCCTTTTTTAAATTTGGAATTTGATTTACCACTGAAGTTTTTCTTTGTAATTATGATTACTACTTTTAAGTTAAAAAACTTTTACCGATGCTTAAGCATGTGTTTTCTTACTTGGAGCTTCTTACTTGGAACGGTATTCTAAGGATGAAATCGACCGAAAAATTTAGGGTAACTTCATTGTTATGACTTTAAATCCAATCAGCTCAAATTAATCTCTTATCATTCATTTGTTTTTTCTATCATTCTATAATCTTTTTATCGAATATTCTTTTTGAAATCCTGTATAATGTTTATTCAAGTCTGATCAATAGTTCTAGGGATTAGGTGGCTAAAGTTCTAAACAAACAAACAGTTAAATAAATAATTTTGAAGCTTTAAAATCTATACTAATATTATAAAGCTGCAGAGTTTGTTTGTTTGAACACGCTAATTTCAGGACCCGAGGGGTCCGATTTGAAAAATTATTTCAGTCTTGGATAGTACATTTATCGAGGAAGGCTATAGGGTATATATCATCACGCTACGACCAATAGGAGCGGAGCACTGATAAAGAATGTTACAAAAACGGGGGAAAATTATCACACTACGGGCAATAGGAGACGCAAACGAGGTTGCGTGGGTCAGCTAGTATAATTGAGCTATGTAGGACTAATATAGTATTCCCGCCTTAGCATTACTGAATAATGATACAGGTTATGTATGGCAAATGGCAGTAGCTCAAAAAAAACGATTTGTATCCGCGACCAGCTGCATCGATCATAGCCATGAATCAGTTGTGAACGGAAGTGGTGGAGTATGCGCACAGTTCGTCTAAATTTAACACGTCGCTGTCGCGTGAAAAACCGCGCCAACCAATGTAAACAGTTTACATTTAGAGTAGTACTTAGCGACAGGAAATGATTGATACTTTTCAGTTTGAGCTCTTAATAATCCATGATTGGTGGAAGCTTCGGGGGTCACACTTGTGTCTGTTTGTACATAAAATAAACTCGAAGAGCAAACCGTTCTTTCTGTAACATCTCCGGTTTTTTTCTACCTGCTCTATACAAACAATCATATAAATATGATGATTGTAGCCGGCTAAGGGTCGTTCGGTAGTACATTTTGTTTTTTTTTTTTTTGTTTTTTTTTTTTTTTTTTATATTTTAGCTGCCAAAATGACTCTGCCCTGCCTGATGGAAAGCACAAGCAGAATCCAAGAGTGGTGGTCACCATCCTCAATGTGAACAAGGACAGTGCAGCATGGCGACCAGCACTATGGCGGCCTAGTGAGATGCTTTTTCACGCCCCGCTTAAAGGACCCGGGATCATAGTTGGACGGAAACACGTGCGCTGGTAGTGAGTTCCAGGTTTTAACCGATCGGCACAGGAAAGAAGAACCGAATCGATGAGTGCGAGAGCGTATGTCTTCCACTCTGAGGCGGTGACTTCTGAGGCTCGCACGTGTTGTCCTGTAGAGGAAGGGAGAAGGCGGGACTAGTTGGAAGAGCTCTTCAGAACACTCCCCATGATAAAGACGATAGAGGACTGCCATGGATGCGATATCTCTACGCATCTGCAGAGGCTCAAGGGACTCGGTGGCTTCAGGACTGCCGACAATTCGGATTGCTCGCCGCTGCAACCGGTCGAGAGCGTCGAACAGATACTGCGCGGCACCATCGCAAAGGTGAGAACAGTATTCCACGCACGAGCGAACCTGGGTCTTATAAAGAAGACACAGGTGCTCCGGCGAGAAGAACCGTCTCACCTTGTTTAGAACACCTAACTTCCGCGAGGCCGCCTTAGTGACGCCCTCAACGTACTCGCGCGGGTTTAGGTCGCGGCAGATGCCCATGCCCAGGATATCGAGTCTGCCTTGTAGTGGCAGTTGAGTGTTCTGAAAAGTCGGAAGGGGAAGGAATGGAGATTTTTTGGCAGAAAACGCGCACACCTGTGTTTTCTTAGCGTTGAACTCGACCAGGTTCTCAGAGCCCCATTGAGAAATGCGGCACAGAATATGGTCGAGTTCAGCGACAAGCTCCTGTCGTTTTTCCTCAATATCTGTTGACTTTGCTGCAGGACGTCCGAAGTATCTCCCATGAACTGTGCTGTCGTCTGCATAGCAATGAATGTTGCCAAGGGCTAACATGTCATTGATATGCAGAAGAAACAGCGTGGGGGACAGGACGGAACCCTGTGGCACTCCGGCGTTAATCGACTGAAAGTCGGAGGCCGCACCGTCGCAAAGGACTCTGATGCGGCGCTGGTGCAGGAATGCGGCAACCCAGTTGCAAAGTTTGGGGGGCAGGCCGAAGGCCGGCAGTTTGGAGAGAAGCGAACGGTGCCAAACCCTATCAAAGGCCTTGGCCATGTCGAGGCTGATGGCCAAAGATTCTCCGTGCCTGTCAATAGCCTCACTCCAAAGGTGTGTGACGTACGCTAGAAGATCACCCGTGGATCGTTTCGGTCTAAAACCATATTGCCGATCATTAAGTAGGGAGTGATCCTCCAGGTAGTGGATCAATTGTTTATTGATGATCCGCTCGAACACTTTGCAGATAATGGGGGTGACAGTTATCGGGCGGTAGTTGGCTGGGTTGGAGCGGTCGCCCTTTTTGGGGATGGGTTGAACATTCGCCTCTCTCCAGGCATCCGGAACAGTTCCCGAGGAATATGACAGGCGATACAGGCGCGTCAATACCGGAGACAACTCTGGTGCGCAGTTCTTAAGAACCACCGCTGGGATACCGTCGGGTCCACTAGCTTTCCGGACGTCGAGTGACCGAAGCTCCGCTCGGACATCACTCAGCCGGATGCGAATATCCCGCATTGTAGCGTCGCAGGCCGGAATGGTAGGCGGGTGCATGCCACGGTCATCGATTCGGGAGTTAGCCGCAAAGAGATCTACAAGCAGTTTCGCTTTCTCCTGCGGCTGGTGGGCAAGTGATCCGTCAGGATATTTCAGCGGTGGTAGCGAGGCCTGGCAGAAGTTGGACTGCACGGCTTTAGCCAATCGCCAGAACTTTCGGCTACCCGTAGGGTATGCGACGAGTTCTTGGCCAAGTCGTGCAATGCGCTGGGCATCCGCTGTTAGGTAAGCCTTCTTGCATTCCCTGGTGGCTTTGTTAAACGCTGCTTTTAGTCGATCCACGTCGGGGTGGCCGTGAGCGCGGGCCCTGGTCCATGCGCGGTACGCCGATTGCTTTTGGGCAACAGCTTGAGCGCATTCGCGATTGAACCAGGGCCGGGTAGTTGCGCTGGCGACCTCACTGTAGGGAATATAGTATTCCATTCCTAGAGTGATTTCGCCAGCCACGGCGGCCGCACTTTGCGTCAGATCTCCATATTTAAAGCAGCGTTGTGCCCACGGGATGGATGCGAAATAGTCCCGCATTCCATCCCAGTCTGCTGACGAGTAGTGCCATAACCGTCTCTTAGCTGCCACTGGTAGTGGGGGGGCAACTAGAGGCACCGTGGTGGATACCAGGCAGTGATCGGAGGATCCCAGAGCGGCGAGCACCGATACACTGTACTGCACTGGGTGACTCGTCAGCAGAAGGTCCAGCAAGGAAGGCGCTTGACTCACTATATCTGGTATCCTGGTGGGCTGGAGTACCAACTGGGTGAGGTCATGCGTGAGAGCGAATGCGTGGACAGTCCGACCCGCGTGGTCTGTTCTGGAAGATCCCAACCAGGACTCATGGTGGGCATTAAAGTCTCCCAGAAACACCAGTTCGGCGGTCGGAAACTGTTCCTGCGCTTTGTCCGCTGCCTGACTGAGATGATCAAAAAGTCGAGTTGTCTCGGAGTCTCCAGAATGGGATCGGTATAGGCATACGTAGATTCGGCTCATAGAGCCAATATCCACGTGTAGCCAAATAGTGGAGAAGGATGGGTCCTCAAGGCCGCTGCCTTTGATTACGCTTAATCGGTGACAACAAACATCCGCCCTAACGAAAAGACATACCCCAGCCTTCGCGAGGAAGCACTCCTCAAGCACGTAGCCGGGGTAGTTAAGATATGTCGTGTCGGCAGGGCGGCGTATTTGTGTCTCCGTTAGGAAAAGCATGGCCGGCCGAGCCGTCTCAAGATGCTGGTGGACGGCGTTGAGGTTTGCATGGAGTCCACGGATGTTAGTGAACTCCACCTCAAAAAGCGGGTTGGTGGGAGGATGGCGTGCCGCTGTTGAACGCTTATTCCTTTTTCTTACTGCCATGATTTAAAAGTGAGGGAGGGAAGTGGGGGCGTAAAAGGCGTGACAGTCATCGTGGCAGTGTAATACTGAGGCTCGGAATGCTGTGTCGCCATACAATAGTGAGGCATGACGGTGACCGAACCGTCGGACGGAAGGGCTCCCATACCCTCCCGGAAGTGGTCGCCTGGTCCCACCGTCCGGTCACCAACCGGCACGACGAGCCACTCCGTGGATTATGCGCGACCTGACGGGGCAGCCTCCCAGGGTGGTTAGCCGCGGTTGGGCCCCTCTCTATGCCGCGGGCGGCCAGCGGCACCACCGTTTCTACAGGTCTCCCTGGCCGACGGTTCGATCCACGTCATCCTCAACATGACTCTACGAGCATTCCACTGCTCACACACTTACCACGATAACTGTCACCCCTGCATCATTGGGCCTCCGGTCTCGCACTCACCAACGAAATACGACAGCATCAAAACTGTCATTTTAGGTTGGTCTTCTGTGCGAGGGTAGTACCGCCCCGGTCGAGCCGGCCCAGTTGTGCTGAAATCAGCGTGGCTCTACTACCACTGTATCATCTTTTCTTATAATTTTGATTAAAAAAACATGTCGAAAAACCGGAATAGTTGAGGTGGCGCTCTTTGGTAAACGAAGGCCTCTTACTTTTGTTTAGTAGTGATCGGCAATAGGCTGAAGTCACGACAGTTATTCTAATATATTCGTTTATTCTGACATACACACAGAACAACACATGGTTTTATATAGAGTTAAGGGGACGGAACACCCTGTGTAATGCTAGAAAAGGTGCCTATCGCAGCATTTTGCTGTAGCCAGAGTGACTGCAGCGCTGGTATTACGTTAGGGATAAACTATGTTTTTATCTAACTCTAAAGGTAAATAGAAATTTCTTAACGACAAGCTCTGAAGTGCATTTGAGTACAACCGAGCCAGTTTATGCATGTATATGTCTATTAATCTATTTGCACTGGTATGAGTAATGTTTCTACGGATGTCATAATATGTACCTATATGTACAAAACTAAGTATGTTTAACAAGCTATGTTATATGCCCCAGAGTGTTATCCATTTTTTTTATTATTCACATGATGTGATGCAGCTGATATAGCTACTTCTTAATTAGGTGAATTAAAATTACTTACTAACAAAGTACAGCAATTGACAGGTTTAAGTTTCGGTAAATACTAGAAAATACTCTTTTGTAAATGAAAAAGATTTTTGTTGCTGATTAGTCATAGATTAAAAATATTAGGTAAACAATTTTTGCAGTGAATACTTTAGAAATGGCTACTCAGTATATTTTCATAACATAGATAATATTATGTTGTTAACTTCCGGCCGTGAGAACAATTATTTTGGCATGACAAAGATGATTGTCTATTTTTTATTTGAATATCATTATATTTTGATAATGATACATGAAAATTGTTGATTCCTAAATGTTGTGTAAACAAGTTTTTTCTTAGTATTTAACTTAAACAGTGGATAACTTCAAACGATTTCTCTTAAATAGTTTTCACAAATTGTTACAATCCATATATTTACATAAATGTTTTTACAAAAAGGTTTTGTGAAATTTGATATTTATGTATGCTTAAACATTTAACTCGATAATTAACATTACTTTTGAGCAAGTACAGTTTTCCTGTTAGTTTCCGAGAAACCTCAACAAATGATTTTTTTTCTTAACAAGGATAAAATGTCGTTAAAGTACCCAAGTAATTATCACTACTAAGAAATACGGGGAATTTCCTAAAAACAAAGAAAAGAAGTGACAAATTATATTAACAACTAGTTGAGCCCCGCGGTGTTACCCATTGTTTTGGTTGTACCTTTACAACAACAACCGCGGGGCTCTACTTACTCCTTATATCACCAGCTATCTGCCGGTGAATCGATCGATGAATCGATCCAGCCGTTACAGAGATTAGCCGGAGCAAACAGATAGAGAGATAGGCAGACAAAAATTTAATTTGATGTAAGTACCGCATAAACTTTCATGTGCATTTAGTGAAAAGCTGTCAATTGAAAATTACAAACAGACACTTCAATTTTATTTATTTGTGTATATGACTACATATAATATTTCGATGGCCAACTGCACAGATGGCGTAGTGGTTTAAGCGGGTAACTCGCCGCTCGTACTTCGCAGTACTGTGAATCTGACCCCTCAAAGAGGCGTCTCTAGACCGTGACGCGCCCGTGTGTAATCTACAATCATTCTTTTAGCGCCCTTAAGTAAGCATAGCGCCCTTCAGTAAGTTCGCAGATTTATAAAAAGTGCCGCGGCCGTTGCCCCTGACCTTGCTGCGCCCGTGTGCATCGCATACCCTGCATACACTATAGGTAAAGACGCCCCTGAATAGGACAACACTTAAGTGTGATCCACAAAATCCACAAATTTGATGTTCTTTAAGTCCGTTTCATGTAGGTATGTTTGTAAAGTCCCCCGCGACACAGGATCTATCCCTAGTGCGCGAGTTGTCTTTTAAACAAAAAAATGATGTCTTGTTTAAATTCCTATAATTAATCTCTTTTAGTTGGTCTCACTGTGTCATAAGGACCCATTGACTCTCGTGTTTCTTTTGGTCAGTGATCCTGATTTTTCAGCTAGAGGTTGTGGGTTCCTGTGTCGTGTCGGCTGGGGTCGTAGGTTAATGAAATACACGATCATTTTTTTCTGTTTCAGTGTATTTTAACAACATAAAAATTTGATAGCAGTCCGATCTATAATAGAATGTATACCTAATTTCGGATTAAACAGTTGTTTAATTAGTCATTGATATTATATATCTATACTAATATTATAAACGCGAAAGTTTGTAAGTATGGATGGATGTATGTTTGTTACTCTTTCACGCAAAAACTACTGAACGGATTTGGATGAAACTTTACAGTAATGTAGCTTATACATCAGAATAAAACATAGGCTACTATTTGCCGCGATAACCGACATATACGCGGGCGGAGCCGCGGACAACAACTAGTTTTTTATATTATTACAGTCTAGATACAAGGTTGTAACTTTAAATATAGTATGTATGTTCCCATGTACAGTTTGCGGTTTTCAATTACGTTGCTAACAAACATAATATCTTTGGTGACCTAAATTCTCCATCATTAAATCAAATACCTTAAAATAAAAAGCTATTAAAAGAGTAATTATTACGGATCAACAAGGTCATTAGATCAATTTAGGTCTTTAAATCGATTTGTATTCAAAATTTTAAATCACATGAGACATAATTACAGTTAGTTATGAGTAAATTGTGTCAAGACTAAATTAATTTTTAATATCAAATCCAATAATACATATTGAGCATAACACGACCGCTCTTAAATAGTACGCGGTTTAAAATTGTTTTTTTTTTGTGAATATAATACATGTAACTTTAAGGTTTGGAGATTTATTTTCTTAAATTCTATCAAATGACCGTTCAAATAGTAGAATAATATCGCTGCGAAATGTTTAACCGCAGTGTAACTAAAATAGGTACATCTGGTTTTGTGTGGTCTACATTTTGATAATAATGTATCTGTTCAGTCCTCTCACTAGTGGAGCGACATTTGAGATGTCTTAGGACCCATAGTAAAACATTCACTCGCTACACTTGCCCACTAGCAAGAAGGCTGAACTACGGCTGTGTCACCGTGTTCTTAATCTAAACTAAAATCATTAAGCACTTACTGGAGTTTGTGGCTTGAGTGTTCTCGGCGTTCCAAGAGATCTCTTGGGTGGCTGCTTCTCTGCGTCGTCACACAAACATAAACTCCTAAAGTGCTGTACAACTTCCAAGGTATTCGAATTACAACAAACTCGTATCAGCTATCACGGAACGCGCCTACAAACCTCGCGAGTCCAACAGACCTCACACAAACGGTAAATCACTACTGAGACCGGGCTCTACCTCAGCCACCGCTAATGTTATTAATTTTCTAACTCGTATATATATGTAAATTTAAACTTTTGCCTCGCATCACCCATTCACCCATGTAATATTGAGTAAATAATTTTTCCAATGTATTAATTAACGTAAAACCAGTCAGAAACATACACCATATATTTCTGTATCAAATTGCAGAATGTACCAGAATATAATAAACTCCCCCTCATGGTGGTTTAACCGTGAGGGGAAACACAAAAAAAAACGTCTCTTATTGCCCGTAGCATACTAATTTTCCACCGTTTTTGTATCACTCTTCATTGGTGTTTCGCTCCTATTGGTCTTAGCGTGATGATATATAACCTGTAGCCTTCCTCGATAAATGGGCTATTTAACACTGAAATATTTTTTCAAATCGAACCGGTAGTTTATGAGATTAGCGCGTTTAAATAAACAAACAAACTCTTTAACTTTATAAGTTAAGTATAGATTACACCCAGACACAGAACAAATGATCGTGTCCATTACACAAAGATTTGTCCTGAGTGGGAGTCGAACCCACGACGTCTGACTTAGCAGTCAGGGTCACTAATCACTAGAGTCATAAACATGCTATCAATAGTCAGTTTAGAATAGATTCTCAGTATATTCGAAAAACACAGGTATTACGAAATCAGGTATTTCTAGCACAATGATAACAAATAGTTTTACGTATCAGGGACTGGTTACAACAACTTCATACGTGTTCAATCTCCGTACCTATATTATTTTAGGAAACTAAACGTGCTCCGTCAATATTGTTTTAGGTATATGTATAAGATTTTATGGTTCAATACTGTTGTCATTTTAGCTTCAGATACATCGATTTTAGCTTTCGTTCTTAGTATGAATGCATTATACTCGTAGTGCGGAGAGATCTTCAGTTCTCGAGAAATCGCTCGAGACGGTCTATCACTAGATAGATCAATGCAATTTTAAAGTACCGTGACGGAATAATCGCGATATGTACTAGTAAAACCACGTGATCATAGTCATGATAAAAAAGTTTTCACACAATATTACTACCTATATTCTTTAACTGCCAGTTATTTAGGTTTTAACATATAAGTCGGACGGCAACATTTTCAGTAAAATACCACTATATAATTCTAGTCTTATTGATGGACATATTTTTATTTTTCTCTTTTTATGAACAAATTCAATTAAAAAAAACTACATTGAATATAGTTTCCTGCTCTTCACCAAGTGACTAGTCAATTACAACAGCATACTATAATAACTATGTAACTGTAATAACATATTTGATGAATTATTACTACACAAAAAATATCATGTTTTACGTTGCAACACTAGAAAAGGCAGTAATCACAGTAGTCTACAAGCTGAACCTCAAATATATAATTATCATTTCTTGAGTTTTATAACAAGTTGTAAACATCTATAAAGTAGCTGTTTGCCTTCACACTGTCACGGTGTCCTAATCAAGCAATACATGGATCAATACTCATTAAAATTACATCATGGTGAAATAGAAATGTCGTTGTTAAATTATACTGAGAAGCCCAAGCCTTTTTGTAAACCTTAGTACCAAATCATTGCGTTTATTCAATTTACGCGATTAAGAATAAAAAGTTAGTCTCGGTATGAGCATATGATGGTAATATCTTGGAATTTCCATAATTCATGACAGAGGTTAGAGGAAAGATGCTTAAAAAAAATTAACTGCTAATTAATAAATGCATATGAAAGTATATAAGGTACTTACATAAAAAAAATCTTTTTTTTTGTCTATATGTCTACCTGTTTGTGCCGGCTAATCTCTGGGCTTCGCCCCGCGGTGTTTGTTGCAGTTTTTATTTATTTATTTATTTATACTTTATGCACATTAACAGTGACAAAGGTGGACTTAATGCCGTAGGCATTTTCTACCAGTCGACCTTAGGGTGACGCAGAGCCAAAACACGGTAGATGCACAAAACTAAAAATGTAAATATATTTCTTAATAAGAAGTTTTTCTTGAAAACGTACAACAATCGCGAGGAAATCCCTTGGGGCTCAGCTAGTGTAAACTAAAAACCGGTTCTTCTCTGAAAGACAGAAACCACAAGAAATATCCATGGAAAACTTAGGAGTTTCGTGTGCGTTCTTTCGTTGCAAGTTCAAAAGATGAAGCGTACTCAATGAAACGAGATTAGATTCAGAGGCTTTAGTAATAACATCAAAGAGTAGATTTAAAAGGAATCTTTCATTATTAAGTTCAAAAGACCTAGGACGTGAATAAAGAAACGCTAGTTAATTTAAAATATGCAACGAACTATGGCTTAAAGGAAATTTCTAAGGAAATTACTAGGTATACCTCCGGACTGGGCCTGATAAGGCATGGCGTCGATTCAGGGATGACCTGTAATAACATGGCTCGGGTCTTACCAGAGTAGGGTGCTAGAGGCCGGTCGTCGGGGTGTTTTTAGTGAAAACACCATATACTCCTGTGTCTCTAACGAGCCGGAGATCCGAAGGGATTTCAACAAAAAAAAAGGTAAACCAAATATATTAATATTTTGTACTCATGATTATGGTCTATTATGGTCATTTTAACTTAAAAAGTTGTTATAAAGTTCATCCGCGATCATGGGGGTTTGCAACTGTAGTGAAATATAGGAAACTAATTTCATACCCAGCTTTAAAAACTCATTAATCTAAATTCGTATTTTGCAAAACACGTGCCGACCAGAATTCACAATCACAAAGTTCTATCAAATCTAAACATCAATGAGCTCTGGACGATAGAGAAAATATCTATTAATATCCTCGAACTAGTTAATCTCGAGTGAACCCGAACTACGTATCGCAACTGGCGATATATGTATCGTAGACTAAAACGCGAGTTCTGACGTCATCCATCAGCATCCATCAACCAGTCAGTCTAATTTATGCTATCGTTCGCTATTGTTTTTTCTATTCCTGATATATTACTTCTAAGAACCTTTAACTAGCTACAGCTAGTTGCTCTAGTGCTACTACTTGTAGTGGAGAACTTCTTGACACTTTCAAAAGAATATCTGACAGACGATTTATATACATAATTATTACTTACATTACGAAAAATATCATACAATATATAATGGTCTAAAAACTCTTTTCAAAATAATCCACACGAACACGATATAAGACGAAAGATAACTGAATACTGTCCACTGGAGTTGTGATTGTCCACAAATCTACATCACCTATATTATCAACAGCCTTTAACTGCTGGAAATAGGCCTCTACTCAGCAAAATAGGTAGGAAAATAGCTACATATGTCTTGGCAATGCTATCCCTTTGCCATTCTACCTTTGCACTGAGTCGATGACCAATTGGTGTTTTACAATGATGACATCAGTGCTTTAGGTATAACTATAACCGATCTTCAAAGCAATAATGGTTCATGACTTTATTTGGAAGAACTCTTGGAACGACCGATAACACCCAATTTTACTAATTAATTTATGTTATATGAGTCTTATGTGTGTCAGTTTCTGTTATAGTAATCAACCTACATTTTGCCATAGTACGAAGAATTATTAAATACGTGTTCTCAAACGCACTGCCTGTTAGAATACTTGTTTTGCTAGTAGGTGACCGTTGGTTTACAAACCATACAGGCTTGTTGCACAATTTTCCTGGATTTTAGTTAGAATTCAACATAGAACAATATAGTGCAGCTCTCTTACCGCTTAAATTGAAGTAACCCCCTAAAATATCGACCTGGGGAGACCCGTAACTAGTTACCACTGTTGCAGTTATTTTAGAATGATAAATACTCTACGTCGCTTGTAAACTCAGTGCATATTTCCTGCGAAATATGTTAAGTGTGTATCAATACATAACTTTTGCAATATGCGTGCTTGAATGCCGTATTTGTTTTCAATATTCTGTCGTATTAAGAGTTAACTTATGTCGATACTTACTAAAAATCACTTAGGCAGGTCAACATTGGTGTTAATTCTGTTGTTCGAAAACTCTCTAAACTAAACATCACAAAAAAATAGTTTTGTCCTGTAAAAAGTAGAAGGTTCTAAATATCAAACAATGACTAAAGTTAGATATGTAGCACTAAAAATATACGTTTACTAAATACATACACATACAATTAAAAAATAGCAATGGGAATCGTATCATTCAAAATAAGAGAAAATAAAATTTTATAGTTTAAGGACAATTTTAGTTTAGTGACAACAAGAGAATTACCACGAATGTTTAGTTTTGTAGAATAAATGAAATCGGATCCAAGGATGATTTAAAATAATTAGTATATTATAGGTTTCTGCTTCAGTATCTCGTGACAAAAGCAATTATCAGTGCATTTGACGTGCAACGAAATTCGCGTGCATGGTGCAATCATCATATTTATAGAATTATAGTGAATCTCAAGTCTGTTCATCGATTTGCATCATTTCACGGTCATCGATATAATCTTAAATCTTTTGATATGAAATACTTAGTTACGACGATATTCCAAAAAGTTGTATAACCAAATAATACTAAATCGATATATTTTATTAATCATGACACCCTACATTAAACCCCTATTGTTTCAAGTGACTTTAAAAAAATAGGTTGTTTTATGCAATGTAAGTAAAATAATCCTCTTCGACTTTTAATAATTCTTGTGTATCGGGCTGACGTGTAAGTAATAAAAGGTGTGAAAAAAGCCCGAAAACGAAGAGAGGCAGATAGAGAGAGGAAGACAGATACAGTAATTATAACGGTGTCTTTAATGAGGAGTTAGAAAAAAGTGATGACGATTTTAAAAAAAACTTTTGACAACGTTATAATAGCATTAAGTAATATATTACCTACAAGGTCTTTTGTTTCAACTAATGTCAAGTTCAGCAATTATATAACTGAATGTGTTGGAAATGTGTAACCTTCATTGAATAAAGACTCACATTTACTGTTGTTGTGATTTTGCCTCGAAACTGTATTTTAATTTAAACATAAAGTCTTAAGTGTAAGAGTTAGACAGGCCGCGCACTAGTGATTTTTGTCACCGTGACAGTTGCGTGACTGTCACCGTGTAACATCACCCATAATGAAGGTGCTCGCATTTGGATACGTGACAATCGGGTGACTTTTTGTCTGCGGAGGATGGCATCTCTCCCTCCCACGCGGTTTCCATATTTTAGTCGTCTTCCGCATAATCGAATCGAATGAAAAAAAGTTTGTCGTGGTAATTGAAACTCATACTGTCCTTTGCCTAACCCTATCCTTATAGAAATACCTCTTCTTCCTAGTCTTTATTATTACCAAGATTATTTGGGGTTGGTGACTAGTTCAACCGGTGTTACCTGAATATTAGTTTTTACACGGAGTGACTAGCATCTGACCACCGCAACTGAATTCGAAGATCGAACTAATTGTCAATATGTTTGAGGGCACTGTCTTTCCAGTAACCATTGCCATAGATGTTCATAACAACCAAGACCGACTTAACGTGCATAAACACCACTGAAATTGAATTCTCCGGGCTGTTATTAAGAATTTCTTGTACGAAAAACCCAACAATGCTTTTGGCCCGACCCAGGAAGGAATCCGATACCTAAGAGGCAGTCGCAATTATTTGTTAGAAGACCAAGGAATTAAAACTTAAATTCCTTAAATAACTATTTGAATTTATATTTACTGAGTACTTACTATTTGTATATATTTTATATATGCTATTTCTTTATTATTTTTAGCCCTATGTCGAACAGTCGAACGTCTTTCGACTGAACTGGTGATGGTGATGTATGAATACATAAGTGGTAGAAGAAGTAAATAAATTCCTCTGATTGCTGTGACTTCCTCTTGAAGTAGGTATAAGTAAATCACAAACATGCTGTTCTTTTCAATGACAATTCTATAACCAATCTTCTCAGATTTGTTATAGAATCGTTTGTGATTAAAAAAAACAGCATGTTAAAAAAACAAAGTCCAGTTGTTTTCAAACAATTAAATTTGCACAATGAGTCTGCATACCTATATGTTTCCCGTTTTCAAATAAGTTTTGTGAACTGCTCTTGACTCACTAAATTACGTCTCAATACAGAAGTCTACACAATACCTCACGTTCACAATTTCATACCACATTAAAATCACCTGCAAAACATAATACGAAATGAATTGAAACGCCAATAAAAAGTAAAATTCGGAGACATTCGATTTCACACATCAAAATGAGAGTAAGAATGGAGTTAATTTTGTAGTTCGAAAACTGTCTAACTTATAAATCACTAAAAATTCATTTTGTCGTATTGAACGAAGTACTAAATGACAAAAAATTACTAAAAGATTTCATCGTCAGCCTATTATAATTGTAGATCACTGCTGGATATAGGCCACTTCCGTTGTAAATGAATTATATTTATCACATTATAAACGGATATTATCTAATTCATACTTCGTTGCAACAAACCAACATTTTCGAAATCGCTTCATTAAAATAAGAGAATAGAAAATAATTTTAGAGAGATTTTAGTTAGTGACGCAACAACAGAATCCGCACCAAAAGCATTTTTTTTAAACTCGCTGTAATGTTATTCGCATTTCGTTGCAGTGGCATGCGGCCGCGTAACTCGACAAATACAGTGAAATCGAATGCGATAGTGAAATGATTTGCAATCACTCGACCGTGAATAACTCGACTTTAATCATATTCTCTCGTATTTCCAAGATATTTCAAATACGAATTCAGTACTGCAAAATGCAGACAAGGAATTTAAAATTAATTGGTATAATTCTAAGAGGAAATCAGTAGAAACTATTTGAACGCTTTAATTGGTAACTCCTGGAAGTCTTAAAATAATTTCAAGTGTAATTTAAATTCCTTTAATGTTTCAAAGTACCTTCTTGTACACCTATCAAGATTATCCAACCAGTTGCAATAAGAGGCAGTATGGTAACTAAAACACGCATGTTTCATGTAACTCAGGCGATAATAGATTAGCCATTACATGCTTACTCACCTGTGTGGCTAAAGCCTTCACCTTCATTTATAAAGAACACGATTGTGAAAATGAAGGACATTGATACTTGCTCCACTCACCGATAGTGTCAAGGTGACCAGCGTCATCTATTCAGGGTATATCTTCTATAGCCTCCACAATAGAAATAGCGATAACGGATAAATATTCCTTATCGTATGGAGTGAAGCGTACTTAACCATGAATAATGCTTGTTTTGTGCAGATTTCTGAACTTCTTCATTCTGAAAGAGAATAAAAAAGACAGGTCTATGACATTTAATAAATACTCACGCCTATTTAAAGGGAAAAGCAAATGCGTATTAAGTGTCAAACGGAGAGTGGGAGGATAGATATTATGTATGAGGACAATGACAACAGATCAGGCTTTGTTAGCGATTGTCCAAAAACAAAAGAGTTTCGAAATCTAAGTGGCATTAATATATTTTTCTTTTAAACTAATATTAATTACTAAAATTACTTTAATTTAAAAATTGTATTCTCTTAATTGAAAAATGTGAGCAAAGCAGACCCTGAGAGAAATAGCTGAGTGCGGAGTTCTGGATAACCTCAATTAACTGTTTATTAAAACTTTAATAGAATTTTACTCATCAAGTTTGCGGTGATTGGATAACCTTGACCTTTAACAGTGTGGAATAGTTTGTAAACAGCTAATTCTGAAGTCTTAATATTATGAGTTTTCTTTTACAATTTAAACTTTAACCTTATGTTTAGGTTTCCTATTGATAGATTACAAAATATGCTGAAATTGTTTTTAAAATAGAATCTATTTCTGGATCGTAAAATCTAAAACAATTATATTTCTTATTATTTTCTATTAAATCCTTACTTATAAGGACATTGGAGTTACTTAGCCCTTATCTGAAGCATGTCAATGAAGACAACATACGTCGTATGCGCACGTTCCGTTGTAACTAGTTGTAAGCTAACACAACATAGTAAATCACTGAGTATTTAAAGTATGTTGTTGCGTAACATTGAGACACACACTATAAAAAAAGTCATGAGGCGTAAAGCATTGTTTAAATGTACAATTTTAGTCGATTTTTTATTAGGAACTGATCAATAGATGTTATTGCTTGATGATATTGGTGATAGATGTTAAAGTGTTGAACAGTGATCCTAAAGCAAAAGGTGTAATTTATCTATCATCCATCATCATCATCTCAGCCGAAGGATGTACATTGCTGGACATAGCAAATCATCTCCCCCAAAGCTCTCCAATTTATTTAATATACAACTTAATTATAATATATGATTGATTATATTAAAACACTATTGTGAAAACATTTGAGTAGATGACACAAGAGGCCATGCGTTTTAAACATCATAATTGAAAACACGATAAAGTTTGAAAAACTATGACCCGAATACGTTAAAAACTATTGATGAATTTAGCCCATGTCACCTGGGCCATTACTACGAATCTATTGAGATCTCATTCATTAAAATCGGTTCACTAGTTAATTAAGCGCTACTACGGTGGAACATACAAAAACCTGGAAAAACCTGGTTAAATCCTGGAACTGACTACCAGCGCACGTTATTCCGTCCCACTATGATCCCGGGTCCTTTAAGCGGGGCGTGAAAAAGCATCTCACTAGGCCGCCATTGTGCTGGTCACCATTCTGCACTGTCCATGTTCGTATTAAGGATGATGACCACCACTTTTGAATTCTGCTTGTGCTTTCCTTCAGGCGGGGCAGAGTCATTTTGGCAGATCAAATATATGTATATATAAAAAAAAACATACATAATAGACTACCCATAACTACCAAACTTTTGGCTTCGTCGCAGACGGGTAAATAGAGAACAAGTGAAGTTTATTTCTTGTGTATAAATTGTAAAATAAGTTTTAAACTGCTAAAGAAATTTAAAGAGGCCTTAATTGTATAAGTAATAGTAGGGTACATCGTAATGTCTTGGGGTTTTGCCAGTGGTGTTAGTCATAAGTCTACCGTCTGGGGCCTTTCAAAGAATCGAGTTTTTACTCTTTATTGACGGCTGCCGTTACAATGACCCATGTTGTAGAAAAATTCTATTTTTGTTTCATACAGAAAAGTTAGGTTTGTGGTTTCGTACGTGTCTTACACTGTCAAAATTTCTAACGATCGAAACCAATACAGGATATTGAAGTGAATCACTAATCCATTGTCTCCTTAAATGGTTACATTTGACTATGACTTGAAGATGAGATCATAATACTTACTACTGCAAGTAAAGCATGTTGTTGTTACGCTTGATTTAGTAACATTCATATTCTGAATAATTATTAACGAATAAAATAATATTCCTTTGCTGCCGAAAGAAGAATGGTATAATTGATGAACGTGTTGGCTAACGTAAAACAGTATAGATACCTTGAAACGAATTCCTCGTTCGATTTCACGCGTAGTGTCTTGAAGAATTTCATTTTGAAGAGAAACAAGATAAACTAGAGTATTGAGTGTTCGTGTATCACCACAATCGAAAGGTACACTATAGAAAATGATAGTAAGGCTGTGAAATTAAAAACTAGTTCCATTTACTATGGTGAATTATAAAAACAATTGAAATATAGACCGCAAAATTACAATCAAGCTAGTACCAGATTAGGGGATGCGTGTCGATCAGTGCTGGCCGAAGGGCAGATTTATAGTCTTATCCCTAGATGGTGGCAAGGAACGAAAAAAGCAATATATGGAAAACCAGTATTAGCGGCAAAATATTTTTACTTCATCTTTGATTTTTAAGTAACAGTATACAAACAGCTGCTCATTAAAATTCGATAGGAGTTGAGTTGTAGCAAAAAATGAAATACAATTGCGTTAAAAAAAGACCATGATCAAACGGTTAAGGCCGATGTTGGTCAAGTCAATTATTACACAATATTTGATCATGTCCTAAAATATACTACTGTGCCAGATGTACAAATATTCAGGTGTAGTGTATTACACTAGACCAGAGGAAGTAATTGCCGTTGGCTAACAGAATGCGGATGGTGAGCAAACAATGTTAGGGGCGTTCTTCCTGTGTGTGACATTGAGCTAAATATAGTACAGTCAGAACAAGGAGTAGTCAGTTAACAGTAATTTAGTTAATAGACTACGTTGATGGGTTTTTGAAAACAATATTTTGAGTAAATGTGCTAAATACTTTACATTGTCATTCTTGGTACTAAACATGTACTTTATTCCACTTTATGAACTTAAATTAGCATGAGGTATAAGGCAGCTAAAATAAATAAAAAAATAAAAAAAGGCGAAACTAAATTATAAGTTTAATTTCAAGAATGTATTTAAACAAGTTCCAACAAGTGCCGAGAATCGAGATTATAAAAATCTTTAAAGGCATTATGTAATTCTAATCCGCTTAAGTAATAAATAACACCATATTCATCTTAGTCTTAAAAGGAGCTGCATTTTTTAAATGTAACGAGTATTAACGTAAGCAAGTGCATACAAAATTTACCCGATAAGGAAGGTGAACTTCGTAAACACTCGCTTAAGATAGTACGACCAATTACTTATCCTGTGGTATCACATGAACAATTTACGACGCTGTGGTTTGGTCCTAATAATGTTGCCCTGCCGCTATCCAGTGTTTTTTGTATAGTTTAAGAAAATTTGTCCAACCGTTTGGTCATCAGTAACTTCCACTCCTCTGAATGAGTTTAAATGTAGTATCCTGAGATTATTATGATAATTAAACAACATGGTGATATTTTACTTAGTAACTTTCCTCTGAAGTCACAACCCACAACTTCTCAATAATTATTATGTTTCAGCTCATGGAATTGAACTGATTCATCATCATCAAGCTATCGCAGTTCACTGGACATAGGTATCGCGAATTGCACGCCACTTGGTTCGATCCTCGAATTTATCTAACTGAATTAGATAGATTATTTGATATATGGATTTTGTTTTTAGTTTCAAAATATTTTAAATTTTCATGAACAGTAATAAAAAATAAACAATAACTAGGTGAATATGAAAATTACTATGTCAATAAATGTAGTATTTTTTAATCGATTCTTTTTAAAGGTTTGTGAAGGAAACATCGTTCCATATATGGTTCGTAGTGTGCTCTATCTCATACCGCCTCCAATTGATGTCAATGGATGCGCTTATAAGGTTAGGCGGAGTACTATGTTGTTTCTTGAACGTTCTTGACTAGCCATGTTACCCATGTAGGGCGAGGTGACGCGTTATATAGTGAGATTGATTACACAGATCTAAGGGCACACATTTATAAAAAGAGTCCTTGTTACTATGTAAATACTGGTTGATTGCATGACATCGATATATTTTACACTAGGGACTCGCCCCCGCTTTACATGAGTGCAATATAGATACTAATGTGCTGTGAGTAGAGTGTGAGAGAGTGTAATGGTTTAAGCGGTCGCTACGCCCTTTTCTAATGCTCTGTGTGTTGTAAGTTCAAACTCCAAATGGGACAACACTTTGTGTAATCCACAAAATCCGTTTCATGTAAGATTGTGAAATCCCTCGCGACACAGGACATTTTTAAATATGAACCTTGTTCTTTTTAACCGACTTCAAAAACGGAGAAGGTTCTCAATTCGACCGTATGTTGTTTTTTTATGTGTGTTCGCGGATAATATCGTCGTTTATGAACCGTTTTTAATTATTCTTTTTTTTAATGCAAAGGAGATATCCCAACGGTGGTACAATGATAAGGATACTAAGATCTGATGATGGCATCCAAGAGAAATCGAGTCGAACCTTGAAGTCGGTTTATTTTTTTGTTAAAATTTTACTTGTATCACTCTCCATTGATGATATCCACATTAAAGACCGTCTAGTAGTTTAAATGATCTAAGCGTAAAACACCTGCAAGGAACTTTGTTTTATAGTAAGTAAAGATAGTTGTAAGTTTTACGGATCTTAAAAAAATAATTTCTTTCGATAAGATAATATTGGTATACACAAATAAATTCACTTGATATATATGATAATAGCACAACTGACGTCCCAAACATTCCTTGTATCGATAAAGACATTGATAATAATATTATTTAACTGATAACAGTTCAAAAAATTCAAGTAAATATACGTAAATAGGATACGTGCACCTTTATTGCATTCAGATAAACACCAAAATAAGCCGCATCGGGTTCTTTTCGTAGTAGCTAAACTTGTGTAGTATGTGACGGTGTAATGTGAAAATAATTAAAAATATCTGAAATGTGCGGATGGATGAAGTGTTTGCTTTGCGGATCCGACCACAGAGTCGTATCTGATAACGGCCAGGGCAACCTGGTCGACTCTTCAGGAAAATCAAAGGTATGTAGCATCTATTAATCGTAGTATTCCTGATATATAATCATCGTATACTGCAAGTAATTCAGAGCTAATTTTTCAGTTAAGAGAACTAAATCGTTATCATCTATCGACTTAATACAATAAAATATCGTGTATATTTCCATGCATAATTGTAATACCTCTTCAAAATAACCGTTTTCAGCAGCTGTGTACAGTTGACTGATCACTTTTTCGAAACGAGAGTAAAAGTCAGATAATAAAACTATAACTTTTTTGCACTTTAAAATAACAAATAGACATTTTGCACTCGAAAATAATTGCAGTTGTTTCGCAACTAGCTATTAAGAAGTTAACGTTGACCTGAATGTTCGACTGCAGTAACGTATTGGGGACGCACGCTTCCTGCCTGTACCATACTGCTGTGTTATTATCTTCAATATTTTACTGCGGAAACGTGTTCGTGTAATAACATATCAGGTATTTCCTAATATGTATACTAGGACGCATTATTGTCAACAGTATTGCGCCATTTGTACTGCAATTTTGAATGAGCGTTAATGTTTTATAACCCCCGACGCAAAAAGAGGGGTGTTATAAGTTTGACGTCGATGTCTGTCTGTGTGTTTGTGTGTGTCTGTCTGTGGCATCGTAGCTCTCAAACGGAATGGACCGATTTCGATGCCAGCCGATGAAAGCCAGTTTCCTTGCGGCGGTTCTTAGCTATGATTAACTATTACTAATCGATAATTGAATCAGAGCTATTACAATTGACACTTTAGATATAAGGCTATAAGTACGTGGAGATTTGGGCATGTCGAGTTAATTTAGTTGGTCTCCATCTGATTGCACTTTTACAGCATGGTCTTATTACTTTCATAAACAATATGAATAATTATAACAACCTGAATTTAATTTATTGAGAAATAACTTACGTTTAATAAAGGCATGTGTCATTACTCATTATATTCCACTAACGTTTTTCATAATTGAAACCAAACCGAAGTTACTTTAAAATATCTTTTCCTTGAACAAATTTTATGTACTGGACTAATGTGCTGGCACTATATTCTGTGGTCATAAAGTCTAACCACAAACCACTGAGATTTAGGATAAAATAATAAGCTTCCTAAATTTCAATTTTACGCAAACGCCTTTCTGATTGATTTTTGTTACGCTTTCACGCATTGATGTACCAGTCATCGTGCAATTTCCCATTGGTCCATGTGGTCATGGGTAAAAAGTTGTAATTTACCTTACATCCGGAAAAACGCACTATTGCTAAGGAATTAATTGATAAGCTTACGCGGGTTTAGCGGAGAGCATAATTATGTATGTTATTTACATATTTCATATCGTCTGCGACTGAACTATATCTCAATGTAAGTTTTCTAGACCTCTGGAGTTTTTTTATGTAATAAGCTGGAAAACGAGCTGACGCATCGCCTGATGGTAAGCGATTACTGCCGCCCATAGACACCCGCAACACCAGAGGCGTCACAAGTGCGTTGCCGGCCTTTGAGGGGTGTATCCGGTATCCTCACTCACTCGGTGAAATACAGCGCGAGCGCTGTGTGTGAAAAACGGTGTGAAACATCACACCGTTTTTCCAATCAAAGGCAAATAGTATTACTAATCAATCTAATAAAACATTCAAACTCCTATTATTTTCTAGAAACACCGTAGGAAATGGAACTAGTTTCGGATTGGACAGTTTTACTCTTACTTTTAAAGGCTTTAACTCTAGATTGTAATGAACCACTAGCACTTAATACTCTCGCTATCACTTTAAAAGTGAAATGTTTTGGTCGGCCACTAGGATAAATATTCGTAAATTGGAATGATGAATTGGTTGCACGATATAGTATATCTAAACTGTTTTCATAACTTGATACCTTTACTATATTGACCTTAGTAAAGCAGATATTGATATTGTAGTTTCAATCATTTTTAATGGACCGAAAACTGGTGAGAAGTTAAATAATAAAAAAAAAGAAAAATATAATGGCTAAATGCCTTTTAAACCAACGGATAATATCGATTTTAATCCCCAGTGTAAATGTTTATAAACACTTCTATAAGTAGCAAGGGTCAATAATATGAATCATGTAACGTACTTACTTAAATTAAATGCGTTCCTTATAAATACTTATAATCCTTTCGTATTTATGACCTACTAGCTGTTGCCCGCGGCTCCGCCTGCGTGTATATCGGTTTTTGCAGCAAATAGTAGTCTGTGTGTTATTCTAATGTATAAGCTATATTACTGTAAAGTTTCTTCCAAATCCGTTCAGTACCTTTTGCGTGAAAGAGTAACAAACATACACACTCACAAACTTTCGCCTTTATAATATTAGTGTGAAGTGTGATAAACAAGTATACGAGTAGCTCTTCAAATTATAGAAGCGATAATTTAATATCAATTTAACTTTATTGCTAATGTTTTATGGCATATATTATGATGATGGAAATGTCTGTAGAGGTATATTATCAGTGAAGAAAATATGTGAAATGCAATGCAGGTTTTCATTATTGTCAGTTCATTTAGTGGGGGTATTGCTGAAACCATCACCATCAACTCCAGGTCTTCGTGAACCGATGCCTTCGCCATATACTCGGTATATTCTGGCCCGAGAGAATATCCAACGCTAACTTGTGGGATCGTTGCGATGAAGTCCCGATTGACCAACAAATCAAACGACGCAAATGGGGCTGGATAGGCCACACCCTCCGAAGAGATTCTAACCACATCCCGAGGCAAGCCCTAGACTGGAATCCCCAAGGAAAACGCAAGCGTGGCCGTCCAAAACAAACCTGGCGGCGGACTGTCATCGATGAAGCGAAGGTAATTGGCAAGACCTGGAGCGAAATCAAGCGAGACGCTCAAGACAGAGCGGGATGGCGATGCACTGTGGACGCCCTCTGCCCCATCTAGGGGACATAGGACCTTAAGTCAAGTCAAGTAAGTCATTGCTGAAACCATGGCAAGGACAGCGGACTGAACATTGTTACTTCTTAAAAGTTTTGCTTCCTTTCCCCTCAACAAAACATTCATTGGTCGAAAGTCAAAATCATGGACCAAAAGTGCTTCTACGGTTCCTTGTTTTTTTTTTGTCAAGGCCTGGGTAAATTAATGTTTGAAAAGAAATGTTTATTTATGATTTTAATATATTCACACATTGAACTAACTAGGAAAGAAAAAAACTTGAACTACGTCTGGACGACGCGACGTGATAAAGTATAGTAATTGAAACTGTGAAATCGCCTTTGTTAAAATTGTTGATAATATTGTTTTTTTCTATTTGTAAGTCAAGATTTCGTATGTATAGTAGATTAAAACCTCTTTGTTAAGGCCTATGTCCAGCAATGGATCGTTAAAGACGTTGTAATGTGAAGTTATAAAAATAATATAAATTTACTTGTACTCGTTGTTAGATATTTGACAATGGACTTCTCAACATTCACAAGTAACTTAAAAAGTTGTGAAACAAGCAAATAGCTTTCTAACAATAGACTTATGTTCTTATATTTAGCACAACGCTGCTTTGTAAACACGAGTTCAAACTCTGTTTGAAGTTGCAGAAAGCTGTACAAAGTAATCTAGGCGATAAGATAACACTGTTGTTGTGTATTTATACTTATTTACTTCACTTAATACGTGGAAAATGTTTATAATTTCTGTCCTTTCAAGGCTTATCGGGTCTTAATAAGTACTAGGTTTTGGCAGTGAATTTGCTAATGTCGGTGTAGTTTTTTGTAGATATGGTTGTCCCTAGGGCACAGTACTTTTACCTGGATAAAAGGTATCTTGTGTTTTTTCGGTTAACTATACTAACGGTTACTAGCAGACATCTGTGTAATAAGATTTAAGTTGGTCTACTTTGATAAGAAGTTCTGTGCAAAAAATATAAGCTGAACCGCGCAAAGCAGGTGAGCTACTTATTTTAAATTAAAAAGATTAGGATAGACATGAAAAGTTTTACTTTAAAAAAGGCTGATATACTTTTCTCTAACTATTAGTTTGCAACATTGTGACTTGCGAGGCTTAAGGCGGGCACACACGTGCGTGACATAGACAGACAGACAGACTTGCGCAAGTATACTTGAACTTGTATGCCCGCCTTTATGGAGTAGTGCAGTAGCTACTTAGAACGAACTTATTTATCAACAGTTGCACTAGAAATCTTGGTACGTATTTAAAAGCAGAGAAAATTTCAATTAAAGATATTGGTATTTTATATCAGTAATAGTAGTGTAGTATGTAGAATTATAAATTGAATGTTAGGTAAATATACTTCGAATGGTCTGATTTTTCTTCGTCATTAGTTATTTATAACACACTGTTGGTATTTGTGTCGCTGAGTAAGGATTGCCTTTTAAAGCAACGGATAATATCGATGTTAATCCCCAGTGTAAATGTTTATAAACACTTGTATAAGTAGCAAGGGTAAAATAATATGAATCATGTAACGTACTTAAATTAAATGCGTTCCTTAGAATTCTTTCGTATTCATGACCTATAAACAAGTACAACTCTTTAAGTTATAAAAGCGATAACATCAATTTGACTTTATTGCTAATGTTTTATGGGATGTATTATGATGATGGAGATGTTTGTAGAGGCATATTATTCATCCACAACCCATAATGCCCCACTGCTGGGCTCGGGTCTCATCTCAGGAGAGGGTTAAGGCCATACGTCCCGACGCTGGCCAAGTGCGGGTTGAGGACTGATAAGACAACATTAGTGAAGAAAATATGTAAAATGCGAGGCAGGTTTTCATTATTGTCAGTTCATCTACTGGGGGGGGGGGAAGGGTATTGCTAAAACTTTGGCAAGGACAAGGTGGACTCAACATTGTTACTTCTTAAAAGTTTTGCTTCCTTTCCACTCAATTAAACATTCATTGGTCGAAAGTCAAATTCAAGTACCAAAAGTTCCTTGTTTTTTCAGGCGTGGGTAAATAATGTTTAGAAAAAAATGATTTTAATTTTAATACATGCACACATTGAACTAAAATTGCTTGTTTTAATTCTAATACTTACGTCTTAGTACGTATAGAATAAATAAATGAGCAAAAAACTTAGAACAAAGAAAGATTTACCAGGAAAAACATTTCGAGATGGATGTTAATAAAACAAATACGTCTATTTGTCTTACAGCGTTGTGGCGTCAAGTTTTTAAACCAAGTTTATAACGAATGAACTAACATTTACTTTAAGAACTTTGTACCAACGTTCCAAGACTAGAAATAACAAAGAACATTGAAAAGATTTCCACTTGGTTATTTTATTTTCGTATTTTATTGAACCCATTATCTATACTAATATTATAAACGCGAAAGTTTGTAAGTATGGATGTTTGTTACTCTTTCATGCAAAAACTACTGAACGGATTTGGATGAAACTTTACAGTAATATAGCTTATACATCAGAATAACACATAGGCTACTATTTGCCGCGATAACCGACATATACGCGGGCGGAGCCGCGGGCAACAACTTAAACTTTAAACATAATACTAATAATAACATTCGCAGATATTTGCAGTGTATATTATACATTTCTTTTTGTATTTTGTTACGCCTAACAAATATTTTAAAACTACGTATGCAGTTACTGCTTAAGAATCTCGGATTTGATAGCGTTATATAAACTAATTAAGTAATTAATTATATTATCTACTGTTGCCCACTTTTACTTATTTAAATTAGCACTAAGAGCTTGAGATCTTCTGATAGATATAGTTATTTGAGAGACTCGAAGTGAAAAAAGAAGTTTTGCTACTCTCAGTGAGTATTTTCTACAGGAAAGTGTTCAAAACCTTAAATTAGTTAAATAGACCCGGAAATCTTAATGGCCTTAATTGACTCAGGAAATTAATATAAATTAATCAATTAATAACAAACGTATAAATATATAATACATACTACTTTTAAATTTAAATATACACCTAATTTTTAGTAACTAAACAAAAAGAAACCTTCAAAATATGTCCAGATTACAGAGCCCCGAGCCCAAAGAGTTCAGAGAGGCAACTCAGTCACATGGCAAACATTTCGTCAAAAAGTAAAATAAAATCCTAGAATCTAGTTGTAGTACTAGTAAATAGCAAACATTAAAAAAATACAGTCTAATTGGGAGCCTCCTCCTTTTTTGAAAGTCGGTTAAAAACATAAAAGCATGTTAGATAGAAAGCAACTACAGAAATTTATAAAATACTAGTTTATACTCGCGGTTCCGCCCGTTGGTTGTTGGTTATCGCGGTAAATAGTAGCCTATGTGTTATTCTGATGTATAAACTATATTACTGTAAAGTTTCATCCAAATCCGTTCAGTAGTTTTCGCATGAAAGAGTAACAAACATCCATCCATCCATACTTACAAATTTTCGCGTTTATAATATTATTAGTAGGATTGTAGTTGCTACGGACTTCTAAAATAACGTATCAGATTGAGCCGCAGATCTTAGTCTGAGATTATCTTGCTAACAGGTTAGAAAGTAGGTGTTTAATGTGTCAGTTTCTATCAGAAAAGAGATGAATTGTAACCCCACGTGACAAAAATGAAGTGAATTTATTTTCCTTATGCCTTTCATTTTCTTACTTGTGTATGTGTTTCTTGTGAATCTTTATCCTATCTTTGTCTTTGTGGATTCCTGAAAGGATGGATGAATTGATGAATCAAAGGTCATTGACATTCATTACATTGTATTCTATGTATAAAAATAATGAAGTGAATTGAGGCAAACGAAATGATGGATTTATAAGGACATTTAATGTGTGTGAACGACCTGTTAACTAGTTAAACCTGTTTTATAATTAGAGTGTTTCATTGTTACAAAATGCTATCATTATACATAGTCGGATTACTTATGTAAAATGTGTATATTAAAAATATATGGTGACCACGTCTTGGATAGATAATAAAATAATTGCCATTTATAATTTAATTGAAAAGCTTTACATGTGAAATTACGTATTATTATCCGTGCACACTGTCCATGGTTGTATCAGATCTCAAAAGTGATACGACTCTCAATAACTGCTGTCGTAAAACCAAAGACCGGACGTGGAAGCAATAACTAGATGGTCACAAGAACAGTTCAAAGCGAACACGACCTACAGCAGTAGTAGAAGAAGAACATCATAAACAACCAAGGTTATCCGTCAGTGACTGCCATCGCTATTTCTATATAAATACATATATACTAAAATATCACCCATTTTCATGTTACTATAAAACTGCAAAACTTTCGTTCATTTAATGACAACTCCGACAGATAAGCAGTCCGTGGGAGAGCCACGCTTCGGCATGAATGGGCCGGCTCGACCGGAGTAATACCACGGCCTCACAGAAAACCGGTGTGAAATAGTGCTTGCGCTGTGTTTCACCGAGTGAGTGAGAATACCGGAGGCCCATATCCCAACCCCTTCCCCTATCTCCCCCCCCCCATCCCCCAAAGGCCGGTAACGCATTTGTGACGCCACTGGTGTTGCGGGTGTCCATGGGCGGCGGTAATCGCTTACCATCAGGCGATACGTCTGCTCGTTTGCCGGTCTATTCCATAAAAAAAAAAAAAAAAAAAAAGATAATCTTGGACTTTTTATAAAGCCCATAGGTAGTTGAATATGCTATTCCCACATTTATATATTATCTTCGAGAACCTGCAATCCTTTAATTTCCAATAATTGATGTAGTGGTAGAAATAGAACAGTATGCAATAGAACACAGTGGTGTTTCTACCACACTAGTATAAATATAGTGTTTCGGCGTGAAATATATTATAATGATTGTGACCGTGGTGAAGGAGTAAAATAAAACGTCCAACGTGGTGTCTCGAAAAGCGAGAAAAAAGGGGAAATTATTTTTTGTCGATGCCTTATATAGGAAACTAACTAATACTAGGGTTGCCACTTAAAACTAAAAATAATTACGGTAGTCAGTGCCAGACACAACATATAGCATAGCGCTATTTCTACTACTCGCTATCTGTCAGGTCAAGCTGTGGAAATAAAAAATAAAAGATACAGATAAATTATGAAACATACCTAAAGGTGAAAAAGTTTTTCACATACCTAAAGGGACAGCTAAATGTACAGGTACCTACTAAAAGTTTTTCCATTTGTGGTTGCGGTTCGCGTTGGGTCTCGTTTTCAACTAATCGGTTAATCAGCGCTAACCGAACTTTGTTTCATGTACTTCCTTGTCTATGAAATATAGTACAACTAATTTAAAAGTTTTTAAAACTAATTGATCTGAAAAATAAATTTGTTGTAAAAGTACTGTGAGTAATAACTACACACATTTATTATATCCATACTAATATTGTAAACGCGAAAGTTTGTAAGTATGGATGGATGGATGGACGGATGGATGGATGGATGGATGTTTGTTACTCTTTCACGCAAAAACTACTGAACGGATTTGGATGAAACTTTACAGTAATATAGCTTATACATCAGAATAACACATAGGCTACTATTTAGGCGATAACCAACATATACGCGGGCAGAGCCGCGGGCAACCACTAGTATTAAATGTAACCAAAATAGTTAATCTAAGTTGATAAAGAAAAGGCTATAAGTTAATTTACAACTATATTTTGTCCAGCAACACGAGTATCGGTTAAATTCGACCCAAATCAGTTTAAGCTCGATTAAGGTGTGACTGCAAAATAAATATGTCAGCAACACAGAATAAGAAAAAGTTAAGAAAACTTTACCCCGACTACGTAAAAACTTTTCATTATATTTGTTTGTATAGCCTAAATACACAATGTTTACTTTCTTCAAAAAAGGAGATTTTTAAATACTTATCTAGTTACAAAAATACAAAATATTTTATTGCTTCATTAGTTTACATTAGGTTTTTTAGTATTTGGAGCTTCCCTTTAAGCAAGTAATGCCTGTGTTAGGAAGCTCCGCTCTTCCATAGCAAAGCAATACAAATCTATCATATTACAAGAAGAAATAAAATAAAAACAAAACAAGATGTAAGTACTGGTGTATGATAATAACATATGAGGTTGGTACAAATGTAAAAAATAGTTTGCAAGTGTGTATTCAGTGTTAGGTAGAATGTTGTGTGTGGATAGAATTTTGAGCGTTTGAGTGTGAAGATGCTGTAGTAGTGATAGTGTGTACGCTTAGTGTGTTATTGTTTAGTATTATTATACTCACCTATAAGCGTGTGATTTGCAATATGTGTGTGCTGTGTGTTTAGTGTTTATAGCTGTGGATGTGGTGTTGTGTACAATTATTACTACTTATTCAGTCACTCATACAATGTTCTCCAAGAGTGCCTCCGTTGAGTTGATTGGAAAATTCTGAACTTAGTAAACAATAATAGAACGTTTTTGCCATGAATATCTCGTTAACTCATTCTCTGATTGCATGGTCACGTTTTTAGGCATTTCCTTCCCGATTCAAGCATATTCAGAGCTGTGTCAGAATCGTTCTATCACGCTGCAAGTGTATTTTCCAGAGGCAACGAGGGCTAATGACTATTATCAACCCCTGCATCAAATAAATATTGTTTAATAGCCCCTCGAGGTACTCACTGCTTTTGCAAAGTTTTGCGTCGGCAAACTCTGATTTTCAACAAGGTTATACTTGATAAAGATGGTTTTGTTTCAATAAATAATTTTAATTTTCAAGAAAAGTTTACAAAATACTGGAAAGAAGATTGTAGTCAGATTTATGTGTTAAAAGAAAGTTTTTATATACTGAGAATATATTCTATCACCGATAATATTATTTAGATTTCAGACTAGTACTAACCAATTCCAAAAGAGTGTAAATGTTAAAGATTTGACTTTACATTGAATATAAAGTCCATTACGAGTTTATAATCCAAAATATAACATTGAATATTTGGAACTGTTTTCCATAAAAATAATATTAGGTTACACTGAAACGATATACCGAAATCAAATATTCAAAACAGATACCAAAGTAAAATGCAATATTCAGAAAGGCAATATTGAAGATAGCTCGCGGCATTACGCCAAAGGGACAGACAAATAATGAGGGTCCAAAATACCCCAGGGAAAAGGCTTTTTCACGCCCTGACGCCTTTATGGGTTTATCCCATTAAAATTTAATTCATTTTTTGTAGTGTCTCTTTGGGTCCATTAGTACTAAGTGAATTTTAGTTTGAAGTAAACATGTTAGGTATATGTAACGAATTAATAAAAAGCTTATGTGATATGTACCTTAGGTATGCACAATGATTTGGGCATCTAGAACAATTTTGAGACAAAATATTTTTTATTTTGTCAGCCTTTCGAGTGTGAAGTTTAATTTACTTACTTTGTTTCAACATGTATCTTGTACTTATTGATATTTATATTAACCAAGTAATAATTTTCATTATAACAATGCAATTAGTTTCTTGTCATTAATGAGATTTTAGGGAAACTTGCCCTATATTACTGCAATGATGTTTTTAATGCCGGTGGTTCTGCATTGCTGCTTTTAATTGATCGTTCTTTATACACCAGATTAGCTACGTGGTATGTTTCCCGACTTATGCATCTGCAGCTAATGGCGCCCTTACAATTATATGTCCTTTAAAAATAGGCACCAATGATTTGGTCCACAAAATCTTGGTGATCTAGTTTACAATATGTCATAATGTCCAAATTAAGGTGTAAATATTGCTTCTGAATAAAACACGACATTACAATAATGTAAGACACATAAGTCGTTCATGCGTGTAAGTTTTACATGTATTCTTGACTTGTAAACGCATGGATGCCGATATTAATTCATACAAACCAACATTACTCAGCTTAATCACTTTTATTGTTATATAACGAACTCGAGTGTAATGTTGACTTAGCTGCATTATACCGCGCTTTGAATTGCCGAATCAATTATATTTCTTTATATAAACCGCGTCTGTTAAGTTTGTTCTTATGTAAATCATTGACGCACTTTCATAGCAGATATTCCGATTGAGGTTGGTATTAATACGGTCTCAAATTTCAATCATTAGTAGATTTTGGTCACACGCGTAATCCATCAAATGTCAATGGATTCGGCTTCGATAAATGGTTGATCTGACCCATTGATCCCTCCCCTGTTGATCTACTGAGACCCACACCCACTGAGGGTTGAGTAGACATTCCAGACTAATCAAAAAGACAAACTGAAATAGGGGCTAAACCCGTATTCAGTTGTCAAACCTACGATTGAAGAGTGTTTCCTGTCATACGATCAGTAAATAATATTTTTTTTAACTTATTTGAGTAAAGTTTCTTACTTCCTTGGATTGGTTTAAACCAAACAACGAATGCTACAATACTGCACTAATCATCGCATACCACTATGGTGCTAGGATGTGTACCTTCTTTCGTAATAAGCATAGAGTTACCAAAGAATAAAGTTTCAAACTAACAGGTCAGTCTGCATCGAACTGTATCGGGCAGACTTTTTTGTCGCAAAAATATTTATACCCTTACATACATTTAAATTCTTGCTTTATAACTTGTGATTATTTGTTACCGTTATTGGAAATTAAAAACAATTGAATACTATTACAACATGAAGTACACCTGTACTACAATATACTGAAGATAAAACTAATATAGAACTTTCTCCATATTATGCCCATTTGCGTCTAACATTGCCAACGTAATGAATATTTTACCGAGTGTACCGTTCCTGGCGGTTCTTGTTCCCATTTACCGGCGAAATAGGTATTTCTCGTTACTTAGTACAAGATATAGCGTAGTGGGGATCCTTTGGGACCGCCGTATCTTCGAGGACGCCTCTAACTGCTTCATCTGTTCCTTTGGAATGAAGATAATCACTTGGAGGTCAGCCTAATGACATCAGAATAATAAGTTCCTGGAAAAATATAGTATTATTGGAAAACATTTAGGTAGCGCTAAAAGCGTTTCTACACGGTTACCTGTTTTCTTAGTTGTAGAGACACTGAATAGCCTTTTTAATATCGCTTTGATTTGTTATTCACACACGTTATCAATTATGTGTGTATTATTTCAAATTACTTCCATTTGGTTTCGCTTAAAAATATATTGTAATTTAATTAATCATGAAATATTTTTAGGACAAGCATATGACTGGAATCCTCGGTTCTGAATATTGTAATCAAATCCAATGAACCCCCGTTACTTACATGTAGTTTTTAAAAAGAAAATAATAATCTCAATTTATTAACAGTTAACATCTAAACAAAATGTTTGGTCGTTTTATCATTCTCTTACACAATATGCTCCCTACATATAATTGTTCGCTTATCAATATGATGGAACGAAGTGCTAATTATTTTCTAATAAAACTAATGTGTGTTTATTAAAACCCAATCGATATGACCTCGTGTTCCTCGTTTCGGGCTCACAGAACAATCAATCACAATTTAATGCCGGCCCTGCTCCCTATTGGCCGATTTAAAAGTCCAGACAAGCCAGAACCCCATTTAACATAACGCCTATACCTATAATTAAACAGGTGCAGAGTTCATTTTAAAGCGGTGTTTACGTGATGTGATAACAAGTACACACATCAAAAGTGTCTAGGGATCAACATATGTGTCTAGGGATCAACATATATTTTTGCAATAACTTTTCTCCTGATTGATATTATTTAAAATTTTCTTTAAGGATTCATCAAATTAAGTGTTTTCGTTTGTCACAGTAACAATAAACCAAGTCACCTTTGCATTAATAAAGAAATTTGCCGTTTTCCTAATAAAAGGATTTTTGACATTTGAACCACTAACATTAAAGTTCGAAAAAAAGACTGAAATAACAGTTTTCTTTAAAATTTTATTAGGTAACTTAAACAATTAATAATCCGTGTTTCTACCGCGAACACTAACACAAGAACATCGGTTTGGCATACTCAAAATGAGTTCATCCAAATCACGCTGTGGAATGGCCGCCCATGTTCGTTGCAACAACAAAAAAAGGTCTTCTTGCGACTGGATACCCTCCATATTCGGCAGAGCTCTTCTCTGTAGCATATCCCATGCATGCTCAATCGGGTTCAAGTCTGGCGACTGAGCAGGCCAGGGCCAAAGCCACATCTCAATCTCAAGAAATCCGCATAAAAATGCTTGATCCCTAGACATTTTTGATGTGTGTAGTTTTTCAATTTGGTTGTGGGTGTTTGGATATTAATTGTGTCAGTTAATCTATTGAGGAGTGTTGATCCTTACTTCGCCTTTGTACCGTGTTATCTAATGCTCATAAATAAGGTTAATGTGTAGTTATATTCGTATATTACTGTAAGGTAATCTGTTGATCATTAGTTGAGCCATTCTTATTCGAACGTCGATGTCCTGATTTAGTTGAACTATGTTGATATAAACTCAATGCAAAAACTGATTAAAATTGAATACCTGTAAATTGTTAGTAATAACATTGAGATTTGACATAGACAATAAAATTCATTGAAGTAGTCGCGATAAGGAAATAATCACAAATTTTAACAAAAAAAAACCGACTTCAATCTGGACCAAATTTAAATGGGACCATACGGAATTGAGAACCTCCTCCTTTTTTTGAAGTCGGTTAGAAAAAATTAATCATTGTATCCAATGGAACAATACACATATTAATTATATTTTATAGATTCAGTATCTATTACAGTATAGTACAGGCTATAATCATTTATACACCATGCAGTCTACTATTCCGTTACTGAGTGACTGACAGACAACGCACAGCCGAAACTACTGGACGAAGGAATCTGAAAAGCGAAGTCTGGGCCTGGAGAGGTCTATGTCCAACAGTGGACTGAATAGGCTGATGATATTGATGATGAACTCAGAGCATTAGCTATTATTTTATACAATAGCATATGTAAGAAGAAGCAGAGTTAACGTCGAGATAACAATGTTGATACAATTACGTACAAGGGACTGACTATTTCTCGATCAAAGCGGTTCTATTAGCTCCCTTCTACTTTGGTAGATTGCGCTACGGGTATATTGAGGTACCCAGTTCGAGAAGCACCCCTGCTAATTGATCAATAATGTCACTAATTGGTCCAAATTTTATAAGACATTTATCTTCAGTACTGCTGTACATAAAGCCTTAATGCAAATGCATTATTATAATTAAAAGATTAGAACATCAGGAACGATAACATAAATATAATCGCATATATAAATTTGGAAGATTTGAATTTTCTGGTTTAGCTTCATTATCGTTTCGACTCTACATTTAGAATACTAATTACCAAAAGCATTAGGTACTGTTAAGTACCCAAACCCAATTCCTTCCGACATTCAAACTCAAAACTAATAAAAAAAGTATTTAAGTTAAGAGTTCAGCTAGCAAAATTTTACTTAAAGAAAACTGTACTATTTCTGCTTTAACAGTCCTAGTGTAAATCTTAAAGTTGTATAGAAATAAGAACATTAAGTTTCAAACTGCAAGTCTGGAATCGAACAAATACATTTTGTAGCGTTCTACACTCAGCTTATTCTACGTAGCGACGTGACCAGTTGTTGAAACCTTTCTGAAATAAATCAATGGTAAAAATGCATGTAATGTATCTTAATGTTGTTGTAATCCATAACTATGGTTACTATAAATACTACAAGTACCTTGACGCCTTAAGGATTATAAATAATAGATCTGCATTTAAGATTTTGAAAAAAGCATATTTTCTCAAAAACCTGGCCTTTATCTAAGTCTACAATAGCGTGACCCAATGAAAAACTAATTAGATGTCTTACAGAAGCTTTGTACTTTTCTGGAATAAAAATTATCTAGTTTCTCATAAAATCAACCTGCTCCCGCTGTTACACGTAGCGCAGCACTTTAGTACAGAAAGTTACTATGTCAAACTATTTTCATTTTTTTACTTTAAAACAATTTCAAAGTTTTGCGAGTGCACTAGATTTTTGTTGTGGTGGCAAAATTCAGGGATGAAAATTTTTCGCGAGGTGATGAAAGTTTAATATAAATATGGTTTATTAAATACTGGCTTTTGTCCGTGGCAGCCCCCGCGTTTATATCGCCTTTATCCTTCTTTATAACGTGGGAGAGCCACGCTTCGGCATGCATGGGCCGGCTCGACCGGAGTGATACCACGGACTCACAGAAAACTGGTGTGAAACAGCGCTGGGCTGTGTTTCATCGAGTGAGTGAGGATACCGGAGGCCCATACGCCAACGTCTCCCCCTTCCCTCTCCTCATCCCTCTGGTGTTGCGGGTGTCCATGGGCGGCGGTAATCGCTTACCATCAGGCGATACGTCTGCGTTTTGCCCCTTTTTATTAAATAAAAAAAAGAATCAAAGTATATCCATGCCAAATTTTATTGAAATCGGTGCAGCAATTTAGCTTTGAAATGTAACAGACTTTAAAATATTAGTATGAATTGGCCGGGAACTCAATAGTCTCTAATTGCGTTTAGCAGGGACCTAAACTAGTGTGCTCTTTTCTTGAAGTTTTGAAGCTAATTTCGGTCTGACTATAACGCAGGCGTGATAGCTATACCAATGGTTAAAATGTTGATGATGATGCTAATACGCATATGGAAATATTCTAGGCCTCAGTCGAAAGTCTTACTGTTCTGCACCTACTATTTATGAAGTCTTTTTTGAAGAAACAAGTACATTTCACATAAAGATTTACCACAAGGTAAAATTTGGAAGGGTAAATTTTTACCATCAAAATACACTTCTACTCACCAGTTAGTTTAACAAACACGGTACAACGACGTTGAATAAAACAGTAGACCGAGCGTTAACTATGGTGTTGCTATGTTAACGCAAGAAAATTCTCCCCGTATTCGTAGGTAATCGAGTAAATTGAAATTGTAATAACTAATTTGTATTGTTTGTATCTTTCTATAATTACCCTACAAAGCAATATGTAATAAACTTATTGAATGTTTTTTTACAGGTACGTAGTCTTTGACAGCGCTTATAACGAGATGGTAGTAGATTACTAGTAAGTACTAAAATAAGATTATTGTTCACAGCTGTGGATACTTGTCTCTAAAGGGTCAGATAGGACGTAATTGTTGAACTTTCTTATAATATTTTGAAAATACAAGCCAACATACACAACACAAAACTGTATTTGTGTTTTCAAGTTGCTAGGCTGTCACTTCGAACAAGAAGTAGGTATTGTATGTATGGCATAGAAAGGCATTATTTCGGAAACGATAGAAAGACAAATTCAAATATTTCTAGAATTACTAAAAAAATTACAAAAATAACTTCATTGTTTTGCAAGATAATATATGATTATTTTTACAGCTAGTTTAATATGTATAATATAAACTAATTTTAAGATAATATAAAATATTGGTTGAATGGTAAAAAAATATGTTAACAGACCTAGCAACACAGTTGAAGGCGGTACATTCGTGCTTAGGTTGCTTTCTTTTTAAAACGGGTTGTTTTTGTACTCCCTAAGGTTGTCAGTGTTCAAAATATACGCAACCCACTCTGAATAAACATATTGCTGGACGAAATGTTGTTTCTCAGCAAACTCTGTGTTAGAATTTACATATTTTTATTTTTGCACATGTGCGTTGTTAGACTTACTTGCAGCAGGGTCAAGGAAATGTTGTTAAAATACACTAGTGAGTATTACTAGAGTGGTCGCCCAGTAGTCGAAATTCGACCATAATTCATTTATTTATCTTTCTGTTCCCATAATTTTTGTAAAAACGTTTTTTCTTTGCGTATTTGTATATACGAGTAGATATTTATTAGGGAAGCCTTAATTATGGGATTTGATAAAAGTAAAGAATATACTAGAATTTCAAATTACTTACTATTGTATTGAAAATAATATAATAAAAAGTAGATGCAACTAATTCCCTTGTATTGCCACTCTTTGAGTCTCCTTCCCCCAAAATTATAAGTTGAAGTGCCTGGCTTCCCCACGGTTTATGCAACTTTATTTTACTACATTTATTAAGAATTGCGTAAAGATAAAGTGTACTAAAGCTTCCTCAGCTTACATACATACAATGTACACACGTATGTAATGTTAATATTAAGAACAATGTACTCGTTTTGGGGGAGATAACATTTTATTATGAAGCTTGTTGGTGGAGCTTTAACGAGGTAACGTGTTTTAGCCAAAGTGTTTTCGGATTATGCTCAGGTTTAACACTCGTAATGTATGTATAGCAACGTAAATGTAAGCTGGAGCGAATCGTTTAAAGTTCGACTTCGACTATGCTTTTGTTATGAGTTCATAGATAATGTTATTAAGTTTTATTGTGGTCTTGGGTTGCCCGAACTCCGAACACTTGTGACATCTGTAGTCATCTGAACAACCGCGACGCCTTGAATAAAATTTAGGTTAACGCGTGAATGGAATAACTCAATTGTTACCACTGCTTCTAGAAGTAGTATAATCACATGTAGAAGAAACTTAACCTTGTAATAAGGACCTTAGTAATAGATGATGATAGATAGACTTTCGTTAGTCGACATTTATCAGCAATTTTTTTCTGTTTTATAAAATGATCACATATTATAAACGTTTCGGAACCGTGGCCGAAACGTAGCTAATTTAAGTAACTCGGAGGTATGTAAGTACGTAATACCTATCATAAGTGCGTTAATTTACATTAACATAATTATACATTATGTTTTCTCAGTATCCTTACAAAACAATGTTGAGCTGGGTACATCTATCTAAGATATTACCAATCCATCAAAGTATTTGTTGATTTTTCGCAAGTTGATTAATCGCATTAAGTTCGACATACTACTTCTAAATATTTTCATCCAAGAATATGTTCATACTTATGTCCTGTGAGCCTAGAGAATGTTTAGTAGAGCTCAATCATTACATTACGGATTCTAGGTACTAAGAACGATTGATTGTTACCGTCCATTGCTCTTAAATTCAAACACTCAGAAGTAATAAAAATTATATCACCTGATAATTGGGTACTACATTTCCCAAAGCTCGTGTCGAATTGATATTTTATGTGAATCTTATTTATGAGAACCAAATTGATTTGCTAATAAAAGGTTCGTATAAATCGTTAAACCGATATGGGATTCTCGCACGCTCGGTAAACATTGGTGATTCCTCTGACCCAACATTACCATTCAAATTTCCTAATTTACACTTCGTAATGGCATCCCTGGAAATTGGAGCACTTCACGAATCCTCATGCTGTAGTATGATTTTCTACAGATGGACAATAAAGAAAAAACGTGGATAAACTTCTCATCATTGAAACATGTTTGAATTTCAAAAGGCTGGAATAATTTCCAATTTAATTTAACAAGATATTTATAAAATATACCATTATAATTCCTATTAGACAGCCATACATATATTTGTTTACTCTAAAAGGATAACCAAAATTTATTATATAGGCAGTTAAAGATATAAATGCTAAGACGACCGTTTGTTAACAAACAGCGGGTAATTTATCTCAAAAACAAGCTTTTACTGGAATGCCTCAAGACGAATCAAACGAGTCCAAACTCGATGATGTTGCGACGTTTCTTTACAGAGTTCCTATGACCACCTTCCAGCTCCAGCATCAGATCAACTCAATTATAATATTGTATTGTCACGCTGTATACATATGCTTGCAAAATTTCAGCAAAATCGGTTGAAGATATCTGCTTCAAAATTGAGTTGCAAGATTCCACCTGAACATACAAGCATACATACATACATTGCAAGTTAATAAAAAGCTTGTAAAAAAGAACAATCTTACAATAAAATCCCATCCTACCTCCTTAAATATTAACCTGTGAAATCGAGAGGGAAATAAAAGAATATTAAGTGCGTTCTATTTAGGTTTCCAATGTAGGTTTACTTATTCAAAGCACTCACGTTATGTAGATTACTTTGGGAAGATCTCCCAAATTACTGCGTTGAATAATACCTTACATGGCAAATGAACAAACGGTCAGTTTAACGGATATTGTTGTCCGTATGAGCCTTTTTTATTAAATTTTAAAGTAATTTGTTATGGCAATGCATTGAAAGACTGTATTATGGTTATTCTGGAAAAATGCTCACATAAGCTTAATTCGGGATTCTAGATGGTAAATCCCCCCTTCATAAATAATGTGATTGTCTCTTCTATTTCAAGTAAATAAAAAATACTGACTTACTATGACACTGAATAATTTTAGTTTGTGTATCAGTTTTCTATAAATCTCGCAGAACCATTAGTGAACTGTTAAAGTACACAATTATACTAGTTGAAGGTGTAGGGCGCATTCCCTGCTATAGAGTATTATTCTTGGATATTAGTTTTCTAAACTATATATTATATTTTGGGGAATTAAAATGATTATATACATATATTACATACCTTAAAATTGTCTGACGTGATAGGTCGCGGTTGCCGTGCTTACAGTTTTACTGAATAAAAACAGTCCATGACCTATTTGTAAAATTGATACAAAAAATTGGTATATAGTATGAGTTATAGATATAATATAAAATAACGGGCTAAATCTCGTTACAAAGCCCAGGGCACAAAGCTACCTAATGCTTTTTTAAGCCACCAGTAACTGAATAGATATCGTTATCGTTTATAGCAAACGTTTTTAGTAGTTAAAGTCCAGTGAATCGTGAATCCCCTAAGGTGGGCGTTTTTTGTGCCATAAACTATAAATTAACTGTGCCTTTTTAAAGAAGAAATTCCGCTTTTATGTTGCTCACCCAGATTTTGTCGAATTATAAAATTTGGTGTCAGATGTTGAACGACTATGTATTGAAAAATGAACAGATTGACATATTGATGTTGTTGGAATTTATGCTACCCAATTTAAAGAAGTTAGTGACTTTAATTTCTGTGATTTTTATCCCATATCAACTGGTTTCTAGACACATATTCCTATATTTCACACTAATGTGTAACCTAACCTAACTCGCCGGGAAACATACTAGGTACATAAATAAGTACACACTAGCAGGTATAAGTAATTCATCTAAACTTATACATGTAATACTAGTTTTTGCCCTCGGTTCCGTTCGCTTGTATGTCAGTTATCGTGGTAAAATGTATCCTATGTGTGTGGCTCGCTGATATTGAAACGAAATAATTTTTAAAATCGAGTTAGTTATTTAGTCGTGAAAGCGTAACAAACAAAGTATCTTCGCATTTATAGTACTAGTCAGGACTAGTTAGGATAATGATAGGAGATGTTACCCAGAAAATTTCAACACCAAAGTATTTTTCTAATTAAGTTACAATTGTACATTAACTAATTAATATTGTTGACCAATAACTACCTCAATCTGTAGTTTGGTATTCCTCTAGAGTTTCGTTTTCTCATTATTGTTATCTACAGTGGAATAATTAAAGTTAGCTAAAAAACTGCATTAGCGAGCTGTTATTGGATATTTTCCTGCCTGAGAATACAAATGAACAAATATTGCTATTTAATATACGTTGAGTACTCAAGAAGCATATTTAGAGATGGATAAAGTACTAGTAATGTTACGCGAAAAAGTGATTTTAAACTTTATAAGCTTTAAAATAAGTTCAATCTTAGCCTAAAGTCAAAATTGTAGATTTTTATCTTTTTTGTTACAAAAAAAGTCCATAAAACTCGATGAAAGCGACTCTTCTATCATCTGCGAAATGAATTATATTTCTTAACTTCCTCTGTACTTTAACTAAGTTCAGCGAAGAAGTCGTTTCATCAAAGTATTCGTTTTGGCCCTGGGAGTTATTTATTTAAAATTTATATTCTTTCTCTGTTAGTATTTATATTGTATTATTTTGAAATTACTTTTGAGTTGATTAATGACATTTAATTTTTATAAAAATTGTTAAACAAAAATACTTTGGCCTCTGCCTTGAATTTTTTTTTTAAAAGACTACTCCCGCTCTAGGAATAAATCCTGTGTCGCGGGGGACTTTACAAACATACATGAAACGGACACAAATAACACCCAGACTCAGAACAACAATTTGTGGATCACACAAAGTGTTGTTCTACGTGGGATTTAAACCCACGACACTTGCCGAAGTAGGAAATGGCGTGGTGACCGTTAAACCACTAGGCCAATCGTGCAGTCGTGTAATTATTCGACTACTAGCTGTTGCCCGCGGCTCCGCCCGCGTGTATGTCAGTTATCGCGGCAAATAGTAGCCTATGTGTTATTCTGATGTAAAAGCTATATTATTGTAAAGTTTCATCCAAATCCATCCAGTAATTTTTGCGTGAAGAAGTAACAAACATACACACAAACTTTCGCATTTATAAATTAGTGTGATTAGTGTGATTCATTCCCGCACGCACATATTCTAAATGGAATACTAGAAGTGTAACTGGAGATTTATATGCGATAATTTATTTAAAAGGTACAATACCTTTTACCAATAAGGTACCTACATTACCTTGTAAATATATTATCTCGAATAAGTCCCGAGTTGCACATTTATTATGTATAAAAGTAGCAAAAGTATTCTGTTCGTATTAACACAAGCAACAAGCATTAATAATATCAACGATATTACAAGCTATTCTTATTTTCGGGTTATGAAAGCGATTTATCTGTCCCAGATTATTATATTACCAATCATCATGTTTAACATTATCTGACATAATTGATTACCACTCCGACCGACATTATGAATCAATAAATTCGAAGAACAACGTTACATTCGAGTTCAACGAGCGAAAGTATTGGCCACAGATTACTCCGGTTCAACCGGTACAGGTTCGGTTAAGAAATACAAACTTTGTTAATATAAAGTTCATTTTCGATATATTGACAACTGACACAGTAAACTTAAAGCTATAAATATGGCGACACCTTGTTGTAATACTATAAATTTTGTAAAATATCTGGGGTAAAATGGCATATAATTTTTCTTAATGTTTATATAGTATTATTGGGGTCGATATGATATATTATATAGAATACGCAATACCTCGTGCCTTTTATTGTTACGACATAAACAATTTTCTCTTTTTTTTTGCTATTTTGAACAGACATTACTACTTGTAGAATCATCTGATTTCAATTTTGCTTCAGAAAGGCAGTTTTGAAATATTAACCTAATTTTTTTAAACCTCCGTTGATCCGTTCTAATTTTTATTGACAATATTAACTCTTTGATTACCACCACAAATATTTTATTAGACGACGAAGTAGATTCAGACCCTAATAGTCAGATAAGTTGAATCTAAAATTTATGGTTTGTTATGTAATGGAAAATCTATGAAATCTTGTAGTCATCCAATCATTTTGTCATCATATTCAAATTACAAATTTTAACAAAAAAAAAACCGACTTCAAGAACTGTATCAAATTGAAATGGGAGCACACGAGAAGCACTAGCTTTCTGATAAAAAAAGAATCATCAAGGGCGGTTACCTATTTTAAAGTTATGAGGTAACAAACATAAAAAAATACAGCTGAATCGATAACCTTCTCCTTTTTTGAAGTCGGTTAATACAATCCAGATCAAATGTAGTGCAAGACAGGCCAATCATTTCCCCGAGGCAAATCGTAATTCATCGCCGTAATCGTAATTTTTAGGGTTCCGTGCCAAAGGAAGGAACCCCTTATAGATTCGTCATGTCTGTCTGTCTGTCTGTCTGTCTTCCGAAACTAAAAGACCTATAATGTTGAAACTTGGTAAGTAGATGTATTCTGTGAACCGCATTAAGATTTTCACACAAAAATAAGAAAAAAACAATAAATTTTGGGGGTATCCCCAACAAATCCCCATAAATAGAACTGAAACTCAAAAATTTTTTTTTCCTCAAACCCATGCGTGTGGGGTTTGCGTTATGGATAGGTCTTCAAAAATGATATTGAGGTTTCTAACATCATTTTTTTCTAAACTGAATAGATTGCGCGAGAGACACTTCCCAAGTGGTAAAATGTGTGTCCCCCCCCCCCTGTAACTTCTAAAATAAGAGCATGATAAATCTAAAAAAAATATATGATGTACATTACCATGCAAACTTCCACTTAAAATTGGTTTGAACGAAATCTAGTAAGTAGTTTTTTTTTAATACGTCATAAATCGTAAACTGCAATTTACCTTTGATTCAATCAAAACAAATATAAAAAAAAATGTTACTTGCTGCTGCGGAACCCTTCATGGGCGAGTCCGACTCGCACTTGGCCGCTTTTTTGGACAATTATCATTTGTTTAATCAGTGTAATTTGAAACATTTGCAAAAACTTTTAACTGGTTTCTTTTAATGATCACTCGCCTGTCCGACACCTACTCTCCTTGAAAAAGTAATTATAGTTTATAACCGAGTAACAGTTCCTTTTAAAAACACAATTAACTTGTAACTAATGAAACTGTTTCAGTGAGTTTAACATTATATTTACTGATGAAAAGATAAAATTACTAAAAGATCGAAAGTCGTTTATTCGTTTAGTAACATTTAAAGCTCAATTTCAATACCAAACTTATCATAAGTTTAGCAACGCCAATAAAACCCGATTTGGCGAACAAAATACTTGCCCTAGTAGTTGTTAGTAATGTAACAGTTTACTAAGAGATTTTTATGGAAAACTTTCCAATGTAGTCATATTTGTTTTCCAATAAAATCTATAGGTACTTTACTTAATAATATTATAAAGAGGTTTTCTAACTTTGTTTGTATAGTTGTAGGGGGTAATCTTCGAAAGTACTGATCCGATCCTGAAAATTATCACTAACAGAAAGCGACATTATTCAGGAGTGACATAGGCCGTATTTATTATGATTGAACAAAAAATTCAATTAATAATCACAAATTTTAACAAAAAACAACCGACTTCGATCTGGACCAAATATAGGTAAATGGGACCACACGGGAAGCACCAGCTTTCAAATAAAAAAAGAATCATCAAAATCGTTTAACCCAGTCGAAAGTTATGAGGTAACAAACAAACAAACAAACAAACAAACACAAAATACAGTTGAATTGAGAACCTCCTCCTTTTTTTGAAGTCGTTTAAAAATAATTGTATTTGTAAATCCAGTCGAAGAAAAGCGAGCGGTTAACGCCCAACGAAGTGGGTACAGGTCGGTTAGTATTGTATATTTTCAGTAGGCACATTAACAAAGCAGTTTAGATAGCTTTATGTTTCACAACTAACGTGTTTCCCAGCACTTAATAATTTACACTAGCTACAGTACAAGGCGAAACTACCCAAATGCTGCAGCACGAAGTTAGATACTTTAACTGATCTCTGTTTAGGTACCTATCATGTTCAACAATAATTGTGTTCTATGTAGGCGAGAATTGGAAGAATAAGTTCGAATATCCTTCTACTAATAGAAACGGCTACTTCACAAACACCAAACCCGTTTTAAGATCTGTCCGTTGGGAGCGATGATAGTGGTCATACCATTTCCTAGGCTATTTTACCTGGCTGGTTACCTACATAAAAATATTGGATTGTTCGGTTTTATTCATTTTTTTAACAATTTTAGTTCATTTAGTGGTTTTATATTAAATTACGAACTTTATATCGGTGTTCTATATTCAGAGCATGCCGTGTTCATTAAAAGTAATAAAAGCGGAATAAAACTTTTAAAAAATAATGCGAAACGAATGCATACGTACACCTCAAAGGGAGCTGCTTGGGTAAAGTTGAAAGAAAATAGAAATGTTAACTCTTTTCTATTAAAACTTTTGAAATGAGTTGTATTGCTTCCTACCGTTGTAAGTTACTTTTATAATATTTACTCTGTAATAGAAGACATCAAACATATTTAGCATTATGTAAGTTAGGTAGCAGTACTCATATTTGTATGTCTTTGTAACATTTTACATTATTGTCTTTAACTGTTTACTGCATGATTCTGCTAAGAAAAGTAGTTGCAACAATACGAAAACACAAATTAAACTCATGCCACTCACTGTTACTCAATCTATGTTTGTAGTAAATAATTATTTTGCTAATTTAATTTAAACCTATATATAAATATTTGTTTAATAAGAATTTGTCTTGCTAGTCCCCAACCCGCATTCGGCCAGCGTGGGGACGTATTTTTTTTATTTTTTTTTATGTTTGGCCCGCCAAAATGACTCTACTCTACCTGATGGAAAGCATAAGCAGAATCCAAGAGTGGTGGTCACCATGCTCACTGCGAATGCAGACAATGCAGCATGGCGACCCACACTATGGCGGCCTAGTGATGCAACTGCATATTTTAGTCTAGTCAACAAGTATTTAACTTGTTGACTAGACTAATTGGGCCTCCGGTCTCGCACTCACCAACGAAACACGACAGCACGATCGCTGACATTTTACGTTGATTTTCTGTGCGAGGGTAGTACCGCCCCGGTCGAGCCGGCCCGTTCGTGCTGAAATCAGCGTGGCTCTACTACCTTCAGGGTATGGCCTTAACCCTCTCCTGAGAGGAGACCCGAGCCCAGCAGTGGGACGTTATGGGTTGTTGATGACTAAGAATTTGATGAAGTTACTGCTGGCATGTGAGACAATAATAACTCATGCTTCTAACTGATAGTTTATATTTGAAACTTTATGATTTCTGATAGAATTCTTTTTAGTCAAAAAAAGCTAGTTGGCATAAAAATCCAACACCAACGCTAGTTGTAGCGTTGAAGACATTAAAGGTGTTGACCTACCGACATCTACATTCGGTGTGGTCCTCACAAATATTCTTATGGAAGAAAAGCAATGCTGATAATAAATGAATAAACTTGATTGAACTTACGTTGAAATTGATTTATGAACAAAAAGTTCTCGTGTCACGCCCCGTTAATTTAGCTATGTTGTTTTTATATAAACCGTAGCTCGGTTTTATCTGTTCAAAGTTCATTTAACTCGAGAAACTTTGACGTCTGATTAATAATGAAGTGGTGTCAAATTAATGACGAAGACTCGTTTTATTTCGCAATTATTCAACGAGAAAGCTATGTAGATAAATAACAGGATGTCTACCTGTGAGCAATTACCATTCCGTTCTTAATTTTTTTTCGATAAAGAAGTGTTTAAGTCGTACATTTATCATCTACTCTTTCACTTGTTATGAGTATGCTAACCCACGTGGAGGTGAAACTCAAATGTCCCTGATGAAAAAATGAAAGGAAATAATATTTACTTTTTAAGATTAATTAAAATCTTTCAGTAAGTGGAAAAAACCATACCAGATGCCAGATGTGGTGACAGTAGTATATTTTCCTCCGACACAACATTTCTCCCTCAGTTCTGGTGAGGAAATGACCAGCGGAGACTTTCACATGAAACAAAACAAAGTGTATGTTTACTCCATTTCCCATGTCTGGTCTAAACATCATGCTCGTGAACGCGTGAACGTTACTTGCATTGACTAATTGGCATATTTATATTATTATCGGTGTGGCGATGACGTTTTGATTGCAACTTATTCATATATCGTCGGGACTCTTTTTCTGTATTGTAAAGACAATGTTTCTATCACACGGTAAGAGTAAAAAATGTAAGTAAGTAAATAAAAATGCATCGGTATTCTAAAATTCGATTTCGAATTATCAAAGATTAACGAGCTTACACATTCTGGAATGGTATTATTCTGAGATACCTACCTTGCTAACGTTCAAAGTGCAGGAGCAAATACATTTGTTATACATGAAAATACGGGAAAATATTTTTCTTACATCAAAATTCCATTAAAAGTTCGTTCCATTTTACGCATGCACGTATGTAGTAACTCAAAGGATACGGGAACGCAAAGCTGTGTTAACGGTAATTAGTCACGCGCAACGCATTTTAAAACATAAATTGACTTTTATTTACGTTTAATTATTTTCTTTTTAAATAAATAGACATTAATAGGTTAATAGATGTTCATAAATTTAAAACACATTTCACGGTTTCTTACAGTTGATTAGAAATAGGTGGGCATGTAATGTAAACCGTTTAGAAGTGGGCGTTGTTTTCTTCACTACGCCTAGTTACTATTTGTTGGCGTAAAATAACCTTGTTAACCGACTTCAAAAAAGGTGTGGTTATCAGTTCGAGTGTTTTTTTTATGTTTGTTACCTCATAACTTTCGACTGGGTGAACCGATTTTAATGTTTTTTTTTTTATTTGAAAGCTGGTGCTTCCCGTGTGTCCTATTTCAATTTGGTCCAGATTGAAGTCGGTTTTTTTGTAAAAAATTGTTATTATATTTATTTAAGAATAATATTTGGAAATTATCTTGAATGTGAAAATGAAATTATAAAACATTTTATCTATTCCTTGCATTGTGCCCTTTCAACTTACTCCCAATTTTCCCGTCTTCAATTCACAACGTGCTCAGTTTGTGGCAATGTTTTTGTCGTCAAATTATACCTAATTTAAATTATAATATGCAAAATGCTTAATAATACTACGCGCATACGTGCTTAAACTTTGTTGCGCATCTGCTGGTGAGTACGGTCAACTAAGCTTTACACATTAGCGTCTCGATTTCGAATTTGTGCAAGTATTTAGGGGTACTGATAAAAAAGTATTAACAATGTTTTTCAAAAGTTTTTTTATGTATTGTGTTAAAGTTCAATCATGGTTTCGCTAACACTTATAACAGCTGACATGGTTGCGACTCAGCACGACTCGATCAGTAGGTAACATTTGTCATCAGAATGGATACTGGTGGCTACTTTCACGATCCCAACAACAGGTTATACTTGTTGATTACGTAAGTAAGAACCTAGTCCCATTTTATGGTAAAATCAAAAGTAAGTACATTTTAATGTAATTTTTATTCATTGATTGATCACTAATTTTAATAAAACTTTCACAGCTACTGGTATTAATAAACTGGTCAATGCTTATATTTTAACTAGCTGACGTGCCCACGCATCATCGTTTGCGTCTCCTATTGCCCGTAGCGTGATGATATATAGCCTATAGCCTTCCTCGATAAATGTACTATCCAACACTGAAATAATTTTTCAAATTGGACCAGCGGTTCCTGAGATTAGTGCGTTCAAACAAACAAACTCTTCAGCTTTACATAATAGTATAGATTATATCTATAGGTAGTTTTCAGATGCACAATTCTGTTCTCTGCAGCTTTCATAGTTTCCGTGCACTTTTTTGTTACTTTTATTGTGTAACGAGGATTTTTTGACGTACAAATAGAACAATTTACGTAAGTTATTTGCACAAATAGTACACTAATGAACCTTGAAGTGAAGCTTATTGCTCCGTGGCTACTAAACAGATCCCCTAGTTTTGTATTTATACTTCTAAAGACGTTCGAACAAGAGCGTTGTTCGGTTCATTCAATGCGGTGAGTTCGTAGATCGTACACTGGGAAGGGAAATATGAGACTTAATTTGAGATATGAAACTTGATTTAACTTCTGGCCGTTTGTTTAAATATGCAATTTTGTTACCCGATGGGATATAGTTGAAGGGCCGGTACCACTTTGAGTTCACAAATTAACTTATGTAATAACGACCTAATTTTTTTTGTGTTAGTCGTTGAAGTTTTTGATGATCTTTAGTTTAACTATAATATTATATTAGATTTTGAGCTTTTGGTTTTAGAGCTTCACTCGTATTCGTGACAAGACATTCATGTAGTTTTAATTCAGGTATAGTCCATACGATTAGATACGGTCACCTTGATCGCGCCGCCGTAGCACGTACGGCAAGCTGCCTCAAAATCAAAGGGCCCGCCTGCGGCGTACACCCACAAGCAAGCTAGATTTGTCAGTTTACGCCTTTGTATGAATTAATATACACACATCAAAAGTGTCTAGGGATCAAGCATTTTTATGCGGATTTCTTGAGATTGAGATGTGGCTTTGGCCCTGGCCTGCTCAGTCGCCAGACTTGAACCCGATTGAGCATGCATGGGATATGCTACAGAGAAGAGCTCTGCCGAATATGGAGGGTATCCAGTCGCAAGAAGACCTTTTTTTGTTGTTGCAACGAACATGGGCGGCCATTCCACAGCGTGTTTGGATGAACTCATTTTGAGTATGCCAAACCGATGTTCTTGTGTTGTTAGTGTTCGCGGTAGAAACACGGATTATTAATTGTTTAAGTTACCTAATAAAATTTTAAAGAAAACTGTTATTTCAGTCTTTTTTTCGAACTTTAATGTTAGTGGTTCAAATGTCAAAAATCCCTTTATTAGGAAAATGGCAAATTTCTTTATTAATGCAAAGGTGACTTGGTTTATCGTTACTGTGACAAACGAAAACACTTTATTTGATGAATCCTTAAAGAAAATTTTAATTAATATCAATCAGGAGAAAAGTTATTGCAAAAATATATGTTGATCCCTAGACACATATGTTGATCCCTAGACACTTTTGATGTGTGTATTTGATCAGTCCTCTTGCCAAGGCAGTGATCACCTTGTGAAGTTTATAATACCCACGGGCCCATAGATGGATATACAATCACTACTAATACCACTGGCAAGAAGAATGACCCACGGCCTGTGTCACCGTGTTCTTAATCTAAATTAAATTCATCTAAAGTTCAGTTAAAGTAACTTTATTCCGTGCATATTGTACTTCTTTCTATGCCTGTAGCCTGTGGGCTCATTTTAAGTTAAAGGCATATAGCGCCCTTCGAGTCCAGTATAACAACGCGTTTAGGGTGCTGATGGGGTTGCCACGATTCTGTAGTGCTTGAGGGATGTTTGCTGAAGCCCGCGTTGACTGTTTCTATACTATAATGCGTAAAAGATGCGCATCCCTGGTACGCAGGGTGCGGGGCGGCACCAACAGCATCCTAAAGATGATCTCTAGCCGACTGGACTGCGCAATTGTAAATCGGTGCTGCAGACTCTCTGCTGGAACTGCAGCGTAATTGTGTAATTTTTTAAATATATTTTACTAACATAGATATAAGTTAAATTGTTACTAACACAATGAGTTTTATTACGCGAATAAATGAAATTATTATTATTATTATTATAAAGCACTTACTGGAGTGTGTGTCTTCTATGTTCTCGGCGTCCAAGAGCTCTTGGGTAGAATCTTCTCTGCTCTGCGTCTTCACACAAACATTGCTTCCAGGTGCTGGTTATTTCTCAAGGTATCAGAATTAATCTCAATAATCAACTTTTCACAGATATTCGAATTACAATACACTCGTTTTAGTTCTCGCGGGACGCGCCTATCACGTATTACAATTCTCGCGAGTCTAATCACAATTAACGGCAGACTGTTCACCAGCCTAGCCTGACCGATCACCTTCTCAACAATTTTCGATATTAATCTCGTCTCACGCTGGGCGGCGAGCCCACAAGTACCCTAGCTCAACAAACCTCACGGTGTTATCAATCTCACGCGGAAACTATACGAGTACTACAAAATTAACAATCAAATTACGGCACCGGCCATTTCAACACGCGTCTTTTTAGTTCTTTCTTACATATTTTTCCTCAAACGTCAAACGTCAACACGAACCAGAGACAATCAAAATGTTGCCAGTACAATGACGTTCGAAATCCAACAATATTCGTATTTCAAAACAATAACCACAATCGCGTGCGGGTGCTCCGACACTATCTAAACGAATGGACTATAATTCCGATACTTTATTTTATGAAATGTATATTAATGTATTTGCCGTGCCTTTGACAACGATTGCGCTAAATTAGATATTTATAATGATTGGTGGAGTAAAGGAAATCCTAAATAACGAAGTAATAAACAAACAAAATCACTATTGCTTTTCTTATATTATGTAGTTAAGAATAATAAAATATGTAATCGAACGTCTAAAATTAGTTCGTATTTTATTAAGTTTTACTTATCTGCTTCTATTTAATTTACGATGCATACCAGGATAAAATAATGCATACGTTACAAATACTTGTTGAAATATATTATTAGCTTACCCTTCCGTATACAAAGGCCATGTGCTACTAAAAATTCTAGAAGACACATGGCTCAAAACAACAAAACACTTCTTTTTTGCGTCCCAATTGCACACCCGCTCTTGCAATATACATGGTGTTGTAATATATCGTCGTGCCCTACGATCTACGCTCTCCGGCCTACTAATTCATTCATGGCTCCCCGCGTTTATGAATGGAGAATGGGTAAAGTTGGCGTTTTCCCACGTTAGCGCAAGTTTTATGGGAAATGGCTTTCCTCGCGGGTGACGTCGCCCAATGTAGAATTTCAGCGTTTCGTGATTTCAGCATTCGGAGAACTGTTTGCGGTGAACTTTTGAGTACTTTTTACGTAACGTTGTGAGACATTTCTGATAAATACAAGTCTGTTTTATTTTTGAATTTTTAGCGCAACATATGTGTAACATTACCCGTCCGGTAATGGACTGTTACCGGCTTTTGTTGATAAGTAACATTAAGGACACGCTAAGGACAATTTTAGTAGTAAGTGTAAAATAATATAAAAATAACTGTATGTGATATAAGAACAACTTAAGGAAATTTTCATTTGCTTGCAGTCAAGTTGTCACAAGAGCTTACTTGAAGTGCTCCTTAACGACTTAATGAGTCTACAGCATTATCAGCTATGTGAAGGTAGTTAGTAGCACAAAAAAAACAGTGTGAAGTTACTGAAAAAATATTTAATCGAAAAAGAACATTATTTTCAGCCCGTGAACATTAGAAATAAGAGAAAAATTATATACATTTCGTGAATGGAGTTAACTGCTGGAACTAATAGCATTTACCAGTTTGTACCTACTCCTTGTGTGCCTTTAAAATTTCGGATATAGAAAAGTTATTGCCAGTGTTCTATATTAACTTGGTACTGGCTTGATTTTTATACCTGATAATTATTGTCGGTGAATTAACCAAATGTGACCGATGTCTAGCCTTTTTATTTCTAAACACATCAGATTTTAGATTTTATGAACATTCATTCGGATAATGATGACAAAAACCTTCCCTCTTTTTTTTTAGAAATGGCAACTCCCGCATTGGTAAAATACATCCTGTGTCGCGGAGGACTTTACAAAAAAGGGAGAGATTATATTAGATCACCAGCACACTAGAATATTGAAGGTTTTCACACCAACTCTCCAATACAACCAAGCGAATACCACAGACCTCACACGATTCGTCTTATCAACCGAAGACAATCATTCACCAAATGCGTCACCATATACAAAATTCGTAACTAAACTAATTTGTTAATAATTAGAAACTGGCTAAAGCTGTTATTTTACAGTCATCAAAATGTTTTAATTAGGGGTTCTTGAGTTATTATTATAGATAGTTAGGAGGAAGTTGCATTTCATAATTGAACTAGCTGTTGAACGAGACTGTACGTGACAAATTAAGGGGAGAAATATCGTATCTAAAATTTTTATTACCTTTCATAAAAACAGATCATATAAACATTTGGTCCGAACCATATGTTTGTATGATCTGCAAATATTTGTTCCGGAGTTTGGGTGTTTTCTATGTATAATAAATAATATGTATTTACAAAAAAAAAGTATAAATGTATTTATATCAGTTGTCTAGTACCCATAACACAAGCTCCGCTTAGCTTGGGACTAGATGGCGTTGTGTGCATGATGTCCGAAATATTTTTTTATTATTTATTATTCGAATATTAAATTAGTTTGAAGAATTTTTCTTATTTACTATTCCACAGTTCTTATTTTAGTAAGTAAGGATGAAATGACGATAAGACAATACACAGTGATACCTATCATAGTGACTATGGTGTCATTAGACTAAAGATCACACTTGAACGTACTAATTAGGGAAAGCGTGGCAACGTTCTAACGTTACTTAGTAACTCTACGGCTTTGAGAGTAGAGTGAAAATGAGAAATACTTACTAAGACCGCCAGAATCGATCATAACGATACGTTTAAAGCTTTTGTGAGTTTAAAACCACATCACAAACACTACCTACTCACGTAGGTAAATGAGTTAATCAATAGCTATCTATTCTTGTATGTCATTGATATACATACATACATAGAGTTGACAAAAACGTATTGATTTTGCCACGTTTGCCATACATGCCCACTATAATTTTAGAGCAAATTAAGGGGCGCGTCCCTAAAAACGCGCGAAAAGGCACTTGCAGTTTTGCAAAACACAAACAACTCAGTTCATATTTGACACTAAAAAAAAAAATCTCAGTAGTTTAATAAATCAGTCTACCAATCTACCGAGTGACATTTATAAAATAATTCTTTATTTTTGTGAAAAAAAGCCTTAACAAAGATCAAAATCATCAAAATCGACCTTTTTAATTAGCACACTCTGTCCTATTTCGTGCTCTATTTTAAATGTTTTTTTCTTATTTCGCGAGAAAAAAGTATGGAGAAAAGATTTACCGTTTTAGTTTTTTATTAATTCTCACCAAAAAGCCATAATCTAAGGCTAAACATCATTCATTTTTAGCGACAAAAGTTCCATACATTTTAGTACGTAGATATCGTCTCCCGTAAATTGCAATAAATAAGTTTTATCGCGCTCAAAAAATTCAGTGCCCGCCGAATATTCAAGGTGACACCACGTCCGTTTGTAGTTCGCACTGAGCTCCCTAATACGTAAATGACAAGTTTTAGGGTGGGTTGCCAGTGAGTGTCGAATTGTAACTGTTAATTTGTATTCTTGAATTTAATTTAATTTTTTTAAAGAATAATTTCAAAGAAAAATATTAGTATTTTTTATTAACACAGAACTTATTTTTATGTTTTTTTTTAACTTGCTATGTATGTATATATCTGACTATATTTGTTAAGACGGAATCTTGCAACTCAATTTTGCAGACATCTTCAACCGATTGTGTTGAATTTTTGTAGGCATATGTATATAGCGTGACAATGCTATATTATGATGACATGGAGCTGATCTGATGTTAAAGCTGGAAGGTGGTCATAGGAACTTTGTAACGACGGAACCTATCGAGTTTGGAGTCGTTTGATTTGTCTTGACGAGTACTTTGAATACACTTTGACAGACCGAGACACTTTGAGAAATTGTTTTTAAAAAAGTAAAAAAAAATTTTTTTAATGATTTCTGTTAGAATTGAATAACTACTACTGAAATAATGAAAGACCTTAAAATTACAGTTTTATTTTTGACTGCATGGTTGGTCTAGTGGTTTAAGCGGTTGCCTCGCCGCTTCCTACTGTATCAGGTGTTGTGGGTTCAAATCCCACATGGGACAACACTGTGTGATCCACGAATTGTTGTTCTGAGTCTGGGTGTCCATTGTGTCCGTTTCATGTATGTTTGTAAAGTCCCCCGCGACACAGGATTTATTGGATATATACGGAAGTTGTCTTTTTTGAAAAAAAAAACTAGCTGAGCCCCACGGTCTTGCCCGCGATACTACACCAACTACTACCTATCAGTAAAAATCCCGTCAAAATCGCTCCAGCCGTTCCAGAGATTAGCCGGCACAAACAAACAGACAGACAGACAAAAATTGTAAAAAAGGGACCCATCTATACTTAACGTAATTCGAATTTATTCAATTGGTGAATTGTAAAACAATAGATGCCCTATCCCTTACATTATCTGATATCTGTTATCTATATATATAAATAAAAGAGGAAGGTGACTGACTGACTGACTGACATACCCAGAGATCAACGCACAGCCCAAACCGCTGAAGTTAGAATCCTGAAATTTTGCGTGTAGGTTCTTTATATAACATAAGTGAGCACTAAGAAAGGAATTTTTGAAATTCTACCCCTAAGGGGGTAAATCAGGGGATGAAAATCTGTGTGGGCGAAGCCCCGTGTAAAAGCTAGTATTATATATTTAAGGAAGTTTCCATTTCAAAGTTTTACACTCTTAATATTCACAAAACAAAAAGTGTTCTGTGTTAATATTAATTTTAAGAAAAATAGTTTGTTTTTTAACTGTCTTAAAAAAAGAAGGAGTTTATAAATTAACTGTATTTTTTTATTTTTTTACCCGACCACGGCAAAGCCAAAGGAGGGTTATGATTTTAAAAGGTTATGTATGTATGTTCATCTGTTCCCTCATAGCTCCTTAACTACTAATTAGAACTGGATAAATGAGGTATTGTTAGAAGTGTCTTGATCGTCCGCTGCTTATAGGCTATATGACGCGTCACTCAATTTAATGTGGCGCCCTCTAGCCGACATAAAGTACTGTATTAAAAAATGAATTTGACATAAACATGCCGTGTTTGGTATCATCGGAAAGGGTGTTACTTGTACATTTCAAATATATATAGGTATTATTGGCATTTGCTGGTGACTTTGTTCGTATCTATTCAATTTTTTTTTATATTTCTACGTTAGGTATTTAAAATATACTTTGCATATAAATTATTATTATCACTACACCAAAACATTTTAAATAAAAAAAGTAAAAACTTAAATTAAAATAAAAACGTACCTTAACTCTTAAAAACACGTGACTACGGCTTTTCAAAACTTGTTTCATACTTTTTCAGCGTCGTTTTTTGACAAAAAGTGAAAAAAGTACGTAAGTAATCTATGTAGTAAAATTTAGTCAATATGAGCAATAAAAGCGATCAAAAATTATATTTTTAAGAAACATTATGTTCCATTAATATAACATATATCATATATATTTTATTTCATAACATAGCATTAAAATCCGTTGATTACTGTAAAAGATCTAAGCTGACAGATAGCGCGAGCGACTTAATTTTATACTGTGTAAAAATATATTATCTGTCCATGAAATGAATTAAAAATGAATAGCTACACTTGAACCCCATTCTCGGCCGTTGACGAGTTACTTATAGTCCGCGGGCTTTCCGATATGACAAAGATACATTGCGTGCTTTGTAGGACATTCTAAACATTCTTCAAAGGCGAACAGTTAATGAATATGTAACTAGAAGAAAAAACCGAAAGTAAATTTATTAGTTGCCAGGGTTAGTATGCAACAGTGCCCGATGCGTTTGTGTGCATGTAAAATATGAATGTGGGTGTTCAATCACAAATTCCCACGCTCAGGGACTACAGTCTTAAGTAACACTTTGACATAATAAACTGGCACATAAGCATATATCGAGAGAGTAAAGTAAGTAAATGGGAATAATAAGCAAAAAATGGCAATAAAAGGGAAGGTTGGAGTATATTACATAGCACAAAAATATCGCTTACACAGTTGTATTGGGGAGTTTAAACTATAAGCTGGAACCGTAAGGATCTGTAACTGGTATCCAATCATTACATTTGCAATGTGACCGAATAGGGTACTGGCTGTTTCCGGAACGACAGAGCTCTCTACATCTTCATTGTTTTTAGAAGTTACTACAATGGTAACTAAAACTTCTTTAAAGCTTATCACCAACAAGTGGTATAACCTTACCGTTATGATGCTACAGTTCTAAAACATTTATTGCGGTTTGTGGTCGAAAGGATGTAATATGACCATAATTGTCAATTACAATTAAAGTTTCGTCGTGAGATGTATCACATAACAAAATTAATTACACATGAATATACGGACGACATAATCTAAACTGGAGTTTAAGTTCATTTGGCAGAGTTAAGCGTTGCTCTAAATTTGCGTTAGTCGGTGGTTTCATAACGTGTCGGCAAGTGAGATACTGAATTCCGTAAGGGTCATGTTACTGGTATGTCGTGGACGATTTAAATATCGGATTTGTTTGAACCACTTTCATTTTATATTGACACCGAATTGCTGATAGCTGACTTTCTCATTTTTAGACTAGAAGTTTACGAGGATAAATATGTATGTACTTTCACGGTAGCAATGTTTGTTTTAATATACAAATATAAAGTTAATTCAAAAAACTATAGCCTCAACAAACGAGATATATCGAAATCAAAATGCCTTGTATGATATTTAAAAAAAAAAAATCTTATAAATAGTTTAAGATGTTTATCGATCTATATGATATAATATTTAATGAAATTCTTTAACCAATAGAATACCGACTTTAATACCAGTAATACAATACGAGACTGAAAAATTAGATCAATTATATGATGTCGAAAAACATAGTGTAAATAAGTGCATGCATTTTAGTCATTTAAAAAATAAACCAATTGTAAATAATACCTAGTTGAGAGTGTTCGATATTTGCATGTTTGTGTGTTATCAAATATCAGGAGTATTTGCTTAATTAATAGTCAATAAACAGAATGAAAAGATATCAGCTTACTTTTTTAAGCTGGAAAATCGCAGGCATAATGGGAAACTCATTCAATAATCTAAAAATAGTTCGTCTTTTTCACATGCAAATAGAATAAAGTTTAAATAGCATTAGGATAAATACGAAACAGCGACGTATAGCAGAAATAATCTCGTATCCGACAACGTACATTTCAAACAGCTCACTTTATATGTACGAAACTTCGAAGGAATTCTGTAATTTCGTTGAATCCGTCGCTCTCGTACAGTTTAGAGTTTTAAATAAGACTGCGCTGATCATTCTATGTTTAAGATATGTATGATGTCTGTGTACTACTTTATATATACAGATATTTACGTTTTACTACTAACTCAACATACTAACACTTTAAAAAAGAGACTTGTATTGTTTTTCATATTAATATGACAATCTGACCGTAAGTGCGAAATTCGGCGCTTTAAAAAGAAACAATTGTAAATGATTTAACGTTTGTATAACTAATAACACAACAAATACTTTATCTTAAATATTCTTGGTATGAAAGGTGTGTATTTCCCATGTTCTAGCATGTAAGATATCTATGTACATATATATATGTAGGGGCATGGCCTGCAGAGTGCCGTGGTATTGCGTAAAATAATTGAAGCGTGATAGCGTAATTAACATACACACCTACTTTTATATTGATTATATTTCTAGTTTGTTTTACACTTTTTTACTAATTTCTTGCCGTTGAATGTTAGTCAATATTAATTGATATAAAATTTTATAATGAAGCTGTTTTAGCTTGATTAAGTAGGCAATAAATTGTATTTGTGCTCTTACATCATTTGTGATCCCCGGCCGACGCGCTATTATGATTCAAATAACCCTTTCTTTGTTATTTTGTGTTTTTATTATTTCACTACTGAGTGATGTTAATCTTTTATATAAATTGCAACTTCTTCAAGACTTTGACCTCGATGTGCCGTCATATTCGTGATTCTCCATATGTCATGGACACCCCATTACGTATTCTAGTTTTGGAATGTTGCACTTTGATATTCGCAGTAATCTCAAATTATTTAAGAAGCTTATTTGATTGTGCATCGAATAAGTAAGGCTTTAGTTTTAACATAATAAATTAAAATATGCAATAGCTTCTCGTTACGTTAAAAAAAAACAAGAATACATATTTTATAAAAGTAGGTACATACATTGTTTTATTTAGGGTTGCATATTGCAATTGCAGATTATCTATACTTCTATACTAATATTATAAACGCGATAGTTTGTAAGTATGGATGGATGGATGTTTGTTACTCTTTCACGCAAAAACTACTGAACGGATTTGGATGAAACTTTACAGTAATATAGCTTATACATCAGAATACCACATACGCCTACTAATAACACATATGATAACCGACACATACGCGGGCGGAGGCGCCAGCAACCACTAGTATTACCATAAATCACAAGGGTTTCCCTTATCTAAACCATGAACTTATCAAAGAACCTTAACAGTCTTGTGTAACATAAATAACTCTCTGCCACTTGGCTTAATGTCGTTTCCTTCTTCATTTACATCTTAGGAATTGTCTCTTGGATTCGCTCTACGGTTTCGCGTAACCCGACTCCTAGTCCCTTTTCCATCAGCATGAACTTTATAATTAAGCTCTGTCAGTTGCTGCTTTTATTCTAGTATGTGCGGAAACTGCAGCAGTAAAAACGGCAATGAATCATGTTCTGGCGATGGTCTGTAGCACATGCGGATCGGCAGTTGCGTAAGGTGCGTGAAATATAGGCCATTTCTCATTGAAGTATACTTATATGATGTAGACAATGTTGATTCTGTTGTTAGTATTCACGTAACGGGCGTTTTTGTTCTCTCAGCGGCTGTATTGAACTAATTAGCTACTTAAATTAACCTGAGAACAGGGATGCCATAGTTGCTTTAATGTTAACACATATTTTATCGTTTCCTTGCTACATTATATTATTATTTACAATTAAACTCTGGTCGTTATTGATTTTGTGACTCTTTTATTTAAATACTACTTCTACACTAGGAAAATAATAAGTGCCCCTTCACAAACAAAGAACACCCAAAGTCAAAACAACAAATTTGTGGATGACACAAAGTGTTGTCCCATGTGGGGACTGGGCCCATGGAACTTTAGCGCAGAAGAAAGCGGCGAGATGGCCGCTATAACCACTATGCCATTGTAAAAGCTGAATGTCTGAGCTCCACTATCACCTAATACATCTTACAATTCAGGAAAAGAACAGTTCAAATTATACATTATATATGTGTATAGGACTTAGTTAAACAGGTGAATTTTTTTTTATTGTATGTCCAGTAGTAGAGGTGATTATAAGGGCACCGACCTCTCACTTACACGTAATGTTAGCAAAATTCGTGACTTCTGCTCGCGTGCTAATTTTTGGAGTGGTGTTAAATATATCTACTTTACAATGTATAATATTCACATTTAACAAAAATAGGTTTACTGTCTGGCGAATTTGATTTCAAAGCGTTACAGAGTTCAAGAGTCACGTTAATAAATAGCCTTTCGTAGGATAATGCTAGACATAGGATTTGGCGATTTCTGTGTTTCCAACTGTTTGCAACAGTCCAAAAAATCCAGTCCTGCCTAGTGTATTCCCTTATACAGCTCTTAACCCACGGGATGAACAGGTGTATTGATACTCCGTATTCTTAATACATCACCACGCGTAAAGTACTCAACACTGGTAAATAAGATCAGCCCATATAATCTAGCCGTAGCTAGACTAATGTAGTAATTAAGTACACATTTTGTACCTATCATATTGCAACCTCATTTTGTAAGTACTATGCTAATCCTCAGACAGACACGGTGAAATAAACTTTTACGCTTAGTCTTAAGTCTCATAATAACTTGCGTTGATAATGTGTAAATAAGTTATACCATACGATAATATTACATTGTCGTATGGCATAATTAAGACGTTATTACGTGATGGGATAATCCTTACTTAGTGAAGTGTCTTTGAAGAGTCAGTTTTCTGTATATAAGTTAGTATATACATACTTATTATGTAGGTACCTAATGTATGTTGCTGGATCATACATTTGTAGCTGATACTCTACCTTTTGATATTTTGATTATAACTTTCAATGATTTCATTATTTCTTTGTCATTAAATTGTGTTTTTGCATATATTAGGGTTTTTTTAAATGTAATTGGCAAACGAGCACACGTATCGCCTGATGGTAACCGATTACCGCCGCCCATGGACACCTGCAACACCAGAAGCAACACCAGGAGCATCACAAGTGCGTTGCCGGCCTTTTGGGGATGGGGGGGAGGTAGGGGGATGGGGGCAGGTAGGAGTAGGGGGATTGGGGTATGGGCCTCCGGTAACCTAACTCACTCGGTGAAACACAGCGCAAGCACTGTTTCACACCGGTTTTCTGTGAGACCGTGGTATCACTCCGGTCGAGCCGACCCATTCATGCCGAAGCGTTGCTCTCCCACGGTAAGAATGAAATTACTTGAAATTGTGTTAAATGAAAAATATAAGTTTCAATCTAACATTTTCTAAATTGTATGTTAATCTTAAACAATGCTCTCGCCTTGAAAACTTATTACTTTTTCATTTTTACCTTTGTCCAAACACATCCGTCTATTATTAAAACTGACGTTAAATACGAAGAATTAGTAATATAAATACATTGTAACAAAAAAATAAAATCAAGTTAAATCTTTTCATTTTCTTACTTTTTCTTTGAAAGTCTCACACAGAAACTCAAATCCATATCTAATATTGCATAAGCTTGGACTTAGTTGTGCTGGCGCGAGCGGCGAGTATAATCCTTTTTAGAAGGTTATCTATGTTGGTAACGGACGGATAAATAACTAAAAAAGCCAGGCTTTTGAGGATTCTATGCAGCCAGTTGAATGCTATATGTATAAATAATTAGACTTTTAATACATATTTATGCATAATTAAATCGAATGTTTAAATTACCAATTACCAGCAACCAATTACCATGAGAAGGGTTTGTAAAAAAACAATCCGATTAAAAAAGTTAGCCATTTGAATTCTTTTAAATCTAACTTTATTGCAAAAGTTAAGTCGCCGTGTCTTAGGGGTAAAGTAATTTTATTCATGTCACGGAATCTGCCAAAAATGGTGGACAATTACGCCAGTTAGGACACCGAATCGATTTAAAAAAATCCCATCCAATCAAGATGTGGGTCCGTGCTATCAAGTCAATGTCAAGTGAGGCTTTCCCAATTTATACGGTTGTTACTTCGGGGATCAGTTTGATATAGCTTTTAAGGAAACTTAAGTTAAAAATATATGGCGTATGTTATATGCATATGTTATATGCATGGCCTAGGTGTTATTTTGTTGGGTATTTGAATTTGTGAATGTAATAAGAGTCTTAACACTTTTATAATTCCTAAAGACGAAGTTTGAAATTATTATTTATACTGCGAACGTTTAGAACGATTTATTTGTAATTGTATCATTTAAAAGCGGCCCCTCGGCCGTTTTATAGATTATTCTCTAACACTACAAATTCAGTTTGTTCTGTACGAATAAGAAATAAAAATAAGGTGTTTTTTTAAATGTATTAATGGTCGCTGATACTTATTTCTTTTTATATAGGTAGTCATTTGCGAATAACCGTAGCAACTAAATACTTTCTTTTCACAAGAAGAATCTCAAAATAAGTTGTATCTCTTTCGAGCTATCATCTGTAATCCTTTTCACGATTGCAATCAAGTCTTGCATAACGTCAGAAATATTTACCGTCATGTCGAGTCCCGCAATAGCGTGTGTAAGACCGGTTTCATCTTCCAAGTACTCTGTAGAAAGGGACACGGTTCACTTTCCCATGAATCAATGGCTTTTTGCTCAACTCTGATGGCTGTTTAAGAATCCCAATACGACTTGATTCGCCATCGGGTTTTTTTTTTTCGAACATTGCTGGACGGCCGGCGTGGGAAAGTAGGATATGGTGTTGATCCGTTCTTACTTCATATCATACTTTAAATATGGTTAGGTGTTGGTGTAGTTGTTAGGCTGCTAAGCCAGAGGATGTGGGTTTGATTCCCACCCAGGACAAATGGAATGATAATTTGTTCTGTGTCCAGGTATTTTTTTCGTAACAGACTTATTTGTGTTTTATCGGCAATTGTAAACAGCAGTATTTAAAACAAACACAAATCAGTCATGAGGACTGCTAAGAGAAGTGAAAACACAAACAGTTGTTATTTTTCTATATTCAAATTATTTGATGACCATTGACGTGAATTTACTTCCCAATCAAACCTGCCTATAGAAATTAATGAAATTATAATTTCATAATAAATAATGAAAGAGAAAAGGCTGCTGATATCTTCTATAGAAATTTGAAGAGGCAAGATGGTTAGGCCACCTTATACGCCACGATAGTTTTTACCCGACTGCGAAAGGAGGGTTATGTTTTAAGTAACATCATAGAAGGAAAAATAGAAGTAAAGAGAGGAAGAGGAAGACCGAGACACAGTTATATAGACCAAATTAAGGAAAAAGTTGCGGTTGCGACGTATAAGGAGCTCATGGAAACGGCTCTTGATAGGGAGAGCTGGATAAAGCTGCATCGACAAGAGCGTAGCTCTTAAGTTAATGATGATGATGAATAAATAACCTAGTACTTACCAACACCATCATACTTAACTCTGTATTCACAAATAAAGTTTTTTAACTAAAAAGACTGAAATACCAGAATTTACCTTGTAATTGTCGTCTGTACATTGCAGAAAATGACATCGACGCTCTTATCATGCAAAATATATGCGTGCAGTATTATTATGCGTGTAGGTACTGAACGTTTATGTTAATTCTTAGTATTGTTAGCGTCACGTTAAATAACTATAATTTGTTAATTGATACGATCGTATGAAATACTTATGATTTGTTTTTGTTAACCATAACTTAGTAATTTTAATGAACTGTATCGATATTGATTAATATCAACATCGATATTAACAAATATCGATACCTACATCTGTTTTTGATAGGGTAGCAACATTATAAACTGTGACTTTTGAGATCGCGCCTCCATAGCGGGGCATTATATTGTAATTCTTGGCACCGTCAAGTAGTCAGTACAATTTATAACAATAAATCTTTGTATATTGAGGTAATCCTGAAGTTTTTCCGAGTTGGAGACCTTGATCCTTCAGTATTATGTTATCGGTTTATTGTGGACCTAGAACAATTTAAAGCATTTAAGACATACATATAATTTACGTCTTTAGGTTACGTCTTTAGGTTTAGGTGGTATGCATTATAATGAATGGATAGACAGATACATATAGAGTTGGCATACCATTGTAGCAATCATAGATTTATTACTAAAAGCTTATTAGTCATCACCTTTGAGGTGGCAGAAACAGTAGCTTGTCATCGTGCTTTTCATTTAACACTTGTTCTTACTCTGTGTTGGAAAAAGTTCAGCATACCCTTTTCAATTTTATCATTATATCCTTTATTCCAGCTACACTTCTGTCAACTGTTCACACTACTCTTTCTGACAAAATAAATGATATATTTAAGATGCCATCTGCATTTCATGTGGTAGTGTTAGCTATTATATTATGCGCCGCCACTCGACGTCAAAATAATACCGTGTAAAACCTAGCTCGCGATCCTCACGAGAGTCGCTAAAGACGCACAATAACTTGTAAAATGTCCATGACACACACCAGAGGCAAAAATGTTTTAATACAATGTGAGAATTGCATTTCCACAACATTTAAATAGTTTTTCTCTCTCTAGACGAAATTTACGAGCGTGAGATTAAGAATTCTTTAAATAATATCTGTATTTAAAATTTACTGATGTAAAATATTTGCTACGAATATTCTTGAATTTGAAAAACGAATAACTGTTATTAGCAAATAAAATTTAGGTTAGAGAACATTTATAAAAGTACAATTCCCAACACAATCATTCCGGAATTTCACAGGACTGTTTTAAAACAGGCGGCATGCAGTACAAAGCAGTTCTTCTATTTTAAAACATATCGTTTTTTTGGCAGCGTCTAATCTCAAGCGTAGTTTCCCCTGTCAGCCACAGATAGTGTTACCATTTTAGTAATTGTATTTATAGTTCAGATGCTAGCAATACCGAGGATGCCTATGATATATTATTTTACACAAGGTCTACTAAGTCTTTTGATACATTTTTGTGCAGCAACCGTTTCTAATCGTTTTCTCTTTAATGTAGTAAATTGAAATTTATTTGGTTTTCTTTGCTAATGGATCGTTTATATCTTCTGAAGTAACGCACCGATGAATACAAAACGAATATTTGTCTAAGCGAGTTAAAGATTACCTCGCGAACGATGAGCGCTCGGGCATAAGTCACTTGATAACTTTATCAACTTCTGTTTCGACGACATTCGCTGTTTCGGGGAAAATTGTCTAAAATGGTAATATTTTATGAAAACGAAAGCGTTAGTAACTTGAATTTATTATTTCTTAAGTGCCATCCTTTAAAAATGTCTCGCTGCGATAATGAAATGGAAAGTTCATTGCCCCCAGACTACTTCCATATCTCTGTTTTTGCACTGTTCTATGTACGTTTTTTTTTATTTTGATGATATGCAATTATGAAATGATTTATTGATTAAGTCTACAAGTATAAAGAATGATGACGTTAATATCAGATCAATCGGCAGACAGATAACGAATAATAATTGTGTTAATAAAATTCAATTCTACATATATACAACCATCCATATTTACACCGATAATAAAATAAATAAATATCTGAATCGTCCGGAATTAAAGCACAAATCATCTTCCTGGCCTTTATTATTCCCAAGATTATTTGGGGTCGGCTACCAGTTCAACCGGTTTTACCCGAATATCAGTTATTCCTCGGAGCGACTGACAGCGGACCTCTGCTACCCTTAGGACGAACTGAATCTGAAAATTGAACTAGTAATTGAGGGTACTGACATCCCAATAACGATTACGTTGTAGGTAGGTAGATGTAGGTAGTAGAGCCACGCTGATTTCAGCACGAATGGGCCGGCTCGACCGGGGCGGTACTACCCTCGCACAGAAAATCAACGTAAAATGACAGCGATCGTGCTGTCGTGTTTCGTTGGTGACTAAAAGATGCAGCAGCATCACTAGGCCGCCATGGTGTGGGTCGCCATACTGCATTGTCTGCATTCGCAGTGAGTATGGTGACCACCACTCTTGGATTCTGCTTATGCTTTCCATCAGGCAGAGTAGAGTCATTATGGCGGGCCATACATATAAAAAAAAAAAAAAAAACTTTAGACGTTCATGACAACCGACGGCTTAACATGCTCTCCAACGCATGAAACGGCACAAATTAAGGAACAAATATACGTGCCATAATAGTGCGATAAAAATGTAACTACGTACTTAAATGTATTAAAATCAATTCTTCAAAAGTTGGGTAGGTGGTACGTAGGTAGTTATAATCAGACTACATAAGGATAAGTATTTATGGAATATTCAGCTTAGATTGCCGGAACAGGAAACCTGTCCCAAAATTAGCTAACATAAGTTTTCACAACATGACTGATTCGTAATTGTGTTATAAAATGCTTAACCGTTGCAAAAGAAATGGCGAAAGCGTTTATATGTATTTAATGTAAAGGTATCAAATTTATTCAAAGTAAAACAAATTCATCATTTTGTTTCACATTTAAAAAGTTTATCTGTTTTAGCAACACTTCTATTTTTTGTTGCAGGTAAGCGAGCGCTTGTAAAGGTGAACAACATTTAATACCACCCCTAAATATAATTCAGGTAAATGCTTTAGGTACCTACTTTCTTATTTTCACCTTTTATAGAGGGATCTTAGGTAAAATTGTAAGGGTGATACCCTTAAATAACACAGGCTACAAAAATAAAAGTTATGTTCTGCGAGATCATACTACTACTTTATTTTTTTACCACCTGATTTTACATGAGGATAAAGTTTATGAGAATCTTCAAGTGTTGTTAATTTTATGATAGATTGAAGCCGTAGGTATTGAAGGTTTTCTTAACTTCTGAACCGATTTCTGCCTGCTATAACTGTCTTAAACTTTAAAAGAACCCAAAAAAAAAACTCTCCAATTTATCAAAATCCAGAAACTTCTATAAAATATACAGTCAGTCAGTTATCCTTCAAGATATGATGTAATAAAATCACAATTGGCATGAAGAAAATAAATCCCTTTTAGTCCTTGTTGTCTGCGTCTAGACGGCATTGACTGCATTGGGGTCATTTAATTTCGATTATCGAATAAGTATATCTATCTCTATCAACAAATCCAACCATACAAAATTTAAAATTAAATCAACATTGCAGTACAATAAATCTTGATTTCAAATGTACGATCCACGAATAAGCACATTTAATACCATTCGTCACGGTACTTCAGTGTCACGGAACAGATGGTCTATCTCAATATTAACATTAATAGATATTCAATTTAAATCGTTTCATTTCTGACACCTTGATCCTTGCCTTATGATTGTCAATAAAACGTACGTAAGCCGCGTTTAACGTTCTTTCTTCGTAGTTTTATTTATATAAAGGCCGCATTTAACCATTTTGCTTTGTAGACCCAGAAAGCTTAAATAGCACAAAAAAGAGTGTTTACATACATTGTTACATACAACAACAGCATACAACATAGATTGTTTTTTTTTTTGGGTACATAAATCCTCTTAGGCCGTCACCGGAGTTTGTGAAAAGGCGAACCTACCAAAAAAGCAAACATTATTGCGCCTGAAAGGAAACTAGCTAAATATTGACTGATTGGCTCACAGATCTTTTGATTTCTAGTAACTGCAAATTAATGAAATTCAATAGAAATAACTTTTATGCATGTACTGTACATTGCAATTGAATGATAGACCGCTGCGATACTGAAATAGCCTCACCATATTGATGCTATTAATAAAATGGGTAGGTTGCAGTAGACGATTACTGTTACAAAGATTGCTTTCCATTGCATGATGTTTGCATTCAATTGTAATCTTTAAGAGATCCCAAAACGCTATAAAGACTAATGTGCAAGGTTTAAGTATGTACAATACAGATAGCATTTAGCCAAGAGGTAGATCATCAATATAGATACTAACCTTTCTCTTAGCTAAGTGCAATTTGAAATATGGGTGTTGCAAGTGTCAACCGTATCTCACTCATGTTTTGCTGTTTGAAGAAATACCTATATTAAATTGTCACGCTAGCAAGTTTCCTGGACTGTTCTAGAATTTAGATTATAATATATTTACTAGGTACTGTACCAAACAACGTCCTCGTTCGTTGATAATCCAAATCTGGAGTGACAGTTGTGGATTATCCACGCGTTCGGTGTGGAAACTAAAACCCTACGAATAGTTACACTCGATCGTTTTAATGGGATTAATGTTTTAATATCTCCGTATAAAGCAGTGACTCACGATATTATTGGCTTTGGTCGCAAGCGTTGTTATATCTCTTACCTTGCTTACTTAGTTGAAGTCACAACTTAGGCGAGTACCTTTATCCAATATATAAAAAATCTTGTGTCCGCAATATTTATTTATTTTTGCCATAACAACATTTGTAGGGTCAGCTAGTAAACATATACAAGTAAAATTTTAACAAAATAAAAACCGACTTCAAGGTTCGACTCGATTTCTCTTGGATGCCATCATCAGATGTTAGTGTCCTTACCATGGTACCACCGTTGGGATATCTTCTTTCCATTAAAAAAAGAATCATCAAAATCGGTTCATAAACGACGAAGTTTTTCCGAACACACATAAAAAAAATAAAAAAAAACGGTCGAATTGAGAAACCTCCTCCTTTTTTTGAAGTCGGTTAAAATTCAAATAAATGATTTTAAACATCATCATTGTGCGTATAACTTTTATATTATTTCATATTAAATAGCTTATTTGCCCAGTTGTATCGATAGTTTAGGAGGTATTAAATACTTAATAGTATTTTGTTTATTGAAAAAAAAGAAATTCGTGGATTGCATAATTAACTAATTTCCGTCTCTTAATAATTTATTTATGATATTCTCACGTTTTTAATAATACACGCGGTAATACAAGGAAACTACAATTCACGCAAAAACTACTGAACGGATTTGGATGAAACTTTAGAGTAATATAGCTTATACATCAGAATAACATATAGGGTACTATTTACCGCGATAACCGAGCTATACGCGGGCGGAGCCGCGGGCAACCACTAGTTATTACATGATATTATCCATACATTTCACCTCCGTCAGCACAACTCTTGTCTGTTCGTGCCGAAGCAATCACCAACAATGTTTATTGTTACACATAGCCACCTCCGGCCAATGACCCCGAATATTTTATAATTTACAATGTATCCGGCGGCGCGCCAAGTAATACAAACTGTATCAAACACACAAACATTAATCAGTTGAACTCGCATAAGTTATTTATAAGCAGTTGATTTATCGGGACGATATGAATGGCGAATTATTGCTGATGCTATTACCGGACATTGAATGTCTTGAGTTAAGTTAAACTTTTGTATGTAAAATGTAATGATATTAATACGCCTATTCAGTTATAGGTTAAGTAAAATATTATGTTATGTAATGAGTGTATAAAGAAAAACTTAAGCAATTTTGAGAAACAATATATAAAAAAATCACCTCATTTATTTTGAGGCCAAAAATAATAGATTATTTGCAGAATTAAATTAAAAAGCTTTTACTGGAATGCCTCGAGACGAATCAAACGAGTTCAAAGTCGATGAAGTTGCGACGATTCTTTACAGAGTTCCTATGGCCACCTTCCAGCTCCAGCATCAGATCAGCCCCATATCATTATAATATTGTATTGTCACGCTGTATACATATGCTTGCAAAATTTCAGCAAAATCAGTTGTAGATATCTGCTTCAAAATTGAGTTGCAAGATACAACCCGAACATACAAGCATAAATACATTGCAAGTTAATAAAAAGCTTGTAAAAAGTAACGTCCGTCGTCGTCCACCACTGTAAAGTCAACAAATTTTATCAGATCAGAATTCAAATTTAGTTACTTACGATATTGAAAAGTTGGTGTGGGTTGAATTTGTTGGTCTATTGTTCAGAATGTTATAGTTTAGTCAACTTTAAGGTTATGATCCTCAGTAGTTTGGATCAGTTCAGGATCACCTTGAGGGCAGGCCATATTGGGGTTAACTGCTAGTAATCCCCACTTGCCTACTAATAGTATATATGCGAAAGTAACTTTGTCTGTATGTCTGTGACGCTGTTACAGTTAAGCTCTTTACATAAATGTATATTAGAGTATTTTTTTGGTTATCCTGAGATAATATTTATTTATTAATATATTTTTTATACACAACGTGTTTAGGCTCACGTTATCAGGTCAGGCCTTTGAACTATTGAAGGCTTCTTTCGATGTAGCTTACCGAAATAAATAAATAAAAACTCACTATCGTACTTACGAGTACTTAAATTACATTAAAATAACACAGTGAAATGGTTTTAAAACTATTCTCAATACATTCCTCTATGCATTTCTGCTGACGTATAAAGAAGTTAAATTTTCTCATTACCATAAATATATTTATTTTATTTAGGTACTCTTACGATTCATTATTCCCGATGTCAATGACTAAGCGTCATAGGACCTTAATAAGTGGTCTATTAAACAAAGAAAGTGCGTACTATAAATATCATATGACATCCAATCAGACGGTTATCGTTCAATGTTAATGACGCCTGTTGGCCTTATCGATATCAATAAACTATATGCCCGTCATCAAAATGGACAAAGGAGATATAGAGATGTATTAGCGTACTATCAGATAGCTATACCGCTTATGTAATATATCGATATTCTTAATGTTGAAATAACTATGACGAAGCCAAAAAAGGAGTAATCGTTTTGACAGTCCTATGTATGTATGTTTCTATGTTCCACCTTTATAAACCTTTGCATTTATAATATTACTAGCTGTTGCTCGCGGCTCCGCCCGCGTGTATGTCGGTTATCGTGGCAAATAGTAGCCTATGTGTTATTCTGATGTATTTATTTATTTATTTATTTATTTATTAGGTACAGAAACAGACAACAAACCAAAAACAAACAAATACTATAAATTGCAGTTTACAATATGTAGGTCTGAAGTCCAATTACAACCTATAGTTAGTAGTATAAGCTATATTATTGTAAAGTTTCATCCAAATCCGTTCAGTAGTTTTTGCGTGACAAACATACACACAAACTTTCACCTTTTAGTGTGATATATTAGTGTGATAGTGTGATTAGGATAGGATAATATGTATACATAAGGCAAATACGCGAACAAATAACAGCAGAAACAAACAATAAATTGCCTTAAACTTAGCTTCCTTTTATCTTTTCTTTGCATTATCTCATTCATTATAATTTATTTACTAGGAAGTGAAAATAAACAAAAAATGTAAGAGAATAAAGCGTGAAAATAAAAAATGCGTTTGCATATTTCATCTCTCGGTAAGGAAGAGAAGGCATTAATATGATGAATCATAGAATACGTGTCTATAATATAAATTTACTTTTTTCTTATCCTTTCAATTTACTTTTTTATTTTTCTAAAAAAGGACAACTCTCGCACTAGGAATATTGCTGTGTCGATGGAGACTGGACAAACATACATGCGCTGGGATCGGATGGATCCACAATGCTCGGCATAGTAGGGGGGAACGAGGCGACCGCTCAAACCACTATGTTGTGTAGTCGATCCTTACTAGATGATCATTTCATAAAGATTATATACTTAAAACAATCAATTTCAGTGAAGTCTTTTATAGATACCGATCTTTTGTATTCATCTCGCAATTTGTATTTATGATAAAACTATAATGTCATTTAATTTCATAATTACTAGTATGATCTGGGGGCACGGTCGTGCCCCCGCCAAGAGGAGTCAAGCGAAGCGCAAGGGCACTACCTACATTTTCTCAAAGTGTTTCGTCGTTTTTTTGAACCCTCATAACTTTAGTTTCCCATACACCAGATCATTCAAATTCTCAGGATATGATGTCAATAATAGACTTATTAAACATACAAAGTTTCAATTGCATAGCTCTGACACTTTAGATTTTATTGATACCTAAAAAACGCCGATTACGTCACTGATACACTGATGATCATCAAAACTGTTAGGGTACTTCCTGAAGTGCTAGAAAGCTGAAATTTGGTATGTAACCTAAGTTTAGTATACAAACATCAAAAAAAATCATAAACCTATTACTGCTTATGCTTATACATTGATAGTAATAATTTCTAATCTTAGATATAATACCTATTGATTTCATAATGGTATAGCTACTTACCTAGTATTGTATAAAATTACCGCAATCATCCGAATAAAGGCTTACTTTGTAAGTAGTAACCGCTGACACCTTACCTTTCGTGCGGTTAACCATTTGAAATCTTAAAATTGCCGGCTCTAATGATTGTCAGATTATAAAAGAAAGTTTTAGTTAACCTACTTCAACTTCTTTGACAGCTTTTAAAAAGTCCCAACGTTTAATAACCATATTTATACCACTTAGACAGACAGCGTTTCTTATTTATTTATAAATATAATTTGACCATATTGTCAATTCTTACAAGGAAAATTTCAATTAATTATGTTGTGGTTAATGGTTACAACATAAAAGCAACTATTTCGATTGTATAGTTGAAAAGATCACCCATTCAAAACGCTATTGGCCTGAATGTTTATAATATTCCACACTTATATTAAAAAACCGTTTCTGTATTATCTGTATTTCCAATCTGAAAAGGTCATTTATCGAGCAAGGCTGGGCTGGATACCACCACCATACGACCAACAGGAGCACCAAGCATTTATGAAAAATCTTGTAAAACTTGGAAAATTTATTCCTTATGAGAGAAGCAGAATCTAGTTCTTAATAAAACTAATGCACACAGTTTTAAATTGTCACAGATTAGTGTGATCCTTTTTAGAAATACAAATCTAGAAAGCAGACCTACCTTGGTGCTTTCTAGATTTGTATTTGAATTAGAATGATTTGTATGAGAATGAAGTTTCGAAAATAAATTATAATAAAAAACAAAACAAATTCAGACAAAAAGAAACCTTGCAGATTGGCCAGCTGATGGAGTCCAATCGTTTTACAGCTTTCACCATTAAACCTGCGCAGGCGCACGCATTATTGTCGCTACCACTGACTGATTGCTTCGTGATATCGTTCAGACATCTCACTCACGTTTCTATTTCTAATTATGTATTTCGAATGGTAAGATTGATACTTGCGGATTACCACTGATGAACTTAATGATTTTAATGGAAATGCTAGTGATGCTGTTTGTTAATGATTCTGATGTCTACTTCTTTTTAATATCTAATTTTGCAGAAAATAGTGATAATACATAATAATGTAATATTGATAACAATTTGATCTCCTTTCAAAATCTAAAATCGATCAGAGTGACGTGCAGCAGCAAACTGCAATAGGCCGATGATGATGATCATGACCTCCTTTCTAACCTCATGGCCTATGACCAGCAGTGGACTGTTAACGGCTGTTGATGTGATGAGAACAATTTGTCATAGTCGTGTGTAAAATATCGCACACTAATATCGTAACAAATCGCACACAACTGTGGTACTCAAACTACAGATGAAAATATTTAAATGTTTCTAAACACAACATACCATACCAGCAAAAAATATATCCGCACAAATAATTAGGTTGTGCCTAATGTGCCTATAACACAGTTGTATGCACTGACCAGGAACCGAACTTAAGATCTCCATCACAACAGTGGGGCTTAATAACCACTAGACCTAGTAGTTAATTACCTTACGATATAAATAATATATCATTATCTTTATTTTATGTTATTTATTATGCAATATAAAGAAATGTTAATCTTTTAAACGTTTATAATTATATAATAATAGTTTAATTTTTTTATATTTTTATAAAACATTTCATTTCAACGATTAAATAATTTATTTTAACAGTGGGAAACTACTCTTACTTAAAAATAGAAATTATAGTACACAAAATTTAATTATTGTGTGAAAAAAGTACATTTTTTCATTCATCAAATGAATTTTTGTTATTTTTTTATTAATGTAAGTGGAAGTTTGTAGTTAAAAAAAATAACAAACAAAAATATAAAAATAATGTTTTAATACATAACTGTCAAACTTTCAATCTGTCCCGAGCTACCTACATAGTAATCAGTATATTTGTAAGGTACAAAGGTTTTCCTAAAATAGTTTTTAACTTGAGGCACCGTCATTGTAAGTACCTAAGTCTTTATTAGTTTGTTCAAACCCTAAGCAGTTATGAGAAAGTAAAAAAATAACAGATAATTATAAACCTGTAAGAATCTTCTCTTTTTTAAAAGAACGGACTCGAAAAATGAGTAGGTCATAAAATTAAATAAATATATGTGTAATTTCATTTTTATAGCTTTAGGACCTAAGCTGGTAGGTAATAAGTCGCATAATATTTATTAATTTACAATCCACAAAACTGTAATTTAAAGAAAGGCAAAGAGATAATTAAAAAACTATTATTCGCTCATTTTAAAATACGGTAAATAAAATAAGCGTAGTTAGTATTAAGTTTGTGTTACATGTAACTATTAAATTGCCCTTTATAATTTTCCCTCATGTACGCACATTTATCTGAACGATAATGTTGATTTATATTTCGTAAGATTTTGTTCACATTCTTACATGCCAGAGTTAATTTAAAACCAAATATATTCGGTAACCAGTGTGATAAAAAATATTAAGAAAATATTTCGTTCGACAAAAGCGAGTCTACTGAATGAAGAAGAATCTGAAGTAAGAAATATCGTTTTCCATTTTAGTGATGGGACCGTCAAAATCTCCAAATTTATTACATATGAATAAAAATCATAAATGGTAAGTCTCTTTTTTCGGCGAATGTACATTTGGAACAACTTACTCAAAAAAATCGAGAATGTTATGGAGATAGGCTCTTGTACCTACAGTCGTAGAGGCCAGTACATATATATTTATATAATACAGTTTGTAGGTCGTTTTCAGAAAAGTTAACAAGTTAATTGGAATTTCAAGTAAATAAACGTGAGCATATTTCTTTTCGATAATCGCAGACATGGCAAGTACATCGAGACGATTGTAGTCAACTTAAATCGGAATGAAAACATTTGTGATTCTAAGTATGTGTAACAAGAACAGTGGCACATTAAGTATTGCGAACACAACAAAAGTTCTGAAATGAGGATTATTTATTACAAAGAAAAGACCTAGACAGATTGGATCAAAACATCTGTCTGCTTCTACTCCATTCAAATTACACGTAATCAAATCAAGAGTTGTACAAACAGAAAAGTAGAGTAAAAAATACCAACACTCATATCCGTATCTATATTTGTAAACGTGCACAAAATTATAGTTAAAAATTCATGCGGTCGCGACTGCTATGTCAGGGGTTGCGAGATGTTACGATTCAGAATATTATTTTAATTGTTTTCTGCCTATCTTTTGTATTTTGAAAAAGGAAGAGATTGTTTACTACTGGCATAAACCGATAATGTAAAGACCTAGAAAGTCTTTGAGTAAAAAAATCTCAACAACGGCTGTCGTGAGCCGCCCAAGGGTTATTGTTTTGGATCTCAAGGTTGTTGACCTTCCAATACTGGTTCTATGTCCTCACCCGCAGCCGGCGACGTCACCGTGGAGACGGTGGCGGGGACCAGCTTCATGAGGAGTACCGCGAGGCGCTGAGAACTCTGAAGCTGGCCATTTGCCGCGCCAAAGATGAAAAGAGAAAGGAGATGCTGGAGAGTCTCGACCCCCCTGGGGTCGCCCATACCGTGCGGTGCGTCAGAAGCTCCGCACGACCCCCCCCCCCCCCCCCCCCTTACCGAGACTCTCCAGCCCAGCTTCCTGCAGGAAGTGGTCGCGGGCCTTTTCCCGCAGCGGGTGGAGCACACACCCCCGTCGATGGCCTATGCGGTCAGAGACGACGTGGGTAGAGAGGACGATGTGCCGCCCGTTAGGGAATCGGATGGTGGGGGCGGATGTTCTTCGGATCCGTTCCAAGAACACCGCCCCCGGGCCGCACGGGGTTCCAGCCCGAGTGATGGCCCGAGCCCTCGACTGGGCGTAATTTGTTACGCCGATGACACGTTGGTCACAGCCCGGGGGGCGAACTTCCAAGAAGCGGCGTGCCTGGCCACCAGGGGTGTTTCTCTGGAGGTCGGGCGCATCGAGGCGCTGGGCTTACGGGTGGCCCTGGACAAGACGGAGGCCCTATTGTTCCATGGGCCCCGTCGTGGTCCACCCGCCGCGCCTCCATAGAGGTCAACTCGGTCCTCGTACCGGTTCGGGCCCAGATGAGGTATCTGGGCCTGATCCTCGACGGTAGGTGGGGTATTGGCAGTCAGAGCCATACGCGGATACCGCACGGTGTCGACCGAGGCGGCGTGCGCCCTGGCCGGAACACCCCCGTGGGATTTGGAGGCGGAAGTGCTCGCCGAAGTTTATCGACGGGTGGCTGGATATCGAGCGGAGTATGGCTATCGCCCTCCGCCCGAAGAGGTACGCGAATGGCGTGAAGCCGCTCGTCGAGCCACTATGGACAGATGGTCGTTCCGGCTGGAGACTCCACGCGCTGGCTTTGCCACCGTGGAGGCTCTCCAGCTGGTCATCCTCGAGTGGGCAGGGCGGCAGCACGGGACCCTTTCCTTCCGACTGACGCAGGTCCTTTCCGGGCACGGTTGCTTTGGGAAGTACCTGTACTCGGTCGCCAAGAGGGAATTGAGTCCCGCCTGCCACCACTGCGACTGCAGTGAGGACTCGGCCCAGCATACGGTGGTGATTTGCCCCGCATGGGCGTCGCAGCGTCGGGCCCTCACTGCAGTCATTGGAAGAGACCTCTCGCTACCGGCCGTCATACGCTCCATGGCCGGTAGCGACAGCAGTTTTACCGCGGTCGCAACCTTCTGCGAAGATGTAATCTCGCAGAAGGAGGTGGCGGAGAAGGCCCGGGAGGATGATATCCACTCGGACTCAATCCGCCACCGGCGAACCGGGCGGCGTAGGCGCGCCTATCAGCGCCTCATGCCGCCCTGAGTGTGGCCGCGGATTGTCGGGACGGGTTTTCCCCTCCATCCGCTCTAGTGGCCACCCGCGAGGGGGTGACGTACGCGTGTGACGTGCCCTAAATTGTACACCTAAATTACAATCGTACACCTAAATTGAGAGTCCATAAGGTGACGGTGCCCGCTTCTGTGCGGGTAGGCGCTGGAAGGGGTCCGGATGTGTTAATAACTGCAGTTCCCGGATTCCTCCCTTCACAGGCGCAGAGTGGCACACCGTTTGGTTTTAGTCGGTTCGAGTCCGACACACCGCCCCGCCGCAAACCCCGGTGGGGTGACGGTCCGAGGGTATTTCCACACGTTAACAAAAATAAAAAATAAACTGGTTCTATGTCCTCGTAGTTTCGTCTTAGTCTTAACTATACCTGTTATGAAATACTCTTGAGATTTGTAGCACTATTTGAACAGCCTATAGACTGTTATCTTCATCAACTACTCATAATAGTCCACAGCTAGTTTAAGTCTACCTCTAGTTGTTGCCTGCGGCTCCGCCCGCGTATATATCGGTTATCGCGGCAAATAGTAGGCTATGTGTTATTATGATGTATAAGCTATATTACTGTAAGTTTCATCCAAATCCGTTCAGTAGTTTTTGCGTGAAAGAGTAACAAACATCCATCCATAATTACAAACTTTCGCGTTTATAATAATAACGACAACGCGCGACCCCATACTGCGCAACAGACAGTCTCCAAGCTGCAAGAGCTGGGGTGGGAAGCTCTCCCTCATCCGCCATACTCACCAGACCTTGCACCTACCGACTATTACTTTTTCCAAAATTTAGATAACTTTTTAGTGGGTAAAAATTTCAATTCCCGAGAGACAGTACAAAATGCCTTTGAAGAGTTTGTTGCCTCCCGTCCAGCTGATTTTTACAAGAAGGGCATCAATAAACTGCCAATGCGTTGGCAAAGATGCGTCGATTGCATGGGTGATTACTTCGAATAACAGAAATAAAAAAGTTTGAAAAAATAAGTACTTTCACTTATTGCATACAAAACGGCAATTTCATAGGTAAAGACCTATTATTAGTGGGATACTACGGTGGCTAGAGGGCATGGTATGTAGGGTTTATGTCACGTTTTCCATCTTTTTGCAGTGTTGTCTTAAATATTTCGCTTCCTCATTCGATTCTCACTTAGGAGTTGTGACACTCCGTGTCACGCGGATATCCTAACATTATTGACTTTTTAACCCACTAGAAGTTTCTAGCATTAGCCTGTTCAACCAAATAATTACTTAATAACCAAAAAACTTATTACACAGGTATCACAAATCCCGACGGTTACAGGTCTTTTTGTTATAAATTTTTTGCCAACTATAAAAGAGTGTGAATTGGTCGTCTTGATAAGTATAAACTGATGATATAAATAAAATTTTCTGTAAAAGCACATGACGGTGTACTGTTATGCCAATTTCTTCGAGTTACTTAGCGGAAATGTTCCAATATGGGTATTGCGAGAACACGGGTTCCCTCTTAGCCGCAAACGTCTTCCAGTCGTTTGTCCACAAACTACTAGAGGGATATATGTAAAGAAAGAAAAACGAGTTTTTTTTTGTTTCCATATAATTTTTAAATTTCTTGAATTTCATTTGTATTTCAGTCAAAGTAATCTGAACTTTTAACACGCTTTTATTAGCTTCACCTCTATGTTTGTTGGTAACCAAATTTTGTAAGCATTTTGTGTCTAGGCCTTTTTAAAAAAAATGTTATATTAATTTTTATTTTATTAATTAAATTATTTATTTCTTTACATTTCTTACCAATAGATATTGGTAAGAAATGTCAAGAAGAATGTCATCTTTACGTAAATTTTAACAAATACGATTTTTCGTGATCTAGGACCTAAGCTTCGTTGTATTTAAATAAGGTTATGTGCATTGTGCATGTATTTGTTGTGTCCTGCACACTATTATACCGTTTTTTACTAGACATCTGAACGGCTAGCTAATACCCAGATAATCCCTAAGAGGTTTTCGTGAATTGACTATATGTTACTATTAGTGTTGTCTAAGAATATTGGTAAATAAAATAATAATAATAATAAAATGTATGGTAGACAAAACCATACCTTGTTAAGTTAAACCTTCCAAACCCTTTTTTCTACTAGTTAGTATTTACTCAAAAGGGTAAGTAATTGCCAAATTCTTGTGTTGCTTCAAACTACGGTTTAAACTACCTTTTTCGATAAAACACAATTACTAATTGTAAGTAAGTATTCCACGTGTCTATATTCCTTCTACCGTACAATGCGGCTGGTATATAACACTCCAGTGTTGAATAATTCAACAGGATTCATATGGAGTTAAATCCACACGTCAGTTACAAATGGCGGCGTTTCAATATTCAACTGCGTTCGTCTCAAGAGTATGTGGGGAACTAGGTAACCTTGTAGTTGCTCGGGATTTTAATTTTTCGTCGACTTGAACGCCTTTGGAAGATGAAGTGTTCAACCAGATAGTTTTAAGGAACAATTTAAGTTCGTAACATTTTATTGTGCATTAGAAATACAAAGTCGTATAAAATACACAGACAGAACTGCTCATTATTTCGTTTTTTTTTCTGAAAGAAATTGCTTTTTAGCGATAAGGCCGCCATTTGTACATGGTCATTCTATTGATATGTTGATTTTATGTAAACTGTTTGATCTGGTGTACAATAAAGTTTATTCTATTCTATTCTAAAAACACAATGAGGGCCTTCAGCACAAAAACATTATGCATGTTAGGCTATCTTCGATCTAATTAACAGTTTAAAAAAATCCTTAGTCCAGACAACGCCTTAGAAAGTCATATAAGAATTCTGCCTCTTTTAAAACTGAAAGAAGGAAGATTTTAGAAATTAGCATTAGTGATAAGTAAATAAGCTTCTAAACAACACATAGTGACATCAATACAAAAATTAGTAAACAAAAAGAGAAAAAAATGGAAAATAGGACAACATTTACATACCTTTGTTTACGCTCTGGGGATTCCAGCAAGCATGTGAAATGTATGTAATGTCAAGCATTAAACCCTTTCTCCGTTAAACTTTTCTCGGAACTCAGAATGGTGATAATGGGATGAATATTTAAAAACCGATTTAAGGAAGGACCGTCCTTCGATTAAAGGTCGAACTAGAAAATTACTTGCAGCATAAGAGAGCGTGCCATTATACCTTTCTGTCCTTACTTTACGTTTTATTTTGATTTTTATACTCTTTGTATTTTTTTTCCGCTGTCAAGTCTAACTAGATTGTCTATTTAGGAAACTCATCATCTTCCTAGCCTTTATTATTCCCAAGATTAGGCTTCAAGATCAACCGGTTTTACCTGAATATCAGTTTTCCACGGAGCGACTGGCATCTGACCTCCGCAACCCTGAGGGTGAAATGAATTCGAAGATTGAAAAAGTTGTCAGTATATTTGAGGGCACTGACATCCCAATAACGATTGCCATAGATGTTCATGACAACCGGGACCGACGGCTTAACGTGCTCTCCGAGGCACGGGCGGGAAACCTAACAGCAGTCCGACCCGGGAATCGAACCCGGGACCTCTTGATCGGCAGTCCCTTACGCTGCCACTGGACCAACGAGCACTATTTAGGGAACAATATATTATATTAGGGAAATAGATAAGTACAAAATATTTTCTCACCTTAAATCGAGAATTATAATGAGTGGTCTTATTGTAAACTGTGTTATCTAAAAGCCTGATGAGTTATAGTATTCATGTAATGAGAAAAAAGTACGTTATTACTGTGTAGTATATTATTGTAGTTAAACAAACAATAATTAAGTAAATGCCACTAAATTAACCTCATTGCAGAATTCACCTCACAAAATTTGTATAACCTTAATAAAATAGCTAAAAATTGTTGATTGGAGAAAGTCATACTTTCCAACTTTTATCATGCACAAGCACCAACATTGGGAAATGTCAGCGGCACAGAAAGGGCGACAAAACGTCACTGTCCTATTTATTTATTTATTTATTTAAGCCCTTTAAACCTATACATATAATAGTTTTAAACATATCTTATTGACTTTTTTGTTAGTTTCCTTAGTATATATTCTTATCAATATGTTAATGAGTTAGTTTTCGTTTTTTCCTTGTATAGTCCCTTTTCGGGTATAGGCCTCCTCCAAATCTTTCCACTTCAGTCAAAATTGGAGGGTAGTGGTCGTAATCCCCACGGGGACCAGCCGGGTTGGGGACGTTGTAGTTTTTATTTTATTTTAGTTCTTGTATTTTGTTGTTGTAGTTTTTATTTTGTTGTAGTTTTTATTTTATTGTAGTTCTTATATTTTGTTGTTGTGGCTCCGGATTTTAATTGTTACTTTTTGGTTTTGTTTAACAGGTCGAATGCATTTATCTTGCTGAATTTGGAGTTAGGTGTTTTGATGATATTGTCGTTTCTCTGTTTTTCTTCTTGATCAGGTGAAGGAGAAGTTCTTTTTCGTTTTTCTGTGTTTTTGTTACTCATTATTATTAGCTTGTCATACCTTATAAAGGCAGTATTTCCTTTCTCTTGCTCTTCTTTTTGTTTAGCCTTAAGGTCCTTTCGGAGTTCTAAAACTTCTTTGGGGAAGTCTTCTGTAATGTGCACATTTTTTGGTAATAGTTTTTTGTTCTTTAATAGCTCAATTTTCCTCCATTCGAGTGTAACCGATATGAGAACCGGTCTGTTATTGTTTTCGATCTTTTTACCTAATCTCTGGACCTTACTTATTTCCCATATATCCCACTTGGCTTTGTCTGTTTTTCCACTTACTATGTTTAGGGTCTCCAAAACATCTTCCAGAAGTTGTTTATTGTCATTTTCTGTTTCTGGCATGCCATGAATTATAAGGTTCTTCTTTCTCCCTTCTCGCTCTAGAATATGGATTTTCGATTTGAGTGTATCTACTTCTTGTTTTAATATTTTGTTCTCTTTAATAAACGGATCTAATTTTTCTTCTATCTTTGATGTTATATTATCAGTAATTTTTTGTGTTAGCTCTTTTGTTTGAAGCTCCATTTGTTGATTGAGTTGTTGGGTGAGCTTTTCAAATAATAAAGTTATTTGTTTCTCCATTTCGTCACCTTTGTTAAGAAGTATAGATTTTCTACTATTTCTTTTTTCTTTTTATAAAGTGGCAACCCTCAGCACTGTTGTGAAGTTGGTTCTTTGATGTTTGTATATTTGACAGTGACGGATGAATGACTGATACAAACAGGATTTAGGTTTTTTTTTTTTAAGTGACAACGCGCAATTTGTATATATGTAGTTATAGTGGTATCTACCTTGGTGATGATGGATTTTCGTGTTTTTGTTCGTAGTTCGATGTGTTTCTAAGAATCTGTATCTTGGAACTTCGATCCGACACTTTGTGAACACCACGGGGTCGCACTTTTGTTTGGGGCTTGTGTTTTCGTGAGAAATTTTAATAAAATAGCGACACTAACAGAAACATGCACTCGCTTGACAGTTGTTAAACCGGAAGCCCACTGCCACTGTCCTATACGATATACTATCTATACGTAAAAATACAAATGTTTCTTTTAATTCAATAAATTACTTGTTTGAATAATTTGGTAAGATGTGATTGAATGAACGAATAACTTCTTAAGTCTTTTTTTTTTTTTTTTTTTTTTTTTTTTTTTTTTTTTTTTTTTTTTACGTATGGCCCGCCATAATGACTCTACTCTGCCTGATGGAAAGCATAAGCAGAATCCAAGAGTGGTGGTCACCATACTCACTGCGAATGCAGACAATGCAGTATGGCGACCCACACCATGGCGGCCTAGTGATGCTACTGCATCTTTTAGTCTAGTCAACAAGTATGGAACTTGTTGACTAGACTATTTGGGCCTCCGGTCTCGCACTCACCAACGAAACACGACAGCATGAACGCTGTCATTTTACGTTGATTTTCTGTGCGAGGGTAGTACCGCCCCGGTCGAGCCGGCCCATTCGTGCTGAAATCAGCGTGGCTCTACTACCTACAAAGTCTTCAACTTTGAAACATTTTTGAAAGCTAAAATAAGTCGTTTATATTATATCATTTTTCAAAACTCGGCACAAGTCAAACACTCTCAATGATCATCGAAAAGATACAAATCAAACAAACCAAATTTCCAATCTTACTAAAAACAAACAAATGATTTATACACTGATTTTACGACTAACCTACTTTCCTGTATTTTTCTGATCGCGTCAATAACACCGAAGTGTCATTTCTAAGTAACAATGTCCGACAACAGTGAAACAGTTCCGTGGTTCGTGACTTAATTTAGTAAGTATAGTTTTATGATGTGATTGCCTACTTTATACAATACATTTAATGTATTTGCCCTATTTAATATATAAAAGGTTCTTCGTAAACATCATATAACTTTTATCTAGACTTTTTCTATTCAAAGTTGAAATCAAGCTTTATTAGAACTAATAATGCCGTAGGTATACTATATAGAATTATATTATATACAATTATACTAGCTTATAGAAGTATATTACAACAACAGCTATTGGTATCTTAGTTTTCCTTTTTGAAAGAAAGAAGTCGTGTCTGAGAATAGAGAAGTTGGAGTGAGTTAGTTCTTCTTTTAGTAATTTGATTTCTGATTAGCATCCTCATGGAGAAAGAAACACGGGAGGAAATTTATAGTGCATGAAACTTTTTTTAATGAGTTTTAATATTTGTTTATTGTTCTTGGTACTGGCTCTCTTACTCCATGTGCTTTGGAATCCATGAAAGCACAACGTAATAAATTGCGCAGTACTGTGGTGTTACAATACGCGGTGTAGTTCTTGTATTTGAGATTATTAACTTGGCTCACTTTCATATTTACGCAATTTTATGGATACTGAAGTTTTGCTTTAATTAGCACGCTTGATTACATGGTCTTAAATTACCAACTGTAGTTACTTCGACTATGCAGTCATGGGCAATTCAAATCTCTATACACGTATCTTAGTATCTAGTACTTCGTTCTCCTTTTCGACCATTGTAATCACAGTAATCTGTGATAATCCCCCTAGGAAGTAATCTGTAATTTTAATAGAGCAAATAGCTATAATGATTGTGAAGCTAATAAGCTTAACTAATAACAGGCTATATAAGCTACTTTGATTTGTAAAAGTTCGTTTGATGCTTTTCATTATGAGTATTTAATTGAAATATTTAATAAAAATAATAAATGAAAATCATCTATAATTGGGCATGCCTAAATTAGCATTATATTGAAATCTCTGTGGGGACATCAAATTATTCCAATAAATATTCAAATGAACAATTAATAATTGTGCTTTGATTAAGCTCTGTTCCCACGGGTACGTCATGTCACGTTACCATTTAGATATAATAATCACTAATTGTGTTCCATAAATGTCAATTTATCGAACGAGATAAATAAATTATTAGTCTGACTCTATTTGGATGTTCAATTTTAGTAATAGATGAACGCACTGGTTAAAATAAAAGTGTATGTTTCAAGTGCATGTATGTTAATAGATTGCTCAAAAGTGGTGCAACTTCCGGACAATATGTGATGTTTTATAGCAAACACTTAATCAATATTCAATCCAAGTTTAATTCAATAAATGAAAAAATATGAAGAGAACAATGAAAGTATATTGATGTTTAAGTACTTAGAATCTAAAGAAATAAGTATGTTCATTGTTATTCTTTATAACTAGCTGACCCGGCGAACTTCGTACCGCCATATTTACATATCTGTCTCAGCTTCCCACAGGCAGTGTACAGTCGCGGACAAAAAAAAACACTTTTCTCGTTATCTTATATGTTTTTTCTTTCTAGCAAAAAAAGAATGAATGAAATCGGACTATGTGTTATTGAATTACAACCAAGTACATATTTTGACTTTCATCCCCTCTCTCCAGGATACCGTGCTGAATTTCGGGATAAAAATTATCCTATGTCCTACCTCGTAGTATGAACTCAAATCATGCCAAGTTTCATTTCAATCCGTTCAGTAGTTTCGACGTGATGCGCGGCCAAGATACAGACAGACAAAAATGAAAAAAATTACAGTTTTGGGTTCAGTATCGATTATAGAGAGCCCTCCAAAAAAAAATTTCTAAATATCTTTAATGTACAGAATTGGACCTGTTACATTTTTATTATAAGTACTAGCTGATCCGGCGAACTTCGTACCGCCATATTTACATATCTGTCTCTCATATCTATATTCCCACAGGCAGTGTACAGTCGCGGACAAAAATAAAAGACTTTTCCCGTTATCTTTTATTTTTTTTCTTTCTAGCAAAAAAAGAATGAATAAAATCGGACTATGTGTTATTGAATTACAACTAAGTACATATTTTGACTTTCACCCCCTCTCTCCAAGACACCGTGCTGAATTTCGGGATAAAAAGTATCCTATGTCCTACCTCGTAGTATGAACTCAAATCATGCCAAGTTTCATTTCAATCCGTTCAGTAGTTTCGGCGTGATGCGCGGCCAAGATACAGACAGACAGACAGACAGACGGACAGACAGACAGACAGACAAAAATGAAAAAAATTACAGTTTTGGCTTCAGTATCGATTATAGAGAGCCCTCCAAAAAAAATTTTCAAAATATCTTTAATGTACAGAATTGGACCTGTTACATTTTTATTATAAGTATAGATAGATATATAAGTATATATATACATTGCTAGTTAATACATATACTCATATAAACGTAGAACAAGAGATGACACGTTACCCGAAAATCATTTAAAGAAATGTTGTACTGTCGTTATCTGAACGTATCCTTTTTATTTTCCCTAGCAACGGAGTTTTTAACCTTACTACATACATATTAGTATAGTACGTAGCATATAGTAAACGTAAAAAATACTAATTTTATCTAAAAAAATTGTAGGACTGAGATGTGTACTTATCCAGTGTGAATGTGTAGTTCCAATTTACGCGAATATTTCTTCAATGTATAAAACGTATCATTCTGATTTCATATATACATATCTCAAGAATATTCCTACTGAGCAAGGATAAAGTATTGAAAAAATAGAAAGTACCCGACATAGACGTACGAAGTACCTTACTCACAGATGAACAAACTTGCGAACAAAAACAGCTAAGTTACAAGCGTTCTTCTTACTGCAATCGTTAACGCATAAATTCTCGTGTGTCATTGGCCAAACTTAGACAAAGTAAACTTATACAAAGTATTAGCCAATGACACACGAGAATTTAGGCGTTAACAATTGCAGAACGAAGAACGCTTGCAACTTGACTAGGGGGGCAGGGTAGCTTAATTGAATAATACCAACCTGAAGGTCAGAATACAAGCAGACACAAGCAAGAAGTAAATTACTTTTAGACATTAAACACAACAAACTCAATTTATTTCGCATTTTATTTGATCTTCATCAATTTATGACTCTTGTTTTGCTAAAATAATATTTATTTGTAAACAGTATTGTTTCTGCCCCATTCCACATTGTCCAAGTCTTTGAAACTGATTTCTCCGGGCGGAGATCGACAAAATTAGACACACTGATGTTACAAAATATTAAATTTCAATCAGTTCATTTGTTGGGTTATTCATATGAGATGAAATATTATACCTTATCAAGCTGTATACCTACAACGCCCGTATGTCTCCTTAATCCTTAACCCTGTGGGTCGACTGTTCTTTCCAAAACTATACGTGCTTCGTATGACAATGTACCGGGAACTGCTGACCGGAACACTATGATCAACTCTTTGTTCTACAAAATCCCTTTGCTAACTTGACAGAACTGACTTTGTTGTGTATTCTGCTTGTTTTGGAATTAGGAGAGTTGTGCAATTGTTTAGAAAAGTTAATTCTGTTATTTCGAGCGATTCAGGACGGAGTAAAACGAAGTATATTTAACCCCCGACGAAAAAAGAGGGGTGTTATAAGTTTGACGTGTCTGTCTGTCTGTTTGTCTGTCTGTCTGTGGCACCGTAGCTCGCGAACGGGTGAAGCGATTTTAATTTCGTTTTTTTTTGTATGAAAGGTGAGTCACGTGCGAGTGTTCTTATTCTTAGACATGTTTCATGAAAATCGGTTGAGTCGTTTAAAAGTTATGTGGGTGAAAGTGGGGAAGAATAACAGAAAGTCTGCAAAAATATAATTGGCGTATGATTACTCGATTAAGTGCTTGAGTAGGGGGTTTTTTAAATTTTGAATTTTTAAGAACAAATTTAACGATCATTCGAGAATACACAAAATATACTGACTTACATGAATTTATCTTCAATGAAATTGAATATACTTAGATAAACCTTACTAATTCAATATGGTTAGCCTACAAAGATATACGTGTATGTATATCTGTTAGCTTTTGTAATGTGTACAAAAAAAAAGTGTCTTCGTTAATTATATTCGAGACTATTTTCTAATCATTTTGTATCATATAAACGGATCATATCAGATTATGTTATTATTTCACTAGTGGTTACCCGCGGCTCCGCCCGCGTATATGTCGGTTATCGCGGCAAATAGTAGCCTATGTGTTATTCTGATGTATAAGCCATGTTACTGTAAAGTTTCATCCAAATCCGTTTAGTAGTTTTTGCGTGAAAGAGAAACAAACATCCATCCATCCGTACTTATAAACTTTCGCGTTTATAATATTAGTATAGATTATACGAGTATATAATAAGTCAAAGGTAAGAAGAAAATATTTATTCAATATCGAATAAGTTATTTCTCATAGATACTATTATGTCAATGTTCACGAAGTTACTTCATAAAACTTTTTTCTGTTACAAAAGACGATACCAAATTTCGTAACTCTTGTGCCGAAATATCCCTACATTCAGTAATAAAACTCAGCATATACATAGATTATTATTATAATATAGTGACATTGAAATATTGCACCGGAGTGATACCACGGCCTCACAGAAAACCGGTGTGAAACAGCGCTTGCGCTGTGTTGCACCGAGTGAGTGAGGATACCGAAGGACCATAGCTGCGATGGTAATCGTTTACCATCAGGCGATACATCTGCTCGTTTGCCCCCTATTGTATAAAAAATAATTGAATCAGTAGTATTGCTCTTTATATAAATCCCTTTCAAAGTAAGATTTTGAATTTACCTCTGAACATGTCGTGGCTATAATATTTTTTTACAGTCTACTTAGATATATAATTCTATCGATTCTAACATAAGAAAATATTTAAGCCTATTAATGTATCATCCCACCTATACATATATTTCTAATGACATATATCTTGAATAATACACGACCGAAAAATAAAACAAAATACTGCAAGTGACCAGTGAAATTTGAAGTTTTTCAGCAAAACAGATTCAGACATATTGCTTACCTTTTTAAGTGAAACGTTCCTCCAATACGTTTTCATAATAGAGAAGCCAAATGAGAACCTGTTCATCTACCAGCTTCGTGGATAAACGTTTCACTTCATCAATGTTTACTTATCACAACTATTTCTCACTTGACTTAGTTTCCACTAAAGCTTTTTTGAGAATCTTACAACATCAACGATGTAAACATTTATCTAGGTCAGTTTTCTTAAGCGAGAAAATATATATTACATGAACTGGTTACTATTACTGTAATTGGTCAAGTAAGTCTTTTGAGGTTAATGGTTCAGGGTTAATTGAACATCTGGACAAAGTAGTCTTCACATCTTATTTATATGAAATCTCTTATTTGTTCTAATATTTTGTTAACTTTGTTCAATTAAAAGTTTATATCTAAGTACAGTAGTTATACGTGGAATTACCACGTTATAAGTTATAATATAACTATAGAATTTACTTACTTTATCTACACAAATAAATAAAATTGAAGTGTCTGTTTGTAATTTCAAATTTACAGCTTTTCACTAAATGCAAATGAAAGTTTATACCATACTTAGGTACATCAAGCAATCAATTTTTTTTCTGTCTATTTGTTCCGGCTAATCGCCGGAACGGTTGGAACGATTCTGACAAGGCTTTCACTGATAGGTAGCTGATGATATAAGGAGTAACTTAGGCTACTCTTTTTAGACTAGTTCCGCCCCGCGGCGTTGCCCGCGGTTGATGTCATACCGCGAGTAACACCGCGGGGCTCAGCTAGTTTTTTTATATTACTACAAACCAATGTAATATAAATTATCTTGTTTAAAGAAAACTGGCCTAGATAATCCATACTAATAGTATAAATTCAGAAGTAACTCTGTCTTTTACGTTTTCACGTCTTAACTGATGCACCGATTTCAATTGGCATGGAGATACTTTGATTCTTGTGGAAGGACTTAGGCAAATATTTACTGCGATAACCGACATACATGTGGATGGAACCGTGGATTAAAGCTAGTTTTTAACTGACTTCAAAAAAAGGAGGAGGTTCTCAATGCGACTATTTATTTATGTTGTTACCTCATAACTTTCGACTGAGTGAACCGATTTTGATGATTCTTTTTTTATTTGGAAGCTGGTGCTTCCCGTGTGGTCCCATTTAAATTTAGTTCAGATTCTAGCCGGTTTTTTTGTTAAAATTTGTGATTATTATAAATTCTATAATAATAAAAATGACATGGGAAACGTTTATTAAAAGTTGACAAAAGACAATGCGTCAGAATAAGAGTACCCTCTCATTCTGATGCTCTAAGTGCATGATGATGAAATTTTTCATGTATCTTCCATATAAATTGTGTTAAACCATCGGTCATATAAGCTATCCGGAACTTATTTGTAACCGGTGAAACAGAGCCTTAATATATTGCCTGAGTTAAGTCATGCTCAGACAACAGTTATAATTAAGATCATTCTGCTTTTATTAGCCTCGCCTGTATTCATAAGCGTGATTTTAAACTGTATTAAAATTTATGCATCTAATGAGGTGGTCTAAACTATTAAGAATGGGGATATCAAAATGCTCTATTGCATTTGTAAGTATAATTTAATTTTGTTTAATTATTTAAAAGAATTTTTTTTTATTTGAGGAAAATAAACTATTTTATTAAGTTATACCTTATGGTTATTATTATCTTATGGTTTGCTGGAAGATAACTCGTGTTTGGGTTAATCTCGCCCTTGTACATGTTATTTCCTTATAACTAAAATGTTCACCGAAATTGTTGGCAATTTCAGAGTTTCCAACTGTTGATAACTCTTCAGAAAATCACCAACTTTTGTTTCCATTGTGTCTATACTGAGTCGCCAACAATTTGAAAAACATTCCAACGAAGCGTTTCCACAGAGCCAATAAATATTTGCAACAAACGTTTATTTTTGACGTTTATCGCCAAAAACGGAAACACTGTTCCCAACATTTGTTGACAATTTTTGGTTCCCAACACAAGGAAATTACAGAAACTTTTGTCATCAACACGTGTTGAAAACACAAAAGTTGCCAACTTTTGTTCGGTGGAGACTCAGCCTTAAATAATATATAGAATGTATAAGAACAATAACACCGATCGGGAAAAAGTATTATTATTCAAAACATCGGTAAAATAGATGACGAATGTTCAAATAAATAAATCCATAAAATCACCTTTCTTTTATTACAGACTTTTACGAGCTGACATAAATTATTAATATTTTAATAAACGTGGATACGCATTAATATTGGCGCATAGAAATACAACGTCCATTCCTCATAACTGCGCGTAGCAGAATTAATACGGTCCGAGAGCCACCGCAAAAACTGGCGTTCTACGTGATTGTGAACGTTATTGGTTTTCGAACAAATATACATATATATGTAGCCTTTGAGTGACAAAATTGTGATATATTTTCATATTTTTCGTTATTAATGTTATTTTTCTTGATGACGCATTAATCTATACACTTGCCCCGACTGATGGATTCATTTTAAATTTGATCTTTTGTCGCAAGACTGAAGTGTGTTTTAAAAATATACTACTTTTACAAACGTAATGAGAAACATGACAATATTTAGGTTCCGATTTCTCGATTCTCATAATTACCTTTGATTATTTATTTGGATCTCAGATCCTTCTTTAATTACAATTGATTAAACTTCCATCTTAAATTAAAAACAAACAACCAATTAACGCACGTCATTGAGATACGTATTGAATAGCACTTAATGTTCAATCTGGTATGATGGTAATGGGGAAGACGAAAGGGAAAAGACCCAGAACTCGTAGTCTAAAGCGCTGGACGGGTCAGACCCGTGGAGCCCGTGGGTCACGCGCACTACACGAAGCGGGTGATTACGACAGGTGGAGACGTACAGTAGACCATTGACTTCAGAGTCACGACCCTCAGCAATGAGAGAATGACTAACAAGAAAAAAAATACAATCTATACTGTATGTCCAAATATAAAAAAAAAATACGTACGTGAGAAGATAAACAATAAAATAACTGATAACATAAAAATTATTGAAAGCGTATAAGAATGGATCTTTGTATGAAATATGTGACGAGATCAGAATGAGAATAGGTGCACATTATCACATAATAGACGATTGCATGCTGTTGCATTGTGACGATATTGGTATGTGGCACTGTTCATGAATGTTGATATGCATTTTTATATGTTAATATTTGTTCAAAGAGTACACCGACAGCCATGTCATTCGTGTATTAAGTGTATTACATTTTTGTCAATTTCTTGCGTTTCGAAATGCATTTAGATGTTTAAAATTAAACTCCATTTGCATATATTTGTTTTGTCATTCTTAGTTGTAGCATACACGTAACGGTTATAAAGATGCTCTATATTTATTACTAATAGCTCATAGATCTTTCTAGTTTAAAGAGTAGGGCCTGGATGACCGGTATTTATTTATTGGTAAATTTTCTAAAAATGAATCCTAACTAGATCGATTTATCGCTACCGAAACCCCCTGCATACTAAATTTCATAAAAAAGTCACTCAGGGACTGCCGCGGTAAAGCTATTGCATAGCATTTTTTATCAACTTATGCAATTATAATAATTTTTTATTTATGCTGTATTATTTTTGGAAATATTGACATCAAGTAAGTGAAAAAATCATAACATACAAATATATCACATGATTTCTCCAATATGTATGTATTTCATGATAATTTAAATAGTTAACGACACGGCAAATTTCATAGCGCTGACAAGGATGTGCATATTATGTATTATGTTATACATTTTAATACTAAAAATATATGATATACATCTATATACTTTCTCACAAACAGCTGCTTATGTATTCGTCCGATTTCGGAGCAGCTCGTCTCGATCCGTGCGAGTTTCGGGTGTTAGGTTTTATTTTCGTTACGGAATTTCTTGATTCGGTCGCCGCGTTCAAAGCCCGCGATAAAAGCTATGCAATAGCTTAAAATCGTTGGTGTCGATTCCGAGATTAAGATTATATATACAAGAATCGCTTGTTTAAAGGTATTAGATGTGATGATGTTTGGACAAAGGTTTCAAAACCATACACGTCATTGATAAATACTTTTATATTTTTTTATAAATAACAGAACAAAAACCTGATCTTTAATCAAGAAATGGTATAAAATTGCTATGGTTCTCGTAAATCTGCACAATGATGGAATATAATCTCAACTAAAATATTAAAATAGGCGAAAATTAAAACAGAAAAAATGCTTTTGCACTTAACTTAACGGTCTATGCGTAAAAATGTAACACAGACACTACATACACAGCTAAATAACGTATGTAAATAAATTCTCGTGTAACTTTGCTTTCATCCGAAGTGACGCAAAATATACACCAAAACTAAGAGGTGGAATAGCATTAAAACATAAATTAAATTAAAAGCTTTTTAAAAACAAGCTTTTACTGGAATGCCTCGAGACGAATCAAACGAGTCCAAACTCGATGATGTTGCGACGTTTCTTTATAGAGTTCCTATGGCCGCCTTCCTGCTCCAGCATCAGATCAGCTCCATGTCATTATAATATTGTATTGTCACGCTGTATACGCATGCAAAATTTCAGCAAAATCGGTTGGAGATATCTGCTTCAAAATTGAATTGCAAGATTCCACCCAAACATACAAGCATACATACATTACAAGTTAATAAAAAGCTTGTAATATAATAGAACACGGCTCTCCCAATTATGAATGCATTATACTCTAATAATAACACACGCACTAGATTTAGCATCAGAATTATATATTCATTAGGACCATAAATTATAACGTATCAAATAACCTACGATTATTGCTGTTAAATTGTAGACGTGGCCTTAACCTAGATATCGGGTTTCGGCCACAGTCATTGACAGTCGTCAAACTGGTTTGTTAATTATTTGTTCTAAATTCCGTGTTTTGAGTAGTGTCTATGTTTGTTTATCTCGAGCGAATTAAAGAAAATTTGAATGTGAGAATTTTGTCACAAACTAAGGAAAACACAACACACAACACATATACACACAAATACATTATATTTATATATACATAAATATATCTACATACAAAAAAAAATTGAAGGGGAGAGGCTAAGATTGTGGTGAATCCGAAAATGTACTTATAAAATGTTTCCGCAACTGATATTTAAAACTCTACCGATAATAATCCCGGTTTTTGGACTTTGTACTCATTTAAACAATGATAGTACTTGTATCTAATAAGTAACTGCAAAGAGAAAGCCACATCGTGACATACTATGTCAAAACCGCAACCTCCGTCCTCCGTCTATGTCTAGCATCATCATCGTCAACAATATATCCTCGCTCACTCGATGAAACACAGCAGATGAAACGCAAGCGCTATTTCACACCGGTTTCCTATAAGGCCGTGGTATCACTCCGGTCGAGCCGGCCCATTCATGCCGAAGCGTGGCTCTCCCATGGTAGATTAATATATCCCACTAAAAACATTTTCATATAAAATGTTGCCAAGACGACTGCATATGGATTACCCAGTGAAAAAGATATCAGATCTCATGTGGAGCCAAGGTTCCGAAAATACACGCCCTAACTCTACCAACCCTAACTTCGTAAACTCTACATCTCAGTAAAAATGTATGGCTTGCCTGTTTCGTTACTTCAGAAACTAAATATTCGTAGAACACATTACTTCAGAAACTAGATATTTGCAAACACAAAAGGTGTTAGTTTTCCCTTCGTGATGGTATGGTAGCGAAACGCCGAAGCCATACATTTTTACTGAGATGTAGAGTTTACGAAGTTAGGGTTGGTAGAGTTAGGGCGTGTAGATTCGGAACCTTGGCTCCACATGAGATCTGATATCTTTTTCACAGGGTAATCCATATGCAGTCGTCTTGGCAACATTTTACATGAAAATGTTTTTAGTGGGATTTCATTTCTTTTTGTAAGTTGCTTGAGGCAGTTTTTTTTTGTTTTTTTGGGCTGTATTTTTTGTACATCTTCTTTCTTCTTTCGAAAAAGTCCAAAAATAAAACCTCTAGCATAAACATTTGTGAAAGTCTCATACAAACTTCCACCCCCCAAATTTGGGTGTTGGGGGGTAAAAGTAATAGGTTTATGAATTTTTCTGTTGTTTGTATTCTAAACTTAGTTTACATACCAAATTTCAGCTTTCTAGCACTTCAGGAAGTACCCTAACAGTTTTGATGATCATCAGTGTGTCAGTGACGAAATTGGCGTTTTTTAGGTATCAATAAAATCTAAAGTATCAAAGCTATGCATTTGAAACTTTGTATGTTTCATTAGTCTATTAGTTACATCATATCCTGAGAATTTGAAAGATCTGGTATATCGGGAACCAAAGTTATGAGGGTTCAAAAAACGACGAAACACTTCGAGAAAAGGTAGGTAGTGCCCTTGCGCTACGCTTGGCTCGTCTTGGCGGGGGCACGACCGTGCCCCCAGATTTTCAATGTAAATGAAATACTTAATCAAGCTCTAATTTTTTTTTCTAGAAACACTTTCCAGTACCTCTACTTTGTTACGACTATTCCAATTTATTATATATGTATATATATATATATATTATGAATATATGGCAATATGTACATATTTCAATTTATAATCATTTTATGAAATAAAATAAAATTACATTTAAATCCACTGATAACTATTTTTTTCAAATTAATATCCATATAAATAATTTGATTTATTGTAATCCATTATAGTCTTAATTATAATTTGCATCTTGATCTTATTTAATTTGAAAATATAGACGGTAGACACGGTAGATAGATCAATACGAGAACACTATGCAAGTATTTTGGGCCTACTAAATACGCGTGTTTTTACTACTTGTACCACCCTTTCTGACAAAGAAAAGCAGACCCATGAAAATTTATTAATACGTACACTTTAATAAATTTATAAAGCATTCATTTATTAAACACTACAAAAGACTTTAAAATGATGAATGATCAATAACGCTGTATTTTAGTATTTTATTTACATCCAAACTTAAAATACCCATTCTTCTTCAAACATTCATGTTCTTGTAATATCCAAATGATATTTCCGACGAGTTCATGTGAAAATGACACCATTCAAATGTCAACTAAAAATATCATGCCCGTATTTGTAATATTTATTCCTGCACGTGCCCTTGTAAGTTTCATTCATCCAATTACTCGTGTCAAGCTGTCATTCCGGTTTATTCAGATTAACCAGCTCTTGGTGAATGTCCCACCTACGTTGACGACTCTGTATTGCTTTTGATGTTAGATATACAGGAAACATATAGAGGAATTAATACATATACTTACAAGACTTCTGTTACCGAGGTTTCTTATTTAATATCTATTCTAGTAAGTAAGTTTAAAATATTAGTTAAATTAGGCATATGGTTGTTTGACCACTGCTTAATGCGACATCCGCGTCTACCTGAGCTTTTACGCACAGATTATAAACTTATCTCAAATATTCGAGTAAAACCTTATTTAGGTAAGAAATAGATGGTGATGAACTTATATCCGTTTCATCTATACCCTATTCAACTTCCTCTGAGACAAAAGGTAAACAAAGAAACCAATGTTTCTCAAACGAGTTGATCAAGAGTAAAGATGGCCGGTGTAACCAAACTAATTACGAAATTTCACATTTCTACGTAAATTATTTGCCTTATCACTACTCTTCAATTTAGCAGTGTTATAATACGTTTAAAGTTTGGGAACAGCTACAGTTTTAGGTGTTTTTAAAGTCAATTTTTAGTCAGTCCACTGTGAACTCGGAAAATTTTGGCAGTTGCAATTATTTTATTTTTTAACACACGTACTCGTATTTCCGTTGTACTTGACACTGGCAGAATTGTCGACATCAGCACAGTTTGCCATTTTCCAAGAAAAAAAAAGAAAATTTCACTTTTTTTTATTGATTCTAGATGCATATAAAATTTGACCTATTAAAGAACCTTTTTCTAGTTTGTTTACCTTTTGTCTCAGAGGAAGTTGAATAGACGAGTAAATCATAGATCTTTTAAAATACTCTTAAAATAAATCCTGCATTAATAACAAGATATATCTTCAATGAAAAATAAAAACAGAGAGCTCGACTAGGTTTAATTTAATATAACAAAGTATATTTGAGCTGTGGAATAATAGCCATTTTACCCAATTTACGGCCACTTTTTCCATTAATGAGGTACATTTAAAATTTGGCAAAAGATGTAATATAATCGTCTACCCGTTATTCTTTTAAAAGTAGGATAAATCTTCGCGGTTCATTTTGATTATTAATTTATACGATGTTAATGTCTGTACCATGTTTGTGTGTTTTGAAATCGCCAATTAAATGTACAGTTTTTGACTAACTGTTAGATTGGATATGCAAAATTAGTCACGAATAGCTTTTGTTATTTTAATTTGGCTTGTCTTTTTCATGAAAAATAAGTTAGGACTGTTACTCAATATGATGTGGTACGCATGTAGGTTCTATTCTACCGGCCAGTAATAATGCATGAATGTATTTGTTATTTCACAACAATTTTATAAAAAAAAATGGAACTATTGATGTAGGCACGCGTGGAGGAAGACTGAATGGCACTGCTTTGATAAATCCGTAACATCGTTAGGTATATATAGATTAACTGCATGACAGATTATTCCTTCAGGGTCGATTAGTGTTTGCAGGCGTGGGGAGAGTGGATTTTTAGTCACTTTCTGGCATATAATGCCTTGCGTGACACTACTACTCCAGGATGTTTTAATTATCCTAGAAATATACTCATACTTATAAACAGCACAACTAATAATATAATTTGAAACTAATATAGTGATTATTTGGCCGTGAAATCAGCACATAAAAACCTAACTGAGGCGCAATTCATATGTTTTTGTTGGAATTCTTTTTTGTTTCAATGTTCTTGCCCTTGAGGTTCATCTGGGTGATCCATATATGGAGTCTTTGAATCATATTCTTAATATAAACTTGTTACGAGTTGCGATGTCATGAGTTGGTGATTATTTATTCACTGTTTTGGACACTTGTTCGTTTTTTTTTAAATTTCTAAATTGGTAAGTAACAGTTTTTAAATTCTAAAGTGGCCAGTCTGTCTCATTTTGTAAGTTCATGATAATTTTGATATATATATCAGTAGGTATAATTACTTTTCCAGAACTTGACTAGACGATGAGTAACTACATACAATACCAACGTGATTGAATTGTTTCTAATAAATATTTTCGTCATATTTTATGACAGTTCATTGTAACATTGATTAGGCATGAAGTCACTACTGCATTATTTATACGAATATGTTCTTTAATTGTTTGTTTTAAAGATCAATATTCTTTAAATAAATTAGTCTTACTAATATGAAAAAATATGTAGTTTACAAAGTTGTCAATCTGTTCTTTGGAAATACCAATGAAGTCAAATAATTCCTTGTTAATTGTCTTAAGCCTCTATGACTTAAGTTGTTCGTTAGTACCTATACTCTAAGTCTGGGATGCGGTACATACCTTAAGTGTTTTGCTTTGCTCTTGGTGTGTGGTACACCCACGTGCAAGTCTATTGAGATTTCTCATCGCAACTAACATAAAGACAACACTAAGGACTTATTGGTTTTGTCAGCTGCTGTTGACAAACCTTTTTATGTCTTTTTTGTTTTCATTTCGTATGAAGATGTTATTAGCGTTGTAGTATACTTCGAGGGTCATACCAAATCATGGCGGAAGAGAGGTTTAAACGATTGACATTTCTTTTAAGAACTAATTAGCTCCTTAGACAAAATCGTATGCATACAGCTAGCTAAAAAGAAAAACCTATGTAAAAATCGAAAAACTTCTGTCTAGTTGATTGCATGAAAGGCTCTACTTACAAGTTGTATACTGCGTATTATATATATATCTGAAATAGAGTTGCGCCGTGTTAGTGCGGAGGCCCATACCCCACTCCCCTACCTCCCCCTCCCATCCCCAAAAGGCCGGCAACGCACTTGTGACGCTTCTGGTGTTGCAGGTGTCCATGGGCGGCGGTAATCGCTTACTATCAGGCGATACGTCTGCTCGTTTGCCCGCCTATTCCATAAGAAGAAGATATGTAAATTATGTGAACCACAAACAGCTGTACTTCAGGAATCATCCTGATATGCGATTACTTTTGTTATACTATACATACGAGTACATAGATTACATTTATACTTTTGTATATGTGTGTGTGTACAAAAAAAAACATGTCAAGGTAAAACAAGTATATTAAAAGAGTTTCATCTGTACACAATTACAGCTCAAATTTTACAGCAATTACAGCAAAAATTACAGTACAAACACAGACGCCAGCCATCGCTTCCAATTTTGAATATGAAATTTCAAACCTGAAAAACTAAATACGAGCATGACACTAACAATTTACAATAACAAAAACACCTCTTAGTAAATAAGTACCCGGTGATTCATAGCTATACTTCACTGGTCTATTTAAATACCGTGGGATGTAACTTGAATGTCTTGGTATTTTTGTTTGTATAAATATTGTTCTGTTTGCATTTGCATTGACATCTAGTACAACATTGTTTTTTAAAACTATGTCAAAGTAACCTTTCTATATTTTCTTTACTTCCTATATTTGTAAGTGAAGTGTTATTGAGTTTTTCTGATAATGGAAATACTTAATAACAGCTCGGAATTTGGAAGTTGGGGCCTAACCCCCGTGCCTCGGAGAGCACGTAAAGCTGTCGGTCCTACGCCTGATCTCTCCCCGGTCGTGTCGGTTAGCCGTCCCATCGGATTATGAGAGTGAGGGAACATAGAGTGCACCTGTGTCTGCGCACACAATTGTGCACCATAATAACTCCTACGTAGTTTGCTGGTGTCCGTTGAGCTATCGGCTAGGAGATATCATATTTGTAACTTTTCTATATTTTTATAGTATAGGCGGCAACTGGCTAGCGATTTCTATAGAAAAATGCAACTCAAAACACAAAAGAGCATAATCGCCATCTAAATGCGTCTGATTTTAGACCTTACTCTGTGATAAAGAACTAAAGAATACCTTATCACGGCTTTTCTATGAGGTCCTGGTATTACTCCGGTTGAACTGAACTCTATGTGCCTAAGAATAACTCTCCCACAATGATGAGTGTTCTTGGTGGTTGTAAAAATGATAAACTGCAGCAAAAATTTAGTTTGTTATCTCACTAAAATGATGACGATGATGATGTACTCCTATCCGATTTCGGCCACAGCGGCCAGCCTCGTCCATTGAGGCCGGCCAAGCAGGAGATATATTTTTTACATACATAGCCATACATTTTTACTGAGATGTAAAGTTTGTGAAGTTAGGGTTGGTAGAGTTAGGGCGTGTAGATTCGGAACATTGGCTCTACATGAGATCTGATATCTTTTTCACAGGGTAAGCAATATGCAGTCGTCTTGGCAACATTTTACATGAAAATGTTTTTGGTGGGATATAACATTCTCGTGTCACAATGTTAGTTTCCATACTCCTCTGAAACGGCTGGACCGATTTTTATGAAATTTGATGTGAATATCGGGTAGGTCTGAGAATCAACCAACATCAATTTTTTATACCACTTTTTTATGGCAGTACAACGTTTGCCGGATCAGCTAGTTAACTGATAAAATCGGGATAAGCACCATAACCTGTAATGAAAAACGTTAGTATTCGCAACAGACTTATATTTTAAAAGATTACCTATGTGTTTCGTTGAAAAACATTTACAATTTTGATATCATACGAGTAATACTAAGAAACATAAACTAAAATACCTCACATACATAGGCATTAAATATTTTACACCCCTCTTAGGCAACAGAGATAATTAAGTGTTCCTAATTGGATGTTCTGTCTTGTGACAAAGAAGTCTTAAAATATTACGAACACGAATATTAGGTTATTTATAATAAGTAGTTGAAGTCGCCTGGCGGGCGTAATTAGACAGTTTTGAAGGTCTTGTTTTATTTCAACGACCAGTATAACCAGACGTGTTGTTAAGTACACTTTTATTCCATGACAGCTTAAAATATATACTGAATTTTTATAGTGTCACGTAATTTTTTTAAATAAGTTTCAACTCGGCACATGTTATTTTTTTCTGCACATAACTTTAACTATCTTAAGTGTGGAATTGCAGACTGTGTGCCTATGCTTAAATATATAGTTAATTTTTTTTTATCACCTAACAATTTGGAATTTATATACAAATACTAGCTGACGCGGCAAACGTTGTTTCGCCATAAAAATAAAAATAAAATTAGGGGTGGGTCACCCTTATCATTTAGGGTTATGAAAAATAGATGTTGGCCGATTCTCAGACCTACCCGATATCCACACAAACTATTATAAAAATCGGTCCAGCCGTTTCGGAGGAGTTTGGTAACAAACACCGCGACACGAGAATTTTATATATTAGAAATAGTCAAACAAAAACACGTAAATGGTCATCGGTGGCTGTATACTCAAGCCTCTTTTTCGAAGATATAAAAAAAAAACACTTCATTGTTTTATTTGGCTGACTATTCTATTGACTCAGCAATCAGCAGTTAGAGTTAATAACCACTAGTCAGTAACCCTGCCTGCCAAGGCCGAAGTCGTGGTTTGAATTATCATTCATCATCATCAACAGCCTTTAACAGTTTACTGCTGGATGTAGGCCTCCTTTGAAAGGAGGTTTTGGCCTAATCTACCACTCTGGCCAGACGGATTGGTATAGGGTGTGTTCCAAGTTTTTGTTCTCTTTACATTGATGTTAGTCGCCCCTTACAACACCCATGAGATGAATAGGAGAGGTGACACTGCGTATTCTGAATCCATTACCACAAATGTGTACTGAACACGACTATTTTCAACTAGTTTCAACCTTTGAATTCAGTTTCTACTCTCAGGGTTGCGGTGGTCCGATGCCAGTCACTCCGTGTAAAAACTGATGTTCTTACCCCGGGGGGGATGTCCCGACCCCAAATATCTTAGGATAAAGCTAGGAAGAAAAATTATTTATCATGTTGTAGTAAATTATACAAATATAATTTACTACAATATGATAAATAATTCCAGAAGGAATGGCATGAGAAATAATATAGTGTTAAGTTTATATATTTTTAAACGACGAATGGAAGCACGTGGCTAATGCTGGTTCGTGCGAAGAACAAATTAGATTGGCCACGTTGTTCTACTTTAACAAAATAATATACGATGGCGACTTTGTGAGGTAACTCAATAATTATGAGAGTGCCGTTGGGTATTTGTAAGATTTCTATGTAAACTTAAATGAATTGTGTTCGAGTGTGTGATAATGGGTTTGATTATTTTGTAATGTGGTTTTTCAAATACCTGTGTGATAGATGTCAAAGACTGGAAATCTACACTAGTATTATAAACGCGAAAGTTTGTAAGTATGGATGGATGGATGATTGTTACTCTTTCACGCAAAAACTACTGAACGGATTTTGATGAAACTTTACAGTAATATACCTTATACATCAGAATAACACATAGGCCACTATTTGCCGCGATAACAAAAATATACGCCGGCGGAGCCACGGGCAACAATTAGTAAATCATAAAAATTGTGGTATGTCATGAAGCCAGTCGGCTGTCGCTCGATCGGTCATATGGTTTTTGGCACATAAAACATACATTAGCTGAATCGTTTTTAGTTATCAAATGAATTTCTCCTTTCCTAAACATAACGTATTATATTTTTGCATAAATAATATGCATGATGATTTTCTTTTATTTAAAAAATACATGGGCGGACTTTAATACCCAAAAAAAAAAATTATAATAAAAAAAAAAATTGTAAGGTAAGTGCGCCGATGTTACAGTCGTGGTCAAGGGTTATAATTTTTTTTTTTCTGATGACAGTGATCACAACAGTTAGTTCTTGGTAATATAATTTAATTGAACTAGAAAAAGTACATACAATTTCTGTAATATGAACATACAATATGTAAGAACTATTATTGTCTGGGTTCAATAGATATTGTGGCGACTTCCACATACAGCGCAACATAAATATATTGGATTGGATTGGAATATATTGGAGGGACATATCACCCGTTCCCTCCACAGATATTATTCCCGTAATGTTACCTAAACACACATAGCAAAAGACTTACATATACTTATGTTTTCTTACTGTTCAAGTGGAACACACCATTTGGAGCTCCCCCAAATCACGTATCTATTGCATACAGAAATATAGATCTTTGTAATGCATTTATGCCATGAATCTGGATAACAGATAGGAATAAAATAATCATGTTATATACACTCAGTAAATAGATCCAGTATCACTAGACTTTTTTTTTTTATGGAATAGGCGGGCAAACGAGCAGACGTATCGCCTGATGGTAAGCGATTACCGCCGCCCATGGACACATGCAACACCAGAAGCGTCACAAGTGCGTTGCCGGCCTTTTGGGGATGGGGGGGGAGGTAGGGGATTGGGGTATGGGCCTCCGGTATCCTCACTCACTCGGTGAAACACAGCGCAAGCACTATTTCACACCGGTTTTCTGTGAGGCCGTGGTATCACTCCGGTCGAGCCGGCCCATTCATGCCGAAGCGTGGCTCTCCCACGATCATTTTGGTTAATGAATATAATAATCCCACCAAAAACATTTTCCTGTGAAATATTGCCAAGACGACTGCATATGGCTTACCCTGTGAAAAAGATATCAGTTCTCACGTAGAGCCAACCTTCTGAATCTACACGTCCTAACTCTACCAACCCCAACTTCACAAACTACATCTCAGTACGACCGTGCCCCCAGATAATGTAATGTAATTTGTGTATAATATGCAAGTATGTAGATATATATGTATTTTTATCAGCGGTGTGATTACCACAATACAAGCGCTATCTAATTTGGGATGAGACAGCCGTGTGAGATGTGGGAGTTTATTATTAAATAACACTTATGACGCCTATAACACAATACTTGTGACGCCTCTGGTGTTGGCCATGGGCGACGGTAATCGCTTACCATCAGGCGATACGCCTGCTCGTTTGCCTCCTATCTCATAAAAAAACAAAAAAAAAACAAGTCGTAACAAATTAATTTGCTGTAAGTTTTTTCATATTGCATTTAATATGTGTAGGTAATCAATGCTGTGCTCTTTATGATGACATTAATCGATCGAAACTTTTTACCAAAGACAATTGCAAGTGCACGATGCTTCAATGACTGCTTGGAGTCACTAAGCATAATTTTGCAATACATTACTAAGTCGACCAGGTCATGCCTTTAGTACTTGTTAATTCAATAAACGTATCTTCAAATATATCGTGCAGTGTGTATGTTTCTCGGATTGAAAGGCCTTTGTACAATCAGTGTCTGTCCTTTCACCAATAGACCCACATCCTCGTCACCTGTGCACAATACCAACCTAACTTATTTATAGACCCACTATGCGTTCCCTTGACATTGATAATGTAACAGATACACATTCAACGACAAACACGTTGATGAATAGATTTGAATGTATTTTAACTGGCTTTAAAAAGAAGGTGATTACTATTATTAGGTCACTTTGAAATTCGGAAATGTTTGAAAATTTTCTTTTAATTGAACGGTTATTAAAATTTAAAGCAAAAAAAAACACATTTGGAAATATAAATACTGAAGAAGACAGTTTATGAATTGCATGTAGGCGCATTATGTCGGTGCTACATTTTTTAAAGTTTATTTATTTTTATAAAATATATACAGTATAAGCATGGCACTATCAATAAGGACGTTGACGATCACAAACTCTGTATAAATGCCTACCATCTTTACCAAATCATCCTATCAAATATTTAATGTACAGATTTATTAAATAATATGTGAAGCTGACCAGCAGGCGCACATGTGTTTTGAGCAGCACTTCAATAAATTGATCATAATTAATTTAAATACAGAGTGCTTATTTTAATCTGTCCAGTTTAACAACGGCTTGATTACCTGGTCTCAGGGACTACTGATTCGAATTGAATGAAACTTTTAGGATTGCCCCATTTATCGAGACATGGTGTAGGCTATAAAACGTTATAACCGAGTAAAAATCTTGCTTAAAATTATTTGAGACGTTACAATTTTAAAGTTAATTTGCAAATGTATATTTTGTGGTAAACGAAATTCTCTCTTGATTTTTTTATTATATTTATTCGATCCACCAATTAAATTTAGAAGTGAAATGATTTGCCTTCTGTGTAATACCTGCGCTTGATAGAATCCTTTCATTGATAAGATTGATACCTGAACTTCTTCACCAAAGTTCCGCGCACTACAAAGACATAGTTTATAACAATCTCCAGCACAACCGAAACGTGCATTTCTATAACTTCCACTTAGATAATAATGTTCTCCTAGCCGATTACGGCCACACGGCGACCAGTCAACGGAAACCAGCCAACTAGGAGTGAGCGTTAAATAACGTAATCGGTTCTAGTAATCGCTTATGAGGCCTGTACCCGTACTGTCGTTTACTTTTCCAATATACTTGAACACCTAAGTATTACTAATTATTACTTACATAGTGATATTTTCCATCCTCCTTGTAAATAATAATATATATCTTGTAATAAAGAAACATCCGTACAATTAACTTAAAATACCTAAATATGTACACTTTTCACAGAAAATACGTAGTACTCATTATACACAACTACGAGCTTTATTTGATAATAACTATATTCATAATAAAATTAACAATCATAGCAATGCGGCAACCTATTACCTAACATAAGTAACCCATTACATTAAATAACGTAATACATAATATAACAGGTTGCAAAGATAACCGTAACCAATGTTCAGTCTCAATCAGACAGATCTAGTTACACCGTTGTGTGAAAAATACGTAGTTACAAAAATAATTGTTACTTTAACTGGTTACGCGTACTCATGAAACTACGTCTAAGCGCTTACGAGAAAAAGACATTACGACCCACCTCTACAGCCAACTACGCAGGAGATATTATAGTGCACAAGTGTGTGCGCAACCCAGGTGCACTCTCTCTTCCCTCCTCTCTCAAAATCCGATAGGGCGGAACACAAAAATTGTAAGAAAACTTGTTTTAAAAAAAATATTTACCCCTTGTCCCTAGCAATAAGAAAATTAAAGATAATAGTAGATAGGTTACCCGAAATGGATAGATATAGATGGAAGTCCCACCCATAGAAAAGAAGAAAGATGCTGAGCAAAAGAAAGACAAAGTATGCGGAATAATAGTACGAGAGGCATACTTGAACTTGAATGAATGAGAAATTAGTATAGCTATACAATGGCCATTAAGCATGGCCATTGTATAGCTAATATATACTAATTTCTCATCGGCATGGGTTCAAGAATATATATTAAAAAAAAACGACACGATCGGGGAGAGATCGGGCGCAGTAAAAAAGAGAAAGGTGTCGGACCTTTACGTGCTCTCCGAGGCACGGGCGTTCAGACCCTAACTTCCAAACTCCGAGGTGTTATTAAGTATTTCTATAATCATAAAAACTCAACACTTTTGGCCCGACCCCGGATTCGATCTCGAGACCTCTTGATCGGCAGTCGCATACGTCAACCGCTAGACGAACGAGGCAGTTACTAAGATAGTAGTTATACAGTAATAACCGTAGCAAAGCCACGTTATCAAATAAGGTTTAACCCGAAGATGCTCCATTCTAAGAATTAACGGTGCCGCCTGTAATCACTAAGGAATGTCGCAAACGACAGAAGCTCATTCATTCTCTCTTCATTTACATTGACAATGCATCTTTCATTAGCTAAGCTACCTTTGTGAGCTTGTAACAGTTTTATGTTAATTCAAGAGAATATGTGATAGTCATTGGGAATTGTTTATGTAGTTCCTTCGAACTACTTTCCAGGAACTAGGTACTGTATTAAGCGGTCAATAATACATATTTTCTAATGTATATTAAAAAATATGTATAAATGTGTATATATTATATTTATTTACTTTTTAAATCAAAACACTTCTAAATATTCCTCCCTAAAGTGCTCGATGCAGTAAAAATGGAGTTGCTAAAATTACGACAGTGGGACTTATACTATAATTAGTATTGAACGCCTTTGCGTGCCGATCCCTTAAAAGATATAGGCGTAAGCCTCTTTGAACGTTATTAAGTACAAATCAATATCTTTTGTCTGGGGTGATGTGATCTCATTGACGCCTCCACGAATTGTGAGTTTCGTTAACCTTTGCAAACTTTAAATATCAATCGGTATGTTTGAGTTGTAATGAATGACGTGTATGCGAAGTCGGTATTCGCTTAGGGCAAAAAGACGTTGTATAAAAAGTGGACACTTACAAAAAACAGTTTATCTGAGTTAGTGAGAAGGCCACCAGCTAGAAACACATGGCAGATACGGCCATAACTCAAAGGTTGCTCGTAGAATTGTCGAACTGTTTTATTTATATTCGTATTGTAAATAAATGGTTTCTTTATTCGAGACTTTACTGCATTGTTTAACGCATAGTGTTGTTTTTTTTACTGTTTGTGTTTTACTGAAAATAAATGAATATTTCGGAAATCTAACAAACAACGCCATCTAGTCCCAAGCTTAGCAGAGCTTGTGTTATGGGTAATAGACAACTGATATATACTTAATATATACTTTATTTTTGTAAATAGGTAAACACATATTTTACATAGGAAACACCCAAACTCCGAAACAAATATTTGCAGATCATACAAACATTTTTTCCGACCCGGGAATAGAACCCGAGACCTCAAGCACACCATTCGCATTCGCTATCACTATGCCACCGAGGTAGTTAAATTAATCATCATCATCATCATCCTACCGCAGTCCACAGCTGGTCATAGGCCTGTCCAATTGCACGCCACTTGGTTCAATCCTCGGCTTCAAATGCACAACATTCAAATTTTTAAACGTTTTCTGAAGGAATATTTGAAGATTGCAGAGTTAAGCAGGATGCCAATAGGTTTAAAAAACGATGTTATGTAATGCGACCCACTCATACGAAACATATATTTATCATTTGTTTAAAGTTCCAAGATCTTGGATCAAATTACTGGTAGTTTGTTTACATTATGGTCGAAACGTTGCACCTTATGCAAGAGTTAGCATTCCTTTGCAATGAACGTTTTAGTTCTAGGAACGGCTTTAAATAAACCGTCTCAAGTACTTCGGAATGGTAACATACTTTAATGAATGATTGATTGGCTGAGAGTAGATGAAAAATGAAATTAAATGTTGAAAAGTATTTCAGTCTGCTTGAGGTTGGAAGTAACATGTTTAAGTACGTTTTACGAATGAAATCTAAAAATATGTATGAGTCTAAATAAATATTTTAATTCATAAAAATGACCACCGAAACAACAATGAACCACACTTGAACTATGAAAACGATGAAAAGAAATAGTGAACATTAATTTCTATTAATATAAATCGTCATTAAAATAAGTTTGGCTTGATAAAATTGTGATATTAGTCAAAACAAACAATAACGAAAGCCGCCATTTGCAGAAGCTACAGAAACTGAAGCCGGATATTTTTATCATCATGCTAAAATTTTTCGCGCTTACATAAAAAAGGAGCGAACTAATTTGTGCTGGAGCATACCATACTCAAATGAGAAAAAGTAAGTGTAAAGGTTACATAATTCTAAGTTTTTCTTTTTATTACGTTTTCTACAAATTCCCGATTTTCATGTAGAAAGTTAGATGTTGAATGGAATTTTTTTATTAATCATCAATTTGTCACCGCAAACTATCATGACCATATTAAAATATCACGTATTTACTTGAATTTGTGAAACTTTGCAACATTTAGGATCTTGGCCATATAAATAAACGAACATTTAAAAACAGATAAATAAGAAAAACTTACTATTATGCCTACTATTATTAGGCATAGTAGTAGGCATAATAGACATATTATTACTATTATAACTACTAGTGTAAGCGATGCGAAGCGTGATTTAAGGATACCCCACAACGAGCTCAATAAAATACTTCAACTGGGTTCACGAATTAGTGAGAAAGCAGAGGTTAAGTTGTAGCCCGAAGAAAATCACGGCTGTGTCCATTTACGCCAATTTATCGTACTCCATAAATAAGGGTCAGGTCAGCCAGAGGTCCACTATATCAATTAATGTTCATTTCCAGATAGTTCTCGGACTCGAGACAAGGGCAGCGTTTACCTCAACACCATGAGCCGTTCATTCCTTTAGTTCGCTGTTTAAGTCGTTTAATATCTTGAATTATTATTGTTACTTGGAAACTACCTGTACCTTACAAGTTTTGCTTGTAAAGCAAAGCTAGAATATGTGTAAAAACACATATTCTAGCTTAACTTGGAGCTTTAAGTTTCAACAGTTAATCTGATGTTAGCTGTTTTAAACTTAACGTTACGTTGAATATTATCTGATCCTTCGAGAAATCACACTAGCCGTGGTTACATGCGAACGTCAGGAAGTTTGATTCTTAGTTCTAAAGTATAATTAAAAAATAAAATTACTGTGACTACTCAGTCAATCTAGTTAAAAGAAGTGCGTTCCTAAACTATATGTACCAGTGTGTCCCACCACCACCAATGGAACAACGCCTGTGGTCTATTCGTCACGTACGTGGTCATTGAAAATGTTAAATAATTTCCAGAGTATTAGACTACAATTTTAAAGCGTATAAAAGCATTTTTTTTATTTCAGCTAAAACAATAGTTTGTTAGCATGTGAGTTATATCGAATTCCTTCCTTATCAATGTTGTTTATTAAACATTAGGCAATGTAATTGTTTCAATAAGCCTGTTTATTTATAAATAGCTCTTGAAGAAGCTTATTCGTGCAGAGATTTCTCTAAATATTTACCAATTAGTAAGCAAAGAGCCGTGTGTGTACTTCACATAGAAATACTACCTGAATAGCGTCTTAATTAAAAACGTGCGTCGATCCTAACATTCCCAATTGTTTCATTCCTCTACGCTGAAATAAATCGTGCTCAAGTGTCCGAATAATTGGGTTATGTGTGACAAATTGATTTACCTTCGGAATGGACACGAGATTTCTCGTATTGTTTTGACTCGCTAGTAATTTAATGGATTTAGAAATGTGAGATTATATTGTTAGGAAGAGTATAAAGATAGAAAAATTTAGGTCAAGCAGTAAAGAAAACAAATATTGATACTATATATCGCACTTTATTTGAAACAATGGCTATCTATCTTCGAATTCTAAATTATTCCTTTCATTCATTCATTAATTTCATTTGTTGTATTGTTCTGTGTTTGATACAATATGTTGCATTGTGATGTGATTTACATAGTACAAAAAAAAAAACAAAAAAAAAAAACCGATGAAATTGAGAACCTTTGGAGGTTGAGAACCTTTCCTTTTGGAAGTCGGTTAAAAATGAACAATAATTAATAATTTACTGTCTGTCCCCTTAGATCTTTTAATAGATTAAAACTCAACGGATTTCAATGCAGTTTTCAGCAATAGATAGAGTTATGTAACGGGAAAATTACGTTTTAATAGGTATATGTAATAAAACAAGTGTTACTGTTACGTTTATATAACTTAGTTCAGGGACTATTTGTTCAGAAATCTTCGTTTGTATAATTTAAATTTGAATTTACAATCTTTGTACACTGGCTCACAAAATACAAAATATTAAAATTCCTATATTTATGGTAATTAGTCCCAACTTAAAAAGGACTATAAAATTAGTCTCATTAAGAATAACTTCGCTATTTTGATTAACTAATATAGTCGGAATTAGAAAATTTATTTTAATTATTTTTGCGTCACTATTTGTGACTTTGATTTTTTATGATTTTCAATTACGTCAAAAAAATAATATAGTGTTTTGAAATTAGCTGTGCAACTTTTAATGACCTATCTTACTAACTCTTACACTATTTTTAAAGAAGTCACGTTATTATGAGCGGAACTGAATAAAATTCTAATCTATCTCCTCTGTCTTTACAGGTATGTGGACCAACTCACTTAAAGGTTTGTTGCGGGCGGCGCCAGGAGACAATAGGCGATACGAGACGGACGTACGACGCACGCTGTTATTATGCTATTAGCTATTATCAAAACAGCATTGTTCCGTGCATTCCTGTGCCATTCTTATCGCAGGAGTCTGAAAGAGATAGTGACGAAGAAGAACATAATGTCAATATGAGTCAGCTACAGTTTTAGGCTTTTGGATGACAAATACTTCTATATTTTCTTTTTTAATTAACGAATAATATCCGGCTGCCTCGGTGACGCAGTGGCGAACTTGTACTCAGATCCAAATCCCGAATCGGACTAAATATTTGTATAATCTGCAATTGTTTGTTTCGGAGTTTAGGTGTTTTCTAAAATGTATGTATTTACAAAAAAAAAATGGCTTTTATAGTTACAAGCTCTGCTTAGTTTGAAACTAGGTGGCGTTGTGTGTCAGTTGTCCGAAATATTTATTCAATCAGAAATATAAGTATCTATAAATTAATTTGGTGAAAAATTACCGTGGGAGAGCCACGCTTCGGCATGAATGGGCCGGCTCGACCGGAGTAATAGCACGGCCTCTCAGAAAACCGATGTGAAATAGCGCTTGCGCTGTGTTTCACCGAGTGTGTGAGGATACTGGAGGCTCATACCCCAACCCCTCCCCACATCCCTTTCCCCATCCCCCAAAGGTCGGCAACGCACTTGCGACGCCTCTGGTGTTGCGGGTGTCCGTGGGCGGCGGTAATCGCTTACCATCAGGTGATACGTTTGCTCGTTTGCCACCTATACCATAATTAAGATTAAGTTATAATTAGCGCTCAAGTTTATAATCGTTAAAAATAGATTACAGAAAATTAAAAAAAGAACGAGTTAATAAAATCATGAAATAGAGAGGATCCCTGAAAAGGTATCCAGTAGGATACTGGACACCCACATTTGTCAACTATTTAATTTGTTTTCACTTATGGAACAGAGGACTGGAAATAATGTTGTCGTCCTTTTCGTAGGGCACTTAGTAAATTAAAATTACAAGTATATTAAAATGGAAATTTAGTTAAGGCAGGCAATAGAAAACATGGTATGGAAGGTTTGAAAGAATGGATTGAAGGGTATAGTATAGAGTAAGAGTAAAAAGTATGAGCAGGATCCCTTGCTTGTAATCCTAACTGGCTTTTTAAGCTATACTGTAGTCACAGTTCTGGTACTGGAGAAGATTATAAACTGCTGCATATTCCTATAATACCCACTCTAGTGAAACCTTTTTAACCCTGAATCACTCGAAACTGGTAAAAATAAATAGGCAAATATGTAAAATTCTTATATAACTAACATTATCATACTCAAGTATCGGTGCGCTGTAGAAGCACTGCTTCTACAGCGCACCGATACATTCGACTGTACACTAAATACAAATATTTATATGCATGAATATGTTTCTGTCAAAGTATGTTTTTACATACCTACCTATTTAAATATTTAAATTTGTAAGTCCAAGTTTTATAGCTCATATAATTTATAATAGCACTGGTAGTAGGATTACCTAGATTGCTTAGTAATATTAGATACGTTTAGTGTGAAACTGTGCATCTAAATACATAGTAATATTATAAATTGGTTAGTAACTCTGTCTATCTGCCTTTTACGAACCGCAGAACCGATTTCAATGAAATTTTGCATGGAGATACTATGATTCTTCAGAAACTACCTCGTTGGTCCCACGGTTGGTGTGTGCGACTGCTGATCATGAGGTCTCGGGTTCGATTCCCGGGTCGGATCAAATATTTGTATGATCTACAAATCTTTGTTTCGGAGTTTGGGTGTTTTCTATGTATAATATGTATGTATTTACAAAAAAAGTATATATGTAATTTGTATCAGTTGTCTAGTACCCATAACACAAGATCTGCTTAGCTTGGGACTAGGTGGCGTTGTGTGTTAGATGTCCGAAATATATAAAAAAAAAGTATATAGGCCACCTTTTACCGCGACAATCGACATACACACGAAGCCGCGGCCAAAACCTTATAACGTATAAAATGTAATATAGTTAATATCCTTAATATTAATCAGTTACAATTTATATTTTTTTAACAATACAATTTAGCCAAAACTGTCATTGAGTTTAATCACTTAGCTTAGTTTAGAAAACCAATCATTGTTGCAATAGCGAATTGCATGTATAAATCCATAATCAATACTAAAATTATAAACGCGAAAGTTTGTAAGTATGGATGGATGAATGGATGTTTGTTACTCTTTCACGCAAAAACTACTAAACGGATTTTGATGAAACTTTACAGTAATATAGCTTATACATCAGAATAACACATAGGCTACTATTAGCTGCCATAATCGACATATACGCGGGCCGAGACGCGGGCAACAACTAGTTATATTATAAATGCGAAAGTAACTCTGTCTGTCTGTCACGCTTTCACGGCCAAACCGCTGCACCGATCTCAATGAAATTTTACTTGGAGATAGATTTTATTTTTGAGGAAGGACATAAGTTACTCATTCCTGCGATAACTGTAATACGTGGATAACGTTGTGAGTTACAAATTTATATTTTCTTATTAATATTAGACGAATATATATCTGTTTGTTCTTCCTAATTAAATCAATAAATAACTGTCGAAAAAGCGGGTGGAGCCGCGGGCAAACGCATTTCGTTTTACCTCATATTCATTATGTATGTTGTTATGTCAAAATGTCTGATAAGTAACCAAGTAGGTAACACATTTGTTTTTAAGATAGCAATCGTGAGAATGTCTGCGCATTGTTGAATAACTTATATAATCGCATTACTTGGTCTTTGTTTTCAAGTTTAACATTTTACTCGTGAATGTCACTATGCTCATATTTAAATTCTAAGCATACTTACTAAACTATTAAAATTGGACTTAAGAACATGTATAAATATTTTTTTGTTTTTGACTGTTGAGGCTAATAGATATGAATGGCAGTTTTTATTTAAAATTAGAAGAATTAGAACTTAAAAAGGGTAGGCAGCCAAAGAGCTATTTTTCTATTTCAACACGCGTTATTAGCTTGACCTGTATGTAGGTATGTATGTAACAAATCTTGTAACTTCATTTTCACCTACTTTTAGAAGTCTGATTAACTTGAAAAGTTGCACAAGGGCGCAAGGGCCGATGACAATACAATAATGTGAAAAAAAAGTAGTATTTTTCTAAAAAAAATTGTTTAAAAAAACTAAAGAAACACGTTTTTGTAAATATTTCAAACTAAAAAGTAGAAAATAAATTATAGTTTTAAAAACTAAAACACACGCTTTAACAGCAATCAAACTAAAAAGTAGAAAATATTTTTTTTGTAAAAAGCGTGGGGTTACATTATAGAAATATTTTCAAAAAAACCCGAAGGTGCTTTCTGAAAATATTCCTGAAAAAAATCTATGATATAGTTTAGTACAATTAATAAGTAAATATACACAGTTTAAAAAGTAAAAAGACACTATAACTAAATTCGGTTTAAAAAAACAAACATACCGGAGAAGCCAATAAAAGCTTTTTAAAAAGGCATGTTATAAAAATGAATAAAAAGTTCTACTATGAACCTTTTGAATCTGTGAATTCTGAACAATCTATGATAACAATCAGATTGCGTCGTGTTTGCTCTATATCTGATTGACTATTCAAAATAAATAAAGCGAGCTTAAACTCAAGGAGTTGTCTTAAAGAACTGAAAAAACTTACTTTCAAACTCCTTAGTATCAGGTAACAGTCGATTTTTCCAGTGTTCATCAAATTAGTTTTATGAAGCTAGTTTTGTAATTTGAGCTATTTAAATACATATTTATAATATTACTAGCTGATCCGGCAAACGCCGTTTTGCCATAAAAAAAGGTATAAAAAATAGATGTTGGTCGATTCTCAGACCTACCCGATATGCACACCAAATTTCATAAAAATCGGTCCAGCCCTTTCAGAGGAGTATGGTAACTAACATTGTGACACGAGAATTTTATATATAAGATTTTGATACTACAATACTAATTAGGCTAAAACTGGCTTTCAAGGTTTGTTTACATTAAGTTAGTTATAAAAACAAAAACCTGGGAGTGTAGATGGCAAACAAGGTACTGATTGTTTAGTGGTAAACTGTTGTTTATGTTCTGGGTGCGTGCGCCAACAGTGAGGACGGGGTATTATGAATGATATAAAAATGAACAAAAGAAGTAGCTATGGGGAATTTTAGCATCGAAATAGACGTTCGCGTTATTGCAGTGCTCAGCGCAGCGTTAAAAGGGGTCTGGATGTCCTAATCGGAGGGATCTCGGAATAGCACCTCCTATTTGGGGCTTCTAGGGGTCAACTAATAGATTATGGAATACATTTCACATAATACTTATATGAATGAGTTATGAAGTTGAAGAACGTAACACAAAAAAAGCCCTAAAAAAAATCTAACTCTTTTGTAGAAAAATATACTCTGGGGTCGTTCAAGTATTACGTAAACACTATAGGGGGGCGGGGGGGTAACCGCTTTGCTTATTTTTGATGACATGGGGGGCGGGGGGGTCTAGATGGGGATTACGTAAGCAGTAGTTATTTACTTTTTTACACTTAAGGCAACCCACACATTGACAATGTTTGAAAACGAAAAACATTTTTGGGGATTCCCACAAATAATGTATACGTTAAGGTACTCGTTTAGAACCGAGTAAGGGAATTACCGCGTGGTATTCACATATCTATTGTGACTGACGATTTGATGTAGGTATTGTATAGCAAAGCAAATAAATAATTGTGTTACAGTCTATCCGCTTTCGCCAAAGTTGAATTGTTTCATTTAAAGATGTCGTTTCAAATAGACAAATCCAAGTTATACCAAAAAATGTATATACATTTCATACAAATACGAAGGTAAAAAATGTACAGAAATTAGTTAGTAATTAGAAACCTGTATCTATATTCTTAAGATCTAGATTTATAACTGCTGGTCATGAATCAGTAGACAAAATAGAATATATATTAGAACATCCAAATGAGTTTCAGGACGTAATAATAATAATTTTTACGGGAATTAACGCGATCACTTATTTAAAGGAATAACATACGTCTGATTTGCCTGGCGTTTGATTGACAGTCAGCCTGTGACAACGGCCAGCGCAACCCGGTCGAAACGTCGGGCAAATCAGAGGTATGTAATAGCTTTGAATAAGTGATCTGTGAATGAATAGTATACATTTCAAGACGGATTTATAGATTTGCAGTTTTCCAAGCTAAGTGATGACTGTCTGCTTATCAGCCAGTAAATGTCTTTCTGTTTCCTGTTTGCCTGGTCTCTTTTGGTTCTATATGTTCTCGCCAAGTAAGTTCTGTCGAAGTGCATTCCTGGGTACTTTACACTTTTTATGGCAGAATATCATCTCCAAGTTTCACAGGTGGACAGTCTCCCCTTTTGAGACTGAAAGTAATGTGGATCGACTTTGCAAAGCTAGCTTTAATTCTCCATTTTTCAGCCATTTTCCAATCTCATCTAGGTGATTTTGGAGTTTTGCTGATGCCGAAGTTCGATCCACGTCACAAGATAGAACCGTGGTGTTATCAGCGCACGTTACACTAACAATTAAGTTTGAGCACTGTGTACAGAATAGGTGCCAGTACAGAAACTTGAGGCACTCCCGCCTCTATGGAATAGAACAATGATAGGCAGTTTCCAGACCTAACTTGGAACACCCGATCTTTTAAATAAGATCTGAGAAGCATGTACGCAGAGTGTGTTAAGCACATTTTAAGTTTACTCAGGAGACCCTTGTGCCTTACTCAGCAAACGAGCAGACGTATCGCCCGATTGTAAGCGATTACCGCTGCCCATGGACACCCGCAAAACCAGAGGCGTCACAAGTGCGTGCGTTGTTGGGGTATGGGCCTTCGGTATCATCACTCACTCGGTGAAACACAGCGCAGGCGCTCTTTCACACCGCTTTTCTGTGAGGCCTTAGTATCACTCCGGTCGAACCGGCCCATTCATGCCGAAGCGAGGCTCTTCCACGTTTATCGTGTGTTCCTGCTTGTGTGCCACTGTTGTCTTAACGTCCGTTTTACAGTTACCATTTTCCGAATTTCCAATGTGGAGTCCCGGTTTGAGTTCCATACTTTATATTGAAAGTAGACATCCAAGCAGCTTTTTGAATAAGATTTGTTGTGTAAAAAGCTGCCTTTTCTATGTCTTCTTCTGTTTTAAGTGGGATGTGTAGATTAGCAATATCCTCTTTAAAGTGCCGAAAGGTTTCCCAATAAGTTTTACGATTGTATAGCGTTTCGGGAGGTTCTTTTAGCATGGTTGTCGTGCTTAGTGTGCAGATTACCGGTGTATGATCCGTCCAAGCAGGATTCTATGTGTGTATACAATCCTGACATATCTTTTGTTATAAAAATCTATCAAATCGGTCGTTTTATTGGGATCAGCTGGCTAGTAAGTTGGCTCACATATTGTTAATATGTTGAGTAAAAAAAATGCATATGTAACAATGTTTACGTAAGCATGGGGGGAGGGGGTGAGAGCTTTGCTTACTTTTGCTGACAAGGGGGATGGGGGGGTAAATAATTGTAATAAATCTGCTTACGTAATACTTGAACGGCCCCTCTAAAATTCTTGATTCAGTTTAGATAAATGATGACGGCGATCCATTCGTCATAATTTTCTTATGTCACCTCGTACGACACCCATGGGAAATTTTCCGTTTTCCTCAAATTTAAATTACAAGTTATAAATATATACATGTTCTACGTAGGTTGTTATTTCATATGTAATATTAATACATAATGTTTTGATACGTAAAGACGTTTTGCGTACTACGTCTATTGCTACTGAGACTCGTGATGCAATTTGTAGTTAGTGAATCAAGAGTTAGTTTAGAGGACCATCATTGAAACTGTCGAGTTTTTTTTCTATAATATGTAAATAATTATTTATATATAAGTAATGGTAATGGTAGTCTGGTTACTTTAGTAAAGGTCTTGCCTAGTATGGGATCAATCGACTGCATGATGTTTCAAGTTATTGGAGTGAAAACTTCTTTAACCATGTTGAGCACTTTTTGGTAGGGGAAAATCTTATGAGTTCGCGTCACCGCGTCACCGACATGCTGACGTCACAAAACTACTTTGGCCGCGTTGACCACTTTTTGGTAGGGGAAAATCTTATGAGTTTGCGTCACCGCGTCACCGACATGATGATTTAAACTTTATGATTTTTTTAATTTAAGACATTAATTTTACAAAAAACATTCTAAGTTATAAGTTTTCACTTCTAACGGCAATCTTTATGACTGTTAATTTTTTTTTTTTGCAGTTGCTGTTGTCTAGAGAAAAAAACCAACCATTTTATTTATTTTATTACCCGACTACGGCAAAGCCAAAGGAGGGTTATGATTTTTACAGGCTATGTATGTATGTATGTAAGTATGTATGTATGTATGTATTTATGTATGTATGTATTTATGTATGTATGTATGTATGTATGTATGTTCATCTGTTCCCTCATAGCTCCTTAACTACTTATTAGAACTGGACAAATGAGGTATCGTTAGAAGCGTCTCAATCGTCCGCTGGTTATAGGCTATATGACGTGTCACTAAATCTAATGTGGCGCCCTCTAGCCGACATAAAGTACTGTATTCAAAAATAAATTTGAGATATATATGCCGTGTTTGGTATCATTGGAAAGGGCATTACTTGTACATTTCAAAAATATATATATTATTACCATTATCTCGTGACTTTGTCCGTATTTATTCGATAATTGTGATATTTCTATGGTACCTATTTAAAACATATTTTGCAAAGAAATTAATATTATAGAGGAACCAAAACATTTTAAATAAAAAAAAGTAAAAACTAAAACCCAACAACGCGTGACTACGGCTTTTGAAACTTGTTTCATACTTTTTCAGCGTCGTTTTTTGTCGTAGTTGGGTTTTAGTTTTTACATTTTTTTATTTCACCTTTGTTTATAAACAATATCTTCAGAAGTTGAATAAAAACCAATGGATTGCATTCCAGCAGTGTAGTTCAAATTCGAAACAGTGTCTTGGTAGGGGGTCAAATCTCAGAATATCGTACGACTATTTTCAATTTTGTTTTTAAAGGTAGGTATAATTAAAATTTTAACTGTAGTAATTAACTACAGAAATTTAAAAAAATGATCATGATGCATAATAATTAAATACCGTATTTCGTTCACAGAACCTGCTATCTTCGCATTACATCTTAAATTGCGGGAATTACTACATTTTTATTCTGTGTTCAGATTGCTAAGAACTTAATTAATTTAAAGAAAAGCGTAATTATTGTTTTGTTCTCATGGCAAGGACTCAAACTAGCGTACCCACCACCTGCTCCTATGTTTTTTTTATCCATAATCGAATTAAAAAATGTACAACGTTCCATGAGATATTTATAATACACTAGCTTTTGACCGCAATTCCGCCCACGTCTACGTCGGTTACTGCGCTAAAAGTAGCTTGTGTTCTTACTCAAGAATCAAAGGATCTCCATTGTAAATTTCATCCAAATCGGTTCAGCGGTTTAGCCGTGAAAGTGGATCAGACGGACATACACAGTGACTTTAGAATTTATAATATTAGTATAGATAAAACTTGAAATATTTTGCCAGAATATTGTAGTATTTAACACTTACATGTTTTAATAAAAATGTCCAAAGAGCGTCCTCGACACGACCATCCAAAGGGATCAATGACGTCTCTATTGTTCAAAGCTCTGACATTGATACAGGTAACCTATTTTGTATCGAACAAAGTGTAGGTAGGTTCTTGTCATACTTTATTGATAGTTTCACAAAGAAAATATGCAATATATTTCACCCTTTTTTGTTGACGTGGGATAAATTGTTTGTACGGTAAACTAACAAGTCATCTATATATTTTTTTAGCTATGAATGACATTAAGTCGTATTGAAATATTCTGATGATGTTTTTTTTACAGTATTGCTAGATCTGCAAAACATGTTACGATGTGATGAGTGACACTAACAACAAAACAACATGCATCCTGCATCGCCTGAAATTTTTAGTACCGCTTATTATTCATGTATACAATTTCCCATCGTCAGCAGTTTGGTCAGCTTTCTACGAGTATATAGCTATTATCATTTTGCTTTTTCGCAGGATCCTCCCCATGTACTAGATGGACATAACACTTGTTGAACTACTCAACACTGATGTCAGTGCTTATAGGTACCAATACCTTTTGTTTAAACAACATTCGACATGGCTATCCGTACACTGATAAGATCGTAGCGTTGCACTAGTCTAAACAGTTTAACAAACGTTGTCTGATTTTTAAATAGTTTTAATATATGAACTGAATATAAAGTAACTAGTACCATAAATCAAAAGATCGAATCCAAATTGAACTCATACGAAATCATAATTCTGTACCTTTAAAAGTTTATTAATCACCCTCTGTATTTTTTGAGTTAAAGTTTGTTACAATGAGAGCACAGCATCATGTAATAAAGTCTTCATAATTCTTACACGTGTATAAACTTACTGTATTGGGATATTTATATTCGTTGCAATATAAACAACTTTTAACCGATACTGTTCGCGCGGACACAACATCCGGTTCCTGCCTGAGTAACTCTATGGGTAGCGTATCACATAGTGGTCCTTCGAACACAATGTGTGGTATCCCTGAATAGAACACCCTCTCTGTATACAGGCTGTAGTGAAAGTTTCCGATAGGCGCATTTCCGATACGGGCTTCTCGTAAAAATAAAAGGGACAGGATAGATGTAGGGACAAAACTGTAAGAGCTTTACTTCGCGTTTTTTATTAACCGACTTCCAAAAAGGAGGAGGTTCTATGTTCCACTGTATGTATTTTTTTTATTTATTTTTTTATGTATGTTCACCGATTGCTCCGTCAATTGTGGACCGATTTTGATGTTTTTGTATTCGAAAGGGTATGCCCCCGAGGTGGTCCCATTGCTACCATATCAGGATCTGATGATGTGATCCCAGGGAAATCGAGAGAAACCCTCATTTTTTATAGGCACTTACTATGTTTTTCGTGTATTTTCTGAAGTTACACCGGTATTTGCGTCTGGTAGTCATCATTTTATGATGATGAGCTGATGATGTAAGGTACAACTCCTTAACGGTTAGGAGTTGGAGGATAAATCTTTAAATATCATATGTATATATGTTACCTTTAGTCGCATTCTTTCAAATTATTTAGGTAAGCTGATGATGGAAGGTGGAAGGTTCAACTCCTCAATGGTTAGGAGTTGGAGGACAATTCTTTCAATTTCATACGTATCTAAAGACCTTCAGTCGTATACTTTCATGTTATTTAGGTGAGCTGATGATAGAAGGTTAAACTCTTCAACAGTTAGGGATTAGAGGATGATTTCAATATTACACGTACGTATAGACGTATAGAGTTTGTATTCTGGATGATGAAATTTAATGAAATACACACATCAAAAGTGTCTAGGGATCAAGCATTTTTATGCGGATTTCTTGAGATTGAGATGTGGCTTTGGCCCTGGCCTGCTCAGTCGCCAGACTTGAACCCGATTGAGCATGCATGGGATATGCTACAGAGAAGAGCTCTGCCGAATATGGAGGGTATCCAGTCGCAAGAAGACCTTTTTTGTTGTTGCAACGAACATGGGCGGCCATTCCACAGCGTGATTTGGATGAACTCATTTTGAGTATGCCAAACCGATGTTCTTGTGTTAGTGTTCGCGGTAGAAACACGGATTATTAATTGTTTAAGTTACCTAATAAAATTTTAAAGAAAACTGTTATTTCAGTCTTTTTTTCGAACTTCAATGTTAGTGGTTCAAATGTCAAAAATCCTTTTATTAGGAAAATGGCAAATTTCTTTATTAATGCAAAGGTGACTTGGTTTATCGTTACTGTGACAAACGAAAACACTTTATTTGATGAATCCTTAAAGAAAATTTTAATTAATATCAATCAGGAGAAAAGTTATTGCAAAAATATATGTTGATCCCTAGACACATATGTTGATCCCTAGACACTTTTGATGTGTGTAGTTCAACTTACTACTTACCTACGATTGTTTGCACTAAAAACTGAAAAATAAAAACTTTTTATAAAAAAAAACGACTTCCAAAAAACATCCAACGAAAACTCTCTGCCAAAAAAACACTTAAAAGCGAAAAATAAACTGGTTCTTAATAAATTATAGGTACCTCATTCTTTATTCATTTAAATAGTAGTATTATAATGTGTGCTAGGTACCTAGAATCTGTTTGAAGTCGGTGCTAAGCCAAAAAGAATACAAACGAACAATTACAAAAGTCTAAGCGATAGTCACTTGGCACCGACTTTTTTTTTCTTTAATTTTTAAAAGTTGGAAATGTGAGTTTAACATTTTGGCCGTATTTAATGTAATGGTGAGGTTATCCGGGTTAGCCAGCCAGTCTGAGTAACAAGTATGCAACTCTTGACTTGGTCGATCTAATACTTTAATCTTTCAATCCAAAGATGGCTAAGGAATACCAATTTCTTACCTTAGTACATACAACTTGATGTTTACTCGGCTATAAATATTATTTTTGTCTCCATGTCTCTTATTTATCAAATGATCACTTCCTATTGACATTATATCTTTAGTTCATTATCACACACTTTAACTTTTAACGTATCAAGCAACTCTTTTTACCACCAATTACGCGTGTTAAAATGTTAAAATCGTTCGTCTTAATCCGTCAACGTCGCAGATTTGCAACAAGGTGTGTGAAAGTACAATTATGTATGATTGCACACAAACCCGTGACTCAATGCCCCATCGGTTTGTAGTACGCCGCACGCATTGTATGTAAATTATTGTGATACATTAGAATTCGCGACAGATTTCTCTGTAATGGTTTTATAATAACCGAATTGTTTTATTAATATAGAGGCTGTTGTTTTTTTTCAGTTGTCTGATATTTATCCGAGTTCTTTTTATTCTGTATTTGATCACGAAGATAAAATAAGATTTTTTATTCGCATACTTTGTACTGCCACTCAAGGTGCGATATCAGTAAAACAGCAAGTGAATACCGGTCTTAGTAGATCAAAAGTTGATTATGAAAAGTTGGAGGTCCAGAAATAGAATTATGGCTTCTATTTTGAATTATGTATATTTGATTAATAATTAAAACAGCAGTTATTTAAAGTAGCTCTGCAGATCTTTATTCGAGTTAGAGTGCACATGAAGTAGGTAAACAATTTATCGATTTAGACACCCAATTCAAAATTAGTTTTTTCATAGATGTAAAGAAGTGTTTTACGCCACCTCTATCTAATGGAATCCCGCCAGATAAACATTATTCAGTAGTTGATTCATGGAACTGTTCAGACCTAAATAAATAAATTTTAACACCTACGAGTTTCAGTTTTAAAGGTCAAAGTTTATTGATGTAACACAATTTTATTCGTATTTTTATGTAAATGGAACTTATTTACCTTATCGTGATGATAATATAAAGGCACTTTTAGCTTTATGACATGTACAAAAGTAATGAACTCAATAAAAAATTTCGTACAGTAATGTTTTCTATAGCTACTACAATAAATACATTAAAATTAAAAGTTTTAACAAAAAAAACCGACTTCAATGTTCGATTCGATTTCTCTTGGATGCCATCATCAGATCTTAGTGTCCTCATCATGGTGCCACCGTTGGGATATCTCCTTTCCATTAAAAAAAGAATCATCAAAATCGGTTCATAAACCGATATATAAAAAAATAAGTTATCTGCGAACACACATAAAAAAAACATATACGGTCGAATTGAGAACCTCCTCCTTTTTTGAAGTCGGTTAAAAATAAGGACTACATATTGTGTCCATATAATAAAAAAACTATGTACAAACTGAACACGTACCTTCTAAAAAGCAAACCTTCGAGAGATTTTTTTTAATCAGTCTACTTTCTCCGTACAACAGTTACACGCAAGCAAAGCCTATCAACAAAGTGATAGCGTTCACTAGAACACAACAAGTTTGTTCATTACCATGAACAAACGAGCAATGTGTTCCGATAACGCAATATCGAGTCGAGTCGCGCCCAAACCGTACATTTCCAAAAAGCTAATAATGAGTTTTTAGTCGCAGGCCTTCGGGGACGAATACTGAGAGCATTATTATAGCACGCTGCCTTTTAGCGCCGGTTTTACTCCCAGAGGCCTTGATTTTTGTGAAAAAAAAAATGATTTTGGTGCTTTAATCATTCTAAAGTTTAGGTGCTGAGAATTAGTATCTCTTCCGTATTAGATCAAGATATTGACAGCAGGCGGTAGGCCTATTGGACTTTTCATTCTACTTATGACTAAACTTATACCATGTTGTCTTGCACGATATTATTTCTTTTCAGTAACCTTTAATATATGTTTATATTGTACATACATATTATGTGTAGAGGTTTGAGCTTCCTATGCTTCTTCCGCGCTAAATAACATGGTGTCATGGTGAAATAAGGTAACTGTAGCAAATTTATTAATGACTAGCAATCACTTTCTTGTACAACTGTGTAAGTGAAAAAGCATCTCACTAGGCCGCCATAGTGTGGGTCACTATGCTGCTCTGTCCACGTTCACATTGAGTATAGTGACCATCACTTTTGGATTCTACTTATGCTTTCCATCAGGCAGAGTAGAATCATTTTGGTAGCTTGAACATAAAAAAAAAAAAAAAAAAAAGTGAGTTGATGACAAACTAAAACGGTAATGACTATTACTGGTTCCGATCTGGACCATGCACACAAGAAATAATTACAGCAGCATGCTATTGAAAGGCGTTCTTTGTGCCGGTGGCGAGGAGTACCTCACTAAAGAGAGTTATTCATCTAACATTTAATTTATTATTACTCTTATAAGATCTTTTTTTGCTATCGAAACTGGACGTTTTGTGATGAGGTTCGAGCTGTGTAGCTGAGTGTCAAGCTTTAGAAATGCTTCTGTAATTGGTTCAGGTGTTCACCAATCATCACATTACCAATTAGTGGTACATTTTGTAATACTGCTTTCTGCATAATCTAGTGGTTCGAACTCTATGAAGATGCAAAACTCGGAATACAAACGTCTCAACAGTACAATAATCTGATCTTAGCAGTATTACCGTAGGCGAAAAATGTTAAATTGGTGACCAACAGACAACCTGAAGAGATTTTTTTATACGTTTGGCACAATCGAGGGTTAATGGTCGTTAGAAAACTCTTGTCGCAATAATAACCCTAACGTTTCGACGGTGACGATAAAGTTGATCATTATCTTTTTTTCTATCTGTCCTTATCGTGCTTTACTTGTTTTTTTATCTCATTATTCTAGACGGGTTAAAAGTTACTCTGTGCCTATTTATATTCAAACTGGCAGGAATATTCCTAAACAATTAGTAAATTATGCTCTTGCTCCTCATCGCCATCCACTGCTGCCCTTCAGTAGTAAACCCAACGTAAAATGACAGCAGCAGTGCTGTCGTGTTTCGTTGGTGAGTGCGAGACCGGAGGCCCAAATAGTCTAGTCAACAAGTTCCATACTTGTTGACTAGACTAAAAGATGCAGCAGCATCACTAGGCCGCCATAGTGTGGGTCGCCATACTGCATTGTCTGCATTCGCAATGAGTATGGTGACCACCACTCTTGGATTCTGCTTATGTTTTCCATCAGGCAGAGTAGAGTCATTTTGGCGGGATAAACATAAAAAAAAAAAACAAAAAAAAAACAAGCTTGCTCGTTTTTACAACGTGTATATTAGCTGCAATAAGAAGAGATGCGACAATAGAAAGTGTCATTTCTGATGTACATTCACCACTAGAACTTAATGATTTTTTTGCATGTACAGAGTCATGGTAGTACAAACAAATGCTTATTCAAGAAATTATTTAAGTATGCCATTTAATGCGTAAGATTTTGTAAAAGTAGTAGAGCCACGCTGATTTCAACACGAACGGGCCGGCTCGACCGGGGCGGTACTACCACTCCACCCTGTCAACGTAAAATGACAGAATTCGTGCTGTCGTGTTTCGTTGGTGAGTGCGAGACCAGAGGCCCAAATAGTCTAGTCAACAAGTTCCATACTTGTCGACTAGACTGAAAGATGCAGCAGCATCACTAGGCCGCCATGGTATGGGTCACCATACTGCATTGTCTGCATTCGCAGTGAGTATGGTGACCACCACTCTTGGATTCTGCTTATGCTTTCATCAGGCAGAGAAGAGTCATTTTGGCGGGCCATACATACATAAAAAAAGAGCTAAATTTGGTTCGTAAAAAAATAACTTTTGAATTTTAGTGCGAAGCTTAAAGAAAGCCTACATTTAAAAATGACATTCTATAATCACCGTGAAATAAATGAATCCTATTTCTTTTTTTATCCTCGACTCGTAATCTCTTAATAAAAATAATGACCAAATTTCGACTGAAATAAAACTATACGACTGCAATCAACTCATCCTTTCGAGATACTACTACGATTTGGAGATGACATTTTACTTAATAGACCATAACTTTTATAGAAATCTTATTTATTTCCACAAATTTTTTACTTTGCAATCATTTCAATCGCATAAGAGATTTAGCAAATGTTTTGCATAAATCCTTTTATAATCAGTGAGATGTAAAAATTGGAGATCCCTAAATGATATCGCACATTGCTGAATATCCATAAAGTTAGGTAACATTTTCTTTGTTATAATAAAGGCTGAGACGATTTATCATTATATTTCCAAAGACATTGGCATACAGGCCACAGCTCGGTCTTAGAAGGGATGTAAAAATGATTTAGTGCCCATCGCTGTAATACATACCGGTAACATGGAAAGAAAGACATTATTTTGCAATTTCATTCTTCCCATCCTTCTTGATGTTGATCTAGAAATAATATCAGATCGATGGACGATGTTTTGTAGGGATCTTGTAGGATAACTTTCTTTAATAAACTTACTTAGTAGTGGAGAATATTTGTGTGTAAATAATCCTTACTTTTTTCTGGAGAATCGTTATGATTTTATTGTGTCTACATTATATACTCCATCAAATTCGTTGTAACATTCATTGATTTTATGACAAGACTAGCTTTATACCGCGATATTTAACATACACGCGGGTGGAGTCGCAGGCAGACTCCACCCGCGTGAATGTTAAATATCGCGGTAGTCATTTTTGTGTTAATATATAGTCTATGACACAAATAATGTGGATTTCTATTGGTGAAAGAATTTTCAAAATCAGTTCAGTAGATACAGAGTTTACCGCTTACAACCGCACAAACTAAACCTCTTTATAATATTAGAATAGATTATAAACAAAAAAATTAACAATAAAAAACCGACTTCCACAACTGATCAAATCAAGTCACCAAACCAAATCAGCTTTCAAATAAAAAAATAATCATCAAAATCTGTTCACCCAGTCGAAAGTTCTGACGTAACAAACATAAGAAAAAAATACAGTCGAATTGAGGACCTCCTCCTCTTATGAAGTCGGTTAAAAAGTTAAAACTTAATTTTTCATTCTTAACATATTGGGTCCAATCAATATCAGAAGAAATAATTTGTTTATAGATTGCCGTTGTAGGCTTAATTTGTTCTTAACTTTTTAATTTGAATTTTTTTTTTTGTGTATTGGTATGTATTACTTTTGTATACTGTTTTTATCTCACTGTGAGTTATTCAACCTACACAAGATTTCTCTCAGAGATGAAATTAGAGCACCAAAGTGGTCTAAAAGACTTACTTCCCCAAACATTACGTCAGCACGTTTGTACAAATGTCTACGTACACGAACGTAGGAGTTCTTAAAAACTACTTGCAGTTTCTAGGAAGAAAACTACGACGTTTACTTCAAGTAATGTTCAGGAGAGTAATAGAGCCAAGGAGGTAAGAAAACTCCGTATTCTGTGTTTTCTCGCCACTAATTTTTGCTTGCACAGACATTTGAGGCGAAAGTTCTGCTACAGTGTGCATTCTTGTGCACATTTTGATGGATGCAAATGCTTTTTGTTTGATATTCAAATTTTATTATAAATGTAGTTCCAACGATTAGTACATTTTAACCAACTTTTTTGTATTTTAGAAGTCATTAAATATATAACCAAAATTATTTGGAATGAGAATATTAACCCTCAAGAGCCAAATATGATACACCTATCATGATCATCAGCCTATTGCAGTCCACGACTGGACAAAGGCCTTTCCCATTTCACGCCACTCTCGATTCTGGGCTTCTCGTATCCAGCTCCCGACAGCCATGTTGCGCAAGTCACTCCGCCTGGTCTGGTATAATATGAAGTAACATAATTTTTCAAAAGACAGTTTTTTTGTCTCTTAATCTAAAGCTCATTTCTTACATTCTTAGAAATACTATACTCGTGTACAGTTTGCGTTTTCTAAACGACGCCAATATTTTGTGTTATCTGAAAAATTCTATTGCGGAATGAATCCAATTAAGATTAAATTCGCCGATCATTGTAACCTTTCATATTATCAATGCTTATCAGGATATTGAAATCTAAACGTATGGTTTTTATCTTATCCACGGTAACATTGCTGCAAATTTTGTAAAGAGAGTGAACCTGACATTTGAGTTTTTCTAAAAGAGTTTACCAATACGTGAAGTAAATATTTATAATATTTTAATAAGTAAATTTTTGGAGACGATGATGCTCATATATCTACCACAAGAATGGCTTTAAAACATTTATTCTTGCAAATTCGTAAATTTAGATCGAGATCTTTAATGTTAGGCTAATCAAATCGCAATAGATCTAAACAAGAAAATATATAAAACAAAGCATCTCATTACAATCAAATAAAATAAAAATTCTTTCAAAAAACACAGAACCCGCGACGTAAAATTTTATACCTACTGTATATCGAATTCGTCAACGGTGCCTTCTTTATACCAATATGTGGGTTAGATCCAATCCGGATTGCGTGTGGGTTCCGTACATCAAATTCAATGGAGGTTAATTTAAATGTAAGTATGTTATTGTTACTATGACCCTGCGTCGTGGCTAACATATTTATGTTTTGAGGATATTTCTATGCCACCGCCCGGTATGTCAATATTTATCTATAATTATAAATGTAAGTTTGTTTGTTAAGCTTTCACGCGAAAACTACTTAACCGATGATGATGAAACTTTATACACATATTCTTGAACTTTGAAGGTATTAGAAGTAACATAGGATAATTTATATAAAATGCGAGCGGACGAAAGCTGTATTTTATAATAGTGCTGGTAAATGACTGCGTCTATGACTTAGACGTCATCATTGAGCGCTAAAAAATAATTCGTACCTTTGAATTGCCTGTAAATCCGTACAGGTTACCTGGCCATGATCACAGTTAGCTTGTAACCACGGCTACTGCATCGTTTTGAGCACTAAGTACGTGATACAAATAATTTCATGCACATTACTTATTTAAACACAAATTAAATAATACTTGGAACACCACGAAGCTATCAGAAAACACACGATCGATCTTTAGAACAAATAGTCGCCTACGGCAATTTCGGACCTATGAAGTTCAAGAAAAAAGCTACCTACTTCAAAGAAAACGTCTACTTGTGTTGCCCACTAGGTCATCAATACAATTTCTTTGTTTATTTCTAAAATAACGTAGCACAGACAAAATAAATAACCATTATGTAAAAGAACCCTAAAAGTGTGGTTTCAGTTCACATTCCGCCAATAATTTCTATTTGAAGAACAATTTGCGAAGCCGTATACGTGTTACATTACGTTTATAGTTGTTTTACTGTTCCCTAATGGAAACATTTTGATAATTGTCCACTATTACAATACTTCGACGATTACGCCGAAGAACTTTCAAGGCAACACGTTTGTTTTTATAGAAATATACCTACCAATATGTACGAATAGGGTTATAACGTGTCTGTAAATGTAATAAGCATAGTAATGTCTTGTTTTTTTTCTGTCATAGCCATACTGGTCGCCTTTCAAACATATTATATATAGCACTTTTTGTTGTTTTTCTTCTTCCGTAATGCAAGTAATTCTAACTTTAGTAATATGTCACAGTTTATTATGAATACCACCGTCTTAGAGTAAGAAAGGCCGTCTTATTTCCTCACCCGCTGCTTGGCTTATGTCGGTAGAGTTTGTAGCTGTACTGTTGACACTGTTGATCCTATCGTTATGAGACTATAGGCCTCAAGCTTCTTGTTTCCTGAAAAAGATTACATCTAATGCGAATTGTAATAAATTACAGTAAACATACAAACATCGATTTTTATGTGCAAATATATTTACTTATTTTAAACTTTATGCACTTTTGTACATCGTCGGACTTAATGCCCAGGGCGTTTTTTACCAGTCAACCCAGTAAAAGAAGACAGTAATTTGGCTTCTGTAATACAGTAAGAAAGTCGAGGATCGAACTAAGTGGCGTGCAATTGGAGAGGCCTATGTCCAGTAGTGGACTGAGGTAGGTTGATGATGATGAATGCAGTAGTAGTCAATTTTGCTGCCAAGAAGAACGTGGATTCTAACTTCGTGTAAACTGTTTTTCGTAAGTCTAATTATAACATCTATGCATTGAAGAAGAGCTATTTGTAATACGTTGAGACGTAAGGTAATTCAAAGGATTTTTTTTTTTTATACGGAAGACCGGCAAACGAGCAGACGTATCGCCTGATGGTAAGCGATTACCGCCGCCCATGGACACCCGCAACACCAGAGGCGTAACAAGTGCGTTACCGGCCTTTGGGGGATGGGGGGGGAGATAGGGGGAGGGGTTGGGGTATGGGCCTCCGGTATCCTCACTCACTCGATGAAACATAGCGCAAGCACTATTTCACACCGGTTTTCTGTGAGGCCGTGGTATCACTCCGGTCGAGCCGGCCCATTCATGCCGAAGCGTGGCTCTCCCACGGTCTGCCGTTGATCGCCGTATTATGGAGGAGGACTGGCTCATAGCCCAGTTGTACTCGGTGATTAGGAACAATCACCTTAGGTAAGCATCGACGGCGCGGTCCGTACCTGGATGGGTGACCGTTGGTGGCATGATACCATGAGCGTCTCCGTGATTCAGAGGTTACATTAAGCACGGCTTGAAAACATCCAGCGATTAGATTACGTAGCCACAACGTTGTTTTGCCAGTTCCCAACCCGCACTTGGGCAGCGTTAACCCTCTTCTAAGAGGAGACCCGAGCCCAGCAGTGGGACGTTATGGGTTGTTGATGATACGTAATTATTATAATATTACAACTTGTACTTTGTGTTCTAACTTCATAGACTGCCTGATAAAATGTTTGCGCGAAAATTGTAATAAACAAAATGGAAGTCCAAAATTATGGAATTTATAATAAATTCCTCATTATAAAATAACCTTAAAGCTATATAAGGATGAAAATGGTGAAGATTTATGAAGGAGAATTAAAGTAATAAAATAATCTTCATGACGGAGCAGCTGCGCCAGTATCGCACTTAAATTATGGAACTGTACTACGTTACACAGAAATCGTATAATGGCTTCTGTGAACGTCTGGAGACGTTCCGAAGATTAAAAAGAGTATTAACTTTTAGAAGTATTATTTACATATCTTAGGACTACGTTTCAGTTGGAACGTCATTCAATTTTCGACCTAATAGGCATGATTGTTTTCTATTTGTCCATCCACGAAACTAGAAGTGTTTTGTAGACAGTCAGTAAAGGTTATTATTTGTTTAAAGACGTAGACGTACGTACCTACGTGACATTGTTTTAGAAATAGTTTTAGAATTGTTAATTCAATTGTGCAAATGGTAACACTTTAAATATTTCAATCACTAACAATGTATGTAGTTCTCACCTCATAATTTGGACTTATGTATAAGTTTGGAAGTTGGGGTCTGAACCCCGTGCCTCAGAGAGCACGTAAAGGTGTCGGTCCTGCGCCTGATCTCCCCCGGTCGTGTCGGTTAACCGTCACATCGGATTATGAGAGAGAGGGAACAGAAAGTGCACCTGTGTTTGCGCACACACTTGTGCACTATAATATCTCCTGCGTAGTAGGCCGTGGCCGTGGCCGTAATCGGCTAGGAGAACATCATCTCATATATAAAAATTAATTGCTGTTCGTTTGTCTCATTAAAACTCGAGAACGGCTGAGCCGATTTAGCTGATTTTGGTTTTGAAATGTTTGTCGTAGTCCAGGGAAGGTTTAAGCGGTGAAAAATTAAAAATAATTTGAAAATCCAAATGTTACGTGTATGAAATAGCGGTCACAGCTATTACCCAAACATTATTTGGGGTCGGCTACTAGTTCAACTGGTTTTACCTGAATATCAGTTTTTCCACAGAGCAACTGGCATTAGACCCCCGTAACCCTGAAAGCGAAATGAATTCAGAGGCTGCTCTTAAACCAAATATAAATTATATATTAAAATAAAACGAACATACTGTTTTAAAACTCATTCGTGACAGCTCACTTATTACTTGGGTACTCTTGCGGAAATTTTCTTAAATAGGCAATACATTAAAGAAAGGCTTTGTCGTTTACAGCGCTGACGAAATCTGATCGTAAAATGTCGTGCGATGCACTGTTAACGTCTTATGACGTCTAAATATGTCCCTACGAACGATAATTTCGGTATAATGTTTCATATGATGACTGCCGGAAGTGTCATAGTACGTAAACATTAAAGGCAGTTCATGATCATAATACTCGAGACGGATAATGACGTTGTGTTCGTATACTTATTGTCATTGTTAAGTAAATCGTTAAATACATTTTTGTTTCGTATTTTAGTCGATATAACTATTTCCAGAATGAGAGTATTATAGGTTTGGTCGATTTAACATTTTTCATACTAAACATGTAATGTGTCGTGTAAAATATATTTTAAACTCGTAATATGTTATTAATAATATCATTGTTAATAGTAAACATGGAGAAACTTTTAAGAAAAGGTAGAATTATTTTCACTGCATTCTAAATCTTTGTAGATTGATTGAATGTATTGTTACACAAAATACATAAAAAAAACCCGATGAAATTGAGAACCTCCTCCTTTTGGAAGTCGGTTAAATAGTCTTGTGTTGTGTCGAGTCTTGATGATAACCTGTGGTAACGTAACGCCGCACTAAGGTACTTTTTTTGCGAGTGGGCACAGTAAATTATCTATAAGACAATAATAAACACAAATGCCAAGAAACTCTATTACCTACGTGCCATGAGCCCATGAAGCGCATAGATTGATATTTAAAAAAATCAATCAATATGGGTACATTAACTGATTTAAAAAAGAAAAACTTATGGATATGAACATTTTACATAAAATATATCGCTTCATAATGAAAACTGCTATTTTTTTAACGACTTCCAAAAAGGAGGAGGTTCTATGTTCCACTGTATGTATTTTTTTTATATTTATGTTCACCGATTACTCCGTCAATTGTGGACCGATTTTGAATTTTTTTTGAAAAATAAAAGCTTTTTATAAAAAAAAAAACCGACTTCCACAAAACATTCAACGAAAACTCTGTAAAAAACACTTAAAAGCGTAAAATAAACTGGTTCTTCATAAATTGCCTATACCTAATTCTTTATTCATTTAAATAGTAGTATTATAATGTGTGCGGGGTACCTAGAATCTGTTAAGTTAAATGTTAAATCTAAAATCTAAAGTCGGTGCTAAGCCAAAAAGAATACAAAGAATCTGTAGACTGTTATCATAATGTTCAGTTTACAGCAGTAATACGTACGGACAAACTGTACCATCCCGATCAGTCCTGAGATAATCGTGTATAAATTAATCAGAAACGATAAATGTGTTATTTAGGCATTACAAGCTATTTTTCATTCCCCTAAATAAAGATTTAATTTTTTCAGCCCAATATTAGTACTCCCAGACTCTCATTTATAAAATCATGGATAACTCAAAGACAGAAAGTTATTGTGTTTTATTTGTTTAGTAAACTCTGACGTACTATTTATTATAAAGGCGTGTCTCCTGCGGCTAAAAATAACAAAACAGACTAACAAAACTTGTTAACTAAACATGTTAGCGAAAAGTCGCAGGAGGCGGACTTTTAAACGAAGATCAAACACGATTACACGAAAAGCAAAAATCTTTTATCTACTCGACAAAATGACTTATAGTACACTTACTTACTTACTTTTATAGTATAAATATGAATAATAGAAGTTTTAATGTTAGTTCAGTTCAGTTTCATTATACGAGAAGTATACGCTTGGATGTTTTCAGTCCGCTTTGGATAACATGTTTGCTTGTTAAAATTAAAAAACAGTTAAGCCACGCCCATATTTTGATAAATATGTGATGTTTTGTGTTTAAAACCATAAAACAGTGTCGGAGGAGACCCGGCTTAAGGATACCAATCAATAATTAAGTAATTTTGAAAAAGAAATTGTACGTAAAGGAAAGAAAGGCCTTTCTCGTAATTTGAAACTAGTGAAGAAGTTGTGAAATGAAATGAAAAGTTGTTGCTCCTCTCTCTCTCTCTCGTTCATAAGAGATGCTGCTAATATGTAGTTATCGACGATAGCTTTAATACCATCTTCGTAACTAGAACATATCCTATGAAACCTGCAATAACACTGATCAAAAATGATACTAGTTATAACTAGACGAAAAAAAAACAAATCCAGTATGCTCACGTATTTGCTCAAGAACGGATGTTCACAGCATGTAACGGATGCTCCAACATCACAAGGGTCGGATACAATCGATTTGGACTGCGCTGGGAATAATCTCATTGATGTTCTTCACCTACGTGTTGAGATTTAGACACTGTCTAACACTGTGTTACAGAAATAGCGTTTCTAAATTAAGTACAAAAATTATTTCAGAAAGTGAGCAAAGTTTTAGGCATGTGTTTATTTTTGTATACGGTTTTACTCATGTGTGCGTTTCACATCAGCGCGTGTTGAACACCTGTATTATTAGATAAAATCTTACTAGAGCCACTGAAAAGTTCCATGTCGAAGTAGAACTGAGTAAAACCGGATTTTGGATAAACCCATACTCTGTGGCTAAAATGAACAGAGGAACTAAAAAATACATGCTCAATTAAACGACTGAAACATAAGAACTACATAGGTACGATACAGTTGGTCACAGCCAATCCATTGCATCTTTAGACAACATTACGACACTTGCATTGAGCAACATTCTTTAGCCATATCAGAGCCCTTTGCCAGCTATTGTCAATTGTAGTCTACTAACTGAAATGGTTCGCCAATTAGTCGAAGAAATACTTGCCTATTGTCAAGCAAATCGATTGACGTCAACTACAAACAATATTAGATCCGCATATTAGGTACGTTTATTAGAGTCGGCGTATCAAAACTGCCTAATCCTATGCTTAGAATATTAATAGATTATAACTATTAAATGTGTAGTAATAGAAAAACAACGCATTAAACGGTTTAGCTTATCATAGATAAGCACAGATACTTGCACGCACAACGAGGAAGCTTGTGCCTAGGTTTTTTACTAACAATAACAATAAAGAAAAACAAACCAAATAGTGTGTTAGTGTTCTAATAAAAAATATACTTACAACTTTAAAATGACCAAGGTAAAAATACTTGAAACGCATAAATTTATAAAAGTTACTAATATTTGTTGATAAAGCGATTGTGTTTTCAAACATCAACTAGTTAGGCTTTGGTAATGCAAATGCCGCTTACATAGGAGCCGTCTGAATGGAAAAGAATGCCTTGAATCTTATATTCATACATAAATGTAGTGTGGCTTTCTTTTTTCAAGGAAAGAACTCATCCATGGAGACCGCCATCAAGCATGAAGCGCGTAACTTGTTTTAGTTTGCCTTTTCCACTCCTAAATACAGTCTCGCTCCTCCTAAATACAATTCGAGAGCACGTCTCCTCTAATAAACAAATGTGTACAGCTTTTATAGCATAATCAGAGCTTGTTGAATATTCAATAACGAATACTAAGTCCCTCCTAATAGCCACTTACTGTACAGCTTAGATTAGACAAAGGAATCTTGCGAGGTCTTGTGAGACGAGCACTGTGCATTAGAGTACACTGAATTTCATATTGAGTGTGTTTATTAGTGGATTCCTATATTTACCTTGTCCGCTCTGTATACTTTAAGGCAAGGAGCACCTAAGACCGACTCTATCTCTTAGTAATCATATTCTAAGTATGGAACGGTATAGTTACTATACTAGATATACAATCAATTGCAAACTAAGCATAATATATGCAATAACATCCTATTTGAAAAGAATATGTAATCATTTTTGTTCAAATAAAGTATAATTTTTTAAATTAATAAATAAAATACAATTGAAAAAAATAGTGTCTCTTTGCTTTTCCACACAAATATCATTTGTTTTGTATTTAAACATTGTTTTTCATTAGAATACATTTATATCTAAATATCGAAAATGCTTGTCTAAAATGAGCACGTAATATTTGAATAAATCAAATGTATCGTATTCTCTGATCAATGGAATCAAATATTTCACAAATGAAATTTAATCGAGTGCCGTCTCTATTGATATTTCATCTTTCAATAACCGAAATTTATTTGTTTTTTGTTATGTTAATAGACGCCACTGAAGAATAACCACTTAAACCGTGGGAGAGCCACGCTTCGGCATGAATGGGCCGGCTCGACCGGAGTGGTACCACGGCCTCACAGAAAACCGTTGTGAAATAGCGCTTGCGCTGTGTTTCACCTAGTGAGTGAGGATACCGGAGGCCTATACCCCAACCCATCCCCCTCGTCATCCCCCAAAGGCCGGCAACGCTCTTGTGACGCCTCTGGCGTTGCGGGTGTCCATGGGCGGCGGTAATCGCTTACCATCAGGCGATACGTCTGCTTGTTTGTCGTGCCTATTGCATAAAAAAAAGAATAAAAAAAGCAGAGTTATAAATACTCTTGACAGTAGTTCAGTGCGTCTTCAACAGTTTTAATAGTCTACTGCTGGGAATAGGTCCTGAGAAAAGAGGGTTTATCTTAGAGCACCACGCACGCATCCAGAAGAATTGGTATTGGTTTCGTTTTAAGTTTTCCTTCTCTTTGCAGTGCTGATGTCCTGCATAGTTCGCTCCTCTAGTCTAAGGATACCCACAGAATGAATTAAATGACACTCAGTACTCTTATTCCATCACATCTTGTCACACGGACAAGTTAGAAGAGTTCAGTTAGAGAACTTGAAAGCCAACCATAAAATTATAAATATGTTGACCTATTTATACTTATTTTTGCCATGTACCAAGGTCACATTCATACGAGGTCAATAGTCAGATCATTAAAATATTTGTTCAAAAACAGGAGAATAATAAGTCTCCACTTCCAAAACGGCGCTGAATTAGGTACGAAGTGACTCTTTTAAAACCAGGTTAATGAGCTGACGTATAGTCAGCGTGTTGTTGGACACTTGGCCGCAGTTGATACAGTACGTTACTATTTTTACGTCATGGTGTACGAAACCCTAATACTAAAATTGGAATGTTGTTGTACACAAATCACAAGATCATTAGATATTGTTGCATATAATACCTATGCTTTTGGAACAGGTTTGTCATAAATGTTCACGTTTACTACTTTTATCACTTTCAGTTTAATCGATACAATGCTGAATAGAGTATTCCTGCATTCAATCATACCGTCAAGATAACGCTCCTTTTTTATTAGTCGCTTGATCCAACTGTCTGACGTGCACTTCTTAGGGTGGAGGACCAGGCTCTGGGCTATCAATCCATGAGAAGATCGGAATTAAAATCATCGAATCCACATTCTACATATCGACAATCTTGTGTAACAAATCCAAATATATTTTTTTTTTGTTTTTCTTTTTCAACTTTGACAAGATCCTCAATTATCTATCATCCTAGATTAACTCTCCTTTCGCCTTAAAAGACCATTTTAAAGTCATTTCTATAGCATGCATAGCATGCATAGCATTTGTCTATAGCATGGGACATCTCAATACATCAGAATACAGCTGAAATGGGAATGTGAAAAAATATATGTCTTTTTCAACCATAAAATATTTTCAACTTTACGATGGCCCGGCATTACAGGAAGTGCCCGGTGGCACAGGCTCACTCAGATTATCTTTGGTTAAATTGAGCCATAACCATAAATATTTTGCGGCGTTTTTATAAGGAGGGCTTTTCTTTATTCATACTTTTTAAATATTTGGGTAGTAGCGGAAAGATTCTTTGAAAATACAGTCGCGGATTAACGTTTAGAGGTGTTTGATTTGCATGTAGTGTTGTGATGATTAGAATCGCTTTCTAAATTGATGTATTTTTTGTGAGACATTTTATTTAGTAAGTCTTGAATATAACTGACTTATCGTTTATTTATGTGATGTTTGTTCTTTTCGTTTATGACTTATGAATACTTAACACTGATCAATAGTAGTATGAGGCTTCATAATAAAATAATAACTATTAAAAATGATAATCTAAAAATGCGAGTAACATAATAGAAGAGCTCCAAACACAGGTTAGGAAAATCAATAGTTTAACTAACCAACTTACAGTCGTCAAGTAAAGTAGGTAATTGAAATGTTCAAACAATTCTATATTATTGACCCGATATCCGTGAACACACAACAGTGAGTCAATTACACAGCAGTCAGCACTTAAACTAGCCTTAACACAGGTGCAGTAGTCGGCTTCCTCGCCATCAAAGTGCCTATAAAAGAACGAGCATTGCTTGTATGGGCGGCGTGGCACGACGCGACTGTATGGCGGCATTAGCGCTAATGGGCTTATGATGTCAGCCAGCCCTTCCTTCCTGTCTGGACGGTCACACGTCACACCTTATTGTGGACGCTAGCCCAATTATTCTCAAAGTTTCGGACCTCTATTATTGGGTATTATTACTTAAGCAGCATCTTTAGACATCACGCATGGTATTCTAGGCTACAGGAGGCCATATGAAACAAATTTCTGCTGGTCTGGCATTTGCTCAGATTTATTTATAAATTAGATTGATGTTATTTTTAGGACTTTTATTTTCCAAAAAAAAATATAAATAAATAAAAATTTCGGACATCTAACACACAACGCCATCTAGTCCCAAGGTAAGCAAAGCTTGTGTTATGGGTGCTAGACAACTAATATAAATACTTATATACTTTTTTTTTGTTGTAAATACATACATATTATATATAGAAAACACCCAAACTCCGAAGCAAATATTTGTAGATCATACAAACATTTGGTCCGACACGGGAATCGAACCCGAGACTTCAAGCACAGCAGTCGCATATGCTGCCACTGCGCCACCGAGGCAGTTATTGTAACGTCATATTGTAGCGTCAAGTAGTAGGTTCAATGGTAAGTTTTCTATGTTCGTGTAATCAACATGCATGCTAAATATTTGCAATTATTCGCAAATATTTCAATTGACTTTTAATTGTTGGGTCTTATGGGCCATTAATAACATTGTTAGTTAGGATGGACGCAGTGACCATGAATGAGAACCCTAGCTTTTCAATTCGTATTAACGCTCTTACAGCGGATAAGGGTCGTCTGAAAAGGGGTGTTGTCACTAGCTCTGTAATCCTTTTTCAAGCTCGAGTGATCGAGTAAAGTACAGATGGATAACTGTCTCGATAACTATTCTTTCTCGTTGCTTCCCTCAATGGATTTGCACGTCGATTCAAAACTGAATATACTTGTAACATCGTTTTTTTTTGGATTTCAATCTTTTAACAATTTTTTGTTTTCAGCGCCCTCTCGATCACTGTAGTTCGAACTACAATTGGGTGCGGAGCGCGATCGAATTGTTTGGCTGTTTGGTGCACCTAGGTTGCACTAGGTGGCGTATGTTTTGAAGGATTTTTTGTTGACATTAGGACACTTAGTAACAGTGAGACATTAGCATATGTGTGTCATACGATTCTCATTACATTTTAAATTGATCGCAAATAAACAAGCAGTATAGAAGTTGTACGTCTTGTTCGCACATCCAGAAATGGGGAAGGGGTTTCATCGAGAGGATTCGATATTAAGTCTATAAAGATGGATGTGTGGCAGATGATTCTTCATTTCTTAATCTTCTCTTTAGAACTCTGAGGAAGCTTTGCTTACTGTGAATATTTATATCTTTGTTGGTAGTGTTTGTGAGTGTTCAAGTCCCACTGTCTGTGGTAAGTTAACCTCAAAAAGGTTTTTCCTTATTATCTTTATGTATGTAGAATATGTCCTCAGGTTATTTAATTTTGTTTATAGGGTCGATAGATTACAGTTGAAAGTCTACCTACATTGTACCCGTCTTGTGGTTCGTGGTTTGTTGCTGAGGAGGATTGACTATTGGCAGCTCACAGCTCACTCCTCAAGATTTCTGCCCTACCTTGAGGGAAGTTCACATAACTTTAAATTTAATTAATTAATACTTTTACTTAGCACCTACAAGTGGATCACTGGTGGACGTCTCCTCAAGCTACCTTGAGCTGGAGAGAGTCTACGGCTGACTACCTCGAGTCAGCAAGGTGACCAGAGGGTGGCTATCCTGTGCTGTCCAGTCTACAGGCTTATTGTTTAAAAAAAAGACTGTATAATTTTTATTTTTTATTTCAACCTACCTTGTATGTATCTTTATAATTTTATTTAACAATTGTAATCTTAATATAATTTCTTGAACAAAATAAAAGTTTGTATGTGTCGTAAGTTGTTTCTCTGAAGCCTCCCGTGGACCCTCTGCACCCTCACTTTAAATTTATCAAAATTCTTACGGCGCCCTGAGGTCTCATATTTATCCTGAGTCGAAACCGGTGAGTTTCCACCTGACAAGTTCAGGGGTTACATACTGTTGTAGTGGAACTTAAATCACCTAGAAATTTCTAGTACTAATAGTCACATAAAATTGTATTTAAGTAAGTTAGTTAAGAGCGCGGCGACCGACGCTCGCAACTGCAAGTTGAAATTTGTTCGGAATATTGCTGTATCTAATATATAATAAAATAAAATATATATCTAATATCTCGGTACTGTATCTCGGTAAGCCATACCTGGCGTAGTATATTGACATCTGTTTGCTGCGATAGCACTACTAACTATTTGGTTTTTATAATAAACTAGCTGTTGCCCGCGGCTTTGCTCGCGTGGAAGTTGATTATACCTAGGTATTTAATTAAAACTGTGTAAGTATCTATGAATACTGTGTTCATGTTTTTAAACGTATTTATTTATAATCCATTAAATTTGACTTTCATACACACTTTCGACCCTTATTTTAACCCCTTTAGGAAAAGAATTCCCATAAATGCTGATATAAGTATTCATTTATTTGTAATCAAAAGCCTGAAGACAAAGTTTCAGGCTACTAAATTAAAAAATGACGGAATTCCAGTCTAGCCTAGGGATAGAATATCCAGAAACGCTTAAATACGTATCTCATCATCATCATCGCAGTCCACTGCTGGACATAGGCATCTCCAATTGCACGCCACTTGGTTCGATCTTCAGCTTCTCTCATCCAGCTCCAGCCAGCCGACTTGGGCAGATCATTATTCCACCTGGCCTGTGGACGTTTTACGCTACGTTTGCCGAGACGCGGTCACCACTCACGAACCCGTTTACCCCAACGGTTATCAGTTCTGCGGCTAATATGGCCAGCCCACTGTCACTTCAGCTTGCTTATCCTGTGGGCTATGTAAATGACCTTAGTTCTCTACCGGATCACCTCATTCTTGATGCGATCCGTTAGAGAAACGTTGAGCTTGTGTGATGAGAAAAATAAATCATTATTATTATAGCCCTCCATAGCACGCTGAGCGACTTTAAACTTGTGAACCAGCCGTGTCGTAAGTGTCCACGTTTCGGCACCGCATGTCATGACTGGTAGGACGTACTGATTGAAGACTTTCGTATTTAGGCACTGTGGGATTGATGATGAAAAGACCCTACGAAGTTTTCCAAACGCTGCCCAACCCGGCTGAATTCTCCTGTTCACCTTGTTCTCGAAGTAGTTTCTACTTAACTGCAAAGTGTCTGAGGTACCACATATGTTTTTGAACAACTTCGAGAACGGCACCGTGTACCACAGCCGGTTCCGGTAGAACATGTTTGTACATACGTATCTACTCATTTTTAATCATTAGCCTAAAATAAAGTTGCATGTTTCTAACTTAAGAATGACGGACTTCCAGACTAACCTATATACGAAATTTCAACCCCTATTTCAGGGGTAGAATATCCAGAAACGCTTAAATACGTATCTACTCATTTTTAATCAGTCAAAACAGAAGTTATCATGTTTCTCACTCAAAAGATGACGAATTTCCTTAAAAACTTTCAACTCCTATATCACCCCTTAGGGGTAGAATATCTAGAAACGCTTAAATACGTATCTACTCATTTTTAATCAGTAGCCCAAAACCTAATTTTCATGTTTCTTACTTAAAAAATGACGTACTTCCTTACAAACTTTCAACGCCTATTTCACCCCTTTAGGGGCATAATATCCAGAAACTCCTAAATACGTATCTTATCATTTTTATTTAGTAGCCCAAAAATAAAGTTTAATATTTCTTATTTAAAAAATTACGGACTTCCATATAAATTTTCAACCCCTATTTCACCCCCTTAAGGGTAGAATATCCAGAAACGCTTAAATACGTATTTACTCATTTTTTATCAGTAGCTCAAAACTACATTTTCATGTTTCTAACTTCGAAAATGTCGGACTTCCAGACTAACCTATGTACAAAATCACAACCCCTATTTCACCCCTTAGGGGTAGAATATTTAGAAACGCTTAAATACGTGTTTACTCATTTTTAATCATTAGCTCAAAAATAAAGTTTTATGTTTCTAACTTATAAAATGACGGACTTCCATACAAACTTTCAACCCCCATTTCACCCCCTTAGGGGTGGAATTTCAAAAATTCCTTTCTTAGTGCTCACTTACGTTATATAGAGAACCTACATGCAAAATTTCAGGATTCTAGCTTCAGCGGTTTGGGCTGTGCATTGATCTCTGGGTATGTCAGTCAGTCAGTCACCTTACTCTTTTATATATATAGATATGGATGTGTTGTAGACTACCAAAAATCATCAATGAAAACTCAATGTTTTTTCATTTTCTTTTCGATAATTAGTAATTTGATAATACAAGCTATGCTTTTTTATAATAAATATTATACATATTGCTGTTTATAATATAGAAAAAACAAACTTAAAACATGCCATTTACACTGTAAAAATGTGCAAAATTAAATTCAACTTTTTCGTTACTTTACGTAAGTTTTTTTAAATAAAAAGGGAAAAGGAGCCTGGATAAATACTGTTTAAATCTGGATATCCACATAATATGGTGGAAATATGTTCAAACTACAAATTATTTTGGTATTCAATATGTATGGAGAACTCAGTGACCGCCGGCCCCTTAAGAGAACAAATTACATACATACCGAAATTATTGCCAATATCTTAATGGTTGCCAAGTGTCTACTGACTACAGAATATACATGTACATAGGCATCTAATAAACTGCTTCGTCTTCTAAAGGCTCAAAATGTTTTAGAACCAGTGGTCTAGATACATTAACAGTCTAGTTGGTGCTTAGCAAAAGGGTTTAGCTGTGTTCCCAGCATGTTCATCGATATAAGCATAAATTATTGACTTCATGGTTGAATGAACTTTAGACATAAGTAGAAAACATAGGTGTTATTGTGACCTACCAAGATCCTACGTCAAATATTTTTGTATTAAATATGAAATCATTTTGTTTTGTTTGAACAGTAAGACTTCGTAATGATATGCTATTCAATTGATATTGAAAGTATTGAAGCGCCTTTATAGAGTTTAGAAAAATGTTAACAAAAATATGCAAATAGTTTTTTTTATTAACGCGTAATTATTTTTATATGCGTAACACAAAAATCTAGCAGTTGTATTAAAAAATACATGCTTATTATCTACCGTTTAGTGAGAAGAATCTAATATATAGTGGTACCTCCCAACTTTAAGTTACCTTTGTAATTAATATGGTGTATAATCAAGCGATTATATAAATAAATAATCAAGCGATTAGTGTCACCTTGTTGCTCACGATCAACTCCGAAACTGTCTAACCGATTTTCACGTTTTTTTTAAAATAAGTGTTCCAATAGGAGCCAAGCATGATTGAAAAGAGGCAGACAAAGTTGCGTGGGTCAGCTAGTATATTATACAAACATTTTACTGAATACGGAAATAATGTTAATTCGATTAAAAGATGTTTAATGTTTAGCTGAAAATGCACTAGGTATAATGTACAATTTGTAAACAGTTCGTTTTCTTACATACCTACATTCTTACTTACATACATTTTGTTCAGTTTATTTATAAAGGTTTGTTTGTTGCAGGTAATTGTTTTTACACCCCTCAAAAGCGGCATGAGAGCAACACTGTGCTCAGGAAAAAAGGGAAATGATACCATTACAAGACGTAAATTTTTATATTAAATTAAATTTGAAAGTTAAGCTTATAATATTAAAAAATGTGCTATAAACTAGGATTTCACAGAATTGTGACATACACCGCCTTTTTACTTACAAACTAAGCATGTGAGCCTCAGAGCGGGTGCTTACGATGATAAATGTCATTGTATCAACCAGAAACTTAGATTTATAGGCAGCTAGTTACTCGTTACCTCGTCTGGGGACTATGGTCTTATGTCATTTATGTTACATGCGACAAAACAGTCATCCCTATTTCTTTAATAATAATTAGTTCACTTTTGATGAAACTTTTTGCCTCGAACAAACAGTCTGTAAAACACCGGTTTACGGTTACCGCCTCCGGTATTTCTGGACCGACTTCCATAACTTTAAGAAAAGACCATGTCTACCTTCAAAGACCTGCCCCTTAGCCAAGTTGCAAGAGTTTCGCATCTGCAATAGCTAACGCCTCTATTGTCTTGTATTATTGGGTAATATTTTGTTTTGACCACGTGACTTATCGTTGAGAGAAGTCATCCCCATATTCACATCCCCATTTGTTAGTTTTTAACTTACTAAATATCTGACACATCTTCTCGTTTTCCCCTATGTAAACAGTATGCAAACATAAAGTATAGTACTCATAGTTAAAGAATGATCCCTGTTACCAAGTAAAAGATGTGCTAAATCCGACGAGATTGTTCCAAAGTTAAAGATACATTTTCAATTGCTCTTCAAGGTATTCTCAGAAAGGTTTTTGCCTCGTAACGACACTTATTTTATCGTTCGATAAACATTGGCTTTTGTTGGCAAATCTTCTCAGGAGATTTTAGATTTTCTACATTTCACAAATAAGCGTTTTTTGTAAATGCTAGATCTTGCGTTCTGACATCGTCGACTGTCGTGTAAAGAATGTCATTTTTTTTAACAAAAGATTTCGGTTGATTTAAGATGGAGATTAGTACAAATAGGGTGATGTGAATATGTGATTTTAGTAGTTGTCATGAAATTACTTTTATTATACGGGCAGGGGCATAAAACCTGCAACATTACCGACAAGTAATAGCTTATGTACTTTAAACGACTTTGCTAATGTGGTTTGGTTTTATGTGTGTTCCTATTGCATTTTTTGTGTATCACCTCACAGATGCTCTATTTGTCTGGTTGTGGTAACCACTAGTCCCATACCAATTATGACATTAAATAGAGCCAGAATTTATCGTTTTTGAGGCATATAATGTGAATCACAAATTTTGATATTTAAAAATTGCTTCCAATAATATTGTTCCCATAACATGATACAATAACAATTACTTGACTTGGAGTTTGAAAAAACCTCTTCGTAAAACAAGCACTCCTAAAAATGATTTACGTTCACAAAAGATCTTTATTTTCAAATATGTAACAAATTTGTTAATGTTTATTGTATAATTTATGTCAGTTCGTTGAATAAGCTGGACAGGTGACAGGTTCAATTACCGAGTATTTCATTATTATACACGTTTGCGCCGTACGGATTAAGTAATTAGTTCTTCTATCAACACGTAAACAGATAGAACGCACGCCATCGAACTTTCTTTCAACCAAATAAATTTTGTGAGAAAAATGTCGAAAAGTTATGCGTTTTGTACCCATATCACAAATTATAACTATCACTTATTATGACAAGAAAAAGTATAAATAACTATAACCCGACTTTTTTTTGTTTTTTTTTTTATGGTATATGCGATACGAGCAGACGTATCGCCTGATGGTAAGCGATTACTGCCGCCCATGGACACCCGCAACACCAAAGGCGTCGCAAGTTGCCGGCCTTGGAGGGATGGGAAGGGGTTGGGATATGGGTCTCCGGTATCCTTACTCATTCGGTGCAACACAGCGCAAGCGACTATGTAAAAACTTTCATGAAATGTATATAGCCTATGTCACCCGGATCTTTATACAAATTATTGACACCCCATTATTAATATACAAACATACATATACTGCCAAAACTATTACCATTTGGCATCGCCGTAGTCAAGTAAAAACAAAAAGGATTTATACAAAAAAATTAACAAAAAAAACCGACTCTGGGAACTGGACCAAAGGGAAATGGGACCACACGGGAAGCACCAGCTATCAAGTAAAAAAGAATCATCAAAATCGGTTCACCCAGTCGAAAGTTCTAAGGTAACAAACTTAGAAAAAAAGCGGCCAAGTGCGAGTCGGACTCGTGCATGAAGGGTTCCGAAGCAGCAAGAAACATAATATAAAAGTTCTTGTAGTTCGTTGTAACTTTGATCGATAAATTGCGGTTCACGATTTATGACGTATTAAAAAAACCACTTACTAGATCTCGTTCAAACCAATTTTCGGTGGAAGTTTTCATGGTAATGTACATCATATTTTTTTTTAGTTTTATCATTCTCTTATTTTAGAAGTTCGGGGGGGGGGGGGGCGACACATTTTACCACTTTGGAAGTGTCTCTCGCGCTAACGATTCAGTTTAGAATAAAATGATATAAGAAACCTCAATATAATTTTTGAAGACCTATCCATAGATAGGTACCCCACACGTATTTTTTTTTTTGAGTTTCAGTTCTAAGTATAGGGACCCCCAAAATTTTTTTTTTTTTTTTGTGTGAAAATCTTAATGCGGTTCACAGAATACATCTACTTACCAAGTTTCAATAGTATAGTGCTTATAGTTTCGGAATAAAGTGGCTGTGACATACGGACGGACAGACAGACAGACAGACGGACGGACAGACAGACAGACATGACGAAGCTATAAGGGTTCAGTTTTTTGCCTTTGGCACGGAGCCCTAAAAATACAGTCGAAATGAGAACCTTTTTTGAAGTCGGTTAAAAATCAATAAATTAGGGTCCTTCGTACAACAAATTTTGATTGTATCGATAATATACACCATTAAAATTTTAGGATTAACAAAATAGTGCTAGTGCATAATCCATGTGGTGATATGAGAATAAGGAATCTCACCACTTACATTTATCCCGCACAAACGATGCAGGTCTACAGCACTGCAAAGAGAAATAAAATCGTTCCGTCTATCCAGCGCAGCGCAGTATAGTTTGACAAAAAGCTCCTTTATAAGTTGACTATTCAAGATTTTTTTTTTTAAGTTACAAATACTAACTAGTTAAACTACCTGCCCCTAGAATGGTTCTGCCGGCAACCGTTGACAATTAAATTGACGAACAGGCTTCCCAAGACAAGTTGGGCCCCCTTGGAGAACCCTATGTCTAACAGTGAACTGATAAATGCTGTTGATAATGTCTGTATTATAATTTTATGGCTGTTTTAGCAAATCGTCAACATTCGTTAATGATTGCTTCAATGACACAATATACTAATACTAATATATACAATACAATATATACAATACAATATATATATACAATATACCAATTTATAGTTATATTTCGTCAGTGATTGCTTGAAACGTTGGTTACTTGTTAATACCGTAAACAAACACCATTAAGTAGCATGGTAAACAGTAAAACTACACCCAAAATTGAGTTGCTCTGAAAAGAGATAATTATATTTTTATTATAGTGACTAGTTTTAACACTTTAACAAAACATTCTTTAACATTAATTAATCTTAAATTTTACCTGAAAAGAGAAGCAATATTTAAAGCTATTGTTTCACCAGTTCTTATTCATCACTATTATTTAAAATTCAAATTACAGTATATTTCTAATTTGTTTAACCTAACACAACCGCCACCAGTAGGTAGTAGAGCCACACTGATTTCACAGTAGTGAAAGACAGTATTACCCTCGCACAGAAAATCAACGTAAAATGACAGCGTTCGTGCTGTCGTGTTTCGTTGGTGAGTGCGAGACCGGAGGCCCAAATAGTCTAGTCAACAAGTTCCATACTGGTTGATTACACTAAAAGATGCAGAAGCATCACTAGGCCGCCATGGTGTGAGTCGCCATGCTGCATTGTCTGCATTCGCAATGAGTATGGTGGCCACCACTCTTGGATGCTGCTTATGCTTTCCATCAGGCAGAGTAGAGTCATTTTGGCGAGCCAAACATAGAAAAAAAAATATCATGCTGTCTCAGTTCACTATGGCTGATCGCTCCATAGAGTCAAAGAAGTTCACAGATTTATACATCAAAGATTGTACTCGGCAAATTCAAACTGTACAAACTAAATGAAGTGTCACGCACTTTGTTTACATAAATATAATATAGCAAGCATGCCGAGCGATGTACGGGTGACCTGGCTACCCGGGTCAGTGTGCGTGCGGCCACGCCTGCACCGTGGGGTTTCTTTATCAACATACTTACTTACCCCCATTTTGATCGGACACGATAGGTCATGGACGATTAAAGCATTTTCTAATAAATATCACCGTTATCATTATTTGTGTTGTTATTTTTTATTAAATTTAGTGCCGAGATAAAATATTATTATGAAATTTGTTATAGTGGTACAGTAGTCGTAGGTAAATAGTTATTAGACTTCATTTACATGTGCATCCGATATCCAAATTAATATGATTTTCAAAAATTCACTAATGTCTGTTTTACCAATTTCCTCTGAATTTATCTGTAACTGCAGAAACAGTAAGGTAACCCTTAGTGATATTTTCGTTTTCAATCCAATCTCTCTCTTGGCTAATGTCTGTTTTACCAATTTCCTCTGAATTTATCTGTAACTGCAGAAACAGTAAGGTAACCCTTAGTGACATTTTCGTTTTCAATCCAATCTCTCTCTTGGCTCTCATTTAGACCCGATTATTGACCACCTAACTAACTCCTAATGCACTTTTATTAAGTGTTCGTTGTACTATAATATATAACTTGCACAAGTTTTTCGTTTCTCTTTTGAATGACATGAGGTTTATATTTCATGTAGTACTTATCTAAAGTTATATAATAAAACTCATCAATCAGTTAAGAACTAATTCAAAGGTACGAAAGGAAAGGGTCGCCACTCGCCACCCAATTTCGTAAAACGACCCGCAGATACTCAAGTGTAAAATACGAATTCATAAACATGACAAAACACGCATGTGAGGTATATTGTTTAATATCTAAAACAATGGAACAGCTGATAATACTCTCACGAGCTACAAAGGTGAGTGGTTTATGTAATATCTTGGCGTCACACGACCACAATACAATTTATACAGTATTATTTTACTGTTTAATCTTTATACTTTTTAATAAACTGCACGTTTGGTCTAGTGGCTTAACGGTCACCACGCCGTTTCCTACTTCGCCAAGTGTCGTGGGTTCAAATCCCACGTAGGACAGCACTTTGTGTGATCCACAAATTGTTGTTCTGAGTCTGGGTGTTCTTTGTGTCCGTTCCATGTATGTTTGTAAAGTCCCCCGCGACACAGGATTTATTCCTAGTGCGGGAGTGGTCTTTAAAAAAAATGTAAAAAAACAATGAAACTAGCGACCTGGCCAGACTTCGTACGTAGATAAGTCTATGAAATTCTAGTATTTCTTCTTTAATTAATTAATTAAAAAAGACAACGCCCGCACTAGGAATAAATCCTGTATATATATATATTCTTCTACTATATAATATATATAATATTATAATAATAAAATAAATAATATAATAAATAAATTTCTTCTACTATAATATGCATGATTTACACTAATAAACCTTTCTCTTGATCTTCTATTCACTGCTGAAAATTGCATTAAAATCCGTTTAGTACTTTAAAAGATCAAAGCGAAGGGACATCGAAAGTGACTTCATTTTATGGTATGTAAAGAAGTTATAAAGTACTTTTTTTTTAAAATCATTCTGGAATACATAAATGCAATTCTCTTACATTAATATAAATAAACTAGCTTTTGCCCGCGGCTTCGCTTGCGCCGACTTTCATCCCCTAATTAACCCTCTTAGGGCTGGCATTTGCTCTTCATATCAGCTATCTGCCATTGAAAGTTCCGTCAAAATGGGTCCAACCGCTACAGAGATTAGCCGGACTATACACGCAGGAAATTCAATTTTATATATTTGTGTAGATATTTGGTATCTACATTTGTAATTAAAGTACAAAACTAAGTCAAAGTATATGTTGTTAACAATTATGTGTATTGAAGGAACTGTCTCTTCCTTTGAAAAAATAATAAAATGACTGTGTGTATAAACGTCGTATTGCAAAGAATTTATGTAACTACCCGAATACATTGACATTAGGGTTCCGAGCTATTCTATAATGCACGTAACTTCGGGCTATACCTACACATCTATGTATAATATATACATCCCTCCCTGGACACCCGTTCGTTAGGCACCTGTCGTAAAGATGTGTAACTAAATTGTTACGTTTTTGTACTATTGGGAAAATGTTTAGCCTTTTTGGCAAGTTTATTATCATTTTTGGTAGATTTTTTGCTAAGTATTTAGGTAGGTTTCTTGCAAGTAAATTACCCGTGTGTATAAATTCGGATTAAAAATACGGAATATCACCACCCCTTTACAATCCATGGGTGTCGTAGGGGCCGACTAGGGCCAGACAAAAGCGCTGGACAACAGCACTATACCAACCCGTCTGACTAGCTTGGTATAGTAGGACAAACCAGCTTGTAAGGATAGAGCTATATCTTTTTTTTTTTTTTTCTATTTTAAAAGACAACTCCCGCATTAGGAATATACACCCTTTGCCACGGGGGACTTTACAAACATACATGAAACGGACACAAAGAACACCTAAACTCGGAACAACAATTTTTGGATCACACAAAGTGTTGTCCCATGTGGGATTTGAACTCTCAACACTTGGCGGATTAGAATGTGGCGGGGCGACCGTTCAAACAACTAGGCCAACCGAACAGTCAGTATATCCTACTAGCTGATCCTCGCAACCTCGTTTGCGTCTCCCTTTGCCCGTAGCGTGATAATTTTCACCCGTTTTTGAAACATTCTTCCTTGGTGCTCCGCTTCTATTGGTCTTAGCGAGATGATATATGTATAACCTATAGCCTTCCTCGATAAATAGGCAACACTGAAAGATTTTTTCAAATTGGACCAGCGGTTCCTGAGATTAGCGCGTTCAAACAACCAAGCAAACTCTTTAGCTTTATAATATTATATATATTAAGTACTAGCTGAACCGGCGAACTTCGTACCGCCATATTTACATATCTGTCTCAGCTTCCCACAGGCCACTGCCTGTCGCGGACAAAAAAAGACTTTTCCCGTTATCTTTTTTTTTCTTTCTAGCAAAAAAAGAATGAATGAAATCGGACTATGTGTTATGTTATAATATTTTTGGAGCGCTCTCTATTATCGATACTGAAGCCAAAACTGTAATTTTTTTCATTTTTGTCTGTCTGTCTGTCCGTCTGTCTGTCTGTCCGTCTGTTTGTCTGTCCGTCTGTTTGTCTGTCCGTCTGTCTGTCTGTCCGTCTGTCTGTCCGTCCGTTTGTCTGTCTGTCTGTCTGTTTCCACGATTATTCCACGATATATTAATCAAAGTGTTATTACGTATGGCTGTCAACAGATGTCACTACGTGTTGTTTTACGTAATGATAAATTCTTTATATTTTTTTTTTCCAATAGATAGAGAGATTGTGATAAATTAAATACTTAATGCTGCTACAATCTTCAGAGTATCTCCTTTCTAACAAAAAAAGAATTATTGCAATCGGACTACTCGTTAATGAATTACAATTAATTACACATTTTGACTTTCAACCCCCCTCAAAGGGGAAACAAGGAAACCGTCCGGAATTTCGGATTAAAAAGTATCCTATGTCCTACCTCGTGGTATGAACTCAAATCATGCCAAGTTTCATTTGAATCCATTCAGTAGTTTCGGCGTGATGCGCGGCCAAGATACAGACAGACAGACAGACAAAAATGAGAAAAAAAATTGTTTTGGTTTCAGTATCGATAACAGAGAGCCCTCCAAAAAAAAATTCTAAATATCTTCAGCTAGTTAAATCAAATGATACAATATAGTATAGCAGAACCCGTAAATACCATTTAGAGTTAACAATTTTAGAATAGTCATAATTTTAAATACAGACAAATTTTTAAAACTGAAAATCTCTAGAAAAAGAAACATTACGTTAAGTAATGTTTTGCTTTAGCAATTCGGTTGTGTATTCCTGACGTCTAAGCAAAATAATTTTATGACTGGCTTGAACGACAATGAAGTCATTGTTCTAAGAACACTTAACTATTTAAGCATGTCTCTTTTTTTTAAAATACAAACGTTATTATTTGTTACCGTTTAAAGATAACGCGAAGATTATAAAACAGCGATATTCGCATGTGATTTATTTAATCGTTTTAAGTTGAGTATAGGCATAAATTTATTCCAGAAAAGAGGTCGTTCTTATCAGGAATTGAAAAACATTGTACCGTAATTTATCCAAATTCCCTTTAACTTATCCAGGATATAATTTGATATCGGTTTTATATGTTTTACCTTTTATTTACCACATTTATTCACTTTACAAACAAATTGATACAATCCATCTTCTTTATCCGTTAATGGGTTTCGTTACTTAAGGTTATTTTCTGTTTTGTAACCGCCTTTTTCAGATCATTTGTTTTGAACTTTCTTCATATATTCTGTATACGAGAACTAAAACACGGTATTTTTTCTTACCAGGGGAATACAGTTAATGAAATAGATTGTAAATTGTCCTCCTGCTTTTGTTGGCATCATTGGTGTTGCCTCATCGTTTTGCCATGATCATCATATTCGATCAGATACCTTAGTGTCATAGAAAAGATATAATCTCAACAATGTCTGGACTGCAATCGAAACAACTCCTATTCAGTCTGGTTCTCATCATGGATTTATAAAAAGCTTAGCCATAATGCTAAAAATTCACAGTGCCTACCGAAAATATACCCGCAATCTACATAGCCACGAAAACGCAGGCGCCCAACGAAAAAAAAGACAGTTCAGAAGTAATCAGGCTCAAATGTAACCTACCTCTCTGCAAAACTATGCTTATTGTAGCTTCCAAGGCAGCAGATGAGAAAAACCAATTCGAAATGGTAAATGAAATAAAAAAGGTGTTTTATCAGCAGCTTTTAACATTAACCACTGGTTTATGAACACTTCACACCATTAAAACCGACGTAGAATGACAAATTATTATATTATTAACAGTCAACATTAAAGTTTAATGTATACTATTTCTTAAATACTCATTTAATGCTATTCTCATGAAACTACCTTGTATAGGGTCTCCTACCTACCTCTACCTCTATGAAATATTCTTTCTTTACTACAGGTCATACAGCAATCGTAAAATAACGTCCTCTAAAGGCTAAATCGGTTTTAGGTTTAGTATAAAACAGTCAATACGTAGATTTAAGGCTAATTGAATGGCCAATAAGTACATAATAATGAACAATGAGTTCATTATTATGTACTTATTGTGTTCTGCTTTTTATAAAATAAACGTTAAAGCATCTGCAAGTATTTTTTGTATGTAAGTTATAAATGAATATCAACTTATGAATAAAAATAACTACAGCTACTATTTCTTTATTCGCCTGCTTTGTCACATGGGAAATATAACGATCTTACAGTTGAAAGGAAAACGCTACAAATTGGTCCAATTTCCTTACCCAATAATCTCATTTCAAATATGACCTCAGAAAAAAATCGATGAACTTATTCAATTATCACGTTATCTACGGCTTGAATGTAACAACATATTTTTATGGCATGGTGATATTTAAAAAAAAAGACACCTCCAACCGACAATTAGTTATGTACATCCTCCCATTTTTTCCCAAATAAGGTTGAGGTCAGCTTTGAATCTAATAGGATTCACCTGAACTTACATGTTTTACGCGGATCCACTGTCATCCGATATCCACCACCAAAGTAATATGCGAAATTATAGAATTTCGAAGGCTGTTGTTGGACGTTATAAAACTCAATTTACCCGTAACAGTTGCCAAAGATGCTGCAGTATGACAACCGGGACAGACACAGAAAAAAATATGCAACGTGAATAAAACCAACAAAATGAAATCTTTGATGAATGTTATGTTAGCCTATTTTGATTCATCTCCGGGTAACCTTTGAGCCTCTTATCTGTCTTGTGTGTTCACGTTCGTGTATTTATACATTAATCCAAATATATTTCGACTGTCGCAACTTGGAATATTTTCTGTCAATATTAGCGAAGGAAACTTCGGCGCCGCCTATGTCAATATTTTTTGCAATATATATCTATTTGTGTGAGATAATTTGAGAATATATTTTTATGACGTATCGAAGGCATATATCAGGTTTTTGATAAAATATTTAATTCTCCATGAGATTAAACGAACAAGGGGATGTTGTCATGACAATATAATCATTTCTATATATTAGTCTAGTTTTTAACTATTCTTGTAATATTTAGTAAAATATTCGCATGATATCACTACTTAAATTTAAATCAAAGTTATTATAATCTTTTAAAAGAATAAGATCACTTCATGCACTCCGCGTACAAAAATAAAAACAATACAGTTAAACATTATCTAATCACAGAAGTTATATAAATACAATCCAGCAAAATGTAATTCATTAAAACATGATTTCTAAAATCCACCAATAATCTTTATCCCAAATGTTTTACCCGCTAAGCCTACCGTTATTATTTTTAACCGACTTCAAAAAAGAAGGAGGTTCTGAATTCGACTGTTTTTTTTTAATGTTTGTTACCCCATAACTTTCGACTGAGTGAACCGAACCTTTCGAATTTCGATGATTCTTTTTTATTTGAAAGCTGGTGCTTCCCGTGTGGTCCCATTTCAATTTGGTCCAGTTCTAGAAATCGATTTTTTTTTGTTAAAATTTGTATTGTACAAATACGAATAAGGATTATGTTACTTAAAATCCATTTTATATTCATTTATATTTTATTCCACTTTACGTCGTTAAATTAGTTATATAAATACACTCTGAAGCTTTATTGTAGCGAAAATGTGTTTAATATTGCTGAAGGAACTGCCTTCGTAACTCAAACATAATTTTTCTGTGAAATGTACACAAATCATATTTGTTCAACTCTTCAACCGAACATAAATGTGAAATACTACAGTAATTTACTTTAGTCTAGGTAATTTTATTACATGGTTCCGTATGTAAAGGTTCTATAAATCCGTCAGTCCGATTCCGCAAACAGTTCAGTAGCTCGTCCGTTATTCAGTCAATATTGTTCGTCTGCAATTCTATCCGTTAGTTCGTTTATCACTGTCGTATTTACTAGTTCATTAGTTCTAGAACTGAAATATTGATTTGAATTTCACACACGAAAATGTAACGCCTGTCGACGCGATCGTTGTCCACGCCCACATATATTTTATTTCATATTATTAGGAAGAACGGGTATAAAAACTGTTCTAAGATGTAATCCACACCAATAAAGCTCGTAAAAATAGACATGGTAACAGTTTAGGTGGTAAACATAATTGACCATTATTTAAATTTTAGGTGTTTTTTTAAATACCCAAAAAAGCTTGTATTCTTTTCGTACGGAACCACCAATGTATGTGCTAGTTTGCACTTGACATTTTCATTGGGTATAACCATAACAATTTTTAAAGCGAAAAGTGTTGTGATTTAAGCTCATTATGTAAGTAAAATTACCAAGTGCTAGTGAATTCCTCAACCCTGGCATTATATATCTACACGCGACTGAAAATGGACTGAAAACTCAGAATCCATTGTGGAAAACAACTTAATCATGGCCAGCGATAAGGCTTTTACTAGAGGTACTAAATTAGATTAACTAAAAGATTTACCTTTTAATCTCGTTTAATCAAAGTGCTTTATGTAACTGAATTTGTGGAATTTCTACGGTCGTGGAATGTTTATTTTAATTGATAAAAGCACCTAAATTATTATAATGAAGTTATATTGTGATTTATTATGGAGTTTTCTATGTATAGTTCGTAAATATTTACATAAAAAAAATATATATAAAACTAAACTAAACTTTTACATATTTATATAAAACTAAAGTATATAATTATATCAGTCTACCGGGCTTTCATAGCACAGGCTCCGCTTAGTTTGAAACTAGATGGCGTTGTGTGTCAGATCTTGGAAACTTTTATTTTATTTATTCATGATTTTTTTGTTTATATTGGCCAATTATATTTTATTTCACAATTGTAGGAAGACTTACAGCTAGATTAATATGGTAGACAAACTCAGTACAACAAAAGAAGGCCAATTAACAGTTTTCACAGATAATAACAGAAGTAGTAGATATACGTAATAGACATTCACGCAACAACACAGCTACAAGCGAGATTACTACTTAATCTGTAACCTATGTGCACCTACCTTACAAAATTTCTACAACACCCTAAGCTTAGGTAGAGAATGCCCTCGGCATAAATTCCGCCGATGTTTAAAAGTGCATAAAGTTTATAATAAATACAAACAAGAAATAGACACCGTCACTTTTGGTTTACAGAAACCAATAAAGAGTCACTTAGGGTTTTCTGAGCTTGAAAATTCTGTTTTTTGAATTGTCCGAATAAAGCGATGTAAATGTTACAGATAGCTACAGCAGTCCATGATGCTTTACGTTGCATAACAATATTTAAAATGTTTAAATCGTCTGATAAAGTGATGACATGGTCGCGGTTTATCAACAGACGAGCTTTAAAAAAACACAGGTAATACGTGCTCCATTAACAGTTGATTGTATGTTAGTATTGATTCAAAAACCTTCAATAATTTTATTTGTTGGGACATTTAATACACTATGGGTATTCATCATCATTTACCATTAAATTAATCAAGTTATTGAAGCTCAGGTATAGCTATGTTTTGTTCACATTTTTGTCAATAAAAGTAAGATATTGTCAATAACTATTATCTAGAAAAGCTGCAATTGTGCATTGAAATAAAACCATTTTAGCCAATGAATAAAAGAGTATATGCCATTCTATTTCCAAACTAACCTATTCAGCAAATTCCCAAGTCAGTCTAGGACGAGCTTACAGACTCAATTGGCCGAGAGGCCGAGTGCCCAAAACCTTTCAGCGTCGTCCTCTAGAGAACTATTCAAGTCCAGCCTTAAGGCATTTGTTACATAGTACGTGTTTCAGTGATTCTCTTCGCTCTAACAATAATAAAATAGATGTTTCATGAAGCTCTGGATGGTTTCAAAAATACTGGCTATATTTTTACTTCATTTGTTTTTTTTTATTGAAATACTTACGAGTATATACTATACTCGACTAGCTAGCCCGCGGCTTAGCTCGCTTGATTATTTATTCATTTCGTTTTTCTAACTTTAGAATACTGTACTATACTATTGGTGTACAATAAAGTATATTCTATTCTAAACGACCTCCTGTTGTTCAAAAATTGTCGCTTTTAATTAGCATTGTATTTTTAGGGTTCCGTGCCAAAGGCAAAAGACGGAACCCTTATAGATTCGTCATGTCTGTCTGTCTGTCTGTCCGTCTGTCCGTCCATCCGTCCGTATGTCACAGCCCCTTTTTTCCGAAACTATAAGACCTGTTGAATGTTGAAACTTGGTAAGTAGATGTATTCTGTGAACCGCATTAAGGTTTTCACACAAAAATAAGAAAAAAACAATAAATTTTGGGGGTCCATATACGTAGAACTGAAACTCAAAAATTTTTTTTTCATCAAACCCATGCGTGTAGGGTATCTATGGATAGGTCTTCAAAAATGATATTGAGGTTTCTGATATCATTTTTTTCTAAACTGAATAGATTGCGGGAGAGACACTTCCAAAGTGGTAAAATGTGTAACCCCGTGTAACTTCTAAAATAAGAGCATTATAAATCTCAAAAAAATATATGATGTACATTACCATGCAAACTTCCACCGAAAATTTGTTTGAACGAAATCTAGTAAGTCGTTTCTTTTTAATACGTCATAAATCGTAAACTGCAATTTACCTTTCCTTCAATCAAAACAAATATAAAAAAAATGTTACTTGCTGCTGCGGAACCCTTCATGGGCGAGTCCGACTCGCACTTGGCCGCTTTTTTTACATATTAAGTAATGCGCTGTTATTAAGAATTTCTTGGAAGAAGAACTCAATAACACTTATGGGTCCGACACGGGAATCGAACCTGAGGTCTCTTAATCGCCACTCGTATGCGCTAACATTTGTCTGTCTATATCTGTCTAGGTATAGAGAATTTTGAGAATACAATTTAAGAACAAAATAAATAAGGCAAATTTAAGGATTCATTAAAGGTGAATTGAGTTGGCGTTCCTTACATTCTAACGTAACGATACGGGTAAAGCAATTTTGGTTACCGTATTTTTCTCTTGGATGTGAAATATTTACATATTTATTTGTTAGAAGGGAATATGTGACCCGCATAGCTAATAAAATTAGAACATTTGGAACAGCAATATAATGAAACAATATCTAAAACAGACATACATACAATCACACCTGTAAATCAGTATTAGAGGGTATTCAGGAGCGTTATAATTTGACAGATTAATCACAGATGAATTGGGCTCCCCAATATTAAGCGATTTAAATAAAATAGGTACAGCAATAAGAAACTTACAATTAACACAATTTATTTATAAAAATATTTTTTCATACAATTTTTTTTATGGTATAGAGAGCAAACGAGCAGACTTATCGCCTGATGGTAAGCGATTACCGCTGCCCATGGACACCCGCAACACCAGAGGCGTCACAAGTGCGTTGCCGGCCTTTGGGGGTTGGGGAGAGGGATAGGGGGAGGTGGTCAGGGAATGGGCCTCCGGTATCCTCACTCACTCGGTGAAAAACAGCGCAAGCGTTGTTTCACACCGGTTTTCTGTGAGGCCGTGGTATCACTCCAGTCGAGCTGGCAACAAATTAAGGATACTTAAAGAATTTCTTAGTACATAGTTACTACCAAATAAAAGCAAAGTTACCATAAGGTTAAATAAAAATAACTGAGGTCAACCACGAACATGTTTCTTCTTAAAAATAATTTCCTATTGATGAATTTCGCTTCACTTTAAAGCACTGAAGTTAAAAGTTGAAACGTCGATAGCGTGTACCACACATGTTTAGCATTTTACTATTCACATAATCGGTATTTAACGCAGTGTGTTCAATGTTTAACACGTACCGTTTCATTGCACTTTCCCGATAAGTCTTGCAGTTTGTAGAGCGTGTAAATGGTTTGGCAATAGATATTACTGCCAACAGTTCGAGTGAACACTTGTCTTTATCATTTGTTCTAAATTGCATTCATGCTCTATTTTTACTACTTCATTAACAACCCATAATGTCCTACTGCTGGGCTCGAGTCTCCTCTCAGGAGAGGGTTAAGGCCATACGTCCCCACGCTGGCCGAGTGCGGGTTGGGGACTGGCAAGACAACGTTGTGGCTACGTAATCTTGCCGTTGGATGTTTTCAAGCTACTACTTCATTTTTATTAAATCCTAAAAATATATATCTAATAAATGGCAAAGCTTTTAACAGAGCTATTTCAGTGCCATAATTTGCTCCTCTTTCTGCCTGTTCTTATTTAAATAAGCATACTTGGTTTTAGGAGGCAGTAAATCAGGATCCATTACAAATAAAACATGCTATGTCTGCAACAAACATTGGGATTATCCTTAAGTTACCTGTAAGACAGTTTCATTACTAAAATAGGAACGTGAGTTAAACACTTTTTTACCTTTATGTAGCTTCAAAAATGTCATATTAAAGTTGAGAACAGTTTAATTTGTCTTCGCTAGATGGTGCTGAATTTTCATATGTTTGTGAGTGCATATCGCGCAGCCACTATGACTATGTTTGTGATTATTGCTGCACTAATAAAATCCTTTGTTTCGTTTATAACAAATGCTCCGAACTCCGACTGTATTTATTGTGTGCTATTCGGATATCTGCTCAAATCTAGAACATAGATTTGGTACATGAGCACCAATGAGGCTGTGAACTCACAGTTCATTCTGTACACACGTCACATGTCATTACAATATTGAGATCGAGCAGGGCTGCCACGTGAACCATTTTAATTCGGAAAAAAAGTTTCGTGTGGTTTTATGTATGTGTAGTGACACGACTTCCTCAATTGAGATAGATCGATAAAAGTTCGGTTCGTTAAAGGTTGGCAAAAAACTTCTCTTGCCTTTACCTCTAACGAACATACATTTTTCAACCGACTTAAATAAGAAGGAGGTATTTAATTCGGTTGTTTATTTATTTTTGTTTGTGGTTTCAGAATTGGGATCGATTTGGAAAATTCTTCTTTTTCATCTCGTTTAGTTCCATTCAAATTTGAAGAAAAAAATTCATCCCGAATGATGGAAATTAAGGAATGAAGAATAGGTAGATAGATTTTATTACAATTCTTCATGATGTATTTTCTTATTCTTGATATTTCTTTTTGAATTTTTTTTGTATATTTTGGTAGTTTATTTATTCTGAAAGTTTACATTATCACACTGCATTTGGTTCATTTTATCACAACAATAAGAGACAATTTATTAGTTTGACATGAAAATACACAGCCCTACTACATCATTGAACGCATGTGAGATATAAAATTTTAACACAAAGCGTCGCTTCGGGAGCTTCCCGAGCGCCAGTAAATGTGCCACGATAGTAGGAACACAGGTTTATATCTGCTATTGACCTCGCAACATCTGTGCTATCCATGTCAGATATTGAAGGACTATTCCAAATTTCATGGCGTATAGACTAGGAATTCGATTTTATCTCTATTTTTGTATGGTTCCTTACGTTAAGAGGAAAAAAGGAATAGAATTCGAGGGATCGAATTTCAAAAGAAATCCATACCTACATTTTTTATTTCTAAAATTCTAAATATGTAATGTACAAAAGTAGCTGGCTGAAAATAACCTTTGAATAATTATGTAGATGAGTAACGGCGATCTAAGCAGAAATGTCAGAATAAAAAAAAAATAACCTGAAGATAAATCTGGTATGATAGGGGTATCAGTAATTCAAATACATGTTTGTTTGCTGGAGCTGGAAGAAATATAGTTTCTAAAGTACGATTACAACGGATAGAACGCTACGCAGTTTTCTTCTTCTCACTCACTCTTTTTTCACTCTTGGCAGAGCGGTCGAGTTCACGTAGAGTTGTCTACATTAGTGGCAGAGGCGGACAAAGCCCTCGTATAATTTCCCGCCATCTCACCCTGTCGGCAGACTGTCGGCTGCAGTCAAACACGCGATTGTAGACTTCACCTGGTCAATCCAGCGCATGGGTGCCCTGCTGCGCAGTCTGATCCCCTCCACCTTTCCTTGCACTACCAGACGCTCTATGGAGTCGCTATTCCGTCTAGAGACATGGCCAAAGTACTGCAGTATGCGCGACCGTACTGTGGTACGGAGTTTTAGTCGGTACGAATCCTGCATATAACTATTTCATAGCATTTTCAAACTCAAATCAAATCGAAGAGGGTTATCTACGACAGCTCTTAGCACTCCATGTTTTTGTATCTGCTTTTGGGACTAACTACTTTGTTTAAGATATTGATTCCTCAGTGATAGTAATCTGCCTTACTTATAATGATAGGCTAGCTAAAGTTATCGATGTATTAACCCTTCCATTCTTGAGACAGCGAGATAATCACAACTGTCGAAGTTTTTGTTAGATGTTCGGTAGCCCATAAATATGGCATTTTTTAAGTATGTTACTGTAAGGCCGGATAAAATGAGTTAGTTTTTAAGTTGTCTTTCAAATATAAAAAAAAAATATATAAAAAGTATGTAGGTATGTATTATTTTAAGTGCACATAAATTGTACACTTTAAAGACTCAAATATTTCTGCACCGATTGAACTGAAATTTTGACAGGACAACCACAATACCTCGTTTTGGCAACTATGTACAATTTACTAATTGCACTATCCTACTGCACTTGGCTGTGACATTTATACCCTATATAATAGAGCATACTTCATACTCTGTTATATAGGGTATGTTATGGTCATTATTTCTTAGTGTTTTTTAATCTTAGAGAACATATATATACTAGTCAGAAAAGAAAAGTCCCATTTGTATAAAATATCCTGTTTTTATTTGTACACTTTTATATTATCATATTTCAATGTAAAAATCATCCTTTCAACATTACTGGAACGGATTTCACCTGGTTTTACAGGAGAGGGGCTTCTGTTTTGACTCGTCCGTTCGTTAGCGCCGACTCAAGTACCGAGCACTGGGTCACGCGGACTCTGTTCCACTTCCCACTACTGAAATAACTGCTTGCTTGATGATTTTATGGAAATTTAGTCCAGATTTAATTGTGGAGTCGGCGGGTTAGTGCACGCTTAAGAGCATCTTCCTTGTTTCTTTCTGACGCGTATTTTTGTTTTTTTATCCACTGTTTTTGACTGACATATTTGTTAAATCATATTTCATTATAACAATTAGAGTCTTTAAAAGAGACGATTATATATTAACGAGTTTCAGTTAATCTGACAATGTTATAATTGGAAGATAATATAGAAATAAAAAATATATAAAAAAGTTTTTTTAATTTAAACGGTTTTATCGAAAATAATGTACTAAAAGGTAAAAAATAAAAATAAATTGTCTGATAAAAAATTAAATCGTTAGGCGTAGCGTAAACTGAGTTGACTTGATGGAAACACGGGCCCAACGATTTTATTTTTTATCAGACAATTTATTTTTATTTTTTACCTTTTAGTACATTATTTTCGATAAAACCGTTTAAATTAAAAAAACTTTTTTATATATTTTTTATTTTCAAGTTTTTAGTTGTTAATTTTTCGTAGTATTAGTAGTATCAGTAGTTCACTGTGAAAAATTAATAAAACCGACGTTATCCGCCATTTTGTAGCGGCCGCCATCTTGTATTCCAATTTTTTATAGTATATTGTATTCTGCTTGTTGAGCCCTTTCATTTGATACCCATATTGATGGGATTGATAAAACCTACGTTATCCGTCATTTTGTATCGGCCGCCATCTTGGATTTCAATTTTTTATAGTATATTGTATTCTGCTTGTTGAGCCCTTTCATTTGATACCCATATTGATGGGATTAATAAAACATAAATTATCCGCCATTTTGTAGCGGCGGCCATCTTGAATTTATAATGATAATGAATAAACATAATTGTATTGTCACCAAAATCCAAAGTGTATACAAAATTTCAGATTAATCGGTTGACAGGAAGAGGGTGAAATTTGAATTACTAAATTTGACCCAAGAATAATAAATAAAACAAACGGGGTGAGCTAAATAAAACCGTTTAAAAATATTCTCATCTCTACTGCTATAATAATCTCTAATTGGATATTAGTTACTGTTACAACCTTAGTGGATAATTATTATGTTGCTCTAATACTGCAGCTTTGGACTGTTGAATAAATAGGTACGTGAAATTGTACATAATGCTATTCATTTTTTTATAGTACGATCTTTAAAATTAGCAAGTTTTTATCTTCTAAACTAAATTAATCGCTTACTAAGTGCACCATTGATTTGAAAGATTTATCTATTAAGAAAAAGCTCTAGTAAATGTAATTTACATATTAACTTTTATCTCTCTTTTAACTAAATTACCTCTTGTGTTAAAGTTTCCACTAAATTATCGAGAAATAACTCACAGCTCCTCGCTGCTCCAGGGGAACAATCATCGCGACGAAAATATACTAAATCTCACCTTTATTTCTGTCGCGCTACGGAATGCGTAAACAAAAATTCGTGCTATTCCAGAAATCCTTGAAATTGGACTAGGAACGTTTTCGGTAGGCCGCAAACGGCCTTGCCAGGTCCCTAATAGTCCATTGAGTAGGACGTTCCATTTGACCTGAGCTAGATAATACGGACATAAATAGTGTGTAATACCGTGTCCGTATATATGTTAGTATACATTACCGTGTATATATTAAAACAGTTGAGTTCATTGAAAATTATGTGATTGTTGAATTCACAAATTAGGCACCACGATATTTACTTAAAGTTTGGGGCAGAAAAGCGTTGTTAGGTGAAATGTATTTAAAGAATTATTAATAGTAATTAAATAATTTGTTGAATTTTTTCTGTTCTTTTATTTAAATTGTTAACTTCGTAATGTTTTTAATTATATAATGCTGTCTAGTTCCTGTATACATGTCGTGAAGCTCTCTAATTGGCTTTAGAATCATTATTACATGTAAACATGTCATGATTATTGAAAAAAAGCTGTTGAGTTTCCTATTAATAAAAAGAGGTGTCAAGGGACACCCGGATGTAACGAAGTTTATATACATATATATACTATCCAGCACTATGACGTCAACTCAATGTTAAAAGTGTCGTTACAACGAAAATTGTCGTTACAACTTTTGGTCTTAATCCGTCTAGCCCCTTTCACAACGCGTCATAAGGAACTTCGTTCCAATAAATAAAAATAAAAAGAAAGAAAGGAACATTTATTTTGGTGCTCATACAGATTCCGCTTCTACACACTGTTCAAACCGTCAAACCTGTCATGTCGAAATTATTTACGTTACTAACTATTGGCTTCTTCATCTACCTGTTACTTAAGCGTAACTCCCGAATTCCCCAAAAAAATCAACAAAAACTTAGTGTTACACACCTCCTGTGTCTACTAATATTACAAATACACACATCAAAAGTGTCTAGGGATCAAGCATTTTTATGCGGATTTCTTGAGATTGAGATGTGGCTTTGGCCCTGGCCTGCTCAGTCGCCAGACTTGAACCCGATTGAGCATGCATGGGATATGCTACAGAGAAGAGCTCTGCCGAATATGGAGGGTATCCAGTCGCAAGAAGACCTTTTTTTGTTGTTGCAACGAACATGGGCGGCCATTCCACAGCGTGATTTGGATGAACCCATTTTGAGTATGCCAAACCGATTCTTGTGTTGTTAGTGTTCGCGGTAGAAACACGGATTATTAATTGTTTAAGTTACCTAATAAAATTTTAAAGAAAACTGTTATTTCAGTCTTTTTTTCGAACTTTAATGTTAGTGGTTCAAATGTTAAAAATCCCTTTATTAGGAAAATGGCAAATTTCTTTATTAATGCAAAGGTGACTTGGTTTATCGTTACTGTGACAAACAAAAACACTTTATTTGATGAATCCTTAAAGAAAATTTTAATTAATATCAATCAGGAGAAAAGTTATTGCAAAAATATATGTTGATCCCTAGACACATATGTTGATCCCTAGACACTTTTGATGTGTGTAGTTACATGAGCAAAAGATTTAATAAGAAATAACTAACCTTAGTTACTAATACTCGTAGTTCCAAAGTAAATCTGATTACCAATGCTCTCGAGTTCTTTTTATTATGAAAAGCAAAGTTTCTCAATTTTTCGTTGGATGTTATTTTTGTAACATACCACATGTCATTAATTTTCCCATCATTCTGTAATGAATTATTACGTTTCGCCATTCAATATAAATAGTATATTTGATATATATGTATATTCGTGTATTAACTTTTTACGAAAATTTTATATTCTAATCTCTTTAACACATTTTTGAGAATATTGCGATTAAATATTATTTTCCTTTAGCACTCTATAAAGTTGGTTTACAACTGTCGTCAGAAGAAAGTGAACGTTTTTCCACTTACCAGTTTAGCAGAATCCTTCATTAGCTTTTGTTTTTTTCAGGGCTTATAGCGCTCAGGTAATAAAACTAGTGGGCTGTGTTTGAAGGTTTTCGAAGCCGGTATACAAGATATTTAAAAATATAGGGCATATGTATAAAGTTTGTATTAACGAATGAGCGTGACATCATTATTGGGTAGAAAAGAGAGTCTTTAAGAACTGCTTGAGCGTTTAATTATAAAATTATATTGGCATTAATTAAATTAAAATTAATTAGGTATAAGGGCTAGTAACCCTTTAAATTTAAGCATATCATTAGCCCCGTTCTGTAATATATTTGATAGAGTCATATTTAAAACAATATTAGTTTTATTTTGATTAATTATATTGTTCTCGGGCTTGTTGGTGTAGTGGTTATTTATCTGGACTACATAGCCAGAGGTCGCAGGTTCGATTCGGATATAGAAAAAATAATTGTAGTAGAATCATGATATTTTTTTCTTAGTCTTTGTGCAAATTATCTATGATAAATATATATTTAAATATACTTATCACCAGGCTGATACAATGGGCTCTGTCTACTTTGGGATCAGAGTGCCAGGTGTGAGACTTGTGAAGTTAATTATAAAACATTCACAAGCATTAATTGCATAGATCGCGTAATCAAATTGAGTTTTACTCCATTAATACATCCCGGTACAATATACCGCCAAAGTCTTTCGAGTACTCGGTCCATGCAATGAACACTTGCTATCGTTGAAAGGTAAAATATTTATATATTTTAGTTATCATACAGAAACTCATTTTTCTGTCCCCATTTAAAACCATCTTGTTAAAACATTTAAATAAATGGGTCCATCATTAGTGGCTTCGCTAATGAGGTAGTCAAATCGCCTTGAAATATGATGTTCTTCCGAAATATAACACTGTAATATTTCAAATTGGCCAAGTTTCATAATTTTATATTTTTGCCGAATAATAATAAAAGTGACTATAAATGCATTTGAAATATTAAAATTTTTAGCAGAATGAGTCTTATTTTCACATCATCAAGAGTCTTCAATAATCCACGGATGGACCCGGTCTAAGTTTCCATTTTAACAGACTTCAAAAAAAGAACCTAAACTACCTTCTCTCTCTTCTCTACCTTCTCTTTGCAGTGTTATAGTTCAAAGGTAGTAGAGCCACACTGATTTCAGCACGAACGGGCCCGCTCGACCTGTGAGGTACTACCCTCGCACAAAAAATCAACGTAAACACGTGACAGCGTTCGTGCTGTCGTGTTTCGTTGTGGAATGTGAGACCGGAGGCCCAAAGATGCAGAAGCATCACTAGGCCGCCATGATGTGGGTCATCGAGCTGCATTGTTGGATTGTCTGCACTCGCAATGAGTATGGTGACCACCACGCTTGGATTCTGCTTATGCTTTCCATCAGGCAGAGTAGAGTCATTTTGACAGGTCAAACAAAAATAATATTACCTACGTAGTTTCCTCCCGTAGTCGGCTTTTAAGGCAACTACAGGATGAATAGTGATGGTGACACTCTGCATTCTTAATCCATCACCATAAGGATAGTGAGTCTTATCGCTTAAAGTGATAATGTTTGTTGATGATAAAACTAGAACTATTACGCAAACGAAATAAAATTGGTAGAAAATCCTCTAACCACATACTAAAAAGCTTTAGAAATTGCTTACCATCAAGTCAGAACGCAGTAACATTGGTTTACGTTATGCCGAATCTAACCTACTGTTACACAATTGAATGAGCTTGTTACCTGAAGTGCAGAAGCTATAAACGAATCCGTTTTACGAGCTATACCCAGGTGTTTGCGGCATGAAATTTATATGCCATGGTCATTTGAGATTTTGAAAAGTTTTAGCTAACAAGAAGTAAGAACTATTTCTTTGTCAACCAAATCTTTTGTTTCTTGGCGAAAACTTAAAAGCAATGTAATAAATTCCGAAATGTTAAAGAATAATGAATGCCTTGTCAACACTTGTCCAAAAAAGAGAAAGTAATTTACATCAAATTCCCATGAACAAGAGACTATTAATATTTCAAAGACTATTACTGTTGCATGGGAAACTGCATCACTTCCTCTAACGTCATCCAAGCAACGTCCCACTCGCTGCACGTGTTCATCTTCTAATTAAGACACATTGTTTGTAATAGTATATGATTCAGCATCCATATTTCACCAAACTTTGATTTCAGTCTTAAGCACTTCAAAGAATGAGCACGCCTTTCTTTGTTTACAAAAACTGTTTGTGTCTCATTTAGAGGAATTTGTGATTAAGAACCTGAGAACAAAAATATTACAAAGTGGGAAAAACCGTATTGAAAGAGTGGTTTGTATAAATTAGGACCGTAGCCAAAACACGATGCCAGTGGCGTTATAAGAAGACTAAATAAGCCTATACTTTTTAAAGTTATGAGTATAATAATGAATGACAGTTCCTTGAAATTTGGGATTCATGAAATTTGAGTTTATTTTAAGTTACTTACATACACCATTTAATGAAACAGGCTTGTTTCTTATGATTAAAGTAAATCAACACTCAACTTGAAAACTTGTGTTAAATAAGACGACGAAGTAAATGACTTCCAAATATCAAAATATGTCGTCAAAGTTGTTATTTCATACACATTTTACAGAATCGCAAAAACTGTACTAATAAATTAAGAACAAAACGGCAGTTTTGGTTTTTAATTATTTATTGATTAATTTACTTCAGTTAGAAAAACTCATAGTTACAAAAAAAATGGCCTGTTTTAAAAAATCAAGCCAATGAAAAAGTGATTGTGCATGACATATTTTATTTGTCATATCGAAAAACTTAATCCATAACAACACCATCTACCTTTTACCTTCATACTAACAAAAAAGATTTAATGATAAAAAATCATGAACCACAATATCACGTACAAAATTCCATTATGAAAACCCTTAGTGGTACAATCTCTAAGCAAACAATAGTTATGGAAAGTGATAATGGTTTAATACTGTAGGATAATACGACCGAGCCCTACATTTAATGTGGAGTTTAGATCGCATTGCCAGCAAAATGATAAGCTTTAAGATAACTTTTAGTTGCCAACTTGTTTCATTTTCATACTAAGCGCCTATTAAACTTAAATACATATATTATATTGCTTTTGTACTTGCTGAAAATCTTCTTTAGGTGAAAGGTCATTTAGGGCGCGTCTCCACGGAAATTTGACAACAGAATAAAAGGTTGACAGCACAAAAGTTGCCAACCTTTGTTCGGTGGAGACTCAGTTTTACAGAAACTTTTGTCACCAACACGTGTTGACAACACAAAAGTTGCCAACTTTTATTCGGTGGTGGCTCAGCTTTAGGACGCTTTTGTTATGTTGTCTTTTTATCAGAGATTGAAAGTAGTATTCTAATTCTGAATCTCGGATGTAGCCAAAAGCTAACTCGTTATTAAAGCCATGGGAGAGCCACGGCATGAATGGGCCGGCTCGACTGGAGTGATACCACGGCCTCACAGAAAACCGGTGTGAAATAGCGCTTGCGCTGCGTTTCACCGAGTGAGTGAGGATAGCGGAGGCCCATACCCCAACCCCTCCCCCTCCCCATCCCCCAAAGGTGTTGCGGGTGTCCGTGGGCGGCTCGTTTGCCCCCTATTCCATAAAAAAAGCCATATGAGCCAATATTGGCTACGATTGTAGTCGTGTACCTACATCTGCATTGTCATTTACAGGTGTATTTTTTTTACACAATCTATTATTTTTGGATTAATATCATCAAACTCTAACCTGCATTTTGTATTTGTCTATCCTTATCGACGCTAACAAAATCATTCCCAACTCAATATCCTAACATGTTCCCAAAACCAGTAAGTTTTGAAACTGCCTTTCCGTAAATCGACTGTGAAAATGACATTTCAAACTTTTGCCTGGATAAATGTTAGACTGCTCGAATACATCTAACTTTATAAAAGCGAGAAACTTCGAGACTCATAAAGAAACCACTGTTGTTATTTTTACTCTTACGAGATTCTGCACTCACATTGTACGAAAGAAAACGGAAAAAATCTTTCTAAAATCATAATGCGTGTTGATGTCAGAAAAATGTAAAAAGGTAATAAATAAAAGTGATTCCCTACCGGAAATACGTACTTGTGTGTGACGTGTGTCACTGGGCGGTCTTGTCTCTGTCCCGGGGACATCAGTTAAGGGAGACAGATTCGTCACGAAGACGGATCGGTATACTTCAACTTGATGATGTGTGAGTGCTCAAGAGAAGACAATATTTGGGTTACACTAAAAGAAGATTAATCTTCTTTTCTTAAATATAAAAATCAATTGCTGTTCGTTTGTCTCGCTAAAACTCGAGAACGGCTGGGCCGATTTAGCTGATTTTGGTTTTGAAATGTTTGTCGTAGTCCTGGGAAGGTTTAAATGGTGAAAAATAAACTAATTCTTTTTCTATGTGTGCCTTATTCTTAGGACAAGGTTTGTGTACAAGAAAAATTAAAAGATAACGGGAAATGTCTTTTTTTTTGTCTGCGACTCTACACTGCCTGTGGGAAGCTGAGACAAATATGTAGGTAAATATGGCGGTACGAAGTTCGCCGGGTCAGCGGTTTTTATTCAATAAAAAGTCTATCTGAATTATTATCGGTTGATTGTCTATTAGACTTAAGACATTATATATCAGATCATTAAGTTATAACAGATTTGGATGAATCTTTGATGAAACTGTGTATGAGTATAAATCTGCTTAGATGAGTGTCGATCAAACAAACTGTTACATCATAGTCACTTCTAACAGCTCATCTATTTTCGCCCTCGCTGGCCTCAGATGCAATTACCTGAGCTACACAATGTGACGACAACTCATTTACTCAACTCTGAGTAAATCTCATTTTAAGTCTTTTCAAAATTTGCATATTGAGATGAATATGGAACTATATTTTTTAAATTTTGAATGTTTTTAATAACTCATAATACCTACATATTTTTCTGTTAATATACTTTTCTAAAAATGTAACTATTTGAATAGCGTTGTATTTTGCTTTCAGTGTGGCTTATGAAGTCTATACTACATGGTGTAAATTGATCTCCTACTCCGTCCTATTTTTAATGGAGTGTATCGAATGGGTTCACCATGCAGCTCCGTAATTTTTCAGGCTTAATTAAATAGTGTCTTCCGAAAGAGTTGGCTTAATTTGTTTGGACGTTGGACCAACGTGATGGGTACGGAATGAGATTCTAAAAATACCTGTGCTTTGTTGGAACAAATTAATTGGGAACATTTTTTCCTTCCATTACCAAATTAACGGCATCTTTAATTTTTAGTAGAAAAAGGAATTTAAAAACTCCCTATTCTTAAAATCATAAACTCGTTTTTATCTTTGCTAATATAGAACGCATTTCTGGAGCCATTTTCTTCGTGTTGCATTTTATAGCGTATAAAAAGAACAAGACAGATACTTCGACAGCGTATTTTTGGCACAAGAATCGCATTTACAATCGTGTGTTTTGGATGACTGCGGTTTTAGAGGATCGTTTAGCAATACGTCGAGCTCGCAAAAACTGCACGGTCTGCGCGTGCTGGCATTTATACGAAATGTTAAGGAAATAAAAACAAAAGCGTCACTAAACGTATTTCACTTTGACAAGTACTAGATCAAAATGTTGACTATCAATACGAATGTTTAGGAGATCGTTTTTTGTTTTTTCGGAAGACGGTCCCCATTTCATCTCATCCACATTTTTTTTATTTTTTATCATTAATTTCATCACGACGAAGACTAAAGACTTGAAGACTTATGATATGAAGATTATTAACACTTGACATTGGCAGAAATAGCTGATCCGAGAGATCCGGCTGGTTGCCATTTCATCAAAAGAAGAAGAATGAATGTTTATTGTCGTAAAAAGTAATAGTGACAGTGTTGCCTAAGTAATAAATGAGACTTAAAAACTATGGACGTTGACGATTTCGGAAACTAAACTTAGATCTCGATAACCGTGCCTAATACACAGAATCCTCCCGTGGGGTTTTTTGAACTGGTGTTTTCGACTACTTATCGTTTCAATACTTTAAAAAGCTACCTGTGTATTTCCACAGCAAAAGGAAACAGTGTCAAGAACCCTTGATGAAGTAATGGATATTAAGAAACAATGATTTTTACCGCAAACCTTCCAAAGTTTTCTCTTGCCGCCTTCATACTTAAACCTATTTGAGTTACTCTTTCTCAGTCGTATATTTACTGTTTGTCGCATAAATCTCTTCGGAGATTTATTAGTCTTCATTGGCAAGAGGTAGATTTCTGTTTAAATTGCTTATGTTAAATCAAGGTTTCGTACAATTCTTATTTTATAGGAAAAGTATAAATTATTTTCTTCACGGCGTACACGAATGAAATACTCTGTAGCGCGTAGAGATTTGCCTATAATTTATGGCTATTGCCCCTACCAATATTATACCTAAAAGTGAAAGAATCTCTGCCTGTCTATTATATATACTTTCATGGCTAAATCGCTGAAAAATAGGAAAGAAGAAGAACGTATTTTTCTTCCAAAAAAGCAACATAATCTTGAAATTATAACAATTATGATAAATACAGGTCCAGGTCAATCGCGTTATTGAATAAATTATGGATGATAATGTAGGCGAACTAGTACAAAAGTTATACATAAACAATAACATAGACCAACTGCTAAATGGTGTCAACTAGAAAAGTTAGTTTAAGTAAACTATTTTTTCCTTTCAGTCACAATATGTCACGTTTCGCATACTCTGTTACTTCGTTATACGTTAAACTTGCACGGCAATGGATTGGCAAGTTTCAGAACTCTCGTCTATTTTCAAGACATCTGTCGTTCAATAATAGTATTATTCTATCCTTTATATTTCATAACACAGAGAACATTGAATAGTATTTCATTTACCGTCAGCGCTGTGCACTTGACTCAGCTGAACTATATTTAGAGCTCCCTTCGGAGCTTTCTACACATAATTTACAGAATCTTTTGCTAACAATAAGCGGTTCAAGTACTCCGTGTTTTATAGATCTTTTGAATAATTATGTTATCGTGTAAACACATAGAATATGTATCTTAACGAATGGGATTTATAAGATCTACAGTTTAGTGAGAGATTATGTGTTTGTATCTAATTTCGCATGTGACTTGTCCAGGTATAAAATTGGGTTTTTATAGCGTCCCAAATATTTTTATTGATGTATAAAATGTCTCATAGATGTTGTTGATCTCATAGCTAGGCTAGACTTTTTAATGTTTCTGAGTAATGGTAAAATAACAAAGAATAGGTTCAAAAACCATTAGGTAATTAGTACAAGAATATATTCTGCGTGCAAAACTAAATAAATTAAAAATGTAAAAGTATATTCCTTGAATAAACTAAAGGTGTGTGGTAGTTCTACGGTTGCTATAAAACTCATTCTTGTTAGGTCAAAACTCATTCATAACTAGCGATACTTCCTCAATTCATGACTATTTTTACAAATTTAGTTCAAAATCGTTAGAAGCGTAGATCCCATTTCGACTCGAGAATTGCATTGATATAAAAAAAAATGTTTATAAATAACTGGATTTGTAGAGCATCGAGCGTGTGTTATTATAGCGAAGAAATGCAGGATAAGGCGCGGATCTATCTGTAGTTGGCCGAAATTATCGCGAGAGGACGGCGCGCCTTGCCCGCGAGTCGCACGCGTGACGTTCGCGGTGCGCCCGCGTGTTTTACTTGCAAACTAAATTGTTTATTATCGATATCATATATTATAGTGATATAACATTACCGTACGTTAAAAAACGTTTTATAAACATGCTTGTACAATATAAGCAATATGAGTGTTTAATAACGTATTTTAACTTTGTTATCCGGTTAATAAAAACAGTCATCTTTTTAGTGCATCAACGGATTGCTAGACTTATTTATTTATATAAATAAATGTATGTGTGCGTGTGATATTGTGTAAAACCATATAGTGGATTGTCGTGCCAAATGTGTACAAGTGGGTGTGAATATTTGTAAATGTTAAAAATAAATTGTTATTTAATAATATAGTAACCTGTGGTCGTGATGGTGGAAGTTGTTGAAAGACGGAACAATGATTACTTTAGATCATTTCTCCCTGTAAGTCCATGAATATTTTTCTATTTTATTTATACAGCATCTCGCAACGTTTAAATTGTATAGTCAATGCCCATCTGAACGTAGATAATCTAGGCCATTATATGTCATGACGTGAAGATCTGACGTAGTCCAGCATGGAACACAATTAAACAAACCGATTAAGTACGTAATATATGATCTAACGAACTTTACTGCGAAAAGTTCTATTGCCAAATATACTGGTATTGATTTACAAATTGAAATAATTTAAAATCGACGGAAATTCAAAATTTCATATTGGAATATTGGTATATCTGAGTCTTCGTATGCTTAAAAATTTCAGCCAACAAATACATGAATTGTCTTGTAGTAAGCGGTTACCACCCATGCATATAAACACACATTGGTTTCTGAACTCAATTCTCGTAAAATCCAATCGTTGTAATCACAACGTTCCATTGCTCTTTCTTTATTTAATTAATCTTTGAACTAAATATTTGATTGTCTGCCGCCATGGCGCATATGATATAAAAAGCTCTATCAGCGCCTTTACTTGTTGATAATGGTAGTAGGCCACTAATGTAGAACTATTATGATATATTAGTTATACAAAAACTGTATTTATCACTAAACACTGGTTTCTCATTTTCAACAATTTATGAAGTAAGTGAGTTGTCATTTTCAAGATATGCAGGAATCATGAGTCAAGCTATACGCGTCGATACATTGATCGTTTATTGTAAGGAAAGCTCAACTAAGACAGTTCAAGTTATAATGGCCTTTAAAATTAACCTAAAAGACATAATAAATTATGATGATCTCTGGTATAATTTATTATGCCAGGACTGTTTAACTGTAAATCTAACTGATTGTTGCCCCTAACCGATTGTACCCTTTAACTCAAATTGAACATAAACTACTTTTATGTTAATCGTTCACCATTGGTCTACTCATCAGCGAATGATCATCACTCATCACAATCAAAAGTTTGAGTTTAAAAGCTATGAATTTTATCTTATTCTCACTGCCTCGGAGGCGCAGTGGTAGTGTATGCGACTGCTGTGCTTGAGGCCTCGGGTTCTATTCCCGGGTCAGACTAAATGTTTGTATGATCTGCAATTTCTTTTTTTTCCGGAGTTTGCGTGTTGTCTATGTCACAGAACAAATTAATATACTAGAAGAGGTGTCGAGCAGCAAGTGCAAGATACTCTGTGTCGCCTAGACGCACACATAAACGATCAATAATATTATACACACATAACGAAGTCTTTCCTGATTCGTCCAAAGGATGTAATGTATATAAGTTCAAAAAGCCACTTACAATGTTACTAAATACAACCTTATACCTTTCAGCTAAGGTAGGGTTTCACTTACATATTTGTGTTCGTGGACAGTTTCTTCGAAGATCTTAGGGATGTGGTGAATTTGACATTTATCGGTTATGATTGTTACAATAATTTTTAAATTAATTATATATTTGACTGATACTCTGATATCCTTTCATTCTACTTTATAATTTTTTGTTGCAAAACATTGCAACTCCCTTATTTACCTAAAATAGGCATACAGTGTTTAGGCATACATATTATTATGTCAGAAACTTTAATTAAATAAAAAACAACTGCGACAACTCTACAACCACCGGTTCTTTGTGTCCATATCTTTCAGGAAACCGTTGGATTAATGGCTAACTAACTTATATTACTAAAAATATGTCACGTTTATTATAAGTCAAAAGTACTTACATACTATCTTTTTTTTTAATCAAATCTGTTTTATTTGTCTGGTAGCTGTAAAATTATGATATATGAAATATTTATAAACTTTATATAAACATTTTGCGAATAAACAAAATCATATATTGTTTTAAAAAACATAGTACAATATAAATCGTACTACGATACTAAACATAAAATCACTGTAAAAACCAATATCATCGAAAAGTTTAACATTACGATATCGATTGAATTTGTCTACATCCCTATGTCAAATAATTGTAAACATTACTTTTATTAAATATTTTCGTGCCAAATGTTTTGAAATATTCCCGCAGGAAACGCAGTTCATTGCGTGTTCTCGTGGCAACTATGCAAATCATACTTAAATTTAATACGTAATGTATGATTATTTCAATAGATTAGAATATAACGGTTTTCATGTGTATTACATAATACTTTTTAGTTTTTTGTTAATATTGCTTAAAAACAAAAGTTTTGAGACTAACGATGATACGATATGTTTCCTTTGAGTAAAATGTAGTCGTTGCATCGTTTTCGGCACGTAATTATCGCACAGTTCGGCATAGCAATAATTTTTTACGCAGCTACGTTGCCGACGAAAGTTATATGTGTATTAAAGCGTTCAGTTGATGCCAGCAGACCTATTAGAGGTATCGGCGCTTAACTTCGGCGCGCCTACCCCGCCTACATAACAATTCTACTTGTTCTGTGGTCTATGTATAATATGTACCTATGTATTTACATAAAAAGAGTATACATGTATTTATATCAGTTGTCTAGTACCCATAATACAATCTCTGCTTAGTTTGGGACTAGATAGCGTTGTGTGTTAGATGTCCGAAATTTATTGATGATTGAAATATTTATTATTTATAAAATGCGAACTTGTTATTTTTGAAGCATTTCAATAGGGTAAGAATAGTGATACTACTGTTTCTAGGCATTTGCATACAGTATTCAACCAGCATACACGATAAGCAGTGTTGTATTTATACACCCTGGTTACGATAAAACAAAAGCCAGTTTTAACGGAATCATGGTATGCTTGTTAATACTGTGTGGTCTATTGTGTATAGTGTACCTATATTCCTCTTGCCTGCCTAGGAAAATAATATACCTATACTCTTTGCGCTGTAGCATGGTGCGTGACAGGTTCAGTAACATTTCGTTTCACTCTTGAAAGTTGCCGCGATTTACAAATTATGACTTAGTATTTCAGCTGTCCCACATTTGCAATATATTCAAGCATTAATAACTGTAGTAAATTAAATTAAACCAACCAGAATGTTCTAGTCTACAAATAAAAGCCACACCATGCTACAGAGCAAAAAGTATAGTATGTGATAAGTACAATTAGCTACAGTTATAACGAAATCTGCACAATTGTATTAAAATTTAAATGGATTATCGACCTAATAATTTATTTATTGTAGTTAAAACTTGTCATAATGACTGTGAACCCCGTGAACCCTCACACTGAGATAAAAATGGCAAAATATTGAAATGAAACTCTTCCGCGTATAAGTTTATAAACAATACATTTATGTAGGTACACATATTTAAACTTAAGTATTGTATTCATTGTATTCCAAAAATTCTAATATTTGGGACTGTGCCTAAGTGACGTCTTTGCTGTATTATACCCGTAGACAGCTAGGCGAACAATATTTTTAGTAATTTTTATTTCCAACCGTCACAGTCGTAATTAGTCCATCCGTTATAATTTTTGTACACACAATAACTTTATAGATTAAATATGAGTGTTTTTGTACCTGAATAAAATAGGGACAAAGCAAATATTTTAATTATCTCCATTTTTCTCTCTTAAAACTGCATGACCTGACACAATTTTAATTTTACTTTTTTCCCAAATTTCAGGCTGTCAACTCCCCACCGGTTCCTCACCGGGATGTGTCTACATCTACACCGGCGTACCGCCCTTATACAGAAGAATATGCTGCAATACAGCGTCGTGTCGAACGAGCCGCCCAGCCAGAAGACACAGATAAAAAGAAAGACAAGAAATGGTCAATCGGCAAACTGTTTCGACGCAAGAAGAAAGAAGATGAAAGTGGAACTTCGTCAGAAACGGACGAGGGTGTCAGTACACGTTCTCCCTCTAAAAGAAAATCGAAGAAGAAAAAGAAAGCACCACCTGTTAATAATTTTGACCACATAGTCATAAGAGATTCAAGAAGAGCACAAAGCTTAGCAAAATCAAACGCTCGAGATCTTACTGACGATGGTGTTTTATCAGATCCGTCAGCAGGATTCATTAACTATCGTGCTAATAAAGCTCAAGAAATGTATAAAGCCTCTAAAGAATCACTTAGTTTAAGAGATGACAATTCGAGCAGGTCTGGGGGACCTAATTTAGATACACCTTCTAGGAAAACGAGAAAAGGAAGATTGAAAGCCAGAGTTGAAGCACTTAGAAATAGCATGAAAGGTGAATCGAGTAGTGATGAAGAATCACTAAAATCATCAAATTCATCACTGATGATTCGGTTCAGAAGTGAAGATTCGTTGATGAGATCACGTGATAGCTCATTAAACAAAAGGTCAAGAAGTGCCAGAAATGAAAGATACGTGAAAAGATTGTCACGAGATGAGGAAAATCAGTTAAACAAAGAAGCGGAACTTCTGCAGCAGGGTTACACGAAGGCCGAAGTTGAAATGTTAACAAGAACACCGACAAGTCAGAGTAGTGGCTACGGCACTTGTAAACGTGAACAAACTCAAAAAAATAAAAGTGAACAGTTATACGCTAATGATGTTACTCGCCGTCCTATGAAATCTGAATCAATATCATCATTCCCATCAACTCAAAGTTACCCATCTTCCATTAACTTTAACGCTAAAGTTAACAACGAACAAATTAACTATTCCATACCAACTAGTACTAATACTAAACGAGAATTCCTTTACGCTAATAACAACAGAGAAAGAAGTGTGAGCAGTCAATATGAAAGTCCTGAAAATGTTATGTGTATCAAGTTTCCATTAGGGAACGTAACAAATGTAAAAAGAGAAGAAAAAGCGCCCCCTATACCACCTCCACGAGACTTACAAAGAAAAGTCGCTACACCGATATCTATGTACTACGAAAATAACCCTATGGTATCTGATAGAATGGGTAATACAATAATACATGGTGTGCCAAACAATGATTTTGACAGAATAATGAGACGCAGTCAAGAGAGGACGTTAAGTCATGGATTTAATGGATTGAGACGTCCAATATCAAATTCAGAAGATCACATTGCAATGCAAAATAACGAGTATGTACAGAGTTTTCAGCATAAACCTGAACAACCCCGTAGACCGGCTTCAGTGTCCGCAGAACCAAATCATTATGGACTCTATGCTAATACGCCACATTGGAGGAAATCAATTGGTCCCACTAGTATTGTTAAACCAGAACCAGTTCAGTTAAGGCATGATTATTTATACTATGCGGATCAAAGTCCTAGATCTCGAAGACCCATCAGCATTAAAAATGGTCAAAATGGATATGAAAATCAATACATGAGTGACTCGCAAACTTCACAAAATGTAGCTGAGAGTGTATATCGCAGACCTCGAAACGCATCAGAATTCTGGAAAAAAATTGACGACGCTGAAAGACAAAGGCGACAACAAACAATATATGCAAACTCAAGAAGTAGTAGCGATTTTTCAAACACTGTACAGACAAATAGAATAGCTCCGTATTTAGAACAAACTAAACTGTGTCATGAAAACGTTGATGTCCAAAATAAAAATAAAACCAGTTTTAAATCTTCGTCTGTTGACACAAACGACGACGCCAAAGTGTGGAAGGCGACTACAGAGTACAAACGATCCATCACAGTGGAAACCCCTAAGAGTTCTACATCACCGACATCAAAAACTCACGTCAGACACAAATCTGATACTTATGTTCCCGGTGTATATCAAATGCCATCTGACGATGAAAAAAGTTCAGAACGACGAAAGTCAACAAATCTCGACGATGCTCTTAATGAATTGGAAGCAATATACAATAGCTTAGGTTTGGGTGACGAAGACTTATTAGATAGAGCAGAACGTCGGGAATTAATGACACCGAAATTTAACGACCATTTCAACGACTGGAATGGAAATGATGACGAATTACAGCTACGGAGTCAACCGACGACACCTTTGAGGCGCGTACAGAGAAGATCAACTCTACCAGATAAATTACAAGATGACATGGCGTTCCGGAGACTTAACTCCTTAAATAAAGAGAAGCCTAATTATAAAGAAGCTCAATCCCAAATAAGTTACATGTTAGCTTCACCTGTGTACGTACCATACGCGTCAGATGATGATAGACAATCGGAAAGAAATGAGCCAGACATAGTACATGACGATGTTGTTTACAGAAATATAAAACAAACAAATAATCGTTTAAAAACTATCGATCCACAGCCACCATTTGGAATACCAATAGGACCAGTTTCACCAGCTCCACAAAGTGACTATCTTCACGCACAACCAGAAAACAAAGGTCGATCAAGATTTATTCCTAGAAGATCTCCAGACCTGGTATCTGATGACTTAGCATATAGGAGTCTTAGAAAAGACAGCAGGCATTCTGCACTGTTCAACGGTGACGAACACAACGGACATATAAACAACAATCATAGTTATAATGAGTATTCCTTTACTAAAGACTCGTCCACTGCATCTAATCTTAAGAAAAAAAGGGCCGTAAGGTCATTATCAGCTAACATATTCACTATGATACAAAAAGAAATTGATGAAGCATTGAACATGAGCAAAATGGCTACATTACAAAAAACCCACAGCAATAGCGACGTCATGAAGCGGCTCCGTAGTACGTTTGAAAATAACGACAACGAGCAGGACCAATATCCACGTAACAAGGTAAAGCAAAGACATAATACAGTCAGTCTATATGTTAATAACACTCATGCACCCACTCATCACTTTGCAAAAGATGACTCATTCATTCATAGTGACGATAAGCATCTTGCTAAGCCATCATCATGTGATAAGTCCAAAAGTTCATCACCATCACACAGATCTCCCCAAGCATCTAAACGTTCCTCAAAGGATGAGTTTCAACAGGTTCTTAGTATGCTGGCACAAGAAGCTATGGACACAAGTAACAAGTTAGGTGTTGCTTTGGCTGAATTAGACAAAAATAGGTATAATAATGAGAAAAAGTCAGATATACAAAGTCGAATTTCTGACAGCAGACAGACATTCTTAAATGGTTTAACAAGTAAATGTTACGAAGAAAATATACCTAATGTGAAATTAGTAAATGTTCATACCGAAATAATAGGTGAACCAAAACAAGACAAGTTAATCAAGGACGCAAATGAAACATCGAAAGGAAAAAAGACTGAAGATAGTCTTTTAGCAATATCAGATCAGCTTCATAAGGTTGAAGACCAACTTAAACATAGTTTTGTAAAAGAGCTGAACTTTGAAGATGAAAGTTTAAAACTTTCTAATTATATAGCAAAGGCAGAGGAACAGTTAAAAGCTCAAGAAACAACGGTTGTGATACCAGAGAGTAAATTAATACCTGACGTCATCCCGTTAACAATAAAAGATGATTCACAGAAAATGGAAGCTCCAAGTGAAAGCAAGATTGAAATTAAACCGCCAGTGATAAATTCTTTAAACCCTTTCTTAAATAGTGATGACAAAATAAAAGAAATCAATGAAATTAATGCTTTCCAAGAACTCAAGGATGGAATATCTGACTTGATTGCTGGTATTTGTCAAGTAAACGAAAAACTTTTCACTCCAAAGGCAACAAGTATTGAAGAAAGCAACATAAATACTGATAAAATTACTGGGATAACAGAAGCTAGTGAAAAGTTCAATGAAGTTTCAGATAATGTCAGTAAACAAGAAATACCTATAAGGGCTTCCGTTAATCTATCTATATATGAAGATGATTTAGAATTAAAGAAAGACGGTGCTGATTCGGCAGACTATAACTCCTCAGAAGAATTGGCGACGATATTTAAACTGGATAATAATGAAATAACTGAAGCTCAAACCGAATCAGAAAAAAAGATTCGTGATGAGTTAAGTTCTCCGAAATTAGTTCAGACAGTGAATCAACATCTAAGACGACTGTCAGTCGATCAAACAGATGATTATGCTTCTAGTCAGAGCAACTCACTGCCAACGAACGTAGTTCCCTGGAGAACTAAAAGGCAAAGTCACAATTCACGAAAAGACAGTACAGGTACGTGGTCCATTCTCATGCATGGTATATGGTTTTCATTTTAAACATTTTGCATCCAGCTTTTTGTTTTCATGTTACATTTTGTGTTCACAGTCCCGTATGAGTTGTTCCATTTAAGTTGCCTCTACTAACTAGTTTTTTTTTTTATCGTATGCGTTGTTTTTTATTGTCTCGACAGGCGATAACACGCAGTCGAAGCGCAATTGGCACGACTCTGGCACGTTGATGTTAGCTTGTACCTACACCCTGATGTTCTCCCAACACCTGGCCGATATGGATTGGTTGACGCTGCTCGGTTTGCTGCTAGCAATGATCACTATTATCGCTATGCTAATAATATAACACAATGTGTACTAACGTAACATTTTATATTAGTTTAATTAGACCGTTAACTCTCAATAACATTAGACAGTATAGTCACAAAGTCTGTAGGCACAACACAACAGGATAGTTTGATACTGAGTGTTATTTCGAGCACCTTAATTATTTTGATACATTAATATTATCAGACATAATAGGTCTTTACCTATGAAATTGCCGTTTTGTATTCAATAAGTGAAAGTGCTTATTTTTTCAAACTTTTTTATTTCTGTTATTCGAAGTACCCATGCAATCGACGCATCTTTGCCAACGCATTTGCAGTTTATTGATACTATTGATACTTACTACTTGTAAAAATCAGCTGGACGGGAGGCAACAAACTCTTCAAAGGCATTTTGTACTGCCTCTCGGGAATTGAAATTTTTACCCACTAAAAAGTTGTCTAAATTTTGGAAAAAGTAATAGTCGGTAGGTGCAAGGTCTGGTGAGTATGGCGGATGAGGGAGAGCTTCCAACCCCAGCTCTTGCAGCTGTGTGCTGTGTGCAGCAACTTTTTAGTGGGTAAAGTGGGTTTCGTTGGTGAGTGCGAGACCGGAGGCCCAAATAGTCTAGTCAACAAGTTCCATACTTGTTGACTAGACTAAAAGATGCAGAAGCATCACTAGGCCGCCATGGTGTGGGTCGCCATATTGCATTGTCTGCATTCGCAGTGAGTATGGTGACCGCCACTCTTGGATTCTACTTATGCTTTCCATCAGGCAGAGTAGAGTCATTTGGCGGGCCATACTATAAAAAAAAAAAAAAAAAAAAAATTGAGACTGCACGGTTGGCCTAGTGGTTTAGGCGGTCGCCACGCCGCTTGCCAATTCGCCAAGTGTTGTGGGTTCAAATCCTACACGGGACAACACTTTGTGTGATCCACAAATTGTTGTTCTGAGTTTGGGTGTTAATTGTGTCCGTTTCATGTATGTCTGTAAAGTCCCCCGCGACACAGGATGTTTATTCCTAATGCGGGAGTTGCCTTTAAAAAAAAAAAAAAAACAAATCCCGAGAGGCAGTACAAAATGCCTTTGAAGAGTTTGTTGCCTCACGTCCAGCTGATTTTCACAAAAAGGGCATCAATAACCTGCCAATGCGTTGGCAAAGATGCGTCGATTGTATGGGTGATTACTTCGAATAACAGAAATAAAAAAGTTTGAAAAAATAAGTACTTTCACTTATTGCATAGAAAACGGCAATTTCATAGGTAAAGACCTATTATTTAGCCACACAGGTTAAATGTTTCAAGAAAACGCCTTGCTTCAAAAACGAAATGCCTAAAATTTATAAACGTTGGAATATTGTTTTCCCAAAGTAATAATCATGTCAATGATTAGTGTTAAGGTAGTCGAAGTCGATAATTCTTCAGAAAAGTCTTACCGGTACCGGCCGTTTATAGGTTAAAAGCATTACAAAAAAATAACACTTGGTATTTTTTTTTATTTATAGTCTGTATCCTAAACTATGTGAATCAAAGCCTATAGTGTGTAGTTAAGTGTTATTAACCTTGTTAATAATCGACTTAAAATCGAAAAGTTTAGTATCGATTTTAGTTATAGTTACTTAGTGTCCTCGAAATTTATATTGTATACATAATTTAATCGATAAAATACTTTTAACTGTGATGTTCATTTTACATTTTGTTCTATAAGAATTTTAGAGTTGTTTTTATGATATTTTATCTATTTGTGCCAAAATCAACGATCAAAAATGCTGTTTTTGAATTTACCATACTTAGTACCTATTTGGATATTAATTTGAATGTTGTTCGCATGATCGTGAACCTTATTTTTTAAAGATTTTTTTGCATGTAATTATGTTTTTCACTGTAATTTGCTTTAGTTAATAACCATAGTATACTCAAACACCTATGTAAATGATCCAAATAATGTATAAGGGAAATGTAGAAAAAATTGACAGTGAATATAATGCATAGATCACATTTAATTGGTTTTAAAATGTAAACGCCTGTACAAGAACGGCTATAATTTAATCTGCAATTTGTTTCTAGGTGAAAATTGATTGTCTGCAGTGATCTTCGGCTGGCTACGTTCAATTTTATCCACTTACTTCGACGATATTTTAAGCTATTATTAATTTTAAGTAAGCTATCTACCTATGTTCTGTATTTTATCCTATACTAGCTGTATCTGACGTAATTAAAACTTAAACTTTACTGTGTTTATGTAGAGGCTTCCAAATACATTTAAAGAGAACGTTATTTATATGAAGAAGAGAGTTATAATTTAAATAAAATGTTTCAGTTTTATTTGTGTTTTATCATTTTTGAAAACACTTGTTTCTGGTTTCTTTCAAAGACTGGCACAAGACTAGATGTTTCTTCAGTACTAATGGCTGTTGTCGGTGATTATTTGGTGATGACCACAGAACAGAGATGTTTGTGTCTCTGTTTTATAGTGATATTCGAAAGCATATGTCTGTACAATTACCTGAAGAATCACATTCCGTCGTGGGTTTTCTATTTTTTCAATTGTGTAAGTATTAGAATTAGAAGCATAAAAAGATATGAGTGTTTATTAACTGAAGAAACCGATCTGCGGTTAATTGTACTTTCATTGTAATTGATTCTGTTACACCTATGGTATTGTGTAATCTATCATCAGCACCTATGTAATCTACCTATACCATAACTGAAGTATGAAAATATTTTCTTATGTCGCGGTACGGCAATAGGTCTATACATTTATGTGGGTTCGATTCCCAAATATACAAATTATGGTTTAACAATAAAATATACAGATAAAGAGGAATCTGAAATATAGATTATCCATTTAATGTGAACCTAGTTACAATAAGTAACGAATTTGGTAATGCACCTTCTCAGGATCGATGTACAAAAGTGTTTTAATCAATTCATCCAGAGCAACTGAATTAATTCAAAGGAAATAGCGCACATAAAATACAATTTCAAATAGTACTGAGAGCCCTGCTGACTACAAACAACTTTTTAATACAACTTTTTAATACAACTTTTTAATCGGCCGATAGTTTGATCGGGTTGACTTTTGGGTTATTTGTCGGCCGGTACCGAATCGTTACATGTGCGCACTCCCATACATCTTCATACTGATTAACAAACCAACCAAATAAATATTTTCGGACATCTAACACACAACGCCATCTAAGTTCCAAGCTAAGCAGAGCTTGTGTTATAGGTACTAGACAACTGATACAAATACATATATACTTTTTTTTGTAAATACATACATGTCGACTGCCTCAGTGGCGCAGTGGTAGCGTATGCGACTGCTGTGCTTGAGGTCTCAGGTTCGATTCCCGGGTCGGACCAAATGTTTGTATGATCTACAAATATTTGTTTCGGAGTTTGGGTGTTTTCTATGTATAATACTAGCGACCCGCCCCGGCTTCACACGGGTGCATTTCAGATGCACCCACATACGACACGATTAGTGCATTTTAAATCTGTAATATCTTCGAATTTATTCATTTAAATAACATACTGTAAAGGGTCATATTGATCTATATTAAATGCACAATGTATTTAAGGTACTTACTCATGATCACCAGTCGCACACGCCAACCGCGAGACCAACGAGGCAGTCAGTAAAACTATCGACCGATTTGTAGTCTGCGGGGGCTCTAAGTACTATATTACATACAGCAGTTTCATCCCCATCACTTAGAATACTTAAATGGCTGGCAGTGTACAACTGTGCGGTTTTCCAGGAATTTTCTGCCTCACACAACAAAACTGTGGAATGAACTGTCGCCTGCGGTAGGTATTCGCGGACCAATACAACCCTCAAGAAACGAGCGTACTCCTTTTTAAAAGGCCGGCAACGCACTTGTGACGCCTCTGGTGTTGCGTTGTCCATGGGCGGCGGTAATCGCTTACCATTAGGCGATACCTCGTCGTTTGCCCCCTATTCAATAATAAAAAAAACAAGGTTCAGTTATTCTGAAACGGCATTTGATATTTGTGAAACCAAATACAATTTCGTTCAAAGTGCCGCCATCTATTTTACACGTAGGAGAGTTCTCCTACGTGTAAAATGGCGTTTTAAAATGCAGCTTGGTTAAGCTGCATTATAAAACGCCATCTGTTGTACATTAATGGTAGTAAATTTAAATACCAACAGATGGCGTGATACTGATTTAAATCAAAGTATAAATACCTGTATCTTACATTACTAAACACAGATGGCGCTAAAGTATGTAAAGGTAAATTTCTTAAATATATAGTTTAAATAAATTTGCTTTTTAATGTAAAAATACAGATATAGTGGGATATTTTGAAATGTTTTACATTTTCTACATTGAATTATTAATGTCAAAATTAAAACTAGAAGTGCTGTCAAATAAGTTCGTGGAACAGAGGATTTTTTCAAAAATACAACCCTTGCCTCACCTGTCAAACACAGCTCACATCTGTCAGTAGTGTCAGTTTTTCGCAAGGTACGTTTCATGTGCGTGTTGTGATTGTGAATATTAATTTGCATAAAGATGTAATATTTTGGGTTTTAAATTGTTATAAATACTTAGTGGGATAAAGCTATTGCGGAGTTTTAGTCGTTAGTGTTTACTCATGTTATTAGGTGTCGTTGCACGTGTACTTTTCGTGCTAAACGCTGGACGGCAACCTACTTTGTTCCTGTTGACCTGTCTTTGACTGTGATTGTTTAAAAGGTAACGGTTTTAAATTTATGTTGTTTTTATGCAAGTATTGTATTAAACTAGCCCTAGAATTCATTGAAGCATTTCGTTTAAGTGTTGGAGGCTTATTTAGTTGTATATTGTTTGAATTCTTACTGTTGCTTGACCGTGGTCGATGTTATCTGTCATTTTGTTTTATTATTATGATACTGGTGTTAGTATAATTCACAATGTTATCACACAGAATCTTTCCATGACAAAACGTTCGGTTATTTTAATCTTGTGTAGGTTTCAATTTCTTAACTTTTAAAGTACTTTAAAACTTAACTGCACTGGGATTTGCTAACTGTTTTTTTGTTGTTAGAAATGGGCTAGAGATGATGAAAATATAAATTTATAAGCTGTGAGTAATTTACTATTATTTTAATATGACACCAGATTCCAATATTTCAGAATTTTATTATCAGATCTAAATACTTACTTACTCATTTGTGAAATAATTGTAGATCCTATTTCACAAAAGCAACTGAAGTAGTAGAATTAGGTTTAAGTAAATATTGAAAGTTAATATTACTCATTACATTTTAAATACCTTAACTTAAAACGCCTATATAACTTTTTCAATACATCTGTACATTTAAGTCATCTTCAAGGCCTTACATTAACATAGAATTTATTTTCCCTGAAATTTCATATTCAGTGTGAAGATTGCAAAGAATTACAAATTTAAAATGCTATTCATAACCACCAAATGTATACTATTCACAATGCAATAATATTGTTCTTTAAATTGCCTAACTTATTGCCGCAATGTATAAACAATCACAAATTATGAATAATAAATCGAACTTCAAGGCACTACATATCCAATTTTCTCAGTCCTGCTAGAAATTTTATTATTCTTTTAGTCATCCAACTGAATGCTGACATGTATAAAGAAATACAAATTTAAATGTCAATACAAACCCCTAATTCAATACTATTCCTAATGCTAATAGATATTATTATTCTTTAAATTGCTTAACTGAATGCCACAGTTTATAAAAAGAATAAGAAATTTGAAATGATGAAATTAAATGTTTGCTGGTCCTAATGCTATTAGATGATTTATTGTCCTTTGAATTGGCCAACTGAATGCCACAGTGTACAAATTCAATCTGAGTATATCAAATAAGACTATAAACAATTCAGATGACAAGATCATTCACAAGTGAGGAAGCCGTGTATCCTGACAACAGTGACCACCACTTAGTTTGGACAAGGGGAAGGCCTATATTTAGCCTGCAAATGGAAGTAGATTGTCTTGTTAGATAAGAGAAATGTCTTGTTTCACATCATCTAATATTATCAAACTCCAATTTTTTGTTTTTTTTTTTAAAAAGACAACTCCCGCGCTAGGAATAAATCCTGTGTCGCGGGGGACTTTACAAACATACATGAAACAGACACAAGGAACACCCAGACTCAGAACAAAAATTTGTGGATCACACAAAATTTGAACCCGCAAAGTAGGAAATGGTGTGGTGACCGTTAAACCACTAGACCAAACTTGCAGTCAAATTATCATTAAAAAAAAACTTTGTTGTTTGAAATTGTCTCTTATGTAGGCATTGCTATTGTGTATCTAAGATTTCATCTTAGACATACAAAATAGCAACCATCTCTATTTAGTCAAACATTTAGCAAAATAAATCTAATACCCATTAAAGTTTAAGGTGATTTCCATTATTAAAAAGTCAAAAAATGATATTAATATGAAAAATAAACTAGATATTTTATAAAATGGTTTTATTGAACTTGTTGCCTAAGAAATGATATATGTAAATAGTACATTTATTTTTATTAAATTTTTATTAATTAGGTACTTACTTACATTATTACCTAATGTAAAAAAAATAACTTTTAAGCATAAGTAATTATTTGAAGTTAAATTATCATAAAAAATAACAAATAGCTGCATTTTGATTACTTTTAAAGTTATAACCATATTTATAGTACTCCATAACCAAACCGAAAAACCAAACCAAAATCTAGTCCTAATATAATTTAGTCCGTATCTGGGTAAAATTATATCTATACTAACATATAAAGCTGCAAAATTTGTTTGCTTGAAAGCGCATCTCAGGAACTACTTTGATTTTGTGGCGGCTTGCCGTACGTGCGGTAGCGCGATCAAGGTGACCGTATCTAAGCTAATGGACTATATAATATTAACTTTTTTAAGATCATGGCTGTTGTCTTCTATTTAAGTTATATTTTCTCATTTTTTTTTGTAATTTCTTTAAATAACACAGATTTTTTTTTTCTGTGAGTCCGGATTATATTGATAATCACTACCACACTGTAAACAACCTTATTGACAAGATTAAACATGATGTTGCATGTTAAATTATGTTTAAAAAAGTTCAGTACATCATAATATTATCCGCATTAGGTGTTTTCAGTCCTTAATTCTTGAATAAATACTTCTTTTTATGTCATCTACCTATTTAGACAAATGAAACTTCTCAGGATTCTACTTATATTGTTGTCCAGTCATTAAAAAAAAAAAAAGAACAATCAAGTTTTAAGATAAGTACCTAACTTGTTTTAAACTTAAACCATTTTGAATCATCATATTTATCTTAAAAGGTAAAAAAAAATGTAGCAGATTCTTAGTTTTTATCTCGAACAACTTAGTTTCCTATTTAGGAGGGGAATGTTGGTAGCTGTGCCACAGTTTCATACTTTTACAGCTGTTATCGTTAGTGATTTGATCACTCTTGTATTGTTTTTAGTTCTAAACAAAACTTTTATCATGATTATCACAACATCTAAATGTCAAGCAATTGTAGTGGGAAGTCAGCGATTGATGAGCAGGATAAACGTACTGACTCTTCCGGCTATCATTTTTAATGGGACTGCGATACCTATTAGCCAATCTGTGAAGGATCTTGGCTTGCATCTTGATTGTACACTGGGCTGGCGTGAGCAGGTTGCAAGTCAGTGCCAGAAGGTTACGGGTACTCTTCGCGCGCTTTATCGGTTGAGAAATTTTCTGCCTCCGAAAACCAAGACTATGCTTGTGCAAGCCCTTATCTTCCCCATAATAGACTATGGTGACGTGTGCTGTTATGACCTGAATGCAGATCTTCTCGATAAACTAGACCGTCTTCTTAATAACTGCATTCGATTCGTTTTTAATCTCCGTAAATACGATCATGTATCCTCTTTCCGCTTGCAGCTCAACTGGTTACCAATCCGTCCAAGACGAGAACTACGTGCTCTGACAGTATTATACTCCATTCTAAATAACCCTTCATCACCAACATATTTAACCTCTAACTTCCAACTACTATGTAGCAATCACAACAGAAACCTTCGGTCCAGTAATAACCTCCCTCTTCGTTGTCCCGCCCATACGTCTGAATTTGTTGGTTCATCTTTTGTTGTTCGCTCTGTTCTTCTTTGGAATGAGCTCCCTCTCGAAATCAGGATGGCCACCAATACTTTTTCCTTTAAGACGAAAGTAAAGCAATATCTTAATAAGCAACTGGCAGAAACATCATCCTCATAACTGTCATCCACTATTTTTACTATGCGTATGTGTATGTATTGTATGTACTTGTATATTTTTATATGTATGTATTTAGTTGTATGTATAATATGTATTAGTTTTTGGTCTGTTCGTTAGATTTATATATATTATGTATATTTGATATGGTATTTGATCTGTCTATTTTAATACAATTATTTGTCAAAAAGCACCTACTTTCCGTTTTCTCTGCATCGCCCAATGGTTGACTGGTAGAGAATGCCTGAGGCATTAAGTCCGCCAATGCACCACAAGTGCATAATGTATTAAATAAATAAATAAATAAATAAATAATCATACTTCATACTATCCTACTTCCTACCATATTATAAAGGCGAAAATTTGTGAGTGTGCATGTTTGTTACTTCTTCACGCAAAAACTACTGAACGGATTTGGATGAAACTTTACAGTAATATAGCATTACACAGCAGCATAACAGATAGGCTACTATTTTCCGTAATAATCGACATACACGGGCAACAGCTAATAAATTATATACGTAAAGTAAAAAGTTATGTACTTCTCCCCTATTCACCACTGTTACCACTGTAGCACTTATTTTTCTCTAGTCTCCCAAAAATTTGTACCTACAACCTTAGTATGGTCTGTTTAACATACAAGTGTGGCGACTTCCACATACAAAGAAAAAAACACACTACAGCGCCATCTACCGGATATACACCGAACTACGGAGTAACGTACAATACGAAGAAACTACCGATTCTGCATCGCACAATAGAAGTTCTCGCGTCGATTAACATACATACAACATCGCAACATCAACCGGCGGGCAGTTGGCCCGCCAGGCATGATCACCTCGCCTGGTCGGAGGATCCTCCCTTTGTGTTGGAGGGACATGACACCCGTTCCTCCACACAACAATAAAATTATCTTTTTCTTTGAAAAAGTTGATGGATGTCTTATCAAAGACAATAAGATTTATTCTTTTCAGACACTTCATAGGTATTGTAGGTTATGATAATAAGCTTAAAGAAGAATCATACTTCTCATCAATCATATAATATTATCATACATCAAGTTTATATGCACCTTTCAATGTGAATTTAATTTTTGTATTAAGATTATTAAAATGAGTATTTATACCTACTTCTTCAGCTTACCGTATTCTTGCAGAAAGAACTTTAATATATTCAATCGATATAAAAACTTTTATGAACATATTAGCTGACGTTATGTGTACACTTCAAACTTTACAGACAAATGAGTTTGCTTTCTAAACTTAAATGAATACTTGCAGACGAAATTAGAACCTTCATTGTTCTATCATATAATATGTTGTGTATATATTTTCATTTTTCATATATTGCATGGAGTTCTTTGGAATATTTTTGAATTATAAATCAATCCTTTTTATTAACTTTCGCAAGTTACAAATTGCGATGACTTGTGAAAATGATATGAATATACCTAAGCTTACACTAGCTTTGCTGGCGACTCCGCCCGCGTGTATGCCGATTATAGCGGTAAATAGTAGCCTAAGTATTTTATTATTCTGATATTTATAACCTGCATTACTGTAAACTCTAAAGTTTCATCTAAATCCGTTCAGTAGTAGCTAACTAACATCATACATCCTTGCAAATTTCTACATCCTACTTCCTACTAATATTACGAACGCGAAAGTTTGTAAGTATGAATGGATGTTTGTTACTCTTTTACGCAAAAACTACTGAACGGATTTGGATGAAACTTTACATTAATATAGCTTATACATCAGAATAACACAGGCTACTATTTGCAGCGATAACCGACACGGGGGCGGAGCCGCGGGCAACAGCTAGTTTATAATATTATAGGATTTAACTATTTATTAATGGTTATCATGAAGAACTTATTTTCGGTTATATGACTTGGTCCAAATATGAGGCAGCTTGAGCGCCGCAGTCTTCTGCAGAAATGTATATTAAATCACGGTGCACACAATTATTATTTTAATTCTTCCCGTATCTTAGGCCTCTTGGTTTTAAAGCAAAGTAACCACTACGATAGCAGAACCAGAAAACATTTGGGTGCTCATTAACCGTAGCGACTTGGGATAAAGATGAAGGAATGTGCAGTCATAGCACCTGATATGAAGTGACTAGCCTAGTAGCCCTCGAAAATCTTTATTCAAGAGTCTAATACCTAGTGCGCCTCCGACTGTTAAGGTAGGAACTAGGAATACACCCTTTTTAACCCCTACTCAAAAAGAGGGGTGTTATAAGTTTGACGTCGATATCTGTCTGTCTGTGTTTGTGACTGTCTGTGGCATCGTAGCTCTCAAACGTATGGAGCGATTTTGATGCGGTGTTTTTCATTTCAAAGCCAGTTTCCATGGTTCTTAGCTATGTTTGGTTAATATCGGTGTAGCAGTGTAAGAGTATCAGCTCTTTTCCAAAATGAAGTAAGACATTTTTGGCGTATAATTACTCGATTAAGTGCTTAGGTAGGGGGTTTTTTATTTTTTTTTATTTTAGCTTGTTTCCTGCTGCCTTTTATTTTGTTTATTTGGAACTAATACATTACATACATACATACATTACATACATAATAGTCTATAAAAATACTTTTAGTGCTACTTACCTAGTTCGTACTTACTACTAATATTAGTCCTACGTAAATTAGTGTAAATTACTCTCGCTTTTTCTGTATTATGATTTGACATGAATGTGAAAACAACTTATAAATACGATAATATTCTCCTAGCCGATTTCGGCCACGGTGGCCAGTCTCAACGGAGGCCAGCCAACTACACAGGAGATGTTATAGTGCACAATTGTGTACGCAAACACAGGTGCACTCTCTGTTCCCTCACTCTCATGATCCTTGGGACGGATATCCGACACGACCTGGGAGAGATCAGGCCCAGGACCGACGGCTTTACTTGCTCTCCGAGGCACGGGGGCTAAGATGCCAACTTCCAAACTCCCAGCTGTCAATAGTAAGCATAGTCAATAACACCAGACAACCACTGCCATTTTACAAGCTTTTTATTAACTTGCAATGTATGTATGTATGCTTGTATGTTCGGTGGAATCTTGCAACTCAATTTTGAAGCAGATATCTTCAACCGATTTTGTTGAAATTTTGCAAGCACATGTATACAGCGTGACAATACAATATTATAATGTCATGGAGCTGATCTGATGTTGGAGCTGGAAGGTGGCCATAGGAACTCTGTAAAGAAACGTCACTAAATCATCGGATATTGGACTCGTTTGATTCGTCTCGAGGCATTCCAGTAAAAGCTTGTTTTTAAAAAGCTTTTTAATTTATTATAAATTACAACGACTTTACGTGTTCATAAAAGCACACGATTGATCTTTATCTCAAGGTGTTGTAACTATTTGCCAGCTCTTTACTTTGAGATTCGATATTTCTTGATTTTATTGTCAGATTCAGCATCATTCCCACACGATTATTTAACGCTTTGAATTGTGATTTGGAAAGAGCAAGTCAGGGAATGTCCTTTTTTAAATTTTTCGTTTGGAGTTGGCACAACGTGTTATGTTGCAAATTTTATCTGGCTTTTTTATGACCAGCGGTAATGTTGTGATTGTTTACAGCGATGAACAACTATAATAATGAGGGGAGAGCCCGGTCAGACGGTATAACCGCTATTTATGACTACGTAATTAAATTAAAAAATTATTAGGTAATTTTATGCTGGAGTATACAATAGTTATTGTAGGCTTTACACTAAAGTCTTCCATATTTCTTTTTTCTTTAAAATTTTATTAAATAAAATAATATTAAATAAATAAATAATAAATATTTCGGACATCTTACACACAACGCCATCTAGTTAGTCCCAAGCTAAGCAAAGCTTGTGTTATGGGTACTAGACAACTGATATAAATACATATATACTTTTTTTGTAAATAAATACATATTATACCTACATAAAAACACCCAAACTCCGAAACAAATATTTGCAGATCATACAAACATTTGGTCCGACCCGGGAATCGAACCCGAGACCTCAAGCACAGCAGTCGCATACGCTCCCACTGCGCAACCGAGTATATAATATAAAAGAAAGCGGTTGGATTTTCTATTTGTTTGTTAAGGCCGACCAGTACAAGCGCTAATTGACACTTGAACTTTACCTATAGACCAAACTTAACCTTGCTGGGTTTCATTGCAAATAGTTCGACTGGAATTTCAGTAGTAATAAATTCTTGATGAATTCGTTTATTCGAGTATGATAATGTCAAATTTAAGAAGAAAGAATGATGTTAAATATTTGTAGATTTCTTCGTAATAAGCCGTGACATTAATAAAATTTAAGTTTAATAATAAAATGGGTCTAATTTTAAAATCCTAAAAGCTGATAGAATTTTTATCAACTTTAAATTCTAAGCAGCAAAATGTTTTAAAATGAAAATGCATTAGTGTCATTTATAACGTTATCAAAGAAATAGTAGAGACATTCATGGAGACAGTGTCGAAATTCGACAATAATATATTTAATGTTTATTATATTTTTTTAGCTTACTGCATGCCTCCCCTAAATAAACTTGGTTTTTGTTTGACTGCCTCAGTGTCGCAGTGGCAGCATATGCTGCATATATGTGACTGCTGTGCTTTAAGGCCCGTATTCACTATGATAAGTGCGAGTGCAGGTGATCAATGATTGGTAGAAAATACGTGTGGATAGCGAATTCGCGGTCCAAACATATTTTTTACCAATCATTGATCACCTGCACTACGCACCTGCACTCGCACCAACAAAGTGAATTACGGGCCTTTAGGTCTCGTATGTAATTCCCGTGTTGGACCAAATGTTTGTATGATGAAAAAAAAAGCTATGTATATTCTACATGTACTTATATCAGTTGTCTAGTATCCATATTACAAGCTCTGCTTAGTTTGGGACTAGATGGCGTTGTGTCTTAGATGTCTGCCAATATTTATTCATTTTATCGTGACTGTCTTAACTGCCTTTCGCTCATTGGTAACATGTAATGATAAATAGTTTCTCATGTTATTTTTAATCTTATTATGAATTGAAATTAATTATAATGATCTCTATGATCTCAAGAAACTAAAAAAATTATACGAACATTAACACTATGCAAACCCAGACTCTGTAAAACTATTTCTTCATCACCCATTTTTTGTACCGTTTGGTATTTGAACCCGCGTCGCATAGTAGCGAATGCTTCCTTTCCTTGAATTTTATCAATGTTAATTGTCGTTACAGTATTTTTGCAAGTTTCCTAAACCTTGCAATTACAAGAGGAATATATAATTATATTTATCGAAACAGATAGGCAGATCAAACAAACAAACGTGTACGACTCTGAAATATAGATCTCTGTTTTGATTCTTATATCTTATATATTTATTGTTGGTATGAAATGAACCAAAAACCTATCATAAAATGTTAGTTAAGTATTAAAGTAATTATAAACTAAAAATCGAAGGGTTATTTTGATATTTAATTACTAACTCAATCCTTTTATAAATTAGCTTTCTCTTAAATGAATAATGTTTAAGATGACCAGCTGTAAAGATAAACTTTTAAGAAAAATAGGTACAAGCAAAACCTTAAAAGCATTAAGTATTTAATTCTGTTTTTTTAAAGCAAGACTGTTCTTGAAAAACAATGAACAATAAACTGACCTTTGGGGCATCACATCTCGATTGGCAGACACTGAAAATCAATTCGGAGTTTGATCAAGTTAATTTCAGTAAGTGTTAGGACTCAATTCTAATTTGCACGGTCTATTGTGCAATATTTATTTTCATTAATATATTGACTAACTCTCTGATTCATCAACTCAGAGCATAAACCGCTGGGTATAAATTTGAAATTATGGACGCCGTCATTTCGAATTAATAGCGCGCACACTAAGAAAAGGTTTATGGAAAATTTACATCTAAAGGAACAAAATAAGGGATTACTGGTTGTATATAAAGTTAGAGACATTAAATAAGAAGGAAACACGCAAGCGAAGCTACATGCAATAATTATTAGCTTGTTGAGAATATGACCATACTTTTTTTAACGCTTCTGGAACTTAGGAGATTTTATTTTTGCTTTCCCGTGTTTGTGTTTTGCTTGGCGTTTAAAATTTTAAAATCTAAGTACAAACTATTCATGATGCTAGAAACATAATAATATGAACAAATATCTAATACTCATGACTCAACAATGTTCTAAGTATACGAGTAAATAATAATTCATATTTAAAAGTTGCTGCGCCCTGCGGTATTACCCACGATTTTTGTTGCTTTTGAATATTGTGTCCGTTTTGTGTTTTCATTGGTTTTCGCGTAACCCTTTTTTCTATTCTAAAATAAAAGTAGTCCAAGTTACTTCTCATAACATCAGCTATGTGCCAGTGAAAGTTAGGTCAATATCGGTCCAGCCGTTCTAGAGATTAACCGGAACAAACAGACAGACAAAAAATTTAAAGTTTGGTTCTTTGATGTGATGACATTTCAATTTCATTTATTTGTATAGAATTCTTCTCGTATTTAGGTTATGTCAGATTGTGATAACTCAAGACCTACTTGTTAATCTAATCATATGCTAAGACATGTGTAATACTGTAGATACATGCATGTGACCGTTAAACACTCGCCTCCTTGAAGAGGAAACCGTGCTAATGCAACTGTATCTGCGGTTTCGCGAAAATGATAGAAAATTCACATTATTTGAGAAACATGTTTTCTTTATTAGAATGAATGTCTTTTGTGTAAGTTTGGTGATTTTAGTAACCAACTTTGTTGGCTTATATCGTTAGAATAAAATATTAAAAAGTTTCTGAAATCTCCTTATAAAGTTGAAGTAAATGTAAAAAAAAAAGTAAATACGCAGTCTTCTGTGGCGATTCCCACATACAGCGCAACAACAAACATAACATACTACAGCGCCATCTACCGAAGATACGTCGAACTACGGAGTAACGAATGAAACTAAGAAGCTACCAGTCGTTAATCGCGCAATAGAAATTCTCGCGCCGATTATCATATATATACAACATCCCAGCATCAACCGTTGGGCAGTGGCCCGCCAGGCATTATCACCTCGACTGGTCGGAGGATCATCCCTTTGTGTTGGAGGGACATCACACCCGTTCCTCCACACTTCTATTGTCCAATCCTTATTTATTTTATTTACCTGAGATTTTATGTGTTACATTTATACTTTGTCTTAATAAAGAAAAATATTGTTTTTTCAAGAAATGGTTTAGAAGACTGGATATAAAATCTGGAGTTTACAATGAAAGTACAAGACCAGGTTATGATCTTTTTGGAGAACTATCTCCACAGTTGACTGCACGTTTGGCCTAGTGGTTTAACGGTCACCACGCCGTTTCCTACTTCGCCAAGTGTCGTGGGTTCAAATCCCACGTAGGACAACACTTTGTGTGATCCACAAATTGTTGTTCCGAGTCTGGGTGTTATTTGTGTCCGTTTCATGTATGTTTGTAAAGTCCGCCGCGACACAGGATTTATGCCAAGTGCGGGAGTTGTCTTTAAAAAAAATGATATTTGTTTAAATTATTATTTTTAATTCCCAACGAAGTAGAAAGCTTAACAAGAGAATTTATTTAAATTCTATTAGACACCCTCTTCAGTTCTCGTTTTTTTTTCTATGTATGGGCCTGGCGAATTGTCTCTACTCTGCTTGTTGGAAAGCGTAATCAGAAACCAAGAGTGGTGGTGGTCACCATACTGATTGCGAATGCAGACAATGCAACAATGCATTATGGTGGCCACCATGGCGGCCTAGTGATGCTTCTGGTCATTGGGCCTCCGGTCTCGCACTCACCAACGAAACACGACATGCGACAGCACGAATGCTGTCAATTCACAAGTTTTTTTATTAACTTGCAATGTGTATGCTTGTATGTTCGGGTGGAATCTTGCAACTCAATTTTGAAGCAGATATCTTCAACCGATTTTGCTGAAATTTTGCAAGCATGTATACAGCGTGACAATACAATGTTATAATGACATGGAGCTGATCTGATGCTGGAGCTGGAAGGTGGGCATAGGAACTCTGTAAAGAAACGTCGCAACATCATCGAGTTTGGACTCGTTTGATTCGTCTCGAGGCATTCCAGTAAAAGCTTGTTTTTAAAAAGCTTTTTCATTTAATTTATAAGGATTATCTATAGGAGAAGATAATCCTCGCCCGTTTTTGCTGAAATCAGCGTGGCTCTGCTACCTTGAACTCCTATCTAATCCTCTACTACTCTTCCCTACATAGGTTCAAAAAATAATAGCAAAAAGGCAGAAACAAAGCGTTGAAAAATAATTCTCATACACTCTAAAAATATCATTGAAAGCTATTTTTGCTTAAAACGTTTTACGGCTTAACCGTCTCTTAATTCAACGTCAATAGATAATACAATCCACTTTATCCTAAATTCTTTTGATGCCGAGTGACGTTACATTTTCTAACAGACATTTAAACGGATCTATTGTTAGCTTTTGTTCTTAAAACGTCACTGAAAAGTGGTTTCATTTAACTTTAATCTGACTCTTTCTCCGCAATTTTCAGACGATGAATTGTGTCACAGAGTATTACATTTAACTATTCTAATTTAGGATTTGAAATCCAATTTTCTTCTGAGCACGCCACGTTGATTCTTTAGTAAAGAGACTTTAAAGAGATTAGGCTTCCATTTAGAATTAAGGTCCTGTTATGATTTCAAGGGGAAAACACAGTATTTATACAAATAAATAAAATTGAAGTAAAAGTTTGTAATTTTAAATTAACAGCTTTTCACTAATGCATATATGAAAGTATACTCGACGCTTATGTTAAAAATCAATTTTCAAAACCTAAGTGTTTGTTGCGGCTGATCTCAGGAACGATGCTAATGATAGAAGGAGTAAGACAGGCTATCTTTTTAGACCATCTTCGCCCTGCGGCGTTACCCGCTGTTATTGTTCTAAAGGTACAACAACAACCGCGGGCCGTGGTTATTCTTTATATATCTGCTTAAAGTAAGTTATTTGTTTTACTTTCCTGCATTTTAAGCCTAAAATCTAAGTCAATAAAATAATCATAACAAATTATTGTGAGTGTAAAAAATATGAAATGTAATTTTTTTTTTCAACTTTCTTGACGTCAGTAACGTTATAAAATGTACCTATTGTTCTTCTCTACGTTCAAGGCTTAATTATTTACCCAATTTCATTATTATTCCTTTCAAATTTTAATGGTATAGCAAAGAGTTATTTGCACGTTACAATATTAGTTTTAATGCAAATAATAAATCAGTTAGTAGTAGAAGTAGTAAAACTAATGCATTGCTTTCCATGCGTTCTTATAACTTTTACGACGTACATAACTTCAAGTATATGCAGTTAAACACTTCATTTGATCCAGTTTCAACGGCCAACTAGTATTGAAACTATTGCAAGCAAAGTAATCAAGATACGGAGTGCTAGTACTGTTATTTTCATTTATTTTTCGCTTCTCAGAATGCAACTCGTTTCCTTATTTTTGCTCAAACATAAATATAAACTAAAGTAGACAGAATTTATGTAGGTACGTCTTCTTAGATTTTGTTTTTCTAGTTGCAAATGTGTATTGTGTGGATTATTGCAGAGAATTCATACTTCGATGCTGGTATTGTAACAAGCTATACCGAATGAATATCCAGTTTTAATTTTTAGGCTATTGCGTAGCTTTTATCGCGGGCTTTGAGGCCTTGAGACGAGCTGCTCCGAAATCTGTCTGTCTATGTCTCTTTTGTCAGTTTCTCACTTTTTGTTAACTGTAGGATATTAGGATCAAGAGACCTTTACGCCTAATGTAAATAAAATTTGGAGATATCTTTGAACGTAAATGAGCGACATAGTGCGCGACTATTTTCTTTTAAAAAAAGTTAAAGAGCGTTTCTATAGAAGAGTAGCTGACCCGGCGAACTTTGTACCGCCATATTTACACATCCGTCTCAGCTTCCCACAGGCAGTGTACAGTCGCGGACAAAAGAAATAACTTTTCACGTTGTCTTTTAATTTTTCTTGTACACAAACCTTGTCCTAACAATAACGAACACATAAAAAAAAAAATTGGTGCAGCCGATCGGAAGTTATGCGCGTACATACATTTCGGCGATTCATTTTTATGTATATAGATTAATTTAATACAAACTATATTACGATTATATACAAAAACTTCAGATCACATCGATCGATCGTTTGCGGTAGCATATAGCACATTATATACTTTATTATTGTACCACAAAAGGCATGGATATATAATCAATATGTACCCAGCGGTCAGTGCAACGATCGCAATATCCTACAGACCGTAAACTCACAACATGTAGGTACTTACTAAGCAATAATAGCTGTTTCCGTTTAAGCGTTATATTTTCTTACGGTTCGCATGTAGAGAAATCGTTTGTGCAATACGTCTTTTATAATTTTTCATTGATACACTTACCGAAATGTCTTACCCTCTTAACTATCAACGTATTTTAAATATTGTGTAAATATTTAGTAAGTCTTGCATGTGTTACCTAAATTCTTACCGCTAGAGTTAATCTGTCGATACTGCCTGAATACCTTTGATTTCTGATACTAAACCTGACCTTTATAGAACCTCCATGTGTATTGATAATCCTTCTATTTCTACACTCTAACATTGCATCAGTTTTTAGACACTTTCTAGCACTAAATTGGCAAATTTCTAATATAAATCCAAAATTTCCAATACACATACAATATTTGATTATCCTGGCGACTTTTTATGTCAAATCTTATATATAAAAATCAATTGCTTTTCGTTTGCCTAGCTAAAACTCGAGACCGGCTGGTTCTCGAGTTTTACGGCTGGATTTTGGGTTTTGAAATGTTTGTCTTAGTTCAGGGAAGGTTTAAACGGTGAAAAATAAAATTATAAATGTCACGCGTACGAAGTAGCGTGCTCAGCTAGTTTGCTAATAATTTATATTGCCTTGCTACTGTTTTCAGACGTCTTATGTAATGAAATTGAATAATACTTAATTCTAGTTTTAAAAAAAATAACAGGGAACTAATTTTGACCCATTAGGTAATATTCCTTTGGCAACGATATTAAATCATTAATATCGTTGCCAAAGGCATAATTGACTATGTAACAAATTACTTCAAGCAATTGAATAGACGTTTTCTAAGAGAAGTTTCTCGAGAGATTCTCATTAAATGCTCTGCCTTGTCAAACTATTTTCTCGCAATGTTACCTCCGAAACAAACCGTCACTTTAATCTTTGTTAGAGTACCTTATGACGGCGCATAGCCATATGCCTGTTTCATGTCAAGTTTGTAAAGAAACTGTATTACATAGTTTAAAAGAGCGATAATGTTTATAATTTTGCAGTTAATGACATTATTACCAAGATCAATGTTCGCAGTAAATTACTGTCGATCCATCTGTAAATATATTACCCATAGCTTTTGCTCACCGCAAATTGGTGAAATTCCATCTAACGGTAAAAGCGATCAGCGTCTGATTTACCACTATTAAAGTCGATGTCTGCCTGATAACTTATACTTAAAGATACGACTTGTAGACATTCAAGAATTACCGATACAAGAATGAATAATGTCTTTATCTCTCCCTGTTTTCACTCTTAGTTCTGATTACAATTTATTGATCGCTTATGACCTCGATCCATATCAAATAAAGTGGTTTCTGATACTATTTACGGCCGTTGAAAGTTCTTAAACATCGTTTTATGCACTAATCGTTTGAAACCACCTTCTCTGATCCGTGTCTAGTTAACACGCAACATTGCTTTAGACCTCTTTGCAAATTAAACTCTAACGTTTTGATCTTAAAGGCTGTTGCTCATGCAGGTACTTCATTGCAATCTTGTCAGCTTAAAAAAATACGTATTGTTTTTATAATTGCCCGCTCCACTGAAAGTAGGTTATAAGGTCAGACACAAGAATAAGAGACAAGCCATAAGTAAATGTTTAAAGGTACGTAATGGAGGCGTTATGTCGCTTGCCCTGGAGTGGTGAGTCAACAGTTCGGTGAACCCTGCTGAATTATCCTGGATAACGGGTTTATTGGCCACGTAATTGGGTCCAAGAAAATTTACTAAGAAAAGGAAAAAAAATCTATTGAATTTTAACTACTTTGAAACCTCGATTTTGCTGTTTTAAATCATTAGCTAAGAATTTTCTGGGAAAGAGAGTTAAGTAGTATACGTTTGAAATGACTTTTTAAGTAAAAGTACAATTATAATAAATGCATATTAAACATAGGCGTACAAAACAACATAATGGATGCTATTGTTACATAAAGTGACGGTTGTTTGTAGAAAGTAGCTATCAAGGGACTGTGAGCGAACAAATTGCCTCGAACCCTCAGGGAGTATTTATTGAATTTACTTAGATTTCAAGGTATTGAAGTTTATCTATAAGTACGTTAGTTTTACTTTTACTAGGTTACTAAATAAATACACGAGAATTTAGTCCATGATCGTGTTTTAAATGTAAATGGATTGACCATATAATAAATTTAGAATGATGATTTCGGAAACAAGTGAATCACCAAAGCGTTAAAGTTTAAGTGTTTACGTTTGTCTGGTTCTCGGAAATAAATGGTTTTGACTATATATTCTATATACCAGCTCATGGTACTATTGTGAAAATTTTACTTTATAAACCTTATAAATAACTAGCTGATCCACGCAACGTCGTTTACGTCTCCTATTGCCCGTAGCGTAAAAAAAATCTCCTGTTTTTGTAACATTCTTCATTGGTGCTCCGCTCCTATTGGTCACAGCGTGATGATATATAGCCTTCCTCTATAAATGGGCTATCTAATACTGAAAGAATTTTTCAAATCGGACCAGCGGTTCCTGAGATTAACGCGTTCAAACAAACAAATAAACAAACTCTTCAGCTTTATATATTAGTATACATAGATAATTTTTTCGTCTTGTTACAGATGACTTATTAAACAGTATTAATAGATAATTACGAGAGCAAACACCTACATTGTTTATTTTGTTCATTGATAAATATAGAAACGATCGATTAACGCTTCATTATGCGCAGGAGTTTTTATAAGTTCTTATTGTTACTTCTCTGCCCACACGAGCAAAACCAGTCCGTTATGATAATCAATAAAGTTGAATGAATTTCTACATATTTAATGTTTATTGGCCAGATGTTTGCAACAAACTTTCTCTTTATACGTATATAAATATCACGTTTTTATCTCCTATAACTACTTGTTTTGAGGGAAAAGGTGATGGAACGAGTCACTACCAATCATCTGGTAGGATTTTTTTAAAGATACCTCAAAACGTGAATTTTCCTCAGTGTCACACTAAAGTTTCCTTTAAGTAAGTATCAACATCTCTAGTGTTTTCTGCACATAAGGGTGTTCATAAGAAATTAGCGTTACATCCCAACACGCTAGATGCACACGCAGGTGTAGGTACTTAATCGTCAGCTCTTACTGGTCAATTTGATTTTAGTTTTATTCACCTAAAACCAAATTAAATTAGGCTAATATATTTTACATAGTTTTTCGCTATTATCATTAGCATAATTATAATATCGTCCATACTTCTAAGTAAAATCTATCTATACTAATATTATAAACGCGAAAGTTTGTATGGATGGATGTTTGTTACTTTTTCTCGTAAAAACTACTGAACGGATTTGGATGAAACTTTACAATAATATAGCATATACATCAGAATAACACATAGGCTACTATTTGCTGCGATAACTGACATATACACGGGCGGAGCCGCGGGCAACAACTAGTCTTCTATATATATAAAAGAGGAAGGTGACTGACATACCCAGAGATCAACGCACATCCCAAACCGCTGAACCTAGAATCTTGAAATTTTGCATGTAGGTTCTGTATACGTATAACGTAAGTGAGCACTAAGAAGGTAATTTTTGAAATTTCACCCCTAAGGGGTAAATCAGGGGATGAAAGTTGCGTGAGCCAAGCCGCGTGCAAAAGCTAGTAAGTCTATGAAGACGTAGTAAAAATTCAGTTTGAATTTTAAAAGATAAAACGTCATTATTTTATAAGTTACATACCATTATACATCTCAAGACTAACAAACTTAAATACACTGCAAGATGAATTCTATCAATTTTGAAAACAAAATCTAAAATAGGTTATCAGCACCTATTGTTATGATTGTGTTGACATTTTTATTGTAAAATCTCAATATATCTCAAGTATTTTTGTTATTTTTTTATTGAATATAGTGTCCTTGATAGTATTATCTTATCGGAAACCAAGTTGAACAAAATAAAACTACCAGCATTTTATTATAATATACTACATGTTAAAGAAAACCTCATTTCTGTAAATATACTATTATCTTAAGGCTAAATAAACCTGTTTAAAATATATTTAAATATATATTTATAGAAAAAGTGTTCTTGCAAAACAAAGTTAATTTACGTGAAGTAACAATTTGTTAAGAACTTTGTTTCTTTCTTAAATTAATGTCTTCATCATAGTTGGTGTGTCATATTTTTTTTTTGCATCATTACAAACAGAATGCATCTCTTATCGCGTTTTTCTTCGAAGGCACTGGTGCCCAGCAGAACCGGCTTCCGCATGACGTGTGCGGTGTGCGACTAATCGGGCGCTGAGTGCCAGTAACGCTCTTCGCGTCGCGCAAACAGGTGCTCTCTTAACCTCTTACGGATTCTGTCGCCCTGGTACTCTCTTGATACATCCCCGATCCAAATACGAACTTTGTGTTGTGATTTTTTGTGTTCATTTGTGATTTTACCATTTCATTTGATTAAAAGGTAACTGTTTTATTAAAAGTTTATTTTCAAACCATTAATAAAAATATAATGGCTCATTAAGCATTTATCCTTATATAACCAATCAATTGAGTTGACCCAATCGGACTACTGGAGAGAAAGTTGCGGAATATTTGGCTCTCCTTTTAATATATTCCTCTTTGAAACTTGTTTTTCGTTTGACATTCTTACGTTTATCTTTAGATATGGGCTTATTTAACTACTTCTCACTATTATAAATATAATTAAATTATTAAAATAACTATCTACATCGTGATTCGTAAGTTCATTGAAGTCTCATACTGAACCGTTAATATATTTTATTCGAAAAGTCTTTCATCAATGTATGAACTATAATTCTTTTAACCCGTGTTTATACCTAGTTATATATTTTTTTTAATATAATAATATATTGGAAACTAAAATATGTACCTATTATTTAAGATACATAGATACAATCGAAGGCACGGCTTTAAAATTTATATAAAAGGAAACATACTAAGAGCGTTATGTCGTGTTGTTATTAAAATAGCCGTGTCGTTGACCCTAATTGTTGTTTGCGGACTAATAAAAAATAGGTAAAATAATATGTTATAAGTATTATTCATATCAAACTTGTGTCCCTAATTAAACAATCATCTTAAAATTTTAACAAAATAAAAACCGACTTCAAGGTTCGTCTCGATTTCTCTTGGATGCCGTCATCAGATCTTAGTGTCCTTATCATGGTACCACCGTTGGGATATCTCCCTTCCATTAAAAAAAGAATCATCAAAATCGGTTCATAAACGACGAATTTATCCCCGAACACACATAAAAAAAAAACGGTCGAATTGAGAAACCTCCTCCTTTTTTTGAAGTCGGCTAAAAACCCAGAGTGTCGTCAGTTTAACTATAACATGTACTAGGTGTTTTATTTATAACTACGTATTAACTTTGAACATTTGTCCGAGATTCTTACAGGATCAAATAAATTCAACTTTTTGGTTTGAAATTTTCGAGTTAAAGTTGTATGGATGGATGTTTGTTACACTTTCACGCAAAAACAACTAAACGGATTTGGATAAAACTTTATAATTATAAAATTATATAAATAAAATTATATAAATTATATAAATATAATTATAAATTAATAATAACACATAGGCTACTATTTGCAGCGATAACCGACATACACGCGGGCGGAGTCGCGGGCAACAGCTAGTATTTTCATAAATGCTAATAATCGAAAAACAAAGTTAAAGGAGGCCTCAGTGCGTTAAATGTTATGAACTAACAAAACTTTGTACGTATACAGAAAAGCCAAACCGTAAATGGTATAATAACATTTTACGACATTAAACCTAACTGGCTTAACGGATATAGGCTGGCTCCTAATCCCGTAGGTATATACGTAAAACCATACCACACAAATAGAATGAGTTTAGTGTAAGATTAGTACTAGTTGTAACAGTTACTAGAAACGTTTTTTAAATGCACAAACTTGTAACTTCATGCATCAACCGTTGCAATTTCTCAAGGGGTCTTGACAATCTTTAAAAACCTATTTTCGAGTACAAACATTAAGAATATACTTGGAAATATTTACAAAAAAAGCACCATATTACTGATTCTGGGTGAGAGTTGATATTAATGTTATCATTCATCAACGCAGAGTCTTAAGATCCGTATTCATTTTGATTAGTGCGAGTGCAGGTGTGAAGTGAGGTGATCAATGATTGGTAGAAACGCGTAGATGGCGAATTCGCGGTCCACACGTACTTTCCACCAATCACCGATGACCCGCACTATGCACCTGCACTCGCATTATACAAAGTGAATACGGGCCTTTAACAACAGAAACTTGAAATTTTGGGAACTGATGATTTTTATGTTATAAGCACCCAGTAAAAAGGGTTTTGTTCGATAATTGTATCCTCATGATATCTGAAAGAATTGACGGTTCTATGGAAGTATCACACGCGCGAAGCCGTAGGCAATAGGTTGTACTATTAAATCTGTATTTAAATCTAACATGTTATAAATCTATATTCTCTGAAACGAATGGAACGAACATGTCACGAATATGTTGTTGATACTTCTTGTATTCTCTATTTATCTTTCAAATATGTGTGTAAATAGAGCATACCTACTGCTTTCAAATCTGACGTAATGTCAAGCAAATATGTTTAGCGATAACTTTTGAGAGATAGATATAAGAGTCAACTGATGTCGGAACTGTAATGTGACTAATAAACTGCTTGTTTAGGTAGTAATAATTATACTTTTACGTGATAAGGTGAGGAGAAATATGTGAAACTCTAATTTGGTATATTCTAGCACTAAATTAACGTCATTAATTGGGTTCAGTTATCCTATTTTTGATTAACCGACTTAAAAAAAAGGAGGAGGTTCTCAATTCGACTGTATTTTTTTTTATGTTTGTTACCTTATAACTTTCGACTGAGTGAACCGATTATGATTTTTTTTATTTGAACCGAGTTCTGGTGCTGGCGCTTCCCGAATGGTCCCATTTAAATTTGGTCCAGATTGAAGTCGGTTTTTTTTTGTTAAAATTTGTAAATATCCATATAAAGTGCCTTTTTCTCTTGCATGTAGGTGGAATATAATAAATAATGAATACCTGTAACTACCTTACTAAGTAAGATTTTAAATCAATGTTTAAGGGGCGTACCTAGTCACATCCATCAGAGTTGAGTATGCAAATAAATGTGTAACCCATATTATGAGTTACAAAGAAATTACTGAAAATAGCTTAGACTGTCTGCACTTCCCGATGACGATTCTCTGCGTGTGTCATCGATCGTTCGTACATTGCAACTTTGTAGAAACATCTGCTGCTAAACGGCTCGATAATGGCGCTGAATCTTCGCGACGTAAATAAATTGTTTTTGCTAAGGCAACACGTTTTGGCTATTTAATGAGCAATACTGGAAAACTAACAATAGTTGCAGCAAGAAAACTTTTCTTGTTAGTAATAATAATTCAAATTAATTAGATTGTAGCTAAAAATAGAGTTGGTGTAAAACTTTTTGAATGTTTAAAGCATACACATACTAACTTATTAATTTTATATCCTTCACCATCATATCAGACTAATGATATTCACAGCTGGACATAGGCCTCTTCCATACCATACATACATACACGCATATACTTACGTACATTTAATAATATAATAATTTCGACAGATTGCTTACAAAGTCTGATCACTAACCTTCAAAAAGGGCAGTTGTGTTATTGTAACAACTATGTAGGCACAGAGTACGAGTATAACGCAATTTTGTGAGGTTGCTGCCCCGTTCGAAAATAACAAGCTAACGGATAAATATTTCTCAAGCCGAACTGCAATAACTTGAGATTCGACCTTTCCACAAAAATTAAATCATCTTTATGCACTCATAAAGATGATTTAATTTTTGTGGAAAGGTCGAATCTCAAGTTATTGCAGTTCGGATTTAATGGAACATGAAATTTGATGCCCTAAGCTTCCAGTTGTCAATCAAAAGTAGGCTTTAGCGAACGTCAACTCAAATGGCATGTTATCTCAGATGAGTTCGCCATTTATGCTCACGGCAATATGATGGCAAAATGGTCTATCGAGTCTGGTGTTTACGTGTAATTCCGCCCAACTTTTTGGCGTCTCGTAACAACTGAATAACGTTCTTTATACAAGCTTTAACTTGCAATGTATGTATGTATGCTTGTATGTTCGGGTGGAATCTTGCAACTCAATTTTGAAGCAGATATCTTCAACCGATTTTGCTGAAATTTTTCAAGCATATAGCGTGACAGTACAATATTATAATGGCATGGAGCTGATCTGATGCTGGAGCTGGAAGGTGGCCATAGGAACTCGTTGTAATTTTTTGTAGTATTATTTTGTGTCTATATTGCAGTTGCATTCGTCTTTATGCCATTTTGAAACTAGAGTACGCCTCGAGTTAGTTCATTGGTCACATTTGTAATTTAAACAGGCCCTTTTTCAGCACTGTCCATTGCTGAACAAAGGCGTCCCTAAATGACCAGTGAAATTAGGATTTGATAACATTTTAAAGTAAAATGTTTAAATAGTAAATTAGGGATTCTGGTCTAAAACGTCGTGAGTTGAACTATTAAAAAACAGATCTAAATTATTTCTCTTTACAAATACGTTCACAAAGTTATTAAAAAAAGTTGTAAGGCTACAAAGATTCTTATTAATATGCAATGTAACTAAATAATAAATACACTCCAAACTCTGGTTGAAAATATATTATTACTAGCAGACCCACGCAACCTCGTTTGCGTCTCCTATTGCCCGTAGCGTGATAATTTTCCCCCGTTTTCGAAACATTATTTATTGATGCTCCGCTCCTATTGGTCTTAGCGTGATAATATATAGCCTATAGCCTTCCGCGATAAATGGGTTATCTAACACTGAAAGAATATTTTAAATCGGACCAGCGGTTCCTGAGATAAGCGCGTTCAAACAAACAAACAAACTCTTCAGCTTTATATATTAGTATAGATTCAAGTTACAAATGTGGTACTAAGATGGTGACATATTAAAAAAAAACATTCAAACTGTAAGGTTATATTCTGCAACGCTGTTTTAATGCAAATGCAACCGTTTTGACACACTTCGATGTTACCTAACCGTCGGTTTTTATACGAGATATTTCTATAGTCTTGGTAGTTTGGATCTATAATTAAGTGAGGTCGATCCAATAATTGTCATGACACAGCTGTCTCTTGTTTCAATCTTTAATATAAAACCAGGAAACAAATGCACGACAGTCTTTGTGTTTGAAAATTTTAGTGCATTTCGAAGTGACGTGAGACAAGATTGTCATTAACATATTTCTTTGTAATTTATTTTGATATGCATTTTTACAAACATCTAGTCAACAAAGTAATTTTCAGCTAAATATAAAAACACATAGCTATCTTAGATTCGGGTCGACTGAAGCTGAATCATAATGTACTGTTTTTAATTCATTTAACACTGCTGTTCTGCTTCAATTTTAATTAGGATGGGATTAATTTGGGGTAATTTTTGTGAAGGTTTTATGAAAGTTATCAGTTTTATTATTCACTAGCTGACCCAAACAACGTCGTTTACGTCTCGTATTGCCCGTAGCGTAAAAATTTTCCCCTGTTTTTGTAACATTCTTCATTGGTGCTCCGCTCCTATTGATCTTAGCGTGATGATATATATAGCCTATAGCCTTCCACGATAATTGTACTATCGAACACTTAAAGAATTTTTTATATTGGACCAGCGGTTCCTGAGATTAGCGCGTACAAACAAACTCTTCAGCTTTATAATATTAGTATAGATTCTTAGGCACGTCTATGAAGGCAGTGGTTTATATTAAAAAAGTAGAAAAACTCGAAAAAATATATTTTGACTACGTGACGGTACGAGTTCTTTTATAGATTAGATTCCAACTATGTTTAATTTGATTGCCTCGTCAGCACAGTGGTAACGTTGCGGCTGCTGTGCTTGAGGTCTCGGGTTCGATTCCCGGTTCGGACCAAATGTTTGTATGATCTGCACGTTTTACTTTCGTAGTTTGGGTGTTTTCTATGTATGTATTTAAAAAGTATATATGTATTTATGTCAGGTGTCTAGTACCCATTAGTACAAGCTCTGCTTAGTTTGGGACTAAGCGGCGTTGTGTGTCAAATGTCCGAAATTAACTGTGTTTATATGTCTTGAGATATTTTAAACACAAATTAATATCATCCGAGGTTTATTTAACTAATATCCAGTTGCTAACCTTCGACTAGCAAATGCGCTTTAATCATTAGATTAGATACATTAGACATCTAGTTCTAAACTGGTTTACTGACAATGGTTTAAGTTATTTCAATTTGAAAATTAGCAAAACATGATAAGTTTAATGCGTAGAATGCTGGTATTCTTAAGAAATACATTTATTTTTTTAAAGAAAAAATAATTAAGAATGAAAAAGTCGGGTTACAAGCTCAAAACCGTTTAATTCGTAAAGAAAATGATAATTATCACTTCAGGCCTTTAAAGCGGTCATATATAAAATTCATTTACATTTACCAATTATATTCACAAATATATTATACTATACAAGTATACCAAAAAAACATTTAAAATTCACTAGTGTGCTTGAGTAAGAAAAATATTAATAATGCTAGCGCTATTTTTTTTATCAAATCGTGTGGGGTATCTATGGATAGGTCTTCAAAATTGATATAGAGGTTTCTAATATCTTTTTTTTCTAAACTGAATAGTTTGCGCGAGAGACACTTCCGAAGTGGTAAAATGTGTCCCCCCCCCCCTCCCGTAACTTCTAAAATAAGAGAATGATAAAACTTAAGTAGTTTTTTTTAATCAATATATATAAAAATCAATGCCACTTTTCGTTGTAATTTTATACGTCATAAATCGTAAACCGCAATTTATCGATCAAAGTTACAACGAACTACAAGAACTTTTATATAATGTTACTTGCTGCTACGGAACCCTTCATGCGCGAGTCCGACTCGCACTTGGCCGCTTTATTTTATAGCATATGTGTTCGCCAACTTCCATCGTTCCAACAATTTTTCGATATTTTTATGAATATAGCAAAGTGCTGCAAAGTCAAAATATACTTATTATATTCTGATTTCTTTACCTTTGTAGATATTTTTGCTCAAATTGTGTATAGATATTTTAAAGTAATTTAAGCTAAGTAAAACTGGTACTTACGAAAAGGAATACGGCTTTTAAAGTATTTTGTGCCTGGGAAAAGTTCAAACGGTATTCAACTTTTAAAGATTTTAACTTTTATAGTTTCTTTCTTTTGAACGTATGCATTTTTATTACCTTTCTATCGTAGGTCACAACAACTAAATAATGAAGAAAATACATAAAATAAACAATTAATCTTACATTTTATTACACTATTCAAATATGCTCAGACAACTTATTTATTTACACTTCTTGTATTTAATATGTAAAACAATATGTAGGAGATGCATTTATAATGCAAATTTAAAGCAACTGCTTCATAACATATGATTTTATATCTTAAATGTTATAGACTGAAATCTATTTTACCTTAAATATAACTAATTAGCACAAGTTGAGAAAGCTAGAACTACTTTTTAACCGACTTCCAAAAAGGAGGAGGTTCTATGTTCCACTGTATGTATTTTTTTTTTTTTTATATATGTTCACCGATTACTCCGTCAGTTGTGGACCGATTTTGAATTTTTTCGTATCTAAAGACCTTCAGTCGTATACTTTCAAATTATTTAGGTGAGCTGATGATAGAAGTTTAAACTCTTCAACAGTTAGGGATTAGAGGATGATTTTAATATTACACGTACGTATAGACCTTAATTGGTATTCTTGATGATGAAATTAGATGAAATAGTTCAACTTACTACTGACCTACGATTGATTGCACTAAAAACTGAAAAATGAAAACTTTTTATAAAAAAAAAAAACCGACTTCCAAAAAAACATCCAACGAAAACTCTCTGCCAAAAAAAAGTGTTTAGTTTAATTGTTTTTTCAACTATAAATAAACTTATTATGGCATCATCGTAAGATGTTTCTTTATCCTATGATTAAATTGTATTCGATAGTCTTATATATGCTATACTTTAGAGCAGTGGTACCCAAACTCTTTTCTTTCATAGACCACTTTCAAAATTTTACTAAATCCAGTGAACCCTCCGCAGCTACATCAAGTGGACATTTTAGTTCTTCACTATTGAAACCAAGTTAATTTTCATGCACCCCCCGCTTACGATTGTTGTCCCCTATTTTTCATTACGCCCAACGTAGACCCCCGTTGAGTCTCCCGTGGACCCCTGGACCACTTTGGGAAATACTGCTTTAGAGCTTTATTGTAGGTGAATAAGAATATGCTAAAGAGATCCTTAATTTCTCTTACACTTTGTTACTCGGCTATTTTACACTTGTCTGCAATAATCTATCTCTAATTAAAACTGGAGATAGTCTAATTTTTTTTTTTAATATGATTAGTTCCATACTTTCATTGATATGCACGATATTTTTTTGTTTTGTGACTACTTTGAGTTAACAAAGGAACGACAAATACTTCTTTTAAGGTAAAATTCAGGTCGTTTTTAACTGACTTTAAAAAAGGAGGAGGTTCTCAATTCGATCGTATATATGTTTTTTATTTTATATGTGTGTTCGCGGATAACTTTGTCGTTTATGAATCGATTTTGATGATTCTTTTTTTAATGGAAAGGAGGTATCCCAACGGTGGTACCATGATAAGGACACTAAGATCTGATGATGGCATCCAAGAGAAATCGATTGGAACGTTGAAGTCGGTTTTTGTTTTTGTTAAAATTTTATCAATAACCTATCTCGAATTAAAATTGGACATAGGTTCTTAAAAATATAAATTTTTAACACATTAGATGTCTTTGATCAGACCTATGTTTAGCATATGTTTCAAAAGGAATCTGTGTTGCAACGTGCTCAGAATGTTTGCTGTCGTGTGTTCTCCGATCTAAGTAAATGTCCTGTTTTCTCCGAACAAAAATTCGAGCAACAAGTCCGTCTGATTCATCGGCTCGGTTTGCTTTAGCGGCCGCGATTTCAGATACGTGCTTATACTAACTAGGCTATATGATTTACAATCTCATTTTATTTGATATATCATCTGAGAGAATATTGCGTTGTGCGATGTTGTCATTTGGTGCGTTGGCGCAATATTAAAGCGAATTTCGTACCGACGACCTGTACAATAAGATACTGCCTTACATGTAGCTCAATTTTAGCGCTTTATTTTATTAATATTGCAAATCCATGTAGTGACTGTAGGATTAAGAATACGGATTGATCCCATTGGTATTGTAAAAGCCGAATAAGGAGCAAACTACTGTAGACAACAGCCCTCGAAGAAAGACTTGAAACATCCCGTCTGGATAGCGTAGTTATAGTGGCCGAAACCTCTCTCCTAAAGAAAGGTCTATATTCGGCAGTGGAGTATTTTAAAGGCGGTTGATTATCTTCTTATATATATAAAAAGCAATTGCTGTTCGTTTGTCACGCTAAAACTCGAGAACGGCGGGGTCGATTTGGCTAATTTTGGTTTTGAAATTTTTAATTTTTCACCGTTTAAACCTTCCACGGAGGAAGGTTTAAACGGTGAAAAATTAAAAGTAATTAAAAAATTCAAATGTGACGTGTACGAAGTAGCGATCACAGCTAGTAATGAATATTTTTATTTCGGGGAACATCAGAGCAACCAGTTTTATTATGAATACAAATATTGACACCAAGCTTTATCGCCTCGTTTGGGTTTTCCACAAGTGCAGCGTTGATAACTACTACTACTAAAAAATTCCTTTTTAACTACGTAATCTAGACTAGAATAAGTCTCAAATTCAGTTTAGGTGTTAAGTTGTTGCCATACTGTTTTCAGCACAATATATTATGTCACGAACTGTTATCTCATATTCATCTTCTATCTATATATATAAAAGCGAAATACCACTCACTTATTAATCACGAAATCTCAGAAACTATAACACCTACAAACTTGAAATTTGGCAGGTAGGTTCCTTATAGGGTTTAGATATCCGCTAAGAACGGGTTTTACGAAACTCTACCCCTAAGGGGGTAAAACGGGGGTTGGAAGTTTGTATGAAAGTCCTATGTTTTTGAAGTAAGAGACTTGAAATTTAAAATGTATGCTCTATAGATGGTGTGGAGGTGTACTAATAATGTATCTTTAGAAATCAACCCCCTTTTGGGGTTAAAACGGGGGATGGTAGTTTGGACGCAAACGAGGTTGCGTAGGTCAGCTAGTATATTATATAAAATCGAAATACCACTCACTTATTAATCACGATATCTCAGAAACTATAACACCTACAAACTTGAAATTTGGCAGGTAGGTTCCTTATAGGGTTAAGACATTCGCTAAGAACGGATTTTACTAAACTCCACCTCTAAGGGGGTAAATCAGGGGATGAAAGTCTGCGTGAGCGAAGCTGCGAGCAAAAGCTAGTATTCATTAAACAATGATTCTAGTGCTACTAATGTATATGTATACTTATAATGTAAATTATGATGTGGTGAAGCGTATACATCACGTCTTCATCGTCTTATATACACACATCAAAAGTGTCTAGGGATCAACATATGTGTCTAGGGATCAACATATATTTTTGCAATAACTTTTCTCCTGATTGATATTAATTAAAATTTTCTTTAAGGATTCATCAAATAAAGTGTTTTCGTTTGTCACAGTAACGATAAACCAAGTCACCTTTGCATTAATAAAGAAATTTGCCATTTTCCTAATAAAGGGATTTTGACATTTGAACCACTAACATTAAAGTTCGAAAAAAAGACTGAAATAATAGTTTTCTTTAAAATTTTATTAGGTAACTTAAACAATTAATAATCCGTGTTTCTACCGCGAACACTAACAACACAAGAACATCGGTTTGGCATACTCAAAATGAGTTCATCCAAACACGCTGTGTAATGGCCGCCCATGTACGTTGCAACAACAAAAAAGGTCTTCTTGCGACTGGATACCCTCCATATTCGGCAGAGCTCTTCTCTGTAGCATATCCCATGCATGCTCAATCGGGTTCAAGTCTGGCGACTGAGCAGGCCAGGGCCAAAGCCACATCTCAATCTCAAGAAATCCGCATAAAAATGCTTGATCCCTAGACACTTTTGATGTGTGTATTAAAATTGAATTTTTGTTCGTCTTACTAAAAATTGAGAATGTTTGGATCGACTTGGCTGATTTTGGCCATGAAAGATTTGTCTATTTTATTTTCCCATTAAATATGTTTCTTGATGTCAAACATGTGATGCCGTTGTCGGTACGGTGAGCTCGGAGCTCTTCAAAATTAAAAATATAATTAAATTAGGGTTTCAAATCGACAGCATGATATAGGTACACCATTTTCAGTTTGTGGTAGTTGCAAAAATTTTAAATTAATAGTGTCACTTTGACAACGGATTCTTATACAAATTTGCTGATTAATCAAATAATTATTACAGATAAGTAGATGTATCTAGATAAAGTTCTCCGGGACATTTAGTGTCCTGTATTTTTTTCAAGTTCTATAAAATTAATTATCCGAAATGAAAAAAAAACCTGACTTCTTAACTTAACGAAATGGAACTTCTAACCAAAAGTCTTGAAACACATTTTCAAACACTTTCGAAATACTTTTAACAAAAGGGATGTTGAAAAACTTTTAGCTGACTCCTTTACCGTTTGGTAAATTTCAAGTTGCTTTAATGCAAACAAGCTTTTAGGTTTATGGTAATGTGTTTGTAGAGAATTTCTCTTTGGCTTATTTAATATGATTATCTTTTTGCCAGACGTAGCTTTAATGGAATGAAATTATTTTAAATAGATAACTGAGAAGTATATTAAGCACTTAATGAATTGCACTTAAAAATGACAATATGTATAAAAAAAAAACTTCGTTTAAAAAAACCGACTTCAAAAACTGAAAAGTATAAAATAACTTAATTTGTATGTGCTACCTATTCCTAGGTTTGAATTCGGCGCCAAGCCAAATGTAATAGTAGGTACCACACTCGCTATATTTCGAGACGAACGTCAACGACCTCACCGACGCTTCGGTTGTTTTGTCCTACGCGAAGAGCAGCTATCCCGCTCAAAGTCACGCGCGGCGAATGCGGTACCTACTATTACATTTTGGCTCGGCACCGACTTCAAACCTATGAAGGTAGGTAGCACATACAAATTAAGTTATTTTATACTTTTCAGTTTTTTTAAACGAAGTTTTTTTTTTTTCGCTTTTTAGTCTTTCTCAAGTCTCTCATCATCATTTCACCTAAATAACTTGAAAGAATACGACTAAAGGTAACATACAACATACTGTATAGAATAATAAATAAATATTTCGGACATGATGTTTACAGAATATGAAAGCATGCAGACAATTGCCTTAACTTAACAGGCCAGTGTGGTATAGTAGTAGTACCTCCGTTCTATGAAGAGGACTGTATTCAGTAATGGACTGTTAAAGGCTGTTGATGATGGGTCCGATGGAACCTTTTTTATTTTTTTGTTGCGGTGGAAAGTCCCTTCGTATTTCGGGCTCCTCGGGGACTAAGGAGCCAGGCATGTGGTGATTCCACTAAAAACCACCCCGGCGGCCGGTCTCCTGCTCTAAGGAGAACCCGGACCATGTTATCTTAGGGCCCCCCAGGAACGACTCCCGTTCAGCGGTCTCTTTCTGGAGCATTACAGCCTCACAGAAACAGACCACTGCGTCCCAGCCCTCCTCACCCGCCAGCATGGCAGCAATGATTGCTGGCGACTGCTGCTTCACGACAACGCGCGACCCCATACTGCGCAACAGACAGTCTCCAAGCTGCAAGAGCTGGGGTTGGAAGCTCTCCCTCATCCGCCATACTCACCAGACCTTGCACCTACCGACTATTACTTTTTCCAAAATTTAGACAACTTTTTAGTGGGTAAAAAATTCAATTCCCGAGAGGCAGTACAAAATGCCTTTGAAGAGTTTGTTGCCTCCCGTCCAGCTGATTTTTACAAGAAGGGCATCAATAAACTGCCAATGCGTTGGCAAAGATGCGTCGATTGCATGGGTGATTACTTCGAATAACAGAAATAAAAAGTTTGAAAAAATAAGTACTTTCACTTATTGCATACAAAACGGCAATTTCATAGGTAAAGACCTATTATAACAGGTAACATAACTACAGCAATGGATACTTGCTAGTCTGTTTTAAGATATATTTTCCAAACAAAGTCAGTCTAATATTGCTCTTTGTTGATTCCGTTTCGTTGCGTTTTAAAGTGGTTAAATAATCTATCGTGTGAGCGATGTTCCATACCGAGTTCTGCATCAATTGATTTCTTACTGGACTACGGAAAAACAGTAAGTAGGTATGAAATGTTGACTAAAAACACATAATAGTACCGTGTGAATCAGACTGTGAGAGTGTCACGCAATTACAAAGTAAGGAGGATCACTACCGGGACTGGTTTTCTTGTTACATTGTACCGTGTCCAGTTAGTTCTAGAAAATAAACTTTACGTTATAGTACAAGAAGCTGTAGCCTGTATGAACAGTATATTTAACTTAAATATTTTAAATTTTGTACCGTATAACTACAGGTATTTTGAAGAATTCGTGAACTCGCACTTGGCTGATTTTTTATGTTTATGTGTAGGTATGTATATAATAAAGAAAGGTGGTTAAGAAAGAGAGAGAAAAAGTATAGCACATAGCACACTTTTGTTCTTCTTTTATGTACGACTAGCTGACCAACGCAACCTCGTCGTTACGTCTCCTATTGCCCGTAGCGTAATAATTTTTCACCGTTTTTGTAACATTCTTCATTGGTGCTCCGCTCCTATTGGAATTAGCGTGATGATATATAATATAGCCTTTATAGCCTTCCTCGATAAATGTACTATACAATACTGAAATAATTTTTCAAATCAGACCAGCGGTTCCTGAGATTAGCGCGTTCAAACAAAAAAACTCTTCAGATTTATCCAATCTAATACCTTTAAACGAGCAATTCTTGTTTATAATAGGTCTTTACCTATGAAATTGCCGTTTTGTATGCAATAAGTGAAAGTACTTATTTTTTCAAACTTTTTTATTTCTGTTATTCGAAGTAATCACCCATGCAATCGACGCATCTTTGCCAACGCATTGGCAGTTTATTGATGCCCTTCTTGTAAAAATCAGCTGGACGGGAGGCAACAAACTCTTCAAAGGCATTTTGTACTGCCTCTCGGGAATTGAATTTTTTACCCACTAAAAAGTTGTCTAAATTTTGGAAAAAGTAATAGTCGGTAGGTGCAAGGTCTGGTGAGTATGGCGGATGAGGGAGAGCTTCCAACCCCAGCTCTTGCAGCTTGGAGACTGTCTGTTGCGCAGTATGGGGTCGCGCGTTGTCATGAAGGAGCAGTGGGGACGACCGATTGACCAAAGCTGGTTGCAGATGTGCAAGCTTCTCCATCATTCTCTCCAGATCTTCTCAGTACACATTTGCATTAATGCTCATGCCGTTTTGTAAAAAGCTGTGGTGAATCACACCCGCACTAGACCACCAAACAGTGACCATCACCTTTACAGGGGTCATTTTTGGTTTAGGGCATTGCTTTGGTGCTGAACCAGGGTCTAACCAACTTCCTGAGCGCTTTCGATTGTCGAACAGAGTCCATTTTTCGTCGCACGTAACAATTCGTTTCAAAATTCCTTCATTTCTTTGCCTGTTGAGCAGTGCAAGGCAGGTCTCGACGCGTACGTTGCGCTGGCGATCGTTAAGGTCGTGGGGCACCCATCTATTAAGCTTTTTTACCTTGCCAATTTGTCGCAAATGGATCAATATTGTTTTGATGCTTACATTAAAAGCTGCTGCTAGCTCAGCTGTAGATTGAGTTTCGTCAGCTTCCACAATCGCCTTTAATTCATTATTGTTAACCAAAGTCTCCGGACGACCACGAGCTTCATTTTTCAAGTCAAAATTTCCAGAACGGAACCGGGAAAACCAATAACAGGTTGTGCGTTCGTTTTTACAGTTCTCTACGTAAACGTTTTTGATGTTACGTGCCGTTTGTGTCGCGTTGGTGCCACGACGGAACTCATATTCCATAATTACACGAATTTTTAAAGTATCCATTATGACGAAAAATGTTCAAATGTAATGAAAATACAACGCTAATCAAAAAACAGAAGACTGAGTTTGTAAATAGAATGTCATGGTTTTAAAACAAAATTAAATTGATTTTAGAATACAGAGCCATTACAAACTTTTTTTATTTCAAATGACCAGTACTGAAGAACGTCAATTTCATAGGTAAAGACCTAATATATATATATATATTTTTTTATATTTTCGGACATCTAACACACAACGCCATCTAGTCCCAAGCTAAGCAGAGCTTGTGTTATGGGTACTAGACAACTGATACAAATACACATATACTTTTTTTTTGTAAATACATACATATTATACATAGAAAACACCCAAACTCCGAAACAAATATTTGTAGGTCATACAAACATTTGGTCCGACCCGGGAATCGAACCCGAGACCTCATGATCACCAGTCGCACACGCCAACCGCGAGACCAACGAGGCAGTCAATATATTTATCTATAATCTGAATCTCGGAAACGGCTCCAACGATTTTGATTAAATTTTGTATGCAGGGGGTTTCGGGGGCGATAAATCGATCTAGCTAGGATTCATTTTTAGAAAATGTCGTTTATTCGTGTTTTTAACAATCAAATATATAAAATCAATGTACATCTAACGCCATCTATCGCAACTCGAGCGAACTATATTAAACTATACTGGAATAAGGAATAAACAGTATCAGGGCGTACCAAGAGAGGGCGCCACTTAACTTTTTTTTATTATTGGAAGAAAAATAACAAAAAGGTGGCGTTTGGATAGTCTCAATGTTGCCAAAAAACCCATTTATAAAAAAATACCATCCTAGGTCATCCAGGTACTAATATTAGTATACATTTAAAAAAAAATACGTGTGGCACTCAGGGACTGCCGCGGTAAAGCTATTGCATAGCATTTTTTAGCAACCTATGCAATTTTTTTTTTAAGCAGTATGTTCGTGCGTGGCAGTGGCACAGATTCGTTGATTCGTCGTTCGGAGCAGCTCGTCTCGATCCGTGCGAGCTTCGGGTGTCAGGTTTTTTTGTTACGTTACGGAATTTCTGCACAAAGACCCCAAAGCCCGCGATAAAAGCTATGGAATAGCTTAATAACGACATGAGACATCATCATGTGACAGATTTTCATAAGTGTCCGAAGTTCGTACTAAAGTCAATGACCTTTTCTGTGATTATATAATCCCTACGTTTTCACGGCTAAACCGCTGCACCGATTTCAATTAAATCTGCCATTAAGACACTTTGTGGAAGGACATAGGTTACTTTTTATCGCGATAACCGTCACATAGTCCAGGATCCCCGAAACAAATTTACAAGTTATTACTATCAAGCAAATTTTTCGTGAGTGGCTTCATTTTGATGAGGGAACCACCACCTTACAAAAAAATTATTTCAATTGTGGTAGCTAACAGGGCTAGCAGGGAAAAAAAGTTTTGAGCACAGGACCGGGATAACGTTCCACGCAATTTGTAGGACAATGTGTTTGTTAAATTATATCAATACTAGCTGTTGCCCGCGGCTCCGCCCGCGTGTATGTCGGTTATCGCGGCAAATAGTAGCCTGTGTTATTTATTATTAACTATATTTCTGTAAAGTTTCATCCAAATCCTTTTAGTTTTTTTTTTTTTTTTAAAAGACAACTCCCGCACTAGGAATAGATCCTGCGTCGCGGGGGACTTTACAAACATACATGAAACGGACACAAAGAACACCCAGACTCAGAACAACAATTTGTGGATCACACAAAGTTGTTGTCCTACGTGGGATTTGAACCCACGACACTTGGCGAAGTAGGAAACGGCGTGGTGACCGTTAAACCACTAGGCCAAACGTGCAGTATAAGTCTAAGTCTTCAATAGTATTTGCGTGAAGAAGTAACAAATATACACACAAACTTTCGCCTTTATATATTAGTGTGATAGTGTGATTAGTGTGATGTGATTAACTAACTACCTAAGCAACTGTTAAAAATCAGCTAGTTATCATTTTTAATGACCTCGTTATCGATATATGTCGGAAGGATCACTAATACATTTTGTAGGCCAAATAATTGTTTCCATTATGTAATAATGTTAGTTAATATTTATATAATTTAACAGCCGGACTAATACACGAGCTCGGAGCCGCCGGCAAAATATAGTGATAATACATAATATAAGAAATACCTATGAAGATAGTTTTGCTGTCCAGAAAAGTATGTTGAAATATTATAGAAAAACAGACATATCGTCAGTTTGCCTAGAAGCTTGGTGGGATATCAAATAGTCTGTGGAATTAATTTCCAGTCAACATACTCAACACTATATTAATACTTTATACAATTTATGTTGCCTGATAGTTAAACTCTTGAGCACGAAAACAGGTAATAATCAGACCAATTCGTACTGATCAGAATGACTTGAAAAAAAGTCCCACTTATTTTATATCTATACAAAGTGTCTGTTTAAATTATCGTGATGAATTGCTTATATGTAGATCTTATCTCATAACCTCGCGTTTTAAATTTTGCTATCGTTCACTGATCTACTTCCCGATTTTCACGTATTTATCATTAATCTTCAAAGAGATATTTGCTAATTAAACTTCGATTATATCATTAATGCAGAAAATACCTATAACACGATATAGGCGGCGTCCTTATGAAATTTGGTAAACCTAGGAACTTCTATTTCGCCGTAGATATAGTTTTTTTTTTATTTTAGTGATGACAATAGTTTTCTTTTTACCGAATGACAATTTAAAAAAAAAAAACAAGAAAATGAAGAGAAAATTGACTGGGCATAGAATAGGCTATTTGACTGATTTTTGGAAATCGTTTTAAATTATTCTTTATTACGTAATAAGCACACTGCGTTAATATTTTGCGGAATTTCTACTGTATTATGAATTAAAATTTAAGATAAAGTTCAAGCTTGACAACCGCGTCAAAAAACGACATTTCTTTAATGGCGCTGGTCACATGACACGTGTGACGTCACACGCTAGTAAACAAATTCACAAAACGCGAACAATACTCAGTCGAGGAATCTTTCGTTTACTAGCGTGTGACGTCACCAGAGTTGCAACAAATCACAAGGCGTTCATGTCGCAAAAAATATTTCAAAAAATTGATACAATTTATTTCGTGCAATCTGCGAAAAAATCACATTATTTTGTTTAATTCATAGTGAAATATGTCTTTTTAGGCTATTATCTGATAGGATGACCACAATTCATAGTTCATTTTCAATATTGTCAAATAGCCTATTATAGCAATAAATAATAATAATTTATATTTAGTGCATTTGCCGTTTCATTTGTTAGAAATTTGATGCACGAATGCATTCAACGAATTTCTTTAGTATAATCAAAAACAAAAGACTTCGTTTGTATTCAGAGATGGTCGAATGAGACCTCTCATGTCCGTCAACACTTTTAACTGAGACATATAGCTTCCGATAGCTGGACGTACGAGCTTCTTGCTATGCGATTTAACCTCAATTATTTCGAGTATAGATAACCATTGGTTTTAATGACATTGTTCGAAGGTGTATGACACCTTTTGAAAAGTGTTTACATGTCTGGCATAATATTATATTGTTAATTACATTTTTTTTGCTTAAATCGGTATCTGTGACTGTGTTATGAATTTAGAAATGTACATACATATATTTGGTGATTGCTAATGTAAATGCAAAATTGTCTTTAAATTGCAATAGAAATTTAGAACAGTTTACGAGACAGGCAATCATTAAGAATTGCAAATACATATTCTAAACCTTATAGGAATACCAACAACCATATCTATACTTATAATAAAAATATAACAGGTCCAAATCTGTACATTAAAGATATTTTGAAATTTTTTTTTGGAGGCTCTCTATTATCGATACTGAAGCCAAAACTGCAATTTTTTTCATTTTTGTCTCTGTCTGTCCGTCTGTCTGTCTGTATCTTGGCCGCGCATCACGCCGAAACTACTAAATGGATTCAAATGCAACTTGGCATGATTTGAGTTCATACTACGGGGTAGGACATAGGGTACTTTTTATCCCGAAATTCAGTGCGGTTTCCTGTAGAGAGGGGATGAAAGTCAAAATATGTACTTGGTTGTAATTCAATAACACATAATTCCGATTTCATTCATTCTTTTTTGCTAGAAAGAAAAAAATAAAAGAGAACGGGAAAAGTCTTTTTTTTTGTCCGCGACTGTACACCGCCTGTGGGAAGCTGAGACAGATATGAAAATATGGCGGTACGAAGTTCGCCGGATCAGCTAGTTATTAAATATCCTCATTTGCCCAACCGATATACATATTTAAGAATATGTCTCTGTCGAGTTTTCGCCATATGTGACTAACATAATTTCATTTCGAATATTGTAGACGACAGATGTTTTCTTGTCGTTTCTAAAATCTTCCAAAACTTTCTTCAAGTTATGATGCCATAATACATAAGACTTTAAGGCTCTCCCTGGAGTGTCGCAGTAACTTCGGATAAGACAGTTATTGTCAAACTTTTTCTTTTAAAAGTTATGACAGTTCTATTGCTACATTTCAGTTTCTGTTGAGGGTTATGATATTAATATTACTTAACTTTTTGGACGAGTTTTGTAATATCAAGTAACAATTATTGTATTTTTCTTTCCCAGTATTTGGTCCGCCAGTCGTATGGGTACTGGTTGTTTCTTTATGGTATGCGGGGTTAAACGAGAAGACGGTGACCTGTCACAATTGTATTACCACACTTTGAGCATCCCCTCCCTTAACAACTAAATAACTTGGGGGGACTTGGCTCTGGCGGTTGTCTTATTATCATATCTATTTTTCTTATGTAATACCTACATATTTTATATATACTCGTATATATAATATATATTTACTTATTTATAATTACTGCACGGTTGGCGTAGTGGTTTAGGCGGTCGCTACGCCGCTTGCCAATTCGCCAAGTGTTGTGGGTTCAAATCCTACACGGGACAACACTTTGTGTGATCCACAAATTCTTGTTCTGAGTTTGGGTGTTAATTGTGTCCGTTTCATGTATGTCTGTAAAGTCCCCCGCGACACAGGATGTTTATTCCTAATGCGGGAGTTGTCTTTTTTAAGAAAAAAAAATAATTAAACCATGAGAGTGGGAATCTCAAGCATTATAATAATAATACTTGGACATCTAACACACAGCGCCATCTACTCCAAAACTAAGCAGTGTTTGTACTATGGGTTAGTACCTGTCTAGTGACAGCTGATATAAATACATACATATTATACATAGAAAACACCCAAACTCCGAAACAAATATTTGCAGATCATACAAATATTTGGTCCGACCCGGAAATCGAACCCGAGACCTCAAGCTTAGCAGTTGCATAAGCTACCATTGCGCCACCGAAGCAGTCATTCTGTTACATATAAAACTTACTTATGTTATAACAATGGCTACCACACTTGGTACCTACTTAATACATTAGCTATTATAATCTATGTTGTTTTTGTCCGCTGTACTTTATTACCTATTTCATTTTATTGTTATTATAAGCGGTATGAGTCTTACCCTCGCCCGACTTTTGTCGGGGACATCTTTTGTTGAGAACCGCTGAGAAATAAAGACACGGTCCATCGTTCGAAGTTGTCTAGACTTTGGAATTACTCTCGACATTGCCTTTTGTTTACTCAATATTGCATAGCTTTAAAGCTTTGTCTCACGTCTCTGTTTTTCTTCCAGTTTTAACCGACTTGCAAGAATAAGATAAGGTTGTGTTTTATGTTTGTGTCAATACTCCGTCTTTATTAACCGAATTATGTTTTTTACTAATATAAAATGTACTTCTAGTTTGGTGTCATTCGAATTTGAAACAAGTAAAATTATATAATACTAAAAAAACCCGACTGCGCCAACATCTGATATCTTTTTTATTATTATTTTTAAAATAAAACATATACTTACGTTTTAATCACTGTAATCACTGTTAAAAATTATCCCACCAAAAACATTTTCATGTAAAATGTTGCCAAGACGACTGCATATGATTTTCCCCGTGAAAAAGATATCAGATCTCATGTAGAGCCAAGGTTCCGAATCTACACGCCCTAACTCTACCCACCCTAACTTCACAAACTCTACATCTCAGTAAAAATGTATGGCTTCGCCGTTTTGCTACCATACCATCACGAAGGGGAAACAAACGCCTTTTATGTTTGCAAATATCTAGTTTCTAAAGTAATGTGTTATATGAATATTTAGTTTCCGAAGTAACGAAACAGCCAAGCCATACATTTTTACTGAGATGTAGAGCTTATGAAGTTGGGGTTGATAAAGTTAGGGCGTGTAGATTCGGAATCTTGGCTCTACACGAGATCTGATATCTTTTTCACAGGGAAAACCATATGCAGTCGTCTTGGCAACATTTTACATGAAAATGTTTTTGGTGGGATTTCATTTCTGTACATCTTCTTCCGAAAAAGTCCGTGTTCCAAAAATAAAACCTCTAGCATAAACATTTGTGAAAGTCTCATACAAACTTCCACCCCCCAAATTTAGGGTTGGGGGCAAAAGTAATAGGTTTATGAATTTTTCTGTTGTTTGTATACTAAACTTAGTTTACATACCAAATTTCAGCTTTCTAGCACTTCAGGAAGTACCCTAACAGTTTTGAAGATCATCAGTGTGTCGAAATCGGTGTTTTTTAGGTATCAATAAAATCTAAAGTATCAGAGCTATGCAATTGAAACTTTGTATGTTTCATTAGTCTATTAGTATCATTATATCTACAGAATTTGAACGATCTGGTATATCGGGAACCAAAGTTATGAGGGTTCAAAAAAACGACGAAACACTTCGAGAAAAGGTAGGTAGTGCCCTTGCGCTTCGCTTGGCTCGTCTTGGCGGGGGCACGGCCGTGCCCCCAGATTTATTTTGATACCACACTCGATGTATTTTGAAAACATATTTTTTTTAGAGTACTTTTTGGCGTCAAAAATCCTTAATTCTGTTTTTTTTTTTTTTTTTTGATATAACCAGTGTCACTCTTACGACTAAGACGAATCTATTGACACCACTCACATAAAGATACGACAAGCCGTTTAGGCTCTAGGGCGTCCCAAAGAAATATAATAAATATACATACATACACTCGATAAACATTACCCTCCTTCTTTCGCAGTCGGGTAAAAAGTTTCGCCCTTAAGGAAGAACGAAGAATAATGTTAAATTGGTTCATGATGTAGGCGACAACTTCTTCCAAGCCGGTGATTCTTTCTCATAAATCATCGAAGATAGAACAGCGTCTACGTATAAATCCTCCTTGATGCTATGCTCCTTGAAAATGAGTAAATATTAAGGGGAAATGCATTATATTTTGTTAATGCATTTTTAGTTAGTTTATATGAAAGAGCCCCGGATAACACAAGTTTAATGATATCATGGGTACCAGAGTTCCATTACAACTTTTGCCCTGAATATTTGCAATTTTTTTGTAAAGTGAAATTTTGGTTTTACTAAATAAATAAAAATGTAAGTAATTTATACTTCTATAACTCTCCTTTTTTTTCTCTTTAATAAGACAACTCTAGAATGAAATAAAAATGTGTTACACATTTCCTCCAATATTTGAAAGTGATTCTTATTCTCCGATATCCGTGAAAAGTGACGAAATTGTGTAACAGGAAGTCAGGGAATAGAACATTATTTGATAAATATCTAGTGCTAACTATATCAGTTGTTAGACAAGTGTGTAAGGCGTATACACCTTTTTTCAGTATTATGAGTGAAATAACCCACAAGGTAGTAGAGCCACGCTGATTTCAGCACGAACGGGCCGGCTCGACCAGGGCGGTACTACCCTCGCACAGAAAATCAACGTAAAATGATAGCCGTCACGCTGTCGTGTTTCGTTGGTGAGTGCGAGACCGGAGGCCCAATGATGCAAAAGCATCACTAGATCACCATAGTGTGGGTTACCATGCTGCATTGTTGCTTTGTCTGTATTGGCAGTGAGTATGGTGACCACCACTCTTGGATTCTGCTTATGCTTTCCATCAGGCAGAGTAGAGTCATTTTGGCAGGTTCAAACATAAAAAAGAGCATTGATAGCTTTAACTAGGAATTCTGCTCCTAATGGCATGAGAGCCAACTTACATTGAAAAACACTACACGGTTAAAAAACTCTGGGCAATAAAGCTGGAGAGGACACCTGCTTTCTTCCCCTTCTCCTCAAGTAGTCCAAAAATGACACTGAACTGTTTTGAGAATAAAAATTGAAGTAAAGTTAAGTAACCTCGTCACGTTTGTCTTATGACTAAGTTTGTAACAGTATGCACGAAAGCCATGTTACATACAACATACGCTCTAACGATTAGTACCAAAAGTACAATGTCAATATCGATGCCAAACCTGCGCTATAAACATCGATGTTTCCAAGTTCTACTGAAGTCGTGACTTAATATCTCTCTCACTAGCAACCACCAAAACAAGGAATATAACCTTTAAAAACACGCCGCACACAATCTAATTTACTTAATTTTTTTTTTTTTTTTTTATGGAATAGACCGGCAAACGAGCAGACGTATCGCCTGATGGTAAGCGATTACCGCCGCCCATGGACGCCCGCAACACCAGAGGCGTCACAAGTGCGTTACCGGCCTTTAGGGGATGGGGGGGAGATAGGGGGAGGGGTTGGGATATGGGCCTCCGGTATCCTCACTCACTCGGTGAAACACAGCGCAAGCACTATTTCATACCGGTTTTCTGTAAGGCCGTGGTATCACTCCGGTCGAGCCGGCCCATTCATGCCGAAGCGTGGCTCTCCCACGGTGAGAGAGACATTCATCAGTTCCGTAACGAACAATAAAAAAATACCATTCATATAGGGATGACACGACTCTATCGATCTCTTACAATTTATGTGGGTAATGTTCATTATATATGCCACTTTAACATAATAACAACACAATACACGAGAACCTAAGACACAGTTCGGCACAATGAATATTAAATATGTACTTCATTAGATGTAATTCATCTATCTATATATGTATATATATATATAAAAGAGTAAAGTTGCCAAAACCGCTGAAGCTAGAATCCTGAAATGTTGCATGTAGGTTCTTTATATAACGTAAGTGAGCACTAAGAAAGGAATTTTTGAAATTACACCCCTAAGGGGGTAAATCAGGGGATGAAAGTCTGCGTGACCGAAGCCGCGTGCAAAAGCTAGTTATATATATGTAGTTACGCAAATGCCTACTTAAACAAAGCGTTTCAAATTAAATATTCCTACTCCTAATAATTTCTTACTTCCAATGTTCGGAATACGCAGGGAAAGAAAACATAGGAAGCGAAAAGTTATATTCACACAAAAAAAATATATAATTAACACCTTTGTTCAGTTCAGTAGAAAATCAGCCTCTGGTATTACAATTAAAGTTACTGTAAGCTAAAAATCATCTACCCTTACATTATACATAGCAAAAGTACCCCTTTAGTTAAGTTACCCCTTGGTTTATGTAAAACAAAGAACTAGACATGAATAGATTAGATTTTTTCGCTCGCTTTCCTCTGGACCCCTGGGTACACCTCTGGTGGCACAATGGAAAAATAAATTTAACCACTGTACCCCTAGTCGTTTGTATAGACACTGCAAGTATGTTCCGATTAAATGCTTGCACAAAAATATTGTAATTTAGTAGATACCAATGCCGTAGGTGCATAACTTGATTTTTTTAAATTCGACTCCTTGATTTTTTTTAATGCTCAGCAAGCCTGTTTGTTGCGAATAAAATAATGCATTCCGTGTTTAACTAGAGTTCCCTATACGTTAAAGAAGGGATCTTAAACCCTTAAAGCTTTTATGCTTCAGATTATATAAGTTAGAGACTAAGTGACTGTTGCCAACTTTAAAACTAGTTTTCCCTACATAATTCTTTAGTAAGAAAATAAAATATACTAACAACATCTGTAGTGCGGGGACGGAGAGCGTAGTTTGTTAATCCTTTTTTATTATAATTGGAAAGAAAGGAAATTAAAAAAAGAGGAAAATAAGATATCTAATATTCTTTACTTGGCATTTTTTTTAATAATGTCATTGTCAAAAAAAAAATTGAAACCACTTATAAAACTTGATAAAGAAATTCATATCATTGAGCATTTTTAATAAAAGCTGTCCCAAACACTATTTGCTTTAAACCAACATCATTTACTACTTTAATAACCACATAATCGAATTCATAATACATTATTAATACATTAACTGCCTCGTTGGTCTCGCGGTTGGCGTGTACGACTGCTGATCATGAGGTCTCGGGTTCGATTCCTGGGTCGGACCAAATGTTTGTATGATCTACAAATATTTGTTTCGGAGTTTGGGTGTTTTCTATGTATAATATGTATGTATTTACAAAAAAAAAGTATATATGTATTTTTATCAGTTGTCTAGTACCCATAACACAAGCTCTGCTTAGCTTGGGACTAGATGGCGTTGTGTGTTAAAATGTCCGAAATATTTATTTATTTTATTTAAATATTTATTTATTTATTATATTGTATCAGTAACACATTAATATCGTTGAATATGTAAAACTTAAAGGTTTAGCACTTAAATTATAATCATTTGATAGAAATAAGTTAATTTAAACACTTAAAAACTATCATTTGCCAAAAATAGAATGGTAGGTATAACTCTTTAAGAACATAACCAATACCCACGCTACTGCCTTATACATATTAAATTGAAGGATGTAATCAATAATGGTTTTACAAAAATATCTTAGACCTACATAACATCTATTAAATCTATACAAACATGTAAATAAGATTGAAGGGCCTGTTTCTAATTTCAAACTGACAGCTTTTCACTAAATGCATGTGGAAGTTTGTACGGTGCTTACATAAGAAAACTTTTTAAAGCTATTGCATAGCTTTTATCGCAAACTTTGAGCGCGGCGACCGAATCAAGAAATTCCGTAACGAAAATAAAACCTGACACCCGAAGCTCGCACGGATCGAGACGAGCTGCTCTGAAATCTGTCTGTCTCTATCACAGACAGACAAAACGTGTATGTCCGGCTTAAGCAGCTGTTTGTGAGAAAGTATATAGGTGTATAGGTATCTATCATAACTTTATAATGCCACACTCACCGCATGTGCGCCCCATGTTCAAAGAAAAAAAAAACTGCATAAATAAAAACCGGTCAGCGCCGTCTGTTGAGCTGTTTTGGAACTACGTGGTACACTAACGCCCTCTATTATTTAAATACTTTTTGAACAATATTAAATGAGAAACTTGCAAAATAAAAAAAATAACTATATTTGCATATTTTGATGAAAAATGCTATGCAATAGCCTTACCGCGGCAGTCCCCGAGTGCCACACGTCTTTTTTTTTTTAATTTTTGTCTGTCGGTTGTTCTGGCTAATATCTAGAACGGCTGACCCCGCGCTATTACCTGAGATTGTTGTTGTAAAGATACAACAACAACCACGGATAGCTTTTTCTGCTTGGCTACAGTAAAGATTATTTTTCATTTCTTTGGGAATATTCTTTTTTTTTCTGGTAAACATTGTTCTTTTTTTTAATTTGCTGATGGGATAAACGCCATCATCAAAGTTCATATAATATTAAACATAAGAGTGATCATTTACATTGATGTTGCGGATAGTAAATAAAGGTTTACTACATGTATCTGCTTTGACTTATATTTATAAGGCGATGAATTGTTTTAAGTAATCTAGAATAATTTGCCGTTGTAGTAATACCGGAAGATATCGCCGCCACCGTTTAGTATAAAGAGGTGTATAATCCTTGCATAATATTATATAGAGGTTAAAGTTTGTGAGTTTGTAGGGGGTAATCTCTGGATCTACTGAACTGAATATGAAAATTATTTTACCAATAGTAAGCTACATTATTTGTGAGGGTCATAGGCTATTTAATAACCCGAAAAAGTTTTGAAGTTCGTCATATTACAAGCTTTTTATTAACTTGCAATGTATATATGTATGTATGCTTGTATGTTCGGGTGGAATCTTGCAACTCAATTTTGAAGCAGATATCTTCAACCGATTTTGCTGAAATTTTGCAAGCATATGTATACAGCGTGACAATACAATATTATAATGACATGGAGTTGATCTGATGCTGGAGCTGAAAGGTGGCCATAGGAACTCTGTAAAGAAACGTCGCAACATCATCGAGTTTGAACTCGTTTGATGCTTCTCGAGGCATTCTAGTAAAAGCTTGTTTTTAAAAAGATTTTAATTTAATTTATTTAAAGTTAGAAACAAAAATATAAAATAAAAAGTATTGCGCGATCGAAGCTGCAAGCGGTTGCTAACATCTTATAATTTTCTATATAGCTACATTGAAACAGAAGTCTAAAAGAATAGTAGTCACCTTGAACGGCAATAAATATATATTGTCTCACAACATACCTAATTTCTTACAATATGCCGAGCCTGCTCAAGATTTATCGCAGGTTTTAAATAAATAATGCAACTTGTGAAGTCCTTTACATTTAAAAGGCGTTCATTATACTGCTACACATCGCCATTATCTGCCATTGCCTTGATCTGCAGACAGAACAACTTAATCATGATTAACCATGAATAAAATTATGTATAATTACTGCTTTGAATCCGCCAACAATGTCAATAACATCTTACACATAGACTATTATGGTATGTTTTAATCTTTCTTTGAACCAGAGTCGAAGGTAGTATAGTATGTGTATAACACGATTTTCGAATTAACAAGATCACGGTATGGTATCATATATCTGTGAACTGCTTGATCTTTTGACCTTGTAGCCACAATGGTTTCGATCATTGCACGTGGTTATCTACTTATTAATACGATTTCGGATCGCGACGGCTCAGATACACAACCTCGACTGCTTTTTAAAACTCATATAACTTTCCCTTCCGCATATTTTTATAAGGACTTTCTTTAGTCTAGTTTACATTTCAAAAATAAAACAGCAAAAATGAGAATGACAAGTAACACAGTTCGTAGCGTTATCGGTTTTCCTTTTATCTCCCTAACGAACTACGTTGTTTTCGACATTTTATAGAACCCTCAACATTCCTTATTGAAGAGGTATCTAATAATATAATAAACTGAAAAGTAGGTTTCATTCGCAAAAGAAAAAAGCGGCCAAGTGCGAGTTGGACTCGCCCATGAAGGGTTCCGCAGCAGCAAGTAACATAATATAATTTTATTTCTATATTTGTGTTGATTGAATGAAAGGTAAGTTGCAGTTAACGATTTATGACGTATCACGTTCAAACCAATTTTCGTTGGAAGTTTGCATGGTAATGTACATCATATATTTTTTTTAGATTTATCATTCTCTTATTTTAAAAGTTAAAGGGGGGGGGACACACATTTTACCACTTTGGAAGTGTCTCTCGCGCAAACTATTCAGTTTAGAAAAAAATTATATTAAAAACTTCAATATCATTTTCGAAGGTCTATCCATAGATAGTATATCCACGTATGGGTTTGATGAAAAAAAAAATTTGAGTTTCAGTTCTAAGTATGGGGACCCCCAAAATTTATTGTTTTTTTCTATTTTTGTGTTAAAATCTTAATGCGGTTTACAGAATACATCTACTTACCAAATTTCAACATTATAGGTCTTATAGTTTCGGAAAAAAGTGGCTGTGACATACGGACGGACAGACAGACGGACGGACAGACAGACATGACGAATCTATAAGAGTTCCGATTTTTGCCTTTGGCACGGAACCCTAAAAATGAAAGTTGTCATCCTTACACGCCCAAAAACCAGCCAACTGCAACCAAACAAGCTTCAGTTCCAAAGAACTGCTGTACAACGAATGAATAAAATACATGCATTAAACAGATATTTGTGATAACTGATGAGACTATACTTATTATTAAGCTCACGGAATTATCTCTATTATTAACTTGGCCTATAGTAAGTAGTACTCATCTTATCAATGCTCTCTGAAAACAAATCAATGTAAATTTCTCACTCACACAAAATTTCTGCGGAATCCGTTAGCTTAGACTTAAAGCTTAATGTGGAAAATAACATAGCTCAGCAATAACATGAAAGTGAATGTATGTACTTTCACAGCCGTTTTCACTGGTAACATTTCCCTTGGTTATGTCCTATGACAATAGAACAAAGCCTATGGGTCATTCGCGTGAAATGAACATCGGGTGGATAAATTCAACATCATTGTTTGTGTTCTGAGATATACCAAAGACGCTACTAATCACGAGTATGCGAAATATCGAATGCTTTTAGGAGAAATTACTAACTTAGTCTACATCAAAGTGTTTACCTTAAAAAATACTAACTTTGAAAAAGCCGTACATATTATGTTCTTACGTATGCAATTAGAGATGGTTAATATTTCAAAATGTAGCAAAAGAAGGCCTTAGGTGTATTGTTTTTATTACTATGTTTACTAATATACATGTACGCTTACTAAACTACACGTATATTTTTTTCAGGTCATCTCGCAATTGGACCAGCTTTAGTATATAATCTTCACTGCCAACGATTCCGCCCTACAGCGTGCTTGATGCCGCCATGCTAGACAAGATTTACAATTTTTTTACCAACGAAACTCAAGCACACAGACATTTCGAGAGGTTCTGGCGTACGTGACGTCGACGGGAGTGCGAAAGCGACATGAGCCAGTCGCAGGATGAGGCCCGGGCGGCCAGGATACAGAAGTACAAGGAGGAGAGGAGAAAACAGTTAACAGCTAGAACTGCGACGTTATTCTCTGCTAATGTCACTGAGAGGTTAGTTGAACTATAGTTAATTTATCGTATACTTATCTAGTTACTTTAATTGTATCTGTGTTTACTGTGTTATATACTGTGCTACAGATTGCGTATATTTATGTATATAATATATGCTCGTTAAAATTTCAGGCGACCGAAACGAACAACTTCGCAGACGCCTTCAGAAGATGTTGCCGCTAATGTCAAGTCTTCCTCTGAACTTAATCTTAACACAGTTACGACATCAGTGCCTATTAGAACAACTCGTACATCGCGCTTAAGAGCTGCTGCTGCAACGCATTCCGATACATCGCCGTCTCCAAGAAAATCCAATAGAAGTTCTTCAGTCCAATCTTTACTTGGAGATATAAAAATAAAATCTCCTAAAAAGTCTAAGATACTAGATAGAGATAAAACGAGACCTAGTAGGAGACAGAGCAATGAAAAAGAAAATTATAAGAGTGTGAGTGCAACGCGCTTTGATAAAGATATTGGTGCTATTAAGACGAAATCGAAACATTCCAATAACATAACTATTTTAGAAAAAGACAAAACTAATTTTATAATGACTAGTCCTAATGGAAAGAATATTGACGAAAAGAGCGTTTTGAAAATAGATGAGAAGAAAAATACGAATTCTATTAAGGAAGAGAATTTAACGAATGGCAAGAGAAACGAAGTAAATAATCATAAACCTTTACGAATGAATAGTGAAGAATTTTTTAACGAAATTGCAAACGAAAAAGATAAATCGAATAGTTTAGAAAAAGAAAGGATTGAGGATTTGTTTAATAATCTTATTGTTGATGATGTTGTGAACCAGAATGGTGTTGAAATATTGATAAATGACGAGGTTATGGCTGATGATGGGCTCAAATATAGTCACAATAGTTATATTCCTGCCGCTAAAAAAGCAATAGATATTAAAGTTGATAAAGTTAAAGTAGAAGATAGTGTAGTGCCAAAAGTGAAAGAGGATGTAGGAGGTTTGCTAGGTGCTGTGTGTGTGCGTAAAGTGGAAAGGTTTAGTGAATTGCTCAGCAACTTGTGTTCTCCGTGTGAAGCAGACATCTTGTTTGAGGACATCTTGGTTGAAAATGGATTTGATGGTGATAGTAACTTGGTAAGTTAACTATCATTGATTAATTTAATTAGTTATTGTTTTAGATGAGAGTAATCGTCTTAGCGGCAGTGATGCTAAGTTCGGTTTTGCGTCACTAAACTAAAATTTCTATTATTTTAGTAAAACGATTTCCAAAATGCTATATATGTGTGTTAATACATACGAAATTTTAGTGGGACTTACCTAATTTAAACCAATAATCGCCGTTTAGGAACGTCCTGTGATAGAATAAAACTTACTTTTAAGTGATTTTTATGTGTGTTAATAGAATTAGACTATAAATTGTAGTAATTTGTTCATTATTTCTATTTTCACTCCGAATGGTTTTTATCAGTGTGCTATGTGACTATATATAATACGTTGTTATAATACCTGTGTTACTAATGTTTCCATTGTTCTGTAATAGTACAATTGTTTTCTTTGCGGTGTAATATTAGTCATTTCACAGTTATTATTGCTCGTTTTCATAATAATGAGAGTAGTTACTCAATGTCAGCGTATTAAGTACGGTGTCTACATGTGTGAATACTTAAATGACGCCTTTTGAAGCCATTGTGTGTGTAATGATTAAACTGTTAAGTGTTAGTAATTGATTAACAACTGTCTGTCTGCATACGGAATTCGTAAAGATATTAAAAATATTAAAATCATAATCATAAATTGTTTAAAATCATTTTAAAAGCTTTAATCAATTTTTAAGGCGATAATAATTTCAGCAATTAATGTATGTGGCATTGGCAACTGTAACTCTTTCATAATTAGGTATCTAAACGATTATATATCTTGCACTTATTCATTTTTAACTCTGGGTTAAATTTAAAAAGTAATACTACAGCTAGTAATAAAAGTAATAAAATTAATAAAAATAAAAGTATACATTGTCTATAAATTATTACTTTCTTCAGTTGAAAGATTTCTCAGAATACTGAGGTTTGAAGTTAGTTGATTTTTTAGTATAATTATTATTATTGTATTGTTTATAAACCCCTTACCCTTTTTTTTACATCTGTGCCCATAACACTTAGTTCCAGTTTGCACAATACTGCTCTTTTGGATCTTCTATAGCAGAGGCTGTAAAAATCTGTAAAGTATTGTCGGTGTGCCTAAGTGTTTTTAAGTCTTAAACAATGTCGGAGGCATTTCATCATAAAATTACGAAAAAAATGGTTCTTATTACAAAATATAAGCTTATTATTTCAAAAAAAGGTAAATAGCACAAGAAAATGAGGTTTCTTTTTTATTTAAGACTAGTTGTTGACCGCGGCTCCGCCTGCGTATATGTCGGTTATCGCTGCAAATAGTAGCATATGTGTTATTCTGATGTATAAGCTATATTACTATAAAGTTTCATTCAAATCCGTTCAGTAGTTTTTGCGTGAAAGAGTAACAAACATCCATCCATCCATACTTACAGCCTTTCGCGTATATAATATTAGTAGATAGATTGCTAAATGATAGAAAACTTATCGATGATTCATATAATCTCTTTCAAAGCCGAATTGCGTTGCAATTCTAGAACTGCCTTGAAAACTTGTTTCTAGTCCTAATTTATTATACTTAGTAGCTACTTTCTCCATAAACAAGTTTATCTCTACCATTAATTACTTATCGTCTTCGACTTATGTCTTAAGCTACATTTAAACGTTTAATCCTTTGTGGTGTTTATCTTGGGAATAGATATTTAAAGTTTGATTGATTGAAGTATTTCTTATTGACTTTTGAATGGTACATTTTTTTTTAAAAAGACTACTCCCGCATTAGGAATAAACATCCTGTGTCCTGTGTGTTACAGACATACATGAAACGGACACAATTAACACCCAAGCTCAGAACAACAATTTGTGAATCACACAAAGTGTTGTCCCGTGTAGGATTTGAACCCACAACACTTGGCGAATTGGCAGCGGCGTGGCGACCGCCTAAACCACTTTTTTTTCTTTTTTTTTAACGTGTGGAAATCCCCTCGGACCGTCACCCCACCGGAGCTTGCGGCGGGGCAGTGTGTCGGCCTCGAACCGACTAAAACCACACGGTGTGCCACTCTGCGCTTGTGAAGGGAGGAATCCGGGAACTGCAGTTATTAACACGTCCGGACCCCTCCCAGCGCTTGCCCGCACAGTAGCGGGCACCGTCAGCTATTAAAATCTCAATTTAGGCGACGTACGGCACATGCGTAACGTCGCCTCCTCGCGGACGGCCACTAGAGCGGATGGAAGGGAAAGCCCGTCCCGACCATCCGCGGCCACACTCAGGGCGGCATGAGGCGCTGATAGGCACGCCTCCGCCGCCCGGTTCGCCGGCGGCGGATTGGGTCCGAGTGGATATCATCCCCCGGGCCTTCTCCGCCACCTCCTTATGCGAGATTAAATCTTCGCAGAAGGTTGCGACCGCGGTAAAACAGCTGTCGCTACCGGCCATGGAGCGTATGACGGCCGGTAGCGAGAGATCTCCTCCGATGACTGCAGTGAGGGCCCGACGCTGCGACGCCCATGCGGGGCAGATCGCCAGCGTATGCTGGGCTGAGTCCTCACTGCAGTCGCTGTGGTGGCAGGCGGGACTCAATTCCCTCCTAGCGACCGTGTGCAGGTACTTCCCGAAGCAACCGTGCCCGGAAAGGACCTGCGTCAGTCTGAAGGAAAGGGTCCCGTGCTGCCGCCCTGCCCACTCGAGGATGACCGGCTGGAGAGCCTCCACGGCGGCAACGCCAGCGCGTGGAGTCTCCAGCCGGTATTCGCGTACCTCTTCGGGCGGAGGGCGATAGCCATACTCCGCCCGGTATCCAGCCACCCGTCGATAAACTTCGGCGAGCACTTCCGCCTCCAAATCCCACGGGGGTGTTCCGGCCAGGGCGCACGCCGCCTCGGTCGACACCGTCCCGCCTAAACCACTAGGCCAACCGTGCAGTAACTTGGACATGTAACTTGGAAGACGATTTACGAGTGTTTTGGCAGTAGCTATATTATTCAAGGAATCCATGATCACTACGTAAGCTTCTAGTCGGAGACTAGTCTAAGAACGCACTTGACGTGTATTAAAATGACAGCATTTGTGCTGTCGTGTTTCGTTGAGAAGTGCGAGACCGGACGCCCAATGACGCAGAATCATCTCAATAGGCCGCCGTAGTATGGGACACCATGCTGCATTATCTGCGTTGCAATGAGTATGGTTGCCAGCACTCTTGGATTCTACTCATGATTTCCAACAGTCAGAGTAGTCTCTTTGGCAAGCTCGTACATTTATTTTTATAAAATTATTATTAATTATCATCATCGACGGTCTAAAACAATCCAATGCTGGACATAGCCTCTCCTCAGAAACGAGATTTTGGCCCACTATGCCGGTCAGTGTGGTATTGACAGTATGGGTTGGTATAGGATTTGTGTCAAGTTTACTTTGCTTTTTTGCAGTGCTTTGTCTTTCATAGTTTGATCCCTTAATCGGCACGCCGTGACACGCAGCTTAAATCCGTCATCCGTTGATAGCAAAAGTTGGGGAAGGTTACAAGGATAAAAAAAACATATATCTCAAATACCGCATCCCTACAAACGTAGTATAGTATGCCTACAGGCCTGGTGGAGTAAAAACTTGCTCAAGATGGCTGGCAGGAGCTGGATGCGAGTAACTCAAAGTCGATCAGAATGGCTTGCAATTTGAGAGGCCTATTTCCAGCGTTGGAGTGCTATAGGCTGATGGTAATGATGGTACATCTCAAATAGATAAAAATGAACTATGGACCCGAGTTACTCACGGCGTCGTGTTATCATTATAATAATAATGTCAAGATCATTCATTGAAAACTTTGAATATTCCTTAGACAAAGACATGTTTACATATATTATATATTGCACGTGTCATCCATTTCTGAGTTAATCAAAGGATTGATTCATCAAATGTTATGATTGACTAGCGAATGAGGAGGAAGTTATTTAACTAATGTAAGTAGATAAATAGTACAGTTTTATAAGTCATACATCTAAGTAATGCATGTAACCATGTTTGTCTTATTCTTAGATTATGTTATGTATTTTTTGAGCTGGAAGGGAAAAAAGCTTTAAAAAACTGCATCAAACGATTGCGATAGATTTTACTTACTAAACAAATGAGCATTCATTTCACTTAGTTTACATGACATTTAGTATGCAGGGGGTTTCGGGGGGATCAATCGATCTAGCTAAGATTAATTTTTAGGAAATTTACAAAATAAAAACCGACCATAGCTGGACCATCCAAGTTTAAAAAAGGTAGGTTTTTCTAAACGCGTAATTTTGTACCCATTACGTTGTATACATAAACGAGCACGCTTTGAAATATACGCTACAGCCTACATATAAATATTATCTGAAATAGCTATCATATAAAAGAAAAGCAGTCACTTTACTCATTCCTAACTTTGAAGGTTTTATGGATATCCACTTATAGTGGTAGCACACTATAAGTGGGTATCCATAAAACCTTCAAAGTTATACCACGATTATTTCTGCGATAATGGAACGTGTCAATCTTTTTAATTCGTTGGAATCCTTTTCCTTTCATCCAAGGTTATGTTGGGCCTTCTAAATGCTTTATATACTTAAAGCTCTCTTTGAAGTCGTTTGCTGTATTGAGAAATTTTATTTAGTTTTATTTTTCTTTTAGCCGGAAGTCAACAATGTTGGTAAACAGTAACAGGATAGAAACTAAGTTACCAACCTTTTTGTTATCAAAAATATATTTTGTATACTCGACTGGAGAGAAGTTATATTTGTAATTTTATTATGATATTTGTTATAAAAATTAACACATTATATATAATATACACATTTGGTCATAACGCCATGCGCCAGCACATTTTATTCTTCACATGAAAACATTATAGCGTATTGTTGGTTTCTGTCACGTATAAAGTGAAGTGCGTCACGTGAAGCAAAGGATGCTTCAAGAGTAGGTGTTTAAGAAGCTTTACTCTATAATAACCGCTTTTCGTTGGAACTGCAGATAGCTAAGTAAACCAAGTGAATTTTGTTTTTGGAACGAAGTTCCTTATGGGGCGTTGCGGAGGGGTACCCTAGCCGGCAAAAAACATCCAGAACGTAAGATTGACGCCTCGGTGTCAAAATGGTAGCGTATGAGAATGATGTGATTGAGGTCTCGGGTTCGAATCCCGGGTAGGATCAAATATATTTTTTGATCTGCAAATATTTGTTTTTAGGAGTTTGGATTTTTTCTGCGTATAATATGTATGTATTTAAAAAAAATGAAAGAAATATTTATTTATTTATTTAGTGAACGAAAAATTTAGTATGACGTAGTAATCTGTAAATTGTATGTAACAAGTATGGAGTAACCCTAGACAGAACTTGTTTCAGTAGAGATTACTCGGTGGCAGCACAAGTGAAAAGTTCAGTTTTATTTTTTATTTTTATCTATAAAAAATCATAATAAAAAATGTATACCCAAATAGTTATTTTCTTTATACCTCACAAAGAACTTTTATAATATATTTTTACCCGACTACGGCAAAGCCAAAGGAGGGTTATGATTTTGACAGGCTATGTATGTATGTTCATTTGTTCCCTCATAGCGCCTTAACTACTTATTAGAACTGGGCAAATGAGGTATCGTTAGAAGCGTCTTGATCGTCTGCTGGTTATAGGCTATATGACGTGTCGCTGAATCAAATGTGGCGCCCTCTAGCTGACATAAAGTAATGAATAAAAGAATAAATTTGAGATAAATATGCCGTGTTTGGTATCACTGGAAAGGGCGTTACTTGTACATTTCAAATATATATATTAATAACGGCACCAAAACATTTTAAATAAAAAAACTAAAAACTAAAACCCAACTACGACAAAAAACGTAGTCAAACGTTGTTAAAGTGTTATGATGCGTTTCTATGTAACGTGTGACTACGGCTTTCCAAACTTGTTTCATACTTTTTCAGCATCGTTTTTTGTGTAGTTGGGTTTTAGTTTTTACTTTTTCTTTAAATCATTTTAAATAAAATAAAGGTGTTAAGACAATTTTGTGATTTGTAAAGAGCGTGAACGAAAAATTTAGTATAGCGCCATCTGTAATTATTTATTTATTTCGTGAACGAAAAATTTAATATAGCGCCAGCTGTATTTTTGATAATTAACTTCTTTCCTATCTAGTATCTAGTGTCCCACGACACCACACAACTTATTTTTAAAATAAATATTTCGGACGTTTCACACACAACGCCATCTAGCTTCAAACTAAGCTGAGCTTGTATTATATAGCTAGATTGACAGATAGAGTACTGATATATATTTTTTGGAAAAACATACATATTATTCGACTGTAAATCGGGACTTAATCGCGATAATATCTACAAGGTACAATACCTTTTATGGTTTCTGTTTACGTACCGTACGTTTCGATCGAATTGCACCGATCGTGATCACGGCTAGACTGGTGAGAGCTTAGCGACGCCTTAGATATTATATATAGTAAACACCTAAACAAATTTTTGCAGATTACACAAACTTTTGGCGCAACCCGGGAATCGAACGCGAGACCTAAATCACAGCAGTCGCATTCGCTACCACTGTGTCACCGAGGCACTCAATTCAACTTCAACTGTCTTAAGTTGTATAAATAAGATATGTTTGCATTAGCTTACAAACATCGTTACATGCTTGTAAAATAGTTACACAGTATTACCAATTGTTAACTTCTTACCTCAGTTGAAATAATCACACATTTTAACGAAAAAAAACCGACTTCAATCTGGACCAAATTTAAATGGAACCATTCGTGAAGCACCAGCTGTCAAATCAAAAAAGAATCATCAAAATCGGTTCACCCAGTCGAAAGTTATGAGGTAACAAACATAAAAAAAAAATACACTCGAATTGAGAACCTCTTCCTTTTTTTGGAAAAATTATACCTTTATTAACGTGAAAGAATTTTCATAATTGCATCAGTAGTATGTACCGGATTTTATTTTGAATATAAACTCATAAACTGTAACTCTTTATAATAATACTAGCTGTGCCCGCTACTTCGTACACGTGACATTTGAATTTTTTTTCACCTGGACTACGACAAAAATTTCAAAACTAAAATCAGCTTAATCGGCCCAGCCGTTCTCGAGTTTTAGCGGGACAAACGCACAGCAATTGATTTTTATGTATAAGATACGATAAGATTAGTATAATTATCTATATATCAATACGTGAAGCCAAAACCTTTGTACCCTTTTTTAAGAATATTATGCGAACGGACGAGTATGAAATTTGGCACGGTTAAAATTTATATGGAGGAGTACAGAAAGTTAAAAAAAAGGTTGGTGAATTTCTACCACTGGACGATCACTAGTTTATTTAAACTTTATATCATGAACTTATTATAACGATTTATATGCAAGTCCTTTCTTCATCAGTAGAGAGATCGAAAAATCATTAATCATTTTGAATTCGGTGATTGACATCAAAATAAATTATGCGTCGAACTGTAAGCGACAGCTGTTTTGCCAATAAATATTACTCGATATATTTTTTCAATGCCGTATCATTCTATCAAAATAATTTAGCATAGCATATGTCGTCAATATCTTCATATCGAGATCCCATTTTCAATTTCATCAGAAACCCAATTTCTCTCCCGACGCTGTCTGATACCAAAGAAGTCAAGTTACATTTTGTTTCAATATTATTATTTATTCGTAACATTGTTTGAACATACACATGAATGTGATCATCGAAAATCGAACGGTATTCTCTAGATCTAAACCTTAAGAATCATAACCAAGTAATAGTTAAAAACATAATTAAAAAAATAATCACAAGTAAAATGACACCGTCTTCCACTTTATAAGAAAGTTTTCCTTTAATTACTTGAAGCAGCTATTTGTCTCATTTATGTAAATACTAGCTACCCGGCTCGGCTTCACACGGAAATCTTTGTTACCCAATTTTCTCTACTATGCATGTATCATAAAGCTTTCCCTAGAAACACTCTATGTATTAGAGAAAACAGCATTAAAATCTGTTTTTTTATTTTGGAAGATCAAAATAGCATACAAAAACAAAAAGCAGTTTCGGTTTATACTATGTAAAGATACAGATTTATTATTAAGATTTATTGCAATGTAGCTTTTATCTAAGTGCGGATCTTGTTCTTAGTTTTAAATTGTTATTAAACTTTGTTGGATACTATGTTTCATCAATAAGTTTTCAATCCACGTGTACGTGTATACTATCCGTATTTTTATGCCTTGGAAAACAATTCTTAAATAGATCACTGACAGAATTTCAATCCATTCGTAGAAAGGCTTCAAAGATTTATCTGCTTCTAAGAGTATTAACGCCTGTGCGAACATTAAGGCCTCGGTCTCCTATTAAATGCTATATGCGGCGTCCGACTTCAGCATAAACGTTCCGATCGACGTCTGAACGTCAAGCACAGCATCAGCGGTCAAAATAATCTCATACGCGAACGACGACGTCCCGTTCACAAATTACAATAGTCGTCGACAAACAGTGCTCCCTTGTAGTCGTGTGATATAAATTCGACTCTTTTGGCGGCATCTTATTTTTATTGTATAATGCACTAAAACATTGGACTGTTTCAATCAATAATTCATCTTTTTCTTTATTAAATTTCAACATTTTGTATTGACGCCAAATACGACGTTTACGCTGCAATGGTTCGAAATAACTAGAGACGCGGCGTAAAGCATTGAACGTCGCGTAGCAGCGTCTACACGCCAACGTCAGCGTGTTAAAGAGACAACAACAGTATATTTCTATAGTAAACATTGTGACGCGGCGTGCGACGTGACGCTGTACGCAACCGATGGCGTTTATAGGAGACCACAGCCTTATAGTGACCATTGTCTATGTTTATGATTGACTGTACGAGTCAGTTATATGTGTAGTTTATGGCTGGTTTCAGAAATATTAAAGTGTCGCTTCACGTATTAATAAGACTATCCACACATGTCACTTCAAGTAGGAACATACTGCTATATTCCTAAGTCTCACACTTCCAATTGTTTATCGACATCGGCAAACATTATTCGGTCTTAAAGCTCCAACATAATAATAATCCCTCTCTATCCCAGTAAATAACATAGTCTCGAACAGGCTTACACAGTTATTGGGTCAAGTGGCCGTGACTGCATCGCATATGGCTATGTCGTGAAATTGCATGTAAATGGTCGAAGCATCAATTTAGCTCCATGTATGACCGACGAGGCCTACATAATAAACTTGAAGAGCGACAACCGGTACGTTTACGGGTTATTATTAGATATAGTGTATTATTAGATTAGATACGTGGGCTTTTGATTGCTTTGAAAGTTTTATAAAATAAAAATATAATAATATAGGTAAGTATATTATTTTAATTAAACCTGTGTGGAAATTGAATTTATAGCTCGCTTTTGGATTACGGTTAAAAGCATGTTTTATGGATGGAAAATAAATAACCTTTCACGTAAGGCGTAAGGCTTGACTATATTATTTTGCTACGTCCGTAGGAAAGCCTATAAAATGTTTAAAAAGTGGTCGCTGAAGTTATAAGTTGGTGAAAATTATAATAATAAAAGACGGTGGCATGCGTATTCCATACTTCTTGTATTTGTTAGATCCATTGCTTAGGGCAAATATTTTTGAAGGATATACACGTTAGGGTATACCTGACAGGTTTGCCTATACAGTTGAAGTTTACAGGTAAATCGGAGCGTGTATGTTGCACAACTATGTAGGTAGGGCTCTACTCAGCTCAAGCTTACCATGTCATGTAACATAGTCCTTATCCTTCCCCCATCCCAAGAAACCCATAGACACACCAATGACACTGACGTTACAGTCGTCTCTAGGCCACGGTAATAGTCATGAGGGCTGTTTCCGTGTTTGACATCTCTTTAAAAGTAGTTTCCCCTTAAAAGTAAAACCAAAAATGGATAATAAATATACATGTTGTAATAACATTGTTTTAAAAACGTAACCACCTTGAGTACGGCATACATACAGATTGTAAATAATACCATGGAATAAATATTATCTCTTCTTTTACGTCTTGTAATTTCATTAAATGACCTCCCGACGCTACCGAATCTACTGCGACCTTCTGAGGCAACTTTCGTCCAACAAACAATGGACGTGCCATTCGATTTTATAACTCTTATGTTCATATTATAATAAAGTCGTTTTTGGAACGGTGACGGCTTTTATTAAGTGGTAATCTGAAACAGTACCAATTTTGGTAGCGCCTACAGTGTTAATCGATTGTATTGTGATGTGGTCCGGCTGCTGACATGCCGATGACCTCGTCTTCCAATTGCGAGATCGTTCTTATTTGGTTATGATAAAGAATAAAGTTTCTTGACAATATGACTTGTTAAAAAGCTCGTTGCACAACCAGCTTTTGGGTAAAACTGTCATAATATTACATTGTGTCTGTAGTCTTTGCCACCCGTTTTTCATAGACATAACAGTTAACGACTGCACGGTTTGCCTAGTGGTTTAAGCAGTCGCCATGACGCTTTCTACTGCGCCAAGTGTTGTGGGTTCAAATCCCACATGGGACAACACTGTGTGATCCTCAAATTGTTGTTCTGAGGTGTTCTTTGTGTCCGTTTCATGTATGTTTGTAAAGTCCACCCGGCACAGGATGTATATTCCTAATGCGGGAATTGTCTTTAAAATTTAAATAAAAGTTCTTTAAAAATTAATTTTTATTTGTATTGTGGACATTAATGTCCATGTTAGTTGAAGCCCAGTTACAGAAGATGAAACTAAGTTCCCAACCTTGGCCACTATCCCGTAGAGAAATTGGCTCACTACCCAAGATGACTTACTGCTCGACTTATAAATTGTCAATAGTAATTTGTGGGCGTGCTCGATATTAGACTACAGTAAAATATATGACCCTTAGGAATCCCTCTTCATATTACACACGATCGTAGTCTTAATTTACGATACCTACACGTTGTAGAATGATATATAAGGGTCGAGGTACAGCTAATAAGAGCTATCTCTCAAGCAGTTTTGATGTATCTACGACGACAGACCTGTTGGTCTAGTCATCTATCTAGTGGTTAGTGAATGTGACTGCAAATCCGAAGGTTGTTGGTTCGATTCTCTTCCAGAACAAATACTAAGGTAGTTGACTGTATCGTAAATAAATACCGATGTCTCCTTCATAAAAACCATTGTTACAAAACATCTCAGAAAATATAATTATCACAGTTTTTCATTGCTAATACAAATTTTAATGAAATAAAAATTTAAATATATTGCTCAATTGAGTATTCTAAAACAGTGACGTCACAAGTTTGCATTTAGTACATTTTTCATACAAAGTTATCGTTTTGACAAATGATAAAAAGTAACTAATTTGACTAAGGTGTCAACTACCGTATTGTGTGATGAGAAAGTTGATTTTTACTGTGACTGGGTGTAATTTATGGAATAGGGCGCAAACGAGCAGAAGTATCGCCTGATAGTAAGCGATTACCGCCACCCATGGACACCCGCAACACCAGAGGCGTCACAAGTGCATTCACAAGTGCATTGCCGGCCTTTGGGGGATGGGGAGAGGGCTGGGGGCAGGGGTTGGGTATTGGCCTCCGGTATCACTCCCTTAGTGAAACACAGCGCAAGCGCTGCTTCACACCGGTTTTTTTTGAGGCCGTGGTATCACTCAGGTCGAGCCGGCCCATTGCTGAAGCGTGGCTTTCCCACGGTATTATTTTTATTTAGTGTCGATATGTACTTATTTAAGAATATTTATATAAAAATGAATCTCCGAAATGTATGTACGCGCATAACTGCCGACCGGCTGCACCAAATTAAATATATTTTTTTTATGTGTTCGTTATTGTTAGGACAGGGTTTGTGTACAAGTAAAATTAAAAGATAACGGGAAAAGTCTTTTTTTTGTCCGGGACGGGAAGCTGAGACAGATATGTAAATATGGCGGTACGAAGTTCGCCGGGTCAGCTGGTAAAAAGTATATTTACCAGCAGTCTGGTCTACTAGTACAGGCTGTGCCTAGTTTAGTTTGCACTTCTCCTAAGTTCATACTCCTCCGTTCGTATAATTTTTGTAAAAAGGGAAAATAAGTATTTGCTTCACTTATTAATACGGACCTATGGATTACTACCTGAGCTTAGCGATGTAGCCCGCGGTACAATAACAACCGCTGGTAACACCACGAGGCGAAGCTAGACAAAAAATGTTATAGGTAGCTAATGATATAAGTAACTCCTTATATCATCAGCTACCTATACTGAAAGTCCCGTCATAATCGGTTCAGCCATTCGAGAGATTAGCCGGATCAAAGTGAGACAAAAAAAAAGTTTTTTTTGGTGTGGCATTAAATGAAAAGCCGATAATTTTAAATTAGAAACAGACACTTCAATTTAAATTATATTTCTATATAATATATAATAATCTAGACATTAGAACTTACATTAATATTCATTTAGTTTATACATATTTAAAACAGGAGTATTGGTACTTTTATGGAACTAATTGAGGATACGAATTTAAACTAGCTTTCTCAGCTTTCTAATCGTTTATTATAATGAAATTAAAATGAAGGTCAATAGAACGTGGACATCTTTAATTTATTAATTCTTAGCTTCTAAGCTTGAATTAGATTTAAGTGACATCAGAAATAAGATTCATAGTGCTATTAATCATTTAGTCTTTGTATCGAATTAGTAACTCGTGTACTTTTTATACGTTTATGTTCGTGCTAGTATTATTAGCACCAACACCAAGAACTTGCAATGTAATAATAATAATAAATATTTCAGACATCTAACACACAACGCCATCTAGTCCCAAGCTAAGCAGAGCTTGTGTTATGGGTACTAGACAACTGATACAAATACATATATACTTTTTTTTTGTAAATACATACATATTATACATAGAAAACACCCAAACCCCGAAACAAATATTTTTAGATCATACAAACATTTGGTCCGACCCGGGAATCGAACCCAAGACCTCATGATCAGCAGTCGCACACGCCAACCGCGAGAACAACGAGGCAGTCGACGAGTATGACATGTATGCTTGTATGTTCGGGTGGAATCTTCAACCGATTTTGCTGAAATTTTGCAAGCATATGTATACAGCGTGGCAATACAATATTATAATGACATGGAGCTTTTCTGATGCTAGAGCTGAAAGTTGGCCATAGGAACTCTGTAAAGAAACGTCGCAACATCATCGAGTTTGGACTCGTTTGTTTCGTCTCGAGGCATTCCAGTAAAAGCTTATTTTTAAAAAGCTTTTTAATTACACCGTGGGAAAGCCACGCTTCGGCATTAATTGGCCGGCTCGACCGGAGTGATACCACGGCCTCATAGAAAACCAGTTTGAAATAGTGCTTGCGCTGTGTTTCACCGAGTGAGTGAGGATACCGGAGGCCCATACCCCAACCCCTCCCCCTATCTCCCCCCTCATCCCCTAAAGGCCGGCAACGCACTTGTGACGCCTCTGGTGTTGCAGGTGTCCATGGGCGGCGGTAATCGATTACCATAAGGTGAAACGTCCGCTCGTTTGCCCGCCTATTACATTAAAATAATAATACTTAATAATATCTTAAGCTAACTTATTACCGCCACAACGTCGCATGAAAGATTTAACGATTTAATAGCCACCAGTGTTAGCTTTGCATGCATGCAGAATCACCTTCACTTTGCGTTTTAATACCTACAAATGTATGCCTCTGGTTTTTTATAACAACAAAGCCCACACCCCACACCACAGCCCCTCTTATAGGCCTGCCACACGCGCAAGTATCACCACAGTTAAAACTGCGCAGGCGCAGATAAAACTGTCGTTATACATTTGTTTGGCGCGTGATACAGTTTTACCAACCACACGCACGGTGTTCCGTGTACAAGCCGGGCCTGCGCAGGCAAAACTGTACACACATTAATATAGGTACTACCCTCTCGATGCGATGATCTAAAACCGTGTAAAGTTTTTTGAGTTCCCCTGTTAATGCTAAGTTTCTGCTAATTGAAGTACTTTGGTCTATCATAAAATAAAATAAAAACTATTGTTTGTAGTATTCATATCATTCTATGAAGCTGACCTCATTCTTACGTCAATATTGTTTTTTTTTTTTAATGTTAACTATTAAGTCATTATTATTTAAGTTGATGACCTGCGTGTGGGTTGCAAATGTGGTCTTCTGTCCTACATACTGGCGACTTAAATCCATAACTTTTTTTAAAAATACCATGAGAAAGTTTTAAGGTACTACATATATCCGTAAACAAGGTTTTACTACCTAAGTGTTTGAAATTCGAATATAGTGTGGGGATTGTCATTTAAACTATGCGTTTTAATTATATCTACTGTTTTAGTTAAAAGTTTCCTAGTTAGCAAAATGATATTCGGTATGTATAAAGTATTAACAGTACAATTTATATCTATCGACAACACCAATCATAGGTCACAGAACTGATAACCGCTGGAGTAAGCGTGATCCCAGTGAGGTGATGACCCGTGGCGGTTTTCAGGTAATAATAAAAAGTATCAGAAAATGAAACATAATTTCTGTTCGTATGTTTCCTAATACACAAGACTAACGACAGTTAAACAAATTAAAACAATAAATCAAAGCTGTTTATTGTTATTAATTCGTACCTAGGGTATAACTTACGATTTTAATGCTACAAAATTTTGATATATTAAGCGACTTTCGTTGATGACAATTGTCATTACGTCTCCAACCATGCTTGACATTACTTTCTCTGAGTTTATTACTTGTAATAATAGAATTATAATATATAAGTAGGTATATGAGTTCTAGAAAATTAAGAAAAAAACTACGTACTATTTTTTGTAGCTTTTTGCATTTCAAATTTCATACATCTCCGGTCTCATGACGTCATGTCTTTCATAAAAAAGGGGTACAAATATTTTGCTTCTCGCATTTTATAGATGACATTTTCAGGAGTTATGCCAGCAGTATATACCTACATCCATAGAAATTGAATTTATAGTCCTCCAATGTCTATTATTATAAAACTTTTTGTTAGATACTATCACCAAGAAGTGAGTGGTGGTTACGTTATTTATAATGCTTTTCAAAGGACTCAAAAAGCACTGGACTACAGTCCAGTGATCATATATTCTTAGGTACTATATAATCAACATAGTTTTTTTCCCCAACTTAAGAGATTTTTAAATTTAAAAAAAAATTATAAAATAAAATTTATTCCATATTTAATATACAAGATTTGGGTGTTACATAACTTAAGAGAAGACTTAACACAAAGTAAACAAACTGTTTAATTCTTAAATAATTATACAATTAAAACCAAGTTTTAGTTATATCTTACCAAAAAATTACAATTCTTAGACTCATTGTTAACTAAGGTCACTATTTTAATTAGGTTATCTGCTTGCTCTAGGTAAGAGCATTGAGCACAAATAAAGAAACATATAGATTTAATCCCCATTAGCTTCACTATCGTCATCGTCTACAGCATTTACAGGCCAATGCTGGACATTGGCCTCTTCGCAGCAAGGAGGCTTGATAGGCCTAATATACCACGCCGACCAGCCCTCCTAACCAAGTTGCAAGCGTTCTTCTTTCTGCAATCGTTAACGCCTAAATTCATGAATTTTTGGCTAATCTTAGACAAAGTAATCTTATACAAAGTATTAGCCAATGACACACGGGAATTTAGGCGATTACGATTGCAGAAAGAAGAACGCTTGCAACTTGGTTAGGGGGGCTGCTAGTTACTTAGCTTCATTTTCTTTATCCCATGATTATTTACCTATATTATATACGAATACGACAGATTTGGCACAGAGATATGACAGACATGGCAGTCGAATGTATAAATGTATAATGTACTACCGACACGCTACATAACTGATTAATTTCTATACCTATTATGAATGGTACCTACTACCTACCTAATTCTAAGTGAAAGAGGTGCGCGGGCGTCGGCCCTGTCGCGATTTTGCAGTTGCTAACAAACGTCGCGCGTGTTGACGCGCATCGTCGCTTGCGCACAACTATGTTGTAATTCGTTGTTTGTATACTTGTTCAATTTGTGTGCGAATTCATTTTAAGTTTTAGTGTATATTGTGTACTCAATTTAACAGAGGAATTTATGTGTTTGATTATGGAGGGCTGTATTGTTGGATTTTTTTGATGTTGAATATTCTTTTAAAGCGTGTGTGCTTGTCAGTCGTCAAGTGAAATCACTTGATGTGATTTACCGTCTTCTGTTTGCTATTCGATGTTGAACATTAGTTCCTTAAATTTAATTTTATCGTAACTGCTAGGTTTCTATAAAAATGTCTTTATGTTAATTTAAAAAGAAGATTTTCTGCTGTTTGTTACAGTTATTTGTGATATTTGGAAACCTGAAATAGCAGAATGCCAAATGTGTTATTCGCTGAGCCATCCACTTTTCAATTCCTTTCATATTGTTTCTAGTACTTGGTACTTATTCTTTACTTGGTTAAGTTTATGATAAATAATGGTTAAAGTAGTAATAGTGTTATTATCTTCCTGTCCTTTCATTTTTTTTGGGATATTAAAATAAAGTTATTGACTGGTTCTTCTAAGGCCAGCTACCTGTGTGGTCACTGCCGGTGTGCGAATCTAGAATTTCAGCTTGCAGGTACCATTCCCAATAACCAAAATGAATTGCAATAACAATCGACATTCCTTTTCAAATTTCGTTGCTACTGGCCAAAGTATTTTATTATCTCTACCCATCTGTCATTGTCTAATTAGTATTTAAGGTTTATAAAACACAATATATACAATAAATATATGTCCTTAACCTTCCTTCAATTTCACGTTACTCCACATCGTAGATACTAAAACGGCATTGAGTTAACCGATTGCTAAATACGGGTGTCGATGTTGTCGGAAGTTGGAAATAACCTCGTTTCTTGTACGAATAACCCCTTGTATGGTAAATTATATGCGAGACATTTAACTGTGATGTCTTTGTTAATGTTTTCTAAAATATATACGGAAAATTATCTCTGCAAATATTTGAGAATTCGTTGATTTAGTGGGGTATTAAAAGAAACTGATTGCTAAATAAATGCTATATAAAGACAAAATTATACACTTTATGTTAGAATTTCATCTAAGAACAGTATATTAAAAGCTTATTTTATACAGAAATTGATCAAATGGTTTATTTTGTAAAGCGTATCGACATCATTATTCCTCGACATTCGGATAAAAGAAAAGGTTATTATAATCTATACTATTATATAAAGCTGAAGAGTTTGTTTTTTTGTTTGTTGGTTTGAACGCGTAATCTCAGGAACCGCTGGTCCGATTTGAAAAATTCTTTCAGTGTTGGATAGTACATTTATCGAGGAAGGCTATAGGCTATATTTCATCACGCTAAAACCAATAGGAGCGGAGCACTAATGTAGAATGTTTAAAAAACGGGGGATTTTTTTACGCTACGGGCAGTAGGAGACGTAAACGACGTTGCGTGGGTCAGCTAGTATAATAATAAAATATTTTGTTTCACTTTTTCACTTAAGTACTTACTTCATTAATTATATGCTTTTGGAGTAACAAATATACAGACATAGAGAACAATTAGGTACTTAGTTTTAAATCACACAAACTATTTTCGCACGTGGTCGGATCGAACCTTGAAACCTAGCGAAGTTGTTGCTTCCACAACTTAAACCTCTAACATCTGTGTAGTGTCGTAGTGAGTTTATGAGAAAGACTTATGTATAAATTAGATACGTAGGTACAATAGCAAGAGTGACCCAGCTTTTGCACGACGAAGACTGTAAAATTTATTTTGAAATGCTTATTACTTGCTAACGCAGAACGTCAATTCCATTTAAAGTTAAAGCTGAATTCTCTTACAAATATACCTACATGTAAACTTTTGATAAATTAATTTCTACGTAGAGCCGCGGGCAAAATCTAGTTGTCTACATATCTGTGATCAGACATAATGTAGAATATTATTGAGCGATTTCCAATGCTTGTCAAGCGTGAGTTATTACGATCTCGGAGAGAGCCGATGTTACGTCATCATATTTGATGCTTGTTACAGCTAATTGCAATTATTGTTAGAAGTATTATTTTACTAGAATCGTTAGGAACACAAATAGGCATCGTTCATCTGCTAAGCATGAAATTTTGCATACAGAAAAAAAGTACTGTTACTGAGATACGGAAAAGTTGTGTTTGACCACTTTAGTTAAGTCTTTATACACTATTAATACACATCGTTTGATTATGTATACTAAAATCGTGAAATAAACTCTTTACCTATTAAGGTGATGAATACCCAGATGAATTATCATCTAAATCGATTGAGCAGTTTAGCCGCGAAAGCGAACAGACATACAGAAAGAATCACTTTCGTATTTATAATATTACTTACTAACATTTGCCCGCAAATCCGTCCTCGTGTATGTTGGTTATCGCTATAAAGAGTACCCTATGTCCTTCCACAAGAATCTCCATGCTCAATTTCATTGAAATCGGTGCATCTGACTTTCGAATTTATATCAATAGTATCGATAGTAAGGATCTATGATAATATTTTAATAACCAATAATTAAATCTATTGTTATCAATAGTTTTCGCAAAAAGACTAGTTAGACCACTCCAATGACGACCAGACGTACCTAAATCCCTATTATCCGATATTTAGTAGTAAGTTCAGTATGAAAACGAAGTAACTTAGTTATTGTAAAGTTTTTAATCAAACCATTTTAAGGATGAATTATGAGTAAAATATGACATCATTATGGCTTCGCCTTTGATCGTTTTTGTCTCTATTGATTATTTAAAATTTCATGAATAATAAAGCAGTCTGTAGCGTTGCGTAGTACGATGACAAATCAAAACCTTGTTTACCTGACTACGGCGAAGCCAAAAAAGAGGATAATAATATTGGCCGTCTATGTATGTATGTTTGTACGTTCCACCGCACCGTAACGCCCAACCTACTGTAGCGATTTCAATAAATGAGGTGTCAATAGATTCGTAATAATGGCCCGAATGGCATAGGCTATATAAATGTTATCAAAAGTTTTTACGTATTGCGGTTATACATATTTTTGCTCGTTATCTCTATTGACTATTCAAAATTTCTAGGATAATGTAGCAATTCGCAGCGCAGCGTAATACAGTGACAATTCAAGCCTTTTTTGGAATCAAGACCAATAGATATAAAGATAGGTAGTAGAGCCACGCTGATTTCAGCACGAACGGGTCGGCTCGACCGGGGCGGTACTAGCCTCACACAGAAATTCAACGTAAAATGACAGCGTTCGTGCTGTCGTGTTTCGTTGGCGAGTGCGAGACCGGAGGCCCAAATAGTCTAGTCAACAAGTTCCATACTTGTTGACTACACTAAAAGATGCACAAGCATCACTAGGCCGCCATGGTGTGGGTCGCCATACTGCACTGTCTGCATTCGCAATGAGTATGGTGACCACCACTCTTGGATTCTGCTTATGCTTTCCATCAGGCAGAGTAGAGTCATTTTGGCGGGCCAAATTTAGCTTTAAAATTAACAACATCCACTTAAGTTTTAGTCTTATTTGTAATTAGCTGATCCGATCAACTGAACAAGCGAGATATTGATTTTATATTTATACTAGCTGAACCCCGCGGTGTTACGCGCGGTAATTGTCGTACCGCGGGTAACGCCGCGGGAACAAGTTAGTCTAAAAAAATATCCTAAGTTACTCCTTAGATCGTCAGCTATCTGCCAGTGAAAGTCCCTTCAAAATCGGTCAAGCCGTTCCAGAGATTACCCCGAACAAAACAGACAAAAATTAAAAAATGTTATTTTGGTAAGTACATGTATCGTGTATAGGTACATACATGTATGCATTTATTAAAAAGCGGTTATTTCAATATTACAAATAGACACTCCTATTTTATTTATGTCTATAGATTAGACTGTATTCGCGAGGTCTCGGGTTCGATTCTCGGGTCGAACCAAATATTTGTATGATCTGCAAATATTTGTTTCAGAGTTTGGGTATTTTCTATGTAAAATATATATGTATTATCAGTTGCCTAGTACCCTACACAAGCTCTACTTAGCCTGGGACAAGATGGCGTTGTGTGTTAGATGACCGGAATATTTATATTTATATACTAGCTGAACCGGCGAACTTCTTACCGCCATATTTACATATCTGTCTCAGCTTCCCAAAGGCAGTGTACAGTCGCGGACAAAAAAAAGACTTTTACCGTTAATTTTTTTTCTTTCTAACAAAAAAAGAATGAAAGATATCGGACTATGTGTTATTGAATTACAACTAAGTGCCTACATATTTTGACTTTCATCCCCTCTCTAAGAAACCGTGCTGAATTTCGGGATAAAAAGTATCGTAGTATGAACTCAAATCATACCAAGTTTCATTTGAATCCATTCAGTAGTTTCAGCATGACGCGCGGCTAAGATACACACAGACAAAAATGAAAAAAAATACAGTTTTGGCTTCAGTATCGATTATGGAGAGCCCTCCAAAATATCTTGAATGTACAGATTTGGACCTGTTACATTTTTATTATATTATAAGTATAGATTTATTGACCGTGGCGTGGCTATCGAACACAATTTTTTTTTTTATTCGAATTCAGTTGTTGCAAACAAACTCTTCAACTTTATAATATGAGGGCTCAATAAAGATAATTCAACTTTTTAAAAGAAGGCACCGAGTACTTATTATTCAGACTTGCATTGCGTGACTCAAACGAAGGAATAATATTTATTTGCTTCTGACTGATTGTTTCGGTTGTAAATAAAGTGCCTGTTTTATATTTGTCATTTCTCATTAATATCATAATTACGCTTCTATTAACTACTAAACAGTAGGTATCTTAGAGTTGTTTTTTTTTATATATTTAAAAATACAAAGGCCCAGTTTCAAATTTTGCTGATAAAGCCCTTCATAGACTATTCTGAACTTATCTGCTAAATAACTAGTATGTAAACTCCTATTAAACGATCAAGGTGATCGTTAAACTATACTTTTATCGTAAACTTCTATCCATAACAACTTCTATGTATGTTTTTTTTCGTCATTAAGAGCGCGGCAAACGACGCTCGCAACTGCAAGTTGAAATTTGTTCGGAATATTGCTGTATATAATACTTATATAATAAAATAAAATATATATCTAATATCTCGTCACTGTATCTCGGTAAGCCATACCCTGCGTAGTATATTGACATCTGTTTGCTGCGATAGCACTACTAACTATTTGGTTTTTATAATAAATATGGATGTGTTGTAGACTACCAAAAATCATCAAAGAAAATTCAATGTTTTTTCATTTTCTTTTCGATAATTAGTAATTTGATAATACAAGCTATGCTTTTTTATAATAAATATTATACGTATTGCTGTTTATAATATAGAAAAAACAAACTTAAAACATGCCATTTACGCTGTAAAAATGTGCAAAATTAAATTCAACTTTTTCGTTACTTTACGTAAGTTTTTTTAAATAAAAAGGGAAAAGGAGCCTGGATAAATACTGTTGAAATCTGGATATCAACATAATATTGTGGAAATATGTTCAAACTACAAATTATTTTGGTATTCAATTTGTATGGAGAACTCAGTGACCGCCGGCCCCTTAATCTCTCAGTACACGTTATAAAAAAAATCAACAATAATATGTTTTGACGAAACACATTTGTACTTATTACAGAATTCCCATATTATGATTAAATCATTCCATTATATTTGTAATAATAAACGAACCGAATGTTTTCGTAGTGTTAGTCGAAATCTTAGTTTGTTTAGATTTGCTTTGTTAAACTGGCTAAAATAAAACTTATAAAAAACGTTTACAGCCAATTCATTCACTCATCGATGATATTATATTCCTTTGTAATACTACAATACGTACGTTTTCTTTGCAATGTTAATTCTTTCATTCATCTTAGCCAAGAAAAACGTCCACTGCCAGCCATAGGTCTCTCCCAAGGTTCTCCATAACAGCCCGTCCTATGCTGCTCACATCCAACGAATTCCATGTTTTTTAGGGTTCCATACCCAAAGGGTTAAACCGGACCCTATTACTAAGACTTCGCTGTCCTACTGTCGCCAGGTTGTATCTCATGAACCGTGATATTTAGACAGTGGAAATTTTCAGAGATTATGTATTTCTGTTGCCGCTATAACAACAAATACTAAAAAACAGAATAAAATAAATATAAATAGGGGGCTCCATGCAACAAACGTGTCCTCGTCGTTTTTGCTCGATTTTGATAACGGCAACAGGTAGGCGCTTGAAATGATAGATAATGGTATGGAACCCTTCCTGCACGAGTCCGACTCGCACGTGGCCTATTTTTTTTTATGTATGAGCCTCTCAAAGTGACTCTACTCTGCCTGATGAAAGGCATGAGCGGAATTCAAGAGTAGTGGTCATCATACTCATTTCAAATGCAACAATGCAGCATGGTGACGATGGTTGCCTATTGAGATGCTTCTGCCTCATTGAGCCTGCGTTCTCGCACTCTCCAACGAGACACGTTTTGTTTATTTGTTTGGTTACATAAAAACATTCTATACTAAATTACTACTTTTTGTAAACTTGGTTGGGAGCAGGGGTTAGCAAGTCTGTTTCTCATCTTAAGAGCCACTTCCTAACTAAATAACGCTTATATTGAACTACACAAAACATTATTTATTTAGTGCAAACTATTTAAATAAATAAATATTTCAGACATCTGACACAGAGCACCATCTAGCTTTAAAGTAAGCAGATCTTGTACTATGAAAGCTAGACTAACTGTTACTTAAATACTTTTTTTTGGAAATACGCACATATAACACACCCAAACCCCGAGACAATATTTGCAGATTATACAAACCGATTTGGTCCGACCCCGACCTTGAGGAATCGAACCCGAGACCACGGGTACAGCAAACATGTACACCAACACTGCGCCACTGAGACAGACAGGCATTTAGAATGTCAATTTGTAGGTCACCTTACGAATAAACATAAATATTTACTTATAACCTGTCAGTTCGCGCTAACATTTTCGTGTATTCTGGTTGTATTGTAAACGTATTTAGCAGTAACTAGGTTTTACAAAATGTGCTTTGTGTAGGTTGAGTGGCTTGTTGCCTAGACCAGACAATGTGTTCATTGCTCGAAGGTTATTCTACCGCAGACCTGAGATTTGAGCTATTTCAGAACAAAGTTTGTGCAGTAATATCTTGTAATTTAATAGTTATGCAGTAGTTCTTGTAAGTGTTTAGGGTACCTACTTAGAAGTGATACATTACAGTTTGATTATCTTAGAATAGTTATTGTGTTAAGCGAGCTTTTTAATAACTTAAAGTTGAATGCTGTGCCGTTTTAAGAGTATGAATGTATTTGTTATCTATAAATAATAAAAATAACATAAAGTTCAATGCTGTGACTTTAAGGAGTATGAATTTATTTGTTATCTATCTACATCTACACTATTATATAAAGAGGTAAAGTTGGTGTGTTTGTATATTTGTTAAATTGTAAGGGGTAATCTCGGGATCTACTGAACCGATTTTGAAAATTATTTTACCAATAGAAGGCTACGTTATTTGGGAGTGACATAGGCTATATAATAACCCGAAAAGTGTAAAGACTTTTTTCGTGGTAGCTGAATTTATAAAGTAAGTCGGAGAAAAAAATGTTTACCGCCCAACGAAGTGGGCTCGGGTCAGCTAGTAAATAATAGAAAAAAAAACCGACTTCCAAAAAACATCCAACGAAAACTCTCTGCCAAAAAAACACTTAAAAGCGTAAAATAAACTGGTTCTTCATAAATTGCCTATACCTAATTCTTTATTCATTTAAATAGTAGTATTATAATGTGTGCTAGGTACCTAAAATCTGTTTGAAGTCGGTGCCAAGTGACTATCGCTTAGACTTTTGTAATTGTTCGTTTGTATTCTTTTTGGCTTAGTAAGTAGTAAGTTGAACTATTTCATCAAATTTCATCATCAAGAATACAAATGAAGGTCTAAACGTACGTGTAATATTGAAATCATCCTCTAATTCCTAACTGTTGAAGAGTTTAACCTTCTATCATCAGTTCACCTAAATAACTTGAAAGTATACGACTGAAGGTATTTAGATACGTATGAAATTGAGAGAATTATCCTCCAACTCCTAACCGTTGAGGAGTTGTACCTTCCACCTTCCATCATCAGCTTACCTAAATAATTTGAAAGAATACGACTAAAGGTAACATATATACATCTGATATTTAAAGATTTATCCTCCAACTCCTAACCGTTAAAGAGTTGTACCTTACATCATCAGCTCATCATCATAAAATGATGACTACCAGACGCAAATACGGGTGTAACTTCAGAAAATATACGAAAAACATAGTATGTGCCTATAAAAAATGAGAGTTTCCCTCGATTTCCCTGGAATCCCATCATCAGATCCTGATATGCTGGCAATGGGACCACCTCGAAAGCATACCCTTTCGAATACAAAAAAAATATTTAAATCGGTCCACAACTGACGGAGTAATCGGGTAACATACATAAAAAAAAAAAAAAAAAAAAAACATACAGTGGAACATAGAACCTCCTCCTTTTTGGAAGTCGGTTAAAAATAACAACTTATCGCTTTATTGTACACCAGATTAATTACAACGGTAACTTATAATTAGGATAAACAAGTTGCGGCCTTATCGCTCGAAGCCTCGAAGGCAATCTCTTACAGGCAACCATGACAATAATAATAAATAACAACCATGATAAAATTTCATATTTATTTACAACTAGCTGTGCCCGCTACTTTGTACATTATACATACATTTTTAATTTTTCAGCGTTTAAACCTTCCCTGGACTACGACAAACATTTCAAACCAAAATTAGCTAAATCGGCCCAGCCGTTCTCGAGTTTTAGCGAGACAAAAAAACAGCAATTGATTTTTATGTATTAGATTTACCGAAAATGCATATTAAATTTTCACTAACTTCACTAACACCACTATTCATCAGAGCATTTTAAATTACTTGTTTTTTTTTCAATGTATGGCTCGCAATGCAGCATGGCAACCCACACCATGGCGGCGGTGTGGGTCGCCATGCTGCATTGTCTGCATTCTCAGTGAGTATGGTGACCACCATTCTTGGATTCCGCTTATGCTTTCCATCAGGCAGAGAAGAGTCATTTTGGCGGGCCATACATATAAAAAAAAAAAAAAATAAAAAAAAAAAATAATAAAAAAAAAAAAAACACCATGGCGGCCTAGTGATGCTTCTGCATCTTTTAGTCTAGTCAACAAGTATGGAACTTGTTGACTAGACTATTTGGGCCTCCGGTCTCGCACTCACCAACGAAACATGACAGAACGAACGCTGCCATTTTACGTTGATTTTCTGTGCGAGGGTAGTACCGCCCCGGTCGCGCCGGCCCGTTCGTGCTGAAATCAGCGTGGCTCTACTACCTAGAGACTTTTTCTACATACACTATTACATACTACATATACACACACTACATACATACACTACATACACATGTTAACAAAATTTGTTACTAAAATCTTTTGTTAAATTTTCTTCTAATTAATAAATGTTTCACTTAATATATGTTGCTATAAAATATGACATGAATTTCAATTTAAACTTTGAACACTCAGCAACATTTTGTGTTAAACAAACTTAAATTTAACTTACGATCGCTTATGTGTCTGTCTTGTATGACAAGTTACAAGCCTTTCGTGTAAAACGTCATAATCGCCATGTGTTTATAATTTTGCTGTGATTTTGAACAAAGTTTCTTACGATATTACTTAGTAGACTCAAGATGATTAAACATGATTAAAAAATAGCCATTTCTCACTTAGTCGGTTACTATGTCATTACATTTTTTTTTATTTAGTATTTTATGATGTTACTTGTAGTTGCTGAGATTTGAAGCATAATATTTTATAGTAATTTTATAACTAATAGAAATAAATAGACGCGCGAATCTTAGATATACTAGTTCGAATTTTAAATTTTTTAACCATTAATAGCAGACCATCTATGAAAAATGCCACCAAAACAGGGAAAATTTATTGGTTATTGAGGTTAGGGAGTCTTTACATCTATACAAATCTGGTTGTAATTTTAAATTAAAAGCTTTTGATTGAATGGACTTAAAAGTACATGCTGTACTAAAATCAGACAATCAATTTTTTCAATTTTTGTCTGTCTATTTGTTCCGGCCAATATTAGGAACGGCTGGACTGATTTTGATCGGACTTTCCCTGGCAACTAGCTGATGATGTAAGGAGTAACTTAAGCTACTTTTTTACTATATTTTTTAGGCGTAGTGGTAATAGTACAATAAGAACCGCTAGTAACACCTCGGGGCTCAGCTAGTATTAAATACATAGATAACATATCAATGTAAGTCTTTCTATACATTTTCCCCTAGTATCAACTATGAAGGACGTATTTTATTGTATAAACGCTTTTCAACCAACGAAATAGGTATAATTACCCAAGTTGTTTCAACAGAACTTTCTTAGTTGAGGGTTAGTATATGAAGCCTTTTCCAAACAGCCCTTTGTCTGGAACTTTTGTTGATTGCATGGATCTTTCTGGAATAACTGGCTTCTACGTAAAATTTAACTACTCTTATATTACGCGCTGTTCACTGTTTATATATGAGTAGTAAGTATAGGATTCAGGGTGACTAACCAACAGTTTAATACTAATTATTAGGTGATATAGTAACAATATATTTATCCAAAATTATGATAATTCCAAACTTAGTTGTTTTCCACTCCACACTCTAAACATACTCCAAACCATATTTGTGACTAGACCCCATTAATGCGCAAATGTATCAACATCTGCTTCGCTTAGAAACTTATTATGTCTACTTTTACCTACCACAGTAACGTACCAGGTTCTTAAATACTTAAAACTTTTACCCAAGATGTCAATAACTTTATGTTTTCCTTCTATTATTTAGCCTTTGTTCATTTGTTTTGTCATTAGATTAAACATTTTTTCTAAATTATTGAGTCTTTCAAAAAGGTCCTCTTTCAATTATCTGAGTGTTACTTCGTCGTTAGCTTTTTTTGTTATTACGAGTATGTTTTCAAGCATCGTTTTTATTCCTTTTAGGTCTCATACTTGTCGTAATTATTATGTGTATTTTGTATGTTTGATTGAATTCAAGAAGAGGGCGTACTTAAGAGCTCTCGTGATTCTGTATGTGTCCATAGGCGGCGTAGTTACTTCATCATTCATCATCATCAACAGTCTTTAACTTGCCAGTGCTGGACATAGGCCTCTCCTTCCAAAGGAGGTTTTGTCCTGCTTTACCACACTGGCCACTTAGTCACTTTGTCATTACGTCCCACTGTTCGTCTGATCCTATTTCTTACAAAATATGTTTCGTAATTAAATGCAGACATCCGGTAGTTTTGAATAATTAAATTTGTTCTAAAGTCTTATGTACTTACTTAAGATTTAAAGTGAAGTGTCAAACAGTGCTAACTCTTAATTCTATGTGAGATCATACAATTAACGAGTTGTTCGAGCTTTCCATTATGAGGATCTACTTTAAGGATTATAAAGTCCAAATGGTAAGTTCTTCGGAGATTATGTTTAAAATTCTTTTTGTAATTTTATTATATCTTTACGATATATTTCACTTGAAAGTTCATCTATCTTGAAGTTCAACAGAAGTTTAAACATGAAAATGTTATTAAAAGTCTCGAACGATGTAAAGACGAATATTGAAATATAAAAGACATCTTAAATTTCACGTGCCAAGTTTCTGAACCTGCCCAATTGATTATATAGATGTATTAACGAAAGTAGCGATGCCACTACTTCTGAATTTACACCATAATTCGACTAAGTACCTAACAGAATAAGGTTCTAGGTATACGACTAATAGACATTGAGTACTTATAAAATCTAATAAATTGAGTCTCAAATACCACTTGCCATACCACTGGCGAATGACTGTAATAGTCGAAAAATAAAAGGCACGTTCCGTCTGAATTAATGTATCGTATTAGCTCAATAAGCTTTCATTTAGCCCTATAAAATAATCATTGTCTCTAATTGGGCCATCAAAACAATTTCGTTATTTCCTAGTTTGAGTCGTGCTGCGAAACTTTATTTACCAATTTATCAGAACATTTTATCTCATTAGAACGCTTTTCCGTTAGTTTGAATTACTTATACGAGTATTATTAAATAGGACAATCTGATATCTGGAAACAGCAACCTGTGGGTCATACATTTCAAGTCCTTAGACAAAAGTAATATCTTCTTCTTTAATTATATATAAAAAGCGAAAGTTTGTGTGGAGGTTTGTTATTCTTGCACACAAAAACGACTGAACATATCTAAATGAAATTTCGCACAGAGAAAGATACTCTGGACTACCAGATATGCTTTTTCTCATAGACCAATATACATGGTTATTTTTAACCGGGGGGTAACCGGAGGTTGTAACAGTATTACTGCTGAGCACGGAATTTCAATAGCATTATTGTATTACATTATTATAATTTTGTGATAAACTATTGTTGTTGCCATTAATTTTCTGACTTTAAGACAAGTCAATACAGTATTCACATTATGTGTCTTGATGAGTAACAAAACAATAACACATTTTAGAATGAAACCTACTTGTACTTATTCCACTATTTTAATTAAAGTCACACCTGACCGGTTTCGCCTTACGGCATCCTCATTACTAAGTACAAGTGAGTTTCATTCTAAAATGTATTACAACAAGTTCCATCAAGTGCCGACAATCGAGAGTATAAATAACAAAACAATAACAATTTTGTATCATAGAGAACAAAGAATCCTAAAGCCGGGTCTCCTGCGACACTGTTTAATGTTTTTAAACACCAAACGTCAAATATTTATCAAAATATGGGCGTGGCAGTGTAACTACTTATAACAATTCTTTATATTGCGCCTTAGTTATGTAAATATTTTTTATTTATTATTTCGAAGTGTGGTTACGCAACTTTATAAATATGCACATTTAATTTATCAAAGTATCTGCCACATTGTGATTACTCACGTTAGCTCTAATTCTAGTAACCTGAGAATTTATAATATACTAGCTTTCGCCTGCGGCTTCGATCGCCTTTAATAAAATGTAATCTGTGTTACCTTACCTCCAAAAATATGTGTACAAAGTTTTATGATGATCGGTTAAGAAGTTTTCCCGTGAAAGCGTAACAAACAAACTTACTTTCACCTTCATAATATTAGTGTGATCAGGATTAGGATCACCAAAAGTCAGTGAATAAAACTAAAGTATGGTCCTTCGAGTTTTTATTTCTATAATATAATAGGTCTTTACCTATGAAATTGCCGTTTTGTATGCAATAAGTGAAAGTACTTATTTTTTCAAACTTTTTTATTTCTGTTATTCGAAGTAATCACCCATGTGATGTGACATGCATTGGCAGTTTATTGATGCCCTTCTTGTAAAAATCAGCTGGACGGGAGGCATCCGTGGGAGAGCCACGCTTCGGCATGAATGGGCCGGCTCGACCGGAGTGATACCACGGCCTCACAGAAAACCGGTGTGAAATAGTGCTTGCGCTGTGTTTCACCGAGTGAGTGAGGATACCGGAGGCCCATACCCCAATCCCCTACCCCTACCCCCCCCCCCATCCCCAAAAGGCCGGCAACGCACTTGTGACGCTTCTGGTGTTGCATGTGTCCATGGGCGGCGGTAATCGCTTACCATCAGGCGATACGTCTGCTCGTTTGCCCGCTTATTCCATAAAAAAAAAAAAAAAAAAAAAGGCAATAAACTCTACAAAGGCATTTTGTACTGCCTCTCGGGAATTGAATTTTTTACCCACTAAGAAGTTGTCTAAATTTTGGAAAAGTAATAGTCGGTAGGTGCAAGGTCTGGTGAGTATGGCGGATGAGGGAGAGCTTCCAATCCCAGCTCTTGCAGCTGCTTCACGACAACGCGCGACCTCATACTGCGCAACAGTCTCCAAGCTGCAAGAGCTGGGATTGGAAGCTCTCCCTCATCCGCCATACTCACCAGACCTTGCACCTACCGACTATTACTTTTTCCAAAATTTAGACAACTAAAAGTGGGTAAAAAATTCAATTCCCGAGAGGCAGTACAAAATGCCTTTGAAGAGTTTGTTGCCTCCCCCTTTAGCTGATTTTTACAAGAAGGGCATCAATAAACTGCCAATGCGTTGGCAAAGATGCGTCGATTGTATGGGTGATTACTTCGAATAACAGAAATAAAAAAGTTTGAAACAATCAGTACTTTCACTTATTGCATACAAAACGGCAATTTCATAGGTAAAGACCTATTATAATTAATATTAATACGTGAAGCAAAAACTTTGTACCCTTTTTTACGAAGATAATGCGAACGGAAGAGTATGAAATTTGGCGTTAAAGTGGCTAGGTAAAGTTTATATGAAGGTGGGGTGTAGGGGGTGTAGAAAGCTAAAAAATATAAAAATTGTCGAATTTTGATTACTGGGCGACCACTAGTTAATTCATAATACGCTTTTGTAATAAATGTGAATATGTATTAACTTTATCTATCTCAGACTCGGTGTCAATGTCAAACACCTTACTCTTGTTTTATAAGGTCTTAGTGTAATAAATTGTGTTCAGAAACAATCAAGCTTTTTATAGCCATATTGCTTTCATTTAGTTCATAGTAAACTTTCTTATCTGAGTTATATGTAAACTACGGTCATAATGAAACAGAATCCTATTGAATTATTACCTAGTTAAATTTTATGTTAAATTATATGACTGAGTGCAATTTAATTTCAAATTGCAGTTTCTTAAAACTGCATCTTAATACCCATATATAACGTGATACGGTGTTTAAACCTTTTTCTTATGGTTGACTAAAATGTAATTACTAAATAAACTCTTTAAATTTCTTGTTACTACACTGGTATGGCTTTAATAAACATGACACAGATTAGTCTGTTCTTAAAAATATAAAAGAACGCTTAAAATCTTGCAAATATCTGTGTTTCAACACTATTGTTATCATACCCTGAAAAGCTATTTGAAATCTTCGTTTCATAAACAATTTGCACACATTTAATTATTCAAATGAAGTTTTGTTTAAATTTTATACGTTTAGAGATATTTTACGAGAAACTTTGGAAATACAATCTGATTTATGATTTTCTATGTCCCTGTTTTAGTATAATATCAATTAATCTGCGTTTAATTTGCAGTATTAGTATGTAGTGCTACTTGTCAACTGCTATTCGTTTAAGATAACACGTAGATCTGTAAGTTTTCTTAACAAGAGGTTTAAATATATTTTTCACTAAAATAAATGAATATTTTAGTGAAAAATATATTTAAACCTCCTTTTCATACATAATCTCAAATTTTAACAAAAAAAATCTGGACCAAATTTAAATGGGACTATTCGGGAAGCACCAGCTTTCAAATAAAAAAAGAATCATCAAAATCGGTTACCCCAGTCCAAAGTTATAAGGTAACAAATATAAAAAAATACACTCGAATTGAGAACCTCCTCCTTTTTTTTGAAGTCGGTTAAAAACTGGTATTTCTTTATTTGTATTTATACAAAATTATTAAACGAAAACAAATTAAATACATATTAAATTAGATCTAACATTTGAAAAACGGACTTGTGACTCTGAGTTGGAAGGATGGGATGGCGGCCTGATCGCATCATGGTTTAATCGGGTCACGACGCCGGGCTTGAGGAAGGGAGGGAATATTTTCCCTTGGTATAGGGCCTTATAAGGCGTGCCATCAGTGGTCCTCTCAGAGCGCCTGAGACTGGCCTTCGGGATGATTTTAGTGGAATCATCACATACTCTTGGCTCCAATATTCCCAAATAGCAGGATATCCGAAGTGATTTTACACCCTGTTAAAACAAAAACACAGGCGATAGTGGTCACTTATTATCGGGTAGCTCATCTGTTCATTTGTCGCTTATATCAAAATTTTCTTCAGAATTGTTAAAATAGTCTTTAAGTACTATTCTTTTATATTATTACCAATAACATCTTTTCAGCTTATATTACCAAGTAATAGTTAGTCGTTGCTAAATAAAATAATTGATTGTTTCAGCGCACGAATGGGCCTGAGTGTACACCACCATGTCGACGTGCGCAAGTATCCCCGTGTACTACCAGCACACCAAAGCGAACTGCTGTGAAGCCTGCTATCGCCAACGATGCCACCGGTGAGTACCTTACTTTATGTTGGAATTAGCAGTGTGCGAATAAATTGGTTAGGTAGGAAAAAGTTTTATTCTTCAAAAAATATACTTAGTAATATTATAGCAACACCATTACAACTAGAATTTAGCACCTATCTCTGACTAGAGTCACGGAGCAGTCGCTGTAGCCGAACACAGCAGTGTAAGGTTAGTACTATTACTACAACTGTAGACATTATTTATTTGACAGATATACTATACCTATACGGTAGCTGTACTTCGAAGACCGCTTTAAACAGTGAAGATTACACGTACATACAAATCAATTGTAATAATAACGACTGTGTCGAACGCTATAAAGTAAAAACTATCAAACAAAAAAAACTAAAAAGTATAAAATAACTTAATTTGTATGAGCTACCTATTCATAGGTTTGAAGTCAGTGCCAAGCCAAATGTAATAGTAGGTACCACACTCGCTATATTTCGAGACGAACGTCAACGACGTCACCGACGCTTCGGTTGTTTTGTTCAACGCGAAGAGCAGCTATCCCGCTCAAGGTCACGCGCGGCGAGTGCGGTACCTACTATTACATTTTGGCTTGGCACCGACTTCAAACCTATGAATAGGTAGCTCATACAAATTAAGTTATTTCATACTTTTTAGTTTTTGAAGTCGGTTTTTTTAAATGAATTATTTTTTTTTCACTTTTTAGTCTTTCTCAAGTCTCTCATCATCATTTCATTGAAAATTAAATGATTTCTACAGAATATGTAGGCAGGCAGACAATTGCTCGTAACTTCATTGCAGGCGCTCACGTAAATTTGAGGGTTTCCTTCGATTTCCTTAGGATCCCATCATCAGATCCTGATATGGTGGCCATGGGACCACATGGGGAGCATACCCTTTCGAATACAAAAAGAATTTTCAAAATCGGTCCACAATTGACGGAGTAATCGATGTACATACATAAAAAAAAAAAAACATACCGATGAAATTGAGAACCTCCTCCTTTTGAAAGTCGGTTAAAAAATTTCGCATTTGGCAACCCAGTAACACAAATAAGAGATTAAAGTTAAATTAAGAACTTAATTATTTTTTGCGACCATTTAAAACGTGACTGTACTCAAATTGGGTAAACAGTTTTAATTGTTTTGTATGAAATATTTCAGAGCCGGTCTAGTACATTAGACTTTTTTTTTATATAAGCCTGTCAAAGTATCTTTATTCTGCCTGTTAAAAAGCATGAACAGAATCCAAGAGTCGTGGTCATACTGGTCATCGTACTCATTACAAATGCAAACAATGCAACAATGCAGCATAAAAATGTAATATTTGAATTCGTGACCTACACTAATGCGACCTATTGGGATGCTTCTGCATCATTACGCCTCCGTTATCGCACTCACCAACGAAACACGACATCGCGAATGAATGTTAGACCACGATATGCATTTTTTTTTATTTAACACTATGCTATCTGATACCAATCTTGGCAGAGCTTCTGGTAATCGGTCTGCTGTAAAATATACTTATATAGTTCTAAATACATACCTGCATCTTATGAGTGATTACGGTAGTTATTTTTAAACGCTTAGAACCGCCTCTCGTATGCTGGTAGTACTCCAAAGATAATTTCCATTGAACTTTACGCCGCAATACGACGTACAATAGCGTATAATTGGAACTTTAACAACACCGAATTCACGCGCATTCATTGTCACCATTAGTCCCGCATTTAATTTCGTTTCATCTACACAAAATGGCGCTTTTGAAACTGCGTGGCGTAAAGGATTTTGTAAATTATATTATCGTTGAATTGTAAATTTATTCGTGACAAATCGGCATCGAGGTTACTTGAAGTGCAGTAGGTAACTTTAGAAAAGCCATTGGTCCGTGTTGATTTTAAGAGCTTCTACATTTTGAGGTTTGGTTACTTAGCTGTAAGTAAACTCGTTATGAAACGGCCAGACACGTACATACTTTGCATTTTATTGCAGATCCTTCAGTTCTTACGTCTTATCTAATGCGGTTCTCACATAATGTACGCCTTTCCTTAATCCTGGAAAAAATATATGGTGTTTCCTAAATACTTAGCTCAAGATTACAATAAGAAATGATGTGAAAAACCTTTATTAATTCATTTTATTGCTATTATTCTCATACATTAATAATATTCAAGCAAGACAAAAGTATCACAGTAGGCAATTGGAAATAATTCTGATACAATGAACATGAACACTTTGATCATAAATTTAAGATAAATGTTGCGATCATCTGGGCTATCATACCACAGAGATCTTTTACTTAATCGCTCTTCTTAGCCCCACCTTACATCATGCCCTGCCTGCCCGTACAACTGCACGAGGGACGGAGGGAGGATATGATGGCTGCCACCGACAATGCAGTCAGAGTGGCCGCGTTCTGGTCTGCTAAGATCTAACTACTACACTGACACGAAACGTTTGCCGTCGAAACGCTAAGAAGACTTATTCGCTGTACGACCGTTTATTGTGCGATGATTATATTATTTAAAAGCCCCACGCTTCGGCATGAATGGGTCGGCTCGACCGGAGTGATACCACGGCCTCACAGAAAACCGGTGTGAAATAGCACTTGTGCTGTGTTTTACCGAGCGAGTGAGGATACCGGAGGCCCATACCCCAACCCCTCCCCACATCCCTTTCCCCAACCCCCAAAGGTCGGCAACGCACTTGTGACGCCTCTGGTGTTGCGGGTGTCCATGGGCGGCGGTAATCGCTTACCATCAGGTGATACGACTGCTCCTTTGGCCCCTATACCGTAAGAAAAGCGAAAATATAGTTCGATTTTCATTATCAACAAGTCCAAGTGTAAATTCGTATTATTAACAATACATTTATATAATTTATCTGTCACCGATACGCCCTCCGTCTATTTATGGTTACATTACTCTAGGCCGTGACCGCAAACGTATGTTACGCAAGAGATTCGCAGGGTTGAAATGTATCCCAATTCTCAAACCTGTCGGAATTGTCGTCCCATCCCATATGTATCCATAGATGTCCTCAATGTCCTATTGTTCAGTGCCTTCATTTGCAAATTAGGCTAAGAGAGATCCTTTGAATGAGTTGATTAAAGGGTGGTCTAATTCGGAGAGTAGGTATTTGATATCTACAAAAGTAATATATGTCTTCATATTAGCTTTAACTGTATTTATTTTATTGAAGCCAGTGTGCCCAAAATTGAAAGAGAACAAATGATTGAAAGAGAATAAAGATCGATAGGTTGCTAGTACTCGTATATACTCCACATATTACATTATCAAAATGGACTTATTCTGAACATAAGCCTTAAACTTCAATACAAGTTTTGAACTTTTGCGATTTTTGTGAATCGTGTCGTGTCTGTAAAGTTTATGACGTCTGGTTTACATGGGTGGATTGGCTCTTACGAAATCATCTTATCACTATCTATTACTATCATAAATATCACTAAACAATTCTACTAGATGAAATGTGGGAGTGTTGATTACTGCAAGTAACATTATCTTTTTAATAATTACTACGACATAAATCTTATTCTTAGTTCATACTAGGCAAACTTCGTTTAGGGACATATTTCAATACTCGTGTTTCTAACTTAATCTCTCGCATTTGAGGAACAGTGTTTTTAAATACTATTTGCTTATGATTGTTATAAATACATTTTTAATTGGAATAGTGAGGCAAACGAGCAGACGTATCGCCTGATGGTAAGCGATTACCGCCGCCCATGGACATCCACAACACCAGAGGTGTCACAAGTTCGTTGCCGACCTTTGAAGGATGGGGAGGGGGGTGAGGATTGGGTTGGGATATGGGCTTCCGGTATCCTCACTCACTCGATGAAACACAGCGCAAGCGCTGTTTTACACTGGTTTTCTGTGAGGCCGTGGTATCACTCCGGTCGAGCCGGCCCATTCTTGCCGAAGCGTGGCTCTCCCACGGCGGTTGTATACTATTATGTTATACTAAATCTATCTAGCTATAAATCTAGCTTCAAACGCCTGTTAAAAAAGCATTAGCTAAAAACGACAGACCAACAAATTAAAATTATTTTTATATTATTTATTATATTATAAGTATGTAAAAATATATAAAATGAGCATTTGTGCTGTAGTGCTAGTATATGTGGGAGAGCCACGTTTCGGATATGTGGGAGAGCCACGCTTCGGCATGAATCGGCCGGCTCGACCGGAGTGATACCACAGCCTCACAGAAAACCGGTGTGAAATAGTGCTCTTGCGCTGAGTTTCACCGTATGTGTGAGGATACCGGAGGCTCATACCCCAACCCCCCTTCCCCTATCTCCCCCCCATCCCCCCTTCCCCTATCTCCCTCCCATCCCCCCAAAGGCCGGCAACGCACTTGTGACGCCTCTAGTGTCGCAGGTGTCCATGGGCGGCGGTAATCGCTTACCATCACGCGATACGGCTGCTCGTTTGTCCAGGTGTTCCATAAAAAAAAGTGTAAATGCTGTCATCCTATATTACTGTTTGTCTTCAAGATTTAGAAACCGCATTCATAATCTCGTTCTGTGCGTTGTTTGCTGCCAGTAATTGTTGATAATTGTACAAGTGTCTAAATTCTACTTAACACAACTAACTAGTTGCATGTGTTCTTCATCCAATCCCCTAAAATTCGTGATTATATTATTATTACCGATAAATCTATGTTAGTATACATATATTAGTAAAATTTTGAGGACGCACAGCCCTACTGTAATCATTTTATTGGCAATACTACTTACTACTCAGCCCGTGTTCTTTTATCTTGGACCTCGCAATAACAATCGCAAACGATTCACTGCTATAAATAGAGCTCTAATGGAAAGTATTAGTTAGTTATCCTAATAGCCGTTGTTTGAGGAATTATCCGTTCAATAATGGATCCGTTGCTATTCGTGCTTAGTAGAAAAATATATGCAATTTTGTTTCTACTTTAGTGAATATTTACCTCATGCGTTTGCATAATAACAAAACTAAGGTATTTTTTTGTTGAGATTGTAACCCAGGATTTGGTAAACAAAGTTGTTTACCTATTTGTCGCATACCTGAAACTCGATGCAGGGGTTGTCAACTTTTATCAAATAAATAACATGTTGAAATAAAATTACAATATTCTAAAAGAATTCTCTGCTCAAAGACACTATTTGCATATAAGGGAAAAAAGCTAACTTTGAATAACTTACGGCCAATGAAATACCAACTATTACAACTCTTACAGAGCTTAATTAAAACCAATAATCCACGATTATCGATGAACAACACGTTCTAAAGTATTTGCACATTTCATGTTTATTTGTTTTTCCATGTCATGTGTTGAAGTATTTCAAGAAAGTATCGCCTGTTGGTTCGTCGTCATCATATCGAACAAATACACTGTGTGTGTCACTATATGTGTCGAAACAGATTAATTGGTTAGAAAATTAAACTGCGTGGCTATTTCGCTTCGTTTATCGTTTCAATTAGCGTCGCCAACTATCGTAAGGTTTCTCGTTTTATGTTCTTTACGTTGAAGTGAAAGGGAAATTACGAACGTTATGTTTTGAAGACTTCCAATATAGTTCAATGTACCATGACGCGATACCAATATGTATTGTCGTGACTTAATTGATTAAACTTGCACTGCTAGTTGTTATTTTCCATACAATTATATACAAAACTGATTACTATATTCATCTCTGGATGTCAATCGATGTATGTTTGCTCGTATTTTATGTTGTTAAACTGAAATTTCTAGTTTTAAATTTCGGAAATGAAAATAAATGAATTCAAAAGAATGTACCCGAAATATGTAGAAATTACTTTTTTCTGAGCGTATGTATAAGCTAGTAAAAAATAAAATTGAAAACTTTTAAGAATAAGGTATGTGTGTATAATATTATATGTTACTTGACAAGTAAGTGTTCTCTCAAATATTCTGTTTCTTACATTACTAAAATTAGATCAATTTATAGAGCACGTGATATTTATGTTCTAGCCGTTCTAGGCTAGCGTCTAAGGATGAAGTTAGAATGTATGTAAGCCTCCCTAAGCGTCATGAATTATTTAGGTGGCGCAGAATTATTATGATCGTGGCCTCCTCCAACTTCTTAAAAAATGTAGGACAAGGTTGCCTATCTTACACACAGTTTCAAGGTAAGCACATTAAATGCCTCGTTGGTCTCGCGGTTGGCGTGTGCGGCTGCTGATCATGAGGTCTCGGGTTCGATTCCCGAGTCGGACCAATGTTTGTATGATCTACAAATATTTGTTTCGGAGTTTGGGTGTTTTCTGTATATAATATGTATGTATTTACAAAAAAAAAGTGTATATGTATTTGTATCAGTTGTCTAGTACCCATAACACAAGCTCTGCTTAGCTTGGGACTAGATGGCTTTGTGTGTTAGATGTCCAAAAAAAATGCAGCAGGAAATGCTTAGTGCTGTTAGGTACTTAGTGTTTTCAATTTATAAGTTTTAAGTGCTGATACGGTAGATTAATGGTTATAACTTGATCATGTCTTGAATCACAAATATCTGAAGGCATCTCTTTTCGCTTGAGAGAGCTGGTTGACGAATCAAATTTTATGAATAGTAGAAGAGTTTTATTACTAAAAGTAGGTAGTAGATTTTTTAGCTAATTTATGTATTTCAATGTCCACATGTCTTATAAACATTCTCATTAATTTTGGAAACAGATATTGGTATGTAGTAATTTCTTTTAAAATTTCATTAGTTATTGTATTGAAATTAAAATTACTCTTTCGCTGTTTATTGCTAAAGTGTCAAGTTAGTGTGTAAATAAGGTTTGTTGGATTACGACTATTTGAAAGTGGAAATTGATTTAGTTTGGCCATATTGTTTTATTTGTTTTATATAATCTTGCTTTGTTTATGACGTGCTACCAATATAAGTGAAGAATCGCAGGTTTACAGTAGAAGCTAATATGTACTAAGTTCAAATGTAATTTTACAGACAAACAGGTTAAGCAAATAAAAGCGCGTTAGGAATTTGTTACCTTCTTAATAGAAAATATTAAAATACGGGTGGGACTTTAAATATAATACTTATTCTTGTAAAAGACATTAGGTCTATGGCTCTGTCCTGGCAATTTTCTAATCAAGTTTTATCATTCATATGACAATTAGACTAATTAGAAAATTTTGACTGTCTGACCAATCAACGGAATGGACTGTTAAAAAACGCTGACTGTCTTTGTAATTATGAAACTTAAATACCAATCCATTATGTTTTACAGCGCAAGCGTCCGTTAACCCGCACGAAAAAGCAACTAAATATTACTGCTGAGGTAGCATTTCAAAGTAAAAAATCCATATCCATACCTATGTTGCTATAAATGCGAAAGTAAATCTGTCTGTCTGTTTGTCTGCTTTCACGGCCAAATCGCTGCACACATTTTATTGAAATTTGGCATGGAGATACTTTGATTCTTGAGAAAGGACATAGGCTACTCTTTACTGCGATAACCGACAAACACGCGGGCGGATCCGCGCGCAAAAGCTAGTATAGAATAAATTGAATATTTTTGACAGAAGTACGTTCGGTGGTTGTAGTTTGAAGAGTGTTATTAGTTTATTTACAATGGAATGCGTGTTTTATAATAAATTGTGTTTTTCAACGTACACTAAAACACGGTTATATCTAGATATAAATATCCATTGTCGACTAATGTTTGTAAAATAGTAGTTTTATATGTACTATCAAAAGTTATACTTAGGTTGATGTAGGTTAATCTGGTGTTCAGGAGATAAAATCAACCCATCAGACACCCAGGATCGGATTAGTAAAATTACCAAATTTTCCGTGAAAAATTGCGGAAGATTTTCTCTTACTTAAAACAAAGAGAACTTAACCCTTTTGTTCATAACTGGTTAAGTACGTAAGCCTCCGTACCTGATATCTTTAATTCGGTGGTTTGAAGGTTTGTGTTTATATATATAACTATATTCTATTCCAGATAAAAATAATCACACTAATATATACATTCGAAAGTATGTGTGTATGTTTGTTACTTCTTCACTCAAAAACTACTGGACGAATTTGGATGAAACTTTAGGTACAGTAATATAGCTTATACATCAGAATAACACATATGCTACTATTTGCAGCGATAACCGACATACACGCGGGCAACAGCTAGTATAGAATAAAAGCACTAACCTAGAATGTTAGACGTCGCAGCGTTTATAATTCAGGAGCTTCTCGTTCTACATGTATAAGACGTTGCTATTGCACTTGTAAATTCTTGGCTGTATTACACGTAGGATCTAAATGGAGCACTAAGTAAATGGACTTTAGCGAAACTGCAACATCGTAATAATTTATTTATGAAAACCTGGTCTGGAATAGATGGTGTTTTCTTACAGTAATACCAACCAGTTCCTTAAAATTGTCGCTGTATACGTGAATAATGAATTTATTTCATTTAATAATACTTCCTGTAAACATATTGCACAAGGCGAACTTAATGCCACATGCATTTTCTTTTAGTGAAACCTTTGGGCATTGCGTTAATAGGATGAGTTCCTTTAAGTGAAAAATACTATTATTGATATTAGAAATTGTCATTTCAATTTTATTTACAATTTATGTGGACAAGTGGTCGCCCAGTGGTCAAAATCGACCATTTTTTTTTTTTTTTTAACTTTCTGCACTACTCCTCCATACAAAATTTAACCGTAAGACATTTCATGTTGATCCGTTCGCATAAGTTTCGTAAAAGGGGTTAAAAGTTTTTGCTTCACGTATAAATATATATGTACCTATAGATTTTGTGATCCGTATATTTGAAATGAATGTGTGAATGTGAAATACTATAAATGAATAAATTACTAACAAACATCACAATTGGGACAAGTGTGATGGAATATCATCATCATCACCATCATCAGTAGCCTATCGCAGTCCACTGCTGGATATAGGCCCCTTCAATTGCACGCCACTTAGTTCGATCCTTGGCTTCTCGCATCCAGCTCCTGCCAGCCGTCTTGCGCAATTAATCATTCCACCTGGCCTGTGGACGTCCTACACTACGTTTGCCGAGACGCGGCCTCCACTCAAGAACCCGTTTACCTCAAGGTTTATCGGTTCTACGGCAAATATAGCCATAAAGAGAAGTTTAAAAACACACAATATATAGCTATAAGCTATGTCTTCTTTTATGCTTAGCACTACGATCCTTGTAGGCGAAGCAGTGACCATAAAAACAGATGAATCGACAAGTAATTACAAAAAAATCATCATTACATCTTTTGTTGAACTATAAGACCTTACAATACTTATAAAGATTATTTTATCCCTTCACAATACAGGTAATCTACTTCCAGCTCGTTACGTGTGGATATTACCTCCGTTTATTGCGAGTGTAAATGCCGACAGGTCAATGTTAGATAGCCAGGTCAGGAGTCCGGCCTCACCTTGCCACGACAGGAAACACGAATCAGTTAATTAGAAACGGATTTAATTGCATAGGAGTATGGTCCTTATTTAATATTTTTGTTAAGTGTCCTTATGAGAGATTTCCATTGTCTCTCATAAGTTAATATTGATATAATTTAATAGACACCTTGTCCTATAAATTGCGTGGTACGTTATCACAGTCCTACGCTCAAAAGTTTTTTTTTCCCTACTATCCTTCTTAGCTACCGCAAAAGATTTTTGTAAGGTGAAATCCCCTCATCAAAATGAAGCCATTCACAAAAAATTTGCTTGATAGTAATAACTTGTAAAATTTGTTCCGGGGCTCCCGGACTATAACTCACATGCATGTAATTAGGAATAAAAGTATACCAGCCTCTTTACCATAGAAAAAGTTCTGGCAATTTTGAGATCAGATTGCCATAATATCATTTAAAAAATACAGATCTAGAGACTGTAATTTGCCGTTGCAGCAACGGAATAATATGCAAGAAAAATTAGAAGACTTTGTGCATCAATTTAGATCTAAACTAGCTATAAGTTTTATTTGTTAAGTATTTTAAGCATTGTAACCTTTTTTGCATTAATTAATAGAAAAAGTAAATTTTATTGCGTCGCCGTGACAATAACTTGATATTGAAGTTGAATTCCCTTATAGTCCAATATTTAACTAAGCCACACAATATCCCGTGAACCCACAAAGTTACACGCGTTCAAGTAAACAAGTAACGTAACATTATTACATCATGCCCGTATCCTCAAGAGAACTGAAGTAGAAATTAATGTCGGAATTTTTCCGACGAAGAAATACCTTCACTCGGAAATTCGATTAATTTGCACTTTTGCAATAAACACGTTCTTAATAACTATTAGCAATGATATTATTCCTTTAGTTAGGATAGGATAAATAGGCTACTACCTGACCCATGCGAATTTTGACAGCATGTCTTTTTATGCTCGGCTCATTTTGATCTGAGCTTAGCGTTGACTACCTAATCCTATTTTAGGCAAAACACACATAAATAATTGTATAAATTCTCAAGATTAAAAAAAAATCCCGACATAATAACCTAAGTTCCCTTTAAAAAGTAAAAAACACGTTATGCGCTTTCATTTGAGACCCCACTCGATGATATTTTTGCAGACATTCGGTTACTTTTCCCCACTTTCACCCCCATAACTTTTAAACGGCTCAACCGATTTTTATGACACATGTCTAAGAACACTCGCACGTAACTCACCTTTCATTCAAAAGAAAACTAAATTGAAATCGCTTCATCCGTACGGGAGCTACGGTGCCACAGACAGACAGACAGACACGTGAAACTTATAACACCCCTCTTTTTGGTCGGGGGTTAAAAATGTGAAAATCAGTGAGATACTTTGGTAGTTGGTAGTTCACCGTAAGCAATACCATGACTTGAGAATTATATATAGTAGATATACCTAATATCATAGGTATATGATGAAAATTAATACACAAACACCATTATACTAAATCGAAGTTTAATTTAACTAATTAAAGTTCTAATTTAATAAAAAAGCTGCATGCAACTGTTAGTTTCCAGACAAAGGAATACGTAAGTTAATCAAGTACAAGCTTGCAACTGTACCGTTTTCTAATTAAATTGGACGTATGGTTAGACAGACTGTATTCAATTAACTTAGTAATTGTTTAGATATATCTATACTTCCAAACTATTATATAAAGCTGAAGAGTTTGTTTTTTTGTTTGAACGCGCTAATCTCAGGAACCGCTTGTCCGATTTGAAAAATTATTTCGGTGTTGGATAGTACATTTATCGAGGAAGGCTATTGGCTATATATCATCACGCTACGATCAATAGGAGCGGAGCACCAATGAAAAAGGTTTAAAAAACGGGGGAAAATTATCACGCTACGGGCAATAGGAGACGCAAACGAGGTTGCGTGGGTCGGCTAGTATTATATAAACACTGTTTTGTATATAGCTTTGTCTTGTACTTTGTTTAGCCAAATCTAGCTCCTACGAAATCTATGTTTGTTACATAATTGTATGCAGACGAGTTACTCCTTGAACCATTCACCCAGTTTCCTAGTAATGGAATAAATAAATTCCCGGTAACTCGTAGTACAAGACTCTAGTAAGTTCCTGTGAGCTGAGTCTTTCATAATAAGGGTACTTTGAAATTCTTGACTGAAGCATGTATAAGGAGCCTATGTATTATTTAATCATTTACTTGCTCTACTTACGGAGTTTTTAAGTAAAAAGTACAGGTTACAAAAGACTCTCAGGATTATGGCTTGGGTAAATATTAATCTTCAGTATTAAAGCGCTTTAAGAATATCTAAAACGGATATTAATTCTGAAAAGAAAAGCTTTTTTTCTGAAGTAGGTATTATAAGTTGGTGATGTTAAACATTAAAGGTTTGTAAGATATTGTAATAGATACTGCTTTAGACTGTTTTATTCCCATGTATCTATGGCATCTCGAAAATTGTGTTAGAATCCTCTAAAAATGAAAGTAGCTAATTGATTTTTCAAGAAATTTTATGTAAACCGGGAACTGTTTTTATTAATCTATGTTACTACTAGTTGTTGCCCGCGGCTCCGCCCGCGTATATGTCGGTTATTGCGGCAAATAGTAGCCTATGTATTATTCTGATGTATAAGTTATATTACTGTAAAGTTTCATCCAAATCCGTTCAGTAGTTTTTGCGTGAAGAAGTAACAAACATACACACAAACTTTCGCCTTTATTATATTAGTGTGATTAGTGTGATAGTAGGATGTTTAAACAAGCTAAAATTCAAAATTTAAAAAACCCCCTACTCAAGCACTCACTTTCACCCCCATAACTTTTAAACGACTCAACCGGTTTTCATGAAACATGTCTAAGAACACTCGCACGTAACTCACCTTTCATACAAAAAAAAACTAAATTGAAATCTCTTCATCCGTTCGCGAGCTACGGTGCCACAGACAGACACGTCAAACTTATAACACCCCTCTTTTTCCGTCGGGCGTTAAAAAACATTTATAACTTCTAAATAGTAAAATTTATACGTCGTTTAAAACGGGCCGAACGATTTGTATCATATTAATTGTTTAAGAGTTTAATTTTTAGGTTTCTTAAAAATTGCGGCTGCTAAGAAAACACCGAAGGAAATCGTTTTATTTACTTAATAAACGTTTCAAAAGTATTTGTTACAGTGTCACCATTCGCCCAACTGTTCTAGCAGTTTGTAGCTTAATAGAAATAGAATTCGTTTTAATAGAAATAGGTTTTATATATTTTTCTAAAAACTTACTGAGTGTCTTTTCCATCCTAGTTCAAATGATGTGAATTGATATATTAGTTCGAACAATAGCAATAAAATGCGGTGGAATTAGATCAACACTTGGCCAAGTTTCGATTGAACTCTGTTGCTTTTAAGCACGTATATTTAATTAATCATATTAATATGGGTCGGCTCATTATTTGTACTAATATGGAAAGCCATTCGGTCTGGGCCAGTCGTAGTGGGCCAAAGCTGCCGAACAGCTACAGTCCAACTGGACGGTATTCATGCTAAGGCTTCACATAAAAGCGGTGTTAAATACTTGCTTCAGTGAGCGAGTGTGTTTGCCTAATATCCATATATATATATGATAGTTACCTCCAAAACTACATCTACCAGTTTACCCCAAAATACTTAGGGACATTTCAGTTCACTTGTTGGATAGGCTATTCAGAAGTAAGGTTATTGCCTATATCTACGCAGTATAGTAGCTTAGCAGCAGTAAACAAGTGAAGGCCTTTGATGATGATAATGGCGGTTCGCTAATCACGATACGATCGTTAAACGAAGATGCAAGTTATACGTGTGTTCAAGATTGCATAACATCAATTGACTATATTCAAAGTTCAGCTAATCAATAGCTTGTGATCGTCTGTAAATGAAGGTCGCGTTCCATTATTATAATTAACCGTTCTATTGCAATGTCACCGCCAACTCTCTTCAATGCAATGAAGCAATCGATTGAAGAGATGAACACAATCTTAAACATTTAATTAATTTGGTTAATACACGAACATTAATTAATATATCCTATCAATAAATGTTTTACTAAAACGTTATTTTACACAAGTAGTCTATAATCAAATAGTTGTATGTCATGTAATACCAAGGAATAATTGAATGTTGATCTATCTATCTATTGCAGATTTGCATTTACCCGTATTTATTGTCACTTTAAATTGTTAATGCCATAGTTTGGTTCAATTTTAATAAAAAAATGTTTACGTAATGTATTTCTGATGTTCACATTTTAACCACCATATTGCTCGTTTCATCGTTGTCACATACATATGCCAATCGACGTTTCAGTTACGTTAAATTCTACCCGATTTCATAGCGAATAAAGTTGTAGATAGGGTTGCTTCCACTAGCAAATATTCTTTTATGAGTGTGACCGAAATATTTAAAAAGGAACGATAAAGTTTATTTTCAACAGTAGATAATACGACATTAAGGCTACGGCAGTAACAACTATATTATGAGTCATTAGCAGTAAATATTCTATACAAACCATTTATTTTTAATTTAGAACCCTTTTTAACCTCCTACGCAAAAAGAGGGGTGTTATAAGTTTTATGTCGATGTCTGTCTATCTGTGTGTGTGTGTGTCTGTCTGTGGCATCATAGCTCTCAAACGTATAAACCGATTTCGATACGGTTTTTTTCATTTGAAAGCTAGTTTCCTTACGATAGTTCTCAGCTATGTTTGGTTAATATCGGTCCAGCAGTGTACGAGTATCAGCTCTTTTCCAAAATGATGTAAGGCATTTTTGGCGTATGATTACTCGATTAAGTGCTTGCGTAGGAGGTTTTTAAATGTTTAATTTAATTTTAGAAGATGCACGCAGATGCAGATAATACACACATATCTTTATCACAACAGAGTCTGAGGTTGATTGGCTTGGCAGACCATCATTCCAGGAGCAGCAAATGCGAAATGAGCGCGATTTTGACGCTTTATCTCGTAATATTATTATTTTAACTGAACCCACCCTTAAGAGAGATACCTACTACACTACAGACTAAAACGCAATGATGCAAATCTCGTCCAACTCTCGTCTTTATAAAAGAAACCTGTTATCAGACTTATCATTAATTTTTTCTACCCCCCTTATTCTGCGAATTTGGAGGCTGTTGCTCAATTCATATTACCAGTTAACGACCTACCGTGCTCATTAGTATACATTAAAAGGCCACTAATTATTCACTAGTTCGGTAAGCGTTACCTTTAATGAAATAAACACACTTTTACTAATTGTTTCGTCATAGCCCAACCCTGATTGATAAAGAGAAGGAACAGTAGAACATGGATACATTCTTGGGTTACAGTTAGCAGCCCTAGATAGGCACAAGGCCATCGAGGCTGTTATGCCCTTTTATGTTTAAAGATCAGAGAGTCAACTGATCGTGAATCATTTCTGAAACCTGATAGTTACATGGGCTTTTTTATGTCATTGTGTGTGTGTTTAGGAATCGCTTTTGTTTTGATATACGTAGTAGTAAAGTGAATCCATAGACTTACAGTACTTAGTAGGTAGTAGAGCCACGCTGATTTCAGCACGAACGGGCCGGCTCGACCGGGGCGGTACTACCCTCGCACAGAAAATCAACGTAAAATGACAGCGATCGTGCTGTCGTGTTTCGTTGGTGAGTGCGAGACCGGAGGCCCAAATAGTCTAGTCAACAAGTTCCATACTTGTTGACTAGACTAAAAGATGCAGCAGCATCACTAGGCCGCCATGGTGTGGGTCGCCATACTGCATTGTCTGCATTCGCAGTGAGTATGGCGACCAATACTCTTGGATTCTGCTTATGCTTTCCATCAGGCAGACTAGTCATTTTGGCGGGCCATACATAAAAAAAAAAAAACATGTAAGACACAGAAGTGGGCATTTTTTTCACTCAGATTTGGATGAAATTCACCAAACTATAAAACCTTTGGTCCAATAGAAACAGGTATTCAAGTCTGTGTAGTCACTAAAACCGTCTCCTTTGAGGTTAGATACTAAATAATCACAAATAAAATAAATAAATAAACCGACTTCAAGACCTGAACCAAATTGAAATGGGACCACACGGGAAGCACCAGCTTTCAAATAGAGAATAATTATCAAAATTGGTTCACCCAGTCGAAAGTTATGAGGTAACAAACATAAAAATACAGTCGAATTGATAACCCCCTCTTTTTTTGAAGTCGGTTAATAAATCAAAAGCTATTTGTTTAAATACTGGTTTAATATCGGTTCTTGATCTCTACTATCCTGGGATTCATGTACTTTGTTTTTCTATATATGGTCACGTATAAGTTGTTTTTCAAATAAATTAAGTTAAATATTTATTGCACAAACCCTATTGTGGTTCGTCGTAAACACAAGAATTCTACTTAATATTTATACAACCATTGTGTCATCTGTGCATTTAATTTATTTTATTTATGACTTTCGTTCGTATTGTAAATGTTATTAATTGTAAATATATGGTTTTGTAAACAACAATTATTTAAACAACAACAGGATTATAGGAACAGATGTATCTAAAATACAGGGTGTTTTAGTTTTAAGTAGCCGTTAAATCAGTGATGAAAGCATTTTTCCTTTTGACTGACATCTTTAAGGGATCACTTTAGGATAAGATAAGGGTGTTTATTTTTATTAGCTGCGACAGCGGTTTTTATTGCTTTTGAGTCGGATATTGTTCACTATTTCATTAGTTTTAATTTTCTTTTAGGAAAGTAGCCTAAGTTACCCCTTATAACCTCAGCTATCTATCGATCAAAGTCCTGTCAAAATCGGTCTAGCCCTTCCAGAGATTAGTCGGAACTTTCCCTTCCCCTTGCCCAAGGGTTCAAGGGTTTCACTCATATGCATTTAGTGAAAAACTGTTAAGCAGACTGTTGATTATTAAAAGCCACTATACATATGACTTGCTTTGCTTCGATGACGGTTATGCAAATTTTAAAAAAAATGGTTTACTTTATGATATACTAGTTGTTGCCCGCGGCTCCGTCCGCGTATATGTTGGTTATCGCGGCAAATAGGAGCCTATGGGTTATTCTGATTCTGAAGCTATATTACTGTAAAGTTTCATCCAAATACGTTCAGTAGTTTTTGCGTGAAAGAGTATCAAACATCCATCCATCCATACTTACAAATTTTCGCGTTTATAATATTAAAAGGATTTAATTCTCATTTATCTACTGGGAAACAAATATATATTATTTCAATTTAGTTAGCACACAACCACGCATTAGCAGAAAGCGGAAGGTTTTTCTAAATCCACCAATTTATATTTAAATAGATTTTAGCTAAGCCATTAATCCATCAATTCGAAATTGGATATACATCCCTCGCACTTCGCAATCCTATCTATATTCCCAAAATTGTACACGTCGTTTTCTCAGTACATACTCGTAATGTTGTAAAAAATTCTAGCCAAATATTATCTCGAAGGTATACGAGTATAACCTCCGAAGGTAGTAATATTCGTAAATATATTGCTTAGTAAGAAGCACAAATATTCACAGGTGTTTGTCTGACACGCCAGAGGCTGTTTGTACTACACGTTTCATATTACTTGTCTTATTTTATGATACTGGTATAATAAAAGTATGAAAACTGTTTGCAACCTACTACGCGACTATCTAGTATCTACTAAGCTACTAAGAGAATTTTGCAGTGATTAGAGTCGACGACTGAAGATCTGTCACCCTCAGACTCCAGCTCTCAACAACGTTCTGTCTGGGCTGAACCTACTCGTATCTATTTAGCATTGTCTTAACGGGCCTCCTAGAATTTCTATGATTTTTAACCGACTTCAAAAAAAGGAGGTTCTAATTCGACTGTTTTTTTTTGTTTTATGTTTGTTACCTCATAACTTTCGACTGGGTGAACCGATTTTGATGATTCCTTTTTTATTTGAAAGCTGGTGCTTCCCATGTGGTCCCATTTTATTTGGTCCAGTTCTGACATGTCATCCATGAGAAAATCATATAAATCTTCAATTTGCATTAAGTATGTGCGCTACAAATTGACGAATAACTCAATATCACGCGTACTGATTTCGATGATTCTTTTTTTATTTGAAAACTGGTGTGGACCCAATTCAATTTGGTCGTTCTTAAAGCCGGTTTTTTTTGTTTAATTTTTTTTTATTTTTGTCTAACGGTTTTATAACGAAACTAAATTATGTATGTTAAATAGATGTTATCGATGAATACTTCGTATATTCAAGATTAAGCAATTTCAAATTTTACTGTATTCCATTAATTTAATTTGTAAAAGTCTTTACGGATGTTTGAAGATTCAATTCCTTTACATATCTTCTGCAATTATCTATGACTTCATTTAATTCATTATGAAAAAGACGCATGCCGAATAAAACTGCACACCCGTGTTGATCGTGACGTAATGGTTTTTTCAAACATTTAAAACTCATTTTGATTCGTGTTACGTTTCAAATAAAACATATCAAAATTGATATACCGTTTGAAACCGTTCTTCCACTTGCACTAACCTGTCAATGTTAACTCCATTTACATAGGTCGGTGACCTGGCGAACTTGAAACTTAGTCTAGAACCAACCTCCTTTTTTTCACCATTTCTCTGCTTGGGAGTTTTATTTTAGTTATCATTTACGAGCGTATTGTGGCATCGACAACTCGACACATGTTCGAATAGACCGGCGCGTGCTCACGCGGGTCAGTCGACGCGGTTCGTTTGCTGCGCGCGCTTATCTTAAAAACTTCGATCAATGATTGTTGTACGATTACAACAATTTCCATGTTTAAAGAAACTTTCTATCATGTGATATATATAACTTTTACCAATACTTTTTACGAGTATATAATTTTTTTATTTATCAATTTTCATTTTACGTAGCTTGGTAATAAAAACAAATACGTTTCTTACGATAATGAATGTGAAGTTTTCCAAAACAAAGAGTGATTATACATGTAATATCATCGGTTATTTGGATCTCGACTCCCTCGCATGTGCCAAGCGATGAAGACGCATTTCTGTAGTGTCGACCGATGACACCGAGCGGTGCGTCTACCCCACACTTTTTTTCCTTAGTTTTTAACTATACCTTCAGTCGCATATAGTATTTAAGTGATTCAGTATTGCTCGGTTCGTTTTTGTGTTTGTCAACAATATGGAAACGTTGATTGCGCAAGACGGTCCCATCGTGATATCCTGGATTGTTTTCTTGGTACTCATATGTCGCTGTTATTACCAGATTGGAAGAATTAAAGTTCCCGGTGAGTTTACTGTTAGTGTATATTTTTCTATGATGTTTTTGCAACTTTGTGTATTTATTTTAGATCGTTAAAGAGTGTAACAATGTGTGCTGATCAAGTAATAAGCAGAAAAATCAGCACTGACATAACGTAACCGCACCTTGCCCGGCCTTGAAGCCTTAATCAAAACAAAACTTATTGAAGCTATTTTATATAAGAAATCTTTATATATTTTTCTAGTATAGATTCATTTGTTTATCTCCTTATTGATAGTAACACTTTATTTATGTGCATTCTTTCGAGCTTTGTGAACTAAGGCATAAATTAAATGGAGTGACATTAATTCACCATGTACATCCAAACTCCTAGCATCTTCCAACACCCAAGTGTATCTCATCTGTCACTACTTTTAAGTTTTTGTTTGAGAATACTGAACGTTTTATATACAAGAACTAATTTGATTAAAAGTTTTAAAGAACCGACGCTATAATGGATGGAATGAACAAAAGGTTTAGCAATAAATAAAAACTAATATATTTATTATTCTTTAACACCTGAAAGGTTACTCTTAGTTTGTTTAAGGGGTGGCCTTCGTACAACTGCGGATGCCAATAAATAGACTGAAGTTATCTGTACGGTTTGGTTTTTAATCGCCAGAATACAAAGTTGCCGTATACTGATATTTTTAAAGCAATCTATTAATACAATTATAATTATTAAGAATATAGATAGATGAAAACTCGTTTGTTTGTTTACCGTATTACAAATTTACAAGAGAGTACATAAATTATCAGATATATAAGGTACAAAGCGCAACTTTACTGCTAAAAGCAATAATAATAAGTTAATTAATGTAACTTAATTTCCTATCTCTACGTTTAAATGGCAAGGGAAATGTATTTCATAATCATCGCTTGTTATTTTACAAGCTTTTTATTAACTTGCAATGTATGTATGCTTGTATGTTCGGGTGGAATCTTGCAACTCAATTTTGAAGCAGATATCTTAAACCGATTTTGCTGAAATTTTGCAAGCATATGGATACTCGTACAGCGTGACAATACAATATTATAATGACATGGAGCTGATCTGATGCTGGAGCAGAGCAAGTGGCCATAGGAACGTAAAGAAATGTCGCAAAATCATCGAGTTTGGACTCGTTTGATTCCTCTCGAGGCATTCCAGTAAAAGCTTGTTTTTAAAAAGCTTTTTAATTTAATTTATTAGTTATTAGCACTTGTCAATTTGCTATGAACGGAGTTAATTGAATATTAATTTATCGCGTTACATACTTGCGTGACAACTGTCTCTCGACGCGAGGCGAGCTGTCTACTGTGACAGTTAATGACATTACCACCGGACCCGGACACACGGCTTACATGGTAGTAACTTGTACCATGTAGGTATTTAATTCTAATTGATGTAAAAATGTAATTCTGTTTGTTTGTTACAATTTTACTTCATTATCTACATTCCTCCGTTCTAAGAAGAGTCCTCTGTCTAGCCAGTGGATTTCTAGAGGCTGTAGATAATAATAATAATGCATTTTAGAATGAAACACACTTGCGCTTATTCCACTATTTTAATTAAAGTTACACCTGACCGGTTATGGCATCCTCAAAGGTTAATGGTTACCTATATAAAAAACCAAAAAAAAAAGAAGATTTATTTTTCTCATCATAAATAAATGTAGATGACTATGTCCTTTACAATATAACTTATCATGTTGAAATTTGCAAGTCATTAGGACAACAGAACTTGTTTATACTATAAATAGAACAGTTTAAGTGGAGTAATGAAGAGATTTAATTCAAATCAACCAATCCATGTCCATTGCTGACTGATGGTCTCCCCTAAAGAGCGCCAACTATCCCGGTCATGGGCAGTCCGCACCCATCCGCTGCCAGCCTCACTTCAAAGCCGTGCTTAAAATCGTCTAACCATGAGATTTAATTACCGAGCAAACTTTAGCCTTTTGTTGAGCTACCAGGACAGGAAATGCGAAACTCGCAATGTAAGAATGAATGTTTTAATGATTTAAACTACTCGTGCAACCTAATATTATTCCGTGCTTAAAACGGATGGGCCTTATACAACCAGGTCATTCGCGTTCCCGGCAGTATTCCTAAATCAGTTGAGTTGTGATAGACACCTACATAGATAACTGTCTATGTAGGTGTCTATATTTATTATTATTAATTATTAATATCTGTATTTAGTAAAACACGAAATCTATTCAGAGTTCATTTATTATAATAATGAATAAGCATAAACAATCGATTTGCTTATTCATTATTATAATAAATCGGTTACTATATAATAGGTACATGCACAGGAGACTTGTTATCGAGCCAGTCGTATGGAATTAGATAACTTTCCATGTAATTCTTCTCCTTTTGGTCCAATCGACATTAATATGTGTTCTATCATTTGAGCGTTTGTATACTTTTATGGGTTGTATCGGCTAGAGGCTAAGTGTTGATACTTCAGTGAAACATAAAGCTACTGAACAACACGATCGTCCTCATTATTATATCCATACTGTCCGTGCTAATATTATAAATCCGAAAGTAACTATGTATTTCTGTCTCTCGGTTATGCTTTCACGGGTAAATCGCTGAACTATATTTGATGAATTTCTGAATAAAGATAGATTGGATCTTGGAGAAGGACATAGCCTGCTTGTTGTCACGATAACCGACAAACACGCGGGCAGAGCCGCGGGCAAAAGCTAGTTACGTATAAAGATTCAAAAGTCATAAAAATTATATCCTTATATCTATTAACTAGCTGTGCCACGCAACCTCGTTTGCGTCTCCTATTGCCCGTAGCGTGATAATTTTCCCCCGTTTTTTGAAACATTTTTCATTGGTGCTCCGCTCCTATTGGTCGTAGCATGATGATATATAGCCTATAGCCTTCCTCGATAAATGGGCTATCTAACACTGAAATAATTTTTCTAATCGGACCAGTAGTTCCTGAGATTAACGCGTTCAAACAAACAAACTCTTCAGCTTTATATAATAGTACTAGCTGACCCGACGAACTTCGTACCGCCATATTTATATACAATAATTAGCAATAAATTAAAATTGCGACTATAATTTGAGATTTAAACTATCCTATCTCTCAATTTTTATCGAACTGCACATGGTGTGCAAATTTTATTATAATCGGTTAAGTGGTTTAGGAGTCCATTGAGGACAAACATTGTGACACGAGATTTATATATATTAAGATAGATACCAGTAAAAACTGATCATCAGACATACCGTACCCTGGTTTACCAACCTTATGTGTCAAAAAAATATTTCGTGTTGAATTCATTACTTAACACTCATGTATCATAATAAATAACTATTATAACTTGATAATAAACAGTTTTTAGGGTTCCGTGCCAAAGGAAGGAACCCTTATAGATTCGTCATGTCTGTCTGTCTGTCTGTCCGTCTGTCCGTCCGTATGTCACAGCCACTTTTTTCCGAAACTAAAAGACCTATAATGTTGAAACTAGGTAAGTAGATGTACTCTGTTAACCGCATTAAGATTTTCACACAAAAATAAGAAAAAAACAATAAATTTTGGGGGTCCCCATACATAGAACTGAAACTCAAAAATTTATTTTTCATCATACCCATGCGTGTGGGGTATCTATGGATAGGTCTTCAAAAATGATATTGAGGTTTCTAATATCATTTATTTCTGAACTGAATAGATTGCGCGAGAGACACTTCCAAAGTGGTAAAATGTGTGTGTCCCCCCCCCTGTAACTTCTAAAATAAGAGCATGATAAATCTAAAAAAAATATATGATGTACATTACCATGCAAACTTCCACTTAAAATTGGTTTGAACGATATCTAGTAAGTAGTTTTTTTTAATACGTCATAAATGGTAAACCGCAAAAAAAAACACTATTATTAAAACATCGATCAAAGTTACAACGAACTACAAGAACGTTTATATTATGTTACTTGCTGCTTCGGAACCCTTCATGGGCGAGTCCGACTCGCACTTGGCCGCTTTTTATTACTAACTCGAATAGTTGGAAAATTATGATAAAATTTGTTATTTATAAGTCCTGTGACTATGGCTAATGATTGAAATATCAGGCATTACAATACAGAAAATCTGTCTGAATTCTTTAATTTTTTTAAAAATAGTACTTCAGAATTCAGGCAGATGGCGTTAAGTGTCACAAACAAATGCGAGTAATTTAAAAGTTCAACGTCAAGGACACGTTAAGGGCTGAAGGATAAAGGACTTATTCGAATTGAGGGCCCGAAGGTCATAGCAGAAATCGTGTACCAAGTGTCCTTACGATCTGTCCTGCCTGTTATGATAAAAAATAAACTTAAGTCTGCCTTATGAGGCATGAGTTTGCGTTTAAGTTAATTTGTCATCATGAATCCCCATTTTCACTGAGTTTTTCATTTCCGACGCATTTTAATGAGTTTATCTGCTTACAAATCTCAGTAACTGTAACGTATGAATCGTTCATCTCTGGGGCTCGTCCTCTGCTTCATAAAGAAGTTACATATATCTTGTTTTAAAATGAGTCTAATTTTACTCTGTCATTTTTTTGGGGTTACCAAAGAAGGTTAATAGACATTTATAATAATTAAACATCTAACATATATTCGGAAAAAAATATATATACAGTGGAACATTGAACCTCCTTCCTTTTTGAAGTCGATTAAAAACTATACCTGCAAAGCTACAACTATAAATATAAAAACATCACACAATCACGTTTACAATACGAAGGGGAAGAAATAAATGTACATGTCAAAGTACCTACATGCACATGTACATGTTTAGAAGTGTGATCAATAAATGCATTTTAGTGTAAAATACACTTGTCAAAACCAGCAATAGATCTATTGTTTTATAGCCGTCATTTGTCCTACATACAGTCCGGGTTCATCCGTGCAAACATGACACATTATCAAAATAGATCGCAGTCAACGTGATGATCTAATTACTAAAACATGTCTCATTAAATATCGGATGTGTTTTGTGCTTTTTACTAAGAAAGAAATTATTTAATATTTATGACGCTTTTAATTGTTAACTACCGGATATAATCGTAATGGAATTCGGTCGACTGAACCCGGTTACGTCATTATCGCATCGGTCGTTTAGCTGCACGTTCTTCCGTCTTTGTCGGAATTCTAATTATTTCTAAGTTATTATGTAGTAGAATTTGCTGTTATTGTGTTCGTTTGTAGTGTTACTTCGAATTCTTGCAACGTGACTATCGATCCCGGTTTGCATCAAGTTAAATCAAGTGGCATTGCCAGGAAGTACTTGGAGACCGAGGCAGCGTCGTATTTAGACTTTCTTTTCATAACCTCAAGTTGATACTTGTTGAAAGTATCATCAGGAATGCTGACTGTATGTCTTATTCTGACTTAAATTTTACAAGTTAAAAAAAAAAGAATTTTTACAATCGTTTTTATAACTCGGAACGCTAAAAATGCATGTTTTTATTGGTAACTGCCGAGTTAAATTATTGCCTGTTTTTTTTTTGTTTTTATGCGGCTCGTTTTGGTAAACTGGATCTCTGTGTGCTAATGAAACAAACTAATTTACAGAATGATAGTTAAAATTAATTGCTATAAGCTATATATTAAGTGTTGTGTAGGAAAATCTCTTCAATTGTTTTCAATCATAATTTGGATACCTAAGAAATAGTTTGCTTCAAGGAAAGTGCATAATGCAACTAGCACTTTATTATGAAACCCTTTGAAATTGTAGCAAGCTGCGTCTGGTGGCAGTTACCACAGTTTAGCACTTTTTACGTGATTCACAATTAGTTGCTATTTGCACTTATTCGTTAAAGTGGTTTGTAACGATAAGTGGCGGATTACATGCTTCGTAAAAGTTCATGTCATCTGTACACTTAAAACGAGCTGCTAAATTGAGGGAACGATCACGGTTTTTGCCCGCTGAGACCTTTTAGTTACGTTTTATGTAAAAGTTTGATAATAAAATGTAAACTTGAAACCATAGACAAACGAATAGGGGCAGCTGATACTTTAAAATATAGCTTTTGTCCGCGACTATCTCATCTTAAAATTATTTTTTTTATTCTTAGAACTGGTATTTATTCTAAATAAAAAATACTCTAAATGCTTTTATGTACGTAAAAGTATTGTTTACAAGCAAACTCATATCCGTATTTTTAATATTGTTGTGAAGATACTCAAGCCCAAGATTCCATTATTTTATGCCATTATTTTATTTTATTCTTGAAGTTTATTAAATTTAAAGCTCTTCGTCACTAAAGACAGAAAGTAGAATGCAATTTCATAAATTTTTATCCCGTAACTAAAACTACTAAGAGACGCTTTGAAAAGAATAAGTTGTACAGGCACTACCCAGAACGGTTGACGCCTCGGTATTCCCTACTGCAGTATGTAGGTGACCTGGTTTCCATCAGTCACGTTGCACCCGATGTGAATTAAGAAATTGCATGCAATAGTCTATATATATTTGACGGTTTTATGCGTCGCTGAAAGCTCTCGCGTACTCAGTGGTTATTAGTTTGACTATTACTAATCGCAATAAATGTCAACTAGGATAAAAATAATGATAAAGCTGGAGATAGAATCGATTTAGATATATTTATAGACCAAGAATTGAAATTTTCAGTCGCGTACGAAAGTACTGAGAAATGTATGTGCAATTCAAGAAAAGTATGCAATGAGTGTATTCAAAACGTTTTTAGGTATTTACGTCTTACTTTTATTTGTTCGTATTTTGTTATATTCAGCACTTTGCCTTGTGTTACTGCGTTTTAACAGATGGTAAAGTTAACTTACTAAGCAAATGAATAGACTATGTGTCCACAGCTGGTTACACCATACGCCTTTTTCTACAGAAACATACGAATAATGCACTAAATAGAAAATGTATTTTTTTTTATTTAATAGAGGCAAACGAGCAGACGTATCGCCTGATGGTAAGCGATTACCGCCGCCTATGGACACCGCAACACAAGTGCGTTGCCGGCTTAGGGGGTAGGGGTTGGGGTATGGGCCTCCGGTATCCTCACTCGCTCGGTGAAACACAGCGCAAGCGCTGCTTCACACCGGTTTTCTGGGAGGCCGTGGTATCACTCCGGTCGAGCAGGCCCATGCATGCCGAAGCGTGTCTCTCTCACGGTGAAAATGAAATGATTAACATGTCTACGTGTTCGAGAAAATATGTATATGCGAGCGATGACTAAATGTAGTTCACTCCTACATCAATTCTTCTTTTAATTTTAAATTTTCGCATGAAAACTTCAAACGTGTGTATGAGTAAATATGTACATCTCGAACTAACGTTATTATATTCCGGACTGGTGTCTATGTGAGCCAAATAGCAAAAGCGCTTTGTACTGAAACAATACGAGACCTAAATTCATTGTCTTTGAACTGAAGCTCATCTCGTTTCGTTCGTAGACGCCTAATCGCATTAGAGAAACATTACATGCCACGATAAAGAGCACGTTCCTCATATAATACGCCTAATACATTTCGTCAAAAAACGAATAATCTTTGACACAGTAATGATTATTTTGCTTAAAAATTACTCTTTTTTAATCCCCGACGCAAAAATAGGTGTTATAAGTTTGACGTGTCTGTCTGTCTGTGGCACCGTAGCTCGCGAACGAATGAAGCGATTTCAATTTAGTTTTTTTTTGTATGAAAGGTGAGTTACGTGCGAGTGTTCTTAGACATGTTTCATGATAATCGGTTGAGTCGTTTAAAAGTTATGGGGGTGAAAGTAGGGAAGAATAACCGAATGTCTGCAAAATATCATGAATTGGGGTCTCAAATGAAAGCGCATTACGTGTTTTTTACTTTTTAGAGGAACTCAGGCTATTATGTCGGGGTTTTTTTTTAATTTTGAGAATTTATAGTTATTAGTTAGTTACATTTCCAAGTATAGAAATCTTTTGTTATCCTTGTTCTAAATTTCAATGCTATTATTTCTTAAAGCTGTAGCTAGTGTGTATTTTCGTATGTTTCTGTATTGTTAACATTTTATATAATTATGCAGTACAAGAATGAAAAACATCTGCAATTACTTCCAGGATGTTCTCGAGGACGTTACGGCAAACTGAGCTTTTAGTTTATCAATGTCCAAGCTTTTTAAACAGAAATTATTCAGTTTGCGATTATGACTCGATAAATGTTGACTGTGAACGTTATGTTACAGATAATTATGTCAATTATGTGATGAATAAATACTATTTAGATATGACGTAATATTAAACCATTTCTTTTCCTTAAAATTAAGTAATTTCATCGAATTTATAGAATGACAATCAAGGTCACATCACGGTAATATTTCAAACGGTTTCTTGGAAAGAAATATACAAACATTGTGCCTAAAATAGCGTTAATTAATGACCAGTCTATCACCTGCCTTATTGAATAAGTAAACAACGGACACCGATATACCGTCTGACGGATACAGAGACGGATCGATCGATTATTCCAGTTGGCATTGCCACGAGTCTCTCAATTCCTGTTTCCCGTTCCAATTTCCTGATTCAGCAGTATTATGGACGATTACTTGATAGCTCTTGTGAGAGTAATTACCGCTATTTGTTCGCAAATTAAGTTTTAGTATAACGGCTATATTAAATTATACGATTTGTGTTTATTTCACTTTCATTGATCAATTAACAATTATACGGCAATTTTAGGATAATTGATTGTTGTCCCGTATGTGTGTTATATACCTGGGATATATATATTACTATAAATGTGAATGTACGTTTTCACGCGAAAACTACTTAACCGATCATCATGAAACTTTGTTCACAATACATAGTCATTCTTGGAGGTATTAGAAGTAATATAGAATACTTTTTATTAAATACGAAAGAAAGCAGCGAGTAAAAGCTAGTTAGTAATAATAATACTAAAATTTTGTTTTCTTTTAAATAAAACGGCACAATAGATCTGAGTTCAAATCGTAGCCAATTCACTGAGGAAACACCTTCCTGTGTAACGGACCGCAAACAATTTAACAATAAGAAAAACTAGTAAATTATATCAACAGAATAATAAAATAGTTCCGGCTTGAATTGTAACCACTACAATTGCACAATTCCTTCATTTTAACTTCTAAAGAAATCAATATCGATTTTAAAGTAACTACATTATCCAGTATCTTCACCATTTTCTAATTGTTCAGACTATAGCCAGCAATCATCCTTGCAAATTATCAAAGAAGAATACAAATTGGTTGAAAACAAAATTAGAATATTCATTTTGAAATGAAACTTAGCTTCCGGAAACAGGAGCCGAAAGCCATTAACTTCATTCATTTAATTCGTGTTAACTAATTTCATTAGTATAACGGTTCCTCAGACTAAAATAATTATTTATATGTAACTAGCTTTTGACTACGGGTCCGCCCGCGTGCATGTCCGTTATTGCGATAAATAGGGCTCGGCCTATAAGGGATTTATCTGGATTTTTGTCCGTACTGATCCCATAAAGGCTTTTTTGTTTTTTTTTCAATTTTGATCCCCTAGAATATTTATTTGGAATTTTTTGTAAACATAACGTCCACTAGGATTTTATATGCTTATCATTTTATATTAAACTATACTATTATATAAAGCTGAAGAGTTTGTTTGTTTGTTTTAAAACGCTAATCTCAGGAACCAACAAGTCTGATTTGAAAAAATCTTACAGCTTTGGCTAGTACATTTATCGAGAAAGGCTATATATCATCACGCTACGACCAATAGGAGCGCAGCACCAATGAAAAATGTTTCAAAAACGGTGGAAAATTATCACGCTACGGGCAATAGGAGGCGCAAACGAGGTTGCGTGGGTCGGTTAGTTAAACAATATGGCGGAAAAAAAGTCTTGTGGTGTCGGGGGAGACCAGATAGGAACGAAGTACCTTATCATAAAATCACACTAATACTATAAAGGTGTAAGTTTGTGAGTATGTATGTTTGTTACTTCACGCAAAAACTACTGAACGGATTTGGATGAAACTTTACAGTAATATAGCTTATACATCAGAATAACACATAGGCTCCTATTTGCCGCGATAAACGACATACACGCGGGCGGAGCCGCGGGCAACAGCTAGTATAATAATAAATACAACTTACAGATGGCGCTATACAAAAAAATTTGCAGATCATACAAACATTTGATCCTACCCAGGATTCGAACCCGAGACCTCAAGCACAGCATTCGCATACGCTACCATTGCGACACCGAAGCAGTCAATCTTACGTTACGGACGCTTTTTGCCGGCTAGGTTACATCTCCCCAAAGTTCCAAAAATTATGATTTGTTATTCTTTGAAATAGATCCTTGTGGCCGGAGCCATAAATAGTAGCCTATGAACCCCCATCAAGAATCAAAGGATCTCTATTGTAAATTTCATCCAAATTAGTTCAGCGGTTTAGCCGTGAAAGCGTAACAGTTGAAGTTACTTTAAAATTTACAATATTAGTATAGATTGAGTTCCAATTTCCAGTTTACACATCGCTAGTAGTGCAAAACTTATTAATCAGGTCGAATCAATAGTGCAACGTGGATTGACTACCGGTATTATGTAGCCTAACGGAGCTCTTAAAATAGTGGCACTTAAATGTAGTTGATTTGCTTTGAACTCCGTTTATTATTTTATGTGATTTTAAATTACGTAATGTACCTGTCCATACTTATAATAAAAATGTAACAGGTCCAATTCCGTTTATTAAAGATATTTTGAATTATTTTTTTGGAGGGCTCTATAATCGATACTGAAGCCAAAACTGTAATTTTTTTTCATTTTTCGGGTCGGCTATATATGATACTAATATTATAAACGCGAAAGTTTGTAATTTTGGATGGATGGATGGATGTTTGTTACTCTTTCACGCAAAAACTACTGAATGGATTTGAATGAAACTTTACAGTAATATAGCTTATTTATACATCAGAATAACACATAGGCTACTATTTGCCACGATAACCAACATATACGCTGGCGGAGCCGCGGGCAACCACTAGTAAGATATAAATGTAATCAGTGATCCATGACCAAAATATTTTATAGTACCTATATTCTCAATAATTTAATTATTATAAGTCACATATGGAATTAGTTTTCGTAATTAACCCTGCCAATCTATCTTTTTATTTTATCTTTTAATTATTTTTTAATTGACATACTATTTTAATTTCAGTTTAGTCCATTGAACATAAGAACTTCTGTCGCGTCGTCTGAATTTTACTTTTATATACTTATATATTATATATTAATACGATAACATTCTTTGGTATTAAAGGTGAATCAACTTACGTGAATATTCCATGAATCAGTCATGTCATTACGTCCCTTCATATGCTGATGGATTGCCCGCTAATTTAATTATGGTTAGTGTTTCTTTGTAGTAACCGGTAAAGGTACGATGCCCTTAAAAGTTTTTATTCAAAAAAAATATAACGAATTCTGCTTTTGTCCACGGTTCCGGTCGCGTGAATGTCGGTTATCGCGGTTAAGAGTAGACTATGTCCTTCATCAAGTATCTTCACGCCACATTTCATTAAAATCTGTGAAGCGGTTTAGCCGTTTAGTAACAGACAGACAGAGTTATTTTCTAATTTATAATAATAAAGAACAGAAAATCAACGTAAAATGACAGCGTTCGTGCTGTCGTGTTTCGTTGGTGAGTGCGAGATTGTAGGCCGAAGCATCACTAGGCCGCCATAGTGTGGGTCACCATGCTGCATTGTTGCATTGTCTGCATTTGCAATGAGTGGGGTAATCACCACTCTTGGATTCTGCTTATGCTTTCCATCAGGCAGAGTAGAGTCATTTTCACAGGGCCATACATAAAAAAAATTAGTACGGATAGTGTTCGTTCTGGATTATATTAAAATACTGACTGCATAGATGACATAACGGTTAAATGGTCTCCTCGCCTGTTGTTCTGAGTCGTGCTTCGTGCGGTTTATGTATTATGTTTGTTTGTAAGTCTTCCACGCGACACGGGATGTACATATTCCTAGTGCGGTAGTTTTCTTTTTCAATAAAATAAAACAATAAATCTTGTCTAACGTTTTTAGTTCTGTGGTCTTTGGCACTATGTTGATAGCTTTTATTCATATTTTTATTTAATTGGGCAATAGACGTATAGTAATGACCGGTTAGATAGTTGATGTTGACCGGTGAATAGGTGCAAACACTTATAACACCTGCGTTTTCGCTGGCATCTTGCCAAATTTTCTATTCGAAACATTTGTTTTGATATTTTTCTATATATTCTACTTTCAAAGAGAACTTTGTCTCTTTACTAACGCGGTTGCTTCCATCAAGTTTGAAAACTCCCAAGAAATTTCATTAAAACTTTTTTCTTTGGTTTTCTTATAGATAAAAACTGTTTTGCAATGTTATCGCATTTCTTGAGGTCTAACTGTTCAAATCGCATCCTCATAATACATACATACATACTTGAATACACTAAATATTTATATACATGATTATAAAGATACATTCCCTTAAAGTGTTAAACGAAATTAAATCCTATTCTAATGCAAATAACGTGCACAGGTGTGAGTACAACATCCGCCTTATTATTTACCGATTGTCGTGAGTGACGTCAGGCGAGGGCATCGACCGGCCGCGAAGGCCGCATCGATGCCCTCGCCTGACGTACCGTTAGCAATGCAAATGGATCGGGATTTGTGGACCTAACACTACCTACATTGATTGTCTACAATACTAATTATAAACGTGCAATACGAATCAGCATTTATATATATATATATATAAATAAAAATGAATCACCGAAATGTATGTACGTGCATAACTTCCGATGGACTGCACCAAATTGGATAATTCTTTCTTTTATGTGTTTATTATTGTCTGGACAAGGTTTGTATAAAAAAATAAAAGAAAACTGGAAATGTAATATTTTCGAAGTCCGCCACTGTACACTGTTCGTGGGAAACTGAGGCGGGTATAGGTAAATACTAAAACAATGTTTTGCCTAAATTAAGGGAAGAATGTATGGCGGAGCGAAGTTCGCCGGGTCAGCTAAAAATATATATTTTCTAATTTTTTGTAAATTAATACCAAATTATTTTGTCTAACGAAGTCATTTACATTTATTGAAGCAAGGCTTATACCAACTTTAAGTTTAATATTAATTAACGATCTCTTAGATTAACTCAGACATTAATGTAAAAAGAAAAATATGAAAGCTCATTAAACGCATAGATATGTAAAGTAGATACACACATCAAAAGTGTCTAGGGATCAACATATGTGTCTAGGGATCAACATATATTTTTGCAATAACTTTTCTCCTGATTGATATTAATTAAAATTTTCTTTAAGGATTCATCAAATAAAGTGTTTTCGTTTGTCACAGTAACGATAAACCAAGTCACCTTTGCATTAATAAAGAAATTTGCCATTTTCCTAATAAAAGGAGTTTTGTCATTTGAACCACTAACATTAAAGTTCGAAAAAAAGACTGAAATAACAGTTTTCTTTAAAATTTTATTAGGTAACTTAAACAATTAATAATCCGTGTTTCTACCGCGAACACTAACACAAGAACATCGGTTTGGCATACTCAAAATGAGTTCATCCAAATCACGCTGTGGAATGGCCGCCCATGTTCGTTGCAACAACAAAAAAAGGTCTTCTTGCGACTGGATACCCTCCATATTCGGCAGAGTTCTTCTCTGTAGCATATCCCATGCATGCTCAATCGGGTTCAAGTCTGGCGACTGAGCAGGCCAGGGCCAAAGCCACATCTCAATCTCAAGAAATCCGCATAAAAATGCTTGATCACTAGACACTTTTGATGTGTGTATATGTCACACATGTACACACTACACATATGTCAAAGTTAGCAATAAATTACACCGAAACTCACATCCCACGTGGGATTAGAACCAACAAAACTTATCGTAGTAGAACGAGGCGTGGCGACCGTTTAAACTACTTCGCCGTCCGTGCAGCATTATAAGTAAAGAATTACAGTTTGTATACATCTTATATTATAGTTGATATAATTGTATACTAGTGGTTGTCCGCGGCTCCACCCGCGTATATGTCGGTTATCGCGGCAAATAGTAGCCTATGTGTTATTCTGATGTATAAGCTATATTACTGTAAAGTTTCATCCAAATCGGTTCAGTAGTTTTTGCGTGAAAGAGTAACAAACATCCGTCCATCCATACTTACAAACTTTCACGTTTATAATATTAGTATAGATTAATTTCTCTTTGTGTGGGTTCGAGGACTCATAAAAAGTACTTGCAACTAAGAAGGAATAACACTATACCCAAAGGGATTATCGTTAGCCAATAACAAACTTACATTATTTTCTCCCGTTTCATAACTTTAAATAGGTATTGATGATATTTATTTATGTGTTTTCTTTGTACTCTTTGATTTGAGACGAATTGTGTCTGAGGAACGTTCTAAACTTTTTAGTTTCATAGATAGAAGTAGTTAGGTTTCATCTTGACCTAAAAACGTAGGCAAATAAAGCTTTAAATGCCGTTTTATTGTTGAAAGCGTTTACGCTGCCCGTTAATTTTATCCGTTATATGATACATCGTTGACAGATGAAATTAACCGATAAAATTGATTGAATAGGCTCTTTGTCGTCGAATATTATAATTTTCAAGGTGGTAGAGCCACGCTGATTTCAGCACGAATGGGGCGGTACTGCCCTCGCAAAGAAGATCACCGTAAAATTCGTCACAGCGTTCGTGCTGTCGTGGTTCGTTGGTGAGTCCGAGACCGGAGGCCCAATAATGCAGAAGCATCACCAGGCCGCCATGGTGTGGGTCACCATGCTGCATTGTTGCATTGTCTGCATTCGCAATGAGTATGGTGGCCACCACTCTTGAATTCTTCACATGCTTTCCATCAGGCAGAGTAGTCATTTTGGCAGGGCCATACATAAAAAAAAGATATTTTCCAAAGTTAAACTTTTATAATTGTCTGAAACAGAATAGAAAAGTTGCAATTTCAGCAGAAAAGCTGATGGGTTGACTTCTTAAAATTATTTTCGGGATTTAATCCTATCAGCTTTTCTATTGAAACTGCACCCTGTTAATAGGACTATGTACTCATATCCAGCACATACTGTTCTCTCAGGAAGCAGTTTTACTTTGAGTTAAGGAGATGGCTAGAAATGGAAGCTAGTATTATGTGAACTTGTATAATTTTCATTTCTGCGTAAAACAGTCTGACATTGCCAACGGTCTGTAAAAAATGCTTCGTTTTTACCCCTGAGACCCAACAAATCTATATATATAAAAGCGAAATACCACTCACTTATAATTACGAAATCTCAGAAACTATAACACCTACAAACTTGAAATTTGGCAGGTAGGTTCCTTATAGGGTGTAGACATTCGCTAAGAACGGACTATACTAAACTCCACCCCTAAAGGGGTAAATCAGGGGATGAAAGTCTGCGTGAGCGAAGCTGCGTGCAAAAGCTAGTAGAATATATTATTATGGTTTATAGTTTTGCACAATACATGTTATTACTAAATTGGCTCGCGGCTGTGCTCGCATAAATGTCGGTTATCGTAACAAAAAGTAACCCATGTCGTTCTCCAAAGACCAAACTATTTATATACCGAAATTCATTCAAATCGGTTCAGCGGTTTAGCCAGGTTTAGACAGTTACATTCAATTTATAATATTAATATGAATTATAAATCGTACATTATGATAGACTAAACTTCATGTGTAGTTGTTCTCAGGGACTAATTTAGGCAGCTATCATTAATCAACAAAACAATAAATAACTGTCTGTAACAGCGCGTGGGAGACCGCCACAATCAACACCTTTTGATAGATTGATACCGATCTCTCCAAAACAATATTAACATAATTATGAGTCGGAGGTCAACCATTCTAAGATCTAACTGCCTCGGTAGCGCAAGTGGTAGCGTAAGCGACTGCTGTGCTTGAGGTCTCGGGTTCGATTCCTGGGTCGGACCAAATATTTGTATGATCTGCAAATGTTTGTTTCGGAGTTTGGGTGTTTTCTATGTATGTATTTACAACAAAAAAAAAGTATAAATGTATTTATATCAGTTGTCTAGTACCCATAACACAAGCTCTGCTTAGCTTGGGACTGGATGGCGTTGTGTGTTAGATGTCCGAAAATATTTATTTATTTATCTAAATACGAACTGCCTCCAGTCCGTTTTTTCACGTAACATGTTAATTAGAATTACTCCCATCGAAACACAAACACCTTTCTACGGTAATTCAATTATATTGTAATTTGAGATTGCCGTTGCATTATTTCAAGAACGTAAATAAAGCAGTGTTGTGCTAATGTGTATAAAACGTAAATAAATCATGGAAATATAAATGGAAGGTTACTAAACGCAAAACTCAAAAACCATAACATTATTTGTTATCAATAGAGTAATTAACTGGTATATGGAGCAAAAGAAAATAATTACATAAAAGAGTCTTTACTATGAGGATCATTAAATGATCGCGCTCATTACTTCTTGGTGGGAATCGAACCTAAGACTTATCCTTGACTGTCAGCCAGTCGTTGCTCGGGAGAAAATTAAAAGATACGATTGACAGGCGTCGATTTATAATCAACTCATCACTGTGCCTGAAGCTAAAATTTACATGACACTAGTAGTTCTGAAAGCCTGCGAAATTCGTGATAAAATAAAGGCGTATAATATAATAAATTGGCATTTGTTTGAAGTGTACATCGTGATTTTTTTTTAATTGTATCAATTCAAAAAGAAAAATGTACATTTTCAATTTTACTATTATTTTCCACAGCAGCGTGCCGTAAAATTGAAGTTGAAACATAAAGTTTTAGGCTTGTCATCACTTTTTGAAACGCTCTTTTATGTTATTACTCTGTTTACTGAGATAGAGATAACAAATGAACGCATGATTATTCTACACATACGCCGTTAAACATTTAGCTTTACATCTACGCTAATTATAAATAAATTAAATTAAAAGCTTTTTCAAAAATAAATCTTTTACTGGAATGCCTCGAGACGAATCAAACAAGTCCAAACTCGATGATGTTGCGACGTCTTTACAGAGTTCCTATTGCCACCTTCCAGCTCCAGCATTAGATCAGCTCCATGTCATTATAATATTGTGTTGTCACGCTGTATACATATGCTTGCAAAATTTCAGCAAAATCGGTTGAAGATATCTGCTTCAAAATTGAGTTGCAAGATTCTACTCGAATATATTTTTCGTACCCATTCTGTTCAGTCAGTGTCCATTTCAAGTTCAGTTTACTTTGTCAATTATTTATGAAACATGTGCATATAAAATGCACCATTTATAGAGACGGCTACTTTTAAACTGAAAGATTATTCTCGTCACAGCTGCCGTCGTGTCCCGATATTTCAGGCGTCCTGTCGCACATCTGAACGACTTACTAAAACTTATATGACATTTATTTTGTCTGACATATTTGCCAGAAGTTAAGGCAGAGGCTTTTTTGATGGCGGGGTGGAATCCCACAAAGTAGGTACTGATAGGGCAAATGCATTCACTAAACTTCAAAATAATGACGTGTGAAAAATACACTATGTTTATAAATATAGTAATAACAATAATATATAATTCCAAATTGTCTCGCATCTCTGCCCGCGCGAATGTTGGTTATCGCATTAAGAAATGGGCTATGTTACTCGCTGAAAATAATAAATAAATAATAATAAATAAATATTTCGGACATCTAACACACAACGCCATCTAGTCCCAAGCTAAGCAGAGCTTTTGTTATGGGTACTAGACAACTGATACAAATATACTTTTTTTTTGTAAATACATACATATTATACATAGAAACACCCAAACTCCGAAACAAATATTTGTAGATCATGCAAACATTTGGTCCGACCCGGGAATCGAACTCGAGACCCCATGATCAGCAGTCGCACACGCCAACCGCGAGACCAACGAGGCAGTCTCGAAATGAAGCTCAACTTGTTATTCTATTTTCAAATCTGTTTAGTGGTTTAGATTTAAAAGCGTAACAAACTCGCATTGAATTAATAATAATATTTAAGGTTGTCCCCAGTCTCAACTCTTCTTTTGTGAGTTTTGAAGGCCAGTTTCACTACTTGCTGGTAAAATCTCTGATAGACCAATACGCACCTATCAGACAGGCATCTACAGATGTGTCCGATATACATATAAATATATCAGCAACCTTTGTCTGTTGCACAGTGTTATGAGGGAGATAACTATCTAAAACTTTATCAGAAACTTGTGAAACTAACCCTAAATCTATTAAATCTCTACTACCAATTAACCGTGTTATTACTTAAAATATTAGTGAAACTGTAACTAGTAAAAGAGAGTGAAATTAAATTCAAAATTCCTGAAACGCCGTCTGGTTTATTACATTGAGTATTAGGTGCGGTGTAACGAATGTGTAATTAGAACAACAATGTAAATATTATGCATAAAATCTCGTTCTCGTTCAAAAATATACTTTTTACTTTGAGAAATCAAGAATCGATTAGCTGGTAGGTATTTTGTGCATTGTATTGCACAGAACTGTGTTCGATTGAAATGATACTGCAGCGTAATTTTATATCATCAAAAATATTTAGTACTAGCTGACCTACGCAACCTCGTTTGCGTCCAAACTACCATCCCGCGTTTTAACCCCAAAAGGAGGTTGATTTCTAAAGATACATTTTAGTACACCTCCACACCATCTATAGAGCAAACATTTTAAATTTCAAGTCTCTTACTTTAAAAACATAGGACTTTCATACAAACTTCCAACCCCCGTTTTACCCCCTTAGATCTGCTAAATTTCAAGTTTGTGTTATAGTTTCTGAGATTCCGTGATTAATAAGTGAGTGGTATTTCGCTTTTTAACCCCCAACCAAAAAGAGGGGTGTTATAAGTTTCACGTGTCTGTCTGTCTGTGGCACCGTAGCTCCCGAACGGATGAAGCTATTTCAATTTTGTTTTTTTTTGTGTGAAAGGTGAGTTACGTGCGAGTGTTCTTAGACATGTTTCATGAAAATCGGTTGAGCCGTTTAAAAGTTATGGGGGTGAAAGTGGGGAAGGGTAACCGAATGTCTGCAAAAATATTATCGTGTGGGGTCTCAAATGAAAGCGTATAACGTGTTTTTTACTTTTTAAATAGAACTCAGGTTATTATGTCGGGGGTTTTTTAAATTTTGAGAATTTATAATATATATATATAGATTACTTACCATATATATATTTGGGGAAATTGTATTTAAATACGTTTTTTTTCTAATATTTGAGATAAAACTAACTTTTAATCATTCATGTGAATATGATGAGACAACACACAAGAATTATCGTAATTACGTTACGTAATATGTATGCTTATACACCTATTGGACTGAGAGCCAGCGTTCGGCAGACTTAAAGGGATTCACTATTCCCATCAGGGTTCCTTTGGACGTGTCTCTTAGTCCATATGTAGGTTGCACTGACAGTGGCCATAGGCTGAAGTCAGTTCAATTCAATTCAATTTATTTAATAAATATAAATTTGTATTTTTGTATTTTTTACAATCTGTCCTCGTGGTGACGAATTAAGAATACAGAGTGTCACCACCCCTATTCATCCCATGGGTGTCGTAAGAGTTGACTAAAGAAACAAACTGTGCAGTATAACATCACTGCAAAAAGGAAACTTGAAACAGACCCTTTTTTTACGTGTGGAAATCCCCTCGTACAGTCACCCCACCGGGGTTTGCGGCGGGGCGCTGTGTCGGACTCGAACCGACTGAAACCAAACGATGTGCCACACTGCGCCTAAGACGGGAGGGATCCGGGAACTGCTGTTATTAACACATCCGGACCCCTATCAGCGCTTGCCCGCACTGAAGCGGGCACCGTCTGCTGGTAAAACTCTAAAATTAGGCGACGTACGGCACACGCTTACGTCGCCTCCTCGCGGGCGGCCACTAGAACTTGAAACAGACCCTAAACCAACGCGTCTTTCCAGCGTTTTATAGTAGAAACCTCGTTTCAAAGGAGAGAACTTTCAGCAGTGGATTATTATAAGCTGTTGATGATATAAACTTTAAGAAGCAAAACTCTAACAAGCGTGTTCACTATTTAACGAGTCTGATTACGTGTTGGTCAACTTCAGCTTAATTGACTTCAGTATTAGCAGATATTCTTTATTAAGGTAGACTTTTTGATCGATTTATTGAGACAACTTTTTATAAAGGATTAAGGTTTCACTTAATTAAAAGATACTCAGGTCACCTAACTCTAGCGTCTAGACAGATCTGAATTAGTAGTGAATGAATAGCTAAACGCTATGTATAGCTTTTGTACCTACCTGATGAATTAATCTTGGGACAATTGTTGCAACACAACAGATTCCTATTCTGAATCTTAACGTCCTCGGAGAGCACGTTCTCTCCGAGGCACAGACACTTTTGGCCCGACCTTGGAATTGAATCCGAGACCTTTTGAGGGCAGTCGTATACGCTAACCGCTACACCAACGAGAAGTAGAAATGTCCATTCCAAATGTATACTAAATCGGTTTAATAAATTCGAAGTAAAATGCCTATCAAAGATGAGCATTGACATGTTATTTCCTTGGGCCGTTCAGAACCCTTATAAAACAGATTTTACCTGACAATCGACTGCCGATTGAAGTATGTATTCTTAGTTTGAAGTTTTCCATGCTTTATAACGCGTATAAACTTCGTCGCAGTACTACACATTATTACAATTTATGGACTTTCTTGCTGTATAATATTTTCATCCATAGACAAGTAATTCATTTCAAAAGTCATTAGTATTGATAGAATCTACATTATTGCAAGCGAATCCTCGTACTTAAAGTTGCACAGAATATTAAAATATACTTTCAATTTGTGTTACGAATGAAGAAACCAAAAGTTTCAAAACCTCTAAAATAGATCAGGCCTTAATATATTTTCACAATTTTCCCTATAATATCAAGTTGGTAGTCGCGACAAAGCGTTACTTAATGATTCAATCAGAAAGCTCTTTGTATTTCACTTAGAGGAATTGACTTTGTTTGTTAAGTTTTAAGTGAAGAAATGAGCTTATTAGTTTATGTGTTGTGGCGTAATTTAGAATGTGTTATGTTTAGAAGTCAGACAGTTAAAATAAAGTTTATCAAGAAGCAAATCTTTGCTTTTGATAGCTGCGTGTCACTATATACACATGAAACTGATTGTAATAATAAATCATGCTACAAGTCGATAACTGTTACAGGGTGGGTCTTTCAGTCTAGACTGAATTGATTTAATATTTAAGCAACTAAAATCTCTATTATTTTTAAGTGTACATATGATTATTTAGATCATCTTATCGATACAAATCCAAGCTGCCCTAAGTCTTAAAGAAATGACTTAAAAAATAAGACATAATCAGTACGCATTTTTCATTTCCCTTAGTGCCTCTGGGGATCAATATTATTAGATCGGCAAACATTTTTCAGTCCCCGCATAGTTAATATTACGTAGGCATCCCATATTTTGTTACTTGTAATAAATGTAGCAAATATTTTGTATTAATTTTGCAATTTGCTACGATACTTTCGGAATAATAATATTTGATCAAGTAAATTGTATGGGGAATAAATATTATTTTCCTTTTGGATTTTTGTACTAAAGGTTCGAAAGCATATTTTTATTATTTCGGTCAGTTCTCAGTTTTAATATGAATTTTTCGAACTGATGTTAACATCAATTCAAAAAATTTCAAACAAATCATGAGAAATTTACCATAAAATGTATTAAAATTTTAGCGCGTTATGTGTCTTACTAAATTTGCCAGTTTTAAGATAGATTTTTGTATTAAAATCATTTCCAAGCATATTTTATTTTATTTTTTTATGTCAGATGTGCCATAATTACTTACCACTGAAATAAATTATTGATATTATTATTATTGATAATTAAAAAACTTGTAATTTGTCATAACAACAACATAAACCACAATTTAATCATTCCTTTCGAATATATACACAACGAAATAATGATCAAAACAGTTATACTGCAAACAAAACAACTATCTACTTTAATGTCCGTGGCTGGGTCGTACTTTTGAGACTTCAGTGCAAGTATAATAGCTCTGAAATTCTAATTAGATAGTTCCCTGGCTAATCATTTGTATTGTACCATTTTGAAAAAAAAAGTTTACTATTCTGTAACAGAGTAGCTTCTTCTTGGGCTTAAGTAATTATTAATCTCTCGTCTCTTTGTTTCGTGTTTTATTTTCTTAAGAAAAACTAAATTCATAGTGTTTCATTTTAATATTTACAACTAAATAGTCTCTCTTTCTTTCTTCAGCCTATTGCCGTCCACTGTAAAAAAATAACTAAATAGTAAAACAGAAAAAATATTTAAAAATAGTTTTAAAAAACTAAACAAATACGCTTTTATAAATAAATCAAACTAAAAAGTAGAAAATAATTTTAATGTAAAAAAGCGCGGGGCGACATTATTGAAATATTTTCAGAAAGCACCCCACGCTTTTTTACATCAAAATTATTTTCTACTTATTTATTTATAAAAGCGTGTTTGTTTACGTTTTTAAACTTTTTATTTTATTTTATTACATAATCTATATATATAAAAGAGTAAGGTGACTGACTGACTGACTGACTGACTGACTGACATACCCAGAGATCAACGCACAGCCCAAACCGCTGAAGCTACAATCCTGAAATTTTGCATGTAGGTTCTTTATATGACGTAAGTGAGCACTAAGAAAGGATTTTTTGAAATTCCTGCCCTAAGGGGGTTAAATAGGGGTTGAAAGTTTGTATGGAAGTTCGTCATTTTTGAAGTAAGAAACATGAAACTTTACTTTTGGGCTACTGATTAAAAAAGAGTAGATACGTATTTAAGCGTTTCTGGATATTCTACCCCTAAGGGGTTAAATAGGGGTTGTTATTTCGTATATAGGTCAGTCTGGAAGTCCGTCATCTTTTAAGTTAGAAACATGAAACTTTATTTTTAGGCTGCTGATTAAAAATGAATTGATACGTGTTTCAGCGTTTCTGAATATTCTACCCCTAAGGGGGTGAAATAGGGGTTGAAAGTTTGTATGGAAGTTCGTCATTTTTTAAGTAAGAAACAACAAACTTTATTTTTAAGGTACTGATTAAAAAAGAGTAGATACGTGTAAGCGTTTCTGGATATTCTACCCTTAAGGGGGTGAAATAGGGGTTGATAGTTTGTATGGAAGTCCGTAATTTTTTAAATAAGAAATATGATACTTTATTTTTGATCTACTTAATAAAAATGATTAGATACGTATTTAGGAGTTTCTGGATATTATGCCCGTAAAGGGGTGAAATAAGGGTTGAAAGTTTGTAAGGAAGTCCGTCATTTTTTAAGTGAGAAACATGAAAATGTAGTTTTGGGCTACTGATTAAAAATGGGTAGATACGTATTGAAGCGTTTCTGGATATTCCACCCCTAAGGGGTGAAATAGGGGTTGTTATTTCGTATATAGGTCAGTCTGGAAGTTCGTAATTTTTGAAGTCAGAAACATGAAACTTTATTTTTTGGCTGCTGATTAAAAATGAATTGATACGTGTTTCAACGTTTCTGAATATTCTACCCCTAAGGTGGTGAAATAGGGGTTGAAAGTTTGTATGGAAGTTCGTCATTTTGTAAGTAAGAAACGTGAAACTTTATTTTTGGGGTACTGATTTAAAATGAATAGATACGTATTGAAACGTTTCTTAATATTCTACCCCTAAGGGGGTGAAATCGTGGTTGAAAGTTTGTAAGGATGTTCGTCATTCTTTAGTTTTGGGCTACTGATTTAAAATGAATAGATACGTATTTAAACGTTTCTTAATATTCTACCCCTAAGGGGGTGAAATCGGGGTTGAAAGTTTGTAAGGGAGTTCGTCATTCTTTACTTTTGGGCTACTCATTAAAAAATAGTAGATACGTGTTTAAGCGTTTCTGGATAATCTACCCCTAAGGGGGTGAAATCGGGGTTGAAAGTTTGTAAGGATGTTCGTCATTCTTTACTTTTGGGCTACTGATTTAAAATGAATAGATACTTATTTAAACGTTTCTTAATATTCTACCCCTAAGGGGGTGAAATCGGGGTTGAAAGTTTGTAAGGAAGTTCGTCGTTCTTTACTTTTGGGCTACTGATTAAAAAATAGTAGATACGTGTTTAAGCGTTTCTGGATAATCTACCCCTAAGAGGTTAAATAGGGGTTGTTATTTCGTATATAGGTTATTCTGGAAGTCCGTCATTCTTGAAGTTAGAAACATGCAACTTTATTATGGCTACTGATTAAAAATGAGTATATACGTATGTACGAACATGTTCTACCGGAACCGGTTGTGGTTCACGGTGCCGTTCTTGAAGTTGTTCAAAAATATATGTGGTACCACGGGCAGACTTTGCAGTTAAGTAGAAACAACTTCGAGGACGAGATGAACAGGAGAATTCAGCCGGGTTGGGCAGCGTTTGGGAAACTTTGTCGGGTCTTTTCATCATCAATCCCACAGTGCCTAAATACGAAACTCTTCAATCAATACGTCCTACCTGTCATGACATACTGTGCCGAAACGTGGACACGACACGGCTGGTCCACAAGTTCAAAGTCGCTATGGAGAGGGCTATAATAATAATAATGATTATTTTTTCTCATCACAAAAGCTCAACGTTTCTCTAAGGGAAGGCATCAAGAATGAGGTGAACCGGTAGTGAACCAAGGTCATTGACATAGTCCACGGGATAAGCAAACTGAAGTGACAGTGGGCTGGCCATATTAGCCGTAGAACTGATAACCGTTGGGATAAACGGGTTCGTGAGTGGTGACCGCGTCTCGGCAAACGTAGCGTAGAACGTCCACAGGCCAGGTGGAATAATGATCGGACGGCTGGCAGAAGCTGGATGAGAGAAGCTGAGGATCGAACCAAGTGGCGTGCAATTGGAGATGCCTATGTCCAGCAGTGGACTGCGTTGATGATAATGAGATACGTATTTAAGCGTTTCTGGATATTCTATCCCTAGGCTAGACTGGAAGTCCGTCATTTTTTAATTTAGTAGCCTGAAACTTTGTCTTCAGGCTTTTGATTACAAATAAATGAATACTTATATCAGCATTTATGGGCATTCTATTCCTAAAGGGGTTAAAATAAGGGTCGAAAGTGTGTGTGAAAGTCAATGTTAATGGACTATTCATTATAAATAAATACGTTTAAAAACGTGAACACAGTATTCATAGATACTTACACAGTTTTAAATAAATACATATAATCAACTTCCACGCGAGCAAAGCCGCGGGCAACAGCTATATATGTATATTGTTATCGAACAAGTCACGTCCTTGTACGCAGTCGATTGTCAGTGTTGTGATTCTCCAAGTGGTTTCCTTCAACAGTTTTCTATTAGATACGCTCTCGATGTATTCAAGCACTTGGAGGCATTCTGCTGTATCCTACTACAATTGAAAACCTTCAGACGCATTGAATATTGATGAAGTCGGAGCTTGTTCATCATTCAGTCTTTAAACATCACAATTAGGTGTAAAAAACAACTGTTAAATAGAGATCTATGTGCCAATAGATATTGAACTAAGTTTGTATCTAACTTTCCGTAAAATAAAAAGACAAAAAATCTTCAAACTTTAATATTTCATAGTATTAAGGCAATGGAATCAAATGAAGATGTATCTTCTAAAGTATATTAGGATTTAGTAGCTACATTTATTGAATGGCAGAAAATGTCTAGACGGTCGATAAACATCTAGAGATTTCTGCTCCTGATGCTTCATATGAACTCACGGCACTACAACGTAAGAAATACGTCATCAACAACTCATAACGTCCCACTGCTGGGCTTAGGTCTCCTCTCAGGAGAGGGTTAAGGCCATTCGTCCCCACCCGGCCGAGTGCGGGTTGGGGACTGGGAAGACAACGTTGTGGCTACGTAATCTTGCCGTTGGATGTTTTTAAGCCGCCCAAAGGCCTCCATCTAAGCTTCACGACTGTTATCCTAGGATAACAACCGGGACCGACTGCTTAACGTGACCTTTGGAATCACGGAGACGCTCATGCTATCATGCCACCAGCGGTCACCCATTTAGGTACTGAACGCGCCGTCGTTGCTTACCCTCGGTGACTGTTTTAAATCACCGTGTGCAACTGGGGTATGAGCGCCCAAAAAATACATATCTCGTTGCAACTTTAATTAGGTCGGATAGTCCGATCATTGTGACAAAGTTACCTTGATTCGCAGTTTTTCTTTTAAATTTTATCTTCATATTTTTAACGGTAAATCTTGTTTGACGTAAGTTAACTGAAATAATAGAAAAAATCATGTTCTAACCTAAATAATAAATATACTTGTGTAGTAATAGAAATCCTTGAATAAGTAAGTAGCTCTATGTGTATCTTTAAAACTAGCTAGCTAAACTAGCACGGTTGGCCTAGTGGTTTCAACGGTCGCCACGCCTCTTGCTACTGCGCCAAGTGTCGTGGGTTCAAATCCCACGCGGTACAAAACTTTGTGTGATCCACAAATGGTTGTTCCGAGTCTGGGTGTTCTTTGTGTCCGTTTCTTGTATGTTGGAAAGTCCCCCGCGACACAGGATGTTTATCCCTAATACGGGAGTTGTCTTTAAAAAAAAAAAAACAGGCCCGATAATGCGGAAGGGTTTCCATGCTGCATTGTCTGAATTCGCAATGAGTATGGTGACCACTCTGTTGGATTCTGCTTATGCTTTCCACGAGGCACAGTAGAGTCACTTTGGGAAAAATGGTAATTTAAATTACAAACAGACTCTTCAATTTTATTTTTTTGTATAAATACATATAATCGATATTTTATACCATTCTATTGGTATTCAACTCTCGTGTATCATGGATTGAATTTAACAACAAAACAATATATCGCTTTCAATAAACTTATACATTGTGGTAAAATCTATATATATAAAAGCGAAATACCGCTCACTTATTAATCACGAAATCTCAGAAACTATCATACCTACAGAATTGAAATTTGGCAGGTTGGTTCCTTATAGGATGTAGACATCCGCTAAGAACGGATTTTACGAAACTCCACCTCTAAGGGGGCAAAACGGGGGTTGGAAGTTTGTATGAAAGTCCTATGTTTTTGAAGTAAGAGACTTGAAATTTAAAATGTATGCTCTATAGATGGTGTGGAGGTGTACTAATAATGTATCTAGCTTTTCCGAATATAATAAAAAAAATATGTAAATAACTAGCTCCACGCGTACGAAGTCGCAAGCGGCCGCTAGTCTTATATATAAAATTCTCGTGTCACAATGTTAGTTACCATACTCCTCTGAAACAGCTGGACCGATTTTTATGAAATTTGGTGTGCATATCGGGTAGGTCTGAGAATCGAGACCAACATCTATTTTATATACCCCAATTTTTTTTATGGCCAAACAACCTTTGCCGTATGCTAGTGTACATATAATTAAGTTTGAACACAAGTTATTATTGAAAGTAAATACACAAATATAAACGGGGCAAAGTTAATACATAATATTTTCATAAAACTTTGAGAACGTTATGTAGAAACGAACCTGTTTGATTACTGAGATTCCACCATATTGTTGCTAAGAAATCAATTCAAACAAACGTGTTACAAATCGTGTAATGCACGTCTAGAAGAGAAAGTAGTTTTAATAATTATATCTAGTTAATATACAATTACTTGACGCACACAAAATCGTGATTAATCTTAAATATTTATGAACCTATTTAAGATGATAATACGATGAATATGGAAAATCACGTCTTACTCTATCGTTATTATTAAAAGTGAAAACGAAGTAACAAAGTCCACTTCGTGACAGATAACACGTTTTTTAGGGTCCCGCACCCAATGGGTAAAACGCACTATAACTAAGACTTCGCTCTCCGTCTGTCTGTCCGTCCATTTGTCACCAGGCTGTATCTCATGAACCGTGATAGATAGACAGTTAAAATTTTCAGAGATGATGTATTTCTGTTGGCGCTATAACAACAAATACTAAAAACAGTATAAAATAAATATTTAAGGGGGCTCCCATACAACAAACGTGTTTTTTTGCTCGTTTCTGCTCGACATTGATAATGGCAACATGTAGACGGTTGAAATGTATAGAAAATGGTACGGAACCCTTCCCGCGCGAGTTCTACTCGCACTTGGGTGATTTTTAAATTGGATAAATAATAACGTAGATTATAAAGAAATATTTTGATAAAAATTACAAAATAAAGACAGAGAGGGTTCTCTACTTTGAAATTGGACACAACTGCTTTATTAGCATTGCGTGAAGAGGAAACTTTACCTCCTTTGTGCACACAGAGCAGGGTGGAATACGTTTGTTACTATTGAGTTATGGAACTTCGTTGGGGGTGAGAGAGAGAAGTGAAGTTTTAAAGGTAGTAGAGCCACGCTATTTTCAGCACGGACGGGTCGGCTCAACCGAGACGGTACTACCCTCGCATAGAAAATCAACGTAAAATGACAGCGTTCGTGCTGTCGTGTTTCGTGCTGTGTTGGTGAGTGCAAGACCGGAGACCCAATGATGCAGAAGCATCACTAGGTCGCCATGATGTGGGTCACCATGCTGCATTGTTGCTTTGTCTGCATATGCAATGAGTATGGTGCACACCACTCTTGAAATAGGGCCATACAAAAAAAAGATGTACGTAACGCATTTCATAATCTTCACATCAACAGCATTTGATAATCCCCTGCTGGAGGTCTCTCCTTCGATCGGAGATCGGAGGTTTTCCTTCGATCGGAGATCGGAGGTTTTAGCTTACTATTATATCACGTTGGACAAACGAGTTGGTATTGTCAAGGTTTCCTTCTATTTACAGTGCAATTTGCCTGCGTGTTGACACTCTTAGTTGACTCTTACCACAACCAAGAACGGGATGAATAGACATAAGTCGGACATACACGTTCAAGTATACTTGCGCAAGTCTGTCTGTCGTGTCGTGCGTGACAGAGACAGACAGACAAAACAGTCTGGGTTTGCGCAAGTATACTTGAACGTGTATGTCCGGCTATAGTAACGGTCCGTTAATCTGTCACCAAACGGAATTTATTCTTCTAAAAGTGCTCCCACACAGCAGTTATATAATGTTAGAAAATGTTGGATAACATTTTTTACACATAGTAACAAAAGTTATAAAATGTTACTGATGTTATACAACATCATGTAACAACAATGTTGTAGCAAATGTTATAAAATGTTATCGTGTTACACAATGTTTTATAACGTTATATAAGTGCTGTGTGGGAGCACCCATATGTGTCATCTTTAACTTAAGAGCTACGCTTTTGTCGATGCAGCTTTATCCAGCTCTCCCTTTCAAGAGCCGTTTCCATGAGCTCCTTATACGTCGCAACCGCAACTTTTTCCTTAATTTGGTCTATATGACTGTCTCGGTCTTCCTCTCTTTCCCTTTTTTTCCTTCATATGTATAAATGTATAATAATATACACATATAAATGTATGTGACACGTATATAAGTTTTAGCAATGCATTCAATTAATATTCAATATACAACATTCTGCCACTGTCAAGTACAATAGTCGGTCGTTTGTTTTTGCATACTCACAGTTGACGCAATTGAATACTATACAAATATGTATAAATGTACATGCAATGGTTATAGAAATATCTCTATGACAAAATGAACTTATATTAAAAATCAAGGTAGTATTAACCTACCGTGTACTAGTTTTTGGTAAGTTAATGTAACAAGTTGCAACAATGATTGTATTTAATATTATCATTGCTTCACGTTCAGCCTATTGGAATGTGGATTAAGGGAAAGAAATCTGTGTAACTTAAATTTTGAAAGTTTCTACTCTGTTTATTTTGAAATAACCTTTTCAATAAACATTATACAATGTACAAGAAAAAGTAATGGTTTATTGTCTTAAAACCAGTATAAACTCTATATCTATCTTCTATTATATAAAAGAGTAATGTGGCTGACTGACATAGAGAGACATCAACACACAGCCCAAACCGCTGAACCTAGAATCCTGAAATTTTGCATGTAGGTTTTTTATATAACGTAAGTGAGCACTAAGAAAGGAATTTTGGAAATTACACCCCTAAGGGGGTAAATCAAGGAATGAAAGTCTGCGTGAGCGAAGCCGCGTGCAAAAGCTAGTATTATATATTATGCATGTAAAATTTTTATTTTTAATTATTCATTTTAATTCGTGTTGATTTATTTAGTATTGTAATTCAAATTTAAATTTACTTTAAATTTCTCGGATTGTATTTAATATCAAATTATGTATTTTTTTATTAAGGAATAAACAAGGCTTTATTATTATTATATATTATACTAAAGAAAGCAAAGATACTTCTATACGTGATGTTTTAGGTAAAACATAAAAAATATTCGGCTGTAATCCATCAACTTTGCTATCTATCATCTATCATCTACCCTCGGGTCTTCATTGGAAGCAAACGTGTTATTGTTTAATCCGTAAAATATATTTCAAAGAAGTATTAATAAAAGTATTTTTCAACATAAAAGTTATACCAGTTTGTGGAAAACTATAATAGAAACAGAATAGTGTTTGGTTTGTGAGTGTGAAGAATCTAATTACAAAGTTAACATCAAAAAACTGTTTTAAAAATCCGTTTTGCCGGTTTTTATACTGGTCAGTGTCATTGAAGAACAATAGTCAAGGTTAACGGTCTTAGAGGAATTTATATGCCTAACACTGAACGCTATAAGCAGTTGGTTAATTAACACGGAACTCCCAGATCGCAGTGGCGGTACGTGTACAGCGTTGCATTGGAAAACATTAGCACCCGAGTTCGCATCTTGCTTGTATAAATTACTTTTTGTGTATATTTTTTAAATTGTAAAACAATATTTTTTCATCATGATGAAGTGCAACGGATGCTTAAAAAAAAGCAAGGATACAAATAACTTAACTTGTTCTGCTGTTACATGTGGAAAGACTTTTTGTACCTTGTGCATTAACCCGTCGACATTGACAGCGGAAAAGAAAAAAACATGGAAATGTCCCGACTGTTGTGCTCTTCTCAAAAAAGGAGGCGATAATAGCTCAACTCCCTTACGCCCTAGTGACGACAACGTCACTACTAGAAAGAGAACCGATACAAATGTTGATGCGAACACAAATTCGGAAGTCAAAGAGTTGACACACGAAGTCCGCCTTCTCACGCAAGAAATACACTCGCTTAAAAGGCAACTTGAAAACGCCACAACATCTCTGACGCATTGCCAGAGTAAACTGGAAGAGTTAGGGTCAACTATAACCGTTCATGGTAATCGAATAAAAAATCTAGAAGACAAGGATAAAGAAACACAGCTTTACCAGTCAAGGGTGACGGAGCTGCAAATGGAACTTAACGTGCAAGCTCAGTATCACCTACGCAATGAGTTAGAACTTGTAGGCATTCCCGAACATCAAAACGAGAATCTCCACCATATTGCTATGTTGGCAGCGCAAAAGGCGGGTGTCGGGTTGACCGAGGGCGATATTGACTGGGTGACTAGAGCGGGTCCCCGGATTATATCCGCACTATCAGCGGAAAAAGTGTCGAAGTTCTCTAGACCGGTCGTCATTCGCTTGTTGCGTCGCAGCAAGAGAGACGAGGTTATCAGGTCGTCTAAATCGCGAAGAAATATAACGAGTACCGATCTCGATGTCCCCGGCCCGTCACAGAAAATATATTACAACGAAAGGTTAACCAAAGAGAACAGACTGCTTTTTCGCGCGGCACGAATGGTGGCAAGGGAACATGGGTATTCCTTCTGCTGGTGTACGAACGGCAGTATTTTTGTTAAACAACGGGAAGGAAAACCAGGTATACCAATACGCACGCAAGAAGAACTTTCCCGCATCTTCAAACCTACGAATACAAACTGAGAACACAGCCAGAGGACCATCGCCACTCTCACGATGCAATAATAATATTCTGCGTAAAGAGTTAAACCCCATCATTAAATATCCTTTTTGTGATCCGTTACATATTTTTCTATTATTTTATTTACTAATAATGTATTTTTATTTTGTTCTTTTCCGTCGGGGGATGTACATGTTATTTGCATTAATGACTGACCACATCTTCAAGTTTGTGCATGCAATTGATGTTTGCTTAAAAACAATACAACTTATGAGCGGGGCTACGTGCGTCAAGCAGTACGCGTCGTTGTGTTGTTATGCAATATTTGGTATGGTGTCAGGAGCTGATCGTTGCTTGAATGCGTGGACCATAAATGGGCATTGTAAAATTTTCATCGTAAAGATGGCACTGCCAGGCTGTGAGTTTTATTTTTGTGGGGCGAGACTAATTTCTAGGCTCCCAGGTGTGCTTGTTACGATTCACGCGGCTGAAAACTGTTTTTCATCTCATATTGACACACTTGGGCGATGCGGCGGTCTTTCTAATCAAATAGTCTATAAATGTTTTGTGCAGATAATTTCTTCACCTACCAATGATTGATAGTAAGATAGTTGACGAACTGGATTCGGTAGCTATCGACTGCCGTGTCGTACAAGTGCCTGAAGAGGTTCCCATAGCAGTGACACAAATTTACAACTTTAGGCTGTTGACATTCAATATACGAAGTATATCTAAGAACTTCGATTATTTAATGTTAGCTATAGACAGAATTGCAGCTGCGTTTGACGTGATAGTATTAACTGAGTGCTGGCTTAATGATTTAACTATAATACCCCAGATAAAATCGTACACGAGCTATCATACAACAAAAAATATTAACCAAAATAGTGGAGTAGTTTTCTATGTCAAAGATAACCTGTGTGTACATGTCACCGAACCAAACATTATTGATGCAAACTGCCTTCAAATTGACCTTTCCAACGAAATTACAATTCTAGGTTTATATCGGCCACCATCATTCAAAAATTTAAATAACTTTTTATGTTCACTTGACGGTGTGTTGAATGCGTTATCAACTAAATCTAAGACATTTATCTTGACGGGAGACATAAACATTAATTTGCTGGGATGCAGTAGTGGCTCGGATATGGAATACTTGTGTCTCCTTTCAGAGCACGGCCTTTTCCCTGCAATCACTAAACCTACACGAGATGTCGCATGTCTGGATCACGTTTTCATAAACACAGTAAAAAATGCTATAGGAGTGGTTTGTCATTCGGATATAACAGATCATGAACTTGTCATACTCGGTTTAGCTACTAACCAGAAAGTGAAGAATAGCCCAGATCGAACCACTGTTAGACGGAACGTAGACGCTATACGGGACGAACTAGTGAAAGAAAACTGGTCACGAGTACTTGACAATTCTGATATCAATGCAATGGTTCAAGGATTTGAAGAGCGACTGGGTGAGATTATTGGTAGGCACACGCAACAAGTCCGAGTGAGTCACTCCAAGTACAATATTAAGCCCTGGATAACTCCGGGACTCGTACGTTGCATGCAACACAGAGACCGACTACATACGAGGACACGGAGGTTCCCAAATGACTACCTCTTGCGAACTACTTATACTCGCTACAGAAACTTCTGCAATGCCTTACTCAGAAGGTTGAAAATTGAACATGAGAGTAAGGAGCTTTCCAACAACATAAAAGACCCAAAAAAATTATGGAAAACGATTAAGACAGTGTGCCATCTGTCCGAATCCAAGAGGGAGTCTACAGAACTTTTGATGATTCCTGGGAGTACATCTTCGGAAGATTCACTTGATAAGTGCAACACGTATTTTTCAACAGTTGGTCAAGTGTTGGCAAATGATGCGCTAAGAGACCTACAGCAGACGCAAGAGACATTGGCAGACAAAGTCTCTAATAACTTGCTAACACATTCTTTCTTTATGCAGCCCACCAACGAGAGTGAAGTAGAATCACTTATACTGTCACTACAAAATGATAAAGCCTCTGGTGTTGATGGCCTAACCAACGTTCTTCTGAAAAAAATTAAGGATGGTATTATACCCCCTCTGACACATATATTCAATCTAAGCATTGAATCGGGTATATTTCCAGAAGCATGGAAAACCGGTTGTATCATTCCAGTTTATAAAAGTGGTGCAAAAGACGCTGCAGATAGCTACCGACCAATTACGCTACTTACAGCATTCTCAAAACTACTAGAGAAAATAGTTAACAATAGGCTTGTTAAATATATTGAATGCAATAACCTTATTTCCACTAGACAGTTCGGGTTTAGGAGAGGGAAATCGACAGAGGAAGCTGTGGCACTACTGACCTCCACAATATCAGCGCAACTTGATAGAAACAGGTGCAGCATTGGTATTTTCCTCGACTTGGCGAAAGCCTTTGATACTGTCTCGTTTCCTATAATGCTGCGTAAGCTAGAACTACATTTTGGCATAAGAGGCAAAGTTCTCGAATGGTTCACAAGCTATCTGACTGACAGAAAACAGTGTGTGAGAGTTGGTGGGTATAAAAGTGGACTTAAAGCCGTCAACTTTGGTATCCCACAGGGCAGTATCCTTGGGCCGACATTATTTATCATGTACATGAATGATATACATGCATCAGTTCACGCGGACATCATATGTTACGCAGATGACACAGCCATAATCTATGAAGGCTCTACTTGGGCAGAGACCTTGGCACAAGCCGAGTTGGGAATGAGTAGAGTGTCTGCGTGGCTGCGGCATAACTTATTAACATTGAATGCCAAAAAAACTAAATATGTAGGCTTCTTTAAAACATCAGCATCGGCTCCGGACTCATTTTTGGGTATTAAGATCCACAGTTGTAGGGACCCATCACATTGTCACTGCGAAACAATTAACAATGCCAATTTAATAAAGTACCTCGGGGTAATAATTGATCAAAATATGAACTTTAAGGCACATATCGCTGCATTATCAAATAGAGTGCGAAAAACGGCAAACATCCTAAGGTTACTTCGCTCCTCAGCACCACCAAACATCTTGAGGACAGTATACATTGCACTGAGCCAGTCTTTGACTGCGTATTGTATAAGCTGCTGGGGAAGTGCCGCCAAAACATATTTAATAGAGGTTGAACGAGCACAGCGTTCGGTGCTTAAAACAATGCTTAAAAAGCCCTTTAGGTAACCGACCATAGACCTCTACAAGGACTCGAAAGTACTTAATGTGCGTCAGCTTTTTATTCTCAAATCCTTTTTAAAGACACACCGGCGAATAATAAACAGCGAAGAATACTCACAACTCCTGAAACGTCGAGTTTATAGATTACCGGTACCCAAAGTTAAAACGTCCTTTGCTAGACGCTTCAGTCCATTTGTAGATATTTTTATATACAATAGGGTAGCTAATTCATGCGACGCCGACGTTAAGAAGTGTTCCGTACATGCGGCAAAGATGAAGGTCACAGATTGGCTCCTTACACTATCGTATGACATGACGGAAAATCTCATGGTGCACGTAACATGATGATTCCTGGTTGATTCGGAATGACGATACCCTGATTGCGATAGTGATAGAACATTTCAAAACAACAAATTGTAAAATCAACCCCCAAGCTAGTTAAGAAACCTTTTTCTTTTGTTATTATTTTTATCTTAATGTTATTTATTTATATATTTTAATCAGAAGTTTTTTGATGTCGACCGAGCATTTATGTAACCATAATGGTAATCGTTACAGGCACCCACAGGACAGGCTTGCCTAGTGTGGGGCCACTGGGTACAACATTTACTGTATGTCTAATTTGGCAATAAATTATTTTTATTATTTTTTATTTATTATCTCCAGATTTATTTTTAGAACAGTGATTTATAGCCTTTCTACGTGGTCTACTCGAAAGTGTTAAGGCATGACTATTGGACACAAATGCGGGTTTTTTACTCGAGTTCTTTATCAGATTATAAGTTTTGTTTGTGGTGTAAGAACCTTTGCAATTTGAACTCTATGAGCTAAGTTTTCCTATGAAGCTACATTTCTGTAGTAGATACGATGAAATATCCATTTTTTTTATGTATGGCCCGCCAAAGTGACTCTACTCTGCCTGATGGAAAGCTAAGCAGAATCTAAGAGTGGTGGCCACCATACTCACTGCGAATGCAGACAATGCAGCATGGCGACCCACACCATGGCGGCCTAGTGATGCTTCTGTATCTTTTAGTCCAGTCAACAAGTATGGAACTTGTTGACTAGACTAGACTATTTGGGCCTCCGGTCTCGCACTCACCAACGAAACACGACAGCACGAACGCTGTCATTTTACGTTGATTTTCTGTGCGAGGGTAATACCGCCGCGGTCGAGCCGGCCCGTTCGTGCTGAAATCAGCGTGGCTCTACTACCTATAAAATTTCTGAACTATGAGTGCTTTCTCTGCTAACGTATTGAGAGCTAAGTATAAAGTGTTGAAAAAATTATATCCCTTTTTAAAAGAACCCTACACAATGTTAGTAATAGAAGTTACCTGATTTATTCGACTATTAAATTTAATTAAGTAAAAAAGACCCTAAGTAGAATTCATGTGTTTCCGGTCGACTGTACTTGTAATATTACGAAGTAAACTAGCTGATTAATAGCTATAGCTTCGTTGAATCCTCAGGCTACGAACCACAAGAAATCATAGCCATGATAACCTTGAAACTGTTACAATTTCAACTAGAATTCTCGCAAATTTGTGCTTAGTTCAGTAAAGCATTCTCTCCCTTGAGACCCTCGGGATATTCCTTTGTTTGTTTCACTGAAATTGTAATGAAAATACATTTCTCTAACACAAATTTAACACTTTCTTATTAAATATTTTCAAATGATACATAGTAACCGGTTTTATTACTGTACAGTTATATAGGGAACGTAAAAAACAAAACATAAGCAATAACTTTACTGAACGCAAAATTCGTTACGCACACATCTCTCCTGAGTATAATCTTATTGCGAGTTTATTTCTACTTCTCATCCTATAGAGTCCTTCATAAATATCTCCTTGGTACACAGAGAAAGCGGTACTTTTGCTTACTCAATAATAAAATTTAATATATTTTTGGCCTGAACGAATCGCTGTTGACATAGTTACATCACTGGAGGCTGTTCGTTTCGTGTTGCATACACGATGTCATACTTTGATTTGTGTAAATTCTTTTCCTAAGGCAGTTCTATAATATATGTAGAAATAGTGAGACCAGCGGCATAAAATAACAAACTAATTTAAAGCGATGTTTGACTTTGGAAATTACTTTCACGTTTGATTTTTTTTGCGGATGAGTCAGTTATCTATTTAATAATAATGATGGATCCGAAGGATGTGAGTGCACTCATGTTATTCTACGTCACGTTTGATACCGCATCAATTAAACTGTCACAGAATTGTACCTCTTGGTCGCACCTGATGGCTTTACACTCTAACACGAGGAGAACGCCAGGCCAGTCAGTAGACAGCCGACCGCGTTCGGAGCTGCACGCCCTTCGTCACCCGCTACGTCAAACCGACCGCGACCCTTTAATCTTTAAATATTTTTAGTTCACGGAAATCGTGTGTCGTCGACGTTTTTAAGTGTACCACTTGGACAGTGCATATAGGAAGCTAATAATAATTTTAAATCGAACGTTTTTGTGCGTCGATGGGATGTAGTGTTTACAATTAATGGCATGAGGTGAGCTTGTTTATATGTACTTCGATCAGCTGTTAAACGTTGAAAGAGTCTTGAATATATTTACGAAATACAGTCATATTTGAGTTGAACTCAATTATGTTTTACGACGTTTGTGGTAAACGAAAATGCTAACGTTAAACATGTTAGGTACTTCAAGAACCTTACTTTTTTATAGAACCACAGAAAGTTATTACGGCCATGCGTTCTCTTGTGTCAAATGGTGGTAAGTTACGACTGGGCTGCAACTTATCGGTACAATTGTAAACTATAAATTGCAATTAAACTATAAGTTATTGCTCCAAATAAAGCGTGAAGAGTAACACAAAATTGTAATTAAATGCCCTATCATATATATCAAGTTATTTATAAAACTTTATTGTCCTGTATTTATAGATGCATTTTTAACTACTTTGAATCATATATCATAGTTTATTGTTTTTAGTAGTGTTCGTCCATACTATGTTGTACATTGTTTACATATTCATACAAGTTCAACATTGTCTATTATAATAACACTGAAAACAAGTAGTGGCTATTTTAAACACGAGTGTGTTTGCTATACAATGCAATGAATATCAAGCATTCGTGTTATGCTTTTTGAGATAGCAGTAACTAGTATGTCACCTAATTAAGGGGCACCTAAACAGAACAGGTCAGGCTTGTGACCCCAGTATTATATAAGTATTATATATAATACTATCCTTATCTTCTTGACTTAGTTAACTCTTAGATAAGTTTTTGTGTGACGAAGAATCCTTTAAGAAATCTTTTATCTTCCTTCTGTGGTCGTAAGATTCTAATGAAACATTTGTAAGTGGGCTATAAACATAATAGCTATGGATTGTCATGATTATTAACCGACTTCAAAAAAAGAAGGAGGTTCTCAATTCGACTGTTTTTTTTTTGTTTGTAACCTCATAACTTTTGACTGGGTGAACCGATTTTGATGATTCTTTTTTTGTTTGAAAGCTGGTGCTTCGCGTGTGTTCCCATTTAAATTTGGTCCAGATTGAAGTAGGTTATTTTTGACAAAATTTGTATATTATTTTAAAGACAGTTCAGAAAACAAATCAATTGAGTTTAGTGCGTTAGGTTTGATACTTGTAGTGCCATATCCTACATTATGCTCTTGTTTCTTCATCTCTTTCGTCCACTGTGTTTTCCACCCACTTTACTTCTTTAGTTTTGATTAGATCTCATGCTAGTTTAGTTCTGCCAGCTCTTTCTCACAATAGTATTATCAGAACATTAGCCATGAATATATGTCGTCTGATACTTTTCTACAAGGCTCAATTGTGGCACTGCATTTAATCTCGCAATAGGTAAGGAATAACCTTCGAGAAAGAACGAGCTTAGGTACTCCCACGTTTGAGGTCACCAACTTGCATCTGAGTCTTGTGGTGCATGTGTCCATGGAGTAATTTATTTCCACCAGGTGTCCTGTTTATTTGTTTTATTCGTATTCGCACATCATCTAAAAAATAAATAAATATTTGTTTGTAGTTTCAAAAATTAACAACTTTTCACTAAACGCTGAAAGTATATTATATACGGTACTGACATAAAAAATCTGATTATATTTAAATTTTTGGATGTCTGTCGGTTTGTTCCGGTTAATCTCAGTAACGGTTGAATCTATTTTGATGGGAATTTCACTGGCATATTGTTGATGTTATAAGTGCAACTTGTTGCTGTAATATCTCTTCTATTGAGGATAACAGGATAACATCTTGCAACGACTAACAAAGGCCGACTGTCAATGAAACATGCTGCAAAACTATTAAAATTTATGCCGTTTGAGATAAGCAGGACGATATGTTAAAATTTTGCATTTATGAAAGTAACATCAAGTAACCTATTTTAAAGTTCATGGCTTACATTTTAATTTGGATCTTTAAATTCATTCGTTTTACAAATTGTTGTTAATGGTTAGGAAAGCTTACATTTAATAATCTATATATATATAAAAGAGTAATGTGACTGACTGACTGACAGACATACCCAGAGATCAACGCACAGCCCAAACCGCTGATCCTAGAATCCTGAAATTTTGCAAGTAGGTTCTTTATATAACGTAAGTGAGTACTAAGAAAGGAATTTTTGAAATTCCACCCCTAAGGGGGTAAATCAGGGGATGAAAGTCTGCGTGAGCGAAGCCGCGTGTAAAAGCTAGTATTACTGTAATGGAAAAGATGACATGACAGATGACATGAAAGATAACATGTAATTACGGCTCTATGCGCGCTTTTAATATGAAAGCTATACCTGCCAATCGATTACTAGGTGTGCCTAGTACTTAGTTGTAACTTGCGTTACTTAATTATAAATTTAATGAATGGTTAATTACGATGTAGATTAATGTGGTTATGATATATGTGGGTATGTGTCATGTCGTACAATATTTTACAGATCATTTTTCTGTTTTCTTCGGTGAGTTGCTGATGAATTGCTAGTACCTGTTTTTTTACTACATCCATTATTTAAGAGATCGCTTCATATTGATATTATTTATAGCTACTTGCATTATAAATGCGAAGGTAACTAACTCTGTCTCTCCATTACGCTTTTATAGCTGTGAAAGCAGTTTAGCTAAACTGCTGCACCGATTTAAATAAATTTTAACTTGGAGAAACTTTGATCCTTGTGGATGGATATAGACTTACTTATTTGTTGGTTTTTAATCCTATATATGACACGTACGCGGACGGGAAAAGTCAGTAACCAATATGATATGAACTGTTATTCCCTATATTCCCTTACATGACTGGCTTGTAAGAACTTATGGTATGTAGTTTTCAATATATACCCCTTATCGATTACAAAATATTAACTTTCTGTACTAATGCATTTCTTCAACATATGAATTTTTATTAGATAGAACGCGATATTTTCTTTAAAACGCATTAAAGAATTCTTCTAACGTATTGATATTATGATGATGATATCGATAGGTCTGAGGCGAAACTTATTATTACAGTCAAATTTATAGAAAGACTAGCTTTTGCGCGTGGCTCCGCCAGCCTGTTTGTCGGTTATCGCAGCAAAGAGTACCCTATGTCCTTCCTCAGGAATCAAAGTATCTCCATGCCAAATTTCATTGAAATCGATGCAGCGGTTTGGCCTTGATAGCGTGACAGATAGGCAGAGTTACTTTAGAATTTATAATATAAGTATGGATATCAGAATCAGTAATATAGTTATTAAATTACATAAAAGATTAACGAAGAACTCATTAAATAACGGAAGCCACATCGAAATCAAGATGCTAGTATCGATTGCAACCTTATGACCATGAATCAGAATATAATTATAAAGTATTCGATGAAATTGATAATAATCTAAATACGGGTAATTTTTCATTAACGTATCGGATTTCTTTCTATATTTTTATTACTGGTTGGTTTACTGCTCACGAGTAGAATTGAATAACAGACGTAGAAACATTTTCGAAGGTAGATATGACCAGAGTTTATATAATATGGGAGTCACGTACCTTCATAAAAAGGCAAATTCATAGTCTTTAGTGGTAGAGTATTCCTTTAACCCAAGCTAAACATGTTTGCTATTCAAATAATCCTTTATATTTCAATCAGAATATTGCGAACCCGAAAAGGTATGAGTGTGCAAAAAGTAGAATATACTTTGAAGACTCCCAAAGATCTATATAGTATCTATACTACACGTTTCAATCTTGTTAGAACAAGATAAATGATGGATTAGATAAGATTTTGTTTGTTCTTGTCTTTAAATCTCCTTCATTTTTTTCTTTTGTGGGTTGGATGTTAAGATATCAATAACTTATGAATTGTGAGATAAAGGCAATTCATTTTTACGTCCTATGTATTACTACTATGAATGTAGCGTTGTACTTGTTGCCGGTGATACAAAAACGAAATAAGTAAACATAACCGAGAGAAAGAAACAACGATAAGTTTTAACCGGTCATCAACCTGAATTGATTGGTAAGCGACCGAACCGAACCCGTAGGCAAAAGTTACTAAAATAATGCTATGATTTCAGAAGAGATTAATCTTATAATATTGAACTGCAGACCAGTATGCACTCGGAACTGTGTTAAACTTAGTGCACTCTCAAAAGGACACCAGAAACGAAAACTAGTGAACTGTAAACTAAGTATATTGTGTACTGTAATGTCGCTTGCTATCAAGTTTATAATGCTTCTGTAACATTAAATACAGATATTGTCGTATTGGATATCATCCGATGTTTTCAAATCATTTGAGATTGTTTTATACTATACATATTTTGGGAGCTATCTCATCTAGTAGAAGTGAAGAGGTTATATAGGTATCGGGCAGACGCTACTCTAGGCGGTACTACCTCAAGGTAGTAGAGCCACGCTGATTTCAGCACGAACGGGCCGGCTCGACCGGGGCGGTACTACCCTCGCACAGGAAATCAACGTAAAATGACAGCATTCATACATTGTCTGCATTCGCAATGAGTATGGTGACCACCACTCTTGGATTCTGCTTATGCTTTCCATCAGGCAGAGTAGAGTCATTTTGGCGGGGCAGTAGATAAAAAAAAAACAACTAAAACCACACAGTGTGAACCAATGTCTTATGTGACTATTCTCAGCCCCCGAAAAATCAATCGATATTGTTGTCGTTTAAAATTCCTGTTCTAGACGAACAGTGCAATGTTGTCATCAATAAGTGTCCTAAAAAGTACATAGTATGCTTAGTGAAATCAGTAAAATGAAATTAGAAAATCTAGAAAACTAGATCAACTACAAAACAGTAAAATCAATCTTTTGTAACTCGGTTCATCAATAATGCTTTCTTTTGATATTAAACTCTATCTAGCCTATTTTCTTAAAAAGACTATGATTCGACACTTAACAGTCCCTTTTTAAAACCTCTTTTTTAACAGATAGGCATTTCTTGTTGTATAGTTAGGAAGGAATAAAGAGTTAAAGAGTAATAACATTTCCTATTATTGAGACTCATAAATTCCACAGTCACATGTAATTTGTACTCTCGATTGTCGGCCCTTGATGGAATTTGTTGAAATACATTCTAGAATTAAACTCCCTTGTACTTATTCCACTAGTTTAAAACTTTAACGCTGACCGATTTCGCCCTAAGGCATTATTAATGATCGATCGACAAGTGGAATAAGTACAAGTGAGTCTAATTCTAGAATGTATAAAAGTCACAATAGCTAGATTTAAGGAAACAAAATATGCATTTTCACCGTATATTTTAAATTCTTCTTAAAATATTTGTCACGGTCCAATTCGGTAGACTAGATCGAAATTGATATCAGCTGCCATCTTTGACCAACATTGTTGCATCTCTTATCGGTAATCTCAACTTTTTTGTCATGTGTATTGCTTGGAATCTGCGATATCAAAATATTTGTACGAAGATAAAGAGTCCTTGATGTCAAACAATATGAAGAAATCAGATAAGGTTATTTGCTCATATTGAGAGATAATAATGGGCAATGATATTATTTCTTGTATTGTGCAGATTCTCAGTGGTGTCTGTGCTGCGAAAGTTCGCTTACTATTTTTTTTATCGCTTTTAGTAGTTTTAGTATTTTTTTAAATAAATATTGTTTATTAATGATAATATTTTAGTTTACTTCATACTTTACAAAGTTATGCCAAGTTTAGAATTTGATTTTCGATTAAAGATCAATACGGAAATACATGAGGCCATCGCTACTAGGGCATGCAAAAACCGGGCTGTTTCAAAAACCGCTTTTTTCGGGTTTCTCTAATTGAACCGGTTTTTTCGGGTTTTTCGGTTTTCTGTTTTAATTGTGATAAATACCTAAAAAAAAAGGGTTTATGCGTAAAATGCATCGGTTTTAGCTGACAATTCGGGAAATCGGTCGGAAATCAGTCTATATTTATAATTTAAAGAAACATTTACGAGTATACTATTCATACATTTTTTATGAGATCAATCAGCAGATTAAATCAAGTATCTGTGCATTATTAAATAAAATAACCCGTCTGTCTATATTCAAAATAAATATAGTAAAAACCCAACAAAGTTAAATTCTAAAGCAAAATAACACTAATAGAAATAGATTTTATTGCATAAAAGACCTGCTGAAGAAAACGCTCGTTCAGATTCGACACTTGTGGGACTATTAAAATTAACGCCCTAAACTAACTTTCGACAGACGGTCTCCTATTGCACCACCATTGTCATACAAGACCATTTCGACTCTGATATGAGTTTCCAAATCTAGTGACTTTTCCTTCTCTAAGCGATTGGAGTCTGATTCGTATTGCATCATTGTTAAAGGCGATTTCTTTATTAATATTGTCATGCTGAGCGCTTTTGTATTAATTTGTTGGACTGTGCAAATACATTAGAATTCCGATAAAATTCTGTCAACCGTTGAACTATTCGGTTCTCAAAAAATGTGCAAGTTGAAGACTAATGGTGGACTATTCATCGTGTAATTTTTTAAGCATAACATTCGATGCAGTCACAGCTGTGATCAAATTGGCATCTCGTCAGCACAATACTTCACAGTAGCTTTAATCACATTCAACTCTGAAATTGCTGTCAGTGTTTGTAACTCCGTATCACAACACTGAATAAGTATTTAGACTCCGTATCAGGAATCTGAATATTAAAAATGTAAAATGTTGCAAAATAAATCACAAATAATAACATTAGTTATTTATTTAATACAAAATGACTGCACGGTTGGCCTAGTGGTTTAGGCGGTCGTCACGTCGCTTGCCAATTCGCCAAGTGTTGTGGGTTCAAATCCTACACGGGAGAACACTTTGTGTGATCCACAAATTGTTGTTCTGAGTTTGGTGTTAATTGTGTCCGTTTCATGTATGTCTGTTAAGACCCCGCGACACAGGATGTTTATTCCTAATGCGGGAGTGGTCTTTTTAAAAAGAAAAAAAAGTACAAAAAAATTGTTTTTACTTTTTTATTTTAACATGAAAACACTTACATAGCTTTTCTATTCTCTCGAAAAAAAAAACCGAAAAACCCGTTTTTTTTTAGTAAAAAACCAGTTTATTTCGGTTTTTAAATCGGCCGGTTATCCGGTTAATTCGGGTAACCGAAAAACCGGGTTGCATGCCCTAATCGCTACACTGGGGCTAAAGCCTTGTGAAATGGTAAGTGGTAGTCGAATACGGTAACTGTAACACTATGAGGCGGGTATATGTATTTAATTAGGAACTGGGATGTATATTTATATTTTAATTAGGTATATTGTATAATAATTTCTGGTATTATATATTTTGTTAACTTTCATCAAATGGCATTGCAGAACTCATATAATTTATTGCGAAGGTACTTACTGTGAACTTGAAATAAAAAATACCTACTATTTATTTTTTAAGCATTTATTAAGTTGTTTTTTTTTCTATTTTATTTCATTTTTCACTCCTAATCTTTAAATGTAGTACTTACGATAAGGCGGAATTGACATGTTTCCGAAATCTATGATGTCAAAGGTAATTTATTTTGCTGTTTGATCCTCAAAGATATATACGTGCACTCTGAGGAGTTTTATTTTATTTATTTAGGTATGGCCCTCCCAAAATGACTCTACTCTGCCTGATGGAAAGCATAAGCAGAATCCAAGAGTTTTATCAAGTATGGTATAATTACCGTCACTTAAAACTATATTACTTTAGAGATTACTTTCTTCCACTTCATAAAATAAATAAAATTTCATTACATTTCCATTACAAAAGCCTATCAAATTGCTGTTTATTATATGATATAATATATACTAATATTTTTTTATATCTTTTACAGGTAAGAATGATTTTCAAGAATATAATTACGGATATCCTAGTAAGTACATAAGCAAAAATAAAGTAGTATCAATAGTATATTTTTAACACACAATGCTTTTTAGGGTTCCGTGCCAAGCAAAAAACGGAACCCTTATATATTCGTCATGTCTGTCTGTCTGTCTGTCTGTCTGTCCGTCCGTATGTCACAGCCACTTTATTCCGAAACTATAAGACCTTTAATGTTGAAACTTGGTAGGTAGATGTATTCTGTGAACCGCATTAAGATTTTCACACAAAAATAGAAAAAAAAACAATTAATTTTGGGGGTCCCCATACATATAAAAAAAAATTTTTTCATCCAACCCATACGTGTGGGGTATCTATAGATAGGTCTTCAAAAATGATATTGAGGTTTCTAACATTATTTTTTTTAAACTGAATATTTTGAGCGAGAGACACTTCCAAAGTGGTAAAATGTGTGTCCCCCCCCCTCTAACTTCTAAAATAAGAGAATGATAAATCTAAAAAAAAATATGACGTACATTACCATGCAAACTTCCAACGAAAATTGGTTTGAACGAAATCTAGTAAGTATTTTTTTTTTAATACGTCATAAATCGTGAACTGCAATTTACCTTTCATTCAATCAACACAAATGTAAAAATATGAAATAAAAATTATGTTATGTTACTTGCTGCTGCGGAACCCTTCATGGGCGAGTCCGACTCGCACTTGGCCGCTTTTTTTTTACATTTACCGATTAGAGTTATCTGTTGTTCTTGAGATTAAATATTTTACTGTTGACCCAGCAGCGTTACACGTTTCTTTACAAAAATCATGTCATTTGGCAGTAGAATAAATCTTTAGTATATACAAAGCATGGCAGTATTAGAGTTTCTCCTCTAGTATCTAATTTGCCTAAACTTGTTCATATGTCCAAAAAGATATCTTGTGATATCTCAGAAATCTATATAATATATCTATATATAAAAGCGAAATACCACTCACTTATTAATCACGAAATCTCAGAAACTATAACACCTACAAACTTGAAATTTGGCAGGTGGGTTCCATATAGGGTGTAGACATCCGCTAAGAACGGATTTTACGAAACTCCACCCCTAAGGGGGTAAAACGGGGGTTGGAAGTTTATATGAAAGTCCTATGTTTTTGAAGTAAGAGACTTGAAATTTAAAATGTATGCTCTATAGATGGTGTGGAGGTGTACTAATAATGTATCTTTAGAAATCAACCCCCTTTTGGGGTTAAAACGGGGGGTGGTAGTTTGAGTGGTGGAGGTTGCGTAGGTCAGCTAGTATATGTATATATAAACAAGGGGGGTATTTTTTAATGTGAATAAGCACATAAAAAAAGAAAGTATCGATCAGAGTGACGTGTAATGGGAAAGGCCTATGTTCAGCAGTGGCTGATGAAGATTATGAGGTAGATAAAAATATTCTTTAAAGGATGACTTAAATGTAGTAGTTAATGAATTCAATAGATAACAATCAATGCTACAAGTAAAATTTTAACAAAAAAAAATCCGACTTCAAGGTTCGGCTACGATTTCTCTTGGATGGCATCATTATCTTATCTGGATCTTAGTGTCCTTATCATGGTACCACCGTTGGGATATCTCCTTTCCATTAAAAAAAGAATCAATAAAATTGGTTCATAAACGACGAAGTTATCCGCTAATACACATAAAAAAAGAAACATATACGGTTGAATTGAGAACCTCCTCCTTTTTTGAAGTCGGTTAAACATAGAAAATCGTTAAAGCCTTTATACAGCTTAAACAGTAACGGGTATAAATTGTCAAAACAGTTTTAATTACTTAGTAAGATTAAGTAATTAATTGATAATACGAGTAGAACCGAAAGAACAATATAAAGGAACAAGGAAAAGACAGGGCAATTCTGAGAAGTATGACAACAAAGGCATGGATGTGCACCTTGTTTCTATTTTGTTCTATGTTTAATAGACTCAAACCTTCAACGTTATCACTGAGTGTTTTTTTTTTTGTTTGCGCGTTAGATTTTGGAGCTTTTTAATAAAAGGAATTTCAGGTGGCAACAGCTTGCATACTGTTTACCTTACATGTAATACTAACACTATTGTACCTGAAAATCAGATTTTGAAAAAGAGTAGCCATGAGTTTCTTTGCCAGTATTCTTCTCATGAGCTCTACGCATTTTGGAAACTGGAAGTTATGGATCGACACAGGCAGGCTAGATTTTGGTGTTTTCGCCTAACTTACCTCGACAATACAGAACATGCTGTGGCCTCTGTTTGTGTCGATCTATGATTTTTAACTATAGCTTCAATTTGACGTTCATAAGTGTCACTTGGTGTCTTAGATGAATAAATGATTTTGATTTGATTTGATTTGCAGTTAGGTTCCAAATTAAATATCCGACTATACGGTCAGTTGCAGGAACGACGCTGTTTTGTTGTTTAGCGAGATTACTTTTCCACAAGAGGCAGCTCTTTTCCACAAAAAAAAAAAACAAAAAAAACGACTTCAATCTGTACCAAATTTAAATATAGAAAGTTATGAGGTAACAAACAAAAAAAAACAGTCGAATTGAACCTCCTCATTTTTTTGAAGTCGGTTAATAAGTTTTGTGTTTGCCGTGTATTCTTCTACTAATTTTTTAACCGACTTCCAAAAGGAGGAGGTTCTCTATTTCATCGGTATGTTTTTTTTTTTTTATGTATGTACATTGATTACTCCGTCAATTGGGGACCGATTTTGAAAATTATTTTTGTATTCGAAAGGGTATGCTCCCCATGTGGTCCCATGGCCACCATATCAGGATCTGATGATGGGATCCCAAGGAAATAGAAAGAAACCCTCAAATTTACGTGAGCGCCTGCAATGAAGTTAAGAGCAATTGTCTGCATGCCTTCATATTCTGTAGACATAATTTAATTTTAAATGAAATGATGATGAGAGACTTGAGAAAGACTAAAAAGCGAAAAATAAAAAACCTGGTACCTACTATTACATTTGGCTTGGCACTGACTTCAAACCTATGAATAGGTAGCACATACAAATTAAGTTATTTTATACTTTTTAGTTTTTGAAGTCGGTTTTTTTAAACGAAGTTTTTTTTTATAACTTCTTTTTCGACTCGTACTGAGACTACCTAAGGAGAGTTTTACAAAGCAGACGCTCTTCTAAACTCTCTCCATTTAAATGGATAGATAAAAGCTATCATATGGCACGGCATGCAAGAGGAAACTTTATTATAAAACTCTAGTTTTTGCTCGCGGCTCCGCCCGCGTGTAAGTCTATCTATGTGTATATATGTCTATCGTGTAGGTTATCGCGGCAAATAGTAGCCTATGTATTATTCTGATGTATAAGCTATATTACTGTAAAATTTCATCCAAATCCGTTCTGTAGTTTTTGCATGGAAAAGTAACAAATATCCATCCATACTTACAAACTTTCGCATTTATAATATTAACTAGGATGTAGTGTAAATAGAAATATTATAAATTACCATATTCGAATTTATGAATTATGGATAATAGAACCCTTACGTTGCTACTGGTAGCCCCTCAAGTTTTCTATTCTACTTTTATAAATCTATATAAATAAAAATGAAACATAAAAATGTATGTACGCCCATAACTTTCGATCGACTGCACCAAATTGAATAATTCTTTATTTATGTATTTGTTAGTGTCGGGTTTGTAAAGAAGAAAATTTAAAAAGATCTGATATTCTCTTAGTCCGCTTAGTTCTACTGCAGTGCTGCAGGAAGTTGAAAGTTACTGATTCGATAATTTAGAAAATATGCACAAAAATTAATAAGGCGATACGAAGTTCACCGGGTCAGCTAGTGACATATTTTTGACTAATAAAATAATGAAACTATTTAATCAATCGTGAAAACACATGTCTAGAACATCTGGAGCCACGGCAGCGTGAAACGTTCTCTATTGTAGTAAGTTAGTACGTATTATTCAATACAATTATTCAGTAGTCGAAATTTTGCGTATTCATTTTTTTTCATTATAATTTTTATGAAATTGTAAGAGTTCTATTCAGTGTACCTAAGTTTTGGTTTTATTCTTTTATTTCTAATCAAAAAAACGTTTACGTAAAAGCTAGTAAATACGTAACTGAGTTGTTGTAATAAATTGAAAATATGTTAAAAAAATTGTTAATAATCATACGCTGTGTAGAGTTTAAATTATCTTTTGATACGTAATATGCAGTAATTAATCATTCTTTTAAAATACTAATAACTAAACATATAGTAGTCATTATTTAAAACTTAGCTTTTCATAACAAGCTAGATTATATTTTATAGGTTAAGATTCGAAGTTGAAGTGTGTGAAATAGAGTGTTGAGAGAGTGAGATGAGAGAGAGAGAGAGAGAGAAAACACGATTTTTAAAATTTTAATCCAGTGAAACTTGCTCAATAACTGAGAATCCAGAGTTACCCATATGATTTAGTATCGATTTTACTTACGAGAAATATAAAGACGGACAATTATACAAACATTGCTAAAATATATTCTATTTAACTTAAAAACATGAGTCGTCGTTACTATATCATTGTATCAACACTAAATACACACATCAAAAGTGTCTAGGGATCAACATATGTGTCTAGGGATCAACATATATTTTTGCAATAACTTTTCTCCTGATTGATATTAATTAAAAATTTCTTTAAGGATTCATCAAATAAAGTGTTTTCGTTTGTCACAGTAACGATAAACCAAGTCACCTTTGCATTAATAAAGAAATTTGCCATTTTCCTAATAAAGGGATTTTTCACATTTGAACCACTAACAATAAAGTTCGAAAAAAAGACTGAAATAACAGTTTTCTTTAAAATTTTATTAGGTAACTTAAACAATTAATAATCCGTGTTTCTACCGCGAACACTAACAACACAAGAATCGGTTTGGCATACTCAAAATGAGTTCATCCAAATCACGCTGTGGAATGGCCGCCCATGTTCGTTGCAACAACAAAAAAAGGTCTTCTTGCGACTGGATACCCTCCATATTCGGCAGAGCTCTTCTCTGTAGCATATCCCATGCATGCTCAATCGGGTTCAAGTCTGGCGACTGAGCAGGTCAGGGCCAAAGCCACATCTCAATCTCAAGAAATCCGCATAAAAATGCTTGATCCCTAGACACTTTTGATGTGTGTATATGTATATACTATTCGTATAATTTAATTATCGTGTTCTAGTTCTTGTACAACTTATATATTGAATTAAATTTGTTTATAGATGTTACATAAAAGCAATAAGCGTCATTTTATTTAACAGTGTCTTTATATGTCTATGAGATACAAATAGGTTGTTTTATAATTTATTTAAGTATAGTAAGTTCAAAAAACTATAACCCGACTACTAAAAAACTTTAGTTATTTTATATATCTAATTTCACCCGGTTTACCCTATTATTAGGAACCTATCGACACCTTATTTATTAAAGTCGGTTCAGTAGTTTAGGGCTTATTTTTGAACATACAAACGTACATAATTTGCCAAAACTATTGCCCTTTAACAAAAAAACTGTTGTTATGGTATATGAGTTAAACGAGCAGACGGCTCACCTGTTGGTAAGTGAACACCTCCGCCCATGACTAGCTGCAATTCAAAAGTCACAAGTGTGTTATGTCCCTTTGCCCCTCCCTCCCTCCGGATCAGGGGAAGTGGTGGTTTGACAAAGGGGAGAAGGCAACAAACTGGACTCTTTACCCCTAAGCCTATTATTTCTAAGCATTAAGCAAATGTTATTTAGAGTTAGTGACATTACTATTTTATGGTAGTGTAACGGGTATTAAAAGTATCCGTTACAGTAGGTAGTAGTGGTGCAAACCGGTGGTGTAATGGGTCCGAAACTTTAATTCACAACTCTAAGAATGGAAAAATATTCTTCAAATTCAAATGGAACATACTTTAAAAACAACTCATTCAAAAACATTTTTGATATAATTGGTTAATAAATATCAACAGTATCCCGTAACATACGAAAGATAAATATTCAGTCGAATCGGGACTCTTCTTCTGTTTGATGTTGCTTAAAGATGTTATTTTAGATCGGTGCTGTACGAAATATTTGGAACATAAAACATGTTAATATAGTAATATGCTTATTAACGGTGGGTTTATTTTCGTTTCTATAATGTGTGTTTATTGTTTTATTCATTAGTGGAATTTAGACTGTTATAATAAATAGTATAAAGTAGAAGTTCCATAGAGTTTCAACCGCGTATGGCCACTACCCTTAAAGATTATAATTATACCTTACTAGCTTTTGCGCGCGGCTCAGCCCGCGTGTTTGTCGGTTATCGCAGCAAAAAGTAGCCTATATCCTTCCTCAAGAATCAAAGTATCTTCATGCCAAATTTCATTGAAATCGGTCCAGCGTTTTGGCCGTGATAGAAGGACAGGCAGACAGAGTTACTTTCGCATTTATAATATACTAGTTGTTGCCCGTGGCTCCGCCCGCGTATATGTCAGTTATCGCGGCAAATAGTAGCTGTGTTATTCTGATGTATAAGCTATATTACTGTAAAGTTTCATCCAAATCCGTTGAGTAGTTTTTGCGTGAAAGAGTAACAAACATCCATCCATCCATACTTACAAACTTTCGCGTTTATAATATTGGTATACGAGTAGAACTATGGATGACACCCATCAATGCTTACTTTATTTACTACAAAAGAAAATGATTGCGCTCTATCAACATATCTCCGACAGTAATTGATTGGTTTCAAAGTTACCTGTTTGGACGAAGGCAGCGTGTGCGCCTGGAGGAATCTTTATCTTCTTGGTGTAACACGTCTGCAGGGGTTCCGCAGGGTGGCGTTTTATCTCCTTTACTTTTCACCATATTTATTAATTCTATCTCTAAGTCATTAGTCTCCTCCTACCACCTTTATGCAGATGATTTTCAAATATATACACAAGCACCGCTACATAGATTATCTGAAGCCTTTTCGACTATTAGTCAAGATCTGGCGCGTGTGTGTGAATGGAGTGAGCAGTATGGAGTTGTGGTTAATCCATCTAAGACCCAACTTATTGTTGTAGGCAGTGCCAGGATGGTGTCTAGAATAGACTGGACGCAATTACCTAACATTACGTTTAACGGAACTCCATTATCAATAAGTACGTCTGTTAAAAATCTAGGAATCTATATTGATAACACTTTAACTTGGGGCCCTCAACTGCGAGAAGTCAGTCGAAAATTGTTTGCATCGGCGGGGTCCTTAGGAAGACTACGCAATTTCCTTCCAACGTCTACTAAAATTGCACTTGCACAATCCCTCCTTCTTCCTATACTCGACTATGCTGATGCCAGTTATCTCGACATCACGGAGGAGCAACTCGACAAACTTGAGCGCCTCCAAAATTTTTGTATAATATTTACATTTGGACTACGCAAATATGATCATGTTTCTGAATATCGCAATCAGCTTAAGTGGCTCCCAATTCGCCTTCGACGGAATGCTCATATTCTTACCATACTTTATGGTGTTCTCTTTCATCCGTTTACTCCACCTTACTTAAAGGAACGCTTTGTTTTCCTTAGTGACACACATTCGAGATCCCTGAGGTCGTCTGAATCTATGGAACTGGCAATACCAATTCTTTCCAGTACAAGGTTCTACGATAAGTCCTTCACTGTGCAGGCTGTCCGACTGTGGAATGCTTTGCCGATGGCTATACGGCGTGCCAAATCTTTGCCGATATTTAAAAAAATGGTCAAAGATCATTACCTATCATCATAGTTTGTTAAGTGCCTAAAACATATTTTTACCTGATATACCTTTTGTTTGTTTATTTTTATTTTGTTTTTTGGAAGTGTATGTATAATATATATTTTATTTTATATATTTATATATATATTATATATTTTATTTGTGTATATGTATTTATTTTATTTACTTGTATTAGTATCTATAATAATATTTATTTTGTCATTTACTTTTATCGAATTCACTTAAAATCCTTAACATTTTATTTTTTCTGCTAATACTGCCCATGAATTCGTTTATTTTTATTATTTTTTTACAATCTTTTTTTTCCATCCCAAGGTTGCCTGGTAGAAATTGCTTTTTAGCGATAAGGCCGCCATTTGTACATGGTAATTTATTTGATTTGTTATTTTTATGTAAACTGTAATATCTTGTGTACAATAAAGTTTATTCTATTCTATTCTATGATGTTCCCCCGTTTTTGCAACATTTTGCATTGAAACTCAGTCCACGTGTAACGTTACATAAAACCTTGTTCGATAAATGAGCCACCTATGAAAGGATTTTGCAATTCGAAACAGTAATTTTTGAGAACCAAATATACTTATCTTTATAATATAAACAGATAAAAATATTTTTTCTAATTAGTTTGTTCGTAGAGAGATTAACGTGATTTAATTATTCTTGAGCTCTTTAAAATACTAGTTGAGTTTTTATAAATTTATATTATGCTTATCAACATTTATATTATTCAATAGTGAAGGGGTAAATTTTATATATAAAAAGTGTTTTACATATTATATATTTGTATATGCATCCAGTTTAAAATGATTCCAGTCCATCCTAAGATTGCCTCGAAGAGATTGATGTAAGCGATAACGCCGCCTTTCGTACGTTATTTTAGCTGTACATTTTACACTCTCTATAAAACAAATAATATTATCTATATCTATTACATTATAATTATAAAAAGTAATAGTTTGTAAATTTAGATATAGTGAGTACGTAAATTGTGAAGCCTGTCCGATCGATCGATTCGATTCTACTCTAAATTATTTCACTAATAGGCAGCTAGATTAGCGCCGAGTGCTATTTTATGTTACTCAATCAAGACTCAATTACGTACATGGGTACATAAAATGTATATACGTCGAACTGAGAAGCTGCTCTTGATATTCGATGTCTAAAAATGTACGTACGTCTTTACTTTGTCTTTTTAACCGACTTCAAAAAAAGAGGAGGTTCTCAATTCGACCGTATATTTTTTTTTGATGTGTGTTCGCGAATAACTTCGTCGTTTATGAACCGATTTTGATGATTCTTCTTTTAATGGAATGATGGCATCCTAGAGAAATCGAGTCGAACATTGAAGTCGGTTTTTGTTTTTGTTAAAATTTTACTTGAGTGTAAACTATAGGAAAAATACGTTTCGAGGTGTACTATGAGTAAAACAAAATTCCCATAGTCCAGCTGGGTGGACTAGGCGAGTAAACCACGAACAACAAACGAAAAATACGTAAACCAAGTATACAAAATAACATCATCAATAATATAGTTTTTTAATCGATTAGACACAAAAACAAGAGCAGGCATTTGATTACACAGCAAAAATACAATTACTACGTGAACGCAAATACGACATTCATTTTAAAATGAAGACGTTCTTTACCTTTGTATCTAAGCTTACCTCTAAAATGAAGTTGGGATTACAAAACGAAAATCCGATCGTTAAATCCAATTGGATAGGTATGTCTTGAACATGGAGTGCTTTCGACCGCAAAATCTCTTCAATTACATATAAATATAATTTCCGATCTTGTGATTTCTTTTACAAATGTTTGCAGCTGACATAAAGGGGTGTCTATGGAATATTCTAGACATACACACATCAAAAGTGTCTAGGGATCAAGCATTTTTATGCGGATTTCTTGAGATTGAGATGTGGCTTTGGCCCTGGCCTGCTCAGTCGCCAGACTTGAACCCGATTGAGCATGCATGGGATATGCTACAGAGAAGAGCTCTGCCGAATATGGAGGGTATCCAGTCGCAAGAAGACCTTTTTTTGTTGTTGCAACGAACATGGGCGGCCATTCCACAGCGTGTTTGGATGAACTCATTTTGAGTATGCCAAACCGATGTTCTTGTGTTGTTAGTGTTCGCGGTAGAAACACGAATTATTAATTGTTTAAGTTACCTAATAAAATTTTAAAGAAAACTGTTATTTCAGTCTTTTTTTCGAACTTTAATGTTAGTGGTTCAAATGTCAAAGATCCCTTTATTAGGAAAATGGCAAATTTCTTTATTAATGCAAAGGTGACTTGGTTTATCGTTACTGTGACAAACGAAAACACTTTATTTGATGAATCCTTAAAGAAAATTTTAATTAATATCAATCAGGAGAAAAGTTATTGCAAAAATATATGTTGATCCCTAGACACAAATGTTGATACCTAGACACTTTTGATGTGTGTATTAGAGTCTGTTAGAGTCAAATGTGTTAATCATAGAGGAATACAGGCGGACTGGAGAGGAGATGCCATTTATTATTTTGCCGAAACAAAACAGTCTGCCATCTTTTGCGGGGGAAATGTTCACACATACACATTTTAGATTCACATACAAAAAAAACACAAAGCAGTCATGAAGACTGCCCACAAAAGTAAAATCTCAAAACTGTAAACAAACAGTTGTTTAAGCTCACCTGAAATGAACCTCTTTGGTTATTTAAATAAAATGTCAGATAAAAAGAAGTAAAAAAAATACTTATTGTGATGTTATAAAGATATAGGTTAATGCTTTACAGTATAAACATATTACCAGTCATGTCATATTAGACAGTCGAGCCATCAGTTATCATCATGCACAATCGCGCAAGCGCCCTGCGCCGCCGTACTCGCGCAAGCACCCTGCGCCGCCATCTTACGGTCAGGTCACGTGTCCTGGCGCGAGTTTAACATTTTTTACTCATCTCAAAATAAATTTTGCTAAAGTGCACAACGCCGCTAAAGAAGTTTTCACTTCAAAACATCTCCTGTCAATTCGTCAATGTATACAGAACAATTAAAACAAAACATTCAGAATTTCACAAACCAATAAATACATTCTGTATCAAAACAGTGTAATGCGTAGGCCCATTTGGGCTTATATTTTGACAAACGTGAACACGTGAAACATGTTGCTCTATCTCTATGGAGTTGATTGTGTTATTAGCTGCCGTGCACAAAATAATCTGGTAACATAATCGAAACTTTCAAACAAAAGTTTGTATTATAACTAATCAGGAGCAAGGATACAGAAAATATGAACTAAAATAGGGAATGGAGAAGTTGTTAAGCAACTCGGGAACAATTTTCCAAGCGCAGTAGCGATATTTTTCACCACGAAAGAAGCATTTTGACAAATCGCATCAACGTGACAATGAATTCCACAATACTTTTCTTTGCGATATTCTCGAGACTTCTTTAGACTGATCTAATGTTTAAAGTTTCATCGCACCTTCTACTGATTCAGGTGATCGATGATGACATATGCAAATAAAATCGAATCTTCAACTTTCAACATGCCATTTTGAAAGATTTGTATTATCGACATTATGATCAATTTTATCATTAAATCCTTTTAAATTACAGCTTTCGTAAAAGGATTTCTCGTGAATTCCATTCTATAAATATGAAGTACTAGCTGTTCCCCGCGCTTATGTTGTACCTGACTAATCCCTCGGGCATACTACATTCTTCAGGATAAACGTAGCGTATGTACTATTCTAGAGTATAATCTATCTCTGTGCTAAATTTCATCGATATCCGATTTTTGCGTGAAAGAGTAACAAACATCCATGTATCCTCCCAAAGTATCTCATTTGTGATATTAATAGGATTGAATTTGCATTCTAAGTTAAAGATTAATACATAAATGGCGTGAAGTAACGACATATAAATACAACAAGATACTTAACTTTAGTAACTAAGGTAACTTTGAAAATCTATACTAATATTATAAACGCGGAAGTTTGTAAGTATGGATGGATGGATGGATGTATGGATGTTTGTTACTCTTTCATGCAAAAACTACTGATCGGATTTGGATGAAACTGTGCAGTAATAAAGCCTATACATCAGAATAACACATAGGCTACTATTTACCGCGATAACCGACATATACGCGGGCGGAGCCGCGGGCAACCACAAGTTTGTAATACTTCTATCAAGCGCCAATTGTGTTAGAAACTCAATTAAAATTTCATTTTAACTCTTAAGAAAGTTTTTTTGTCCTCTTTTAACCCATCAAACGTATTATATTACGTAACTACTAACTTTTCATTAGCAGTAGCCTTATGGATACCTAGTACTACATACAGTTATAATCCGTCCTTCATATAGAAACTCTAGGATTGAGCGCTGAATTTGACAGTGATTGATTAAAGTAAGAGTGATGTTTAATATATCCTACTATCTCTGCGATACATATATATTATGTAATATACAATTTAATACACAGCTATGATGGTCAGGACTAGAATGTTTTCCAATTTTCCATAAGACATATATTATATTATCTATATAATATTATAAACGCGAAAGTTTGTAAGTATGGATGGATGGATGTTTGTTACTCTTTCACGCAAAAACTACTGAACGGATTTGGATGAAACTTTACAGTAATATAGCTTATACATCAGAATAACGCATTGACTACTATTTGCCGCGATAACCGACATATACGCGGGCGGAGCCGCGGGCAACCACTAGTAAGGTAATATATCAATTAAAGATGATTGCGGTTAATTATATATTTACACATAGAAATTGGCTTAATTTTTTGGATTCATCCCTTATTTTACTGCAGTGTAAAGCCGATGATGAACACCAGTTTATAGTAAGAACTGTGAGAAACGTGGTGCATTTAAAACAATGCTTTGGTTTTTCAATCATTAACCTATACGTCATCTGAACATAGGCCAATATAGCATAAAGGAATTGAAATTAAATACATCCCTTGATGTGCGTTTAAGTCACAATTCAGAATCTTGTGTTTAATGAAATTAAATTATATTTAAGCATTATTTTTTCTATACTAAGTGATGACAATTATTAATAAGTTAATTATCAACATTAGCTTTTTTTCTTTGGTTGAATAATAAACAGCGGTGGTCAATCGTTAATGTTCTAAGAGACCATCTTCAGCTGTATGTTTTCACTATGAAAAAAGAAGTAAGTTAAAAAAAAAGTCTTTGAAGTTCAGTTGTAAGTGATGAAATTTACACAAATATTAAATTCAAAAATATTCTTCCTCTATTAATTTGATCAATTTAATGCATATAATTTTATAAAACAACAAACCATTAACTTAAAAATATTTTTTCATTATTTTCCAATCAAAATTATAAACAAATATAAATAAATATAAAATAAATAAATATTTTCGGACATCTAACACACAACGCCAGCTAGTCCCAAGCTAAGCAGAGCTTGTGTTATGGGTACTTGACAACTGATACAAATACATATATACTTTTTTTTTGTAAATACATACATTTTATACATAGAAAACACCCAAACTCCGAAACAGATATTTGTAGATCATACAAACATTTGGTCCGACCCGGGAATCCAACCGAGCCCTCATGTTCACCAGTCGCACACGCCAACCGCGAGACCAACGAGGCAGTGCATATGTTTTAAATATGTAAGTTATTTCGTTATAAAATAAATTTGCTCAAAAGGATAGAAGGATTGAAATACAATTGCCGACACTAAGAATATTTTAATTTTGAAAAGCTATAAGCAAACTTATTTGGTTCTAAAAAGTTTCGTTAACATTTAAATTAGTAGTTGCAAAAGCTGATCCTCGTCATGACGACTTCTAAATTCAATTATAGATATAAGTTGTTTGACCGGTTAATGCAATTTTATTACATAATTAAATGTATGCCGATACATTAGACGGAGATAAACCGCAATGCATTAGATTATGAAATTTTCATAGTTATCAGCAAATATAAGATGGCTCGATATGTAAATTTATTCTGAGCTTTATATTGCTTACACCACATTACATTATTCAATTACTTAGTATTTTTGGAAGCATTTCTCGTTATAATATATTACTTAAGACCCTTAATGGAAAGACTCATCTAGTTAGACTAAATGAAAAGGTCACTTATTGATATTTACCTATAGGAAATATGTCAAAGAAAATTTGAAGGTCAAAGGGAGTGCGTTTGATCACGGTGTGTTACATTTCTGCTAAGTAGGGTCTCTCAAATTCTATTAAAGGATTGCCAGTCTTGATACTAATATTGTCAATCAAATATGAAGTGACAGAAATATTACTATATGATTTTATCGCTCAATACTGTTTACCTTTGCGTTATCAAGAGTTAAAACTATATGGCATCTATGGTAGCTCTTACAGGTAGTTGGAATACTAAAAGTCCTTCTACGGTTTAGGCGTAACAGAATAACAGACCTCTTTACTGGTAAATCATTTTCCGCCATTTTTCAGTCTCGTCTCAAATGGTACTTTCATCGAAAAAATTTTTAGTCAAAAATAAACTATACTAATATTATAAATTCAAAAGCAACTCTGCTGCTGAACTGCTCAACCAATTTTGGATGAATTTCGGTATAGAGATAGATTGGACTTTGGAGAAGAACATAGGCCACTTTTTGTCGCGATTACTGTGTGTTTTTTTTTCCAAAAAAGAAAATAGAAAAATAAATGAAAGTTGCGCTAATGAAATTGTGCATCAGACAGGTATTATGTGGACCTCATGATGGTATAACGCAAGCGTCTATTACTTTAGGCAATACATATAATAACGTACTGTAACACACTCGGTATGCATAATACACCTTGAAATGAGACATGACATCCAGTCACTGAATACTGTTGTAAATATTAATAAAATTTCTTACCAAAGACATTATGTATTCTGTTATATATAAGTGTGTTCATTAGAAGTCTGCTTCATATCTCTTCCGTTTCATTGATTACTGAAACCAAAAACTTAATTGCTGCATCCATTATTGCAAACTTTTTATGTAAAGGCATTATCATAATTCATTCAGTAACAATGCATTCAGTAAGTGCCACTCGTATATGAGTGGCAAATATTTTCAAATATTAAATCTTGCAAATTTAAAAGATGAAGAGAAATGTAGGTATATAAGTTTGAATAAATAACTTAATCCCTTTATTGAGTTCTGTGGTTAATATAAATAGGGTTGTCAATATGACGAAAGGTTGAAAGGTTGCTGTGTTAGTCGGTACAACGAACGTCTCGCTAGACATACTCGTGTAAGCTGATATGAATTAGCGAGACGATGTATTGCATCAAAGGCAAAGATGTATTACAGTCGTGTTGCTTCAGCGTAAACTAATCTAATATAGTTAGTTTACAAGTCTCAAAGAGTTTGTCGAATAATTTCACCTAATAGTCGTATTATTACAGTGACAGGAGTACTGTTGCTTCTAAGTGGTGTCTTTAATTAGGTTTAAAAATATTTTGCAATAAAGACGCAACATATTTGTACAACAATGCCTTGATTTACGACAGCAGGGGGTTGATTAAACGAATATGACTAATGACTATTACCTATCACAAAAAGTGATGTCATGTATGCCGTGATTGGTTAATAAAATTCTTATTATTTCCTTTGAAATGGTAAAAATGTGAGTTACAACCTTGGCCTGTACTGGACCCATATAAAACTCATGTTTATTTTGTACTAGTTGTTGCCCGCGGCTCCGCCCGCGTATATGTCGGTTATCGCGGCAAAAAGGAGCCAATGTGTTATTCTGATGTATAAGCTATATTACTGTAAAGTTTCATCCAAATCCGTTCAGTAGTTTTTGCGTGAAAGAGTAACAAACATCCATCCATCCATCCATACTTACAAACTTTCGCGTTAATAATATTAGTATAGATATAGATGTACATCCAAAGAAACAGCATTTTTAACTATTTGTATGCATCTAGTTTTCTAATCGTTCTGCTTTGTCTAATTATGATAATTTGATTCGCTAATTTATAATAAGTTATTGTTGATTATACTGTTTATGATTAGGATCTTTCTTACCTATTCTTAGAAATATATTATTGTTCTCCTAAACTCCACATACACCACAAAAATACTTTGCCAGCAAGCGAAGTTCAATGCCCAGAAATGTATGTACAAGTTTTATTCGTTTAAAACTTTAAAGCAAGCTTGCCGCAACGTCTGTACTTGTCCAACTATGAACCTTTACTCTTCTGTACCCCTTCTTATTTCCCCTCCAACTATGATCGTTATATATATGCACAGACTACATTAATGTAAACTTTATGTATAGACAGAGTAAAGCATGTTCAGATACCACATACCGATGGCCACTATAACTAATCTCGAGTTGGAAACTGATTTTCTAACTCGAGATTAGTTATGTGGCGGACAACTATCCTGAACATAGGTATTAGTATTACGATGTCTTCTAGCTAGCAAACTAAATAGCTACAAAGGATAAGTGTCATAGGCATAATATATTTACTTAAAAATTATTACCGTGATGATCGAAATACACGAGGACGGAGCCGCGGGCAAAAGTTTATAACGCTTTTCTATACAATCGCGTAATATCCATCAAAAGGGCCCCGTCCTCCAAAAGTGCTTACATTATCTAGTTATAGGTATATTTTGTTCAATCTTAAGATCTCATCTATTAATCGCTATCTGAATTTCACCTAAACAAAATTATTACTCTGAGTTTTAGAAAATGCATACTAATATTTGTACAGGTAGGCAATCAGGTTTTGCCTACCGTGTACACAACGAAATTACAGGTTTGTAACTCCGTTGTGTCAGTCAAATAGTTTACCACATTGAATATAATCTTATCTAGTAGGTATTTTTAAACCTTATCTGTAGCCATTGAAACTTTGAATATGCAGGTTTTTTGTGACTCACATGTAATATAATTAAGGTTGTCACTTATTTCAAGGTTTTTTTATTGTTTCAAATAATACATTATTGTCTATCATTAAACATTGTATAATGATGACAACATTGCGCTTTGTTGCTCTTCAAAACTTGAGATTATTTTAGGCATAAATATATGTGACAATAAAAATGTTGGGTTATGAAGGTAAATTGATCTAAGAATGAACTTAAATAAGCTTGGGTAGGTATTTGGCTTATGACTTTCTTGAACTCAAACATTTTGCATTTTTTTAAAATCTAATTTTATTTAGGGGCTTTTAGTCACACATAAGACCATGTCAGCCCCATCGTACCCTATATTTACAATGTATTCATACCTAACTTATACTATACCTTAAAAAGTAAAAACATAGTTGTTTGCAAAACACTGCAATACAGACTATATTTCGAAGAGTTTATACACTAACAACGCCGCTTCTGACAAAGGCTTTGATAATGTACTTTGGAACATGCCAACATCTACCATATTTAACTTAAGCCTAATTACCAAAGTCTCCCTCTCAGCCCTAGTTTCAACACATTCCATTAAAAAATGATAGACATCCTCAACAATTCCACATTCGTCACAATTTGGGCTTGTACTTACCCATAAGAATATTTAAAAAAAAAGTTTTTTTTATATTTTGCTTTTATAAAGTGCATATCCAATAGCTTCAATCTTCAACCAAAAGAGACCTCTCATTGCATAGTTTTTCTGTAGGTTGAGTGACTCCTGCTGAGTTCAGATGACCGACTATTCTGTGGTTTTACTCATCCAGGGTCACCCAACTTCGGCAAAGAGAACTCTGCAAAGTAAAACAATACGCTTCGGTTTCATAAAACAATTGTGTATTAATGAATAAGAATCAGCACATGTACGTGACGTCTGTATATAAATAGTATAAATACATATTAAATTATTAATTTTGCTTAGGTCGTTTACCAGCACGTATTGTTGTAAATCAAAGTGGTATTTATTTGAAATTGTACTAGGTTTTTGCTCTCAAGAGATGCAATCGACCGAGCGACGAGGCAACGGTCCACTCGTGTGGAAATCACTGTTTATTCAACCCTCGTCTTTATTTTCTGTGACACTATCTGCTAGCTTTGTGGTATTACTAGAGTAACTCTTCTTTTGAATATTAACGAATTTATCACATACCAGCTTGATTTTAACCGACTTCAAAAAAGGGAGGAGGTTCTCAATTCGACTGTATTTTTTTTTATGTTTGTTACCTCATGACTGGGTGAACCGATTTTGATGATTCTTTTTTTATTTGAACGCTGGTGCTTCCCGTGTGGTAGTCCCATTTAAATTTGGTTCAGATTGAAGTCGGTTTTTTTTTTGTTGAAATATTAAAGTATCCAGTTCATTGTTTCTTTTTATTAAATCGTTTAACTTTCGGCTTTTCATATACGTTTCTGCGAAATATGTTTTACACTTGCTTTGTGTTATTACTCACCGTGCGTCTTGTCTGCAGAAATAATTTATACAAAGATACTCGGTCTTTGTTTTAAATTATCTCTCTCAGATACTACTCAGATAGATTTTCTGTTTAAGAACGATTCAGCAAACAGGTTTATTTTATAATTATGTTATTACGTATTTGAAAGGACTTATTCAAACAATTTTGGAATAGGTATCTTTAGGAATGTTACTTTTGTCATTGCCTTTGACATTTAATTTATAAAATTGAATATTAGTAATAGTAAAGCCAATCTTATCTTATTTTTTTATTCGTCTTTTTGTTTAATGCTTCATAGTCTTAGAATTATTAGAAAAAAGTAAAAAGAGATGTAGAATACTAATAATGTTTAATTAATTCTTCAATATTAGATAGCAATGTAATTTTGAATTTATCCAACTGCACCAGTACGAAGATTATATTTTTACAAGCTATAACATTGCATGTTTTATTAACTTGCAATGTATGTATGCTTGTATGTTCGGGTGGAATCTCAATTTTGAAGCAGATATCTTCAACCGATTTTGCTGAAATTTTGCAAGCTGTATACATATCAGCGTGACAATACAATATTATAATGACATGGAGCTGATCTGATGCTGGAGCTTTCAGGTGGCCATAGGAACTCTGTAAAGAAACGTCGCAACATCATCGATCGTTTGATTCGTATCGAGGCATTCCAGTAAAGGCTTGTTTTTTAAAAGCTTTTTAATTTAATTTATTTTAGGTATATGAAGGTGTGTTTACGTAACGTTTTATTCGTACACGATAAAGCCTAACTAAACAGTCACGGCAGGCACTAATTAGAGGACAACTACTTAGAACAACTCGTTTTCTGTCTGCTCTACATTCTCTGACATTAAAGTTTATGATCCTAGCTTTCCCAGTTTTATATAGCTTGTTTATATTAGCCTTTTAGTTACCAGTGACTATTAATTACACTACTATTATTTATAACAAGCTCTAAATCGTACCTTAGGTATATTTTGAAGTAACCTCAAAATCACTACATAGTATAAAACAAAGTCGCTTTCTCTGTCCCTATGTCCCTTTGTTTGCTTAAATATTTAAAACTACGCAACGGATTTTGATGCGGGTTTCTTTAATAGATAGAGTGATTCAAGAGGAAGGTTTTTATGTATAATAAATGCATAATATAGTATGGGAACACTGTTAATTTTCGAGGCTTCTAATGTGATGTAGCAAATAAATACATTTTTTTGCGCTTACATTGCAAACGCTGGTTGCACCCTACGAGATAGATCAAAATAGTGTACTACAGTATTGTATACCTTAAAAAGTACTACAAAAAAATCCGCGACGGTATATGTCTATCTCTTAGGGATAACCCACAACAACCATTTTTAATTCCTTTCTTTTTACGAGAAATAATGGCTTATTTACGAATTGATTTTAAGCAATACAGAATGAATCCTTATATAATTAAGTAAATTAAATACATTGTGCATTTAATATAGATCAAAATAGCCCTTTACAGTATCTAATTTAAATGAATATATTCGCAGATATTACAGATTTAAAATGCACGAATCGTGTCATCGGCGGGGGCATCTGAAATCCACCCGTGCGAAGCCGGGGCGGGTCGCTAGTATATTATAAAACTAGTTGGGAAAAGTTCGTCTAAAAGAGTAGCCTCAGTTACTCCTTATATCATCAGCTATCTGCCAGTGAAAATCCCGTCAAAATCGGTGCAGCCGTTCCAGAGATTAGCCGGAACAAACAGACAGACGGACAGACAGACAAAAATTGTAAAAAATGTTATTTTGGGACGTGTACCGTGTATACATACATATGCTTTTATTAAAAAGCGGTTATTTTAATATTACAAACAGACACTCCAATTTTATTTATTGGTATAGATACAGATGTATAGATAATTAAATGAAAGCACAAAACGACAAACAATTCATCTTTGGACAGGATTCCAGTATTTAAGGTATTCCAAATTATTCCAAGCCGAATTCTGCTTAGATAACTTGATATCGTATACATATACTTACCAAATAGGTATAAACCTCCATTGGTAGTGTACAATGTTACTTTAACTGTTAATCAAATAATAGCAGGAAAAGTGAGTACTATGTTGCAGTCAGCTTTCTGCATTTACATATAAATCAAGTTGTCGTCATATATGTTATATAAACTGTAGGTCGTTAGTGTTACTACCAATCTAAATAGGTATTTATTTTGTTACTCATTCTTTCGTGTTCATAAAGCTATATCTAAACCAAACGACTTATTTCTTCAACATTAAAATATCATTCTTCTATTACCGTTCTTGTTAAAGAGCTAATAAATAGGTAAACTTTTCAATTATTTGCCAATAAAGAAAAACATTCAACAAAATGACCTCATTTAGGGTGGCGCGCGTATAAACTTATTACTACTGTGTATTGGGCCCATATTTGACAGGCGAACACGCTGTTTGATCTAGTAAAGCCTCCATAGAACTTGTTTATGGGGTCCTTATGTCCACAGGGATCTCTTCAGTCACTGGCCGAAAATATGTGTTTGTGATCTTGACTTATTTGAGCATCTGCAGTCTCATTTCCGTTTCATCATCCGAGTTACATTTTGGGTTACCTTTTCTCTCTCGTCCGATATATTTCCCTTATACCTCGATTTACTGTACAATTTTTTTTTAATCTGAAATCCATTATATTCCCAAGAGGGCGGCGTCAGGCAGCAGCGGTTTGTCACGTTACAAATTGAGCCTCCCCTACCTAAAATAATAAAGATAATGGTAAAAGTGATCTGTGATGAGAGTATTACTAGAAGTTCATCTCATTCGTCTCAACTTTTGCTAAACCATTCATTTTGCATCGTACTGATACTCTACATCGTACTTTTTTTTTTTTATATTTCGGACATCTAACACACAACGCCATCTAGTCCCAAGCTAAGCAGAGCTTGTGTTATGGGTACTAGACAACTGACACAAATACATTTTTACTTTTTTTTTGTAAATACTACATGTATTACTACTATATGTATTATACATAGAAAACACCCAAACTCCGAAACAAATATTTGCAGGTCATACAAACATTTGATCCGACCCAGGAATCGAACCTGAGACCTTAAGCACAGCAGTCGCGCGCAGCACAAGATACGGCGTTAAGAGAATCCATTGTCCGTTTTATGCTAGTACATAGTAAGATCGTACTAACTCGTAAGATGTTTAAAAGTAAAAATACCTGCTTGCTATTTTAACTTAAATATATATTTGAAAGTTTGAAACCTACACGTAGACGTGTGCATTATCGAAGCACATCATTCTAAGTAAAGCACTTAAGTTCATTAAATTAACAACCACTACAATTGATTGTCATAATGAACTTGTAATCCTATTAGAGCTGTTATAATGAAATTTAGCCACAGCTTATGGAATAGAGAGATTCAAATGTATGTGCGTATTGCAAAACAAATGGATAGTTTCACTGTCTCTCTACTCACTACTAACACACACTATTTTACAAGCTTTTTATTAACTTACAATGTATGTATGTATGTATGTTTGAATGTTCGGGTGGAATCTTGCAACTCAATTTTGCAAGAATATATGTACACAGCGTGACAATACAATATTATAATGGAGCATTACATGGAGCTAATCTGATGCTGGAGATGGAAGGTGGCCATAGGAATTCTGTAAAAAAAACGTCGCAACATCATCGAGTTTGGACGAGTTTGATTCGTCTCAAGGCATTCCAGGAAAAGCTTGTTTTTAAAAAGCTTTTTAATTTAATTTATTACATACCTATTCATTCCCGTCAACGTGAACTACGATTTGTACTACTCTGTAGTCGCTCTTTTTATTCCTCAGTAATTCTAGTGAACGCTTCAATTACTCGTACTACCGCACTCTAGTGACTCAAAAGTTGAAAACAAAATAGTACATTAAAATTCGCATTCTATATAAACTTTAAAAAAGTGATGTTAATAAAGTGAAATGATGATGATAAACGTTCTATTTTGTTACTGCTATTACTGCAGAAAAGCATTTCCGAACAAAAACATTTTTAAATGCATTCTTTAAGGCTAAATCATTTATTTGTTGCTACAAATGATGGCAGTAGAATTTCAATCTTCTACGTATTGGGGTCGGCTTGACCAAAGTGATGCTAGTTCCCAACAGAGTCCTCCTCCTAAATCTGGAGAACTCAAAATTCTCTCAAAATACGACAACCCATTTACTGTAGCGGTAGGTATGTGACTAAATAGCCCAATAGGCAGCGTTGGTCACATGCAACATCAGGTGGCACAACAACTCGTTCGACTACAACTCTACTCCATAAAAAACACGTCCTAAGAAGGTTACATCGACCAGACACGAGTTTACGGGCAAACATAGTGAAAACGTGACCACAGACAAAACTACAAAAAAAAACATCAAATCAATAAGTCAATTTATGTTCCGAACATTCCAAATTGAAGGCAGTTCCTATTTTTTCTTTGTTCGAAATGTTTTTACGGTTTCGACAGCAAAAATACACTAGACAACCACTTTCTGTTATTCAATGTATTTTCGGACCTCAGTTACTTTTGCTAGTTGCTTTTGTGCTTACAAAGCTATATGTTACGTTACCCCGATTGAATACGTACAGCCTGTTTTCTTAACAATATTAATGTATCACGATTGACATTGACATTTGATGCCAGACTTCGGATTTAAGCCAAAGGTGACAAAGGTTATAGAGACGAGCTTTGTTGTTACTTTTTGATATTTATCGAAAGTTTGTGTGTAATTCTGAAAATGTATTTCTACAAGAGAATAACTCCTGGCTGAAATAATATTAGATATTTTTATGTTTGACTCTTCACCATACTTTTTACATTAACACATTTATTAATATTAGGCATTAGCAAACTTAGCAAGTAATGCAGTGGTTGTAATCAATGAATAAACATATATAAATATGATCTTATTTCGTCATCGATATGTGGTTTGACATGATGATGTATTGTGATGATAAATAAATAAATACAAATATTGTCAATGTCAAATTGTTATTCTTCTGAGTGTTAAGTTTAAGGTATAGTTGATTCTAAATATATTTGTACTTTCAATGACCGTGATGAAACTAAAGCGATATTTATTGTAACCTAAAATCAGCAAATATGCTATAATACATAACAAGTAAATTAGTAGGTCTATTATTTGTTTTCCCTAAAACGAAAATGTGCCATAAATTGTTCAACAAATTTCACCTAACTTATCGTTAGTTTGGTATGATACCTTTCTTATTTTCTAGAAAGCGGAAAAACACAAACTAATCTCGATGAAGTCTTGAGGAATATAATGAGTTATAAAAAAGTTAGATGACCACAAACGTCTTAATAAGGGAAGGGCGGTGGTCCGTAAAATTATTTGTCGTAAATAACGGCTCGCATGTGGGCGGAATTAACTTTGACACGCGAATTTTCCTCTGTGCGTATCTCATTCGGAAAATTCTCGATCAGTATTCTAGATGTCGAGAATTTATCATGTGATCTACAGTTTCTAATTACGTTTTTCGTGACATTCAACTTGTTATTATTAATTAATTAGTTATAAATGTCTTAGTTTTATAACTAAGATTTCGATCTAAATATAGTATGAACCTAATAAAACAAGTACAATTACAGAGTACCTAAATTAGATCATAAATACGTATTTTAAAGTGCTCAATATTTTTTAAAATATAATTATAAATTTACATAAAGACGATTTACAGTGAACAGAACTAATCTATGTAAGACATTGTAAATTATTTATAAAAATCCTCGAATGGATGTAGTGTGAGATAATCTTGAGGGAGGGTTCTAGGGCTTTTCCGACAAGCTTTCTAGGACATAGGGTTAACGGATGAACGGAGACAAAAATCTCTTTCTCAATATAATTTCAACAATCGCCGTTTCTTCTTCGCCAAGTGTCGTGGGTTCAAATCCCACGTAGGGCAACACTTTGTGTGATCCACAAATTGTTGTTCTGAGTCTGGGTGTTCTTTGTGTCCGTTTCATGTATGTTTGTAAAGACCCCGCGACACAGGATTTATTCCTAGTGCGGGAGTTGTCTTTAAAAAAAGAAAAAGAAAGAATAATCAAATATACCAAGACTAGTGTTAGTATTATAATGGTTCAACTGGGGTGCCAGAAAAGTAAACATAATAAGCAATACAGGCAAGCTGTATGTTATAGTGCGCCTATAACCGAATGTCGTATAGTGTATGAACACGGATGCACACCGTTTAAAAATTACAGCATGAACGCCTTTATATGCCTCTATAAACATGTTCGATCAGCTATAGCGCAATGACAGCGCTATCAGTACCCTTACAGAATTTTCATATTAAATTCTCAAACGTTGTATACCGGCTGTGCATAGTTGGATCTATAAACTACACGTGTACAAAGATAGAATATAAGTTTTAAAAGTGTGTTATTCACCATCTCAGGCAGGGCCAAAATGTAAGGACTAAACTAACACATTGCAAAACACAAACAATGTCGTCCGTTCGATCTCCAGGTCTACTTTGTCGGAGACTAGCAGGCCACAGATATTAGGAACTTGACACCCTTTTGGGAGTGTCCATCCATCGCCAACCAATTTGTAAGTTTTTGTTCGCTGCCTAATAGGGAATATGCATGTCTTTTTTATTTCTTAATCTGATCATATAAGTCTCCATAACATAGAAAAAAATATAAATAGGCTTGAAAATAGTCAAACTAATTTTCACATTGAAATTTAAAACACCGACTAAATTTGAGCTATTCAAACGCCGTCATTTTTCGCGCGCTATTGACATAACAAATGACGTCATTGTCATTTCGTGTTTGTTTACTATTGAGTGTTTCAGTTATTTTATACCTATTTACAGTTTTGATTGCTATAAAATTCATGGAAGAAGTTATTTTTTCTCACAAACACTACTAACACAGTAGGAATTTCGACGCCGATAATTTCGATAGTGTAACAATCGACGTCACATTTCATTTCGACCAATAGGACGCGTTTTGTAGATTTGAATTTCCCCCCCTAAATTTTCACTTTTTATTTAATATTTTCTGGGTTTAAATAATCACTCAATAAAAAAATACGTTTTATGTATATTGTAAAGACAATAAAGAATCTAGAAAAAAATGTTTGAGACAAATAAATTTTTTATGCATATTCCCTATTAGACGAGCGTGACTCGCTTCTTAGCGTCATGTCTTTCTTATTGATTTTGACTATCACATACTACTTCCTCTGCCAGTCATAGGTCCCCTCCTTACTTTTAACTATAGCAAAGGGTTTAGAACCATCTAGAAAACCTTGTACATTCTGAGTATAGTACTGAATAATGTGCTAAGAACAAAAAAGTAATGATCTAAGTTTCATCAAATTTCAACGTTTCATTAATTTTGGACTAATATTTCTAGATGAGTCGGCAGCGGCTCGTTTGCTACATTTTTGCAATATAACACAATGAGGTTAATGTCCGTGGGCACGGGCTACGAACTTGCGACCCCGGTTTGCTGGAGTCATTATTTTACTCGTGAACAGCGCCGCTTACGTCCGAATTACTATAATTTTTCAGTCTAAACTTGAAAATATATCTGCTCTAACTCGATTTTAAATGAAAATGAAGGTTAAGGAGAAAATTTAAAGTTTTATATTGCCTATGAGACCGACTGAAGTAATTCGAGTGTTTTTAAGCTGGGTTCTGTTTCAATTACGGGTATAATGCTCCTTACTTACACATATTAGTAACCAAATTTTAACAGACAAAAGGTCTTTTACATCGATTTTCACGGGGGCATTTAAGCTTTTGCACAAGATCAAGTTTCACATTAAAGTCTAACTTATAATTGCTCACCCTTTTCTTTTTAACCGACTTCCAAAAAAAGGAGGAGGTTCTATGTTCCACAGTATGTTTTTTTTTTAATTCTAATATAATCGAATATATTTTGCACTCATTTTATAATACTATTTGATTTGTAATAAATTTTGTTATCTTAAAACCTTCTGTTACATTGGTACTGGCATTACATCAGGCGTCAGCTAACTGGTTTACGAGCTAAAAATTTATGACTGTCGACGTGTTTCCTTAACTTTATCCTACCGCTGCTTTTACTACCACATCAAAGTATTGTTATATGTAGATCTAGTGTTGTATAGGTATAGTATAGGTTTAAGGCTTGACAAGCTTCCAATTAAATGAATGATAAGATGTCTAGGTACTTCTTAACTTGTTATAGAAGCACTTTGGAAAAAGTATGTTCTAAACATAATTCTTAACGAAATTGTTTATAGAACTGTGCTTGTCCGCCGAATGTTATTTTTCTCTGTTTCAAAGTAAATCCTTAAAATACAAATGTGGGAAAGTTTCATCTTGACACCTTAATGTTGTATGTCAGGTGTGAACCGTACTAAAACCTGGCCACAGTTACAAGAAAAATAGTGAATCTTTGAAAACATTTGTTGTCTCCGGGTGTCACTTTCAATCTTGTAGGTTCTTTTTTAGGAAATAGAGTTATGTATGTGTTTTGCGGGGCACATTGACTTGTGTTTGTGGTTCATTGTAAAAAAATCGTGTATATTTATACGAATTTTATATGAACAAGAAGAAAATATAACCCAGGGTTCTGTTATTTTTTATTTATAACCTTACATACTCTACAGAAGGTACCATACTTAGATGAGCCAGCTTGCCACGCTGAACAGAAGCACTTATGACACGTGGCTTACACGAGGCCTATCCCTGACTCCGCCTTCGTTCGTTTGTTCTATTTATTTATTTCAAATAAACAATACTAATCCATCCGTTGCCAGCCACTTTAAATCGTCAGTCCACCGTGCCGCAGGACGCCCGACACTACGTTTGCCTAATCGCGGTCTCCACTCAAACACATTTCGGCTCCACCGACCATCGGTTCGTATGGAGACATGACCGGCCCATTTCCACTTCAGCATACTGATTCTCATCCTGATCTTCGTTCAGCAGTGGACGATGATTAGTTGGTTGACATAAGCAATACAAACTGATAGATATCTCTCGTGTGAAATATGTCTAATAGACGATATTAGTCAACTAATATCACATGACTTGTCTTATTATCGTTTGTCCGCTATTTCACAAAATCAAATGCAAAGAACAGATAAAACTATTTTTTTTTATAAAAGACAATCATAAAAACTTTTCCGACCATGATTTGATGAAATTCTTTGTACATTGGCACGCGTCATCGATCACGATGTTCCTTCATTCGGCTGTTTGTACACCAAAGACGTTCCTCCATAAATTGTTATCTTGCACACATTTCGCCAAGGTTACTAAACGTTTCTCCTAACAATGAATTTGGCGACCAATATTCATGTGTTGTCTTTCACATGTTTTGAAACTGTCTCCTCACACGAGTGCAATACGAATAGCATCTAGTAGTTTATATGCATCCATTTCGTTTTACGATACTTTTATTGTACAACCGTTTTATAGTTTATGTAGCCTTTCTTATATGGCTCATGTTTATAGGATTCTATTCAACGGCACTACTATAATCGTAACGTTGCCTTTAAAACTTGTGAATATAACCTTCTGAATGGCTCATGGATCTTAAGATAGGTTTGTCTTTTGAGTTATCTTTTTTATTGGTTGTGTGAATATATAATTTGAAAGCTATCTGATTCATTGTCATCATCTTGACTGAAAAACATTTTACTATAATGTTATGAACTATGATGATTATATGTGTTCTATTAAGATTTGAATTGCGTAATGGTTTGTCTACCTTTTTGATGATAAAACACGAGAGTAAATAAATCATGCATGCATCAAGCATGAATATTTAGACAATTGATAGTGAGATCTAGGTGTTCGTAAGTTATGTAACCGCAACTGAAGTTAGAACGTCAATAGTCCATAGTTGGACACAATGATTGTAAAAACCAGGTGTGGAAGCACATGCTGCCGCTTCGATTATACCGTTTAATTATTTCACGACAAGAAGATAGTAGATGTTACTTATATGAAACCTATTCCCGCTACTCGCACTCTGTCTTTTTTTTTAATATGAAAGTTTTTGCGAAAAATAGGTACTTATCACACATACCTATTAAATTAACATACAATAATTCTTATAAAGTATGAAATTTAAGTACATTTGTAGTAGATAGAAAAAACAATTTTCATCATCATTATAACCGATTCATCCACAGCCAACACACACAAATAATACTTTAATCTACGTAATTGTTTAATGTTCTCAAAACAGCACTTAACGAAAATTTACCAGACTTTATACAGAACAGATGTCTAACCTCTGCAGAACTAGAAAGACAGTTGGTTATTTAATCAACTCGATCTAAAATGCGGGTAAGCTACGACGGCGCGGTCAGTACCTGGATGGGTGACCGCTAGTGGTATGTTACCATGAGCATCTCCGTGATTCGGAGATTACGTTAAGCAGTCGGTTCCAGTTGTTGTCATATGATAACAGTCGTGAAGCTTAGTTGGGGGCCTTTGGGCGGCTTAAAAACATCCAACGGCAAGATTATGTAGCCACAACGTTGTGTTGCCAGTCCCCAACCAGCACTCGGCCAGCATGGGGACGTATGGCCTTAACCCTCTCCTGAGAGGAGACCCGAGCCCAGCAGTGGGACGTTATGGGTTGTTGATGATCTAAAATGCCGTGTATTTCACCCTTTTGTTGTATGCTTGTTTTATATTAAGTCAATGAAAGCTCATTAGCTATGGATACACTTTCACCTTCATATAATAAGGACACACCGACTTTATCAAAGTTCATTGGCATTTCTGTTATATTTGTGTGTTAGTGTCCGAAATATTTCGAAATAATTATGGATCATTACTGGAAGTTTTAACGAATGTAGGCCTTTATCCAAATGTAGACGATACATACTATAGGCTATGCAAATATAATATTAATTAAATTGTGCGGCTATTGTTAGTTTACATTGTCAATGACAAAACACTAACAAGTGATTATAAAAGTACACTTCATACCGTCTGTTCCAAATTGAACAAAATAAATGGAATCCAGGGTTTATCCAAGTTTATCACCGTCAGCCTTTGATAGACCATTGCTGGAATTATTTATTTTCTTAGAAAAGAGGGTTTGGCCTTTTGTGCCACACTTCCAGAAAGGTTTGTGGTAAGCTTTTCTTCTCATTGCAGTGATGTTGCACTGCGTCCTTTGGTTCCTTACTCGCTTAAGTGCCTACTACACGCGCAAGTATCACCACAGTTATAACTGCGCAGGTAAAACTGTCGTGATACAGTTGTTTAGCGCGTGATACAGTTTTACCAACCACACGCAGGGTGTTCCGTGTACAAGCCGGCCTGCGCAGGCAAAACTTTGGTGATACTTGCGCGTGTGGTAGGCCCATTATAGTACCTACGGCGTGAATAGAAGTGATGACACTACACGTTCAGCATGTTCTTCATCCTCAATCTATCAACACACCGATATCCAAGGCCATTTCCAGAAAGTAAGAATTAAGTTTTAATTTAAGGGTGTGTTAGTTAAGACTTTTCCGTACATTTCTATAGATCATCAAAACTTAAAATACTTATTAAAAGACTCGATTAATTTAGAAGAGTTGTGTTGGAATCTATAACTATGCGTATGAATATAGTTGTGCTAAAACTTTTTTTTTGCGAATTAGTTTTGCAAACGACTATTAAATAAACAATTATATAATATGTATAAAATACTGCTTATAAATATGTATGTAGCTCCGGCTGTTCCACTACATTTAATGTTATTCTCGTATATGCATTCTAAAGTATCCACGCTACATACATATAAATATCAACTTACTACATACTTACTACTACATTTACTACCAACATGGACGCTAATATATCACATCACAGGGTGACGACAAAAGTATAAAGCAATATTTATACCTTATCTTTTTAGCGCAGTGAACGACGGTCGGGTTATAACGCAATCTTTCCCAAAGAACGTAATACAAATTAGGGTAGGACTCATCTTCTATAGTATAAAGCTTTTGAGCTACCTTTAAAATTTCCGTTAATATTATGTTAATTAGATAAGCATAATATATTTTCAAATACTCTACTACGCCAGACCACTGAATCGTGTCTTTTTCGTTTCGACATAGAAATGACGATAAAGTAGTACAGATTTTAGCTTGAATGTGTACCATGATTGACATTTTTGATCCCGACATCCCTTTAACGTGCTCTTTACAGAATTAGCTAGCAAAAATATACTTTTTGAATAGTATTTTGAGAAACAAAACTTAATTTCACCGAATAAAAATTGCTTTCGTAAGCCAAACCATACATCATCCAATATTTTCTTTAATACTTTATTTTCTAAAATATTACTAGATAATCACAGCTTTCAAAACACATGATGAAAATATGTAGTATATATTCTCTGTATTATAAGAACCCAATAATTGCTAGTGACCTTGGATTAGATGTGGTTACTCGACCCTGAAAAAGTTTTACTGCTGAACAAAGATAAACAATATTAGTGAAGAAATTTGAGGGAAAATACCTAAATTAAATACCAGAAAACAATGAGTCATTATTGTATTGAAAATGTCTGGGGATAGGAAACGATGATGTCATTCATACCTATCTTTTAAAAAAAAAAAAAAATACAAATAGTTTATGCGACTGAATTAATAACATGATGTACATAAAAATGTAATAAATATTTCTACGTCTTGAAAATGTTATGAATACGTTACATTAGTATGCTGCGGGTATGCTACTCAAGATATTTAGCTGTACATTTTTAAACTGCAACCGTAATTAATAAAAAATACTTTTTTTTTTCAATTTGCTAAATTTTGATATTTTTTTTAACCCAAAATAATCAATTTAATTTTTTTGTGTACTTTCCCTTTATTTCAAGTAAATACATACATATACAAGTAAATATTTGCGTCGACATTACGAGACCTCCGGCAAGTGTCTTCGTGTGAACCCATCTCAATTATTTTTTTTGTTATTTTTTTTGTATTCTACATTATTCTCGTTAAAAAATATGTATAATAATCCTAAAGGACGTTATAATTTTTTATGATTACGTCGTTTGCATTATAATTTTTGCAGTCGAAAAACGATCGAAACATTTTTAGTTTTTTAACTAATTTAAACAGCGTACGAGAGATACTCTAACCGACTTTTCTGATCCGGTGGATGTTAAGAGGCTGATGTTGTGTGTTATGGTTATTGAGATATTCATGTAATGTTCGTAGGAAATTATGTGAGAGTATAATCTTTTATCTAAATTAATGACTCATTGTTCGTTGATGTAAGATTTGATATAATAATGCAGACATATTATTTAATTTCTAACTAGCGTTATTTTATGTTCAGAAATAATATTTGCGCGAATATCTCATTTGAACACAATTTTTTTAGTTCCTCGACGACATATAACGACTTCTACGTATAATATTACGTAATTGGGACTGGTAATGCTTTTACTCAAACGAAATTAATGTAACAGAGTCACGCGATTTATGCCACTGTATTTGTTTATTTGTTTCATCGTTTAATTCCAATATTTTTTTGTTTAAACATGCCTGTTTCAAAATGTCCATTGACTTAGTGACATACATGAAAATTTGATTAGATTAAGCACTTACGTTATTAATTAAACGAATTATTGAAACAAATAGTACTTGGAAATGACATAGTAATATTTTAGATGCTAAACAAAGTCTGTTTGTAGATTCATGATGTGTGTATCATCTACCTAGTTCGTGAACTGATTAAGCAGAGGTAAACAAAGTACGAAGGACGAATAGATAACATAATTTAATGTAATTTACAGTCGTTCCAGATAGAACATATTCCAGATAGAGATGATATAGTTATAGTAGATACTAATTACTTCTGCGAGTTAGTTACTTCTGTGCTAGAGTTAATAAAAGTTAAGTGGCATTAAACCTTGCGAATCGCGTATGTGAGTAATACTAGCAAATCATTTGCCGTTTTAATGATTTTATATTATACTAGTGGTCGCCCAGTGGTGGAAATTCAACCCTAAGTCATTAAATTTTTGATCTTCGATATTCCGAAAGTTTTCGATCAGTAACTGAAATTAATGCCTGTTATAGAATAACTAACTACAGGTGCTTCGATAATCTAATAATGAAAGCAGATTTAGATTCAATATCTTTTAGAAATCGCACTATTTATCTACTATATTTAAAACACTACTATATTTAAAAACAAACTTACCTTTCAGACATGTTACTCTTTTATTCCACTTATCGTTGACCTACATAAGCCTATGAACGTAACTTGAATATCTTGATCTGACTTTTTCAAATAGCAGGAAAAGTATAGATGTTGATTTTTTTATTTACTTATTTTCAGACCCTGTGATGGCATCCCAAAAGTCGAAACGATTCATTATCTAAATGACTTCCACTTTTCTAACGAGGATCTTTTGCCTGTAATGACATATTTATTTTTATAATATTATAAAATATTTTATTTAACCTTCTTGTAAAAGTGGACTATTAAATACTATTGATGACTTATCCATGGGCCTGCCAAACCTGCCTGATGGAAAGCATAAACACAATCCAAGAGTGGTGGTCACCATACTCATTGCGAATGCAGACAATGCAATAATGCAGCATAGTGACCCACACCATGACGGCCTAGTCCATGATGAGGATGATATTTTGAGATTCAATTTACCTTTTACTAGTTACCGCCATATTTACTTTTGATTATTTAATTCTAGTCTATGTCGGCAGCTCCGCCCACGTGTATGTTGGTTATCGCAACAAAAAGTAGTGTATATCCTTCTCCAAGGTCATACCAATCTCTATACCAAATTTATCCAAATCGGTTCATCGGTTTAGCGGTGAAATCGGAACAGACAGAGACAGAATTACTTTCGATTTCATAATATTATGGATATTAAATAATTTCGTACTTACACCGTAAAGCCGGGTCTCCTACGACACTGTTAAATGTTTTTAAACACCAAACATCACATATTTATCAAAATATGGGCGTGGCCTAACTGTTTTGTTAATTTTAACAAGCAAACATGTTATCCAAAGCGGACTGAAAACATCCCAGTTGAACTGAACTAACATTAAAACTTATATTATTCATATTTATACTATAAAAGTAAGTAAGTGTACTATAAGTCATTTTGTCGAGTAGATAAAAGATTTTTGCTTTTCGTGTAATCGTGTTTGATGTTCGTTTAAAAGTCCGTCTCCTGCGACTTTTCGCTGACATGTTTAGTTAACAATTTTTGTTAGTTTGTTTTGTTATTTTTAGCCGCAGAAGACACGCTTTAATGGTATGTTGAAACACCGGACGTATTAATATTGAGCTGTAATGTTAATACTCAATTTAGACAATCGAAAACTGATAGTTTCTATGAAATATCACACATTAACTCAATAGCTAGGCGTTTGTAATGTGAACTTAATGACTCTTGTCAGTCTAGGAAACTTAACTAGTTTTCTCGTTAAAAAATAAATACGTTTTTACAATTCACTTTTTAACTGCGCAGTTAATGCGGATGGTTAAAGCTTTTTATGTGGGAAATGTGTAACTAGGGCGAAAGACTACGTGATGTGACGTAAACGGTTCAAAAATTAGGGCAGCTGGAAATGTAAGACTGAATAAATTGAATAATATACTAGCCATTGCCAAATCTTGAGACATTATAAACCTAAATTATCGCTTTTCAACCGACGTATTTTTAAAAAAATGTTTGTTGCCTCAGAACTTTCTATTGGGTGAACCGATTTTGATGATTCTTTTTTATTTGAAAGCTGGTACTTCCCGTGTGTTCGCATTTCAATTCAATTTCATTTCATTTGGTCCAGTTCTTGAAGACGTTTTTTATATTGATGAAATGACGTTGAGTAAGCTAGATTAATGAATTGTGAAGAATAAATTTAAAAGCTATTATTCTTAACACATTTATAGTGTTCATTTTGTGTTCTCATTGATTATACAGCTGCTTCAAAATCAAAACTGGAAAATCGATAAAATCACATCTCTAACAGCCTTTGCCAGTCCTTTGCTGGACCTCCTTGGAATGAAAGTTTCGGTCTACTATGCTACGCTGGCCAGTCGGTTTGGTACAGAGTTTATTTAGAATTTTACCTTCTGTTTGTAGTAACTTTGTTCAGCGTAATTCCTAGACGCCATATGAAGCGACTAACATTAGTCGCTTCATATGGCGAACATAGAATGTAGGGGTGTTCTTAATCAGTCACCACACTGCGAAGCAATAAATAAATAATATAACTAGAGAGGGTTAAGGCCATACATCCCCACGCTGGCCGAGTGCGGGTTGGGGACTGACAAGACAACGTTGTGGCTACATAATCTTACCGTTGGATGCTTTTAAGCCGGCCAAAGGCCTCCAACTAAGCTTCACGACTGTTGTCCTCCGAATCACGGAGACGCTCATGGTAACATTGCGAGCGGTCACCCATCCAGGTACTGACCGCACCGTTGTTGCTTACCCTCTGTATGTACCCTGATGTATGGCCTTAACCCTCTCCTGAGAGGAGATCTAGCCGTGGGACGTTATGGGTTGTTGATGATGATAATTAGAGACTTATAAATTCTATAAGATCGTAGTATACTGTACTGTTTTGTTTTAACACTATTGACAATTAAGTTATCTGTATTATGGGTTAGATAAATAATGTAATGATATACTAATTAGAGGTTTGTTTTGTCTCAGTAATGAGGTTGAGGACCTGAGGACGATGTACTTATTAGTTTATTTTACACATTTTGAACATAATTTCTATGTTTAGCTGGAGTCTTACTATCTAAAAATAACAACCAATTAAAGAATTCGTTAGATATTTATCTATACTAGAGATATCTCGAAGAAAATAACCGCAATTGATGGCCAGACGACGTTTAATTTAGTCAGACATCAAGGCGACAATTAGAAGGCTGGATGTTTGGACCAGAGAGCTCCAGATAACAGCATGAACAGATAGTCATAGGTCTCCTAGAAAGATAGCTACCTACTTAATCGAAAGCAGATTCTTGTTTTGACTTTTTCATTACTTTATATTAACTTCATAAAGCCCCAGTACACGTTGGCCCAACGCGCTCGGCGAGTGTGCCTCCCTTTTTCTCAGGAACGCGTGGAGGTATCAAGCTGAAATTCATACCAAATATTTAGGTATGCTGTCTTTCAGAGCTGTGAAAAAACCAAACTTCTAAGCCAACGCAATTAAAAGATACGGCCGTTTATGCTGCAAATTGTCGACACTCGCAATTGAATCAAAACCTACCGAGTACTTGCCTTGAACTCAGAATCTTTAAATTTGGAAGCAACGTTATATCAAGCACGCACAGATAAAGGAAAAATTACGAAAAGCATAAATTTTACTTATATACCTACAGTCCTACAGGTTTGTACGGAACCCTCGGTGCGCGAGTCAGACTTGCACTTGCACACACGGCCGTGTTTCTATTTTCGGAAATTACCAATTCTCATAGAACCTCTCGTTTTAACTATTTAGGGGTGAAATTTCCGAAAGTCCTTTCTTGTTGGGTGCTTACAACATAAAAAGCATCAGCAACCGAAATTTCGAATCTGTAGCTCAAGCGGCTTAGGCTCTAGTAAATAGTAGGCTTAAGTAATTATATACACACATCAAAAGTGTCTAGGGATCAACATATGTGTCTAGGGATCAACATATATTTTTGCAATAACTTTTCTCCTGATTGATATTAATAAAAATTTTCTTTAAGGATTCATCAAATAAAGTGTTTTCGTTTGTCACAGTAACGATAAACCAAGTCACCTTTGCATTAATAAAGAAATTTGCCATTTTCCTAATAAAGGGAATTTTGACATTTGAACCACTAACATTAAAGTTCGAAAAAAAGACTGAAATAACAGTTTTCTTTAAAGAGATCTCGGTAGACGTCGGTAGTAGCGGTTGTGAGCTCTGTTTGTATTTCATTTAAAAATATAATATACTCTATTTGTTCCCATGATTTATTTGTATGCAAAGTTTAGTGTGTTCTATTAACAATTATACAGTGTTTTAAAGTGGTACAATATTGTATAATCATATTCAGACTTAATAACAGAAATACATATTAGATCAGAAAAAAAAAACTACCCTTTAATATTAAATAAAAAATCAAAATTGATTTAAACAGAGTTTATTATCGTGTGAACCTTAATCATATGTGCCTGGCTCTGCAGTGACAGTGTTACATAATATCCAAGTGAAAACCCTTTACAGTAAGCCTGAAACAGAGCATTAAAAATATATTGACAGCAACGCCATCTGTTGTCGAATAGACTAAATCTAAAACATATCTAGATACGAACCGATCATCTCATCTATCCCCTGAAGAATACAGAGCAGATATCGAGGGGCAGATTCATGCAATGGCAAACTGTGCGGTCTGCGGTAAATTCGTGTCTCCCAAGGGTGTCGCTGTTTGTTATAAATGCACAAAAAAGCATCACCTTTCGTGTGTTAACATGACAAGGGCAAACAGGGAGTGGCAATGCCGGGATTGCAGGGGAAAGCTTGACAAGGACCGCGACCAACATATTTGTGAAGACGAGAATAAGAGTACCCCCGTCAGCTCATATGACTCTTCCCAGTCTGCTACTGGCTCCGCGGATAAAGACCAACAGCAAACTATTGACATTGTCCGCGAGCTAAAGCTAATGAGAGCGGAGGTGAGGGAGATGAGGGAGGATGTGAGAACAGAGTTACGAGAGATTCGTCTCGAGATGAGTGACCTGCGTCAAGCAATGGCTACATCCAGAAAGAAGGTCGACCACCTGGAGAGTCGGCTGCAAGACCTGGAGAGGAAGCAAGCTGCCTCATCCGGAGATGCGGTGGACCAGTTGGGACGCACGGTGAAGCAGTTGCAAACGGAGCTCGGTGAACGAGAGCAGGAACTGCTGCTCTCTGACATAGAAATCTCGAACCTCCCTGAGAGTCCTGGCGAGAATGTATTTCACTCTGTGGAACTGGTGGCAAGGAAATTAGGGGTCGACCTGGAGGCACGGGACATAGTATTTGCGGAACGCGTGGGTCCCCGTGAGGAGCGGTCGCGGGAGTCGGGCGCGTCAGCGGGCTCAGTGCGGTGCCGCCGCATCGTTGTGCGGCTGGTGCGGCGCGGGCTGCGGGACGAGTTGCTGCGGAGCGCGCGCGTGAGGCGCGGGGCCACTTCGGCTGACCTCGGCTTCGATGCACCGGCGCGTCGCTTCTACCTCAACGAGAGGCTAACTAGAACAAAAAAACATCTGTTCTACCGCGCCCGACAGGCGGCTGCTGGTCTGGGCTGGAGGTTCACGTGGACGAATCGCGGTAGAATACTGACTAGGGAAGCTGAAGGCAAACGCACGTACGTAATACGGTCGGATACTGATCTCGAACAAATTTTTGGCATGGACACAGTCACGACCAACATAAATTAGCACAGTCATGTTCGAGAGTCTCTGTACATACGTGCCTGATGACGTATGTTTATAATTCTATATTATTTCCTCTATTTTATGAAGCAGAAAGTAATTTGTGTATTCTCTATAGACTGTGTGAGTGTCTCCTACGATGGGCTGCCTTTATATTGGTATTGTTGATATTTATCAATGCCTTAACTGAAAATATTCCAAAAATTTACACATATTTATATACAATTAATAACCTGAAAATATTTACAACTATTAACAAACCTTATTTAATTAAAATTCCTAAGAGGCCTTATTTATATGTAATTAGTTACAGATGTTGTTTGCAATCTTATATAAGGGTATTTATGGACAGAAAGAATTATGAATATAACATTGTAAATAAAAGAAAATGCTTTGCCTTTGTACACCTCAAAAGACGAACACTGAATAAAATGGTTACAATACTCTGTAACTTCCTAAATTATAAGCTTTTCATTAGTGTTGTACCAGTGATAGAGATCATAATAAAAAAAATTATGTTATTTATTATATTACCTGTTAAACAGGTTACAGTAGATGCCAGTTTTTGTTTTACTGATATTATGGTTAACGTGATGACTACCTGCATGTGTCAAATAAAGGGATATAATAACAAACAGTCCCTAATTTTATTAAATATTTATTATATTGCAAATATAACACTTCTATGTTACAATGACTCGTAGCAAGTTTCTAAAATTTGGTCTTTTTAATGCAGGTTCTCTGGGAAGTAAGCATGATGAATTTTTGGTGGCTATGAGTCTACACTCAGTTGACATCATGGCCATAAATGAGACTTGGTTGAGGCCAGGCGAGGAGGGGAGAGCACCAACTGTGCCGGGTTATAGACTGAGGCACATACCAAGACCTAATTCTATCAAGGATGGTCGCGGTGGGGGTGTAGGATACTATATAAAAAACGGAATTAAAGTGCAAACTAGAAGCCACCCTGCACACAAAGAGGTAGAACAATACTGGCTTTCATTAACCATAGCTGGAAAAAAGCTTTTAGTAGGTACAGCCTATAGACCCCCCTGGTTACACATTGACAAGTTCTTGGATGGTCTGACCGACAGTATTAGTGCGCTGGCCCCTTATGATCACATTATTCTTTTGGGCGATTTTAATGTTAATATGCTGGATGGGTGCAGTACAAACACTGGAACACTGCAACACTTTTTACACTACACCAATATGAATCAAATAGTTAACACTCCAACACATTTCACAGGAAATAGCAGCACATTAATAGATGTCATATGCACAGATGTTGGTGTGAGAAATGTTGTGGTGAGTCATGTTCCCGAGTTGGGTCAACACTCCATAGTAACATGTGAGTCAGTGTTTAAGAAGGAGAAAGTCAAACCCAGGTGGGTTACATACAGACCATATAAGAATATCCTGCAAGTCCCTTTTAATACAGATCTGGAGCATATTCCTTGGCAGGCGCTGGCTTTGGAGGATGGGGTGGACGGCATGGTGGAAGGTTTGTCAAAACATATAGTACATCTGTTCGATCAGCATGCTCCTGTAAAACACACATTATTCAAAGGCGAGTGCACTCCATGGATCACGGATAATATTAAATTCATCTTTGACTTGAGGGACAGGGCTAGGACTGCATATCAACAAACAAAAATGCCATCAAAAAAGAAATATTACCTAGATCTTAAACATCAAGCTAAAATAGCATTATATAATGAGAAATCTGTATACTTTTCAATGTACATTAATAATAACATTAATAATCCAAGATCTATGTGGAAGAATTTAAAAAACAAAGTGTTTCCCTCACATAAACCGAGATTCTTGCCAGATCACTTTAATGATCCGGATAGCATTAACAGGGATTTCCTAAATGTGCCGGGTGAGTGTAGGGTGACAATTTCCAGGCTAACATATTATGAGTTTCATAGACACAACCCCAACTTAAATTTCAAATTGGAACCAGTAGACCATAGTACTGTACTTAAAATTCTGAACAATATTAGGACAAGCGCAATAGGTATAGACAAATTAAACATAGACATGATTACACTCACACTACCAAACTCATTAGACACTATAACAGATATTATTAACACTTCCATTGTCACTCATACATTCCCCAGCATGTGGAAAAGCTCTGTTGTCCGCCCTATACCCAAAACAAGTGTTCCGGGTACTACGAGGGATCTGCGACCTATCAGCATACTACCCTGTTTGTCAAAGGTGTTGGAAAGAGTGGTACATATACAAGTCATGAGATATCTTGAGGACAATGGCATCCTTCCGGGGAAACAGTCTGGTTTTAGAAAGGGACGTGGAACTGCAACGGCCTTGTGTGATGTGGTGGGTGCCATACTGGAAGCTAGGGATCGTGGCGAGGCAACAATACTTGCACTGCTGGACTACTCCCGTGCATTTGATGCTATAAATACGTCTCTACTCCTGTCCAAGTTGGCATATTACGGATTTTCCCCTGGTTCTATACAGTGGTTTCATAGCTACCTCTCAAACAGATCACAACAGGTAGAAATACACAAGGAGGATGGATCAGTTATGTCTTCCCCTCCCCTGGCTGTGACCAGGGGAGTCCCACAAGGCTCCATATTGGGGCCCCTTTTATTCATATTATACACAGCAGACATAACAGATTGCTTTTCAAATTGTGGGTACCACATGTATGCAGATGATACCCAACTGTTCCTGTCTTTTAAGCCAGTTGAAACCAGGTCTGCAGTGGACAGGATAAACGAGGACTTGGAAAGGGTGGTTAAATGGTCTGTTGAACATTCATTAGTTCTAAATCCAATAAAGTCCAAATTTATGATATTGGGCAGTAAGGGACAAATCCAGTCTGTGTTAGAGAATGACCCCAAAATTATGATAAATGGACAAACAATTGCAAGAGTAAATGAAGCCAATAATCTGGGACTGCTGATGGATCCTGAGCTGAGATTTGAAGCATATATAAATAACATTGTTAGAAATTGCTTTTATAGACTTAAAATTTTATACAACATCCGTGACTACCTCAGTATACCTTTAAGGAAAAAATTAGTAGACAGTCTAGTACTATCCAAGTTTAATTACTGTGATGTGGTGTATGGTCCCTGCCTACTTGCCAGAACAAAAAACTTAATACAAAGGGTCCAAAATGCTTCCGCACGTTACTGTTTTAATATTCCCAGACGTCATCACGTTACACCATATATAAATGACAATGGCATGATAAAGATGGAAGCCAGAAGGAAACTGCATTTAGCCAGCTTACTCTTTGGCGTAGTTAAAAAAGGTAATCCTACCTATTTGCATGAGAGGATAGACTGGAGGTATAACCACTTCTCCTATTCCATCAGACCGTCAGCTAGAGCACTCAGCATACCAGGACATAGAACTGCTGCATTCCGTGGTAGTTTTAAATATGCGGCGACACATTGCTGGAACTGCATACCACCACCAATTAGGGATCTACAATCATTGTATTATTTTAAATTAAAATTAAAAAATTACCTACTTGAACAACAAAAGCAACAAGGTATGACCGTTGGTACTTAACCTTATATTTATGATCCACGGACATTGCTATCACAGGTAGGGTAGCATTATCTTTGTATCCACATGCAGCACTGTCTTCACAGCCTGGTATGTCCTGGTGTGATGGCACTTGATAATTCTAATTTTGTTCTAAGTTTAGTTTTATTTTCTTTATTCTCTTTCCTAATCACTAATTGATTCTCCCTGAAAGGAATTGCATATGGCGTTACAAGTGATTTATACATATCCTGATATAATATGTATTTGTTTGAATAAAATGTTTGAATAAAATGATGAAAACATGAAATTAAAAGATAACATACTTACCAATTTATTGTTATTATTCTTTAAGTAAGAGGAGACAGATATAACGGTAGATGGTAGCTGCGGTTATCGGCGTCAAATCGAGTGTTACGGTGGGCACTGAAAATCAGTACTGGGATGGGTTACTTACACCCATCGCAGTGAATGCTGAGAGTCCACCATTTTGCTAGACACTGTGTACAGCCCCCGTTAACATAGTCCATTAATAGTGTTCTGTCTTAGAGGCTTATTATGATGTTGTATATTTATTCATGTTAAGTGGCTTAATTTATTGTTTGAGAATATAATTTCATTTATAATGGCCACAAATGTCAGATAAAACGTGTGCACACATGTACACGTCACCAATGCCACGTCACTTAACTTTGACGTTGATATTTTTTTTTTATTTGTTTTATGGCTCTGGGTTCTAGCCCTTTTGTTGCAAGCCTCTTAAATTAAGGTTCGTTTTTATTTTTTTATGTATGGAAAATTTAGAATATTTTTTTTTTGTTTGTATGCTGTGTCTATCAAATAAAGTTTATTATTATTATTATTATTATTATTATTAAAATTTTATTAGGTAACTTAAACAATTAATAATCCGTGTTTCTACCGCGAACACTAACAACACAAGAATCGGTTTGGCATACTCAAAATGAGTTCATCCAAATCACGCTGTGGAATGGCCGCCCATGTTCGTTGCAACAACAAAAAAAGGTCTTCTTGCGACTGGATACCCTCCATATTCGGCAGAGCTCTTTTCTGTAGCATATCCCATGCATGCTCAATCGGGTTCAAGTCTGGCGACTGAGCAGGCCAGGGCCAAAGCCACATCTCAATCTCAAGAAATCCGCATAAAAATGCTTGATCCCTAGACACTTTTGATGTGTGTAGTATATTAGCTGAGTCTGCGGTGTTACCCGCGGTTATTGTCGTACCACGGGTGACGCCGCGGGGCGAAACTAGTCTAAAAGGTAGCCTAAGTTACTCCTTATATCATCAGCTACCCATCAGTGAAAGTCCCGTCAAAATCGGTCCAGCTATTCCATAGAAAAGCCGGAACAAACAGACAGACAGACAAACATTTGAAGAAATGCATGCATTTAGTAAAAAGTGGTTATTTTTAATTACAAAAACACTCCAATTTTATTTGCCGACTTTGCTTGTTATTATTTCCTTTGATGGTGTACAAACAATTACGGAATATTCATCAATATGTATGAGTATACGACAGCCAATAGGAATTAGCCCATAAGAGGTTTGTTTATTGGCGATGTGATAAAGTATTTTATTGTGATAATACCGGTAAATAACTTCTACCCGCCTTGGATTAAAGTATCTTCCTCTTTGGAAATTGTTTATTGTTTAATCGAAAGTTTAATATTACACTAATATTAGAAAGCTAAAGAGTTTGTTCGTTTGTTTGATACAAACCATTACACCAAAAGGAGAACTTAGTGGCGAAAACCTTGCGAAGAAACGCCAAAATACTGTTATATTTGAGTCAGGGTATATTTCATTTAAAAAAAATCGGCCAAGTGCGAGTCAGACTCGTGCAGGATGGGTTCCGTACGAAATTTATCATCTGTGAAAATGTGAAGCTATCACAGTTGATGAGCTTAGCCTGATGACAGAGACAGACGGACGGACATATACACGGACGGACAACGGAGTCTTATAACACGGCCCTGTTTTTACCCTTTGGGTACGGAACCCTAAACATTGTTGTTTGTTGAATATTATTAAATGTTATTATCAGTTATTTTATTTAAAGCTTTATAATCTATATATTATCATTACTAAGGGTCCAGGAACATAAAATCTTAATGTCACTAATTTAATTACTTTAAATATTTAGCTTTATTCCAGACAGTTACAAGCATGATTCAACACAGCTGCGGATGTAACATTTTATTGCAATTCTTCTGAATGCATGGAGTTTGAAGTCACTTATAAGAACAAAGATCCACTCATAAAGGGGTTATAAAAACATCCGATTTTTATGAGTAATGGTTCAATTTTATTACTCAAAATAGCTGACCCGGCGAACTTCGTACCACCATATTCACATATCTGTCTCAGCTCCCCACAGGCAGTGTACAGTCGCGGACAAAAAAAAACACTTTTCTCGTTATCTTTTATTTTTTCTTTCTAGCAAAAAAATTAATAAATGAAATCGGACTATGTGTTATTGAATTACAACTAAGTACATATTTTGACTTTCATCCCCTCTCTCCAGGAAACCGTGCTGAATTTCGGGATAAAAAGTATCCTATGCCCTTCCTGTATGAACTCAAATCATGCCAAGTTTCATTTGAATCCATTCAGTAGTTTCGACGTGATGCGCGGCCAAGATACAGACAGACAGACAGACAAAAATGAAAAAAAAAATACAGTTTTGGCTTCAGTATCGATTATAAAGAGCGCTCCAAAAAAAATTTCAAAATATCTTTAATGTACAGAATTGGACCTGTTACATTTTTATTATAAGTATAGATAGATTAGTAATTTAAAGTTCAAAAGACTACAGATACCTACGAATAGTATATTAGAAAGACAGTGAAAAGATATAGAAATAAAATGTTTATTTAATCAAGGTTACTCGTCTTTAATACGCCCAAAGCTTTTTCACCCTTCACAAACAAGTAATTGTGTAAAAATTACATCTAAAAATACGAATTAGCTTGGGGGCCTCTTAAGGTCGAACATCCTTTATTTGCGTGACTAAATTTTAGCGTAATTATATACTCAATTACACTGGTTTCGGAAATTTTTAAAGCCCTGACCTTCAGTCGTTAAAACAAACAAATATTTGGTAAGAAATGTAAACAGTCCTTCAATATATCTATCTACTAGCAACCCGCCCCGGCTTCGCACGGGTTCTTTGCGGAAACTATAATATAGACCATGTTTCAATTGTTAAAATGAATATAATATAAGTGAAGGTAAAATATAATTACGTACGTATAATATTTATGTCATCATAAGACAAAACATTTGAGATTATATTGTCCAGCTCGTGGTCCCGAGTACTGCTGAATATTATATGTGATTATTGTAAGTGTAACTTGAGTGTGACCGAGTATTACTCCAATACAGTATGTAATTCAATGAGTAACTGCTGTTAATGCGTGAAGTGTTTGGCTTGTAAGGGTCAAGTAGATTTGTTTAAGTGCTTAATATTGTAATAATGTTTTATTGTATACCATGAAAATGCTTCGTATGATTGTTTAATTGATGAAAAAGCTTTTTCGAAATGACTAAAGTCGATTTCTGGGAATCTAATCAATTATGTTTGAATGTATTATTTATTTTATGTATTTCTGGTAGTCTATACCTTTTTCATTCCATATACCATCATTTTAACTATATATGTAATGAAAAATGTACGTGTCAGCTAAGTTTAAATGAATAGTAGACATATTAAGAATGACTAATTGTCATTTAGTGGTGAAGATTTGAATTATGAATGTAAAAATTACATTGTACCGTTCTCTTGTTTTTATTGCATTTGTCTCGACAGGACATCAAATAGTTTATTTCAACATGGCCCTATAAAAATGACCTCATTTATAATACAAGCTGAAATTAAAAATTTCAAAAACCCATTACGCATGCTCTTAATCGAGTAATCATACGCCAAAAATACCTTACATCACTTTGGAAAAGAGCTAATATTCTAACACTGCTGGACCGATATTAAAAAAACATAGCTAAGAACCACCGCAAGGAAACTAGCTTTCAAATGAAAAAAACCGCATCGAAATCGGTTCATCCGTTTGAGAACTACGATGCCACAGACAGACACACACACACAGACAGACAGACACACACACAGACAGACAGACACACACACAGACAGACACACACACAGACAGACACACAGACAGACACACACACAGACAGACAGACATCGACGTCAAACTTATAACACCCCTCTTTTTGTGTCGGAAGTTAAAAAGTATAGTTATTGATCGCCCTTTGATTCTGTCAGAAGTTCAGACCCTGAATTTGTAAAATCACAGTTTCGATTTACTGCCATTAGGAGAGTAGGTAATTGAAATCCTGTTCTCACATATATTTGAGATTTGCCTTTGTAATGAAAAAGATTGAATACCTACAAAAAATATTTTCAGTAACTCGTTTTTTCATTCGTCACCGAGGCTTTACTTAGATCCATGATAAAGATGATGTATTGTAGTTTTTTGTGTTCATTTGTCTAGTGTAGAAATGTGTTTTGAGGATTCTTTTGTGCTTGTCATTTGATTGGTTTGACAATATAATAGTAATAACTTTACTAAAGCTAGACTAACACCTGTTTGAGTGTATACTATATAAAGTGATATATTGATGCGGAAAACCTATCTTTTTGAAGATCATTTTGTGTATTTAGAAATCTGTTAATATAATTTGGTTTAGAAATTTATAAATCATCTGAAAACTAGCTACAATAAATTTCAAACCTGAAGTATAGTATACCCATTGTAGTACAGAATATTATATACATTTTTATTTAAGTATATAACTTGGAGGACCGACAAATTTGACGAATTTGCTTAACATTGAGGATTGCATCTGGAACCCAATTATATATCCCCACTTTTAATCCAGTTCCGAATACATTTTTATCAAGTTAAAGGCACGCTTACTATAAGTAATCATTAATCAATAGTAATATGAGTACATCGCCATAATACTTGAAACATAGGTATATATCCCTATTGGTTACAAAGAGCAAGTATACGTATTAAATAAAAACCAATTCAAAGCTTTAACTGTTTTAATTCGCTCTTTTTTTTTTAAAAGACAACTCCCGCACTAGGAATAAATCTTGTGTCGCGGGGGACTTTACAAACATACATAAAATGGACACAAAGAACACCCAGACTCAAAACAACAATTTATGGATCACACAAAGTGTTGTCCTACGTGGGATTTGAACCCACGACACTTGGCGAAGTAGAAAACGGCGTGGTGACCGTTAAACCACTAGGCCAAACGTGCAGTCTTTCATTTCTAATTTGTTGAGTTGAAGCATTTGTATTTATAGATTAGCCTAGTTAAATAAACATACACACGATTTATGTATATCGGGTTGTACAGACATATATCGAGTGCGTACAAGTTTCGCTGAATAAATATTTACATAATTCTATCATGAGCTAGCCATTGTAGCTTCAGAATATGTATAAACAGAGTTATCGACTACCAGTATTATGCATTATCGTCTAACAACATCTGACTAACCTATTTCCCTCGCTACGGTCTCACAACTTGCGTGGAATATTGAATAGTCTGTATACTATTTTTTCCCACCATCATTACCATAGAAAATAGATTATTGTTTATGAATACATCGTATATTAATCATGTTTCGGAATATGTGGGTCATATTTAAGACTCGTAAACGTTAACGTATTGTAACGTATTATAACGTAAACGTTATAACAACTTTAGCGTATACAAAGAAAATATTACTCAATCGATCCGTTTCTCGATGTTTACATTATTAGTCGATATTTGAGATATTTTTACATTCGTTTTTATATCGTGTCTTCACAGATTAAGTTCTGTGTTTCAAAAACTATTCTTAGTTAAGTACTTAGACGATTTGCGTTCCTAGTACTCTTAATTGTTTGTAAGTGCAATTCAATCAACATTACTTTAGCATAATGCAAATGGATGCGCCTGCATACATGCCAAATTATAACTAGCTAATTATGAGCTAAACACATTTTTTTATAAAAAAATAGTGTCAGTGTCTTATAGTTCTTTAGAAGGATTTCCGCCTGCTTTTAACAAAATTCTTTAGAAAATATGGGTATTTAAAACACTGACCTGATTGTATGTTATAATAGTTATAGGTGGTTTGATTTCGTGTGATATTATTTGAGTGATTTATGTCGACTGATGGTAATGTCGAAAACCGTTGTGGTCCGTCTTATTGATATATAATTACACGGTGAGTAGCCGCAATGTTGTGTTCGCGCTAAGTCGCAACATGTGTGTCCCGTTATCTATATAAATCTTCTGTCTATATATATATATACAAAAGAGGAAGGTGACTGACATACCCAGAGATCAACGCACAGCCCAAACCGCTGAACCAAAATCATGATATTTTGGATGTAGGTTCTTTATATAACGTAAGTGAGCACTAAGAAAGAAATTTTTGAAATTCCACCCCTAAGGGGTTAAATCAGGGGATGAAAGTCTGCGTGAGCGAAGCCGCGTGCAAAACTTAGTTAAGTATACATTACGAAGTTTTGCCCACGGTTCCGCCTGCGTGTATGTCATTTATTGTACTAAAGAGTAGCATATACTTCCTCCAGAATCAAGCATCTTCATGCCAAATTTTACTGAAATCGGTGCACCGGTTTAGACGGGAAAGTATAACAGGCGGACAGAGTTCTTTTCAAATTTATAAAATTAGTATGGATGATGGCATGATTAAAGGTTATTAGGAAATCGCAAAGAAAATCCATATTCTATTCAAACAAGCTTAGTAGAAATGTAAACAAAATTTCCTACCCGCGTTATTTTATTTCTATTGTATTCTGTGCATTTAACAGTCGAACAATGGAATTATCTGATGCGAGGATACATTTCATCTCAAGGTTTCATGAATAAGCTGTTGATTTTATTTTTGTTGACTATCGTTATACGGACACTAAGATTCGTTCCACTACACTATGATTTTATCATTAGTAATGATGATTATAAATGCTTATCTACATTTTACATACACTTTGTAAGGATTCGGAAATGAACATGTTATAATTTCATCCAGTGAAAAATAATGCTTTTCCGAGTCATAAATTAATTAGCTTTATGCGAAGGAAGGTACCTAAATTATAGAAATACATTAACCTGATAACTACAGCCACGAACATTAAGAAAACTTAATATAGTTTTATGTTTGTTAAAGAGGTAGTCTCGGGAACCACTGATAGGACTTGAAAAACTTTTTGTTTTGAATAAAGTATTCATCGAGGAAGTCTGTAGTTAGTGTAACATCACGCATCAATAAATTTTGGAGCGGAAAAGTTGTAAATAACTCAATTTTTAATAAACATGTCAAACGATCAGTCGTGTTATCTGACTGGAAATGATTGTCCTCACGAACATAGACACTTGCAACTCGAAAGACACAGGTGCATCATCGCTCTTTAAAACTCCGTTCCTCCCCTCGCGTTGGTTCTCCGGCAACCCTCACGCGATGAAAAGATATACTTAACACTGGTTTTACGTTATAATTTTACTCCGGTCCGCGGTCTGTGGGTGTAGCCGTGGCAAACGATCAGTTTTCGAATATTTGTTTAAGTAGTTCTGGCATTTTCCGCAATGAATAGTCTAATTAGTATGAGTCGTAAACTGATCCTAATCGTAATCATGTTGATTCCGCGCTCTAAGCAATACAAACGTTTCGCGTAACTGCGGAAATACAACAACAAATAGGGAATGCGGAAAATTGTTTGTTTACTCGCAAATGTGTTTAGAACATGCGTAAATCTTTGAAACTTCAAACACGCATTCATGTAATTTAGACGAATCACTTTTATCTAAATTAGTAATACGTTGGAACTATGCTTCAAGTGTTTTAGTGCGTTTAGTGTTGTCTTCTAATTCGTGATAGTTGTGAGTATCGGGAGTTTTATTGTGTTTTGAGTTGCAATGCAGCAATATCAGTTTGGATAGGTTTATACCCTGCCTAAGAAGCGATCTACAACGTACTAAAGGTTATAGCATTATTCTCAGCATTTCCTATAATTACTCTATACAAATAAATAAAATTGGAGTGTCTGTTTATAATATTAAAGTAATCGCTTTTTACTTTTTTTATGGAATAGTGGGCAAACGAGCAGACGTATCACCTGATGGTAAGCGATCACCGCCGCCCATGGACACCCGCAACACCAGAGCCGAGCCGTCACAAGTGCGTTGCAGGCCTTTGGGGGATGGGGTAGGGGATGTGGGGAGGGGTTGGAGTATGGGCATGCTTACTAAATGCATATGTATGTATACACGGTACATATACCAAAATAACATTTTTTAAATGTTTGTCTGTCTGTCTGTGTGTTAGTTCCGCCTAATGTCTGGAACGGCTGGACCGATTTTGACGGAAATTTCGTTTTTTTTAGACTAGCGTTGCCCCGCGGTGTTACCCGCGGTTGTAAAGGTACTACAATAACCGCGGGTAACACCGCGTGACTCAGCTAGTATTAAATAAATGAACACATAGGTAAATAGTAGTAAAAATTATATAAATGATACACAAATAACAAAATAAATGAATAAACAATGTCACGTAGTGGCTCCACGTTGGGCGCCATGTGTCACGTAGCGGCTTTAGGAGCCTAGAACCTCGTGGCTTCACCACAACCTTCTAGGCTCCTAAAGCCGCTACGTGACAACAATAACATTATGCCCTCATTAAATAACAGAAAACTGAGCATACGAAAGGAGGTGATATGTAATCTTCTATTCCAATACAAAAAAGGATTCTACAACTTAATTCATGTATACTGAAGTAAGTTTCACAAACTAAAAGTTGCCTGAGACCAGACTAATTCCTATCAGGCAAAGAAACATCATGTAAATCATAGGTATAATGTATCCTATTTTTCAGAATAAATTACTGTTTTTTCTATATCGTTTCCTAAACTGTATGATATCACAGAATGCAAAAGCTAACAGGTTAGTATGTAGTAACGATCATGTTAATTTCCAGATATACATATAGGTTTATATGATAGTGTAATGATTACTGCGGTGGATAATAATTTATTAGCGTGAATGTATTGCCGTGACGTCATAACTAACGAATTAGTCGAATGTAGGACAATAATCGCGTGACCCGCTTCCGACATTTTAAACTCAGCTGCGGCTTAAATAACATTTCATTCAACAAAAACCGACTTCAAGGTTCGACTCGATTTCTCTTGGATGCCATCATCAGATCTTAGTGTCCTTATCATGGTACCACCGTTGGGATATCTCCTTTCCATAAAAAAAATAATCATCAAAATCGGTTCATAAACGACAAAGTTAACCGCGAACACACATAAAAAAAAACATATATACGGTCGAATTGAGAACCTCCTCCCTTTTTGAAGTCGGTTAAAAAGAGGGAATAACAATCACGAAGTGGTTTGTTATGCTATGGGTTTGAAGTAAACATTGTTTGATAAATTTACGATCTTTAGGAGGGATAGGAGAGATTAAGCAATCCAATCGTTGTTCACACCTATGAGGGACAAGTTGATTACCTGCAGTATTTATTACCTGCTATTTTAGTTGCTTTTGAATAATTGTTTTTAATTTCGCGTAACCCAATTTATGTCTTAAATGATTTTTTTAAATGTTATTTTTAAAAAACTTGTTAAATCTCTATCTCTAATCTGCCAGTGAAAGTCCCGTTAAAATCGGTCCAGCCGTTCCAGAGATTAGCTTGAAGTTACTTATTGATCAAAACAGTGTATACGTAACGGATTCTAAACTATACGAAAACAGCGTATATGGTTGTTAAGATGACAGAGACATCGCCAGCGTGGAGATAGTTGCGGAGTTATGTATAAGTGTAATTTTGCGTGAATGGACTGATTGAGTATAGGTACGGAGTGTCAGCCCTAATCCCCTGTAGTAAGAAAAGTCGACTAAAAAAGCAAACTGCTCAGGACGACGGCACTGCTAAGAGAAGGAAAACTTGACGTAAACCCTCCAACACAAAGGGAGGATCCCCCGGCCAGGCGAGGTGATCATGCCTGGCGGGCCACTGCCCAACAGTTGATGCTGGGAAGATGCATATATGCTAATCGGCGCGAGAACTTTCATGGCGCGATTCAGGATTGGTAGCTTCTATGATTCCTTCGTTACTCAGTAGTTAAACGTATCTTCGGTAGATGGCGCTGTAGTATGTTATGTTGTTGTTGTGCTATATGTGGAGGTCGCCACACCCCAGATACACACTCGTCTAACCAACATGGTATAGTAGGAAAACCTCTTTTTAAGGAGAGCTCTGTGTCTAACAGTATTGAGGACTGTTAATGGAATAAAATATTATGTATACAAGATACAAGCAGCCTCACATTAATACCCGAACGAGTAAACACTTGATGAAAATTAACTTTTGACCCTTTAATAAATGATATTAAAACGTAACGTTTTAATTATAAAACAGAGATTAAATTTGTAACGGTCTGATTAATAAAATCGTTTTGTTTTTAATGAAAATGTTTAGCAAACTCTTAATTAATATTAACTTGTGTATTTTATAACGATATTGTGCTAACAGCTAACTGAAGTTTCATCGGAACCTTTTTACGTACCTACCTCAATTTGTTTAAAACGTTATCTATTATACTTATAATAAAAATTTAACAGGTCCAATTATGTACATTAAAGATATTAAAAAAAAAAATGTAGGGCTCTCTATAATCGATACTGAAGCCAAAACTGTATTTTTTTCATTTTTGTCTGTCTGTCTGTCTGTCTGTATCTTGGCCGCGCATGACGCTGAAACTACTGAATGGATTTAACTGAATCTTGGGATGATTTGAGTTCATACTACGAGGTAGGACATGGGATACTTTTTCTCCCGAAATTCAGCACGGTTTCTTGGAGAGAGGGGATGAAAGTCAAAATATGTACTTAGTTGTAATTCAATAACACATACGATTTCTTTCATTCTACTTCTGCAAGAAAGAAAAAAAATAAAAGATAACGGGAAAAGTCTTTTTTTTGTCCGCGACTGTACACTGCCTGTGGGAAGCTGAGACAGATATGTAAATATGGCGGTACGATGTTCCCGGGTCAGCTAGTTAGAAATAATTCGCTTTTGGGCTTAACAAGTATTTAAGGTAACACTTGTTCAGAAAGTTATGAATAATCTTTTTATGAATATTGTCTATGTAAGTAAATATTTAATCAACCTATCGCCGTCCATTTCTGAACGAAGGTCTTCGCCGAGAAACGCCAACCTTTTGTCCAAGTGTTTACTTTAAATAAATAGTGTTTCAGTACTATTTTTTTTTCAAAAAGACAACTCCCGCACTAGGAATAAATCCTGTGTCGCGGGGGACTTTACAAACATACATGAAACGGACACAAAGAACACCCAGATACAGAACAACAATTTGTAGATCACACAAAGTGTTGTCCTACGTGGGATTTGAACCCACGACACTTGGCGAAGTAGGAAACGGCCAACCACTAGGCCAAACGTGCAGTAGAATTCATTCATCGAGTTTATTCATCACACTATGACACATTTCATCATCAAAAAATAAAAACAAAAAAGCAGTAACTTACTCTGGAATTCTTCGAACACGGTAATTTGCAGTAAAAACTACTACTAAAATTTTGATGACATTGCTAATACCTGCAATCAGTGTTCACCCATTCCCGACCCTGACTGTGACCGTCGTTGTTAATGTTGTAATGGTAAGTATAAAAACAGTAGGTAGGTACTCACAACGACTAAAGAAAATCCTACTAATATTATAAACGCGAAAGTTTGTAAGTATATCCATGAAAAAACTACTGAACGGATTTGGATGAAACTTTACAGTAATAGTTAATAGTACTAGTTGTTGCCCGCGGCTCCGCCCGCGTATATGTCGGTTATCGCAGCAAATAGTTGCCTATGTGTTATTCTGATGTATAAGCTATATTACTGTAAAGTTTCATTAAAATCCGTTTAGTACTTTTTGCGTGAAAGAGTAACAAACATTCATCAATCCATCCATCCATCCATCCATACTTGCAAAGATTTGCTGCGATAACCAACATAAACGCGTGCGGAGCCGCGGGCAACAGCTAGTACTATATATTTCCAGTAGTTTGGATAAAATCCGGTTCCTTATTTGTAATTGCAACAAAATCATAAAAACAACTTAACAAAAATTAAATAATATTACTCTTGCCTAAATTCGGTAATTGTAACAGATTTATTAACGTTATCCCGTAGTATTGTCGTATTTGTGATGTTGCTCTACCTGAAATACACAAATAAATATTAATATAATAAAATTTCTATGAAGTTCACTTTTGGTTAGGTACTTCTTGAATCTTTTTCACCATTTCTTATGTTTATAAATGCTTTTATAACATACTAGCATTTATCCGGCTCAGCGCTCGTGTATGTCGGTTATTGCAGTAAAGAATAGCTGATGTCCTTCTTCAAGAATGAAAGTATCTGCACGCCAAATTTCATTCAAATCGGTACAGCAGTTTAGGCGTAAGTAACAGATATACAGACAGGCGGAGTTACTTTCAATTACTTTAAAATTATAATACAAATTAGTATGGATTCTCTTCCCAAGTAACAATAGCCTGGTCTGAATACACGGGTTGCCAAAACGTATTGTGCGGCTTCAGCAAGTTCATCAACTAACCTCTCAATTAGATTAGTTCGCAGTTAGTGGAAATCAAATGCATATAATCTGTAATACCTACCTATATTCATATAAGTGAATTGTGCTAGTGTTTATCTATCTATATTATATATATATAATTAAAGAGTAAGGTGACTGACTGACTGACATACCCAGAGATCAACGCACAGCCCAAGCCGCTGAACCTAGAATCCTGAAATTTCGCATGTAGGTTCTTTATATAACGTAAGTGAGCACTAAGAAAGGATTTTTTTAAATTCCTTTCTTAGTGATCAGGGGATGAAAGTTTGCGTGAGCGAAGTCGCGTGCAAAAGCTAGTATAGTTACGTAAGTACTATTAGTTATTCTGAGGTATAGTATAAAATAAAATCGCTTCCGCTGTTTGTTTGCTTCGATCTTTTTAAATACTCAATTCTCGGATTGTATTGCAGTTTACAACTATGTTTCGAGTGATTAAAGGTTTAGTTAAGGATTGAAGGTATGTGTGTAATACGTGCATATTATACTAGAAAAAATCCGAGTTTCAAAGACTTCCGAGCGCAGCCGAGCCGTGTCCTCGTATTATATTCTAAGCTCAAAATCGATACTTATTTGTTGCACTTAAAAAATACTGTTATCATTGCCCTATTATACTTTTATTATTTATATAGGAACCACGCGTTATAGATGTTGGTAAAAAAATACGTGTGGCACTCGGGAACTGCCGCGATAAAGCTGTTGCATAGCATTTTTTATCAACTTATGCAATTAGAATTAATTTTATTTTGCCAGTTTCTCATTTAATATTGTTCAAAAAGTATTTAAATCATAGAGGGCGTTAGTGTACCTCGTAGTTGCAAAACAGCTTTAACAGATGGCGCATACCGGTTTTTATTTATGCAGTATTTTTTTTTCTTTGAACATGCATACTTACGGGGCACACGCAGATGCGGTGAGTGTGGCATTACAAAGATATGATAGATACCTATACACCTATATACTTTCTCAAACCCAGACTGTTTTGTCTGTCAGATAGATTTCGGAGCAGCTTACCTCGATCCGTGCGAGCTTCGGGTGTTAGGTTTTTTCGTTACGGAATTTCTTTGTTCGGCCGCGCTCAAAGCCCGCGATAAAATCTATGCAATAGCCTAAAAACGTAGGTATTTGCTGTATTAACTCGATACAGTTTTCAAAGTTTTAGTTTGCGTATGCAAACACGTTTAGTTTATAAAACAATACGATAAATACATTCCTACTACATTATAATAAATCGGCAGTTGTTCTGTTGTGATAAACCGTTTCCAATTTAGATTTTACCCGCGAATTATATGTTTTTTGCACGATTGCACTCTACAAGACAACTAATAAATTATGTACCTACTACTAGCTGACCCGGCGAACTTCGTACCGCCATATTTACATATCTGTCTCAGTTTCCCACAGGCAGTGTACAGTCGCGGACAAAAAAAACATTTTTCCCGTTATTTTTTCTCTTTCTAGCAATAACTATTAATTCTCAAAATTAAAAAAAAACCCCCGACATAATAACCTGAGTTCCCTTTAAAAAGTAAAAAAAAACACGTTATGCGCTGTCATTTGAGACCCCACTCGATGATATTTTTGCAGACATTCGGTTACTCTTCCCCACTTTCACCCCCATAACTTTTAAACGGCTCAACCGATTTTCATGAAACATGTCCAAGAACACTCGCACGTAACTCACCTTTCATACAAAAAAAACTAAATTGAAATCGCTTCATCCGTTAGGGCGCTACGGTGCCACAGACAGACAGACGCGTGAAACTTATAACACCCCGTTTTTTTGGTCGGAGGTTAAAAAAGAATGAATGAAATCGGACTATGTGTTAATGAATATCAACTAAGTACATATTTTGACTTTCATCCCCTCTCTCCAGGAAACCGTGCTGAATTTCGAGATAAAAAGTATCCTATGTCCTACCTCGTAGTATGAACTCAAATCATGCCAAGTTTCATTTGAATCTGTTCAGTAGTTTCAGCGTGATGCACGGCAAAGATACAGACAGGCAGACAGACAAAAATGAAAAAAATTACAGTTTTGGCTTCATTATCGTTATCGATTATAGAGAGCCCTCCAAAAAAAATATCAAAATATCTTTAACTAGCTGACCCACGCAACGTCGTTTGCGTCTCCTATTGCCCGTAGCGTGATAATTTTCCCCCGTTTTTGAAATATTCTTCATTGTGCTCCGCTCCTATTGGTCTTAACGTGATGATATATAGCCTATAGCCTTCCTCGATAAACGGGCTATCTAACACTGAAATAATTTTTCAAATTGGACCAGTAGTTCCTGAGATTAGCGCGTTCAAACAAACAAACAAACTCTTCAGCTTTATATATTAGTATAGATGCATATATTATGCTCTTCTAAGTTCTAATACTCATAATCAACAACACATTTATTTGGATAAAGATTAATGATAATTTTCCCCCGTTTTTGAAACATTCTTCATTGTGCTCCGCTCCTATTGGTCTTAACGTGATGATATATAGCCTATAGCCTTCCTCGATAAACGGGCTATCTAACACTGAAATAATTTTTCAAATTGGACCAGTAGTTCCTGAGATTAGCGCGTTCAAACAAACAAACAAACTCTTCAGCTTTATATATTAGTATAGATGCATATATTATTCTCTTCTAAGTTCTAATACTCATAATCAACAACACATTTATTTGGATAAAGATTAATATTAGGTATTATGTTGATAAAAACTCTTTGGCAAATAAGTCATTATCAGGTACCAACTCTTAGCGTCTTATACTCGTGATAACTTCTAAATGAAATGTCCGAATTGGATGAAACAAAAAGTACACACATCAAAAGTGTCTAGGGATCAACATATGTGTCTAGGGATCAACATATATTTTTGCAATAACTTTTCTCTTGATTGATATTAATTAAAATTTTCTTTAAGGATTCATCAAATAAAGTGTTTTCGTTTGTCACAGTAACGATAAACCAAGTCACCTTTGCATTAATAAAGAAATTTGCCATTTTCCTAATAAAGGGATTTTTGACATTTGAACCACTAACATTAAAGTTCGAAAAAAAGACTGAAATAACAGTTTTCTTTAAAATTTTATTAAGTAACTTAAACAATTAATAATCCGTGTTTCTACCGCGAACACTAACAACACAAGAATCGGTTTGGCATACTCAAAATGAGTTCATCCAAATCACGCTGTGGAATGGCCGCCCATGTTCGTTGCAACAACAAAAAAAGGTCTTCTTGCGACTGGATACCCTCCATATTCGGCAGAGCTCTTCTCTGTAGCATATCCCATGCATGCTCAATCGGGTTCAAGTCTGGCGACTGAGCAGGCCAGGGCCAAAGCCACATCTCAATCTCAAGAAATCCGCATAAAAATGCTTGATCCCTAGACACTTTTGATGTGTGTATTTTACTTCTACATAAATACCCTTGATAACATAATGCTTTATTTGGATAAGGATTAATATTACGATACACATTTAACGTAGTTTCTATCTTCAGATGATTTAATAATTTTTTTGAACACAAAAGCGGTTATTGTGACTAAACTATTATAGTTAGATATATGCTCTCGCGGACTTTTTTGTAGATCTTAATGGGACCTACAAACCTGTAATACATTATTTTGTTCTATTGTCAATACTTAGCAAAACTACGCAAAAATAGGTTTTCGATTTCACACCTTGGGTTACGAAATAGCAATTTCCTTACGGATCTCTAATTTTTTTAAAATAAAATATAGCCTATAGCCTTCCTCGATAAATGGACTATCCAACACTGAAATAATTTTTCAAATCGGACCAGTAGTTCCTGAGATTAGCGCATTCAAACAAACAAACAAACTCTGCAGCTTTATAATATTAGTATAGATGTACAGAATTGGACCTGTTACATTTTTATTATAAGTAATAGATGTAGATCAGATCCAATAGACAGACACCGATTATAAAAAAAAAGTAAAAACTAAAACCCAACTACGACAAAAAACGACTCAGAAAAAGTATGAAACAAGTTTGAAAAGCCGTAGTCACGCGATGTTAAAGTGTTATGATGGTGCGTTTCTATGTAACGTATGACTACGGCTTTTGACTTTTTTTTATTTAAAATGTTTTTGTGCCGTTATAATATCACAATTATCGAATAATATGGACAAAGTCCAGTTTCCAATGATACTAAACACGGCATATTTATCTCAAATTTATTTTTTAAAACAGTAGTTTATGACCGCTCGAGGATTAGATTCAGTGACACGTCATAATTATAGCCTATAACCAGCGGACGATCAAGACGCTTCAAACGATACCTCATTTGTCCAGTTCTAATAAGTAGTTGAGGAGCTATGAGGGAACAGATGAACATACATACATACATAGTCTGTCAAAAATCATAACCCTCCTTTGGCTGTGCCGTAGTCGGGTAAAAAGTACAAAATAAAAAACGTGTGGTCCTCGGGGACTGCCGCGATAAAGCATAGCATTTTTTATCAACTTATGCAATTATAATTATTTATTTATTTTTTATTTATGCAGTTTTTTTTAATGTACTTACGGGGCAAATGCAAATGCGGTGAGTGTGGCTTTATAAAGATATGGCAGATGCCTATACACTTTCTCACAAACAGCTGCTTACGTATTCGTCCGATTTCAGAGCAGCTCGTCTCGATCCGTGCGAGCTTTGCGTTGTAGATTTTATTTTCGTTACGGAATTTCTTGATTCGGTCGCCGCGCTCAAAGGCCGCGATAAAAGCTATGCAATAGCTTAAAAAATGCAATTTGCCGTTCTAAGTACCTACCAACCCTCTTTACTGATGCAGAACTACTAGGACATAGTGTGGTATTTATTGTATTATATTCATAAGCTAAAAAATATCCATAACTGTAGATAGTAAGTTAATTTATATAATGACTAGCTGAGCCCCGCGGTGTTAACCGCGTTTGTTGTTGTAACTGCGGGCAACGCCGCGGGGCGAAGCTAGTCTAAAAAAGTAGCCTAAGTTACTCTTTATATCATCAAATCGGCCCAGCTGTTCCAGAGATTAGCCGGAACAAACAGACAGACAGACCGACAGACAGACAAAAATAAAAAATAAAATAAAAAAAATGACCAAACAGACACTCCAATTTTATTTATTTGTATAGATATATTCATAACCCAAATTTATGAAAATTTATATTAATATTACAAATTAAAAAGTAACTCTGTCTGTCTGTTAGTATTTCAGGACTACACCGCTGAACTAATTTGAATGAATTTAGGAATAGATTGGACCTTATGGATTGAAGAAGGACATGGGCTTTTTTTTGTCGCGATAACCGACATACATGCTGACAGAGCCGCGGACAAAAGCTCATACTTAATATTTTGAACGTATATTTATGTACACAATTCGTTATATGACAAGATAATCAAGTTTGTTTATTGCACGTTTGTACAATGCAAACAAAAACCGCAGTAACCACAACCTTCGATATTTCGCACGTGATTAGAGATCGTATCGCCCTTCACAGTCCGCCTGTGGGAAATGACACGGAAGTGCAAAGGACATTGTCTGGTACACGGGACGTAAAAAAAAGTTTGCTTTGTAAAAACTTAAATTGTACCTACAATTTGTAACACACTTGAGAATTTAGCTCACTAGAAACACTGTTCAGTGTATAAATAATAAATAAATATATGTGCCTTGAACAGCAGTAATTAAAGTCAAAAGTGTAAATATACACTTCGCATCAAAAAAATCGAAACGCTTTCGATTTTTTGGATGAGAAGTGTATTAATATAATTTGGGTTTTATATTGTCTTATTTATCGTATCATATAATCTTTCAGTTAAGGAATTAGAGATCATGTGATACAATTTCAATTATTATTATACTCTTTGCGCTGTAGCATGGTGCGGGTGACAGTTTCAGTAACATTTCGTTTCACTCTTGAAAGTTGCCGAGATTTACAAATTATGGCTTATTATTTCAGCTCTGCCACATCTATACTTATAATAAAAAAATGTAACAGGTCCAATTCTGTACATTAAAGATATTTTGAAAATTTATTTTGGAGGGCTCTCTATAATCGATACTGAACACAAAACTGTAATTTTTTTCATTTTTGTCTGTCTGTCTGTCTGTATCTTGGCCGCGCATCACGTCGAAACTACTGAACGGATTGAAATGAAACTTGGCATGATTTGAGTTCATACTACGAGGTAGGACATAGGATACTTTTTATCCCGAAATTCAGCACGGTATCCTGGAGAGAGGGGATGAAAGTCAAAATATGTACTTGGTTGTAATTCAATAACACATAGTCCGATTTCATTCATTCTTTTTTTGCTAGAAAGAAAAAAAAAAAAAAGTGTTTTACATACGAGTATTTCACTTACCACATTATCGTTACGTTAAGCAATATTAAGTAATGCAGTAAGCATTACTGTTTGCATCTGTTCGCTACAGCCGCAGTTTGTGAAGTTAGGTTTGGAAGAGTTAGGGCGTGTAGATTCAGAAGCTTGGCTATACATGAGATCTATCTTTTTCACAGGTTGTTTTTAACATGTCCTAAAAATATTTTTTTAAATCAAGATATTTCATTTCTGAAATTTGGAATTATGTATTGATGTATATAACTTATTAAGTATTTACTTACATTTTATTATAATTCTCGTGTCACGTTGTTGCTCACGACGAACTCCGAAACTATCTTACCAATTTTCATTTTTTTATGTGTATTTTGATCTGGCACCTTAGATAGAATAGTTAACATTACGCTTTAACCAATAGGAGTCGAGCATGATTGAACGGACCGCAGACGAAGTTGCGTGGTTCAGCTTTATCGTCACCGTTTTGTGGGGCCGTTATTTAAACGAATTTACTGCAAGTACCTTCATAATTCAACTGCGTAAATTTCCTACTTACCATAACTATGGAATAGCGGACCATAAAGCGCAAAATGTCACACCAGTCATTGAACTTTCATGGAACAATAATGACGTTTGGGTCAACAGTTTCCACTTCCGTCCGTACTTACCGTCAATGATTTTATAATTTATAGTAGTATATTACCATTCATGTACTAATTTTGATCTTTCATTGGTTTCAGGAAGTGTCTCAAAACCGAGAAGTCGGAGATCCCTTGAAGCACCACACCCCAAGACTGAAAATTTACTGCCGTCTTCCAAAGTATCCCCTAAAGCTACTTTAAACTTATCATTTGGAATAAAATCAACGACACTAAAATCCTCACCCACTAATTCCACGCCACAAAAAACCTATGAAAAGCGCAAAAGTCCTGAAGCAGCCTCCAAACCTAGTTGCATACCTCTTTCCAAAAAATCCGTTGATAGAAATATTCGTACCTCGACGTCACCATACAAACAGGACTTAACTAGGGAAACCGCATCTAAAACAGATAAATCGAAACTGGAAGTACCTAGAAATCGAAATACACGAAAAAGTCCTGAGAAAGCCAAGAGTGACTCGGAAGGTAATCGTATCGATCGAAGACATCGAGCTCAAAAAGATAGTGAAAGTCTTAGCGAAAAATATCATTATTCAAAGAAAAGACTGACTAGTATAGAAAATAATTCTCCAAGAAAAACGAATGACACTAAAAATGTTTTGCCTAAAAATGTAGTAAATGTTAATTCTCAAGCGAATCAGAATATAAATGTAATTGCTTGTGGGTTTGAAAATTCTAAAACTACTTCTAAGATGTCTACACTTCACGAAACAGTTAGACCACACAGCTCTAGACTTTCGCAGGAGATGGACAGCTTAGCTGCGTTGACTAAACAGACATTAGATAGGGTTAACAAATTGTCGAATAACTTAACTAGTAATAAGATAAATTTAGACGCATCTGAGCCACGTTTCGACTCTTTATTTACGCCAAAAGCCGAAATGAAAAATAATAATCATGGATATAATTATGGCCTTCTAAATGAAAAGCCCTTACTTAACAGAGGAGTAACCGAACGATTACGAGATATAGACACGGCAGCTCAGAGACTGATTGATTTTGAAAAGCAGAGTGCAATGTTTTCTGATCTCAATAACGATACGTCTAGTCAAAATCGCCGTTACGATACTTCGTCGACATCATGTAGTCATACGCCCGTGTCTATCTTAAAACGAAAACCTGTTCACGAAGATAATGTTGCATCAAGTTCCACTAATCATACCATTGCATCTCCCCCAGTAACATTTTCACCCAATGTTATCGAACCACGAAACGGTCGACCTGATAACAGACAACGTCAGGGTATTTTGAAGAAACGTCGAAGTTTGGATGAGTCTCAAGTAGCACGCAGGAGGTCATGCAGCCCCGAAGTTTCTTTTGCTGAAGATGGATCTTTAGAAATGAACAAATCCATTTTGAAAAATAGGCGTTCGTCCTTGGAGGATGTTGTGAGAAACAGATCACCAGACGGCCAAATTCAAGGCATCTTAAAAAGAAAGATGAGTAGAGAAGAAGAACACCAGAATGATGATGCCTCTCAAGGTTCTCCTGAACCTCATGGAATTCTAAAACGAAAGTCTAACTCTAGTTCTAGCAGTAGTACTGCCTCATCTCACGTTTCAATTGCTCAAGCGGTATTGCTAGCAGCGGCGGGGGGTGCTGAGATTATCGATGACGATAAAGAAATTGTAAGACCTATATTAAAGAAAAAGAGTTTTTCTGAAGAAAGACCTTGCCCGGATATTGTTCCATCGGAAACACCCAAACCAATTTTAAAGAAAAAATCAGTAGATCACGACGAGTATGATTTCGACCTTCCTAAGAAACCGATCCTAAAGTCATCAAAAAAATTATCCGGAGACGAAGGACATGCTTCTAGTTTCGATTTGAGCGAAGACGACCGAAGCTCTCGAAGGCCTTCTCTTCTCAGATCCAGGACATCTGATCATTCGGGTTCGGAATGTGAAACTACGGTTAGACCTATTTTAAAGCAAAGAGGTTCGAGTTTAACTAGGGAACGTAGCCAATCGCCGCGCCCACGACTCTCTTTTTGTGCGGACAACGATGCGAACATTATTAGTGTGACGAATTTCAGTTGCGACGCGAACGACTTGTCGGCGGCTGGACCGCGACGAGTTTTAAATCTTGTGCCCGCACCAAGTCAGGAAGATAGTTACCCTTGTGCAGTGCTAAGACGAAGGAATCTTCGTCCTAAGTCATACCAGCGATCAAAGAGTCTTGCTTGTGATGTGAATGATGAATTACTATCTATTTTAAACAACCGTAGATTAAAGGTGGATAAAAATTGTGAAAACGGATTTTATGAACCGTGGAAACTAGCTAATCACGACGATATTGGCGAAAATAGTAAGGAAAAGTCCTTTCCATCAATTGCATCAAGAATAAAGTCAATGGAACAAGCTCTGACTAAAGAGTTGTCACCACGAGACGAACCTTCTACTTCCAGAGCAAAGACTCGCGATAAGGAGCGTTATAAAACTCAACCGATAACTATAGAAGAGATGCGGTCAATTACTTCCAGGTAAATGATACATTCTAATATTTTTGTATTTTAATATTTCTATTGCAATGCTTCTATTTTTATGCAACGGAATAAAAAACCATTTTATATTCATAGTAGCATCTGTCAACATTAGTATCACATCCCTGGTCAACTGATTTGCATTTGTTCGCTTATTTTAGTTGTATTTTACGGAAGTCCTTATAACTGTAACACTGATCCCCCTTCAGATCATAGCCAATATTCTCATTTAAATATTTGTTTTCTCCCGGTAAACCGGTATCCCCAAAAATATGACTTTATGTTGCAAAAGGTGATTGTGCTTTGTCGGTCGATGTTGGAAGTTCGAATCTAAAAGTTGGCTCTGTTCCATTATTTTGATGGGTGAGCTGCCCACGCTACACGTGGGAGCTCACGGTATGTTTTGTTCGGAACACTACGACTTCGTTGTCTAGATGTTTAGTTAGTCATCGTAATTGTTTTTATTTCCTTTGACAAAAATTGCATTATCATAGTCTATTGTCATACTTTGCTTACTAATAAGAAATTTCGCTTGTTTTTTTTAAGAATATGTCACTTTAGGAAGTAAACTAACTGAAAAGTAAATGAAACAAAGGATAGGTTCTCTCGTTAGGAGTTTAAACTGTAAACTGCTTTTCCATTTCAGTGGGTTAATCTTAACCCTAACGATAATTTTAGACGATCTCTTTTAATTAGATGTTTAATGGAATCCTAATACAAAGATCGTTGTTAATTTCTTGTTTTTCGCTCGTCTGACATCATCGCAGTTGCTTCAGTTTACAGTTTGTATCATGTTCTGGTCAGCGTAAGAATTAAATTTGGATTGTGCCGAATCATACACGCGAAATTGTTTAAATTGTAGTTCTGTGTTTAAAGCAATTATGCGCCGATGTATTTGGGATTGTCAACGCAGAGAATTGTAAGTAATCTATCTAACACCATAGAAAAAAAGTTGTGACTTTAGCGTGAATGTATGAAAATCGATGTTAATAAAGTGGTAATGTTTTTTATAGTAATAGAAGTGAATATAATCCTTTTTACATTTCATTCGCTTGCAACGATATACAGACCTTTTGCAATAACTCACTGAAATCTTAACACACACAAGTTTTCTCATTTATTTGTGTTAATATGCTTCTTGTTTGTTTGAAAAGTTTTCTTATACACATTTAGGCGCTATAAACAAGCTCCGAAAAGGCCGTTAAAACGATTTCTATCACCATTCTACATGTAGTTAATTATGCTCTGAATTTAGTTACTAAAGCGTGATTTTGATGATTCTTTAAGACCTTTGTTTGTTTGTACAAAAGATATTTCCGTAAAAAATACATTTCGCCAAATAATGCCAACACCAGTTGGCATTATCTTCTTAACAAAGGCTACCGCATTCTTCGTGTATAATTTGGCGATGTTGCTTACTAATATAAATAGAATAAATCCCTTTTGTATCTTTGCTCTTGAAGTGATTTTAATTGTTTTCATATTTGTTACCACCTCAGGCATAATATTACTTTCTTTTCATTGTCTATCGTCTTTTTTTTTCAAACAACTTCTTACAAATTGCTCATTGTTTCTACTGTATTTTCTTCAATTAGTTGTAAACAATATCAATCCAACAATTGCATTTGCCAATGCGAGTGGTGTCTTGATGACGGAAATAAGCGCTCCAGCGTTAGTGGGTCAACCACTATTTCTGGCTCTGTTGTGCTCTGAAGAACGCATGAACAATTTACTGACAGACAGGTCTACTGCTTAGCTTTTAAAATAATTAATACGATTAATCGAAATGTACCTGTCTACTGATCTCGTCGTTTCAAATTTTACTGTATACAGAACTCAGAATTATTTTGTTTATATCAAAACCAAACTAAAACAAAAACCAAAATGAGAAATGTCATTGTATAAACTGTAACAGACAGTTATATTTAGATTAATTTACCAATGGTGTCAAACTTGCTCAAAACGATAAATCGATAACGTCGATCAAATCATTCACTCCATATTTCATCGAAATTTATAAAAGCGTGCTGAAACAGCAACCATCTCTTTCTTACGTACGGACGTGTTCTACTTTAAAGCGTTTCTTTTCTCATTTCGCAGTTTGGAGCCGGGCCAAGCGCGTTTCCAAGCGTTCGGCCCAGCGGGCTGTAGTTTTCCGAGTCAATCCGTTGAGTCCGGTGTTGCTCCCTCTGCTGAGGGCATATTTCCACTTGCGGTGGACCCCGAAAGAGACCCCTTCATAGATTACGAAAAGGGCCTGGATTCGCCGCCATTCGGTTTGAGTTCATTCAATACAAAGTCCCCACCGGTAACTAACTGTTGCTCGGACAGTGGAAGTGCCAAGGACGACAGTTACGGAGAAGCTACTTTTCTAGACTTTGAGAACATTGGAGTTGACTCAGATAGAAAGCAGTCGACATTGGATGCCATAGAGCAAGAAGTGAACAAGGTTCGAGTCGCCCTTGATGAAGACAGCCGAGCTTTGGAAGCCGATGAAAGACAACAAGCGGAGGCTGACAACTGGAGCTTAAATGTGTCTTGTGATAGTGGTGTTTACAATCGAGCCTCCTCTAGAGATTCCGGACCACATTCCGGTACGTGTTTCAAAGATATTTTTCTAATGATGTTGAGCAAGCGGTTAATATATTAAACTCGTAAACTTATTTTTATCGAAACGGGCGTGTAGTGTGTTAAACGTATACGCATCGTTAAGCTTATTTAGTGCATATACGAGTCACGACTGTCACTGTCATAAAATAACATGTGAAAGCAACTAGTTAGGTCCGATGCAGCCGGCGTTAACTTGTGGTTTGTTTACGTTCTGTTTGGTAAAATTAGATTTACCGAATGCGCTGCTATTCGTATTAGGTCGTTTTGAAAATAAACACAGTATAACCTTGCAGATGTCTCGCGGCCCACTTATTTGGGTCAATGTAATGCACGTGTTCTTTGTCAAAACGTTATTACATTAGTTACCGGTAGATTTGTCAGATAATAAGAGATTTGAGTGGTTTTTCTCTAATTGTAATGACTTTGAAATTTTCGAAATTCATAATTTGATCCTAGTGTCTACTTATATTTAAATACCTAGTATAAATATACTATTATCAAATTCCAGGTGAAGAGCTCGGTTTGATTGAGAGCCAGGAGATTGTTGAAAATCACACTACGAACAGCAGTAGTAACGAGTGGTCTCCATCTTCTATTGAGCGTGGTCTTCTTAACATGGATCGCGAAAGAAAGTCCACAGAAACGGAGATTCTAAGAAGCCCTGAAGAGGACAGGAGTGACGATGAGGGCAGGGAGCCCAGTGGTTTCACACTGGGTCTCGCTAAGAGCAACAGTGTGGTTGCTAGAGCTAGCATGTGGCAGCAATTGCAGCAGCAGGCGAAAGGTATTTTTTTAGGTTCCTTAAATATTTCAGTTATGCTTGCTATACACGTGATTTACACGAAAAAATCCCAATGACATCATATTAAGGTTTATTAATAAAATATGCTTCTCTTTATACCGACAGGCATGCATGCTAGAATTTTTCTTGCAATACTGTTTATCATTGGGAATTAGGAACATAAACTTTTTAACCCTTAATATAGCACATTAGTAAACATGAGAAACTTGACAGCATATCATAATTATCAATGTCATTGATTCCAGGTACACCAAAACCTCTGCTCCGTCACAGTCGCTCTAAGTTAAAAGAGGGTCCTTCAGTTGCCGATAGATTCAAGAGCCAGCCGATTTCCTTTGTTGCGTCAGAGCAACCCGAAAAGGAAGAATCTACCGAACAGCCGTTCTCTCTCGTTGAGTCCAAAAGTACTGCAAACGTGTTGGACAGGGACGAAGATGGTAAGAATGTGAATATTTTTGAGATCATTTTGTTATAACCATTAGGAGACTCGTTAAAATTTCTAGGTAATCTAAATTTTATTAGTAATGTTAGTTTTTTTTTAATAACGAGGCAAAGGCATGTAAATTTGCATTTCATTCGAAGAAGCTTCCTGTCTTATGTACCGTCGGCTTATGTTTCTTTTTTTGCATGTCCTCGACTACTCTACTATGTGTATGTCCCGGGCTCTATAAACACATCTGCACAATGTTATGTAAATACGCACTCACTCACCGGTGGCAGCTAAGTTAGACGAGGATGATCCAGCGAAGATGTCTCTCTCGGAGAAAATGAAAATGTTCAACGCGAAACTGACTCATAAGCCGCCGATGGCCGGTTTGCCCAGGCCTAAAGAAGATAGAGTGCCGAGAACCTCCCGCCTGAGGACGATGCCGGTGTTAGCCAGTCAAGTACAGGAGGCCATGGAACAAAACGAGAGGCTCACCAAATCTCTGACGCACGAAGATGTGCCGCGCACTAACGACTTTCAATTAAAAATGGAACTGTTCCGTTCGGCTAGCGCAAAGAATACATCTTTAGAGTATATAATGAGGCAGAACTCAAAGTTTAGGAGCTTAGGTCTGATTTTGTTCTTATTTTGAGTTTGATTTTGTCGTTTGCTTGAACAATTTCGCTTCTCTGGGTTTTTAGTGTTACTAATATTGCAGTAATGTAGTCGGTATGTATTGGGCATGTGCATGCTTTGTTACAAATGGTGTATTTGCATGAATTGATTTTAACATAAGTATATTTTGTAGTATTAAAATGGTTGTTGTGGTCGCTGTTGTAGCAAGAATTCAATATGCTTCGTATTATTGATATACCAACAGCTGCGGAAGCATTTACGGACTGCATGCATCCTTAAAGACGTGGCCTATACCTAGCGTCGAATGAAGACTCAGATTTGGATATTATTTAAATCATGCTGACTTTTACTCAAGAGCATTTTACTGATTTACTCATTTAAATATTAGGTTTTTGTGTATTAATTCTTAAGGCAACTGGATTTGTGTCAAAATTATGACCGCGACATAGATATAAAACAAGGACGGGACGATGGAATCAGTTAATTTTAGTTTTCTTACTAACAAAAATATTTTTAACTAGCTGACCCGGCGAACTTCGTACCGCCATATTTACATATCTGGCTCAGCTTCCCACAGGCAGTGTACAGTCGCGGACAAAAAAAACACTTTTCCCGTTATCTTTTATTTTTTTCTTTCTAGCAAAAAAAGAATAGATGAAATCGGACTATGTGTTATTGAATTACAACTAAGTACATATTTTGACTTTCATCCCCTCTCTCCAGGAAACCTTGCTGAATTTCGGGATAAAAAGTATCCTATGTCCTACCTCGTAGTACGAACTCAAATCATGCCATGTTTCATTTGAATCCGCTCAGTAGTTTCGGTGTGATGCGCGGCCAAGATACAGACAGACAGACAGACAGACAAAAATGAAAAAATTACAGTTTTGGCGTCAGTATCGATTATATAGAGCCCTCCAAAAAAAATGTCAAAATATCTTTAATGTACAGAATTAAACCTGTTACATTTTTATTATAAGTATATTATAAGTATAGATTTATAATTTACCTCTGTATTCGTTTTGTGATCGTCAGAGGCGATCTATGCTAAATATGTAATAAAGTCTTTGTAACAACCGATGCTATTACTAAATCGCACTATTTAATTCCCTGTAAACACTTTAATCCCCAACTAAAAATATATTTAGACTTTTCCCCGCCTAGATCCATCGAATAAATCGCTAGTCTGAATCCTGTACTCAGCTTTACTAATATGATATATGACTGGTTTTAGTAATGCTACAATCTGGGCGCTTTGTTAATAAAGGGTACATGATATGCAGAAATGTTATGTTCTATTCTTGATCAAGCCGTGCATGTTTCAGATTTGGACGACGACTCGCCGTCTGAACGCGCGCAGAGAATGATAACGCCTGAAGTGCGCGGGATTCTGAAGTCTGGATCTACTGTGGTGCCCAGACCAAAGACGCTGGCGAAGGGAGAAAGCTCTGAGGTGTGTATATTGCGAGTATGTACCTATAATGTTAATAATATCTTGGTTACTTGGTGGTGGGTTACTTTTAGATAAATAATAAAAAACAAGCATTATTATGTCCGAAAAAAAAAAAATATGGATTAGGCGGGCAAATGAGCAGACGTACCTGATGGTAAGCGATTTCCGCCGCCCATGAACACCTGCAACACCAAAAGCGTCACAAGTGCGTTGCGTGCAATATTTAAAAAAAATGCCGAAACGAAATCATTTTAGATATCTTATTTATATTACTGGTATTCTATTTTGCAAAAATCGAGAATTGTTGAGTAACGAGATGGATTTACTGCAAAGACAAGGAAAACATAAAACAAACCCTGTATGGACTCGTCTGGTCAGCGTGTACCCTACAGCCTCTCCTGGCACATAGGCCAGGAGAGTCCTATGTGCAGCAGAGAACTGTTAAAAGCTTATGATGATGATTGATAGTAAATATATATAAATTTTAGCTGTTATAAATTAGATGTTGTTTTATGTATGGGCCTGCCAAAATGTCTCTACTCTGCCTGATGGATAGCATAAGCAGAATCCAAGAGTGGTGGTCACCATACTCATTGCGAATGCAGACAATGCAACAGTGCAGCATGGTCACCCACTTCATGGCGGACTAGTGAGATGCTTCTGCATCTTGGACCTATTTTTACCTATTTATTACCTAAATATTTATCTAAAAAAATCACAAAGCAGTCATAAGGACAAATCACAAAACTGTAAACAAACATTTGTTAATCTCACCTGAGATGAACCTCTTTGCTCTTCAAATAAAATGCGCTATAAAAAGAAGTAAAAAAATATAGCTCATGGATAACGTTCGGTGACGATGACGCGAGTTCCATGATTTTTGTTCACCCAAAAAGTGCTCAATGCGCCTAAAGAAGTTTTCACTTCAAATGTATATATATATAAAAGAGGAAGGTGACTGACTGACTGACTGACTGACATACCCAGAGATCAACGCACAGCCCAAACCGCTGAAGCTAGAATCCTGAAATTTTGCATGTAGGTTCTTTATATAACGTAAGTGAGCACTAAGAAAGGAATTTTCGAAATTCCACCCCTAAGTGGGTAAATCAGGGGATGAAAGTCTGTAAAGTAAGCGTAAGTGAGCGAAGCTGCGTGTTAAAGCTAGTATTCTATATATTTTAGAATATTTCATCTTCATCTCATCATCTTAAAAGACAACTCCCGCACTAGGAATAAGTCCTGTGTCGCGGGGGACTTTTACAAACATACATGAAACGGACACAAAGAACACCCAGACTCAGAACAATAATTTGCAGATCACACAAAGTGTTTTCCTACGTGGAATTTGAACCCACGACACATGGCGAAGTAGGAAACGGCGTGGTGACCGTCAAACCACTAGGCCAAACGTGCAGTCAACATAAAATACATAAAATCCCACTCGTAATAGTTAGTAGTCGTTTAAAGAATCGTAGAGGATTTAATGCCAAGCGCGCATGTTACTAATGGAACGTCAGTCCAAAACCAATTACGTCAATATCATTGCTATAAAAAACATATTACATTGATATAGGTCACTGAAGTACATATACGAATAGATCATAGTTGTACTATGAAATGGCTTATAAAAATAGGTTCTAAGGGCGTGGCAGCGTTACTAAATTTTGATTATGAATCAACTGGCACGGTATTGATATCTTCGTCATTCATTAAACATCTTTTCAATTGTCTCTGAAGTGTTTGCTAGCTTGGATCTTACTGCATTGGACTGTCTTCGACACTGGGTACATGAAATTACTCTACATCAATCTAAGAGCTAAACAGTAACCATCGCTAATAGAACTGAGAGGATTAATTCGATTGCTTCAATCTTAGTCTAGTGTTAGTAATTACAAAATCATCGACCCTGTCGTACAAAACTTGAAATACTATCTTGTAGGAAAGTACGCGAATTAAATCTTATGCAAAAAACCTTGTAAACCTAATAACTAGAAATCCCGTAAGAAGAACTTATATAAGTCACCATATAATGAAAAGAGTTTACACCGGGTAACACGCAATTCTAACTATATTGTGAACTAAATACAACAAAATAATAATCTTTGTAAGATATTATCATATGGTACCTACATCGTTAACTAAAGTTAACAATAGTTTAAATCATTAACCTATTTCTAGATCAGACGGCGTAGTGCGTTTTTACTTAACATATAATCGATGGTCACGGTGTCCATGTTCGGCGTTGCGATTGGCTCGCATTGAAATCTTTACTTATCGCATTGCCGAACGCGCTCGTCATCTAGAGACAGTTGATTTGAAATAAACTCGCACTGGGCTCTCTGACCTTAAATTTATATTTAATCAACGAGCATGCAAACTGTAATTTTACATACATCCGCAATAGGGTAGTTGACACCTTAGTCAAATCAGTTACTTTTTATCTAATGTCAAAATGTTAACTTTGTATGAAAAATGTACTAAGAACTGGCTTGTGACGTCACTGTTTTAGACTACTCAATTGAGCAATATATTAAAAAAAATATTTGATTAAAATTTGTAATAGAAATGAAAAGCTGTAATAATTATATTTTCCGTGTTGTTTTGTAATATTGGTTTTAATGAAGGAGACATCGGTATTTATTTACGATACAGTCAACTACCCTATTTTAACACATTACGATCAACGACATGCAATTATTAGTTTGGTTGGTAATAAATTAGCCTAGACGAATTGTTATACCAAACTATCAATGTTTCAATGTCGGGTAAAGGTCTATATTATGTAATATGTAAACAATAATTTATTTGTGACGTCAGTTTGACATGATTGATTGATCTGTGTTTACTTTAGAATTGTGACTCATCATTTAAATGTGTAGTAACTTTTACGTATACGAAATTAATTATGAAATGTGATAATTCTTCCAGCTGGTAGGGTATAAAACACGTTAATACTAACTTAAGCTATATTTTGCGTACTGTATACATAGATATAAATTCGGACTTGGATTGTGTGGAGCGGGAATAACGGGAGCGGGAACAAATATTTTGACTATATTTCCTATACCAAATCTAGTGTAAACCGAACCTAAAGAGACCAAAACGGTCATAATCCCAATCATGACAAACAGTAATAAAATTCAAAAAATTGTGTATCTTCTGTTTTAGGGTCTAAAAGACGAGGGCATAGACAGTTCTTCGGACGAAGAGTCAGTTTCAGCTTCAACGGTTTCTTCATCTGAGAAGAGCTGTTCATCGTCGGACAGTTCTGACGAGCAGCCGGATCCAAAACCGAAGAGATTCCATCGCAAACCGAATAAATTGAAATCTTCGAGAACAGAATCTGACCTTCCCAGACATCAAGATCTATTCCCCCGTCAACAAGATCCGTTCCCTAGACCTCAAGAATTATTTCCTCGAAAAATCGAAATGCCGTGTGCTACTGAACTCAAGGAACGAATAAACCAAGCCAAGAATCCTGATGTTAAGATTCCGATGCTTGCCAAACTTGGACGAAAACCTTCGGAAGAGTCAAAGAAAGAAGATGATCAGACTAGGTATGTTTTGTTGGTTTTTCATGTAACTTAACTGCATGTGCTAAATTACCAGCTGTGAAACCTGGTTTCAACCCTCGACGCAAAAAGAGGGGTGTTAGAAGTTAGAAGTTTGAAATCGATGTCTGTCTGTCTGTCTGTGTGTGTGTCCGTTTGTGGCATCGTAGCTTTTAAACGGGTGGACCGATTTCGATGCGGTTTTTTTCATTTGAAAGCCAGTTTCCTGGCGGTGGTTCTTAGCTATGTTTGGTTAATAAACAAAAACAAAATAAACAAGCAGTGTAAGAGTATCAGCTCTTTTCCAAATGAAGTAAGCCATTTTTGGCGTATGATTACTCGATCAAATGCTTCACGCGTGCCAGTATAATCGTTAAATGACAATTACTTGATAACTTCGACCTGATGCTGCGTAGGGGGTTTTTTTAATTTTAATGTTATATTCTTAGACTGTTAATTTTGTAATAAATATGGACTTGTTCTTACAGATTGCTTAAAGAATGTTTTAACAATGATGATTTGATTAGAGATAAAAATTCATCATCAAATTCAACAAATTTCAGTTTGTTTTTACAATTACTCTAAGATTTTCTCTTTTCAAGGTACAGAAGATTCGTCAAGAAAATAGAAGAACCGATTCAGCTCGGCAAGCTGCGCAGGCCAGTGGACAAGCCACCAGCGCCCGTCCAAGAACCACCTCCTACAGTTCTCAAAATATCAGCCATAAACCAAGCTGCTAAGGACAAGTTCTTTGGCCTTGATACTACCAAGAAGGAGAAAAGTATTGACGAGCTGACGGCAGCGGTCAGAAAGTATATTCCACCGGTTAGTCACATAATAATAAATATTATATTCTGTTACTAGTAGTTGCCCGCGGCTCTGCCCGTGTGTATGTCGGTTATCGCGGCAAATAGTAGCCTATGTGTTTTTCTGATGTATAAGCTATATTATTGAAAAGTTTCATCCAAATCCGTTCAGTAGTTTTTACGTGAAAGAGCAACAAACATCCATCCATCCATTCATCCAAACTTAGATTACTATATACTTAAACTAAGTATAGATTATTAATGAACGAATATTGGTATGAAACTAGTTTGTAGAATCTTCTCCGAGTCCATAAGTAGCATTTAGGATATTAGATATTTGTACTCCCCACAATCTCCACGATGAGTATGGTGACCACCACTGTTGGATTCTGCTTATGCTTTCTATCAGGAACAGTAGAGTAATTTTAAGAAACAAAAATGTTACACCTCGTGAACTTTCATATGTCGTAAATCTTCGTCGTTATAGAAACCAGAACAAGTTATTCAAATAGCCAATAATTGACCTGATTTTTTTTTAAAAGCTATAACCCGACTACGCAAAAAGTTTTATTATAATTTATACAGCCTATGTGATCTGGACCATTATTACGAATTTACTGACACCACATTAATGAAAATCGGTTCAATAGTTTAGGCGCTACGGTAAAACATACAAACAAATAGACTGTCAAAATGATTACCCTTGTTTTGGCTTCGCCGTAGTCGGGTAAAAAGTAAATCTTATTTTTAACCGACTTCAAAAAAGGAGGAGGTTATCAATTCGATTGTATTTTTTTTGTTTGTTACTTCATAACTTTTCACTGGGTGGACCGATTTTGATGATTCTTTTTTTATTTGAAATCGGGTGCTTCCCGTGTGGCCCCATTTCAATTTGGTCCATTTCTTGAAGTCGGATTTTTATTTGTTCAAATTTGTGATTATTATAGTATATTGTGATATATCTCTTTGCATTCTATAATCAATAAAAGACAGACGTGACAGAGACAGACAGATTCGTTGATTCGTCGTTCGGAGCAGCTCGTCTCGATCCGTGCGAGCTTCGGGTGTCAGGTTTTATTTTCGTTACGTTACGGAATTTCTTGATTCGGTCGCCGCGCTCAAAGGCCTCAAAGCCCGCGATAAAAGCTATGCTATGTTTTAAATTTAAAATGTTCTTTGCCTACAGATGAGCAAATCGATGTCGATACACACGATGGAGGTGCCAGGTTCGGGAAGTGACGGAGAGAGCAGTGGCGGGCGTGAAGTGCGACACATCAACAGCAGAGTCCGACACAGGTCAGTGACATTGTGTTAAACACACGTTTATTAGATTCACCTTTATATACTAGCTGTGCCGCGTGGAATAATGACTTTGGGTAGCATTTAAAAAACCTTTCATCTTCTTAAACACGATTTTTGCCAACTTTGAAAGGTCAGAGACTCATTCGAGGATTTCCTCACAGTCGAAAGGTTCTCGAGATGAATTTATTCTTTATTCTGTACCGAGGTAACAACAAAGTGTTTTTCATATTTAGATACTGAAATATAGTTAATCTTTTAGTAAGCGCTTATTTCTTAAAAAAAAATGTTTTTACATCTTTATGGAGATAGTTTCTCAGTAAAATTTGTTTTTAACAAATGATATTGTTGGTATTAAATAATGCCCTTAGTTTTAGCCATTTAGCTCTCTCTCATTCAAACTATCACATATTTTTTAAAATTCAGTATTTCTGTTTTATCTATACTAATATTCAATAGAGGTAAAGTTTGTGAGGTGTTCTAATCTCTATATCTACGGAACCGATTTTTTTAGCGTCATTAACCCGAATAATATATGAATAGTAATTCAAATGTAGCTTGGCCACGAGCTCACAAGGTCTATACACTCAAAAAAAATACCGATGAAATTGAGAACCTCCTCCTTTTGGAATTCGGTTAAAAAGTAAAATTCAGCATCACTTTCCTGTCAAGTTCCGGTCCTGTAAGTCAGTTTCATCCCTGAACATTTATATAAGAAACTAGCTGACCCGGTGAACTTCGTACCGCCATATTTACATATCTGTCTCAGCTTCCCACGTGCAGTGTACTGTCGCGGACAAAAAATGACTTTTCCCGTTATCTTTTAATTTTCTTGTACACAAACATTGTCCTAACAATAACGAACACATAAAAAAAGAATTATATAATTTGGTGCAGCCGATCGGAAGTTCTGCATTCTTATTATAATTATATAGATGAGACAAACCATTAAATGTTTAATTTACTTACTTAGTAGATATAAAAAAACATATTTTATACTACACCTGATCGGAACAGTAGTCAATATTCCCTGAAAATGAAAAGAGAACGTTAGTCTTTTCTTGACCTGAATAAGCGGGAGGAAAAAATGTATGAAAATTCATTTCTAACGTGTTTTAGCGGGAGAGAAAGTTATATGAATTTTCATGTCTCATGTGTAATCTTATCTATGGCGCGCGCCTGCCCAAGGAGTATTCATATAATTTAAATATGGAATCTCCGTGCCACTGACATCCTTTTGTGAAGAATAAAAAGAAGCGCGAAATATCGGTCAAATTCTAAGCTAAATTGTGTCTTACATGGTGTCTTACGTTTTGATTTAAATACTTTCTACAATACAAGTCTTTAAATGTTCCTCACAGGTGTAGTAAAAAGCTCCTCCTGCTCCCTCGCTAGTAATCGGTCCCTTTCCTCCCTCGGTGAACAATGTACTATCCTTTTGTTATAAACTTGACCTACGGTATCTCAGGATAAGAGTAGTCTCTGAAATGTTATTTTCCTCATTACAGATACTTTAATATATATTATAGAAGGTAATTCATTGCAGGCATTTTTTGTTATATGTTTTAACATTGTATGCATTATGTGTATATTTCTAAAGCCGTCGTTCCACGGGTTCCAGCTGTGTAAGGCAATGAATGGTAATGATTATAATCTTTCCGGTTTAAGCTATCTGAACATAAACAATCACGTTTATGTTACACACTACCTTATAATTACTGTTTCTTAGTTTTATGTTTTCTTTCAGTCCTACAAGTTATTTTACCCGCTTTAATTAGCTTTAGTTTAAACTTCGTACAAAGGACAAATCATGAAAGTCTGTGTATGTAATTTAGACTTAGGCGCTGAATAGTACAGTACAGTAAATCTTTAGAGTTAAGCTGATTTGATAACGAAGGATGATTATGAAGGCAATAAATGAATAGTGGAACTCTATTTACATTTTTAAGCGTGTATTTTAACTATTCTATTTTACTAGTGTACTGTAGTACGCATGAAAAAATACTAGTGATTTCCATGTACCCGCAGTTGTTGTTTTAGATGTGAAGATTTTATTTTATATAACCAGTAACCTTTGATGATGCCATAAGGCGAAACCGGTCAGGTATAAACAAAAATAAAATAGTGGAATAAGTACAAGTGATTTTAATTCTAGAACACTAGTGACGTTATTGTAAGAAACCAGGAATTGACATAGTGTTGCTTTCATCCAAAAAATATACTATTCGCACTTTTTGAAATGAATAGGTAGTCATAAATCACTTTCACAGCGCAAAGCCTCGTTCATATGCTAGTTTTAAACCAAAAAGTACCTACTAAGATTATGTACATGTTCAAATGCGATCTTCATGTTTCTAACAACGCTTACTACAACTATTATAAATTTAGACAACTCTTCTTTCGTTTAGCATAATTAATCTTTTCCAAATGTATTTCACGGAACGACCTTCAAGTCTTCAAGTTACAACATCTTCGATCAAAACGCAGTTACAAAGCGCGACATCACTTAACTAACGGTTTCATCAAAATTATGAATTTCAATGTTGCAAATGTAATGTGTGACCTTGATTTGCAACACATGGCACAACGGAATTATCGCAGACTCACATGTAACCGAATTAATTACACAGACAGAACTACAAATATACGTATAATTTAATGACGTAAGATGTGTGTTAACACAGCTGTTTAAATGTGTAGCCAGTTTGTATCTATTAAAACGTCATTTGTAAGTATGGCAAGCGGTTACCTTACGTTTTATGATGATCTGTTAAAGTTACAACGCGGAAACGTAACAAAACAAGTAAAATTTTAACAAAAACAAAAACCGACTTCAAGGTTCGACTCGATTTCTCTTGGATGCCATCATCAGATCTTAGTGTCCTTATCATGGTACCACCGTTGTGATATCTACTTTCCATTAAAAAAAGAATCATTAAAATCGGTTCATAAACGACGAAGTTAGTCGCGAACACACATAAAAAACCATATATACAGTCGAATTGAGAACCTCCTCCTTTTTTGAAGTCGGTTAAAAAAGAAAAACCAACAAAGGTACTTCACGTGGTTGGACTTAGGCAAGATCGAAAGGACTTTTAATACCCACTGCGTCCCTTATTTTCTTGTTGAACCTTCAACATCAATCCCTTTAATTGAAGGTACATTAATTTATAGGCCACAGTGATTGCGGTTATTCTAGTTACTTATTATGTTCTATTAAAATTTAAAAAAATGTTATAGGTTAGACCCTGTTTATTGATTGAATTTGTACATTATCTACCACCAGTTTAAAATAATTCCAGCCCATCCAAAGGGTGTCTGGAAACAATTTCTTTAGACGATAATACCGATCTTTTTAACCGACTTCCAAAAAGGAGGAGGTTCTATGTTCCACTGTATGTATATTTTTTTTGTTTTTTTTTTTTTATGTATGTTCAGCGATTACTCCGTCAGTTGTGGACCGATTTTGAAATTTTTTTTGTATTCGAAAGGGTATGCTTCCGAGGTGGTCCCATTGCCAGCATATCAGGATCTGGTGATGGGATCCCGGGCAAATCGAGGGAAACCCTCATTTTTTATAGGCACATACTATGTTTTTCGTATATTTTCTGAAGTTACACTGGTATTTGCGTCTGGTAGTCATCATTTTATGATGATGAGCTGATGATGTAACTCCTTAACGGTTAGGAGTTGGAGGATAAATCTTTAAATATTATATGTTTATGTGATACCTTTACTCGTATTCTTTCAAGTTATTTAGATAAGCTGATGATGGAAGGTGGAAGGTACAACTCCTCAACGGTTTGGAGTTGGAGGATAATTCTTTCAATTTCATACGTATCTAAAGACCTTCAGTCGTATACTTTCAAGTTATTTAGGTGAACTGGTGATAGAAGGTTAAACTCTTCAACAGTTAGGGATTAGAGGATGATTTTAATATTACACGTACGTATAGACCTTAATTTGTATTCTTGATGATGAAATTTGATGAAATAGTTCAACTTACCACTTACCTACGATTGTTTGCACTTAAAACTGAAAAATAAAAACTTTTTATAAAAAAAAACCGACTTCCAAAAAACATCCAACGAAAACTCTCTGCCAAAAAAACACTTAAAAGCGTAAAATAAACTGGTTCTTCATAAATTGCCTATACCTTATTCTTTATTCATTTAAATAGTAGTATTATAATGTGTGCTAGGTACCTAAAATCTGTTTGAAGTCGGTGCTAAGCCAAAAAGAATACAAACGAACAATTACAAAAGTCTAAGCGATAGTCACTTGGCACCGACTTTGAACAGATTCTAGGTACCTAGCACACATTATAATACTACTATTTAAATGAATAAAGAATTAGGTATAGGCAATTTATGAAGAACCAGTTTATTTTACGCTTTTAAGTGATTTTTGGCAGAGAGTTTTCGTTGGATGTTTTATGGAAGTCGGTTTTTTTTTTTTTATAAAAAAAATTTTACAATAGTTTTGCTGTATATTTTAAACTTACAAAACTTGTAAAAATTGTGATGAACAAAAAATCTACAAGGTAGTAGAGCCACGCTGATTTCAGCACGAACGGGCCGGCTCGACCGGGGCGGTACTACCCTCGCACAGACGATCAACGTAGAATGTGCTGTGCTGTCGTGTTTTGTTGGTGAGTGCGAGACCGGAGGCCCAATGATGCAGAAGCATCACTAGACCGCCATAGTGTGGGTCACCATGCTGCATTGTTGCATTGTCTGCATTGGCAGAGAGTATCATGACCACCACTCTTGGATTCTGCTTATGCTTTCCATCAGGCAGAGTAGAGTCATTTTGGCAGGTTCAAACATTTAAAAAAAATACATATCTATTGACTTCTCTATACGACCGTGAATTGTCACACAGTAGGAAATCGTAAGCAACCGTTGACGTCCTGCTGTGATAACTATTTAGCATCAGTTTTTATTGCCCATTATGGCCGGACCCCTACAGAGAATACTAACTGCTCATTGCTGCTAAAGGATTACTATACCTGCCAGTACTTTTTTCTCACTGATGATTTGTAAACGAATGCCACCTCAATAAATAATAATAGGTTTATTAGCAACTAAAATGAAGTACCTTGTTCAGAAACCATCTTGAATATGTAAAATGTTTTTATTTATAAATTCATTATGTAACATACATAAGATTTTTAGATTGTGTTGCTTATGTGTCAGAATGGCTTAATTTTTGCAGAACATTTTATTGTACTGACGTAATATGTTCTACATTATTTGTATTAATTTTAACAATTTGTTTACGCTTTTTCTTGTTTTTACCATTTATTTTTGTGTAAACACGTTGAATTTATATTATGTTATAGCACTTTGGACAGGTTATTTTTTTCAGGCTGTTCCTATTCCATAGCCCATCTTGCTAGTGTGTGATTAATCACTTGATTCGTTTAACAATTACTGAGTGATTATTAAGTGATGTGATCGCAGGACATACGTAATACGTCGTCTTCTGTATTCATAAATTTTCAATTTATATGAACACTTTTTAGGTAAAACGCGCATATGTTATTAAAATCGAAACCATATGAGCCGAGACTCTTTTCGTGGTAACAATCCATGAAAGTAAAAGTAATCTCGTTATTCAGGGTGATTTAAATAGTTTATGGGTGTAATATAATTACAAATTTTAACAAAAAAAATTTAACAAAAAAAGAAACGACTTCAATCTGGACCAAATTTTAATGGGACCATTCGGGAAGCACCAGCTTTCAAATAAAAAAAGAATCATCAAAATCGGTTTACCCAGTCCAAAGTTATGAGGTAACAAACATAAAAAAAAACAGTCGAATTGAGAACCTCCTCCGTTTTGAAGTCGGTTGAAAAGAACCGACTTCAAAAACTGGACCAAATTGAAAGCGGACCACACCTGAAGCATCAGCTTTCAATTAAAAAAGAACCATCAAAGTCGGTTCACCCAGTCTAAAGTTATGAGGTAATAAACATAAAAAAAAATAAAAAAATACAGTCGAATTGATAACCTCCTCAATTTTTTGAAGTCGATTAAAAAGACGAAAAAGAACTAGATGAATTATTTCTCAAGAAAAAAGTTTGTTCAGCCCAAAAGCTTTACGTATATTCGCGTAATCGCGTTCTACCCGAGAATTTAAGTAAAAACAATCTCCGAGCTTCTGATACTAACCAAGTAACCTTAGTTGCGAACAAATTCTTCTCTTTTAAATGCTCTCAACTCGATAGGCTGAGCTAAATGTATAATTGTTACATTTGTCATTATCCTATAATAACCGATAATGTAACCGTAGATAATTCGATATTTCGCTTCGAAAATCCCCGACAGTCCATAATGGCTGACTGAAGCTCATAATAGGGTAAGGAAAGTTATTAATCTACCACTTTGCGACGAAGGAAATCGTGTGTAGTAGTGCATTAAATTAATCTCGCTGTTATTTTCTAGCGGATAGATTTCACTTTTGTTTCTATAGTTTATTTTTACGCCATTTATTACATTGATTAAATTTGTTGTGTGGAACGTTGATTTTAGATTAGGTTCTCATTGTTGATTGGAAATGAGTATTTTTTATAGAATACAAATACGACGCTGGTATTATTATATCATTAATGACTGCTGTTTTGACTTCTGGGTATTGTAAACTGTCGTGTAACGTTAAGTTAAATAAAAATGAGTATCTTAGTATGTAATGTATCCTACTATCCTACTAATATTTCCCACTTCACGTAAAAACGGCTGCACAGATCTGGAAGGAATTTAGCACATGTACAAATTATAGTCTGGAATAGCACATGTGCTACTTTCTATCCCGAAAATTTAATAATCCCGAAGGATGAGCAAGATGTGTTTCAGTGCGAGACCGGAGACCCAATGATGCAGAAGCATCACTAGCCCGCCATGGTGTGGGTCATCATGCTGCATAATGCTGCACCACTCTTGGATTCTGCATATGCTTTCCATCAGGTAGAGTAGAGTCATTTTGGCAGGGTCAAGCATAAAAAAAAAGATAAAAGATACAGCAACAACCGCGGGAAACACCACATGGCGCAGCTAGTTCTTTAAATACCAAACAAACGTGCACTACAATAACTCGGTGCTATTATACTTAAAAATATATATATATTTTTCTTACTCATTCGGGTCAGAATGGCTGAAACTCTCTGGAACATAGTTTGGAATAACATATTATAAGGCCAATTTTTGTCCCGAAAAAGTTGGTCCATTAAAATCCACACCAACCCAAGAAGGTTTTTTGTCATTAAATCCATTTTGTTTTATTCCAAACCAGTCGTAATTAGTAGGAACTCAAACACAACTTTGTTCTAGATTCCCACGCATTTATCTAGACGGCAAACTAATCTAAAGTAATTTCACGGCATGATTCAGTACGTCCAGGCGATCAGGTCCGGTCTAACGTCACGTCTGTCACGTCCTCGGATTTTCACTGCTGGTGCCTTCGCACGCTTTGAACTTTCGAAGAGCTTTTACGCTTATTTGACTCTTATGATCCGTCAGCTTGAATACCGTACTACTTTACTGCTCACGAGAAAGCCTGTAATAGCTCCTAAAACGTTAAAAGTTGTGATAATATTCGTAAAGTTTCATAATAGCTCTTTTAAGAATGTTTAATAACATTGATATGCTTATAGCCGATATCTGAGGTTAAAGCATATTTTGTCACCCTTCTCCCTTTATGGTAAAACTCTAGCGACCCTCTTATGTAAGAAAACAACAGTTTGTTAAGCTTGTAGGTACATTGTCTTGTGAGTACCGGTCTCCAAAACACCTGCCTCTTTAATTACAAAGTTTACCGTACTAAATATATTGTCGTCTAGTTCTCTGTATGTCCAGTATGGAGTCGAGTTCTCTGTTCTCCATTTTTTATGCTGTCAATCAATATTTTGTTTCATGACACTTTATTCAAGCAATCTGTTCTTAATATATGAAAGCTTGTTGGTACATTTATCCTTTAAGTTCTTACGTAACATCGAATCGCCTACTTCTTGACCAATACAAACGAAGCATCTTATTAGTTTAAAAAAAAATGATGGAATTAAAAAACTACGCTTTGTGCTTGAATTATACAAAGAGTTCTCATTGAATTCGATAAACGCAGTTACGTTTTACTCCGTTCACTCCCCTAGATGCAACTTAAGGTAAGTAGGTTAAATAGATTACATCACCGAATGTGAATTCTATTTTAGTTTAATATCACTTTTGCAGTGTCACTCTGTTTTCCCTTATTAACCCTATGTCGCGTTTAAATCGAACCAACACGTTGTGTTCAGCTGTTTCCGTGGTCAGTGGTCAAACATTAACCAACCCATTAACACGCCCATCATAAATGTCATAATCGTATTAAAGCATACAAAATAGCCACATATAAAAACCGCATCAATTTACAACATCGTCTCAAAGCGTAAACGCCACTACTGTATTTATTATCTTTAACCACGAAACGCGCAGCGTAAACGTTTTATTACCAAAAATGGGCATTGTCTTACAGCGTATGACTTCTAACGATTTTAGTATTTATATCTCGGTGTTAAGGTTGTGAATGGTATATAAGGGAAGTGGAGTCGGCCGACTGGCACAGTTGCTTCCTTGCGAAATAGATAGGAAGGTAGTGGGCCTTTTATGGAGAAACATCTACCTAGTCAAGTACAAGTTTGTTTCCCTTACTCGTACTAGTAATTTGTAGAATGCTTCACCCATTGACTGAGTTTAACCGTTACAGTAAAAAAGAGGGTCAACTCTTTGTTATTCGTCATGATTACAGCAAAAAGGTGCGCCTTACATCTATGAATATGGTTTTTTCTTATGTCATTCGCCAAATTGATTCATTTTTTTTTTTTTTTTTAAATGAGGTCTATTTGACCTCTCTGCTTTTCCCCGTCCATTAGACAGGACCTTATTATTCTGTGGTTTATATCTGTGTCGTTTCTCGTTAAGAGTCTTCGCACTATGTGCCTCGTGCCAATCTTTCTTTACATCAAATATATTATTTGCTAAGGGAATTATTTTATATAAGTTATTGTATCTACTGCTTAACTGTTTATCCTATTTACAATTTCTTTTCTTTACTTTTTATATAGTTCTTGTGTCCAGTTTATCCAATTATTTTAATTTTTATTTTCCAATTATATAGTTGTTCCTTATGGCTTAAGTTTTTGTTTACTGTTTTATATTACAAAATACTTTAAATTAATTATTTGTACATAATACTATAGTTTTATACATAATATAATTTTTACATATTATAAATTTATTGTGTTGCAATTTCTGTTTCCCATTTGATACGATGCGTAATAATTTCACTGTGTATTGTCTTGTTAATTGTTATGTCTCTCCAAGACGTCTCATTTAGTTGTTGTGTTCCAACTTGTTAATCGTCGCATTTATGACATTGTGTCTCTGTTTGTGTACCTGTCCAATGTTTTTGTGCGTGTTCCAATTTCCTAATTCATACGTTCTTTTTTATTGTCTTCCTGTTTAACAATATATGTATATGTTCAGAATATATATAATTGTTTCAACCTTTATTATGAACCAGTGCTTTCCAATTTTGTTTGTTTACGTGTATGTGTCAATGTTTGTATGCATGTTTGATATATTCGTATATGATTATTATATATTTTCTATATCAGTGTGTGTGTATGTGTATGTTCTGTGTCGTGTATGTGCGTGTGTGAATGAGTCACAAATACGACGTATTTTGCCTTGCTAGGTAGTCCCATTTAGAGCGGGTCGGGCATTCGGCACTGAAGGCGTTATGGCCAACGCTCTGCATCCCAGAGTGCGAACAGTTGCAGCACCGCGGTTCGGCTCCCGTTTTATACTCGGGGCATTCCCCGCGTAAGTGCGTGCCTCCGCAGTGGCTGCACCTGTCAGCACTCTCGGTGCAGAACCTTCGGCCATGGCCGAACGCCAGGCACTTCGTGCACTGGATGAGCGGAGACTGGTCCTCGACTCTGACCCTTTGCAGGTCCAGGTAGAGGGTTCCAATCTCCGTCATCCTTTGCCACACTCTTGGTCCCACCTGCAGTACGACATGAGACGTCTTGGGGTTCCTTGTTCTTTTTCTATATTTGACCTTGATCTCTCTTTCTTCTTGTGGTAGTCCCATGAAGACATCGGCGTTTTGGGTGTATAGCGCCCCGATCATGTCCTCGTCGTCACCATCGACAAAAACGTCTTTGAGGACGACGAGTGGATCTTTGTTCCTCATGGGGACCACCACAAGCCCACCATCACGACTCACAATTCTCTCGGTCACCCTGTTCCGCTCCACCTCCGTGTCGCAGCCCAGGATGACCGTGCTAGCCTTTGCCTTTCTGGCTTTGCTCACTTTTAAACCAGTACTCCTGGCGTCGACCGCCTTCTTCACCCTGGCGAGTACCTCATCGGCAGTCTCCTGGCTGTCCGTTGAGGTCACCGCCACCGAGTGGAGCGCCGGCCGGCGCCCGGGTCCGGTTGCGGTTACGCTGGCATAGGTCTTGGGGGGGATCGGGTCCGGGACGCTTACAGGTATCAGTCCCTTAACGGCTGCGCTGATGTGCGTCTGAGTCTCGATGACGACATCTCTTGCGACAGTCCCAACAAGGTCTTCGAGTTGGGACTGCGCACGCACAATCATCAACTCGGTCGCCTTGTCGATGTCGACTTGGGTCTCCTCGATCTTCGAGAAGACCCTTTCCAAGGCGTCAGCGCTGCCAGCTTGTGAGCTCACCACGACCCCATCGACCGCCTTCTCTATCGCGAGCTTGGTCTCTCCGGCCTTGTTCCAAATATGGTCGATTATGTCAGCGCCCCGGTCGTTATTGTCTGTGTTGAGGTTTTCCAGGTCTTTCTTCAAATTGGTCTCTACTTTTTCGAGCCTCGCGGTTATGGTATCCTCCATTTTTCTCAGTCTTTCCAGTAGTGCCTCCTCACTACTGGAAGATACAGCCACTGCCTTAACAGCAGTCCCTGGCGCCGCCGCTTCCAGTTTTTTCACCCTCTTACTGAGCTCAAACAATATCTTTATGCCCTTGTCAGATTGTACCTCCAGGTAGGTCTTAATGTCCCTCCTCATTTGAGGGTACTGCTGGACCTTTGAGGGTATGTCTTCAAAGGTCTTCATGACCTCCTGGAGTAACTGGTCGCTCGACTGCTCAGCGTAGGTGGTTTGCTGTTTGATGTATTGGTCCATATTGTCGAGCGACCTTCTCTTCGTTCCGGGTCTTCGGATGAAGGTTTTTGCAGCGTCCTGCACTATCGAGGGTGAGGTGGTAGCGCCGGGAGTAGTTGGCTTCTTGGCCGCGCCGGATGTAGGTGGTGTCTGGAACATGTTGTGTTTTGCGTTTGTGTGTAAGAAGGTGTGGTGTAGTGTGTAGTGCGAGTGGACGGGGAAAATTGTCCAATTTGTGAATGTGTGTGTCCGTCTGACCCTGTATAGGGGGGTGAGTGTCAATTTAAAAATAGGCTAAAATTAATAAAATTAGTAGAACGCAGTTCTAATTATCAAAAGTTAAATTAAAATGAAAAATTTCGCTCTATACAGAGCCGTTTCCCTTGTTTTGAGAGGTGTAAATAGCCTCAGTCTACAATATAAAACAGCACGAAATCTTTAGCAACCTTTTATAGATAAAAAATTTTTTAGTCGATACCAATTGTTGGCAATCCGTGTAAGCGGAGCCTATATACCCAGTGAAATATGGGAGGGTGGGCGGTCAATTTTTCAATTTTCCGTCAGGCGGATCCGGACGAAAGTGGTGTCGTTCGACGGGTAATTAACAGGGCTATCTAAATATATATAAATGATAATATGGAAAACAAGGGCTATTGAATTAATCGACAAAAACCTCAAAAATTACTAAAATTGAAATTTGAATGTCGAATTTCTAAGATTCTATTTACCAGATTTCATTGGAAGCGTGCTACTTAGTCTTAGTACTGTAATATACCGATACTGATGATACCCGAAATCTATTTAAAGACTAGCTCAACCCGGGCCACGCCTTGAAGGAAAGTAAAATATTATTCACGTTGCTACGGCAACGGTTGCTATAACGACCGATAGGATACCAGATACCATACCAACGTAACGTTAACTACGACAAACATAATTTGAATTCAATGCACATACTTAATACAAATTAATAATTGTTGTTAACCTAAAAGTAATTTAAAAAAACGACGTCTCGTACTTCGATTACAGAGGTTTATTTTTTACGAAAAATCAAATATGTAGTTAAAGTTTGATCTCAGACATGTGAAATGTGAACTCATGTCAACACTAACATTCGAAAACTGAATTTCACCCATGCATAGAGAAGAAGCGAAAATATAAAAGCTATTGAATTGCAGTAGATTATTGTCAACCTTTATGTATATTGATAACAATAAAATCGATAAAAATATTGGAAAAAGCTCACTATTGAAAATTGTTAACAAAACTTCTTATTTAGCGAAATTACCATAACTATTGTTAGTTAAGTCACTAGAGGGGATTGAAGCAATCGTTCTATAGAATATTTTAAAATAATAGTATAAAAATATTAAAATGTCATAAGTGTATTGAAATATTTTGCATACGGGTACTATGTTCAGAACTGGAAAACGTGTAGTTAACAGTAATATTGATCAGTTGTATGTATGAAGCATTACTTATACTCGCAGTGTGTAAGACAAATTATTTTATACTAGCTTTGCACCGCGGCGTTGCCCCCGGTTGTTGTACCTTGGGTAACACCACGGGGCTTAACTAGTATACATACCTATAATTATGATAATTCTACTACTTAAATACCATTTGAAATCCTTCTGCCATCCCCCGTTTTAACCCCAGAATGGGGTGGATGTCTAAAGATACATTATTAGTACACCTCCACACCATCTATGAGCATACATTTTAAATTTCAAGTCTCTTACTTCAAAAGCATAGGACTTTCATACAAACTTCCAACCCCCGTTTTACCCCCTTAGGGGTGGAGTTTAGTAAAATCCGTTCTTAGCGGATGTCTACACCCTTTAAGGAACCTACCTGCCAAATTTCAAGTTTGTAGGTGTTATAGTTTCTGAGATTTCGTGATTACTAAGACATTAAACTTTATGATCAACATACGCATCGTATAAGGCGTAACCGAAGGATAAATAAACGGATTAAACGCTGACGGTAGCAGAACCTTGACAATTTTCATACCGATATATTTCATATATTTTTTTTTCTTTTTTTTTTTTAAAAGACAACTCCCGCTCTAGGAATAAATCCTGTGTCGCGGGGGACTTTACAAACATACATGAAACGGACACAAAGAACACCCAGACTCAGAACAACAATTTGTGGATCACACAAAGTATTGTCCTACATGGGATTTGAACTCACGACACTTGGCGAAGTAGGAAACGGCACGGTGACCATTAAACCACTAGGCCAAACGTGCAGTAATAATAATTCTAATAGCCAAAGGTTAGCGCAACACACTGTTAACTAAAGCTAAGGATGATTATAAGCATAAGAAAAAAGGTACCGGGTATGTGGGTACGGCTTACCTTTCAAAATACATACAAAATACCTCCCCTAATAACTGACTATCCCAATCTTGGGCTGACATTTTCTTCAATTTGTCGTTTTCAATAATACCAGTAATACATTCATAAACTTCGAAGTGTATTAAATGGCGTCACAGTAAAACGCCAATAAATCAGACTGATTGGCCATTCCTGCTTTGTTATAAACTTATCATGATTGTCTTTTTCCTGGAATCAGCGTATAATATATACAAAAGAAAAGTTTTCTTAAATGTGGAAGAATAAAAATTAATTATATAGATTATTTCCAGTTTTATTCTATTTAAATCTAAACAGTAATGGTATTACTGGACAAGGTTACACAAAATGAACACATTAGACTAGTTATTGCAGACAAAAAGCAGTTGCTTATACATTTTGTAGGCAAGCATCCGCCTTTAAAGCAAATATTTTGATATTGTGTCCAATAAATTATACTATTCAGTGTTCACGTACACAAACTGATATTGGTAGCAGTGGATTCGATATCTCTGTAATTATATTATACATACATACATACTTACATATTGTAGCAAGAAAACAGTCTCACGTGTTTCTTATCTAAAGAAAATGTACATGTTTTTGTCATTTGTAATGTTGCTTTAGAAATGAAGCTTAGTAATCAAATAAAGTATTTCTTTGCATTTGTTTCTTACCAAAAAAGATTAGGTACAAGAACATTTATTATTTAAAGTTACTGTACGAGTATATTTACAACATCATCATCGTCTCCTCTAATCAATATAAGAGCGTAGTGCGTGTGAATTCGCACTTTGCATGACTTACATTACAGCTGTTAAAGCATGCAATTATGCAGACCCTACGTTTTTTTGGATCTCTTCGTAGTTCGTCGTCGGGTTCCTATTATGAATAAACATATCTAATGTTAAGAGAATTTTCATATGGTTGTACTGTGACGAAAAATATTGCGAAGAAAATGTATAAGGACAGTAAACTATGTAACCCTGTTACTCATATTGTAGAATAAAGGACACATAAACTCATATCTGTTACTTCATATCGGTTAACGGATCCATTGTTACTTTTTACGGTTCACAAATTGGTCCATTGAATCCAGTCACAACAATGAGTAATGGTTAAGAAGTACCTACATTATGTACTACTAAACTGTTGCATGATTAAACTAATTTAATACTACTAAGTATTATCTTATATATAAAATTCTCGTGTCACAATGTTAGCTACCATACTCCTCTGGAACTGCTGGACCGATTTTTATGAAATTTGGTGTGCATATCGGGTAGGTCTGAGAATCGACTAACATCTATTTTTTATACGACAATTTTTTTTATGGCAAAACAACGTTTGCTGGATCAGCTAGTAATAAATAATAATAAATTTCGGACATCTAACACACAACGCCATTTAGTCCTAAACTAAGCAGAATTTGTCCTATGAGTACTAAACAAGTGACACGAAAAAAAAAATGTTTTTGTTAATACATACATACAATACATACATACATTATACTACAAAATATTACTACAGCGAAACCATAAGAAAGGGTATTAGTCTTGGCAGTCTGTGTATGTATGTTCCCCCGTAGCGTCTAAACTACTGAAACGATTTTAATGAATGAGGTGTCAATAGATTTGTAATAATGACCTGGATTACATAGGCTTTATATTTTATCAAAAGTTTTTACGAAGTTGGGTGACGGTTTTTTTAAGGTAAGAATAGTAGATGTCAACTGAGCCCTATCTCTTGATATTAAAATGTTACTTGGTACATCATAAACACATATATAACGGAGAACTTAAGGCATTACGAGGATTATGTAAAAAAATACCAAATGTGTTCGCATCATGTGCGGATATGTGTGATATAAAGTCCACAGTTAACTACGAATAAAAATGGAGTGCTACATTATGTATGTCAAACAACTTTTCCTTTACTACTGTAACCAAGTACCTAGTACTAACGCGATTGCAGATCTCAATCGTAAATTTTAACTGCATGTATTGTATAACATAAATTTGCATTGCCACACTATCCACTGATCTAAATTGCCAACATGCAATGGCTGAAATACGCTGAAATAACATTAACTGGTGGCTAGTCACGTGAGTAATAATATATTTTGCGGACTTACCTTGTTCGTACATAACATCAAGAGCTATAAACATAGATTCGCACCTGCATAACCATCTAAACCTGTTGCACCAAGATCGGCTAGCATCAAAAATTGCTCAGGCTGCTGGCTCAACTTCTCTGGCAAGCCAAGATTTGAAGTGCAATATGAGTCAACGACGTCTGTTTTCTATGTGGTCCTTTTCCGTGCCGTTTTGTTGAAATATACCTACTTCTATTTTATTTATTAGGTGTTTTCCAGCGTTTCTGTCTGTGACTGCACTATAGCTATTGCCCGCGTCTTTGCTCACGCTAGCTGACCTGGCGAATTCAACACCGCCATGTTTTTTAAAGTTATTATTTTCTAAATTATCGAAAAACTTTAATTTTTGTATTTATATAGTAGCCTCCGCTTCAATGGGTAGTGTACAGTCGCGGACTAAAAAAAAATGGAAGACTTCAGGTTTTTGTCATAATTTTCTGATATATAAAGCTTCTATTGTCCTGACAATAGCAAACACATAAAAAAGAGTTATTCAATTTGGTGCAGTCGATCGAAAGTTATGCGTGTACATACTGTACATACATTTCGGTGATTCATTTTTATTTATAAAGATTACCTTTTTTTCTTACTTTGAGAATGAAGAACTTCCATGTAACCGTTACTTCCTTATTACTCCTTTAGTCGTGAAATTCCCAAGAGCCATTTCTTAGTAGGTGCTTATCTCAGAAGTAGCTTCAGTTCCCAAAAAATTCAAGTCTGTTGTCTTAGCGCTTTAGCCTCTGCGGAATGATCAGTCAAAGTCAAAATAACAAGAATTACATTAACATAATGATGTATATGTCTTTTGCAATTTACAGTCCACTTAGCTGACCTATACATAAATCAATCTTTAAAACGCAGTTAATTCAGATCAAGTACTCGGAACAATGAGCATCTGCAATGCATCTCAGCTGTTTCAACAAATCGCCCTGAAATACTCAGTGTTGTCCGATATAAATTGTTCCACTTACAGAATTGAATACCTCCTATAAATAATATCGATATACATTATATATTGAGCCTACTATTTGTAACATGCAAATGTTGGCGTTCAAAATAGTTAACATTATTTTGAGTCTACTATAGTTTGTCTGTTATATACAGGTCGTTCCTTGCATTTCTAACCATGTTTATGAATCCTGTTTTATCGTTACGTAACTTGACACAGCCTTACACCTCACTTGTTTGAAAAACTATTACATCAACAGATTTTTTAACCTACAGAATAGTACCTGGATGTCCGGTCCGAGCTTTGTTTGGTATTTTTCTTTGGAAATTTAAAAAAAATGAAACCTGTCTAGAAAGATTCATCGCCCGCGAAGCCCCCTGCAAAATATAAATTTTATGAAAATCGTTAGAGCCTTTTCCGAGGTTCAGGTGATATGTACGTCCGTTCATATGTATATTAGACTACACAGTTGACCTAGTGGTTTAAGCGGTCCCCACCGCTTTCTACTGCGCCAATTGTGCGTTCAAATCCCACTTCGTGTGATCCACAAATTGTTGTTCTGAGTCTGGGTGTTCTTTGTCTCCGTTTCATGTATGATTATAAAGTTCCCCGCGATATATGACTTATATTCCTAATGCGGGAGTTGTCTTTATATTAAAAAGTACCACTACACAAGTAGACAAAACATGCCATTATGAGTCTGTCTCAATAAATTGACGATCTATGATAAATGATCCCACTTTTAATATATCCGTCGTAATAATTTCTTTGGAAGCTTGTCACATCTTGTAACGACGCGACGTGTCTAAGATACTACATCTATCACATACCTACTGTAATTTACTTCCTGTAATAAATCTTGTGCAGTTTCTCCAAGTAATAAATAATAATTAACGAATGCGCTTTAAGCTGAAAAAGTCTATCAAAGCGACTTACGATGACGCAGAAAGCTTTCAATCGACGAGTTGATCGCTGCTGATGCTGGTTGTTTGAAGAACTGTTGATGAAGTATGAATGTGTGTGTAAGCTAGGTTTATTAAATGTCAAATTTTGTACAGGTCTTATGATTTTTCAATCATTTAAAATGTAATCTTCATAAATCGTAAAAATTCTAAATTCTCGGATCTGATTTCATTTGTTCCAAATACACACATCAAAAGTGTCTAGGGATCAAGCATTTTTATGCGGATTTCTTGAGATTGAGATGTGGCTTTGGCCCTGGCCTGCTCAGTCGCCAGACTTGAACCCGATTGAGCATGCATGGGATATGCTACAGAGAAGAGCTCTGCCGAATATGGAGGGTATCCAGTCGCAAGAAGACCTTTTTTTGTTGTTGCAACGAACATGGGCGGCCGTTCCACAGCGTGATTTGGATGAACTCATTTTGAGTATGCCAAACCGATTCTTGTGTTGTTAGTGTTCGCTGTTCGCGGTAGAAACACGGATTATTAATTGTTTAAGTTACCATATAAAATTTTAAAGAAAACTGTTATTTCAGTCTTTTTTTCGAACTTTAATGTTAGTGGTTCAAATGTCAAAACTCCCTTTATTAGGAAAATGGCAAATTTCTTTATTAATGCAAAGGTGACTTGGTTTATCGTTACTGTGACAAACGAAAACACTTTATTTGATGAATCCTTAAAGAAAATTTTAATTAAGACTGTAGTCCTTGAGCGTGGGAATTTGTGATTGAACACCCACATTCATATTTTACATGCACACAAACGCATCGGGCACTGTTGCATACTAGCCCTGGCAACTAATAAATTTACTTTCGGTTTTTTCTTCTTGTTACATATTCATTAACTGTTCGCCTTTGAAGAATGTTTAGAATGTCCTACAAAGCACGCAATGTATCTTAGTCATATCGGAAAGCCCGCGGGCTTTAAGTAACTCGTCAACGGCCGAGAATGGGGTTCAAGTGTACCTATTCATTTTTAATTCATTTCATGCACAAATAATATATTTTACACAGTATAAAATTAAGTCGCTCGCGCTATCTGTCAGCTTAGATCTTTTACAGTAATCAACGGACTTTAATGCTATGTTATGAAATAAAATTTGTATGATATATGTTATATTAATGGAACATAATGTTTCTTAAAAATATAATTTTTGATCGCTATTATTGCTCCTAAATTTTACTACATAGATCTTACTTACTTACGTACTTTTTTCACTTTTTGACAAAACGACGCTGAAAAAGTATGAAACAAGTTTTGAAAAGCCGTAGTCACGTGTTTTTAAGAGTTATGGTACGTTTCTATTTTAATTTAAGTTTTTACTTTTTTTTATTTAAAATGTTTTGAGGTAGTGATAATAATAATTTATATGCAAAGTATATTTTAAATACCTAACATAGAAATATAAAAAAAATTGAGTAAATACGAACAAAGTCACCAGCAAATGCTAATAATACCTATATATATATTTGAAATGTACAAGTAACACCCTTTCTGATGATACCAAACACGGCATATTTATGTCAAATTCATTTTTTAATACAGTACTTTATGTCGGCTAGAGGGCGCCACATAAAATTGAGTGACGCGTCATATAGCCTATAAGCAGCGGACGATCAAGACACTTCTAACGATACCTCATTTATCCAGTTCTAATTAGTAGTTAAGGAGCTATGAGGGAACAGATGAACATACATACATAGCCTGTCAAAATCATAACCCTCCTTTGGCTTTGCCGTGGTCGGGTAAAAAAATACACTTAATTCATAAACTCCTTCTTTTTTAAGACGGTTAAAAAACAAACTATTTGTCTTAAAATTAATATTAAGAGTGTAAAACTTTGAAATGGAAATTTCCTTAAATATATAATACTAGCTTTTACACGGGGCTTCGCCCACACAGATTTTCATCCCCTGATTTACCCCCTTAGGTGTGGAATTTCAAAAATTCCTTTCTTAGTGCTCGCTTACGTTATATAAAGAACCTACATGCAAAATTTCAGGATTCTAACTTCAGCGGTTTGGGCTGTCGTTGATCTCTGGGTATGTCAGTCAGTCAGTCAGTCACCTTCCTCTTTTATTTATATAGATTACAAATATCAGATAATGTAAGGGATAGGGCATATATTGTTTTACAATTCACCAATTGACGAAATTCGAACTTAAGGGATGAATAATAATGGAAATGACGTAAAGTGTAGATGGGACCCTTTTTTACAATTTTTGTATGTCTGTCTGTTTGTTTGTGCCGGCTAATCTCTGGAACGTCTGGAGCGATTTTGACGGGATTTTTACTGATAGGTAGCTGATGATATAAGGAGTAACCGCGGTTGGTGTAGTATCGCGGGTAAGACCGTGGGGCTCAGCTAGTTTTTTTTCAAAAAAGACAACTTCCGTATATTAATAAATCCTGTGTCGCGGGGGACTTTACAAACATACATGAAACGGACGCAATGGACACCCAGACTCAGAACAACAATTCGTGGATCACACAGTGTTGTCCCATGTGGGATTTGAACCCACAACACCTGATACAGTAGGAAGCGGCGAGGTAACCACTTAAACCACTAGACCAACCATGCAGTCAAAAATAAAACTGTAATTTTAAGGTCTTTCATTATTTCAGTAGTAGTTATTCAATTCTAACAGAAATCATTAAAAAAAATTTTTTTTTACTTTTTAAAAACAATTACTCAAAGTTCCCGGTTTGTCAAAGTGTATTCAAAGTACTCGTCAAGACAAATCAAACGACTCCAAACTCGATAGGTTCCGTCGTTACAAAGTTCCTATGACAACCTTCCAGCTTCAACATCAGATCAGCTCCATGTCATCATAATATAGCATTGTCACGCTATATACAAAAATTCAACACAATCGGTTGAAGATATCTGCAAAATTGAATTGCAAGATTCCGTCTTAACAAATATACATACATAGCAAGTTAAAAAAATCATAAAAATAAGTTCTGTGTTAATAAAAAAAAAACCGACTTCCAAAAAACATCCAACGAAAACTCTCTGCCAAAAAAACATTTAAAAGCGTAAAATAAACTGGTTCTTCATAAATTGCCTATACCTAATTCTTTATTCATTTAAATAGTAGTATTATAATGTGTGCTAGGTGTGTCGGTGCCAAGTGACTATTGCTTAGACTTTTGTAATTGTTCGTTTGTATTATTTTTGGCTTAGCACCGACTTCAAACAGATTTTAGGTACCTAGCACACATTATAATACTACTATTTAAATGAATAAAGAATTAGGTATAGGCAATTTATGAAGAACCAGTTTATTTTACGCTTTTAAGTGTTTTTTTGGCAGAGAGTTTTCGTTGGATGTTTTTTGGAAGTCGGGTTTTTTTTTATAAAAAGTTTTTATTTTTCAGTTTTTAGTGCAAACAATAGTAGGTAAGTAGTAAGTTGAACTATTTCATCAAATTTCATCATTAAGAATACAGATTAAGGTCTATACGTATGTGTAATATTAAAATCATCCTCTAATCCCTAACTGTTGAAGAGTTTAACCTTCTATCACCAGTTCACCTAAATAACTTGAAAGTGTACGACTGAAGGTCTTTAGATACGTATGAAATTGAAAGAATTATCCTCCAACTCCTAACCGTTGAGGAGTTGTACCTTCCACCTTCCATCATCAGCTTACCTAAATAATTTGAAAGAATACGAGTAAAGGTAACACATATACATATGATATTTAAAGATTTATCCTCCAACTCCTAACCGTTAAGGAGTTGTACCTTACGTCATCAGCTCATCAGCTCATCATCATAAAATGATGACTACCAGACGCAAATACCAGTGTAACTTCAGAAAATATACGAAAAACATAGTATGTGCCTATAAAAAGTGAGGGTTTCCCTCGATTTCTCCGGGATACCATCACCAGATCCTGATATGCTGGCAATGGGACCACCTCGGAAGCATACCCTTTCGAATACAAAAAAAATTTTCAAAATCGGTCCACAACTGACGGAGTAATCGCTGAACATACATAAAAAAAAAAAAAAAAAAAAAAAAACATACAGTGGAACATAGAACCTCCTCCTTTTTGGAAGTCGGTTAAAAAAATACTAATATTTTTCTTTGAAATTATTCTTTAAAAAAAAAAAATTTAATTCAAGAATACAAATTAACAGTTAGAATTCGGAACTCACTGGCAACCCACCCTAAAACTTGTCATTTACGTATTATGGAGCTCAGTGCGAACTACAAACGGACGTGGTGTCACCTTGAATATTCGGCGGGCACTGAATTTTTTGAGCGCGATAAAACTTATTTATTGCAATTTACGGGAGACGATATCTACGTACTAAAATGTATGGAACTTTTGTCGCTAAAAATGAATGATGTTTAGCCTTAGATTATGGCTTCTTGGTGAGAATTAATAAAAAACTAAAACGGTAAATCTATTCTCCATACTTTTTTCTCGCGAAATAAGAAAAAAACATATAAAATAGAGCACGAAATAGGACAGAGTGTGCTAATTAAAAAGGTCGATTTCGATGATTTTGATCTTTGTTAAGGCTTTTTATCACAAAAATAAGGAATTATTTTATAAATGTCACTCGGTAGATTGGTAGACTGATTTATTAAACTACTGAGATTTTTTTTTTAGTGTCAAATATGAATTGAGTTGTTTGTGTTTTGCAAAACTGCAAGTGCCTTTTCGCGCGTTTTTAGGGACGCGCCCCTTAATATCAATCAGGAGAAAAGTTATTGCAAAAATATATGTTGATCCCTAGACACATATGTTGATCCCTAGACACTTTTGATGTGTGTATTTATTAGTTTTATATTTAAAACACTACTTCATTAGTGACATAGCTTTTCAAATTTGTTTTTGCATTTCCTTTCTGCTACTATTCCTTATATTCGTACCTAAAATATTGATATGCATTGAATTTGCAAAACACTTAGCACCCTCCATCTTAGACAGCATGAGTACCAAGACTCAACACGAATAGGAATAGTAAGCTCCATATACTTACGGTTCAAATTTTCTTTATTCACTCGAACACAGAGTTCTTCTTAGTCATTATCGGTGTGACCACATATAACCACAAAAGCTCGATATCAATGCCACAAATTACCTTGCCTCAACAATTTCAACTGAATGCGCGTTTCGTGACTCATACTCGGTAATCTGTAACAAGTGCAATAGTGCCTTCCGTATTCCCAGCAAACACAATAATATATTAATATTGTCTTATCATTTGTACAACCCTAATATAACTTGCAATTTCAACAATTGTATCAAACTTTCGACCCATTTTAGGAAAACGAGTCATTTGTCAAAAACTTAACTTAACTTCAAGTTATTTCTTCTAATCTGTCATAATCTCTTGCAGTATTGTAATGCTCGGGTATTGTTGTAACTAGTTCAGTGTGCTGTAACCTCTTTTTTACGGAACGAATGACGAAATCAGCATTTAGGTTCACTTCTTTAATTAGACTAATTGCTTAAAATCAAAATTTTTGCACTCCGGTTAATTCGTAACATGTGTACCGATTGACATTATGGTATAAGAGTATTATTGTTGTATCAATAACGTTTATTACTTTTTTGTTTTGTAACAAAATATCATCTTATATTTTATTTATTATATTTATTACAATATCTAAGTTTTGTTCAATGCTGTGTAGTATTGTAATTCCGTTCCAGTGCGTCTGTACGACTATAGGTACCAACATTTGCTTTAATTTCCTCAAAATCTTCTAGAGTAGTTCCGTAAAGCACTCCTCGGTGAACTCTCTGTAATATGAATACGCCTCTATGCTTATTCGTCCATTACAAAACCGGTTCTATGTATTGAATAAGTCCTGAGCCTCTCTGGACTTGTTAACACATTAGTAAACTAGTTTCACTCTGCGCATCGTTCATACACCTTCAAATGAATTCATTGACCACCCATCTAGTTAACATAACAAAATATCTCAACTTTCTTCCCATAAAATATTGAGATAAGAAGATAGGCCTCATATCAGAGCGGCCTTGCAATTATTAATTATATTATTACTCAATAAACTCGCTACACTAACATGAAATCTACCGCTGTGCGTGAGAGCACTAGTGTAACAGAACAGATTCACTTTTTATTACGGTCCTGAATAATTGTCGTATATATCTGTAACAGGTATTGTTTATTCACTTATCTATAATACTTACATTATAAAGCTAAGAGCTTGCTTGTTTAATTAGTTGAATGCGCTAATGTCAGAAAGTAATGATTCGAAGTGAAAAATTTTTTTTAGGTAAAATAATAATACATTTTTGAATTAAAATCACTTGTACTTATTCCACTATTTTATTTTTGTTTACACCTGACCGGTTTCGCCTTATGGCATCATCAAAGGCTACTGATTATACAAAAAAATAATATGTGATGTGAATATTTTATTTTTTGTATAATCAGTAGCCTTTAAAATGTATTATAACAAGTTCCATCAAGTGCCGACAATCGAGAGTATAAATTAAAAAAAAAAAAAAATAATAATAATATTTTATCGGGTTCACGCAATGCCTGATCATTTAATTTTTATTGATACTGGTTATTTGGTCAAAGAAAACTGCTCAGTACCTTAAACAATTAACACAATCATTCTTTTATTTTGTTAGATTTATTATTTAAAAGTTTTTTTTTTTCTGCGCTGCGCTGGTAAGAATACCTTGTCAGTTTGAAAAATAAAACTAATAGGGATTATTAATAGAGCATTAGATATCTAAAAGCAATCGGCAGTGTTCTGCCGAACGAAGCTGTTGTGGTTGCTTTCCTAAACTCATTTTGTACACTTACACATAATTTTACGAAGATGTACAAACTTATACCTAAATGTTATTAGTATGTATAATTAATTTGCTGATCATCAGAAATAGCAACAGTAACCTGCAAATGATACATCCATACCTACTGTTTTCTCAAACATGTTTAAAAGTACATACTTTATACCGTCTTGAGCGAAAATTTCAATTAGAATATGTAAGGCGAAAGGTTAACGTTATGATTGCCAACTGAGACGAATACGGCCTACATCGTAAACCAGTCTGTGACTCATTCTTCAAGTCTAGGTAATTTATCTTGTGCAAGCAAAGTTTTTTTTTGTCAGCAGCGACTTTTTATATCCTGCGGTGACTTCACGTTTCGATTACATGAGTTATATCACATTTTTAGGGTTCAATCTCAGAAAAAGAACCAAAGAACCCCTTCTGTCTATTAAATGAATTAAATAAAACACGTCTGTGGCCACTTAAAGCTGTTAAAAATAAAGGTCCATTTCTATGTCAACCTTATTGTAAGACCTTTTAGTCTTTCTGTTTACTTAAAATCATAAAAATTTGTAACAAAGCAACATCTTACTGCGTAAGTAGAAAACAATTCCAAACGCGCTAGTTTTACAATACGTCACTCAACAAAACATTTTACAAATCTGTTTTAAAAAAAGTATGAGTAACGGTTCCTGAGAATCGTCTCCCGAACTGAAAATACTATCAATAAAAAGTGAATACCGAACCCTTGACGCTCAAGTTAGACTCACACTGTGAAAAAAACCTTCCGTATTGTTTGATTAGTTTATATAATGTCCTCGAAAGCTGCTTAAGTAATAAGCAAGATTTAAAAAAAATATAGGATACTTGTTTTCTTAAGAAATTTTATCACGAAATCTTTTATGTACTTTTCACATTATTGAAGTCAAAATGCTTTTTTTGTATCTTTTTGGATTATGGTGCACTTTCAGTACATTTTAACTAAACCTTTGTCTATTTAAAATTTAGAATTTATTTTTGACGTGACAACTATAATAAATTGATAAACGCCGGCTGCATGCACGAAAAAGGATGACTCATTGTCCCGTTACGCTCCTTGCACATCGTTGTATGTATCTCATCATTTCATCAATGGTTTGTTATGACGTTGTCAGGTTAAACTATCGTCCGTAAACCGACTTTACAGACAAATTTCTAAACAAGTAATTTGGTACGTATAACTAATATTAATTTGCTACAACTACTTTGATACTTTAAATTTAAACCATTATTTGAACATTCTTGATCCTATTTTCGCAAACCTATGCTTGTGTTGAAACTAACATTTCTCTGAAGTTTTATTATAGTTTATACTTCCCGGATTATAGAGAATACAAGCTTATTGAATTGCTAAAACGCCTTTAAATAACAATATTACGTATGCTGATTCTAGACATGTTTTTCGCATTAAAGTTCAGTGACTCTGAACTTCAAAGGTAAAACATAGAACGGTATTTTAATGTCGCAGATATACTGAAGCATAAAATGTCGTGGTGTCTCTGTCTTGTGCACTTATCCAATGAAGTGTTACGGACATTGCTGTTCCTGAGCATATAATTTTAGTTTGAAGAATGCAATTTTACTCTAAGAATAGATTTAAGAAGGAACTCGAATATTATTATATTTATTTACTAGCTGATCCACGCAACCTCGTTTGCGTCTCCTATTGCCCGTAGCGTGCTGATATATAGCCTTCCTCGATAAATGGGCTAGACTAAAAGAACTAACACTAAAATAATTTTTCAAATCGGACCAGTAGTTCCTGAGATTATCGCGTTCAAACAAATAAATAAACTCTTCAGCTTTATATAATAGTATAGATATATGTATAAGTATAGATTACTAGCTTTTGACCGCGTGTATGTCCTTTCTCTAGATACAAAGAACCTCCATGCCAAATTTCATTAAAATCTGCCTCGATGGCGCGTATGCGACTGCTGTGCTTGAGGTCTCGGTTTCAATTCCCGGGTCGGACCAAATGTTTGTATGACCTACAAATATTTGTTTCGGAGTTTGGGTGTTTTCTATGTATAATATGTATGTATTAAAAAAAAAGTATATATGTATTTATATCAGTTGTCTAGTACCCATAACACAAGCTATGCTAAGATTGGGTCTAGATGGTGCTGTGTGTTAGTTGTCCGAAATATTTATTTATTATTATTGAAATCAGTGCTTAACAGACAGTACTTTCGAATTCATAATAATAGTATAGATATAGATGATCTCTTATAGCCCTCTTTTGAGGACAAAAACTTATTAAATTGTTCTATCCTATGACTCCTAAGATGCAGGTTATTCAACCTTTAAGAGACAGAGGTCTAATCAAAAGGTAACTGTAATGGTTCAATAAACGCATTTGTACCTTTATTATTTTCTTCAAGCCTGAAGATTCACCGTTCCTGTTGCGATGGAATGTAAACAATAAAGTAGTGATCAATTACAAAAAAATTTTTTTCCAAGAAAACTACTCTTCCTGAGGATAAAATTAAAAAGTTTTGACTATGAAGATCAAAACACATTCATATTACAGTTTATACATATTATTTTGTACTTATGTATATGTATTTATATGATGAAAGGATTCATGAACGGTCACTGCATTAGTACTTCATTAACATTTAGTAGCCGTCGCAGACTGCACCTGATGAATGTTTTATACAGCTGCGGTAAAAGCGGGGATAGCTTATAGCCTTATAGCGTTTGAAAATGCCAGCTTTGCACTACAGCATAATGTAAGTGTATTGTATCACGTGCCTGAATTGATTATGATGAAAATATAGCGAATTTAAGCCACGATCCCTAAAATTACAATCTATCTATATATATAAAAGAGTAAGGTGACTGACTGACTGACTGACAGACTGACTGACAGACTGACTGACTGACTGACATACCCAGAGATCAACGCACAGCCCAAACCGCTGAAGCTAGAATCCTGAAATTTTGCATGTAGGTTCTTTTCATAACGTAAGTGAGCACTAAGAAAGGATTTTTTGAAATTCCACCCCTAAGGGGGTAAATCAGGGGATGAAAGTCTGCGTGAGCGAAGCCGCGTGTAAAAGCTAGTTAGTTATAAGATGTTACCCTCAGGATAATGTACAAAGTAACTTTATATTAAAAAAGATGGATATAAAGATCTTAAAGAGTATTTAAATTCCCTTGGTGTCATGACCAAGCGTCATCAAGCGTTAACGGCTGAATCAATTTCAATAATTATTTTGTTGTTGTGCTTGTTATTATTAGGAGAAGGTTCTTATGAAAGAAAAAATAAGAAAGTTGATTGTTGAAAATATATATTGTTGTTGAATATTGAAAAAAATTGCAAAATTAGTTCAGTTGTTAATACGAAAATTAGTTCAGTTGTTCATCCGTGAACAAGGGAAATAGAGATTCTATTAAAAAGACAAAACAAAGTCTTTCGGGTAAGCTAGTTTAAAAATAAATAACAGGATGAATTCATTTTTTTTAATTTGATTATTCTAAAATTCTCTACTGTCCAGTTCTTGGGTGTTTAATTTCGAATACTGCTTCCGGTTCATTGACTTCCCCAGGGGAACCTATTGCTGTTGTCATAAACTCAAAATCGGACTCTCGACCCTCCCTAGTCTAGACCGAGTCTAGACTAACTTTATTGGAAATACAACAGCGCCCACGACAAGGGTACAGACGCCAAACTCACGTTTATTCAGCTCTTGAAATTCATTTGTGCATGAATTGATGCATGCTGATATCTAACTGTCTAGACGGACTTTAATAGAAGTATGTGTTTTTTTAGTTCGGAAATTTTACATATAAGTACTAACTTGTTTTCATTGTCTCAATTGAAGTACAACAATCATTATGTAACATTCTTTTCACTCTATTACAAAACCGTATCGTTCAAACCTTTCTGTACTTTCAATTAAAGAATCGGTGCGTCAAAATCAACAGCCCATGGGCGTCAATCAACTGTATCTAAAAGTGGATTTTATTTTCTGCATCATAAGTGTCATAAAGTTTCGTAATTAGAAAAACGACTTTCGATTTCAACAGAATTGTGTGAAATGGTAATGGCGATTCATGTGCACTCGTTTCTTACGCTCTCCTACGCAATATGATTTATATTTTGTATCTAGGTTAATGTTCAAGATAGCAGTCGTGGTTGATGGGGTCTGGTCGCTTTTCGATTAGTGAAATAGAACATTATTGATAGTTCAATATACTGATTTGTGTATTTTTGTTCCAGGTATGTGCTTTCAATCATCTTTATATGAAGTAAGTGTTGTTTTTTCATCCTGGGAACTTTCTATACAATTAAAAATGCGTATATTAACGACTATTGAGAAGTGAATCGTTTTCAACAGACCGATGCAGTTGCCTGTTAAGGGGCATGCGGCATAGCTGTGCCGACCGATCGATAAAAACTGGATCGTGACGCTTATTTCGTTAAACTAACGCATTTTTCCCACGTTTCTTCTACCTATAAGTCACGACCTTTTTTTAATTCCATTGACTTTATGGAGATGAGATTCTGTTTACAACTTGCTCTGACTTTTTTACCAATCAAAAAATATGGATCAGGCGGATGTTGTTCTCGATAAGTATTATAAAGCTCTGATTTATTTTACTTCGACATCTTTTATGCGATTGTCGGTCAAATCCATATTACTTATCTTCTAAATTAATACCGTAAGCTGAACTCTTCCGATAATATGATACAGTAACAAACCGATGCACATTTGTTACGTAATATAATGACTAAGTTATATATACCTTATCATTTCATGTCTAACTATAAGAAAGATTTACATGAATTTATGGCGTCAGATTTCCTAGTAGGAAAATATTTAAACTGTGCAATGTTTGGCAAGCGCACGTGTTGGGTGCCACAGTAAAGGTCAACCGGAGTATAGATACACTCCGGCAGATGCCGCGAGAATAATACAACACATTTACAATCGTTATACAAACTAGAAAGGGATTTCTAAAGTTTTTTTAATCTTGTCCAGACGTTTCCTGGTGTGAATTATTGTTACTTTGAGTATTTCAAAGGTAATGTACCTTCCTACATGGTCTTATAAAGAATAACACCACCGAACTTAGTTGCTTCGCTGTACATTTTTTTCATAAAGACTACTAGCCGACCCGTGCCCACATCGTTGGGCGTTAACCGCCCGCTTTTTTCGACTTGATTTACAAATACATGTACTATATTATTTTTAACGGAATTTTTTGTTCAATCATAATAAAATATAACCTATGTCACTCCTGAATAGTGTCGTTTTCTGTTAGTTAAAGAATTTTTAGGATCGGATAAGTACTTCCGAAGATTACCCCCTACAAAGATACAAACAAAGTTAGAAACTTTACCTCGTATAATAATAGTAGTATAGATTAAACACATAATGTAGATACACTTCAAATCAAAACCTTGTGTCACTAGAAAAGTTTATCAAAATCAGGGTCGTTTTTAAAAAATCAAACAAGGAATCATGCATTTAAAGTTATTAAATTAAGCTAATTAAAACGTATTGTTGAAAACAAAAGTTTGGTTTGTTTGGCAATATTATTGAAACATAAACCACTATGAGTTTTGTTCTCTCTTTGTATACGATTTACCTTATCTATCAGTGTTTTCTTTCAGCCATTGTGTATATCTGAGTTGTCTCTTCATCGATAGCCTTTGTTTAGAGGTCTTCATTGTTTATTCATTATAATAAGACGCTTTTGTCTTTGATGATGTTATTTCAGAGGACATCATTCCCTCATTGTGTAGAAATTGTTTTGTCACGTGTCACTTTTTAAAATGTCATGATTCTGAATTATTGACGCACTGGTCACTTGAAAACGAATTATTCTTGTTTCCTGCTACGTTTCGATCTTGATATATTTTACATCGTATCGTCTCGCCATTATATCTTGATCTGACAGCTAATGTCTTTATTTCCGTGTTTTAAAACATACAAATGTAATAATGGTAGATTGACCTACTGAACCAATGTTAAAATTAAAATGTTAAAGTACACAATTAAATAAAAGAAACAATAATATGGTCGTAAAAAGTTGAACGGTCTGTCAAAGTTAAAACATCATTGTTAAATATGTAGGTATATTTTGGAGCGACCACATGAGAAGCATTTAAAGCGTGTTGTTTGTTTACATATCTCCGTAGTACGTCCATGTGTAGGTAACGGGCCGTTAAGATACCGGGGGCGTCTACTCCGCCAGCCAGCGGGGCCGAAACGGGCCGTGTACTGCGTGTACTCGCTCGCTATAGAATACAAACTACAGTCAGTCAGTCGCCCGCGGCACGCCCGCACGCTCGCATTCGGCGCTTTATTTCCTTCAAGAAACAGCTGATCGTAATCTTTCGCATCACACAAATAAACAAAAGCGTACCAAAAAAACTAAAATAATTTACTAAAAAATCCAAAATAATAAATGGTGTGACGTACATCAGACTGACAGTCAGTGGACCATCTGCAGCGGTACAGGACTCAGATCGATATTTCGAAAACGATCCTACGACCTCCACTTATGGAGATAACTCTGTGCAATAATAAACTGCAATATTAATATTTACCTTTATGATAATTAAAGACTATTAATTTAGTGGTAATTTCTGAGTAAAGAACAGTGAAAACGGCAAGAATTTAGTTAAACATGTGTTGTGCCCGTGAGAATGGATTCCTTTGAACCGTGAAGTCTGATATCAGGTGTGTTTGCATCATCTTTGACATCATTGTTTAACCTGTGAGTATGCTTCATATTTATTCTGACAGTTCCGTTAGATTCCTTTATTGTTTACCATTATCAAACTATCGTGTTACATCAATGTTTGTCTTGCAAATACTTTATCATTTTCTCACGAGTCGTTGACATCACAGTGCAGTAAGCTTTATTTTTTGAATTGCAATTATCTATTTCGGATATACCTGAGCTACGATCGAGAAAAATATACAAACTTCTCGGACATGAGTAAATTCGTTCTGGTATGCAGTGTAATCGATTTTAAAGTTGTGTTGAATACAAATGTTTTTGGACATTTGAGTAATATCTAATTGTATACGAGTATAAACACGTTATCGTCAAGTAGCGGTTAATTGATAATAACAGATAAAATTCTATTTAGGTATTTGATCGGATTTGCGCAATTTGCTGTCCCTTTCAGCAATGTTGTGTCTGTGTGTGTGTGTTACTGCAGAGTACCCTTAGCCGACGCGTCGTTGTATCCCGTTGTATTATTCCCGGGGATGACTGTGAACTTGAAGGGTGCGTTACCCTCTACCCGCTGGCATGGAGACGGCGCGTTTGCCAATACAATAACCATGCGCAAGTTAAATATCATTGGTTGCAACTTATCGATTAAAACCGATAGTTGATTTAAAAACTTGATTGTATTGATCTGTATCATTACATAGATCATCATCATCATAGATATGTGATATAATTATATATCTATGTAATAGACTTGATTTGATGCCACAGTTTGGATTCATGTTGAAATTCTAAATTATTACAAATGAGATCTTTGTCAATTTCGGTTGTGTTCTCAATCGATTTTTTCTTTCTTATAAATCCTTGCGTATCAATTGTCGCTTTCATTTCTAGTGTCATTTGGTCCTGTCGTCTTGTCTTCAATTGTTTTATTGTCATTACTCGCGACACCTCGACCTCAAATAAACCAAGGAACTTTCACTGTCGTTGCCACTTACGCCACAGGAACCTTTGTTTAAACAATTATGATGTCCCGTACCTAGCTAATTTAAATTGTACCGGCAAATACAAAATCAAACAGATTAATGATTTTCGATCCTGTCTTAGAGGGTCACAACAAGATGGTAATGTCCAAAAAGTTGACGAGTATTAAGAAATACCTTTTTGTTTTACTAAGACTGTATTATTGTACTGTCATTTCGTAAATAACAAACTGTTTCTAACGTTTTTAGTTTCGAAGTGATGTGTACAAAGTTGATATGCAATTATTACTTGCTGCTATTTGTAAATCATGTCATCATTATCCGGGTAGTTACTTTTGGATTCTACGAATACATTATATTATTTTGAAATTCTTCATGCGATAACGAGACTAATTATTACAACAATAATAATACGCCCACGTCCTATCATATATCGAAATGTTTGCAAACAAATATTCACATATATAAACTACATCGGGTGTATTCGTCGCACGTAATGTGTAGCCTCAACGTCTGGCGGAAAGCGGTCAGATCTCAGTGATCATCGAGTTTCACTTACTTTGTGTATTCCAGGAAGTGTTCTCAAGTGTCGAAGAAAGCGCATTTTCCGTACAATGCATAATTCATCATACAACTTTTTCTTTCCTTGACCCCAAAAACGTTTTTAATCATCCCATATTTATGTTATTGTCAAGGTTTTATTTGTATTCATTTATTTACTAGCATTAGATTTATGACTGATTGTATGTACATTTGTAAATACAAACAACTATAATCTTACTTAATGAAGAGATTGCAAGCCGACAAATTACTGCGGTTTGAATTCTTTAAATTTTATGTTTTTCTGCGATTCGCGTGCTTAATGATACTTATTATATTTTTAACTCACAATTGTTTCTTAGTATTCGTGCCGATGTGCAACTGAGCGTGACCACGATTTTCCTCCTTCATTGATAGGGTTTTATTAATAATGCACTCTATTTATATAAGTTTCAAGTTTAATTTGCAAATTTACGATTTGCATTAAATCGTTTTATCGTAAGTTACCGCTATTAGTCAATCGACTGAAGTAATTTATGTTTTTTTAATATTTTCAACCATGAATTTTTTGCTTATTTTTTTTTTTTTTAATACAAACAAGCTATTTTGGTTTACATTTAATACGTCTTTAATGTTATTATACTAATATTATTATAGGTACTTAAATAAAACTACTTAAAAAATATAAATGTATTAACTTATAATTACAATGAATATTGTTTGATAAGACGCATTCGCAAAAAATACGTAGTTTAAAGCAAACTAGACACCGATTTCTTTAACATTTGTTTTTTCTTATTTTAACATTGATGTAAAAAAAACTAGAGGTGTGCTATTTATGACATGAACACGAAACACTATTATGTTTTTATGAACGGAGAAAAATAATAATATTGTAAAAACGGTTTTGACTTGTCTACCGTTTTTATAGTAATTCGTGGGGATTACGAAACCACCCGTGTAATAGCCCCACGTACGATATTGCGATTTGCACAGATTGGGTGATATTGCCCTTCATATACTTGGTCGTCCCTGATGTATGTCGGTTCATTTTGATGCCTACAACACATTTAGCGGCATAACCAACTCGTTTAATCTGTCTCATTAATATGCCATTATGTTTTAATGTACAATTAAATGTTTAATGTTTCCTCAGAATACGAGGGACGTTGTTAATGATACGGAATCATTATTGGACTTTATCTCTTGTCCTTTATGTTTTTACAAACTTCCCTTAAATGCTTCACAAATAATGTTTGGGAGAAAAAAAAAATAGTTTGTAATGCTCTAACATAGTTATACATATATCCATTGAACATCAACATCAATACAGTTACATTTATCTCCACCCTAAATAACTGAAATACCGAATTAGAATAAGGGTTGACAAACCTGAGAGCTCATCTTGTTACTGTTTTAAATTAGGGTAAATACTATTTTTACGCGACTACGCTAGAAGGAGGGTTATATTTTTCGACTAGCTGTTGCCCGCGGCTCCGCCCGCGTGTATGTCGGTTATCGCTGCAAATAGTAGCCTCTGTGTTATTCTGATGTGTAAGCTATATTACTGTAAAGTTTCATCCAAATCCGTTCTGTAGTTTTTGCGTGAAAGAGTAACAAACATCCATACTTACAAACTTTCGCTTTTATAAGATTAGTAGGATATAACGTGTATGTTTGTATACATATGTACCCATGTCTCTTTATTTGGCACGCTCTAGACTAGAGTTTGAATTGCATACTGATTTTGACTTGGGAGATATCGTTAAATTAAATTCCTCATAATGTTCGTAGTGATATTGGCTATAGAAACATTTTTAAAATTAAAATCACTTGCTTGTAAATTTGAAGTATAGTGTTTTTTGTTTAATTAGCTTGTAAATTATTTGAGTAAGGTGTTTCTCAGTATAAACAAGGAGTTTTGTATGCTTATGGCCGGACTAATCTATACTAATATATAAAGTTTGTTTGTTTGTTTGAACGCGCTAATCTCAGGAACTACTGGTCCGATTTGAAAAATTATTTCAGTGTTAGATAGCCCATTTATCGAGGAAGGCTATAGGCTATATATCATCCATCACGCTAAGACCAATAGGAGCGGAGCACCAATAAAGAATGTTTCTAAAACGGGGGAAAATTATTACGCTACGGGCAACAGACGCAAACAAGGTTGCGTGGGTCAGCTAGTTCACGATAAAATTACTTAAAGGTTACGGTGTAACCCGTTTGAAACGTCGGGAAACAGAAGGTATCGCAACCTTTAAAATAAATGTATCGCGAATAAGTCTTGCTAAAGAAAGAACATTGAACTACCTAATAAGTTTTACCGACTGTTCCGATTAATGTTATGGATGTTCTTACGCGGTCTGATCGTTTTCCACTTAACCGCTGTTGAATTCGAGAGTGTTTCAAAATAGACGGAATGCTCCTACTAATCTCAAGGACCAGCCCACTAGTGGGTTGGATAGGTGTGGTCCATATTTAGAATAGTGAGTGTCGGTGTTATTGTCACGGCAATTAAGCATTCGAGCTGGAGTTTACTTCCGGATGACTACTATTTCGAGTTCGTTGATTGATAGGTGCAGTCACTGTGCACTCGTGAGGGTTTTGTTCTATTTTCAGTTTTCGTCGTTTTGTTTAGAGATATTTGAAGCTTGTTAGGGCGTAGTTAATAATGGCTCATGTGCCTGATCCGTACATACTACATTACTGGAATCCATGCTAAATGACATTGTCGATGATATATTTTAATAGCAATTTTGATGATTCTAGAGTAACATTCATTACCTTGTTATTAACATTATAATGTCAATAATCAGTTTTCCCTACACGAGATGGACCTTTTATGTGCCTATACTAAGTAAGCAATTAAAATTTTAGCGTCTATTTAATTGTTGAGATCGTAATTAATTTCGTTATAACGTTTGCCTTGTATGAGCATCGATTGAACTCGCTGATTGGTTAAGACATATTAATCTGTATGTATAAAATCGAAATACCACTCACTTATTAATCACGAAATCTCAGACACTATAACACCTACAAACTTAAAATTTGGCAGGTAGGTTCCTTATAGGGTGTAGACATCCGCTAAGAACGGATTTTACTAAACTCCACCCCTAAGGGAGTAAATCAGGGGACGAAAGTCTGCGTGAGCGAAGCTGCGTGCAAAAGCTAGTGAATAATATATGTACAAACTAACTACTCGTAAAAAGTTTAATTGACTGTAAACTTTATAAGTTTAGTGATGCCTCGTATCGAACTGGTTAAAATCCAATCATAAGCTAGTGTTATAGTGTTGTTAATTGTGAGCAGGGTAGCAATCAACGCGAGCGTTTTACAAGGACTAGTTGTGAAAATGTTAAGGAAGTTTTTGCTAGTTGAACAACTCCTAAGATTATTAAAAGATCGCGTTTCGTATTACCTGTCTACCCGGTTCTTTAAGACTTTAAACCAGTACAACAGAGATGACACGGAAGGCTATTGTGTACCTACTGTGTAGACTGTATACCGGTAATGCAGTCAACCTTGAAGCCGGGGGTAGCTAATAGATAGCTGACCATGACACCACACGAAATTGTATTGTATTCATTTTATTGTAAACTAGCTGTGCCCGCTACTTCGTACACGTGACATTTGGATTTTCAAGTTATTTTTAATTTTTCACCGTTTTAACCTTCCCTTTTTTTTTATGGAATAAGCGGGCAAACGAGCAGACGTATCGCCTGTTGGTAAGCGATTACCGCCGCCCATGGACATTTGCAACACCAGAGGCGTCACAAGTGCGTTGCCGGCCTTTGGGGGATGGGGGGGGGGTGGAGGCAGGGGATGGGGGAAATAGGGGAAGGGGTTGGGGGTATGGGCCTCCGGTATCCTCACTCACTCGGTGCAACACAGCGCAAGCACTATTTCACACTCCGGTCGAGCCGGCCCATTCATGCTGAAGCGTAGCTCTCCCACGGTAACCCCCTGGACTACGACAAACGTTTCAAAACCAAAATCAGCCAAATCAGCCCAGCCATTCTTGACTTTTAGCGAGACAAACAACAGCAATTGATTTTCATTTAAATGAAGAAGATGACGATTTGACAACTATAAATTTTCAATTTATAACATGATCAGATGGCGGCAAAGACACAGATTATGTTTGTGGTAGCGACAAGCTGTAGATAATGAGGTCCTCAGCATTTATTCAATACAAAAAGCTTTTATAATTAATTTAAAGTACTGTACTTACTTAAACTTGAAAATGCTTTGGCCACAAAGTAGAGTAAGCAAACATTTTTCAACATAAATTGCATTTGGAATTCTAGTTCGAATACTCGTTTAATGAATCTAGCTCAATCGTATTGACATCAGAATACGAGACGACATTGAATCGAATAAACTTCAGTAATCAGTAGCATAGCCTAAGAACTAGTAATCTATGTAGGTAGTTCTCTTTATAACATAGTGAATAACAGAAATTTTACATTTTGTAAATGTTTATTATAGCAACAATTGTATTGTTTTGAACTAATGTTCATATCATATTAATGTTCTCTTACTTTTTTTTTTTAACTACTACTACTACTCTTACATTTTATGTCTGCTTTAATTTGTTCTATGAAATCCTGTTACGTTCTTTCACTTTCGTAGCATGTTTTATCATTTCATATATTATAATTATATATTTATAGTCGGTCTTATCTTATCTGAGATTGTTAACAATACCTATTTGATTTGATAACGATAGTCTTTTTTTGACAGAATGATATAATTTAATATCAATAATTAATTTTTTCTTACGATTTTTATCATATTTTGATCATGTGATTTGAATAATCGATTAATACGACGAAATTCTTATTTCGAACTTTGATATATAAATTTAAAAAAGCATATCTTGGTAAGTTAATTATCTGTCTGTGAACACGAATATTATACAAATAATATTCGTGTTCACGTTTTTTACGAAAAGTAATCTGAGCTATGAATAGTTGAACCTCAGCCTATTTTAAGACCTTACCCCACAAATGTCTTATAACAATGTTAACATGTAATAATTTACAGTTAAATAAATATTATATATTTTTTTATTTGTTGTCAAACCGCCGTCATACTAATTTCGTATTATTTTCATCAAAATTTGTATTTATGTCACACTTGAGTATACAGAGCATCGTACGTCATATCTCGAAAGTTTATTGATTTCCAAAATATTATCATAATAGTGTTGACTAATTATAACATTTAATTCAACTTCTATGTTAAAATGCGATTTTTTTTTTCTTTAATTAATCATTGCTCGTTTTTTCTTTGGAATAGGCGGGCAAACGAGCGATGACCGCCGCCCATGGACACCTGCAACACTAGAAGCGTCACAAGTGCGTTGCCGGCCTTTTGGGGATGGGGGGAGGTAGGGGTAGGGGGATTAGGGTATGGGCCTCCGGTATCCTCACTCACTCGGTGAAACACAGTGCCAACACTATTTCACACCGGTTTTCTAAGAGGTCGTGGTATCACTCCGGTCGAGCCGGCCCATTCTTGCCGAAGCGTGGCTCTCCCACGGAAGGTTTCTAAAGCCTTAAGTTAAATTTCTATAAAAGCCAAAGTATAAAATAAACTTCGGTTAACTGTCATTATTTCTGAATGGGCAACAGCTCATTTCGTAACATTATGACCGATAAAATCATTCATCAGTAGCAAACGCTGCCGCTAAATGTTTCCGAGCTGAGAGATTTGAATTTACCGTTAGACCCTTTCAATTGATTGATTGGTTTATATTAGTAGCTCTTTTTGAAAATAAATTTAAAGTTAAAAAGAACATAACTGTTTATAATAACTCCTAGTACGGTACATGTCATACCTGAATTTTTCCTATCCGAAATTACTGATAAATATACCAAAACTTAAAGTAAGCGTAGGCACTATTTCAGTGTTAGTTTTGGATAGGTTTTCTTTTAAATGTTGACTGTTTTTGGTCATCAACATAAATAGACGTTACAGAATCCGATACTGTTGAATCGGGCACCATAAAATTGGCCAATTAAGGTAGAATATTACAAATCACGTAACCGGAGTAGCGCACTTAAAGCTAATATATTTTCTAAGGAGGGTGACTTGGTCGAGTATTTATTAAGGAAGGTTCAATTATAATAACCGTTAAATTTCCATCAAGCCAGTATTCACACTTCCACTAAAGACATCCACAATTATTCATCTTCCGCTATAAATGATAATTTATCTATATGTTGCTTTGTGTATAGTTCAAAACCTCAAAAAGTTTTTCACCAATCGAGTTTAAATTTTGACACGATCTACAACCCGCTTCAAGTTCTTATTGTTTTTACCTATTTTTCATGTCAATTTTATTCCTCATTTCGGATAAAAGCACCACAATTTACCAGAGGGAAGCGTGGCAAGTTACAGTTAGAGTACAGATAGTATAACATAAAGGTCTAGCAAATACACACTTAGCTAGTACCTACGTAAATCTTGCACGGTGTAAACAAGCAAAATAGCGTTTAAACTTTCCATTGATAATAAAATAAACGATAAAATGTAAAATGTTTAACCATTTAGTCAAACATACAATTTGGCGTAGCCGTATAGTAACGGTGCTTGTGTGAATAGGGTCAATTAGGGTCGTTCGTGATGACTGTTCGTGTTCGTTGCTGGTACACGGAAAACACTGTTTTAATTCTAGAAACGGTGATGCATTTGTTCCTGCTACACACAATAGTATAATTTAAACATTTTAAAAAACATTCCAGTTATGACCATATTTATAGAAATCAGACTACCTACCCTTTTCAGCCGTTCTTTGAAAATCTCGTCTGGAAAGATTAAAGTCTAACGATAATGAATCGTAAATATTTTGCTATCTAATGTGAAGTTTTTTAGTAAATATTACTTAACAGCAACTAGAATTTCAAGTTCAATAAGATATTGCATGCTGCATTATCAACATTCGCAATAGTATGGTGACCATCACTCTTGGATTCTGCTGGTTTCCATCAGGCAAAGTCATTTTGGCAGGCTAATACATAAAAAGGGTATTCCTTAAAACCTATATACAAATAACTCCTGCTACGATCAACATACAACATTGTACTGCAAACAAACAGATAGATCCATCGTGCAAATTATTAGCTTCAAACTTACTAAGTCCATGATATTTATCATCAGCGTAACCTACCGCCTAAATCTAATTACTGTCTATTGGCTTCAATTTACTATGTGACAGCTTTCCTACACAAGTGACACCTATCCTACTAATATTATAAACGCAAAAGTTTTTAAGTATGGATGAATGTTCGTTGCTCTTTCACGCAAAAACTACTGAACGGATTTGGATGAAACTTTATAGTAATATAGCTTATACATCAGAATAACACATAGGCTATTATTTTCAGTTATTAACCAACATACACGCGGCCGGAGCCGCTGGCAACACCTAGTATTCTGTAGTTGATTAAACTTGCGTCATGACCCGTGAAACTGTCTAACGTCTGATTGGTTAAAGCAGTACGAAATTAGTCAGGCATCCTTAAAATACAGACATGACTAAAACTACATAAATTTTGTATTTTATAATTTCATAACAATATCTTCTTTCTAATTAGTTAGTCCTGTGATTGGTAATTTCGGCTTCGGGTTCAAATGCCAGAAAATCTTGAAATATTGCTTTATAGAGACACTAACCAAGCTGATAAAAGTTTAAAGTGAGAAATCCTTGTAATGAGAACTAACACTTTCAATCTCACAATGACCTATGACGAATAGGCCGACAATAGATCATGTATTTACCCTACATAATTTTTATTAATTAACCCGTCTAAATGTATTATTCTACGCCTATGTCCAGCAGTGGATGTCTTCGGCTGTGATGATGATGATGGCGATGGACATAACCTAGTTTGAAAGTCAGAAAATCATTCAATTATATTCGCTCCATTAATATTTTTACACAAAGCCATTTTTAACAAATCTTTACAAATACATAAACACAAAAGCATTTCATTATGGTCATTCGATTGTTGTAAATTGCTTTTTTATCGCTATGCTATCCAAAAGTGGATCGTAAATACCTGTGAGTCATATATAAGCAAAGAGTTGATTTACGATTTTTGTGCCATTTACGCGTAAATTAAGTATACTAGCATTTAGTTATAATAATGCGCTAGTTAAAAATATCTACAGGAAAACGAAATGACTGTAACAAGAGATCTATCAACATTTTAACACAAATCATTTTGCACTTTACAAATTTAGGTCAGGTCAAACCCTCAGGTCCTCAAGGTTAACGTTTAGGTTTTATTAAAACCCATCATAGAAATTTTAATGTTCAAAAGAGATAACTTACCAGATATCTCCAGTTTGCAAAGGAATCCGTGACTATTCTGCATTGAATTGTATAAAATGTTACAAGTTCTTTCATTTTACATTTTTGTTTAAATGTATAAAAAAGAGGTTAGAGAGGAAGAAGGCAAGGCCAAACGATGTATTATATTTTGTTCTTTTTAAAAATACATGCAAATAGTATACAAATAGTAATAACGATTGTATCGGCGGTAGTCAGAAGCAATACCCAGTTGTTTTTGTATTTATAGATCAACCAACAACCTACACACCTAGTAGGCGAATCCACCTATTCTCTTCTGAACAATAAGTTCATTAGACCCGAGGGTACACCATTAATTAAAACATTTTTACAAGCTTTCTATTAACTTGCAATATATGTAAGCTTGTAAGTTCGGGTGGAATCTTGCAACTTAATTTTGAAGCAGATATCTTCAACCGATTTGGCTAAAATTTTGCAAGCATGTGTATACAGCGTGACAATACAATATTATAATGACATGGAGCTGATCTGATGCTGGAGCTGGAAGGTGGCCATACGAACTCTGTAAAGAAACGTCGCAACATCATCGAGCTTGGACTCGTTTGATTCGTCTCGAGGCGTTCCAGTAAAAGCTTGTTTTTAAAAAGCGTTTTAATTTAATTTATTGTATTTATAGAACAACAAACCTACACACCTAGTAGGTGAATCCACCAATTCTCTTCTGAACAATAAGTTCATTAGACCCGAGGGTACACCATTCATTAAAACTTATGTTGCTTATGTTGGACATATTGTTGTATGAATATGATTAATGTTGAATATTGTAAGATGTAACAGTGATAAAACTGATAAAGCATGTTTCATTTGTTTTAACCAGAGAATCGTAAAATATAGTTTTACTTCATTAGAGGAGTAATTGAGGAAGGTTTCGGAGTAGAGATAACAAAGGCCAATAAAAGAACAAATCAGTAATAAAAGTTAATAGTAAAGTTAAAGGTATATATTTCACATAAACAAAGCTTAAAAAGTCTGGTTAAATTAAAATCCTGATTATTTCTATAAACTTGAAATGAAAATTAATTACAATAGAAACTATGAATACAGAAATTTATAAAACAAATTTCTTAATTTCTTGATTATTCATTATTGTTAATTATAATGTAAAACAAGTAAATTGTAGTCTTGTATAACCTGCCCCCTTTAAAAGTTAGTTAATGTTAAGACACGGTTTCTTGTTATTGTATAAGTTATACTCTATGAAGCAAATGGTGATGTATAAAATATCTGCAGTCTAATATTCCTTTAACATATATTTAACTAACTTATGTAAGTTACAATTATGTATAGCAGGTTTATACTAGCAGTAAGTTCGCAGTACAAAGTTAGCACTGCTCATTTTAATATGCCATTGTAACGTGATTCGTGGTTAGTATTAACTTTTAAAGGAAGGAAGGGTCCGATTTTATCAGTTTCTTTCAAGGTACTTAGAACGGTATTAATGTGGCACTCGTTAAAGCTCGCCCATTAACTGTATAGGTAAGATAAAACTTACGTTTTGTTATACCTCTTTCTCAGAGCCTTTTTTTTACTAAACTAGATTAGGGTCGACTTCAAGTCTGCTTGGCTTAACTTCGGTTTTTTACGTGGTGTGACTGCCATCAGACGTCTACAACCAAATTCAAAACCATTTTTTCAATTAAGTCACTAAGTGACATTTACGAACGTTAAATTGAAGCTACAGTTAAAAATCATAGATCGACACAAACAGACGCCACAGCATGTACTGGATTGTCGAGGTAAATTAAGTGACAACAATGAAAATCTACTGCCTGTTTGTGTCGATCTTCCAGTTTCCAAAATGCGTAGAGCCTTATGAGAAGAATACTGGCAAATAAACTCATGGCCACTTTTTTTTTGGCTCATGATTCTCACTCACGACAACTCAAGCACTAGGCGATATCGAAGTTCGGTAGAAAGACGACAACTGTTGTCGAACTTTTTAGGGCTCCAACTAACAACTGAAAAAAATGTTTGTATGAAAACCGGGCTTAACGTGCCGCTCTTAAGTTTCCTTTTCCTGTTACAATTAAATATTATGCCTAGACTTCCATCTATTAAGTCACTATCATGGAATCTGAAAATAAAAAGGAAAGTGCTGTTATATATATAATGTAGCTACTTTGATGCAATTGCTTAAGGTAAGGAAAAGTTGCAAATTACACTATGATGTAATAATGTTCTGTCGTTGAGTTTCTATTTTGACCCTTTGTTTCCAGATTAATTTTGATGTTTATACTAAATCATAAACAACTTAAGAATTCGCTTGGTCGGTCAACCATTATTTCTATATTGTTCTTATGCAACATCATTAATTTTCCCAGTAATGCACTCAGGGGAGTCTCTGATAAAATAGAATGATTGGTAAAGGAAATCGAGTTGCACTTTCTGTTTGAAGTCTGTTTATAAACCGGGATATTTACGTGGTATTTAAATTTAGTTGTACGTTAACCATGAGGGTGTTTAATAGTTGTCAACACTGCATTCAATTGACACATTTACGCAACTTTATCTTACGCATGTATAATACGTATTTGTAAATTATCCAATTCTTATAATGTTTTGATCTTTGACCAACAAACCTGTTTTTTCAATGATATACTATGTTCATACATCATCTATTGATTCCATTCTCTTACATATCCTATTGTTGAATAGCTTTGTTGGTATGTAATACAAAATAATACCTATGTTTGTTTGTGCAAATGATGTCGTGAAAGCGAATGCCGCTTTCTCTCTATTATATAGTGCAGTTATGTTCATGACATGTCCAGGGTCTATTTAATATTCACTTTTATTACGTGAGGACGTCATACGCACTAGATGTGGTAAAGCTATTGTTATTAAACGAGTGTAAAATTTTATTATAGGCAAGTTTGCATGTATAGAACATATGCTAGGTAGTTTTTGTGAAAGAGACTAGTTATTATATCTAGAATGACCATTTCTCAGATAGTATATATCGTGAAAATGGGTGCGAAAGTCTCTTATTGATTTGCATCAGGCTTTAAAATTGCTAGTTGTGAGACGTTTAAGTCAATTAGCCCGTCAGTGTCAGTCATGTCATGTTCAGCATTCATTATACATTTATGTTTTCTTTGAACCGTAGTTTAATTGTCCATGCTCATTCATCGAACTTCCTTCGCTTCAACAATTTAACTTCACCTGATTGTGTGTTAAGTCTTCTCCAGATTTCACTTCATATATCCCCCACAACTCTCCTTGCCTATCAGTTAATCCCGGATACAATCTATACGAAATTTAAATCCGGTTAGTCTCATTGTAAATCAAACGGCTTAAGAAACTTTCACGTTTATAATTTTGAAGCTTTTTTTGTATAGGTATTATGTAGTTGAAAAAGAACTAACTTCAGCGGTTTGCCTATCTACCTGAAGTACGAGTAGCCTTGCTTTACACAGTCCCTCTTCTCAATTCGTAATCGTTAATCGCAAAATACAATGCTAGCCTTTAATCATGTTCCTGTTTGAAATTCTTAGAATTTATCTATTATGAATAGAATAGAGACATCCATAGACACAGGGCCATCCGTACGCTATAGAAGATTTAACTGAAGTGCCGCTATACTTATAAGCCAATGTAATGCAATAAAAAGGTGTAACTATAGATATAAATCTGCATATACTTCACGCTTTCTTGAAAAACTAGATAGATCGCTTTCATGCTGGAACGCTGTCCATTTTCTTCAATACACTTAACATTAAAGGTGATTTCTTTGAAGGAAAAGTGTTTTTTTTTTCATCATAGAACAAAGTAAGTAGCGTTTCTATAAGTGCCCACACAATCATCATTTAACTTGACACAGATTTGGTTTTGTTTGTCGACTTAATGATTCATGTTATCTAACACTGTGATATTGTTCCTTCGTTCTTTATGTTGCGTAATATCAGAGCGGATAATACTTGGCCGCAATGAGTGCGTTATAGTATGTACTTGTTGACTTATGAGTGACGTAAAGTGGTTGAGTATGTCCATTGAACTTGGTATTTTATTAATTATATTATTACCGCACACTTTGTTTTATTACCGCTACATCAATATTTATTTGTTCTACAAAATTTATTTTTCACGGATGTTCCGCCGATGTGCCCGGGACATCGGCGGAACATCCGTGAAAAATAAATTTCCGGAAAGAATAAGTAGACATTATACATAATATGTAAACTTGAAAAAAAATTAAAATCGTGAGTCAAGCGGGATTTACTCAGTTATTATTTAAGTTAAATTTTCCGAACTTGCTTCAGGCACCGACAACGAACGTTAGGAGGAAACGACAAAGAAGGATCGTTCTTAGGACTAGACTAAGGTAGCATACTCTATGAAGGGGGGCGTTTTTAGTAATAACTAGCTGTTGCCCCCGTCTATGTCGATTATCGCGGCAAATAGTAGCCTATATTTTATTCTGATGTATAAGCTATATTACTGTAAAGATTCATCCAAATCCGTTTAGTAGTTTTTGCGTGAAGAAGTAATAAACATACACACTCACAAAATTTCGCCTTTATATATTAGTGTGTTAATAACTTTGAGTTTTCAACGTATTACAGTTACTTTTGTCATTGCATTTAGTATTTTAAAATCAAATCGATTTCATGTGTTTAGCTGGTATTTATTTTAATTTCACCAGGAAAACAAAAGCCTTTAACATTTGCGCAAAATCTTAATATAAATACAAATAAAATTAGCTGCAACACTGCAAAATCATCATGCGTTATAAACTCGTATCATTTAGTTACATAAACGAAACAGATTTTAGGATTTAACACCATGATGTCGCCGATTGAGTTAAACTAAGTCAATTTGCACAGTCATGTGAAACTTTGAGAGTGCATATTATGATCTTTCTACATTTTTAGTTACAACATCATTGACGTAGTCGCATAATTTGTTTGGTAATTTATAAATAAATAAATAAATATTTCGGACATCTAACACACAACGCCATCCAGTCAAATCAAATCAAATCAAATCAAATCAAAATCATTTATTCATCTAAGACACCAAGTGACACTTATGAACGTCAAATTGAAGCTATAGTTAAAAATCATAGATCGACACAAACAGAGGCCACAGCATGTGCTGTATTGTCGAGGTAAGTTAGGCGAAAACACCAAAATCTACTGCCTGCCTGTGTCGATCCATAAATTCCAGTTTCCAAAATGCGTAGAGCTCATGAGAAGAATACTGGCAAAGAAACTCATGGCTACTCTTTTTCAAAATCTGATTTTCAGGTACAATAGTCAATAGTACAATAGTCCCAAGCTAAGGAGAGCTTATGTCATGGGTACTAGACAACTGATATAAATACATATATACTTTTTTTTTGTAAATACATACATATTATACATAGAAAACACCCAAACTCCGAAACAAATATTTGTAGGTCATACAAACATTTGGTCCGACCCGGGAATCGAACCCGAGACCTCAAGCACAGCAGTCGCATACACTACCACTGCGCAACCGAGGCAGTCGGTGCCTTCTTTTATTTTGTTTGTATTCTGTTGCCCGGATTTTATTTTAGATTACTAAGCTACCAAGTGAAAAATCAATCACAATTTTACACCAGCCTTTTAGCACCACAAACTAAGACAGCTGGCTAAAACCTCCTTTGTAAGGAATGTATGTCCAGCAATGGAAGGATGGTGATGGAGATGCTTTAAATGTTTAGTCTTGGGTGGTATATGGCAATCAAAAACTTACTTACTTTCAGATGAGTTAACTACTCACTGTTCAAACCAAATAGCACGCTTCCCCTATTTCGTCTAACATACTTCCGTCCCGTTCCACCAAGGCACTCCTACTGATTGCAAGAAAGCGAGAAATGAGACGTCTATTATTTTACAAGCTTTTTATTAACTTGCAATGTATGTATGTATGCTTGTATGTTCGGTTGGAATCTTGAAACTCAATTTTGAAGCAAATATCTTCAACCGATTTTGCTGAAATTTTGCAAGCATATGTATACAGCGTGACAATACAATATTATAATGACATGGAGCTGATCTGATGCTAGAGTTGGAAGGTGGCCATAGGAACACTGTAAAGAAACGTCGCAACATCGTCGTGTTTGGTTTGATTCGTCCCGAGGCATTCCAGTAAAAGCTTTTTAATTTAATTTATTTAGATCTCGGAATCATTATGCAATTAATAGTGTAGTAACAAATATTATTCTTACTATTTTATAAATACAGACTTTAAAGGGTCATACAATTACAAAATTATGTTAATAACGGTTTAAAAGGTTTTCCATTTTCGAAAGCCGCTCTCGTCCCCTTAAACCGAAGGTACGCTTAAGTCGGTCATTGAGGAGACGTTAATTGAAAACGCTTGTGTACAGTGTTCTCTTTATGTACAATTATGTGTTCGTGTTGTGTACTCGTTAGAAGGAAATTAGCGAGTCACTGTTATGGCTAAACGGCTAGTACTTTGTTGTTACTTACGACCGAAGCGATCTGCGTTATTTTGTGCAAGTAATGATATTGTGTGAGATAATAAGTGCATGATTTATTGCGTTAGATTGCCTACTTTTAGTTTTAGAGTTACTTAATTTACGCAAACATACGAACTACCGGTTTATTAATTATAAAATGAATTTTACTTGCTAAAAAAATATTTCTATGTATTGAGTGACCCACGTTATGTTAATCAGTGTGTGTGTAATTCGCGCCTCTCATAACTAAGTTATTTATACGTAATATAGTTAATACTACTAAACAAATTATTCGTAACAGACAACGTAAGGCATTTAGCGCCGTAGTGCCCCGTTTCCGGTCAGTAACGTTCCAAGCTCGACTCTATTCCGATAATGCATATGCTTTAAATAATATTATGATACTGTGTAGTTGGGTAGTAAGCGTTTGTAATAACTAAGTTTTGGTTATATTAAATGCATAAATTTTAGCTTTTATACATAAATATACTAATATAGTAGGTACAATATTTCCACGGCAACGTACATTTTGTTTTGGAATCGAATTTGTTTTGGGTTCGTTCGATTAAAATTTATAAGTTTAACTCATAATAAATAGGGGTGTTCGTTGTAACAAGCACAATCACTATCAGAATCTAATTTTCTTTGAAATACATTGCAACTATGTAGAATATTTCGATAGGAAAAGAACCATAGACAAAATTATGGCAAATTTTCGTAGCGATGTTTTTTTTTTTATGGTATAGATAGCAAACGAGCAATCGTATCACTTGATGGTAAGCGATTACCGCCGCCCATAGACACCTGCAACACCATAGGCGTCACAAGTGCGTTGCCGACCTTTGGGGAATGGGGAAAGGGATGTGGGGAGGGGTTGGGGTATGGGCCTCCGGTATCCTCACTCACTCGGTCAAACACTCTTAGGATAGCATTGTTTCATTTGTATAATTTCAATTCTGATAAGTTTAATATTGCTATATAATTAAGAGGGAAATGAGGAAAAAAAGTTAATAAAGTACCTAAATAATGAAAATAAGAGTCTGCCCATTGACACCACTTAAACACACCTAAATGAAATCGGGTCACGAATGAATAGGAAAAAATCAGAAAATTAAGAAATCCGTTTTTTGAAGATCACAAATGCCAAATGCATTGTATTTACAGTATTAAAATGATGTCAGTGACCAGAGCTGGCAGCGTGTACTGCCCGATTGGTCAAGTAACAGGTCCATTTGTAGGTGGCGGATATCCCCACTTAGTCTCGAAGAGTTAATTAACACAACGCTCTGTTTACCGTTCACTGTTATGCGCAATTTCATAATAAACAAAATAACAAACCCACTTGCTTAAAGTTTATTGAAATATTTGAGATAATTTTTGAAGTATATAAATGTATGTAAATGAAAACGTAAATAAATATAATTTGCTTTAAAGAATAAATTGTATATATTCCTTAGAATGTAAGTAAATTATCTAATGATGTATTATTTTCATCACCTTTTTATTTACTATCGATTTCCTTAGGCCTTGTCTAATCGATTTATTTGGCATTTAATCTAAGATTGTTCAGATTGTCCCCAAATTTTTCACCTTTCTCAGGTAATATTTAAAAGGAATTTCCTCTTGTAAATGAATTATCTTCGATCAAATTACCATAGCTTTCATTTAAGCTGTTTAATAACTACTCTTTAGTTTTATGGGACCCTTTAATACGATCATCATCAACAGCCCATAGCGTCCCACGCTGGCCGAGTGCGGGTTGGGGACTACCTTGTTTAATACGATATCTTTAGTTATTGTCAACCCATCATTACTAGTTGTTAAAGCACAGAATACCTTTTTGATTGATTTCCTTTTCTAAATGTTTCCAGTTCCTAACCTTCACACCTAAAACGACAATATTATCTAATAAAAATAATCTATCTACATTTTAAGTGCTTTCTATAATCAAGGTCAATAATATAATCAGGTTTCACTTGCACTTGACCGTTTTTAAGTCGTAATATTGGGTAATATAACACTAGTATTATGAGCCGTAATCTTGACATAACAATGAATGGCTAAAGAACGTTCATTAACTATTAAGTAATCGTTTCTTCTTAGAATGTTAACTATTTGTACCTACACTTTTAAGTAGGTACATTATCATCTTATCTTTATCTTTAAAAAAGACAACTCCCGCACTAGGAATAAATCCTGTGTCGCGGGCGACTTTACAAACATACATGAAACGGACACAAAGAACACCCAGACTCAGAACAACAATTTGTGGATCACACAAAGTGTTGTCCTACGTGGGATTTGAACCCACGACACTTGGCGAAGTAAGAAACGGCGTGGTGACCGTTAAACCACTAGGCTAAACGTGCAGTCAAATTCAAACATTATTGATGATGTGATGAAGTATCGTGTTAAATGATAATAAACCTAGTGTATCAACGATTTTACCAAAAAACACATTAAATGTATAAATCTCTAACACATAAATAAATCGATTTCAGTCATAACGACTAAGTACTAGCGTGGAAAGATGGACATATCATTCTTTGTCTTTCTTTCTGCTCGCAGGGGGTATTTGTGCCGAAGTCAAAATGAGTTTTGCTCAAATACTAAACAAATTTGAGTATGTTTAGTTTTACATGTATAGATGCTGCTTTAAATCGATTTCCAGAGCTCATACTGAAGATGTAATGTCTTCTAATGAGTCATAAATAAATAAAAACTATTATTAGCCTGCGGGACAAATAATTAAACACGTTGGCAAGTAATTGGAGATTTTGTGTAGCCTACAATAAGCCGTTTATTGTTCTGAAATGAATCAGAATCACGCCACATTACACTTTATCTAGCAGTGTTCTAATTCGGTTCTTATCGTGGCTTAATTTGATATTGTAGTCAACAATATCAACACAATTGATTGATAATCGACCTCCAAATGAAGTTTGCCAATTCGCTCTTGACCGGCTCAATGTCTCACCTGACCCGTAATGATTTTACTATGACTCATAAACTCATAACCTTGCCAATAAAACGTCTAACTCTCATACCGGTTATACGAACCTCGTAAAACATAAAAAAGTTTGCTATAAGATTTTTGAAAAGGATCTTAGTCATGCGTATTTATTTGTATAACCAAAATTCCCAGAAGTTGATTAATAATCTGATAACATGTGTATAAAGTCGAGTCGACGTAATAGTAATCTGCAAATTATGATAACAAAGATAATAATGTGTGAATTATCAAGACATGTGGGTGCGTTTTTAATGTGCAATAAAACTACTTGATATTGTTTGTATTTTTTGTTGTGATAAATTAGACCATTACTATTACTTATACTTGTCAGAGGTAAGATCATAACAGGTTTTGCAAATGAAACCATTTTTTCTCGTATGGAAACCCCCACGTGTCATCACTTTACTCATGCTTATTGCGAAGTTTTATGTCGGAATCGTATTCACTAAAACCAGAAGGTGTTTCGTTCTTCCATGACAAGCGTATTCAAGAAAATTCGGGTATACATTAGGAAGGCAGTCCCTGAAAGAGCTAAATTTGACCACCTACTTAAAAAAGAAGGTGTCTTAAATAACTGAACGTTTTACCAATAAGGTATGATTTTTCTAATATTCCCTGATATAGAAACTAAGCTTTTTTCTCCGTCTAATATTATCTAAAAGTGTGCCTAGTGCTACTAGTAACTTCTCTGATCTTGTCTGAGGTCCTCTTCCGCCTCTTCATTCCGTCCTGTTCCAAGAGTATTGATTCTAATCCAAAATGTCACTGCAGAGATACTATTTTAGATTGATGTCTGAACTGGTCTGGTCTAAAATGAATTGGTTATACATACCTATCTTTATTTCATCAGAAAACGAAAGTGTATATAGAAAACCTGTCTGATTTCCTATGTCTACTATTGCAACTGTGTACCGAAGGCGTCGAGGCGATAAATTAAAAACTAGTTGATAGCTGTGCACATAGACATAGTAGTTGATAGATGATGTAATGCGGAGAAGTAATCAGTGGATGCCTGGCACCTGCTGTAGCAAAATTGATAGCTTGTACCTGAACTTTTAGCTAGGAAGACGGATTCCGTATCTATTATAGGATCGGTTACTCAGTTATTTTACAATGTTCGCTCAAGGTTGCTGATATTGCATACATGAGTTGAAGTGAATTATGTATTTTAACTCTTCGTCCCAGATCGACTGCCGAACTTATCATTAAGATCAAAATTGCTAAAAAAAAAAATCACAAAAAAATGATTATCTGATCCGGTCTATACACGTTGTTGATATTACACGCCTTCTTAGATTGTATGTATGTCGTATTGTATGTATGTCGATATAAAAAATACAATGTTAATTTGAACTTAGAATTTGACACTAGGAAGTACCAAAGTAAGTTAGGTTATTTTAAGACAAAGGCCTTATGCATATATTAAACTAAAGTACATCAAGAATACCCGATAACAAATACTATTTTTACCCGACTACGGCAAAGTCAAAGGAGGGTTATGATTTTGACAGGCTATGTATGTATGTTCATTTGTTCCCCATAGCTCCTTAACTACTAATTAGAACTGGACAAATGAGGTATCGTTAGAAGCGTCTTGATCGTCCGCTGGTTATAGGCTATATGAAGTGTCACTGAATCTAATGTGGCGCCCACTAGCCGACATAAAGTACTATATTAAAAAAATAATTTGAGATAAATATGCCGTGTTTGGTATCATTGGAAAGGGCGTTACTTGTACATTTTCAAATATGTAAATATTATTTATTAATAATGGCACCAAAACATTTTAAATAAAAAAAAAGTTAAAACTAAAACCCAACTACGACATAAAAACGACGCTGAAAAAGTATAAAACAAGTTTGAAAAGCCGTAGTTACATAGAAACGCACCATAACACTTTGACAACGGGTTTTGGGTTTTAGTTTTTACTTTTTTTTGTATTCTCCTTCAAATTGATATAATCATTTAAGTTCGATGCTTCTAGCTCGTGAGGTATGCCTAACATCAGAGGTGAGCATGAATAATTTCGCAATGAAGTCTCAGGAATCCAGTACAGTACCTACGCTATAGAATAAAACAACCTCCAATAGACATTTAATATTTATCGACTATTAAGACATTCGATAGGTCCCGTAAGTGCTTCATAGAATTGCTTATAGTTGAAAGGGATGGCACTCTGTTATGAAACTGTCGCGTGGGAGAACAGAACACAACCTTAGACAACAGGTCATGTTATTACGCAACACTGCAAACCCTTTTACGCTGAAGCAGAATTGATTATCAATACTTATTTGTACGAATGTAGTTCTTAAATACGTGATAGAGGTGTGCCTGTATTAACATATTACTGCGTAAGAATTCAAAGCAGTTTCATTAATAACTACTAGTAAAATATTCGTTATACACGTCAGCTTAGTATTAATATGTGACATAATTTATAATGTTTTAGGTAAGTAAAAAGTATTAAAATACTATTAGTCTCTCAAAGACCTACTTATCTTGGTAGTAGTTTAATAACATGAGTTCTAAGACTGGAATATAATACCGTTAAAAGTGGCTGCATAATTCATTAGGCTTGTGTCAAATTCACATGTTTGATAATGTTAGGGAAACTTCAAACTCAAGTAAACTCAAACAAATGAACAGACAGATCGACATCGAAATCTAACTTTTCATACTTACAGAGATACTATAAAAATATAACCTAATGCGACTACTAAATATCATTATATTAGGAGTAACTAACTAGTTTTAGACTTTAAGTACAATGTAACTTAGTACGATTATCTCCTTAACGTCAAATAATTAGCCGAAACTCTACAAAACGCGGACAGCTTAATAGCTTTGTGTAGGCCTAATAGCCAAGATAGGCGCAACAACTCTACTAATTGTTATGCACATTATGATAATAATACAGTACTAGTTATTTGGGCGATAGATTGCTCTATAGTTACAACCTGTTCTACAGTTTATTCTTGGACTTTGAAGGACAAGCTAAACAAATTTGTAAATTTGAATTTGTCTATACATAGTTAACCGACATAGCGCATTTAGTTTTTTCTTGTTGCCCATTGACTTACATAATTTGACCCTGGTCATAAAGGCAACTTACTGTATCGCACATTGTTTATGAGTATATTTTCTTCGTCTGCGGTTGCCCAAAACTACGTTAAGATATCGTAATTAGTAAGTAATCATTCAGGTTTACCTGACCGTAAAACTGGTCGTACGTGTTACTAATGATCAACAACATAATTGTGTTATATTTGAATCTGTAAATGTCTTTTATTTTTATTAACCATCCATACATACATGCGTGTATGTTATAAAATAAACACCGTAATTGGTGTAATTTAACGTTATTATTATATTTCTTTATTAGTAACTGCTAATGGAATCTCGCAATAAAAATGAAAAGAGTTTAATGTGCTGTTAATGATTTGAAGTTTTAATGAAAGAGTTCTTGCATGCAAACGTAATAAATTGTGGACATTTGCGTTGAGAGCGCAGTTAATTTGATTCACAAGATTCGATAGCTAAAAGTTTCAGGAAAAGTGTCGATTTGTTTCTAAAGTGCCACTTGACAATGGCATTTTATTGAAAAAATTGCACTTAATTGATTTGCATTTTCTTTTCCATGAAGATTTCATATCAACTGAATTTGACATCTTACTAATATTATAAACGCGAAAGTTTGTAAGTATAGATGGATGGTTGGATGTTTGTTACTCTTTCACGCAAAAACTACTGAACGGATATGGATGAAACTTTACAGTAATATAGCTTATACATCAGAATAACACATAGGCTACTATTTGCCGCGATAACCGACATATACGCGGGCGGAGCCGCGGATACTAGTCTATACTTATAATAAAAATGTAACAGGTCCAATTCTGTACATTAAAGATATTTTGAAATTTTTTATGGAGGGCTCTCTATAATCGATACTGAAGCCAAAACTGTAATTTTTTAAATTTTTGTCTGTCTGTCTGTATCTTGGCCGCGCATCACGCCGAAACTACGGACTCAAATACTACTACTACGGCTACTGAACGGATTCAAATGAAACTTGGCATGATTTGAGTTCATACTACGAGGTAGGACATAGGATACTTTTTATCCAGAAATTCAGCACGATTTCCTGGAGAGAGGGGATGAAAGTCAAAATATGTACTTAGTTGTAATTCAATAACGCATAGTCCGATTTCATTCAATATTTTTTTGCTAGCAAGAAAAAAATAAAAGATAACGTAAAATGTCTTTTTTTTTGTCTGTGACTGTACACTGCCTGTGGTAAGCTGAGACAGATAGGTAAATATGATGGTACGAAGTTCGCCGGGTCAGCTATATTAAATAAAGGTGTTCAAAAACCACATGTTAGTGTTTCGATTTTCCAATTATAACAATGCATATGCAGCATAAAGTAAGTAAGTAAAAGATATTTAAGAAGTTTTATTTGTAATGTCCGTGTTGAAACTGTTTTACAATGATAACTGCTTGTAATAGTAGAAGAAGATAGATTTTGTAGTTCCTATATTTATAATTATTTTAAAAGATATATTATTTTTTAAGAAATACCTACTACAAGACTAACAAATTGTAAACCGAGGATAGAAAGCGAATTCACGGAATTTTGAATTAGGAGAACGGGATCTAGCCACGAAGTTTATGACACCAAGTCATTTACGTCTATATTATTCGAGACTCGTTCTTCTTTTGTTTAATATAGTGCTATCTGTGCTATAAATATTACCTACAGTTAAACTTGCAATATGTCATCAATCACTAAAGGTCAAACTATCATAAAATTAAGATTATGCAACTCAAAGTACTTCGACTACTTTGAGATCTAGAGTCAAGGATGACAATCAAGCTTTACGATGTATTGTCTATAATATAAATAGATAAGTAAAATATTCTAAAACACTTTTGTTACTGGCATATTTACATTTATACTAAATTATGTCATGCTTCCATTGTTACAAGCAGTTCTTCAAGGATTTCTTCGTACGCTAAATGGGTGCTTTTATTAATGCTTTCTGTGTATACCTCTGAAAGTAACGTGACTGCTAAAGATAAATAGTTCTTATTACAACGGCCCTGACCTCTCTATCCGGCTTCATAACTCTGTCCATAAATATTTTTAGTTTTTTTCAAAATTCAATGAATATTAATGAGATGTGAATAGATTTGTACCAGTAGAACAATTAAGTTTGCCGAAAGTAGGTTGATTGGAGTTATTAAAATATTGTTTTCACTTCGAATTCGTCATCATCAACAGCCTTTATAATCCACAGCTGGATAACCCTCTTCTTTGCAGGAAGGTTTTGGCAAATTGAAAAGTGAAAATTTGAAAATATCATTGCATCCTCTTTGGTTTTTTTTAAAGACAACTCCCGCACTAGGAATAAATCCTGTGTCGCGGGGGACTTTACAAACATACATGAAACGGACACGAAGAACACCCAGACTCAGAACAACAATTTGTGGATCACACAAAGTGTTGTCCTACGTGGGATTTGAACCCACGACACTTGGCGAAGTAGGAAACGGCGTGGTGACCGTTAAACCACTAGGCCAAACGTGCAGTCAAATTCAACATTTGTGCTTAATAAACGAAGCATGAATTGAAAAGCTGATTGGTTGCCCCAGCCGATAGCCAATTGGGAGGTTTGGTAATCCATTTTGTGGTAGTGTAGAACATTACCGGCGGCTATGGAATATTATCGGAATTGGTTCAGAGTGCGGTCCACTGCTCGCGGTAATAGCCAACGGTCAGAAGCTGAGCGTAACTAACTATGGTATTATTTGATGTAAAATGTAGGGAATTTTGGAATGTAAACTATATGGTTCAGTGTCTCTACTACCAATGCTACCTTACGGTTATGAATTATTCCATTGGTTTTCCGTATTCTCATACTGTTTTTTTTTTGTGAGAATGTATACTGCCTCGTTGGTCTAGTGGTTAGCGTGAGCGACTGTGGATCAAGAGGTCTCGAGTTCGATTCACGGCTCGGCCTGCTGTTGGGTTTTTCTTACAAGAAATTCTTAATAGCAGCCCGGAGTGTAGAAGATGGCGGTGTTTCCCGCCCGTGCCTCGGAGAGCACGTTAAGCCGTCGGTCCCGGTTGTCCTGAACATCTTTAGCAATCGTTATTGGGAAGTCAGTGCTCTCAAATATACTGACCACTTGCCCTAGTTGTCAGTATATTTGAGGGCACTTCGTTCTCCCTCAGGGTTGCGGAGGTCCGATGCCAGTCGCTCCGTGTAAAATCTGATATTCAGGTAAAACCGGTTGAACTAGTAGCGAACCCTAAATCGTGGGAATAATAAAGGCTAGGAAGAAGAATGTATACCTACTATTTCTCGACTTTCTTAAACCTCTTTCATTTAAATGTGTAGTTTATACTCCAGTCCAGTACATACTCAATATTGTGTGCAAACTGTGTTTCGAATTTTGTGTTTTGTAACTTAATTACATTCGATTGCATGGATTACTTTGAATTTCATAATGGTAACCAACAATTACAAATATGCATGCCAAACGATTGGATAGAGATAATACTCTTAGTTATCGTGGGAGCAGTACTTATGTAAAACTTACTATAAAATGTCACTTATGTAAAATCTGATTCTGTATTTTATAAATTTTTTATGCCTTATTATCTAAATACTTTCATAACTTAATTCTGTAAATGTCATGTCACAAGTAAGTGCCGCAAATAATTTATTACATAACATACAATATTACGACTTTTACGACAGCAGATTTACGGTACGGAGGTACGTGCGATTTATTGCTCGCGTAAGTAATAATAAGAGTGATATTATATAATTTTATTCTTTTGCCTATGTAGTTAGTTCAATTAGTTTACGTCGATGTTACGCTAGTTCTTTGTCAAAAATATAGATACAAATAAATAAAATTGAAGTATCTGTTTGTATTTTCAAATTAACAACTCTTCACTAAGTGCAAATAAAGGATATAATGGTACTTACATCAAAAAATCTTTTTTTAAATGTTATTGTCTGTCTGTTTGTTCTAATCTCTGGAACGGCTGGACTGACTATGACAGACCTTTCACTGGCAGACTGATGATATAAGGCGCGGTGGTTGCTGTAAAGGCACAACAACAATCGCAGGTAACACAGCAGGACGCACCTAGTATTTAAATATAAAAGGTGCATATAACATAAAGGTATGACTATAGTTTTAGATAGGACACCCTCCGGTCACCCCGGGATGTACCTCAGCCATGGGGTATGGCAGGGGGACTCCAGAGCCGCTGATGCGTTCCTGGAGCTCCTCCCGACTGCCGAGTTAGGCCGCCGTGGGGTTTAGTGGTCGGTCTTCCGGGAGTCCCACACACACCCTTCGTCTCCCCACGTAGGGTATGGTGCAAAAAGCATTCCATGCGTAAAAAAAAAACAACCTTCTAATACAAAGTAAATAATCTTAAAGACAATTAGATTGTATTGACTAGATAAACGGTCAAGGAGATCCACTCACTAGCACCACATGATGAATGTAAAGGTATCGCTATAAATCAGACTACATGATAACGCCAAACTACCTTCTCTATAATATGAATCTAGTTTTCGGATATTAGTTTTGAAAATATTTGTAATAATTGTGAATGGTCTCTAACTTAACATTGTATACTTTTTGTAATATCCTTCATCATCAGCCTATCGCAGTCCACTGCTGGACATAGGCCTCTTCAATTGCACGCCATTTAGTTCGATCCTCGGCTACTCGCATCCAGCTTAAAATACATCGTAATATCCTTATGCATAGAGAATTACCATTTTTTCCATTATCTTCTATTTTTCTTTGGATTAGAAGCTATAAATAAGTTCTAGATAACATAAATTAAATTAAAAAGATTTTTAAAAACAAGCTTTTACCGGAATGACTCGAGACGATACAAACAAGTCCAAACTCGATGATGTTGCGACGTTTCTTCACAGAGCTCCTATGGCCACCTTCCAGCTCCAGCATCAGATCAGCTCCATGTCATTATAATATTGTATTGTCATGCTGTATACATATGCTTGCAAAATTTCAGCAAAATCGGTTGAAGATATCTGCTTCAAAATTGAGTTGCAAGATTCCACCCGAACATACAAGCATACAGACATTTTTTTTTTTTTTTTTTTTTTTTTTTTTTTTTTTTTTTTATGTTTGGCCCGCCATAATGACTCTACTCTGCCTGATGGAAAGCATAAGGAGAATCCAAAAGTGGTGGTCACCATGCTCACTGCGAATGCAGACAATGCAGCATGGCGACCCACACCATGGCGGCCTAGTGATGCTGCTGCATCTTTTAGTCTAGTCAACAAGTATGGAACTTGTTGACTAGACTAATTGGGCCTCCGGTCTCGCACTCACCAACGAAACACGACAGCACGAACGCTGTCATTTTACGTTGATTTTCTGTGCGAGGGTAGTACCGCCCCGGTCGAGCCGGCCCGTTCGTGCTGAAATCAGCGTGGCTCTACTACCTATTCTATCATACATTGTATGTTAATAAAAAGCTTGTAAAAAATAGAAATTGAGTAAACGATAGAAACCATCAAATTTAACTGAAATAGAAAAACATCTTCAATAGAATCAAAAGATAAAATGAGAAGATTTAGCGCAGACGTTGATTTATAGTTATGTCTGTTTATACTATAATAAGCGATCGTATCTACGGCCTATGTAAGCAAATAAATATCAAGTGTCTCTGTATGGTCCGTCGTCTACAATTTCTGCGTCACTTCCTAGAGAATGCCTAAGTAAGGTCAAAACGGCTAAGAATGATCCGCCTCTTAAGGTCAGCGGTTATGGCTTGCGATTCACTTGTATGTCATTCTATCTTTGCACTCTTCTGTTTCTAAGAAATATGCAATACTTAGGAATGGCTAACCTTTGAAGGAATATAATTATAGTATAATCATTTAAGACTTGAGATCCTTACGTCTATGTATGTTTAATTATATATTAACTAGCTGACCCGACGCACTTCGTACCGCTATATTTAGGTACACATCTGTCCCAGCTTCCCACAGGCAGTGTACAGTGGCGGACAAACTAAATATTGACTTTTCCGCTTATCTTTGAATTTTTCTTATATACAAACCTTGTCCTAACAATAACGAACACATAAAGAAAATAATTACATATTTAATTGGGTGCAGCCGATCGGAAGTTATGCGCATACATACATTTCGGCGATTCATTTTTATATATACTTGTAGAAAACTAGCTGACCCGTGCCCACTTCGTTGGGCGGTTTTTTTTTTTTCTCCGACATTGCAAATCCGGCTACCACGAAAAATTCTTTCCACTTTTCGGGTTATATATCCTATGTCACTCACCAATAATGTAATGTAGCCTTCTATTGGTAAAATAATTTTCAAAATCGGTTCAGTAGATCCAGAGATTACCCCCTACAACGTCACAAACGCACAAACTTTACCTCTTTATATAATAGTGTAGATTAATGTTTAACGCGCAACATGATTACCACGATATTTGATATACACGTCAGCTGAGGGGTTTGCAAAAGCTAGTGTAAGATATGAATGACTAAGGAATTGAATACTTATATTATGTAAACATTATGATGAAGTCATTGAGAATAGAGATATAATAGGCTCACGTAGTGAATCGGGGTTAGCTCTTTTCAATGTGATGTAATCTATTGAAGTATGAGTTAGACTTTTCCTCAGACCTGATTATTGGCTTCATAAAAGTTCATTCTAAAGATTTTCATTCAACTTATTTTGGTAAACAATAGCGCCATGCGTTTCAGTCGGACATCAAAACTGGAGCAAATTATGATTTGACGAATGCCACAACACGATTTTGAATAATTTAAAAATAATCAATGGAGAATAACTTTGTCGTCAAAGAATAGGTATATCCAAATGGATACTCAACTAACTTGCAAACATCAGACACTTCTTAGTAACTTTGGTTATTTGTCTATCTGTCTGTTACGCTTTCAAGGCTAAACTGCTGCACCGATTTTAACGAAATGTGATATGGAGATACTTTGATTCTTGAGATAGGATATTGGCATACTTTTTACCGCGATAACCGACTTACAGTCCCCAACCCGCACTTGACCAGCGTGGGGACGTATGGCCTTAACCCTCTCCTGAGAGGAGACCCGAGCCCAGCAGTGGGACGTTATGGGTTGTTGATGAACCGACTTACATGCAAGTGGAGCCACGGACAAAAGTTAGTACAATACAATATCATCATTTCGGCCAAGACTTCAACTACTGGACATAGCCCTCCTCCAAGGCTCTGCGTAACAACCGGCCCCATGTAATCTATTATATACTCGTATATCTATATATATAAATGAATCGCCGAAATGTATGTACCTACGCGCATAACTTCCGATCGGCTGCACCAAATTAAATAATTCTTTTTTTATGTGTTCGTTCTTGTTAGGATAAGCTTTGTGTACAATAAACATTAAAAGATAACGGGAAAAGTTTTTTTTTTCGCGACGGGAATCTGAGACAGATAAGTAAATATGGCGGTACGAAGTTCGACGGGTCAGCTAGATAAAAATACAAAGTATAACATAACCTTGTATCTAAGATGCCACTAGAGATCGTATTCCTTAACATTTCCTTACTGAAATTTCATCCAACGATAACTTGTTTCCTTGTTTCGTTTCTTTCCCGTTTGACGCGTCGTTTGTTCCCAAGGGTGTCGTATACTCGCTCAGGTGAAATGCAAGCAAGGCATCATCGTTTGGCTTCTGTGTTGTGAAACCTGCACAATGCACTACTCGTTTTTGTATACTGTTGCTATGTACTTGCTTTGTTGATTGTAGGTATTTGGATGTCAATTTCTTTTAACTTGAAAAAGCTCTAGACTGCAACTAATGTGAAGAAGTGGTGAAGTACTTATTTATGTTACATCTTATATATAAAATTCTCGTGTCACAATGTTAGTTACCATACTTCTCTGAAACGGCTGGACCGATTTTTATGAAATTTGGTGTGCATATCGGGTTGGTCTGAGAATCGACCAATATCTATTTTTTATACCCCACTTTTTTATGGCAAAACAACGTTTGCCGGATCAACTAGTAATATTATAATTTTAAACGAACAAAATATAAGTTCATAAATGGAACAAAATACATACATTTTTAGTTTATCTATGTAGGTGTTTACCTACACTGTTTCCAGTAAAACATGAAACATAATATAAGGATAGACTGTGTTAGGCTTGTCGCTCAAGAACTTTATGGTTCAGTCGATCATTAAAAATATGACTAGGTTGTATCTTTCTCCGGTCACCCAAAATGTATGAAAGGAAAGCAAGTTGATTGTTAGTTAAACAATCATGTTAAATGGTTTTCCGCTTCACAAAAAATACATACATAAAATGAAGCGAAACAAAATGGAATAAAAACAATATAATGCACTATAATATACTTCACTTGTCTTATAAATAAAGAAACAATTATACTATAAACATAATACTTATAATAATACGGAAACAAAATCAACAAAACGCGATAAGTTCTATTCTAAGGAACAGAGATTCTAGTGGAAATAAGTATTAAACAATAGCCTTTTTTTTATAAATAACTATATGCAGTCTAACTGTCAAGATTGATTTATAACTAGGCAGTGGTCAGGTAGGTCTAAGGCCAAATGAAGCACATATCCCATTTATATTCATACCATAGAAAACGAATGTTTAAAGGTACAGTAACTTTTAATTACTTGAATATTCAAAACAGTTGTGTAAACTAAACACTTGAAATTATAACAAATTATTTGTTATCTCTACCTTATAATTAAGTTGTCTCTCACAGAAAATTATTTTACACATGGAACCGGAATGTTATTCATACTGTGTATGTTATTGTATGCGCGTGCGCTGTTTGATAATATAACTAACTTTTTTTTTTTGCTTGCAGGTACGTATCAGACGGTATGGCGTCTTATCTTATAGATCTCAGGTAATGTGAAAATGTTTATTTTTTAGTTATAACTTAAAAACTCTTCTAATCTCAAGCGGCAATTCATTTAAAATTTTTATGATAGGGATTTTGCGGTTATAATAATTTAAGTTGAAAAACAGAAGTATGCAACTGCTTATTATTAATTTGTTTTTATTTCGAAATAAAACAGCCAACATGTTATTTTAGCGTAATTCTCATAAAACGTTGTACAAGATTTCCCGAGAATTACATCAAAAAAGTTTCCTATAGGACGATTTAGGTATTAGAAAGAATATATTAAAACTATTAAAAAAGTTAATTTGAGAGACACTGTGATATCGAAAATCATTTACTTCACTGACGCTGCATTTTAGTCGAGATAACGTTCACAGAGTAATCTATGATGCAATGTTTTTGCCATGACCGCAATAATTACCTGTCGTTTTCATATTCAAAAGTACGTTTTATTAAAGGGGCTTTACATAAGCTAAACGATAACATAAATAGGCATCAATGCGTTGGTTTACATAAATTACTAATCTCCCGCTTTGCTCCCGGTTCCAACAAATGTGAAACATAGCTTATATCGGTAATATCTAAGAGCGATTACATGCCATGGGTCCAGTGGTTGTTGGGATAATCCTACCACATTAATCGGGATATTTTCTCCTTAATATGTAAGAGATATGATACTTTTTTACGTCCTTTTTAACCGAATTCAGAAGAAGAAAATCGACTGGTGGTTTTCTTGCATCTATTTCATTTGCAACCAATTTCTGAAATTCTTTTTAACAAGCTTTTATTAGCTTGACCTCTATGTATGTATGTAACGGAATCTTTTAACTTCATTTTCACCTACTTCTAGGAGTCTGATTAAACTTGAAAATTTGCATAGGGGTCAAGGGCCGATGACAACACAACAATTTGAAAAAAAAACTAAAAAAAAAAACTTAAAAGAAATAGTTTTAAAAACTAAACAAACACGTTTTTTTTTAATATACAGAAAAAAAAGTAGGAAATAAATATATTCTACTTTTTAGTTTTCTTTTATTTTTAGTCTTTTTAGTTCGATTTTTTAGAAGAGAAATAGTTTTAAAAACTAAACAAACACGTTTTTTTAAATATACAGAACTAAAAAGTAGGAAATAAATATTTTCTACTTTTTAGTTTTCTTTCATTTTTAGTCTTTTTAGTTCGATTGCTATTTTTATTAGTTAGTTTTTTTTGGTTTAAAACTATAATTTATTATGATTAAATTTATTGTCCTTAAGGTGAAAAGATAAAAAGAATAGGTACGGCTTATTATAATTACAGTTTATACTGATTATAATCACGGACGGGTTCATGAGGATTAAGTCTCGATTTATACATTTCTTTGTCTTCCTAGCCTTTTCCCGCTTTAGGTAGGTAGACTTTGCTCAGTTTGCTCTCCATATTTTCCGGCGACAAGATATTCTATCCAGGGTTGTTATACATTTAGGCCCAATTTCACCACTTACTGATAAAGTCCCTGATGAAGTCATGTCGGTTTCATAAGTCTTGAATAGAGACATAGGTAGGTATATGTGTCAGATAAACATTTATTTAATAGCAACTGTTATATGATAAATTGTGTTATATGGCAGATAACGTATCTAGAATTCATCAGGAACTGGTGAAACTGGCCCTTAATATGCAGAAATCGGATATACCTACCTTCTTTTATGTCCTCATTAAGAGTAGGAGTCACGATAATAAAACTTATTTTTTAGTCTCGGCCACGACTTTATTTCACGTTTTATTTTCCGAGACGTCTGAAGTACAGCACTCGTGATCACGGAGAATCATTTATTTGAACAACCACTTCGCTTGTAGGAAATATTCTTTTTAAATGAGGATAGGATTTTTAATTAATGGCTTTGCAATCCGCTACATAGAATATGAGCGCTAGATTGTTTTTGAAATGAAAGCAGAATGTTTTTGATTGCAGCGACATTGTCGGTCTAATTGAAATATCTGGCCTATTGTTCGTGTAATAACATTTATTGCATTCTGAACTCGTTTTATTTAGCTAGTTTAAGTTGTTCGTTCACCGGGAATCTCTGATAATTTATCAGGAAAAAAATTATAAAGTTTATCTATTCAGAATCCCATTGACTTGACTTGACATACCTTTTTAACGAAAAGTATTGAACCGAACATTATTCTCTCAGATGCATGATATAGACAGTATAGGTACTTCAGAGGAAAACTTTCATTTACCAAACCTTGTTTTTTTTTTATGTACTCGGATAGTTCTGGTCTACGAAAAGTCACCGGTAGGAATTCTTTCAATTGAACTTTTGCCCACTTATATTGGTTGATTTGGAGGGAAGCTAGGTGTGAATAGTATTGAGTTACGCCTTACGGCCCGATTGCATCATGATGCAATCGGGCGGCCACACCTAAACGGATGGGGGAGTGTTTTCCCCCGGGATAGGGCCTGACATGGTGTGAAATAATATGGTCCTGGACCTCCCGAAGTAGGGCACTAGAAACCAGCCGTCGGGGTGGTTTTCACTGAAATCACCACATACGCCTGCCTCCAACATCCCCATAGAGTTCTGAATGGATTTCCACCTCGTCAAAAAAAAAAAAACTTTATGCATAGCTCGTCGGTAAAAAAACATCTGTTGACAAACACAAATATAAATTTAATTAGGTACTGTTTTGTCATCACCTATTTATTCATAGGTTTACAAATTAAATTCGTACAAGGAACTAAAAACCGGTTATTTTTATTTTTAACTTACCTTAGCACTGCAGGAAGTTCTTGATACACGACAAATAAAAGATAAAGAAACTTGAGTTAGAAAATAATTCTTCCTTTAATTGGATTGATCGTTCTTGAAGTTAAACCTATTTGAAGAGATAATCCAACTTAATTAAAAAGTTACCACACTGAACCAATTCATGATGATTTCATTTCAGCAATAGGTACCTATGACATTTAATTTATTCCTATTGTAGATAAAACATTTTCGAAGTGCCCAAGAGTTTATTTTAATAGATGTCTTTTTTTAATGGAATAGTTAGGCAAACGAGCAGTCGTATCGTCTTGCAACACCTAAGGCGTCACAAGTGCTTTGCCGGCCTTTGGAGGGATGGGAGGTGGAGATAGGGGGGGTTAAGCTAGTGCCTCCGGTATCCTCACTCACACGATGAAACACAGCGCGCAAAGTATTATCATAATAGTGTTGTTCAACTTCTATGTTAAAATGCGATTTTTTTTTTTTTTTAATTAATCATTGCTCGTTTTTTTTTTTGGAGTAGGCGGGCAAACGAGCGATTACCGCCGCCCATGGACACCTGCAACACCAGAAGCGTCACAAGTGCGTTGCCGGACTTTTGGGGATGGGGGGAGGTAGGGGTAGGGGGATTAGGGTATGGGCCTCCGGTATCCTCACTCATTCGGTGAAACACAGTGCCAACACTATTTCACACCGGTTTTCTGTGAGGCCGTGGTATCACTCCAGTCGAGCCGGCCCATTCATGCCGAAGCGTGGCTCTCCCACGGTCTAAAGTCAGTTTAAAAACCACGTACTGTCTTTAAACCTCGTGAAGTGATGACCAACATTCCATACATACCAGAAGGAACGATTTCTCTCCTTAAAAACGTTATGCAATTAACGGAACCCATAGTTGAAGTGAATTAACATAGAAACATAATTTAGTCACTCCATAATGGAGATCCACTCATGTACGTGTTGTTAATTGTTGACGAACCAGTTCCTTGACCGAAACGTGTTTTGTTATGTCACTAGCAGAGTGTATACCGTCACTGAATAACTTTGACGTGCACTTGTCATTGTTGAAAACAGCCCAGAAATGTATACTGGAATTTATAAATACCAAAAATATATTTTCTTAAGTTAGGTTTGTATTTATTTCAATATTATGCTTTCCAAGAAATCGGATGGTCATATGTCAGATGCGTGCCCTACGCATCTGACATATGACCATCCGATCCCAAACTACGTAGAAACCAATCTGCGAGTTACCAGTCTACTGTTAAACATACCATACATTCGACAAGAAAAACTTAAAAAATCTTTTATTACAAGTAGATTGTTTTAAAAATAACCCGACTGCGTCAATATCTGCCATCTTTATAAAAAAATATTTTGTTTTTTTTTATTTTGATGTACCCAGTGTCACTCTCACGACTAAGACACCACACAGATAAAAATACAAGCCGTTTAGTTTCTAGTTCATACATACATACACTCGTTTTTTTTTTGAGCTTTTCCGTTGTCAGGTTAAAAAGGAGTTTTAATTTCTAAAAGAAAATTAAATTGTAATACACATCCACTCTATACTGTGTTTGAATGTATGGAAATATGGGTATTACCCATTTCTGCAACTTGTTTTCTTTATTAAAAGTAAAGAATGTCTTCCATTAATTTCTACACTGCTTTAGATCTTTTTATATTTTTACCCGTTCAATATGGAAATACACAGGTCTTGATCTCTACAGAATAAATTTTAATCATCTTATTATGGTATCACGTCTCTACAATCTTGTAGTCAAACAATTTACCATGTTTTTATAAGTGTAAACAAATATAATATCCGAAAGAGGACACTCATAGCTGTAAGGGTTACTACTTACAGGATAATAAATTCCTAACCTGCCACCTTATACAAACAAACTCGCACTTGATAAACATTTTTATATTGATAAACAAACATCGAAAACCATAAACCAAACACTTTATAGAATCTATAGTGTTGTTGTTATTAATGCGTGTAATAATTTCCACGCGGCCGTGCTCATCCGCCGTAGCGGTCAGTGAATTTTATCTCGTAACATCCGCCATGTCCTGCGTTTGAATGTGTTGGAATAGGTGTGTGTGTTTGTGTGTGCTCATGTATGCATACGTATCTGTGTGTGCGTAAATTTCCGTACCCCGATGCTGCGCTTTCCATGTGAATTTATGCGTTTAACGTGTTTGTTATCAGTTGCGTTGGGGGTTTTGTCATGTTTGCACAACGTCGATGCGAATAGGATATCCTTTGAAAGTTAAAATTCAGTAGCTCTTGGTCAGTACCTCATTCGCAAAAAAGTATTTCCATCCTTTTGGAACAGTACTTTTATTCTGCCTACCTGTGAAGTCTAAATGCTTTTCCCTAAAAGTGCGTCTATAAAATATTGTGATGATCGGATGAGCGACATGTCATCATCGAATAAAATGCGAACAAACAAAGATACAATTTTAAAATCCTGATAGGCAGTCATTGAGTCATTTAATTAGTTATAAATTATAATGTATTACCGTGTATTACCGCTGTATATCCGCTCTCAATGGTCTTACCCGCGTTTAGCTTTACTTTATCGCTCCTAAAATTCAAGAAATTGGTTTAAACAACCAAGAAAGCAGAGACCAGTCTTTTTAAATTCTATACATATTATTATATTGCACTTTATTGATCTTCATTAAAATATTTGTATTAACTACGAACACATACTCCACTAAATCCTACTAAGTACTCCATAAATTCCAGCTTACCTAGGAGTAGGTACCTACTGAATGCAAACTTGCGGCGTAGTGCCATGTCGGTGCATCCGGGCGTATGCTTCCGCCCGACATGCGACACCCGGGAAATCAACTTATACACATGATAGCTTAATGCCATTACTGCCACTACCTAAAACATGCGGGGATATCGATAACGCTATCCTGCATAATTAAGCGGTGAAGAGGAAGATTCTAGGTAGTCAGGAGTTAACGAGGAAAACACACTAACTGTGCTAGCAATTTTGCCCGCTCTTAGCTTTACCTATTACTGAAGTAACTTACAAAATATAGCCTATGCTACTTCTAAATAAAGTTCTTTTTTCTATAATAAAGCTTTCGCATCATAAATCTAATACTCATGAAACAATATTTTAATAATGATGTACTTATTTTTAAGTTCGTTGTATTAATATGTGATATACGAGTATATGATTACTCTATTCGTAATCAATCAACATGTGGAAGAATTTGAGGAATCTTTTGTGAAATTTAAAATTAATTTTAAAGCTTTCAAATAACTTAGAGTTCGAAATGAATTCAAATAAAATTCACGGCCTTAAATGTGAAATTTCCAAGTTTCCAATTCTGTATCTGTTTAATCCAGTAACCTAAAACTCAGTAGTTCAAGTAGAAAAGGACAATTTACGAGTCTTCGAAGCAAATGTTGTCGTCACCTAAACCTACCGTTTTCTGAAGTAGTCGAGCTACCTAACACGAAGTTTCTACAATCTACCAGTAGCGTCATCAAGCTGAGCTAGTTCGAGCAAAAAAAAAAACAAAATATTTGTATCAAAAATGTAGGTTAATAGGAAATAAAAGTCCGATGACTTTTAAACCTTAGGCGCCTCATGTTTATTAAAAAAATATTTACCTGTATTAATTTGAATAACTTGGTGAAATCCTTTTAAATGCAAATACTTATTTTTAATTCATATGCGTAAAATGGAGGTTTTTACTTACACAATTTGTACAATAAATAAAAATGAATATTTAAATTCTTAAACAGCAGCAACTGTTCATAAACTGAAAATTCTGAGGTCTACAAACTCGAATACTGTTCATTTTATATCTTTTTAAAACTTTCGCAGACATCCTTATTTTAGTAATTACTCTTATGAGCCCCTAATAACCCGTCTTTTATAAGGAGACCTTTTTTTCAGTTACTGTAGACTCATACAAACAGGAAGTTTTTAATCTTGAATTTTTACGTGAAGATGCGACGACTGTCTTAATCATACGCGCCATGAAATATTCAGGCGGGCTGTGAGCATCCCACATAAAAGACTTTGGAATGCACTCTCCTGAGCTTTATAAGACGACAGCAGAATGGCGAGGGAAAGCTTAACCTGAAAGAGGGTCTTGTGGATAGCAGCGATCTTATTAAAATCGTACGTAGGTAGTTTCATTTCTGACTATACAATGTAAATTCTTACAACTGTTTATATTCGAGTTAATTTTATGGATTTTGTTAAGAATGAAAGACATTAAAAGTGCGTGATGAAATAATTAAGAGAGGAGATTGATCCAATTAAGAGTGGGTACTTGAGGTTCATTAGTATATGTTCACACATATTATTATATTTCTATATATTGTTTACACAAACACCTTAGAGTAATATGTTTCAAACTTTCAACTAATTAATTATAGAGAGAAATAAAACTATTTCAACCAAATATGAACGCCTGCCAAAAAGTTAATAGCAACAAAACTCGTTTCCTCATTAAATGAATTAACTGACAGGCGTATCATTACTCTCCGTTAGTACAAACGTCCAACAAGCCTACGCTTAATTTACTTTAACGAGTTGTAACATAAGCGGATCCGCATATTGTGAAGTGCGTGCAAGCTTATGAGATGATTATCACAATGCTTTGTGTCCGACCATTGTTCTAAATTTTGTACTCATGTATTGTTTACCTACTAACTTGTTATGTGGTTATTAGATGATGTACAACATGTTCAGTAAGTTAATATTGGAAACAAATAGTTTCATACTTTATACGTAACTCGTTTTTTATGTTCAGGGAAGCTGTCAAAAAGTTAAATGATAATTAGGTAATACTTTGAAAAAGACACGGCTTTTCTATAGAACTTTTCAAACAACATTTTTCTCGTATTACTTGAATACTCACAAGGTAAGATACTTCTTAGACCCTCCCTCTCGGCTAAAGCTGACGAATAAATGTAATATTGTAATCAGAGTTATAGCAGTCAATGTCACGTCTTAACGACGACATATTTTCTGAAGAAAAGCGAACAGTAAGAATAGAATAAAAATCGGTTGTCTTGGACTTACAATTTTAATAAAAGCAGTGGTCTAATAGTTAAGACAAACTAGTCTTAAGTTCTTTAGTTACTAGATCTGTATGCTTATTAAAGTTTTATAAATATAGAGCGAAACAAGCAAGCAAACAATGGAAAATAAATTAAATTAAAAAGCTTTTTAAACACAAGCTTTTACTCGAATGCCTCGGGACGAATCAAACAAGTCCAAACTCGATGATGTTGCGACGTTTCTTTACAGAGTTCCTATGGCCACTTTCCAGCTCCAGTATCAGATCAGCTCCATGTCATTATAATATTGTATTGTCACGCTGTATACATATGCTTGCAAAATTTCAGCAAAATCGGTTGAAGATATCTGCTTCAAAATTGAGTTGCAAGATTCCACCCGAACATACAAGCATAATACATACATACATTGCATGTTAATAAAAAGCTTGTAAAATACATCAATACAGGTAATATTTACAATATAGCTATATACATCTTGGTATGGTTTACAATATAAAATAAAGCTGAGAATCTTTCCCAGGTCTTAATAAACTAGTTATAGGAGAAATTGTCTATAGCAAGTTAGGCAAAAATATCAGGATATTTGTTTAAAGTTTTCATTCGTTATGTAATTTTTCAAAATATCAAAAAAACTACTTGACTGATGAATCTTTCTCTGAAAAGTTTTCTCATTCGCTATGCTTTCTCCTCGCCAGCTTGAATGCACTCTCTAAGATTTTTACCCTCCCAGTCTAGACGACATTGGAATGAGGGGTTTACGTTCAGCTGACTCAGCGTTTCCATTACGTCTTATTATTTTGTGGAATAAAACGTGTTGTTTCGTCGCTTTTACCACTTTTGTTCCGCTATTATTTTTACGTGGCGTTTTTTTGTATGCGGATATAATTGTATCCGGATTTTGTTACTTGAATTCTATTGTACACAAGGAAAAGGTTAGGTTGTTACATTTTTTATAAGAGAATAACAATAAAAAAAAATTGGCAGTCATAAGGACTGCCGATAGAAGTGAAAACTTATAACTTAGAATGTTATTTGTAAAATTAATGTGTAAAATTAGAAATTTCCAAATGTTTAAATTCAAGTTATCAACATCAAACATTAGCATTTCGGTGACCTGACCCGTACGATTTTCCCCTACCAAAAAGTGCTCAACGCTGCTAAAGAAGTATAAACTTCAAAAATAATTATTTGATTATACACACATATACACATACCTTAGATTGTAAACACACACACGTGTTACATACGAGACCACAAAGGCCTATTGTTAGATCACGCACTCGTCCAATATGCCAACGCTGCAGTCTCCATGACACAAGGTGCCGACGCAGGAATTACGATAACACACCACAAAGACCTGTTATGAGATCAACGGTGCCACGAAGGCGATGACAGCATTACGAACATGGACAACAAAGGCCTGTTATAAGATCAACACCGCGTCACTAGCACAAGGCGCCGACACAGCATTGTTATAGTATATATATTTAAGATTTGTCATTCTACGCACACTTACTTTTAAGCCAACATCGCGTTAGCAACTTAGACTAATTAGTTATAGTTTAAATGTAATTTTTATAATCTTTTATTAAATTAACTTCAAGTTCTATTTCGTTTCTCTAAAACTCCTTCGGCTGTGGCAAATACGTAATTGGCGCAGTCGGTAGGATACTCGCGGGTCGTTTCGCGAGCTATAAAGATCTCTAATATCGAAATCCGCGTTCGCGAGCAGCCCGAGCGGCCTTCAAGCCACTGTACGAGTATCCAGAATCTACGAGAGCTGCAGCCACTGGGAAGAGTATCCGAACATTGATACGCGGCGAAACGGAATGAAAGGGTGAGTGCACAGAATCGTTCTTGTGTTGCTATTCCTTTACCTTGAAGTTTTTATTTCCCAAAATTTTCCACCCATAGTAACTCCCGTATTAGAGAGTCTGCATCGAGCCAGATTCGTCGACGAGTATAACTAGATAGTGGTAGGAATTTGGATTTAAAAGATTATAATTATAGTTTAGAATTACTTAAATCAATAATTTTTTATTCTTCAAAATTTTCCACCCTAGTAACTCCCGTATTAGAGAGTCTGCATCGAGCCAGACTCGTCGGCGAGTACAACTAGATAGTGGTAGGAATTTGAATTTAGAAGACTATAGTTTAGAATTAAATCAATTACCTAGAATTAAGATAATGACGGAGCGCAACCCGGACATAATTTTTAAGGCTTTACGCCCTGTACCGGAGTTCGACGGGAACCCACATATACTTACCCGATTTATTAAGTTATGTGACCAAATAGTATATACCTACCTTAGTACGGAACCCTGCGATCAGTTATCGAACCTTTGCTTGATTAATGGAATTTTAAATAAAATCACAGGCCCCGCCGCTAGTATTATAAATTCAAATGGCATATCTGATAATTGGCTAGACGTTCGGAATGCATTAATCAATAATTTTGCAGACCAAAGGGATGAAACTGCCCTTTATAATGACCTCTCTTTAGCCAACCAGGGACAAAGATCACCACAGGAATTTTATGACCACTGTCAGACACTATTTAGTACAATTATGACATATATTAGCCTTCACGAGACAATATCCACTACTATTGAAGCCAAGCGCACTTTATACAGAAAACTAACCATGCAAGCGTTTGTAAGGGGTTTACAGGAACCTCTAGGTTCACGCATTAGGTGTATGAGACCTGACACAATTGAGAAAGCTTTAGAATATGTTCAGGAGGAAATGAATATATTGTATTTGCAGCAGCGCAATGACATAGCTAGTAAATTACAGCTGACCCCTAAGGTCACCCACTCTACTCCTGTACATACCCCGAAACTTTCAAATAACTATAGCCATAGCCCAACCGCATCATATTGGCCTTCACACGTAGCAAATAGGCCGCCACCTCAGCCGATGCAACCTTTTAGGTTTGCACAAGGGTTCAGGATGAATCCTATGCAGCATCACCCCTCACCACAGGTACGTATGCCCACACACACACAACACATGTTTAGTGCTAGGCCTCTAAATTATAATCTTCGAAGTAATACGTTTAGGATGCCACCTAGAACTCAACCCAGTCAGCCACCTGGCCCCGGACCGATGAGTGGTATAGAACACTTTAATACCAGACCGATGCCACCTCCAGGAGGAATCCGCGGACATGACTGGCGTACCCAGGGCAATCCACCACCTAATAATTACTTTAAATCTCGTGAGATAAACTTTAATGAGTGTTACTATGATAGCTATTATTACGACCACAACTATAACCCTGACTATGACTACTTTTCACATACCAATGACTATACCCCCTATGATGACTATGACACGAATCAAACACAGTATCAAGGCCATGATCTTCCTTTAGAGTACTCTTATAACAATTCAAACGATAACCTTAAGAGTGCCAATTCAAATTCGGACGGATCAGAAATTAGAAAAGCTAAGATAGAAATAAACTTACAAGCACAGAGACAGTTACCATTTATTCAGATATCAAATCCTCCTTTAAAATTACTTATCGATACCGGTGCTAACCAATCATTCTTAAGCCCGGAAGCCGTTCAAAACTATTACCCTGATATTCCTTTAAATTACGATCCATTTGAAGTGACTAATGTACATGCTACTACGAGAAACAACTACTCTATAACACTACCGTGCTTTAACGAATTTAATGACCCGGATAATATACGTTTCTTTGTCTATAAGTTCCACGATTATTTCGATGGTCTTATAGGACTCGACTTAATGACCAAATGGGAAGCTAAAATAGACCTTAAAGACAAGACCTTGACTACACGACATACGGTAAACCCTATTAAAATGTACAACTCCCAAAATGTGAATTTATACGAGGATATTATCCCTGCAAAGAGTTATAAGGTAGTTACGTTACCGATAAGTGCCCCGGATGGCGATGTAATTATTCCAGAACAATTAATTTGTAACTGCACCATAGTTGAATGTGTAACTACTGTAAAAGATAACCGCGCTCTTTTAGAAATTATTAACCCTAGTGATAACGATGTCATATTTGCACTTCAAAACTCGATTAAAGCAGACGTTTTTAACTTAGAATATTCACCCAAAGTTTCTACACGCGTTCAGGACATAATCTCGCGATTACGAACAGACCATTTGAACGAAGAAGAGAAAGCTAATTTAACGTCCTTGTGCTCTCAATATTCAGATATTTTTTATATAGAAAACGAGACTCTAACCTTTACTAATAAAATAAAACACCGAATTAATACTACCGATGAAGTCCCGGTCTATACAAAGAGCTATAGATATCCTTTTATTCACCGTCAGGAAGTTAAGGATCAGATAGAGAAGATGCTTTCACAAGGCATTATAAGACCCTCAGAGTCTGCATGGAGCTCACCTATTTGGGTGGTACCCAAAAAGGCAGACGCGTCAGGTAAACAAAAATGGCGCCTAGTAGTAGACTTTCGGAAACTAAACGAAAAGACTGTAGATGACAAGTACCCTATACCAAACATATATGATGTACTAGACAAACTGGGGAAGTGTCAATACTTCACCACCCTTGATTTGGCCAGTGGATTTTACCAGGTAGAGATGGACCCCAGGGATATACAAAAGACAGCGTTCAATGTAGAACACGGGCACTTCGAATTCCTTCGAATGCCAATGGGTCTGAAGAATTCTCCCTCCACGTTCCAACGTGTGATGGATAACATGCTCCAAGGGCTTCAGAACCAGATCTGCCTAGTATACCTTGATGACATCATCGTTTATAGTACCAGCCTCCAAGAACACATACTGAACCTCCGGAAAGTATTTCAAAGACTTAGAGAGTCCAATTTTAAGGTCCAAATGGACAAATCAGAGTTCTTAAGATCAGAAACAGCATATTTAGGACACATTATAACGAGAGAAGGTGTCAAACCTAACCCTGAAAAAGTATCAGCCATCCAAAAGTACCCATTACCTAAAACCACTAAGGAAATAAAACAATTTCTAGGTCTGATAGGATACTATAGAAAATTTATTCCAGACTTCGCGAAAATCATTAAACCAATGACACAATGCCTGAAGAAGGGTAGAAAAATAACTATGGATAACGATTACCTAGACTGCTTCGAGAAATGCAAAAAACTATTGACTAATGACCCTATACTCCAATACCCCGACTTTAACAAAGACTTCATATTAACGACCGACGCCTCGAATTTTGCAATAGGAGCTATTTTATCGCAAGGACAGATAGGAGTTGATAAGCCAATATCTTATGCCTCTCGTACTCTTAACGACAGTGAGATCAACTACAGCACCATCGAGAAGGAGCTGCTAGCAATAGTATGGGCCACCAAATACTTCCGACCTTATCTATTTGGGCGTAAATTTAAAATTCTAACCGACCACAAGCCACTTCAGTGGATGATGAGTCTAAAGGAGCCCAATTCTCGTTTAACAAGATGGCGATTAAAACTCAGCGAGTATGATTTCACCGTTATATACAAAAAAGGGAAAACTAACACTAACGCAGACGCCTTATCTAGAATTGAAATTCATAACGAGGAAACCAGTTCGATCATTGCAAATCCCACCGAGAAGACTCCCACTATAGATAATTCAGCTACTAGTACAGCCCACACAAGCCAGGAAAATCCAATTTTAGAAGTACCTATTACAGACGAGCCCCTTAACAAATTTCACCGACAGTTAGTTATCACTATCGTAAAATACCTTACACGACGACCTGTAGTTACAAAACCATTTGAGACACACACTAAAGTGACAGTACAAGTGACTGAGGACAATCTTGAATCCGACTTAATTAATGCCATAAAAGAATATGTAAAACCCAAAGTTAAGACCGCCATGTTAATCGTCCCGCCTTTAGCTATGTACACTATTGTACCGATAATTCAGAATAAACTCAGGAGTTCTTCATTAGATCTCGTATTAGCTAAAATAGAACTAGAAAATGTGAAAGACTATTTAAAACAGCAAGAAATAATTAGGCATTACCACGAGGGAAAAACTAACCACAGAGGGATAAATGAATGCTATCTCTCTTTATACAGAAAATATTACTGGCCTAATATGAGGGAACATATAGCTAAACATATAAATGAATGTACCATTTGTGGCCAAGGAAAATATGACCGAAACCCGATTAAGCAGCAATTTAACATAGTTCCGCCAGCTACGAAACCCTTAGAAATTATCCACGCAGACTTATTCACCGTACAATCGGAAAAATACATTACCTTTATAGATGTTTTCTCTAAATATGGTCAAGCCTACCACCTAAAGGATGGCACCGCAATAAGCATATTACAAGCCCTCCTCCTATTCTGCACTCATCACGGGCTTCCTTTAACGATAGTTACAGATAACGGGACTGAATTCACTAACCAACTCTTTGCCGAGTTCTTAAGACTTCACAAAATAACTCACCATAAGACATTACCTCATACCCCCAATGACAACGGTAACATTGAACGTTTCCATTCGACGCTTTTAGAACACCTCCGTATTTTTAAATTGCAGAATAAAGACGAACCAATAACATATCTTGTACCCTACGCCATAATTGCTTACAACAGCTCTATTCATAGTTTTACAAAATGCAGACCCTATGACATATTAAAAGGCCATTTTGACCCCAGGGACCCTATTGACATTGACATAAACGAAAAATTACTCCAACAATATGTAGTGACTCATAGAGCACAGATGAAGACTGTATATGACATAATAAACGAGACTTCGTTAGCCAATAGAACTGCTCTTATAGAATCCCGTAATAAGTCTAGAGAACCTGAAATTGACTACCAGCCTGAACAACAAGTTTTTATAAAAAATCCTCTTGCTGAAAGACAAAAGCTTGCTCCCCGTTATACACAGGACAAAGTCTTAGCCAATCTCCCCATTCACATCTATACCTCGAAAAAACGTAGCCCCGTAGCAAAATCCCGTCTGAAACGAAAACCCAAGAGTAACCAATTGTAACAGGATACTACTACTGACCTTGATGCTGGAACCACTTCTAATACGACCTTAAGAGATAAGACTTGACAATTTAGATTTATTACCATTTAGGCTAGGATAAGCTATAGTAACGACACATTATTATACATTTTTACAATACATCGTACGTACGTACGTAAGTACTATCTAATTCTACACTTAGATTCGAAGTACAGGACTATAAGAATAGACTCACTAACGAAACCTACTTATTATACGAAATACATTTAGAACACCTAGTAAAAAAACCAATATCCTTAATCATCTATACACCTTAGAGCCTGGCAGGACAAAAAGAGGTCTACTTGATGGATTAGTCTATAATTAAAAGCATTACCGGCAATCTGGATTATCAGGATGCTTTTAAATACACTCAAGCTTTAGTTACCTTGGAAACAAAAAAAAATACTGTAGAGTTTAATTATCGCGCTTATTTAAACAAACTTATAGCTAGTTTAACTTATCGAAAACGAAAGTAATATTAATTATATCCTTCAGTTAATCTTAAATGAAAATGCTTACAGAGCCAATAACATTATTAATTATGGAAAATATAACTTGTTAGAATCAAAAATATTCTAGCCTTTACTAAAACCTGGACAAAATAAACTTAGATCTTAGTTAGTACTTAGGAATACTATGATATTATAAGGTCAGGATCGTATTTTGTAGTTTAACATATAAATTATAGTTTTCAAACTCCCCGTAGTCTTTCCAAATATCTATGATTTCTGTAAACTATCCCTCGCACAAAATAAATTTCACCAATTCCTTATTCCTTCTCATCCTTATATAGCAACTGATAGAAATGAATTTGTGTACATAGAGGCAGAATGCCCGAAGTATAGTAAGCACATATGTCTGTGAGAAAAACGTAGCCCAGCAGATCCGGACAGAACCTGATTGCACTCAAGTACTGCAGAACTCACCATCATTAACGACAACAACGAAATAAAAAGTCAACCTTTGAAGTAAACCTTTAAGATCTTCACAGCATCTAGAATAAAGTATCCCAGGAAACACCGATAGAAAACGACAACGTCCAGTCAACAAACCTGTACCATACGACCATTCCATTCTATGTATTGGTATCAGTTACAACTGCAATTATCACCTACGCAGTAGGCCGTAACTACAAGATCTAGCACCTAAAACTAAATAGTTCAAAAGAGAACCGAACACTCCAGATACACACTATGGAAGATCCAGCCAACCCTAAACCAGAAGAATTTTCAGCAACATTTTCCATTAACATGACAAAATAGTTGCTGAACTGAGGGTGGAGGTGTTACATACGAGACCACAAAGGCCTATTGTTAGATCACGCACTCGTCCAATATGCCAACGCTGCAGTCTCCATGACACAAGGTGCCGACGCAGGAATTACGATAACATACCACAAAGACCTGTTATGAGATCAACGGTGCCACGAAGGCGATGACAGCATTACGAACATGGACAACAAAGGCCTGTTATAAGATCAACACCGCGTCACTAGCACAAGGCGCCGACACAGCATTGTTATAGTATATATATTTAAGATTTGTCATTCTACGCACACTTACTTTTAAGCCAACATCGCGTTAGCAACTTAGACTAATTAGTTATAGTTTAAATGTAATTTTTATAATCTTTTATTAAATTAACTTCAAGTTCTATTTCGTTTCTCTAAAACTCCTTCGGCTGTGGCAAATACGTAATTCACGTAATAACACAAATGAAAGGGACACAAAGAACACTCAGATTCAGAACAACAACATAACAAAGTTTTGTAGTGCGACAATAACTTCAAATATCAGGCAAATAAGGCTAAAGGATATACATGTAGATAGATTACCTCCCTATTCCTCTTTCATTACTGATACATAAAAGACGTAGCTAATTAGCACGTGTACGAATGCAAAGAACTCTAGAAAGGGATAAAACAGCTTTCTAAGTTATTGGCCTGGGGAGAGAGGAAGCCTCGACGTGCACATTTGTGCGAAGTCTGTAATTACACCCATATACCAGGGAACATGTTTGATGGATGACAGGTAATAAAGATAATATGTCTGTCCAGGGAAATACTACTGTAGCGACGGTTTGAAACACAGTTTTGGAATGTAAAAATGATTTATTTTATGACCGTCAGCCTGCGACCACGGCCAGTGCAACCTGGTCAAAACGTCAGGCAAAACAGAGGTATGTAATACCTTGAAATAAGTGATCGCGTTAATTCCCGTAAAAATAATAATTATGATATCATGGAACGCGAAAGTTTAAAAGTTAGTATGTTTATTCTGGCTTGTTGGTTTAGCGGTTAGTAATTCTGACTGCTGACTAGATGTGGTAGTTTCGATTCCCACCTAAGACAAATAATTGTGTGTGTGTGTGCGTGTCTGGTGATCACGATGATTTTGCTTTGTGTCTGGATCTAGTTTATCTGTAACTTTAAAAATACATAAATATTTTACCAATAGTCTGTTTACCATAGCACAGGCTTCATCTTAATTTGTGGTCAGACACCCGCGTCTAAGATATTCGAAATTAATATTATTTATCTTGCACAGTTAGTGTTCATTGTGGTATAACAATCCTGCGACAACACAAATGGAGCGGTTGCATACTGTTTCCTGCGTCCGATTAAAACTACTTTTCCACATTCGAGCTACAACGCTTTGCAAACTAAAATTTTCACACAAATTATAAACGCGAAAGTTTGTAAGTATGGATGGATGGATGTTTGTTACTCTTTCACGCAAAACTACCGAACGGATTTGGATGAAACTTTACAGTAATATAGCTTATACATCAGAATAACACATAGGCTACTATTTACCGCGATTACCGACATATACGCGGGCGGAGCCGCGGGCAACCACTAGTAGTATATAATTTATTAATATAATTAAATAGTTAAATTAAAAGTTCAATAACTTTAGTAGTTTTTTCAAAAGTATAGATAAATATACTCCAATAAATGGTCGTATAGTAGAAAAAAACCTCCTTCTTCAATAGAAGCCTATCTTTAATAGTGGACCATTCAAGACTATTGATGTCGATGTTTATGAGGATAGATAAATATCTTGCCTTGTTACGGCTATGGTATATGGTAAAGTGTTAAAAATTTTACGTAACATGTAACTCTTATTGAAATATACGAATATTTGCTCTTACTTTAAGCGATATCTTGCCCAACCCTATTCCGAGACGAAACCCAAAACTTAGATCAACGGTCGAGACCCATCCTGTTGACATGAGAATACTGGATTCTATGTCAGTATAGGTACCAGGAGCTCACACCATGAAAGCGAGAGATAGGAAGGCTTTGTGTAGCCCCTTCATCTGAGCGCTTTTGTACAGGAAATGTCAGCACGCCCGACGCCTTACGACGTCGACTGTTGTCATTTTGAATTTCCTTTCGTGTATATGTATGTAGATGTACGTCTATGTAAGTTTAATGTATGTTTTATTAGTTCGTCCCTTATGTTTAACATTAGGTATTCTTTCTATGTTCACCGATATGTCAGCTCAAAATCGATTTAAAAGCTTGAATTATACTAGATTTGGACCACAAAGTTGTCTCATGTTGTACATGGTATAATTACAGCAAAATAAAGTTTCCCGTTAGATCAATCTGAGTTGACTTTGAAAAGTATTTCGATAATTGTATCAATGAAAAAAGGTGCGGGGAGAAACATATCCACCAATACATAAAGACATCTTCAGGCAAGGTCTTCTATCATTGTTCCGCATTGTTCGAACCACAGAATAAAAAATGCGCGCGAAATCGTTACAGAACTTATAGAATGTTTCTATATTTATTAATTATCACATGAGCGTTACTAATTCTAGGCCTACATGGTTACCCCACTCACATTTAAATTGACGCTGATTGACACCTGTTCTTCAATGTACCTGTGTGGTTTTAATTGGAGGAGAAATCTACTATTATAAGGCATTCATTTAATTAATTAAATGTTATAACTTTTGCAATTAGTTTGCTAAATGTTTGAATACTTAATTGGATTCAATTAACAGATGTTAACATTTTTTATTGGAAGTGGTTAATTACACGGTTCAAACTTGCAATATAGTACTACATATACTAATATCTATATCTATATATACTTATAATAAAAATGTAACAGGTCCAATTCTGTACATTAAAGATATTTAGAAATTTTTTTTTGGAGGGCTCTCTATAATCCATACTAAAGCCAAAACTGTAATTTTTTTCATTTTTGTCTGTCTCTCCGTCTGTCTGTCTGTATCTTGGCCGCACATCACGCCGAAACTACTGAATGGATTCAAATGAAACTTGGCATGATTTGAGTTCATACTACGAGGTAGGACATAGGTAAATTTTTATCCCGAAATTCAGCACGGTTTCCTGGACAGAGGGGATGAAAGTCAAAATATGAACTTAGTTGTAATTCAATAACACATAGTCCGATTTTATTCATTCTTTTTTTTTGCTAGAAAGAAAAAAAAAGATAACGGTAAAAGTATTTTTTTTTGTCCGCGACTGTACACTGCCTGTGGGAAGCTGAGACAGATATGTAAATATGGCGGTACGAATTTCGCCGGGTCAGCTAGTTAACTAATATATATTATATCCCCTAGTGCTACGCGGCAATGACCCTTGTTAATAGTTTTGCAAAAACCCTGTTGGTTGTCGTTAATAACCTGGGGTACAATACTTGACTACTATCGGTTGTTTCCAAACCATGAAACACGTCTAATATTTTACTTGCATGGCTGTTTTTATTAGTGCATAGTAGAAAATAAGATATGCTTACATTTCTTTTACCAAAAGTTCGAGACATATAGATGTGTACCGAATAGGCACGAGTACATAGTTATTGTTAGATGAAAACACCCTTTTAATGGTCATTTTATTATTTTCAATTAAATATCTTATATATAAAATTCTCGTGTCACAATGTTAGTTACCATACTCCTCTGAAACGGCTGGACCGATTTTTATGAAATTTGGTGTGCATATCGGGTAGGTCTGAGAATCGACCAACATCTATTTTTTATACACCTTTTTTTAATGGCAATACAACGTTTGCCGGATCAGGTAGTCTTATATATAAAAATCTTGCAGTTTTGAATAATAACGGCGCATGAATGGTTAGCTCATGGCTGTGCAACAATGTCTCCAAACTTTTTGTTTTGTTTTCTTAGGTCGACTTCGTTCTCATTCAAGTCTCTTAGTAAAAAAAAAATTTGTAAGCCCTATTTATTTTTTAAAAGGAGCAACAATGGAGTTTCTTGCCAGATTCTTCTCCATCAAGGGTAGGCTGCACTTGGAACTGGCGACTAGAATCACTCTATTTTTAAATATTAAATATTGACTATTCATAAGTGCCTGTTTGAATAAAATCTTTTTGACTTTGAATAAAAATAACTCCCGCATTAGGAATATACATCCTGTGTCGCGGGGGACTTTACAAACATACATGAAACGGACACAAAGAACATTCAGACTCAGAACAACAATTTGTGGATAACACAAAGTGTTGTTCCATATGAGATGTGAACCCACAACATTCAGCGCAGTAAAAAACGGCGTGGCGACCTTTTAAACCACTAGGCCAACCGTGCACACCAATGTCCATTGTAAATTAATTCGGGGAAAATCTGTGTACCTTTTTTTAAACGAATATCCAGGCTATTACGTAAATGTAGAATTAACACGCGTCAAATGATTATCATTATTTTAAAATTGATCGACTGATTGCTTGCTATCATCGTATGACAATTACATTATCGATGCAAGTTTATTTGTCGTTTTAAGTATGATTCAAATGAGTTTCATGGTCTTTATCATGTGAATACATTCAATACAATTTCTCAAAGCCTAAATATTGTTTCTAAGCTAGTAAACTTGTTTACATGTTGTTTGGTTGCAATTTATTGTTTTGTAGTTTAATTGGTCATGTAGTGTACATTAGCACCGGCTCCTCAAGCCAGTGATGTACTTCAAGCGTTAAAAGTCCAATTTGTAGGCAACCCTCAGTTCTCCCTTTTAACATGCTTCGAAACTAACATCTGTTGCCGCCGACTAAAGCAACACGGAAGCCATAAAAAAATACTAATATAAGAAAATAGTTATAAGATTTTATATCGGTATCGTTCAAAAGTCAATATTACACTACTTTTTGAATACGAGTATAGGCGTAAACGACGAGATTTGGTTTCTTTTTATAAGGTCGTCATTCATAGACACCGACAACTTAATAGTGCATTGGTATTTGAGGTTACATCGGTCCTGAAATACCTTAGAGTTAGACGACAATCCTTGCATCATTCACAGATTGGTTGCGCGAAATAAAAAAGATTATTGATTGAGTGCCAATTATGCAAGTGATGGGGATAGATGATTTTGCCGCGTGCAGAAAGCTGCGACCGGTATTAGTCCGAACAATAATATTGGTTTCCGAAACTAACATGCGAGTAAAATTGTTTATCTTTTGTGGGTGTATTTAACACTAACGAAACTTTATTCTGATAATGGGGAAAACCCATACACTTCTTTTATGCGTGGAATATTTTAACAATAAAAGTATAACAATAAATATACACACATCAAAAGTGTCTAGGGATCAACATATGTGTCTAGGGATCAACATATATTTTTGCAATAACTTTTCTCCTGATTGATATTAATTAAAATTTTCTTTAAGGATTCATCAAATAAAGTGTTTTCGTTTGTCACAGTAACGATAAACCAAGTCACCTTTGCATTAATAAAGAAATTTGCCATTTTCCTAATAAAAGGATTTTTGACATTTGAACCACTAACATTAAAGTTCGAAAAAAAGACTGAAATACCAGTTTTCTTTAAAATTTTATTAGGTAACTTAAACAATTAATAATCCGTGTTTCTACCGCGAACACTAACACAAGAACATCGGTTTGGCATACTCAAAATGAGTTCATCCAAATCACGCTGTGGAATAGCCGCCCATGTTCGTTGCAAAAACAAAAAAAGGTCTTCTTGCGACTGGATACCCTCCATATTCGGCAGAGCTCTTCTCTGTAGCATATCCCATGCATGCTCAATCGGGTTCAAGTCTGGCGACTGAGCAGGCCAGGGCCAAAGCCACATCTCAATCTCAAGAAATCCGCATAAAAATGCTTGATCCCTAGACACTTTTGATGTGTGTAGATTAATTTGCACTTCCTTTTGTTTTTATTCTTCTTCAGATATGCCGTAATACCGTTGAAAGGAAGTGAAACAATTGTTTTTATTTTCAATGTTATCTATCACCTTATAATATATGTATGCTGATGAGGGACAGTTTCACCACTTGCTGATAGAGTCTATTAAAGACTAATGCAAACTTAGCTGTCAAATAACTTCAGATTTCGGTTTCACAAGTTTTGGATAGAGACGTAAAAGTCAGATATACCTACATATATTATGTATCAACAACTTTCATGTGTTAAATAGTAGTAAATTGCAAATAACTATCCGAAATTATATCACAAAATGCTAATTATTATAAGAATGATCTCGAATGTAAACAATAATTGTTTTGTCTAGTACGTAACAATTATTTTTTAATTGATATAATCACTACACATGTCAACTGCGGCAATATACTCGTATAAATTACTAGTTGACCCGGTGAACTTCGTACCGCCAAATTTACTTATTTGTCTTAGCTTCCCGTCACGGACAAAAAATAGACTTTTCCTGTTATCTTTTAATTTTTTTGTCCACAAACCTTGTCCTAACAATAAAGAACACATAAAAAAAGAATAATTTAATTTGGTTCAGCCGATAGGAAGTTATGCGCATACATACATTTCGGCAATTCATTTTTATATTTATAGACTAGAGATATGAGTTTTTATTTTCCTTTCTTGATTACCTATACTAATTAGTCATTACACACTTACATTATCTGGTTCTCGGTATTACGCATCGGTGGTGTACTGACAGGTCCTAAATGCATGCAAAGTTGTCAGACTTCTAAAACTTCTTTCTGAAAAAATAACTAAATATTAAATACTGTCTTGTCTGTCATGTCTCTCGAGAATACTTCACCATTGAGCTCATTCTATAGTTGGAGCGTTAGTGAGAAGTGATTTTACTGGAACTTTTCAAGGTGTAGGGATGTTGTTTTCTATTCTAGTACTCGTCAGCATCCATTTACTTGTAAAAGCCAATAAAGTTTTCTCTTATAGTAACCATTTAACAGTCAGAAGACTTAAAGGCTGTTGATGATTAAGAAGGGATATTCTTAGCAGTAATGTGCTGGACAGAGCCCGCCTCTCCCCCTTAGAAACTGAGGTTTCTTTTTTTTGGCCAATAACGATGTTTATATTCAGAGGCGTCCCTATCTAGTGAAGCGCCCGTGTGCAATCATTCCTCTAGCGCCCTTTAGTAAGCGTCCAGTAAGCGCGCAGATTCATTTAAAGGCGCCCCTAACACCACTGCGTCGCACTCCCTGCACTGTAGGTAAACACGCCCCTGGATATATTTAATGGATAGTCAAATTTATAATTACACGGTTTATTTACGTTGTGTTTTTTAACAATTTGGATGATACTTGTTTACTTTAATTGGAAATTTTTATTCGTCATTCTCAGAAAAACTTGAATTATCTACATGCAATCGTTGATAAGTAATTTTGTATTATGAATGATAACATTTGGATTAAATGTTTATGATATTAGTATAGAACAGTTCTCTGTGTTAATCTTTTAGTATTGACATTCAAATTAGATTGACTGTTAAAAAATCACCTTGTGTTTGTTTTTGTGAAAGAGTTAAGGCAATAAATTAATAATAAAAATGCATTCAAGAAGTATAAAATAGATAGTGTTATCGGTAATTTATATTTTGTTAACATACTATAATTATTTATTCGATTACAGTGTTTCCTAATAGTGTGTTGTCTATTGTAAGTTGTGTGAAACATCTAAGTTTCTGTGTTAATTATTAAGTTTTAGTTTTCATTGCAAGTAGTTGTCACAATATCTCTTAAGTTATTAGTCAGTATTTAGTCGGTTTACTGTGTGCGGTTGTTTTACGTATTTGTGTTGTAGAGAGTTTTTAACTGTTTGCGCTCTTCAGCGAAAGTTTATCATTATGTGCACCGATTCCTAAACAGGAGAAATGAAGTAAGGATAAGTGTGTGTAATGAAAGTTCATTACGATATTTGAATTTTTATTTGTAGCTATTTTACGAAAAGATGAGTAGTATCTATAATTATACGTAAAGCAAAAAAACTTTATACCCCTTCTTACGAAAAGTATGCGAAATGAGATTTTGTCATTACTTATGGAAGAGGAGTGCAGACTGTTAAAAAAAGTCATGATCGAATTTCGACCACTAGTTTCATAAAATTATGTTTTTTAAATAGCCGGTCTCAAACGCCACTGAATACAAACGGTTTTGAATGCACTCGGAAACTTGCCACTTCTTTAAGAGTTTCAATCTTAAATGATCATACTGCATGAAAATGTTAGCAATTTAGTTATAGTGCTAGTTGATTCTAATTCCTTAGAAATGGCTAGTTTTCTATGACTTTCGTCTACAGAATTGCAGTGCCTGACATTCAGTCACATTTCGAAACCTACTAATTAAAAACACTTCTTGAGTACCAAACCACCCATACATGTACCGTGGGAGAGCCACGCTTCGGCATGAATGGGCCGGCTCGACCGGAGTGATACCACGGCCTCACAGCAAACCGGTGTGAAATAGTGCTCCCGCTGTGTTTCACAGAGCGAGTGTGGATACCGGAGGCCAATACCCCAATGCCCTACCCCTACCTGCCCCCCCCCCTCCCCAAAAGGCCGGCAACGCACTTTTGACGCTTCTGGCGTTGCAGGTGTCCATGGGCGGCGGTAATCGCTTACCATCAGCGATACGTCTGCTCGCCTGTTCCATAAAAGAAAAATACTAGTCAAATAACATAGAAGTTGACCTCTGTAATGACTATCCATTTGACAAACTATCCTATCGACGTCGACATCTCATTTGTTATTAACTGCAGTTCTGTACTCGACAATTGTACAATACAAACTGTACAGCATATCAATAAAATGGCTGTTTTACCATGACCTATGAATCTTCAAATATATGTTCGTATAATATTGTAGGTACAGGGCTACTTATAATGGTTTTCTAGTTAAATGTATCTATATGATCAACCATTAAGATTTGAGCTTCTCTATTAACTGTTTTGTAGTTAAGAGACTTCACAATTCGGATTCTATCTTAACTGGTTACGGATACATTGGTTAATTTATGAGTGGTACCGATGACACCCGCAAACGACGATTCGATTCAATTACCGAAACGTGCGTTATTGAATGAATTTGTCATGCAGTATTCGACCTTAAATGTTGTGTTAAAGAAGTCGATAAGGAAACATCAATGCATTATGATGCAATCTATATAGATTGTTTTTTTTTATTTCGTATTGGTTTGTTTTTGTATATGGTTTGTGTCTTTGTGAACAACCTAGATAGGAAATGTCTGAGTACTGAAATTCGATATGATTTCTACGTTAGCAATAAAACAATCTTTGCAGTCTGCATTTTAAGAACTTTCGGCTTTTCCAGGCCAGTACACTCTGACACTAAAGTCTTTCTTTTTACAAGACAACTAACAAGGATTAAGGATTGAAAATGAATAGCATAAACTACAAACACCATAAACCGAAACTATTAAACCTGTGTTTAACAAACCGCACCAAATCGACGCGGAAAGCGATGTCCACTCTAGTATATCTGTGTGCGTAAAGTACATCATGTAGATACGTACTTTCCCCATACGATAAGTCCATGTGTGTGTTTTGCTGTCTGTGGGCAATTCTGCCTCAGGAAATTGATAGCTTACCTGCGTTCGTTATTTATTATGGCAGTAGAAAACCATTTAGCCAGGCCTGTCGGTTGTTTTTAGTAGGTATTCCCTATACTGATATAGTTATTGTATTAATACTTGCCGTGAGTTATGGTTTTGGTGAGAACATTACTATACAAGCTTACACTGTATATACATATGTATACATATATGTATATAAACGTTATTTCGTAATTCTTTATCATTACATTCTGTATTTGATCAGCCTTGAGCCAAATTCAGTGTGTTCTATTACATTTATTTGACAGGACTTAGTGCTGTCAAATTTGACATAACTAACTTAAATATTATTGATTTTATGACTTTATTCTACTTTAGATATCAATCATTGGTAATCATCTTACAGTAAAAGGCTCTACGTCCAATTTCATTAATTCGGTGTATACAAATATTAATAAGTATATACCCCCTTGAAGGTCACATGTTATTGAATATCACTAGGCAACCTCTATACGTACCTTTATTCCTTTCTTTCATACGTTACGATATCATGGGGCACCAGTATCTCATAACGTAAAAATAATATGTGGACGACCCCGCTAAAGGAATTTAATATTGCCGAGGGTGACAACCATCTAGGTAAACGTCGAAAATATAATACTATACAAGTAAATAATATTAAACACGAGTGTTACTTTATAGATTATATATCTGTTAAAATTCAACAAAGTGTATATATTTTTTGAAAGATATACTTAATAGCTTTTGCCTGTGGCTCCTCTGGAGTTTCTGTTGGTTGCCGTCGTAAAAAGTAGCCTATATCCTTCCTCAAAAATTAAAGTATTTCCATTTCGAATTTCAAAATCGGTTTAGCGGTATAGCCGTAAAGTAACTCTGCGTGTATTTTACGCTTTCACCGTAAAATACACGCAGAGTTACTTTAACCTTTAAAATTTTAGTAGGGGTGGGATACATAGTTATGTTTTGTAAGCCACACTTAATGTGCACCTAAAATAACTAGTTGCTATGTACAATTGTAAACAGTACTACTATAATGAACATTTCATTTTTATTTATGCACAGAAAGGTGTGTAACCAACAGACAAAGTTCCGCTTTTCACATCCTGTAGTGTCCTCGCCTGTTAGTTTCCCTCTGCAGTACGGCGGCGCCTGTATTGAAAGCTTTTGCATACTTTGAAATGCAATTAGGGCGTTTCAGGTTCAGCTCGAAATGTAACAAGTCTTTTTTGCTATCCATACTTAATATTATAAATTCGAGAGTATTCTGTCTGTTTGTTAGGCTTTGACTTACTACTATTGACATCTTCAGTGGAAAAAGTATTTTATTAGAATAGTACTTATGTCGTTTATCTTTTACGGAATTCTAGACAAGGTTAGAATATTATTTTGTTAATGTCAGACTCTTGCTTTTCATCAATAAAAGTCTTGAATTTGTATGAATTAATTTATGAGAGAGGATTTTAATTTTCCACAATTTCACTGAACTAAATTATTACAATTGCTTAACAAAAGAGACAGTGAAACAATAAAAAAGACGAACAACACTATCTTAGTTTCTAAAGTCATTTTAAACGCAAGAACAAGCAGCTTAGAAAATGCAACACTTTTAATCCGACAAGGCGATGTGTGCACCAGTGGATTGTTACACACTGAAGCTCTAAAAATGCCAATTAATTAAGTAGCAAGTATCACAAAGTGCAAACACAGCCTTATTTGACTTAGTAGCTTTACAGTATGCACCATCTGAATGCACTTTGATGTTTATACCACAGCAACTCGATCGGACGTGCAATCGAGTTTTATTTTTGTTGATTTTTGCGAGGTACCTCCTCGTTATATAATATGTATAACAAAGTTCATGATCGAAAATTGCTTAATAATTAGGTATTTTGAAAAGGTCGTTAACTCAAGTCGATAAGTTACTTAAAGTTTTTTATTCAAATATTCAGCAAATATTCTTTAACAATAAACAACTTAATATTAACTACAAATCACACAGTCATTTGTAAATAAATTATAAAAAAAAACAGATAGTAGGATGCATCTGACAATATCTCATACTAGATTAACCTACACGAAAATTGTGCAGTAATCTTGTTTGCATTTTTTATTAATTAATGAATAAACATAACATCCACAGTACAAGAAATCATTTTAAATACAGTTCGAACAAATATAATGAATAATAAATTATAATTTTTATTGTTGTCTCTTATATGCTTTTTGCGTGTATGAAAGTCACAAACTCGTCTTTTTCGAGTCGAGTTACATCCGAGTTTTTCTAGTACGGTAGTAAGGCCTCGAAGGCAGAATGCTGCCTGCCGCCCGCCCACCAGTCAGCAAGCACACACCGTAGGGCGCGCTTGCGTTTATGGCGCATAACCGATTGTTGTAGCACTAACCGCTTTCACTGGTAATGTAAATATACGTGCACAGGGTAGCGTCTTTGTTTTGAAGCAACGTTTTGTAAATTGTAAGTGGTGGTTAACTTGATTAGCTTTTAGAAAACGAATTTATTTTTATTGTGTTTTAGTGAAAGCTTTATAACTTCAGTAATTGTGTTAATAATTTTGATTATTTATATTCTGTAAAGTGAAGTACCGGTAGATGAAGATATCTCTTATTCTTTTTATTTTGCTTAAATTTTCACTAATGTAAGTCTACGTTGAAAAAAAGGCCTTTTTGATTTTATAGGTTAAAGAAAAGCCGCGAGTAATTTTATTCGTTTTATTTAACCGGTTTAATGGGGTTCCGAATATGGCTTTGTAATCTTACTCGGTAAATAAATGGAAGAGCTTAATCGAAAAGTTATAAATTTTAAAAAGTAAAATAAGAAGCATAGTCGCCCTTAACATATTCAGTAGTCTACTTACTAGAGTGTTTAGTGACTTGTTTTTACATAATGAAGCTTTTGCATCTTTGCAACTGAAATATAGATTTATGTTTAATACCTACATAAAGCTACTCCACATCATGAGTTAATAAAAACATATTTATTATAAAATCACTATGGTTTTAAAAGTTTTTGTAAACAATAATCTATGTACGAGGCTACGATCGCGTGATTATTTATATAATTGTCTTTTCTTTGAAATTAATAACTTTCATACAACGTTTCATTCCTTATTTTATACCCTAAGAGGTGAATTACCTTCCTTAATGAGTGCTTACAGTATAAAAAACATCAACTGACGAAATTTCAAGTTTGTAGCCCCTACAAGTTAATTCGAGTAACTTTATGTGTACATATAAGGATTCTAAAGTTATATGAAATTCTTAGGAGCCGTCTATTTCAATAGGCACGTATCCTTTAACATAATTTCACGGCCCACGTAAACACATATTTGATAAAACGAATCTCCAAAGGTCTCTTCAGTTATGTTATTTTTTTATGAAATTATATGTAGATACTAGTTGCTGCCCGCGGCTCCGCCCGCGTATATGTCGGTTATCGCGGCAAATAGTAGCCTATGTGTTATTCTGATGAATAAGCTAATAAGTAAAGTTTCATCCAAATCCGTCCAGTAGTTTTTGCGTGAAAGAGTAACAAACATCCACACTTACAAACTTTCGCGTTTATTAGGATATGTATATTTGTATATATATATCTACCGGTACTTCATTTTACATAATATAATCATACGGTGGTCGAAATTCAACACATAACACCTATCGAAAACATAATTCATTTATTTATTTTCATTTTAAGCTTTATACATTACTTCTCAATATTAAATTTAACTGTGCGCATACTCCTCGCATAACTTTCTTGAAAAGGGGTACAAAGTTTTTAGCACATATTAATATGTAGATATTAGAACATTATTTATCTATGTATATATATATATATATAAATGAATCGCCGAAAAGTATGTACGCGCATAATTTTCAATCGGCTTCACCAAATTAAATAATTATTTTAATGTGTTTTCATTATTGTTAGGACTAGGTTCGTGTACAAGAAAAAATAAAAAATAACGGGTAAAGACATTTTTTTGTCCGCGAATGTACACTGCCTGTGGGAAGTTCGCCAGGACAGTTAGTTAATATATAGAGATTAGAACATTATTTATTTATTATAGACAGAACGTTCTTGAATAGTAGTACATAAATACTAATTCTTTTTTATGTATGGGCCGCGATAAGTTCAACCGGTTTTACCTGAATATCAGTTTTTCCACCGAGCGACTGGCATCGAACCTCCGCAACCCTAGGGCAAACTAGTTGTTAGTATATTTTAGGGTACTGACTTCCCAATAACGATAGCCATAGATGTTCATGACAACTGGGACCGACGGCTTAACGTGCTCTCCGAGGCACAGGCTTGAAATACTGCCAAACTTCCATATTCCGGGTTTTTTTTCCACTTTCATTCCGACCCGGAAGTCGAACCCGAGACCTCTTGATCGGCAATCGCATACACTAACCGCTAGACCACAACCACAGACAAGGCAGTTACGTCGTACCAAACAATTAAAATTAGCCAAAAATTATTAGTTGCAAGGTCACTAAAATCATATTTTTTTGACTGTTTACTCCTAATTAGGTAATAGATTTAAAGAAATGGTATCTGTATAGAATACAAATAAAAATGAGTACAAAGAAATACCAATGGCACTACAATAAGGTACACATAAATGGAATAAATCTCAAATGTATATCATTCTAACAATACAACAAAATGTTTACCTTTTGCCATATTATTGGTATTAATTAACCACAATGTTTAATTACAAGCGGAATTATTACAATCAAGTAAAGAGGATATCGGCCCCGCACAGGCACGTAGTTCTACCACAAAACGTTCCTTATCAAGGAACAACGAACGCGTCCGTACTCAATCCGACATTGTCCGTCAACGTCAGTCATACTTCATCCATCATTGTCCGCGCATCATATTATCCTTTGATTTTTATTATTATATACAAAAATGTTTATGTTATTAACAACAATTAACTTTTGAGATAATGTGACAACGTGATACGTAATTTTATATTCTTGTACTAGTTAGAAGTGTAAAAACATCAAAATGCTTTCAATGCACAAGTTTGGAGAAAGACTCTACAGCTTCAAGTCTTTAAAAGAGAAGTTTGAACAGCAAAGGTAAAAATAAATATCACATAAATTTTGTTACATTTTTCTATTGAATGTCTAATTGATAAAAAAAATAAGTCGAAGTACACTCCCTAGAAATATTACTGTTAAATTATGCATTTATTCAAATACAAATATATTGCACTGGACGTTTCAATGAGAACAATACACGCGATTCTGTGTCAGACGATGCCTGGAACAATAATATCAACTATTGTTTCCTAAAAATGATACATAATGCACCGGAGGCAAGACCTTTTTTAGCACCTTAGTAGCAAACAAATAGAATAATTAACCATCTGTTGAGGTAAAGGGACAGTGTATATTCTTGCCAGAAAGTATTTATTTCTCACCCAATCTATTAATGATTTTAGTTTACCTGTAAAAGTGAAAGTTTTGTGAAGAAGGACAACTGAATGGACTGTTATTTACTATTTCAAATCAACATAAACTCAGTTTATGACCTGCACATTTGGGATACCGTAGTATACAAACAAAGGATAGTGCCAAAATCTAGTCGTCCCCAACTTTCTGTTAAGGACCGGTGACTGTAAAAAACATTATTTCCCATTCACCATATTTCTTTTCGTACTTTTACAAATGTCGAAATACGACTAGCACATAAGTTATTCTCTTTGTAACAAACTAAAGTTTATAAGTGTGAGCCAAAAACTTCCTTAAGATCCAATACACTGTCTTCATTGGTATTGTTTGTTATTTATCATAGTTTTATTTATTTATATTTTGTGTTTGTTTACAGAGTGCCCGGCGGTGTGCAGCGCAGCGCTACACATGCCGAAATGCCACACAAGGGAGGCACCATTGCCGAAAGGTAAATACTCTTTTAACTTTAATAGCTTTGATATAACAAAGTTTATGCCCGTCTGTCTAGACTAAGTAAAATCTTTAGGGTGATAAGTCGTCAAAACTATAGTATCCGTGCCTCTTGAAATATTCTCAGCTTAGTCGATTACTTACCACTTATTCTAACCTGCAAATGCTTTAAAAAAAATTATTGTTGGTTAACCAGGTTTTTTAAATCCTATCGAATGCGAAATGTCAACTATGTAATCTCAATTTCAATTTGAAGAAGAATGTTTCTAAAGTATTGGTGCCAAGTGCTCTTGTTTGGACCTTTGCTTTACCATCATTATCAAGATCCTCGTCAAGTTGTAATGGTTTGTAGTTTGGAACGACAAGAACTCTTTGCACATGAATGCATAGACTGACAATGCTGCGACAGTGTGTTTTATAAGTTCTGCGTTTAGTGCTCGGCTCTGATTACTCGTAACCGGGTGATGGCCACCGAAACATTTGAGTAAGGATAAAAACCTTTCCTGTCAGGCAAACAAAATTAAAGCCAATTTAAGCAAATCTGTTTTTGAAGGGTAGGATTAGTGCGTTACAAACGATCGCTACAAGGGAAGTTAATTGTGTTCTGATTGATAAGAATTGATTATTTGTGTCATGATAATTGTTATCAATGTAACCTAGAACGATGTTGTTTTTAAGTAGACAATGCAACGGTTGGACTGTGGGACTATAGTCGATATATATTTTATTTAATATGATTATGTTTTTAACTTTCATGGTAAATATTAAGGAGATACTTTTTGAGTTCATCAAAGAGCGCATCTCTATGTGTTTTGTAAAAGTCTTGTTTACATAATCAGCCTATTACAATCCACTGCTTCACATAGGCCCCTCCCAATGCACGCCACTCTTGTAGACTTGTCTGTAAACTATAATTCGCTAATCCTATGTATTCTATAAATACAAAAATAGGTCAATAGAAGGAAAATATTAGAAGACAATGCCTGTATGTGTTTATATAATACTAGGGGCGCCTGCGACTTCGTACGCGTGGAGCTAGTTATTTGCAAATATTTTTTAATTATATTCGGAAAAGCTAGATACATTATTAGTACACCTCCACACCATCTATAGAGCATACATTTTAAATTTCAAGTCTCTTACTTCAAAAACATAGGACTTTCATACAAACTTCCAACCCCCGTTTTGCCCCCTTAGAGGTGGAGTTTCGTAAAATCCGTTCTTAGCGGATGTCTACACCCTATAAGGAACCTACCTGCCAAATTTCAAGTTTGTAGGTGTTATAGTTTCTGAGATTTCGTGATTATTAAGTGAGTGTTATTTCGCTTTTATATATATATAGATGTATATGTAAAAGCATTTACAAATTAGGTACGTTCAACAGTTAAGGAAACTAACCACCTGACAATTTAGTACAAATTATTAAAAAAAAACAATAAGGAAAAGTTTAACTTCTATGACAAAATCAGACACTTGAAGAATTTGCTAAAAATTCAAAAAGTTATATGTGTTTTGTTGTAGTAGCGTGCAATTGGTGAGGCATAATGGCCAGCATTGGACTGCGATAAGGTAAAGATTATGACGATATAGGGAAATTAAAAACAAAAACCCATCTAGTTTAAAACAAACTGATCAATACTGAATACAATACAATAGTGTAATACATTTAAAATATTTGTTAACGTGAAGAAAAAGTTTAAAAACTATAACCCGACTACGTAAAAAAAATTAATAAAATTATATAGGCCTATGTCACCTCGTACTACGTACAGGACACATGTTACGGTGCAGAGCGAACAAGTGGAGCCAACAGGTCAAGTTGTTGTATCCAAGGGATTGAACAAGAGAACGGAAACGTCCACCAAGATGGGAACATGATCTCTGCTTGGCCCTAGGACTTTACTGGACAAGAGTCCCGGCAAGCAGAAAACAATGGAAGCATATGTCAAGCGACACACCCTAAGAGACATCTTATAGACCATAAGATCAAACAAAGAGGAACTAGCTCGGAATAAAAGGCTACATCATCATCATCACCTCGTACTATGAATCTACTGAAACCTAATTCATTAAAATCGTAGTAAGCGCTATTATCTTTAATAAGTAGATAAGCGCTACTATAAGACATTCTAACATACATAGACCCAAAAAATAATTCCCTCGTTTTGGCTTAGTCGGAGTCGGGTAAAAATAGGCATTTCATTCGAATATTGACGTAAGTAGGTCCCCTCGTTCATACACCTAATGCTTTAAAATTATATTCGTGAATATCGAAGAAACTGACGTCCGAACTTACACATTTTCTTACCCTAAATCTTGATGGGAACGAAATAACGTTGGTCTTCATAACAACTTGGACAGTTGTTGTCGGAATTACAACACGATAAGTACTCTTCGGTTAATTTGGTCGTGATAGTCAGAAAATGAGCTAAGTAAGTAACTAAGTGATTGTATTTGGTTGCTACAAATATAATGAATTGACAGTTGCTCTTGCAGTTCTCAATTGGATTAGTTGAAATTATGTAGATATCACTGTAGATATGAAAACTATACTGAACTGTGTTTAGACATATTCCAGATTAATAAATTGTTTTCTGAACTTTAGAGTAATCTCTTAAATAAACCTGGTATTTATTTTTACGCAACCATGCAAAGCATATCTTTTCTATTTTTTCTTTTCTTTTGTTTCTTCTATAACTCTTCGCCCACACTCGTGGAATTCATATAAAGTACGAGAATTTTGGATGCAAGTTATACTAAAATAGTACAACAATTTCATAAAGCTAGAATAAGATGCTTTTTACATTCTGGGATAAGTTATAAATAAATTTTAGTTACTTATATTAGATTTATCATTTACAGTACTTTTTAGCACATCATAAAAACATTTTTTTTTCAATGTACTGCGGCACCCGTACTTTCTCAAGTACGACGCCGGGGGGTTTCTGTAGTCAGGGAACTATGATATTACCTGAAATTTAGGAAATAACAACACGACTAAACGTATTATACGTTTTTACTGCAAGATAAGAATTTTGAATTAAAAAGTGAATTATTTATATTTCACTGCTAGGAGGTCTTGACTCCGCGACCCCTGCCGTGTATCTCTTCTTCAGCATTCAAATCACATTATATAAATCAATTCTAGAACATTCGCGTCAAACAGGAGTTTTCATCTGCCAGTTGCACATTTCGACGCAGAGGTTGTATAGCTCTGCACCGTGAAGGCCTCAATCGCCAAAGTACATATGACTAGAAATATCCCCGTAGAAATACATATTCTGTATTTAAACTACTATGGGACATGCATAGTTATTTAAGTTATTTAAGTTTAGACAGCCAACGCTTTTATCATCTCGAAGTAATTATAGTAAATAACAAAGATAAAGATTCTGTAGGTCAGTGCAAGCGTAGTCACCTTTTAGACAATAGGCGATATGTTAACGGCAACTGTGATGTACTTATTTGTTTATTGAAGGTATTTAAGTGTTGACTTTATATCAATAACTAGTTGTTGCCCGCGGCTCTGCCCGCGTGTATGTCTTTTATTGCTGCAAATAGTAGCCTATGTGTTATTCTGAAGTATAAGCGTTTTTGCGTGATAGAGTAACAAACATCCATCCATACTTACAAACTTTCGCGTTTATAATATTAGTAGGATAAATATATTGTTGCATTTGTGATAAAAGAATTACTTATTGAGATCGATGTACCCTTTCGAAGTAGATGTGTTATTTTTGGAATCTAATACTGGACTGTAGTTATACTACAGTTACAGCTTTGAAAAATTAGGTTGACGAGTACTTTCTTGTGATGAAATAGATTTATTTGACAGTACAAATGCAAGTTTAAATAAATCATTTCGTGATTATAATGTCAGTCGCATAATGCAGTCAGTTAAAAATCAAAAATATCTTATGAACAATATATTATTGCTTTTTACTTAAAATACAATATAAATTATTTTCTATGCATGACGCATGTGTCTAAGATCGTTTGTTTGTCTACTATTATTAACTATTGCCATTAAAAACGTATTTTCATAAACATTTTTAAGATGTTTACGAAACCCTGTGACGAAACCCGTTTTTTGTCAGTGTAATAAATGTAACCGTTGTTATTGTGATTTTTATTCTACCATAAAAGTAAAATTGAATGTTTACGGTAGAGTTGTCAATGGTCCCTACAATTGACAACTCTACCCTAGGGCCTAAATGTTCAATTGTTTTATTTTACCTTTCGCTACTCTTTTGTTTTTATTAACTAATTTGTCATTCTGTTATTCGATATATTGTCGACATCTGGGATGATGGTTAAGATGTTTTATACAGGTATGAACCTTTCTAGGGATGTACCTAATAGTATTTCTTTTAATTTTGTATTATCTTTAGAACAAAAATGAAGAAATAGTTTTAAGATATGAACGACAACAATTCGTTATATAGTTTATTGAACATACAATTAAGTCATAAATATTTACCTATTTACTTGGCACCTTTTTTTATTAAAATTCAAAGAAAATTTACAGCTGTATGGTTGTTTTTATTTTTTATTTATGGCCCGCCAAAATGACTCTACTCTGCCTGATGGAAAGCATAAGCAAAAAATGTTTTTTTAAATATGTATTTTTATAGTAATATAGAACTAACTAAATACATACATATCGTAGATAAATTTATATTAAAGTTTAATTATGTTCAAAAACCTTTTTAGTAACGCTATTTTTATTTTTTTACAGGTTGGCGGCATTACAAGCAGCTGGTGCGAACGATTGGCGAGCTCGGGTGTGCCGCTTGAGTCCCGATAGAGAGGAAAAAGACAAGGACAAGGATATCAAGGCTATAGAACGTGCCAAGAACAGAATTAACGTTAGTACCTTATTTACAAGCTTTTTATTAACTTGCAATGTATGTATGTATGCTTGTATGTTCGGGTGGAATCTTGCAACTCAATTTTGAAGCATATATCTTCAACTGATTTTGTTGAAATTTTGCAAGCTATAAGCAATCTATACAGCGTGACAATACAATATTATAATGACATTGAGCCGATCTGATGCTGGAACTGGAAGGTGGCCATAGGAAGTGTGTAAAGAAACGTCACAACATCATCGAGTTTGGACTCGTTTGATTCGTCTCGAGGCATTCCAGTAAAAGCTTGTTTTTAAAAAGATTTTTAATTTAATTTATTTTTTAATCTACTAGCTGACACGTGCCCACTTCGTTAGGCGTTAACTGCCCGCATTTCTTCGACTTGATTTAAAAATACTACTATTTTAAACTCAATTTTTTGTTCAATTATAATAAAATATGTCCTATGTCACTTCTGAATAGTGTCGCTTTCTGTTAGTGAAATAATTTTCATGATCGAATTAGTACTTCCGAAGATTATCCCCTACAACCATACAAACAAAATTAGAAACTTTACTTCTTTATAGTATTAATGTAGATTAAACTGAAGAGTTTGTTGATGAACGCAATCTTAGGAATTACTAGTTCGAAATTCTTTTAGTGTTGAATTTATCGAGAAAGGTTACATAAAGCACTAGCTGTTGCCCGCAGCTTCGCTCGCTTGGATATTTCTGACTTTAAAAATAATTAATTTCTATACTTTTATGGGTTAACTAGCTGCCCCACGCAACCTCGTTTGCGTCTCCATTGCCCGTAGCGTAACAATTTGCCCGTTTTTGAAACATTCTTCATTGGTGATCCGCTCCTATTGGTCTTAGCGTGATGATATATAGCCTATAGCCTTCCTCCATAAATGTACTATCCAACACTGAAAGAATTTTTCAAACCGGACCAGCGGTTCCTGAGATTGCGCGTTCAAACAGACAAACTCTTCAGCTTTATAATATTAGTACAGATAAATTGCCTAAACTCACAAATAATGTGACTTTCTATTGATAAAAGAATTTTAAAATTAGTTTCAGTAGATCCAGAGATAATCCCTCTAAAACCTCACACAGTTTAGCTCTTTACAATATTAGAACACATCTACTAAAATTTGTATCTACTTAAATAGAAGAAGTAGGTATGTAATTTACTTTACGTTTGGAGTTGGGAAATCAAGTCTTTGAAATAAATATGACTTGCAAATATGAGAAAAACGTTTAATAACTCATCTTATTCGTAACTAGCTAACCCACTCAACGTCGTTTACGTCTCCTATTGCCCGTAGCGTAAAAAAATCCCCCGTTTTTGTAACACTCTTCATTGGTGCCCCGCTCCTATTGGTTTTAGCGTGATGTTATATAGCCTATAGCCTTCCTCGATAAACTACAGTAAAATTATTACAGTGTACTATCCAACACTGAAATAATTTTTCAAATCGGACCAGCGGTTCCTGAGATTAGTGCGTTCCAACAAACAAACTCTTCAGCTTTATAATTTAAATATATTATTATATAGTATAGATTATTTTGGGAAAAAATCTATCCCCTTATACCCCTAACCACTTTCACATGAAATTCAGTCAAATTTGGTAAGTCTTTGTAAGCCTACCCTTTAAAAAAGGGTAGATTGTAATTCTTTCATCCCTTTGTGATGTCACCGATTTGGCTGATATTGGTCAGATATTTTTAAATCGCTTTTCGACAGTTTTATCCTCCATTTTGTTTGTTTTCCAAATAATTTATAACACTTACTAAATCTACACTTACTGACATAAGAGAGGTTTAATCTCAGTTTAAATTTGAAGTCATTTCCCAGAGTCAACAATCCTGGTGATATTTTGTCATGCTTTCAGAGAACCTATCTTAAATACCTCCAGACCACAACAACCTTAGCGTACTATTAAAAATCCCCATAGATTCAAGTACCGCATTTTCCATAAAGCGTGTTACACATCATCCACCTAGGGTAACTAGAAACTCAAGTACCAAGAATACGCTTTGACAGTCCCCTGGTACTTTACTGTCGCTCGGTAATAAGCAAGAAGATTGAAGGGTGCCCTCGAAATCTATTGTGATATTGTGGCGCCAGCATGTTGCCATGCGAGCTTCACTACCTTTGAAAGTTTCAAGGGATAATACACTTTATATTTTAATGGAGAAGGTAGAAAGTAGCTAAATAGATTTATTTGCTAGTGTTATTGTCATCGCTTAGAGTAGTTTTATGGTAATTGAAGCAACTGTAAATTTCCTTCTATAGGTGCATATAAAATTACTTGCTCTCATTGGTTGTAAACGAACGCAAAGCCTTATCCGCTGGGGCTTCAAATTTTAAATATTGGCATCTGATGATTTTTATGATCCAAGCACCCAATAAGAATGAGAAATTTCATTCTTAACGGCACACGAATTAATAAGAAATCACATCAATCAAAGAATTGCGATGGATTTTTTTTATTTACGGTTGCCTTCACTAAATATCGATTTAGTTAGATGTACCTCATTGTCAAGGTCGAAACTTAATTGTCGTGCCATGTAGAGATATCCCGGGTGTACTGTACCATAGTTTGTATCACGCGAAGATCGATGTTTTAATTTGTTATTGCGTTATTACATTAATACTTTGCTATTTCATTAACTCTCTCTCACTTCCCTCCGCGGGTCTGTACGGTTCACGTGTGACGTCGCGTTTTAATAATTTAAATATTGTTTTTGTGTATCCTTGCGACTGTTACCCGGTTTGTGGGCGGTATAAGGTTGTATATAGTGTTTCTGACAAATAATCTGTAAGTTTTACGCCTTATAAATACAAATATTGTGTTAGTTTCTTTTACTACGGCTATCGGTAAGTCAATTTATTTTATTCATAAAGGTAGGTAGGAGTAATATTTTGTTTGTATTAATTTTCTTTTCGTGTTTTTTGATTTTGAAGTTGTTTTTATTGATATTTCTTTTATCTGGTGTGTGTTTGTTTGGCCATGTCGGTTGTTGGCGAGTTGCCGGATCCCGGTGGTACAAATGAATTTCGAACACCAACCGGAAATAAATTGTTTGGTAGAATGTCGCCATCAAATTTATCGTCAAATGAAAGTAGAACTGAACGAATTAGGGCTTCGGACTTGGGCGAGAGTGTTTCGTCTCTTAGTGGTCGTGATAACTGTGGGGAGTATGATTATTTTGAGTTGGTGTCTCAGGCAACCGAATATTTGGCAAAAATTAACGAATTGGTAAACGATCAGGGGTCGCGAATGAATGTGGGGAATAGGACCGCCATTATGGACGTAACCCAGCGGATTACCGGTATCGTCTCATTGTTGGCAATTAAATCTGCTAGCAATGAAACGAAATTAGCGAATCTCGAGCGCCGGGTGGGGGGTGTCGCCGTTCAACAGCCGGGCTTGACGTACGCGGACAAGCTTAGGCTTCGCTTACCACCTGGATCAGCCCCGTGTCCGGTGTCCGCTGAGGCGCGCGTATCTAGGCCGTGTGTTATTGCGTATCCTACTACGGAACGTTCAGCGGACTATGCAACTTCGTCAGCTACAAAAGAAGCTCTCATGAAGGCTATTAAACCTAGCGACGAAGGTTTTCAAATTGTAGGCGTCAAAAAAACCGCAAAGGCAGGCGTCGTGTTGCGGGTCGCAAATGAACGGCAGCTTAAAAAACTAGAAGCAGTAAACGCCATTAAATCTGTAGGCTTACGCTTAGAAAAGCCGAAAGGCCGAAGGCCCCGTATAATTGTAAAAGACGTGCCCGGTTCTATGGAGGATCGTACCTTCCTAACAGCTTTATATCGTCAGAATATCAAGGACGAATTAAAATTAAGCGAAAGCGATTTTTTAAAAACGACCAAAATTGTCAGGCATCGTAAACTGGAAAACGGACGTCAATGGATAGGCTTAGAATTAGAGACAGAGGTTAGGAAACACTTGGCTAGCACAAAAGATAAATTATATATAGACTGGGCCACATGTAGGTTTATAGACGACTTAGAAGTAGTTCGTTGCTTAAACTGTCAACAATTCGGTCATGTTCAAAAATTTTGCACTATTAAAACTCCTACGTGTGCTAATTGCGCGGCCAGCCACGATACAAGGGCTTGCCCGGATAAGGACACACCAGATTTTAAACCGAAATGCGCACAATGCAGCCGGTACAAAAAACCATGTGACCATCGATGTGGATCACAAGACTGCTCCACATATAAACTTAAATTAGAGCAGCTAATCCTAAATACTAATTACTGAATAGCTTATACAGTAGTAGCTGTAGTACCTTTTTAATAAAATGGATAATATCTCAATAGGCCAGTTAAATCTTCATAATGATAAAATAGCCACGTCAGAATTAGATCGCTTAGTTTTGGAACAAAAGTTAGACATTGTCCTTATACAAGAGCAATATCAAAGCGCTCAATTGCGGAATTATGTAGTACAACTAGATGGCCGGTCGCGGGCTGGGATATATGTTGCAAGTTCTAATTTTACGGTAACATCTTTGCGTAACCTTATGACGTCACACTGCGCCGTTGCTGAGATCTCATCCTCTACCTGTAGGGTTTACATAGTGAGCTGTTATTTTCAATTTTCACATCCTATTGATCCTCATCTACATCATTTACGTTTCGTTTTGCGGTCCCTCATAGGACACAAAATTATCATTGGCGCTGATGTCAATGCTTCTTCTACTTTATGGTATGGCAAATTGCGTGCAGCTGACATGGCTCGTCGCTGTGCGGTTGAAGATTTTATTGCGGAAATGAATCTTACTATCCACAATACCCCTGATGCACCACCAACTTTTTGCAGCCCAATGGGTGAGTCTTCTATTGACGTGACGCTTACGCGCGGCGACGTCTCGATATCTGGATGGCGTGTCCTACCGGACGCATCCTGTAGTGATCACCGCTTAATCGTGTACGAATTCATACCAATGGTTGCACAATATCCACAAAGAACTCCTTACAATTTTAGGTATAAAACTAAAGGGGCAAATTGGGCTTTATTTGGTTCACTCTTTGCAGTACATGCCAAAGACTTCAGTCGCAGTGGTCTATCAGCTGAGGAAAGCGCAAACATATTATCAGATACTTTCACATATTGTGCTGATGTTTGTATCGGCCGTGGATCTATCACTAACACTCGTAGATGTGATTGGTGGAATTATAAATTAGTCGAATTACGTAGAATCTATCGAAAAGCTCGTAAAAAACTAAATGACATTAAAAAGCGTAACGTAACAGGAGATATTTACAATAATGCTCTTATTGCTCTTAGAGTTGCCAGGTCTCATTATAGAGCTGCTGTGGAGAAATCAAAGGGAAATTTAATACGTAAACTTGTTGATAAACTCGATAGAGAGGGTCCCTGGTCACCTTTGTATCATGAATTTAAAGCAAATAGATCAATCGACCTTGCATACGTACAGAACATCAAAATTAATAATAGTTATACTACAGGAGTAGAACAAACCACAGAATATCTTTTAGAATCACTTGTGCCTGACGATCGGCCGGAGGATGACACGGATTATCACCGACAAATTAGGCAGTGGGCTATTGAACCACCATTGTCTCCAATGTCTGACTTACCATCTTCAGACGAATTCCTCAGTATTGTTAGGTCATTGCCACTAAATAAGGCTTCGGGCGACGATAAAATATCAAACAAAATGATAAAAGAAGCTTGTAAACTTTCGGGTGATACGGTTTTAACAGTTTTTAAACGTTGCATTGCGGAAGGAGTATTTCCTAGTGTTTGGCGGTGCGGTAATATTCGAATAATACCAAAAAGCGGCGATAAGCCGCCGGACGATCCTAAATCCTATCGACCCATAACACTGTTACCATCGCTGGGAAAGCTCTTAGAGCGTCTTGTAGTACCACGACTTCTACCGGGTGGAGTTAAATTTCATGATAGACAATTCGGCTTTACGTTGGGAAAATCGACAACTGATGCGGTTATATCTGTAAGGAAAACTGTCACCGAGTCAAGTTTTCAATACGTTTTAGGCATCTTCTTAGATATATCTGGCGCCTTTGACAATGCGTGGTGGCCCATGCTATTGCTAAAATTAAAATTAAGAGGTTGCTTTAAAAATATTTATTCCCTTATCTCCTCGTACTTCTTACAAGGTACTACTAAATTGAGACTTGGGCATCATTCTGTGTCGAAGGCGCTTACGATGGGGTGTCCTCAAGGGTCAGTGCTAGGACCATACTTGTGGAACATAGGCTTCGACGATTTTCTGGCAATGCCTGTGCCGTCCGGATGTACCCTGAATGCGTACGCGGACGACGGTTTGTTATTGATAGAGTCGGATACTAGAACGGGGCTTGAGAGGCTGGCCAGTGAATGTTTGGACTTAATATCTCGGTGGGGTGGGCGTAATCGGTTGACGTTTGCACCAAACAAAACCTTCCAGCTACTTCTGAAAGGTAACCTCAAATCACCGCCTTGTATTAAATTTGAAAATATTACTATTAAAAATAAAACCTCGGTTTGTTATTTAGGATTGGTTTTAGAAAGAAATTTTTCATTTATTGAACATATTAGAACAGTTAATGAAAAGTCTAAAAAGAGTTTCTTTGCACTGACGAGGATATCAACTGCGACATGGGGTCTGTCATATAATACACTAAAGATCATATATGGAGCTACTTATTTGGGTTCTATTTGCTATGGTGCTCCTGTATGGGCAGATAGGGCGACTGTAGGTGCTGTCCGTCGCAAACTGTTACAAGGCCAACGACCTGCATTGATTTTCTTGTGCAAGGCATATAGGACGGTTAGCACTGAGGCTTTACCGGTGTTGGCAGGTGTTCTTCCGGTCGATCTCGAGGTGCAAAGACGTGCAGCCATGTACTATTCCACACTACAAAACATGGAATGCGATTTTTTGGGCATACGAGACCGCGGTAAAATCATAAGATTGTTTCAACAAAAAACCAATGTCTATAACGACCTCTTGGATGAATGGCAGAAACGATGGGACGAATCATCTAAGGGGCGCCACCTTTACCAGTTCTTTCCATCTGTTCGCGAAAGGTTGTCAAGGACATGGCTCGAGGTAGATCACTGTGTCGCTCAATTTCTTACAGGCCACGGTAACTTTAAGAGCAAACTATACTCATTTAAATTAGTCGATTCACCATTGTGTCAATGCTCAACACCTGATTCTAGCTGTGAACAGTCGGCTCATCATATCCTCTGGGAATGTAGTCTTTGGTACAATGAACGTAACATGATGCTAAATAGCTTACAAATGATGTCTGGGGTAGTATATTATGGGGATCTTGTGTCAACTGCGGTGAATTTCCGTGCGTTTAAGCGATTCTGCCATACATACTATAGAAATCAAATATAGCTCACTTAGGACCCATAATATTTTTATCTGTGGTGCTTCCCGGTTTGAAAAAGGCGTCTGCCTATTTTGACTCCATTTTGTCTCCCGCTTTGCTAAGGAGGGAAGTGGACTTATTATATTTCCAACTCCTCCAGTTTTTCTTCTGATTAATTTCGTTGCGGGTTCCAAGACAGTTAAATTTTTCCTGGGACTTCCCGAGTGTCATAACTCGGTGTTTTCGTGGGTCACCGCTGTTGATCCTGGTGTACAGGAGTTACAGTGGTGGGCGTGTGGGCGGGATTAGTCCCATTAACTCTATCTTTATATATATAATTCTTCTGTGAGTGTGTATGTCACTGAACTTCTCTCAAACGACTGGACCGATTTTGATGAAAATTTTTGTGTGTGTTCAAGGGGATTTGGGAATGGTTTAGATTCACAATTTTGTCCGCTGGACAATGTTTTTTTGATTAATTTTTGAAATTTTCAAATTAAAGACGTGTAGACAGGACAACGTCTGTCGGGTCCGCTAGTATGTATATATACATGTAGATACATGTTATATTTTAGGTTATGATAAGATCGTAAATAAAATTTTAATATACTTAGCATACAAAAACAAGCAAAATAATTTGTCTTATTTATTGCTTAGAAATCTACACATACAACAGGAAAATATTTAATATATGTATTTATATAGGGATTCATCGTCTAAAAGACTGTGGATTTAAGTTGAACAACTTCGAGCTGACTTTTCTGGATTTTATGGAATTCCTTAATTCCGATTTTGATCGAAATTGTCCAATTAGGTTATGTGAAAGTACCCTAATAATTCAGTACAATGGCAATTATAGAAATGAAAGTATGTAACAATATGGGCAACACGACATTCCTCTATTAAGTCAGACAAGTCATTAATATATAACAAAAGCTCAAAGGTGCGGTTACATAAAATCGGTTTCGTGCGAATTATTTTGCCCTACTTCTCTGATTGTTACTCTAGATTTATCCTTAATAATATGTTTATGGTATTACCATGGAAATTTTACATTACAAAACACGAAAGTTTAAAATTATGAAATATTAGTATATGTACAAGGTGAGAGAATATTCGAGGTAAGATAGTTTCATCCGAATATGTCTGTTGTCATTACTATTCACTTAAGTCATTGATAAATGTCTCAAAACAAAGACTACAACTTTATAACACTACAACCAACGCAGTGCGCATTGGTGTTGTCATGACAACCGTAAGAGACAACCTTAAAATCACGATAACTTTCCTATTATCCATTACAATCTCAAAGCTTATTGCAGCAATTGTTTTTTAATAAAAGGGTTATTTGAAATATTTGTTTTGAGGAAAGGCAATAATGTTACCCTTCGTATAACACATGTAAATGTTAAAAACCTTGCTCTAAAATCACGGTAATTGTAAAACAACCACGCCCTTCCTTGTGAACTTTGCGAAAATGAGTTCAAATGGTACGTTTACCTCAAAAACACCTCAAACAACAAGACATTTCCGACCTAATTGTGGTTATTTTAAGGGTTACAATAAACAGTTTTATAAGATTTGTTTCCGCACGTAACACAAGATATGTTGACAGGTCACGACACAATTTGATGGCTAGTAAAAGCGTTACCCTCATTTCCCCCTTGTTTTACTTGACATCCGTCACTGGCCATTGGCTTTTTAATTGAAAACTGACTGATTTATATACTTAAGAGGATGGAAGAGGAAAAATCTTAAAAGGTTTCGAATATTGCTCTAACTGAAAATAGCAGCGATTTATATTTTAATGTCAATTGATCATGCTTTTACAGAGAGACAAACAGGACAAGCTAAAATATCTAAATAGACGTTCGTCTTCCATGTCATCGGAGAGAAAATGACGATGAAAAGGATCATGAGACGGATCTTTTCAAGAAACACATATTTATTGACTGTACTTTTCAAGGGACTATATTTGTCGTTTAATCAGACAGAAAAAAGTAGCAGTAAAACTGTAAAAACTTTTAATGTTGACATTAAAAGTATGTGTGGCGACTTCCACATACAGCGGCAATAATAACATACTATAGCGCCATCTACCGAAGATACGTCGAACTACGGAGTAACGAAGGAAACTAAGAAACTACCAATCCTGAATCGCGCAATAGAAGCTCTCGCGCCGATTAGCATACATACAAATTCCCAACATCAACCGTTGAGCAGAGGCCCGCCAGGCATGATCACCTCGCCTGGTCGGAGGATCCTCCCTTTGTGTCGGAGGGACATGACACCCGTTCCCCCACCTATGAAACTCCTATCCACCTGCGTCCAATATTCCGATAGTGATACATAGCAAAGACGATTAAATAATTTAGAAGAAATATTTCGCCCAACGAATGGATTAGATTAATGGATTATTCAATCATATAGCAGTACGTATAGTACTGCTATATGATTGAAAGTAGTAATGAAGCAATTTTGAATAAACGCCATACATATATTTATGCTTATTATAACCTCCACGAAACAACATTACCTAGATATGATTCGCTCCAAATCAATAATACACACGGCACGCTCCAATATTGTCCTCTTCAAATATAATTTCCTACAAGATGGCTGCTTGATTTCCGGTTTATCGGCATAATGTCGGCGTTGTAAATCTAATATTACCTATATTGAATATGAATACATATAATAAGTACCGTTTGCCTATAAAGCCTTACATATATGTTTTAAGCGTAAATTGATAATAAAATATACGCTATTATGACCTGAATGAGCGTTTCATGGAATACAGGATTTAATCAAATGGATTTGAATTGAATTTCTATTACATTTAGTTTTAGAATGAATTTTGCTAACATCTTGGCAGCAACAGATCCAGTTTAACTCCTAGCTGATTCCATTTTCATTATTTAGTTAAAATTGCACTATTCAGACCCATCCTGGCAATGACCCCCATTATTCTCTCTTGTATCCCCCTTGGTTAGTGTTTGCTGGTGTTAATAATGTTGTACCTTTATGTTGAGAATATGTATAACAACAAAAATTTAACTTATAACTCCAAAACAAATTTTGTACATAAAAAGTTATTCCTAATACTTTCGTTTTTAAAGATGTATTAAATGTAAGTTACAATTAAAGAAAAATCTAGATATTGGCAAATGCCCGAGTAATTTATTACTTTCCGATTTCGTTTATTATTGAACCGATATTGGCAAATGGAAAATGTCAAAAGATATGCTCGGTCATCCATCCTTCCACGCCTTTCCCCACGTCCGATGTATTTTACGATTAATCGTAATAAAATCAATCAGGTCTACGTTGGAACTTGGAGAAAACCTTTTCCTTCTTTCACAACAGGTACCTACTTGGTTAAAGCAATGTCGGATAGAACTAATCTAACCTATTTCTTATAATAGAGGCAAAATTTCATATCGTGCCGTAAGCTCCTTATCATAAAACCTATTATTTAACTAGCTTCGTTCTTTCTTTTGCTGTTCCAGTTCTAAAGTAAAATAATTGCTAAGCACTTATGGGTTTGTTAGAAAATTGAGCATACTTTTAGTTATTTTAAATAAAATATAATGGTACCATGATTTACCTATAAACTTAGAGGCTGTACTTGTATACGTAAGCATTTGCTCCAGGAATGTTCTTTTACATTTCTTATTTTGTTTCTATTATTATTATCTTATATATATAATTCTCGTGTCACAATTTTAGTTACCAAACTCCTCCGAAACGGCTGGACCGATTTAATATTATTTACTAGCTGTTGCCCGCGGCTCCGCCCGCGTGTATGTCGGTTATCGCGGCAAATAGTAGCCTGTGTTATTCTGATGTATAAGCTGTATTACTGTAAAGTTTCATCCAAATCTGTCCATTAGTTTTGCGTGAAGAAGTAACAAACATACACACAAACTTTCGCCTTTATATATTAATGTGATTAGTGTGATATATTAGTGTGATTAGTGTGATTACTTATATTCCTGACTTTCCCGTCCCAATTTCACCCAAAATAAGAAAAACTATTTATTCATTTAACGTTGCATAAAGTACTTACACCTTAAGATTTCCATGCAACTGTGTACACATATTGCTAAAACTCTGTTAACCTTCAAATGACGGATATGATACAGTACCAGAATAATACCAAATTACAGAATATGGTATACTTGACCTCGTGACCTAAATGGTTGTTAAGCGTTGAATAAAAATAACAGACAACAATCATGTTTCAGAAATTATTACATTGCTATATTTTAAACTACTAATTTGTTCTGAGAAAACCCGTAACTTGACTCACTCTCATACCTAAAAAATATATTACGGTAGTATTTTTTGACTTCAAGACCCTTTTTTTTGTGCATTCAAAACCATCTCTAATTTTAAACCGGAGAAAGTTCTTTTTTAGCCTTTAGGAAGCTTTTAGAGGTTATTACTGTTTAATCATAAGTAGCCGACGGCTAAGGTCATTCCCAAAGTTCAGCTTATTTTTAGCTTAACGGTATCACTATTTTAGCCTAACCTCAAATACCACCCTGACCTTTCGTAGACTATTGTCTTACCGTAACATAATGGCATGATGGCCCCTTTTTCACAAAGGTTTTCCCTTACATTTAAAAAGGTTTACGTTATTTTATCTTTGATGACAAAAAGACTCCCAGGATATGTAATTTTTATTATTTGTGTTAGATTTTTTTTGAAGTTATTAATGCACTCTGTTTCGAGTGAACATTTAGCATAGGGTTAGGAATTTATGCATTTTGTCAGTAGTCAGTCCAGCGACATCACACGTTATATTAAATAATCCCTATAAATCTCTAGGGGATTTTCTTTTTACCCTTTTGAACGAAACGTTGTTCATTAACTGCACAGTCAGTATTTTTGGATGGTTTTCTAGTTTCTTGCTGTAGGTGTTAGATATAAGATTTTATTTTATCAGTCAGAAAAAGAAACCCTATCAGACGTAGACTTAAATGTCTTTCTAGATAACCTCTCACTTTTAGAAATACCTTAAAAAAATACAATATAAAATTGGAAGCTCTGTTTTCACATTATTATTTAAAAGGGAAGATATCCTCTTGGCCCTTTACAAAGCTGACACCATTGCACCAAAACTACCAATGATATAAAAATAATGTAGATTTTTATAGAATGAAAATAAAACAACAATTCGGTATTTGAACGTAAAAATTTACTCTCGTAACAGGAAATACCAAAAAATATTTTTCCTGCATTTACTGAAGCAACAAATTGGATTTGCGCTGTTTCGGGAGCGTGTTTTTATTAGATTATGTGTGAGCGCCATCTATGTTTGGCATAGGAAATTAAATATGCGCTAGTAGCACCGCCGGCGGTAAAGACGGTAAACTAATTACTTTGTTCTGTAAACCTCACATCTCGTCATGTAAGTTAAATATATTTCAAGCATATAACATACCTATTTCTTTGATGGGAATTAAACATTTTGAACGAACGGTAGATTAAATAGAAATATACGCTTAGTAAGAAAAGCAGTCTCTAGGTAGTAGAGCCACGCTGATTTCAGTACGAAGGGGCCGGCTCGACCGGGGCGGTACTACTTTCGCAAACAAGAACAACGTAAAATTCCTGCTGGCGTGTTTCGTTGGTGAATGCGAGAACGGAAGCCCAATGATGCAAAAGCATCACTAGGCCGCCATGGTGTGGGTCACCATGCTGCATTGTTGCATTCACAATGAGTATGGTGACCATCACTCTTGGATTCTGCTTTTGCTTTCCATCAGGCAGAGTAGAGTCACTTTGACAGGGCTATACATAAAAAAGTAACACTACTTCTATCTACTAGTCCGTCCAGCATGGTATAGTACCTAATGGCCAAAACCTCCCTTCTAACCAGTCGGTCCAACCGGTCTACGCCCAGTAGTGGACTAATTAAAGGCTGTTTATGATAATGATGTACGCTAAATAATGTTTTCATTGAAAATTCAACATTTGATTTTTTTTGTAAAGTTATCTTATCTTATACAGGGTGAATTTTTGAGACGGGACAGTAAGGGCAGGTACCTTAACCGTTATAGTTACAGGAAAACGCTTTTAGGAGACTATCCATAAATTTTTAAAATATTCCGAACTGCATTTACATATTTTGGAAAAAATGTACAGTCAGCAAGAAAATGGTCATTTTAAACAAAAACTTTTTTGATGGCAATCGATCCTATTTCTAATAAGGATCAAAAGTCTCTACTGGACCGACTGAGGTTTGAGTACTAAAAATGTCAGAAATCGCAAGACACTTTTCCCATACATTACGGTAAAAGAGTCAAACCTCTAAATTAGCCTAACCTCTAAATTAGCCTAACTCTTTATTATGGGTAGATCTGCCATAATCCGCATTTACATTTCATTCATTTTCATTTTTTACATTTCGATTCTCTTTTAACTGTTCGTGTGGTGTAATGTCAAACCGAGTGGTAATGGTGGAATTTTATGAAGGTACTCTTAATTCTGCCGTGTATAACGACGTCATTTTAGAGAATATCCAAAACCAGTTGGATGAATGGCTCCTGTCAGAATTGCGAAAAGTTTATTTTCAGCACGATGGCGCTCCGCCACACAACACCTGCCTTACGCGTTCCAGTTTGAATAGGCAGTTCCGGTCACAGTGGATAGGTACACATGGTCAAATTAAGTGGCCACCTCGCAGCCCCGATCTAACGCCTCTCGATTTTTTTCTGTGGGGCTACCTAAAAAACGAAGTATAAAAAAAGAAATACAACAGTATTCAGTAGCTGAAAGATGCATTAACAAGGAATTTAAATGATATCCATCCAGGAAATTTTCGGCTGCTACTAACTCAGTACAAAAACGAGTGAACTTATGTTTCGTGAAAACGGCGGACATTTTGAGCAATTTATTTAGTAGATCATCTAAATGTAAGCTATGTTTGTCTGTGTCTAAAATACATATTAAAATGATTTATTTAATTATTATTTTATTTGGTTCTAATGTTGTAGAAGATTAACGATGCAACTATGATGATTGTTTACTTAGGTAGGCGCTTTTGCTTATAAGAACAGCCAGCTAGACAAAAACCGTAATTATCTTATGCCCCCTGTATTTCCGTACAAATGTATGGAAAAAGTTTTTGCGATTTCTGACATTTCTAGTACTCAAACCTCAGTCGGTCCAGTAGAGACTTTCGATCCTTATAAGAAACAGGATCGATTGACATCAAAAAAAGTTTTTGTTTAAAATGACCATTTTCTTGCTGACTGTACATTTTTTACAAAATCTGTAAATGCAGTTCACAATATCTTAAAAATATATGGTTAGTCTCCTAAAAGCGTATTCCTGTAACTATAAAGGTTAAGGTACCTGCCCTTACTGTCCCGTCTCAAAAATTCACCCTGTATAGTAGAATAGAAAACAAATATAAATTAACATACAAAAACATAAACATCAATCAATGTAGGTCACATTTGACTTAATCATTGCAAGGGTATCACGCTCCCATTGCCATTTACGGGCCGTCGTAGAACCCTGCCATATAGGGTGGTAAGTCATAGAGGTCGCACCTCATACGTCCTAGGTTTCTACTCTACGTGGCAATGTTTTACATATCGTGACGTCTAACTCGGAAGCAAAAAATGCAGGCTTTAATCCTTACAAAATTATTTCTAACCAGAAAACTACCTATTTGTGTTACATACAGTTTTATAAGGATTTTATTTATTGTACTTTGTACTTGTACTTTAATATTGTTGCTGCCTCGGTGGCGCAGTGGTAGCGTATGCGACTGCTGTACTTTTGGTCTCGGTTTCGGTTCTTGGATCGTACCAGTATGGTCTGCAAATATTTGTATCGGATTTTGGGTGTTTTCGTATGTATTTACAAAAAAAAACAGTACAAGCTCTGTTTAGTTTGGGACTAGATGGCGTTGTGTATCAGTTTTAAAAAAAAAAAATTTTTGGCTAGCTGACCCGGCGAACTTTGTATCGCCTTAGAATTAGGTAAAAAAAAGAAATATGTATAGAAATAAGTAAAATTGAAGTATCTGTTTGAAATTTCTCTTACTTTTTCACTAAATCCATATGAAAATTTGGTACTTACATTCATCAAAAAACATTTTTTTTGTGTAAAGTTTCGTTGTCTGTCTCTGAAACTCATCATCAGATCTGTATAAAATTGGCAATTGGGACTTTTTCGGATAAAAACATTTCCAAAAAAACATCGTAAATGAGAACCCTTCCCTTGAAATCGATGAAATAAATATGAAATAAATAATGCACTTAGTAATTAATACAAAACCTTGGCTCAAATACTTAAACTGCCATTAGAATTGGCAAACAGACTCTTTAAATCCATCAACGGGTCACATCAGCAAATATAATTGTCCACTAAATCATAATACACTGTAGCTCATTTTAAACTAGCAAAAAAACACTGTGACAAACTAAATGTAAATATACAAAATGATTTATTTGATCACGTATACCGGTTTTTATTTTAAAACATTCAAACGTTCTCTGCGTAAATATGATAAATGTTTTAAAACTGATTTTGTTCAACAAAGGTTCGGAGATATAATACTTATGTGTAGGCATACCTTTATTGCTTTGGCCGTTGGGGCCAAAAAGTTCTGGAGTGGCGACCACCTACAAGGTCTTAGTTCGCTGCTAACCGCTGGATGCGGGCAGCACAGGACTGGTTATTGTGGGGAGCTTTAGGGTAGCCCTATGTCCATCAGTTGCCGACTTTCGGCTGAGATGATGATTAAGACGTCATAGGGAATTTCAGGTTGTTATAAAAAGTGTCCTGTACTACAATATTATATAGAAGCACAAGACGTTAAAATAGAATTGCATAAATGCAACAGCTGGCTTCTTTTACATTGTTGAACTTTAAAATAAAATATTTTAAACAGATACATAATCCCGTTATACTTTTATAACAATAAAGATTAGATAATTAACAGTTCTATACAAAAACTTATGTTAATCCATACTATATAAAATATTTTACATTTGAAAATAAGTCTGTCTCTTTTACGCTTTCATGGCAAAACCACTAAACCAATTTGGATGAAATTTTCAATTTATGTCCTTCGATTCTTGATTAAAGACTACTATTTACCGCGATAACCGACATACAAGCAGGCAGAGCCGCGCGCAAAAGCTTGTTTAATATAAAGTTAGCAGACGTAACTTAGTGTCTGTTCCATAATGGTATATCGTATATTATTCAAAGTAACAAAAAATGTTATCAAGTGTTTAATTAAAACCTAACACGAGGCAAACACGATGTGTCTCGCGCTTAATAATTTTGTATCACATTCATTAGTCAAACAGTGCCAACGCAACGGAACGGTTATGAAAGTGCTCCACATAAGTTTTGGCTAGAAGCTAAATCTAATTATACATTTTTGGCAAATGCGAAGTTAACACAAACTGAATGGAGGCGGTTTTCATTGTCAGTGTGTGTAAAACACATTTTTTCGGTAATTGAAAGGGTTGTAAGAAGATTCCAACATTGATTTATGTGGACCACAATAATACCACAAGATTCAGTCACTATGACTACATATTAAGTAGGTACCTAACTGGTTTTCGTACGATTTGTATCAGTGGAAAGGGGTGAGTCATGACGTAAGTTTTATAGGTTGGAATGCAATTGAAGACAAAAAGGCATTGGAAAAGTTTCGTATAATTTGGATAAAACAAAATAACGATATTGAAGACACTTAAAATAACTAAGAACACACCCATCTGTTAATGAAAACATTTTTTTTTCTAACATTATAATATGCTTTGCAACCCCTACGGGCTTGCTAGTGTAGCTTGTTAAACTGACTAAACCCACATGGAAAGATCTGAAGATCATCACATCGAAAAAAACTTTGTACATACAGTTATTCATAAATAGATATACAAATGATATATCCATATTTATTCTAATCTTAAACCTTGTACAAGTTGTTTCGAATATTAATTATGTAATATTATAACTGCGTGTTGTAAATTATTCAGCAGAGCTTTAAACTACGCATTACCAACTTTGGCGAAAAAAAAATTGTCTGGATATTTGTCTGGAATTCTCATACTGTCTTGCCTAATACATCAAAAATGTAAAGAATACGTTTAGATGTCAATACAAAAATAAATATAGCAGTAAAAGAGTAATTTGATTAAACATCGAGGAGTCATGTCAGTTCTTTGTGGTATCTAAGCATCATCTGTGATTAATTCATAAATCACATATGAAGTTCAAATACCTTGTAGATAATGGGAAAATTTCCGGCACGGTGCACAGATTAAAAGCGAATCTTAATTTCAGTGTATCAAAAATTATAATTTGCACATGCAACAAGCAATGACCTGGCTCGCTGACGAGACGCACTGGCACCGTCAGTTGTTTTGGGCCGGTCGCCCCAAGCGCGCGCGCATACCGTGCAATCATTATAATTTCAAAACCGTGTATAGTGTTTGCGTGAAATTTCCTTCTTTGGACTGTTGTATAATTGTGGTTTTATCGGTATGATTAGGATACTATTTATATGTTTAGTCACCTTTATCCTTAAATTTATTGCGTTCGTGATTACCTTATCTCGTTTTGCTATTGGTTTCGTTTTCTTTTTTAACACAAAGAAGTTTTTCAATTACGTTGCTGTTAATAAAGATTAACAGAAGCGTGCACGGTTCTTTTTGGAGGTGAATTTTATTAATTTTCGCCGAGTACTTTACCCGTTATCATTATTATCACATATTTATCATATTATCTTTGGTTGTGACCTTGTGATCTGTGGAAGTTACAGTGACATTTGCCATGGAAATTGTTTTGTTTTTCTTGGCGAACTTAAACATTCCAACAGTGGTCTTTACTGTATTGGAAATTATTAATACCTAGCGCCACTTTCGCTCCTTAGTATCCGTTGCTACTTTTATCAAACAATATAATATTCCTTGCATGGGCATGAGGCATGTAAACATTCATATTCTTAATGTCCATATCATTTGTATTCATTGTGAGTTCTGGATTCCAATTTGGAGGCATTTTTGTATGTCGGTTGTTGATAGTATAATTGTGATGGATCCGTCCTACATTGACCACATCGTGCTTTATTGACGTTTATTAGGGCCAACGTTGACCGATATGACGGAGGTATAGATGTACCTGTATATAAATAACAAAAGCAATAGATACAATTTATTTCCTGTTTACTGAAACGGAAAACCAGTTAATATAGTGTTAATAATGGTTCTAAAGTTTTCGATGAATTAGCGTTGTGTTGTTTTTGTTGCTCTCCGTATTAGGCTCGAACAAGTAAACGTATTTGGTGCAAGAGTGTCGCGTCGCTGACATTATTGCGTACATCGAGGTGATTAGATCATGGAATTTATTCTGTCGCAGCCTACTTAAACACTTTTCCTGTTTTATGTAATGTGTTAAAACAGGATAATGAATAAACCTCAATTGTTGCTGGTATTATAGAATGCGCTATGCAAAAGTAGAAAATGGATTAAAGTTATGATTAAACAGCTAGTGTTTTTTTATAATACACTATCTTTGCCCGTTACTTCGTACACGTGATATTTGGATTTTCAAGTAGTTTTTAATTTTTCACCGTTTAAACCTTCCCTGGACTAAACAACATTTGAAAACATTTCAAAACCAAATCAGCTAAATCCTTAGCCGTTCTCGGGTTTTAGCGAGACAAACGAACACCAATTGATTTTAATATATAATACTAGCTGAACCGGCAAACGTTGTTTTGCCATAAAAAAAAAATGGGTATAAAAAATAGATGTTGGTCGATTCTCAGACATACCCGATTTCATAAAAATCGGTCCAGCCGTTTCAGAGGAGTATGGTAACTAACATTGTGACACGAGAATTTTATATAAGATTACGGCATCTTTTGATTTTGTCACTGATTTTCTACGATTTTCCTACTTTATTTTCAAATCGTAAGGTCAGGTCTATATTTGGGTGTTGTCTCTTGGGTCAAGGTTCCTCTCGTACTGATAGTACTCTTGCCTTTGACGCTCCTATGTTGAATACATTTTTATTATATAGTGATGCGTCATTGCTGCTGCTACTGGTTGTATACAATGTTTACACACGTTCTAGGTCCAGCGAATGAGTCACACGTGTCGTGTCCGCTACCAGATGATAAAGTGTGATCAAATTAATCTCAGTGATCAATTTGCTTCAGTCGCAGTTAGTGCTTTGCCGACCCTAGTTTTACCTGTTAGTCAATAGTATTTTTTTACGTAACAGTGAATTCTACATCAATTAACTCAGTGACTTGTGTTTTATTGAACAATAAACCTCATTTGTAACACAAACAGTGCGTAAATCTTGTGTGAAACATGTTATTGACCAATTGATCCCTCATTACCAATGGCGCGGAAAGCCTTCAAGCATTATTAGTGTTGTTATCAATCACTATGGCAGATCGATCTTGTTCAATTTAGTAAAGTGATAAAACATAGATCAATATGATTATCGAAGCATTTTTTGGTTTTTTATTACTCGTGTTTGTGGTGTGGAAGTATGTTCTACCAAATCACGAAGATCCCACTAAGTATTCAAGATTAAAACTAGTTGAACCAGAAACATTGGAACTAAATGATAAGGAAGTAGTTGGTCAGATTTTACCAACAAAGATTAACACCACAGCTAACAAGCAGATAGTTCAGACTAAAGAACTAAAACGCTTAGGAAATCAACAGAGTCGTCCTCAGAAAGTAAACTATATACCTTACCAAAACGATGATTTAATTACACCATCTATATTATTAAAGCAACGTCAACTACTGAAGCAGAAAACTAAACGTGAGAGCCCGCCAAAAGAAAAGCTCACAGAATTTCTAGAGAAAACTATTTTAAGCGATGACAAAATACAGTCAATTATTCAAAACCTGGCTCTAGATAAGAGAGAAATACTTATACACGAAGAACAGGCAAAATTACAATACCCTACTTTAAAAGAAATAAAACCTCTTTTTAGAGAACAGGGGTATACTTTTAGTGAAAAGGTTGTAAAGCAACAAAGCACGATCGATGAAATCTCAGAGAAGATAAATCGATTCAAATATTCAAACCTTGTAAAAGAAGCAAAAGAACCCGAAACCTATAATGAGCCTGTCCAGCTCAAAGTACCAGAAGAAACACCTTTCTTGAAACGTCTCCAGAAACACCCAGCGATCCCAGCAGGCCTTAACTTTGGTTCAGTTATTGGTGAACTGAAGAATAAAACGAAAAATGGTGGACTTAAACCAGTTTTTAAGAAGTTCGAAGTTGATTCTATAAACAACGCACAGGCAGGTTTATTTTTTATTTAAGTAAAAAGTTTATTTTTAAAATCATCGGATGTATAATCAGTTGCCAGTATGACTAATAGTTTTGTAACTTTCTTATCAACTATCATTTCCTATTGTAAGCGGATATAAGTATTACACTACTTTTTATTATATTTTTAGCATGATAGGAGCATACCAGCTTTTAATCTGGCTGAATATAACATATTACGTTTTAAAAATATTATTATATACGTATTATTTAAAAAGAAGAACGAAATATCCGAATTAAAATGACGGCAGGTTATCAGTCCGTAAATATTATACGTTTACTTGACAATAGGGTGCTCGCACCGCAGTAAAAATGGCTGTAGTTTTAATGTTATTCGCTTTTTATTAACTTACGTAACGACGCATTCACAATTATTCAACGTCGTGTGGTTGGGGGTCTGTCTATCTAGCGCAAAGAAGATATTATTAATTTTATGTTATAGATATCATCTAATTATATCATCTTAATATTGAGGGCATATAGTTTTAAACACTTACTCGTAATGTTATGATCTATTGATATTATATAAGATACAACAAGATAGGAAGTAAATAGTAGTAATTCTATCAGCTTGGATCAGATGTCTGAATATAAACAACGAGGTAACTCCTTTGACCTGTCAATATATACTAATACTCTTAACGTTAGAAATAACTTAGTAAAGGGAAGTTTATACATTATTTCCAAATAACGATTCCTAATTACATCAACAACCTTTAATGGATTATTTATTGCTGGATTGGCCTCTCCTTCGAAAGGTTGTTTGGGCTAATAAATCAAGCTGATCAGACGGGTTCTCTTAATATTACGACTCTAAATAAAACATAGAAAAATGTTTATTTCACGGGATAGATAGTGCACAAACTTCTATGATATGTACAAATATAGGAAACTGAACTCTCGAAATACTATTTTTTATGGAATAGGGGGGAAACGAGCAGACCTATCGCCTGATGGTTAGCGATTACCGCCGCCCATGGACACCCGCAACACCAGAGGCGTCACTTGTGCGTTGCCGGCCTTTGGGGAATGGGGGAAGAGGTTGGGGTATGGGCCTCCGGTATCCTCACTCACTCGGTGAAATACAGCGCAAACGCTGTTTCACACCGGTTTTCTGTGAGGCCGTGGTATCACTTCGGTCTAGCCGGCCCCATTCATGCCGAAGCGTGACTCTCCCACGAGAGCTCAATGATGAAAAACAAATTATAATGTTAATTTAATTTGTTACAGGAATCTCTAAACGCTGCAGTAGAGGAAAAGAAGAAAGTCCACATCGACGAGAACGAAATCGGATCTGTAAATATTTTAGCCGACCGACGAACAAAACTAGAAACTGCTGCTCAAGTAAGTCATTAAAAATATATTCTGTCACATTTGCACACATTTTTAATTATTAGAGACACTGGTTTACAGTAAAATTCGCAAAGAATTTACTGACTAATGCGATTTGGATGCTTTTCAACAAAAACTCGGTGCGGAATTTCTTAAAATAGAAAGACAGCTTTTTTACTATATACATGTATTAATATTGTCGAGTTCTTGACTTGATATTCGTTTTTAATTTATACTTTTAAATGATCTCTAGAAATTCACTCTTCTACTTCACTCATTGTAGAAACATACATATTTATTGTCATGGTAAAATGAAGATGCTTATCATTATTTATGGGTCGGTCACAAATTTTGTAAAAACTTTTTTTTTTGCGAGAAATGTAGATGCATATAGACTACCGACCACAAAATTCTAGATTGTGAATCTCTATTTTGAATCTTCGTTTTGACGTTATCTGTCAATTAAATATAGAGTTTCATTTCTTTGTGTTTGCATTCACAATTTCAGTACTCGACTTTATTATCTTTCCATTTAACAACATTTATTTGTCAATGTCGTTAAGTGCCATCGCGTCTATCATTACACCGTACCATGTATATATTTGTTCATCAAACATATAAAATAACTTTCCTGTTCATAAATGCTGGAGGTCAGACCTTGCGTATGTACTTGTTTTAAAAATTCTGCGTTGCGTAAAATCAAGTATTAACTTAACCGGGCGAGCGATTCCTTTGATTTACGGAATGCAGTTTCCAACGATTGCTTGGCCTCTATAGCCTTTCCACTTTAGAGTGAAACAATTTATAATTGTACTAACACGTGTATCCTTTACTGAGTATATTTAAAGATCAAGGGCTCGTGGGTATTTCGAGTGGGTAAGGCCAGCTGGCCAGTCGCATCGTGCTGTATAAAAGATGCATTAACCAAGTGTCAATATTGAGAATTATGAGTAACTGACCGCAATGATTCACGGTTGTATGATATTTGCGGTGTTCGGACACGGTTGAATAATTTAGCCAAAGTGACATCGAACAATATATTTGTGTTCATTTATTGGTTTTTACCTTTTTCATTACAAGTAATTGAAAATCAAAGGTTATTTAGTAACTAGCTGACCCGGCGAACTTCGTACCGCCATATTTACATATCTGTCTCAGCTTCCCAAAGGCAGTGTACAGTCGCAGACAAAAAAAACACTTTTCCCGTTATCTTTTTTTTTCTTTCTAGCAAAAAAGAATGAATGAAATCGGACTATGGGTTATTGAATTACAACTAAGTACATATTTTGACTTTCATCCCCTTTCTCCAGGAAACCGTGTTGAATTTCGGGACAAAAAGTATCCTATGTCCTACCTCGTAGTATGAACTAAAATCATGCCGAGTTTCATTTGAATCCGTTTCGGAAGTTTCGGCGTGATGCGCGGCCAAGATACAGACAGACAAAAATGAAAAAAAATACAGTTTTGGCTTCAGTATCGATTATAGAGAGCCCTCCAAAAAAAAATTTCAAAATATTAATGTACAGAATTTGACCTGTTACATTTTTATTATAAGTATAGATAGTATTTATAATGCAAAACAGTAATACAATACTTCATCTGGTTTGAGTAGGTAAAAATGTTTTGAAAAGCACTGTTTTCTTGCAAAATATGAGTTTTTAACCTTTAACTTCGAACTGTCGTCTTCGTACTTATTGTTTAAAATATCTATAGTAGGTATTATGCGAAAGACGTACGACGTATGTAATAACGTATTTTTTAAAATAATATAACTTCCCTTCAAAGGAAAGGCCCATGTCATTGTTAAATACTGTTTATGATGATATGATAATACAATAATAAGATTTAGAATAACTTACTCGGCAACAGACATGTATTGTTAAAACTAATCTTAAACGTTTCTTATTTCCTGTCCAATAAATTTCGCTCATGTATTTTATTATTATTAGAAACCAACTGTTACTTAACTAAAATTAATACATTGCTTAATTTTAATGATCTTTGTATATACATCCATCGACAATTCAATCATATGCATCTTTTAAATCTATTTGATTGGCATACCCATACCCTACGATTTACGATTCGATCATAGAATAATGTAGTAATGGATTTCATTAATTTGATGACTCGCCTCACGGAAATCTTTCTCTATTATAATATACCTACATGTATTATCCACACAAACCTTCTTCTTAAATCACTCTCTCGCATGTACTTAGTACATGTTAGTTCAATTTTATCCAGTTTACTAAAAATTTTCACTCACAACGGGTAAGTTTTTAAATAATTTTTTTGTGTCTTTTTTGATTACAGGGATGGCGTAAACGCGTCCCCCAGAGCGATGCGTCTCTGTTCACCGTCGCAGGAAGGTTGGAGCGCGACAAGGTTGTGACGTCGACACCCCCACTCACACCACTCACCCCACCGCCGGCCACAGCGCCTGTGGCAATAGCATCGCCTGGAATACCACCACCAAACAAATTTAAGTAAGTATACTCAAATGTTATAGATTTTTTTAATGAAATGATTCGTGAAGTTTTAAAGTAGAAAATATTATACAGCAGCCGGAAACAAACCCTATACGTATCCGTCTAGCCAGCGTGATATAGTCATAGAGCTATACTGCACGTTTGGCCTAGTGGTTCAAATTCAAATTCAAATTCAAAAATATTTTATTCATATAGGCACTTATTTTACAGGCACTTATGAATAGTCAATATTTAATATTAAAAAATCGAGTGATTCTAGTCGCCAGTTCCAAGTGCAGCCTACCCTTCATGGAGAAGAATCTGGCAAGAAACTCCATTGTTGCTCCTTTTTAAAAAATAATAATACGGTTTACAATATTTTTTTCACTAAGAGACTTGAATGAGAACGAAGTCGACCAAAGAAAACAAAATAAAAGGTTTGGAGTCATTGCTGCACAGGTTTAACGGTCACCACGCCGTTTCCTACTTCGCCAAGTGTCGTGGGTTCAAATCCCACTTGGACAACACTTTGTGTGATCTACAAATTGTTGTTCTGAGTCTGGGTGTTCTTTGTGTCCGTTTAATGTATGTTTGTAAAGTCCCCCGCGACACAGGATTTATTCCTAGTGCGGGAGTTGTCTTTTAAAAATGAAAAAAAAAATGAAAAAAAAGCTATCATAGATAGAGTAGGGAAGACATGCGGCTGCCTGTAAGCGGAAAAGTCCAACGGTTAAAAAAAGAGAGAAGATCGCGGTACCCCATCTGTCTTTCTCTACTGACGCATGCGCAGTAAATAACTAACAATGGTAATCCAATCACAAGAATTAACCGTCGAATCGTTCTGCTATGCTGCTTTTCTGCGCTAACTGCGTGTACGCGAGTAGAGAGAGATGATAAGTACCGCGATCGTCTCTCTCTTTCTAACCGAGGGACGGCTGGAGGCCTGGCTCCCTTGCTCTATCTATAACCTCTATGGGTATCGTAGGCCAAAGCCTCCTTACTAAGGCTTATGTCCAGTGGTCGACGGTTTAAAAACTGTTTGTTGATGAGTATTATACAGCTCCATCTAGTCATAAACAGTTTTCCGCTTTTTTTTTTTCATACATATTATTTATTTATTTATATATATAAAAGAGGAAGGTGACTAACATACCCAACGCACAGCCCAAACCGCTGAAGCTAGAATCCTGAAATTTTGTATGTAGGTTCTTTATATAACGTAAGTGAGCACTAAGAAAGGAATTTTGAAATTCCACCCCTAAGGGGGTAAATCAGGGGATGAAAGTCTGCGTGAGCGAAGCTGCGTGTACAAGCTACAAGTACATATATTTAAAACTATACTGCGTTATTTAGTTACGAAACGAAATACATTAACAAATGAATATTTTAAAAGAACAAGTATTTTGAACTAACGGGAATCAAGCTCTTTGCCTCTGAAGTGATATTGTAGTTGCTCGATTACGTACAGCCCTAACAACAAAAACAAATTTCAGTACTGTTCAATATCCAACTTGCACCTGTCCATTATATTTCTTTACGGTTACAGTCTGTTGCACTGGACTGTTAAGTAGTATGTTTTGAGTCACACTGTACTGTCCGTTAATTGTACGTTTAAAAGATGTTTCCTTAGTGTGGGAATAATCTTCAATAAATAGTACCGTAATTCTTAAAGAGCTTGCATACGAAACATGAGTTTGAACACATTTTGAATAGACTATTAAAAAAAAACTATGTGTAGGTTAATAATTTGGCTATCGTAACGCAGTGATATAACGCACTTGTTACCTTACAAATCTTTCAAAAAATCTCTAAGAACACAATCGTTTCATATTTTCAACAGGAAGGTCATTCTACAAGTTGAACGTACCTGAATGAGGAAATTACTTTCGAAACTCACAGTTTACAATCTTATATTTACATTCAACAGTAAAGCAACTATCATTTCAAATTAGTACTATCAATAAAAGTGAAGGACAGTAGATCATGTGTGTAATAAAACCGACTTACACAACCTGCTTCTCAAATGACATTAATGTAACTTTACGCCGCAGGTCTAGGAAGCAAACGTCCCCTACCAACGGCTTTGCATCCGGCCCCCTCCGCTCAGCATCGTGTGCAGTCGTCAGCGCTACTTCAATCGAATTGAAGCCTAAGGAGACGGCAAGAATCGATCGAGAATCGTTCAAGAGAAGTCACTCTGTCAGTGAGAGCATTAGTAGGGTTGATGAGAGTGAGTTTCAATCAATTTGTAATCTATATTTCTAAATACTAATATATAAATCTGAAGAGTTTGTTTGTTTGAACGCGTTAATCTCAGGTCCGATTTGAAAAATTATGTCAGTATTAGATAGCACATTTATCGAGGAAGGCTATAGGCTTTATATCATCACGCTAAGACCAATAGGAGCGGCCCATCAATGAAGAATATTACAAAAACGGGGGCAAATTATTACGCTACGGGCAATAGGTAAATGACATTGCGTGGGTCAGCTAGTTGATATATATGTTTACTACATATATATAGTCAAGGCTTCCTTTGCGGTTTCGTCTACCAGTCTATATCTCGAATTCATTTAAAATAATACCAGTTTTTTCTTAAATGAATTCGCTTGTAATTGATCGTTATATAAATACAAACATAATATTTATTTTTACAACGTTTGATTATATAATAAAACTATTATAACAATTTTAATTTAGACATTTAAAGTTGTTCTAGTTTTAAGTAAGTAGGTATATTATTATATTATATTTTTGTAGAACACAGAAATAAGAAATAATACATCACATTTTATATGTCAATTTAAAAAAACATGATAAACCAGATAGCGTTTGAATGATCGCATTATTATCTATTGTGTTGCACATTAACAATCGATATTCGTGTAATAAATTAATCAACTTTTATTTCGATGACAGTTTATCAAGTGGTTAGAGATCTCACCTACGGCCGCCTGATCTTAAACGAGGCAAAACCAGTTTTAACCAGACTGCTGAAGAACATACATTTATGTCAAATCTATACTAATATTATAAACGCGAAAGTTTGTAAGTATGGATGGATGTTTGTTACTCTTTCACGCAAAAACTACTGAACGGATTTGGATAACTTTACAGTAATATAGCTTCTACATCAGAATAACACATAGGCTACTATTTGCCGCGATAACCGACATATACGCGGGCGGAGCCGCGGGCAACCACTAGTACATAATATTCTAGATAATTACAAAATCACAAACAATGCTAAAATAGTAACAAATATTATTATTATTATTGTAGAAGATGAAGCGCCCAGCGGCGCGGAGCGATCAGGTCAGCCAGTCCGAGTACCAAGAGCTGATGATGAAACGTTCCACGCTTTCTTCACGCCTGCTATACAGCAAGAGAAGACAGCAGACGCTGAGGGTGTCGACGTCGACCTGGATGCGATTGACAGCGGTTCTAGACAACTGTAAGTGCTCGTTTTTAAAAGAGTAATTATTATTTTATAACATTTTTTTTATTAAATACTAGCTGACCCGGCGAACTTCGTACCGCCACTTTTTTTAAAAAATATTTTCTACATTTCTGAAAATTCTAGAAATAGAAAATACGGCGCCACCTACAGGATATCTGTGTAACTTAGATGCCAAACCGCCATCTATTAGAATTTTATAGAACTAACCGATAAATACGCACTAAAGTCGTCTACTAAACAAATTTCGGAGGAGTGCGACCGTAAATCATAGACATTTAAATATTAGAGAATACTATTTTGTTTTGTATATTTACTTATGTATATTTCTTAACTGTGCAGTTGACCTAGAAGTTAAACTTGATTGCCCTAATATAAATTTTCTCATGCTATCTCCTCCCATCGTTGCCTGTAAATTGCTAAGTCTTCTTCTATTACCCGCATAAAATTTCTGTTACTTGATTTATTTTGAAAGTAAGTTTAAAAGAAATCATTTGTCCATACAGTTTGGCAGGTGAATGGGCTCGTCGGGCACGAGTTGGTCGTCGTCACCAGGCCTCGCGCAATCCGCTTCGAGCTCTCGCGGCGCGGACGGACCTGCGAGACGAATATGTACCTACAACCACCGCCACACCTATGAACAACAAAAAGAGCTATGTTCCTGATAAGTGTAAGTTTATTATATTGTCCTATTACGATCTGTGGAGGAACGGGTGTCATGTCCCTCCAACACAAAGGGAGGATCCTCCGACCAGGCGAGGTGATCATGCCTGGCGGGCCAACTGCCCAACGGTTGATGTTGGGATGTTGTATATATGATTATCGGCGCGAGAACTTTCACTGCGCGATTCAGGATTGGTTGTTTCTTAGTTTCCTTCGTTACTCCGTAGTTCGAGGTATCTTCGGTAGATGGCGCTGTCATATGTTTTCTTGTTGCGCTGTATGTGGAAGTCGCCACAGATCGATCACCAGTTATGTGTTGTTATTCGGTAGAATGTATAGAGCTAAATCAATCTGTGCAGTGTGCTGCGACTAACGAATAGTAGGAGCGAGACTTGCAGCAAGCGGTCGGTAGAGCTGGATAATCTATTTTAATATAATAATGGACCCACGAGACTTCATAGATGCAGTTCCTAACAGACCGGCCCCTTAGAATCAAAAACATACACAAACACTCATCAAGAACCTTTAACTGTCCACTGCTGGACATGGGTCTCTTCTTAGAAAAACGAAATATTGACTTATTATAAATATACCTATTAATACCTTAATCAAAGTACACTACGAATCCTGAATAGTTAAATAATAAATAAATAATATAAATAAATATTTCGGACATCTAACACACAACGCCATCTAGTCCCAAGCTAAGCGGAGCTTGTGTTATGGGTACTAGACAACTGATACAAATACATATATACTTTTTTTTTGTAAATACAGTGCCGTCTTTACCATAAGGGCACACGGGGCCAGTGCCCAGGGCCTCCATTCTCAAGGGGGCCCCGAGGTACCGAGAATTTTATCTCAGACATATGTTCTCGTTATAATTTTCGTTCACTTTTTTTACAAAAAAATGTAGTAGGTACATAAAAAAATGAAATAATCGAAATAATTACTATATAGGATTTCAATTTTTATATTTTTATGGTTAAAAAATGAAAGCGTACAACAGAGTTTTGACTCTTTCACTATCCTAAGATTCGCCCAATTTTAGTTGTTGAAAAATCTTTAAATCATTAAATATTCATCGTTGAGATTATGTGCTTGATGTATATACAATTATGCTCTATCGCTAATGTTATTTTATTATAATTATAAATTGTGTAAGAAAATAACTAACTTTAGTGTTATTGGGCCAGGCACATTGCTCGCAAAAACGATGGCCACAAAGTTCCTCCTTGGTAGGTCCCTCGTAAGGTGGTCCGACGACCTGGCGAAGGTCGCGGGAAGTCGTGAGATGTTGGCCGCATGGAAAAATTGCGGGTGGAGTGATGAACAGTGCCTGACTGCCCTTACTGTTGCGCTTATTGAGCAACCGTCGTCAGTCCTAGAAGCACTACCTGGTTCAGGTAGCGTATATAAGGAATTGATAGAATCGCTAGAGTCGAGATATCTCGGCTCTAGCGTCATATACGCCATCTGAAACACGATTTCCGCTCCCAGCTACGCGATAGAGCCTAAGGCTCAGTTGAAGGCCTGCAGCAATGTGCGTTGGAAATTGAGAACCTCGTACGGAAAGTGAACCTTTCGACTGACGGGAAGACGATTAAAGAAAACATCGTGCAGAGGTGCGATCTCGAGGTGCAAAGACGTGCAGCCATGTACTATTCCATACTACAAAACATTTTGGGCATACGAGACCGCGGTAAAATCATAAGATTGTTTATCCATTGTAATCCAATGTCTATAATGACCTCTTGGATAAATGGCAGCAACGATGGAACGAATCATCTAAGGGGCGCCACCACTGCCAGTTCTTTCCATCTGCTCGCGAACGGTTGTCAAGGACATGGCTCGAGGTGGATCACTGTGTCGCTCAATTTCTTACAGGCCACGGTAACTTTAAGAGCAAACTATACTTATTTAAATTAGTCAATTCACCATTGTGTCAATGCTCAACATCTGATTCTAGCTGTGAACAGTCGGCTCATCATAACCTCTGTAGTCTTTGGTACAATGAACGTAACTTGATGCTAAATAGCTTACAAATGACGTCTAGGGTATATTATGTATGACGCAGTTGACACAAGATCCCCATAATATTATGGGGATCTTGTGTCAACTGCGGTGAATTTCCGTGCGTTTAAGCGATTCTTCCATACATACTATAGAGATCAAATATAGCTCACTTATGACCCATAACATTTTTATCCGTGGTGCCTCCCGGTTTGAAAAAGGCGTCTGCCTATTTTGACTTCATTTTGTCTCCCGCTTTGCTAAGGAGGGAAGTGGACTTATTATATTTCCAACTCCTCCAGTTTTCTTCTGATTAATTTCGTTGCGGGTTCCAAGACAGTTTAATTTTTCCTGGGACTTCCCGAGTGTCATAACTCGGTGTGTTCGTTGGTCATCGCTGTTGATCCTGGTGTACAGGAGTTACAGTGGTGGGCGTGTGGGCGGGATTAGTCCCATTAAAAAAAAACAAAAAAAACATAGTGCAGATTCTCATAAACGGCATCAATAAGTTGTAGGTCAGAGCTGTAGTGAAGCTTGGCCACCATGCTTCACTAAGGGAAGCACTGGCACATGCAACGTAGGTCGAAGCGGTTCCACAGGATATCCGGTCGACCCACAAGCTAAGTCTCAGAGGAAATCAAAGAAGTCAAGTCGTCTTTTAACAGGGGTTCTTCGATCATGTGCAGAATGGTAAGAGAGAGGTCATCTGCAGCTAAGTTGCCCTCTAAAGAGTTCGCAGATGTCCAGGAAGAAAAAAAAGTAAAGAAAGAAAAAAATAAAGGACTGCCTGTAGGAGCTAATGAGAAAACGTTGCGAAAAGAAGATGCACACAAGACGCAAGTTCCAAGGCAGCAATCTGGAAAAACATGACAGCAAGATAAAAGGTGACATCATAAGACAATGTAAAGAATAATTATGTCACACTGAGAAAATGTACTCCGACTCCAAACTTGAAATCAAAAGGCTTGATGATGAATTTTGGGACCATGTGAAGATGAAACAATGAATATAGCACAGGGGGATGACGTTGACCTAAATAAACTTATCACATGGAAAGCACAGGGTGATATAAACCTGCATGGAGTATTGTCTCATCTGCAAGCGCTATTACTAATGCGATGCGAAACCATGAAAACCAGCAACTTTAGAACGGAATGGAAACTAATCAGTCGATATCGCGAGCAGGAACGAAAACCCGATACGACTGGCCCCTATACTACAGATCAAGTGGGATGATCCGTACAAAGTAGTGCATATCGTTTCGAGAGGCTGTTGAACTTTCCCGGATAATCTAGTGATGGGCATAGGCATCTACTATAAAAAGGCAGTTTAGTTTGAGCTACAGTGCGTCAAATATCTGAGTGATGTAAGTGGTTAACAGAGCGACCTCAGCGGCTATTAAGAACTATTATATATTTATAAAGTCTCTTGAACACGTCAGAAGGCTTAATTCTCAAATTCGTCGAGCCCGAACACGTAATAGTAAATAAAAGGGTTTGCTTAACAAAGAACATAAAAGAAACCATTATTGTAATTGTAACCAAAAACTAACAGCATATACATGATTCCATGATCATGAATGATCATAGTAGAAAAATGTTAGTATAATACGCTTTCTTTACTTTCCAAAAGGGCCCCAAATTCTTGTGTGCCCAGGGGCCCCAGCTTAGGTTAAGACGGCCCTGTGTAAATACATACATATTATACATAGAAAACACCCAAACTCCGAAGCAAATATTTGTAGATCATACAAACATTTGGTCCGACCCGGGAATCGAACCCGAGACCTCATGATCAGCAGTCGCACACGCTAACCGCGAGACCAACGAGGCAGTTAACTCAGAGAGAGTATTACACCCATGTTTGAAAAGTGTCTTAATTAGATTCTATAGTGCTATTAAACCACAAAAAAAAAACCACAAAAATGTTATTCATTCGATAAATGCCATAAAAATGCATTTAATTTCTCCATTGTCAAATTTCGCGCGTAATTTGACAAATACGCTGGACGCAGTGGACGCCATATTGCTCTGTGGTATTGACGTCAGTTGGCTTTGTAAACATAAACAAATGCGCTGATCAGGTAACAGGTGACAATTAGCTTACAAAGCCGTTTGACTTAATAACATGGCGGCTACTATTTCATAGTGTTAAAGAACAGATTAAAAAAACTCAAAACTTTGAAATAAATTATAAAAAATATTTTATTATTTTATGAACTAAAACTAATATTTTCCGACTATTTTTTGCCTAAGGTATTTTAATAATATATTTTTAGATTTTTTCGCTTAAACAGTAAAATATCCTTTTGTGAATTGTTATCGATCGATGGCAAGTAGGTAGTCGCTTATCCTTTTTCGGCTGCACACTGCATCATTTTTCGTAACTGAAAGTCGATAGTCGATGCGCATTAGCCATTAATTTGTCATAGATGCTCAGGCTATCATTGTCCGCTTTCGAAGTCCATTTACATTACTGTACCGTAGGTACATACCGTAGTAAACTGTATCTCGTATTGTATTGTGGTTACAGCACAACCCAACGGCGGTCTAGCAGCAGAAGCGCTGGCTGCGCTGGCCAGCAAGGAGGACTTCGCGAGCGTAGCACTGCGCAGCGCTAGCGCCGCTGCTCCTGCGCACGGCACCAAGCCCGCCATGCTGTTACACGTCAAGGGACGTCGCAGGGTACAGGTACGTCACTACACTGTTAAATTAAATTTACCCAGGAATACGATGGCGTTCTGCGACGTTTTCAGTACTCCTTTTTCATCAGCCTATAATCGTCTCTCGAACCGTGATTCCGAGGCCTGTAAGCGATGTGTGAAAAATCATCTCACTAGACCGACTAGTGTGGGTCACCATGCTGTATTATCCACGTGGCCACTACTCCTCTACTCTCGAATTCTACTCTTAAATTCAACTCTCGAATTCTACTCTTGAATTCTACTCTCGAATTATACTCTCGAATTTTACTCATGCTTTCCATCAGGCAGAGAAGAATCGTTTTGGCAACTATCAACAAAAAAGCATGCACCACATTTAGTTCGATCCCTGACGCATCCAGTTCCTATCTTACATAAATTTTCTCTTCACTTCGCAAATCCAATCTGGGTGTCCTATATAACACGATTCTATTTTCTCACTACAAATATTTGTATGTAAGAATGTTTATATTTGCATCAGTCTGGGTTTGCAACTTTTAATGATGAACCTTGGGTTCTTAACCTTGATTGAACCCAAGCTTCGTTTGCGTTAAGAAAATAGTGATGCATCGATCAAACCCCGCTTCCTAGCCAATCAAAGTGCAAGAAAATATTGTAACGCACGAAAGCTAGGAACCTAATTGGTGAGAGGGCGGGGCTTGATCGATAACAATTGTAAATTATTAAATTAATAACAATAATATCTATTAATATAATTAAAATAATCACAAATTTTAACAAAAAGAAAACCGACTTCAATCTGGATCAAATTTAAATGGGACCATACGGGAATATTGAGTTATTCGTTAATTTGTCGAGTACATACATAATGCAAATTGAAGACTTATATGGTTTTCTCATGGATGTCATGTCAGAACTGGACCAAATTTAAATGGGACCATTGGGGAAGTACCAGCTTTCAAATAAAAAAAGAATCATCAAAATCGGTTCACCCAGTCCAAAGTTATATGTGGTAACAAACATAAAAAAAAAATACAGTCGAATTGAGAACCTCCTCCTTTTTTGAAGTCGGTTGAAAATGTCTTTTATGTTCCAGACACGGCTTGTGGAGCCGGTACACACGAGTGTGAACCGTGGTGATTGCTTCATACTAGTCACGCCTGACCAACTGTTCCTATACATCGGACTGTACGCTAATGTTATTGAAAAGTATGTATTTCTGAATAACATAATCAATTCTTATTGTCTAGAATATAGTAAGAAAAGAATTACATAGTTACAAATGACTTGTAAATACTTGTACACCACTATTTGTTTAAAAGTTGATAAAATGATTGCAAAAACTCTTTACTGTGCAGTAAAATTATTGTAAAACTATGTTTGGTGCTATTTCTTGAAATAATGATGACGGGAGTCAGACGTCTACAATACTAGAAATGTATTTCTCGATAAAAGTCAAAAGTATGTTATAAAACATTTAAAGTGACCTGCAAGATAAACACATTTTTAATTTAGTTCATGAATGTTTGTTTCATCACCTTACTAATTTCTTATCTATTACGACAAGTATCAAGAATGGTACCTTCTACCAATAGTATAAATAACAATAGGTATAACAAACAAGTTTCTTATCTTTTCAGGAATCGCAGTACAGATATTGCCATGCACATTCAAAACACAAAAGACTTAGGCTGTAAGAACTCTACAGGCATTATTAAAATAGACGAACAAATTAAAAACTACAACAAGAAACATTGGAACCAATTCTGGTCATTATTGGGCATCACCGAAGACGTCGAGACCTACAAACCCGTAGAAACTGGACATGCCGACGAAGACGAAATATTCGAGTCGTGTGTCATCCAGACCAATATGTGCTACGAGGTCAAAGATGATGAGTTGGAGCCAATCCAGGAATATTGGGGCCAATCGCCCAAGATCGCCATGCTCAACCAATCCAAAGTAATCGTATTCGATTTCGGTTCAGAAATGTACATCTGGTACGGCAAAAATGTACCTTTGGAGAGTCGTCGTCGCGCAGCACAGTTGGCTCAAGAAATGTTTGATGAAGGTTACAACTATGAAGAATGTCACATAAATCCTTTGAATGCAGCTTTGCACCAAGGGGCACGTGACGCTTCTACCGAACAACCTTCAAAATCATGCAAGAGCCGACCCGAGTGGGCGATATTGTCCAAAGTAACACAACACATGGAAACTATTCTCTTCAAAGAAAAATTCTTAGATTGGCCCGATTACTCTAGGGTTATCAAAGTAAAATCGCCAGAAAATAAATCAAATAGCATTGAAATTTCTCCTTGCGATGCCGAAGAAATGTGGTCGAATGAATACCAGGATCCAGATCTCATATTAGAAGGATCCCATATCGGCCGAGGCACGCATTATTATGATAAGAACAACATGAGACATTACGATATCAACACCAAGTCTGTAAGCAAATGGGTCATTCAAGAATACGATTATCAAAAGGTGGAAAATGACTCCGAAATCGGTGAATTCTTCTCAGCTGACAGCTACATTATCAGATGGGAGTATCAGATAACGGCTACCGGTAGAGAACTAAATGGGAAGCCGTCTAAACACAATGTGACTGGCAGAGACCGTTGCGCATACTTCTGTTGGCAAGGCCGAGATGCCAGCTCCAATGAGAAAGGTGCTGCTGCCCTGTTGACTGTCGAACTCGACAAAGAAAAGGGTCCCCAGGCTCGAGTAGCTCAAGGAAACGAACCTCCGGCATTCTTAAACCTTTTTCAGGGTAATCTTATTATCCACCAGGGTAAAAGAGACACTGATAAAAGTAGATACAGGTTATTCGTAACCCGCGGGAACTTGGCTAATGAGGCATATTTACTTCAAGTGCCTTGTTCTGTCCGCCAGTTGCGAAGCCGTGGCTCTTTGTTGCTGGTCGACACAGAAAAAAATTGTATGTACATCTGGCACGGCACTAGAAGTATGAAACATACGAAGAATATCGCTATTGAGATGGCTAACAGACTTGTCGCAAGGAAGTCCAGCTATTTGTTCGGAGATCATGTATCTCACATAGAAATTAGTGAAGTGCGTGAGGGTGAAGAGCCTAAGGAAGTTTTAAGTGCATTAGGTGTGGCGAATAAGCAGTACTACAACTCGGTAGTGGGATGTGGAAGGGAGGCAGGCGGTGACGTCACACCTCGTTTATTCCATTTTACGGACCTGGGTGGACAGTTTGAAGCAAACGAGGTGCTGTCGCCACTACGACACGAACATTTGGTGACACCCTTCCCTTTTGAACAAAAGGAGTTGTATTCGGCTTCGCAGCCAGGTAAATATTTCCCAATTTATCGACTCAAATGCAGTTTTAAGTTTTATTAGTTTAGTGTTATTACATTTGTGTATTTATAATTGCAGCCTTGTTCCTGTTAGACGACGGCAAGTGCGTGTGGCTGTGGCAGGGCTGGTGGCCGTGCGGTGAAGGTGGAGAACTGGAACCCGCCGAGCGAAACGCCGGTACGTTAATGATTTTGTTTCTCACTAAAACCCTTTACTCATCTATTCATTTTTAAATATCGATTTTTTATTACCTGAAATATTCGTTTTTATGTTAAGAAAAATATGCAAACTTTTTTCTATACAAAAAAATCTGTAAATAAAAATTTCCTCAACTCCTTTTGAAATATGTTTAAAAAAAACTTTGGAAAGTAATAATTTTAATTGAGAATATTATTGAGTATATTTAAACACTACATCATTTCTACAACCACCTCAGTAACATATCCTTTTTCATCAAGTTTTCGAAAACATTTGATTTTGGAACCTGAAAATTTGAATTTAGAATATTTACGACACACTATGACATTTTTACAACCACCTTAGTGAACCTTCCAAGAGAATATAACTTTTACCTAGTTGACATAAGAGTCAAAGTGGTGTGTTTATTCTTAGCAGTTGGTGCGTTCTCAGCTCGCTGGCAGACGATGCATTTATACACCATAACATTTATATCAATCACTTTAGTAACTCTGCTAAGGGAATTAAACCTACACGAATAGCCATAAGAGTCATAGTCGCGTTCATAGGTCAATAGCAGGCGCTGCTCGTAGCGGCGCTCCATTTATACAGTATGATATTTATACAATCTCTTCAGTAACATGTTTAAGGGAATATAGCCTTTAATCGGTTGTCATAAGAGTCATAGTGGTGTGTTCGTTGTCAGGAGTGGGCGCGTTCGCAGCTCGCTGGCAGGCACTTCGCGTGGCAGCACTACGCACGTGCGAGGCGTACTGGCGCGTGTCTCGCTCCAGCACGCCGCTCGCCGAGCCCGACGTGCGGATCGTGGCCGCCGGACTCGAGCCGCAGCGCTTCACCGACCTCTTCGACATCTGGGAGGACCACGACCAGGCCGCGGATGTTAACATTGCTGTAAGTACTTAGTACGCTCTTTAAATCCACGCTCTTACTTAATGCTACTGGTTTGCGGACCGTATTTACTTCTATTCTTTAATGGGTATAAAGGTATTTGTAGAAAAAAAAAGTGTATATTTGTAACGTTTTAGATTTAGTGTTAGTGGCTAAAGATGTATACGTTATGAAGGGAAACCAGAAGGCTTAAACGCAGAAACCCACAAGATCTATTGCTGTAAAGTCGAAGACTAAAATTAAATAAGCGGAATTGTTACTGAACAATGTCGCACAAGTCTTATATCCTGCAAACACTAAACTAATGCTGAATATCGCCGGTTAGATGGCATTGAATAAATAAAATGAAATTTCTAAATTGATTAAGCATATTTCTGTAACGAGAATTGTGTTTGGTTTGGTTCAAGTCTATACGAGAACAAAATATAAGAACCAGATATTCCGGAATACTTTAGTCTCAAAAGACAAGACTTAAATGCCACAACCCTCAGAAATGATAATTTAAATAGTTTTCAAAGTACTGTTACATATAGTACAGCAATGTTTAAATAAGCTTTGGTGGAAGTAGTTCACGGTTATGGTCTCTGTATGGGTGCGGTCCCGACCCCGGCTTGCTCACGTACGTCCACGTCCGCAGCACGGGCACAAGGCGGGCGCGCACGTGCGCGGCGCGGCGGAGCTGTCGCGGCTCACGAGCTGCGACGCCGTGCTGGCGCTGGCCGAGCTGCAGCGCCGCCCGCTGCCGCCGCACGTCGACCCGCACCACCTCGAGCGGCACCTCGCCGCGCAAGACTTCCTGGTACGCACTCACCGCGCCTTACCCCCACTCACTCACTACGCCTTACCCCCACTCACTCACTACGTCTTACCCCCACTCACTCACTACGCCTTACCCCCACTCACTCACTCACTACGCCTTACCCCCACTCACTCACTACACCTTACCCCCACTCACTCACTACACCTTACCCCCCACTCACTCACGATGCCTTACCCCCACTCACTGACTATGCCTTGCCCCCACTCACTCACTATGCCTTACCCCCACACACTCACTATGCCCTACCCCCACTCACTCACTACGCCTTACCCCCACTCACTCACTACACCTTACCCCCACTCACTCACTACACCTTACCCCCCACTCACTCACGATGCCTTACCCCCACTCACTGACTATGCCTTGCCCCCACTCACTCACTATGCCTTACCCCCACACACTCACTATGCCCTACCCCCACTTACTCACTACACCTTACCCCCCTCCCCACTCACTCACTATGCCTAACCCTCACTCACTCACTCGTTATGCCTTACCCTCCACTTACTCGCGACGGTAATATAGCCAAATACCACTTTCCGCACCATCGCGAGCGACACCTCGCGCCACGAGACTTCCTGGTACGCACACACTACGCCTTCCCCCACTCACTACTCGCACTTTTTTCAATTGCAAAATAATAATGTGTAATTTCTTTGTATATATTTTAGAAGACAAACGAGCAAACGGGTCCTTTTATGGTGATGGTAATACTTATTAATGTTTCAAGAGCTTCCATTTTTTTTTTTGTTTATTTTTCTAGTTACAAAATATTTGTGAGGCACTCTAAAAAGATACACTTTTAAAATGAAAAAATAAATTTTATCCATCCGTATTATAATAATTTAACATCTCAATGACATGAAATATTGAGAGAAATGATAGAATGAAAACTAAAAAAACAAATAATGCAGAATTAAAGTACATTTAAACGTATATAATTTTCATTGCTTGATGACAAATCTGTCACAACATCTTTAAATATAAAATAATTGTCAAAAAGAATAGAATAAACTTTATTGTACAATAATTACTACAGTTAAAATTTAGAAGCTTAAAAATATAATGACGAACGGCGGCCTTATCGCTTAAAAGCAAATTTCCTACAGGCAACCCTTGGATGAACAAATTGACTGTAGAAAGACAAATTCATGGGTAGTTTTAGTGTTAAAAAGAAAAAAGAAAATAATTGACTTAAAAAGTTGGATATAAGAGCAAAATAAAATCAAAATACTTACTAACAACTTTTTCTTTTTCCATCTCATTGACTTTAATGTTTTCTGTTTAAACAGGAGGCTTTTGGCATGTCCAAAGAAGAGTTCTCAAGTCTCCCCGCGTGGAAACAGACCAACTTGAAGAAGGACGTGGGCCTGTTCTGACGTGTCTGCGCCACTAACTGATAGCATATACACATGTTTTGTACAATCATGCCAGTTTCCTACTTTTTTACACAACCATGTCGTCGATGGATTTGATACGATTAACATTAAGAGCACGCTTATATTCTATTAAAATGTTTGTACTAACGGTATTCGTGTACCTAACGATGTATTCGCGCTCGTGATATTTTCATGTAACCGCCGTAGACATAGTAAATAGTTGTGTGAGGAATTGGACTTCGGAATTGTTCGTGGATTGTGAGTCGCGTCCCCGCCCTTCGGTTAATCATATTTGTATATAGTCGTTTTATTTGATTATTTATTTCTTAACTACGTTTCTCTTCTACTGTCTTTTAGCAAACAATTTTCTTACGAATTTGTAATGTAATATTTAGTTTAGATACGTTTTGTGACGGCGCGGACGCGACGCTTCTCGGTGATATATTTTCGATTCGACTGTAAGATGTTCCTCTATAGCGCATAAAAGAATTGTAGTTTTGCTAACTTTAATAATGTATTTATCGACAGCGCTGTACGGAAATATCTTTCGCGGAACGTTTTAGTATAAAATGTCTGGTCAAAGTATGGTTATTTGTTATAAACAGCTAGATTTACACACAAGTACTTTTACTACCATTGTATTCGCTTTCGAAGTAGGTGCGAGTTCCGCGGCGCTTGGAATTATCAGCTGATTGTACTTGTGATATTGTTGACGCTACGTCTCGCAGTCTGTTGTTGAAATTGTTAGCGAATAATTCCAACGTGGCCGAACTACTAATTTATATATATATTTTAACACATTACATATCTAATCTACTCATTGCATCTTTTATACTGTGCGTTAGGTGGACCATGAAGTAAATTTTAATATAAAATGCGATATCCCGTGCTGTTCCCCTCAAACTGGCAATATTCATAAAGGACCTTGAGCGGTAATGTTGCACTATATATTGTGTAATAAGTTGTAGCTCGTTTTAGGGGTGAATTATATATATATTGATATACATTTTAATCACGTCCACATTTAATGTCAAACTATTCTAAATCTAAATATAGAAAGGATTAATTTTTGTAATTTGGGTGCCGTTTTCATTATTTTTATACAAACTTGATGATATAATATTCTGTCTTTATGTAGTATTTTTTGTATATTTTTTCTATGCGTAACATTACAGTTGAAGTCCTTGGAAAGCACAATTGTTATGGCCGCGGTGAGCTCGGCGACAATTTGTACTTCTTTTTTAAAAGCTGTTCGTATGTCGTGTACAATTTTAGAAGTTTATTTTTTATATTCTAACTTATTGCTTTTTATGGAAGCGAGTATCCTTCGCTAACAAGAAATTGCCAGTACTGTAAGATTTTACTGCCAATGAGTAGAGTAATTCTAACAAACCAGTCATTTAGTTAACTATACAAATATAACCTTATTTTATGTCCTAAATGCATTTACGGCCGCGTTTGTAGCAGGCCTACGGTGACATGAACATCTCAAATCCAACTTTTAATATTTTGCTTTGGTTGTGTTACTTATATCTAAATAATTTTGTATTTGAGGATTATTTTGTACTATAATAAATGATGTAATAAATTCTCAAAATTGATAATAATTGTCGTTTTGTTTTTATATGTCCTCTTGCTCCCACTGCTCAGCATAGTACTGTAGTAACCACAAGATTTAAAAAAAAAATGTAGAATTCAGAAAGCAATAGAAAGAAGCACAGATGTTTTTTTTATGGAATAGCCCGGCAAACGAGCAGACGTATCGCCTGATGGCAAGCGATTACCGCCGCCCATGGACACCCGCAACACCAGAGGCGTCACAAGTGCGTTATCGGCCTTTGGGGGATGCGGGGGGGGGGGAGATAGGGGGATGGGGGGGTATGGGCCTCCGGTATCCTCACTCACTCGATGAAACACAGCGCAAGCACTATTTCACACCGGTTTTCTGTGAGGCCGTGGTATCACTCCGGTCGAACCGGCCCATTCATGCCGAAGCGTGGAATATGTCTGATTTATTCGTATATATTTAGTAATTTTTTTTTGAGTATATTGACTAAAATATTACGATGTTTGTTGAGGATTGCGGAAAAAATTAAGCCGCACATCTTCTCGGGGTAACATAGTCTATATTATATATATTCCGTAAAGAGCCTGTGCGAAGCCGGGGCGGGTTGCTAGTTTCTAAAAGCAACTAATCACAACCAAGTTCAGTTTTTTCATTGTTAACTTTACTAATGCCTTATACTAATTGGTAACGGAATATTCAGTAATCAATAAAGCACAATGTGGTAACAAGCTATATTCAAAAAAATCAGCTCATAAGTCAGTACTTAGTAAATTAAAGTAAGGGAAACCAAAATTATAGTACCTTAGGTAGAATATGGGCACAATTGCATTTAATGCCATTTTGCAGGCAGGATTTTTTCATTCAATAATTGATCTTTTGCATGACATTATCAAAATGTTATATTCTTCTTAGGCAAGCAGTTAATAAGGATATAGAATTTCTGCTTTTAAATGAAAATTTAACAATTTACATCAAGTATTAAATATATTAGTCTAAAACTAGTAGCAAAAAGTTGTAATTGGCTCTCAGATAAGTAATCCAATTTATTTCTAGCTGTAAGTTTTAGTTGCATCTAATAAATAAATTAATGAATAAATCCTCCTCGCATCACTCCCGGTGTGAGGATTGCTGTGCGGAGATCTCGGGTTCGATTCCCGGATCGAACTTAATTTTTGTATGATCTATGAATATTTTTTCACAGTTCGGGTGTTTTCTATGTAAAATAGGTATGGTACCTACCGTAAGATTGTCAAAACCGTTAAGGTAGCCATACACGTTAGGGTATACCTGACAGGTTTGCCTGTACAGTTGAACTTTACAGGTAAACGGGATCGGGTATGTTGCACACACTCAACTCTAGCTTAACTGACAGGTGTAACATATTGATATTATGAATCATTTTAAGTCATTATTAATCCTGTGTTTCTTATAGCGTTTTTACATTATCCGATCCGATATCTGTGTCGGGCGCCGATACGATATCGGAGGAATTTAAATGTATGAAATATGTATCTTTCATAATTATTGTCCGGCCCGATATCGGGTATCAGAGCCGACATATACGAGGGTGGTTTGAAAAGTCCGTGCAAAAACGAAAACTACTTTTTTTTTAGGATAGATCATTTTTATTTTTCAACATAATCGACTTTTAGACTAATACACTTCATCCAACGATGCTCTAATTTGTTGATCCCTTCCGAATAAAAGGATTTGTCCAAATTTGTAAAATAGGCATTCGTTTCTGCAATCACCTCCTCGTTTGAGTAAAATATTTTTCCCGCCAGCCATTTCTTCATATGGGGAAAAAGGTACTAGTCCGAGGGAGCCAAATCTGGAGAATAGGATGCGATGGTTATGGTGAATATGGATGTGAAACGAGTTGGAACCCTATTTCCATAAGTTTTGCGGCCACAACTGTTGAGGAGTGAGCTGGTGCGTTATCATGATGGAAAAGAACTTTTTTGTGGGCCCAATCGTGGACATTTTTCTTGCAACCCAATCCATGAAAATTATTCCTTGCGAATCCCAGAAGACATTTGCCATAACCTTCCCGGCCAAAGGAACAGTCTTCGCCTTTTTTGGTGCAGATTCTCCCTTGCCAACCCACTGTTTCGACTGTACTTTGGTCTCAGGAGTGTAGTGGTGTATCCATTTTTCATCCACAGTCACGAAACGACGCTTAAATTCCAACGGACTCCGCTACAACAGCTGTAAACCATCCATGCAACACCTCACACGATTTAGTTTTTGATCAATCGTGAGCAACCGCGGCACCCATCTTGCGGATAACTTTTTCATGTCCAAATGTTGGTGCAAAATATTATGTACCCGTTCATTCGAGATGCCTACAGTACTAGCAATCTCACGCACCTTCACTCTTCTGTCATCCATCACCATATCATGGACTTTATCGATGATTTCTGGAGTAGTGGCCGTAACAGGGCGTCCAGAACGTTCAGCGTCACTTGTGTCCATATGGCCACTCCGAAAATTTTGAAACCACTTATAAACTGTTATAATTGAAGGTGCAGAGTCAGCATAATGTTTATCAAGTTTCTTTTTAGTCTCTTGAGGCGATTTGCCTTTCATAAAGTAATGTTTTATTAACACACGAAATTCTTTTTCTTCCATGTATTGAAAATCTCTCGACTTCTTCGATTCAAACGAATGCCAAGCACAAAGATATAAACCGATCTGGTAGAAACTTGGTGTGTGTTCTTCTGAGAGATGCTACTAATTGAAAATAACTTTGATACTCACCAGTAGTGCCCTATCTCTGACTTTGCACGGACTTTTCAAACCACCCTAGTACATACATTTTACTTCTTCCGATATCGTATCGGCGCCCGACACCGTTATCGGATAGGATAATGTAAAAACGCTCTTATAGTTTGGTCACTTTTTCTATAACTTTAATAAGAAGGTCTGTACGAGTAGTAGAAATCAGTCTTGAGCTTTTAAGAATGAAAATAAATTTACTTCTTCCACCTTCTTTGCATTGCTGAGTGGAACAATAGCAAATGGCGTTTGGAACATATTTCAAAGTAGAAATAAGTAATAATTATAAGAACATGTTTCAAAGTAATACATGTTAATTATAAAAACATTTTTTTCAAAGACAATTTTTTTTACATTTATTGCATTTTTGTGTTCTTACACCATTTTAACCTTTAATTATCTTACTAATATTATAAAGTCGACAGTTTGTATTGATATTAAGCATGTTCACGCTAAAACGACTGGACGGATTTTGATTTTGAGAAGGCACAGAAACCCAGACAAAATATAGTGGTCCCGCAAGATGAGCAAGGTATAACAACTGTGAGGTAAACCGTGGTTCGCAGCTTGTGAGATTAATAAGTTTTACTCACAGAAAGATAATTTTAAAGTTCGAAATATGAGGCATCGATTTCAACGCAAAGCTTTCGTATGAAACGAGAATTTCTTGGAACCTATTTGGTTAGATGGCGAGGCCTGTCTTTATCTTCTTACCGCGAATTCGGCTGTAATTAATAGTGACGGATACACCGCAATTAAAAAAAAACTATGTCTAACTATAATTTAATCACATTCACAGCATCATATTTACAAAATTGCACAAAGTGTTTTCTATTTAACTTATTATTAAAACTACATTTCCTTTTTAAGGTTCTTAACGCTAGCAATTAGTTCCCGCGCATCATACGTTTAAAGAACTTTTTCGCTTTATTTCTTAGATTTTCATCTTCCTCGAGGTCTTCTTCATTATCCTCTTCTTCTACCTCCTCTTGTCTCTTTTTTGAATCGTCTTCTTCGTCATCATCCTCATCGTCATCACTATTATCTTCGTCCTCGTCCTGCTTCTTTTTGAGCTTTTCGTCTTCATCGTCAGCTTCTTCATCATCAGCATCTTCATCGTCAGATTCATCTTCACCATGTCTCTTCTTATCGTCTTGGTTTTCATCACTATCTTCCTCCTCATCTTCATCGTCAGATTTATCTTCATCGTGTCTCTTCTTATCGTCTTGGTTTTCATCACTATCTTCCTCCTCATCTTCATCGTCTTCTTCAACCTCCTTGTGTCTCTTGTCAGCCTCTACATCGCTGGCCTCCTCTTCATTTTCGTCGTCCTCATCAACTTCGTCATGTTTTTTCTTAGTCTCTTCTACGTCATCATTAGCTTCTTCTTCATCTTCTTCTTGTTTCTTTTTTAACTCTTCGACGTCGTCAATAGCTTCTTCTTCTGATTCATCAGATTCATCGTCGTTTTCTTCCTGTTTTTTCTTAGATTTCTCTTCGTCGTCGTCATCGTCACAGTCTTTCTCGTCATCATCTTCTGATTCATCTTCAATTTCGTCTTGCCTCTTTAATCTTTTACCGTTCTTAATCTTATACTCATCTAAAGTTTCTTCCTGTGCTTCCATATACTCACCATCAAATTCGTCGTCTTCCTCTTGCTTTATTTTTTTAGATTCAATGATCTCGTTATTTTCTTCTTCCTCATTATCGTCTTCTATTTCTTCCTGTTTGATGTTTTTAAGTGCTTTTGCGTTACGTTGGACAGTATCTACTTCAAAGTCTTCTCCCGAACCTTCCTCAGATAAAGATTCCTCAGACAAAGATTCCTCAGATGAAGATTCCTCAGATGAAGATTCCTCAGACGAAGATTCTTCAGGTGAAGAATCCTCAGGTGAAAGTTCCTCTTCTGATTCTTCTACTTCTGATTCCGGTTCCGGCTCGGGCTCAGGCTCAGGCTCGGGCTCAGGCTCAGGTTCTGGTTCTGGCTCGGGCTCTGGCTCAGGCTCAGAATGTTGGCAACGTGCCGGTAATTCTGACCAGTCGCAGTGCTGAAAAAAAAAGGTTTTGGTAACTTTCGATGTAAACATATATAGCGAAAAATCAGTATAAATTTTATTTTTGAATAATATATTATTATGTATTAAGTCGATTTTCTTCAATTAATTATCATTTAAAGACACTGGAAGAACGTGTTGAAGCAGTTAAATATTAATGCATGTATCAATAATAATATACATATGTAGGTACTTCTTGAATTTTTCTCGTGAAAATTCACCATTATCAGAAACAGTATCTAATCAATGAAATATTTGGGGATATAAAACATCGATATTTCATCAATTGTTTGATCGATCGATATATCAGAAACTGATAAACTATTGTTAAGATAATAGATATTACGACACATTTTAATGATTTGAGTGTTGTTGTATAAGCAAATTTTACAAGATTAAAAAGTTTATAGTCTTAAAACATAGATCCATGTTGGAATGAAAATGAATTAATAAATGACAAAAATTTATTCGAGCGCGGGGAATTCCCTCTTTGCAATCTTTTTCTCAATATTTTTTACTACATGGACTTTTAAAGTAGCAACCAATATTAATACCGTCAAAGGTTAAAATGAGGTTTTTGTTTTTTTTTAAATTTGTGGCCAGCATAAGCTGTTGTCGAAGCCTTACTTATGCAAAAAAGGCTCTTACTTGCTGCTGTTCATTGAACCATGTGGATGGAGGGCATTGCATCAAATAGGAATGGCCTGAGTAGCATTGGTAGTATTCAAAGCAGCTGTCCACGTGGGCAATTCTCAGGAAGTTCTCTTGGCCTATGCACAGCGTCTCCGGATTTTGTCTCAATGAAATTGAGAACGCGGAGCTGCTGGCAAAGACCGCCGCGCAGCATAACACAAAAAGGAGATCTGTAAAATGAAGAATTTATTTGTTATTTGATGATTTCATTATATATCTGTATCAGGGTAGATGTGACGTCATCATTTTCTCTCATGTCTTCTGAAGTCCTTCCAGTTGCAGATCGTAGCACGAAACTTAACTAAATGACATACGTACTTATTGGTATAATGACATACCTACGTAGGTAGGTACTTATAGGTATAGTCGGTATCATAAAATATCTTTGTTTTAATAATAATTCTACATCACAGTTTTATTTTGTTCACACCATTTTTGTAGGTCGGAATGTAGGAATTAACATTATCAATCGTCTTCTATTACCTACTAATACATACTTACTTTCTATTACCTAAAGAGAGTCTCTTTATCATGTTGTCTTCTTAAGAATCTTTTAACATTCAACGATTATTATGTCGTATTGGTCCTCCTACTCTTGGTCAGTTAAAACCCAAGACCTTGGCAACCTAACTGGTAACCTAAAATAGTTTTTTCATGCCCAAAGATATTTTCTTTACATCACTTACAAAGGAAGATCACGAAATAGAACATAACTATAAATTTAAAATTTAAAAAACACCCTAAGCTGCATCAGGTCGAAGTTATCAATTACATAATTGTCATTTAACGATTATACTGGCACGTTTTGCAGACATTCGGTTATGCTTCCCCACTTTCACCCCCATAACTTTTAAACGACTCAACCGATTTTCATGTCTAGAACACTCGCACGTAACTCACCTTTCATACAAAAAAAACTAAATTGAAATCGCTTTATCCGTTCGCGAGCTACGGTGCCACAGACAGACAGACAGACACGTCGGGCGTTAAAAATTGCGAAATAAATCAGTCTAAGAAATAACAAATTCTATTTTCAATTAACTCTAATTTTGAATACCCACCGAGTGGTAAAATTTATATTATCATTGTGGCAATAATCATGAAACAACAATGTGTGCCTACCTCTCCTATAACTAGCGTAGGTACCTAATAGCCTCCTAACTTAATATTAATCCAAGAGGTCTTGTCACTGTTTTAATGAAATAGAATTACGTAGGTCCTGTATGACTGTATTTATTTGCAGAATATGGGTGTAAACCCGTGAGTTCCTAAGTCTAATACCTTAATGACATAATACAACATGAAGTTGTAGCACGCCCTTTACAATCTTACTAAAATTGCAAAGGCGAATGTTTGTATGGATATTTGTCACCCTTTACGAAAAAACGGCTGAATAGATTTGAATGTTATTTAGCACAGCGATAGATTATAAAACAAAAGGGCAGGGTGCAATTAGTTTCTACTAAATGCAGAAGGTTAAATAGATAAATAGTAGGATTTAATAACATATGTTACGTAAGACGTATTTAACCAGTGCAATGGCCGATATTGTAGATAATAAGTAAATCATTATACTTTAGCCAAATCGTATTTATGAATTCCTCTTGAAAATACTTTTAATCATGTAACGTTACGCAATCTATCTTACACACGTCGGTAATGCATGGTTTGCCACACAAGCACTCAATTAAATGAAGAAGCGACTTTTGGTTCAAAACAAGGGTACCGTTTATCCTTGAGAAATAAAGTATGTTCCTTTGCTTATTTATTTCTATTTATTTAAGATATATTTATTAATCTGTACTGATAGTACGACTATGTACAATTTCGAGTAGAGAAACTACAGGCGCATGTTGTGTCTGGCACCGACTACCGTAATTCATTTTAGTTTTAAGTGGCAACACCGTTAGTAATTTTAAGTGGCAACACGAGTATTAGTTTTTAAGTGGCTATCGATGCTTTATATAGTTAGTTCCTATATAAAGCATCGACAATAAATAATCTGCCCCTTTTCCTTGCTGTTCGAGACACCAAAAACGAATTGGTTTTATTTTATTTCATTCTCTGAGACAGGTGTTTAAATGTTCGTGTAAGGATTCCACTGTATTCTCTATAATAATTATATTTTACATAATTAAATCACGTAGTGCCTACTAACTTACAACGCAACTTATCAATATGTTATCGATGTCAAAGGAGTTGTCTGTTAGTTAAATCCAGATTTGCATAACTGGGTGTAAGTTAACTAAGGGCGGGATAGTCAAGTCTTAAGTATTTATATTGAGAACGGAATACAGTGTAAGTTAGTTAGGTATGTAGGTTGTTGTGAGAAAATTACGTGTTAGTAGAAACTATCTGGACTAAATTGATTCGAAATTATTTGATTTAAAAGTGACAATAAAACGAGATGCGAAGGTTGCATTTATCTAGTGATTTCAACTTGATTTCTTAGTATAAAATCATACTTTATGAGACATTTATATGAAATAGTTACAAATATATGTTTAAGAATCGCACAATAAGTTGTCTTGTTTGATATTATACACAAAAATAAATCCAGAATACTCGGCGTTAATTAACTGTAACAGACGAATAGACAAACGCAAGATCCTATATCATATTTATTATAAATTTAAAAGTAACTCTTTCTGGTACGCTTTGACGGCTAATTCACTGTACCGATTCGAGTTAAATTTGGCATGAAAATACTTTGGTTCTTAAAGAAGGACATAGGATACTTTTTACCGCCATAACTATGACATTCACGGGCGGAACCGGGAGAAAAAGCTAGTATTTTAAATTGCAATGATCATTTTTCCTTTAATTTATCTGTTAACGGCCGCGGTTCAAATTTAATGATTTGTTCAATTTCTATACAAGATGGATGATTTACACACAATTTTTAAGATATTAACACTTATAATACGCACTTGCTTTGTGTTATAAATCTCATTGAAGCTAATTCATTTGTTTACATAATCAATTTCTATCATCAACACTATTGGAAACCGAACTATGAAAGACTAAGAAACAGAGAATGTACTTACTAGACATATTGACCGCAAGTCTAACTTCACTGTTGCGATCTCCGACACAAGTAACACGTAAAATGGAAAGCCTTCAATTTTATCGAGATCATTGGATCTGGGCAGGTGATAACGTTAGCCGATACGAGATAGACAAGAGATATTGTCTATCAACAGATCCGAACTTAAACTGGGATCCTACTGTCGCAGATGCACCGACTAAATTGTCGCAGATATAAACTTTTATTTATTGTTAAAGCGATAGAATGATGGTTACATGCGATGGCAAAATCCGTGTTTTATATCGTTATATATATTATATATCTAAAGGTAACTATATAACTAAAGTTACGGACTACTAGCTGACTCGGCGAACTTCGTACCGCCGTGAAAAATTTTCTACATCTATACTAACATATAAAACTAAATAGTTTTTTTGTTTGTTTGTTTGAACGCTCTAATCTTAGGAATTACTAGTCCGATTTAAAAAAATCTTTCAGTGTTAGATAGCCCATTTATCGAGGAAGGCTATAGGCTATATATCATCACGTTAAGACCAATAGGAGCGGCGCATCAATGAAGAATGTTACAAAAACGGGGGATAATTATCACGCTACAGGTAATAGGAGACGCAAACGAGGTTGCGTGGGTCCGCTAGTACTAACATTTAAAACTGAAGAGTTTGTTTATTTGTTTTTTCTAACGCGCCAATCTCAGGAACTACTGGTACGATTAAGAAAATTCTTTCAGTGTTAGATAGCCCATTCATCGAGGAAGGCTATAGGCTATATCATTACGTTAAGACCAATAGGAGCGGCGCATCAATGAAGAATGTTACAAAAACGGGGGAAAATTATTACGCTACGGGCCATAGGAGACGTAAACGACGTTGCGTGGGTCAGCTAGTTACCGATAAACTTCTTTTAGTATGTATTTAAACTCGCCTCAAGTTCCCGCAGTGTATAGGACTAAGCGGACTAAGATAATTTAACACCTCCGGTTTTCTTTTAATTTTTTTCTATACAAACCTTGTCCAGTATAACATAATTAAAAAACTATCCCATGTTGTGCGTAGATCGAAAGTTATGTGCGTACATACATTTTTGTGATTCATTTCTATTTATATATATAAAAGAGGATGTGTTTGTAGTTTATAAATTGGTAACCATTGGTGAATGAAAGGTGTTGCAGAAACACGTAAATACCAGCATAGTAGTAAATATTATTTTTTTAATAAATTAATTTAATGGCGTAGGGGGTCAAGTAGCAGACGGGTCATCTATGGTAAGTGGCTACCGTCACTCATGAATTCTGATGAATGAATTTAATGCAGAGAACCATCGCTGCCTGAGATCTCCCTCTAAATTAGAAATTAGAATTAGTAAATAATTAAATAAATAAAATAAATAAATATTTCGGACATCTAACACACAACGCTATCTAGTTCCAAGCTAAGCCGAGCTTGTGTTATGGGTACTAGACAACTGATACAAATACAATAGTTTTTTTTGTAAATACATACATATTATACATAGAAAACACCTAAACTCCGAAACAAATATTTGTAGATCATACAATCATTTGGTCCGACCCGGGAATCGAACCCGAGACCTCATGATCAGCAGTCGCACACGCCAACCGCGAGACCAACGAGGCAGTCAAATATACGTATAGTTAGAAATGGGCACTGAAACAACAATATTAGGTAGGTGCCAGATTATTTCTAAAGAAGCTCTGTACTTGCAGTTCTGAACTCATTTAATTCCATTTGCAGTAGGTACCTAATTATTTAGAACTAGCTGACCCACGCAACCTCGTTTGCGTCTCCTATTGCAAGTAGCGTGATAATTTTTCCCCGTTTTTTAAAGATTTTTCATTGGTGCTCCGCTCCTATCGGTCGTAGCGTGATGATATATAGCCTATAGCCTTCCTCGATAAATGTACTATCCAACATTCAATATATACAATGAATGTACATCTAGCGCCATCTATCGCAACTCGAGCGAACTACATTAAATTATACTGGAATAAGCTGCAGAATTAACAGTATCAGGGCGTACCAAGAGAGGGCGCCACTATAAACTATACGAAGAAAAATAACAAAAAGGTGGCGTTTGGATAGTCCCAATGTTGCCAAAAAACGCATTTATAAAAAAAAAACCAGGTCATCCAGGTACTAAACTTTAACTATGACAAATCTCATTCTCTTTCGTTCGTTATTTTCTCAAAAAGGGGTTCAAAGATGCTTCACGTATTTATTAGATTTTATACAACCTATAACGTTATACCTAATACTATAGTTGAGCAATGATATAGAGAAATTTTATGTAGACGTAAATGTATGTACCATCAAAGTACACCATACATACAATGTACTGTGAGATTTATGGTTTTGTGGTGTGGTGTTCCATGCTATAAAGGTGAAAATATATTCAGCGTCGATTTAACAGACCTGTAAGAAGTCTCCGTAGTGGAACGGCATTTTAATCAATTTGTGAATCTGTATTATCACAAATCGAGCGTCATGAAGAGTTTGACATGACCTTGTACATCGTCACGCGAATATGCACCTCTTGTTCACTGTAGTCTCAGTTATACGCCATTTTTTTCCCTTGATAAGATAGTGACCAAATCTATTTTATTCTCATCCTTAAATCTTAGGCAACGATTATTTTTATTGTATGTTAGTTTTAGCTCCTTATACTAGACTAAAATATTCTTTTTATAATTTTATAGTAATTGTTTTCGAAATATATTTAAGTGCAGGAGGACTTAGAGCTGGCAACTCACCAACAATGAGCCAAGTTTCGAATAGTAGCTAATGGCAGCAGAACAACAGAATGGCAAGACAATATCATCCCTCTTTTATTTTCTCTGTGTCTGACTTTGGAAATCCATCAGACTCGAACCGACCAATAAGCCGCATGCTGTCTAGGGTACTGTAGCTAAGGGACCAGGTGCACCCTAGAAAAGAAATCCCTAGAACCCCGACGTACCTCGGGACACATACGGGTTGTAGATGGCCCCCTACTGTCAACTACTGTATCTACTTTCTGCCCTCAACAGGGCGCGATCTTCTACCTCTCGTACGATGGCCGCAATTATGTTACCGAGCGAGAGAATACCCACTCCGATGGCCGTTACCATCTACACTGAATCTACTTGATATGAGTGTTTCTTAAATTTTAAAGTCATTCCATTTAATGAAATAAAGATGTACGATATTAATATGGTCATCATAAATCATTGTTAGTAAAGTAGGTCACATCAACTAATGTAATTGGTTGATGTCCTTGTTAGGACAAGGCAACATATTACATAATTACTTTACGACTTAAACTTCAGAACTTGAGAAAACCCTTGTAATAAGAAGTTTGAGCTCCATTTTAGTTTGGGACAAATTTATGTTCCACGAGGTTTGAAGTTTATACGAACTAATCATAGCCTGTTTGGATTGTAAATGTCAATAGACTATGACCATAAAAGTATTCTCTTTAAAATACATAATTAAATATATATATACATACATACGTATTAGATTACCGTGGGAGAGCCACGCTTCGGCATAAATGGGCCGGCTCGACCGGTGTGATATAGCGCTTGCGCTGAGTTTCACTTAGTGAGTGAGGATACCGGAGGCCCATACACCTCCCCCTCCCCCATCCCTCTCTCATCCCCCAAAGGCCGGCAACGCACTTGTGACGCCTCTGGTGTTGCGGGTGTCCATGGGCGTCGGTAATCGCTGACCATCAGGCTATACGTCTGCTCGTTTGCCCCCTATTCCATAAAAAAAAAAATTATAGAATTTTGTTTTATCGTTTTGTAATTAATACTGTAAGTAGAAGTTGTTACGTATTTTACATTTATTTGATACGAACTGTTTATATCTACATAGTGCTGGATTTGTCACCACAATCAAAGTCAAAAAGTTTATTGTGTTCATGTATATGTGAGGTATTAAATAAATTGAATCCCAAAAATTAAACTAATATTTTAAATCTTTCTTCCTTTAGTGTTTGAGAGGTTTTTCGGGATAATTGGTCATAAGCATATATTTTCAGACACAGTAGGTACTCTTCTTATATATAGATTAAAAGATAAAGATCCGTTCTTCGTTCTATATCCTTTGCGTGTAATCAAATTTTAGGATGGTCAGACCTAATGAACGGTGCGCCAGTGCATAAAATTAAAAGGAACATACCTTTTTTAATTAGTTTTAACACAATTGTCACACTAAAATACTGCAATTTAATTAAAGTTCACAAAAAACATATATCTTGAATCCAGATTATTTAATTCGTAAATATTTTTTTTCGAGAACTACATATAAACAAAAATATATTTAGCTATATCGAGTTCTAACTGACCATGGTTAGCTTTGTGATAAGAAAATGGCTAAACAAAGTCATCTCGTAATGGATTGCCCGGTTTTGCAATACTTATTTTACCTGATTGTTAATTTGAAATAAGGAACCTGCATAGAAAACCTAACCTACTTTAAAATTAAATTGAAAGATGTACTAGGAAAACAAAAAAAAAAAACAATTAAAATATTTACAATATTTACATGCAAGCCTCAAAAAATTCTCCCGCGTCATCATTTAATTGTTACATTTTTTTGTTCTCAACGTAATTGTATATTTTATGACTTTATTTTTTAAAATCAATCATTAAAAGCTATTTATACAGTTTAAAATAAAATAATTTAATAAAGCAGTAACTGTGTCCTTCACTTAATTTCAACATTTTCTAAGAACTTCATAAGTTCATTTTCGGTCTTAAGTAACATTGCGTTATTTCCTCTTTGAGTTAATTTATAACAGCAGTATAATATAAGTAAACATTTCATAATGAACCAACGAAGGCAATATAAATAATTCAATAGAAGGGAATGACTTTAGGTATTAGTACTTCATAAGTAGTACCTTTAACTTTCAAGTATATCTGTTCTCAAACAAAATTATACCTTGTTAACAAATGTATTCTGAATAATTAAGTAATTAGAATCGTAGTTAATTCTTCTATCAAAGAAAAATGTTAATTCTCTCCTTAATTATTGAAGTTAAAAATTTTAATGAGAGCATCTACATGTATCTTAAATTTAGGTAGTTTGTTTTTTGGACTGAGGGCTGTGCTATTTCGCCCATCACTGAGATTGCCATTAGACAGAATCAACTTACTGTTTGACTAAATTAGTAACGCATTAATATCGTAGTTTGTAGTTAATTTTTTAGGTTTCCGCACCCAAAGGGTAAAACTATTACTAAGACTTCGCTGTCCGTCTGTCACCAGGCTGTATCTCATGAACCGTGATAGTTAGACAGTTGAAATTTTCAAAGATGATGTATATCTGTTACCGCTATAACAACATTATACTAAAAAATTGAATAAAATAAATATTTAAGAGGGCTCCCACACCACAAACGTGATTATTTTGCTCGTTTTGGCTCGATATTCATAATGACAACAGGTAGACGCTTGAAATGTATAGATAATGGTACGGAATCCTTTCTGCGCGAGCCCGACTTGAACTTGGCCGATTTTATCTTTTTAGTTTAGTCTGTGTAAAGGTCAAGTTTGGTTCTAGTAAATTATTTTTACAATTGGTAAATACATGAAACCAAAACCCAATTAGATAAAAGGGGAAACATAATTATACTCTTCTATATCTTTCCCTGAATCTGCGACAAATCTCCTAATAGCTATAGAACATGTATAATATATGCACCTATGTTTAAAAACTCTGTAATTCTTTTTCTTCTTCCTTCCCTGGTCCCGTTATGTGGGGTAAAGGGTTTTAAAACTCTCTAATAGTTGTTTATATTTAAGTGTTAATCTAGGAATTAAGCCCTTACACCTTATTAAACCTTAACATATACATTTGTTGTTTAAATATGTATACGATAATGTTATTTTTCTAACTATTTTAGATACTACATTCTCCAGTAAAGATTAGTTTTAAGACCTCAGGTACTAGATTTTGAAGAAAACATCCAATGTTTACATACAAACATCGTACCGTTCTTTGGAGACCGAGAAAATCAGCCACATTTATTCGCTATCTACCGTCTTTTTATTGAGAAAGATTTTCAGCTACAGGTGAACATAGAACAATGAAATATACACGATGTACAGTAGTCAGGTTCGTTCCGATCTCTGTAAAGTCGACCGTCGCGTTTACATCTTCTAACTCCATTGTTTCCAAGACCAATGTAGTCTTGATAAAGTTTTCCCACAGGGTCTGACCCATTAGTTATGAAAACACTCCAAGTAATTTACTTGTTATTTATTTAAGAACTAATTTTGTTATTAGTTTCTCTAAATCAAGTTCCTTAGACGTCCCTAAAGTAATTTATGAGCTTTTGAATTTAAATACCTTTTAAATTGGTTTTTTGATATTTGCTTTCGTCTTTCTCGTTAATTTGTTCAGTGGTTTTGTTAAATTTTGTGTTTTATTAATATACATTGAAACTTTAAACTTTTCTATGCTTTGAGTAAAACAATATATTTTAGTTTTATATGAAACAAAGACTTACGAAACTGTTAAATATCTGATATCAACAAAAAACTCACTAAAAATAATAAAGAGCGTTAAATAAGAATGTTTATTTTCTGTATAAAACTTTTTTAGGCATAAAAAAGTTTTATGGTTTGTAATTTATACATGACTAGTGGTTGACCGCGGCTCCGCCCGCGTATATGTCAGTTATCGCGGCAAATAGTAGCCTATGTGTTATTCTGATGTATAAGCTATATTACTATAAAGTTTCATTCAAATCCGTTCAGTAGTTTTTGCGTGAAAGAGTAAGAAACATCCATCCATACTTACAAACTTTTGCGTTTATAATATTAGTATAGATATAATTTAACTCTAAAATTATTGTAAATTTCATGAAACTTTATAAGTATAATTATAGATAAGGCTTGATGTCCGTTTTAGCTGACATTTGCGCAGAACAGAGTTACTTTAGTAAGTAAAAGTTAGTTAACAAGATAATCTTTAAATAAGCAAAACCAACTTTAATCTAAACAATATTTTTTGGAAAGAAGACAATTTTTCTTGTTGAGATTTCTATCACCGACTCAGAGGAAAAGTGAATAGAAATGCGTATAACCATTATGAAACATAGATAGATTTATTATAGTCTACTTCTTGTTTTGCGACTACTACTTTTACAGTTAACTTTTAGTTCAGGCTGAGGGTACTGGCGGGCTGAATCTATGATACTTGATTACAACTCATTAAGTATAAATTTAAATAAATGTATGTGTTAAAGAAGCGTTAAAGATACTGGTGATTGCTGTTCGGATCCTTATCCTTCTGGCTAGGATTTTGTAACTTAAAGATCATGACCAGGGAGCTACGTATTTTAAGAGAGATCACCAGATTGTTATATATACTGCATTTAAAACTTGCATCACAAGTTGTTGTTAGTCTTCGTTTTATATTGGTTGTTTGTACTTTTTGCCCTGGTGAGGCGATGACGAGTTGACGAGTTAGAGTCTTCATATATATATTGTACGCAAGATATTTAAAAAGAAAACATCTGCCTGGACATTGCCGAGTAGATATATTATTCTCTATACGAGTACCTATTTATTTTCTAAGAATATCTTAGATTCTTAGAAGAAAATAGTTATATTCCCGTTCAAACGAATCTCGAACTACCTACATAATACATATTCCTGAATGAAATGATGACGTCCGACAATGACGTCACAAAGGAAGAAATTCATTTGAAAACTTGTCATTTAACACGGAAGGTTGGTTCCCAATTGAACACATTGACAAGCGTCAAATGAAATGGAATGTCAGAAAGAATTGTTTTGGATTTAGAACTATCCGTTTCATCAAAAACTTTATCGTAATAAAAAAAAAAAGCTGCACCCGAAACGACCTTGGAAAATTTGGAAAAGATGGACATAAAGACAGGATGCACCGTTTTGTTTTTCAGGTTCGCAAAACGTATGTACCTTATTTTCTAATTCCCTCTTTAAATCGGAGATAACAAAATATATTTGTCTGAACGGGGTTAGTTTTTTTTTTTTATCTACTACTCTAGGAATAAATCCTGTGTCGCGGGGGACTTTACAAACATACACGAAACGGACGCAAAGAACACCCATACTCAGAACAACAATTTGTGGATCACACAAAGTGTTGTCCTACGTGGGATTTGAACCCACGACACTTGGCGAAGTAGGAGACGGCGAGGTGACCGTTAAACCACTAGGCCAAACGTGCAGTCGACAGTTCAATTTATTTAATTCTGAGTAAGTATCTTTAATGAATCTTGTGTTGTGAGGTGTTCATAGGGAATTTTGGCAAATCTTTCCATCGGTACCTGATAACACGACGATAGGAAAATCACAAAGATTTTGGTCAGAATGTCACGATAAAACAACTCGCTCAGATAAGGATTTAGGTATTATTTAGAGAATAAGATTTATTACTGTTAAACTGTAGTTATGTAAATGATGTGTCCTAAAATTACTATGCATAAGTTGTAAATATAGTTGAATGATGATGTAGCGTGACATACGTGAATCGCGCTGAAAAGTAGTTTTGAACAAAACAAATTAATTAAAAATTATAAGACTTTTTTATGTAATTTGATGATTTTTTTACTTAAACACACATTTGCGCACACACATAAACTTTGACTTTTATAATATTAATTTAGTAAAATTTAAGAATAAAATGTTTAAAATAATAAATAAATAAATAAATTTAAAATGTTCAGTCCTCTCGCCAATGCAGCGTTCACCTTGGGAAGTTTGCAATGTCTATAGGGCCCATGATATAGGCATTCAATCGCTAAGCTTGTTCACTGGCGAGAGCATTAAACCTCACGGCGTTTCACTGTGTTCTTATTCTAAGCTAATGTAATATCAAGCACTTACTGGAGATGCGTGAAGTCCTTGATATCGGCGGTCTGAGGGGCGCCCCTCTGCTGGTACTCTCTCCGCGTTCACACATTCATAAACTCCTCAGTTGCTGTACAGGCTCCCACGTATTATTATAATACACCCGTTTTAACTATCGCGGATCGCGCCTAATTGACGTGACTACTAAAACTAGCGAGTCCAAACCCGACCAATCATAACGGTAACCAACGAAACACCGAATTGGATGAACAATCAGCTAAATTTTACTTAAACGGCAATCCCGACGAACCTTGTTCGACCGTTTTTATTCCGTGTTAATCTTAGCCCGGTACAATGACAACGACATAGCAGCAGAACCTTACTTACAAGTTACAATATTTTATGTATGTAATAAAACTACATATTAAGTGCTTGTGCACTCACTTAATCTCAGATATATATCTACCTACAAGTTTCACTTTATCAATACCCAGTAACTCAAAATAATTGAATTTAAGTTTCACTAAACAATATTATTCTAGTAATAATGTCTGTGGGCTAGCAAAATCTAATTGTATTAGATTAATATGTTGGACTAAATGTCCTAAACATTAATATTTAATATTAAGTTTTACAATTTGACCAATGATTAAATGTGTCACCTACCTACATTTAATCATTATGCTAATAAATTGTTTTAAATACTTATTTAAATAACTATTTCAGTGGAATCAAAGATATGTGGACACTGGAACAGTATAGTGACCTACCTAACAACGAGGTATTACCTTCTGAAGCACTACGGAGTGCTCACAGCTCAGAGGTTTTAACCACGCTTCTGCTACCAAATGTTCAGTCCTTTCGCCAATACAGCGTTCACCTTGGGAAGTAATAAATGTCAATCAAACCGTATGATGCGTTTTGTCCAGTCACGATAGCGGCATAATCCCCTCTAGAGACAAGCATTTAGCTTAGCAGGAGAGATCAGGCGAATACAAGTAATATGTATCCCAAGTAACTGCTCTATTATGTACTGAACAAAAAGTTTTTGCTGTTAGCTAGTTACATCGAAAAAGTCAATCAATATTCCAATTTAATCCAAATTAGCCTTTTTTTTTTCAATTATTCCTTATTAAGTGAACACTGAAGGGGCTAGATCACGATGTCTGGTTTGTTCATACCACTTCCTAAATAAACAACTCAGTATGCTGGTGAACTACCTAAAATGTTTTCAGAGTTTGAAACCTTTATTGTTCTTGATCATTTTTCAATTACTATATTATAGTAAAATGTATACTCTCTATTATTGGTACTTGGTGGAACCTGTTGAAATACATTATTAAAACAAACTCACTTGTACTTATTTCACTATAATTTCAAATTGACCTGACTGATTTCATCTTTTCATTGTTACAGTGTAAAACTCCTTTGTAAGAAGCCTATATCCAGTCGTGGAGTATAAAGGGGATTGATGATGATGAAACGTTAGAGTATCCCTTAGATTGAAATTGATTTATGAAACACAAACGATCTCGTTAAAAATCCGGTCAGACCGATTTCTCGTCACTATTTCATAACTTTCATAAAACAAAATTATTTCAACATAATTTGTATTCAAAAGCTAGACTTCTAACTTGTTCATTGATTAGCAAAATAAAACGATATACTTATAGTAAAATTCGTTCATCCATATCAATAAGCCCAAATGAATTGTTGGACATTTTCGTTCGTAGTCAAGTGCCATGAAACATTCCAGTGATTCATTTTTGACTTGTAAAAAAATCCCAATGTATATTTTTATCTCATCTCTCATTTTTTTTGTATCACATGGTAACAATAATTGGGGTTCCAATATTTTCATAATATCTACTTTTAGATTTATTCCAATCGTGATAAGACGGCCAAGATGGATTCAGTATAAGATTATTGTGGGTATTAGTTTGTCAGGTGAGTTGATAATGGGTGTGTCCATCTTATGTCAGTAATCATTTTTCATAATTTTTGGATTTTTAATGTTCCGTAGCAGTAGTTGAAAAAACTTCCCTTTTGCGATCACTCGTGTGTTTGTCTGCCACAGCCAGTTTGCATGATTTTACGGAACTGACTGAAGTAGTTGTAAATATTGTACACACCAATGTTTCTTTTGACTTAAATGAAATAAAGGATTTTACGAAAAAAATTGAGCCGTCACGGGACGCCCGGCAGATGTGAAACATCGAAATTGTTTTGTATAAGTTAGTTGTTCCATAAAATAAAATGACTGATTATTATCTACATTAATATTCATTTTTATTAAATATAAAAAATAAAATGTTTAAATTTATTTGTAATCGCGACAACTCAATTATTTTCATCAGTGACTTCGATAAGGCGAAGCGGCTAAGAGTCGCCACGGCAATTCTCGCCACGCCAAAAAGCAGGTTTACCCGCGCCTATAGATGTTTCACATCAATAAGAGTAGATTCTAAAAAAAAATGCAAGTTGTCCACATCAAACCGTGAGACATTTCAAATGAAAATATGCCACACATCGTCATTAATATCAGACGAATTTATATTTAAAAAAACAACTAAGTAATCATTTTCTTGTTTTTCACCGAGTGAGAGAGGTTACCGGAGACTAAATTCCTCCTTCCTCTGATTCTGAGAGGAATATTGAAAGAAAGGCAACTCACTTGTAAGGTACTCTTGCGTTGTGTGTCCCTGGGCAGTGATAGTTACCTACCATAGGGTGAGCTGTCTGTTCGTTTTCCTTCTATACCATAAAAAGATGATGAATGAGAAAAGAGAGAAGAAAAGAATGCTTCTTTCTTCTGTTTGAAAGTACTTACCCAAAATTTTCAAATATTTTTATCAATTACAAAAAAAAACAAAAAATTGAGGTTCAAATACAAAGTAAACCTCTCAGTACTGTTTATAATAATAGGTACGTTTGCAATTTATCGTGCAGAACCCTATCCACGAGAATATAATACGCACTCGGTCGGGTTTTTTATTATAGATATGTACAAAACAGTAGAACATTCTCGACGTTTCTTGATGACAGCTGTTTACAGATTGCAAGTGAGTTTAGATTTGCTAGATAATCGAGTACTTCATCATGAGCTACTTTAATGCTTATCGTTAGTTGAAGGATTTGTAATTCGTGATTGGAATTCCCTTACTATTATTGAAAAAAAACGAATTAAATGGAAAACAGAATCTCATTGTACATCTCCGTTTACATAATATTACTCCTGGTCACATAATTAGTTCAACTTCAAATTAATAAAAACCTGACGCATCTCATACTTGACCGCCTGATCTGCTACTAGACTGAACCTGTACCATGACAACATATGTACTAATATATTGTTGAATACATTAAAAAAAAACAGATTCTTTTAGTTCAGATATTGGAAGTCACAGAGGATACCCGACACTTATTGAAGCGCTCTAAACCGTGGACAAAAGTACATTCGTTTGTGTTTGCAAAAAACATGTTATAAGGACCAGGTCTCCTAAATGTGGCAACAGTAGATGTTCCAAATCTTCAACTCCCGCATTAGGAATAAACATCCTGTGTCGCGGGGGACTTTACAGACATACATGAAACGGACACATTTAACACCCAAACTCAGAACAACAATTTGTGGATCACACAAAGTGTTGTCCCGTGTAGGATTTGAACCCACAACACTTGGCGAATTGGCAAGCGGCGTGGCGACCGCCTAAACCACTAGGCCAACCGTTTTTACCAACCAACTTTAAGTTTATATGAACTACCTTTAATATATACCCACGATTAGCTTCCACCACTTAATGTTAATACTAATCCGCCACATGTTTTATCAATAGCAAAAGTCTTCAATGATCTAAAAACCTTTAACTCTGTTCACACTGACAGACTCGAATAGAAGAGATATAAGGCACACGTCAACACGTCATATTCCTATTTTGCATCAAAAATATATAAGCATTAACACAAAACCACGAAACAAATAAATTAAAATTTACTCTCATGACTTTGTATGCCCAATAAGCAGGTCACTAGTACTTTTTAAAGAAAATAATTTTGAATTTCGGTTGCTTTAATAGCAGAAGACGTATAAGCGCAGACTTGTTCGTGATTTACACAGCTTTGAAGTTTGTTCAAGTTATTATTGAATAAAAAAAACAACGGGATGCACTCTGGGAGTGCCGGCAGAAGTGAAAACTTGAACATTAACGTTGTGCATTTTTTTTTCCTATATTTATTAAACACAATGAACGATGCTATACGAATCTATGCCTTTGCCTTTGCTTTGCCTTTAATATTCCCTGAGAACCAATAACTACAGAAATGCTTATTGTGATGTTATAAAAATATAGATTAATGCTATACAGTATAAACATATTACCCGAGCGAAGCCGGGTTTACACACACGTACACTCGCGCAAGCGCACTGCGCCGTTTATACGAAACAGCAGGAGCAGGCATACATTTTCGCTACGCGGTAGAAAGAGAGGGGGATACTACTTCCTCTCCTGCGCCACGCCTCCATCTTACGAATATTCGGTCAGGTCACGTGTCCTAACGCGAGTTTCTGACGCGAGTTTAACAATTTTTACCAATCCAAAATAGTGCACAACTTCGTTAAAGAAGTTTTCACTTCAAAAATAATCAGGTATCGATAGAAAAAACTAAATTGATTTGCACAGTAATTAAAACAAATTGTTTCGAACACAGTGTTATCTTATCATCCTATGGGCATCGTAAGAGGCGGCAAAGGGAGCAAAATAAACAGGACAAAAACTGCAAACAGAATGAAAACTTGAAATAAACCCTATACTGACCAGTGGACTGTAGGCCAGAAGTGGACTATTAAAGGCTGTTGATAATGAATATAGAGAAGAATGAGAGTGAGTAAGTGAGTGTGACCTAAAGGGATCTTGCACGTGTAGCGTAGTCAACCAAATCGGCCCAGCTCAAAGCTGGACACATTTGTATTAATGTAGTTTCAGACGATTTGTGTGAAATGGTTTGATGTGTTGCTGCTAGATCGTTAAGGTGAAAAGAGAACGCCATTTTATCTGTGTGATTTGCCTTTGTGGTCATTGCCCCTTCGTTAACACATAATTTTAACAGAAGGATAGGGTCGTATATAAAATTTCGTATACCATTTTCCTATTGTATTTTTTTTTCTATCTTACATAGTCTAATAATGTTTAAAAATACGTAAGTTTATAAGCCTATACGTTTACAAATAAAGATCTCATTCTGAAATATGACAATACGCATTCCGAGAAGCGCTCTCTCTACAAAAACACAATACGTTAATGCTAAGCCGACGGCTGTCAACGGAAGCTTGACACGTCTTAACATAAAAAATAATATTTTATAGAGTTTTTAATACCTTGGGCTGAACTTAAGCTGAGTTTTTAATAATAATTTAATTTATATTTTTTTTTTATGGATAAGAAGGCAAACGAGCAGAAGTATCACCTGATGGTAAGAGATAACCGCCGCCCATGGACACCCGCAACACCAGAGGCGTCACAAGTCCATTGCCTTTGGGGATGGAGAGAGTGATGTAGGGAGGGGTTGGGGTATGGGCCTCCGGTATACCCACTCACTCGGTGAAACACAGAGCAAGCGCTATTTCACACCGGTTTTCATTGAGGCCGTGTTATCACTCCGGTCGAGCCAGCTTAATCATGCCGAAGCGTGGCTCTCCCACGGTAGTAATAATTGCGATCTCTGTACTACTAGTTATATTGAAAAAAACTTTTTAACCGACTTCCAAAAAGGAGGAGGTTCTATGTTCCACTGTATTTTTTTTATGTATGTTCACCGATTACTCCGTCACTTCTGGACCGATTTCGAAATTTTGTTTTGTATTCGAAAGGGTATGCTCCCGAGGTGGTCCCATTGCCACCATATCAGGATCTGATGATGGGATCCCAGGGAAACCGAGAGAAACCCTCATTTTTTATAAGCACATATTATGTTTTTCGTATATTTTCTGAAGATACACCGGTATTTGCGTCTGGTAGTCATCATTTTATGATGATGAGCTGATGATGTAAGGTACAACTCCTTAACGGTTAGGAGTTGGAGGATAAATCTTTAAATATCATATGTATATATGTTACCTTTAGTCATATTCTTTCAAATTATTTAGGTAAGCTGATGATGGAAGGTGGAAGGTACAACTCCTCAACGGTTAGGAGTTGGAGGATGATTCTTTCAATTTCGTACGTATCTAAAGACCTTCGGTCGTATATTTTCAAGTTATTTAGGTGAGCTGATGATAGACGGTTAAACTATTCAACAGTTAGGGATTAGAGGATGATTTTAATATTACACGTACTTATAGACCTTAATTTGAATTCTTGATGATGAAATAGTTCAACTTACTACTTACCTAAGATTGTTTGTACTAAAAACTGAAAAATAAAAACATTTTATAAAAAAATAAACCGACTTCCAAAAAACATCCAACGAAAACTCTCAGCGGTCGAAGCCTTAAAACGATTGCTCAACTCAACCGTTACTGAAAGTTCTAGAACCAGTGTAGTTATATTGGTACTATAGTAAAGACTTTTAAGCAACCTTACAAAATCATCGTAGTGAATGGGGAATTCAGGAAACTCAATCAGAACTTATTTTTACTTTTCCGTTAGTAACTAGTTTTGAAATGAACTGCAATACGGTTATATAAGTTCCAGCTTTGACCAAATGTAACCTAAATAAATTCCTTGAAAAAAAACATTGCTAAAGTGTCTTCTGCGCTATTTTAGGTAGACATTGACGAAAGAAAGTCACTACCTAATTTCATATAATAATAATAATAAAGCCTTTTAATCCGACTTAAAATGCTTAATGCTTCATAAACTACTACGCTAATACATCATTACAAAGCATGTAATGATGTATTAGCGCATTATAAAGCGATGTATTAACATTATACTCGTATTTGGTAACTACCTAATTTCATATATTACGAATTATTTCATATATTACGAATTATATCTTTAGGCAAATTCTTTTAAATAAACTGACCTCTTCATCGCACCGCTCTGCACCGGAGAGGCTAGTATACCCAGACGCAAAGGCCGAGTATTTTAAAAAAGAGAATATATGAAGAATAGAAACTAAGAACATGATACAGTTTACGTTCAGACTTTTACAAGTATCGCATAATTTATTTTCTTATTTCAATGCAATGGATTCTTACAAACATTCAGAAACATAAAAAATTGGTTTTGGAGTCATTAATGAGGTCTAAATGATGAGACTCCCAGAGTCTGCCTCGGTGGCGTAAGTGGTAGCGTATGCGACTGCTGTGCTTGAGGTCTCGGGTTCGATGCCCGGGTCGGACCAAATGTTTGTATGATTTGCAAATATTTGTTTCAAATAAGTTTCGGAGTTTGGGTGTTTTCTATGTATATTAAGTACTAGCTGTTGCCCGCGGCTTTGCTCGCGTGGAAGTTGATTATATGTATTTAATTAAAACTGTGTAAGTATCTATGAATACTGTGTTCATGTTTTTAAACGTATTTATTTATAATCAATAGTCCATTAAAATTGACTTTCATACACACTTTCGACCCTTATTTTAACCCCTTTAGGATTAGGAATAGACTTCCCATAAATGCTGATATAAGTATTCATTTATTTGTAATCAAAAGCCTGAAGACAAAGTTTCAGGCTACTAAATTAAAAAATGACGGACTTCCAGTCTAGCCTAGGGATAGAATATCCAGAAACGCTTAAACACGTATCTCATCATCATCATCGCAGTCCGCTGCTGGACATAGGCATCTCCAATTGCACGCCACTTGATTCGATCCTCAGCTTCTCGTCTCATTCAGCTCCTGCCAGCCGTCTTGGGCAGATCATTATTCCACCTGGCCTGTGGACGTTCTACGCTACGTTTGCCGAGACTCGGTCACCACTCAAGAACCCGTTTACCCCAACGGTTATCAGTTCTGCGGCTAATATGGCCAGCCCACTGTCACTTCAGCTTACTTATCCTGTGGGCTATGTCAATGACCTTGGTTCTCTACCGGATCACCTCATTCTTGAAGCAATCCCTTAGAGAAACGTTGAGCTTTTGTGATGAGAAAAATAAATCATAAATTATTATTATAGCCCTCTCCATAGCACGCTGAGCGACTTTGAACTTGTGGACCAGCCGTGTCGTATGTGTTCACGTTTTGGCACCGTATGTCATGACAGGTAGGACGTATTGATTAAATCCTTTCGTATTTAGGCACTGTGGGATTGACGATGAAAAGACCCGACGAAGTTTCCCAAACGCTGCCCAACCCGGCTGAATTCTCCTGTTCACCTCGTCCTCGAAGTTGTTTCTACTTAACTGCAAAGTCTGCCCGAGGTACCACACATATTTTCGAGACTTCGAAAACGGCACCGTGAACCACAACCGGTTCTGGTAGAAATTTCAACCCCTATTTCACCCCCTCAGGGGTGGAATATCCAGAAACGCTTAAATATGTATCTACTCATTTTTAATCAGCCAAAACACAATTTTTCATGTTTCTCACTTAAAAAATGACGGATTTCCTTACAAACTTTCAACCCCTATGTCACCCCTTAGGGGTAGAATATCCAGAAACGCTTCAATACGTATCTACTCATTTTTAATCAGTAGCCTAAAACTAAGTTTTCATGTTTCTCACTTAAAACATAACGGACTTCCTTACAAACTTTCAACCCCTATTTCACCCCTTAGGGGTAGAATATCCAGAAACGCTTCAATACGTATCTACTCATTTTTAATCAGCCAAAACACAAATTTTCATGTTTCTCACTTAAAAAATGACGGATTTCCTTACAAACTTTCAACCCCTATGTCACCCCTTAGGGGTAGAATATCCAGAAACGCTTCAATACGTATCTACTCATTTTTAATCAGTACCCCAAAAATAAAGTTGCATGTTTCTTACTTAAAAAATGACGAATTTGCATACAAACTTTCAACCCCTATTTCACCCCCTTAGGTGTAGAATATTCAGAAACGCTGAAACACGTATCAATTCGTTTTTAATCAGCAGCCAAAAAATAAAGTTTCATGTTTCTAGCTTCAAAAATGACGGACTTCCAGACTGACCTATATACGAAATAACAACCCCTATTTAACCCGTTAGGGGTGGAATATCCAGAAACGCTTAAATACGTATCTACTCTTTTTTAATCAGTAGCCCAAAAGTAAAGTTTCATGTTTCTTACTTAAAAAATGACGAACTTCCATACAAACTTTCAACCCCTATTTCACCCCCTTAGGGGTGGAATTTCAAAAAATCCTTTCTTAGTGCTCACTTACGTTATATAAAGAACCTACATGCAAAATTTCAGGATTCCAGCTTCAGTGGTTTGGGCTGTGCGTTGATCTCTGGGTATGTCAGTCAGTCAGTCAGTCACCTTACTCTTTTATATATATAGATTTATTTACAAAAAAAGTATATATGTATTTATATCAGTTATCTAGTGCCCATAACACAAGCTCTGCTTAGCTTGTGACTAGATGGCGTTGTGTGTTAGATGTCCGAAATATTTATTTATTATTTTTATTTTAGAACTAGCTGTGTCCTACGGTGTTACCGGCGATTGTTTTTTGTATATTTACAACAACAACCGCGGATAACACAGGTGGGCTACAAACAGACACATAAATTTTATTTAATTGTACTGATGTTTGTTAGTCTCCTAAGAGTTATCTTAAAGTGTTAAATTGTGTTAAGTATCTGTACTACACTAACAACAGTTTGTGAGACATACTCACTTGGTGTCATTTATTGATTAGGACTTTTACTTAAGTTCATTTCATCATGGTTTTAAAGTACTTACTATAGTAAAACTCAGGCGCCAGGTTTTACAAAAGTGCAAGAAAGTACCCATAAATAAGATGCGTAAAATGTCGTTTTTCAATCTATTGCATCTTTAAATATATTCCTAATAGTCATATGCCAGCCGGAAAACCCATTTCAATCACCAAGTATCAAGTTTTTCCAAGCCGACGCTTCCTTCTCAATTGGCTTGTCTGAATTCGTACGCATTAGAATGTCGAAAATATCATCGAAGATTATAGTTATCGCTGAGGAACAGACTTCATTCATTTGTCATACCATGAATCACCATACTCTCGAAAATATTTCATCAGAACAAAATAGTACAGCCTCTATGAAATTTTTTGCAAGCATGACTAGTGTTAAAACTTATCGATAATGATGAAATCGAAGTCAAATAATAGTAATTAATTAATCTAAATAATTTCATCACATTAACAAAAGTAATTGATTTTGAATACAAATATAGTAAATTAAAGTAAAAAGCATTTTAAAAACAAGCTTTTACTGGAATGACTCGAGAGTCCAAACTCGATGATGTTGCGATGTTTCTTTACAGAGTTCCTATGGCCACCTTCAAGCTCCAGCATCAGATCAGCTCCATGTCATTATAATATTGTATTATCACGCTGTATACATATGCTTGCAAAATTTCAGCAAAATCGGTTGAAGATATCTGCTTCAAAATTGAGTTGCAAGATTCCACCCGAACATACAAGCATACATACATAAAAATATAAAATAAAATAAAAATGTGTTTATTATTTCTCATACATTGTCATACACTAAATAAATTGAGATAAACCCCAGTAAGTTATTGGATATACTTGTATCGGGGTTGTCTCGCTTCTTCCCGTAATTTACTAATACACAATGATGAGACCATAATTACAACAGATAGGCAATGTTTGCATCATACAGTTAACTTACATTACTATATCAATGGTTCCTATAAGCACACAGTGAAGAATGTCTAGTAAGTAGCAAGTATTATTACAACAAAAATACTTTTAACAAATAGTGTATAATAATGAAAATAATGGTACAGCTTTGTTCTTGTTTATTTCGGAATACGTAGTATGTGTGCGTGTGTGTGTATGTGAGTGTGTGTGTATGTGTGATTGTGTGTTTGTGTGTGAGTGTGTTTGTGTATGGAAATGAATGCAAATGTTCAATTGTGAGTGTGAGTGATTGCACGTTAACTAATTCTTACTAAGATGATTTCGGTCTCCTCATACGTTAGTGTTTTAAGCCATTCGGTTATGGTTGTTTTACAGTCATAGAGTAACCTGGGGTATATATTAAGTTTAGAGTTTAACTTATTATAAACATATGCGGATTGTGATACATATTGGCGTCTGGCAAAAACAGAACGAACTCTCGCAGCATGAGCTACAATATCTTTACGCCGTTTATCGAGAATAGAAGGATTGTAAGTCAGTGTTTTGTGCAGATTTAAGGTTATATTCAGAACATATAATTTTCTGACACTTAAGAGATTGCTATCCTTGTACAATTTTTCTGTGGAATATCTGTAAGGTTTAAAGTACATGACCTTAATAAGTGACCTCTGTGCTCTTTCTAAGTCTAAAAATTTGTTTTTACATTAATTATACATACATACATTGAAAGTTAATAAAAAGCTTGTAAAAGTGAGTGGAAATGATTATAACACCGTTGTAGACATGACGCGCACGTACAATAGTTTAAAAAAATAGCTCCTTACTCTGAGTAGAGTCACGAACCAATCGCTGTAGCTGAATACGGCTGCGAGGCTACATACTATAAATTATTAAACTTATTACTAACTTGGCTATACTAATACTTGAAATAGGCTCGTCTTCCATTGGTTAGTTGTGTCGTAAACAGTGTAAACAGAACGATGACTAGGACTCTATATCCTGTTTTACTAACTGTTAAAATCGATTTGAGTTAGTGAGCGATGTGAGTGCTTTCGAAGCAAGACATTTAAAACAAGTAATATTTTAACAAAAATAAAACCGACTTCAAGTTTCGACTCGATTTCTCTTGGATGCCATTATCAGATCTTAGTGTCCTTATCTTGGTACCACCGTTGGGATATCTCCTTTCCATTAAAAAAAAGAACCATCAAAATCGGTTTATAAACGACGAAGTTATCCGCGAACACACATATGATATATATATATATATATAGATAGTCAAATTGAGAACCTCCTCCCTTTTTTGAAGTCGGTTATTAAAAGCTTGCGAACGGATAACAACTCACAAGATTCGTATAGATTCTTAGTTAAGTAGTATAATGGAAGTAAGTAAATTTCTACCATTTTTCATTTTGAATGCCTTGCTTCGAAAGCACTTACATCTTCAGTATGGATCTAATAATATCCATCCTAATAATATAAATTTGAAAGTAACTCTGTCTGTCTGTCACACTTTTAGGGCTAAACGGTTACACCAATTTTCATGACATTTGGCATGGAGATACTTTGATTTTTGAGGAAGGACATTTTCATACAAGCACACATATACAAACATGCACACTGCACTCTTCTTTTGGGTATTTTACTGGCATTATTTATTGTTTTTATGTAAAATTCCATATGTTTGGGGCCTGGAGACCTGTCATACGGGTAAACATGGTATATAAAAGACTTCAGTCTCTTTATAGAGACGTGTTTTGTATTGTAATGTATACCTAATATATCACGATTTCCTTTGTGATGAGAGAAGGGATGAGAGAGAGAGGGAGATAAAGAGAGAGAGAATGTAAATACAATATTATTATTATCATCTGTTTTAACGAACGCTCAGGATCACTATGATGTACCTACATCAATAGTCAAGACTGCGGTTTTTATTAAAAAAAAACTATTGAGAACTATCAAGAATTGTTAAAAAAATACTTGCGTACTTCTTGGTGTCATATTTTTACTATATATATTTTTACTTTGTTTACATGAGAGCTGAGTGTAGAAGCACTCAGCTTTCCGTTCATCTCTCTTATAAAATGTAAACTATCACGATAAAGCCTCATGATAGATATGGTTGTCGTACGTGTACGATTGATGAAGATTATTGTGGCGACTTCCACATACAGTGGCAACAAAACATACGACAGCGAAATCTACCAAAAGAAACATTGAACTACGGAGTTACGAACTACGATCAACTGCAATCCCGAATCGCGACATAGAAATTCTCACGCTGATTAGCATCCCAACATCAACCGTTGGGACGTGGCCCGCCAATCATGATCACCTCGCCTGGTCGGAGGATCATCGCTTTGTTTCGGAGGAATATGACATTTGTTCCCACAGCCTATTGTTCTACTTGTTGTGCGAGATTAAAAGTAAACGATGACATCTCTATATTTTCGTTAGACACTGGTTTTAGACAGTTCTTGAAGTGCTTAGCCTTGACGTGTTTCTGCCTTCCTACTTCCTTAATTATTTATTTAATCCTATAGAATCTTCTAGACTTGTAACTTTGACAATCATTTCCATTTACTTTTTTTCATCTTTGTTAGGTTACCTTACCTTACAAAAATCTTAAAATGTACTTTGTTTCGAGTATGTATACAAGTTTATAAATCGAACACATTCTGAGAATCAAAATCAAAAAGAAAATTTCAATGGCATAAGTTAACACAGCCACGATGTCTTGGATGTCAATTTTATGTTTCAAATTAAGAAACTCTTCAGCTTTCGTGAAAATAATCTCAAACAAACTCATAACAATTTAAAACACCGTTGAGAAGGAATTTGTACAATAGGGCGGTATATAATTAGTTTTGACGTTTATCGTTACAACTGTTTATATTTGATATTTAAAATAGCCGTGTATGTAATGTTTCAAGTTCAAGATGATGTATCGTTACATTTAATGCCTTATTGCCTTCGATCAAATATATTATAGATGCACAGTTCCATACAAAAGTAAACAAAATACTGTCCACGCTTCTATACGTACTTAGGTATATGTATACCACTTGAGATATAGCGAAAAAAGTCCTGAACTGGTATACAGCTTAACCTAATTTTAACTTTAAGCAATTGACGTACGGACGGAAATAAATCCATATTAAATTCTCTACATATTACCTTTTAGTTTGATGTCAGGATAGGACAATAAAATTTTATGAGTCTTTCAAAAAACAACACATGCCCAAAAACAAGTGTATTAAAAAATTAAACTTAACGTATTACAATAAAGCACATAATAGTACAAAGAATAGCGAGAGTTACATTCCACTGACATTAAATAGTGTGTTCGCGTCTAATCGCTTCTATTTGGAACATGGACAAAATGGAGTTGCTTTTTGATTTAAAAAACATACGGTAGTTGGATGGACCAACAAATAATTAATTCTTCACACAATTTTTATTTCTTCTTTTGATTCTGATAGCTAAAAGTTTGAATAGAATTTTATTATAAATTATAATAAGTATTAATTTAATATTGAATATTCCATTCAGATATTAGACCTTCTATACCTACGTGCCTGTATTTATACATATTATATTGCACTATTCCATAAATTGGACTACACCTAAACTATAATCATCAAATATATTTTATATTCCAACTTAAATGTTTTTCAGATATTTACGAACGGACGGATAATTTTAAATTTTGGCAATCACGTTTAGAATCTGGTATAGACCAACATTTATAAACAGTTTGCAATTTTGTCAAAAAAACATACATGCAGATCGAATTAATAACCTCCTTTTTTAAAGTCGGTTAAATATTCTTAGTAGAATATAATACCTACCTGTGAAGTTGGTAAGGCTGTCTTTTTTATTCTCCTGAATATGTAAATTTCAAAAAACTAAAACAAAAACAAATCTTCAATTAACCTAAAAACATTGTAACGGCGACTCCATCATTATCCTACTGACTTTGTTCGCTAGCACTAGGCTTGTCTTTTTTTCTCTTATAAACATCGCGCGTGAGTGTGAAAGGGATGGATGCGTACATTAGAAGCCGTTCTAAGTCACAAATTTTATCTAAATATTAATAAAATTAGCTTTAAAGCATAACGAAAATACACCAATATGTTAGATTAAAGATAGACTTACTGAAAATATGATATTCCATCCTTTTTTTTTCACTTTTAGAGTGTAATTTTTACATTTTTTTGTGTGTAAACACGAGCACGGCCACCAAGCGAATGAGAGTGAAACAAGGCATATTGTTGTTTTATGCCTTGTTTTGCCAGTGCCACTTTTTAAGCGGCAACAGTGCATCTATGATATATTTGATCGAAGCTTATTGCTATAGAATAATATTCATCGATACCGAACAGGTAAAGTATTCAAGATACATTTGTAGAGCGTTTTTTGTTTATCATTACTAAGCTTTCTTTGTCTGTTTAACATTATAAGTATGCGTATTTAATCCAGTCATTTTACATTTTAATTAATGACTGGGATAATTGGCTCTCCTAGGAGCGCTCCTTGGATAGATCGATTGTAATGACAATTCAAGACATTTAAAAATTAGTTTTCTTTGCCAACTTTTTTCTACAATGAAAAGTAAGTGTAGTAAGTGTAACACACACATATAGATGTATATAAATGAGAAAGAAGAAATAAAATGTTAAAATATCGTATTAAACTTTCATCTCAAATTATTCATTTTCATTTCGTTATATAAACATATTTTATTTCAAAAATACCAAAAAATTGAAGTAAACAATAAGTTTAATATTGAGAGCATAATCTCATAATATTTTATCTAATACTTAGAATTTCTTTATCGACGTTGATATAATGGCCATAGATTCAGAAACAGTAATCAGTGTGGTATATGTCGACATATAGATATGGGAGAAGCGTCATGACATTGGTAATACCTATGTTTAACGCAATGGAATCGATCTGAGAAAGCAAGCCAAAATCGGCAAACGTGGTCTCTCATAAATTTCATTAGATGTATTTTGAGGATTCTGTAGATCTATTGAATGAATGAAACGGAATTCTTTTCACGAGTGCCTCTCTAAGCAGATTGAAATTTGGAACACATCAATTCTTGTGGCCAACATACATGCAGAATTTAATTAAACTAGTGGTCGTCCAGCGGTCGAAATTCAGCCATTTTTCAGTTAGAACTTTTTAGGGTTTTTTTTCGTCTGAGACTATTACACATCGACTTTCGAATTCATAATGTTAGTATGGATTTATCTAGAAACTAATTGGCCACTCGTAAATTAATTTGACATTTCTTGTCACACAGATAAATATTGTAGCTAAGTGTTGATCTGAACAAGAGTACAATCGAATTAGACACAAAGTCAAAGGACAAGTGGCACTCAGTGGGTTTATTTTATGAATAACCATTGTTTACGTAGTTAGGGGCTTTTGAAGTCACTCCTTGTTTATTTCGTCTGCCTCCAAACTCTCAAGAATCTGACTTCATTCGAGGTACCTATCTTAAATTTTTAAGTATTACTTGGTCCTTGTATTTTTAGGTAAATTTATTTCTTAAGCAGATGCCCAGGTTCGAGTTTACAGAGTGTTTGCATTTATCATAAAACTGGCAAACGAATTACGCTTTTCAAGCATTATATTTATTTAAAGGCGCTCATAGCCCAGTTGCACTCAGTGATAAAAAATAATCACCGAAGGTAAGCTACCGCGGTCAGTACCTGGATGGGTGACCGCTGGTGGTATGACACCATGAGCGTCTCCGTGATCGCAGCGAGCGGTCACGTTAAGCAGTCGGTCCCGGCTGTTATCGTAGGATGATAGCCGTGAAGCTTAGTTGGAGGCCTTTGGGCAGCTTGAAAACATCCAACGGTAAGATTATGTAGCCACAACGTTATCTTGCCAGCGTCCAACCCACACTTGGCTAGCATGGAGACGTATGGCCTTAACACTCTACTGAGAGGAGACCCGAGCCCGGCATCGGGACGTTATGGGTTGTTGATGATTTATTTAGATACAAAATTGTAAATATAAGGTTTTATTGCATCATCAACAGCCTTACATGGATATAGATAGACCTTTCTTATTTTCATGTATAAAAGAGCTGCCAAAATGACTCTACTCTGCATGACGAAAAGCATGAGCAGAATCCAAGAGTGGTGGTCACTATCCTCATTGCGAATGTGGACATTGCAACAATATATAATAAAAACGACTTTTGAAAGACGCTTCTGACGATATATGTAGGTATAAGGTATAACAAGAAGGTAGTAGAGCCACGCTGATTTCAGCACGAACGGGCGGTTCGACCGGAGCGGTACTACCCTCAAACAGAAAATCAACGTAAAATGACAGCGTTCGTGCTGTCGTGCTTCGTTGGTGAGTGCGAGACCGGAGGCCCAAATAGTCTGGTCAACAAGTTCCATATTTGTTGAAATGCAGAAGCATCACTAGGACGACATGGTGTGGGTCACCATGCTGCATTGTCTGCATTCGCAATGAGTATGGTGACCACCACTCTTGGATTTTGCTTATATTATGCTTTCCATCAGGCAGAGTGGAGTCATTTTGGCGGACCATACATAAAAAAAAAATTATGATACAGAAGAGTGAACTTTAACTATAAGAATTTCACTTAAAACTGTAGAAATTTGGCGGAATATTATTTTGAAATTCAAAGTCAAAACCGTCGACGTTAAAAGAGTCCTCAGAAGAAGGAATGCAATAAATTTCAAACAGAGACAAAATGCTCCTTATATTTTGTAACTTAAAATCAACATGTGTGTATAATTTTACAATGTCACGATGGAAAGATAATAACTTTAAATAAATAATAAAATTACTATTTTATAATAATGATATGATTAATATTTCGGACAACTGACTCATAACGCCATCTAGTTTCAAACTAAATAGAACTTGTCCTACATATCTGTTGTAGTTAGGTAATGTTTTTTGAAAAAGAAATACTGTAAGTAAATCGTCAGGTTTCAAGCGCTTCATTATTGTAACGACTTGAAAAAACCTCCCGCCAAAAGTGTCCGCTCTTGTCCAGTGTTGCCCTCCACCGCCTGTGTTGCTAGTTGAAAACCTGCTAGCTATCGGATTATAATCGATGTTATTTTGAAAAACCTTACACTCGACCGTCCTGACGACGTGCATGTCCTCATGCACGCCCTTGGTGGGAACCTTACACTAAAGTCCATTAATTAGGTTTTTTTATGTTTGGCCCTGCCAAAATGACTCTACTCTGCCTGATGGAAAGCACAAGCAGAATCCAAGAGTGGTGGTCACCATACTCATTGCGAATGCAGACAATGCAACAATGCAGCATGGTGACCCACACCATGGCGGGCTAGTGATGCTTCTGCATCATTGGGCCTCCGGTCTCGTACTCACCAATGAAACACGACAGCGTGAAAGGCTGTCATTTTACGTTGATATTCTGTGCGAGGGTAGTAACGCCCCAGTCGAGCCGGCCCAACCGTGCTGAAATCAGCGTGGCTCTACTACCTTGTATGTAAGGTAAGGAAGAAATTTATAAATATTTGGTTACTGGGCTTTCTTCTTTCTCCAAGTTTTTGTATTTTCCTTAATTAGAATGTCAGTTAAATTACACTCGATATTTTTCAAATTACTACTACTACCGCCTACCACGTACTAGTGTCATTAATGTAACGTTTCCAAAATGCCTGAAAAGGCCTAATTGAAATAAAAACTATTTTATTCTAATTTTTGATTTATAGTATAGAAGTAGCTACACTGGAAGACTAAACGAGCCTTAAGCGGAACAAACACTGTCTTCAAAGTTACAGGAATACCTAGCTTTGAAGGAAGGGTTTACTTTGTACACTTAATACGGTTGTAAGCACTTATTGGACTATGTACGTAATTTTGACGAATAAATAATTGAAGTTCAATAATGTTATTATTTAAATTGAGCTACGCTTCCAAAATCACCGGAAATCTATATCCATTATATAAAGCTGAAGAGTTTGTTTGTTTGTTTGAACGCGCTAATCTCTGGAACCGCTGGTCCGATTTGAAAAATTCTTTCAGTGTTGGATAGTACATTTGTCGAGGAAGGCTTATAGGCTATATATCATCAGGCTAAGACCAATAGGAGCGGAGCACCAATGAAGAATGTTACAAAAACGGGGGAAAATTATCACGTTACGTGCAATAGGAGACGTAAACGAGGTTGCGTGGGTCTGCTAGTAATTGATAATTCTAAAAATAGAAGCAACAAGTAAGATCGTTAAATTAAGTTAGTAAGAGTTAAAATTAAAATTATATTAAAAAAAATATTTTTGATTATGTTGAACTGACATAACAGTGAAGGCAACCTTTGTGATGCAGAGCTGGGTGGAACCCATGTATATTTGAATTTAATCGAGATAAATGTCGAAGTTAATATTGTAATATAATTTAACGTAGATATCGTCAATAAATTGCTATAAACCTTGCGTAATTTAAGTTCAAAAGTGATTTCTAATCTGTTATAAATTAAAAACATCGAAAAGGTTTGCTTAATTATATGAGATTACAAAAACTAAAACATAGTTCTTTAGATGAGAAAGTCACTTTTATTTTTTACACAAGTCCTACAGCATCTACTGTACTGGAAGGTTACGTCCTCAACGACAGCGATAGAAGGCGCGAGTGCTCATAGACGGTAGCGAGAAAAAACCAACATTCGTCTATACCAAGACGTCCTGCTCGAAAACCCTTGTACAGTTATACTGACAGAATTCTCCTTAGCAACAAGTACAAATGCTAACTGTGTTACCGAAATACTTCTGAGTTCCTAGTGTGACTGTATTTCACATCTACTTGATGGCAGTACCAAGCGCAATTGATGTCGAGAGCGAGTTGTTTTTAATTAAACTCACACCAAACCGTCTGATCACTATAGCACCCGCGATCACCTCTGGCGGCTCTGGCGTTAAGCACCCAGCCTTCTGAAGTTTCTATGAAATTCTCTTCGAGTAATGCGAGGAGTTGCAGTGTCGTTCGAAGTCCCGCGAACGTTGACTGGATGCAGTTTAATCAAAAACTTTTGCCTTTGATATCAACACCTTTTGTGATAATTGATAACCTTGAAGGCTGCATTGGACTTGAAACCGGTGCCCTCGTCTACAACTCACCTAAATTCTAAAGAGCATCTATTTAATCATTTTCTTGAATAAATACTATACTTTCAACACGGCGTTATAAGTATGTACGTATGTGAAAACATTTGTAGAAATCTATACTAATACTAGCTGATCCGGCGAACTTCGTACCGCCATATTTATGACCCACGTAACATCGTTTACGTTTTTGTGAATCTAAACCATTCCCAGATCCCCTTGAACACACACAAAAAATTTCATCAAAATCGGTCCAGTCTTTTTTGTGAATCTAAACCATTCCCAGATCCCCTTGAACACACACAAAAAATTTCATCAAAATTGGTCCAGTCGTTTAGGAGGAGTTCAATCACATACACACGCACACAAGAAATATATATATTAAGATTATAAACGCGAAAGTTTGTAAGTATGGATGGATGTATGTTTGTTACTCTTTCACGCAAAAACTACGGAACGGATTTGGATGAAACTTTACAGTAATATAGCTTAAACATCAGAATAACACATAGGCTACTATTTGCGCGATAACCGACATATACGCGGGCGGAGCCGCGGGCAACCACTAGTGAGTTTATAGTAATAATTATATCCATTGCCGTAATAAATTGAATAATCATACTGAATACATAAAGAATAGACTGCCTCATAACAATTTACTTCTCGATAGTACCACGTTAAAACCATATAACTGTTTCGGTGGCCCAGTGGTAGCACAGGTAGCGTATGCAACTGCTGTTCTCGAGGTCTCGGGTTCGATTCCCGGGTGGGACTAAATGTATGTGTGATCTGAAAATATTTGTATCGAAGTTTCAGTGTTTTCTATGTATAATATGTATGTATTTAAAAAAAAAATATTAATGTATTTATACAGTTGTCTCTGCTTAGTTTGGGACTAGATGGCGTTGTGTGTTAGATGACCGAAATATTTATTATTTATTATATTAACATAATATATAGGAGATTCTATTTGATCCAGAATATTTTATCGAATACTAGGGTTAATTCTAGATACTTCGATAGCCTTAAAAAAGCGAAGTGTGTTAGCCTTACGGACCAGTATTGTTTCACGATACAGCGGATTAACATCGAAGCGATTTTCTAGTGCGACCAACGAGTGATTTTGTGAATTATTGTTATAAAAGTGTTGTCATTAATAAATATTGTGTTATTTTTTTGGTAATCAACTGACTACTTTTATTTAATCAATACCCGGCTCGTCCGTCCACTCCGTCATCAGCTCTAGATATCGCGGCTCTAATTCAAGGATTTCACATCGATTATGTGATGTGTTCCTCTTTCTCTAATTCACATTACATCTCGTGACCAAAAAGGCAGGGAACCAAGACCGGTGGCCTCTGCACATTACATGAAAAATCTACTAGTTTCAAACACCTTATCCAAATATAGCCTCCAGGTATGTGCTTGACAGCAATACTTACATCCTTATTTAATTTGTAAATATCAGAACAATGTAAATAATTGTCTTAAAAACGGGCAGATTCATACAAATTGTTGTGTGTAGATATTTAATAGGTATCTGCACACCACTTTGGGGACATATCATGAGTTATCCATTAACTGTGAATTATGGACCTTTTCTTTATTGTATACTAGCTTTTACCCACGGCTTCGCTCGCGCAAACTTTAATCCCCTAATTTACGCCCTTAGTGGTGGCATTTTTAAAAATAGTAAAATTTCATTACTTTAACCCCTATATATTTTTACAAAATTTTAAGCAAATCCATCACAGGAATAAAAAGTTTCATACAAATTTTCACCCCCTATTTTACCCCCTCAGGGGTGGCTTTTCCAAAATCCCTTTCTTAGTGCTCACTTACGTCATATAAAGAACCTACATACACAATTTCAGGATTCTAGCTTCAGCGGTTTGGGCTGTGCGTTGATCTCTGGGTATCTTAGTCAGTCACCTTCCCCTTTTATATATATAGATAGATAGATAGATAGAAGATATTTAATAAAATATATAGTTTTTACCCAAAGCAACAGATAACATTAAGACGTAGCTGCAGTGTTGCCAGCACTCTATAACAAAAACTGGGTAATAAACTTTTAGTCTAACTTTTGAAATTGAAAAACATTATATCTAATGACACAACCATTTTATTACAAAAAGCGCTAATTACACAAATGCAATAGAAGCTTTTACTTCTATAATGGTACTTTAAAGTGATAATCAGATTCACCGAAAATGTTGATTGTTTTCGGTACTTTTTGACCCGGAAACATTCCTTTCTCATTACAAACGATATCTGACGTACTGTTAAATTCAAAGGGAAATTCTTTGTTTTATTTGCCCTCGTCCCTCATTTTGTGCAAAATGTTCTCCATATTGTACAAATATCTATGAATATATTAAGGGTAATCTTTGTAAAGAGTACAGATATCTATATATATAAAAGCGAAATACCACTCACTTATTAATCATGAAATCTCAGAAACTATAACACCTACAAAATTGAAATTTAGCAAGTAGGTTCCTCATAAGGTGTAGACATCCGCTAAGAACGGATTTTACGAAATTTCACCCCTAAGGGGGTAAAACGGGGGTTGGAAGTTTGTATGAAAGTCCTATGTTTTTAAAGTAAGAGACTTGAAATTTAAAATGTATGCTCTATAGATGGTGTGAAGGTGAACTAATAATGTATCTTTAAAAATCAATCCCCTTTTAGGGTTAAAACGGGGAATGGTAGTTTGGACGCAAACGAGGTTGCGTGGGTCGGCTAGTATTTAAATAAAAATTCTGCATTAGTTAATTTAAAAAAAACTTAAAAAGAGGTTTATTCAAAAATTGGGAAACCTTTTGAATTAAGAATGTGTCCGGTGCGAATTGAAGGAATCTTATAGGCAGATTTTATGTAATATACTAAGTCCGGCTATTTTCTTTGACTCTCACTCTAGACAGCTAAATAGCAATGCCAATGGTACAGGTGATTCAGTAAGCAGCTAATATTATTGCCTCGAGGCAATTTAAGCTTAAGCGTTTTTACATTTCAAAATATCCAATGATATTTGTCTGATATAGCAAATATTATACGGTTGTATGCCACTCAAACAAGGAATTTGTAGTGGTAACTGTTGTAGATTTTCAAGTCAGTGTTGTAAATAAAGATTCTGTCTCGTTAAGAATAAAAAAGCACAATTACTGAAATGGTAACCACATCTACAGTTATTACGTTGATCAAATGCATGGTGGTCGTTTTAGCTCGAGAATGTTAAAAGACGGAAGTCAGAGGAAATTCTCGTTTATTAGGAATTAATTTGCAATTTTTGAAGATACTGAATACTGCACGCTTATATAAGGCCTAAAGTCTTTTATCAACAACTTTGGCCATATAAACAAATAATCCAAGGACATTAAAAGCTCAGCTAGCTCAGATATAAAATATATTAGTTTATATTTAAGACGATAAAAATAAAATTGCAAAACAGTCATGAGGACTGCCGTCAGGAGTGAAAGCTATAGACAATCACTTTTTTAAGCTCACCTGCAATAAAAATCTTTGCTCTTTATATGAAATTCGTGATAAAAAAAGTTAAAAAGATATAGCTCATGGAAAGCGTTCGCTGACGGTAACGCGAGCTCTTTGCAAGCAAAAAGTGCTCAAGAAGTTTTCACTTCAAATAACAGTAGCTATAGATAATTTTATGATCACTTAACATATTTTTATTTTTCCAAAGAAAGAAATATCACTGAAATTCCTATTAGATTTTTCCGTTTCTAACGCACTAACCGGCCAATCTACTTAGAAGCTCGGCAATAGGAGTGACGGCGGCAGTACGCTCGACTCGTAAACGACTATACTCACAGTCTGTGTATAGCCCACTATGTCTAATTGAGTCCTGTATTCCACTAATTAGATTGCGAAGGCGCCCACTGGCCATTTTACAATTGCTTAAATCGCTTATTTGAACTGTTAATTTTACAGTTGCTTTGAATCAGTATAAGTTTGAATCCTTTGTATTTAACACTAGAGTTATTTAATAGAGTTTAGAGCAGAAATGTATATGTTTAAGGAGTAAGCATAGATAGTGACGGGTTGCCTACGGTACAGGTACAAAGGACCTGACTACCATCATTCATGAACACTTGCAACTTGTCTGCCTAATGGAATGTATGATTGGAATCCTAGAGGTCACCATTCCCATTGGGAATGCGGACAGCACAGCATGGTGACAGATTCTATGGCTCTTTTTCACGACCCTCTTAAATAGTCCGGGATCGAAGTGGGAGGGAAATACGTGCGGTGGCATAAGCAAAAATCCTGAATTAGGAGGCTAGTAGATGTTTGATCAACAATACAAAAAATATTATAATAAAAACACGTACATGATATCATCAACCCTATCAACTTATTTTTTATAATGCTTATGGTGCATAAACAGATTTTATTGTAAACACATATATATTTGAAGAAAATAATTACCTATTTATAAATAAGTAAGAATAAAATTGAACTTATTTCTACAGATCTACGTAAAATCTTTCAAAGGTATTTTGTACATTTAAGAATGTCATTTTTTTATGATTTTTTAATATTTTACAGTAGGGATGTCATTTGTTATTAGGTTTAAAAATGTATTTATCTGCTATTTACGTAATATTTTCAACATTCTTGTACCAGACTACGTAAAAACTTTTTATAACATATTTGCTCGTAAAGGATCTCTTATTTCACCAATTTCAATATCGTAATGTATCTCATTACGTACTTGTGCGTTATTGTAATGTAAAACGCACGTTTTTTTTTTAATAAAGTAAAACTCACTGTTTATCAAGATGTTCGAACACTACTACTACTACTCTTTTAAATATTAGCAAAGAGTTTTTATGTCAGAAAAGTGGTCAACATTTTATGAATAAAATTAACTTTGAGAGATAAATATAATAATATAAATAAACATTTAATTCTTCAATTTAATTAATTTTGACAATAAATTACTACAACCATTTATCTGTGACAAAAACACAAAATATTAATATACTTTATTAATAATACTGGCTGTTTGTGCCTTTGACTGAAAAAATACAAATTGTTCAAATTTTTATAACTGCTTTAACAATTAATTAAAGATTTATTCGATCAAGAAAGTCCGAGTTTTATTTATTTCCTCGCAAATATGTTATAAAACGTCGTATGACATACGTGCGCTTTGATAATTAGCAATATCGCCTCGGTTGTAATTTTCAACTTACCGCACTTATATCATAATGTACTATAATAAAATTTAGGTGTCCTGTAACTGGGGCCATTATTACAAGTCTATTGACACCTCGTTTATTGAAATCGGTTTAGTAATTTAGGTGCTACGATGTAACATACAAACTTACATAGACTGCCGAAACTTCGAAACGCATCTTCTTAGATATATCTGGCGCCTTTGACAATGCGTGGTGGCCCATGCTATTGCTAAAATTAAAATTAAGAGGTTGCTTTAAAAATATTTATTCCCTTATCTCCTCGTACTTCTTACAAGGTACTACTAAATTGAGACTTGGGCATCATTCTGTGTCGAAGGCGCTTACGATGGGGTGTCCTCAAGGGTCAGTGCTAGGACCATACTTGTGGAACATAGGCTTCGACGATTTTCTGGCAATGCCTGTGCCGTCCGGATGTACCCTGAATGCGTACGCGGACGACGGTTTGTTATTGATAGAGTCGGATACTAGAACGGGGCTTGAGAGGCTGGCCAGTGAATGTTTGGACTTAATATCTCGGTGGGGTGGGCGTAATCGGTTGACGTTTGCACCAAACAAAACCTTCCAGCTACTTCTGAAAGGTAACCTCAAATCACCGCCGTGTATTAAATTTGAAAATGTTACTATTAAAAATAAAACCTCGGTTTGTTATTTGGGATTGGTTTTAGAAAGAAATTTTTCATTTATTGAACATATTAAAACAGTTAATGAAAAGTCTAAAAAGAGTTTCTTTGCACTGACGAGGATATCAACTGCGACATGGGGTCTGTCATATAATACACTAAAGATCATATATGGAGCTACTTATTTGGGTTCTATTTGCTATGGTGCTCCTGTATGGGCAGATAGGGCGACTGTAGGTGCTGTCCGTCGCAAACTATGACAAGGCCAACGACCTGCATTGATTTTCTTGTGCAAGGCATATAGGACGGTTAGCACTGAGGCTTTACCGGTGTTGGCAGGTGTTCTTCCGGTCGATCTCGAGGTGCAAAGACGTGCAGCCATGTACTATTCCACACTACAAAACATAGAATGCGATTTTTTGGGCATACGAGACCGCGGTAAAATCATAAGATTGTTTCAACAAAAATCCAATGTCTATAACGACCTCTTGGATGAATGGCAGAAATGATGGGACGAATCATCTAAGGGGCGCCACCTCTACCAGTTCTTTCCATCTGTTCGCGAAAGGTTGTCAAGGACATGGCTCGAGGTAGATCACTGTGTCGCTCAATTTCTTACAGGCCACGGTATCTTTAAGAGCAAACTATACTCATTTAAATTAGTCGATTCACCATTTTGTCAATGCTCAACACCTGATTCTAGCTGTGAACAGTCGGCTCATCATATCCTCTGGGAATGTAGTCTTTGGTACGATGAACGTAACATGATACTAAATAGCTTACAAATGACGTCTGGGGTAGTATATTATGGGGATCTTGTGTCAACTGCGGTGAATTTCCGTGCGTTTAAGCGATTCTGCCATACATACTATAGAAATCAAATATAGCTCACTTAGGACCCATAATATTTTTTATCCGTGGTGCTTCCCGGTTTGAAAAAGGCGTCTGCCTATTTTGACTCCATTTTGTCTCCCGCTTTGCTAAGGAGGGAAGTGGACTTATTATATTTTGAACTCCTCCAGTTTTCTTCTGATTAATTTCGTTGCGGGTTCCAAGACAGTTAAATTTTTCCTGGGACTTCCCGAGTGTCATAACTCGGTGTTTTCGTGGGTCACCGCTGTTGATCCTGGTGTACAGGAGTTACAGTGGTGGGCGTGTGGGCGGGATTAGTCCCAAAAAAGACTGCCGAAACTATTACCCTTTCTTTTGCCTTCGCCGTAGTTGGATAAAAATGGGCGGAAATTAATCGATTGGAAGACTTCATAATCCAGAAAAACAGAAGATGACATTGAAGGCAATTTTTATGTGTTGCCTTAAAAATACTGTTATTATAACATTTAATATAGCACTGCAGAGAGTTAATACAAAGAGCTGGCATTGGTATTTGACGAGGCAATGCTGCCAGTCTTCTAGAAATGTTACCAGTAGGCGATTATGCAAGAGTAAGTGATTTTTGAAGTGAGAACTTCTTTAGCCGCGTTGAGCACTTTTTGGTAGAGGAAAATCTTATCAGTTCGCGTCACCGCGTCACCGACATGCTGACGTAACAAAACTTCTTTGGCCGCTTTGAGAACTTTTTTGGTAGGGGAAAATCGTCACGTCGCGGCGTCGTCACCGTCATGCTAATGTTTGATGTTGAAATTTTAATTTAAAAATTATGAAATTTCTAATTTTACACATCAATTTTACAAATAACATTCTAAGTTATAAGTTGTCACTCTATCGGCAGTCCTTATGACTTCCAATTTTTTTGACACTTGTGGGTAAGTATTATGAATAAATTTTATCGCGTTTTAATTGTCTAGAATATTAATTTTACTAAGCTTTACCTGCATAATTGTAAACCTGTTATAAAATATGACACAAATCTATACTATTATATAAAGCTGAAGAGTTTGTTTGTTTGTTTGAACGCTTTAATCTCAGGAACCGCGGGTCCGATTTAAAATTTAAATTTATCGAGGAAGGCTATAGGCTATATATCATCACGCTACGACCAATAGGAGCGGAGCACCAATGAAAAACGTTTCAAAAACGGGGGAAAATTATCACGCTACGGGCAATGGGAGACGCAAACGAGGTTGCGTGGGTCGGCTAGCATGTAGATAAATCTAATTCAGCTTTAATAATTTCAAATCCTAGGTAAATTTACACCTACAGTATTTTGCTTCACTATCAGTAACGCCTACAGATGAATGAACTTGGTACTGAATGTACAAAATCTAGACCCTTAAATATGTGATTTGGAAGTTCTATATATACTACGACCTATAAAAATTAAAAAACTTGTTTGAATTTATATTCGTGTGATCTTTAGAACTGATATATCGAAATGCCAAAATATTTTTTTCGTTATTTTTACCCTTTTTACACTCTTGATTTCGATAACTGGCAATTATATCAGAAATATTCAGTACCTATATTTACGAAATCGAATTAAAATGATTAGGTAGGTATATGATACATATTTATATTTGTAGCAAGATTTAAGTAGAGTATATAATAATAGTGCTAATAATAATAATTCTTCCACAAACAGCACACAAAAGTTTGACTGGAAGGACATACCTGTGGCATAAAATTCATAAGTCCAACTTGTGCCATATGTTTGAAGGAAGTTTTAAAAAATAATGGTACATTTATCAGTACGTTTATTTATTTAGTTCAAAGCCTTTAAATAAAATGCTTTCTCCTAAAACATAGGTCAAGAACACATCGTCACACATTCATAGCCAAATAATACAACATTACAAAACTATCTATACTAATATACTAATACTATTTGTTGCCCGCGGCTCCGCCCGCGTGTATGTCGGTTATCGCAGCAAATAGTAGCTTATGTGTTGTTCTGATGTATAAGCTATATTACTGTAAAGTTTCATCCAAATCCGTTCAGTAGTTTTTGCGTGAAAGAGTAACACACATCCATTCACCCTTACAAACTTTCGCCTTTATACAGGATATATATATATATGGATATGACAATACGATATTAATTTGAACTAGACCCACCTACACATGATACAATTCTACCAACAAAATTTCAATAAAATTGGTTCAGTAGTTTAGCCATACGACACTATTTTTCGTTTTTCTCTGGACCTTTGAAGTAGCCGCTGACATCGGCGCGGGTGCCCTGTGTCGCGTTGTTGTACCTATTGATTATTAATAGGTATTTATTTGTAGTGATTTTACAGTGACATGACTCATTAGTTAAGTTTATTAGTTACTACGGAGCGTTTTGTTATTTTGTGTGAGTTTAGACAATGCCTCGACTCGGTTACACTTATACGGCTAGTAAATATTTTACTACGGATAAGATATTAATTTAGGGAGAATGTTCATTAATCCTACCTACCAATAGTCGGATTATTGTACATACTATTCTGGACATACGAGAAAAATCAATCTTTTATTCCTAAATAGAGATAATGCTTTTCCGGTTGTAAACTCGACACGAGATGATCAAATTTACGTAAATACATAATAAATATTACTAGTGCTATTTAGCTTACGGCGATAAAGTTGGTATCTACTTTGTAAACCTACATCGCGCGTCGTTTAGGTAACTATTTTACAGCCGCCAGCCGGTACCGTGGCCACTGAGGTTAGTGACCTTAAATTACAAATGGTGTCCTTATTGGTTTAATTATTTTAAATATTTGTTTTTTTTTTTGTATCCGTTTTCTGATAAATTAAAGAATCCCAAAGTAAACCAACACATTTAAATAGCCCACGGTTACATTTAATATCGTATTGTCATATCCACCTTGTATATTAGTGTGATAGTACTGGTGTTAATAACAATATATTTTACAAGTTTAAATAGGACAGATTCAAACTGAACAAAACTCCTTTCTTTTAGTTGGAATACAAAATATATATTCGATCACATAATATAAAACCTCGACTGCCCTGTTGGTCTAGCGGTTGGCATACGCCAAGACCCGAGACCTCATGATCAACAGTCGCATACGCGACTGTTGATCATGAGGTCTCGGGTTCGAATCTCGAGTCGGGCCAAAATTTGTTTTTGAGTTTTTCTAATTTTAGAAATGGTTTATGTCAGCTCGGAGTTTGGAAGATGGGGTCATAGCCCCAACGCCTCGGTGAGCACGTAAAGCCGTCGGTCCTGCGCCTAATCTCTCCTCGGTCGTATCGGATAATCGTCCCATCGGATTATGATGGTGTGGGAAAAAAAGAGTGCCCCTGTGTTTACGCACACACTTGCGTAGTTGGCTGGTCTTCGTTGAGACTGGCCGCCGTGGCCGAAATTGGCTAGGAGAACATTATAAAACCTCAAAATAATAAAATAAATAATAGAGCAATGCAAATACATTATATCATTTTTATTTGGTCAAAGTTACGATAAACAAAATCAGGGATATAAAGGCTCATAACCATGATATTACATATTCAAACCCCTTAGTTGAACACAGGCTTAAAACACACAAACCGATTGGTTCAATTCCTAGCGCAAGCAGGTGTCCTATTGTTTGTCGTATAAGTACATGTGTACTTAACGATTTTTTTTCTAGTAAACAATACTTTAGCATCTTTGCTTTCAAGTGTTAGTCAAAAAGCAAAACAGTGTCAAAGTCGCAAGATTATGTCTGATAAACCTCAGTAAGTGAGTCATAATCTACCTGTGATGTAAAATTGTTGCAAAAAGTCCTAAGATAAATGCGAATTTGAGTTTCTTTGTGATACTTTACCGGCCTTACTATTCATTCGAATATCATATACGTTGTTAGGGGTTATAAGGAGGTTATATTACATTACATCACATATTAATTATGTTATAAGTCAGCCTGTGACCGCGGCCCGTGAAAACTGGTCGAAACGTCAGGTATGACAAAGGTATGAATTAAATAATAATTCTGTTGGTGCGTTACTAAACTAAAATTTCCCTAAAACTATCTTCAATTCTCTTAATTTAGTGCACCGATTTCTGAAATGCTATTTTTGTATGTACCAATTTAGACACTCAATGTAAATTTTTAGTGTGACATATTTCAGTAAATATTTCACATTTAAAACGTCGATGGACAGGACAAAACTCATTATCGATTTTATGTTGAGAGAGTTTTTGGACAACTGAATTACCACCAATAATTTTCGTAAACTCGTTATGTATTGTAACATAATTGTACATATAATATGTATTGTATTATTAGTCCAAGCCCAGGATATAATTTATCTACTACTACTAGTAACTTTTTTCAAAATTTCGGAATTGAAAGTGTGTAGGAGTCCTTAGATGAGTAATTTTGTTAATGGTACTTTATCTTGTTTACCCCCAATCTTCAAGTTGCAAGTGTGTTCCACATGTGCGGGATCAATTTCTATGTTGATGAGTTTGATTAATTCCGCGCACTTCTCAATTGACACATCTACTGCAAGTTATATTTGTATTTATTCTTTATTGTACACACTGAACACATAAATATAAAAGGTAATAAGTGTCATTGTACATAGGCGAGCTTAACCCAAAATTGAGTTTTCTCCCAGCAAACCCTAAGTGAATAGAGCCCTGAGAAGATAGCGGAGAAATGTAAGGGCAAAGTTATGCGTACTTAGGAATCAGAACACAAACGAATATAATAAAAAGAGTAATAGTAATTATAGACGTAAGTAACTACCAGAAACAAAAAAAGACGTGTGGCACTCAGGGTCTGCCGCGGGAAGCTATTGCATAACATTTTTAAGCTATTGCATAGCTTTTATCGCGGGCTTTGAGGCCTTTGAGCGCGGAGACCGAATCAAGAAAATTCCGTAACACAAATAAAACCTGACACCCGAAGCTTGCAAGGATCGAGACGAGCTGCTCCGAAATCCACACTCAGCACCCTCTGTTGTTTGTTGTGAAGTTTTCGTATCTTTTTTGCTTTGTGTAATTTTGTATTACTTATAATAGTTTAGTATTTTTCATTCACAATATTATACATACTGCATAAATAAAAGCTATGCAATAGCTTAAAAAAGAAGCTACATATTTTTAAAAAAGCTTTGATAGTGAATATAGTAATATAAATTAATCAGGATGGAATGGGTTAAGTGGTCGTCTGTCTGTGAAGTATCAAGTATCTAGTGAAGTGAAAGAAGATTTGGTAAAATTAACAAAACATAGTTTTTGGAATCTGCAATAAGAGAATCCGACCGTTTCTTAAACCAGGTAGTGAAACTATTGTAGTTCTTAAATTGTAATTAAGGAAATCAACAAATGCAATGAAGTTTCAACATTCAACTCATTTCAACATCACAGCTTTTATATTATTGACTAGTTGTCACCAGTGGCTCCGCCCACTTGTATGTCGGTTATCGCTGCAAATAGTAGCCTATGTGTTATTCTGATGTTTAAGCTATATTACTGTAAAGTTTCATCCAAATCCGTTCAGTAGTTATTGCCTGAAAGAGTAACAAACATCCATGCATCCATACTCACAAACTTTCACGTTTATAATATTAGTAGGATAGGATTTGTCACAGAAGTAAACTTTTCAAGGTAATCCCTTTCTATGTAGTTTACTTTAGTTTCTATTTAAGAATTTTACACTTTGCATTTACAGTTATGTGTTGTTCTGTGTGTAACAAGTGTAACGATTGATTAGCCAAGACGGCGGCATAGTTAACACTTTATAATAACACAACCTTATAATATTCTCCAATGCACATCTAGTAGAACGGTCGGTATATAATTGCATGAAATTACTCGAACGAAGGTATTTTTATAGTATTTGACAGGCTTGACCGAATTCAATACTAAATTCACATATTTAGTAGATAATATCAAATATTGTTTACCATAAATATTCTAATGATTATTAGCATACAATTATTATTTGATAATACAGGATTGTGTAACATTAAAGATTTGATATGAAATATAAGTCGCGCCGGAAGCTGACAAGCGGAAGGCGCCCAGATATTAATATGAATCAACTATTTACTTGTTTATAAAATCACCAATTGAATATATTTTATTGTATGCCTAGTAATTATTAAGATTTAAACAAATGAGGCGTTTATACGAGGTTTGAATCGTTACTTATAACACAAGCTATGAGTTAAAATAATATATAATGAAAAATCTTCTATGGTACCTATAGCAAAATATTTTGACGCAGCCATCTTTTGCAATCTGTCATACCATAAGTGCTATAATACTATTCATCCAATGTTGTGGCGATAAGATTTATTTATTTCGCAATCTGACATGTGATTTAGATTTCAGACTTTAATAAGCGAGTGACAGTCATTTCCTGTCTTTATATCAATAGAAGAAATCACGCAATATAACATCACGACTTGATATCAAGCAAACCAAAAAAAATATAATCGTCTATTGAGCTCTTATTGCTTTAAACTCTTTTTGAAAACGTCTATTGGTTTCCATACCTCTGCTAGAGAGCTAATTCCATTTAGAGGTCATAGGCCTCTTCCATTGCACGCCACTCTAATCGATTTTGGGCTTGTTGCATCCAGATCCTGTCAGCCATTTTGCGCAAGTCGTCACTCAATCACTCAATCTGGATTCTGGAGCGTCCTACGCTACGTTTGCCGAGGCAAAGTCTCTACTCCAAAATTACCCCAAAAGGGTAGAAGTATGCCAAAGATTGTCAGTTTTGCGGCTAATTTAGCCACCCCACTGACACTTTAGCTTGCTAATCCGCAGTTAAGATCACTAACGTTAAATTTATAACACTATTATTACCCTACAAACAAACAACCCGTGTTTGTGTTACTTTTAAAATGTGTACGTATTTAAAAAATAAATAGTTTCAAGATTATAAAAATAATAACTATCTATATTCGTGACGGCCACTCTTGACACTATATAAGTATATAATCCACATTGTACAGAGTAGGCAGGGAACTTAATATTAGCGCCGTAGCCACTTTCACACAAATATCGTCTCTGAATAAATATTACCGTCATTAGGCCAAAACAAACTGAGCCATCTTAGGTAAATATAATATAAGGTTGATTATACTTAGCTCGATTAACTCAAAAAGGTACACACACCTTTGGTATTATAGAAAGTCAGGGTTGCCAATTATTCTTTCCGTTCATAAACCGCTGCTCAATTTCGTTATAAAGGTGTACGAATAATCTAAGTTATCAAAGTTATTTGTTTATACGTCTACACCAACTGTTGTTTGATTAATTCACCTCCTTAAAGCATTGATGTTGACTAAGTAGGAACGATTTTGGTATGGTATATACGCTTCGTTGAGAAATGTCTAGTATGTAATCAATTATCACATATAACATTTTATCACAAATTAAACATCAGTCGTCTTATTAGGTATTTTGTATACGTGTAACTCCCTTATTCGTAAACGTTACTTAACTTTTAACAGTGGTGCCGTGTTATTTTGAACTTTAAGGTAGTTTAATTTAAAGTTGAAAATAACACAGAACCGTTGCTAAAAGTACCATTACGTTTATGAATAAGAAGGTCACTGTACTGTAGCAGGTACAAATGAATCAAAGCATACGATACATTCTAGAATTAAAATAACTTGTACTTATTCCACTATTTTATTTTTGTTTACACTTGACCGGTTTCGCCTTATGGCATCATCAAAGGTTACGTTAAATTAACGTAGAATTACGAGTTAGAATAACGAAGATTACCGCCTACAACCATACAAACAAAGTTAGAAACTTTACCTCTGTATAATATTAGTATAGATATATCCCGAAACGGCCAAGATACAAGTTCCTTGTAGAATATATATCGCATCTGAATCTCTAAATAGACCGTAAGAACACACAAATACCGACAAAGTGTCCATTCTAACTGTCCTATACACCCCACAATAATAATATTAAATAGAGACAATGGCAGCTTGGCCTTACAGACTCAATATCTGAACATACAATAATTAGGGTTGTCACATGGAAAAATTTAAATTCCGGGTAAATTTTGCTGATGTAAAGGAGTTGGATTATATTGGTAAATACATGTGAACATAATGATTAGAAAAGAGTAAGGTACGTTTAGGATTGCCAGATTGTTGTGAAAGCCGGGAATGCCATTTTCATCATTGTATTGTTATTCGCACTGGACTCGCCTAAGGGATTGTTGGATTTCGAACGTCATTATAATGGCAACATTTCGATTGTCATTTTTTTCTTGTTTGACGTTTTGACGTTTGAGGTTAAGAGAGTACGAAAAAGACGCGTGTTGCGAACGGTCGACGATTGTTGTTTTGAGAACCGAAATTTAATTGATATTAAGCTAATTAAACATCGACCCGGTCCCTTTAGTGATTTACCGTTTTGTTAGGTCTGGTTGGACTCGCGAGTTTTGTAGGCGAGTTGCGCGATAGCTGAAGCGAGTGAGTTGTAATTCGAATATCCGTGATAGCTGATACGAGTTTATTGTAATTCGAATACCTTGAAAGATATACAGCACTTTGGAGCATGTTTGTGTGAACGTACCAAGACAAAGCAGAGAGGAACTACCCAAGAGATCTCTTGGAACGCCGAGAAGAAGGAAGCCACACACTCCAGTAAGTGCTTGATGAATTTAGTTTAGATTAAGAACACGGTGAAACGCCGTGGTTTATTCTTCTCGCCAATGAATTAGGTTAGTGATTGAATGCCTTATCTATGGGCCGTAAGACATCTCAAGTATCACAAAGTGATCGCTCCATTGGTGAGAAGACTGAACAGGGATATTAATAGGAATTGAATAAGGTTTGTGGCATAGTGGTACATACCTTTATCATCATCATCGGTCCACTGCTGGATATAGATCTCTCCAAATACTGACTCTTGAGTTTTCTTTAACTCTTAAGATACATGTTATTGAAATCCGTGACGGAAAAGCCTACTTATTCTGGACGAGGACAAGAAGTGAAATCCCGGAAAGTCCTAGAATTTGTCTGATTAATCGAGAAAACCCTAACTTAATACATACACCGCATTTAACTAGTTTTACGAAAAATCTTAATAGAATCAGGGAGACGACATATTCAAGGACGTGATTTAGCTGTTAAACAAATCAAAAATAATCACAAATTTTAACAAAAAAAACCGATTTCAATCTGGACCAAATTTAAATGGGACCACACGGAAAGCAAAATTTTCAAATAAAAAAAGAATCATCAAAATCGGTTCACCCAGTCGAAAGTTATGAGGTAACAGTCGAATTGAGAACCTCATCCTTTTTTTTGAAGTTGGTTAAAAAACATAACAAACACAAAAAGAAACTGAGCTTATATCCATACTAATATTTTAATCCGAAAGTAAGTTTGTCCGTCTGTCTGTTACGCTTTCAAGACTAAACAGCTGCAGCGATTTCAAATTGGGATGGAGATACTTTGATTATTGAGGACGCCCATGGGCTACTTTTTACCGCGATAAGCGACATACATGCGAGCAGAACCGCGGAGAAAAGCTAGTTCTATCGTGAGAGAGCCACGCTTCGGCATGAATGGGCCGGCTCGACCGGTGTGAAATAGTGCTTGTGCTGTGTTTCACCGAGTGAGTGAGGATACCGGAGACCCATACCCCAATCTCCCTACCCCTACCTCTCCCCATCCCCAAAAGGCCGGCAACGCACTTGTGACGCTTCTCGTGTTGCAGGTGTCCATGGGCGGCGGTAATCGCTTACCATCAGGCGATACGTCTGCTCGTTTGCCCGCCTATTCCATAAAAAAAAGTTGTTACCAAATTATACTCCTTTTAAACATCACTTGAGAAACATTAGACGTAATATGAAATGCAACATAATGGACGTTATTATTGCAACCATGGAGTATAGAGGTAAGGAGTACAATCTTTGATGGGCTCCTAAGGGGAAAATTGTACGTCAGACATGACTAAATAATAGTTCGAGAACCGACCACGTAGGCGCTGGAGTGAGAAGAGAGTATGATATTGTTTTAATTCTTTTTATTAAATTGTGGTTTGAAACTTATAAACTTTGCGTTGTTAATGTCTGACAAACATAATCAAATAATTAAATTGTGGTTTAAATATTAAAAACTTTCCGTAGTATCCTGTCCGACAAACATAAACGAATAATTGTTTATTTGATTAACTTTTCTAATTCCATAAATTTACACTCTTTGCACAGTGGCGTCACCTAATTAGTACATTATGGCGGACACTTTTTTAACTTCTAGATTGTACTCCTTATCTCTACACTCCATAATTGCAGCTTTGAAACCTTGAAAACATACTTATAAGTTACAACGAACAAGAGAGAGTGTCTTCAAAAGTGTCTGACTCCATTTCAGACTATTCGCGTTACAGCAATAGGGAATATGCATGTCTTTTTTTTATTTTTTAATCCGTAATCCGTAGTATCCTGTCCGACAAACATAAACGAATAATTGTTTATTTGATTAACTTTTCTAATTCCATAAATTTACACTCTTTGCACAGTGGCGTCACCTAATTAGTACATTATGGCGGACACTTTTTTAACTTCTAGATTGTACTCCTTATCTCTACACTCCATAATTGCAGCTTTGAAACCTTGAAAACATACTTATAAGTTACAACGAACAAGAGAGAGTGTCTTCAAAAGTGTCTGACTCCATTTCAGACTATTCGCGTTACAGCAATAGGGAATATGCATGTCTTTTTTTTATTTTTTAATATTATCATTTACGTCTCTATAATATAGAAAAACATATAAATAGGCTTGAAAATAGTCAAACTAATTTTCTAAGTGAAATTTAAAACACTGACTAAATTTGAGCTATTCAAACGCCGCCATTTTGCGCGCGCTTTTGACATGACCAATGACTTCATTTGTCATTTCGTGTTTGTTTACTATTCAGTGTTTTATATAGTTACTTTATACATATTTACAGTTTTAATTGCTATAAAAATCATGGAAGAAGTTAATTTTTCTCACGAACACTACTAACACAGTATGAATTTCGACGCCCATAATTTCGATTAACATCGACGTCACATTTCGTTTCGACCAATAATGACGCGTTTTGTACGTTTGAATTTCCTTCTTGAAGATTATTATAGCGATATAGCAACGATATAAAACGTAAATAATTTAATTTTGCATCTGCCGTTGGTACTGGGTTATTATCTCTGTATTATACTGTCGTTTATTGTTAATCATATTTTTCGCTTTCCGATAAATACAAAATGTCGATATGAAACTGCGCATCTTTTTAGTATTCAAATTGAAACAAGTTGTCAGCTTCAGATTCGCGTTTGGCGTAAGACAAGTCTATTTAATTTAATCATGTGATCATAAACACTTTCAAAATACAAAGAAATGTTGTTACGTTATATGCATGTTACAATTTAAGAATAATTACAGTTCGATACATTGAAAAAAAGTACTATCTCCAATAATCTCCATATTACTTAAAGGTCAGAGTTAATTTTATTCTTTAAATCTGTCTTAAAACTTATTTCTCCCCTAATACGTAAAGTTTTTTTTAAGAAAAAAATAGTAAAAAAAAAATGGCCACAGTTGGCTGTCAGTTCCACACAGAGATTTCTGACGTTTCTTCAATTTAACAATTATATTTACTCAGCACAAAAATAGCATCACAAAGGTCGGTCACGTAAAGATTTTCTAAAACTGACTAAAGATAGACGTAATTTAATTACTCTCCTGTCAAGTATTAGTACAAACACTCACGCCATTCACTCTGAAGGAGTTACCAGAGTAAAACACCCACGTTATGCCTAAAACTGGTTTTTATTAGTCCCACGTACCAAAAAGTCAATTTACTTTTAGAGAATAAAAGATGAAAGTATTGAAAGCGTTTTTTAAACCATGCCTTGGCACTTATGGCTCGGTTCGATCGAAATAACAGCTTTAAGTAATTTTGTTCTTGCTTTGCTTGCCCAGTGAGTGAGGTTATAGGAAACAGCAGTCCAGCCCCTTTACCTCTCCCTGTTTTTGGTGGAGAAAGTCAAAGTGTGGCAAGTCACTTGTAACTACTCGGTAGCGATATTCACTTACTACCAAGTGACAATTTTGATCTTTCACCATATACCTTGGAAATTAAAAGGAAGCTTTTCTCCTAGTCCCAGGCGGAATATAAAGCTATGGAAGAAATTTGCATGAAAATTTCCGTTTTACTATTATAAATAGTTATTTGTTATACAAGAGTGCAAAGTTGCTTTTTAACCGCGGGCTCAATTTTGACGACCGAGCAAGCGAATGATTCTAAAATTGAATCCTGAGCGTCAGCGAGGGAATCAAAAGAGCACGAGGTGAAAAATCTTTGCACTCGAGTGCAACACGTAACTTTTCATTCCACCTCAGCGAGGAAACAACTAAATGCAAAAAAAGCATTAACAATCACAAGATACTTTTATTTCAGTTTAGGTATTAATATTTATTAGGTACTACATTATGATAGGTAAGTATTACAGATTTATTTTTAAATTATTTCAAAAATACTTAGGTACTCGCTCAACCCCGCAGTGTTATCCGCGGTTTTTGTCGTACCGCGAGTTACACCGCGGGACAAAGCTAGTCTAAAAAAGTAGCCTGGCAGATAGCTGATAATCTAGGGAGTACCTTAGGTTATCAGCTATCTGCCAGTGAAAGTCCCGTCAAAATCAGTCCAGCCGTTCCAGAGATTACCCGAACAAACAGACAGACAGACCGTCTGACATACAGACAATGTAACAGAAATTGTAAAAAAATAAGATTTTAGTATATGTACCGAGTATACATACATTATGCATTTAGTAAAAAGCGATTATTTTAATATTACAAACAGACATTTCAATTTTATTTATTTGTATGGATGTATAGATAAATTAAGAAAAATTGAAAGTTAAGTTGCTATAGTTACGAAGAAAATGGTGCGGCCAGAGCAAAAAAAAAAAAACTACACCAAGAAGGTTCCGAGTCAGAGTTTTTAACAAATAAAAAAATATTGTATGATTAATTCAGCACCATGGAGGTAGAAGTAAATAGGTTTAATGATGTTTTGAATTCACAAACTTAGTGCACTCGAGCGATGTTCTAAATTCAATTTACTTTATTCTCTAGAAGATAAAAACGGCTTTTACACTCAGATATCTAAGGGCAAAAATACTCTTTACGAGCTGGTGGGATGAAAAATATTTTACATTTGATGGTGGGTAGGAAATAACTGGACCTCACGTTAAGTACGCCTAGTTACCTGGCATCAAATTGTACAATACACTCATTTTATAGAAATCAAATATATCTCACTTAGGATCCATAATATTTAATGTCCGTGGTGTTTCCTGGTTTGAAAAAGGTGTCTGCCTATTTTTATTTCATTTTGTCGCCCGCTTTGCTAAAGAGGGAAGTGGACTTATTAAATTTTCAACTCCTCCAGTTTTTTTCTGATTAATTTCGTTGCGGGTTAAAAGAGAATTTAATTTTCCTTGGACTTCCCCAGTGTCATAACTCGTTGTGTTTGTGGGTCCAGTTGTAACAGGAGTTACAGTGGTGGGCGTGGGATTAAAAAAAAATACAGTCAACCTCAACCAAGATTTGGTGCATATTTTGCAGTTTTTTTCCTATATTAAGTCTGTAGAGTTAAGTTAAAGATATATACACACATATATTCAGTCGTGTCTTTACACCTGTGGGGGTAGACAGACGTACTGAAACGCCCACGTTTTGCAGATTATAATTATTTTAGTCACTCTTACGTAATGTATACGTAATGTATACAGCGGCCGAAACTAGTAATAAAATCTTTGTATAACATGTACTACGCAAATAAACAGTTTTGAGTTTATATGGCAAGCCCATTATTGCCGCCATGTTTTTAAATAAGCATACTGATAAATGTTTAAATACCTATTTGTCTATTCTATATAAATAAAAATGAATCACAAAAATGTATGTACGCGCATAACTTTCGATCGACTGCACCAAATTGGATATTTTTAAAATGTTATTGTTAGGTTAGGTTTGTATAGAAGAACATTAAAAGAAAATCAGAGGTGTTATATTTTCTTGGTCTAAGTGGACTGCTGCCCTGTATAGTAAATATTAAGGTTATTTTTTTATTTTATTTTTATGTATGCCCGCCAAAATGATTCTACTCTGCCTGATGGAAAGCACAAGCAGAATCCAAGAGTGGCGGTCACCATACTCACTGCGAATGCAGGCAATGCAGTATGGCGACCCACACCATGGCGGCCTAGTGATGCTGCTGCACCTTTGAGTCTAGTCAACAAGTATGGAACTTGTTGACTAGACTACTTGGGCCTCCGGTCTCGCACTCACCAACGAAACACGACAGCACGAACGCTGTCATTTTACGTTGATTTTCTGTACGAGGGTAGTACCGAGTGGAAAATATTCACGAAAATAAATATGACGGTACGAAGTTCGCCGGGACAGCTAGTTATTAATAAATTAAATCTGAACATTGAAAAAAATGACCATGTTCCATACGCAATATTTGTTCTGGTGGCCTCTCTACTTAAAAATAATTTCAGTTAAGTTAACAATAATTGAAAATAATAATAATATCAAAATAAAACGCATTATACATAATAGGCGCTCATAGCCCAGTTACACTCGGGGATTAGAAACAATCCCCGAGGGTATGCAACGACGGCGCGGTCAGTTTCTGGATGAGCGACTGCTGGTGGCACGATACCATGAGCGTCTCCGTGATTCGGAGGTTACGTTAAGCAGTCGGTCCGGTTGTTGTTATATGATAACAGTCGTGAAGCTTAGTTGGAGGCTTTTGGGCGGCTTAAAAACATCCAACGGCAAGATTACGTAGCCACAACGTTGTCTTGCCAGTCCCCAAATTCTAAAAATATTTTTGACTCTTCGTTGAACCTGAGTTGAAATGGAGATCTCTTAAAAATCATTCTTTGTCATTTCGACGTCAAACTTGTTATTTGAATATTTCAATTATAATAAAGAAATGTGTCGTTTATTTTCACTGATGAAATAACTAAAACTGATGGGAAAAAATAAAATTAATCGTTATACAAATATTAAAAAAAATTCGTTTCATAAGTAAAAACACTTTTAATTATTTATTTACAATACAATAAAAGTACAGCAATAAGAGAGCTCTTATTGTGATGATGTTTTATTCTTTCTCGACATTTTCTATCTAGTAGAACGTGAACGTGAACGAAATAAATATAAATGCATTTTTTCTGATCAGATGAAAATGAAACACAGTTATAGAATAATTAATTATTACAGTTTCAAAAATAGATATCGATTCAAGAGAAAGATTTGTATGTTTAAAAAATACAGGCAAATTATAGTAGAGAAAATACGAGAATTTCAAATACTTAAGTGCGAAGTCAGGCCAGGCCACTAGTTTATAAAAATAAATAAAGTAGTACTTAATTGTTCGGATTTTTTCTGGGCTCCAGTTTAGTCCAAATTCCACATATGTATGTAAGGTCTGATTTAGCCAGGCTACGTAGCTGACCAAATAGGCTTAAAGTTAAAGACTGTTGATGATGATGAAGTAATTGAAGCCTTACCTCGAGATACTGGTTTGGAATTAGCATAAGGTGACGAGACGATGTTGTACTGACTACAAACCGATTAATACTAGATAATTTTGAATCAGCACTGACTTGTCACAAGTTTGGAGCTAATAACTTACCTTGTGTACATCAAGTCTAAAATATAGGTATAATCTCCAAATACAATTCACATATGCAAGCAATTCTGACGATGTCCAGCAGTGGACTGCGATAGGCTGTTGATGATTATGATGAAGAGAATAACGTAAAGGTAGGTAAAATGTATTGGTTTCACTTAAATTAGCTGTTATCGGAAAATTTGAGCCCTAGAATAATAATCATTATCAATATTGAATTTATTTCAAACAAAATGTTTTATCCCTTTTCGGGACTTGACAGACGTTCGGCTTATGACAATGGTCCTCATACCACCCCTTTTCAACCCTTTTCTGATATGATCAAATGACTAATTATGTTATTTTGACTAATTATGACGAATGATTGCCTCGGTGGCGCAGTGGTAGTGTATGCGACTGCTGTGCTTGTGGTCTCGGGTTCGATTCCCGGGTCGGACCAAATGTTTGTATGATCTGCAAATATTTGTTTCGGAGTTTGGGTGTTTTCTATGTATAATATGTGTGTATTTACAAAAAAATATGTATATGTTTTTATATCATTTGTTTAGTACCCACAACACAAGCTCTGCTTAGCTTGGGACTAGATGGCTTTGTGTGTTAGATGTCCGAAAATATTTATATTCTTCTAGTATTGTTAATATTTCCCAATTAGTCCCGTCAACAAGTACCATACTTGTTGACTAGACTAAAAGATGCAGCAGCATCACTAGGCCGCCATAGTGTGGGTCTCCATACTGCATTGTCTGCATTCGCAATGAGTATGGTGACCACCACTCTTGGATTCTGCTTATGCTTTCCATCAGGCAGAGTAGAGTCATTTTGGCGGGCCAAACATAAAAAAAAAAAAAAAAAAAAAAATAAGGTCGTGAAATATGGCTCATTTATAGAAATGAGCAAGTTAATGAATGCTTTTTTTAAGTTTATGTGAACGACCAGACGTGTCAACCCACACAAAGTCAGAAATGCATTGCTGCCTTTTGAGGTCATCCTAAAACCAGAGAAAGGAGTTCAAGGTTAAGTGCTTTTACTATTTTTAAACTATTAGTACTAGTAAAACCCGCGTGGTAAATGGTAGCCTATGTGTTATTCTGATGTATAGTATAAGCTATATTACTGTAAAGTTTTATCCAAATCCGTTCAGTAGTTTTTGCGTGAAAGAGTATCAAACATCCATCCATCCATACTTACAAACTTTCGCGTTTATAATATTAGGAGGATTTATTGTAACTCGAAAAAAACACTAAGGTCAGAAAACCTAATCTTACAAAATAGAAACCTACTACTAGACTTCAAGGTTCGACTCGATTTCTCTTGGATGCCATCATCAGATCTTAGTGTCCTTATCATGGTACCACCGTTGGGATATCTCCTTTCCATTAAAATAATAATTATTAAAATCGGTTCATAAACGACGAAGTTATTTCGCACATAAAAAAAAAGAAAAAACATATAAGGTCGAATTGAGAACCTCCTTCTTTTTTGAAGTCGGTTAAAATGATGTAAATTTGTCTTTGTCTTTTTCGTTTTCTCCTTTTTTTTTAGGAATATACATCCTGTGTCCCAAATGACTTTACAAACATACAAAGGAGACCCAAACTCAGAACAACAATTTGCGGATCACACAAAGTGTTGTCCCATTTGGGATTTGAACTTTCAACACTTGGCGCAGTAGAAAGCGGCGTGGCGACCGATTAAACCATTAAACCACCAGGCCAACCGTGCAGTCGAAAATGTGTTGTATTTTTACAATCTTTCTCACTCGATTAAAAGCTTTAAAAGAATTGCTTACAACCGGTCTGCTCGGGCATTTTCTATTTTATTAAATTACAGTTAATATGCACTCAATTTAAATGAGATTTTTAATTCAATCTTCAACATCCGAAAAACGTTCACTGCTGGTCATATGCTTCCCTCAATCTTCACCTCAATAACCGTTCCTGTGATGTCCACATCTAACGGTTTCCCACGATTTTTATCTTTTAATTGAATTAAGGCTAGCTATTAGTTTTCACATAAAAATGTTCAAAATGTCCACTTATAATCTAATTGTTAAAAAACCTTATCATTCCAAACTTATTGTCAAGAATTTGCATTCAAATCGACCGAAACGATCTAAGGGACACGCAATCACTGTTTACATAACTTTTAAAACAGTTTTCTAGGGCCCGAAGCACTTTTCTAAATTAAGTTGATGACAGCTCATTGAATAAACACCCGAAACTTTGTTTTTTTTTTTCTAAATCGATATACATGTTGTCGCAAAAAAGAAATTGGAATACGAAACCATCGTAACGAGGGTTGAAAGTTCTTGTTCCAGTTAGTTAGTTAATCCAGTTAGTTAGTTAATCCAGTCTGAGATTTCGAGAAATATTGTTTTACGTATTTTTTTTATTTTTTTTAAATTTTTTTTTATGGAATAGACCGGCAAACGAGCAGACGTATCGCCTGATGGTAAGCGATTACCGCCGCCCATGGACACCCGCAACACCAGAGGCATCACAAGTGCGTTACCGGCCTTTGGGGGATGGGGGGGGGGGAGATAGGGGGAGGGGATGGGGTATGGACCTCCGGTATCCTCACTCACTCGGTGAAACACAGCGCAAGCACTATTTCACACCGGTTTTCTGTGAGGCCGTGGTATCACTCCGTATTTAAACCACTTTCAAGGTAAGTATTTCCTTTAAAAGAAAGTGTGGGTTTGAAGTTATTTAAATATATTCAACTAAATTCCGAAGAGCAAGACAAATTCGTATTCTGAGTTTATTCAAAGTCAATATACATACAATTAAATGTGATGTCGAGTGCTGGGAATGATGGATTAAATATGAATTTCAAATGTTACCAGCCGGCAATTCCACATGTATTCTGACTACTACTTCGTAACAGCCTGAAAGCGGAAAGAAACAAGAGAAATGACAACATGAAATATGTAAAGATGAAAATGTTCCTAAGTATTATTAAGGCATTTTAAATATATCACGGAATATTTAAAACCGGTTTTGTACCTATCATCTTACTATATATAAAGCTGAAGAGTTTGTTTGTTTGTTTGAACGCGCTAATCTCAAGAACCGCGGGTCCGATTTGAAAAATTCTTTCAGTGTTGGATAGTACGTTTATCGAGGAAGGCTATATGCTATATATCATCACGCTACGACCAATAGGAGCGGAGCACCAATGAAACATGTTTCAAAAACGGGGGAAAATTATCACGCTACGGGCAATAAGGGACGCAAACGAGGTTGCGTCGGCTAGTATATCAATATAGGCAAATGCATATTTCTAAACAAACACAAATGCATAATTGTATTGTGACAATCACATTACTACAAGCTATTCTGTACAATAGGTTGAACGAATCTCATTAAAATCAAGTTTATTTAAGCAAACAAAAGAGAAAATTAAACTACACAAAAGCACATATATGTGTATACTGTGTATCACGATACTTAAACTTAATATTGTACCATATATGTACTCATAGAAGAAAGAGTTTAAGAGAGATCTTATTTCTATCGAGGTAATGCGGCTTTGGAACACGATCGCTTTGAACTGTTCACTCGGTTTCGAATTTTAATGTTTCTGAAGAATGAAGTTTCTTGTTTTTTGGGCAGTGGTTTAGTTTAAGCCACCAGAATGGATGGACACACGAGTCTCAGCCCCGCTACATTCTAGTCTCGTCTCTGTATAGTTATTCGATTTCATCCGCAGGTTTCTACCCTACGTTAGTTTCTGCTTTCCCTACCATATTTTACCTTCTGTCTCATCTGAAAGCGACTATATTCTAAGAAGAATTGCCGTTAGGTAGATAACGATCATAGAAGAAACCATACCAAATTTAGATAGATCGAGACAGATTCAAGTCCTATTATAAACATTCTAGAAACTCTTAATATAATTTATTAGGAGTTTCTATGATATTCCATGAGTAAAGTTTTACTATGAAAACGTATTTAAATATCCGGTAAAGTGTTATTTACTTTGAAAATGCAATTACGGTTACAAGTGGTATTCTATATTCCAATTTTTCCACATTTTTCCGCGTTAAGTTAAACGTTTTGTTCAAATGAATAAATATCGAATTAGAATATCTTCGATTGTTTGTTTTATTTTGGCAAACAAATTGTTATTGCACTAAAAGTATTAGTAGGGGAGCCCACGATGCTAAATGGGGATTTACTCGAGCGTCATAGACCTATTGGGTTGCAAAGCTTAGATGATAAAAAACTTAAAATGTTATTACTGTATATCATTACATCGGTGGGGTGAGATTTGAAAATGTCAATTTTTTTTTTATCGAGCTCGTCAGATTTTCAAAGGGGATGTTAAGTGAACCTAAAATAAAGCTCTCATTCAATAATCTGACGATTTGGATGTGACGCAAACTCACGGCCGTTATAAGAATGTGCAAAAAAAATCGTCTTATTGACATACTCAAGCGCGTCAGATTAAGATATATATGGTTTATCTTTATGTCCTAGACGTGCTGTCTCATAATCTGACAATTATCTGGAGGGGTTCGCTTAATCTGACAATTATAAAAAAATTTGATCCCAAATACAGACGTGCTTTTTAGAAAATTACCACAATATCAGTATCAGAACTTCTGATAGTAATAGTAGAATCTTCATTTTGTTGGCAAGCAATAAGTGCTATGTTCGTCTTCGCTTCTTCATGATCAGGGCATGACAAATCATAATTAATTATCAATAACTGAATATTTATGACAGATATCGAGGTAATTTATATAAAATTACCTTACTACCTATAATCGTTGCCATCTCTTGATCAGCCCAATGATCGATCAACAACTTAGTTACTTCAACATTTACTTAGTTTGAAAATTTTATACAAAGTCAAATCAAGTTATTTCAATTACTTCATTTACACAGGTAAATCTCGCGACAAGCCTTTGTATTCTATAAATTGTGTAATGACCACCTTCCGGGACCATCATCAGACCCTGGATACTATCAAAACATAAAGTACTTGTCAAGATGAATCAAACGATTCGAAACTCGATGGTGTTGCGACGTTTCTTTATAGAATTCCTATAACCACCTTCAGGCTTCATCATCAGACCCTGAATACTATGAAAACATAAAGTACTCGTCAATACGAATCCAAACTCGATAGTGTTGCGACGTTGCTTTATAGATTTTCTATGGCCACCTTCCAGCTACAGCATCAGATCAGTTCCATGTCATTATAATATTGTATTGTCACGCTGTATACATATGCTTGCAAAATTTCAGCAATATCGGTTTAAGATATTTGCTTCAAAATTGAGTTGCAAGATTCCACCCAAACATACATACATTGCAAGTTAAATAAAAGCTTGTAAAAAAGAAGCCATCTACAATTATAACGTCAATTTGGGATGGCGGTTGCTCCATATCTTCGACTTATTTCTCTAACACATGAATTACTATTGACTTATCAGTGTGAATATAGGCATCACATCATCAATATAAATTAAACTTTATCGACAAAATTTTGTTACTTCGGCTTGTGCCTATCGTCAGATTATATATTTTTCGTTATCCCTGAATAATTTCCCACAAAATAAAAAAAAATTAGCCACGATCGATAATGTCGAGATGACTTTTTTTTACAGCTTAATGGCTCTCCCCTTTCCTTACGTCACTATCAAATTGTCAGATTAGTGGAATATACACTTTTTAGCATGTAATTAACTCACCCTGCCTTAATCTGACGCGCTCGAGAATGTCTGATGATTAATTGTTTTTACTAATCTGATCCTTTATTCCTGACAGATGGCCATATATACGGGGCTCATATTTGGTGGAGGTACTTAACCGGGTACAAGGTATCCCCCTGTATATTAATCTGCCGCGCTTGAGTAAATCCCGAAATTCCTTCTAGGGCTCCCCTACTATATGTAGTGCGAGACTTTTGATTCATCATCACTATGAACAACCTACCTTAAATAGTACACTGCTTTACTCAGGCCTGTCGGTAGAAAGGAGATTTTTTCAACATAGGACAAAGTGATGTAAAAAGGTTTATTATACTCTGTCCATTACTTTATTTTCTTTTTGACAGCTCACGCCTATAAATTATCATATTTTTTTTCGGAATTATGTACTACTAGTAATGTCGTACTTTATTGACGGTGACGGTACTTTAGTGAAGTGGTCTGTGCATAACAAACAACCACAGACTATAAAACAGTACTTGAAATACGACAAATCGATCATATGATAAAAATAATTTGACTTCATGTAAGTATTTTTTCTGTAAATTTAATAAAAAAAGGAAATAAAAATTGTATCTATGACTCCAAGATTGAATTTTTGCAAGGAATTAAGTCGAAATCTTGGAATTTAGGATCAAACCAAGAGTAAAGAACAATAACTCTGTTCATTCATCTAATTTACTGATTTATTATTTATATTTTTGTTTATTTCTTACATAATATAAAAAACTAATGAAGGCATAATTAATATTTCAACAAAAAATATTTAATTAAAACGATTGAAAGTTCTTCATAAATAAAATCGCTATTCGTTTCAAATCGAATCGGTAATGAGTGAGGGCGTCACTAATTTCTAAATTTCTTGAACTGTCAAAAAGAAAATAAAGTAATGGACAGAGTATAAGTTGTTTTCCTTTTCATTTAATAAAGTTTCAGTTTGAAGCGTGTGCAGTGCTTTAGATACCTTGAACAAACATAAGGAAAACTCAATGACAATAAGTAACAAGAATGGCTGTGAATGCACCGCTCGTATGGGTGCAGATCGTTCGTGGAACATCGGGAACAAAGACGAAGACTCATTGTCTCGGAACAATGGCACAAGTCCATTAGCAGCCTTATTTGTATCGTCACTGTATAGGCTAGCACTATACTTGTTGAAACTTGTTCCGATATTGTTCAATGTGATAAATAAGTAGGTACTTTGATGGATTGACATTATTTTAGAGTATGAAAATAGAGCTTAAAGGAAATTATTTAAAGCCTTGAAGAAAGTAAGCCAATGAGTAGGTTTTATTTAGGGCTAGCTTGAACCTGCAATTTTGTTTGAGATACAGGTATTTTACTGTTAATCAGGAACTGTATTTTTCGTAATAAATCATGTCTTCTATAATTTAAAAATTTCATGATAATATAATCAGTTAAAAATATATATTCTTAGAAATCCTTTTTTTGTTTTTAAAATGAAATGTAGAACGGGGACAATGAGTTCTTACTAAAAGGTTAAATATTTCAAGTGTTGTAGATTTCAAATGAAAAGCTGTTAAAAGCTTTTAAGATTAATCTTAATCTCGGTTCGCAATTGCCCGATAAACATTCCTTTTTCCTAATTCATTAAAACGTTAAAATTTTCTGGATTACAGTATATAGTTAAAGGATAGTCAAGCCTTTTTGTTTTCAATAATGTCTAATTGGATATTTATTTGAGGTACAAGTTAGAGAAAAAAGGAAAGCTTTTAGCACATTCCCTTAAGAATACAGAGGTGCAAGAAAGATAAGGTTTTTTATTTTCTTTTAAAAACAAGTAATTAATCATTATAACTTACAATTAATAAGTTCCCCTCTTATTACGAGAATGGAACAAGTTTGTGGAACTAAGTAATGCATTATTGTTTGCCTGCCTCATTTTAGGGTACCGTACCCACTGGGTAAAACGGAATGACCTTATTTCTTTTTTTTTTTTTTTTTTTTTTTTATGTTTGGCCCGCCAAAATGACTCTACTCTGCCTGATGGAAAGCATAAGCAGAATCCAAGAGTGGTGGTCACCATGCTCACTGCGAATGCAGACAATGCAGCATGGCGACCCACACCATGGCGGCCTAGTGATGCTGCTGCATCTTTTAGTCTAGTCAACAAGTTTGGAAATTATTGACTAGACCAATTGGGCCTCCGGTCTCGCACTCACCAACGAAACACGACAGCACGCTGTCATTTTACGTTGATTTCCTGTGCGAGGGTAGTACCGCCCCGGTCGAGCCGGCCCGTTCGTGCTGAAATCAGCGTGGCTCTACTACCTTGTGTATGGACAGTATTGGTGAATTCATTATTAATTAATATTTTTATGCAATCGTCATAGATTTTGTGAATACCTAAGGGAAATAAATATAAATAAATAAATAATAAATAAATATTTCGGACATCTAACACACATCGCCATCTAGTCCCATGCTAAGCAGAGCTTGTGTTATGGGTACTAAACAACTGATACAAATACATATATACTTTTTTTTTGTAAATACATACATATTATACATAGAAAACACCAGAAAATATATATAAATATATCGTTACGTAAGAGATTCCGAAGTATAATCCTTTACATAGCGGCAAGCCAGTGAAATCACACTACATTTATTGACAGAAGGATATAATGCACTTAGTCTTGTTACGTAAGATTTTAATTTCAGCACGTTTTAAGAGTTGCCCTGGGAAAATCTATAAAAAGATCAGTAGTTTTAAGGATGTCACTCGAGAGCAGTTCTAATATAAATGAGAAACTAATCTAAGGGTCCGTTCTCACAGACCGGCTCGGAGAGGAGAGCACATTTTTATTACGTTGAAGTTAGAGTTTTGAGTAATTGTAGTAAGGTTTATCTTTGCATGGGCACTTCTTTTGTCAGTAAGAATGCTTAAACGCGCTTCGTGTGAAATAATAAGAGATCTCTTCCAGCCGGTCTATGTGAAATAGTTGGCCGCTCCGCTCCGGCCAATTCCAAGCGTATACGATCCAGTCTATGTGAAAAGAAAAAAGCAGGCCGATGCTCTCCGAGCCGGTCTGTGTGAACAGACCCTAAATATAACTAAATTAATTTCGCTAAGAATTTCAAAGTGATATCGCTATTGTCTTACTAGATCCTTACTCTAATTTCGAATTCTCAGTTTTCCTTTGTTTTTTTTTTGTCGTTTCTTTTTTTTTACGCAATAAAACTGCGATAAATAATGTCAGTACAGATTCCTGTTGGGATTCTTTATTACATTTCTTTCGGAACCGGCACAATAATTACTGCACAGGTATTTCATAATGATTTGTAAATATAAACGGACAAAGTTACTGCCAAGAGAATCGCTCAATTGTTAATTGCTCTATTCAACTCCATCATCGCGACGACAACAAAGACTTTACTGCATCTGAATCTATACTTCACTATCATCACTACATAGTATAAAACAAAGTCGCTTTTTCTGTCCCTATATCCCTTTGTGTGCTTAAATCTTTAAAACCACACAACGGATTTTGATGCGGGTTTCTTTAATAGATACAGTGATTCAAGAGGAAGGTTTATATGTATAATAAATGCATAATATAGTATGGAAACAATGTTAATTTTAGAGGTTTCTAATGTGATGTAGCAAATAAACACATTTTTTTGCGCTTACATTGCAAACGCTGGTTGCACCCTACGAGATAGATCAAAATAATGTACTACAGTATTGTACACCTTGAAAAGTACTACAAAAAAGTCCGCGACGGTATATGTCTATCTCTTAGGGATAACCCACAACAACCATTTTTTATTCCTTTCTTTCTACGAGAAATAATGGCTTATTTACGAAGTGATTTTAAGCAATACAAAATGAATCCTTATACAATTAAGTAAATTAAATACATTGTGCATTTAATATAGATCAAAATGGCCCTTTACAGTATCTAATTTAAATGAATATATTCGAAGATATTACAGATTTAAAATTCACGAATCGTGTCGTCGGCGGGGGCATCTGAAATCCGCCCGTGCAAAGCCGGGGCGGGTCGCTAGTAATATTATAAAGCTGAAGAGTTTGTTTAAACGCGCTAATCAAAGGAAACACTGGTCGGATTTGCAAAATTCTTTCAGTCTTAGATAGCCCATTTATCGAGGAAGGCAATAACATCACGCTAAGACTAAAACGACAAACAAAACGGGTTCCCCTAATATCTCAATTAGTGGCGTAGTGAGTCTTGTCGATGTTTCTTGCGTCGCATGTGACACAGGACTTATTTCTAGTATGGGAGATCTCTTTTAAAAAGAAATAATAAATTTAAATTGTGTTGCACATTTTTATTGGAAAATGCAATTATTATTTCTAAAAGATAATGTAGTTAGTTGTTGCCAAAATATCATCAAAAGAGTTATTAAACAAGAGATGTAAAAAAATAAATAAACTATATAAAGTTGCAAAGAGCTTTTACAGTTATTTTTAAATTTAATTTTGATTACTCAGCTTTCATTTTTTAAGTTTTTCAATTTCAGAGATAATTTGATTGTGATATTTTCTTTTATTTTGTTGGCCAAATAGACTAGTTTCATTTCGCATATATGGGCCAATTTGACCCAAGTAAAAATATCACGGCCCCATAGTCCAAAGTCCGGTCCGGTCACTCACCGAGTAAAGCAGTAGAGTAAGGTTATCGGAGTTCCAGTCCTCAATCCTGATGAGGATGAACAAAGAGCGGCATTACAACAAAAATATATAAGTACATTTGTATATACATATATACAAAAGTACTCCTTATTTTAGGTATAGACTATATATTACGCCTTCTAAAATGACTCTATTCTGCCTGATGGAAATCATAAGTAGGATCTAAGAGATTTGGTAACTATCCTCATTGCGAATATAGACAATGCAACATGGTAACCCACACTATTGTGGCTTAGTTAGATACTTTTTCACGGCCCTCTTAAAAGATCCGGGATCAAACTAGGAAGGAAACACGAATAGAAAAACTATGAATACGACACTTTAACCTTTGAAATACAGATGTTACTATAAATATTAAACCTTCTTTCCCTCTCATAATACTTAATCTCTATAGCTTACTAAGTCTAATGCTTGTATTGTGCTCTTTGTATAAAAGTGTCCCAGGAGAAAATTGAATGGCCGTAGTTCCTACCACGCAAGCTACTTAAAGTCGTATTATTTAGTTTTAAAACTTGAGTATACGGTTTTCAAGACAAATATGGTATAAATATCGTTATAGTAACTTAAAAATCTCTGTACTTGTACAATAAGAAGACGCCCGATAAGGATTTCTTTTCAAACAAAAGAACTTATACTCTTTGCGCTGTAGCATGGTGCGGGTGACAGTTGCCTGTACGACGTTTTTACGACGACGAATTTAATTTACTACAGTTAATTGATTTAATATATTGCGAATGTGGTACAGCTGAAATATTAAGTCATAATTTGTAAATCGCGGCAACTTTCAAGAGTGAAACGAAATGTTACTGAAGCTGTCACGCACCATGCTACAGCGCAAAGATTATAATGAAAATCAGTCCGACAATTGAGGAACTATGATGGGGAAGAAAGACAGTATGTTAGTATATATCATGATATATATAAAGGCAATAAATACACAACGTTATAATTCCTTCATATGAAAAAAAATCGATTGATCTCGAATCCATGCATAAAATCGAAACTAGTTTACTGCCTCTTTGTTCTCGCGGTTGGCGTGTGCGACTGCTGATCTTGAGCTCTCGGGTTCGATTCCCGGGTAGAACCAAATGTTTGTATGATCTACAAATATTTGTTTCGGAGTTTGGGTTTTTTCTATGTATGATATGTATGTATTTACAAAAAAAGTTAATATCTATTTGTATCAGTTGTCTAGTACCCATAACACAAGCTCTGCTTAGCTTGGGACTAGATGGCGTTGTGCGTTGTGTGTTTTAAAAAAAATGCATAGGGTCGAATTATAGAATAAATAACATTTAATAAATTTATTGACAGAAAACAATTGAAAATAATGTTTAATCCGTTTGTTGGCAGAACAGTCATGTTTCGTTCTCATTAACTGGTATACTATTTACTGCGTAGGCTGAACTTACATGATAAGGCACACATGTCACTTATACCGACCCTAGTTTAATATCATAAGTACCCAACAGTGAGCGGATATTAATATGTAAAGCCAACCTTTTTAAAAGTACCTAAGTTGTCGTACCAACTAATGAAAATGCCTTTTGACACCACACTGACCATCGTCCATGTTTGCTCGTTTGAGAAAGCTTCTCAACCGGAAATACCCTACTCAGCGCTCGTTGCCAATCACACAAGTACTATTCAATTTGAAACGTATCTATCCATTTGTAAATCAATTTTAATTTGTTCCGATTGACCTTACAATTTTAAATCCAGCCTGACATTGAAATCCTTTTACTAGTTTTGTGGAATTGGTGTAAATTTATTACAAAGATTTTTATTGAATAGATTTTATTTCAAAGGTATATATAAAATTGTTATATAAAAAAATGGAAAAATTTGTATAATGATATCAATACATTATATTACATTTTATATGTCAAGTAATTTACATTTCAAAATTAAGTATTTCAACAATAGGGTCAAAAATAAAAAATTCAAAGATATTCTTGCTGCTAGACGGATCTCTGTTCCTGTTCCTATAAGGCTGCAGTTTGTGCTTACCGCACCTAAGCATACAAGAACATGCCGTACTATATTATCGCATAGCTTAAAAAAAAACAATAACGATGTAAGGATCTGTTATAGTTTTTACACTGTAACTCTACTGCTGTAATATTTTTCTGTCTACGACAGTTCTATTCAGCACAGCATTGTTAACGTAACACATCGTGGTTGTTGGAAAACAGTTATTTGTATACACATACTTATAATATAGTTTTAAACAAACAAGTGACAATAATTTCAATACTACTATATCAATTTCAAAGAAATGAGTTTAGGTCTCATAAAGATATCTGAAATTCCCGCCAACTCCTCTTGAAAATAAACCCTTTCACGTTAAGTTCAAAGGAAAGGTATTTTGATAAATGAACGAGTGACATTGCATATCATTGTTCGAATTTGTGGAACAACAATTAAGTAGTGAATCTTTCTAGTTAATTAATCTCTGTTTAAATTCTTGCATGTTTATATTAAATACTCCGAAGCTTCCATTATAATATTTAAATATACTCTATAGCAAATAAATGTGATGAATAAATGATGGATGAAATTTATCGGGTTTTGTCCAATAAAGAATAATTGCCATTGGAGTTGCAACGTGTCAACCTAACAATCTAAAGCCGCATCGAATGTTTCTCGTACCTATTGTTCCATTCTGTAAAACAGGCACCAGCAGTAGAGTATAAAACGTGGCGAGAAAGCAAGAATTCCTGTAGCTAGTCTTTGTAAGCCTGAGATAAATTTGTAAGTATACCAGGGTTGACGATACGATGCGATCAATCTATAAAAATGGTGTCCAATCTGTTGGAAACAACATTCCCAGTCTGCGTGAACATGCAACTCTTTTTATCTATGCTGCGTTGCCTATTTTTTAATCAAAGGCAATTGACTATTTGACTACGATTAAATTCACACTTAGTGAGGGTTGAAAACAGATGAAGCTGATCTACCTTCTTACTAAGGCATATTGTTAATGGTTTACTTATCAAATAAATTATTAACTTCATGGATTTGCATAGGTAGCCTATATTTAACATCATTGTTTGGCAACAAATTAACGAACCGTGTACGATTGTAAATTAGGTTCATTTTCGTGGGCGTATTATTTCCCCATTAACTACAGCGTAGATTTTTTTAAAGGTCATTTGGCTGCGCATATGTTCGACATTTTACAAATACTTACGACGCATCAATAGCAAATATAGATATTTTACTTTTAGATGAATGCCAAATTGTTAGAATCAGTAGGCTCTCCTTTCTTTACTTTTAGTAAGCTGATCAAGGATGTGCGTATTAATTAAATTATGAAAAGTCCAGGAACTGTTTTTATTTATTCGTATACAACAGCTTTTTTTACAAACGTCGGGGAAGGACAGTGTAAAATATGATTCTATTGGGCACATATAGATTGTGAATTAAAAATTATACATTTCTTCACAAACCAAGCACCTCTGTAAAAAGAACACTACAGTTTGGCTAATATCTCTTAGCTACGAGGAAATGGAAAGTTTAATAATTGTTCCTTCCTAAAATTTGCACGCAATGAATATGGTGACCACCACTCTTGGATTCTGCTTTTGTTTTCCATCCGACAGAGAAGTCATCATAGTCATTTGGCAGGGCCAAACATAAAAAAAAACTTACAGTAAAAACGCTCCTTCCCGCTCGCTCATTAAATTGGAGAAACAGATATATAGGTCGAACGGGTACCCTACGTTGTCGTCGTGGTGGGGCTTGCGTGGGTCAATGATCTCTGGGGCTATGCCGGTAGAGCCACTCATGCCGGATAGGCCTAGAAGGAGACTCCAGACTAAATGGGATACCAGGCGGAGTCTGATTGCAGACTGCCGCGGAGGGCACTCTGAACCTCTCTGATCTTGCAGAGGGCGTATTGGAGTGCCGGTGGTTCCGAGAGGAACCTTGTGGCGGGTCAGCCCACTGTTAACCCAGGGGCTGACAGGCACTAGTGCCACCGTCGGTGAGAGAGGTTTAGCCACCCTCTCGCATTCCGTAACCAACTGGGGCTCAACAACGACCTGACTGGTGGCTCCAGGAGGGTATGCTGGGAACCTGTTGGCCGGAGGGCTTGCCTTAATTGGCCGGCCCATGACAAGGATAGTCTATAACACCCGACAGCTAAGTCGTAAAAACCTGTGGATACCGGCCGACCTCCACAGTATTTAGGCTTATCCGGGTGCAGGGGGCACCGTCCGGACGGACCTTGTTTCCCCCATACTCGTGGGATTATATACGGATTTTGAAATTTCTAAAAACAATACACCGAACGGATCTTCAAATGAAACTGGCAAGAAATATGGACAAACGATTTTAAGAGAGGAGAAAGTGAGAGAGGTTGTGGAAAGACGGTTGCGACATCGGTCACGATCGCCTATTACAAATTTCTCCAGACCAACGACTCCGCATCCCTTAGATGCGAGTGACCGAGCCGAAGAGAGTGACAGCTCAGCTTCGGTAGGGTCACAGAGAGCAACGCGCCAGCAGTCTCGAAAGCGCGGGAATGATGCTGTAGAAGGATCTGGACACGCAAAGCGCGCACATAGTGGCAGTGACGCAAACCAGCTAAGCTCAGCAGAGGTTGGCGCCCAAATGCTGGTTAGTCTGTCTGATGTCGAGGAGATATTGGACAGACCACGCAGCACAAAGGCAGAAGTCATGAGCTCCATTCGCCGGGCTCTGCAGACCTTGCAGGATGGCGTTAAGGAGCTCTGCAGCCGAGCGACCTCGCGCGAGCACGAGGAGGAATTGGCACGGAACCGCATATTGGAGCTGGCCAGCCAGGTAAGGGATCTCCAACAGGAGATTCAATGCCTTACCCAGGCAAAGCCAGTAGCGCCGTCACCAGCCACGCCATGCAATGCACCAGATGCTAAGGTGGTGGGAAGCATCCCAAAGCATACACGTGGCCCGGCAGCAGCCCGCTCTGCAACAGAGGATCACCCGGACTGGGAGCGAATCGAGGTTGTTATGAACCGAGAATTTGCCCGATTCCAGTCCGGGCTTATAGATAGATTTTTCCCAAAGAAGGGTGCCAGACCCCCTCTAGGCCAGGGACGGACTCCAGAGCCCCAGCAGCCGGTTACTGCAGTTACGATGCTTCCAGCGTCATCTGGAAATAAAAAGAAGAAGACGAAAAAGAAGAAGAAACGGGCCACAACAAAAGTGTTGAACCCTGTAGCACCCCCGATAGTGCATTCACCGGGACTGGAGACCCTGCCGGAGCCAACAATAAGGCAGGAAGGCGGCACCTGGGCTCAAGTAGTTAGGAAAAAAGGAAAGGCTGCTACTGTAAGTAAAGATGCAGCGGCTACTCCCACCCGGAAGGTGAAGAAGCCGCAGTTACCACGACCCCCCACTAATGCCGCCGTTGTGGTCATCGTGCTTCCGGGATCCAGCACCTCACTGGCGGAGGTAATGCAGGCCGCGAAGTCCCGCATAAAGTTAACGGAACTTGGTATTATGGGTGGGATCCGCCAGCGAAAAGCGGTCACGGGGGACCTAGTGCTGGAGATCCCTGGGCCGGACAGTGCTCTCAAAGCAGACGCCCTGGCTGAACGCTTGCGCACCGTCATGGGCGACATGGACGCGCGATTTGTGCGTCCTTGCAAGACGGCCGAATTGCGGGTGATGGATCTAGATGAATCCATCACCCCCAACGAGGTTGCGGAGGCAATAGCCGCAGCGGGTGGCTGTTCCCCGCCTGACATCAAGGTCGGAGAGATACGCAGAACCGCAGCACGGCTGGCAACAGTATGGGTCCGGGGTCCTCTTACGGCACTGCGTCACGTTGTAGCTGCCGGACGCGTTCAGGTGGGCTGGGCGTCAGTTCGTGTAGAAATGTTGGCACCACGGCCCTTACAATGCTACCAGTGCCTTGAAATGGGCCACGTCAGAGTGAAATGCCCCGGTCACGCTGATAGAAGTGGGCGCTGCTTCCGCTGCGGGGAGTTGGGCCATAAGGCTCGAAATTGCGTAGCGGACGCACCGAAGTGCTCGGTATGTGCCGACTACGGTCGGCCTGCCAACCATAGGTTGGGCAGCAAAAGCTGTTGCCCACCAAAGAAGAAAAAGGGTGGAGAGATTCAGCCTCTCTCCGCGTTTGCTCATTCGGGTCAGGCCGTTTCGAGTGGTAACTCGACGGGAGAGGCAATGGAGGCCCAAAATTCCCACCACACGTGAGAATTCTCCAGGGCAACCTCAACCACTGCCGTGCAGCACAGGATTTGTTGATCCAAACGCTAACGGAGCAGTCGGTTGCCCTGGCAGTCATTGCGGAGCCCTATTCCATCCCGGACCATCCGCGTTGGTTCGGGGCGGTCGATGGTTCCGCAGCCATTTATTGGACGGGTGGGGAAGGTCTCCATTGTTCTCTTCTGAGAAAGGGCGCGGGTTTTGTGGCAGTAGAGTGGGGGTCAATGGTGGTAGTAGGATGCTACTTCTCCCCCAATCGCGGCCTAGCTGAGTATGAGGCATACCTGCACGCGTTAGCGATCTGCATCCGCAACTACGCTTCCCGTCCGGTATTCGTCCTGGGTGACTTCAACGCCAATTCAAGGGAATGGGGAGACACCCGGGACGATGCGACGGGAGAAGCTATCCTGGAGTGGGCGGCTGGACTGGACCTTCGACTCCTAAATCGAGGTTCAGTCAGTACCTGTGTACGATGGCAGGGGGAGTCGATTGTCGACTTGTCGTGGGCGACTCCCTCCGCAGTGCACACGGTATCGGGATGGCGGGTGGCAGAGGAAGTGGTCAGTCTTTCTGACCATCGGCACATCGTATTCGATGTGTCTCTCTGCCGCCCTGGCCGCCCAACCCAGGAGAGAGAACTTCCGCGACGATGGTCCCTTAAGCGACTCAACAGAGAGATGGTTGTAGCCGCATCCCACGTCGTGGATTGGTCGGAGGAAAGGGTTTCGTCCGATCCGGAGGAACTGGCGGCATGGTTTGGGAACATTATGGCGTCCATATGCGATGCCTCAATGCCCCGAGTCATGCCAGCCAGAAAGGGTTCGGCGTACTGGTGGAGCGCAGAGATCTCGCGGCTGAGAATGACAGTCGCGAGATTGCGCCGCCCATACCTTCGAGCCCGGAGAAGACGGCGAGCGACAGTCGAGACTTGCGGCAGATTGCGGGACTGGATAGGGACCCATGGGGGCGTCCATATAAAATGGTGGATGTGGTCAGATGCGTTCGATCCCTGTCGGAGTCGACAGTCCGATCAGGGGGGGTGGCGTTGGCGGTAAGCCTTGATATCATCAACGCATTCGGCAACCTTCCCTGGCAGGCAATTAGGGCGGCCCTTGAGTATCACGAGGTGCCGCTCTACCTGCGGGCGGTCATAGGGGCCTATCTGCGCGACAGGACGGTAAAGTTTATCGATCGGAACGGGATGGAAAACCGAAGGGAGGTGTGTTGCGGGGTTCCCCAGGGCTCTGTGTTGGGTCCATTATTGTGGAACCTCGCATACGATGCGGTCCTTCGTACCAGTCTGCCCTCCGGCCTAAGTGTCGTCTGCTATGCGGACGACACACTAATACTGGCTAGAGGGTCATGTTTCGAAGAGGTGCTTCGGCTCGCCGAGCAGGGGGTGGCTTGTGTTGTCGAAAAGATCTGTGAGCTGGGCCTGAAGGTGGCGCCTCAGAAAACTGAAGCTATATGGTTCCATGGCCTACGAAAGCGCCAGGAACCACCCAGCTCATGCCTCCGGGTAGGTGACGCTGAAGTCCAGGTAGGCCAGTACATGAAGTACCTAGGCCTCATCCTAGACAGTCGGTGGAGCTTCGAAGAGCATTTCGGGCGATTAGTCCCCCGAGTACGAGGGGTAGCAGGGGCGTTACATAGCCTGCTGCCCAATCTCGGGGGACCACGGGAAGAAGTTCGCTGCCTCTATATGGGCGTCGTACGATCCATGATCCTCCTTGGGGCGCCCGTCTGGTCGAAAGACTTGGCGGGTTCCTCCCGCTGCAAGGCTCAACTCAGGAGTCTGCAGCGCCTGATGGCCATACGGATCGTACGGGGCTACCGCACGATTTCGTTCGAGGCAGCGACGGTCTTGGCGCGGTATCCTCCCTTCGACATTCTGGCCGACATGGACACGATGGTCTACGACCAAATTCGTTCTGTCGGTCGGACTGACGAGGGGACGGCGCCGGACCATGAGCCCGGAATGCTACGGCGGAACGCACATACGCAAGCTCTGCGCGCGTGGCGGGCACGGCTCGAAATCCAGGGCTGTGCCAGCCAACGCGCTGTCGGAGCCGTTCTGCCGAGCTTCGAAGCTTGGATAGAGAGAACCGACTGTGTCACCTACCGATTCACTCAGATGCTCACCGGACACGGTTGCTTCGGAGAGTATCTGAACAGAATCGGACGTGAGGCTACGGCACAATGCCACCACTGCGGGTCCGACCAGGACTCCGCCCAGCACACGCTGGAGGACTGCCCTGCGTGGGAGTCCGAGCGTCGAGTCCTGGTCGGACAGATCGGATGAAACCTATCACCGCCAGCATTGATCGCGGCAATGCTGGCGAGTAGTGAGGGATGGGAGGCCGCGGTCTCCTTCTGCGAAGACGTTATGCTTCGGAAGGAGTCCGCAGAGCGGGATCGGGAAAAGGCCGATCCCGCTCGTAGGAGGCGACGAAGGGGACGCGGTAGAGGCCGCTAGCTCCCCAATCGTCGCTTAAGGGTCGTTGTGGCCACATCTAGGGGAGATGTGGCCGCTGCAAACGGCCCGAGACCGGTGACACCCCGGTGCGGCCGGGGGGTGTCGTCTAAGGCGGGTCGGTGTTCCGACTCTTGCTGTGTAGAACAGTGAGGGGCGCGACAGCGACCCGCCCCGGGGGTGACGCTGGTTACGCCGGGATGTACCTCAAACGTGAGGTGCGGCAGGGGGGACTCCAGAAGCCGCGGATGCGTTCTTGGAGCTCCTCCAGACTGCCGAGGTAGGCCGCCGCGGGGTTTAGTGGGTAAATCGATTCGTCGGGAGTCCCACACACGCCCTTCGTGTATCCCCAAGACGGAGGGTATGGTGCGAAAAGCATTCCCCGCGTAAAAAAAAAAAAAAAGGTCGAACGGGTAGATCAAGTTAATATAAATAGAGCACTTCTCAAATAGAGCATAAACAATCACCGAGGGTAAGCAACGACTGCGCGGTCAGTAACTGGATGGGTGACCGCTAGTGGCATGTTACCATGAGCGTCTCCGTGGTTCGGAGATCACGTTAAGCAGTCTGTCCCGGTTGTTATCATAGGATGACAGTCGTGAAGCTAAGTTGGCCTTTGAGCGGCTTAAAAACATCCAACGGCAATAACGTAGCCACAACGTTGTCTTGCCAAACCCAACCCGCACTCGGCAAGCGTGGGGACGTATGTCCTTAACCCTCTCCTGAGAGAAGACCCGAGCCCAGCAGTGGGACTTAACGGGTTGTTGATGAATATAAAAATTGTTTCTAGAATTGTATATTACAACGCCAACTAACTTTGGGTCACTGCTAAATGGTTACCGAGTAGGCAGAGTAGTCATTTTGCAGGCCCATACATTAAAAAAAAAATAGACTGAGAGACGTTTAAGATGGATAGAGGTACTTAGTCAGATCTACAGAATCCTTATAATAACTTTCAAAACATTTTTTTTTCATACTTATAAAAAATATATAACACCGCAGGTATGTTTGGAGTTTACAATATTCTATTTATTGGACTCTTTCGCAGGTATTTTATTTGGCAGATTGAATTTATTTTATTAACTTTCCCGTTCTGATTCTTTTAGCTTAGTTTAAGTCGTTTAGAAGTTTTACTTTTAAGTTTTGTTCTTTTACCTCGAGCCCCGGTAAGTGAATCCGTATTAATAATTCGAGCTAACCACTGTTTTGATTACGACTCAATAAATGCTACTAAAAATAAACGGAATATAAAATAACGTGCAATAAAATTACTACAAATATGAATTTATTATTCAATCCAATTTTTGGCTCGTTCGTTTATCAAAGTAATGGAACCGTTTCTATAAAAGGACAACGATATATGTCAATACGTGGGAGAGCCACGCTTCGGCATGAATGGGTCGGCTCGACCGGAGTGATACCACGGCCTCACAGAAAACCGGTTTGAAATAGTGCTTGCATAGTGTTTCACCGAGTGAGTGAGGATACCGGAGGCCCATACCCTAATCCCCCTACCCCTACCTCCTCCCCCCCATCCCCAAAAGGCCGGCAACGCACTTGTGACGCTGGTGTTGCAGGTGGTTGCCATGGGCGACGGTAATCGCTTACCATCAGGCGACACATCTGCTCGTTTGCCCGCCTATTCCATAAAAAAACAAACTCAACTTTGACGTACTGATTTTATCAACTATAATCTTAATACGTTGGTTTAGAAGCATTTTTTGTAGAATGTATGTTAGGAAATCGGTATAGGAAATGTCTTTCAAACGAATTGAAGCCACTATGCATTCGATTGTTATGACCGGCTCTATAATGTCATACATGCATACATAGTCGTATTCTATTGAATCAACGACTTTGTAAGTTGTAACTTGAATATTCTAAATGTTTTGTTTATTTTTTTAGACCCCTTTAAGTTATGATGTGAAACGCTACATTTTATGTGAGTTTGAATTTCTACTCAGAAAAATATCGAATGATGAATACTATCATTTACTTAACACATACACATGACTGCACGTTTGGCCTAGTGGTTTAACGGTCACCACGCCGTTTCCTACTTCGCCAAGTGTCGTGGGTTCAAATCCCACGTAGGACAACACTTTGTGAGAACCACAAATTGTTGTTCTGAGTCTGGGTGTTATTTGTGTCCGTTTCATGTATGTTCGTAAAGTCCCCCGCGACACAGGATTTATTCCTAGTGCGGGATTATCTTTAAAAAAAAATTTAAAAAAAAACTATATGTGCATTTTATGCGTAATTTGCATTGGCCGAAATATAAGTGTTAAAAAAACATATATTTCGGCCTTTCCATATGTACTTTACTTATTTATCTATTCAAATTTGAAGTCAAAATACGACTCCTGAATATTTGAATATTAAGGGTGAAAAATTAAAGATGGTACCTACTATTGCACATGAGAATCGAAAAAACTGTTTGAAATATAATTATTATATTCTTTAAACAAATATATTTGGATGCATTTTCTTTCCGTTTTTCTTCCTTTAATCTTTAATTTTGCAATAAGGATTTATTCTCAAAAAAGTTTTCGTTGCAAACAAATCTCATGTAATTGAAATTTCATCAAGATACGGAAAAAGAATAACGGAAAGTTATAAAAATGATGAATGGTTTTAATAAAACGGCATAAGTCAAGCGGACCTGGTGACTTATTCGTTTAATTTTATTACATGGCCGTTACTGTTATCTCTAAAGAGTTTTGAATAATACTTTTGTAATTTAAAATAAATTAGCTTTACGTATACAAGGGGTAAACGCCGCCGCTAAGAAAACTTTCGCGAAGAATATCAATGAAGGTAATTAATTTATATCGCCTTTATTATTCGACTGCCTCGTTGGTCTTGCGGTTTGCGAGTGCGACTGGTGATCATGAGGTTTTGGGTTCGATTCCCGGGTCGGACCAAATGTTTGTGTGATCTATAAATATTTGTTTCGGAGTTTGGGTGTTTTCTATGTATAATATGTATGTATTTACAAAAAGTATATATGTATTTGTATCAGTTGTCTAGTACCCATAACACAAGCTCTGCTTAGCTTGGGACTAGATGGCGTTGTGTGTTAGATGTCCGAAAATATTTATTTATTGATATTTATTATTTCTATTTTGAGGAATTGTTTAAAAAAAGCTTTGCTTACAAAAATACTAGACTTCATGAACTATTCATATTTAAAGATGTTTTCTTATAAAAGAACGTGATCTGCTTACCCCAATTTACTTAAGTAATTACTTGATAGAATTCTACACAAGAAAAAGCTATAACCCGACAACAAAAAAAACTTCCTATAAAATTGGTTTAGTCTCTGGATGACAATTATCACATATCTATTGACACCTCATTCATTAAAACTGATTCAGTAATTTACGCGCCGCGATAGAACATGTTAATACATATACATAGACTGCCAAACATATTACTCTTGCTTTTGGCTTAACCGTAGTCAGATAAAACATAGTTTAGATTACAATTACGCACATTAGATACAAGTAGAGCTTTTGTTGAAATTTGATTACTTAATCATTTAAAATTCTGACGACGAAATCAAGAAATTGCAAGACCACGTTTTTTTTTTTTACTATTATTATGTATCGTCTCAGATAAACCAACATACAAAGCTTACTGCCTAACTAAAACTAAAAAAAATATGTAGGTAGACGTATTCTATTCCTTGTAGAGGTTTTAGAAAATTGTCTACGTCCATCAAATATTAATGAAAGTTTTGTTTGTTCAGAGTAAAAAGGATTCCAACCTACACAAAAAACAAAATACTGGCGATGAATCTCGTGCCTGGACAACTGAGGTTGGCGTTCGAATAAATGATTACAAGTAAAAGTAAAGAAACTTCGGCTCTTGTAAAATTTAGCTTATAAAGCTTGACAAAAAATTAAAATTAAAGCAAATTTTACTACTCTTCAACATCTTGCGGACAGGTATAACTCTTTTGTTATAACAAGTCTCAGTACTTGTTTGTAAGGTGACAAGCAAACAGCAGCTTTCTGCCATCAACATGAATCTCAACACTTAAATTTTACTGCACTGTTAGCCTAGTGGTTTAAGGTCACTTTCTACTGCGCTAACTAAACTTTAGTATTGTGATTTCAAGCCCTACATGAGACAACACTTTATTTGATTCACAAATATTTGTTATGAGTCTGTTTTTGTGTCTGTTGCATGGATGTTTGTAACATTCCCTGCGACACAGAAAATATTTTCAGTGCGGGAGTATTCTTTAAAAAAAACAATTGTTGTTGTTAAGAAACTTTTTGCCGTACCCAATCAATATCTTCGAACAAATTAATTATCACTCGCGGTGTTTTACTCATTTTTAAAAGAGAAAAGACTATAAGTGCTCTCATTTTAAAACCAACCACGCGTTCTAACTCCTGAGTCGCACTCGTCAATGAACCGGGGTGATCACTTTTCATCAGGAGATCCGCTCGTTTACCATTTTATCATAAAAAAACTAGATATCAGATATTTGCTTGGCATTTAAATATTAAATTCATTTTCGTAAGTCCTGTTCAAAGCTTTATTTCTTGGCCCATTGGCTTATAGTATTTTTCAAGTTTGTGACGTTGACTTCTCGACGTTTATAAGTTTCATCATAAAGAATACAAAAGTATTTACACTTTCAAGATTATCTCAAAAGAAGGTCAGTGCAAAAGCAATTTCAAATTTACAGATTTTTTTTTTTCTAACCCTTTTAAGGTATATGCTTTAACAACCGATAACAAAAAGACTAGATCTTCCTTTGTGTCTATTTTTTTCAAATCCCTGTACTGGAAAACAGTAATCAAAATAAAATAATACATATTACACACATACGTATAATTCGTTCACATAAATCCAAACATTAAAGTAGCAAAGTATCGCAGGTGGATTAAGTTTAAATGGGCTTATGTCGGGTCTACGTACAGCTGTTGTACAGTGTAGCCTTTATTGCTTCGTTCGGTGAACCATGGTGTACTAAAAAAATCGTTTCGTATTCAGTAAAATATGCATATAAAACGCAAAAGGTAGAATGTGAAAAAGTGGATGTAGTACGGTATCATGTATGACACGGTTTTTTAGTTATGTTTTGGCAAAACTAACATCAAAGAGACTAGTTTTGGGTATAATGAATATTTGCAGATCACAGAGACTATTAGTTTTATGGTTATTTTATGGAATAGGCGGGCAAACGAGCAGACGTATCACCTGATGGTAAGCTTTTACCGCCGCCCATGGACACCTGCAACACCAGAAGCGTGACAAGTGCGTTGCCGGCCTTTGGGGGATGGGCTCCCCTCAGAGAGTAGTACCATCTGAAACTGAATAACCTGAATTACAGATTATTTATCTGGTCATATAGTTTTAAAAGCTTCTTCCATATTCCGAGCTGCTATTAGGAATTTCTTGTTAGAAAAACCCAGCAGCACTTCGACCTGGGAATCGAATCCAAGATCTTTTGATCGGCAGTCGCTTACGCCAAACACTAGTCCAACGAGGCAGTCGTTTCTCAGGACGTAGGTCGTAGCATGACTTCTTTTCATCTTGGGCCTCAACCTATAATTAAGACGCGATATTCTTATTCAAACTAAAATTATATTATTTATTAAACACAGAAATTTATTTTCTGTCAATATTTAGACAAAAGCTTTCTTTTAAATGTAAAAACAAACAGTTGGTTGCATTGGTTGTGAATAACTTCTATTTTATATCCAAACTAGTTGTTGCCCGCGGCTCCGCCCGCGTGTATTTCGGTTATCGTGGCAAATAGTAGCCTGTGTGTTATTCTGATGTATAAGCTATATTACTGTAAAGTTTCATCCAAATCCGTTCAGTAGTTTTTGCGTGAAAGAGTAACAAACATCCATCCATCCATACTTACAAACTTTCGCTTTTATAATATAAATATACTAGCTGACCCGACAGACGTTGTCCTGTCTACACTTCTTTAATTTGAAAATTTCAAAAATTAATTAAAAAAACATTGTCCAGCGGACAAAATTGTGAATCTAAACCATTCCCAGATCCCCTTGAACACAAACAAAAAATTTCATCAAAATCGGTCCAGTCGTTTGAGAGAAGTTCAGTGACATACACACTCACAGAAGAATTATATATATAAAGATAAATATTTCAGACATCCAACACACAACGCCATCTAGTCCCAAGCTAAGCAGAGCTTGTGTTATTGATACTAGACAACTGATACAAATACATATATACTTTTTTTTTGTAAATACATAGAAAACACCCAAACTCCGAATCAAATATTTGTAGATCATACAAACATTTGGTACGACCCGGGAATCGAACCCAGGACCTCATGATCAGCAGTCGCACACGCCAACCGCGACACCAACGAGGCAGTCAAGATATAATATTAATATATAAATTAATGTTTAAAAAGAATTAAAGATTAAAAATGACTCGATCAAATGATCTATCAAATAAAATTTAATCAATCTAGTTTGGGAACAATGGTGCCCCTGATAGATTTACGGAGACACAGTTTTACAGATACACAAACACAGATAAACCTACACACCCCTGTCTCACCATCGGGTCCCGGCCTAATAAAACTATTTCGTCAGAAATTGTCAACCCTATTTGTCAAAATTTTAAAATATTGCATATTTTGAACTTGTTGCCTTTACAACGATATTTTTAAATTCGACTTTTAATTTATTAAAAATTCTTGCTGTATAAGCAACAATTTTTAATTCTTGTAACAGTATATTGTTCCTATAATACTGAATTTAAGTTATACATATATTGTTTCCCCAACCATACAATTTAAAAGTAAAAAAGAAAAAAAAAAGAAGAAAAAAAAAAAGATGTTATAAGATATTGCTAGTACATAGATACGTATACAGTTACCCTGCTTCAGTCAAACCCTTCAAATTAACGCCTATCAAGTTAGGCGGAAGGAATTAGTTTCTAACAAAACTTGATTACTCCGCAACTCTACATAGTTTCTCAAACAACTATTGATTCTAAGACAATTCTCAAGGTTCATAAACACAGTAAATAACTCAATCGTATTGTAATGTATTTTAAATTAAAAATTAAAAACCTATGTTTGTCAGAATAAATACGAACTTCTTTCTTATTCATCAGAATATGGATTTGGAGGTCTTAAATAAGACATAACGCAAATTATTTAGTTTAAAAGCAGAATAGGAACATGATTAATATCTAAAGGTTTTAAAGAGTCAATACTCAAAATATATGCATATTCAGACACAAATTTTGTATGACGCTTCGCGAAACTGGTTTAAGCAAACTGTTTCAAATTGGCACGGTGAACATTGGTAAACGTTTTATCATAAGCATCTCTCTCAATTTGTGATATTATACTTTGCTATTTTTAATGAGGAAAATATCGTTGCAGTTTCATTTGCATGAATCAATTCACTGAGGAGTTCAACCCGTCAACTAGTGTAAGTACCTATTGCAAAAATTATATTAAAAAAAACCGACTTCCAAAAAACATCCAACGAAAACTCTCTGCCAAAAAAACACTTAAAAGCGTAAAATAAACTGGTTCTTCATAAATTGCCTATACCTAATTCTTTATTCATTTAAATAGTAGTATTATAATGTGTGCTAGGTACCTAGAATCTGTTTGAAGTCGGTGCCAAGTGACTATCGCTTAGACTTTTGTAATTGTTCGTTTGTATTCTTTTTGGCTTAGCACCGACTTAAAACAGATTTTAGGTACCTAGCACACATTATAATACTACTATTTAAATGAATAAAGAATTAGGTATAGGCAATTTATGAAGAACCAGTTTATTTTACGCTTTTAAGTGTTTTTTTGGCAGAGAGTTTTCGTTGGATGTTTTTTGGAAGTCGGTTTTTTTTTATAAAAAGTTTTTATTTTTCAGTTTTTAGTGCAAACAATCGTAGGTAAGTAGTAAGTTGAACTATTTCATCAAATTCCATTATCAAGAATACAAATGAAGGTCTAAACGTACGTGTAATATTGAAATCATCCTCTAATTCCTAACTGTTGAAGAGTTTAACCTTCTATCATCAGTTCACCTAAATAACTTGAAAGTATACGACTGAAGGTCTTTAGATACGTATGAAATTGAAAAAATTATCCTCCAACTCCTAACCGTTGAGGAGTTGTACCTTCCACCTTCCATCATCAGCTTACCTAAATAATTTGAAAGAATACGACTAAAGGTAACATATATACATCTGATATTTAAAGATTTATCCTCCAACTCCTAACCGTTAAGGAGTTATACCTTACATCATCAGCTCATCATCATAAAATGATAACTACCAGACGCAAATACGGGTGTAACTTCAGAAAATATACGAAAAACATAGTATGTGTCTATAAAAAATGAGAGTTTCCCTCGATTTCCCTAGGATCCCATCATCAGATCCTGATATGCTGGCAATGGGACCACCTCGGAAGCATACCCTTTCAAATACAAAAAAAAAAAAATTATCGGTCCACAACTGACGGAGTAATCGGATAACATACATAAAAAATAAAAAAAAAAAACATAGAACATAGGTGGAACATAGAACCTCCTCCTTTTTGGAAGTCGGTTAAAAAGTTATGTTTATCTGTAGGTAAATTAAGCTCATCTGTACGTCTGCTTTCGAATGAAGTTTTTCTCTGAATCCAAAAGAAATCCTTAACAAGCTAGAAACGCGCCTTGATTTTATTTTATAATCTTTTGTAAGAGTACAAAAATTCAATGAAAAGTTACTCATAATGAATTTACCATGAATAATTTTATAAAGTTATACTTTTTTTCTTTCAAATAAAAACATGTGATTTTCGGTTATTCATTGTGAACATTACGTATTCATTTACGCGGGGAATGCTTTTTGCACCATACCCTCCGTGGGAGGGGGACACGAAGAGCGTGTGTGAGACTCCCGACGAATCGGTCTACACACTAAACCCCGCTCCAGGAACGCATCAGCGACTTATGGAGTCCCCCCTGCCGTACCTCACGACTGAGGTACATCCCGGGGTAACCAGAGTCACCCCCGAGGCAAGTTGCTGTAACGCCTCTCACCGCTCTACACAGTAAGAGTCGGAACACCGACCCGCCTTAGACGACACCACCCGGCCGCACCAGGGTGTCACTGGTCTTAGGTCGCTTGCAGCGCCCACATCTCCTGAGCCCCGGTCGGATCCGCAGTGTGGCATTGTGCCGTAGCCTCACGTCCAATTCTGTTCAGATACTCACCGATGCAACCGTGCAGTAGGTATCCGAGTAATTTGGTAGGTGACTCTCTATCCAAGCTTCGAAGCTCGGACAGAACGGCATAACGGCTCCGACAGCGTGTTGGCTGGCACAGCCCTGGTTTTCGAGCCCGTAAACACATAGGTAAGCACGTAGGGCTTACGCATGTGCGGTCCGCAGATAGATACATACATTCCGGGTTAATAATCGCTGTCTCTTCACCATTCCGACCGATAGAAGGAATTTGTGTCCATGTTGGCCAGAATGTCGAAGGGTGGAGATCGCGCCAGGATCATCGCCGCCTCGTACGGGATCGTACGACTTATTCGTTTACCTGTGCAACGTTTCTTTCTATCTCTTTCTACATTATATTTATATGTTACCGGCAATCTGTATAATCTGGTATTCTACACAATATCTAGGCAATTTTTACAAGACCTAAAACACATAGGTAAATGAGTGAAATATTATTTATTTTATACTTTGCCCAGGTATTCTATTGGGCATTTCACGTGAAGCGGGCAGCGAAAAAAGGGTCAGCATCAGGACTCTGATTTCATTTATATTAAAGTATGTTATACCTGTACATATCCTCGGCACAGATACGAAATATTTTTGCATTTGCAAGCCTAGTTTTTAAAATATAGATCTCTGAAGATTTCAGTAAATGTAAGTTATGCACTACCTCGAATGTCATTATCAGTACAAATATATTACTTTTAGGACAAATCGATTACTGAGACTACATTTAATAACCTTTGTACATCCTGTGTCGCGGGGACTTTACAGACACACATGAAACTGACACAATGAACACCCAGACTCAGAACAACAATTCGTGGATCACACAAAGTGTTGTCCCATGTAGGATTTGAACCCACAACACTTAGCGAATTGGCAAGCGGCGTGGCGACCGCATAAACAACTAGGCCAACCGTGCAGTCACTATGTACACTAGTAATACATATTATACTAGTAATAAAATAAAAAAATATACAAAAAAAAAACAGATCAGAACAGGTTCTGCTTACAGAATCGCTAGCATTCATTTATTCACCGAGAGGCAGTGCACAGTGTTCCGTGTGCGCTTCTAGAGAACTGCGATTAAAGGGTAACGATTGCAACGAGTGACGGGACCTGGGGCCCTAGCCAAGTTGCAAGCATTTCCAATCGCTTATCTTTCTGCAATCGCTGACGCTTTGTCTTGAGTAATTTTAGAAAGCGATAACTTGGTAGCCATGTTGACACAAATGATTCAATCGCTCGTTCTACAATCTAGGTGAAAAAAACCTAAAATAAAGTCTATGGTCTATCCATCGAAACGCTATAGTAGTCATGGTAACGTTGACATCACAGAGTACATTTGGTTGACATTGTTAATCAACAATTTTTATTGTTAATTTTAGTTGGCTGAATTTTAAAAAGTAATTAAAATAAGGCATAAGTTCTATTTGTAAATGGTTTATTATAATATCACAGTGTGAAATGTTGTTTTAACATTTTTGTGACTTGGAAACATAAAGATCCTGCTTGAGGATAAACTTACAATAAATGACGTGATACCTCTTACAGAATGGAATCTAGAGCCAGACAGAACAAACCCAGGGCAATTCCTCGTTTTATTGGAATCCATGGAAAGGTATGTAAATTATTAGTTATTCTTTGTTGTATGAAAGTATCGCACTCTATCGCTTGATTATCACATTTAGTTTTCTACAACACAAAGCATATATTATACAACAGCTTACTTCGTAGACAAAAACAAGCACTATAAGAATTAATCAATAAGTCATCTATAACTTTTGTTGTACCCATGTAATATATATAATGGTGATAAAATTCATTTAAAAATTGACATGATGAGTCATATATTTTCATTGACTCATCTTCCACAGCTTTTAATAGTCCACTGTTGGACATAAGCCTCTCCTGTAATGGGAGACATTATTCTAGCAATGAATGTTTAATACATAGATATGTTTTAATATGTGTGGTCAGACTAAAACCAAAAAGAGAGCCCTAGCAAAAAGGAGTGAAGCTTTCAGGACTGGTGGTGGTCCTAGCAGCAGGCAAACACTTACTGCTTTAGAAGAGAGGCTGTTGGGTTTGATTGCTGAAGTAGTACTGTACAACAACATTGTCCATTCTCTGCCCCAGATTATGGTATCTTATAGTCTGTTTGTTGTGACTAATCTACAGAATGAGTGGACTGATTTTCACATAACCGTTAATAGCAGGAAGGTACTTCTAATTTAATTAATTAATAATGTATTTTCAGCAACATCGGGGGCTGCTTGTTAACTGCCCCCTCCCTCTGGAGAAGTTTGATGGCATATCAGTCAGCAGTAACACGTAGCCTAGTGTGTCCATGGCTCAAAGGGCTCCACAGCGCCAATGACATTGAGTGAGCTCGTGGCCATAGAAAATAACCGGCTGCAACCAAAGGCAGACCGGCAAAAAACTTGGATGTGAGGAAACTGGAAAGGAGGCAATTAGCATCCCGAAGAATTGAAGTGAAAGATAGATCCAATTTTAAATGCACAGTATAACAGAATCACTACATAGTATAAAACAAAGTCGCTTTCTCTGTCCCTATGTCCCTTTGTTTGCTTAAATCTTTAAAACTACGCAACGGATTTTGATGCGGGTTTCTTTAATAGATAGAGTGATTCAAGAGGAAGGTTTTTATGTATAATAAATGCATAAGTTTATGTGTTTATGTTAGTGTATATAAATAATAAATTTTCGAGGTTTCTAATGTGATGTAGCAAAAAAACACATTTTTTTGCGCTTACATTGCAAACGCTGGTTGCACCCTACGAGATAGATCAAAATAATGTACTACAGTATTGTACACCTTAAAAAGTACTACAAAAAAGTCCGCGACGGTATATGTCTATCTCTTAGGGATAACCCACAACAACCATTTTTTATTCCTTTATTTTTACGAGAAATAATGGCTTATTTACGAAGTGATTTTAAGCAATACAAAATGAATCCTTATACAATTAAGTAAATTAAATACATGGTGCATTTAATATAGATCACAGTGGCCCTTTATAGTATCTAATTTGAATGAATATATTCGAAGATATTACAGATTTAAAATGCACGAATCGTGTCGTCGGCGGGGGCATCTGAAATCCACCCGTGCGAAGCCGGGGCGGGTCGCTAGTTTTAAATAAACAGAATATAATTTTTAATTGTTTTGCTGATATTTCAGAAAAAATAATAGAAACTTTACCACATTTGAGACCATCATCATTATCATGATAATGATAGTGGTCTTAATTGTGGGTTACTAATCTATTCCTTCAGCTACATTAAAAATTATTGATAATAGAAATACTTTATGTCAATAACTACATAATATTTTGTAATGTTTCTACTGGGTAAATAAACATACACTGTAATAATAAAGCCATTTAATAATTGTTTTAACATCTGAGTAACAAATAGACTTATAGAAAATATAAAAAGTATAATTTATAATCAGGAAATTTGAAATAAAATACTTAAAATCTATTTTTGTGTCTTCTTTCTATCCATCACAAAAGTAATATTCCTATGTTACTGGAGAATTTCCACCCTGACAAGGACAGAAAATAATAGCAAAGTTTCAAATAACCTTAATATATACTATTCAATAAAGAATTCAGCATAGCTCTTCGATTACTTCACTTTGGTTACCCACAATCATAGCGGGTGTGGGACCTTACAAATTTATATCACCTTCATTGTAATGCTAAATTGTGTAATATACAACATGCCGCTATATTATTGCCAGCTTCATGGAGATGATAGTGAAGAACCCTGTCTCTGAGGAAACATCACTGTACTTTGCGAAATCCAAAACAGCGCTCAATGTAGTTACGGGCTCGCACATGCTTTTGAGTATAACGTTCTTCCTTAGAACCTTGATCTGCATTGACAGTAGGTGTTATTAGCCAAGGACGTTATATCCAGAGTCACCTGAAAAAATAGTTTAAAAATATGTTACTCACAGGAAAACTATAGAACTTTTACTAAAGGTAATAGAGCCACACTGATTTCATTATGAATGGGCTGGTTAAAAAATGATGCTTCCATGGTGTGAGTCACCATGCTGCATTGTCAGCATTCGCAATGAGTATAATGACCACCGCTCTTTGATTGTGCTTATGCTTTCCAATAGGCAGAGTAGAGTCACTTTATAAGGCTCGTACATAAAAGTAATTATAAATATTTTTATTGTTACAAATGCCAACCTAACAGCCACACTTGGTCATTATGTTGATTAAGTTCACGCATATATGATTCAGCTCTACTAGAAGACCAAATATGTGAAACATGTGTAGCTCCACCAAACTTTGCATTCACATTAAAAATTCTTACATTACAAATCTGAAAATCAAATAAATATAATGAAGTGACTTATCAGTCTCTTACATGCTATACCCTATAAATAAAAATAATCTACCATTTGAACGTTCAGTGAATGATACTCTTTTCTGTTGAAATATACATGCTCTTCAGTAATGGGTTTTACCAAAGCTACATGTGTAGTACAATCTATGCATCCAATTACACCAGGCAAACCAAATCTTCTTTGGAACCTAGTGAAATAAAATTACCTATATGTTTTTACATGGTACACATTCATTTAAATATAGTTAGCTTGTTAAGTAGGTACTCACTCTTGTTTTATAGCTGTTCTCTCTTGTTGTGTTATTGGAAACCTAATCCATTTTGCCATGATAGCAGGGTGGTTCAAAGCATCAACAACTTGTCTGATGCACCGACTAGCTGTCCGTTGAGCATGATGCTGAGTGACACCAACAATTCACTGATAGGATCCTGTGGCTAGGAAACTAAGAGCGCGTAATACCTATAAAAACACAAACATTAAGAAAAAGAATGATAAAAATGCACCTGACAAAAGTAGTCAATACTGCAAAACAATCAGATTATTAACTTACCTACCTTAACTTTTAGAGGAATCTCGTTGGTTCCCTTTAGTGATTACTTGTTTTGGCGTTCTTGACAAAGGGCTTCGAAAGCTTGACTTGTCTATAATAGCCGGAATTGCTCCACAAATAAAGTGTCCGGCATTTCGCAGAATGTATCGTTGCACTGACGATTAATGTCTTTTTCTACGTCTAAGCCATACTTCGTCATCACGAGCGCACCACAACATATTTACAGTATGCATTTTAAAAGTTCTAATTATCTTAAGCAAAGAAAATACTTCTCGGTGGTCATATTATATTATTTTATTGAGATTTAACGATAATGATAATATTTGAAATCGCTTAGTGATCGTTCAAACGCATGGATATCGTTTCGTTTGCGTTTGTCAAAAGTGGAACTTGGCTAGCGTTTGTATGGGATTTGGCGTCAAATTTGTAGAAACGAATGGAAACGATCACATTCCATTCCATCACTACGAACAAATGTCAGCTTGGCTAAGACTTTTTTAATGGAACTAAGTCACGTGATCAAAACAAAATATTAGCCAATGACACACGAGAATCTTATGCGTTAACGATTGCAGAAAAACGAACGCTTGCAACTTGGCTAGGGGGGCTGTTTTGAGTGAGATGGATCAATGTCTGTCGGGGGTAGCGAAATAATGTAATTGCATTTCTCGGTTTTCCGGCTAAAGGTAGAGGAACACCAGGGTGGTTTTAGTCGGAAAGAGTATAACAAACCAGCACCCCCTACTTCGTTAAGAAAAATAAAAAAGAATGCTAACATTATATTCAGCCATTTATCCGCAAAGCGATCACAGTCGGGATCGGCACGCAGCGCGATGCAGAATGAGTACGCGGTATAGGTAACTTAGCACGCGCCACGGTGCGACATGATGTTGCGGCTTGCGACGATAGTTATTAGGAAGAAATAAATTAAATTAAAAGCTTTTTAAAAACAAGCTTTTACTGGAATGCCTCGAGACGAATCAAACGAGTCCAAACTCGATGATGTTGCGACGTTTCTTTACAGAGTTCCTATGGCCACCTTCCAGCTCCAGCATCAGATCAACTCCATGTCATTATAATATTGTATTGTCACGCTATATATATATGCTTGCAAAATTTCAGCAAAATCGTTAGAAAGATTAGTTACTTACTTTTATTCCACTTTTCTTTTAATTCGTAATCACAGGATGTGGTTCCAGTTAGAGGTCTCGTATATCTAGGAATAGTGAGTTCTATTTGCAACAACGCGACTCTGACCTGCTCGAGCAATATCTTTTTCTAACCATTGCTTTTCTATTTAGATCAACATTTCCTTTCATAATGAGTCATATAATTTCTAGTGTCCGGTTTACGGCAATCGCAACATGTGGTCGTTTATATAATACGTGTCGACTTATCTCTTCAGGATAATAAACGTGAGTGTTTGTATGAATGTGTATGATAAGTATGTACGCGTATGTTATATGTCCAGACGTGTCCTATGATATCCCATATATGGGTGGAATATAGTGGACTGTAGCGTACTTGTAAGCAGACCATGTATGTGTGTATGTGTTGTGCCGACATTTTTAAACTTAAAATGACTGAAAATTTTTAGTAAAAAATGAAGAGAAAAGCAAAATGTACCTAATTTCTTTAATTAAACTTGAATTAGTATGCTATAGATTTAAATAATCACAAATTTCAACACAAAGAGAAAACCGACTTCAAGAACTGGACCAAATTGAAATGGGACGGAAGCACTAAGCACGGAAAGCACTAGTTCTCAAATAAAAAAAGAGCATCAAAATCGGTTCACCCATTCGAAAGTTATGAGTATGAGGTAACAAACATAAAAAAGAAAAAATACAGTCGAATTGATAACCTCCTCCTTTTTTGAAATCGGTTAAAAAGAGGTGTGTCAGGAACGCAGTCAATGGAGATCAATAGCATAAATAAATAGGATAAATAGGCGTGTAGATTGAAGATTTGAAATAAAAATTAGAGTAAAAAAACAATGCAATACTACTTATTTATTACGTACATTTGGATTATTTAAACAGACTAACACTAACTTATTAAAATGAAGATCCTCTGTATTAGCTAAGAGTTACTTAAACACTAATTAGATATTAAAAGGGTTAAAACCGTAATTCCGCCACACATAAAGCTTCTGAAAAATTTAAACACTGGAACAAATTAATGCTATTTCCGTTTTTTGTCTTTTTACGTATTTACCGACATGTTTTGGCGTGTTCTTCGTATGGTGACATATTATAAATAAAAATGCTACAACCTCCATTTATCCCATAAAAGGTCGTTAGGGGCGAGCAATGCAGCAAATCATTCAGGAGAATTTCTCTGCTAAGAGAAGGAAAACTTCAACCCATCTGGTCAGCGTGGTATGGTTAAAGCCTAATTTCAACGACTATAAGGTTTTATATTAACAGCTTATAATATTAACAGCTCGTTCCATTTCCTGACTACATAATTATTACTAGCTAGCTGTGCCCGCTACTTCGTACACGTGACATTTGGATTTTCAAGTTATTTTAAATTTTTCACCGTGTAAATCTTCCCTGGACTACGACAAACATTTCAAAATCAAAATCAGCTAAATCGGCACAGCCGTTCTCGAGTTTCAGTAAGAAACGAACAGCAATTGATTTTTATATAATAATAATAGCTTTTGCACGCAGCTTCGCTCACGCAGACTTTCATCCCCTGATTTACCCTCTTAGTGGTGGGGTTTAGTAAAATCCGTTCTTAGCGGATGTCTACATCCTATAAGGAACCTACCTATTAAATTTCAAGTTTGTAGGTGTTATAGTTTCTGAGATTTCGTGATTAATAAGTGAGTGGTATTTCGCTTTTATAATAGGTCTTTACCTATGAAATTGCCGTTTTGTATGCAATAAGTGAAAGTACTTATTTTTTCAAACTTTTTTATTTCTGTTATTCGAAGTAATCACCCATGCAATCGACGCATCTTTGCCAACGCATTGGCAGTTTATTGATGCCCTGCTTGTAAAAATCAGCTGGACGGGAGGCAACAAACTCTTCAAAGGCATTTTGTACTGCCTTTTGGGAATTGAAATTTTTACCCACTAAAAAGTTGTCTAAATTTTGGAAAAAGTAATAGTCGGTAGGTGCAAGGTCTGGTGAGTATGGCGGATGAGGGAGAGCTTCAAACCCCAGCTCTTGCAGCTGCTTCACGACAACGCGCGACCCCCCGGCAGTACAAAATGCCTTTGAATTGTTTGTTGCCTCCCGTCCAGCTGATTTTTACAAGAAGGGCATCAATAAACTGCCAATGCGTTGGCAAAGATGCGTCGATTGCATGGGTGATTACTTCGAATAACAGAAATAAAAAAGTTTGAAAAAATAAGTACTTTCACTTATTGCATACAAAACGGCAATTTCATAGGTAAAGACCTATCAATATAGATAACAGATAATATAAGATTAATGTTTTTGTTTACTCTTTGTTTAACAAGCTTTTGTTTTATTTTCAAGCTTTGCGTATTTGTATAGGCTTGTTGTGGTTTTTTGCGGAACTGTAAATTAAATACGTCCTTTCTGTACTTTGCAGTATAAATATTTTTTCATCTGCTTCGTTTCACAAACAATGTTGTTTTTCAACTTCATTAATAGTCGTCAGAGAGCTTTATAATTAAACAGTAAAAAGTAGTTTAACAACACGTGTTTAGATTTCATAACGTAATATCATACAGTCTTATCTAATTGGTTGTTAGTTATCGCGTTTAAAAAAGATTAATCTATACTAATATTATAAAGCTGAAGAGTTTGTTTGTTTGAACGCGCTAATCTCAGGAACCGCTGGTCCAATTTGAAAAATTCTTTCAGTGTTGGATAGTACATTTATCGAGGAAGGCTATATATCATCACGCTAAGACCAATAGGAGCGGAGCACCAATGAAGAATGTTACAAAAACGGGGGAAAATTTATACGCTACGGGCAATAGGAGAGGTAAACGACATTGCGTGGGTCAACTAGTCAAACATAAAATACCTTATTACTACCATAATCTCAGTAGTATCTGGATCACTGAGCTTTGGTCGTTTTTTTTTTGGTCAATTTCCTAAAAAATTATCCTAACTTCATTGCATGAAAATTGTTGGAGCCGTATTCGAAATTCAGATTCTATATATACAATAACTGCTCTTTTCAACCGACTTCAAAAAAGGAGGAGGTTCTCAATTCGACTGTATTTTTTTTTTGTGTATGTTACCTCATAACTTTGGACTGGGTGAACCGATTTTGATGATTCTTTTTTTATTTGGAAGCTGGTGCTTCCCGAATGGTCCCATTTAAATTTGGTCTAGTTCTGACATGTCATCCATGAGAAAACCATATAAGTCTTCAATTTGCATTATGTATGTACGCGCCAAATTAACGAATAACTCAATATTCCCGTATGGTCCCATTTAAATTTAAGTTTTTTTTTGTTAAAATTTGTGATTATTAAGGTATTAAACAAATATGCACTTAAAGCTCTAGAACTTGTGGTGTTTAATTTTTACTTCGTTGATTACAAACAGCCAATGTATCACCTTCTCAACCACAGTCAAGTTAAAAATATAAGGTCCATTTATCCCCACGTCCCATCATGGGTCACGATATACAAATGTCAACGGAACACGAAATGGCTTTTAGTTCTAACAGTTGCAATGTTAAGGGAAACTGTACATGATGCCTTTTCCTAGGACCTAGAGTATGGCTATAAAATGGTTGAATATTTGTTACAGTTACTTAAAGACCATATCCGAACCCAAACGCCAATGTTTACAAATGTTTGTATATCCATACTCACGGTGTAATAACCGCTACTGAAGTAGTAGAAGTAGTTAACATCAACCGGAGATAACGGGACGGGTCGAATCTAGTCTAAAAAAAGGTAGCCTAAGTTGTTCCTTATATCATCAAAGTCCCGTCGAAATCGGTACAGCCGTTCCAGAGACTAGCGGGAACAAACAGACAGACAGACAAAGAGACTGACACAGAATTTAAAAAATGGTACATGTATTATATGTACCGTGTATACATACCTACATTAGCATTTAGTAAAAAGTGGTTATTTTAATGCTACAAACAGACACTCCAATTTTATTTATTTGTATAGATGTATAGATAAATGTGAAAGTAACTCTGTCTGTCATTCTTCTACGCTTCTACGTCATTGAATTTATTTAAATGAAATTTTGCAGGAAGAAACTGTAATTCGTGAGGAAGGGCTACTTTTTACGATAGCCAATATACCCGCCTATATATGGAATAGATATATTGTGATGTGTAATAAATAATAATAGTGTGTTGAGTGAGCGGACCCCTCTTGCATAAAAACCTACACGGTTTAAGCGAGTGGTTGTGATCTATATTCAAATATGTATTACATACTGTAATGCTTTGTCACTACATAGTTTAAAACAAAGTCGCTTTCTCTTTCCCTATGTCCCTATGTGTGCTTAAATCTTTAAAACTACGCAACGGATTTTGATGCGGGTTTCTTTGATAGATAGAGTGATGCAAGGTGAAGGTTTTTATGTATAATAAATGCATAATATACTATGGAAACACTGTTAGATCAAAAGTGCCCTTTACATTATCCAATTTAAATGAATATATTTGAAGATATTACAGATTTAAAATGCACGAATCGTGTCGTCGGCGGGGGCATCTGAAATCCACCCGTGCGAAGCCGGGGCGGGTCGCTAGTTCATAATAAAAAATAAAATGAAAATATGGGGCTATGGGAAAAAGCTAATGAATATTTTAAATGATAAAATTGTGACTTATGTAGCCGTAGTTTTGAAGGCCAAGAAACAGATACTTGTTTTTTTCTGTGTTTTTTTAATACAACTAAACTAAACTCCCGCATTAGGAACGTACATCCTGTGTTGCGGGGGACTTTACAAACATACATTAAACGGACACAAAGAACACCCAGACTCAGAACAACAATTTGTGGATAACACGAAGTGCTGTCCCATGTGGGATTTGAACCCACAACACTTGGCGCAGTAGAGAGCGGCGCTGCGGCGTGGCGACCGCTTAAACCACTAGGCCAACCGTGCAGTCACAGTCGTGCAGATTTAAAGAAACAGATTAAGTTTTGTTATTAATTTAAAGCCCCAACGAGATTTCAGGCGTTCCTAAATAACTTGCTGTAATCTGAATTGCGCCTTAAGAAACCGATAAACAAAAAAGGTTTTCCTTTAATTTATCTTATTCTTTTGTTGCAATCTTCCCAGAATAAGTAATTTTGTAAAGTTCCTAAAATTTAAACTCTTTTCTTTATTTTAAAAGTATGTTCTTTCGTATTTGTAATCAAATTAGAAGACGGCAGAGTCTCAAATTTAATCATATGAAAAAACATTTTAGATTCAACTTGCGATATGCTGAATTCTATAATCAAATAAATTTGTGTATACATATTAATAACTATAATATATATATTTATTTTATTTATTATTATTATACTATCGCAATATTTAACAGCAACTTAAAATTATTAAATTTTAATATCAAAATGATACAAATCAATACTTAGGACATCAAATACCTATTTCGCTAACAATAATAAATATGTGGTGGGTACTACAAAATCACACGGATTTATCCTAAAAGTGTATTGCCATCACTGTGTATCTGCAAGCCGATGGTTTTATTCACAATAAAACGTTTTTAATATAGAATTTCAGAACATCTTATTTTTTCGATAATTTATTAGTTAGGTACTTAAGAACTTAGTATGTTACTAATATTTTTCTTCATTGATGGTAGATAATTAAGTAATTAATCATATATATATACTAGCTTTTGTACGCGGCTCCACCTGCGTGTATCTTGGTTATCGCGATAGAAAGTAGCATATGTCCTTCCTCAGGAATCAAAGCATCTTCATGCCAAATTTCATTGAAATCGGTGCAGCGGTTTAGCCGTCAAAGCGTCACAGACAGACAGAGTTACTTTCGAATTTATAATATTAGTATAGATTGCACACAATAGGGATTTGAATTAGGATATTCCACAAAGTCTATCTATCTAATACCTACCTTTAAACTAGCAATTCTTGTACATTTATAATCTGAATCTCAAAAACTGCTCCAACGATTTTCATGAAATTTAGTATACAGGGGGTTTCAATCGAAATCGATCTAGCTAGGATTCATTTTAAGAAAATTTACCAAATAATGAATACCGGTCATCCAGGTACTTGTATTTTTTTGTACACACAACGCCATCTAGTCTCAAACTAAGCAGAGACTACATACTATACATAGTCCAGGAATCGAACCCGAGACCTCAAGCACAGCAGCCTGAGCACTGCGAAACAGAGGCGATATTTCTATGATGGTTCATCATAATAAGTTTTCAAAGCTTTGAATACGCTAGCTCAATAAACAGTCTACCTGTTACGAGTTGTATGTTCTCAAATTAGTTGGTACTTGAAACTGGATATGTCTTTACAAAATTTAAGTAGGATGTTACGGGTCATACATGATTGGAGAGATTCTGAGAGTACTTTTGCAGTTTAGTTGTTCTAAATTCTCGTAAAACGTGAAGGGGCGTACAAGTACTGATATAAATTAAAATAGTAAGAGTGCTTAATGAAATAAAGTAATGAAATATACTTTAACCAAAAGTACGAGAATGATTAAATTCTTTTATTCTGAATGTAGTTCTTTTAATTCACTACACTTATGGAATATAACGCGGCTAGAATTCTATTAATTGATTTGGCGAGTGGGAAGTAGATAGAGGCTTTTAAAATTCTATCAACAACAATCACCCATCCTTTATAGTAAAGACATTCAGTAAAAGTAGCCTATGTACTTCTCCAAGGCCCAATCTAGCTCTTTAGCAAAAATCATCCATATCAGTTCAGTGGTTTCGCTGAAAGCGTAACAGATAGACGGAGTTACTTTATTTCATTTACGTTAGTATGGATGTTTGAATGTTCTGTTAGGTAAAACGAAGTTTATATCTTGTTGGTTTTTGAAGTTTGCATCTAAATCAAGAATTTCAACCTTCCATTCTTTTAGATATGGAAACTTTGTGTCTAAACAATGGTAGTCAAATGAGCTTGATCGGAAAATCTTCATCAGAACACGTTCATCTGTAATGAACATTTTATTTGATGCAGATGAATATACTCTTACGTTAAAACAGCACCACGTCTTAATGAACGGATTAGAGCTAAGACAAATCTCAGACAAATCAAGAAATGTGAGTCAAAAAAGGTTGAAATTGCGTATTGCGTTAATATTCAATTTCAACTCACGGCTTAACGTTCTCAGATTTGATAATTCTACTTTATCATGTTTCATGTTTATCATAAAACCTCCATTCCTACTTGAAATATTGTACTGTGTTGTCCTACTATTTTAAAAATAAAAATGTCTTTATGTTAAATCTAACATGTGTTTTTATAATTTAGGAAGCAAACGCACAGACGTATATGTCTCCATGGTCACTTGTTAATTCAAAGAGTTGCCTCCCTTTATTTCATTTCCAATATTTTGGAGTGATAACTTCTTGTGAGAGGGTAAACCGCTTCGTTACGTAACGCGTTACGGCGCCAGTCTGTCTGGGTTCCCTTTCTCTCACGCATACGGCGGCGATAGGCAGGCTCGTTCTATCTCACTCTAACCTAACGCTAGCCGTAAAGAGTTTAACTTAGATTTGTTAGTTATCACCTCTATCGGGCGCGCGGGCGTTCGGAGATGCACGCGTTTTTGTTTTATTTTATCTATAAGATATAAAATTACTTGCCCTGACTCACAGACTAATTCATCAACGCAGAGCCTTACCCCTGAAGCCACAATATTGAAATTTTGCAATCTAATGCTTCTATTTTTAAATCTCCCATACAAAAATAATAAAAAAACACTCAAAAGTATTATATAAAGAATTCCGTCAATAAGTCTCTACAGAGCTCGCGAACTTAAGGTTTAAAAAGTCGATCGGTTAATAGACATCGCAAGTTGAATATGAATCGAATGTGATTGTATGGAAATTGGTCTAGTTTATTAAGCCAATTTGTATTCAAGTCGAGATAACACACAGCTCTAAAGTCAATTTTGAGGAAAAGCAAAGACTGCATGAGTGCCGTCTTTGTTTTGATAAAGAGATTTTTTTATGGAATAATGAGTTGTGATGACATACTTTAGTATTGTCAATCATTGGCAATAATTCCTTTACTTATTTTATAACATTTAAAACCAATGTGAAACTATAATATATTCAATATGTTTGTTTATATTTACATACGAGCTGCACCCCTCAGGTGTTGTTGTACCTATACAACAATAACCGCGGGGATTTTTGGGAACCAAAATGTTCAATCCTCTCGCCAATGCAGCGTTCACCGTGTGAAACTTGCAATGTCTTAGGGCCCATGAAATAAGGCATTCAATCGCTAACTATGTCACTGGCAAGAGAATTAAACCTTCACGGCGTTTCACCGTGTTCCTATTCTAAGCTGATGTAATCAAGCACTTACTGGAGTGTGTGTGGATTCCTTGATTTCGTCGGTCGTTGAGGGGTACCCCACTGCCGTTCCTCTCACCGCGTTCACACATACATACTCCTAATGCTTACAGGCTCCCGAAGTCAAGGAGTAGGATTTTGTTGCTAATATTAGTAAATTCTATTTTTGTAATATTTGCTATTATAGTATATTTGGTATATTAATAAATTGGCATTTAGTGAAAAGCTGCTAGAATAATTATTAATACAATTAATAATAATAAATAATTACAAACAGGCGAAGTGCAAATTACCATTTTTTCATTTATTTGTGATAAATTATTGTTTAGGAATTTATCTTACCGAAAATGAGCAGTCCTGGTTTAGATCTTCGTCGTCGATCGATCGTCGATGGAATATGTACAGTAATAATAATAATAAAATTAGTCAAATGCTACAAGGGATGCGAAGGCTTCTGCTTAAGGGCCTAAACCCGAGACGCGGACATATGAGTATAGAACACACCAGAACGTTTATTCGACTGGCTCGAACGCGCCGACAGATCAGCGGCAGAGCGAGCCGCCTACAAATACCCAATAATTATATGTTCGTGTAGTGAGGAATTGAGAATAAAAAGTGTCATCAGCCGTTTTCATCTCATGGGTGTCGTGTCGTAGGAGGCGACTAAGGGACCAAACTACGCAGGACCGCATCACTGCCAAAAATCCTTTATCCAGTACAGGAGGAGTTTAAGGTTGTTGATAATGATGACATATGGACTACGGGCCCGTGTCGAAAATTTATGGGTCATGTGAACCACCAGGAAACCTTTTTAGAAAGATAGAGGGGCATAAAACAATAACATTCAGCACTATGCCGTCACTTGAAAGTGTCCAACTGAGTACTGGTGAAGGGAAGGGGGTAGCAACACTCGATTTCTCCTCCTGTACGGCATCGATTCCACACTATTTCAATACCTCTTCTAATCCATTATTCCGCAACTCCGTACAAAAATCATGTAACAAGGGAGAAAAATCGAGAGTTGCTACCCCCTTCCCTTCACCAGTACTCAGTTGGACAGCTTACAAGTGACGGCATAGTGCTGAATGTTATTGTTTTATGCCCTGTATCTTTCTAAAAAGGTTTCCTGGTGGTTCACATGACCCATAAATTTTCGATACGGGCCCATAGTCTAATAATTATTATAATTCTCTTTAACATTCTACAGATATATATTTAGTAATACATGTGTATATATGTACCTTTCTATTATTTCAAGTTTCGACCAGATATCTCAACTACTTACGCATTCACAGTTGATCACTTAATAGATATGTTATACATATCGAGGTTTCCAACAAATTTCCAAGTCAAGGAGTAGGATCTTGTTGCTAATATTAGTAAATTCTATTTTTGTAATATTTGCTATTATAGTATATTTGGTATATTAATAAACTTCGAATTCCACCTACTCAAAGCTTCTGAGTATTACTTTACACAATAACAAATTTCATAAATAGTTTGTAATATTCAGTCATAAGGTATCAGAATTTCTAATAAGTGAGTAAATCTTATTACGAGTATCAGTATAGAAATACGTAATTATAGCCGTATTTTATTTAATGGAGTTCATTCAGCTTTCTTTGATCGTCCTTTACTTTATGTGCATAAAACTTGTGCAGAAAAAGAAAGAAATATCAGTGATATTCTCATATAAACTACACAGTACTTGGATGACCGGAGCTTTGCTCGGTATTTTTTGTTGTGAAATGAATCCTAGCTACATCGATTTATCGCCCCCGAAATCCGCTGCATACAAAATTTCATGAAAATCGTTGAAGCCGTTTTCGAGTTTCAGATTATAGGGCTCCCACACATAACTGCAATGCGATGGGAGTTGGGATGGGTTTTTGCAGCACTTCCAGCTCCAAGCAGCCACATCTTGACGATTACTTATCTACAAAATCTATATAAACAAGTAAATGAAAATGAAGGGTCTGTTTGTAATTTCAAATTAAAAGATTTTTACTAAATGCATGTGAAAGTAAACACGATTCTTACATTAATAAAAATATAATGTTATAACAATAAAAATTATTTCTTTTTTACGCTTCGTCTAAAAATAAGGTACAACAATAACCCGAGTAACACGGCGGGGAGCAGCTAGTTATAAATTTAATTTCTATAGCTTTGTTTAAATATCTGATAACAAAACTATTTAAATATAAATTTAAATCTTCATGTGAAAACAATTGCGGATACCCTTCCGAAATATAATACCCTCAACAAACAGTTACTCGTTTCGCTGATATTTTCGTGATTTACCCCATCAATAATAATGACCTTTGGTAAATTATAAAGTCGAAGTCAAAAGCGAAAACAAAAGCTTATAATTTATTATGAACTTCCATTTAAAACCACATAATATCGAAGCTCATTTGTGAATTAATTAAAACCTTTCATTTCATACAATTATTTTATGAATGTCTATTATAAGAGTCTTTAGATAGACAGTCCGGTAACTAAGTAGCCATATCTTCGTGGTGACGATCTGAAAGTAATTAAAATTTAAAATTAAGGTGTTTTTTTTATGGAATAGGCGGGCAAACGAGCAGACGTATCGCCTGATGGTAAGCAATTACCGCCGCCCATGGACACCCGCAACACCGTAATCACAAGTGCGTTGCCGGCCTTTGGGGGATGGGGGAGGGGGAGATAGAGGGAGGGGTTGAGGTATTGGCCTCCGGTATCCTCACTCACTCGGCGAAACACAGGGCAAGCGCTGTTTTACACCTGTTTTCTGTGAGGCCGAGGTATCACTCCGGACGAGCCGGCCCATTCATACCGAAGCGTGACTCTCGAGAAAGAAGTTTAATACATTATAGAATGAAACTCATTTGTACTTATTCCACTATTTTAATTATATTTACACCTGACCGGTTTCGCCTTATGGCGTCCTCAAAGGTTATTACAAAAGAAGTTTAAGGTTTATTGATTACTAGCTGACCCACGCAACCTCGTTTACGTCTACTATTGCCCGTAGCGTAATAATTTCCCCCCGTTTTTGTAACATTATTTATTGTTGCTCCGCTCCTATTGGTCTTAGCGTGATGATAATATATAGCCTATAGCCTTCCTCGATAAATGGGCTATCTAACACTAAAATAATTTTTCAAATCGGGTCAGTAGTTCCTGAGATTGGCGCGTTCAAACAAACAAACAAACTGTTCAGCTTTATATATTAGTATAGATTGTTTACTATTCTACAATGACAGTTACTCTTTTTGTTGTATGAGCCTGCCAAAGTGACTCTATAGCTCATTTGTAGAACACGTCGTCTTGCAATCACAATAATTGCACCAAGATAGATGAATATTATACACCTAATTAGTTATAGTTATTGTTCATTCCTCTTGCCAAGGCAGCGATCACCTTGATGAAGTTTATAATACCTATGGCCCATAGATAGGCATACAATCGCTACTGGTCCATTGGCAAGAAGGATGAGCTACGGCGATTCACCGTGTTCTTAATCTAAACTAAAATCATCAAGCACTTACTGGAGTGTGTGGCTTCAATGTTCTCGGCGTTCCAAGAGATATCTCTTGGGTAGATTCTTCTCTGCTCTGCGTCTTCACACAAACATAAACTCCTAAAGTGCTGTACAACTTCCAAGGTATTCGAATTACAACGACTCGCTTCAGGTAACGCGGAACGCGCCTACAAAACTCGCGAGTCCACGACCTAACACAATACGGTTTATCACTAAAGAGACCGCGGGTCGATGGACAATACAATTAGCTTACTATCAATTAATTTTAACAATAACAATAAATCGTCGGCCGGTTTCAACACGCGTCTTTCAAGTTCTTTTTTCACACAATCGTCTCACGCTGGCATACAGCGAGCCTACAAGTCTGTTAGCCTAACAAAACCCACGGTGTAATCAATCTCACGCGGAAGCTATGCGAGTATCACAATCAAATTAAATTACCGCCCGCCATTACTCGACTTGTTCACGAGAGTTCTTTCACGATTGACCTCAAACGTCAAAACGTCAAACACGAACCAGCGACAATCAAAATGTTGCCAGTACAATGACGTTCGAAATCCAACAGTCACCCGCTCGAACAGGTACGTACCTGTTCCCTAATCTACAGGCAGGCGAGATAACGTTGCTACCGCTCGTTTGATAACTGAGTCCCCAACAAGAACCTCTGCGGACCGGGGGGTCCCATCCTTACCATGGAACAAGTTAACAATGCGCCCCCGGCGCCAACGCAGTGGCGGTAGGTTAGCATCCTTAACCAGCACGAGGTCACCAACATTAAGGGGACTAGTTATCCGAGCTGAGCGGGCACAACAGTCGCGAGTTGAGAATGGCTTCTATCTTACAAAACAACGTCGAAAGTTCCTCAAATGTCAGCGCGGTCTGACCTACAATACGCCCTAAATGCGTCTTAGCTGACTTTACTACGGCCTCAAAAATCCCGCCCCAGTGGGGGCAACCTGGTGGACTGAAGGTCCATTGTATACCCCGACGGGAGAGGGCTGTTCCAATATCCACTTTGTTTTCATTTAAATACCTAACTACGTCTCGTAAGTATCGTTCTGCACCTACGAAGTTGGTTCCGTTATCGGAACGAATTAGTGCTGGCAGTCCCCTTCGGGAAACGAATCTGTCCAAGCACGCTATAAAGGCTTCAGTCGTGAGGTCAGTAACGAGCTCGAGATGCACCGCCTTGGTGGATAAAAAGAAGAACACGCAAAGGTACGCCTTGTAATGTTTCGCGTTCCGCAGCCGCGAGCTTTTTACTAAGAATGGGCCCGCAAAGTCTGTACCAACACCCGCCCATGGCCTAGTCTCATTCACCCGATCAGGGGGCAGATCCCCCATGGGAGGCTGCATCGTGGCAGCCTTGCTCCTATAACAAGGCATGCACCGAAACACGATGTTCCGTATGGTACGACGCCCCGACAATATCCAAAACTCCCTCTGGAGTGTAGCCAACAAGGCGTTACAACCTGCATGAGCGTTTTTAACATGCCGATCAGTCACCAACAACTGCCCTCCCTTGGGGAGCAGTAGGGGGTGACGAACCGAATACGGCAGATTCGCATTGCGCAATCTTCCTCCTACCCGAAGCAACCCGGCCGAATCTAGAAACGGGTTGAGACGCGCGACAGCACCCTTCAATTTGGAACGCCCAGTTCGTAGACTCGCCAATTCTGACCAATATGCCTGCTGAACGAGTCGGGGAAACTCTTTGAGAGAGTTATCTCTGACCGTGTCAGCGGGCACCTGTCACGAGTGGATCCTGATCTGTCGGACTGCCAGTTTGGATTCCGACGGGGACGTTCGACAGTGGATGCTGTCAGATGCGTTCTGTTACGCGGATAATTGCGATTTGGTTTTTAAAAAAAGGAAAGTTTAATTTAATTAATAAAACACTTTAATTAGAATATTGAAGGTCAATAACAACACTTCGTTAATTTAAATATCTAATAGCAACCGCACTGATTGAAGGATGGACACGGACTGGCGAAAAAGACCAGTGGACGAGCAGAGGGCTTGGAGAGGAGGGATGCTGACTAAGGAAAGTAGCAGCCAGGGCAGCACTTAGGGGTGCATATCTCAGATATAACACCTCCTCCTTTTAGAGGAGACTTGGGGTTGATTTCAAGTCTCTGTTAAATTCTAGTTCTCAGAGGGGCAACAGGGTTAGTCATCTCTAATTCAGGATTGTCAGGGTCTTGTCTGTCAGTGGGATCTGATGGTTTAGGAGTAGTTTGAAATGAGGGTTTTATATTAAATCTAAATTGGAACGGGCGGTTGCTACCAGATTTACAAAATATTTGCTTAATAATAAAATAGCATATTAAGAAAATAATAATTACAAATATTATAATCATAAGGACAGAGTAATGTGTCCCATATTTCATGATGTGTGGATTTAGCGGGTGTTCAATGGGTTTTAAATCCTCTAGAAGAGACTTTATTCTGTTTTTATTTTCAGAATGAAAATCGTCTAAATCAATATCATTTAGATGAATAGGAGACACATTATTATCAATTACATCATTTAGCTTATCTAAGTTACAACAAGCGTCACTGATTAAATTAAAATCTGGTACATGGTTAATCGGTGAAGTGATATTTAGAATATTATATTTAGGAATTAACGTAGTACTTTTACAATATCCGGTACAATCTTTAGGAATACTAACTATGCCTGTGCCTAAAATGTTTGCTTCGTATAATTTAGAATTACGACAATCTATTGAGATTTTGTTAGGTTCTGATTGTATGTAGATCCACTTATTATTTGACAATGGTTTCCAAATGTCCAATTTACCGAATATAATTTTAGATTCGCACTGTAACGGTTTTTCACTTATCACTTTTGCCAAAAGTTCACTTTGACAGGTTGTTTTCGCATCTGTTGAATACAGGTTTTCGATGTCACAAATAAAGTTTTCTGGGCTTACGGATTTACAGATTTTCATATCGTCGAAAGTACAGTAATGAGATTTGTCTTTGGTCATTGCACTATATTTAAGATTAGGTATAATCAAACTAAACGAGTTTGGTTCTTCAGGTTTGTATGGTGTAGGGAGAGCTATGGTGTGAAATAATACATATTCTCTGGTGTTTACCAGTGGCACTTGCAAAACAAATATAATCCTATCCTTAAAGTAATAACATACTAACTTAGAAATATTAAAAATAAGATACACAGAATTAATGTCTAAAGCCACAGGCAACTCAAGGTCGTTAGGTAAATGTCTGTAATTATCGGCAAGCTCTTGGTGTAATTGACTTGGTGTTATTATAGCAGGATGTAGAATGTTTTGACTGCTAAATAAAATAGCATTAGTTATATCTTCCAGTTGGAATGACAAAGTAAGTATTGATGTTTCTAAAATATTAAGTATTTCGTTTACATTAGCGCGTATTTGCAGTCCGTTAGTGATTTCAGAAATATTTCTTACATTAAAAGAGAGCTCGTCGATAGCTACGTTGAGGTTGGCTTCATTATCTCTTATTTTATGTAAAGTATTATTAAAATATGCTAAAGTAGAGCTAGTGATCAGAATATTTTCTTTCATAAGCGAAGCTAATTTCTTTTCGTTGTTCTGCAATGATGTTATGGCTTCATCATATTTTAAACCATCATTTTCATCTAGGGAACCGAAGATTTGTTTCAAAATTGTTCCTATACCTCCTATCCATGCACTACGTTTGGTTTTATTGTCTACCAAGTGAGATATGGATGAATACTCTCTTCTCATTTCCAGAAACTGTGCAGCTAATGGTTGTAATGAGTTACGGCATTCTGTATCAATATTTATAATTTTAGTTTGGTTGCATAATCGCTTTGTGATTTCAAAAACATTTTCAAGGTTTTGTAGGTGCGGTCTAAAATGTGATATATCTACCGGTATTACAATTTTTAACTGACCATTATTTGTTTTAAGTTTCCCTAGATAATCATAGTAGAGACCTGAACTTGAGGTAATCGGCTGGATAAAATCTCGGTGAGATTAACCTCGAGCTGAGCTGTAATTAATAATTTTAAAACTATTAATAATCTTAAGGTAAGTTTTTAGATTTTATTATATAGATACTTTTAGGAGTTCATTTCGACGTCAGCTAGCTTTACCTCATCGAAGTGATGAGTGACGTGACGTCGGTTAATAAGTAAGGTAAGTGTATTGTTACTATTTACTTTTACGACCTTGTAAGGTCCTTTCCAAAGGGGTGAAAGTGCTTTACGCATTCTCAAATGATTTTTAACATAAACATAGTCGCCAGTTTTATATCTCCTTTGGCGAGTATGGGTATCCTAATAGGATTTTGACGATTCCTTGGATCGTCTTATGTAATCTAGAGCTTTCTCCCGTGAATACTTTAATCTGTTTTGGAGCATTCTAACATAGTCGGGATATGTGGCTCCTGGTGACTCTTCGTAAATAGAGTTCGGGATTACGGGTTTACTTCCAAACATTAATTCGTAAGGTGTGAAATGAGTTGTCGAATGAACAGTTGTATTATATGTAAGCATCGCTGTGTAGATATAACGAGGCCAATTAGTTTGTTCTTCGTTAGTAAAGGATCTAAGGTACTCTTTGAGGGTTGAATGACTCCATTCTAGGGCACCTTGGGTTTGCGGATGGTATGGGGAAGCCCAAAGGTTTTTAATTTTAAGGAATTCACAAGTTCTTTTGAAGAGATCAGATGTGAAATTAGTTCCTTGATCCGTGAGGATCGTTTTAGGAATACCAAATATCGATATGTAGTGAAGCAGGCACTCGCTCGTTTCTTCGGCGGTAGTGCTGCGGATGGGATATGCAGAAGAGAATTTAGTAAGGTCGTCTTGAATTGTTAAGATGTATTTTAATTTTGCAGGTCCAGCTTCAGGCAGTGGCCCGACAATATCTAGGGATATTCGTTGGCCAGGTTCAGTGGATGTGCTGGTGATCTGCATTGGAGCACGGTTTGTTTGCCTAAGGGCCTTATTGGTCTGGCATTGAGGGCACCTCCTCACGTATGCTTCGATATCACTATGCATGTTCCTCCAATAAAAACTGTCTTGGATTCGTTTAAGCATACGGGTCATGCCGAGATGTCCAGCAATCGGGATGTCATGGTTTTCTTTCAGAATTTTAGGTATTTCCGAAAGTGACGGATAAATAATTTTGTCTTTGTATATGTGTATACTAATACGTGTGTTGTGGAACAGGTAGAGAAGCATATTGTTTATTTTGATGAATTGATATGTATCAAAAGGGTTCTTGAAATCCGTTATTGCAATTTCTGATGTATTTTCTGTATCAAGGCTAACAATGAGTTCATTTCTAAGGGATCTAAGGCTGTCGTATAGGTCTTTGTAGGTGGATTTGTCGAAATGGTAGACCTTGAAGAAGAGGAAATAGTATGATTTGTTTCCATGTGTAAACGTGATAAAAGAGTTAATTGTTCTCTCTCTTTCTAAAATTTCTGAGTTGTAGGGTATTTTATCTAGAATGTCTTGTACGAAGGGGTTAGATTCGTCAAGGTCAATAGAAGTGGGTAAAATAATAATCTTACATTCGGTTTTGGTTATGTTTTCATTGTGTTCTTGAATTACCGTATTATAAGAGTTATTTTTATCGGTAATTGCTTTTAGATAGGTAGGATAATCATCATTGGGTAAATCTAAACTTGTATCCGTGGATGGTGTTGGTGCGACAATGGCTTGGTTGTCAGAAGTTGTTGGTTGTTCTGCAACATTCTCAGGTGAGCTTATTATGTCATTTTCTGTTTCAATTCTAAGCGAATCGGGATCGTTAGAGGATGGGTTTATTCCAGGTGCAGGTAATGGTATGATAGCTTCATTTGGATCATGAGCACTTGGAGACGGTGGACCTATTTCAGGGTTGAAGGGTTGGATCTCGTCATTAAGATCGAGAGGGTCTAGTAAGTTTATTTCGTCAGGGTCGAATGACGGGGGAGACAACAACAAATCCATGATATCTATGTCTAATTCTTGGGCGGATTCTTCCACCGGATGAAGAAATTTCAGGTTGTACTGGATTGACAGGAAAACGTGACAGGGCGTCAGCATTAGTGTTTATTTTCCCTTTTTTGTATTTAATATCATATTCGAACTCTTCGAGTTTTAAGCGCCAACGGATAAGTCGTGATCCCAGATCTTTGCATTTGAATAACCATTCTAATGGTTTGTGATCCGTGAGGACAGTAAAACGGTGACCGTATAGGTAAGGTCTAAAGGTTTTGGTGCCGAAAATTACGGCAAGGCACTCTTTTTCGGTGACACTATAATTGCACTCTGCTTTATTGAGGGTGCGAGACGCGTATGCGATGGGTCGATCTTGTCCTACGGGGCCTTGTGATAATATAGCAGATATAGCATAGTTAGAGGCATCACACGTCAAGAGGAAAGGTTGCGTAAAATCTGGATAAGCTAGAATCGGGGCTGAGACGAGTTTGTTTTTCAAGGACTCGAAAGCAAGTTGCCATTTAAATGGTATATCCTTCTTTAGGAGAGAAGTCAATGGTTTGGCTAGTTTTGCAAAGTCGGGTATAAATCTTCTATAATATGAAACGAGACCCAAAAAAGATTTTATATCTTTTGGGGATCCAGGTGTAGGGAATTCGGTTACGGCTTTAGTTTTATCAGGGTTTGGCTTAACGCCATTTTCGCTTATTATATGGCCAAGGTAAGCCACTTCCTAACGGAGGAACTCACACTTATCTGGCTGAAGTTTTAGACTGAAATCTCGGATTCTTTCAAAAACGGTTTCTAGGTTGTTAATTTGAGAGGGTAAATCTGAGGAGTACACGACGATATCATCTAGGTAGACAAAACATCGCGTGCCTTGAAGGCCAGAAAGGCAATTATTCATTAGTTTTTGAAAGGTGGATGGTGCATTTTTAAGTCCAAACGGCATTCTGTTGAACTGGTAATGTCCCTGAGGGACGGAAAAGGCAGTTTTAGGGGCGTCTTCTGGAGAAATCAAGATTTGATGAAAACCGGAAGTAAGATCTAGGGTGGTAAAATATTTACTATTACCCAATTGGTCAAGGATTTCGGAAATTTGTGGAATAGGGTAAGTTTCACCAATAGTAATGTCATTAAGTTTCCTGTAATCAATGACAATTCGCCATTTTCTTTGCCCTTGGGAATCGAGCTTTTTAGGGACGACCCAGATGGGTGAGCTCCAGGGAGACGAAGACGGTTCTATTATATTTTGTTCGAGCATATTCTCGATTTGGTTTGACACTTCCTTTTTATGAAATTCAGGAAAGCGATATGACTTAGTGTGTACGGGAATATCGGTATTAGTTCTTATTTCATGGCGAAGCGCTGTGGTGAAAGATAGCTGATCACCTGAAAGGTGGAAGATATCGGAATATTTTGAACAGAGTTCTGTAAGGGCTTGGGATTCTTCTTCATTTAGGTGAGAAGTTCGGAGTAAGTTGAGCACTTCGTTGTTACGGCTAGAAATGCTTGTTGAGTATCTTGTGGGACTCTGGAAGGCACAGTGATGTATTGGTTCTAGTTTCAGTTTCAGGTTAGTACTGACATTTATAGGTTTTTCGGAGATATTAGCGACAGTCACTGTAACCCGGTCGTTTTCTTTCACTCTTGTTAAACAATTTGAGATGAGTAGTGAGTCTGATAGGTGCTGGTCTATAATGACACCTTCTGTTAACTCAGGATTTCTGACGGTACACTCTATGACTGTTTCGGTGCGTGGTGGAATAATATAGAATGGATCACAAAAGTAAAGTTTTATTGTGTCCTTGGATATTTTTAGGGTATCGTTAGTGTAATCTATGTTACAGTTAAATGCTGTGAAAAAGTCGGAACCGATTATACCGTCATAGGGTAAATTAATGTCTTTGACAATATGGAATTTATGAGAAATGGATTTATCCTTTCCAGGTTTAAATTTTAAATTAAAGTGACCCAGGGTACACGTTGTGTCCTCTCCCGGATCGATTCCTTTGAGTTTAATCGTCTCTCTTTTAATGACGGGGTTTTTGGAAATGCATGATTGTTTTAATAGGCTTACAGCGGATCCAGAGTCTACAAGTAGGGTTAGTGGTAAGTCTGAAATCTGTGTGTTGACTACCACGTGAGGTAACATCCTTTTTGATGTGTCCACATTTATTTCATAGATTAAAATTTGACCGTCAGTTTGGGGCTGGTTACCCTGTTGGTTGGTCAGATTGGGTTTTCGGATTTGACCGTCAGTTTGGGGCTGGTTACCCTGTTGGTTGGTCAGATTGGGTTTCTTGATTTGACCGTCAGTTTGGGGCTGGTTACCCTGTTGGTTGGTCAGATTGGGTTTTCGGATTTGACCGTCAGTTTGGGGCTGGTTACCCTGTTGGTTGGTCAGGTTGGGTTTCTTGATTTGACCGTCAGTTTGGGGCTGGCTACCCTGTCGGTTGGTCGGATTAGATTTATCGATTGGACCGTCAGTTTGGGGCTGGTTACCCTGTCGGTTGGTCAGATTTGATTTTAGGATTGGACCGTCAGTTTGGGGCTGGTTACCCTGGCGGTTGGTCAGATTTGATTTTAGGATTTGACCGTCAGTTTGGGGCTGGTTACCCTGTCGGTTGGTCAGATTAGGTTTTCGGATTTGGGCGCTTATTTGGGGCTGGTTACCCGTGTGGTCCCTTGGAATGGTGTCATTGTATAAGTGTCGTTGAGTATTGTATGTATTTATGAGACTGGGTCTCGCGAGACACCTCCGCGAGCCCACTATTCGTTTAAAGGCTCGGCTGGGTAATCGACTTCGTCCCGGCCGTGCTCTTCTTCAGGATTGTCGACAAAATTTACTCGTGGGGATTGGTAGGATTTGTTACTTGGGTTCTGCGGAACCCTAAAGCGATTGTTGTTGTACTCGCGTTTTTTACACGTAGAGATATCGTGGCCAGGGATCTTACAATAACGACAAAATACGTTAGGAGCCCCTTGTGATGTGGGGTAAAATGGTTTTTGTGAAGAAAAGGATGAATTTGGATTTAATTTGGAAGGACCGGCCCTGAATTTGTTGGTATTGTTATTATTTGCTTTTTGATCTATTTGTGGACGTCTATACAGTGTCTGTTGTATGCGCTCCTCTGAAATAGCATAATTGATTGCTTCATTTAATGATTTGGGAGATTTACATCTAATGATATTTGAAATTCGGGGATGAAGTCCCATCACAAAGTGATGAAGGGCAAGGTCTTCCATAGCCGCGGTGCGGCCGGCTAACTCCTTAACTTTAGTATTGGAAAGCGATATCTCGGTTAATAATTGCGAGAGGCATGTCTCTGTGCGTAGAGCGTATTGACTCACGGAATCCTGTAGGCCTTGTTTATTTTCTTGGAGTTCCATAAGGAGATGTGAATAATGTTTTCTTTCACTAAATTGTGTTTTCAGAAATTCCTTAAGTTGTTCCCACGAGGTAAATTCTTTGATGGAACAGGCGATTTCCGCCTTCCCATGGAGTTGGCTAAGGATAAATTTAAATAAAATGGGCTTCTGCGTCTCCGTTGCAAGACCAAAAGCATTGTCACAGTTTACTAGGAATGAGTTGAGGGTTTCCCTGCTACCATCGTATGATTTAATGAATCTGAATAAAATATTTAATTTAAGCTCAGCCATGGCGAGAGTTGCGGCTGTTTTTCGAGTGACGCGAGGAGAAATCTGTGGTGATTTAGTGTCTGAGATACCTGAACTCGGTTTTGTTTCGGGAATCTCGACAGACAATTGATCTTCTTCGGTTTTTAAACCTTTTGGCATAATTAATTTCAATACGTAAACTTAGAAAGTCCGGTTACAACCGATATACATTGAATAATGTTCACAATTAACAATTAGTTTTATAAAACTTATTATAAAATAAACTGGTTGATAATTATTGATAATTGGTAGCACTGAACTCTAATTAAAACTTAGTCTAAACAATGACCAAAGACGTACAGTACAAAAGCTGCGTGGGCGACGGATATGAACGCGACGGCGGCCAGGAACATTCCGATGCGATAAGGACGTTGTAGGTTGAGTTCTTAGAGACTTGAATAATCTTGAATGACGACTTGAATTTTGATTTTGATTTTTAGGTTCAGGATATCACGACGAACAGTCACGGAGTATGATGGAAGCAAGGTATATCACGCTGGAGGTCTTCTTTTGTAGATTGGAGCTTAGAGAACTTCGCAGAGCAGGTAAGGGATTGCGGTTCAGGATGCAATCGTTTCTTCTTTACAGGACTAAATTATCCTTTCAAGGACTTGGATGGATTTTGTAGCACAGCACTTTAAACAGCACAGTGAGTTATTTATTACACTTATGTTTTATTCACTGACACAAGGTAAGTTTTAGGATAAGTATTTTTCACTAATTTTAGGAAAAGGATTCGGAGCGAGTCCGTGGGGCGGTGCCTGGGCACTGGGGATTTCCGAATCCCACCGCTGCCACCAATTTGTTACGCGGATAATTGCGATTTGGTTTTAAAAAAAAGGAAAGTTTAATTTAATTAATAAAACACTTTAATTAGGTAATATTGAAGGTCAATAACAACACTTCGTTAATTTAAATATCTAATGGCAACCGCACCGATTGAAGGATGGACACGGACTGGCGAAAAAGACCAGTGGACGAGCAGAGGGCTTGGAGAGGAGGGATGCTGACTAAGGAAAGTAGCAGCCAGGGCAGCACTTAGGGGTGCATATCTCAGATATAACAGTTCGATCCCTGTCGGAGTCGACAGTCCGATCAGGGGGGGTGGCGTTGGCGGTAAGCCTTGATATCGTCAACGCATTCGGCAACCTTCCCTGGCAGGCAATTAGAGCGGCCCTTGAGTATCACGAGGTGCCGCTCTACCTGCGGGCGGTCATAGGGGCCTATCTGCGCGACAGGACGGTAAAGTTTATCGATCGGAACGGGATGGAAAACCGAAGGGAGGTGTGTTGCGGGGTTCCCCAGGGCTCTGTGTTGGGTCCATTATTGTGGAACCTCGCATACGATGCGGTCCTTCGTACCAGTTTGCCTTCCGGCCTAAGTGTCGTCTGCTATGCGGACGACACACTAATACTGGCTAGAGGGTCATGTTTCGATGAGGTGCTTCGGCTCGCCGAGCAGGGGGTGGCTTGTGTTGTCGAAAAGATCTGTGAGCTGGGCCTGAAGGTGGCGCCTCAGAAAACTGAAGCGATATGGTTCCATGGCCTACGAAAGCGCCAGGAACCACCCAGCTCATGCCTCCGGGTAGGTGACGCTGAAGTCCAGGTAGGCCAGTACATGAAGTACCTAGGACTCAGCCTGGACAGTCGGTGGAGCTTCGAAAAGCATTTCGGGCGATTAGTCCCCCGAGTACGAGGGGTAGCAGGGGCGTTACATAGCCTGCTGCCCAATCTCGGGGGACCACGGGAAGAAGTTCACTGCCTCTGTATGGGCGTCGTACGATCCATGGTCCTCTTTGGGGCGCCCGTCTGGTCGAAAGACTTGGCGGGTTCCTCCCGCTGCAAGGCCCAACTCAGGAGTCTGCAGCGGCTGATGGCCATACGGATCGTACGGGGCTACCGCACGATTTCGTTCGAGGCAGCGACGGTCTTGGCGCGGTATCCCCCCTTCGAAATTCTGGCCGACATGGACACGATGTTCTACGACCAAATTCGTTCTGTCGGTCGGAATGACGAGGGGACAGCGCTGGACCATGAGCCCGGAATGCTACGGCGGAACGCACATACGCAAGCTCTGCGCGCGTGGCGGGCACGGCTAGAAATCCAGGGCTGTGCCAGCCAACGCGCTGTCGGAGCCGTTCTGCCGAGCTTCGAAGCTTGGATAGAGAGAACCGACTGTGTCACCTACCGATTCACTCAGATGCTCACGGGACACGGTTGCTTCGGAGAGTATCTGAACAGAATCGGACATGAGGCTACGGCACAATGCCACCACTGCGGGTCCGACCGGGACTCCGCCCAGCACACGCTAGAGGACTGCCCTGCGTGGGAGTCCGAGCGTCGAGTCCTGGTCGGACAGATCGGACGAAACCTATCACCACCAGCATTGATCGCGGCAATGCTTGCGAGTAGTGAGGGATGGGAGGCCGCGGTCTCCTTCTGCGAAGACGTTATGCTTCGGAAGGAGTCTGCAGAGCGGGATCGGGAAAGGGCCGATCCCGCTCGCAGGAGGCGATCTAGGGGAGATGTGGCCGCTGCAAACAGCACGAGACCGGTGACACCCTGGTGCGGCCGGGGGGTGTCGTCTAAGGCGGGTCGGTGTTCCGACTCTTGCTGTGTAGAACGGTGAGGGGCGCGACAGCGACCCGCCCCGGGGGTGACGCTGGTTACCCCGGGATGTACCTCAAACGCGAGGTGCGGCAGGGGGGACTCCAGAAGCCGCTGATACGTTCCTGGAACTCCTCCAGGCAAGCACTTCCCTACACAATCGAGAAATCATACGCCAATGATATTTTGCAGACATTCTGTTATTCTTTCCCACATTCTCCCCCATAACTTTTAAACGACTCAACCGATTTTCATGAAACATGCCTAAAAACACTCGCACGTAACTCACCTTTTATACAAAAAAAAATTAATGAAATCGCTTCATCCGTTCGCGATCTACGGTGCCACAGACAGACAGACATGTCAAACTTATAACACCCCTCTTTTTGCGTCGGGGGTTAAAAACTGTTCTATTTCTGGTTCGCACCTTCACTTTCTTATATTTCATTCACTTAAAAAGCAATAAAAGAAATGAAGCAACCGCACCGAAGCATGACTCTATCAGTCAGGTCTGTTGATGAGTTCTGTCAGTGAAGTTGTCAGTGTGAAAAACTGGACTGTCGTCACGAAAACCAATATGAGATCGTTTTTTGTTTTTTCGGAAGACGGTCCCCATTTCATCTCATCCACATTTTTAGGGTTCCGTGCCAAAGGCAAAAAACGGAACCCTTATAGATTCGTCATGTCTGTCTGTCTGTCTGTCCGTCCGTCCGTATGTACGGACGTCAGCCACTTTACTCCGAAACTATAAGCACTATACTGTTGAAACTTGGTAAATAGATGTATTCTGTAAACCGCATTAAGATTTTCATACAAAAATAAAAAAAGCAATAAATTTTGGGGGTCCATACTTAAACTGAAACTCAAAAAAAAAATTTTTATCAAACCCATAAAATGTGGGGTATGGATAGGTCTTCAAAAATGATATTGAGGTTTCTGATATAATTTTTTTCTAAACTGAATAGTTTGTGTTGTGACACTTCCAAAGTGGTAAAATGTGTGTAACTCAACAAAATATGATGTACATTACCATAGAAACTTCCACCGAAAATTGCTTTGAACGAGATCTAATTAGGAAGTAGTTTTTTTTTAATACGTCATAAATCGTAAACCGCAATTTATCGATCAAAGTTACAACGAACTACAAGAACTGTTATATTATGTTTCTTGCTGCTTCGGAACCCTTCATGGGCGAGTCCGACTCGCACTTGGCCGCTTTTTTATGTTTTTTTATCATAATTTCATCACGACGAAGACTTAAGGACTTGAAGACTTATGATATGAAGACTATAAACACTTGACACTGGCAAAAATAGCTGACCTGAGAGATCCGGCTGGTTGCCATTTCATCAAAAGAAGAAGAAAACCAATATTACTTTTCAGTTGCTCAAGGTACTTATTACTAATAAATAAATAAATATTTCAGACATCTAACACACAACGCCATCTAGTCCCAAGCTAAGCAGAGCTTGTGTTATGGGTACTAGACAACTGATACAAATACATAAATACTTTTTTTTTGTAAATACATACATATTATACATAGAAAACACCCAAACTCCGAAACAAATAATTGTAGGTCATACAAACATTTGGTCCGACCCGGGAATCGAACCCAAGACCTCATGATCAGCAGTCGCACACGCCAACCGCGAGACCAATGAGGCAGTCGTTACTCAAGGTACTTATTACTCAAGGTACTTTATACAATATGGTAATAAAAAATCTTATACCGTTTCTCTCGTAAGGTCATGCCAATACATGGTATATTAACAAATAAACAAAGATTACACTTACCTTAATGAGATAACCTTTATGAGCTCATAAGGTGAATAATGAGAAAATAACCTTGCGTGCTCACCGCTAAATTGTCCTTTTTATGTGAAGATTGCCACTGTATTAATAATTTAATGTATCTATCTATATTAATATATTAAAACTGAAACATTTGTTCCCAGGAATTCCCGGAAGTTCCCAGGAATGATTCGAATTGAAAAATTATTTTATTGTTAGATAGTCATCTAAAAATGAATCGCGGAAATGTATGTACGCGCATAACTTCCGATCGACTGCACCAAATTTGATAGTTCTTTTTTTATCGTTTGTTGTTGTTAGTACAAGATATAGGAGAAAATTAAAAGATAACCGGAAAACTTATGTTTTTTTTGTCTGCAACTGTTCACTACCTGTTGGAAGCTGAGCGGCCGCAATTACCAAAACATGTTTTTCAAATAAAATAAAAAATTAATAAAGAAAATTTGGCGGCATGAAGTTCGCCGGGTCAACTAGTACTATTAATATTATAAACGCGAAAGTTTGTAAGTGTGGATGGATGTTTGTTACTATTTCACGCAAAAACTACTGAACGGATTTGGATGAAACTTTACAGTAATATAGCTTATACATCAGAATAACACAGAATATTACTGTAACGGTTCACCCAAATCCGTTCCGTAGTTTTTGCGTGAAAGAGTAACGAACACACACACATCCTTATAAACTTTCGCATTTATAATATTACTAGCTGTTGACCGCAGCTCCGCCCGCGTTTATGTCGATTATCGCGGCAAATAGTAGCCTATGTGTTATTCTGATCTATAAGCTATATTACTGTAAAGTTTCATGAAAATCCGTTCAGTAGTTTTTGCGTGAAAGAGTAACAAACACACACACATACTTACAAACTTTCGCATTTACAATATTAGTAGGATAATATAATACGAGTATAGTAGGGTGTATATCAACGCTGAGAAATGCATCATGTAAAAAAATTAAGAAATTAAATCGGTTATTTATCTATTCCCATAGTGCTCGTAACAGTTTACCCCATCTCTCTATAATCTATAGACATAAATAAAATTGAAGTGTCTATTTGTAACAAATTTTCACTAAATGCATGTGAAAGTACGGTACTGGCATCAAAGAAGCAATTTTTTAAACTATTGTGTTTTTTTTATTCCGGCTAATCTCTGGAACGGCTGTACCGATTTTGACGGAACTTTCACTGGCAGATAGCTGATGATAGAAGGAATAACTGACTGCCACTTTTGTTAGATTAGTTGTGCCCCGCGGCGTTTGCCGCAGTTTTCGTTGTATCGTTGATTACACTGCGATGTTCAGTTCGTTTTCTATAAATTAGATCTAACCTCACCCACTTTAATTTTCTAGACCCGTTTTTTGATGAATTATCTTCTTTGCAAATCTGTAGTCAAGTTCCATAAAAGAACCTGTTAGTAAAATAAAAAAGCGGCCAAGTGCGAGTCGGACTCGCCCATGAAGGGTTCCGCAGCATCAAATAACATAATATAATTTTTATTTTATTTTTATATTTGTGTTGATTGAATGAAAGGTAAATTGCAGTTTACGATTTATGACATATTAAAAAAAACTACTCACTAGATTTCGTTCATATCAATTTTCGTTGGAAGTTTACATGGTGTACATTAAATATTTTTTAGTTTTATCATTCTCTTATTTTGGAAGTTACAGGGGGGGCACACATTGTACCACTTTGGAAGTGTCTCTCGCGCAAACTATTCAGTTTAGCAAAAAATTATATCAGAAACCTCAATATCATTTTTGAAGACCTATCCATAGATACCCCACACGTATGAGTTTGATGAAAAAAAAATTGTTGAGTTTCAGTTCTATGTATGGGGAGTCCCCATACATAGAACTGAAACTCAACAATTTTTTTGGGGGACCCCCAAAATTTATTGTTTTTTTTCTATTTTTGTGTGAAAATCTTAATGCGGTTAACGGAATACATCTACTTACCAAGTTTCAACATTATAGTTCTTATAGTTTCGGAAAAAAGTGGCTGTGACATACGGACGGACAGACAGACAGAACAGACAGACATGACGAATCTATAAGGGTTCCGTTTTTGCCTTTGGCACGGAACCCTAAAAAGGAACAAAAGTATACGAAATGAACATAAATTTAATAAGTCATACCAGTAAATACATTTATAATAAAGCTTAGCAATAATAAATATAACTTCAGACGTAAAATTTTGTAAAATATATATTTCTAATAAGTATTATTATTATACTAAAATAAATAATGATTATAATTACTCTTGTCAATACCAAGCTATTCGAAGAATTAAAACTGTTTGACTTGACAGCACTTTGGTTAAATCAGGCAAAGTGCGTGCCGGACCTCTTCAAAGTACTCATTAAACGAATATTGAGCATCAAAAATTACCCAATGTGAGGCTTTCTCACTAGTCTCAGGTGTTTTGAAAGGACCTTAAACCCTTTATTTACCTTTTTGCTCTACAAATAGGTAATATTACTGTTACTCACCTGGTTTTTTAAAATATCGTTCCATTTTAAACCTAAATTTAAAAAAAGTGGATCGAACTTTGCCTTTTTTAATACGCCCGGGGAAAACCCCGAACATAAACAAGTTATTCCCAGGTAAATGTTTATTTTATTTTATTTATTCTGAGGAAAACAACGTAACAATATGTTTACTATAAAACAAATATTACTGTTAGCCATTGTTATGATACTATTGTTAACCACAAATTTTAGTAGGCTGATCAAATTTTTTATATCCTTTAAGTTTTCATTTACTAACAGCATATGTCTTATCACTTAGAGAAATCTCTACTAGAAAACCGAAATACATAAGTTTAAGTAATTCACTTAGTACAAGCCTTAACCTTTGAAATAATTTATACGTTGATGACCCTACATTCTACTGCACTAAAAATCATTACAATTTCTGATTTAGCTTAGTTATTGACGTGCTGACGGTGGGTCGTCATACTCATGTATGCGTGAATTAAACCAAACCCGGGGTAACTAGACAAATGTCATCCTAGATGCAGGTGGTAAAGACCGCAATGATTGCGCTGCAGTGGAAATAAGAGGGTGCCAAGCCTCGAACCTCTAATCAGACTAGCCATTTACACAAAGTTAATTAACCCGTCAATCAGAATAATTTACTGTGAACCTTGTCTTTGATCACGAGTGAGCAAGCATTGAAGGAATTCAAATGTAAATTGGAAGTAATTGAAATTACTGGTAATAGACGTGAAAGATGCGAAAAAAACGTCTTTACATGACGTTCCAAGAAATAGTCAAATGAGTTTTATTATACACAAATGAATACTGATATATTGGAGGCTTGTGAATCAATGGTAAACGAGTAGGTTAACGTATTCTCGGAGCGCCGAAAAGTCTCCCAGTGCATAAATGGTCACCAATCCATGGATTGACCGAGCTAGGATTCCTTAACTTTGCAATGTGTTACTCTACTTGATTACGAGGCCGCACGAGCTTCAAAAGTTCATAAATTTGTTACAATAATAGATGAATGATGTGTCAGTTAGACTTGGTTTACACATAGATTGCCGCAGCTAATAGGCACAAATTTCATAATAGTAATATTTACAATCTGTTAGTTTACAATATATGTTCGGAACATAGGAATAGGTTGTATTACAACCAAATACATACCATTACACAAATTACAAGGTTGTAGTACATATTAACTTATGTTTTCATATTAAGTTTTAAATCATAGAACACTCAGATGCCATTTGTAAAGGAAACATTTTAATCAAAACATTACCTAGCATGTCTATTTGCTTCTCTACCGGTTTTACCTTTTTTCCACAACATGACATAAATACTTTTCTTGTCTGAGGATAGCATTTGTGCTGTCTTGTTTCGTTGGTGAGTGAGACCCAATTATGCATAAGCATTTCAATAGGTTGCCATAGTGTGGGTCATCATGCTGCAGCAGACAGTGCATCTGCACTATCATATCTCCTACACCTTGAGACTAGCCGCGGTGGGAAAAATCGAATAGGATTATAATATCATCATCATGGTTAACTCACCTTCTTTAGCACTAATATCAGTAAAACTAGATTAATAACATGTAGACTATTATTTAGAGTAAGTATATTAAAATCGGTAATCGGTAGTTATTTTTACTTTAAGTTATTCTATTTATGTTTAATTCAAGAACCATGACGCGATCGTAACAGTAAAGGTTTGGTTTATTTTTGTTATTATTTACCTTAAATATATTGGAGCTCGAAATAGTTAAAAAGCCTACTAGAAATAGACGTCCATAGATCTAATTTCCTGTCCCTATTTAATACACAATGAGTAAACTAAATTAATCAAACCCCTCATACAATGTTTACACTGACAACCATTTTCCAAGAAAATGTTCATTCTTGTTTCCTCTTTCCAAATTACGTTGGATTCAGACAATTACTTTTGTAGTCAATGAAAATGTGAATATCACAACTTGAACAGTATTTTTATTGGATTATAAATTATACATAATATTAGTAATAAGAAGCCCATATTTGTTGCAAACTGTGAAAGACCAAGTCAGCAATCCGAAATTCCGTAGGAAATAAATACGTAATTGTAACTGTTCATTCCTCTTGCCAAGGCAGCGATCACCTTGATGAAGTTTATAATACCTATGGCCCATAGATAGGCATACAATCACTAAGCTATTGGTCCATTGGCAAGAAGGATGAGCTTTACGGCGATTCACCGTGTTCTTAATCTAAACTAAAATCATTAAGCACTTACTGGAGTGTGTGGCTTCAATGTTCTTCTCGGCGTTCCAAGAGTTATCTCTTGGGTAGAATCTTCTCTGCTCTGCTTCTTCACACAAACATAAACTCCTAAAGTGCTGTACAACATCCAAGGTATTCGAATTACAACAACTCGCTTCAGCTAACGCGGAACGCGCCTACAAAACTCGCGAGTCCACGACCTAACACAATACGGTTTATCACTAAAGAGACCGCGGGTCGATGGACATTACAATTAGCTTACTATCCATTAATTTTCACAATAACAAATAAATCGTCGGCCGGTTTCAACACGCGTCTTTCAAGTCCTTTTTCACATTATCGTCTCACGCTGGCATACAGCGAGCCTACAAGTATGTTAGCCTAACAAAACCCACGGTGTAATCAATCTCACGCGGAAGCTATGCGAGTATCACAATCAAATTAAATTACCGCCCGCCATTACTCGACTTGTTCACGAGAGTTCTTTTACGATTAACCTCAAATGTGAAAACGTCAAACACGAACCAGAGACAATCAAAATGTTGCCAGTACAATGACGTTCGAAATCCAACAGTAACGATAAACAAACATTTTATAGGTTTCCCTTTTTAAGAGACTCTCTGTACTAATAAGATGTCAACTTCATTAGAAAAAATAATTAATCTAAAAAACTTGAAGAATACAGTATGAAGCAGTTTTAATAATTATTTCTTTCAAGTACACGCAGAATGAAGAGTAATTTAATTATTGCCCTTTCAGTAGTGCTTTAAAAGCAGACTATTAAGTAATAATCAAATGTTTTCCACTGTAAATTTGCCGATGTTGATAAATTCATGCAATCGGTGAGCAAAAGGAGGAGGTTCTCAATTCGACTGTACTTTTTTTATTTGTTACCTCATAACTTTCAACTGGGTGAACCGATTTTGACGATTCATTTTTTAGTTAAAACCTTGTACTTTCCATGTGGTCCCATTTGAATTGGGTCTAGTTCTTGAAGTCGGTTTTAAGCTGTAGATAAATTTAACTTACCACATTTACAGATTCTTCACTGTATCGATGGCGTTTAAGTCGTTCGCCACGCCACTTTCTACTGCGTGGTTTGAGTTAAAACCCAACGTGGGACACCACTTTGCGTGACAAAAAATATTGTTCTCACTCCCAGAGTCAGAACAATATTTTTTCTTTGTGTTCGTTTCATATGTATTTGTAAAGTCCCCTACGAAACAGGATTTATTCCTAATGCGGGAGTAGTCTTTAAAAAAAAATTAGAACTGTAATAAATGAGAATATTTTTATAACAATTAGGCCCAATTAAGTGTTAAAACCACAAATTATCAATATAGATTACTTTTTGTCAGCACACACAATACGATCTTTTTAAATCATTCAGAAGTATCTATATCAAAAATGTAAATTTAAGCAAATAGTAGCAACATCGAGAATAAATTTCAAAGCTCAGATTGGCTGATAATTTAATTAATGATTTTACCGACTTGTTCGAAACCAATAATTGTGTTATGCTCTGCGAAAATTTAAGCAACGGGTAGCGGTTGCTGGGTAATTAGAATTTGACGTGCTCTTTATATTTATATACATACACACCTTAATATTTGGAAAAGGAGATTTTGATAAATGTTTCCGACATGAAAACTATGAATAGTGTGGTTGTATATCTTTACATAGTATATAATGAACAGAGATATGACTTATCTAAGATACAAGTATCTGAAATACAGATACAAAATACGTATTTCCATCTTATATCTAAAATACTTTTTAAATATTCATTTTGTATCTTGCATTTAAATATATATTTTGTTTGTTATCTTAATATTTTTTTAATACCTTTTCTGTTAAAATACTTTTAGTAGTTTTAGTAATATGTTATTAGACATTTATAAAATAAATGCGTAAAACTGAACATCCTCCTCTCCTCTCTCGTCATTATTAGTCCAACATCACATTGATAGTTGGCGACTCTTTCTTTCTACAAACTAGATTTAAAGGGGCTCACATATATGACAAAGCTGCAGAGCTAATAGCTGATATGCATTCAAAGGTTCAATTAAAAAATTTTTGATAGTTAAAAAAAAATTTAAAACAGTTACTGATAATGTTTCAAATATGGTTAAGGCTTTTGGTGTATTTGGGAAGTCAGATTCAGAAACAAGTGAAAATGAACATGTTTTAAATGCGTATGAAGAAGATCTTGAACAAATATCAGTGGATGTAAGTAATGAAAATGATGATTCACTGCTAGTACTACAAGCTTTTCCAGATATTTTATCAGACTTAGAAAGTGATTGCCTTCTTCACGGACATGAAAGATGTGCCTACACACACTTTACATTTAATTGCTGGTACAGATTTCAAACAAGCAAGATTAATAATTCTTTATATAAGAAAATGCATGACGGGGCCGTAGCAAAATGTCAAGCTCTCTGGAATTTATGTTTTTTTTCTATGGAATAGGGTCGATGTTGATTGGAGGATGTCCGCCCGTTGATCAGCCACACTTCCATTCTCTGAAAACGTGCTACGTCGTTTCTTCAGCCTCCATGCATCCCCTACACAGAGGGCTGTCTGTTGCGCCTATGGTAAATAGGTGCTTGTTTAGGGGACAATGCCCACTCAGGACATGTGACCTTCCTGAGATCGTCCCTTTTACTACGAAACCTTATAACTTGTTTTCCTTTATGTGGACTAATGTGGAGCGACTGCAATCACACCTCCACTGGACGATATCGAAGTTATGTAGAAAGACCGTTCTTAGATTTTTCATAAGCCGGTTGCCAACGACATTCGAATGGCAACCAGGACCGACGGCTTCACGTGCTCACCAAGACATCGAGAGGTATCAATATGTTAAGACTGGTCACCCTACCTATTTGGTATATATCCTGGGTGACGAGGTAGTTTACAAACATAGGTACATGGAACCGACACAAAGCACATCCTGCCTTAGAACAACAATGTGTCTCCCATGTTGGGTTGGAAATCACAACACTCGAAAGCGAGCGCTTTAGCCACTACGTATCCGTGTAGCCAACTAACTAGTTTATTGAAGGTAAAGTTATAATGCATTATCTAACTTGACCTTCTATTTACTGCCGAAAGCCTTATGTTCAAAACTAGCGGTATTATCGTATTATGAGTAATTAGAACGGTTACTAGAACAATTAAATTAATATCAGATTCTCTTCAAAGGTACTTTATTCTAGAAAGTTCTATAATGGCTCATGAAACACGTTTGATCTTTTCTCGTGTTATATTTCTTTCTAGTTTATTAATTTTTGTTTTTTGACTAATTTAAAAGCAAAGAAATATTTTACTTATTTACTTTAATTAACTGCCTCACTATTTAAAAGGAATCACTTATACAACAACTTTAGAGATAAACTAAAAGCATGTTAAAACACTCTTGTTGAAGTATAACATAAATTAATTTATTTTCACTTACTCGTATTATAATTATCTAGACGTCGAAAAAAAGTATTTTGTATAAATTTATAAATTATTAGTCAAAAATATTTAAAAAACTTGAAATTAAAAAATATATATTTTGGGAACAAACAAGCAAATAATCACAAATTTCAACAAAAAGAAAAAACCGACTTCAAGAACTGAACTAAATTGAAATGGGACCACACGGGAAGCACTAGCTTTCAAATAAAAAAAGAATCGTTTCGAAAGTACAGTTTCAATTTAGTTTGTTTTTTTTTTGTTAAAATTTGTAATTATTTGAAGTCGGTTAAAAACAATTAAACAGAAAAAAACATATTTTTTTAAAATTTTTAAATTATACTCTTCTTCTCAACCGAAAACGTTCACTGCTGGACGTAGGCCTTCACCATTGATATAAATTTGAGGAGTCTATTGGCCTGGTAGTTAGAGAGCCTTGCTACTAAAACATACTTCGTTGATTTGTTTTCACCGAAAATGAGAAATGGCTCGACCGCGGCGGTACTATCCTCTCACAGAAGATAAACCTAAAATGACAGCATTCGTGCTATACTAACTTTTAAACTTTCGCGTTCCATGATGTAATAATTATTATTTTTACGGGAATTAACGCGATCACTTATTTCAAGGTATTACATACCTCTGTTTTTGCCTGACGTTTCGACCAGGTTGCACTGGCCGTGGTCACAGGCTGACTGGCTCAGCGGCGCACGCCCTCCGTCGTCGAATCGTGAAGTAGAAGGTTCTTCATCCACCCGCACATTTTCGATATTATTTATATTACACCTTGAAATAAGTGATCGCGTTAATTCCCGTAAAAATAATAATTATTACAGCATTCGTGCTGTCTTATTTCATTGGTGAGTGCGAGAATGGAGAACCAATGATGCAGTTGCATCTGAATAGGCCGCCATAGTGTCCATGATGCATTGTTGCATTTTCTGCATTCGCAATGAGTATGGTGGCCACTACTCTTGGATTCTTCTCATGCTTTCCATCAGGCAGAGTAAACACACTTTGACTGGCTCATAGATAAGAAAAAAAATTGAGTACTTATTAACAGTCAGTACAGGCTCCACCTAGCTTGAAATCACACAGATATTAGGTGAGTTTTCAAGGTTTATTTTATTAGAATAAATTAATTCAGCGTCATTTTACTTATAAATCAAAAGATGAATTCATGAACAACAGTACCGATTTTTAAGACACCTTCAGTACCGTGATATAGTAAACATCTATTTGCTACTTTATTTAATGTTATTTTCTAATAACATGCAGAAACAAAGCCCCAATATTTTTTCTTTGCCCGGCATTGAAAGGCGTACAAAAAGAAAACGCGCGCAATCGACTGCTGTCCTACACAAAGTACACGTTAACTGGAGGGAAATTTCTCAAAGAAAATGGTTTATATTTAAGTGCTTAGCCAATTCGAGCAGTTTATTGCCGAAATTTTCCTCTTTATGTTTTTCTTTCACCGTTCAAAGGTAGGCGGGTCAAAATAATATACCTGCTATACTTTCTATAATATATAAAAATACATATTTCTGATTACGCATATAGAATGTAGATAGTACTCGTATTATAATTTTCAAGGGGGTCTGTAGGTTGTATCAACGACCAGGTCGTAGCTAACTTTATATTTATGTCATTGCATATTTAACTAGGCATCTGACCAGCAGTGGACTGTTAAAGGCTGTGGATGATGTAAATAATTAACATGAAAATTTGTAAACACATTGTTAGAGAAATTGGTACAGAAAATACATAAGGTACTCGCTGAACCCGGTTATTTTCGTACCGCGGGTAACGCCACGGGACGAAGCTAATCCAAAAAAAGTAGTTTAAGTTACTTCTTATACATATCAACAGGTATCTGCCAGTGAAAGTCCCGCTTAAATGATTCAGCCTTTCCAGAGATTACCCGGAACAAACAGACAGACAGACAAAAATTGTAAAATATGTTATTTTGGTACATGTATCGTGTATACATACATACACATTTATTAAACGGTTATTTTAATATTATAAACAGACACATTATACAAATAAATAAAATTGGAGTGCCTGTTTGTCTGTCACTTACCACCGCGTGACCGATTTACTCATATTTGTTCCATCTTTAATTTTCCATTTTTCGCGGTACAGCAACAACCGCGGGGCAAAAAAAGTAGCCTAAGTTACTCTTAATAGGTCAGTGTCAAAACACTACTTAAGTTATTGGTACCAATCCTATAATTTTTGCTATTTTTAGTTTTTAGTAAAGCTCCAACCAGCATTTACAAACCTCATGGTACATAATAATATTTCGAAATCTTTATATTGTTAACCGACTTCTAAAAAGGAGTAGGTTCTCAATTTGACTGTATTTTTTTATGTTTGTTACCTCAGAGCTTTCGACTGGGTGGGTGTACCGATTTTGATGATTCTTTTTTTATTTGAAACCTGGTGCTTTCCGCGTGGTCTCATTTCAATTTGGACTAGTTCTTAAAGTCGGTATTTTTTTCATGAAATTTTTGTTTTTTCACTTCAAACTTCTATAGGTAAGTTCAGATGGGGAGTAATTTCATGAAGTCGTCATCGACATGGTCACGTGACGTGTCAACGCTGACACTATATCTGTACAATAGGTAAAGCGTGGTATAACTTATTGCGCTGAGCCATCTGTAAATGTAGCTTTAGTATCTATACTTATAATAAAAATACGTATACAATAGTCTCCCAATAAACTACCGTTTGCACTTTTACGTTTCCTCTCCCTTCTAAATATATAAGTCTTACCACACCGTGACTATTCCTTATTTTTAATGATTTATGACTTTACGGTGATATTATTAATGTGACTAATGCAGGCTACAGAACCCTCTTAAAGTAGAGGTTACTTGTCAACGAAACTGCCCAAATGCCTCTACACCTTTTATATTTTCGGGATCCACTATACAAAAGGTTCACTTATTTTCATATACAACCCATTGTGTTTAGTTTCTAGGGGATGTACGTGGGATGTTGTTTCATAAGCTATGTATAACTTTAATTGAAATATACACGCATGGTATATACAAGTTTACACTCCAGAGCAAAATTCTTGCAAAGTTGAGAACATGGGAAGGTATGGGGAACATAAAAAATATAGCTGTAAGCATGAATTATGGACGTAAAACTTGTGTATGTCATGGTTACATACCAGTATAGAAGAATGGGTGTTACGCCCCTTCAATAGAAATAAATGATACTCCGACGAGTTAAGGTGATCAAGCTGAACAGGCCATAGCCCAACGGTTGATGTTGGTAAGTTGTATACAGATGTGTCAAATCTAAAGCTAGCCAGAACCATGGAATAGAACTATCTCACCCGAATCACAAGTTCGAAAACATATAGTTCAAACCAGTTCATAGTAGGACAAAATCTCCATGCTAAGGAGATATTTCCAGCATGTCCAGCAGTCGACTGTTTATAGCTCTCTTCTTAGTCGTTTACTCTTAACAGAGCAGTCGTGGTCGACAATGCTGCACTTTCGTCGGGCAATGAGGCTCCCGCGATGTGTCTCCACCTATCACGGTCCATTGCGTCTCGGGAACTCTGGACAATGGAGGTTTGTGTTGCAGCTCTGATGAGGTCCGTCCAACGGGTAGGTGAGCGTTCGCGTGACCGTTTGCCCTCCACTTGTCCCTGGACAACGAGTCGCTCCATGGAGTGTTCGTTGCGAACAACGTGACCGAAGTATTTGAGGTTAAAGCTTTCAAATTCAAATTCATTTATTCAATTAAGACACTAAGTGACATTTATGAACGTTAAATTGAAACTACAGTTATAATCATAGATCGGCACAAACAGATGCCACAGATGTACTGTGTTGTCAAGATTAATTAGGTGAAAACACCAAAATTCACTGCCTGCATGTGTCGATCCTTAACTTCCAGTTTCCAAAATGCGTAGAGCCTTATAACTCGGCCGAGCTATCTTGGCACGCGTGAACATAGGCTCTACGAACTTTAGCGCATGTACACTCGAAGTAACCAATAAGCACGAAGTTACTAAAAAGGGATTTCCAATACGCGTGCCTGGGGGTGTTGTTTAATCGATATTTATACAAATCGATTGAAATTAAGTCATAAAAATATATTTATTTTCAATTTTATAAGGAGGTTTTAAATTTTCTCAAACAGTCGTTACTCAAGTAGACGTTAACAGATAACTGATATTTAAGTAAATCATATCTATCAACTGAGAAAATAAAATTTTAGTAGTTTTTTTATTATTAAAGTCGAAACCTCGTTTATTGACTACAAAATTCACTAATATTTGTAAATCTATTTCATTTAATATCATATATAAACAAAAATCAATAACTTCTAAATAAAACTAATCGATTACGATTTTCGATTGAATAAAGGGTCGATTGTGTTTACTGATGGTCAATCTCTAGCCTAACCACCGCCCCCGTACGTCGCCTCATGCCACCATCTTGTAGCAAAAAAAAGTTGTTGCGCAACCTTCTGCGCGAAGTTCACGCATGACAAGATAGCTCGGCCGAGTTATACGAGAAGGATACTGGCAAAGAAACTCATGGCCACTCTTTTCAAAGTCAGATGTTGTTGATGATGATGATGAAAACATGAGGCTACTAGTTGTTTGGGGGGAGTTATTAGCCTATTAAAAGTCGATAGCCAGCAAAAATTTTTCATTTATTGAAGTTGTTTCTTTTTGTGATTGTAATAGTATAGTATCTTAAAACTAAATAATTTATAGCTAAAATAATTTGACGTCACCGACTGGCAGCACCTGAATCTTATTATTAAACTTTTTAGCCTTTTAATACTTACTAGTCTTTGTTGAAATACCGAAAATATGTTACTGCAGCAAAATCACAGTACATTGTGAAAACGCAACTATCGTGTAGAATTGAACAGGTACAGAGACGGCAATAGTCTTTAATGAGTTTCTGATTTCAATCACGATTTCCAACAAATTTCATTTTGAAATTCCAATATCGCCTTGTGTTTTAGTTATGACACCTTCGCAATACCAATGCGGCTCAATAGTTCAATTCAAAAGTATAACACGAGCAAGATATAGAGAATTTCAATATAAGGGGCAATAAATTTCCTTGTCAAACAGTCATGTTCTCTGATCTTGTGTGAACAATGGTATAGATATTCAGGATAGAAACTATAATGCCGCAATTTAACGCTATCAATTTGTCACGCAGTCAATCGTAATTTTTATTCAAAAAATTATGATTTTAAAAGTAATTCAAAATTAATTATTAAAAAAAAGGAAATGAAAAAGGTCAACACATAATATTAGAAATTAAAATTTTATTAGTATTAGAAATAAAACAATCTTCATACCTAGTAGTTTACGTCTCGGAAACCTTATAGTATCGTCATGGTTTCGTCATGTCATGATTTTTCTTTTTCGCGGTACATATCTTTCCTACACGTAATTTTTTTTGATATGTTATGAGGTAACACTACCTCATAACTTTCGACTGGGTGAACCGATTGTGATGATTCTTTTTTACTTGAAAGCTGGTGCTTCCCGTGTTGTCCCATGTCCCATTTGATTCAGTTCTTGAAGTCAGTTTTTTTTGTTAAAAATTGTGATTATACGTAGAGCGATTGTTATCAGACTTTTACAACCTAAGTTCTATTCGATATTGAATTTTTGTAGAGAGACTGTTCTCGGACTTTTTAGGGCTCTAACTACCTGTAACTTTTACCGAACATGTTGTCAATATTACCTACTAAGGTACCACTTAGACAGGAGCCCCTTAATGATTATGACGTATGTCGTACCAAGATTTACCTGGATAACCGCCATTTTAACATCCCAAGGAAAATGTATTTTAAAACTTCGAGACGTCTTATTAAGTACACATTATACTTGATTACACTATTAATGTTACGTTAAACTTTTTAGTTATCAAGAAGAAAAATGAAAGTTTGCGGAGCAAAATTAATATTTGAGGAGTTTTTTTTTTCTCAACAGACTTACCCTTCACGAAGCTGTACACTAATTTTGCTTCGCTTTAAATTACAATAAACTTATGGATATTAGGAAACACATTACACCATGATATATACCTACCTGATTTTTTTGGACTAATAACTAATTACAGACACGTGATGTAGCAAGGTGGGCTTTCGCCTAAACTAACAATTATATCAAGGAGGGTAACATATTCATTTGTTAATGTAAACATGCCTGATACATTACCAAAGAGAAATAAGCCTGCTTAGATTTCCGTCTGTTGGTAGATACCAAAAAAGATAAGACGCTGTTTTAATGTTTTAAATCTGTTGACATCTTTTTTAAATTTTGAGTGTAACATAAAATGAAGAAATAATTTAATCTTTTGACACCGATATTGTATCAATAACGGTACTACTACCGTTAATTTTATTGGCTCTACAGCCACGCTAATTTCAGCACAAATGGACCGGCTCGACCGTTCTACACTCTCACGGAATACCAACCTAAGATGAAAGCATTCATGCTGTCGTGTTTCTTTGGTGAGTGCAAGACCGGAAGCCAATGAGGCCGCCATAGTGTAGGTCACTATGCTGCATTGTCGCATTGTCTGTATTCGCAATAAGTATGGTGACCACCACTATTAGATTCTGCTCATGCTTTCCATCAGTAACAGTAAATCTCACACTGTCAAAACCACCTACGCTAGTTATGCCACAAATTTATTTTTATAAAAACTATGAACAGCAACTGAACTGGATATAATTATATCCTACTAATACTATAAACGCGAAAGTTTATAAGTATGGATGGATGGATCGATGGACTTTTGTTACTCTTTCACGCAAAAACTACTGAACGGATTTGGATGAAACTTTACAGTAATATAGCTTATGCATCAGATTAAACCGTAGGCTACTATTTGCTGCGATAACCGACATACACGCGGGCGGAGCCGCGGGCAACAACTAGTCACTATAATATGCCAAAGTTCACTTACACGTTTTAGCAGCATAAAACTTTTCCCAGTCTATACACCGTTGCGACTATTACAAACTGTATACTATAACACTGCTATTTTCAAGATACCTTCTACATTTGACCCAAGTTATTCCCGAGCACGTAATTTGGTTACTAATACCTAATAAGTTTCTGAGGAAACATTTAAGTAGATCGACAAAGAGCCTACATTATTGTCTTGCCAGGAGTCCTATTAAAATTGAGTTTAAGTTTCTGATTAAATGTACTCGTAAGACCATTTTGTAAGTAGACTACGCTTCTTATAAAATAGATATACGTTAATAACTCATTCGAAAAAGATTTTAACTCTTTACCATTTTCGGTCCTAAGCTTATGTCATTTTTAATAAACAGATATTTTATTCCGAATACAGGGATAGTACCTACTAATTTCAGGGATTCAAATCATCAATTATTACCGACAGCTTTTTTCAAAGAGTTTACTGTAGTGTGTGTAATAATATATGTTTTATAGTGTAAATATAATTTTTAGTTAGTATTTATACGTGGTTCTGTATTATCTAATAATAACAATAGATTTCTTTATCACCAGATTAATGAAAAAAGGTGTAGGGTAGTGTCTGGTGTAAAACTAGATAAGACCGTAAGTACTATTAGTTATTCTGTGGTAAGACGAAAAAATACAGATTATCATACACCGTTATCCTTCCTACTATACTATCACATCACACTAATATATGAAGGCGAAAGTTTGTGAGTGTTTATGTTTGTTACTTTTTCACGCAAAAACTACTGAACGGATTTGGATGAAACTTTACATAGTACTTTAACTTTACATACTAATATAGCTTATACATCAGAATAACAGCTACTAATTGCCGTGATAACCGATATACACGCGGGCGGAGCCGCGGGCAACAGCTAGTAGTAATATATAGTGTGGATTATTAAATAAATACATATGAATTAAATATACCTACAGTTAATTACATACTTAAATGTAGTAGTGTAATAGTGTGAATATATACCCACCAAAAACATAAATGTAAAAAAGGAGAGCCCAGTTCCATACAAAAATTATGCTTGGCTGTGGGCTTTGTCGCAAAAAGAATGGAGATCTAAATGAGTGCCAAGTTCTATGCACAATATGAGATTAGGAGATACAAATGTGAGATCTTAAAGTAGGTTAGATTTGACTAAAGGAGGCCCAAATAGTCTAGTCAACAAGTTCCATACTTGTTGACTAGACTAAAAGATGCAGCAGCATCACTAGGCCGCCATGGTGTGGGTCGCCATACTGCATTGTCTGCATTCGCAGTGAGTATGGCGACCAAAACTCTTGGATTCTGCTTATGCTTTCCATCAGGCAGAGTAGAGTCATTTTGGCGGGCCATACATAAAAAAAAAAAAAATGTAGGAAGTCCACAGGTCAGGTGGAGTGATAATTCGGCTGGAACTGGATGTGCGAAGTCAAGGATCGACCCAATCTGCGTGCAATTGCAGATGCCTATGTCCAGCAGTGGACTGCAATAGGCTGATGATGATTTCTTCATACCTCATAGAAAATTGTTGATTACCAATTGCTTTTCATTAAGTGGCTTTGTGTGAGATTAACAAAGCCTGGCTTTGTGTGAGATTAACAAAGCCTTAGCCCCCTTCAACTGATGCTGGGACGCGCCTTAAAATATGACTGATCTTAGTGTAATTCTTTACTTGGTCTTTGCGATGGATGCCACATCAAAGTGTCACCACTGCATGCGTTCGCCAAGACCAGTACTTGTTCTTAAACGCCGCATTAGATATTTTACATAAAATAATCTAGAATTTGTCATGAATCCAATTAATCAAACATGTTAACTCCACGCGACGGCAAAATTGTGTAATAAAGTAAATAAAATTGTAAAACGGCTTTGAAAGTTACTTTCAAACTTAATAAACGTAAGAGTTATATGTTCCGTATAAATCAAATTGATACTCTCTCGTGTAAAAAGTTTTGAGTCTCTAGGGAGTAAGGAAGGTTTTTTTTTTCTTTTTTTTTAAAGACAACTCCCGCACTAGGAATAAATCCTGTGTTCCGGGGGACTTTACAAACATACATGAAACGGACACAAAGAACATCCAGACTCAGAACAACAATTTGTGGATCACACAAAGTGTTGTCCTACGTGGGATTTGAACCCACGACACTTGGCGAAGTAGGAAACGGCGTGGTGACCGTTAAACCACTAGGCCAAATGTGCAGTTCATTTATTTAATCATGACAAAATGAATTCCAATTAAGATTAGTCTTTACTTGAAAATGGAGAAGATCACAATGCTTTTATTGTTACAGTGAGTACGAACGAAAAGGAAAAAGTTGAATTCGAAGGCTTAATCTCTGAAGCCTATAAAAATAAATTGTTACAACTCTTTTCATGTCTGTCTACATTGATAAGATTGTTATGCAATTTCTTTTTTAACCTGGTTTCTAAACACTTAGTTATAAATGTGTATATATATGTTTCTTACCTGTAGGTACACACACCTTAATGTGTATTCCGTGAAGCGGATTGCTATGCGACTAGTAATGTAATTTATTTTGACGGGAGACACTGATGCGTTCAAATTGGAATAGTTGTCGGAATCGCTATTATGTGTTATATCAAAATAAAAAAACGTGTGGTACTTGCGGACTGCCGCGGTGAAGCTATTGCATAGCATTTGTTATCAACTTATGCAATTATAATAATTTATTTATTTTTTATTTATGCAGTATTTTTTTTATTTTAACATGTATACTTACGCACATGCGGTGAGTGTGGCATTTTATAGATATGATAGATACCTATACACCTATATACTTTCCCACAAACAGCTGCTTACGTATTCGTCCGATTTCGAAGCAGCTCGTCTCGATCCGTGCGAGTTTCGGGTGTTAGGTTTTATTTTCTTTACGGAATTTCTTGATTCGGTCACCGCGCGATAAAAGCTATGCAATAGTTTAAAATTATAGTCAAAGTAAGTGAAAATATTTATTCCACACATACAACTAATAAACTATGAGCAATGAAACAACGCTTTCAAACCTAAGCGACCAAAGCGACTGCGACGCGGGAGCGTCCGCCGCGCGGCGGACGCTGCCCATGCTTTCTTATGGCGCCGTGCACACCTATGCGACCACAAAGCGGGATTGCAGCGTCCGTGAAGCGGGACGCAGTCGGACACACGCGTCTAGTGGTCAGACGTGTGTACGTGCAGGAAAGTTACCTTTGAGTATTATTTCGTTTACGTTCCACGATGACTACAACAGATGATAATATTATAGAGATATTCATTGAAAAAGTGAGAGGATATCCCATCATATATAATTTAAAGAATAAAGATTAAATTATAAGAATTTACGCAAAAAGACAAAATATGGGATTCGATCAGTCCGGAATTTCAAATGGATGGTAAGTAAATAAGTATATATATAGTTATTTAAGTGACTGTTGCATAATGAGAGGCAATTAAAACATGAGTGTGTATATACACGATACATATACCAAAACTAGCTGAGTCCCGCGGTGTTACCTGAGGTTATTGTCGTACCGCGGGTGACGCCGCGGGGCGAAGCTAGTCTAAAAAAGTGCCCAAGTTACTCCTTACATCATAAGCTACCTATCAGTGAAAGTCCCATCAAAATCGGTCTAGCTGTTCCAGAGCTTAGTCGGAACATACAGACAGTAAAAAAATAGGTATATGTACTGTGTATACATAATAAAATGCATTTAGTAAAAAGCGGTTATTTTTATATTACAAACAGACACTCCAATTTTATTTATTGGTATGGTATATGTACCGTGTAGACTTCATATGCATTTATTTGTATGGATTATATTTTTTACAATTTTAGTCTGTCCGTCCGTTTGTTCCGGATGGACCGATTTTAACGGGACTTTCACTGATAGGTAGCTGATGATATAAGGAGTAACTTAGGCTACTTTTTTAAAACTAGCTTTGCCCCGCGGCGTTAACCGCGGTACAACAACAACCGCGGGATCCAGCTAGTACCAGATAAAGACGCGCAGCTTTTGTGACTGTTCACTAGCAAATGAAGTTAGCGGTTCGCGTCGCAGTCGCGCAGGCAGTGTTTCCACTTTTATGATTTTCTTTCCGCACGCCTCAATTGAGATTTCCCCTTCTCAGGACTTTTTTCCCCTCAAAAATTATTCTGCTTCAGTTCTATTTTATGTCACTGCCTTTTAAGGGATCCGTGCCAAAGGCAAAAACGGAACACTTAGGTATAGATTCGTCATGTCTGTCTGTCTGTCCGTCCGTCTGTCACAGCCACTTTTTGCGAAACTATAAGAACTATAATGTTGAAACTTGGTAAGTAGATGTTTTCTGTGAACCGCATTAAGATTTTCACACAATAATAAAAAAAAAACAATAAATTTTGGGGGTTCCCATACATAGAACTGAAACTCAAAAATTTTTTTTTCATCAAAACCATGCCTGTGGGGTATCTATGGATAGATCTTCAAAAATGATATTGAGGTTTCTAATATCATTTTTTTCTAAACTGAATAGTTTGCGCAAGAGACACTTCCAAAATGGTAAAATGTGTGTAACCCCCCCCCCCTCTGTAACTTCTAAAATAAGAGAATGATAAAACTAAAAAAAATATATGAAGTACATTACCATGTAAACTTCCACCGGAAATTGGTTTGAACGAAATCTAGTAAGTAGTTTTTTTTTAATACGACATAAATCGTAAACTGCAATTTACCTTTCATTCAATCAACACAAATATATTATGTTACTTGCTGCTGCCAAGTGCGAGTCGGAACTATGAAACAAGTTTCAAAAGCCTGTGACTACGGCTTTTGAAACTTGTTTCATAGTTTTTTAGCGTCGTTTTTTGTCGTAGTTGGGTTTTAGTTTTTACTTTTTTTGAGACGAGAAAATGCTAATAATATTTAAATATTTTTGAAATATACAAGTAACGCCCTTTCGAATGATATCAAACACGGCATATTTATCTCAAATTTAGTTTTTAATACAGTAGGTACTTTATGTCGGCTAGAGGGCGCCACATTAGATTCAGTGACACGTCATATAGCCTATAACAAGCGGACGATCAAGACGCTTCTAATGTTACCTCATTTGTCTTATTCTGACTAGTAGTTTAGAAAGAACGTGGGAACATACAATCATACCATAGAAATATCACACTTATCGAAAAAATACGGACAAAGTCACGAGCAAATGCTAATAATATATGTATTTTTTATATCTACAAGTAACGCCCTTTCCAATGATACCAAACACGGCATATTTATCTCAAAATTATTTTTGAATACAGTATTTTATGGCGGCAAGAGGGCGCCACATTAGATTCGGAGACACGTTATATAGCCTATAACCAGTGGACTATCAAGACACTTCTAACGATACCTTATTTGTCCAGTTCTAATAAGTAGTTAAGGAGCTACGAGGGAACAGATGAACATACATACATACATACTTACATACATACATAGCCTGTCAAAATTATAACCCTCCTTTGGCTTTGCCGTAGTCGTGTAAAAAATATTAAAACAGATAAAAGCAATAGGCTTGATAATGAAACAGTTGGATCAAATCTGGCTTGAAAAGAACAGGAACAACCTTTGTTGTACAACTGATGAAAAATCAGTTCGAAATACCCCACATCAAGTTTGTACAGGGCAATGCAACTGCAAGCAAATCCAAAAAAAATAGACTAAGCATGAATAAAGTAGTAAAGTATAATTCCAACATTCGTATTCTTATAGCCTAACCAGAAATATATAAAACCTGCACTGGTGGTGGGCTGCCAATTTCGCTACTGTTTCTTTCGGTAACATTAGTATAGTCTATACAAAAATTAGTTAAGAAATTTTCCGCAATATTTTAGGCTAGGCTTTATCCATGATTTCCCTCGATTTCCCCTCTTCATCTCTTTCCCCTTTTTCTTCCCCTCTGAACCCTAATTTCCCCTCAAAAGGGAAATTTCCCCTCATTGTGGTAACACTGCGCGCAGGTGTGCACGATAAGTTTCGCGTCGTGGACGCTCCCGCTTCGCGTCCCGCGTCCCGCGTCGCTGACGCTTAGGTTTGAACGATTCTTTATATGCCTAATGTATATTTTATTTTCCTTTTTAATTAGGAAATAACTATCTGTGATCTTTGGAACTTCTTTTATACAAATCTATATATATAAAATGAATCGCCGAAATATATGTAGATACGCGCATAACTTCCGATCGGTTGCACCAAATTAAATAATTCTTTTTTATGTGTTCTTCATTGTTGGGACAAGGTTTGTGTACAAGAAAAATTAAAAAATAACGGGAAAAACTTTTTTTTTTGTCCATGACTGTACACTGCCTATAGGAAGCTAAGACAGATATGTAAATATGGCGATACGAAGTTCGCCGGGTCAGCTAGTGCTGTTGTATTTTAACGTAGTATTCCAGTAATGGTCAGTGCTGGATAAGAAAGAGATCAATTGATTTGTGCACTTCAGATTAGCTAAGCCGTATCACAAACACTGGCTGACAATACAATAAAAAAAGTTGTAGAAAACAAGGGTCACTTTTGTGACAGGACAAAACAAATCTAGACTTTGATACGTAAGCTCGTATTTCGTTTAATTTTTTAGTTGTTTTACAAGAATAAAAACATTTTTTTTTATAATTATATCTCTGTTGGTGTGTAGACAAGAGGTTAAGATAAGTGCATCGATGTCAGTTTAAAATTCTATTTCTATTGGCTCAATTGGCATACAATACAAAGTTGTTGTTAGTACCAACGTCGGTCAGAAAAGCCTTTTCAAATATTAAATAACTATGTGTTATTTTTGTTAAATTATATTAATTGTTCTCATTTACATGAGAACAATTAATATAATTTAAGTAGTTAGTGACAATATTGTCTTAATCTACTGACTGACTGACTGACATACCCAGAGATCAACGCACAGCCCAAACCGCTGAAGCTAGAAATTTTGCATTAGGTTCTTTATACAGGGTGTCCCAAAATTCAACGATAAGCGGGCGCCTAAAGGTAGACCTGCTAATGAGTACATAAGGAAAAATAATAAAAAAATATACCTAGTTTTTTTTTTGAGTTACAAGAAAAATTTAGAATTTCTTTGAAAATGTATACCTTTCATGATATTGCTACTATTCACCACAACTCTTAAAAACACCAAATTGCCCGCAGTTTCTACACAATAAACGTTCAAAATACTTTTTTTCCCTACAATTTTGAAATATTTTTACTCTTAGTGTACTTTGACTCATGGTCTTGTAAAAAAAAGTAGGGACATCACTACGTAATAAATAAATAAAAAAAAATGAAGGGTGTAAATTTTCAAAGAAATTCTAAATTTTTCTTGTAACTAAAAAAAAAACTAGATATATTTTTTTTTCCTTATGTACTCATGAGCAGGTCTACCTTTTGGCGCCCGCTTATCGTTGAATTTTGGGACACATGGTATAACGTAAGTGAGCACTAAGAAAGGAATTTTTGAAATTCCACCCCTAAGGGGATAAATCAGGAGATGAAAGTCTGCGTGAGCGAAGCCGCGTGTAAAAGCTAGTGAGAATATAAAGGTCTTAATACCGAAAAAAATAGCAAGAAGAACCTACGTACCTTCAAGTTAAAGATACCTAAAATTAGTATCATGTTATGTGTTACCGTTTAATAAGGGGTTTTCCTCTAATCCAATTTAATCAATTTTGACATTGCATCATAATATTAATTAAATAAATTCGGAAGGTGTGTACCCTTTAACTCAGCTTGACGAATTTAAACGGGTATCTATACTCGTAGATGGGTATTTAAACAGCAATTAATTACTGTCGACAGCCCAGTATTAAATTAATTAAATATTTTAAGGGCACAGAACAAAGTTTGTGGGTTATGGGCAAAATTCCACGATTTTTATACTTCAGTAAGCATCATACGTGAATTATTTAGAAGAAAAAATGTACTAATTTTCCTCATAAATGTGGATGGCTTTTTGGAAAAAAGAATGTTTAATAATTATTAAAAGGAACACTCTTTATGTTATTCCCCCTCTATATATTATTAAGGCAAACGCCTTTCTAAAATACACACATCAAAAGTGTCTAGGGATCAAGCATTTTTATGTGGATTTCTTGAGATTGAGATGTGGCTTTGGCCCTGGCCTGCTCAGTCGCCAGACTTGAACCCGATTGAGCATGCATGGGATATGCTACAGAGAAGAGCTCTGCCGAATATGGAGGGTATCCAGTCTCAAGAAGACCTTTTTTTGTTGTTGCAACGAACATGGGCGGCCATTCCACAGCGTGATTTGGATGAACTCATTTTGAGTATGCCAAACCGATGTTCTTGTGTTAGTGTTCGCGGTAGAAACACGGATTATTAATTGTATAAGTTACCTAATAAAATTTTAAAGAAAACTGTTATTTCAGTCTTTTTTTTCGAACTTTAATGTTAGTGGTTCAAATGTCAAAAATCCTTTTATTAGGAAAATGGCAAATTTCTTTATTAATGCAAAGGTGACTTGGTTTATCGTTACTGTGACAAACGAAAACACTTTATTTGATGAATCCTTAAAGAAAATTTTAATTAATATCAATCAGGAGAAAAGTTATTGCAAAAATATGTGTTGATCCCTAGACACATATGTTGATCCCTAGACATTTTTGATGTGTGTATTTAAACACATCCGAGTTGTGAATCGCTTAAAAATCCAAAACAACTTGCAGCCTTGCTATCAGTGTAAATGTATTGTTAAGGGATTTGTATTGTTGGACGTAAAGAAAATAAAAATACTTTTATACCCGATATATTTATTTTATTTCATCCATAACGTCGACAGTGGTAATTAACAACAAACTAATTATATAATGGGTATCCAAACATTCAGTTTTCGAATATTTCATCGCCTATAAATATTATTATAATATCCATTACAATAGTCATTATACGTATGTATGTAGAGCGAGTATAAATACACAATCCACTAATTTACTTATAACTTCATCTATGAAAATTGACTCGAATGACGATGTAACCCAGCCTAAATAATCATACTAGATACATACATAGATATCGTTAGAGTTGCCTTTCCCCTTAGATAAATCGAAAATCACATTGAAATGTATACATAGAAATTTATAGTCAGATTTAAAAAAATAATTACATTAAAATACATTAAAGTCTTGTGCCTCTTTTAGTATTTGAATTTCTTTCTTACATCTCCTGGATAGGTCTTGAAAAAAGCTACTTATCCGAACTAAATACTCCTGGTTCAGTAAACAATTATAGTAATGGTCTATTACCATAGGATTAAGCTGTAGAATCTCTAAGTTTCAAGTAACAAGAAAAAAACCATGGCTGAACAATTAATAATGTTTGATGTGATCTAAGATTTACAATAAAACCATCAAAGTTAGATGTCTTTTTACCCGACTGCGAAAGAAAGAGGGTTATGTTTTTCGAGTGTATGTATGTAAGTATGTATGTTTGTATATTTCTTTGGCACGCCCTAGAGCCTAAACGGCTGGTCGTATTTTTATGTGAGTGGTGTCAGTAGAATCGTCTTAGGCGTGAGAGTGACACTGGGTACATAATAATTTTAAAAAAAGGGGAATTTAATAAAGATGGCAGATATTAACGCAGTCGGGTTTATTTTCTTTTAAATAATTGCAAGTGAAAACGAACTGAAAAACAACATTATGCACCCTCATCGTCCACAGTACAGAACGCAATAATGCTTTAATATTTATAGACGAATGTTTGATTTCAGTTGAATCCTTTCACGGGTACTAGATAGTGATCTGTGTTATGAACAATAAGATATATGAATATCTAACGTAATAATTTGTTTGAGTTGAATTTAACATTAACGCGGTGGTTTTCTCTATTCCCGAGGCTAATAGAAATGTGTTTTTAATACAAATATTTTATTAGGATCAGATTGAAGGGTTAGGACTCTTTATGTTGGGTAGTGTATATTGAAATAATTTACGTAATACTAAACCAAGTCTACATATTTGGAGATAATTTGTACATCTATGTAATTATCATTTATCTGAACGCGGCACATACAAGACAAAGAAACTTCAAGTTACAACGAACATTAATCTACATTTAAGTTACAAAGAGTATATCTATGGACAGACAATTCTTATGCCATTGACTTCATTATGTAAAATTATTTACAACAATCAAACAACAGTATAATTCTTAAAATTAAGTTTCGAATAAATAAGATGTTTTTTTATAGTTTTCGTATGCCCGAAGATAATTGTTTTGATATCACAGTAACGCTACAAGTTCTGCAACTTAACGATAAATAGATTGTATATAAAATATAAAGTGAATAACAGTGTTTTAAAAATAAGTAGATCCTCCAGTACTAATTATAACTAAATGTACGCTTAAACCACGTTCCTGAGTAGTTCGTCCGATGATAGCATGCCGTCCTGTGGAGTAATACATCATGTTAATAAGACAGATTTCAAATGAAAAATAATCTATAGAAATACTCTTGTGTCTTATAGTACTACTTGTGACAAGAAAATAAAACGTCATCATCTTTTAATCTCTTTCGTACGTGATCATTAAACAGACGACAATTTAAAAACTACAGGGTTGAAGTGATTAAAACGACTGTAGGAATTCGCTGGTATGAAAAAAACGTGGAACGTGAACGTTTAAAACAATACGAGCAATATCGTTCGGAAAACTCCCGAACTCCAGAATGTTACTAAATTGTTAAAGTCTATAAAGTATAAAAAAGTTCTCATGTCGTAATGGAAAGGTTTCGTTTTCAATTACAATCCTAATTAAAATATTTTTTCAAAGTATATACGATTTCAACATTGAAAGTTTAACAAAAATTTTAGCACTCTTTCGAAACAAATATTAATCTTAACTTTACCGAATATTTTTCACGAACATTTTTGTAAACTTTTGTTTGAACAGGTTTTTACTTACTTTAACTCTAGATAAAGTTTGTCCAGTACTTAATTAAGAATTTAAATGTTCAATTCGATGCCTACTATGCCCACTAATGATTAGTTAGTTTTAATCGTTTTGTTTTCCATCATTAAACAGTACAACTAAATCATTACTACACATACGTAATATACACTACACATATACATATACGCTACCTTTTTTTTCGAAAGACATCTATGAGGATCGTTCACCCGGTGGAAGATCCTCATAGATGTCTTGCATGGAGATGGATGTCCTTCACTCCTTGGGAAGGAGCGAAGGGGTCTGTCTACGACTAAAAACCACCCCGGTGTTCCCTTTGCTTGCCCATAGCTGGGGAAGCGAGTATCGCAAACGCATTTTTCCGCCAACCTATGCTACCTAGAACTAATGCTGTATGTATCTTTTCGAAGCATAACAGGTCAACAAAAATATTCTAAACTAGACTCTCATGTTATTCTTCTTCTCATGATTGCAATAAACGATGCCCATTTTTTTAACTTTACTTATTCGTAACTTTAAGTAATACAAATTTCACTGTTAAAATGTTGCCTACTAACATGTACTACTTATATATATATAATAAATCAACACAAATATTATTTATTTTAAGTGGAAAACTGAGGAATATCTGCTAACGTAATACATGTTGAAAACTACAAGTACTTGTATGATTGTGAAGTGTGATTCAAACATGAAACTCTAAGCCCTTATACACATTTACTTCTAATTATCTTGTCTCCTTATGCATAACCATATGTAGCCATTAACATTAATTTGTATGCGATGCTAAAAGCCTCTTACTTTTAGCATTGAGACTAAAGTGCCTACCACACGCGCAAGTATCACCACAGTTATAACTGCGCAGATAAAACTGTAGTGATACAGTTGTTTGGCGCGTGGTACAGGTTTTACCAACCACACGCAGGGTGTTCCGTGTACAAGCCGGCCTGCGCAGGCAAAACTGTGGTGATACTGGCGCGTGTGGTAGGACTTGCTTCGTGGGTAGGACCATAATAAGGGACATTTTGAGTAGTTCAAAATAATACCCCTATTCAGAGAGGTTTGTATTAGGTTAGTTTCAAATTCTACTCTTTGTCGTGCTGTTATCTTCCTCCCTTAGTCGGCTTTTAAACTTCACCTACGCGATGAATAAGATAAATAAATAAATATTTCGGACATCTAACACACAACGCCATCTAGTCCCAAGCTAAGCAGAGCTTGTGTTATGGATACTAGACAACTGATATAAATACATATATACTTTTTTTTTGTAAATACATTCATATTACACATAGAAAAGACCCAAACTGCGAAACAAATATTTGCAGATTTGGTCCGACCCGGGAATCGAACCCGAGACCTCAAGCACAGCAGTCGCTTACGCTACTACTGCGCCACCGAGGCAGTCAAAAGATGGTGGCATACTGTAATGTTAATCCGTCTCCACACGGACATATTGTGTTATTTAATAAATCATTAAAATATAAATTTTAATAAAATATTTACCTGATTAACATCAACGAATTTGCGAACCAGAGATCGCGCGAAGTCGGGGTTGTTCAGCATCTCGTGCACAAACCAGTCCATTGGAATGCTGTTATAGAAAGTGTGGCGTATAAATTAAACATTCGGGTATAGTGTAAAATATAAAGATATTTACGACAAGGTTCAACAACACTGTCCAAACTTTTTTTTACATTAATTTTAGTTTTAATTAGAACGACTTGATAATTTAACTATAACTTCGTTTTTAATTCATTATTCCTGGAAAAAGTATACAGAATCTCGTTAAGATATTATCACACTCCGTGAGAAGCCTAGACACATTTTTTTATTTATGAAATTGATATAATAGAGTACATACTACTATGATCAGTATACTTTCTGTATTTTTTGGTGGAGGATTTAATGTCATCTTTTGATTTTAAGTGAATTTTCTTACATAAGTAGAGTTAAATTTGCAAATATAACAATTATCAAAATTCAAAATCAAATTTAAATCATCAAAATTTGTGTTTTTAGTAAAAAAAGATCTATAACTTGTAGAAACAAGTATCAACAGAACAAAATATATCTGTACTATTATGAAAACGTCATCATATTGGTTCTACTGTACTCGGTGCTTTTTCATATCTAAGGATTAGTTTGGGAAGCAATTTCATGTGTTCAAAGGAGTAAGTTTAATACAAAAAGAATGAGAATCCATTCCTAAAAATAAAATTATAAATTGAGAAAAAATACAAAAAGTAAGTAGGTACATACAAATTAAATGATCTGAAAGTCGTCAGCTTTTCGTATTAACACTGACGAAATATATTGTGTCATTGGTATTAATTTATATCGTCTCTTTATCGTCATGATCCATTTCAGTTTCACAAACTTAATAAAAATTATCAGAGTGACTAATGTTTTAATGTTGTTATAAACACAGACTTCTTAATGGCTGGACACTGGACAGGTTAAATTATTTATTTTTTCGAACTTTTTTTTGTATTTAAAAGCCTGCCACAGTGACTCAACTCTGCTTATAAATGAAAACCATATTTCTCAGTTCAATAATATTTTTGGCTCATATAACTATTGTATATAATACTAGCTGAGTCCCGCGGTGTTACCCGCGGTTATTGTCGTACCGCGGGTGACGCCGCGGGGCGAAATTAGTCTAAAAAAAGTAGCCTAAGTTACTCCTTATATCATCAGCTACCTACTAGTGAAAGTCCCGTCAAAATCGGTCAAGTCGTTCCAGAGATTAGCCGGAACAAACAGACAGAGATAGACAGACCGACAGACAGATAAAAATTGTAAAAAATGTGATTTTGGTATATGTATCGTGTATACATACCTACTCATGCATTTAGTAAAAAGCGGTTATTTTATTTAATATTTCTATGTGGTCATGATGTAGTTGTGGTGTAGGTTTTGACGCTCAAACCCTGGTGAAGTCGACATAAATTTTCAAATATCAGTAACACTACTTGTGACTAGGTACCTACTCATAATTAACTCGTCCTTAGGTGCTACTACAACATATGTGTATCGTATTTTGTGGTATGTATATATGTGATATTAATGTAAGATTCTATCACAGTTATTTACTTTTATAATATGAAAATAGAACAAGCCTTGTCATCGTTTTGTAATATTAACTCTCCGACTTAAAAAAGGGAGGGTCGTAGTCACAGAAAAGTAGCTTGTGGAAATACAATACTGTGGGCGTTTTTGTTTGTTTCGTGGCTGATCCAACTCTCAAAATGTTTGCGATTAAATAAAAAGTTAGAATCTTAGATTGACATTTCATATACCTACCTAAATATAGAAAGGTCATTGACTTTCTAGTGCCCATATTGGGCAAATGTCAATAGAGGGATTTTAATCATCGCCTAAACTATTCAATAATTATGATAAGCTTATGTTGTTGTTTTAGTTTATTGTGTTAATTTTAGAAGAGAATGACGTATCTTATTCCTACAACGTGTACAAATCTTCGATTATCGAAGGTTCAAATAAATGCTTTGTACTTTATAGAAAGCTATCATAAGTTTTTGTACGAATATGGGGTATACCTACCTCTAGCAATCGGGGTTTACAAAACAAAGGTGCTTTTTTAAGAGTATTTAAAACAGAAACCGCAAGACAAAAAAATAAATTTACAAGTGCAATGAAACACAAATTATTGTAATGAAAATTAAACATGCTAAATGGACTTTTTTAATCTAAAATAACATTCAATGTATTTAAGTGTGCTATCGTGACATACCTACAAGTTATTCTTAACAATAAGTATGAGATTTTTTAATTCAAGTGAAAAATAGAGACCATTTGAGACTAGTTTTGGTAAATCATCTTATTGACGTAGATTTCAACGTAAATAACTTTATTTCAACACAATTACGAATGTAAACATTAACATGTTAGATACCCAACGAAATTATAGCGTGCGTGATGAAATTGGGATAGATAAATATTATAATATCCTTTCATAATATTTGTTTGCTTTTATACATAATAGAATAATAGACCTCCATAGTTATAACGCCTAATAATCACAACGAAAACCTAACTATCTTATTTCTTTTGATTTATAATTATGTCAGGCAAAAGATGTAGGCTGCTGGACATTGGTCTCTCCCAAAGTTCTCCACAACAATCGGTCTTGTGCTGTTTCTTTTGGTTAATCTTCTTTTTTTCTTTTTTTTTTTGGAACAGCGGGCAAACAAGCAGACGTATCGCCTCACAAAATCACAACATCAGCATATTCGACAGCAATTGTGTTATAATCATAATTATTCAAAACTATAATGACAATAACTTGAGACATTTTATATATGGTCTTCTAATTCAAATATTTAAATAGTAATGAAACAGATAATGGTGTTCTAACACAATTAGTATGTCCTAGGCCTACCTAGGACATACTGATGTTGACTGTGTTGACAGTCACAAGTTCGATTCCTAAATCGAACTTGTGACTGTCAACACAGTCATCAGTATCAATTGTCACTAAATCAATAAACTTGGTTTCTTAAGAGACTGTTACTGCTATATATAATAACTAGCTTTTGCACGCAGCTTCGCTCACGCAGACTTTCTTTTTCTTTTTCTTTTTTTTTTTTTTAAAAAGACAACTCCCGCACTAGGAATAAATCCTGTGTCGCGGGGGACTTTACAAACATACATGAAACGGACACAAATAACACCCAGACTCAGAACAACAATTTGCGGATCACACAAAGTGTTGTCATACGTGGGATTTGAACCCACGACACTTGGCGAAGTAGGAAACGGCGTGGTGACCGTTAAACCACTAGGCCAAACGTGCAGTCTTTCATCATCCCCTGATTTACCCCCTTAGGGGTGGAGTTTAGTAAAATCCGTTCTTAGCGAATGTCCTCATCCTATAAGAAACCTACCAGCCAAATTTCAAGTTTGTAGGTGTTATAGTTTCTGAGATTTCGTGATTAATAAGTGAGTGGTATTTCGCTTTTATATATATAGATTATAATCATAATTATTCAAAACTATAATGACAATAACTTGAGACATTTTATGGTCTTCTAATTGCAAATATTTAAATAGTAATGAAACAGATGACGGTGTTCTAACACAATTGGTATGTCCTAGGCCTACCTAGGACATACTGATGTTGACTGTGTTGACTGTTGACTGTCAACACAGTCATCAGTATCAATTGTCACTAAATCAATAAACTTGGTTTCTTAAGAGACTGTTACTGCTATATATAATAAATATGGTTTATAAATACCAAAATTAGCTGATAAAAGTCTGCTCGCATTATCAATAGAAAATTAATGAATATTGAAAATTGAACTCACGTGCACTCAAGCTATTTTATAAAACATTGGAAGCCAAATTAATACTAAACTACTACTAATGCTAATTCAGTAGTGTCATAATTGATTTCACTTTAATTAATCGGGAAAGCAATCAGTAATAATAATTACTGAACGGTTTCATAACAAATTAGTATTTGGGCAATTTCTAGTTTCAATTTTGTACGTTATTGAGTTCTAACATGTACAACGCTTTCGAAACTGAATTTAATAATCTATTTGCGACCTGACCAGTAAGTACAGTTAGCAGTTCAGTTATTAAATCAAATTTAATTTAAATCTAATAGAAAGATGCATTAAGAATTATGTCGCTTTACAAATATTTTAGGATAAGTAAAACTTGTATTCTTTAAATACTCGCACTGTTCTTGGTAGTCACAGCTATCAATGATATCTATTTTTAAGACTTAGCAATAATTAATTTCGTGATGTTAAAATACCTCTTATAATCTTTTTTTTTTTTTTTTTTTTTTTTTTTTATGTATTGCCCGCCAAAATGACTCCACTTCGCCCGACGGAAAGCATAAGCAGAATCCAAGAGTATTGGTCGCCATACTCACCGCGAATGCAGACAATGCAGTATGGCGACACACCATGGCGGCCTAGTGATGCTGCTGCATCTTTTAGTCTAGTCAACAAGTATGGAACTTGTTGACTAGACTATTTGGGCCTCCGGTCTCGCACTCACCAACGAAACACGACAGCACGAACGTGGTCATTTTACGTTGATTTTCTGTGCGAGGGTAGTACCGCCCCGGTCGAGCCGGCCCGTTCGTGCTGAAATCAGCGTGGCTCTACTACCTTCGAATTACTACTACTATTAATTTTAATTGCTTATTAAGGACGTTATGTCTTATGTAAAGTACTCAATCAGATAAATTCTAGAAAGAATAATGATCACTAATTTCAAACTAAATTAGTATTATCTCAATAGGTGAGGATTTCTAATCGTCTGATCAGTTCATAAGATATTTGATTAAAACAAATACAGGACATCAGACAGCCTCTTAAAGTATTAATTTAATAGTTAGATTATTAAAAATACATAGTAATTTCGTCTCTCAGTTTAAGTCACCTATAATTTATTTTTCTGTCTATCTAGAACAGGTATTTTTAACTGAAGAGTTTATGTTTACCTTTCAAGAGTCTTCTCATCAGCTCCATCCAAGCCTTCCCTGTCGGGAGAGTTCTCTAGCAGCTCCCAGAAGTTATCCAGCCCGTACACTGTGACATTATAAAAATTCATTAATATTTCTAATAAATTATGAAATCACGTTTATAAAATAAATTTCATAACTTCTGTAGATGTATATTTGCACAGGTTTTCTGTTCTCCACATCTAGCCAACGGTCGTAATTGTTTTTCAAAAAGATTCGCCAACACGAAAAACAAGCAAAAAAACGAGTATTGTCAACATCCCACATGTAGAGACAACAAAAAGGGCAAGATAACCAACTGTTGCTTCCTTTAATTAGCTGAGCTAACAATGAAGCATTCACTAAACGTTATAAGCAACATTAAAACCAGGTTCCTCATTACATTCCTTCACAATAAAAGCAACAAGCACATACTCAGAATGTGAGGGTAAATCTCGCTAAGTAAGACACTTCTCGAACATTCTATTCTGAAAGAAAATAAGACAAGTCAAACGGCACATTCTTGTCCCATATCTGAGCTCCACACGCACATAAATACAGCATTAACACGGACACCACATTTATAAAAAGGTCTACGAACACTTATGTTTTCCTCAAAGAAGATCTAACAAGTTGTTACCAGTAATGATGTTATATTTTTCCCCAATATCCCTACTTTGTAAAAAGCGAACAATAGAAACATGGTGTCCTTTTGGTATCATGTTTTGTTGTCATGTTTGCGTGTCTTAGTGAAATTTAATATGTATGAGTTCCTTACTCCAAGGGATTAATAAAACATCAAGTTGGTAATAGATAGAAGAAGTCACACTAATTACCAGAATGACAAGGGGTTCGGCATTGTAATCGAATATTATATCTTCGATTAAAATACAGTACAGAAAGTTATAAAAACTGTAACGAAGTGTTTAGTTTAGTTTGTGTAATACTATGTATTTATCACAACCACAATTTTTTAAGGAATATTAAATCACAGAATATTACTGTAACTCTTTCTATCATCACAAAATTTATAGCTTTTAGGCAAAAATTGCTTATTCCTAGTTGTCCGATATATTGCCTGACCAGTCTCTCAGGTTTTATTCGGTCGATACGAATGTTTGTTGTGTAAACATTTATGCGGCTTTGAGCCGGTTTTCTACAGGCGACACTGTGACAATTATAGATAGTTTACTATTCCTTTGATATTGGATAGGAGATTATCTCGATTAATACCTCGATCATTATTTGGCAAACGGGCCCTTTTGCCATAACCCCTGGCGATAAGTACGTTTGAGTTAGGTTTGAAAGTTCCCCTGGTGACTCTTATTTCTTCCTCTGTCAAATAGCAAGTCACGATGATTTATTATTTTATACCGTCATAAAGCGATAAGAAGCATTATTTTTTCTTGCTTATTGCATAAGCGTTTGTTTTTAAATTTCTTTACCAATATTATTATTTTATTGTTCAAAGCTTTTAAAGCGTGTCTGGCATTTTTTTAAATTTTTTACCTTCATCGATATTTTCATCATTACCACTCCTTTTGCCAAAATCATAAGCCACCATCAGACTGTTCTTGGGATCAAACCTCCTACGTGGGTGACCTTCATAGCTGGCTTGAGCTGTTGGTGTATGTGTTTTGGTGTTAAATTTATGAAATGTGACAAATGTTAAAAACTCCAAAAGGCCAAAAGAAAATAGAGAGCCAGTCAATTTGGCGTTTAAAAACTACATTCGTACAATTTTGAACAAGCTTAGCTTTCGAGTCCTCACATTCTATACAATCGACTCCTTCATACCGAACGATCGAAAGTTTTTAACTCAATGATAATAAACACAGTACTTTAGACAAAGTCTATAAATGGTTTTTTTTGTTTGAGAGAGTAAAATTGAATTACATTTTATTTTTATTGAAAACGCATTAACCCTATAAAGTAATTCAATTTCCTCTCCAAGTAAAAGTTCTTCGCAAACGTTGACTCTGACATTGAACATACATAATATTAACCATAACAGTTTTAAATCCTTCAACAAACACCTGCAAAGCATCACAGTTTTCGAAATGATTCAGCACAAGGTTTTCGGGGCCAGTTATAAATGGATTTTGTTTATATTTTCTAATGCAAGCTTGGACTGCTTTTAAGTCTGTTGTACGGTCGAGTATTTCATTGGCTTCAACGTAATTGTGCCATTCACAGTGCCGAGGCTGGAAACCCAATCAAGTTCTTTGTGGTACCTTCACTATCCCATTCCGAAGTTCGTTTACCAAAATCTCTTGCGATTCCAACAGTAGGACTCTTAAATGTAGGAGTACCACGTTGCGTACGGCTGGCGGACGCTTCTTTCTCTACGTCCCCTTAAGAAAAAATAATGCTATTCTTAGGACTTATACCGTAACTGTTACCTGTTAAAAACATCAAAGCCATTTCCAAACCAATAAATAATGTTGATTATTTTATGTCTATATAGATAATTTGCCTAAAATCTTTAATTTTTTACATCGAAGTTTCAAAGTTAAGTTTTGGTAAACGTGCACAAGTCAATAGCTACAATCTAAGTACAAACATTCGAAGTTTAATGATGAGAAAACCCAGTCAGCCTTGAGTTACTCTGATATCTTATCAGAATAAAAGGTATATAAAAAAGTTATTACGATGTATTTATACCGAAGGAGTTATATAGTCTACCGTCACATTGCCATTAGTAACTTAACGTATAATCAGATAAATTAAATATTAATGAATAGCGAGCACCAGTCACCATTTTGATTATATTATGATTCAAATTAAGATTTACAAGTCACAAAGGCATTCGTAGAATAAAAACAAGGACCTAAAACTCCGAAAAACTTGACTTCCTAAAGGTTCTACAATTATTAATAATATATAATATAATATAAAAAAAAAATTTTAGACATCTAACACACAACGCCATCTAGTCCCAAGCTAAGCAGAGCTTGTGTTATGGGTACTAGACAACTGATGCAAATACATACATATTTTTTTTTGTAAATACATACATATTATACATAGTAAACACCCAAACTCCGAAACAAATATTTGTAGATCATACAAACATTTGGTCCGACCCGGAAATCGAACCCAAGACCTTATGATCAGCAGTCGCACACGCCAACCGGGAGACCAACGAGGCAATTAATACAAATGCGTCGCTGATGTCCCAATGGACACCAACGAAGAATGTTTCTCTTTTTCCTTGAGGCATTGGCTTTTGAAAATGTCAATATTACTACTGAGTTTAACAAACATTTTTAAAGGAGGTATGATCGGCGAATCGATTGAAGTTTGTCTACTCACTTACTTCATGATATATTCACCTAAAAAAATTCTGTTGCAATCCTAAAATTACTAAATAATCTAAGTCATATTTTTTTTAATAGGCATAATTACTAAAACATAGTTTAGTTTGTTTGTCGTACAAGTACAACAATGTAGTCTGACTGCACGGTTGCCCTAGTGGTTTAGGCGGTCGCCACGCCGCTTGCCAATGTTGTGGGTTCAAATCCTACACGGGACAACACTTTGTGTGTTCCACAAATTTTTGTTCTGAGTTTGGGTGTTAATTGTGTCCGTTTCATGTATGTCTGTAAAGTCCCCCGCGACACAGGATGTTTATTCCTAATGAGTTGTCTTTTTCAAAAAAATAAAAGTTTGTGGTGAACACGTGACATGAAAACACGAAATATATAAGTTAATACACCACATAATATAAGAAAAGGAACTCATAATACAAAATAGGTGCTTCTATATAGAAAGGCGCTAGTATACAAAGATGGAACATTCAAATCGTTTCTCGAAGCTGTGTAGACATGCAAAAAAACCGTGTGTTATTTACAAGCTATTATAAAAATGAATACACTTAGATGTACTATCTCTGACTGTTAAAAAAAGGAATACTCAACACAACAAATTTTATACGTTCACTCTTTTTAAATTGTTTTTAACATACCAAGCTAGTTCACGGAATAACGATTAATTCTTTTTATCCGACTACAGTGAAATGTAGAGGAAAGATAATATTTTGGCAGTCTATGTATGTTTGTAGCGCCTAAACGATTTTAATGGCTGAGATGTCAATAGATTCGTAATAATAGTCTGAGTAACATAGGCTATATAAAATTGATCAAAAGTGTTTACATAGTCGGATAATACTTTTAAAAACTTTTCTTGTTTATTTGAAATTATTTTGTTATGTAATAAGTACTCACGCTCAGCCCTCGTGTGTGGCCTGTCCCTCTTGCCGAAGCCCCGAGCGGTCATCATCTCGACATTCTTGAAGCCTCGGGTGGGACGCTGTTGTTTGGTGCGAGTGAGACGTCCGTCAGGTGCTCCCGCTACCACGCACAGACACGCCACCGCTGCTACTACAACTGCCAACTGCATTGAGATGTTCATTGCTGGGGACAACAAAAAATAAATATATAGAATAGTTCTCGAAGAGACCTATGTTATACTTCAGCGTTTATCCTAAAATGGTCTTAAACTTTTGTTTGAAAATAATAAATAATATTAATAAATATTTCGGACATCTAACACATAACGCCATCTAGTTCCAAGCTCTGCTTGCTTGTGTTATGGATACTAGACAACTGATATAAATACATATATACTTTTTTTTTAATAAATCTTATATATAAAATTCTCGTGTCGCAATGTTAGTTACCATACTCCTCTACCATACTTTTTTTTTATGGCAAAACAACGTTTGCTGGATAAGCTAGTATCATATAAATATTATACATAGAAAACACCTAAACTCCGAAACAAATATTTGCAGAACAAATATTTGGTCAAAAGAATTAAATATTTAATCCGACCTGGGAATCGAACCCGAGACCTCAAGCACAGTAGTCGCATATGCTACCACTGCGCCATCGAGGCAGTATATATTTGACAAGTACTCGAATCAAATTGTGCCGATCGTGGTCACAAATGACTAAAAGATGGGGGGACGTTTTTAACAATAGAATATTGAATTTTCAAATTTCCTATTATGGTTCGAAATCAATTATTTAATACGATGACATGCAAGAAATGTTAATTTAAATGTAAGCAGTAGTAGTAGGTACTTCGGTTTGTAATTTATATGGACAGTGACATTAACGACATTCGCAATACCATTTGTTATGCCACTCAAAAGTCATAAAGCGACATCGGTAATGGATCCCCCGTGCTGGAGTGATGATCTAACAACCCGTAACTAAACATGCTTTTCATTCTTCGATGTTAATACTGAATGTATGAATAAAGTACTGTCCCAATTTACTTTTAAATTTGAGGTGAGAAAACATTGACGACATTATTATTGGAGGAGAAACAGCCTCCTAGATTTCTACATCAAAGATTTAATAACTGAACCACAAATTAAAATAGTTGGTGTTCGTTTAATGAACAATACTCTATTAAAAGAAAAACTTACTTAATTATAGTGCAAATACACCCGTATACACCTCTTCAAATTTTATACAAAAGGTAATTTTTTATTTTAAATTTATCAACTACTGAACAGAACACAATCAGTGGACTCTAACACATGTTCTCACAAACCACTATCTACAACACATTACAAACACAGGAACACATTTACGTCCAACCACATAAATGTTTTATGAGAGTGTGCAAGTTTCGTAAATACAGTAAAACTACTTAGTTACTGTAATGCCACTAGGTTTTACAAGCCATCGTGCTTCATTACACATCACGCGACGTCCCTTTGCGAATAAGTGGACTCTTCGAAATACCTTTCGTTATACATCAGAAAACATTACCTTATAACTCTCCAAGTTAAATAATACAAACAGCGTTATCAAAACTGTTAAAAGTATATTAATATTATTGTCATTATAAATTTCCAAATAATAATTGCTTAAATACCTATGTCTAAGTAAATATATGTATAATAGGAAATGATATAGTCTCTGCACTTTGTACATTACAATCTTTTTTTTAACTATAATACTGCCAGTAACGATTTATAAGTTGCTTTTTGCAACATGTTAATAAAGAAGAACAAACTATAGAGAGACTCGACTTTTCTATTTCACTGCAATAACTTGTGTGAGAGCTTCACGAAATTAGATTGTTAAGCATACGCCGATATCACAGCCCGCTGAGGCCATCTACCAGAATAAAGGTTTGAAAGCTTTCATAGGGGATCTAGATATTACAGAATAAAGAATTGTGAAATTTAAATTTAAAGATAGTAGTAGAACACTGACTAGTAGAAGAAAGTTTTACGCATTCAATGCTGTTAGGACAAGTTTGCCTAAAAGCATATATATATATGCCTAATGTACACGTTATCATTCCGATCATATACTAGTAGGGAAAAATTATTCAATAACTGAACTGCTGAATAACTTATAACGCTTTTAAGCTGTACAAATGAATCTACTCAAGTAACGATAACTCATGACATAATATAATTAAAGACCGTATTAAACCAGCAAGGAGTTTCTGAAGTAAATAAAATAAAACTGCTTATGTTGATAATTAGACGTTTTGCAGCAAACTATAAGTTCCCATCTTCCTTCCCTTTCCGCCATCTTAATTCTAAGTATATACATATCATATACTGTTGTCTCTTCATATATTGCTAGCATGGACTGACCAATATAACATTAATAAGAGATCGTAAGTGTCACGTACAGTACGTACACAATTAGTTCTCTATTTCCGATCGCCAGCACTGAAGCCCTAATACCAAGCTAATCTAACGCTATATCCGGAACACTAAATCGCATTATACGTAAGTGCACGTATAAACCTTCACTTACGAAACGGAATTTAATAATTCAGCCAGACTGTTAACATGTTGTCATGATGTTCTATCACCATTGAAGAACATAACACATAATTATGCTAAAACAATTTGTATAGGGTCGGTTGTCGAACAGTGAACCAACCAGATACAGTGGACCACCGTCATATTTCTGAAATCACGATGTTGCTCACCTGCACGATGGTGTCAAAACCTGTGCCATGTACCCCCTTCCCTTCTCCCGCAGTGAGCCGACGACCACGGCTTGAGCGAAATGTGTGATATGTGCTTGTTTGTTTCCCGCCGAAAAAACGTACTATTTTCTAGTAAGCGTCTCGATTTTTGTATTTTTTGTTTTTAATTATAAGAACAAAAGTGGTGTGCTGTAAATATTTTATAGCTTTGGATGTATTATGAGCAAATTGCATTCTGAAAATTCCAGATAAGACTTATTATTTTCTATCTTGAAAGTTGAATAGTACCTGTATTGAACAGTGAACCAGGTCTGCATATTACACAGTGAACCGATTCACTGTGTACCTTACGATCCTGGTTGACTGTTTCTTGAAGTGTAATTTTTTTTTTGTTTTAAAATGCCAAGGCAAAAAGGAGTTAAAAATAGGAAAATATACAAAAAATTACATGATGTCAACTTTACGTATGGAACTCCATTAGAGCGGCGGCAAAAGCTTGTAATATCCCATACCCTACATTGCGTCATTACGAGAAAAACAAAATTGAACACGGGACAGTTATATCACAAAGTTTGCCTAATGATGCAGCTTCTGCAATTTTTAACACAAATAAAAGCAATAATCAAGAGATTCAACTTCTATGAAAGAGACATGACGTTTAAATTTAAGGAACCAACTAGACCCCAGATCGAGAAAGTATATCTATAATTTCGTGATATTATACATCTATACGTCTTTTTAAATGTAAACTTGTCTTTGCATAATATGACTAGACTTTGATGAATTTGAAGTATTTTGATTTCATTATTTTGTCTATATTGATTTTGCAGTGATAGGTAAATTAATGAGGATTGGTAGCTTTTGTTGGCGGAAATTTTTATTTGTCATTTCTATAGTAAGAATAAAAGATGATTATTAAAGATTCAGTGTTCTTTTTCTACAAAGAAATGTCCTATCAACTCAATGATATTATGGTTCACTGTTGAAATACGGGTGGTTCAGTGTAAACCATCCATAGTACACAGTGAGCCAAATTTCATATTTTATTTAAACCTCTATACCGTTTTAGTTAATTCTTTGGTCTTTCAGTAGTTTTTAACTGAGAAACCTAATTTTATAAATTTTATATATATGTATATAATAAAATTACCTAAACGATGACACCAAAATCAGACTCTTATCTTTATTTTCTAACAAGTTGTACGAGTTTGAAAAACAGGTGGTTCACTGTTCGACGACGCACCCTACTAACTGCTGCCTAGACTTCCGAAGATTTAGTAGATATGCTACAGAATCTTTGAGACAGTTTAATTATATAACAATTTCAATACATTACTATTCATAATATGTGTGTATTTACAAAAAAAGTACGCACATATTATAAGTATTCGATTGGTCAATCTAAACTATTTATTTTAAAATGTAATGGCGTTATCCGAACTTTTAACGGTTTGCTCTTTCATCAACGATACTATTGCACTTCACAAATAGATAATAAACAACACATATAAACTGTAAAGCATTCAGTCATAAACTTGTTAGATATATTAAATGTCAAATAAATACTCATTTAATAAAAAACAAATAAGTTCTCATAATGTTTACACGACAACATTTTCCACACCGCCATAATAAAGAACAACATCGATATATCGCTAGGATGACACTAATTGGCCAATGATTTTTATTTTACCGGAGTTTGTAGACACAACCTGTCACATAATAAACTCCTTAGAAATCCTACAATGAATTGTATGTTTAAGCTTTTGAGTGTATTAACTTTAACTCTGCCAAAAACAAAAGGGCTAAATAATAGATTGCCAGAGGTTTTGGCAAAGTTAAAATTTTATTTATATCTTATCTATCATGAAAGTCGCGTGACTATTTGGATTTATCTTTTGTGCTTCTACTGAGACCTCGAACTTGATTAAGAAGAAGCATAAAGACACTGTCAGACTATTTTACCTCACAATCAAGGTTGGATACATCGTTTGTAAACGAAATCAGCCTTGTTATTTAAAAATCGTTAACTTTCTGAAGTCATTTTCTGTTTGCTTCAACAGTATATTTAACACTCAATCTCAATGCATTTTAAAAATAAAACAACAGAACAAAGTAAAGATGAAGTACACCTTTAAACAAGAACAAGGTAACTGTAAAATAAAATATAAATAAATTTAAATTTTGATGCAGAAGCATCACTAGGCCGCCATGGTGTGGGTAACCATGGTTCACTGTTGCATTGTCTGCATTCGCAATGAGCATGGTGACCACCACTCTTGGATTCTGCTTATGCTGTATATCAGGCAGAGTAAAGTCATTATGGCAGGGCCATACATAAAAAAAAAACTGTAAAACATATCGCAAAAAAGCCATTTCACATTCCAAGATCGAAATATACAGCAAAGATTAAATACTTCTGAATAATACTTCAGAATATGATAATGATCGAGTCTTACGGACAGAGAAAGACCTACTTTTACGAAATAATACATGTATACTTTTAGGTTTGTATCCCTTAAGAGAAACAAAATTGTATTCAACAGCCACATTTTGATAACTCTAATGCTATCCTAATGACCTGATGAGGGATAAGCTTTAAGCTATAGCTAAGGCATATATAAGGACATCTCATTGCCATCAGAGAAGAAAATATGGCGATAGGTGTCGTCTAGTCTATCTTCTATTTTGTTAATAATTCTTATTAATATGAAAAATAACCTTAATGCAAAGTAACTAATTAGACTCTTAACCTCAAATACTTTGTTTATATAATGAAATAGTTTACAAAAGAAAATCTCTATAAATATAATAGTACGTATTATAATAAAATTGTTCATTACAATGTTATACGATTAGCTATGAATAGCTTCACTTAACCCGTACCCCATTTAAACAATACGATGAAAAATTCACAAACACTTATAGACCAAAAATGTATGACCAATAAAATCGTAAAGTAATTTTTGGTAACTTTTAGAAGCTATACCTACCTACCTATATTATACTATATATATACCTATACTTTAGCTATATTATTTCTGTCTCACACAATGTACACACTTTGAAGATACGCCATTTTAGGTTGATTACAATAATACGCGGTCCAAAGAAATACGAAGTTTCAAGTCGTCGAGCCAGAGTGATATAGTAGAGTAGACCACTGTTGGACTGTTTGGACTGTTGGCCTATATAAAGAAAGGCCAACAGCCCAACAGTGGATAGCAGGTTGTTGATGTAATGTTGATGTTCTAATTGAAAAAGTCAATGAAAATATTTTGACATTAATAATGTTCTATACAAGTGTACGGTGTTTTTTTTTTTTTTTTTTTTTTTTAAAATGATTTTGAATGTTTCGACTCTACCAAATATTACATACATGTTAATAGCTTGCATAATTCAATTTCAGTACTGTAAAACTACAGTACGTTGAACGTAAACAAATGTTAAACTTTGAAAAAGTACTGTGACCGATAATTAAAGGCACATTACGTATTTTATGGCCAATGAACATGGGTAGAGATTTCCTAAAAGATAGAAGTTTCCAGTAGCAATTACGAAATTGTTTTCCAAGATCTTTTGGGAATAAACAATACTAATACATTTGCTTTTTAAATTGCAGCATCGTTTTAAACTCTGTTACGTAATTTTAACAGATAATGATATTAACTCGTAAGTGAGTCCTGTTAGGGTTGTTGAAAAGGCAAAAATAACTACTAATCAATTGCACTATATCGTAAGAAAGTACTGGATTAAGATCACAATAAATCGCCGTATATCTCATACACTAAAATATTTTTTATATCTTTTTTTTATTTTTTTTTATTTAATTATTTATTTTATTATTATTATTTTGATTTTTAATTTTAATGACTTTTTTAACATTTACTTATTGTTATCACTTATTAATACAACAAGATAGGATGGCACAGTTTTACTTCGGCTTAGAAATAACAACAACAACAATTTTTCTACAATGGCTAACGCCTCAATTCTGTCGTATTATTAGCTCATATTTTGTTTTGATCATGAGACTTAGATACTTGACTTGTATTGTCGTGTACACACGTCATTCCTATTTATTGGTTAGTTTTCTATTTTAATTTACGTTTGTAGAATGCAACTTGGCTAGAGGGTAGATTAAAATTAACTGAATTTATATTTCTCTAAGCAATATTAGAGAAATAAATATTTTTGGATTTAGTAGTTAGATTCCTACGCAGCAGTTTAATCTAAAGGTTTTTGACATATTTCATGCAAATCATATACTGATAAACTTGAAAAGAAAGACGTAACATGTACGTTTTTTTTTAAACAATCAAATCTTAGCTTAAACAGTAATATGTACGCTTACAAAATATTAATTTAAATAGGTTAGCCATTACTATAGTTAAATTAAATGTGTCAGCTTCTAAAATTGATCACGTAGACATATTTATAACTACTGTAACGGGAGTCTCGTGGGGCTTATAGTGTTTCTGACAAGCATGAAACAACGTGCCTAAAATTGACACCGGTCAACTTGATAACCTATGTGGAACATGTGGTACACTGCTATTAGTGTAATTGAAAGCTAGAAAATATATATTATTAAAAGGGCGTGTTCTTACAATAAAATTATAGAGTCAAGGCTGGAATTTTGTATAAATACGGAAGAGTGAAAAAATCCTTGTCTTTATCAACTATACGTTGTTTTAAAATAGGTGGGTAACTAGATGGTCAACGACTGCCGCCGCTCATGATCATCTGCAACTCAAAAATCACAAGCGCCTGGACGCCCTTGGAATTCTATTCTCAAGAAACTTTATTATGTATTTAAAATAGCAAGACAAGCAAATAGAACAGAATGTATTAAATTTTCTTCTCATACATGCTCGGTTCTAAAAGTTCTTTGTAAAAATATGCAGATTAAAAATTTGCTACCCTTAGTAGACTGTTCCAGATATAAACATTTTTACTAATTCATAAACCCTTATCTTTTCTTGTTACACTTATTATCCTAAACACTTTTGTTGTTTTTAGACAAATTTATAGTGTTTTAGTCAAACCACTTTCTGAAATTCTTAGAAAAAAATACGAAAAGGACCTGAAAACGTTTACTTTCGATTGGGTTTCTTATATTTATAGCCATAAATGAAGACATCCTAAAAATCCAACAAAGATGCTTGAATTCAATATTTCATTGTTCAGATTTAGTTTGTAAAATTTAGCTTGGGTTGCGATAAAAAATTTAATTAAATTTATGAATTCAATTATGATTTTTTTAAATATAATGGTTGAAAAAAAACATATTTCATAAATCTCCTTCCGTAAAAGTCTAGTTTATATTTATACTAGCTGTTGCCCGCGGCTACGCCCGCGTGTTTGTCGGTTATCGCGGCAAATAGTAGCCTATGTGTTATTTTGATGTATAAGCTATATTACTGTAAAGTTTCATAAAAATCCGTTCTGTAGTTTTTGCGTGAAGAAGTAACAAACATACACAAAAACTTTCGCCTTTATATATTAGTGTGATGTGATTTTTTAAATATGTGTATTCTCACTTACGAAACTGGGACCTTATGATTTCGGTGGGATTCATTCAAGTTTCACCAACACTTCGAAAGATTTTGTCAATACTTTGATGATATATATATATAATTCGACAAAATTACACATTTCTGATTGACGCCTAAAAATATTTCACAAAAATATATTGACTCTTCTACAATTTATATTTAGGATTCGACACCCCATCAAACGATATTAATAAAACGGTCAAGAGCTGTAAGAGCTACCAGATATTACGTACAAATCCTATTTGATCTGCCCCACCAGTGGGCAAAATTTAAACGATCTGACGACTATATAGATTGGATTACTAAGGGATTGATGGAATATTTTGGCTCTGATTATAGACATGGGATAACTGAATATCAATGTTGGGAAGGTTTTATTACTGTCTGAAGATTGACATGAAAGTCAAAGGTTTTAGCTTGAAGGTTTAATATTATTAGGGTTTGTTTTATTTTAGTATCTACTTGCTCCGATCTTATTAAATTACAAATTAAAAATAATGCTACTAACGTTACTAATGCGAAAATTGTGAGGATGAATGTTTGATACTCTTTTACGCAAAAACATCTGAATGGATCTGTATGATATTTGGCACCGAGATAGATGATAGTCTGGGAAATATCATACACGGGATATGTATATCCCGAAAAATGTAGCATTCCCGTGGCATGAGTAAGTAACATCATCATCATAACAGCGTCATCCAATCTAAAGCTACGTACCTTACACAAACTAGTATATAGGTATTGCATGCAATGCCAAAGTTGTAGAATATTTAATACCAGTAAATATAGAACACTAACCTATTTAATCTTCTAAATTCTAATTAATTAATTATCAACACTATAATTGTTCTGTCAGTCATTTAACTTTGTTGTGAGATTCTGGTATACAAGACAAGCTAAATAATTCAAAAAATAATTTGCAGTTATACGTACATAAAATAATAATCGGTAAATCAATTCATTCAAGTTAGTAATATTTTATTGATTGACCGGACCATTGATGTTCGTCCCTTACATCGCTAATGGAGATTAACATTTCATGGTCCTTAGTGATGAGAGTAATAAGATGTATTTCAAAAGATAGTGGCCCTTATTTATTATATACTAGTCTATTCATCAAATATCATTAGTTTATTAAAAGATCATAGAATGATCAAAAAAATCATTGAAGACTTATTCGTCTATTGAAAATCTGTCTTAATTAATGAATCTCAAAAAAAATTTTTGGAACAACATACCTACTTTTTCACTGTATATAGCTATGACGTATATTAACAATATGACTAATGGTTTTAGATAATCGTGTATTTGAAATATTCTCATGGGTGTATATACTATATCAATGAGTATAGTTCCTTCTAGTGAGTTAGCCTCGGTGGCGCTGTGGTAGCGTATGTGACCGCTGTGCTTGAGGTCTCGGGTTCGATTCCCTGGTCGGATCATCAACATCATAGACCTATCATATCTATACAAATAAATAAATTTCGAGTGTCTGTTTACACGATACGTGTCATGTCTGTCTGTCTGTCTGTTTGTTCCGCGTAATCTCTGGAACGGCTGGACCGATTTTGACGGGACTTTCACTGGCAGATAGCTGATGATGATGATAAAATTTACATAATTAATAACAGTTACCTTCCTTTTCCTTTATTTTTATCCTTGATTTTATGCCTTATTATTAGAATTCAATATTATATTTGACACCATAATTATGAGCTGTAGACGCGGGTTTTCATTTAGTAAAAATGTTTTAACTGAGAATGGATAATATTATTCACGTCATCATGATTATTAAAAATAAATATAAGTAATACAATAGCTTTTATTATAAACCCAGGAAAAGTATGTCCCTACTACAGAAAATCCTTTAAATAGAGCAATTGTCAAAGTAATAGGAGTCCATGGATAAAAATTGCGTCTTGCGTTTTTAAAAGCTATCCTGTATGCTATGTTACGTTTCCTTGCTGTGTTATATCTGTATATAGGCTATGTTTACCGTGACTACAAGCTAAAACAGGCGAAACTCGTAAATAAATAACATATACGGTCTCAGTACTCAGACCACACGTAATCAAATCAAAATATCCATTTCTGCATTTTGCCTATCGTGAGAGTCGGGTGTATGTTTACCAGATGCATATGTCATGCATATCTATTATAAACATAACATCATTGAGTACACAACTACAATAGAGTAGACTACTTGTGGAAAATTAGTCTAGTCAACAAGTTCCATACTTGTTGACTGGACTAAAAGATGCAGTAGCATCACTAGGCCGCCATAGTGTGGGTCGCCATACTGCACTGTCTGCATTCGCAATGAGTATGGTGACCACCACTCTTGGATTCTGCTTATGTTTCCCATCAGGCAGAGCAGAGTCATTTTGGCGGGCCAAACATAAAAAAAAAAAAAAAAAAAAACTAGCTATTTGTTTATGTGTGTGTTTATTTTATAAAATGCAGTAAAACTATTCATATATAAATCTGTTTAGCTCGGACTTTATTAATATTCAAAAATCTTTGTCAGAAACATTATATGCATTTTTGTATAATGTAACCATAAAAGTGAAGTGAAAATATTAACTTACTTTAACACACTTAACTTTACTTTGCAGTTTAGACGTCATTTGATTGGTCTGCGAATTAATGATTCAACTTAGTTTAAACGAAACGTTTCTTTTGAAAACATTAGTATCGAATCCATAAACCAATCATAAAAAAGATTGGTCTAAAATAGAAAATTTACTCTCCTAGTCTGAATGCTAAACTAACATTAGTATTTGGTTTCCTTTGAGTAATTAAATCGTTGAATTAAGCCTTTGTGGCACAGAATCTCTAAGTAAACAAATAACTTGTTCTGCAAATATTTTCACTTAAGATTATATTACAATCTTAAGGAGTTGAATGACGAAACTTTATTGAAACTGTAAAACTATTGTGATGAAAATTTACGGGTAAATAAGAGCAAAATAAACTATTTTACCCTTTTCGTGCCCCAGGGGCTGAATTATCCCTTTCTAGTACAAGAAAGAATATGCCAATTTATCGCAAAAATCATGTTCTGAATCTGCTATTCAGGGATTCGTTGAATACAAATACATATTTGCAAATATTTATAGGTAGTGTAGTATTGTTGGGTCGTAACTTTTTAGTTTACAAGGCATATATAAAATAACATTAAATTCTATGGGATATGTTAATACCAAACTAAATTTATATGCTTATGTATATAATTTTGATATTGATACTATATTGGTGTTGAATTATTGACTTTAACAGTGTTGGAAGGATAATCTGGTGAAACATTAAATTCTAGATGCTGACACTTATTTGCTTATAGATTTAAGAACAATCCCTTTAGTTCGAAATTAAGAGGATTATCTAACCATTGTATTTGACTATTTGGGTACTAATTTTCTATTCGCAACTGGAGCCTGTATAATAATACTTATGAATATTGTCAATACATGGAAGTATTATTTCCACCGATGAAATCCTTTGTTATTTTTTTGTATCGAATTATATTTAAAAGACGACGGTGACTTTTCTATATGATAAAGAATTTAATCACATATTGTTCAAAACAAAATATAGGATTCTTTTCTTACATTTGTGTACAGTTATATTTTAAGTATTTCTAAGTAGAAGTAAGAAGGAAATAAAATTAATAAAAACAAAGTACTAATAATATTGTGTTTTGTGGTCTCACAATTGTTCAAAAATTATAATTTGAACTAACTTAATTCCCTTTTCTAGTGAGCTTTTTGATTCCTAGTATTTTAATACATTTTTTAACGTATCGTATTCAATATTTCGTAGGATGAATATTCGACCTGATAGAGATGTTGTTGTTATTAACAAATATAGTTGTTAAGAGAATGGTATTCTATTTACAAAGATTCATTGAAATAGAACTACCAGCAATAATTATATCCCTTTATATAAGAAATAATATGGAATATAATATAATAATGGTTTAATTACCCCTCTGCAGGATCACAGTGTACCACAGCACAATTTAATATATTACTACGTTCAATTCGCCCTCATGAGCGACCGCAAATTTTGCGTTAATTTAGACGATATTGAACCTATCCCTGATTAGTTAGTGGGTGGTTTTGAACGGAGACTTTAACCGCCACTGAATCTTTAAGGTGTCAAGTATAAGGTGTTCATTAGACAATGATGAGCTTTCACCATTAATAACATCTAAGTAAATGCAGAATCACTCTGCCGTTAATTGAAATCTGTCTTACAAAACAATGTGTTGAGCAAAGTGCTGAGCCAGCAAATTTCACCAACAGTTATTTGGTTTATGAAGTTGCTATTATCGTTTTGTCGTTTAATATTAAGTAAAACATCGTGTCATTTTCAATATAGTTAAAATATAAAACAGAGTAAATTGTAAAGTTTTGTAAACTCAGCAAAACGCGAGAAGCAAAGTTTATATTAGTACCGTTATGAGGATATGTATGAAAAGTAAGTTAGAAGGTCTTGATCTTGACCGTGACTTGTGTCGTTTCGTCAAAAAACCTGTATTGATACTCTATGGATATGGAAATAGTTATAATAAACGACAAAAATATCCGCTGAACTTAAAATTAGTTTTATTTGATTTTAATAAAATTGCAAATACTTCTCAGGCCTAATGACCATCCTATATAATGTAATATATAAATTAAAACGGTTTTTTAATACTTTATATAAAATATTGTATTATATAAAAGAAGTAAGTTACTCAAACCAAAAAGTCTATTATAAAATGCACGGATTAACCTATCAAAATTGTCGTCTAAATTATTCATAGCCTAACATGGTACGGAACTTACTGCAAACTAAGGAAATTGAAGAAGCTTGAAAAAACACTACTTGTCTTTGCGATATTAATATGACGATTTATAGATATACGTAAACAATATACCGTTATTATAGTTTACAATGTACACAATTATTTCTATTAACAAAACTCATACTGGCAAGAGAAATATATATATAATAATATAGAATAAATATTAAGATTGATTGAATTATGTATGGTCTTGTTTTTTAAGGAATAAATAAAATCAATGTTAAAGGATCAAACAAGTAAATACATACGGTTTATATTACAAGTAATATAATTACGATAAGTCACAAAAATCTGGTGGATATCACACTAATTTTACAAATGTGAAAGTAAGTTTGTTTGTTACGCTTTCACGCAATCACTACTTAACCGATCATCAAGAAACTTTATACACATATTCTTGGAGGTATTAGAAGTAATATAGGATACTTTTTATTAAATGCGAGCGAAGCTGCGGGCGAAAGCTAGTTAGTAAAAAAAATAAGTATCTCTGTAAGTCGGATATATATTTTTAAAGAAATCCATTTTATTCATTACTCATTTTGTTTTCAAATATATAGGTAGGATCAAAGTTTGTAGATATAGTCAAATATGAAGAACCTGTTTTTATATGTAATATTCAAGTCAAGCAATTTTAATGGTAAATCTTTAAATGATATTTAAATATAGGTGTTATAAAAGTAGGTACTTAAATATATTACTTTCATGTTCTGGTTAAAATAACAAACCAATTTTATTACCGTTGCTGCCGCTGCAACCGCAATCATTTGAAAAAATGGTTATTCCTTAATGCTAGTTAAGAATGACTTTCGGTAAATTAAATATACCCGAAAATATTTAAAACTTGCATGCAAAAGATATAAAACGAAACGTTGTTATCATAATTTGGTAACTTTTTTTTAATTTTAGGTGTTAACATTGAAATATTTTTATACTATATAGGTATGAACCGTATGTGATTAGATATGGTGTTTATTCTTTCTCATCTTCCTAACTTATATTGCTTCAGTACACGAGGTTTATATGATGTGTGATATTTATATAATGTATTATTTTTGAGTTATATCTACTGACAAAATATTTTGGTTCCATGAAAAAGGACTGCTTTTATTACAAAAACAAGGTTTTACTCATTAATGGGTGAATGTGTTTCTACCCTTTTAAGTAATGCTGTTCTTGAGTTCGTAATAAAGTACTAGCATCAAAAGTCGAGAGTTCCAGAAAATGTTTAAATAGTTAAATTTCAATAAAAACAGAAAGCTTTATAATTTAATAAAGTTTATTGCACGTTTGGCCTAGTGGTTTAAAGGTCACCACGCCGTTTCCTACTTCGCCAAGTGTCGTGGGTTCAAATCCCACGTAGGATAACACTTTGTGTGATCCACAAATTATTGTTCTGAGTCTGGATGTCCGTTTCATGTATGTTTGTAAAGTCCCCTACACAGGATTTATTCCTAGTGCGGGAGTTGCCTTTATAATGAAAAAAAAATTTTTTCCTTTAACATTTAATTATGGTCTAAGGACAAAATATATTTAAAAACCGACATTTTATTTTGATATCGTTAGCTGTGCCAAGGAGCGATTTAAAAAAACAGAAATAATCAGAAAAATATAAAATTGATTAGACCGGTTTCTTCCCTTAACAATATACAAAGCCTAATAATTGGCAACTGATGAGCGGAAGAAACTTTGTTTTGTTCTTAGTAGACTGTTTTTGCGAACTCGTTTACTACTGATACAATCATGTTGTTAAATCTCAGAGATATTTTAGACTATTTTTTGGACTATTTTTTTAGACTATTTTTTTAGACTATTTTTACTATTTAACACACAACGCTATCTAGTCCCAAGCTAAGCAGAGCTTGTGTTATGGGTACTAGACAACTGATATAAATACATATATACTTTTTTTTGTAAATACATACATATTATACATAGAAAACACCCAAACTCCGAAACAAATATTTGCAGATCATACAAACATTTGGTCCGACCCGGGAATCGAACCCGAGACCTCAAGCATAGCAGTCGCATACGCTACCACTGCGCCACAGAGGCAGTCAAGAGTAGTAGTAGAGGCAGTATAATAATAATTTGAATCAAGGTTTTTTATAAGCCCTTTTCAAGGAGTCTTTGTCAAAAGACAATTGTATGTGTCAGCATATCTCTTTATTATATATTTTGAACACAAAACGATTACATTCCCGAGAAAGGTAAGCGTGAGGCAAGAGGCTGGTTATGAATTGATGGACTGCTTTTTAAGGCAGTCCTTGAATTTATTCAGAGAGATTTTGGCTTAAACAGCTAAAGAATCTTGTTGTCTTAACCCGAGGTGGAAAAAATATTATATACTAGTGGTTGCCCGCGACTCCGCTCGCGTATATGTCAGTGTGTTATTCTGATTTATGAGCTTTATTACTGTAAAGTTTCATGCAAATCCGTTCAGTAGTTTTTGCGTGAAAGGGTAACAAACATCCATCCATCCATGCATATTACAAACTTCCGCGCTTATAATATTAGTATAGATTACAAAATATATATTACAACTGTAAAAAATACACTAAACAGTAGGTATATGTGCTCCGTAAGATGTGTAATCGAAATTGGACACACTACACCGTAACCAATCGCAACTAGGAAAAGTTTAAAGAACATTATAAAACTTAGATCTCGTATTTTGTTTTCTTTGTAACATCAAGCAATTATTTTTTAAATCTTTTACTAAACGATGTGTGTTTATATACCATTAAGAGAAATCTTCAAGTTCATTTAATGAACGTTGACTAGTATACACCTGTAGTAATAAGTATAGTAGTTAATAAGTAAGTAATTTTTCAATAAAATATTTCACATGACTTTTTAAATTCGGCCAACCATCCGTCTCCAGCAAACGAAGTTTAACCACAACCTTGGATCCTTGAATACAACATATAAAAATTTAGATCAACATTTCCTTTCATAATGAGTCATATAATTTCTAGTGTCCGGTTTACGGCAATCGCAACATGTGGTCGTTTATATAATACGTGTCGACTTATCTCTTCAGGATAATAAACGTGAGTGTTTGTATGAATGTGTATGATAAGTATGTACGCGTATGTTATATGTCCAGACGTGTCCTATGATATCCCATATATGGGTGGAATATAGTGGACTGTAGCGTACTTGTAAGCAGACCATGTATGTGTGTATGTGTTGTGCCGACATTTTTAAACTTAAAATGACTGAAAATTTTTAGTAAAAAATGAAGAGAAAAGCAAAATGTACCTAATTTCTTTAATTAAACTTGAATTAGTATGCTATAGATTTAAATAATCACAAATTTCAACACAAAGAGAAAACCGACTTCAAGAACTGGACCAAATTGAAATGGGACGGAAGCACTAAGCACGGAAAGCACTAGTTCTCAAATAAAAAAAGAGCATCAAAATCGGTTCACCCATTCGAAAGTTATGAGTATGAGGTAACAAACATAAAAAAGAAAAAATACAGTCGAATTGATAACCTCCTCCTTTTTTGAAATCGGTTAAAAAGAGGTGTGTCAGGAACGCAGTCAATGGAGATCAATAGCATAAATAAATAGGATAAATAGGCGTGTAGATTGAAGATTTGAAATAAAAATTAGAGTAAAAAAACAATGCAATACTACTTATTTATTACGTACATTTGGATTATTTAAACAGACTAACACTAACTTATTAAAATGAAGATCCTCTGTATTAGCTAAGAGTTACTTAAACACTAATTAGATATTAAAAGGGTTAAAACCGTAATTCCGCCACACATAAAGCTTCTGAAAAATTTAAACACTGGAACAAATTAATGCTATTTCCGTTTTTTGTCTTTTTACGTATTTACCGACATGTTTTGGCGTGTTCTTCGTATGGTGACATATTATAAATAAAAATGCTACAACCTCCATTTATCCCATAAAAGGTCGTTAGGGGCGAGCAATGCAGCAAATCATTCAGGAGAATTTCTCTGCTAAGAGAAGGAAAACTTCAACCCATCTGGTCAGCGTGGTATGGTTAAAGCCTAATTTCAACGACTATAAGGTTTTATATTAACAGCTTATAATATTAACAGCTCGTTCCATTTCCTGACTACATAATTATTACTAGCTAGCTGTGCCCGCTACTTCGTACACGTGACATTTGGATTTTCAAGTTATTTTAAATTTTTCACCGTGTAAATCTTCCCTGGACTACGACAAACATTTCAAAATCAAAATCAGCTAAATCGGCACAGCCGTTCTCGAGTTTCAGTAAGAAACGAACAGCAATTGATTTTTATATAATAATAATAGCTTTTGCACGCAGCTTCGCTCACGCAGACTTTCATCCCCTGATTTACCCTCTTAGTGGTGGGGTTTAGTAAAATCCGTTCTTAGCGGATGTCTACATCCTATAAGGAACCTACCTATTAAATTTCAAGTTTGTAGGTGTTATAGTTTCTGAGATTTCGTGATTAATAAGTGAGTGGTATTTCGCTTTTATAATAGGTCTTTACCTATGAAATTGCCGTTTTGTATGCAATAAGTGAAAGTACTTATTTTTTCAAACTTTTTTATTTCTGTTATTCGAAGTAATCACCCATGCAATCGACGCATCTTTGCCAACGCATTGGCAGTTTATTGATGCCCTGCTTGTAAAAATCAGCTGGACGGGAGGCAACAAACTCTTCAAAGGCATTTTGTACTGCCTTTTGGGAATTGAAATTTTTACCCACTAAAAAGTTGTCTAAATTTTGGAAAAAGTAATAGTCGGTAGGTGCAAGGTCTGGTGAGTATGGCGGATGAGGGAGAGCTTCAAACCCCAGCTCTTGCAGCTGCTTCACGACAACGCGCGACCCCCCGGCAGTACAAAATGCCTTTGAATTGTTTGTTGCCTCCCGTCCAGCTGATTTTTACAAGAAGGGCATCAATAAACTGCCAATGCGTTGGCAAAGATGCGTCGATTGCATGGGTGATTACTTCGAATAACAGAAATAAAAAAGTTTGAAAAAATAAGTACTTTCACTTATTGCATACAAAACGGCAATTTCATAGGTAAAGACCTATCAATATAGATAACAGATAATATAAGATTAATGTTTTTGTTTACTCTTTGTTTAACAAGCTTTTGTTTTATTTTCAAGCTTTGCGTATTTGTATAGGCTTGTTGTGGTTTTTTGCGGAACTGTAAATTAAATACGTCCTTTCTGTACTTTGCAGTATAAATATTTTTTCATCTGCTTCGTTTCACAAACAATGTTGTTTTTCAACTTCATTAATAGTCGTCAGAGAGCTTTATAATTAAACAGTAAAAAGTAGTTTAACAACACGTGTTTAGATTTCATAACGTAATATCATACAGTCTTATCTAATTGGTTGTTAGTTATCGCGTTTAAAAAAGATTAATCTATACTAATATTATAAAGCTGAAGAGTTTGTTTGTTTGAACGCGCTAATCTCAGGAACCGCTGGTCCAATTTGAAAAATTCTTTCAGTGTTGGATAGTACATTTATCGAGGAAGGCTATATATCATCACGCTAAGACCAATAGGAGCGGAGCACCAATGAAGAATGTTACAAAAACGGGGGAAAATTTATACGCTACGGGCAATAGGAGAGGTAAACGACATTGCGTGGGTCAACTAGTCAAACATAAAATACCTTATTACTACCATAATCTCAGTAGTATCTGGATCACTGAGCTTTGGTCGTTTTTTTTTTGGTCAATTTCCTAAAAAATTATCCTAACTTCATTGCATGAAAATTGTTGGAGCCGTATTCGAAATTCAGATTCTATATATACAATAACTGCTCTTTTCAACCGACTTCAAAAAAGGAGGAGGTTCTCAATTCGACTGTATTTTTTTTTTGTGTATGTTACCTCATAACTTTGGACTGGGTGAACCGATTTTGATGATTCTTTTTTTATTTGGAAGCTGGTGCTTCCCGAATGGTCCCATTTAAATTTGGTCTAGTTCTGACATGTCATCCATGAGAAAACCATATAAGTCTTCAATTTGCATTATGTATGTACGCGCCAAATTAACGAATAACTCAATATTCCCGTATGGTCCCATTTAAATTTAAGTTTTTTTTTGTTAAAATTTGTGATTATTAAGGTATTAAACAAATATGCACTTAAAGCTCTAGAACTTGTGGTGTTTAATTTTTACTTCGTTGATTACAAACAGCCAATGTATCACCTTCTCAACCACAGTCAAGTTAAAAATATAAGGTCCATTTATCCCCACGTCCCATCATGGGTCACGATATACAAATGTCAACGGAACACGAAATGGCTTTTAGTTCTAACAGTTGCAATGTTAAGGGAAACTGTACATGATGCCTTTTCCTAGGACCTAGAGTATGGCTATAAAATGGTTGAATATTTGTTACAGTTACTTAAAGACCATATCCGAACCCAAACGCCAATGTTTACAAATGTTTGTATATCCATACTCACGGTGTAATAACCGCTACTGAAGTAGTAGAAGTAGTTAACATCAACCGGAGATAACGGGACGGGTCGAATCTAGTCTAAAAAAAGGTAGCCTAAGTTGTTCCTTATATCATCAAAGTCCCGTCGAAATCGGTACAGCCGTTCCAGAGACTAGCGGGAACAAACAGACAGACAGACAAAGAGACTGACACAGAATTTAAAAAATGGTACATGTATTATATGTACCGTGTATACATACCTACATTAGCATTTAGTAAAAAGTGGTTATTTTAATGCTACAAACAGACACTCCAATTTTATTTATTTGTATAGATGTATAGATAAATGTGAAAGTAACTCTGTCTGTCATTCTTCTACGCTTCTACGTCATTGAATTTATTTAAATGAAATTTTGCAGGAAGAAACTGTAATTCGTGAGGAAGGGCTACTTTTTACGATAGCCAATATACCCGCCTATATATGGAATAGATATATTGTGATGTGTAATAAATAATAATAGTGTGTTGAGTGAGCGGACCCCTCTTGCATAAAAACCTACACGGTTTAAGCGAGTGGTTGTGATCTATATTCAAATATGTATTACATACTGTAATGCTTTGTCACTACATAGTTTAAAACAAAGTCGCTTTCTCTTTCCCTATGTCCCTATGTGTGCTTAAATCTTTAAAACTACGCAACGGATTTTGATGCGGGTTTCTTTGATAGATAGAGTGATGCAAGGTGAAGGTTTTTATGTATAATAAATGCATAATATACTATGGAAACACTGTTAGATCAAAAGTGCCCTTTACATTATCCAATTTAAATGAATATATTTGAAGATATTACAGATTTAAAATGCACGAATCGTGTCGTCGGCGGGGGCATCTGAAATCCACCCGTGCGAAGCCGGGGCGGGTCGCTAGTTCATAATAAAAAATAAAATGAAAATATGGGGCTATGGGAAAAAGCTAATGAATATTTTAAATGATAAAATTGTGACTTATGTAGCCGTAGTTTTGAAGGCCAAGAAACAGATACTTGTTTTTTTCTGTGTTTTTTTAATACAACTAAACTAAACTCCCGCATTAGGAACGTACATCCTGTGTTGCGGGGGACTTTACAAACATACATTAAACGGACACAAAGAACACCCAGACTCAGAACAACAATTTGTGGATAACACGAAGTGCTGTCCCATGTGGGATTTGAACCCACAACACTTGGCGCAGTAGAGAGCGGCGCTGCGGCGTGGCGACCGCTTAAACCACTAGGCCAACCGTGCAGTCACAGTCGTGCAGATTTAAAGAAACAGATTAAGTTTTGTTATTAATTTAAAGCCCCAACGAGATTTCAGGCGTTCCTAAATAACTTGCTGTAATCTGAATTGCGCCTTAAGAAACCGATAAACAAAAAAGGTTTTCCTTTAATTTATCTTATTCTTTTGTTGCAATCTTCCCAGAATAAGTAATTTTGTAAAGTTCCTAAAATTTAAACTCTTTTCTTTATTTTAAAAGTATGTTCTTTCGTATTTGTAATCAAATTAGAAGACGGCAGAGTCTCAAATTTAATCATATGAAAAAACATTTTAGATTCAACTTGCGATATGCTGAATTCTATAATCAAATAAATTTGTGTATACATATTAATAACTATAATATATATATTTATTTTATTTATTATTATTATACTATCGCAATATTTAACAGCAACTTAAAATTATTAAATTTTAATATCAAAATGATACAAATCAATACTTAGGACATCAAATACCTATTTCGCTAACAATAATAAATATGTGGTGGGTACTACAAAATCACACGGATTTATCCTAAAAGTGTATTGCCATCACTGTGTATCTGCAAGCCGATGGTTTTATTCACAATAAAACGTTTTTAATATAGAATTTCAGAACATCTTATTTTTTCGATAATTTATTAGTTAGGTACTTAAGAACTTAGTATGTTACTAATATTTTTCTTCATTGATGGTAGATAATTAAGTAATTAATCATATATATATACTAGCTTTTGTACGCGGCTCCACCTGCGTGTATCTTGGTTATCGCGATAGAAAGTAGCATATGTCCTTCCTCAGGAATCAAAGCATCTTCATGCCAAATTTCATTGAAATCGGTGCAGCGGTTTAGCCGTCAAAGCGTCACAGACAGACAGAGTTACTTTCGAATTTATAATATTAGTATAGATTGCACACAATAGGGATTTGAATTAGGATATTCCACAAAGTCTATCTATCTAATACCTACCTTTAAACTAGCAATTCTTGTACATTTATAATCTGAATCTCAAAAACTGCTCCAACGATTTTCATGAAATTTAGTATACAGGGGGTTTCAATCGAAATCGATCTAGCTAGGATTCATTTTAAGAAAATTTACCAAATAATGAATACCGGTCATCCAGGTACTTGTATTTTTTTGTACACACAACGCCATCTAGTCTCAAACTAAGCAGAGACTACATACTATACATAGTCCAGGAATCGAACCCGAGACCTCAAGCACAGCAGCCTGAGCACTGCGAAACAGAGGCGATATTTCTATGATGGTTCATCATAATAAGTTTTCAAAGCTTTGAATACGCTAGCTCAATAAACAGTCTACCTGTTACGAGTTGTATGTTCTCAAATTAGTTGGTACTTGAAACTGGATATGTCTTTACAAAATTTAAGTAGGATGTTACGGGTCATACATGATTGGAGAGATTCTGAGAGTACTTTTGCAGTTTAGTTGTTCTAAATTCTCGTAAAACGTGAAGGGGCGTACAAGTACTGATATAAATTAAAATAGTAAGAGTGCTTAATGAAATAAAGTAATGAAATATACTTTAACCAAAAGTACGAGAATGATTAAATTCTTTTATTCTGAATGTAGTTCTTTTAATTCACTACACTTATGGAATATAACGCGGCTAGAATTCTATTAATTGATTTGGCGAGTGGGAAGTAGATAGAGGCTTTTAAAATTCTATCAACAACAATCACCCATCCTTTATAGTAAAGACATTCAGTAAAAGTAGCCTATGTACTTCTCCAAGGCCCAATCTAGCTCTTTAGCAAAAATCATCCATATCAGTTCAGTGGTTTCGCTGAAAGCGTAACAGATAGACGGAGTTACTTTATTTCATTTACGTTAGTATGGATGTTTGAATGTTCTGTTAGGTAAAACGAAGTTTATATCTTGTTGGTTTTTGAAGTTTGCATCTAAATCAAGAATTTCAACCTTCCATTCTTTTAGATATGGAAACTTTGTGTCTAAACAATGGTAGTCAAATGAGCTTGATCGGAAAATCTTCATCAGAACACGTTCATCTGTAATGAACATTTTATTTGATGCAGATGAATATACTCTTACGTTAAAACAGCACCACGTCTTAATGAACGGATTAGAGCTAAGACAAATCTCAGACAAATCAAGAAATGTGAGTCAAAAAAGGTTGAAATTGCGTATTGCGTTAATATTCAATTTCAACTCACGGCTTAACGTTCTCAGATTTGATAATTCTACTTTATCATGTTTCATGTTTATCATAAAACCTCCATTCCTACTTGAAATATTGTACTGTGTTGTCCTACTATTTTAAAAATAAAAATGTCTTTATGTTAAATCTAACATGTGTTTTTATAATTTAGGAAGCAAACGCACAGACGTATATGTCTCCATGGTCACTTGTTAATTCAAAGAGTTGCCTCCCTTTATTTCATTTCCAATATTTTGGAGTGATAACTTCTTGTGAGAGGGTAAACCGCTTCGTTACGTAACGCGTTACGGCGCCAGTCTGTCTGGGTTCCCTTTCTCTCACGCATACGGCGGCGATAGGCAGGCTCGTTCTATCTCACTCTAACCTAACGCTAGCCGTAAAGAGTTTAACTTAGATTTGTTAGTTATCACCTCTATCGGGCGCGCGGGCGTTCGGAGATGCACGCGTTTTTGTTTTATTTTATCTATAAGATATAAAATTACTTGCCCTGACTCACAGACTAATTCATCAACGCAGAGCCTTACCCCTGAAGCCACAATATTGAAATTTTGCAATCTAATGCTTCTATTTTTAAATCTCCCATACAAAAATAATAAAAAAACACTCAAAAGTATTATATAAAGAATTCCGTCAATAAGTCTCTACAGAGCTCGCGAACTTAAGGTTTAAAAAGTCGATCGGTTAATAGACATCGCAAGTTGAATATGAATCGAATGTGATTGTATGGAAATTGGTCTAGTTTATTAAGCCAATTTGTATTCAAGTCGAGATAACACACAGCTCTAAAGTCAATTTTGAGGAAAAGCAAAGACTGCATGAGTGCCGTCTTTGTTTTGATAAAGAGATTTTTTTATGGAATAATGAGTTGTGATGACATACTTTAGTATTGTCAATCATTGGCAATAATTCCTTTACTTATTTTATAACATTTAAAACCAATGTGAAACTATAATATATTCAATATGTTTGTTTATATTTACATACGAGCTGCACCCCTCAGGTGTTGTTGTACCTATACAACAATAACCGCGGGGATTTTTGGGAACCAAAATGTTCAATCCTCTCGCCAATGCAGCGTTCACCGTGTGAAACTTGCAATGTCTTAGGGCCCATGAAATAAGGCATTCAATCGCTAACTATGTCACTGGCAAGAGAATTAAACCTTCACGGCGTTTCACCGTGTTCCTATTCTAAGCTGATGTAATCAAGCACTTACTGGAGTGTGTGTGGATTCCTTGATTTCGTCGGTCGTTGAGGGGTACCCCACTGCCGTTCCTCTCACCGCGTTCACACATACATACTCCTAATGCTTACAGGCTCCCGAAGTCAAGGAGTAGGATTTTGTTGCTAATATTAGTAAATTCTATTTTTGTAATATTTGCTATTATAGTATATTTGGTATATTAATAAATTGGCATTTAGTGAAAAGCTGCTAGAATAATTATTAATACAATTAATAATAATAAATAATTACAAACAGGCGAAGTGCAAATTACCATTTTTTCATTTATTTGTGATAAATTATTGTTTAGGAATTTATCTTACCGAAAATGAGCAGTCCTGGTTTAGATCTTCGTCGTCGATCGATCGTCGATGGAATATGTACAGTAATAATAATAATAAAATTAGTCAAATGCTACAAGGGATGCGAAGGCTTCTGCTTAAGGGCCTAAACCCGAGACGCGGACATATGAGTATAGAACACACCAGAACGTTTATTCGACTGGCTCGAACGCGCCGACAGATCAGCGGCAGAGCGAGCCGCCTACAAATACCCAATAATTATATGTTCGTGTAGTGAGGAATTGAGAATAAAAAGTGTCATCAGCCGTTTTCATCTCATGGGTGTCGTGTCGTAGGAGGCGACTAAGGGACCAAACTACGCAGGACCGCATCACTGCCAAAAATCCTTTATCCAGTACAGGAGGAGTTTAAGGTTGTTGATAATGATGACATATGGACTACGGGCCCGTGTCGAAAATTTATGGGTCATGTGAACCACCAGGAAACCTTTTTAGAAAGATAGAGGGGCATAAAACAATAACATTCAGCACTATGCCGTCACTTGAAAGTGTCCAACTGAGTACTGGTGAAGGGAAGGGGGTAGCAACACTCGATTTCTCCTCCTGTACGGCATCGATTCCACACTATTTCAATACCTCTTCTAATCCATTATTCCGCAACTCCGTACAAAAATCATGTAACAAGGGAGAAAAATCGAGAGTTGCTACCCCCTTCCCTTCACCAGTACTCAGTTGGACAGCTTACAAGTGACGGCATAGTGCTGAATGTTATTGTTTTATGCCCTGTATCTTTCTAAAAAGGTTTCCTGGTGGTTCACATGACCCATAAATTTTCGATACGGGCCCATAGTCTAATAATTATTATAATTCTCTTTAACATTCTACAGATATATATTTAGTAATACATGTGTATATATGTACCTTTCTATTATTTCAAGTTTCGACCAGATATCTCAACTACTTACGCATTCACAGTTGATCACTTAATAGATATGTTATACATATCGAGGTTTCCAACAAATTTCCAAGTCAAGGAGTAGGATCTTGTTGCTAATATTAGTAAATTCTATTTTTGTAATATTTGCTATTATAGTATATTTGGTATATTAATAAACTTCGAATTCCACCTACTCAAAGCTTCTGAGTATTACTTTACACAATAACAAATTTCATAAATAGTTTGTAATATTCAGTCATAAGGTATCAGAATTTCTAATAAGTGAGTAAATCTTATTACGAGTATCAGTATAGAAATACGTAATTATAGCCGTATTTTATTTAATGGAGTTCATTCAGCTTTCTTTGATCGTCCTTTACTTTATGTGCATAAAACTTGTGCAGAAAAAGAAAGAAATATCAGTGATATTCTCATATAAACTACACAGTACTTGGATGACCGGAGCTTTGCTCGGTATTTTTTGTTGTGAAATGAATCCTAGCTACATCGATTTATCGCCCCCGAAATCCGCTGCATACAAAATTTCATGAAAATCGTTGAAGCCGTTTTCGAGTTTCAGATTATAGGGCTCCCACACATAACTGCAATGCGATGGGAGTTGGGATGGGTTTTTGCAGCACTTCCAGCTCCAAGCAGCCACATCTTGACGATTACTTATCTACAAAATCTATATAAACAAGTAAATGAAAATGAAGGGTCTGTTTGTAATTTCAAATTAAAAGATTTTTACTAAATGCATGTGAAAGTAAACACGATTCTTACATTAATAAAAATATAATGTTATAACAATAAAAATTATTTCTTTTTTACGCATCGTCTAAAAATAAGGTACAACAATAACCCGAGTAACACGGCGGGGAGCAGCTAGTTATAAATTTAATTTCTATAGCTTTGTTTAAATATCTGATAACAAAACTATTTAAATATAAATTTAAATCTTCATGTGAAAACAATTGCGGATACCCTTCCGAAATATAATACCCTCAACAAACAGTTACTCGTTTCGCTGATATTTTCGTGATTTACCCCATCAATAATAATGACCTTTGGTAAATTATAAAGTCGAAGTCAAAAGCGAAAACAAAAGCTTATAATTTATTATGAACTTCCATTTAAAACCACATAATATCGAAGCTCATTTGTGAATTAATTAAAACCTTTCATTTCATACAATTATTTTATGAATGTCTATTATAAGAGTCTTTAGATAGACAGTCCGGTAACTAAGTAGCCATATCTTCGTGGTGACGATCTGAAAGTAATTAAAATTTAAAATTAAGGTGTTTTTTTTATGGAATAGGCGGGCAAACGAGCAGACGTATCGCCTGATGGTAAGCAATTACCGCCGCCCATGGACACCCGCAACACCGTAATCACAAGTGCGTTGCCGGCCTTTGGGGGATGGGGAAGGGGGAGATAGAGGGAGGGGTTGAGGTATTGGCCTCCGGTATCCTCACTCACTCGGCGAAACACAGGGCAAGCGCTGTTTTACACCTGTTTTCTGTGAGGCCGAGGTATCACTCCGGACGAGCCGGCCCATTCATACCGAAGCGTGACTCTCGAGAAAGAAGTTTAATACATTATAGAATGAAACTCATTTGTACTTATTCCACTATTTTAATTATATTTACACCTGACCGGTTTCGCCTTATGGCGTCCTCAAAGGTTATTACAAAAGAAGTTTAAGGTTTATTGATTACTAGCTGACCCACGCAACCTCGTTTACGTCTACTATTGCCCGTAGCGTAATAATTTCCCCCCGTTTTTGTAACATTATTTATTGTTGCTCCGCTCCTATTGGTCTTAGCGTGATGATAATATATAGCCTATAGCCTTCCTCGATAAATGGGCTATCTAACACTAAAATAATTTTTCAAATCGGGCCAGTAGTTCCTGAGATTGGCGCGTTCAAACAAACAAACAAACTGTTCAGCTTTATATATTAGTATAGATTGTTTACTATTCTACAATGACAGTTACTCTTTTTGTTGTATGAGCCTGCCAAAGTGACTCTATAGCTCATTTGTAGAACACGTCGTCTTGCAATCACAATAATTGCACCAAGATAGATGAATATTATACACCTAATTAGTTATAGTTATTGTTCATTCCTCTTGCCAAGGCAGCGATCACCTTGATGAAGTTTATAATACCTATGGCCCATAGATAGGCATACAATCGCTACTGGTCCATTGGCAAGAAGGATGAGCTACGGCGATTCACCGTGTTCTTAATCTAAACTAAAATCATCAAGCACTTACTGGAGTGTGTGGCTTCAATGTTCTCGGCGTTCCAAGAGATATCTCTTGGGTAGATTCTTCTCTGCTCTGCGTCTTCACACAAACATAAACTCCTAAAGTGCTGTACAACTTCCAAGGTATTCGAATTACAACGACTCGCTTCAGGTAACGCGGAACGCGCCTACAAAACTCGCGAGTCCACGACCTAACACAATACGGTTTATCACTAAAGAGACCGCGGGTCGATGGACAATACAATTAGCTTACTATCAATTAATTTTAACAATAACAATAAATCGTCGGCCGGTTTCAACACGCGTCTTTCAAGTTCTTTTTTCACACAATCGTCTCACGCTGGCATACAGCGAGCCTACAAGTCTGTTAGCCTAACAAAACCCACGGTGTAATCAATCTCACGCGGAAGCTATGCGAGTATCACAATCAAATTAAATTACCGCCCGCCATTACTCGACTTGTTCACGAGAGTTCTTTCACGATTGACCTCAAACGTCAAAACGTCAAACACGAACCAGCGACAATCAAAATGTTGCCAGTACAATGACGTTCGAAATCCAACAGTCACCCGCTCGAACAGGTACGTACCTGTTCCCTAATCTACAGGCAGGCGAGATAACGTTGCTACCGCTCGTTTGATAACTGAGTCCCCAACAAGAACCTCTGCGGACCGGGGGGTCCCATCCTTACCATGGAACAAGTTAACAATGCGCTCCCGGCGCCAACGCAGTGGCGGTAGGTTAGCATCCTTAACCAGCACGAGGTCACCAACATTAAGGGGACTAGTTATCCGAGCTGAGCGGGCACAACAGTCGCGAGTTGAGAATGGCTTCCATCTTACAAAACAACGTCGAAAGTTCCTCAAATGTCAGCGCGGTCTGACCTACAATACGCCCTAAATGCGTCTTAGCTGACTTTACTACGGCCTCAAAAATCCCGCCCCAGTGGGGGCAACCTGGTGGACTGAAGGTCCATTGTATACCCCGACGGGAGAGGGCTGTTCCAATATCCACTTTGTTTTCATTTAAATACCTAACTACGTCTCGTAAGTATCGTTCTGCACCTACGAAGTTGGTTCCGTTATCGGAACGAATTAGTGCTGGCAGTCCCCTTCGGGAAACGAATCTGTCCAAGCACGCTATAAAGGCTTCAGTCGTGAGGTCAGTAACGAGCTCGAGATGCACCGCCTTGGTGGATAAAAAGAAGAACACGCAAAGGTACGCCTTGTAATGTTTCGCGTTCCGCAGCCGCGAGCTTTTTACTAAGAATGGGCCCGCAAAGTCTGTACCAACACCCGCCCATGGCCTAGTCTCATTCACCCGATCAGGGGGCAGATCCCCCATGGGAGGCTGCATCGTGGCAGCCTTGCTCCTATAACAAGGCATGCACCGAAACACGATGTTCCGTATGGTACGACGCCCCGACAATATCCAAAACTCCCTCTGGAGTGTAGCCAACAAGGCGTTACAACCTGCATGAGCGTTTTTAACATGCCGATCAGTCACCAACAACTGCCCTCCCTTGGGGAGCAGTAGGGGGTGACGAACCGAATACGGCAGATTCGCATTGCGCAATCTTCCTCCTACCCGAAGCAACCCGGCCGAATCTAGAAACGGGTTGAGACGCGCGACAGCACCCTTCAATTTGGAACGCCCAGTTCGTAGACTCGCCAATTCTGACCAATATGCCTGCTGAACGAGTCGGGGAAACTCTTTGAGAGAGTTATCTCTGACCGTGTCAGCGGGCACCTGTCACGAGTGGATCCTGATCTGTCGGACTGCCAGTTTGGATTCCGACGGGGACGTTCGACAGTGGATGCTGTCAGATGCGTTCTGTTACGCGGATAATTGCGATTTGGTTTTTAAAAAAAGGAAAGTTTAATTTAATTAATAAAACACTTTAATTAGAATATTGAAGGTCAATAACAACACTTCGTTAATTTAAATATCTAATAGCAACCGCACTGATTGAAGGATGGACACGGACTGGCGAAAAAGACCAGTGGACGAGCAGAGGGCTTGGAGAGGAGGGATGCTGACTAAGGAAAGTAGCAGCCAGGGCAGCACTTAGGGGTGCATATCTCAGATATAACACCTCCTCCTTTTAGAGGAGACTTGGGGTTGATTTCAAGTCTCTGTTAAATTCTAGTTCTCAGAGGGGCAACAGGGTTGGTCATCTCTAATTCAGGATTGTCAGGGTCTTGTCTGTCAGTGGGATCTGATGGTTTAGGAGTAGTTTGAAATGAGGGTTTTATATTAAATCTAAATTGGAACGGGCGGTTGCTACCAGATTTACAAAATATTTGCTTAATAATAAAATAGCATATTAAGAAAATAATAATTACAAATATTATAATCATAAGGACAGAGTAATGTGTCCCATATTTCATGATGTGTGGATTTAGCGGGTGTTCAATGGGTTTTAAATCCTCTAGAAGAGACTTTATTCTGTTTTTATTTTCAGAATGAAAATCGTCTAAATCAATATCATTTAGATGAATAGGAGACACATTATTATCAATTACATCATTTAGCTTATCTAAGTTACAACAAGCGTCACTGATTAAATTAAAATCTGGTACATGGTTAATCGGTGAAGTGATATTTAGAATATTATATTTAGGAATTAACGTAGTACTTTTACAATATCCGGTACAATCTTTAGGAATACTAACTATGCCTGTGCCTAAAATGTTTGCTTCGTATAATTTAGAATTACGACAATCTATTGAGATTTTGTTAGGTTCTGATTGTATGTAGATCCACTTATTATTTGACAATGGTTTCCAAATGTCCAATTTACCGAATATAATTTTAGATTCGCACTGTAACGGTTTTTCACTTATCACTTTTGCCAAAAGTTCACTTTGACAGGTTGTTTTCGCATCTGTTGAATACAGGTTTTCGATGTCACAAATAAAGTTTTCTGGGCTTACGGATTTACAGATTTTCATATCGTCGAAAGTACAGTAATGAGATTTGTCTTTGGTCATTGCACTATATTTAAGATTAGGTATAATCAAACTAAACGAGTTTGGTTCTTCAGGTTTGTATGGTGTAGGGAGAGCTATGGTGTGAAATAATACATATTCTCTGGTGTTTACCAGTGGCACTTGCAAAACAAATATAATCCTATCCTTAAAGTAATAACATACTAACTTAGAAATATTAAAAATAAGATACACAGAATTAATGTCTAAAGCCACAGGCAACTCAAGGTCGTTAGGTAAATGTCTGTAATTATCGGCAAGCTCTTGGTGTAATTGACTTGGTGTTATTATAGCAGGATGTAGAATGTTTTGACTGCTAAATAAAATAGCATTAGTTATATCTTCCAGTTGGAATGACAAAGTAAGTATTGATGTTTCTAAAATATTAAGTATTTCGTTTACATTAGCGCGTATTTGCAGTCCGTTAGTGATTTCAGAAATATTTCTTACATTAAAAGAGAGCTCGTCGATAGCTACGTTGAGGTTGGCTTCATTATCTCTTATTTTATGTAAAGTATTATTAAAATATGCTAAAGTAGAGCTAGTGATCAGAATATTTTCTTTCATAAGCGAAGCTAATTTCTTTTCGTTGTTCTGCAATGATGTTATGGCTTCATCATATTTTAAACCATCATTTTCATCTAGGGAACCGAAGATTTGTTTCAAAATTGTTCCTATACCTCCTATCCATGCACTACGTTTGGTTTTATTGTCTACCAAGTGAGATATGGATGAATACTCTCTTCTCATTTCCAGAAACTGTGCAGCTAATGGTTGTAATGAGTTACGGCATTCTGTATCAATATTTATAATTTTAGTTTGGTTGCATAATCGCTTTGTGATTTCAAAAACATTTTCAAGGTTTTGTAGGTGCGGTCTAAAATGTGATATATCTACCGGTATTACAATTTTTAACTGACCATTATTTGTTTTAAGTTTCCCTAGATAATCATAGTAGAGACCTGAACTTGAGGTAATCGGCTGGATAAAATCTCGGTGAGATTAACCTCGAGCTGAGCTGTAATTAATAATTTTAAAACTATTAATAATCTTAAGGTAAGTTTTTAGATTTTATTATATAGATACTTTTAGGAGTTCATTTCGACGTCAGCTAGCTTTACCTCATCGAAGTGATGAGTGACGTGACGTCGGTTAATAAGTAAGGTAAGTGTATTGTTACTATTTACTTTTACGACCTTGTAAGGTCCTTTCCAAAGGGGTGAAAGTGCTTTACGCATTCTCAAATGATTTTTAACATAAACATAGTCGCCAGTTTTATATCTCCTTTGGCGAGTATGGGTATCCTAATAGGATTTTGACGATTCCTTGGATCGTCTTATGTAATCTAGAGCTTTCTCCCGTGAATACTTTAATCTGTTTTGGAGCATTCTAACATAGTCGGGATATGTGGCTCCTGGTGACTCTTCGTAAATAGAGTTCGGGATTACGGGTTTACTTCCAAACATTAATTCGTAAGGTGTGAAATGAGTTGTCGAATGAACAGTTGTATTATATGTAAGCATCGCTGTGTAGATATAACGAGGCCAATTAGTTTGTTCTTCGTTAGTAAAGGATCTAAGGTACTCTTTGAGGGTTGAATGACTCCATTCTAGGGCACCTTGGGTTTGCGGATGGTATGGGGAAGCCCAAAGGTTTTTAATTTTAAGGAATTCACAAGTTCTTTTGAAGAGATCAGATGTGAAATTAGTTCCTTGATCCGTGAGGATCGTTTTAGGAATACCAAATATCGATATGTAGTGAAGCAGGCACTCGCTCGTTTCTTCGGCGGTAGTGCTGCGGATGGGATATGCAGAAGAGAATTTAGTAAGGTCGTCTTGAATTGTTAAGATGTATTTTAATTTTGCAGGTCCAGCTTCAGGCAGTGGCCCGACAATATCTAGGGATATTCGTTGGCCAGGTTCAGTGGATGTGCTGGTGATCTGCATTGGAGCACGGTTTGTTTGCCTAAGGGCCTTATTGGTCTGGCATTGAGGGCACCTCCTCACGTATGCTTCGATATCACTATGCATGTTCCTCCAATAAAAACTGTCTTGGATTCGTTTAAGCATACGGGTCATGCCGAGATGTCCAGCAATCGGGATGTCATGGTTTTCTTTCAGAATTTTAGGTATTTCCGAAAGTGACGGATAAATAATTTTGTCTTTGTATATGTGTATACTAATACGTGTGTTGTGGAACAGGTAGAGAAGCATATTGTTTATTTTGATGAATTGATATGTATCAAAAGGGTTCTTGAAATCCGTTATTGCAATTTCTGATGTATTTTCTGTATCAAGGCTAACAATGAGTTCATTTCTAAGGGATCTAAGGCTGTCGTATAGGTCTTTGTAGGTGGATTTGTCGAAATGGTAGACCTTGAAGAAGAGGAAATAGTATGATTTGTTTCCATGTGTAAACGTGATAAAAGAGTTAATTGTTCTCTCTCTTTCTAAAATTTCTGAGTTGTAGGGTATTTTATCTAGAATGTCTTGTACGAAGGGGTTAGATTCGTCAAGGTCAATAGAAGTGGGTAAAATAATAATCTTACATTCGGTTTTGGTTATGTTTTCATTGTGTTCTTGAATTACCGTATTATAAGAGTTATTTTTATCGGTAATTGCTTTTAGATAGGTAGGATAATCATCATTGGGTAAATCTAAACTTGTATCCGTGGATGGTGTTGGTGCGACAATGGCTTGGTTGTCAGAAGTTGTTGGTTGTTCTGCAACATTCTCAGGTGAGCTTATTATGTCATTTTCTGTTTCAATTCTAAGCGAATCGGGATCGTTAGAGGATGGGTTTATTCCAGGTGCAGGTAATGGTATGATAGCTTCATTTGGATCATGAGCACTTGGAGACGGTGGACCTATTTCAGGGTTGAAGGGTTGGATCTCGTCATTAAGATCGAGAGGGTCTAGTAAGTTTATTTCGTCAGGGTCGAATGACGGGGGAGACAACAACAAATCCATGATATCTATGTCTAATTCTTGGGCGGATTCTTCCACCGGATGAAGAAATTTCAGGTTGTACTGGATTGACAGGAAAACGTGACAGGGCGTCAGCATTAGTGTTTATTTTCCCTTTTTTGTATTTAATATCATATTCGAACTCTTCGAGTTTTAAGCGCCAACGGATAAGTCGTGATCCCAGATCTTTGCATTTGAATAACCATTCTAATGGTTTGTGATCCGTGAGGACAGTAAAACGGTGACCGTATAGGTAAGGTCTAAAGGTTTTGGTGCCGAAAATTACGGCAAGGCACTCTTTTTCGGTGACACTATAATTGCACTCTGCTTTATTGAGGGTGCGAGACGCGTATGCGATGGGTCGATCTTGTCCTACGGGGCCTTGTGATAATATAGCAGATATAGCATAGTTAGAGGCATCACACGTCAAGAGGAAAGGTTGCGTAAAATCTGGATAAGCTAGAATCGGGGCTGAGACGAGTTTGTTTTTCAAGGACTCGAAAGCAAGTTGCCATTTAAATGGTATATCCTTCTTTAGGAGAGAAGTCAATGGTTTGGCTAGTTTTGCAAAGTCGGGTATAAATCTTCTATAATATGAAACGAGACCCAAAAAAGATTTTATATCTTTTGGGGATCCAGGTGTAGGGAATTCGGTTACGGCTTTAGTTTTATCAGGGTTTGGCTTAACGCCATTTTCGCTTATTATATGGCCAAGGTAAGCCACTTCCTAACGGAGGAACTCACACTTATCTGGCTGAAGTTTTAGACTGAAATCTCGGATTCTTTCAAAAACGGTTTCTAGGTTGTTAATTTGAGAGGGTAAATCTGAGGAGTACACGACGATATCATCTAGGTAGACAAAACATCGCGTGCCTTGAAGGCCAGAAAGGCAATTATTCATTAGTTTTTGAAAGGTGGATGGTGCATTTTTAAGTCCAAACGGCATTCTGTTGAACTGGTAATGTCCCTGAGGGACGGAAAAGGCAGTTTTAGGGGCGTCTTCTGGAGAAATCAAGATTTGATGAAAACCGGAAGTAAGATCTAGGGTGGTAAAATATTTACTATTACCCAATTGGTCAAGGATTTCGGAAATTTGTGGAATAGGGTAAGTTTCACCAATAGTAATGTCATTAAGTTTCCTGTAATCAATGACAATTCGCCATTTTCTTTGCCCTTGGGAATCGAGCTTTTTAGGGACGACCCAGATGGGTGAGCTCCAGGGAGACGAAGACGGTTCTATTATATTTTGTTCGAGCATATTCTCGATTTGGTTTGACACTTCCTTTTTATGAAATTCAGGAAAGCGATATGACTTAGTGTGTACGGGAATATCGGTATTAGTTCTTATTTCATGGCGAAGCGCTGTGGTGAAAGATAGCTGATCACCTGAAAGGTGGAAGATATCGGAATATTTTGAACAGAGTTCTGTAAGGGCTTGGGATTCTTCTTCATTTAGGTGAGAAGTTCGGAGTAAGTTGAGCACTTCGTTGTTACGGCTAGAAATGCTTGTTGAGTATCTTGTGGGACTCTGGAAGGCACAGTGATGTATTGGTTCTAGTTTCAGTTTCAGGTTAGTACTGACATTTATAGGTTTTTCGGAGATATTAGCGACAGTCACTGTAACCCGGTCGTTTTCTTTCACTCTTGTTAAACAATTTGAGATGAGTAGTGAGTCTGATAGGTGCTGGTCTATAATGACACCTTCTGTTAACTCAGGATTTCTGACGGTACACTCTATGACTGTTTCGGTGCGTGGTGGAATAATATAGAATGGATCACAAAAGTAAAGTTTTATTGTGTCCTTGAATATTTTTAGGGTATCGTTAGTGTAATCTATGTTACAGTTAAATGCTGTGAAAAAGTCGGAACCGATTATACCGTCATAGGGTAAATTAATGTCTTTGACAATATGGAATTTATGAGAAATGGATTTATCCTTTCCAGGTTTAAATTTTAAATTAAAGTGACCCAGGGTACACGTTGTGTCCTCTCCCGGATCGATTCCTTTGAGTTTAATCGTCTCTCTTTTAATGACGGGGTTTTTGGAAATGCATGATTGTTTTAATAGGCTTACAGCGGATCCAGAGTCTACAAGTAGGGTTAGTGGTAAGTCTGAAATCTGTGTGTTGACTACCACGTGAGGTAACATCCTTTTTGATGTGTCCACATTTATTTCATAGATTAAAATTTGACCGTCAGTTTGGGGCTGGTTACCCTGTTGGTTGGTCAGATTGGGTTTTCGGATTTGACCGTCAGTTTGGGGCTGGTTACCCTGTTGGTTGGTCAGATTGGGTTTCTTGATTTGACCGTCAGTTTGGGGCTGGTTACCCTGTTGGTTGGTCAGATTGGGTTTTCGGATTTGACCGTCAGTTTGGGGCTGGTTACCCTGTTGGTTGGTCAGGTTGGGTTTCTTGATTTGACCGTCAGTTTGGGGCTGGCTACCCTGTCGGTTGGTCGGATTAGATTTATCGATTGGACCGTCAGTTTGGGGCTGGTTACCCTGTCGGTTGGTCAGATTTGATTTTAGGATTGGACCGTCAGTTTGGGGCTGGTTACCCTGGCGGTTGGTCAGATTTGATTTTAGGATTTGACCGTCAGTTTGGGGCTGGTTACCCTGTCGGTTGGTCAGATTAGGTTTTCGGATTTGGGCGCTTATTTGGGGCTGGTTACCCGTGTGGTCCCTTGGAATGGTGTCATTGTATAAGTGTCGTTGAGTATTGTATGTATTTATGAGACTGGGTCTCGCGAGACACCTCCGCGAGCCCACTATTCGTTTAAAGGCTCGGCTGGGTAATCGACTTCGTCCCGGCCGTGCTCTTCTTCAGGATTGTCGACAAAATTTACTCGTGGGGATTGGTAGGATTTGTTACTTGGGTTCTGCGGAACCCTAAAGCGATTGTTGTTGTACTCGCGTTTTTTACACGTAGAGATATCGTGGCCAGGGATCTTACAATAACGACAAAATACGTTAGGAGCCCCTTGTGATGTGGGGTAAAATGGTTTTTGTGAAGAAAAGGATGAATTTGGATTTAATTTGGAAGGACCGGCCCTGAATTTGTTGGTATTGTTATTATTTGCTTTTTGATCTATTTGTGGACGTCTATACAGTGTCTGTTGTATGCGCTCCTCTGAAATAGCATAATTGATTGCTTCATTTAATGATTTGGGAGATTTACATCTAATGATATTTGAAATTCGGGGATGAAGTCCCATCACAAAGTGATGAAGGGCAAGGTCTTCCATAGCCGCGGTGCGGCCGGCTAACTCCTTAACTTTAGTATTGGAAAGCGATATCTCGGTTAATAATTGCGAGAGGCATGTCTCTGTGCGTAGAGCGTATTGACTCACGGAATCCTGTAGGCCTTGTTTATTTTCTTGGAGTTCCATAAGGAGATGTGAATAATGTTTTCTTTCACTAAATTGTGTTTTCAGAAATTCCTTAAGTTGTTCCCACGAGGTAAATTCTTTGATGGAACAGGCGATTTCCGCCTTCCCATGGAGTTGGCTAAGGATAAATTTAAATAAAATGGGCTTCTGCGTCTCCGTTGCAAGACCAAAAGCATTGTCACAGTTTACTAGGAATGAGTTGAGGGTTTCCCTGCTACCATCGTATGATTTAATGAATCTGAATAAAATATTTAATTTAAGCTCAGCCATGGCGAGAGTTGCGGCTGTTTTTCGAGTGACGCGAGGAGAAATCTGTGGTGATTTAGTGTCTGAGATACCTGAACTCGGTTTTGTTTCGGGAATCTCGACAGACAATTGATCTTCTTCGGTTTTTAAACCTTTTGGCATAATTAATTTCAATACGTAAACTTAGAAAGTCCGGTTACAACCGATATACATTGAATAATGTTCACAATTAACAATTAGTTTTATAAAACTTATTATAAAATAAACTGGTTGATAATTATTGATAATTGGTAGCACTGAACTCTAATTAAAACTTAGTCTAAACAATGACCAAAGACGTACAGTACAAAAGCTGCGTGGGCGACGGATATGAACGCGACGGCGGCCAGGAACATTCCGATGCGATAAGGACGTTGTAGGTTGAGTTCTTAGAGACTTGAATAATCTTGAATGACGACTTGAATTTTGATTTTGATTTTTAGGTTCAGGATATCACGACGAACAGTCACGGAGTATGATGGAAGCAAGGTATATCACGCTGGAGGTCTTCTTTTGTAGATTGGAGCTTAGAGAACTTCGCAGAGCAGGTAAGGGATTGCGGTTCAGGATGCAATCGTTTCTTCTTTACAGGACTAAATTATCCTTTCAAGGACTTGGATGGATTTTGTAGCACAGCACTTTAAACAGCACAGTGAGTTATTTATTACACTTATGTTTTATTCACTGACACAAGGTAAGTTTTAGGATAAGTATTTTTCACTAATTTTAGGAAAAGGATTCGGAGCGAGTCCGTGGGGCGGTGCCTGGGCACTGGGGATTTCCGAATCCCACCGCTGCCACCAATTTGTTACGCGGATAATTGCGATTTGGTTTTAAAAAAAAGGAAAGTTTAATTTAATTAATAAAACACTTTAATTAGGTAATATTGAAGGTCAATAACAACACTTCGTTAATTTAAATATCTAATGGCAACCGCACCGATTGAAGGATGGACACGGACTGGCGAAAAAGACCAGTGGACGAGCAGAGGGCTTGGAGAGGAGGGATGCTGACTAAGGAAAGTAGCAGCCAGGGCAGCACTTAGGGGTGCATATCTCAGATATAACAGTTCGATCCCTGTCGGAGTCGACAGTCCGATCAGGGGGGGTGGCGTTGGCGGTAAGCCTTGATATCGTCAACGCATTCGGCAACCTTCCCTGGCAGGCAATTAGAGCGGCCCTTGAGTATCACGAGGTGCCGCTCTACCTGCGGGCGGTCATAGGGGCCTATCTGCGCGACAGGACGGTAAAGTTTATCGATCGGAACGGGATGGAAAACCGAAGGGAGGTGTGTTGCGGGGTTCCCCAGGGCTCTGTGTTGGGTCCATTATTGTGGAACCTCGCATACGATGCGGTCCTTCGTACCAGTTTGCCTTCCGGCCTAAGTGTCGTCTGCTATGCGGACGACACACTAATACTGGCTAGAGGGTCATGTTTCGATGAGGTGCTTCGGCTCGCCGAGCAGGGGGTGGCTTGTGTTGTCGAAAAGATCTGTGAGCTGGGCCTGAAGGTGGCGCCTCAGAAAACTGAAGCGATATGGTTCCATGGCCTACGAAAGCGCCAGGAACCACCCAGCTCATGCCTCCGGGTAGGTGACGCTGAAGTCCAGGTAGGCCAGTACATGAAGTACCTAGGACTCAGCCTGGACAGTCGGTGGAGCTTCGAAAAGCATTTCGGGCGATTAGTCCCCCGAGTACGAGGGGTAGCAGGGGCGTTACATAGCCTGCTGCCCAATCTCGGGGGACCACGGGAAGAAGTTCACTGCCTCTGTATGGGCGTCGTACGATCCATGGTCCTCTTTGGGGCGCCCGTCTGGTCGAAAGACTTGGCGGGTTCCTCCCGCTGCAAGGCCCAACTCAGGAGTCTGCAGCGGCTGATGGCCATACGGATCGTACGGGGCTACCGCACGATTTCGTTCGAGGCAGCGACGGTCTTGGCGCGGTATCCCCCCTTCGAAATTCTGGCCGACATGGACACGATGTTCTACGACCAAATTCGTTCTGTCGGTCGGAATGACGAGGGGACAGCGCTGGACCATGAGCCCGGAATGCTACGGCGGAACGCACATACGCAAGCTCTGCGCGCGTGGCGGGCACGGCTAGAAATCCAGGGCTGTGCCAGCCAACGCGCTGTCGGAGCCGTTCTGCCGAGCTTCGAAGCTTGGATAGAGAGAACCGACTGTGTCACCTACCGATTCACTCAGATGCTCACGGGACACGGTTGCTTCGGAGAGTATCTGAACAGAATCGGACATGAGGCTACGGCACAATGCCACCACTGCGGGTCCGACCGGGACTCCGCCCAGCACACGCTAGAGGACTGCCCTGCGTGGGAGTCCGAGCGTCGAGTCCTGGTCGGACAGATCGGACGAAACCTATCACCACCAGCATTGATCGCGGCAATGCTTGCGAGTAGTGAGGGATGGGAGGCCGCGGTCTCCTTCTGCGAAGACGTTATGCTTCGGAAGGAGTCTGCAGAGCGGGATCGGGAAAGGGCCGATCCCGCTCGCAGGAGGCGATCTAGGGGAGATGTGGCCGCTGCAAACAGCACGAGACCGGTGACACCCTGGTGCGGCCGGGGGGTGTCGTCTAAGGCGGGTCGGTGTTCCGACTCTTGCTGTGTAGAACGGTGAGGGGCGCGACAGCGACCCGCCCCGGGGGTGACGCTGGTTACCCCGGGATGTACCTCAAACGCGAGGTGCGGCAGGGGGGACTCCAGAAGCCGCTGATACGTTCCTGGAACTCCTCCAGGCAAGCACTTCCCTACACAATCGAGAAATCATACGCCAATGATATTTTGCAGACATTCTGTTATTCTTTCCCACATTCTCCCCCATAACTTTTAAACGACTCAACCGATTTTCATGAAACATGCCTAAAAACACTCGCACGTAACTCACCTTTTATACAAAAAAAAATTAATGAAATCGCTTCATCCGTTCGCGATCTACGGTGCCACAGACAGACAGACATGTCAAACTTATAACACCCCTCTTTTTGCGTCGGGGGTTAAAAACTGTTCTATTTCTGGTTCGCACCTTCACTTTCTTATATTTCATTCACTTAAAAAGCAATAAAAGAAATGAAGCAACCGCACCGAAGCATGACTCTATCAGTCAGGTCTGTTGATGAGTTCTGTCAGTGAAGTTGTCAGTGTGAAAAACTGGACTGTCGTCACGAAAACCAATATGAGATCGTTTTTTGTTTTTTCGGAAGACGGTCCCCATTTCATCTCATCCACATTTTTAGGGTTCCGTGCCAAAGGCAAAAAACGGAACCCTTATAGATTCGTCATGTCTGTCTGTCTGTCTGTCCGTCCGTCCGTATGTACGGACGTCAGCCACTTTACTCCGAAACTATAAGCACTATACTGTTGAAACTTGGTAAATAGATGTATTCTGTAAACCGCATTAAGATTTTCATACAAAAATAAAAAAAGCAATAAATTTTGGGGGTCCATACTTAAACTGAAACTCAAAAAAAAAATTTTTATCAAACCCATAAAATGTGGGGTATGGATAGGTCTTCAAAAATGATATTGAGGTTTCTGATATAATTTTTTTCTAAACTGAATAGTTTGTGTTGTGACACTTCCAAAGTGGTAAAATGTGTGTAACTCAACAAAATATGATGTACATTACCATAGAAACTTCCACCGAAAATTGCTTTGAACGAGATCTAATTAGGAAGTAGTTTTTTTTTAATACGTCATAAATCGTAAACCGCAATTTATCGATCAAAGTTACAACGAACTACAAGAACTGTTATATTATGTTTCTTGCTGCTTCGGAACCCTTCATGGGCGAGTCCGACTCGCACTTGGCCGCTTTTTTATGTTTTTTTATCATAATTTCATCACGACGAAGACTTAAGGACTTGAAGACTTATGATATGAAGACTATAAACACTTGACACTGGCAAAAATAGCTGACCTGAGAGATCCGGCTGGTTGCCATTTCATCAAAAGAAGAAGAAAACCAATATTACTTTTCAGTTGCTCAAGGTACTTATTACTAATAAATAAATAAATATTTCAGACATCTAACACACAACGCCATCTAGTCCCAAGCTAAGCAGAGCTTGTGTTATGGGTACTAGACAACTGATACAAATACATAAATACTTTTTTTTTGTAAATACATACATATTATACATAGAAAACACCCAAACTCCGAAACAAATAATTGTAGGTCATACAAACATTTGGTCCGACCCGGGAATCGAACCCAAGACCTCATGATCAGCAGTCGCACACGCCAACCGCGAGACCAATGAGGCAGTCGTTACTCAAGGTACTTATTACTCAAGGTACTTTATACAATATGGTAATAAAAAATCTTATACCGTTTCTCTCGTAAGGTCATGCCAATACATGGTATATTAACAAATAAACAAAGATTACACTTACCTTAATGAGATAACCTTTATGAGCTCATAAGGTGAATAATGAGAAAATAACCTTGCGTGCTCACCGCTAAATTGTCCTTTTTATGTGAAGATTGCCACTGTATTAATAATTTAATGTATCTATCTATATTAATATATTAAAACTGAAACATTTGTTCCCAGGAATTCCCGGAAGTTCCCAGGAATGATTCGAATTGAAAAATTATTTTATTGTTAGATAGTCATCTAAAAATGAATCGCGGAAATGTATGTACGCGCATAACTTCCGATCGACTGCACCAAATTTGATAGTTCTTTTTTTATCGTTTGTTGTTGTTAGTACAAGATATAGGAGAAAATTAAAAGATAACCGGAAAACTTATGTTTTTTTTGTCTGCAACTGTTCACTACCTGTTGGAAGCTGAGCGGCCGCAATTACCAAAACATGTTTTTCAAAAAAAATAAAAAATTAATAAAGAAAATTTGGCGGCATGAAGTTCGCCGGGTCAACTAGTACTATTAATATTATAAACGCGAAAGTTTGTAAGTGTGGATGGATGTTTGTTACTATTTCACGCAAAAACTACTGAACGGATTTGGATGAAACTTTACAGTAATATAGCTTATACATCAGAATAACACAGAATATTACTGTAACGGTTCACCCAAATCCGTTCCGTAGTTTTTGCGTGAAAGAGTAACGAACACACACACATCCTTATAAACTTTCGCATTTATAATATTACTAGCTGTTGACCGCAGCTCCGCCCGCGTTTATGTCGATTATCGCGGCAAATAGTAGCCTATGTGTTATTCTGATCTATAAGCTATATTACTGTAAAGTTTCATGAAAATCCGTTCAGTAGTTTTTGCGTGAAAGAGTAACAAACACACACACATACTTACAAACTTTCGCATTTACAATATTAGTAGGATAATATAATACGAGTATAGTAGGGTGTATATCAACGCTGAGAAATGCATCATGTAAAAAAATTAAGAAATTAAATCGGTTATTTATCTATTCCCATAGTGCTCGTAACAGTTTACCCCATCTCTCTATAATCTATAGACATAAATAAAATTGAAGTGTCTATTTGTAACAAATTTTCACTAAATGCATGTGAAAGTACGGTACTGGCATCAAAGAAGCAATTTTTTAAACTATTGTGTTTTTTTTATTCCGGCTAATCTCTGGAACGGCTGTACCGATTTTGACGGAACTTTCACTGGCAGATAGCTGATGATAGAAGGAATAACTGACTGCCACTTTTGTTAGATTAGTTGTGCCCCGCGGCGTTTGCCGCAGTTTTTGTTGTATCGTTGATTACACTGCGATGTTCAGTTCGTTTTCTATAAATTAGATCTAACCTCACCCACTTTAATTTTCTAGACCCGTTTTTTGATGAATTATCTTCTTTGCAAATCTGTAGTCAAGTTCCATAAAAGAACCTGTTAGTAAAATAAAAAAGCGGCCAAGTGCGAGTCGGACTCGCCCATGAAGGGTTCCGCAGCATCAAATAACATAATATAATTTTTATTTTATTTTTATATTTGTGTTGATTGAATGAAAGGTAAATTGCAGTTTACGATTTATGACATATTAAAAAAAACTACTCACTAGATTTCGTTCATATCAATTTTCGTTGGAAGTTTACATGGTGTACATTAAATATTTTTTAGTTTTATCATTCTCTTATTTTGGAAGTTACAGGGGGGGCACACATTGTACCACTTTGGAAGTGTCTCTCGCGCAAACTATTCAGTTTAGCAAAAAATTATATCAGAAACCTCAATATCATTTTTGAAGACCTATCCATAGATACCCCACACGTATGAGTTTGATGAAAAAAAAATTGTTGAGTTTCAGTTCTATGTATGGGGAGTCCCCATACATAGAACTGAAACTCAACAATTTTTTTGGGGGACCCCCAAAATTTATTGTTTTTTTTCTATTTTTGTGTGAAAATCTTAATGCGGTTAACGGAATACATCTACTTACCAAGTTTCAACATTATAGTTCTTATAGTTTCGGAAAAAAGTGGCTGTGACATACGGACGGACAGACAGACAGAACAGACAGACATGACGAATCTATAAGGGTTCCGTTTTTGCCTTTGGCACGGAACCCTAAAAAGGAACAAAAGTATACGAAATGAACATAAATTTAATAAGTCATACCAGTAAATACATTTATAATAAAGCTTAGCAATAATAAATATAACTTCAGACGTAAAATTTTGTAAAATATATATTTCTAATAAGTATTATTATTATACTAAAATAAATAATGATTATAATTACTCTTGTCAATACCAAGCTATTCGAAGAATTAAAACTGTTTGACTTGACAGCACTTTGGTTAAATCAGGCAAAGTGCGTGCCGGACCTCTTCAAAGTACTCATTAAACGAATATTGAGCATCAAAAATTACCCAATGTGAGGCTTTCTCACTAGTCTCAGGTGTTTTGAAAGGACCTTAAACCCTTTATTTACCTTTTTGCTCTACAAATAGGTAATATTACTGTTACTCACCTGGTTTTTTAAAATATCGTTCCATTTTAAACCTAAATTTAAAAAAAGTGGATCGAACTTTGCCTTTTTTAATACGCCCGGGGAAAACCCCGAACATAAACAAGTTATTCCCAGGTAAATGTTTATTTTATTTTATTTATTCTGAGGAAAACAACGTAACAATATGTTTACTATAAAACAAATATTACTGTTAGCCATTGTTATGATACTATTGTTAACCACAAATTTTAGTAGGCTGATCAAATTTTTTATATCCTTTAAGTTTTCATTTACTAACAGCATATGTCTTATCACTTAGAGAAATCTCTACTAGAAAACCGAAATACATAAGTTTAAGTAATTCACTTAGTACAAGCCTTAACCTTTGAAATAATTTATACGTTGATGACCCTACATTCTACTGCACTAAAAATCATTACAATTTCTGATTTAGCTTAGTTATTGACGTGCTGACGGTGGGTCGTCATACTCATGTATGCGTGAATTAAACCAAACCCGGGGTAACTAGACAAATGTCATCCTAGATGCAGGTGGTAAAGACCGCAATGATTGCGCTGCAGTGGAAATAAGAGGGTGCCAAGCCTCGAACCTCTAATCAGACTAGCCATTTACACAAAGTTAATTAACCCGTCAATCAGAATAATTTACTGTGAACCTTGTCTTTGATCACGAGTGAGCAAGCATTGAAGGAATTCAAATGTAAATTGGAAGTAATTGAAATTACTGGTAATAGACGTGAAAGATGCGAAAAAAACGTCTTTACATGACGTTCCAAGAAATAGTCAAATGAGTTTTATTATACACAAATGAATACTGATATATTGGAGGCTTGTGAATCAATGGTAAACGAGTAGGTTAACGTATTCTCGGAGCGCCGAAAAGTCTCCCAGTGCATAAATGGTCACCAATCCATGGATTGACCGAGCTAGGATTCCTTAACTTTGCAATGTGTTACTCTACTTGATTACGAGGCCGCACGAGCTTCAAAAGTTCATAAATTTGTTACAATAATAGATGAATGATGTGTCAGTTAGACTTGGTTTACACATAGATTGCCGCAGCTAATAGGCACAAATTTCATAATAGTAATATTTACAATCTGTTAGTTTACAATATATGTTCGGAACATAGGAATAGGTTGTATTACAACCAAATACATACCATTACACAAATTACAAGGTTGTAGTACATATTAACTTATGTTTTCATATTAAGTTTTAAATCATAGAACACTCAGATGCCATTTGTAAAGGAAACATTTTAATCAAAACATTACCTAGCATGTCTATTTGCTTCTCTACCGGTTTTACCTTTTTTCCACAACATGACATAAATACTTTTCTTGTCTGAGGATAGCATTTGTGTTGTCTTGTTTCGTTGGTGAGTGAGACCCAATTATGCATAAGCATTTCAATAGGTTGCCATAGTGTGGGTCATCATGCTGCAGCAGACAGTGCATCTGCACTATCATATCTCCTACACCTTGAGACTAGCCGCGGTGGGAAAAATCGAATAGGATTATAATATCATCATCATGGTTAACTCACCTTCTTTAGCACTAATATCAGTAAAACTAGATTAATAACATGTAGACTATTATTTAGAGTAAGTATATTAAAATCGGTAATCGGTAGTTATTTTTACTTTAAGTTATTCTATTTATGTTTAATTCAAGAACCATGACGCGATCGTAACAGTAAAGGTTTGGTTTATTTTTGTTATTATTTACCTTAAATATATTGGAGCTCGAAATAGTTAAAAAGCCTACTAGAAATAGACGTCCATAGATCTAATTTCCTGTCCCTATTTAATACACAATGAGTAAACTAAATTAATCAAACCCCTCATACAATGTTTACACTGACAACCATTTTCCAAGAAAATGTTCATTCTTGTTTCCTCTTTCCAAATTACGTTGGATTCAGACAATTACTTTTGTAGTCAATGAAAATGTGAATATCACAACTTGAACAGTATTTTTATTGGATTATAAATTATACATAATATTAGTAATAAGAAGCCCATATTTGTTGCAAACTGTGAAAGACCAAGTCAGCAATCCGAAATTCCGTAGGAAATAAATACGTAATTGTAACTGTTCATTCCTCTTGCCAAGGCAGCGATCACCTTGATGAAGTTTATAATACCTATGGCCCATAGATAGGCATACAATCACTAAGCTATTGGTCCATTGGCAAGAAGGATGAGCTTTACGGCGATTCACCGTGTTCTTAATCTAAACTAAAATCATTAAGCACTTACTGGAGTGTGTGGCTTCAATGTTCTTCTCGGCGTTCCAAGAGTTATCTCTTGGGTAGAATCTTCTCTGCTCTGCTTCTTCACACAAACATAAACTCCTAAAGTGCTGTACAACATCCAAGGTATTCGAATTACAACAACTCGCTTCAGCTAACGCGGAACGCGCCTACAAAACTCGCGAGTCCACGACCTAACACAATACGGTTTATCACTAAAGAGACCGCGGGTCGATGGACATTACAATTAGCTTACTATCCATTAATTTTCACAATAACAAATAAATCGTCGGCCGGTTTCAACACGCGTCTTTCAAGTCCTTTTTCACATTATCGTCTCACGCTGGCATACAGCGAGCCTACAAGTATGTTAGCCTAACAAAACCCACGGTGTAATCAATCTCACGCGGAAGCTATGCGAGTATCACAATCAAATTAAATTACCGCCCGCCATTACTCGACTTGTTCACGAGAGTTCTTTTACGATTAACCTCAAATGTGAAAACGTCAAACACGAACCAGAGACAATCAAAATGTTGCCAGTACAATGACGTTCGAAATCCAACAGTAACGATAAACAAACATTTTATAGGTTTCCCTTTTTAAGAGACTCTCTGTACTAATAAGATGTCAACTTCATTAGAAAAAATAATTAATCTAAAAAACTTGAAGAATACAGTATGAAGCAGTTTTAATAATTATTTCTTTCAAGTACACGCAGAATGAAGAGTAATTTAATTATTGCCCTTTCAGTAGTGCTTTAAAAGCAGACTATTAAGTAATAATCAAATGTTTTCCACTGTAAATTTGCCGATGTTGATAAATTCATGCAATCGGTGAGCAAAAGGAGGAGGTTCTCAATTCGACTGTACTTTTTTTATTTGTTACCTCATAACTTTCAACTGGGTGAACCGATTTTGACGATTCATTTTTTAGTTAAAACCTTGTACTTTCCATGTGGTCCCATTTGAATTGGGTCTAGTTCTTGAAGTCGGTTTTAAGCTGTAGATAAATTTAACTTACCACATTTACAGATTCTTCACTGTATCGATGGCGTTTAAGTCGTTCGCCACGCCACTTTCTACTGCGTGGTTTGAGTTAAAACCCAACGTGGGACACCACTTTGCGTGACAAAAAATATTGTTCTCACTCCCAGAGTCAGAACAATATTTTTTCTTTGTGTTCGTTTCATGTGTATTTGTAAAGTCCCCTACGAAACAGGATTTATTCCTAATGCGGGAGTAGTCTTTAAAAAAAAATTAGAACTGTAATAAATGAGAATATTTTTATAACAATTAGGCCCAATTAAGTGTTAAAACCACAAATTATCAATATAGATTACTTTTTGTCAGCACACACAATACGATCTTTTTAAATCATTCAGAAGTATCTATATCAAAAATGTAAATTTAAGCAAATAGTAGCAACATCGAGAATAAATTTCAAAGCTCAGATTGGCTGATAATTTAATTAATGATTTTACCGACTTGTTCGAAACCAATAATTGTGTTATGCTCTGCGAAAATTTAAGCAACGGGTAGCGGTTGCTGGGTAATTAGAATTTGACGTGCTCTTTATATTTATATACATACACACCTTAATATTTGGAAAAGGAGATTTTGATAAATGTTTCCGACATGAAAACTATGAATAGTGTGGTTGTATATCTTTACATAGTATATAATGAACAGAGATATGACTTATCTAAGATACAAGTATCTGAAATACAGATACAAAATACGTATTTCCATCTTATATCTAAAATACTTTTTAAATATTCATTTTGTATCTTGCATTTAAATATATATTTTGTTTGTTATCTTAATATTTTTTTAATACCTTTTCTGTTAAAATACTTTTAGTAGTTTTAGTAATATGTTATTAGACATTTATAAAATAAATGCGTAAAACTGAACATCCTCCTCTCCTCTCTCGTCATTATTAGTCCAACATCACATTGATAGTTGGCGACTCTTTCTTTCTACAAACTAGATTTAAAGGGGCTCACATATATGACAAAGCTGCAGAGCTAATAGCTGATATGCATTCAAAGGTTCAATTAAAAAATTTTTGATAGTTAAAAAAAAATTTAAAACAGTTACTGATAATGTTTCAAATATGGTTAAGGCTTTTGGTGTATTTGGGAAGTCAGATTCAGAAACAAGTGAAAATGAACATGTTTTAAATGCGTATGAAGAAGATCTTGAACAAATATCAGTGGATGTAAGTAATGAAAATGATGATTCACTGCTAGTACTACAAGCTTTTCCAGATATTTTATCAGACTTAGAAAGTGATTGCCTTCTTCACGGACATGAAAGATGTGCCTACACACACTTTACATTTAATTGCTGGTACAGATTTCAAACAAGCAAGATTAATAATTCTTTATATAAGAAAATGCATGACGGGGCCGTAGCAAAATGTCAAGCTCTCTGGAATTTATGTTTTTTTTCTATGGAATAGGGTCGATGTTGATTGGAGGATGTCCGCCCGTTGATCAGCCACACTTCCATTCTCTGAAAACGTGCTACGTCGTTTCTTCAGCCTCCATGCATCCCCTACACAGAGGGCTGTCTGTTGCGCCTATGGTAAATAGGTGCTTGTTTAGGGGACAATGCCCACTCAGGACATGTGACCTTCCTGAGATCGTCCCTTTTACTACGAAACCTTATAACTTGTTTTCCTTTATGTGGACTAATGTGGAGCGACTGCAATCACACCTCCACTGGACGATATCGAAGTTATGTAGAAAGACCGTTCTTAGATTTTTCATAAGCCGGTTGCCAACGACATTCGAATGGCAACCAGGACCGACGGCTTCACGTGCTCACCAAGACATCGAGAGGTATCAATATGTTAAGACTGGTCACCCTACCTATTTGGTATATATCCTGGGTGACGAGGTAGTTTACAAACATAGGTACATGGAACCGACACAAAGCACATCCTGCCTTAGAACAACAATGTGTCTCCCATGTTGGGTTGGAAATCACAACACTCGAAAGCGAGCGCTTTAGCCACTACGTATCCGTGTAGTCAACTAACTAGTTTATTGAAGGTAAAGTTATAATGCATTATCTAACTTGACCTTCTATTTACTGCCGAAAGCCTTATGTTCAAAACTAGCGGTATTATCGTATTATGAGTAATTAGAACGGTTACTAGAACAATTAAATTAATGTCAGATTCTCTTCAAAGGTACTTTATTCTAAAAAGTTCTATAATGGCTCATGAAACACGTTTGATCCAGATCTTTTCTCGTGTTATATTTCTTTCTAGTTTATTAATTTTTGTTTTTTGACTAATTTAAAAGCAAAGAAATATTTTACTTATTTACTTTGATTAACTGCCTCACTATTTAAAAGGAATCACTTATACAACAACTTTAGAGATAAACTAAAAGCATGTTAAAAACACTCTTGTTGAAGTATAACATAAATTAATTTATTTTCACTTACTCGTATTATAATTTTCTAGACGTCGAAAAAAAGTATTTTGTATAAATTTATAAATTATTAGTCAAAAATATTTAAAAAACTTGAAATTAAAAAATATATATTTTGGGAACAAACAAGCAAATAATCACAAATTTCAACAAAAAGAAAAAACCGACTTCAAGAACTGAACTAAATTGAAATGGGACCACACGGGAAGCACTAGCTTTCAAATAAAAAAAGAATCGTTTCGAAAGTACAGTTTCAATTTAGTTTTTTTTTTTGTTAAAATTTGTAATTATTTGAAGTCGGTTAAAAAACAATTAAACAGAAAAAAAAACATTTTTTTTAAAATTTTTAAATTATATTCTTCTTCTCAACCGAAAACGTTCACTGCTGGACATAGGCCTTCACTATTGATATAAATTTGAGGAGTCTATTGGCCTGGTAGTTAGAGAGCCTTGCTACTAAAACATACTTCGTTGATTTGTTTTCACCGAAAATGAGAAATGGCTCGACCGCGGCGGTACTATCCTCTCACAGAAGATAAACCTAAAATGACAGCATTCGTGCTATACTAACTTTTAAACTTTCGCGTTCCATGAAGTAATAATTATTATTTTTACGGGAATTAACGCGATCACTTATTTCAAGGTATTACATACCTCTGTTTTTGCCTGACGTTTCGACCAGGTTGCACTGGCCGTGGTCACAGGCTGACTGGCTCAGCGGCGCACGCCCTCCGTCGTCGAATCCGTGAAGTAGAAGGTTCTTCATCCACCCGCACATTTTCGATAATATTGATATTTTTGTTTCGCCATGTACCGTCACATACCACACTAACAGGGTCCCTATTCTGTAAGCAAACCGATGTGTTCCTATTCTGGTGTTTATCCGACTGCGCAGAAAAGCGAGGTGGTATGTTTTTTAACACTGGATTCCACGCTGTAGATAATTTAAAACCATCTTCCCGATTGAAAGTTGTATGCTTTTTAATCTCAATCGCTTCACGTACAACTCTTGAGTAAAAGTGACGTTCGGTGGAGAGGACTTACGTGCGGTGAAATTCAATCCAGTGGTTGATGCCTGTATCGAGTGCATGTTCTGCAATCGCCGATTTGCTCGTCTGTCGGTTCTTCACAGCAGCGATATGTTCTTTGACCCTTTCAGCAATAGTCCGCTTGGTTTGACAAAAATATCAATAATATCGAAAATGTGCGGGTGGATGAAGAACCTTCTACTTCACGATTCGACGACGGAGGGCGTGCGCCGCTGAGCCAGTCAGCCTGTGACCACGGCCAGTGCAACCTGGTCGAAACATCAGGCAAAAACAGAGGTATGTAATACCTTGAAATAAGTGATCGCGTTAATTCCCGTAAAAATAATAATTATTACAGCATTCGTGCTGTCTTATTTCATTGGTGAGTGCGAGACCGGAGAACCAATGATGCAGTTGCATCTGAATAGGCCGCCATAGTGTCCATGATGCATTGTTGCATTTTCTGCATTCGCAATGAGTATGGTGACCACTACGCTTGGATTCTGCTCATGCTTTCCATCAGGCAGAGTAAACACACTTTGACTGGCTCATATATAAGAAAAAAAAAATTGTACTTATTACCAGCCAGTACAGGCTCCACCTAGCTTGAAATCACACAGATATTAGGTGAGTTTTCAAGGTTTATTTTATTAGAATAAATTAATTCAGCGTCATTTTACTTATAAATCAAAAGATGAATTCATGAACAACAGTACCGATTTTTAAGACACCTTCAGTACCGTGATATAGTAAACATCTATTTGCTACTTTATTTAATGTTATTTTCTAATAACATGCAGAAACAAAGCCCCAATATTTTTTCTTTGCCCGGCATTGAAAGGCGTACAAAAAGAAAACGCGCGCAATCGACTGCTGTCCTACACAAAGTACACGTTAACTGGAGGGAAATTTCTCAAAGAAAATGGTTTATATTTAAGTGCTTAGCCAATTCGAGCAGTTTATTGCCGAAATTTTCCTCTTTATGTTTTTCTTTCACCGTTCAAAGGTAGGCGGGTCAAAATAATATACCTGCTATACTTTCTATAATATATAAAAATACATATTTCTGATTACGCATATAGAATGTAGATAGTACTCGTATTATAATTTTCAAGGGGGTCTGTAGGTTGTATCAACGACCAGGTCGTAGCTAACTTTATATTTATGTCATTGCATATTTTACTAGGTATCTGACCAGCAGTGGACTGTTAAAGGCTGTGGATGATGTAAATAATTAACATGAAAATTTGTAAACACATTGTTAGAGAAATTGGTACAGAAAATACATAAGGTACTCGCTGAACCCGGTTATTTTCGTACCGCGGGTAACGCCACGGGACGAAGCTAATCCAAAAAAAGTAGTTTAAGTTACTTCTTATACATATCAACAGGTATCTGCCAGTGAAAGTCCCGCTTAAATGATTCAGCCTTTCCAGAGATTACCCGGAACAAACAGACAGACAGACAAAAATTGTAAAATATGTTATTTTGGTACATGTATCGTGTATACATACATACACATTTATTAAACGGTTATTTTAATATTATAAACAGACACATTATACAAATAAATAAAATTGGAGTGCCTGTTTGTCTGTCACTTACCACCGCGTGACCGATTGACTCATATTTGTTCCATCTTTAATTTTCCATTTTATTTAATACTAGCTGAGCCCCGCGGTACAGCAACAACCGCGGGGCAAAAAAAGTAGCCTAAGTTACTCCTAATAGGTCAGTGTCAAAACACTACTTAAGTTATTGGTACCAATCCTATAATTTTTGCTATTTTTAGTTTTTAGTAAAGCTCCAACCAGCATTTACAAACCTCATGGTACATAATAATATTTCGAAATCTTTATATTGTTAACCGACTTCTAAAAAGGAGTAGGTTCTCAATTTGACTGTATTTTTTTATGTTTGTTACCTCAGAGCTTTCGACTGGGTGGGTGTACCGATTTTGATGATTCTTTTTTTATTTGAAACCTGGTGCTTTCCGTGTGGTCTCATTTCAATTTGGACTAGTTCTTAAAGTCGGTATTTTTTTTATGAAATTTTTGTTTTTTGACTTCAAACTTCTATAGGTAAGTTCAGATGGGGAGTAATTTCATGAAGTCGTCATCGACATGGTCACGTGACGTGTCAACGCTGACACTATATCTGTACAATAGGTAAAGCGTGGTATAACTTATTGCGCTGAGCCATCTGTAAATGTAGCTTTAGTTTCTATACTTATAATAAAAATACGTATACAATAGTCTCCCAATTAACTACCGTTTGCACTTTTACGTTTCCTCTCCCTTCTAAATATATAAGTCTTACCACACCGTGACTATTCCTTATTTTTAATGATTTATGACTTTACGGTGATATTATTAATGTGACTAATGCAGGCTACAGAACCCTCTTAAAGTAGTGGTTACTTGTCAACGAAACTGCCCAAATGCCTCTACACCTTTTATATTTTCGGGATCCACTATACAAAAGGTTCACTTATTTTCATATACAACCCATTGTGTTTAGTTTCTAGGGGATGTACGTGGGATGTTGTTTCATAAGTTATGTATAACTTTAATTGAAATATACACGCATGTATATACAAGTTTACACTCCAGAGCAAAATTCTTGCAAAGTTGAGAACATGGGAAGGTATGGGGAACATAAAAAATATAGCTGTAAGCATGAATTATGGACGTAAAACTCGTGTATGTCATGGTTACATACCAGTATAGAAGAATGGGTGTTACGCCCCTTCAATAGAAAGAAATGATACTCCGACGAGTTAAGGTGATCAAGCTGAACAGGCCATAGCCCAACGGTTGATGTTGGGAAGTTGTATACAGAGGTGTCAAATCTAAAGCTAGCCAGAACCATGGAATAGAACTATCTCACCCGAATCACAAGTTCGAAAACATATAGTTCAAACCATCAATAGTAGGACAAAATCTCCATGCTAAGGAGATTTGTCCAGCATGTCCAGCAGTCGACTGTTTATAGCTATTCAAATTCAAATTCATTTATTCAATTAAGACACTAAGTGACATTTATGAACGTTAAATTGAAACTACAGTTATAATCATAGATCGACACAAACAGATGCCACAGATGTACTGTGTTGTCAAGATTAATTAGGTGAAAACACCAAAATTCACTGCCTGTGTCGATCCTTAACTTCCAGTTTCCAAAATGCGTAGAGCCTTATAACTCGGCCGAGCTATCTTGGCACGCGTGAACATAGGCTCTACGAACTTTAGCGCATGTACACTTACTAAACAGGGATTTCCAATACGCGTGCCTGGGGGTGTTGTTTAATCGATATTTATACAAATCGATTGAAATTAAGTCATAAAAATATATTTATTTTCAATTTTATAAGGAGGTTTTAAATTTTCTCAAACAGTCGTTACTCAAGTAGACGTTAACAGATAACTGATATTTAAGTAAATCATATCTATCAACTGAGAAAATAAAATTTTAGTAGTTTTTTTTATTATTAAAGTCGAAACCTCGTTTATTGACTACAAAATTCACTAATATTTGTAAATTTATTTCGTTTAATATCATATATAAACAAAAATCAATAACTTCTAAATAAAACTAATCGATTACGATTTTCGATTGAATAAAGGGTCGATTGTGTTTACTTATGGTCAATCTCTAGCCTAACCACCGCCCCCGTACGTCGCCTCATGCCACCATTTTGTAGCAAAAAAAAGTTGTTGCGCAACCTTCTGCGCGAAGTTCACGCGTGCCAAGATAGCTCGGCCGAGTTATACGAGAAGGATACTAGCAAAGAAACTCATGGCCACTCTTTTTAAAGTCAGATGTTGTTGATGATGATGATGAAAACATGAGGCTACTAGTTGTTTGGGGGGAGTTATTAGCCTATTAAAAGTCGATAGCCAGCAAAAAATTATTCCTTTATTGAAGTTGTTTCTTTTTGTGATTTTAATAGTATAGTATCTTAAAACTAAATAATTTATAGCTAAAAAAATTTTGACGTCACCGACTGGCAGCACCTGAATCTTATTCTTAAACTTTTTAGCCTTTTATTACTAACTAGTCTTTGTTGAAATACCGAAAATATGTTACTGCAGCAAAATCACAGTACATTGTGAAAACGCAACTATCGTGTAGAATTGAACAGGTACAGAGACGGCAATAGTCTTTAATGAGTTTCTGATTTCAATCACGATTTCCAACAAATTTCATTTTGAAATTCCAATATCGCCTTGTGTTTTAGTTATGACACCTTCGCAATACCAATGCGGCTCAATAGTTCAATTCAAAAGTATAACACGAGCAAGATATAGAGAATTTCAATATAAGGGGCAATAAATTTCCTTGTCAAACAGTCATGTTCTCTGATCTTGTGTGAACAATGGAATAGATATTCAGGATTAAAACTATAATGCCGCAATTTAACGCTATCAATTTGTCACGCAGTCAATCGTAATTTTTATTAAAAAAATTGTGATTTTAAAAGTAATTCAAAATTAATTATTAAAAAAAATGGAAATGAAAAAGGTCAACACATAATATTAGAAATTAAAATTTTATTAGTATTAGAAATAAAACAATCTTCATACCTAGTAGTTTACGTCTCGGAAACCTTATAGTATCGTCATGGTTTCGTCATGTCATGATTTTTCTTTTTCGCGGTATCTTTCCTACACGTAATTTTTTTTGATATGTTATGAGGTAACACTACCTCATAACTTTCGACTGGGTGAACCGATTTTGATGATTCTTTTTTACTTGAAAGCTGGTGCTTCCCGTGTTGTCCCATGTCCCATTTGATTCAGTTCTTGAAGTCAGTTTTTTTTGTTAAAAATTGTGATTATACGTAGAGCGATTGTTATCAGACTTTTACAACCTAAGTTCTATTCGATATTGAATTTTTGTAGAGAGACTGTTCTAGGACTTTTTAGGGCTCTAACTACCTGTAACTTTTACCGAACATGTTGTCAATATTACCTACTAAGGCACCACTTAGACAGGAGCCCCTTAATGATTATGACGTATGTCGTACCAAGATTTACCTGGATAACCGCCATTTTAACATCCCAAGGAAAATGTATTTTAAAACTTCGAGACGTCTTATTAAGTACACATTATACTTGATTACACTATTATTGTTACGTTAAACTTTTTAGTTATCAAGAAGAAAAATGAAAGTTTGCGGAGCAAAATTAATATTTGAGGAGCTTTTTTTTCTCAACAGACTTATCCTTCACGAGGCTGTACATTAATTTTGCTTCGCTTTAAATTACAATAAACTTATGGATATTAGGAAACACATTACACCATGATATATACCTACCTGATTTTTTTGGACTAATAATTAATTACAGACACGTGATGTAGCAAGGTGGGCTTTCGCCTAAACTAACAATTATATCAAGGAGGGTAACATATTCATTTGTTAATGTAAACATGCCTGATACATTACCAAAGAGAAATAAGCCTGCTTAGATTTCCGTCTGTTGGTAGATACCAAAAAAGATAAGACGCTGTTTTAATGTTTTAAATCTGTTGACATCTTTTTTAAATTTTGAGTGTAACATAAAATAAAGAAATAATTTAATCTTTTGACACCGATATTGTATCAATAACGGTAGTAGAGCCACGCTAATTTCAGCACAAACGGACCGGCTCGACCGTTCTACACTCTCACGGAATACCAACCTAAGATGAAAGCATTCATGCTGTCGTGTTTCTTTGGTGATTGCAAGACCGGAAGCCAATGAGGCCGCCATAGTGTAGGTCACTATGCTGCATTGTCGCATTGTCTGTATTCGCAATAAGTATGGTGACCACCACTATTAGATTCTGCTCATGCTTTCCATCAGTAACAGTAAATCTCACACTGTCAAAACCACCTACGCTAGTTATGTCACAAATTTATTTTTATAAAAACTATGAACAGCAACTGAACTAGATATAATTATATCCTACTAATACTATAAACGCGAAAGTTTATAAGTATGGATGGATGGATCGATGGACTTTTGTTACTCTTTCACGCAAAAACTACTGAACGGATTTGGATGAAACTTTACAGTAATATAGCTTATGCATCAGATTAAAACGTAGGCTACTATTTGCTGCGATAACCGACATACACGCGGGCGGAGCCAAAGTTCACTTACACGTTTTAGCAGCATAAAACTTTTCCCAGTCTATACACCGTTGCGACTATTACAAACTGTATACTATAACACTGCTATTTTCAAGATACCTTCTACATTTGACCCAAGTTATTCCCGAGCACGTAATTTGGTTACTAATACCTAATAAGTTTCTGAGGAAACATTTAAGTAGATCGACAAAGAGCCTACATTATTGTCTTGCCAGGAGTCCTATTAAAATTGAGTGTAAGTTTCTGATTAAATGTACTCGTAAGACCATTTTGTAAGTAGACTACGCTTCTTATAAAATAGATATACGTTAATAACTCATTCGAAAAAGATTTTAACTCTTTACCATTTTCGGTCCTAAGCTTATGTCATTTTTAATAAACGGAAATTTTATTCCGAATACAGGGATAGTACCTACCAATTTCAGGGATTCAAATCATCAATTATTACCGACAGCTTTTTTCAAAGAGTTTACTGTAGTGTGTGTAATAATATATGTTTTATAGTGTAAATATAATTTTTAGTTAGTATTTATATGTGGTTCTGTGTTATCTAATAATAATAATAGATTTCTTTATTGTACACCAGATTAATGAAAAAAGGTGTAGGGTAGTGTCTGGTGTAAAACTAGATAAGACCGTAAGTACTATAAGTTATTCTGTGGTAAGACGAAAAAATACAGATTATCATACACCGTTATCCTTACTACTATACTATCACATCACACTAATATATGAAGGCGAAAGTTTGTGAGTGTTTAAGTTTGTTACTTTTTCACGCAAAAACTACTGAACGGATTTGGATGAAACTTTACATAGTACTTTAACTTTACATACTAATATAGCTTATACATCAGAATAACAGCTACTAATTGCCGTGATAACCGATATTCACGCGGACGGAGCCGTGGGCAACAGCTAGTAGTAATATATAGTGTGGATTATTAAATAAATACATATGAATTAAATATACCTACACTTAATTACATACTTAAATGTAGTAGTGTAATAGTGTGTGTGTGAATATATACCCACCAAAAACATAAATGTAAAAAAGGAGAGCCAAGTTCCATACAAAAATTATGCTTGGCTGTGGGCTTTGTCGCAAAAAGAATGGAGATCTAAATGAGTGCCAAGTTCTATGCACAATATGAGATTAGGAGATACAAATGTGAGATCTTAAAGTAGGTTAGATTTGACTTAGTCAGTTTTCATAACATCAGTCATTTTATAAAGTTATTCAACATATATTATAATATATTTTAATTCTCAAAAAAACTGGCCAAGTCAAATCTAACCTACTTTAAGATCTCACATTTTTATCTCCTAATCTCATATTGTGCATAGAAATTGGCACTCATTTAAATCTCCATTCTTTTTGCGACGAAGCCCACAGCCAAGCATAATTTTTGTATTGAACTTGGCTCTCCTTTCTTACATTTATGTTTTTGGTGGGATATCATTACTTTTTGTAAAGAAAACTAGGCAGGTATTGAGATTTAATAATACATATATTGGGATAGTTTCACATATCTGATTGTCACGACGGTTCCAACGCTACAATTTAAAAAAAACTGTATGGGGGGTTCCCATACAGTTTTTTTTTAAATTGTAGCCCCCTATTTTTTTACTTTTTTTTTATTTTTAGATTTTTTCCTACGTTTACACACAATTACCGAGCTGGATTCCAAATTTCATCCTTCTAGGTCATCTGGAAGTAGGTTAGGTTTAGGTACTATATGTATGTCAGTCAGTGCTAAAATTTACGACTTTTTGACCTTCATATCTTTATAACCGTTGGAGCTAGCTTCATGAAATTTGGGCTTCTAGATGTCCTTATGGATATAATTAAACACACGTAGTTTTATGTGTTTACGTTAAAGAGGTTTTGAGTTATAGAAGGGTCAAAAGTGGCACCAAGTGGTTCGTGTAATATTACACTCGGCGCTGGCTAGCCAGTTCCTTTGCTTGAAATTGGCTTGACACACTGCCGCGTGTCTAGATATATCCGGTTTTAAAAAACACAGGGTTGATATCCCTTATGGAGTTTACTATTCTGATCTGGCAGATCAGACAAGCTGTGTAACTTGAGAAGAATATTTCTTCTTAATACAATTGAAGATTCGACTAGTGTAATAACGTGACCTAATAGAAAATCGCTCATCAGAAGCAATTGGCTTTTCATCAAGTGTGCGATTGCGTGTGCAAAGATATTATGTATCCTTACAATTATTGATATAACTAATGGCACATAGAGAATTAATATTCTCAGTAGAAATATAGTAAAGCTAAATCAAGGCAAAGTAAATACCAGTGAAGAAGCCTTTTACCTACCTGAAATGAGTTATTTTATAGAAACTTCTACTAATACTAGTTAGCACAAATTACTATAGTTTTAAATGCCTTTAAAATTTGTCGATGAAAATATATTAAGAAGACCATAAAAGTTTATATGAGTTTTATATTATAATTATTACTTATATATATTCCCTACCTAGCTGTAACGTAATGTAGGAAGTCCACAGGTCAGGTGGAGTGATAATTCGGCTGGAGCTGGATGTGCGAAGTCAAGGATCGACCCAATCTGCGTGCAATTGCAGATGTCTATGTCCAGCAGTGGACTGCAATAGGCTGATGATGATTTCTTCATACCTCATAGAAAATTGTTGATTACCAATTGCTTTTCATTAAGTGGCTTTGTGTGAGATTAACAAAGCCTCAGCCCCCTTCTACTGATGCTGGGACGCGCCTTAAAATATGACAATCTTATTGTAATTCTTTACTTGGTCTTTGCGATGGATGCCACATCAAAGTGTCACCACTGCATGCGTTCGCCAAGACCAGAACTTGTTCTTAAACGCCGCATTAGATATTTTACATAAAATAATCTAGAATTTGTCATGAATCCAATTAATCAAGCATGTTAACTCCACGCGACGGCAAAATTGTGTAATAAAGTAAATAAAATTGTAAAACGGCTTTGAAAGTTACTTTCAAACTTAATAAACGTAAGAGTTATATGTTCCGTATAAATCAAATTGATACTCTCTCGTGTAAAGAGTTTTGAGTCTCTAATAGGGAGTAAGGAAGGTTTTTTTTTTCTTTTCTTTTTTAAAGACAACTCCCGCACTAGGAATAAATCCTGTGTTCCGGGGGACTTTACAAACATACATGAAACGAACACAAAGAATACCCAGACTCAGAACAACAATTTGTGGATCACACAAAGTGTTGTCCTACGTGGGATTTGAACCCACGACACTTGGCGAAGTAGGAAACGGCGTGGTGACCGTTAAACCACTAGGCCAAATGTGCAGTTCATTTATTTAATCATGACAAAATGAATTCCAATTAAGATTAGTCTTTACTTGAAAATGGAGAAGATCACAATGCTTTTATTGTTACAGTGAGTACGAACGAAAAGGAAAAAGTTGAATTCGAAGGCTTAATCTCTGAAGCCTATAAAAATAAATTGTTACAACTCTTTTCATGTCTGTCTACATTGATAAGATTTTTATGCAATTTCTTTTTTAACCTGGTTTCTAAACACTTAGTTATAAATGTGTATATATATGTTTCTTACCTGTAGGTATATCTATACCACACACCTTAATGTGTATTCCGTGAAGCGGATTGCTATGCGACTAGTAATGTAATTTATTTTCACGGGAGACACTGATGCGTTCAAATTGGAATAGTTGTCAGAATCACTATTATGTATTATATCAAAATAAAAAAACGTGTGGTACTTGCGGACTGCCGCGGTAAAGCTATTGCATAGCATTTGTTATCAACTTATGCAAATATAATAATTTATTTATTTTTTATTTATGCAGTATTTTTTTTATTTTAACATGTATACTTACGCACATGCGGTGAGTGTGGCATTTTATAGATATGATAGATACCTATATACTTGCCCACAAACAGCTGCTTACGTATTCGTCCGATTTCGGAGCAGCTCGTCTCGATCCGTGCGAGTTTCGGGTGTTAGGTTTTATTTTCTTTACGGAATTTCTTGATTCGGTCACCGCGCGATAAAAGCTACCTATGCAATAGTTTAAAATTATAGTCAAAGTAAGTGAAAATATTTATTCCACACATACAACTAATAAACTATCAGCAATGAAACAACGCTTAAGCTTCGGTCAAACCTAAGCGACCAAAGCGACTGAGACGCGGGAGCGTCCGCCGCGCGGCGGACGCTGCCCATGCTTTCTTATGGCGCCGTGCACACCTACGCGACCACAAAGCGGGATTGCAGCGTCCGCAAAGCGGGACGCAGTCGGACGCACGCGTCTAGTGGTCAGACGTGTGTACGTGCAGGAAAGTTACCTTCTATATTATGAGTATTATTTCGTTTTCGTTCCACGATGACTACAACAGATGATAATATTATAGAGATATTCATTTAAAAAGTGAGAGGATATCCCATCATATATAATTTAAAGAATAAAGATTAAATTATAAGAATTTACGCAAAAAGATAAAATATGGGATTCGATCAGTCCGGAATTTCTAATGGATGGTAAGTAAATAATAGTTATGTAAGTGACTATTGCATAATGAGAGGCAATTAAAACATGAGTGTGTATATACACGATACATATACCAAAACTAGCTGAGTCCCGCGGTGTTACCCGCGGTTATTGTCGTACCGCGGGTGACGCCGCGGGGCGAAGCTAGTCTAAAAAAGTGCCCAAGTTACTCCTTACATCATAAGCTACCTATCAGTGAAAGTCCCATCAAAATCGGTCTAGCCGTTCCAGAGCTTAGTCGGAACATACAGACAGTAAAAAAAAATAGGTATATGTAGTGTGTATACATATGCATTTAGTAAAAAGCGGTTATTTTTATATTACAAACAGACACTCCAATTTTATTTATTGGTATGGTATATGTACCGTGTAGACTTACATATGCATTTATTTGTATGGATTATATTTTATACAATTTTAGTCTGTCTGTCCGTTTGTTCCGGATGGACCGATTTTAACGGGACTTTCACTGATAGGTAGCTGATGATATAAGGAGTAACTTAGGCTACTTTTTTAAAACTAGCTTTGCCCCGCGGCGTTACCCGCGGTACAACAACAACCGCGGGACCCAGCTAGTACCAGCTAAGATGCGCAGCTTTAGTGACTGTTCACTAGCAAATGAAGTTAGCGGTTCGCGTCGCAGTCGCGCAGGTGTGCTCGATAAGTTTCGCGTCGTGGACGCTCCCGCTTCGCGTCCCGCGTCGCTGACGCTTAGGTTTGAACGATCCTTTATATGCCTGATGTATATTTTATTTTCCTTTTTAATTAGGAAATAACTATCTGTGATCTTTGGAACTTCTTTTGTACAAATCTATATATATAAAATAAATCGCCGAAATATATGTAGATACGCGCATAACTTCCGATCGGCTGCACCAAATTAAATAATTCTTTTTTATGTGCTCGTTATTGTTGGGACAAGGTTTGTGTACAAGAAAAATAAAAAAATAACGGGAAAAATCTTTTTTTTTTTGTCCATGACTGTACACTGCCTATAGGAAGCTAAGACAGATATGTAAATATGGCGATACGAAGTTCGCCGGGTCAGCTAGTGCTGTTGTATTTTAACGTAGTATTCCAGTAATGGTCAGTGCTGGATAAGAAAGAGGTCAATTGATTTGTGCACTTCAGATTAGCTAAGCCGTATCACAAACACTGGCTGACAATACAATAAAAAAAGTTGTAGAAAACAAGGGTAACTTTTATGACAGGACAAAACAAATCTAGACTTTGATACGTAAGCTCGTATTTTGTTTCATTTTTTTGTTGTTTTACAAGAATAAAAACATATTTTTTTTATATTTATTTCTCTGTTGGTGTGTAGGCAAGAGGTGAAGATAAGTGCATCGATGTCAGTTTAAAATTCTATTTCTATTGGCTCTATTGGCACACAATACAAAGTTGTTGTTAACACCAACGTCGGTCAGAAAAGCCTTTTCAAATATTAAATAACTATGTGTTATTTTTGTTAAATTATATTAATTGTTCTCATGTAAGTGACGATATTGTCTTAATCTACTGACTGACTGACTGACATACCCAGAGATCAACGCACAGCCCAAACCGCTGAAGCTAGAAATTTTGCATTAGGTTCTTTATACATGGTGTCCCAAAATTCAACGATAAGCGGGCGCCTAAAGGTAGACCTGCTAATGAGTACATAAGGAAAAAAAATAATATACCTAGTTTTTTTTTTAAGTTACAAGAAAAATTTAGAATTTCTTTGAAAATTTATACCTTTCATGATATTGCTACTATTCACCACAACTCTTAAAAACACCAAATTGCCCGCAGTTTCTACACAAAAAACGTTCAAAATATTTTTTTTCCCTACAATTTTGAAATATTTTTACTCTTAGTGTACTTTGACTCATGGTCTTATAAAAAAAAAGTAGGGACATCACTACGTAATAAATAAATAAATAAAAAATGAAGGGTGTAAATTTTCAAAGAAATTCTAAATTTTTCTTGTAACTAAAAAAAAACTAGGTATATTTTTTTTATTTTTTTTCCTTATGTACTCATGAGCAGGTCTTCCTTTTGGCGCCCACTTATCGTTGAATTTTGGGACACATGGTATAACGTAAGTGAGCACTAAGAAAGGAATTTTTGAAATTCCACCCCTAAGGGTTAATCAGGAGATGAAAGTCTGCGTGAGCGAAGCCGCGTGTAAAAGCTAGTGAGAATATAAAGGTCTTAATACCGAAAAAAGTAGCAAGAAGAACCTACGTACCTTCGATACCTTCGGTACCTTAAAGATACCCAAAATTAGTATCATGTTATGTGTTACCGTTTAATAAGGGGTTTTCCTCTAATCCAATTTAATCAATTTTAACATTGCATCATAATATTAATTAAATAAATTCGGAAGGTGTGTACCCTTTAACTCAGCTTGACGAATTTTAACGGGACTCTATATTCTATATATTAAACAGCAATTAATTACTGTCGACAGCCCAGTATTAAATTAATTAAATATTTGAAGGGCACAGAACAAAGTTTGTGGGTTATGGGCAAAATTCCACGATTTTTATACTTCAGTAAGCATCATACGTGAATTATTTAGAAGAAAAAATGTATTAATTTTCCTCATAAATGTGGATGGCTTTTTGGAAAAAAGAATGTTTAATAATTATTAAAAGGAACATTCTTTTTTGTTATTGCCCGTTTGCCTTTCTAAAATATTTAAACACATCCGAGTTGTAAATCGCTTAAAAATCCAAAACAACTTGCAGCCTTGCTATCAGTGTAAATGTATTGTTAAGGGATTTGTATTGTTGGACGTAAAGAAAATAAAAATACTTTTATACCCGATATATTTATTTTATTTCATCCATAACGTCGACAGTGGTAATTAACAACAAACTAATTATATAATGGGTATCCAAACATTCAGTTTTCGAATATTTCATCGCCTATAAATATTATTATAATATCCATTACAATAGTCATTATACGTATGTATGTAGAGCGAGTATAAATACACAATCTACTAATTTACTTATAACTTCATCTATGAAAATTGACTCGAATGACGATGTAACCCAGCCTAAATAATCATACTAGATACATACATAGATATCGTTAGAGTTGCCTTTCCCCTTAGATAAATCGAAAATCACATTGAAATGTATACATAGAAATTTATAGTCAGATTATTTAAAAAAATAATTACATTAAAATACATTAAAGTCTTGTGCCTCTTTTAGTATTTGAATTTCTTTCTTACATCTCCTGGATAGGTCATGAAAAAAGCTACTTATCCGAACTAAATACTCCTGGTTCAGTAAACAATTATAGTAATGGTCTATTACCATAGGATTAAGCTGTAGAATCTCTTGTTTCAAGTAACAAGAAAAAAACCATGGCTGAACAATTAATAATGTTTGATGTGATCTAAGATTTACAATAAAACCATCAAAGTTAGATGTCTTTTTACCCGACTGCGAAAGAAAGAGGGTTATGTTTTTCGAGTGTATGTATGTAAGTATGTATGTTTGTATATTTCTTTGGCACGCCCTAGAGCCTAAACGGCTGGTCGTATTTTTATGTGAGTGGTGTCAGTAGAATCGTCTTAGGCGTGAGAGTGACACTGGGTACATCATAATTTAAAAAAAAACGGGAATTTAATAAAGATGGCAGATATTAACGCAGTCGGGTTTATTTTCTTTTAAATAATTGCAAGTGAAAACGAACTGAAAAACAACATTATGCACCCTCATCGTCCACAGTACAGAACGCAATAATGCTTTAGTATTTATAGACGAATGTTTGATTTCAGTTGAATCCTTTCACGGGTAATAGATAGTGATCTGTGTTATGAACAATAAGATATATGAATATCTAACGTAATAATTTGTTTGAGTTGAATTTAACATTAACGCGTGGTTTTCTCTATTCCCGAGGCTAATAGAAATGTGTTTTTAATACAAATGTTTTATTAGGATCAGATTGAAGGGTTAGGACTCTTTATGTTGGGTAGTGTATATTGAAATAATTTACGTAATACTAAACCAAGTCTACATATTTGGAGATAATTTGTACATCTATGTAATTATCATTTATCTGAACGCGGCACATACAAGACAAAGAAACTTCAAGTTACAACGAACATTAATCTACATTTAAGTTACAAAGAGTATATCTATGGACAGACAATTCTTATGCCATTGACTTCATTATGTAAAATTATTTACAACAATCAAACAACAGTATAATTCTTAAAATTAAGTTTCGAATAAATAAGATGTTTTTTTATAGTTTTCGTATGCCCGAAGATAATTGTTTTGATATCACAGTAACGCTACAAGTTCTGCAACTTAACGATAAATAGATTGTATATAAAATATAAAGTGAATAACAGTGTTTTAAAAATAAGTAGATCCTCCAGTACTAATTATAACTAAATGTACGCTTAAACCACGTTCCTGAGTAGTTCGTCCGATGATAGCATGCCGTCCTGTGGAGTAATACATCATGTTAATAAGACAGATTTCAAATGAAAAATAATCTATAGAAATACTCTTGTGTCTTATAGTACTACTTGTGACAAGAAAATAAAACGTCATCATCTTTTAATCTCTTTCGTACGTGATCATTAAACAGACGACAATTTAAAAACTACAGGGTTGAAGTGATTAAAACGACTGTAGGAATTCGCTGGTATGAAAAAAACGTGGAACGTGAACGTTTAAAACAATACGAGCAATATCGTTCGGAAAACTCCCGAACTCCAGAATGTTACTAAATTGTTAAAGTCTATAAAGTATAAAAAAGTTCTCATGTCGTAATGGAAAGGTTTCGTTTTCAATTACAATCCTAATTAAAATATTTTTTCAAAGTACATACGATTTCAACATCGAAAGTTTAACAAAAATTTTAGCACTCTTTCGAAACAAATACCAATCTTAACTTTACCGAATATTTTTCACGAACATTTTTGTAAACTTTTGTTTGAACAGGTTTTTACTTACTTTAACTCTAGATAAAGTTTGTACAGTACTTAATTAAGAATTTAAATGTTCAATTCGATGCCTACTATGCCTACTAATCACTAGTTAGTTTTAATCGTTTTGTTTTCCATCATTAAACAGTACAACTAAATCATTACTACACATACGTAATATACACTACACATATACATATACGCTACCTTTTTTTTCGAAAGACATCTATGAGGATCGTTCACCCGGTGGAAGATCCTCATAGATGTCTTGCATGGAGATGGATGTCCTTCACTCCTTGGGAAGGAGCGAAGGGGTCTGTCTACGACTAAAAACCACCCCGGTGTTCCCTTTGCTTGCCCATAGCTGGGGAAGCGAGTATCGCAAACGCATTTTTCCGCCAACCTATGCTACCTAGAACTAATGCTGTATGTATCTTTTCGAAGCATAACAGGTCAACAAAAATATTCTAAACTAGACTCTCATGTTATTCTTCTTCTCATGATTGCAATAAACGATGCCCATTTTTTTAACTTTACTTATTCGTAACTTTAAGTAATACAAATTTCACTGTTAAAATGTTGCCTACTAACATGTACTACTTATATATATATAATAAATCAACACAAATATTATTTATTTTAAGTGGAAAACTGAGGAATATCTGCTAACGTAATATATGTTGAAAACTACAAGTACTTGTATGATTGTGAAGTTTGATTCAAACATGAAACTTTAAGCCCTTATACACATTTACTTCTAATTATCTTGTCTCCTTATGCATAACCATATGTAGCCATTAACATTTAATTTGTATGCGATGCTAAAAGCCTCTTACCTTTAGCATTGAGACTAAAGTGCCTACCACACGCGCAAGTATCACCACAGTTATAACTGCGCAGATAAAACTGTCGTGATACAGGTTTTACCAACCAGACGCACGGTGTTCCGTGTACAAGTCGGCCCGCGCAGGCAAAACTGTGGTGATACTTGCGCGTGTGGTAGGACCATAAGGGAGATTTTAAACTACTATACTACCCCTATTCAGAGAGGTTTGTATTAGGTTAGTTTCAAATTCTACTCTTTGTCGTGCTGTTATCTTCCTCCCTTAGTCGGCTTTTAAACTTTACCTACGCGATGAATAAGATAAATAAATAAATATTTCGGACATCTAACACACAACGCCATCTAGTCCCAAGCTAAGCAGAGCATGTGTTATGGATACTAGACAACTGCTATAAATACATATATACTTTTTTTTTTTGTAAATACATTCATATTACACATAGAAAAGACCCAAACTACGAAACAAATATTTGCAGACTGATATAAATGAAAAAAAAACTGAACTGATATAAATAAATATATACTTTTTTTTGTAAATACATATTACACATAGAAAAGACCCAAACTACGAAACAAATATTTGCAGATTTGGTCCGACCCGGGAATCGAACCCGAGACCTCAAGCACAGCAGTCGCTTACGCTACTACTGCGCCACCGAGGCAGTCAAAAGATGGTGGCATACTGTAATGTTAATCCGTCTCCACACGGACATATTGTGTTATTTAATAAATCATTAAAATATAAATTTTAATAAAATATTTACCTGATTAACATCTACGAATTTGCGAACCAGAGATCGCGCGAAGTCGGGGTTGTTCAGCATCTCGTGCACAAACCAGTCCATTGGAATGCTGTTATAGAAAGTGTGGCGTATAAATTAAACATTCGGGTATAGTGTAAAATATAAAGATATTTACGACTAGGTTCAACAACACTGTCCAAACTTTTTTTTACATTAATTTTAGTTTTAATTAGAACGACTTGATAATTTAACTATAACTTCGTTTTTAATTCATTATTCCTGGAAAAAGTATACAGAATCTCGTTAAGATATTATCACACTCCGTGAGAAGCCTAGACACATTTTTTTATTTATGAAATTGATATAATAGAATACATACTACTATGATCAGTATACTTTCTGTATTTTTTGGTGGAGGATTTAATGTCATCTTTTGATTTTAAGTGAATTTTCTTACATAAGTAGAGTTAAATTTGCAAATATAACAATTATCAAAATTCAAAATCAAATTTAAATCATCAAAATTTGTGTTTTTAGTAAAAAAAGATCTATAACTTGTAGAAACAAGTATCAACAGAACAAAATATATCTGTACTATTATGAAAACGTCATCATATTGGTTCTACTGTACTCGGTGCTTTTTCATATCTAAGGATTAGTTTGGGAAGCAATTTCATGTGTTCAAAGGAGTAAGTTTAATACAAAAAGAATGAGAATCCATTCCTAAAAATAAAATTATAAATTGAGAAAAAATACAAAAAGTAAGTAGGTACATACAAATTAAATGATCTGAAAGTCGTCAGCTTTTCGTATTAACACTGACGAAATATATTGTGTCATTGGTATTAATTTATATCGTCTCTTTATCGTCATGATCCATTTCAGTTTCACAAACTTAATAAAAATTATCAGAGTGACTAATGTTTTAATGTTGTTATAAACACAGACTTCTTAATGGCTGGACACTGGACAGGTTAAATTATTTATTTTTTCGAACTTTTTTTTGTATTTAAAAGCCTGCCACAGTGACTCAACTCTGCTTATAAATGAAAACCATATTTCTCAGTTCAATAATATTTTTGGCTCATATAACTATTGTATATAATACTAGCTGAGTCCCGCGGTGTTACCCGCGGTTATTGTCGTACCGCGGGTGACGCCGCGGGGCGAAATTAGTCTAAAAAAAGTAGCCTAAGTTACTCCTTATATCATCAGCTACCTACTAGTGAAAGTCCCGTCAAAATCGGTCAAGTCGTTCCAGAGATTAGCCGGAACAAACAGACAGAGATAGACAGACCGACAGACAGATAAAAATTGTAAAAAATGTGATTTTGGTATATGTATCGTGTATACATACCTACTCATGCATTTAGTAAAAAGCGGTTATTTTATTTAATATTTCTATGTGGTCATGATGTAGTTGTGGTGTAGGTTTTGACGCTCAAACCCTGGTGAAGTCGACATAAATTTTCAAATATCAGTAACACTACTTGTGACTAGGTACCTACTCATAATTAACTCGTCCTTAGGTGCTACTACAACATATGTGTATCGTATTTTGTGGTATGTATATATGTGATATTAATGTAAGATTCTATCACAGTTATTTACTTTTATAATATGAAAATAGAACAAGCCTTGTCATCGTTTTGTAATATTAACTCTCCGACTTAAAAAAGGGAGGGTCGTAGTCACAGAAAAGTAGCTTGTGGAAATACAATACTGTGGGCGTTTTTGTTTGTTTCGTGGCTGATCCAACTCTCAAAATGTTTGCGATTAAATAAAAAGTTAGAATCTTAGATTGACATTTCATATACCTACCTAAATATAGAAAGGTCATTGACTTTCTAGTGCCCATATTGGGCAAATGTCAATAGAGGGATTTTAATCATCGCCTAAACTATTCAATAATTATGAAAAGCTTATGTTGTTGTTTTAGTTTATTTTAGAAGAGAATGACGTATCTTATTCCTACAACGTGTACAAATCTTCGATTATCGAAGGTTCAAATAAATGCTTTGTACTTTATAGAAAGCTATCATAAGTTTTTGTACGAATATGGGGTATACCTACCTCTAGCAATCGGGGTTTACAAAACAAAGGTGCTTTTTTAAGAGTATTTAAAACAGAAACCGCAAGACAAAAAAATAAATTTACAAGTGCAATGAAACACAAATTATTGTAATGAAAATTAAACATGCTAAATGGACTTTTTTAATCTAAAATAACATTCAATGTATTTAAGTGTGCTATCGTGACATACCTACAAGTTATTCTTAACAATAAGTATGAGATTTTTTAATTCAAGTGAAAAATAGAGACCATTTGAGACTAGTTTTGGTAAATCATCTTATTGACGTAGATTTCAACGTAAATAACTTTATTTCAACACAATTACGAATGTAAACATTAACATGTTAGATACCCAACGAAATTATAGCGTGCGTGATGAAATTGGGATAGATAAATATTATAATATCCTTTCATAATATTTGTTTGCTTTTATACATAATAGAATAATAGACCTCCATAGTTATAACGCCTAATAATCACAACGAAAACCTAACTATCTTATTTCTTTTGATTTATAATTATGTCAGGCAAAAGATGTAGGCTGCTGGACATTGGTCTCTCCCAAAGTTCTCCACAACAATCGGTCTTGTGCTGTTTCTTTTGGTTAATCTTCTTTTTTTCTTTTTTTTTTTGGAACAGCGGGCAAACAAGCAGACGTATCGCCTCACAAAATCACAACATCAGCATATTCGACAGCAATTGTGTTATAATCATAATTATTCAAAACTATAATGACAATAACTTGAGACATTTTATATATGGTCTTCTAATTCAAATATTTAAATAGTAATGAAACAGATAATGGTGTTCTAACACAATTAGTATGTCCTAGGCCTACCTAGGACATACTGATGTTGACTGTGTTGACAGTCACAAGTTCGATTCCTAAATCGAACTTGTGACTGTCAACACAGTCATCAGTATCAATTGTCACTAAATCAATAAACTTGGTTTCTTAAGAGACTGTTACTGCTATATATAATAACTAGCTTTTGCACGCAGCTTCGCTCACGCAGACTTTCATCCCCTGATTTACCCCCTTAGGGGTGGAGTTTAGTAAAATCCGTTCTTAGCGAATGTCCTCATCCTATAAGAAACCTACCAGCCAAATTTCAAGTTTGTAGGTGTTATAGTTTCTGAGATTTCGTGATTAATAAGTGAGTGGTATTTCGCTTTTATATATATAGATTATAATCATAATTATTCAAAACTATAATGACAATAACTTGAGACATTTTATGGTCTTCTAATTGCAAATATTTAAATAGTAATGAAACAGATGACGGTGTTCTAACACAATTGGTATGTCCTAGGCCTACCTAGGACATACTGATGTTGACTGTGTTGACTGTTGACTGTCAACACAGTCATCAGTATCAATTGTCACTAAATCAATAAACTTGGTTTCTTAAGAGACTGTTACTGCTATATATAATAAATATGGTTTATAAATACCAAAATTAGCTGATAAAAGTCTGCTCGCATTATCAATAGAAAATTAATGAATATTGAAAATTGAACTCACGTGCACTCAAGCTATTTTATAAAACATTGGAAGCCAAATTAATACTAAACTACTACTAATGCTAATTCAGTAGTGTCATAATTGATTTCACTTTAATTAATCGGGAAAGCAATCAGTAATAATAATTACTGAACGGTTTCATAACAAATTAGTATTTGGGCAATTTCTAGTTTCAATTTTGTACGTTATTGAGTTCTAACATGTACAACGCTTTCGAAACTGAATTTAATAATCTATTTGCGACCTGACCAGTAAGTACAGTTAGCAGTTCAGTTATTAAATCAAATTTAATTTAAATCTAATAGAAAGATGCATTAAGAATTATGTCGCTTTACAAATATTTTAGGATAAGTAAAACTTGTATTCTTTAAATACTCGCAATGTTCTTGGTAGTCACAGCTATCAATGATATCTATTTTTAAGACTTAGCAATAATTAATTTCGTGATGTTAAAATACCTCTTATAATCTTATGTCTAATTAATTTTTAATTGCTTATGAAGGACGTTATGTCTTATGTAAAGTACTCAATCAGATAAATTCTAGAAAGAATAATGATCACTAATTTCAAACTAAATTAGTATTATCTCAATAGGTGAGGATTTCTAATCGTCTGATCAGTTCATAAGATATTTGATTAAAACAAATAAAGGACATCAGACAGCCTCTTAAAGTATTAATTTAATAGTTAGATTATTAAAAATACATAGTAATTTCGTCTCTCAGTTTAAGTCACCTATAATTTATTTTTCTGTCTATCTAGAACAGGTATTTTTAACTGAAGAGTTTATGTTTACCTTTCAAGAGTCTTCTCATCAGCTCCATCCAAGCCTTCCCTGTCGGGAGAGTTCTCTAGCAGCTCCCAGAAGTTATCCAGCCCGTACACTGTGACATTATAAAAATTCATTAATATTTCTAATAAATTATGAAATCACGTTTATAAAATAAATTTCATAACTTCTGTAGATGTATATTTGCATAGGTTATCTGTTCTCCACATCTAGCCAACAGTCGTAATTGTTTTTCAAAAAGATTCGCCAACACGAAAAACAAGCAAAAAAACGAGTATTGTCAACATCCCACATGTAGAGACAACAAAAAGGGCAAGATAACCAACTGTTGCTTCCTTTAATTAGCTGAGCTAACAATGAAGCATTCACTAAACGTTATAAGCAACATTAAAACCAGGTTCCTCATTACATTCCTTCACAATAAAAGCAACAAGCACATACTCAGAATGTGAGGGTAAATCTCGCTAAGTAAGACACTTCTCGAACATTCTATTCTGAAAGAAAATAAGACAAGTCAAACGGCACATTCTTGTCCCATATCTGAGCTCCACACGCACATAAATACAGCATTAACACGGACACCACATTTATAAAAAGGTCTACGAACACTTATGTTTTCCTCAAAGAAGATCTAACAAGTTGTTACCAGTAATGATGTTATATTTTTCCCCAATATCCTTACTTTGTAAAAAGCGAACAATAGAAACATGGTGTCCTTTTGGTATCATGTTTTGTTGTCATGTTTGCGTGTCTTAGTGAAATTTAATATGTATGAGTTCCTTACTCCAAGGGATTAATAAAACATCAAGTTGGTAATAGATAGAAGAAGTCACACTAATTACCAGAATGACAAGGGGTTCGGCATTGTAATCGAATATTATATCTTCGATTAAAATACAGTACAGAAAGTTATAAAAACTGTAACGAAGTGTTTAGTTTAGTTTGTGTAATACTATGTATTTATCACAACCACAATTTTTTAAGGAATATTAAATCACAGAATATTACTGTAACTCTTTCTATCATCACAAAATTTATAGCTTTTAGGCAAAAATTGCTTATTCCTAGTTGCCCGATATATTGCCTGACCAGTCTCTCAGGTTTTATTCGGTCGATACGAATGTTTGTTGTATAAACATTTATGCGGCTTTGAGCCGGTTTTCGACAGGCGACACTGTGACAATTATAGATAGTTTACTATTCCTTTGATATTGGATAGGAGATTATCTCGATTAATACCTCGATCATTATTTGGCAAACGGGCCCTTTTGCCATAACCCCTCGCGATAAGTACGTTTGAGTTGGGTTTGAAAGTTCCCCTGGTGACTCTTATTTCTTCCTCTGTCAAATAGCAAGTCACGATGATTTATTATTTTATACCGTCATAAAGCGATAAGAAGCATTATTTTTTCTTGCTTATTGCATAAGCGTTTGTTTTTAAATTTCTTTACCAATATTATTATTTTATTGTTCAAAGCTTTTAAAGCGTGTCTGACATTTTTTTTATATTTTTTACCTTCATCGATATTTTCATCATTACCACTCCTTTTGCCAAAATCATAAGCCACCATCAGACTGTTCTTGGGATCGAACCTCCTACGTGGGTGACCTTCATAGCTGGCTTGAGCTGTTGGTGTATGTGTTTTGGTGTTAAATTTATGAAATGTGTCAAATGTTAAAAACTCCAAAAGGCCAAAAGAAAATAGAGAGCCAGTCAATTTGGCGTTTAAAAACTACATTCGTACAATTTTGAACAAGCTTAGCTTTCGAGTCCTTACATTCTATACAATCGACTCGTTCGTACCGAACGATCGAAAGTTTTTAACTCAATAATAATAAACACAGTACTTTAGATAAAGCCTATAAATGTTTTTTTTTTGTTTGAGAGAGTAAAATTGAATTACATTTTATTTTTATTGAAAACGCATTAACCCTATAAAGTAATTCAATTTCCTCTCCAAGTAAAAGTTCTTCGCAAACGTTGACTCTGACATTGAACATACATAATATTAACCATAACAGTTTTAAATCCTTCAACAAACACCTGCAAAGCATCACAGTTTTCGAAATGATTCAGCACAAGGTTTTCGGGGCCAGTTTTAAATGGATTTTGTTTATATTTCCTAATGCAAGCTTGGACTGCTTTTAAGTCTGTTGTACGGTCGAGTATTTCATTGGCTTCAACGTAATTGTGCCATTCACAGTGCCGAGGCTGGAAACCCAATCAAGTTCTTTGTGGTACCTTCACTATCCCATTCCGAAGTTCGTTTACCAAAATCTCTTGCGATTCCAACAGTAGGACTCTTAAATGTAGGAGTACCACGTTGCGTACGGCTGGCAGACGCTTCTTTCTCTACGTCCCCTTAAGAAAAAATAATGCTATTCTTAGGACTTACCGTAACGGTTACCTGTTAAAAACATCAAAGCCATTTCCAAACCAATAAATAATGTTTATTATTTTATGTCTAAATAGATAATTTGCCTAAAATCTTTAAATTTTTACATCGAAGTTTCAAAGTTAAGTTTTGGTAAACGTGCACAAATCAATAGCTACAATCTAAGTACAAACATTCGAAGTTTAATGATGAGAAAACCCAGTCAGCCTTGAGTTACTCTGATATCTTATCAGAATAAAAGGTATATAAAAAAGTTATTATGATGTATTCTATACCGAAGGCGTTATATAGTCTACCGTCACATTGCCATTAGTAACTTAACGTATAATCAGATAAATTAAATATTAATGAATAGCGAGCACCAGTCACCATTTTGATTATGTTATGATTCAAATTAAGATTTACAAGTCACAAAGGCATTCGTAGAATAAAAACAAGGACCTAAAACTCCGAAAAACTTGACTTCCTAAAGGTTCTACAATTATTAATAATATATAATATAAAAAAAAAATTTTAGACATCTAACACACAACGCCATCTAGTCCCAAGCTAAGCAGAGCTTGTGTTATGGGTACTAGACAACTGATGCAAATACATACATATTTTTTTTTGTAAATACATACATATTATACATAGTAAACACCCAAACTCCGAAACAAATATTTGTAGATCATACAAACATTTGGTCCGACCCGGAAATCGAACCCAAGACCTTATGATCAGCAGTCGCACACGCCAACCGGGAGACCAACGAGGCAATTAATACAAATGCGTCGCTGATGTCCCAATGGACACCAACGAAGAATGTTTCTCTTTTTCCTTGAGGCATTGGCTTTTGAAAATGTCAATATTACTACTGAGTTTAACAAACATTTTTAAAGGAGGTATGATCGGCGAATCGATTGAAGTTTGTCTACTCACTTACTTCATGATATATTCACCTAAAAAAATTCTGTTGCAATCCTAAAATTACTAAATAATCTAAGTCATATTTTTTTTAATAGGCATAATTACTAAAACATAGTTTAGTTTGTTTGTCGTACAAGTACAACAATGTAGTCTGACTGCACGGTTGCCCTAGTGGTTTAGGCGGTCGCCACGCCGCTTGCCAATGTTGTGGGTTCAAATCCTACACGGGACAACACTTTGTGTGTTCCACAAATTTTTGTTCTGAGTTTGGGTGTTAATTGTGTCCGTTTCATGTATGTCTGTAAAGTCCCCCGCGACACAGGATGTTTATTCCTAATGAGTTGTCTTTTTCAAAAAAATAAAAGTTTGTGGTGAACACGTGACATGAAAACACGAAATATATAAGTTAATACACCACATAATATAAGAAAAGGAACTCATAATACAAAATAGGTGCTTCTATATAGAAAGGCGCTAGTATACAAAGATGGAACATTCAAATCGTTTCTCGAAGCTGTGTAGACATGCAAAAAAACCGTGTGTTATTTACAAGCTATTATAAAAATGAATACACTTAGATGTACTATCTCTGACTGTTAAAAAAAGGAATACTCAACACAACAAATTTTATACGTTCACTCTTTTTAAATTGTTTTTAACATACCAAGCTAGTTCACGGAATAACGATTAATTCTTTTTATCCGACTACAGTGAAATGTAGAGGAAAGATAATATTTTGGCAGTCTATGTATGTTTGTAGCGCCTAAACGATTTTAATGGCTGAGATGTCAATAGATTCGTAATAATAGTCTGAGTAACATAGGCTATATAAAATTGATCAAAAGTGTTTACATAGTCGGATAATACTTTTAAAAACTTTTCTTGTTTATTTGAAATTATTTTGTTATGTAATAAGTACTCACGCTCAGCCCTCGTGTGTGGCCTGTCCCTCTTGCCGAAGCCCCGAGCGGTCATCATCTCGACATTCTTGAAGCCTCGGGTGGGACGCTGTTGTTTGGTGCGAGTGAGACGTCCGTCAGGTGCTCCCGCTACCACGCACAGACACGCCACCGCTGCTACTACAACTGCCAACTGCATTGAGATGTTCATTGCTGGGGACAACAAAAAATAAATATATAGAATAGTTCTCGAAGAGACCTATGTTATACTTCAGCGTTTATCCTAAAATGGTCTTAAACTTTTGTTTGAAAATAATAAATAATATTAATAAATATTTCGGACATCTAACACATAACGCCATCTAGTTCCAAGCTCTGCTTGCTTGTGTTATGGATACTAGACAACTGATATAAATACATATATACTTTTTTTTTAATAAATCTTATATATAAAATTCTCGTGTCGCAATGTTAGTTACCATACTCCTCTACCATACTTTTTTTTTATGGCAAAACAACGTTTGCTGGATAAGCTAGTATCATATAAATATTATACATAGAAAACACCTAAACTCCGAAACAAATATTTGCAGAACAAATATTTGGTCAAAAGAATTAAATATTTAATCCGACCTGGGAATCGAACCCGAGACCTCAAGCACAGTAGTCGCATATGCTACCACTGCGCCATCGAGGCAGTATATATTTGACAAGTACTCGAATCAAATTGTGCCGATCGTGGTCACAAATGACTAAAAGAAGGGGGGACGTTTTTAACAATAGAATATTGAATTTTCAAATTTCCTATTATGGTTCGAAATCAATTATTTAATACGATGACATGCAAGAAATGTTAATTTAAATGTAAGCAGTAGTAGTAGGTACTTCGGTTTGTAATTTATATGGACAGTGACATTAACGACATTCGCAATACCATTTGTTATGCCACTCAAAAGTCATAAAGCGACATCGGTAATGGATCCCCCGTGCTGGAGTGATGATCTAACAACCCGTAACTAAACATGCTTTTCATTCTTCGATGTTAATACTGAATGTATGAATAAAGTACTGTCCCAATTTACTTTTAAATTTGAGGTGAGAAAACATTGACGACATTATTATTGGAGGAGAAACAGCCTCCTAGATTTCTACATCAAAGATTTAATAACTGAACCACAAATTAAAATAGTTGGTGTTCGTTTAATGAACAATACTCTATTAAAAGAAAAACTTACTTAATTATAGTGCAAATACACCCGTATACACCTCTTCAAATTTTATACAAAAGGTAATTTTTTATTTTAAATTTATCAACTACTGAACAGAACACAATCAGTGGACTCTAACACATGTTCTCACAAACCACTATCTACAACACATTACAAACACAGGAACACATTTACGTCCAACCACATAAATGTTTTATGAGAGTGTGCAAGTTTCGTAAATACAGTAAAACTACTTAGTTACTGTAATGCCACTAGGTTTTACAAGCCATCGTGCTTCATTACACATCACGCGACGTCCCTTTGCGAATAAGTGGACTCTTCGAAATACCTTTCGTTATACATCAGAAAACATTACCTTATAACTCTCCAAGTTAAATAATACAAACAGCGTTATCAAAACTGTTAAAAGTATATTAATATTATTGTCATTATAAATTTCCAAATAATAATTGCTTAAATACCTATGTCTAAGTAAATATATGTATAATAGGAAATGATATAGTCTCTGCACTTTGTACATTACAATCTTTTTTTTAACTATAATACTGCCAGTAACGATTTATAAGTTGCTTTTTGCAACATGTTAATAAAGAAGAACAAACTATAGAGAGACTCGACTTTTCTATTTCACTGCAATAACTTGTGTGAGAGCTTCACGAAATTAGATTGTTAAGCATACGCCGATATCACAGCCCGCTGAGGCCATCTACCAGAATAAAGGTTTGAAAGCTTTCATAGGGGATCTAGATATTACAGAATAAAGAATTGTGAAATTTAAATTTAAAGATAGTAGTAGAACACTGACTAGTAGAAGAAAGTTTTACGCATTCAATGCTGTTAGGACAAGTTTGCCTAAAAGCATATATATATATGCCTAATGTACACGTTATCATTCCGATCATATACTAGTAGGGAAAAATTATTCAATAACTGAACTGCTGAATAACTTATAACGCTTTTAAGCTGTACAAATGAATCTACTCAAGTAACGATAACTCATGACATAATATAATTAAAGACCGTATTAAACCAGCAAGGAGTTTCTGAAGTAAATAAAATAAAACTGCTTATGTTGATAATTAGACGTTTTGCAGCAAACTATAAGTTCCCATCTTCCTTCCCTTTCCGCCATCTTAATTCTAAGTATATACATATCATATACTGTTGTCTCTTCATATATTGCTAGCATGGACTGACCAATATAACATTAATAAGAGATCGTAAGTGTCACGTACAGTACGTACACAATTAGTTCTCTATTTCCGATCGCCAGCACTGAAGCCCTAATACCAAGCTAATCTAACGCTATATCCGGAACACTAAATCGCATTATACGTAAGTGCACGTATAAACCTTCACTTACGAAACGGAATTTAATAATTCAGCCAGACTGTTAACATGTTGTCATGATGTTCTATCACCATTGAAGAACATAACACATAAGTAATTATGCTAAAACAATTTGTATAGGGTCGGTTGTCGAACAGTGAACCAACCAGATACAGTGGACCACCGTCATATTTCTGAAATCACGATGTTGCTCACCTGCACGATGGTGTCAAAACCTGTGCCATGTACCCCCTTCCCTTCTCCCGCAGTGAGCCGACGACCACGGCTTGAGCGAAATGTGTGATATGTGCTTGTTTGTTTCCCGCCGAAAAAACGTACTATTTTCTAGTAAGCGTCTCGATTTTTGTATTTTTTGTTTTTAATTATAAGAACAAAAGTGGTGTGCTGTAAATATTTTATAGCTTTGGATGTATTATGAGCAAATTGCATTCTGAAAATTCCAGATAAGACTTATTATTTTCTATCTTGAAAGTTGAATAGTACCTGTATTGAACAGTGAACCAGGTCTGCATATTACACAGTGAACCGATTCACTGTGTACCTTACGATCCTGGTTGACTGTTTCTTGAAGTGTAATTTTTTTTTTGTTTTAAAATGCCAAGGCAAAAAGGAGTTAAAAATAGGAAAATATACAAAAAATTACATGATGTCAACTTTACGTATGGAACTCCATTAGAGCGGCGGCAAAAGCTTGTAATATCCCATACCCTACATTGCGTCATTACGAGAAAAACAAAATTGAACACGGGACAGTTATATCACAAAGTTTGCCTAATGATGCAGCTTCTGCAATTTTTAACACAAATAAAAGCAATAATCAAGAGATTCAACTTCTATGAAAGAGACATGACGTTTAAATTTAAGGAACCAACTAGACCCCAGATCGAGAAAGTATATCTATAATTTCGTGATATTATACATCTATACGTCTTTTTAAATGTAAACTTGTCTTTGCATAATATGACTAGACTTTGATGAATTTGAAGTATTTTGATTTCATTATTTTGTCTATATTGATTTTGCAGTGATAGGTAAATTAATGAGGATTGGTAGCTTTTGTTGGCGGAAATTTTTATTTGTCATTTCTATAGTAAGAATAAAAGATGATTATTAAAGATTCAGTGTTCTTTTTCTACAAAGAAATGTCCTATCAACTCAATGATATTATGGTTCACTGTTGAAATACGGGTGGTTCAGTGTAAACCATCCATAGTACACAGTGAGCCAAATTTCATATTTTATTTAAACCTCTATACCGTTTTAGTTAATTCTTTGGTCTTTCAGTAGTTTTTAACTGAGAAACCTAATTTTATAAATTTTATATATATGTATATAATAAAATTACCTAAACGATGACACCAAAATCAGACTCTTATCTTTATTTTCTAACAAGTTGTACGAGTTTGAAAAACAGGTGGTTCACTGTTCGACGACGCACCCTACTAACTGCTGCCTAGACTTCCGAAGATTTAGTAGATATGCTACAGAATCTTTGAGACAGTTTAATTATATAACAATTTCAATACATTACTATTCATAATATGTGTGTATTTACAAAAAAAGTACGCACATATTATAAGTATTCGATTGGTCAATCTAAACTATTTATTTTAAAATGTAATGGCGTTATCCGAACTTTTAACGGTTTGCTCTTTCATCAACGATACTATTGCACTTCACAAATAGATAATAAACAACACATATAAACTGTAAAGCATTCAGTCATAAACTTGTTAGATATATTAAATGTCAAATAAATACTCATTTAATAAAAAACAAATAAGTTCTCATAATGTTTACACGACAACATTTTCCACACCGCCATAATAAAGAACAACATCGATATATCGCTAGGATGACACTAATTGGCCAATGATTTTTATTTTACCGGAGTTTGTAGACACAACCTGTCACATAATAAACTCCTTAGAAATCCTACAATGAATTGTATGTTTAAGCTTTTGAGTGTATTAACTTTAACTCTGCCAAAAACAAAAGGGCTAAATAATAGATTGCCAGAGGTTTTGGCAAAGTTAAAATTTTATTTATATCTTATCTATCATGAAAGTCGCGTGACTATTTGGATTTATCTTTTGTGCTTCTACTGAGACCTCGAACTTGATTAAGAAGAAGCATAAAGACACTGTCAGACTATTTTACCTCACAATCAAGGTTGGATACATCGTTTGTAAACGAAATCAGCCTTGTTATTTAAAAATCGTTAACTTTCTGAAGTCATTTTCTGTTTGCTTCAACAGTATATTTAACACTCAATCTCAATGCATTTTAAAAATAAAACAACAGAACAAAGTAAAGATGAAGTACACCTTTAAACAAGAACAAGGTAACTGTAAAATAAAATATAAATAAATTTAAATTTTGATGCAGAAGCATCACTAGGCCGCCATGGTGTGGGTAACCATGGTTCACTGTTGCATTGTCTGCATTCGCAATGAGCATGGTGACCACCACTCTTGGATTCTGCTTATGCTGTATATCAGGCAGAGTAAAGTCATTATGGCAGGGCCATACATAAAAAAAAAACTGTAAAACATATCGCAAAAAAGCCATTTCACATTCCAAGATCGAAATATACAGCAAAGATTAAATACTTCTGAATAATACTTCAGAATATGATAATGATCGAGTCTTACGGACAGAGAAAGACCTACTTTTACGAAATAATACATGTATACTTTTAGGTTTGTATCCCTTAAGAGAAACAAAATTGTATTCAACAGCCACATTTTGATAACTCTAATGCTATCCTAATGACCTGATGAGGGATAAGCTTTAAGCTATAGCTAAGGCATATATAAGGACATCTCATTGCCATCAGAGAAGAAAATATGGCGATAGGTGTCGTCTAGTCTATCTTCTATTTTGTTAATAATTCTTATTAATATGAAAAATAACCTTAATGCAAAGTAACTAATTAGACTCTTAACCTCAAATACTTTGTTTATATAATGAAATAGTTTACAAAAGAAAATCTCTATAAATATAATAGTACGTATTATAATAAAATTGTTCATTACAATGTTATACGATTAGCTATGAATAGCTTCACTTAACCCGTACCCCATTTAAACAATACGATGAAAAATTCACAAACACTTATAGACCAAAAATGTATGACCAATAAAATCGTAAAGTAATTTTTGGTAACTTTTAGAAGCTATACCTACCTACCTATATTATACTATATATATACCTATACTTTAGCTATATTATTTCTGTCTCACACAATGTACACACTTTGAAGATACGCCATTTTAGGTTGATTACAATAATACGCGGTCCAAAGAAATACGAAGTTTCAAGTCGTCGAGCCAGAGTGATATAGTAGAGTAGACCACTGTTGGACTGTTTGGACTGTTGGCCTATATAAAGAAAGGCCAACAGCCCAACAGTGGATAGCAGGTTGTTGATGTAATGTTGATGTTCTAATTGAAAAAGTCAATGAAAATATTTTGACATTAATAATGTTCTATACAAGTGTACGGTGTTTTTTTTTTTTTTTTTTTTTTTTTAAATGATTTTGAATGTTTCGACTCTACCAAATATTACATACATGTTAATAGCTTGCATAATTCAATTTCAGTACTGTAAAACTACAGTACGTTGAACGTAAACAAATGTTAAACTTTGAAAAAGTACTGTGACCGATAATTAAAGGCACATTACGTATTTTATGGCCAATGAACATGGGTAGAGATTTCCTAAAAGATAGAAGTTTCCAGTAGCAATTACGAAATTGTTTTCCAAGATCTTTTGGGAATAAACAATACTAATACATTTGCTTTTTAAATTGCAGCATCGTTTTAAACTCTGTTACGTAATTTTAACAGATAATGATATTAACTCGTAAGTGAGTCCTTTGAAAAGGCAAAAATAACTACTAATAAATTGCACTATATCGTAAGAAAGAACTGGATTAAGATCACAATAAATCGCCGTATATCTCACACACTAAAATGTTTTGATTTTTATTTTAATGACTTTTTTAACATTTACTTTTTGTTATCACTTATTAATACAACAAGATAGGATGGCACAGTTTTACTTCGGCTTAGAAATAACAACAACAACAATTTTTCTACAATGGCTAACGCCTCAATTCTGTCATATTATTAGCTCATATTTTGTTTTATCATGAGACTTAGATACTTGACTTGTATTGGCACACGTCATTTCTATTTATTGGTTAGTTTTCTATTTTAATTTACGTTTGTAGAATGCAACTTGGCTAGAGGGTAGATTAATATTAACTGAATTTATATTTCTCTAAGCAATATTAGAGAAATAAATATTTTTGGATTTAGTAGTTAGATTCCTACGCAGCAGTTTAATCTAAAGGTTTTTGACATATTTCATGCAAATCATATACTGATAAACTTGAAAAGAAAGACGTAACATGTACGTTTTTTTTTAAACAATCAAATCTTAGCTTAAACAGTAATATGTACGCTTACAAAATATTAATTTAAATAGGTTAGCCATTACTATAGTTAAATTAAATATGTCAGCTTCTAAAATTGATCACGTAGACATATTTATAACTACTGTAACGGGAGTCTCGTGGGGCTTATAGTGTTTTTGACAAGCATGAAACAACGTGCCTAAAATTGACACCGGTCAACTTGATAACCTATGTGGAACATGTGGTACACTGCTATTAGTGTAATTGAAAGCTAAAAAATATATATTATTAAAAGGGCGTGTTCTTACAATAAAATTATAGAGTCAAGGCTGGAATTTTGTATAAATACGGAAGAGTGAAAGAATCCTTGTCTTTATCAACTATACGTTGTTTTAAAATAGGTGGGTAACTAGATGGTCAACGACTACCGCCGCTCATGATCATCTGCAACTCAAAAATCACAAGTGCCTGGACGCCCTTCGAATTCTATTCTCAAGAAACTTTATTATGTATTTAAAATAGCAAGACAAGCAAATAGAACAGAATGTATAAAATTTTCTTCTCATACATGCTCGGTTCTAAAAGTTCTTTGTAAAAATATGCAGATTAAAAATTTGCTACCCTTAGTAGACTGTTCCAGATATAAACATTTTTACTAATTCATAAACCCTTATCTTTTATTGTACCTACACTTATTATCCTAAACACTTTTGTTGTTTTTAACAAATTTATAGTGTTTTAGTCAAACCACTTTCTGAAATTCTTAAAAAATTCTTTTAAAAAATTCTTGCAGAGGTAGTAGAGCCACGCTGATTTCAGCACGAACGGGCCGGCTCGACCGGGGCGGTACTACCCTCGCACAGAAAATCAACGTAAAATGACAGCGTTCGTGCTGTCGTGTTTCGTTGGTGAGTGCGAGACCGGGGGCCCAATTAGTCTAGTCAACAAGTTTCATACTTGTTGACTGGACTAAAAGATGCAGTAGCATCACTAGGCCGCCATAGTGTGGGTCGCCATACTGCACTGTCTGCATTCGCAATGATTATGGTGACCACCACTCTTGGATTCTGCTTATGTTTTCCATCAGGCAAAGCAGAGTCATTTTGGCGGGCCAAACATAAAAAAAAAAAAAAAAAAAAAAAAAAAATACGAAAAAGACCTGAAAACTTTTACTTTCGATTGGGTTTCTTATATTTATAGCCATAAATGAAGACATCCTAAAAAATCCAACAAAGATGCTTGAATTCAATATTTTATTGTTCAGATTTAGTTTGTAAAATTTTGCTTGGGTTGCGATAAAAAATGTAATTAAATTTATGAATTCAATTATGATTTTTTTAAATATAATGGTTGAAAAAAAAACATATTTCATAAATCTCCTTCCGTATAGTCTAGTTTATATTTATACTAGCTGTTGCCCGCGGCTCCGCCCGCGTGTTTGTCGGTTATCGCGGCAAATAGTAGCCTATGTGTATTTTACTGTAAAGTTTCATTCAAATCCGTTCTGTAGTTTTTGCGTGAAGAAGTAACAAACATACACACAAACTTTCGCCTTTATATATTAGTGTGATGTGATTTTTTAAATATGTGTATTCTCACTTACGAAACTGGGACCTTATGATTTCGGTGGGATTCATTCAAGTTTCACCAACACTTCGAAAGATTTTGTCAATACTTTGATGATATATATATATATATAATTCGACAAAATTACACATTTCTGATTGACGCCTAAAAATATTTCACAAAAATATATTGACTCTTCTACAATTTATATCTTTAGGATTCGACACCCCATCAAACGATATTAATAAAACGGTCAAGAGCTGTAAGAGCTACCAGATATTACGTACAAATCCTATTTGATCTGCCCCACCAGTGGGCAAAATTTAAACGATCAGACGACCATATAGATTGGATTACTAAGGGATTGATGGAATATTTTGGCTCTGATTATAGACATGGGATAACTGAATATCAATGTTGGGAAGGTTTTATTACTGTCTGAAGATTGACATGAAAGTCAAAGATTTTAGCTTGAAGGTTTAATATTATTAGGGTTTGTTTTATTTTAGTATCTACTTGCTCCGATCTTATTAAATTACAAATTAAAAATAATGCTACTAACGTTACTATTGCGAAAGTTTGTGAGGATGAATGTTTGATACTCTTTTACGCAAAAACATCTGAATGGATCTGTATGATATTTGGCACCGAGATAGATGATAGTCTGGGAAATATCATACACGGGATATGTATATCCCGAAAAATGTAGCATTCCCGTGGCATGAGTAAGTAACATCATCATCATAACAGCGTCATCCAATATAAACATACGTACCTTACACAAACTAGTATTGTAGGTATTGCATGCAATGCCAAAGTTGTAGAATATTTAATACCAGTAAATATAGAACACTAACCTATTTAATCTTCTAAATTCTAATTAATTAATTATCAACACTATAATTGTTCTGTCAGTCATTTAACTTTGTTGTGAGATTCTGGTATACAAGACAAGCTAAATAATTCAAAAAATAATTTGCAGTTATAAGTACAAAAAATAATAATCGGTAAATCAATTCATTCAAGTTAGTAATATTTTATTGACTGACCGGACCATTGATGTGCGTCCCTTACATCGCTAATGGAGATTAACATTTCATGGTCCTTAGTGATGAGAGTAATAAGATGTATTTCAAAAGATAGTGGCCCTTATTTATTATATACTAGTCTATTCATCAAATATCATTAGTTTATTAAAAGATATGAATATATAGAATGATCAAAAAAATCATTGAAGACTTATTCGTCTATTGAAAATCTGTCTTATTTAAAAAATCTCAAAAATTTTTTTTGGAACAACATACCTACTTTTTCACTGTATATAGCAATGACGTAATCTATTCTATACTTATAATAAAAATGTAACAGGTCCAATTCTATACATTAAAGATATTGTCATTGATATTGTAATACATATTGTCTGTCTGTCTGTCTGTATCTTGGCCACGCATCACGCCGAAACTTCTGAATGGATTCAAATGAAACTTGGCATGATTTGAGTTCATATTACGAGGTAGGACATAGGATACTTTTTATCCCGAAATTCAGCACGGTTTCCTGGAGAGAGGGGATGAAAGTCAAAATAAGTGCTTAGTTGTAATTCAATAACACATAGTCCGATTTCATTCATTCTTTTTTTACTAGAAAGAAAAAAAATAAAAGATTACGGGAAAAATCTTTTCTATTGTCCACGACTGTACACTGCCTGTGGGAAGCTAAGACAGGTATGTAAATATGGCGGTAGGAAGTTCGCCGGGTCAGCTAGTTAACAATATGAATAATGGTTTTAGATAATCGTGTATTTGAAATATTCTCATGGGTGTATAAACTATATCAATGAGTATAGTTTCTTCTAGTGAGTTAGCCTCGGTGGCGCTGTGGTAGCGTATGTGACCGCTGTGCTTGAGGTCTCGGGTTCAATTCCCTGGTCGGATCATCAACATCATAGACCTATATCTATACAAATAAATAAAATTGGAGTGTCTCTTTGTTTTAATAAATGCATATGTATTTATACACAATACGTGTTACGTCTGTCTGTCTGTCGGTCTGTCTGTTTGTTCCGGGTAATCTCTGGAACGGCTGGACCGATTTTGACGGGACTTTCACTGGCAGATAGCTGATGATGATGATAAAATTTACATAATTAATAACAGTTACCTTTTTTTCCTTTATTTTTATCCTTCATTTTTAATCGACTTCAAAAAAAGGAGGAGGTTTCTCAATTCGACCGTATATATATATATTTTTTTTATGTGTGTTCGGGGATAACTTCTTCGTTTATGAACCGATTTTGATGATTCTTTTTTTAATGGAAGGGAGATATCCTAACTTTGGTACCATGAAAAAGACACTAAGATCTGATGATGGGATCCAAGAGAAATCGGGTCGAACCTTGAAGTCGGTTTTTATTTTGTTAAATTTTTTATGGCTGATCATTAGAATTCAATATTATATTCGACACCATAATTATGAGCTGTAGACGCGGGTTTTCATTTAGTAAAAATGTTTTAACTGAGATTGTTTTAACTTTTTTTTTTAACTATAAAAAAATGATGTTTTAACTATTCACGTCATCATGATTATTAAAAATAAATATAAGTAATACAATAGCTTTAATTATAACCCCAGTAAAAGTATGTCCCTACTACAGAAAATCCTTTAAATAGAGCAATTGTCAAAGTAATAGGAGTCCAAGGATAAAAATTGCGTCTTGCGTTTTTAAAAACTATCCTGTATGCTATGTTACGTTTCCTTGCTGTGTTATATCTGTATATAGGCTATGTTTTCCGTGACTACAAGCTAAAACAGGCTTAACTCGTAAATAAATAACATATACGGTCTCAGTACTCAGACCACACGTAATCAAATCAAAATATCCATTTCTGCATTTTGCCTATCGTCAGAGTCGGGTGTATGTTTACCAGATGCATATGTCATGCATATCTATTATAAACATAACATCATTGAGTACACAACTACAATAGAGTAGACTACTTGTGGAAAATTAGTCTAGTCAACAAGTTCCATACTTGTTGACTGGACTAAAAGATGCAGTAGCATCACTAGGCCGCCATAGTGTGGGTCGCCATACTGCACTGTCTGCATTCGCAATGAGTATGGTGACCACCACTCTTGGATTCTGCTTATGTTTCCCATCAGGCAGAGCAGAGTCATTTTGGCGGGCCAAACATAAAAAAAAAAAAACTAGCTATTTGTTTATGTGTGTGTTTATTTTATAAAATGCAGTAAAACTATTCATATATAAATCTCTTTAGCTCGGACTTTATTAATATTCAAAAATCTTTGTCAGAAACATTATATGCATTGTTGTATAATGTAACCATAAAAGTGAAGTGAAAATATTAACTTACTTTAACACACTTAACTTTACTTTGCAGTTTAGACGTCATTTGATTGGTCTGCGAATTAATGATTCAATTTAGTTTAAACGAAAGGTTTCTTTTGAAAACATTAGTATCGAATCCATAAACCAATCATAAAAAAGATTGGTCTAAAATAGAAAAGACACTCTCCTAGTCTGAATGCTAAACTAACATTAGTATTTGGTTTCCTTTGAGTAATTAAATCGTTAAATTAAGCCTTTGTGGCACCGAATCTCTAAGTAATCAAATAACTTGTTCTGCAAATATTTTCACCTAAAGATTATATTACAATCTTAAGGAGTTGAATGACGAAACTTTATTGAAACTGCAAAACTATTGTGATGAAAATTTACGGGTAAATAAGAGCAAAATAAACTATTTTACCCTTTTCGTGCCCCAGGGGCTGAATTATCCCTTTCTAGTACAAGAAAGAATATGCCAATTTATCGCAAAAATCATGTTCTGAATCTGCTATTCAGGGATTCGTTGAATACAAATACATATTTGCAAATATTTATAGGTAGTGTAGTATTGTTGGGTCGTAACTTTTTAGTTTACAAGGCATATATAAAATAACATTAAATTCTATGGGATATGTTAATACCAAACTAAATTTATATGCTTATGTATATAATTTTGATATTGATACTATATTGGTGTTGAATTATTGACTTTAACAGTGTTGGAAGGATAATCTGGTGAAACATTAAATTCTAGATGCTGACACTTATTTGCTTATAGATTTAAGAACAATCCCTTTAGTTCGAAATTAAGAGGATTATCTAACCATTGTATTTGACTATTTGGGTACTAATTTTCTATTCGCAACTGGAGCCTGTATAATAATACTTATGAATATTGTCAATACATGGAAGTATTATTTCCACCGATGAAATCCTTTGTTATTTTTTTGTATCGAATTATATTTAAAAGACGACGGTGACTTTTCTATATGATAAAGAATTTAATCACATATTGTTCAAAACAAAATATAGGATTCTTTTCTTACATTTATGTACAGTTATATTTTAAGTATTTCTAAGTAGAAGTAAGAAGGAAATAAAATTAATAAAAACAAAGTACTAATAATATTGTGTTTTGTGGTCTCACAATTGTTCAAAAATTATAATTTGAACTAACTTAATTCCCTTTTCTAGTGAGCTTTTTGATTCCTAGTATTTTAATACATTTTTTAACGTATCGTATTCAATATTTCGTAGGATGAATATTCGACCTGATAGAGGTGTTGTTGTTATTAACAAATATAGTTGTTAAGAGAATGGTATTCTATTTACAAAGATTCATTGAAATAGAACTACCAGCAATAATTATATCCCTTTATATAAGAAATAATATGGAATATAATATAATAATGGTTTAATTACCCCTCTGCAGGATCACAGTGTACCACAGCACAATTTAATATATTACTACGTTCAATTCGCCCTCATGAGCGACCGCAAATTTCGCGTTAATTTAGACGATATTGAACCTATCCCTGATTAGTTAGTGGGTGGTTTTGAACGGAGACTTTAACCGCCACTGAATCTTTAAGGTGTCAAGTATAAGGTGTTCATTAGACAATGATGAGCTTTCACCATTAATAACATCTAAGTAAATGCAGAATCACTCTGCCGCTAATTGAAATCTGTCTTACAAAACAATGTGTTGAGCAAAGTGCTGAGCCAGCAAATTTCACCAACAGTTATTTGGTTTATGAAGTTGCTATTATCGTTTTGTCGTTTAATATTAAGTAAAACATCGTGTCATTTTCAATATAGTTAAAATATAAAACAGAGTAAATTGTAAAGTTTTGTAAACTCAGCAAAACGCGAGAAGCAAAGTTTATATTAGTACCGTTATGAGGATATGTATGAAAAGTAAGTTAGAAGGTCTTGACCGTGACTTGTGTCGTGACGTCAAAAAACTTGTATTGATACTCTATGGATATGGAAATAGTTATAATAAACGACAAAAATATCCGCTGAACTTAAAATTAGTTTTATTTGATTTTAATAAAATTGCAAATACTTCTCAGGCCTAATGACAATCCTATATAATGTAATATATAAATTAAAACGGTTTTTTAATACTTTATATAAAATATTGTATTATATAAAAGAAGTAAGTTACTCAAACCAAAAAGTCTATTATAAAATGCACGGATTAACCTATCAAAATTGTCGTCTAAATTATTCATAGCCTAACATGGTACGGAACTTACTGCAAACTAAGGAAATTGAAGAAGCTTGAAAAAACACTACTTGTCTTTGCGACATTAATATGACGATTTATAGATACAATATACCGTTATTATAGTTTACAATGTACACAATTATTTCTATTAAGAAAACTCATATTGGCAAGAGAAATATATATAATAATATAGAATAAATATTAAGATTGATTGAATTATGTATTGTCTTGTTTTTTAAGGAATAAATAAAATCAATGTTAAAGGATCAAACAAGTAAATACATACGGTTTATATTACAAGTAATATAATTACGATAAGTCACAAAAATCTGGTGGATATCACACTAATTTTACAAATGTGAAAGTAAGTTTGTTTGTTACGCTTTCACGCAATCACTACTTAACCGATCATCAAGAAACTTTATACACATATTCTTGGAGGTATTAGAAGTAATATAGGATACTTTTTATTAAATGCGAGCGAAGCTGCGGGCGAAAGCTAGTTAGTAAAAAAAATAAGTATCTCTGTAAGTCGGATATATATTTTTAAAGAAATCCATTTTATTCATTACTCATTTTGTTTTCAAATATATAGGTAGGATCAAAGTTTGTAGATATAGTCAAATATGAAGAACCTGTTTTTATATGTAATATTCAAGTCAAGCAATTTTAATGGTAAATCTTTAAATGATATTTAAATATGGGTGTTATAAAAGTAGGTACTTAAATATATTACTTTCATGTTCTGGTTAAAATAACAAACCAATTTTATTACCGTTGCTGCCGCTGCAACCGCAATCATTTGAAAAAATGGTTATTCCTTAATGCTAGTTAAGAATGACTTTCGGTAAATTAAATATACCCGAAAATATTTAAAACTTGCATGCAAAAGATATAAAAGGAAACGTTGTTATCATAATTTGGTAACTTTTTTTAAATTTTAGGTGTTAACATTGAAATATTTTTATACTATATAGGTATGAACCGTATGTGATTAGATATGGTGTTTATTCTTTCTCATCTTCCTAACTTATATTGCTTCAGTACACGAGGTTTATATGACGTGTGATATTTATATAATGTATTATTTTTGAGTTATATCTACTGACAAAATATTTTGGTTCCATGAAAAAGGACTGCTTTTATTACAAAAACAAGGTTTTACTCATTAATGGGTGAATGTGTTTCTACCCTTTTAAGTAATGCTGTTCTTGAGTTCGTAATAAAGTACTAGCATCAAAAGTCGAGAGTTCCAGAAAATGTTTAAATAGTTAAATTTCAATAAAAACAGAAAGCTTTATAATTTAATAAAGTTTATTGCACGTTTGGCCTAGTGGTTTAAAGGTCACCACGCCGTTTCCTACTTCGCCAAGTGTCGTGGGTTCAAATCCCACGTAGGACAACACTTTGTGTGATCCACAAATTATTGTTCTGAGTCTGGATGTCCGTTTCATGTATGTTTGTAAAGTCCCCTACACAGGATTTATTCCTAGTGCGGGAATTGCCTTTTTAAAGAAAAAAAAATTTTTTCCTTTAACATTTAATTATGGTCTAAGGACAAAATATATTTAAAAACCGACATTTTATTTTGATATCGTTAGCTGTGCCAAGGAGCGATTTAAAAAAACAGAAATAATCAGAAAAATATAAAATTGATTAGACCGGTTTCTTCCCTTAACAATATACAAAGCCTAATAATTGGCAACTGATGAGCGGTAGAAACTTTGTTTTGTTCTTAGTAGACTGTTTTTGCGAACTCGTTTACTACTGATACAATCATGTTGTTAAATCTCAGAGATATTTTAGACTATTTTTTGGACTATTTTTTTAGACTATTTTTTTAGACTATTTTTACTATTTAACACACAACGCTATCTAGTCCCAAGCTAAGCAGAGCTTGTGTTATGGGTACTAGACAACTGATATAAATACATATATACTTTTTTTTGTAAATACATACATATTATACATAGAAAACACCCAAACTCCGAAACAAATATTTGCAGATCATACAAACATTTGGTCCAACCCGGGAATCGAACCCGAGACCTCAAGCATAGCAGTCGCATACGCTACCACTGCGCCACAGAGGCAGTCAAGAGTAGTAGTAGAGGCAGTATAATAATAATTTGAATCAAGGTTTTTTATAAGCCCTTTTCAAAAGACAATTGTATGTGTCAGCATATCTCTTTATTATATATTTTGAACACAAAACGATTACATTCCCGAGAAAGGTAAGCGTGAGGCAAGAGGCTGGTTATGAATTGATGGACTGCTTTTTTAAGCAGTCCTTGAATTTATTCAGAGAGATTTTGGCTTAAACAGCTAAAGAATCTTGTTGTCTTAACCCGAGGTGGAAAAAATATTATATACTAGTGGTTGCCCGCGACTCCGCTCGCGTATATGTCAGTGTGTTATTCTGATTTATGAGCTTCATTACTGTAAAGTTTCATGCAAATCCGTTCAGTAGTTTTTGCGTGAAAGGGTAACAAACATCCATCCATCCATGCATATTACAAACTTCCGCGCTTATAATATTAGTATAGATTACAAAATATATATTACAACTGTAAAAAATACACTAAACAGTAGGTATATGTGCTCCGTAAGATGTGTAATCGAAATTGGACACACTACACCGTAACCAATCGCAACTAGGAAAAGTTTAAAGAACATTATAAAACTTAGATCTCGTATTTTGTTTTCTTTGTAACATCAAGCAATTATTTTTTAAATCTTTTACTAAACGATGTGTGTTTATATACCATTAAGAGAAATCTTCAAGTTCATTTAATGAACGTTGACTAGTATACACCTGTAGTAATAAGTATAGCAGTTAATAAGTAAGTAATTTTTCAATAAAATATTTCACATGACTTTTTAAATTCGGCCAACCATCCGTCTCCAGCAAACGAAGTTTAACCACAACCTTGGATCCTTGAATACAACATATAAAAAAGCTTTTGAAAATGGTTTGAATATTAACATACAGCAAAATAGGCACTCTGTTTGACTTCCATCTCGTCGAGTAATAAACATTCTCATAGAGAAGTAAGAGCACCTGAAGCATTCAGAGAGCTTTTCCGTCACTTTATTGCCATCGACAGTTCTGAAACGTGACTATTATTAGAAACATGCCGTTATGTTCACTTGTAATACGATTTATAGACCCTTTTTGCTACCAGAGTGATGATTATTAAATCTAATAACTTACAGAAGTGCATGTTTTTATCACTTCTTTTATGTATAGTTCTCGAAATTACTAGACAGCCTATATATACATATAAGACCTACATAAAGTCTTTCCATCCTCATCAAATAATGCTATTCTCATTTCCTATTTTTAATAACTTTTTTTAGATTAATATTTTTTAATTAAAGTTTGTTTAAAAGTCTTGTAAAAGTTAAATGTACTTTTGTTCTTCATAATTTCTCGATCGACTTCGAAGCCTATCAATCCATAATGTGTTAACTCCGTAAAATGACTTATTTATTTATTTATTATTTATTTATTAAAACTTGTTGCACTTATTGTACAAAGGCGGACTTAATGCCATGAGGCATTCTCTCCCAGTCGACCTTCAGGTGAGGTAGAAATAAGATGCAGTAGGTGCAAAGTTAAAGTTTTTCATGGTAAATATTTTAAATAATATAGGTATACCCTACATCAAATAGAGCCAATTAAATAAATTTACTATTGTATTAAAGTAATACTTATCTTTCTAGTTTAATTTATACTTAACTTCATTTTAGTAAGCCTGACTTTCTAACATGTTTTAGCCAACAAATCGAAGAGACCAGTACTTCATCATGGATCACATTCTTGAATTCCCTATCTATTGAATAAAATTTCAAATCATATTCGTAATAATCAGACAGAAAAATATTCACGAAAAAAAAAATAGTAAATAAATATACAGTACCTTATTTCAATTAATTAAGGAAGTTACCAGACTTACACTTTAAAATTGATGAAAATTTTAAACTTAAAAAAAAAAGAATCAAATATACTAAAATTTATTCAGTAGTAAAATAAAAACCATTAATATTAATATTTTCGTTAACTCGATTGGTCTCGAATAACTTTCCTAAATAATCAATATTTTTTTATTTTAAAAACACCTACTGGGTTTCCCTTGTATCTCCACATCTCTACAGGTCTTGAGCAGATGTAGACACTCAAAACCTTATCGATTTTACTCTTAAACATTATGTTTTAAAATACACAGGTCAGGTTTTTATTTTAAGACAAATATCCTATAACAATTTTTAGATGCAAGTCTTTTTACGGAGAGGTCTATGTCCAGCAGTGAACTGTTAAGGTATTGTGCGTGTTCAAGAATATTATTTAGTTTTCTTTTTCAAATATATATTTCTTTCTGTACAAAGTACTAACGAAATGTAATGTTGCAAATTCTATAGAAATAGACACATTATTATTATGTTTTGACACTTTTTAACACGAAAAAAATGTAAATGAATGTAAATTGGACCTTTATTTCAAAATATCAATTCTGGACTTCAACATATAAAAATGGAACTGAATTTAATATATTTTTCTGTTAGTTAGTAATTTCTCTATTATATTCTGATTTTATCTATACTAATATTATAAACGCGAAAGTTTGTAAGTAATGATGGATGGATGGATAGATGGATGGATGTTTGTTACTCTTTCATGCAAAAACTACTGAACGGATTTGGATGAAACTTTACAGTAATATAGCTTATACAACATATAAAAATGTAGCTCATTTCACTTACATGTACAAAGCTGACATGATATGAAATATATTGGAAATTAAGAATCGTCGTGAGGAATAAAATAAATAACCGTTGGCTTCTGACAAAGTTAATAAAGTTCTCGTTTCAAACTAGATTAGTTGTAAAGTCTAAAGAAGCAATAAGCACTCTTACTTACTAGAAATTAGTTGAAAATGAACATTGCGAGAAAAGTCCGTCATAAAGGAGTTCATGTAAAGTTTTTAAATAGTACGCCATTTTGGTTTTCTTGCGCATTGAGTGTAAATATTATAAATTCTCGAATTTAAAATACAATATTGAAGAGTTCTAAGTACAACTTTTATAATACTCTACTTTTGGGGTACAAAATAAAAATCTAATGTTTAACTAAGGTTGGCCCTTAAATGACAATCATCATTTTCTTGGTTTAATGGATGATTAAATTAAATATCCTGTTTAAAAAAATTAAACACTGACATGGAAATCGGTAGACTTCATAACATCATAAGCTCCTTTTTCCTTTCCTTTTTTTTCATATTAGGTATTCTATAATATTATCACAGAGATAAAATCATAATTTATTATTAATTTACTATAATTGTTTCCAAAAGGGTTGATTATAGTAGACGCATAATAGAACTGTGGTATATTATTTTTATTGTGAGCTCTGCTATTATAAAGCCTAAGTGTAAATAATAATAAGGCTCACTGCTTTTGCATGGTTATATGTTTATTATTCCTAAACGTTGATTTGCAAAACAATAATCGTATTAATTGATGATAATTTGAAAATCAACATTAAAGGAATCGTCGTTAATCTACATTTAGATAGTGTCTATTTTTTTATTGACTTCAATGGTTTTTGCATTTTCGATCGAGTAATTCTCATTAAAAAATTTCGTTATTTTAGTAAGCCTTGCCTCCTGAAATGTCTGCACTGTCCCTTAACACGAATCAAAAAGACAGAATGTAACCTTTGATAATGCCGTAGGGCGAAACCGGTCAGGATTAAATTAATTAATCTAGCGGAATAAGTACAAGTGAGTTTAATTCTAGAGCGTATTTAGACAAGTTCTATTAAGGGCCGACAATAGAGAGTATAAATAATTATAGAACGACATGATTCGATATTTTTGAAAATAAAAGTCTTCATTTGAATATAATTAATTAATATGTTGCTTATGTAAAACAGTAAGCACAATTTCACATTTTATGTACTCTCTGTAACTCTGAAATATTATGGTGTGCATAATAGATGGGTTGCTATCTAACTATCTAAGCAAGTTTAAGATAATCCACAGTTGAAAGATATTCGCTTTATAAGTAGATTGTCATTGAGTATTATTTTGAAAACTAATCACTTTTTTCTATAATATTTAAGATCTAAATGTCTAGTAACGGGAACTATATTTTGATTATTTAGATTTTGACATTCAAACCTTATTGTTCTTGTTTAAGTTTTTTATAAATTTATTATTTTGTAATAAAATTGAATCTTTATTCGGATTTAGGTATTTGATTCAATAACGACTATGTTATCACGTGGGTATTGTTTCGTGAATCCTTCATGACAAGCCGGGAGCCGTCGGACCTTTCCCCTGTCACTTCTAATACCTGTTAATTTAGCAGCGATTTATTTTTAAAACTGTGCTCATGACTTGTATGAAAAAGATTTTTTATTGTTTATATCACAGTTGTAATTGTAATAATATAACTCTTACCAACTAGGTTTTACCATTTTTTTTTCAGTTTTGGATCTATATTAGTATTATAATTATTATTTTAAACAAAATTAGCACAATTTTATCTGCGTGTTGATGCACGAAAGTTACCTAAGTCTTTATTAGTCTTTTTTTTATGACACAGGAGACAAATTAGTAGACGGATACCCTGTAACACAAGATTTTTATCATCATTAATTCTATTTGTTTTGCAATCATTAAAAGTTATTAACACTTGGTTGAAATAATTCAACAGATTTTTAAACCATGTTGTTCGAAGCATTCTAGTAAACGGTACAGATTTGGCATCCACAGTAAACTGTACTTGACTAAGCAGAATGCGAAATAGTGAAACCTATTTTTTAAATAGATAAACCTGAAGTCCGTAGGGAATTACTTATAGATTTAATTTTATTTTTTTAAATAATCAGTAAGTACATAGTGACGTAAGTTACTTAAAAGGATTAACATAAGAGTCCCAAGTTTATTAGTCACCCGTTCCGAAGTCCTTTTTACCCTCCATTTTGTATGACCGTTTTGGATTAAATTCAAATATTCTAATTGCACTAACCCATGTATGTTCAAATTAGCAATGAAAAGTAATGAATGTGCTAATTCTTTTTCAAGCTCTTTACATTAATTTTGTAGTAATACAGTAAGTACTATGTCCAGTAGTAGACTGTTAAAGGGTATTGAAGTGTGTTGGGACATTAAGTGTTCTTTTTTGTCAATCATAAACTATTACATATTAATCTTCTCTAAACTCTATAGTTTTTTTAAGTACGAGCATATTAAAAACTTGCAACTTCTGTATATACATTTAAACATTATTTTTTTATTATTATTATTATTTAAGTGCAACAAAAAAAATGTTACAACCGTGAAGTAATTCAAATAAATAAATTTAAAATCGTAATTTAATTTGGTAAGAGAAATTCCCTTTTGAATAACTGTTGCATATTAAATTATACTTGTGAATTAGTTATATATTAATTTAGCTTTAACTTAATAATTGAATGAGTCAATGGGTTATATAGATCGTATCACATAGGTCAGTTAACACCCTCATACATCGTGCACCTCATATATAGGCTATAACTTAAAAATAACTTTTGTTTGATCGTTATTTTATTTCTGTGAAAGTGTCTTATTTAAAAGAAACATAAATGTCCTTATTTTTGTCAAAAATCTTAGATAAATCTAATATTTTTATCAAGCAGTTAATCTTTTTAATAATTATTTATATGCACAAAAGTAACTTTTCACAAGAATAAAACTATTTATTTTTATTTGAAGGGTTGGAAAACAGATCGAGTTCAACTAATATCTTTTAATTTATTTGTGTGTGTACAACTTAGGAACTCACCTGCAAGTTTCCGACGTCCGTAACTGTTCGAGTAGTGCACTGAAACACAGAGCCGTAGTGCGCGTGTTGCGCGCTGTGACGGTTCTACTGAAATGGCATCAGGAGTTCTCACTCTCCGGTTATATAGTCATGGGGTAAAGCCAAAAGCTTACCGGTTGGTGCTACGCTTCTACGCCGCGCCCCGCGTAGGCGTGCGTAGGCTCCGGCCTACGGCATGCTAGCATGATAATGTATAGCAAATAGAGGACTGATTGATTACCATGATGTAATTATTAAAATACACTATATTTAATTATTTTCAAAACTATAACTGACCAACTTATATGATCATTATTAACGTGTTATCAGAGTCCATTAAAGTATACTAAAACAATTAAATATTTTATAATTAATATAAAATAATCGCATATTTTTGTGTTTTATAGATACTTTATTTGTTGTAATGTTATTAAATAAAGGATCAGTGGCATTATCGCATTGCAAAAATTCATCCTTTAAATTATAATTGACGAAAGTTATACTGCAAAAGACAAAAGCTGTTTAACGCTACGATTAATACAAGAATTCAAAAATTAAGGCGCTACGTAACAAGATCAAAGCATTAAATTAAACAGACTCAAACGAAAGTCAAAATAAAGTTCAGATACATTGCTTTGAACTGGGAAATGTTTAACGTGCTCAAACATTTCCTGCTTTCGATTTCTCATTCCGTCATAGATTATTTTATCTAAAAAAACTTGCGTATTACCTATAATTTTTATTACCTTTAAATTGTATTGTACCAGATAAAATTTATACAAAATGAATGTTAAAAAACTTTTCCCTAATTTAAATAAGGCAATTAATAATACGAAAAAAAAATCGATTTCGAGCACGGAGAAACATAAAATTTTAAGAAGGTAATTTAGAAAGTGTAGGACGACATATACTTAAATAGATATACATAATTCGAAAATGTGTTTCAAAATTTCAAAAATATGAAAATGTTGATTTACCATTGTACAGAAAACGAATAGTTAACATAAACTGGAAACAAATAAATAAATTTTACAGAACGATTACAAATAATATCTAGTGTTAATAAAAACGCCATTTAATATTACTATTATTTACCTATTCATAGTTAATGAGGTCTTGCTATTGTTTATTTTAATCTCCATCTAAGTATAGTTTTAGAATAAAATAATTTTATATATCCTTGATCGTAATAATGTAATGGTCCTAACAAGCTAAAATTCAAAATTTAAAAAACCCCTACTCAAGCACTTAATCCAGTAATCATACGCCAATGATATTTTTGCAGATATTCGGTTATTCTTTCCCACTTTCACCCCCATAACTTTTAAACGAGACAACTGATTTTCATGAAACATGTCTAAGAACACTCGCACGTAACTCACCTTTCATACAAAAAAAACTAAATTGAAATCGCTTCATCTGTTCGCGAGCTACGGTGCCACAGACAGACAGACAAACAGACAGACACGTCCAACTTATAACACCCCTCTTTTTGCGTCAGGGGTTAAAAATAGAACTGAAGAACGATCGATGTTAAGACGGTTGGTATTCTTCTGTATACCACCATCTTTAATCAGATATTCAACCTCTACTGCTGAATTTAAGCCGATATTAGCACACGCAACCAATGTCTGTTTTTATCCCATACGTTATGGCCGTTTTCGTGATCTAAATCCTAATAGGGTAGTTGACTGTATCGTAAATAAATACCGATGACTCCTTTATTAAAAGGAATGTTACAAAAACATCTTGGAAAATATAATTATTACAGTTTTTTATTTCTATTACAAATTTTAATCAAATAAACATTTAAATATATTGCTCAATTGAATAGTATAAAACAGTGACGTCACAATGTCACATTTTTCATACAAAGTTATCGTTTTGATAAAAAGTAACTGATTTGACTAAGGTGTCAACTACCCTATTTAATCTGATTTACCAGGTTTTTGTTCATAACTATGTTATTATATATCTTTATTGTATACATACATTAACTACAATAAAAATGAAAGATGAGTTATGCAAATGTAACTTACAGTCTTATAGCTCACGGCGATATCTTCCAGACAACCATGATACGGAATTTCGGTATCCAAAAATAACAACCACGTTCCTTGCACAGATATTATATTTAATTTTGCTTAGCTTGAAATGAATTTATAACCAGTTATTGTTTTGGCATAGCCTCACTTTTTTTTATGGAATAGGGCGGTATTCTCACTCACTCGGTGAAACACAGCACCATCGCTGTTTTACACCGCTTTTCTGTGAGGCCGTGGTATCACTCCGGTCGAGCCGGCCCATTCATGCCGAAGCGTGGCTCTCGCACGGTAACTGAATGAATGCTGAAAGCTCTAAAGCAGCTTCCCAATTAGTCAACAGATTACGACATGGGCATTATCCGACTTCAGTGATGGTTTGGTGGGGTGTTAGCTATGAAGGAGTGACTGAGCCATATTTTTATGAAAAATTTATCAAAACATCGGCACAATTGTATCAAGATACCATTCTTCAAAAGGTAGTTAAGCCTCATAACAACACCATTTTCAATAACCAAGAATGGTCCTTTCAGCAGGACTTGGCTCAGGGTCATAAAGCTCGATCTACCCAATCTTGGTTAGAAACGAACGTTCTGGACTTCATCAGAGCTGAAGACTGGCCGTCATCTAGTCCTGATCTTAATACACTGGATTAAAATCAGGACAGTTTTAGAGAGTAAGGCCTGCTCTAAACGCCATGATAATTTGGAGTCCGTAAAACAAGAAAGAGTGCGTGCGCTGCCATTGATAAATGGCCTCAACGTTTAAAGGACCATATTGCAGCCAATGAAGACCACTTCGAATAAGCTTTATATATTTTTAATAGTTTTATATTAATGTATTAAACTAACACACTGTAATAGTAATAAAAGTTACGTATAATGTAATAATGTTGTTTTTCTCTGTTACAATATTTATGGCAAGAGAGTATATTGGCTCAAGTAGTGTCGTGGGCAACTGTTAATTCCATAGTTCATTTATTCTGTTTTTTTATAATTCCAATTTCGGTCTTTATCTAACATCCTACTCATATCTGCTTAAAATATAAAATTACAGTCATGAATAATATAATACAGTATCAACATCTAATGCGCTGGCCTTAAATGCCACAGTTAAGGTCAGAAGTGATCCTCCTAATTGTAAAGAAGCTTTTAGACGAGACTACATTATTATATCAATTCCTCTTTTGTTAGGCTCGGGATGTGTGATCTTAAAGAGATTCAAGAACAAAGCATCTCCCCCTTCCGTGTTATAAAACCTAATAATAAAGTAACTTGTCAATTCTGATAAACAAAGAAACAATGTTCAGAATACTCCTCAATACTCCACTTAGTCACCACGCAATACAGTTTTATGAGCTTTAGAGATAGCCTGGTGGTCGGTCATAGTTTATTAGGTTTTAGCAATTTTTTGACGTGACAACGTCTAATAGTACGTCAGTAAGAACGGCGCATGATTGGTTAGCTCATGGCTGTGCAGCAATGACTCCAACCCTTTTGTTTTGTTTTCTTTGGTCGACTTCGTTCTCATTCAAGCCTCTTAGTGAAAAAAAAAATTGTTAACCGCATTATTCTTTTTTAAAAGGAACAACAATGGAGTTTCTTGCCAGATTCTTCTCCATGAAGGGTAGGCTGCACTTGGAACTGGCGACTAGAATCACTCGATTTCTTAATATTAAATATTTGACTATTCATAAGTGCCTGTAAAATAAGTGCCTATATGAATAAAATCTTTTTGAGTTTGAGTTTAATTCGATGGAGCCGGCAGCACACACGAAAAAACATGACTCATGCGGCGTTACCCCGCTCTGAGGCGTACCATTTAAGGCGCCGCATCTATCTCTCATCATTTCATCAATGTTTCGTTATGACGTTGTCACGTTAAACTATCGTCCGTAAACAGACTTTACAGACAACCATTTTTTAACAGAGGGAACGAAACGAGCAGACGGATTACCTGATAGAAAGTGGTTGTTACCACCCATGCACGCCTGCAACTCAGAAGTCACCTGCGCGTTACCGGTCTTTGAGAAAAGAGTGTGCTCTTTTCGTGAAGATTTGAAACATGTATCGGTTTATTTATTTTGTTTACGTATATGAATATATATACTTTTATATATTTGTAAAGGTATAACTAAAACCGGTATTATATAGGCAGGTCAAATACTGGTCACTGCTGTTCTCAAGTACTTTTTTTATTGTACACAAAGTTAGTAGTTGAGATATATAGCGTTCCGTATTTTTTTAGATAAAACATTGAACTGTTGAATATTTCCCACCATTCATAAATATTTCTTATAAAAATGCGTAAAAATGCATTGTCTTTATTTAGACACATTAACATGAGTAACCGACTTCCAAAAGGAGGAGGTTCTCAATTTCATCGGTTTTTTTAATGTATCTACACGGATTACTCCGTCAATTTGTGGACCGATTTTGAAAATTCTTTTTGTATTCGAAAGGGTATGCTCCCAATGTGGTCCCATTGCCACCATATCAGGATCTGATGATGGGATCCTAAGGAAATCGAAGGTAACCCTCAAATTTACGTGAGCGCCTGCAATGAAGTTAAGAGCAATTGTCTGCATGCCTTCATATTCTGTAGACATCGTTTAATTTCATAACATATAAAACGGGTCCTGACGATATTGTCAGTTTACCTCAAATCACTTGCATTATAGTAACCTATAGAAGATAGTCAATTTGAGATTTAATTACAAAAATTACCTAAAGTCCTTTCGATTCTATACAGTATGTATGTTACCTTTAGTCGTATTCTTTCAAGTTATTTAGGTGAAATGATGATGAAAGACGTGAGAAAGATTAAACAGCGAAAAATAAAAAAAAGACTTCGTTTAAAAAAACTGTTCGTCTCGAAATATAGCGAGCGTGGTACCTACTATTACATTTGGCTTAGCACTGACTTTAAACCTATGAATAGGTTAGTACATACAAATTAAGTTATTTGATACTTTTTAGTTTTTGAAGTCGGTTTTTCTAAACGAAGTTTTTTTTTTAGTTTTGAGGTCGTGTTAAAAGATTATTCAGTTCCAATAAAGAAAACAAAAACGTATAGGACCACCTAATATAAATAATAGGTATGTATCTTACAAGCTCTAACAGACACTTTTTAGGCATCTACTGGGCCCATTGTTGTGATACACATTACAATTTCTATGCAAACATACAGGTAAGTGCAACTCTAGCAAGTAAAGTTAAAAGTAGTAAGTATATGTCTGTTCAGTCCTCTCGCCAATGCAGCGATACTTGAGATGTCTTACGGCCCATAGATAAGGCATTCAATCACAAACCTAATTCATTGGCAAGAAGAATGAGCCACGGCTGTGTCACCGTGTTCTTAATCTAAACTAAATTCATCAAGCACTTACTGGAGTGTGTGGCTTCCGTGTTCTCGGCGTTCCAAGAGATCTCCTGGGTAGCTTCTTCTCTGCGTCGTCACACAAACATGCTCCAAGTGCTGTATATCTTTCATCATCATCAGCCTATCGCAGTCCACTGCTGGACATAGGCCTCTCCAATTGCACGCCACTTAGTTCGATCCTCGGCTTCTCGCATCCAGCTTCTGCCAGCCGTCCTGCGTAAATCATCACTCCACCAGGCCTGTGGACGTCCTACACTACGTTTGCCGAGACGAGGTCTCCACTCAAGAACTCGTTTACCCCAACGGTTATCGGTTCTACGGCAAATATGGCCAGCCCACTGCCACTTCAGCTTGCTAATCCTATGGGCTATGTCGATGACCCTGGTTCTTTGCCGGATCACCTCGTTTCTGATACGATCCCTTAGAGAAACGCCGAGCATAGCCCTCTCCATAGCACGCTGAGCGACTTTAAATTTGTGGACCAGCCGTACCGTAAGTGTCCACGTTTCGGCTCCGTATGTCATTACGGGTAGGACGCACTCATTGAAGACTTTCGTCTTTAGGCACTGTGGGATCGACGATGAAAATTCTCCCGTTCACCTCGTTCTCAAAGTTGTTTTTACCTAACTGCAAAGTCTGCCCGAGGTACACATATTTCTGAACAACTTCGAGAACGGCGCCGTGTACCGCAATCGGTTCCGGTAGTACATGTTCATTGAACATAACCTTGGTCTTGTCCAAGTTCATCCATAGGCCGATGCGTACAGAAGACTCAGCCAGGTCGTTCAGCATCTGTTGTAGGTCCTGCAGCGTCTCTGCCATGATGACGATGTCGTCTGCAAATCTCAAGTGAGAGATGTATTCGCCATTGATGTTGATGCCGCGTCCTTTCCAGTGCAGCGTCTTGAAGAAGTCCTCCATTGCATTTGTGAACAATTTCGGGGATATGACGTCCCCTTGTCTCACTCCTCGATGCAATGGTATGGGTCTTGTATGCTGATTCTGTACTTGGACGGACATAGTGGCGGCTTCGTAGAGACATCTCAACACTTGGATGTATCGCCAATCCACTTGGCAACGCTGCAGGGACTCCAGAACAGACCAGGTCTCGATCGAGTCAAAGGCCTTCTCATAGTCCACGAATGCTAGACACAGGGGCTGATTATACTCCTCGGTCTTCTGTATAATCTGCCGCACTGTGTGGATGTGGTCTATGGTGCCATATCCGCTCCGAAACCCAGCCTGCCAACCAGGTGGTTGGAATTCGTCGAGTCTTCGCGCAAGACGGTTCGTGATGACTCTTGAGAACAGCTTGTAGACGTGGCTTAGAAGGGAAATGGGCCGGTAGTTCTTCAACCTGGTCTTATCACCCTTCTTGAAGAACAGGACGACCACACTCCTACTCCACGCCTCTGGAGTTCTCCCTTCGAACAGGACAGCGTTGAAAAGATTTGGAGCTCCCTCAGTACGGGTTTACCTCCGGCTTTCAACAGCTCTGTAGTAACGCCGTCCTCTCCAGGGGCTTTTCCATTTTTTAGCTGTCCAAGAGCCATCTCGATTTCGTCAAGGCTGACTTCTGGCAGATCTTCAGTGTAATGGCGTGTTAATGTAGCTCTAGGGTCCTCATTTTCGGGATCAGGTCGAGATGCATGCGAAGCGTACAAACTGCCATAGAAGCTTTCCACTTCCGAAAGTACGGCCGGCTTAGAAGCAACGACTTCTCCACTTGCTGTGGTCAACTTCGTCAGGTGGCTTCTTCCAAGAGATTGTACGAACACCTTTGACCCCCGATTCTGCTCGATTGCTCTTTCGATCGAAAGAGTGTTGGAGCATCGGAGGTCGTGTCGTACTAGCTTACTGATCTCTTGGTTTAGAGTCCGCTTTTCCGACGAAGTGACAGGTGGGTTTTCACGTCGTTCCTTCATTAGCCCTAGTGTCCTCTCTGAAAGCTTCGACTTCCTGCTTTTACGCTGCATTTGACAAAATCTCGTACCTTCATCCCTGAGGATCCGAACCACATTTTCAAGGTTCTGGTTTACGTCTCTTGTGGTTTCCATGGCAGCAAATCGGTTTTTCAGAATTGACTGGAATTTTTCAGATCCCAACACGGCTTGGAGCAGAGTTGGTCGGAGCCTGGATTTCATCAAACGGACACGTTCAGCCTTAAAGTCGATATTCAGAGAGCCTCGGACAAGTCGGTGATCACTACCGGTGTTAAACCTATTGATCACTGAGACGTCTCTGAATATGTGCTTCCTGTCCGTCATGATGAAATCGATCTCATTTTTGGTCATAGCGTCGGGACTTTGCCACGTCCACTTTCTTTGGGGCCGCTTTTTAAAGAATGAGTTCATCAAAAACAGCCCCTCCCGCTCGAGAAAGTTGACGAGCATTTGCCCCCTATGGTTCCTGCTTCCAATTCCATGGGATCCTATTACCGATTCGCTGCAAGTTTGTACTCCCACTTTGGCATTGAAGTCACCCATAACAACGTTGTAGTGGGTCTTAGTAGTGAAGTGGAGGGCCTTCGATATGTCATCGAACATCTCCTCCACCTCATCGTCCGAGTGAGCCGAGGTCGATGCGTACACTTGTACCACCTTGAGGCTATACCTCTCAGTAAGCTTAACAATGAGGTACGCCACCCTGTTCGACACACTGGACATTTCCACAACGTTGCCAGAAAGCGACTTGTTTACCAGAAATCCCACGCGCCTTGGGATTGTTGGTCTCCCTCGAGGAAGTACATCAAGTGGCCTGAGTCGAGGGTTATGGTATCCTTCCCCTCTCTTCGGACTTCACATAACCCTAAGATATGCCACCTAATCTTCCCAAGTTCCACCTCAAGTTGTGCCAGATGCGAGTCGAGCCGTAACTTGCGGCCCTTAAACGTTGCCAGGGTCAGTCGTTTGTGGTGGCCTTCCGTAACCCGGTGATTCTTAGCACCCCCTGTTCCGCCGTTACCGTGGTCGCCACCATGACCAGGAATAGCAGGACTGCCGGGAACTGGGGGCCGTGGCTTTTGATGCTTTTGCATTGGAGTGTTTTGCCCATAATCACCACGCTGGGCAGGCGGGTTGGTGATCGCAGGGCGTAGCTTGTTGCACCGGTGACGCTGCTGCCCGTCACCGGCCTATTGTATTTAATTACGCCGGTTTGGATGGATATATCGCCATCGGTCGGTCGCCAGAGCCTCGTTTGTCGTTCAGCAGGGTGCACCACATGCAGGTGAGGTTGACTGTGGTTGGTTGTATATCTTTCAAGGTATTCGAATCACAATAAACGCATCAGCTATCACGGATATTCGAATTACAACTCACTCGCTTCAGCTATCGCGGAACGCGCCTACAAACCTCGCGAGTCCAACCAGACCTAACAAAACGGTAAATCACTAAAGGGACCGGGTCGATGCTTAATTAGCTTAATATCAATTAAATTTCGGTTCTCAAAAAAACAATCGTCGACCGTTCACAACACGCGTCTTTTTTGTACTCTTTTAACCTCAAACGTCAAAATGTCAAACAAGAAAAAGTGACAATCGAAAATGTTGCCATTATAATGAAGTTCGAAATCCAACAGTCACCCGCTCGAACAGGTCCGTACCTGTTCCCTAATCTACAGGCAGGCGAGATAACGTTGCTACCGCTCGTTTGATAACTGAGTCCCCAACAAGAACCTCTGCGGACCGGGGGGTCCCATCCTTACCATGGAACAAGTTAACAATGCGCCCCCGGCGCCAACGCAGTGGCGGTAGGTTAGCATCCTTAACCAGCACGAGGTCACCAACATTAGGGGGACTAGTTTTGTCAGTCCACTTAAGGCGCTGTTTCAGAATGTGCAGATACTCTAGAGACCATCGTTTCCAAAAATTCTGGGAAAACTGCTGCAACATCTGATACCGAGACAACCGAAACAATTTCACATCTTCGAACGGGTGTTCGGGCAGCGCGTTAAGTGGCTGACCAATTAAGAAATGGCCTGGAGTCAACGCCTCCAGGTCATTTGGATCCGAGCTGAGCGGACACAACGGTCGCGAGTTGAGAACGGCTTCGATCTTACAAAACAACGTCGCGAGTTCCTCAAATGTCAGCGCGGTCTGACCTACAATACGCCCTAAATGCGTCTTAGCTGACTTTACTATGGCTTGAAAAATCCCGCCCCAGTGGGGGCAACCTGGTGGACTGAAGGTCCATTGTATACTCCGACGGGAGAGGGCTGTTCCAATATCCACTTTGTTTTCATTTAAAAACTTAACTACATCTCGTAAGTATCGTTCTGCACCTACGAAGTTGGTTCCGTTATCGGAACGAATCAGTGCTGGCAGTCCCCTTCGGGAAACGAATCTGTCCAAGCACGCTATAAAGGCTTCCGTCGTGAGGTCAGCAACGAGCTCGAGATGCACCGCCTTTGTGGATAAAAATACAAACACACAAAGGTACGCCTTGTACTGTTTCGCGTTCCGCAGCCGCGAGCTTTTTACCAAGAATGGGCCCGCAAAGTCTGTACCAATGGGCGGGTGCCATGGCCTAGCCTCATTCACCCGATCAGGGGGCAGATCCCCCATGTGAGGCTGCATCGTGGCAGCCTTGCTCCTATAACAAGGCATGCACCGAAACACGATGTTCCGTATGGTACGACGCCCAGACAAAATCCAAAACTCCCTCTGGAGTGTAGCTAACAAGGCGTTACAACCTGCATGAGCGTTTATAACATGCCGATCAGTCACCAACAACTCAACCAACTGCCCTCCCTTGGGGAGCAGAGTAGGGTGACGAGCCGAATACGGCAGATTCGCATTGCGCAATCTTCCTCCTACCCGAAGCAACCCGGCCGAATCTATAAACGGGTTGAGACGCGCGACAGCACCCTTCAATTTCGAACGCCCAGTTCGTAGACTCGCCAATTCTGCTCCAAAGTTCGAAGACTGTACCAACCGGATCAAATTCAGAAGCGACTCATTTCGCTCTGCCGGTGACAGAATTGGGCTTAGCGTTCGCTGTTCGCGCGGAGTGCGACAATTCCGAACGAATCTCCTTATCCAACAATTGACATCGATCAATTTATCAAGAGAGCTATACCGCTCAATCAGGAAACTCGCGTCAGTCTCTTGGACCTCCTGGGTCACATACACGGCTGCTCCTATACCACAGTCCACAGACAACTTCGCGTTGTTAAGGGGCCAATCCGATTCCTTCCTTGCCAGCCAAGGAGGGTCCCACCATAACTGATGGTTAACTAATTCCGGCATCGCCTGGATGCACAATTCTCCTGGCACATGTCTCCACAGCCATGAGTCGATCATGCTGCAAGACTCGCCGATTCGAAAACAAAACTTACCCAGAACGTCTACTCCCAGTAGCACGTCAACCGTACCTGGGGTGTCGAGTTCAAACCCCAAACACACACGGAGGCAGTGGGCAAGACTTTAGCCTCCGGTTGGGGACCAAATTTTGATTGGGCTGCAATTTCCTAGCGGGGGCCCCCGGGGCCCCACGCAATATAGCCCGAGCAACCGGGCATATCAGTGCCGTGGTAGGGATCCCATGGCCCCTCGTAAGTGCCCCTCCAGTCGCGGCGCTCTACTTGGTGCCGTCCACGGATAGGGGGGGTGCGGTGATCCAACCGAGGGCGTTCCATGATGGGCGGTGAAAATCGACGAAATGTCGTCATCTTCGGCGAGCGCGATGACACCCGAGGCGGCGAGCGCGATGACACCCGAGGCGGCGAGCGCGATGACACCCGAGGCGGCGTTCTAACTAACCGCTCCATACTCGAGGGTGCATCCGCACACCCGCCCGTGCCAGCTCCAACTGAGCCCCTGGCCTGCCAATAGGTCGGGGAACCGCGCGCGATGTTGGCCTGAACATCGCCCCCAACATCCTCCCTATGAGGGCCCTGGTCCCGTGGACCCGGGTTCCAAGTCCGGCCCTGTGTACGTGACCCCATCTGTCCCTGAGTCCGGCCCTGTCCATCTGCATGATGTTGGCCGGGCCTATTCATGCAGAGCAACTCAAGATGGCGGCCTCCACAAAACTTACACATTGCGGACCGAGCGCAATCCCTTGCTAAATGGGGACCCAGACACAAAAAACACCAGCCACGTTGCTTGGTGATCTGGCGTCGCCCCTGGACTCTCTGGTCCCTAAATCGAAGGCAGGCGGCCACACTATGGCCATCCTGTTTACAATACAGGCAGGCATCCTGTACAGGTGTTGAGGCACCCATGTGTAGATACAACTGCCTTGGCCCTCTCTGAGGAAGTCCACTCCTCACAGGGCTCCGAGTAGCCTTCTGTAATTCCGCAGCGGGCTTCGAGAACGAACTCATGTTCTCTGCCCTCCGACACTCTTCCTCCAAAAACTCCATAAGTTGGGAAGAGGTGGGCAAGTTGTCTGCACCCTGACCGTGATGCTGCTCAAACCTGGTCTGCACATCGACTGGCAGCCGGGACAGTACTATGTATACTAACATGTACGACCACTCTTCTACCGGCAAGCCTAAATTTTCTAATGCCCTAGTGATACTCAACAACGGGTTCAACACTTCTGCCTGTATGGCAGAGACCCGAGTCACTGAAGGGATGCTAAACAGCCTCTTGAGCTGAGCATCAACCAGCCTTCTTTTGTTCTGGTAGCGCCTTACCAACATTTGACGGGCAATCTCATAATTGTCCTCGGTCACCGTCAAATGGGCTACCAGTTCCCTAGGCTCCCCCTTTAAAGTGGACATTAGTTGTGCCATCTTATATGATTTAGGCAAATCCTCCCTTAAAAGGACCAAACTATCAAATAAATTGATGAAGCTGACCCCACTCACCGAGCTCTCCATCAAAGATGGGTAATTGTATCTAAGGCAATTTTGATACAACCCCGCGAGAGTGTGGGCCTTCCACAGCTTCTTCATCACAGCCGGTTCTGCGCTGGCGCTTTATTTCTGCTATGCGCTGCTGAATGTCATCAACAATTGAGAGGCACTGGTCAACATCAGCCTCCATCGCGGACCTTATCTGATCGCTGACCTTCTCCTCCTCAAGGGCCTTGGTAAGCGCTTCCATCATAACCTCCAGCCGGGCCGGCGCATCCAAAGCTCGAGCCAACAGTGCATCTTGTCTATCTGGTCGGCCTAGGAGACCTTGAACCGATGTAAACCATCTCAATTCTGTGCTAATCTTAGCCCGGTACAATGAGAACGACATAGCGGCAAAACGATACTTACAAGTTACAATATTTTATGTATGTAATAAACTATTTATTTAAACACTATTAGGAACTTTATATAAAACACTATTAAGTGCTTGTGCAGTAACTTAATCTCAGATGTATATCTACCTACAAGTTTCACTTTATCAATGCCCACTCAGAATAATTGAATTTTAACAATAACTATAATAGAATAATATAACAATATTATTCTAGTAATATTGTCTTCTGGGTTAGCAAAATCTAATTGTATTAGACTAATATATTTGACCAATTGTCCCAAACAATTAATATTTAATATTAAGTTTTACAATTCAACCAATAATTAAATGTGTGATTGGGCTAATATATTGGACCAAATGTCCCAACAATCAATATCAAGTATACAATATAGTTCAAACCAGCAAACAATTAGTAAAATAAGTTTTACAATTAATCCAATAATTAAATGTTTGACCTACCTACATTCAATCATTATGCTAATAAATTGTTTTAAATACTAATTTAAACAACTATATCAGTGGAATCAAAGATATGTGGACAGTGGAACAGTATAGTTACCTACCTAACAACGAGATATTACCTTCTGAGTGCACTGCGGAGTGCCCAGAGGTTAACCACGCTTCTGCTACCAAAATGTTCAGTCCTCTCGCCAATGCAGCGATCACTTTGTGATACTTGAGATGTCTTACGGCCCATAGATAAGGCATTCAATCACTAACCTAATTCATTGGCAAGAATATTGAGCCACGGCTGTGTCACCGTGTTCTTAATCCAAACTAAATTCATCAAGCACTTACTGGAGTGTGTGGCTTCCGTGTTCTCGGCGTTCCAAGAGATCTCTTGGGTAGCTTCTTCTCTGCGTCGTCACACAAACATGCTCCAAGTGTTGTATATGTTTCAAGGTATTCGAATCACAATAAACTCGCATCAGCTATCACGGATATTTGAATTACAACTCACTCGCTTCAGCTATCGCGGAACGCGCCTACAAACCTCGCGAGTCCAACCAGACCTAACAAAACGGTAAATCACTAAAGGGACCGGGTCGATGCTTAATTAGCTTAATATCAATTAAATTTCGGTTCTCAAAAAAACAATCGTCGACCGTTCACAACACGCGTCTTTTTTGTACTCTTTTAACCTCAAACGTCAAAACGTCAAACAAGAAAAAGTGACAATCGAAAATGTTGCCATTATAAAGACGTTCGAAATCCAACAATGTCTATTAAAAAAATGTGCAAGTAAGTTAAACAAAAAATCGGCCAAGTACGAGTCGGACTCGCGCAGGAAGTGTCCCGTACACAATTATCTATACATTTCAAGCGTCTACCTGTTGCCGTTCTTAATATCAGGCAAAAACGAGCAAAAGTTGTTGTATGGGAGCCCCCTTAAATTTTTATATTTTTTTGTTTTTTTAGTATTTGTTGATATAGTGGCAACAGAAATACATCATCTCTGAAAATTTCAACTGTCTAACTATCACGGTTCATGAGATACAGCCTGGTGACAGACGTACAGCGAAGTCTTAGTAATAGGGTCCCGTTTTACCCTTTGGATACGGAACCCTAAAAATGAGATCTAAGTAATGAAAATACTTTACATTTTAGCTCATCTTAAAATAAGTATATTATTTTCGTATTTCGTCATTACAGTCGAAAAATACATTTTAAAAAAAAGTGAATGTACAAAACTACAAACTATCTTAAATAGTTTTTAAAATCTGCCTTATATACATAATTTAATTTATGAAAAACAATTCTCTCAAGTTCTGTTTTACATTAAATGCTATGGAGAATGTAGGTACTACATTCATTACATAAGTGCAAGAGACAATAAATGACTCACATGCATAGTAAGTAATGACCCATATGTAAACCTTGATAACGAAATGTATTTATTCACTGTTTAAGTACTAATTCGACTTTATTACTATCTTAACAGCTTGCCTATACCTATATTCTTAAGTCTATCTGTCTGTGATGCTTCCAGGGCTAAACTACCATAATGAAATTTGGCATGGAGATACGAGTATTTTGAGTGTTGTAGTGACTCTAGATGTACGATTCCAAAATGACATTCGTATGGAGAAGAACTAGCAAGAAACTCTTTCAATCACTAAAGAGGGGGCCATCCACAAACCGCAGGTGTCCCGAGATACGTCGGGGTTCCAGGGTTTTCCTATCTATGGTGCACCTGGATCCCCGTCATCTAGTACTCGAGACGGCGTGCGGTTTAGTCGTACCAAGTTTAATTAGAAATAGTCTTTTATAGCCTTTTTATTTTAGCGACAGGAGTTTTATCCCCATCATCTAGATGGTTGGTAGTCCACAACTGTGCGCTTTTCCAGAAACTTTCTTTCCGCACAACAAAACTGTGGAATAAACTGTCGCCTGCGGTGTTTCCGGACCAATACGAACCTTCTAAAAGGAGCGCACTCCTTCTTAAAAGGCTGGCAACGTACTTGTGTTGCCTCTGGTACGGGTGTCCATGGGCGGCGGTAATAGCTTACCGTCAGGCGATTCGTCTGCTCGTTTGCCCATTATTCCATTAAAAAAGGGTTGTCTGTAAAGTCTGTTTACGGACGATAGTTTAACGTGACAACGTCATAACGAAACATTGATGAAATGATGAGAGATAAATGCGGCGCAAGCGCCGCATCTATCTCTCGCTTCCACTTAAGAGCGAGGTAACGCCGCATGAGTCATGTTTTTTCGTGCGTACAGCCGGCTCCATCGAATTATAAGACGTTATCACGTCAAAAACAGTAACCAACTCTTTCTGTGAAGCTGAAATTGTAATTGAACGAGTGTAATTCCAGTTGAATTTTTTATACCCAGTCGTAGCTATCTTACTATTTAAACTTTGGCATAATCTGATCGTCTTATCACTACGTGTGTGGATGTTTGAAAATATTATATTTACTCCGTGTCGTGTGTAAGTGGGTGTTGGCTACCATGTAATACCTATGTTTAATTATTATTTTTTTATGTATGGGTCTGTCAAAATGAGTCCACTCTGCCTGATGGAAAGCATAAGTAGAGTCCAAGAGTGGTGGTCACCATACTCATTGCGAATGTAGACAATGCAACAATGCAGCATGGTGATCCACACCATGGCGGCCTAGTGATGAGGCTCTCCGGCCTCCGGTCTCGCACTCATCAACAAACACGACAGCACTAACGCTGTCAGTTTACGTTGATCTTCAGTGTGAGGGTAGTATCGCCCCGGTCGAGCTGGCCCGTTTGTGCTGAAATCAGCGTGGCTACTTCCTTGAATAAATCTACTTATAATATAAATGTAGACTTCAGTTTTTTTATAAATTTCCGCTAAACTTCTCGGAAATTTTAACTCAGTTCTAAATAATACTGGTTTCGTATAGGTATATTTTACGTAATTCGCCATTTGTGAGCGAGCTTTAAGCATCATTTCTTAATTAAATTTAAATCTTTACATGATATCATAAATGATATCATGATTTAGATTTTTTAAGTGGTGTTTAACTTACTAAAAAGTAATAAGCATTTTAGAGATATACATTCTTGAAATAAATGATTAAGTTTTCCGTTTTAGTGCAGTTAAAAATTGTCACGCAAGAGGTCACACCTTTATAAAAATAACTCAAGTTAATTCCTAAAAGTAAGCAATATAAAAAGACAAAACGTAGTGGAAAAATATTTGTATGTAATCTCAACTTTCATAATTATTAAGTTTTTATATTACTTAGATCTTAAGACAAAAGGGAATTTTAGATACTTATCTAAAGATACAACCAGTTGTTAAGGAGTGCTAGCAATATCAAAAGGAGCATTTTTGATCTATTCTGTTGTTTCTTTATCTAACTATTGTGTGCAAATAAAGAGTTTGTATCTATCTATCTAACTAGGAGTTAATTTAAAAAAAGAGAATTCAAATGTGTTAAGGGTCCAGCGGACGTAATAAAAAGCAGTGGACTGTAATTGCTGGTATTTACTCGCTTTACAATAGTTATGAAGGCTTGGCCGTCGACAGTGCTAAACCAAGGAAGAGTATCTGTAATGTCGCAACGGTCCGGGTCGACGCCCCGCTCACCCCCTCCTCCTCTTCACTCCGCTGCACGCCGCATCGTCGTGCCGCCGCTAGTGCCGATCTTCAGCTTGTAGATGTCGCAACAAATGCCTATCCAAACTATAAAGAAGTATGTTTACTAAAATTAAACAATATTTTTTCTTCTACTATAACTTTAAAATTTATGGTTGTTTGAGAAAGTAAAATCATTTTTTCTTTTTCATTTTTATGCACTAACACCATTGAATTAATTTTGTAATAATAAGCCTCATCAACATTTGTAAAGCCAACTGTCACTTATCTGCAGTGACAGTGACACTTAAGTAGTGAAAACTAATGTTTTAGGTCAGTCAGCACACCTTTAGATCTATGACGACCCGGGAACTAAGTACTACGTCTGATTACGTACCTTTTAAATTAGTACTAGGTCTCGCAACCAAAGTTCAAAATTAGTGAACTTTAATAATATAGAGTTAACTTATATATAAATTAGGCATCCATTTCAGCTTATCTGGACTACTTCATGCATGTAACAAACCAGAATAGCCACATATTAGAGTTATATATTAAAAATTCTTTAAGTTCGCTTAGTAAGTAATTGTAATTTTTATGTTAAAACTGATAATTTCGAACATAACTTGTGCATTATGCCTTGTAACTTTATTTTATTATAGTCTGATTTGTGTACTTATTCTTATTGAATAAATTCATTTGTGTAATCTCTTGCCGCACGACTGTTTTATTTCCTATAATTGATTATCGGTCCCATGTGCACTTTTAATTATGCCCTTGTCTTCGCTGATGGATAACACGTTGCCCTACACTACGACTAATTGATTTTATCTAATAAAATCTGTTTCTCATTAATCTTCACACGAAACCAGATTATTTACAGTGTCCTATACATTCCTAAAAAAAAACGCAGCTTAGAAACTCTTCTCTAATTTTAAATCCTTACTAAAACAATAAAAACTAAAATATTTCAAAATGGATTTCGCTATTATTACAAACTAGCGGACGGTAGTTATAGGATCCCTAACTTTTAAATATTCTGTAGCCTATGTTCATCAGAGATAATGTAGTATTTTAATTGTAAAAGTTTTTTCAAATCGGTCCAGTACTTTCTCAGCAAAGTTTACTTCCAGCAAAGAATCAAATATTTCCTCTTGATAATATTAGCATAGATGTCATGTAGATAACTAAGAATACGCAAAATATTTCAATAATACACAAAAAAATTTTTTTTTTATATATTCTTAGTTATCTTGCTATTTAGCAAGACTTTGTAAATAAACAATATTCGATGCTTATGAAGAACGCAGAGTCAACCTTAATATGAAAATATATACCAACTCGAATATTATGAAATCCTCAATATCATAATGGTGATGTGACGCTGACTTTCTGCTCGAATAACACAAGCGACTTTATACTTTATTCGAAGTCCGATGTTTATGAAAGAAATGAGCGTGGGTAGATCCTTGTTCGCTAAGAATGAGTCGGTCCTGTTCGGGGTTCCGCACCTCGGAAAGAAAACGGAGCCGTTATAGGAACACTTTGTTGTCCTTCTGTCAGACTGTTATGTTTTTTACAGGACCACTTCCTCCAAGCGACTATGTGATTGTTAAGTTAAATTGCTTATGGTTGGAAAGGTAAGAAGAAAACTTCTTAAACACTGCAATTTATCTTAACCAATTTCAGTATTTTACCATGTAAATAAAAGGTAATGAAGATTTTAAAAATAACAGGCACGAATTGATAGTGTCTTTATCGTCACAAATTTACAAGCCATTTCCAAGATGATGACAATGATGATAAGGGATGATTTAGAATAACAAAGTTAGATTTGTCAAAAGTGGACATTCAAGTTTGACTATTTAGAACCCACCGTGAAGCTAATAAAGTTAAGTAAAGAGAATATACTAATCTATACTTATCTATACTTATAATAAAAATGTAACAGGTCAAATTCTGTACATTGAAGATATTTTGAAAATTTTTTTGGAGGGCACTCTGTTATCGATACTGAAACGAAAACTATTTTTTTTTCATGCCTTTTGCACATAGGATACTTTTTATTCCGAAATTCCGGACGGTTTCCTTGTGAGGGAAGATGAAAGTCAAAATGTGTAATTAATTGTAATTCATTAACGAGTAGTCCGATTGCAATAATTCTTTTTTTGTTAGAAAGGAGATACTCTGAAGATTGTAGCAAAAAAAATTATAAAGAATTTATCATTACGTAAAACAACATGTGGTGACATCTATTGCCAGCCATACGTTATAACACTTTGATTAATATATCGTGGAATAATCGTAGAACGTTTTACGCACAAGTATTACGTATAATTCGGTGTAGCATTAAGTATTTAATTTATCGCAACCTCTCTACCCATAGGGAAAAGAATATCTATATCTATCTGTAGACGTCGAATCCGTGTGTTTGGTTGTGCCCGCATGACTTAAATATTCAAAATAATCGTGGGAACGTTTTATGCAGAAGCATTGTGATTAATTTGGTATATAGTTAGTATTTGATAGGTAGGTATTTGTTTTATGTTCTCTCTTTCCATAGAAAGGGTTGTTTTAAATTTTCTTGAAAAATTTCTTTGCTTAAAACAGCGACATCTTTTGGAATCAAGTAACTAACTTTACAATAGGCACGTAATATGATTATTCTTTTTAACGTATAATAAAAATGCAACAGTTCAGTTCTGTACATTAAAGAAATTTAGATGATTTTTTGGGAGGGCTCTCTAATCGATACTGAAGCAATTACATTTTCTTAAAAATTGTTTCTGTGCTTAAAACAGCGACATCTTTCGGAATCAAGTAACTAACTTTACAATAGGTACGCAATATGATTACTTTTAAACGCATAAGAAAAGTGTATAAGATCAATTCTGTACATTAAAGAAATTTAAATTTTTTTGGGAGGATGCTCTTATTGATACTGAACCATTTATATTCATTATAATTCATATCATTTATATTTATGCTATTTATTTTAAGTTTAAAATACTTGAAAGAGGAGTAAACATATAACATAATAGTTCATCATAATTTACCAGAAAATGATACAAAACATCTTTATGATAGGTACCCGACAGGCAGCGCGGGCGCGTGGCCTGCGCCCTGCCACAGAATAACTAATAGTACTGCCCTACGTAGGTTACCAGACACGTCCAAATTGTTTAAAAAGCAGTGCCCGCGCGGTCAGTCGGCTCCCTACGCGACACACGCACCCAAATCGACTTAAAAACTCAGTAGTAGTTCTTGAATGTAAATTCGGATAAAAAGTTATTTTTGGAACTATTTACTTGATTTTTGTTCTACCTACTATAAATATTACTTGGTATTATAATATTTATTCTGTATTTTTAACCGACTTCCAAAAGGAGGAGGTTCTCAATTTCATCGGTATATTTTTTTAACCGACTGCCAAAAGGAGGAGGTTCTCAATTTCATCGGTATATTTTTTTTTTATGTATGTACACGGATTATTCCGTCAATTTGTGGACCGATTTTGGAAATTCTTTTTGTATTCGAAAGGGTATGCTCCCCATGTGGTCCCATGGCCACCATATCAGGATCTGATTATGGGATCCTAAGGAAATCGAAGGAAACCCTCAAATTTATGTAAGCGCCTGCAATGAAGTTAAAGCAATTGTCTGCATGCCTTCATATTCTGTAGACATCATTTAATTTCATAATATATAAAACGGGTCTTAACGATATCAGAGTTAACCTCAGATAGTCAGTTTACCTCAAATCACTTGAATTATAGTAACCTATAGAAGATAGTCCATTTGAGATTTTATTACAAAAAAATACCTGAAGTCCTTTCGATTTTATACAGCATGTATGTTACCTTTAGTCGTATTCTTTCAAGTTATTTAGGTGAAATGATGACGAGAGACTTGAGAAAGACTAAAAAGTGAAAAATAAAAAAAACTTCGTTTAAAAAAACCGAACCGAAAAAACTAAAAAGTATCAAATAACTTAATTTGTATGTGCTACCTATTCATAGGTTTGAAGTTGGTGCCAAGCCAAAATGTAATAGTAGGTACCGCACTCGCCGCGCGTAACCTGGAGCGGGATAGCTGCTCTTCGCGTAGAACAAAACAACTGAAGCGTCGGTGACGTCGTTGACGTTCGTCTCGAAATGTAGCGAGTGTGATACCTACTATTACATTTGGCTTTGCACTGACTTCAAACCTAGGTAGCAAATGCAAATTAAGTTAGCTGATACTTTTTAGTTTTTGAAGTCGGTTTTATTAAACGAAGTTTTTTTTTAGGATTTTGTTAGGTTATAGCATAGGTATAAGCAGGCGATTTTTGTTGTACCTAAATAATTAGCAAATAGTCTTTTGTAGATACTAATTGGTTTTCTCGGTATTTTTAGATTTTTTTAAGGTTATAGCATAGGTACCTATAATTTACTTTTTTATAGGATTTTGTTAGGTTATTGGTATAGGCATAGGTAAGCAGATGTTTTTCATTGCAAATATTTAATTACTTAGCCTTATTTGTTGGTGTCTTAATTTCTTTTAGTAAGTTGTAGATAAAGTTGTAGATAGCTTCCATTTTTTTCGTTGAATTAGTTGTAGATACTTAATTAATTTAGTTTTATTTACGTTTTGAAAATAAGCTTCATTCGTTGCGTCTAATTTTTCATTTAACTGTAGTGATAAATTTAACATTGTTTTTCGTATTCGATTTTATCACATCACACTAATTTATAAAAGCGAATGTTTGTGAGGGTGTATGTTTGTTACTTCATCACGCAAAAAGCACTGGACGGAATTGGATGAAACTTTACAGTAATACAGCTTACTAGCTGTTGCCCGCAGCTTTGCTCGCGTGGAAGTTGATTATTTACAATATATTTAATTAAAACTGTGTAAGTATGTATGAATAATTTATTCATGTTTTTAAACGTACCTATTTATTTATTTTTAATCAATAGCCCATTAAAAAGGATTTCATACTAACGTTCGACCCTTATTTTTACCCCTTTAGAAATAGAATTCCCATAAATTATGATATAGGTATTAATTTATTTGTATTTAAAAGCCTAAGGACACAGTTTCAGGCTACTAAATTAAAAATTACTGACTTCCAAACTAATCTACTTACGACATTTCAACACCTAATTCACCCCTTAGGGTAGAAATATCATTTATGGGATTTCCTTTTGAGGGCGCTCTGGTTACCTGGTTTCTAGAACCCGAGACGGTGTGCGGTTTTTAGTCGGTTCGAGTCCGACCTAACCACCAGTTGGTGATATCCGAGGGAATTTTCGCACAAAAAAAGGGGTAGGTATAATATCCAGAGACACTTAGTTTTTAACTATTAGCCCAAAGATAATTTTTCATGTTTCTAATTTAAAAAAGACGGACTTCCATACAAACTTTCAACACCTATTTCACCCTCTTACGGGTAGAATATTGGGAAACGCTTAAATACGTATCTCCTATTTTTTTATCAATAGCCCTAAAATAAATTTTCATATTTCTAACTTCAAAACTGACGGACTTCTAGACTAACCCGCTTACGAAATGTCAACGCCTATTTCATCCCTTCAGCGTAGAATATCGAGAAAGGCCTAAATACGTATCTATTCATTTTTAATCAGTAGCCCAAACCAAAAGAAAAGTTTCATGTTTCTAATTTAAAAATGACGAAGTTCCAAACAAAGTTCAACCCCTATTTCACCCCCTTAGGGGTAGAATATTAGGAAACGTTGAAATACATATCTACTCATTTTTATAAGTAACCCAAAAATAAAGTTAAAAGGTAGTAGAGCCACGCTGATTTCAGCACGAACGGGCCGGCTCGACCGGGGCGGTACTATCCTCGCACAGAAAATCAACGTAAAATGACAGCATTCGTGCTGTCGTGTTTCGTTGGTGAGTGCGAGACCGGAGGCCCAATTAGTCTAGTCAACAAGTTCCATACTTGTTGACTAGACTAAAAGATGCACAAGCATCACTAGGCCGCCATAGTGTGGGTCACCATGCTGCATTGTTGCATTCGCAATGAGTATGGTGGCCACCACTCGTGGATTCTGCTTATGCTTTCCATCAGGCAGAGTAGAGTCATTTTGGCGGGCCAAACATAAAAAAAAAAAAAAAAAAAAAAGTTTCATATTTCTTAAATAGCCCTAAAATAAACTTTCATGTTTTTAACTTCAAAAATGACGGACTTCCAGACTAACCTACATACAAAACGTCAACCCCTATTTCACCCTTAAGGAGTAGAATATCCAGAAACGCTTAAATACGTGTTTACTCATTTTTAATCAGTAGCCCAAAAATAAAGTTTCATGTTTCTAACTTAAAAAATGACGGACTTCCATACAAACTTTCAACCCCTATTTCACCCCCTTGGGGGTAGAAATTCCGGAATTCCTTCCTTAATGGGTGTCTACTTAATGAAACGATCATACTCACCAAATTTTGTATTCCCAAGTTTAATAGTTTCCGCTCGGCGATGATGAATCAGTCAGTCAGTCAGTCAGGACATGTTATTTTATAAGTATAGAAGATACATCAGATTAACACATAGGTTACTGTTTGCCGCGATAACCGACATACACGCGGGCGGAGCCGCGGGCAACAGCTAGTAGTAAATAAAGTAGTAGTAGTAACGTAAAATACCAAATAGAAAGGATAACATTTGCGTCAGTGATTTAACAGGTTGACTAGCATGACTAGGGTATTGGGATTGAAAGTCCAGGGTTTTCCTTTCTAGGGTGTAGTGTATCTGGTTCCCCGGCTTCTAGTACCCAAGACGGCGTGCGGTTTTAGTCGGTTCGAGTCCGATATGCCACCAGCAGGGTGATATCCGGGGGGATTTCCACACGGGAATAAATAAGGCTAGTGATTTAAGGAGTTTCTTGGTAGTTCTTCTCCATATGAATGACATTTGGAATCAAGCATCTAGCCACTAATGTAACGTTCTGATTTCGAAAGTGTCTGAAAAGCCCTACTTGAAATGAAAGCTTTTTGATTTTGATTGAAAGGGTCACCTCGTCGCTCAGTTTCGAACACGTTGTGTGACAAAAAAAATGTGTTAGAGTGTTCTATGTGTATGGATAATGTGAAAAAACTCAGCGGACAGAAATGTAGTGACTTTAAAGCACGACCGTCTTGTTGCGAGTGACAGATTAAAACAAACACAAAATGGTGGTGGGTCATTGAGTGTTCCCAGCTTGCAAAAATATATTTGAATGTTTTTGTTGTATTTGTCTTTGTTCAAAACATAATAAATATATGCGATCGATATCATTACTTATTTGGTCATAACCTTCGATCAAATATATCATAGATGCACTGTTGCCGCTTAAAAAGTGGCACCGGCAAAACAAGGCATAAAACAACAATATGCCTTGTTTCGCTCTCATTCGCTTGGTGGCCGCGCTCGTGTTTACACAATTAGCAATGCCGAAGTGCGTAGTAAAAAATGTAAAAATTACACCCTAAAAGTGCAAAAGAAGGATGGAATATCATATTTTCAGTAATTCTATCTTTAATCTAACATATTGGTGTATTTTCGTAATGCTTTAAGGCTAATTTTATTAATATTTTGATAAAATTTGTGGTTTACAACGGCTTCTAATGTACGCATCCATCCCTTTCACACTCACAGGCGATGCTCATAAGAGAAAACAAGATAAGCCTAGTGCTAGCGAACAAGGTCAGTAGGATAATGATGGAGTCGCCTTTACAATTTTTTTTAGGTTAATTGAAGATTTGTTTTTGTTTTAGTTTTCCGAAATTTATATAAACCAAATGCATCTAGTGTGGTGTGGTCCAACCATTTTTGTGAAGATGATATGTACACAACAGAAAAAGAATTCAGGAGAATAAAAAGACAGCCTTACCAACTTTACAGGTAGGTATTGTAATCTACTAAGAATATTTAACCGACTTTAAAAAAGGAGGTTATTAATTCGATCTGCATGTATGTATTTTTGTCAAAATTACAAACTGTTCATAAATGTTGGTCTATACCAGATTCTAAACGTGATTACCAAAATTTAAAATTATATGTATGTCTGTTCGTAAATATCTGAAAAACCTTTAAGTTGGAATATAAAATATCTTTGATGATTACAGTTTAGGTATAGTCCAACGTATGGAACAGTGCAATATATGAATAAGTACAGGCACGTAGATATAGAAGGTCTAATATTCAATATTAAATTAAAACATATCATAATTTATGATAAAATTCTATTTAAAATTTTAGCTATCAGAATCAAAAGAAGAAATAAAAATTATGTGAAGAATTAATTATTTGTTGGTCCATCCAACTACCGTGTCTTTTTTTTTAAATCAAAAAATACCCTAAGCAACTCCATTTTTTCCATGTTCCAAATAGAAGCGATTAGACGCGAACACACTATTTAATGTCAGTGGAATGTAACTCTCGTTATTCTTTGTACTATTATGTGCTTTATTGTAATACGTTTAGTTTAATTTTTCAATACACTTGTTTTTGGGCATGTGTTGTTTTATTTCTGATTTTTGTAAGAGTCATAAAAATTTATTGTCCTATCTTGTCATCAAACTAAAAGGTAATAAGTAATGAATTTAATATGGATTTATTTCCGTCCGTACGTCAATTGCTTAAAGTTAAAATTAAGTTGAGCTGTATGCCAGTTCAGGACTTTTTTCGCTATATCTCAAGTGGTATACATTTACCTAAGTACGTATAGAAGCGTGGACAGTATTTTGTTTCCTTTTGTATGGAACTGTGCATCTATAATATATTTGATCGAAGGTCACAACACTACAACTATCAAATTAGAACTGTCATCGAGAAAATAAAGAAATGGAAATAGTTTAGTAGATTGTATTTTTTTGTGTTTGTTACCTCAGAACTTTCGACTGGGTGAACCAATTTTGATGATTCTTTTTTTATTTGAAAGCTGGTGCTTCCGGTTTGGTTCCATTTCAGTTTAATACAGTTCTTGAAATCGTTTTTCATATTATTATTTTTATTAACACCCCTACAGTAAAGAATAGGAACCAACATTCAGCCAACCAGCTTCCGTGTCCTCAACATAGATAGTCTATTCAGCAAACACACTTAAGTACCGAAGACATCATTACAATATTTTTCAGGCAATTTAAACATAGTACATATTCAGATTTCACCCATTTAGGAAATGATTATAAAATGCAGGTAAATATTACTTCGTAGAGAGCCGTAACGCCTACAAACGCTACGCGTAGGTGAGCAATGCTACGCATCTACGATCATTGTCGTAAATTCTCATGATAACATTCGTATCTAATATGTGTTGAGTTTTCAAATAGCGATATATATAACCGAGGAAGTTCGATGCTTCAGCACATATGGAGTTCAAGAGTTCAAGATTACCGCGTTGGACTGACCAGATCAAGTCTACCGTGTGAGGTTCGGTGAACGAGTGACCTCGAACAGGTAGCAGTGGCGAAACGTCGTGAAACGCATCACATCTGCCCCTCCAGAAACGAATACAATAGCAATCATGATCGCTCTGCCAAGAGCGTATTGGATGAGAAGAAGAAGATTATCGCTGCATTCCTGTAACTCTGAGAGTGCCAATGCACTTGAGACTCATAGGCTGCAGGTGTACATAGGTAGCAATAGGACAGACGGCGATAGACACAGTCTGTTTATAATATAAAACCAATTAATAAATGAATAGTAAAAAACAACAAAACCTTGTTTATCTTGTGTTTCATTTCACCCTTGGGTCGGTTGAACTTGAATTAAGCACATTATATTAAAATGAATACTTTTGACCACCCTAAAAAAGAGGAAGTTCTCAATTCAACTTCTGGAATTCAATTTTTAATACTCCATAAACTGAGTGCGCAGACCTGAATGCAATTTATGCATATAATAAACTTTACGGGTAAGTAAAAAAAATATGTTTGTCATACAGTTCAGTATAATAGTACTATTTTAAAACTAGTGAGCAATATTTTAACAAAATAAAAACCGACTTCAAGGTTCGACCCGATTTCTCTGGATGCCATCATCAGATCTTAGTGTCCTTATCATGGTACCACCGTTGAGATATCTCCTTTCCATTAAAAAAAGAATCATCGAAATCGGTTTATAAACGACGAAGTTATCCGCGAACACACATAAAAAATATATTAAAAAAAACTGTCGAATTGAGAAACTTCTTCCTTTTTTTGAAATCGGTTACTAAAATACAAGTATGTGATTGGCTATGCTGACTGAGTATTTGAAAGAAAATAACATACTTATTCTTAGTTTAAAAGGTCTCTATAGGTACAAATAAAATAACCTGCAAGCAAAAAGATTTGATTACGGTCACGACCGTTTTGCCTAATATTTGTCTGAAGTCCTAAAACAACGGTTCTTGAGTTATTGGAATGTATATACAAAATACTGTTGTAAAATAATATATATTTCGGAACAACTTATGTAGTGAACTGAATGACATTACGATCTTGTAGTATTCTTATTAAATAGAAATCTCAGCCTCTTCTGCGAAACAATAATAGGTACCAATTGATTTAAAACTTCAACTCGCACTGTACTCGACTATTTAAAAGGTCAGTTCAATGTTTCATTTAATGATGTTTTTTTTTTTTTTTTTTTTAACGTGTGGAAATCCCCTCGGACCGTCACCCCACCGGGGCTTGCGGCGGGGCGGTGTGTCGGACTCGAACCGACTAAAACCACACGGTGTGCCACTCTGCGCCTGTGAAGGGAGGAGTCCGGGAACTGCAGTTATTAACACATCCGGACCCCTCCCAGCGCCTGCCCGCACAGAAGCGGGCACCGTCTGCTGGTACCCTCTCAATTAGGCGACGTACGGCACACGCGTACTTCGCCCCCTCGCGGGAGGCCACTAGAGCGGATGGAGGGGAAAGCCCGTCCCGACCATCCGCGGCCACACTCAGGGCGGCATGAGGCGCTGATAGGCGCGCCTCCGCCGCCCGGTTCGCCGGCGGCGGATTGGGTCCGAGTGGACATCGTCCTCCCGGGCCTTCTCCGCCACCTCCTTCTGCGAGATTACATCTTCGCAGAAGGTTGCGACCGCGGTAAAACTGCTATCGCTACCGGCCATGGAGCGTATGACGGCCGGTAGCGAGAGATCTCCTCCGATGACTGCAGTGAGGGCCCGGTGCTGCGACGCCCATGCAGGGCAGATCGCCAGCGTATGCTGGGCCGAGTCCTCACTGCAGTCGCAGTGGTGGCAGGCGGGACTCAATTCCCTCCTAGCGACCGAGTGCAGGTACTTCCCGAAGCAACCATGCCCGGAAAGGACCTGCGTCAGTCGGAAGGAAAGGGTCCCGTGCTGCCGCCCTGCCCACTCGAGGATGACCGGCTGGAGAGCCTCCACGGCGGCAAAGCCAGCGCGTGGAGTCTCCAGCCGGAACGACCAGCGAGCCAGCGTGGCTCGACGGGCGGCTTCACGCCACTCGCGTACCTCTTCGGGCGGAGGGCGATAGCCAATACTCCGCCCGGCGTAACCTATTGTAGGGTTTGCAAAACAAAACTGTGTTTATTCTTAAATGAAAAAAATTAATGCTGCATCATATAATTTTTAACCCCCGACGCAAAAAGAGGGGTGTTGTAAATTTGACGTGTATGTCTGTCTGTCTGTGGCACCGCAGCTCGCGAACGGATGAAGCGATTTCAGTTTAGTTTTTTTTGTATGAAAGGTGAGTTACGTGCGAGTGTTCTTAGACATGTTTGGTTGGTTGAACGCGCTATTCCCACGAAGTACTGTACCGATTTGAATTTTTTTATTTCTGTGTTCGATAGCCCAGTTATCGATAGGGCTACATATTATCACGTTATGACCAAAATCAAACTTTTTTATTTCTGTTATTCGAAGTAATCACCCATGCAATCGACGCATCTTTGCCAACGCATTGGCAGTTTATTGATGCTGTTCTTGTAAAAATCAGCTGGACGGGAGGCAACAAACTCTTCAAAGGCATTTTGTACTGCCTCTCGGGAATTGAATTTTTACCCACTAAAAAGTTGTCTAAATTTTGGAAAAAGTAATAGTCGGTAGGTGCAAGGTCTGGTGAGTATGGCGGATGAGGGAGAGCTTCCAACCCCAGCTCTTGCAGCTGCTTCACAACAACACGCGACCCCATACTGCGCAACAGACAGTCTCCAAGCTGCAAGAGCTGGGGAAACTCTCCCTCATCCGCCATACTCACCAGACCTTGCACCTACCGACTATTACTTTTTCCAAAATTTAGACAACTTTTTAGTGGGTAAAAATTCAATTCCCGAGAGGCAGTACAAAATGCCTTTGCCTTTGCACCTACCGACTATTACTTTTTCAAAAATTTAGACAACTTTTTAGTGGGTAAAAAATTCAATTCCCGAGAGGCAGTACAAAATGCCTTTGAAGAGTTTGTTGCCTCTCGTCCAGCTGATTTTTACAAGAAGTGCATCAATAAACTGCCAATGCGTTGGCAGAGATGCGTCGATTGCATGGGTGATTACTTAGAATAACAGAAATAAAAAAGTTTGAAAAAATAAGTACTTTCACTTATTGCATACAAAACGAATGCGAAAGCAATACGAATTTCGACCAAAATCACCACTAGTTTATAATAAAACTGACAGGTAAAGAATGAAAATATAGATGATGCAAATAAAATCGCTTATTCAAAGTAACTTCGTCAGTTGCGTACTCATTCTGTCACACAGAGCTATATTTTAAATACTGAAGTGATTTTTTCATTAAATCAAATCTTATGAAATCAATGCCTAATAATATAACATTAATGTATTTAAATCTGAGGCTCAGAAATAACATAGGTAGAAAATCCATGTTTTTATTTTTCAGAGTAAATGCAACATTTAGTCTGAACAATAAATGAAAATGATACCTCATTATTTGTTCCTATGAGTGGGGATTATATTGCATCTCCCAAATATAAAAATTAATTTGGGAGACGCTTTGTTCTTTTAGTTGGTTTGATCTCAATACCACATTATCATGTGTAGACTGTGGGATGGTTTACACAAAGTAGAATTTTAACTGTGGCTTAATAAACTGTACCTATGCTTAGAATTTTGCAACATATACATCAATATTACCAGGTTTTTTGTACACGCATTAGTTTAGACATAATTTTAATCGAACCTATCTATACAAATAAAAAAAAAAAGATGTGTATCTTTATAATTTCAAATTAATAGCGATAATATGAAAGTAAATACGTCATTTACTTAAAAAACATATTTCAAATATTTTATCTGTCTGTCTCTTTGTTCTGACTAATCTCTGGAATGGCTGGACCGATATTGACGGGACTTTCGCTGGCAGATAGCTACTGATATTAAAAGTAACTGAGACTACTTTTATTTTACCGTGGGAAAGCCACGCTTCGGCATGAATGGGCCGGCTCGACCGGAGTGATACCACGGACTCACAGAAAACCGGTGTAAAATAGTGCTTGCGCTGTGTTTCACCGAGCTAGTGAGGATACCGGAGGCCCATACCCCAACCCCTTCCCTTATCTCCCCCATACCCCGCCTCCATCCCCCCATCCCCCAAAGGCCGGCAACGCACTTGTGACGCCTCTGGTGTTGCAAGTATCCATGGGCGGCGGTAATCGCTTACCATCAGGCGATACGTCTGCTCGTTTGCCCGCTTATTACATAAAAAAAAGAATAAATTCGCCCCGCGGTGTTGCCACGTGGCTATTGTTGTAAAAGTAAAACAACAACCGCTAATAGCAACACTTGAATAGAATATTCAGAACAAATTATCTATGAATCGTGATATATCTAGCTCTATGAAAACAACACTTCCAGTGATCTGATTACAAAGACTGGAAGGTTCCGTGCGGCCGGAAAATGGTCAGTTTAAACTTCATTATCTCTCTAAGTTCATATAATTATTTACACAGATGAGTACCAAAGGGATCAAGGGAAATATAGCTCCTGGCGTATGACTACTTGTTTAACAACTGTTTCTAACTTAATTTTACAAATTTTCATTTAAAGACTTAATCGATAAAGAAGAAATAAAACTTGCGTGAAAAAATAAAAAAGCCTGGTCGGAGGATCCTCCCTTTGTGTTGGAGGGACATGACACACCTGTCCCCCACAGTGTATTTAAAACTTTATCGATTTCAAAGTAATTTGCGTTTAAGTATATAAAAGTACTAGTTGCTGCCCGCGGCTCCGACCGCGTATATGTCGATAAATGGAGAACCGCTCCACCGATTTTGTGCAAACTTCACATAAACCATATACTAAATAGTCCGAACAAAGCAAAAATAAAGCAAAGTTTGGATAGGTGTGAGCCCGTTCTTGAGTTATGAAATTACAATGAAAAGTGGCATTGATTTTTATATACAGGTATATAGAAGAGAAGATAAAAGTATGTGTATACTCTGTATCCAAATGTCAAATGATAATTTAAAACTGCAAGGAAAACTTGTTTCTAATATACCTTTACAAATATATAAAATTGAATTGTACGTTTCTAATTTCAAACTAACAGCTTTTCACTAAATGCATATGAAAGCATATACTGGAACGGCTGGATCGATTTTGATGGGACTTTCGCTGGTAGATAGCTAGATGATATAAAAAGTAACTAAGGCTACTTTTAATTTATATTAGTACTAGCTGCCCCCCACGGTGTTACTCGCAGTTGATGATGTAAAGGTACAACAATAACCGCGGGTAACACCACGTGGAGCATATAGTCCTATCCTACTTATAATATTATAAACGCGAAAGTTTGTAAGTATGGATGGATGGATGGATGGATGGATGTTCGTTACTCTTTCACGCAAAAACTACTGAACGGATTTGGATGAAATTTTACAGTAATATAGCATATACATCAGAATAACACATAGGCTACTATTTGCCGCGATAACCGACATATACGCGGGCGGAGCCGCGGGCAACCACTAGTAATAATATATATCCGATTAATCCTATCCCATATGTTTATGAATAAAGTGACTTCAACAAAATTCATAAACACATAATCCTAACTAATATTATAATGTGAAGCTTGTTTGTTTCTTACGCTATCACGCCGATTCACGCCTAAACCCCTTAAACGACTGTATAAATTGTTTTACCTATAGAAAGTTATATTATCAGCGAGCACCATACAATATAAAAATTAGGTACATAACCTTGTTCACTGTACCTGTTTTAATAACTATACTCAAATAAAATGCAAATTTTTATTAGATTAACCTAGTTTACCTTAATATACCAGTTCGTAAATCAAGCTTAAACCCGTAGAGCACAGATGAACAATTCCTTTAAATTAAATAATAAACACATTTTCAAGGATTGTATGAAAATAAAATGTAATTATTGTGAACCGATGTAATTTAAAACAATTGATATTAAATTTTTCTCTTAATTAAAAATTAAGTTGACCAAAAATAAATGCTGTACAATTTGTTAGCCATCACATACCATACTTCTTTCATTCGAAAAACTATGACGATATAGAACGTTTGATAACAATTTAATGAAATAAATATACCTATCTCCAAATTTTTATCTACCTTTTTCTTTTCCTCACACGTAGACACGTATTATTATTATTAGTATGGTGTAAAATAAGGATGTCACGTATCAATTGAATTACTACAGTATGAAATCAGACAGTTCAATATTTGGCGACAAGTCTTTGCTAATAGAAATCATTGATTTAGCTGTAGGCAGGTAAAGTTAGCAATTGAATGACGTAATCATATTTTTAATTGAATACCCAGACATAATACATAAATATAATTAAAAATATAATTAAAACACATAAATATAATTATGGATATCTTTACTGCTGTTACTATTTAATTTTCTACATTCACTACATAGAAAATGTGATTATTATTTTTTATGGAAGGGGCAAACGAACAGACGTATCTCCTGATGGTAAGCGATTACCGCCGCCCATGGACACGCCGTGCGTTGCCGGCCTTTGGGGGGATGGGGAAGGCGCGTCTCCACCAAAATTGTTGGCAATTTCAGTGTTTCCAAATGTTTGCAACACTTCAAAAAATCGCCAACTTTTGTTTCCATTGTGTCTACACCGGGTCGCCAACAATTTGAAAAACATTCGAACTAAGCGTCACCATAGAGTCAATAAATATTTGCAACAAGCGTATTCTTTTGACATTTACCTACCGCTAAAAACGGAAACACGGGAAACAGAAACTTTTGTCACCAACACGTGTTGACAACACAAAAATGTACAACATTTGTTCGGTGGAGACCCGGCTTAATATACACAAATAATTTAACAAAAAAATACCGACTTCAAGAACTCTCTCAAATTGAAATGAGACACAGACACAAGGCAAGCACGAGCTTTCAAATAAAAAAGAATCATTAAAATTGATTCAACCGGTCGAAAGTTCTGAGGTAACAAACATAAAAAACACAGTCGAATTGAGAACCTCCTCCTTTTTTGAAGTCGGTTAAAATACGAAAGCGTGATTAATGGCGATTTATGGCTCGTCATGTTATTTGTTAAACAAGATAAAAATAAATAAAAAAGAGATAATTCTTTTGTTATCTAAACTTACTCTAACCATGTTGAAATGATGATCAATATAATCAGTCAAGTATTAAAATACATATTAGGTATGCTATGCTCACTTTCCAACCCCATTACACGACATTGACCATGTGGTGGATAATACAATTTGCTTCCTTTAATTCAAAATTATATTCAGGCTTGTCTTCAATGTGTTCTAAAAAATTACAACTACAAGAAATTTCTACTTTAATTTTTTCACTGGTGCCTTGTGCCTCTTTTTAATGTAATAAGTTGGAGGGAATTTTGAATTTCGAATTATTGATACTTTTTTATTCGCGCTACATAAATTTGAAACAAATTGAAGGCCAGCCTTTAATTTAAAATAAATTTAAGGCCAGTCTTTTTTTCTAAAATTAACTGTTTTTGTTTTGTAGTTTTCTTATTATGGTTATTATATAGGTAATTTTTTTGTCCAAAACTGTGTAGGTAACAAGAGAAGCATCCTTCAGCCATCGGCATTTAACAAAATTAACTTACAATCTAATTGCCATGCCTAATTGTATATTGCCTAAAAAAAATATTATTACAAGGTTTAAAAAATTAAAAATCACTTCTTATACATTTATGCCTAATTTATTAGTACGGAGCCTTAATTAAAATGGAAATTTAGATGAGCGTCATAAGCCCCCATAAAATGATTGATAAATAAAGTGTATTAAAAATATTGTGAAGTTATATTCATTGCGAAGATATCATAAATAATGTTTTCGTTTGTTCCCAGTTCACTACTCTTGAAATGTCTGTACCCTACGCGTTGACCCTAAACTTTTGGCGGTTAGGCTTTGTGTCTGATATGAGTTACAAAAAAAAACAAATGGTTTTATTTATATATTATTAAATGTTTAAATTTCGGAAATTTATTGTAAAAGACAACCTTATGTTTTATAAAATTTTGATCACTATTTCACATTGAGGGTATTGACCAAGAGAAACCCTATAATTTATGCCAAACCCACGTTGTACTTTTATTTAACTACTCATGAAATTATAAGTTTACCTTTATGTAGAACCACTAGTTTAAAAATAGTTGAAATTAAAAACAAAGTTGATCCCGAATGGTGTGGAAAAAAAACGGCCAAGTGCGAGTCGGACTCGCGCGCCGAGGGTTCCGTACAAACCAGTACAAATCATATTAAATGATGTAACTAAAAAATATATTTTCTGCATTTTTTTCTTTATCTGTGTTTATAAAACGTTGCTTCGTACCAAATTTCAAGATTCTGAATTCGCGGGATGTACCCTGTAGGTTTTGATTCCCTTGCGAGTAGTTGCGAGAGTCGAAACTTTGCAGCATAATCGACTGTATCTTTTGATTGCGTTGGCTTAGAAGTAAATTTTTTTAAGGGACTATAGACCTGAGTATTTGCTATGAATTTCAGCGTGATACCTTCACGCGTTCCTGAGAAAAAGGGTCTTGACAGACAGACAGACAGACAACAAAGTGATCCTATAAGGGTTCTGTTTTTTCCTATTGAGGTATGGAACCCTAAAAAAGCAGACATAAGGACTGCCGACAGAAGTGAAAACTTAAAACTATAAACGAACTGTTGTTATTTTTGGTGTAGTTGATAATCTAATTAATTTGCTTGATCTAAAAAATAAAATTGTTGCCGTGGTGGTGGGAGTGGTGGCAGTCAACCGCTATGTTATGTGTATGTTGGTGGTTCAGTATTGGTCAAGTGGCTACTTTGTGTGTAGTTGGTTTCTTGGGTTGATTAGACAAAGAAAATCCGTTATGCTTTTCTGTATCTTGTGTAATCAAATAATACAGTTTTACAATTATAATGTACGTGTGCTCAATCGTCGTTCAAAAAATGGTCTGGGGAGAGAACGATAAAACAGGGCGGCGACTGAAGCCCGCGCGTGCTGTTGTACCGACCGTTGCCAGCAGCCGAAGACACCAGACATTTCGCCGTGCAGGGATAGATGGCGTCATTCAGGCCTTCGAACAAATCGATTTTGAGCAGCCGACGACATCAGGCGTTTCGCCGCTCGGCTAACAGATGACGCTCCTCGACATGCCCCCGGCCTTGGAAGCATCAGATTCCAACAGGTTGTGATTTACTGGAGTCTGCGACTGACCTTCTTCATGTGGATACAGGAGCGGGCATATCTTCGAGAATGACCTTCTAATTATGTCAGATGCAGTTTTGATGGTTGCCACGCGAGAGATACCATCCTTGCCAGGAAACGTTTGCAGTACTCGTCCTAGGCGCCATTTTAAGGGTGGTAGATGATCTTCCTTAGCACCTTCCTTAGATCTTAGCACCAGAGTATCTGGAAGTAGTGTGTCCTGGTTGAACTGCCATTTCGTCCTTTTCTGCAGCTCAGAAATATATTCGGTAGCCCATCGACACCAGAAGTTCTGCCTCATCTGTTCTATGCGATCATAACGTGGAAGGCGCTGCGTAGCCGTTGTTGTGAGGTCCTGGCTGGCGGGAGCTGTAAGCGGTCGGCCAATCAAGAAGTGAGCGGGGGTGAGAGCAAGAAGGTCATTTGGGTCAGTGGACATAGGTGACATAGGACGGGAATTGAGGACAGCCTCAATTTGTGCCAATACAGTACTCAATTCCTCGTACGTTAAATTCGCATTACCAACTATTCTGTATAAATGAAATTTACAGGACTTGACCCCAGCCTCCCACAATCCGCCAAAATGTGGTGAATACGGCGGTATAAAGCTAAACTTAATTAAATTATTTGTTGTGAAATTTAAAATATCCGTCTCAGAATCTTTTAAAAATTTTGAAAATTCCTTTAATGCTCCGACAAATGATTTACCATTGTCCGAATAAATTTGTAAAGGTTTACCACGGCGAGAGATGAACCTTTTCAACGCGAGTAAGTAAGCTTCGGATGTAAGACTTGTTACTAATTCTAAGTGAATAGCGCGTGTCGAGAAACACACGAAAAGACAAATGTAACATTTTACTAACTTTGCCCCCCTTCCCGCACGATTCAATATAACCAATGGTCCGGCATAGTCTACTCCACAATGTATAAATGGATACCCCGGATCTAATCTTTCAGGGGGTAAGTTCCCCATTTGAATATTTAGGGGTTTGGCCTTCATTCGCTTGCACGTCACACAGGAATGCACTACCTGTTTGGCTAAATTACGACCTTTGATAGGCCACCAAGTCTCTCTTAGGGTAGCCAGCAACAGCTGTGGCCCCGCGTGTAATAAATTTTTGTGTGAATATTCAAAAATACGACGAGTCAAAATATGCTTTGCACACAACAACAAAGGATGTTTTTTATCATATGAAAACGATTCAGAATAAGTAAGCCGACCTCCCACTCTAATCAAATCGTGTTTGTCTAAAAATATATTTAAGTTAGAAATGTGAGGAGGGCACTTTATATTTTTATTATTTTTTAAATTATTATAAATATCAGGAAAAGACTGTTGTTGGGCAATCCGTGTTAAAATCCTAGTTGCATAAGTTAATTCCTCCACTACAAGACAGCCAGTGAGACGCTGTGATTTTATTTTATTACGACAATTATTTATAAAACGTGTAATGTACGCTAATACACGTCGCATTCGATTAAAACAAGAAAATAACTCGAATGGAAACGAACACAGATTAGTGTGAATTATCATTGAAGATTTAATTAGTTTTAATTCTGGTAATTCGTCAGAATTAAATTTAAAATTATTGATATTATGTGCCCAATTTAATCTAGGTTCACGTAAAAACATCGGTCCGTGCCACCAAATAACTGACGTCATTAAAATATCTAACTGCACTCCGCGCGATAATAAATCAGCCGGGTTTTCTTTACCGTCTACGTGAAACCACGGCTTATCACCGGTGAGTTCGTTAATTTCTACTACGCGATTTTGAATAAATGTTTTTAACAAACTCGGTGACATCTTTAGCCATCCCAGCACTATAGTGGAATCTGACCAAAAGTAAATATTATCGAACCTAAGTCTAAGCGATTTTATTATTTTTGTGTACAATTTCGAACCTACTACCGCGGCACACAACTCTAAGCGCGGTACACTAACCGGCTTCACCGGCGCGACCTTACTCTTCGCACACAATAAGTGAGTAGTTATCAGTGAATCGTAGTAGCAGCACACATACGCACAAGCGCCGTACGCTTGCTGCGACGCGTCACAAAATATATGTAAGTCTGTATGGTCGCTCTCCGCCAACACATACCGAGGAATCCGTAAATTATTTAAACATTTTAAATTATTAATGAATTTTTGCCAATCGAGTAAAATATTTCTAGGTACAGGGTCATCCCAACCTATTTTTGATAACCACAGCCTTTGAAGTATAATCTTAGCGATAATAATAGTAGGTGTGATTAAACCTAACGGATCGTAAATCTGTGCAATCGCAGAAAGAATAGTGCGCTTAGTAGCATGAGCCACATCGTGATCGCATTTCGATGTAAAATATAATTCATCAGAAATATTTATCCACCCTAATCCTAATGTTTTTGTTTGACAATGATCACCTAATGATAATTCTTTGGAAGTTAAAGACGACTGCGACTGTACGTGTGAAACTGGTGAATTGAATATCCACTTCCTTAACATAAAACAACCCGATTCAAGTACCTTGGATACACTATTGCATATTTCTAACAACTTTTGTTGATCATGATGTCCCGTTACCAAGTCATCAACATAAAAATCATCATTGATGACTTGCGCGATTACGTCATCACTACATTCCGTTGCGAGTTGCTTTAAACATCTGATACTAAGATAAGGCGCGGACGCAGTGCCGTACGTCACCGTGTTAAGCTGAAATACACCGAGGGGGTCGGAAGGACTCTCTCTCCAAATAATCAACTGTAAATCTCTTTGATCAGACTGTATCAATATTTGCCTGTACATTTTTTCAATGTCGGCACATGCAACATATTTAAATTGCCGAAAACGCAATAAAATTGAAAATAAGTCATTCTGTAACGTCGGCCCTATGTGTTGAATATCGTTTAATGATTTGCCTGACGTCGACTTTGCACTTGCATCAAAAACAACCCGAAGCTTTGTGGTCGAACTATGTTCCCGTAAAACACCGTGGTGTGGCAAAAAATAATGTGGTTTATTATATTCAGATATGCGACTCATGTGTCCCAAGCTTAAATATTCATTCATAAATTCAGTGTACATTTTTCTATAGCTAGGTGCGCTTCTAACTAGTTTGCGTTCGAGTGCAAGAAACCTATTCTGAGCCATATAAAACGTATCGTGTAATGCGTCAGCTGATTCGCTCAGCGGGATGCGCACGGAAAAACGACCTTTGTCGTCACGCAAAGTCGTGTCAGAAAATAGATTTTCGCATGCACTTTCATTCTTATTGAAATTAATTTTGTTATTGGAATAATAATTAATTTCCTCCAACTCCCAAAAAAGCTTAAGCTGTGTATCTAAATTTATTGTTTGAGTAAAATTACAATGAATTTTATTAAAATTACTGTGTGATGGGTTGTGAACCGCCCCCGATATTATCCACCCAAGTTTGGTGTTTTGCAAATATGGACCGTAAGGTAAGCGAATAAGTCCTTCCTTCAATAATTCCCAAAACTTATCAGCGCCTATGAGTAAATTAATTTCGTTCGATAAATAATAATTGGGGTCTGCCAGTTGCACATTATCTGGTATTTTGATTTTATGAGAATAACCTAGTGATGGTAATTGTGACGTAATGCAGGACAAAACTAAGCAATTGAAATGCGTGTGATATTGGCTTGTTTTGGACCGCACATTGAGTGTGCATGATTGTGTGGATTGCGCTATAGAGTTACCTATACCTATAACTTGCACAGTGGACTGTATCCTTGGAATGTTGAGTTTGTTACATAACGTTTCTGAAACAAAACAATGTTGGCTCCCGCTGTCGAGAAGAGCCCGAATTGTGTGATATTTGTTGTTATTATCCGCGATCTCAACTAAGGCAGTCGATAATAATACTTGATTATTAAAATACTGTGTGTTTATATTATTATTATCGACGTCTTGACATGTGTGAGTTTTGTGAGTCGCGGTTTGTGTTACGTGTGTGTGCGTGATGTCTGTGCTTGTGCTTGGTACTGGATGAGGCAGTGTTTGTGTAGTGTGTGCAACTTTGGATGCACTCACGTCGACAAACTCACTGTGTAGTAACGTATTGTGCTTCTTGTTACAATGTTTGCACGGCCCGTACCAACATTCGGTAATTGCGTGACCACCGCGCAAACAATTATTACACAGTTTTTTCTCCTCAACCAATTTTAGTTTGTCTCTAAGCGATAAACTAAGAAAACTCTCACAAGCATACAGTGGATGATTTGAGTTACACATACTACACATATAACGTTGAGTAGATAACTTAGAGAGTTTGTTATTGTTTTTGTGTGTAATAACATGACTGTGTGATTTTACGAACGACGATTTTTTTATGTTAGTGTTTTGAGTGTGCTGTATATGTGTGTCTGCTGTTTGTTTGTTTTGTGATGGCTTAACCGTTTCTAAAAAATCAGCCCTATCCTTAAGAAATGTCAATAAATCGGACAACGAAAATCTATTATCGGAAGAGGCATTCGTGACAGAGCTTTTGTGAAGCTCCCATTCGCGTTCGGTAGTAGAATCTAACTTTGAGACTATGATGTAACTAATTAGAGTATCCCACGTATCGGTAGGTTCGCCTAGTGTTTTTAAAGCACGAATGTTACGTAAAATGGTGTCAATGAGTTTACGAATTTGCGCTGCCGACTCTTTGCTGATTGACTGAGCTGTAAATATAGCCTTGACGTGATTATGTACAAGTAAACGGTTGTTATTAAACCTATTTTGTAAAAGATCCCAGGCGATTAGGTAGTTATCGGAAGAAAACTCTAATGACTTAATAACTTGTAGTGCATTACCTGTAAGTACCGACCGCAAGTAATGAAATTTCTGAATATTATCGAGATTATTACTAGGATTGTGAATAATAGAAACATAAGTGTCGCGGAACTCGAGCCATTGGTCATATGAGCCGTCGAAGTTGGGCAAAGAAATCGTGGGTAATTTTATTTTGTTAATATTTAGATTACTGTTATGAACGCCCTTAGGTGGGTCGTCTAACAAACACTTACATTTAGCAATGATTGAATAAAACTGATTTTCGAAGGTTTCTCGCTCATGCAATTCTTTTTCGACCTGACTACCCGACACTATGGCATCTATATCATCTTGAATGTTAGTGAATTGATCAAATAGTACTTGAGCCCGTTGAAAACGCTCGTGCAACTCGGCCTTCTGAATTACAGACACGCCTTCAACATCTAAAGTTTGTACAAACTTCGTAAATAACGTGAATTTGGCCCTAATTGACCCCCGTTTCTTAATTAACTCTCGGATAATAATATCACCACTCTCAATATCTACGAGGGATTGCCTCTTCTTGGTCATTTTGGCGGTTGTGAAAAGCAAGAATCAAGTACTCACGGTTTTAGTTGTTCGCCGCGCTCGCGCACGATGTAGGTAGGTAGGTACCACGAACACGTCGCTACAGGTTAAATATGGCGATTACCTATTTGAATTTAGAAACAAACGCTGTATTAGCACAAACTGAGCATAGGATTTTGGTTTGAAAAGGATACTGCTTGATTGGCTTGACCGTTACTGCTGCAGGTGATGCTGCTTCCTGCTTCAGATGAGGATCCGCCTTTTAAGGTCCAATGTGGATCCGGCGTCGAAGGTCCAATGTTGGTGGTTCAGTATTGGTCAAGTGGCTACTTTGTGTGTAGTTGGTTTCTTGGGTTGATTAGACAAAGAAAATCCGTTATGCTTTTCTGTATCTTGTGTAATCAAATAATACAGTTTTACAATTATAATGTACGTGTGCTCAATCGTCGTTCAAAAAATGGTCTGGGGAGAGAACGATAAAACAGGGCGGCGACTGAAGCCCGCGCGTGCTGTTGTACCGTACCGACCGTTGCCAGCAGCCGAAGACACCAGACATTTCGCCGTGCAGGGATAGATGGCGTCATTCAGGCCTTCGAACAAATCGATTTTGAGCAGCCGACGACATCAGGCGTTTCGCCGCTCGGCTAACAGATGACGCTCCTCGACAGTGTATTTGGAGGAACGGGGGGCATGTCCTACCAACACAAAGGGCCACGGGCCACTGCCCAACGATTGATGTTGGGATGCTGTATATATGACGATTGGCGCGAAAACTTCTATTGCGCGATTGAGGATTAGTAGAGTTGTGTAGTAAGTTACTCCGTAATTCAGTGTATCTTCGGTAGATGACGCTGTCATGTTTTTGTTGCCGCTGTATGTGGAAGTCGCCACAGTGTACTAGCTGCGAGCACAACAATGAGTTTATATCATACAAACTTTTGCCTTCGGTCCTGCCCGCGTATAGGTCGGCTATCGCGGTGATTCTTCAAACTGATTTAACGTTTTTATTTATAAACTGATTTAAATGAAACAAACACTTAATATTAAGTGGAACAAACCGCAACGCATTAGTGAAAGCCGCATACAAAACGGTTAAGCCGTTTCTGAGATTAGCCGACGATTAAAATACGAGTGGATAAATAAGTTGACAAACTCCATATCCATGATATCAACATATCGCAAGCAACGCTATTTTACAAGCTTTTCATTAGTTTCACCTGTCCCGATGTTTGTCTGTAATCAAATGTTGCAAGTTTAATTTGAACCACTTCCCGATTTCCGATTGAGCTGAAATTTTTTTTGAACCTTTAGTTCTGATGACAATGCAATTATACATAATCGGTATTATTATTAATCCAAAATGGACGCAATAACATAATGACAACAACATTTCTGAACAACCCATCCAATATGGGTATCAAATGAAAAGGATTAAAGTATTTTTTTTATTAGCAAGTAATAAAAGCTTGTTTAAAAAAAACTTTTTTTAATTAATCACTCTGTTGTTAATAATAGTAAAACGTCTCCAGTAACAATTTAGGCCATCTAGCGAATAAAAAGTAAGACGCACACTGTATTAATTATATAGTAAGGCGTTGTTGCGGCATAGATGGCACCTGTGGATGGCGCTACAGCCTTCGGTAATAAGACGTTACAACAGAATAAAAGAATAGATGACTCTGCTTGTTTGTCATGAATTCGTGTTTTACCGCTAACAAAATCTGCCGGGCAATGTTTAATATTTCGGAAAAAGCATTGCCCGACATGGAGCATGGACTAACACTTCCACGACTCCACGTCTATTTATAGTACGGAAGATTTTTTTTCTTAAGAATTTGAAAAGACTTTTCAACATCAGTTCACTGCTGGATATAAGTAGGCTACTCCTTCTTAGAAAGTAGGTTTTACTCTACTAAACCTCGCTGATCAGACGAGTTGTTACAGTGTTTATTTTTCTTTGCAGTGATGTAACGTGATGTTGTCCTGCGTGGTTTGCTCGCTTAGTCGCCTTTTACGACACCCATGGGATGAATAAGGGGTATTGTCATCCCATATCCTTATTCCAAAATTGACTTAGAATGTAAGGATCTTTAAATAAAATATCTATTATAAGTAAGTCTTCTTTATGAACGAGTACAATGTTTCCCAATATTGTTTCCTTTTTTATGTGTGCCAAGCTACTTTATCTGATGGAATGCATAAGCAAAATCCAAGAGTAGTGGTCACCAGAAAATGCAACAATGCAGCATAGTCTGCATGGTGACCTATGGCAGCCTGTTGAGATGCCTGCATCATTGGGCATCAGGCTCGCCCTCACCACAACGAAACACGACAGCACGAATGCTGTCATTTTAGGTTAATCTTCTGTCCGAGGGTAGTACCGCACTACAGCCCACTGAATAATACTAATTTTTTTTTTCTTTTAAAAAAGACAACTCCCGCCTTAGGAATATACATCCTGTGTCGCGAGGGACTTTTACAAACATACATGAAACGGACACAAAGAACACCCAGACTCAGAACAACAATTTGTGCATCACACAAAGTGTCGTGAGAGAGACAGACTCTAACCAAACTCAGTTTCTCTACTCCGATCACACTTTCCACCCGTTCAGATACCCTCTGTATATATATGCTCTAAGGATCGGATTCCCACTCCCAGATGGCCTGGCTGGGACTCCATGCCTGGGACTAAACCATCACTGATCATCTTCATCACTACATAGTATAAAACAAAGTCACTTTCTCTGTCCCTATATCCGTATATCCCTATGTGTGCTTAAATCTTTAAAACTACGCAACGGATTTTGATGCGGGTTTCTTTAATAGATAGAGTGATTCAAGAGGAAGGTTTTTATGTATAATAAATCCGTAATATAGTATGGAAACACTATTAATTTTCGAGGTTTCTAATGTGATGTGGCAAATAACCACATTTTTGCGCTTACATTGCAAACGCTGGTTTTGCACTCTACGAGATAGATCAAAATAATGTACTACAGTATTGTACACCTTAAAAAGTACTACAAAAAAGTCCGCGACGGTATATGTCTATCTCTTAGCCTAAGAGGTTATCCCTAAGAGTCTTAGGGATAACCCACAACAACCATTTTTTATTCTTATACTTTTTACGAGAAATAATGGCTTATTTACGAAGTGATTTTAAGCAATACAGAATGAATCCTTAAACAATTAAGTAAATAAAATACATTGTGCATTTAATATATATCAAAATGGCCCGTTACAGTATCTAATTTAGATGAATATATTTGAAGATATTACAGATTTAAAATGCTCGAATCGTGTCGTCGGCGGGGGCATCTGAAATCCACCCGTGCGAAGCGGTCGCTAGTACTCTATAAATCATTTAATTTTGTCTATGGTTGTAGTTTATGGCTAAAATCGGACATTCTCATTGGCTGATAATGGTTGTAAAACAGTATCTTAAAAAGTTAACAATGGCGCGGGTTTTGTCACATCCTGTTATGTGTTGAGGAGAGGAGAGTGCATGGCCTCGACGTTGGTCCCGTTCTAAGATATTTTTCTATTACGCCGCTGCTGTGTATATACTATTGACGACGTTAAAATTCGTGATGGTGACCTTAAAAAGGCCATGGATTTGATGAAAACGGTAAGTCACATATTACAGTTTATTTACGTGAACATTTGTTTGGCTTTTGTTTCTTGTTTTGGTGATATTGAAACTGGCCATTACATTAGAAAAAATATCTTTTTCCAGAATTTGTTTGCACGTGGGAGGTAAGTCCCTATAGTTACTGATAAATATATAGTGTCCAGTTTCGGATTTACGAATTAAAAATCACCAATAAGTTGATTTGTCAATACTCGGATGGTACCCGGCAACTGAGCGTTGTTACGCCATCTTATAGTCCTCCAAATGTTCCGCATATTTTGCAGCTTTACGTTAGTGCAAGAAAGAATTAGACGCTGAAAGTCATGCTTTAGTTGAAAGAAAGTTCAATGGAAGTTTCTTCGATATACATTGGTTCAGTAATAGGTATGTCATTTTCACTATTGCATTTCATGGTAGAACCACATGTTCTATTGATTTGTTATTGTTTAGTCCGCGCAAAGGTTACATTATGTTGTATTGATTGCACGGTATTGATACTGTTGCATTTATGTACGTATTTTAATTTTTATTAGTTTTGTACATGTATCAATTTTCTAGTAGTTGTAAAATCCCGAATCGGATAACCTATAAATTTGACAAGCCGTAAGTCCAACGTTCAAACAGCTTGTCATTTCTGTACGCATAATTTGCAGAAACAGAATCTCAAGGTTATTTTTTCATGAAAAAATAGTTATTTGAACAAAACTAGCGCCATGGGCTTTTATTGAAGTGTGTTATTTCACAAATAGTGTTTACTCACTAATACTTACATATTGCATCAGTAATCAGGTATTTATATTTCCGTTCAATTGCGAATAAATTTTAGAAAGCAATTATATTTCAGTAATGTATTCAAGTAACTTCCTCATTCTTTTATCTTGAAATATTTTGCATACTATCTGTTGCTAGTTATATAACCTTTAAACATTTTGAGGGAGTTCTTATCATACTTTTGTTCTTGTTAAACCTGTTTAAAAAATAGCTGTGAAAATATGTTGTTTATGTAAATTAATGGCAAGTTGATAAACTATGTACTATAAAATTCTTAACATTAATGTGGGTCCCATTTTTCAATGTTTGTGGCTTATCCCTAAACAAAGAATATGCATGGTATTATTTTTGTTCTGAGATTTAAAATAGAACTTTTTTATTAAATGTTAATATCTCACCACTGAGTTAAAAGGAATTAATTACATCAATTTCTGATTTTATCATGTGTTTAAGTTCTAGAGTATAGTAAATAATTTTTGAGTATATAGTTTTCAGTAATTTCACGATTGCACGTTTGACCTAGTGGTTTAACGGTCACCACGCCGTTTCCTACTTCGCCAAGTGTCGTGGGTTCAAATCCCACGTAGGACAACACTTTTTGTGATCCACAAATTGTTGTTCAGAGTCTGGGTGTAATTTGTGTCCGTTTCATGTATGTTTGTAAAGTCCCCCGCGACACAGGACTTATTCCTAGTGCGGGAGTTGTCTTTTTTTAAAAATAGTAAACAACAAATACATAGAATATAAAAAGTTTAGGTTTATCAGCAATATAAGCCGAGTACTAAGTACTTATTCCTGATATTTCTGAATGTGATATTAACATTACAAATAATTTTCTGTGGTGAATAACTTGTGAAACAAAATTTTGATATCACCATGTTTACCAGATTTATTAATCTATCAGAAAACTAGCGACCCGCCCCGGCTTCGCATGGGTGGATTTCAGATGCCCCCACCGACGACATGATTCATGCATTTTAAATCTATAATATCTTCCAATATATTCATTTAACTTAGATACTGTAAAGGGCCATTTTGATCTATATTAAATGCACAATGTATTTAATTTACTTTATTGTATAAGGATTCATTCTGTATTACTTAAAATCGCTTCGTAAATAAGCTATTATTTCTCTTAAAAAGTAAGGAATAAAAAATGGTTGTTGTGGGTTATCCCTAAGAGATAGACATATACCGTCGCGGACTTTTTTGTAGATCTTTTTAAGGTGTATAATACTGTAGTACATTATTTTGATCTATCTCTTAGGGTGCAACCAGCGTTTGCAATGTAAGCGCAAAAAATGTGTTTATTTGCTACATCACATTAGAAACCTCAAAAATTAACAGTATTTCCATACTATATTATGCATTTATTATACATAAAAACCTTCCTCTTGAATCACTCTATCTATTAAAGAAACCCACATCAAAATTCGTTGCGTAGGTTTAAAGATTTAAGCACACAAAGGGATATAGGAACAGATAAAGCGACTTTGTTTTATACTATGTAGTGATAAATAAGCATCTGTTTTCTCTCTTAAAGGTAAGATAAGCTTTTAAAACTGAGGCCTCTTTTTCATAAAAGTAACTTTAAGCAACAATTAAGTTTAAAATAACATGGAACCGAACGAATTAAAGTTAGATAATGGTAATGAATAGGTTACAGTTTTGTATTATTTTCAACTTTAAGGCTGTAAGTTTAAAGTTGAAAATAAAACAGGGCTGTTGCTTAAAGTAAATTAAGGGGATTTAATTTGGGTGTTAATGTTTAGTTATCTGCTCTTTTTCATAACAAAAAATATGGCCAGACTAAATAAATGAACCCTGAATATACATGCAATAGATAGCAGTCAAAGTGCATTTAAATTTGCAAGACTGAAAAATATTGATTAAAGTCCAGTGGCTGTTTTATTATGAACTAACTCCACCCACTTCTATGTTTGATATCGCAGTAATCATTTTTCGGGTTATAAAGCCAATGATACTTGCAAATAATTATAATAATCATAAATATTTTCGGACATCTAACACACAACACCATCCAGTCCCAAGCTAAGCAGAGCTTGTGTTATGGGTACTAGACAACTGATATAAATACATATATACTTTTTTATTGTAAATACATACTTATTAAACATACAAAACACCCAAACTCCGAAACGAACATTTGCAGATCATACAAATATTTGGTCCGACACAGGAATCGAACCCGAGACTTCAAGCACAGCAGTCGCTTACGCTACCACTTGCGCCACCGAGGCAGTTATATATAATTGGGCTTTAAATTGGTTTAATTTTGGTTTAGTTCAGTATTTTATATTAGGTAGGTACATTTAAGTATAGATAGAATTATTCATTGTTATTTGCATTATAAACTGGTTCTATTTTTAAGTAGCTAATTAAAATTACACAATTAGGGAATCCAAATGTTTCCTATGTTGATGAGGTTTTACTATGAGAAAATGCATGATATACGTTTTTAGCTTCTATTTACATAATTTAAATTATTCGATATCGAATAAATTGTAATTATTCGATAAGTGTCAGTGAAACAGTTAAATTTAAAGTGAGATATTCAACAATAAATATGCAATTATAATCATCATACTAAATAAAATTATTTAATTTAGGTTCCTACCTATTTAATGTTCTGGTTCTGAAAGATACAACCACATACTATCATAATTTTAAGGAATTACTATTACTTTGTTAATAACTATAGTTAGTTATACATTTCTTTGTAGTCATTATAATCTTTTTCTTAATGCTAAACTTATTGAAGACGTTTAAAATAATAATTACTACATTCTGTTCTTTTTTTTCTGGTGTTTGAGACCCTTTGTGAGCAATCTGTATTTTGATCACTTAAAATGGCAGTCAGTCAAGTCAACCATGTGCGCTTGTTCTAATACATGTATAATTAAATTAAAATAGGTGTTTTTTTTATTGTTTTTTATGCGCATTATTATAATAATGTTACAAACGGAATAATTACATTCTCAAGCAACTGCCAAAAAGAAAAAAAGCATGGACAAATACACAGGTTCATACATAAATATTTTTATGTATTACAGTGTAAAACAAACACAAAGGAATATAGCAAGTGCTTAATTAGATCAAAACTTATATGGAATGTGAAACTCACTAAGCTGATATATTGTACAATTTATTTCACTATCCATGATACATGTAAGATGTTTTTTTCATAGTAGATTTCGATTGGAAGGTGTAGGTGTGCATAGGTTATACGATAAATATACTTGACGTGTTTCAGGACTATGAGTTCCTAGACTTATCTGATGTAAAGGAAGCAGAATTGAACAAACTGCAGTGCGCACTCTACGAGCGGATTCCGGACAACTCGGCGAGTAGTCTCGCCAGCGGTTGGAGCGAACCTCCTATAGGTAAACATAAAATGAATTTTACACAACTTACATTAATATGGTGTTTTTCGGATTCTGTTCCTCAATGAGAGAATGATTCCTTAATAATAATAATGGGTATTAGTGAATCTATCCGAAAACAAAGACTAGAAATAATCTTACGATCGCAAAAAAAAATCAATCCGACGGAAAAGAAGTAATTTTTTTGCAACTCCTTATTAGTAGTTATTGACGCTCGATCATGTTAGTAAATCTAAATCAAAGTAATGATTAACTAAATACATGATTTTCCTATAAAGAATTGCGGTGCAACGCAGTGTATGTTACTAAACTTAATGTCACAACAACTGTTTTCGATTGACGCTAGGGGCAAGGTTCGGGGACTTCGCTCGCGCGTGTCAATATCGTCAATAAACTATCATACGTCTGTCTTTGTTTTCTTGAGCGCTCACCTAATACTCTTTAATATGTATAGTATCAAATTTTTGTGTATCTCTGTTACGACCCGTTGTCTTGGAAAACGCGAGTATCAACTATTCAACTTGAAATAAACTTTCAATAACTTTGAATAACATCCCTTTGTGTAGTAACTAAAATAAAGTTTCTAAATCCACTATAGTCTACGATCAAGTACCTAATCTATACTTATAATAAAAATGTAACAGGTCCAATTCTGTACATTAAAGACATTTTGAAAATTTTTTTTGGAGGGCTCTCTATAATCGATACAAACTGTATTTTTTTAAATTTTTGTCTGTCTGTCTGTCTGTCTGTATCTTGGCCGCGCATCACGCCGAAACTATTGCACGGATTCAAATGAAACTTGGCATGATTTGAGTTCATACTATGAGGTAGGACATATGATACTTTTATCCCGAAATTCAGCACGGTTTCTTGGAGAGAGGGGATGAAAGTCAAAATATGTACTTAGTTGTAATTCAATAACGCATAGTCCGATTTCATTCATTCTTTTTTTGCTAGAAAGAAAAAATAAAAGATAACGGGAAAAGTGTTTTTTTTTGTCCGCGACTGTACACTGCCTGTGGGAAGCTGAGACAGATATGTAAATATGCCGGTACGAAGTTCGCCGAGTCAGCTAGTACTCTTATAAAATTATGAATTGTAAATAATTTCTTTGAGATTTTTTACTGAGTGATTATTTAATTTGAGATTTTACTGGGGGACGAATAAGTTTCCTTGTCTTAAAAAGAAAACGGAAAAATATCTTCCAAAATTGATTTCGGGGATGAAGCTCAGCTAATTTTTTCAGTATTGTTCTCTCAGCAGTAAATAACAAAACATTATTAACGATTTCGACAATGCCATTAGATCCATCATCGTGTTCATCGAGCTCGGTGGGACCACCGACCGTGTCGAGCAGCGTGGACAGCCTATCGGGCGGCGAGTGCGAGATGGCGCCCCACTCGCCTGCGCGCGGCGTCGCCGCCCCGCCGCACGCGCCCCACGCACCGCCGCCGCCCTACGCGCAGCCGCCGCCTGCCTACCCGCCGCCGCACCACAACCACCACTGGCCCGTGGCGCCGCCCAACGTGTACGTGAGCCAGGTGACGGCCAACGTCAACGTGCACGGCTACATGGGCCAGTACTACCAACCTCCGCAGCCGCAATACGCTCCTCAGGCACCCGCCGAACGCGCGGCACGCGCACCCCGCCGGGAGCGCCGCAGTAAGCGCGCACCGTCTCCTCCGCCTCAGCCTCCGCCCTATTATCTGCAATATCCGCAATACTACCCGGCCGCACAAGCGCAAGGCGCACCGCTCTATCACTTACCAATGTATCAGCCGGTGGTTTACGGACCCTACTCCTATCCTCCTTACTACCCTGAGTATCCGATGCCCGTGGAGGGTGACCCTGACAAAGGTCCCGATGAGTACCAGCAGGAAGTAGTGATGGAGCAGGAGGCGGTGGACGCGTATTACGCCACCGCGCATTATGCGCCACCTTACGGCCCGCCCGTCGATGGTGGTGTCGAGTACATGCCGCCCATGTATTTGCCGCCGCCCCCGCATCCACACCCGGTACCAATGCCGCAGCAGCAGCCGTCTCAGACAACTCCACACCAGTTTAATGTACATGCCAAAAACTTCGTTCAGGGTCAGAGTCAAAATAAAACCTACACTCCACCTGAAGCCAAGCCACAAGAACAGAAAACATCACAGCCTCCGGTTACAGCTTCAGTTTCAGTGTCTGCGACCACTGTCGAGGCACTGCCTATTAAAGATCTGAAAATTACTAAAGACCCGAGCAGTCCCAAGCAGGTTGATCGAACTGCGGACGTCCCTCTACCGAAGCCACCGTCTCCTAGTGAAACGGCTCCCGTCGTTACGGCCAAGATTGATACCCCTAAAACGACATGGATAGCCACCGATACCAAGGTTGAAACGACTATAACAAGTCAATCTCCCGTGTCAAAGACCTTCCCTGCGGCGAGCCCCGCCGTTAATCAGGTGCCAACTACCAACATCAACAAAATTCCGCCTACGACAGGAAAAATTCCTAAGGGTCCCGCCGCCCCATTCTCCGGAAAGCAGCCCTCAAAGCCTGTGGTTCCTCAGACAGCTGTTCCTATCCAACAAGCTGCGTCTACTCCTAAGGCTCCATTTGGCAGTAGACAAAAACGCGACGGTCCAGCTAACCGCTCTCCGTCTAATGAGAACAGTGAGACGATTGAGAGAAGTGCTCCTGCAGTCGAACACATCAAACGGGAACCACCACTGCCTCCGAGCAAGGCCCCGATGCCGATCTCGATAACACTCCACTCAACCGGGGCACCGCTCATCGTGACAAATAAGGCTCCATTTGGACACTCACGTAAAGGTCCATCTGCTCCCGAGCCACCACCGGTGCCTCAACCTCCTCCGCCAGCTCCCACGGCGTCAGACTTCCCACCGCCGCCCACACCGCGCAACCGCGGCGAGCCCGCTCCTCCGCCAGTGCTGCCGCCTCAACCGCAGCCCGCCCCCGGCAAGTCTTGGGCTAGTCTGTTCTCCAACAAAGCAAGTGGACCCGCCGCTACCGTAGCGCCCGCTCCGGCACCACTTCCTGTACCTGCAGTTACCGTACCCGAAGAGCCCGCTAGTCCGACGATGGCGAATCCGCCGACCGTACAGAATGTACAAAAACCAGTCGCTAAGGTTCCGCCTTATGATGCTTCACCACTCCAAACGACAACAGTAGATAAGAGCTCCCCTACTCCTCGGCCTTCTACAACAGCGCCACTTCCACTGTCGTATTCGGAAAAAACTTCAGTAAATGCTACAGCTGGAGGCGCTCGCGCCGCACCGCCTGTGTCGGAAGCGCGTGAAGTGTCTGTGAACAAGGAACCGACTCCGGCTGTGCCTGTGCAGCCCTCGCCCTTCAGTGACGATCCCAACTCGTACAGAATGGGAGGTAAGGTTCTTCAAATAATTCTCTTTATAAAACTTACCTATTTGCATACAAGACAGATATTGTCTGTGAATAAGAAACCTCTTTTTTTGATCTTCATAATCTGTATCACTTTCTAATGTAATTTGATATTCATCCATTTGAACTTAAGCTAAATTTTGCAGTACCAAATCACCTTCAAAATCTTATCTATATATATATAAAAGAGTAATGTGACTGACTGATATACCCAGAGATCAACGCACAGCCTAAACCGCTGAAGCTAGAATCCTGAAATGTTGCATATAGGTTCTTTATATAACGTAAGTGAGCACTAAGAAAGGATTTTTTGAAATTCTATCCCTAAGGGGGTAAATCAGAGGATGAAAAACTGCGTGAGCGAAGCTGCGTGTAAAAGCTAGTGTTTTATATTGACCTTATCGAAACTTACTTATTTTTGGTTTATATGTATCTATTGTCTAATATTGTCACTGTTTTTGCAGAGTTTCTGGTCAAGTACCAGCTTGACAACCGCCCGGTGTCTCTGCTGCCGCGTGGTCTAACTAATCGCTCCAACTTTTGCTACGTGAACGCGATACTGCAGGCTCTAATAGCTTGCCCGCCATTTTACAACATGTTGAAGGCACTTCCATACCAAACACGACGTGGAAAGTCCAGCACACCTGTCATCGATTCTTTGTAAGTATAGTTAAGAATATGTCAACGAAACAGTGACTGTCACACATATTTAGATTTCATAGTAATTCATGTAATGCTGTTTTTAATAAAAAAATACGTGTGGCATTCGGGGACTGCCGCGATAAAGCTATTGCATAGCATTTTTACCGATATCATACCAACACGATTATCCCTACGACTTTAAACTCTACACGATTATTAACTAGTTTCAATCTACTGACTGACGACTGTACAGTTGGCCTGGTGGTTAAGCACGCTGCTCTCTACTGCACCAAGTGTTGTGGGTTCAAATCCCACATGGTACAACATTGTGTGATCTACTAATTGTTGTTCTGAGTTAGGATGTCCTTTGTGTCCGTTTCATGTAGTCCCTAACCACGCAGGATGTTGATTGTTAAAAGGGAGAGGTCTTTAAAAAAAAAGTTAGCATTGTAATGGCAATATACTTCAAAATTGAATAATTTTAGTGTTATTATTTATGCTGGTTAACTGACGTTAATTGTACATGAGATGTGTAATGTAATTACTTATTTGGGATTAGTTACGACAACCAGTAGTGGTTCGATATTCACCTAAGACTGAAGCCGCGTATCTGTCAAAGTTGTGGCGAGTTCGAGCAATCGTGGCCGTCTTGTTGTAAAGAGTCGTGTATACCAAAAATTCTTAACCGAGGTCATTTATATGGTTTGATGTTAGATAAAATGGTGTTATGTATATATCAGGGTGGAGCTGTGCTACGAGTTCAGTCCGCTGGCGAGCGTGAGCCGCGGCGGACGCGGTGCGGGGTCGGCGGGCGGAGCTCCCGCCGTGCCGGCCGGCCCTCCCCTAGAGGGCGGCGCGGGGCAGAGGGTGCTGCGGGCCCTGCGCCCCTTCCCCGGCTCGCAGGAGGGCCGCCAAGAGGACGCCGAAGAGTTCCTCGGCTGTCTGCTCAACTCGCTCAATGACGAGATGCTCGAGGTGAGACATTTTTAATTAAAGCTTTGCTAAGATGACTCAGTATTTTGTGCGAGTTCGAAAAGGTAGACGTTAACCGTTTTGTAGTGATGGCCTATAGCAGTAAATTAGTTTTGTTAACTATCCCCATATTTTATCTTTGGTACACATTCTGTTATATCATGTCATTCTTATCGTTCAAGGCTTTGCATTTTCGGGAATCATAATATACACTATTAGGTGTAGAAAAAAGAGCGAGTGCTATAACTCGACTTCTCGTTAATACTGTTCCTTATAAAATTACGCTCATAGACTGCAGCAACAAAAGAAAAATGTTAGGTTACACCACAAAAATATGCTCGCGTTTATAAGCTCGAGTATTTGTATTACAACTTAAAATGTAGCGGTTTTGGGTCGAAGGAGACGTTGATTTATAACATTATTCCACGTAAACAGCTAATGAAGCTGGTGGAGGGGCCGGAGCCGGCGAGCGCCAATGCGGCTGCGAGCGGTGCTGGCGCGTCGGAGTCGGACGACGACGACTCGTGGAAGGTGATGGGCCCGCGCAACCGCGGCGCGGTGGAGCGGCGCTGGGCCGCGCGCCGCACGCCCGTGGCCGACATCTTCCGCGGCCGCACGCGCCTGCGCCTGCACCGCGCGCCGCACCACGACGTCACCGACGCCGTGCAGCCCTTCTTCACGCTGCAGCTCGACATCGAGGTGAGCCGCCTTCTCCAACTCCAGCCCTAGGGCCTGCGCACGCGACTAACATCGACGATCAAAATGTCTGCGGTGTGCTCTTGTTAGAAATAAACATTCTGTGTTGCGCGGGTGCTACAAATATACATGAAACAGACGCAAACAAGACTCAGAATTACAATTTATAGATCACACAAAGTGATAGTGCAGTACAGGATGGCGTAGCAACCGCTTAACCTCTAAAAAATGCATAGTTCGTCGTAGGTGACGCGAGCACGGATCCTTCGGATAAGCAAGTGTTCAAAATTTTTTTTTTACCTTCATATCCGTGTCTCCACTTGGTAGAGGTTAAACCAGTATTGGCACATTGCAATGAGGATGCACTTTGGCCGCGCAAATATCTTACGTGTTGTCAGGCCTTATAGGCAAACTGCAACCTTTTAACTGTATAAATGAGAGCACACCATGAACATCTGATTCCTATTATCCATCATCTCTCATCTCATCCTCTTGCAAATAAAATTAGGTAAAAATCGAAAACATCTTTTTAAATCTTTTATCATCATCTGAATAACTTGACCTACTGAACATCTCTGGACTCTGAAAATCTCCACATTGATTGATATTCATTGTTTTCATTCACAATATTTAGTAATTTTATGATGACTCTATTTTTCGTCTCTGAACAAATATAATGTGGCAAATGTTATCTGAATTTTTATAAACCTCTTCGGAATATAGTTCTAAATATGAACATAGATAATTAATTGTATAACTTTCCACCGACAGCGCGCTAACAGCGTAAAGGATGCCCTGGAGCTACTAGCGGGGAAAGACACCCTGGAAGGCGTGTCGGACGCCTGGCAGCAACTGTCCCTGGAGCAACTACCCGTGGTACTGTTACTGCACCTTAAATGCTTCCAACTTGATGCAGACGGTCATACGGCTAAGATCGTTAAGAACATTGATTTCCCTATCGACCTGAAGATCGATCCAAGTAAGTAATATGAATCTGTTCAATTCAATTGTCCTTTAAAATCTCGAAAACCAAAACTAACCAGGTTTAATAAATAAATATTGTGGAACAGTACAAGTGACTTAATTCTGTAAGTTTATTTTAGAATGCCCTTTTCAAATGTAAATGATATTCTAAAGTTAACATCTTAAATAAACATCATTCCGTCAGCAATGTTGTAATGAATTCACAGCCTGTTTAAAAATAGAAAAATAAATTTAAAAGTAGCAGTAGGGTCACAGTACAGAGAACACGATTAATTGATGCAGCATGCCAAGCAACGAAAGCTCATAACTACAAATTGATCTTTCTTCCATGGCTTAGTGTTCTTTGGTCTCTGAATTCATACAATTTAATATACATTTGATATATCATTTATTCATATTTAGGTAAAAACCGAAATAAATTCTGTAACATTCAGAAACTGAAACAATAGAGGCTCTTCATTACGAGATTTAGATTACAGATTCTTCTATTTCAAAGTCAAAAATCGGCAATTTAAATAATGAGTATGTAAATATGCTATGAACCGCAGTTCAGAGTACCGGCTGGGCATGAACTCCTTTTAGCCTTAGGAGTAATGAAAAACCTTAAAGATTTCCAATGATGTTTTTATTTTTCGTCTCTGAAATGACAATGTGTCATTTATATGTGGTAAATCATAACTGAGTCAATGATTCTAGGTAAATATGGAACATTTTCCTAATTTTTGCTATATTAATTTTGTTTTAAATAATACATTTTAGAAATCATGTCGTCTAAGTTGAAGTATACAAGTAAGCAACGCGTATACAAGCTGTTTGCAGTCGTGTACCATGAAGGCGTTGAGGCTGTAAAGGGACATTATCTCACTGATACGTTCCATGGACAAGTTGGGTGGATCAGGTAATTACATATTTATATAAAATTAACTTATTGCTATTCATGTTATTCATGGAGGAATTAAGTAATATGCTATATATGGTATTCAAAACATATAAAAATATTAAATTTTCTTAATGTTTTTTACAATGGGACAATTATTGTGGGAGAGCCACGTTTCGGTATGAATGGGCCGGCTCGACTGGAGTGATACCACGGCCTCACAGAAAACCGGTGTGAAACAGCGGTTGCGCTGTGTTTCACTGAGTTAGTGAGGGTACTGGAGGCCCATACCCTATCCCCCTCCCCATCCCCCAAAGGCCGGTAACGCACTTGTGACGCCTCTGGTGTTACGGGTGTCCATGTGCGGCGGTAATCGCTTACCATCCGGCGATACGTCTGCTCGTTTGCCCCCCTATTCCCTAAAAAAATACTATAGAAAGTGAGCGTAAAAATAGTATTTTTAACTTCGTAATTCTTTGATTTCTATTTCATTATATTTTACTAAAAAGTTGCAGAATTCCTTTCAACTATGATGTCTTTTATTTTTCGTCTCCAATCGTGATAAGATCACGGTAAAATGTGGAGCAACGATAACTGAGATTCGATCGGAGCCGGAGCCCGGGTGGAGTGTGCGAGAGGTGGTTTAACGCGTGTGTGTTGCAGGTACGACGACTCCAGCGTGTCGCAGGTGGGCGAGGGCGCGGTGCTGAAGCCCAAGGCGCCGCGCATGCCCTACCTGCTCATGTACCGGCGCCACGACTCGCTGCCGCCCCGGCCCGCGCCACCAGGGCTATAAGCTATCGTAGTCTACTCGTATCGCTCTCCTCGACGATGTGGAATTGTGGTGTTTATACATTTTTAAAAAATATAAAAAAATATTATAGGATACTAGTGCCCGTTCAAAATACATATTGTTTCCGTCGAGGACGAATCTGCCGTTCGACCGGTCGCCGGACGGCCCCGTCGAGCGTGACGCGTGACGCTAGTCGAAAGTATCGGCACCCTTTTGTAGATACGAAACTTATTTAAAATTTCGGTCGTCGATATTTTACCCGAACGCCGAGCGGCGAAGGAAAAATATGTACCTTGAATTGATTAGTGTTAAGCGATAAATTAAAGGGTCGAGAAGTGAACGCTGGCTGTATTCGGTAACGGTGCTTTGACGGACGGTGGCAGTGAGTGAAGTGTGCCCTTCGATACTTGTGATAATGGAGTGTTTATGGACGATTACAGCAGATAGTATAGATGTGCCGCTCTATTGTATAGATATTGTTAAACCGTGTATAAGTGTTAAATATAAATAGAATATATTATTATCTCGCCGTTGGTATGTTGTGAGGAATGACTGTTTTTAATGTTATTCGAATTCATTGAACTCTAATGCTTACTCTGTTTGAAAATATTCAAAACGTAAGATTGCACTCGCGACTTCGCAAAAGTTATCCAAATGAGACGCTTATCTCGTCGGGAGAAGTGAGTGTCGACCTATGTGTTACGATCAAACTAGCTGACTGTTGGATAATTCAAATTTACTTATGTATTACTTAGTTATGTTATCAACATTCAAAATGTGACTCGTATATGACTGCAAGGTAAGTGAGATAGCATAAGTGCTATAATTTATGTTAATGTCCATTAGGTGTACAATATGAATTGATTTTTGTATGTTAGTAAAAATTGCATTGCTTTAGAGATACTAGCTAGTTTGATATTGCAAGTTTATGAATAGCTGTGCTATCAATTTATTTCTAATAATAAATAAGTGATCCGATGACCATTGATCTCACTCATGTTGTTGTTGTATGGAAATTATCACGAGTTTGGATGTATATTTTCTCAAAATGATGGAAGGCAATATACTATGCCTTACTAGGTATTCGGAAGCTAATATTATGAAATTGACCAAAAAGTATGGATATTATTTGAAATTACTGCTATTCTAGCTTTTCTACTTAGCGTTATGGCCCTTATAACAGTTTCACTGTTTCTTGTTATAACAGTTTCTTCAAATACACTTCTATTATGTCCAAATTATAATGAAGGAGTATTTAATCTTATAATTAGTCAATTTACCTATTAGTATATTAGAATGAAATAGGTTTAGTTTTGTAAAATAGATTCTAAAAGAGAGTTATATACCTAAGCTTTTTAAATGTATAACTTGGTTGTTAATTTGTTTATTTGGGATTGTGGGTAGGTTAGGCTGGAGAGATAGTGTATGGATCCGGCAAACAGCTCAGGATGAATAGTTTAAGTGGTGGACAATAGTGGGGATATAACTTTTGCTTATGAATCAAGATAACTTCACTGTGATCTGTTTGTCATTTCATGCAAATAATATTGAACTTTTATTTCAAGTTTCACTGACTCTCATTGGTGACTCCTGCTGAAATATTTGTTCCTGGAGAACAGACAGTTCAGCTGTTACTTACCTTTTTAAATGATTAGGCTTACATTATAATAACATTATATGGATTATGGTTTTTATTTATTTATTTCGACCAGATTGCCTATTTATGATGAAACACAAAAATATAGAAAATATTCAGATTTTTTTTCATAAAATTGAAAAAAAAGGTATTAATAAAATAGCTTTATTATTTCTGATTCTAGAATTCTGATTCTAGAGGCTAGCCACTTGTCTAGAAATCCTTGCACTGCTTCTACAAAATGTGTTCCTATATGTTATAGATCTGTTGTCTACAACTTGACATAACCATTATACATTGTAAGCAATGTAATACATTTTTTGGTGTTACCTATTTCTACTACTTCTCTATTAGGGATACCTGCACCTAATAGGGAGGTCACAGAATTTTAGTACTATTTACTAGTATTAACGGCTGTTACTAAAATTGATTTTATGCAATTTAATGTAATATTTATATTCTTACATATTCTAAATATGTCACTAATACTCATATCGGTATTTATCAATACAAGCCGATTGCTTTGTACCCAATATCTTGATTCATAAAGAAACTGATTTGGCTTAGAATGAATGTTCCTTAGTAATTTATCGCAGATATCGTAATATTTATAAAATAATATCGATGCAGCTGCTTGCAATGTATATAACAATAACATTTAATGTTTCGTAAGAATAAAACGAATTTATTCATATATTTTAATAGAAAGAGTAATGAGTATGTAGTCTAGCATAATTGCTGGTCCAATCCCACATAATTTATTTGCACAAGTTAACATTGTCCTAGTTTTTTTTTAAAACTGTTTCTCTCGTAGCGCTATTTATTTGTCGTGTGTGAAGTGTTGACGTGGCGTTGCTAGTTTGAGTGCTTTGATTTGGTTTTCTGTTGGTCTTTGATTGGTTTTCAGCACGTTCTAATATATTCACTTTTCGGAGGCCTCGTTTTTTGTTAGATTGTGTTAATTTAGCTCTTAGTTGATGGTAATTTAATGTAAATAAGTGTAAGGTGTTTTCGAGTTGAGTCCTCCATTGTATTTGGTGGAATCTGTATGCGTAAGACTGAGCGCAGGGTCCCCGAATGTCTGTTATTTATGTTTTACTGTGTAAACATGAGCACACATAGCGATTAAGGTTTTATAGTAACAAAGCTGCCTTTTAGTTAAGTGTCTGTGTTGCGTATTTATTATAATAACAAACTGATTAAAACTTGCATAATCTTGCTTCTTCCTTGAGCACAGGTATAGCTTCTAATTTACAAATGGCTTACGTCCAAATATGAATTACAGGAACCATAGTACTTTTGCATAATCTATATGTCCAAATAATAAGGCAATAATGAAACATGGTTCCGCTTTGGTTGATTGAACATAAGTTGTCAAAAGGAATCAAGAAATCTTGAGATATATTCAATTTCGAAATGAGCCTGATATTGTAAGTAACCATTACAAGTTAACGGATCACTTAGTTGGCTGTGACGTAGCTCTCACTACTTGGTAGTAACACACTGTCACACATGCGTTTTTATTTTTATTTTGGATGCACAATTTGTAACCAGAAAAAAGCTTCATCACTGATACGGTAAATTGATAATCTATACTGTCTCTGTATTATATGTGTACATTAATTTAAAAGAAATAATATCGATTAGTGATGTTCCTCTGACTAGAAATTAAAATACGGATCAAAGTAGTTGAATTAATCGAACTAATTTGTTAATTTAATCTAAAATAAACAGCAGCTATTTATTTTATGACGAAACATAAAGTCACAATATTATATAAAATGTATTTGATATTGTTTTGCAATTATTATTAGAAGTACCTTGTTGTTATATGTAAACCATCCTATATTTGTTTCTCATAAATTTAAGAATCTTTGTATAGTTTTTGAGTCATGAATGCTACATTTGATTGGAATATGAGAGCCTATCACCTCAATGTTAAATTAGAACTTAGTTTTATAAAACAATTATCAAAGCTGGATGATCTGCTCTCTGCACTTATAGCACAAATAAGCCTGTATAGCCCTATCCAAATAATGACCAAAATGCCTGTATTAAAACTGAATGAGATGAATCAAATAAGATTAGCCAACACCTAGAGTTTATTTATAGTAGTAGGTGTATTTATATCTATAAATAATAAGCATTTTAGGATATTGCATGATGATTCATTATAATTTAAATTCATCATTTGCATGGAAACATTTGTGATATATTATTTATATTTTATCAAATCCCTTGCGCCCAACTTTATATCAATTAACTTTGAAATACATCTGCTTGTTCTTATTTGATTCTTTGAATTTTACATCATTTATTGAGAAAAGATCAAATTTCTAATGTTACTGAAAACCAATTCACTGAAATTTTAAATATTTTACCTGAAATATCTTGTTTATTAATTGAATAATGAATAAAATAATTTCAACTAGGCCTACATTAAAACAAAAAAGTAAAGCCTAAACTAATACCGAGTTTACATTATGTGAGCATTCTTTTAAAGGCGGTTAAGGCTAACTTACACAAAAACATACATAGAAAAAAAGACAATGCAGCTAACATTACAATTTTTTACTTTTATATTGTAACATTTATTCATAAAATCACGTTAATTTATTTATCTCTTCTTCAGTTTTGAAAGTATTTCCTAACTTAGAATTGGTCTTATATGGACTAGGGGCAAAAGGTTATCCATGTTGTCTACATAAAATATACCCACCTCTCTGAATAAACCTAGCATGATATATGAATCAGCATAATACAATATTTCTTTATATCGGTTATTGGCATAACTAGATAGTTCATTCATTAAAAATATGTGTGCATTGTGATTCACCTTAATTGCATAGTATGTAATTTATAAGATGTCCATGTTCTAAATAGCCAGCTATGCCATAGAAAGGGTCAACCAACGTCACTGAAAATACAGTTTTAATCAAACCAAATATCCCTTTCGGTGATCGTAGGTTTGTTTTCAACTCGTCTAGTCCCAATAACATCATAGGAACTATCCTTTTGGTGCAATGAATATAAATTATATTTATGAATATAAAATATATCGTTACCGTCGATAAATTAATTACAAATGCATTATGTCTCAACACACATTTGCAATAGTCAAAAATATATAAATCGATTTTAAAACTAAGTAACTTTACAATGAATATATTGGCGGTCTATCTACTTAGATTGTAAACATTTTAATGAAAGATGTATGTAGTATGCTTATCATTATTATTTTTATATGAGAAGTTCATTATTTAAGTTACAGTTAATTTTAGAAATAAGATCCAAGGCTGTATTAATAGGAGTGTTTTTCCCCAATCAGTGTAAACTGATTTAACATTTTTGTTTGATTTATACTGTGTAAAAATACTCCTGTTGGTCATAATAGATAATGTTCCCTAAAAAAGACAAAAAAAATGCCATTTTAATATAGTGCATTATATATTATGATCAGCTTCCTAAGTTGTTATGTGGATATGTGTGTATGACTAATTATAAAATAATCCTTTATTTTGGTAACAAATTGGTGTTATGAAAAAATTTTGTGAATAAAATGTCATTCAGATAAAACCTTTTATTTCAACGAAGATTTAAAAATAACCACAATATCCAAAAGGCATTTTTGAAATCGTATAAATTCATTTTTCTTGAACGATGTTCTGAAACAAAATTTAAGTGAATTGAGTAACAATTAGTACAGTGAAGCGACTGCTGTGCTTGAGGTCTCGGGTTCGATTCCCGAGTCGATTAAAAGTTTGTATGATCTGCAAATATTTGTTTCGGCGTTGGGTGTTTTCTATGTTTATAATATGTATGTATTTACAAAAAAAGTATATATGTATTTATATCAGTTGTCTAGTACCCATAACACAAGCTCTGCTTAGCTTGGGACTAGATGGAGATGTGTGTTAGATGTCCGAAATGTTTATTATTATTTATTTAACTTTGAACAAAAAAATATAATTAACTTGTTATCGAGTAGGATAAAAGATACTGCTTAGAAGTAAAATATACGTACCCTGACCCTACATTTGAAGATTGCGTAGAATAGTAAAACGATTATAATGGGAAATACTTGAAATACTACCACCAACCAGCCTGCTATCACTTCGCTAGATGCCCAAGAACCTGAAGCAAACCTTGCAGCAAAAAGGCCCTAAAATATAAGAGTATAAAATATATTAGAATTCTAAACGGGCATGTGGTAAGGTTGGTTTTCCAGTACACCACATAGCCATTTATAATCGTATGGTCCAATCAAATAGTCCAAGACTAATCATCGTTTGTTTGTAATTTCAAATTAACAGGTATTCACTAGAAGCATATGAAAGTAATACTCGTACTTTCATGATGTTAGTACCGAATATACTTTCAAAGTATATTCGGTACAAACATAAAAGCATTTTTTTTGTCAATCTGATAGTGAATCAGAGTTATCTCTGAAACGGCTTGACCGATTTTGATGGGACACTGGTAAATAACTGATGATATAAGGAGCAATTTAGGCTACTTTTTTTAGACTAGCTTCGCCTCGCGGTTTTACCCGCGGTACAACAGTATCAACGAGGCTCAGCTTGACAATAAATACCTATCATTACTCGAAAACATACATACAAAATTACAAAAACATACTAATAAAAAAGAGACTATAAAATCAATATTGCACGAATTTGTTTTTCGTTCGTAAGTTTTGCTAGACCAGTTGCTTATTGGGCCATATGCATTGCTCAAAATGATATGCAGCGCTTAATGTGTAACCCAGAACTTAACAAAACCATTGTTTGCACAGTTGGCCTAGTGGTTTAAGCGATCGCCACACCGCTTTCTGCTGCGCTGAATGTTACGGGTTCAAACTCTACATGGAATAACACTGTGTGATCCACAAATTGTTGTTCTTGATTCTGGGTGTTTTTTGTGTTCGTTTCATTTATGTTTGTAAAGTCCCCAGTAACACAGACTATATATGTATTCCTAATGCGGGAGTTATCTTTTAAAAGCAGGCAAAAAGCAAAGCATTGAAGACCATGCGAGAGCCACGCTTCGGCATGAATGGGCCGGCTTGATCGGAGTGATACCACGGCCTCACAGAAAACCGAGTGAGTAAGGATACTGGAGGCCCATACCCCAACCACTCCCCATTCTCCAAAGCAGACGCAACGCACTTAAGACGCCTCTGGTGTTGCGGGTGTCCATAGGCGGCGATAATCGCTTACCACCAGGCAAGACGTCTGCTCGTTTGCCCCCCATTCTATAAAAAAAATTGTTAAAGAATAATATTCCAGTAGTGTCTGGAGAGTAATGTGAGCAGAAAGGGGCAAGTCTAGCTAGTCTACTTCTAGCATGAGAGTAAAGCAAGGAAATAATACTTATCCGTACCATCATCACCGCTGGTGACAGTGCCCAACATACTCTTATGAATACACTGGGATACTCTCCAACGGCGAAGTACACATCTTCGCAAAACGTGGTCTGTCCATAAATATATGTGATAGTAGTGGTCACCATCGCAGCTATCAATGCACGCGGTTTCGACGCCGGCCATAGCATGAGAAACTCCATTAGATACAGACCACCCTGAAATGCATTTACGAACAAACAATTGAAATAACTGAACCGATTTTGAAAATTATTTTACCAATCGTTTATATACATGCGAAATATTTTGCATTCTGCCCAACCAATCGATGCGTTCGCGTAAAGTGAGATCAATTAGGCCGAATTTTAAAAACCGCGTTAAAACGAAATCGCGCAGACAGGTCGCGTAAAGCGAGGTATTTTTATTACCATAGTTTGTCTACCAATTTGTGTTCTTTGTGTGGAATGGGCTTCCCTATTTTACCATTATTTTAATTATAACAACAACCACAGTTATCTACTAATGAAAATACTATAAAGTCTATAAATAAAACTGTGGGAGAGCCACGCTTCGGCATGAATGGGCCGGCTCGACCGGAGTGATACCACGGACTCACAGAAAACCGTTGGAAATAGCGCTTAGGTACGCTGTGTATCACCGAGTGAGTGAGGATACCGGAGGCCCATACCCCCACCCCTCCCCACATCCCTTTCTCCATACCCCAATGGTCGGCAACACACTTGTGACACCTCTGGTGAATCGCTTACAATCAGGTGATATGTCTGCTCGTTTGCCACCCATACCATAAAAAAAAACATGTTTTCTATTTCTGTAGTAGGTACCTACCTTATGTAGGTTCTATCAAAAATCTATACTTTATTTTTGTAATGTGTGTGTTAAAGCTGCGTTACAACATTAAGCGAGTCATACCTACGCGGCTACGAGTTAAAATATTATTAGAATTATTATTATTATTTTATATTAAATTATTTGAAAAATATATATAAGTTATTTATCTATATAAATAACTTATAAAATATACCTGGATAAATAACTTATGAAATATTTTCTCAATAGTAGGCACACCTGGGTGCACAGAGTAATGACGCCAATGAAACAAAACAGAATACAAATCGCGACGAGAAATGCCCACGTGATTTTCTTGATAGAGTGCCCAGTGAACGTTGACATCAGGGTTTGGACCAGCAAAGCCTGTAATTAGTTGTACTAACTTTTAAACTTTCGCGTTCCATGATATAATAATAATAATTTTTACGGGAATTAACGCGATCACTTATTTCAAGGTATTACATAGGTACCTACCTCTGTTTTGCCTGACGTTTCGACCAGGTTGCACTGGCCGTGGTCACAGGCGTTAATTCCCGTAAAAATAGTTATTATTGTAATTAGTTGTATCAAGATTAGAGGAAAAAATAAATATTAGCCAGCCTCAGAAATAATAATATCTCAATCTTTAAAGGTAGGTAATGTAGAACTGGATATTTAATGGGTACCTACGGGTATTTTTTCATTGTTTTGTGTGGCATAGTATGCTCAGCTTAAATAATGAATTAATAAGTGGTATAATTAAGGCAAACATAATCAGGTAGGTAGGTACATTCTAATATTTAAATATTCTTCTTTACATAGAATAAAAATGAAATCGCTTCCGTTGTCTGTAAGCTTAGATCTATTAAACTACTCGACGGACTTTAATGCAGTTTTCAGGAATACATAGGGTGATTCCAGAGGAAGGTTTATATGTGTAGGTAAAACATGCCTATTATGGTAGAGGAAATATGAGAATTTCAAAGGCTCCCATGCGAAGCCGAGCCAGGTGGCTAGTTGATAATAAATTAATCTGCTAGATAGATTTACGTCTCGGGACAGATTGGGTATGATAGCAAATGTTATTGATAAGCGTAGTAACTGATATAAACAAATTACAGAACCATCAAATCATAGTTTAATACTTACCGCAGTAGTTAATGATAGTAAAAATAGGGTAAAAAATACAAGAGCAGACCAAAACTGGCTGCCTGGTGTTCGAGCTACTAAGTCTGACCACAGAATGACAGCTGACGATGCCCCTGTAACAATGTAGTAGATTTGTTGGTGGTAAATGATTTAAGTAGGTATTGATTTATTCAACCTCAGATTTTTTTTTTGTAATCTGAGTATTCAACTCTCAAAAATATTCATGGTTACTGTTGAAGTCCACCTAGATACTTTAGGGAATTATAGCAGCGCTTATTACCTACTAAAAAACCATTAGATTAGACCTATTGTCAAAATATGTTACTATAATTTCATGTTTGTTTTTTATTAATTATTCCTGCCTATTAAATACTTTTCAAGCGTAATGGGTAGCCCGAGGTTAATCACGTAATTCACGGTTTAATAGCAAATACCTAGTATTTTCAAGGTAGTAGAGCCACGCTGATTTAAGCACGCACGGGCCGGCGCGACGGAGGCGGTACTACCCTCGCACAGAAAATCAACGTCAAATGACAGCGTTCTAAATCGGAGGCCTAATGAAGCAGAATCATCCTAGGCTGCCATGGTGTGGGTCACCATGCTACATTGTTGCATTGTCTGCATTCGCAAGCGAAGGATTTTAAAATTAAATCACGAGCGCAGCGAGTGATTCAATAATTAGAATCCTGAGCGTTAGCGAGGGAATCAAAAGAGCACTAGGTAAAAAGAAATTGCACTCGAGTGCAACACGTGTCTTTTCATCCCACCTCAGCGAGGAAATGACTAAAGGACGAGAAAAGAAAATGGCGCTGGCAAAGCAAATCAAAAAAAAAGTACACCAAGAAGGTTCCGAGACGGAGTTTTAAAAAAAAAAAAAATGTATGATAAATTCGACACCATGGATGTAGAAGTAAATAGGATTAATGATGTTTTGACTTCACAAGCTTAGTGCACATGATGTTGTAAATTCAATTTTACTTTATCCTCTAGTGAATAAATACGGCCTTTGCACTCAGATATCGAAGGGCAAAAATACTCTTTACGAGCTGGTGGGATGAAAAAAAAACTTCTGGAAATTAAATACCTGGTCGAATATTGGTAGGAGCATCATAGTCCTTGCTCAAAGCACCATGAGTAGCTCCGAGAATGAGTGCGGATATCATACAACTTGACTTGGCGACCACAAACGACAGCATCGCCGTGGTCCCTAGCTTGTGTTGGGACTTGGGACAGTACGACCCCAGCATCACCAGTGATCCCTGGCTAACTGTCATTTCTATAAGACTGTATTCCATTGCCTCACGCCATATCTGGTAATAAACAAATAACTTGTAAATGAATGCTTTTATTTTTCATATAACCACAGAAATATTTATATGTTGGGGAATGTAACTTGCAAAACTGGCATAAAAATGACTTGATGATTAGCAGTCATAGCAGAGGCTTCTCTAGCTCGCAAAGCACCCGTGTGCAATCATTCCTCAAGCACCCTTCAGTAAGTGCGCAGATCCATTAAAAGTACCGTGCCCGGCGCCCTTACCCTAACACTAGGTACTGCCCAGTATGCACCGCACACCCTGCACTATAGATAAAGACGCCCCTGTGTTACAGTAATAGTTTAGATATAGATTAGAGATGGGCCGACCATTACTTTTGCCGACTAGCCGACTAGCCGATTAGTCGGCCCTAAAAAGGCCGACTAGTCGGCCGACTAATCGGCCAAACCGATCGTGGTTTCAGACATTTCCATAACTCTTCGTTTACAGCTGATTCGCGGCGCCCCAGTCGCAAACGCCGCCTGCGAACCTTGTTTCTTCATTTTTGCTTCTGTAAGGGTCGGAGTCGGAGCGGGGTGTTTTAGTGTAAATTTTTTTTTTTTTTGTAAAGTTATTATTATTATTGTTGATTGAAGTGAAGAGTTAAATGAAAAATAAAATCTCTGGTGCCGATGTTTTTTAAACAAGTGGACAATGTTTTTTTTTGTATTTGATAGCCTGCCAAAGTAATTCTGCTGAGCCTGATGAAAGCTTGAGTAGAATCCAACACCATACTCACTACGAACGCAGATAATGCAGTATAGCGTCCTATACAATGGCGGCCTAGTAAGATGCATTTTCACACGCCGCCTAAAGGACCCGGGATCATAGTGGAAGGGAAACACGTGCGCTGGTAGTGCCAAGCAGTTAATAACTGCTCGGCACAGGAAGGCAGAACGGAACCGTTTATTTCCAGAGCGTATTTCTACGACTTTGAAGCGGTTACTTCCAATTCCAGTACGTGTTGTCCTGTAGAAGATGGGAGAAAGTGGAATCAGTTGGAGGAGCTCTTCAGAACACTGTCCAGGGTAAACACGCTAGAGGACTGTCCCAGAGTGCAAAAGCTCAAGGGACTCGGTGGCATCGGGACTGTTGATAATGCGGACTGCTGGCCGCTGCAATCGATCAAGAGCATCAAGCAAATTCTGCGTGGATCCATCACAAAGATGAGAAAAGTCCTGCACGAACGAGCGAACCTGGGTCTTATAGAGAAGACAGATGCTCGGGCGCAAAAAACCGTCTCATCCTATTCAGTACGCCTGCCAAAATGACTCTGCCCTGCCTGATGGAAATCATGAGCAGAATCCAAGATGGTGGTCACCATCCTTAATGTAGGTAGTAGGTAGGTAATAAGGACAATGCAGCATGGTGACCCATACTATGGCGGTCTGGTGAGATGCTTTTTCACGACCCGTTGAAAGGACACGGGATCATAGAAGAGCTCTTCAGAACACTCACCATGATAAAGACGATAGAGGACTACCATGGGGGCTATATCTCTTCGCATCTGCAGAGGCTTAGCTCAAGGGACTCGGTGGCTTAGGGACTGTCAACAATGCGGATTGCTCGCCGCTGTAACCGGTCGAGAGCGTCAAACAGATACTGTGCGACACCATCGCAAAAATGAGAACACTACTCTACACACGAGCGAACCTTTTTTTTTTCTTTTTTTTTATACGGGGTATGCATTGTGCACCATACCCTCCGTGGAGGGGACACACGAAGGGCGTGTGTGGGACTCGACGAATCGGTATACCCACTGAACTCCGCGGCGGCCTACCTCGGCAGTCGGGAGGAACGCATCAGCGGCTACTGGAAACCCTCCTGCCAGATCTCATGACTGAGGAACATCCCGGGGTAACCATAGTCACCCCCGGGGCGGGTTGCTGTTGCGCCTCCTACCGCTCTACGCAGTAAGAGTCGGAACACCGACCCGCCTTAGACGACTCTCCCCGGCCGCAACGGGTGCAACCGGTCTCGGGTAGTTTGTAACGGCCACATCTCCCCTAGATGTGGCCACAACGACCCTTTAGCGATGACTGGGGAGCTAGCGGCCTCTACCGCGTCCCCTTCGTCGCCTCCTGCGAGCGGGGTCGGCCCTATCCCAATCCCGCTCTGGGGACTCCTTCTGAAGCATAACGTCTTCACAGAAGGAGACCGCGGCCTCCCATCCCTCACTAGTCGCCAGCATTACCGCAAACAATGCTGGTGGTGACAGGGTTCGTCCGATCTGTCCGACCAGGACTTGACACTCGGACTCCCACGCAGGGCAGTCCTCCAGCATGTGCTGGACAGAGTCCCGGTCGGACCCGCAGTGATGGCATTGTGCCGTAGCCTCACGTCCGATTCTGTTCAGATACTATCCGAAGCAACCGTGCCCGGTGAGTACCTGAGTGAATCGGTAGGTGACACAGTTGGTCCTCCCTATCCAAGCTTCGAAGCTCGGCAGAACAGCTCCGACACACACGAGTGAACCTGGGTCTTGTAAAGAAGACACGGATGCTCAGGCGAGAAGAACTGTCTCACTTTGTCTAAAACACCTAGCTTCCGCGAGGCTGCTTTGATGACACTCTCAACGTATTCGTGCGGGTTAAGATCTCTGCAGAAATCCATGCCAAAGACATCGAGCTTACCTTGTTATTGCATTCGAGTGTTCTGAAAAGTGTAAGTGGAAGGAATGGAGACTTTTTAGCAGATAACGCGAACACCTGTTAATCTTGGCATTGAACTCGACCAGATTCTGACAGCCCCATTGAGAAATACCGCCCAGAACATAGTTGAGCTCAGCGACAAGCTCCTGTCGTTTTTCCTCAACGTCTGCCAGCTTGACTGCAAGTTGTCCAAAATATCGCTGATGGACTGTCCTGTTGTCTGCCTAACAATTATCATGTTGCCATGGGCTAACATTGTGGTCTAAAGAAGAAACAGTGTGGGGAGCCCTGAGGTACGCCAGCGTTTACCTCTAGAAAATCAGAGGCAACGCCGTCGCATTGGACCCTAATGCTGTTATGTGTAATCAATGTCAATGAATATATTTCTCGTGGTGGAAAGGGAAAAAAGTGCAAACACTACAAGCAAACATTTTGTTTAATAAATGTCAGATATGTTTTTATCAGCAAGTAATTTTAGAAACTGGTTACCAAAAGAAAGATTGCTTTGTTATACATTTCAAACTGTCTAAAACTGATTACAAAATAAAAATTGAGAAATACATACAAAGTAATAAGCCGAATAGTCGGCGCTTTTTGCCGACTATTCGCCGACTAATCGTCGACTACGATTGTTGCCGGATAGTCGGCTTTACCGACTAGTCGTCGACTAGTCGGCACATCTCTAATATAGATACAAGATAAATTAGATAGAATAATAGGAACTCCCAAACTCTGGCACTTTCTCACCCCTAAATAGGATATCTTATTGAACAATAACATTGGCCTTCTGCTGGATAAGCAACGGCACCATCAGGTCGACAGAGTTGTTGTGGGCTGTGTGACTGTTTTGTTTACATTTTTTTTTAATAAATTCGACTATTTTCTACGACCATTGTATTGTCTTTAAAAAGTAGGTATATCAGCTTTGCCAAAAGTAGTGTTCAATTCTTCCCCGGTGTCTAGTCTGGATCTTTTAAATTCTTAAACATACAACTTTTGATACGTAGGTGCATTGTGCTTTTATAGAGTACTAGCTGACCCGGCGAACTTCGTACCGCCATATTTACATATCTGTCTCAGCTTCCCAGAGGCAGTGTACAGTCGCAGACAAAAAAAAGACTTTTTCCGTTCTCTTTTATTTTTTTTCTTTCTAGCAAAAAAAGAATGAATGAAATCGGACTATGTGTTATTGAATTACAACTAAGTACATATTTTGACTTTCATCCCCTCTCTCCAGTAAAACCGTGCAGAATTTCAGGATAAAAAGTATCCTATGTCCTACCTCGTAGTATGAACTCAAATCATGCCAAGTTTTATTTGAATCCATTCAGTAGTTTCGGCGTGATGCGCGGCCAAGATACAGACAGACAGACAAAAATGAAAAAAAATACACAGTTTTGGCTTGAATATCGATTATATATAACCCTCCAAAAATTTTTTTCAAAATATCTTTAATGTACAGAATTGGACCTGCTACAATTTTAATATAAGTATAGATGTAAGAGAGTCTTCTATTTTTTTTTCTACTTTACAAAAGTAATTAATTTATATCATACTAACTTGTGCCTCTTCAAACATGACACTCCAGTCGCATTCTTTAAACATGCGACCAGATCCTTGCAGTTGTGAAACGCCGACTGCGCAGGATACCAATGCAAAAAATGTCAAGACATCCTTGAACAATACCAGCTGGGCACAGAGACAATAGGTATATTAAAACCCGACAAGTTTCGAGCAGTGATTTACATCGATTTATTCACAAAATTAATGTAAGTAATAATCTTTACATAGTATAAAATGAAGTCGCTTCCGCTGTCTGTTCGCTTAGATCTTTGAAACTACTCAAAGAATTTTAATGCAGTTTTCAGCAATAGATAGTGATTCACGAGTAATACATGCTTATTATAGTAGGGAAATTCGACAATTTCAGACTTCTGAGCGAAGCCGGGCCAAGCAGCTAGTGTTAAATAATTCAAAGTATTCTAGGCTGTATATAATGCCAAAGAACAGGTACATCGTACCTACCGATACAGAAGGCTCACGTCGCAAAATAATTTCAGTAAATAATGACTTATGCTCCGACACAATAAAGTGCAATTTCGGTCGTACATCGTTAAGTATTTTTAGTTTAGTCGGTAGTAGACGAGTATTTGAGTAGATTTCGTAGGTTATGTGTATTGTACACTGTTTTAGGGTTCCGTACCCAAAGGGTAAAACGGGACCCTATTGAACCCATGAACTAGACAGTTGAAATTTTCACAGATGATGTATTTCTGTTGCCGCAATAGCAACAAATACTTACAAAAAAATAAAATAAACTTTTAAGGGGGCTTCCATAAATCAAACGTGATTTTTTCGCCGTTTTTATAGATATATAATGCTACGCAACCCTTCGTGCGCGAGTCCGACTCGCACTTGGCGGTTTTTTTTAAATATTCTTATAAAGATTGATAATGTTATATTTACCTTTGAGTAGCTGTATATACGTTTAATGACGATAAAGTATATAAGAAACCAGCAGATGATGTAGTACGTGGTCAGCTCCCACGTCACCTTCCCCAGCCCACTGAACAGGGCATCGCGTTTCAAGTCCAACACATAGTTGCTGTAACATTATAACCACTGAATAGGAGTACCTAGAGTCTTGGGGTAGACCTTTGTTCAGCACTAGTCGGCGATAAGTTGATTTGAAATAAGAGTACCGATACTGTCATGATAACGAAGAAATTGTGATGCTGGGGCCATACTACCGGTAAACGTCAATGATGATCATCGCGATAAATACTGCGTTAATTATTACGTTAATTTTAACGACAAACTAAGTGTGGCCGCTGGCCGCTTCAACGCATTAATCTCTGATGTACCGCCACTCGAGTTCTCCAAACGGGAAACGGCAATATGAATGCCGTTGTAAAATTATAGCAATAAGTCGTGGCTACACCAACGTCAAACGTTCATCATCGCGATAATTAACAGCGTTTCTTGTTAGTGTAGCCCCAGCATTATAAGTACCTACTACGGAAGTGAATTGTAGACAGAATACTTACCATAAACTTGACGTAAGGCGGTTAAGAGCAAACGCACAGCCAAAAAAAATTAGGCAACTTTTTTTTAAATACAACTAACGCTTTAGGAATAAATCCTGTGTCGCGGGGGACTTTACAAACATACATTAAATAATACCCAGACTCAGGACAACAATGTGTAGATCACACAAAGTGTTGTTTGAACCCACAACACTTAGCGCAGTAGACAGCGGCATGGCGACCGCTTAAACCACTTAGGTCAACCGTGCAGTCAGTAAAATTATTTAAGAGAAGCAAATTAAGAAGATCAATATTCCCCTTTTACAGAAAATTATTATATATTCAGTGATAAGTATCTATAATAATTTTCTCTAGTTAATTAAACCTCTAACAGCTACTTAAAAGTAGAGATACTAACAAAAAGAAACTTTGTGAAGGTGTTTCACTTCCTGGTGGTAGTGGCCTATGTCTGGCGGCACATGGAGGCTTAGCTGCAGCAGCACAATGTAGCCACGGCAGGAAAACGTGGAACGAGTGCACTAGCAAAGCAAGGAACCAAGCCCCGGCCGCACTTGCTACCAGAGCACTGAACAGGCACACCGCAAGCATCGCGAAACCAACACCTTAAGTTGAATTAAGTAACTATAAGAAACCATTTAGTATTTTAGTCTAGTCGCAAGGCATAACATTGACCTTCAGTAAAACAAAGTTCAAACTTCTATACTTGAATTATAAATGACTAAATAAATGTCATTTATTGAAGTGAAAACTTCTTTAGCCGCGTTGAGCACTTTTTGGTTGGAAAAAATCTTATGCGTTCGCGTCACCGACATGCTGACATGACATTTTCGGTGTGAAACTTCTTTGGCCGCGTTGAGCACTTTTTGGTAGGGGAAAATCTTATGGGTTCGCGTCACCCACATGCTAAAGTTCGATGTTGATAATTATTATTTAAACACTAGCTGATCCGGCAAACGTTGTTTTGCCTTAAAAAAATGGTATAAAAAATAGATGTTGGTCGATTCTCAGACCTACCGATATGCACACCAAATTTCATAAAAATCGGTCCAGCCGTTTCAGAGGAGTATGGTAACTAACATTGTGACACGAGAATTTTATATATAAGATTATGAAATTTTTAATTTTACACATAAATTTTATAAATAACATTCTTAGTAATAAGTTTTCACTTCTATCGGCAGTCCTTATGACTGCCAATTTTTTTTGTATGTTAATCTTTTACACAATTATATTTACAATTCGGACATTTCAGCTAGAAGATGCCAACATTTCCTAAGACTAACTCCGGATAGAAATGCCAAAACAAACCACAGAGGTGTATTTTTTTTAAGTTCGCGAACATTGATTAAATCAAAGCTATGCTAATGCTAGCTATGACAATAGGTATAGGGTCTGGTTTAGCCTTTTGAAGAAAGTTATAATAAAATTAATAGTTTTGAGTTGGCCTGTCCATACAGACGAGCCTGTCCATACAAATATCTACCTACTAGGAAAAATGTAGGTAGGTAGATATTTGTATCATCGTTTAGATAGATGTACCTACTGTAAAATATTCTTACCTCTAGCCATTGGTGCTAAATCCCAGCAGTTTATAACACCTTTCTTAGTGACGACCCCCAAAGCTAACTCCAGATAGAATAGAGGATAAGCAATAATAATACTGAATATCTGGTAGAGGAATAAAAAGGGGAGGAGTCTCTGGAAGTCGTGCACATAAGGGTGCCACCACATTTGGAAGATACCGATGCACGATGAGAGGACCAGTTGCCGATAACTTATGTTGTTCGTCCAACGGTCAAATAACTGTTGAAGTAAGAAGTCAGTCAGTATTATTAGGTAAATAAACCCGATTAGACTTAATCTTTTTTGTGCCTAGTACCTACTGATGTCATAAGTGTGTTATTGAACCATTCCTCATTCAGTCAATTGTGTTTGTATAGCAATAGAAATATAAATATCAAGCTGCGGTTTTGACCACTTGAATGTGTGGTAATGCAGAAAAACAGTATTTCTTAATTTCAATTTGCATCGAAATATTTCAAAATGTTTACAGTAAACATATTGCAGACACTTTCAATCTTTTGCTTTTTTAAGCGATCTTTCCAATCATATAAATTCCCAAAATTTAGTCCGAATACGGTCGGTTTCAATTTTAAATGTGAATTTAAGAGGCAAAAGCTTCTTACTTTTTAAAAAAACTAATGGAAATCTAACTTATGTAGGATTACATAGCACGCAAATAAAATGATTTAAAATATGTAGATAGGTGGATTATGTACCAGAGGGCCTTCTGTGGATTCTGAATCGACTGTTTCAGAAATTGTTTTTGTTCTTGTACTCTGAAAGCAAAGTAATAAGTAGGTAATATAACATTTAATTTATCTCTAATATAAAGATTCATAAAAATCCGTGTTACGTCTATGTACTTACCGTGGTATCCGTCATTATTAAAAGTCAATACCTATCCAAAGAAATAACAATTATCTAAAATAATTCTGATGCTAGATAAATGTAATAATGAACAACTTGGCACTCTTTGTCAAATTTGCATCCTTTACTTATCTCATGTCTGAGGTTTCTTATCATTCCTCTGATGCAAGAAGGTTGGTCATGGTTTCGTGATTATTCTTTGATCAGCTACAAAAGACTTTCTACTTAATTTGAGAATTTCTTGATCCTAATTTATAAATGTTATCAAGAATTGAAACTTAGATGTGTTGATCTATTTTATAATCCATCTACTATGTCCTGCTGAGATCAGAAAGCCTCGACATCTATACCTACTTAATATCGAAGACATTTTTCTCCGACTCCTATAGTTTTTGTTACCCGACTATGGCGAAGTCAAAAGTAGGAGTATTGGTTTTGGTAATCTATTTATATCATTATATGTTTCATTGTTGCGCATAAACTACCGAACCGATTTTAAAGAGTGAGGTTTCAATAGAGTGGTAATAATAGCCTGGGTCAAAGAGGCTATATGAATTTTATTAATAGTTTTGACGTAGTCGGGTTATAGTTTTTGGAACTTTTTCCTGTTTTATGTTGAACTTTCTTCCTATTTTAATTGAAGTCTCTCGGAATAACAAACCTATTCGCATTAAGCCACCGAACAAAAGTTGGCAACATTTGAGTTGTCAACTTTTTTGTTGTTGTCAAATGTCGGTGGAGACGAGCCTTTGTACACTTTAGATAACACGTCACCCCCGGGGTGGGGCTATTCTAAACCCACTCTACTCGTTGATGCGCGATTAGCTTTGGTGGTCGGCTAAAGTGTACGCCTCGGACTGCAACGTCCTCGAGCTCAATGATGTCCCGCGTTCAGAGCCCCTGCTGACACACCTGTTCCCCACAGTGGTGACCCCGACGTGATTGGAAGCAGCATCAGCACGCCACCATCATGTTCACTCCCACAGCAAGTCTCACAGCCAGCCAGCCATCCCGACTCACTGGGATCAGCGGACTTCAGGCCCGACTTATTGGGACTAGCGGCATTCTGTTCCGACTCACTGGAACTTGCGGCACTCAGTTCCGACTCACTGGAACTACTCACTCCTGGCACTAGCAAGCTTCGCAACAGAGCACAGACAGCTGACTCATCATGTATCGACCTCCGGTCTTGGAGGGGAGCGATGTGGCGACTTCCACATACAGCGCAACAAGAAAACACACTACAGCGCCATCTACCGGATATACACCGAACTACGGAGTAACGTACAATAGGAAGAATATACCAATCCTGAATCGCGCAGTAAAAGTTCTCGCGCCGATTATGATATATACAACATCAACCGTTGGGCAGTTGGCCCACCAGGCATGATCACCTAGCCTGGTCGGAGGATCCTCCCTTTGTGTTGGAGGGACATGTGACCCGTTCCTCCACAACGTAATTAACTTTTTATGTGATAGAAATAGTTTTGTTGTGTGACTCGAAAGACGCCTTTTGATGACGTTCTTTGTGTTAGGCTGAAGTGGAGGTCAATACATTCTCCGTATATTGTATTGGAAAATACCTAAATACGCATAACAAGGGTAACAGAAATAAAAAACTGATATTGTTAATATAACAAGTTCTATATTTTATAACTTTATAATATCTAGCTTTACACAGTGAACTCGTGACAGCTAAATAAATTAACTTATCGCACCAAATTAAACTATTATTTGGTTTACAAACGCTAATAAAACCATGAATATTCAACGAAAATGACAAAAGTAGCAAACAATCCTAAGTTTTGTCTTTACACAGGTGTGGCAATACACTCATTTTCACATTTAATCCTAGTTGATTTCTAACCTTCATAAAAGCACACGAAGTGATCTACTTGAACTAGAATAAAAACATAAAAGGAAAACCAAGAAAAATATAATTAAATCGTCACTAAGTAAGTATATTATTGTATTGACAGAAATAACAGTTAAAAATACATTTTGCAGTCAATAAGCTGTTACCTTCCAGAGGTTCGACTTAACATAATACGCTAAAATTGACGTTTTGAGATAGTTTTAATTAGGAAGAGATAGCTAAAACTATGAATTCTTTAAGGTAGGCAGTAAAATCAGCTTTAGTTACTAGTAAAAATTAATTCAAAGTAGTTAACAACTAACCACACGTGCTTACAACTTAAGAACAAACTTTAGTTTATTATATTCTACACTTCGGTGTCAGAAAACGGTGAATCAAGTAAGATTCTACTGTGTTCATAATAGACGCACAGTAAACACACGCACGTAACTTAATAAGTCTCCTGGCTATTAATTACATATAAAGATTGCGACTTTCGCATAATGATGAGTATAGTATAGAGAAGGAAGTAGTTAGTAAAGAAATAGAAAAGATGAGAACGGTAATAATGATAGATACTATACGTAGATATAGGAACCGCAGTCGTAGATTCAAGCCTCGATGTGTGTGCTTTGTTTGTCTTTAGTTACGATAATTTTAATGCCCCATTCTCAGATCAAATAAAAAAAGGTAGATAACGCACCGCCTTGTTCTTGTGAAGCAGAAAATAGGCGCGTACGCTACTTTTCGTCAGTATCGTTCAAGTATCGACAACTTATTCGATACTGACGAAAAGTAGAGTAGTTTATAGCATAGTTAGTGCGTATCGCGTGTGTTTACTTGGAGCTACGCGCCTTTTATTTGCTTCAACAAGAACAAGGCGGTGCGTTATCTTCCTTTTTTTTCTATTTGATCTGAGGTCCCATTGAATCTATTCTGTAATAGTCTGAGACTATGACTAACTAATCAAGTGATTAGTTAGTCGTAGGTTCAAGTATAGATTTTTCTAAACTTTTTCTAAAATTTTCTTACTTTGTTTAACAAATTCAATCACATCATAAACGTGTCACATTGAATCTATTCTGCAATACCTAGTCTGTTTACTTAGTGTGTTAATATTGTTCAATATCGTCCAACGTACGTAACATTTAAATTAGACTTCACAATCAAACATTACTTTAGAAGCTGGTATGTGCATAAGAAAGGTCGGAATTCATTTATTACCAAAGCGGTTTTCACAACCCAAACCAGAGTTTTATATTTTGAAATTCTTATTTAACTAGGTAGGCAGCCTGTAAACTTAAGATGTGAAATGGTAAGCCATTTCAATGCCTACATGTCAAGTATTTATAGTTTACAGTTTTGTTAATGGCATTCATATTTATTTTAGATATATGTACCTACATATTGTGTGATTTTTATATCTTTAATGTCTGACTGGTTTCGGATCCTAAGAGGTTCCAGTCCCGCGGTGTAAATTATGAACCAATATCTGGAAAAACATCGGACTAATGCGATCTACATTATGCAATATAGAAAATACAATCGTAGAAACATATAATCCCATTGAGACTCGGAATGCTAAAGAGATATATCGAAAGATCCAGAATTATCGGTTTCGTAAAGTGCAACAAACGCCAATAGTTTTGTCTGCACTGAGACCGGCTGAAAACTTACAGAATACTGGAACCAGACTCACCTATTTGACTTGTAGCAAGCCAATTATTAAGATTCAATAAATTGTAAAGTCTGCTAAATAGTCCTATTTACTAAAATAAATAAAAAAAACTTTTTTTATTCAAAAACGTATAAACGCATTTAATGTTGTCTGTATTTTGAAGCAGTTAAAACGTACAAAGCACACGCATCAAATATAGCACTGGAATATTATCCAGGCGCGAAATTAATTGTGAAAGTCAATATACTACTTCAAATCATGACCATGGTACCAGGAAAAGCTGAGACATGCTCGAAGTTGGGGTATACAGGATTGAAATTACTGAAATCACACTCATTTTTCTAATTCTCCGGCCAAATATGACTTATACAGATAGGGACCTCGTTTAGATTTAACTAGGATAAAGTATAAGACGCGATACTGCCTCGTTGGTCTAGTGATTAGCGTAAGCGACTGCGGATCAAGAGGTCTCGGGTTCGATTCCCGGGTCGAATTGCTGTTGGGTTTTTCTTACAAGAAGTTCTTAATAGCAGCCCAGAGTATGGAAGATAACGGTGTTTCCTGCCCGTGCCTCGGAGAGCACGTTAAGCCGTCGGTCCCGGTTGTCATGAACATCTATGGCAATCGTTATTGGGAAGTCAGTGCCCTCAAATATACTGACAACTAGTTCAAACTTCGAATTCAGCTCACCCTCAGGGTTGCGGAGGTCCGATGCCAGTCGCTCCGTGGAAAAACTGATATTCAGGTAAAACCAGTTGAACTAGTAGCCGACCCCAAATCTTGGAAATAATAAAGGCTAGGAAGAAGAAGAAAATATAAGACGCGATGAAGTACTAAAACTTTCTTCGGTTTAATAAAATAAATATAGTCAAAGTTCTATTTGCATCAATATGAAGGAATATAATTCCGTTATTTATATATCACCATACCATTATTATGTTTAAAGTTAAGCTTCAAAATCATATTTACCTACATGTCTCAAATATTTTAATTTTTATAATATAATTTACACTTCGTGTAAGCGCATAATATGTTTCTGGACCTTTTCCATCAGACTCAATAACTCTCTATAGCCGAACAAATAATTAATGGTCTTTATATCCCAATGCAAATCTACTATCAGATATATTTTTAAATTGGTTGTTATATTTTAAACACCATTGATATAACAAGTAAAATTATAAAAAAAAACCTGACTGCGTCAGCGTCAGTGTTAGCACTTAAATAATTATTTTTATACACGAAACAATTACACGGTAGCTCATGCATGAGAGTGTACCTGCAATAATCATACCCATGGTCATACTTAAGTAGAAGTTTATTTGTTTTAATTTAATTATAGGGTCGAAATTTCGATTATTTGTAAACAAGTCACTGTAGTTAGACCAGAAAAGTGTGTAAAAGGCAACATACAAAGTATCTACAACCAAGAATGTAGGAGAGATCCAGAGTGCAGAAGAAGTCAACTGTTTGTTATAAATGGCGCCCTATGTAAGAGATGATCTCCAGCCAACAATTGAGAGTGTATTAAATATTATATTTGTTGATTTATGTACATACATATATGTACGTTTTAACTATATAAGCTATATATTGTATATAGCAGTTTGGGTACTTCCACCCAGCACTAGCAGCATTAATATAACTGTTAGAATGTTTGCATTCTATGATATTGATATTTGAAAGAACATAACAATTTTGCTAAGAAGACTTAATAAGACGGTTCGGTTATGTGCCGTTGAACTGCCTGAAATTTTAGCTAGGTGTGAAAATACTTGTATGAGTAATATATAATCTTAATTTTGTTTTTCTAATACTACAACTAAAAAGATCAATGTATGTTTCGACACAAAAATGTAGCAGCAAAATATAATAAATTTCATTTGTATGCAAAATATGTTATGTACTTTGCAAGTATGTAGAAAGAACCAAGTTTAACAAAACTGTCCTCACCGACTTGAAGTATGCGAAGCCTTAGTCATTGCACGAGACGTTTTGCTTGGAGACACGAGCACTATAGTCTTTTATCGTGAGTTAACACTGGCAACACTTTTGCATCATATTTTTTAAACTCGACACTTCACAAATCACGTGAGCGGGCGGGACTAATCTATCACTATGACGTCACTAGCTCTTTCGTCACTGGCTGGTAGAGCGTGTTCTTCGTTGGGAGTGTGTCGGCGGTGCGAGCGGCGGGAGCAGGACCGCCTCGCGTGCCCTCACAGGGAGAACAGGTCGCCGGCCGACGGCAGCGGAGCCAGCCCGCCCGTCACGTCGGGCAGCCGAGACACGTCTGGTAGGTTCTCTATGTGCGACTTCACCTCTGCCTTCACTGCGTAGATCTTTTGGAGTTTTATGTTGTATTCCTGGAACAACGCGAATCCTTATTTAATATTTTTGCTTGAAGATGATTAAAGCAATTTCAGGTACCTACATCATTGGGACTATTTTTTTTTATGTATAGCCCTGCCAAAATGACTCTACTCTGCCTGATGGAAAGCATAAGCAGAATCCAAGAGTGGTGGTCACTATACTCATAGCGAATGCAGACAATGCAGCATAGTGACCGCCATAGTATGTATGGCGGCCTAGTGATGCTTCTGCATCATTAGGCCTCCAGTCCCGTACTCACCAACGAAACACGATAACTGTTCTTGATATGGCAACAATATAGTAAAGGTACATTTTCTAATCATGTAAAAATGGTCGTCATCTAATCCAAAACACGTTCAGTGCTGGACATAAGCTTTTCTCAAAGCTCTTTACAACAACCAATCTTTTGCTGCCCACATACAATGGCTTTCTGGAATCTTCACCAGGTCCACCTTGTAAATATTGTATAATGCTGACTCTGACAACATATGCATGCTTACCTCTAACCTAGTTTCTGCTTGTTTGGCCAGGTCCCGTTGCGACTGCGCGAAGTCGCGCAACATGGCGGCCACCTTCCGTCGCTTCTCCAGCTCCTCGCTTAGCCTCAAGTTGTACTCAGCGAGGAGTTCAACCGCAGAGTTTACCACGGCACTCAGACTTTGTGCAGATTCCTTATCTACAACATAATGTTTAGGGATTTTACATTTCATTTACATGAAGAACAATTTTATTTTTCTACATCGAAATAAAAAGAGTCATAGTTGGACAGCGACGCGGCTTGAACCAGATGTAATGTACTAGTGGATATGTAGATGATTCATAACGATGATACCTCTTAACAGATCAACGTTGCGCAGCCGTCCCTCGCCCGGTAACAGGCAGTCTGTCCCAACCTTTAGATCTCTATTTACCACATTAAAGTTTGTTAAATCAATTTTTGTTAAATTATAAAGATTTCTTGTTCCAATAATAATATAATAAAAAATGAATGAAATAACCAAATTCACAATTGTGCACGATTTACGATATGCTGAAATGTTTCATACTATTGTCAAGACGATGTATGCTTAGATATGCATTACACAAAGAGCTTTAGTCGCCTCCACATAGTAGACCCAACTACCAGTGTTTAATGAACATAAACACACACAACATAAAGGCATAACGTACGGCAAAACAACAAGTTTTTTTTTTTATTATTTTTCTTTTTTAACCGACTTCCAAAAGAGGAGGTTCTCAATTTCATCGGTATTTTTTTCATCCTTCTAAAGGACAGTTTTTTTTAAGTAGCTATTGACTAGAAATTATAATTTTATACTGGAATAAGATTCTTTAAGGTACAAAGTCCAAATACTTTCAAACTAGTTTATATTTTTGATCTAATTAAAAACCAAAACACATTTTTTGAATTTTTTTTTAAAAGTAACCTACTAAATGTATTTTACCTACCTTTTATTAGGTAAATTTCGATTTTAAAAATCGTCATTCGAATTAGTTTTACTGTACATTACATAAGTGTTCAAAAACACAACTGAGATGAGTACAAGTGGTATTGTAATCTGGCAAATGTGTTGATGGTTTCAACTGTGTGAAAAGTATAGTGTAGATAAGAATTAATAGGTCTTTACCTATGAAATTGCCGTTTTGTATGCAATAAGTGAAAGTACTTATTTTTTCAAACTTTTTTATTTCTGTTATTCGAAGTAATCACCCGTGCAATCGACGCATCTTTGCCAACGCATTTGCAGTTTATTGGCAGCCCTTCTTGTAAAAATCAGCTGGACGGGAGGCAACAAACTCTTCAAAGGCATTTTGTACTGCCTCTCGGGAATTGAATTTTTTACCCACTAAAAAGTTGTCTAAATTTTGGAAAAAGTAATAGTCGGTAGGTGCAAGGTCTGGTGAGTATGGCGGATGAGGGAGAGCTTCTAACCCCAGCTCTTGCAGCTTGGAGACTGTCTGTTGCGCAGTATGGGGTCGCGCGTTGTCGTGAAGGAGCAGTGGGGACAACCGATTGACCAAAGCTGGTTGCAGATGTGCAAGCTTCTCCATCATTCTCTCCAGTTCTTCACAGTACATATCTGCATTAATGCTCATGCCGTTTTGTAAAAAGCTGTGGTGAATCACACCCGCACTAGACCACCAAACAGTGACCATCACCTTTTTAGGGGTCATTTTTGGTTTAGGGCATTGCTTTGGTGCTGAACCAGGGTCTAACCAACTTGCTGAGCGCTTTCGATTGTCGAACAGAATCCATTTTTCGTCGCACGTAACAATTCGTTTCAAAATTCCTTCATTTCTTTGCCTGTTGAGCAGCGCAAGGCAGGTCTCGACGCGTACGTTGCGCTGGCGATCGTTAAGGTCGTGGGGCACCCATCTATCAAGCTTTTTTACCTTGCCAATTTGTCGCAAATGGATCAATATTGTTTTGATGCTTACATTAAAAGCTGCTGCTAGCTCAGCTGTAGATTGAGTTTCGTCAGTTTCCACAATCGCCTTTAATTCATTATTGTTAACCAAAGTCTCCGGACGACCACGAGCTTCAGTTTTCAAGTCAAAATTTCCAGAACGGAACCGGGAAAACCAATAACGGGTTGTGCGTTCGTTTGTACAGTTCTCTCCGTAAACGTTTTTGATGTTACGTGCCGTTTGTGTCGCGTTGGTGCCACGACGGAACTCATATTCCATAATTACACGAATTTTTAAAGTATCCATTATGACGAAAAATGTTCAAATGTAATGAAAATACAACGCTAATCAAAAAAACAAAAGACTGAGTTTGTAAACAGAATGTCATGGTTTTAAAACAAAATTAATTTGAATTTAGAATACAGAGCCATTACAAACTTTTTTTTATTTGAAATGACCAGTACTGAAGAAAGGCAATTTCATAGGTAAAGACCTAATATGTGGTAACTTAAAGCAAGGATTGTGTATAGTGAACAAAAGTCCACATTCAAACGAGAGAAATGAAACATGTTACAATTTTCAAGGACAGATTTATTTCAATTTTATATTTCTGGAGATCTAAAATTAATCTTAGCAAATATACTACAAGTTTAATTACAAAGTCGATGCGATAATATTGTGTCATTTTACCTTCTAACTTAGATAATAATTGGACTTCGGAAACTTCAGGCGGTAAGGACGCAATTCGCTCTCTCACGGCCTCGTCGCTTGAAGCACTTGATTCCAATTCTAAAAGTGCCTGGAAATAAAAAAGGGTCTTTTAATAAAGTTTTCTTGGTGGGAACTTGTAAAACACAATTTAGGAAGTAGATTCAAGTGGTGACGGATTAGGAATATCGTGTCATCACCTCTTTTCATACCATAATGGGTATCTAAAGTAATAGGCAATTAAGGGAGCAAATTATGCAGGACAAAGAAAAGGAAAACTTGACACAAAATCCCTTTTTTTATGACGTTTGGAAACCCCCACTAGCCGTCACGCCACCGGGGTTTGCGGCGGGGCGGTGTGTTTGAATCGAACCGACTATAAAACCACACGGTGTGCCACTCTGCGCCTGAGACGGGAGGGATCCGGGAACTGCTGTTATTAACACGTCCGACCTTAAAACAGATCCCTCTACCAACCCGTCTAGCCAGTGTGGTAAAGTAATCCAAAACCTCCTTTGTAAGAAAGGACCTATGTCCAGCATTCATAGATATAGGATTGAACTAGTATTTTTGCTCAGTATTATTTAAGCTCTAGTTAATGCACTTTAATACAAATCTGTCAATCTTTGGGAAGCTTCGTCGGGTCTTCTCATCGTCGATCCCACAGTGCCTAAAGACAAGAGTTTTCAATGAGTGCGTCCTGCCCGTAATCACACACGGAGCCGAAACGTGGACATTTACGGTACGGCTGGTCTATAAGTTCAAAGTCGCTCAGCGTGCTAACGAGAGGGAAATGTTTCTCCAAGGGATCGTATCAGAAATGAGGTGATCCGTGAGAGTACGAGGGTTATCGACATAGCCCACAGGATTAGCAAACTGAAGTGGCAGTGGACTGACCATATTTGCTGTAAGAACTGATAACCGTTGGGGTAAAGTAAACACGTTCTTGAGTGGAGTAGTAGGAGGCCAAGGGGAGTGACGATTAGCACAAGACGGCTGACAGACTCACACTAAATGGTGTGCAATTGGAGTGGCCTATGTCCAGCAATAGACTGCACTAAGCATGAATACAAATCTAACAACATGATAGTATAAAATATGTACCTTTATTAGTTCTTCCGGCTCTGGTGGATCTCCAGGTGGAGTCTTAGGACTCAGTGTGGTGTGTGTCTCAATATGTCCATCTACTTCCTTTGTCTCACTTCGACGACGCTCCTGTTTAGCCCTCACCTCTACTTTTGGTTTTTTCTCTACTACTTCTTTAGGGTCTACTTCTCCACTCTTTCGCTTGCTGGCCTTTACAGGTATTGCGTCAGCAGGGTCCACTATGAAATTAATATAATTTTGGTGTGAAAAATAAAATAACTTATATACAAGCTAATTACAAACAAATGGTAACTGGACTTACAAATAATTTGTTGTCATTTTAAGTCTGTCCGTTAACACGGAATTTATTAAATATTTTTTTGTGAGTTTATTTTGAATTAAAAAACCCAAAAGTCTATGTAATTGGGATTTTAGTAGAAATGAAGACAAAGCTTTGCAGTGAAATCGTAAGGTTTGTAATACGGTTTATATATTAATTAATTCATTACATTAGTTGATTTTAGTTGGTCACTCTCTGGAAATACTGCACGTTTGGCCTAGTGGTTTAACGGCCACCACGCCGTTTCCTACTTTGCCAAGTGTCGTGGGTTCAAATCCCACGTAGGACATTGTAGGTAGTAGAGCCACGCTGATTTCAGCACGAATGGGCCGGCTCGACCGGGGCGGTACTACCCTCGCACAGAAAATCAACGTAAAATGACAGCGTTTGCTGTCGTGTTTCGTTGGTGAGTGCGAGACCGGAGGCCCAAATAGTCTAGTCAACAAGTTCCATACTTGTTGACTAGACTAAAAGATGCAGAAGCATCACTAGGCCGCCATGGTGTGGGTCGCCATACTGCATTGTCTGCATTCGCAGTGAGTATGGTGACCGCCAGTCTTGGATTCTACTTATGCTTTCCATCAGGCAGAGTAGAGTCATTTTGGCGGGCCATACTATAAAAAAAATAAAAAAAAAAAAAAAAAAAAAAAAGGACAACACTTTGTGTGATCCACAAATTGTTGTTTTCCGAGTCTGGGTGTTCTTTGTGTCCGTTACATGTATGTTTGTAAAGTCCCCCGCGACACAGGATTTATTCCTAGTGCGGGAGTTGTCTTTAAAAAAAAAAAAAAAAAAAAAAAAAAAAAACTGACATTAAGGCAAAATCGGTTGAACTAGTAGTCAACCCTGAATAATCTTGGACTTAATAAAATTCTTGGAAGAAGAAGACATTAATAGATTACGGTGGTAATATTATTTGTTACAACTTACCCGCCTCTTTGAATTCTTGAACTTTCTGTGCATCATAAACACCTCTTTCTTGCCAAATTGTCAATATTCTATGTAGCGAATGTTTAGTCTTTGCATTAATACCAGTCTTCGCCATATGTTTGAATGATTCCACAAGTACCTTCCCAAATTCCTGGCCATATTCTGGACCTTTCTTTTTACTATTCTGTATGACATCGTTTGCTAGGTACATAAAAGTAAGTTGCTTGCTGTCTTTTGCTGGAAAGAATAAATTAAAGTTTTAAGATCTACAAGTTTCAAAAGAAAGTCTATAATATGATTGGCTCACACTGAGATCTTCACTATTCACAATAATATCACATGTGGTCACTATTATTATACAGGTGATATGAAATGAACTTTCAGTTCATTCTCTGAGCCCAAGATCAGCAGTCTGACTAAGATACCCAGACTGCTGATATACATACTTATCATAATAATCTTTATTGGAAACTAAAAGAAAAGAAACAGTAACATTATGTGTGAGAATGTCTGCATTAGTTAGAAACTCGCAGCCAGTTACGCCTCCTCCGGTCTGAGGCCGTCAGAGTTACATAAAAAATATAATAAAGAAACAATACAAATTAAATAAAATTAAACTAAAATTGCTGACAACAGATGATTTAGATACAAACTTTACTAAATTAGTATGTGTATTACGAGTATGACACAGGGAGAGGTGTGTGTCAAGTGTATGTGTGTAGTGAGTTTCCCCCTAGAGAGAATCCTACTAATATTATAAACGCGAAAGTTTGTAAGTATGGATGGATGGATGTCTGTTACTCTTTCACGCAAAAACTACTGAACGGATTTAGATGAAACTTTACAGTAATATAGCTTATACATCAGAATAACACATAGGCTACTGCCGCTACTATATTTGCCGCGATAACCGACATACACGCGGGCGGAGCTGCAGGCAACAACTAGTACATACATATTTATGCTACATACAATATACCCAGACAGATAGAACAAATGATGGTGCTTATTACATAATTATCTGTCGTGGTAGGAGTAAAATTCACGAGGACCTCTGGCTTAGCAGTCAGGACTACTGATTTAGTGATGAGTTGTAGCAAATTTTAGGTGTTCAAAATATTTTTCAGGATTATGAAATCATTGCCATTTGGACAATTGAATACATTTCAAAAACAAAAGCAGCTTTTGATTATATTATTAGTTGGGACTTGGGAGAAACACATTAGGTTTAAAAATGTACTTTTTTTAATTATTAAATTTTGTTGTAATATTTTTAAATCGGCGTAAAATAATCAGGTACTTAAACTCGATCTCTATACAATAGTGAGTTTCTTAAGGACTTATTATATACTTTGAACAAATATAAAATACTAGATCTTTCTACAATCAAAAAACATTAACAAACGGGACACAATATTGGGACTCAATAAAACAAAAAGTCTATGTGTTCTTCCAAGTTTATTATCGATTTGGCGATTTTTAGCAACAAAATGAAAGGAAAAAAATATATTGTAGGTTACCTTTTAAGAGCTCCTTAAACCAAGTTTTGACGACAACAGCGTGATGTTTTCTGTGATGTATAAGCCACAAGGATAAAGTTTGGATACTCTGTTGACTCGAGTTCAATTCTTGAAGCTTCCTAACCAACGCATTTTCAGTAAAACCAGCCATGGTATTGGAAAAGCATACGAATTGTATTAGAAGAACGCGAAAGGTGCCACAGATAACAACAAGACTTTATTCAATGAAAATGAAATGACATTAGGGTTAGATTACGCCATGTTTAAAAACGTACGTTCCGTTTTAGCAGAGTTTCAAATAAATTAATTTTAAATCGCCAATGTGAATCATTCTGTAAGTTATTTTAATAATAAAGTTTCGCTATACTGTTACATCACAAACTCTATAAGTTTAAGAATAAAAAGTTTTAAAATATCAAGATATTGATTCAATATCAATAAATACTCGTTGCAGACTAATACCAGCTGCAATTTTCCGTCCTCACTCCACGCGACGTTACCGAGGAGAGGACTCCGAGGATTAACATAATGTAAATCTCCAAAACCACGAACCCCGTCTTTTAATTTTGTCACTTTTTAAATGTTACTAATAATGTCACTTTTAGAATTGTTAGCTTTTATGCTGTCTTGCACCTTTTTTACCTAAATACGGTAAAATCAAAAGGGAGGATAAGTCTATGCATGTTTGTACGTTCCATCGTAGCGCGTAAACTTCGAAACCGATTTTAAGCAATGACTTATTATTAACTGCCTTGGTGGCGTAGTGGTGGCGTGTGCGACTGCTGTGCTTGAGGTCTCGGGTTCGATTCCCGGGTCGGACCAAATGTTTTGTATGATCTGTAAATATTTATTTCGGAATTTGGGTGTTTTCTATGTATATTATGAATGTATTTACAAAAAAAGTATATACTGTATTTATATCAGTTGTCTAGTACCCATAATACAAGCTCTGCTTAGCTTGGGACTAGATGGCGTTGTGTATTAGATGTCCAAATATTTATTTATTTATTATTACATTCGTAAAATCTAATTACATAGTGACATACCTAGGCCATATTCTATTAAAAGTTTTCACGTAGACGGGTTACAAGTTCTAGTTCTATAAACTTTTTCAAATTTTAGGTAGCATACAAAAAACTCACAAGTTAATTTGATTAAATTAAATACGTGTTATTAAAAAATGTATGGGTGGTAGGTACATAAATATTATTACAAGTTTCTATATCAAAGGATCTAACGCATGGAAAACAAATTAAAATAAAAAATTAAAGTACTTCGTAAAATATTAATTGATTATTGCCAAGTAGGTTTCTGCGATGACAACCGTAGTGAAATCGCGATGACGTGTATCGAAGAGTCTTGGGGATTTCCAGACGGCAAAAGTGATGGTGACATAATACTTACATTTTATTGTTCGCATATTTAACTAAGCTAGAATTCCACGATAGGATGTACTGACAGGTTTACCTACACAGTTACACCCGTTAGAGGACACGAAGAGCGTGAGTGGGACTCCCGACGAATCGGTCTACCCATTAAACCCCGCGGCGGCCTACCTCGGCAGTCGGGAGGAGCTCCAGGAACTCATCAGCGCCCTGCCATACCTCACGTCTGAGGTACATTCCGGGGTACCCAGAGACACCTGTCAGTTTGAAATACTTATGTAACTCTTTTTAATGCCTATGTTTTCAATATTTTTGAGGAAGAAAGTGGGAATGGTTTTTTGGCATTTACCCCCCCGCAAAGGGACTAACGGGTCCCGCTCATGGACACCTGCATACTGCACACAAGTTACAACTGCTTCGCAACTTCTGATCCCTCCCCCTCCTTTGTATACTCCAAATTCCTTCTTTCTAATTTGGAGTCCGGTGACCAAACTCTGTGTAAAGCATGCAAAAAATTGCTTAGCATCGATTTTCTGTGTGGACGTGGTATCAATCCGGACCGGACAAACCTTTATTTTTAACTATTGCCTTGCTGGCCCCGTGTTCGATTCCCGAGTCAGACGAATTGTTTGATTGATATCCAAATATTTGTTCCAGAATTTGTAGGTTTTCCGTGTACATTCCGTGTACATAATGTATATTTACAAAAAACATTTAAGTATTATATCATTCAATATAGCTGTTGCAGTACAAGCTCTGCTTAGTTTAAAGCTAGATGGTGTGATGTATATCCGAAATCGTAGGTAATTTTTAAACGTCTCCCAATGATGCAGAAGCATCACTAGACCGACTAGACTAGCTACCGAAGAACTCTGGGACAAGCTTGAACGAATGCAGAATTTATTTATCCGATTTATATTTGGCTTGCGAAAAATCGATCATGTCACAGAATTTCGAAGAAAACTAAATTGGCTACCTATCCGGCGGCGTCGAGATGTCCACATTCTTTCCTTACTCCTTTCAACGCTTTACAACCCCAATTTTCCATCATACCTTCGTGAGCGTTACGAGCACTATGTCGCTCTTGCTCTTCCCTTCTCCTGCGAACTCCTTCCCGTAGGACAAGTCGCTATGACAACCTCTTCAGTGTTGCGGCTGTGAGGCTGTGGAATGCCTTGCCGCTGGAAATACTTACCAGTCATTCTCTGAATGTCTTCAGAAAGAAAACTAGAGATTATTATCTCTCACTTGAATGATCAGGCCCAAAATATGTTTATGTATCTATCTGTATATCTATATATTATATTTCTGCTGTCGAAATAATATTTTTGTAGTTTGAATGAAGTGTTTTTTCTTCTGTCTATTTATTAGTACACATGACTTCGCCCTAACATTCTTCACTATCCTCTATTCACTCGCGTGTCTTCTGCGGCTAAAATTAACAAAACTTGTTAACTAAACATGTTAGCGAAAAGTCGCAGGAGCCGGACTTTTAAACGACATCAAACACGATTACACGAAAAGCAAAAATCTTTTATCTACTCGACAAAATGACTTATAGTACACTTACTTACTTACTTTTATAGTATAAATATGAATAATATAAGTATTAATGTTAGTTCAGTTCAGTTTCATTATACGAGAAGTATACGCTGGGATGTTTTCAGTCCGCTTTGGATAACATGTTTGCTTGTTAAAATTAACAAAACAGTTAGGCCACGCCCATATTTTGATAAATATTTGACGTTTGGTGTTTAAAAACATAAAACAGTGTCGCAGGAGACCCGGGCTTAAGGTTAGCTGGAAGATAACTAATGTTTGAGTTAAGCTCGCCCTTGTACATGTTATTTCCTTGTAACTTAAATGTTTTTCCATTTGTGTACAATAAAGTATTAATAAATAAGCTATTAATTTACTGGAATGCCTCGAGACGAATCAAACGAGTCCAAACTCGATGATGATACGACGTTTCTTTACAGAGTTCCTATGGCCACCTTCCAGCTCCAGTATCATATCAGCTCCACGTCATTATAATATTGTATTGTCACGCTGTATACATTTATGCTTGCAAAATTTCAGCAAAATCGGTTGAAGTCTGCCTCGGTGGCGCAGTGGGGGCGTATGCGACTGTTGTGCTTGAGGTCTCGGGTTGAATGTTTGTATGATCTGCAAATATTTGTTTCGGAGTTTGGGTTTTTTCTATGTATAATATGTATGTATGTATTTACAAAAAAAGTATAAATGTATTAATATCAGTTGTCTAGTACCTACCCATAACACAAGCTCTGCTTAGCTTGGGACTAGATGGCGTTGTGTGTTAGATGTTCGAAAAATATTTATTATTTATTAAGCTATCTGCTTCAAAATTGAGTTGAAAGATTCCACCCGAACATACAAGCATACATACATTGTAAGTTAATAAAAAGCTTGTAAAATAGGTGCTTAATTATCGATGCGAATTCGGCAAGCGCTTACGAGAAATGTTTGAAATAAAACTATTAATAAATAACTTTAATTTTATCGATAATAAATAAATAGATAATAAATAAATTAATATTTAAGGTCATCTAACACACAACGCCATCTAGACCCAAGCAAAGCAAAGCTTCTGTTATGGGTACTAAGACAACTGATATAAATACATATTAACTTTTTTTTTGTAAATACATACATATTATACATATAAAACAACCAAACTCCGAAACAAATATTTGTAGATCATACATACATTTGGTCCGACCCGGGAATGGAACCCGAGACCACATGATCATCAGTCGCACACGCCAACCGCGAGACCCACGAGGCAGACTATAAATGCACTGTAAATAATGAATATTTAATTAAATAAACGATAATGTATCAAGTTTCTTTGCACCAATTGGAACTCTTATTAAGCAATTGGTGCCTCCAAGCTAAACTTTTACAAATCTATTAAAGATTACAATTAATTTTGTTACTTTTGCCATTCGATAATTGCAAAAAAAACCCTGAAACAATTTCACGTAAAATTAGCTAGCTTTGTAGTGGCAGAAAAAAAGCGTGCGTCATAGTCCGTCGTCGTTAAATACGGTAAAAACATCGTTTCCTTGATTAACCAAATGAGTGCAAACTAGATTTGACTCCTATCACATTTTTTTTTTTTTTTTTATTATTTTTAATATAATTATTATTTATATATTGCAATGTATGTATGTATGTTCGGGTAGAATCTTGCAAATCAATTTTGAAACTATCTGCTTCTTCTCTTCAACCGATTTTGCAGAATTTTTGCAAGCATATATACAGCGTGACAATACAATATTATAATGACATGGAGCTGATCTGATGCTGGAGCTGGAAGGTGGCCATAAGAACTATGTAAAGAAACACCATCGAGTTTGGACTCGTTTAATTCGTCTCGACAATTACCTACTATTAGGGCCTTCCATAAAAGCTTGTTTATAAAAAGTTTTTTAATTTAATTTATTTTCCTATTAAAGTATGTGGACCTATCTAAGAAGTCTTCTACGTTCAACTTTCATTATAAAAGTAGGTACAATAGATCATATCAATGTTTTATAACAATGAAATCGATTATCGTATTATATTAGTTGTACCATGCTAAGCTTTCCTGTGTTGCGTTGTGATTGCATTTATGAGAAATGAGAAACATAGCTAGATTTTCGTGTTAAAATTTTAACATAATTGGTGCAAATAACATAAGAGTTTTTTAAGCGTTCGTAAATCAACTTTACACTTTTTATACAGATTTAGAACACGCAGCAAAGCTTTAAATAACATTCATTTGAATTTCAAATCTATACAATATACCAGTAATTAAGTAGTTGTATATTAAGAATAATATAATCATTCAAATTAGAATAATTATTCCTTAGATAAAGCACAATTATTTTTTTATCTAAAGCTTGTGTACATACCGCGAATATTTAAAAAGCACTTGTTGTTACGGATGATAGCGGACGATACAATCGACCGGTCTTCAACGTGGGTTGTTCTATACACCTGCGCGAACGCAACCTCTCAGTTCAGTTACCAAAGGCTGCGACGCACGCTCCTATCACACCGGTCGTTGATGCTCGCGCGAGAATGATATCGTACTTCTAAATAAAAAAAAAACATAATTTTAACATAGATCCACGGATCTAAACCAATCTAGTACGCATTTAATATTTAAATAAAAGAAAATAGTGTTGTCAATTTTAGCAAATAGTGTAGAATTAAAAAAAATGAATCAAATTTTTGGTGTCGGTATCCAGAGTGTGCTTCTGATGTCGCTGTTTATTCTGGCGAACGCTCAAAGGTCTTCCAACAATTATAGAGATGTTGGTGAGTAACATTTTAATAAGTTAATTGTTTAATACGCGTTATAAACCCAACAAAATCAAGTGATCTACATAACACTAAACATAATATTTATTATTTCCAAAGCTTCAATGCACAAAGTGTTTTAATTAGTTTTACTATCCATATCTCAAGTTATATTGGTACACTATAGTGCAAAATGTTGGCAAAAATATTATTACACTACTTAATCTGAAGATAGGATAATCACTACAGCGATATTTCTAACTGCAATCCAGAACTCATTAACATAAATTGCCTTTAATTAAAAGCTTTTAATCAAGAATTATATAATAGTTCGACTGGTAATATCACTGTTATTAGCTTTCGATTCACATCCAGCGGTCTAAATTGTTTAAATACAATATTCTTTTTTAATTCAAAATAGGTATTTTTTATCATCAACAGCTTTTAGTAAGTAGTCCATTGACTGGACATAAGGCTCTATTTTGAGAGGAAGTTCTTTTTTTTTTATTTCCAAATGACATACAGGTATCTTTAAAATGATTCCAAAACGAATATCTACATAAGTATTTACTAAGCATAGCACTAGATATTCTAAATATTTGCTAAAAATCTAAAGTATCAAATTTTTTACTTTTTACTCCAACGTCCTTCTACAAAATTTGTAAATGAGGTTAAATGTTTTGAAATATAATTTGTTAAATATATTTACACAATATAACTTGTTGCTCTACAGACTTTTTACGTTTGTTTTGCGTCTAATCAGGTATATGTATATATATATTGAGTTCCAAAAATGCAGTTAGAGGCATAACTTTGATCTAATATTATCTACCTACTTAAGTTTGACCTAAATTTATATGTCGTTATTATGTCAGAGTTACCAACACCTATTTCTTAATCCCTAGATATCAGAAAACAAAAACATTGATTCAGAATTTAAACAAATACAATGTAAACAGGCAACAGATTCATTAAATAATTAATCGTATATGGATAATAATATAATGGCCTAATTAAATTTAAAAGTAAAAAAATAAATTAGTGAAACCTTGATAAACGCCAATCTAGGCATTGAATGAAGTTATCTGTGCTTGCGTAATATTGGCCAGTTAATACATAAGAATGTATAAATACAACATTTTGATTGATAGTGGTTTCAACAGCACCACTTTTACTTTCGTGACAACGCTGTGGATGTGATTTCTCTTTCGGAAGCAAGCTATTCTGACAGATACGTCCGTTATTAAGGACGTCCAATATTTGGATTGAATTTTACATACCAAAAAATAAGTCTAAAACTAAAGCCATATCTATACAATTACATAAAATTAAAGTGTATGTTTTTAATTTCTAATTAACAGCTTTTAACTAACTAAATGCATATGAAAGTAAATACGGTACAGAAATCAATAAATCATTTTGAAAAAAAGTCTGATTATTCCGGCTAATCTCTGGAATGGCTGGGGTGATTATGACGGGACTTTCACTGGCAGATAGCTAATGTTATAGGCAGTAACTTAGGCTCCTTTTTTAGACTAACTTCACCCGGCGACGTCACCCGCGGTCGCAGGTTTGGTAAATAATTTAGCTTATTACCATGAGAAAAAAAAAACTTTAATCTGTAACACATACTACTCGTATAATACACATTATTGAGCGGAAAAAATAGTAATTTTATATTTATTATGTCATTGAATCATGTTTGCTGTAAAACGAAAATACACATGTCATGTATTATTTAATTTCATGTTGTTTGCTTCATTTTTATGAATGGTCCGTGAAGGTTATTTAGGCTTTAATAAGTGGCCGCAAAATATTCCAAACAATTCCAGTTGTCTATTGTTTTCTTGATGTTGTTAGGTAAACAAATTGTATTTTCTTCTTTTTTTTTCATTTAAAAAATTACATGTTACGTTTATCAACGTGCAAACTAGTCTCTTTAAAAACTGGACTAACTCGTATCGTCATTTTGAATTCATTTAAATTATGCGCATTTTTATTGTTCCAGTCGTAATTGAATCATAATTATTTTTACACTTTTTATTTTAATATGTAACTTATATACCATTGAAACCACTTACTTATATACCAATGAACCATTTTGTATTTTTTTTGGCTATTCTTAGATCATTTGAATTATTGTTCTAAAAATACTATAATTAGGTACAAGAAAATGGACTAGACTCTCACGTTTTATTTTTATCTATAATTTTAATTTTTAATCTGTCAAATTCACACAACACCATCTTGACCCAAACTAAGCCTTACTAAGCTGAACTTGTACTATGGGTACTTTTTTGGAAATGTATTTTTTTGGAATAGGGGGCAAACGAGCAGAGCCTGATGGTAAGCGATTACCGCCGCCCATGGACATGGTAGTATGCATAGAAAACACGTAAACTCCGAAAAAGCGGTAGCGTCGCTGCAACACCGAACGCGAGGTAGTAAATCATACGTTTACAATAAATTTACTTTTTGTGTCTGGTACAGTCGCCGAAGTGAGCTTGTTATCATGTGCCTAAGCTCGCTCTATGTCAAGGAACATCATGAACAATTTATTGTGAACACGGCATGTTGCAGTTCAAAGACTGGCAAAAGCTAGTAAGCTTATAAACTCTCTTAAGCGTCATCATAAACATGATAAACATGTTGTTTCAAGTTACAATTTTATGTGCCCTTACTGGGGTCGTTGAAACCGTTGTTCGGTGCATCGCACTGGGAATATAGGACACGATTTACCGGTTTATTCTCTCGCTCCAAGGCCTGGCTGCAACATGTCATTGTTCCCGGTATTGAATCTCGCTTCACGATTCTAGTGAATAAAACTGTAGCATTCAATTAAAAAAATATTTAGCTTTGAATATATGTAGATCTACATAATATTAGAGTTATCTTTAATATTTATATGTATACTAGCTGATCCCGCAAACGTGGTTTTGCCATAAAAAAAATTAGGGTACAAAAAGTAGATGTTGGTCGATTCTCAGACCTACCCGATAAGCACACCAAATTTCATAAAACTCGGTCCAGCCGTTTCAGAGGAGTATGGTAACTAACATTGTGACACCAGAATTTTATATATGTATATAAAATTGCGTTGTGTACCTACCCTTGCTAAACTTATAACTTCTACAAACTGCTTCGAGGATGGTTTTGTTTTTTAATGGTCATAAAACTTTGATAAAATTTAAATAGCCTGAGCCATTATTACGAATCTGACATCTCATTCTTTAAAATCGGTTCAATAGTTATGCGTTTCCGTATAATATACAAATATATCCCTTCCTTACTGGAAGGGTGCTTTTGGCTTCGTCGTAGTCGGATAAAACGGTGCTAGCAAGCTAAAATCTCCTTTTGATACATAATAATATGTCCAATAGTAGGCTATTAAAGGCTGTTGATGCAGTTGATGTGTTGTAACACATCAACTGCATTCACTGGAATGATTACATAAATTGTTTACCAAACCAAAAGCAGACAATAACAACGTTACATGTCAACATTAGATCGCTAATACTGAACTTTGCACAAATTGAATTACTGATAGCTTCGAGTCCTCGACTAGTTGATATTGTTGTTTTAACAGAAGTGAACATAGGAGAACACTGTTCGAGTTTATTTGAGCTCAGTAATTATAATATGTACACCAACTTGAGAGCACATGGAAAAGGTGGAGGTGTTGTTCTTTACGTTCACAAAAGGTTAAAGTTCACAAGAACGCCCATTAAATCGTATTTCAGTGAAATTATTATGGGTCTACTAGAAGTAAACAATGAAAAAATATCCATTGTTGGCGTGTATAGACCACCTGACCTCTCAATCACGAGTTTTACGAAGGAAACTGCATATCTAATTAAAAACATAGCCGAGAAGTGTAATATTGTGTTCATTGGTGACATGAATATCGACATCCTGAAAAACTGTAAGACAAAAATCGATTACATGAACACGTTAAGTGAACTGGGCTTAATAAGCTGCATTAATCAATATACACGGGTTGAAAAAAAAAGTAACATAATAACAAAGTCATGCATAGATCACATCTTTGTGCGAAGCACCTCGTCTATAACAGCGACAATCTATTCAGCGGTAGTAAACGAGTCGCCAGCAGATCACTACATAACGGCGTGCACATTAGTGAATGAGCGGCCGACTAGGCACGATGTAAACAAACGCTGTATACTTACCTACGATAGTGATAGACTGGTGACAGAGCTGCGCCGCGCGGATTGGAATGCACCTCTGTGTTGTGCTCCTAATGATGTTTATAAAAAAATGCACTCGATCTTCACAGACGCGTATGATAGATGTAAGCACAGTAAAATTAGGTTGAATAAGTATAAATCGAACACATGCAATTGGGTAAACAAAAGAGTTATAGAAATGTGTAAAAAACGAACTGAACTATTAAAACTGTGGAAAAAAGTACCAACAATAGAAAATAAAATAATTTATAATAGGTATAGAAACAAGACCAATAAATTTATTAACTACACTAAAAATAAATTCTACAAGAAAGAAATTGTAAGTAATTTTAATCATTCTAGAAAATTGTGGCAATTTATAAACGAATTATGTGGAAAGATAGTTGTCTCAGTCGATGAAACGATTCAAAAGTATTTTTCTTTGTCCGATCATGATGCAGCAAGTATGTTTGCTGTGGAGTTTAAAAAAAATATAGATATGCTTTCCAATTCATGTAATAAAAAAATATTAACGGCGCCAATAGCTAACATCAAAAAAGAGTTGGATGTGTCGATGAGATTGCCAAAGATAAATAATGAAGCAACATTTAAAATTATCAATGGACTGAAAAATAACAAAAGTCCGGGATTAGATGGAATTAGAGCAACCGACATAAAAAAATTGAATAAAGAAATAACACCCGTAATTACACATTTGATCAATAGATGCATCGACACATCGTGTTACCCAGACGATTTAAAACTGGGACTAGTGCGCCCTATCTTTAAGAAAGGTAATCATGACAACTGTAATAACTACCGCCCTATCACTATACTGTCCTGCGTTGACAAGATAATTGAGAGGTATTTAGGGGACCAACTTAGCCATTTCTTACGCTCGCAACAAATTATTCACACTAAACAATATGGTTTTCAAAAAGGGAGAAGTACCTCTCAATTATTGTGTCAATTCACCAATGAAGTTAACGAGCACCTGAATGATAAACGTCATGTGCTCGTTATCTTTGTTGATTTCAGCAAGGCATTTGATATGCTCCAATATGAGGTATTGTATGAAGGGTTGGAGCGGGCTGGTATACGTGGGCCACTGTTACAACTTTTTAAAAATTACCATCAAAATCGATACACGAGAGTTAAAGTGGGAGATAAGTATAGCAATAAAATGATCACAGATAAAGGTACTGCACAAGGCTCAATAATTGGTCCAAATGAATACATAATTTACGTAAATCAAATGTGCAACTTGTTTGAACATGGCTCCGTATATCAGTTTGCTGATGACACTTGTCTTCTGGTGGCTGACAAAGACATTAAAACCGCTGAGCTAAAACTGCAGGATAATTTTAATAGAATGTGTCAATGGGCGCACGACGTTGGCTTAGTGATAAACGCTCAAAAAACAAAACTTATGTGTATTCAATCCTCACATAAAAACAGCTGCCACACGCCAAATATTCTAGCACACGATCATGAATGTCTGCATAACAACTTTATGTGTAGGCAGGACAGTACGTGTATTACATTAGAAACAGTACAGGAGCACATGTATGTAGGACTTATAATAGACAATCGATTTAACTGGGGTGCACATATAGACCACGTCTGTAAAAAATTGCGAGCTATACTGAGTAAACTGTATATACTAAGGTACAAAATGCCATATGAAACTTTACGCCTCTTATATCTGGCACTGGCAGACTCAGTTATCAGTTACGGATTGTGTAGTTACGGCCGAACTTACAAAAGTTATGTCGAAAAGATATACAATTTACAATTAAGAATGTTAAAAGCTATTGTGCCACCAAAATTAAAATTTAGATTTCAAGATAATTATAAGCAATTATTCCAACACTGTAATGTATTACCAATACAATGTAAAATTAAAATGGCTATTATGAAGGAAGAAATTGCGAATATAGATCAGCTCTGTGTACGAACACGTAATTGTAACTTGAGACAACTACCAAATTTAAAAAAATATACCTTGCCAAAATTTAATAATTTATATGGCACCAGAATATGCCGGTACATATTGCCTGATATATTAAATACTATACCAGAGCATATAGTACAAAAATATATAACAAAGGATAATTATAAAGAAATAACGAAGAAATTCCTAATGGACAGCATAGCTTAGCATACACACGTGTGTGGGTCTTATTATGTTGTCTATTAGTCTTTGTATATGCGCTTGCCGTCCCTAACCTTATTTGTGTTTGTGTTTTGTGTATATTTTGCTAAACTGTTTAAATCTGATATTGCTAAGTTACTTATTGTTTACTAATGGACCAACTCCCTCTCGCCTAAAAACCCCCGTGGTTTAAGCGGGAGATTCTGTTTTTTGTATATCTGTAGATATGTTTTGATCAATAAATAAAAAAAAAAAAAAAAAAAAAAATTATATTATTATGTATTCGAACTTACCGTGGGAGAGCCACGCTGTGTTTTACCGGGTGAATGAGGATATCGGAGGCCCATACCCCAACCCCTCCCCCTATCTCATCCCCCTCCATCCCCCAAAGGCCGGCAACGCACTTGCCTCTGGTGTTGCAGGTGTCCATGGGCGGCGGTAATCGCTTACCATCAAGCGATACGTCTGCTTGTTTGCCCGCCTATTAAATAAAAAAAAAAACACTAACCTACATTTGGCTTGCAATTTCACATAGCCATTTTCACATAACTTTTGTGTCCAGTTTAAATGTCGACCTCTCATGTTACGGAAACTCTATATATGTATAATGACAATTCTGATGAGGAGATGGAAGTTATATGGACCTTTTATTATAATCAAATCACATAATATTTAATACTCTTCTTAGTTTTAAGTCTTGTAAGGTAGTAGAGCCACGCTGATTTCAGCACGAACGGGCCGGCTCGACCGGGGCGGTATTACCCTCGCACAGAAAATCAACGTAAAATGACAGCGTTCGTGCTGTCGTGTTTCGCTGGTGAGTGCGAGACCGGAGGCCCAAATAGTCTAGTCAACAAGTTCCATACTTGTTGACTAGACTAAAAGATGCAGAAGCATCACTAGGCCGCCATGGTGTGGGTCGCCATGCTGCATTGTCTGCATTCGCAGTGAGTATGGTGACCACCACTCTTGGATTCTGCTTATGCTTTCCATCAGGCAGAGTGGAGTCATTTTGGCGGGCCATACATAAAAAAAATAGATAAGTTTTACAAAATAAATCGCTATTTTTTATACCTATTCCTTTATTAACTATGAGTCTTTCATGTCACAGACTAGAAATAACACAGTCTAAATTATTTATTATAAGACAATATGCTCCAACAAATTCAACTTATATTGTAATTGTTTATCGATTTATGTTCTAAAATAAATGTTTCAAAATCGAATGAATTACTATTTAGAATCGACGATTGACAATCTCTGGTTGAAATAAAATATTGCCATAAAATTCTTCCGCATCAACGCGCCGTGGTTAGATTTGATACTCTTCCTAGTTGGTTGCGTACTAATGTAATAATATGTATGTTTTTCGCATAAATATATAAATATCGCAACTTTTTGGAATTCTTGTACAATTTTAAACCAGTTTAGTATTGACTAATACAATTACTTATTTATTAATGATTTTATTTTTATAATAAATGTTATCTCTGGACCTATGAGATAATACATTTGCCAGTAATACGGAAAATCTAAACACGTGTGAAACCCGTGTTTTGAATCTTTGAATTTGAATTTGAAAATTCAAAGATTCTAAACACGTGTTTTGAAATATCTCTGAGCTACCTACGAACTTTTTTAAATTATTTACATTAATTCTTAAAAAAACAATGTTATGAGTCATATAGTCATTTGTTTTGTATTTTTGTTACTTACCTCGAAATTTATAAGTTTCAATTCAAATATTGTGGAATGCTTGTACTAACTTATTTACCTACGTACTGGATTTAAATGATAGTGTGAATACTGTGAATGTGCTATAATGATGTCTTGTGTACAGTTATGTGCTATCATGGTGTCTTGTGTACAGATTTTTCCCTGTGCATATGCAGAGTGACTAGTTTTTAAAATTAAATTAACCTATCAAAGACTAAATTATGTAATACCATGATAGCTTTTAGAAAATCGAACAAATCAGCTTTTCATATCAAGTAATGAAATTAGTCATGATAATCCAATATTGACTAAAACTTTTACATCTAAAGTTAGAGGTTATAATAGTACCTTATACCTATTATCATCTGTAATAAAGCGATGATGTGTAGGATGATCTAGAACTTTGAGAATTTAAGTACAGTGACATAATTATGTAAATTAGAATGGTTCGATTTTCGTTTTATTGTTTACACTAAAGGTCATTTGAACGTCAAGAAATATCGATAGCTTTTTTGTGCTTTTTATTGTAAAAAGTAGGTTTTTGTATAGTGTTAACCTAACCTAACTAGGTATACACTCGAAAATAGATTGATAGAAAATAACGACATATTTAGATTGTGCCACATAATCTGTTTAGATTGTGTGTGGTTAATTTCTATTGAGTCATCCACTCCTTTTTCTTTTTTTTTGTGCGGGAATCCCCTCGGATATCACCGACTGGTGGTTATGTCGGACTCGAACCGACTAAAAACCGCACACCGTCTCGAGTACTAGAAGCCGGGGAACCAGGTGCGCCCTCGAAAGGAAATCCCTGGAACCCTGACGTACCTCGGGCCGCCCACTATTTTTACATGGTCCCCTCTTGTGTAGGAACCCTTATACTTGTGTTCTGTTCAGGCGCGAGTACTTTATAAAGCTCGCGCCGCCGCCCCGGCCTGCTTCTGCTAGGGTGACTAGTGGCCTCACCTTGTCACCTTCAGGCTTGCGCTTATGGAGGACGCGTGTGAGTCGTCTGCGGTACCTGGCCCGTTCTCGAGCCTGGCGGACAGGGAGAGTTCTAAAGCTCTCCCGGTCCCGCTCCGCCATCTCCTTCGCAAGCATAACTTGCTCGCAGAAAGAGACGGTAGAGTTCCACGCGCACTCGCTCCCCAACATGGCCACAATCATGTTACCGAGCGAGAGAACCCCCACTCCGATGGCCGGCACGAGATCACGCCTCGGCTCGTCCCACGCCGGACATTCTGCCAGTGTGTGGAGCGCCGTGTCCACGGTCTGGCCTTCGCAGTGGTGGCACTCAGACGTTGGCTCTTTGCGGATCAGACACAGGTGATCTCCGAAACATCCTTTTCCAGTGATCACCTGCGTCAGCTGGTATGAGAGGCTCCCGTGATACCTCTCGAGCCAATCCTCCATAACGGGTCTTACCTCCGCATGAGTCATCCACTTCTGAACGGAGGTCTCCCCGAAGATTATTTGGGGTCACATAAATCTAATACGTACACAACACAAATGATCACAAGAAAAAAATTATGGCGCCATTTTAAACATTTGTGATCAGTAGGTAAGGAGTTCCATTTGAATATTAAGTTATTTCATACAGAGTTCGTAATAACAAAACAATAATGATAAATGATTAAACTTTGATGCTACGAGTAATTAACGTTATTTCGGTGTACAACTCAACATCGCGTGTCTTTCGACAAATGATATATTAGCCATATTCGGGGCTGTTATGTCCATGAACGTATCTTCATAATGTATTCAAAGTTGAACACATACTACGTTATTGGTCAGTGTATATCTGACCGCCATAAATGTGTACGGCATGTATAACTTTTTTGGCGTTTTGTGTTACCTAATCACGCAAGCAAATCACGAATTTGTCGGTCAAATACTGTAACATATTATTTTGTATTCCAAGTCGATCTATTTGGACATAGTTACATATTATATTCTGTTCGTTTGGTGATAGATTAAGAATATGAAGTGTCAGTGCCTCTATTCATCCGGGAGGTGTAGTGAGATCCGATTTAGTGAGCAAACTGTACACAGGACAAATCACTACAAGAGAAGAACTTGACACAAATCCAAATACCAACGTGGTAACGTAGCTCAAACTCTGTTGGCATTGTTGGCATTTTTTATGAGCCTACCAAATATACTCTACTTTGCCTGATGGAAAGTATGGGCAGAATTCAAGAGTAGTTGTCACCATACTCATTACGAATGTATACAATGCAACAATGCAGCATGGAGACCCACTCTATGGCAGGCTATTGAGATGCTTCTGAATTTTTGGGCCGCTGGTCTCGCACTAACCAACGAAACACGACTACACGAATGTTGGTAATTTATTATGGTCTTTTGTACGAGGGGTCTATGGTACCGCTCCGATCGAGCCGGCCCGTTTGTACTCAAATCAGCGTGGCTCTACTAGCTTGGTATTATTACATACTAGTTGTTGCCCGCGGCTCCGCCCGCGTGTATGTTGGTTACCGCAGTAAATAGTAGCCTATGTATTATTCTAATGTATAAGCTATATTACTGTAAAGTTTCATCCAAATCCGTTCAGTAGTTTTTGCGTGAAAGAGTAACAAACCTCCATCCATCCATACTTACAAACTTGCGCGTTTATAATATTAGTAGGATTTTATACTTCATATACTTCAAAACTATGTACCTATTGTTTTTTACTAATAGCTTCAATCATAAGTTTGTCCTTAAACAACTTTAAAAAAATCTAAATATATATGTTTTTGTTTAACCATTTTGGTAAGTTTCATTTACCTAATGTGAGCAGCTTATTGTGTACCAATGAGATTTTTTATAACCTAAGTATTATTTATGTTTTGCATGTACAGTGTAACTATCTACCTATCCAACTAAGTACATACTTACCTAAGTTAGATAACATCACAGAGTTGTGTCACAGTGTCGTCCAGTCACATGTACAAAAAAATCATTAGTCCTTCCACAGATAATGAAGGCACACAGATTACCAAATGGACGTTATTATATGCCATTACCTTACTTCTGCTAATAATAAGTAAGTATAATGTGTTGGTTGATTGAATTCTACTATCTATTAATATTTAATCATACTTACATTAAGCACACGAAATATGAATAACTAGCTGACCCACGCAACGTCGTTTACGTCTCCTATTGCCCGTAGTGAAAAATGTTTCAAAAACGGGGGAAAATTATCACTATCATTCATTAGACATATCAATAGGAGACGCAAACGAGGTTGCGTGGGTCGGCTAGTAAAGAAAATAATAGTACATTATGATATCAGTGCGGTAAGTTGAAAATTACAACCGAGGCGATATTGCTAGCCCGAGCCGCAGACGAGGGCTACAAGAAAGCTGAGGCTGTAATTATCAAAGCGCACGTATGTCATATCATAGAATAATTAATAGTACTGTCGTACAGAAGTGTCACTGTCGAACTAAAGTGAAGTTTAGGCATAAAAAGTTTCCAACTTTGTCACTTTGCACGCGAATTTGAATCTTGTCGTGTGACTCGAGCGTTCATAATCCGTTAGACACCGCTCGATTTACTACAAGAACACGGGGCTGCCGCTTGATGTACATTTAGGTAAATATTAAAATTAATTATAAAAATATAACATCTTTAGTAATGAAGAAGGAAAATTTTAACAAACATAATAATCATGTCTACGTAACATACTACTCGTTCTCAGTACCTTCGTGATAAGTTACAGATTTTTGTATTGACAAAACATGTTTATCATACTGACTTGACTACTTGACTGTGAAATCATATAAAGCATTATATTAGCAAAAGTCACAAACTGTTTTTTGTTTGTATGTCATCATACCTAATAGTTTATAAGTACCTAGTGGTAAACAAACCTTAACAAACAAGTAAGTAGTAGTACGCCTTATATTCTTACTATTCTCAGGCTACTACTATTGATACTTTCTTAGGCTACGTGAGTACCTACAGTAGATAGGTACTTACCATGTAAACTTAAATAAGTAATTATAATTTAATTTAAATTGGTTTTCATTAAAACGATTACTTGTTTTTATTAAATAAACAAACTGGTATTCAATCAACAGTGAATATAATTTTATTTGCGTTCTAAGTAGGTAGGTAATTATTTTATCTTTTAATTAATAGGAGGTAAGTAAAGGTAATTAATATGACCTATCTATAACAAAATCGACCACATCATTTTCCTATCTAATACAGTTATTTATGTGATGCTAAGTAATCTGAGATGTGATGATTAACATAAATACATCAAATTATAGCTTACCTTTAATATCTTCCGGAAATTTGAAAAATGATAAACGAGTATATATTCATTGTTCTTACTTTTACTGAAACACCCTGAAGGTACTGTTCTGTTGACACAGAACAGTATCTTTTGTACGAACAATTAGTTCGTTTTGAAGTCATTTTTCGCAGTAAGTACCTACACGTAATATTGAACTTATTTACGCGCGACGCGGCTAGCGAGCGCAGAGTGGCAACCATTGCCACATAGTTCTTCCCGGGAGGCGCTCGGCGATATACACCTAAAATGAGAAGTGAAACCCCCCTGGTCATACGACGTTTTATAACATATTTGCGAGGAAATAAATAAAACTCGGACTTTCTTGATCGAATAAACCTTTAATTACTTGTTAAAGCAGTTATAAATATTTGAAGAATTTGTAAAATTGATTATTACATTGCCAGTTGGCATTTTTAAGCTTGTCAAGTTATTATTATTAATTAAAATTTTGCCAGTCTCTCTCTCACTCTCTTGAGTGAAAGTAGGAGAAACGAGACCACAGAGTTCCGCAGCCGCCTCCGCCGCTGCCGCCGACTGCTGAACTCTGTGGTCTCGTTTCTCCTACTTTCACTCATAAAATGTTGACCACTTTTCTGACATAAAAACTCTTTGCTAATATTTAAAAGAGTATTTATTGTTCGAGCATCTTGATAAATCGTGAGTTTTACTTTAATAAAAAAAACGTGCGTTTTACATTACAATAACGCACAAGTACGTAATGAGATACATTACTATATTGAAATTGGTGAAATAAGAGACCCTTTACGAGCAAATATGTTATAAAGATACATTACAAGAAATGCTCGTATAATCCGGATCTTGCCATGATCCAGAATGGGTTTCCCTGTTACAGTGTTACGGGGAAAACCCCGTAACAGGGAAACCCGAAGTGGGAAATTCCGAACTGGTTACCCTTACAAAATGTAAGGGTAACTAGTTCGGAATGTTACCATTGCCGTTCGAGGGTGTAATATATATTAATATTAATAGTTTTTTTTTCGGAAGCGTTTAAAAAACCCATTAAAAACCCTTTCAATGAGTATTCGGCCGATCCCTGGTTGCACCGTAGCACCTGAACTACTGAACCGACTTTATTAAATGAGGTGTCAAAAGATTCCTTAAAATGGCCCGGGTGATATGGTTTATATTCTATACTAATATTATAACGCGAAAGTTTGTAAGTATGGATCGATGGATGTTTGTTACTCTTTCACGCCAAAACTACTGAACGGATTTGCATGAAACTTTAGAGTAATATAGCTTATACATCAGAATAACACATAGGCTACTATTTGCCGCGAAAACCGACATTTACGCGGGCGGTGCGCGTGCAACCAGTTGTATAATATACATTTAATCGAAAGTTTTACGTAGCGTAGTTTTTTTAGCAAAATCTAGTGCAAAATATTTACTAAAAATCATATTAAATGACTATCATAGGTGTACCGATAGTTAATATCAGTTATGTAAATCACTAGACAGTAACATCACTACGTTCCTTAGGATATTTATGGCCTCTGTACGTAAAACCTGTACGTAAGGTTAAATATTTCATTTCGTATGTTTGTTAGTCACATGTTAAATAAGGTTTTTGTTCAACATAAAAGCTATTTATCAAATTAAAAAAAACCGACTTCCAAAAAAACATCCAACGAAAACACCCTGCCAAAAAACACTAAAAAGCGTTAAATAAACTGGCTCTTCATAAATTGCTATGTGCCAATTCTTGTCTATACCTAATTCTTTATTCATTTAAATGGTAGCACATATTATAATGTGCGTTAGGTACCTAAAATCTGTATGAAGTCGGTGCCAAGCCAAAAAGAATGCGAACGAACAATTACAAAAATCTAAGCGATAGTCGCTTGGCACCGAATTCAAACAGATATTATGTACCTAGCACACATTATAATACTACTATTTAAATGAATAAATAAATAAATAAATAAATATTTCGGATATCTAACACACAACGCCATCTAGTCCCAAGATAAGCAGAGCTTGTGTTATGGGGTACTAGACAACTGATACAAATACATATATATATTTTTTTTTGTAAATACATACATATTATACATAGAAAACACCCAAACTCCGAAACAAATATTTGTAGATAATACAAACATTTGGTCCGACCCGGGAATCGAACCCGAGACCTCATGATCAGCAGTCGCACACGCCAACCGCGAGACCAACGAGGCAGTAAAGAATTAGATATAGACAAGAATTGGCACATAGCAATTTATGACGAGCCAGGGTGTTTTTGTTGGATGTTTTTTTGGAAGTGGGTTCTTTTTTATTAAAAGTTTTTATTTTTCAGTTTTTAGTGCAAACAATCGTAGGTAAGTAGTAAGTTGAACTATTTCATACAATTTCTGCTGATGCAAATAACTTTAGTGGTTTAAATGTCAACCCCTATTTCACCCCTTAGGTTTAGAATACCTAGAAACGCTACGTAATTCGTTAATACTCATTTTTATCAGTAGCCCAAACCTAAAGTTTAACCTTTCTAACTTAAAAAAATACGAACTTTTATACAATCCTTCAACCCCTATTTCACCCTCTTAGGGGTAGAATAGCCAGAAACGCTTAAATACGTATCTGCTCATTTATAATGAGTAGTCCAAAGATAAAGTTTAATGTTTCTAACTTATTAAATGACGGACTTTCGTACAAACTTTCAACCCCTATTTGACCCTCTTAGGGGTAGAAATTCCAAAATTCCTTCCTTAGTGGGTGTCTACTCAATAAAACGATCCATATGAATAACTGAAAGAATAAAAAATAACATCTTTACGTACGTGTAATATTAAAATCATCCTCTAATCCCTAACTGTTGAAGAGTTTAACCTTCTATCATCAGCTCACCTAAATAACTTGAAAGTATACGACTAAAGGTCTTAAGATACGTATGAAATTAAAAGAATTATCCTCCAACTCCTAACCTTTGAGAAGTTGTACCTTCCACCTTCCATCATCAGCTTACCTAAATAATCTGAAAGAATACGACTAAAGGTAACATATATACATATGATATTTAAAGATTTTATCATAAAATGGTGACTACCAGACGCAAATACCGGTGTTACTTCAGAAAATATACGAAAATAGAACCTCCTCCTTTTTGGAAGTCGGTTAAACATAGTATATGCCTATAAAAAAATTGGGTATCCCTCGATTTCCCTGGGAACCCATCATTTGATACTGATATGGTGGCAATGGGACCACCTCGGGAGCATACCCTTTCGAATACAAAAATAATTTTCAAAATCGGTCCACAATTGACGGAGTAATCGGTGAACAGACATAAAAAAAAAAACATACAGTGGAACATAGAACCTCCTCCTTTTTGGAAGTCGGTTAAAAAAGCACCATTTAATTGCTTTGCGTTTGTAAGAAGTGCTACATCTACACGCGTTTGATCTGTTGTAACACTTGTAACCTTATTCAGCCTTTCACTGTGCAGTATGTGTTCAAGTTCAATTTCAAGGCTTGCTGGCATCTTTGATTTTCTTAGTCATGTAATTCTTAAACAATTAATATTATAATAGAGGCGCTCATAGCCCAGTTGCACTCGGTGATTAGAAACAATCACCGAAGCTAAGCATCGACTGCGCGGTCAGTACCAGGATGGGTGACCGCTAGTGGCAGTTACCATGAGCGTCTCCTCGATTCGGAGATCACGTTAAGCTGTCGGTCCAGGTTGTTATCATAGGATAATAGTCGTAAAGCTAAGTTGGAGGCTTTTGAGCGGCTTAAAAACATCCAACGGCAAGATTTACGTAGCCACAACGTTGTATTGCCTGTCCCCAACCCGCACTCGGCTAGCGTACGGACGTATGGCCTTAACCCTCTCTTGAGAGGAGACCCGAGACTAGCAGTGGGACTTTACGGGTTGTTGTTGATGATGATAATATTATATTCGATTTTAACTGTAATTTTATTTATTTAAGTTTGTAAGATAAACTTAATTTCTTCTGAAATTTCGGGATTCATTCAGTCTGTCTTTGTTCGCGTGAGGTCACACTCATGAAAAGACTTGGGCAATATTGGGCAATTTGAGCATGTTAAAAAATATATGAAGCATGGGAAGCCTATGTTAAAGTCTTGGCTTTTCGCTGTGTTAATTATTTTCTACTTTTATGTTGTTTTACTACAGATACTATTCACGGTGAAAGCGTTCTTTAGATCCAATACTGAGCATATTACTGTTTGACCTAGTTAATTTTCTTTTGTAGGTATATTGGGTGTACAAGATACAATTCAAATAAACGGAGCACTTATTATAATCGCTGAGATGATGTAACATATCATGATTTAAAAAAAAACACTCCGTTTAAAAGTTAGTTAGGTGTTATCTTATCATTTCAGAATGTAATAATAAAAGTATATGGAATGTGTTATGTAGGTACATACATTAAAGATTTTAAATTGAATGTATATTTTTACATATTTTCTAATTATTCAATCGATTTTTTCTAATGTTTTTTAAATTTATTTTTCCGGATTTTCTCGTTAATGAATTAAATATTTGTATTATTAAATTACATATGAAATGTTAAACTTTACATATCAACCTGTTTGGTAAACGTGGAGAGAGGCATATGTCCAGCAGTGTAACAACTTTTGAACGGATATTTTACTGAAGTTTTTTTTTAAATCGAATGCCAAAGTAATGTAATGCAAGCACTAAAAGTGCTTAAATTTAATATCTCATTTTCAAGGACATAATTTAAATGCAAGCATTTATAATTTAACTAGCTGAACCGGCAAACGTTGTTTTGCCATTAAAAAAAATTGGGATATAAAAAATAGATGTTGGTCGATTCTCAGACCTACCCGATATGCACACCAAATTTCATAAAAATTGGTCCAGCCGTTTCAGAGGAGTATGGTAACTAACATGTGACACGATAATTTTATATTTAAGAAAAAAATGGGGTATAAAAAAAATTGATGTTGGTCGATTCTCAGACCTACTCGATATGCAGACCAAATTTCGAAAAAATCAGTCTTTTTATTTTTTTTTATTTTTAAGACAACTCCCGCACTAGGAATAAATCCTGTGTCACGGGGGAATTTACAAACATACATGAAACGGACACAAAGAACACCCAGACTCAGAACAACAATTTGTGGATCACACAAAGTGTTCCTACGTGGGATTTGAACTCACGACACTTGGCGAAGTAGGAAACGGCGTGGTGACCGTTAAACCACTAGGCCAAACGTGCAGTCAAGTATGGTAACTAACATTGTGACACGAAAATTTTATATTAAGACTAGCTGATCCGGCAAACGTTGTTTTGCCATAAAAAAATACGTGTGGCACTCGGGGACTGCCGCGGTAAAGCTATTGCATAGCATTTTTTATCAACTTATGCAATTATATTTTTTTAACCAGTATGTTCGTGCGTGACAGTGACACAGATTCGTTGATTCGTCGTTCGGAGCAGCTCGTTTCGTTCCGTGCGAGCTTCGGGTGTCAGGTTTTTTTGTTACGTTACGGAATTTCTGCACAAAGGCCCCAAAGCCCGCAATAAATGTAATGCTATGCAATAACTTAAAAAATTGGGGTATAAAAAATAGATGTTGGTCGATTTTCAGACCTATCCGATATGCACACAAAATTTCATAAAAATTGGTCCAGCCGTTTCAGAGGAGTATGGTAACTAACATCGTTACACGAGAAAGATTACTCTTGAGAACATAGAGATAACATAATCTTATTTTACCTTTTGTTTCACTCCCTAAGCTCTTCTACCGAAATCTTGTTTACAACTTCAATGGTTTCGAATACTTCTGAATTGTTTAAAATTCTTATGAATGTTAGTTACTGAACATTATTCGAAACACGCATACAGAAGGATTACGCTAATGTACTATGTGGTGTTGTTCTAAAGGCGCGTCTCCACCGAAATTTGACAATACAAAAAAAGGTTGACAACACCCAATTTTTGTTCAGTGGAGACTCGGTTTTACAGAAACTTTTGTCACCAACACGTGTTGACAACACAAAAATTGCCAACTTTTCTTCGGTGGAGACCCGGCTTTATGCTTCAAAAAGTTTCCTAGCATCACCTACCGAATTGTGTATATTATACCTACAGAAGATTTACAATATTGCATAATATATGGACATACATATTTATACATATATGATTTGGATCCCCACGTCGAGACTGGTCACCGTGAGCGATGAGCCAAACATCCGTATAGCGACACTTTCCAAATATGCTTTTGTGAGGCATCGACCGCGGCCTCAAAACATACTGATAAAAAACTGCTAAGATGTTATTTACTATCTTTTGCATCAAAGGAAACACGTTTTTCTTTGGCCAAAAGTAAGATTACCTAATAGGTACATAACTTTGAATTGTTTGACCTTACGACCTGTTTCTTGTCTTGACAAAGTTTGAGGCGATATTACACCATCCCGTTTTATTTTTATGCTATAGAGTGGTTATTGTGGGTTATTTTTTGGTATTAACTGCATTTCTGTATTATCTATGTCACATATATTCATATTGATTACTCGAATAGCTGTAGGTAACTACAAATTAAGTATCACAAAAGGAATATATAGAATGTGTGTATAAATGTTGTAAGCGGTCGAAAATTTGCAGCATAAACAGCTGTATCTTTTGATTGCGTTGGCTTAGAAGTTTGATTTTTTCACAGTTCCAAGGGACAAAAGACCTGAGTATTTGATATAAATTTCAGTTTGATACCTCCACGCGTTCCTGAGAAAAAGTATCTTGACAGACAGACAGACGGACAACAAAGTGATCCTATAAAGGTTCCGATTTTTCCTTTTGAGGTACGGAACCCTAAAAATAACAAGGATTCGAGTGTTGACAGACCCTGGCAAAGATTACCAAAAGACTCCTTTAGAGCGTGATATAACGCAAGGGAATCAAAACCTACAGAACTCAGATTCTTGAAATTTGGTACGAAACAACGCCTTCTAGCATGGATAAAGGAAAAATTGCGAAAAGCTCAGATTACAAAAGAAAGCCAGATGGAACGTTCTTGTCAAATAACATGACGCCGATTGATTTATTTTAGTGTGCGTGACAGTCGGTGCGACACTGTAGGAACACGTACATCTTTGTGTGTGTAATGATACCATACGCAGTACAAAAATCCCTATTTTTTTGAAAAATATTAAGATTGAAAAAAGGGTATTTTAATATTATAGAACTTTAAATATTATGGTTCTTATTTTAGTTACTGTTACATAATATGCAAACTCTCAGCAACCTTTATTTTGCACTAACTTTTTATAATATTGTCGTTTTCGTGTAAATTTCGTGTAAAAATTATAAAAAGCTAAAATCAATTACTTTACCAAAAGTACTTGTAATGTATGATTAATAATTAATATTTTTTTAATATTCTGCGGATAAACGGTAAGTAACTGGGAATCAAATTTGTACTATCGATTATTCTCAATCATTCAATTATGATGTGAAGCAAAAGTTGAAGACAAAACACATCTAGACACAGAACAGCAATTTGTATAAACATCCACAAATTGTTTGTATGTAATAATTATTAGAAATAATTTTATGTATCACCAAAGAATACTTTCAGATGAGGTTAGGAACCAAGTTCCTAAATATAGAAATGAGGTTCACTAATGTCTGGACTAACAAGTAATCTCCCTAATTGAAGGGAAAAAAAAATAGACAAAATCTGGTATCACAGTCGAGCTACGGTTGAGGTTTTGTGTTCCGACACAACAATATATGATTATAGCAACTAAATAATCTGTATTTAGCTGTGAAAAGATATTCCATCTTCTTTTTTTTTGTTTTTGGGAGCTACTCTTACCGTGTTTAATGATGCAAGACGGCATTTTGAAAATAAAATTAAAAATCACTCGTGACGTGAACACAATATGGCGGTTTGTCAAACACTGCCACGAGAATGTATTCGCTTTCTAATTCATATTTACTTTGTAGATTCATTGTCGTATTCTTTACGGTCTATCTGGCTTTCTTTAGTAATCTGAGGCGAAAAGCATACATTTTTAACCGACTTCCAAAAGGAGGAGGTTCTCAATTTCATCAGTTTTTTTTTTTTTTTATGTATGTACATTGATTACTCCGTCAATTGTGGACCGATTTTGAAAATTCTTTTTGTATTCGAAAGGGTATGCTCCGCATGTGGTCCCATGGCCACCATATCAGGATCTGATGATGGGATCCTAAGGAAATCGAAGGAAACCCTCAAATTTACGTGAGCGCCTGCAATGAAGTTACGAGCAATTGTCTGCATGCCTTCATATTCTGTAGATATCATTAAATTTTAAATAGAAGGTAGCACATACAAATTAAGTTATTTTATACTTTTTAGTTTTTGAAGTCGGTTTTTTTAAACGAAGTTTTTTTTAGTTCTATAATATTACCTTTTTTCTTAACGCGGGGAATGCTTTTCGCACCATACACTCCGTTGGGGAGACGAAGGGCGGAAAACCGGTCTACCCACTAAGCCCCGCGGCGGCCTACCTCGGCAGTCGGGAGAAGCTCCAGGAACGCAGGATATACCTACAGGTTTGTGGCCCCTCGCGGCGACGATTTGAAGAAAGTGGCTGGCAGCGGAGGTGGACTGCCCAAGACCGGGATAGTTGGAGCTCCTTGTTTGAGATCTTCGTTCAGCAGTGACGGGTTGATATAATTCACTTGCAGAATCTAGAGATCTCAGTATTGCATCATTTAATAGGATTCTAATCAGTATTCTGCAACCGAGTTCACACTTGAATGTTATAGCTTCATTAATCGACTTAGTAGGCGGTATTCTCTAGTATTCAATGTGTAAAATAGTGTGTCAAGGTCGTCATTTCTACAAAACCACTTAATCTTGCGTTTTAGAGAAAAATATGCCATGATCAATCTTTGCGTAAATTTCTTTTTATTTTATTTAATAGAAACTGCACGTTTGACCTAGTGGTTTAACGGTCACCACGCCGTTTCCTACTTCGCCAAGTGTCGTGGGTTCAAATCCCACGTAGGACAACACTTTGTGTGATCCAAAAATTGTTGTTTTGAGTCTGGGTGTTCTTTGTGTCTGTTTCATGTATGTTTATAAAGTCCCCCGCGACACAGGATTTATTCCTAGTGCGGCAGTTGTCTTTAAAAAAAACTTCTATTAAAATTGCGCGTGATTCAAAATCCAGTCTGTTTTATTACATTTTTCATTCGAGACTATTGACGTAGTGTGACGTAAAATAATGTCACAAATCACAAATATAGACTAATTTTGATATGCCAAAAACAGAAAATAAAAAGTAAATCAAGTTTACTCAAAAAAAAGTTAACTTCTTCAAGAATGTAAGATTATATATATGCACTAGCTGATCCGGCAAACTTTGTTTTGCCATAAAAAAAAATTGGGTATAAAAAATAGATGTTGGTCGATTCTCAGACCTACCCGATATGCACACCAAATTTCATAAAAATCGGTTAAGTCGTTTCAGAGGAGTATGGTAACTAACATTGTGACACGAGAATTTTATATATAATATTAATTTACATTTATTTTGATACCAACAAAAAACTTACAATAACTTTTTCCTGGTGAAGAAACACCAGCCCCAGTTGCATTCGACAAACGTAAATGTTGAAAGGAAACTAAGAAATGTATGGCAGTGTCGTCTCTCAACGCTAAGTCACGTAGTCAAAACAAAATATCAGCCAATAGTACAAAGGGAAAAGATGCGTTAGCGATTGTATAGAATTTCCCCTTGTGTTTCAAACCTTAAAAAAATATGTAAAAAAGGGTTTTAATTTAAACGGTTTTATCGAAAATAAAAGGTAAAAAACAATAATTTTATTTTTTGTCTGATAAAAAATAAAATCGTTGGGCGTAGCGTAAACTGAGTTGACTTAATGGAAACACGGACCCAACGATTTTATTTTTTGTCAGACAAAAAAATGTTTGTGTTCGGTAGTTTAATTACTAACAACTGACCCTGTTGTTCTATGTTCTCTATTGTTATAGTTGTCAATTCAATACCTCGGCATGCGCCAGTTATACCGAAGATAAGAACCACCTAAAACAAGCGAAATATAAAAATAAGTATGTTTTATAGGATTGTAAGAGTATAAAAAATTAATTATGAAGTATTACCACAGAATAACTAATAGTAGTTACGTACAGAAGCTCCACTGTAGAACAAAAGTCAAGTTTAGGCATAACATTTTTTCAACTCTGCCACCTCGCAAGCGAAATTAAATCTTGTCGTATGACCCGAGTGTTCAATTTCATTAAACACCGCTCGATTTACAGCAAGAGCCCAGGGGGCCCACTTGCTGTCGATTAGGTAAATATTAGATACCTGCGGGCGATCATAGGGGCCTATCTGCGCGACAGGACGCTAAAGTTTATCGATCGGAACGGGATGGAAAGCCGAAGGGAGGTATGTTGCGGGGTTCCCCAGGGCTCTGTGTTGAGTCCATTATTGTGGAACCTCGCATACGATGCGGTCCTTCGTACCAGTCTGCCCTCCGGCCTAAGTGTCGTCTGCTATGCGGACGACACACTAATACTGGCTAAAGGGTCATGTTTCGAAGAGGTGCTTCGGCTTGCCGAGCAGGGGGTGGCTTGTGTTGTCGAAAAGATCTGTGAGCTGGGTCTGAAGGTGGTGCCTCAAAAAACTGAAGCTATATGGTTCCATGGGCTACGAAAGTGCCAGGAACCACCCAGCTCATGCCTCCGGGTAGGTGACGCTGAAGTAAAGGTAGGCCAGTACATGAAGTACCTAGGCCTCATCCTGGACAGTCGGTGGAGCTTCGAAGAGCATTTCGGGCGATTAGTCCCCCGAGTACGAGGGGTAGCAGGGGCGTCACATAGCCTGCTGCCCAATCTCGGGGGACCACGGGAAGAAGTTCGGTGCCTCTATATGGGCGTCGTACGATCCATGGTCCTCTTTGGGGCGCCCGTCTGGTCGAAAGACTTGGCAGGTTCCTCCCGCTGCAAGGCTCAACTCAGGAGTCTGCAGCGGCTGATAGCCATACGGATCGTAAGGGGCTACCGCACGATTTCGTTCGAGGCAGCGACGGTCTTGGCGCGGTATCCCCCCTTCGACATTCTGGCCGACATGGACACGATGGTCTACGACCAAATTCGTTCTGTCGGTCGGAGTGACGAGGGGACAGCGCCGGACCATGAGCCCCGAATGCTACGGCGGAACGCACATACGCAAGCTCTGCACGCGTGGCGGGCACGGCTCGAAATCTAGGGCTGTGCCAGCCAACGCGCTGTCGGAGCCGTTCTGCCGAGCTTCGAAGCTTGGATAGAGAGAACCGACTGTATCACCTACCGATTCACTCAGATGCTCACCGGACGCGGTTGCTTCGTAGAGTATCTGAACAGAATCGGACGTGAGGCTACGGCACAATGCCACCACTGCGGGTCCGACCAGGACTCCGCCCAGCACACGCTGGAGGACTGCCCTGCGTGGGAGTCCGAGCGTCGAGTCCTGGTCGGACAGATCGGACAAAACCTATCACCGCCAGTATTGATCGCGGCAATGCTGGCGAGTAGTGAGGGATGGGAGGCCGCGGTCTCCTTCTGCGAAGACGTTATGCTTCGGAAGGAGTCCGCAGAGCGGGATCGGGAAAGGGCCGATCCCGCTCGTAGGAGGCGACGAAGGGGACGCGGTAGAGGCCGCTAGCTCCCCAATCGTCGCTTAAGGGTCGTTATGGCCACATCTAGGGGAGATGTGGCCGCTGCAAACGGCCCGAGACCGGTGACACCCCGGTGCGGCCGGGGGGTGTCGTCTAAGGCGGGTCGGTGTTCCGACTCTTGCTGTGTAGAACAGTGAGGGGCGCGACAGCGACGAGCCCCGGGGGTGACGCTGGTTACCCCGGGATGTACCTCAAACGTGAGGTGCGGCAGGGGGGCTCCAGAAGCCGCTGATGCGTTCCTGGAGCTCCTCCAGACTGCCGAGGTAGGCCGCCGCGGGGTTTAGTGAGTAGACCGATTCGTCGGGAGTCCCACACACGCCCTTCGTGTGTCCCTCATCCGGAGGGTATGGTCCGAAAAGCATTACCCGCGTAAAAAAAAAAAAAGTTAATATTAGATAAATAATAAAGATAACACCTTTAGTAACAAAGTAAATAAAAACTACTGTTTGATTTTTTATTTACTTTATATATTTTTATTTTTATTATTTATTACACAGAGAAAAACAAACTGAATTACAATCTTTGTCCGCCAAAATCTGCGTGATGGTTTGACTCGGAGATCGAATCTCCGTACACTTATGAACTTATAAAATAGTATTACTAAAGAAATTTAAAAATTTGGAAAACAAAACTTACAACTATGAAATTAAAAAAAAAATTTTAAACTTTTAAAGGTAGGTACAACAATTTATTATATTGGATCTAATGAGTATTTTTTTAGTTTCTTTCTAAAAGTATTTTAATTTGGTTCCTCCCTGATGTCCTTCAGCAGACGACATTAGATTGTAAGGATTTTTTAGAGTTTTGTCACCATAATAATTATGCGTTCTTCGCACAATTACCTAATTGCCGTCACTAAGCGAGAAATTTTTGTAATGTATTAATATATGTCTGTCTTAAAATAGTTTTTAAACAACTAATTAAATAATTTTATTGCTAAGTAACTACAAACATAATAATTAGTTCGTTTCGTAGTCATTTTTCGCAGTAAGTACACGTAATATTCAACTTGTTTACGCACGACGCGGCTAGCGTGCGCGCCGAGCGCCGAGTGGCAACCATTGCCTAGTAGTCCTTCCCGGGAGGCGCTCGGCGGAACGTAACTAAACTGAGAAGTGAAACCCCCTGGTATTACCATTATATGTACGTACCTTTACAGCTAAACATATGTCATCTGGTGCTTCATTTATGAAATTTTTCACTTCTTGCGCTGTAAAAACCTTTGACATTTTACTTTCGTGCCCAGCAGATTGTATTTTTAGAAAAGATGATAATTTTGAATAGTTCTTGATATTGATGTCGTGTTTAGTACTCATAGTTGCTTTTAACATTGAATAAATGCACCACAAACTAGGTGGCTGCAGCTTTTTTGATAGCTCACTAAAGTATGTTTAGAATACAGTCTCGGATAAAGACTTTACTCGTTTTTCTGTTCGCCACTTAATGAACTCGTCGTAAGTTTTCAAATATCTCTCTTTAGAAGTTTCAGGCAAAATATTGTTAATTGTTGCTTCAGCTTCCATTTTCATTGAATCGGGAGTGCAGCTTATGTCTTCATCACTTGACGAACTCATGTTTTTCAAACTCAAAAACTTTTTATTCAAATAGGCACTTATTTTACAGGCACTTATGAATAGTCAATATTTAATACTTAAAAACGAGTGATTCTAGTCGCCAGTTCCAAATGCAGCCTACCCTTCATGGAGAAGAATCTGGCAAGAAACTCCATGAATCTGGCAAGAAACTCCATTCCTAATTAGCACGTTAATTATAAAAAAATCCCAAAAACAAACAATATTTAAAGTAAAAGTTTTCTATTCCCGCCTCTTTCATTAAAAAGAATCAAGTAAAGAACTTTATATTTTTTTTTCAAGAACTAAATTGAGCTTCGCCGTTCGATATTTAAAATTGATGACTTTTACTCACACGAAGACAAGGCTGAATAGCAAAGCGACCTCTTTGGTCATTGGGCTGAATGCATGATGTCTATTGCCAGTATGATGGTTAGATGTACGCGAACTTTTTGAAAGAAAGAAGTGTTTTTTTTTTAAATTACTTACCGCCCTAGGGCTTTTCTAGCTACATTATGACCCTAGAGCGCTAATTAGTCACCTACAAGCCCCATTTGGAGGTAATAAGAACCTACTTATCGAACATGAGAGATGTAAATGAAATTTATTACATTTTTAACATTACATTCATATATTACCAGCCCTCGGGCTCGTAGACAAGTTGACATTTTAAAAAACGTAAACGTTATTAATAATACAAAATTTCAACAAAAAAAACCGACTTCAAGAACAGACCAAATTGAAATGGAACCACCGAAATCGGTTCACCCAGTCGAAAGTTCTGAGGCAACAAACAAAAAAAATACATTCGTTTTAAGAACCTCCTTTTTTGAAGTCGGTTAAAAACAAAACTAAGAAATCTATGGGAATGACGTCATTAACACGCTCAGTCACGTGGTTAAAAATAAAAATATTAGCCAGTGATACAAAAGAATCCAGGCGTTAGCGATTGTAGAAAGAGAATCAACACGAAACACTCGAATCTTTGCTGAGGGACAGGTTCCCCTTAAAAACTCGGTTTGGGACCTACCAGCTGCTATTTAATCTAAGTTTTTTAACGTATTTACACACGTGTGTGTACATACACATATAGTTATGTATATCTTTAAGTAAATTAATCAAGTCATTCTTCCATTTTGGTGAATGTTGCGGAGTTGCGGGCAACTATAGTGAGTATAACGGAAACCGCTGTATTGCTCGAACTATCGTATAAATCGATCATGAAAATATGTACGAAGAAAATTTATCACGCAAGCAGATATGATCTACAGGGAACCACAATGCACAATGAGTCATGATGACTCATGACAATACCTATAGGTATATCCAATAAAGTTTTACATTTTGCATCTTGCAATGCAATCACTATTTACTACCAATCTACATTATAAAGGTAACCTATATCGAGTGTATCAAAAGTATTTATTTATGAAATAAAATCAAATAATTGTGATACTAAGGTTATTCTTTTGTTGAAAAATAATAAACATGACGCATCAAGTGCGCTCTAATTCTTTAAATGAGAGTTTATTAAGTTATAAATGTATGATAATTTCTATTTTCTTACATTAATCAATATGACATTTCTTTTCGAAAGCAGCGTCATGCGTCTAATTGAGATTCATCGTGATCAGATCCCAGGTCGAAAAAAAATCGGTCCCTGCTTCCGCATCCAATGACAGCTCATAAAATTCCTAAGTAACAGAAACTGAAGGTACAAAATAAGTTCATAATAAGGTAAGTTAAGTAATAATCATAATAATAAACAAAAAAAGTGGTCCCAAAAACATTCCTACCAAAATAATTTATACCGCTTGTATAATTAATCGTTTGAAACTAACAAAATTTAATCATTTTCATAATAAATGTATAAAAACCGGATATGAAAAATAGTATTTTGCCTTAATAATATAAATAAAATAGAATAATAACTGCGTGTTACTTCACAATTTGTGTCAATTTGCATGTTTATTTAACTGACTAATTAAACATTTCTTCATTAACTTTATTTTGTTATACGCTAATGTAAGAAACAGAGCATTGATAATAGTTTTTAAAACTACCCTCGTCACCACGCTCATTAAAATTGTTATAACACTGAAACAGTGAATGCATGGAATGAGAGCGGATATTGCGCAATAATATACGTACGTAAAGTATTATAATATTACTACGGTTTGAGTATATAAACAAATGAAATTTAAATACTTTACATAATTTTACATCGAAACTGACGACCAAAAAAAAATGGTCTGCCTATAAATATTCTATCTATCCATCCACACCATATCCGGTGATGGTGATTCCCTCCTGTTCCCCCTTCGGTGGGGTCTGATATGCAAATATCAGCAAGTTGATAAATGGAAAACAAGCCAGAAGCAAGTGTTCCAGTTGATTTGATAATTAATGATTATTAGGAATTAGGTAACCCTAATTACCAAATCAACTATAGAAAACGCTCCTCGAGCACCGTATACAAATGTGAATAAGTCATATAGTAGTGTTGTCCAGATGACATCAGCCGATCAAGAAGAGACATCTGACGAAATTCCTGAAACAGATCGGAATGTAGAAATTTCTACAAAACAATCTATTAATATTCAGTTTTTTTTTACCAAATCGCAGTTGCAATGGATCCACAATGTTGCTTGTTTAAAAATATCAAATTAAATCATTAATAATTTATTGAAATCACAGCTTAACTAATAAACTCACGCTTGTAACCGACCTTTGCGTGTAACTAGAGTACCTATGTGTGCAATGATTTATCATCTGCCTAATTGTATTGTACGTACAATACCGAGCGGACCACAAATAAGTACACCACCTTCGACCTTCGCGTGCCTATCTGCCTTTCATTATTAAAGTAACAAGGAGCTTTGAGCTTTGCACATCCATCATTGTATTACAACAATAATAATGTAACATACAATCTATCTAATTTTATCAAGAAATAAATGTTATTAGTCAATATTTTTGACTTTTCACGCAATGTTTTTAGGTTAATCGCTTTATAGTAGCTATGATTTTATAGTATTTATGGATTAAGTAACTCGATACCAAGTCTTAGTAACATGTAACTATGTGTATATATGTAGTTAAAGATGCAGTCGGTAACTGCGTAAACAAACCAGGGTTTAATGCAACTGAGCCTTATACCACGCCTCAGCGAATATGCTGTCCTTGTTGTGGATGATTTAGTAGGTCAAGAGATATATGTTATTATTTACTAAGGTTATAGGTTCAGGGATGTCAGTTCCCGACTTTGAACGCTTGTCAGTAAAACAATTTCTAATAACGGGATTTTAAATCTTCACCTCTCAGATTTTGAGAGAGATTCTGCAAAAATGTGAAATACAAAATTATTAAATACCTAGTCCTCAGAGTTCTATTAATTATAAAAATCAATGCCACTTCTCGTTGTAATTTTATAAATCAAGAACGGGCTCACCTATCCAAACCAAATGTTTGACGAAATTTTAATTGAGTATACCACCAGATTTTATTGTTTTTGCTTGCAACTATCCCTGTAGACCCTCCTGCGTCCCGTAGGAGTACTGAAACCTGTAAAACAACTGAAAAATTTGATATTTTAACTTAGATTTTTACATTTTGGGAATTTTCTGAGGTTTTTGTCGAATTACTCGATAACCCCTCATTTTAAAGATCAAATTTTCACAGATTTAGATAGCGCTCATCTAGTCCTATCTAACGACACCTTGTTTATATACTTCCGGCACATAGAAGTTTGAATATTTTAATATTTAGACTGAAATGTTGGTAATTATTAAAAATTTTGACATTTTTGCTGTTCAGCAAACCTTCACCCCAAATTTAATATTGTTATGTATTCAGATAGGGCTCGTCTAGTCCTATCTAACAACACTCCATTTATATACTTTCGGCACATAGAAATTAAAAAGTTTCGATATTTAAATTGAAATTTTGCTAATTCTGGAAAATTCTGACGTTTTCGTTGAATAGTTCAGCAACCCTTAACTTTTAAATTATAAAATATACATATTCGGAGAGGACTCGTCTAGTTCTATATACCGACACCTTATTTACTTAGCTCCGACACTTAGAAGTTTGAAAATTTTCATTTTTAAACTGAATTTTTTGTAAATTTTTAGGTTCTTGTCGAATAATTCGATAGCCTTTATTTTGGGAATTACATAGTATATATATTTAGATAGGCCTCCCCAAAACCCGTCTGACGACACCTCATTTGCTTAGATAGGGCAAATAGAAATCCAAAAAATTGCCCACCCACCCTTCCTGTTTTTACTGGGTATATAGGCTTGGCCAGCAGGGATCGTCAACCGGTGGTATCGACCTAGAAACTTTACTCAAAAAAAATTTTTGCAAAAAAAAAAAAAACGTGCTATTTTAACAAACAGAGGCATTATACACCTAAAATAAATAGACCGGCTCAAATTAGAGCAATAATAATTATTATTGATTAAAATTTATTTTTTTAAAATTTAACCGTATTTACCTACAATAAATTTTAAGTTATAATATAAATTGACACACACTCCCCTATACAGGGTCAGGCAGACATACCACACATTCACACACTTGACAACTTTCCCCGTTGCTCGCACTACGCACTACATCACACTCTCACATACAAACATAAATAAAAAACATGTTCCAGACACCACCAACATCAGGCACGGACAGGAAACCGACAGCTCCCGGAGCTGCTACATCGCCTTCGACAGTGCAGGACGCCGCCAGAACCTTCATCAAGAGACCGGAAACCAAGCGCAGGTCACTCGATAATGTGGACCAATACAGACGGCAGCAGCAGAACTACGCTGACCTATTGAGTGACCATTTACTCCAGGCCCGCACTTACGAGAGAAATGCCCCGACTACACCGCGGGCAGCGCAGTGCTGCAATTGCCTGCGCTCTAGGCTGCGGAATACCGGCCATAATGCCTTCAGTGCCGATTGCCCAACCCGCATCAAATGGGATTACCTGGCACGACAAACCACGTCATATCTATGACTCACACACTCAGTACACACACACACACACATTACACAGAAACATATAAATAAATAAATAAATAACTGGACAGAATTACAAATACACTGAGTCATAAATTACACGACCCCACAGACCAAAAATTTTGAAATAAAAGACATCCTGAAAACATCGGAACTAGATAGAACCAAAAAATCAAGTTGAATACATATTGCTGGATAAAATAAGAAGTAAATTAAATTAGAAAGAATAACTGAAATTGGTAGGACAAAAACAAATTTAGGAACTATGTAAAAAATTAAAACATGCACTTTTAAGAAAAGAATCAAATGTGAGAATAACGTAAGAGCAAGGAAAAGAAATTGTAAATAATATAGATAAATAGTCAATTCTTAAACAAACAATACAACACTGCACTGTAATAAAACAGAAGCTAATAATAAGCATGACGAATGAGAGGCACTTGGTGCGAGAGCTAACACGAAAAAACGACACAAATTTAACACACGAAATGACAAGGTCCTGTCGATATCATGGACGGGGAAAGGCAGAGAGGCCAAAAGACCTCATAAAAAAAACAAATGTTTAGGCGTTGTTCGGAATATTTAGTAGATGGTTTATGTGAAGTTTGCACAAAATCGGTCGAGCGGTTCTTCATTTATCGACATACACGCGGGCGGAGCCGCGGGCAACATCTAGTATAATATAAAAAAACTGTTGATGATTTAATTCGTCTCGTCTTTAAGTTGCTTTGCAATCTTACGGCGGAAACATGTATCATACTGACTTCCTCAGAACACTTCCAGAAAAAATGGGTGAAATAATTTTAAAATCACGCTTGACTGAGGCCTCTTCAATAATAATAATAAATAACTACATTAATAATAAATATTAATTCGAATGATTACTTTACATGATACGTAACCTCTTCTCTAACATTTTACTCCCGTCATTGTGCGTGTGTGTATTGATTTTGATTGTACTCATCACAAGTCTTAACACGTTCCGTTGTGGTAAATTATAAATTACAGTCGCTTACAATACATTAAAGTTTTTTTAACAGACTATTACAACGTAACTTCACAGGGTCATTTATTGTTTGGTATGGTTTATTAGGACGACGACCATTATGTAGTACCTATTAGCTGAGCCCCCCAGTGTTACCCGCGGTTGTTGTTGTAAAGGAACAACTTTAACTTCAAAATCTTACCAGCCGTTCCAAAGATTAGCCGAAACAAACAGACGGACAGACAAAAATTTAAACTTGTTTGTTTGATGTAAGTACTAGGAATTGCAATCCGGCGTCATTTTCAGTCCAGCCGGATCCGGACCGAATTTCATAAATCCAGCCGGATCCGACCGGATCCGGTCGGATTGATTTAACAAAGATTTCATGTCATTTCCTTGTGCGTTTCCACATGGACCGTAAATAAGGTGTAGAAGAAACTATAGCTTTAAACGAAGTTAACTTTATTATGATAACTTTTAGAGATGACTGTTAAATACTTATCGTCGTTCATCTTTGAAACAATTAAGTTTATCTTTCAAACTTACCGTGGTAGAGCCACGCTTCGGCATACATGGACCGGCTCGATCGGAGTGATACCACGGCCTCAAAGAAAACCTGTGTGAAACAGTGCTTGCGCTTTGTTTCACCGAGTGAGTGAGGATACCGGAGGCCTATCCTCTAAAGGCCGGCAACGCAGTGTGCCGCCTCTGGTGTTGCAGATGTCCATGGGCAGTGTTAATCGCTTACCATCAGGCGATACGTCTGCTCGTTTGCCTCCTATTACATAATACAAAAAGATTATAGACTAAAATTAATAGTAATTAAAATTTCCAATAAAAATAACGTCTTTATCTTTATTACCTACATAACGTAGCTGGTGATACAGTCTACGTTTTACAGATTAATCAGAGATCAATACTATTATATATATAATATCAACATCATGAAACTAACTAAACATAAGGTAATGATTAACCTTAAGTGAGATCAAAAATTCAAATTCATCATTATGTCATTCTCATTAGTGGCTATTGCGAGAGTCCTAATCAGCTATATATTCATATTTGTCGGTCATGCAGGTAATTGTAATGTTTAAACTCACCGACCTGACATCTAATTAGTAGTAGATTCTTCAAGTGTCAAATAGTATGAAACGTGGAAAGCAGTCGTTTTGATGGCTTTTGAACTCAAGTTTTAACATGGAAAATCCGAAAATATATACTCTTTAGATGTCTAGTTAAATGTCTGTCAGGTTTGTGTTCGAACTCTTTAACTTGTAAACACATATAATAACTATTGGTTTGAAACAACGATCTTAAGAAACAGTTTGTGGTAATTGTGTCATATCCCAATCGACTTAATAGAGCTTGCAAATGTAACCTGCAGGCACGAGACGCACGACTCGCACAGGTAGTGTAAACAGCATACGCTTAAAGTACTTACATTCGAAACAGCGCTATTATTTTGCCAAACTACAAATTTATCGGATCCGGTCACCGGATCCGGTGTAACAGTATCGGATCCGGTAGACGTATATTTAGGCCGGATCCGCCGGATTACCGGATCCGGTTTTCCGGATTGCAATCCCTAGTAAGTACCGTACATACTTTCATATGTAATTAGTGAAGATTGTTGTTTATTTAAAATTACACATAGAAACTTCAATCTTATTTATTTGTTTAGTTTTACAATACGTTATCTAACTATACAGTGAAACCAGCCCTTACAGAAAACGTTGGATAAAGAAAAGGTTGGGTTTAACACTGACCTCAAAAAATTATGCACTTAAAAAGCGGCAACACACTAACGTCTTTTGAATTGAAGGTGTTGATGGGCGGCAAAAGCTACTTACCATAAGGTAACACGTCCGTTTCCCCCATTGGTCAATTTACCATTAAAATACTATTTCGCTTCTGTTAGGAAAGGTATATTTGCGGTATATTTGAACATTTCCTGTAAAATTAAAATCATACAGGTAATACACACATCAAAAGTGTCTAGGGATCAAGCATTTTTATGCGGATTTCTTGAGATTGAGATGTGGCTTTGGCCCAGGCCTGCTCAGTCGCCAGACTTGAACCCGATTGAGCATGCATGGGATATGCTACAGAGAAGAGCTCTGCCGAATATGGAGGGTATCCAGTCGCAAGAAGACCTTTTTTTGTTGTTGCAACGAACATGGGCGGCCATTCCACAGCGTGATTTGGATGAACTCATTTTGAGTATGCCAAACCGATGTTCTTGTGTTAGTGTTCGCGGTAGAAACACGGATTATTAATTGTTTAAGTTACCTAATAAAATTTTAAAGAAAACTGTTATTTCAGTCTTTTTTTCGAACTTTAATGTTAGTGGTTCAAATGTCAAAAATCCTTTTATTAGGAAAATGGCAAATTTCTTTATTAATGCAAAGGTGACTTGGTTTATCGTTACTGTGACAAACGAAAACACTTTATTTGATGAATCCTTAAAGAAAATTTTAATTAATATCAATCAGGAGAAAAGTTATTGCAAAAATATATGTTGATCCCTAGACACATATGTTGATCCCTAGACATTTTTGATGTGTGTATTTCGGACATCTCACACAAAATGCCAACTAGTCCCAAACTACGTAGTACTTAAACTACAGCACCTGTACTATGGGTACTAGATGCGGATTTTTTTTTTGTGAATACATACATTTCAAACTCATCTGTCGCTTACGCTACAATGACGCCACCTAGGCAGTCGAAAATGCATAAAAATATGTTACAGTCTATGATCATGGACACATGAAAGGGATTTTAATGTTAGTTAGAAATGCTAACGATGCATGCTACGATACTTTAATTGGTCATTTCAATGTTTTTCAATTAAATAGAATACAATAAGTGTTGTTAGAGTTATGCAAATTGTAATCAAATAAATAATTGACGGTTGTGATTACACTTTTATCATCAATCATAGTTACAAATTAAATAAGTAATTTTCTTATAGGTTACTAAAGATTATTAACTTGTAATCATAATAATGGAAACTCGTAATGATTATTTTTTTGATTACAACTTTTGACAGTACTTTGAAGCTACCGGATTGTTACTATTTTTGTTACCTAATAAGCAATATTTCTTTGTCGGAATGTTAAAACGTACACGATAATCTCTTTTAAAACCATTTAAGAATTTAATGAAGCGTCTTGACGCGTTGATCTTGGGCCTTTCAAGTTGTGTTCATCGATCGTCTTAAGAACCAATTAAAAAAAAGAATTTATGAAAAAAAATTCGTAGTTGGTCCAACTCATGTAGCTAGAATACCACCCTGTCTGGTCAGCGTGGTATATAAGCTCAAAAACCCTTTTTGAGGAGAGGCCTATGTCCAGCAGTGGACTATCAAAGGCTATTTTTGATTGATTGAAGGAACATCGCTAGTGCGTTTGGGGTCAACATGAGTACGAGAACGTTTTTACAGCATAGGTATATAGGTACGTAGTATACGCAACGTCTCCTTGTGCAATTGTTATGTTTCACAAGAAAAACAATGCGAAACATATTAAAATAGTGTTTACCAAAGTGTGCAACAAAATAACATCTTACTTAACTAAAAATGACATGGCATTACTGATATGCATGCTCATTACCAACCTAAAGCGTATTATACGGTCTACAAACAGCAAGAATTAAAGTAAATAATACTAATCAAACTAAATATGCATTATTTCATAAGTGGGGGATAATTTTCAAAACACTAGGTAATTGCTTGTTTCTGTAGGTAGGTAATATATCATAAAGTAAGTGATAAATTAAGAAATCGTATCTCGGAAACAGTGCGTTACGATTGAAATGATTACGTAAATTAAAACGTAGAGTGTTTTATTTTTTAAAGTACTCTAGGTGAACTAGATGCTTGGCCGTTGCGACAGAATGGGTGTATGTATTAATTTAAAGATTAACTAAGAAATGAGAGACATAGTCGGTGTGGCACAGATTAAATACATGAGTTATGAATGTAAATGCATATGTGTCATAAGAAGAATTTACATAAATGATGGCGATGCGGCTTGCACGGATTTTCAGGTAAAAAATAAAAAAAATACCAGGATGGCGATGGACAATGACAGATGTAGGTATAATTTTGTTAATATTTACAAAACTAGAAAATAATAATGACAAGATATTCAACAAATAATACACTAACCAAAACAACAAAAAAAAAACAGAAATAAATCATGTATGCTACTTGTACCTAGGTTGTTCACGTAGTGATTTATAGATAGATAGATAGATAGAAAACTCTTTATTTGTACACCATAATATTACACAGTTACAAGAGTACATAAAATATGAGTTGTAGTGTACAAAGGGCGGCCTTATTGCCAAAAGCAATCTCTTCCAGGCAACCTTAGGATGGATCAAAATGTGTAGGAGAGACAGTGGTAGTTGACGGTGCAGTGAGTTTTTAATTAATTATATTATTTGCTAATAAATATAACGTAAAACATATATTTATATATACACATACATATATATCACATACTTATACATACTAATAGTTACACATACATATATAGATAACTAAATCACGTATGAATAAATATATAAATCCACATCATACCTTAATTCGTGCCTGTTTTAATTATGATAATGTTCATGAACATGAACATACTCTTTGGGTTGTTCCGAAAATTAATAGCCACAGAACAAATACAATCTCTTCTTTCATGAAACTATTTTGGATTGACGGCTACGACGACGAATTGCAACACAAACCTCCGTTGTAAAAATCACTGTATAGTTTTGTTTAATATGTTTAAAGATTATTTGTCACTCTTCTTTTTTTGCTGTAAATACTTTTTTATTTTTTAACTATTTTTCATTTCACTAACTATTTTTGGAACAGCTCAGGTATACATAAATATAAAAAAAGATTTATTTAGTAATGAGGTCTTAGCTCTGACTCTTATCATAGATACCCATCTAAGATATATAAGCCTAAAATATATAATAAAACTTTCTGACCCAGCGAACTTCGTACTGCCATATTTAAATATCTGTCTCAGCTTCCCGTCGCGGACAAAAAAAAATACTTTACCCGTTATCTTCTAATTTTTCTTGTATACAAACATTGTCCTTCAATAATGAACACATAAAAAAAAAGAATTATTTAATTTGGTGCAGCCGATCGGAAATTATGCGCGTACATACATTTCGGCGATTCATTTTTATATATAAGACTAGCTGACCCTGCGAACTTCGTACCGCCATATTTACATATCTGTCTCAGTTTCCAACAGGCAGTGTATAGTCGCGAACAAAAAAAAAAGACTTTTCCCGTTATCTTTTATTTTTTTTCTTTCTAGCAAAAAAAGAATGTAAGAAATCGGACTACGTGTTATTGAATTACAACTTTTCTTTTTTTTTTTGGATCGGATGCCACCACTGGTAGTTATGTCGGACTCGAACCAACTAAAAACCGCACACCGTCTCGGGAACTAGAAGCCGGGGAACCAGGTACCAGAACAGTATTGAATTACAACTAAGTACATATTTTGACTTTTTTCCCCTCTCCGAGAAACTGTGCTGAATTTTGGGATAAAAAGTATCCTATGTCATACCTCGTAGTATGAACTCAAATCATGCCAAGTTTTATTTGAATCCATTCAGTAGTTTCGGCGTGATGCGCGGCCAAGATACAAACAGACAGACAGACTGACAGACAAAAACGAAAAAAATACAGTTTTGGCTTCAGTATCGATTATAGAGAGCCCTCCAAAAAATATTTTCAAAATATCTTTAATGTACAGAATTGGACCTGTGCATTTTTATTATAAGTATTGATAGTAAACTATACTCCTCCACGTTCCTCTCTGCCGAAAGACGTCCACTTCTGGAAGTAATTATTTTATTGGTAAATTTTCAAAATCTTAATTCTAACTAGATCGATTTATCGGCCCTGAAATCCCCTTCATACTAAATTACCTGAAAATCGTGGGAGCCGTTTCCAAGATTTAAATTATATATATATTAGAGATGAAACGGATAAATGTTTTGCCGGATACCGAATACCGGATATCCGGCCAACCTTGAAGCCGGATAGCCGAATATCCCGCCGCCGAATATCCGGCCGAACATAGTCGAATGGCGACGCGTTCCACGAGTGAATCACTAAGCGATCGGGTGGATTCAGTGTATTGTGTTCTTGAATTGATTGCAAATACGATCTTAAGAAGTTATGAGAAAACCTTTTGTTGTTGTTGTTTGAGTTTGTGGTAGTTTTATTAATGTTTTTGTTTCTATAAACCTAAACTTAGGTACTGAAGAAAAATGTCTTTGATAAATAAAAGATCACCTGTATGGAAATATTTTGATATAAAAGTGACGATTAAAAGTTTGCTACTTGTTCGTTAGGTATGTAATGTTAACATTTCTCGTAGTGGGGAAGGAAATAAGGCAGGTATTTACCAAAGAAAAAGTTTTATTAATTTTATGGATTAAGGGGCAAACGAGCAGACGTATCACCTGATGTTAAGCGATTACCGCCGCCCATATGACACCCGCAACACCAGAGGCGTCACAAGTGCGTTGCCGGCCTTTTAAAAAGGAGTACGCTCTTTTCTTGAAGGTTTGAAGGTCGTATATCCGGGAATACCGCAGGCGACAGTTTCTCCTATCTCCTTTTATACGACTTTAAGTATTGCTTAAATGACGTAGCGACAGAAAACGACACAAGTCAATGTCACGATCAAGGAAAAAACGCAATTGCGTGTAAAATAGATTCTTATCTGAATTCAGTACGCATTGGTCGCGATCGTGATCCTTATATTTGGTGGTCAGCTAATGCTGTACAATATCCAAACTAAACTAAAATAAAAAATTACGAAGTTTACTAGAGTTTACCTTTCAGCGCCCTGTGGCATTGTATATAGCGAATTTTTTTTTCGGGAGCTGGCCTTATATAAGAGGACAAGCAAAACCGTCTGTTACCTTTTAACGCAGAGAAATTGGTATTTATTTATCACAATTTGCCCTTAGTGCAGTTTGAGTATTTTTTTAGGTAAAAATCAGGATTCTTTATGTTAAATAAAGTGCCTTCAATCTTTATGTCGTATTTATTTGAAATCCGGTATCCGGCCGGATACTTGTTTCTTATCCGGTATTCGGCCGGATTTAAAATTTGAGCCGGATAGGCCGGTTACCGGATAGTTACCGAATATCCGTTTCATCTCTAATATATATATATATACCTACAAGCATTTGCGCGCAGCTCCTCCCGTGTGTTTGTTGTTTGTCGCAGCAAAGAGTAGTTTTTGTCCTTCTTAATGAATCAAAGTATCTTCATGCCAAATTTCATAGAAATCGGTTCAGTGGTTTGGCCGTGAAAGCAGGACAGACAGATAGAGTTACTTTCGCATCTATACAAATAAATAAAATTGGGAGTGTCTGATTGCAATATTATTTTTTTTACTAAATGCATATACTAAAATACAATTTTTAACAATCTTGTCTGTCTGTCTGTTTGTTCCGGCTAATCTCTGGAACGGCTGAACCGATTTTGACGGGACTTTCACTGATAGGTAGTTGATGATATAAGGAGTAACTTAGGCTAACTTTGTTTTTTTGGACTAGCTTCGCCCCGCAGCGCTGCCCGCGGTTACTACAACAAACGCGGGTAACACCGCGGGGCTCAGCTAGTTTATAATATAAGTATGGATGGATATATAATTATAGATGAAAATGTTTGCTCGTTTATAGGTATTAGATAAATAAATAATAATAATAAAAAATATGTTTATTTGATTAAAAAATTACAAGATAATGTTTTAATAGTAGGAACATCGTTTACATAACTAATAAAGTGTAGGTACTAGTACTGATTCCCAAACTAGGCCTAAGCCTGAATCTTGGGAAGCAGTGTTCAGTTGCGCTAAGGATGACAAAATAGGTTGTTTACAAATTTGCTGTTACTACCATGCATTTTTTTTTTATATAGGGTTCACATAATTATTTATTTTTCACTAATTAGAGGTAAATTTGAATATGTTTAAGGCTATAAAATACACGTAAAGTGCGCTCTTTGATATTAAAGCGCAAGTATCATACTAAGTCAAGCTTTATTTTAGGGTTAATTAAATTAATACCTCATATTTAAATACACTACATGCAAATATATTTTGCATATGAAAACGTTAAAAATATAATAGGATTAGGAAATGCAGTTAGAATAGTGTTACAGTATAAAATTTCTTGCTTGAAACTAAAGCCGGGTCTCCATCGAAGAAAAGTTGGCAGTTTTTGTGTTGCCAACACGTGTTGGTGACAAAAGTTTCTGTAAAACTGAGTCTTCACCGAACAAAAATTGGCAACTTTTGTGTTGGCAACCTCTTTTTGTGTTGTCAAATTTCGGTGGAGACGCGCCTTATAACAAGCGCCAGTCGACTTGACAGATTTTGAGGCAGGTGGCGATTCATCTTCATTCTGGGAGTGACACGGTGGTTTGAAATTTTTTAAGTCCTATACATTGACATGCAGTCGGCTATTTTCAACCGACTTCAAAAAAGGAGGTGGTTATCAATTAGATTGTTTTTTTTTTGTATGTTTGTTACCTCATAACTTTCGACTGGGTGAACCGATTTTGATAATTCTTTTTTTATTTGAAAGCTGGTGCTTCCCGTGTGGTCCCATTTTTTATTTGGTCCACATTGAAGTCAGTTTTTTTTATTAAATTTGTGATTATTCTTTGAATAACTTGTTTTATAATGTAGACGCTTATTATTCTCGTGTTACGTTGTTGCTCACGACGAACTCCGAAACTATCTAACCGATTTTCACATTTTTGACGTGACATATATATAATTCGATGGAGCCTTACCTTACTTAAGGTAACTTATGTTACCTCGCTCTGAGGCGTTCCATTTAAGGCTTGAAGTGCAAGCGAGAGCGCGGAAAGTATTTTCTTATGACGTTGTCACGTTCAACTATCGTCAGTAAACCGACTTTACAGACAACCGATTTTTTTAACATCATGCTCAGATCAATAGGAGTCGAGCATGATTGAAAAGAGATGCAGACGAAATTGCGTGGGTTAGCAAGTTAAGTTAAGCTAAGTAAGTTAAGTTATCTAGATAGATAACTTTTAAATTTTCACGATATATATATCATGAACATTTAAAAGTTAACATGGACGCCTAAATGAGCAAAGGATTTAAATGACATCATTAACAAGTTAATATGCCTTATGATATGATTCATCATCATGATTTCGTAAGTGATATATGGGCCTTAGGCTATCTTAACCAACAAGACTATTTAGATAATAAAGTAGTTAGTGAATCAATGAATAAAATGAGCAACGATATCCTCTAAGTGAGTTAAAGCCTAAAATATCAATTTACTTAGGTTTTTTTTTTCGAAATTTTGTATTATTTTAGTAGGAATATAAAAATATAGTTACCTAATGTTATTATATACCAACGTAATTTTAATGATTTAGGATATTACATAATTTAAATTTACTATTTCAAAACTAAATTTATTTTATTTATTACGTATCTTTTGTTAGAGACGGTAATGAAGTAGCCTAATTATTTGAAATTCGAATTTGATTCAAAGACACATTCGGAAATAAATTTCCGATGAACACAAATGAAAGACAACTAATATATCTAAAGATTATATTAGTTGTCTTCCAGTGACCGAAATTCATTTATTGACCATAATTCATTTTTTTTTTTTTTTTTTTTTCATTTTTTCCTCTACTCTTATGTTTATAAACTTTAACGGTGCCAAATTTAATACTCCTCCATTCGCATAGTTTTCGTAAAAAGGGCTACAAAGTTTTTGCTTCGCGTATTAATATATGGATCCCTTAAATAGACTGAATACATAGGCGTGTCTACACATTGCACATTTTCATATTTATTTAGTCAAATATTGTGGGTATCGCCTCACTTGGCCTAAGAGTTGCTTAATATGTCTCATAGTATTTCCCTAAAGGCAGCTTTTATTCTCATTTGGTCATATTTAAGTAGGTACAGTTTTAGGAGTTGTCAAATTCTTTGAGCGTTCAACACCATGTACGTTTGATTCCATATCTTTGTAATTAATTAGGTACTACTTAAAAGCCTTACTGTTTTTATTACATACATACATAGAGTCACGTCTATTTCCCAGAGGGGTAAGCAGATACGATTGATATTCACTTACTACGGTCAGGACACACCTCTTTTGCTTCGTTTTGTTGTTTATTGTTGTGTAATAACAAATATGATTTCTTTTTATTACTAACTTTATAAATTTATGAAAAAACGTTTATATCTAAATTATTTTATTACAGAATTAATTTTAACGAGTAATTTAACTTTATTTGTAATACAAAAAACCGTTTCTGGACGGAAAATATTCGTGTCATGCATAATTTAAATGAATAAATTATACAATACTATTATATAAAAATTAAAACTAAAATACTTGAGTGGTTGAAATAATTTTTAAAGTTCAATAGTATAATAAGATTTTATAGACTCCATAAAAAAGCACACACAGTACTTGCCAAAGCAAAGCGTTAGGTTTCATCGTAGTTTCCATTTAAATTGCATAACTAAAAATTAACATAAATTAAAATCGTATCGAATCGCAAAAAACAAACCAAAGTCAAGTATTTTTTTTATTTTTTGGTAACTGACGAAGTAGTTTTTTTTTATAATAAAATAACGGTCAGGGTTGAGTTTGGTTGGTCCAATGAACGAATGCAAGTAGTGGTTAACTTACTATATATTTAAAAATTATATTGATAGATAAATAAATAGCTCTTCATTAAATATTAGGTCTTTACCTATGAAATTGCCGTTCTTCAGTACTGGTCATTTCAAATAAAAAAAAGTTTGTAATGGCCCTGTATTCTAAATTCAAATTAATTTTGTTTTAAAACCATGACATTCTATTTACAAACTCAGTCTTTTGTTTTCTGATTAGCGTTGTATTTTCATTACATTTGAACATTTTTCGTCATAATGGATACTTTAAAAATTCGTGTAATTATGGAATATGAGTTCCGTCGTGGCACCAACGCGACACAAACGGCACGTAACATCAAAAACGTTTACGGAGAGAACTGTACAAACGAACGCACAACCCGTTATTGGTTTTCCCGGTTCCGTTCTGGAAATTTTGACTTGAAAAATGAAGCTCGTGGTCGTCCGGAGACTTTGGTTAACAATAATGAATTAAAGGCGATTGTGGAAGCTGGCGAAACTCAATCTACAGCTGAGCTAGCAGCAGCTTTTAATGTAAGCATTAAAAGAATATTGATCCGTTTGCGACAAATTGGCAAGGTAAAAAAGCTTGATAGATGGGTGCCCCACGACCTTAACGATCGCCAGCGCAACGTGCGCGTCGAGACTTGCCTTGCGCTGCTCAACAGGCAAAGAAATGAAGGAATTTTGAAACGAATTCTTACGTGCGACGAAATATGGATTCTGTTCGACAATCGAAAGCGCTCAGCTAGTTGGTTAGACCCTGGTTCAGCACCAAAGCAATGCCCTAAACCAAAAATGACCCCTAAAAAGGTGATGGTCACTGTTTGGTGGTCTAGTGCGGGTGTGATTCACCACAGCTTTTTACAAAACGGCATGAGCATTAATGCAGATGTGTACTGTGAAGAACTGGAGAGAATGATGCAGAAGCTTGCACATCTGCAACCAGCTTTGGTCAATCGGTCGTCCCCACTGCTCCTTCACGACATCGCGCGAACTCCATACTGCGCAACAGACAGTCTCCAAGCTGCAAGAGCTGGGGTTGGAAGCTCTCCCTCATCTGCCATACTCACCAGACCTTGCATCTACCGACTATTACTTTTTCCAAAATTTAGACAACTTTTTAGTGGGTAAAAAATTCAATTCCCGAGAGGCAGTACAAAATGCCTTTGAAGAGTTTGTTGCCTCCCGTCCAGCTGATTTTTACAAGAAGGGCATAAAAAAAATGCCAATGTGTTGGCAAAGATGCGTCGATTGCATGGGTGATTACTTCAAATAACAGAAATAAAAAAAAAATAATAATAAGTACTTTCACTTATTGCATACAAAACGGCAATTTCATAGGTAAATACCTATTATACAAAAGACAAAAAAAAGTAAAAACTAAAACCCAACTACGACAAAAAACGACGCTGAAGAAGTATAAAAGTAAGTTGTTAAAGTGTTATGGTGTGTTTCTATGTAACGAGTGACTACGGCTTTTCAAACTTGTTTTATACTTCTTTAGCGTCGTTTTTTGTCGTAGTTGGGTTTTAGTTTTTACTTTTTTTTTATTTAAAATGTTTTGGTGCCGTTATTAATATACAATTATATATATATATTTGAAATGTACAAGTAACGCCCTTTCCAATGATACCAAACACGGCATATTTATCTCAAATTTATTTTTTAATACAGTACTTTATGTCGGCTAGAGGGCGCCACATTAGATTCAGTGACACGTCATACAGCCTATAACCAGCGGACGATCAAGACACTTCTAACGATACGTCATTTGTCCAGTTCTAATAAGTCGTTAAGGAGCTATGAGGGAACAAATGAACATACATACATACATAGCCTGTCAAAATCATAACCCTCCTTTGGCTTTGCCGTAGTCGGGTAATAACAGTACAGTTTGTATCCATTGGTATAAGTCCTAAGATCTAAACAACAGTTACACTAAGAAAATAAAAGTAAATACACACTTAAAGAAAAAAATGTATAATTAGCGCCCTTATCGCGATTTGCGATCTCTTCCAGGCTACCGTTGAATGTATAGGAAGATTAAAGATGAGATGGGGACTTATCTACATTTTAAGATTCTGTAATAGTTCGTAATTTGCGTATTACTAAGTGTAACCTTTATTTCCTTTTATATGTTTACTTTTGAACATTATGTAATAAACTGATTAAAAAATTCTTGTCAACGTGTACATCTATGTATAGATCAGGGAACCTACTCAATGTCTACGAATACTTTTATAACTTACGAATAATGACAGCATACGAATGATAACTTCTGTTTATGACAAAAAGTATCAGCTATCAGCCATAATCGGAATAATGAGGCCTCATAGTACCTAATGTTTTAAAAAAAATATACGCTATTGGTAGAGTACATTTTTACAGCTCGCACAGTTTTGTTTTCCTGAGGGTATAAAAGCTAGACTCCTCTACGTTTTTTCTTAAGAAAATTAAAACATTATAAATTAAATTAAAAATCTTTTTAAAAACAAGCTTTTACTGGAATGCCTCGAGACGAATCAAACGAGTCCAAACTCGATGATGTTGCGACGTTTCTTTACAGAGTTCCTATGGCCACCTTCCAGCTCCAGCATCAGATCAGCTCCATGTCGTTATAATATTGTATTGTCACGCTGTATACATATGCTTGCAAAATTTCAGCAAAATCGGTAGAAGATATCGGCTTCAAAATTGAGTTGCAAGATTCTACCCGAACATACAAGCATACTACATTGCAAGTTAATAAAAAGCTTGTAATAAACTTTACTCCGATCTACTAAGAAAATATTAAAATCATTACATTACTAAAAACATTAAATTTCCTTTTTTTTCAGGTAAGTTGCAGCTTTGTTTCAATCATTTCCGGAGCACCTCGACGGTAAAGTAGAATTTATATTTCCCATTTACTTAAAATAAGTTACTAAATTTATACCCTGTCATCTAAGTTATAAATAGAAGGAAAATGAAAAGATCAAATTTATTTTATTTTTACTGTAGATTGATTAACGAAAGTTTTTAAAGTATCGCCATGTCTCTTTCCATATTCATAGAACGATAATACTGCACAAGCATTTACTTACATACCGGCTTATAGGTACTTTAGGTATCTATCCATCTTATGAAAGACGCGAAAAACTAACCAAATCTATTAATATATTGAGAAAGTTTACAGTTTAGTATAACTAAAAGTTTCAAGAAGTAATCTATACTAATATTATAAAGCTGCAGAGTTTGTTTGTTTGTTTGTTTGTTTGTTTGTTTGAACGCGCTAATCTCAGGATCTACTGGTCCGATTTGAAAAATTCTTTCAGTGTTGGATAGTCCGTTTATCGAGGAAGGCTATAGGCTATATTTTATTTTCAAAAAAATTTGAGATCCGTAAGAAAATTGCTATTTTGTAACCCAAGGTGTGAACTCGAAAACCTATTTTTGCGTGCGCTTCAAAAAGTATTGACAATAGAACAAAATCATGTATTACGGGTTTGTAGGTCTCATTAAGATCTACAAAAAAGTCCGCGAGAGCATATATCTAACTATCATGGTTTAGTCACAATAACCGCTTTTGTGCTCAAAAAAATTTTTAAATCGTCTGAAGAAAGAAACTACGTTAAATGTGTATCGTAATATTAATCCTTATCCAAATAAAGCATTCTGTTATCAAGGGTATTTATGTAGAAGTAAAATACTTTTTGTTTCACCCTATTCGGACATTTCGTTTAGAAGTTATCACGAGTATAAGACGCTAAGAGTTGGTACCTATTATTGAGTTATTTGTCAAAGAGTTTTTATCAACATAATACCTAATATTAGTCTTTATCCAAATAAATGTGTTGTTGATTATGAGTATTAGATCTTAGAAGAGTATAATAAATACATCTATACTAATATATAAAGCTGAAGAGTTTTTGTTTGTTTTTCAACGCGCTAATCTCAGGAACTACTGGTCCAATTTGAAAAAGTTATTTCAGTGTTAGATAGCCCGTTTATAGAGGAAGGCTATATATCATCACGCTAAGACCAATAGGAGCGGAGCACCAATGAAGAATGTTTCAAAAACGGGGGAAAATTATCACGCTACGGGCAATAGGAGACGCAAACGACGTTGCGTGGGTCAGCTATACTAATATATAAAGCTGAAGAGTTTGTTTGTTGTTTGTGTCGTGGGGCATCAGATAGGAATGAGTTCCATATCAAAAATACAGATGGCGCTATACTAAATTTTTTGTTCACGAAATAAATAAATCATTACAGATGGCGCTATACTAAATTTTTAGTTTTCACAAAATTGTCTTAACCCCTTTATTTTATTTAAACTGATTTATAAAAATATATAAAAGTTCTATGCGAGGGAAAGAAAATAAAACTATTCAGGTACCAATACATTTTGTATCATGATTTTATATCGATAAAAATCCTAGCTATATTAATAACTCGAAAGTTTGTTAGTATGGATGGATGGATGTTTATTACTTTTTCACGCAAAAACTACTGAACGGATTTGGATAAAACTTTACAGTAATATAGCTTATACATCAGAATAACACATAAGCTACTATTTGCAGCGATAACCGACATACACGCGGGCGAAGCCGCGGGCAACAGCTAGTTTTCAATAAGGAGGTTCATCATCATTTACTTAAGGCAGAGCGCAAACGTGGAAACTTTTGTGTCTTGTGTCAGATACAAGCTACCGATGAATATTTGATTTCTATAGAACCAGTATGAAATCATCCACTCACTGCGCATACGTAAACATTTTTTGTGTCTAGTTGCTTCCACTTAACACATACTCATGACGATCAAAAAGTGTTCGGTGTCGGTAACTGGAAACCTGTTGAAGACAAAAGCAACATTAACAAATTTCCTAACAACATCGTGAGACTGACGGAAAACAAGTGACGAATTGTGGCCAGTAGTAGAAACCGGTGACTGTTTACGGTTGCTGCAACACAGGACACAGCAACTACGGTTACCAGTGACCAGTAGTAGCAAGTAGCAACGGGCGACACGTTTGCGCAACGCCTAAGACCTACGCTCTTGTCGATGCAGCTTTTCCAGCTTTCCCTATCAAGAGCCGTTTCCATGACCTTCTTATACGTCGCAACCGTCACTTTTCTTAATCTGGTCGATATAAGTATGTCTTGGTCTTCCTCTTCCTCTCTTTCCTACTGTTTTTTCCTCTATGATGTTAATGAGGAGGTTAGTTATTATAAAATCAAAGACATAGAAACAAAGCAAGTAACTACTTAATAAGCATCACATACCCCAATCCCTCCCCTATCTTCCCCTCCCCCATCCCCCAAAGGCCGGCAACTCACTTGTGACGCTTCTGGTGTTGCGGGTGTCCATGGGCGGCGGTAATCGCTTACCATCAGGCTATACGCCTGCTCGTTTGCTCGCCTATTCCATAAAAAAAAATTACTGAATGTTTCTCTCACTAGTTGAGACCACTTTCAGAGCAAGTCCCAAGTCTCGAGACATAGCTAGAGCTTAATTAATCTTTACGTAACTGGAGCAGATTGCACAGAGAGATCTGATCTGTATTCCAACTTAATGTACTGAGATTTTAAGTTTCAACCGTAATGCAATACGTATTTGAATATCTTGTTGCTGAGAAAATGTAGCAAAGAATTAACTAGGAATATTTTATTCAATATCAAATACTTTCCCTTTCATGGGATTTAATGCAAGCGTCTTTATTATTTTAACCATCAGAAATCACTTACTATTTTAAATACAGCTCACCTATCAACTTCTACAACAAACTGCATTGTCTTCCCAAATTCTGTTTGAATCATTTATACACAAAGTATATCAATGGTTTGAATAGAACTTTATAATATTTTTGAATTATTTACTTCTTTATGAATGTGCACTTTGTGAAAAATGTGATGTTAACGAATTGCAAATTTACTTCTGGACTAAGAGCCCGTGAACCCCAGACCTTCGTTATTTTATAAAAGCTGAAAGTTTGTCAGCGCATGCTCCTAACACAGGTAAAAACGATGGACCATTATGAAGTTTGGGTTACCGTGGCTTTGGCAGGTAAACGGTAACAAAGGTGTGTAAAATATCGATCTAAATTCGTCAAATAATAAAGCGCGATTTTTTGGTAGTACCTACCTTCAGAATATAATAAAAAATCACGTTATTCATTGCCAGACACTTAACATAGTGGCAACCCCTTGCCAGACACCCATTATGTTCATGAAATTATAATTTTATTTACGTTATAGCATAAAACCTAATTTTTTACCGACTTCCAAAAAGGAGGAGGTTCTATGTTCTACTGTATGTTTTTTTAAATGTATGTTCACCGATTACTCCGTCAATTGTGGACCGATTTTGAAAATTATTTTTCTGTTCGAAAGGGTATGCTCCCGAGGTGGTTTCATTGCCACCAAATCAAGGGGTGAAATAAGGGTTGACATTTAATATATCTTTAAACCACTAAAGTTATTTGCATAAGCAGAAATTTTATTTAAGTTGAACTATTTCATAAAATTTCTGCTGATGCAAATAACTTTAGTGGTTTAAAGATGTATTAAATGTCAACCCTTATTTCACCCCGTAGGGAAAGAATATCCAGAAACGCTACGTAATACATTAATACTGATTTTTATCAGTAGCCCAATAATAAAGTTGCACGTTTCTAACTTGTATTTTTTAAGTTGAACTTTTATAAAATCTTTCAACCCCTATTTCACCCTCTTAGGGGTAGAATATCCAGAAACGCTTAAATACATTTCTACTCATTTCTAATCAGTAGCCCAAAGATAAAGTTTCATGTTCCTAACTTAAAAAATTACGGACTGCCACACAAACTTTCAACCCCTATTTCACTCTTTTAGGGGTAGAATATCCAGAAACGCTTAAATATGTATGTACTCATTTTTAATCAGTAGCCCTAAGATAAAGTTTCATGTTTCTAACTTAAAAATGACGGACTTTCGTATCAACTTTCAACCCCTATTTCACCCTCTTAGGGGTAGAAATTCCAAAATTCCTTCCTTAGTAGGTGTCTACTCAATAAAACGATCCATATAAATAACTGAAATAATAAAAATTTAGGTCTATACGTACGTGTAATATTAAAATCATCCTCTAATCCCTAACCTTCTATCATCAGCTCACCTAAATAACTTGAAAGTATACGACTAAAGGTCTATAGATACGTATGTTTTATTTTGCTAGTCTCTAACTTATTTCATAACAATTTCTGAGTAGCCGGACTAAATTTACATCAAAGAATAAAGCCGCTGTAAATATACCATCCTTGTAGTGCTGTTTATTCTAATTACAGACAGTTACAATTACCACAAAGTGCTCTGTCGAGGCACGCTATTAATGTTAGGTGTAATATACAGTTTCCTTGCACGGATCCCCGCTGTACGATAGCTCGCCAGATAACACCTAGTTACATTACAGACGTGAGTCGACAACACGGATGTTGCAAAATTATTCCAGCATTCCCTACAAACCTAAATATACTTTAAAACTTTACCAGAAGGTTTAAAGTTAGTTTTTCCGCTAAGTGTTGGTGAAGTGATTACCCATTTGCGTGGAAACTACGGATAAACGGTTTGCGTTACAATTTCGTGCATCAATTTTAAATTTTTGTCGCAGTATGTACCTACCTATATTTCTTTTTTTGTGATTAAAATTTAAAGGATTTTATTACAGAGCAGGATAACTTTCTTTAAAATCAATAGCTTTGCTATTATGAAATGAAAGTCTGTGGGTGTATGTGAGATAGAATGTTAGTTACGTGAGCACTGAAACTATTTTACAGAGTCGTATGAAAATTAACACTCCAACAGATTGTGGTCTGTATTAACACACATATCACAAGGAAACTTGCTGGTGAAACTATATTTAATTTAAGTTTATGTTAGTGGTTATGTAATATGTAATAACTCGACTTATTGCATCTATATTTACATCTCATTATATCGATTAACTGCCGTAATACTTTTGTAGGTGAAATCTTTAAGAGTGGAGTAGGTACCTACTAACTTTTACGTATTATTGTGTAGTTTACATGTAAACCAAATTATAATATAAATGTATGTATGTAAACATACACATATATATGCTGTTCCCTTGTCATACACATTTTTCTTACTTTAACTCCTTCGTTTATACCTTTTAAAAACGATCCTCCCAAGGAGGGTTTTAAGTGCGATAGTAGTCAAGGAACCTGCTGAGATCATCTACAACATTACACCTTGAAATAATTTACATAACATCAGAACAGTAATCACGGGTGAAGAAATGAAGTAGGTTGTGTCAGTAACAAGCTATAGCGATCCTCTTCAGCGATTTACCCAATTCTAATGTTAAGATCCACTTTAATAATAAAATAAAATTGATATAACTTGATTGAAAATAATGTAATATAAATATCTATGAACGAAATTTCCTTCTGCGATGAATAGATAACCACGACATACTGTGAAATGCAATTCATCAATCAATTAAAATCTCTGATGATTGACGATACGTCAAATACTGAATAGCACTTCGCAACTGACCATACTATATAAATAGGTTAACGATAGACTTGATTAAATAATGAAATTTCTACAAAGAAGTCTCGATTTGCTAAGAGCTAAGACCTAATAATTATCAGGTACTAATTTTTGCCTGCGACTCCTCCTATGAATCAAAGTATATCCATGCCGAATTTCATTAAAATCAGTGCAGTGGTTTATAGACACAGAAACAGACAGCCAGAGCTACTTTCGAATTTATAATATTAAGTATGGATTTATTAATTTTTAGGTATAACTACATAGATTGCATTGTGTAATTAGAATTGGCGATATTTACAAATTCATCGAGATCTATGGATGAAATTAGTATAAATAATCTAATGGCTGGTATGTCGGTAACATATTTGTAACCTGGTTTCCACCTCAAAAGTTGGGTTCATAAATATTTTGATAGTAACGGTGATGATAGAATCCGATGAACTTTGTGGTTTCACCTGATTTTAAATCTGTTATCAATTGATATTGAACGTGATTTTTTTACTTACAAATGTTAAGCGATACCTACCACTACAGACGGGGAAATGTTTTTAAATTTACGTGTTCGAATGTGTAGCTTCAACATCCTAGTACGAACTACCTAACTTATCTACATATTTACGTATAGCAAAACTACAGATGCAGATAGATATAGTAAAATAAATCCTATCGCTTATTTTTAGGCAAAGTTCATTTAGATAAATAAGATATCTATCTAGTTAAAACAAGTTTGGTAACTAATAAATAGGTGCTATCCTGGAAAGGACACTGCATAAATACACTATAAACCAATCTTCTCATCTCAGCTAAGATATAAAGTCTTCTAAGAATGTTAAGAGGATCACATCGAAACGTTTTACCTTATCTCAATACTTATTACTTATAATTAACATGTAAATATTACTAGAACGTCCATTATTCACGGATCTTTAAGTTGTTACTTTGTCGTCTTATTGCTCAACATTCTGTATAGGTAAAGTATCGTTTTAAATTATCATTATTTATTTACACAAATTATCCAAAATATCTCAATTATATATTTAAGCATATAAAATTGTTTTTACACAATATACAACCCACTTCAAGAGTTATTTCTACCCGACTGCGAAAGGAGGGTTATGTTTTTCGAGTGTGTATGTATGTATGTATATTTCTTTAGCACGCCCTAGAGCCTAAACGGCTTGTCGTATTTTTATGTGAGTGGTGTAAATAGGTTCGTCTTAGTCGTGAGAGTGGCACTGGGTATATAAAAATAATAAAAAAAAAAAAAGGATTTTTGGCGCCAAAAAGTAATATAAAAAATGTTTTCAAAATACATCGAGTATCAAAATAAAGATTTTTTTACGTTGATTACGAATATATATAAAACTTATATGTTTTTATTGTTAAATATTGACGCAGTCGGGTTTTTTATTTTCAATAATTTGTTCTTGTTATCTATTTACGACTACGGCAAAGCCTAAAAGGAGGAACAAAATGTTCAACCGCAGCATCTAAACCACTGAGAACCGACTTTAATGAATGAGGGGTCAATAGATTCGTAATAGTGTTCCCCGGGTGATACAGGCTGCATACATTTTATCAAAAGGTTCTAGGTAGTCGGGTCGTAGTTTATAACTTTTTCTTGTTTGGATCATTTTTTTTCTTTCAATTTCTTCTTTTCATGTACAGTAACGAAGTGTGACTTTTTTATTCCGTTTTATCAAAAAACTATTGTATTATTTAGACGTTGTCTCTTCATATTGAAGGGTGGTAAAACTATGCCTTATACCTAACTGTACTTTATGGCTTAGTTCTGTAATTGATATCAGTGTGTATATTTATAGCCTGTATACCCAGCGTGTATAGCTCACAATAGTCATACCAACTTTCTATACAAGGAAGAGATTACATTGTGTAATAGGCCCTAACTAGAGCAAACACAGTTTAGTACACAATAAATTGAAGACATTCTCTATAGCCATCTGGCCAATTGCTACTTAGCCGAGCGTTCTAACATATTTGAAATTACTTCACGCACTTCATATTCTCGAAAATCTTTACAAATTCAAAATAAAAATTAATGGGTATTCAGGCATGAACCGTTGGAATCACATTTAAATGTTCTGTGGTAGGAGCACAAACCGAAGAATGTTGTTACTGTCTAAAAATTAAATGAAAAAAAAGCAATAAAATCCTATCGCGTAATATTCTGATCGAAAAAAGTGCATGAAAATAAATCATCCCATCTGTTAAGTCTCTTAGATCAGAATATGTTATTAAATAAGTAAAGTACAGGTAAACAAATCATTTCAATAATGTGACTATTGCAAAATACCACTGAGAGACCAGTAAATCACCGTGGCTCCTCCTTTTAGGCTTTGCCGTAGTCGTAAAGGCTTAATAAGGGGTTTAATATTTCTTTGTGTGATAACGATCGTACAGCTGATAATGTTGATAATAGTTGGAAATGAAATGAAACAGTTGCTCAATTTTCTTCAAGCAAAATTTAAACCAATAATTCAGATCTTACTTTGATAGTTCAATAATAACTTATCTACATTCATACATTACATTGTTTGTAAAGATAACCACGATTTGATATTTAAAGTAGTATCGATCAATTTATTGATCCCTAGCAAAGATCGTTTCGATTTGATCCGAGCCACAAATCGATTGGATAGCGTTCCTATGCTAGTAATATCATAGTTACGAAAATCTGATCGGGTTGGCACATCCCTAGCTGACAGTTACTGGATGTAGGTTTCTCTGTAAACATTAGCTCAAATAACCCGGTCAAGTACAAGATGTCACACATGACCAGTTCAGCCCGACCCAGTGAAATCAACATCGCCGTATGATATGAATGTTGTGCAATGAGTTGTATAACACACTATAATAATATACCTACATATGTATGTATCATCTTAGATGTTTATCCAAAACTGCTGTAGATGGAGCCACTGACACAGATATGTGACATTAGATCATTCGATATGCTTTTTTGACGCTAACGTGCTTTTAAAACGTGTTTTCTGCGCAGGAATTTATTATTGAACCTTGCGTATGAACTAGAATTTTATTTGTTTAAAGACAACTCCCGCATTAAGAATATACATTGTGTCGCGGGGGACATAACAAACATACATATAAGAGACACAAAGAATACCCAGACTCAGGACAACAATTTGTGGATCACACAGTGTTGTCCCGTGTGGGATTCGAAGCCACGACACTTGGCGCAGTAGAAAGCGGCGTGGCGACCGCTTAAACCACTACGCCAACAATGAGGTCAAAGAATCCTTAACTATTAAAAGTTACTTAAGTCTTTTATATTATTACTAGTTGATCCGGCAAACGTTGTTTTGCCATAAAAAAAATATTGGGGTATAAAAAATAGATGTTGGTCGATTCTCAGACCTACCCGATATACACACCAAATTTCCTAAAAATCGGTCCAGCCGTTTCAGAGGAGTATGGTAACTAACATTGTGACACGAGAATTTTATATGTAAGAAGATTTACGACTAACCTGTTCATGTGGTGATAAGTAATTTAACTCTAAAGCTGTGTATTCGATTCCTAGCCAGGACAAATATGTAATTGTATGTTCAACATGGTCATAATATTCTGTCTGTGTGTTATTTATCTGATTATGTATGTAAGTATACAGGTGGTATATTTATCAGCAGGTTAGTTCCAAAATAGACCCATCCTGTTACATATGTTTACAACCTATTTCTTATTTTTAACACTTGTAGTTACACACTAAATATAAATATTTTCTGACAACTAACACTCAACGCCATCTAGTACCAAACTAAGTAGAGCTTGTATAATGCAATTAAATATTTGCAAGATCAGACAAACATTATATCTGACCCGGGAATCCAACCCGAGACCTCATTAACAGCTGCAGTCGCGTACGCTGCCATTGTAGACTACTGGCCCGTGTTGAAAATTGATGGGTTATGTGAACCACCAGGAGAGCTTTTTTGAAAGATACAGGGACATAAAACAATAACATTCAGCACTATGCCGTCAATTGTAAGCTATCCAACTGTGTACTGGTAAAGGAGACGGGGTAACAACCCTCGATTTTTCTCCCTTGTCACATGATTTTTGTACGGCGTTGCGGAATAATGGATTAGAAGAGGCATTGAAATTGTGTGGAATCGATGCCGTACAAAATAAAATGACCAAATTGATCGAGAGAATCGCGGGAAATAAAAAAAACCAACTTTGTGGCGCACTATTTTTGTACGGAAGGGGTTTCTAAGGCGATAAATCGATCTAGCAAGGATTCCTTTTTAGAAAATGTACCAAAAAAACCGAGCGAAGCTGGGTCATTCAAGTACTATATCTATTTTAGACAAAGTACATATTTGACGGACTTGTTGATCTAGCGGTTAGTGATCTTTACTACGAAACCAGTGGTCATGGGTTCGATTTTCACCGAGGACAAATAATTGCGTAATGAGCACGAATATCTTTTCAGTGTAGGTGTAATTAAACTATAATATGTATTTAGTATTCATATAAGTATGTATGTTTATCAGCAGTCTAGTAACCAAAGTACAGACTATGTCTCATAGGGCCAAACTACCACGTATGCCCCACATATACGAGTTTGACGAGTGTATGCCATATTTATGTGAGGTTATTATTTGTCTTCAGGCAAATTGCCAATAGTCGGCAATCGTAAAAGGACGATAAATTTTACTTTCTGCGCGGTTCTGTCTTCAAATCCTGATCAGTCAACATCAACGGGTCAAAGTTGACACTACTTATAATAATTTTAAACTATCTCAACAAACGACCATGTTATATCATTAATTACTAAACTAGTTGGCAATACTCATTAATATTTATAGTCAAGTAAAAAATATTCAATTACATAAACGGACTTGACTTGCTGCTTCATATGCTTATATTTTAAACGAACACTTAAAAGTGTAAAGAGACTATGAGATAAATTATGTAGTCTAACAACCAGTAGTCTATGTATAGTCCCATTAGTCCCATTGATTCCGTGATCTCCAGTCTAACTTACCGCACACTGAATGATTTAACTACATAACTAACCTATCTAACCTACATGAGTACTTTATTTTGATGCTATTGAAGATTATTTTTGTATTTCTGGGCGTGCCAGAGTGATGGAGATGGTCTTCTGGAGAGCTTGATCATGAGCAGTAGCTTAGAGTATCACCATTCTAATTGCGAATGTAGACAATACAACAATACACCTTGGTGATCCACACTATGGCGGCCTATTGAGATGTATCTGCGTCAGATCCATATTTCTGCACAAATAAACAGTCTGGACCGAAGTGTTATCATGGTACGACAGTAATCCGCCTTTAAGCAATTCCGTTCAATATTCTTGAGATTATATTAACGTTAAATCCTACCCCACCTGATCTGGGTAATAAGAAGGTGGGACTTTAGAGTCTCCCTTTTATCACTCCTAACGCACTCATAACTCTGTATCTAGTGCCCATAGCTAGTGTTACTTACTTGCTATTTGTACATATCATAAGAAGTAAAGATTTTCTTTAAATCTTTAGTGCTGTTGCCCGCGGCTCCGCCCGCGTGTATGTCGGTTATCGGGGCAAATATTATCCTATGTGATATTCTGATGTATAAGCTATATTACTGTAAAGTTTCATCCAAATCCGCTCAGTAGTGTTTGCGAGAAGAAGTAACAAACATACACACAAACTTTCGCCTTTATATATTAGTGTGATATGATGTGATTAGTATGATGATGATGGATCAAAATTTCAAGATAAGAAATAAAAAACAACAGTTTAATAACAAGATGCCTTAATCGCACTTAATTATACTAAACATTACGATGAAGTTTGCATAACACAGCGTCTGTTATTTAAAACACAAAAAATGTTAAAATTACATTAGCATAATTTCATAGTATACATGCTCCACTTTCCTCATACAATAGGTGAACTTAAAAACCGTATCGGAGTGCCCAGCGTTGCACAAGGGGGATTATTGCACTGAAAAGAATATTTTTTATCTCGTTTTAACAAGACCGTGAATGCCCAGTACACTATTGTCATCGGATACTGCACAACTCGTGTCCATTGTTATTGTCTAAATGATATTTCGAAACGGAAATTCGCCCTGAGCTATATATAACCAATTTTGTAGGCTATGGAACTTGTTTCTGTTAGCCAGTTTCTATTTAATTCAAAAATTCTTTAGGCCAACTGAAGGTGATTTATTTGTACTAATTGCGTTAACAATAATCGTAAAAAACTATAATCGACAGTGAATGTAATTATTAAAATGTTAATGACCTAGTAACAGTTTTAAACGTGCATATGGAGGGCGTTTTTCGGTTAAAATTAAAATGTATCAAAGTCGCCAAGGACGGTAAAAGTTGTTGTTAACCAGTAATTTGGCCTAGATTTTAATTTAAATTGGACAGAAGGGTAGTAAAAGGATTGCAGAACCAATCGATTTAAGCAAGTCTTGTATATATGTGCACCAAGTAACAGTTAAGCTTGAAACTGCTGAGTCGAATTCTTGCTGGTTTTTTTACTTGAATTAAAAATCTTTGCAATAGGTGCGACATTTAGTTACGACAGTAATGTGGGTCTTATGAATATATTTATTTATTTATTTAATAATCTTAGGGAAACTTACAGCAATACACTTAAAATTGGTTATTAAAATAGCAACAATACGCCGTTTACAAGTCCACAGATATAAACTAAATATTTAGAAAAGAAAACCCTTTACCAAAAATTAGAAAAAAAAAAATTTTTAGAATAATTGAACTTGCGTCCGTTTTTTTAAATATCACCTGCATTTAAATTTAATAAGGTTTCAGTTACAACCATAATATTTATAACTAACTAATAACTGGACAAAAGTTTTTTATTTTTCATACATCTTTCTATTTATGTAGATGGCCATAATTATAAGCCGTAATGAAAAGTAAATTATGGTCTGTTATGTGATATTACAGGTAAATAAATGATGAATAATTATACCTATATACATTTTGCACATCGTTAAACCAAGCAGAGCTTGTATTCTGGGCTCTAAAACATGCATAAAGATACATAGATGTTTATCTATACTGATATATTAGGTCTTTACCTATGAAATTGACGTTCTTCAGTACCGGTCATTTCAAATAAAAAAAAGTTTGTAATGGCTCTGTATTCTAAATTCAAATTAATTTTGTTTTAAAACCATGACATTCTATTTACAAACTCAGTCTTTTGTTTTTTGATTAGCGTTGTATTTTCATTACATTTGAACATTTTTCGTCATAATGGATACTTTAAAAATTCGTGTAATTATGGAATATGAGTTCCGTCGTGGCACCAACGCAACACAAACGGCACGTAACATCAAAAACCTTCACGGAGAGAACTGTAAAAACGAACGCACAACCCGTTATTAGTTTTCCCGGTTCCGTTCTGGAAATTTTGACTTGAAAAATGAAGCTCGTGATCGTCCGGAGACTTTGGTTAACAATAATGAATTAAAGGCGATTGTGGAAGCTGACGAAACTCAATCTACAGCTGAGCTAGCAGCAGCTTTTAATGTAAGCATCAAAACAATATTGATCCATTTGCGACAAATTGGCAAGGTAAAACAGCTTGATAGATGGGTGCCCCACGACCTTAACGATCGTCAGCGCAACGTACGCGTCGAGACCTGCCTTGCGCTGCTCAACAGGCAAAGAAATGAAGGATTTTTGCAACGAATTGTTACGTGCGACGAAAAATGGATTCTGTTCGACAATCGAAAGCGCTCAGCAAGTTGGTTAGACCCTGGTTCAGCACCAAAGCAATGCCCTAAACCAAAAATGACCCCTAAAAAGTTGATGGTCACTGTTTGGTGGTCTAGTGCGGGTGTGATTCACCACAGCTTTTTACAAAACGGCATGAGCATTAATGCAGATGTGTACTGTGAAGAACTGGAGAGAATGATGGAGAAGCTTGCACATCTGCAACCAGCTTTGGTCAATCGGTCGTCCCCACTGCTCCTTCACGACAACGCGCGACCCCATACTGCGCAACAGACAGTCTCCAAGCTGCAAGAGCTGGGGTTGGAAGCTCTCCCTCATCCGCCATACTCACCAGACCTTGCACTTACCGACTATTACTTTTTTCAAAATTTAGACAACTTTTTAGTGGGTAAAAAATTCAATTCTTGAGAGGCAGTACAAAATGCCTTTGAAGAGTTTGTTGCCTCCCGTCCAGCTGATTTTTACAAGAAGGGCATCAATAAACTGCCAATGCGTTGGCAAAGATGCGTCGATTGCATGGGTGATTACTTCGAATAACAGAAATAAAAAAGTTTGAAAAAATAAATACTTTCACTTATTGCATACAAAACGGCAATTTCATAGGTAAAGACCTATTATAAAGCTGAAGAGTTTGTTTGTTTCTTTGAACTCGCTAATCTCAGGAACCACTGGTCCGATTTGAAAAATTCTTTCAGTGTTGGATAGTACATTCATCGGGGAAGGCTATATGCTATATCATCACGCTACGACCAATAAGAGCGGAACACCAATGAAAAATGTTTCAAAAACGGGGGGAAATTATCACGCTACGGGCAATAGGAGACGCAAACGAGGTTGCGTGGGTCCACTAGTTATACATATATAATAGGTCTTTACCTATAAAATTGCCGTTTTGTATGCAATAAGTGAAAGTACTTATTTTTTCAAACTTTTTTATTTCTGTTATTCGAAGTAATCACCCATGCAATCGACGCATCTTTGCCAACGCATTGGCAGTTTATTGATGCCCTTCTTGTAAAAATCAGCTGGACGGGTGGCAACAAACTCTAAAGCTAAAGCTGCTTCACGACAACGCGCGACCCCATACTGCGCAACAGACAGTCTCCAAGCTGCAAGAGCTGGGGTTGGAAGCTCTCCCTCATCCGCCATACTCACCAGACCTAGCACCTACCGACTATTACTTTTTCCAAAATTTTGACAACTTTTTAGTGGGTAAAAATTCAATTCCCGAGAGGCAGTACAAAATGCCTTTGAAGAGTTTGTTGCCTCCCGTCCAGCTGATTTTTACAAGAAGGGCATCAACAATCTGCCAATGCGTTGGCAAAGATGCGTCGATTGCATGGGTGATTACTTCGAATAACAGAAATAAAAAAGTTTGAAAAGATAAGTACTTTCAATTATTGCATACAAAACGGCAATTTCGTAGGTAAAGACATATTAATAATCTAAGGTAAAGACCTATTACAAACATCACCAACGCCATTATAATGCATTCAAATATTATCACTGAGGGAAAATTTAACCACAACTTCTGGTGAGCCATATAAGTTGTTATTTATAATACTACATATTATATACAGTGTATAAGTGGTATAATTGTACTAGCACACGCGTTACTTAGTACATGAATAGTCTGTGTTTTAACTTTTTCCTCCCGCAAAAGACGACTTTGCCGACCATCTTTATCATTTTTGATCAAAAGGTTGAAGAAAACAAATTAATAGGATCATTTGGTATATCCATTGGCTATTTCTATTTGTAAAGTATTAAATTATATATTCACGCCTGTGTGTGGTAGAATAATTATAAGTAATAATATGCATTCATCACCGGATCAAACAGAGCGCCTTGTGAGCGAGATCACTTTCACTCGAACCGGAAATCATCGACGGATTGTTTAGAAATAAGTACCTACCTACTGTTTATGCAGTAGAATACATTACTTCTGGTACTAACCGAATATGAAAGGACAAAGCATTACCATTTATAGAAAAAGCATTGTTGTGCGTATATTTCTTGTAAATAAAGTCATATAGAACAATCAAGTATTTAAAGTTAAAAGCTTTATGACTTAGTTCCATCTTTTGACGTGACAACGTCTTATAATTCGATGGAGCCGGCTGCACACACGAAAAAATGACTCATGCGGCGTTACCTCGCTCTGAGGCGTTCCATTTGCGTTCCATTTGCGGCGCTTGCGCCGCATCTATCTCTCGCTTGCACTTCAAGCCTTAAATGGAAGCTCATCATTTCATCAATGTTTCGTTATGACGTTGTCACGTTAAACTATCGTCCATAAACAGACTTTACAGACAACCATTTTTTTTTGTTTATACGATTATCTTCGACTGCCACGTCAAGGGTCGCGGTTCCGATAACCGCTGAATGCAAAATACTTAATTAAAAAACACTCACACCTATATCTTGAATAAATTAAATAAATATAAATAAATATTTCCACACATATACACAACGCCATCTAGTCCCAAGCTAAGCAGAGCTTGTGTTATGGGTACTAGACAACTAATACAAATACATCTATACTTTTTTTTTTGTAAATACATACATATTATACATAGAAAACACCCAAACTCCGAAAGAAATATTTGTAGATCATACAAACATTTGGTCCGACCCGGGTATCGAACCCAAGACCTCATGATCAGCAGTCGCACACGCCAACCGCGAGACCAACGAGGCAGTCCGTAAGTAAGCAGAGTTGCTTTAAATGCCCGCTTTTTGCAGACTATAATAAAATTTTAGTACTACTAACGTGGGCAATGATCAGGACAATTGGTAGTTAGAAAGAGTTCGTTAGATAAGAATGCAAGAGATGGCTAGGAAAGAGAAATTGTTTAAACCACCACCACCTACTTATCCACTTATAAGCAAGTGTGAGTGTAAACTAACTTATATTTGAGTTGGTAAGGTTCGTATATCTTTAACTCATACTGGCTTTTGCCGGGAGGTCTGAGCCATGTAAAGTGCGTAGTTATGCTTATGTGTATTTACATAAGAATTTACATGAATATTTATGTGTTAAACATATAAGTATAATAATTAAAAACTGTATCTATTTATAATCGTATCAGTTCTAAGAACCTGTAGTACAAGCCTAGCTGGTTGTAGATAGTGATGTGCAACATGAATACGCAGAAACCTTTAGGTATATGTAACGCCAAATATAAATACCATACAGTAGTAATAGTGTAAGTACTGTAAGTGTAGTAACATTCAGATCACTAGATTTTGAAGATATTATTAAGTTATCTCGCCAGTATAGCGAAATCTAAGACTTGCTAATCCCATATTTACTTTAAACAAATTGCAATATTATTAGCACCTAATTTGGTTGCTTGCCACAAGCAAATATCAAGCCAGCAAGTATTTCTTCATCCTCTTTTGCTATAGTAAAAACTAGATAGGTATACATGTAATTTGACGGACTTATTAATTAATAGATATTTGAAACTACATCTCCCGACGTACTTTCTCTTATATCACACGTCAATCAAGTTGTCGATCTGACACTTTAGATTAAATCTCTGTACCAAAATATTTGAACAAGGCAATTAATAAAGTCAACTACATATATTATATAGTTCACATTTTAAGCAAACATAAAACACTTAAGCCGGGTCTCCTGCGACACTGTTTAAGGTTTTTAAACACCAAATAATACTTATATTATTCATATTTATACTATAAAAGTAAGTAAGTAAGTGTACTATAAGTCATTTTGTCGAGTAGATAAAAGATTTTTGCTTTTCGTGTAATCGTGTTTGATGTTCGTTTAAAAGTCCGTCTCCTGCGACTTTTCGCTAACATGTTTAGTTAACAAGTTTTGTTAATTTGTTTTGTTAATTTTAGCCGCAGGAGATACGCCTTTAGGTATACAAAAACTTGAAAATACAACGAAATAAACTTCGACTACGAATTATATAGATCATCAAACTGTTATTTTATTGTTTGGGGAACTAATGTACCTAACTTTAAAACTATCGGTTTTAATCATAAATAATAAGACTTCATGATATTCAGGACATGCAATATACTATTAGTTTGTATCTTACCTGAATAACAAACACACTTTTACATCCAACTAATATTGTTTTCATTCAGTATTAAGCTCCTGCCGCGTTTAATTGGTATTTTTCCAGGCGCTAAGAACTTTAAATAAAGCAATCTATATATATAAAAGCGAAATACCACTCACTTATTAATCACGAAATCTTAGAAACTATAACACCTACCAACTTGAAATTTAGCAGCTAGGTTCCTTATAGGGTGTATATCTTTAACTCATACATACATACATAGGTGACATCCGCTAGGAACGAATTTTACGAAACTCCATTCCTAAGGGGGTAAAACGGGGGTTGGAAGTTTGTATGAAAGTCCTATGTTTTTGAAGTAAGAGACTTGAAATTTAAAATGTATGCTCTGTAGATGGTGTGGTGGTGTACTAATAATGTATCTTTAGAAATCAACCCTCTTTTGGGGTTAAAACGGGGAATGGTAGTTTAGACGCAAACGAGATTGCGTAGGTCAGCTAGTTAATAATAAATATCAAAAAGAGTTGTAAATATTTATTTCAATTTTCTTCTTTCGGCAACGTAGAAAAATGTTTTAGTAAAAAACAGAACATTAACCATTATTCTTTTCTTTCATGAATGCCTTTACTTGCTCTTGATACATCCGATGTTTTTCCTCTAATGTTCTCAAAGCACTTGAGGGCCGAACTCCTCCAATATTAACTAAGAAACTTATCTGCACAGGAGTAACATCTGGTCCTTCAGTGTTAATACCTTTACTTTCAGACCCGGATTTAATTCTTGTGTTAGCTTTGCCACTATTTCGCCTATATGTATCTGTTTGGTTTTCTGATTTATGTTTTGTTTCGGATTTTTGTTTCTCATTTCCCCTGGAAGCTGATCGTTGTTTACGTCGTTGGTCTTTTTCCAAACTTCTTTCTTTTATCTTCTGTGCATCCGCCGACTTTGACTTTAAATATACGTTTCTAACTGTTGCATTTTTATCGTTATGTGATCTATTAACTAAATAAGAACTAGTAGTTTCTTTTAAAGAATTTTTTGGTTGTTTATCAGAGTTGCGTGTTTTTGGAGATTTACTTCGTTCAGTTTTCTTATCATTTTCAGCTTGAACTGTTTTCTTGTAAATTTTTAGTCGATTTTCCATTCTTACTTTTTCGGAGTACCTTTGAAGGCTCCTAGCTCTCTCCAATCTCGGTTTTATTTTCTCCACATCCGGGCCTAAGCCACCTAATTTTAAATTATGAACTACGGGATCAACTACTGTTCGTCTGGTTGGACGCCGCTGATGTGAAACTTCCGAAACACTCCTAAGGTTTTCAGGACTTTCGTCATCATTGTTAATGGAAGATTCAAGACGTACTGCTTCCAGATATGGCAAATCATCCAAGGAATTATCCATATAAGCCTGAAAATTTCTATTCAACAATTTTTCGTAATAAATGTCGTTATAGGACTCAGTATCATAAAATTCTGTAACTTCATTATTCGCATCATCTTCGAAACTTTCTCTTTCGGTATCCCCATACTGGGGCGATAATGATCGTATTTCTGTTTTATTCGTGTTTTTCTCAACGTCAGGCGGAGAAAACTGTTTTCTAAATATTTCTAAATATGTCGGCCGCTTTGGCTTTACTTTATTTAACAAATAACATTGTTCGGGTTCTTTCTTCACCTTTACTTTTAGTTTTCGTGACTTATCTCCTGCGGTTGTGCTTCTTTTTTGCTCTTTAGATACCTTTATCAGTACATCTTTTTCATAAAAAGGAACAAGTATTGTATCGACGTTTTCATCAGATGGTTTACCTTTTATCTTTGTTTTTTGCTGGAAATTATATTCTAAACTGTCTATTGAAATATTGCTATCAGTGCTATCGTGTTTATCCATAATTCTGTAAAATGATTTCAGTCTTTTTCTGCGGCTCATAAATAGATATGAAGACTTGTCCATTACGTCAAACAAACAAACGTCAATTAATTACCTTTTTATTCATTGTGTGGCCAGATATACATAAATGCGTTTTTATGCACGCTTACCGTACTAATTTTCCTTAAACTGAAAATGCGTTCGTGTAGTTTATTTGTGTTAGAATATTACGTGATAAATCGTGCAACTGTCAAAACTTGGGGCACGTAGAAGAGTTGGCAGGAAGCCAGATTAGAGTAATGCGCAAATTGCTTTACGTCCCAGTCTTCAGAACCGTTTCGTTGTAATGCCATGCACGTACACGTGTCATTCACAGCCTGATAGAACCCTCAATATTATTTCCAGTTGTTGACCTATATGGAAGCTCTTTTTTAGAGCAATCACATACATGGGTTCAAGAAATATCCAGACCAGCATGGATGATAACCGTCAAAGTGCTAAAACCCTGTTCTTGATATTTTGCCAAAAATTTCAGATATTTCAGTGGTCAGGATTTTACATCAAGCTATAACATAGATTTATATTTCCATGTACTTACATAAACTGTAATGGTTTTTAATATAGTTTTTAGTAGCAGTCAGTCAGTAGTGATGCATGCGAAATAACAAGTAAATAAACTTTAAATATCTTTTTTAGATATCTAAAGATACCTACCTACTATTAAAAAGATCTCGTAAATGTAGAAACATAAAGTTGTACTAAAAGTGAAATGATAAATGCCGGCCACTTGTATCTGCTATTCAACTAAAGTGTTTTCTACCTGGCTTGAATTGAAAGTAAATAGACTCTGGATTCAAAGGTATGTAGGCATTATATGGGTGCAAGAACTTGAAAGATAATGTGAATGAAAAGACATGTAGAATTTTGCAAGTTTAGCTAACACGAAAAATATTACTTCTGTTCTAAGGAGACACCTGTGTCCAGTCCCACTTCCAGTACCTAGATGATTAAAAATTGTTGATGAGAATGATGATGAAGGAATATTAATGTGTCCTTAAATGTTTACTATATGAACAATGTTTTCAAAAAATAAATTATCCTATACAAATTAGTTTCCAATGGATCACGTTACTGTCGGAACACATTCACGACTCTGATCCATCTAATTCCCTTCAGACCTCATCAAGTTACTCAGTTAATTTGTATAAAAATGCGACAAAGAATAACAACCGTGGTAGAGCCACGCTTCGGCATGAATGGGCCCGCTCGACCGGAGTGATACCACGGTCTCACAGAAAACCGGTGTGTGAGTGAGGATACCGGAGGCCCATATACCAACCCCTCCCCCTATCTCCCCCGCCCATCCCCCGAAGGCTGGTAACGCACTTGTGACGCCTCTGGTGTTGCGGGTGTCCATGGGCGGCGTTAATCGTTTGCCATCAGGCGATACGTCTGCTCTTTTGCCTGACGATTCCATAAAAAAAAACAATATCTTTGTTGTCTCAACCGCTAATGCATCGTTTAATTACAGCATGAACACAATAGAAAACTTTGTTGGCATTGTGCCAATGTACGCTAGAGATAGCGGATTGGGGGCAAGCTTGTGGCAACCTGGCCCCGGATTTTCACGCTATAATGTTTACTTTATGTAGTTAAGCAGGACCTTTTTAGTTTTTTTTTAAAGACAACTCCCGCACTAGGAATAAATCCTTTGTACGCGGTGGTGACCATTAAACCAATAGGCTAAACGTGCAGTCGAGTTTTGTTGTGTCCACGGCCAGTGCAACCCCGCGGCGGCCTACCTCGGCAGTCGGGAGGAGCTCCAGGAACGCATCAGCGGCTTCTGGGGTCCCCCCTGCCTTACCTCAGGACTGAGGTACATCCCGGGGTAACCAGAGTCACCCCCGGGGCGGGTCGGTGTTCCACACGGCCAGTGCAACCTGGTCGAAAGCGTGTGACCACGGCCAGTGTAATCTGGTCGGAACGTCAGGCAAATCAGAGGTATGTAATACCTTAAATAAGTGTTCGCGTTAATTCCCGTAAAATAATTATTATAGAACCTAGGATTATTTATATTTAGTTAATGCTACTTCTTTTCTTAATTAATTTGAGTTCATAATTTCCAATTGGTAAATTGTCCAAACTAATCGTAAGGCCAATATGACCGATGGATGTGTACTTCCTTGTTATTGCAAGTCTGATATTGAATATTACAACCGTAACAATTTATTTGAATATATGGGTATATGGGTATCTAATTAATAATAATAAACAATAAATCTTTATTGTACCAAAAATGAATTACAAGACACTGTACAGCCCTGACTCCCAAAGTAGCGCTAGATGTGTGTTGGGAGTCACTTCCTATTCACAGGCAAAAAGAACAAACCAATAGTTACAATAGTAGACATTAATAAGACAGTAGTTTTTTTTTTTTTTTTTTTTTTTTTTTCATGTTTGGCCCGCCAAAATGACTCGACTCTGCCTGATGGAAAGCATAAGCAGAATCCAAGAGTATTGGTCGCCATACTCACTGCGAATGCAGACAATGCAGTATGGCGACCCACACCATGGCGGCCTAGTGATGCTGCTGCATCTTTTAGTCTAGTCAACAAGTATGGAACTTGTTGACTAGACTATTTGGGCCTCCGGTCTCGCACTCACCAACGAAACACGACAGCACGAACGTGGTCATTTTACGTTGATTTTCTGTGCGAGGGTAGTACCGCCCCGGTCGAGCCGGCCCATGCGTGCTGAAATCAGCGTGGCTCTACTACCTTTAAAACAGTTAACAGTTAATAAGTGTAAGTTTGTATATTTAGATAATACATATATGTTTGTATGTGAGTGTGAGTATAAGTGTGTGAGGAAGTATGATTTACTGTGTATTTAAGGAGGCATGTTATAATACAAAATTTTAACGAAAAAAAACCGACTTCAAGAACGACCAAATTGAAATGGGCTCACACGGGAAAGCACCAGCTTTCAAATAAAAAAAGAATGATCGAAATTGGTTGGCGTGATATTGAGTTATTCGTCAATTTGTCGCACCATACTTAATGCAAATTGAAGACTTATATGGATTTCTCATGGATGACATGTCAGAACTAGACCAAATTGAAATAAGACCACATGACAAGCACCAGCTTTCAAATAAAAAAAGAATCATCAAAATCGGTTCACTCAGTCAGTAACAAACATAAAAAAAAAATACAGTCGAATTGAGAACCTCCTCTTTTTTTGAAGTCGGTTAAAAATTTGTGTGTAGTTATGGTGTGTGTGACATTATTTAAGTTTTCATTATTTTGCTATTTGTAATAGGCTTTCAACATTATATAATTCCAGTTTATGAAGCCATAATTTAATTTTTTTTTTGTTTCAATTTAAAGTTGCTCAAGTTTTTAGTTTTGTAGATTAAATTTAATTGGTTGTAAAGTCTTGGTGCAAGATGATTATAGTGTTGTTGGGCAAATTTGCTTGCCACTCTTGGAACTGTTGGTACACTTTTCAATCCTTTTACCCGATGGTTTTAAATGTAGAACAGTTATTTTCTGATATCTCCGTATAGTTTGGTAAACAAATAGCTTCCGTACTGTAAGCATATTAGCTATTTTATAGACTCAATGTGTAGGGTGGCGGAATGGTAGACACAGAAGGATTTTAAGGATTCCTTCGGATTAGAAAGGAGGTTTTGGCCATACCACGTTGGCCAGACGGTATGAGGTTCGTTTCAAGTTTTATTTATCTTTGCAGTGATGTTGTTCTGCGTAATTTGCTCCTTTGCTTGCTTTTACGACATCCATGGGCTGAATAGGGCTGACATTCGGTTTTCATTCATCTGCCACCACATGGTCAATTTTATGGTAATAACCAAATCAAATGCATATACTCGTGTGTTTAGTATGAACCGGCAGTCAATATTAACATACATTACGCAGGCACACGCTTGACTTCATATTCACCTGATTAGAAAACGTTAGAATTATCACACACAATATAAAGCAAAAGTCGTTGCTATTTTTCTTTTCTTTTTTTAAAAGACAACTCCCGCATTAGAAATATACATCATGACTTTACAAACATACATGAAACGGACACATAGAACATCCAAACTCAGAACAACAATTTGTGGATCAAACAAAGTGTTGTCCCATGTAGGATTTGAACCCACAACACTTGGCGCAATAGGAAGCGGCGTGGCGGCCACTTAAACCACTAGGCCAAACGTGCAGTCATTTTATTAGCTTCCTATCGGCGGTTAGTGATCCAACCGAAAGAATACAGCAATGAATATTCCGACTCATGTTTTAATTAAAAAGTAATGCTATTTTAACGAGGCGATTTAAAGCTGAAGTATCTTACAGTTACATAAACGAACCCTCTGTGCTGTCAAAGAAATATATTGGTATTATTCCTATGGTAAATGTGTGTATGTGGCATATATATCCTGCGCCCTATTTCCAGATCTCCACGGATAAATAATACCACCACTCGGATAAATAATATATTAAGTAAATAAATAATAAATATTTCGGACATTTAACACACAAGGCTATATAAGCAGAGTTTGTATTATGGGTACTAGACAACTGATACGAATACATTTATACTTTTTTTTTGTAAATATTATATTACATACATACTATACACTAGCTGACCCGGCGAACTTCGTACCGCTATATTTACATATCTGTCTCAGCTTCCCACAGGCAGTGTACAGTCGCGGACAAAAAAAGACTTTTCCCGTTATCTTTGTTTTTTTTTCTTTCTAGCAAAAAAAGAATGAATGAAATCGGACTATGTGTTATTGAATTACAACTAAGTACATATTTTGACTTTCATCCCCTCTCTCCAGGAAACCGTGTGAATTTCGGGATAAAAAGTATCCTATGTCCTACCTCGTAGTATGAACTCAAATCATGCCAAGTTTCATTTGAATCCGTTCAGTAGTTTCGGCGTGATGCGCGGCCAAGATACAGACAGACACACGGACAGACAGACAGACAAAAATGAAAAAAAATACAGTTTTGGCTTCAGTATCGATCATAGAGAGCACTCCAAAAAAAAAAAATCTTTTATGTACAGAATTGGACCTGTTACATTTTTATTATAAGTAAAGATAGATATAGATAGAAAACATCCAAACTCTGAAACAAACATTTGCAGATCATACAGATATATGGTCCGACCCGGGAATCGAACCCAAGACCTCATGGACAGCAGTCGAAGCACCAACGAGGTGTATGTGAAATAAACAACAATAACGAAACAAAATAACAAACAAATCAATCAACAACCTATCCAAATGATTGAATGTGAGCTGCAACTCATTTCAAGCAACGTGACACATTTTCCAATGTCCAGTGTCCATGGACACCCTCAACACCAGAGGCGCCACAAGTGCTTTGTCGGTCTTTGGGGGATGGGGAGGGGGATGGGGGTTGGGGTATGGGCCTCCGGTATCCTCACCCACCCGGTGAAATACAGAGCAGGTGTTGTTTCACACCGGTTTTCTGTGAAGCCGGCACTCCGGTCGAGCCGGCCCATGCATGCCGAAGCGTGGCTCTCCCACGGTAAATTTTTATTTAGATTATGATCACATTAGTGAATACCCATCATAACAGTGTTACCAAGTGTACAGATTGCATCATAATGATTTTCGATTCGTAGGTATATCATCGAAACCCACATTACCATATAGATTGAAATTAGATGAGATACAGAAGCATACGACATTGTATTTGTTGAAAGTAATGTTAACTGCTTCGTGATTTAAGCGATCAGTTGCCAAGGTCAAAACGGTAGCATTAACTGATAGGCCTTTTGATAAGAAACCCCCCATGACAATGCAATAAGGATTAGTTAAATATAATTTACGAAAGTGTAATCTATCTATATCTATATAAAAGAGTAAGGTGACTGACTGACATACCCAGAGATCACCGCACAGCCCAAACCGCTGAAGATAGAATCCTGAACTTTTGCATGTAGGTTCTTTATATAACGTAAGTGAGCACTAAGAAAGGAATTTTGGAAATTCCACCCCTAAGGGGGTAAATCAGGGGATGAAAGTCTGCGTGAGCGAAGCCGCGTGCAAAAGCTAGTCACTGATAATGTGATAATATCTATGGTATTGAAACCGGACAAATAATCTATGACGAGTGAAGAGTCATAGACGCATATGTAAAGGTTAACAAGTTGCTAGTTTAAATAATTCCACCACAAAAGGTATTCAAGGATTTCTTAATAACAATTTTTTACGCTAATGGTAGGGATTTGGCACTTGATACTTTTTTCTGTTTTGATCATTAAATTGATATTCTTTTTATTTTCAAGTGATCCATTAGATGTCTTAAGTTTTTGTTTTGAGTTATTCTTGAATTTAACTAGATATATAAATTTTATGTCATGATGACTCATCAGTGAACTAGGTGGTATTTAAAATATTTGATTATACAGCGTATATTTACGTATATGCACCTACACTTCTTTCAATGTAAAAATTCTTCAAGTTTTTAATAGGGGATTCACTCGCGTTATGTTATTTTCCTGGCCCTGCGGATTAGTATTAATTCTAAATAAAGGGATCTCTTGTTCTATTGTAATCTCTGATAATATATTTCACCCTTATACCATAAAAAGGGGAAAAAGCATAACCTAAGTGTCACGTCATTAATTTTATAATATTATGTAAGTTTAAAAATATAAAATATCACAGTTCGCAGTGTAAGATCACGGAAGCACGTTGTTTCACGATCCGATTCAATTCGTAATACTACACTTCTAATTCTGGCGACACAAAAAGATTAATAATGGAATAAATAATCTTATTTAGATGTCATGGATGTATGATCATTTCGTTCAAAACACCAAGGATATTTTATAGAATAAATTGATTTTTTTCTTAGTAAGTTTTCCGCCTTTTATTGACAGATTCGACATCAGTCGATATTTGAGAGTTTGCAACGATGATAGGTATATGATGCTATTTTTGTTTGTTGCCATTCAGATCAATGGCAATGAAACAAAATCATTTATTAGATACTTATTATATGAATGAACTCTGAAGAAAAGCAAGGGATATAATCAATAATTTGATGCAACTTTCTTGCTAACAGATCCAGAACTAAACAATTACGTATAGATAGGTATAAATTATCTAAAAACATATTTTTACCTGTCTTACCCGTCTGGCTAGCGTCATATTATTTAGATCAAAACCTCTTTTCTAACGTAAGGTGTCCCGCAGTGGTCTTATAAAGACTATTAATGACGATGAAAGAGATCTTCGAGAAAGGACGTGATTCATTTATAAAATAATTTGAATTGCATCAGACATTCTAGATAAATAATATTACTTACATCACATTATATAATTACAAAAACTAAACAGGTTTTATAATTTTCATGTCGCGACGCTCTATGTTTATGGAGTATTAAATGGCTTGTAACATTCGCGCTTGTCCAAAAAGTCATCCACCTTCATTATTTTTAGCTAAAATGTTGTTATGCTAATCGCACCGGATTAACATTATTTTCATATGTCTAAAACTTAAGGTACAACACGTTACCTACGATTATCCGTTCTATGGTAATCTAGGTATACAGATAATAAAAATGGGATAAGTCTAGAGGTTTATCACGCGAGGACGACTCTACGATGATATATTTATCTTAATGTATCTTTTTATAATTATGTCAGTAAAATAGCGAAATAGATTCCAAGGTGTTAATATTTAGAATAATATACAAATTTTAACAAAAAAAGAACCGACTTCAATCTGGAACAAATAAAATGGGACCACACGGGAATCACCAGCTTTCAAATTAAAAAAGAATCATCGAAATTGGTTGGCGCGATATTGAGTTTTTCGTCAATTTGTCGCACACATACTTAATGCAAATTGAAGACTTATTGATTTTCTCATGGATGACATGTCAGAACTAGACCAAATTTAAATGGGATCACATGGGAAGCACCAGCTTTCAAATAAAAAAAGAATCATCAAAATCGGTTCACCCAGTCGAAAGTTATGAGGTAACAAACATAAAAAAAGCAGTCGAATTGAGAACCTCCTTTTTTGAAGTCTGTTAACTGTGTGTAAACTCGTATGAAACATGAAAAGTGAATGTTTCTAATGATCTTACTATTTTTAATTATTCAGACTGGACCTTTTATAGAGCAAGCCAAAAATATAATTTCCTTAAGCTTTTTTTAGACTAATCGTGTAGAGAGTTCCATAAAAGATAAACTAAATTTATTTTAATTTAATAATTGACATTATCAATTTGTAAAATAATTAAAAATACATAACCATTACCTTTGATCAAATTGAGAGCTCAATAAAATTTCTATTACCTATAAATGTGAAAATATACATGCAACTATAATAAAATGTAAATTTACATAAATTCTAGATCAATTCTCATAAAAAAATTAATAAAACATTCATTCATGTCATCAATTTCAGTCAGAAATGTTGCATAAAACAAATAAATAATAAAAATATCTATTTTATAAACGCTTGAACTATGATATGTATTATTGTAGTGTTGTAAGAAATAGGCTCGTTTATCGATATTATTTAACACGCGGATACTAATGAGTCTGGCAACATTTTGTAAATGTCAGAATAACACAGGTTAAATCCATGGACAAAGTTGTTTAAGACCTACAATTTGAAAGTGGAATCTACACTATTGATAGGTATTTTTACTAGTCATTTATTAATTCCTTAAGTAGCACAGTTTGAACTAAAATGGTGTGGTTAAATTTCAAAGAGCCACTACCTCAATAATTTCTAATCTATTTATTTATCTTTGGCTTCATCAATATGTAAACGGTTTCACTGTACTGTAAATACTTTGCTAATTGAACTTTTCAGAAGCGACCCTGGATACTTTTGAAATGGAATTATATTTTGTTGCAATACATGTTCTATTACGTATTTGACTATCGATGTTTTCTATTCAACCTCGTACAGTTTTAGAGAAAAAAATTGGTGAAACTAAATACTTTTTAGTTTCAAAATTTCGTCGAATCAAAAAAAGTTAATTTATAAAGCTTATAGTTTTTAATTTGTAGTGTAGTAAAAAAAAGTTAATTTGTAGACTTCAATATCTTTGTATAAAACTTTTAGTAACTAAAAACTACATTTTGTATTACATATTGTTGTCTTACTCTTTAAAGTAGTAGGTAGTAGAGCCACGCTGATTTCAGCACGAATGGGCCGGCTCGACCGGGGCGGTACTACCCTCGCACAGAAAATCAACGTAAAATGACAGCGATCGTGCTGTCGTGTTTCGTTGGTGAGTGCGAGACCGGAGGCCCAAATAGTCTAGTCAACAAGTTCCATACTTGTTGACTAGACTAAAAGATGCAGCAGCATCACTAGGCCGCCATGGTGTGGGTCGCCATACTGCATTGTCTGCATTCGCGGTGAGTATGGTGACCACCACTCTTGGATTCTGCTTATGCTTTCCATCAGGCAGAGTAGAGTCATTATGGCGGGCCATACATAAAAAAAAAAAAAAAACGTACGTCTAAATGTGTATTTTATAATCACAGTATATGAACAATTTGAAAATAAACATTCTCATTTTAAAAGTCCAAGTAGTTATCATTCGTATGAACCTTATTGAGCAATGAAATCATTTTCAAACCATCTGTTTTCATCATTTACATTAACTACCAGCTGACTTGGGAAACTTCTTTTGGAAGTTTTTCAAAGGGGATCCGATTCGGGACATTTTTCATTGATGCTCAGTCCCTATTGATATATTATATATTTTTAAAGGCGACTCCCGCACTATGAATAAATCCTGTGTCGCGGGAGACTTTACAAACATACATGAAACGGACACAAAGAACACCCAGACTCAGAACAACAATTTGTGGATCACACAAAGTGTTGTCCTACGTGGGATTTGAACCCACGACACTTGGCGAAGTAGGAAACGGCGTGGTGACCGTTAAACCACTAGACCAAACGTGCAGTGCAGTGCATATTGATTGTAACTTGATGTTATTAAGTCTAAAACCTTCCTCGATAAATCCGATAACGCACACATCCGATACAAGCCCTTCAATAAGTAATAAATAATGATATCACAGGCATATTTATATTTACTGATGTATTTAAAGACCTTCATTAATCAATAAGTACCATAGAGGTTCTTCAGAACGCACAATTTTTGAAGTGTCTTTTTTTTCGAAGTTATATACTTAGTTTACAAGGTGATATGAATTAGAATAGTTTGGGTAACTTTACCTATCGAATCAGGCCAAGGTTAAATGAAATTGATGTCAATTTAGATAACAATGAGCGAGATGTGAGAGGCGTTCGCAAAGACTTCAGGTAGGTACACGTTTAGCAGAGTTCATTTTCTTTGACAATAATGACATCTCTCATGGCCACTATTGTTACTTTACCGACGTAATTGCCAGGATATTGATTAATTCACAATTTTTTTTCTTTATTTTTCTTTATGGTATGGTATAGTCTACTATCAACACACTTACCACTTTGAGTCTGAACATGAAATGTCACTCAGACCATTATAACGAATCTATTGACACCTTATTCATTAAAATCCGTTAACTAGTTTAGGCGTTACGATGGAAGATACAAACATACATAGACTGCCAAAACTACTAATCTTCCTTTTCGCATCGCCGTAGTCGGGTAAAGATAGTAAAAGTAAGATAGATCATACATTGTTTATTTTTTTTATAGAATTGCGAAAACGAATTACTTAGATGTCATTATGAAACAATCTGTCTACTAAGTTCAAGTTCGAATCTAACATTTCCGACGGATTATCTTGTGAAACACGGCCTTAAGCAATACAAAATATTTTAAAATTGACGCCTCTCTTAATGGGAGATCGTTACTGCCTAATAGTCAGCCATTAATTATTATAAAGAAAAACGATGGTAACTGAAAAAAACCATTAGTGTTGCGTTTAGTTTAGATCCTACCGCAAACTATTGCATAATTTTGCCTTTTTCCTAACTAGGTTGGGCTCAGCTTTTAGTTTACTATGACACAGCTGAACTCTGATTACGTGGAGCTAGTGAAAGAAAGAAAGAAGAAAAAAAAATTATTTTATTTCATTATTCTGACATACACAGGTGGCTTTAAACAGAGTTAAGGTAAAGGTCATATATAATCTGTGCGAGCCGCGGAAACAATTGGGCTTCTACCTCTTTTGTCTATGACAGAGTAAGAGAAAACCGTGAGAATGTAGTGTGTTCTAAACACCTTTCCCCGTCTCATTCATTGTGTTAAAAGACCTTCACAACTTAAGTACAGGGCGACATGCAAATACTGTAGAAAGACTGTTGACGTAATATCTAGGGGATAAACGGGACCGGATTCTTCATGTGATCTCTCCCATCCCATACCCATCCATAAACTGAACTGGATATGATTGCCTAACTTTGCAATGTGTTAACCTACTCGATTACAACTTAATATCGAGTCTCTCTCTCGAACACTATTACTTCAGAAATAATACACACATCAAAAGTGTCTAGGGATCAACATATGTGTCTAGAGATCAACATATATTTTTGCAATAACTTTTCTCCTGATTGATATTAATTAAAATTTTCTTTAAGGATTCATCAAATAAAGTGTTTTCGTTTGTCACAGTAACGATAAACCAAGTCACCTTTGCATTGATAAAGAAATTTGCCATTTTCCTAATAAAGGGATTTTTGACATTTGAACCACTAACATTAAAGTTCGAAAAAAATACTGAAATAACAGTTTTCTTTAAAATTTTATTAGGTAACTTAAACAATTAATAATCCGTGTTTCTACCGCGAACACTAACAACACAAGAACATCGGTTTGGCATACTCAAAATGAGTTCATCCAAACACGCTGTGGAATGGCCGCCCATGTTCGTTGCAACAACAAAAAAAGGTCTTCTTGCGACTGGATACCCTCCATATTCGGCAGAGCTCTTCTCTGTAGCATATCCCATGCATGCTCAATCGGGTTCAAGTCTGGCGACTGAGCAGGCCAGGGCCAAAGCCACATGTCAATCTCAAGAAATCCGCATAAAAATGCTTGATCCCTAGACACTTTTGATGTGTGTATTATTAAATAAAAAAAAAATCAGTAAATTATCCGATTAAACACGAGGCACGCCCGATCGTTGCATAATTTTTGCAATGGTTTACGAATTGTTAATCTGTGCAAAATCTTGTTAACAAATAAGTTCCGGCAGTTGAACCAATGAAACTATTAGTTACGAGACAATCGATCGATTAATTTGCTTGAATGCACTTGACCTACATACATCTTTACTATTTACTTGTACTATGATTATTTACTAATGACAGCACTAGTTACATATAAGTAATATTTTACGAAAATAAAAACCGGCTAGTTGTGTATCGTCTCAAATCAAGTGTTGGGTTCCGCAGTTTCTTTATTACTCTAATATGATACTCTACTCTGAAGATTTTGTGTTGTATGAAGTTTTACTACAAGTATTATCTATGGTATTTATCTAAGTAGGTTTCAGGTATGATTTATCTATAAATGTATGTGTTCAGTTTTTAGGAATATATATGTATGTTTAGCAACAGTGTGGTTACCATAGCATTACCATAGTACATAATTTGCCTAGTTTGGCATAAGACAGCCGTGTGTAAAATATGTAATGTTATTGTAATAAGAATAACATTACATATTTTACGGCTGGTAATAACCAGTACAAGGATGAAAATAAACCAAAATATTAAAATATATTTAATCACACATCAGTTTTAATTTTTTATCAATCTTTTGACATTATAAACTCATTTTCAGTGATAGCAATTAACAGAACAAAACTCATTTTTTGTTTTTAGTTCAGACATTTTTGAACAACAGACTTAGCACCATTTTAAAGTTAAGGCGCTGTTAATTTGTTCATCTAATTTCGTATCTAAAATCTGCTAAAACTGGAATATCTATCAGAAGTCAACGACTTTTCCAACGATGAAAAAGGTTAGCAACCTTTCGTCATTAAGATCCCGACTATTCGTTAAACATTTGTATCATACCTATTTATTTTAACAAAAAACCAGTTACCAATGTCTTGAATATTTTTTTTTATCCAAAAGAATGAGGTTAAGAACCTTTATACACCGAAGTCAACAAACAGATAAAAATTAGCTAATATATTTCTTATTTTTTTCAATTTATATAATATGTCTAATAACCCATAACCAATTCATGATAATCAGTTAATCTAATGTTAACAAGCCTATAAGAAAGAAGAAAAATGAATAGGTAGTAGAGCCACGGTGATTTCAGCATGAATGGGCCGACTCGACCGGGGCGGTACTACCCTCGCACAGAAAATCTACGTAAAATGACAGCGTTCGTGCTGTCGTGTTTCGTTGCCGATTTAAAAAAATATTTTTGTATTCGAAAGGGTATGCTCCCCATGTGGCCCCATTGCCAATATATCGGGATCTGGTGATGGGATCCCAAGGAAACCGAAGGAAACCCTCAAATTTGTTAGGCACTTACTATGTTTTTCATATATGTTTTTGTTTTATTATTTAAGTTATTATCGAAAAAAAATTAAGCGCCTGATATTCAGCAGTTATACTACAACTTACGCTTGTTTACAATTTCAGTTCATCTAACATACTTATTGCATTTTTTTTAAAGAATTCAGTCGTGAATAAAAAAAATACTCTCTTCTTATAAACACACTCTACGTGCTGATTTTGAGCTGCAAATTATCTCCAGAATACTTTCTGGAAAGACACATTTCATTACATGTTGTCTGTGAAGAATTCATTACCATTTTTTTTCTTTTTCATTCTTGGGTTCCACTCATGTTTTCAACGGGCAAATTAGACTCTTAATGGCAGATAAAACATTTAAATAGTTTCGGAAAAAAGTGGCTGTGACATACGGACGGACAGACGGACAGACAGACAGACATGACGAATCTATAAGGGTTCCGTTTTTTGCCTTTGGCACGGAATCCTAAAAATTGTGTATAAGTATAAACGCTGTAAAGACTTACTATAAATCAATAACTTCTCTTATTTTAATTTAAAAATAATCTGGAATACCGTTTTATTAATGAACTACTTTATACAAATACCTATCAAACTCATAAATCTATCATTTTTTTCATTTACTACGAAAAGGGTTAAGGACCTTATTATTATCAAGCGAAGAACCACATAAATGTTTTTAATATTTAAGTGTCTAATGACCTGTAACATAACATAGACATACATTTACATAGAAATCGATAATTATAACGAAATACAATAAATAACCTCAGATTTAAATTTCTTATTAGAGAGAGAAAAAAGTATCCATTGAATTTTTTAAATTGTAATTTGATATAACTTAGGGGTAAAGAGAATTATTATATGAAATGATGACCATTTAATCCAGAAAATGTTCCTTAAAGATAACTAGCTTTTGACCGCGGCTCCGCCCGCATGTATGTCCGTTTTCGCGCTAAAGAGCAGTCTTTGTCCTCCCTCAATCGAAGTATCTCCGTGCTAAATTCAATTGAAGTTGATATTGCTGTTATGCCGTGAAATCGTAACAGACAGACGGACAGACAAACAGAGTTAGTTTCGAGTTTATAATATTATTAGTATGGATACGGATGTGTCTTTCAGCTACAATGGTCTGCTTCAATAAAGAAAACGTACCTGCAAGTATATATTTATATACTAGCTTTAACCCGCGGCGTCGCTCGCATTTAATAAAAAGTATCCCATGCTACTTTTAACACTCCTCGCTTTGGCTCCCAAGTCACAGGTGATAAACCTAGTTTGGGAGCCAAGATCTAACATATTTTGTTTGTATAGGAACTGATTGTTATTGTTTTTGATTCGTTTGTAAAAATATCAAATATTATCTGTAAGCAAGGTGTATTGAGTGTATTTTCTTTTTGTAAAATTACTTATATGTAATTAATGTAGAATAAAAATTCAAAAAATTATTATTATTATAATACCTTCAAGAATATGTGCATAAGTTTTCGCGTGAAAGCGTAACAAACAAATTTACATTCACATTCATAATGTTAGTATGATAAACTATAAAAATTACAAAAACAGAAAACAATATGTCACAAACTTTATCTTTCATAATCTAAGTTGATTGTATGTCTTTCACAAATGGGTGCAAATGAAAAAGAACTTCAGGTAATTACTGAATGAGTACACGGCGAATATTAAGGTAACAATATGGACAGGCAAGATGGCTATCTCTTACGATTAATAGTTGCATTCATTTAAGTTATTTGAGCCACCATTATGACAATTCTCAACACCTGTTCCTTACTGTGAAAAATATGTTCATTATATCCTCTGGGAATGTAGTCCTTGGTACAAATAATATCCTACAATCCTACAAATTTTATAAACGCGAAAGTTTGTAAGTATGAATGGATGTTTGTTACTCTTTCACGCAAAAACTACTGAACGGATTTAGATGAAACTTTACAATAATATAGCTTATACATCAGGCTAACACATAGGGTACTATTTGCAGCGATACCCGACTTACACGCGGGCAGCAACTATCATCTATATATATTAATACGTAAAGCAAAAACTTTGTACCGCTTTTACGAGACTCATGCGAACAGGGAAGTATGAAACTTGGCACAGTTTAAAGTTTAAAGAGTGTCGAAAGCTAAACAAAAATAAAAATTTGGTCTCACTCACAACTAGTATAACGTTTAATAGCTCACAACTGAAATCTTAAGCGGTATACTATGAGAATTTAATCTCAAGTAGAGTGCATGTCCGTCGAGTTTAAGGCTGCTTTATTTCAGCACTAAGAACCTTTTTTTACCGACTTCAAAAAAAGGAGGATTTTTTTCTTTATTTATTTGAAACCTGGTGCTTTCCGTGTGGTCACATTTAAATTTGGTCAAGACTGAAGTCGGTTTTATTGTTAAAATATGTGATTATTTACGCGTAGAAACCACCACAGGCCGTCATCCCACCGGAGTTTGCGGCGGAGCGGCGGGGTGGTGTGTCGGAATCGGACCGACTAAAACCACACGGTGTGCCACTCTGCGCCTGAGAAAGGAGGCATCCGGGAACTGCTATTAGTAACACATCTGGACTCCAGCCTTAAGAACCTATTATAACCTTAATGGTACTCAAATTCAGCATTTGTCAGCATTCAGCAATTGTCAAGAAATGCAAGAATCTTTTCCCCCGAAACTGTCAACGTAACACTGATTAAACCTCCTAGACCCATGTAGATATAAATTCAAACTCGATGATGTTGCGACGTTTCTTAACAGAGTTCCTGTGGCCACCTTCCAGCTCCAGCATCAGATCAGCTCCATGTCATTATAATAATGTATTGTCACGCTGTATACATATGCTTGCAAATTTTTTGCAAAATCGGTTGAAGATATCTGCAACTCTTTCGAAAATCGCCAAATTTTGTTTCCTGTGTCTACACCGAGTCGCCAACAATTTGCAAAACATTCCAACTTAGCGTCTTCACAGAGTCAATAAATATTTGCAACAAGCTTATTCTTTTGACGTTTACCGCCAAAAACAGAAACACGGTTCCCAACATTTGTTGACTATTTTTGTTGACTATTTTTGTTGACAACACAAGGAAATTACAGAAACTTTTGTCACCAACACGTGTTGACAACACGAAAGTTGCTAACTTTTTTTCGGTTGAGACTCGTCTTAAGGAAGCAAACTACACAGGACGCTGCAAAGAAATGGAAAACTTGAAACAAATTTCATAGCGACCCGTCTAGCCAAAGTGATAGCAGGACAAAACCTCATTTCTAAGGAGAGGAGAGGTCCAGCAGTTGACTGTTAAATGCTGTTGATGGTATGATGTGATGTAGGTATAAGTACTGTAATAGCTTCAGAAAATATATATAAAAAAAAGATTCCAATCAAATTGAGAACCTCCTTCTTTTGGAAGTCGGTTAAACATATAGTACGTGCCTAACACATTTGAGGGTTTCCTTCGATTTCCTTGGGATCCCATCATCAGATCCTGATATAGTGGCAATGGGACCACATGGGGAGCATACCCTTTCGAATACAAAAATAATTTTCAATATCGGTCCACAATTGACGTAGTAATCAGTGCACAAGTACATACATAAACATAAACAATCAAATTGAAAACCTCCTCCTTTTGGAAGTCGGTTAAAAACCACTGTAAAACTTACAAAAGTATGTTCCTCTTTAGAAATCATATTCAGTCGTCCACATCAAGTCAAGCCGAATAATTTTTACGTCATTCCTGATAGTCGCAGACGTTCGCTGATACTTAATTATTTATTGACATTGGCAGTTAATATCCCGATTGGAGCGAAGATAATTCCCTTGAGGAGGTCCGCTGTATACAGTGAGATGTAACATGTCTATACTGATTACGATAAACATCTCTAGAGATCAATACTTAAAGGAGACGTGTTTTTTTTAATGTTTGGCCCTGCCAAAATGACTCTACTCTGCCTGATGGAAAGCATAAGCAGAATCCATGCAACAATGCAACAATGCAGCATGGTGACCCACACCATGGTGGGCTAGTGATGCTTCTGCATTATTGGGCCTCCGGTGTCGCACTCACCAACGAAACACGACAGCACGATCGCTGTCATTTTACTTTGATTTCCTGTGCGAGGTTAGTACCGCCCCGGTCGAGCCGGCCCGTTCGTGCTGAAATCAGCGTGGCTCTACTACCTCTATGTAGATGAATGATATTAGATGTTACTGTTCTTTTTTGAGTTTTTCATCATTAAAAGCCTTTACCAGTCCACTGCTGGACATAGGCCTCTTGTTAGAAAGGAGGTTTTGGCCGATTATACCACACAGGTATATTTCAGGTTTATAGTTTTTTTATGGTATAGGTAGCAAACGAGCAGACGTATCACCTGATGGTAAGCGATTACCGCCGCTCATGGACACCGGTAACACCAGAGGCGTCACAAGTGCGTTGCCGACCTTTGGGGGATGGGGAAAGGGATGTGGGGAGGGGTTGGTGTATGGGCCGGTATCCTCACTCACTCGGTAAGACACAGCGTAAGCGCTGTTTCACACCGGTTTTCGGTGAGGCCGTAGCTCTCCTACGGTAAAATGTCCAGCACTGGGCTGTTATAGGTGTTTGATTTGATGTAATACATAATTATTTGCATAGTAGACACACACACTACGACCGCCGCCGACTCTCATACTTTTTTTTCTTATATACATTTCTATTATCATAATTATCTAAGAAACAAAACTAGTCACACGACAAAGTATTATTACAGAATACATTATATTACGTTTTCTTATGTAATATTACATAACAAAATGTTTAAATTCCTACGTTTTTATATAAACAGAATAATAATGTATTCATTTTATTCTGTTTTTTGTAAATAGAAAAACTTTTTAAAAATGCAACGTTCTTGTTTAAAAATTTTGTTCTTCGTTTAATTAATTACGCCGTGCGATATCGCTGTCACCGGTTTATTTTTAATGACAGGATTGTATTAAAATTTTAACAAATAAATAACTGATTTCAAGAACTGGACCAAATTGAAATGGGACCACGCAGGAAGCACGAGCTTTCAAATAAAAAAAGAATCATCAAAATCGGTTCACCCAGTCCAAAGTTATGAGGACAAACATAAAAAAATACAGTCGAATTGATAACCTCCTCCTTTTTTGAAGTCGGTTAAAAACAGTTGACATGTCATTATAAATTCGAAAGTAACCCTACCTGTTACGCTTTCTCGGCTAAATCGCTGCATCGATGTTAATGAATTTTGTCATGAAGATACATTGATTCTTAAGTTAAGACAGGCTATAAATTCGAAAGTAACCCTACCTGTTACGCTTTCTCGGCTAAATCGCTGCATCGATGTTAATGAATTTTGTCATGAAGATACATTGATTCTTAAGTTAAGACAGGCTATTCTTTACTAGTCTATATGGCCCATGTTCACTTTGATTAGTGCGAGTGCAGGTGCGTAGTGCAAGTCCACACGTATTTTCTACCAATCATTGATCACCTGCACTTCACACCTGCACTCGCACTAATCAAAGTGAATACGGGCCTTTACCATGATAATAGACATTCACACGGGCGGAGCCGCGGGCGAAGCTAATTAATAAATTAAATTGGTTAATTAATTAATAAAAAAAAAAATTGAGTAGAGAGTCGATAGTAGTCTAGTCTTCACTCCACGCAGTTAGGTCTGCGTTTGTGGCCACTGTTCCGCTCATAAGAGTTATAGCACGAAACTTTAACAAAAAAAAATAATCAAATAGGGTATTTATTGGTAATTTTTTCCAATAAATAGCCTATTCAATTAAAAAAGAATGATAAAATGTTGACATACAGTTTCAAAGATAAGCGCTGTCAAATTTGTTTAAATGTCAAAGAAACTATGTCACAACTTGTACTACTCCTAATCACTACATAGTATAAAACAAAGTCGCTTTCTCTGTCCCTATGTCCCTTTGTTTGCTTAAATCTTTAAAACTACGCAACGGATTTTGATGCGGGTTTCTTTAATAGATGGAGTGATTCAAGAGGAAGGTTTTTATGTATAATAAATGCATAATATAGTATGGGAACACTGTTAATTTTCGAGATTTCTAATGTGATGTAGCAAATAAACACCTTTTTTTGCGCTTACATTGCAAACGCTGGTTGCACCCTACGAGATAGATCAAAATAATGTACTACAGTATTGTACACCTTAAAAAGTACTACAAAAAAGTCCGCGACGGTATATGTCTATCTCTTAGGGATAACCCACAACAACCATTTTTTATTCCTTTCTTTTTACGAGAAATAATGGCTTATTTACGAAGTGATTTTAAGCAATACAGAATGAATCCTTATACAATTAAGTAAATTAAATACATTGTGCATTTAATATAGACCAAAATGGTCCTTTACAGTATCTAATTTAAATGAACATATTCGAAGATATTACAGATTTAAAATGCACGAATCGTGTCGTCGGCGTGGGCATCTGAAATCCACCCGTGCGAAGCCGGGGCGGGTCGCTAGTATCTAATAAATTAAATATCTAATAAATTAAATAATAATGAAGCTAAGTAAATGTTTCATGTCAATTCTGGGCGATTTGACACTAATTAATGAAGCGACTGAACTTTAGTATCATAATTAAGTTTATAATTCTTTACGAAATTAGATCGAAGGGGTTGCCTTGAGGATATTGGTTAATATCAAAACCGGCGTGAACTTCTTCATTTTATACAATAGAGTTGAAGATTCATTATACTATTGTGCAGTTAATTCATGGCTTTCTGATATGTCTATCCGACTTAGTAAATCTAACTGATGATTTATATGTAGATCGAAATTCTAATTAACAGATAATTTTTAATTAAGTGTATGGAACAAAAATGCAATAAGTAAAATAAAGATTAATATACGATATTTCATTTTCATAATAAATATAGGTATTAGATTCTGTTTCAGATATTGTATTGAGCATAACAATTAGTTTTTAAAGCGAGCTTCTTGTATAGAAAATATGAATCCTAACAACTCGTATATCTCTGCTGGCTGACCAGACATATTTGTTCAAACAAAAACACCAAAATCGGAATTAAAAATAGGGGATGTCGTGAGGGGATAAAGAGCACTTTACTACCTATTTGCATACCTGTAGTGTATGTAGCGCCGTGTATAATGACCTACTACATACGTGAAGGTTCCATTACTGAAAAGAGCAGAGACTATAGAGGAGTCTATGGCTGCTGATTGAAAAGGCGGGAAAAGTATTATGACGCGTGTTAGTTTGTGGACGAACCAGGGTGAAGGCATTTATGAAATAAACAACGAGTACCTTATAATACTTATTAAAAACAAAACAATCATCAAAATCACTCGAGCCGTTTCGGAGAAGCGCTACCACAAACACCGCGACACGAGATAGAGATATAGATTATTGTTCTACTTGTTTAATCACTTAAAAGAATTTCATATTATGTTGTTTTTCTTCAGACTATTTTTAATAGTTCAAGTCATTACGAAATATCATAATAAAAGTAACAGGTACATGTTTCTTGGATGCGCGGTGAACCGGCGACTAACAATTGAATTGACTTTTTATTGCTGTTTTGTCAACAAAATGAAAGTGACAGCTTGACGTACAGACGAAGACTGTTATTTTCTATCTCGATTCTCGATTACATTTGAACGATAAAAGTATACATCATAGTCTACGGGCCCATGTCGAAATTTGATAGGTCATGTGAACCAACCAGGAGACCTTTTTTAAAAGATACAGGGGCATAAAATAATAACATTCAGCTGCGTTGCGGAATAATGGATTTGTACAGGTATTGAAATTGTCTGGAACTGATGCCGTACAAAATCAAATGACCAAATTGACCGAGTGAAGCGCCAGGAAATCAAAAAAGAAATCCAACTTTGTGGCGCACTATTTTGTACGGCATCGGTTCCATACAATTTCAATACCCCTTTTAATACATGATTCCGCAACTCCGTACAAAAATCATGTGATAAGGAAGAAAAAGCGAGGTTTGCTACCACCTCCCCTTCACCTGTAGTCAGTTGGACAGCTTAAAAGTGACGGCATAGTGCTGATATTATTGTTTTATGCCCCTGTATCTTTCTAAAAAGGTCTCCTGGTGGTTCAGATGACCCAGAATTTTGAATTGCAGAATGTCAGTTATGACTGAGAACGTAATCATTCTCATCATCATTAACAAAAGCCTGTTGTAGTCCATTACTGGATATAGCAATGCCTGGTTGGTTGGCCTACTACAGACGAGTTGGTATGGACTATGGGCAAATCCGATCCAAGTTACCCTTCTCTTTTCGATGCTGTTGTCTAGCGTAGTTTGCTTCCATAACCGGCCTTTGAACCCATGTGATGAATGGGAATCATGAGACTATTCTAAGTTTTTTATTTTTTATTTAGCTGCGCCAAAATGACTCTGCTCTGCCTGATGGAAAGCATGAGTAGATTCCAAGAGTGGTGATCACCATCCTCAATGCGAATAAGGACATTGCAGCATAGTGACCCACACTATGGCCGCCTAGTGAGATGCTTTTTTACGCCCCGCTTAAAGGACCCGTGATCATAGTGGGAGGGAAACATGTGCGCTGGAAGTGAGTTCCAGGTAGTTCGTCATCACACGTTTAAAAATAATACAATCGCATTTAGTTATCGACGTCGTAGATTCTAGAAACTATCCATAGATACATAGTATAAAATTAGACTAAAAATAAAAAAGCAAGTGCTGTCTCTTTTTTGTTGTCTATTTAATGGTCATGTTATTCAAATTAACCTCTGTTTGAACTTATGATCGCAAAGTTTCTCCGTTTTATGAGGTCAAAGTCTTTTAGGCTATTATTACATAGTTGTCCAAGAATCACTTTAGTATAACAGGACTACTCATAAATTATTTGTTTTTTTGTGAATAATACAAGCGACATACTAATAATAAAAGTTTTTAGTTTTGGCGCGTAGACGGACGATGTTCTTTTTTCCCTGTTTAAAATTTTCCTGTTTAAAATTTATCGTTTCTTCTTATTGTTAATATCTAAACCCCGCGGTTTTACCCGCGGTTATTATCGCGAGGCGAAGTCAGTCTAAAAAATTAGTCTAAGTTACTCCCTATATCATCAGCTACCTATCAGTGAAAATCCCGTCAAAATCGGTCCAGCCGTTCCAGAGATAAGCAGGAACAAACAGACAGACAGACAAAAAATGAAAAAAATGCATATAATGAAAAGCGGTTATTTTAATATTACAAACAGACACACCAATTTTATTTATTTGTAAAGAAGAAGTGGATATTATAGTAATTTTAATAGCATATAGAATTGATACTTATCTTTTAAAGGCTGACGTTGCAACCTAGTTGCATTTGTGAACCTCATCACTAACTGACATGATAGATACCTGTTACATGATCGCGTTATTTCCCGTACCCATTATATATAGGAGTACTACACTTACACCGGTATTGTTAATAAATTTCTACGACTCAAGCAATCTGACTACAATAGAACATTAATATCCTATCATTGACCCTTTTAAAACAATTCAAGGCGCAACACATGTTATGGTAGTTTCAATTCCATCGGTACTCTGCTTCCGAGCCCTGTAATCAACATGGCCGAAGATACGCTTCCGTACATACATTGATACGAATACAATTGAAGTTGCATTTGGCAGGCCTATATCTCTATTGTTTTCATATCGTGGATATCTAACAATGAATTGTAACAAGAACTTCGACTTGCTTTTTCTCGTTAGTGTTGCATGATCTTGAATTGTCTGATTATATCACTACGTATTGAATCGAGAGAGAAAGTATACATAAGTAAGTCATAACATAGATTGTAATCGGGACTTCAAAGCTCATTTAGAGGTAGGTATAGATTTTTTAGATCGTTGATAATTGGGTTTATCTTTCTTTTATTGAATGTTTTTTTTGAAGCGTCGTCGGTAAGTAGCGTAAAGATTTTTATCTGTAATTCTTAAGAATAACAACTGCTAGTTTATGTAATCTTCATCTCATCTTCATCTGTAAACTTTTAAATGTAATTATAAGTAATATATACGATGTTAACGGAAGATATATTTATTTAGTAACCCCTGACGGAAAAAGAGGGGTGTTATAAGGTTGAAGTGTCTGTCTGTCTGTCTGTGGCACCGTAGCTCGCGAACGGATGAAGCAATTTCATTTTAGATTTTTTCTATGAAAGGTGAGTTACGTGCGAGTGTTCTTAGACATGTTCAATGAAAATCGGTTGAGTCGTTTAAAAGTTATGGGGGTGAAAGTGAGGGCTTGAGTAGGGGTTGTTTTAAATTTTGAATTTTAGCTTGTTAACTTTGAAGTACCCAAGTTTAAATATGAAGTAAGTGTAAATTTTGAATAGACCAACAACGCATTTAGAGTTCAAAGAGGTTTTTGTCAATGCGGGCTTTATTCCCTCTTATAATCCTTCCATCCTTAAAAATATACAAATGTATTTATCCTAAGCAAATTTGCAACTTAGTAGGTATTCGTACCATCGACAACCGCAATCATGACGACAATCATTAATAATATCTGGGTTTTACTCACATGATTAGTGCTTACGTAATGATTCTTTAGCAATTTTACTTTTACTTCACGTTTTGCTTTTTATTTTTCTTTTTAGAAATACGTTTTTGTCTTTTTTCAGTCGGTGTCTTTGTTTCTTTGTTTTCAATATGTTTACTCATCATTGAGATGTGAAATAACTCATTAATTTCATTATATACTAAATAAATGGCACTTCTATACAACTTATGACCAAAGGCTATCCAAGTTTGGCATGACCACTCTTTCCAATCGCAGACATATTTTAGAATTATGGTTTTTTCATAACGTAGTCAATAATCGTATACAGTGTAATAGTCTATTAGAAAAAATATGTTTAAGTGTTCCCTTCTGTTATCCCAGACATCAGATAGTTAAGATATTCTACACGCAATTTTCAAGAACTAATTTAGGTCAACAATCACCCATAAATAGAATTCTTAATCAATATAATAATATCCAAACTCATAATCCTGATATTGACATCTTTAGCCAGTCGTTTAATGTATTTAAAACTGAAATAGCGAAAATATTCCATGTCCAGTCAAATATATGTACATAGAAAATAGTAGTAGTAAATAGTTAGTTATTTTTAAGTAGATCGCTTTTGTCGTGTTACAGTAAATGCTATGTACGCCGTAATTGTCATACATCTATACTAATATTATAAAGCTGCAGAGTTTGTTTGTTTGTTTGTTTGTTTGTTTGAACGCGCTAATCTCAGGAACTACTGGTCCGATTTGAAAAATTCTTTCAGTGTTGGATAGTCCATTTATCGAGGAAGGCTATAGGCTATATTTTATTTTCAAAAAAATTAGGGATCCGTAAGAAAATTGCTATTTCGTAACCCAAGGTGTGAAATCGAAAACCTAGGTTTGCGTGCGCTGCAAATACTATTGACAATAGAACAAAATAATGTATTACGAGTTTGTAGGTCTCATTAAGATCTACAAAAAAGTCAGCGAGAGCATATATCTAACTATCATGGTTTAGTTACAATAGCCGCTTTTGTGTTCAAAAAAATTATTAAATCGTCTGAAGAAAGAAACTACGTTAAATGTGTATCGTAATATTAATCCTTATCCAAATTAAGCATTATGTTATCAAGGGTATTTATGAAGAAGTAAAATACTTTTTGTTTCATCCCAATCGTTCATTTCGTTTAGAAGTTATCACGAGTATAAGACGCTAAGAGTTGGTACCTAATAATGAGTTATTTGCCAAAGAGTTTTTATCAACATGATACCTAATATTAATCTTTATCCAAATAAATGTGTTGTTGATTATGAGTATTAGATCTTAGAAGAGCATAATAAATACATCTATACTAATATATAAAGCTGAAGAGTTTGTTTGTTTGTTTGAACGCGCTAATCTCAGGAACTACGGGTCCAATTTGAAAAATTCTTTCAGTGTTAGATAGCCCATTTATCGAGGAAGGCTATAGGTTATATATCATCACGCTAAGACCAATAGGAGCGGAGCACCAATGAAGAATGTTTCAAAAACGGGGGAAAATTATCACGCTACGGGCAATAGGAGACGCAAACGACGTTGCATGGGTCAGCTATACTAATATATAAAGCTGAAGAGTTTGTTGGTTTGTTTGAACGCGCTAATCTCAGGAACTATGGGTCCAATTTGAAAAATTCTTCCAGTCTTAGATAGCCCGTTTATCGAGGAAGGCTATTGGCTATATATCATCACGCTTAGACCAATAGGAGCGGAGCACCAATGAGGAATGGGGGAAAATTATTACGCTACGGGCAACAGAAGACGCAAATGACATTGCGTGGGTCAGCTATCCATACTTATATTATAAATGCGAAATTAACTCTGTCTGTCTGTCTGTCTTGCTTTCACGGTCAAACCGCTGCACCGATTTGAATGAAATTAATTTATTTACACAGATAGTCTAGAGCCTGAGAAAGGACATAGGCTACTTTTTAATGCGAAAAATGGGTTGTAAGGGGTTTAAAAGGGGGATGAAAGGTTGTTCTGGGGGTTCACAATCATAAAAAATATTTCACTTTTTCAATGAAGACCTAAATATTAAGATATTAAGTACGTATTCGTCAATCTGATTTGAATGTTCATTATATTAATAGAAATAAAAAATAAATAAGCCAAATTAATATAATTAATTAACAGCGTTTCTTAATTTCAAAATTCTCTGCAGAAGTATCGTCATTATACGCTAGCTGTTGGTTAGGTAAGAAATAAGAAATGTCATTTAAAGTTTGTAAAAATTTTACCCTCAAGGGGGTAAAATAGCAACAGGGGATGGCAGTTTATATAGAAATATGTTATCACGGAGAAGATAGTATGCCAACTGACAGTAACGACATGATTACACTGAGACGTGGGTTTTGGTTTAAGATAGCACAGATGATTTAAAAATAATTTCGATCCTGATCTGCTGACTAATGAGATAGTTATCAATTAAACGAACGGATCATGTCAGGCGTGGAGGGAGATGTTGTCGAATACTTAAAGTCTTTAGAAATATCAGGAGTGCCTTCCCATAAGTTGAGGCTGCAAGTTAATGTTCCAGTACTATTAAATGAGGTATCTTGAGCGCCAAAGCAATGTAATAGTACATTGCTAAATATTACACAACTGGGGTACAACATTGTAAAAGCTACAATCATGACGCATGGAATGGCAAAAGAAGATAATGTTTTAATTCCCCGTATTCCAATAATTCCAACTTATTTGACATTTTAATTTAAAAGAATGCAGTTTCCGCTGAATGCATGAAAACAGCATTTCCAATAACAACATTAACAAAACCCAAGGACAGATGCTTAAAGATACAGTATTTTTTATTCTCACGGGCAGCATACTCACGTATATCAAATCCGCAAAATGTTCATATTTTGGCAAAATATGGCAAAAGAAAAATCGTAGTTATTAAAATTGTACTTTTTTTTTTAAGCTGCCAAAGTGACTATGGTCAGCCTGATGGAAAACTCAAGCAGAATCCAACAGTGGGGGCAACCATACTCAGTGGGAAAGCAGACAATGTAGAATTGTGTCCCACACTATGACGGCTTAGTGAGATGCTTTTTCACGCCCCACTTAATTTACGCCCCACTTAAAGGGCCTGGGATCACAGTGGGAGAGAAACATGTGCGTTGTAAGTGAGTTCCAGTTTTTAGCTGCTCGGCACAGGAAGGATAAACCAAACCGTTTGGTTCGAGAGTGAACATGTTATTCTGCAGAGGAAGGGAGAAGGGGGACCAGTTGGAAGAGCTCCTCAGAATACTTCCAATGATACAGATGGTAGAGGACTGCTATAGAGGCGATATCTCTACGCAGCTGCAGAGGTTCAAGGAACTCGGTGGCTTCGGGACTGTTGGTAAAGCGGACTGCTCGCCACTGCAACCGATCGAAAGCATCAAGCAAATACTGCGCGGATCCATCACAAACATGAGAACAGTACTCGAGGTCCCGGCAAATATCCATGCCCAGGACACCGAGCTTACCCCGTAGTGGCAGTTGAGTGCTCTGAAAAGTGGGGAGGGAAAGAAATGGAGACTTTTTGGTAGAGAACGCGCATAACTGTGTTTTCGTAGCGTTGAACTCGACCAGATTCTTATCACCCCATTGTAAAATGCGGTTCAAAACCCGGTCGAGCTCAGCGACAAGCTTCTGTCGACTTTCCTCAACGTCTGCCAGCTTGGCTGAACGGTGTCAAAAATATCGCCCAGATCAGATCAGATTCAGATAGGAATGAGTTCCATATCAAAAATACAGATGGCGCTATACTACATTTTTCGTTCACGAAATAAATAAATCATTACAGATGGCGCTATACAAAATTATCAGTTTTCACGAAATTGTCTTAACCCCTTTATTTTATTTAAACTGATTTATAAAAATATATAAAACTTCTATGCGAGGTAAAGAAAATAAAACTATTCAGGTACCGATACATTTTGTATTATGATTTTATATCGATAAAAATCCTACCTATATTAATAACGCGAAAGTTTGTTAGTATGGATGGATGGATGTTTGTTACTCTTTCACACAAAAACTACTGAACGGATTTGGATAAAACTTTACAGTAATATAGCTTATACATCAGAATAACACATAAGCTACTATTTGCAGTGATAACCGACATACACGCGGGCGAAGCCGCGGGCAACAGCTAGTCTATACTAATATTATAAAGCTTCAGAGTTTGTATGTTTGTTTGAACGCGCTAATCTCAGGAACTACTGGTCCGATTTGAAAAATTATTTCAGTGTTGGATAGTCCATTTATCGAGGAAGGCTATAGGCTATATTTTATCTATTTTTTAAATAGAGATCCGTAAGAAAATTGCTATTTCGTAACCCAAGATGTGAAATCGAAAACCTATTTTTGCGTGCGCTGCAAAAGGTATTGACAATAGAACAAAATAATGTATTACGGGTTTGTAGGTCCCATTAAGATCTACAAAAAAGTCCGCGAGAGCATATATCTAACTATCATGGTTTAGTCACAATAACCGCTTTTGTGTTCAAAAAAATTATTAAATCATCTGAAGATAGAAACTACGTTAAATGTGTATTGTAATATTAATCCTTATCCAAATAAAGCATTTTGTTATCAAGGGTATTTATGTAGAAGTAAAATACTTTTTGTTTCATCCCATTCGGACATTTCGTTTAGAAGTTATCAGTACGAGTATAAGACGCTAAGAGTTGGTACCTGATAATGAGATGTTTGCCAAAGAGTTTTTATCAACATAATACCTAATATTAGGTCTTTACCTATGAAATTGCCGTTCTTCAGTACTGGTCATTTCAAATAAAAAAAGTTTGTAATGGCTCTGTATTCTAAATTCAAATTAATTTTGTTTTAAAACCATGACATTCTATTTACAAACTCAGTCATTTGTTTTCTGATTAGCGTTGTATTTTCATTACATTTGAACATTTTTCGTCATAATGGATACTTTAAAAAATCGTGTAATTATGGAATATGAGTTCCGTCGTGGCACCAACGCGACACAAACGGCACGTAAAATCAAAAACGTTTACGGAGAGAACTGTACAAACGAACGCACAACCCGTTATTGGTTTTCCCGGTTCCGTTCTGGAAATTTTGACTTGAAAAATGAAGCTCGTGGTCGTCCGGAGACTTTGGTTAGCAATAATGAATTAAAGGCGGTTATGGAAGCTGACGAAACTCAATCTACAGCTGAGCTAGCAGCAGCTTTTAATGTAAGCATTAAAAGAATATTGATCCATTTGCGACAAATTGGCAAGGTAAAAAAGCTTGATAGATGGGTGCCCCACGACCTTAACGATCGCCAGCGCAACGTACGCGTCGAGACTTGCCTTGCGCTGCTCAACAGGCAAAGAAATGAAGGAATTTTGAAACGAATTGTTATGTGCGACGAAAAATGGATTCTGTCAGACATTCAAAAGCGCTCAGCAAGTTGGTTAGACCCTGGTTCAGCACCAAAGCAATGCCCTAAACCAAAAATGACCCCTAAAAGGTGATGGTCACTGTTTGGTGGTCTAGTGCGGGTGTGATTCACCACAGCTTTTTACAAAACGGCATGAGCATTAATGCAGATGTGTACTGTGAAGAACTGGAGAGAATGATGCAGAAGCTTGCACATCTGCAACCAGCTTTGGTCAATCGTTCGTCCCCACTGCTCCTTCACGACATCGCGCGAACTCCATACTGCGCAACAGACAGTCTCCAAGCTGCAAGAGCTGGGGTTGGAAGCTCTCCCTCATCCGCCATACTCACCAGACCTTGCACCTACCAACTATTACTTTTCCAAAATTTAGACAACTTTTTAGTGGGTAAAAAATTCAATTCCCGAGAGGCAGTACAAAATGCCTTTGAAGAGTTTGTTGCCTCCCGTCCAGCTGATTTTTACAAGAAGGGCATAAAAAAAAAATGCCAATGCGTTGCCAAAGATGCGTCGATTGCATGGGTGATTACTTCAAATAATAGAAATAAAAAAGTTTTAAAAAATATGTACTTTCACTTATTGCATACAAAATGGCAATTTCATAGGTAAAGACCTATTATTAATCTTTATCCAAATAAATGTGTTTTTGATTATGAGTATTAGATCTTAGAAGAGTATTATAAATACATCTATACAAATATATAAAGCTGAAGAGTTTGTTTGTTTGTTTGAACGCACTAATCTAAGGAACTACAGGTCCAATTTGAAATTCTTTATGTGTTAGATAGCCCGTTTATCGAGGAAGGCTATAGGCTATATATCATCACGCTAAGACCAATAGGAGCGGAGCACAATGAAGAATGTTTCAAAAACGGAGGAAAATTATCACGCTACGGGCAATAGGAGACGCAAACGACGCGGCGACGTTGCGTGGGTCAGCTAGTATCAGATACAATCCCACATGTTATTATAATTAGTTGTAAGTAAAATATGTATGATGTGGTAGTACTTTATATATAAATAAATAAATAAAACTTATCAGTATCCAATTATATGTACTTTTTTGATTTCTGCAAGGAGTGCAGAAAGCTAAAAAGTACTTAAAACTTTAACTGTTTGGCACAGTTAATTAATTTAATACTCCTCGGTTCGCATAATTTTCGTAAAAAGGGCTGCAAAGTTTATGCTTCACGTATTTATATACAGATACCTAGGTAACGTGAAGAAACAACAAACTCTTGTGAAGACAATGGTTACAGGAAATTACCGATATAATCTTCTGCAGTCTTTGTAATACCGTAATCGAAAAGTGGTTAAGATTATCATGCCATTCCTTTGTAATAATACCCATTCCTTACACAAGGCGACAGTAAGAGCAAGCGCCCCATAATTTACACTACAGCACGCAGAAATTGCAAATTAAACTTATAACTATAGTCGATGGTTTTTAACCGACTTCCAAAAGGAGGAGGTTCTCAATTTCATCGATATTTTTTTTTATGTATGTACCTTGATTACTCCGTCAATTGTGGACCGATTTTGAAAATTATTTTTGTATTCGAAAGAGTATGCTCCCCATGTGGTCTCATGGCCACCATATCAGGATCTGATGATGGGATCCCAAGGAAATCGAAGGAAACCCTCAAATTTACGTGAGCGCTTGCAATGAAGTTAAGAGCAATTGTCTGCATGCCTTCATATTCTGTGGACATTATTTAATTTCATAATGTATAACGGGTCCTAATGATATTGTCAGCTTACCTCAAATCACTTGAATTATAGTAACCTATAGAATAACCTATAGATAGTCAATTTGAGATTTTATTATAAAAAATTACCTGAAGTCCTTTCGATTCTATGTAACAGTATGTATGTTACCTTTAGTCGTATTCTTTAAAGTTATTTAGGTGAAATGATGATGAGAGACGTGAGAAAGACTAAAAAGCCAAAAAAAAAAACCTCGTTTAAAAAAACGGACTTTAAAAACTAAAAAGTATAAAATAACTTAATTTGTATGTGCTACCTATTCATAGGTTTGAAGTTGGTGCCAAGCCAAAATGTGTAGGTACCGCACTCGCCGCGCGTGACCTTGAGCGGGATAGCTGCTCTTCGCGTAGAACAAATCGTCTCGAAATGTAGTGAGTGTGGTACCTACTATTACATTTGGCTTGGTACCGACTTCAAACCTATGAATAGGTAGCACCACGAAGCAAATACAAGGTAGCACAGACAAATTAATTTATTTTATACTTTTTAGTTTTTGAAGTTTTTTTTAATAATAACGGTTTACGGGGTCTGTGCGGTTTACAAAATTCGTCAATTAACCGATATAGAAACAGCTAGATTAGTATATTTTAGTTATTTTCATAGAGTAATGTCATATGGTATTTTGTTATGGGGGAATGCTACCGATATTCAAAGTATCTTTGTGTTGCAGAAGAGGGCTATTCGTGCAATTTATAATCTTAGTTATAGGCAGTCACTGAGGAATAACTTTAAAGAAATTGGTATCATGACAGTTGCATCTCAATTCATCTAAGAAAATTTAGTTTACGCTAAGAAAAATATTCATCTATACACAAAGTTTAGCGACGTTCATGATATCAACACTAGAAATAAAGATAAACTCGTGTTGCCAACCACTAGATTACAAAGAGTAAGCAAGTCTTTCCGATGTCAGGGTTTGCGATTTTACAATAAAATCCCAAGCAAATATCAAGAATTAAGTATTACCAAATTTAAGTCCTTAATAAAACAGAAACTATGTGAAAAGGCTTATTACACAGTTTTGGATTATTTAGATGACAAATTTGCTTGGGACTGACGATGCTCACTTCAGTATTTACCTACGTATCTTGTGTGAAAGTGATAGACATTTATATTTTTATTGTATGTTGTTTTTATACCAAGTGAATTCCTTTTGTGTATGTAAATGTGAGTATAGTCTAGGCTTGTAATATAAGTTCATATTTAGTATCTTTCTGGTGGCTTTGGATGTTTCCCCGGCCTACCCAAATGTCCTGCTGACGGTAGTGTCGCGCTTCGGGTCGTAACACGATGGCTGGGGCTCGTATGCCGTCTGTATGGACAGGCCGACTCAAAACTATGGTCCTTTCTTCAAAAGGCCAACCCAGATCCTATACTGTACTCGCACAGTTTTTTTTTTGTTTTGTAATCAATGTTCTCGGACTAAAAAAAAAGGACATCTCTGGGGTTTGTGTCGGCATTTCTTCCCAGAGTAAGTCGTAGGAAATGCCGGTCTCTTCTAGCTGTAAAGTCCGACGTGTAAAAATATCTGAAAAGATTTACTTACAAATAAATATAATTTCATTTCATTTCAATATCATTTCATTTCGTTTCATTTGTGAGAAATGAGTTAAAACACAAAAATAATGAGACGACGTAACCTCCAAAATTGAAATATCTTTAATTTCTGACCATATTCATTATGTAGTTAACCTTACAAATAAATTGTTCAGATTACCAAAATTTTCATAATATACGCGTAAATTGTAATACTCCTTTTTTCTTGATCTTAGTAAGTTTAATACCCCGCAGACCACAAACTTTTTAAACGGCCTATAGTTTGATCGCGTTGGCTTTTTTGTCTGCCGATACCGAATCGTTATAATGTGCGCTCTCCCATTCATCTTCATACTGATTAAGAAACCATCCAAAGTATCGGCCGATTTAAAAGTTTGTAGTCAGCGTGGGCTCTGATAGTGTGGCCCTGAACCCTCCTGAGTAAGGAGGTTTTGGTGTACTATACCACACTGGCCAAAAGGGTTGATGTAAAGTTTATTTCAAGTTTTTTTTCTTTCTGCAGTGAGGTTGTCTTGCATTGTACGCAAGACACTATCACTTACCGCACCCAATAATAATATAATAATAATAAATACAAGTGATGAATAGGGTTGGTGACACTCCGTATTCTTTATCCGTCACCATACTTATTATTAAATTATCAATAACAATATTCTAATATTGGTAAACGCTACTTTAGTAGACATGGCCACCGGCCATAGTCGGGATCCTATTAACTGGATCTTTTCAGTGCTTTTCCTCTGCTGTTTCTGTTGAGAGCCCTTAAAGGACGGCATCCCGCTTCTGTCTTTTGAGTTGTAGCTGCCCAAAGATAGCGGTGGTCAATTTTTATCAGGTGACCAGTTTTTCATTTATATTACATTACTCTTTTAAACTATTTCACTTTTAATGCCAATCAATGAATCATGGGCGTTTTTAAAACATGAGCAAGTTGCCATATTGATTTTTTTATACATACTCAATACAAAGGATGAATACGATAACATACATGTACATACATATTTATTTGCTTATTTCAATAACATACATAATTAATAAGAATACCATAAATCAAAATAGTTTTATAATCTAATATCAGTTAAAGTAAACTCTAATAAAATGTTGTTCTAATGATCATAAGTAACAATTATTTTAAGTTCTAAATTTAAACTAGACAAGTCCCTTCTTTTATCTTTCCCGAGAAGGGAGAACCAGATAAAAATGACATCGGTTTAAATCCAATATGGCTTCTTTCTTCCTTTAAACAATTATGCGCGCAGTCATTTTTATCTGTATTCTCTCTTCTCCACAGGCGTGCACGAACTCGAGCGACAGAACAAGATCACTAAGCAAATTCTAGAAGCCTTTATACAAAAGAAGCTGGGCCTGAGGAATAACAGCTACAGGGCTCCATCGGTGTTCGAGATCTTGCCAATGCCAACAGTAGTGACTACGAAGAAGCCTGAGCCAGTGGATGATCCTGACGAAGATGTACAAACTGAAGAAAATCTAGACAGTAAAGAAAGCCAGGAATATAATGACAGCGAAAGTTTGCAGAGTGTGGAGAGTGAACAGATTGATTCAATATATAACACCGAAGGCATGTATATCTTTAATCTATTTAGTTTGTCACGTTCAGAGGCTTTAGGAGCCATGTGCTGATGATGGTTAAGCCATGAGGTTAAATAGAAGATAAATTATACTCTAGACCACGAGAATTTTCACACTATTTATTTAAACAAAGCAGTTACAATTTAGTTACAGTAGTTAGCAGAATAGATACAAATAGTAGGTCAGGGCGTGGGTCCTGAGAGTTTTGATCAGCGTTTGTTTCTCTAAGGTATGTACTTATCTCAGCGCTGCTGGCGAGGTAAAGAGGCAGAGTCTCGTCAAAGACGCTGATTTATAGTCCGCGGAAGTGAGGCTCGAGGAAGCGCTGGAGGCACGTTGAGCGCCGTCACGTGATAAGTTGCTGATTTATTATTTATTTATCGTGTTAAGTTGTATTGTTAGTATTGGATGTACTGGATGCAAATTGCATGAATATGACTACACACACATAGAGAATGTAAAGAAAAAATGTACCTAGGTATTTTTATTTCATACTAATACATTTTCTATTTCGGACTATCATTATGTGCTTTGAAATTTAATTTTTCTTATAGGTATATTTATATTAATTAGAGGTTGAGAAATATCACCATTGTCTTTTCAATGCAGCACTAATGCATAGTAAATACGAAAGATAATTATAATAATTAATAGTTAATTTCGTTACTGTGTCCCAACATACATCTTCAATTTGCTGTTTAAATATTCTTCAATACGGTAAATAACACGCAATGCGCCCGTAAAGGTGTCTAACAAACCGCGACCCAAATAAAATATTTGAACAACACGTTATGGCAAAGTTTGAACAAACATTTGTGGGCAATATATTTCACTATTCGTCTATTTTATTGCGAAAATTCATCATCATAAGATCGATATTTCGAAAGAAACAGTCGCGACGGTCACGCTGCGCTGTGGTTTTTGCAGTGCTAATATTTGTATGCACCAATATCTCTATTTGCATTACTCTAAGTATTTCAATATTATTTATGTCTAAATGCTTATCATATGTATTATATAAATGTATTTACAAAAATATATATTTCTGCATATTTCAATATTTTTTGTTAGTTTTTAAACGGTCATTGCCGCACCCTAGTTTCGCAAGATGAGATTTGTAGAATCGGATAAATTGTTGTTCCAGGTCTGGGTGTTCTTTGTGTTCGCTACATAAATGTTTGTGAAGTCCATGCGACACAGAATATTCCTATCAATTGGATTGGGGATAGCGGGAGTTGTCTTTTAAAAATAAAAATAAATAGCACAAGCTCTGCTCTGCTGCTGTTCTGCAATGAGGTTATTTTTATAATGCGTGTTATTTCATGTTATAGAATCCATAGTTCATAGTCTAATTTTGGGTAGTTAGCGATATGTAATAACCCTGAGTATTATTATAACAGCTAATATATTACACTGTCAAATGCCTTGGTAATCAATCAATCAATCAACTATCCTACTAATCTGATGGTAGACTCTGAAATGGTAAGGACAGCCGTGACGCTTGCAATATTAGGCCCGTTCGGCCTTGCGACTTACTTCCGATGTACCCACCGGTGATGTTATTTTTGATGGCGTTTTTACTCTAAGTAGGTATATAAACGTATGCATATCTATACTTATATAATAATCTATACTAATATTATAAAGCTGAAGAGTTTGTTTGTTTGTTTGAACGCGCTAATCTCAGGAACCGCTGGTCCGATTTGAAAAATTATTTCAGTGTTAGATAGCCCATTTATCGAGGAAGGCTATAGGCTATATGCCATCACGCTAAGACCAATAGCAGCGGAGCAAAAATGAAGAATGTTACAAAAACGGGGGAAAATTATTACGCTAAGGGCAATAGGAGACGTAAACGAGGATACGTGGGTCAGCTATACTTTGTCCATTCTATTATTTTCTTTTTGACAGCTCACGCCTATGAATTACCATATTTTTTTTCGGAAATATGTAGTACAGTAATGTCGTACTTTATTGACGGTGACGGTACTTTAGTGAAGTGGTCTGTGCATAACAAACAACCACAAACTATAAAACAGTACTTGAAATACGATAAATCGATCATATGATAAAAATAATTTGACTTTATGTAAGTATTTTTTCTGTAAATTTAATAAAAAAAAGGAAATAAAAATAGTATCTATGACTCCAAGATTGAATTTTTGCAAGGAATCAAGTCGAAATCTTGGAATTTAGGATCAAACCAAGAGTAAAGAACAATAACTCTGTTCATTCATCTAATTTACAGATTTATTATTTATATTTTACTATATATATTACTTACATAATATAAAAAACTAATAAAGGAATAATTCATATTTCAACAAAAAATATTTAATTAAATCGATTGAAAGTTCTTCATAAATAAAATCGCTATTCGTTTCAAATCGAATCTATAATCGGTGAGGGCGTCACTAATTTCAAAATTTCTTGAACTGTCAAAAAGAAAATAAAGAAATGGACAGAGTATAGTTACGGATATTTTAACAAGGTTTGGATAGCAAATGATGAATTATTCGTTGCTTGTACTGACCTAACCCGTGATTGATCTGAGTGAGTGAAGTTACTATATTCAACAATAAAAAATCAGTTCAAAAAGCATCCGTGAAATTGAAGATTTTAAATATGGCTTATTATTAATAACTGGCCACATCTCACACACGGCTGTCCGATCCCTAACTAGGCAGAGCCTTTACATAGGATTATATTTCTTTTTTTTTTCTAATACTACTCCCACACAAATCCTGTGTACACCCAAACTCAGAACAACAATTTGTGGATCACACAAAGTGTTGTCCCATGTGGGATTTGAACCCACAACACTTGGCGCAGCGGAAAGTGGCGAGGTGACCGCTTAAACCACTTGGCCAACCGTGAAGATATTAATAAATTATTCCTAAATACAGAGCAAATGATCATACTCATCCCCGAATATTTATTCTGGTCCGGACCGAACCTACGAGCTCTGGCTTTGCAGTCAGGATCACTAAACCATATAGCTATAGGGGTTAGTGATCCTGACTTAACTTAGTTGGCATGTTCGTAGGTAGGTACCTACGAACATGCCAATTAAGTTTTACTAACTATAAAAGGGGCCTCTCCAATCACAGGACATTCACGCATCTACGCGGCCCAAGCCTTTTTGAACCACCTGCTGCAGTTTGAATCTCATTCTTCCAAAGATGCGACATTTCTTACTCTATCAATGTATTTATTTTTATATTTCGTCTAAATTCAATATCATTCCTTGGTAAGGTTTTAGTCGTGCAGGCGACCGATTATTTTAAACCCCAACTGCAGTGCAGTGTTAAACAGTGCGCCAACAATAATTAAGATTAGAATAAATGCAAAAAAATGTGACTTCATCAAATTTGACACCAGCTGTCTGCCAGTGAAAGTCCCGATAAAATCGGTATCGGTTTGGTATATGTACCGTGTGTACATACATATGCATTTAGTAAAAAGTGGGTATTTTAATATTACAAACACACACACACATTTTATTTATCTGTATAGATAATATCGATGAGTGGTAGTATATACTGCATATATGTAACATGTAACAAAAATAGCGTTACTAAAGTTTATCTATTAACATTAAAAGTTATCGAGTTATAAATTGTTCATAACACAATTAAAAGCTTTAAAATGCATAATTAAAACACTAAACAGGGAATGAGGTAGCATTAAAGGCAATCATTGTATTAAATGCTTCATAACATCGTGTTTTTGGATAACACTTGACATTTAGAAATCACCTTCACAAGTTCAATGGCTGATGTAATAGCGTCCCTGGCTGGCAACTTGCTATAAGTAAAAACAAAAGTTTTATAGAATTTTCATGCTATGATAGGTTAATTGCCCGTGATTAAAATAAGTTATTTCACAGCCGTTACAATAATTATACGTTTTATGTTAAAAATAAATAATAATAATCGAAACAGTAGGTTTATGAATAAAAATGTAAAGTGCATTCTTGCACGTGAAACCTATTATACTCTGTCCATTCCTTTATTTTCTTTTTGACAGTTCAAGAAATTTTGAAATTAGTAACGCCCACACCCATTACCGATTCGATTTGAAACGAATAGCGATTTTATTTATGAAGAACTTTCAATCGATTTAATTAAATATTTTTCGTTGAAATATTAATTATTCCTTTATTAGTTTTTTATATTATACAAGAAATAAACAAAAATATAAATAATAAATCAGTAAATTAGATGAATGAACAGAGTTATTGTTCTTTACTCCTGGTTTGATCCTAAATTCCAAGATTTCGACTTAATTCCTTGCAAAAATTCAATCTTGGAGTCATAGATACTATTTTTATTTCCTTTTTTTATTAAATTTACAGAAAAAATACTTACATGAAGTCAAATTATTTTTATCATATGATCGATTTATCGTATTTCAAGTACCTACTGTTTTATAGTCTGTGGTTGTTTGTTATGCACAGACCACTTCACTAAAGTACCGTCACCGTCAATAAAGTACGACATTACCGTAGTACATAATTCCGAAAAAAAAAATGGTAATTCATAGGCTCGAGCTGTCAAATAGAAAATAAACGAATGGACAAAGTATATGATATTTATATTTACATCAATCTGCCTGTTAAATTATCACTATCATAACAATAAATGAATAATAGGCCAGTAAAACATTATAGGAATTCCGAGTTAGCGGCAGAGTATTAGAATGGTAACACTGACTTATAAGAAAAAAAGCGGCCAAGTGCGAGTCGGACTCGCCCATGAAGGGTTCCGAAGCAGCAAGTAACATAATATAAAAGTTCTTGTAGTTCGTTGTAACTTTGATTGCGGTTTACGATTTAGACGTATTAAAAAAACTACTTACTAGATCTCGTTCAAAGCAATTTTCGGTGGAAGTTTGCATGGTAATAAAAAAAATGATGTACATCATATATTTTTTTTAGATTTATCATTCTCTTGTTTTAGAAGTTACAGGGGGGAGGGACACACATTTTACCACTTTGGAAGTGTCTCTCGCGCAAACTATTCAGTTTAGGAAAAAATGATATTAGAAACCTCAATACCATTTTCGAAGACCTATCCACAGATACCCCGCACCACTATATATATATATCACTACATCCCACACGTATGGGTTTGATGAAAAAAATATTTTTGAGTTTCACTTCTAAGTATGGGGAAAATTCCCACAATTCCCAAAATTAATTGTTTTTTTTTATTTTTGTGTGAAAATCTTAATGCGGTTCACAGAATACATCTACTTATTAAGTTTCAACAGTATAGTTCCTATAGTTTCGGAAAAAAGTTGCTGTGACATACGGTCGGACAGACAGACAGACATGACGAATCTATAAGGGTTCCGTTTTTTGCCTTTGGCACGGAACCCTAAAAAAAGGTTTAACTGCCTCGGTGGTAGTGGTAGTGTATGCAACTGCTGTGCTTGAGGTCTCGGTTTCGATTCTCGGGTCGGACCAAATATTTGTATGATCTACAAATATTTGTTAAGTAGTTTGGGTGTTTTCTATCTATCTATACTAATATTTTAAAGCTGAAGAGTTTGTTTGTTTGAACGCGCTAACCTTAGGAACTACTGGTCCGATTTTAAAAATTATTTCAGTGTTAGATAGCCCATTTATCGAAGGCTATAGGCTATATATCATCACGCTAAGACCAATAGGAGCGGAGCACCAATGAAGAATGTTACAAAAACGGGGGAAAATTTTACGCTACGTGCAATAGGAGACGTAAACGACGTTGCGTGGGTCAGCTAGTGTATAATATGTATGTATTTACAAAAAATATATATAATGAGTCATTTATATCAGTTGTCTAGTACCTACCCATAATACAAGTTCTGCTTAGTTTGGGACTAGATGGCTTTGTGTATTAGATGTAAAAAAAACAAAAAGTACCTACAAGTTGTGTTTATACATATAAGAGGTATCAAGTTTTCAAGACGAAACTACAGTCAACACCCCTTAAGGCATGTAAACTACTAAATAAAGTACTAGCCAATGACTCCGTACCAGCCTGGTATTTAACCTTACTAGTTCTCCTTGATAAGTTCATTGCTGCATTTAACAACCAGTTTGACTGGTTAGTAAGTTTTGCTATCAAATTAAAAGTAAGTGTCTATGGACGTTTAATTACTCGGGGAAGTGTATTGTTCCGTTCCGTGACAGCAACTGAACTAGTTGGTGTCTTGTCAAGCAATGATTTAGTCGATATATTAAGCAATCTATTTGGTGTTAAACCTCAAAAACTTGTGTGGTATTTAGCTTTTTAGGGTTCAACACCCTAAAAACCTAAAAACCGTTCTTGTAATTATTGAAATGTTCATAAACGCCTATACAATTTTCATGTTCCAACTATGTACCTACATAAAATTTATAAAAGTCTGACTAATGCTTAAAAGTCTATTGCCTAAACGTGAAATAAATAGGTTTCAATACCATTTATTTTCATTGGTTTCTCATATTATCTAAGGAGTCTGAGTTTTAAAAAGTTCAAATTATAATTGAAAAAATGTTTGAATATCGTTTTAGGAATGCTCTATACTTTTTATGATAACTTTTAACTGACTTTAAGTTTTCCATTCCAGTAAAAGTACTTATAGTTTTCCGATTTAAAATAATGAAGTAGGTACATATTTCATAATGAATTAACAAAAAAAAAACCGACTTAAATCTGGACCATATTTAAATGGGACCATACGGGAATATTGAGTTATTCGTTAATTTGTCGCGTACATACTTAATGCAAATTGAAGACTTATATGGTTTTCTCATGGATGACATGTCAGAACTGGACCAAATTGATATGAGACTACATGGCAAGCACCAGCTTTCAAATAAAACAAGAATCATCAAAATCGGTTCACCCAGTCGAAAGTTATGAGGTAACAAACATTAAAAAAAAACAGTCGAATTGAGAACCTCCTCCTTTTTTTGAAGTCGGTTAAAAAAAAGTAATTGGAAAATATCAATTTAGTTTTTATTGTTACTATAAGGTTAAGAAGACAATTAGGAAAAAATCGTGTGTAGGATAATATTCATAGATGGATTAATTTTTAATTTTATGCGCAACTGTACCATTAAGAGTGGGAAGCGGGGGAGAGCCACGCTTCGGCATGAATGGGCCGGCTCGACCGGAGTGATACCACGGCCTCACAGAAAACCGGTGTGAAACAGCGCTTGCGCTGTGTTTCACCGAGTGAGTGAGGATACCGGAGGCCCAACCCCCCCCCCTCCCCATGATGGCGCAGTTGAAAGACAGATTGATACCCCAGGAGGGTACCAACTGCGCTAGCGTTGGAGAATCCCTCTCTGGGCGTCCGCGCTCAGGACACAACGCGCCTGAACGTGGATGCCGAGGCTGCCCCTCGTATTCTGGGGAGGGCAAAATTGCGCTAGATCACGCTCGGGGTAAGAGCAGTAACATCACGGCACCCCCTACCACGCTGGTCGTGGATTTCTGCAACGTCAGGGGATTACATAGTAATCTTGATGCTGTCCATCACCACCTCGAGACAGCAAAGCCAGCATTGCTCTTTTTGACCGAGACGCAGATATCGTCTCCTGCGGACACATCCTACCTCAGCTACCCGAGGTATGGACTAGAACATTCCTTTATGTCTAAAGCCGGAGTGTGCGTGTACGTCAGAGACGATATTAGCTCTCGTCGCCTCAGCAACCTTGAAGGTAGGGACCTCTCCATCTTATGGCTCCGTGTAGACAGCGACGACCATCCCCGCGTCTATGCGTGCCTCTATAGGTCCCATAGCGGTGATGCCGAAACTGACCGACTCATTGAGCACATCCAGATGGCTACAGACCTTGTGCAGCAGCAGATCCCTTCCGCAGAGATCATCGTACTTGGCGATTTTAACGCTCACCACGCCGGCTGGCTCAGCTCCAGTAAAACGGATCATGCGGGGAGATCTGTTCACGACTTCGCCCTGGCTTATGGCCTGACACAATTGGTTACCACGCCCACGCCCAGGTGGAAGATGTCCAGATGTGGAAGGTCAGAATTCCTCTTTGTTGGACCTTCTGCTGACTTCTCATCCGGACGGATACCACGTATCCGTAAACGCCCCACTTGGCTCCTCAGACCATTGCCTTGTCCGGAGTACAGTGACACTCACATGCTCACCGCGATCGCGAGTTGCGCGCAGTCGCCGTGTGTGGCACTACAAGTCAGCAGATTGGGATGGGATGCGGTCCTTCTTTGCGTCCTACCCTTGGAGACAGTTGTGCTTCTCGCCGGATAATCCCAACACCGCTGCTGATTCTATTGCTGATGTTGTGCTACAGGGTATGGAGATTTTCATTCCATCCTCTGTGGTTCCCATTGGTGGCAAGTGTCGGCCCTGGTTTGGTTCATCTTCCAAAAAAGCTTCTCGCAGGAAGCAGGAAGCTTACCAAGCCTGGGCTGACGCAGCGGCGGTACGGGATCAAAACACCAGCGCTCTAAAAAAGGAGTACAACTTTGCCTCCAGGTTCTTCAAAAGAGACATAGCTAGGGCGAAGTCGGTGCACATTGCTGGGATTGGCGAGAGGCTTGAGCGTCTTCCTTCGGGGACTCGAGCATTCTGGTCTCTTGCCAAGGCTATCGAAGGGAATTTCTGTAAGCCATCCCTTCCACCTTTGCACTTGGGAAACAATCCGTTGGCCTATGACGCAAAGGAGAAAGCCGATCTCCTGGCAAAACACTTTGCGTCCAACTCGACCTTGGATGACGGGGAACAGGAGCCGCCTACCATACCGCGGTGCGAGAGCCGTATGCTGGATATCCAGTTTCACCAACGCTCAGTGCGTATAGCACTTTTATCCCTGGATATCCATAAGTCGAGTGGCCCGGATGGAATCCCCCCTATAGTGTTGAAGATGTGCGCTCCAGAGTTGGCACCGGTCTTAACGCGTCTTTTTCGGCTCTCCTACTCTTCTGGCGTAGTCCCGACAACATGGAAGGCAGCATTAGTCCACCCGATCCCAAAAAAAGGCGATCGCTCTAATCCGTCCAACTACAGGCCGATAGCCATTACTTCCCTCTTCTCGAAAATAATGGAGTCCATCATCAACTATCAACTCCTACGGTATCTAGAAGATCATCATCTGCTTAGCGACCAGCAGTACGGCTTCCGTAAGGGTCGATCGGCTGGTGATCTTCTGGTATACCTGACACATCGCTGGGCACAGGCGATTGAGACTAAGGGGGAAGCCTTGGCAGTTAGTTTGGACATCGCGAAGGCCTTCGATCGGGTCTGGCACAAAGCGCTTCTTTCGAAGCTCCCTTCCTATGGGCTTCCCGAGAAATTATGCGATTGGGTCACTAGCTTTCTAGCAGATAGAAGCATTAAGGTCGTAGTCGACGGTGAATGCTCTGATTCCATATCTGTGAATGCTGGTGTCCCGCAAGGCTGTGTGCTATCGCCTACTTTGTTCCTCCTCCATATCAATGACATGCTGCAAAATTGCGGCATTCATTGTTATGCGGATGACAGCACCGGCGATGCTTTTTACACCGGCCGCGCCAATATTTCTCGGGAAAACGTCATTGAGAGTCGAAACAAACTTGTGTCTGAAGTCGAGACTTCTTTGGAGAAGGTCTCAGATTGGGGTAGACTTAATTTAGTCCAATTTAACCCCACAAAGACACAAATTTGCGCGTTCACCACTAAAAAACTTCCGTGGGTCGTATGTCCTCGTTTCGAAGGCACTCCACTATCTGCCTCAGCCAATATTGGAATTCTTGGTGTCGACATGTCGAGCGAAGTCCAGTTTCGTGGCCACCTGGAGGGTAAGGCCAAATTGGCCTCGAAAAAGCTTGGTGTGCTCAACAGATCGAGACAGTATTTCACTCCGGCCCACCGCCTTATACTTTATAAGGCCCAGGTTCGGCCTCACATGGAATACTGTCCCCATCTTTGGGCGGGAGCACCCCAATACCAGCTCCTCCCTTTGGACCGCATTCAACGGAGAGCGACCCGAGTCGTCGATTGCCAAGAACTTTCAATTCGGCTAGACTCTTTGGCGCTGCGTAGAGATGTAGCTTCGCTGTGCATCTTCTACCGCATTCATCATGGGGAGTGCTCCGAGGAATTGTTCGGACTGATTCCTGCCGCCTCTTTCCGCCATCGTCCTACGCGACAGAAGTTTCATCCCCATCATTTAGATGGTTGGCAGTCCTCAACTGTGCGCTTTTCCAGGAACTTTCTGCCTCGCACAACAAAACTGTGGAATGAACTGTCGCCTGCGGTATTCCCGGACCAATACGACCTTCAAACCTTCAAGAAAAGAGCGTACTCCTTCTTAAAAGGCCGGCAACGCACTTGTGATGCCTCTGGTGTTGCGGGTGTCCATGGGCGGCGGTAATCGCTTACCATCAGGCGATACGTCTGCTCGTTTGCCCCCTATATCATAAAAAAAAAAAAAAAAATAATTTTTATTGCATTAATTTCACACAGGCAACATCACTTACAAAATAGTAGTTTAACAGGTAGATAATGATAAATCACAATTTCAGGTTTATGAAATTGGATTGTTATATTTTAACTCAAGGTTCTATTTCAAGGTCGATCCATTATAAGATAAAATAGCTTACAAATTTTTCATCTAATTTCTAAAGAGCCCGATTGATGGCAAAGTACGACTTTAACTATACAGTAAAATGAAAAATATGGTCAGCTATGATACCTCTATACCTTTTTTGGAGATATAGATATGGGTGTCTGTATATACGTCGTACATTTACATTCTAATGTGATTAATAAAATATAAAAAATGAACTAATTTTTATTACTACCACGGTGGTTGAGAGTCCGCCGGCCTTGCCACACATGACGTGGTTAACGTCATGTGTGGCAATTCAAAGGCATGTAATTCTCAGTCATTTATTAGTAATAAACAATGTTTTACAGACAAATACTCATTTGGTATTGAACGAATTAGCTTAGGAATACGTAAAAATCGGTAGTTAAACATTACATATGTAGAATATGAGTAGATCTATGTTAGCCAGGTACTATTTATTCGTAACCCAAGTTCTGCCTCGTGCCTTTAACTATAACGTTACTAGCTGAGCCCCGCGGTGTTACCCGCGGTACAACAACAACCGCGGTTGACGCCACTGGACAAAGTAAAAAGTATCTATACCTATACGGCTATACCGACATCAAAAAAAGTTATTAAATTGTACAGTCGAGCATATAATATTTAAATTGATACTTGTTTAAGCTAAGGCCTTATGGGACTGGCATACCCTAATAGGGTAAAAGTCCCTTAAAAATAAATAAAGAGAAAAAAAAGTATCCTATATCCGTCTCCTGGTTCTAAGCTACCTCCCATCCAATTTTCAGCCAAATCAGTTCAGCCGTTCTTGAGTTATAAATAGTGTAACTAACACGACTTTCTTTTATATATATAGATTTTAATCAACTGCTTACTACACTTACAGTTACCAAACACGTGTAGACATTACAAAATTGGTGTTATAAATATGGTAATTATAGTAAGATTTTATAATATCCTTAAACATTCCATACACGGTAGTCTGCACCCAAGTTGGACAACAAAAGCTAGTCTAGAAATACATATATAAGTATGTTTATCAGGAATGTGAATATCTAGTACAGACTTTGCCTAATGTAGTATCAAACAGTAATATTATTATCAACATTATTACCGAAAAGAATTTTGTTTATATTTTTATCAGTTTGTTACCACCTCTTAAATTCCTTATTAAGTTCTTACTTCTGATTCCTTGCACTTCGAATGTAGTCCAGCTTTAAAGAAAAATTTCAACATCTCTTAGGAAGCCTTTGCAATCAAGCGGTTCATAAGTTCCTCTTAATCTGAGTTCTCACCAATCTTGCTATTACCGACAATGATACCGGTATCTAGGAGATATGAATGTTAAGAATTTTGATACGGCATTTATACCTCCTTAAGTTTTTATTTACTTATTTAAACAACAAAACTTTACATTTCACGATAAATGAAATACTCGCCAAGCTGTTAAGGTTGTTGGCGAGACGCGCTGTTATCTACATATATCTTTAAATACTTTATAAAATGACTGTCCACTTCTTCACACATCACTAATCGGTCTAGCCATTTCAGATATTATCCGGAACAAACACACAGACAGACAAAAATATAAAAAAATAGCTTTATTGATATAAGTGCCGTATACACTTTATACACTTTATGCATACTTTATGCATAATTTCAAATTAACAGCTTTTTAATAAATGCATATGCAGATATGTATTTATTAAACAGCTGTTAATTTGAAATTATGAACAGACACTTCAATTTTATTTATTTGTATAGATGTATAGATAGCTGTCAAATTGACTTACAGTTTAAAGTTTTGAAAAAAATCCTTTAAAGTTATGACAAAAGTCTTTTTTTTTATTTAAAAGGCCGGCAAACGAGCAGACGTATCGCCTGATGGTAAGCGATTACCGTCGCCCATGGACACCTACAACACCAGAGGCGTCACAAGTGCGTTGCCGGCCTTTGGATGGGGATGGAAGCGGGGGATGGGGGAGATAGGGGAAGGGGTTGGGCCTCCGGTATCCACACTCACTCGGTGAAACACAGCGCAAGCACTATTTCACACCGGTTTGTCCGTGAAGAGTCCGTGGAATCACTCTGGTCGAGCCGGTCCATTCATGCCGAAGCGTGGCTCTGCCACGGTAATTCTTGTCTCCACTTGACATTTTTGGTTCTAAAAATTTAAAGGTTGTTCTCTAGTGGTAAAGATAATTATCGCACTCAAAGCGACTCTTGTAATACGAACTCACACACAGAGTGTCTTGTCACCATTCTCTTCTTTATGAAATCATAAGTCCTTACATCACAAACCGCAGGAACAGCAAATACATTGATAAATTACGCAATTGAATCTTCTTTAATAGGCCTCTGCAAGTGATTTGCAAGTGTGGAGTTATTAAATATTGAATCGGCACTTGACCTTTATCGTCACTATTGAAAGGTCATTCCAAATATCAAAAATGCCTAATTCCTAAGTGATATATAATTACAACGACTCTGGTGATGATAGATCACCAAGCAGATTCACTTCCACGTTTGAAGTATTTTTGAAAACAAAAACAACATTAGTTTTTTTTAAGTTCTTATTAAATTTAAAATATAAATGGAGCTTTGCAATCTTGTTTTTATTAAACGCAAGAAGATATTTTTAAAAGCAGTATCTTCAGTTGTAATTACTGCATAGTTACATTCAACATTCTTAGCTTCAATTTTTTTTAAAATATATATTTCGGACATTTATCACACAACGCCGTCTAGTCCCAAGCTAAGCAGAGCATGTGTTATGGGTACTAGACAACTGATATAAATACATATGTACTTTTTTTTATAAATACATACATATTATACATAGAAAACACCCAAACTCCGAAACAAATATTTGCAGATCATACAAACATTTGTTCCATATTCACTGATGGATATAGACCCCTTTGGTTTGGGAAATTTTGGCCTACAATAGCAATCTAGCCAGACAGGTAGGATTTGTGTCAAGTTTTCCTTGCCTTTGCAATTCTTTTGCCCGACCTAGTTTGCTTCGCTAATCAGTTCTTACGACACCCACGGGACGAATGACGAATTAGAGTGTTGACTCTCCGTATGCTAATATCAATAGATAGTTATTAATGCCACCTTCCATTTGTTCGATTATTATTAATATGTTGAATTCCATGGCCCGGTGCAACCCAGGCTCTAGGTAATCAATTATTTACATTGTATACATCGCTAGTATTCTGTAATCTAAACTATGGCCTAATCTGTGTTTGCATAATATCATTGAACATACCACAGCTAATGATGCTAATTCATCCTTATTCCATTTTGCAATTATTAAATTATTAATTTTAAATTTAATGGTGTAACTAATTTCTTTTATCGTGTAGCCAATTTGTAGCAAAAAAAAGTTAAATCAGTATTATTGTAATAAAGTTTAGAGTGATTTTTTTGTACTTTAATTGTTATTCGTATTATAATGTGTTATAATTTTATGAATATCAATGAATCAAACTATCAAAACATATTCATTATTTTGCACAATTTAAATTATAGTAGGATGCGAATTTTCGATGCGTTAATTTTCATTATATGTAGTTATTCATTATCGATTAGTTATTTTGAAATGCTATTAGTTGAATGTGACGGAACAGAAGCAAAGGAATTAACACTAACTGTGAAGTAGCATGGCCGTATTGCAATTACTAAATGTAGGTGTAAAGGTCATCAAATGTACCAATATGTTACGTTGTCTCATTAAAAGTCTTTTTGATTGACATTGATGACTTTTATATTCAGTGTTGTGTCATGATAAGACATGCAAACACATCAACAGCTTTTGAATTGTTCTGTGTTTTTTCTTACTCAAGGTAGTAGAGCCATGTTGACTTCAGCACGAACGGGCCAGCTCGACCGGGGCTATACTAACGTCTCACAGAAGACTTACCTAAAATGACAGCATTTGTGCTGTGGTGTTTCGTTGCTGAGTGCGAGGCCGGAGGCCCAATGATGCAGAAGCACCTCAAATTACACTTCCATAGTATGGGTCATTCCGTTCGCACTTTCGTAAAAAGGGGTACAAAGTTTTTGCTTCACGTATTAATATCTAGATTTTACGATTAAGGGACAGGAAATTGAGTGCGTGTGATTGGGGCCATCGTTGAACTGCATTTTATTAGTCACGACTCACGAAGCCTTCACTTTCCAGATCCGTCTACAGTTCGTACCACTTTCAAGTACTAAAAATTTATTTTACACACATCAAAAGTGTCTAGGGATCAACATATGTGTCTAGGGATCAACATATATTTTTGCAATAACTTTTCTCCTGATTGATATTTATTAAAATTTTCTTTAAGGATTCATCAAATAAAGTGTTTTCGTTTGTCACAGTAACGATAAACCAAATCACCTTTGCATTAATAAAGAAATTTGCCATTTTCCTAATAAAAGGATTTTTGACATTTGAACCACTAACATTAAAGTTCGAAAAAAAGACTGAAATAACAGTTTTCTTTAAAATGTTATTAGGTAACTTAAACCATTAATAATCCGTGTTTCTACCGCGAACACTAACACAAGAACATCGGTTTGGCATACTCAAAATGAGTTCATCCAAATCACGCTGTGGAATGGCCGCCCATGTTCGTTGCAACAACAAAAAAAGGTCTTCTTGCGACTGGATACCCTCCATATTCGGCAGAGCTCTTCTCTGTAGCATATCCCATGCATGCTCAATCGGGTTCAAGTCTGGCGACTGAGCAGGCCAGGGCCAAAGCCACATCTCAATCTCAAGAAATCCGCATAAAAATGCTTGATCCCTAGACACTTTTGATGTGTGTATTTTGTTAATGGTGATAATTCTATTGTTGCGTCACTCCTCAAAAATTTCTCTAAAATTCTCGTATTTGTTGTTTTTTATCTCTCACTGCAATGAGAAGGAAAACTTGAAACAAACCCTATACCAACGTGGTATAGTAGAATAAACCTCCTTGTAAAAAAAATGTGTGTGGCACTCGGGGACTGCCGCGGCAAAGCTATTGCATAGCATTTTTTATCAACTTATAATTATTTATTTATTTTTTATTTATGCAGTATGTATAATATTGTGAATGAAAAATACTAAACTATTAAATTAGTACCAACATCGTCACTAGATGGCGTTGATCACTTTTTTTAAGTAGCGATATGGTTTCTTACACAGCATACTATAAAAGGTTTATACTATTACTAATAAATGTCTTCGTCATTAAACGTTTTATTCACAGATTTTTTTTTTCTTTGAACATGTATACTGACGGGGCACATGCGGTGAGTGTGGCATTATAAAGATATGATAGATACCTATACACCTATATACTTTCTCACAAACAGCTGCTTAAGCCGGACATACACGTTCAAGTATACTTGCGCAAACCCAGACTGTTCAGAGACAGACAGATTCGTTGATTCGTTGTTCGGAGCAGCTCGTCTCGATCCGTGCGAGCTCCGGGTGTCAGGTTTTATTTTCGTTACGTTACGGATTTCTTCGGTTACCGCGCTCAAAGGCCTTAAAGCCCGCGATAAAAGCTATGCAATAGCTTAAAAAAATGCATACAGTGGAACATAGAACCTCATCCTTTTTTGAAGTCAGCTAAAAAGAAGCCTATGTCCACCAGTGGACTGTTAAAAGCTATTGATAATGATTCTCTTATTTTAGTGAAGCGATTTTCAAAAAACAAATTTTATGTATATGTATTTAGATAAAAACCTCCTTTATCCTGGATGGGAATCTTATAGCATATGGCAGTCAGGAAATTAGTCCATGGACGGTGGTAGTTGCTTACCATTCGGTAATTCGTCCACCTAATTTCATCAACAACCCATAACGTCCCACTGCTGGGCTCGGGTCTCCTCTCAGGCGAGGATTATGACCATACGTTCCCACGCTGGCCAAGTGCGGGTTGGGGACTGGCAAGACAACGTTGTGGCTACGTAATCTTGCCGTTGGATGTTTTTAAGCCGCCCGAAGACTTCCAACAAACTCCACGACTGTTATCCAATGATAACAACCGGGACCGACTGCTTAACGTGACCGCCGAATTACGGAGACGCTTATGATATCATGCCACTAGCGGTCACCCATCCAGGTGCTGACCGCGCCGTCATTGCTTACGATCTGTGATTGTTTCTAATCACCGAGTGCAACTGGGCTATGAGCGCCTCTCCACCCAAGAGGCGCTCATAGCCCACCTAATTTACCATAATAGAATTGAAAGAAATAGAACACTACGATTCTTTTTTTGTTAATCGAAGAAATCATTTTAGTCACACCAACAAATATTACTAAAAGTAACTTAATTAGGTATTGATAGTTTCAGTATAGTATGTCACAGATCGACATCAGTAATCGTCTTTCAAGGTTCAATAAATACTTTTCACACCCACAAATACCCAAGGTCGATAGATTTTAATTTGACAGGTATGCCTTCCATATTTTTAAGCCATCGACAAAATGACACAGCAAAAGTTAAAGCACTTGTCTTTGATTTTAAGTGTTGTGAGTTTACGTCAACGGCAATTGACATTTAGACTGATATTAATGACTGATTTATTGGAATATACAGAGATACTTCATTGCCTTCCATTGCATATATAGGTTAAGAAATAGAATTACTCAACTAACCACCGAGTTGCTGAACAAATACAAAAAAAATCGGCGCTAAGTGCTAGTCGGACTCGCGCAGGAAGGGTTTCATATCAATAAACTATACATTTCAAGTGTCTACCTGTTGCCGTTATCAATATCGAGCAAAAACGAGCTAAAATCACGTTTGTTGTATGGGTTCCCCCGTAATATTTATTTTATTCTGTTTTATAATATTTGTTGTTAGAGCGGCAACAAAAAAAAACATACAATGGAACATAGAACCTCCTCCTTTTTGGAAGTCGGTTAAAAATACATAATCTCTGAAATTTCAACTGTCTAACTATCACGGTTCATGAGATACAGCCTGCTTACAGACGGACAGCGAAGTCGAGGTAGTAGAGCCACGCTGATTTCAGCACGAACGGGCCGGCTCGACCGGGGCGGTACTCCCCTCGCACAGAAAATCAACGTAAAATGACAGCGTTTGTGCTGTCGTGTTTCGTTGGTGTGTGCGAGACCGGAGGCCCAATTAGTCTAGTCAACAAGTTCCATACTTGTTGACTAGACTAAAAGATGCACAAGCATCACTAGGCCGCCATAGTGTGGGTCGCCATACTGCATTGTTGTATTCGCAGTGAGTATGGTGGCCACCACTCGTGGATTCTGCTTATGCTTTCCATCAGGCAGAGTAGAGTCATTTTGGCGGGCCAAACATAAAAAAAAAAAAAAAAAAAAAATAGGGTCCCGTTTCACCCTTTGGGTATGGAACCCTAAGAAGACACCATCAGTATTTATCCTACTAATATTATAAACGCGAAAGTTTGTTAGTATGGATGGATGGATGGATGTTTGTTTCACGCGAAAACTATTGAACGGATTTGGATGAAACTTTACAGTAATATAGCTTATACATCAGAATAACACATAGGCTACTATAAGTTTGATAAAGACGACTATTTGCTGATACGATAACCGACATACACGCGGGCTGAGCCGCGAGCAAAAACTGGTACGAGTATAAGCGTGACGCAGGGTAAATTAAATGTCAACATCCTCTAAAAGACCACAGCTGAACATACACCTCTCATTAGAAAGTAGGTTTTGGTCTACTACGATGGCTAGGGCCAGGCCAGGGCCAGGCCAGGGTTGGTGTAAAGTTTCTGTTTCAAATTTTCCTTCACTTTGCAGTAATTCTGTTCTGCACAGTTTGTTCCCTTAGCCGGTTCTTTAAACACGAGTGAACAAGATTATCCCTAATAACTTATGTTTTTTATGAGATATTATTATGATGTATCTATTCAAAATACCATAAATAGAACATTTAGTAGTTAGTAGATTATTAACCCCCGAAGCAAAAAGAGGGGTGTTATAAGTTTGACGTGTCTGTCTGTCTGTCTGTGGCACCGTAGCTCGCGAACGGATGAAGCGATTTCAATTTAGTTTTTTTGTATGAAAGGTGAGTTACGTGCTTAGACATGTTTCGTGAATATCGGTTGAGTCGTTTAAAAGTTATGGGGGTGAAAGTGGGGAAGAATAACAGAATTTCTGCAAAAATATCATTGGCGTATGATTACTGGATTAAGTGCTTGAGTAGGGGCTTTTTTTTAATTTAATATTATTTTAGCTTTACTTTCTTCTTCTCTTATTTTCTTCTTAAAAACTAGAATTTGAAAGACTAAGACCTAACCTTAAACTATTGCCAGTTTCCATTAATACTGTCAAACAGTAGTGACAAATATACTCTAGAAGTCATTTTAAACGCTCTTGTGACTCCGGATTTTCAGGTTTTCGTGGGCGGTAGTAGACGCTTTCCATCAAATGCTCTGCTCGTTTGTTCTTAAGGTTATAATAGGCCGGACATTTGCTTTTAATCGACTGACATTTAAAATATAATATCATACAAAAATTTTAGCACTTCAAATTAGACTTAGTCATGACCTATAACATAATTAATGACATTTTTGCAGTTCCATAGCAATTTATTTGAATGGCAATTATATGTTTCTTCATTTTATATTAAGGCCTACGTGACTTGAAGTGCTTATCATTATTTTGATCATTCTTAATAATCAAGTGAAGAAGTGTCGGCCGTAAGATCACGTCAATCAAAAATGTTACTCAAGAATTGTAGCAATGCCTAGAAAACCTCAAAGAATAAAAACTCGAAATTTCGCCTCAACAAAACATTTAATAAATTGGGTAATTCTCAAGAAGTGAACATGTATTTCAAATCGAAGCGTTGCCCATAATGAGATATACTAACGAAGTGGTCAAAATGACAAAATACGATTGAAAAAAGACAGTCGAAGGCCGCTTTTGCTTTCAATCAGCACATTACGTGAACTTCAATGTTACTTAAAGACCATATGTTCATCTGTTCATTGTGAGTCTAATACCCAAGCCAATATCCCGCGCTTTTTGTGGTATTGGGGGACTAAAAAGCCGACGCGACGAGTTAACTGTCGATAAAGACACCCAAAGACACCTGCAACTTGAAAGGTACAAGTGCATTGACACATTTTATCCTTCCCGAGAATCGGAGAGAGAGTTCGTTTGGAGCCCACAGCTTTAGATAAGACTCTCGTTCGAAAGGTTTTGGATTACTATACCTACCACGCTGGCCAGACGGATAAATTTTTCTTCTTTTTACAGTTTATTGTCCTGTGCAGTTTGTTCTCTTAATCTCCTCTTACGACACCTAGGAATTAATAGGGGTAATGACACTCTGTATTCTTAATACGTCCCTCAATTGAGAAAGAAATTCTCAATTGAGTGACCGTGGTGGTTAGACCGAAGGTGTTATCACCTTACCAAAATCTATTTTGGTAAAGTGTTAACATCTTCGGTCTAACCGGGCCCATTTGTGTCTAAGCAAGACTCTCCCAGAGTAAAGTTGTATTACTCTATCGCTATAGATTAAGTTTACTGTACAACATGATGTAATACCATGGTGCTTTTTGGTTTTTAGTGAGGCGTGCCTTCAGACCTCATCTACAGGTCCTTTGTTTTTCACCAATTATCACGCTCGACCGGAGATACACGGCCTTACAGAAAACCGATGTGAAACAGCGCTTGCGCTGTGTTTAACCGAATGAGTGAGGATACCGGAGGCCCATACCACAACCTCTCCCGCCACCCCCCTCCCCATTCCCCAAAGGCCAGCAACGCATTTGTGACCCCTCTGATGTTGCGGGTGTCCACGGGTGGCGGTAATCGTTTACCATCAGGCGATACGTCTGCTCGTTTGCCCACTATTCCACAAAAAAAAGCTGAACGTGCTCATTGTCGAGAGCGAGTTGATGTGAGATAAACTCACACTAGGCTCTGAAAGTGTGGGTGTGTGTCTTCTGCTGACATCAGTCAAGAATGAAATTACAATATTATATTGTATTGTAGTCTTTTACACACTGAAAGGTTAAAAATGATTGCGTTGTAGTAGCATCTACTCGTTTAAATTGTTACTTGAGTGTGAAGTTGTAAAGTAACGTACACTTGACCTCATAACACTAAACTTAAACGGATCCCAAATCATTCTCTTTATTTACTTTTTAGTGTACCTAAAATAGGTAACATACTTTGTTACACTTCTATGCACTTTTCAGTACCTACCCAGTTCATTAATATTAATTTATTATTTACATATTACATGCACTCTTAGTTCTTAATATTAAAATATTCAAGGATATATCAAAATTATGAATATATTATTTATTATAATTCATTATTTATGTTGTTTTTAAATAAATACAGGTAAATGGTTCTAGTTGGTAGTTTCGGTTTCGATGGAGGAACTTTAGCAATTCAATTTATTTAATAAAATATAAGCATTACAGTTTACACTACCATCAAGGGGTAACGCGACCTTCCACTTCGGTGTCTAGCGCTGCTCTGCGATACACAGACACACCGCACGTCATACGCTCGTAACGCTACGTAAAGTCGAGCCTCCACCGAACAAAAGTTGCCAACTTTTGTGTTGTCAACACGTGTTGGTGATAAAAGTTTCTGTAAAACCGAGTCTCCACCAGACAAAAGTAGGCAAACTTTGTGTTGTCAATCAAATTTAGGTGGAGACGCGCCTTAAGACGGTCTTGGACTTCTGAGTTGCCAATGTAGGTTCATGAGGGGTTGTAATCAAATTCTAACGGGTAATAACACGTCTGCTCATTTACCTCATATATCATAAAAATTTGGGGAAAAACCGTTGAAGTGCCTAATTGTTAAAATTTTGCAAGTTTTTACCACTCTTAATTAATCACGAGGACCAAAAACAAGTTTGCGAATCTTAATTTCAGATGAACATAGTTTTACATAAATATAAATAAAGTTTCCAGCTATTAGAAGTTTGAGTTGATGGAGAGTTTCATTACTAAAGGTAAAAAATAAATACCACATCAACTTAGGACCAAGAATTTCTTAATCGGCGACGTTGAAAGATGTTGCCGTAGTGGCAAAAAGTGCAAAAAAGAGCATCGTTAGAGCTTGCTGACCTATTTCCGCAGCGTTCCGTTCTCTCCTAAATATGCAGGGTTGTTTACACCGACGGAAAATACTACCTCATTTATGACCATTTCACCACTAGTAGACGTTAAATCATTGCTGTGTAATTATTTAAATAAAACGTTGCTTTAGATGTTGTAGATGTTCCTTTTGAATTTCTCGTAGAATCAAAGTAAGGGACCAACAATTTGTGTTTAATCTCAAAGCAAGTAAAAACTGCAGTTTGAATTTTATTTTCAATGACTGTCTGCAAAGAAATTTGCTCTTATTATGCGTTTTAAATATTTTAATTGTTTATAAGATTTTTTTCCGAATGTGGTTTTAAGTTTTGTGCCGAATACGGTGATTCATTAAATTAAAAATTTCAAACATATTGTGAAAAAAGAAACAAGAACACGCATGGAATGTACAAAGAAAATTATGATTTTAAAAACTTAAGTTACTAAAGTTCCATTAAAATTTGACACAACTCACAAATTCATCCCGTACAAAATTTTCTGATCTTTATAAACAGTCTGTGTTCATTTAATGCTACAAATCAAAAGTGCTGAAACAAAACAAATATTCTTTTGTTCAGATAAAAAAACAAAGAACAAATGCGCATCAAGTAAAACTGGAATACGAACAACGTTCCTGACTACTTTTAACATAAGCGAGTATTGAGACGAGGACATTTGTCTTTACAAAAGTTTGTAAGTACTTATACAGCCGATTACTTTAAGCTTTACCAACCTTATCCATAAGTTATACTTTTCCGGACTCGAAACAACTAAGAACTGCGCGTCGCTCGACTCTTGCATCAATAGCCAGGACACAAGTTCTAACCACCCGCCGGCATGGTGTGTAGGAGGCCTAACAGTAAACAATGTTGAGTAAACAACAGGCAAAACTCTAGTTAATCTAACAACTTAACAAGCTAAAATTCAAAATTTAAAAAACCCCCTATTCAAGCACTTAATCGAGTAATCATACGCCAATGATATTTTTGCAGACATTCTGTTATTCTTCCCCACTTTCACCCCCATAACTTTTAAACAACTCAACCGATTTTCATGAAACACTCGCACGTAACTAACCTTTCATACAAAAAAAAACTAAATTGAAATCGCTTCATCCGTTCGCGAGCTACGGTGCCACAGACAGACAGACACGTCAAGCTTATAACACCCCTCTTTTTGCGTCGGGTTTAAAAAGATGTTTCGTTACTGTACACGTATGTTACGGAAGTCAAGATAAAGATGCACCGAATTGAGATCTTAATATATTTTATTTTTAAAATGAATAATTATTTAATTAAGTCCGGTTATCCTTCAAAATGGTTTATAATGAGTTCATTGGAGCACGAATCGTTAAGGTCAGACATAAACGTGATATGCCTATTAGCTCTTTGTGGCAAAATTTTTAGATATCCTCGTTATGAGTAGCAGACAAGCTGGAGTAATTTTTTTTTACAAATTTATTACAATGCAGTTAATTGTTAAATACGAGTAAGATTGAGGTGAGGTACAATAAATTAAATAGAGGAAAGAGATTCATTTTGTTCAATATTTTGATGGAAGCTTTTTGAATACCAAAAAGCTTCCACAGATATTGTCAAAGTAAATGGCAAATAGTTTTAGATACGCCTGTTTAAAAATGTAATTTAGTGATTAGTAATATCGTAAGAGGCGTATCATTTATTCATTCCATATTCATAACAAAACAATATTTTATAACTTCTCGTGAACTTCCGTTACTTCTCTAATGTTGGTACAATGAGTCCATTACACGTTGCAAAATGTAGTTCGCCACCTCAAACACAGTGCAGAACAGCTCACCATAGCAATGCTTGTTTGAAAATGCCATTCATCTGTCCAGAATCTATTAGTCCACAGACAAAATCACGTTTCATGTCTTTGTGTCTGAATGTCTGTCCAATTTATACTTTATTTATATTACTAGCTTTCGCCCGCGGCTTCGCTCGCATTTAATAAAAAGTATCCTATGTTAATTCTAATACCTCCAAGAATATGTGTACAAAGTTTCATGATGATCGGTTAAGCAGTTTTCGCGTGAAAGCGTAACAAACAAACTTACATTCACATTTATAATATTAGTATAATTAAAAGTGACTCAACTGACAGTTTATTTATTCAAGAAGTTTTATTCAGCCTTCTACAACTGCATTCTGCTGGTAGCTTATCTTGATATTCCGTTATTCGAAAATATACACCTATTTTAACAAATAATTTTGCAACTACTACTTGAGACAGTTGAGACTGAATTATAAAGCGATCCGTTTTTTTACTTTTAATTTTCTATATTTTTTGAAGAGCATCTTAAGTTCTAGGTCGTAACTTAGAACTGTTAAACATCTTTACGATAAAATTGCGAAATAGACTTCCACTATCAGCCTCTTAAGGTTTAAATCGGAAGTGCTTGTGAAACTTTAAATGCTTTAAGTACTGCAGAGGTGTGATATTTTTAGAAGATTTTCTGATGACATAAAATAATAATAATAAATAAATAAATATTTCGGACATCTAACACACAACGCCATCTAGTCCCAAGCTAAGCAGAGCTTGTGTTATGGGTACTAGACAACTGATACAAATATATATATACTTTTATTTGTAAATACATACATTTTATACATAGAAATCACCCAAACTCCGAAACAAATATTTGTAGATCATACAAACATTTGGTCCGACCCGGGAATCGAACCCGAGACCTCATGATCAACAGTCGCACCCGCCAACCGCGAGACCAACGAGGTAGTCAAAATAATCAACTATGGGTTACAGCCCACAACTAAAAAACATCCAATTCGTTATACCTAGTTAAGAAATTTAAAAATTCCTTATACTTACAAAAATCTTAGTGAATTGTGTCTTTTTTAAAAGTGTCTACTTTTCAAAAGTACACCAAGTTATAAACCCTTAAATAATTGAAATTCTCAGATTTTCTCTACTATAGTACTCGTATATGCGTATTATTCGTATACATCTTACTCTTGAATCACTATACCTATTACTGAAATCCGCATCAAAGTCCATTGTGTAGATTATAAGATCTAAGCGTACAAGAAAAAAAAAACTTCATTTCATACTATGTAAAAACGCTGTTATTACAACATATACTAGCAACGAAAAATTTAACATAAAATTATTTACTTATATTGTGTTTATATGTACACACATCAAAAGTGTCTAGGGATCAAGCATTTTTATGCGGATTTCTTGAGATTGAGATGTGGCTTTGGCCCTGGCCTGCTCAGTCGCCAGACTTGAACCCGATTGAGCATGCATGGGATATGCTACAGAGAAGAGCTCTGCCGAATATGGAGGGAATCCAGTCGCAAGAAGGCCTTTTTTTGTTGTTGCAACGAACATGGGCGGCCATTCCACAGCGTGATTTGGATGAACTCACTTTGAGTATGCCAAACCGATTCTTGTGTTGTTAGTGTTCGCGGTAGAAACACGGATTATTAATTGTTTAAGTTACCTAATAAAATTTTAAAGAAAACTGTTATTTCAGTCTTTTTTTTCGAACTTTAATGTTAGTGGTTCAAATGTCAAAAATCCTTTTATTAGGAAAATGGCAAATTTCTTTATTAATGCAAAGGTGACTTGGTTTATCGTTACTGTGACAAACGAAAACACTTTATTTGATGAATCCTTAAAGAAAATTTTAATTAATATCAATCAGGAGAAAAGTTATTTCAAAAATATATGTTGATCCCTAGACACATATGTTGATCCCTAGACACTTTTGATGTGTGTAGTTTATAGTAAGAACAAGTCTTTATTTAAATTGATACGGTAGCGCTGCCTGTCAAGTTGCATAGGCAGACTGCCTTTTAACGCATCCAAAATATTTTTTTAAACTTTAGTATAACCTTGAGTTGCACTAACCTGACAGTAATCAAAACCTTGTACAATATTTACATATAAAAACAAAAATCTTGACACCTTTTTTACTTATAGATGTATTATTGCTCTTTTTACACATTGACCGTAAATAAACCTCACGCATAATGCATGATGTAAATTACTTAAAATACGTAATCATAGAGAAACAGTGTATCACGATAATATAAAATAAAATCAATTTATATATTTCTAAGTTTCACAGCACCGACTTCATAGAGACTTTAATATGTATATATATATATATATTATGGTCTCATTTAAATTTGGTCCAGATTGCAGTCGTTTTTTCTTTTGTTAAAATTTGTGATTATTTCTATGTATAATTATATAGATACATTATGACGTCAGACTTTGCTATTATCAATTATATGGGTACTGTAATATTTACCTTTACAAATGAACCTAACTTATTTTAAGCATAGGCAACTACTCAGTTTATTTTACAAATCGTCAGTGTCCGTCCAATTTTAAAGGAATTACATTAAATTTATAGCCATCCAATTATCTTATCTAAAGAAGCACTGATACAGAAGTAATATTAACTCGATTTTAATGAGGATGAGACCGCCTCCGCATCTTTCGATTGACAATATTTTATTCTAATTCAATCAAACCTTTACACTAACACAACTTTTAATGATAGTTAATTTTATAATTTACAAACAAACAACATTAAATACTGATATCTTTTCTGCTACATAATATACAAATTTAAAAAAAAAACTGACTTCAATCTGGTCCAAATTTAAATGGGACCACACGGGAAGCACCTTTCAAATAAAAAAAGAATCATCAAAATCGGTTCACCCAGTCGAAAGTTATGTCATAACAAACATGAAAAAAATACAGTCGAATTCAGAACCTCCTTTTTTTTTGAAGTCGGTTAAAAATACAAGTATGTTCTTCTCCTTCGAACTCCTTCCCATAGGACGAGTCGCTACGACATCGCTACGACAACTTCAGTATTGCGGCTGTGTGGCTGTGGAATGTTTGCCGCTGGTAATACGTACCAGCCCTTCTCTGAATGTTTTCAGGAGGTGAACCAGGTATTATTATCTCTCCCCTCAATCAACCCTTATTATACAATATTTGTATATCTCTCATACTTCTATTACTATTAATGTGAATGTAAGTTTACGCTTTTACGCGAAACGTACTTAACCGATCATCATGAAGTTTTGTACACATATTCTTGGAGGTATTAGAAGTAACATAGGATACTTTTTACTAAATGCGAGCGAAGCCGCTGGTAAAAGCTAGTATAATATATATATGCTATAGAAGTAAATGTTGTTATAGTTTAAATAATGTACTTTTTCTTCTAGTTATTTATTAGTACACATGCCTTCGCCATTACATTCTTCACTATCCTCTATTCAAGATTAGTTGGAAGAAAAGTCAGGTTTGGGTTAATTTCGCTCTTGTACATGTTATTTCCGTCAGTAAATGTTTCCATTTATGTACAATAAATAATATATGAATGCAGTATTTTTTTCAAAGGCAACTGGTGCATTGGGCATAAAATTATACTTTACACGGGGTACTTTAAACATACATAAACACACATAAAATACACCCAGACTCAGAACAACATTTTGTACATTTGTTTATTAATAAGGTAAACAATAATTTAAACAAAAAAAAAACTGACTTCAAGAACTGGCCCAAATTGAAATGGGACCACACGGTAAGCACCAGATAATCAAAGATAATCAAATAAAAAAACAATCATCAAAATCAGTTCACCCAGTCGAAAGTTTGAGGTAACAAACACATAAAAAAAGGTCGAATTGAGAACCTCCTCCTTTTTTGAAGTCGGTTAAAAATCAACAGCTTTTTATTGTAATGAACATGACTCCTGAGTTTATGACATAGATCACAAGTGAAGTGTTTTCCAGGATTTAACCAACGCTCAGCGCAGCCTAAAATACTGCGCCATACGTGCAGTTACAGTATAGTGCATACTTTTTAAAATTCAGGTTTTCTTATAAATATGTTTTTTTCACGATTTTACTAGTTCTGAATTTTAATTTTTTTTTGTATTGTTACAGGTAGGACCAAAAAATATGCCAGTGGTCCACCGTTTGAGAACGATATAGAACCGACTTATTACAATAATAGTAAGATATACGTTTATACAGTATTTGTTATTACTTTACTTTTGCTTTCTTTATATCTCTTTCATGCTTTCTTCTGGCTTTCTTATTATTTTTGTATATGTCTTCTTCTTAAGCTAAGTCAACCAGCCGGATCAGCAATTTCTGTCAATGTGAAGTATTTAAGTTTTTAAGTCTTCGTCGTGATTCAATTAATAATGATGATAAAAATATTAAAAATGTGGATCATATGAAATGGGGACCGTCTTTGGAAAAAACAAAAAAGCGGCCAAGTGCGAGTCGGACTCGCCCATGAAGGGTTCCGAAGCAGCAAGTAACATAATATAAAAGTTCTTGTAATTCGTTGTAACTTTGATCGATGTTTTAAGAATAGTGTATTTTTTGAGGTTTACCATTTATGACGTATTAAAAAAAACTACTTACTAGATCTCGTTCAAACCAATATTCGGTGAAAGTTTGCATGGTGATGTACATCATATATTTTTTTTAGTTTTATCATTCTCTTATTTTAGAAGTTACGGGGTGGGGGGGGGGGGGGGACACACATTTTACCACTTTGGAAGTGTCTCTCGCGCAAACTATTCAGTTTAGAAAAAAATGATATTAGAAACCTCAATATCATTTTTGAAGACCTATCCACAGATACCCCACACTTATGGGTTCGATGAAAATTTTTTTTTTGAGTTTCAGTTCTATGTATGTGGACCCCCAAAATTTATTGTTTTTTTTTTATTTTTGTGTGAAAATCTTTATGCGGTTCACAGAATACAATTACTTACCAAGTTTCAACAGTATAGTTTTTATAGTTTCGGAATAAAGTGGCTGTGACATACGGACGGTCAGACAGACAGACGGACGGACAGACAGACATGACGAATCGATAAGGGTTCCGTTTTTTGCCTTTGACACGGAACGCTAAAAACGATCTCCTTTGCATATATCATCATACATTGTAATATATCATGCGCGGACATCTAGGTGTCTATTAAAGTACAGGTGTCATCTTTCGTCAAAAATTAGAAATAAAGTTAACATGAAAAAGTTTATAAAATTATAAACCGATAACCTCTCAAAAAAATTGTATAGCCTATGTCACCCAGCCGGTTTCAAATTGATATAGCCATTTTTACGAATCTATTGACACCCCATTCGTTAAAATCGGTTCCGTAGATTACGCACTACGTTAGAACATACAGACATACGTAGACAGACTGCCAAACTATTTGTTTTTTATGTATTGCCCTGCCAAAATGACACTACACTGATTGATGGAAAGCATAAGCAGAATCCAAGAGTGGTGATCACCATACTCACAGCGAATGCAGACAATGCAACAATGCTACATGGTGACACACAGCATGGCGGCCTAGTGATGCTTCTGCATCATTGGGCCTCCTGTTTCTTTTGATTATGCCGTAGACTGATAAATAAGTAGTAGACTGTTTTCTAGACAATTTCGATAGGACTCTAATTAGACTTAGTATATACTAAGTATATACTAAGTACGATACGTAGTATATACTAAGTATTACTAAGTATATACTAAGTCTAATTAGAGTCCTATCGAAATTGTCTAGAAAACAGTCTACTACTTATTTATCAGTCTACGGCATAATCAAAAGAAACAGGAGGCCCAATCGTTCACCATGCGGAACCCTCAATGACGTCACATAAACTAAGAGACTAGGGCTTCTTTCCCAGCTAATGAATTACGTATGAGATTTTTTGGCACGTTTCCAATCGCTACTAAATTATCCTTAAGGGGTATTGCAGATAAAATGTTTAACTTTATGAAGACCGTTTAATATTTTCGTGAGCGGATTATAAAATAGGGGAGAACAAAATCATTGACGCTAGAAGTACTTCCACTTCTAGTACATATCTATATACCTACATGAAAATGAATTGAAATTATTTTTATGTAAGAACTGCCAAAACGACTCTACCCTGCCTGATGGCAAGCTTGAGCAGAATCCAAGAGTGGTGCTCACCATGCTCATTGCGAATGTGGACAATGCAGCATGGTGACTTACACTATGGCGGCCTGGTGCGATGGTTTAGTTCCCTCGGTCAAGGCATCACGCGTGAACGACTGGATATATTTTAACAAATCTTTTAGTGTTAGAAAGCTCATTTAACGAGGAAGGTTATAGGCTATTTAACATCCCGCAACGACCAGTAGAAGTATCGATGAGAAATGTTGTAAAAACCGGGAAAATGTATGCCTTTTGAGAGACACAGACGAACTTGCGCGGCTCAGCTGGTCTGTTCATAAAAATACCACTTACCTAGCATTGAACAGATTTCACAACCATGTTCACAATTGTGGTGTCTATATTAGATTGCCATAGGTACATAGAGTCTATTTATTACGACCTTACTACAATTGTTCGTTATTAAGCGAACTGCAATCACTAATTTTATACTAACTTTTAAACTATTGTGTTCTATAATAACCTTATTAAAGCTTTCAATAGTACACTGCTGGACACAGGCTTATCCTTAAAAAATAAATTTTGACCACACTCGCCAGACGGTTTGGTTTGGTATAAGGTTTGTTTCAAGTTTTCCTGATCATTGCAGCGGTTTTTTCGTACTTGGTTTGCTCCCTCAGTAGGTTCTTATGACACTCACGAGATGAATATAGTCTTAAGGCTGTTGATAACATATAGGTATTGAGTATATACCTTTGACGTGCCTGATAATTCAACTAGGCTTGAACTGGCTGATGAGGCTGAGTTAGCCTGTTCTGTAGAAATTGTTAATCATTTTGTTTTATGAGAAGAAATATGACCCATTTTAAGTTTCGGAAAGTCCCTAATTACAAGAACAAATTGTACAAATTTCATAAAGTTTCTATAAATACTGTAAATACATAACATATATATACAAGTAGGTATATTATGTAACGATAGGTACATCTCATTGAAATGACTGCCTTCGTCGTTTGATTTTTAATTGAAACACATTAAAACGCGGCAAACCAATGACATTTGGATCAAGTTTGGACTCTGCAAAATGTAATTAAGACTATTTGTACTTGTTTCCTTTCGTTCGTACAATTTTTATGTATATTCCATAAACAAATGAATATACAAGAAATAACAAATATTTCAGTTACTATTCGAAAAAAAACATTAAACGTATCGATAACTTTTCGTATATTGACGCAATTTTTTATTCGCCTTGATCAGTCCTCTTGCTAAGGCAGCGATCACCTTTTGATGATGTTTATAATACCCACGGGCCCATAGATGGATATACAATCACTACTAATACCACTGGCAAGAAGAATGACCCACGGCTGTGTCACCGTGTTCTTCTTTCTTTGTGTTTCTTTGTAACCGACTATTGTAGGCGTGCTTCTTAGTGTGCGCGCACACCGGAGTCGACAAACGGACGAGACAGTTTGTCGAGACCCGACTAGGTTGCCGTAAAAAGCATTTTGTTAGGTGGGACCGTCGCACACCAAGGCTGAAGTCGACAAACTGTCTCGGACGAGACAGTGTGTCGGAACTCGGCTAGATTGCCGTAAAAAGCGTTGTATTAGGTGGGACGTGCGTTGTGAAACTGTAATGCAGGAAGTATAAATAAATAAAAAGTAAACAAATACTCTATAAAGGCGTAATCCATAATTAATTGTAATAAAATCATTGTTCGGTCTCATGCGGTGTGCGTCAGCACAAGACAACTGTCTAAAACCGTCTTGTAGCGGACGGTCTCGTTGAAGACCTTTTCGGTGTGCGCCCGGCCTTAGTGTTTTTCAACAATATTTGGTTTTTACTAGCCTTTGCCCGCGTCTCCGCCCCCGTGTATGTCGATTATCGCGTTAAAGAGTGGTCTATGTCCTTCCTCAAAAATTGATTTTGCATTGAGAGACTTTGAAGTCTCTTCATGCCTTGAAATCGGTGCAGCGGTTTAGTCGAGAAAGCGTAACAAACAAACAGAGTTACTTCAGTTTTTTTTATAATATTAGTTTGGAAATATTAATTTAAAATGACTTAATATGAAATCATAATAATTTTTTATTATCTTTATATTTCGTAGTCCACAATTTTGACTTGGTCGTTACTGATACTTGAAATCATCTAAGTAGTCTAGTTGAATGGGAAAATGTCTTAACGAAATACGCATTAAGATGGGTTCGAAAACTTGCAAATGTTACAACACGAGAGATAATTATAGTTGGATGTAAAAGTCAAGGTCATTATGGTCTTCCACTCGAAACGCTTCAGTTAAATTCGAGTATCTGCACGCACCATTCACGAGTAGTTTAGTTTTATTGGATTAGTATTTAAGTACCTATAATTATTTATAGATCTTTAATTGTGATTTAAATATTACTTAGTAAAAATGCATCACGTTTTTTATTATGAAGAAAGCAGCGTAGCAGGTAGTGAAAACCCCGTCAAAACCGGTCCAGTTCTTCTAGAGATTAGCTGACACAAAGAGACAGAAAAACAAAAATTTTGATTTTTTTTTTGTAAGTACCGTCTATACTTGCATGTGCAATGTGCATTTAGTGAAAAGCTGTGAAAATTACAAACAGACACAACAATTTTATTTATTTGTATAGATAGGTATAATACCGTGACTCATGATTAAGAATCAACGCAAATAAAGGAAACTATAGGAACGTCATTAGATCATCCATGTAAAATATATAAGATGCGTTACGAAAAAAGTTTGTATATACAGACACCATCGATGACTATTCCAACCACTTTAGTTTGACTTTTGAGTTCCTTCTATCTCAAGTCTGTAAAATGAGATCACTTTTAAAATAATACTTTGCATGCATTACAACAAAGTCTTCAAAAGAAATGAATAAATTAATATTTCGGACATCTAACACACAACGCCATCTAGTTCCAAGCTAAGCAGAGCTTGTGTTATAGGTACTAGACAACTGATATAAATAATATACGTTTTTTATGTAAATACATACATATTATGCATATATATACATAGAAAACACCTAAACTCCGAAAAAAATATTTGCTGATCATACAAACAATTGGTCCGACCCGGAAATCGAACCCGAGACCTCAAGCACAGCAGACGCATACAATAATATATTATAATAAAATAAAAAAAACCCGATGGAATTGAGAACCTCCTCCTTTTGGAAGTCGGTTAAAAATAACAATTAATAGAAAGGAGGAAGCGACTCAGTACTGTGAAGAGCTGCCTTTAGACAGTATAATTATATTACATTACTTTCTTAGAATAAATGTAAATGTAATTAAACTATTTTTACAACGAGCCTTCTACAATACAAAGAAATATTACGTAAATGTTAACAGTTTCTGACATGTTACGTCACCATCTGCTTCCGTTTTCTTTGTGAAATAACAACTTTTAATGAAAAATAATAATAGTATATTATCAACGGAGTGTTACATACAGTACAGTATTAAATATCTGTTACGTGATACTTTTAAGAATTTTAATTAATAATTTTTGTTCTTTCATTCGGATATGCTCTGAAAATATTAATTACTTAATTAATCTCAATTTTACGATCTAATAATTTCAATCAAAATTATTATTAAAATAATTGCACTTTTGTACTTAAATATTTAACTTCATAAAAATATTTTCTAAAAAATTGTTAAAATTAAAAAAATCAATAAAATTTACAGTAATAACATAAAAACAAATTCTATTTATATATTCTCTTTGATGTTACTTTGTATCCATTTGTACAAAATATATGCTGCCTGGATAAGCAGAGCATAACTTGATATCATTTGATTATAAAACCTTATTATGTTTTAAAATGTCTATCTCAAGCGGCTGGTATTTTGGGATCCCTTTCAGAAGGTCCATGACTTATCCCTATCGAGTATGCACTAGGTCCTGGTAAAAATTTAATACCGTTTTATATGTCAGTATTAGTGGAACTAGCTCTAGTCTTAACTACTCAACTTAAGTACTCAACAGATCATCATGTCTGCAAGCAAACCATCAGGGGTATTTAGGACGTAGGAACATTAACTAGTGCAGTTAGACATAATTTCGTATCTAAAGATAAGAAGCAAGTAGTTCATTTTAAAATGGTGGATACAGACCAGGGACATGAATATCATATAAAAATTATGCCAATCTTATTTACCGACTGGAAACAACTGCCATTTCATTCTTTTTTTTTTAACTGGCAACCAACATGCAGGATGCAACAATGTGCTGTATTCTCTTGTTTTTTAGACTTTGTCTCATATCACATAGTAATTTAGTTTACTTTTAAAAACCTGAAGATCTGCCTCTATGAAATTTAAAGTAAGATAAGAACTAGGTTTCTAATAGCTTCGATATAAATTCAGGTAAATATATGTGTGTAATACTATTCGCTACCCGAGGTACGATATTTTGATAACTTTTTCATGTAAAAATATTATTTTGTTTCTAAAATACTCGCACTTCATGGTACAAAGTTCTAGCTTATGCATCGGAATTTAGCGTGATAAAAAGCAGTAATGGTCTCCTGCGGAATCAGTTCCGTATTCTGCTATGAGTGATAACCAAAAGTAAGAAATTAAAGAATTGGTCGCTAGAGTCTTTGTATGTTATTATTGGCAGACTGTGAAGATTAACTGACAATAATATTCAAAAAAATGAATTTGTAAAAACTTTTGTTACCTATGTCCACTATTTCAACGTTATTAAACAAGCAGCCTCGGTGGACTTATGTTTGAAGATAAAATCCTTTTAATTTAAATATTGTGTGACATATATACACGGTCGTGTGTAAGAGAAATGGAGATGAACTGTCCTCTGCAATTGTGATAGATTTTAGAGTATAGTTATCATTAGTTACACGAAGCTAGTAATAACTATTAAAATTGGTGAAACAAAAAGCACATTCAACTGTTCCACTTGATCGCCGATACCTGCCGCACACAAGACTATCTTGTACAACGCGTACCTACCAAACAAAAATATATTTTCATTTCCCGATGTGGAATATGGAGGCTTATTTTTTTTTCTTTTATTTAAATTGTCCTTTTTTACAATAGTAGCGTTGAGCCTAGGTCTTTGGTCTGTTGGCCTTGTCCTTTCTCGGTTAACGACTTGACTATCGAGTAAATATTCTTAATTCCAACCGCCAACCGTGGGATCCACATCTCGGCTAGGATTAATGTACATGTTATTAATCGAAACTATGATCTAGATTATAAAATGCTTACAAACTTAAAGGAATAAAACTTGTTTTACTTGTCAGTTATTTTTCAAGTTATTTATTTAACTTACTTTTATAAAGTAATTGTCGGCTGTATGGAAATATGTTTAATGAAAAACCTGTTCTCATAAAATTAAATACCCGATCCAAACATTTCGGTAATCCTTTTAAAGGCAATGACAATCTACGCCGTTGATTTTACAAATGTAATCAAAATTATATTAATCTGTACCCAAACATGCTTGCTCTTATAAACTGGAGATCCCAAAATATTAAATAATGATTTGTAGCTCTTCACTATTATTCGTGTCGTGTCGTATTGTTATTATTATAGTATTCACAATTAGTGATGTTTCTAGCTTGTGCTAGATTGGACCAAAATTTGCTCTTTGAAGCGTAAATATAAAATAAAAGCAAATACTAATCCTATCTCGAGCCTTATTTAGAGTGCTACTATTACAACTCATAGTTGGCAAAGTAAAAAGTTCACTGATCAATTCAATATTTATAAATCTTTAGTATTATCGTACGTTAATATAAATCTCTATTGTATATTAATAACACTTTGTACTTGAAATCTTATAGCACGGACTGTGGTTACCGGTGGACGGACGCTCATGAGGCCGTGACCACGATCTGAGTAATATGATCTGAACAAAAGGGTAAATTATCTCACCTTACATAATTATGTATATCGTAATCGGGTACAAAAATTAGTACCTGGAAGACCGAACTTTACTCGGTATATTTTTAAAAAAAAAAATCTAACAATGAATCCTAGCTAGATCGATTTATCGCCACCGAAACCCTCTCATACTAAATTTCATGAAAATCGTCGGAGCCCTTTACGAGATTCAGATTATAAATATACAAGAATTACATTTGTAAAATCGTTTAAAGGTATTAGACATTTGTGTATCTATTTTATAGTAATTTTAGTTACAAAAAATTATCTTATCCGTTAGAATTTTGGAGCCTCTCTAAATTTCGATCTTAACAAAGTTTTTTAGTGACAGCAGTAATACTGGGTTTGAAATCGAAAGTGGTACGTAATTCATTAAATTTATTTTAAATAACGATTGAAGCAAAACGTCGTAGATGGTATGGAAAAAAAGTTCCCAAGTAGTTTTTTTCTATACATATCTAAAGCTCGCGATTATGACAACTAAATTCTATGTAACTACTGTGGATGTTGCATATTCTTTTGTAATTTTTTCAAATAGTCAAACTTTCTACATTTGAAGTTTGCGTGTTTGAATGTATGCCATCAGTAATGTAAGGTCGAATGTTAAATGATGAAAAACTACAAATGTAACTCATTTATCTCGCATGTTTAATCTTAAACCAAATTACCACGTACACTAGTACTTCACTATTACAACGACCTACACCGAACACCTTATAACAGCTTAGTTACACAAACCTTGTATAATATAAACTTCTCAAAGGTCAACCGACATGAAACTTCATCGTAGATGTTTGCACCATCTTCATTAGATCGCGCTTGACCACAAATATGCGGCTTTCAATCCGAAGGTTGCATAAAGGCTTTACGTAGTTTATCATTGTTGTACGCCTTTAGTAGAACCGGTACGATCGCGGAGAGCGCATGCGTGGCCGGCCGCGGGCAAATTCAAATCTCGAAATCTCGAAGAGCTTTTCTCGTTGCGTGTATTTTACGTACTTAGTCGTCGCTTACTAATGAGGTGTCAGTGTGTGCGTGACAGTTTATAATTGGGTGTAAGAATATTTAAAATGATATTGGATACCACGTTCTTTATTTGAAATTTGAATATCAATGTTGCAGATGTTTAAAATGCTTAGACAGAAAAAATAGTGTTAAAATATTTCAAGACGAAAAAATATATTTAATCTTAGCTTTTTTAGAATCTTTAATTTGACATTTTTATGTCTTTCTTAATAATAAATAAATATGTATGGTATGCTGTATTGCAAAATTAACGAAAACAACCGGTTTGATATGCATGTTTGACGTTTCTCATTTTTTCGTAATAACTAAGGATGGGTATGTAAATAAATAATGAATAAACCTGTCCGGAAGCTTTAAATTTCCGTAATACTCATAACGTAACGTAAACTCATAAAAAATATTCATAGCTCGCCAGAATGCATTCGTTTTTTTAAAATTATTTTAAGGATATTATTAAATTTGTTGTCAGTGTAAATGATTTGCATCGGTTTCATTGTGAAATCGAACTGGAAACAAAGTCAGATCCAACACATTACAGAAGTAAATAATTGATTTATAAAATAACTTACGTGTCTATACGTATATTAAGTCAAACAAGATCTTGAGTCATAGAGAGAGTATAGGCGCCTCATCAAACAAATTGCCTCATCTACAAGTAGATAGGTATGTAGGTGCGTGAGTTAAACTCTATACTTAAATACTTTAATTGAATTTTACAGGAATCCCGCCAATTTTTGTGGTAAATATTTTTTGTTAATTGTCTTAATAAATTGATTAGTGCTGTATGGTAAAATCAATCGAAATAATCAAAATATTAGTTAATTTAGATTCTCATATTTTACATTGCTTTATTTAGGTGTCTATACAGCAGTATTTTAATGCTATCATATTTTATTATACGGAGAGTAACATCTAATACCTTTATTGGATTTTAGCGTAGGTCATAAAAACTATTGAACTAGCATTTAGAATAATTACGTGATATAAGAACATACAAGGGTAAAAAGTTGTTCTGCCTGATCAAGATGAGTCATCAAATTTTGACCTTCTGATATTTTATATGCATAAGTGATTGTTGTTGGTGCAACTATTAAGGGGGAATGTTTAAGCTATCGCTTTACGACAAGATTCAAAACAAAAGTAAAAGAAAATACTGAAGTAAAAAATTGTAAGAATTAAAACTTTTTGTTTGTTGGTATTTCGTAGTTATTTATGACGTTAATTTCTTGTTCGCAATGTTTGCAAAATTATTTTGTAAAATCACTTACATGGATATTGTAACAATTGTGTAAATATGATTAAATAATAAGATAATTAGTTGATTATTCCAGTCGTATATACCTACACATTTTTTTTTTTATGATTGCCATGTATCCCACAGATTATTCTTTTTTTAAATACAAAGAGATTTGTAACACAGTCAAATGTATAATTGTTGCATAAAGGAAGAAGAAACCTCGAAAGTGTGGTATGCATGGCTGGCCGAGGTGAGAATGTTAATTTTATTAATCTTGATCTTGCCATTCAATGCTACACGTTAAATAGAACCCTATACCTTAATTGTAGAGGTATTTTTAGGACTGGCAACACATAAAAAAGGACGTTGCTGTGCAGTCTTATTAAAGCCAATATTTAGTTTGTGTGTTGCTATAGAGCTTATTAAAGTGGCAGTTTTTGTAATACTATAGTAATAAAAAGTAAAAAAAACTACGTAAATCTAGAAATTACAAGAAAGCAATTAAAAATTAATAACACATTAACTGATTCAATAACAATTTATGGTATTTGTAGGATCCATTTCAAGGGAGACGATTGGCATTATTTTTGTTAATATTTATAAGTTGCTGCTGTGTGCCTAGGAGTAATCATTGAACTCGTAATAGCGGAAGTCTAACTTGTTTATTGGATTCTCAATATGAGCAGATACGTTATGCAATAGAACCGCGTGGCGCACCTTGAATAAACTTGTCGTAGTGTCTTCTAAAAATATTATTCCGATTGGGATCTGAAGAGGAGTCAGAGCATTTGAGCCTGATTTAAGTTAAGGAATTACGAGTCATCCTATAATAGTCCACTGGTTGGACATAATAGACATAGATCTATCGACTATCCTTAGAAAGATGATTTTGACCTAATAAGCTATATTTGGCCAGACGGCTTGGTATAGACTTCGTTTTAAGTTTTTCTTGTCTTTGTAGTGCTGTTATCTTTTCTTTGTGCGGATATTCCCTCAGATACCACGTCGGACTCGAACCGACTAAAAACCGCACACCGTCTCGGGTACTATAAGCCGGGGAACCAGGTGCACCGTCGGAAGGAAATCCTTGGTACCCTGATGCTCCTTTTCTAATAAGAAAAGGGCGCAAGCACTTTTTAGAGCTCGCGCCGCCTCTCCGGCCTGCTTCTGCTAGGGTGACTAGTGGCCTCACCTGTCACCCTAGCAGAAGCAGGCCGCAATCAAAACAATGATAAATAACACCTATGTTCCTTTGAAAATAATATTTTCCGTATAATATGATATTGTAACTCAATTCGAATAAACCAGCAGAGCTAAAAATAACAAAGGATATCGATACGGTAGATTTGTGAAAAATAATAAAAATATCGGAATTCGAAATAGCAAAAATGTAGTGTAGATACATAGCTGCTTTAAAAATGTGACATTTGCGAACGTGAGCTTCGAAGTTTATGATTCAAATTCATGTGCAGTTATGATTCGATAAGGTCATAACCTTTGAGGTTTTAGTTACCAAATAATAAGTATAGTATGGGCAATGACATATTTATTTATATATAGACGCAACATACATTCCTCAAATTACTTTTAGTGACGTCTTCAGACCCTCTTAGACAACGTCGCGTCGTTCAAAGTTTAAAATAAATAAGGCAAAGGAAACAATAACCATGTCAACTTTATCGATCAATCGTGTCATTGATGAAGGTTGTAGTCTAAATACCATTATGTTCAAATCATTGTATTTAAATATTATATTAACCAGGTTGCCTAAAAAGGAAATGTAGGATTATACTTACATGTGAATGCGAACTTGTCGCTAAAACGAGCAAAAAGCGAAAGACATAAAACAGCTGTTTGGAAACAAATATTTTTGAAGTTAATCTTTCTATAAGTTAATTCTAATTAAATTGTTATCTAATCTAGACTTTTTTAATTGTTGTCTGAAAGTTGTCTTAAAACTGCAACAAAATATTTAGCAAAAAAAAAGAACTTGAAATAGACTGGCAAACTATCATGTTTCATTACTTTTAAAAACTAAATCCTAGATTTCGGTAAGTCCACTATACTATTTTAAGTATGATTTTAATGTATAATGGTCCGTACTCACATACGGTATTACTCGATAGTTTTACTCCTAAATGAGTAAAAATTAACGTATGTACCGCAAAAATCACGACTCTGAAGGCTCGCATCGAGCCGGCTCGATTGCTCGACGTCCTTTTACGTTTCTCCTTTTCATTTTCTTAATTTTTTTTATAATTAAGAATTGCTAGACTTGCTAAATGTAGTTTCCGTCTCTTTTGTTAAACAGACATCTTTTGGCTAGAACGGTTCGGTGAATACTGAACGGTGAGCCAAAAAATGCGTCACTCGATCGATAACTGCTGAATGTGTGGACGCAAGCCCATGCCGTGGCTTTTACTCGACATGTTTGCTCGATCGAGTAAAACCGTATGTGAGTACATAGCATAAGGGCCAACTTCTCACGACGCAAATATTTTAGAGCAGGAAGAATAAATGGTCATTTAAATAAAAAAATACAAACATCTTATGGTCTCACGCGGAAACCACATTCTTGTCCGCCCATATAATATTTAGGCGTATAATAATAATAATTTAATGCAGTAAAACTCATATTACTAGTATTATAATTTTGTTTAATTAATTCAATTTTATTTGTGCCTAATGCCAATACCTTGTCATCAAAGAAACATATTTATACTGTTTTAATAAGATGTTCGTTGACTTATAGACTCAACACTTAAAATATTTGATCAGAAACTTGAAAACAATCCCCTCCAGGTATTTTAATAGCACATATACGGATGAAATTTACTAGTATGTTACAGATCAAATTTACTAATATTAATTGTGGCCTTACAAATTTTAAACTATATAGACACATATTATATGTAAATATAGTTCCTAAGGTACAATGTTCGAACAAATATACAAAAATCGCGCCAAATAGCGTTGTGACGAAATAGTAAGTACTCTAGAATCTAAAATTAGACATCCTAAGAATAAAACAGTTAATTAAATAATTCACATGACTGCATAGTACTTAATAAAAGCACCTGGATGACCAAGCCTACTCGGTATTTTTTTGGTAAATTTCCTAAAATTGTTTCAGCTAGAGCGATTTTTTTATGCATGTGATGTTGTTCTTCGTAGTTTTTTTTATCTATAGCCTGCCAAAATGACTCTACTCTGCCTGATTGAAAGCATAAGTAGAACCCAAGAGTGGTGGATACTCATTGCGAATGCAGTGCAACAATGCAGCATCATGGCGGCCTAGTGATGGTTCTGCATCATTGGGCCTCCGGTCTCGCACTCACCAACAAAACATCACACCACGATCGCTGTCATTTTGCTTGAATCTTCTGTGCGAGAGTAGTAGTAGTAGATTTAACACCACGAAACCCCCGCATACTAAATTTCATAAAAATCGTTCTAGCCGTTTTCGAGATTCCGATTATTTATATTTAGACAAGAGTTACTAGTTTACAGGTATTAGATATATGGGTAAATTCAGAATCTTTTTATCCGACTGCGAAAGAAGGAGGGTTATTATTCTTAAAGTTTCCCGTAGCTAAGAGCAAATACACTAAGAAGTCAATTCGCCTACGATATAATACTTAATGACCTTGCGAATATACGATCGTATAGATATAAGCAAAAAATACTAAATGAAAGAAATAGTATTTACAAAATTTCAAAAGAACAATTACCTGAAAGAAACACACACATCTTAATCATATCTTTATAATTACAGCCATTCTGCTTTTCTTACTCAAAGTTTCACAAACTGTGTTTGAAACATATAATACGCGTAATTATGTTACATAATAATTTTTTGTTTGTAATTTTGCCGACTTACACAATGCAAACGAAAATTGTAATATCATGAACAGGCACACGCGAAAGCAGTTAAATTACTCGAGATTAAGCGTTGCATCTGACGGTTAGACATGAACTAATCTATCATGTAGTACACCACCTTAGAACACAACCTAAATTCTTTGAAACGTTAATACATTTTGCAACATACAGTTGCAGGTAGAAATTACACGGAAGAAATTACAATGTAACTTTAATTGTACCTACAGAAAGTTGGTATCAAAAACACAGAAAGGTAGTCTATTTAAGAAGCTTTAAAAGACCTACGGCAAAAACTTTATTGTGTTAAACACGTTGCCAAACAATCTTACAAGCGACAAATATATTGCAGTATTGCATGTTACAATATTTACTGATTATAGGTAGTCGGCTAATAGTTCACCAAGGTTTAGTTACAATCAACGCCTACAACACAGGCATGTCAAGACACTAAGCAATTAAATTGTTTACGAGTATAGCAACAAAATCAATAATTTCCAGAGCCTGCTGGAATTTATATTCATGGATAAAGCTCTCCGCTAAGATCCATTACAATAACTGCAATCATTATATCGTTAAATTCGAAATTGTGATCACTCTAGGTGCATTAATGTAAAGGCAAAAGTTTGTTATTGTATGTGTTGGGATGTATGTATCCGTGGGAGAGCCACGCTTCGGCATGCATAGGCCGGCTCGACCGGAGTGATACCACGGCCTCACAGGAAACCGGTGTGAAATAGTGCTTGCACTGTGTTTCACCGAGTGAGTGAGTATACCAGACGTTCATAGTCCCCCCCCCCATACCCCAAAGGCCGGCAACGCACTATTGACGCCTCTGGTGTTGCGGGTGTAATGGGCGGCGGTAATCGCTTACCATCAGGCGATACGTCTGTTCGTTTGCCCCACTATTCCATAAAAAAAACTTTCGAAAAGAAATATATAAAAATAATTCTTCATGGATTTTAAACTTAATTTTTAAATTGGAAGTAATAAAAATTTACTTTACTATTGTACAGTGCTTTAGGGCTATTTAAAAAAATAGTTTAAAGTTTGTGCCTCACATTAAGGGTTATAAATAGAGCACAAAAGGTGTGGTGTATAACAATAGTTATTTGTTATACAGGAGTGCAAAGTTGCTTGTTAACCGCGTGCTCAAATTTGATGACCGAGCAAGCGAAGGATTCTAAAATTACATCACGAGCGTCAGCGAGGAAATCAAAAGAGCACGAGGTGAAAAATCTTTGCACTCGAGTGCAACACGTAAGTTTTCATCCCCAAGAAGGTTACGAGTCTGAGTTTTTAACAAATTAAAAAAAGGTTGTATGATAAATTCCGCACCATGGAGGTAAAAGTAAATAGGTTTAATGATGTTTTGAATTCACAAACTTAGTGCACACGATGTTCTAAATTCAATTTACTTTATCCTCTAGCTAGGGGATAAAAACGGCTTTTGCACGCAGATATTGAAGAGCAAAAATACTCTTTCCGAGATGGGGGGATGAAAAGAATTTTATATATTAATTATACTTACATAAACTACTAATACTACAGATTTTAATAAAATAATCGATAGCTCTACATAAATAATTATAATTAAGCAATCGGTCTTACATTATAGGTCTCGTCACCTCATTAGGGCAAGTGAGTACGACTACTACACACAAGTACCTATATGAAGTTGTACGCAATAGATGTGTAAACATTTTCTTTAATTAAACCAGTGATTAAGTGAATCAAAATGTGGCAGAAGCAAGTTGTGTGCGTTCTTATGCTTATGGTGACCTGGTTCGGCAGTACGGCAACCATCGCCTATCAGAACCAAGTGGGAAACGGACTCGGGAAATCAGGTAATTAAGTTCTGTTTATAGTGATTTAGTAATTAATTATATCGAGGTCATCAAAGATGCTTAGTTAAGGTAACAAGCGTCACACGACCTTGACGTCTGACGTTTTGGTGTCTGCATGTGAAGCTCCGGATATATTTTTCTATGAGGTTCTTAATATTCTTTCTTGTGTTATTTTTAGAGTTCTATAATACACTAGCTGTGCCCGCTACCTTGTACACGTGAAATTTGGATTTTCAAGTTTTTTTAAATTTTTCACCGTTGAAACCTTTCCTGGACTACGACAAACATTTCAAAACCAAAATCAGCTAAATCAGCCTAGCTGATCTCGAGTTTTAGCGAGACAAACGAACAGCAGTTGATTTTTATAAATAAGACTAGCTGATCCGGCAAACGTTGTTTTGCCATAAAAAAAATTGGGGTATTAAAAATAGATGTTGGTCGATTCTCAGACCTACCCGATATGCACAACAAATTTCATAAAAATCGGTCTAGCCGTTTCAGAGGAATATGGTAACTAACATTGTGATACAATAATTTTATATCTATAAGATAATCATTAATTTGCTGTCAGGCGGAGGCCTTATAGAATACATATGTATATTCTTTTGCTGATTTTCACCTAGGCAGGGGAGCTGGACCACATACCCAGAATGAGTTTGGGACTCCTAATTCTAGCGGAAAAGATTCAAAGAAAGAAAGATATTTTTTGACTTACAGGTGTTCATTGGCGGCGGTAATCACCGCTAATGGACAGCAGATGAACCGTCGCTAGTTTGTACCCCATACAATAAAAATGTGAACAAGGTCATTACGACCTGGTCAAAATATTCGTTATATTGCATTAAGTTATCTTTAAAGGTACCTAACAATTAACACAATGATCTACTGACTCTCACAGAACACCTACCTAAAAAGACAGGATTCGTGCGGTCGTGATTTGTAGGTGAGTGCGAGACTGGGGGCCTAATGATGCAGAAGCAACTCTACAGGCCGGCATAGTGAGGGTCTCATTGTCGGCATTCGCAATGAGTATGATGACCACCACTCTTGAATTCTGCTCATGTTTTACATTAGGCAGAGTAGAGTCACATTGGCCGGCTCGTACCTACATAAAAAAAAGTGATGTAATACATACCTATATGCCTTTGAACATGAAAGTTTATAAGTCGGTTTACTATTGTCTAGTTACCCTTAAACTAATACTGTCCGCACCGTTACATAGTCGCCACGACTCTATCCCATCTGTTAAAAAAAATTGATTTTGCTCACGAAACTATTCGTCAAACATCATCAAGTACCTGTAATCTACTCTATGACATAGATGTTCCCTTAGAAAAGAGGGATTGCGATACCATGCCACACTGACCAGAGAGGTTGTATAGGGTTTGTTTCGAAGTAACACTCCATATTATCAATCTGTCGCCACAACAAATAACAGTAGGATACCTAGTTACCTATATCTAAATATGAAGTCGAAGCCCCCGAATTGCAAAGACTGTGGTATTACGCATTTCTTAGCAACCTCAATTCGTAGGTATTTTTATTTCAATACTGAAATTCCATCACGAACATGTGGGAATACCTCTTCAAATATTTGTCATTGGGCCATCATTATTTATTCCAAAGAATGATCAAAGGAATGCTCGTAAAAAAACTTTATTAGGTATCCAACATGTTTCTCTGTTTAGAGGTGTAAAATTATGTTTGAAATTGGTTTATTCAAATATATAAATGTACTATAGCTGACCCACGCAAGTTCGTCTATTGCCTTTTTCAATCATGCTTGGCTGCTATGATTTAGGTTCCTATTATTTATTTAGCACAAGTTCCATTTTACGATTAGATGGCGCTGTGCGAATGTGATAGAATATAATACTTGTTATTAAGTAAAATTATTATTATCTTGAGTTAGTGGTTAGGTGTTCAATGTGTTCATGGGTTTCGATAGTTACTTATGTACTATAAAACTGTAGTTCTTACTATAGAAGGCATAACCAATTGACATTGGTTGAAATCACGACGACAGTATTTTTAATGAATTTCGTAACTGAAAGCGAAAGCCTGATATCGCAACGACTGCACAAATTTCGTTCGTTGACACAGTTTTCTATAATTTTTTAACATATCGAGTACAATTTAATCTGGCTAGTAGATTGGATTAAAAGTTAATCAAGTCACTCATGCAGCAGGAATGTAATGTTATTTTTAAATGTGAGAGAAAATTGGGAAAATATTGCGTTTTACCCTGTGGTTTACATAAATAACCATAACACAGCGAGTTTTAAGTTTACGTCATGGTGTGAATAATGTCCATATTGGTTACCAATGAAATTATGTACAAGGATTTGATGTTTAATATTACCCTTTTTAACCCCCGACCAAAAAGACGGATGTTATAAGTTTCACGTGTCTGTCTGTCTGTCGGTCTGTCTGTCTGTCTGTGGCACCGTAGCTCCCGAACGAATGAAGCGATTTCAATTTAGTTTCTTTTGTATGAAAGGTGAGTTACGTGCGAGTGTTCTTAGACATGTTTTATGAAAATCGCTTGAGCCGTTTAAAAGTTATGGGGGTGAAAGTGGGGAAGAGTAACCGAATGTCTGCAAAAATATCATCGAGTGGGATCTCAAATGAAAGCGCATAACGTGTTTTTTACTTTTTAAAGGGAACTCAGGTTATTATATCGGGGTTTTTTTTAAATTTTTAGAATTTATAGTTATTTGTAAGGTATTACTGGGGGATTCATTTGATTTTTTTATTCACACTCATTTCCTTGGGGAATCCCTTTGGATTTTTGTTATATTTGGATCTTTTAGGGGATTCGTTTGGAAGTTTTTGTAAACACAACATCCACTAGGATCTCCTGCTTTACTATTTCTATTATTTCCTAATTCCATCCATTCTAATCCCTAAATAGCATGGCAATGGTTACCACAATTGTCTTACTATCTCATACGTAAGTGGGACTAACTTTATGAAGTAATGACAAAATGTGGGCGTTTAATATGACTCTTTTTAACCCTTTGGATATGTGAGCGTGAGTATTTATGATTTGTTTCGAAACATCATAACTATCTAGACATTTTTAAGGAAGACATAGTTTCTCAACATTCTTGTTATGATGGATCAGTTATATGCCATTTAAATGATAGGAATTGTTAGTACTATTACAACACGCATTGTAATCTATGTTGTTTGCTAAAGTTGATGTATGTGTAAGTTTTGAGTAGTGGGTTGTTAGCAGTTAATGACTGAGAACGAAAGGTCGCTTGTTTTTCACAAACACGTGTAGAAACTACATTCTCAAAATGATTAACAAATGTGTGTAGTGTATGTCTTGAATGTGTGAAATACGTAAGTTCGATGGCTTTAAAGTGTCTAGGGATCAAGCATTTTTATGCGGATTTCTTGAGATTGAGATGTGGCTTTGGCCCTGGCCTGCTCAGTCGCCAGACTTGAACCCGATTGAGCATGCATGGGATATGCTACAGAGAAGAGCTCTGCCGAATATGGAGGGTATCCAGTCGCAAGAAGACCTTTTTTTGTTGTTGCAACGAACATGGACGGCCATTCCACAGCGTGATTTGGATGAACTCATTTTGAGTATGCCAAACCGATGTTCTTGTGTTAGTGTTCGCGGTAGAAACACGGATTATTAATTGTTTAAGTTACCTAATAAAATTTTAAAGAAAACTGTTATTTCAGTCTTTTTTTCGAACTTTAATGTTAGTGGTTCAAATGTCAAAAATCCTTTTATTAGGAAAATGGCAAATTTCTTTATTAATGCAAAGGTGACTTGGTTTATCGTTACTGTGACAAACGAAAACACTTTATTTGATGAATCCTTAAAGAAAATTTTAATTAATATCAATCAGGAGAAAAGTTATTGCAAAAATATATGTTGATCCCTAGACACATATGTTGATCCCTAGACACTTTTGATGTGTGTATTATAAATTGTTTAGGATTATTACTTGACTTAAAAACTAATCCGCTGTAATCCAAATACAGTTGACCGTGAAATTGCTTCGTTTTGACGATTAAACACTTCATTGACTTTATCGTGGCCAACTATACAAAAAAAATGCGTGAAAAATTAATCACAATTATTGATTAACCAACACCAATTATATCTCAGTCTGAATTAAAGTGAGGGAGACACATTTTTGTTTTTCAATTTGCAAATTATATATCTGCTAATATCAGTCCACTGAATATTTTAAAATGCAATAAGCCTAGTGAATAAAATATCATTGCGTGTATTACACGTAACACAAACACAAATACCTAAAACATTTAGCATTATCGTACTTGAACGAACGATTGATTTCGAAGTGATTCCCCTATGTCACAAAATTGGAATATGTAAACTTCGATAAATTACCAACATTCATACTGCTTTAACTATGGTTAATCGTGAATAAATCTAATATTGACGAGTACTTTGAAACTCTTATTAAACATTATTGGTTTAACAACCACAGGCCACTGTTTACCAGTACCTCTCAAAGTAATTTTGTAGGAAGATGTTTACAGTATGTTTGTGACAGTATGTTTTAGTGTCCAACGTGCATCCACCTAAGCTATTACGTTCATTATAGACGTTACTTTGCTTTCAAGAAAATCCAATGGCTTATGCAATTTACGAAACGGATGCAATTTACTCGAGCTTTATCATACAACGTATTTTTAACCGACTTCCAAAAAGGAGGAGGTTCTATGTTCCACTATATGTATTTTTCTCAACATTCGTGTTATGATGGATCAGTTATATGCCATTTAAATGATAGGAATTGTTAGTACTATTACAACACGCATTGTAATCTATGTTGTTTGCTAAAGTTGATGTATGTGTAAGTTTTGAGTAGTGGGTTGTTAGCAGTTAATGACTGAGAACGAAAGGTCGCTTGTTTTTCACAAACACGTGTAGAAACTACATTCTCAAAATGATTAACAAATGTGTGTAGTGTATGTCTTGAATGTGTGAAATACGTAAGTTCGATGGCTTTAATTCGAGCTCCCTGTCGGGGTCGGCAGTCCGATCGGGGTGGTGGTGTTGGTAGTTAGCCTTGATATCGTTAATGCTTTCGGCACCCTTCAATGGGGCGCGATTAGGGAGGCCCTTGAATATCACGAGGTGCCGACTTACCTGCGTGCAGTCATAGAGGTCTATCAGCGCAACAGGACAGTGAAGTTTGTCGATCGGAACGGAGTGGAAAATTGAAGGGAGGTGTGTTGTGGGGTTCCCTAGGGCTCTGTATTGGGCCCATTGTTATGGAACCTCGTATACGATGCGGGCCTTCGCACTGGTCTTACTTCGGGCAGGAACCACCCTGCTCATACCTCCGGGTGGATGACACCGAAGTCCAAGTGGGTCAGTACATGAAGTACCTCATCATGGACAATCGGTAGAACTTTGAAAAGCATTTCGGGCGACTAGTCCCCAGTACGAGGAGTAGCAGGGGTGCCACATTGTCTGCTCCCCAAACTCGGGGGACCGCGGGAAGAAGTTTGCTGCCTCTCTGTGCTTGGGCGTGCGTAGGGGCGTCGTGCGATCCATGGTCCTCTATGGGGCACCGGCGGGATATTCCCGCTGTAATGCTTAACTCGGGAGTCTGCAGCCATACGGATCGTACGAGGCCACCGTACGATCTCGTACGAGGCCACCGTACGATCTCGTACGAGGCCACCGTACGATCTCGTACGAGGCGGCGACGATCCTGGCACGAAATCCACCCTTCGACATTCTTGCCGACATGAACACAATGGTCTGCGACGAAATTCGATCTGTCGGTCGGAATGACGAAGAGATAGCGCCGTATCATGAGCCCAGAATGCATCGTCAGAACACACATAAGCAAGCCCTACGAGCTTGGCGGGCACTGTCGGAGCCTTTCTGCCGAGCTTCGAAGCTTGCATAGAGAGAACCAACTTATCACCTACCGATTCACTCGATCGGGGAACCGGGATCGGGAAATGGCCGATCCCGCTCGAAAGAGGCGACGAAAGATGCGCGATAAAGGCCGCTTGCTCCCCAATCGTCGGTTAAGGGTCGTTGTGGCCACATGCAGGGGAGATGTGGCCGCTGGAAACGACGCGACACCTCGGTGCGACCGGGGGTGTCGTCTCAGGTGGGTCGGTGTTCCGACTCTCTTACTGTGTAGAGCGGTGAGAGGTACGACAGCGACATGTCCCGGGTTTGAATGTGGTTACCCCGGGATGTACCTTAGTGATGGGTTAAGGCAGGGGGAACTCCAGAAGCCGCTGATGCGTTCCTGGAGCTCCTCTTGACTGCAGATGTAGGCCGCCGCCGGGGTTAGACCGATTTGTCGGGAGTTCCATACACGCCCTTCGTCCCCCAACGGAGCTAGATCCTCTAAATATTCATCCAGAGATTGTCACAGATGTCTCAAATATTATGATCCCAATAGATTTACCAATAAAAACAAAAGATATCCATTTGTTTTTATTTGTGTGAAATAATATTGTGTATTGTGCAATAAAGTCTAATTTACTCGACTTAGTGGATTAGTGACCCCCCCAAAACTTCAGGCTGGAACCGCGCCTGGTATATACATACACTAGCACTCAGTAGAATGTCGACGGCTGATCCATGAAATCGCATACATAAATTTCTAGACATGGAATAATAAATCTAGTTTTTTAAGTATATGTCACTTCAGACAGTAGACTAGTACTAGACATGGAATAATAAATCTAGTTTTTTAAGTATATGTCACTTCAGACAGTAGACAGTAGTAGAATAGACCGCAGTCTATTCGTCGTCACATAGTCGTCTCCAACTGCACGCCACTTAGTTCAATCCTTCCTTTTTATCATTTTCAATATTAAACACAAATTTTCACATTCGTAATTTAATCATCACAGCATGTCATTGTAATGGATGGAAACTGCGATGATGTAACTATGTTTAAGGATTTTGGCCTTTTCGAAAAAGTGCGCTTACGTAATCCATGAATGCATTAACATAATCATCATAACATAAGGAAAATAAGATGTTTAGTTTTTATTTTAATGTCGGTCCAAATTTGAACCAATGAGATATGAGGATTTACTTCCAATGGCCACCGTAGTTTTATCGTGGGAGAGCTATGCTTGGCACAAATCGGCAGGCCGGAGTTTTACCTCGTCCTTACAGAAAACCGGTGTTAGGTGGACTGCATGGTTGGCCTAGTAGTTTAAATGGTCGCCACGCCGCTTTCTACTGCGCCAAGTGTCATGAGTTCAAATCTGACATGAGGCAACACTTTACGTGATCTACAAATTGTTATGAATCTGGTTATTTATTGTGTCCGTTTCATGTATGTTCGTAAAGTCCCCCGTGCCACAGGATATATTCCTAATGCTGTTTTAAAGAGCCAGTACAGCTCACTAAAAAGATAATCTGTAGACAGCTTTCCTAGCCAATTTACATTAAATTAGATTAGAATTATCGATTCTCTTTCTACAATCGCTAACAGTTCTATTTTCTTGTTTTATTGGCTAATATTTTATTTGGACCACGTGACTTAGCGTTAACGTCGTTCCCATACATTTTAGTTAGAACGTTTTCAATAATATTTATGTTTGCAGAATGTGAACTTGGGTTCTTACCCAATAGCCCTCTTGGGCCGACAGTCTGATAGTTTGCAATGCAATATCACCACTTGTATTTGAAGTGTAAATAGACACTAATAACCGTAGGCTGTGTATTTGCGTTGCCAATTTAACTGTGCTAATGTTTACAGAAGAAGCTACTGTTACTTCCGGGTATTGCTAGCAACACAAAATCCTTTAAATACTCCAATTAAGGAAAATCTTTTATAATCTATACTAATAGCTCAATTTTCATGTTAATCGTTTAACCTCAATTTAATCAATTTATATATCAAATATCACGTGACCCAATTCCGTATCGAATAAATATTTTTAATCATGTGTCGTGCCACGGATTAAATGAATCGGATTTGAAATTAATGGACATTTTTGGCCACTTTTGATATTGATTACGCAAAAATATAAAAAATGAAAGTATTACATAGATTTACATCGTTTGAAAAAAGAATTTCGGTTTGATTTTAGAACGTTATTTGAATACTCTATAGTGTTCGTAATGTATTTTAACAATGGTTTTTTTTTTGTTTACAGAATGTTCGAGTTGTAGCGATGATGAGCTCGGAGTGACGCGGTGGACGATGCCTCTACTCAAATCTGGAGAGAAGAAATACTACCTTGGAATCTTCTTCAAGGTAAGGAATATTTAATTTCTTATTTATTCTATTAAGGCTAGGTACTTCTCTTTATACTTGCTGCTACTAATATAATTTGCTAATATGATTTTTTTATTTTATTAAGAATTAAAAAAAATTAAAAAAAAATGGATATTATTAGACACTATTATTATATATATTTTTTTATAAATCTGTAGGTGTAGGCCATTCAAATTTCTATAGCAATAGAGATACTCATATTTTATTTTATATGAACCTTCTATGAACATAGAGAAATCGGCAGTTGGCGCCATTTTCACTAACAAAGAATTTCTATGTAAAGCAAATTGGTGCTAATATTAACATCAGTCCAAACTTAATTACAATGAATACATAAATACGTTTAAATGCAATAAAACAATTCCAATTGATTGGCAGTAAGGAATTGCATATAGTATTTGACCTTAGAGGCCAACCTTCACGACATTTTTTTGTAACCAAGTCAATATAAATCATCGATGAATGCCGTCATTTATGATGATGAATATTTATCAGCTACTAGCTGTGCCCGCTACTTCTTACATGTGTCACTTGGATTTTCAAGTTATTTTAAAATTTTCACCGTTTAAACCTTCCCTGGACTACGACAAACATTTCAAAACCAAAATCAGCTACGAGTAAATCGGCCCAGCCGTTCTCGAGTTTTAGCGGGACAAACGAACACCAATCGATTTTTATTTTTTTGATGTTGTATTTAAGAAGAAGATTGTCAGTTTCGCTTGCGAAAATATTTCTTTTTTTATGTATCGGCCTGCCAATGTGACTCTACTCTGCCTGATGGAAAGCATAAGCAGAATCCATTGTGGTGGTCACCATACTCACTGCGAATGCAGACAATGCAACAATGCAGCATGGTGACCCACACCTTGCTAGTGATGCTTCTGCATCATTGGGCCTCCGGTCCCGCACTCACCAACAAAACACGACAGCATGAAAGCCTCATTTTACGTTGATCTTCTCTGCGAGCGTAGTACCGCCCCGGCCTAGCCGGCCCGTTCGTGCTGAAATCAGCGTGGCTCTATTATCTTTGAAATGTAATTTTTCATTCATCGAGAACGATTTAATTCTTTTTTTGATTTTACTTTTATTTATTTATTGTTTAAAACGTGCGCTTTGATTTTGTAACAAAAAACTTTGGTTCTAAATAAAAAATAATAATAAATAACTACAAGAATATACAAAAATATTAACTAAATTTACAAATTGCAATTAATAAAATAACAAAAAAAATGAATTATTATTTTGTGTATGACGTTTATTATACACTCTATGAAGATGACACAGAAGCCTCTCAATAGACCGCCATAGTGTGGGTCAACATACTGCCTTGTTTCATTGTCTGCATTCGCAATGAGTACCTATGGTGACCAGAGTGACAACTGTCACTCTGGTCACCACACTGGTTTACATATATGACAGGCAAGAGTAGTGACTCTTGCCTTTCAAATATATAAAAAAGAGATATTTAAACCTACAACAATAATCAACGATTTAGAAAAATCAATGGATATGACATAATCTAAAATTTAATTTTCATATTAAAAGTTATTCAAAAAAATACAATATAATTGTGAAAAAATATATAAACCGACAGTAACCTGTCGACATAAATGAGGAGTATATTTTATCGTGAACATTGCAGTAAAGTAGTTCGTAGTATATATTATAACTTATTTATTATATATTTAAAGGACACAAAAAACTTATAACTTGTGTGAAGACAAGTCCATAAATAGAAGATATATCGATACCTTGACATATAGGAAAAAATTCTGTAATGCACCATAAAACAATATTGACATTTTGTAAAGATAATGTTAATGTACCAATATACATTTGTACATTATCATTATTGTTATTGTCGATTGTAGCTGATCTTTAGTGTATACTTTTAACAATGGATACTTAACAATCTTTGAATGACAGCAACAAAAAGACGACTACTAAAGAATCTTAACATACCGACTAGATATTTGAATCAACAAATTGTTAACCGTCATTAATGGAAATTGCACGCAATGTTTTTAAACCACGAATATGGTAAGTCCTCTCGGGTTGCCGTATTCGTGGTTACCTGAATGAGGAACGTTTACTGTCTTTATTGTTTTAAAAACACAAATATTCCTGTGTCGCGTCGGATTTTACATACTTATATGAAATAGACACACAGAACATCTGAGTCTGCGCTCAGAACAACAATTTGTGGATCACACAAAGTGTTGTCCCATGTGAGGTTTCAAACTACAACACTCAGCGCAGTAGAAAACTGTGTAATGACCGCTTATAACAACCGTGTAATCAAACAAAAAAATAACACTGAAGAAATTATGTTGTTAAATTATTATTAGTTCAACTCTGCGTATACGATAGTTAAATGCCTATTCAAATCACTTTCTCGTTATTACACGTCAAATCATCAAATAATCAGTGTAAAATTAAACTCAAACTTTTGCAGTCGGAACTCGATAGTTCACTGAATGTGTCGATGAATGGTTTCTCAGTGTCAGAAACTTTTCTTCAAAACTCTTCAAGCTTGTCGTCTCTTGTAATTTCTTCCAAGCTTTACTGCGACTAATAAAAACACTGACATCTCTATATCTCATCACAAGGCACATTTAAGAAAATCTTAGGTTCTTGTTTGTATTCTCTATAAATTGAATTGTGATTGTAGGAATATGTAATCTACCATCATGTATATTTAATGTAACATATATTGCAGTGAGAGGAAGCGTTGCCACGTGCAACTTACTCTGAGACTCTCGCGCTGTTATTACTAACTAGCTGACCCGTGCCCACTTCGTTGGGCGGTAAAAAATCTTTTCTCCGACTTACTTTGCTAATTCAGCTACCACGAAAAAGTCTTTTCAATTTTCGGGTTATTATATAGCCTGTGTCAATCCCAAATAACGTAGCCTTCTATTAGTAAAATAATTTTCAAAATCGGTTCAGTAGATCCAGAGATTACCCTCTACAACGTCACAAACTCTCAAACTCAGAAACTTTACCTCTTTAGATATAGAAGAAGTATAGATAGATAGATAAAGTGATTGTAAACTCATTATTTCTACAAATAATTTCGATGTTTTACTTACATTTGCCATCCAGCCCGCGACCGTTAAATTTTTAACTCTATGCGAATTTCAATAAAAAATAGCTAACATTGCTGAGAACTTTTAACTGACAAAATGGCAATCCACGACTTAAGCCATTGTTAATGGAAGTCTATAGATGTTGAATTTGTATAATCCCCGGAAACCATTATCACCTTGTTTACCACTTAATATTATAAAAACATCTGTTACGTCAGGAACTTTCTACTTACTACGTTTTGCCCTAATGTTAGTAACAACCTAAACCCGTCAGGAGGTGTGCCAATTGCAGAATATCCTAGGATTTAGGGAAGATCTCCTCCTCCATCCGCATTGAACCTCTTGACACCTTAGTCACCTTACTATCCTAGATACAAGAAAATCAAAGAATTATTTTATAACAAAACTTACTGTATATCAACCAGTGTTATTGAAGATTTAGGGCAGACGATAGAACCGTATTGCCCACTTTAACTTTCTATGTCAATAGCAAGAAATGTTAAAACAAAACTCACTATCGAACTAAAACTCTCACGATTAATCGTTTACCTTCACGCCCGATTTTCGTCGACATCGATTCATGAGTTCGTAACACTACGTAAGATTACTGCGCGTACGCATCACTCGGTGACGTAACGAGTGGCGCGAATTGATGGATCGAGCGACTACTTTCTCTTTTATTCGACTTGTTCGTTATAAGTACGAATATTTATTTAAACTTGTTTAGTTGCTTCTGATAGCAATTTTAGGAACAAATTTTTATCCGTGACTTGTGTAAGTGTAGATTTTATAAAGCCAGGCGTTTAAATATTATTTTTTATATTTCCCGGAAGTAATACTTTTTATCGAAGAAGTTACTAAAATACTCTGTAACTAAAACAATGACAAGATCTTGCAGAGTCTGGGGGTCCATGTCTGATAGTACTGTGGAGTTCGTATCTGATTTTAATAAAGGATCTGTGTCTGATTTTATGACAGAGTCATTTCTGATTATCTTGTAGATCCATGTCTGATTGTCCTGCAAAATCCAGTCTCATTGAGATTGCAAGTCTTGCAGAGTCCATGATTTAGTTTAATTTTCTGAAATTGTTTTCTTAACTATACTTAATTTTATATACATTGAACATATAGAGAAGTTGTACAGTTATGATAGTATAAAACGATATTTTCATATAACATAATAAGAGTGGGTAATGACCTCGTGGCCCAAAGACGATATCATCGGCGCTATATTTAATATAGTAATTACTAATCAGAGCTTTGTGTATTTATTACCATTCATAAATGGGCTTTGGTAAGGATCATATCGTCTTGTGTTGACGTTTTAAATTGAGACTAATAACGTCACAGTAATTCGTAAGGTTTTTTGCGTTTGTCAGTATATCTATATACATATACATACACCAGCCGTCAGCCGACCCGTGCCCACTTCGTTAGCGTAAATTTTTTGTGATGTGATTTTTTTGTTCAATCATAATAAAATATGTCTATGTCACTCCTAAATAGTGTCGCTTTCTGTTAGTGTAAGAATTTTCAGGATCGGATCAGTACTTCCGAAGATTACCCCCCTAGAAACATACAAACAAAGTTAGAAACTTTAAATCTTTATAATTTTGGTATAGATTTATCTGTGGTATACATTTGTACCTTGGTTCAATAGAATTGAAACTTTAGTACTTAGACCTTATCTAACCTTGTAAGCTCACACTTTGGAAGATGATCTGACCTTTAGTTCAGTAGGTAAAGTCAGCGTTTGCAACGGTCCTGAGAGTAAAGGCTTGACTGCACAGATAGCATAGTGTTTTAAGCTCCACGACGTTTTCTAATGCGTGTCTGTGTGTTGTTGGTTCAAACCCCACATGGGACAACACTTCGTGTGATCTACAAACTGTTGTTTTAAGTCTTAGTGTTCTATATGTCCGTTTCATGTATGTTCTTGTAAAGGTACCTGCGACACAGGATTTATTCCTAAAGCGGAGTTGTCGTTTTGAAATGAAATAAAGCAAGTCACTCTTACCACCAATAGGCATAGATAGAAATATCCAAGTATACTATAACTAATTACGTAGGTATATAAAACATTCTGTAATTTTTTTAAAGAAATCCCGCTAAGCTCAATTTATGTCGTGAGTCATATTTCTGTCTTTCTAGATTAAATGACATTGATATGATATTGGTGATGGTGATGGCTAACAAAACAGATATTTGACTGCATGGAAATATATGGGTATTTAAAACCATCGATTTTAATTTGACTGACTATGTTTCCTGTCCTCTAATCACAACATAAATAATCGCTCAGAAAACAATCTGCTTCTTTTATGTCCATCCCATAATTCTGACCTCGTGAACTCTTCGTTGTTCGTTTAAGAAATCCTGCTCTGGAATGCACTCCCGCTTGAAATCAGGATGTCTACTAACCGTTTAGTGTATATAAAGAAAGTACATGACCTCATTCTCAATGACATGACAAAGTCATCGAAACGATAGCATACCAACATATTCCCCAATACCACAGTAGAAGGACAATTAATACTCATAGTGTACGAATATAATGTAAATATTTAGTTTATTTTATTGTTTATGTAATAGTGTATGTAGTTATAGTGCTTATGTATTTGTATATAAATCTATATATATAAAAGCGAAATACCACTCACTTATTAATCACGAAATCTCAGAAACTATGACACCCACAAACTTGGAATTTGGCAGGTAGGTTTCTTATAGGATGTAAACATCCGCTAAGAACGGATTTTGCGAAACTCCACCCCTAAGGGGGTAAAACGGGGGTTGAAGTTTATATGAAAGTCCTATGTTTTCAACCGACTTCAAAAAAGGAGGAGGTTCTCAATTCGACTGTATTTTTTTTTTATGTTTGTTACCTCATAACTTTGGACTGGGTGAACCGATTTTGATGATTCTTTTTTTATTTGAAAGCTGGTGTTTACCGAATAGTTCCATTTAAATTTGGTCCAGTTCTGCCATGACATCCATGAGAAAACCATATAAGTCTTCAATTTGCATTATGTATGTACGCGACAAATTAACGAATAACTCAATATTCCCGTATGGTCCCATTTAAATTTGTTCCAGATTGAAATCGGTTTTTTTTTGTTAAAATTTGTGATTATTGAAGTAAGAGACTTGAAATTTAAAATGTATGCTCTATAAATGGTGTGGAGGTGTACAAATAATGTATCTTTAGAAATCAACCCCTTTTTGGGGTTAAAACGGGGAATGGTAGTTTGTATGAAAGTCCAATGTTATTGAAGTTAAAGTAATTATGACAGAAGGATTTTTAATGGTATTTAAGTATAAAAATTATCATATAAATATATACTAGCTGAGCTTCGTGGTGTTACCCACGGTACAACAACAATCGCGGTAAATGTCGCGGTGTAAAGCTAGTTTATGTATATAATGCTTTGCATTGTATTAGTTATTTAAGTTCATAAATTATGTGCGCATACCTCACAAGATTTCTACACCACCCAAAAGGTTGACTGGTATAGAATGTATTGGTCATTAAGTACATCGATGTACAAAAGTCAAAAGTATAAATAAATACCAACTGTCCTCACTTAATGGAAACTAAGCGACACCTCCTAGTCAAAATCTATCAATATGTTGGGACTACAGACCATGTTCTAGAAATATATCTACACATATACTTTGGTATGGAAACAAAAAATATTGGTAAAAGTATCCGCTGGACCTTTCGAACGAATACGTCACTATTGACTTTGGAAAACATTACAAACTTCAACAGAAATATATCCATTAATATGTAGAACAGTTATGCCTGTATAAAGTTATCGATTTCCGCATTCAAACACCTGAAACAGGCTATTGTATGAAGGCCGTAACAGCTGTGCAAGGGAAAGTTCGCGCAAGTTAGGTAGTAGGTACCCGTTACTTGACACTATATGCAATTCAAACATGATATAAGTCTTGTTCGAGTTGTAGTTGTCTTGTACCAAAATTTAATAGCAACGATCTATTTATGGAAAAAATAGGCCGGTTTAGAATAATCTATGGTTCGAAATTCAAGAACTTTTGCACCGATTGAGATCTAATATTTTAAGTACCATAAGCAGCTTACTTTAAAGATAGTTTTATCAATTTTTTGCACCATAACGTGGCACATCTATACTTCCATACTAATATTTTAAATTCTAATATTTAGAGTAACTCTGTCTGTTGGTCTATCTGTTTATCTGTCTGTTACGCTTTTACTAATTTCGGTGTAGAGATGGATTGGATTTTGGAGAAGGATATAGTTTACTTTTTGTCGCGATAATCGATATACTCATATACATATGGCAGAGCCGCGAGTAAAAGCTAGTCAAATACAAAATATTGAATCTAGAAATATACATTTTATACATCTTTTGTACAGAAAGAAAATACATAAATATACGACTTTAGAAAACTTACATTTACACTAACTAGCAGCAGGGAAATTTACAATAAACAAAACATTTGCATACAATGGGTTCATGTGAGAATCAAAGTAATAAATGCAAGTTGCAATTTCTTAAGTTTTTGAGTATACTTCAGTTGTCAATGATATAACCGGCTTTCTGTGCATACAATGTGAACTGTTGTTACGATGCATTTAAATGCATTTTTACTTCCCACGTTATATAATTTATTTTGAGAGTATTGAACGTGTTATTTATTAAAAATGCAGATTCATTCCGTTCGTCTATTTTTTATGACGTGCTATGTCTGCTTCCGCTAAACTATTAATACTATTGGCCATATCATCATGAACAGTCCATCGAACTAGTAACTAAGATAATTTTAAACTTCAAAAAGTACAAATAACTTCAATGCACCTACAACATGATCAATTGTAATAAATTCATCTCCTAGTTTTCCACATTTAGGGATAGCTTGACATAAAAAGAAATAAAGTCTTCCAACTTGGTTCTTATATAACAAAATTCTCAGGTAACAAACATAACAAACAATGCAACTGAATTTGAAACTCATCTCTTTTTTGGGGCTACTTGATTGTAATGACCGTTGATTTAAGTCACATTAGTTTTAAAGAAAATCATTTTTGTAACTGTTAACCCAACTGTTAAGTCAAAAACAAATCCGAACAAATTAATAATGTTTTTCTCGCTTACATAAATTAAATAACATTAAAATGAGTACTTATTACATATTTTTTCTTTAATTGTATTTAAAAAGAAACATAATATATATTATAATGAATTCGTGAAAAGTTAAATACTTTGTAGCGCTAGTAGCAATATATATTGTTTAGAAATTTCTAAAAGTATCAGTAGATGACTCTGTACATATAAATTTTGGGACGCCAAACTTAGTCAGGTAACTAACACAGCTTCTCCGATAGTTATTCAGTCTCACAAATCCTATCCTTAATTTTGTCATGATTAAGAAACTAATCCTTCCATTCATTGAAATCTATATGATTACTGAACGCCATGATGACTGAATTAACCTGATGACTATTTAATTTTGAAACAGTAAATAACTAATGATAACAATTTTTGTGGCCTATCTCTATTGAAAACCAGCGTTCAAACTTACCATTTTTTTATGTATGGACCTGCCAAAATGACTCTACTTTGCCATCAGGAAAGCATAAGCAGAATCCAAGAGTGGTGGTCACTATACTCATTGCGAATGCAGACAATGCAACAATGCAGCATGGTGACCCACACTATGGCGGCCTAGTGATGCTTCTGCATCATTGGGCCTCCGGTCTCGCACTCAGCAACGAAACACGACAGCACGAACGCTGTCATTTTACGTTGATCTTCTGTGCCAGGGTAGTACCTCCCCGGTCGAGCCGGCCTGTTTGTGCTGAAATCAGCGTGGCTCTACTACCTTGGCTACTACTAGCATTGGGGTGATTCCGCTATGGACGATTCCCGATATTAATTTTTTTATCACGTTATAAGTTGTTTTTTTTGTTATTAGTGTAAAAAATAAAGTTGAAATTTAATATTCAATTTATTTTTATTAGATTTTACTCCATATTTGCTTTTTTGACGCGTTTAAAAATATTACCCTCTGAAGAGTTGGTACAAACTGTAAAATCGTACCTAGCAACACTGGCGCGAAACAGTGTTGCGGGTAGTTTTCGGTCATGTTTTACCGGCTAAACGTGAAGTGACAATATTCATTTATCCTTATCTTCCAAAAAATGTAAGTAAATGTTGTTATTTATTAAGCATTATTGAGTGCTAGAATATATTTTTAAATTGTTGCACCCGCGATACAAAAGATATAAAAGTTTACTTTTCTCACAGAAATAAAGAGCTAACATTTTGAAAGTTTGTAAAAGTAAGAAGAAATAAAAACTAAACTTAAATTAATTGTTTTTAAGTATGAAATGTTTGTTAGCTTAAAGTAAATATTAACTTTAACTGGTTGCACCCGCGATCTTGATGTCAGATCGCGGGTACAACTTTTTGTCCCTTAACCTTTTTGTGTGATTAGATACGTATTTTGTTGTTTTGATATGCATTGAATAACAATACATGCTGAATACGATTGATGATATATATTTAATATGTGTGTTTGTATTATATTCTGTATGTCTTACAGAATTATCGGTTAAAATGACAACAGAGCAACACAAGGAGACTGCTTCGCGGAAATATAGGCGTAAAATAAAAGAAAATCCTGAGCTTCATGCCGAACACCTCCGTCGGGAAAGGGCTCGTGATTTAACACGGAGAGAAGTAATGAAAAAGAAAATGGAATCGGTGGAAGTGTCAAAAGATCAGTGTGGACTGCGGTTAAGTCCCGGAAAGCTATCGTCAACAGTGCCCTAGAATTCTATGATTTAGCACGCAATCTCTCTAAGAACATCATCTTTAAATTTGTAAAAAAAGAAGAAATTGAAAAAAAGATGGCCATGTTGGGTGATCAATGGAAAGGCCTGAAAAATATACCAGGCATTCAATCAAAACATTTCTTCCAATCTGAAGAGGCTCTTAGCATTTCTGTAGCGCGCACCTCACTGTCTCATTTCAAATGCACACTGGTTTTGATGGCGCCAAAAACCACCACTAATACAGGAAGTGATTGGGCTGACGACGATTTCATGCCTCTTACAAATCACATAATACGAAAAGAAATTCAGTGTCCTGATATTTCTGTGCCCTCAGTATCGGATCAGAATAAATCCTTAATGCCCCTTAAAAAGAGATTGCGCGTTTCAGATGTTTACAGCGATTCAGACACTGATTCAGACAATGAATTTATAAATGACGAAACTCCATCAACATCTCTTCAAGCTTCAAAATTGTCACCAGAAGCATGTCCTGAAACTGTCACTACTATCCAAGCTGCTGTCTTACCGAAAAATATTTGCGTTGGTTTGTATGTGCTCGTACAATTGTTCTGCAAAACTGGCAAAAAACTTACTCAATATCGTTATGTGGGGTTGTGTCAGAGCGATATGGATGAAGATGGAGAAATCAGAGTACAATTTATGACGACGATTGATGGCAAGTGTTTCACAGAAATTGTTAATGACATAGCAGACGTGTAATTTGAAAATGTTATTGCGAAGTTGGAAGCGCCGGAGAAAAAGACTGATGGAAATAATATGTTCATAGAATTTTCGACGAATATTGACGTATTTGAAAAGAAATAATTAATATAAGCACCAACAAAAGTGTACTAATTTGTAATAAATGTTGTTTGATCTCTCATTTTGTTCCTTTATATCTTAAATTGATGTTTATATTCATTTAAATTAGACTGGTTGCACCCGCGATTCATTTAGATGTTAATAATGAATTGTTTATTTTTGTTTCCTTTAGAGTTTCTATTTTATATACTTGGTTACTTAAACATCTTACGAAATATCATGGCATAACATATTAAATGTATCACAATTAACAGATTTTTGCATTTTTTGTCTATGATCTGGAACGGTTGGGCCAAATTTGTTGCACCCGGAATGGCGATTTGAACCTTCCTCCTCGCTTTTAAAATATTGTTTTAAAATCCTTGTAAATGAATTTAAAGTGAACATATTAAAATGTAGTGCTTTTAAGTTTAATTTAATTATAAAAGTTTTATATTTAATTTTAAGAAACTAAAACATGCGTCTAAATGTTGCACCCGCGATAATGGAATGACCCATTGAAGAAGCAAAAGTAAAAAGTGTAGTAATTTTAAATAATGTTGAAATAACAGCGTTTAATGTAAATTTGAAACATTGAAGATATTATCATACTCATACTAATAGTTAACAAGAAGTAAAACAAATAGAACATACCTAAACAAAAGACCAACTATCTATATAACTATGTTCCAAAATATTACCTCCTAAATAACGGTAACGGCTTCATCTGCCAAAATGACTTTGCTCTGCCTGATGGAAAGCATGAGTACTATTCAGGAGTTGTGGTTACCATCCTCAAAGCAAATGTGGACAGTCAAGCTTAGATTTTGCAACTAAACGAAAAGCAACTCTTATTTTACGTTTACCTGACGTCTGCACAATGTAAACTGTGGATTTATTTCTTCTGAATACACAGAGTTGTATTAAAGGAAGGGTCGTGCCTACCTCATAAAAGTCGGCTTATAACTGCAGCTTTGATATTATATTTTCATTATTAATACCTACGTGAAGATTTATCTTTGTACCTTTTTTAAACAAATATCGCGTGAATATAAAGCGAAGCATATCATATTTGAATACTTATTATTTGTATGTGGAAGAAGAAATGCAGAGAACTAAAATGATTAAATAAATAGCATTCTATTTATTTAATACTACTGCGCCTCGGTGGCGCAGTGGGAGCGTATGCTACTAGTGTGCTTGAGGTCTCGGATTCCATTCCCGGGTCTGGTCGGACATTTGCATGATCTGCTAATAGTTATTTCGGTGTTTGGGTATTTTCGATGTATAAAAGTGTAAAAAAGTATTAATATACAATGGATTTGTTTTCAATGTTTAATACTCGTACATACTTAATGTAGTAGAAAAAATCCGAGAATTTTACAGACTTACATGCGAAGCCGGGCCAAGCCGCTAGTAAAGTATTAAAACAGTGAATATTAAAACTATAAATAAGCTCAACCTATTTATAATATCTATCTTCGATATGTACTTATAATTATTTATTAAGAACTTAATTAGTATGAGCAGAAAAATAATATAGCTATGCTTGCACGCACGCATAGCTGTATTTGAAAATGCTTTCTTTGCAAAATGAACATTAAACATAGTCAAATTAGAACAGTTCTATCTTTATCACATTACATCATAATCAATAATTTCATAAAAATCCCGTATATAGTTTAGGACAAGATTAAATATTATTAGTTACGATTGAAACGTACCCTTCCGAGAACTTCTCGCGGTCATCATAATAAATTGCTCAAAGAAAACTGGGGAAGTTTTCTTTCGAGATTAAAAGTCCCAAAGGAATATTTCCCGCTATTCTTATGATTATGGCTATGATCTCCCTGGAGGGTCTATTATGAAGACCTGTAAAAAGATCCACGGTGGGTAAAACATTACTATGGCCTGACTTAATTAAACGGCAAAATTATAATAATAATCTGAGATCAACTGAGAGAATATAGAAAAGAAAGTAATCTTAACTGTTCAATTAGCCACTACTACTTTACTCCTAAAGCCGGGCCTCCTGCGACACTGTTTTATGTTTTTAAACACCAAACGTCAAATATTTATCAAAATATGGGCGTGGCCTAACTGTTTTATTAATTTTAACAAGCAAACATGTTATCCAAAGCGAACTGAAAACATCCCAGCGTATACTTCTCGTATAATGAAACTGAACTAAACTAACATTAATACTTATATTATTCATATACTATAAAAGTAAGTAAATAAGTGTACTATAAGTCATTTTGTCGAGTAGATAAAAGATTTTTGCTTTTCCTGTAATCGTGTTTGATGTTCGTTTAAAAGTCCGTCTCCTGCGACTTTTCGCTAACATGTTTAGTTAACAAAATTTGTTAGTTTGTTTTGTTATTTTTAGCCGTAGGAGACACGCCGTAACACTGTGTTGTTAGGTGTTATGTCATATGGTGAATGTTGTGAGTACCTGTAATGGGCATGCATACTAGATAATATTTTTGTATAATATTTTTAAAAGTGTGTCGTATGTGTGCTGTTGGTATACCTTATAAATAAATAAATTAGGATATGTATACATATTCATAAACATTATATCAATTCCATTACGGTATTACCTTTATTGACATAATAAATATAAATGCAATAAAATGATCAAAGCAAGCGATCAAATTTTTAATGAAGTTTACATATGCCGTCATATACAATCAATGTCATAATAGGTGACTGGAAATATATTATTTATTCACTAAATTAATATGGCACTAACACACACCTTATATAAAATTACACATCTAACCGACCGACGTACATTAGACACAGATTAGATTAATTATGTCGTTAAATATTTAAGTACCAATACTTTTAGTAACCACATTTAAAAACAAATGTTGAATTAAATTTGTTCGACTGGCAATTACAAAGCCTATGACAGATCGACAGTGACTAATTAAATCATGCCAAAACGCACATTAAACAACAAATGTCAAATCAACGTCAGGCTAAAAAAGGTCGGTATTACCAAAAATCGCGTTAGAAGCTCATGAATTTTCAGGCAACTTGTCAATTTCCACAATATTAGCCCGGCGCCAGTCGAGCGCAAATAACGCGGTCCACTGCAAAATGTACTGGAAACTTTGCGCTGACCACAGTCCTTTGCACTGCACGCTCCAAATACAGTTTACCTACGTGATTTAGTGAGCTTATAGACTGAATTTACATGTTACCTTGGCCAACACTAGAGGGGTGTTATAAAGTGAGCACCACGTAACGTTGCTAAAATTACAACTTTGTATTTAGGTACAGAGTTGTCAAGGCGTCTATTTGTTGATAAAAGTATGTAATTGTTACTTTTCTTTCGTAATTATAAAATTAATAGTCTAGTAATTATTTTTCATTAAATTTAATGGTTTGAGTAGACAAAATTAAATTACTTACTTTAATCACAGTATTGTTCATTGTTACAAATACCTATTTCTTAGCGTTCCATGGATTCACCGTGCGGGTGCCGGGTCCTAAGCGTGATAGATGGGGGCAACACATGCGACTTCGACAGTGCCTGGGAATTGCGACCCAGGTGTAGGTTTAAGGAGCACTCCTTACGACGCGTCAACGCTCACCTCCACTGTCCACCGTGTTACCCCCTCTACCTAACCATATTTGAAGTGAGCCTAGCAATGCCGCTTTGGATATTCGTTCAAGAAAAGAGCTTACTGAAGCTCTTGGCAATCCAAGGTCTTTAAGCAGGTTATAGAGGGATTTAGCTGGTATACCCTCGCACCCACTTCCACGGCATACAGCGCAACGACATAACCATTTTTAGTTATTTCGTTGGTTAAGTCAAAGTACTTGTTTCTTTTTAAAGCGTGGTCTTTAGGGATGTTCGTTTCCCACGGCACCGTGAGTTCTACTAGTACTACAATTATACAACCAGATTATTACGATTAAAGTTCTCATTACGACAATTAAATTCAAACAAGAGGGCGATATAAACTGTTAAAGAGTTTTAGTCGCCTAAATCAAATCGGGGTTGGATCAAATGTTTAACGATCTGCAAATATTTGTTAGGCAGTTTGGGTGTTTTTTATGTATAATATGTATGTATTCAAAAAAAAAAATAGGTATTCAATCAGTCACACTTAGCTTTCATAGTACAAGCTCTGCTTAATTTGCATGGCGATTTGGAGATGGTGTTGTGTCGTGTGGTGTGCGAAATTTCCAAAATTTTTGTTTTTTGAATATCGAGTTATTTTGTACGTATAGATTGACTCAACCACTTTAATTAATGTTGGAACATTTTCACAACTTTAGAATTGACCAATTGGATAATTTTATATTAAACTAGCTGATCCCGCAAACGTTGTATTGCCAACAAAATATTGGGGTATAAAAACTAGATGTTGGTCCATTCTCAGACCTACCCGATATGCACACCAAATTTCATAAAAATCGGTCCAGCCGTTTCAGAGGAGTATGGTAATTGATTACATAGCGTAAGTGAGGCATAGACAGTGAGAAAATTAAAGAATACCAACGCGACAAGATTACCTCACGACACACCGCATTTATTATTAGTAGATTGCAGAAGCAAAGCGGCCATAGCTGTGTAATTTTGCATCGAGATCCACAGGGTTGGCACACATCCGCTGCCTGCCGCCATGTTGTAGCCTACACTGCATTGGAATAAAGTATTACGAGGTTTCAATTTACGTGCAAATGACTATGTTGCATTTCGATACAACAAGCAGGGAGTTTGTCGCTTCGTATTAAGTAGGTAGTAGATAAAGCTTTAACATAGTAGTGTAACTAGTGTACCTTGTCTCTTATATTTTATGAATACCGTATTTGTATAACATTTTAAAACTAATATCTGGTTACAGTATGACATAGTAAAATATTTGTTTATCGAACTTCTCGTTGGCGTATTCTACTAGCTGTTAGCTTAAGCGACTGCCGACAACCACTCGTGCCTCGGTGAACATGTTAAGTCGTCGGTCCCGGTTGTCACGAACTTCTATGGCAATCGTAATTAGGAAGTCAGTGCCCTCATACTGACAACTACTTCAATCTTCGAACTCAGGGTTGCGGAGGTTCGATGCCAGTCGTTCCCAGATAAACTGATATTCAGCTAAAATCGGTTCAGCCAACCCCCAGCAATCTTGGGATTAATAAAGACTAGGAGGAACATTTATTCATAGAATACAAAACTCAGTGAATGTACAGCAAGCAAGATCTTTAATGACTGCCTCGTTGGTCTCGCGGTTAGCGTGTGCGACTGCTGATTATGAGGTGTCGGGATCGATTCCCGAGTCGGACCAAATGTTTGTACGATCTACAAATATTTGTTTCGGAGTTTGGGTGTTTTCTATGTATAATATGTATGTATTTACAAAAAAAAAGTATATATGTATTGGTATCAGTTATCTAGTACCCATAACACAAGCTCTGCTTAGCTTGGGACTAGATGGCGTTGTGTGTTAGATGTCCAAAATATTTATTATTTGTTTAAGAGAAAGAATAAAAAACAAAACATCGCAATGCAAGATTCGCTAGAGCCGTTATAGCTTCTTCATCTTCAATGTCTAGTTAAGTTTATATGTTGTAAAAAAAATAAAAGAAACAAGAAAGTCTATAGATATAAGACTTTTTAAGAAGAGCCTTTGATCTACATTTTTTTTATGGAACATATTTCTTATTCTGTATTCTTGATTTTATCCAGTATCAATATCTTGGATATTTGTTTTAATTATTGACGGTGAACTTAAAATGAAGCTAGGATAGTACAAAAGGATCCTTTAGAATTTTCAATATGTATATAAATATTCGTATAATCAAAACGTACGAAGTATAAATTTAAATCTAATACCTTTAAACGAGCAATTCTTGTATATATATATAATCTGAATCTCGGAAACGGCTCCAAAGATTTTCATAAAATTTTGGATGCAGGGGATTTCGGGGGCAATAAATCGATCTAGCTAGGATTCATTTTTAGAAAATGTCGTTTTATTCGTGTTTTTAACAATCAAATATATAAAATCAATGTACATCTAGCGCCATCTATCGCAACTCGAGCGAACTACATTAATTTATACTAGAAAAAGGTGCAGAATAAATAGTATCAGGACGTACCAAGAGAGGGTGCCACTTAACTTATTTTTTTTACTGGAAGAAAAATAACAAATCGGTTAGTCCCGATGTTGCCAAAAACCCCATTTTTAATAAAAAAAACACCGAGCGACGCTCGGTCACGCAGGTACTGTTAGTTAATCCAAGCAGACTTCAAATAATCATGTAAGACATAAAATAACAAGAATTACAAAATCAGCAAGTTTGTTTGTTGTGCCAACCCTGAATATATAACAGGTGCGTCTAGACCGTGAATTCAATTTGGACTTTCTCTAGAAACTATTCGTCATTCAAATTGGCATCCGATTCATCTCTGTGCTGTGCCATCACCTTTAAAATCATGCGGAATTTAATGATAACATGGTAAACTGTGATTAATTTTCTAATAAAGCCACGACTCTAAACTAGTTTTTTAGAAACTTCTTGACTACTAATTCAGATTTTAAATTGTTTGTTTTGTCTCATGTATTATTTAAAAGGAAAATTTCCGTGTCGAATCCCTCCTTATAGTGCGATCCTTTCAAAATAGAAATAGCGATGCCGCCGAGGATAGTGTATTTGTATAATCTATTGTTTCTTTAATAAAACCTGGTGTATTGATCATGGCCAGGGCCAGAATGCATCACACTGAAACATGTCGCACTGTAGTCAGACACATGACAACCCTAATCTATTTGACTTAAGCATCCTCAAGCTATATTAAACGCTTACTAATTCCATCAAAGGGAAAGTCCTCGATGGTAATCAGATTTGGGTCACCCTAAAATTGTTAGTGGTAATTTTTTAAAGAAGAAAAGAAATATGTTAATCTACTTTTAACGTAAAGTACCTATAGGCTTAAGTATACAATAATAAATATTTTAATAATAAATATTTGGGACATCTAACACACAACGTCATCTAGTCCCAAGCTAAGCAGAGCTTGTGTTATGGGTACTAGACAACTGATATAAATACATAAATAAAACGTTTTTTTTTTGTAAATACATACATATTATACATAGAAAACACCCAAACTCCGAAACAAATATTTGCAGATCATACAAACATTTAGTCCGACCCGGGAATCGAACCCGAGACCTGAAGCACAGCAGTCGCATACGCTATCACTGCGCCACCGAGGCAGTTATATAAATAGCACAAGCTTGATATGAAGGTTAAACTTCAAAACCGCATAAATCTTTAACAAGTAAAATTTTAACAAAAACAAAAACCGACTTCAAGGTTCGACTCGATTTCTCTTGGATGCCATCATCAGATCTTAGTGTCCTTATCATGGTACCACCGTTGGGATATCTCCTTTCCATTAAAAAAATAATCATCAAAATCGACTCATAAACGACGAAGTTATCCGCGAACACACATAAAAAATAAACATATACGGTCGAATTGAGAAACCTCCTCCTTTTTTTGAAGTCGGTTAAAAAATAAGATAATAATGAGTTATAAATAATGCAATATTAGATATGTTAAAGCCTTTATATGCTATGAACGAATCAGAAACGCAAATTACACCTCTATTTAAATTTCTATATATTATTATCCTGTGGCTTGAAATTCAAATAAATATTAATCAAATCGATTGAGAGCCATTAAAAATAAAACTTTTTTTCATCGAACATTTATTAGATAGTAAGTCACGGCGTAATTAATTAAGTGCTTCAACACAAACATAACATATTTAACAAAACATTTGACATTTAAAAAACCTGTCTTATAACTTTATGGTAAATGTAAACAATTTAAATTGAACAGAATACTAATAAAATTCACGATAGTATCTAATCAAATACGATAATTTGCGGTAAGATTGACTGTTAGAGATTTATCGAAGATGAAGCACTCCTGTGTTTACCTATCTATTACTAATACTCGTATCTAAAGCTGAAGAGTTTTTCTTTTGCTTGAACGCGCTAATCTCAGGAACTTCTCATCCGATTTGAAAAATTATTCCAGTGTTAGATAGCCCATTTATCGAGGAAGGCAAATAGAAGCAGAGCACCAATGAAGAATGTTACAAAAACGGGAAAACATTATTACGCTACTGGCAATAGGAGACGTAAACGAGGTTGCGTGGGTCAGCTAGCTTAAATATAAATTCCAAGATCATTTGTATTGAACATGAATTTGATCATTTGTATAGATTGGAAATTGAACCAACAGTACTACTACTACCCATACTACGATTTCAAAAAAATATCGATGAATAAAACAAAAATGCGCATTTAAAATTTCTTTACTTTTATAAAACATTTTTTATGATAAAACATAAATTATTTCTCATTGACCCACACATTGTTCATTGTATAATTCACATATTAACGTTGCAGCAATACTCGTACTTCAAAATCCCACATTCCACCAAACCACCAAAATATGCAGGTCAATTCCGGTTATAAACAATTGGTAATAAATAACAACTTCCTCTATTGTTCTGTAATTTTAGAACTTGTAAACTAATTTAGTTAATAACCATACCATAAGAATAGTGTATTTTTTTTTTTTGTATCTTCAATTATAATGAGGTCATTCGAAGCCACTTGAACACGAAGAATTTCGGATAAATAAAAATAAATTAAAATTTTTAACATGTAATCTTTGCATTGCAAGTTACGAATAACTACTACTGCAGAGAGAAAGTGTGGTTCAAATCCCACGTAGGACAACACTTTGTGTGATCCTACCTGATGATGATGTGAAAAAAAAAACTGTAGATAGAAAATTTTACTCAAAGAAAACATTCCCTTATTTTTGAAAAGAAAGAAAACTGCATTCAAAGATTTGCGAAAATCCGCTTTCCACTCCCGAGAATCGAACCGACTAAAATCTTTAAAAGTTACACGCTTTACTTTTAGTTTTCATCGATCGTTCGGGTCAATTATAAGGATGAAATCTCTCAAACAAATTTGATAAAACAAATGAGAGGAAAATGGTTATCGGAAGCAAAAATATTTACCTACATTAAGCTACAAGCGAACATGCAATAGGATGCATTCTCTCATACATAACTTGCAGTACCTATATATCTCGGTCAATTTAGACTGCGGCGTCGATGCAGGGCTGCAAATATCCGCCACCCCAACCATTTCCGTAAGTGTTGAAAGAGGTATCTGAGTGCATGTTAAAGGCATGAGTTGTGTACAGTAACATGGCTTGAAGATCATTAATCTTGTGCCAAATGCAATGAGTAACACCAGCTAAAATGGTCAGTGAAGTTATGGTATGCAGTAAAATTACCGAACTAAAAAAATTAAATACCTAGTCTGTTTCTAAAACTTTTCGCCAACTATTTTTGAGTTGTTGGTTGATCATAGTCTTTCAAGTTGGTTGATTTTAGCTTTTAAATCATGGGTATTATTGTTATATGTCAGACAACAGCAACATGAAGGGTTCGAAGATGATCTGTTTGCAATCCAGGTAATTCTAGCCAATATATTAGCCTCGGTAACCACAAACTCAGGTCGTCCTTGCTCGTAGCTTTCTATACAAAGAACCGTGTTCACTTAACGATGGTTGTTCGATGATTCAACCAATTCCTTTCATTTAATTTTCTAATGCATCATCATTCTAACCAAGACCTAAATATTCTCGACCGTGTTGAGGTCTGAGCTGTATGCTTTCCTCTTGAAGGTAGTTATTTGCAATACGACCCGGATTCAAAGCTGTTGAGTGTACATTGTTATCAAAACACCTTTAAAACAGATGTGCTGAATCATTTGTCGTACACGCTTAAAGTTGTCTAACAGAGAAAGTGGGTGTCGTTACGTAACTAACTGTTAACCTACACAATTGACATATAAAATATTGTGCTACAGTCATCATTCACACATTACTATTATTAAGTATTTAAAAGTCCACTGCTGGACATAAGCTTCTCCTTCGTAAATAAGTATTGACCTACGGCACCACGCTGGTCAGACGGGATGTTTCAAGTTTTCATTCGTTGTGCAGTGATGTTATCCTACGTAGTTTGCTCCCTAACACCCCGTTCACACTTGTAGTGTGTCGGGTTCGGTTAATAATCGGAGGTTCCAGTGGCAGAACATTTTATATGAAGCTATTCACCGATTTTGTGTCGGCCACGACAATAAATGTCGTATGTTTTGCCAGCCGTCTACGCCCGGAAAATAATCGTGTCGGATCTCGCTCGCCTATAAGTAAGAATGGCGCTGTTCATATATAAAATAGGGTGTATCTGGAGGAAATGCTTGACTAGTTTAGAAATTTGTTATGTACTTAAACTTAGGTAGTGTTAAAAAATAAACATAATGTTGTTCCGCTATTTATAAGAGAGCAAATCAACAAACACAGTTCACATATATAATATCTTATATGTATTTGGCCACGTAATTATAATTATACCAGAAAAGACTTACAACAGTCAACGAGAACTTTCGAACTTTCGCCGATCGTTTTTTTCTGAGCCTAATTTAAGAAGGTATGCACACCTCCGTGATAATAATATATATTCATGTGAGGTAACTACGGCATGTGTAATTAACCAGTTGTAATGTACCTCTGATTGCGAGCACGTCTAATATCCGTAACTGTTATCCGACCACTGATTTGACGTTGGAGAATTTCCTGTTAATATAAATGAAGACGCTTAGCAGATAAATTTTTCATCTCAAGTCTACAGCTGTAATGAGGATAAGCGGATGTAGGTAAACTCAATTATAAAATGTGTTTTTTTGATGAATCAATTTTATAAACCGGTTAGAATCGTTTTATAAAACAGCAAGTTTAAATCATAGAATAGGTAAGGGTTTATCCTGTATAGATTCTGTGACTTTATAGCGCTAATAGTAGAAAATAGTAGTGTAATATGTCTACAATAACATTTAAATAATAATTAATTAAATTAAATCAAGATTCTTGTTCATTCAATCGTTTCATGGTTCATACTTCAAAAGCTCAGGGTAACGTAATTCAGATGTTTGATAGTCATTAGATTTCGCTCAATTATTGTGTACCTAAAGGTTTTAGACTAAGGCGATATAGGATAGAGAACTTAGTTACATTCTCAACTTGGGTGAGCTTGCGTCACTTTACCGCTAACCATTACCATATTAATACCATACCAGATACCAGCTGTCAGTGCCATATTGCATTTGACATCACTTCACCATCTATATGCTTATACCCAGCGCACCTTTTGGTTCCGTATTAGCTTTCATATAATAAAAGTCGTTTTACTATTAGATGTGTTAAATCATAGTAAGAGTCCCCGAAGACTACAAACTTTTTAATCTGCCGATAGTTTGCCGATAGTTTAGGTTGAAGGCAGTTGTCGGCCGATACCGAATCGTTTAAATGTGCGCACTCCTATCTATGTCTCCTATACATCTTCTTACTGATTAAGAAACCAACCAAACTATCGGCTGATCGAAAGTATATAGTTTGTGGGGGCTCTCAACATGAGCAATGTAATCTCTGAAATAACGTACAATAGTACAAAAATTAACACACAGCACAAATACACACTATTCAAAAATTAAATCAAGGCATCTTAACCGTCAACGGTTCACCAATTTCGTTCCTGTTTTATACAATAACACACCGCACCAAATGATTAAATCAGATACCCTAACAAACTCATTAACAATACTTCACTTTAACATTAACTTTCAAAACAGCCATAAAACTATGTACACATGAGCAATTACATGGGTAATGAGCATTGTCTCGTCACCATTAAATTGATTTACGTTTAGTAACTAAAGTCATTTTCTAACCACAAGTGTTCGTACACTCGGTCACCCACCATTTTGCCTTTGGTACTCCTACCCTACTTAGCATGCGGCTTCCGTACCGCGCATGCCAATAGTCCGTCATTCAAACATTGGCACTGAGCCGCCAAGTTCATCCTTTTCATTAATATTATTATTTCTTTTTTAGAATTAGGTATTTGAACCCTGTTTAGAATGCTGTATTATTCAATTATATCTGTCATATTTTCCTAACTAAAGACCGTAATGATCGAGGTGTTTCGTGAACTTTTTTGCCGATTTTAATTGCAGGATCGTCTATCAACCAAAGTTTTAAATATTTAAAATATAATCTATCTCATTTTTTTGTTTCAGGCGAACTGGTTTAAGGCTCAGCAGTACTGCCGGTTCCACGGCATGCATCTGGCATCCATATCTTCTCAACAGGAAAATGATAAACTCGAAAACTACGTAAAAGACTCAGGTAAATAACATATGATACTTCATGATTGTGTTTACAACTAATAAAGTTCATTGTGAAATAGGATATTTAATGTGATTTACTTTACCTTCATTAGTACAACTTCCAGTAACATAGACATCCATGTCTCCAAAGACATAAGAAGAATTGAAGTTAGGCTTGATTTTCATCTGATGTAGGAATAGAGAACTTTTATTACTAATTATAAGTAATTTTACTCCCTGATTTAAGATAAAAAAGTAACTGGGCTTGTGCTGTGTACTGTAAGAAAAAAAAATGTTATTATTTATGAGCTTGCCAAGAGTTACTTTGATAAAATCATAAGCAGAATTCAAGAGATGGTCGGTCGCAATACTCATTGCGAATGCAGACAATGCAGGATGGTGACCCACACTATGGCGGCTTATTGGGATGCTTTTGTAGGCACATAAATAATAAAAGTGTGCTCCGGCCTCGCACTCACCAACAAAACACGACAGCAACAATGCTGTCATTTTAGGTTGGTCATCTGTAAGAGGGTACAACCGCCCTGGTTGAGCCACCCCGTTCGTGCTGAAATCAGCGTGGCTACTACCTTAAAAAGTAATATAAAATCATCACATTTTAATCGGTTAACTTCTATTTCCAGGATATGGTCGAGAACACTTCTGGACATCCGGCACCGATTTAGCCGAAGAAGGCAATTTCTTCTGGATGGCCAACGGCAGACCCCTTACATTCGTGAACTGGAACGCTGGAGAGCCAAACAACTTCCGCTATGAAAACGGAGAAGAAGAAAATTGCTTGGAACTGTGGAACAGAGACGACAAGGGCTTAAAATGGAATGACTCCCCATGCTCCTTTGAAACGTATTTTATTTGCGAAGTGCGGTCTGATTGATGACTAGACTTATAGGTATTAGTGTGTGATTGCTTTCCTGTTTCTTAGTGTGAATGTCGCCGTTTACAAAACATTTCTGCAGCAAAGCCTGAGCAAACAGAATGCCAAAACTACGTAATAGTTTTGCAATCTTTATCCTGACCAATTATACCTTTATAGAATAAGCAATAATACTAAAATGATTTTATTTAAATAATTTGCGTGTGTATAACAAACCAAAGCGTGTTAGGTGTCCTCTTTTTTTACTTTTCTATGAAACCTGAAAATGGAACAGTATCCAGAATAATGTTGTAAAATTAATTATTAGGATTTTTCGGCGCTTTTATCGCAGTACGGAGCACCGCCATGTTTTAAAATAAATTATCCGCACATTGAGGCGGTTATATATTTGATTCTCTGTAAGCGGAGGCGGAGTGAGGTTCCGTGCGAACCCAATGTACATATTTGGTCAGTATAGCTAGATAACGATTAGTTATGGTTTTATTTATTTTTTTATATACGACTTTAAGTCGTTTCGGTAAGGGTTTGAAAATTAAACATTCTGTAATTTTTATTGTTATGGAACCATCACTGCCTTATTAATACGTTATGTGAAGAAACCTCCGAGCATGAGCTCAACGGGTTACGCCGCGTCGTGCCCATAGTCAAAATAGTGGGTAAATAAACTATAGTTACCTTAGATATAAATGTATAAAATAGTCATAAGCACAGACAATAAAATTTTTGAACCGATTCTGTTGTTTTTTCTACAATAACCATAATGTACAACATTGAAGGGAACGTACTCATACTACCTGACCGACACCGTCCCGACAGGGCCCCCTAGCTATTCATAAATATAGAATTAAAAAAATAATACTAAAACAGCAGTTGCTATATATCATATTGACTAGATCACGAAAGCTTAAGCCTTCTCACGCCCCTGTGGACAAGAGTGGTATTTTGAAGACACTCCCCCTCTTGAATGGGCTACATAGTATGAATACTTTCCCTAAGTTCACAATACTCACCTTTAAAACAATAATATCAATAAACCGCTTCATGTACACCAATTAATTAAAAATATAACTTAATGCTAAGTCAATGCAAGTGACCATATCTTACAGGCACCAGTAAATGGTAGTGACTGGTGTATTAGAGAGTAGATTTGAAAAGGAAATAAAAGCAGTGTAAATATTTATATACTAGCTTTTACACGCAGCTTCGCTCACGCAGACTTTCATCCCCTAATCTACCCCCTTATTTCAAAAATTCCTTTCATAGTGCTCACTTACGTTGTATAAAGAACCTACATGCAAAATTTCAGGATTCTAGGTTCAGTGGTTTGGGCTGTGCGTTGATCTCTGGGTATGTCAGTCAGTCACATTCCTGTATTATATATATTTATTTATATTATTTATATACTAGCTGACCCGGCGAACTTCCTACCGCCATATTTACATATCTGTCTCAGCTTCCCACAGGCAGTGTACAGTCGTGGACAAAAAAAGATGACTTTTCCCATTATCTTTTGTTTTTTTTCTTTCTAGTAAAAAAAAATGAATGAAATCGGACTATGTGTTATTGAATTACTACTAAGTACATATTTTGACTTTCATCCCCTCTCTCCAGGAGACCGTGCTGAATTCCGGGATAAAAAGTATCCTATGTCCTACCTCGTAGTATGAACTCAAATCATGCCAAGTTTCATTTGAATCCATTCAGTAGTTTTGGCGTGATGCGCGGCCAAGATACAGACAGACAGACAGACAGACAGGCGGACAGACAGACAGACAGACAGACAAAAATGAAAAAAATTACAGTTTTGGCTTCAGTATCGATTATAGAGAGCCCTCCAAAAAAAAAATCAAAATATGTTTAATGTACAGAATTGGACCTGTTACATTTTTATTATAAGTACTAGCTGACCCGGCGAACTTCGAACCGCCATATTTACATATCTGTCTCAGGTTCCCACAGGCAGTGTACAGTCGCGGACAAAAAAAACACTTTTCCCGTTATCTTTTATTTTTTTCTTTCTAGCAAAAAAAGAATGAATGAAATCGGACAATGTGTTATTGAATTACAACTAAGTACATATTTTGACTTTCATCCCCTCTCTCCAGGATACCGTGCTGAATTTCGGGATAAAAAGTATCCTATGTCCTACCTCGTAGTGTGAACTCAAATCATGCCAAGTTTCATTTGAATCCGTTCAGTAGTTTCGGCGTGATGCGCGGCCAAGATACAGACAGACAGACAGACGGACAGACAGACAGACAGACAAAAATGAAGAAAAATACAGTTTTGGCTTCTGTATCAATAATAGAGAGCCCTCCAAAAAAAATTTTCTAAATATGTTTAAAGTACAGAATTTGACCTGTTCCTTTAGTATAGTTATTTAGTATAGTTCCTTTAGTATAGTTAAGTATAGTTATTATATAGAGTAGGTACACGTATAACAATGTTGGTTGACTAAATATTCCGATTGTGTGAGGCATGCAATCAGTGTGCAGTAAAGTTCTAATAACTCATTCGTGATGCGGAATCAACCGGCAGTTTCGATGCAATTATCTCAATTGGACGGAATTCAATATTCTGTTGTTTTCAAGCAGAGATGATGACTCGTGCATTTTAAAAGTGTTGCAAACAATAAGGTTGTATCGCGTTTCTGTTTTAATATACTGTAATAACGAATCTAACAATATCTTCAATGTAACCCTACACATCAAGTTAGGCGTCTTCAAATACCGCATAGTTAAATGATTTTTCATAATAACATAATTTTTATAGTATATACATGTATACTGATAGGGTATACATATATCGTATAGAATTATATGATTAGTTAGAAGGAAATTTGTCTTAAACAGTTAAATTTTTCACCTAGCCCTAACATTTAAAAGACCGAGTGGTTTCCCAAAGTAAGTGAATCAAAATGAACTTAGTGACAGTCATTAAATATTTACAACTACTATCAATGAGATCAAATCGTATTAATTCATTTATAGAATCTGCGGCATTCGTGACACTTGGCACGGAAAACGACAGCTAATTCTGGCAGCTTTTTGAAATAGGCCATTGCACTCGGAAAAGAGAACGTGATGTCTAAGAATAACACATTGTAACAATTGACAATACCCTCAAGTATTATAATATTCTGTAACAAGAAAAAACTATAACCCGGCTACGTAAACCCCTTTGATTAACTTTATATTATACTAGCTTTTGCACGCAGCTTCGCTCACGCAGACTTACATCCCCTGATTTACCCCCTTAGGGGTGGAGTTTAGTGAAATCCGTTCTTAGCGGATGTCTACACTCTATTATGTATGTCAAAGGTCAATGGAACGCAGCATTTTGAACAAAAAAGCGGCCAAGTGCGAGTCGGATTCACGCATGAAGGGTTCCGTAGCAGCAAGTAACATAATATAAAAGTTCGTGTAGTTCGTTGTAACTTTGATCGATAAATTGTTTTTTTTTTTACTGTTTTACGATTTATGACGTATTAAAAAAAACTACTTACTAGATCTCGTTCAAACCAATTTTCGGTGGAAGTTTGCATGGTAATGGATATCATATTTTTTTTCGTTTTATCATTCTCTTATTTTAGAAATTACAGGGGGGACACACACACATTTTATCACTTTGGATGTGTCTCTCGCGCAAACTATTCAGTTTAGAAAAAAGTGATTTATGAAACCTCAATATCGTTTTAAAGACCTATCCATAGAACCCCACACGTATGGATTAAATAAAAAAAAATGTGTTTCAGTTCTTAGTATGGGGACCCCCAAAATTTATTCTGTTTTTTTTTCTTTTGTATGAAAATCTTAATGCGGTTCACAGAATACATCTACTTACCAAGTTTCAACAGTATAGTTCTTATAGTTTCGGAAAAAAGTGGCTGTGACATACGGATGGACAGACAGACGGACAGACAGACATGGCGAATCAATAAGAGTTCCGTTTTTTGCCTTTGGCACGGAACCCTAACAAGGAAGGAGTATTTAAAATGAACCGCACTAGTAACATCTCTCTCTCTTTTATTTTATGACTATGCACAATTACTATTTGTTTCTAATCTCAAACTGATTAGAAGCGAAAAATTAGCAATGTGTAAAGGCACCACAGTACCTACGTACACGACATTATTACTGTGTACAACCAGTGTGTGGATGAGTACACACACTTCACAGTAGTACAGTACTTCGCACATCTTGATTAAATATATCACTTCGTAACGGATATCAAAGTCATTTCCATGTTGGTTCCGGAATCTGGTGATACGCCGCCTGCACAGATAACCACAGAAATGATTCATTTATTATATTCATAATCTTACTAGTGACAAATTTTAATAAATGCGAAAATTTTAATGGATGTTTGTTAATTACATATTTATTTATTTAAGCTTAATGCACATCTTGTATAGGCGGACATAATGCCATGGGGCATTTTCTGCCAGTCAACCTTTGGGTGATGCAAAAATGTGATGCGGTAGGTGCAAAAGTATAATTTAAGTAGGATTTAACTTAGTACATAAAATCATAGGTACACAGAATCACTGATAAATATAAAGGATACAAACATAGAAGTCAAAATACATAAATAATCCACAGGTACATAATACATAGACATACATATAAATGAATTTAGTATCTATACTATATATATAATATATATATACGAGTATATAATATTACTAGCTGACCCGTGCCCAATTCGTTGGGCGGTTTTTTCTCCGACTTACTTTGCAAATTCAGCTACCACGAAAGTCTTTCCACTTTTCGGGTTATTATATAGCCTATGTCACTCCCAAATAAAGTAGCCTCCTATTGGTATTTTTTTTTTTCAAAATAGGTTCAGTAGATCCAGGGATTTACCCCCTACAACGTCACAAACTCACAAGCTCACAAGCTTTACCTCTTTATATAATTATTAAAATTATATAATCTATACTTTTTATTATATAAAGCTGAAGAGTTTGTTTGTTTGTTTCTTTGAACGCGCTAATCTTAGAAACTACTTTTCCGATTTGAAAAATTCTTTAAGTGTTAGATAGCCCATTTATCGAGGAAGGCTATAGGCTATATATAATCACGCTACGACCATAGGAGCGGAGCACCAATGGAAAATGTTTCAAAAACGGGGGAAAATTATCCCGCTACGGGCAATAGAGACGCAAACGAGGTTGCGTGGGTTCGCTAGTAGTGTGGATAAAGCTGAAGAGTTTGTTTGTTTGAACACGCTAATCTCAGGAACCGCTGGTCCAATTGGAAAAAATGCTTTCAGTGTTGGATAGTACATTTATCGAGGAAGGCTTATAGGCTATATGTCATCACACTAAGACCAATAGGAGCGGAGCACCAATGAAGAATGTTACAAAAACGGGGGGAATTTTTTGCGCTACTGGCAATAGTAGACGTAAACGACGTTGCGTGGGTCAGCTAGTGTAATATATAAGCACTGAGTCGGATATTATCACTGTGACCCTTCCGCCAATTCACCTCGAAGTAGATCGCGTACTTTCGTCTTGAAAGTGAGGCGACTTGTGGACATCTTGATTTCGGTAGGGAGCGCGTTCCAAAGAAGAACTGACTGCACAAAGTAGGAAGAATTTTTAAAAATGGAGGTGTGGGGAGGGCATAGAAGAAGCATATTGTTTCTTGACCGAAGGTTTCGATCATGACAGGAGCATAAGAGACGAAAGTAGGGTTCGAGGTATTCCGCTAACGATGGGAAGTTGAGAAAAGAAAAACCATCCAACGAAAACTACCTGCCAAAATACACTAAAAAGCGTAAAATAAACTGCCTCTTCATAAATTGCTATGTGCTAATTCTTGTCTATACCTAATTCTTTATTCATTTAAATAGTAGTATTAGTATGTGTGCTAGGTACCTAAAATCTGTTTGAAGTCGGCGCCAAGCCAAATGTAATAGTAGTTACCACACTCGCTATATTTTGAGACGACCATCAACGACGTCGCGTCAGCCCGCGTGTGTCTGGTCAGCGGCGAGTGCGGTACCTCCTATTACATTTTGGCTTGGCGCCGACTTTAATCAGAATTTAGGTACCTAGCAAACTAATACTACTATTTAAATGAATAAAGAATTAGGTATAGACAAGAATTGGCACATAGCAATTTATGAAGAGCCAGTTTATTTTACGCTTTTTAGTGTTTTTGGCAGGGAGTTTTCGTAGGATGGTTTTTGGAAGTCGGTTTTTTTTTTATAAAAAGTTTTTATTTTTCCATTTTTAGTGCAAACATTCATAGGTTATCAGTAATTTGAACTATTTCATATAATTTCTGCTGATGCGAATAACTTTAGTGGTTTGAACACGTATTAAAACTGAGTATGCTCAGTTTCAAAAATTATGTTGAGATGCAAGATTTCTGTTACCGAGAACGTGGTCTACGGGGCAATAGGAATCGTGTCCAAGCTTAAATGTCGTGATGAAATAGAAGCAGGCGAGTTACTTAAAGCAAAATATATTAAGGGGTTAGTCATCATAGCGCCTGTGACATCATCTCACCTAAATAACTTAAAAGTATACAACTAAAGGTCTATAGATACGTATGAAATTGAAAGAATTATCCTCCAACTCCTAACCGTTGAGGAGTTTTACCTTCCACCATCAGCTTACCTAAATAACTTGAAAGAATACGACTAAAGGTAACATACATGCATATGACATTTAAAGATTTATCCTCCAACTGCTAACCGTTAAGGAGTTGTACCTTTCATCATCAGCTCATCATCATTAAATGATGATTACCAGACGCAAATACCGGAGTAGCTTCAGAAAATATACGAAAAACTTGGATTCTACTTATGCTTTCCATCAGGCAGAGTGGAGTCATTTTGGCGGGCCATACATAAAAAAAAAAAAAAAAAAAAACATAGTAAGTGCCTGAAAAAAATGAGGGTTCCCCTCGATTTCTCTGGGATGCCATCATCAGATCCCTATTTCCTTGACATGGTACCACCGTCGGGACATCTACTTTCCATTAAAAAATAATCATCAAAATCGGTTCATAAACGACGAAGTTATCCGCGAACACATAAAAAAAACAAAAAAAGATACGGTCGAATTGAGAAACCTCCTCCTTTTTTTGAAGTCGGTTAAAAAGAGAGAAGTGAGTGCACGCAAACTACGGCGCTGACGAATTGGGTGCCATTGTAGCTGGGAACGGAAAGCACACATGGTCATACTTTTGAAGATTGAACACGAATCGAATGCAGTTATTGAGAGGCGGTCAGGTTTATGGAGGAGGTCTGCATTCAGGTTTTTTTCAGTTCAGGTAATTGATCACGCTAGAATTGCTGAACTGATGTTGATAAAATTGCCCATACTCTAAAGCGGTGACTTCGAAGGCCAGCTCTATAGATGTATATATTCACTATATTCTGGATTTCTTGTAGACAAAGTCGAAATAAACGTTTTTTTCCCTAATTTAGTTAAGTAAACTTTATGCTTTTTTTTGGAAAGCACGACTACAAAAAAAGTCGCGCATTTTAAAGAACCGCATAATATTTATGGTAGATTTGATTTTTATAGAATTAGATTTTTGATCTCGATATAGAAGAGAGTGTAACAAGTAAATATTAAGCTATTGCATAGCTTTTATCGCGGGCTTCGAGCGCGGTGACCGAATCAAGAAATTCCGTAACGAAAATAAAACCTAACACCCGAAGCTCGCACGAGACGAGCTGCTCCGAAATCGGACGAATATGTAAGCAGCTGATTGTGGGAAAGTATATAGGTGTATAGGTATCCATTATATCTTTATAATGCCACACTCACCGCACGTGCGCCCCGTAAGTATACATGTTCAAAGAAAAAAAAAACTGCATAAATAAAATAAAAAAAAATATAATTGCAAAAGTTGATAAAAATGCTATGCAATAGCTTTACCGCGGCAGTCCCCGAGTGCCACACGTCTTTTTATCATTACTTTGTATACATTAAAGCTAAGTACAACATTAGTACCAAGCTATTTCCCAGAACAACACAAAAGCTAGTAAATGCGGTAATTCTACGTGTCAAAGGGCAACCTCTTCAAATTTACAATGTATTACGAATGTTTTATGTTCAATAAAAGTATGCTTACAGAAATGTACTCCATGTACGCGAAACGCCTTAACAGCTGTAAACTTTACACTTTAGGTTATTTTGATTCATTTATAATTATATAGATAAACATAAATGGACAATATTATAAATACTATGTAGTGACCTACCTTAAGTAACTACACACATCAAAAGTGTCTAGGGATCAAGCATTTTTATGCGGATTTCTTGAGATTGAGATGTGGCTTTGGCCCTGGCCTGCTCAGTCGCCAGACTTGAACCCGATTGAGCATGCATGGGATATGCTACAGAGAAGAGCTCTGCCGAATATGGAGGGTATACAGTCGCAAGAAGACCTTTTTTTGTTGTTGCAACGAACATGGGCGGCCATTCCACAGCGTGATTTGGATGAACTCATTTTGAGTATGCCAAACCGATGTTCTTGTGTTAGTGTTCGCGGTAGAAACACGGATTATTAATTGTTTAAGTTACCTAATAAAATTTTAAAGAAAACTGTTATTTCAGTCTTTTTTTCGAACTTTAATGTTAGTGGTTCAAATGTCAAAAATCCTTTTATTAGGAAAATGGCAAATTTCTTTATTAATGCAAAGGTGACTTGGTTTATCGTTACTGTGACAAACGAAAACACTTTATTTGATGAATCCTTGAAGAAAATTTTAATTAATATCAATCAGGAGAAAAGTTATTGCAAAAATAAATGTTGATCCCTAGACACATATGTTGATCCCTAGACACTTTTGATGTGTGTACATAACTGAAAGTTAAAACTTCAAACTGCACGTGACTTCTTTATTAATAAGTACGCAACCACGTGTTTTATTCCTCTTTCCTTCTCCCTCTTATGTTTTCTGAGTCCTCTCATTTACATACTTTGTCCGCAACGTTCCCGACGCATGAAAATTGCAAATGCCATCAGGTAAGGAGGCGTACATTTTTCAGTGCAATGAAAATTTAACAAAACGGTAGCGGTATCGTAAAAACATTGTTTTTTTTTCTATGTTTTGCTCTGCCAAAATGACTCTACTCTGCCTGATGGAAAGCATAAGCAGAATCCAAGAGTGGTGGTCACTATACTCATTGCGAATGCAGATAATGCAGCATGGCGACCCACACCATGGCGGCCTAGTGATTGTGATGCTTCTGCATCTTTTAGTCTAGTCAACAAGTATGGAACTTGTTGACTAGACTATTTGGGCCTCCGGTCTCGCACTCACCAACGAAACACGACAGCACGAATGCTGCTATTTTACGTTGATTTTCAGTGCGAGGGTAGGACCGCCCCGGTCGAGCCGGCCCGTTCGTGCTGAAATCAGCGTTGCTCTACTACCTTTACGGGTTCCAAGTTATACAGCTAAGCTAAACATAGATAGACATGTATATCTATATTTAACTTGTCTGTCCATGTGTGTGAATACTATTAAAGTAAAATAATAATACTTCTAAACATATATGTAGGCAAGGAAGCGTAACTAAGTGTAGTGCGAAAACACGAACTGGTTGCGAAAAGTTTTATCACATGCTTACATCAGATGCCTTTACACGCGTATGCGAGATATGAGTCCGATTTAGATCAAGTGAACTGATAAAACAAGAAGATCAGAACCTGTAGAACAAGGGAAATTAAGTGCAGCTTGTGTATTACCTGTACCAGTGCTTACGCATTGATGACTGCCTCGTTGGCGCAGTGGTAGCGTTCAAGACTGCTGTGCATGAGATCTCGGGTTCGATTCCCGAGTCGGACCAAATGTTTGTATGATCTGCAAATATTTGTTTCGGAGTTTGGGTGTTTTCTATGTATAATATGGATGTATTTACAAATAAAAGTATATATGTATTTATATCAGTTGTCTAGTATCTATAACACAAGCTCTGCTTAGTTAGGGACTAGATTGCTTTGTGTGTTAGATATTCGAAAATGTCCGAAAATATTGATACTTAGCCCACATCTGTTTTGTCCTAAAACTGTAAAATTGAGAAATATTTGGTATTAATATGAACCATACATAAAGGTATTTTGATCTGCACCGTGATCGTTATCCGATCAGAATTCTAAAACCAGTTAAAAGATGTAGACACAATATGGCGATGTTGATATTTTAAAGTATGAAGTGGGGCCGAACGCCACAGATGGCCATTCTAGGGTATACATATAAGGGTATTAGAAGTTAAAATAATAAGTAACCTATGCACATAGAAGTCATAATCCAGAATTGAAATAAATACTGGCAATAAATTAAGAGTTTACACCCGTAGTGTCGTTAGCAGTCAAAAAGACTATGTAATCTTCTAAAATATTTCAGAATATATATAGCTATCTAGGCAGCCCATCTAGTCGCCTCGTCATATCCGGCGCGCGCCCCCGGCAATCTGCCCCTAAGCCGTACCGCTGTTTCGTTGATAGCGTCCTTTATCCACACCAATTTAGACCTTATTGCCATCGTAAAGAAGCCCATGTTCTAGTAACGTCTTAAGTTACTTTATTGCAGCGTAAGGGCTACTCGACTGATTCGTACAACTCGAGGCAAAAGATGTACCTATTTAGATTACAGATTGCCTTTATAGAGCAATAGATATGAAGTTTTACCGTGTTTTGTTTTTATTTCTACGCCAAAGAATATATTGAGTTTAAAAACCATTAAATAATATTTTTTTTAACATATTTGCTCGTAAAGGGTCTCTTATTTCACCAATTTCACATTTCATTACGTACTTGTGCGTTACTGTAATGTAAAACGCATGTTTTTCTTTTAATAAAGTAACACTCATGGTTTATTAAGATGCTCGAACAATACACTTTTAAATATTAGCAAAGAGTTTTTATGTCAGAAAAGTGGTCAACATTTTATGAGTGAAAGTAGGACAAACTAGACCACAGAGTTCCGCAGCAGCTTCCGCCGCTGCTGAACTCTGTGGTCTCGTTTCTCCTACTTTCACTTAAGAGAGTGAGAGAGAGACTGGTGAAATTTTAATTAATAATAATAACTTGACAAGCTTAAAAATGCCAACTGGCAACGTAATAATCAATTTTATTTTATTTTCAAAAAAATTAGGGATCCGTAAGAAAATTGCTAATTTCTAACCCAAGGTGTGAAATCGAAAACCTATTTTTGCGTGCGCTGCAAAGACTATTGACAATAGAACAAAATAATGTATGACGGGTTTGTAGGGCCCATTAATATCTACAAAAAAGTCCGCGAGAGCATATATCTAACTATCATGGTTTAGTCACAATAACCGCTTTTGTGTTCGAAAAAAATATTAAATCGTCTGAAGAAAGAAACTACGTTAAATGTGTATCGTAATATTAATCCTTATCCAAATTAAGCATTATGTTATCAAGGGTATTTATGTAGAAGTAAAATACTTTTTGTTTCATCCCAATCCGACATTTCGTTTAGAAGTTATCACGAGTATAAGACGCTAAGAGTTGGTACCTAATAATGAGTTATTTGCCAAAGAGTTTTTATCAACATAATGCCTAATATTAATCTTTATCTAAATAATTGTGTTGTTTATTATGAGTATTAGATCTTAGAAGAGTATAATAAATACATCTATACTAATATATAAAGCTGAAGAGTTTGTTTATTTGTTTGGACGCGCTAATCTCAGGAACTACTGGTACAATTTGAAAACTTATTTCAGTGTAAGATAGCCCATTTATCGAGGAAGGCTATCCATACTTCCATACTTTATATTATAAATGCGAAAGTAACTCTGTCTGTCTGTCTTGCTTTCACGGCCAAACCGCTGCACCGATTACAATGAAATTTGGTACACAGATAGTCTAGAGCCTGAGAAAGGACATAGGCTACTTTTTATTGCGAAAAAAAGGTAATAAGGGGTTGAAAGGGGGGATGAAAGATTGTATAGAAGAGTGGTGGTTTAATCGCCACACGCCTGCGCATTACCTTGGTGACACCGCCCGGTACACCGGACACTCTTGGCAACGAGGTAACAAGGATGTAAAATTCATTAAAAATATTTCTCCTTTTCAACGAATACTTAAATTAATATAATAATAATAATATAATAAATAACATACATTCATAAATATGATTTGTATGTTCATTATATTAATTGAAAAAAATAAGACAAATTACAAAACAGTGTATAAAGTATCGTCATTTTAAGCTAAAATCTTAAACTTTATTTTTTAGGTTGTTGATTACATATAAATAAAAATGTCATTTAAATTTCGTAAAAAACTTAAGATCAAGGGGGTAAAATAACAATAGGGGATGAAAGTTTGTATGGAAATATGCAAGGTTTGTGAAGGCAAGGCAAGGCAAGGCCTATGTCCAGCAGTGGATTGCGATAGGCTGATGATGATGATGCAAGGTTTGCAAAAATGTTTCATGAGTTTGGGACAGGAGACAAAATATTAGAGCTATTCAGATGTAACATTTACTGAGTTATCACAATATGCCTAAGTGTGCTTACCCGAACGGGCACACATGTGAGGGCAGACGACTGTGCCGCATGCGGATGTTGAATTTTGCTACTACAAATTCGTTATTATTCACTAGGATTCGATTTGTTAACATGTTTTTTTGTTTATTCAAATAATTTTCTTCGTGAAAAAATCCGAAGGAAAAGTATCCGGCGGAATTTAAACACAAAAAAAAGCAAAAGGGGTACGCCGCAAGATGAAATAAATGCCTGTATGAAACATATGTATTATGGGTACATGTTAAAAAGTTTTGTCTTACTACAATTATGCGAGTACAACTTCACAATGATTTATGAGCAGTGACAATATGCAAATGCTCTTCTAAAAATAGGAGATGATTGTATGCCAAATGACAGTAACGACATGATTACACTGAGACGTGACTTCTGGTATATGATAGCACACATGATCTAAAAATAATATATATTCTGATCCGCCGACTAATGAGACAGTACTCGAGGTCCCGGCAAATATCCATGCCCAGGACACCGAGCTTACCCCGTAGTGGCAGTTGAGTGCTCTGAAAAGTGGGGAGGGGAAGAAACGGAGATTTTTTGGTAGAGAACGGGCACACCTGTGTTTTATTAACGTTGAACTCGACCAGATTCTCATCACCACATTGTTAAATGCGGTTCAAAACCCGGTCAAGCTCAGCGACAATCTCCTATCCATTTTCCTCAACGTCTACTATCTTGGCTGCAGGGTATCCATAATATCGCCCATGCACTGTGCTATCGTCTGCATAGCAATGTATATTGCCAAGGGCTAATATGTCATTGACATGCAGAAGAAACATCTTGGGCGACAGGACCGAATTCTGAGGTACGCTAGCGTTTACCTCCAGAAAAACAGAGGCCGCACCGTCCGTCGCAAAGAACCCGAATGCGAAGGCGCTGATGAAGAAAAGAGTAAATCTAGAGACGACTCTAGGAGGCAGACCGAATGCTTAGAGATCGGAGAGAAGCGAACGGTGCAAGAACAGCTTGAAAGCCTTGGCCATGTCGAATGTCGAAATAATTTCATACAAAATACTTTTTATTTTATGTACTTACATAAATACTTAAATATGTTTTTAACAAGTGTGTCTTATTTTTAAAATAATATTAGCCTTAATAATAAAAAACTGCAACCCAAAGTCACTGTTCCACGCGGACGAAGTCGCGGGCGCAGCTAGTATGTTATAAAACGTCGTATGACATACGTGCGCTTTGATAATTACAGCCTCAGCTTTCTTGTAGCCCTCGTCTGCGGCTCGGGCTAGCAATATCGCCTCGGTTGTAATTTTCAACTTACCGCACTTATATCGTAATGTACTATAAAAATCATTAGTGCATTAAGGGCAGGACACTATGATAGTTCTATTTTAATTTGTACTATTTTCATAGGTTTTAATAAATTCGTTTTTATTCGACAAAAAACTAAAAAAAATCTTATAGAATTTGAAATCGTACTGAAATGCCGTCTTTTTATCATTACCAACTCTACTGCATCTATAGTTTACTAGCTGACCCGGACCCTGCGAACTTCGTACCGCCATATTTACTGTCTCAGCTTCCCACAGGCAGTGTACAGTTGTGGACAAGAAAAATACTTTTCCCGTTATCTTTTAATTTTTGTATACAAACCTTGTCCTAACAATAACGAACACATAAAAAAGAATTATTTATTTTGGTGCAGCTGATTGGAAGTTATGCGCCTACATACTTTTCGGCGATTCATTTTATATATTATATAGATTACTATGAAGAAAAACTATCGCTACTACTTACAACAAAACCGTACTTACCACTAAAAAGCATTCCTCGTTTTCCCTTTTACATTATATTTTCATAAATCCTCCTATATGCACTTGGGTCAAACTGAGGTTATTACGGAATTCCCAATATCGGTTAGACTTTTGTAATTTTCAAAATGAAAACTTATTTATCGTAACGAGTGAAAGGAGAGTGGGGTGTTTTGAAGATATTTTAGACTATTAATAAGTTGGCTTAACCCAACATCTGTCAAGCAAATATTCAGAACAATGGACTCTAGCACTCTACGCATTTTCATATTTCATAATGAACTCTATATCTCTTCATAATTAAATGAACAAAATTATCTCCTACTTTATAGTTGTACAAGTAATAAAAAGGTGTTTTTTAAGTTTTTTTTAGTTTGTTATAATTTATAACCTATAATTTGTTTTTAGTGACAATATACGTTATTTGAACTGTCTAGATATGATAAAAGAAGATTTATACAAAGACGGAATCACATTTGTAATATTAAAAATGTAATTCCGTTTGCTACAATCTACTAAGAAAAGCAGTCGTGTAATTGATGTACTACGTTTTTTAAAGAATACTTACATAACATGAAGCAGTTTCATAAGTTAATTCAATTTAGTACTTTTGTGTTTATATTAAAATAAATAATTTCAATTTAGATTGAAAAAATAAACCTCCATGTCTAATGTAACTTATATTGCATTGTTCAGTTCAGACGAACGCAGAACCGAAGGCATTGTAGGGTAAACTTTAAGCTTCACATGGGAAATCTGAAAAACCATTGACTAGCATTTTATGGGCCTTTATAAATAAAAAATGTTCTTGTTTGCCCTAATACCGTAAATAATAAGCATACAGGTATAAGATAGTGTAATGTGTGTATTTAAGTGTATAAATGTTAGTATGGAATACTAATGAGAATGTATACGTATTAAAAATAAGTCAGTGACCGGTTGCTTTCTTTTCAATTTGGCTCACTATACCTGAGAGACGTCAATATATGTACGGGTAAATATCTTTTGTTTAATCATAATAAAATATGGCCTATATCACTCCTTAATAGTGTCGCTTTCCGTTAGTGAAATAATTTTGAGAATCGGATCAGTATTTCGGAGTTAGAAACTGTACCTCGTTATAATATTAGTATAGATTAATTATAATATTAAGTAGTATAGATAAACATATTAACACTGTTTTGATTTCCTTTTAATCGACTTCCAAAAAAGAGGAGGTTCTATGTTCCACTGTATGTATTTTTTTTTTTTATGTATGTTACCCGATTACTCCGTCAGTTGTGGACCGATGTAAAAATTTTTTTTTGTATTCGAAAGGGTATGCTTCCGAGGTGGTCCCATTGCCAGCATATCAGGATCTGATGATGGTTCCCAGGGAAATCGAGGGAAACCCTCATTTTTTATAGGCACATACTATGTTTTTCGTATATTTTCTGAAGTTACACCCGTATTTGCGTCTGGTAGTCATCATTTTATGATGATGAGCTGATGATGTAAGGTACAACTCCTTAACGGTTAGGAGTTGGAGGATAAATCTTTAAATATCAGTTGTATATATGTTACCTTTAGTCGTATTCTTTCAAATTATTTAGGTAAGCTGATGATGGAAGGTACAACTCCTCAACGGTTAGGAGTTGGAGGATAATTCTTTCAATTTCATACGTATCTAAAGACCTTCAGTCGTATACTTTCAAGTTATTTAGGTGAACTGATGATAGAAGGTTAAACTCTTCAACAGTTAGGAATTAGAGGATGATTTCAATATTACACGTACGTTTAGACCTTCATTTGTATTCTTGATGATGAAATTTGATGAAATAGTTCAACTTACTATTTACCTACGATTGTTTGCACTAAAAACTGAAAAATAAAAACTTTTTATAAAAAAAAACCGACTTCCAAAAAACATCCAACGAAAACTCTCTGCCAAAAAAACACTTAAAAGCGTAAAATAAACTGGTTCTTCATAAATTGCCTATACCTAATTCTTTATTCATTTAAATAGTAGTATTATAATGTGTGCTAGGTACCTAAAATCTGTTTGAAATCGGTGCTAAGCCAAAAAGAATACAAACGAACAATTACAAAAGTCTAAGCGATAGTCACTTGGCACCGCACTTGGCACTTCTACTCTAATACACTAGACACTACCCTATAGCTATGTGTGCCCAATCACCTTATTTATTTCTATCCTATGGTTGCCTGTAAGAGATTGCCTTTCAGTGATAAGGCTGCTACTTATATTGATCTAGCATTAAGTTACATAATACAATAAAGCGATTTATTATTATAATTAACCTTTTTAAGGTAAGCAAAGTAGTTCGTAAAGGACACCCAGACGGGGTTGCGTGGGTAAGCTAGTTGTATGCTAGTTTACATAGTTGCTGTTATCGTATAAATGCTCGTAATAATGATAAATTGTATTTCAGATTTCTTATTGAATGCAGAATATTTTCTTCAAATAAAAATGTGAGCAATCTTGAATCAAATTACCGCCTGAAGTATTTCCTGACCGAAACGACACTTAAATCTTAAAGAAAAGACCGTACACTCAAAGGCCTAGTTTTTTTTTATTAATTAAGGCGGCAAACGAGCAGACGTATCACCTGATGGTGAGCGATTACCGCCGCCCATGGAGACCCGCAACCTCAGAGGCGAAACTAGTGCGCTGCCGGCCTTTGGGGGATGAGGAGGGGGATGGGGGAGGGGAGGGGTATGGGCTTTCGGTATCCTCACTCACTCGGTGAAACACAGCGCAAGAGCTGTTTCACGCCGGTTTTCTGTGAGACAGTGGTATCACTCCGGTCGTGGTATATTCATGCTAAAGCGTGGCTCTCCCACGGTATTTTTGGGTTGCAGATGTCCATAGACGACGATAATCACTTATTATGTTCATATGCTCATTTGATCATGTCACTAATGGTCCAATGGTCACTAATGACAAATGAAAACATTTAAATAAACAAAAATATTTTAAAATTGTAATCTAAAACTGTGTAAAAAAATCAGCTTGTCCAATGCAACTGACACTTTAGTATACTGATACAGTTTATACGAACGCAGAATTAAATTTTCAAATCAAAGTTTAACACGATGTACATAACCGAATGTTGTAAGTATAATTTATATAAATTAAATCAAAAAGCTTTTTAAAAACAAGCTTTTACTGGAATGCCTCGAGACGAATCAAACGAGTCCAAACTCGATGATGTTGCGATGTTTCTTTACAGAGTTCGTATGGCCACCTTTCAGCTCCAGCATCAGATCAGCTTCATGTCCACCTTGCAAAATTTCAGCAAAATCGGTTGAAGAAATCTGCTTCAAAATTGAGTTGCAAGATTGCACCCGAACATACAAGCATACATACATTGCAAGTTAATAAAAAGCTTATCAAAAGGGATTACGTTTTACGTGAAGTATTAACTTATCTTTTAATTAAATATCTTCAAAACTGTTCGGGACACCGTTCTTCAATTTTTATTTCTGATTATTTTCTTCATCTTTCATGAAATTACTTTCTAAACGTTTCATAATTATATTATACAAAAATACAAGTCAATTCATTATGAATACAAGATGTACAAAATATCACGCGATAGAGTCATTAAATAACAAAATCATAAACTACCTAAGTACTTACATATATTGCATCTATTTGGATAAAACACAGACGTGTTATTAAAATGTCATTATTCTTCAGTGAACGTTTGACATTTTAGTTAATCGGCATTGAAAGAATTGCGCAAATAAGTATTGTAAGCTTGTCTCTTATATCAATAATAATTAATCTTCATATTCCATCTAGTAAAGCAAAACAACTAGAAACTCTATTTAACTCTAAAATACTAGATTTCATCATGTAAAAGCACTGTGTAACTACAAAATGCAAACGTTACGCAATTATGTAAAATGAAAGTGATAAAAAAGCGGCCAAGTGCGAGTCGGACTCGCCCATGAAGGGTTCCGCAGCAGCAAGTAACATTTTTTTTTTATATTTGTTTTGATTAAATGAAAGGAAAATTTATGACGTATTAAAAAAAACTACTTACTAGATTTCGTTCAAACAAATTTTAAGTGGAAGTTTGCATGGTAATGTACGTCATATTTTTTTTTTTAGATTTATCATGCTCTTATTTTAGAAGTTACAGGGGGAGGACACACATTTTACCACTTTGGAAGTGTCTCTCGCGCAATCTATTCAGTTTAGAAAAAAAATATTAGAAACCTCAATATCATATTTGAAGACCTATCTATAGATACCCAAGCATGGGTTTGATGAAAAATTTTTTTTGAGTTTCAGTTCTATGTATGGGGACCCCCAAAATTTATTGTTTTTTTCTTATTTTTGTGTGAAAATCTTAATGCGGTTCACAGAATACATCTACTTACCAAGCTTCAACAATATAGGTCTTTTTGTTTCGGAAAAAAGTGGCTGTGACATACGGACGTACAGACGGACAGACAGACAGACATGACGAATCTATAAGGGTTCCTTCCTTTGACACGGAACCCTAATAAAAATGGCAAAGTAAATAGATGTTACAAATTAATTGTACGTTTCCCGGCAATATGGCCGTTCGGTGCTCGTTAAAAGTCTCATCAACCACGAAACGAGTAATTTTACTCTCGTCCAATCGCCCGGTCCCTACATTTCATCGTTGAACGGTTCAGCGAAAATGTTACTCTTTTGCAGATATACACGTGTTTTGAAAGTAAATGAGACTGTTTGATGTTTGTGTGAAACTTTATACATCTGATTCTAATTATTTTTTATGAATGGTTCCGTGGTTAGTGACAGTGAGTGAGACAGTGACAGAGTCATAGGTTCGATTCCCATACAGGACCAATAATTCTGTGCTGGACACGATCAATTGTTCTGTATCTGGTTGTAATTTATCCATATATAGGTTTTTTTAATGGAATAGGCGGGCAAACGAGCAGACGTATCGCCTGATGGTAAACGATTACCGCCGCCCATGGACGTCTGCAAAACCAGTGGTGTCACAAGTACGTTGCCGACCTTTGGGGGGATGCGGGGAGGGGAGATAGGAGGAGGGGGGTTGGGGTATGGGCCTCCGGTATCCTCACTCACTCGGTGAAACACAGCGCAAGCACTATTGACTTTGATTGATTGAGGTACCTGCATGACCGAGCTTTCCTTGTCTTTTTTTTTGTGAGTTTTTCTAAAAATGAATCCTAGCTTGAACGATTTTTCGCCCCCGAAACCCCCTGCATACTAAACTTCATGAAAATCGTTGGAGCCGTTTTCTTGATTCAGAATATACAGGGTGTCCCAAAATTCAATGATAAGCGGGCGCCTAAAGGTAGACCTGCTAATGAGTACATAAGGAAAAATAATAAAAAAATATACCTAGTTTTTTTTTTAGTTACAAGAAAAATTTAGAATTTCTTTGAAAATTTATACCTTTCATGATATTGCTACTATTCACCACAACTCTTAAAAACACCAAATTGCCCGCAGTTTTTACACAAAAAACGTTCAAAATAATTTGATCCCTACAATTTTGAAATATTTTTACTCTTAGTGTACTTTGACTCATGGTCTTGTAAAAAAAAAGTGTGGACACCACTACGTAATAAATAAATAAAAAAAAATGAAGGGTGTAACTTTTCAAACAAATTCTAAATTTTTCTTGTAACAAAAAAAAAACTAGGTATTTTTTTATTTATTTTTTTCCTTATGCACTCATGAGCAGGTCTACCTTTTGGCGCCCGCTTATCGTTGAATTTTGGCACACATGGTATATATCCCACCAAAAACACTTTCATGTAAAATGTTGCCAAGACGACTGCATATGGCTTACCCTGTGAAAAAGATTTCAGATCTCACGTAGAGTCAAGCGTCTGAATCCACAAGCCCTAACTCTACCAACCCTAACTTCACAAACTCTACATCTCAGTAAAAATGTATGGCTTGGCTGTTGAAACGGCTAGCCATACAGTTTTACTGAGATGTAGAGTTCTGCATGAGATTTGATATCTTTTTCACAGAGTAAGCTATATGCAGTCGTCTTAGCAACATTTTACTAAAGTGTTTTAGTGGGATTTCATTTCTTTTTGTAAGTTGCTTAAGGCAGTATTGTTTATTGTTTTTTTTAGTAAGGCGGGGGCACGCCTGTACCCCCAGATACAAGAATTGCTTGTTTAAAGGTATAAAATATATGTATAGATATAGAAAAATGTTTATTAGCAGTCTTGTTACCATAGTACAGTACAGACTTTGCCTAATTTGGAATTGGATCACACAGAATTGGATTGGGATGGATGAGATGTGTGAAATGATTATTATCTTTGTCAATAAGATCAGAAAACATCATTACAAAACATTCACCCACTAAAAGGTAAAATCTTATCTGTAGTACATGCATAGGCATAGTAATGGAATCAAAAGGTACTAAAATTCATAGTCCTTCTTTGACTCTGCCATAGTCATACAGCTGAAAAGTGGAACAAACGGAGCGGTACTATGCATCGTAAGTGCAATACATTTTCATACTCGGAGCCGTATTCTGAAAATGTTTTGGTTTAATATTGATTTTATGACAATGCTGATTCATGACGTCGCTCATAACGATATTCTAACGCGCTAATATTTTAGCGCGCTTTAGTAACCACAGCGCCGTTCAGTAAGTGCGTAGGTTCATTAAAAGTGTCGCGGCCAGCGCCCCTTACACCGCTGCACCATAGGAAAACACACCTCTTCTCTCCACTGTACTGTAAAATATTTGAACGCATGCTAAATAATAATCTCTAGGAATATTTTTTTAGGCCAAGTATAACAATTGCAACTGCAGTTGTATTTTGTGGTGTTTCACAAAGAAGCAACTTTTATGCCAAACCGGGAAGACAATAAGACTGGTCACTTGATGGAAAGTAAATGCTACTCCGATGAACGCCTGCAAATCAGCCCCCCTAGCCAAGTTGACCATCTTTAAATGTATGGAATGACGTCATACCAACGCTAATCATGAGGTCAAAACCAAATAAGACAATATTACAAAAGAATAGAGTTTTAGTGACTGTACAAAGAGCATCAGTCTTTGAGGGGGCTTACGCTGTTTTCTTGGAGATTCGAAGGTCATAATCGTCCAGAATAAAGGATTTTTCCACAAAATGGTTGACGTTCAACGCCTATTTGGTCTAGCGATTGGCGTGTGCGACTGCTGATCATGAGGTCTCGGGTTCGATTCCCGGGTCGGACCAAATGTTTGTATGATCTACAAATATTTATTTCGGAGTTTGGTTGTTTTCTATGTATAATATGTATGTATTTACAAAAAAAAAGTATATATGTATTTGTATCAGTTGTCTAGTACCCATAACACAAGCTCTGCTTAGCTTGGGACTAGATGGCGTTGTGTGTTAAATGTCCGAAATATTTATTATTTATTATTATTATTTATTCAGTTATTTTTGATGATTAAGTGATCCGTCTATATTTCTTCTCTTATACTCTAATTCTGGAAATGGACTGAGTTGAAAAAAAACTACGATTCCTGCGAGTCATGTTTACTCGGCCAATCCTCTATATAGTAGTTCTCTACGCGAATGTTGGATTTTCTGCAATGCAACACTGACAACTCTTTACATACTGCATCGTTCGTGCCTCACTGCCATAAACAATTTGTACGTGAATAAGACTTCTATTGCTCTCGTTTCATTCGATCGAGGCACGTATGTTCCGGAGCCTTTATGACTTTAAAGGCTTTACGTCCTTCAAAGCACAAAAGCTGTTATATTTAGCGTCCATGAGTGTCGATGGAGAGTATGTTTATAAGTGAGTCTTTTTATAATTTTGTCAATCAATTAGTATAGGCCAATTATTTGATAATTGCTGGATATAAACCTCGCAAAATGTGCGGCACGGTCCGGTCTGTCTTGAACATCCAGTCCTGTCTGCATCCAAAAGAAATTATTTCGTAAGAGAGCGAGTACATACTTATTTCATTTACAAAATCTAGAAAATTAAATATCAGTTCTTTACATCTCTAAAGTTTCTAGGTAAAACTTGGCCTTAATTTACTAAAAGCTTACTGATCGTGAAAAGAAATCGAAATCTTCAAAAATATGAAACAAGGTGGTATCAAAACGATCTAGATAAAAAGACCTATCAAATGCGTCCAAAAACAAAGAAAAAATCTCTTTCACTATTTTTCCCTTATAAATTATATCCCACACACACATCTTTGATTTATAGTCTTGAGACCGAATGCTGGCAAAACTTGTCACGCCCATTCCTCAAGCTACTGAATTGGGCCCATGAGACGCAGATATAAATGTTGTTTTTTCGCCAACACAAGTAGCTCCTCAAATATTTAAGTATGCTCACTGCCTCGGCTGACTCCATCTCATATTTCTTGTGGGTAGTGCTTCACTTACATTTCTACGTCATAGTATCAAAAAATCTTATAATGACAATGTGTGTTATATGTGGTTTGAGATTTCACTTGTATTTTACCAAAATTACTATAACTACTAATGAAAAGCGTGAGTAAAAAACAAAACACTAAAGTCAACTGAAGCTAAAATAAATTAAATTAAAAAGCTTTTTAAAAACAAGCTTTTACTGTAATGCCTCTAGACGAATCGAATGAGTCCAAACTCGATGATGTTGCGACGTTTCTTTACAGAGTTCCCATGGCCTCCTTCCAGCTCCAGCATCAGATCAGCTCCATGTCATTATAATATTGTATTGTCACGCTTAATACATATGCTTGCAAAATTTCAGCAACATCGGTTAAAGATATCTGTTTCAAAACTGCATTGCAAAATTCCACCCGAACATACAAGCATACATACATTGCAAGTAAATAAAAAGCTTGTAATAAGCATCAGGCTGAGACATATTTCAATACACCTGATAGAACAGTAGTCTTCCATGCAAGAACTTAGGGCACTACTTTGTCTTCAATTGAATCCACCTTCAGTATTCATATCCACGCTGATTTCACCGCGAACGGGCCGGTTCGACCTGGGCAGTACTACCATCTCACAGAAGACCAATCTAAAATGACAGCATTTGTACTGTCGTGTTTCGTTCGTGAGTGCGAGACCGGAGGCCCAATGACACAGCAACAACACAATAGAGCGGGTCATCACTACTCTTGTATTTCACTCATGCTTTCCCTCTGGCAGACTAAAGTCACTTTAGCAGGCTCATAAATCTTATATATAAAATTCTCGTGTCACAATGTTAGTTACCATACTCCTCTGAAACGGCTCGACCGATTTTTATGAAATTAGGTGTGCATATCGGGTAGGTCTGAGAATCAACCAACATCAATTTTTTATACCTCATTTTTTTATGGCAAAACAACGTTTGCCGAATCAGCTAGTAAAAAAATAAAAATCCATAAGCTATATCGAGAATACGGTAAGAATAATACTGATGTCGTTATCGTACATCATATCAATACATTTTATTTTTTATTTATTTTTATGGTATAGATGGCAAACGAGCAGACGTATCACCTGATGGTAAGCGATTACCGCCGCCCATGGACACCTGCAACACCAGAGGCGTCACAAGTGCGTTGCCCACCTTTGGGGGATGGGGAAAGGGATGTGGGGAGGGCTTGGGGTATGGGCCTCCGGTATCCTCACTCACTCGGTGAAACACAGCGCAAGCGCCATTTCACACCGGTTTTCTGTGAGGCCGTGGTATCACTCCGGTCAAGCCGGCCCATTCATGCCGAAGCATGGCTCTCCCACGGTACAAATTTTCTTTCTAGAACTCTCTACAGGTGTGACTATATTTAGTTAGTTACCTACACCATGCAATCTATTTTTGGATTTTAATTTTTTTTCAGCCATGCGTGGACAATACCAGTTAAAACTCCTCATGGAATAATAGAAACTAATTAGAACTATAATAGAAAATAAAGGCCAGCCCAATGCCTCGAAATATCCATGAGTGGGTACAACAAAGGCATTATGTCAAATGAAGTGTATACATCTATTTAAAGAAATAAAATTGAAAGATTAGTTTGCAATTTTAAGTTAACAGTGCATACGCATATGAAAGTATGTATATTTGGTACCTACATAAAAAACATTTTTTAAATCTGTTTGTTCTATCAAACTAATATTATAAATTCGCAAGTAACTCTGGCTGACTATCTGCTAAGCTTTCACAGCTACACCGCTCCATCGATTTTAATGAAATTAAGCATGGAGATACCTACTTTGATTCTTGAGGAAGGACATAGGCTGCTCTCAAGAGCAAGGGTGCTCTAAAGGCTCGATGTCGGTTATCTATTTTTGGATTAGGGATAACCGACATCGAGCCAAGCCAAGACATCGAACCGCTGTCAAAAACTAATTTGTTATAAATACGTATTTAAGTAAAAGACAAGAACAGAATTCGAAAGGGTTGACCTTAACACAGTGAATAGTAGTACTGACCTAATTGTCGTTAATAACAGAATTTATTTCCAAAAGTTCGTGCCGAGCACTGCCAGTCATGACAACAAGTTCCTTTTGTAAAACATTGAATATATAGCATGACTGAGATAGTACATGCTCGCATGTTTAACACTTTTTTGATGATTTCAGATAAAATGTTGGTAGGTGGATAGTTTAAAATGGGTGAGTACAAATATATTTTTCATCCCAGCCCCCCTAGTCTAAGTTACAAGCGTTTTGCTTCCTGCAATTGTTAATGCCTAAATTCTCGTATGTCATTGGCTAATCTTAGACAAAGTAATCTTGGACAAAGTATTAGCCAATGACACACGAGACTTTAGACGCTAACGATTGCAGAAAGGCTTGCAACTTGGTAGGGGGGCTGGGATGAAAAATAAATTTAGGTAGAAATAAGGTTTTATCGTAGGAGCCGATTAAGGAAGGAACCAACACGGGACAAAATTGGCGCTAACAAGGGAAGGAAAACTTGAAACCAATGCTATAGCAACCCAGCTGGTCCAAAGGGAATGCTAAAATCTGCTTTCTAAGGAGAGGGATATCTTTAGAAGTGTATTACTAAAAGCTGTTGATGATGATGCTAGGACCTTACATTTAGTACTGTAAAATAATTTTATATAGGTACATAGTAACAAATACCATCCCTTTCTCTTTCTGCTGCTGCTTTTCGGTAGATTGTTCCTTTAGTCGGCTTTTATGAAATCCACGTTTATTGTGGAAACTGTAACAATAATTCTTTACAACTATGTATATTCGATACTAGCTGTCCCACGCAACCTAGTTTGCGTCTCCTATTGCCCGTAGCGTGATAATTTTCCCCAGTTTTTGAAACATTTTTCATTGATGCTCCGCTCCTATTGGTCGTAGCGTGATGATATATAGCCTATAGCCTTCCTCAAACAAACAAACAAACCAACTCTGCAGCTTTATAATATTAGTATAGATATTCATGTATTACACTTATAAACCTTCCTCTTGAATCACTCTATCTACTTCTGAAAACTGCATTGAAATCCGTTTGAGTTAGTTTAAAAGATTGAGCGAACACACAGCGGAAGCGACTTTATTTTATACTATGTAAAGATTTAACCAAAACCTCCTTTTTAGGGATAGGCTTTTGATGTGATGTTTACTTTAAACAACCAACTAGATCCAACGTATTGAGGCTATAACTGTATAACTTGAACAATAAAGATCGATCGCTTTAACGTCATCAGCAAGCGTTGAGTTAACAAAACAATGGGTACGCATGACGTCGCCCATTCAGGATTGAGATATTTTAAAGCCAGTAAAGAAATGTGAAAATAACTTACGATGCTAAAAAAACATTATCTGTGCTTATATAGAGAGTTTTGTTTACAGTCTTTTGTTTCGAATGCCTGCGCGTTGTTTTTGTGAACAAAATTTAAGGTAACCCGAAAGCTATATAGGTACAATTTGTAGAAAAGCTACCTACGCTTTAGATTTTATATTTTTATGATGAATTTCAGTATTTAGTTTACAGTAATAATTTTGTCAGCTGATAGACTAACTGAGTGGTCAAACCTGAAATTAGTCGGTTTGGTCGAGCACCTAAAAATGAGCAAACATAACAATTTATAATACGCAAATGTAATAAAAAAAAATCTCAATACGATCAAAAGGAGCGAAGTATCAATGAAAAGTGTAACAAAAACGGCTGAAAACTATTCTTTAGAAGAGCTTCCATTGCGTGCTCTGCGTAAATGGTTAAAGTTTCGAAAAAATAATGTATGAAAGAATTGTTCCCCGATAAAAGTTCTAAAAAAGTCTGCGACAGGCTCACTATAACCTTTTTATGGTAAAAAAATTAGTTCACGCTACTGGCAATAGGAGAAGCAAACGAGGCTGCGCGGGTCAGCTAAAGATACATCAATGTAATGTATTATTGTGGAACAGTAGAGGCACAGAATAGTGTGAAACATGTAGGTACAAATATTTGTTCTTTTGCAACCGCCGAGCAATATGCAGAGTGGTGTACTTGTGGTATTGTGTTCCGCGCCGTCAACGCCCGCGCGCAATTGTCATAGCTTTGGCTTTCTTTCTTTGTATTGCACATGTACTTACCGGTAGATACTACACACCGGTAGATAGTTAAGTTATTAGGTCATAACAATGGAGTAGAAAGGGCATAGAGTAAAGTACTAAAAGATGAATAGGTATGTATACGTTTTTCAAGTAAAAGAAAGAAGAAAGAAATAATTAATTCGAAAAAGAATGCTTCTCCTTATTCATAATTATTACTTCTGCCAAACTGACTTTCACAGTTTGTTGGCAGATGTAGCTCTTATTAAGTACCTGCATCTAAGCAATATAAAAATTTCAATCTGTGTTACATTTTTTTTAAATAAATGATATACATCTAAGTAAAAACAACAGTTGAGAAGTACATATGTGTTTGCACTTGTGAATTTTGTGATTTCTGTATGGTTTGTATTTAAAAAAATAAAAATCGATTATATTATTTTTTTAATTTATTTGAAATTTAAATTAAAAATATTCATGCTATAAGGTTTAGCCCAACACTTAACTACAAGATAAACAATCTTTTCATCCCCCCAAAGAGTATTTGAAAAAGAGTATTTTTGCCCTTCGATATCTGAGTGCAAAAGCCGTTTATATCCGCTAGAGGTTAAAGTAAATTGAATTTAGAACATCCATCGTGTGCACTTTACGTTTAATGATGTTTTTGTGAATTCAAAACATCATTAAACCTATTTACTTCTACCTCCATGGTGCCGAATTTATCATACAAACTTTTTTAATTTGTTAAAAACTCAGACTTGGAACCTTCTTGGTGTACTTTTTTTTAATTTGCTTTACCCGCACCATTTTATTTTTTGCATTTAGTTTCCTCGCTGGGGTGGGTTGAAAAGTTACGTGTTGCTCGAGTGCAAAGATTTCCACCTGACCTTATAAACACATGTAGTGCAACACTCAGACAACGAAAAACATGCAAAATGAATAAACACGTGAATGTCGATGATACAAATCTGCACTTCCCTAACACGCGCGTAGTTCCGTTGCCATGCACCCCACAGCGCAGAGCAAGTTATGCCAGCATAACTGCATCCACATTTTGATGTGTACCCAAATTATGTTAGCATAACCTACGTGTGAAAATATCTGTAAAAGATTTACCAACCCAAATAAATATCATTTATCATCATAAAACTGATTCAAACACGCACACTGGGCAGTAATCGGAGCCTTTGAGAGACACTCGACGATACTTCGCTAATCTGAGATTAAGATATAGAAAGGTTTACACAAAGAAACAATCTTTTTCGCATGTTAAGTACATAGCAACGGGTATGAAACCGAATTCTTTAATACAATATCACTTGACGGGAATCCTGAAAAGGGTTCCATATGAAGACACGCAATCAAAGTTATTGAAAGAAACGTCCCTCAGTAGTCTGATCCAGCTATTCTGCCATCGTTTCGCGAATCTCTCCCTCAAAGGCTTCAACCCATGATTATCGACCACTCCAAACTTGAACTGTGACCTTTTGCTTGCAGACCCCCAATTAAATTTCCATTTGTTTACTGAAACACATTTTTAGCTGGAATTTCTAAGAATTCTATTAAATGTTTTGGTTACGGCACAGAATAACTAATAGGTTACGGTTTTGGCGACTATATCTGTAGGCGGCTTATTTACAGTTCTCTATTTTATTTTATAAAATAATTACAGCGAACGTATATCACATTTTAGTCGTAAATAATTATAATAATTGCTTTTTTAAAAATAAGATTAACCGTATTAAAATATCGATTAAATAAACTCACCATTCAAATGTGTAACAATTGTACTAAGCTTACTAGTCAACATTAGCTAAAAATATAATCACACGTGTCCAAAGCTGAAAATAATTGTTTCCCGTCGTCATCGCGATCCAACTGTCTACAATATTGGCTTCGAGGGGGCCGTAAATACCAAATTCATCATGTAGAAAAGGTCACACCAAATCTCCCTCATACAAGTACCTATTGTAAAATGGTGTCATCGGTATAGAATTATAGAGTGTTGTGATCGACAGGTATAAGAAAGGCAGAAAGGTTAGGTCGTCGGCGACGTCGCGGGGGACGGCACTCTCCTCCCCCTGACCTTTAGAGTGGTGTCCCGGGGGAACGCGTAATCGCGCGGCATTACTTCACGACATATCCCTGAAACGGTCTCATAACATAGACGAGGGACGGCTTTGGGTGAAGTCGAGCGGCGGACTGGGCACACCTGTGTAGGTAAGGTAGGCCGGATCCCAGCGAGTCCGCCGAGTACTGCTGCAGCCGGGCGGGCGGCGCGACGGCGCGTCTCGCCACCGCCGATGTCAGACGCAACGCTAGATATGTGCCGCACACGTATCCGAAACTAAATTAATTGTATCCGCAACTATAATTACAATAAGCTACGTGTGTCCTGACTTAAATCTGTAATATTGCCACGGAATAAATATTATCAACGAAAAAATTCTAGAAATAGTGAAAGAGGAAAGGCTGCTGATATCTACAATAGAAATCAGATGAGGCAAGGAGGTTCGCCACGATAGCGTTTAACATCATAGAGGGAAAAATAGAAGAATAGGGAGGAAGAAAAAGAAGAAACATAGTTACACCGACCAGATTAAGGAAAAGTGGCGGCTGCGTCTTATAAGGAGGTCAAGGAAACAGCTCTTGATAGGGAGAGCTGGATAAAACTGCATTGGCAAGAGCGTAGCTCAATAATAATAGTACAGTGGCAGTACTTTTAGTTGATCTGAATTAAACAAAGTAATTGCGTTTGGTTGTGGTCTTTGCTTCACTCAGTTCTGAGAGCAGTAGTGTACACAGCCTCTTTAACATTTTGAATACGGCTTTGTAAAATAAGTTTTAGAATGTGATCTGTGGTTCCAAATATTAGCGCGTTTAAAAACACGAAGAAAACGACAAATCAATTTTTCAGTTTAATTTAATTAATATATTGAGAATACATAGACGAGGACCTATCTTGAGCTCTGCGTATTTTATCCGCGTCGTCCCTCCCTAGCCGTGAGTCGGGGTACCGCGCATGCGCGCTGGGCGCTATTAAAAAATGAATTCCTGGTTCTCGCACTGCGAGGCACACGTCGGTGACGGCGGCTGCGTGTCGTACTGCGGAGTGTACGCGGTGAGGACCGCGCCCGAGCGCCGAGCGTGGCGAGCGAGGCGAGGCAGGCGACCGCGAGCGCGAGTGTGGTGGAGCCGGGGTGTGTGGGTGTGGTCGTGCCAGTGCGTGCAGTGTCGTGGTGATGAGCATGCGGTAGGCCGCGCCGCGCCGCGCCGATGCGCCCGGGGTGCTAGCGGCCGCGGCATGGCCGCCCATCTCCACACGCACCATGAGCGACCTGCAGGCCACCTTCGAGTTCTCCATCGAACTCTACAAGTTCTACAATGTCGACCTCTTTCAGAGAGGGTGAGCTTCTAATAAACTGATCCACTTACTGATAACGACTGATAAAACCGTTCAAGTACTACGAACAAGCTCGTTACATTGATATAATAAGTTAAACAGAACCATTTATCAATTTTATCAATCAAATGTCTTTTCTCGGTAGGTACATAAATGATTTTAAGACATCGAGCATATTTCATAAGTATTTTTTGTAAGTAAAAAATAGTCAAAATCAAGACAAATGATCGGCGGTGTAATGGTGTCTGTCGATAGCTTTCAACCTGATAGCCTTGGGTTTTGGGTCTCTATTGAGTATAATATATTTGGGCAATTAGTTAAAAGGTAATAAGGAAACACACAAAATGAATTTGGTTCATCACGAACCAAAAGTCAATACAAAGGTTACTTTTAACTGTTACACCCAACAGTAAGAATTATCTAGCACCTAACCCACATGCAGCATACTTCAGTTCTAATAGATTTCTTGCTATCTTGTTCCTACAAATGTTAAAAAAAACATTTTCAGATTCAGTGCTCACTTACGTTATATAAAGAACCTACATGCAAAATTTCAGGATTCTAGCTTCAGCGGTTTGGGCTGTGCGTTGATCTCTGGGTATGTCAGTCAGTCAGTCTTTTATATATATAGATGTACCTATATCGACTACGTATTCATACTACGTTGTAAAAGTACTCCAACGTAATCCTTGTCAATCTCATTAAGTAATCCTGACCAAAGAGTATACGTTTCCATTTTTTAACGTTGTAACTAAAAAAGGTAACAAATCACAGCTCTGTAATGTGTGACATAAGAACATTAACCTACTTTAAGGTAATCAAGTGACACTAAATAGTGACGATAGCGATAGAAGAGCCCTCTGGTGTCAAATTTTGGAGATAGGCTAGAGGTGTAACAGACTTAGCTATATTTGAATATCGAATAATGAAACTAGACGATTTAATTTTTATGGTTACTGGTTAAAGCTTGATATGATTGAAAATTGTGTTTTAAATTATTAAAAATTAATATTAGTAATTTAATAAAGTATATCAACCAAGTGGCGCGCAATTGGAGAGGCCTGTGTCCAGCAGTGGACTGCGATAGGCTGATGATGATGATGATTGAAAATTCAAGTATTTAATACTTTTTGAATCGATTTCAGATATTTATACCTATGTAAGGTATAAATATGTATTAAAACATTGTTTCACATTATTTTATGGTTACGAATTTGTATCCCTGTGCCTTAGAGAGCACGTTAAGCCGTGTGGGTCCCGATTGTCATGAACTCTATGGTAATCGTTATTGGGAAGTCAGTGCCCTCAACTGATAACTAGTTCAATCTTCGAAATCAATTCGGCCCACAGAGTTGCGGAGGTTCGATGCAAGCCGCTCCGAAAAATTATATTCAGGTAAAACCGGTTGAACTAGTAGCCGACCCCAAATAATCTTGGGAATAATAAATGCTAAACTCAAACTCTAAAAGATTTTATTCATATAGGCACTTATTTTACAGGCACTTATGAATAGTCAATATTTAATATTAAAAAATCGAGTGATTCTAGTCGCCAGTTCCAAGTGCAGCCTACCCTTCATGGAGAAGAATCTGGCAAGAAACTCCATTGTTGCTCCCTTTAAAAAATAATAATACAGTTTACAATTTTTTTTTTCACTAAGAGACTTAATAAGATGAGTCGACCAAAGAAAACAAAACAAAAGGTTTGGAGTCATTGCTGCACAGCCATGAGCTAACCAATCATGCCACAACCAATAGGAACTCTCAATGAAATATAATCACGATAACCGCTATTGGCTAGTGGTGGTGGTGAGAAGTGGTTTTTTTAAACTCGAATTGGATTCACAAAATCTGGCCTGGTAGAATAGATAAAATCCTCATCTCTAAGGAGAGGCCTTTATCCAGTAGTGGACTATTAAAGGTTGATGAAGATGATGGAGTTTACAAGAAAACGTGATAATTTATGTTGTGATCCTTTATAGACCGTAACTGCATACAATCCTGAAACCAAACTAAAAATAATAAAATAATCAATATCTAAATCTATACAAATAAATAAAATTGGAGTGTCTGTTTGTAACAACCTATGAGTAAAAGTCCCGTCAAAATCGGTGCAGCCGTTCCAGAGATTAGCCGGAACAAACAGACAGACAGACAAAAATTGTAAAAAATATTATTTTAGTTTATGTACCGTGTAACCGTGGTACATTGCATTTAGTAAAAAGCGGTTATTTTAATGTTACAAACAGACACTCCAACTTTATTTATTTTTGTATAGATGCGAAAGTAACTCTGCATGTCTGTCCTGCTTTCACGGCCAAACTGCTGCACCGATTTCAATGATATTTGGCATGGAGATACTTTAATTCTTGAAGAAGGGCAAAGGCTACTCTTTGCTGCGATAACCGACAAACACGCGGGCGGATCCGCGCGCATAAGCTAGTGCATAATATATGAACGTTTAAACTGTACTGTAGTTTTAAAGATAGAACAACAACCGCAATTAACACCGCGGGTTCAGCTAATTAAAAAGTAAATAAACTGCCCTAATTAAAATTATCAATCAATGCACACCACAAAAATAAAAGGTTTTAAAAATGTGACTGCCCTTACCCACGTTGGTTCGTGCAATTATGATTGACGAAACGAATTGCATAGCCGTCGTTCGAACCCCTTGAATTAAACGAAGGGTTTATTGAGTCAGAACTCTTAATTAGTAATCGCAGCTTGCTTACTACGAGAATTTTTGGAAAATTTTAACGAAATGAAAACCGACTTCAAGGTTCGACTCGATTTCTCTTGGATGCCATCATCAGATCTTAGTGACCTTATCATGGTACCACCGCACCGTTGGGATATCTCCTTTCCATTAAAAAAAGAATGATTAAAATCAGTTCATAAACGATGAAGTTATCCGCGAACACACATAAAAAAAACATATACGGTCGAATTGAGAACCTCCTCCTTTTTTGAAGTCGGTTAATCAAAACAGAAAAAATCTAAGCCCTGAGCGATTTTGTCTTTAATTGTATTAATAACCAAAACTGGTAAATCTAGAATAACGTTTCATCATCGTCAACAACAGCCTTTAGTAGTCCACTGCTTAGAATAGAATTCAATCAATTTAAATTACATTTATTATAGCAGAAATTGTGTCTTTTTTGAGTCGCATCGCAGAATTGAGTTAAACATATGTAAAAACGAATCTTTCAGATAATTTTGTCCAGCTTTGTAAATCATAATTGTATGGGAAAATTTACTACTACATATTCTATAGCAAAGACCTCCGCCACGTCTGTCTGTCTGTTCGTGATAAACTCAAAAGCTATAGAGTGTGATTCTTGGGGAAGGTTTTGGTATTTAATTTGTGATTTTTTTGAATATATTGGCTAAAATATAACGATATTTTGTTGAAGACGACGGAAAATAATTAAGCCGCACATCTTCTCAGTGTAACATAGGCTATATGTATTATATTTTCCGTAAAGAGCCCTTGCGAAGCCGGGGCGGGTTACTAGTTATTAATCATTTCTTATTCATCATGTATCCCATACCAAAGTACATAACACAAGAATATAATAACCTCTTTTGTTTGACGGGGTGGAAAATGCTTTTGGACCTCCGGCTCCTCGGGGACGCAGGAGAGTGTGGTGTTTCAACTAAAACCACCCCGAGGGACGACGAAATTACATAACCTATGAATAACAAATTACAATAACCAAGGTTAAGATACGTATAAGTAAACGTATTGTATTCGTTACATATAATACAACAGTCAACACAGAACCGTTCAAGTTAATTCACACAGAGATACATGGTCCAATCGCGTGACTCCAAATTTATGACTAATGTGTTCTGTCCTACATCGCTAAATTATTGACGTCATAAATATTTTATACCCCAACCTCTTTTCTGAAACCGAGTATATTCGTGTCGTATCTTTCTTGCACTTACGAGTATATTCTAATAGCTTTTGACCTGTAAGGGCTCCCACACATAACTGCGATGCGATGCGGCGTGAAGTTTTTGTGGTGCATTCGTGCGAGCTCGCAGATATTTTCGATACGTTGCGAATTCGCAGTTATGTGTGGGAGCCCTAATGCAGTATTTTTTTCTGGATGTAAGATAGAGTAATCCATCCATACTAATATTACAAATTCGAAAGTAACTCTGTCTATCTGTTACTGACTCGTAAGAGTCGTAAACGTAAATAAGCGTACTGTGAAAGCATAAGACAGAGGTCTTACGCTTTCCGCCGCTGAACCGATTTGGATGAATTTCGGTAAAGGGATAGATTAGACCTTGGAGAATAACATAAGCTACTCGTCACGGTAATCGACACACACGCGGCCTTAGCCGCGGGCAAAAGCTAGTACTTAAATTTAAGTAAAGTTACACAATTATTAAAAAAGCAGTTTATTTCTGAAAACGTGTTAAAGAAACAAACTTACACGGTTTCGCGTTTATAAAATTACCTAGGTTTTACACTGTATTATAAGCAAATGTCCAGCAAGATTGCTGTAAAAGTGGCGATTTTCAGTGCTTAAAATGAAACCAGAACATGAAAATTAATTTGTGATAGAGAGAAAGGTGATAAAATTGTACCATATAAATTACAAACTAGCGACATCCAGACAATGTACAGACGTTTATGTAACGTTGTATGTAATGTCCTACTTCCTACTAATATTATAAACGCGAAAGTTTGTCAGTATGGATGGATGGATGTTTGTTACTCTTTCACGCAAAAACTACTGAACGAATTTGGATGAAACTTTACAGTAATTTAGATTATACATCAGAATAACACAAAAACTAGTCTAAAATAAACTAATATTGACTAATCTTTTAGTCCCACTGTCCTATTAATGTACTAAGCTCTTTAAATCATAGTAAAATGTACACTCTTATATTGCAGAATTAGCAACATACCAAAATCCTTACTTCCATACACAGTATTATAAATTTGAAACTCTGTCTATCTGTTACGTTTTCACGACCAAACCGCTGCACCCATTTCAATGAAATTTAGAATGGAGATACTTTGATTCTCGAGAAAGGACATAGACTACTCTTTACCATGATGTCCCACATACATGCGGCCAGACCCGCTGGTAGAAGCTAGTACTAAATACGAAGCTGGCAGAAACTATTTGTACGATAATATCGAAGCTCACTCGCTCACTTTTGACTAACTCTTATTGCTTATGCACGCTATCATACACAAAAAAATACACTAAAATCAAACAGGGTAACTAAAATCGACAGAGATAGACACTTACCGTTTGGGAGCCATGATTCGACTGCTATGAGCCATTTCCTTTGGAGTGAAACACTTGCTTCACAAAAAATCGGTATTAAGCAGTTGTTGCTTTGCTTTTAACCCAGAAAGTGAGGTTTCAGAACCCTAACACTGTCCGCTACCAAACTGCAGGAAGGGGTTAACACTCAAAGCGTAGCAACGCATTTGTGTCTAATGAATTGCAACTATCCATCAATGACGGTGCTCACTTAACCCTTATATGATATAAAAAGGAATAAAACCCTGTAAATTTTCTTCCACTTCAGTACTGGCTAAAATAATACATTTTCATTTAAAAGCCATATTTAATTATGCAAAAGTGAAAATCAATATCTATGTTACTTGCACGTTATAAGATGTTCCATAAATAGGACAGAATGTTATAAAATATAATTTTAATTACATTTCGAAAATAGAAGCACTAAAATTAGTGAAATCTAAAATTTCATTCCTAAAGATGGAAACGAATGTCACCAATTAACAGATACATAAAAAAGTGTTATGCCGTTAAATCAACTGTTAAACCGAATTCAACTTCTTTCATGATGTTTTGACTTCGAAGTCGTCAGCCCGCAAGGTCACTCTAAATTTAACTGTTTTAAACACATTTCATGATGTTTACTCTCAAGCCACGATGTTTTACTACTGAATACGTAGCTCATACGTAGGTAAAAATTGTTATACTGAGATATACTGATACTAAATAAACTCTTTTTACTGGATTCGAGACAATGATAAAGCATACTAGTATTGGCTGAAAGGCCGAAGAACGCTTGTACCTTTTAAAAAATATATAAGTCAAATTTATAGTATGATTAAGTCTGCAGTGAAATGACATATTTAACGATCGACTAAGCGTTTTACGGGCATTGATGAAACAACACGATTATATATTATATTTTAAATTGCTAAATGACATACTCCTACGCATTGCGTCCAGTTTGTGACCTAGTTGTATTTGTGGAATGATTCAATTTCACAAAATCGTGTCTTTAGTTAAATCTGTAAAATCTACACGTGCTCTGAGAATTTTAAGATTAAAACATCGACTTTGTTGTGGAACATCTGTTTTTAAAAATATTTTCAAAATTGGCACGAGCATGCAAATGGAAATGTTATTTATCCATACTAATATTATAAACGCGAAATTTTGTAAGTACTTATGGATGGATGTTTGTTACTCTTTCACGCAAAAACTACTGAACGGATTTGGATGACACTGTGGAGGAACGGGTGTGATGTCCCGCCAACACAAAGGGAGGATCCTCCGACCAGGCGAGGTGATCATGCCTGGCGGGCCAACTGCCCAACGGTTGATGTTGGGATGTTGTATGTATCTTAATTGGCGCGCGAACTTTCACTGCGGGATTCAGGATTGGTAGTTTCTTAGTTTCCTTCGTTACTCCGTAGTTCAGTGTAACTTCGGTAGATGGCGCTGTAGTATATTATGTTGTTGTTGCGCTGTATGTGGAGGTCGCCACATCACTCCCCTCCAAGACCGGAGGTTGATATATGTTGAGTCAGCTGTCTGTGCTCTGTTGTGGAGCTTGCCAGTGCCAGAAGTGAGTAGTTCCAGTGAGTCGGAACTGAGTGCCGCAAGTTCCAGTGAGTCGGAACTGAATGCCGCTAGTCCCAGTGAGTCGGGGCTGAAGTCCGCTGATCCTAGTGAGTCGGGATTGAGTGCGGTGCGCGGTGCTGCGGTGAGGTCCCCAGTGAGTCGGGGCGGTTGCTGCGCAGTGGCTGGCTGCTGCGTAGACGGGAGAGAGGTGCTCTGCTTACATAGACCGTAGGTGCAGTGTGCTGTGCCTAGACGCTGATGAGGCCGTAGGGGTAACCAGGCTGGAGCGGTCGCTTCATGCGTGTGGTATATCCCTGTTGAGGCCGAGGTTCCTGGCTGGCTGTGAGACTTGCTGTGGGAGTGAACATGATGGTGGCGTGCTGATGCTGCATCGAAGGCTGCTCTCAATCACGTCGGGGTCACCACTGTGGAGGAACGGGTGTCATGTCCCTCCAACACAAAGGGAGGATCCTCCGACCAGGCGAGGTGTTCATGCCTGACGGGCCAACTGCCCAACGGTTGATGTTGGGATGTTGTATGTATCTTAATTGGCGCGCGAACTTTCACAGGTGATTCAGGATTGGTAGTTTCTTAGTTGCCTTCGTTACTCCGTAGTTCAGTGTAACTTCGGTAGATGGCGCTGTAGTATATTATGTTGTTGTTGCGCTGTATGTGGAGGTCGCCACAACACTTTACAGTAAATATAGCTTATACATCAGAATAACACATAGGCTACTATTTGCCGCCATAACCGACATATGCGTGGGCGGAGCCGCGGGCAACCACTAGTTAATTATAAATCCAAGATGGTATACGTTTACAATTTTCTTAGAACTTTGATTTCCAATAAAAAAAAGTTACTGGAGATCTATTTATAAAGGGTACATAAAGCTCATTGCAGCCACGCTTCTTCGTTCATACCTATAATAAAAATAAATTTGACTTTGTTTTTTTTTTAAGTTTTTACTTAAAGTGTCAATTCCTTTCAAATATTAGGTCTTTACCTATGAAATTGCCTTTCTTCAGTACTGGTCATTTCAAATAAAAAAAAGTTTGTAATGGCTCTGTATTCTAAATTCAAATTAATTTTGTTTTAAAACCATGACATTCTTTTTACAAAATCAGTCTTTTGTTTTTTGATTAGCGTTGTATAACATTTTTCGTCATAATGGATACTTTAAAAAATTGTGTAATTATGGAATATGAGTTCCGTCGTGGCACCAACGCGACACAAACGGCACGTAACATCAAAAACGTTTACGGAGAGAACTGTACAAACGAACGCACAACCCGTTATTGGTTTTCCCGGTTCCGTTTTGGAAATTTTGACTTGAAAAATGAAGCTCGTGGTCGTCCGGAGACTTTGGTTAACAATAATGAATTAAAGGCGATGGTGGAAGCTGACGAAACTCAATCTACAGCTGAGCTAGCAGCAGCTTTTAATGTAAGCATCAAAACAATATTGATCCATTTGCGATAAATTGGCAAGGTAAAAAAGCTTGATAGATGGGTGCCCCACGACCTTAACGATCGCCAGCGCAACGTACGCGTCGAGACCTGCCTTGCACTGCTCAACAGGCAAAGAAATGAAGGAATTTTGAAACGAATTGTTACATGCGACGAAAAATGGATTCTGTTCGACAGTCGAAAGCGCTCAGCAAGTTGGTTAGACCCTGGTTTAGCACCAAAGCAATGCCCTAAACCAAAAATTACCCCTAAAAAGGTGATGGTCACTGTTTGGTGGTCTAGTGCGGGTGTGATTCACCACAGCCTTTTAAAAAACGGCATGAGCATTAATGCAGATGTGTACTGTGAAGAACTGGAGAGAATGATGGAGAAGCTTGCACATCTGCAACCAGCTTTGGTCAATCGGTCGTCCCCACTGCTCCTTCACGACAACGCGCGACCCCATACTGCGCAACAGACAGTCTCCAAGCTGCAAGTGCTGGGGTTGGAAGCTCTCCCTCATCCGCCATACTCACCAGACCTTGCACCTACTGGCTATTACTTTTTCCAAAGTTTAGACAACTTTTTAGTGGGTAAAAAATTCAATTCCCGAGAGGCAGTACAAAATGCCTTTGAAGAGTTTGTTGCCTCCCGTCCAGCTGATTTTTACAAGAAGGACATCAATAAACTGCCAATGCGTTGGCAAAGATGCGTCGATTGCATGGGTGATTACTTCGAATAACAGAAATAAAAAAGTTTGAAAAAATAAGTACTTTCACTTATTGCATACAAAACGGCAATTTCATAGGTAAAGACCTATTATTTCAGAAATTAGAAAAAAATATGGCAGCATAACATCAAACAAAGCTTCGGCCGTATACCTAACTGATAATCAAGATATAGGTATACGAGTATAAATGACTAGCTGTTGCCCGCGGCTTTGCTCGCGTGGAAGTTGATTATATGTATTTAATTAAAACTGTGTAAGTATCTACGAATACTGAGTTCATGTTTTTAAACGTATTTATTTATAGTCAATAGTCCATTAAAATTGACTTTCATACACACTTTCGACCCTTATTTTAACCCCTTTAGGAATAGAATTCCCATAAATCTTAATATATATAAATCTCGTGTCACAATGTTTGTCCTCAATGGACTCCTAAACCACTTAACCGATTATAATAAAATTTGCACACCATGTGCAGTTCGATCCAACTTGAGAGATAGGATAGTTTAAATCTCAAATTATATCACAATTTTTGTTATTTCACTTTATACGTAGCGAAGCACGTACTGGGCCGCTAGTGCTGATATAAGTATTCATTTATTTGTAATCAAAAGCCTGCAGACAAAGTTTCAGGCTACTAAATTAAAAAATGACGGACTTCCCGTCTAGCCTGGGGATAGAATATCCAGAAACGCTTAAATACGTATCTCATCATCATCATCGCAGTCCACTGCTGGACATAGGCATCTCCAAATGCACGCCACTTGGTTCGATCCTCAGCTTTTCTCATCCAGCTCCTGCCAGCCGTATTGGGCAGATCATTAGTCCACCTATGGACGTTCTCGCTACGTTTGCCGAGACGCGGTCACCACCACGCGGTTTACCCCAACGGTTATCAGTTCTGCGGCTTATATGGCCAGCCCACTGTCACTTCAGCTTGCTTATCCTGTGGGCTATGTCAATGAGCTTGGTTCTCTACCGGATCACCTCATTCTTGATGCGATCCCTTAGAGAAACGTTAAGCTTTTGTGATGAGAAAAATAAATCATTATTATTATTATAGCCCTCTCCATAGCACGCTGAGCGACTTTGAACTTGTGGACCAGCCGTATCGTAAGTACCCACGTTTCGGCACCGTACGTCATGACAGGTAGGACGTATTGATTGAAGACTTTTGCATTTAGGCACTGTGGGATTGACAATGAAAATACCCGACGAAGTTTTCCAAACGCTGCCCAACCCGGCTGAATTCTCCTGTTCACCTCGTCCTCGAACTTTTCTACTTTCTTTTCTACTTAACTGCAAGGTCTGCCCAAGGTACCACACATATTTTTGAACAACTTCGAGAACGGCACCGTGAACCAGAACCGGTTCCGTTAGAACATGTTCGTATATACGTATCTACTCATTTTCAATCAGTAGCCATAAATAAAGTTGCATGTTTCTGACTTCAAGAATGACGGACTTCCAGAATAATGGACTTCCAGAATAACCTAAATACGAAATTTCAACCCCTATTTCACCCCCTCAGGGGTGGAATATCCAGAAACGCTTAAATATGTATCTACTCATTTTTAATCAGCCAAAACACAAATTTTCATGTTTCTCACTTAAAAAATGACGGATTTCCTTACAAAATTTCAACCTCTATTTCACCCCTTAGGGGTAGAATATCCAGAAACACTTCAATACGTATCTACTCATTTTTAACCAGTAGCCCAAAACTAAATTTTCATATTTGTCACTTAAAAAATGACGGACTTCCTTACAAACTTTCAACCCCTATTTCACACTCTTAAGGGTAGAATATCCAGAAACGCTTAAATACGTATCTACTCTTTTTTAATCAGTAGCCCAAAAATATAGTTTCATATTTCTTATTTAAGAAATTACGGACTTCCATACAAACTTTCAACCCCTATTTCACCCCTTAAGGGTAGAATATCCAGAAACGCTTAAATACGTATCTACTCTTTTTTCATCAGTAGCCTAAAAATAAAGTTTCATGATTCTTACTTAAGAAATGACGAGCATCCATAAAAAATTCAACCTCTATTTCACCCCCTTAGAGGTAGAATATTAAGAAACGTTTAAATACGTATCTATTCATTTTAAATCAGTACCCCAAAAATAAAGTTTCATGTTTCTTACTTAAAAAATGACGAACTTCCATACAAATTTTCAACCCCTATTTCACCCCCTTAGGGGTAGAATATTCAGAAACGCTAAAACACGTATCAATTCATTTTTAATCAGCAGCCAAAAAACAAAGTTTCATGTTTCTTACTTAAAAAATGACGAACTTCCATACAAACTTTCAACCCCTATTTCACCCCCTTAGGGGTAGAATATTAAGAAACGTTTAAATACGTATCTATTCATTTTAAATCAGTACCCCAAAAATAAAGTTTCATGTTTCTTACTTAAAAAATGACGAACTTCCATACAAACTTTCAACCCCTATTTCACCCCCTTAGGGGTAGAATATTCCGAAACGCTGAAACACGTATCAATTCATTTTTAATCAGCAGCCAAAAAATAAAGTTTCATATTTCTAACTTCAAAAATGACTTACTTCCAGACTGACCTATACCTATACGAAATAACAAACCCTATTTAACCCCTTAGGGGTAGAATATCCAGAAACGCATAAATACGTATCTATTCTTTTTTAATCAGTAGCCCAAAAGTAAAGTTTCATGTTTCTTACTTAAAAAATGACGAACTTCCATACAAACTTTCAACCCCTATTTCACCCTCTTAGGGGTGGAATTTCGAAAATTCCTTTCTTAGTGCTCACTTACGTTACATAAAGAACCTACATGCAAAATTTCAGGATTCTAGCTTCAGCGGTTTGGGCTGTGCGTTGATCTCTGGGTATGTCAGTCAGTCAGTCACCTTACTCTTTTAAATAATTGTATAAGATAATACCGACAGGGTAGGCGCGTCAGCTGCAGATAAGCGGGTAAATTTAAGACCCCCACATAAATAAAGATAATTATTAACGATCAGTACCTATATATTTTTTTTTTAAGTAATGACTGCGATGAGTGGGTAGGACATTCGCGACAGATTCTTTACATTATATTGTTGGGATATTTTAGAAGCTTTTCTTGGATTTCTATTGATTCGCGACAGATTCTTTACATTATATTGTTGGGATATTTTAGAAGCTTTCTTGGATTTTTATTGATTTTTAGATTGTTTATTTATTAATGGAAATTGCGTGGTTTATTGCCATCTACCTTTTTTTTGTCATTATTAAAATGAAAGTTTGTAGGACATTCGCGACAGATTCTTTACATTATATTGTTGGGATATTTTAGAAGCTTTTCTTGGATTTCTATTGATTCGCGACAGATTCTTTACATTATATTGTTGGGATATTTTAGAAGCTTTCTTGGATTTTTATTGATTTTTAGATTGTTTATTTCTTAATGGAAATTGCGTGGTTTATTGCCATCTACCTCTTTTTTGTCATTATTAAAATGAAAGTTTGTAAAAGTAATTTACTTAGTACAAGCTTCAGAGACACAGAAAAAATATTATTTAGATAACTACGTACTTATTGCGCACCAGTTTTGTCTTTAAATGTTTCAAGTGGAACCCTTCCTCGATTGTCTGGCAAGAACCGCACTTACATCATGATTTGTTCAAGTGACAAGTTGTATCCTAAAAAGAAAAGTTACGTTGAATTTGACATCATAAATATAGGAATGTAAAAGCCAATATTTTCTAAATAAAAAATACCTAATACTGATAAAAAAAATCTGTAGTGGGTAAGGCGTGTAAATATACAAAAATAGATAGAACCTTTTAAGCAAAATTAGAAAAAAAAAATAACATGCTCGAAAGTTCTAGCAACTACAGTTCGACATTTTAGTTAAATAATATAATGCTGCGATTACTAGGTAAAGTTTTAAGCGCATAGGAGAGTAGGTAGGTACGTTAGCGGAGAGCAGCGATTAAGTTTATTAGATTATGCACCTAGCATGAAATATGAGTTCACGCTTCACCAAGTTATGAGAGACATTAATTGTTTAGTGCAGACATAACCGTCAGCATCCGTTGGAAGTTAGCAATATTGTTACTATATTGATAAAATATTATTTAATACATCATACAATAATATCTGGAAAATACCTGTTAAGACCGATAGGAGTAAGAGGGCTCTTGAGGTTACATGTTAAAATTGAACGGGTCACAAATCAGGAGCTTTGAGACACTCTATTCACAAAACCCGGACTTACCTCGCCCCAATATTGATTTCTTTCAATTTTCTCCAGTTTCTCCAGATGATATCAAAAAGATAATCCTATCCCTTAAGTCCAACGCAATGGGTAGTGATAACATTAACCGTCGCATGATCACCCCTATCCTTGATCATCTTCTTCCCGCCATTACGCATATAGTGAATTTTTCACTGGATTCATATAATTTCCCATCACTGTGGCGTAATGCTTTTGTTATACCCATCCCTAAAGTTTCTAATCCTACCCTTATAAATCACTTCCGCCCAATCTCCATACTTCCCTTCTCATCCAAAGTCCTTGAGACGTGTGTACACCAACAGTTATCACGATTCATGTATCGCAATAACTTACTAAGCCCTTTTCAATCAGGCTTCAGACCTGGTCACAGCACAACTTCCGCCCTCCTGAAGGTGACCGGTGACGTTCGGACGGCAATTGAGAACTCCAAAGTTACCGTATTGGCTTTGATTGATTTCTCAAATGCTTTTAACACCGTCAGTCACGATGTCCTCCTGTCTATCCTCTCGTATTATATGATATCACCTGATGAACTGGAATGGTTCTCTTCATATCTTCGGGGGCGCCAGCAGTCCGTCCGTGTCGATGAATCCACCTCCTTATGGTGTGACCTTAACTCTGGTGTCCCCCAAGGCGGTATTCTCTCTCCTCTGTTATTTTCTATTTTTATTAATCTTATCACTCAAAATCTTCAGTGTGCGTACCATCTTTATGCCGATGACTTACAACTATATTATCATGCTGCTGTAGAGAATATAACGGAGGCTATTGCCATGATAAACCACGATTTAGATACTATCAGTGGTTGGTCTGATAGGTTCGGTTTGATAGTGAACCCTACAAAGTGCCAGGCTATCATCTTGGGCAGTCAACGTATGACCAGAAGGCTAGATCCAGCTACACTGCCATCTTTATTATTCTTTACTTCACTTCATCTTTATTATTTAATGGATTAATCATTCCTCTAAGCTCTTCGGTGAAGGATTTGGGCTTGTTTGTCGATAATAACCTTAGTTGGCAAACCCAGGTCACTAGTGTGAGTCAGAAAGTTACAGGAACCCTTCGGGCGTTATACCGGCTCAAAAACTTTCTACCTCCTGAGACTAAAACGATGTTGGTGCAAACCCTAATTCTACCCATCTTTGATTATGGTGATGTGTGCTACTACGACCTGAATGCAGATCTCCTCAACAAATACGACCGACTTCTGAACAACTGCATTCGATTCGTTTTTAATCTTCGTAAATATGATCATATTTCCTCGTTGCGTCTCAAATTAAATTGGTCAGCGTCGCCATCTGCGCGCTTTAACGACTCTCTACTCTATTATCAACTCTCCTAACTCGCCTACCTACCTGACTTCCTCCTTCCAGTTACTGGGTTCTAATCATGACCGAACCCTCCGCTCCACAAATAACCTCCTTCTATCATGCCCCTCCCACACTTCTGCATGCGTTCATTCTTCCTTCCTAATTCAATATGTTCTTCTCTGGAATGCTCTTCCCAAGGAAATCAGAATAGCACCCACTCGTGATTCATTCAAGGCCAAAGTACGAGCTCTCCTCATCCAAAACTTAGCAGAATTATCACAAATTTGATACTATTTTAGTATGTATGTATATATATGATTTATGTGTGTAAGTATATATGTATGTATGTATGTGTATGTATGTATTTTTGTATGTATGCTTAGATATATCGCATTACTTATTTTTAGTTATTTTTTGTCTATTTCAAATTAAGTTATCAAAGTATAGTGCACCCTTACATTCATTTCCGCACCACCTGAAGGTAGACTGTTAGAGAATGCCTATGGTATTAAGTCCGCCATTGTACATTTTGTGCATAAAGTTGTAAAATAAAATAAATAAATAAAACCCGAATAATCCGACATACATATAAACCCTTGGAAGGGGCAGGGCATCTACTCTAGCCTTTACCGGGGCCACGTATGGTTACAACTTTACTGATCATTTCTACGTTTGATACAACATAGATTTGCTTATATAAAGATATGCTTTCTATTAAGCTTTACTTTAAGCTAAACCCACATACCTATTAAATAGAAATAAATAAAAGATACATCGCTGTTTCATTTCTGTTTTCCCCACCGTAAAAGCGGAAAGTCGGAAATAAACGATTATATAAATAAATACATTAGGTCCACAAAGGGCGTTAGAATAAAAGAGCTAAAAGGATTCTGAAATATCGCTAGCTGGGTAGAGCATTTAAACTTCATATTATCTATATATATATAAAAGAGTAAGGTGAGTGACTGACTGATTGACATACCCAGAGATCAACGCACAGCCCAAACCGCTGAAGCTAGAATCCTGAAATTTTGCATGTAGGTTCTTTATGTAACGTAAGTGAACACTAAGAAAGGAATTTTCGAAATTCCACCCCTAGGGGGGTAAAATAGTAGGTTGTAATAGTAGTAGGTCATTTTTTAAAGTAAGAAACATGAAACTTTGTTTTTTGGCTGCTGATTAAAAATTAATTGATACGTGTTTCAGCGTTTCTGAATATCTACCCCTAAGGGGGTGAAATAGAGGTTGAATTTTTTATGGATGTTCGTCATTTTTTAAGTAAGAATCATGAAACTATATTTTTGGGCTACTGATTAAAAAAGAGTAGATACGTATTTAAGCGTTTCTGGATATTCTACCCTTAAGAGTGTGAAATAGGGTTGAAAGTTTGTAAGGAAGTCCGTCATTTTTTAAGTGACAAATATGAAAATTTAGTTTTGGGCTACTGATTAAAAATGACTAGATACGTATTGAAGTGTTTCTGGATATTCTACCCCTAAGGGGTGAAATAGAGGTTGAAATTTTGTAAGGAAATCCGTTATTTTTTAAGTGAGAAACATGAAAACTTGTGTTTTGGCTGATTAAAAATGAGTAGATACATATTTAAGCGTTTCTGGATATTCCACCCCTGAGGGGGTGAAATAGGGGTTGAAATTTCGTATATAGGTTATTCTGGAAGTCCGTCATTCTTGAAGTCAGAAACATGCAACTTTATTTATGGCTACTGATTAAAAATGAGTAGATACGTATATACGAACATGTTCTAACGGAACCGGTTCTGGTTCACGGTGCCGTTCTCGAAGTTGTTCAAAAATATGTGTGGTACCTTGGGCAGACCTTGCAGTTAAGTAGAAACAAGTTCGAGGACGAGGTGAACAGGAGAATTCAGCCGGGTTGGGCAGCGTTTGGAAAACTTCGTCGGGTATTTTCATCGTCAATCCCACAGTGCCTAAATACAAAAGTCTTCAATCAATACGTCCTACCTGTCATGACATACGGTGCCGAAACGTGGATACGTACGACACGGCTGGTCCACAAGTTCAAAGTCGCTCAGCGTGTTATGGAGAGGGCTAATATAATATTTTAATAAATTAATATATATTTTTCTCATCACAAAAGCTCAACGTTTCTCTAAGGGATCGCATCAAGAATGAGGTGATACGGTAGAGAACCAAGCTCATTGACATAGCCCACAGGATAAGCAAGCTGAAGTGACAGTGGGCTGGCCATATTAGCCGCAGAACTGATAACCGTTGGGGTAAACGGGTTCGTGAGTGGTGACTGCGTTTCGGCAAACGTAGCGAGAACGTCCATAGGTGGAATAATGATCTGCCCAATACGGCTGGCAGGAGCTGGATGAGAGAAGCTGAGGATCGAACCAAGTGGCGTGCAATTGGAGATGCCTATGTCCAGCAGTGGACTGCGATGATGATGATGAGATACGTATTTAAGCGTTTCTGGATATTCTATCCCTAGGCTAGACGGGATGTCCGTCATTTTTTAATTTAGTAGCCTGAAACTTTGTCTTCAAGCTTTTGATTACAAATAAATGAATGCTTATATCAGCATTTATGGGAATTCTATTCCTAAAGGGGTTAAAATAAGGGTCGAAAGTGTGTATGAAAGTCAATTTTAATGGACTATTGATTATAAATAAATACGTTTAAAAACATGAACACAGTATTCATAGATACTTACACAGTTTTAATTTAATACATATAATCAACTTCCACGCGAGCAAAGCCGCGGGCAACAGCTAGTAAATCAATATGAGAGTATGTAGGTACCTGACTCTAGTACTTCAAAAAATTGTTTTATGGCTTATACAGATAGTAAAAGCCAGAATGCAGATTTTTGAAGTGGGTACTTTTTCCAGTGAAAGATTTTCGCGCTGTCCAACAAATAAATACTTTTAAAAACCTATAAAATATGTTCAGAATTAGAATAACGTGTATTTGTTGTTTGGTTACGAATATTTTTATAAAGCCTCAGCATTTTTTAGCACAGAATCGTGCGGTTTTTTTATCATTATGTGTATAATTTTACTGTTTTAATCTCCATTGTATTCTAATTTACATGGTTCTTGGAATTAACATTTGTTATCATGCTTTCCTACTTAAAATTATAAATGAAAAAGTTCATGATGATGTATGGATGTTTGTTACTCTTTCACACAAAAACTACCAAACGGATAATACATCAGAATAACACATAGGCTACTATATACCTGGACGGAGCTGCGGGCAAATGCTAGTTCTTAATAAAACTTACTTGTAGTAGTAGTAACTAACTTCGTAGCTTATTCTTCTTCAAAAGTCTTAGCAAATAATATTAAGACAGGTTTTATCCATGCTTTACCTAGAAAACAAATCGTTTTACATCAAATAATAAGACGAAGAAGGCAAGCGGTCACAGATTTGCTTTCAAAAATTGTCCCCTAGACTTAGAACACATACGGGGCCCCTTAAAACAAATCCATTCATCACGTACTACGTCATCTTATTAAGGTGTATTCTATCACATAGACACATGGAGCTAAACACGTTTATTTCCCCTTTTAACGGCCATCTGCGTTTTAGGGGAGCGACACTACACGATTTGCTAAATTGATTTGGGTCGAGACCGATGCGACAGGTGTAAATGAATTGTACCGTAAAATGCGAGATTTTGCAAAGGTCACATATTTCTAAGAAAATGAAATAGAATTTTAAATATTTACCACACTATGCACGCATGCGGCTCCGTCCGCGTGTATGTCGGTTATCACGGCAAATAGCCTATGTGTTGTTCTGATGTATAAGCTATATTACTGTAAAGTTTCATCCAAATCCGTTTAGTAGTTTTTGCGTGAAAGAGTAACAAACATATATCCATCCATCCATACTTACAAACTTTCGCGTTTTTAATATTAGTATAGAGTAATGATAGAGATGGAGCGCCTGAAATTATAATTACAGCAATCATACTATATATCTGCAAGCTTTAAAAAAATCAATTCTAAGGATCTCCTTAGAATGGATTTTGCTGCTAAACATAGAGATCTATCTCCCTATGTGTGTATGTAGCAGTGGACTGTTGAAGGCTGTTGATGTGATTTGAAAAATTCTAAGTCATTGTATCTCTGTTACTTTAAACTTAATTAACTATTGTAGTTACATAATATAGACTTATACTACAGATAAGCTTAATTGGATCGAGATTATTATTTAAGTACTATTTCGCCCCGCGGTTAGAAGTTAGTCTAAAAAAAGTACAAATAAAAATAAAAACGCCTCAGTTACTCTTTATGTCATCGGCTATCTGCCAGTGAAAGTTCCGTCAAAATCGGCCCCGCTGTTCCAGAGATTAGCTGGAACAGCGGGGCCGACATAGATAGTATATACATTTAGTAAAGAGCTGTTAATTTGAAATTATAAACAGACACCCCAATTATTTATTTGAATAGATTTATGTGTACCTCATCAAAAAAATGCAATGACGGCAGCTAGGATATCACTGATTAACATACCATGATAGTGAATAATCTATCATGAAAATCGACGTTTAATAATAAAATGTCTTAGATAACGCGCCAGCTTTATTTCCTACTAGCTGACCCGTGCCCAATTCGTTCTTTTTTCAAAATATCTTTAATGTACAGAATTGAACCATTTTTATTATAAGCATAGATTAGCTATTGCCCTCGGCTCAGCCGCGTGTGTGTCGAAGATCGCAAAAAAAGAATCGGTTAGTAGAAGTGTTATTCGAAACTATCTAACCGATTAAGGTTTTACTGGCATTCTTAAGATAGGGTAGTTACCCACATAGACCAATAGCTAGCCACACACGCACAGATCTGCCCGTCGGATCTGCCCGGCAGGCAGATCCGTGATTCACCACACACGAGTACGGGCAACTGACGGGCAGTAGTTGAAATCGTAACTCCAGCATATATGGTTGTCTGTAAAAATGCCTATTTCAAAGTCTAAATTATTTTGTATCTGCAGCGGGATTGATTTTGTTGCATTTTCGACCAATTTTTCGTATGCTTGTGCCTTTAATTCTATAATAAGGTACAATTGCTCATCTTTGACTCTTCAAAAACCAGGCTAAGACTTAAAGGCTCTATAAAACTTGTCCAAAATGCTTTATTTTCGCTTAACACCATTTCTGTGATCAAACGTATCTAAACTAATTAGGGTGCTAGTGCGCGAATGACGTCAAATCTGGCGGGCACATCCGTCGTTCCGCACACACGCTCAGTTGGGAGCTCGGATCTGCCCGCCCCGTGCCCGATCCGCTCGATTTGACCACAGGCAGCGGGCAGGCACCCGGCGGGCAAATCCGTGTCCGTTCTCACCATACACGTACGGATCTGTCCGCCGGGCATGTCTGTCGGGCAGATCTGTGCGTGTATGGCTAGCTAATAGTAGCCGAGTATGATTGAAAAGAGACACAGACGAGGTTCAAGGTAGTAGAGCTACGCTGATTTCAGCATAAACGGGTCGGTTAACCTAAAATGACAGCATTCGTGCTGTCCTGTTTCGTTGGTGAGTGCGAGACCGGAGGCCAAATGATGCAGAAACATCTCGTTGGACCGCCATGGTGTAGGTCACCATGCTATACTGTTACATTGTCTGCATTCACAATGAGTATGGTGAGCACCACTCTTGGATTCTGCTTATGCTTTCCATTCAGGCAGAGCAGAGTCACTTTGGCAGGCTCATACATAAAAAAAATTGTTACTTGTTACGTATATACATATATATTTTCATATAGTCTGTGTTACTTATACCCAGTTCTTTTAATTATAGTCTGTCGTGACGCATATTCGGGTGTAATTATTTTGCTCTCTAATTCTAACTGGTGACCTTTCTAAATACACAACTGTAGACATGTATAGGGTGCTTTAGACTTCTATTTTAATTTTGACCTTTAAGTATATACGTCTATGTAATAGAATCTACATATAAAACTTTCATCCACTTCAAGAAGTTTAATGGGTATCAAATATCGACGACAAAATTCTAGACTACCTAATTTGAAAATGAATTATAGTTTAATAGCAAACTGAACAAAACAGTACGGACTCGGCGGACTTGCCAAGGTGGGCATCCAGGCAAAATCAAGTGATTTGGAAAATTGGTTAATGAGATACTGTGTATATTGCGAATATTTTTGGTCTGCATTCATTATAATTTACTGAGGATTCAAAATATTCTATAAATTATATTGAAATATCTCCTTCCAAATTCCAAACTATACATACGAGTATACCCAAGCTAGGTTGGAGTGGGTTTTAAATCTTATAACTTAAATTTTTACGCGGATCGACTGCCATCATACTTTCACAACAGACACGATATCGAAGATCTGTAGACAGTCTATTGTCTGATTTCCGGACTTTTTAGGGTTCCAACAAACAGTTTGCCAAAAATTGTCTGGAAATCAATGTTTATTAAGATTTAAAATTTAATACAATTTCCTAAGTACCGTATCAGCGTATCAGTGGTATGATGCAGGTTTATGTGATTTAATTTCATTTAATTCAACTAACTAAGCAATGCCTAGAGTAAAGTAAATCCGTCTATTATTTGAAAGTAAACAAGTCTGTGGTTTACTTACAGATTCCCTTTCTAGGTCACAACCGAGGTCTGGACCAGAACCCGTGACGGACATATAATATAACATTTGTAGTTAGCCACTGCACTAAACAAATAAACGTGGGAGAGTCATGCTACGGCACGAAATGGTCAGCTAAACTGGATTGACACCACGGCCTCATAAATAACCCGCGTTAAGCTAGCCATACACGGTAGGGTGTTTCTGATAGGTTTACCTGCACAGTTACACCCGTCAGGTAAAATTGAACGGAGTAGAGGACATACCTGCACAGTTGGGCAATATACACTCTCCAGTTTACCTGTGTAATGTCCAGCTATATAGGTAAACCTGTCAGGTATACTCTAACGTGTATCGTACGTACGTGCTACAGTGACTCTACTTTGCCTGATGGAAATCGTGAGCAGAATTCTAGAGTAGTGGTCACCATACTCATTGCGAATGCAGACAATGTAACAATGCAGCATGGTGACCCATACTATGGCGGTCTATTGAGGTGTTTCTGCATCATTGGGCCTCCGGTCTAGCATTCACCAACGAAACACGACAGCACGAATGCTGTCATTTTTTGATGGTGTTCTGTGAGAGGGTAGTATCGCCCCGCTCGTGCGTGACCGGCTGTTCGTGCTGAAATCAGCGTGGCTCTACTACCTGTCTACCTTCAGTTGCTTTTCACCGAGTGAGTAAAGTTACAGCAGGTCAATCTAGAGTGGATTTCCTCAAAGGACACCAAAGTAATTGTAACTATTAAGTAGCAACTGTCCAAGCACAACGATACTTGCTTACTATCAGGTCACTCATTTTGTTTCTTAAACCCCTTATACCATAAAACGTATCAGTCACGGCATGCAATAGAACATATTTTGAACCAAAGTATTTACATTAATGTGAATTTGAGGCGATGGGAAACACGGTGGACAAATTTAATATGAACCGGGGAACGCTATCTCCGGTATGGCTTACTGCAAGATTTAGAATAATCTGTTTATTTAATACTCAGTCTCTCGTTACAATTTCAATACGCTTATAATATAATCTAAGAGAGTAGTCTAGTTCTGAGGTTATAGCACTCTTTGTGCACTTCAAGAAGATTTCTCTCAGGAAGGTTTTGATTTACAGATCACAATTGACAAATATATACTACTAGCTGACCCGTGCCCACTTCGTTGGGCGGTAAACTTCTCCGACTTACTTTGCGAATTCAACTACCACGAAAAAGTCTTTCAAAATCGGTTCAGTACATCTAGAGATTACTTTACCTCCTTATATAATAGTGTAGATGTAGATAAACATATTATGGGGAAATACACTATCTTTGAACAAAGTTCTACTTACTGTCAACCAGGAAGTTATGGTTGTAGGTCTAAAAAAGGTTTATCTTTATACGTACGTACCTAAAACTTTAAGTCACTGTACACTATCTTCATTGCATTCAGTACATTTGACATTTCAAAAAAATACACAAAATCTTATCATTATAATTCAAATCGCAGTGATTTTAAATTAAGTTAAAATAAAATCGTTACAACATCTCTTCCCCTAAGAAAGAGGAGGCAGAGATATATGACAACCGTTATTACAGGCACGAATGCACGTTTTAAAAACAGTGACTTAAAAAAACAATTTTAAATATCTAAAGCATGCGCAGACGACCGCTGAAGGCGTCTTTTATTTCAAGGAACATTGCTTTCTTTTGAAAACCGTACTTAATTTAATTTTATTGGCAATAAAATATAAATATTAAATAGTACCTGTTAATAGCACTAATAAGAAACTGAATTGTTAATGTTGTGAAATGTACTCTCCGAATCTTACATACAGACGACACACACACACACGCACTCAAACACACTCACACATACACGCGCACACACATAAATAAATAAAAGTAAAAACTAAAACCCAACTACGACAAAAAACGACGCTGAAAAAGTATGAAACAAGTTTCAAAAGCCGTAGTCACACGTTGATAATGTGTTATGGTACATTTCTACGTAACGTGTGACTACGGCTTTTGAAACTTGTTTCATACTTTTCACTTTTTTTTTAGTTAAAATGTTTTGGTGCCTCTATAATATAAATTTCTTTGCAAAGTATATTTTAAATAGGTACCATAGAAATATCACAATCATCGAATAAATACGGACAAAGACACGAGCAAATGATAACAATATATGTATTTTTGAAATGTACAAGTAACGCCCTTTCCAATGATACCAAACACGGCATATTTATCTCAAATTATTTTTTTAATACGTACTGTATTATGTCGGCTAGAGGGCTCCACATTAGATTCAGTGACACGTCATATAGCCTATAACTAGCGGACGTTCAAGACGCTACCAAAGATACCTCATTTGTCTAGTTCTAATAATTAGTTAAGGAGCTATGAGGGAACAAATGAACATATATACATACATACATAGCCTGTCAAAATCATAACCCTCCTTTAGCTTTGCCGTAGTCCGGTAAAAAGTAAAAAGTATCATTTTAATTGTGTTATATATAGGTATTACTTGTTTTTTTATGGTTAACCTCTGCATTGTTTTTTTCCATAAAGACGATATTAACTACGAGAGAGAATTTACTTTGTAACACAGGTCATTGAACCTAGCTCAGAGATCAGGGAGCTCAATATAATTTGTAAAAAGTTTGTTTTATGGGAATAATACGTTATTATATTATTATTATGTGAAGAATATAGGCAATAAGAGCTAGGACACTAGAGTCAACACAGTTTTTGTAGATCTATCGGTCATTAAAGCAAAAAGGCTACTCTTGTCAGGAGTTAACAGAATTACCAGAGTATGGGAAAGGCAAATTCTTTACTGCGTTCAATAAACAGTTGTCTAATCATTAGATGAACTTGGTTAAAATAAAGGGAATTAGGTGTAGGATAATAATCCTACTGTAATGACAGTGGAATCCACGACTGATTTCATGTGGAATTATGCTCTAACTCACAATATATTTAATAAGTTATGACAATTGTTCTAGTTAAAACTAAAGTTATAAAAATAACGTAATTAAGTATCCTCAATCTTAATTGAAAACGACTTCTTCCAGATTATACCAAGTACGCGTGGGCCTTCGCGTATCGCCCAAGGTGCCGGTGCATATCGAGGCATCAATCTCCAGTGGCAGCGCGCCTGCCCGCACCGGCCGTCCTGCCGCCAACGCGTCGCTCATCGGCGGTCTGGCTGCCTCCAGACCCTTCCAAATCATGTACAGAAACGAAGAAGTTACGCTTAGAGACATCGTGCATTTTAGAGCTCATTTACTAGGTAAGGAAGAAAGGAGTTTCTATGACTTAAAATACCTAAACTGACTGAAAAAGACTTACTTGTTACTTGCTTTCGATACAAGTCTTATACTTGTATAATATAAACTAATAATTTATATAACGCTGAAGAGTTTGTTTGTTTGTTTGAACGCGTTTGGTTGAATCTCAGGAACCGCTGGTCCGATTTGAAATATTATTTCAGTGTTGAATAGTACATTTATCGAGGAAGGCTTTAAGGCTATATATCATCACGCTACGACCAATAGGAGCGGCGCACCAATGACAACTGTTTCAAAAACGGGGGGAAATTATCACGCCACGGGCAATAGGAGACGCAAACGAGGTTGCGTGGGTCCGCTAGTGAAAAATAACTTCAATGATATCTAAGCGGATCCTAATGAAGATACAATGAAAAAGGTTAATTAGACTTTGATAATTCCATAAAGAGAAACCGGTCATGTCAATTAAAAAAAAAAAAAAAAAGTATTTAAACTAAGTACTGACAATCGAGAATATAAAAATTGGTTAAAAAGGGTTTTTTTTTCTTTTTTGTCCCATTTGGCAGGGAACTTGGCTCGCACGTCTGTGCATAAAAGGGATTTGCTAATAAGTAGGCAGTACAAAAAAGCGGCCAAGTGCGAGTCGGACTCGCCCATGAAGGGTTCCGCAGCAGCAAGTAACATATTAAAAAAAAAAAATTTTTGATTGAATGAAAGTTAAATTGCAGTTTACGATTTATGACGTATTAAAAAAGAACTACTTACTAGATTTCGTTGAAACCAATTTTCGGTGGAAGTTTGCATGGTAATGTACATAATTTTTTTATTTTATTTATCATGCTTTTATTTTAGAAGTTACAGGGGGGGGATACACATTTTACCACTTTGCAAGTGTCTCTCGCGCAATCTATTCAGTTTAGAAAAAATGATATTAGAAACCTCAATATCATTTTTGAAGACCTATCCATAGATGGGTTGGATGGGATGGGTATCCGCATGGGTTTGATGAAAAGAAAATTTTTGAGTTTCAGTTCTATGTATGGGGACCCCCAAAATTTATTGTTTTTTTCTTATTTTTGGGTGAAAATCTTAATGCGGTTCACAGAAATCATCTACTAATCATCTACCAAGTTTCAACATTATAGGTCTTATAGTTTCGGAAAAAAGTGGCTGTGTATGTCACAGCCACGGATGGACAGACGGACAGACAGACAGACAGACATGACGAATCTATAAGGGTTCCGTCTTTTGCCTTTGGCACGGAACCCTAAAAATGGGGCACTAGTAGCTTTATTAGTGCAAGTAATCTAATAACCTCGCCGTATTGTAGCGCAAACTTATATAGTGTCTCTTTGAGCAGAAACAGTTTTTTTTTAATTCTGATACAAGCAAATACGGACTATAGAACAACATTTCTAAAATTCTTCATTTAAATCTTCAGTGGATAGTCGGAATCTCAAAGAATCTTTGGAGCGAGCAGAATGGAGTCTTGGGGTAGAGCTATGGTGCAGCGAGGGTGCGCAGTCGAGCACCCTGGCTCCAGTATCCTGCCGGGTTCTGAAGCTGCACTTTCAGCCGTCGCATGGTCTTCACTATCACTTGCCGGTCCTATTCGACTATTTCCATCTATCGTCAGTCTCCATCACTATCCACGCAAGTCTAGTTGCCTTACATCAACCATATATCAAGTAAGTAGATAAACTGCCGCATTCCAATGGTATCTTTTATTTTATAATGTCATAGGCATCAACATAAATAAAACAAGATAAGGAAACCCAGTGTCGAAAATTACTTAAGCATTAAATTCCAGAAACATAATTTTGCCACATGTTATATACGGATTTACGATTATTATCTTTTAAATCCAGTAAAGTTGGCGTCAAGTCGTCAATTGTAAAGATTTAAGTTTCATAAATCGCAAACTTGACATTCAGATTATATCTGTGGCACTCCATTGACTTCTCTCTTATAATAAATTGACTGCTTTATGCCTTATCTTATTCCTTTTATGAATTGTGGTCAATAATAAGAGGAGCCCTATAAGACCTGCATGCATGAAATGATTGAAAAATATATTATTTGATCTACTTAATGTTGAAATTATTTCCACTGTTGCTTTCAAAGGAAAAGTATCATGCATTACGTACAAAGCTGGTAAGTATCAGTGTCATTGTTATTGTGCTTCTCAATTATCTGATCGTTCATTATAGGTCCATATATGTTATTATTTATAGTACACCTCGTTCGAGTAAGCAATGGGGTAAATTGATGAAAGGATCAGGCTCTAACTTTAATACCTCTGGAAGCTTCGAGAACGTGCTTTTTGGTTCTTCTGGGAAGTGTGCAGGGGGAAACTCTAGCAAAATTGCACATGCCAGGTACGATACATTCTTTTTTTAAATAAAGCTCGAAACGTTACGGAAATTAAATGTCTTCTTATTTTATTAGGCAAGTCCATGCAGAAGTATGCGGTATCCTGTTAGGGTCCCTAGAGGGGTTACAAAGTGCGCTTGCAGTATGTGGATCGACTGGAGTTTTGCTCACTCCAGAAGAGTCATCCGCGAACTCCGTTGTAGGAGAGGTGGCACAACGCATAAAAGATCTGAATGATTTCGGGAAGGTAAGGCCCTTTCACAACTTAATTTATTGAAGATTAGAAAAAGAGACGAATATAGTTGGAATATTTGTTGAGTACTACAATGTTACAACGATAATTTAGAATTTACAGAAATCAGATTGTGGTGAGGAAGAAGAGTGGGCGATGAGTGCTGCTCACGATATTGCTCGACTCTGCGCTGAGGTCACGCTGCGCTGGCGAGCTTTCCTACACCACACGACAGACCGGCCACACGTACACCACGCTCTCGCTGCTAGGCATCATGCTTTACGGTAAATATAGCTTTCAGGGATTGTGATAGTAAATTACTAAGGTGAGTGTCTTTCACCTGGGTATGTAATAGTTTGCGGCAGTTTGATAAGTAATTTACTATTATAAATTGTTTAACAGTAGATATACCTAGGTCTAACTTTATCGTTATTTTGAACAGACATAGTTTTCTGACACTGAAAGGTAGTAGAGCCACGCTGATTTCAGCACGGTTGGGCCGGCTCGACCGGGGCGGTACTACCCTCGCACAGAAAATCAACGCAAAATGCAAACGCCCAAATAGTCTAGTCAACAAGTTTCATACTTGTAGACTATACTAAAAGATGCAGCAGCATCACTAGGCCGCCATGGTGTGGGTCGCCATACTGCATTGTCTGCATTCGCAGTGAGTATGGTGATCACCACTCTTGGATTCTGCTTATGCAGAGCAGGCAGAGTAGAATCATTTTGGCGGGCCATACATAAAAAAAACACTCAGTTGCTTGTTAGATAAGTACAAGGGCCGGTGAAGCTGGACTTACACCCATCTGATAATGAGATGAGACATTGTAACACCTAGACCTGTCAGGTGGTTCCCAAGATGGATATCCTAGACCTGAACAGGCGGCATCACAATCGTACCATTGAATTGTACCATTGAACCCTAAAAACAAATAGACCTTCTAAGCATGTTTTCAATTATAGTTTAGACATATATAAGATAAAAATAAATCAAATCAGCTTACCACATATTGCGGGTATGGCTACACAAAGTTATAAGAAAAGTCTACATTATTACAGACAGACACTATCAACACTTATTCAAGACAGGAACGGAAAAGGATCTTGAAACACAATATATCCTATTTTATACCTTCATGATAGAAGCTTCCAGAAATACAAAAAGCCCCACCTAAATTTTGACATGTTCTATTGTCATTCAAGAACGCCCTCTGCAGCTTTAAAAAAAACCATACCAGACAGTATATTAATTTAACTTTTAATATTACGCCCTCTCTCGCACAATCGGCGAACAAGCAATCAAATCAATACACTGGATGGATGGTACTTATAGTATTATTGCAAAACCGATTCTAACAGATGGCGTGATTTTAAATAATTCCTGTCTTCTAAAAAAAAAGTGTTACAACATTTTTGTTCTAAATCTTATAAAATAATGAACACATCTATGATTAGCTTGCCTATCGCAAAACTGTTATGACTTTTTTAAACATAACCTCCCTGGCTCCAGACCATTAATTAGGTAAGCACAATATTTTGAAAATTATCTTTGTAAATTAGAATTACTTGTAATGGTAATGGAATCAAAGTTAAGGCAACGAAACCTTATACCACATACCTATGTAGGTACTACTAAATTTAAAGAAGTTTGTCTTTAACATTAATGATCGATTATAATGGCTTTAGTTACGTCTTAACTAAATTGTAACTATACAATTTCCAGAATAAAACGTTTCTCCGAATGTTTCTTCGTGCTGGACAACCCACGGCACTCGCTAGCCGGTTGCTACGATAGTAACTACCAGTCGTATCAGAGTGTAGGAGAAGTAGCTCGGAGATCAAGATACTTGGCACTGTTACCCCCGCTACCAGTTCATTGCATCGCATTGGATGGAGACCCACATATCATGCCCATAATTTTTGAGGATAGGTAATTAATTGATACTTTTTTACCTAAATATGCTTTGAAGGCTGACAAATTCTAAAATTTTTCATGATGCTTATTCTAATTTAGTACTCAACTTTCAGGCTTGTATTTGTGATAACATAAGGAATAATAATTTTCAGGTATCAAGATACAGCAGAATTTGCAAGACGTCGCTCGTTTTTAAATTCGAATGCTAACAAATCTGGTAGTGGTAAGTAAAGATAGCACAATTCGTAAAAAATTTAATAAAATAATTAAATATTCGCTTATTTTGTTTCAGATCCTTTCCTATGTTCTGAGCCTCTTGCAGAGGATTGTGCTTGCAGCATTAGCTCTCTTATGGACTCTAGAAGACCTTCATCGGAGGCTTCTAGAGTTACTCTTACCCTCCCTAAAACAATAATGGATGTACTAGAACCACAATTTAACACTCCGAAGTCTAGTGCGAATGTCGTTCAAGCAACTTTGACATTAGCTCCTCAAAAATCTGCCCGCGGGTCTCCTAAGAGAACTTTAGTTAATCAAAGTGTAGTTGAAATGAATAAACCGCATAACAAGCAACTAGAACTAACGGGAAGGAATAGATACATAGTTCAGAACAATCAAATCAGTGAAATCCAACTTCCACCGAATAGCGCGTTTGCTTCATGCTCTATACAACAAGGGCAACAAATGTCACGATATTCCGCCTCAACATTGCTTGACATTAACGCAGCTAAGCTTGCATCGAATGTTTTACCGGCCGACAAAGAAGCTAGAAGTAACCAAAACGAGGGTATACGGCAAAGACATGAGATTACGAGTGGAGTTAGTACATTACCGGCTAGGCATAGCAAATCTCTAGATCAACTTAGAGTATCACAACTAGCGCCTCTCAATACAGCTCAAACATTAACAAAGAATGTTATAAATAATTCTAATACTTCTGTTAATTATCCGAAACAATATTTACCACCACAACAAATCAAACCAACCACATTGCCGAGAAGTGTTACTACTAGTGCTTACCCTACAAATACAACGGCGAGATGCAAAGGAGATGATTATAGAAGAAATATAAGTGAGTTTAGAGAAAAATATAAGAACCCGAACAACCCTCAAGGAGCGAACAGTGAAATGTTCCAAAATGTAGGTTATAAGTACGATGGAGGGATAAAAGGTAATCCTAACCAGGTGTATGGCTATACTTTCGGAAATCAGGGTAATATGCAAGTGAATAATGTTATTCGTAATCCGTTAGAATTTCAAAGAGGCTACAGTGTAAATTTACCCCGTCCCATGTTGCCTCCACGTAATTCTTACCCACCGGTTAGTGGTAAAAATCAAGTGACTGATCAAAGTAACTTAGTTTCTAATAAACACGTACATAGGTCGAATTCTACTCACGTGTTCCATCAAAAAGAAAATTCACATATAGACATTGAAGCTGCCCGTAACCAGCTTAGGCACGAGCTCAACTATTATTTACAAAAAGGCGACTGGAGTTATGACTTCAACACGGGCAGTTTAATACAAAACTATCAAAAAAAATCTAGTAAAAGTAGTGATGACAGTGGGTTTGTAATGACATTAGATAGAAGCAGTGACGGCACTTCTAAATCGACGTACTCCAAAACACCACCATCTACACCACATTCTACAATGCCATCTATAAGACATAAAAAGAGTCGATCAAAAGAATCGAAATTAAATAATAGTGGAAAAGAACCCGCAAAATTAAATTCTAGTAGAGATTCATTAAGCAGTCATCATTCTATCAAATCCAGAGACAGTAAATCAGATCGCCATACATCAAAATCCGAGCGGAGCACGCCAAAATCTGATAGAGCAACGCCAAAATCTGATAGAGGAACACCAAAATCAGGAAAATCTACTCCCAAATCTGGTAGAATTACTCCAAGATCAGGTTTAGTAACTCCTAAGTCCGGACGAGCCACACCAAAATCTGGTGCACAGACACCAAAAAGTGGCAGATCAAGCGGTAAGCCTGAAAAAAGAACCAAATACAAAGCTTCGGAGAAAATGACACAATTAATGTCAGAAGCTGCATCATCATCTAGCAATGAAAGTATACCCTTTGAACTGCGAAGACTAGAAACATCTGCTAGTGTTCCATATAGCCTAGATCACGGGCCGGAACTATTGCGGCACTGTAGAAGTGCAGCATCTGTTCTAGACGAACCTAACCTAAATAATACATTTGGTTCAGAATCTTTACCTAATTTAGCACCTCCGCCTGCGTTTGATTCACCACCACTTGATATTGGGGACAAGGACTTTAAGATTTTACCTCCTGAAAACTTTTCCAATAAAGAAGAAAAATGTTGCAGAAGTAACTCGACATCGAGTTTAAGTGAACAGAGCGGATGGGTATCGAGCGGTAGAAGTTCAGGCCCATCTTCCCCTGATAATGCTAGTTGTCAATTAAATAAAAACTACCCTCCTGTAAACCCCTCAGTGTCTAAAGTCAGTAATAAAAATTATGGGGATACAAAAGAAAACCGAAACACTGAAGGCGAAGTTATTAGTGATTTTAAAAGGACTAGTCTCAATGGAGATCAATTAAGAGAAAGATTGCTAAAACTAGCAGTAAAAGTTGCTCAAAATAATTCGAATGAGAAAATTGAATGTTGCGATAAAGAAGTGTGCGAAGAATGTACTATATGCAGTGATTCTATATGTACAGACAGCCAATGTGAGTATAACAAATTGATGCACAGCAATGGCGTAGATGCGGGATGTAACTCTGACACCTGCACAGCAAGTTGTTTCCAACAGATGGCTGACATTAATGGAAGTAAAACAAATCAAAGACACAACTCTTTCAGTGCTACACAAGGAAAGACGTATAATTCATCGGGTAGATCTCAAAGTGAGGGAGCTGTCAAAAAATCTCAAACAATCAGTGACAATCTACACCCTTACATAAGAAAAGAGTTGCCTAATAAAACACCGCCACAGACACAAGAGCAACCTCAGTCTAAATCTTCAACATTACGCAAGACGAAATTGAAAGATAGAATAGAATATACAGAGAAACTAATTGCCGCAGAAATACTGAGTCTGGCTGTAGACCGTTCATGTAAAAGTCATAATGGCAAAAAAGTCAGCCCAGCAGCGGCTGTACAGCAATATTCAAATAAAGCTAAATCTGAGGTGAATTTAGCACGATTCGTAGGTGACAACGACTACGAACATCTTCCACCACCACAACAGTTTAGAGATGCTCCCCCACCACCTGACGAATTTAAGGTAACGATTGCTGGTATCTTATCTATAATAACAATACACTCCACCTTACAATCCTTAAAGAAATAGCTTCACAACATTTAAAACGTTTGACAAATGCATAATTTTTTTATTGTGTTTTGTTAAAGGACCCTCCATCAAAGTCACCTAAGTTAAGTAGACAAAGTAGCAAATCGTCTACTCCTTCAAAAACGCCAAGGAAGCAACAGCCAACAACACTTCAATTAGACAACCCCTTATATCACGTGTGTGAAGGTATGCAGTAATATGATCTGTATGCATTGATATACAAAAAACCCGAGATGCACAATTCCTTGCAAATATCACCTCATAAAGCGTCGTCGATATATTAAACAAAAATATAAATAAAAAATATCATAAGTTTTTACTATCTAAACACTACCTTACGTACTGCACAAAGTTGCTTTTCACAAGCGAGGAACGCGTTTTATGTCTATTTAATTCTATGACTCAAAAACAAAGGGCGTTAAGGTAGCATTCCGATGTTGGCGACCAGGGCGACAGGTGACCGCGACTAGCGACCCTGGTCGCCTGTCGCCTGACGTGCAACGTAGCCGAGTCGCGCAGCGTCACTGCTACAGCAGTAGTACGCGACGCGGTCGCTTGCGTTGTTTAGGGTTCCATATAAATTCATACTAAGCAGTAAGTCGCGTGACCTGGTCGCAGTCGCCTGTCGCAGTCGTCGGTCGCGGTCGCCAACATCGGAAAAAGAACAACTAGCTTCGTGGAGACGAATCATATTTTTTATTTTTATATACTTAAGCTTCTGTTATTTTAAACATTGCTGTCAATATTGAGAATAAATGTTCAGAATAAATAGCCCACTTATTTTAGGTTTTATCTGCGGAAAAATTTCTAGTTAGGTGATTTTTTGTATACCTACAGCTTTGTTACGGCGTTATTATGCAGATGTGAAAATCGACATAGATTTCGTGCCCGATAAAAAAATTATAGAGGTCAAAAGGTCACGAAAATCAATTTTTCGAAAATATCTCTTGACCTATTGCTCCCATTTTACAATAAATGAGGTTATTATAAAATTATTTGTCGTGAAATGATGTACAAAAAATGCCTCTTGCATTTTTCTGTAAAATTAGTCGATTTCGCGAAATTTCCGCACTCACATACGATATTGTATACCGTACACCAAGACGTAAACTCTAATGCTTTTTATTCATGTTTGTGTCTTAAAAACTTCTATCTGATACCCGGGCGTTTTGTAAAAAATATACGAAGGTACATTAGCTGGCTTATCATACTACAATTATCGTTGGTTAAGACATATATCTGTTGGTACTTCTCATAGCACACACACAAATACTAAATCAACCTACATCATTTTTTTTTAAACAACGGAAAAACAATGTTAAAACAAAAATATGCTCGTCTGATAGCCTCAACAAGTATTCATTCACAGTGCAAGAAAAATTCTACATGCAATGATCGGATGTGATACAGCTTAGCAATTTTTGGGAAAAGAAAAATGAGGAAGAATGTCATGAGGATGTTTGAAAAAAGACCCGATTTAAACAATTCTGCAGAAATATTCGAACAAGAAAATTGCTCTTGAGATGTCATTATCAATGCTGGAATACATTTTCTACTAGCTATATACGGTGCTCCAAAATCAGAACATTCGTTATATAATAACAGATTGTAGCTTTGCTAAACTAACAAGACAAAGCCCAGCTGTAAAATTTCCATTATTACCACCTACTTAATCTTCATGTCTTTGCTTGCATCGATTTATCGATGTCCATTCTCCGCACCGTATAGGGCACGAGGAAAACTAAAATAGATAAATGTTCAATTAAGTAATTTGTTTTTAGGAACAGTTCCGTTATGAATCTCCACAGTAACATTAGGTACAGCACCATCGTTAACATATTCATATTAACGTAGAAGTAATTTTTAAAGATAGAGAAAGATTTTTTGTTGGTTTATAAATCATTCTATTCGTTCAAAAATCAATATATATATTTTTCAAAGAGGAAAATGGAGTAGAGACACGAGCACTGCTTAGCTTGGGACTTAGAGTGCGTTATGTGTTAGATATCCGATTTTTTTATTTATTTATCTCTCGTACTCAGTGAAATTTGTCAATACATGCAGTTTTAGAACACACGGCACATATTCCGGTGCAAATTATTACGAACGTAACATATCATCTGTTGTTTTAAAATATCATTGTCATCATGCCTATTGTATGTATACTTTGTTACAATAAGTAATTATTATTATTAATAAATAAAAAAAAATTGAGGTGTGAAAAATATATTTATAAGTTACTAATTTATTAATTTTAAAAAAAACAACAATAAAAAATCGACTCCATTGAAATAGAATAGGGTAATTTTTAATGAACGACTAAAATAAAAGGCGATCCCAATGTATTGTTCTTAGATTGAATAAGCGACCATTGAAATTTAACGTCTTATAATTGGATCCTTGACTAAAATTTTATGACAAATTTTATCAATAACTATAAATTCTCAAAATTAAAAAAAACCCCGACTTAATAAACTGAGTTCCCTTTAAAAAGTAAAAAACACGTTATGTGCTTTCATTTGAGACCCCACTCGATGATATTTTTGCAGACAGTTGGTTACTCTTCCCCACTTTCACCCCCATAACTTTTAAACGGCTCAACCGATTTTCATGAAACGTGTCTAAGAACACTCGCACGTAACTCACCTTTCATACAAAAAAAAACTAAATTGAAATCGCTTCATCCGTTCGGGCGCTACGGTGCCACAGACAGACAGACACGTAAAACTTATAACACCACTCTTTTTGGTCGGGGGTTAAAAAAGCAAAATAATCGCTACATTTAATCATATAAACAACGAAAATAAATTGATAAACATTTTTACTTACTGAAAGTAGGATATCCCATCCTTTTTTATTAACGTTCTTGACGTAATATTTTTACAATGTTTAAATGAACACTCGGGCATTTTTGACATCCGTACGTGACGCGAGCCGCGCGAATACTATTTTGAAATGAAGGCAGCAAATTATGCCTTCATTTTTTGCGGACAGTTTTGAGACGCTGATTGCTTATCTTGGGTTTTTTGTATATCAATGTCTGTAGGTATATTTTAACAATGTGTAGCTTTTGCCACTAACACCATTGCTTGGCTTACAACAGGTATAATGGAGAGGCGAAAATTACGTCCACACCAATCAGTGAATTCTACCAGTACGACTCCTGGTAGCACGCTGAATAAAAGTCAGAGCACCGGGGAGTTGGCTAACAGAAACGATGGTGGAAACAACATAGGTATAGCTATAAAACATTTTTCTAATTAATGCTTTAGGGCCGGAATGGGCCGGCTCGACCGAAGTGCTACCACGGCCTCACAGAAAACCGGTGTGAAATAGTGCTTGCACTGTGTTTCACCGAGTGAGTGAGGATACCGGATCATACCCCAACGACCTCACCTATCTCCCCCCCCCCCACACAACCCCCCAAAAGCCGGCAACGCACTTGTGACGCCTCTGATGTTGCAGGTTGCAAAAAAAAAAATTAAGAGAATAGATTTATTTTTGTATGGCGATTAAAGATATTCAGTTGGAAGAATTGGATAGTATTAATCTTTAAATGCTGTAAGATTTGTAAATTAATAGTACTTATACCATTTAAAACCCATCAATGAGGTTTTTAATAAAACGTATTTTTTTTAATCAAGCATTTTCTCAGCAAAATTCTTAGACTTTTCCATGATTTTAATTTCAGAACGAGAAAGCAACCTAGTCAGCATATTCGGTCTAGCGGAGTCTGAGAGGCTATTCGTTAAATGCCGAGAGGAGTTTAGACAGAGTGTCAAGTATCCTGGCGCTATATACTCCGACTTCCCTCCCATAGAGAACCCACTGCCATATTTTCATATCAGTGATGAATATAGAATGTTTAATCCTGAAGGTAAGAATAACAAAAAATAATTGAAATGTAACAGTTTCAGATTAACAATAATAAACAAACACAAGATAAACAGACAAAGAGAGAAACAAACAAAGAGAGACAACAGATTAGAAAATATTGCAACCTAGTAGTATAACACTTAAGCTACTCAGAAGCAACCAAAAGCTCAGTAAAGTGAAATCGAAGTCACAATTAAGCATGAAACGTAAACGACTGTTCAACACTTGATAAAAAAAATTCCAACATTCCAACCTTTACATCTTTAAATAATAAGATATTATAAAGCTGAAGAGTTTGTTTGTTTGAACGCGCTAATCTCAGGAACCGCTGGCCCGATTTGAAAAAATCTTTCAGTGTTGGATAGTACATTTATCGAGAAAGGCTATAGGCTAAATTTATCACGGGGAATTTTATCACGCTACGGGTAGGTAATAGGAGACGCAAACGAAGTTGCGTGGGTAAGCTAGTTCTTAAATAAGACAATATGAGTGCCAAAAATGATATGTTTTCGAGTGATTCAGCGTTAAATACGCTCTGTGGCGACTGTAGCCTAAACGGCTTGATGAATTTTGATTTTAAGTCGCTTTCGCGTTTATAGAAAATTAAAATCGTCAGTTTACCAATTTTAAATACCATTTTTCATCCCACCAGCTCGTAGAGAGTATTTTCGCCCTTCGATATCTGAGTGCAAAAGCCGTTTTTATTCGCTGGAGGATAAAGTAAATTTGAATTTAGAACATCATGTGCACTAAGCTTGTGAAGTCAAAAAATCATTAAACCTATTTACTTCTACCTCCATGGTGTCGAATTTATCATACATTTTTTTTTTATATCTTAAAAACTCAGACTCGGAATCTTCTTGGTGTACTTTTTTTTATTTGCTTTGCCAGCGCCATTTTCTTTTCACGTCATTTAGTCATTTCCTCGCTGAGGTGGAATGAAAAGTTACGTGTTGCACTCGAGTGCAATTTCTTTTTACCTATTGCTCTTTTGATTCCCTCGCTAACGCTCAGAATTCTATTTTTTTAATTCTACTTTTAGAATCCTTCGCTTGCTCGGTCATCAAAATTGAGCACGCGGTTAAAAAGCAACTTTGCACTCTTGTATAACAAATAACTATTAACGTACTTGAGTTTTTAATTTTATTTTAATAATTAGCTTGTAACTTTACAGGTCTACATCTTATTATCTGTGTACACGGTTTGGACGGCAACGCAGCAGACCTGCGACTTGTAAAAACTTACTTGGAGCTAGGCTTGCCCGGAGCAAGATTAGATTTCTTAATGTCGGAGAGAAACCAAGGCGATACTTTCTCCGACTTTGAAACGATGACAGATCGGTGAGTATTTCTTATATGCTTGTTTGGCAAGACAATATGAATGAGATGACCTGACTTAGGCTTTCATGTAAAGTCAGTTTCTTCCTTCTTACAAAAAACAAGCACAAACATTTACTAAATATAATTTTATTTCTTGCCTATTGAGTTTACGAGCATTGAGTCGGCAGACAACTCATTTTGCGTCGTCGTGTGGCACTAACTGCATTTTTGTATGAAACCGAATGCAGCAGAATTTATGTTACCGAAATTCTGCTACTCACGACTCACAAAATTACGCTCGATTGTTTTCACCCAAAGTCGTGCATAAATCTAGTACTGAAGTTGTCTCTTTAAACCATTAAAACAGACCTATTTCTTAGCGTTCCATGGATTCACCGTGCGGGTGCCGGGTCCATCGCGTGATAGATGGGGGCAACACATGCGACTTCGACAGTGCCTGGGAATTGCGACCCAGGTTTAGGTTTATGGAGCACTCCTTACGACGCGTCAACGCTCACCTCCACCGTCCGCCGTGTTACCCCCTCTACCTAACCATATTTGAAGTGAGCCTAGCAATGCCGCTTTGGATATTCGTTCAAGAAAAGAGCTTACTGAAGCTCTTGGCAATCCAAGGTCTTTAAGCAGGTTATAGAGGGATTTAGCTGGTATACCCCTCGCACCCACTTCCACGGCATACAGCGCAACGACATAACCATTTTTAGTTATTTCGTTGGTTAAGTCAAAGTACTTGTTTCTTTTTAAAGCGTGGTCTTTAGGGATGTTCGTTTCCCACGGCACCGTGAGTTCTACTAGTACTACACGCTTAATTGACATTGCATAAAGAAATATGTCCGGTCTGGACGCCGAGGCACAGATATCCTCCGGTATTCTGTAGTGATTTTCATACGTGTCCACTAATAATGTCCAGTCACTGGCGGTATTTATGATTGAGTACGGCTTTTGTGTGAGTGAAATCTTTTTTGTTGAGCCTTCCTTTACAAACGCGATGTTAGTTTTTATGTTTGTTGTTATTCCTTTTTTCGCTCTCGCCAGTGATAAACTCATAGCTTCTCGGATGATGAGTAATACCCTATCATGGCGACGTGAATAATGACCCCGGTCTAATAGCACCTTACAACCTGTCAGTAAGTGCCTGGCTGTACCTATTGCCGCATTGCACATCGTACAAGCCTTTTCTGTAGCTTTTCCCCACCTTACTAGGTTGCTTTGATCGGGGAGAGTTAATTGAAAGGCGTTGAGGTAGAATTTTAACAGGGCGGGTGACCAATCATATAAAAGTGTGCGCCATTTCAAAGCTGGTGGGATACAAAATTCTCCTAGAGTTAACCATTCATTCTGCATTTCTAGGTTCATTGCGTGCACCTTGTAGGTCTCGTTTTCATCTTGTTGTATGAAAGATTTTGTTATCTCTTTGTCGGTCTGTCTTCTAGCATTTCCCAATCCAACTCTACTGGACTGCGTACCCACCATGAATTTTTTGTGGAATTGGAGCCGTGACTCTAGCTCTGATGAATTTTTGTCTTTTGGAAGGGATCTAACGATTTCGTCTTGGGATTTTGACAAGACATGCATTTTAGTAACTCTTAGGTGTTTGTAGAGTTCCGAAGGTTTTTTTAATTTCATTCCAAAATTATTCGAGCCCCTGTACAACGTTGACGGGTCTGCAGATGGTGCTAGCCCGAGCCACAACTTCAATGTCTTAGTGACTTTCGCGTCCAGTGTTCTTATGTGGATCTGGTTTATATCATATACTAGAAACGGCCAGTTGAGACGTGATGTTAAGTAGTTGTCGTAAATCCAAGCTTTTTTTACGTTACTAATTGGCTGTTGGTCTACCTTGTCAATGTCTTTTACGAAGTCATCGACTATTACGTTTATAGATGGAGTACGACCTTTGTAGTCTATCTTTCTTCCAAGGAATTTAAAGGGCACGGTTTCTGATATTATTGAAACACTTTCCCCACCAATAGTAATCCCGGGGTCATATGAGGTATACCTGGTGCCTCGCCGGCCCAGACAAAGGCAATAGCATTTGCTAGGTTTTGTCCTCATTCCCTCCGTCCAGGTACAGAAGTCATCTACCTTACGCAGTAGTTCTTGGCACTGCTTTGGATTACGTGTAATGATCGCAAGGTCGTCTGCGAACGCTAAGATGGATTCCGTATATTTTCCATTGACCTTAAACCGATAGCCCCACCTCTTTTCGCATGTTGCACATTTTAACCATCGAGATATTACGTACTACGTACATCTCGATGATTTTAACAATAGCAATGTTTCTTTTTAACCGACTTCAAAAAAGGAGGAGGGTCTCAATTCGACCGAATATATGTTTTTTTTTATGTGTGTTCGCGGATAACTTCGTCGTTTATGAACCGATTTGAATGATTCTTTTTTTAATGGAAAGGAGATATCTCAACGGTGGTACCATAATAATAAGGACACTAACATCTGATGATGGCATCCAAAAGAAACCGAGTAGAACCTTGAAGTCGGTTTTTATTTTGTTAAAATTTTACTTGTTACAGATTGGTACAAGAGATCTTGACCCACATTCAAAATTCAAGCGATCCAGCCAGGATTAGTTTCGTTGGTCATTCGTTAGGAACTATCATCATCCGCTCTGCATTAGCGAAACCACAGATGAAGCCGTTTCTTGGAAAATTACACACATTCCTGTCACTGAGTGGACCGCATCTTGGAACACTGTACAACTCTAGTGGCTTAGTTAATGCTGGTAAGTACACAACTTCAGCATTCCAGAATCTATTAAAATTGTGAAAACTAGGTCACTTTCGGACAATCCTGCGAATGGTAGGTTGAGAAGTCATAAAAAGCCTTTCTGGATAATGTAATGACCAGTCAAACATGTTTCGAGTATCTACAATGATATAAAGTCCAAAATTGACTAACCATATAGCACTAGCTTTTACACGCGACTTCGCTCACGCAGACTTTTATCCCCTGATTTACCCCATTACCAGTTGAATTTCAAAAATTCCTTTCTTAGTGCTCACTTACGTTAGATATATATATATATATATAAAGAACCTACATATATATATATAGATATTCAGCAATTATCGACGTTGAACTTTAACAAATAATTACCTAATTTCAGGAATGTGGTTCATGCAAAAATGGAAGAAGTCTGGGTCATTGCTACAGCTTTCTCTCCGTGACAGCTCGGACCCTCGACGATCCTTCCTATATCGTTTGAGTGAAAGAAGTCAGCTGCACCAGTTCAAGCACATACTCCTTTGTGGTTCTGGCCAAGATCGTTATGTTCCACTACATTCTGCAAGACTCGAGCTATGTAAAGCTGCCGCAAAGGATACTTCGCTCTTGGGGCAGGCTTATAGAGAGATGGTATGTTACATTTAAGTTATAAAAGTCAATTAGTGGCACACATTTCACTGCTTCAGGATATTTATTCCCTTCCTAATTCCCTATGATATTTTCCACAATACTTTTGCTGTATATTATATTTGAACAGAAACGAAAATTGAAATGATGAATGTTATTAAAATGACAATGGAGAATGTTAACAAATTTTGAATCTTAAGCCGGCTCTACACTCGCGTGTGACGACGCACCGTGAATTCACGCCAAGAATAAAGGCCGTGATTCGCGCCGTGAACTGTGTCCCTCAACACTCGCAAAGCTTCACAGTCTTGTTCGCGTCTATGATGGACGACGACGTGATTTCTGCTGCTGCTGTGTCACTTCTTGCCATTGTGATTCCTTTTTTAACCGACTTCAAAAAAAGGAGTAGGTTCTCAATTCGACTGTATTTTTTTTTATTTTTTTTATGTTTGTTACCTCATAACTTTTGACTGGGTGAACCGATTTTGATAAATCTTTACTACTGCTACTGCGGAAAACTGCGAGTGTGGATGCGTTCACGTTCGCGCGCCGCAAACTCTTTGTCGCGGGCCAAAAAACCGACACTGATCGGGGAACGGCGCGAAGCGCGAACGAGAAGGCGTGAACAACATCTACACTCGTGATTCGCAGGTGTCGCGGGCTTTCGCGGCCGTTCGCGCCGCGAGTGTAGAGCCGGCTTTAGCTCTACATATTCCTTACCAAAAAAAAAGTGAAAGAATTATTTTGATACGTCAATTAGTTTCCGATTTATATAAGTAAACGTGCGACGCGGGCTCGTACTCGATGCGTTGACGGTGTGACGTCATTGTGCTTGGGCCACACTCGCTCAGTCCGCTCGCGTTCACTAGAAATTACAAATTCTTTCAAAAATGTTCAATCCAAATACTAGAAAGTGTTGTGTTGTGCCGAAATGTACAAATACAACCACCAATGCGCCGGAATAGTTGTTTTTTATAGCTCCAAAGGACACCAACATGCGAAAAAACACCAAAATGCGTTTTGCTAACATGCGTTCACACCCACGTTAGCATGTGTACTCCTACAATAAAATTACATGTTGTTGTAAAACGCGCGTTGAGCGCTCATCATCTGAACGTGGCCTAATCCTTTGGAGTTTGAATTTATTTTGTACCTACAGACTAATAAAAAAACCGACTTCAAAAACTGAAAAGTATAAAATAACTTAATTTGTATGTGCTACCTATTCATAGGTTTGAATTCGGCGCCAAGCCAAATGTAATAGTAGGTACCACACTCGCTATATTTCGAGACGAACGTCAACGACGTCACCGACGCTTCGGTTGTTTTGTCCTACGCGAAGAGCAGCTATCCCGCTCAAGGTCACGCGCGGCGAGTCCTACTATTACATTTTGGCTCGGCACCGACTTCAATCCTATGAATAGGTAGCACATACAAATTAAGTTATTTTATACTTTTCAGTTTTTGAAGTCGGTTTTTTTAAACGAAGTTTTTTTTTTTCGCTTTTTAGTCTTTCTCAAGTCTCTCATCATCATTTCACCTAAATAACTTGAAAGAATACGACTAAAGGTAACATACAACATACTGTATAGAATAATAAATAAATATTTCGGACATGATGTTTACAGAATATGAAAGCATGCAGACAATTGCCTTAACTTTATTGCAGGCGCTCACGTAAATTTGAGGGTTTCCTTCAATTTCCTTGGGATCCCATCATCAGATCCTGATATGGTGGCCATGGGACCACATGGGGAGCATACCCTTTTCGAATACAAAAATAATTTTCAAAATCGGTCCACAATTGACGGAGTAATCAATGTACGTACATAAAAAAAATCAAAAAAAAAAAACCGATGAAATTGAGAACCTCCTCCTTTTGGAAGTCGGTTAAAAACAGATCAGAGATGCAAAACCTTTCGTGCCAGAACTTACATGTTTTCCGTCATGTTTATTCATAGATATTATTTTAATATCTTGAGAACAATGCAACCGTTTTACGTTATCTTTTGTTTTTTATACATCTACATCTTCTTAAATATAAAAAAGAATTGCTGTTCGTTTGTCTCGCTAAAACTCGAGAACCGCCGGGCTGATTTAGCTGATTTAGGTTTTGAAATGTTTGTTGTAGTTCAGGGAAGGTTTAAACGGTGAGAAAATATGAAAAAATTGCTAGGAAGATAATAAAAACAATAATTTCTTTTTGCCCATATAAACTGTTCTACCAACTTTCCTGTCAAACTTTTGACTGTCAAATTGAAGCACTTATTAAAATTAAGAGTTTTAAATAGACACCATATATTATTACACGAATCAAGATAAGGGTTTTAAATAGACACCACATATTATTTATATATTATTATCGCGTATTTTAATATTATTATTTTGATGGTTCTTATTGTTGGTTTATTCAGAAATTTTTGTCATTGTATTTTTTTTTCTTTTTTTTAAAGACAACTCCCGCATTAGGAATTTACATCCTGTGTCGCGGGGGACTTTACAGACATACATGAAACGGGCACAATTAACACCCAAACTCAGAACAACAATTTGGGGATCACACAAAGTTCTGTCCCGTGTAGGATTTGAACCCACAACACTTGGCGAATTGGCAAGCGGCGTGGCGACCGCCTTAACCACTAGGCCAACCGTGCAGTCCAAGTATTGACATATTTTGATGGTTGTCACCTTTGTATTTGCTTCGTGGTTGTCACTGTTTAGAATGCAAATAAAAAAGTCTTTATCGTGCCATATCCATAGAGGTCATATCACAGACAAAATTAGATAACACTGTTAATAAAATCAAAATGCTGTTTTGTTGGAATGCGAAAAAAATATTGATGTCAATCGTCAGTCGAACGTTAGATGAAAGGTTATAAATACAGACTATTTTTTGCACCTACGGCATATAAAGTACCTGTCATTCTATTACCGTCATTAAAATCTTCTATCATCAGTTTGTCAGTGTGTGAGAATTTTATTTACTATTATGGTTTGAAAATGCCAAGGCAAAGACGAACTGACATAGGTCGTCGAAGTCAATCAAATTTGCGACGAGCTACCTCACGTGCAATCCGCACTGATGACCAGCGAGAGACGGATAATGATAACATTCGTATTGCTATAGCAGAATTGCGTTCTACAGTGAATAATAATAACACAGACAGGCGGCTCCGCCTGCTTAGATCCCGTGGGGGATCCATGTGGAAATTTCGTCCACACTAATCCCTTAGGGGATCCATTTGGATTTCGATTTCATTTTGATTCCCAGGGGTTTCATTTGGAAGATTTTCGTCCACTTCGATCCCCAGCTTCATCAGGTATTTTTGACTACAACAAAAACTAGTGTATTTTTATACATACAAGCTTTAACGTTACAAACTTTCAAGCAATACCTAGTAACATTCTCCATTGGTCAATTTGACGAAAGTACTACTTCTTCTTAGATGTGAAACATGTCTGCATCGTTCAAGCAAGTTGTTAATACTCTTGGGATTAAGAACAAATCATAATAAGATATAAATATTAAATTCCAGGTACACAACATGGTATCTCCGTTGGCAGCGCGGTCGTCCCGCGCGTCAGTGGTGCGCTACGACGTGCAGCACGCGCTGCCGCACACGGCCAGCGCGCTCGTGGGCCGCGCTGCTCACATCGCCGCGCTCGACTCTGACCTCTTCATCGAGAAGTTCTTGCTCGTCTCAGCGCTCAAATACTTCCGGTGAAGAGTTGCCGTGCCTTCACACAATCACTTAAAGCCCGGCAGACAATTCGGGGTGTAGGTTTATTTTTTCGGTTTTATTCCAAATGGAGTTATGTACCTTCAAAAGTAGGCTTTTACTACCTATTACAAAACGAGGCTCGTAAATCGGCACGTAAATGAAACTCACTTTGGTCAAAATGTAATTTAAGAACCCAAGTTAGGTATAATAACAAATCATGAAAACTGTCTGATTATATATTTACAACGTTTATGTTCATTCAGTATATATATTGGTATCCTAACAAAAGAGTGTTCTTTCACTCGTGTAAAGCAAGAGAAGACATTCGGTACAAAAAACCTGCAATGTTTACACCAGGATCAATATAAATGAGTTATGATAGTAATGAATGCAAAACGAACAACCCTATCTCGTAACGTGCAACTTTAATCAGAAGCAATATAAGAAGAACTGAAATTTAATAATTTATTTTCCCGCCATTGTAAAGTGGGATGTATTTTATTCGGACGAACTATTTTATTCAAACAGATAAAAATTAAGTCAGAATAGAATAAGGCTATGTATGTGTAAGAAGTAAGATACAGTCACAGTCAGGCACAGCGCTAGTACCTACTCACGTAAATCAATTTTAAAACTAAAAGCCACAATCAATCTATTACGCGCTAATAATTAGCTTGCGCTTTGACATACATAAATACAAAAAGGTTGTTTGACTTTATAGTAATTGTAGTTTTAATTTTTAAGTTGTATTTTTATCCTAGGAATACTATTCCTGTGACTACCATCGAACCTCACCCTTACCTATACAATGATAGTATCATTGCCTTTATACAAATTCACTGTCATTCACTATATAAAAACTGCGTTGAAATTCAAAGGAGTATGATAAAATTGGCTTAACTTTTTTATCTTTTAATGAATTAATCTCACTTCGATTTCCACTAAGATGAAATAAGAATATCAAATTCATACTCTAAAAGTTCCCAATTTGACTGTAGGTACTTTTATTATAGGTAGGTAGGTATCTTTGGTTATGGTACTTGATATCCTTACGTATTTGGCAAAAAAGCCAATAACAAAATTAGTAAAACAGGTAATTAAGGTTAAAATTTCTTTTTAGATTTAGAACATAAATTACAAGAGCTTAAAGTTTCTAAGCTACCACAAAATGTTTTGAATCAACCACCTGCCTAAACACCCATATAGGATTCGAAAATAACTGACAGATTTACTAACAAACTTTCGGTTAAGCGTGTGATATTACTAACTTGACATTCGAGTCAACAAAACGATAAAGCAACAATTTTAATTAAGTGAACTATAAGACGGGTCTTTACACCAATTAAATAAGACTATAAATTTTAGCAACTGTAGATACCTAATAATAGTTAAATGTTATTTGTATATTATTGTTGTCTATGAACAATATCATTCTTAATCATAAGGTGGTTCCGATATAACCACGACTTAATAAGGCTATTTTCAGATGACAGACGTTGAACACTTAGCAAAACGCGAGTAAGTGTCGCCGCACACGGGCCACACGCGACAGCCACAAATGCCGCCACGAGAAGCTAGAGACGGCTACAAAGGTAGCTGAAGCACGCGACGGCCACTTGTGGCCGGTGGTCGACACTTGCGGTCGGTGGTTACTACTTTTTGTAACCCTTGCTCGCAGTATCATAATGACGAAGGAAGGAAATATGCCGGTGGCGGCGTTTTGTGGTTGTAGCCGGTGGCCCGTGTGCGGCGACCCTAAGAGTCAACTTATACAAGTTTTGTTCAAATCGTCCAAACGCAATTTGACCCCACTGAATTAAACGCGTCGTCATCTGATATTATAATTAACTAACATTCTAGAATTTGCTGGTAGTATATTTGACTAACAATACCTATGCCACTTTTCAAAAGGAAAATATTAGTACCTACACAAAAAAAGATTGTCTATGGACATCTCTTATAAAAAAAAGAATACATGTGCTAACAAAGAAGGGATAAGACTTATTATCCGTTCTTTTTCTTACTGATACTTAAAGGAGATAGAGATAAATATAAGAATAACAATGTCAAACATCTTTTCAAACATTGATATTTTTAATGTAAAAAAATTCAACACTGATGACGAAGAAGAGCTTGTTGCAGCACATTAGTTTTGTTATGGTGAAAGCTTTTACTCAAGATAACTTCGTACGTAGTAAGGACACTTCCTTTTATATTGCATTTGCACTACTTTACCCCCTGAATTTTTAAATGATTTAACTTGTAGTTTATAATATAGTGTTTTTTACTTTCATAATAGATGTTTTAAAAGTAAAAATTTACTAAACTGTTTTCTTCATAGATAAGGCAGGAATTCCGTTGTTAATACAAAATTACCTCAAGGATAAGGGTCTGATCGAGGTCTAATTATTAAATTTCAATGAATGTGGGTCGCTCACCTAATTAAAATTCTAATAATTAGTTATGCAAAAAAGTAATGGAAACAGTATCACAGAATATTCTCTGATGAGTTATTCTTAATTAAACGAAACGATCCTATCATAAAACGATTGAATATACTTGTGCTAGTATAGGTAGATTGTATTATAATACGGGGCAATTCTGAATTCTTTTAATCTTTATACATTTCAATTATAATACTCTTAAGACGATTTACGTAATAAGAAAATTTGTTGAAGTGAAAAGAAGAGATGGATCGAAGGCCTATATTGTTTCGTGATGTCATGGCAAGAGCCTGTTTCAAAAATTGTGTCACTCATGTAGTTTATATTGAATCTATATTTCTAGTTTTATGTTTATGTTCCTGGAGCTAATGGATTATACAGTAGGCCTCCGACGTTGGCCGTAGCCTTACATAATATACATAATATAATATAATGAAAGTAGATACCTACCTAAACGTTAGATGAAAGTTGTAATTTTTTAATCGAATGTTAGACTGATCTTTAAAAATATATGATCATGGAGATATTTAATAGGTTTCATAGAATGTCTTTTATTATTGGTAGTGAACATAATTTGATAAATTACAGTTATTATCTCGCTCTGTCCACTTCTGTCTTTTAAATTAATCAGTAGGTAATTTTTATACAGGGCTTGGAAATCTGACTTAATTTAATTCGGTATAATGGTGTACTTACTACTGGGATAGTCATAGTTATAATAATGCTCATGTCCTGGTTGGAGGGCAGTTTTAGGCACTAGTATCTAAATGGGCTATTTCAGTTACTAAATTATTTTTTAAACATTTTTTTTTACCGCTAATAAAGGAAATAGCGGCTTCTAGTCCTAAAATGCGGACTAAAAAATATGAATCGAAAAATAGTGATTAATCTAAGTCAGCGATTTTTTTAATTACATTTGATAAGCTTATTCGACAATCAGACCTTTCAGCACATCACAATTAAACACATACAGACTATTGTTATCTCTAGTTTTTTTAAGCTAAAACTATGTACATTAATCGAAGTGCCCTCCACAAAGTTCATGATAGCCGTAACAAAAAAATAGAATACTACAATATAGAATTGTATATGGGAGTGTATCAAGAGAAGGGAAAGAATTGTGTAAATATTTAATAAATGAAATTTTATTTGTAAATCGTATGATAAATGGCAATGTGTCGATGTTATACACTTATAATAATAAATAAATAATGCCTAATGTGTAATTTATTTAGGATAAGTGTAAATCCTGTATTCGACTATAAATGTTTTCCTATATCTGGCCCCTTGGGTACACAGATATTAGGAGTCTATGGTATTTCCACTAAAAACTTCCCTGCTTCAGGACCCGAGAAGAGTCTTCAGGGGAGGAACCATATTTGTGATATTAGGTCTACCCGAATCGATGCCGAATCTAAGTGTATTTTATATTATATCCGATCATCTATCGACCCAATCACTAAATTTTGCTGCCTGATTCCGTTTTAGTACGACCAGGCCGATAGATTATATAATCTAACGCTCTTTACCGCAGTAATTAAATTGACACTAGAGCTTCCCGCTTTTTGACTACCGCCGAAATCTAAGCTCCGGAATCTTCACCCGACGCTATGGCAGTAATGATTTCTTTCGGGAACAAATCTCGTTCAACTCGATCAAACAGGGCAACAGGGCTTTATGTTCAGGCGGGGACTGCCCCGCCTGAACATAAAGCCCTCGACTCAAGCCTGTCCTGAGTGTAGTCTCGGTGGGCTCGGCAGTGCTAACTTATAATTGACTACAAGTTTGGCCTAGTGGTTTAACGGTCACCACGCCGTTTCCTACTTCGCCAAGTGTCGTGGGTTCAAATCCCACGTAGGACAACACTTTGTGTGATCCACAAATTGTTGTTCTGAGTCTGGGTGTACTTTGTGTCCGTTTCATGTATGTTTGTAAAGTCCCCCGCGACACATGATGTATTCCTAGAGCGGGAGTTGTCTTTTTTAAATAAAAAAAAATAAAAATAACTTTGAATCTTACAGCGCACCGGAGGATAACGACGTACCTACCGGTGAATCATATATGTATACGTATTTTTATCTGTCATACGTTAGTTCTGCAACTTGCCGCTAGGGAATCTGCTCGTCACCAATTGAGAACCTCAAATAACTAACAAACATCTTCAGAAATTTTAAAAAGATCATGTTTAATACAGTACATTAAACAAAATCCTAAAATATTAAACAATTTCAATGGATTTTTTACTAACCTGTGAAGAATGTAGGATGATTATTGTTTTTTCTTGCACCATATTGTTTAATTGTTTAACTTATAATAAAAATGTAACAGGTCCAATTCTGTACATTAAAGTTATTGGGAAATTTTTTTTGGAGGGCTCTCTAAAATCGATACTTAAGCCAAAACTGTAATTTTTTTCATTTTTGTCTGTCTGTCTGTATCTTGGCCGCGCATCACGCCGAAACTACTGAACGGATTCAAATGAAACTTGGCATGATTTGAGTTCATACTACGAGGTAGGACATATGATACTTTTTAACCCGAAATTCAGCACAGTTTCCTGGAGAGAGGGGATGAAAGTCAAAATATGTACTTAGTTGTAATTCAATAACACATATCCCGATTTCATTCATTCTTTTTTGCTAGAAGGAAAATAAATAAAAGATAACGGGAAAAGTGTTTTTTTGTCCGCGACTGTACACTGCCTGTGGGAAGCTGAGACAGATATGTAAATATGGCGGTACCATCGAGATATTACGTACTAGAGGAGCCACTCAAAACCAAATAAATGTTCCGTTTATATTTTAATTAAAACTAAAAAGCGCTGCAGCGCAGCCAAACAAATTAGTAGTCTAATCCAACAGTATTAACAAGCAGCGCTCTATCGCATTTGAGCTATAGTTTCCTCGCGAGCGAAATGTCATAAGCGCCGTGATTTTCATGGCGCTTACGCGTTTTGGCCAACGAACTGTTGCAAAGATTCGCTTTAATAGAGTAAGCGCCAAGCACAAAGCAGAACGGATAAATAGCTTTATACCTATTAGGAAATTCACACTGAGTAAATAGTACTTCAATAGCTTTGTTTCAGTTTTTTTGTAGAATGCATCGAGGTATAAAATATAAAAGCAGTTTTTTTAATTATACTTTAAGTATAATTTTAAGTGTAATTATTACAAATAAATTGTGTTAAGGGTTATTAACGAAGCTATTTTTAACAACATATTATTTTTCCTTATGCAATTAAATACGTTAGATACGTTGTGCATTTAACGTCACTTAATTCTACCTAAATATCACTTCTGTATGTTTTACTCTAAGTACTCTATGTCGAGTGAGGCAACAATGGCGTCTTAAAATTTTTTGTTCGTATTTAATTTTAAATTTAAATATCTAGTTAATTACTGGTGAAAAGTTATTCCTTTGTTTTTCACCGTATTCCTTGTATTATTAGTGCAATATCTCAAGACACAAAATGGCATATTTCACGAGTTTTAGAACGTTTTTAAATTTAAACAATCACACGCTAAAGCCACCGCTTCTGCAGAGTGTAGCTAGCAAGCGACTGAAGGAAGTGCGGCGCAAGCGCCGCAATAGGCTATTTGACTGATTTTTGGAAGTCGTTTTAAATTATTCTTTATTACGTAATAAGCACATTGCGTTAATATTTTGCGGAATTTCTACTGTAATAAGAATTAAAATTTAAGATAAAGTTCAAGTTTGACAACCGCGTCAAAAAACGACATTTCTATAATGGCGCTGGTCACATGACACGTGTGATGTCACACGCTAGTAAACAAATTCACAAAACGCGAACAATACTCAGTCGAGGAATCTTTCGTTTACTAGCGTGTGACGTCACCAGAGTTGCAACAAATCACAAGGCGTTCACGTCGCAGAAAATATTTCAAAAAATTGTTACAATTTATTTCGTGCAATTTGCGAAAAAATCACATTATTTTATTTAATTCATAGTGAAATATGTCTTTTTAGGCTATTATCTGATAGGATGACCACAATCCATAGTTTATTTTCAATATTGTCAAATATCCTATTGCATGGAACACCGCACTTATGAGTGGCGTCTTCTCTATACATTATATCTCGATGGGCGGTACGAAGTTCGCCGGGTCAGGTCAGCTAGTTGTTTAATATAGCACGAAGGCATGGTTTTCATGTCTAGGGCAAAGCTTTGGATACAATAAAAAACAGTTTACAGCCGTAATTGGCACGAAAAGAAAAGTAAAAATTTCAACAACAGCCGTTTGACAGCAGATCTACCTCAGAACTTGGCTTTGGCGTCGCCGGTCACGAATTGACAATTACATGACGTCACTCAAAAGTGTTGCCAATATTAGTGCTCACTAAACTATGTTTATCTCTCTTTTCACACCAAGGTAAACATAATTTAAAAAGAGATAAAATGCTTTTTTGTATATATGTGTCGATCTTATATATTATAGGTATTTGTATAATGTATTGTTCGTAGTTCGTAGAATAGGGCCTCCCCTTATGTTACTTACTCATTGTACGCGCCTCTATTTTTAAAAACCTAGCAAGTCAACATGAAAATTTCAAAACCTAGCAAATTGTCATTGTACCGTAACGTAATAGGCGTAGACAGGGTGGGTTTTGAATTTGTTTTCGATTTTCGAAGCAAGTTTTTCTTCACGATGTGGACTTTCTAGGCTTACTGAAATGTATATTTTCATTTCAAAGCATGCTTTGATGAATTTAACACAGCGAATTCGTGCGTAAAGACCTTTGAAGAATGTGCAGCAAAAACATTTTATTTTAATTTGTCCCTTGCTAGTTTATAAAATTGCACAGCCGATTTGTGTTGAGGTCTAAGGTAGACACTACAGTACTATTTCTGGCTACAAGTGTTAAGCTCTCTCAGAGATATAATCCACTAAAGCTCCAAACAAACTATCGGACGCGGCTGACGGACGTGGCTGACAGCCGTAATCTAGAGTATGAATTTACATTGAGGCAGTGGCGAACCCAGGGGGGGGATATGGGAGATATATCAGCCCCCAAAATATTTATGTTCAATAAAAAATGTAACGTCACGATTGTTGACGACGACGCGCATTGGTGCCATTCGGTAGTGGGGAAGAGCTCTAAGAACGCGTCGGCGGCTTCTGGAGTCCCCCATGCCGTGCTTCACGACATAGGTACATTCCGGGGTAACCAGAGTCACCCACGGGCAGGTTGCTGTCGCGCCTCTCACCACTTTACGCAGTAAGAGTCGGAACACCGACCTGCCTTAGACAACACCGGCCGTACCGGGGTCACACCGGTCTCGGGTTGTTTGCAGCGGCCACATCTGCCCTAGATGTGGCCACAATGAACCTTAAGCGACGATTGGGGAGATAGCGGCCTCTGCCGTGTCCCCTTCGTCACCTCTTAGGAGCTAGATCGGCCCTTTATCGATCCCACTCTGCGGACTCCTTCTGGAGCATAACATCTTCACAGAAGGAGACTGCGGCCTCCCACTCCTCACTACTCGCCAGCATTGCTGCAATCAATGCGGGTGGCGACAGGTTTCGTCCGATCTGTCCGACCAGGACTCGACCCTCGGACTCCCACGCAGGGCAGTCGACCAGCGTGTGCTGGGCGGAGTCCCGGTCGGACCCGCAGTGGTGGCATTGTGTCGGAGCCTCACGTCCAATTCTGTTCAGATACTCGCCGAAGCAACCGTGCCCGGTAAATATCTAAGTGAATCGGTAGGTGATACAGTCGGTTCTCTCTATCCAAGTGTCGAAGCTCGGCAGAACGGCTCAGACAGTGCGTTGGCTGGCTCAGCCCTGGATTTCGAGCCGTGCCCGTCAAACATTGTCAATTTTACATTCATTTGCACATAATATCGATACAATCTTGTGGGTGAAGTTCTGTTACCCTTGGTAGGTTAGGTAGTAGTGTTAGTAACCTGTGGTAAGGGATAACAGTTCCTTTCCCTCTGGGTATACAATGAAATGGGTTGCTAGTTATAATATTGTTTAGTGATGTTTAAATACCAATTTAGCGCGCGCGTGTGTGTGTGCGTGCGTGTGTGTAATATGATTTGCGTAATATGATTAAACGAATATATGATTTCATATATTGCCTGGACTGGCCAGGTATTTTATACATTGCCTAGGTATTGTATAATAATACCTACCAGAATTATACAGATTGCAGGTAACATATTATTTACTGCTATTCTTTATGCATTTCAAAGGCTTACAAAAGATGGTATTATATAAATAAATATATTCGAAATAAATTCCTGGGTTCGCCACTGCATTGAGGTGTGCAAACTATCGGACGTAAGTCGCGGACGTAACCTTTGACTGACCTTGAGCGTTCGGACGTCCGAAAGGAATATAGAGCGCTGGATGTTTATGTCGCGTCCGTGTCAGTGTTACCAGAAGGTTACTTTTGTAAACTTACACAAATGAAAAGTTTACTTTTTAATGACTTTTCGAAAATTGTAGAGATAACTCAATTTCTTACATTGCTCTAAGGTGATTATATATTTACTAAAACTAACGTCGTGGGACATTACTATAAGGTTCTGGCACTTTACTTTCTGGTTTATTGTTAAACTAGTATCATTGATGCGCCCGGTATCATGTTTTTAAAATCAACTTCAAATACTTCTGCTGTTATTTTTTCTTCATCTTGATCGATTATCTTTGTGGATGTAGATGTATCTTGATAATTTAAATATTTTCAAATATGTATAAACATAGGAACCTTATACAACAACTTATTTTTTCGACTATATTTAGGGTTGAAACCTTAAACATTCTTAAATTTGCTGCCAATCTATTTTAACACGACTTGCTGTTGCTAGTTCGACTCTTTAGTAAGTTTATTGTATGTCTAAGGCTACGTTTCAAAACAAGTAATTTATACTCGGCAAAGCAAAGTGTACATTTTACTAAGCGAAAACATTTATCAGGGCCTTTACCGAAGGGTAAAAGGGTTGGAAAATATGTATTTTCCAAATTAATTGGGATATTTTAAATGTATGTACTAAAAGTCATTATATAATTTTTCAGTGTTTTTTTTTAGAATATCTCTGTCTAACTCCTAAAATTCATCAAATCTAGTGACAAAATCACTAAGTCAATTACAACTAAGTCATTACTTAGTTTTTCAGTGTTTCTTTTTAGAATATCTAAAATCACTAAAGTGGCAACACTGAAAACGTCCGCAAGCAACGTCCGAAGAGACACACTTCCATAGATAAGAATATGTACTTACGTATAGATAGCCAATTCTTCGTTTTGCATCATTACGCCATCCAGTTACCAGTCCCTGAACTAAAACGTAGTGTCACTGGTATATATACGTATACCTAGGTACATATATATATGTATACCTAGGTACATATACTTATCTATACCTAGGTACATATACATATGTATACGTATACCTAGGTACACACATATATATATATATATATACGCCCTATATACTTTGAAAACCCGCTAAGGTTCAGAAACGCATTTTAAAGTAGAGATGTCTAATGTTTTCACTATTGATAAAAATAGTGAAACCATAAAAAGCATTGACTTATTTACTTTAAAATACGTTACTGCAACTCAACGGATTTATTGTATTAACTTTACTTGGCATTTTTGTTTTTATAATCAAAAACAAAAAAAAACATGCCAATAATCGCTATGTGAGAAGAAAAATTAAACAAATAAATTTACTTATTCTTTTTATTTTTGAAATTATATTCACTGGCTAATTCCTATAAACAATCACTGTTATCGATAATAACCATCGAGATATTACGTACTACGTACTAGAGGAGCCACTCAAAACCAATTATATGTTCCGTTTATATTTGAATTAAAACTAAAAAGCGCTGCAGCGCAGCCAAACAATAATTAGTAGTCTAATCCAACAGTATTAACAAGCAGCGCTCTATCGTATTCGAGCTGTAGTTTCCTCGCGAGCGAAATGTCATAAGCGCCGTGATTTTCATGGCGCTTACGCGTTTTGGCCAACGAACTGTTGCAAAGATTCGCTTTTATAGAGTAAGCGCCAAACAAGAAAGCAGAACGGATAAATAGCTTTATACCTACGAAGCTTTATTAGGAAATTCACTTTGAGTAAATAGTACTTCAATAGCTTTACCAGTTTCAGTTTTTTTGTAGAATTCATCGAGGTATAAAATATAAAAGCCGAATATTCAATTTTTAAATTATACTTTAATGATAATTTAAATATAATTATTGCAAAAAAATGTTATGGGTTATTTACGAAGCTATTTTTAATAACATATTATTTTTCCTTATCCAATTAAATACGTTAAATACGTTGTGCATTTAACGTCAGTTAATTCTACCTAAATATCACTTCTGTATGTTTTACTCTAAGTACTCTATGTCGAATGAGGCAACAATGGCGTCTTAAAATATTTTGTTCGTATTTAATTTTAAAACAATTATATCTAGTTAATTACTGGTGAAAAGTTATTCCTTTGTTTTTCTCCGTATTCCTTGTATTATTAGTGCAATATCTCAAGACACAAAATGGCATAATTCACGAGTTTTAGAACGTTTTTAAATTTAAACAATCACACGCTTAAGCCACCGCTTCATCAGAGTGTAGCTAGCAAGCGACTGAAGGAAGTGCGGCGCATGCGCCGCAATTGCATGGAACACCGCACTAATGAGTGGCGTCTTCTCTATACATTATATCTCGATGATAATAACTACTTTTGCCACACAACAAAATTAACGTTGCACAACACAACAGATTCTTTAAGGCATTATAAAGAGTCTATTTTCTCATAGGTACTATTATAAATCCACTAAAACTAGATCACAGGGAGTCCTATCTCAACACTTTTTATCACAGTCATGCAGTATTTCGTGAACATTGCGTCGCGAAGCCGGAGAAGTAGATACACTCAACTCGACATACTTAGCGGAAAATCCCACGAAAATAAATGCACATATAAGAAGGTGGATAAAAAGCAAAAATGCAAATTAAATGATATAAAAAAAATATTTTCTATGTTATTTATCACCAAGTTTATGTGAGTTATGCGTTTTGTAATTTTGTGCAATTTTGCACGAAACACGAAACTTTTTAAGCATTATGCAACACTGAAAGACTTTGACATTGAGTGCGTTCGTTTAAAATTATTTCAAGTGTTATAATAACTTTCATTATTTAGAGTTATATTTTTTACATTAATATCATTTATTAAATAATATTTTTTTTATGTTGTTTATATCTTCAAATTTAACTATTTTTATATTTCTTTATTATTACGTGAACGCATTTTAATACTAAAATAGTACGGGGAGTGCGTTATTCATAAAAAAATGTAATTCCTTTTACGATAAACCACCATGCACACTTCTAAGTCGCGGCTGTAAGCCGCGTCCGTCAGCCGCATCCGATAGTTTGTTTGGAGCTTAATCATGACGTTGTTAGGATGAAAAATGTTGTCCAAAATTTGCCCAATAAAATTAAAAGCTAATAAAAAATATTTACCAAAATACTCAAGCCTACAATGATGCAATTCAACCGTTTCTATTAAAGCTTACTAATTTATATTCTAATATCAACAAGTGATTTTTAATCGATTAAAATAATGGACTTACTTCACTGACGTTTGACAACATTAACATAACTTGACAGTTTGTCTGCCACAGCCCGCAGCCCGCAGTTGAGCGAGGCCCGAGGCGTGAGCAAAGAGCAGATACAGACAGATACTCAGTTAAAGTGGGCGTGTGGTGTTGTGTAAAAATATCAGTTGAGTTTTTGTTTTAATTTGGGTGCATTCTATAAGTATACAGAAAAAGAACATTTAAATTACAAATAACTAATATTTTCATACATAAAGTAAGTGAAACAAGGACTTGGACGTGACATTTCGTGGTATCATAATTGTATATAGGCAATGCAGTGTTCGTTATCGAATAGGGTTTTCTAATAAATAATATTTTATTTAGCTTACAATGGGGAAATTACTGAGTCTGTTGTCGCGCGATGACTCGAATTGTTGTTCTTCGCCGCGTTACGATATATTCTTAGATTTTGAGAACGCCGCGCCCACGGATACCGAGCGCGATGTTTACGAAGAGGTGCAGCGGGTACTTTTGGATTCGGAGAAGATTCTTGAAGAGATACAGTGTTACAAAGGTGCTGGGAAGGAGATAAGAGAGGCAATAGCAGACCCCTCGCGGATATCCCAGGAGCGGGCATGGCGTGCAGTCAGGCCACTCGTGGAGAAGCTACTCCGTTGCTACAACCACTCCCTGCAGCTGCAACGGGTGAGTCAATGAGTCATTCTATATCTGAAGTGTAACAACTGTTATTGTGGTATTGTTTTTTTTTTAGTAAAAAGTTGTAATTATTTTACTATACTAGTCAATGGAAATAAGGAGTCACACTTAGATTTGATGATATCAGCACCATATCACAATAAGTAAATGTTTTGTGGTAACTAAAATATGTAGATTTATTGTGATTGTAAGGGTGGGTACTTTCAAAGGTTTTAAATGTACCAGAAATTTTGGATTTTATTCTGTTGATAGACCCATCATTTTTGTTATAATATAAACATCACCAATATGTTTAATCATTATAATAAATTAGTAAAGTTAATTCCTTACATTATTTAAAACTACATTGTCTTTATTATTAAATAGAAAAAAAACAGTCATAAAAGTTCTTGAAGTATTGATCAAAGTAGCTTTCTTGGAATCCACAATAAACTTATTAAGAAATCTTCTGAGCCTCTTTTTTTATAGGAACAATGTGCTAAAATTGATTCTCAATTAGGTAAGTCAACTCTAATTCTAGCGCATTAATCATACTTTTGCAATAAGTATTTTAAAAACACAATTTCTATGATGTCCATGTGGTGACAGATTCAGAATATGAAGTGACTACACCACTTTTCATCTCAAGGCTAAAGTATAAGTCCTGTAAAAGCTGACTATGGGACCGAACTGTGCAGGATAACTGCAGTAACAAAGAAAAATTAAAACATCTGGCCACCGTAATATAGTTATAGGCAAAAACATCTCTATGGAGATGTCTAAGCAGTGGACTGTTGATGATTAATCTATAGAAAACAATTTCTATGAAGTACCTAAAACACAAATAAATATTTTCATTCATATGCATGTATGTATATATTTCTGTATCTTTCAGATACTGATATGTGAAATATATGAGTTGTTATTGGCTCATGTCATGTGAATATGCCACCTATTCATTGTACAGATAAGATTAAATGATGTCATACTGATAATATCCCACACTGATAACAATAAACCAATATATATATTACTTTGAATATCTCGTGTGTACTAAATATTCATGTAAACCATCATGTGACGATTGTTTATTGTAATATTTTGTTTTATGTATGGCCATGCCAGAATGACTATACTCTGCCTGATGGAAAGCATAAGCAGAATCCAAGAGTGCTGGCCACCATAGTTATTGCGATGGTAACCCACACCATGGCGGCCTAGTGATGCTCCTGCATCATTGGGCCTCCGGTCTCGCACTCACCAATGCAACATGACAGCAAAAACGCTGTCATTTTACGTTGACTTTAGTACCGCCCCAGTAGAGCCGGCCCTTTCGTGCAAAAAGTAGCATCACTCTACTACCTTGTACCGTAACGTTGTGGTAAACCAATTGAATTTGGATTAATCTATCCATCCATCTCACATCTGATCTCTCTTTAATCTTCTAATTAACAACTAGCCAAGCAGTGATTACATAATGTGATTCTAACATATTGATTATATTTAATAATTAAAAAATAAAAGTAGTTTTGCCTTTCACTGGAAGTTTTGATTTCATAATATATATATCTGATAAAATAATAAACGTAATTTTAATAATAAATTTGTATTGTACACAGGATTTTAGATCCTCAATATGTGAAGTAAAAACTTTGCACCTCTTTTATGAAAACTATGCAAATGAAGAAGTACGACATTTGGCACAGTTCAAAGTTTTATAGTAGGAGTTCAGAAAGCGAAAAAAAAAAATTTGACCTCTCGGCAACCACTAGCATTAGTAAATTAGCCCTTAAACGAAGTAAAACATAATACATAAAATCAATAAACTATGACAGAAAAATCCTAAATAGTACCTATTATTAAGTAAATGCAATTATCCCCTTACTACCTACTTAAACACTAATAATATTTAATGCTTTACTCCTAACAACTCAAACAAAAATCTTTATATTACATCAAACAGAAAAAGAACTATCCAAATGGATACCTAAATAACGATTAAATGAATGTAATCTACATTAAAACGGATAACCGGTCGGAACACTCACATCACATTATCATGGGAGATTTTAACACTAACCTTCTCGCCCCGAATTCCTCCCGAACCTGCAACCTGCTCCAAATCATCCAATCAGTCAGTCTCCACGTCCTGCCTCTTCAAGCCACTCACCATAATTCTCAGCACAATGATACCTGGCTTGATCTAATTCTTACCTCAGCCCCAAACCTTGTATCTTCCCACGGCCAACTTCCTGCTCCCGGTTTTTCCCTCCACGACCTGATCTTCCTTTCCTACACCCTGAAACCTCCCAAAGCATCTCCCAAAGTTCGTCAGGTTCGCAGTTTTCAACGCATAAACATCGAAAAGTTACACGCAGATGCTGCTACGTTAGATTGGAGGAGTGTGGCCGCTGCTACTGACGTGGACAGGAAAGTCAGTATTTTTAATGACACCATAATTAATTAATATAGCGTCCACGCCCCTCTTAGAACAGTAAAATTGGAGCGTGCCCCGGCACCGTGGATGACGGAAGAGGTCCGAGCGGCTATGAGACGAAGAGATCAGGCCTTTCTTCGTTTCAGGAAGGACTGATGTGATAGCAAGTGAACCCTTTATAAAAATGCAAGGAACCGGTGTAACCAGGTGATACGGAACGCTAAACGCCGACATATTCTTCAAAATATAGAGTCTTCCTCTTCTTCAAGTATATGGAAATTTCTTGGATCATTGGGTATTGGCAAACAACAAAATTCCGAGTTCAAAAATACTATTAGTTTGAATTTTTTTTTTTTTTTTTTTTTATATTTGGCTCGCCAAAATGACTCTACTCTGCCTGATGGAAAACATAAGCAGAATCCAAGAGTGGTGGATTGAATGATATAAACAACCATTTCTCGTCTCAAACTACCCTGGACCTTCAAACTAAGTGTCAAACACTAAACTATTTAACTGGCCTAACCAGTCCCACTATTGACTCATTCGATTTTTCTCCAGTGCCCTCCGAGGAAAAGACTATCCTATCTATACGCTCTAATACAGTGGGCAATGATGGCATTAGCCGACGTATGATTGTGACCATCCTGGACCATATCCTCACAGTGATCACCTACATTATCAACTTCTCCCTCGACTCCGGAACTTTCCCCTCTCAATGGCGTAAGGCTCACGTCATTCCTCTCCCAAAAAAAAATAATCCCTCACTTCCTGAACACTTTCGTCCTATTTCTATTCTTCCCTTCCTATCCAAAGTGCTTGAGGCCTGCGCATACAAGCAGCTCTCAAGATTCATTTACAAACATAATCTTCTAAGTCCTCTACAATCCGCTTTCAGGCCCGGCCACAGCACAGCTACCGCGCTATTTAAGGTGACTGGTGATATTAGGAAAGGCATGGAGGACACTTGGGTTACAGTACTGGTCCTTGTGGACTTCTCCAATGCTTTCGGCACCGTCACTCACGAAATCCTGCTAGCTATCCTTGAACATATAATGATTTCCTCAGAGGCACTGGAATGGTTCTCATCTTATCTTCAGGGGCGACAGCAGTGTGTTCGTGTTGAAGACAGGTCTTCGAGTTGGTGTGACCTCCACGCTGGCGTCCCTCAAGGCGGTATATTATCTCCTCTTCTTTTCGCAATATTTATTAATCTCATCACACAACATCTTCAGTGTACGTATCACCTGTATGCTGATAATCTGCAGCTATACTCACAGGCAAGAGTGGAGGATATAGCACAGGCCATTGACAAAGTCAATAAAGACCTAGAATCTATACATACCTGGTCGTTGAAATTTGGACTGTCAGTAAACCCCACCAAATGCCAGGCGATAATTGTAGGAAGCAAACGCATGATTGGCAGATTGAACACTGAATCAATATCGCCGATCGTGTTCAACGACTTAGTGGTTCCTTTTAGCCCCGTAGTGAAGGATCTGGGTCTACACATTGACTCAACTCTCGATTGGCGTGCACAGGTTACTCACGTGAGTCCGAAGGTAACTGGAAACCTACGAACACTATACCGGCTCAAGAACTTCCTACCTCCTAAAACTAAAACTATGCTTATGCAGTCCTTAATCATTCCGATAATCGACTATGGTGATGTATGTTATTTCGACCTGAATGCAGACCTCCTCAATAAGCTAGACCGCCTTCTAAATAACTGCATTCGGTTCATTTTCAATCTTCGCAAGTATGACCATGTCTCTGCCTTACGTTCCCAACTGAATTGGTTACCCATTCGCCTGCGCCGTAATCAGCGAGCTCTGACCTCTCTATTTTCATTTCTTACCTCCCCATCCTCACCTACTTACCTTGCTCCCTACCTTCGCTTCCTGTCTTCCAATCACGACAGAATTCTTCGCTCAGAAAACAATCTGCTTCTCTCATGTCCCTCCCACAACTCAGACTTCGTGAACTCTACGTTCTTCGTCCAAGCAGTACTACTCTGGAATGCGCTCCCACTTGAAATCAGGAAGTCTGTTCAGTCCTCTCACCAATGGAGCGATCACTTTGTGATACCTGTAATACCTATGGGACCCATGAGTATAAGCATTAACTCGCTACTAGTCCAATGGCAAGAGAAATGAACCACGGCTGTGTCACCGTGTTCTTAATCTAAACTAAAATCATCAAGCACTTACTGGAGTTGTGTGGCTTCAGTGTTCTCGGCGTTCCAAGAGATCTCTTGGGTAGTTTCTTCTCTGCGTCGTCACACAAACTTGCTCCAAGTGCTGTATATCTTTCAAGGTATTCGAATTACAATAAACTCGTATCAGCTATCACGGATATTCGAATTACAACTCACTCGCTTCAGCTATCGCGGAACGCGCCTACAAAACTCGCGAGTCCAACCAGACCTAACAAAAACGGTAAATCACTAAAGGGACCGGGTCGATGGCCAATTAGCTTAATATCAATTAATTACGGTTCTCAAACAACAATCGTCGACCGTTCACAACACACGTCTTTCTAGTACTCGTTAACCTCAAAACGTCAAACCCGAAAAAAATGGCAATCGAAAAATGTTGCCATTACAATGACGTTCGAAATCCAACAAAGTCCACTAACCGTTTTGCATTTAAAAAGAAGGTACATGAGCTCTTTCTAAATGATATGTCAGAATTATCAAAAGGATAACACGCCAACCAAATCTGTCAAGTCCATAGTGTATAAATAGAATGTAAATTGATATGTATGTTTTATATATATATATTTATGTATGTATGTTGCTGTATATTTATATATTTATCTTACATCCGAAATTGTATAACCTATGTGCGCCTACCTCACAAGATTTCTACACCACCCTAAGGTTGACTGGTAGAGAATGCCCTGGGCATTAAGTCCGCCGATGTACAAAAGTGCATAAAGTTATAAATAAATAAATAACCTAGAGCCATGTTTTAGCACAAATGAGCCCTCACAGAGAACCAATGTTAACAATTGTTTCATTGTTTTTCACCGAGTGAGCGAGATTACTGGAGCCGAAAACCTTTGAGGAAGTTGGACACGTTGCGGCACCGCATCATCATAATCAAGAGCAGACTTGTGATTCTTAATTGCTGGTGATCATGGAAAGCAGTAGTCACTGCATCAGGTGGCAAATCGCCATCTACTGCTCATTATTATCTATATCTGACGTGACCATAGGTCCTGCTTTGAGCGGGACAGTCCCGCTTTCTGTCTATCCGTCCCGCTGTCCCCAGCGATGACACAATTAGCCCGCCCTCGCAAAATGTATACCCAACAATAATAAAAAAAAAATAAGCAACAGAATAAAAGTTGCACGTAACTGGTGATTTTAAAATACCTACTAGCTATTTACCGCGGCTTCGACCGCCTGTATGCCGGATATCGTGGTAATCATTATTCGGGCCTTAACCCTTTTGACACTCACTAATAATGATGCGTTCTAATAAGGTATTACACTCATTTTTAGGGTTCCGTGCCAAAGGCAAAAAACGGAACCCTTATAGATTCGTCATGTCTGTCTGTCTGTCCGTCCGTATGTCACAGCCACTTTATTCCGAAACTATAAGAACTATAATGTTGAAACTTGGTAAGGAGATGTATTCTGTGAACCGCATTAAGATTTTCACACAAAAATAAAATAAAAACAATAAATTTTGGGGGTACTTAAAACCCCATACTTAGAACTGAAACTCAAAAAATTTTTTTTCATCAAACCCATACGTGTGTGGTATCTATGGATAGGTCTTCGAAAATGATATTGAGGTTTATAATATTTTTTTTTTTCGCGAGAGACTTCCAAAGTGGTAAAATGTGTCCCCCCCCCCCCTGTAACTTCTAAAATAATAGCATGATAAATCTAAAAAAAATATATGACGTACATTACCATGCAAACTTCCACCGAAAATTGGTTTGAACGAAATCTAGTAAGTAGTTTTTTTTTAATAGTCATAAATCGTAAACTGCAATTTACCTTTCATTCAATCAACACAAATAAAAAATATATATATTATGTTACTTGTTGCTGCGGAACCCTTCATGGGCGAGTCCGACTCGCACTTGGCCGCTTTTTGAAAAGTGTCTTAATTAGATTCTACTAGCAACCCGCCCCGGCTTCGCACGGGTTCATTACGAAAAATATAATATAGTAACCTATGTTACTCTGAGAAGATAATCTATATCTATACTATCTATACTAATATATAAATGCGAAAGTTTGTGTGTATGTTTGTTACTTCTTCACGCAAAAATTACTGAACGGATTTGGATGAAACTTTACAGTAACATAGCTTATACATCAGAATAACACATAGGCTACTATTTGCAGTGGTAACCGACATACACGCGGGCGGAGCCGCGGGCAGCAACTAGTACCGTTATATTTTAGTCAATATACTCAAAACTTTAACAATTTATATATGAAAACCTTCCTCAAGAATCACTATCTATTGGTAAAAACCGCATAAAAATCTGTGCAGTAGCTTTTGAGTTCATCGCGAACAGACAGACGCGGCGGAGGACTTTGTTTTATAATATGTAGTGATAGTGCAATCAACCACTGAAAAAACACAAGTTTTTTATTAAATCGATAAGTGCCATAAAAATGCATTTAAACTTTACATTTTAAAATTTCGCGCGTAATTTGTCAAAAACACTGAACGCCATATTGCTCTGTGGTATTGACGTCAGTTCGCTTTAGTTCTTAATAGCAGCCGCAGTATGCGGGCTGCTATTAAGAACTTCTTGTAAAAAAAAAACAAACAACATTTGGCCTAACCCAGGAATCGAACCCGAGACCTCTTGATTGGCAGTCGCTAGTAATATCCTGACAACTAACGATTTTCATATTCAGAAACCTTGTCTTACCTATTTAATATTAAATAGTTATTAATAAATAAAGGGGGTGCACTCAACTGTAAACGCAACTTAAGCGTGCTACTCGTATATTATAACACTCGATTTTCCTCCTCCAATATTTACATGTATTGTGTACAATACAAAAGGATTTTTACAGCATTTTCCTCCATGATCGATATGTAGTGGAGACCTCTTTGACTTTCAAAGCGTTTAGGATGTTATGGGTTATGCATTTAATGACCATAGTTTCTACTCGTATATGGAAATTTTTGAATGGATATAGACAAGAACGTAAAGTTTTTGAATACTTTTATGTGAAGGTGTACAGAAAGCTAAAATGAACATATACTATAAATCTAAAAATATATAAAAATGACTACACACATCTGTAGGGCTCCAATATATAATAATATCGTCTTTTTGCTTCATTAGACTACAATTAAATCGATTGAAATTCTTCAACCAGGTTATCTTTAGTATGTAATTATTATTCTTCCTCTACTTCAAAAGTCCATCTCAAAGTGCCTTGACTGCACGTTTGGCCTAGTGGTTTAACGGTCACCACGCCGTTTCCTACTTCGCCAAGTGTCGTGGGTTCAAATCCTACGTAGGACAACACTTTGTGTGATCCACAAATTGTTGTTCTGAGTCTGGGTGTTCTTTGTGTCCGTTTCATGTATGTTTGTAAAGTCCCCCGCGACACAGGATTTATTCCTAGTGCGGGAGTTGTCTTAAGTTTTAGGAAGATCTAAGTCGTTCTAGATGAGAGTTTCGCTTTAAAACATCTCTTAAAAAGTGATAAATGGGTTTAGGTCGAAATTACGTATGGTTTTATAATTTAGTAGGCTACGGGGTGACCGCTTTTTGTCAGGCGAGCCTCCCGCTTGATGACCTTATTCGTCTAACAAAGCCGAACGCCTATTTTTATCACGTTATTTTAATCAAAGTGTTTCTAAGTAAACGTAAGATCATTTCAATTTGTTGTTTAAATCAAAACCGTAAGGCAGTCAACAGACTCTATCATTTTATTACGTAATTACCATAGACAATAGGTTTGCAAGATAAACAAACTCCCTTGTCAAGTTCACCAGTACCTAGTTGTTTGTTCACGTCAACCCTTTTTTTTTTTTTTTTTTTTTACGTGTGGAAATCCCCTCGGACCGTCACCCCACCGGGGCTTGCGGCGGGGCGGTGTGTCGGACTCGAACCGACTAAAACCACACGTTGTGCCACTCTGCGCCTGTGAAGGGAGGAGTCCGGGAACTGCAGTTATTAACACGTCCGGACCCCTCCCAGCGCTTGCCCGCACAGAAGCGGGCACCGTCAGCTGTTAAAATCTCAATTTAGGCGACGTACGGCACACGCGTAACGTCGCCTCCTCGCGGGCGGCCACTAGAGCGGATGGAAGGGAAAGCCCGTCCCGACCATCCGCGGCCACACTCAGGGCGGCATGAGGCGCTGATAGGCGCGCCTCCGCCGCCCGGTTCGCCAGCGGCGGATTGGGTCCGAGTGGATATCATCCTCCCGGGCCTTCTCCGCCACCTCCTTCTGCGATATTACATCTTCGCAGAAGGTTGCGACCGCGGTAAAACTGCTGTCGCTACCGGCCATGGAGCGTATGACGGCCGGTAGCGAGAGATCTCCTCCGATGACTGCAGTGAGGGCCCGGCGCTGCGACGCCCAAGCGGGGCAAATCGCCAGCGTATGCTGGGCCGAGTCCTCACTGCAGTCGCAGTGGTGGCAGGCGGGACTCAATTCCCTCCTAGGGACCGAGTGCAGGTACTTCCCGAAGCAACCATGCCCGGAAAGGACCTGCGTCAGTCGGAAGGAAAGGGTCCCGTGCTGCCGCCCTGCCCACTCGAGGATGACCGGCTGGAGAGCCTCCACGGTGGCAAAGCCAGCGCGTGGAGTCTCCAGCCGGAAAGACCATCTAGCCATCGTGGCTCGACGGGCGGCTTCACGCCAGTCGCGTACCTCTTCGGGCGGAGGGCGATAGCCATACTTCACCCGATATTCAGCCACCCGTGTTCACGTCAACCCTATGCTGACCATGGTCTCTATTTTATGGTACCTGGATCATCATCAGCCTATCACAGTCCACTGCTAGACATGGCCTCTCCAACTGCACAATTTTTTTTTTTTTTATGTTTGGTCCGCCAAAATGACTCTACTCTGCCTGATGGAAAGCATAAGCAGAATCCAAGAGTGGTGTTCACCATGCTCACTGCGAATGCAGACAATGCAGCATGGCGACCCACACCATGGCGGCCTAGTGATGCTACTGCATCTTTTAGTCTAGTCAACAAGTATGGAACTTGTTGACTAGACTAATTGGGCCTCCGGTCTCGCACTCACCAACGAAACACGACAGCATGCTGTCATTTTACGTTGATTTTCTGTGCGAGGATAGTACCGCCCCGGTCGAGCCGGCCCGTTCGTGCTGAAATCAGCGTGGCTCTACTACCTTTCCTAATTGGTACCTGGACGCCATGCCACAATCTATAACTTTACATAGTATAAAATGAAGTCGCTTCTGCTCTCTGTTCGCTTAGAATAGCTTAGATCTTTTAAACTATGAACGGATCGGCTTAAAAGATTTATGCGAGCGCTTAAAAGATAGAACGAATCTCGAACGGATTTCATCAATAGATCGTGATTCAAGAGGAATTTTTATACGTGTAATAGGTACATCCAAAATATCCGAGTATTTCAAAGATTACGAAGCCGGGCCGGGCGCTAGTTACCTATAAAACTAAGATTTACTGTGCTATCTCAATTGCCAGCCTTCTCCCTAGTCTTCTAACCTTTGCCAATTACCTAAATTGAGTAGAAATTGTGACTGTACTTAAATAGACCCACAATCAACTAAGCAAACGAAATTATCACTTCATTATTAATCGGTCATGTTTTACAAAGACAAACACTATTTTGACAAATGAGGTAAGAGCGAATATTTACTAATGATTAAATTTATGAAAAAAAGCCTATATCTTGTCCTTACTACCGATTTTAATTTGAGATTTTGAGAAATCTAAAAAAGGTACATTCACAATTAGTGATTCTGTATCATAATAGCTTGTCACATGCTGCAATGCTTCACGAAATTGAATTAGGATAATACCTATATTATATATGTCATGTATACATATCTGTCTATGTGTATTATATAATAGAATAAATAATTATAAACATTAACCATAGTTTTGTCTCTAACGTTTTATATAGGAAAACCTTTATTGATTGAATATGTATCATTTATGACGCCGTTTTGTACCTACTAGACTTTACACTCATACTAATATTATAAATAAAAAAAGTAACTCTGTCTGTCTGTCACGCTTTTCAATTAAACCACTCTACCGATTTTAATGGAATTTGGCATGGAAATACTTTAATTCTTGAGGAAGGGCATAGGCTACTCTTTACCGCGATAACCGACATACACGCAAGTGGAGCCGCAGGCTAAAGCTAGTAATTTGATAATATAAAACTAAGATCCTTCTTAAATCCTAGTCAGTACAAAGGATACATAAATAAATCAGTTTGTTATTGAATAAAACTACAGATGAGTTTCTAGGTGCCCGGATACACACATACAAAGCGAGCGACGTCTGTATCAAACGGCAGCAAATACTAGGGCTACTACTCAAACAACAATAAACTAGGGTTACTTCAAAAAATCAGATGAAGTTTAGGTAAAATAAGTATATAAAACATATAAGTAAAAATAAAAAACTTGACGAAATGTTAAAAACCATTTTATTCGTTCAACTGTAAAATATTTAGTTATTGCAGTTATATACCTATTCCTTGTGTTCACTTCACTTTCTTGTAATAATATTGTAAATAATCTGGTATTCCATAACTGAAAAATATGGCTCCAACTAGTGACAGTGCTTGACTACACCTAAAAGAGAAAGATATTTCAGTTCAATAAACCGATAGAAATGCTTTTTAAGCTATTGCATAGCTTTTATCGCGGGCTTTGAGGCCTTTGAGCGCGGCGACCGAATCAAGAAATTCCGTAACGTAACGAAAATAAAACCTAACACCCGAAGCTCGCACGGATCGAGACGAGCTGCTCCGAACGACGAATGAATGAATAAAAATGCTATGTAATACTTTTACCGCGGCAGTCCCCGAGTGCCACACGTCTTTGTTTTCTAAAATTCGATCTAAAAATCATACTTCCAAACATAGCCGGCTAACATAAAAAAAAATGAATTCTCTCTTTAGGGCAGTTTGTTTTCCCAGTAAGGTCTGCAGCAACCCCCTATATTAGTTCCCTCAAACATCCCCGCCCACCTTGCAAAACTTTGAAACTGATAATTCGGGCAATCCGAACCGGATGACAGCCCTAACAAGTTCCAATGGCTCCCAACAGGCCTAACTGGCTGCTTAATATCTTTTCGGCACCGTACGTACGTGTTTCCGGCAAGCGAAACGTACTACAATAACATTCGGTCCTTATGTGTTACTCATACTGTTACCACTAACAGACGTACTGACATCGCCGCTTTAAAATAAACATGAGAATAGAATTCTATGTAATTCTCATTACGATTACGAGACGAACATGAATGAAGTCTTATTCGGTATTCGGTTGTGCTATTAATATTCCACCAGAGCAAGCTTCACTATTTGCAAACCAACTTTCAGCTTCCATATATAGGCTATTAGCAGGTACATAGACTGCACGGTTGGCCTAGTGGTTTAGGCGGTCGCCACGCCGCTTGCCAATTCGCCAAGTGTTGTGTGTTCAAATCCTACACGGGACAACACTGTGTGATCCACAAATTGTTGTTCTGAGTGTAAAGTCCCCCGCGACACAGAATGTGTATTCCTAATGCGGGAGTTGTCTTTTTTTTAAAGAAAAAATAAGAAGAAAAACAAAAAAAAACAAAAAAAAAATAAATTTAATATCCTAACTGTGCTGGTCGAAACTTTACAAAGGGGCCTTTGTTGATCCATGTCAAAAAATCGCCTAAGTACGTGATAATCGATCCAGGCGACATTGATTTACCTACAAAACATCGATTTAATGAAGGGCAACTCATTATTTCATGTTTTTTTTTGAGACGTAAACCTTTTTTCAAATTTGAATCAATTGGTACCTCACATGCATAAAGGACATGTTAGTATAATTTTAGCCGAAAATTTCGGTTTTTTATGGTTTATGAGGACTAACGGCCAGACCTATTGAAAAGTAACTGTTACTGCCCAACGGACACCTCTAACAAGAGCGGTGCCATCCTTTGAGTCGTCCCATAGAATCGGGGAGATGAGAGGCTTGGACTTTCGCTAGGTAACGCACTCATTGTAGTTTATTTTCTGTGAGGTCGTGTTATCACTCCGGTTGAGCCGGCCCATTTTGGACCGGGCTGGCTCTCCCACGTACAGAACATAGACAAATGCACATAAACCCAATAATGTATGATGTCCGATATTAAGTAGGTACCTACCCTTCTGACCAGCGTGGTATAGTAGGCCTAAGCCACCTTTCTATGAAGAGGCCTATGTTTAGCACGAAGCAGTAGAAGACCAACCTACAATGAATGTTGTTCTCCTAACCGATAACGGCGGCCTGTTTCAACGGAGACCAGCCAACTACGCAGGAGATATTATAGTGCACAAGTGTGAGCGCAAACACAGGTGCACTCTCTGTTCCCTCTCCTCAAAACCGGACGGTTAACCGACACGACCGGGGAGAGATCAGGCGCAGGACCGACAGCTTTACGTGCTCTCCGAGGCATGGGGTTCAGACCCCAACTTCCAAACTCCGAGCTGTTATTAAGTATTTCTATAATCAGAAACTCAATAACACTTTTGGCCCGACCCGGGATTCGAACCCGAGACCTCTTGATCGGCAGTCGCATACGTCAACCGCAAGACCAACGAGGCAGTTAACCTACAATTACAGCAATCGTGTGGTGAGTGGGAGACCGGGCCCAATGATGCAGAAGCATATCAATGGGCCGCCATAGTGTAGTCACCATGCTGTATTGTTGCATTGTCTGCATTCGCAATGAGTATGGTGACCACCACTCTTTGATTCTGCTCATGCTTTTCATTAAGCAGAGTAGAGTCACTTTCACACAAAAGTATTGTTTGATTTTAACTTTAAATAAAGTAACAATCAGAGATTGATTATAATTATCTTACAATGTTTAGATTACGCTAACCAGTTTGTCTACCAAACAATAGTTTGTTTCAAGATTATCTAAATCTGTTCCACGATTTATGAACAAGTACTTCTAATATACACACTGGTTGTGTGATGACTGATGATAGATAAGAGTACGGGAGGAATAATCTATACTAATATTATAAAGCTGCAGAGTTTGTTTGTTTGAAATCGCTAATCTCAGGAACTACTGGTCCGATTTGAAAAATTATTTCAGTGTTGGATAGTCCATTTATCGAGGAAGGCTATAGGCTATATTTTATTTTCAAAAATAATTAGAGATCCGTAAGAAAATTGCTATTTCGTAACCCAAGGTGTGAAATCGAAAACCTATTTTTGCGTGCGCTGCAAAAAGTATCGACAATAGAACAAAATAATGTATTACGGGTCTGTAGGTCCCATTAAAATCTACAAAAAAGTCCGCGAGAGCATATATCTAACTATCATGGTTTAGTCACAATAACCGCTTTTGTGTTCAAAAAAACTATTAAATCGTCTGAAGAAAGAAACTACGTTAAATGGGTATCGTAATATTATTCCTTATCCAAATAAAGCATTATGTTATCAAGTGTATTTATGTAGAAGTAAAATACTTTTTTTTTCATCCCATTCGGACATTTCGTTTAGAAGTAATCACGAGTATAAGAAGCTAAGAGTTGGTACCTAATAATGAGTTATTTGTCAAAGAGTTTTTATCAACATAATACCTAATATTAATCTTTATTCAAATAAATGTGTTGTTGATTATGAGTATTAGATCTTAGAAGAGTATAATAATGTTACGTGTTAGGGTTCGATTTATTTGAGAAAGAAGCCTTTTGACGTGTTGAAAGAGACTTTATTAAAACAACTATTAAAATCACAATACTACTATGAATTCAATCCTTAAAGGTCGCCGAGGTCGCTAGGTTGATCGCTGATATCACTTCGATGTTTATCTCACTATAGCTCAAACTGTACTGAACTGCCTGCGGCCCGCGAGACGCTCTATTTATACTCATATTATTATTACTCTTTCATTTCTAGAAACGCCTTTAAAACACGAGAATCTACTAGTAAAAACGCTAATAAAAATAATCTAAGTTAATAATAATTAGGCAACAACCAATCGATATCCGACACTATGCATATAGAAATAAGGTCCATTATTCCTTGCCTCAGGAGATCGATAAGAAGTGTGTGTGTATTTGTGTGCGCAGATAAGGCTTGAAGATTATTATTATTCGTAACACTACCCCCTTCTTAGAGATGTTCGTCCCGAACATCGCTATTGCTGCCACGATATTTTGCCAGGCGGTCGATATGCACTACTTTGAACGCTCCTCTTGAATGCCGCTGAATCCTGTACGTGACGTCGTTCATCCGTGTAATCACCTTATACGGCCCCTCCCACTTGGCTTGTAATTTAGGGGACTTTCCTTTCCTACGGATTGGGTTATGTAGCCCAACCAGTGCACCTTCTTCTAAAGCGTTTGAATTTGAACGCCGATCGTATCTGGTCTTCATGTTCTTACCCGCTACGTCAACTTCAATTCGTTCCCATGGTGCGCCGACGTTGGACTGTTTCTGTGTATCTTTTACGGCAGTACAAGTAGTACATTTACGGCACCAGTCCTGTACATCTTGCCGACAATGGAGCCAGTAGAATCTCTCGCGTACTTTCAACAGTGTCCTCTTGACTCCAAGATGGCCTCCTAAAGCTCCCTTGTGAACTTTACGTAGAACGTCCGGCACTTTAGCTCTTGGCACAACTATCTGCAGGTGGAACTCTCTGCCGTTGGTTTTCTCCCATTTGCGGTACAGTACCCCGTTCTGCAGAACTAAACTATCCCATTGCGCCCAGTAAGCTTTAGTGGTAGCGCTCGCAGATGATATACTACTCCAACCAGGTCTAGCACTACCCTGTGCTTTCCATGTGATGAGTTGCTTTAGGTCATCATCATCCCGCTGTGCTATCTTCATTGATTCATCTTCACAGGGTCCCGAAGGAGTAATTTTGATGCGCTTCTATTGATTTTGAGTTTGGTGTCGGAGTACACTTTCTCCACGAGACATATTCTTTGCATTGTCTGATGACATCACCTTTTGTCTTGCTGTCATGTTTTTCCAGAAACTTCTTTTCGCAACGTTTACTCATCAGCTCCTCCAGACGGTCCTCTATATTTTGTAACCTGGACATCTGCGTACTCTTTAGCGGGCAACTTAGCTGCAGATGACCTCACTCACCACATCTGTAGCATATGATCCCAGATATCTTCTTCAAAGAAGACTTGACCTCTTTTATTTCTTCTGTGACTTCGCGTAACTTGTGGATCCGTGGGACATCCTGTCGAACCCTTCGACCGCCAGGGCGTGTGCCAGTGCTTCCCTTAGTGAGGTGTGGTGACCAAGCCTCACTGCAGCTCTAACCTCCAAATCCTTGATGCCGTCCACGAATGCCTGCACGGTATTTACCCTTAACATGTCCGGCTCGGCCGACAGGTACGCTTTTCGTACAAGTTTTTCTATTTCCAACGCCCACTGCTGTAATCCCTCTCCCGGACGTTGGATTCTATCGCGTAGCTGGGCGCGGAAAACGTGCTCCAGATGGCGTTACCCATACCTCGATTCGAGCGCTTCCAACAATTCCTTGTATCCACTGCCCGAACTAGGCAGTGCCTCTAGGACTGTTAGTGCTTGCCCTCTAAGTGCGACAGTAAGGGCAGTCAGGCACTGTTCATCTGTCCACCCGTTGGCAGCTGCGAAGGTCTGGAACTGCTGACGGTACGCGGTCCACGAAGTGCTGCTGTCGTGCGATGAGATCTTTAGACTGGGTGCATGTACTATACCCGAACCAGCTACTGCTACACCTGACATTTCTAGATGCACCACTCTCTTCTGCAACTCCACTAGTGCAGTCTTCATGCTGTTCATCTCAGTACTTAGGCAGGTGACTCGTTCCTCAACCACGTCGACGTCCTTCCGTAGTTTATCTACGGCACCACTTACTTCGCTGACGGCGGCTAAAAGTAGATGTTGGTCATCTTTCATTTGTTTTTGTAGGGCCGAAAACTTGCTGTCTTGCCCGTTTTGTAAGGCTGCAAACTTGCCGTCCAGCTACTGCTGGCCATTTTGTATAGCCGTAAACTTGTTGTCAAGCTGCTGTTGGCCATTTTGTAGCTGCTCTTTCATGACAACCATCATCTTTAACAGATCCGCTAGGTCAGGCGTGGGCATGGCCGTGGGGGTGTGGACAACTGAGAATTGTTCCGAAGGGAGCGTGGCCTGGTGGGCGGAACCAGTAGGCGAGGCGCTTTCCTCCATGCTTGTTGCTCCTGCAGCACGCTGAGTCCTGGTCTTCACTCCTTCGCTGGTACCGTCGTCTCTCGGGGTCAATGGCATTTCTCAAATTTCACTTCTGACACCAGTTGTTACGTGTTAGGGTTCGATTTATTTGAGAAAGAAGCCTTTTGACGTGTTAAAGAGACTTTATTAAAACAACTATTAAAATCACAATACTACTCTGAAATACAATCCTTAAAGGTCGCCGAGGTCGCTAGGTTGATCGCTGATATCACTTCGATGTTAATCTCACTATAGCTGAAACTGTACTGAACTGCCTGCGGGTGCGGCCCGCGAGACGCTCTATTTATACTCATATTATTATTACTCTTTCATTTCTAGAAACGCCTATAAAACACGAGAATCTACTAGTAAAAAAACTTTTTATAAAAAAAAAACCAACTTCCAAAAAACCATCCGACGAAAACTCCCTGCCAAAAACACTAACAAGCGTAAAATAAATGCCGGATAGCTAGCATAAAACAACCCAAGCGAGCAGACACGCGCGGGCTGTCGCGACGTCGTTGATGGTCGTCTCGAAATAAAGCGAGTGTGGTAACTACTATTACATTTGGCTTGGCGCCGACTTCAAACAGATTTTAGGTACCTAGCATACACAATAATACTACTATTTAAATGAATAAAGAATTAGGTATAGACAAGAATTGGCACATAGCAATTTATAAAGAACCAGTTTATTTTACGCTTTTTAGTGTTTTTTGGCAGGGAGTTTTCGTCAGATGGTTTTTTGGAAGTCGGTATTTTTTTTTATAAAAAGTTTTAATTTTTCCATTTTTAGTGCAAACAATCATAGGTTATCATTAAGTTGAACTATTTCATATAATTTCTGCTGATGCGAATAACTTTAGGGGTTTGAACACGTATTAAAACTGAGTATGATCAGTTTCCAAAATTATGCTGAGATGCGAGATTTCTGTTACCGAGAACGTGGTCTACGGGGCAATAGGAATCGTGTCCAAGCTTAAATGTCGTGATGAAATAGAAGCAGGCGAGTTACTTAAAGCAAAATAGCAAAATACATTAAGGGGTTAGTCATCATAGCGCCTGTGACATCAGCTCACCTAAATAACTTAAGAGTATACAACTAAAGGTCTATAGATACGTATGAAATTGAAAGAATTATCCTCCAACTCCTAACCGTTGAAAAGTTGTACCTTCCATCATCAGCTTACCTAAATAACTTGAAAGAATACGTCTAATTGTAACATACATACATATGACATTTAAAGATTTATCCTCCAACTCCTAACCGTTAAGGAGTTTTACCTTTCATCATCAGCTCATCATCATTAAATGATGACTACCAGACGCAAATACCGGCGTAGCTTCAGAAAATATACGAAAAACATAGTACGTGCCCGAAAAAAATGAGGGTTACCCTCGATTTCTCTGGGATGCCATCATCAGATCCTAGTTTCCTTATCCTGGTACCACCGTCGGGACATCTACTTTCCATTAAAAAAAGAATCATCAAAATCGGTTCATAAACGACGAAGTTATGCCCGAACAGACATAAAAAAAATATATATATACGGTCGAATTGAGAAACCTCCTCCTTTTTTTTGAAGTCGGTTAAAAACGCTAATAAAAATAATCTAATTTAATAATAATTAGGCAACAACCAATCGATATCCGACACTATGCATATAGAAATAAGGTCCATTATTCCTTGCCTCAGGAGTTCGATAAGAAGTGTGTGTGTATTTGTGTGCGCAGATAAGGCTTGAAGATTATTATTATTCGTAACAATAAATACATCTAAACTATTCTATAAAGCTAAAGAGTTTTTGTTTGTTTGAACGCGCTAATCTCAGGAACTACGGGTCCAATTTGAAAAAGTTCTTTCAGTGTTAGATAGCCCGTTTATCGAGGAAGGCTACAGGCTATATATCATCACGCTTTGACCAATAGGAGCGGAGTGCCAATGAAGAATGTTTCAAAAACGGGGGGAAATTATTACGCTACGGGCAATAGGAGACGCAAACGACGTTGCGTGGGTCAGCTATTAATATTATAAAGCAGAAGAGTTTGTTTGTTTGTTTGAACGCGCTAATCTCAGGAACCGCTGGTCCGATTTGAAAAATTATTTCAAATCAAATCAAAATCATTTATTCATCTAAGACAAGTGACACTCACGAACGTCAAATTGAAGCTATAGTTAAAAATCATAGATCGACACAAACAGACGCCACAGCATGTGCTGTATTGTCGAGGTAAATTAGGTGAAAACACCAAAAATCTACTGCCTGCCTGTGTCGATCCATAACTTCCAGTTTCCAAAATGCGTAGAGCTCATGAGAAGAATACTGGCAAAGAAACTCATGGCTACTCTTTTTCAAAATCTGATTTTCAGGTACAATAGTGTTAGTATTACATGTAAGATAAACAGTATGCAAGCTGTTGCCACCTGAAATTCCTTTTATCAAAAAGCTTTCAGTGTTGGATAGTACATTTATTTATTTACGATATGGCTTTATAAACCAGTTTTAACCAACTTCAAATAAGGAGGAGGGTCTCCATTCGACCGTATATTTTTGTGTGTTCGCGGATAACTTCGTCGTTTATGAACTGATTTGGATGATTCTTTTTGTAATGGAAAGGAGATATTCCAACGGTGGTACCATGATAAGGACATTACGATCTGATGATGGCATCCAAGAGAAATCGCGTCGGACATTGAAGTTGGTTTTTGTTAAAATTTTACTTGTTACGTAGTCGGGTTATTGTTTTTACAAAACACTAACCCTACATACCATTATAAGGACCAAAAGAACAGAGGAGTCACAAGCGCATTGCTAAACGTCTCAGTAATACCTAGGTATTTTTTGCATACACATCCTACTGATTGGGCAACACAGAACTTTGTATTTAATACTAAAGCAGTATTATAATACGCATGGTTTTGCGGTTTATGTATTTCAACGCCTCGTAGTTTAATTTAATAATAACACAAGTATGTAAATAAAAAGCATAATGAACCTTACGTAACTGTAACAGAATGTACTTTGGTAATTATAAGGAATTCCAATCCATTACTATAGTCATGAAACTCATTTATTTATTGCTCTTATAGTTTTAATAGGAGCCGGAGATCCGAAGGGATTTTCCACCTCGTCAACAAAAAGAAATGGAAATTCCCAATCCCAAATCTATCCAAAAACATAAAATGTTAAGGTTCAGTACTTTAATCTTTGGGAGTAAGTTAGCCCATTGGAGCTTCAAGGAAGTGATTTATTTGGAACGCACACTAACAAATTGGAATCCACCAATGTACTCGTATATGGTAACCGAATGTAACCGATGCTTAGTCACTGACTTTCATAATCATCCACTTTCCTTTACAATCCATTGCTGGACATAGGCCTCTCCTTGGAAAAGAGGTTTGGTTTGGCTTAAAATACCACGTTGGCCAGACGGACCTACTTTCTTTTCTTTTTTTTTTAAACCGGAACTTCCACACTAGGAATAAATCCTGTGTCGCGGGGGACTTTACAAACATACATGAAACGGACAAAGAACACCCAGACTCAGAACAACAATTTGTGGATCACACAAAGTGTTGTCCTACTTGGGATTTGAACCCACGACAGTTGGCGAAGTAGGAAACGGCGTGGTGACCGTTAAACCACTAGGCCAAACGTGCAGTTGTACCTACAAACCTTAACTAACATATTTAATATCATAACCTTCAATCAAGAATATATATGGTTGTATTTGGCAATAACACATTGCTATGCTAGTAAAACACTTCCATTTTTCTGCAATTACTCGACCCTCGTAAAGAAGAACGACGAAAGTATCCTCCTTTTGCAATAAAATAGAGGAAGTGCCCTAGTTGTTCATTATTCAATTTATGTAATCGTCGTAATCGCTCCATTCCACTTTCTAAGCTGTATTCTAACTGCAAAATACAGCGTTGCAATAGTATTAAATAATTAAGAATTTAATGTTCCATCTTTGAGAATAATGTTATTTTAAAACCGTCATAAAGTTATTTCTAACTTTTTTATGTTACTGAGCTCTATAAACTGATGTTTATGGTCAAATAACCCAAAAAAAATGGCGGGTATCTTTGTAGCGATATGACTTAAGCCACATAAATAACTTGAACCGCATATTGACAGAACTAGATATAATTTCTTTGTTTCTGTTGTCCGTGTGTTAACATCTATTTAAGGACTAGTGTTGATAGTTTTATCTCTTGTATTTTGGACTCATTTGTATACTGTAAGTACAAGAGGGATATTTTGATACGTCGATGACTAGTCATGCAACATTTGCTCAATCTAGTGGCAGGAAGAACATGTATCGTTATGGTTCCCAGCTAATAAAATTCAAAATTCAACGAATACGTTTGTGACGGGACAGGTGTGATGTCACAAACATGTCATGACACAAACATTTTTTGCGCGATTCAGGATTTGTAGTTTCTTCGTATTTTACGTTACTCCGTAGTACACTAACTTCAGTAGATGGCGCTGTAGTGTGCTTCTGTTTAGTTCTGTTAACGTTGTATGTGAAAGTCGCCTCACGTCAAATGGGAAGGGTTTCAGGTAATTTTAAATTGGACTTTGATGTGGTCTCTGTTGACGGAATGAAAATTATCTTGCTATCCTCATACGTATTGATTGAACTGACTGACTGGCATACTGTCTTGAATTGAGAATGTAGTACATTAAAAAAAGTATCAAAAAACTATAAACTGAACTGTTCGCAATATGCAAAGATGACTAAGAAGCAAAAATGTCTTAAGGCAGTCTGTAGTGGAAGCTCATAAGATATGTATGGACAGAAGCAAATTTAGGGCTGTTTTCCCTGCCTACAGTCCCAACTCCGCTGGGAGAAGGCACAAGTTATCTAACATTTATGTATGTGTATAATAATAAATGTATAATTAAATATGTGTACTATGTAGTTTGCCTACGTTGTTCGATAAATATAATATGGAACGGGGATAAACATGATTATGCTTGAATGACCAAGGGTATAGCAGGTCGAAATGTCAACCTATTTAAAGGTTAAAGTAAATAAATAAATAAATATTTTATTTAATTATTAATTATATAACTAAAATTAATTCTTATCGCAATTTTTCCTTTATTTGTGCTATAAGACGTTGCTTCGTACCAAGTTTCAAGATTCTGAGTTCACGGGAAAGTACCCTTCAGGTTTCGACTCCCTTCTGAGTGTCGAAAATTTGCAGCATAAACGGCTGTATCTTTTTATTCCGTTGGCTCAGAAGTTTGATTTTTCCCAGCTCCTACGGACAGTAGATCTGAGCATTTGATATGAATTTCAGTTTGATACCTCCACGCGTTCCTGAGGAAAAGGGTCTTGACAGACAGACAGATGACAACAAAGTGATCCTATAAAGGTTCCGTTTTTTCATTTTGAGGCACGGAACCCTAAAAATATGAGTAAACTAGAATTTTTCCAGGCTTAGAAATTACATACTTCATTCATGAAAAGCTACTTGATATTTATAATATTTATGTATAGCTAGCTGACCCGACGAACTTCGTACCGCCATATTTACATAGCTGTATCAGCTTCCCACAGGCAGTGTACAGTCGCGGACAAAAAAAAAACTTTTCCTGTTATCTTTAATTTTTTTCTTTCTAGCAAAAAAAAATCAAAGAAATCGGACTATGTGTTATTGTATTACAACTAAGTACATATTTTGACTTTCATCCCCTCTCTCCAAGAAACCGTGCTGAATTTCGGGATAAAAAGTATCCCAAGTCCTACCTCGTAGTATGAACTCAAATCATGCCAAGTTTCATTTGAATCCATTCAGTAGTTTCAGCGTGATGCGCGGCCAAGATACAGACAGACAGACGTACATGAAAAAAAAACAGTTTTGGCTTCAGTATCGATTATAGAAAGTCCTCCAAAAAAATATCCCTCAAAATATCTTTAATGTACAGAATTAGACCTGTTACATTTTTATTATAAGTATAGATTAAACAACACAGGACTGGTTGTTGTGGCGAAACTTGGTGAGGCCTATGTCCAGCAGTTGACCACTTTTTGACTGAGATGGTAATATTAAACAAGAGTTGAGTTTATTTATTATTTTTCTACTATCTAGAATTTGACACATGTCAATAATATCCGTGTATTTCAGTTCATACACCATCCAGACATTTAAATAGTTTACGCGTTTTATGTACTCTTTAAATTACCCTTAAATCATTTGAACTTGAAAATCAAAATTGGAATCCTGAATGAAACTTTTTTTAGAGTGAGGCCTACCTCCCCTAACGTTTATCACATGTGACAATCATCCAATCAGAGCGATCACAACTCGTGAGAATGCTACGATAACGCATCCTCCGAGGGCAATGGAACCATCAATTTATTCGCTTATTTACATGATGTGATTTATAAAACATAAATTAATAACAACAATGCTGTGTCCGGAGCAAGGGTTATTTTTAGTTTGAATGTCATAGTTCAAAGTAATGAAGTCACAACGAGTTAAGAGGGCAAGCGATTGTAATAGCAAAATATATATAAATACACATAGAGACCTTCCAATGACAAGTGGTTACCAATGCTTATATTATTTACAATTATGCTTTAGTCGTAATATGTAGTAGAATGGATTGGATAGCATTTCTTGATTTATGTTCATAGTCGCTTCGTCAAGTAATTTTTCGAGATTGCCAAGCCATTGCATCGACTGACAGAAGATAAAAGATTTTATTGAGATGAGACCTGCAAATGCTCCTTCTGAGATGTTAAGAAATATAACAGACCACTGTTTTAATTCTCTGAAGTCCCATATAATATCTATAATGTCATAAATGCATTGTGTTTTATACTAGGCCGTACAGGATTCCTGGGCATTTTTGCCAGGTCGAAAACAAGTATTCACTTTGACAGATGATTAACAGTTTTCCTTAGGCGTAAGTCAAGTTTTATAGTAGGTATTTGCAATAACAAATTATGTCAACAACAACAGCTCCGTTGAGATATATTGAATTAACTGAAGTCAACTGATAACCCCATTTAAAAGATTTATGTCATTATTCAATTTATTTTAAAGTTATCTTGAAAGTAAGCTTGCAAAAAAGACGAAATTATCGTGTATTGCCCGTGGTCCACCTCCGTAGTAAAAAGGATCCTTTTTAACACGATTAATAATCGTGTTAAAAAGCATCGCTAATAGCTTCACCTGTATGTTTGTTGATAGTAACCAACTTTTTTAGTTTTTTAAAACTAAATATGTACATTTCACTTTTAGATTATGAATTTTGGTCAAAAAAAACATTTATGGTTATGAAAACCACATTGAAACGTTCGAAATAATAATATAATCGATATTTTAGGTCAGTCATGAGATTTACCAAAAGAACCTTGAAGAAACGTTTATGAATACCTTTTTACAAGCCAATCTTTTTTTATTTTACAAGTCTAAATGGTATATAAAGACTCTTTAAACCGACGCAATAATTTATTATACCATTCCAACACGCATCTATACACAAACCAAAACGTTCCTTCCAGCCATTGGTTCCTCGAAGCATCTAAACACGCCTGATAGTTATTGCAACATGTAATTCTCGAGATTGCCATTCCTAACCGCAGCGAACGATCCATTTTAGTCAGACAATGACAACAAACGTCAAGGATATATGAGTAATAACTGAGTTACTATCAAGTTTTGGATGCACACCTTTTATCTCTATCTAGATAGTGGCAATGAAAAGAGACAACACTGTATTAGTGGCATGACGGTGGTATATTGTTGAATATAGATCCTTATAAGGCGTTGGTGCGGTAACAACAATTGGGCGCGCTGCGGCATTTTGCAACGCGATATCTCGTACAGAACATAAATATTCTGAAACCAAACTTGAATATTCCTTTTCAATGTAGCTGTTGACTGCTTTTTTTTTATGTATGGCCCGCCATAATGACTCTACTCTGCCTGATGGAAAGCATAAGCAGAATCCAAGAGTGGTGGTCACCATACTCACTGCGAATGCAGACAATGCAGTATGGCGACCCACACCATGGCGGCCTAGTGATGCTGCTGCATCTTTTAGTCTAGTCAACAAGTATGGAACTTGTTGACTAGACCATTTGGGCCTCCGGTCTCGCACTCACCAACGAAACACGACAGCACGATCGCTGTCATTTTACGTTGATTTTCTGTGCGAGGGTAGTACCGCCCCGGTCGAGCCGGCCCATTCGTGCTGAAATCAGCGTGGCTCTACTACCTACAAATTCATCATTATGAAACAATATCATCATCAGCTTCAAACAGTCCACTGCTGGGCTGTTAGGTCTCTTCTTAAAAAGGAAGTTTTGACTTTAGTATGTCACGCTGGCTAGACGGGTTAGGAAAGGCCTATTTCAAGATTGCTTTCTCTTTATAGTTCTACTAGTTGTTGCCCGCGGCTCCGCCCGCGTATATGTCGGTTGTCGTGGCAACCTATATATAATATATATAAGCTATATGACTGTAAAGTTTCATCCAAATCCGTTTAGTAGTTTTTGCGTGAAAAAGTAACAAACATCCACCCATCCATACTTACAAACTTTCGCGTTTATAATATTAGTAGGATTGACCAGCAAAGCTTGCTCCCTTAGTCGGTTTTTAGGACACCCATGGTATAAATAGGAGTAGTAATAGGTACTCCGTATTTTTAATCCGTCAATACACGGAATGAAATAAATAATGACATCAATATTTTTTATAATGGTCTTCTATATTATCATCGTCGTATGTTTGTGTAGACCGCTTGGAAATGTTGATTCGATTTCTATTGCTGAACAGTGAAGTATTTATCTATACATACAATCAATAATCAACGTGACATAATATCTGTGCTCTCATATTCTGTGGCGGAAGCGTAAATATTATCATCATCATGAATGTTCAAAAACAAATATTTTCTTACATTTGACTACTTACTTGGCGCAGTGGTAGCGTCTGCGACTGCTGTGCTTGAGGTATCGGGTTCAGTTCCCGGGTCGGATCAAACGTTTGTATGATCTGCAAATATTTTTTTCTTAGTTTGGGTGTTTACTATGTATAATATGTATGTATGCCTAGTTCTCATAACACAAGCTCTGCTTAGCTTGGGACTAGATGGCGTTGTGTGTTAGATGTCCGAAATTATTTTTTTGCAATAGGAAATGTGCAAATCATCAATCATGATTTGGCTGATCATTTCACGAAAGGGTACATAATGTATTTTATATGATTTTGTATAAAATTTGGACACAAAGATAACTGTTAGCCTGGCTTTAATATAAAGGCATTGAAATTACTGCATGCATAAACACGATAACCGGAATCACTCTCAAATTCTACTAACCTAACCTATGAAATAAATTCTACATAAAATATTGACCTTAATATGACACTCAATAGTGTTAATTGAATTGCTTACCATCTCAAGCGCATAATAAAAAATATTTGAAGGAAGTTTTTCATTTGTATCTTGTGTTTCTTGACGAAAGTATTCTCCAGAATGTATGTCTGTACTTAGCCATTGGATTCTTCAGATATACTGACGGTGTACAGACAATATATGTGTTGATTTATCTAATTCTAAAGGCAGTATTTCACTTTTAGCATATAGAAAATATTACTATAGCGATCTGAATAAACCCCAAGATATAATAAACTCTTTGTAGAAGTTAATTGACCTCATTATTTCCAGTCGCTTTTCCATTTATTTCCCTCGAGGATGCTTTTACCTCTCCCTGTAGTCAATAATACGGCCTATTTCTATAATTATAGCTATATTCCTGTATGTGCTATCTGTATGTTACAGATAAATCTGCTATCTGTATAAAAAACATTTCAGTAATCTGTACTAGACAGCCTAATCGGAACACTCACATCCTTAAACAATCTTGAAATCTTGGTCAAGATTTCAGAGGTTATAAACTCATTAAGTATGTATGTATGTAACAAAGCAATTGGCAATACTCTGACAGATTTTCGCACCGAAAATTGAACAGCCTCACGTCATAATATCATCTCAACTATGTATTTACGAAATATTTTTTACTCTGTCTACACTGTGTTTGTTGGCAATTACAAAAAAAACTACTTGATCAATCAGATTTAATTGAATAACTTTGAATATAGAAAAGAACGTACCAAAATACCCAACACCACTTGTTTGAAAATAGAGAAAAAGAAACATAAGAAAATAAACAAAAGTTTACAAACTTTTCTCTTCTCTGTGCATTTTTTATAAGTAATACGCTTTGCAGCTTTAAGTTAAAGTATTTACTCGTACCAACGTTTTTACGACGCCCGGTCGCCAGCTGCTCTCATGAACCTCACGTACTAAGATATCTACTTATTTTGAAACTTGTACAAAATTGGCAGGTGCAACAAGACTATGAATAGTTACTTCTTTTGTTAAAGTAAGTTTGCAGTTATGTTAAGTACGAATAAAGTTTCAATAGGGTGTGCGATTTATATAAAACAATTGCACGGCCGATTATCCTTAGTCATTCGTACTAATTGAATAAGATAGTTGGTATTCATTATTCCAATACCTGTTACTGATTGCACCTGCGTTTCACTGTTATAATATCCTGCACATAGTATACATATAAAAAGTTAAGTTAAGGCAGGAAATAAGTAAAAGACCATCTAAACAAAAGGTTAACCTACTTTTCTTTATTTGGTTATGAAGCTAAAGCGAGATTTAAATATTATGAACAAATGAGTATAATTAAAACGCGATGAAAATGCCTTGCTTATAATTACTTCCACACGGTCCTTTCTTCCGTGTCGTATTATCTTGTCTCTTGAACTATAAAAGCATATAATCAAGATTATGTACGGATTAACTTTCTTAATTACTCTGAAAGCAGAATATAGCTTTTGTCAACAACGACACTGGTGTGGGTAGTCATGCTATCGCATAAATTATAATAAACGAACTCGCACTGAAAATTATGCCATGTAAAACTGTTCACATTTCATCGGGTATGCTATGGAAATGAGTTTAAAAGTTGAGTTTCGTTCGACCATAATTTATGCAATATTGTGGAAACATGAACAAGTTTTTGCCCTCAAAACAAACGTTTCGCACTACAAAAGTGTTTCTGTAGGCGAAGTTGTGTAGTGTACGTGTGAGCTTTGGCATGCACCGGCATTATTGCGTTAATTTCGTATTGTTAGATTTCAATATTAACGCTTGTGGGTTCAATGCCTTAATACGCCTCTACGTGGGTGACAAATTGTTTCATATATCGTGTAGGCTGATGCTAATACCTTTAAAGGATTACACAGTAATCACGTACCCCCGTTATACTCGTATGCTTAAATAAATGAAGTGGGTGAAGTAAAATGAGTTTCATTGCAGCAGTTGTAGGTGTGTTGATGCATGCGAAGATGACCTAATAAAATAAATTAATGCAAATTTGTTTCTGTAGGAACTGTCTATAGACATATAGATAGGTGGTCGTGATGTGGAACCAAAGTAAATGGTGCATGGAGTACGTTGCACTCGGAAACTGGAATTCATACTTTCTGTTTATTACGTGTGTAATATGACTTATTTAATAATATTTGAAATGATTTTAAACGCCGCCGGAATGAAATGTGTATAAAAAGTACAATTATAACGATAACGATCATTACAAAACACAATGAAAAAAATATAAAAAGAGTGAAACTAATGAACACAGCACTACGAAACTACTTGAATGTAACAAAACGAATCATCTATACATATATACCTACATGAATATAATTATCTTATATATAAAATTCTCGTGTCACAATGTTAGTTACCATACTCCTCTGAAACGGTTGGAACTGTTGGTTTATGAAATTTGGTGTACATATCGGGTAAGTCTGAGAATCGACCAACATCTATTTTTTGTAACCCAATTTTTTTATGGCAAAACAACGTTTGCCGGATCAGCTAGTATCTATATATATAAAAGAAAGTCGTGTTAGTTACACTATTTATAACTCAAGAACGGCTGAACCGATTTGACTGTAAATTGGTGTGGAGGTAGCTTAGAACCAGGAGATGGACATAGGATACTTTTAACATATGTTTTTTTTACTTTGCGCCGCGGCGTTTTCCGCGGTTGTTGTTGTACCGCGGGTAACACCGCGGGGCTCAGCTAGTGGTATATATAAGCTCGATCTATACGGATTTTCTAATTGCCGCAAAAGAGTTCACCATTCTCCTGACTATCAACTGATTGACGACCAGATGCCAAAGTTTAGTCATTTTTATCCCAACTACATAAATGTAATTTAAAATTTCATTAAAAACTTGAGGAATACTAAAACTCAATAAATGCTAGTATGTAAATCTAAATTTGTTCCCGTATAAAGAAGTAGCACATTCATGAAACATTTATCAGAAATAAGTAATTCCATAAATAGTGGAAATGACACCCGCGCTCAAGCGTGTAACTAAAATACACATCTGCTTGAATGGGACGACTGAATTTATTGCTCAAATCTCGCAATTGGTCGGTAAGTCGTGTTAATTTAATTACGCCCTCCACTGCTGATCATGCGTGTGCTCTTAATTGTGCCACGGTTTTATGACTTGTTCAAGTACTGTTAATTTATACATTAGACAATTTACTTAGCGCTATTACCGTACAGTAGTCATGAGGTGCATTTCAAACCGTGCATTACCTTAATTTCTTGCTAACTGATGTATTAGGTAAGTACTTAGCTAGTAATAAGTAAGTAGTGTAGAAAATTTAAAGGCGGAGTTGATTTATGTTAGAGGCACATCTGACTGATGTTAAGCGGTTACCGGTATTAAATGCACCAGACAACTATCGCATTAGTAACCTAAAATGCCCGCCTTCCCTATAGAGCCGTGGGAGAGCCACGCTTTGGCATGCATAGGCCGGCTCGACCGACGTGATACCACCGCATCACAGGCCATCCCCCAAAGGCCGGCAACGCACTTGTGACGCCTCTGGTGTTGCGGGTGTTCATGGGCGGCGGTAATCGCTTACTATCAGGCGATACGTCTGCTCGTTTGCCCTCTATTCCGTAAAAAAAGAGCTTTAATATCACAAACAGAAATACAAATCCTGTTAAGAGTACTATCTAAATGGGTTTATTCATAAAATTTTGTCAAGTGTATAACCTAACTATACTAGTTATGAACTGTCTAGATTTGGTTTTAGTTCGGTAAGCAGTAGAATTATCTAGATATTTTTGTGATCATCGCAGTTGCGTATGAGAAGTGCCTGGATATGTTTTTATTTGATTTCATAGTAGAACTAGGTAGGTAGATAAAACTCTTTTCTAATGCAGTCTTCTACAGAATATTAAACTCTATACATTTAGTAATCTATATACTATACTAGCGACCCGCCCCGGCTTCGCACGGGTAGATTTCAGATGCCCCCGCCGACGCCACGATTCGTGCATTTTAAATCTGTAATATCTTCGAATATATTCATTTAAATTACATACTGTAAAGGGCCATTTTGCTCTATATTAAATTCACAATGTATTTAATTTACTTAATTGTATAAGGATTCATTCTGTATTGCTTAAAATCGCTTCGTAAATAAGCCATTATTTCTCTAAAAAAGAAAGGAATAAAAATGGTTGATGTGGGTTATCCCTAAGAGATAGACATATACCGTCGCGGACTTTTTTGTAGATCTTTTTAAGGTGTTCAATACTGTAGTACATTATTTTGATCTATCTCGTAGGGTGCAACCAGCGTTTGCAAAAAAAATGAGTTTATTTGTTACATCACATTAGAAACCTCGAAAATTAACAGTGTTTCCATACTTTATTATGCATTTATTATACATAAAAACCTTCCTCTTGAATCACTCTATCTATTAAAGAAACCCGCATCAAAATCCGTTGCGTAGTTTTAAAGATTTAAGCACACAAAGGGACATAGGGACAGAGAAAGCGACTTTGTTTTATACTATGTAGTGATGAAGAGTAAGGTGACTGACTGACTGACTGATCGACTGACTGATTGACGGACTGACTGACTACCAGACTGACTGACCGACTGACTGATCGACTGACTGACTGACTGACATACCCAGAGATCAACGCACAGCCCAAACCGCTGAAGCTAGAATCCTGAAATTTTGCATGTAGCTTCTTTACATAACGTAAGTGAGCACTAAGAAAGGATTTTTTGAAATTCACCCCTTAAGGGGTAAATCAGGGGATGAAAGTCTGCGTGAGCGAAGCCGCGTGTAAAAGCTAGTGAAACATATACCTAGAAAGATAAAGTAATTACTGTAACGTGTACCTTTGGCAAAAGTATTGCATTTTTATAAGAATCACGTCCTTTAATCAGACAGTGTCAATTCTATTTTCAAAAACTAATCTTATCTCTTATCACACTTATCTGAATAAAAACCAATGATAGTCAATTGCAATACTTGTATGAACGAATAAAGGATCACTTGTGTGTTTTATGACGATTTATAGTTTTGTTTTAAATTTAATCGACCTGCTTCCAGAATCAAGTATGTAAATTTGGGTTTGCAGCATAGTACTGCAATAAATAGTTTGATAATACACACATCAAAAGTGTCTAGGGATCAACATATGTGTCTAGGGATCAACATATGTGTCTAGGGATCAACATATATTTTTGCAATAACTTTTCTCCTGATTGATATTAATTAAAATTTTCTTTAAGGATTCATCAAATAAAGTGTTTTCGTTAATAAAACCTTTGCATTAATAAAGAAATTTGCCATTTTCCTAATAAAAGGATTTTTGACATTTGAACCACTAACATTAAAGTTCGAAAAAAAGACTGAAATAACAGTTTTCTTTAAAATTTTATTAGGTAACTTAAACAATTAATAATCCGTGTTTCTACCGCGAACACTAACACAAGAACATCGGTTTGGCATACTCAAAATGAGTTCATCCAAATCACGCTGTGGAATGGCCGCCCATGTTCGTTGCAACAACAAAAAAAGGTCTTCTTGCGACTGGATACCCTCCATATTCGGCAGAGCTCTTCTCTGTAGCATATCCCATGCATGCTCAATCGGGTTCAAGTCTGGCGATTGAGCAGGCCAGGGCCAAAGCCACATCTCAATCTCAAAAAATCCGCATAAAAATGCTTGATCCCTAGACACTTTTGATGTGTGTATGACAATAACAAAATTACACTGTTTTTTTACTTACAATAGATTGCATTTATTATATCTAAAGTACATTACATGTACAAGAATCTGGTTGAGTTCAACGCCAAAAAAACACAGGTGTGCGCGTTCTCTGCCAAAAAATCTCCATTCCTTCCCCTTCCCACTTTTCAGAACACTCAAATGGCATTACAAGGTAGGCTCGATATCCTGGGCATGGATATCCGCCGAGATCTCAACCCACGTGAATACGTTGAGAGTGTCACTAAAGCGGCCTCGCGAAGCTAGGTGTTTTAAACAAGGTGAGACGGTTCTTCTCGCCCGGGCATCTGTGTCTTCTTTACAAGACCCAGGTTCGCTCGTGCGTGGAGTACTGTTCTCATCTTTGCGATGGTGCCGCACAGTACCTGTTTGACGCTCTCGACCGGTTGCAGCGGCGAGCAATCCGCATTGTCAACAGTCCCGAAGCCACCGAGTCCCTTGAGCCTCTGCAGTTGCGTAGAGATATCGCCTCCATGGCAGTCCTCTATCGCTTTTATCATGGAGAGTGTTCTGAAGAGCTCTTCCAACTGATCCCTCCCTCTCCCTTCCTCTACAGGACAACACGTGCCGGCCTTGGAAGTCACCGCTTCAGAGTAGTAGACATACGTTCTCGTACTCATCGCTTCGGTTCTTCCTTCCTGTGCCGAGCGGTGAAAACCTGGAACTCACTACCAGCATACGTGTTTCCTTCCCACTATGATCCCGGGTCTTTTAAGCGGGGCGTGAAAAAGCATCTCACCAGGCCGCCATAGTGTCGGTCACCATGCTGCATTGTCCTTATTCGCAATGAGGATGGTGACCGCCACTCCTGGATTCTGTTCATGCTTACCATCAGGCAGGGCAGAGTCATTTTGGCAGCTAACTATAAAAAAAAAAAAAAACATTGTGCGAGTAATTAATAATGTAGTATAAAAATTACGATTAACTAGTTGTTGCCCGCGGCTCCGCCCGCGTATATGTCGGTTATCGCGGCAAATGGTAGCCTATGTGTTATTCTGATGTATAAGCTATATTACTGTAAAGTTTCATCCAAATCCGTTCTGTAGTTTTTGCGTGAAAAAGTAACAAACATCCATCCATCCATACTTACAAACTTTTGCTTTTATAATATTAGTAGAGATATGTATGTACATACTTTATGATTATACCCCGAACCAATTTTTATGACGGCTGGGAACTTCGTCCGTATCGATGCGCAGCATACAATTTTAGGTATCAGAGAGTGCGGGTGTAGACCAATACACGGCGCATGTTCGTTGTGTGTGTGAGTTATGTCCGTACACTACACATGTACTCATAATCTTGTTTACGTACAGTCGAGTTGTTAATAGTCTTGAATTGTTTCGTAACCTACTTGTTTTATATTTTTTTTTGGTTACTTGTTTTATTATTGACTGTTGTAGTTTAGTGTATTTAATGTTAATTTTTCAATGGTTACATATTTGTTGTGTCGATTAAAATGACTCGCGGACTGTATAATCTTCTAAGTCAAGGTCATTTATTTCTGTTAATAGGTTTTCACAAAATACTTCAACTTGCTAGAAAACTTTTAATATAATTAAATAGAATTAGATTAATATTGAGATCATATTTTATTTGCCTTGAACAACATCTTAGAAATAATTATTCGGTTTATAGTTGAATAAGAACGGTAGGAACCTACTCATGTTTTTATAAATTAATATGCTTAAAAATAAGTACATGCATTATTAAATTTCATATTATAATTATTATATCCATCATCATCTATTATTTTAGACTTAACTGTACCTGCGCCGACCTGCTTGCGCAGCTAACTTAGAAACGTCATAAAGATTGGTTCGGGCTATACCAGAGAAAGCAAAAAACGAGATAGGTAAGAAAATCCTTGTTATTTAACTCAAATTAAAACAATTGAATGATTGTAATAGTATTATTTATATGTTTTACTGTAATCTCTTTTGAACTGAAATACAAAACTAAATAACTCTTGCATCTCATCGTTAATCGTTGCAAGCTCTGAAAAAATATTTAATTCATGCACGACCCAAAATGATATGACAGTGTCATAAAGACTTATGTTGCGAACAATCATCTGCAACTAAAAGAACGAATAATAACTCTGCGTCATGCGTCATCCAAAGACTAAAGATACTTAGGTTACGCTAGGTAGGTACTATAATGTCTTTAAATCTGCAGGCCAAGGGAACAAAAAGTTATAATTTGATAGTTGTGATACTTCCTTTACTTGAGAATTTCGCTGTGACGTGTCATTTGTATTGCAAGTTACATTATAGCCTCTACGAGTATTTGTGTATATTTGTTATAATGTATGTATTATTATTATTTCTATAAAACATATCGCTAAGGTGACATCCAGCCACGTCGTTTAAAATCATTTGTAACGATTATGAAATGATACTCGTCAATGCTATAAGAGAACGTAATGGGTTATTAAATTTGCACAACCATTTGCTAACTATGAAATATGATATTAAAGTCGCTATTTTCCTTAATTTATCTGCAATAACTAAACTGTATACTACTACTAACTATAAATATCTTTTTTTAATTAGATAGACTAGAATACTCACTGGAGAAAAAAAGACAACATCTCGCATCTGAACATCAGGCTAATAGAACGGCAATCATACATGCAGATCTTATATGTGAACACAATTCGAGTTATTTCAGTAATAATTAACAAATAACTAGCTTTTAATAATGAAATACTACATAGAAAGTTAATATGAATATTCCTATTCATCATAGGTAGGTATCATCTTGTATGAAAAGATTGTTTGTTCTTTTCAGTACCTACACACCGTAAATAAGGAAAAGTTAAAAAAAAACAACGAGACTACTTAAAACTTTTTGATTAAATTATATAGCCTGTGTAATCCGTGCCATTATTACGAATCTATTTACACTTCATTTATTAATATCAGTAGGGTCAGTAGATTCAGTAGTTTAGGCGCTACAGTAGAACATACAAAGATTGCCAAACCTATAGTCCTTCCTTTAAGCTTCTCCGCAGTCGGATAAAAAATATCAAAGATCCTGAAACGTATAGAGGTGATGTGCAATATATGTATTAGCTTTTTAAATATCCATTTAAGGTATTACATCATCTCCGACACAATTAAAAATTAAGCCGCCTGCAGAAAAAATACTTAACATCCACTCAAACTATGATTCACAACATTTTAATTTGAGCGAGTGTGAATCACACATTAAAATTAGTACATGTTTAGTACACATTTTTAGTAATGTTTTCCTTTTATTTAGGTATATTAAAGCCACTATCTTTGTATCAACTATAACCAATCTATATTGAAAATATAATACAACTCAAAAGATTTTTTGTATTTTTGTTTAAACGGTTTATCTCTTAAACTATCAATTTGTTTTGAATAATCTCTATGATATGGGATACAGTACTCCTAAAAGAAGATTTTATGTACATGCTGGGAAAAATTACGCTAGAACCCTTAGGAGCTGACCACGGACAAATAATATATGTAAAATTGCATGTAACTAATAAACAGTCTTCGTATCCATTTAGAAAGCACGAAAGACCATATAGAAATATCGGGGTCACACTCGTATGAGTTTATCTATGGTATAAATTCAGGAGTAATAGTATCGTCGCGTGACTGAAGGCTAAAAATTCACCTGCCTCTCATTTTCATTATTCACGTTTCCTTACTTAACGGATAACGGAACGAACACACAGGCTGGTTTTTCTTGTCAAAGGCTTTGAACTCTTTGTTTGTATTTTTGTAGTGGTGATAGCATAATATTAAAATAACGAAATATCTAAAGACAATAAGTTTGAATATTTGAAACAATTAGGCCAAGTATAAATTAACAAAAAAAAGACGTGTGGCACTCGGGGACTGCCGCGGTAAAGCTATTGCATTGCACTTTTTATCAACTTATGCAATTATATTTATTTATTTATTAATAATTATATGTATTGTGAATGAAAAATACTAAATTATTAAATTAGTACCAACATTGTCACTAGATGGCGTTGATCACTTTTTTTAAGTAGCGATATGGTTTCGTTACACAGCATACTATAAAAGGTTTCAACTATTCCTATTAAATGCCTTCGTCATTGAACGGGTTGTTTTATTCACAGTATTTTTTTTTTCTTTGAACATGTATACTTACGGAGCGCACATGCGGTGAGTGTGGCATTATAAAGATATGATAGATACCTATATACTTTCTCAAACCCAGACTGCTTTGTCTATTTCGTGCAGACAGATTTCGGAGCAGCTCGTCTCGATCGGTTTCGGTCAGGTTTTATTTTCGTTAAGTTACGGAATTTCTTGATTCGGTCGCCGCGCTCAAAGGCCTCAAAGCCCGCGATAAAAGCTATGCAATAGCTTAAAAAAACACTATCTACTCGTACAATTATAAATTGATAAGATTAACTGAAAATGAGAAATCTGAATATCAGGTTTACATAACATTGCGTTGGCCAAACCTATAGAAGTGGGCGGTCCATATGGCTCGCAAAAAAGATGAATAATGTAATAAAAGGTTGCCCAACCACGTACCTAGACGGAACGTGGTTGGGCTCCCCACAAGATGCTGACGGCATGGTGAAGATTATAGAGAAAACGTAGGATAAGGGTAGCACAGGAACAGTTGTTGGGTATCGGCAGAGATGACGACGATAATGCGTTTCAAAAAATCTACAACTGATAAATATACTTTCGTGCGCACGAGATAGCGAGTAACATCCTTAAAAATAAAAAGTAAGACAATCTGATGCCACGATTTCACATAAGTACGTTTATCCCGCGACCGTATTGACATGACATTGCACGCGATGTCACCCAATGTTGCCTGCGACATCGGGGGTCATGGCGCCGGTCGACGCCTTGTGAGCGTGAACGTCAACACCCTCGAATTTTGTGTCCTTCCACAGTCACCCGACAGCTTTTGATTAATGAGGTTGTGTGCTCTGAGTATTACACCTTCATTTTCCTTCATCATACCCTATTGTACTAGTTTTGACACGCGGCTCCGTCCACGTGTATGTTGATTATCACGGTAAATAGTAGCCTATGTCTTTCCTCAGCAGTCAAAGGATCTCCATTGTAAATATCATTTAAATAGGTTCAGTGGCTTAGCCGTAAAAACGTAACAGACAGAGAGAGTTATTTTCAAATTCATAACGAAAATAAAAAGATTGATGCGGAATTCTTTCACTAACAAGAAATAACTCTAAACAATAATGACAATTTAAGGGCTTTTTAATTAAGGAACAATTCAGTATCACCAATTTCCATGTTATAAAGCTTGTCATCGCAAAACGGAATAATAATATTTTATTAAATTATAGAGAATTTGTAACTCATAGTTCCATGGTGGGCTGTGCGGCTATTACCCACTACTTTAATTACCGTTAAAGGTATTACATTGTCAGCGACATGTTGATTATTACTGACACTTAGTATAATGCGTTAAACGGTGTGAACGTAATTACAGTAGGCAGGAAACATTAAATAATTCCACAGTTAATGAAATTAAAATATAGGATAGAAAGGTGTATTCTTTGATATTTCTTTGAACCCAAATTATTTTATACTAGCTCATACGTGCCCACTTCGTTGGGCGGTAAACATTTTTTCTCCGACTTACTTTGCTAATTCAGCTACCACGAAAGTGTTTCGACTTTTCGGGTTATTATATAGCCTATGTCACTCCCAAATAACGTAGCCTTCTATTGGTAAAAGAACTTTCAAAATCGGTTCAGTAGATCCAGAGATTACCCCTACAACGTCACAAACTCACAAACTTTACCTCTTTATATAATAGTGTAGATTACATATTAGCTTGCCAAAAATACTAGTCTACCTGATGGAAAGTTTGAGCAGAATCCAATAGTAGTGGTCACCATCTGCATTGTGAATCGGACATTTATTCTAATAGTAATATATTGCAGCCAATGATGCAGAAGCATCTTAATAAGCCGCCATAGTGCACATTGTTGCATTGTCAAGGAATATGGTGACCAAATCTCTTTGATGGATTGGAAGGCTCACACATAAAAAAACTAAATAACCGCGCCAGTGTTTTTTTTACGTTATCATGAATGTTGGGAAAATTAGTAGTCTAGCAAACCACAATATACACACATCAAAAGTGTCTAGGGATCAAGCATTTTTATGCGGATTTCTTGAGATTGAGATGTGGCTTTGGCCCTGGCCTGCTCAGTCGCCAGACTTGAACCCGATTGAGCATGCATGGGATATGCTACAGAGAAGAGCTCTGCCGAATATGGAGGGTATCCAGTCGCAAGAAGACCTTTTTTTGTTGTTGCAACGAACATGGGCGGCCATTCCACAGCGTGATTTGGATGAACTCATTTTGAGTATGCCAAACCGATGTTCTTGTGTTAGTGTTCGCGGTAGAAACACGGATTATTAATTGTTTAAGTTACCTAATAAAATTTTAAAGAAAACTGTTATTTCAGTCTTTTTTTCGAACTTTAATGTTAGTGGTTCAAATGTCAAAAATCCTTTTATTAGGAAAATGGCAAATTTCTTTATTAATGCAAAGGTGACTTGGTTTATCGTTACTGTGCCAAACGAAAACACTTTATTTGATGAATCCTTAAAGAAAATTTTAATTAATATCAATCAGGAGAAAAGTTATTGCTAAAATATATGTTGATCCCTAGACACATATGTTGATCCCTAGACACTTTTGATGTGTGTACAATAAATAACAAACTTCGTAAATAATGTAACATATTTAAATGTTTTAATTAATCTGAAGGGACAGATACATACGAGACCCATGAGTCAGAATCGATTCGTATTGTAATTTATCTTCCTCACTATTTTAATACAAACAACTAACAAACAGTGCATGCATAAAGTAAAACCAGCAGAGTACCAAAGTGAAATGCAGATAAGCCAATGAGAGTGGATCGCTTAGGAAACAGGAACCGAGAGCAAATGATAAAATAATCGGAACGCTCGCTTGGCCGCTCCCGTACCCAATAAACGTTCGATGCAGTCTAATCAGTTATGTTTGTACACTTCCTGACATTGTTTTAAAACGGCCCTAGCGGCCTCCGGTTTCACTAAACAAGTTGTGTATATCAAGTCAATTGTACAATACCTTGGGTATTAATAAATCATAAATTCAATACCTATAAGTTATTGGTATTGAATTTATGACATATAATAAAGTATTGTCTCTGATAGGTCTAATATCTCAAACCGTCTCTCTACAGATTTGTAATTAAAAAGAGTTTATTGATTTACCGAAAGAACCTAAAGATACTGAGTAACAAGGTTAAACTTAGGATATTATTAAATAAAACATCTTTTAATTTCACATTTATGTATCATACAACAAGCTGGCCCGACAGACTTCGTTACGTCAAAAGTTATTGGCCCGTCCCAGTCCAATAGAAAAAATAAGTGTTTTTTTTTCTATTTTCCTCGCAATTTTTCCTTTTTTTCTCCATAAGAACCTTTTCTGTGCCTTAATGAAAATATTTAAAGAGAAAAATAACTGAATTGGTTGAGCGATTCTCAAGTATTGCACTTAGCGATTCAGCTCTTTAGTGTAATTGAGGGATAAAACCATGTCATAGCGTTTTTATATGATTTTGTACCAAAGATAGTGACTTATGAATTCTATTACACTTACACAATCATAGAATCTAATTTGCATCTATGGTATTAGAATCAGATTTGTTTGAATTTCATGATGCAGATTGACATAGGTTTGTATTGTATCGTTTTTTCGTTTATAGATAGGCTGTATAGATAACGATAATGTAGATAACAATTGTCATTTAGTGTTTTTCAACTCCTAGGATGTGTTATATACTTCAAAGATCTCACAATACCTATTACATACAATAGCATTGTTAACTACTATAGTAGGTACTACTATAGTAATTGGGATTTATGAGTAGGTATATAGCAATTCTTACATTATTTATCATTGGATAATTATTTAATCGGGTCATCGGTCATAGTATGAAGGCCTAATTATTCGACTCAGTAGAGCGAGAGCTAAACTAACAACGATAACATTATTTTTCTTTCATAATTTCTCATTGCTTCGTTCACATAATACGAGTATTTGAAGATAGAATGCTACACAAACTACGAAATCATTAAATTCCAATAAAACAAAAAAACCAATGTATTAAATTTTCAAAGTGCAAAGGTCAGGTAACATACACACTAAAGAAAAAAATATATCCAATGAAATTAATAAATTTAACAGTCGGTATTATAATTTATCTCCAACTTTATCCGAAAGTTATCCGCAAGTTTATATTCCATTCTCACTATTTCTCACCCCGGCAACAGGTACAGATAAATTCTAAAGTTGGAATTGCAACTGAAATAAAAACGAAGTGACCAAAGAACACAGCCACAACACTCACAACCGTGGTCACAACCTTTTCTGTATAAAGAAGGATTTTCCAATCGGGCAACTAGGACTTTGATGAGGTTAAGCCATATCATTGCGGTAACTTTTGCTGTGCACATAATCTATAACTGAAAATAAACAAAATTATACATATACCTTATTTACCTCCTAACTGTAGTCGTTTGATATCCAACATCCAGGATAATATTTCGTTAATTTACCAATAACCCAATCTAAATGACTAACAAATAGATTAATTAAATTTAACGGGGCTTAGTTAAACTACTTTTATCTACGTAGTTAAACTAATCCCCGTTAGGTTTAGGCCATGGAACATTCATAACATAGGGGGGATAGTCGATTAGTTGAATTGTGATACTGATGTATACCGATATCCTATTATTCCGATGGTTTATGTATGCTTTGTAACCTTGATGAAAATCTTGTCCTCACTGTAATTTTCTTATCGAGACTAATTTATTGTACTTTTGTTCCTCTGGTTATGGATCTATAAAACATTAAACTTAAATGAATAATTAAATTCCAAGTGCTGCTCTTCCCATTTGAGACCTCTTTAATGAAAGCACTTTAATCAGAAAAGTGTCCCTGGCTCGTTAGTTAAATGCTTTTTCATAAGCGGACCTTGCTTTTCAAGTACAAGCAGAAGAATATGTAGCTACTTATTTTATTTATGCTTCCCATCGGGCAGAGTAGAGTCACTTTATAAATAAATAATAAATAAATAAATATTTCGGACATCGAACACACAACGCCATCTAGTCCCAAACTAAGCAGAGCTTGTATTATGGGTACTAGACAACTGATATACACACATCAAAAGTGTCTAGGGATCAAGCATTTTTATGCGGATTTCTTGAGATTGAGATGTGGCTTTGGCCCTGGCCTGCTCAGTCGCCAGACTTGAACCCGATTGAGCATGCATGGGATATGCTACAGAGAAGAGCTCTGCCGAATATGGAGGGTATCCAGTCGCAAGAAGACCTTTTTTTGTTGTTGCAACGAACATGGGCGGCCATTCCACAGCGTGATTTGGATGAACTCATTTTGAGTATGCCAAACCGATTCTTGTGTTGTTAGTGTTCGCGGTAGAAACACGGATTATTAATTGTTTAAGTTACCTAATAAAATTTTAAAGAAAACTGTTATTTCAGTCTTTTTTTCGAACTTTAATGGTAGTGGTTCAAATGTCAAAAATCCCTTTATTAGGAAAATGGCAAAATTCTTTATTAATGCAAAGGTGACTTGGTTTATCGTTACTGTGACAAACGAAAACACTTTATTTGATGAATCCTTAAAGAAAATTTTAATTAATATCAATCAGGAGAAAAGTTATTGCAAAAATATATGTTGATCCCTAGACACATATGTTGATCCCTAGACACTTTTGATGTGTGTAATTACATATATACTTTTTTTGTAAATACATACATATTATACATAGAAAACACCCAAACTCCGAAACAAATATTTGCAGATCATACAAACATTTGGTCTGACCCGGGAATCGAACCCAAGACCTCAAGAACAGCAGTCGCTTACGCTACCACTGCGCCACCGAGGCAGTCGCAGGTTTGGCAGGCTAATACATAAAAAAACTACTACACGTGCCTAATACGATGTTTTACAGACTACATTCTGGTACACACGAAAATTTATTACATGTACAGTTACAGTACATGGTTGCAATTAAACTTCCAACCGCTGACCCTAACGATAATGAAGTCGTCATCTATCACTCAGAATCTCGAAAATGACAACATCTTTTTTGAAGAATATAGCATCTATCTTTTACACATAGGAGCGTATGTGTGTAAAAGACAGTTTTACACCAAAAACCTCACGCTCCTTTTTGCCGCCAGTCGTAATAATAATATTAGGCTATAATGAATTAGTCTCCGATAATGATCATAATTAATGTAGTCTTGTTTCTATTGTTACAGGTGGTGCCAAGACTGCTGGGGTCACTAGTAGGCGGCAGCATGAGTCCCACGCAACACCTCGAACAACAACAAGCACTGGTCAAACAGTTCGCAGAAATATTAGAGTTCGTTCTCAAATTTGACGAATACAAAGTAAGTATAATTTACCATTAATGTATGAGTGTATTCATGCAAAGATAAACTGGTCTTAACTGTTGTTTTAAAATTAAAAATGATTTCCTGACTAAAAATAATGCTGAAAATTTGAAAAGAAATGTCGTGTGAACCACCCACCCGTACTCACTCTATTCAGTAAGGTAACGGTGGTAGATTTACCATAGGGGTTTTTTTTACGATTTCCATCATTGGAAAAAGTTATTTAAGGCAGGTCAAGAAGGTTTATTTTTCAATAAGGTTTCGTATTGAGTAACATTGATGAGATATGATGAAGATGTAAAGACTTTTATACTACACCTGATCGGAACAGTAGTCATTATTCCCTGAAAATGAAAAGAGAACGTTAGTCTTTTCCTTGACCTGAATAAGCGGGAGGAAAAAATGTATGAAAATCCATTTCTAACGTGTTTTAGCGGGAGAGAAAGTTGTATGAATTTTCATTTCTCATGTGTTATCTTATCTATGGCGCGCGCCTGCCCAAGGAGTTTTCATAATTTAAATATGGAATCTCCGTGCCACTGACATCCTTTTGTGAAGAATAAAAAAAAACAAAAGAAGCGCGAAATATCGATCAAATTGTAAGCTAAATTGTGTCTTACATGGTGTCTTACGTTTTGATTTAAATACTTTCTACAATACAAGTCTTTAAATGTTCCTCACAGGTGTAGTATAAAGCACTGTGTAGCACTCGGGTGAAAGTCCCATTCCTACCTCGGGAGTATTGTGGCCCTAGGCTGCGCCTTCGGGCCACAAACTTCACAAACAATGTACTATTTTCAATAAGTTATTTTATAAATAAACTAGCGACCCGCCCCGGCTTCGCACGGGTGGATTTCTGATGCCCCCGCCGACGACACGATTCGTGCATTTTAAATCTGTAATATCTTCGAATATGTTCATTTAAATTAGAAACTGTAAGTGACCATTTTGATCTATATTAAATGCACAATGTATTTAATTTACTTAATTGTATAAGGATTCATTCTGTATTGCTTAAAATCACTTCGTAAATAAGCCATTATTTCTCGTAAAAAGAAAGGAATAAAAAATGGTTGTTGTGGGTTATCCCTAAGAGATAGACATATACCGTTGCGGACTTTTTTGTAGTACTTTTTAAGGTGTACAATACTGTAGTACATTATTTTGATCTATCTCGTAGGGTGCAACCAGCGTTTGCAATGTAAGCGCAAAAAAAATGTGTTTATTTGCTACATCACATTAGAAATCTCGAAAATTAACAGTGTTCCCATACTATATTATGCATTTATTATACATAAAAACCTTCCTCTTGAATCACTCCAGCTATTAAAGAAACCCGCATCAAAATCCGTTGCGTAGTTTTAAAGATTTAAGCAAACAAAGGGACATAGGGACAGAGAAAGCGACTTTGTTTTATACTATGTAGTGATATACATACTTTAAAGTGTACATTTTAAAAATATCTTAGTTATTTTCGCCGTCAAAGTTAAACAGTTTTAAACTGCTTCGATTATAATCTAAAAACCATAACGGTAGCCTCACATACAACGAAGTAAGAAGGAAAAGTATCACAACTAATTTAGTTCTGTTAGTTTCTACATGTCAACAGTTCACAATATAAAATCTTTACTGATTTCAAATAAATAGTGCACAACTACAAACAATAAGGGACCTGACACGCATTTAGAAGTTATTTTCTTCTTATAAAGTCTAAAATATTGCTATGCTATCCGTGCGAACCCAGTAATGCTGGTATTACATAAAACTGAACACCACTCTAAGGCCTACCTCGCCTTAAATCAGCTAACTTGTCTAACTTTAACATTTCCCACCTAGGAGCTTCCTTGCCTGTCTATCGTTCCGTTTTTTTTTTTTTTTTTTTTTCTATATTTGCCCGCCAAAATGACTCTACTCTGCCTGATGGAAAGCATATGCAGAATCCACGAGTGGTGGCCACCATACTCATTGCGAATACCACAATGCAGTATGGCGACCCACACTATGGCGGCCTAGTGATGCTTGTGCATCTTTTAGTCTAGTCAACAAGTATGGAACTTGTTGACTAGACTAATTGGGCCTCCGGTCTCGCACTCACCAACGAAACACGACAGCACAAACGCCGTCATTTTACGTTGATTTTCTGTGCGAGGGTAGTACCGCCCCGGTCGAGCCGGCCCGTTCGTGCTGAAATCAGCGTGGCTCTACTACCTCCGTGCGGTAATTATACCGAGTCCAATTTACTCCACATCTATTATTCAGTAGCTGTTGCGTGCAGTATACCTACCTCGGCTCTTAATTCTGCTAAACTTGATTTCTGTTTATATTATTTAACATATTTGATGCGAGAGTGTTAAAGTTACTCAACATTGCTATTTGCGGGTAATCTTATCTTCGCATTATCCGTCACATTTTATTTATTTGTAATTCATTTAAAAATAAAGGTTGATCAACGTCTTAACGATATCACAAATGCCACGTAACAGTTAATATGCACCAAATATAAATAAATAATAATAATTCGTTAGCTGATGTGTTTAGCATTACATTATACATATTCTTATTCGTAAAAAAGTAGTTTTGATTAGAAAGCCCTCGACAATTCTCAAAATGGCAACAATGTCAACAGGCAAAATTTACTTTAGGTATAAATTCTGAAAATATTTTCTTAAACCTAAAGGCGGGCATACACGTTCAAGTATACTTGCGCAAGTCTGTCTGGATTTGCGCAAGTATACTTGAACGTGTATGTCCGGCTTAAGAAGGTAAACGAGGGTATATTTGTTGGTTATAGTGATGTGATCAGTCACCGTACGAAAGCCGTTAACCTTTGCGCCAACAGTTGTGTCCCTGATGTACTGATTTTACGCTTATTATTTGCAATTGTCTGGTAGCAGCAATAGTTTACTGAGTGTTAGTCGAGCCCAGTGGCAGAACATACATTTACTAAATATTTTACCTCTTTGCGCTACCTCTAGATTATATATCTAATCTCTTATCTATCTTCAAAAATTCCAAATTTGTAAGTTTTATTGCACGTAATTTGGTTAAAAATGCGTACAAAAAATCTTTTCACGTATTAATATATGTACATATAGATATTTCGAAAGTAATGACTGTCACAATCACGTAATATGCGGTAACAACAGATCTTAAGTTTAATTACTAAGAAACTCAATGCTTATCAATTTATTGCATAACTGTAATTTTTATTTAGTTTAAAAGATCATGCAAGTTTTAAAAAAATGCATCTTTCTAAAGTTTCCATTTTATTATATAAGCTACATTTAAAATCATACAATGATTTAAGTCAAAATCAATACACACAAATAAATAAAATTGAAATGTCTGTTTGTAATTTCAAATGAACAACGCTTCACTAAATGCTTATGAACGAAAATACGGTTCTTAAATCAAAAAAGTATTTTTTAAATGTTTGTCTGTATGTTTATTCCTTCTAATCTTCAGAACGGCTGGCCTGATTTTGACGGGATTTTCCCTGGCAGATAGCTGATGATATGAGGCGTAACTTAGGCTACTGTTTAAACTAGCTTTGCCTCACGGTGTTATCGCGGTTGTCAGAGGCGTCTCTAGCCCGTGAAGCTCCCGTGTACAATTAATCCTTTAGCGCTCTTTAGTAAGCGTAGCACCCTTCAATAAACAATGCAGTAGCAGCCTTTAGTAAACGTAGCGCCTTTAGTTTACTAAAGTGCCGCGAACGGCCCTTAACACTGCTGCGCCTGTGTGCACCGCACATCCTGGTAATACACACACTATAGGTAAAGACGCCCCTGACGGTTGCTGTGTCATAAAGGAACAACAAAAACCGTGGGGCGCAACTAATACATAATAATAATAAATTAAATTAAAAAGCTTTTTAAAAAACAAGCTTTTATTGTCAGGCCTCGACACGAATCAAACGAGTCCAAACTCGATGATGTTGCGACGTTTCTTTACAGACTTCATATGGCCACCTTCCAGTTCCAGCATCAGATCAGTTCCATGTCATTATAATATTGTATTGTCACGCTGTATACATATGCTTGCTAAATTTCAGCAAAATCAGTTGAAGATATCTGCGTCAAAATTGAGTTGCAAGATTCCACCCAAACATACAAGCATACATACATACATTGTAAGTTAATAAAAAGCTTGTAAAATGACGCAGACTATGCTTGTGAAACTACTCAGAAATCAAAATTACTAGTAATGTTTACCTTAACCTTTATTCATTGTACAATAAAACCTTTATTAACATAGTAAATCATGTAATAATACTTTAACAATGCTCACTCATTGTTCAATAACAAACAAAGGGTTACAATTGTATAAATAGAGTTTATAGAGTATAGAATCGCTACCACTAAATCGTACTTACAAGCGGGACCGTGTCGAAGTCAACTGGCAACTGTATAAGTCTGCGAGAAATCGGTGTAACCAGATGATACGGAACGCTAAACGCCGACACATTTTCGATAATATCTCCTGCTCCTCTCCTGCCGATATCTGGAAGTTCCTTGGAACCCTTGGCATTGGCAGATCGCGACATGTAGACTTTCCACAATCCATAAGCCTCGATTCCTTAAACCAACATTTTACAACCTCTTTCACATTGGACAGTCTAACTGAACAAAATACCCGTAACTACATTAATGGTCTACCGCGTCCTAAGTTAAACTCGTTTCACTTCAGTCCAGTTGCAGAACTAGAGATTAGGAAGATCATCATGTCCATCAAATCCCAAGCAGTGGGTTATGATGGCATTGGTCGAAGAATGATCATCACATTACTAGTCCACCTCCTTCCCGCTATCTCACATATTGTTAACTTCTCTCTCATGTCTTGCACATTTCCTTCTCTATGGAGAAGAGCATATGTGCGTCCGTTGCCTAAAATCCTCAATCCGTCTCTTCCCACTCACTTTCGTCCAATCTCTATCCTTCCCTTCCTCTCCAAAGTGCTAGAAGCCTGTGTCCATAAACAGTTCTCCCAATTTATTTATAGTAACAACTTACTCAGTCCTTTTCAGTCAGGTTTTCGACCAGGCCATAGCACGGTTTCTGCACTTCTCAAAGTGACTGGCGATATTAAGGCGGGGATGGAGAATACCAAGGTTACTACCACTGTACTGGTTGATTTTTCCAATGCCTTCAATACCGTCAGTCATGAACTCCTCCTTGCTGTCCTATCCCATTTTTCAGTCTCTCAAGAAGCACTGGACTGGTTTTCCTCTTATCTTCGGGATCGCCAGCAGTCGGTTAGTATAGAGGATTCTTACTCTAACTGGTGTGGCCTTGCTGCTGGCGTCCCTCAAGGCGGTATTCTTTCACCTCTCCTATTTTCTATTTTCATTAACTTTATTACCCTAAAACTTCAGTGTTCCTATCATCTATACGCTGATGACTTGCAGATATATTATCAAACAGAGTTGAGCAATGTATCGTCCGCGGTTTCTATCGTAAATAGTGACCTGGCAGCTATTAAACATGTTGGTCCGACATGTTTGGTGTATCAGTTAATCCAAATAAATGTCAGGCTATAATCATTGGTAGCAATCGTAATATCAGCCAGCTCAACCTTGCTTTACTTCCACCACTTACGTACAATGGCATGGATATTCCATATTGTGAAAGTGTAAAAGACCTCGGATTGTACATTGACACAACTCTCAGCTGGCGAAAACAAGTTGCATCCGTGTGTCAGAAAGTTACAGGCTCGTTGCGGGCCCTCCACAGACTGAAGAACTTCCTTCCATCAAAAACTAAGGTAATGCTTGTTCAGACCCTAATATTCCCTATTATCGACTATGGTGATATGTGTTACTTTGACCTGAATGCAGATCTGCTCAATAAGCTTGACCGTCTTCTCAACAATTGCATTCGATTCGTTTTCAATTTACGCAAATATGATCACATATCTCAGCATCGCTCCCACTTGAAGTGGTTTCCTATTCGCATACGCAGACAGATACGAGCATTGACTACCCTGTATTCTATTCTATTTTCTCCAAATTCTCCTTCCTACTTAACCACACAACTACAATACTTAGGTGCACACCACGCCAGGAACCTCAGGTCTTCTAACAACCTACTACTTCACTGTCCCCCTCACAGCTCTGAATTTGTACACTCCACTTTCCTAATACAGTCTGTCCTGCTTTGGAACGCGCTTCCTCTCGAGATCAGAATGGCAAAAACACGGCAAACTTTCAAATATATGTTGCGGAAACATTTTCTAAACACACTATCAGATCCACCTTAATTTTATACTCTCCCCTTCTAAATCTTATATTATGTATATTTATGTATGTATAATTGTAAAGATATGTATTTAAACACTTATTTATTTATATATTATTATTTAAACATTTATTTATTTATATATTATTATTTAAACATTTATTTATTTATATATTATTATTTAAACATTTATTTATTTATATATTATTATTTAAACATTTATTTATTATATATTATTATCACTATTACTTATTGTATATGTATGTATATTTTCTTTTTTCTTAATTAAAGTTATTTCTGTGCATCTACCATGCTAGCTCTGCATCGCCCTAAGGTCGACTGGCAGAAAATGCCTACGGCATTAAGTCCGCCTTTGCCACTTTTGTGCATAAAGATTTAAATAAATAAATAAAATAAATGTATTCATCTCTAAAAGGACTTAACTCTTAAGTATGTAATTCAATTGAAGACCTTTTGACCCCAACCTTGCGATGTCATTGCTCCTAGTTTATCGTCTGCCATCAGTCTCGTTATGCAGTAGTTCATCTGGATACTTGGCAGGTCAGGACTTGACTAGACAGATGGTTGTAAAATTTATTGCTGAAATTTATTTCATAATCTATTCGTAACCTTGTAATGTCGTTCATTCGTCTTCGTTCTCAGTTCATCGACATCTGTCTGTCTTATAAAACAGAAATCTGTCTTGATCTTAGGCAGGGCAGCACTTTATTACGCAATGCTATTGCAAACTTGAAATGAAATTTATTTAAAATCGTCTATTATCATTCTTTTTCTGAAGTTCATCAATCATCAACAACCCATATCGTCCCACTGCTCGGCTCGGGTCTCCTCTCAGGAGAGGGTCAAGGCCATACGTTCCCACGCGCTGGTCAAGTATGAGTTGGGGACAGGCAAAACAACGTTGCGGCTACGTAATCTTGCCGTTGGATGTTTTTAAGCCACCCAAAGGACTCCAACTAAGCTTCACGACTGTTATCCTACGATAACAACCGGAACCGAACTGCTTAACGTGACCTCCGAATCACGGAGACGCTCATGGTATCATGCCGCCAGCGGTCACCCATCCAGGTACTGACCGCGCCGCCGTGGCTTACCGTCGGTGATTGTTTCTAATAGCCGAGTGCAAAGTTCAATAACCAATTATATCGTTAATTCGAGGAATGAAATAGGTACGTCTTACAGCATTAAAATATAACTAGATCTACCTATGTCAAATATCAGCCTACTGACTAGTAACCACTTTTCACGACGTTCTTCTCACTTAAGTAATAGTTGGGCTACGGTTCCATTCTTAGGACTATGCATGATTGGATGGCTATGACTATGGATTAAGCATGCATGGGATATGCTACAGAGAAGAGCTCTGCCGAATATGGAGGGTATCCAGTCGCAAGAAGACCTTTTTTTGTTGTTGCAACGAACATGGGCGGCCATTCGACAGCGTGATTTGGATGAACTCATTTTGAGTATGCCAAACCGATTCTTGTGTTGTTAGTGTTCGCGGTAGAAACACGGATTATTAATTGTTTAAGTTACCTAATAAAATTTTAAAGAAAACTGTTATTTCAGTCTTTTTTTCGAACTTTAATGTTAGTGGTTCAAATGTCAAAAATCCGTTTATTAGGAAAATGGCAAATTTCTTTATTAATGCAAAGGTGACTTGGTTTATCGTTACTGTGACAAACGAAAACACTTTATTTGATGAATCCTTAAAGAAAATTTTAATTAATATCAATCAGGAGAAAAGTTATTGCAAAAATATATGTTGATCCCTAGACACATATATTGATCCCTAGACACTTTTGATGTGTGTAGGTAAGAACGACCAGCGACTACAGAGTTTGGGTTGTGGTTACTTTGGCAGATAACAGGTAGTAAAGGTGTATAAAATAGTACCTAACTTTCGTTAAAGTATAAACTCAATTTGTTTATATTTTCTTCCGGATAACTTTAGAAATCTCTTCATCCATTGCCGGACACTTATGACAGTTGCTACCCCCTGCCAGACACCCCTAAACTTTAATAAATTATAGTTATACTTTCGTTAAAGTATAAAAGCTAAATTTTTAAACGACTTCCAAAAAGGAGGAGGGTTTATGTTCCACTGTATGTACTTTTTATTTTTTTTTTATTTTATGTATGTTCACCGATTACTCCGTCAATTGTGGACCGATTTTGAATTTTTTTTTGTATTCGAAAGGGTATGCTCGCAATTTGGTCCCACTGCCACCATTACTGGATCTGGAGTTGGAGGATAAATCTTCAAATGTCATATGTAGTTATGATACCTTTAGTTGTATTCTTTTAAGTTATTTAGGTAAGCTAATGATGGAAGGTACAACTCCTCAACGGTTAGGAGTTCGAGGATAATTCTTACGTATCTATATACCTTTAGTTGTTACTGTCAAGTTCTAGGTAACATAACTACATATGACATTTGAAGATTTATCCTCCAACTCCTAACCGTTAAGTAGTTGTATCTTACATCATCAGCTCATCATCATGAAATGATGACTACCAGACGCAAATACTGGAGTAACTTCAGAAAATATACAAAAAACATAGTACGTGCCTGATAAAAATGAAGTTTTCCCTCGGTTTCCCTGGGATCCCATTATCAGATCCAGTAATGGTAGCAGTGGGACCACATTGGGAGCATAGCCTTTCGAAAACAAAAAAAAAATTCAAAATCGGTCCACAATTGACGGAGTAATCGGTAAACATACATAAAATAAAATAAATAAAAAAATAAAAAGTACATACAGTGGAACATAGACCCTCCTCCTTTTTGGAAGTCGGTTAAAAATGTAGCTTTTATACTATAACGAAAGTATAACTAGAATTTATTAAAGTTTAGGGGTGTCTGTCAGGGGGTAGCAACTGTCATAAGTGTCCGGCAATGGATGACGAGATTTCTAAAGTTATCCGGAAGAAAATATAAAAAAATTGAGCTTTATACTTTAACGAAAGTTAGGTACTATTTTAAACACCTTTACTACCTGTTACCTGCCAAAGTAACCACAACCCAAACTTTATAGTCGCTGGTCGTTCTTACCTATATAGGGGTCATGCACAGAAAAACTTTCAGCCTTTATAAAATAACGAAGGTCTGGCTGTCGTGGGCTCTTGGTCTATATGTATTTACAAAAAAAAGGTATATATGTATTTATATCAGTTACTTAGTACCCATAACACAAGTTCTGCTTAGCTTGGGACTAGATGGCGCTGTGCGTAAGTGTGCGCGCGCACCGGAGTCGACAAACACTCTCGGACGAGATAGTTTGTCGAGACTCGACTAGGTTGCCGTAAAAAGCGTTGTATTAGGTGGGACGTGCGTTGTGGAATTGTAATGCAGGAAGTGTAAATAAATTTAAAAAAGTAAACAAACACTCTTTAAAGGCGTAATATCCATTATTAATTGTAATAAAACCATTGTTCGGTCTCATGCGGTGTATGTCAGCACAAGACAACTGTCGAAGACCATTTCGGTTTGTGCCCGGCCATAGATGTCCGAAAATATTTATTTATTTATTATTTAATTTATTTGTTCAACAGTGGACTGTTGAGGGCTGTTGACGATAGGATTTGTAGACAAGTCCAGTAGGTGGTAACATCTTGACTCAATTTGTATTTAATTGTTTAATAATGTTTTTGAAGAATGTAAATATATAAAAAAAAAAAATTTAGGCACATTCAATACAACTTTTTAGATAAAAAATTGGACCAACTATCTCACGCGAATAGAAACAGAATTGTATTCAATTAAGATCTTTATGTAATTTATGAATAAATACGTAGGTATATCAAAATTATGATTTCCTGGATGTAAAGAAGTTGAAAATTTACATACATTTTACGGTATTCATTCTCACAATGTATGTACATACATAGTAGTACATTATATTGGAACGACTATGAATGAAGATGAAACTAATGGATACTGTAACATATATTATGTCTGGATGATGTGAATAAGTTCCTATTAAACAGTTAAAAGTAGTGGGTGAGACATTTTAGAAGCATTTGTGGAGGGACGGGTGTGATGTCTCTCCAACACAAAGGGAGGATCCTCCGACCAGGCGAGGTGATCATGCCTGGCGGGCCAACTGCCCAACGGTTGATGTTGGGATGTTGTATACATGTTAACTGGCGCGAGAACTTTCACTGCGTGATTCAGGATTGGTAGTTTCTTATATTGTATCTTATATTCTCATATTGTACGTTGCTCCGTAGTTCAGTGTAACTTCGGTAGATGGCGCTGTAGTATATTTCTGTTGCGCTGTATGTGGAAGTCGCCACACATTCATTCACAGACAGAGTGCTAAGATGACTATTATGAATGTCTAAAGACAGTAATATAATCATATGTTCCTGTCTTTAGACATTCCTTGTTACTGCGCCGACATAGTATTATTACAATTCGTTTAAACGAATTGTGACCTTTTGTTTTAACACCATTTTAGTATATCAACTGAATATACATTTCAGAAGAATGTAAAAGGACCTGCCTTTTGATTAGGGAATTTTATTAGATAAGCGCAGCATTTTATTTTTAGTCACGTCAATATCAGCGTCGCTTCGTTGAAAGGTCCTCCCCTTAATACGTAACACATTACAGTCTTCTTGGTAACCAAAATCAGGTTTCTTAGTAATGGATTCACGTCGGTTTTGTACGAGATCTTGTTTCAAGTACATCATCTTAACCATAACTTTATTGTTTCCCTCCTAATAACCATAATCACTTTCAGGTATAATAATGTTATACACTTCTAAATTTTCAGTTAAAAACATGATGCTTTTTTTATGTATTATGCGGGCAAACGAGCATTGGGGATGGGGATTGAGGGGATTGGGGTATGGGCCTCCGGTATCCTCACACAATCGGTGAAACACAGCGCAAGCACTAATTCACACCGGTTTTCTGTGAGGCCGTGGTATCACTCCGGGCTAGCCGGAGCCCATTCATGCCGAAGCGTGGCTCTCCCACGGTGAAATAATACTTCTTCGTTTGATATCGTTTTCGCTATCTTGCTTCACTTACTGTTCATCAAGAGCTTTGAGTAGTCTACTGATATACATAGAGCTCTCCTTAGAAAGAAGGCTTTGGCTTACTAAACCACTTCTGACCATTCTGACGGGTTGTGAAAGAGTTCTGTCAAGTTTCCTTTCTTTTTGCACTTCTGTTGCCTTGCACAGTTTGCTCCCTTAGTCGGCTCTTACGAGACCCACACACCTGATGAATACGGGTGGTTATACTCGTTATCGTTACTCTTATGTATGTATAGCTAATAGTTAAATAAACTTACTTTATATCCAATCACATCACAGCCAGACACAAAGCTATCTGATCATTAGTCAGACACAACTATGAGACTCAGGGCGCTTGGCATTGTTGTAGAAAGCGAGGCTTGGTTTGACCTCGACCGCACTGAGTCACGGGTTTCATGTATTACATCGTTTTTATTTGCATTATCTTGTAATTGGATTCAGATAAAATTCGATAACCTTTAAATAACCGATTCGTGTATCGAATTTCAAGCTGTGTATGAAAAATACGGATATTGTGTGTGTTTTGTCTTTGTTTATAATTTACTTCATATGTTGAGGGTTTCATACAGTATAGGATGTTTTGTCTACATACAAACTTTACTTCCGTGCAATATCGGACAAAGCAATCGCCATATCGTTTCTCATAGGCAATAATGTGTACAACCCTATAACAATAAATTAACGTTTACAAACCCCACTTTCTTTCATAATATTTTAGGTTTTTTTTTCAAATACACACCCTATTTACTAAGCATTGTTATTACAAAGTTCAAAACAGTGTGATAAATAAACACTTACCTCTATTTATCATATCATTATTCCTGTTTGAAAACCATTATGTCTGAATTCAAGTGGAATCAGAAGTGGTATTCATAAATGTAGTACTTTTTATTACGTTGTAATAATTTACAAATACATACATAGCTTGAAACATCTTGAATGGTCTTTGATCGCAAACTAGTTATTTAGTAGTATATTATATATTTTAGACAAATTTGTTGCTGTTTTGGGTGTTTATCTCAGCCACGACCTCTTTCTAGCTGTCAGAATCAGAAAGAATTAGTATCGAAATCACTGAGAAAGCTTTAGAACTGATTCTGTACTGTCAGTACTTTAATATATAATTTTAAATAATTCTCTTATCCCATAGATGAAGACACCGGCGATACAAAACGACTTCAGTTACTATAGACGAAGCGTATCCAGAGGTGGACTGATAAACGCTGAACTACCCCCGGGCGAAGACCCTCACATAACATCTGAGGTTGCCAACAGAATGTCGCTGTTCTATGCACAAGCCACACCCATGCTCAAGGTTTTGTCTGAAGCCACAAGCCAATTTGTGAATGATAATCAACAAGATTTGGAAAATACGACGGAAACATTAAGTACGATGGCCAAAGTTTGTCTTCGGATGTTAGAAAACCCGTAAGTAAAATATTATTTAAGAAACATTCGTATAACACTAAAAAAAATTGCTAATTGCATCTCAATTTTTCGACTACAAAAGAATTTCAATTTCCAAAACACATTAAAACGCAGATAGGAAAATAAACTCGGAGAGTTATTGACACAATTTCCTTTGCTGTTTTGTTCCTATTGCTCACAATTCACTAGTTTCAGCACTATACATGAACGATGCTATGATCAAAAGCGGCTACAATGTGCAGTAGTTCCGAAACTAGACCATCGCAAAATACACCGATCCCAAATTATTCACAAAATCTGTTCAGCCAAACATCAAGACTAGTTTTACTCTTGCTTCCATATAACCAATGATATTATATAAAAATATCATTGCATAATAATATAACACATTATATTCGAATTGGTTTAGTGAATCGGATAACAGTTTACTTTTCGGAAGTTTTGTAGGTCTCCTGGGATTTGGAGTTTGTACAACAACGAGCCTAAGAGCTCTGAACTTCTTATATAACAAGCGCACAAGTAACTCGAAAACTGTTCTTTAATCTGTTAATAGAACGTAAATATTTATATAAACCGAATTCCCGGTAGTTCTAGACAGTTATTCGGCTAGCTTCACCTGTTCATTTATCTAAAAGCTTTAGTCTTCACATCACTTATTAATATACCATCTTACAGAGACCAGAAGCCGCTAATGTGTTGGAAATCTAATCCAGTGTACATATAAGTACATCCGCGGTTAGTCCGCTCCCTATCCTTGCAACAATGAGCGCGTATAGATTACAAGGATCGTATGTCGTACACGGACACGCTTGAGATCTCGAATAATAGAGATAAATCAACTATCGCTTGTGAAGACACGTGCCTCTTGAAGTCTAACAACAGGTCGCATCTCAGGCATCAGTTTGAGGCCATTATTAATTGTTCATGGTTTTTACACAACCCCACAACCAGTTTTGTACCTTGAGTACCGTATTGTGTGGTTAGTGGCTGTAAATGCTCTAAAGTTAAACTGTTTAAGGTAAAAAAGGCATGACAGATTTTGAAGAACCTGCTGTAGTTGGAAGGTGGATCAAGTCTATTCTCTTTTGGACTACACCTAAACCACTGTAAATATCCTGCACTATATTTTGGTGTCAGTAATACAAACGTTTTTACATTACACACTGCTGATAAATATTCAAACTATATTTTAGTATGCAGAATGCACTGTGAATAATAAATTCATCAGAGTATCATCCTAAGGCTACAAACGCGCAGGCAGGCGGCTTGCTTGAAGCCTACCTAGAGCCTAGAGCGGGTCCTAGCGAGCAACTTAGTAAAACGAACGTTCTAAAACGTTCGCGACCGGCCGCACTGCGCGCTTGGCGCCTAGCTAGTCGCGCAGGCGCGCTGACTCGCTAGGCTCTAGGCGCTAAGCAAGTCCAATGCCTGTGCGTTTGTAGCCTTAAAGTCTTCTACTGTAAGTTCAAGAAGTAGTGCACTACCCTATTTTTTTTTCGTCCCCGATGTCTCGTTTAACAGATTTTATCTTAAAAAGATAAGCTTTCCTCCCCTTGTCTTATTAGGGTGAAAATCGAAAATGCGGTATTATTATTATTATGCTTCGAAATAGAAAGCAACTCAGCATATTGCTTCCGAGAATTCTCATTCCACTATCGGAACTGTATCGAAATAGCTCTGACAATAAATCTCATGTCATTGTATTTCTACCACATGTCTTTTGATAATAAAACATCTGTTTTGTTTATCACGATGAAATCATTTTATTCATTACACATGGCTATTGTACTCGTACTATTCCGTAAGCATCGTAATCCTCAATAGAGATGAGAAGGGTTTATGTGTCATGGACTTATGGCGTTGCCCAATTCTAAGCTCGTCGGTAATATGTTGCCATAACAAACTCCTACGCGGTTATATTCTCCTTTATAATGTTTGCCACCTACATATCTTGAAATACGCTTTTGGATTGTGTATAGTATCTGAGAAAACTTTCCAACAGACGTGGAATTTTAAAAAAGTACCAATGTAGGCAGGCATTGGTACACTTTTTATTGTGAAAAATTTGTTAATGTAAACACAGTAATGGCGGCTGTAAACTTCAGTCGAACAAAAAATAACAATTTAATTAATTAATAGATAACAATTTCCTCCTTGAATTTCCTTATCAGTAGATAATTATAGCGACACAAGCGAAGCGCATGATTTCGACTACCTCGCCTCATTGAACTGCCAACTGTATGTTTCCGTGTCATAGAAGTTAAAGTCGACCTTCCTAATCGAGTACTAGTTGAGTCTAGTATAGTATAATAGTACTAAACTCAACTAGTAGTAACTAGAGTCTAGTAAAATACTAGACTCTAAAATCACACTGAACATTTTCATGTAAAATATTATAAATATCCCATACCTACTAGCTGTTGCCCGCGGCTACGCCCGCGTTTATGTAGGTTATCGCTGCAAATATTAGCCTATGTGTTATTCTGATTTATAAGCTTTATTACTGTATAGTTTCATCCAAATCCGTTCAGTAGTTTTTGCGTGAAAGAGTAACAAACATCCATCCATGCAAACTTTCGCGTTTATAATATTAGTAGGAAGTAGGATACACATTAAAATTCAACTAGAAAAGGTGATATGAAAAAACAAACTTCTGAACAAATCTTTTTCAAAAGAAAATTCATCAAATTGTTACTCTTCATCTTTCGTGTGTTTATTAAACGTATGATTTATCTCCTGACACATCTAGTTATTGCAATATTAAATGAGATATTTGTTGATTAATGTCGTAATATTTCCAACTGAAATATCGAAATTTTCTATGATAAATTGCAATTAATAAAAACGAATTGAGTTTCACCAAAATGTCGTAGTACTTAGTATTATCTTATTTTCTCTTCTGTTATCCTTGGCTTAGTGTTGTTTGTATAAATCGCGCTAATTCGCTAAATGTGAATTTAGGAAATATTTTTTACAACTATAGTGTATTAATGGAGCCTCTATAAAGGTACTATTTTTTTATTTGGCTAAAATAAATATTCTTGTATCTCAAATATGGTAAAGTACACAAACTAAGGGGTTACTATTTGCAACACTGTATTCTATTATTTCAAAGAATATTTCAAATCAAAAAGAACATCTTAAATGAAAGAATGGAGAGAGTGAATGCTAGCTGGTTATGTCGCCGATTTCCCTGTATCTACACTTTGACTGTTTCTTAAACAGACGCTATTTTCTATGAAAAACAAGTAAAGGAAACTTTGAGCTTATAAAGTGTTCATAAAAGTACAGTTTAGTCAACACACTTAGGTACATGAACTGTACTGCGTACGGGACAGACGCAAAGCGTGGGCGAAGTGAGCGACCCGAATTCAAGCATGGTGCTGCAATCCCAACATTGATTTATTACATCGTAAATTCTATAAACATAACACATGTGACCCAGAACTAACTTTTTACTTATATATTATAAAACACGTACGTGACATGTTGCATTATACAGGCTGTAAAAGAAAAGTGTAATTGTAATTCAATTTCGCCGATTCAATATGGATTGACTAAAATAATTGGTCTGGTCTACAAAGTAGCACTTATTTAAAATATAAATCATACTTAATGGTTATCTTTGTTTAGGAAAATCATTTTCCTAAGAAAGAAAAAAAATTAAGGCATGTTTTATTGAACACACTATAGTGACCAAGTAGGAAAACCATAGGATCAACCCATATCCTGCCTACATTTTGCAAATATAAAAAAAAAATACTAGGTACACCGTTTTGTAACACCTGTAGACAGACATAATAATATAAGCGCCACATTTTGTAGCATTTAAAATAGTACACCATTTAACACCATAAATATCGAAATCTGGGTTACGAATTTAAGTTTACGCAATATGAAAGAAAATTTTGTAACCTACTTAACTCACTTAATTTAAAATATGTAAATGTCCCGTTTCAGGAAACTCGTGGCACAATTCAGTCGCGAAGAGACGTCCCTTCTAGTCCTGCGTGTGATGGTCGGATTGATCATACTTTACGACTGGGTCCATCCGTCAGGTGCCTTCTGCCGTTCATCGTCAGTTGACGTCAAAGGATGCGTTAAGTTTTTACAACAACAGCCTCCAACAAAAGCGGAACCTCTCCTCAACGCGCTCAGGTATACGACGAAGCATTTAAACCATCAGTCGACACCAAAGAATATCAGGACATTGTTGGCGGCGTGAGGACAGCACTCGAGCCTTGCATGTTGCTGTGGGGAATGATGCGACAATAATTACCTGTGGGGATATCTCGTACATACCTTTAATTTGCTCCTTAGTGATACCAAACTAACATACCACTCTCATCAACCTATTTCGAATATCGAATTTTCATAATCTATACATAACGAATCTTCGAAAATATGTCAACGATATCCATCTTGTATATTAAAAATACAATGTGTTGCTAAAAAACAGTGACCTTCTTCGCCAATTATAGACGAGAATGAGAAGGGTTACCTAAATGACTTTTATTAGAATTCCTGCAAGTTTTCCAACTTTACGAAATAAGAACCTAATTATTTTAGGAACCCGGGAAATTCGATTAATATTACGCAAAGAAAAAATATATCCATTATAATTACTTTTATGTACAAGCTTGAAAAAATAAGTATACAGCAAGTATCCCTACAATCCCACATTTATGCATTCGTGCAAGGTTTCATTAAATCCCTTTGACACAAAAATTGCTGTCAGTCGCAACTCGTAACGATAGCTTTTACAACTATGTTAAGGAAGCTTAGACACCTCTAATGTGTAATGTAACTCAAAAAAAGTATTATTTACATTGTATCCTACTATATAAAACTGCCTTGGATCGTTTAATTGGTTACCACATAATTTATTGTTCAATTTATTCAAGAATACGAATTGTTATTGTTTTGATGAGTATGAGATGTTATATCCTTTGCGTCGACCTAGTAACATTGAAAGTTATTTATAGGCATTATGTCGCTCTTTGTCTTGCTTGAAGTAATAATGTGATACTAATTTTGCATTCAAAATACTGCAATAGTAAAGGATATAAGTCTTTTGAATACTCAAATAAAGCCAGTGTTGGACGCTATGAATAGTTATTATAAATTCTATATTATAGAACAAATTTTATTAGTCCGCTTGCATCTCTCATGCTGGAGTTCGGTGAAAGTATTTTGTTCCAAAGATTTATAAAAAAACTTTAATTAGTATTCCACATAGTACATAATTGGTTTGAATTTTCAAGACTGAGTTAACGACACATGCAAATATTTCATTGAATTATTTGTTTTATACAGTTCCGGAATTCTAGTTAATAAATCTAATGCCTTACTGAATAAGAAAAGGTGTACCTAGAGCAAACAAAAAATATTATGTAAATGCAATGCCTTTTCTAAAATTATTATAAATCGTTAAGTATATCGTGTTAACAATGTTGAATTTATTCGTGTACCCACTGCCTTGATGTTAACTAACATAATAATTTTAAACGGAATTTATAAGTATGATATGTTTCACTATTGTGTATGTATAAACTCAAATGTAAGTATAACTGTTAAGGATGTATGATTTATTTACAACTTTATAGGAATATACAAACCAATTGCTCCAAGTGTCCAACTTGTAACGTGTGAGTACAGCAAAAGGTACCGAAATATGAATGTAAATGACATATTTTATAATTATATTTAAAAGGTCAATGATTAGGCTTATAACAAACATAAATGTTGATTTTATTAAACTTCGTTATATACATACCAATAAGTCCTCACCTTATTTGATGAAATTGGTGTTTCAATAGTTTTGTCTCTCCTTAAGCTGTCAATAATGTGTATAGTCATAGATGCTCCATGTTAGAGCCCTAGGGCTCCCAAGAAGTTAGCCTATGCATAGTTACAGTAGCACAATATTAATAAGAAATGCTCACTTCAAAAACCACAAGGTTGATATTGATAAATTAAGGTACCTAATCACTCCTAATCTTAGAACTATTGGTTCAGTCGAAGAAAGCATGTTTCTGTAAATCAGTCATATTCTAGTAGTAACGATTATATGCGACGGCGACATTTTAGATGTTAAAAATACTATTTTGTCCAAGTGTATAAATATTTTGTCCAAGTTTCCACGTAATAAGAAATAAAGTCTAAAGATAAGTAATTATTATAAAGTTTGACTCGTCGCTTAGAAGTGGAGTAAATATACGTTCTCTCAAGAGTTTTTTATATGCAATTACGGCGAGAATTTGACATTTTTAAATTCGGCCGTTTTCGACTAAGCCAACTTACTGTAAAATAAATTTATTTCGCTACACGATAAATCGTTTTGTTACAACTCTTCCGCTATACATATAGCTGTCAATAATTCACTCACGCACAAACACTTGTCTTTTGTGTATAGTATATTAGTATTTAAAATAATCTAATTGCAATTAGAATAATTAGTTACATTACATGCACAGTCAGCACAACAATTGTTATAGTTATTATAATATAGTATTGTTGTTGAGATTTGTCTTGTAATTGCGACTGTTGCTTGCGAGATTCGTGTCAGTGCGCACTATGAATTGCATTTATTGTGAGGAATTGAATGTTTGAATTACATATAATATCGTATCCTAACACTGCCCAAATTAAGAAAATTTGATATAATATTTTTTTATAAATGATAAGTTTAATTCCAATCACTCCATGTTGAGTCTAAGCATACGCTTAGCGTTCAACAGTTAGTAGTATGTAGTTGGGCGAAACAAAAGTATTGATTGCTTATAATTGTAGGAGATAAATGGATGAATAGATAAATCTATAGGGCCATGGTGAATATATGTCTATACTTATTTACATGTTATTACTTCAACATTTATTACAGCACTGGTAATTTCGTTGCAATTTAGTCAATTCTTTAGTAAATTCTTCTAGTAACGACTAATAAGTAATGTAATATGTACTAGTTATGAAAATCGTTGTATGTAATTATTTGAACTGCAACTTTATTGTTATTGTTTAAGGTGGTTTTGTATGATAGACCTATTTTTTTAGTTATCATTTATTTATTGTATATAATAAACACACCAAAGTTATAAGTAATAAATAAACTTGGATAGATTCTTGTAACCTGTTGTTTTATTTAATGAAAGATAATGAAACAATCGAACAAATTTATTCTTAACTTAAAAGTAAAAAATATGTACATAAATCTCTAGTTGTTGGCGGGGCGTGGCTTGAGGATCAGTTTGCCTGTGTCGTCACACGACATGTTGAAGTCGTTCAGAACGGAACGCGTCCGCGCCGTAATGATACTCGGCGCTACCACCTTTCTGTGTACACCCACCATGAACAGTAAAACTGAAAATAATAACACTCAGTAAATAAATACCAACAAAACATGATAACAAATTAAAGTGATAAAACTTGAACTAATAAAAGTAGAATTTATAAAAACGAAAGTTTGTAAGTATGGATGGATGGATGTTTGTTACTCTTTCACACAAAAAATACTAAACGGATTTGGATGAAACTTAACAGTAATATAGCATACATCAGAATAACACATAGGCTACTATTTGCCGCGATAACCGACATACACGCGGGCGGAGCCGCGAGCAAAAACTAGTATTAATATATAGCTAAACTAGATTTTGTTAGATATATGTCTATCATCAACCTTCGCAGTTAAGTTTGTCTATTGCTGGACATAGGCCTCTCCCAAGGAACACCACAAAGCCCATATAAAAGAAAACTATACAATTTTTTTTTCTATAAAATTATAAAACTTTTTCATTAAATCCTGAATTGATTCATACACCACTATGAAGTTAAAACGCAGAGCTTCAATTTTTCTACAGGTTTGAAGGACAAGTATGTTTTTGATGCACTCATTGTATTATTAATAGTGCTCAGATAATATTATCCACAAATATCTATTTTAATTACCTAAAAAAAATTTTATATTTAAAAAAAAAAGATTAAAAATTACTTACCTAGGAAAGTGGAAATGAAAGCAAAGAAGGGATGATTCCATAGAGACTGTGTCAATGAGACTACCGGAGTCAGCGGGTCCATGAGCCAGTGATATGCGGCAATAGCTGTGCATACTGACACCACTGTCAGCACAACTGAAACATTAAGTTGTATTTTAAAGTTAGGTATTATTATATTATGCATATTGACGGACCTGTACGGTTAGTCTAGTGGGAAGCAATACTGCTAAGCCGAAAGTGGGTTCTATTCCCATCCAGGACAAAACAATTGTGATGAGCATCATGAATTTGTTCATACAAAATTAGATATTGTGAAATAGTTTTTTTCTTTTATAAGATCATTACTTTGCACATAGATGTCCACATCTTGACCAACTACATTGTTTGTTTTAAAATTAAATAATAACACATTACATCGAAATGTATGAAATGTTTTATTCTGCAATTTAGGTTACATGAACACTTTTGCAAGTTAAACTTTTTTTGAGCAGATGTGTTCAGGCTTTCCTAACTGGTCTAGCCCTGAGAAGAAGGGACCAAACAAACTCAGGGACCATCATCTCTATTAAAGTAAAGACAATCTTCTAAAAATGAAAAGGACATTCTATCAGTAATTAAAAAAGCGATAATTATTTGAGTCAAGTACTTATTTGGTAAAAAATATTAATAAAAAAATATCAACAACAGTTATAATACATCAACAATGCTATTTTATTTAGGTAGTATCTCTAATAGGGAATAGTACTTTAAAGTATGATTGCTAATCTCTGAGGTATCATGAAGTACCTAGTTGGGGCCTTAAGCACACACATCATGAAGTAATCAATTCTCCAATTCTGATATGATGTACCTATAAGCTTCAGTGACATATATTTTTGGACGCTGGGTACTGGCTACAAGGTTCACATAATCACATCAACAGCCACTGCTGGACTCAGACAGAGGTAATTGGTTGTGTGAATGTGATACATGGTACATAACCCAAGGAATTATTATAGTAGTAAAGGTAGCAATTACACCTACTTCTCCATCTCATAGTAGCAGGTTGTAAACATCCTATGACCTCCGTCAGGCGACGCTCGAAAGCCTTTAGGTCTGGAACAAACAAACAGTGCATAAATCATTCAATCGTGTAAGAATAAAAAACGTAGAAACAAAAACAATAAACTGAAATGGATAAGTTTGTAATGTACACCAACCATCACAAGCCGTTTGTTCCAACGACATTTTATTTTCACGAGAACCAATTATAAACATAGATCTTGATTTAATGTCCACCTACATATTGAAGTAAACTACATTTTTCTATTTTTGATAGCGATGACATTTATCTTTTTTTCAAATTTTTTGACGTTAATTCAGTGTTGCCTTGATTTGATGGACCGGGACCGGTCCAGTTGAGGTGAATAAAACGATGGCGCCTGTCTCAATATTTTTATGAAAAGATTAGTCTACATATCATAACAAAAAAAATAAGACCTCTGGTTTCCGGGTTTCAGTGATACACACTGGTGTGGTGAAACCAAAGGAAAGCTCTTTAATCTTTACTTTTCAGCCGGTTCGATTCCGACACACGGTACGAAGTGCCAGCCATGCCGGCCTGCTTCGATCCTCATTTATAACCACATTTTTTGTTTATTTATGTTATATTATTAATTATTTTAGTCTCATCGTAGTATATTAACTTCCTCCAACAAAACTTTATAGTTTCATTCATGGTACTGTCACTAGTCACTAATATCGGTTTCAAAAGGCACTTGGTCTTAGTCTACGTCACTTACGTTACGTCAGTTATTTTTATATATAAATATATATGTGTTTTGTTTATATAGTCAGTTACACTACCTGTGGTGTGGTTACAAAGTCCAAAATCAAAGTTTAGAAAAGTCAACGGGTCAACGATCGAGCTATTGAAACACTATAAAAGTAAGATCATCTAGTTTAATATTTTTAGAAGAATAGAAAGAAACGATCTATTCATTTTTGTTTTTTTTTTTTTCCGTTTAAAGGTGCTAACCATTTAATAAGTGTTAATATTATATTTCTTTTGTTTTGCAGAATGTTTCCTTTAAGGCAAATTGTATCAAATGTTAGAAGAGTGGCGCCCGGTTTTAGGGCTATGTCAAGTTCTGGGCCACTTACTGGAATAGAAGTAGATAATGAGGGTATAGCAACTCTTACAATGCAGAGACCACCAGTCAACAGCCTTAATCTGGAACTGTTACAAAACTTAAACAAGGCATTTGATGAAGTAGCAAAAAACAAATGTAAAGGGCTAATTTTAACATCAGTAAGTATATGAACACCTTACTTTTATGTAAGTAGCAAACTTCCAACACTAACAGTAAACCTTCATAAGTATGACATGTACTTGCAACTTACTGTTTACACCTAATTTCCCTCCAACTCAACGGAGTCAAGCCAACTAGGAAGTGGCTATTTAATGTGTGGGTGTGGCTGTGTCGGTCATTGCGGTAAAGAGTAGGCTATGTCCTTCCTCAAGAATCAAAGTATCTCCATGTCCAATTTCATTGACATTGGTGCAGGAGTTTAGCTATAAAAGCATTACAGAGTTACTTTCAAATTTATGATATTAGATGTAGACAGGATTTAATCTGTGAATTTGTTAATTACAGAGCTCTCCTACAGTGTTCTCAGCTGGCTTAGACATAATGGAGATGTATAAACCAGACTTGAAAAGGGCTGAAACGTTTTGGACAACTTTACAAGAAGTTTGGATCAAACTCTTTGGCTCCACTTTTATCACAGCTGCTGCTATCAATGTAGGTTTGATATATTTTCAATTTTACTAGTATTCACTGTTTTGTTTTAATTTTGTATGACACAATTTATTTACAACTGATATAAAGGCTCCCCCACTTAGGTACGTTTTATCGGTCAATAATACTGGATACGTTACTGCAATATCTTTTTTTGATATTTATACATTAGGATGACCATGAAGTTACACACTGCAGCGATAATAACGATGTAGTAGAAGTCACTTGCCGCAAATACATATTTGGTATTATCAACTGAAAATAACACACTTATGTGGGAAAGTATTTAATCCACGCATTATGAAAGACCCACACTGTTCAAACATTCTTAATCAACAAAATACAACAAAAACTGTCTATTCATGTTTATAATACTATCATATTCAATCATTTCAAAACACTATGGGTTGCATTCATGAAAACTTAATAATGGCTTTTATAGTATTAAGGTGTTTTAGAAGATTACATTAAAAATGCATGCATGCTAGTACATATTAGCAAAACATGTATACACATACCACCTTTGTATGTTGAACGCAAATAAATAAAAAAAATTGAAATATCATAATTATTAACTAATAGAGGGCCCTTTCAGTTATAACAGGAGCTAAAGGTACTATTTGTCAAAGTTTTTTCCACTGTGTTCACTTAAGTGATATCACCAGGTGAATGAAGTAGAATTTTTAGTGTCCTCATTTCACCTTGAATTAATCTCACCCAGGTGAAATAATTCGATATGAACACCTTTATTCGTCTTGGAATTGATTCACCCCGGTGAACATAAGCAACTTTTTTAATCAGCTTGTGTAGTTTTATCACATCATATATAGCATTATAATAAAAACTTAAATATACAGAAAACGTAATATGTATTTGACGTTCATTAGAGCCATAAAAAATGAACTGATAAATTTACAATATAGTTTATGTCGAATTAGTTCATCCATAAATAATATCACCATGGTGATATTCACCAACACAAACACACACATCATACACACCAAAAACTCTACTTCACTCACGCGGGTGATATCGCTCAGGTGAACATAGTGGAATAAACCTTTCTCAAATACCCATTTCATCATCATCATCAGCCTATCGGAGTCCACTGCTGGACATAGGCCTCTCCAAATGCGCGCCACTTGGTTCGATCCTCGGCTTCTCGCATCCAGATCCTGCAAGCCGTCTTGCGCAGATCATCACTCTACCTGGCCTGTGGACGTCCTAGACTACGTTTGCCGAGACGCGGTCTCCACTCAAGATCCCGTTTACCCAACGGTATTCAGTTCTGCGGCTAATATGACCAGCCCACTGCCACTTCAGCTTGCTAATCCTTTGGGTTATGTCGATGACCCTGGTTCTCTGCCGGATCACCTCATTCCTGATGCGATCCCTCAAAACGAAACGCCGAGCATATCACGCGCACGCTGAGCGACTTTGAACTTGTAGACCAGCCGTGCCGTAAGTGTCCACGTTTCGGCTCCGTATGTCATGACGGGTAGGACGCACTGTTTTTTTTTTTTTTTTAATGACAACTCCCGCACTAGGAATAAATCCTGTGTCGCGGGGGACTTGACAAACATACATGAAACGGACACAAAGAACACCCAGACTCAGAACAACAATTTGTGGATCACACAAAGTGTTGTCCTAGGTGGGATTTGAACCCACGACACTTGGTGAAGTAGGAAACGGCGTGGTGACCGTTAAACCACTAGGCCAAACGTGAAGTTGTTTCTATCTAACTGCAAAGTCTGCCCGAGGTACACATATTTTTGAACAACATCGAGAACGGCACCGTGTAACGCGACCGGTTCCGGTAGTACATGTTCATTGAACATGACCTTGGTTTTGTCCAAGTTCATCCGTAGGCCGATGCGCACAGAAAAGTCAGCCAGGTCGTTCATCATCTGTTGTAGGTCCTGCAGCGTCTCTGCCATGATAAGAAGGTCGTCCGCAAATCGCAAGTGAGAGATGTATTCGCCATTTATATTTATGCCACGTCCTTTCCAGTGTAGCGTCTTGAACAAATCCTCCATTACATTTGCGAACAATTTCGGGGAAATAACTCCTCGATGCAATGGTATGGGCCTTGTTTGCTGATTCTGTAACGGACGGACATGGTGGCTTCGTAGAGACATCTCAGCACTTGGACGTATCGCCAATTCACTTGGCTACGCTTCAGGGACTCCAGAACAGACCAGATCTCGATCGAGTCAAAGGCCTTTTCATAGCCCATTAATGCTAGACACAGGGGCTGATTATACTCTTCTGTCTTCTGTTTAATCTGCCGCACTGTGTGGATGAGGTCTATGGTGCCATATCTGCTCCGAAATCCAGCTTGCTCCGGTGGTTGAAATTCGTTGAGTCTTCGCGCAAGACGGTTCGTGAAGACTCTTGAAAACAGCTTGTAGACGTGGCCTAGAAGCGAAATGGGTCGATAGTTCTTTAACCTGGTCTTGTCACCCTTCTTGAAGAGCAAGATGACCACACTTCTGCTCCACGCCTCTGGAGTTCTCCCTTCGAATAGGACAGCGTTAAAAAGTATTTGAAGCTCCCTCAGTACGGGCTTACCTCCAGCCTCAAGAGTTCTGTTGTAACGCCATCCTCTCCAGGTGCTTTTCCATTTTTCAGCTGCCCAAGAGCCATCTCGATTTCGTCATTGCTGACTTCTGGCAGATCTTCGGTGTAGTGGCGTGTTAATGTGGCTCTAGAGTCTTCATTTTCGGTATCAGGTCGAGATGCATGCGAAGCGTACAAACCGCCATAGAAACTTTCCACTTCCGAAAGGACGACAGTTAATAATAATAATAAAAATTTGGAGGGGGCGTTGGGGGATGGGCCTCTGGTATCCTCGCTCACTAGGTGAAACACAGCGTAAGCACTATTTCACACCGGTTTTCTGTGAGGCCGTGGTATCACTCCGGTCCAGCCGGCCCATTCATTACAAGATAATTACAAATTTTAACAAAAAAAAAACCCGACTTCAATCTGGACCAAATTTAAATGGGACCATTCGGGAAGCACCAGCTTTCAAATAAAAAAAGAATCATCAAAATCGGTTCACCCAGTCCAAAGTTATGAGGTAACAAACATAAAAAAAAATACAGTCGAATTGAGAACCTCCTCCTTTTTGAAGTCGGTTGAAAATATGCCAATTCTATAAATAAATCTATTGTTTTCGTGTTTCGATGATTTTAAGTTTTTTGCCTTTTTCTGGAGAGCCCAACAGTTTCTGTTTTTTGGGATTATACTTATGCTTTCCATCAGGCAGAGTAGTGAGTTTGACTGCTATTAATAATAAAAATAAGTATCAGACTTTAAACATTAGGTGATAGAATAAATAAAAGTTATTTAATGTTTACATTGTCAGTGGTAGTGGAAGCATCTACAGGTTTTCAAAAATGTTAAAAATAACAGTTATATGGAAACATTTGCATGTTGTATTGTCGATTATCAGATAAGGTTTGCTAATCTATATGCTTGCATGGTGGGGGCGGAACACGATATATAAAAAAATATTTGGACACGTCAAATATTCCTTTGAATGAGAGCACTGACAAATTGAAAGTAACACAAGCTCCACATAAAAAAATGAAATACTTGATCATGTCAGATTTTTATGTAGACAATTTAGCTTTGATGTCCCGAGCATGCTAAGCAAAGCAAACATCTGATTTATTTTGGGGTATTTTCTATCTCGATAAAACTGCCTGGCTGACACTGCCTGGCTGTCCAGGTGAATAACGTCACGCTCAAATCGTCAGATTTTTGAGGCACCAATAAATGTTCATCATGTAATTAACCCTTATTATCATAATTATATCTTCATTTTATAATTAATCTCACTGGCTGCTCTAAATGCTGAACTCTGTGCAGGCCTTATAAACGGTGGAGGTATTTAACAGGGTATAAGACTCTACCGCGCTCGAGTTAATCCCAAAATCTTTTCTAGGGCTCACATGCTATAAAACTGGTGACAGCAATTTTATCTACTTAAAGGATTACTATATCCTTTCTTTTCTTAATTTTATATCCCAAAACTTGAAATGATTGGTTTCACTTGCGAACTTTCAACCCCACAAGGTTCATGTAGGTGTGGGAAGAGCAGCAGGAGATCTAGTCCGCATAATTCCCTTAAATATCTACCTAGTCTAAAAGTTGACTAAAAGTTTAAAAATTTCAACAGATTATTGGCTTTTTTGAACGAAATTATTTCTGAAACAAAATATTTTTTTAAACTATCCTTGGCCACTTAGTTCACTAGTTTTATATGTACCTACTGGTTAGACGCACCATGTGCACTCCCTTCGGTACGCGCGAGCGCTAGCCCTTTCATCCCGTTTAAGGGGATGTGTCGATAAATCACGTAAACTTAGCAACAAAGGCATCATAAACTTATGCTAATGTATATAAACTATAACTAAATACTATAATACTAAACTTATACTACCTACTCATTCTACTACTACATTCCTATCATCATTTTACATAAAAAGACACTTACAAAAAAAATACATAATATAATTAAATAGTCAATAATGGTTTATAGGTTACACAACAAAGGCAGATGGAACGTATAGAACAAATAGTGTGACGCCGTTTATAATTTACCAGTGCGTGACAACTGGTAGTGGCACCCTAGAGACACGTGCATCGCTGTGCGTGTAACGATACGAGAAGCAGAGAACGGTTTTATTTAACTTGCCGTTTGTTTTTTTTTTGTATGTTTAGAAATGAGAAAAATGGGTATTTTAAAATTTAAAAACATCATTAAATTCTTATTTTTTATTTGAATTACTGTTTTAAACAATTTGAAAATTCTTACATTCTCATAACACAAAATTTTGAAGGCTGACAATTGTTGTCTTGCCTGCTTTCCAAGAAGTCCATTCGTCCTACAAAACAACATCTGTCTGCATCGGCAAAAATCATAAAACTGTAAACTTAATTACTTTCCAGTAACTACTTGTTAGAAATAATTAATATTTTTACTTAATACTCTACAGTAATACGGTAAGTACCTGGAGACCGTGTTTCTCATGACGTGAAAACAGTACGTACATAATTATGGCGGATTGTCTACTACGGATTGTCAATACTGCCGCAAGATTGTATTAGCTTTTTATTTGTATTTGCTTTAGTAGATTCACTTTCATGTTCTTTACTTTCCATTTGTCTTTGTTGTAAATGTGAGGGTATGTGTAACAATATTTGGTATTAAATTGGGCACATTTTAAAATATGATTAAACTATGGTCACTAAAAGTTAATCAAACTACTCGCCTCCAGGGTCATGCTCCAGCTGGAGGCTGTCTATTGTCCATGTCTTGTGAGTATAGAGCAATGGTAGGTGGCAAATATACCATTGGCCTTAATGAGACAGCACTGGGCATCGTGGCACCAAAATGGTTCATGGACACTATGACAAACACAATCCCCAAGAGAGAAGCTGAATTAGCTCTCACCACTGCGAGGATGTTTAGCGTTGATGAAGCCTTGAAGGTAACACAAATTTTAATAGGTACCAGATAAATGTAAAAAACCTAGTATGTATTAGGACATTGTAACCACTAGATATGAATTCGTTCGTTCAAGTTATAAGCTTTCTTTCTACATAATTTGTTGTAAAATGCTAGGTAGAGGTAGCCATCTGTTTCTCGAGTACTATTTTGCAAGAATTTTTGCTTATTATCTATAACCTTCGCAGGTGGGTCTTATTGATGAACAAGCAACTGACAAGGCGGATTCAATTGCGAAGTGCAAGAACTTCATCAAGAAGTTTGACAGGATCCCACCTCTAGCCCGTGCGATTACCAAACAGAGAATTAGGGAAGAACCTTTAGCATGGATGAAGAAAAACCGCGCACAAGATACTCAAGAATTCTTGACCTTCCTCCAAAATCCTAAAGTCCAACAGTCACTAGAAATGTACATTACAATGCTGAAACAGAAAGCATCTAAGTAAATATCGAGTATATATACGTTAGTACTTTTATTGAAGTGCCTTTTTTTAGTTATGTGTTATTATTTACTCTAAGTAAAATGAAATTAATATACTTATTATACACCAGTTAAACGTGATTTATTTTATTAAACCACCTTCCTACTTAAAGTATCAATATTTTTTGTTTTGATTCATTTTTTTTGACCTTGTCAATAAAATGATTGATTGGTCTTGGCAGTAATTTCTGCTTCTCAATAAGTGTAAATTAATCATTAAATGCTTTTGTTCGTAAATATATTACAAAAAACTGGAATTCTAATTAGTACTAGGTAAATTCTAAGTTAAATTTATTTTATTTTCTTTTTACAAGGACATTGCGTAAAACATTCCTACCCACTAACATATTTGAAACACGGGCATCGGTTATCTAGCGGTAACCACCTATTGAAGGTATCCACCAGGATCGCCCCCGCGCGGCGTGAGTGAATGCTCTTCCAGGACAAATACAATAAATAATAAATGTTCGGACATCTTACACACAACGTCATCTATTTCCAAGCTAAGCGGAGCTTGTGTTATGGGTACTAGACAACTGATATACATACATATATACTTTTTTTTGTAAATGCATACATATTATACATAGAAAACACCCAAACTCCCAAACAAATATTTGCAGATCATACAAACGTTTGGTCCGACCCGGGAATTGAACCCGAGACCTCAAGCACAGCAGTCTCATACGCTACCACTGCGTCACACGGGCAGTTTACAATAATACAATACAACGATCAATTTTTGCTTTATTTAATTTTTAAATATTAATTTGAAATTTTAGTTCTTTTATTAAACATAGACGAAGCAAATACTTACCGATCTATATTAGGTCCTTATTACATTATCAATTATTGTACATATTATCAATTAATAACAAATTGGCGTTTTGTCGCACTGGCCACTTTGATCTGAAATATATATCCTCTTTGGTTAAGAATTCCAAATCCAAAGTTATAAATCTATTTAATCGGTATATTTCAAGATATTTCATTGATAGTATATTTGAGTTTGAGTCAATGGTATATTTGAGTTTTGAAAACAGTCATTAATTTGTTTATTTCCTTTTTCATCTCGCACAATGGAAAACTTGAAATATCGCTTTATTTACGAGTACGAGTTCTACCGTGGTTCCAGTGCTGCAGTAACAGCTCGAAGGATTAACTATGTGTATGGCGCTGGTGTCGCAAAAGCAAACACAATACGTTTTTGGTTCCAATTTCGACCAATTTTGTTCAGGAAATTTCGACCTTCATACCAAGCCCCGTGAACGGCCGGAAACCAAAGTGGATAGTGAAGAATTTAAGGCTAATGTGAAAGCGGATCCATCGCAAACCACTTCACAGACTTTTTAATCAATGATATTATATAAAAAAAGGCCTAGAGAAGGTTTTAATCCACTTTAAGCAAATAGGGCAAATTAAAAAGTTTGAACGGTGGGTACCTCATGAATTGATTGAGGCAAACCAGAAAACACGCGTCGACTGCTGCGTAACATAGCTCAATCGCCACAATAATGAAGGGATTTTAAATCGGGAATCCTGCCCTAAGCGAAAATTAACTCATAAAAATTACCTGTGAGTTTTTGGTGGACTACTGTGTCGTTCACTACAGCTTTCTAAAATCTGGACAAACGATTAAGGCTAAGGATATCTATTGTCAGCAACTGCAAACCATGATGGAGTTCTTCCATCGTGGTATGCTGCCAAACAAACGAGGCTGGTCAATCGCTCTAGGCCACTGCTGCGTCAGGACAACGCTAAACCACACACTGCACACTAGACGGCTGATAAATTAGAGGAGCTGCAAATTGGAATGTCTGCGACATCAACCGCTTACTCTCGGGACCTTGCTCCAACAGATTAACTTTTTTTCCGAAATTTGGCCAACTTCTTTCAAGTAAAAAATTTATCTCCGATGTGGCAGTCCAAACCGCCTTCAGAGAGTTTATTTATTCTCGCCCCCTTGGTTTTTTTAGTAAAACGATCAATGAACTACAGACCTATGAGATGGCGAAAGTTCATAGATAACAATGGGACATACTTTGATTACTTAAATATATGTATTTTACAAAAACAAGACTATTTTCCTCCCATAAAAAACGTAAATTTCATATGTAAGGGGGCGTCCATAAATTACGTGAGATGTTTAAGGGGGGGAGGGGGTCGAGTCAAATGTCATCTAATCTTACGTTGGAGAGAGGGGGGGTCTCGGCAAATATCACGCAATTTTTTTTCTGATTGAAACAAAGAAAATTATACTATTTTGGTCCATTTAATCCAGATTGTACATGCTTAAGATTTAATCTTAAGCGTAATCGTAATACGATCAAGATCATTTACTAATTCGTTCGAAAGAAAATAATTTCATTCATACTTCGACGTTACAGCACCAGCTATGCAAGCGCGTATGTTCCGCAAAGTGCGACCCTCACGGATTGTCGCAAGACTAGCTAATGAGTTACTCTGCGCAAGCGCCAACGGCTTAGAGTGGCTAGATCAGAACGAAGTTGAAGGAGCAGAAGATTTTACTGAAAATCATATGGACATGTTGGTTCCAATAGTCTCTCTTGAGACCGCACATGATTCTCCATGGACTGAATTAGAGTAGATATTCTTTTTTAATCACAGTAGTTACGATTTAAGTATTCTATTGTAATTTTTTTAATACACTTATAATTAAACTCTCAGCAATATTGATTACTAGTCTTAACTAGTCGTAAATAAAACCACGAAGCATTTTTTTTCTTTTTACAATTACAATTCAACGCGTTTACGTAAGAAACACACATTTTGAAAAATCTCACGTGATATTGGAGGATGGGGGAGGGGGTTGAATAAAATCTCACGACATCTCATCAGGGGGGGAGGGAGGGACATACAGGAAATTTAAAAAAACACCTCACGTAGTTTATGGATGCCCCCTAAGCATCTAATATCTCTGGTTCGATGCTTTTTAGTTTTTACTAGCTGACCCGGCGAACTTCGTACCGCCATTTTTTTTTCGTGTTTTTTTTTAATTTCTGAAAAACTTTGATTTAATATTTATGCACGCCTCTGCTTCCCACAGTATCGTGTACAATCGCGGACTAAGAAAATATAACACCTTCGGTTTTCTTATTTTTTTTTTCTATACATGTATAATTTTACAAGTAAAATTTTAACACAAACAAAAACGCAAGGTTTGACTCGATTTCTCTTACATGCCATAATCAGATCTTAGTGTCCTTATCATGGTACCTTAGAAGTGAAACTTCGTAATGTGCAACAGTGCTTTCATACCCCCTCCATGGTAGCTTTAAACGTTTGAAAACTTCGTAATGTGCAACATTTGTCCAATTTGGTTGAAGCCGAACAAGACGGCTCTACACGGGGTTTGTCCGCGGTCAATGGCACTGGCCGGTAGCGACAGCTGGTTTACTGCGGTGGCAACCTTCTGCGAAGATGTCATTTCCCTGAGTGTGGCCACGAGTGAACCGACAGTTTTCCCTCCATCTGCTACAGTGACCAGCGGCAACTATGTCTGCATGTGCTGTACGTCGGCGTCGCCTAAATAGAGAGTCCACCCGAAGGTGACGCCCCGAGGGGGTTTCCACACTTAAAAAAATGATTTGTTTAAAGATTTACTTTAACCTGCACTGATCTTGTCCTGCGTAATTTGCTCCCTAACTCTGACGACACCCACGGGATGAATAGAGGTGGTGACACTCCAATTCATAATCAGTCACCACACTATGTACATAATATGCTATCAGTGCTATAAGTATCAACATAGTATAAAACAAAGTCGCTTTCTCTGTCCCTATTGGTGACGAGCAGATTCCCTAGCGGCAAGTCGCAGAACTAACGTATGACAGATAAAAATACGTACACACGTTAACATTCCACTTTTAAAATACTGATCACCCTTACGAAGTGGTCTTATAGTATTTTTTACTACTCCGTAGACGTCTATCAACGAAATCATTGTAGAAAGAATTTAAAATAACAATGCACTCGCTCTGTATATTAAACTGTCAGGTAGAAGTATCTGTCTTACGTTAGTTCCGCAAACGGCCACTAGGGAAATCTGCTCGTCACCAATACACGTTGACATTCCACTTTAAAAATACTGATCACCCTCACGAAGTGGTCTTAAAGTATTTTTTACTACTCCGTGGACGTCTATCAATGAAATCATTGTAGAAAGAATTTAAAATAACAATGCACTCGCTCTGTATATTAAACTGTTTTTTATTTTTTTTATTTTTTAAGTTTTGGCTGCGCCAAAATGACTCTGCTCTGCCTGATGGAAAGCACGAGCAGATTCTAAAAGTGGTGATCACCATCCTCAATGCGAATAAGGACATTGCAGCATGGTGACCTACACTATGGCCGCCTAGTGAGATGCTTTTTTACGCCCCGCTTAAAGGACCCGGGATCATAGTGGGAGGGAAACACGTGCGCTGGAAGTGAGTTCCAGGTTTTGACCGCTCGGCACAGAAAGGACGAACCGAAGCGATGAGTTCGAGATCGTATGTCTACCACTCTGAAGCGGTGACTTCCAAGGCCGGCACGTGTTGTCCTGTAGAGGAAGGGGGAAGGGGGGACCAGTTGGAAGAGCTCCTCAGAACACTCTCCGTGATACAAGCGATAGAGTACTGCCATAGAGGCGACATCTCTACGCAACTGCAGGGGCTCAAGGGACTCGGTGGCTTCAGGACTGTTGACAATGCGGATTGCTCGCCGCTGCAACCGGTCGAGAGCGTCAAACAGGTACTGTGCGGCACCATCGCAAAGATGAGAACAGTACTCTACGCACGAGCGAACCTGGGTCTTGTAAAGAAGACACAGATGCTCGGGCGAGAAGAACCGTCTCACCTTGTTTAAAACACCTAGCTTCCGCGAGGCCGCTTTAGTGACACTCTCAACGTATTCGCGTGGGTTGAGATCTCGGCAGATATCCATGCCCAGGATATCGAGCCTACCTTGTAATGCCATTTGAGTGTTCTGGAAAGTGGGAAGGGGAAGGAATGGAGACTTTTTGGCAGAGAACGCGCACCCCTGTGTTTTCTTGGCGTTGAACTCGACCAGATTCTCACAGCCCCATTGAGAAATGCGGCCCAGAACATGGTCGAGTTGAACGACAAGCTCCTGTCGTTTTTCCTCGATATCTGCAAGCTTGGCTGTTGGATGTCCAAAATATCGTCCGTGAACTGTACTGTCGTCTGCATAGCAATGAATGTTGCCAAGGGCTAACATGTCATTGATATGCAGAAGAAACAGTGTGGGCGACAGGACGGAGCCCTGCGGTACTCCGGCGTTAATCGACTGAAAATCAGAGGCCGCACCGTCGCAAAGGACTCTGATGCGGCGCTGGTGCAGGAATGCGGCAGCCCAGTTGCAGAGTTTGGGGGGCAAACCGAAAGCCGGTAGCTTGGAGAGAAGCGAACGATGCCAAACCCTATCAAAGGCCTTGGCCATATCAAGGCTAATGGCCAGGGATTCCCCATGCCTGTCAGGTAGAAGTATCTGTCTTACGTTAGTTCCGCAAACGGCCACTAGGGAAATCTGCTCGTCACCAATATCCCTTTGTGTGCTTAAATCTTTAAAACTACGCAACGGATTTTGATGCGGTTTTTTTTTATAGAGTGACTAGCTTTTAAACACGGCTTCGCTCACGCAGACTTTCATCCCCTGATTTACCCCCTTAGGGGTGGAATTTCAAAAAATGCTTTCTTAGTGCTCAGTTACGTTATGTAAAGAACCTACATGCCAAATTTCAGGATTCTAGCTTCAGCGGTTTGGGCTGTGCGTTGATCTCTGGGTATGTCAGTCAGTCAGTCAGTCACCTTACTCTTTTATATATATAGATTCAAGAGGAGGAAGGATTTTATGTATAATCAATGCAATATAGTATGGAAACACTGTTAATTTTCGAGGTTTCTAATGTGATGTAGCAAGCAAATAAACACATTTTTCGCGCTAACATTGCAAACGCTGGTTGCACTCTACGAAATAGATCAAAATAATGTACACCTTAAAAAGATCTACAAAAAAGTCCGCGACGGTATATCTCTATCTCTTAGGGATAACCCACAACAACCATTTTTATTCCTTTCTTTTTAAGAGAAATAATGGCTTATTTACGAAGCGATTTTATGCAATACATAATGAATCCTTATACAATTAAGTAAATTAAATACGTTGTGCATTTAATATACCTAGATCAAAATGGCCCTTTACAGTATCTAATTTAAATAAATATATTCGAAGATCTTACAGATTTAAAATGCACGAATCGTGTCGTCGCTCGGCGGGGGCATCTGAAATCCACCCATGCGAAGCCTGGGCGGGTCGCTAGTAAAATATAATACTTAGGGCCGGCGTGAACCGGAACGGAACCTATAAGTACATGTGATGTGTGTGTACTATAAGTACATGTGATCTCTGTGTGCGTTTACGAGCCATTCGTCAAATGCTGCTGACAGGTGAAGTCAGTCTCCCGACCATGGCGTTCGGATGTGATTGAGTTTGTTTCGGAGATCGTTTTTTGTTTTTTCGGAAGACGGTCCCCATTTCATCTCATCCACGTTTTTTTATATTTTTTATCATTAATTTCATCACGACGAAGACTAAAGACTTGAAGACTTATGATATGAAGATTATTAACACTTGACATTGGCAGAAATAGCTGATCCGAGAGATCCGGCTGGTTGCCATTTCATCAAAAGAAGAAGAGTGTGTTTTGTTTTTGGCGAACTCGTTGCGCGAAACATGAAAATGGGAGTAAAAGTGAAGAAGGTTGCATTTCCGCCAGATTCGCAACATCAAGAGATTATATATATAATGCATTATTTGCGGGGAAACATTCGATGAGGATTGGATCCAATACAAAATATGTGAGGAATGGGCTCACGAAGCATGTGTAGTTTTAAATTCATCTAATGTGTACCTACTATTATTAGTGTGATGTATGTGTCGCCAAAAAAACGTATTGGTCATTAAATACATGGGTGGCCGGAGCTACCCGCGACTTTAATTTGATTGATATTTCAAGTGGCTTAAATTACGATTAGATTTTAATAGTTGTCTAAGCTTTCAATATTTGCACATTTAATCATAACTGAGATATAATATATGATTATAAATCTTTTTCACGATACTGTACTATACACAATTTACAATACAATAAAATTAACAATACCCACTCAACAAAATCAATTAATGAAATGAAGTAACAGTTATAGACAATACTCGGTGCTACCACGACCGTCTAACTCCGATGTCGCCGTACAAGAGGACCCTGAGGTCCCTGACTAGACTCACCATACGGTTGCCTCCATGCCAGACCTCACTTTGAAAGGCAAGTGACATCACTAAACCACGTCTCTTAAAATACGTCTTGATATGTCCTGATATTAGAATAATAAAATGTAGGTATGTGTAACAACATTTGATATGAAATATCTACTTTTGGGCACATTTTACAAATATGCATAAAGTGTGGTCATAATAATTATCTGAACATTCCACTCCAGGGTCATGCTCCAGCTGGAGGTTGTATGTTGGCCACGTCTTGTGAATATAGAGTAATGGTAAGCGGTAAATATACCATTGGCCTTAATGAGACAGCCCTGGGCCTCGTCGTGCTGAAATGGTTCATCTTCACTTTGACAAACACGATTCCCAAGAGAGAAGCTGAATTAGCTCTTACCACTGCTAAAATGTTTAGTGTTGATGAAGCCTTGAGGGTAAGAATTTTTGTTAAACAAAGTATTATGTTTAAAAACCTGATAGTTAATAGAATTATGACTACGATTTATGACTTCGTACGTACAAGTTATAAACGCACCTATAGACTGAGATCCCAGTCACGCCAGAATTACGTCATTTTAGGAAAGATGAAATTTTTAGGATCGGTAGTCTAATATTTACTCAGAAAGGAATGGATACTCACTAAGCTGAAAGTGGAGCCGTTTTACAGTTAGCAGGTATCAAAGTTGGAAAAAAAACATGCTAACTTACGTCATTTTAGAAAGCCTGAATTTTATATAATATCGTTAAGCTTAATATTTTAAAATATATTTCAATCAGCCAGACACGATCTGACGAGCATTAAAGATCGCCAGACTCGTTTAAAGTTTATAGGAACTAACGCTTGACTATTTATGGCAGACATACGCATCATGTGTATTGTTAGCTATATAAGTTAGCGTAGGCGTTCATACTTCTCAACAATATAGAAAAACTTACAACACATTAATTCGGAGTAGCTAGGAATTGTAAGAGATAGAAATTCACGCGTCAAAGTGCATCTCACCTGTCCTTATGCGCTTAAATAATGCTCTAATGCTCTCGCGCTTCTGATCTTTTAACGAGTCTTCTTCGGTTGATGTCTATTTTGCCCGACAGATTTGCGTGGCTCATTGGGAAATATTTTAGAACAGTTCTGAGTTAGTGTGCTGTTACTTTTTAGTCTATATTGTTGAGAAGTATGAACGCCTACGCTAACTTATATAGCAATACACATGACGCGTATGTTTGCCATAAATATAGCCAAGGCGTTAGATCCTATAAACTTTAAACGAGTCTGGCGAGCTTTAATGCTCATCAGATCGTGTCTGGCTGATTGAAATAAATTTTAAAATATAATGCTCTACGATATTATATAAAATTCAGGCTTTCTAAAATGACGTAAGTTAGCATGTTTTTTTTTCAACTTTGATACCTGCTAACTGTAAAACGGCGCCACTTTCAGCTTAGTGAGTATCCATTCCTTTCTGAGTATATGTTAGACTACCGACCCTAAAAAAATAATCTTTCCTAAAATGACGTACCTAAGTCTGGGATGACTGGGATCTTGTATTACCTACTACTTTTTACTGTAATTTAGTTAGAAAGCGCCAGATAGACGTACTCATCTGTTTTTCAAGTATTTATAATCTATTTTGCATTTTTTTAACTATCAACAACCTTCGCAGGTGGGTCTTATCGATGAACGAGCAACTGACAAGGCGGATTCGATTGCGAAGTGCAAGAACTTCATCAAGAAGTTTGACAGGATCCCACCTCTAGCCCGTGCGATTACCAAACAGAGAATTAGGGAAGAACCTTTAACATGGATGAAGAAAAACCGCACACAAGATACTCAAGAATTCTTAAACTTGCTCCAAAATCCTAAAATCCAACAGTCATTGGAAAACTACATTACAATGCTGAAACAGAAAGCATCTAAGTAGATGTATTTATTTTCGTGAAATCGTTTTAGCTGGGAACCAAATACATCTTTGTTACGTTTTAAATGTTAACCGTTAACAGTGAACGAATAGCATTTGTGTGTGTTGTGGTTTTTAAGTTATTGAATATTTTGATGTGGTAACATTATGGGCTTGCCCAGATATTGAAAATAGCTCAACGCATACCTATGTTTAAAAAAACGTATCAAAAATAGACCTTAATTTGCTTACTCATTAGTTATTTGTTTGATGAACTGCAATGTAATGAAATGTTTTCAAAATCAGAAAAAAAAAAGTTAGTAAACCGGTACACTTACAATGAAATAAAAAGCTGTAACATGTAGCTATGGTTCGCCTTTATAACGACAAAAAAATAAGATTATGTAACTTACGCAATATTAAGCTAAAAATAAATATACTTATTTTTTTAATGGTCTATTATTACAGGTACGAAATTCTTAATTCTCTTTGTCTGATAGTTCTACACAGGACTAGTAGGTAGTTGCAGTGGGATATACATAGGTATCTATCAAGGGCGGATCCAGGGGGGGGGGGTCATGGGGGTCATGACCCCCCCTGGGCTGTTGTCATGACCTAAATTAAATTGTTAAACATAATGTTCTTTATATTTTTTGTCACAATATAGATTTTAATCGTACACAATATAAAATTTTATCGTGGCTAAGAGCTTCAATTCTTGAAGAACGTAGGTCTAACCGGACTGACACTTCTCAACATCCATAAAAACGTACCTATTGATGTAGCAATAGAAGTGATAACGTTTTCGGGACAGCTGTGTGCTTGCTGACCCGTATAGTTTGCCTATAACTTCGTCCTACACGCTATGCCAGCTGGCTGAGAGTGTAGGTACTGGGATATAGGTATGTGGCCGGCCCAGCTGTTTAGCTTTTGATCCGTAGCCTTAATACCAGGGAGAGGTGGTGGTTCACTATCCTAACCGGCCCAGCTGTTAGCCTTTGATCCGTAGATAGGATAGTAGTGAAACTCGGAGGAGGTTACGACTTTTCTTATTTATTTGCTAAAATGCACTTTACTATATACACAAAATTGGCATCCAACTCGTGGCTGTACCAGCGAGCTTGAATTTACGCGTGAGTGAGAGAGTGATACAATTGAGTGAGAGAGAACGATTATCGCTTAGTGACAGTTCATATAAATACGTGCGCGCGCTGAGATTCCGTTCATAATTTGTTTGCTAGCGCAGCGAGTGGACTTACGCATGCTGCAACCGGACGGCGCCAGCGCAGGCGCTCTGTCGCCACAACGTGTTTTGGGAGAAAACGTAAAAGCAAAATTGATTTTCTTATTTAAGTATAGTACTTCTAAACCCATGCCCAATCAAGAGGCTAAGTTTTTTTTCATGTGATAAACGAGCAGACGGATCGCCTGATGGTAAGCGATTACCGCCACTCATGGACACCCGCAACACCAGAGGCGTCACAAGTGCGTCGCTGGCCTTTTAAAAAGGAGTACCTATGTTCGGTTTCTTGAAAGTTTGAAGGTCTTATTGGTCCGGGAATACGGCAGGCGACAGTTCATTCCAGTTTTGTTGTGCGAGGCAGAAAGTTTCTAGAAAAGCACACAGTTGTGGACTATCGCGGCTATCGCGGAGGACGATGGCGGAAAGAGGCAGCAGGGATCCGTTCGCACAATTCCTCGGAGCATTCCCCATAGTAAATGCGATAGAAGATGCATAGCGAGGCCACACCTCTACGCAGAGCCAGAGAGCCAGCCGATTTGGAACATCTAGGCAGTCGACAATTCGAGTCGCTCTCCGTTGGATGCGGTCCAGAGGGAGGAGCTGGTACCACGAGAACAGCTGAGAGAAAACACGCCAAGCTTCTTCAAGGCAAATTTGGTCGTACCCTCCAAATGGCCACGAAACTGGACTTCTCTCGATATGTTGACACCAAGTTTTCCAATATTGGCAGAACTGGATATCCCGCATACAGCACCGCAGTATGGTAGGTGGATCCTGTTCCTCGTCATCCAAGGTCTAGTTAGACGCAAAGAGTTTGGCCAGAAGATCGGATTACTCCTTGGGCATAGGCCAACGAATTATTTCCTATGTGTAGAGGTGGTAAGGATGGCTTACAGAAATTCTCTTCGATAGCCTTGGCAAGAGACCAAAACGCCCGAGTTCCCGTAGGAAGACGCTCAAGCCTCTCGCCAATCCAAACAATGTGCTCCAACTTTGCCCTTGCAATGTCTCTCTTGAAGGACCTGGAGGCAAAGTTGTACTCCTTTTTCAAGGTCTGCTTCCTACTAGAAGCCTTTTTGGAAGATGGACCAAACCAGGGCCGCAATTTGCCACAATGGAAACCAAACAGGATGGAATGCAAAGCTACATACCCTGCACCACCACATCAGCAATAGAATCAGCAGCGGTGTTGGGATCATCCGCAGTGGGACTGTAGTGCAACACAATCTGCTGACTTGTAGTGCTAAACACGGCGGCTGCGTGCAACTTGCGATCGCAGCGAGCATGTGAGAGGCACTATACTCCGGACAGGGCAATGGTCTCAGGAGTAAAGTGGAGCGTTTACGGATACGTGGTAACCGTCCGGATGAAAGTCAGCAGAAGGTCTAACAACGAAGAATTCATTCACATTTGAGACTCGCGTGGCGTGGTAAACAGTTGTGTCAGGCTATATACCAGTGCGAAGACGTGAACAGATCTCCCCGCATGATCCGTTTTATTACTAAGCCAGTCGGCGTGGTGGGCGTTAGAATCACCAAGTAAAACGATCTCTGCGGCCGGGATCTGCTGCTGCACGAAGTCTGTAGCCATCTGGATGTGCTCAATAAGTCAGTCAGTTTCGGCATCACCGGTATGGGATCTATAGAGGCATGCATAGACGTGGGGTGGTCGTCGCTGACAAAGTCGCTTACACGGAGCCGTAACATTGAGAAGTCCCTACCTTGAAAATTGCTAAGGTGACGAAAACTTATATCGTCTCAAACGTACTCGCACACTCCGGCCATAGTCATAAAAGAGTATTCTAGTCCATACCCAGAGAGAGTGAGGTAGTAGTGTCCGCTGGAGACGATATCTGCGTTTCGGTCAAGAAGAGCAAGGCTGGCTATGTTGTCTCAAGGTGGTGATGGACAGCATTAAGGTTAGGCACTATACAATCCCCTGATGTAGCAAAGGTCCACGACTAGGTGGTAGGGGGTGCCATGTAAATTCTGCTCTTACCCCGAGCATAATTGAGACCCCCCCCCCTCTCCCCTTTAGAATACGAAGGGCAGCCTGGGCGTCCACGCTCAAGTGCAGAAACAGCCCGGGAAACTAAGTACATTACTTATTACACTTACATACATTATTAAAATACCAACTTTTCAACTTTTTATCTGTATGTTTTTATTGTAAAAATTAAATTTATAACTTCTTGTGACTTGACCACGACTGTTAAGGCGTCATCGCAAATGTGAGCGCCTGCACTGAAGTTACGAGCAATTTGTCTGCATGCCTTCATTTCATATCATGTAGGCATCTTATTTTAATTTCATATGTAAATCAATATTGTCAGTTTACCTCAAATCACTTGAATTATACTAGCCTTCGAGAACAGACAATTTGAGATTTTATTCCACAAAAAATACCTGAAGTCCTCTGGATACCTATACATGGTCCTTCGAGCCGGATATACATATAATTATCAGCACAATTGAATAAAGGATATATTACATTTCGAAGAGGAATTAAAAAAGAAAAAATAACGGAAATACGTTAAGGAGTGAAAAGGTGATTTTAAGGATAAGTGGCTTGGACTTTAGCATTAAATAAAACCAACGTATTTATAAAAATCGTATATTATATTATTAAAGTTCACCCAACACTCGCTCAGGTAATAATTGTACAGTGTAACTAACCACTTTACGTGGCGGACCCAAGGTTAGTACTTAACTATTTTAACACTGGTGTTACAAAGTTTAAAGTTATATCTGAAAGTTATATGTAAAATAATTTATACAATATTAGGTTTGTAGTTGTGGTAATTAGTTAATTCGTGCTTAATTAATACAGTACAGTAACATAAAAGTTACATCGTTAGCTACTTACCTACATTATTACATTTGTTAATAGTTTTACAAATCTAATAGTCTTTCCTATAAATTTTAGATTTTTGTCTTTGTATTTCATCAACAATAAATAGTAACATTGTTAATTAAATTAGTGTTAAATAATTTCAAATTAAAATAGTTGAAAATAATTTCAAGTTGCATACATAACATTATATACATTGTTCAACTTTTATTTTATGTAGCTAGGTAGGTATATAAACATTATATAAACTAGTGGTATAATCTTATACTTGTAAAATTCCAGATCGACAGAACTCGTCTCCCAGAATGGCTGATATTAACCAACTTAAAAGGAAACGCAGCAGTTGTAAAGGGAGATTGACCGTATTTGGAAATCATTTAGCCTTTTTAACGGATTCTAAATTAACATCCTGTCAGGTAACGGAGTTACAATTGCGCATGCATAAATTAGAACTTCTTTACGATGAATTTAACGATATACAATTGCAGCTTGAGTGTGTGTGTGAGGACATCGAAGATGAAATAGCCGAACGCACTGCTATTGAACAACAGTATTATTCTTTATTAGCTAAAGCCAAAGAATTAATAAACTCTGTTCAATCACACACACAATCTGAACAAAATGTATCTAATCATAATTGTAGTCATTCTAAACGTCATCAGCTGGTCAAATTACCCACTATTAACTTACCTACATTTTCGGGTTCTTATGATAATTGGCTCGAGTTTCGTGACACCTTTACCAGTCTAATTCACGACAATAATGACATTGATAAAGTAAATAAATTCCACTATTTACGTACATCATTAGAAGGCTCAGCCGCTGTAGTTATACAATCAATCGAGTTTTCAGCTCAAAATTATGTATTAGCCTGGGATCTTCTATGTGATAGGTACGACAATAAGCGTTTACTAATACAAAATCATGTATCAGCGTTGTTTAACCTCGAAACTATCGCTAGGGAGTCCTCAGTATCATTGAAACGCATAATTGATAAAATAAATAAACATATTCGAGCTTTAAGTTCTTTAGGCGAGCCTGTCACAAGCTGGGACACACTTTTAATTTATTTAATAAGTCAAAAATTAGACTCCAAAACATTCCGAGAGTGGGAAGAGTACAAAGGACGTTTAGATAGGAATAAATCTATTTCATTTAATAACTTCATTGAATTTATGCGAAATCGTTCAGATTTGCTTGAAACTATGGAGTTATCACGTCACTCAGGCAATCCTAGTTCGTCGAGTACTAAACTTAACACTAAGTTGAAGGCGATGGTCTCTCTGGGCACACATAATAACCGTACGACATCGACACCCAGCTGTCCACAGTGCAAAGGCAATCATAACCTCAACACTTGTCCACAGTTCCTGTCGTTGAACATTAATGATCGGTTATCCGTGTTGCCAAGCTTCAAGGTGTGTTATAACTGTTTTCGTCGTGGGCACTTTTCTAACAACTGCCGAAAACCAGGGTGTAAGGTGTGTAGTCGCAAACATCACACGTTAATTCATAACAAACAAATACCAGTGTCATACAATGCAACAGATAATGCGACTACAAGCGGTAACGTACCGGTCCCTCTCACACCCACAGGTAATAAGGTAAGCGGCGAGTCCTCGCCCCCGCGCGTCTACTCTGCCAGCCCCTCCACCGTAATCACAGCTCTCAATAGTCATGTTACGCCATCATCTAAGTCATCTAACATAAGTGAACATTTGTCTGTTTCGAGCGATATCTTGCTGTCGACTGCATTGATACGATGTTACGACATTAATAATAAGGAGCATATTGCGCGCGCGCTGCTCGATTCGGGCAGTTCCTCTTGTTTGGTGACTGAAAGCTTATTTAAAAAATTAGGTTTACCATTTGTATCAACAAACATGTCTGTACAGGGTATAAATAATTCTTTGTCTTATGTAAATAAAATGTGTCGCTTTAATATTAAATCCCTTTGCAAATCATATAGTGATAATTTGACATGTTTTGTTTTGCCCTCAATAACGGATAATGTACCCTGCAGACGAGTAAAATTAAATATACCTACTGAAATTAATTTAGCTGATCCGTATTTTCATACACCGAAGGCCATTGATATTATAATTGGCGCCGATGTATTTTGGAACCTATTAGGGTCAGAAAAAATAATATTAGGAGATAGGAAACCAATTTTGTATCAAACTAGGCTCGGTTGGCTAGTTTGCGGCCCAAATAACAGCGGCGTTATGGTAAAGCCTTTCTCAAATATTAAATGTAATTACAACCACTTAGATTCTCAAAGTTCTTCTGAAGTAGATGATATTCAAACCCAATTAACGCGGTTTTGGCAACTAGAAGAGAGTTGTCATGAGTCTTCTACTTATTCCACTGAAGAAAAACAGTGCGAAGAACATTTTACAAAAAATACCTCGCGTATGCCTGATGGTCGTTTCTGCGTTAAGATACCACTTAAGAAATCTACAGATTTATTAGGCGATTCATTTGTTCGTGCAAAACGTTGTTTTCTATCACTCGAGCGTAGAAACAAGAACAACGCCTCACTCGAAAAAATGTATAAGGACTTTATGGCTGAATACATTTCTTTAGGGCATATGTCAGAGTGTAATGTTAATGAAGAGAAGCCGTCATATTTTATACCTCACCATGGGGTACTAAGAGAGAGTAGCACTACTACCAAATTACGCGTAGTTTTTAATGCTAGTGCTCCTACTTCTTCTGGCATTTCATTAAATAATATACAGATGGTTGGACCCACCGTTCAAGACGATTTAATATCGATTCTTCTCAGATTTAGAACATATAAATATGTAATCTCTGCAGACGTCGAGAAGATGTACCGACAGATAGTTGTACATCCTTCAGATCGACAGCTATTAAAAATTTTATGGCGTGACGATGTTTCTAGTCCCCTTAAGGTTTACCAATTGAATAGAGTAGCGTATGGCACTTCAAGTGCACCGTACTTGGCCACGAGATGTCTCAAACAAATCGGACTAGAATGTACTGACAAAAGGGTCGCCGAAGTTATTTTACACGACTTTTATGTGGACGATCTGTTGACAGGTGAAGATCGATTTGAGGATGCCTATAGTTTGCGTTGTAAGGTCACTGATGCTCTTGCTTCTGCTTGTATGCCTCTCAGGAAGTGGAAGTCCAATGAGCCTACCTTAATTGCGGAAAAGTCCGAGACTCTCTTCGATTTAAATATCGAAGGCGATGTTCTCAACAAGACTTTAGGACTAGGGTGGCAAACTCAAACCGATCTGTTATGTTTTCCTATTAATACACCTGATAATAGCGCAATTACAAAGCGAGACATGCTTGCAGTCATAGCTCGCATTTTTGATCCCTTAGGATTATTATCGTCGTGCGTTATTCGTATGAAGATGTTGCTTCAGAAGCTGTGGCTTGAAAAATTATCATGGGATGAGCGGTTGCCCGTTGAGGTTGCCACAACTTGGGTTAAATTAATTGAAGCGTTACCAGCACTTCGTGACTTAAATATTCCTCGTCGTGTTGTTTGTGACTCGTACAAAGAACTTGAAATCCACATTTTTACCGACGCATCGGAACGCGCGTATGGTGCTTGTTTATATTTCCGTAGTGTGGATCTAGCAGGTAATATCACCGTTCGCCTTATGATAGCAAAAAGTCGTGTCGCTCCCATTAAACCCATAACCATACCCAGGCTTGAACTTTGTGCTGCCGTCGTTGGTACCCATTTGTACAAAAAGGTAACCAGTTCTCTTCGTACTCAGGCTACGAGTGTAGTTTTTTGGACAGATTCCATGATTGTTCTGGGTTGGCTAAAGATGCTACCGATTAAATTAAACACTTTCGTTAGGAATCGTGTTGCAGACATCTTAGACCAAACTAATTCTTGCACATGGAGACATGTGCCCACTCATGAGAACCCTGCTGATCTCATCTCGCGAGGGGTGGACGCGACCGCCATGCAGTCCCTTGATCTATGGTGGCAAGGTCCATCGTTCTTGCAAAAAGACAGCAGTGCTTGGCCTAGCATTGGAACGTCAGAAGCGTCTAATGAGTTGCCAGAAACGAAACCTACTCTTTGTTTGGTTAGTTGTCACAACGATCAAGCGATTAGTACAGGCGTGATAGCTTTTGAACGTTTTTCTAATTTATTAAGATTGCAACGTGCTGTATGTTATATGTTTCGTTTTATTAATAAATGTAAGGGTCAACCATTGTGCTCTTCCCCTCTGTCTGTAGAAGAATTAGAATGTTCATTGAATTGCATTATTATACAGTCACAACGTGAGTCTTTTCCGGAATATAATTTATTAATTAATAATAAAATACTACCTAATAAAAAACCACTTATTAAAATTAAATGTGTTTTTAGACACCAATAAAATCATGCGTGTAGGAGGCAGGTTACACAATTCTGAATACTCGTTTGAAAAGAAACATCCAATATTAATACAGTCCACTCATTATTTTACAAAACTTTTATTTAGATACGAGCATTTAAGATTGCTGCACGCTGGTCCTCAATTATTACTAGCAACAATAAGGGAAATTTACTGGCCGCTGGGTGGTCGTAATTTGGCTAGAGCCTGCTATAGGCAATGCGTTACGTGCCGGCGTCAAGCGGGAAGGACTATTTCTCCACAAATGGGTAATCTACCAGCAAGTAGGCTTTCCCCAGCAGACTTCCCTTTCCAAAACGTAGGTGTTGACTATGCAGGCCCGATTAACTCTGTCAGCCGTCAAGGTCGTGGATCTAGACTGGTAAAGGTCTATATCGTCATTTTTGTATGCTTTACCAGTAAAGCCATCCATTTAGAGTTAGTGGGTGATTTGACTAGCAGTAATTATATACAGGCTTTGCGACGATTCATGTCCCGAAGAGGGAAACCTTTAAACATTTATTCCGATAGTGGAACGTCATTTGTAGGAGCGTACAATGAAATATCAAAGTTTTTAAAGCAAAATTGTAACTCCTTAGCTGATAGCGTGGCTCACGATGGCGTTAAGTTTCACTTCATACCTGCTTACTCGCCAAATTTTGCTGGTCTCTGGGAGGCGGGAGTAAAGTCGACTAAACACCATTTAGTCCGAGTGTTGGGCAATTGTAATTTGTCATACGAGGAATTGAACTCGACTTTAGTTCAAATTGAAGGAGTTTTGAATTCAAGGCCACTTACTCCTCTTTCGTCGAATTCTGAAGACCTTTTGCCTCTCACTCCTGGGCACTTTTTAATTGGACGACCTTTTACGTCCCTGCCAGTCAAAGATCTTCGTGATCAGTCGATTTACAGTCTGACACGCCATCAACGCATCGAGCAATTACGGCAACACTTTTGGGCGAGGTGGAGCAAAGAATACGTCTCCGAGCTTCAGCAGCGAGTTAAATGGCACACCTGCAAGGACTCGTTGCAAATTGGCTCCCTCGTCATTATAAAGGACGACAATTTGCCGCCACTTAAGTGGAAGATGGGTCGGATCGTTGCTCTTCATCCCGGCAGCGACAACATAAGCAGAGTTGCTGACATCCGGACAGCGAATGGAGTGGTCAGGCGAGCTGCATCGAAGATTTGCCGATTGTTAGACTCTCCGGTTGAAAGGCAAGCTTTCAACGGCTGGGGGCATGTTAAGGCGTCATCGCAAATGTGAGCGCCTGCACTGAAGTTACGAGCAATTTGTCTGCATGCCTTCATTTCATATCATGTAGGCATCTTATTTTAATTTCATATGTAAATCAATATTGTCAGTTTACCTCAAATCACTTGAATTATACTAGCCTTCGAGAACAGACAATTTGAGATTTTATTCCACAAAAAATACCTGAAGTCCTCTGGATACCTATACATGTGGTCCTTCGAGCCGGACCCCCCCCTGATGACCCCCCCCTGGGGCCAAAGCTGGATCCGCCCTTGGTATCTATAGCACAAGAAAACGTTTATATGTACATATTATCTTGGGATTATTAAACCAGGGACACCTACAAGTATGTTCTAAAGTTTTTGAAATGATCTAATGAAAGAAGTACAGCTGTTTCAGATTTATATTCAACGATACAAGAAAAAGTTGCACTTTTAAATATTGAAAGAGAGCGAAAATATAATGAAGATTGCATCTTCTTCCAAACTGCTTTCTTCTTAAAAATCGTCGCCCAACAAAGCTGCGGTTTCCGGGTCAACAGATTCGTTCATTGCCATTTGCAGATCAGTCCACTCCTCGCGCTGATTGTCAAGGTAGTAGTTGATCTCTAATATCCTGTCCCTATTTCGCTTAATTTCGTTGCTGCAAATAAGTGTATAATGCCGATTAATTTTATTATTATAAACGTATAATTGTTATAATCTATGCGACGGTGAAGAAAAGTAGGATGGCAGAAATCATTAGCCGTTTATGAGACAATCCATAAGCTACGCCACAAGTGAGGCGAGTTGTGGCAGTAGAACTGCCACAACTCGCCAGCTTCGTAGGTCGTTTTATTACTTAATGACACTGGTATCTAACTTAAAATAGATGTCAAATTACAAAATATATCCTTTCCTACCTCTCTTGAGTGTGACATGTACGAGTATATAGGTACTAGGAGAGGGAATTTAACAGATCTGATAAGAACCAAAAGATGGGGGTCCAAAAGCCATCATGAAGAAAGTTATGAATAGCCATTAGACTAGCTAGACATATTATTTTATCAAAATAAATAAACAAATGTTTGATTACTCGGTAGTTCCCTGCACCAATTCGTCTCGCCAGTGGTTCGCCCGCGAAGTCAGGAGATCTTCGCGCTCATCAATAAATCTCATGTGGTTATCCGATGATTGCGCTACCAAGTTCATCATATGGTCACGGTCCGTCATTGCCTGTGAGAACCGAAATAAAAAGCTCTTTGTATTAATCACTAGCTGCGCCCCGCGATGTTACCCGCAGTTGTTGTTGTAAAGGTGCCCGCGTATCACCATGGGTTGCAGTTAATCTTAATTAAAGTTTAGGTTACTTTACTCCTTATATCATATCATCAGATAACTGTCAGTTAAATGCCGTTAAAATCGCCGCAATAAACTGCCAGACAATTTAAACAACAGATTTTTTGATGTAGGTACCTACATGATGTAAATATTTTCATATGCATTTCGTGAAAAGCTGTTAATTTAAAATTACAAGCAGACACACCTACATATTTGCATGGATGTAATGTATGTAAATAAATATTTTTAACCGGTTTCAAAAAAAGAGGAGGTTCTTAATTCGACTGTATTTTTTTATTTATGTATTTTTATTTTATTTTATTCAATAGGTACAGATACAGATAACAGACTTAAAAAATACAAAACACAGTCTTAACAAACACAGTAAGCCTGCCATCCAGTTACAACTGTACACAACTTAAACAGTAGCAAGTACTTCGTTTTAGCATAAGGCTAACAAATTATAATAAAAGTATAAGAAAACCCAACAAAAAAAAAACAAATCTATAATTAGATACACAGTTACAAACTAAATATATAAAGAAAACTGAGCTGTGCATTAAAATTAAAGTCTGTTGCAACGGAGGAGAGAACATTTGAAGGCATTGAGGCTTTCGTGAAAGATGTCTAAATTTGAGCACACGGTATCATAGTTCCTGCACATTCTGTTTAGTGGGTTATTGTGTGAGACATTATTATTGCAGGGAGGAACACTGAACAATTGTGGTATACGTACAGATCATGTTGGTATTTTAATTTCAATGTTTTCTATGAGATTACTGTCGATTGTACAATTTTGTGTAAGATGCACAAGTCGCCCATCCATCTTCTATTTTCCAAAGACCTTAAAGACATTTTTTGTAATCGGTCAACATACTCCGGTATTTTGCGTCTTAGCCCACATCTTGAGCAGAGTGCTCTCACGAATCTCCTCTGCACCGCCTCTATCCGGTCTATGTGTATATTACAAATTGGAGACCATACGGGTGAACCATATTCCAGAACACTTCTTACGAGAGAGTAGTATAAGACTACAATCAGAGGCGGATTAACCCTAAGGCAAAGTAGGCATGTGCCTAGGGGCGCGAGGTTGCTTAGGGGCGCGGCGCGAGCGCCAAATTTTTTAACATAGCAATAATATATGCCTCATCATGTATTAAAGAAAAATTAACACTACTTCTAGTTTGACTAGTGATGTTTCCATAAAAAGATGTACTAGTTACAACTACAGCTGTAGTTGAGATTTTTTATATGTTTTAGTAAGACCAGATTTGTTCGTTGAAAGGCATATGGTGCACCCGAGTTGGTGGCGGCGACGACCGCAAACAATAAAGCATGGACAGAGCGGTAGTATAGGACAAATTGCAGGAGGAATATGGCTCTCCCGACACTAGAAGCGATGCAAGTATTGGGAGAACCCCCCTTGTCCCGTCAGCATCTGCGTGACAACGCCCTGGGGTTGGATTTTCTGCACCAAGCAGTACGCATCCTTCGCGTCAGGGAAGAACACTTTCGTGACGGAGGCGGTGTGGCCAGACTGCTATCTCCGGTTCCACTCGTCGAGCGAGTCGCTGCGTATCTGACGCTTGACGAATGAAACCGGTTACAGGTCGTAGTCGGGCTTTCTTCGGCCCGAAAGTGCCGCTTCCTTAGACAACTGGTTGGCGTGCTTGTTGCCATCGATACCGGTGGGCCTTGATCCAGTACAAGGTTACATCTTTACCACGGGTCTAGGCCTCGCTGAAGTTTCGGTGCGCCTTGGTCGCGAGAGGATCCACGGTCCCGGGGCTCGTCACCGTCTCCAGCGCTGCCCCTTGAGTCACTGTAGCTGCCGTAGCTCCCCACACTGCAGTTGAGGATTTTGCTCGAAGCACTGCATATGGCCATGAAATCGGCCTGGTACTCTGTGCAGTACGCTGGCAAGCTCAGTTTCCGGCTCAGCGGCTCGGCCCGACTGTCCCATATAGAGAGCGCGGAGCCGACCAAGCCCTGCTTCCGTCCGTGAAAATACGGAGTGACTGCACGTTGTGCTGGTCTACCAGGCTTTAGTCCTCCAGACTCTGGAACCTCAAGTCCATACGCAGAGCCGGATGCGGTAGTTCCGCAAATCTCTCGGTCTTCCAGAACTAGCCGGGTCGAACATTTGCGCGCTTCGCGCTGAAACTAGTATTGTCTCGGAATCCTGCGACTTGAGAAATCAACGACCCGAAATTTCAACTTCACCGGATCCTGATTGAGGAGCAAAAGGAAATATTTAAGCAACCTAGCGCCTAGCAGACGGCGATAAGATCCGTTCCGTTATGGAGGATTGGATCGGGTGGAAACACAGAACTCTCTCATACCGGATGATTTACATACTCGAGAAAGGATGCTTTGGAGTCAGCTGTGTTTAATCTGCACGGAGCCAACAGCTGGGCGCCAACTATACTGGCACCAAAACAGAAAATTTTCGTCGTTTTGATAAAGCTGCCTAATTTTTAAATGGTCTTGCGGTGCGAAGTATAAATGAGAGCATGCGGTTAGCTTTGTTGCATATGTAGTTGTAGTGCGATCTAAAGTTTAACATGCAATCAAATATAACTCCTAGGTCCCGCACTTCCGTAACTCTGTCTATATTGGTGTAATCGATGTGATAGTTATACTTTATAATATTTTTCTTTTTGGTGAAAGTTATTACTTGACACTTTTTTATATTGAATTTCATAAGATTTCTGGCACACCAGATTACGATGGTATCAATGTCTGCCTGGAGGAGTTTACAGTCACTATGTGTGGAAATTCGTTTAAATATCTTTATATCATCAGCATAGGCTAAGCATTCACTTTGAATCCTATCAAGCAAATCGTTAACAAATAATAGAAACAGAAGCGGTCCCAAATTAGAGCCCTGGGGCACCCCTGATGTTGTTAAATATGGTACAGAGTTATATCCGCTGAGGGTGACCAACTGCGAGCGATTAAGCAAATAAGAAGAGAGCCATCTGTACAAATTACCATGAATCCCCATGTTGTGAACCTTCAGAAGTAGAACCGAATGATTAACGCGATCAAAAGCTTTAGAAAAATCAGTATATATAGAGTCGACCTGCTCCCTACCGTTAAAGGATTTACAGATATAGTTGGTGTTATAAAGAAGATTGGAGGTGGTAGAGTTACCTGTAACAAACCCATGCTGTTTGGGACTCATATGTTTGAGGTGATTGACATATGTTTATAAACGTAGCCTTCAAATTTTTTTGCAAAACAATTAAGAACGCAGATAGGACGGTAATTTGAAACATCACCTCTATCTCTGTTTGTTACCTCTGAACTTTCGACTAGTTGGATTGATAATAATTTATTTGATTTGGAATCTAGTGCTTCCCGTGTGGCCCCGTTTCAATTTGGTCCAGTTCTTGAAGTCGGTTTCTTTTTTGTTAATTTTTTTATCGGACATCTAACACACAACACTATCTAGTCCCAAACTAAGCAGAGCTTGTAATATAAGTAGGTACCAGACAACTGTTATAAATATATATAATATATTTTTTTGTAAATACATACACATTATACATAGAAAACACCCAAACTCCGAAACAAATAATTGTAGGTCATACAAACATTTGATTTGACCCGGGAATCGACCCCAAGACCTCATGTACAACAGTCGCGTACGCTACCACTGCGCCAACGAGGTCGTCAAATTTTCCACTTCTTACCTCAAATCGAGGATACTTGATACCTTTGATACGCGTTTGGTGGTTTGGTCCGAGTGACTAGCAATTATAGTTAAGTAATAATTATTTTTCAATTTCTTTAGACTGTCTGTATAATTATAACTATCCAATGTGAATGGAAAGAAAAATGCAAAGTTGCATCAGAATCATTTGATTAATTAAGGCTTAATAGTGTAATAAACCACATTTTTTATATTAGTCAGAGAGAAAAGTTCCTGATAGCTTGTCTGACAGATGGATTGACATAATCTAAATGGGATACGTCTAATTATCTGTCAGATAAACTGTCCGAAATTTATCTGTAACCGGTGAAACAGGGCTTTAATATTCTCAATTACGGATCCAGACGTTATAACCAAACTACTACTTACCCTGTACAATTCAGGCGATGCGTCAATAAGCATGTTCTTATTGCCCAAATGTTTGGATAACGTTTCAAACTGCCTCATCGACCAAGTACCGTCGTGCTCACGCCATGCACCGAAAGCGTTTCGAGATATTTCTAGCAGTTTCGTTATCTTCTCTGTCATGTTCACTGCGAATTGTACACGGGACTCCTGACAAAAAAGTTTGGGAGCAGAATTATTTTTCCTACTTTTAAAATTATTTTTTGTTAAGTGTTTTCTTCATAACGGTTGTAATCATAGTTCTTAAAGACTGCTGAAACGATAAACCATGAATATGCGCTAATTAAAGCTGGTTTCTGAGCACTAAAAGTTTGAGAAATATATAATTCAATCATAACTTGCTAGACAATAGGGAGTACTATTTTCAAACTTCTGCATTTAATTTTATTACCTACTAGCCGACCCACGCAACCTCATTTGCGTCTTCTATTGCCCGTAGCGTGATAATTTTTCCCCGTTTTTGTAACATTATTCATTGGTGCTCCGCTCCTATTGGTCGTAGCGTGATGATATATATCCTATAGCCTTCCTCGATAAATGTACTATCCAACAATGAATTATTATGAATGATTAATATGAAAATGATGAATGAATAATTTTTCAAATCGGACCAGCGGAGATAAGCACGTTCAAACAAACAAACTCTTCAGCTTTATATAATAAAAATAGTATAGATTTGGGATTCGAGGGACATAAATCTTTATAACGAAACGTACCTCGCACTGTTCAAATAACTGCATCTCAATTGTCATAAGATTTTTCCATAGATCATACAATAGATCATTGTACCGTTCACCGAGGTCTAAAATTATTGGCTCTAATTGCTCTAAAGTCAACTGTTTTGCTTTGAACTTCGCCATATGCTCATTCATTTTGTCAATAAAAGGCTTTTTCTTTACTTCATACTCCCCTACCTTACTGAAATATAATCTTATATTAATGACGTATAAAGTATTATACTTTTATGGAACATGTGCCTACCTCTAAGTAATAGTCGCCAAACCCATATTGGGTTTCCAAGCTCTATCTAAAACTTTTTCTTGACTTCAGAAGAATTCGCCCAAAAATTAAAGCAATTAGGTGTCGGTTTCTAGGAACTTATTATATAGTCATAAAGCTTAATATGGAAAACTTATTCGTATGCATCTTTAAAAAAACAAGATCAGCATAGATTGTAGATTTTTTACTTACTTTTAAATATACCTATGTAATTTACCACCTAACACCCAGCTTGCGAGGAGGAAACTCGAATGAAATGGCAATCTTTACATATAAAGACCTCCAGGTCCTAAGGACGTAATAATAGAAATAAAGGTATAAGTTTAGGTGTGCAAGCAGTCAGTAGGTACGGATAGAATAGCATTAGTAACATTAATTTTAATGCTATCAAAATTGTTTGAAACTAGTTAAAATTTACTTACTCTTTACTATTTTTTACGCTGGCTTCCAAGGCGTTGACGACGAGCTCTTTAAAAAGCCTTATTTCCTCCTGTCTGTCTTTTGTGGCCTGCTCCGCAAACTCCACTAAACCAGCCATAACTTCTACGTATAGCTCTTTGTATCTGAATATTAATTGTAAATGTCGTAACACGGTTCTGTGTGTGACACAGTCAGACACAAACAAAATTAGAGTTATAACAAAAAAATAGTTATTTTCATTCCCCCATCTCGGAAAGAGAGTTTTTGCTCTTCGATATCTGAGTGCAAAAGCCGTTTTTACCCGCTAGAGGACAAAGTAAATTGAATTTAGAACATCGTGTGCACTAAGTTTGTGAATTCAAAACATCATTAAACCTATTTACTTCTACCTCCATGGTGACGAATTTATCATACAACCTTTTTTATTTGTTAAAAACTCAGACTCGGAACCTTCTTGGTGTACTTTTTAGGGTTCCATGCCAAAGGTAAAAAACGGAACCCTTATAGATTCGTCATGTCTGTCTGTGTGTCTGTCTGTCTGTCTGTCTGTCTGTCTGTCTGTCTGTCCGTCCGTCCGTCCGTCTGTCTGTCTGTCTGTCTCTCCGTCCGTATGTCTCAGCCACTTTATTCCAAAACTATAAGAACTACCTATTGGTAACGAGAAGATTTCCCTAGTGGCCGTTTACGGAACTAACGTATGACAGATACTACAGAGACAGTATTTTAAAAGTGGAATGTTAACGTGTATACGTATTTTTATCTGTCATACGTTAGTTCTGCGACTTGCCGCTAGGGAATCTGCTCGTCACCAATACTGTTGAAACTTGGTAAGTAGATGTATTCTGTGAACCGCATTAAGATTTTCACACAAAAATAAAAATAAAACAATAAATTTTGGGGGTCCCCATAGAACTGAAACTCAAAAAAATTTTTTTCATCAAAGCTATACTTGTCATAAGAGATCTATGGATAGGTCTTCAAAAATGATATTGAGGTTTCTTCTAATATCATTTTTTTCTAAACTAAGTTTGCGCGAGAGACACTTCAAAAGTGGTAAAATGTGTCCCCCCCTGTAACTTCTAAAAGAAGAGAATGAAAAAAAAAATGATGTACATTACCATGCAAACTTCTACCGAAAATTGGTTTGAATGAGATCTAGTAAGTTTTTTTTTAATACGTCATAAATGGTAAACCGCAAAAGAAACACTATTATTAAAACATCGATCAAAGTTACAACGAACTACAAGAACGTTCATATTATTGTTGCGCCTTCGAGAAAAATAGCCTAGAACAATCTACCAGTCGCGAGAATTGAATTGAAGGCGCCATCTAGTGTCAAGTAGCGCGCAACTATGGAGTAACTCTGATATTCGATGCTAGATGGCGCTAGATTTCTCACTCTGGTAATTTCTGTTTAGTGTAGAATGTTCTATCGAATATTATAGATCTTTCTAGGGATTTCAAAGCCATATATAAGCAGATTGGGTTACCCGTACGAGTGAGTATTGTTTCACGATACAGCGGAGTTAACATCGAAGCGATCTTCTAGTGCGATTAACAAGTGACATAGCGAATTATTATAGTAAAAGGGTTGTAAATAAACAGTGTGTTATTTTTTTGGTAATCAACCGACTATCTTTAATTATTTAATACCCGGCTCGTAACAATTTGGTGTCAGCAGTGGGATTAAAGTATGCCGGTTTTACCAAAGGAAGACACGGAAGGTATCCGAACTAGGAGTCAGCGTCAGCAAGAGGCCGACCTGAGGCGATTTGGAGGTGCACAACTGCCCACACCGGAAGGTCAGCAGCCAGCGATGGAAGCCACACCGTCTACATCGTCAGCAGCTCCAGATATCACGGCCCTAATGGTGATGCTCCAGGAGCAGGCCCGCCGTCAAGAGGAGCAGGCCCGCCGATTGGAGGAACAGCTGCAGCGGGACAAGGAGGAGCAGGCCCGCCGTCAAGAGGAGCAGGCCCAACGATTGGAGGAACAGCTGCAGCGGGACAAGGAGGAGCAGGCCCGCCATCAGGAGGAGCAGGCCCGCCGCCAGGAGGAGCAGGCCCGCCGCCAGGAGGAGCAGGCCCGCCGCTTGGAGGAACAGCTGCAGCGGGACAAGGAAGACCAGGTTCGCCGCCAGGAGCAACAAATGCTCTTGTTAAAAGGCATTCACGAGACCTTCGGCAAAGAACTCAATGTAGTGAAGGATCAGGTTCTTCAACACGAGAACCGTATCACTGAGGCCGAAACTCAGATTGCCGACGTGAAGAAGGCATTAGGGAACCTCAAAGTTGGAGACGGAGCGGCGACTTCAGTAACTGCTGTTCCTTCGGTGCATTGGTTCAAAGTACCGCCGTTTGATGGGACATCTTCGTGGTCAGCCTACAAGATCCAGTTTGAGGCTGTTATGACGGCGAACGGCTGGACTAAGGAACAGGCTATGACCGCGCTCACCTTGGGTCTTCGAGACCAAGCTCTAACCGTCCTCGAAGCCCTCGGTAAGAAGGTAACCTATGAGCAACTGCTGGAGGCATTGGAGGCAAGATATGGTGACGCTCACCTGGAGCACGTTTTTCGTGCACAGCTGAAGGATCGTGCCCAACGCATCGGTGAGAACTTGCAACAATGGGCTCTGGAAGTTGAGAAACTGGTCCGTAAGGCATACCAGTCTGCACCTGCGCTCGTGGACGGGAATCTGGTGCAAGCTTTCATCGATGGCATTCGTGACCTCGAAGTTAGAGCCGCTGTGCGACTTGGGCACCATGAAACTCTCAAGGACGCTCTGGCCCATGCTTTGGAGGTGGAAGCTGTGAGACAAGATCATCGGTTTCATCGGGTCCGGGAGGTTGTGGCGTCACCTGTGCGGGATCGGGTTAAGGGGTACAGCCCTAGGTGTTACGCCTGTGGTGAAAAAGGTCACCTTCGGTCCAGCTGCCCTAAGCGAAGCATAGGAAATGAATACGAGCGACCTCAGCAGATTAGGGCGACTGATAGTACTGCCCAACATCGCAGTGGAAAATCACACGGTAACGCAGACGCATTATCAAGAAGACCTTGCCCTGAAGACTGCAAACACTGTGCCAAGCAAGAAGTAAAGGAAGCTGTTCCCATAAGGACAATAAAGACGGACCTTAGCATCGAATGGAAGGAAAGCCTACAGCAAGCACAGCAAGAGGATGCAGATATCAAACCAATTCTCGAGTGGATTAAAGCTGAGACTCTTAAGCCTCACTGGAGCGATGTTGCATCGCTGAGTTCAACCACAAAGAGTTATTGGGCTCAATGGGATAGCCTAGTCATCCAGGATGGAGTCTTGTGCCGCAAATGGGAAAACGCTCGAGGAGACAGCTGTCATCTGCAAATGGTTGTCCCTAAAGCTAAGATACCAGTGGTTCTGCAGCTCTACCATAACGGATGTTCAGGAGGTCATATGGGAGTTAAGAAGACATTGTTAAAGATAAGGGAGAGATTCTACTGGATTCATTGTCGTGATGATGTTGAGGACTGGTGTCGCAAGTGTACTAATTGTGCGGCCGTGAAGGGACCTCACACACGTAGCAGAGGTCCATTGAAATTGTACAATGTTGGGGCACCCTGGGAAAGAATTGCAATAGACGTAGCGGGACCATTTCCTGAAAGTGAAACTGGAAACAAGTACTTCATGGTTGTAATGGATTACTTCACTAAGTGGCCAGAAGTTTTCGCCATTCCCAACCAAGAAGCATCAACAGTTGCAGACAAATTAGTGCACGAAGTCTTCTGTCGTTTTGGAGTGCCTTTAGAAATTCACAGTGACCAAGGAAGAAATTTTGAGTCTCAAATATTTCAAGAGATGTGTCGAGTAATGGGTGCCCACAAAACCAGAACCACCTCTTATCACCCACAATCTGACGGAATGGTGGAACGATTTAACCAAACACTAGAGAGGTATCTAGCAAAAGTTGTTGAAAGTAGGCAAAAAGATTGGGACAAACACATCCAACCGTTTCTTCTGTCATACCGAAGTGCAGTCCACGAAAGCACTTCAGTAACACCAGCTTTTGCAAACTTCGGAAGAGAACTACGATTGCCTGCAGACTTGATCACTGGAATACCCCCTGACACCCCGCGAAGTATAACGGAGTACGCTAATGACTTGCGGAATAAGATGAATGACATTTATGAGCATGTCAGACAATCGGGCCAGCAAATGTCTGAGAAGATGAAAACCCGATATGACCGGAAAGTGAACAATAAGGGCTTCGAAGAGTGTTCTCTAGTATGGCTCCATAATCCAGTTCGCAGTAAAGGGAGATCTCCAAAGCTACAAGCCAAGTGGGAAGGGCCATACCGGGTGGTGACAAAAATCAATGATGTTACCTACCGGATACAGAAGTGTCCAAAAGGCGCCCCAAAGATAGTTCACGTAGATCGATTGGCGCGATACTATGGAACTGATTATGCTCGGGACGAGCATGTCTTAGGAGGGGGCAGTGTTGCGCCTTCGAGAAAAATAGCCTAGAACAATCTACCAGTCGCGAGAATTGAATTGAAGGCGCCATCTAGTGTCAAGTAGCGCGCAACTATGGAGTAACTCTGATATTCGATGCTAGATGGCGCTAGATTTCTCACTCTGGTAATTTCTGTTTAGTGTAGAATGTTCTATCGAATATTATAGATCTTTCTAGGGATTTCAAAGCCATATATAAGCAGATTGGGTTACCCGTACGAGTGAGTATTGTTTCACGATACAGCGGAGTTAACATCGAAGCGATCTTCTAGTGCGATTAACAAGTGACATAGCGAATTATTATAGTAAAAGGGTTGTAAATAAACAGTGTGTTATTTTTTTGGTAATCAACCGACTATCTTTAATTATTTAATACCCGGCTCGTAACATTATGTTACTTGCTGCTTCGGAACCCTTCATGGGCGAGTCCGACTCGCACTTGGCCGCTTTTTTTGAGAGATGGTTATGCTTTGGTACTGTCTCTAAAGTGATACCACGGCCTCACATAAAGCCGAGGATTGGCAATTCTTTCTTTACTTTTTACTGAGTGAAGGGTTGCAGTAGACCCTCAAAGAATGTACTGAAATGTAGTTTTATGTTAATAAGTGTTTTATAAATAGATATAATAATTTTGTGTCCACTGCTGAACATAGGCCTCTTCTTAGCCAGGAGGTTCTGGCCGACTATACCACCTTGGTCAAACGATTCGGGATAGGCTTTGCTTCAGGTTCTTGAATAGTATTTATTTTTACCCGACTGCGTCAGAAGGGGAGTCATGTTTTTCGAGCGTTTGCTTGTATGTGGGTATTGGGTATGTACCTATCCTATCCATTTCTTTGGCACGACCCAAACCGCTATACCGTTTTTGACATATCAGGTGTCGTAGAATTCACCAGAATCGTGGTAGTAACATCTATCTATACTTATAATAAAAATGTAAGGTAAAAATGTAAGAATTGTAAAGGTACAATTCTGTACATTAAATAAATTTTGAAAAATTTTTTGGAGGGCTCTATAATCGATACTGAAGCCAAAACTGTTTTTTTTTTGTCTGTCTGTCTGTTTGTATCTTTTGGCCGCGCATTACGCTGAAACTACAGAATGGATTCAAATAAAATTTGGCATGATTTGAGTTCGTACTACGAGGTAGGACATGGGATACTTTTTATCCCGAAATTCAGCACGGTTTCTTGGAGAAAGAGGATGAAAGTCAAAATATGTACTTAGTTGTAATTCAATAACACATAGGTAGTCCGATTTCTTTCATTCTTTTTTTTGCTAGAAAGAAAAAAATTAAAGGATAACGGGAAAAGTCTTTTTTTTTTACCGTGACTGTACACTGCCTGTGGGAAGCTGAGACAGATATGTAAATATGGCGGTACACAGTTCGCCGGGTCTAGCTGACCCGGCGAACTGTTAGGCTATATAAATTTTCAAAATGGCGACCACAATTAAACAAAGCGGCCAAGTGCGAGTCGAACTCGCCCATGAAGGGTTCCGCAGCAGCAAGTAACATAACATAATTTTTATTTTTACGTTTTATGACGTATTAAAATTTAAAAAAACTACTTACTACATTTCGTTCAAACCAATTTTTGGTGGAAGTTTGCATGGTAATGTACATCATATATTTTTTTAGTTTTATGATTCTCTTATTTTAGAAGTTACAGGGGGGGGGACATTTTACCACTTTGGAAGTGTCTCTCGCGCAAACTATTCAGTTTAGAAAAAAATGATACTAAAAACCTCAATATAATTTTTGTAGACCTATCCACCACACGTATGGGTTCGAGGAAAAAAAAATTTTTGGGTTTTAGTTTTAAGTATGGGGACCCCCAAAATTTATCGTTTTTTTTCTATTTTTGTGTGAAAATCTTAATGCGGTTCACAGAATACATCTACTTACCAAGTTTCAACATTATAGTTCTTATAGTTTCGGAAAAAAGTGGCTGTGACATACGGACGGACAGACAGTCATGACGAATCTGTAAGGGTTCCGTTTTTTGCCTTTGGCACGGAACCCTAAAAAGGGGTAGGTATGGGTTTTTTTCATTTGTTAGCAATATGGGTATCAAATAAAGGACCTTGAAAAGACTACTTTAAAAATACACACATCAAAAGTGTCTAGGGATCAACATAATATGTGTCTAGGGATCAACATATATTTTTGCAATAACTTTTCTCCTGATTGATATTAATTAAAATTTTCTTTAAGGATTCATCAAATAAAGTGTTTTCGTTTGTCACAGTAACGATAAACCAAGTCACCTTTGCATTAATAAAGAAATTTGCCATTTTCCTAATAAAAGGATTTTTGACATTTGAACCACTAACATTAAAGTTCGAAAAAAAGACTGAAATAACAGTTTTCTTTAAAATTTTATTAGGTAACTTAAACAATTAATAATCCGTGTTTCTACCGCGAACACTAACACAAGAACATCGGTTTGGCATACTCAAAATGAGTTCATCCAAATCACGCTGTGGAATGGCCGCCCATGTTCGTTGCAACAACGAAAAAAGGTCTTCTTGCGACTGGATACCCTCCATATTCGGCAGAGCTCTTCTCTGTAGCATATCCCATGCATGCTCAATCGGGTTCAAGTCTGGCGACTGAGCAGGCCAGGGCCAAAGCCACATCTCAATCTCAAGAAATCCGCATAAAAATGCTTGATCCCTAGACACTTTTGATGTGTGTATATGTATCAAATCCATTGAACTAATATTACTATCCGCAACGATCATATCAAGTTTATATTACCTACTATTTTAACATAAATTGTTAATTTGAAAACTCAAAACCAAAAAGTTCTTAGATCGGACATGGATCGGAACATGACCTAAAAAGTTAAAAAAAAAAAAAAAAAAAAAAACAAAAACCCAACTGCTTAAAAGTAATGAACTGAAAAGTGAAAAACAAGGTCTACAATATATGTACATATTACTAGCTGATCCGGCAAAATAAAAAAATAGATGTTGGTTGATTCTCAGACCTACCCGATATACACACCAAATTTCAAAACTTTTTATAAAAAAAAAAAAAAACGACTTCCAAAAAACATCCAACGAAAACTCTCTGCCAAAAAAACACTTAAAAGCGTAAAATAAACTGGTTCTTCATAAATTGCCTATACCTAATTCTTTATTCATTTAAATATTAGTATTATAATGTGTGCTAGGAACCTAGAATCTGTTTGAAGTCGGTGCCAAGTGACTATCGCTTAGACTTTTGTAATTGTTCGTGTGTATTCTTTTTGGCTTAGCACCGACTTCAAACAGATTTTAGGTACCTAGCACACATTATAATACTAATATTTAAATGAATAAAGAATTAGGTATAGGCAATTTATGAAGAACCAGTTTATTTTACGCTTTTAAGTGTTTTTTTGGCAGAGAGTTTTCGTTGGATGTTTTTTGGAAGTCGGTTTTTTTTTTATAAAAAGTTTTTATTTTTCAGTTTTTTCAGTTTTTAGTGCAAACAATCGTAGGTAAGTAGTAAGTTGAACTATTTCATCAAATTTCCTCATCAAGAATACAAATTAAGGTCTATACGTACGTGTAATAGGTATTGAAATCATCCTCTAATCATTAACTGTTGAAGAGTTTAACCTTCTATCATCAGCTCACCTAAATAACTTGAAAGTATACGACTGAAGGTCTTTAGATACGTATGAAATTGAAAGAATTATCCTCCAACTCCTAACCGTTGAGGAGTTGTGCATTGCACCTTCCATCATCAGCTTACCTAAATAATTTGAAAGAATACGACTAAAGGTAACATATGTACATATGATATTTAAAGATTTATCCTCCAACTCCTAACCGTTAAGGAGTTGTACCTTACATCATCAGCTCATCATCATAAAATGATAACTACCAGACGCAAAAAAACATAGTATGTGCCTATAAAAAATGAGGGTTCCCCTCGATTTCCCTGGGATCCCATCATCAGATCCTAATATGCTGGCAATGGGACCACCTCGGAAGCATACCCTTTCGGATACAAAAAAAATATTCAAAATCGGTCCACAGCTGACGGAGTAATCGGTGAACATACATAAAAAAAAAAATACATACAGTGGAACATAGGACCTCCTCCTTTTTGGAAGTCGGTTAATAAAAATCGGTGCAGCCGTTTCAGAGTAGTATGGTAACTAACATTGTGACACGAGAATTTTATATATAAGATTATTTATGTGTATTTAAATTAGTCAAACTAAATACATCATAGTGCTGCAAGCGTGGACAAAGTACCTACTTTGTTACCTACGGCAGGCCTCCGTCACTCCATGTACTTGCGCGCTATAAATGCCTACCGCCCAGCCGAGCGGTCTCGGTCCGCCGGCGGATCAAATTCAGTGCGGTTTTCGCAAGCGAAGCGCGCGCACGCCGTTCAATTTTAATAGTGCTGTTCGTTCGTACGCGTATTACGATGCCGTGTGGTGCCTTATCGACTTGCCAACAGAAAACGCCTTAACATATATATCTGGTTATTTACTTTTTAAATGTAGCAAAAAGCATACCTGTCCTGACTTTGTTGCTGAATTACAGAACATTCCCGATTTAAATGAATCTATGAATAGATTGTTTATCCATTTTAAAGCATTCAACAAAACATCGTCTTTTTACGGAAAGTTAAAAGTGCCAACAGATGCTTTTCATAATTATGTAAAAGAACTTGAGACTGTGTTCATTAAAAATTTTGAAAAAAATAAGAAACAAAGACCGGGTAGTACTCTTTATGAAATTTTAATGACATACATTTTAATTCTCCCTGCCCTTGTTTTCCAAAACAATATCTCATAAAACTTTTTATTAGATTCAGGATTTTTTCTACACCAAAATTTAATAATCGAGAATTTAGAAAAGGTAAGAAATTTATAAAAAATTATATAAAAATAAAACATGTGTAACTTTAAAGATTTTTTTTATTTTACCTACACACTGATGTCTATAATTATGTTTTATCTAGGTTTCTTCCACAGTCAGCACCAATATATAAAACAAAACAAACTTACAAATATAATAAAACAAACTTTAAAAAAGAGAACCGACTTCAAAACACTAAACCGTAAGAAATAATTTCTTCTTTGATGTCGGTGCTTTTTCGATTCGTAATTACGTAACTTCGTGAACCTCTCCGAAGATCATCATCAAACTAAGAAGTATTATACTTATTTTAAAACGTTCTCCTAAATGTAACAAATCCTTTTCTGAAAACCGCATCGATATCGGTTCAGCCAAACGCGAGATTATCGCGCACAAACATACATACCTACAAACCATACAAGTCAAACATCTCAGTTTGGCCTGTATGTCTGATCACCTCCTTTTTTTAAGTTGGTTAAATATTTTATAAATGATAAAATTTTTAACTGCCACATAAAAGTCAGAACATATTCACAGTTCTCAATAACATAGATAAAAAGTTATGTTAATTTAATTTTATCGAAGAGACAGCCCTGCGATTACTGTGGAATCGCGCGGTGCGAAGCAATCACTGCTGTACGCTTGAGCATTTAGGCGCATTTTAGCATACAGTGGTTGTTGACGCGAGGGAGTAGGCAATTATCGTAATAGGTATTGGAAATTTTCTACTGAGTGAAGTATCTGTTACGTAGTAACTATTCAGTAATCTGTGCCTACGGTCTACGGCCCCTACGGGCAAAGAAAGATTTACCAAAACTTCGTTTGTTACTAAATTGTTACCGCATGCGGCGCCATGAAGTATTTAGTTTGACTAATTTAAATATGGGTACTAATAATTATAAATATGTATATTGGAATACTTGTTTTTCTTTTTTCAGTTCATTACTTTTAAGCAGTTGGTTTTTGTTTTTATAATATATTTTTTCTTTTAAGTGTTTAAAATAAATTATTTCGTTAATATATCTACCATTACTTACTGCTCATAAAAAAGTACTAATTCGCCTCCAAAGGATAACAATATAGTTCCATCGGGATCTTTTTCAAACATTTTCTCTAGCAGCTCAGGGCCGCTGAGGTATTCAACAAAGGACATAGCATAAAATTTAACTTGTGATTCATATTCTTCCTTCGCAATCCTTTGCTTTTCGGCTTTTTCGTCAGCTTCATCCAACAAACGGATTACACTCCTAAGAAGTCAAAAGGAAAATATAAGTTATAGTTTTATTTGACAGGTTTGAATACAAATTAGGTTGGAACCCACTCATTTTCTCCCTCTTCACATAAATCCACATGATGGAATTTTATTAAAACACACTCGTTTTTGTAGTTATTTATACTTATTACTAAGTAAACTATTATTCTAATATGGTTTAGAGCTATTTATTAGGCCGTTCTTAACCTACAGGCGCCCTTAGCAAATCAGTACGATGGCGTAGTTTATACAGGATGTTACAGAAAGATGTGATCAAATTGTAGGGGGGACAAATAACGTAACTGGTAGTGATAACTAGGAATTGATTTAGTATATCTAATCAAATCCCGTATATATTAATTTATTTAACACAAAATGCACGAATGGCGTAGTGGTTTAAGCGGTGGCCACACCGCTTTCTACTGTGCTAAATATTGGGGGTTCAAACCCTACAAGGAAAACACTTTATGTGATCCACGAACTGTTGTTATGAGTCTGAGTTTTCTATGTGTCCGTTTCATGTATATGTGTGAATGCCCCGCGCAATTCATACTAAATTCGTTAGAAATTCTGTTTGTTACGCTTTCGCGGCTTAACCGCTGCACCGATTTCAATGAAATTTGACATACTAATACTTTGATTTTTAAGAAAGGGCATGTTTACTTTTTACAAGAGGCGTCTCTAGCCCGTGAAGCGCCCATATGCAATCATTATTCTAGCGCCCTTTAGTAAGCGCGCAGATTCGTTAAAAGTGCCGCGGCCGATGCACCTTTTTTTGTGCGAAAATTCCCTCATTTACCACCGGTGGTTATATCGGGCTCGAACCGACAAAAAACCAACACCACCACACACCGTCTCGGGTACCCGGTACTAGAAGCGGGGAACCAGGTGCACCCTCGAAAGGAAATCCCTGGAACTCCGACGTACCTCGGGCCACCTACGGTTTGTAGATGACCCCTTCCTGTGTAGGAACCATGTTGCTTCTTTTCTATTTAGAAAAGGGGGCGCACGCCGCCACTCCGGCCTGCTTCTGCTAGGGTGACTGGTGGCCTCACCTGTTACCCACAGGCTTGCGATTATCGAGGACGGAGATCGTTTAGCGAACCTGGCCATATCCCGGGCCTGGCGGACAGGGAGAGTTCTTAACCTCTCCCGGTCCCACTCCGTCATCTCATTCGCAAGCATAACTTGCTCGCAGCAAGAGACGGCAGAGTTCCACGCGCTCTCACTCCGCAACATGGCCGCAATCACGTTACCGAGCGAGAGAACCGCCACTCCGATTGCCGCCACGAGATCACGCTTCGGCTCGCCCCACGCCGTACATTCTGCCAGCGCGGCGCTCCTAACACCGCTGCACCCGTGTGCACCGCACACCCTGCACTACGGGTAAAGACGCCCCTGCTCTTTACCACAATAACCGACATACACGCAGACGGACCCGTAGGCAAAAAACTAGTACAGAATATAGTCCTAAAGCAGGACTTGTCTTTCTAAATAACTTAAAAAAAAATAAGTCAGATGTTCCTCAGTGAGTTGACGGTTACCTAAATAGTGCTCTTCCATCCTCTCTCTGTTGGTTGGTGATAATTTTGTAGTCAAGGTAGGTGACCCGAGGTAGACCAGCATTCAGAAAGTGATACGACATGGTGTCATCACAACATGGATTGCCTTTAAAGCTGACCGAACGCAATTTACGGAATCTGCGTAGGTACGCCATCTAGTTATAAACAAACGTAAAGCAAATTTCTAAAAAAACATGCATAGTAACTAATCAATTATTATCTATGCAATTCATAATCCCTAATTGATTAATAAATCTACAAATAGAGGATTATGAATTAGGTAGTTACTATCACGATGATCACAAGATACTTTCAAAACCAATTAATTGTCATTTCGGTTTTTACTATTAAATGTACATAACTAAACTATAAAATTATAACCAGGGGATGTTATTGATGGTACTTTTCAATTGGGACAAAATTAAGTTTCTGCAATGATAATGAAACATAGTCTAAAAAAAATCTTATGGTCTTTGTAAAGTACCCAAGTTTATGACTTTGTTTATTGAGACCTAACCTTTATGTGACTTCTGAAAAAATCTCAAATGATAAACCTGACCTCCTTATAGTCTTCGATCAAATTATCGCCAATACTGAACACGAGTAAGTTCTCCAAAGTCTCCATATTTTCCAATTTCCTTATTTTATTATGGAACAAAGTTAAAACTTCCAAGTTAACTAAAGCATCCAAATTTTCTATCTTTTCGATTTTGTTAAAAGACAAATCTAATTCATTCAGGCTGGTAAGTAATTCCAATTTCTCAATTTTTTCGATAACGTTGTGAGCTAAAGTTAATTTAGTTAGTGAAGTGAGCATCCAGAGATGGTCAATTCGGAGAATGTTTTGAAATTCAAGACGAACTATCGTCGCCTCGTCGAGATGTACACCTTCCTCAGCAAATAATCTCCCAGCTTCTTCAGTGGGACCTGGATATGAAGAAAAGACAACTTGCTAACAAGTCCATTTTATTTATCATATACCTACACAATTAAAGCTTAACCATGATTTTTTAACTACATTTTTTGTATTCTGATCGGTTCTTGATAACGGGGCGTCCATTAATTACGTGAGGTGTTTTAGGGAGGGAGAGGATCGAGCTAAATCTTTCCAATACTCACATAGGAGGAAGGGGGGGCCTGGCAAATATCACGTCATTATTTTTCTAGCAGGAAACGGTGTAAAATTGCGGGAAAAAATATTTCTAGAATAAAATATGGCCCTCAGAGTGGCTAACTTAAAGGGAGTTGAAGGAGCAGATGATTTTATTGAAAATCACTTGGATATGTTGGTTCCAGTAGTCACTCTTAATTTTTGTTTGATATTCATTATTTAATTTTATGATTGTGAATTTAAATTAGTATAATATGCACAAATACTAGTCTTTGCTAGTCTATACAAAAAATAAAATTGGAGTGTCTGTTTGTAATATTAAAATAACCGCTATTTTACAATCTGCATATGTATGTATACATTACATGGAACATAATTATGCCAAAATAGCGTTTTTTACAATTTTTGTCTGTCTGTCTGTTTGTTCCGGCTAATCTCTGGAACGGTTGATTCGATTTTGACGGGACTTTGACTGATAGAAGGAGGAGTAACTTAGGTTACTTTTTTTAGACTAGCTTCGCCCCACGGCGTTACCCGTGGTACGACTATAACCATGGGTAATAACGCTGGGTTCAGCTAGTCTTCAATAAAAGTATCCCGCGGATGGTCGGGACGGGCTTTCCCGACGTTACGCGTGTGCCGTACGTCGCCTAAATTGAGATTTTTAACAGCTGACGGTGCCCGCTACTGTGCGGGCAAGCGCTGGGAGGGGTCCGGACGTGTTAATAACTGCAGTTCCCGGATTCCTCCCTTCACAGGCGCAGAGTGGCACACCGTGATGTTTTAGTCGGTTCGAGTCCGACACACCGCCCCGCCGCAAGCCCCGGTGGAGTGACGGTCCGAGGGGATTTCCACACGTTAAAAAAAAAAAAAAGTCTTCAATAAAAGTAACAGAACAGTTGTTTTTGTTTTTTTTTTCTCAATAACACGTTTACAGCCAAAACATAATTTGTAAAGAATCTCGCGTGAGATTATGGGAGGGGAGGGAGTTTAAGAATATCTTCAGGCGCGTCTCCACCAAAATTGATGCCAATTTCAGTGTTTCCTACTGTTTGCAACACTTCAAAAAAATTGCCAACTATTGTCTCCATTGTGTCTACACCGAGTCGCCAACAATTTGAAAAACATTCGAAGTAAGCGTCTCCACCAGAGCCAATAAAAAACTGCAACAAGCGTATTCTTTTGATGTTTACCGCAAAAAACAGAAACACGGTTGCCAACATTTTTTGACAATTTTTCTTGCCAGCACAAAGAAATTACAGAAACTTTCGTCATCAACACGTGTTGATAACACAAAAATTGACAATTTTTATTCAGTGGAGACCCTGGCTTTACGATATCGCATTAAGGGGGATCAAAACATTCTTGAAATACCTCACGTATTAATGGACGTCCCTAAGTCTATAAACTTTAAAGGAAATAATAAGACCGTTCAAAGTAGGTAAAAATCGAGTTTGAAAGAGTCGGTTACAAACAAAAAAACATAAAGGTAAAGCTAATAAAAGTGTGATAATATTAAAGATATTGTTGCATTCATACATGACTACATGAGTAACACAAAATCTCTAATACTATTTCCATTTCTTTATTTTCTCGATGACAGCTCTTTGTGGAAACTTGAACGAGCGTCTTTTTTACATTATGTATACATTATTTAATAAAAATATGACGCTTACGCACGTACAAGGTCATAGCAGATGGATGTAAACTCATAGGGATGGAGCTATCGAAAAACGTAATACGATAACAGACCCGATATTTTTTACAAAGTGTAAGAAACTAAACTATTGTCGGATAATTTTGTACAAATTTATTAACTAATATTACATTTCATTACAAGATGTAATTATATTATGTTGATTCTTAATTTATTTATTTAAATCAAAATCTGATGAATCATCACTGTCACTCGACGAGCTCTCCCTAATATATATTATAAGTTCCTGTACTTCTATATTATCGAATCCCACATGAATTTCCCAATCCGACGCTATAATGTTTTACTTCCGCACATGCATTTTTTAATAAATCTAACATCTTGTTTGCCGTAAAAGGGGGATGGGTATTGTTTCGAGCGGCGTGTCCTTTGATTTGTGCCCATATTAGTTCTATAGCATTGTACTGGCAATGATACGACGGAAGTCGAAGAACCCAATGACCACATTCGGCAGCTATTTCGTCGGTAATATATTTTTTAGGGAGGCTTTTTTTCAATTTTAAAATATTCACTAATTGTACTTTTAATAAAGTATCATCCACATTTTCGCCATGACGTTAGAGCCAGTCAATTATCTCTTGTTTTTTATTGGCCTGCGTCGGCATTTTATCAATTTATCTGGAGTGATATGTAACATTGTCCATAATAATTATCGACGGTTCTTCCAGAGATTGCACCATTTCTTAGATTGCATCATTTCTTTAAACCATCCTTCGTAAATCTCTGCGTTCATTTCTTCGTGGTAGTTCACTGTTTTCTTGGATTTAAAGGCCAGTAAAGCATCTGACACGAATCTTTTCATAGACCCTGCATGGCATATGATAAGGCGTTCACCTTTTCCCATTGGCACTGAACTAGTGGAAGCGGCGGTGTCGTCAGTCCAGTTCTTAGATACTGTGTGGTTTGCATTTAACCAAGTATCGTCAGTGAAAATAACATTTGACCAATCAGATATCTTTTTGGCTTCGCTCAAAAATTCGCAGCGAGCCATAGCAACGTCGTGACGCTCCATCAATATTTTACGTTTGTTCGATTTTTTATAAGAAAATCGTCGAAGTTGTCAACCGATATCACACGACGTGGTTGGCGTTTTTTCTTCGGCGTACGAAGCTTATTTTCCTGTGTGCTGCTTGTACCGGTAGTAATTTTTGAAATTGTAGGTCCACTAATTCCTAATGCGGCCTAAACACGCTCTCGCACTTGCGACAGTGGTAATAGCGGGCCACCATTTTGATACTCTGCTTCAAAGTTATTACGAACCTTGATCACCAGTTCTCTCGCCTGCCTTTTCAGAACAGATCCTTTAGGCATTTTGACATATTACAGCTGGGCAGCAATCGACACGGAGGAACACAAAATAAACAACGTAACGTATGTATGGATAATCTGAAAAAACTCAGCGAACAGAAATGTAGTGACTTTAAAGCACGACAGTCTTTTTGCGAGTGACAGATTAAAACAAACAACAAACACAAAATGGTGGTGGGTCATTGAGTGTTCCCGGCTTGCAAAAAATATATTTGAATGTTTTTGTTGTATTTGTCTTTGTTCAAAACATAATAAATATATGCGATCGATATCATTACTTATTTGGTCACAACACTACAACTATCAAATTAGAACTGTCATCGAGAAAATAAAGAAATGGAAATAGTATAGGTAGGTACATATTGCACAGGTACCTATATTAGACGGATTGTGGGTATATATATAATTACCGTAGTCTAGAATACAGCGTATAAGCATGGCATTATCTATTACGCCAGGTTCTATATCAGGATGAATTATGAGGCTATTTAGTGATTTCTTTTCGGTTTTCTTCTCCTCCGTTTCCATATTTCTATTTTACTGAAAAATACAACACTATACAACAATGTTAACAGGATTATTATATTTAGTTTATGTGAAAAGTTAGATTTCTCAAATCTCAATTTCTTTGCTCAAAGCAATAACATAAATAGACCGTTTCCATAGTTACAGGATATGTTTTAATCACAGACATATCTGTGGTTTTAATACGTTTTTATAATGTTAACCTCGTAAATTATTGTAAACCGAATGCATTTTCTTGCATTGAGCAGAGCACAAAGAAAAACTTAGGACCTTTCTCGACTTTCTAAACGCCTCGAAATTTGACAAAGAGAAGAATTAAATAAATAATAGATATTTTAAGAAAATAAAGGACTTGCCTTTGATTTTAAATGTACCTGAAACGTACTATATGACTATTTTGGTGAATTAAATAGTATATTAATTAATCATTTTTTAATTTAGGTATTCACGGCCCATATTAAATTACTAACAAAACTAAAATTATTGCAACTTAAGTTACCCGTTTCAACAGTTTTGAGGAACAAGTTTCTGAACGATAAACATTTCGAATGACTGTATTTTGACTTAAAGGTCTTAGTTACCAGGTCATAAAATCCCAAAAAAAAAAAAAAAAAAAAATGACTGTATTTGACAGCGGAGCTTGTTTTTATCTATTGTGAATGATTGTGTTATACTTTTTGGTGACAAGAGAAATCGGTGAAATCATTTTGCTGTAAACTTGATTAATTTCGTAAGATGTCTTTCTTTGGTGTAGGAAATCCTTTTTCTACGCCGGTGGGCCAAAAAATAGGTAAGCATGGAATTTAAATAATTTATTAGTTTTATTCATATTAGAAAATGATATCGAGCTAAGTCATTTTGGTACTATATTGTTTCTTAATGTTGCGCACTAGAAAATCTTCCTATTCTTTGTTGTTAGCTAGCACGACTTGTGCAATTCTTTAAGGAAGTACTGTAGGCAGATTACTATCTTTTAATCGTGAAATATTAATAGTTACCTTGACCCTAACTTAATGTGCTGTACGTAATAAATGATTCTTTTCCAGAACAAGCTACAGATGGATCTCTACCGTCGGAAAACTGGGCTCTTAATATGGAAATATGTGATATTGTAAACAGTAGCACAGATGGGCCCAAAGATGCCATAAAGGCGATCAGGAAGAGATTGACACAGAGTGCGGGCAAGAACTACACGATAGTGATGTATACACTAACTGTGTTGGAGACCTGTGTTAAAAATTGTTCGAAATCTTTTCACGTCCTGGCATGTAACAAAGAGTTTATATCAGAATTGGTAAGTACCTTTAAGTACTAAAATTTAATTATCTGCCTTAACATCATTTATTTTTGCATTGGTAATCTAAATAATTCACTAGATTAATACATAACGAATTAACTAAATATCAAGATTTTAAATATTCCTAAAACTGAATAAACTCCTTATTAGATTCTAATAAGTTTTGGTTTTTAACAAAATCTTGACATATTATGTTTGATAATTTTTTAAATTACATAATTGAAAAGATAATGAAGTAATCTTATATCCAGTTATGGGGTTATGTTATGCTTACCTGCAATCAATGGATACAAATAAATAAAATTTAAGTGTGTTTGTAATTTCAAATGAACAACTTCTCACTTAATGCATATGAAATGTTAAATGGTTGTTACTGTAAAACACAAACATTTTTAACATTTTTGTCTGACTGTTTGTTCTGGCTAGCTATATAAATTTTGACTGGACTTTATAATTAAAGTCTAATTCTGATAGCTAATGTTATAGGGAGACATAGCTTAAATACATTTAAGACATACTAAATGCGTTATAAAAGGTAAAACACAATTGGTATCTTGCACAACGATACATTTTTTTACAAAACATTTTTAAAAACTGCCGAAGTTAAAAATCGAAACTTGGTTATTTAGTGGCGCTAAAAGTGTTTAACGCGTGCATGGGTGCGAGTGCAACACTAGGATACTGCCGTCTCGCCCACTTATCATATTTAACTAAATTTACCTGCTGTCATCGTTGTGCAAGAGGGCGCAAATTGTTTTTTTTGTTACACGTGTTATTGCATTTAACTAATTTTGTTTAGTAGCTACTTAAGTCGAAAGTTGTGCAAGTGGCCCTTAGTGTACTTTTGTTTAAAAAAAAATATTTTAAATCAAACTTAAAAAATGAAATAGTGAAAAATATCTGATTCAATAGCCACAAAATATACATACTTATGGTTTAATAACTTGTAATATTTCAACCAATGTTTAACCGACGTCCAGAAAGGAGGAGGTTCTCAACTTGATTGGTATTTTTTTTTATGTATGTACACTGATTACTCGGTCAATTGTAGACCGATTTTGAAAATTATTTTTGTATTCAAAAGGGTATGCTCCCAAGGTGATACTAGTAGAAGATATAAGTCATACACATATCTACTTCATAAAATATAAAACTTGTATATTTCAACGCATTTTATTTTATGAAGTAGATATGTGTGTGTGTGTGACTTCCTGACTTCTATCTTTAGTCAATTTGAATGTCACCTGTGTATAATCATGATCAAAGATTTAACAATAGAAGTGAATAAGATTGTATATATCACATAATCTGTTGATGTCAGTGAACTTTGAACAAAACAATTGTATTATATGTATGATAAGATTTATTTTTATTAGAATTTATGAGAAAGATTTCTTATTAAATTTGGCCAATAAAAAAGTATTATCTCTTTGGTAATATAAGTTAGTCAGATTTTTTTTATTTACTTAAAAAAAGGTTTTTTATTGTTGTATAAAGGTTATTTTATTTAGATTTCTTGATATCACTGAAATTGCTCGTACTTAACGTATTTCCTCCGTAGATAGAAGGTTTTGTCCAATGTATGTGTGTAATGAGCATCATTATCCGCTTATCACAGTCCACTGCCAGATAATTTAAAAATACAATTATTTAAATTGCAAGCCACTTGATTCGATCCTGGGCTTCTCTCATTCAGCTCCTGCCTACCTTCTTGCGTAAATCATCACTCCACCTAGCCTCTGGATGTCCTACATTACATCCTAGCATCATCATAATGCATCTTAATTACATAATAATGATGTTAAATTAATATCATAGCAATCCAATATCACAGATATCAGGTATATTTATCTAATGTTTAATATTGCTCCTTATTAGTACAACTTGTTTAGTTTACATAATGATGTCATTCTGATCAACCAACATTATTTTCTAATTCTCAAATTTTCATATTTAAATTGAGATCACACATCATATACACAACCCTCATAAATCACACACACACACACACACTCACAATACCACAACATGACATAACTTAATAGATTGTAATCCAAGCCATTGCAATAAAATATGTAAGTCAAGAGACCTTGCATTCTATTTCAATATCAGATTACATGTTGAAACCTGAAGTCTGTAATGGAAACATGCAAAATACCAACATATCTAAATATTGAATTTAATAGCTATTAACCCTTATAAATGTTTAATTATTTTTACTGTAATATAAATAAAACAAACTTCAAATAACACACAACTGCAAACACTAAACAAACTACTGTGAAATATTCAATTCAACCGAATAAAAAAAACATTCATTTAAATTGTTATAAGTTATCTAGCCCATAAGAACATTGTGTATTATTCCTCTGTGTCTGCATAGCTTTACACAAGCATGTTCATATTTCAGAGTTGCAGGTTTTTTATTTTTTTAATTTAATGGCAATGCAACTTGCAGGTTACATATTTAAATTTTTCGATAAATTGAAAAAAGAGGTTGTTATCTGAAGTCAAATAATTTTTTCATCCCCTCTCTCCAAGAAACCGTGCTGAATTTCGGGATAAAAAGTCCCATGTCCTACCTCGTAGTATGAACTCAAATCATGCCAAGTTTCATTTGAATCCATTCAGTAGTTTCAGCGGACAGACAGACAGACAAAAATGAAAAAAAAATACAGTTTTGGCTTCAGTATCGATCACAGAGAGTCCTCCAAAAAAATTATTTCTAAATAATCTTTAATGTACAGTATTGGACCTGTTACATTTTTATTATAAGTATAGATTGTAGCTACTACTTTGTTTTAACTGATAAAAGATGTATTTGAATGTCTGTTATAATCTGCTAATGCCTGCCAGTCTTATTACACAACTGAATTCGGCTATTGCATTTAAAGTGATGACTAGAGTTTACAATTTCATATGAAATGGAAAGTTCTGGATGTTAATAGATTGCATCAGCTAGTCTCAATGCACTTGCAACCACTCAGTTGCAATTAGTTGTGTTTACATGTATTAGCATTGTTATGTAATAACTCTCATGTGTTGGATGATATTTAAATTAATATGCAAATCATGCATTTAAATTACATAAATGAGAAAGTCTAATCCGTCATGAGCAATAATGTATCAAATAAAATGAATATACTCACACTTACATCCCCAAAGGAATATGTAGAGGTGATCAAACACTAACATATCATTAGAGGACAAAACCAATGCTGATATTACTAACTAGCTGACCCGGCGAACTTCGTACCGCCATATTTACATACCTGTCTCAGCTTCCCACTGGCAGTGTACAGTCGCGGACAAAAAAAGACTTTTCCCTTTATTTATTTTTTCTTTCTAGCAAAAAAAGAATGAATGAAATCGGACTGTGTGTTATTGAATTACAACCAAGTACATATTTTGACTTTCATCTCCTCTCTCCAGGAAACCGTGCTGAATTTCGGGATAAAAAGTATCCTATGTCCTACCTCGTAGTATGAACTAAAATCATGCCAAGTTTCATTTGAATCCGTTCAGTAGTTTCGGCGTGATGCGCGGCCAAGATACAGACAGACAGACAAAAATGAAAAAAATTACAGTTTTGGCTTCAGTATCGATAATAGAGAGCCCTCCAAAAAAATTTTTCAAAATATCTTTAATGTACAGAATTGGACCTGTTACATTCTTATTATAAGTATAGATTATTAAGTCCCACTGATATAACCTCAGATACTTGGGAATTATAGAATGCAAATATTCTTGAAATAAAAAGATATATTTTATAAATAGATGGATTAGGGCATGTAGGCAATAGTTCAGCCAGGTCTAACTCGCAGACTTGTAACGGTCTGCACGTACCGGCGGACGGGACGGTAGAGCATATTCAATTCATCAATCAATATTGTTTGCTATTTCAAATTAAAATAAGATATAAATTTCGATACTTCGAGACCAACTTCGGAGCAATGCAGATAATTTCTCTCCGCGGCATTGAATACTTTTCACTTTATAACAATATATTTAAAGCTTATTTTCGAATGTCTTAAAAAATCCTCTACGCTGCGCTCCTCTCGGTCTACACTGGCACTGACTCGAACTAGTGAACTTATAGATCTCTCTTTTTTGGTCTTGAGGGGCCAAGGAGCAGTTCACCTGGTGGTGAATTACAAAGCCCGTTGGCACTTGCAGGTGTCTCCCGTGTCTCAATTCAAGAGTCATAATGGCATTGCCGCGTTTGAGTATCCATTCACAGTATCAAGGGGAGGGCGAAGGGCGACCTTTATGTTGGTAACCTCATTAACTCGGTAAAAGCAACGAAAGAATTGTTTAACAATGGATTTCTGTGAGGTCGTGTCCATTCCGGTCGAGACTACTGGCTCATTTCTGCCGAAGCGTGGCTCTTACCCTAACTGTAAGAAATTGCTTTTATACACCGAATTTCTTAAGTTAATTAAGTTAAATGCATCCCTACGTAAGCTTACATTGTGTGTGGACTAATTTTACGACTCCCGCGGACGAATTTTAGACTCCCAACCTGTGTTCTATTGCTTAATAATGACTTGCAATAGATGAAACGGTAATCGATGTTTATAGTGGGCCGTTATAATGTAGAATTAACTAGCTGTAGGTACTAGCTGAAACATCTAGCAAGCAGCTGGGGCCTCAAATTGATTTTAACGACTGTTATCAACTGAATTAATGTCACATTCTATACCCCAGCCATTCAAATGAGTTTGGATATTAGAGAAAAGTATTTGTAACATTATAGATGTTCCACTATTATTAATAATTATATAAACTGATATTGTTACCTATACTGCTCTTACTCAATTAACGCAATGTATTAACATATTTCGCTAGAAAATATTTTAATATGAAGATATAAGATGAGATACATATTAAAGATATTTCAGATGAATTAGATATAACATCAAAATGTATGAGAATGATTAAAAATATAAAGGGATTATAGGCTATAGCTTTTTCACTCAAAGCTGCCTCTTTAGTTTTTTTTTTTGTATTGTGTATTGATAAAAGAAACCCATGCACTATAGTAGTACACATTAGTATAGTATAATAATATATGTTTATTTCACACCAAAGTCATAATAACATTTGAAATCATACAATGCAAGATAAATACTTAATAGTTTGATTCTATGTATATGTGACCGTTAGATTATAATCTATCTCGCGAGATTGCGAACAGTCGAAAGATTGTGAAATGGTATCGACGAATCGCTTGTCGCGCGCTGATTGGCTGAACAGCATATATCCCGCGCCGCCATTTTGTTTGTTAATTCGTCTTTGTTGCCGAATGTAAAGTATTTCTGTGAATGTAAATTAATTTCATGTTGAAAATACCTCACAGCTTTAGAAGTTTAGAATTAGTTATAGGTGTAAAATGGTTGTGACAGTAAAATTAATTTGTGATTAATAAAAAAAAAACCAACCTAACCTAACTCAATGGCCATTGAACGGCCTACTGTAAAACCGACCAATCAGGGCCTGACAATTTGACTCGCCTAAGCAGTTTATCGCAGTTGACAATCTATCGATAGTTTGCAATCTCGCTAGGTAGATTATAATCTACCGAATTTTACAATCTTCGGTGACATATATAAATAGATATTCGAAAACAAATTTAAATATCCGTACCTACTACTTAGTGTTTGGTGTATGTGTGTGTGGTTGCCTGTGCGCTTGTGCATGTGAGGATTGTGTGTGTGCGCAGTATGCGAGTGTGTGTGTATTATGTAATAAATTTGAAAAGTATCATCATCATTGACAGCTTTGAATAGTTCGATGCTGAACATACGTCTTTCCTTAGAGGGGAGGGTTTAGTCTACTATATAACGTTTAGTATACAAATAAGTATGTAGTATGGAACATTCTGATGACATAATCGATTTTGATTAGACAGAGCTTACACTTTTAACAGTACACCTCTGTTGTTCTCCCCTTATTTTATATTTATACCTCTTATCTGGTTATGATGCTTGTCAACAGGCTGTTGTATACCCAATCTTCAAAAGTGGAGACAGACACAGTGTCAACAATTATAGGCCTATATCAATTTTAACTGTGATCTCCAAAATACTAGAAAAAATGATTAACAAACGTCTAGTAAACTTCCTGGAGACATTTAATCTCTTGTCTCCAAACCAATATGGCTTTAGAAAATGTAAATCAACTGAAGATGCGGTAGCTGCACTTATAGATCAAGTTGTTTCGAAACTAGACACTAAGTCTAAGTGCTTAGCTATCTTCTTATAGATCTTACTAAAGCGTTCGACACTGTGTCTGTTCCTCACCTCTTAAATACGCTAGAGGAAATGGGAGTTCGTGGCCTCGCACTTAAACTTCTGAAAGATTACCTCAGTGGCCGTTCTCAGTGCGTCAAAATTGATAATTTGCTGAGTGGCGTTGAATTTCTGAATTTTGGTGTGCCTCAGGGCTCAATCCTGGGTCCTACGTTATTTTTAGCTTATATAAATCCTCTCTAACCTGTCGCTAAAGAATTGTTCCATAATTACTTATGCTGATGACACGGTTCTGTTGATTCATGATGATAATTGGCAACGCGCGCTTAATACAGCTGAGGAAAATCTAAGAATGGTTATGAGTTGGTTGGGCAATAACTTATTGACTCTCAATCTTTCGAAAATTGTATACTTACCTTTCTATTTAAAATCCCCTACCTCGAATATATTGGACTCACTAGTTCTTAAATCGCATACATGCACAACTAGTTCTGATCGTTCACCAATTACACCTTGTGATTGTCCTCGACTTTTGAGGTGTGAATCAACAAAATACCTAGGTGTTCTCCTTGACAATTCACTAAATTGGAAGCCCCAAATTGAAAGTGTCATCGCGACTCCGTAAATTGATATTTGTTTTTAAGAAACTAAGGTGCTCTGCTAACTTTACTTACTTAATTATGTCAGTCACTTGTCACATATTGCATTACTGTATGGGGCGGGGCTCACAAAACGTACTTGCTTCCAGTGGAGCGGGCACAGAGGGCTGTCTTAAAGGTAATGACGTTTAAACCTTTTAGAAATTCGACTGAAATTCTTTGTAGCGATTGTGATGTTCTCACTGTGAGACAGCTCTATGTGCTGCAGGCTGTACTACGTAAACATGCATCATTGACTTTTGTAAAACCTAAGCTAAAACGAAGAAACTATAGAGTCTGCCCTGTCTCAAAATTCAAAACAGCTCTCGCTGGGCGTCATTTTTCAGTAATTGGCAGCCACCTATACAACTTAATAAACAGTAAGTGTAATATTTATTCTCTGCCCAAAAACCAATGCAAGGTGAGAGTTCGTAATTGGTTAGAATTCTTAAACTATGTTGCTACAGAAAATCTTCTTAGAGTTTCCATTCTGTAACAAGATGTCGAATCATATGTACGCCGACACTATTACACATACACACACAAACATACACATATATACACATACACTCACACAGATATTACTTTACTCACACATCTATTACATAGCTATAACTAACAATTTTAATATTTTTTATGTTGTATTTTCTCTTCCTCATTGGCGATCCACTCTGTAAAACTGTAAGAGATGTATAATCTGAGAGAGCACTGGTACCCGTAACACAAGTTAGATTTTATCATGGGTACCAGAGTTCCACTGCCATTGACACCACCATTGTTTTTCTTTTATGTACATTTTTATGCCTGTATAAAAGAGTGTTATTGTTCAATTTTATATGAAATAAATATTATTATTATTACATTAGTATAGTATAATAATATATGTTTATTTCACACCAAAGTCATAATAACATTTGAAATCATACAATGCAAGATAAATACTTAATAGTTTGACTCTATGTAATAGGTCTTTACCTATGAAATTGCCGTTTTGTATGCAATAAGTGAAAGTACTTATTTTTTCAAACTTTTTTATTACTGTTATTCGAAGTAAATCACCCATGCAATCGACGCATCTTTGCCAACGCATTGGCAGTTTATTGATGCCCTTCTTGTAAAAATCAGCTAGACGGGAGGCAACAAACTCTTCAAAGGCATTTTGCACTGCCTCTCGGGAATTGAATTTTTTACCCACTAAAAAGTTGTCTAAATTTTGGAAAAAGTAATAGTCGGTAGGTGCAAGGTCTGGTGAGTATGGCGGATAAGGGAGAGCTTCCAACCCCAACTCTTGCAGCTTGGAGACTGTCTGTTGCGCAGTATGGGGTCGCGCGTTGTCGTGAAGGAGCAGTGGGGACGACCGATTGACCAAAGCTGGTTGCAGATGTGCAAGCTTCTTCATCATTCTCTCCAGTTCTTCACAGTACACATCTGCATTAATGCTCATGCCGTTTTGTAAAAAGCTGTGGTGAATCACACCCGCACTAGACCACCAAACAGTGACCATCACCTTTTTAGGGGTCATTTTTGGTTTAGGGCATTGCTTTGGTGCTGAACCAGGGTCTAACCAACTTGCTGAGCGCTTTCGATTGTCAAACAGAATCCATTTTTCGTCGCACGTAACAATTCGTTTCAAAATTCCTTCATTTCTTTGCCTGTTGAGCAGCGCAAGGCAGGTCTCGACGCGTAGGTTGCGCTGGCGATCGTTAAGGTCGTGGGGCACCCATCTATCAAGCTTTTTTACCTTGCCAATTTGTCGCAAATGGATCAATATTGTTTTGATGCTTACATTAAAAGCTGCTGCTAGCTCCGCTGTAGATTGAGTTTCGTCAGCTTCCACAATCGCCTTTAATTCATTATTGTTAACCAAAGTCTCCGGACGACCACGAGCTTCATTTTTCAAGTCAAAATTTCCAAAACGGAACCGGGAAAACCAATAACGGGTTGTGCGTTCGTTTGTACAGTTCTCTCCGTAAACGTTTTTGATGTTACGTGCCGTTTGTGTGGCGTTGGTGCCACGACTGATATCATATTCCATAATTACACGAATTTTAAAGTATCCATTATGACGAAAAATGTTCAAATGTAATGAAAATACAACGCTAATCAAAAAACTAAAGACTGAGTTTGTAAATAGAATGTCATGGTTTTAAAACAAAATTAATTTGAATTTAGAATACAGAGCCATTACAAACTTTTTTTTATTTGAAATGACCAGTATTGAAGAACGGCAATTTCATAGGTAAAGACCTAATATATGTTACCGTTAGATTGTAATCTATCTCGCGAGATTGCTGATATGCGGGATATATGCTGAACAGCATATATCCCGCGCCGCCATATTTGTTTGTTAATTCGTCTTTGTTGCCGAATGTAAAGTATTTCTGTGATTGTAAATTAATTTCATGTTGAAAATACCTCACAGCTTTAGAAGTTTAGAATTAGTTATAGGTGTAAAATGGTTGTGACAGTAAAATTAATTTGTGATTAATAAAAAAAAAATCCAACCTAACCTAACTCAATGGCCATTGAACGGCCTACTGTAAAACCGACCAATCAGGGCCCGTTGACAATTTGACTCGCCTAAGCAGTTCATCGCAGTTGACAATCTATCGATAGTTTGCAATCTCGCTAGGTAGATTATAATCTAACGAATTTTACAATCTTCGGTGACATATATAAATAGATATTCGAAAACAAATTTAAATATCCGTACCTACTACATAGTGTTTGGTGTATGTGTGTGTGGTTGCCTGTGCGCTTGTGCATGTGAGGATTGTGTGTGTACGCAGTATGCGAGTGTGTGTGTATTATGTAATAAATTTGAAAAGTATCATCATCATTAACAGCATCATTAACAGGGGAGGGTTTAGTCTACTATATAACGTTTAGTATACAAATAAGTATGTAGTATGGAACATTCTGATGACATAATCGATTTTGATTAGACAGAGCTTACACTTTTAACAGTACACCTCTGTTGTTCTCCCCTTATTTTATATTTATACCTCTTATCTGGTTATGATGCTTGTCAACAGGGAGATAACTTGATATCAAGCTTACAGTTTCAAAATATATTTTATATATAACGTTTATTATGCGATAGTGTTAGAATAAAGAATTTAAAATGTGAATTGAATCATATTGCGATGTGAAATATTTTATGAGTCATAAATATGGAAATGAATAACTAATAATCACAAATTTTAACAAAATAAACCGACTTCAATCTGGACCAAATTTAAATGGGACCACACGGGAAGCACCAGCTTTCAAATAAAAAAAGAATCATCAAAATCGGTTCACCCAGTCGAAAGTTATGAGGTAACAAACATAAAAAAGAAAAAAAAAACAGTCGAATTGAGAACCTCCTCCTTTTTTTTGAAGTCGGTTAAAAATAAAGGATTGATTTAAAAATAGAATTTCAGATTAACTCCCAAATTGTAGCCTGAGTGTGTGCCTTTTCGAAGAAATTCTTGAAGCAGCATCCAATTTATTTTCTCACACATACAAGTAGCGGCAAAAAATATTGAAGACCGTTTCGTATAAACCTATTTATCATTCTTTATACTTAAACAAATACATTTCAAATAACTACGAAACATGTGTGTGTGTGTGTATAAGTTATGTATCAAATATCGACTTGTGTTAAGTGAAGCTGTTTAATACATATTTACTACTACGGTATAGATATAATTTACGTCTTTACTACAATTGACGCGACACGACCGTTATTATCACTTAACATAAGAAACCTACTAAATGGATACTATTAACTTCTTGGTTATAACAATATAGGTTTATACCGTTTATGACTGCTTATCCTATTGCTTTCAATGGCTAAGTATATAGGAGAGGTCATTGATCATATTTTACAAGAATTACATATAATTTTCTCCCAATTTTTATTGAATATACCTAAAGGAAAAATATATTTATATTGGGGAATACGAGAGGCTTATGTACAGCATTGGACTGCAATAGGCTGATGATGAATGGATGGGGAATGTATTTAGATCCTTACCTATAAGGTTTAACCAATTCTTTAGTTGGCATAGTGTGGGTGTTTGAGTGATTCTACCTGGTATTTGTGACATTCAATTCACATTTATTTGATTACCATAGCACAGGCTTTACCTAGTTTGAGATCAGACGGTCGTAATTATTATTATTTCTTCATTCCAGGTAAAACTAATTGGGCCCAAGAATGATCCACCAACAGTTGTACAAGAAAAAGTTCTCAGTCTTATCCAGTGTTGGGCTGATGCATTCCAAAATCAGGCCGATTTACAGGTAATTCCATCTACTCTATTATTTAATATCAAATTGTTTTCACGATATATTATGCCAAATATTATGTCTTGTTTACTATTAGATAAAACTGTTTATAAACCTGTTTTCCAGCTGTTTTGCTTTACTTAGTTTAGTTAAAGTGATAAGTTTTTTTTTCAATTTAAAAGTGTTTAAATAAGTACTTTGTGTGTAGTGCAAACATGGTTTTTCCTAGCGCAGCTCAGCAACAGCTGTTTGTTTGTATATAATAATAAAATTTTGAACAATAGGGAATATGCATAAAATTTTAATTTGTCTCAAATATTTTTTTCTGGATTCTTTATTGTCTTTACAATATACTTATACGTTTTTTTTTATTTAGTGATTATTTAAGCCCAGAAAATATTAAATAAAAAGTGAAAATTAAGGGAGGGAAATTCAAACTTCTAAAACTATTCGTATTAACGAAATGTGACGTCGATGGTTACTTCATCGAAATTATCGGCGTCGAAATTCATACTGTGTTAGTAGTGTTTCTGAGAAAATTTTACCTCTTCCATGATTTTTATAGCAAATAAAACTGTAAATATGTATAAAGTAACTGAAACACTGAAAGTAAACAAACACGAAACGACCATGACGTCATTGGTCAAGTCAAAAGCGCGCGCAAAATGGCGGCGTTGGAAAGACTCTAATTTAATCAGTGTTTTAAATTTCACTTTGAAAATTTGTTTGACTATTTTCAAGCCGATTTATATTTTTTTCTATGTTATAAAGACGTAAATTATCAGATTAAGAAATAAAAAAAAGACATGCATATTCCCTATTGTTATATGAGATAACCCGACTACGTAAAAAATGTTGAATTTTATATACATTAACGTGTAACGTTAACAGAGCCATTATTACAAATCTATTGACACCTCATTAATTAAGTTGGCGCTATGGTGAAACATACATAGACTGCCAAAAATACACACATCAAAAGTGTCTAGGGATCAAGCATTTTTATGCGGATTTCTTGAGATTGAGATGTGGCTTTGGCCCTGGCCTGCTCAGTCGCCAGACTTGAACCCGATTGAGCATGCATGGGATATGCTACAGAGAAGAGCTCTGCCGAATATGGAGGGTATCCAGTCGCAAGAAGACCTTTTTTTGTTGTTGCAACGAACATGGGCGGCCATTCCACAGCGTGATTTGGATGAACTCATTTTGAGTATGCCAAACCGATTCTTGTGTTGTTAGTGTTCGCGGTAGAAACACGGATTATTAATTGTTTAAGTTGCCTAATAAAATTTTAAAGAAAACTGTTATTTCAGTCTTTTTTTCGAACTTTAATGTTAGTGGTTCAAATGTCAAAAATCCCTTTATTAGGAAAATGGCAAATTTCTTTATTAATGCAAAAGTGACTTGGTTTATCGTTACTGTGACAAACGAAAACACTTTATTTGATGAATCCTTAAAGAAAATTTTAATTAATATCAATCAGGAGAAAAGTTATTGCAAAAATATATGTTGATCCCTAGACACATATGTTGATCCCTAGACACTTTTGATGTGTGTATTACCCTTCCTTTTCATTTCATCGTAGTCGGGTAAGAAGAGCGTATAGAATTGTAAGTTCAAAATAAGTTTGAAACAACGTGTTTGTACACCACTAGTTATATTATACTGGAATCTTCAGTCGATTAAACTAATGAGTTTGTTTGATCGAAGACTGGAATTCACTGATGCGCTCAGCCTAAGTGACCTTTGAGAAATGTTATAGTAAACTATTGATAATTATAATCGTGTGATAGCATCTCTACTTTAGATTTCACGCAAAATGGGTAAACACGATAGAATATTTATATAATTTTGTTGACAACCTTGATATATCTAACTTGTTTTAGTATAGTCTGCGAAGGCTTTAGCTCAAGTGTAACAGATAAACTGAATTTATTTGTCTAGAGAGTCGATCTCGATACTCTGTTAAAAATTGTTTTTAGGATATATAATAGAAATAATAAATAATAATAGAGATCTGAATTCCTACACGCGCGTCAGCCATATTTATAAAAATTCATTATAAATGCGTTCATAACCGCACCCAAGAACGATAGTAAATAGTTTTTTTTTAAATAACTATAATCTGTTCAAGGGCGTCGCCAAGGGGGGGCAGGTAGGGGCAGCTGCCCCCCCCCCCTAGAGATCTGATTTGATGCATATTTGAATTTAAAAAACATATTGAGCATGGAAAAAGAATGGCAGCTATCAATCAATCGATATTCGAAATTAGATCATCCTAACAGATCTACGCTCAGAAATTGTTAATACCACAAGACCATATTTTTTTTTTACTAATCGTAGGACAAAAATATTATATAATAGGTTAAAGTGTTCTCTGTCCAAATGAAACAATGTCCTACACGAAAACAGGTAGATATCGCTAGTCCGACAAGAATTATTGTCATAATCGTTTTTCTATTGGTATTCTCAACTTTTGAGCATAAGAGCTGGATAATGTACCTACTACGCAATTTGTAGGACAACGTGCAGGCGCGGTTTCATCCTTTAATTTTGGGGGGGTCACTAATAATCAATTTAAGTAGAGTAAATTGAACTTTATTGCACAATACACAATTTTATTGCACACATTAACACAAATGGGTATCTTTTTTTATTGGTAAATCTATTGGGATGATAATATTTAAGACGTCTGGGACAATCTCTGGATGACCACTTAGAGTAGCTCCTTGGGGGGAGGAGGAGAGACACGAAGGGCGTGTGTGGGACTCCCGACAAATCAGTCTACCCACTAAACCCCGCGGCCTCCTAACTCGGCAGTCAAGAGGAGCTCCAGAAACGCATTAGCGGCTTCTGGAATACCCCCTGCCGTACCTCACGCGTAAGGTACATCCCGGGGTAACCAATTCATCCCCGGGACAGGTCGCTGTTGAGCCTCTTACAGCTCTACGCAGGTAGACGATATCCCCCGGCCGCACCGAGGTATCACCGGTCTCGGGTCGTTTGCAGTGACCACATCTCCCCTGGATGTGGCCACAACGACTCTTAACCGACGATTAGGGAGCTAGTGGCTTCTACCGCGCCCCCTTCGTCGCCAGTTTTAAGCGGGATTGGTCTTTTGACACCTTCTGGAGCATAACATCTCCACAGACTTCACTCGGCCCCCATCCCAAACTACTCGCCAGCATTGCCGCGATCAATGCTGGTGACAGATTTCGTCCCATCTGTCCGCAGTGGTGGCACTGTGCCGTAACCTCTCGTCCGATTCTGTTCAGTTATTCATCGAAGCAAGCGTGCCCGGTGATTGAATCGGTAGGTGACACAGTCAGTTCTCTCTATCCAAGCTTTGAAGCTCGTCAAAACGGCTCCGATAGCGCGTTGGCTGGCACAAACCTGCCCGCCAAGCCCGTTGGGCTTACGTATGTGCGAATTTCGTTGTAGACCATTGTGTCCATGTCGGTCAGAATGTCGAAGGGTGGAGATCGCGCCAGGATCGTCGCCGCCCTGGGAAACCTCACAACATAGCTCCCTTCGATTTGCCACTCCGTTTCGATCGACAAACTTCACTGCCCTGTCGCGCAGATAGGCCTCTATGGGGCACGCGTGATATTCAAGGGCCGCCCTAATCGCGCGCCAGGGAAGGATGCCAAAAGCGTTAAAGATATCAAGGCTAACTGTCAATACCACCCCCCTATGCGAATCCAAATTGGCAGTCCGATAGATCAGAGCCCACTCGCGACAGGTGCCCGCTGATACGGTCAGAGATAACTCTTTCAAAGAGTTTCCCCGACTCGTTCAGGCAGATTGTAACGCCGAGATAGAAACTGCAGCCATTCCTTACTTTTTGAGGAGCACCAGTCTCGCTTCTTTCAAGGGGGAGGATACCGAGGCCAAAATACTTAGTGAAAATCTGCCTTAGTTTGTCTCCCAGCACCGACAGAATGATCACCAGCGCCTGACCTGGAAAACACCATCAGGTCCAGGAGCGGTGTTGCGGAAAGCCAGCCGCCATACGGCTTGATCCAGCTCTCCCATCGGTACCTCACACTCGTCGGACCAGAATTACCGGTCCAATTGCGTGGGAGGGATCGGGGGACTGTCCTGGACCCTTGGACAGAGCGTATCTGTCTAGCACTCTTCCTAGAAACTCCGGTCCAGACTAGTACCTAGTGTCATCTGAGTCTTTATGGCAGAGCAGGCCTGAATCACGACAGCCTTGGAGGGCAAAGTTTTGCTATCCAGATTATATTACAGTTTTAATTTATAGGTGTTAAACAATTCCTATCCTTTGATTTCTGATCTCGATTGAACAATTACGGAAACAGGAGGGGAAAAAATCAGGTTCTAGTAGCAGTAGGAAAAAAATACATATGCACGATTATGGGGGGGGGGGCGGGGCTCATGTCCCCTATGACTCCTGGTAGCGAGAGATCTCCTCCGACAACTTGCCCCTACCTAGGCCCAGGGCTGGCGACGCCCTTGAATCTGTTTACAATTTTATCATCTGTCCAGTACGTTTACACTACGGCCTTCAAGGCACAGCTTTTTACCCAACTACGGCGAAGGTTAATATTTTTGGCAGTCTATGTAAGTTTGTATGTTCAACCGTAATGCCTAAACCTCTGAACCGATTTGTCAAGTAGGTACTTGTAACGCGAATAATATTATCACACTTTCTGATATTTGATACTGCAGACGCCTCGCCTAATCTCATTAAGTCATTATACACCTTCAACTTGAGCAGATTAAAACGTAATACAATTAATGGTAGCCCTCGTACTTGATAGTTGAAATGTAATATTACTGTGCTTTTTTAATCATATCTCGAGAATGATTCATTGATTGATTATATATATCTCGAGAGTAATTCATTGATTGATTGTATACAAATTAATTACAATAATTTACGCAAGTTTGGGGCTGTCATATATCCCCACCTTGTCCAAGTTGTGGCGGAATAAGATTACGGAGTGTCAGCACCCCTATTCATCCCATGGGTGTCGTAAGAGCCGATTCAGGCAACATACCTGCAGAGAGAAGGAATACTTGTAATAAACCCTACCGGCCAGACGTGGCCAACGTGATATATATTATGTAGTAGACCTAAACCTTCTTTCTTAAGAGAGATGGTAATTTCCTAACTTATCTAACACAAATGTAGAAAGAAAAAACATCACAAGACCTGAATTCGGGTTATATATACCTACATATCAGCAAAAATTATACTTACAAGTAAAATTTTAACAAAATAAAAACTTCAAGGTTCGACTCGATTTCTCTTCGATGTCATCATCAGATCTTAGTGTCCTTATCATGGTACCAGCGTTGGGATATTATTATCTCCTTTCCATGAAAAAAAGAATAATTAAAATCGGTTCATAAATGACGAAGTTATCCGCGAACATACATAAAAAAAAACATATATACGGTCGAATTGAGAACCTCCTCCTTTTTTGAAGTCGGTTAAAAAGAGACAAAATCGATACGAGGACAATGTCAAACAAAATATTTATCCTGTACTGTAATGCCATCAGATTGTGATCGAAAATAGTCTTTATTGCTTTACATATAAGCTTTCCTAGTTTAAAATTAACAACATCATATCACTGATTCCAAAAATTATATCAACCACGTTTGAACTCAAAGTTCTCTCTCTACATCCGAGTGTTTGTCGGATATCGCGGTAATCATTTTTCTGGTTAATATGGTGTCATGTGTGTGTAAAATGAGGATGCTGACAAAAACCAAGAAGTGTTAGAGGATTCTGATTCTTTATTTCACATACTCGAGTTGTGTCTGCGTTAAATGAGTGTTTGGAATGGTCCGCCCATATCCAAGAAGATACGTATTTCAATTTCAGAAAAAAAATATTGCGTAAATTGAGAAATAAAGCATTTGCATTGTCATTAAACACCACTCGTCAAAGTAGTATTCTAGATTTCTATAATATAGTGTAATTATAAAAAAAAAATCTGTTTTACCTTTTAATATATAATACCTACTATAATCCGAACAGGGCGATAATCGAGTATTCGGATTATCGAGGTCCTACTGTAGTTTACATTTACAGACATTGTCTAGATTACATTTATTTACTAGAAGTTATATTTTTATAGATCCTTTTAATCGAAACGCATAGGGAAAGACATTTTTTTAAATTTCTGAGCATGACGAGAATCGAATAAATTCAAACATATTACCTTTGATTATTAAATATTACATAAAATTCTTTACCTATTTCGAGCAAACTTTTATTTAATTAATACTGATGTCCTTCTGAATTATTTATAAGTTTTGTGTTTCCTATCAGTTTATAACTAATCCCATCAATTACTCATACATTCCGAAAACGTACTATATTAGCACTTGTAAATCTATTTTTCAACCGACTTCAAAAAGGAGGAGGTTCTCAATTCGACTGTATTTTTTTTATTTTATTTTTATGTTTGTTTGGATAACTTTGGACTTTTGTTTATCTTTGGACTGGGTGAACCGATTTTGATGATTCTTTTTTTATTAGAAAGCTGGTGCTTCCCGAATGGTCCCATTTAAATTTGGTCCAGTTCTGACATGTCATCCATGAGAAAACCATATAAGTCTTCAATTTGCATTATGTATGTGCGCGACAAATTAACGAATAACTCAATATTCCCGTATGGTCCCATTTGAATTCGGTCCAGATTGAAGTCGGTTTTTTTTTAGTTAAAATTTGTGATTATCTTAATTCTTATCAACAAAGAATCTGTAGGTACTATAAATGATAAACCTGAAGAGTTTAATTATTCTTAGGAGCTACTGATTCAAATTGAAAGATTTCTGTAATGTAGGATTTGGATAGCCCAAGGCAACTATCGTGTAAATATGTGGAATAAAACATCACGCTCCGATCAATAGGAACCGAACATCAATGAATTATTTTGCAAACACGGGAAAAAATATTCCTTTTGAGAAACAAAGTCTATTGCGCGGGTCAGCTTGTTTATTATAGTCCTCATTTTAATTTTTACTAGTTGGCCTAGCCGTAGCGTGTGTGACTGCCGAACAAGAGGTCTCGGGTTCGATTCAATTCTCGAGGGAACAGAGAGTGTACCTGTTTGCGCACACACTCGTGCACTATAATACTCCTGCGTAGTTGGCTGGTTTCCGTGGAGACAGGCCGCCGCACCGTGGCCAAAATCGATCAGGAGTACATCCTGTAGTATAGAATGCCAAGACGTTTGAACGTGACTATTTTATTCATAAAAATTTTGATAGACAAACGCTCTTCCTATTTACAAGCGAAGCGTAATCTGTTTATCATCAATAAACGCTTGCTTGTTTATCATTTTTCAAATGCCATTAGCTCAGAATTGGGTTAATGTATGTGTGTAGTATATTTCCATTTAATAACTTTATTAAAAGACCTAAGTTCAACAGTGGACGTTTTTCGGTTCGATGATGCTGATATCAAAAGACTTGCTGTTGTTTATCATGTCTTGCTCTGTTCCTAAGGATCTTATCATGATGTTACACGGGATCAGGAATGTAAGGTTTCTTTTCTACCTAATACAAAAAGGGTTTTTTTATCTAGTTTTGTTTTTTCAAACATAATAACTAGCAACGGTTACGTATTAGTAGCCCTGGTGAAAAGATTACAATGCTCACAAAGATTTGCAGCAACGTATAGTTAAATGTATTTGTCATGCCTATCTATCTATCTATCTAATACCTTTAAACGACCAATTCTCGTTTATATAATGTTACCGTCAGATTGCCAAAACCGTTATAGGCGGTCCACACTACAACGATTTATCGTAGCGATTTAACTGTGCAGTTCGTTTGTGCAGTTTTATCGTACGTGTGGACGGAAATTGGCTCAGATATTTCTCAAAAAATCTGAACCAATTTCCGTCCACACTATCGAGTACTATAAGTACCACTAGTAGGTAGTTTTGGGGGCGAAAAATCGATTATCGAAAATTCTTAGGGTGTGTTTAGGCACCTCAAAAAAAAGCTTAAACTGCCAAATTTCAAGATTTGTAGCTCCAGCCGTTTAGGCTATGCGTTTATGAATCATTCAGTCAAGGCAAGTATTTTCATTTGAATAGATTATGTATTTCACGTAATTTTATTAATCAATTTTGATTATGTATGTTGATAAGCTTGGAATGTTACGTATTTATATCGAGCATCCTTTAAATTAACATCAAACATGATAATAATAATATATGTCTGTCTATATAGTCAATGGTTGTTAATTGTACTTAGGATCTCGCTTAGCGGTCACATTACGAACGTTTGCAATGTCTCATGTCACTGACCATTATAACTTGAGCTACCTCTTGTATTCACCTTTGTAACCAACAGGCAGGTCAAACATTTAGGTATATTTCTAGTAACAGTATTATAGATAAATTGCGCCAAGATATAGAACAGGCAGTTGTGATGATCCACTATATATTTCGGGTGAAATTCGAACTCATGATCTGTGATTCAGTAAGCCAGCACCAAGAGTCGTCACTTGACAGGCTTTTCAAGAAAAAAATTACAAAGACAATACTAAATTTGCTCTTGCGCAAATTCCGAACATAACATCGTCAATATTACAATCTTCTACTTAGTCACGGACACTCTTGGCTGAGTGGTCGTGGCAGCTGATGGGCAGGTTCGCTGCTCACTGTCGCCTCTCGCTTTCAGAGTTGCTGTCCCTCCATTTTTTTTATGGAATAGTGGGCAAACGAGCAGACGTATCGCATGATGGCAAGCGATTACCGCCGCCCATGGACACCGCCGGAGGCGTCACAAGTGCGTTGCCGACTTTTGGGGAAGGGGTTTGGGGTACGGTGTCCTCAATCACTCGGTGAAACACAGCGCAGGCGCTGGGTCACGCCGGTTTTCTGTGAGGCCCGTGGTATCACTCCGGTCCACGCATGCCGAAGCGTGGCTCTCCCACGGTACATTTCTGCCTGTTTTCAGCATTGCGAGCACATTTTACTGCAGTAGATTCGGTCGTAGCCATGATTAGATCGATCCATCGGGTTGGGGACAGACCCCGTGATCTCTTGCCTTCTACTCGGCCTTGCACGACATGTTTTTCTGGAGGTGTTCAATATTAAAATTCCTAATTTATAAAAAATCTACATACCATTTTAAACTTTAACATACTTTTATTAATTATACCGTTTTTTTATTTTTTTCAGGGCGTTGTACAAGTGTACAATGAACTCAGAACTAAAGGTGTCGAGTTCCCGATGACTGATTTAGACGCTATGGCACCTATATTTACTCCACAAAGGGTAAGTAAATGAAATTTTCAATTTTTTATATTTAGTATTGAATTTCATCTAAGAAAAGTTTTAGTCTCAGAACGTAAGTAGTTCACCACTATGCTTATTTTTTTTTTTTTATGGAATAGACCGGCAAACGAGCAGACGTATCGCCTGATGGTAAGCGATTACCGCCGCCCATGGACACCCGCAACACCAGAGGCGTCACAAGTGCGTTACCGGCCTTTGGGGGGTGGGGGGAGGGAGATAGGGGGAGGGGTTGGGGTATGGGCCTCCGGTATCCTCACTCACTCGGTGAAACACAGCGCAAGCACTATTTCACACCGGTTTTCTGTGAGGCCGTGGTATCACTCCGGTCTAGCCGGCCCATTCATGCCGAAGCGTGGCTCTCCCACGGTTTGATTCCACAGTAATGGTTTGTCAGCATGCTTATGATGGTGTTTTTACCACATATTATTATTTTGTCTGCAGCTAGGCTAGTGCCTAGCTGCAGACAAAATAATATAAATAACAAAATAAATACTGTTAGACTATTAACACTTAGATTAATAATATGTCTAGATGGACTGTCAAAGCTGTAAAAACACACGAAAAAATAGGCTCTAACATTAACGCCTAAATGTTTTTCCGCGTTTAGTACCAAATGCACTGTCAGTGGATACACACATGTTGCTGTCATTTTTGTGTTGATAAAAATGGCGAATTGTGCGATATAAGTGTGTAGAAATTACAAAGTACGATCTAAATTAACAAAGAAAGTTACCTATTATCGTTAAGTACCATTGATATGTATCTATTACAGCAAACAAAGCCATTAAATAATTTCTAAAATAAATAATTATTGTAGTCGCCATTTTGGGTGTTGCTAGTTTATGAAGTCAAAACTCCCTCATAAAACGTGGTAGGCGGAGTTGTGTTGTATAAAATACTTCATGGTAGATAATAGATACGCTAAGAATTTCAAATCATTTTTGTAATTCAATATGGCCGCCGCATCATTTTTGTAAAATGACACTATGGGTATCGTGTAAGAGGTTTTTAGGTATACCGAGTCTAGACTCTAGAATCTTCATTTCATATCATTTTTTGAATCCAATAATTATGGCCGCTGCACCATTTTTGTAAAATGTCACTATGGGTATGGGTATCGTGTAAGGGATTTTTAGGTATACTGAGTATTAAAGTAAATCAGATATGGCCGCCGCACCGTTTTTGTAAAATGTCACTATGTTTAAGGGTTTTTAGGTATACTTACTAGATATGAGCTCCTCTCTGTTTTAAAAAAACAACTCCCGCATTACGAACATACGTCACAAAAAAACACCCAGACTCAGAACTACAATTTGTGGATCACACAAAGTGTTGTCCTATTTAGGATTTGAACCCACAACACCTGGCTTAATAGAAAGCGGCGTGGCGACAACTTAAACCACTAGACCAACCGTGCAGTCATGCATTTTTCAAGTCCAGTTTTTATTATTTCAAAACAAGTATATCTTCGAATGTTCTTATCAACAGATAAGAATTGAGAAAATTTAACTTAAAAACTACTCGTCAGATCTCATTCAGATAAAAAAATAGATTGTAAATCTAATAAAACAAATTGAAAGCCCAAGGTCTAATCCACATAATATTAATACTGAGCTATCTTGAAGATGTCCTAAATCTAACACAAAAATAATAATTAAACCGGTCCATTAAAAAAGTAATGTAAACAATTTTTTTCTTACCTTTCTTCTTTTTTAATCTTGGTCAAAAAGACAATTAGATGGGCTAATTATATATCTTACATATTTTAAAAGGTTAAAAAATCGTTAAGTACTGTTTTTACAATACCAGACCAAAATTAATGTCTAGTACGACATATTTTTAATCATCACCAACAGCCTTTAACAGTCCACTGCTAATGATAATAAATAATAAAAAACACGAGACATATTATTAGGTTGTATCACATTTTGTTTTCCTAGCATATTTTTCTAGATAGAAAAGTTATTCAACACTATTATAATTGTTTCCCCATTTTCACAAAAAAAAACTCAACAACTGGTATCATTTACGCACTCACACTAGGAAATTTAGAATGACATGAGGCGAGTGTAAGACGTAGCTGTCACGCACACAAATATCGAAAAGTTGTGTCATTTAATTTTGTTCTTTTGTATCGCGATGCTCTATCTAGACATATTAATAATCAAAGTATTAACAGTATTTTTTTCATACCTCAGGAACTCAATTTTTTGTATCCATATTAAGCTGCATCCAAAATGTAATGATAACCGAATGAAATAATTAATGCTATTTCTCTTCCGAGAGTTCTAGAATTATTTATATTTAAGTCTATCTATCTTTGATTGTATTTTTAACCACTGACCTGAAAAGGTGTTACAGAGTGTGCCGGACGGTGGCGAACCCGTTTTGGGTTCCCCACAACGTACCGCTATGCCGCACAACTCACCTAGCCGCCCACCGATGGAACAAATTTCTTCAACGGTGAGTTCTTTTCTCTTTAAAAAAACATTATTTTACATGTTATTTTCCGTGTTAGCAGGTACAAGCTTAACAAAATTAGCTTTGAAATAAAAAGGTCTTAGTTTATTGTATTACGTCTTTCAGAGAAAATATTAACTTCTTTATAACATTTTTGTCATCTCGAGAACCAATCATTGGACAAACTGCCCACAGTGCAGTTTCAATTATCTTATTCATTAAAGTGGTTTCTTTTATGTAAGAAATCTTTAGTGTATAATTCCCTGTACCATAAAAAAAAACACAATGTCCACTAGGATTAGCGGACATTGTGTTTACAAAAACTTCCAAGTAAATACCTCAGGAGATCAACTTGAACCAAAATCCAACAAGATCTCCTAGGGAATCAGTGTAGACAAAATGTCTAAATAAAACCCCCAGGGAATCTAAGCAGGGGATTCTAATGGACAGAGCTAAAACAACCGATTATATACGACTTGTTTGTTTCAGGTGACTCTATCGGAGAGTCAAACGAACAAGCTCCGCGCGGACCTGGCTGTGGTGGACGGCAACATGACCGTCATGAACGACATGCTCAACGAGCTCACCACTCAACCGCACACCGCACACCATGACAGCGATATTGAACTACTTAATGTTAGTAGATGTATCATAGCATTTCAACAGTATATTGATAACAATTTTAGAAATGCACAAAAGTAAGTCTGCCTTGTGGTAGACGTATTACGGAGTGTGCTACAACCCCTTATTCGTCTCTTAAGTCTCATATGAACTTCTTAATGGACTAAACCACGTAGGACAGCGGCACTGCAAGGAGTCTGGCCAGCCTGGTATGGTAGGCCTAAACCCCCATTCTAAGAACAGCTTATTTCTAGTAGGGGGCTGTTTAAGTCTGTTGATGATAATTAAATTGTATACTACAATTGACTTTTAATGTAGACTGTTATTTTTAATAAATTATACTTGGGACAGTAATTTATTACATTCACACAGTTAAGTTTAACGTTTGTGTTAAGATCCAATCCTCGTCAACAATCTTTAAATTCCGCTGGACATAGGCTTTTCCGTAGAAAGGAGTATATTAAGAGGAGTTCTAATCCGCCACCTGACCATAAGGCTGACGTAAGGTTATTCATACTATGTAATCTATATAAAATGAATCCCTGGACGAAAATGATCAGCTGGATGAAATTAGTAAATCCTTTTAATATTGTATTGTATAGCACAACTAAGCTAAGACCAATAAGTGCCGAGTATCAATGAAAAATGTTGCAAAAAAATTAACAAAATAAAACAGACTTCAAGAACTGGACCAAATTGAAAAAAAGCCAGACGAATTGTGAACCTCCTCCTTTTTTTGAAGTCTGTTAAAAGTGGCAAAGAGGAAGTTAGGTAGTGTTAAATGTGTCGTGCGGTGTGTGCAGGAGCTGGCGGACACGCTGCGCGCCATGCAGAGCCGCGTGGCGGAGCTCATCGCGCGCGTGGCGGGGCAGGGCGCGCTCACGGCCGACCTGCTGCACGCCAACGACGCGCTCAACAACCTGCTGCTGCGGCACGCGCGCTTCCTCAACAACCGGTACGCTCGCACGCTCCATGTCACCTCACGTGCTGTTGAGCTCGCTCGCACACGCTCTTCTGACGTCATGTGCTGTTGAGCTCGCTCGCACACGCTCCTCTTATTGAGTTCGCTCGCACACGCTCTCCTTGTGACGTCATGTGCTGTTGAGCTCGCTCGCACACGCTCTTCTGACGTCATGTGCTGTTGAGCTCGCTCGCACACGCTCCTCTTGTTGAGTTCGCTCGCACACGCTCTCCTTGTGACGTCATGTGCTGTTGAGCTCGCTCGCACACGCTCTCCTTGTGACGTCATGTACTGTTGAGCTCACTCGCACACGCTCTCCTTGTGACGTAATGTACTGTTGACCTCGCTTACACACGCTACTCTTGTTGAGCTCGCTCGCACACGCTCTCCTTGTGACGTCATGTGCTGTTGAGCTCGCTCGCACACGCTCCTCTTGTTGAGCTCGCTCGCACACGCTCTCCTTGTGACGTCATGTGCTGTTGAGCTCGCCCGCACACGCTCTCCTTGTGACGTCATGCTCCCGTAACAGCTAATATTATTATTTTTTCTTTTTAAATGCAATTATAACATTGTTATTCCTCTGTTTTTGCAGGAACGCTGCGACCGGTGGAGCAACCCCGTCGGCCATCTTGGGAGCTGCTATGGGAGTACCTGGGACCAACGCGGCCGTATTAAGTTAGTTTATTTTGTGTACCCACACAAACACTTATTAGTGAAATCCTTTATAGTCTTATACATATAATAAGCCGTTGATACATGTAAATTTTAAAAATAAAAATTCGTGAATGACAGTAAATTTAATTTGTGATTAGCCATTACAATTTATAGTAAAAAAAGATCTATCAATGTTGGTGCAGCCAACAATTGTCACGATATGTTTTTAAAAAAAATCGTATCTTTACATAGTATAAAATAAAGTCTCTTCCGCTGTCTGTTCGCTTAGATCTTTTAAATTACTCCACGGATTTTAATGCAGTTTTTAGCAATAAATAGAGTGATTCAAGAGGAAGGTTTATATGTTTAATACATGCATATTATAGGAGGGGAAAATCCGAGAATATTAAAAACCTCAATGCGAAGCCGCACCGGGACACTACCAATAGAAAATTATACAATAAATTGACTTTATTGATAAATTAATTTGAATTTAATTATCATTTGTCTGATATTACAGCCCAGAAGAATGATGACGATGCTTTGATTGATCTTAGCGACGATGTGCCAGATATTGCCAAACTGAGTAAGTGTTATGCCATTTGATGTAATATTTTAAGGAAATTCATCCTAATAATATTATAAACGCGAAAGTTTGTAAGTATGGATGGATAGATGGATGTTTGTTACCCTTTCACGCAATTTTTTTTGTGAGCCTCTGGTAGCCTCACTCACTCGGTGAAACACACCGCAAGCGCTATTTCACACCGGTTTTCTGTGAGGCCGTGGTATCACTCCGGTCGAGCCGGCCCATTCATGCAGAAGCGTGGCTCTCACATGGTTTCACGGCTCAAACTAAAGAAATTTTTGAAATAGATTGTATTCATTGCAAGTGCATTGATTCTTATCGTAGCTTGAAGATGCTGTAAATTAATATAAATTTAATATACTACTATTTAAACACCTTAAACTGTAGTTTTTACTTTTTTAACAAACGAAATGTTTAAAATCAATCGCCATGTCACTAAGTCATAGACATAACATTTGACAATTCTATAGAAGATATTTTGTACTACCCATCTTATCAACAAAAAAAAACGATTCACAACAACTATACGGCTGACGTATCTTGGCAAGTCTGAACATAGGCTCTGCGAACTTTAGCGCATGTACAATCGAAGTAACCAATAAGCACGAAGTATGATGTCCAGTCCAATACGCGTGCCTGAGGGTGTTGTTTGATCGATATTTATTAAAATCTATTAAAATTGAGTCATAAAAATATATTTATATTCAATTTTATAAGGAAGTTTTAAATTTTCTCAAACGCGAGAACTGATATTTAAGTAAATCATGTCTTTCAACTGAGAAAATAAAATTTCATTACTTTTTTTATTAAAGTCGAAATCTCGTTTATTGACTACAAAATTTACTCATATTACAAGCTTTTTATTAACTTACAATGTATGTATGTATGCTTGTATGTTCGGGTGGAATCTTGAAACTCAATTTTGAAGCAGATATCTTCAACTGATTTTGTTGAAATTTTGCAAGCATAAATGTATACAGCGTGACAATACAATATTATAATGACGTGGAGCTGATCTGATGCTGGAGCTAGAAGGTGGCCCTAGGAACTCTGTAAAGAAACGTCGCAACATCATCAAGTTTGGACTCGTTTGATTCGTCTCGAGGCATTCCAGTAAAAGCTTGTTTTTAAAAATGTAATTTATTTGTAAATCTATTTCGTTTAATATCTTAAACAAAAATCAATAACTTCTAAATAAAACGAATCGATTACGATATTTGATTGAATAAAGGGTCGATTGTGTGTACTTATGGTTAATCTTTAGCCTAGGTCACCATATTGTTCCTAAATAAGTTATTGCGCAACCTTCTGAGCGAAGTTCAGACTTGCCAAGATACGTAAGCCGTATAGTAATATGTAGTTGTTTCAAACTTTATTCGTCTCTGTAAGTGATTATTATAATCTTTAGAGTAAATAAATGTCTTTAACCACAAACGTTCCAGGTGTGAAGGACGCCCAACCCGACAAGTCTCCGAGCAGCTCCAAAGATGAGTTCGACATGTTCGCACAATCGCGAAACGTTACTTACGAAAATTCCAAAATTGGGTAAGTACTGGATTATTGTCTAATCCCAAACTAGGCATTACCGGGAAAACGACCGGGAACGACAAACGGGAACCGTCCTGCTGATAAACAAACTTATTTATTTTCTAGATAAATTATACCTACCAATTAGGGAAATTTAGTGCTTTTTAGCTAGCTATACGTGCACAATTTAGCACTTTTAAACACACAGGTGCATGACCATAAACGCTGTATCTATAAATATGAGTCGATAAATTCTTATTTGCAAAAAAAATATGAATAGTACTTGTGGGAGACAGGTGTGTCATGTCCCACCAACACAAAGGGAGGATCCTCCGACCAGGCGAGGTGATCATGCCTGGCAGGCCAACTACCCAACGGTTGATGTTGGATTGATGATGAAAGTTGTATGTATGTTAATCGACGCGAGAACTTCTATTGTGCGATGCAGAATTAGTAGTTTCTTTGTGTAGTACATTACTCCGTAGTTCAGTGTATCTACGGTAGATGGCGCTATAGTATATTTCTGTTGCGCTGTATGTGGAGGTCGCCACATACTTATTATACTGTGATTGGGTACTGTCCTATATCAGAATATTCAGAATATCGGATCCATTTTGATTCCTAAAAAAATAACGGTTACTTTGGCTAATTCCCAGTGGTAGCAGTTATGCAGACAACATGGAGGAGCAAACGTCCGCCAGTCTCGTGTCCGCCGCTAACCAACGTTCCACTCAATCGCAGATCTCTTTGGTATGAAGTTTTACGATATATTCAGCAATATTTTGATTCTGTATCGTTAAACTTTTTTTTTCATAATAATTTTTATTTTATTATGTTATGTTCTGTTTTTAGATAATCTACTATGGTCCAAAATGTCCACTTCATAAACACTACAATGTTCATTTTTACTAGTCCATCCGCGTTAAGAAAATAGTGACGTATCGATCATGCCCTGCCCCCTGAACGACTGATTAAAAATAGATGGTCGATTAAAAAAAAAACTTGGTATTTGATTTATCAATATGAAGGGCTTAATTGGCTATAGTTGGAACATTACCTAGTCAGTGAAGTCGCTCAATGTAAAATGACCTTTCGGGACTATAGATAATCATAGATGTCGTAAATCTGCATCTGTAGTATTATTGGAAATCGGGAACATCACAACCGTAGTTTTATATATGCAGATAACCTTCTGATTTGAAACCACACATAAGCAACACAAATTAATCAGTTTGTAGTACGTTTTTTTGTATCCAATCCTCAGTACCAGGCTACAATGCACATAACACCCTTTGATATCGACCTACCCACTGGGTAAATAACAGCAAAAGAACTGCTTTTTGCGATACCTTGGTATCTCTCCTGCAAAGCCATCACATATGTGCCTCAACATGGTCCTTCGAGCACGCCTTTGGACACTTCATTCTTTGCCAAACAACATACTTTATTCGGACAATGCGTCTACAATAGTCATCATAACGACCACTGAACTTACAAACAGTTCCTTATGTAGTACAGACTGCTATTGCTTCCACTATCTCTTGTCACGCCTTCACGATATTCCGATGTCACCGCTTTACACCGTCTATTGCAAGTCTAAATTTTCAGTAGTCTATGGTTTCGAAGCCAAGTTAAAATATCAAGACTCCTGTCACAAGATTTTGTGTCAAAGTCACCGAAATATAGTCACTTTGACTTAAAAAAAAGTTTTTTAGCCACTCTATTTGATAAGGACCGCTATTATTTCCTTCCTAGTTATTACTTTTTAATATTACTTTTGACAGCCAACGGGCATGGATGAAAGGGAGATCGATGAGATAGCCGCTTGGTTAGCTCAGGAGAAGGTGTGTTTTATATTTATTTATTATTTAACTTTTTATCATTTCATTTAGTTATGCTTTCATTCTATCATTTCTTACAATATATGATAATGTTATACATTGTAAATATTTTTGCTTCATAGTATGGGTGATTATTTCATTGCAACTTTTGTGATTACCACGTGCACAAAATTATGACTGCAGACTTACAATCTCAACTAACATTATTAATACGAAAGTGAGTTTGTTTGTTACGCTTGTACGCTTTTCCTGCTGCTGATGTATGTACAAATTATGGAAAAAGACTGGTTTCGAGTAACGCTGAAAATGATGGAGTAGCTAATCCGTAGTCAAAAGAGGCTCATTGCCCTTGACCTCCTTGATTTTCAGATTTTTTATTTCATTCCTGCCTTGTCAGAAGTCTTTAAAAGCAATCAAAATCAGAACACCAACTACAACATAATATGGTTAACGTCCATCTCACCTCTATACTTCAAATGTAGTTTGAAGTATAGAGATGATTGCCTAACGACGACGACTCGAAATATTAGATTTTTTTTATTGATTGATAAATATATTCTTCCAGACTTATTAGAACAAAAATTTTCGGAAAAAAATAAATAAATATATATTTACTTAGAATATATAAATTTATATTACTCAGAGTATATAACAACAGATGAAATAATAGTAATCGCACTTTTTAAATTAATTTGCAGAATGTGCACTCTCATTCAAATCATGTCGTGCACTGTTCACGTGTTTTCATGATGAATACTAACCGAAATTTTGAACCATCATATCATCAATCAACATGACTTATATCATATTAGAATATGGATATTCAGTATGTAATGTTACCTAATACTTTTACAGTAAAGGTAAATTATTAATTGCAATGTAAATAAAAGTATCTAATAGAATCCAAACCAACTAAATAATACTATTAACCAGTTTTATCGGGCAAAAGTGATTTTCACTATAATTTTTTCTGTGACTGGTTATGAGTTTTAACTTGTGTTAGTAAATCTATGGAGATATATACAATAGTTATTTAATCTCTTGCTATTAACTATCGTAAGTTCTAACTATCTATAGAATAGCGGCAGGAATGTATGGAACTTTTGTACCTACCATGAGATGGTAAAAAAATTTAGAACTTTACGTTAAAAAGTTATTCCAGTTTGTAGTTTACAATATGATACATAGACCTCTAAGGTTGACATCATAAAACTGGCCATCACAAATGAGCTGTCATTGTTGCCAACAAGATAGGGTAGTAGGTACCATATTTTTGAAATCAAAATCATTCGTTTACAATTTTCTTGATCATCAACATTTTATTAATGTTGTTAACCATCTATTACATATGGCTAGCAGTTCAGGATCTACCATTCTTCTTCAGTGTTTAATTAGTTACTGGTTACAACTGCTGTATCCAATGTTTACTCAATCTCGCAACAGGAAAATATGCCTCATTACTAACGTACAAGATTTTATTTTGTCACTATTAAACGGGTTTCTATTATTACAAAACCGTTGTGGGATAGTCAACTTAACAAATTTTGGAAATGTGTATGTAAGGGATTTTCGAGGTCGAACTGATTGGACGCCTAATCGCTCGTGCACTTTTAAAATGTATTATTCTAGAAAAGCCAACAGTGGTATACGATTATAAGCTCTGTCTTAATGAGATTAATGTTCAATTTAAAAGGACGCGAGCATTTTGCTTCATCAGAGTTGACCCTTACTGCTTTCTGATATCTAAAACGCTATTACTTGTTCAGGCCGCTTCTGAAGCCAATGGAGCTCAAGAGAGCGTGACGAGCAGCGACTTCGACAAGTTCCTGGCCGAGCGTGCGGCTGCCGCAGACACGCTCCCCCCCGCCAACCCCACCACCACCGCCACCAACCCCACCACCACCAACCCCCAACAAACCCCTAGACATCGACAGATCAACAAGGACGAGCAGGACTCTATGTTCGCGCTCTGATTTAGCTAAGAGGCCTATCTAAACACCCGCCATCGATGCAGCGATTAGTTGTTGGGCCGAGGTAACGTTGACTAGCTGTTAACTTCGAAAATATAAGGAAAAAATATCGTATTACGTAATATACACGTGTAACGTTACAAAAACTAAATGGTTTTTGAATTTTTAAAAGTACTATAAACGATAAATTGGCACATCATAAATTAAGTTTGACAAGCAACCAACGAGTATGTTAGTTGAGAACGGACTAATATGTTTACTATTGTAAATTGAATGTTACATTACGTTAAAAATTAAAATTAACCCCCTCATTCATAGACGTTATGTAACTTTAAGCAAAGGTTCTGTGGTATTTTCAACATTAAACTTATAACCTTCAAGTTGAATCAATTAAAATAATTATTTTCCAATTATTACTTCATCATTGTAAAACCTAAGTAACTTTTAATTTCCAAATTATCAACGTTATCAATTAGACGTTGCAAATTATGCATATACATTTTATAATTGATTTTAAAGTACATACAATAGTCTATAACAGGATAAAATACAATAAATTATGTAAAAAATAGAAAATGTGATAAAATTTATTAAGGATTTTACTCTAATGAATTGACTTTATTTATTTATTTATATGGCTACCTTATCTCACAAGGACCAACGCAAACCTTTTTTTCACTTTAGAGGTTTACCAAAATTATCAGGTGGTTTAACCTTCCTGTTTTTTTTTATAATTATATGCTTATTCAAACATATTATTAAGTTCAATGTACTTTAAAATTTGTTATAAATAATGTATTGGCATTGTGATCAAAATTGGGACTTTATATCAGCTAGACATAGCGAAGCAAAATAATTGAAGTTGTGAAGTCCGTGTCTCGGCCCAACGCTGTAATAGGACCCCGCTCCCGCTGCAACAGAGGGCCTAGTGTGAGTTTGTTTCACAGCAACTCTAACGTTACGAAACCGCGTTTGGCCTTGCGATTGGTCTACACAGTTCGCTGACGAGAGCGAGTCGATGTGAACTAAACTCACACTAGGACCTCAGATGACCGCAGCACGTAGCCGTTAGACGTTCACTTATGTTTGCATCGAACCGTATTTATACCGCGTCGATTTTATAATATTATCGTGATACACATATACCCGATATGCCGTTTGGTGCCTGGCTTTTTATAGCGATTGAAATATTTTAAGCTGAGTAATCGATTTCATCTACTTACAAAATTTACTTATAAATTTTTACTAAAATGTTATCGTTCGAATCGAAGTTCTTACATTCTAGATGTTATAGTAATATTCGAGTTCTCTTCAACTTAAAATACTTCAATGTTAATGTTTTTGTAACAGCGCGATGTGCAATAACGTACATATTACGGCCGCGTAAATTGAAAATGTATTACATTAGGATAAGTTTATAAATAAGGAAAATTTCATTAATATATTATGACTTTGTAGAATTCACTACACCACGGGAGCATTTAATACAAGACCACTGGCGTATTATTCGATTACTTGTACGGGTGACTTTTCAATCGTTTTCACTATTTTAATGGCATTTCTTTTAATGATGTTCTTGAATTTTCAATGAATTGTTTAAATTGCTGTGTAAGTGTGCAAAAGAAAAATTATTTTCAATAATACGTATGGGATAACACACACACGCACACACACACACACACATACTCAACGCACCTACAATCATCTTATAAAGCGATTGAAAAGTCATCTGCATATAAATAGTATTGAAAAGATCGGAGGGTCATAATTGTGATATATATTGTTTTATATAGATATGTATATCGTGGTATTTTTATTTACTAGTTTTAGTGTTTACTAAGAGTAAAAATCAAGATTATGTATTTGTACATTAATTTATAATCTTCAGCGCTATTTGTTTTTGTTGACTAATGTTATGAGAGAGAAAAACGAAGTTGAACAGTTAATGTTTACCATGAAATAATAATAGGTCTTTAGCTGGGGTTGGAAGCTCTCCCTCATCCGCCATACTCACCAGACCTTGCACCTACCGACTATTACTTTTTCCAAAATTTAGATAACTTTTTAGTGGGTAAAAAATTCAATTCCCGAGAGGCAGTACAAAATGCCTTTGAAGAGTTTGTTGCCTCCCGTCCAGCTGATTTTTACAAGAAGGGCATCAATAAACTGCCAATGCGTTGGCAAAGATGCGTCGATTGCATGGGTGATTACTTCGAATAACAGAAATAAAAAAGTTTGAAAAAATAAGTACTTTCACTTATTGCATACAAAGCGGCAATTTCATAGGTAAAGACCTATTATAAGAATGCTATATAGAAACACTTTTATTTTCCACATTGTAGATTTCACTCACCATAATGTCTACTCTCTCTAACAGTCCAATGCTGTACATTAGCCTTTTTTTTAAAAGGTTTGGTAGATATCAATCACGGTTATCTAATAATGAATTCATTGTAACAGTCTTAGGTTCTTATCAGATCTCAGATCAACGTGTTCTCGATATAGCAGATATTATTTTTCTGGTGGTAAACAATCTTACTAACTCTTTTTACAGTGCAAAAAATCTGTAATGAAATTAATGTGCAATATTAAGTCTGCAAAAATATCTTGAAGTTTTTAGACATTTTTCTCATTCTAAAGAACAAAGTTACCCTAAACTTAATCTATGTACCAAAGTGTTATCCATTCACTAAATAAGCCATTCCACATTGTCTCAATTAAATGTTCTTTTGGTATTTATGTGATAATTTAAAAGAACAAGCTTAAATTAATAATTTAAAAGTGTTATTTTATGTTGTAATCGTTGTATTTAAGATAATAAAATAATTACCACATTCTCTTATTTTATTGTATCTATACACAAAACCGCTCAATAACCCAGCATGTTCCTTAGAAATATTATTTCTTACTTCGTTCGAAATGTCTTCGATAAAAGCTACAAGCTGCCATTATTAAACAAAACGGAAGTTCGCGCGCCAATTAAGATACATACAACATCCCAACATCAACCGTTGGGCAGTTGGCCCGCCAGGCATGATCACCTCGCCTGGTCGGAGGATCCTCCCTTTGTGTTGGTGGGACATGACACACCTGTCCCCCACAATATAATAATGTTTTTTACTTTTTAAATGGAACTCAGGTTATTATATCGGGGTTTTTTTTAATTTTGAGAATTTAGAGTTATTTGAAGTCGGTTAGATTTTTTTTTATAAAAGGTTTTGTCTTTCATTATTCCTTTTTAATTTAATGTCATAAAAGTTAATATAACCCAGTTGATAACACAACATTTTTTTATTCAAAGGCGGTACGAAGTTTGCCGGGGTCTCCTAAATTATGGTTTAATCGCTTTTTCTTTAACCTATTGAATAATGTCTGTCATCAAAATGATAGTAATGATCTGTTACCAAATAACTATAAACGGTGTTTTGGGCTTACATACAAAAACGATATTTTTACACATTATGCATCGCGTTTCAGAGATGTGGCGAAAAAAGCTGATAAAGATAGTAGTGAGCTAAGCCGTCGGCCGAGCCACTACTGGTTTCTACTTGGAGTACTTCATTAAATTGAGGAATGTTAAATAAAAAATTAAATAAGTTCTAATTTTGTTTATTTATCAATTTCTGTATCCACAATAGATACAAAATTGCAGATTTGGCAGATACAATTGAATATTTACATTAATATAGACAGAATGACCAAATATACGTAGAAAATTACATTTTCTCAGATCATCATTTTAATTTATGAAAATATTACTCATTAAGTGAGAATGCCGTACTTACTTGTAGTATTCAACTTAAGAATTTTAAATAAAAAAATCGCTACAAAAATACTATAGAACCGTATTAGATCCGTTTAAATAATTCTATTTGTTGTGATGAATATAAATGTACAAGCGTAGAATACAAAAATAACATCTCACTAACAAACTCTTGTTCGATGCAACTAAACGTGTACTAAGGAATGTGAAAAACATTACACCATTATGATACAGAAATTATAAATACATTCATATTATACATAAACTAAGTTATGCTGCTGTTTATGCAAAATAAATTATGCTTTTAGAAAATAAATAATTGGTAAGTGGGCACTTGTACGAGATCCAGCTCACAGACATGATACATGCTTGGAGCGTCTATTCAACCGAGTATTGCATCGTCAACATACAATGCGCACTATAACATAATCAAGTACAACCCTTAACACAATTTAGAGAACAGTCTAGCAAATGAAATGCAAACGTGTTAGTTTAAGTATAAAAGTAAATAATTATAATCTATACAGTTATTCTATGGAAGTCTCATAGGAGTGTTCTCGCCGACGAGCGCTTATAATTCGTCTCTGGTCGGCACCTCGTCTTCGTCCTCGTCTTCGCTCTGAAATAGAAACCACACATTATACTTAAAGTTCAAAATCTTCAACAGCATTTAACAGTTCACTAATTAAATGGACTATATACCACTGACCAGACGGGTAGGTAGGAAATTATTCAGGGTAATTGTGAACATCGAAATAATATACGAATTCTTTATCTTTCACATCGCAAAGTGACAGTGGAATAAAGGTCAGAAATTATCTAACTTCAGAAAATTTAAATTATGTAACGATATAATATCAGTCTTATATGTTCGGAGATGACTCATGTACTACCGGATGAAGTGACGGATGACACGTCTAAAAGATTATTAAGATTATATTCCGTAACTTGTGAAACCATTCTTTAGAGTTCTCACAAGGCCTAACTAAAGTCATCTTTATTGATTTAAAATTACTAACATCTTAGAAGATGAAATAATATTACTATTATTTCAGCATTTATGACATAAATAACAAATTGTCATACTTCAAATATCTATGTGCTCGTTTTTATTTTTAACTCGGGTCGGTACCCAGCACAGCTTTGCATGGTAGTCTTTAAAAAATCTCGGATTTCCTCAACTAGAACATGCATGAGTTCACGTATAAACCTTCCGCTTGAATCACTCTATCTATTGCAGAAAACTACATCAAAAGCCGCTGAGTAGTTTAAAAGATCTAAGAGAACAGACAGTAGCAGCGAATTCATTTTATACTTAAAACATTTAGCATTAACATTTTTAACCGACTTCAAAAAAGGAGGAGTTCTCATTCGACCGTTTTTTTTTATTTTCGCGGATGACTTTGTTATTTATGAACCGATTTTGATGATTCTTTTTTTAATGTAAAGGAGATATCCCAACGGTGGTACCATGATAAAGACACTAAGATCTGATGATGGCATCTAAGAGAAATCGAGTCGAACCTTGAAGTCGGTGTTTGTTAAAATGTATGATTTTATTTTGTTTTCTATAAAACATATAGGTCATATTGTTATCTGACAAGTCAACATAATAAATTCTTTGATTTAATTTCTATACCACGATTGAATTTGTTACAAAGTAAATGCAGTTCTTGATAACCGAGTGTGGTGTGGCTTCGTATAAGTGGTACACGTATAAAGGGGACTGATAGCTGTTATCTCGTTACTTGTTTTATTTTATGTCGTTTCTGTTACGTTAATTTGAATTGTTACTAAGTTTAAATGTGGTTTTAATTGGTATATCAGTTTTAACTTTTATGATTATTTAGTGTTACGTGCAATTATATTTACCTAACTTTAAATCACATGGGACCAATGTGACCATAAGTAGAACACATACGAAAATTTAAATATGCAATTATCTACATTAAATTGGTTAACAGTACTCAAAAGGCTACGTATTTTGAACACTTTAGAGGAATCAAAGACAAAGAACATCATTACATATAGCTTAGGAGACCTTACAACACACATACGCTTTAACAACACCTCTAATATAGTCCGTTAGTTTAGATAGTGTCGGTGCACCCGCACGCAGTTGTGGTTATTGTTGTGAAAAACGAATATAATTAATTCATACAACAACGTAAAGTGACAAATCATACTTGCTTGGCGTACACCGCAGACGAGCCCTTTCAAATCAATGTGACCGTATCTAAGCGAATGGACTATACTGTCGAGGCTTATGTGTGTCATGAATTTATCTATTGATATTTTCGGTAGCTTGCCTCAAAGGAATGCCCACAATTTTGCTTGCCTCAAAGGAATACCCACAATTTTTATTCATTTATTTCAGTATGGTTACTATTATAATAGTGGCATTATAACTTACCACACTAGGTACGGGTTCAGCCGCTTCACCGTCAGTCTCGACAAACTTGGTCATCGCTGCGAGCGTCCTCTCACCATTGTAATCACGCACCTAAAATAATTAACATTTCTTTTTTAATTAAATTGTCGCACTCTATACTAATATTATAAGCTGAATAGTATTTTGTATGGTTGCTACGTGCTAATCTTAGGACGTTTTGGAAAATACTTTCAATGTAGGATAGCCCAATTATTGAAGAAGATTATAGGTCATATAATTTCACGCTATAATTCATAAGAAATCCGCATTAAGGATTTTTTTGCAAAAATAACTATTCAGAAATGACTATTAAAAATGTATTTAAAATCATGTTCTATGTGTACTCTAAAGTCATATATCAACACATACGATAGCAACAATATGGAAATATTTAGCAAAATAAGATAGACACAATATGATGACGATCTACAACCGCTCATTTCCAAAGGGTTGAGCCTTATGAGAAGATCTTGCGTTTAAAAAATATATTTAATTAAGTACTGACCTGGTTATCCTTGGTGTAATATTTGATGGTGGGGAAGGAGGTAATCTTGGTGTGTTCCAGCTCATTGACGGTGGCGTCGATCTTAGCGATGACGACATCATCGTCCTTCTCGAAGTGTTCACCCAGTTTGTCGTAGATGGGAACCAGCTGTTTGCAGTGTCCGCACCTATTGAGATAGATAATAATTGATGAGTTTGTTGGTAAAGTGAATGAACACAAAATTTCCCGCTTTATTAACATCCATTGCAAGTAATTGTTAAAGTTGTGTTGTGTAATCCAGAAATTATTGGTCAAGTCTGAGCATTACTTATGTCCATTTCACGTATGTATGTGGGATCCCCGCGACACCAGAATATAAACCCAGCGGGGGGATTTTGCTTTAAGGAAAATAAAAATAAAGAGAAGAAATAATTCCATAGTGTTGTTACCTTTAATATGAATACTGTATTGAATTGAATGTTGTACAAGATCTGCAAATCGGTGAGCAAGTATACTCAAGTAAGTACAGTTGCCAAGTCAACTACGAGTATCTAAACGTATGATTTTCAATGCTTTATGTCTCTCTCTTACAAAAAAAGCTTTATGAAGTGTAATAGATAGGAGCCCCTTCATGTTTATTAGAATACGTGGTTGACAAAACAGTTTTTTGAAGGTTCAAATTATTGCGACATAAAATAAGATTGTTCAATTCCCATTGTTCATTTTATAATACCTACTCAGCTGGAGTTTAGTTTAATTTAGCAATCAACGTGAAGGTTCACAAAACCTGACCATGAAAAACGTCGTAGTGTCGTAAATTTATACATAGGATCATTAATGTTTTACACAAGTAAGTATAAACTCCATAATCGTACTTAGTAGGTATATAGTATTATAAAAAATAAGTTTTTATGAATTCACGATTCATTTTTGACACTAAACGGCAACAGCCATTACACAAGCAATTTGTTCAGTAATATCTGTAAATATGTTGGCGATGTATTTACATAATGGAACAAATGATCAATTTCCAGGTCACCGCGTAAATGACAACGGATTAATACCAGCTCACTGAATACGAGTTAACGAGGTGTTCAGATACATTATTTATTACACTTGTGTAAACTTTCATTTTCAACCGACTTCGAAAAATAGGTTCAATTCAAATTTTGTTACTTCATTATTTATGAACTGATTTGCACTTTTTCGGTTTGAGAGGGTGAACTATCCGTCATGGTCATCAACTCAGTCAAAAAACATCCACTGCTGGCTGAACATGGTCCTCCCACAGCACTCGTCATGACAACAGATCCTGTGCTACCCACATCGAACGGTTTTCCGCGACTTTTAGCAGACGCCGGACCACTATGAGAAGGCCTAACTAACTTCCCATTTTGTTCCATTTAAATATGAAGACAAAATACCGCCTTAAGGGTGGATAATTTAACGATTGACGACTACATTTATAAAATACATTAAAAAAATACCAATCAAGTTAACAACCTCCTCCTTTTTGAAGTCGGTTAAATAGTGGTGGAAGAGAATAAAATGTAGGTGTTATTTTTTTAACGTTGATTAATAGGAAATTAGATATCTAAAATCTGATCACGTAATCTTATCTTTCCATTACTGAATTCTCATTACACTATTATTCACTTTATTAACGCATCGAAATTAATCATTTCGTAATTATCGATATGTTACGCTACACTATATTAGATTACATCATAGCTTCTGCTGGCTGTTATTGAACTCGACCTAGAAACTGAAACAAGCGGTTTTAATAACGCTGTGTTGTCAGCTACAATAATGTTTGTACTGAACAGCGGGACGCACTTGTTTAAATGAAAATGGTAGCATGAGGTCATTGAGACACACGTGACCTTTTTTGTAAATTCCTTTGGCGAGTGCCTTTTTTGTAACAATAATCTTTTAAAGAAAGTCTTTCATTTCTTTCTTTTAAAAGGTAACTCCCGCACTAAGAATTTATAGCGTGTGGCGGGGGATTTCATGTATCAAAAACACATCGTACATTTAATCTATGGTAAAAATGTTACCATGCCTAAAAAAATACTGTCAATATTGTAAGTGTTATAGCAACTATATGCACTTGTAACTATGTAAACTAGAATAATGTCATTACAAGACAAACACTAGGTGTTGTTGCACATAGTATGAATTAATAAATGTTGAATAGGTCAATATAATAAAGACGACTAACACAATAATATTAATTAATTATTGTAAATACAGTACAATTCAATATAAATTCACTGTTTACTGATAAGTACAAAGCATAATTATTTGATCAAAGAAATGCAATACTTTTTAATCACATCACACTAATATTATAAAGGTGAAAGTTTGTGAGTGTGTGTTTGTTACTTCTTCACACGCAAACGACTGGACTAATTTTAATAAAATTTAGTATGCAGGAAGCTGATACCCTGGATTAACACATAGGCTACTTATTTGCCGCGAAAACCGAAATTACTTTTTAAAAATTACCGAGTTATTGATAATTAAACATGATTAAATTGAAAACTTTCAGGTATGATTTTTACGGAGTGTTACCACTTCTAACACGTGGGCGTCTTAAGAGCTTAAGGGTCCGTTCACACAGACCGGCTCGGAGAGGAGAGCAGATGATTTTTATCGCGTTGGAAACAGAGTTTGCAGTGATTGTATTAAGGCTTATTTTTGCATGTGCACTTCTTTTGTCACTCAGAATGCTTGAACGCGCTTCGTGTGAAATAATAAGAGGAGCCGACCGGCTCCGATTGCGTGGTCTTTCTCGCTCACATTCGCCAATATCTCTTACAGACAGTCTATGTGATAAAGTTGGCGGCTCCGCTCCGGCCAATTCCAAGCGTATATGATCCGGTCTGTGTGAAAAGAAAAAAGCGAGCCGATGCTCTCCGAGCCGGTCTGTGTGCACGGACCCTAAGGGTTACTAGCCTAACTACGAAGAACAGTAAAGAGAAGAAAAATAAAACTTAGTTTAAAAAAACCGACTTCAAAAACTGAAAAGTATAAAATAACTTAATTTGTATGTGCTACCTATTCATAGGTTTGAATTCGGCGCCAAGCCAAATGTAATAGTAGGTACCACACTCGCTATATTTCGAGACGAACGTCAACGACGTCACCGACGCTTCGGTTGTTTTGTCCTACGCGAAGAGCAGCTATCCCGCTCAAGGTCACGCGCGGCGAGTCCTACTATTACATTTTGGCTCGGCACCGACTTCAAACCTATGAATAGGTAGCACATACAAATTAAGTTATTTTATACTTTTCAGTTTTTGAAGTCGGTTTTTTTAAACGAAGTTTTATTTTTATTTTTCGCTTTTTAGTCTTTCTCAAGGCTCTCATCATCATTTCACCTAAATAACTTGAAAGAATACGACTAAAGGTAACATACAACATACTGTATAGAATAATAAATAAATATTTCGGACATGATGTTTACAGAATATGAAAGCATGCAGACAATTGCCTTAACTTTATTGCAGGCGCTCACGTAAATTTGAGGGTTTCCTTCAATTTCCTTGGGATACCATCATCAGATCCTGATATGGGACCACATGGGGAGCATACCCTTTGGAATACAAAAATAATTTTCAAAATCGGTCCACAATTGACGGAGTAATCAATGTACATACATAAAAAAAAAATACCGATGAAATTGAGAACCTCCTCCTTTTGGAAGTCGGTTAATAAAGTGACTCTTGTGGGTGTTTTTGGTATAGACCAACCTGTGTGACCAGCGCAGTATAGCAATAGGCCAAATCTTCTTTTGAATGAGAGGCCTATGTCCAGCAGTGGACATATTAAAGACTGTTGATGAGGTTAAATTACTCGTCACAAAAACACTTAAGACATTTATTTCTTATCGATGTATTTTATGCACAGTTAGGCACTACATAAGACGAAAAGCATTCTCAACTAGTTAACTTTAGTTTAAATGTGGCTTTTAATCGTCAGTTAATAAACAAATGTGATGACGAATTAATCCAACTTGCAAGACGAAGAACAATAGGATAAATTGTAAATAAATTACATTCGCCAAATCATAATTCAACACGAACAAAATATTTTGTATATAGATGAATCATTTATAATCAGTATAATCACTTATTCAAAGTAATTCTTCACCGCTCAAAAGCAATTCAGTCGAACAATAGAATTTACTTTTTATCAATTATAATTCTATTGTTGGGGATAATCGGGGTATTTAATATTTATTAGGCATTTATCTTATTTGTTTATGTTATCTTCATCTATACAAATAAATAAAATTGGAGTGTCTGTTTGTAATATTAAAATAACCGCTTTTTACTAAATGCATATGTATGTATACACGGTACATACGTATACCAAAAAAGTATTTTTTACAATTTTTGTCTGTCTGTTTGTTCCGGCTAATCTCTGGAACGGCTGGACCGATTTTGACGGAACTTTCACTGATAGGTAGCTGATGATAGAGGGAGTAACTTAGGCTTCTTTTTTTAGACTAACTTCGCCCCGCGGCGTCAGGCGTAAGGACTCAGCTAGTTGTACACATATAAACAGAAAAAAAAACAATCGAATTAAGAACACTCCTTTTTGAAGTTGATTAAAAAAAGAGAGGATCCACATATAAAGATAACAATCGGTGGGTGCATATTATGAAAGTTGTTTTGTTTTAATTTCTACCGATAGAAATATTGAGAACTAGCTGACCCACGCAACGTCGTTTACGTCTCCTATTGCCCGTAGCGTAATAATTTTCCCCCGTGTTTGTAACATTTTTCATTAATGCGCCGCTCCTATTGGTCTTAGCGTGATGATAATAGCCTATAGCCTTCCTCGATAAATGGGCTATCTAACACTGAAATATTTTTTCAAATCGGACCAGTAGTTCCTGAGATTAGCGCGTTCAACAAACAAACTCTTCAGCTTTATAATATTAGTATAGATAAGGGCAGAATAGTGATACATCACTTATTGATTTAAATTTCTTTATCAATGTTCCTAATTAGGTTCTCTATATAAATAAATACAAGACCGTCACGCATTATAATATAAGTCAATAAATATGATAAATATTGTCAATGACACAATATACTATAGACCGCCCCTCCCTTGGCCAATATTGTACGCCGTAAAAAGCTAGAAAAGTTCAACTAAATCTAGATGGCGCTCAAAATAAGCTCTAAAAAGCAGTTTAACAAAGTTTAACAGTATTTTATTGATGTGCTTCAATTCTAGTAACTATATTATTATTTTTCAAATATAAAACTTGCTTTGTATTGCTTGCTTTAAAAAAATGATTTTCAATTGCATAACTAAAAGTTATCACCTATGTTTAGGAGATGTCGTTGCAATCGATTTAAATAAACTTGAAAATGATGACCTATTTACTACGCTAGATGTCATATTTATAAGTTATTTGGTTGAATCAGAGAAACAATGCACTCATGAATGGCAACATTGCAAAAATCGTTCATATCTTCCAGTAGTTAATACGGAACGGCAACGTCGCTTGAGCCGCGTACTCAGTTCAAAAATTTTAATTAATATGAATGTTTATTTTAACCGACTTCAAAAAAAGAAGGTGGTTATCTATTCGACTGTATTTTTATTTTTAACTGACTTCCAAAAAGGAGGAGGTTCTATGTTCCACTGTTTGTTTTTTATGTATGTTCACCGATTACTGCGTCAAATGTGGACTGATTTTGAAAATTCTTTTTGTATTCGAAAGGGTATGCTCCCGAGGTGGTCTCATTGTCACCATATCAGGATCTGATCATGGGATCCCAGGGAAATCGAGGGAAACCCTCATTTTTTTAGGCACATATTATGTTTTCGTATATTTTCTGAAGTTAACCCGGTATTTGCGTCTGGTAGTCATCATTTTATGATGATGAGCTGATGGTGTAAGGTACAACTCCTTAACGGCTAGGAGTTGGAGGATAAATCTTTAAATATCATATGTATGTATGTTACCTTTAGTCGTATTCTTTCAAATTATTTAGGTAAGCTGATGATCGAAGGTACAACTCCTCAACGGTTAGGAGTTGGAGGATAATTCTTTCAATTTCATACGTATCTATAGACCTTTAGTCGTATACTTTCAAGTTATTTAGGTGAGCTGATGATAGAAGGTTAAACTCTTCAACAGTTAGTTTTTAACCTTAAGTTGTATTCTTTCAGTTATTTATATGAATCGTTTTATTGAGTAGACATCGACTAAGGAAGGTATTTTGGAATTTCTACCCCTAAGGGGGTGAAATACGGGTTGAAAGTGTGAACGAAAGTCCGTCATTTTTAAGTTAGAAACATGAAACTTTAACTTTGGGCTACTGATTAAAAATGAGTAGATACGTATTTAACCGTTACTGGATATTATTTAACTTGGCTACGCGCGACGCGACGTAATATGACCCATGCCCCTGGTAATACCACGGCCTCACAGAAAACCGATGTGAAAAAGTGCTTGCGCTGTGTTTCACCGAGTGAGTGAGGATACCGGAGGCTCATACCCCAACCCCATCCCACTCCACTATGCCCAAAGGCCGGTAACGCATTTGTCAAATTATTTTAGAAATAATCAAACTTTACAAAATATACTATAAAACAATATATTATTTTGTGTAAATAAATGCAAAAAGTCAACACAAGGTATTCCCAAGCGGTCACCCATCCAATTACTAACCACGCCCGATGTGGCTTAACTTCGGTGATCGGACGAGAACCGGTGCATTCAACACATTATACATATATACATTATATTTAACGTTGAGTATCCAGCACAATGACGTCAACTCAATGTTAAGTGTCGCTACAAGTTTTGGCGCGAAAAGCGCGTTAGGGAACTTCGTTCCAAAAACATTTCTTATGATTGTTTTGTTAATAACTAGGTTTCGCCTGCGACTTCGTTCGCCCGCGACTTCGTTCGCCCGCGACTTCGTTCGCATTTAATAAAAAGTATCCTATGTTACTTCTAATACCTCTACAAGAATATGTGTTTCATGATGATCAGATTGATCAGCTAAGTAGTTTTCGCCGGAAAGCGTAACAAAGGAACTTACGTTCGCATTTTTAACATTAGGATTATTTATAAGACACAAACCGAAAGAAAATGCTTAATTACACCTTTTTGTCATCTACAGTTGTTAATTAATATGTTCAAGCAATTCTCGACATTATCAACTCGTAATTATCAAATTTTTTATTTGCATACATTCACGATCAACAACATTTATAAACGCCAAAAACTGTTTTTAGTCATGTGTCATTAAGGACGGGAATTGCAACTGCAACATGCAACTGTATTTTATTAATTCATCAATTTTTATTTTGTTTTTTGAATCCATTAAAAAAATAAAATGTCAGTCCTTAGTTCCTTACCTATGTCAATTGAGAAACATACATACAAAGTTTAAAGTGAATCCATTGAAAATAAAAAAAGTTTCAAACAATTAATAAAAAAAAAGATTGTAAAGAGAAAAGCGGTTTTTTTAAATTAAAAACAGACATTTCAATTTTATTTATTTGTGTAGATCTCTCTGACGATAAAATATTACATAAATTATGTAGGTACTAAGATAATTAATTATTTAAAAAACGACATCTAGTGGTACATTTCGCAATAATACAATGACAATAAACTTGACAGTTGACTGTTGGGTTCGTATTGGTGTTGGGGGTCAGAAAATATCGTTGTAATTCACGATTTGATGCACTTAGTGACATCTAGGGAACATTAAGCTTACTATAAATCCGCGTACAGGTCTCGCCTAGTAGAGTGTTGGTCTAGTATATATTTCGTCAGTGATATTGTATTTGATGTTCCATTATCTTCATAGAGACTCGAATATTTTTAAAGGCAATAAGATGAGGTTGTACAAACATTATTCAATGTGAGGAAGATTTCTATAATAATAATAATAAAGAAATATTTTGGAGATCTATCCAAAATATTTCAAACTGAATCGCCATCTAGTCCCAAGCTAAGCAGAGCTTGTGTTATGGGTACAAGACAACTGATATAAATACATATATAGTTTTTTTTTGTAAATACATACATATTATACATAGAAAATACCCAAACTCCGCAACAAATATGTGCAGATCATACGAACACTTGGTACGACCCGGGAATCGAACCCGAGACCTCAAGCACAGCAGTCGCACACGCTACCACTACGCCACCGAGGCAGTTTTGAGGCACCTATGATTTCAGTATTATTTAATTCAGCAGTAGAATAATGCTAAATAAATGACTTTTCGAGGTTTCACTCCCAAAACTGACAAGGATTGTATTTATCACCAGTCCAATCAATGCTAGACAGGTATCTCCTTTGCCCTTTCAGACCTGACGTCCATAACTGAGGACACAAAAATCTATACAAAAAAATACAATTGGAGTGTCTGTTTGTATTACATATTATGATAACCGCCTTTTACTAAAGGCATATGTATGTATACACGGTACGTAAACTAAATACTATTTTTAACCGACTTCAAAAAAAGGAGGAGGTTTCTCAATTCGACCGTATATATATATATTTTTTTATGTGTGTTCGGGCATAACTTCGTCGTTTATGAACCGATTTGGATGATTCTTTTTTTAATTGAAAGTAGATGTCCCGACGGTGGTACCATGATAAGGAAACTTGGATCTGATGATGGCATCCCAGAGAAATCGAGGGTAACCCTCATTTTTTTCAGGCACGTACTATGTTTTCCGTATATTTTCTGAAGCTACGCCGGTATTTGCGTCTGTTAATCATCATATAATGATGATGAGCTGATGATGAAAGGTAAAACTCCTTAACGGTTAGGAGTTGGAGGATAAATCTTTAAATGTCATATGTATGTATGTTACCTTTAGTCGTATTCTTTCAAGTTATTTAGGTAAGCTGATGATGGAAGGTACAACTCCTCAACGGTTAGGAGTTGGAGGATAACTCTTTCAATTTCATACGTATCTATAGACCTTTAGTTGTATACTTTTAAGTTATTTAGGTGAGCTGATGTCACAGGCGCTATGATGACTAACCCCTTAATGTATTTTGCTTTAAGTAACTCGCCTGCTTCTATTTCATCACGACATTTAAGCTTGGACACGATTCCTATTGCCCCGTAGACCACGTTCTCAGTAACAGAAATCTTGCATCTCAGCATAATTTTGGAAACTGATCATACTCAGTTTTAATACGTGTTCAACCACTAAAGTTATTCGCATCAGCAGAAATTATATGAAATAGTTCAACTTACTGTTAACCTATGATTGTTTGCACTAAAAATGAAAAAATAAAAACTTTTTATAAAAAAAAAACCGACTTCCAAAAAACCATCCGACGAAAACTCCCTGCCAAAAAACACTAAAAAGCGTAAAATAAACTGGCTCTTCATAAATTGCTATGTGCCAATTCTTGTCTATACCTAATTCTTTATTCATTTAAATAGTAGTATTATTGTGTATGCTAGGTACCTAAAATCTGTTTGAAGTCGGCGCCAAGCCAAAATGTAATAGGAGGTACCGCACTCGCCGCTGCCGGATAGCTAGCATAAAACAACCCAAGCGAGCAGACACGCGCGGGCTGACGCGACGTCGTTGATGGTCGTCTCGAAATAAAGCGAGTGTGGTAACTACTATTAAATTTGGCTTGGCGCCGACTTCAAACAGATTTTAGGTACCTAGCATACACAATAATACTACTATTTAAATGAATAAAGAATTAGGTATAGACAAGAATTGGCACATAGCAATTTATGAAGAGCCAGTTTATTTTACGCTTTTTAGTGTTTTTTGGCAGGGAGTTTTCGTCGGATGGTTTTTTGGAAGTCGGTTTTTTTTTTATAAAAAGTTTTTTACAATTTTTGTCTGTCTGTTTGTTCCGACTAATCTCTGGAATGGCATGACGGATTTTGACGGGACCTTCACTGGCAGATAGCTGATGTTATAAGGAGTTACTTAGGCAATTTTTTTTCAAGCTTCGCCCCGCGGCGTCACCCGCGGGTAACACTGCGGGATTCAGCTCGTTTAAAATATATTGCAGTTTGAATACAACAAACAAAAATAAGATTCGTAATTTTAAACTCAGTTGTCCAATTAATTATTATATTAATTATATTAATTAACAATCCTACTAATATTATAAACGCGAAAGTTTGTAAGTATGGATGGATGTATGTTTGTTACTCTTTCACACAAAAAGTACTCAACGGATTTCGATGAAACTTTACAGTAATATAGTTTATACATCAGAATAACACATATGCTACTATTTGCCGCGATAACCGACATACACGCGGGCGGAGCCGCGAGCAAAATAGTATATTATGTATTTTTGTGTTACTTATGGTCTATTCTACCTGAAATATAATTTCTTCCTTACAAGAAAAAAAATAATTCAGGTCTGAAAGGGTTAGAAAGGAGGCTTTGGCCGCTGAGCAAACTGCTGTGTTTAGAGTTACTGGCAAGTTTTCCTTCCCTTGGCAGTGCTATTTTCCTGGTAATTTGCACCTTTAGTCACGACACCCACGGTATAAATTAAGGTAACACGATAATCTTAATACCGTTTATTACCGTCGGAGAGCCACGCTTCGTCATGAATGGGCGGGCCCGACCGGAGTGATACCACGGCCTCACAGAAAACCGGTGTGAAATAGTGCTTGCGCTTTGTTTCATCGAGTGAGTGAGGATACGGGAGGCCCATACCTCAACCCCCCTCAAAAGCCGGCAACGCACTTGTGACGCCTCTGGTGTTGCAGGTGTTCATGGGCGGCGGTAATCGCTCACCATCAGGCGATACGTAAGCTCGTTTGCCCACCTATTCCATAAAAAAAATGATACGCTACCACATGGATATGGATTGTATTATATTCTACTACTGTACAGCAACGGATAAATCAAGTACTAATCAAGTACTTACCATGGAGCGTAGAACTCGACAAGGACTTTCTTGGTTTCATCAAAAACGACTTCATCGAAGTTGGAGGCGACGAGCACCTTGACGGGTTTGGCGGCCCAGTCTTCGGGCAACGCTTCACTAAGCAAGTGTTGTTTCAAGGTACCAGCGAAGAAGGATTGGATGAATTCCTGAGAAAAAAAAACATATTTCATCATCTTATATATAAAATTCTCGTGTCACTATGTTAGTTACCATACTCCTCTGAAACGGCTGGACTGATTTTCATGAAATTTGGTGTGCATATCGGGTAGATCTGAGAATCGACCAACATCTATTTTATATACCCCATTTTTTTATGGCAAATCGGCGTTTGCCGGATCACCTAGTAATATTTAAATCATTCTCGTGTTACGTTGTCGCTCACGATGAACTCCGAAACTATCTTACCAATTATCTAGATTTTTTAGGATAGTTAACATTACGCTTAGATCAATAGGAACCTAGCTAGTTGAAAAGAGACGCAAATGAAATTGCGTGGGTCAGTTAGTAATTCTATAAAAGACTTTCAAGTGACAGTACATAGAATAGGTTCAAATGTCGTGTAGGGCCAATGATCTTAATAACTTTTAATTATGTCCCTTAATGACGACTTTATTATTTCTAATTACATAAACGAACCCCAAAGTACTATATCGCCAACAGTCATTTGACTTACAGAATAATAAGGTAATATTCCTTATCCTTACAGAGACACGCTACTTTTGACTTGTTATACATTTAATCACAGGTTTATTTATGTACGGGGCCGCCTGCACGGGCGATAGAATCGCGGCGATATTATCGTCATGCCACTTATTTCTACACACTCGGCGATTCCGTTGCGAGTCACGACGATACGCTGAAGGAATAACCCTTCGTTCGTGGAGATTTTCCGGCGATAGAAACGCGTATACGTAGCGTTTCTCTCGCTTGTAGAGACGCCCCCTAACTATGCCAACTACTAAACATATGCGGACTTGATTCCTTACGCAGAATATACAAAAACGTAAAGAATCAATTAAATATAGGGGACGAGTTCATGATAAGCGTGACTGCAGCATTATATTATCAACGGTTTTACTACTAAAAATTATACGCTCACACGTTGATCGGGGACATAACAAAACACACTTATGAGAAACTTGTTCTAAATCATTTAAGTAGCTGATAAACGAAAACTAGGTTCGTTTATTTGAAATTAACTCGATAGTTACGGTAACTGCGTTCGGCGTTGCGGTCCACATTGAAATCATCACGCATTAGGCCAACAAAATAAGTAACTTATCAAAATATGATTAGCAATTTCATAGGAATAAACTTGTTTTAAGAGATGTTTCTCTTCTTCTGTTGAAGGGAAAAGAACGAATAAGTGGCAAACAGCTGACGAATGATTCGCGATTTCTAAAAGATATCAATGCATCAAAGCTAAATGATGAACCTTTACCTATTTAAACTAATAGTAATTACCCATGAATGTAGGAGAATGCGGTAGAGATTGGTCTCGGTAGACTTTCAAACAGCATCTAGTTACAGAAAATATATTTCGAAACGGCTAAGTGCGGTTTAACTTATACAAAATATTCCCCCTCAAAGTTAATATAATACTATGTTATTATATTCAAAAGAGTTTATGACTTTAGTTCTTGGTCATGTTTAGGCGTCGATAAACCATAACTGATCGTAAAATAGCGTAAAAGAAACGTAATTGTTTCTGTTTGTTACAAAGCGTTCTCGAGCAATATGTTTTAATGAGTGTTTCGGTAGTTACCAGCACTGACTTTTTATTAATATCTAATACTAATAATATAATTTTAAAAGTAGAAACATGCTAAACAGTTTTAAACGTCTAATTCTAGAAAAGAATCGAATTTATATTTACTAAATACTCATACAATGGGCGATAGAGAAAACAATATCTCTGATGCAGGGACGCCAAATTCATTATCTCACAATACAAATTATAACGTAACGAAGACAGAAACAAGCTGTAACAATTCTTTCGCGTAGTGTATTGTACAAATTTTGCATTTGATACACATCTGATCTTATCTACAATGCGATAAAAAAATCCTTTATTTATCTTTGTTACAAATCGTTCATTTTAAAAATGAGTTCGGGGAAAGATAAAACCCTACGAATCTTAAACGAACGTACGAACTCCTTCCATTAATGTAACTGGGTCAGTAAAAATAATCACTACATAGTATAAAACAAATATATATATAAACACGGAACAATTTATAGTGCTCACATTATAAGTATCGTCAAAAAAAATGTCTAAGTTTATCGCTTGCATGCTAAGTTTCTTTTTAGGAGATTCAAAACAACTTTTAAAGTTGTAGCTCTTAAATCTATACTATATATTAATATTATAAAGCTGAAGAGTTTGTTTGTTTGAACGCGCTAATCTCAGGAACCGCTGGTCCGATTTGAAAAGTTCTTTCAGTGTTAGATAGCCCATTTATCGAGGAAGGCTATAGGCTATATATCATCACGCTAAGACCGATAGGAGCGGAGCATCAATGAAGAATGTTTCTAAAACGGGGGAAAATTATCACGCTACGGGTAATAGGAGACGGAAACGAGGTTGTGGGGGTCAGCTAGTATATATAAACGTTGATTTCAGAACAGCAGGAGGTAGATGGATGACGAATTCGAACCGTCAGAAAATAGGTCGACTGGAAATGACACGTCATAATATCAGCATAATTTTGTATGATGTGACTGAAAGTATGATTACTAGGTGGCAATATGATCTTATTCACATCACTGTAATGAGATCTTATTACGCTAACTATGAGTATCTCGTCTGTTTATTTTCTCCGCTAATATATTAAAGATTTATTCATACGCACGCCTGAAACTTTCTTCTTTTAATTACCATATATTTACTCACGAAATTTAAGTAAAAGTAAAAACTGAAATGTTTAATTGCATACACGAATTATACAGACCGCATCATTTTATTTATTTACTAGCTTTGCCCCGCGGCGCTGCCCGCGCTTGTTGTTGTACCTTTATCCCCTCTTTTTTAAAGTAGCCTATGTGTTAATCCAGGGTGTCAACTTCTTGCATAACAAATTTTATCCAAATTAGTCGAGCTGTTTGCGCGTGAAGAAGTAACAAACATACACACTCACAAACTTTCGCCTACTATATATATTAGTGTGATGTGATGTGATTAATCCATTGATAATTTGAGTACATTTGGACGAGACGATCACGTATACATGACATTTACTATAACTGATGTGTCATTTTAATGATTTAATTTTAGTGAAGTTTTGAAAAATCTTTAGGAGTTATATTAAGAAATTAACAGTAGGCTATTAAACAAAGAATAAACTTACCTCAATGGCGTTGGCGGAGAGTTCGTCGCTCACGGGCTTGTACTTGGCCATATCTTGCTCCAAAGCAATAAGACGAGCAGATGGAACCTCATCCTTCTTCATGCCGAAGAACTCAAGGATTCTGGACCATAGAGAAAATTTGTTAATAATTAAGACTAGGTATAGTTTTTTGAGTAAAACTCTGGTGTCTACGATTCTATTACAATAAGCAACCGCATGGCGTTTAAAGGATTCCTTTGCTTTCCTTCTTACTAGCCTTTATTATTCCCAAGATTTGGGGTCGGCTACTAGTTCAACTGGTTTTAGCTGAATATCAGTTTTTACACGGAGCGACTGGCATCAGACCTCCGGAACCCTGAGGGTGAACTGAAATCGAAGGTTGAACTAGTTTTCAGTATATTTGGGGGCACTGACTGCCCAATAACGATTGCCATAGATGTTCATGACAACCGGGACCGACGGCTTAACATAATCTCCCAGGCACGGGTGGGAAACACCGCCATCTTCCATACTTCGGTCTGCTGTTAAGAATTTCTTGTAAGAAAAACCCAACAGCAGTCTGACCCGGGAATCGAACCCGAGACCTCTTGATCCGCAGTCGCTTCCGCTAACCACTAGAACAACGAGGCGGGCTTTGGCGTTTAAGGATTAACTTAGCTTAATCTTCATTTGAGATTAATGTATCAGATAAATAGTTATTTAAATACACTGTCACAACCGTTTAAATTACTTTATTCGACCCTATTTCAACATACAGGAAAGTTCAAGTATACGGAAGCAGTACACTGTATTCGAAAGTAAATGAGTAGGTACTTATTTCTTACGTCACGAACCTGCTAAAATTATTACAATCAAGTGTTTTCGACATTAAATTTTATATTGCCATAATATGAACAGGAAAAAAATTAAATCAGTTCTACAAATAGTTTAAGAAATTAGATTCTGAAGGAGGAAAAACCTCGGTGAAGTGGAAAACACATGCTAGTAGTTTTGTTATTATTTAGTAAGTATTTTATAGTAATTAGTCAGTATTTTTACCTCTGGTGTTCATCCTCATCGGCATCAATAGCAACAGACATGATTCTGTCACGGTAGGTCTTAGAAACAGGTTTGAGTTCCTCGAGGTATTTTTCAAAGTCGCCATTTTTCTACACAAACAATATAAAACACTGTAGGAATTGAATAGAATAACCCTTTGTAAGGTTCATTGCCGAAGAGATCAATGAACTTTGCTTTTTTTGTCTACGTCTAAAGTCGTGTTCTTTTTGCGTGTGAATAACTAAGGCGGGTTAAGATAACGGACATTATTGACCTTTTAATGACTTCTGATGGCGTTTCTACTATGTTCCTAACTGGCTTCGGGCATTTGAGAAAAAAATGACAACTCCGCACTAAGAATATAATCCTGTACGCCGATTACTTCTCATTATGAAACGGACATAATTAAAAAAACTGAATAACAAGCTTGCAACTAATACATATATATTATTATGTGAAGCTAATAAAAAAGCGTGTTAAACACACTCACGACTCGGAACACCAATTAGTAAATGACACTTAGCGTGATCCCGTGTGGGAATCGAGCCCACAACAATCGGGAGAGGTTATCACTTAAACCACTACACCATTTGTGCAGTCATTTTCGCAGCAAGATCGTTCTAAAAACTTTAAAAATCTATATCCGTTTCAACCGAATATAGTTATTATCCCGTGTGTTGTAGAGTTCATTAACCGCCGCGCATGATCGATAGCGCGCATGGTCGATAGTAAAATAACGGTGAAAGTGCACATTGATGGTGATGATTGATTGATCTGTACATTCGAGTGTACTAGTCATAATCATATCTGTCAAACGTGAAAGTACATCTTGTCAAACCACTTTCGAGCTTGAAACTGCATCGAAACTTTTACTCTACGAATTTTATTTTATAAATTGTCCTTGATTGTCCTTCAGTATTACTATTTGTGTACGGTAGGTACATCTGTCTCAAGAAACGTGTTATAAAAACAGGTTTCTTGTATAGTAATGGATACTTGTCTAGTGTATCGTATTATTAAACTATTTTTATAAACTTGGTATATTGAAAATTACGTTAGTTACTTCGAAATAAGAATAAGAGTCAAACTATTTTAAAAGCTCTCTTCAAAGATACTAAAAATTTTAAAGTGTTAAAAATGTAGAATAATGGTTTGGCGATGTGATAAATATGTTTTCACATGTTTATCACATAGTATGTCCTGTTTGAGACACAATAGAAGAAAACTTTTTTTTTTTTAATTACAAAAACGATAAGTTACAGGTTATGTTATGGTGGTATAAAAGTTTGATAAAACTTGGGCATACTTTCCCTAACATGATTAAAAAAGAAACAAAAAACAAAATTCATTTCAACCTGATCTTCACTAAAAAAGTATTCAACTACATAAAATAAAATAAACAATTATGTGTAACTATGCTTAAAGTTAAGTAACTTTAATCTATATATATAAAAATGAATCGCCGAAATTAATGTACGCGCATAACTTCCGATCGGCTGCACCAAATTAAATCATTCTTTTTTCTCTGTGTTCGTTATTGCTAGGACAAGGTTTATGTATGTACAAGAAAAATTTTAAGATTACGGGAGAAGTAATTTTTTTGTCCGTGACTGTACACTGCCTATGGCGGTACGGTCAGCTAGTAAGTTTATAATAGTTGATCTTTTTCACATACCTTGGATAGGAACAATAGAAGGTGGTATTTGATCTGTCCACCGAAGATCTTGGAGGCGGTCTCGTGAGAGAATTCAACAATAGTGGGCATGGCATTCACGAACACCCAGGTCTTGAAAACATCCTCGTCGAATTTCTCAGCATCAAACTTGACACGGGGCTCCTCGAACTGTGCAACAAGCGTAATATATTAAGATTAAGACCTTAGTAATAGAAATCTAATTTTAACAATACTTATTCTAAGAGATCTTCTGGGTTAAGCGCGCACTACGATTAAAATCGGCGCGAAAAAATATCGCAAATCTGTGAACAATAGAAAAATACTACAATCCGCGCACTACGAAAATAAATCATTTGCGATTTAAAATTGCAGATGCGAAATCGTATGTAAATAAATCATAGTGCGCGTAGGAACTATTGTCGTTTGCGATATTATTTCGCAATTTAAAAATCGCAACCAATAAAAATTGTAGTGCACGCTTAGCCTTAAACTAAATCATTTATTTAGAAATGTGTGTCAGTTTCTGATTAATAATGAATTAATTATATTATAATTATTTAATAATAATCTGTGTCAAATTAAAATATAAAAAAAAATTACCAAGTTGATTAGATGTTACATTATCACACATTACTATCAGTTATGGATATTATTAGCCATTAAATATATACATACTTGGAAAATTTAATGCAATTTAAAATATTATCTGCTAGGATGAAAGGGTAATAACCTTTCTTATCTCTGTATTACTTGATAAATTACTTTAAACTACATTTTCATAATAATTCAACTAAAATTAAATAGTTTTTTTCCCACATAATACTTCAACAGTCAACTGTTTTTATTTTTTCAATATATGTATTGCAAAGAAAAATCAATGATATTCACTATTTAAAAAACTCATTACCCTTTTCTACCTGTTGTCTATCATAAGATAACTGCATCAAAAGGGTAATACTGAAACTTCTGTATAATATTGTGCAATTAAAAAGTGTATGTCACAAGATCCCCTTAATCATAAACATTATTAAATGTTCGGCTACAATTCTGTGTTATTTTCAACCTTAAGGCTGTACCTAGTTTAAAGTTGAAAATAACACAAAACCATTGCATTACGGTTTAGTTGAATAATGTATAACAATAAGGGGGTAAGTGTAAATTACTTTACAAATTAAATAAAATAATAAATATACTTACATTCTTGAAGAGAACAACATCTTCATCCTCAGCTTCTAATTCACCAAACAGTTTTTCATCAGACACAATGGCAAAGACTTGGTCATCCACAGCACTGGCAACATTTGAGAAGGCTTTAGCTTTGTCACTGTTTGAGTCAGAGAAGTAACCAAATACAATGATGTTGTTTGCTCCAATCAATTCCTTAGCTTGGTCAGCTGATGTCACTTCGATGGCTGGAGGACCAGTCTTCTTCTTCAACCAAGTGATGATGTCATCAGCCTGTCGACCACCTGGCAAACGATAACCACAATTACCACATTTTATAATTACTACACTATCGACAGCTAATAATTAATTTTAAGACTGGTTCATAAGTTTTTAAATGAAACACTATAAAATTTTATAATTAGCATTACTAATAATGATTAAACAACTGAGAACTGTTAAAAGGTGTAACAAATATAGTTCTATCAATATTTAACAATTGACTAATGGACCATGTAAAAATTGAATTAAAACATGTGATAATTTCGCTTCACCTACCTGAGTAATCAACAGGGCTGCCGTGCCTGAAGAATTTAAGAGTAGGATATCCCCTGACACCATAGCTTTCAGCCAGTTCCTGTTCTTGCGTGGCATCTACTTTAGCGAGCTTGATAGGCGATTCTTCCTCAGCCAACTTGGTAGCGGCTTTTGCGTATTCTGGAGCAAGGGACTTGCAGTGTCCGCACCATGGTGCATCTGTAAATAAGTCATTGTCTCACAAAAGGCATGGACTATACGTGCCGGCACACGCGCTTGCAGATCGTCAGCCGATGAATTTAAAATAAACATTGTAGCAAAAATCTAATAAGAATAAGTATTATACTGCACAAAGTAAAAGAGAAGTCATACATCTCATACAAATTCCAATAAAACTTACAGAATTCCACTAAGATGAAGTCGTTTGCCGCAATAACACTATCGAAATTGGATTTACTTAGTACGAGTACATTTTCTTCTGTGGGTACTTCATCGGCCAAAGCGGCACCCAAAAGGGCTATCGCCGTAAAAATAATTACTTTCATTTTGAAATAGTCAGCACTCCACAAGCCTGCTCCGAAGATGAAACTCTACAAAATGCCGAAATACTGCCACTTCATTCACTCCCGTCTCACTTGACGTGGCAGCGTCGATCGTGTGTTATGCTGTGATTGGTTGGTTTGCTACTTTTTTAAACAAAGGGTGACTAAGATCAAAATAAAGAAAGGATTACGAAAGAAAAGAACATTAATTTTCTACCGATTATAAAAACAGAAACTTATTTATTTATAAATAGTTTGGGAGATTAAGCAAAATTATTATTTTTAAATTATGCAATGTTTGGTACACGCTAAATCCAAAGCAAACAACTTTAACATAAATTGCGATTGTGGCACAGGGCTGTACACGTAAAACACAGCGGTGTGCAATTCGTCATTAATGTGTTAGTAAAGTTTAGAAAGCCGGTGGTTGTCCTGCAATTTTCAAGTCATCTACCTACCTCCTCTTAAGTCTTTCTATTCGACCTTCTGATTGCTCAGAGAACTCAGGAACTCGGAGAGCAAAAAGATATGGATTTGTACCATTCATCATCATTAGCTCATCGATCAGTCAATCTATAGTTGGTAATTAGTGGCTTTGTTAATTGAAGTTACCTCCTATTATAATTCCAATTTCACTGATTCGTTGCCGGGACATGATTAGCTTCAAGTGTTTTAAGAGTTTTTACTTTTTGAGATGTAATTATACTAATTATATGAATTCTTAGTTTTAGTTACTGTAAGGTCTTAAGTATATCCAGGGAACTTCACCAATAACTGGATATCATTTAAAGGTATTAAAGCGATCGAGACTTCGAGAGCGATGGATCTGAAAGTTTCTAGTCTAGAAAAATGAAATCACACATGATAGGCTAACCTCAGGAGTCTGCGAACATTAAAATATTCCGTGAGTAACCCCGAATGAAAGTCACATATTTTGTAACATTTTTTCATATACTGAGTAAACATTTTTGACAGATTTACTCTTATGGCTTGCATTCGCCAAAAAGATCTATGATGTGCTCATTTGCCACCTGAAAAAAGAACGATTTTTTTGGATTTCTTCGCGATCTTTATAAACGCACCTTGTTAGTTTAATCACAATCACAATTTATCATTTAAAGTGTCAAAATAGTAAACAAAACATTTGTTGACAAACTTCTAAGTTTTTGTACGATAGATCAATTAATATCGAAAAGTTATACCATCTGATAATACAGTATATAATCTGAATTTCTAAAATCAAGCTATCTTGTTTAAAGTTAAACCTCAACCATTCCGTTTAATGTGCAAAATATAATGCCTTTTACGTTAGCGATAATGTGTGTAAAAAATTATAGACTGTGATAAATACTAAACATGTTATTTCTAAAAGATTCTAAAAAAATATAATTAAAGACCATCAGGATCATATTGCAACGTAAGTATCCTTAATATTTAATTATTGAACTTGACATTGAATCCCCAATTCTACCAGAAAACTATATTAAAACAATAATACAACGCTATAATATACTATTTTAATATTATTGTACACATTTATAATTAAATTTAAACCATATCATTTCTGCATTCTTATAAGAATACTTGGAATAATTGAAAAAAAATTACGACATCATGGCGAGTCTTCATTCACAGACATATTCTCTATTATAACAATATTCTATGTTCCACGTGATCGTTATAAATAACATATCCGAACCATAGTAAATTACAAAGCTGGCATACATACCACACTATAACGGATATTTATTTTAGCAGTTTTGATATTGGACAGTTTCCAATTTTTACACATTGTCCTTCCTCATGACCACTGTTCAATAGTTATCTTATTGGTTTTGATAATTTGTAAGCGTATCAGACGATAAGGTATGTTACATTTTAATTTTTTATTAAATATATATTTAAAAAAATTAAACTAAAGTAAGACTCTAGGTCTAAAAAAATTATGTAATACATATTATTAGTGTATAAGCTTAGTATATATGTATATTTTTCTTTTTTCATGAGGGATTGTGTTTTCAATGTGACTTATAATCATGGAATATAAATTTAAAATGGAATAACAATTTAACAGTGCGACAATGAAACACATAAATTGAATAAATAGTGAAAAATATGTTGGTTGATAAAAAAAAAGTAAAATGTAGAAGGTTGAAAATGTGCGATTAATGAAAAAAGGAGGACTCGCTTTACTTTGCAAATTTATATAGTCATTATGGTGATCACATAAGATAGGCTGTATGCTTACTTACCATCTTGGTAACATAAAAAGTAGTCTTTTTTTAATAATTAAACTTGTAAAGTACATACTCATCTAAAATTTCTATAAAAAAAAATACCACATATTTAATATCTTAAGGTAATACATTAACAATAATTTTCCTTTAGCAACTAGGCATTACAAATTGCTTCCAAAGCATTAATGTTTATAGTCATAACTCTGTAACGGATATATTATCAAATAAATGTGTTAGTAACATGCTGTAACATGTCACATTCATGTCAGCAAAACATTCATATTAGATATTTATGAATACACCTTTTTAAATTGTATCCTGTTTTTACTGCAGATGCCAGAACTCACTGTCACTTCAGAAATATATGAGGAATATGATTACAAAACAAAAATAACACCAAGTACTGAAGGAAGTAAGTCAGTAAAATTTATTACTCTATCCATACTAATATTTGAGTAAATAAATAAATATTATTATTATTATATTATAAATGCCGCAGGAGGAATCTGTTTTTTTTATAACTATGTATATTTATGTAGGTGGTGTAATGTCGGATTAAGAGCCCCCGCAGACTACAAACCTTTTAATCGGCCGATAGTTTGATCGGGTTAGCTTTTGGCTTATTTGTCGGCCGATACCGAATCGTTACATGTGCGCACTCCCATACAACTTCATACTGATTCAGAAACCAACCAACCGGTGGTGGTGAAGCGCATATGTACCGCCTAATACCGACCTGAGTGTGATCACGGGTGGACCGGAAGAGATTTCCCCTCCATCCATCACAGGGCCCAACCCAGAGGTGGTGATGTCCACGTATTCCTAGTATTGACTGCCTCGTTGGTCTCGCGGTTGGCGTGTGCGACTGCTGATCATGAGGTCTCGGGTTCGATTCCCGGGTCGAATCAAATGTTTGTAAGATCTACAAATATTTGTTTTGGAGTTTGGGTGTTTTCTATGTATAATATGTATGTATTTACAAAAAAAAAGTATATATGTATTTGTATCAGTAGTCTAGACACAAGCTCTGCTTAGCTTGGGACTAGAGGGCGTTGTGTGTTAGATGTCCGAAATATTTATTATTATTATTCCTGGACGTCGCGTCGCCTAAATGAGTGTCGTTACCCTAGAGTGGTGGCAACATTTTTGCGGGCAGGCGCTAGAAGGGCTCCGCAGGCTTTAATAAAAGCTGTTAGATACGTATTCCTTAAACTCAGGAAGTCATGACGCAATATGGCTCATGGTGTGGTTTTTAGTCGCTTCAGTTCCGACACACCCGACCCGACCCCACTGTAGATCCCGGTGAAACGCCGACCCGAAAGGTGTTCCAAGCTTGGCCCCAACTTCAGCTTGGTTAAGCTTGGCGCAAAAGCACATACCTAACACTGTTTGCGTACTACTCCATTCATTAGAGATGACTGTGCGTTAATCATCTTTCTTTCAGAAATTAGCATCTTTAAGATCATCAACATCATCAGCAGTCCACTGCTGGACATAGGCTTCTCCCATTGCATGCAGCTGGATTCGAAAAGCCCAAAACATATAAGAATATATACCCTAAGGTCGACTGTTAGAGAATGCCTACGGCATTAAGTCCGCCTTTGTACTTTGTGCATAAAGAATAAATAAATATAATTTTAATATCTGTTTTTTTTAGATGTTATTTCTGAATTTCCGTTTTTATTACCCAAAGACGGTGACGCTGCTACTTTTGATGAAGACGATGACTTAGTCCTAGAAAGACCGCAAAAAGAAGTAATCAAAATTGGTAAGGTTTCGTAGATTGCAAACATACTTTGATGTTAAACCTTTTAAATAATTTTATCGCGAAAAAGTCCCGATATATATAAAAAACTAGGTATGTGTATGTGTAAAAGTCTAAAAACAGTAACAGTCTTACTTCATAAATACTATTTAACTGTTTCGTGTTATTTGTAACTTTAAAGGCGTGTCTCCTGCTTCTAAAAATAACAAAACAAACTAACAAAACATGTTAACTAAACCTGCAAAACATTGCAGTCTTCTCTGCAAGGGCGGATTCAAGGGGGGGGGGGCAGTGGCGGATTAACCCTAAGGCAAAGTAGGGATGTGCCTAGGGGCGCGAGGTTGCTTATTATATGATGATGTATATCACGGATTTTACAGTGGTATTTTCGTGTATAAACAAAATATCCAGATTTCAATTCAATAAATTAAGAACTTACAATTCAATAAATAACAATTTTCACATTCAAATATATAAAAGCATAGGCGCCACAATAATTTTCTTGTTTTTATATTTGACAATAAAAATTGATTAAACAATTTCGAATTTGTTTAGACAATAACAAAACAAAAGTCATATCTTTCTGTATGTGGTTTTCAACTAAAATATTTTTACTTATACATTTAGCGATGATCACAGATTTGAGGATTATAAAAAAAGCAGATTCAGAACAGACCGTGCTATGGGGAGACGATTTAATAATTCGAAACTTGCAATAGTGATTACTGAGTAATTTAGGTTTCATTATAGCTTAACGGCTAACTTATCACTATCAGCACTCGGCCGCTCACGCACGGCTCATCCAGTTCCTAACATTGCTTCTCGATCGATATCAATACCAAATTTAAATTAACAATATAATAAAATATCAATTGTACCTAAGATCTTTTCCAATTAAATATGCACATTCGTTCTTAATTTGCATGTAATATACAGTAACGAGATATGATATCTCCTGACTATCTACTGGCTCACAATCGTGCTCTCCTCCGACCGCCGCCAGCAGCGACGGTCGCCGTCTAACCATAAACGTACGTAATTCCATAATTAAACATACATGTTGTGATCAATAATAAAAATATAATGATACAAATACATTAATTACTACATTTTCGATTATTGTGTGACATAAATATTTACAAAGCGCATCAGGAGCGCCAACATAGTTAGGCGAGGCAGACTCCTAGACGAGAGATTAATAAATGCGCCGCGCCTAGTCCACGACGAACTGCGACCGTCAGGTCTGACGCTCCCGCACCCGGCTCGACGCTCCACGAACTAAATGTACCCTAACTCGTACAAATATCTCCATTAACTAAAACATCTGACCAATTCACTTTATTGTCAGGAGAGCTAAGGAATAAATGCCCCAAAAAAAAAAAGAAATCGTATAGTCAAAGTTTTAAAATTATATGGATTCATTATATTACAGAGTTATCCTGACTGTCCCAGTCCCTGGATCGAAAACTAATTACAAAACTAAACTTTTTTTTATTGTAGAAACAAAAACTAATTTACTTCCCCATGATTATGAAACTAGTAGATACTATAATATATAAGCTACTACCAGTACATCTTATAAAACGAATAACATTATTCTAAATATCAATGTGATCTCTCGACATTATGGTTTACGATTACAATTTGGAATGCATGATACTACTCGACAAAATACAATAATTATTAAGTACCGATGATTAAAAAAAAAACTCCCTACATATACAGATAGCGTAACAACGTTCGAAATATAATTAGTTTCGTCAACTATAAAGTACAAAGATGCAAATACGTCATAACAGTCGGTTACACGCGTGCGAACGGGAGGCGACTCCCTAACGACGATATACAATACCGCGATATAAAAACACAGGTATGGCATTCCGAGATATACAGAGGACGAGATGACGTCATCATTACTATCGCTGTTTCAGTGTTCCCAGTAGTGTGAAATAATAACTCCCCAACCACCATTATTCCCTTTGTGAATTCAATAGACCAATAAAGTTTTATGTTATTATTTAGTTACATAAAACTTTAGTAGTAAAGTAGTAAATAGTTTTATATATTTAGATTCAAATATTTTGTTAGATTATGTACACAAAACAACAATTTAAATGCAATTTAAATTTTTTAAATAGAAAGATGACTGAAAATATTTCCATCAATTCATGTTATGTTGCTGTAAAGTGGTCATGGATAGTGACGTCACCCTGGGTAGTTTTCGGAATGTCATACCTGTATTGTTATACCATGTACAATAGCAAGTTTTAGATAATAAAAATAATTGAACCAAGCGCGAGCCGCCCGGCGCGGGCGAGGGCTTGAGGGCGGGCGGGTCGCGCACACACACTACGAGACAACGCGGCGAATAACACCTAAAATAAATAGAAAGAAATCCGAGGAATACTGTGATGCGGGGAGGGGGGGGGGGAGGCGCTTAGTTGACCATAAGCGTGTGCGACTCCATGGGCGCGGCCGAGTCGTACAGCGTGTCCGTGTCCTGCGTGGGCTCGCCCTGCAGCTGGCACTGGTTCGACAGCGTCCCCGCGCCGCAGTCGCAGAAAAATCTGTCATGGCGTATGAATTCTACGTCGTGTCCCGAATGGCACGTTTTGATGCAATTGACGCAGATTGCATTACGGTCGGTGGTGTTGCACGTCTGGCATCTATAAAAATCATGCATCGGGAACGACGTATATGATGAGATTTTATATAAGCACTGTCCACCGCCAACAGCCCTCTCCACTGCGTCCTGATTGCTAAATATTTTATTACCTCGTACGAGGGGCGAAACACCAGAAGCTAGGCATAATCCTCCAAATCTGTTGTTAAATATCTGGTTGTGTTCGAGCGTAGCCGTGGCGTTGTTGGTGATCTCGACCCCAGCCGCGAGTCCGTCAAAGATCCTGTTGCGTCGAAGTACTGGGTGGCTCTGCGTTGAGATCAGCACTCCTGCTTGTGGGTTGCGAAATATATCATTCTCTTCTAGCACTCCCTTTCCCCCATTAAAAATACAAATGCCCCCATCACGTCCATCAAATATTTTATTTCTCTTGAGTGTTGGGTTGGAATCAGTCTTTATCCATACTCCGGCCATGGCGTTATCAAATATCTCGTTCTGTTCCAGAAGGCCGAGCCCCCCGTTTTAAACGAGCACGCCACCATTCTGCCCGCCCCATATTTTATTACCCCTGATCACGGGATTGCTGCCGGTTCGTATCTGAACGCCAGAGTATAAGTGGTTAAATATATCATTGTCTTCTAACTTCCCATGGCCATTATCGTAAAAATACACTCCAACTTGTTTCCCCGAATGTATGCGATTACGTCGTAACACAGGAGTGGAGCCAGTTGTGATCCAGACGCCGGCGAGTGTATTGGCATACACCTCATTCTCTTCTATGAGTCCCTGGCCTTTCTCATGGACATAGATCCCTCCATGTTGACCATGGTGAATTTTGTTATGCCTTACTATTGGATCACTGTTTGTTCGTATCTGAATACCAGCTAAAGCGTTTCCATAAATATTATTGTGCTCAATAAGGCCGCGTCCCTCGCCGAATATGTACACGCCTCCTTGATGCCCATTGTATATTTCATTACGTCTAATCGTGGGGTTGCTGTTGGAGGTTATCCACACTCCAGCAAAGTTGTTAGAATGTATCTTATTATCTATAAACTGGCCTAGGCCAGACTCGTGGACGCAGATGCCTCCTGTCTGGCCATGGTGAATCTCACAATGGACTACGGTGGGATTAGCGCCAGCTTTTACTTCAAAGCCAGCAATTCTATTATTGTGGATATCATTCGCTTCAAAATAACCTAAGCCATTTTCAAATGTGAATATTCCGACATCTCTGCCGTGGTGTATGTGGTTGCGGCGCATGATGGGGTTGGCGAAGTTCTTGACCCAGATGCCGGCGAGAGCGTTGCGCGAGATCTCGTTGTCCTGGTAGGCGCCCTGCGCGTAGTCCGTGACGTAGAGCCCCACGTTCTCGCAGTCGCTGATGTCGCAGTGCTTGATGACGGGGTTCGCGCCCGCACCGCTCACGCACACGGCGGCACCCACAACACTAGCACTACGTATGATACAATGATCGACGGTGGGAGAGCAGTTGTCGGACACCTCCAGACAGTAATGTTTGTGGTGCCGCATAGTGCTAGCGGCGTCGGGCGAGAACTTGAGCGTGATGTGACCGGCGTAGGCGCGGTTAGCGCCTTCCGCGAACGTCAGCGTCGACTCCGCCTCACGCTCCAACACTACTGACTCGGCTACGTTGCCTGGGGCACAACCGATGAGCTGCACGTCAGTGTCGATAGCTAAACACTCCTCTTGGTAGAGGCCGGCGTGAACGAAGACGAGCGCGGGAGCGTGGGGGGTGGGGCGCCGATACGTGCAGGCCGCCGTGCCGCAGGCGCAGGCGGGGGCGGCGCCGCACGGGCCTCCGCTGGCCGTCAGCGCAGCCCCGGGCGCCGGCGCGCTGCACGCCGAGTGCGCGCTGCTGCCTCCGCCCACGCCACCGCTACGCTCCTCCACATACTCGAGAGCCGCCCTAATTGTATTAAAATGTTTGATTCGAGAATCCTTCTTTGGGCGGTGGTTAGGTCGCACATGTATTCCGTAGTATAGCTGCCTGAAACTTTCCTTCCAAGGGTTGTCTGCGTCGCACTCGTCGGGAGCTACGAATTCAAACTGACAGGGCGCCGGATGCAACAGTGGCATGTCATATTCGAATACCGACTGATACAAACTTTTCCATAGCTCAGTGTCATTGGCAATCGTATTAAATCGCTTGCAGACTTGTGCGACGCGACAAAGGTCTCGTTCGGTGAGGTGTGATAAAATACACAACAATACCTCATCAGGCAGCTCATACTGTAGGTACTGTGACACATTGCACAATTCCACACCCTGAGATAAAGACGTTCTAGGCCTCTTCCTAGCTGGTAGAGAGCAAGCCCCTGAAGGTCCAGGCTCGTGGTAGGCGGGCGGCGACTTACGGCGCAGATCGTATGGGCTGTGGTGGCCTGCGGTGGTGGCGGGCGCGGCCGCAGGTACAGGTGGAGAGCCGCCGCCGCCGCCGCTGCCACTCGCCCCAGCGCAAGCCGCAGTCGCCGCCATCGCACTACCCGTCACGTTGTTGTTAGGAATTGGGACTGATTCACATGGCTCACTCGATTGAGTCCTGGAAGGTAGAGGTATTCGGTGTCCGCCTTTTCTCCGCGATCTACGGACGTAAGAACGCGAAGAGGAAAACGAGGCACTAGGCATTATTTCTTTTAACACTTATTTTCACTAGAATTCAGCCCTAAACAAAGGAGACACCCGCACCAACACCGTCGGCCATTTTCTGTTTAGATTAGATTGGGCAGGCAAAACGGGAAACCCAGATTATACCGCATTGGTTATTGCAAGAGGACTTCTATGTTTATTTAAATATCACACTAATCACTTACACTAAATTTATGATATTATACTGTTAATAATCATTATCAGAATAAATTATGATGAAAATTCACACTACCCTTTGGAACGACGGCCGACTCTCCCGCTACAAAGGTGAGAAAGGTCTACAACGAGAAAGTGACGTTCGTGTGCCGGACGTCACTTCAATTAGAGTTTTTTAAAACAGGTGGTGCCCATGCTTTTGAAAAGTAGGCGCTAGGAGAAATCTGGCTGGAGCTGTTATTTACACAAGTAGTTCCTGCCAGGTTGCCTGACCGTCGGGTAGGTATGTCGTCAACAAGCCGGGCGGCAAAACTGGCATCTAATTGAACTGTTTGCCGTGCAAAGTAACCACCGACCAAAAAAATTTGTGCCGACGGCCATTATTATGCTAAAACCTTTTTATTAGCAATCCGTTATAGGCCTTTAGGGCTGTTCCTGTAGATCATCAACTAAGACGCCGTCTCGAGCTACCTGGAAGATATGCTAATGACGCGCGGCGTGGAGAAAGGTACTGTGAGACAGCTCTGAGGGCCACGGCCATTATTGCAAATGTTCTAGGGCGGATCCAGTGTCAAGGTCGTGGGATGGCTTTACAGAAATATGTTACGTTGCTCTTACATCGACCTTGAAGGGAGCCACCTGCAGCTTGTATTTTTTTTATATATAAACTGTCGTCCTCTTGCATGTCAAGAGCTCTTGTTTATCGTTTGTCTATTTTTGAAGTGAAAACTTTTTTTTTTTATATATTTTTTTTATGTATGGACCGCCAAAATGACTCTACTCTGCCTGATGGATAGCATAAGCAGAATCCAAGAGTGGCGGCCACCATACTCACTGCGAATGCAGACAATGCAGTATGGCGACCCACACCATGGCGGCCTAGTGATGCTGCTACATCTTTTAGTCTAGTCAACAAGTATGGCAATGTTGACTAGACTATTTGGGCCTCCGGTCTCGCACTCACCAACGAAACACGACAGCACGAACGCTGTCATTTTACGTTGATTTTCTGTGCGAGGGTAGTACCGCCCGGTCGAGCCGGCCCGTTCGTGCTGAAATCAGCGTGGCTCTACTACCTTTATCGGAGTTGTGCACTTTTCTAGAATGGGTAAAAAAATGTTAAACTCGCGTTAGAAACTCGCGTCAGGACACCTGACCTGATTGAATATTTGTAAGACGGAGGCGTGGCGTATGAGAGGAAGTAATATTCCCTCTCTTTCTACCGCGCGGCGAATGCCATCGATACCGGTGGGCCTTGATCCAGTACAAGGCTACATACCATACCACGGGTCAAGGCCTCGCTGAGGTTTCGGCGCGCCTTGGTCGCGAGAGGATCCACGGTCCCGGGGTTCGTCACCGTCTCCAGCGCTGCCCTCGAGTCACTGTAGCTGCCGTAGCTCCCCGCACTGCAGTTGAGGATTTCGCTCGAAGCACTGCATATCGCTAAGAGCTCGGCCTGGTACTCTGTGCAGTACGCTGGCAAGCTCAGTTTCCGGCTCAGCAGCTCCGCCCGACTGTCCCATATAGAGAGCGCGGAGCCGACCTTGCCCTGAAGCTTGCTTCCGTCGGTGAAAATACGGAGCGACTGCACGTTGAGCTGGTCTACCAGGCTTTAGTCCTCCAGACTCTGGAAGTCCATACGCAGAGCCGAATGCGGTAGTTCCGCAAATCGCACGCTCTATCTCTCGGTCTCCCAGTACTAGCCGGGTCGACCCTTTGCGAGCTTCGCGCTGAAGCTAGAATTAGCTCGGAATCCTGCGACTTGAGAACTCGAGGACCCGAAATTTCAACCTCACTGGGTCCTGGTTGAGGAGCAAAAGGAAATATTTAGGTAACCTAGCGCCAAGCAGACGGCGGTAAGATCCGTTATTGAAGATTTGATCGGCAGGAAACATAGAACTCTCTCATACCGGCTGATGCAGGGATGATCATCGAAAAAGGATGCTTCGGAGTCAGCTGTGTCTGATCTGCACGAAGCCAACGGCTGGGCGCCAACTATACTGGCACCAAAACAGAACAGTCTGGACGTTTTAATAAAGCTGCTATCTTCTATATCCGACAATGTTTACGCAATACGTGATTTTAGTCTGCTCGATTCCGATACTCCGCAAATCAAGAGGGTTTCGCACGTAAAAAAAAAAATAGTGAAGATATGCCAACTGCCAAGATAGATACATTATATGAATGCTAGAATCATGGGGAGGGGGGGGGGGATAAGGGCGCCGAAGGGATGGTTGCCTAGGGCGCTTTTGATACTTAATCCGCCCCTGGGGGGGGGGGGGGGGTCATGGGGGTCATGACCCCCCCTGGGCTGTGTACATGACCTAAATTAAATTGTTAAACAAAGTTCTTTATAAATATTTTTTGTCACAATATAGAATTTAATCGTGGCTAATATGTGACACTGACACTTCTCTACATACATTCAAACGTACCCATTGTAGCAATAGAAATGATAACGCGTTTTGGGCGAAGACGTAAAAAAATGATTTTCATATTTAAATATAGATATTCTTAAGTATAGTACTTCTAAACCCATGTACAATGGCCCAATCAAGAGCCAAAGTTTTTATGTGATATACGAGCAGACGGATCGCCTGATGGTAAGCGATTACCGCCACCCATGGACATCCGCAACACTAGAGGTTTTACAAGTGCGTCACCGGCCTTTTAAAAAGGAGTACCTACGTTCTTTTCTTGAAAGTTTAAAGGTCGTATTGGTCCGGGAATACCGCAGGTGACAGTTCATTGCACAGTTTTGTTGTGCGAGGCAGAAAGTTTCTAAAAAGCGCACAGTTGTGCGGCGGCAGGGAACAATTCGAACAATTCCTCGGAGCACTCCTCATAGTAAATGCGATAGAAGATAATAGCGAGTCCACATTTCTACGCAGCGCCAGAGAGTCCAGCCGATTTAAAACATCTTGGCAGTCGACGATTCGAGTCGCTCTCCGTTGGATGCGATCGATAGGGAGGAGCTGGTACTGCCCCTGCCCAAAGTTGAGAAGAGTATTCCATATAAGGCCGAACCTGCGCCTTATAAAGCAGAAGCCGGTGGGTCGGCGTGAAATACAGTCTTAATCTATTGAGCACGTCAAGCTTCTTCGAGGCCAATTTGACCTTACCCTCCAAATGGCCACGAAACTGGACTGCACTCGATATGTTGACACCAAGTATTCCAATATTGACTGAGGCAGATAAGGGAGTGTCTTTAAAACGAGGACATACTACCAATAGAAGTTTTTCAGAGGTGAAATTGTACTATATTAAAATTAAGTCTACCCCAATCTGAGATCTTACCCAAAGAGTTTCAATTTCAGACACAAGTTTGTTTTGACTCCTAATGACGTTTTTCCGAGAAATATTAGTGCGGCCGGTATCGAGAGCATCGCCCGTGATGTCATCCACATAACAATGAATGCCGCTAATTTGCAACATGTCATTGATATGGAGGAGGAACAAAGTAGGCGATAGCACACAACCTTGGGTGACACCAGCACTCACAGATATGAAGTCAGAGCACTCACCATCGACTACGACCTTTATGCTTCTATCTGCTAAAAAGCTAGTGACCCATTCGCGTAATTTCACAGGAAGTCCGTTCAAATAAGCGCTTTATGCCAGACCCGATAGAAAGCCTTTACAAAGTCCAATGAGACTACGCAAGAAGAGTAGGAGAGCTGCAAAAGACGCGTTAAGACAGGTGTCAATTCTGGAGCGCACATCTTCAACACAATATCAGGGAACCTCGACTTATGTATAGGGATAGAAGTGCTAAACGCACTGAGCGTTGGTAGAACTGGATATCCAGCATACAGCTCTCGCACCGCGGTATGGTAGGTGGATCCTGTTCCCCGGCATCAAAGGTCGAGTTAGACGCAAAAAGTTTGGCCAGAATATCGGCTTTCTTCTTTGCCATAGGCCAACGAATTATTTCCTATGGGTAGAGGTGGTAAGGATGGCTTATCGAAATTCTCTCCGATAGCCTTGGCAAGAGACTAGAATGCCCGAATTCCCAGAGGAAAACGTTCAAGCCTCTCGCGAATCCTAGCAATGTGCTCCAACTTCGCTCTTGCAATGTTTCTCTTGAAGGACCTGGAGGAAAAGTTGCACTCCTTTTTCAAGCTCTGCTTTCTGCGAAAAGCCTTTTTGGGAGATGGATCAAACCAGGGCCGACATTTGCCACCAATGGGGACCACAGAGGATGGAAAAAAAACCTCCACACCCTGCACCACCACATCAGCAACAGAATCAGCAGCGGTGTTTGGATCATCCGGCGAGAAGCAGACCTATCTCCAAAGGTAGGACTGTAGTGCAACATAATCTTGTGAGAGGCACTACACTCCGAACAAGGCAATGGTGAGAGAAAATCACCAAGTAAGACGATCTCTGCGGACAGGATCTACTGCTGCACGAAGTCTGTAGCCATCTGGATGTGCTCAATGAGTCGGTCAGTTTCGGCATCACCGCTATGAGATGTGTAGAGGCACGCATAGACGCGGGGGTGGTCGTCGCTGACAAGGTCGCCTACACGGAGCCGTAAAATTGAAAAGTCCCTACCTTCAAGATTGCTGAGGCGACGAAAACTAATATCGTCTCAAACGTACACACACTCCGGCCTTAGACATGAAGGAGTGTTCTAGTCCGTACCCTGGGTGAGTGTGGTAGGAGTGTCCGCTAGGGACGATATCTGCGTCTCGGTCAAGAAGAGCAAGGCTGACTATGCTGTCTCGAGGTGGTGATGGACAGCATTAAGGTTACTATACAATCCCCTGATGTTCTGATGTTGCAAAGGTCCACGATCGTGTGCATTATTGAGCGCAATTTTGCCCTCTCCCTCCCTCGGAAGGGCTGCCCCTCATGGCAGCCTGGGCGTCCACGCTCTAGTGCTGAAGCAGTCCGAGTGAACCAAGTATAATACTTACATTATTACACTGACATACATTATTAAAATACCTATATTTTATCTGTATCGATTTATTATCAAAATTAAATTATGACTTCTTGTGACTTGACCACGATTTTATGACCCCCCCTGGAGCCAAAGCTGGATCCGCCCTTGCTCCTCTGGCTTTTAAACGAGAACATCAAACATCTCCTCGACAAAATGACTTCGGGCGAAGAAGACGTACTCGATGTTAATTTGCATACAACAAGAAAAAGAAACTGATTTCGCGTTCGACCCTATGTACAACGAACAACTGAAATCTTTTTTTGTTGCTCAGAAAATACGAAATACACAACCTCAATGTTCGCAAGCAACTATGAAATGAAATTGGCCCTCCCCGCAGGCGAACGCGGGGATGTTTTCCGTCCGCTTCGGATAACATGTTTGATTGTTTGAGCTAACAAAACAGTTAGGCCAGGCCCATATTTTGTTAGATGTTACAAAACACAAAACAGTGTCGCAGGATTCCCGGCTTAAGATTTTAAGTTTAAAGTTGACAATAACACAGAACCGTTGCTTAAGGTTAAAAATCACGTTTATGAATATGGGTGTTAACGCTTAGAATGCCATATTTAAATGATGTCTCCTTACATTGCTGACTTCATAGGCTCATATCTTTTACTTTTGTTATTTTTTGTTTTATTTTATTACAGAACATAGTTCAAAGACTAAAATCGCGCTAGTCGGTCTCCAAGTATGGCGGGGTGCGTTTCTATTAGGTGACTGGTTGATCCATCTCGGCTTCAAGGGAGAGCTTACGAACAAATGTGTATTGGAACTCGGTGCTGGGACGGGACTTACTAGTTTTGTGGCAGCTTTGTATGCCAAGAAAGTTGTTTGTACAGGTAAGTTCCTAAACATACGTAAGCAGTACATTCTAAATCATACTCGCTATACTCTTTGCGCTGTAGTATGGTGCGTGGTGGTTTAATTTAATTTACTAGAGTTATTAATGATTTAACATATTGCGAATGTGGTACAGCTGAAATACAAATCATAATTTGTAAATCGCGGCAACTTTCAAGAGTGAAACGAAATGTTACTGAACCATGCCACGCACCATGCTACAGCGCAAAGAGTAGGTATAGTACTTATTCTAATCGCAATATCAATATTATTGTTTCCACTGCCTCGTTGGTCTAACGGTTAACATAAGCGACTGCCGATCAAGAGGGCTCGGGTTCGATTCCTGGGACGAACTACTGTAGGGTTTTTCTTACTAGAAATTCCTGATAGCAGCCCGGATTACCCAGTTACGGTTTGAATCGATTTTGATCGTGAAGTTTTGAAGTTGACAATGCTTGGATTTTGAGAAAGTGTAGGTATACGCGCGTGAAAATTTCTATATCACGATACAGGACTTACAGTTACTCCGTAGTTCGGAGTGTCTTCGGTAGACGGCGCTATAGTAAGTTTTCGTTTCGCTGTACGTGTGAGTCGCCACAAACGTTAATAATTACGAAGTCTTATGAAGATACTCCTAATGAATTAAGAGCAGTTGATGAAGTGAAAGAAGAATGAGATTGTTACCAGTAATACAATAAAAAAAAAAGGTCTAGTTAGTTGTGAATATACCGAATTGAGAATCTGGTAAACTGCGCATAATCTATTTTAACAGGACAAATTAATATTCCCCCTATGTGCTCTATGCCATAAACAATTGTAAGTAAACTATAAAATTATATATTTCAGATATAGACCTAGGAGGTATCTTAGATCTTATCAAGTTAAATGCAAAGTACAACCGGAACTTAATTATGTCCACCTTCACAGTATTGCCTCTAGATTTCACTGATACGATGTGGAAGCCGCATGTGCTCGACGAAATAAAACATTCGGATATTATAATTGCTGCTGATGGTACGTATTATACAAACATATCTTTGTAGTTTTGCAATAGTATGGAGCGATAGAATCGCGGCGATGTTATCGTCGTGCCATGTATTTCTACACACTCGGCGATTCCGTTACGAGTCGCGACGATACGCTGAAGGAATAATCGGTCGTCAGACGATAGAAGCGCGAATCCTTCGCGATTCTCTTGCCCGTGGAACCTAAGTCACCAAAAGAATATTATATATTAAATAAAAGTTTATGCACTTATTATTCTTGTGTAGAAAATTATTAGCGATAAGGCGCTCTTTGACAACTTCGTAGCATGTCCTTTCCGGATTTTATTCTGTACTAGTCGTATGTCGGTTATCGCTGCAAATAGTAGCCTATGTGTTATTTTTTTTTTTTTTTTTAATGTTTGGCTTGCCAAAATGACTCTACTCTGCCTGATGGGAAACATAAGCAGAATCCAAGAGTGGTGGTCACCATACTCATTGCGAATGCAGACAATGCAGTATGGCGACCCACACTATGGCGGCCTAGTGATGCTGCTGCATCTTTTAGTCTAGTCAACAAGTATGGAACTTGTGGATACTCAAAAATCGATTTGAAATGTACACTTCCAGTTTACTATACGTAAAAAAATTCAAATTTTGAATTCGATAAAAAAAAACAAAATATCAACTATTTAACTATAAGAAACAATACTTTTTAGTTTTTTTTTACAAATTAATTGATGCAAATAATAAGTATCCAAAAATAATAGATTTTATTTTTAGTAAATTTTTAAAAGCTTATAACTCGGCAATAAAGCATCATACGAAAAAAAATTGTGTGTACACATCCACGTCTCCTAGAAGTATAACTGACCAGAGAATAAACAAAATTCACGACCTCCTTTTTTTTCGTTGTCCGCTTGACGTGAAATGCCCCAAATATAGATTTAAAGAGTTTTTGTTACACCGTTCTAGTAGACACTGCTTTTGTATTTTAATATTTCGTGTTATGACTATCTCAAGTACAATCACATACACAAATCCACTTTAACAATATGGCTAGCTACTAAAAAATAAGTTTGTAGACGTGGATATTATGCGTAGATATAAGTCCTAAGTGGCCTGTACTTCTTACTCATTCCTGTAATGATATATTTTTAAAATAATTATATTCGTCATACAGAGGAAACACGTATTCGCAAACATTACACATAGCTCGTAAATCATAGATGTCACTACCTTAAATGTTATAATCTTATTTTTTGTTTATAGTTATTTACGACGACGATGTAACAGCCGCATTTATATCGACTATACAAAAGATATTAAACACCCAGCCACCGAAAACTCTATACATTGTGTTAGAAAAGCGCTACGTGTTCACGATAGAGCACCTGGATTCTGTCGCGCCTTGCTACGAAACATTCCTAACTCTGCTCGACAAAGTCAAAACAGAGAACCAACATTCCACGTGGACCATCCAACAATTACCTCTAGATTTTCCAAAGTACTTCACTTATGACCGCGTCAAAGACCTAGTACTCTGGAAAATATGTTCAACTAAATGCTAAAAGACAATAAATAAATAAATTATACAACTGTTTACTACTTTTTTTTTTCATTTAAACAACCTTTAAAATTAGCATGATCTTTATTCCAATTTAGTGTCCCAAAGTTCTCATCATTAATTGCTAGGTACCTACTTATTGCAGATAAAGCAACCTATTGATACGATTAAAAATATATTATAAACGACAGACAAACGCTAAATAAATTTAAACAACGTACGAATTGTGTATAAATAAAAACATTTCCAATAAATTATGCCATTTTTGTTTCAACTTTAAAATGGTGCGGTTCGTTAATCTCACTAAAGACAAAACCTTTAATATCTAAAGTTATAATTATTTCTGTGTCGGCCAAAATTCGTTATATTTAGTTAGAAAAGTTTTTCTTAGTTCGGAATTTCTTGCTTGTTGGTCCTTCTCTTTACTGAGGGCTTCCACGCTCTGTCCTACACACAGGTCTCCTGTGAAGTGGATGATCACCACTTGCGTGTTGAAAGTCACGTTTTTGTCAGGATTCTGCTTGTTGTAGTTATTGTGTGGACCAAACTCCATCGAAAACGTCAGATCATCTACAACAGAAAAACGTTTGGACCGTCGTAATATGTTTCGGACATCGCCATCGAGTCTCAAACGAAGCAGACCTTATACTATGGCTATGGATAGGTACTAGACAGCTGATATAAATACAAATATACTTTTTTTTGGAAATATACCTAGGTATATATTATACATAGAAAACACCTAAACTCCGAAACAAATATTTGCAGATCATTTGGTCCGACCCCAGAACCGAACCCTAGACAGCAGAGCAGTCCTATTCACTAGGTACCACTGCGCCATCGAGGCAGTCAGATTCATAACAGACTTTATTCAATTTGAAGGTTATATTTTAGAAGTTTAACTCTACAAAATCCAATCAAATAGGTACTCAAATAATGAAGTTGTATACACTCATTGAACACTTTTTGTTTTAAAACCTGTTAGGTAAAAAAAAATACTGTTTTTTTACCCCTGTGCACAGTTTACGGAGGGATTGCGGGATTGGTGGGATGTGCGTTAAACACAGTAAGATCTTCCCACGAGCTGGTGCTTGGCGAAATGCTACTTTACGGTCGAGACGTTGGTTTTCTTTGTGATCGTACACAGCATAACCGAGTTATGTGATTAAAATACAATAAAATCGTATCCGGTTATACTCTATTGACTAAGAAAGATTCAACTTCTGTTTAGTCTATACTTTTTTTCTGTCTGTACGGAAATCCCCCGGATAGGCCGGATACCACCTACTGTGGTGTGGTGCCTAAGTCGGACTGGAACCGATCAAAAACCGCACGCCGTCTCAGGTACTAGTAGCCGGGGAACCATGTGTAAAGTAAACTAAAAGGAAAACCCTGGGACCCCGACGAACCTTCGACGGGCCATTTACTGTTCGCAGATGACCCCCCTCCTAAGTGGGAACCCTGAAGATCCCAGGGCGCACGCGCTCTGTAGCACGTCATGCTACCTCCCTGGCCTGCTTCTGCTAGTGTGACAGATGGTCTCATCTGTCACCCCTAGGCTTCCGCTTAAGTTATTGAGAACGGAGTACATGTCCGTCATCTCTTTTGCAAGCATAACTTGCTCGCAGAAGGAGACGGCGGATTTCTACGCGCTCTCGCTCCTTACCATAACCGAGATTAACCAGGATTATCCAGTCCATAACGCACGAGAAAGATAATTTATTGAAAAACAATACATATATATTCTTACAGACCGCCATTCAATGTAAACTCTTTATGTTGCTTAAGTTTTACAGAGGAATTAATATTTTTTTAAGAAGATAATAAATTCAACAATTGTTATTTATGTACAGGATATCTAAAAGTAGATTTACATATTAAACTACGAAGATTTATTTTCTTTATTAGAATCCTTACCAGCATTATGTTCCTCGACGCCTCGCTCGGTGGAGTCGCCTGTACACTCTGGCCCACAGCGTCCATCCTTTAAGATGCCGCGCATCGTTGTCAGTTTACTAATTACTTTTTCATTACTCTTACTATTATGTTCGTTCTTGTGCTTGTCTATGTTGCGCAGAAACTTTTTCATCTAAAAACAAATCAGTTTATAGTGATTTATCGGGTTTAGCGCGAAAACCACGATGACGATGAGATATTTTACTTGTAACAAAAATCCTTCCTATCATAAGACAGAAATGAGTTACAAATCGCTGTTAATTTAAATGATTAGGTACATTGATTGATAAATGATGAACATTTTTATGGTTCATATTAGCCAAACTCCGCTTGGGAAAACAGAGAATGATTCTTACCGTCTTTGAAATCTTTTTAGGTGGATCTGGATAGGACATTTTCGGCTCTCCCGGATTACTACCGACGACATAAAGTGTGTTTTTTGGAATGTCGAAGTCAGAATATACTGAAGCTTGCTGTCCGTCGATGGGCTCCTTTTGCCGTGGACCCGTTGTTGACTTACTATTAGTAGGCATATAAGACGATTTTTCTACGTTTTCCGATTGAGATTTCTGAACTGGTGTCTGATTCTTCTTGGCGTTTCTTTTTCGCTGAAGGGGTTGATCATCCTCATTTGATAAACTCTCTTCTGACGTCGAAGGAAAAACCTCGTTGAGACTCAGCACTTCCAAGTTGCACTCTTCGAGATTCAATGGGTTGTTAGCGTCGGCCACTTGACACAAGTGATCAGTCGAGTGTATACTTATAAACGACTTTTGTCCAGAACACAAAGCACCTTCTTCGCTTGATGCTGAAGCTTTCTTAGACACAGTCACTAGAAATAAAACGATTATGATGATATGCCGAAGTCACTACGATATACAATATAGTAAACATACGCACCAGCGTACGTGCAGCTCTCGGTGGCGTTACAACATATTACTTCTCCTACAAATAAACAGTTCATTCATTTGAAATATTTCGAAATTACGAACAAATAAAAATGGACGTGATTGAGGTTACCTTCAAACTCATTTCTGTCGGTTGCATGTTTGTCTGTTCTACTTTTATCAGATAATTTGTGTGCATTCTTCGAATGTGACATATTTAAACAACAAATTTCAGTTTGCGAACTTTGTCAAATGGCTTTCCATTTTTCTCTTCATTTACTCTTGACAGTTCCAATTTTAACATATTTTTTTAATCCGAGTTATGTATACATATACAACCTTACAATATAGTGATTAAACAACAGCAGTTTTCGCTTTCATAAGTTTGTTTTCCTTTCTCTATGCCAAGAAAGGTCAATTACCTTTTACCAAACCTTTAGATTATTCAACGTGCAGTGTACACTACAAGAGGATAAGTTGCCTTACCACTTCAACCACCGCTATCTGTAGGCGGCAGGCGTCAGTGTCGGTGTGAATTACCGCAGCAAAAGTTCTGCAAAAAATATCTGTAAAAGATTTACTTATACAAAAATAAATATTTTCGGACATCTAACACACAAAGCCATCTAGTCGCAAACTAAGCAGAACTTGTATTATGAATACTCGACAACTAATATAAATAAATATATACTTTCTTTGTAAATACATACATATTATACAAAGAAAACACCCAAACTCCGAAACGAATATTATGTGCAAATCATACAAACATTTGGTCCGACCTGGGAATCGAACCAATATAATATACCAATGTATCGAATCATCATCTTCCTAGCCTTTATTATTCACAAGATTATTTGAGGTCGGCTACTAGTTTAACCACTTTTACCTGAATATCAGTTTTTCGACGGAGCGAGTGCCATCGGATCTCCGCCACCCTGAGGGTGAACTGAATTCGAAGGTTGAACTAGTTGTCAGTATATTTGAGAGCACTGACTTCCCAATAACGATTGCCATAGATGTTCATGACAATCGGGACCGACGGCTTAACGGGCTCTCCCAGGCACGGGCGGGAAACACCGCTATCTTCCATACTCCGGGCTGCTATTAAGAATTTCTTGTAAGAAAAACCCAACAGCAGTCCGACCCGAAAATCAAATCCGAGGCCTCTTGATCTGCAGTCGCTTACGATAACCACTAGACCAACGAGGCAGTCCAATACCAATATGTACCTATATAATAATATGATACTAGCTGACCCACGCAATGTCGTTTACGTCTCCTATTGCCCGTAGCGTAAAAAAAATCCCCCGTTTTTGCAACATTCTTCATTGGTGTTCCGCTCCCATTGGTCTTAGCGTGATGATATATAGCCTACACAGCCAATCGTCTGCGCGAGCGAGATAGAGCACGCAATCGGCACCGGTCGGCTCCTCTAATTATTTCACACGAAGCGCGTTCAAGCATTCTTAATGGCAAAAGAAGTGAAATGTAATTTATACTCTCGATTGTCGGCACTTGATGGAACTTGTTATAATACATTTTTGAATTAAAATCACTTGTACTTATTCCACTATTTTATTTTTGTTTACACCTGACCGGTTTCGCCTTATGGCATCATCAAAGGTTACTGATTATACAAAATAAAATATTCACATCTAAAACCCACCAACTGGGGGTACATGTAAATATCAGTGTGTCCGTGTAAGGAATTTTCCCCGAAATCAGGGAAATTGTATTTGTCTCCACCTACGCTATTTGTTAAATTAGTAACTTACAGCTTCACAAAGTCCCAGTTATGATATGAAATACTAATTACAAATAATATATTAATTTTAATAATTAAAATTATTAAAATCGACATTAATGCTGAAAAATTTTGAAATAAAATGATTATGTCATGTCCTCTTTATATTTAATGTCCAAAATTGTGTCTTAATATATGTCTATTAAATTATATGTCAAAAATTCATAAAAGTCATTAAATGTGTTAACTATACCCGTCTAAATTATACAAACTCCCCTTACAAATATTGTAGATGACATTACTTGAAATATTTTAATAGTGGTGAATTGTTGATATCTAATTGTTGATTTAACACCTTGTCCCGATTCCCTAATAACAACCTATTGATTTCTAACGCCTCCAAAGCGGTTAATTTTCTGCCTTTGTCACATACATGTAGTGCTTTAAAGTCCAATTTAGGATTGAACGAATGTTTTTCTGACAGCAAATGTTCCGCAAAATTGGACTCCGTCTTTTTTAGCCTCCAACCCCTAGCATGTTCTGCTATTCTGGTCTGGAAAGCCCTGCCTGTTTGGCCGATGTATTTTTTGTTGCACACTGCACATGAGAGTTCGTACACCCCGCTTTTCTCTGCGATAGGAGTCTTATCTATATTGTTACCTATTATGTTTTTTAGGCTACGGGTCGTGTAAAAAGCTGGTTTTGTTATATCCAGGGATCTGGAACACCTATACGAAATTTGCCCTATGTAAGGTAAACGAGCCCACCGTTCTTTTTCTGTCACTAAAGTTGGTCTGTTAGCTTGGTATGCAACACTTACTTTTTACAGCTTTTTACACGACCCGTAGCCTAAAAAACATAATAGGTAACAATATAGATAAGACTCCTATCGCAGAGAAAAGCGGGGTGTACGAACTCTCATGTGCAGTGTGCAACAAAAAATACATCGGCCAAACAGGCAGGGCTTTCCAGACCAGAATAGCAGAACATGCTAGGGGTTGGAGGCTAAAAAAGACGGAGTCCAATTTTGCGGAACATTTGCTGTCAGAAAAACATTCGTTCAATCCTAAATTGGACTTTAAAGCACTACATGTATGTGACAAAGGCAGAAAATTAACCGCTTTGGAGGCGTTAGAAATCAATAGGTTGTTATTAGGGAATCGGGACAAGGTGTTAAATCAACAATTAGATATCAACAATTCACAACTATTAAAATATTTCAAGTAATGTCATCTACAATATTTGTAAGGGGAGTTTGTATAATTTAGACGGGTATAGTTAACACATTTAATGACTTTTATGAATTTTTGACATATAATTTAATAGACATATATTAAGACACAATTTTGGACATTAAATATAAAGAGGACATGACATAATCATTTTATTTCAAAATTTTTCAGCATTAATGTCGATTTTAATAATTTTAATTATTAAAATTAATATATTATTTGTAATTAGTATTTCATATCATAACTGGGACTTTGTGAAGCTGTAAGTTACTAATTTAACAAATAGCGTAGGTGGAGACAAATACAATTTCCCTGATTTCGGGGAAAATTCCTTACACGGACACACTGATATTTACATGTACCCCCAGTTGGTGGGTTTTAGATGTGAATATTTTATTTTGTATAATCAGTAACCTTTGATGATGCCATAAGGCGAAACCGGTCAGGTGTAAACAAAAATAAAATAGTGGAATAAGTACAAGTGATTTTAATTCAAAAATGTAAAAGAAGTGAACATGCAAAAATAAACTTTACTACAATTACTCAAACCTCTTCTTCCAATGTGATAAAAATCTGCTCTCCTCTTTGAGCCGGTCTGTGTGAACGGACCCTTACTCATAAAAATATATCATAGTATATTGTGGAGGGACTCATTAAAACAAATATTGAAAATATTGTTATATTTCATTTCATCATAAGTACAATTTACTGAACATATACTCAAAATGGAACAATATAAAAATAACTAACAAAATAGTGTCAATCAAATCAGCGCTGCAAAATGGAATTATGTTTATATCTATAACTACATTGTAAAAATATTGAGTGTTTAGTGTATAATTATCATAACTATAATAATAAGTGGAACCATCTTAGCTGTAGATAAACTGTTAGATAATAACTCCATATTGATTATTGCTTACACTTAAAAATAGTTGTGAACACTGACGATATTAGTCCTACTAGCCCCACGAACGAACCGTAAATTGAAATGAAGTAAGGCATAAATACACCCTGCAGTCTTTTGTAATTAATTCATTCCGAAACAAACATCACACACTATATTTTTAACTATATTGATTTGTTTAAAGATCATATAACCTATTTAAATAATTAATCTAGGTTTTCAATAGTTTGTTGTGATTTCTATGGGCTATATCAGTCATGTACATAAATTCTGTCCATTTGCTTATTTTTTTATTAGTATTTACTTGACAACATAACTTTGTTAAAATTCGTAAAAGTAAACTTTATATACGAGCAAGAAATCATAGTCTACTCTACAGTATACAGGATGTCCCGAAATTCAACGTCCAACGGCAAGTGGGGGGTAGGTGACTGTATGACACCTTTAAATAAAATATTTGTAAAAATCCATTTCATTTTTTTTTAGATACAAGTATTTTGCTTAAAATGGTGAAAAATGAACTTCACGACATTTTTATGCACCATAACGACAAATCTGCTAGTTTCAGCGACAGGTTTTTTTTATTCATAGCGTAGTGTATATGTGGTCAAAAAGTTTATTCTATTGCAAGACTTCATCTATTTAAATAAAAGCGAAATACCACTCACTTATTAATCACGAAATCTCAGAAACTATACCACCTACAAACTTGAAATTTGGTAGGTAGGTTCCTTATAGGGTGTAGACATCCGCTAAGAACCGATTTTACTAAACTCCACCCCTAAGGGGGTAAATCAGGGGATGAAAGTCTGCGTGAGCGAAGCTGCGTGCAAAAGCTAGTTTTAATATAAAGCTTTACTTATGCTGTCATATTATAGGTTCTTTTAAAATTTAAAATGCGGGTAAAATTAACAAATGACTTTTTTAATTAGTGTAAATAAAATTGATAATTTTTAAACCGAAGCACTAAAATCGAATCAAAATGAACGTTCAAAATGAAATTGAGCAAATAGACAGAATTGAACTAAGAGAATCTTACATTTATTGTTCTACATACAAGTGATTAGGACGTACGGTGGTGAAATAATGAAGTTCGTCACCCATAAAGTCTATTTTTGCTTGCATCGGTCAGAAGTAGCATTATGGACCTCAGCAACATTTTTGTTGCTTCTAATGTGGCGTAGTTTGAATGAGATTTTCTAGAACTGATAATCACGATAGCCGAAACTTTTCATGTCTCTTTTGTATATTACTATATTTTATTTGAATGAGAAAGGCACATTCCTTATTTAAAAGCTGTAAGTGCTCATATTTGCTGTATAATCGCCAACTCCAACCAATCACAATAAGTTCGTAACAGACGCAGGGGAAAAACATGAAATTATTTTTGGTTTAGTGTTAGATCTGACAAAAAATCTGATCTAAAGAAACTCGATTTCTTCGCACACAACATAATTGAATAAAAAAGATTTTAAAATAAATTACTTCAATGTTATATGAACTAAAATACTGTGGCAAGGTTCTCATAGCGTATTTCAGTCAAAGGAACCGTGGTTCCCACCCTACTATCTTCAGATAGGGTTTCGAGTGACATCACAAAAAGAATCGCAACCTTCAACAACGACAAAAAAAGCGCGGCGTTACCTACCGAGATCAAATAAAACGAGAGGAAACTTATCATACGACATAATTCAGTAACGTACCTATTGTAGTCCATCATATGGATACTCGTCGACTAAAAGTAAAACATCGCCCTCGATGAGCCGTAACTAAATTAAATTCACCTACACACAGACAAAATTAGACCTTAAAAACATTCTCGTTTGATATGGCGTTAACGTTAAAGATTATGCATAACAACACGCGTACGATCAATTAATTATTCTACAGATTCGCATCTACTAGAGCCAGCGAAGTGACGCGAGTCCCGAGCCTGGTCGTGGGCTATACGGAGCTCTTCCGGCTGCGGGAGCGAGAGCGCGATCGCTTCCGGCTGGCGAGCCTGTTGGCGTGCATGTTGGACGTTTTCCGACGAACGGAGGGCGAAGCCTCCACGCTGTTGAGCTTGGCGCTCGAGGGCTGCGGCTTCTGCTCGATGACGACGGGCTGCTGGTACTTGCCCACCGCGTTCCAGTGCTCGCGCTGGTCTCTCAGAGATTCTCGCATCTTTTCTTTGGCTTCGGCGTTGTCCGCCAGCATTTGGTTGAGCATTTGTACGGTCTGGTATAGCGCGATCGGGCTGAGCAGCCCGAAGTCGTGGAGCGAAGACATGTGCAGTACGAAGTTTCGGTATAGATTCTTCTCGAGGAGTTCTTTGCCTCGCATCTGGAGGAACATTTGGCAGGCGAGAGGAATCTGGCAGTCGCCGACGTAATTGTATTTCATGACGTGCAGATTCCACATCTTCATGAGTTCTTTTTCGCCCTCGTTGACGTCTGTGAACTCGTCGATCATCATCATAGTTTTCTGTTGCAGCCATAGAGGGTCGGTTTCGCTCTCGGAGTCTATGTCTAGCTCGTTGGGGTACACAGGCAGGCATGTGATGGTGTGATGATACAACCTAAAACAAGATGTAAAGGGATATGAACTGATATTTTACCTAAGAAATATTTTTTTCCAAATATTGTCTCCTATAACATTGTAAGTAGTCTAATCGTTTAAAACATACTCTCGGTATGGAAACAATATTTTTAGAGTAACTTTTACATTATTCAGTTTATGGAAACCTATTACGTGATAATAATCTGGATCTGGATTTTGATAAGTAATTTATTATTTATTTTTTTAAAAGTAAAAAATCAAAATATACCACTACATAATGTAACACTAACCTGTTGTGCCCTGTGAGGTAAGGCCTCTGTGCATCGATTAACTCAGCATCATCAAGCTCCAAGAACTCAGCAAGGCTGTGTCTGTGCGGGCGACGTCTGGGCCTCGCTCTCCAGACCAGTACATGCGTGAGTGAGGTCCGCCTCGTGGGGCCCGCGCGGGGCCCCGAGGAGCTGCTGGAGGGCCCCCCGGAGCCCCGGCCCTGGGCGGCGATGAGATCGTGCGGGGAGCCCGTGTACGAGCCGTCGTAAAGCTCGTTTATAGACACGTCGATACGAGCCCCGCCCGGTATAGGCTGTGAAAGAAGTAAAATCAAATAAATAAAAATATACGAAATTCACTATAATAGTAACACCTTTCTGTATAGTTAAATACGTACTATGGTTTATTTTTAAGATAGCTCCTGCAATAGGAATACTTCTGGGATGCAGGGACTTTACAAACATACACGAAATGGACACAAGGACACCCAGACTCAGAACAACAATTTGTAGATTGCACAATATGTTGTCCTATGTATGGTTTGAACCCACAACACCCGACGTGGTAAAAAGCGGCGAGGTCACCGCTTAAATGACTATACCATTCGAGCAGTCAAAAAGTTCAAATAAAAAGTAGGTGGTGTGGTGACAAAAAAACAAAGGAGAATGGCAGATCCTGTACCGCTAGCAATATGTTATGAATGGTTATGTTACGAAATTTCTACCGTTTATTGAGTGAATCATCCTAATTATTCTCATTTATATATTATATTTTTAGAACTGTGCTAAAATAACTATAATTATGCTCATAAAGTTGTTACAACTGCATTAACAAAACGCATTCCTACGTGTTCTATGGTTCTAAACACGCCATGATTAAAGTCTACTTAGTCTGAAAACTAGATGGCGTTGTGTATCAGATTGCCGAAAATATTTTACATTCTTTTAAAATATATATTACATAAAAAAACGATTATATATTTGAATCTATATTTATTGACGGACTATTCTCTCTGGAAAGCGATTAAAAAGTTGAAATAGCCAATTATCCACCAACCTCCTATAAAAAAAGAAGACGGCAGCTGGGCAAAGACTGATCATGATAAAAGGATTACTTTTGCGAGACATTTATCTGAAGTACTTACTGCACACGAGGACTCCAACTCAACAAAAGAAGACATAGTGTCAACAGTTTTAAGCATCCCACATCAACTGGATTTACCGATAAAGAAATTTACAAAAACAGAAATAGAGACAGCTATAAAGAGTCTAAAAATACATAAAGCTCCAGAGTACGATGTGATCTTATCACTGCTAAAGTTTTGAAAGAACTACCAACAAAAGGATTATGCTTCTTGATCCAGCTTTATAACAACATCCTGTGGAGAAACTTCGTGCCACCTCAATGAAAGGTTGCAGAGATCATTCTCGTCCCAAAGCCAGGAAGTACTCTACTGAAGTAAAATCGTATCGCCCTATCAGCCTTTTGCCTATTCTGTCTAAAGTTTTGGAAAAACTTTTCATAAGTAGGCTCATGGTGAAACTGGCTGAGGTCAATCTGATTCCTGAACACCAGTTTGGGTTTAGGCCGGGTCATGGGACTATAGAGCAAGTACATAGGTTGGTGGGGCAAATAAATAATGCTTTTGAACAGAAACGATACATCTCAGCTATATTTTTGGACATATCACAGGCGTTCGACAGGGTTTGGCATGACGGACTCCTCTATAAAGTACTTACAAACTTACCCATCAACTATTTCAAGTTCATAAAATCATACCTTGAAGAAAGACATTTTTACGTGAAATATGGAGACAGTACTACTAATCTTTTTAACCTCAAAGCAGGTGTCCCACAAGGTAGTATCATGGGCCCTATTATATCTGATTTATATTTATGATCTTCCAAACGCGGACTATGTCATTACCCGCACATATGCTGATGACACAGCTATACTAGCGGGGGATATAACGCCATCCGGAGCATCACTGCTCCTGCAGTGGAACTAAACCACGTAAAGATCCCACAGTCGGACAACGTTAGATATCTGGGCATTTATCTGGACAGACGACTAACTTGGACAAAACATATTTTCACGAAAAGAAAAGCCCTTGGTCAACAGTTGAGAAAGATGTACTGGCTTTTGAACCGAAGATCTCAACTTTCTTATGAAAACAAGCTCTTGCTCTACAAAGTGGTAATTAAACCAATTTGGTCATACGGAGTGCAACTCTGGGGAATAGCCTTAAACTTAAACCTAAAAATACTGCAACGGTTTCAGTCCAGAATTCTTCGCATGATTACCAACGCCCTATGGTACATTAGAAACGACAGATTACATCGTGAACTGAACATGAAAACGGTAAAAGAGGAAGTCACAGACTCATTACAAAGCTATCACAAGTGTATGCAAAACCATCCAAACCAACTTGCAAAGAACCTAATGGCGAATGAATCCGGCACTACTTTAGAGACGTGCGCCCCAAGATCTAATAAAAAAGTACATGAAACACTAAATTTGGCCAAAGACGAATGATTTTGATTTCAAAAATATAATATTACGCCATCTTGTTGACAATAATGACAACTCATTTGTGATCATGTATTTCGTTGTAAACTAAAAACTAAAAGAACTTGTTAACGCTATGTTGTAAAAATCTATGAATTTAAAATTTTATTGTCGGTGATATTAGCAGCTAAATAAATACAAAAACAATCCCTACCATGACATACGCCAAGCGGTACAAAAGTCCCATACAAACCTGCCATTCAGGGGTCAGTCTACATTTTATCACACACCAATTCCAAATTATTCATACTTTAATTATGGCATACGTAAAGCAATGTGACCCGTTAATTAAAAAACATGAATATCTAGTCTACTAGTTCCCCATTTTGTACAATTTATTAACGCAAGTTCTAATTCGGAGGGGAAAACCTCACCATCGCGATAGATGATACTTATCTACATATTTTAATTTAGTTACTAGCCAACCTAAAAGGATAAAAACTTGCCCAGTTTATTACACAGTCATTGTGCTCGTTTCCTGTTGGTTATAGCGTGATGTTATAATAGCTGCCTTCCCTGATGAATGGACTAACCAACACTTAAATAATTTTTCAATTCGAATCAGTGGCGTCAAAAGTGTGTTGCCGGCCTTTGGGGGATGGGGAGGGGGATGGGGAGGGTGATGGGGATGAGGAGGGGAATGAGGAGGGGAATGGGGAGTGGTTGGGGTGTAGGCCTGCGGTATCTTCACTCACTCGGTGAAACACAGGCACACAGCGCAAGCGCTATTTAACACCGGTTTTCTGTGAGGCCGTGGTATCACTTGCGTCGAGCCGGCCCATTACTGCCAAAGCGTGGCTTTCAGCATCAACTTTATAATATTAGTATAGACAAAGTTCTACTTACAAAATATGTGAAATTGAATCTGGAGTGACAAAGCTTGAGGTGTTTGAGCAGAGAGTATAATGTACCACAGTCGAGAGAGCACCACGGACAGTGTAAGTCATCGCACGCCTCTGTCTGTTGCCGCGAGTTGTTGTTGTACAGAAACTGATAGATAATTTGCTGACGTTTAGCCTCACCGTCTGTTTGTTCTGATTTCTGTTTTTCACCTAAAATATTGAACAGATTCTTAAGTAATATACTTATAATAATTTAACATTATTTTTTGTTTGCTTTTCTTCGGTTTGCTTCTCTTCAGTTTGCTTCGCTTCTCATTATTTTGAGCCAAGTTATTTGAGCAACGGAGCTTTATACAATCAACATTAGAAATTAGCTTTACTGAACCTGACAATAAGTTTTTTAAGTGACAGTTGACAAGAATGATTTTTTAGAATAGGTAAGCAATATTAATCGTAAACTACTATGACTTCTGTTAAAGCGTATTTTGCTTCTGTATCCTAGCATTTCTTCTCTATGCTAGAGGAAGAGAAATTTAGAGGTAAATAAATGAAGGTAAAAGTGATGACGACATCAGATGGCTATTAAAGTAATGGCAATTGATACTGTACCATTTTTGGGATCACTATTAGTACTACATTTGGAAGTAGATTGTCTGTCTTTGCTTGATTCTTTTTTGTGTCCATTTTCACTAGTCTGTTGGTAAAGTTTGGGTCTGTTTACAAGGCCATTGGTGGGTTCCTGACTCCAGCTTAACTTCAGTTTGAGAAGGGGTCGCACTTTGAATATATCAAAAGGATTGGCCTCTCCTGGGATGTCGTGTTCCTGTAATATAATCAAACTAGTTAATTTGCATAAAACATGTTAATAACCGGAACTGTATAATGCTATGTACATCAGTTTTGTTAATGTATTTTATGTAAATATTTTTAGGGTAAACGGTGTAGCCTTCAACACATCTGTGATTGTACAAGATTGTACATATTTTTTATTGACTGAGAATGTCGGGACAACGCATACTAAGTATTAATACTTAGTATGCGTTGTCCGCTATCTGTGCAGAAAGTATTAATACTTTCTGCACAGATGGCGGAGTGTTTTTAATTTTGTATGTTATTTTTTTATGGTCTTTCGGCTGATTTGATAATAATGATAAAGGGCAGACGAGACACTGAATGCTAAGTTAAGTGTCCCATGACACAGGAGACCTATGTTCCTGGTGCGATAGTCGTTAAGATAAAAAAAAAAAAAAACTACAAGAACTGGACCAAATTGAAATCTAACCGCACCAGCTTTCAAATACAAAAAAAAATCATCAAAATCGGTTAACCCAATCGAAAGTTCTGAGGTAACAAACATTTAAAAAAATACAGTCGAATTGAGAACATCCTCCTTTTTGAAGTCGGTTAAAAAGAAGAATACTTACGCTGGGTATAGTTTCCCATTGAGCCATTAAAGCTTTATGAGGCGACTTGGCTATAGTAGCGCTCCTTCCGCCCGGAGTCGCGTCGTGAAGTACCAGGTCGTACTCTCCGTTGGTTAATAAACAACGATTATGTTTGTCGTACACTATTAGTTCACTCCCGTACAATTTAGTCCACTTGTTACTGTCATTTGAGTTCATGTCTGATGATGATTTGAGACGTTTTGGTACCGGCTCTGAAATAAATCATTCAATCATTCGCTAGGAAGCAACTCTATCTATACTAATATTATAAAGCTGCAGAGTTTGTTTGTTTGAACGCGCTAATCTCAGGAACTGCTGGTCCAATTTGAAAAATTCTTTCAGTGTTGGATAGTACATTTATCGAGGAAGGCTATAGGCTATATATCATCAAGCTAAGACCAATAGGAGCCGAGCAACAATGAAGAATGTTACAAAAACGGGATATTTTTTTTACGCTACGGGCAATAGGAGACGTAAACGACGTTGCGTGGATCAGCTAGTTTAGAATTATAATGGCACTAGCTTTGCGTATATGTCAGTTATCGCACTAAATAGTAGGCTATGTCCTTCCACAAGAATCAAAGAATCTCCATTGCTAATTTCATCCAAACCGGTTTAGCCATGAAAGTGTAACATACAGACAGAATTATTTTCGAATTTATAATATTATGTATACAAATAAATAAAATTGGAGTGTCTGTTTGTAATATTAAAATAACCGCTTTTTACTAAAGTCTAAATGCATATGCATGTGTACACGGTACATATACCAAAATATACAAATAAATAAAATTGGAGTGTCTGTTTGTAATATTAAAATACTAGCGACCCGCCCCGGATTCGCACGGGTGGACTTCAGATGCCCCCGCCGACGACACGATTCGTGCATTTTAAATCTGTAATATCTTCGAATATATTCCTTTAAATTAGATACTGTAATGGGCCATTTTGATCTATATTAAATGCACAATGTATTTAATTTACTTAATTGTATAAAGATTCATTCTGTATTAATTAAAATCACTTCGTAAATAAGCCATTATTTCTCGTAAAAAGAAAGGAATAAAAAATGGTTTATGTGGGTTATCCCTAAGAGATAGACATTATACCGTCGTGGACTTTTTTGTAGTACTTTTTAAGGTGTACAATACTGTAGTACATTATTTTGATCTATCTCGTAGGGTGCAACCAGCGTTTGCAATGTAAGCGCAAAAAAATGTGTTTATTTGCTACATCACATTAGAAACCTCGAAAATTAACAGTGTCTCCATACTATATTATGCATTTATTATACCTAAAAACCTTCCTCTTGAATCACTCTATCTATTAAAGAAACCCGCATCAAAATCGGTTGCGTAGTTTTAAAGATTTAAGCATCCATAGGGATATAGGGACAGAAAAAGCGACTTTGTTTCATACTATGTAGTGAAGCGCTTTTTACTAAATGCATATGTATGTATACACGGTACATATACCAATTTATTTTTTTCCGTCTGTCTATTTGTTCCGGCTAATCTCATGAACGGCAGGACCGATTTTGACGGGACTTTTACTGATAGGTAGCTGATGATATAAGGAGTAAATTAGGCTACTTTTTTTAGACTAGCTTCACCCCGCGGCGTTACCCGCGGTACGACAATAACCGCGGGGTTCAGCTAGTATTAAGTATGGGAAGTATGGATCGTGGAACACGATAAGTACACAGCTTAAAGATTGAATAAATTTCAGATGTTCATTGTCTAAAGTTCTATCAGAACCGCAGTTATAACAGAATGTTTTTTAAACATTATTTTTTGCACATGAATTAACTAAATCGCCTGTCTACACTGTAATGCTGAGAGAATGAAAGAATGAAATCAGTGCAGTAGTCGATTGCAGCTGTACTGACATGGGTAAATAGTTAGAAATATATAATATACTAGTGGTTATCGCGGCAAATAGTAGCCTATGTGTTATTCTGATCTATAAGCTATATTACTATTTCATCCAAATCCGTTCAGTAGTTTTTGCGTGAAAGAGTAACAAGCATGCATCCATCCATACTTACAAACTTTCGCGTTTATAATATTAGAAGGATGTGATCGAAGGTTAAAAAAGTTAAATTCTCTTCGCATTGAGCCGAATCGGACGAGGTCTCGCGAAACACTGAATATTCGAAAACTTTAACATTCATATGTTAAAGAATTTCGCTTCTAATCATGTATAGTGTTTCGATCGATAATTTTAAAAATGTGGTTGGTGACTTAGCCATAATAGTTAGGCTTAGGTATACAGGCAGAGCTATGTTGACTTTTTTATGGGGAATATATAAATGAGTAATACAAACAACAAACATTGAGTTCATTGTAAATAGTTTTCGCAGCGCATATTTCGCCAATGGCAAATGGTGATATTTAAAACATTCGCGCCGAAAGACGTGCGACATAAAATGACGACGAGTGAAGTCAACGACAGTTGTTTTTATTTCGTTGCATCAAATACAGTTGTATTGGAAAGAACTTTAGGTTGAGTTTAAATTGTCACTGAATTAGTCTCTTCACCGTCACTCTGTCCGTCGCCGCGTCGGTGCGAACCCTTAAACTTTCTAATGCAAGGCTAACATTTTATACAATACTAGCTTTTGCACGCGGCTTCGCTCACGCAGGCTTTCATCCACTGATTTACCCTCTTAGGGATGGAATTTCCAAAATTCCTTTCTTAGTGCTCACTTGCGTTATATAAAGAACCTACATGCAAAGTTTCAGGATTCTAGCTTCAGCGGTTTGGGCTGTGCGTTGATCTCTGGGTATGTTAGTCAGTCAGTCAGTCGCCTTCCTCTTTTATGTATATAGACTAGCTAATGATCGTGGTTTCGTTCGCGTGGTTACTTTGCTCCGTGTTTCTAACTTTGAACATGACAAACTTTTACGCAAACAGTCATATTTTACTCTCTTTTGTGGTTTCTCTGTAGGATGCATCAATATGCATCCATCAGTTTGTCAGGTCAAGTCCATTAGACATGTTATTTTTTTTATGTATGAGCCTGCCAAAGTAACTCAACTCTGCCTGATGAAAAGCATAAGCAGAATCCAAAAGTGGTCGTCACCATACTCATTGAGAATATATTCACGCTGGCCGAATGCGGGCTAGGGACTTACATCACAACTATGTATGAGTGATATGATTGAAGTCATTATTACTAGTTCAATTTAAAAATAACATTTAAACTTAAAACCTTAGCCTATATTTACATTTAAAAGTATACCATGATAGTTCATACTCAAAGGAATTTAAAAAATGATAAAACTTATAGTAAAGTAAATAAGCTTCATAGCTTAAGCATATCTGTCTCAGCTGTGTACAGTTGCGGACGAAAAAAATATTTTTCCTGATATCTTTTAATTTTTCTTGTGCACTAACCCTGTCCTAACAATAACGAACACATAAAAAAAAATTGGTGCAGCCCATCGGAAGTTATGTGCGTACATTCATTTCAGAGATTTATTTATCTTAATATATATAAATCTCGTGTCACAATGTTTGTCCTCAATGGACTCCTAAACCACTTAACCGATTATAATAAAATTTGCACACCAAGTGCAGTTCGATCCAAATTGAGAGATAGGATAGTTTAAATCTCAAATTATAGTCGCAATTTTAATTTATTGCTAATTATTGTATATAAATATGGAGGTACGAAGTTCGCCGGGTCAGCTAGTATATATATATATATAGAAGTATGACTCGTATGGTTAAAAAGATAAACATACCATCACTATCTCCATTGGTTATTTCACTCGTGCTTGCACCATTTGTCCCCGTACCTGGTACTCTTGTGACTGTAACCCTCAACATGAGCATATAAGACTTCACATTTGGCCCCTGTGAGGGACTGAATGTGTCGCTGGAGATGCTCACTGCTGATGCCATGGCTGGAGGCTCAGATGTTGAAGGATTCAGGGGTACTGAGCAACTGCCAACCTGGTTGAGCAATAATTAGGTTTAAGACTCTTCATAATTGAGTAAATCAATGTCTTGCATTATACTCAAGACATGTAAGTGTTTGAAATTGAAAAAAAAAAAAAAACTTTTAGTTCAATTAAATTTTAAGGCATTTAATAAATGTAACATGAGCTAGTTTTGTGAGTATGGTATGTGTATGTGGTAAGATAAATTTAATTTTATTTTCTCTTTTAAAACCAACTAGGTGCAATAAAAACTGCCAGTTATAAAATTTCATATTTAAAAAAATGTAACAGTAATAACACTGTATGCTGTTGAAAAAAACTGCATATTCAGTGTTTTTATTACATATATCTTAGAAAGCCATGTGTGTAATAAGCAAAATGAATTAATAAATCAGTGTGCTATACTTACAGAAACTTCAACTATAGCTGAAGAGCTTTCTTTTCTTTTTTTATGACAAATTTTTAGTAGCAGTGTCTCCACTTTTACTTGGTAGTCTCTTGAGTCGTCAAGGCTTTTGTCATAGAACCCTAGGAATGTCAGAGTCATGTAACCTCCTAAGCTGTTGGGCTGAAGCTCTGTACTCTTCTTTAGAGTAACCTTTTCTAACAATGTGTCCACTTTGAAGCCTATACGGCTCTTATTACTTCTAGACATCCTCCTTTTCATGTATGACAGGGTTCTATTCAAGAAAATTGGCTAAAATAAAAGTAGTTTCTGTAATATTTGTTTACGTAAAATTATACCATTATTCTGATAGAACATAACATACCGAAAGCATATTGCGGGTCCGTAGAAATCTGTATATTTGTGTAGGTTCTGAAAATTAGTTTAGTATCAAAATTAAACCACATTCATATGAAACTCTTTACTTACACGGCTTCAACATGATAGCTTACTTTCAAATGCTTGTAAAAACAATTCATGGTCAGCTTGCAAGTGGTCAATTTTGGAGGTTTTGGTAGTTTCACTGTCTTTATCTCGCTTCTTGGGAGGCATTTCTAAGGTTTTTATCTAAACTATTAGCGAAACCGCCAAGTTCATCGGTTCGTTGACTTGACAGCGTCAGGTTATTAGGGTTACCAATGTCAAGAATTTCCTATAAAATAATGAACTAATTTCACCACACGGTGAAACCATTCACCACCACCAATATGAAAATGTAGGTTTTTTTTCATTTTTGTTGTATAGAATAATAATAAATAAATAAATATATTTGGATATCTAACACACAACGCCATCTAGTACCAAGCTAAGCAGAGCTTGTGTCATGGGTATTAGACAACTGATAAAAATACATAAATACTTTTTTTTTGTAAATACACACATATTATACATAGAAATCCCAAGCTAAGCAGAGCTTGTGTTATGGGTATTAGACAACTGATAAAAATACATAAATACTTTTTTTTTGTAAATACATACATATTATACATAGAAAACACCCAAACTCCGAAACAAATATTTGTAGATCATACAAACATTTTGGTCCGACCCGGGGATCAAACCCGAGACCTCAAGCACGGCAGTCGCATTCACTACCACTGCGCCACCGAGGCATAATAACGATAGGTTTATTAATTTCAGAAAGGATATGGCACTAAAAATCCTAAGAAGTTTTTGGAACGAAGGTCCTTATGGGGCGTTGCGGAGGGGTACCTACCCTAGCCGGCAAAAATTTTTTTTTGATCTGCAAATATTTGTTTTTTGGGAGTTTTGATGTTTTCTATGGATAATATGTATGTTTTTACAAAAAAAAATATCCGAAATATTTATTTATTTATTTCGTGAACGAAGAAATTATAGAGCCTGAACGAAAAATTTAGTATAGCACCATCTGTAAGTTGCATGTATTATTATATTTTATCTATAATTCTATTTGTTAATATACTCTTATGTTAAAACAATTATTAAACGGCTTTATTATTACAGTGTATGTTTATTTAAATAGTAGAAACATTACAAAATATTGTATAAATTTAGTCATTGACATAAAGTATTTATATTTACGTAAATTTTTTATATAGCTGAAGGAAGATTTTAGTAACCCGCAACTAAGACCACTATCTTTACATTAAACAGTTTATGATAATGATGACGGTCTCACCTATGGTAAAATTTATATTATTTTTTCTGAAATATCAGTGAAACGATTCAAAATTACAAAGCAAAAAATGTGCATCCAAATAATTATTTTCTTTATACCTTGAATAGAACTTGAAATAAATATTTTAATGTTAAGGAACTTCGTTCCTATCTGGTGTCCCACGACACCACACGACTTTTTTATTTTATTTAATGTTCTACAAAACTTGATTGCTAAAATGATTCTCTATTTTCGATCTAAAGTAAATACACATTATAACCTATCCCCATTTTATACGCCAAAATTAAAATAAATACTTTAGTAACGTCCAAGACAAATATTTATTATCTGACTTCCTTGCATTCATAAATCAGAATATTTTAGAAGTGCATTTACCAAAACCTAATAATGGAATAATTTATTTAGTTTCGTGTTATTCTCATAACTAGCTGACCCGGCGAACTTCGTACCGCCATATTTACATATCTGTCTCAGCTTCCCACAGGCAGGCAGGCAGGCAGGCTTTTTTTTGTCCGCGACTGTACACGTCGCGGACAAAAAAAAAAACTTTTCCCGTTATCTTTTATTTTTTTCTTTCTAGCAAGAAGAGAATGAATGAAATCGGACTATGTGTTATTGAATTACAACTAAGTACATATATTGACTTTCATCCCCTTTCTCCAGGTAACCGTGCTGAATTTCGGGATAAAAAGTATCCTATGTCCTACCTCGTAGTATGAACCCAAATCATGTCAAGTTTCATTTGAATCTATTCAGTAGTTTCGGCGTGATGCGCGGCCAAGATACAGACAGACAGACGGACAGACAGACAGACAGACAAAAATGAAAAAAAGAAATACAGTTTTGGCTTCAGTATCGATGATGGAGAGCCCTCCAAAAAAAATTTTCAAAATATCTTCAATGTACAGAATTGGACCTGTTACATTTTTATTAAAAGTATAGATGTTACTTTGTTTTTTTTTTAAGAAAATAACTTAAATTTTTTTATTGGATTTAAGATTTATAGGGACAAAGAAAGTTAGCAAGCTACAACACGAGATCATAGACAATATCTAAAAGGTTAATGTAATTTAGAATTTCAGGTCAATCTATGGGTCAATCACTTGTAAAACTGAAACACGACTATTATCTGTGATCTGCATTTCTAAACTATTGCCATTAATGTCATGCCAATTATTATTTATTTACTAGTACAAACATATAGATGAAGTTAAATTATGTTTTATTATTTTAATGATCTACAATGCGAAAATGCAATGAAAATAAGGTTCTTAGGAAACGTTTAAAAGCCATTCAAAGGAAAGCAATTGAAAAAGGCCTAAAAGAAGCACAATTGGAGCAGTATGATTACATTTGCGATTCTAATAATGATGTTGAAACTAAAAGGCAAAACCGGAAACTATTTGCATTGATTTTGTTTTCTTTTTTATTATTAGTTATAAGCGTAAATTTTGTGAACAATATTCTAATTGCTAGATGTCTATTACCTAGTAATTACTTCGTGTGGGAGGCAACCCGGCCTCTTGCTGATTGCAGCTACTGTGAGAATGTTACGAAACCAATTGTACTAAGTAACATCACAAAACAAGAATTCACTGTAAGGCTTATTATAAATACACACTTTATTTTTTGGAATTTATTTGAATAATTAATACTTTTGGTTTTAGAAATATACTTACACATCAAGGCCTGTTATTGTCAAGAATGCTGTGGGACACTGGAGAGCGACCAAAGAGTTTAGTTTTAATATGTTTAAAAAGCTGTATGAAGAAACAGCTGGTAGTTACGAAAGTCTTGAAGAGGGTTGTCAATTTCTTAATTTTAAGACTGATATGTTCAGTTTGAAGGAAGTGTTTGAAATGCCTGAGACTAGGGCAAAGAATGAGCAGGGACAAAGCCCTTGGTATGTTGGATGGTAAGTTTTGTAATTAATTATAGAGATACATAAATAAATGCTAGGTGGTCTGAAAAGTTTTCTATCTCAACACAAAGATAACAGCACTTGTTAATATAAACTAGTGAATGTAACTGTGCATCTTTTGGGAGAACTGTGTAGAGTTCAAAGAGACTATGTCGAAAAATAAAATAGAAAATGTATTGTCTTGTATCATAGTAAGGTCGGAAACTTTTTAGACCGCTCATGTAAATTTACAAGGTGGTGGTAGTTTCAATGTTGTACTTTTTGCAGGGGTAATTGCCATCCCGATATTCTGGCAAAAGTAAGACAATATTACCAAGTGCCACATTTTTTACCCGAAGATGCAGAATATCCTGCAACTGAAAATATGTTTTTTGGGTATGAGATTGGAGCTGTAATGCATGTAGGTATTTTGTATACTAGATATGTAAGTTACACTTATATAAAGTTGGGGATATGATGCAACAAAAGTACTCAAAATCCCTACTATTATGCATGTGATAGTAAGTGTCCATCTGTTGCTTTGACAGCTAAACTGCTCAACTGTTTTTTAAGAAGTTCTGGCATGGATACTATTTGATTCTTGAAAAAATACATAGGATTCTTTTTGCCACTAATAAACCAACATACACACGAAAAGTTAGTGAACCAATATTTTAGAAGTTGATGTAAATATGCGTAGGCGTCACTCTTTCTATGGACAAACCTGTAGTGAAACTAAAACCTTACTTGCGTCTTACAATGCATTAGGGTTAACAATGGAAACTAAAGGTGGAGACTGAGCTAAAATATTGCGGCGTATTACGCCGAAATGTTAAAGGTCAGTACAGCGAGCCGAACCGCTCACTGCGAGTGGCGCTTGCTCCACCCGCGTTCATTAAATCGTGCTCGCGACGGGCGCTTGGGGTTGTACTGACCTAAATTTAAGGCGTAACGTAACACGCTCGCCACGAATGTTACGACGCTCGCCACGAATGTTACGTTACGTCGAAATGTTTTATGTCAGCCTCCACCTTAATAGTTTAACTTTTTTTAGTTTTATTAGTTTTTTCCGACTTAAATATGATGAGGTTTGTTTTTATTCACAGTTGGATTATATATCAAGACTGATGTGGCAGGGGCAAGTCCAAGGTAGCAAGACTTGGTCGGTAGCTCCGGTGCCAGAGTGTGACCATGTGTGTTCCAAGTTTGAGTATCATGTTGAGGCTGGAGACGTTGGTTGGTACATTGTATAATGAATAGTTATGTTCATCTGCTAATGATAGATAACAGGATTTTTATGAGGACCTGTCTTACAGCACTGATATGCAATTTAAGCACTATTTTTAATACCCTTTTATTGGCTTTTTTCACCTGTATGTACAGAGGTTTAGTTCTTAAAACTCTTATTGACTGCACGGTTGGCCTAGTGGTTTAGGCGGTCGCCATGCAGTTTGCCAATTCGCCAAGTGTTGTGGGTTCAAATCCTACGAATTGCTGTTCTGAGTCTGGGTGTTCATTGTGTCCGTAAAGTCCCCGCGACACAGGATGTATATTCCTAATGCGGGAGTAGTCTTTAAAAAAAAGTTTTGATATATAGACAAACAAGATGAAAAGTGATGACTACCCACCCATGTACACTTCAAATTTTACAGGTGCTTCATTACCCGTTGAATCCCCTTATTTACTCATTGAAAAGTAAAGGTTACCTGTAAAGTACAACTGTATAGGGCCAGGCAAAAAGTATCCTGCACACCTACCTTACATAGTTACCTTTTAGGAGAGAATTAGTGATAACTGGTTTTTTTTGTGAGACTATAGTGAAATCTTATTTTTAACCGACTTCAAAAAAAGGAGGAGGTTCTCAATTCGACTGTATTTTTTGACGTGACAACGTCTTATAATTCGACTGGGTTTACCGATTTTAATAATTCTTTTTTATTTGAAAGCTGGTGCTTTCCGTGTTGTACCATTTTAAATTGTTCCAGATTGAAGTCGGTGTATTTTTTGTTAAAATTTGTGATTATTTTATCCATTATTGTTTTTTCAGTATTGTTGGACACTCGTATTTGGTATCATGCAACTAAGATACCTAAAGGTCAGTTCTCACTCACCGTGCAGTCTGAATATGGATGAAATAAAGCAGCTATGCAAAGACTAGTACAAAAGATGTGTTCTTTTTAACATATCGCGATGCCAAATTATACATTATTTATACAACTATTTATACTTTTTTTATATAATGCATGTATGTGCCATTTTGTAATTTGCAATATGTAGATGAACTATATATTTAGATTTAACTTGTTTGCAATATTTTGACTATTATTAGTCTTATATACCAAATATTTTCTATTTGACAATATTTTAATAAACATTTAAAAACTTCAGTTGTTTTGTTATTTAATGAAAAATAAACAGTCTATATTCAAAACTTTTTATTTGTCTAAGTCTATCATCAAATTTTTTGAATAAAAGATTGTACTGAATGTCAACTACTTATAAAAAAAAATACATATTATGATTAACCACCAGTGGCAAAGACTTCATAAAACTCTATTCCTACCAAATAATAATGTCACAAGAAATTCACGGCATGTATTTGATACACAATAATTTAACTAAATTCCTTACGAGCCACTATAGTTTTGAGTTTAGTAAAATTGCTCTAAAAATTCACAGATAATTTTCAGAATTAAATACTTTTTTTTTTTCGGATACAAATTAGATATCAGAATGGGGTACTAGGTACCTCCACTGCTGCTTACAACGAGTATGAGAGGATATGTTGGGTTATGAAAAAGAGAGAGAGAAACAGAAATATATAAATCTATATAGTTAAATAGAAATAGAATAACGCGTAGGCGAGACAGAAATGGAAGTTAGTTTAGTCATGTTACCATGAGCGTCTGCGTGATTCGGAGGTCACGTTAAGCAGTCGGTCCCGGTTGTTATCATATGATAACAGTCGTCAAGTTTAGTTGAGAGGCCTTTAGGCGGCTTAAAAACATCTAACGGCAAGATTACGTAGCCACAACGTTGTGTTGCCAGTCCCCAACCCGCACTTGGCCAGCATGGGGACGTATGGCCTTATCCCTCTCCTGCGAGGAGACCGTTCCGAGCCCAGCAGTGGGACGTTATGGGTTGTTGATATTAGTTTTGGTATTCTTTTCTGATAAAATTATAGTGCAACATCAGAAAGTCCCCAAACCTTTTCACATTTAAAAAGCATATTAAGGTTTTTTCTACAAGGCTTACCTTTAGAAAATGTCACCCTTCGCCACTGTTAATCACACTAATTACTACACTAAAAGTGATAGGCATATTTAAGAGCCAGTCATAAGAGATTCAGTGCAAGCTTTTACTCAAGTTACATTGTAAAAGTTCACATACAGAGATCAGGTTTGAAACTCGGGGACAATAAGCTCACGAGCAAGCAGTTACATCCTTGTAATTCCTACAGCAGTATTGTATTTACAGCTCACTGAACCCAAATGCACAAAATGCAAACTTACAATAACAATAAATAATTTCACATGTTTTGACCAGATAGATGCCAGTATGAATGGACAATTTTAATTGACATGGCATATTGATTTTATCACAAAAATATGGTACCATTACATTGTACCGATCGAAATGGACACATTTACATAATTTTATATTGCAACTACCCATTCGTCTGATAAGAAGGTAGACACAGCAATGGACAGAGAACATTGAGGATTATTATACATTAAAATAGTTGCCAAACGCCGAGTACTGCGTCCTTGATAGCTTCGATGTACTGCGCTGGTACCCAATACACCCAATACCTGGATGCTTCTGTTGGACCGAGCTGGAGTCCCTGTTATACAAAACTTCATAAGTCATTTCTTATTTTATTTGTACAAAAATAGTTTGTATCTTATTCAGTTCAAAAATTATGTAATAATTTTTATACATACCATGATATGATATTCTTCATGCTCTTTGATTGGTTCTGATGTGATGCCTGGAAAAGATTTAAATACATATGGTCAGGTTATTGTAGTCTAATACCTAGGTTACCTAGGTAGATATTTATAAAACTTCAATGATACTCTTAGACCTTTCAAACACTGCCCCAAAATCACCTCGCAATGAGTGGTGACGGAGTTACGCGCGTGATTGCATACTTGTATTATCATGGAGATTTTTACCTATGTAATCTACCACTAATTTTACTACGTTTTCTCTGTAGGTAGGTAGGCGCGTGACTTCCAAAACTGCGATTCAGTCGCGTTTTCTGTGTGTTGCACTATGCGTGTTTTCAATACCAAGAGAGGTAGTTTAAGCAACGTAATAAAATGCGCTACGCTACGTGATACAGGGCCGTGTGCGAATCGCCATAAGGTGATTAATAAATTAACGTCTATCTGAATATCTTACAGTAAAATAACTTTTAATTAAATAAGTTAACTTCCTAGAAATAAATGCTAAAGGCTTTCTGTGAGCTTCTTGATCATGAGAATAAAACTGCTAGAAGCTATAGACAAAAAATATACTAAATGCACTGTAAATAAAATCTTTTGGGAATCAAGCCAAGCTTGGCTGCCTGTATTGTGCTTTGCTGAACAACAAATAAAATAATGGCAATCTGCCAAAACACTCGATTTGAAAAGCATTTTTTGATAGATCTGAGAAAGAAATAAGTGGCAATCTCAGATATTGCGCCATTGACATTCATGTGAATTTTATCGAATTTATTGCCTTTGCAGGCTGCAGTAACTTAATTTCATCATATTCCTAACGAAACCTTAACTCTTAAACAAGTCTTTGCATCACACATTTATAATAACATGTTAAATACATATGATAAATAATAATTAATAAATATTTTCGGACATCTAACACATAACGCCATCTAGTCCCAAGCTAAGCAGAGCTTGTGTTAAGGGTACTAGATAACTGATATAAATACATATATATGTATTTATATCAGTTACAAAGTGTTATAATGTGGTAAAATATGTGCTAGCTAACTTTTTTAAAGAAAAAACGAACTAATAAAATTCATCTATTCCTGTATGATGAGAAAAGTTTATTTATTAGGACGTGTTGACATGACTAGTTTACGTAATTTAGGTAACTGTACTTACTTTTGATGGAAGCCATAGCAAGCTTCTCAGTGCGCTCCTTGGTACCAATCCAAAGTTGATCTTGCTCATGTTTGAATGTGAGGCGCACTTTGCCACCATGTTTGTTTAACATCCCGCTGAGAGGTACTGGTGGTAATGGCTCCTACAAAAGTTTAAGCAAACTTTTAGTTATTTATGACTAGCTTTCGCCCGCGGCTCCACCCGCTTGTTTGTCGGTTATCGCTGTAAAACTTAGCTTTTGTAATTCCTCAAGAATCAAAGTATTTCCATGTAAAATTTTATTGAAATCGGTACAGCGGTTTGGTTTGAAATCGATAATAAATATTTCGGATAAATAAATCAATAAATATTTCGGACATCTAACATACAAGGCCATCCAGTCCCAAGCTAAGCAGAGCTTGTGATAAGGGTACTAGACAACTCGTCTTCTCGCATTAAAACTGTATAATCTCAAAACTTACACATTTTACAGGAGAGCGTTTTAAAGGTTTAACGTGTAACATTTTTAATAATTATGATCTTTTCAATATTTATTTCTTATTTCTTGCTAGTTAGATGATCTGTCTTTCAAAGTAAGATAAAATTATCTATCAATTTTGTTATATAGTAACCGAAATATTGATCAGAAAAATTATCGTTTTGAGTTTTAATACTTTTCTAGATAAAATGTTGCTTAATTTTTACAATTTAATTTAAACATGAATATTTAATTAATGAAATGAGATTAAATTTAAGGAAAAACATCTATTTTTCGTAAAAAAAAAACAATATCAGTGTATTAAATATTAATTTCTTACAGTACAATAATGAAATAATTTTACTAAATATGGATTAGAACTTATACAATTAAAACAAAATGGCTCAGAAAGAAAAATAATTTTAAAATAAAATTAAGTGGTTGATTAGATACAAGAAAATTACTAGTGTCCGACCGAAACTGGTTTTTCAGCCGTAACCGAAACCGAAACTTCGGCCTGGCTCTCAGTTTCGAACCTTCGGTCGGTCACTAAAAATTACTGAATAACATGACACTAAGTTAGGAACTTGTTTACCGAGGTATTTCAGTGTCACTGATTATTTAATTTAACTGATTATATAATCTTTAACTTAAATTAAAATTTAAGTTTAAGATTTATTAGATAGACTAGCGACCCGCCCCGGCTTCGCACGGGTGGATTTCAGATGCCCCTGCCGACGACACGATTCGTGCATTTTAAATCTCTAATATCTTCGAATACATTCATTTAAATTAGATGCTGTAAAGGGCCATTTTGATCTATATTAAATGCACAATGTATTAAATTTACTTAATTGTATAAGGATTCATTCTCTATTGCTTAAAATCACTTCGTAAATAAGCCATTATTTCTCGAAAAAAAAAAGGAATAAAAAATGGTTGTTGTGGGTCATCCCTAAGAGATAGACATACACCGTCGCGGACTTTTTTGTAGTACTTTTTAAGGTGTACAATACTGTAGTACATTATTTTGATCTATCTCGTAGGGTGCCACCAGCGTTTGCAATGTAAGCGCAAAAAAATGTGTTTATTTGCTACATCACATTAGAAACCTCGAAAATTAACAGTGTTTCCATACTATATTATGCATTTATTATACATAAAAACCTTCCTCTTGAATCACTCTATCTATTAAAGAAACCCGCATCAAAATCCGTTGCGTAGTTTTAAAGATTTAAGCAAACAAAGGGACATAGGGACAGAAAAAGCGACTTTGTTTTATACTATGTAGTGATGATACATACAAGTACTATTTCTTAATTCCTATCAACGTTATCCAGTCTTTTGAGTGTTATTGATACGTAATTATTAATAGCTATATAAAATATTAAAATTTGTATTCCTTTTTACTTTAAATTTTGGTCTTTTTCATAAGATAGCACGGTTGGGCCGGCACGACCGGGGCGGTACTAGCCTCGCACGGAAGATCAACGTTAGATGACAGCGTTCGTACCAGGCGCGGTTCCAGGGGGGGGGGGGTCACAGGGGACGTGACCCCCCCCAAAATCTGCTACTAGAACCAGATTTTCTTATTCTTATCATTTTCCATAATTGTTAAATCGAGATAAGAAATCAAAGGATAGGAACTCTTTGAGAGAGTTATCTCTGGCCGTATCAGCGAGCACCTGTCGCGAGTGGCCCTGATCTATCGCCTCTATCGGACTGCCAATTTGGATTCCAAAGGGGCGCTCGACAGTGGACGCTAATATATGGGTGTACGCTCCCTGTCGGGGTCGACAGTCCGATCGGGGGGGGGGGGGCCGATTTATCCAAATATGCTTAAGATTTTTTTTTTATATTGTACCTAAATAGTGCTACTATTCACCACAACTCTGAAAAACACCAAATTGCCCGCAGTTTTTACACAAAAAACGTTCAAAATATTTTTTTTCCCTAAAGTATTGAAATATTTTTACTCTTAGTGTACTCTAAGTATCTCATGGTCTTGTAAAAAAAAAGTATGGACACCACTACGTAATAAATAAATAAAAAAAAATGAAGGGTGTAAATTTTCAAAGAAATTCAAAATTTTTCTTGTAACTAAAAAAAAACTAGGTATATTTTTTTTATTATTTTTCCTTATGTACTCAGGTCAGCAGGTCTACCTTTTGGCGCCCGCTTATCGTTGAATTTTGGGACACATATTATACATAGAAAACACCAAAACTCTGAAACAAAAATTTGCTGATCATACTAACATTTGGTCCGACTCGGTAATTGAACTAGAGATGTCAAGCACACCAATCGCATAGTTAGAAATAAATAAATAATATAAAAAATGAATGTAAGTTATTATATTTGTCAACATCTGTCATTTTTCTTTCAGTTATAGTAGTAATGATACATGGCAGTATCAATACTAATATTTTAAATTCTACTGTATGTTATGCTTTCACAGCTACACTGCTTAATACTTTGATCCCTGAGGATATAACTAATATACTTTGAATGATATATACTAATCGCAATAAATACTAACATGCGGATAACAGTCACAGACAAAAGCTAGTTCCTAACTAATATACAGCAACATGGTTTAAGGTGAATTATCTAAGAAGTTTTTTTTTATTGTGGTAGATAAAAATATAATAAGTTAAAAGTAGTTTGTAATCCTATATAATTCTCGTGTCGCAGTATTTGTTACCAAACTCCTCCGAAACTGCTGGAGCAATTTATATGAAGTTTTGTGTGCATATCGGGTAGGTCTGAGAATCGGCCAACATCTATTTTTCATACCCTATTATATATTCCCCATCCCCAAATGATAAGGGTGACCTGCCCCTAAATACCTTTATTGTAAAACAATGTTTGCTGGGTCAGCTAGTGATACTATAACATTATGCATTACCTTTACTCCTTTGATTCCCGGCATCGCATCAGGAGGGATGCCTTTATCCAAAACTTTCCTATGAATCTTTTGCATACAGAGTGGCTCCTTACTCGACTGACTGCTTGCTTTTTCTTCCGATGTCTCCTATAGCAGCGGTTACAATGATAATATAGTAATGTGTAAAAAGGTAGTGTCAATTTAGAAGTAAATATAACTCACCTGTGGTCCACTTTTCATCGCTAAAATGTCATCCATTTTAGATCCAACAAGCATCACCTTTCCTCCTTTTACAACACCAGCTTGTCTGAGCGTCATGCTGTCGCGGGCCATACCTTTAATTATTAATTTTTGCGCCAACTGCGGCACTCCGCATATCCTCTCCAGGTGTGCTTTTAAGTCTAGCACAGTGGCGTCATAGGCAAACGTAATGTCATGTTTTGCTTTATTAAAAACTATAGTAAATTCGATCTGTTCCGGAATCTCACAAAGGTCCGTGTCGTCTGTGGTGTCAGATGTGCAGGCCGCACTCTCTGCGGGGGCTTCTATGTGCGTCTTTTCATTGTCTGAATTTGATTTGGTTTCTACAACAGCTTTTGTGGCGCCATTGGCTAGTAAATTGGGATCTCGATTTTCTGTCGAATCTCCCTTTTCTGAAGCTGAAGATGATCAAAACGTGAGTTAGCAAAATTTCTAGAACAAAAGGTCTCGTTGTGCTGGTCAACAAAGACTGCCAATATCATGTAAATCAACTAACGTGAATGTAAGCTTACCAATATATTCCATAGTTTTGATTTAATTGTGAATTTGAATTAATATTATAATAAAAAATGCTACTGTATCGTACTTGTTTTGAAAAAATAATTAAAATGCAGCCGACTGGCTGACGTGAAGCAACAAATTTCATGCACAGATAAAATAAAACTAATAATAAGATTATTCTGTTGCGTTCGGAAACAAATACAACATTTTTGTTTTATTCGATTCCAACATGACATAAAGTTGATTTTTTACATTTGTCGAGTCTATTGTCTCTTAGGCCTATATACCAATATCACATTTTTAATTATTTCTGTTAAATTTGATAAAATAGCAATAAAAAAACGAATTGGCTTTCTTTCAATACTGTTGAGACTATCATTCCGAAATTTTCTAGGTTTCGTAAAAAAACGAATGAAACTCTATGGCAAACATGTTCCGTTTCCATGGCGGCCAAAATACAAACAGTACAATTGCGGTAAATGTCCTAAAATTATTGTATGTTGGTTTCTGTGTCATAAAATGAGTTTTAATGTTGACGATCCTTTAGCTGGAATTTTAAGTGACGGAAGCGACGATAGCTTTTTTGATGATGATATATTAGGTAAGAAGAAATCTACAAAAAAGAAAAGTACACCTACGGCGGAAAAGAAAAATGCGCTATTTGATTTAGGCGATTCCGATAAACCGAAACCTGTTGCTGGCAATATAGATAAGAAAGAAGCTTTATTCAATATTGATTCTAAACAATCTCCTACACCATTTAAGCGTATTGATTCGTCAAGGGAGTCCATAAAGTTTTCTCAAGCCGAATCCAAAACTAAGGCAGGGTTTGATAAATTGGATGTAAGTAAATCACCAGCAAAGTCTAAACTCAGTGCTAGTACAGATAAAATAGATATATTAAGCGATCTTATTGAACCAAAAAAAGACACAAGTAAACCAATAGAAAAAGGGAAGAGCTCGCAATCCTTACTTGACGATATTTTAGGTAGCTCTACAACAAAAGCAGGAAGTTCTAGTCAAGTGTCAAGACCAGCTACTGCAGTAAAAAGCCAAGAATTCGACATTGATTCTATTTTAGGAAAAGGCGATTCTAGAACTACGGTTTCGCAAAAAAGTTTACCCCAAAAACAAACTCTGAAGGAGATAACCGAAAAAAAGGAAGAGATTCCTCCACGGAAAACCAAAAGTAGCGAAGACTGGTTGGGTATATTTCAAAGTAAAGAGGAAGAAAGTGATTTCGAAGATGACGCTGGTATGCCATCATGGTTGGTTGGAAGTGATACGAAAAAGAAGAAGGCTGAAGAAAAGAAGGCAGTTTCTAAACCAGAACCTATTAAAGATATCCCTAAAAAAGAGACCGAACCAACCATGCAAAAAGAAGAAACAGCGGCTGTAGAAGTCAAAGCTGATGTCGAGCCTCATGTTGAATATTTGGCTAAGTCAATACCGCCTACTACTTTACATGGCAGTAATGAAGATATCACTGCTGAAGGAGCTGCCTTATATATGCAACAACAGGAATCCCAGATAATGATGGCATTGCAGTTGAAGGCGCAAGAAGAAAAACTTGTAGCACTACAAAGTAAGTTTACCTACTTTTAAACTTTTTAGATTTTGTAATATGTGGTACATTATTTTTAGGTGGGCTTAAATTGCCCAACGTTAAGATCGTTAACACTAAGCTGCACTGGCAGTTCTCAGTACATGCTCTCTGTTCCATAAGATTTTGCATTTACTTGCATACTTTTTGCTATTTTAAAAGGTAACTATAACTACTACTATAACTTAAAAGTAGTTTTTTTGTACTTCTAGGTTCAGTACCGCATTCACTTCCCCGAGCCTTACGAAATGAAATGCACTGAATAAGTATATTTTGTTATATAAAATGTATCACAAAACTAGATTTCTGGAGATAATTAGCAAAGAGATTAGCACAATAAAGTTTCTAGATAACCTAAGGCAATTAGTAGGTCAATTACACCTAGCGAATTTATTCAATGCGATCACCTCACTACTTCCTGCTGATATTGGACTCTAGTAATAGTAAGATCTGTTTTGCAAAGCACGCCAGAAGGAAAGTCAACGAGTACAGCGCGAAGCCGCTCAAGCACAACATGCGCAGTTAGATGCGATGTTGCGCCGCCAAGCTGAGAACAGACAACAAATGCAGACTATCATTGCCGCCCATCAGGAGAGGATTACACAGAGAATAAAGGTATGTGAAACTGACTTCCTAGATAGAAATTCCTTGTTTTCCGAAAAAAAAACTTTTTTTATGTAAACGAGTAAACAGTACTTTTATGTTAAGATTTCATATTTATTTGTATGTAGACTTTCCCTAAAACCAAAGTACTGATTTATCAATTTATAGATGCGCTATTATTAGCATAACAAGAGTTTCAATACTAGTTATTTTTTAGGCTTTATTAGGCACGGAAAACGCTGAGAACGAAGATACAAATTATCCTAATGAAGATTTAGATTCTGGAGATCAGAAGGAAACTTCACATTCTCGGGAAAAGAAGCAACTATTGCAATTAGTGCAATCATTACAAGAAAACCATGATAAGGAAATAGATTTGATGGAAACATCTTATAGGTAAAGCAAGTTGTTCATAAATATATACACTATGCAGGTAGGTACTGCTACTAATACCTACTTTGGTAGGTAGGTTAGGTAAGTAATGTTATCATTTTGCCCGTAGTCTGCTTCCGAAAATCTCTGAATTTATGCTATTAGTTCTTAATAATTCCTATCACTTTAGTTCCCACAGTTCCGCTTCGTTTTTTAGTAACCACTTCAAACCGCCCTCCTAAAAATAATGTAGTGTGATGTAAAAACATTTAGCATGCGATTTTAGTTCCAGAAATTAGTACGAGCAAGAAAACTAACTTAATCAATCTGTTATGTAGGTTTAATGACTTTCGTTGGTTTTTTTTATGTTTGGCCCTGCCAAAATGACTCTACTCTGCCTGATGGAAAGCATAAGCAGAATCCAAGAGTGGTGGTCACCATTTTCACTGCGAACGCAGACAATGCAACAATGCAGCATGGTGACCCACACAATGGCGGGCTAGTAATGCTTCTGCTTCATTGGGCCTCTGGTCTCGCTCTCACCTACGAAACACGACAGCACGCTGTCATTTCTGCATTTAATTATGTTTCTGGCTCAATTTTCAACGTCGTGACTTTTCAGACGACAATTAGCCTTTTTAGAAGTATCCCTAACTCAATCAGAAGCACGTATGAAAGAAGAAACCGATAAGCTAGAAAGGTTCTACACAGAAAAGATGAATTGGATGGAAGAACATCATCTGCTCTATAGAAAGTTGTGTGAAGATAATGTGACTGCTCTGACCGAGAGACACAAAGCAGAAAGCGAAATGCTGCGACATCAGCATTTAGACAATGTTAAAGTGTTGCAAGAACATCACGCTGCACTTATGGAAAACATTAAGTAAGTTAAAGGAAATAAATAGTTTGTAATATTAAATTTAACGACATAGGACTCAATAACAGAGATTTTGCCCTCGTATATAATAATATGTTTAACGGAAATATGTTCTGATATTTTTTTCCTAATGAAATCCTACAGTTGAGAACAGAAAGATCTGTAAATGCTGTTCTACACACAAACACTACTACAAACTCCAAATTGATTATAATCAATCAATTCGGAGTTTCAAACTAATAAACAGTCTCTACAGCTTACAATGTGCGTGTGTTAGCTTCTTCTTCTAAGGTTTACTTACGATTTTAAATTAATAATATCTTCTATTCATAAGTGTTATTTTCCAATTGTATAATTAATTATTGTCTGGAATTCATGACATGTTTAGATGTTTTGTTAGGAGATTATTTTGTTTATATATTTGTAGAAATGCCGTTAAACACGAACAAGTACTTATTCAAGATTCTGCCAGCTTTTCATCAGACCTGACACAGTTGGTATCAGACGCTAAAGAGAACAAGGTTCACTGTCAAGAACTTGTGGAGAAGGTTCAAGCGTTAGTAGAAAACTCTGAGAGAAAGACTGATAATAATATACATGTGAGAGAAACGCAAATAAACGGTAATTTTCTAACCTTTGTTTATAAAACGATTCCAAAACTGACTTGAAATAAAAAAGAGGAAATATGCATGCGAGAGATCTGAATAAAAGTTGATACTATTTATACTGGATTTGCGTATATTTGTTTTGATTGCAGATTTGATTCAACAGCTGACCAAAGAACGTAATAACTTTGAGACTGAAAAATCTGAAAATAGAGAGACTATCAAAATGTTAGAAGCTAGACTGAAACAAATGACCACGGTAACTAAAGAAATTAATGTTAATAATCAAATTGCATTTACATTTAGTAAAAGCTTTTAAACTTCTGCAGGCGGTCGAAGAAGAATCGAATGCCTTAAAACAGAAAAGAATGGAATTTGAATTTGAAAAAGCTACGTTCAATAAACAGACTGAATTTGCTAAGAATGTACTCAAGAAACAAGATGAAGAAATAAAGGTATGATTTACTTAGAATTAGCTAGGTAAGTTTTAATAACGTCAAAGTACTGTGTGTTTAGAGTAACTATTGCCTACAATGAAATGTATTTTCCGGGATTGTTTGCCTTAGATTCGGATAAAATATCCGAGACTTAAAAAAATAAATATGTAGTTATGCATGCGTTAGATTTTTACATTCTCAGATTTATTTGATGTGAATTGAGTCTGCCCAAGCACTAATTCTAAGTAAAGGTACAATCTTTAGATGCTGAGAGAAGATATTCAAAAAGAATACCAAGAAAAGATTGCGAAGGTTGATGAACAAAATATGAAAATAGTAAAAGATAGTGCGGTACTCGCGAGAGAGAGATCTTCAGTGCAAGGTTTGAAACAAGAGCTTGAGGTAAGATTACAACACTTTTATGTCAAAATAAGACTAACACCAGGGGGATTAATAAGAATTGGATTTATTCTTTAGAAAATGAAAGCAGAACTTCAGGCCCAATTAGAAGAAGTCACAGACGAAAGGTCGAAACTAAATGTTGAAAAACAACAGCTTCACATGGAGGAGCAGAGAATTTTGGCTAAGTAAGTTCGTCTGTTTTTTACTCTGCTTAAATCATTATTTCTGCATGGGATTATCAAAACAGTTTTAAAGTTTGGCTTAAATGTCCAATTGCAGGAGCCGTGATTTAGATTTACTTGCCAAGACAGCCATTGAGAAGCAAGCACAAGCGGAAAAGAAATATTCAGAAGCAGAGTTTATTCAAAGGAAATATGAAGAAAGAATTCGTAGGATACAGGAGCATGTTGTATCACTAAATGCCAGAGAAAAACAGATCGCTAGAGAGAAAGTGACACTCTCTAGGGAGAGGTTGACTTTGCACAATGAGAGGAAACAAATTGAGGCTAGACAGCAATGTTCTCTGTGTAAATCTAGCCAACATATGACTCCATATTATGAACCTTCATACGCATTACCAGAGACGTTTATAAACGCATCAGTTACGAAGGAGTATAAAAGTTCTGAAATGACGACTGCTATGAATGCTATAGAAAAAGAAATGGCGCATTTGATGGGACGGAATCTCAGTTTGAGACATAGTGCTGGAATCGGAGATTTGACACTTCATGGGTCTAGACTTGAGAGTGAGGGTAGACACGAAATGCCAATGCAGGCAGAGGCGACTCAGGTTGAATCTGTGAGTTTTAAAGTGAGTGAGGTAGCAATAGTTTTTATCGTGTCACATAATCGTATTCATTTATGCAACTGTACTTTATTTAATTGCCTTTAAGGTTTAAATTAGATTTCTTAAGTCTTCATTCAATTGCCGATTGACCTTCATTCATTCTTGAATTTGAAATTTCCCAGAGCAAGTTCATAGATTGATACTGGCATTAGGACTCACAATCTACAAAACGGGTATAAATTTGCATGTTCTGAAATGTTTTCTGCTTATTTTCTAGGAATACATGGATCCGAAATTCATGATGCTTCGTTTGGATGTACAAAAAGTTTTAAATAACTTAGATCAGAGTAAGAAAGAAACCACAGATATGTTTTTAGAGGAGCATAGCGATTGAGTACAAATAAATTAAGAAATAATAAAAGACTGAATATGTATTAATTGGTTTAATTTACTTTGATGACTATTATAGAACATCTTCTGTTGTTAGATTTATGAACAGTGTTATCAAAATGTACACAAATGCCTACGTAGCTACATGCTAACTTATAAATATCTCATTGTAAAAATATAGGTACATGATCTTTCTTAAATCGTATTTATTGTTTTAGGTACTAGGGTATGCAGTAACAGGCGTACATTTATGAATACATTTCTCTTAATAATGGCTCCAATTTATTTAAAGGTTATTCAGACTTGACTTCCAATAAAGCATTTTGTATAGGCATGCCACAAGAATCTTTACGATTTCCACAACTTGCGAAACTACGAGTTATTGGAAATCATTCCAGAATAGAGTAACACTTATCGCATATTGCATACAATTCTTAAATATATAGATATCCTACACATATAACTACGCACCCAAGTTTAACGCTCGCACAGTCTTTCATAATATTTGATTTAAGTAGATACAGAATAATATCTTTATGGACGGCCTGGCCTTGTCGATATAATATAATTTCATTTAAAATCTCTTATCCAACAGATCTAAATAAACCCAAATAAATTATATATTTATCTTAAATTAAACTGAAATAATTGAATGTAGTAGGTAGTATGCACCTTTCAGATGACAGCAAGGAGATATTTGATTACTAAGACTTAAGAATTATTAAGTTATACGCTATACACAATATTTACAACAATACTACTTCTATGCAAGTTCTCGTCTCTATAAAACTATTTCTTTAGCATACTGCGAAGAGATGGCACCACATTGCCGAATCGTATCATTTACTCATACTCTATCTCTTTCTAGTTAGACACTTCTCTACTTCTCATTTCTCTTACAGTATGCTTTGAAAGTAAAATTTATAAAAGGTGTTACAATTTCTTTTCTAGGATTCAATACATTATCTATTTTCAAATACAAGAAGACTATCGCTTCAGAATCAAAAAGCCTTTCCCGATAATTTCATTGATTATCTTATCACAGTAATAATATCATTTAACATCGAAAAATATAATTTTATATGTTGATAATAATAGAAATATATTGATAAAACATGTCCAAATAAATTGAAAATTTTATGAAAACAATAACAAGATAATTGAAATGATGAAATAGAAAATACAGTTATTTTACTAATGTGTTATGATCTGGTGTCTCCTGGTTGCTTCTGATATTTAACTTCAAGTAACTGCGGGTAGTTTTCGACAATCGATAGCAGAATTCCGTCGATATAATTCCGCAGCTGAACGTTGACATCCTGTTGTTCTTTTAGCGCTTTCTGTAACTGTTATAAGGTTTAAATTAGAATAACCTGTTTACATTCTCGATTAGTGGAGGAAAGCAACAAAGAGGAGACGTATTTGATAAAGTTTCTATTTTCAAAAGATTCTGTAAAATATTGTTCCACTTGCTCACGCTTAAGCTTACAAGTTAACAGAGGTGATTAATCTCTTCGAGTTTCTTTCTTTGTGTTAATCAAAGAAACATGATTTACATGATCAATTTCATTGCACATTCTAACGATATTTGACATAAGCTTTTGTATTAAAATTTAACCGAAATTCAAACTAAAGTGCCTAATATTATTTTAGCAACTCAAAGTTATAAAGTTTGTTATGGATTTAATTTTCGAGTAGCTAATTTTTTTAAAAGGCCTTTCTGTCTGAAATGCCCAATACAAAAAAAGGTTTTGGTGGAAATCTCTCAATTTATATTGTAAATACATTATTATTTATTTTTTTGTAATTTAAAAATTCTAATTTCTCGTTTAAAAGTATTTTTTTTTTCGTAGAGCTTTACAACAATCTCCTCTTTGTTTTTTCTCTAAGTAAAAAATACAGAATATCTTCGTTCAGGGATCACATCCAAGCATTTTGTGAGGGCAGTGTGGTGCGTGCCTTATATTCTAGTACCATATATTTCCCTATAATATAATATGTATTAAATAGTATTGTATTAAAAAGTATGAGTGCAGGCAATTCTATAAAGTATGAAAAAGGTACATTTTAGTTCCAAGTCAATTACTTTAATATTAAATAAAATATTAAGCATGCAGTTGTTAGCGCTTGTTCCCAAGATTTATATACTACACGGGAAAAGCCATGGAAAGTGTTAGTTTGTGTTGAATATCGATAAATAAAGCTTTCATTTTTTTTAAGCGTGTAAGAGATATCTTTCATCTCTTACTCTCACACGTGTACAGTTACCTATTCACGAATATACAGTTAAGACCCTTCCAATTTAGTATATATAGCGTCTATGGTTTATCGTATAGAATACAGTCATGCACAGTTAGTTAAAATATCGTACCTTTTCCATCTCTATGCTGAGATTTGATTGTGTTTCGTTACCATCGAGCTGCAAAAATGCATACATGACAATATAGGCCAATTGCTTAGCAAATAACTCATCGAGTAAGTTTTTAGGTTCATATAAGCAAAGCATCGCAATAAATAATTATAAATGTTCAATATGAGCGTCTATGGGAGTATAAAACGTGTAGAGATAATAGCGTTGTCGTATGAGCGTGATTTATGAACATTAATTAAATACTTGCTCAATTTATGGATGAACAAAATCAATCGGTGAGATTATACTTGAACCTAGAGGCTAGACGGCTTAAAGTGCAAGTGCGAAGCCACACACCAGCGCCAGCCAGAACACAGTTCAATATCGTAACTTAACATGAACATAAGCCGTACTTAGCTAATTGCGCTCGTAATTACTTTGAGCTTTTTTTCACTTTTTATACTCTAAGAAGCATATTATTTGTAATAGTAGGTAAAATAATTGAAATCTGAGGATGATTTTCATATCAAACTGAAAGCAAGCATTATAACGAAATTTGTTAGAGAAAAATATCTAATGATAGCCACTTTAGAAGATAAAGTATGAACCACATTTCCATGCCTTTATATATCGACTACTTTAATTAATTTATCGCACCAAATGATACATATTTTGTTTGTGGAAATGAGAATATCATATCAATGTAGTCATGACCTCAATTATGACATGCTATGAATGTAAGCTAAATGTAAACAGCTAAGTGTAATGCTAAATGTAATAAATGTAAACAGTCTAATTGGTAATGTGCAGATGCTTGCTTAAAATAATAAATGAATTATGGTCGAATTTCGACCACTGGGCGACCACCAGTAATTTTAATTTGAAGTTTAAACAATCACGAAAACTTGATACTTTTAAAATGAGCAATGTGCGACTATAGTATGTTGTACCTTTCAAAGAATTGAATGACTTTAGTTATCGATTGTACAATGTTGATAAATTTAATAATAATTAATTAGTTTATAAGCTAGAAACTTTATCTTCCAAAATATAAGATTCGATAAATATGTATCATATTTGTTTTAAAGGTATTGAGTAAAGTAGTACATACTAGTTTTCTGGTTAACCTTTGTAGCTAAGCTAAAAGCTTGTGTTAATAATGGGTTTACATCGTCTAACTTTGAATGTTTAGTCTGATGCCTTAACCAGTATAGAGCTTTTGTGTGCAATAAATGTACGGAAAAGCTAAAAAAATCCTGGCAATGATGTGTATAGTCTAAAAAGTCGTCGTATTTTGGGTATGCTGTCTGCTTTAGCTTGCTTGCAAGTAATAATGGTTCTAGTACAAGATATGCAGGGTATACTGCAGGTGCTTGATTGGTAAGTACTTACTTCGTCATCACTCATCTGTGAGAGTTCGTGCGCGAGTGAGTTGGTCCCCACGAGAGGGCCGCTCACTCCGTCCAGCAGGCTGCGGCCCTCCTCCACGCCACGCGTTAGGATCTGCGCCTGTAGCTCCTCTTGTGCTTCTGAGAGTGCTGAAACAATAAATCAGAAAGTCATTCAAAGTTCTACTTTGGCCTCGGAGGTTTTTAATTCGATATCATTAAAAAACAGCATTCAACGATGTTTAGTTTATTCACAAGTTGCTTTATTTGTACATGCATAAGGATAATAAAATTAACAGCATTAGGTGACTATTGTCGTGATTTATTGTATTTTCCGTTATTAGCTATTGAAATACTAACACTATTGTTTTCCTTTAATTAGAAGGCCAATACAGTCAAGTATTTTTAACAGCAGGTGACGAGACATAAAATAACACAAACAGCTTATTAAATAAAGAAAATAAATTTTAGATTTCAACTTCTGAAATTATTTTTTTCATAATCTACGACGAAAAGAACGGTTTAAAAATGTATAAAAACCCTTCTCAATTTGTATCTGGGTAAAGTTTAAAGTATTATTTAAAGCAAAAGTCTACCTAACTTTTGTACAGGAATGTTTGTTCATTGAAAATCAATGTAGCTTAGCCATGTAAACAAAACATTTACTTCATTTTATTTTATAGAAAAAAACTTAATGTTTTCAGAATTTGCTTTATCAAGAACGTTATCATAAAAGTGTGACTTTGATTTTGCGTTTCCAAGACGGTAAAAGAAGTCATTGTCGTGATAATGACCACCAAAACCTGTGAACAATTCTGATAAAAGTGCTGTGCGCTTAACTTCAGACCTGTTTATTTTCTGCAGTTCTAAAAGTCTTAATGAATAGAGAGAAATCTTTTGAAATCTAAGTAAGCAGTGATACACAACTTCGAACTTTATTCAAAGTGTTTAAAGTCTCAAATCAGGAGGCAAAAAGCTACCTATTCCCGGGTAATTGTCGACTATTTACCAGTTTTCAATAACTACTTTCTTATACACGTGTCACCATTCTATTATTTTATTTCAATGTATTGGCACCACTAGAGGAGTGTGAAATAATAATAACGATGACGCAGATATACTTGACATTATCTGCAGAGGCATATTGATTATACTATCGTTTCATCAATCATTTACGATTTCAATACAGTTTTGATGGTATTGTAAAAAGGTATTGTCGAGTTATTTACTCTATAAAAACAACTGATGGCTTGCATTTACTGCTTCCTTGAAAGTGAATACCGTTCAAGCTGATGGAAAGTTGGAGTTTAGTGCTCACATAGGAACACTGTTATTTATAATGTTACAATAAAACAATAAATTTTCTCACAAAAAGGTTGTATACGATTGATTACGAATCACGAGCGACCCTACGTATCTATGTTTAGAGATAAAACTAAAGTATCTTAATATACTAATTGAGTTACGAACAGTAGCATCTTGTAGTTGATTATTGTTGTCATTGTCAACAGCTTTTAACAGTTCACTTCTGGACATATGCCTTTCCGTAGAAAGAGGGTTAGTATAGAGTTTGTTTCTAATTTCCTTCTCCTAACATGGAAGTTGTCTTGCGTAATTTAAATGTATTGTATTTAAGACTTAACAATGATAGATTACTTGATACTTAACAAAACTTTGGCTAGGCGTCTTTGTTCATTTGACTCTTAAACAAGCTAGATAAGCTTAGATACACTGATTAGATTCCTATTTAATAGCTATGTGACGTAGAGAATATAAATTATTTTATTTAGAAAATGCACTTACATTTGTTCTGTGTCCGGAGCAACGTGAGTTCTTTCCTTAATTCATCGAGGCGGGGGTCAGGCGGGGGCGGTGGGACTTCTCTCAGTCTTTGTAGTTCTTTTTTTGTGGAGGCCAACATTTCTGCAGCCGCTGCAGCTGCCTCACGTTCCCTTCGCTCAGCTTCTCGAGCAGTATTTAAAGCGGCTGCGAGCTCAGCCACTTGTTCTTGAGCCTCGCGGTGTGCTCGTGCAGCCGCTTCGGCGTTAGCTCGGAGGGTTTCTGCCACCCCACGTAGGCGACCAACCTTCAAAGTAAACAGGTAATATGACTTAAATATCCCACTTCAAAAACAATGAGCAACTGAATGGATTCTTGTAGATTGATTTTTGTAACTCCGTAAGTAATTTTATGTTAAGCTAACAAAAAGACCTGAAACCTTTAGATAAAGTTACAATTTACAGGACAAAAATAACTTCTAAAAAACAATCTTTAATCTAACCTTGACATTAACCTTTATAACTGATCGATAACATCAAATCGCAACAATAAAGATTGTTGAGCTGTAATTGAAAAAGAGATTTACATCTACGACTTAAGTTAAGTGGGTGACAAACTGACCAATATTGTGATGGACGATAATGAAATTGCAAATTTCAAAACTTTCGATTAGAAAGTACCGATTTTAATTTTGAAGAAATCATCATGGCTCAGAATAGTACTTTACTTTAGTCTTAAACTACCACGATTTTTTCTACCAACAGTAGAGTGAATATGAATACATTATTTTCTGTTCTAACACCCTCCCCTTTTAAGTAAATGTACCTAGCTAAGCAATATTAAATTATTTCTGAAAGTTGAAACACCATTACGTTATTGTTGATGAAACTAGGGAAAAATAGAGGCTTGAACTTTCTAGAGAAGAGATGAACTCTGGGTAATTTTTACTGGGAAAACTAATGTTCTTACTGCGGGTAAGGCTAATTTTAAACAACAGATAATAAGCTTGCCTCTTGTTTAAGCTCGGATGCCTCAGCTTCAGCAGCACCAAGTCTGTCGGTGATAGCGGATAATTGCGTGTCACGATCGCGCTCCACTCGCGAAATTGCTTCACGACTTCGTCGCTTCTCCTCGGCTAAGCTTTCCTCACATCGGCATTCGATCTACACATAATTGAACAAATAGATTACTAACAGGCTACATATTTAGCGGAACTGTAATAAATACCAAATCAATAACAAGATACCAATTAAAATCGCGCTTGACATTTTTCTTTGATTGAGCTAAAGACGTTAGCGTTAGACTGCACTGCTTAAGTGAATCGACTTCTGACGGGTATTTAGTTTAGTTGGAAAGAGTTTAACTAAAATCAAACGTACATATATAATAAAAGCATTTATTAGTAATTAATTTGAATAACATTTCATAGAGTACGGGTCTTACTTAGTTATGTCCATTAAGCATTGATAAAAGTAAGTTAAGTATAAGTTCCACATCGCTGTTCCATAGATGATTTACATATAAATTCTGTCACAAAAGTGTATTAGACACTTGACGTTTCTGCCAGTATTTGGCTTAGTGTAGTAAGTAATTTCTACATACCTCTCGAACCTGTTCGTCCAGCATGTGAACACGTGCTTGTAGTACTGCGTTATCCGCTTTCGCCCTTGCATAGCGCTCATCTGCTGTACTTTGCGTATCTGCCAACGAAGTTACTTGCTGTTGCAACAGTTGCACCTGAAGGGCAAAACAATACACCGGTTATTATTATGCGGAAATACATCACACGTTAAAAGGAGTAAGTAAAATGGCGATTTTATGACTTATCGATGATTTAACGTATTTAATTAAAAAAATGAAATTAATAATTAAGATGGTCAATGATTCGCTTTATTTCTAAGATATATAAACCTAGATGCTCGAGTCCTTTCTTGACAAGAATAAATCAATTTGAGGTAGGTATAAGACCAAATCAAAAACGAATAATCCAAAGCTAAATAATCTTGTTTGGCAGTTTAACAATTAAATAAAAGAATAACTTTCAATGCCAATTCAATCAGTAACAATTTATCCTCAAATAATTTTATGAGTCGTTTCATATTTCTACATTATGCCTACTGGTAGATAAGTATTTAATTTTGAACGATATCGAAAAAGTTTTTATCACTGCATGCTGTGTTGGTCGCATTTGACAGATAGCAACGCTTTATTGCTCCCGAGGAATACAAAGCAATTCGATCTTAAAAAAGTATGCTAGTTTAATCAATGCTCTGAGTCCACAATGGTTTATGTAAGGCAGGTCTGGTATGCGTTCTATAAAACTGTTATCGCATGCAATGACTGCGATTAAATTAAAACGGTTTTCTATTATAGTCTCTGTTTTATCACGGTATTAACATATTGTGAGTTGGTATTTAAAATATCAAGACGTTGTATTTATAATGTACTGTTGCTAACGTTATTTCCTTATATCTTTAGTATTAATTAGGTCTTTACTTATCTTCTATCTATGATCTCCCCTCCCTATATATCTGTAGTTTGTACCGTATAGACTGGGGATAGCCTAGTTTAGTTTGACGACATCAAATTCTGATTACTTTTATGCTATACTTCAGCTCAAATAAGCAGGATCATCCGGAGTCATGGCCATCAACCCCATGGTTGATGGCCATGACTCCGGATGATCCTGCTATCACAGATGATCCGGTATCACAGAGAATGGGATTAAGCAATATTTTCTCTCTTTTCCACCGAACGAATGTGATCACCGGAGCCAAAACCCTTGATACTTAGACTTGTGACTCTTAAGTTCAATGAAATGCGGTTGACCACCAGCCTGTTTGATGCTCCTTCCCATAACAAAAGAAATAAGCTAAACAGAAAATTTCTCCTAAAGCATGTGTCGTGTTTAGATTTTGCAAATGTACACATTTAATTAATTCTAATCGACGCCAGTATGTCCATTAGTTAAAGAGTTCCTTGAAGCGATACCATGTATATTCCGATTACATGTTTATCGTCAACGCAAGTCGTCCTTGAAACGATTCCGGGTAATGTACCGAGTCTGTGGCTAATTAGAGATGGTGCGCCAGATCAGTCACCACCGCCGATTTAATTATACGATTACGGATCGATTGATTTCTAAATCGATATCGTCATCTCGGTAACCTAAATATTTTAAATATTTTTGCAGTTTCTCTGATTGAATTATGCGAATTAATTAAATTTCGAAATACAGGTAACATACTCAATCTTAATCTTTACACTTTACACATATGTATTTAATCTTTTCCGATAGGTATGTATTTGCAACGGTCTTCAAAAAAGGGAGCAGATTTTAAATTCGATTGGTTTTTTTAGCCATATAAACACGTATTTTTTAAAATTTTAACTTCGAATAACATATACATAAAACATACATAAAGTTTTTTTTTTTATTTAAAATGAAATACTATTTGAAATTAGTAATACAATTAACTAATGCCTCACTATACACGGATTTTTTCTTACGTTTATCTTAATTTAAATACACCTGTTAAAGATACATATCGCAGCAGTTAATGCAACGATAGACTTTTTCAAAGTGAAACTGTTTATTTCCTCATGAGTTGAGCAACTTATTTATTTACCAGATAACTTTTAAGGCAGAGAATTTCAAGATATATCCTTTAATACTTATTACGTGAATACGTTAATTCCTGTTGACACAAGCTTTTGCGCGGCTTCGCACTTAAGTACCTTACTTGGACGACAATCTTATCTCTAGTCCTCGCATTATTTATGGGAAGACACACTGCAGAAAATAATCATTTTTATGGTTAGCCAAAATAGTTACATATGCATTTAGGTATTTCAAATTTGAAATTAATATCAAACCTGTCTGCAAAAGTCTGTGTGAGAAACATCAATTTAGGACCTACTGAATTAAGATTGATTGGAGCACAGTCAAGTCGGAGTTTATCGTTTAACAAGCTCAAGAAAACCTGAGATTCTTTGCACAGTACAAGAAATATGAAAATTATTATTACGGCGATTATTTTTACCATCAAAATATCTAAAGTCAACCAGTAATCGGCAGGACAGTGAAGCTAGTAAGGATAGGTTAGTAAACGAATAATTGATAGGTGACTGGTGATATCCACACCAGGCACCACATCAGGTACTTCATTAGTAGTACCAAACCTACACTAAATCAGAAAAAAGAAACAAAATTTAGTTATTCAACAGAGCACTCAACTTCTTCCATTAAGTTGTTGAACACATACGAAGGAATATTTGGCTCGTACAAGATATATGCGCATTCCTCTTTACTTCGAGCATTTTATGCATCAGCAAGTTCGTTGTGCAGGCGATTAACCTGAACATCTCGACATATACGTGAATATAAATACAGCGACGATCAAGTGACCAATACTGAACAGCTATTGAATTTAGAAAGGTGTTTGTATAAGCGGACCTTTTATCCAAGACTAGTTATTGCCAGCGGCTTCGCTGAAACTGATGAAACTCCATAAAAGCATTTATCACTCATTTTACCCCTAGGGGAGTGTTTTCCAAAAAATGCTTTTTCAGTGTGTGAAACAGAACAATCAAAAATGAAAATGAAAAACCTAAGCTGCCTAAATTTGAAGTTTGAAAACAAATCTAAAATAATTGCATTCGTGGTGTCGTGTTTCGTTAATGTGAGACCGGGGAGGCGCAATGGAGGCAAAAAAATCTTCTAAATTATTAAATATTACCTCAATAGATAGTGAATATGAAGAAAGTTCAGACTAGGAAGGAAATTAATGGCTTCCGTACTAACAGATAAGTCAGGAACATTAAGTTAATATAAGAAGATGATTACTACTCAATTACACGATTGAAGTATAATAAAGATAGATGATAGGTTACATAAAATTAATAACGATTCCATGTTAAGGTACGTTTACTTGGGAAGAGATTGATTTAGACATGTCAAGTGCTCGCATGAGCGATGATGATAGTAGCGTGACGTACCTAAATAGTTACATAAAATGTTTTAGGACTGAAAACAAATGATCCCAAACTTGGTATCATTTAAAGATTAAACGTTTTGCAATTAAGCGAATTTAAACTATAAAGTTTTGGAAAATATTATCCGTTTGATAGCGTTTTTGTTGAAGCAATCAATGTTTTTTACTCAAATGTCTGTAAGCTTTTAGTAAAATACGTTTCAGGCATGTGTTTTAATAATAGTTGTAGTAATGATTAACAGAATATCTATTAAAGTTTCGAGAATCCATAAAATAAACTAAAATATGCATCCTGGTTAAACAGATAATATAATTTATTTTTAACCGACTTCCAAAAAGGAGGAGGTTCTATGTTCCACTGTATGTATTTTTTTTTTAATGTATGTTCACCGATTACTCCGTCAGTGTTTGGACCGATTTTGAATTTTTTTTTGTATTCGACAGGGTATGCTTCCGAGGTGGTCCCATTGCCAGCATATCAGGATCTGATGATGGGATCCCAGGGAAATCGAGGGAAACCCTCATTTTTATAGGCACAGACTATGTTTTTCGTATATTTTTTGAAGGTACACCGGTATTTGCGTCTGGTAGTCATCATTTTATGATGATGAGCTGATGATGTAAGGTACAACTCCTTAACGGTTAGGAGTTGGAGGATAAATCTTTAAATATCATATGTATATATGTTACCTTTAGTCGTATTCTTTCAAATTATTTAGGTAAGCTGTTGATGGAAGATGGAAGGTACAACTCCTCAACGGTTAGGAGTTGGAGGATAATTCTTTCAATTTCATACGTACCTAAAGACCTTCAGTCGTATACTTTCAAGTTATTTAGGTGAGCTGATGATAGAAGGTTAAACTCTTCAACAGTTAGGGATTAGAGGATGATTTTAATATTACACGTACGTATAGACCTTAATTTGTATTCTTGATGATGAAATTTCATAAAATAGTTCAACTTACTACTGAGCTACGATTGATTGCACTAAAAACTGAAAAATAAAAACTTTTTATAAAAAAAAAAACCGACTTCCAAAAAAACATCCAACGAAAACTCTCTGCCAAAAAAACACTTAAAAGCGTAAAATAAACTGGTTCTTCATAAATTGCGTATACCTAATTCTTTATTCATTTAAATAGTAGTATTATAATGTGTGCTAGGTACCTAAAATCTGTTTGAAGTCGGTGCTAAGCCAAAAAGAATACAAACGAACAATTACAAAAGTCTAAGCGATAGTCACTTGGCACCGACTTCAAACAGATTCTAGGTACCTAGCACACATTATAATACTACTATTTAAATGAATAAAGAATTAGGTATACGCAATTTATGAAGAACCAGTTTATTTTACGCTTTTAAGTGTTTTTTTGGCAGAGAGTTTTCGTTGGATGTTTTTTTTGGAAGTCGGTTTTTTTTTTTGCTACAAATTCTAAATGTCAACTTTTTTTTTATGTTTGGCCCTGCCAAAATGACTGTACTTTGCCTGATGAAAAGCATAAGCAGAATCCAAGAGTGGTGGTCACTATACTGCGAATGCAGACAAACTTAACAAATTATAATTGATGTTATTTTAAACGTGAGTGAGTTCTTGGATACTTTCTTAGAGCAATGTAGTTAATTTGTAAATGCGTTCTAGATAATACGTTTATTATTATTTAATGTATGGCTTAATAAAAAACAATTATTAGTTAAAAATAGTATATAGTTTGTGGAAATCACATACTAAAATGTTTTTAAAATTTCACTACACTGTTTCAAACATGTTGCGGCGCTCATGCGCTGGACCGACCAGGTGACATTCATAATTGAAGCCTCGAGTCTGACTGTAACCGACACTCGACAGTCTGCAAATAGCGAGTACCTAATGGTGGGAGGTTGTACGAGAGTGACACGACAGTGAAGAAGAGTTTCAAATATAGTATTGTCGGAACCACGGAAACAATTGTGTCTGATTAAACAAGATGATACTTCAAATGAATAGGTCCAATAAAGTTCAATTATGAAGAAAATCTATTGTATTTGTTCGACTCATTGTTACAATTAATGGCACGAAGTACGAAATCAACAGTTTTATTATTCAGTACAAGCAATACATATTAAAAACACAATGTATGTGGTTTAGATAGACGTAATTGAATGAATAAGTTTTAGACACTTTCAGAATGTAATATTTGAAGTGGATACTTTTTACAAGTGAAAAATTGGCATCAAGTTTTTACCTAAGTACCAATCTTTAGCACGGAATTATTACGCGACCGTTAAGTATATTAATTTGTAAACCCTCTTGTTTATAATTTATGCATATAAATTGCTCTATGTCCATTTCAATCTGTTTAAAAACAGTAATATAGTAGAAAAAGTAACAAATATTTGGGACAGCCAGGGACAGCTAACAAATGTAATGAAATGTAATAAGTAAGTTCATCGACACTGCTTTTTGCTTTCTTTACCTTATTGCTCTGTTTAATACTTACGTACAATACCAAGTAACCAAAAAACATGTATACCTGAGCTTGATTAATTCAATAGTGAATTTTATTATTAAAATTAGAGAAAGTGAAATCAGATATTAGAATGATTTCTTTATCTAAACCACTGGCTTAAGACAGTAAAGTATTATAGGCGGTCCACACTACAACGATATATCGTAGCGATTTAACTGTGCAGTTCGTTTGTGCAGTTTTATCGTACGTGTGGACGGAAATTGGCTCAGATATTTCTCAAAAAATCTGAGCCAATTTCTGTCCACACGTGCGATAAAACTGCACATATTTTTCTGTTTTTTATTACCAATACATTTTTTCTAGATGAGCGGTTTATGATCTGGTCTTTTCTAAAAAGTGACCGTTAAATTTCATTACAATTTTAAAAGAAAAAATATTTTTTTATTTATAATGTTAGTTACGATTAGGAAAATTGTAGTAGTAAAGGCACTCCATCTCTTACGCACGTGAATATTACATATCATATTACAGTGTAATGGTGAGCTAAAATATTTATAAATACACACATCAAAAGTGTCTAGGGATCAACATATGTGCCTAGGGATCAACATATATTTTTGCAATAACTTTTCTCCTGATTGATATTAATTAAAATTTTCTTTAAGGATTCATCAAATAAAGTGTTTTCGTTTGTCACAGTAACGATAAACCAAGTCACCTTTGCATTAATAAAGAAATTTGCCATTATCCTAATAAAGGGATTTTTGACATTTGAACCACTAACATTAAAGTTCGAAAAAAAGACTGAAATAACAGTTTTCTTTAAAATTTTATTAGGTAACTTAAACAATTAATAATCCTTGTTTCTACCGCGAACACTAACAACACAAGAATCGGTTTGGCATACTCAAAATGAGTTCATCCAAATCACGCTGTGGAATGGCCACCCATGTTCGTTGCAACAACAAAAAAAGGTCTTCTTGCAACTGGATACCCTCCATATTCGGCAGAGCTCTTCTCTGTAGCATATCCCATGCATGCTCAATCGGGTTCAAGTCTGGCGACTGAGCAGGCCAGGGCCAAAGCCACATCTCAATCTCAAGAAATCCGCATAAAAATGCTTGATCCCTAGACACTTTTGATGTGTGTAAGTATACGCTATTAAAACCAATGAAATATTTTTGTATTAATTTCTATTTACACGATGAACAGCCCGTATAAATATAGGTAGGTATTAAGTAAGCAGACAAAGTTTAAAAACTTCAAGTATACCGATGACGCATTAAAATTTATCGCTCCGTCGATCAGAGTCATGATAAATCTACTTCAATCATAGTTTTGAATTTCCAATATTCTGAGAAGTGAATTAAAATTAGGTAGTTCTTATTGTTGAGCAGGAGAACAGATGAAAGAGATGAAACAGTTTTCATTTTTCATTTCTTTAGGATGAATAGCGGTGACACACCCTATTCTTAATCAATCATCAAACAGATTGTGTAGCAAGTATCCAGATGATTTTAAAGTTGAAATAAACATTAAAATACTGTACATACATACATACAGCAATTCACATATAAATAAATTTACATATAATAATTTTCAACTATATGTGACAGATATCTAATGCTGGCATAACATAGTTGGTGGTTGAAGGTGATTACGGATTGCGCACGTCTGATAGAAGACGCCAAGGCATTCCATAAATGCACAGCGACTACGGAAAATGATATTGCATAAAAAATTATGGTATGTCTTGGTATTTCCAATCTTAGGTTTGCAGAAGACTTTAGATATTTTAAATGTGTGTCATGAAGAAACTTAAATTGTTCTTTATGGTGAAGAGGAGTTAATGGATTAAATAAACAAAATTGTTCGAGTACAAAATCGTAAACATATGAACATTCCAACGAAACCAGATTGGAAACAGTTAGCTACTTGAACTTTTTACGGAAGTAGTAAACATAATGACATTTGCGAAGTAGAAATATAAATTGTACGCAAAAAAAAATGACGACCAAGTTTATCAATATAAAGTTTATAAAGTTCAACGCATTAGGTACTGTAAATGATAAACTATAAGATTCAAAGAAGTTGGTTTGTCAGGAACATCACTAGTTCTAAGATGGGAGATTGATCTGGTTCTCATAATGAATTAATTGAAATACAGACTTTTTATTCTTTATTGATACTAGAGAGTACCTACCCTAAATAAATCGTTGTAGCGTTGCTAAAGATTTTAGATTTATTGATTTGAATGTTATGATGATTTTATAACATATTTTCTAATACTTTTTTTTATAATCGTAATATTAAAGCGTACTAATTAAAAAAATAAAAGTAGAACAAATTGCACCACTTTTGGTTATTAATTGCTGCAATTTTACTTGCAGCAATAGTTAATTAATTTTAACTAATTAAGACTATTTCAATATAAAGACAAAATATTTATATAAAATAATAGGTAGGTACTGAAAAGAAATTATTGACAACTGAATGTTCAAACCTAAATAAGTATATATGTTAGTATACAGTGTTTTATACAAAGAGAGGATTCTTTGTTTAAAACACTGTATATAATTAAGACTTTGTTGTTTCTCAAGTTAGCAAGTAATTTGTTTGTGGTGCAATTCAACATACGAAGCAGCTAATATATTCACGAACACTGTAATTATTTATCAGTAAATATCATATTTTAATGCTTATTATCCTATTCCGGACGAAGACAAATTCAAAAATCATAAAAATCGGTCCAGTCATTCATGAGATATAAATCGAGTTACTAATACAACTTTGTTGATGATATTTTATTTTACTAACTTGGACAACTAACTACTACAACTACTAACTAAAAATGGTACAGAAAGGGACAGTGATCTATATTTTTTAATCTGTTCAATACAACGTCGGATACAGGTTACGCCATTAAAATAACCGCAACCAAAACTGCGTAAATGCAAATTTATGTTACTTGTTTATCCACTCTATTGTATTTTGTTACTCATATAACACTATTTAACACTATATATATATGAAAAAACATAAGATAAAAGTTGTAAAAATAACGTTAACTAGACTCAAAGCGTGTAAATCTTACGTCCAATGAATCATCTTGACTACAACTCTAGTTAAAAACACTCATACATATAATATATACCTTTTTATAAATATTGGAAATAGAAGTTACTACTATCATTTGACAACAGTAGTCATTAGTCATCCTATAATCAATATGACAGATGAAATTGACTAACAAATTATTATTTGCTTCTGCATTTTGTGTGATGCTTTAGCTGCTAACTGCTATGATAATTAACGAATTCATGTTAAATTATTTTCATTTTAACTGGTACCACTTAACCAACATCTTGTCAAAGTGACATAACAAAAACACCAGTCTCATGAGAAAAGTGAAATGAATCGTCTTTATAATATAAAGCTGTAATATATCGAACTTTCGATCGAGACCCGGCTGAAGGTACCCGGTGTCTCGGTTTTACTTTTGTTAGTTGCTGCGCAGACTGGTTTCACTTCTCAGATGTGTTCGTTATCGAATAGATCAGTTGTGAAGGAAACAATTTCTTGCTTATTTATACTGTGATTGTATTTATTCTCGAAATTGTAGTAATGAAATAAGATTCGATCGCAGCACTCCGAATTGTAACTATTTTGTCAGATTCGAATATAGATTCAGTGTTTCTGATGCAGAAATGATTTCAGCTTTCTAGAGATACGAAAAACTCGAATGGTTAGTTCTAATCTCCTTCAAAAGTTGGGATTACATGTTTATTTATTAATTCCATACAAATTATAGTCAGCAAGAATGTTATTGCAAGTAAATTAAAAGTTAATACATAATTATATGCAAAATTTGACTAAAAAATTAGTACGAGGTACTAGGATACCTAATTAAAAAAAAAATTAAGATAATATATCTATTGACATTGACATAAGAATACATTTTTGCATTTAAAAAAACAAAGATTTAATTTATGAGTCATATTTATCACTTCTAAGATAAGAATGACACATTTTAGGCAGAATTCATTTTCTTATTTAACGAGTTAATATTTTTGACTAGATAAGAAGGACGTAACTAATTTAAACTAATGAAGATGTGAATGAATGATGAAGTATGAAATAAAAATTACAAGAAATTCAATTCAAAAATTAAATCAACTATTCAAAAGATCCCGTCTTTTTGAGCTTTACAATTACTGAACAAATTTTCATTAAGTATTTTGCTCAGAACATTTTCGATTAAGTCACGTTTTAAAGAAAATAAACTAAACCAATTCATTCGTTGAAAAGCTGTTTTATGCTGACACGAACACCAGAGCTTGATGATACTATAACTCATGAAAATGTATTGTTATTGTAACTAACGGTTTGTAAACGGAAGAAGTGAATGATGAACGAATGATAAAGAATTTTGGCAACTAAAGAACGATCATCAATTTCACATTGGGAAATTTGCACTTTAATATAAATATTAGATACGAAGTGTGGTGAAGGATAAGAATAAGGGGTGTCACCGTTCCTATTCATCCCGTGGGTGTCGTACAAGCCGACTAAATGAGCATACTCTGTAGGACAACAGCATTGCAAAAATTGAAGGAAAACCTGATAGAAACTAGCCAGCCAGTGTATAGGCTAAAACCTTCTTTCTAGAGAGGCATATGTCCAGCAGTAGACTGTTCTAGGCTGTTGATGATGATGATGAATTACTTAGAACCGTAGAAAAATAGGCAAAAAATTCTCAAGAAATGTTTCGCGATTCAGCAATTTGTCACGATAACAATATATTGAAGAGCAACTTCAATAAAGGAGTATGTATAAGATAAAAGTACCTCTAATCAGTCACATCAAATGAATCGGTAGAATCTAGAGATAAGCGATTATTCTTATCAAGTCAAAAAGGTGTAGCAAATAAAATAAAAAATGTTGTCTATGACATTACATGATTGAGATTAGGTTTAAAGTGGTCAAAATTTCGTCAGATATTCAAGACTACAGGAGTTACTACCAATACTAACTCATTATCTATCATATTATTAAAACGAATGTGAGGTTATTTGATAACTTTCACGCATCAACCTATTTTAAAAAAATTTCAACAATGCAGACTAATATAAGAAAACATTAATTACTTTTTACCGCGAACACCGTGATACACGCGGGCAGGGTCTTAGTCAAAGGTACGTAAATAAAGAGATTATTCGACTCCATCATCAGGTAGAGTGACTATTGCCCAAGATGGCTGACAGGAGTTAGATGTGAGAAGCCCAGAATCGATCAAAGTGGCGTGCAATAGGAGAGGCCTATGCCAGCATTGGACTGTAACCGGATGATGATATTTAACTTTTATCATTCTAAATAAAAAAACATTAATTATTTTAATACAACGATTAAATTGGTTGTTGAATATCAAACATTATGTTAACGTATTGACGTCCTTCAAATGTTTAAAGAATCCATATTAATATTAATCATGTTATAATTAACATATGATGTCGCCATTGATATCACATATATGCAGTAGTTGTACAGGAGCGATTAAGTTTTAAAAGAAAAACAAACAATTTGAGGTCAGAACTGTTAACCTTAGTAACTACACCCATAATGAGGTTCGTTATCTAAATGCTGTTTGTTGAACTGAGATCATCGTTGCGTTTACACTGTCAATGTGTAATATGCAAACATTTTAGAACTTCTGTCACTACTAGCTAGAATTAAAGGTTGATCGCAGATGTAGCGCGGTACCTTGTCTCTTAGTCAAAATAAAATAATGTTTCTCGCAAATATAGCAAGCTAATTCAATGAAATAACATAGCGTTGATAAGGATATGATAACCCAATATAATTGTAGTGGACATTTGATAACGAGTTCATTTATTCTAATGATAAATACTTGTACACAAATGGAAATATCCTATTTACCATCTTGAACACTTGATTATAAACAAATACCTAATTCCTATTTAAACTCTGCCTCCTGGAAAAAACGCATGTTAATTACAATTGGTATCATACAAACATCATCGAATATTTGTGTACATAATGTAAGTTTTTTTTTATATATGGGCCGTGCCAGAATGACTACTCTGCCTGATAGAAAGTATGAGCAGAATTCAAGAGTAGTGGTCACCATACTAATTGCGAATACATCATACATACATCAACAACCCATAACGTCCCACTGCTGGGCTCGTGTCTCCTCTCAGGAGAGGGTTAAGGCCATACGTCCCCACGCTGGCCAAGTGCGGGTTGGGGACTGGCAAGACAACGTTGTAGCGACATTATCTTGTCGTTGGATGTGACGTCTTGACAACAATGCATGATGATTGATGACCCTCACTATGAGCCGGCCCGGCCTATTGAGATGCTTCTGCATTTTTGGGCTTTCATTTTTTCTGGTGAGACTTAAATAATACGTAATTTTAAAGCAATAAGTCGTTTCTGGTAATAATCAACTATAAATGGTTGTTTAAGAACGTCATTGTGTTAAAACGCACGCCACAAATTGAGTCCTAACAGATTATTATCGTTATGTATACTCTATGGCCACTTTAGTTGAATACTTCAGTTGTTCGTGACTTCCTCGAGAGTTTGTAGTAGATGTACGTAGTATTCGTTGTGTCGAGTTGTCTTGCAACTTTCCAGTATGCGTTTTGACTCGGATGGATGTTAGCAAGTTGACGGTCGGTTTCGTTCAATTACCATCTGTGGGTGAACGGTTGCAGATGTCATGTTGTTCCGTAATAGATAGGGGCACGGTAGATAAAGGAAACTTTTGAGTGTGTCTAAGAACTTTCATAGCATTTCTATTTATACATTAAATCGCGTAGCTTGCAGTTTAATTAAACAAACAAAACATTTAATCCAAGTTAAGACACAAACAATAAAGCAACCTATACCTTCATTTGTAGTGACATACCAACAAAGGAACGAGCGCCATCTAAATAAATCAATACAAACTATTTAATATATTAATAGTCTCGTTGGTTTAGCGGTTGACGTGTGCGACTGCTGATCCTGAGGTCTTGGGTTTGATTCCCAGGTCGGACCAAACGTTTGTATGATCTACAAATATTTGTTTCGGAGTTTGGGTGTTTTCTATGTATAATATGTATGTATTTACAAAAAAAAGTATATATGTATTTGTATCAGTTGTCTAGTACCCATAACACAAGCTCTGCTTAGCTTGGTGTACTAGATGGCGTTGTGTTAGATGTCCGAAATATTTATTAAAAAAAAAAACTATTAAAAATTATTCTGCATCACGCAATAACAGTTTACACAATACGTAGGTATCATGTATCTTAACGCATAATAAACGGCTCGGCGAAAGACACCGCACTTATGCCATTACAATATTTCTAAATCTACATACATCTATATGGAGAGGCAATAAGATTAAAATTACAATCAAACCAATGCAATTATAAATTATAAAATTGCAGATATGAAAGGTCAATGTCCGTTGACCTAATGCACCAGTTATACTTAATACAAATTATTATAGGTCGTATGCGGTATTGTTTGCGATATTATTCGATATGCGCTCAATAAAGTAACAGTCAGTTGCGACAGTTGCGTTGTTTAAACTCTGTCCGATTTAATTGATTAATTAGCTACTTTAGTTATCTGTACCCTTTAACAATGCCAGTAATTTAAGATAATAGTGAGACTGTTTACATGCATACTGTTGGTGAACGTTAAGATTAGCTGGAATATAGGCATATAGCTACAAGTAATTGAAAAAAGAAAAGATAGCTGTCAAGTAAATATACAATATAGATACATACATATATATGATTTGCCCTGACTATTGACGGATAACTTTAACTATTCCCAAAAACTAATACATAGGTACTGAACTTGTTGTCACAAAAGATATGTTGATCACTACATAACAGAAAAAAAAAACAATATTACTAGATATCGTCTTAATGTATCTAATTACCCAGCAAAAAAGGTTTGATGTGTTCACTTCAACTTTATTATTTAAAAATATAGACTTAGTTAAGATGATATTCTGTCCACTATATTTCTATTTTTTTATCTAATTAGGAGACTATTTCCGATTTGGGATAATATCAATACAACTTTAATGATTAAATTTAAGATCCAAATGCCGTACTATGATAATAGGGGATGAAACCGTTTAACACATTTTGAGTTAAGTATTGATAAAAGTATTGCAGAGAAACTGTTTGACAGGAAACCTGTTAAATAGTCATGGAATAACATACTTTATTGTACACCAATTTCGTTGTTGCAGTTGAATATTACAAGAAGATATGTACAATTGGCGGCCTTATTGCTAAAAAGCAATCTCTTCCGGGCCACCTTTAGATGGAATGGGAATCAATTGGAGATAAAAATAAACAAAGGGTAGTTTAGGTGTTTGGAAGCTATGGTGGAATTAGAACAATTATATAAATATACATACATATATAATAATCACGAGTTATGTATCGCATTCTGAGATTTGGATTTACAACGAAAGAAAATGGTACTAAATCATGGTTTATCAGCAGGAACATTTCTAAGGGAATTAGATATACACGCAATTCTAACCTAATTATCATTTATGTTATGTACCCTGGACAGTCGACGGCCATGACACAGATAGGAACAACATTGTGCCTAAGTCGTTTGGCACTCTCCAAACACTTGTTTGAGAAATCTACAATTTGTTCAAGCAATTTTTAGCTATGTCACTATTTAGAAGGGAATTGAGATTTTATTACCAACTAGCTGACCCGGCGAACTTCCTACCGCCATATTTACATATTTGTCTCAGCTTCTCACAGGCAGTGTACAGTTGCGGTAAAAAAAAAGACTTTTCCCGTTATCTTTTATTTTTTTCTTTCTACCAAAAATATAATGAAAGAAATCGGAGTATGTGTTATTGAATTACAACTAAGTACATATTTTGACTTTCATCCCCTCTCTCCAAGAAACCGTGCTGAATTTCGGGATAAAAAGTATCCCACGTCCTGCCTCGTAGTATGAACTCAAATCATGCTAAGTTTCATTTGAATCCATGCAGTAGTATCAGCGTGATGAGCGGCCAAGATACAGACAGTCAGACAAAACCGAAAAAAATACAGTTTTGGCTTCAGTATCGATTATAGAGAGCCCTCCAAAAAAAAATTCAAAATATCTTTAATGTACAGAATTGTACGTTTTTATTATAAGTATAGATAACAAAAAGTATTATAAAATGTTTACGAATACTATACTAGCGTCCGTTTATCAAAACATCATGGTTATAACATCTTCATTGTAGAGTATTTACATTTAATAATAAAACAGAACCACATTATGTTAATTACAAGTAAACATTTTAACTTCGTAACACATGCAGAATGCCTCTCTCAACAGCGTTGATGAATAAACTAAAATTCAGCATTGTTTAGCTTGTCTTTCTTTCTTTAAAAGTTTGTATATGAATGTTATTAGTGAATTTATTCTATTTGGTTTTGTAATCATGAACCGAAAATATCAATGCCATACAAATGACAGAATATAACCAGCGAAACAAAAGCGGCAACTACGTACTTGGGTGCAGCTAGCCATTTCGGTATTTAAGGTATGAGTTTATCAAACCTAAATAACCTAAATAATTTAAAACGGCTTTTATTCTCCCCCTTCACAAGGAAATGTTACTGATGGGGTCACAGAAAGCCATTTTGACAATGAGTGCGTGCATGAATTTATAGTAAAGTCAGTCACAGCAAATTGAAGTCAAGAATGTTGAACATTAATGGCGCTCACGCTGTCACGATCTATCTCTGTCTCGTTAAATTATCTTCTTCTTATGGGTCCATATATGTATATACCGATTAAAAGGATGTATCTTTTACTAAAATTGGTTTGAGAAACATTTTGCATAAGGTAAGTAGACTAATTTTAAGATAGGTACGTATTGTAGGCCGGCTCTTCTATTTAGTTACATATATTTCATTATCATCCAGCCACTTTGCCTTTAATAGTTTACCTATGGACGTAGGCATCTTTTAGAAACAAAGTTTGGCCAAAAAATTTGGGATTCGCATGTCAAATGTGTTACGTGACAGATAATCTCAATACTATCTGATAAACCAAAGCAACTCTGATAAACTTTATTTCAGATCTGTAGCCAATCCATGTTGTTGTCGTGAACCTGCAAAGTGTCTCGTTTGGTCGATCACTTTTATGTATAAACAGAAGCAATCGCGTGACACTAACACTAGTGAACAAATCAAAGGCCGCGATGGTACGAACAGGACGAGTGACTGTGCTATCTGTGCACGACGAATAAAAAACTGTTTTAATCTATGGTACTATCAACTAATTCAAGATAGGCGATCAGAGACAGTTTTTTTATCACACACTTATATCAATAAGAAATAAATATAAACGTTGTTGAACTAATGACGACTTTGAATAAAAAGTGATTTTTCGAAAGATGTCATTCCAAGTATTGCGTATTGCATTATATATCCTTGCTAAAATTGGTTTTATAGAGAACTCGTTTATGAGATATCTATATCGAACACGATGAGTAAGTTGGTACAATGTGAATCAATTAAACGCCAGGAAAAAACAATCGTAAATGTTTGTACGTACAATATGTATCGCGTCACAACTTACGTCGGGAATTATAACAATCCCAATATGACAATATTCTATTATTCATAATATAACAGAGTGGAGAACCCTGAAATAAGTACAATTAATACAAAGAAGCAATGACGCTTACTGGAGAAATAGGAAAGGCGTAAACTCAACAATTACGAGTTCTGACTTGATAACAGTTAGTTGCAATAAAACCATTTTATTACAAAATTTTACATTTTAACAAAGTGACGTAAAACGAATAATAAGTAGGATTTTTATCCTTTTTCCTTTCTACATTTGCCAATTTGTTTTGTTTGACTAATACATTTCTGAAATTTAAAGTTTTCCTCCTAATAATAACTTAATAACCGTCAAAACAGAACAATTTCAGAACAAAAAATTAGGAAGGAATAAATTGAATCGGTATTGAGTTATTTTAGGTATGTAAATATTTAGTGTGTCTTAAATCAAAAGTAGCTAGGTATGTAATGTAAAATATGATAATGCTCACTTGATCAGATAAATTGTCACACCATAGATGGGCGGCTGTCTTCTTCCCACCATTTAACCCATTGGTTAGGTGAGGGGTCAGAGGTCCACCCGTAAACAAGTCGTCCGTGAGACTTGCGTCAGAGGTAATTCTGAGTCTGGACTCCGGCGGCGGCCCTTGAGGACCCACAAAGTCAAATTGACCGTCCCACATATCGTACTCCAGTTCAAGGCTATCTTCTACCTCAATCGGTTCACCCATCGTGCCTCTAGACCGATTGAACAAACCCGATTTAAACATTTAAATTCGGTCTTTTATCTTTGGATATATTCTATTATTGCACACTTACTTAACAACTACAACACTTAATTAAACATTATTTCGTAACCGAAGTAATTTGACTTTCAAAGACGATTAGAATAATTTTGTTCCATATAAAGCTAGAATTATAATGGCACACTTGATCGGAGACAGTACTCGGACTATTCTGTCTAATACAATTATGAAACCGCACTGTATTCACGTAACACTGTTTGCAGCCAGGGAATCACACTGTGTCACATCTTTCACATACACGGCTTCGCCATAAACGGAACTAAGTCGTAGGATCACCAGGTCAAAGTTAACACAAAGTCCTCTAATTGTTGTCGTAAACAAGAATTATGATATCAGGCAAAAGGAGACTCCGGCGAAGTCGATTCAAAATTTTCGACGGTTGCACTGACATCCTTTTAAGAAGGACAGGTTGCGAATAACGTCTGTCACGGTTTCGATTGTTTTCTACCAGAATGTTATATAGAAATATCGATATCGTAAGTTAAGAACTGAAACTTTTATGTAGACGGTGTGGTACGTGATATTTGTACAGTATCACATTGGGCACTAGCCGGCGCGCGGCGGCGAGCAGTCGGCCGACGCGCCCCACCCATTGACACGACATGATTATCAGCCGCCCGAGCCGCCGCACCATACAAATAAACTTTATTCGCTCCCTGCACATATGCACACCGTCTGATAGATAGTTCCGAGGCAATAACCCCTTTCATAAGCTCCCCCATTCTGGTTGGATCTTGTAATTTTACGGGCGAGGGGCCATCATGATTGGACGCAGTTTTGCCAGATGGAGAGCCATTCAGTACAACGCATATAATCCTGCAAGTTTGTTTGAATGCGAAATTATTCCAAAGTTTTTGTAACTGACTTTGTAAAGTATAATTATGGATAAAATTACCTACCCGATTTAAATTGTTTTACATTTAACATAATGTTCCGAAAATAATAAAGATGAGAAGAGAAATGAATTTATTGAGCTATATCGAACTAATCATTCTTGTGAACGAACGAAATTGCAAAGCAGTGAAATTAAAGAAAGTTGTTGATACTGAAAGTGAGATGAATATGATAGAAAAAAAGTGAAGCTATTAAATGGAGGCCGTAGATGTAACCGGCATTTGCAAGGTGCAATCATGAACCTGCAACGTACACGCATTTTACTTGATGCGGATTCGATTACTACAATAGTCACAAAAGAATTGTATGTTAATGGAATCTCTACAAATAATGTAGTTAATACTTTGAAAGTAAAATCGAATAACATAAATAAAACGTTTCTTTCTTCTATAAAAAGTATTCCCTTGAATATTCAAGGTATTTAAGCGATAGCGTTATAAAGATAGATTAAAATAAACTGGTCTACAGTAAAGATGAATGAAAAAAATACCAAAGTAAATAGTTATTTAATACAATGCAAAATCGAAATTGAGGCTATTGTTCACAGCGTGTGAAATTCGTGGTAGGAAGTTTGAATTGGATATCATTGCGGGTTCTATTTAACGGATAACAGTAACTATGAAGTAATAGATTTATCTGCAGACATTGTGTTGTTAGACTATTTCAGGATGTTACTTCAGATAACAATGGTGAGCTAACTCAAAGTTTAATCAACGTTAAATTAAAGAACAGATTTGGAAATACTTTAACCAACTTCTTAACTAGATGCAAATTGACGTCGAGCAAAGAACGGATCGGAGAAATGATAAGCAAACAAAATAATATCCTCACACATGTCAGACACCGCCATCTGATCCCAAGCAAAGCAAAGCCTGCTGTGCTATGGTAACCAGACCGTTGATAGACATACTTAAAATGGTGAATAGATTCTTAAGAAATTGGTTTTTTTAAATGTTTAAACGATATTTTCCGAGTCGAAATAATCGATAGTCGAATTAACCCTTTATTTGATTTGTTCGTATTTACTTCTTTTTTTAATCAAACTTTTCTTTTCTTCTGCATTAATGAATAAATTAATCGTTAAAATCCGGAACTATTACGATGATTTACCGACGTTGCACAAAAAACAACATTCATTACTTATCGTTGTACTTCAATGAAGCGACGGGAAAACTTAAATATTGCCATTCAATGACCGTGAAATGCTTTTATGTTATTACAAACTTTAAACGTTGTATAATCAGTATAATTTTATTGCTGTTCTTATTATATTAGAAACTTAAAATAATGGAACACGCGCAATTGGCCGATTTTAAATTTCAGACAAAAGGTCGAACTACTTCATTTGAGTAAAAAATTGCTCGGTATATTCAACACAGTTAACAATCGAAGGAACAATGCGATTTCATACATTTTAATTAGATTCATACAACCGTGGTAAATATTGTTTGTAAATTGCCAACAAAATATACTATGAATACAACTCGTAAAAAGTTTAGCTTTATTTACACGGAACAAGATACTGAAATAGTTGTTATATTCAATTGAGCCGAAATGTACCTACAAAAGTTTTTAAGTTGGAAGCATCACTGTTCCTTTATTAATGAATTTATAATATTAGTATAGATGTTGGAATTCCTCTGACTCGTTACTATGTGTTTTTTTTACTATCGATCTGGAAAATTTGACTATTTCTAGATTAGTTTTGAGTAAAATCACCATTCCTGCAATAAAATGTAAAGTATGTATTGAAATTTTGATTTTGAAGTGTGAAAACCAATTGAAATAAATAGGATTGTGGCACGAACGGAAAACACAATTAGAATTCTGAGGTACTAGGCTCAATTGTGTCCAATATTAGTGCTTTGTTGCTCGCAAAGTTAACCAAGTAAAATGTATAAAGCAAATTATGTGTATACTAGTGCTACTAATTCTAATTATAAAGTGTTTCATTACTGACGCATAATGTGACAATACATATTTGTCTTTAATTATCTTGAGCGCTTTTTGTCCTTGGATAAAATATTTTCTGCATCCTGTAAGCAGACACTAAGTACTATTTTTAAATGCTGTTTGATAATTGAAATACATTTTATATTATTATCACAATATATATATAGCGTGTTGTAGTAGGCCAAGATCCTCATTCCACAAGAGAGGCTTAGGTCCAGAAGTGAACTATTAAAAGCGTTGATTATGAAACGTCCAGTGAATTAATTTGTAAATTAGAGTTTATAATAAAAAGAAACAGATACAATATTATAATATCAGAGGCTCATTTAAAGTCACTTCCATTGTAGAAAAGATGGCGGAGAGTCGTATGCGTTGGTATGGACATGTAATGAGACATTGTGGAGAGCACGGTTGTAAGGAAAGCCCTGGCCATCTCAGATAATAAGGTATAAGACGACCACAGGTCACGTGGTGGATAACCGTTACCAGGGAAATGGAACGGGCACAGATGGAGGAACAGACAACCCAAGACCTGTCATGGCGCCTTAAAACGAGAAGAGCAGACCCCAAATGAAAATGGAAAAGGCATAGCAGAAGAAGAAGAAATATACAAACATAAATTGATGATCGTCACAGGACTATGATCGATCACAGGATGGTCAAGAGACTAGAAAGGACTTAATGGATTTTTTGAGCTACTGTATTTCAAGTTTCGATTTTCATTCAATACTTTACCCATCATTTTGCCTTGTTCCGATTTACCATATTCTTTTGCCTCATCTACTAAATTTTCAAGGTCGGCAGACCTCAGGTAGGCGGTCAACCATAAAGCAACCAGCCAGACACCTTTTGCTGAATCACAAATTGCTCAGTCCCCAAATAAAATTAGCAAAAGGCCACTAAGATGGTGATGTTGATGATCATTTATATAAAATACTGGCTAACCAGCGCAACTTGCCTTCGTCTCAAAAGGTATTGTTATTTACTATTTTTACCGCATTTTTGCAAAAAATTCTCACCGTTTAAAGTTTCCCTGGACTTGCATATATTTCAAGACCAAAGTCAGCGAAATCTTCCAGCCATTTCCAAGTTTTAATTTAGATTAACGAACAGCAGTTCATTATTATATATTTAAAAGATAGGAATATGAAATGATTTTTCTAGTTTATATTAAATGGTAAACAGATGGAAATCATGTTCGATTTTAGAACTATGAATAGCGAATATAGTATACTCGTAGAATGTCGCCAATAATTTCTATTAATTTCGTTAACTAATGACAGTATACACGTGCGGTCAACGACTGTAGTCAGCTAATGAACATTACTAACGTGGAAGAAATAACGATTACTAAAACCGATCGTTCTTGGACATTAATCAAAACATCACTTGTTGATAAAACATTTTCTCTTTTAACTATTTATTTAATAGTCTGCAATTAAGAAATTATAGAATTACTGTTTATTGAATTTATTGAGTTCGTTACAATGTTTGTTTGCTTTTGTAGCCATTGACGAGTTCTAAATTTAACAGTAACCATATTTTTCTATAACTGAAAGAAAAATGTAGTATTATTATATAATATACTTTGTATATTTCGATCGTTTTACATTTTTGTGATTATGTCCATATCAATGGACCATATAGCTAGAAATATTTAAATACAAATGTGTACAAAAAATTCTCATGTTTTCTCTCTCAACATGTATTCGATGCATTCTCAAGTTTCGATGTCAACAATTAAATTGTTAAATGCACCTCTAATTGGTTGGAATTGACAATCGATTTTGCCTTTACTAGATTCTACTGTTATAACAGAAATTACTGTAAATAATTGGTTTGTTGACTTCGATGCACGACAGCAATTTGTGTATGTATGTCATTGCTTACTTCGTATGCCTAAATCTCATCTTTAAGGAAGAGACTATTGATTATAGTAATATTTAGTTCTTCATGAATAACAAGTAGGATGCTTTTAGGTAATCTAATTTAACATGAGATTTTTATCCCTAACTAGGAGGAGCTTTAATTGATTTATTTTCGTTGGATACCAGTTTAATATTTTTGACGTTGGATCACACAAAATATTTTACTGAAATGTGGCTAAACTTTGGATTTTTTACGGATGGGGGGAGGGGTTGGGGTATGGGCCTCCGGTATCCTCACTCACTCGGTGAAACACAGCGCAAGCGCTGTTTCACACCGTTTTCTGTGAGGCCGTGGTATCACTCCGGTCGGGCCGGCCCATTCATGCCGTAACGTGGCTCTCCCATAAGATATAAGCTAGTAAGCTTATGTCCTCGGCTCCGCCCACGTGTATGTCGGTTATCGCGGTAAAGAGTAGCCTATATCCTTCCTTAAGAATCAAAGTTTCTCCATTCCAAATTTCATTGAAATCGGTGCAGCCGTTTAGCCGAGAAAGCGTAACAGACAGAGTTACTTTCGAATTTATTAGCTTGGATTTTATTATTTATATTTATGTGATGATAATAAAGTAGAGTGTTATACCAGTTTAAGCTTAGATTTTTTATAACAAAAGTGACGCCGCATGCTAATATACGATGGCTATCGTTGACAATCATGTTCTGGTATAAATTATATTGAAGACTTTCAAAAGATTTCCACTTAATATTAAATATTATGTGATATTTATCATCACAGAGACTACTGTTGCGTGAACTGTATGCATGTTTTTTAACGAAACTTTTCATCAAACATTAGCTTGGTTTGATATTCCCCCTGAATCATTTATTATAGGATTAGTCAAGAGGGGAGTATGCAGAGGGTGCCATTATTGGAATTACTGTACTCAACTTTAATATTACAAAGCAAAATGTTCACATTTTGAGTATAATACTGCTCGTGTAGAATTTAATACCTCGAACTTTTTTATGCGGAATCATAACGAATAGCGCAGGTTTTATAAAATACTAGCCTCAATTAATACATTTTTATGCCACTGATAGGTTTTTTACATTTAAATGAAAATATATTGAAACTTTTTGAAGCACTTCCAAGGTCTTCATAGCTAGATTATGATGATACACTAACAATGTACCAATGTACATCATTTAACAGATTTTTTTTCTAAATTCTAACAGAAAAAAATAGTTTTCAAATATTAAGTGAATTATAAACTGGTTAGGCAATTAAAACTAACAGTAAAGGATGTTATTTTTAGTACAAATAATATATCCTCATACTTGTAAAACATTCTATGAGATAAATGTTTATTTTCATTGGAACCTTCTGAAGGATTTGTCAAGGATATTCATAATTCGCGCAAGTAGTGTAAGAGTGCGTTTACTTTTCCTACCTAGTTAACTATTTATGCATATAATCCCTTCTGGAGGTTTCTTAAGTACTAGCTGTAGACCTATTTAATCACGCGATTTAAGTCTATTTTTAGAAATTCAAGTCAAGACTACCGTGTCCTTCAAAGCGCGGCCTTGGTCCGGCCTTGGTTCTGTTTTTATTTTATAAAAAAGTGAGAAATATAAGATTTATAAACGGCCGCTACTGACTTAAAGTAAGTGTGGATTAATTATCTGTATCATTTGCCGTTGTACCTGTCGTAGTTTGCAGCATGCGGAGACAGGAAAAGAAGTAGTTGACCTCGCTGGGTTCAAGGCTGAACTTTACTCTGTATTAAATGCCCTAGCAGCATTAACATCATGCGTGTAGATGACAGAATTAAATATAATTTGTTTACGATTAAGCTGAGTTTTTTACATGCACACATATCTTTCGTGTGGAAGTCTTTTCATTTAATGTTACTCCATTTGAAATAAATATTTTATAAATAAATATTTGTGACATATAACACACAACGCCATTTAGTCCCAAACTAAGCAGAGCTTGTATTATGGGTACTAGACAACTGATATAAATACACACATACATTTTTTTTTGTAAATACATCCATATTATACATAGAAAACACCCAAACTCCGAAATAAATATTTGCAGATCATACAAACATTTAGCCCGACCCGGGAATCGAACCTGAGACCTCAAGCACAGCAGTCGCATACGCTACCACTTCGCCACCGAGGCAGTTTCGTATTTTAATACAGTAATCTGAACATTGTTTCGTATTTTTAATACAGTGTCCAGTCATGTAATCTAATCGTAAAAGTTTCAACAAAACCTTTTAATATTATATAACAAACATTCGCCATAGTCCAACATTCTAAACATAATTTTAGATTAAAAGCTATTTAAAAACTGACGTGTTTAAATTAGAATGAAATAAGAATAATCAATGTAACGTTTCCTATTGCAGTCATTTTATTTTTAATTAAGCTTATACAATATTATTTTGTATCCGAGTATTTTGGGATTACATCGATTTCTATTTTAAATGTTCACATCAGCAAAAGCGCCTGACTAAGCTAACAACATGAATGAACACATAACTAAAAATACTGCAATCGTAAAACGGCTGCTAAACGATGGAATTTTGCCTGGAATTTCGAAAAATAAGCCTAAACCAATGATGTTCAACTCTATACTGTCTGTATTCAATTTATGTAACGGCCTTCGTAGCACGGTGCGGTGGCAATTTGAGTGCCATGTATTACTACTATACTATTTACTCAAAGTTTGCATTTGTCTGGGTTGATCCCTGAATTGGGGTTCGAACCCAACCCCCAGACTTGGACCATACGATTGACCAGCCTGACCGCAGACAACAGCCACCGTCTCAAGTACGACCGGTGAGCGACGGATCAGAAACCAGGAGATCGACCTGCACGGCCAGTCACCATCATCAAGACCCCACGCTGCGGGACTAGACCCTTTAGTTAAGTGGCTTAGGGTTCGACCCTGTATAAATAAAGAACTTTCCAGTGCTTGGAACCTCACCCCCAAATATATTTGTAATAAATTTAAAGTTTTAGTTGTTTTTGTAATAAATTGTGTTAAACCGTTTAGTGTTTTTTTTATTGTTCCCGCCGTAAGGCGAGGGTAACAGTCTCTATTTGTGTATCATAAGCTTTAGGTTACAAATTAAAATAATATTTGTGTTCTGGTATACATTATGCAACGTCAACTTGGCTTGGGTTTGATATTGGTCTCTGTCCATTAGTATTATCGAAAAGTCAAGAAGTCAAGATGTAATTAATGATTTCAGTAGTAGAAATAATTTTATAATACTTGTACACCTTCAAATAAATGTACATTATCATCATCATCGCAGCCGCTAGCTTGTCCGTCTTCGGACGTAGGCATCCTCTCCCAATTTCCATTTCCGCCGATCTCAAGCCATCGCCTCGCAGTTCACTCCCGCTCGTCCCCGAATATCGTCGACCCATCTGTTTGGTGGTCTTCCTCTGCCTCGGGTGTTTGCTCGGGGTCTCCACTCAAGCAATCTTCGAGCCCACCGGCATAATATACATATCTTTCGTAAAATATATAAAATATCCGATAATAATATCTACATTAGAGTTAATCACTTTAATAAAATTAAATAACTTTTAAATGAGGAGATAGCACCAAATATAAATAAATTATTAAACTTTTTGCTACTTAGTTACTGTGGGATAAAAGTTTCAACTTCGCTACACAAGTGTTATCTCGTGCTAATAATTACATGAGAGTAATAACGATCATTACCACACATCTGCCAGATCTAAGATTTGTCCTACAAATAACAAATTCACACCACACACTCATCTTTGCGGACTAAAAACTATATTGTTTTCTTTCTTACATCGACGTATGCTCCAGATGGGTGACGATGCCCCCATGTCGAGCTGTTAGTGATTCCGTGAATTTCCCCACAACAACAGTTTCTGGCGAAGCCGTCCGCTAGAAAATCACAGTCCTCATAAAAACAACAACAGCAAACATTTCACACGAGATCACGAATCTAAGATAAGATTATGGTATTGTGTTTCAAATCTGTTGTTACGAGGTACCTAGAGCTTTTATACAGCCAAATAGGCATTTCCTTAGCATTGAGTAACGTGTACCGGTTTTTGAATTATCACTTTCAAGTGCTCGTACGCCTTTAGAATATTCATTTCGTACATAATCTAATCGACTTTTAATGTACACGTATCTGAAATTATACAGCAACTACACACAATGAAGGAAATAAGCGAAGGTCTCTCGATAACACAAAAAGTTACACGAAAAATTACTGGTTCATTTTGAAGAAATTACAACGTCGCTGAAATGAGTACACGATGTCTTGAATACGTGATGAATTTGTGTGATAATACACAAAAATTAATTGAAACTAGAGATTATAACGATGAATGGTGTACGTCGTGTAATAGTTAATGAGTGGTTTACATCTCGGAGTGTGTAAGCCTCCAACATCTGCACACAATGTGTTTGTATTCGCACGCGTTCATTCGCACCACTTTCCGTTTCACATTACAAAGTTTTTTTTGTAAAGTACAATCGTAACACGCTCTAAGTAATATCGTTAGATAATGAGCTGTTTTATCGTTATACTCTTCTTCTCTTCACGATGATTTTGATAGATCCCCGATAGATAACATCGTTGTGTGAGCAGGCGAATTTATGCAAGAACATGTTTGAGGATTTTAATTAAGAGTACATCAAAGATTAACGTCTAATGTCGTGCATGTATTTACTCATTATGGTTCTATAGCGGTCACGATCGTAATGTGTTATGGAGTGAAGGTTCTTATACAAAACAAAAATACAAAGAGTTTTACACAAATATAAGGCCTGTCCATCCCATTGGTCTCGTAAGAGTCGACAAAGGGAGCAAAGTTTGAGTAAAGTACAACAGCACTGAAAGAGAAGGAAAACTTGACACAAATCCTAGATTAACCGGTCTGGCCAGCGTGGTATGGTTGACCAAAACCCTCCATTCCAAAGATAGGTCTATGCCAAGTAGCCGACTAATAAAGTCTAATTTTATGATAGTTTAATCCAATTCTTTGTAAAGTTTTGTCCGCGGTGGTTGACTTTTCTAAAATATCCTTATCTTTTGATATCTAGGACATCAATTTGCGGGAGACATTCAATTGTAATATGCCTTGTGACATCATCGTATCTAATTATAAATGTAAGATATTTCGCTGGTTCCCGACATCCTTGGCACAGTTATATCACCCACGTAGAGACTCCCACTGCACGCGAGCTAGCCTATTGTTTAGTGTTTGAACAGCGGACCAAAGTAAAACAGAATCTAATAGATTGTTAGATTATAGACGTCGATCTACTGCTAGAAAAAAAACTAGGCGGGAAATATTTCCTTAAATACTAGTAGCATTCGTTTGCTGCACGTATCTGGCTACGGATCTGAAGTTTCTGAGTAAAATACATCAGACAACACGCATACCTACATATTTAATATCATAATGTGATGACCCCAGACGTAAAGAACTGGTTGTCTAACAATATTAGTTACTGCACATACGAACAAAAAAGTCATTACATATTACATTAAATTAAATTGTTAGCACCTACATGCAATAATTAAAGTGGTAACAATAAATTCTTCAAGAACGGCTACAAAACATGAAAATCATTGTTCTTTTACTGTGCTACACGTATTGTGCAGTGCCACACAATTAATGTAAAACGGTATAATATTTCAACAACATTAATTTCTTCTCACGTTAATAAATGTGTACGAATATGTAGCAACTACCTACAGTATAATAGTATACAATGCACAATGTGTCAAAAATGTGTAAAAGGGTGCATTTAGCTTGACTTGACCAGTATGTATCTATGTATGTAACGGAATCTTTTAACTTCCTACTTCTAGGAGTCTGATTAACTTAAAAATTTGCACAGGGGTCAAGGGCCGATGACAAAGGAAAAAAAACAGTTTTTTCTAAAAAAAATTGTTTTAAAAACTAAACAAACACGCTTTTGTAAATACGAGTATACCAAACTAAAAAGTAGAAAACAAATTATAGTTTAAAAAACTAAAAGATCACGCTTTCTGAAAATATTTCAGGATCACACAAAGTGTTGTCCCATGTGGGGTTTGAACTCACAACTATCAGCACATAAGAACACGGCGAGGCGACCACTTAAACACTACATGGCATTTACGAGTTTATGTCCTCATGCTGTCCACTGCTGAACGAAGACATCCCCTAAGGACCGCCAACTATTCTTGGGCTTTTTTATATCCCAAAACCAGCTGGGCATCTCTAGGGCACTGTCTGAGCTAAAACTAGGTGATTGAAATCGCTTCATCCGTTCGCGAGCTACGGTGCCACAGACAGACACGTCAAACTTATAACACCCCTCTTTTTGCGTCGGGGGTTAATAAGTCTCTTTATATTTGTGCGTTGAGTTCCTTCAATCTAAATATTATTATTTTCGTTTACGTTTTACTTACAGTATGTATAAAAAACAATTACCTACCTACTAAATAGTTACCTACTTATAACGAAACCTATAACTTTAAATAAAATAACCGTTACCTACCATGTGTTCGTAATATGCGTGAGTCCCATATGCGTGATCGCACTCAATCATTTCCATTTATTCAGACAAAGATAACAACAAAAACATGATATCTATACTAATATTATAAACGCGAAAGTTTGTAAGTATGAATGGAGGGATGGATGGATTTTTGTTACTCTTTCACGCAAAAACTACTGAACTGATTTGGATGAAACTTTACAGTAATATAGCTTATACATCAGAATAACACATAGGCTACTATTTGCCGCGATAACCGACATATATACGCGGGCGGAGCCTCGGGCTACAACTAGTATTATAATATTTAGTTATATTGTCTGTTTTATTGTTACATATGTATAAAAATCAATGTTTATTTGTTTATTCACATTTTATGCACTGTTAAAACGTTTACCAGAGATAAGGTTAAGGAAAAGGACTTATTTGACAGTTAAGCAGCGAGCTACTGTTTGCACTGAAATATTATTTTGCAAATATTTTTATTACAATTATTTACAAATAGTTAATTATTTGAGATTACTTAAGACCACAGAACACGACTATTTAACGAAAAATGTATCAATTTAAATGACCGTATTTTAGTTAGCAATGGAAGCAATCAGCAGACTGAAAAAATTACCAACGAATAAGTTTTAGAAAGAGTGAAAGAGAATAGGTTGTTGATTTCTACAATAGAAATTAGAAGAGGCAAGATGGTAGGCCACCTTATATCTCCCGATAACTTTTTAAGTAATATCATAGAAGGAAAAATAGAAGGGAAGAGAGGAAGAGGAAGACCGAGACACAGTTATATAGACCAGATTAAGGATAAAGTGGCGGTTGCGACGTATAAAGACGTCAAGGAAAAGGTTCTAGATAGGGAGAGCTGGATAAAGCTGCATCGACAAGAGCGTAGCTCTTAAGTTAATGATGATATTAGTTAGATTGATTTATCGCTTCATGAAAATCATTGGAGCCGTTTTCGTTTACATGTTTACATGTACATGCACATTTACTCGTTTAAATGTGTTAGATAGATACCTATAGGTTGCAGGATTGCCTTTTTTTTTATAAATTTGGACATCTAACACACAACGCCATCTAGTCCCAAGCTAAGCAGAGCTTGTGTTATGGGTACTAGACAACTGATACAAATACATATATACTTTTTTTTGTGAATTCATACATATTATACATAGAAAACACCCAAACTCCGAAACAAATATTTGTAGATCATACAAACATTTGGTCCGACCCGGGAATCGTACCCGAGACCTCATGATCACCAGTCGCACACGCCAACCGCGAGACCAAGGAGGCATTGTTTGCACTAATCTTATCCATTTCACATTGTTCAGCTTTACGTTTCTTAAAGAGGCTACCTATTTACTTGTTAAGCACAGGCATGGCAGGGTGGTATGAGACTGTTAAAATTACTTTAATAAATACAGTTACTATTCTATAAAATTAATGTTAACTTACGCCATTACTTCAAATTTCTCCAAGAACAAGTTCTAGGTCCGATGTTATGCAAAATTCAATGGCGCATTTTCTCCAAGGGCGTAATGTTTTGTTGCGTTTACAAGACATACCATAAGACAGGTGATCGTTTAAAAGCTTATTACAAACACATAAAGTTTCAAATTGTGTGGCATTGTGGATCAGTTTGTTGGCGAAGTATAAATGCACCAATGTCGGGAACCGGTAGTATGATCTGCTCGTTGTGTTTACAAGTAAAATTTAAAAGACTTCGTCTTTTTTTCGGAAAACTTCTCTTCAGAATAAAATTTAAATTGCAGATACCTACAACTGTTCAGTTACGAGTTCACACAATTTAAAGAAACAAATCTAGGAAGGCGGTATAAAAAGTTTGTTTATCCTTCGAATTGGGCTGGGCAGCATAAGCCCAATTCCGCTTAATATTTACATTCAAATTCTAATTTTAAAATAAATCACATATCACAACCGCGCACGCATCTGACCGGAAGTAGCGTATGCGCAGCTAAGGGACCATTTCCGGCGTCCATTACTGCCGCACTAGGTAAGACTATCAAATGAAGCGGCACGGGCTATTGTTCCGACCCCTTCCTTTGGTAATATACAATGCTATTTTAATAAGGTCATTGAACAGAGATTATATATATTATGGATGTATTACTTGTCTATGGAAGAACTGTCACCGTTGTAAGTATACCGTTATTTGGGAAAATCAAAAAAATATGTTATTTAATTGGACATTTCTAAGTTTGAAAGTATTAGGATAAGTTTACTGGGAAACTATTGTTACTTTAGAAAAAACTTATTAATTATGCATTATTGGCTGTATGAGGGTCAGTGTGTAAATGATGTATCAACGACAACACTGAATATTGCAAGCCAATTGGGATTACGAGACTTACTCTTAATATGAGATTTGCTAAATAGAAGCTACAATATGCAAAAAAATATTTTTTATTAATCGTTCATTATTTTTAAAAATTACGATTCTGTGCGTCCGTTCCGCTTTATTTTGACGTACCTAAATTTTATTTTATTATGTATTTACACTATAGTCTAGTCCCGGGGTTCTCAAACTGGGCGCCACAAGAAGTGGCAAGGGGCGCCGCGAGTCGGTCTTCTATCATTATGCGAAAGGGTTAATTTTTTGCGGGTATCCATACAGCAACAATATTTTGACCGGTCACTCGCATCATAGGTCCGGTCCCTTAAGGCCTTGTCTTACGTATATGTTTCAACGCGAATTTGTTGGTGCGAAACGCAATTCACGATGGCTTTCACGTGGAAATGCTTTATTTCGTGTGTCCGAATTATAAGAAGAAATTCGATTTTTTTACAACGAGAACGTTATGAAAACGCCAAATACTTTGCTCTTTTTTTATGTAGGGCCCCGCCAAAATGACTAATCTGCCTGATAGAAAGTATGAACATAATCCAAGAGTGGTGGTCACCATACTCATTGCGAATGCAGACAATACAACAATGCAGCATGGTGACCCACACTATGGCGGCCTAGTGATGCTTCTGCATCATTGGGCCTCCAGTCTCGCACTCAACAACGTAACACCACAGCACGAACGCTGTCATTTTATGTTGATTTTCTGTGTACCTAATACCGCCCCGGTTGACCCGGCCCGTTCGTACTGTAATCAACGTGGCTTTACTATTTGCTGAACCAGATTTTTTGCTAAAACTAGCATAATTGTAAATATTTGAAAAACTAAATAAATTGAATCTGTTTTTGCAAGGCAACAACACGAAGGTAAATTCTGAAACTAAAGGAAAAGATTGCGGCATTTAGAAACAAACTGCTATTGTGGATTAAATAAAAATAATTTAAGGAGACGGTCAAGATTGCTTTCCGCAATTGTATAAATATGCAGCATCTAATGAACTGGTTATCTCACAAGTCATGATGACCCTTTTCGCGAAACATCGAACACGAAGCTCATCGAATAGTTTTCGAAATACTTTGCCAGATGATGATGTCGAAAAATTCAAATGGATACTTTTGGGTCCTTTTCACACACAAGCTTCGTCAGATTTCATGTCAGAAGAGCCTTATAACAAGATTCATCAAATCCGATTTGGTGTAGTTTTGGTTATCAATTTAAAATGAATATCCAAATTTAACTTTTCAAGTTAACTTTAACAGTTAGCTTTAAGAATTTTTATCCCCTTTGCAACGTCACATTTGTGTGAAGCTGGATTTTAGCAGTAGCCGTAATCAAGAACAAATATCGCTCAAGAATTAATGTCGAGCAAGAAATAAGAGTGGCAGTCTCAAACCTTATTCCCCGCTTCGAAAAACAGTGCGGAGAACACTAGAGTCGCCCGGCACCTTGTCAGCTATTAATTGAGAAACTATTGTATTAAATTTTTGTTTCTTTCGTAGATTTTTTGTTTTAATTCTGAATGTTTATAAATACGAGTATAATAAATAACACAGTTTCTTACTGTGGACGTTTTAATTTTTGTGCCTATCAACCTATAATAACTACTATTTTAGGTACCTAATTCTTTTGATTGCATCTATTTCAAATAGCTAGGTGGGTAGGGGCGCCGTGGCAATATATTAAAGTTGAAAGTGCGCCGTAGGCCGAAAAAGATTGGGAACCCCTGGTCTAGTCAACAAGTGCTTTTTTGGTCAACTTTTTTCAGTAGTCTCCGAAAATTATAATTGAGGTGTCATTCGATTCGGAATGGCATCTAGATGATTTTTGAAAAAAATGAAGTGGCGCTTGCAAAAATTGCAAAAGTTATTAACAATTAACTGAAAACACAAAAAGGGGTTTAGTTTCTTGCAAATTTCTCAAAAAATAATTAAGTTTTTTTAGATTTGAAAAAAAAAAAACAAAAAGAGGACAAAAGTTCCTAAAAAAATGCCGACTTCCGGAATTGTGGGACCAATATATAATATTACCAGAGGGTTGAAAATACGCCCGAAAATGAGTGCTCCAGCTTGCGCAAGCCACGCACGCCTCCTTCGTGACTTCAATGAATAAATATTATTTAAACTTATTATATATGAAAATAAAAAATTGAAAAAATTTAGGCGTCTGCAGGATAGATCAATGAACAATAATCCGTGGTTCAAAATTTTTTATCGCGAATTTTCTATAAGTTATCCATTAATAATTAATAATTTTTGCAAGCGCAACTTAATTTTTTTCAAAAATCATCTAGATGGCATTCCGAATCGAATGACACCTCAATCATAATTTTCGGAGACTGCTGAAAAAAGTTTACCAAAAAAGCACTTGTTGACTAGGCTACTATTGTAATAAATGATTCTACGCACCAGGAGTCAGGAGTTTTTCTATTGCAAATATAATTGGTTTGAATATCTCGCCAGTAGGTAATTCAAATTCAAAATAATTTATTCAATTAAGACACTAAGTGACATTTATGAACGTCAAATTGAAGCTACTGTTAAAAATCATAGATCGACACAAACATACGCCACAGCATATGTGCTGTATTGTTGAGGTTAATTAGGCGAAAACACCAAAATCTACTGCCTGCCTGTGTCGATCCATAGCTTCCAGTTTCCAAAATGCGTAGAGCCTCATGAGAAGAATACTGGCAAAGAAAGTCATGGCCACTCTTTTTCAAAGTCTGATTTTCAGGTACAATAGTGTTAGTATTACATGTAAGGTAAACAGTATGCAAGCTATTGCCAACTGAAATTCCTTTTATTAAAATGCTCCAAAATGTAACGCACAAACAAATAGATACATTCAATATGCATTGTACCTTAATTTGTTAATTGATTTTTATATCCAACGTTTCAAGTAGCCACTGCAGGTATACTGTTAACGTAGGAAGTACCTACACATGGGTATATTCAAGTTTTTATTTTTGCAATTGGCTGTATGCCAGCATGACCTTGCATTGATGAAAATAGCATTTGTACGACAACAAATTTCAGTGAAAATATATGATTCATACTATGTATATTTATTAATAAGTGTGTGTAAGAAGACATTCGTATATTTCTACATATGTCTTAATTGTTAAAAATTGAAGATGATAATCTTATACATAGGTATAAACTCAGTGCAAAGATAAAATAATCAATACGGTGTTTATACTTTTCTTTTATTTATTTTTTCAATAGGTACACATTTATACCCTTGGTTACCATATCGATATTTTTTTTTTTTTTTTTTTTTTATGTATGGCCCGCCATAATGACTCTACTCTGCCTGATGGAAAGCATAAGCAGAATCCAAGAGTGGTGGTCACCATACTCACTGCGAATGCAGACAATGCAGTATGGCGACCCACACCATGGCGGCCTAGTGATGCTACTGCATCTTTTAGTCTAGTCAACAAGTATGGAACTTGTTGACTAGACTATTTGGGCCTCCGGTCTCGCACTCACCAACGAAACACGACAGCATGAACGCTGTCATTTTACGTTGATTTTCTGTGCGAGGGTAGTAGCACTCACCAACGAAACACGACAGCATGAACGCTGTCATTTTACGTTGATTTTCTGTGCGAGGGTAGTACCGCCCCGGTCGAGCCGGCCCATTCGTGCTGAAATCAGCGTGGCTCTACTACCTTTATTTTATTTATTATATATTATATGAAAAATGTATATTAATGTAACATTTTATTTTATGATAAAAAATCGATTTTTTAATTTTATCATCACACGACAACTTAAAAAAGAGAAAGGTACAGTTAAAAATAGAAAATAGTAAGGTTTAATTTTTTTAAGTGGACTTTCATTTGGAATAATAAAAGAAAACATAGATGTCCATATCTTATTAGTTACTACTTACTACCAATTTGGACTTCAAAAATTAAAACTTTTGCTAAAGATATACATTGTACCTATTCCTTTAAATATTCAATTACTTCTAATTTTTAACCGACTTCCAAAAAGGAGGAGGTTCTATGTTCCACTGTATTTTTTTTTTTTTTTTTTTATGTATGTTACCCGATTACTCCGTCAGTTGTGGACCGATTTTGAAAATTTTTTTTGTATTCGACAGGGTATGCTTCCGTGGTGGTCCCATTGCCAGCATATCAGGATCTGATGATGGGATCCCAGGGAAATCGAGGGAAACCCTCATTTTTTATAGGCACATACTATGTTTTTCGTATATTTTCTGAAGTTACACCGGTATTTGCGTCTGGTAGTCATCATTTTATGATGATGAGCTGATGATGTAAGGTACCACTCCTTAACGGTTAGGAGTTGGAGGATAAATCTTTAAATATCATATGTATATAAGTTACCTTTAGTCGTATTCTTACAAATTATTTAGGTAAGCTGATGATGGAAGGTGGAAGGTACAACTCCTCAACGGTTAGGAGTTGGAGAATAATTCTTTCAATTTCATACGTATCTAAAGACCTTCAGTCGTATACTTTCAAGCTATTTAGGTGAGCTGATGATAGAAGATTAAACTCTTCAACAGTTAGGGATTAGAGGATGATTTTAATATTACACGTACCTTAATTTGTATTCTTGATGATGAAATTTGATGAAATAGTTCAACTTACTACTTACCTACGATTGTTTGCACTAAAACTGTAAAATAAAAACTTTTTATAAAAAAAAAACCGACTTCCAAAAACATCCAACGAAAACTCTCTGTCAAAAAACACTTAAAAGCGTAAAATAAACTGGTTCTTCATAAATTGCCTATACCTAATTCTTTATTCATTTAAATAGTAGTATTATAATGGGTGCTAGGTACCTAAAATCTGTTTGAAGTCGGTGCTAAGCCAAAAAGAATACAAACGAACAATTACAAAAGTCTAAGCGATAGTCACTTGGCACCGACTTCAAACAGATTTTAGGTACCTAGCACCCATTATAATACTACTATTTAAATGAATAAAGAATTAGGTATAGGCAATTTATGAAGAACCAGTTTATTTTACGCTTTTAAGTGTTTTTTGACAGAGAGTTTTCGTTGGATGTTTTTGGAAGTCGGTTTTTTTTTTATAATATTATGTATTTGTTTCAGCGTGATGGCAAGTTATTAGAACTAGTTGAATAATTCAACCGGAAAGGAAGTTGATGACACGCCGAATGACGAACTATCAACAAACATTAAGATTTTCTATTACACGGTACAGTTTTCATAGAAAATTGTCTCAGCTCGGTAATGCATGAATGGGCCGGTGTGATTCATCTTGAAACTGATATAAAGTAAAGACCATAAAGTACACAGTTATAGACTATGGTGAGTAACTAAGTGGGTGCATCGGTACTATTTTAATTTTATATTCGAAGTTTATTTAGTTTGACCGTTTTATACTTGACTAACTTTTGTACGCGGCTTGGCCAGCGTGTATGTTGGATATCGCAGTAACAAGTAGTGTATGTGTTATTCTAATGTATGAGCTACTTTTCTGTAGTAAGTTTCACGTAAATTCGTTCAGTGGTTTTTACGTGAAAGTAATAAACATTACATCCTTGAAAATTTTGTAGGAAGTAGGATGCATCATACGCAAATCAAATCGACTTTATCATAATTTGTTCTGGGTTTTCTTCTGACACTGCAATCACAAGACTAATCATTGAACAAAGGACTGTCATTTAAAATGGAGTTCGATTCAAAGTCAGTATTAGTGAAATAAGCTAACTTCTTTGAGTCTAGTTGCTCTCATCACGTAAGGTTGAAAACTAAATTTTTACAATGGTTCACATAAACACGTTGAGTGTAACGAAATGTCAAGAAATCTCATTCAAAAACAGGTTCTAAAAGAAAACTACATTTACACACAACTTAATATCATCTATACTTATAATAAAATTGTAACAGGTCCAATTCTGTACATTAAAGATATTTAGAATTTTTTTTGGAGGGCTCTCTATAATCTATACTGAAGCCAAAACTGTATTTTTTTTTCATTTTTGTCTGTCTGTCTGTATCTTGATCGCGCATCACGCTGATACTATTGAGTGGATTCAAATGAAACTTGGCATGATTTGAGTTCATACTACGAGGTAGGACATGGGATACTTTTTATCCCGAAATTCAGCACGGTTTCTTGAAGAGAGGGGATGAAAGTCAAAATATGTACTTAGTTGTAATTCAATAACACATTTTCCGATTTCTTTCATTCTTTGTTTGCTAGAAAGAAAAAAAAAAAAGATAACGGGAAAAGTCTTTTTCCGTCTTTTTGTCCGCGACTGTACACTGCCTGTCGGAAGCTGAGACAGATATGTAAATATGGCGGTACGAAGTTCGCCGGGTCAGCTAGTCTCTTATATATATGCACACATTACAGTAGGTACATATCCGCAGACCATATGAGGGCAATTGGATTAGCCGCTAGCACGGAGGTCGAGACCTTATGCCTATGTTCTTTTATTGCTGCACATGTGTGTGAAGCAATGTGTAACATGTTTTGATATACCTATCTATACTTATGTATATACGAAGCGGGACTCATGAGATGACGTGTACTAAAATTAGGCCGCTTCATCACTTCCCGCGTTCTGAGTGTGCGCATGTGGTGAATCAGGGAAGCTATGACTGGGGTACGTACAAAGTAAATTACGCTTCCTGATCAATATTTTCTATACTATGGTTTATTGCCGACGAAATACATTTTGGTTTCCAGTTATACAAATAATATGTATTGCTTTGTACTTAAGTTATATTAAAAATGAAGGTTTCCTACATTTAGGGCCAGATCCATCACTAACTGATAAAGTTCATAAGACTTATGTCAACTTATATGTAAATAACTACAGATATCAGTTTCATAGAGACATGTAGGTATGTTAGATATACATATAGTACCTGGATGACTGTGTTTTGCTCGGTTATTTTTTTTTGGTAAATAAAAATAAATCCTAGTTAGATCGATTTATCGCTCCCGAAAACCCCTGCATACTAAATTTCATGAAAATTGTTGCAGCCTTTCCGAGATATAGATAATACTAGCTGTTGCCCGCGGCTCCGCCCGCGTGTATGTCGGTTATCACTGCAAATAGTAGCCTTTGTGTTATGCTGATGTATAAGCTAGTAAGCTAGGTAAATATGTAGTAGCTGTCCCTTTGATATTTAAATTAAAATCTATACTAATATTATAAAGCTGCAGAGTTTGTTTGTTTGTTTGTTTGTTTGAACGCGCTAATCTCAGGAACTATTGGTCCGATTTGAAAAATTCTTTCAGTGTTGGATAGTCCATTTATCGAGGAAGGCTATAGGCTATATTTTACTTTCAAAAAAATTAGGGATCCGTAAGAAAATTGCTATTTTCTAACCCAAGGAGTGAAATCGAAAACCTATTTTTGCGTGCGCTGCAAAGACTATTGACAATAGAACAAAATAATGTATTACGAGTTTGTAGGACCCATTAAGATCTACAAAAAAGTCCGCGAGAGCATATATCTAACTATCATGGTTTAGTCACAATAACCGCTTTTGTGTTCGAAAAAATTATTAAATCGTCTGAAGAAAGAAACTACGTTAAATGTGTATCGTAATATTAATCCTTATCCAAATTAAGCTTTATGTTATCAAGGGTATTTATGTAGAAGTAAAATACTTTTTGTTTCATCCCAATCCGACATTTCGTTTAGAAGTTATCACGAGTATAAGACGCTAAGAGTTGGTACCTAATAATGAGTTATTTGCCAAAGAGTTTTTCAACATAATGCGTAATATTAATCTTTATCTAAATAATTGTGTTGTTAATTATGAGTAGTAGATCTTAGAAGAGTATAATAAATACATCTATACTAATATATAAAGCTGAAGAGTTTGTTTATTTGTTTGAACGCGCTAATCTCAGGAACTACTGGTCCAATTTGAAAACTTATTTCAGTGTTAGATAGCCCATTTATCGAGGAAGGCTAGCCATAAAGGCTTCCATAAAATAATAAGATAATAATTAAATTTATAATAAAATAAATAAAATTTTAAGATCAAGGTAAAATAGCAATAGGGGATGAAAGTTTGTATGGAAATATGCAAGGTTTGTGAAGGAAAGGCAAGGCAAGGCCTATGTCCAGCAGTGGACTGCGATAGGCTGATGATGATGATGCAAGGTTTGCGAAAATGCTTCATGAGTTTGGGACAGGAGACAAAATATTAGAGCTATTCAGATGTAACATTTACTGAGTTATCACAATATGCTTAAGTGTGCTTACCCGAACGGGCAGACATGTGAGGGCAGACGACTGTGCCGCATGTGGATGTTGAATTTTGCTACTACAAATTCGTTATTATTCACTAGGATTCGATTTGTTTACATGATTTTTTGTTTATTCAAATAATTTTCTTCGTGAAAAAATCCGAAGGAAAAGTATCCGGCGGGATTTAAACACAAAAAAAAGCAAAAGGGGTACGCCGCAAGATGAAATAAATGCCTGTATGAAACATATGTATTATGGGTACATGTTAAAAAGTTTTGTCTTACTACAATTATGCGAGTACAAGTTCACAATGATTTATAAGCAGTGTCAATATGCAAATGCTCTTCTAAAAATAGGAGATGATTGTATGCCAAATGACAGTAACGACATGATTACACTGAGACGTGAGTTCTGGTATATGATAGCACACATGATCTAAAAATAATATCTATTCTGATCCGCCGACTAATGAGACAGTTATCAAATAAACGAACGGATCATGTCAGACGTGGAGGAAGATGTTAACGAATACCTCTCAGGAAACAATGCAAGGGAAACTGAACCAGTCATATCATAGCTTATGCACAAAGTTTTTCAAATCTTTAGAATCATAAGGAGCGCATTCCCATAAGTTAAGACTGAAAGTTAATGTTCCAGTCCTATTAATAAGAAATCTTGAGCGACAAAGATATGTAATGGTACACGGCTACAAAATACACATCTGGGGTACAACATTGTTAAAGAAAATGTTTCAATTCCCCGTATTCCAATAATTCAAACTTATTTGCAATTTCAATTTAAAAGAATGCAGTTTCCGCTGAAAACAACATTTGCACTACCAATTATCAAAGCCCAAAGACAGACGGTTAAAGTTGCAGTTCATTTAAAAAAAAACATGTTTTTCAAATGGGCAGCACAATCGCGTGTATCAAATCAGCTAAATCACTATATTTTGACAAAGGATGGCAAATCAAAAACGTAGTATTTTAAAATTGAAAAAATTGAGAATTTGCTCAGACTGTTGAAAAGCTCAAGCAGAATCCAACAGTGGAGGCAACCATACTCGCTGTCAAAGCAGACAATGCAGAACCAAACCGTTTGGTTCGAGAGCGTATTTCTAAGACTGAGGCGGTGACTTCCAAGACCAGCACGTGTTGTTCTGTAGAGGAAGGGAGAAGGTGGGATCAGTTGGAAGAACGCTTCAGAACACTCTCCATGGTAAAGCGGTAGAGGACTGCCATAGAGGCGATATCTCTCCGCAACTGCAGAGGCTCAAAGGAATCGGTAGTATTGGGACTGTTGATAATGCGGACTGATTGCCGCTGCAAAAGATCGAGAAAATCAATGCCTAGATCCATCTCAAAGATGAGAACAGTATGGACGAGCGTACCTAGGTCTTATAAGGGAGTCACAAATGCTCGGGCGCGAAAAACCGTCTCACCCTGTTCAGGCTGCCTTAGTGGTGCCCTCGATGTACTCCCGTGGGTTGAGGTCTCGGCAAATATCCATGCCCAGGACATCGAGCTTATCCCGTAGTGGCAGTTGAGTGCTCTGAAAAGTGGGGAGGGGAAGAAACGGAGACTTTTTGGTAGAGAACGGGCACACCTGTGTTTTCTTAACGTTGAACTGAACCAGATTCTCATCACCCCATTGTTAAATGCGGTTCAAAACCCGGTCAAGCTAAGCGACCAGCTTCTATCCATTTTCCTCAACGTCTACTATCTTGGCTGCAGGGTATCCATAATATCGCCCATGCACTGTGCTACCGTCTGCATAGCAATGTATATTGCCAAGGGCTAATATGTCATTGACATGCAGAAGAAACATCTTGGGCGACAGGACCGAATTCTGAGGTACGCTAGCGTTTACCTCCAGAAAAACAGAGGCCGCGCCGTCCGTCGCAAAGAACCTGAATGCGAAGGCGCTGATGAAGAAAAGAGTCAATCTAGAGACGACTCTAGGAGGCAGACCGAATGCTTAGAGGTCGGAGAGAAGCGAACGGTGCAAGAACAGGTTGAAAGCCTTGGCCATGTCGAATGTCGAAATAAGCTCATACAAAATACTTTTTATTTTATGTACTTATATAAATACTTAAATATGTTTTAACAGTGAAAAGTGTGTCTTATTTTTAAAATAATATTAGCCTTAATAATTAAAACTGCTACCCAAAGTCACTGTTCCACGCGGACGAAGTCGCGGGCGCAGCTAGTTAATTAATATTTGCATACCATTGACATTATTAAACATGAAACTGTCACATAATTTATAAGACTTTCATTTATAACTAACTAGTTGTTGCCCGCGGCTCCGCCCGCGTATATGTCGGTAATCGCGGCAAAAAGTAGCCTATGTGTTATTCTGATGTATAAGCTATATTACTGTAAAGTTTCATCCAAATCCGTTCAGTAGTTTTTGCGTGAAAGAGTAACAAACATACATCCATCCATACTTACAAACTTTCGCGATTATAATCTTACTAGCTGTTGGCCGTGGCTTCGCCCGCGTGTATGTCGGTTATCGCGGCAAATAGTAGCCTATGGGTTATTCTGATGTATAAGCTACACACATCAAAAGTGTCTAGGGATCAACATATGTGCCTAGGGATCAACATATATTTTTGCAATAACTTTTCTCCTGATTGATATTAATTAAAATTTTCTTTAATTTTCATCAAATAAAGTGTTTTCGTTTGTCACAGTAACGATAAACCAAGTCACCTTTGCATTAATAAAGAAATTTGCCATTTTCCTAATAAAGGGATTTTTGACATTTGAACCACTAACATTAAAGTTCGAAAAAAAGACTGAAATAACAGTTTTCTTTAAAATTTTATTAGGTAACTTAAACAATTAATAATCCGTGTTTCTACCGCGAACACTAACAACACAAGAACATCGGTTTGGCATACTCAAAATGAGTTCATCCAAACACGCTGTGGAATGGCCGCCCATGTTCGTTGCAACAACAAAAAAAGGTCTTCTTGCGACTGGATACCCTCCATATTCGGCAGAGCTCTTCTCTGTAGCATATCCCATGCATGCTCAATCGGGTTCAAGTCTGGCGACTGAGCAGGCCAGGGCCAAAGCCACATCTCAATCTCAAGAAATCCGCATAAAAATGCTTGATCCCTAGACACTTTTGATGTGTGTATATTACTGTAAAGTTTCATACAAATCCGTTCAGTAGTTTTTGCGTGAAGAAGTAACAAACATACACACAAACTTTCGCCTTTATATATTAGTGTGATGTGATATATAAAATTCTATTGTCACAATGTTAGTTACCATACTCCTCTGAAACGGCTGGACCGATTTTTATGAAATTTGGTGTGCATATCGGGTAGGTCTGAGAATCGACCAACATCTATTTTTTATACCCAAATTTTTTATGGCAAATCAACGTTTGCCGGATCAGCTAGTATTAGTATAGATTTAAATCTATATATTATATTATTTCGTGAAGCAAAAACTTTGTAAACCCTATAAAATTTTATTGCCTCGGTGGAGCAGTGGTAGCCTGTGCGGCTGCTGAGCTTGAGGTGTCTGGTTCGATTCCCGGGTCGGACCAAAACTTTGTATGATCTGCAAATATTTTTCGGCGTTTGGGTGTTTTCTATTATACATATGCAGGTATTTACAAAAAAGTATACAATAATAGGTATTAAATCAGTTGTTTAGTGCCCATAGCACAAGGTCTGCTTAGTTTGGGATTAGATGGCAACAGCACGTAGTGTGTCAGATGTCAAAAATATTATTAATTTTAAATCTTTATTTTAAAGTAAGTTGCCGGGTGCTTTCTTGTATCAAAAATCATTAATCGCAGACAGAGGAAAGGTCAAATACTGGAGATTTAACCAATTTGAAGAAGTGTAGTACAAGTGATGTCTTCCGGTTAGTCACTAAAACTAGAAGTGTGTGTAGTGAACAATTATACGATGAAGTCATCCGTTAGGTTGTAACTAATCATAACAAACAAAATACCATTGATAGTTTGTACTATCACGTGGATAAACAATACGAGACAGGTGATGTACAAGAGCATTAAACTGTATCCTCAAACCAAAAATATCATCGCCTCAAACTATAACTTTCAGAAGAAAAGTAATTTAAAAAAAATCTCAGTTCTCACTCACCTTATAGTTAAGCCCTTGGACATCTTCCTCCAATGAAACATCAGAATACATGTCGTCGGCTGGCTCCCCTCCAGAGCCACAGCCTGAAGAGTTGAATGACGACGACCGGTATAATTGGCTGAAACAAAGTCACTCACCATATTAGGAATTAGGATCAGTTGAGAAGATTGTCTTTATCCCGAAATTAATTTTAAAATTAATGAAACATACGGCGACATCTATTGGATAGCTTAAAAAGTTTTATGTTCACCTGTGTTGCAAATACGCTCAGTGACTTTCGTTTAGTTAAATTTGTATAGATGGCGCTGAACTCAAGTTTTATAGTAGCTGCTACGAAGGGATATCAATAGATGGCAGCACATACTTAGATAGAAAATTATAACATACCTAGCTAAGACATTGGAGCCTATTTGTCTTTTCCCAGAGCTGAAACAAGTAAAAATACATGATAAGCAATTTCGTAAAAAATATTGGTAAATAGTATTTATTTATAAAAGACATTTAGGAATTGTCTTCTGGTGCTCATAGAATTAAAGATATGAAGTAAATGTCAAATTGCATGATTTTATAATAAAAAAAAGTTTAAACAATTTTTATAAAGTGTGGTCTCCATATTCGTGTTTTTCTCAAAAATAATTGTGTTGGTAACGGGATTTTGTGTAAGACTTTTTTTAATAGCTGTGTAGCTAACTGTTTTTGGACATTGTATTCTACTGTGACGTTTTACATAATTATGCAATATTAAATATTACATATGTTAAACGTTGGTGAACAAATTGATAAATATGATAATGAACAAAATATTATCATTTATGCATATTTCTTATTAGAATCCCAAAGGCGACACAAATTTATCGCAAAAAAATGACATGCAAGTTTATCACCTACATCGATTTTTCATAATACCTATGTCAAACTTTAAAACTGCGGCCCTGTAAAATCGATATTTTGGACTTATCAACATATTCACGCCGGCTACGGATTTGGTCGTATCATGGTGAACCATGGTCAGATGAATGTATCATGAATCATGGAAGATCAGTATCTTCTTCTATGGTCGTACACAGATTATGTAAAGCTTGTAATATCTCAAAGAACTTAGGTAAAAATTTAAGCACTACAGTACATATAATTGATTATAAATTATTAATTCCAGTCTTCAGTCTAGATTTCTTGTTACAGAGAATTGTTGGTTTATTTCAATTATACGTAAGTGCATTTTACACCGGTTTAGCACTTAACGTACGTACCCCGAGTGCAATGCCAATCACGTTTGTAAACATCGAGATATTACGTACTACGTACTAGAGGAGCCACTCAAAACCAATTATATGTTCCGTTTATATTTGAATTAAAACTAAAAAGCGCTGCAGCGCAGCCAAACAATAATTAGTAGTCTAATCCAACAGTATTAACAAGCAGCGCTCTATCGCATTCGAGCTGTAGTTTCCTCGCGAGCGAAATGTCATAAGCGCCGTGATTTTCATGGCGCTTACGCGTTTTGGCCAACGAACTGTTGCAAAGATTCGCTTTTATAGAGTAAGCGCCAAACAAGAAAGCAGAACGGATAAATAGCTTTATACCTACGAAGCTTTATTAGGAAATTCACTTTGAGTAAATAGTACTTCAATAGCTTTACCAGTTTCATTTTTTTTGTAGAATTCATCGAGGTATAAAATATAAAAGCCGAATATTCAATTTTTAAATTATACTTTAATGATAATTTAAATATAATTATTGCAAAAAAAATGTTATGGGTTATTTACGAAGCTATTTTTAACAACATATTATTTTTCCTTATCCAATTAAATACGTTAAATACGTTGTGCATTTAACGTCAGTTAATTCTACCTAAATATCACTTCTGTATGTTTTACTCTAAGTACTCTATGTCGAAGGAGGCAACAATGGCGTCTTAAAATATTTTGTTCGTATTTTATTTTAAAACAATTATATCTAGTTAATTACTGGTGAAAAGTTATTCCTTTTTTTTTCTCCGTATTCCTTGTATTATTAGTGCAATATCTCAAGACACAAAATGGCATAATTCACGAGTTTTAGAACGTTTTTAAATGTAAACAATCACACGCTTAAGCCACCGCTTCATCAGAGTGTAGCTAGCAAGCGACTGAAGGAAGTGCGGCGCATGCGCCGCAATTGCATGGAACACCGCACTAATGAGTGGCGTCTTCTCTATACATTATATCTCGATGTTTGTAAATTATAATCAAGCCGGTAAAAGTATGTAGAGTGGCACAGAAACACGAGCACTGCATACCAAGTATTCTGTTACAGTAGATTACACTTTGTTAAGTTGGTAGTGCTGTTATCTGTGTCCGGTGTATTCAATCTTCATAAGCATGTGGTTTAACGGTATATTTTTTGGTATGGCCCTATCCCTATTTCTTCATATTTCGTTTTTAAACCCAAAATCAAGCCAAAAGCTTGAACCACTTGTCAGTGAGATCGGAATGTGACGTAGTATGTGACGACTATATTTAATTATTTTGAAAAATAAAATATAATATGCTACATTAATTCCATAAGCAAATGTAATAATTCAACAGACAAAAGAATTTAATTACAGAAGCAAAAAATAATGTTTGTTGGTTAGTATTTTCTTAAGGTAGTTTTTTTTTGGTACTATGGAAAACTGGCATTATGTATGCCAGTTTTCCATATTTTTATTTAAAGTGTCCCGGAAATAAAGAACTAAACCGAAAGATAAAACAATTATATTTTCCCACACGTAACATATCAAAGAAGAATACTTAAAATACTACTAAGAATACTTTTATTTAAAATAATGATAAAGGTTACTAGTGTTATGTTGTGTGAACCCCACATACAGAAACCTGAATTTCTGTAAGTTGGATTACTGAGAATGTTGATCTGGACTTAAGGGTAGTATAACCTTCTGAATCTGTACATTTCGAAACTATAAGTACGATAAGCCTATCGAAACTATCACTTATATTATAGACCTATGAGTACTAACACATTTGGTTGCTTTTTACCAAGTGAAAGAAATGCTCAGTAAGTATTCTCTCACAATTTCTCATCAGCAAGAACCCACTACTCTAATTGTGAGTTTCACTGAAGGATTTGTTGTTTCTACGAAATATTCTTAGGGAGTACTGCTTCGTATTCGAGGGAATTTTCGCAAAAAGGGAGTGATGCTTCTTTTTTAGGGTTCGCAAAAAACGGAACCCTTATAGATTCGTCACGTCTGTCTGTCTGTCTGTCCGTCCGTCTGTCTGTCCGTCCGTCTGTCTGTCTGTCTGTCCGTACGTATGTCACAGCCACTTTATTCCGAAACTATACTGTTGAAACTTGGTAAGTAGATGTATTCTGTGAACCGCATTAAGATTTTCACACAAAAATAAAAAAAACAATAAATTTTGGGGGTCCCCATACTTAGAACTGACTCTAAAAAAAATTTTCATTACACCCATACGTGTATCTATGGATAGATCTTCAAAAATGGTATTGAGGTTTCTAATATCATTTTTTTCTAAACTGAATAGTTTGCGCGAGAGACACTTCCAAAGTGGTAAAATGTGTGTCCCCCTCCTGTAACTTCTAAAGTAAGAGAATGATAAAATAAAAAAAAATATATGATGTACATTACCATGCAAACTTCCACCGAAAATTGATCTAGATCTAGTAAGTAGTTTTTTACGTACGTCATAAATGGTAAACCGCAAAAAAATACACTATTATTAAAACATTGATCAAAGTTACAACGAACTACAAGAACTTTTATATTATGTTACTTGCTGCTTCGGAACCCTTAATGGGCGAGTCCAACTCGCACTTGGGCGCTTTTTTTTTCTAAAATTTAATGAAGATAACATTACTTATTTTAAGAATAATTTACTTGGGTATTTCAATTGATTTAAACTAATTATTAGTAAATAACTATATATTTTCATTAATAGACATACGTGAAGAGAAAGAAACGTGGGAACAACTAAACAACTTATTGAAGTGAAAATTTTTTTAGCCGCGTAGAGCACTTTTTGGTAGAGGAACTCATAAGATTATGAGTACGCGTCACCGACATACTAACATGACATTTTCGAAGTGAATACTTCTTCGGCCGCGTTGAAAACTTTTTGGTAGGGGAAAATCTTATGGATTCGCGTCAACGACATGCTAATGTTTGATGTTGATAATTTTAATTTAAACAATATCTAATTTCTAATTTTACACATTAATTTAACAAATAACATTCTAAGTTAGAGTTTTCTCTGCTATAGGCAGACCTTATGACTGCCAATCTTTTTTATTTATTAAAATTATCATAATATATTATGTGTACGTGTAAAAGTACAAAATATATGTTGGGCTGTCATAGTACTACTTATGTTCAAATTAAATTGACTAGTGGTCGCCCAGTGATCGAAATTGGACTAGTATCCTGTTTTTTTTAACTTTATGTATCCCTTCCCCATATAAACTTTGACTCAGCCTTTCATACTCCTCGGTTCGCATAATTGTAGTAAAAAAGGGTGCTAAGGTTTTGCTAAGGTATCTATCTATCGCAGTCTTTGTGTATGTTTTCTTAGAACTATTTATCTCTGACGCAGAATATTTCTAAGTACATTTTAACGGTTTGAATTAATTGACAATGAACGAAATTGCAATTTCTATGTAATTTATGTATTAAACCTCATGCATATTTATAGTTGTTTCACACTGGCTTATGTCTTGCATGCGTTACACTACCGTCTTAGATCTTCACTAATTTTGAAAGTTGTAATAAACCTTCACGCTACTTAGAAACTCCATAGAGACTGCCAAGTTTTTTTTAATAATTAATGTAATTAGTGGGTAAGTGTCAATGGTATCATATTCATTAATTGTTAAACGAATGTTGCACAATTTTTTTTATATTTAAGGCACACCAAGACTTTCTAGACGAAAATAGAGTATTGTTTTAAAGTCAAATCACCATAGAATTAATAATTCAAATTGGAAACTGGCTTTCAAATAAAAAAAATTGAGAGCTACGATGCCACAGACAGACACACACAAACACAGACAGAAAGACAGACATCGACGTCAAACTTATAACACCCATCCTTTTGCGTCGGGGGTTAATAAAATATCACAGTTGTCCCACCATGATTTTACCCGACTACAGCAAAGTCAAAAGGGTAGGTATGATAGGTTTAGCAGTCTAAGTGGCGTAGCTAGGCGTGGGCGAAGTGGGCCCTCGCCCACGGCTTCGCACTTAGAGGGGCCTCGCGAGGCCTCTTTGAATACGATGCCACCAGACATAAAATTTTCATTTATATTTTTAATTAAATAAAGACGTAAAAAATATTGGCCACACTCGTCACAGACTGGCTACACAGCTTGGTTTTGTAAAACGTTTCTTCACTATATATTATACTTCATACAAAACAGCAAAGATGATAATAATTTTGGAAAAAGTATGGAGTGTAGAGATAAGGAGTACAATCTCTATGTTACAAAAGTGTCCGCCAAAATGCACTAATTAGGTGACGCCCCTGTACAACGAGTGTAAATTTTAAAGAATTAAAAAAGATAATCAAATGATAAAAAGGCTTCCGCTTTGCAATGTCGTGCTTAATAAAGATGTTACTACGCAAAGTTTTTAATTTTTAAACCACAATTTAATAAAAATAATTAAAACGATATCAAACTCTCTTCTCACTCAAACGCTCTGTGGTCTGTTCTCGAACTATTATTTAGTCATGTTTGATGGACAATTTTCCCCATTAGAGCCCATAAGAGATTGTACCCCTTACCTCTATACTCCATGGCAAAAAGGGAGGATTTCTAAAATTTACAATTCGGCGAAGTGTTACACACGGTTATAAATGTACAACAAAAACCGCGGGTAGCACCGCGGGACTCAGCTAGTATTTATGTAACTATGTTTGTTTGTCAGTAAAAGCTTGTACTTAAGAAGTTTTTTGTGTTAATTTATTTATTTACATGGTAAATTACTGTATTTGTTTTATATATCATGTTCGCCCGAGTATGAACAGATATGCGCACCTAAAATGGAAATCCGGTGCATCGAAGCGAAAAAGAAAAACTGAGATGACCGTAGCTAATGAAGCTCTTGGTGCTGTATGCGATTTTTTTAATGAAAACAAAAAAATATTGACCCCTGAATCTGTATATTTGGATATGATTATCGAGTCTCAAATGAATGAAGCAAATATGTCGTATAATATATTAGAAACTACTGAAGAAACAATATAAAGCAGGACCGACAAGCGGTTTGGCAAAACACTCAATCAAAGTAGATTTATCTGAAAAATAAATTACCAACCCTCATTAAAAGACTTCAGTAAAGCAAAAAGCCGAAGAACATTACTTTTGTAAGAAAAGTTAATCACTCAAGTTATTTTAAAATAAAAGCTTTATTCATATCTGTATGCTTTTTAATATTCTCCCACTACTCATTAATAGAATTTTTTTACTATCATGAGTAGGCATGTCGTATCGGAGCATGTTTGGTAAGATAAATTTATTGGGTAGATCTTGGGAACGAAAGAAAAGGGGCCTCGCTGATGTGACTTCGCCCACGTCTATGTAAGTCCACGCTGCGCCACTGGCAGTCTATATTATGATATATGTATATTTATGTTTATGTGTTCCTCCGTAGCGCCTTAATTACAGAACTGATTTTAATAAATAAGGTTTTTTAAACTTTTGTATCTAGATACATTGTTTTATCCTTATAGACATGAATTTAAATAATCTAATAGTCCGAAATTGGATTTCTTGATCTGCACTCTTTTATGTGACATACAACACTCAAGGAATATGTAGTTGTATTGTTCATTTAGAAAGAAGGAAATGTTTAAAAATGTATGTGGGTGATGTTCAAGCGAGTTCAAGCAATTATTTCATATTTACGCTACTACGTGCGTATTACGTGTGCTATTGTAAGGTTTGTTTTTTCCTAGATTACGTTTTGTGTAAAGTGACTAATGCATGTAATTGTAATATAATAGGTAGATAGTGTTATCTGTGCTTGAACAATAGTTACGTACACTTTACTACATGTTTTTGTCTCTACGTTTAAGGTCAATTTACAATACGATTTTATTCGCATTATTACTTTAAAGACATATTCTGCAAGGTTGTATGACGTTCTTCGTTCAGATATTGTTTAGTAACGGTTTTGTAAACAGTTTGTTTCCGTTTGTTTATAAAGTACCTGTTACTTTTAGTAATAGTAATTGTGTATTTAGATAAATCACTTTGTCATTGGTGTGAATGTCACAAAATAAATATTCAATTGGTGTTGTTTTTAAACAGCTAATTGTTGAATAATTACTTATTCGATTTCGGTGACTGAAATTTATATTTGTAATCTGAGAGTTTTAAGCAGTGGCTTTCGATAGCCTGTTTAATTAGGGAGTCTTGAGATTTTGGAGAAAAACAACTCTATGTCCCATTGGTCTTTATGTCAAATGGAGCTGGACGCTTTTAAGAACACACTCACTCTTTTCAGACTTAACTATTCGAATTTATTCTTGACAATAATTTAAACCAATGTTCGGTATTATTGCGTACAAGACATTAGTGAATACGTTTTTATTCCATAGACCATCTTTACCATCTTTGAGCTTACACAAAATCATCGGACAATCAAATCATACAAGACCAAGTACAGGCTCTTTTAAAACGAAAACCTTGCTTTATTAGATATGGCGTTTACTATTTCCGATAGTGATTTCCATTACTATTAAAATTTGTGTGTGCACGAACGCATAAAAATGCACAGGCCATAACTAACTTAACGATTTTCTATTACACGATGGAATATTAAAATTTGAACGTATGAATTGGCCTTCTGAAACAGTGTCTTGCATCATTTAGGTCATCCGTTGGCGTACGAGAGTGCAAGCAGTGGCCTATCTAGTTTTGAAACGGCAAAATTCGGTCCATAATTATGCCAATTATCCTTGGGTACTGGTAATGTTATAATTCTTATTTTTAATTGGTAAATTTAGTTTTCCGGCATTCACCGGTACTTTAAAAAGGTTTTTAAAAGACAAGTTTATGACTTAGCAGAAATTAATACCTACATACAATACATACATAACAGACTGCCAAAACGATTACACTTTCTTTTGACTTTGCCGCAGTCTGGTAAAAATATTCTTACATTTTGAGCTTAGGTACATCAAAAAACAATCAAGTCTGTCTGTTTTTTTTTATGGAATAGGGGGCAAACGAGTAAGCGATTACCTCCACCCATGGACACCCGCAACACCAGAGGCGTCGCAAGTGCGATTCCACGCTCTTTTCTTGAAGATCGTATTGGTCCGAGAATACCGCAGGCGACAGTTCATTCCACAGTTTGTTCCAGATAATCTCTGGACAAAATTATAATCAATGAAATAGTGAAAAATATCCGATTCAAAAGCAACAAATACCGCTGAGTGCAACTGATTTAAAATGAAATATTACGAAACGTTGTACTTAACGTAATAGTTGTACAAGTGTTATCTTTATTATTAATCCATTCCAAAAAAAGAGTTAAGTTATAACTGTAATAAATAATTGTACTTGTAACTGAAATGTGCTAATTGCTGTATTTTTGTAATATACGATTATTTTTTGTAAATTGTAAGTGTTAACATTGTTTTGGTATCATATTAATTTAAATATAATTCGCTATTGAAATTGAATTATTCCATTCAATCTATACAAATATTATAGTTGGAGTGTCTGTTTGTAACATTAAAATAACCGCTTTTTACTAAATGCATATGTGTGTATACACGGTACATTTACCAAAATAACATTTTTTACAATTTTTGTCTGTTTGTTCTCGATGATCTCTGGAACGGCTGGACCGATTTCGACAGCACTTTCACGGGCAGATAGCTGAAGATATAAGGAGTAACTTAGGCTACTTTTTTTAGACTAGCTTCGCCCCGCGGCGTTACCCGCGGTTACAACAACCAACGCGGGTATCACTGCGGGGTTATACTAGATAGTTTTATGATAAAATTGGTTCTAAACGGTGTCCGTGCAAAGAGTGCATAGACATATGTAATTAAACCCCAAACTTTGTACACTATGTTGAACGAAATACCTGTAGTTGGTAAATAGTATATTTATAAAAAAAATACACTATTCCAGGCGACACTTTTTATACTAACACCTTATTAAATATCTATTAGAAACTTTACGCTCTACTTCCAGCATATACGACGAAAAACTTGGACAATTTTGTAACAGAAACATATTTTTATTTCTATTTTCAGTCAATGTTAAGATATTTAATTCTAGTTTATAAATACATTCTCATAAAATGTTTGTGGGGGCGAGAGTAGTTTTTGTTTCATAATTAATAACGTTTTTTTTTTGTAAAACTTAATGTTTCTACAAAACTAAATAATTGAATGAAAAACAATTAAATTGATTAAAAATTTGGTTAAAAAAATTATAGTAGATTTATACTCTCGATTGTTGGCACTTAGTGGAACCTGTCAAGATACATTCTAGAATCATATTCACTTGTACTCATTACATTATTTAACCTACTTAAATCCTGACTGATTAATGAGTACAAGTGAGTTTAATTCTAGAATGGATATCATAGAAAAGTATATTGATTTGTTTAGTTTTGTGCCCCCTTATTTATATACATATTCTAATCATAATCCTACTAATACCTATTATAAACGCGAAAGTTTGTAAGTATGGATGGATGGTTGGATGTTTGTTACTCTTTCACGCAAAAACTACTGAACGGATTTGGATGAAACTTTACAGTAATATAGCTTATACACCAGAATAACACATAGGCTACTATTTGTCGCGATAACCGACATACACGCGGACGGAGCCGCGGGCAACAACTAGTCTATAATATATTAAAAAACAGTATTTACATTAATAATGAAACACGTTACATTTGATCTGATTGACGAAAAACAGATAACTAGCATACTTTTTTCATACCACCAAATCTTCTTAGACGCCCGATTCTCGTCACTAATTAAGTTTTTGCTCTTTAAAGAAACCTTCAACTCTAAATAATTTATAATTTTTATGGCTCATCAAGTGTGTCGTTTCATCGGCCAGGATGTCCGTGGGGAGTGTTGGTGAAATCGCATGGCAAAAGGAAACATGGGTGCGCATGCGCCGTGAAATTGTGTAAGAAAGTACCGCGTTGGTTACCAACTGTCGCTGCTAGCTGATACACTAATGATCTATATTAGAAAAATGTGGAGTTAACTAAAAGTTGTAATACGCGTGATTGTGTATAAATTTTTACTGAAATTATATTCACAGTCATTAGACTACTACAAGGAAAAGAATTTGTAATTAAAAAGACGTCTCACGTAAAATAATTAGCTATAACAACCTCTTTACACATACGGTAGGAGCACCAGTAGATAACCCCCTAAGGTCACAAAGTTTTCTTTTTTCAATGCTTTACCTTAATTTTATTTCTATTTCAATCAGTTTATCTTTGTAAATTCTGATAAAGTATTTTATCTAAGCATAGGCAATGTTTTTTTTGTACAGTTATAAATTAAATATATGTAGAAAACAAAAAGAAATATTTGACAATTTCAGTTAGTAGTTGAGCATGTTAAAACTAGTAGATGGCCCTATTTAGCATCAGTAGATGACCCTCCAGGTGACCATATTTTGAATACCTTGTTAACTTAAGTAATCCTAAAACAAATAAGAATATCAAAATAGTTACCATAAACAAAGTTAATGGGTTCCTATTATTTTACATTTAAATAGAGTAATTGTTATGAAAATTGGTAAAAATTATCAAAGAATATGTTTACGCCATTTTACGCTGCGTCACTCAACATAAAAACGACGGCCGTGTGCATGGCGTGCAAAAAGGCAAATGTGGAATTGGCGCGCTTTGATATACATAGTGCAGTATTGTATTTTAAATATGGAATCAGTTTAAAAATATGCCGCGAACGGCGAATTCTTATTTTATTGGTTTATACGTGTGAGTGGTCAACCATAGGTACATGGTACATGTACATAGTAACTACTAGTACTCTTACCCTACTAAAATCATAAAGTAGATAGTAACTCTGTTACGCTTTCACGGCTTATTTCAATAAAACCATTGCACTTATTTCAATAAAATTTTCTTTGGAGATACTTTGGTAAGTGAGGAAGACGTAAAACTTATAGCTAGTTAATTTATATTGCCTAATATTGTTATGTTTCATGGCAGGGTTGATATGATTTAAATCAGTGATTTTAATCAAATGATTTTTAAAAAAATATCAATGATTTAAATCATAAATTTTTTACTGCAACCAAATCGGGCAAAAGTTGTCTAGGGACTTCCCCCGACATAGACTACGGCGCGCACACGTGCACAATGCCGCGCGAGCGAGCGATTACCAACATAGTTCCAGGGTTCTAAAATATGCTACAGGTAGGAAGGACATGTTCTAACAGTTATCAAATATTTCAGAAATCATTTCGTGCTTGCGATTTCAGATAGTGTACTCATCTGGAAAGAATTAGAATCTGTACTTTAATGAGTTACTAAGTTTTTACTTTCCTTGTTATTTTTAACCAACTTCCAAAAAGGAGGAGGTTCTATGTTCCACTGTATGTATATTTTTTTTTTTTTTTATGTATGTTCACCGATTACTCCGTCAGTTGTGGACCGATTTTGAAATTTTTTTTTGTATTCGAAAGGGTATGCTTCCGAGGTGGTCCCATTGCCAGCATATCAGGATCTGATGATGGGATCCCAGGGAAATCGAGGGAAACCCTCATTTTTTATAGGCACATACTATGTTTTTCGTATATTTTTTGAATGTACACCGGTATTTGCGTCTGGTAGTCATTAATTTATGATGATGAGCTGATGATGTAAGGTACAACTCCTCAACGGTTAGGAGTTGGAGGATAAATCTTTCAATTTCATACGTATCTAAAGACCTTCAGTCGTATACTTTCAAGTTATTTAGGTGAGCTGATGATAGAAGGTTAAACTCTTCAACAGTTAGGGATTAGGGGATGATTTTAATATTACACGTACGTATAGACCTTAATTTGTATTCTTGATGATGAAATTTCATGAAATAGTTCAACTTACTACTGACCTACGATTGATTGCACTAAAAACAGAAAAATAAAAACTTTTTATAAAAAAAAAACAAACGACTTCCAAAAAAACATCCAACGAAAACTCTCTGCCAAAAAAACACTTAAAAGCGTAAAATAAACTGGTTCTTCATAAATTGCGTATAGGTACCTAATTCTTTATTCATTTAAATAGTAGTATTATAATGTGTGCTAGGTACCTAAAATCTGTTTGAAGTCATTGGATGTTTTTTTGGAAGTCGTTTTTTTTTATATAAAAAGTTTTTTTAATACTACTGTTATTTAAATTGTTGATGTTAGGAGAACTTGTTAAATTACATTTAAATTAAATTTAAAAAAACACCATGAACACCTGGAACTCGAGAGTCATAAGCATGGCTCTCACACGAACATTGAATGTTATCAATTCAGTATTCATAACTTTGAGGTAACTATTTGTTCAAATAATCGTATTACGACATCATTACGGTGCGTGTCGAGACAGTTTTTTACACATAATTATAGTTTCAAATTACTTCGAAGGCAATGTTTTTTGCCTTGAGAGTTAGTTGTTACTCGTATATTTCCTTGATATGATTTGTAGTGGCATACATCCCTAATGCGAGCCGTGAGACTGGTACAATTTAGAATTCTTCACGCAGCTTCTTGATACGATACGGACAAAACGCGACCATGATTTCGTAACCATGTAATTTGTGTTACTTAACTTATCTCGCCATATTTTTTGTTTTAGTTCTTGCTAGTAGCGATTTGGTTTAGGTCATTTATGAGTTCGTCATAGTAAAATTGAAGATACTATGTTTCTGCAAATTTTTCGCTTTCTTTATAAAAAAGTACGATTTTTGTTCTAAAGTTTTCAAATGTGTGCAGAGGTCCAAAAAGCTTATTTAATTCCAAAAGATTGGCATTTTTTAATTGTTTTGTATTTATGTAATTCTAGGTACTTTCGCATTTATAATGTAAGTATGGTTAGAGAAGATACTAGGCCTATATTGTTCAGGATTTTAAATTTACAAACCATAATACACCTTTTTTTAACTTTACAACACGAAGCTAATGTCTCAATTTGATTGGAATGATTGGGCGCATGGCACAGAAAAGAAGGTATAAACCGATCTCAATGAAATGGTACCAGACCTCGTTTGTTGTAAGTTTAGTCGGTAACATGCACAAAAACACAGAAAAAAAAAGTTCTAACAGTAAACTTTGTCAAAAGCAAAAACAAAATTGAAAGTTAAAAATACAGCTGTTACGTTGCCGTTGTGGCCGACACTGTTTATGTTCACTCGCTCAACAATAAGACATCTTTTTTCTGTAATTGTATTAAATAAACTGTACACTTCTGATTTATTAGGCGATTCCCTTATTTTTGTGTTACGTAATCTAATAACGTTAATTAATGGCAAGTAGCAAATAAAACTACCTACGTGTAAAAATACACTGAGGTCAAATGTTGACGATGGATTACATTTCACTGCATATAAAATGATAAGAACATATAAACTTTTGGTCTTTCGAGCAGGGTATACAAATGTATTTCTGTTAAGTAATTTGAAATTAGAATGAATTAATTAGACGTAATTCAGAAAATTAAGGTAAAAGTTTATAATTAATCAATCCATCTGTGAAATATTGCAACTCTAACGAAGAAGTAGTTTTTAATACATTATTAGGTAGTTAATTTATTATCAATAATGGTAATTTTCTTAGAAATACTCGTTCTATTATGATTCAATCATCCCATATAAAGTCACGAGCTGTCCTTGCAGAGCCAAACAAAAAGTTGACCCACCTATGTCTTTTTACACGAAACACCAAAAAAATAGTGACCACACAATTGCGTAAATTAGTGTCGAGTGTCGACAGTTTAACTTACTTTTGTAGATATCTGATATTAGGTTTTTTGGTTTTTCACATTGCTCGTTTTTTGAGTTTATTTGTAAATTTTAGCAAGGAAATCATGATTTTGATGAATGAGAATTTAGCTATTAATAAAAAAAAAAACTGCATTAAAATCTGGGATGTTATCAATGGATTTTAGAAACACATAAATAACATTACATTTTAGTAGTCTATGAATAAGAATCATGAGAATCCAGTAAATCATAAACTATGCATAAAATAGCTTTATAGGTAGTAAATATATATTGCTTAGGTCTTTTTAGTGGGGTATGTATTGTATGCTAATGCAATATTAAAAAGCTTATCAAATATTCCATTACTTAACAATAAGAATGACTTTAATGAAATAAACAATATCTAACAACAATTATCTGTGTGATGACTGGCTAGGAATAGAGAGTGTCATCTCGTAGAGGTCGTAAGAGCTGATTAAGATAGGAAACTTCGCAGAGCAATAGCACGGAAGAGAAGAAAAACTTGAAAAAAAAAACCCCGCCTAATATAGAAGGCCAAAACCTCCTTTCTAAGGTGAGGTCTATATACCCAGCAGGGGACTATAAAAGGTTGTTGATATGATGTGATGTGAACAACAATAAGGCAAATATACATAAATAACATCTCTTCAAAAATACAATAGTGTGGACCGCAATAAAATTGCCATGCGTACACATTGTTGTTCCGCTGTATTTGCTATGACAATACAACAAGCATGTGATTACGTCACTAGCGCACCATAACGGATTCTAGTTGCTAAAAGAATTTAGAAATTATGACGAAATCAATCTAATTGTTTTTTGTTTAAAACTTATGGTAAAACTTAGGTTATGAATCTTTTGACACTTGTTTGTCTTTGAAAGTTGTGTCACTCTTGAGTTATAAATATGTGTAGATCCAGAGCGGACCACCCATGGAAGGACCAACCATATAGGCGAGGTCCAGGAAATGCCACCTTAACACAGGCATCGAATTTAATTGGGTACAAAGATTGAGAGTTGGGCTTTTAATGAAGCCACTGTCGGCAAAGCGGGAAACAAAGAAGCAAAAGAGTGTGACCCGTTATTAGCCTTAAAACTTGATTTTTAAATATGTACTTTGGACAAAACAACTTTTTTTAACCGGCAATCCCTGACATGAGTAAATTCTATGTAAATTCACCCTAGACTTCAGAGGTTTTCTTTAATCGCTCATTTGATTTTCATCTTATGTATCTTCAATAATCAAATTAATATTCAACTGGTGTTCTTCATTCATTGCTTCAATATTTTCATCGGATGGTATAATAAACTAGTGTGTAAAAATGTAGATGTGGATGCATTTTGCACTAAATGCGGGTAATCAAAATACTTATCTAACCTGTAGGGTCGCTTTCTGTAATGCATGTAAACACCGTTCCGCTCCAGCTTTACAGCTAAATAATAACACCAATTAAAAAATATTTACTGATTCGGTCATAAACAACACACAATTTTTTTTAACATCACAAAATCATTTTGCACAACTCAGGCACAATATAAATTTAAAAAAAAAAGTATTCGAAATCTGTAACGACGAAGGCGTCGCGTTCGAATATACCATTCGTGCGAGCAATCGCGATGTACTGACGCATCAACAAACGCAGCGGCACGGTGGACCGGTCAGCGACTACACCGCGAGGTATGAATTATCCACAATAGAACAGACAATGGCTGGCGAAACACTCGCCTTATTCGCTGCTATTAAATTAATGTAGCTCGACTGGACGGCCGCTAATGTCTACATAATAAATAATATATAACTTACTCTACCGAAACGGGGTACACCAAGCACAAGTTTAATAATTTGTATAAATAATCATTATCATGTGTGACTCATTGTGGATATTTTTCAAGGCTCTTCAGTCAGTTTTTTTTTAATTTTGAATGTTAATTTATTTCTTACAGTTATACTAGTACTTTCGGATGGAAGGAATGAAATGTCATCCTTCTTTGCATATCAGAATTTATGATGTCCATTTTTTTTAACTCTGTTAGTTCAGGCTACTCGTTGGTCTAGCGACTGCTGATCAAGAGTTCTCGGGTCCGATTCCAGGTCGGGCTAAAACTGTTGTTGAGTTTATTCCTACAAGAACTTATTAATAGCAGTCCGGAGAATACAAGTTAGCGGTGTTTCACACCCGTGCCTCGGAGAGCACGCTAAGTTAAGCTGTTGATCACGGTTGTAATCAATATCTATCGCAATAGTTATTAGGAAGTCAGTGCCCTCAAATATGCTGACAACTAGTTCAATCTTCGAATTCAGTTCGACGTCAGGGTCGCGAAGGACCGTTGCGAGTCGCTCCGTGGAAAAAAAGATATTCAGTTAAAACCGGTTGAACTAAAATCAAAGCGCCCCCTCTCCGAAATTACTTGCGTGGTTTCATTTTGGATGAAAGCAAAGCATTTAATTTTCAGCTTAGCATAGTAAGGCGTTATCATCCTAAGATCTTTCAGATAACAACTATAACGACTACAATGGCGTAATATTTATTAATACATACATATCCAAGACAATATTGTTCTCTTTTCTGTGTACTGTCGTTTTTCATTTTCAGACAAATTCCCTATTTGACATAAGATTCTGACTAGTATTTTAAAAAGATTTTCCAATTAATCGATTCTCGATAATCACAAATTTTAACAAAAGAAAACCGACTTCAATCTGGACCGTCGGTTAAAAATGTGGTCTTTATCAGAGAGTTTCAGTTATTTGAATTTATGTGATCAAACAGACTATGATGGCGCAGAATTAGAACTAGCAATTATTGCTGGTCGTGCAACCGAATTGCATGTTACACGTGTAGATAATTATAAACATGGTTGTACAAATGTTACAGATTATAGAGAACTAATAAAATAGTTCATAGGTAAAGACCTATTATTTTTTATGAACTAATACATAGATTAAGTACCTACATACTTTTGTATCCAGGGAAAAGAAAGAACAACTTTTTTTTTCTATTTTTATCACTAGCCTGTATTAGGTAACTGGTTAGCTGTATCAATAAAAATGACAAATATTTTTTTGTACCGTAACAATAGTAGGACATTTACTAATACATAAGTTTTTTTTTCGGAAGTTCTATAGAGACTTGTTAACGGAGTCATCAGAATAACACTTTCAAAGTGTCTTTTTGGATGTGTTTAAGCTCGTATATATGTATGTAAATTGTATATGTGTAGGTATATCTCTGTAGAATCGTTAATTTTGTAATATATTTTAATTTAACCTGTCGTAATACTTCTTTTTAAAATACGCCTGCCACACGCAGTTTTGCAACACCTAAAGGTTTGACTGGAAGAAAATGCCTGTGGCATTAAGTCCGCTTTGTGCAATATTTTTGCAGGAAGTTTGTATAAATAAATAACTAGCTGTTTTCGCTTGCGTGATTATTTCTTGGTAGTGGTTTAAATATTGACGAACTTACACACTTTATCGGATTAGTAAATAAATAGCCTAAGACACTCACAAATAATCTGTTTTTCTAGTGGTAAAAGAATTTCCAAAAATCGGTTCAGTAGATCCATAGATTACCCCCTAACCTTACAAATTTTACCTCTTTATAATATTAGTCGACTTAAAGCGTGAACATATCCAGTTCAATACAGATATTTTATTAAAAAATTGGCAGTCATATGGACTGCCGAAAGAAGTGAAAACTTATAACTTAGAATGTTATTTGTAAAATTAATGTGTAAAATTAGAAATTTCATAATGTTTAAATTAAATCATCATATCTGTCACGCGGTGACGCGAACTGAAAAGATTTTCCCTTACTAAAAAGTGTGCAACGCGGCTAAAGAAGTTTTGTGGCATCAGCATGTCGGTGACGCGGTGACGTGAACTCATGAGATTTTCCCCTACCAAAAAGTGCTCAACGCGGTTAAAGAAGTTTTCACTTCAAAAATAAATAATTAGTCGAATGAACGTGACCTTGCCAAAAATATGTTGTTTTGTGTGAGTTGATACAAGAAAAAATGTTAATTAATAATAATGTGGCATTGTCTCAGTAAGAATAAAAAAATTGACATTTGAACCGAAAAAAAAAACCGTTTCAAAAGGCCTAACAACGTTATTGTTACAGCTCTAGTTTCCGGCGTAAATAACGCGTTATCATTGCGATCTCCGAGAAATTTTAAGTGTTTTAATACTTTTTTATGACGCTTGTTCTTACGGTAACTGTTCGTTGGTTACTGTAACTACACGTGCTAAAATATTAAAACACTTAGCGTTAGAAATCTTGGTTTTTAAAAGCGTGTTATGGGATTAACATCTAGTACAACTACATGTAGTATGTAGTTGTACTAGATGTTACTGTTAACTTAAAGCTTTTTTTATTCAATTGTAATATTTTTAGATACTTAAAATTACACTTTCGAGTAGTTCTACAGATTTTAATTTGGCAAATTAATTTCAGATAGTTAATAAATAATAATAGAAATAAGAAAAACTTGAAATTAGAATTTGAATAATTAATATGAAATCAAAATATTTTATTTTAGCTTTAAGATCAGTTAAAAAATGTAAAGGTATTTTCAGATTGAATGAACATGCAATCAGTTAAAATATATGTTTGACAATTAATTTATTCTCATATTTTATCTACTGTTATCCAAATTCTTCGGAGTGACAATTGATTTATTATAATAGGTCTTTACCTATGAAATTGCCGTTTTGTATGCAATAAGTGAAAGTACTTATTTTTCAAACTTTTTTAGTTCTGTTATTCGAAGTAATCACCCGTGCAATCGACGCATCTTTGCAAACGCATTGGCAGTTTATTGTTGCCCTTCTTGTAAAAAATCAGCTGGACGGGAGGCAACAAACTCTTCAAAGGCATTTTGCCTCTCGGGAATTGATTTTTTTACCCACTAAACAGTTGTCTAAATTTTGGAAAAAGTAATAGTCGGTAGATGCAAGGTCTGGTGAGTATGGCGGATAAGGGAGAGCTTCCAACCCCAGCTCTTGCAGCTTGGAGACTGTCTGTTGCGCAGTATGGGGTCGCGCGTTGTCGTGAAGGAGCAGTGGGGACGACCGATTGAACAAAGCTGGTTGCAGATGTGCAAGCTTCTCCATCATTCTCTCCAGTTCTTCGCAGTACACATCTGCATTAATGCTCATGCCGTTTTGTAAAAAGCTGTGGTGAATCACACCCGCACTAGACCACCAAACAGTGACCATCACCTTTTTAGGGGTCAATTTTAGTTTAGGGCATTGCTTTGGTGCTGAACCAGAGTCTAACCAACTTGCTGAGCGCTTTCGATTGTCGAACAGAATCCATTTTTCGTCGCACGTAACAATTCGTTTCAAAATTCCTTCATTTCTTTGCCTGTTGAGCAGCGCAAGCGCAGCGCGTTGGTGCCACGACGGAACTCATATTCCATAATCACACGAATTTTTAAAGTATTCATTATGACGAAAAATGTTCAAATGTAATGAAAATACAACGCTAATCAAAAAACAAAAGACTGAGTTTGTAAATAGAATGTCATGGTTTTAAAACAAAATTAATTTGAATTTAGAATACAGAGCCATTACAAACTTTTTTTATTTGAAATGACCAGTAGTGAAGAAAGGCAATTTCATAGGTAAAGACCACAGCATTATTAATATTAATTCACTCGATCTTCTTGGTATGTTTACCTTAGATGTTTGGATAACAGATATAGAAATCAAAAAGTATTTTTGAATAAACCTTGAATGTATTAAATCCTCGAAGCAAAGTTATGAACCCAACGTTTTATTGAATAACATAGTGTCAGAGTTAAACAATACCTACAAAGAGTGGCATAAGATATTTACGGATGGATCTAAAGGTGAATGTGGATTGGGAGCTGGTTTTTATGATCAAAATTTACAATATGAGGCCGGATTCAAGGTTAATTGTGAGGCAGATATAATGACGCTGGAACTGATTGCAATATATCAGGCCTTATCTTATGCAGTGAATCAAAATTTAATCAAAATTGTTATTTTTTCAGACAGTAAGAGTGCACTGCAACATATGGCTCGATGCGCTTCTGGTTCCAGAGGTGCATCGATAGCCTATGAAATCTTAAAAACTATTATTTCATTAAATTAAAGTGGTAAAGATGTAAGGTTGCAATGGGTTCCAGCGCATATCGGTCTTAAGGGAAACGAACGAGCAGACCGAATAGCCAAACTAGCAGCTGTAAACTGAAGCATTATTAAATATCTACCTGATTATTGGGAATTAGTACCCAAATTTAAAAAACACTGTTTTGATGAGTGGGTTACCTATTTTAATGATAGATCGAAAGAAAAAGGTATCTGGTATAAGACCATTCAGGCGATTCCTCCGCAGGTGGCATGGTTTGATGGCGTTCGATTAAGCAGACACTATGTAAAACTAGCCCTTAGAATCAGGTCTGGTCACTATCCATCAGCAAAATTTGCATATTTAATGAAAAAAACTGACTCGCCTAACTGTCTAGTATGTAATAAAGTAGAAGATGTGCAACATTTGCTGATGGAGTGTGACAGGAATAGAATTGAGCGCGAGGTTTTACTTAAAGAACTGAAAGTAAATTCATTCGATGTGGGCTTAATACAAAGCATAATGAGTTGTCCATGTTCAGAAGCAGCTAAAAAATTATGTCACCTGATTACAATAGTTCAGCAAATTAGCATGTAGTATTAACTATGTATTAAGGTACGATGGGGTTGGCATATCCATGTTGGATTAAAACCCCAAATTAAACAAAGATTAAAAAAAAAAATAGGTAAAGACCTAATAATATAACATAATATTATGTTATGTTACATTACTTTGTTTAAAATAGTGATATTCTATATTATATGTATGTTATACGTAAAACTTGAAGTTGGGTTGTAAACGCGTGCGGTTGGGCAACAGCGGAACGTCTCCACCAAGCCGGAACAACGCAGTTCACTTTCTTGGTGAGAATCCGAAGAGGCTCTGACGCGTTGCTCTTATAATGTTTTGCGAGTTCTACATTCGAGTTTCTAATTAGGAACTTCTAATTTCTATAGTACTTGTTGTAATGAAAAATTCATACGTAGGACCTAAAAAAACTGCTAAGGTAACTAAGTAGGTACATGTATTATTTATATTGTATTTATACCGTACTAGGCTCCCAGTGGTCGAAATTCGATTTAAACCTTTTTTTGAAGTGAAAACTTCTTTAGCCGTATATCGAAAGCCAAATAGGCTTTCGATAAATAATCTGCTCCCAAGCCAACCAGAATTAAGCATTAAGTGTTATACATGTGTGTCACTTTAGGGTTGTAGTATTGTAGAAGTAGTCAAAACGCCAATAACAATACCTGAATTATCGTTTAATTAGTTTTCAGTACATCAGTTATCTAATCTGTTTGTGATAACAGAGACGATTGCTATGTATGCATAGTAACTAAAACTTAGTCGGCCTTTAATTAGTCTAGGGCGATCACAACTCTTAGTGCTGTCAGTAACATGGAATCTTTCACACAGGTCATAGATATTGTTTTAGTGTGGGTGTCAATTAGTGGAAGAAAGGTGGCGACGATGTCGAAAGTACTCGTTGACGAGTACCTTCGACATCGTCGCCACATTCTCCCTTGTTTCTATGATCTGTGGTCTTACGATAGTAAAATCCATCGGTTATACGTAAAGTGTGGCTTAAAATAAGTTGAAGAACTCCTAGTATGAAATATTGAGCAATAACAATACCTATATAAACCTGTTGCTAGGTTTTCAGTATAATCGACTTTCTAATCTATGTGTTATAATATAATGGAGGTGATCGCAATTATTAGTATAATCTGAAACGATAAGCCGTAAATATTCCGAGTGTGTGGCTAATTATATATGGAACTAAGGACGGATGTCATAATGCCAGTGTTTTTTACGAATTAACGATAGAACGTCTAAGTCACGGTATGGTAATAAAAATTTACGATCCAACATTCTACAGACTGCATGAAAATAAGCATGATAATTTTAAATTCAGATAAGGAAGGTAGTAATATTCTAAGATCGTTTTTATTACTGCCACGATGATAAGCTTCAAAATTGAGTTAAGTGATGTTATTACATAACATGTAGGTATGTAGGACCGTCTACACATATCAAAAGTGTCTAGGGATCAACATATGTGTCTAGGGATCAACATATATTTTTGCAATAACATTTCTCCTGATTGATATTAATTAAAATTTTCTTTAAGGATTCATCAAATAAAGTGTTTTCGTTTGTCACAGTAACGATAAACCAAGTCACCTTTGCATTAATAAAGAAATTTGCCATTTTCCTAATAAAAGGATTTTTGACATTTGAACCACTAACATTAAAGTTCGAAAAAAAGACTGAAATAACAGTTTTCTTTAAAATTTTATTAGGTAACTTAAACAATTAATAATCCGTGTTTCTACCGCGAACACTAACACAAGAACATCGGTTTGGCATACTCAAAATGAGTTCATCCAAATCACGCAGTGGAATGGCCGCCCATGTTCGTTGCAACAACAAAAAAAGGTCTTCTTGCGACTGGATACCCTCCATATTCGGCAGAGCTCTTCTCTGTAGCATATCCCATGCATGCTCAATCGGGTTCAAGTCTGGCGACTGAGCAGGCCAGGGCCAAAGCCACATCTCAATCTCAAGAAATCCGCATAAAAATGCTTGATCCCTAGACACTTTTGATGTGTGTAGTTGGAAAATAGGTAGAAGATTACACAAACATAGGTACTGATGACTCCTTAAAACTCACAACGAAAGTGTAGTGAACCCCTTCATTTATCTCCGCACCAACCTAAGGTACTGGTAGAGAATGCCTAAGGCATTAAGCCTGCCATTGTACTTTTATGTAAAAAGATATTAAATAGATAAATAACACACTGACTATAAAAACTAGTGTCTGTTAAAAACCATTTAACTGCTAAGGTTCCCTAAATTCAAACTTTGAAATGGTGACCAGTGAAGGTCGTGAGAAGCCACTGGATGCAGGCAACTCAAGCTGTTGTGGAGAACCATGTCCAGCAAGAGACGTCTTTTGGCTGAGAAGATGATGATGGAATATTGACTTGTATTTGTTCGATATTTCACATTAAATTTGATATTGCAGTCTGTCTTAATTCTTCTAGAGCCTGAAATTATTTTTATATGTAAACTAGCTGACCCGGCGAACTTCGTACCGCCATATTTAGGTACAAATCTGTCTCAGCTTTTAACAGACAGTGTACAGTCGCGAACAAAAAAAAATACTTTTCCCGTTATCTTTTATTTTTTATTGTTAAACAAACCTTGTCCTAACAATAACGAAGACATAAAAAAATATTATTTAGTTTGGTGCAGCCGATCGGAATTTATATGCGCGTACATACATTTCGGCGATTCATTTTTAAATAGGTATATAGATTGCTATTATGATTCCAACTTTATGATTTATTACAAGTAAAATTTTAACAAAATAAAAGCCGACTTCAAGGTTCGACTCGATTTCTCTTGGATGTCATCATCAGATCTTAGTGTCCTTATGATGGTACCACCGTTGGGATACCTCCTATCCAATCAAAGAAGAATAATTAAAATCGGTTCATAAACGACGAAGTTATCCGAGAACGAACAAAAAAAAAACATTACGGTCGAATTGAGAACCTCCTCATTTTTTTAAGTCGGTTAATAACAGTACTACATACGAGATGTCGAGAATTTTCTTCCTCTATTGTGGTATTTAATATCAAGTCCACACTAACGGTGTTACAAACATACGAAGTCACGATCCGATTTTTGGATAGCCACGAAACGCAAGATTTAACATTCTAAGACAAGGTTGTAATTTTTTCTGGCTCTTAACTAATTTCTATGGCCATATGTATGGGTAATAAAAATCGAATGTTCGACCTTACGGATCAATTCAATAAAAATTTTGAAATTGATGTGTAAAAGGGTAAATGGCCTGCTGTAAGCGGTGATGGGTTTTGGTTAGTTAGTAAAAAGGTTGTTTGAATGAGATCTGCCGCCGTGAGTGAAAAGACCGCCATTTTATATACGTAATTATTAGTTACTGTTTATTACTAGAATGGTGTTGATTTTATTGTTTATTAACCGATTTGAAATAAAAAAACAATAGACGGGAGGTCACAAAAATCTAGTTATTTTAATAAGATATTCCTTGCACTGCACATTTTGCGTCATTAGTTCTCTAAACTATTTGTTTAACATCGTACGCTAATGCTGGCATTTGTAACTTGTTGTACAACTTACAACTGTACATTCCATGCTACGTCATCAATTTATTAGTAATTAGTAGCTTTGGTTACTCAGAATCGCCGTTATCCAAGAATTCACAATGTTTCGATTGTTACTATCTAATTGGGTTATGAAATGGTCCGTTCTATATTGAATAGACAAGCTTAAACTTTTTTTAAATGTTTTTTTTAGTAGAATACTTATAGAGCCAGTTTTCTTATATTTTTGACTTTAAAAAAAAAACAACTCTCGCAGTAAGAATGCATCCTGTGTCGCGGGGGACTTTACAAACATACATGTACTAGTTGCTGCCCGCGTGTATGTCGGTTATCGCGGCACATAGTAGCATATGTGTTATTCTGATGTATAAGCTATATTACTGTAAAGTTTCATCCAAATCCGTACAGTAGGTACTTTTTGCGTGAAAGAGTAACAAACATCCATCCATACTTACAAACTTTCGCGTTTATAATATTAGTAGGATGATGTAACAGCCACAAAGAACACCCAGACTCAGAAAAACAATTTGTGAATCACACAAAGTGTTGTCCTATGTGGGATATGAACCCACAACACTTGGCGAAGTAGGCAGCGGTGTGGCAACCGCTCAACAGTGCAGTTATATTATTATATTTCGTTCAAAATCGTTCAAAAAATTAACCGACTTCCAAAAAGGAGGAGGTTCTCCATTCGACCATATACATGTTTTTTTTTATGTGTGTTCGCGGATAACTTCGTCGTTTATGAACCGATTTTGATGATTATTTTTTAATAGAAAGGAGATGTCCTAATGTTGGTACCATGATAAGGACATTAAGATCTGATGTTGGCACCCAAGAGAAATCGAGCCGAACCTTAAAGTCGGTTTTTGTTAAATTTTTTTTATTACGTTTAGTATAAGTGTACATACAATTCAAGCTGACTGTCTTTTTAGAGTATTTTTAGGTGGATAGTATTGATATAGTTACATTATTCCATTGCTGATCGCTGTATGTTAAAGATGCTAAAGTAAGTCGAAGTGAAAGATAATTAGAAAACTGCGCCGTAAACCATGCAGTGTATTGACGCATACGTTTACTAACACTCGGTCTAGTCTTAAAACACAATAGATAAATAATCCTCTTTCCGGATACTGTTTACTTAACAAATTTCTAATTTGTAATTAAACATCTAAATTAGATGTAGTTAAACAATGCCATATACTGCTTTTTAACGCCTATATTTCTGTAATATTAGTCTTAATGTGTAACAGTACTCGTAAAACGTGCACTACAACCATTACGGATTTCCCAGGGTCGATGAATGACGTTCCCAGGCTCGTCCATGAGAAGCAGTGGAACTTGAGATTCAATAGCTACTCATGTTTTAAGATGACTCATTGCGAAACTTGAAATAGTATCAGTTAATGTCGTTTCAACGTCTTAATAGTATGATCTACAATAACTTGTGTATTTGATATGATAAGTTATTTACAGTTTTTTTTTTTTTTTTTTTTTTATGTTTGGCCTGCCAAAATGACTCTACTCTGCCTGATGGAAAGCATAAGTAGAATCCACGAGTGGTGGCCACCATACTCATTGCGAATACAACAATGCAGTATGGCGACCCACACTATGGCGGCCTAGTGATGCTTGTGCATCTTTTAGTCTAGTCAACAAGTATGGAACTTGTTGACTAGACTAATTGGGCCTCCGGTCTCGCACTCACCAACGAAACACGACAGCACAAACGCTGTCATTTTACGTTGATTTTCTGTGCGAGGGTAGTACCGCCCCGGTCGAGCCGGCCCGTTCGTGCTGAAATCAGCGTGGCTCTACTACCTACTAATAACGTATAGATTAATGGACTTTAATTTGATGTAATAAGAACTTAAATTGATTGACAAATGCGTGGCTGTCGCAGTGTCATCTGCTACAGATTATCTTTTATGTTTTACAACTAAGCTCCTCTAAACTTTATTGATATAAGAAAATAAGAAATAATATTTGATTTAATAGCTCATAATTGAGAAATATGTTTGATTTAATAACTATAAATTCTCAAAATTTAAAAAAAACCCCCGACTTAATAACCTTCCCTTTAAAAAGTAAAAAACACGTTATGCGCTTTCATTTGACACCCCACTCGATTATATTTTTGCAGACATTCGGTTACTCTTCCCCACTTTCACCCCCATAACTTTTAAACGGCTCAACCGATTTTCATGAAACATGTCTAAGAACACTCGCACGTAACTCACCTTTCATACAAAAAAAACTAAATTGAAATCGCTTCATCCGTTCGGGCGCTACGGTGCCACAGACAGACAGACACGTGAAACTTATTACACCCCTCTTTTTGGTCGGGGGTTAAAAAGGGGATAAAAAAGTGTTTTTTTTATAATTCAGAACCGGTAGGGACAAAAATGAAACATTTCTGTGGCCCTATTTTATCCATTGTTTACTAGATATTAATAAAACGTGATTCTTTTCTTCAAGAATATTATTAAAACTTTTTTTCGAATTAGCCTCTTCTGCAATAGTTATAATTTATCTTTCTTTCTCAAAGAAAATCAACTAATAATAATCTAAAACAAAGAAAGAAAGACTTATACGACCTTATAGCTTTGAAAACCCATATTAAGAGCACCATTTAGACACACACAACGGAAGATACGAAAGCATTAGTATATCGCTATTACAGTAAAAGAAAAAGATAGCTTACTGTCTCATGGAGCCCCATCTCCGATGCGGCAAGTTCTCCTGATGGCTACGGAAGATACAACACAATAGGTAAAAAGCAAACCAAAAAGAGCAAATAAACACAAAAACACAACAGTGAGAAAATAAAAAGATAACAATTAACAAAATATGAAAGGAAAAACAGTGTAAAAACAATCATTAAAATCAAATAACAACACTACACAAAATGATCTAATAGGTACAAGTTTTTGCTGTCCCCGTCAATTATGATGAGATTTGGCAGCGCAATTTAAATAGAAAATTATTCAAATAAAAGTTAATTTAATGGTGTATTTTTTTTTTGCCTTATATTATATGCTACTGTAAATCTATTCAGTGATATCACTATTCATTAATGTTATTTAAAATTAAGCAACGATTTTTTTCTCTTCGTGTTAGTTTGAACTTTTGACTGTAAGTTTTAACTTGAAAATAACACAGAACCATTAAGTTTCTTTGGGAATAATTAATTAATAAAAAATTCAATACAATTGTTTAGGAATTACCTTTGCATTGACTTATGTTTTAATTAAGTTGCAATGGACCATGACCGTGCTCACAGGACTCACAGTCTAACATGTTTTATTAATATATATTGTTTAATACCCATTAAACATTCGAAATAAACCCGACTGATTCAAAGTTAGATACTAAAGTAAAAAGGCAATATGTAAGAAGAAATTCCTAGATTTCTCAGTCACAAATTTCGATTTTAAACGGACAAACAAATAAATATTTCAAGACGTGCAATAGATCATTTTGTGATAACTTATTTCGTGAAACTACTAAACCCGCTATAGCATTTTGGTGACCATAAATATGTTAATAGCAGAATTTACCTTGGTGGTGTTCGCCTGAGACTGGTTCGTGTCCAAGAGTGTCGGTTCAATGGATTACCAGGACTTCTAGATCCGTTCTCTAACCTGTAATAAGACCAATAGATTAGGTTAGTACAGTGACTGAACTTAAATTTATTTATAGAATATTAGCGGCGGCCGCGGGGTTGTTGCTTTTGAATCGGATATTGTTCAGTAATTCATTAGTTTTAATTATGTTATAATACGTTTTTTCACTGTATTTGTTCTAAAATAAAAACAGCTTATTAACTCCTTATAACATCAGCTGTTTGTCAGTGAAAGTCCTAAAGTCCGTTCTAGAGATAAGATAATCATATTATCTTTCTTCAAAACTTTAACCGTTTACACAGCGCACACAATAGAAGCTCTAAAAAGGAGTTTCCGCCCGTTGTGTATGATTTTTCATTGATACTCCGCTCCTATTGGTCGTAGCGTGATTTCATAAAACCTGTACCCTGCCTTGATAAATGGGCTATCTAATACTGACAGTAATTTTCAACACAGACCACTAGTTCCTGAGATTAGCACGTTCAAATAAGCAAACAAACAAACTTTATTTTTAAAATATTAGTATAGATGTGGTGTCAATGTGATTCATTCCCATAAATTATTGAAAACCACACGAGATAAACTCTTCCTTTTGCCAATTACGCTGAAAACATTTTATTTTAAAATGAATTCCTAGATTATCCAATAATTTTTTTTGCTGTGTCACTTATAATATTTCTTGTTTGACTGACAAAGAAAAACTAATTAATAAAATAATAATTTTAAAACCAATGAATGAAATAGACTTGAAATAGTGAACATTAAAAAAGAATTAATTAGCAACGAAACAGCTAGTGTTATAATAAGAGACCTCTATAATATGAGTTTCCCTTAGTAGGTAGGTAGTACAAAGACAATTAGTTTGAGGCTTTTGACTAAGGTACTGTTGGCATCATCATTAATTGTCTACTGTAAAATGTGTAAAATTATAATAAACTAGCTGACCCGGCGAACTTCGTACCGCCATATTTACATATCTGTCTCAGCTTCCCACAGGCAGTGTACAGTCGCAGACAAAAAAAAAACACTTTTCCCGTTCTTCCTAGCAAAAAAAGAATGAATGAAATCGGACTATGTGTTATTGAATTACAACCAAGTACAAATTTTGACTTTCATCCCCTCTCTCCAGGATACCGTGCTGAATTTCGGGATAAAAAGTATCCTATGTCCTACCTCGTAGTGTGAACTCAAATCATGCCAAGTTTCATTTCAATTCGTTCAGTAGTTTCGACGTGATGCGCGGCCAAGATACAGACAGACAGACCGACAGACAGACAGACAGACAGACAAAAATGAAAAAAAAATACAGTTTTGGGTTCAGTATCGATTATAGAGAGCCCTCCAAAAAAAATTTTCAACATATCTTTAATGTACAGAATTGGACCTGTTACATTTTTATTATAAGTATAGATATGTGTTGTACTATTTTCAAACGTCTTCTATTAATGTCAAGTAAATAAAACAGCTTATCTAAACAGAATAAAGACACCATAATGTTCATGTGAAATAGTGTGCCTTATAAAATGAAATGACTAACGGAAGATTTCTTTTACGATACCGTTGACCCACTTTAACATAGCTATATAAAATTGTTTCACTTTGTGTCCAGTAGAAATTCTGTTTATTCTATCCTGTCTACAAACTGGACGTTGAATCTAAATAAATAAATAAAATTAACGTGTCTGTTTGTGATGTAAAAAAACAGCGTTGGACTAAATGTGATGTGAACTCGATACTTTGCTTTTACTACTGTTTGTCTATCTGTTTTATTAAGATTATCTCCGAAACGGCTGTAACAAATTGCGAAGTAAAGCATAAATATAGAAAGTTTCCATTGCGTTTGTGAGAAGAAAAAGAATACACGGTAGTAATGTTGTCAGTTGATTAATAAACTACAAATATCGATCGATAGCGTTTGGAATCAAGCCAGTAGCGATATGTCTATTTTAGAGTTGAATGAAGCTAAGTAATGTACAGGACAATTTAATTAGAGCTAATGGGAGTACATCTTTCTGTAGGTTCAATTCGATATCACATTTACGTAAATACCTAGATGTAGTTTAGTGCTCTGGTCTGGTAAATTTATGCAGAAAATCAAGCAACACAAGTTATTTTTCATCTACATTTACTTAAAATTTTCAGTTTCTCCAAAATAAATAACTCGTGTCCCTTCTAAGCGGAAAAGCTTTAACGCGAATCCTAAGTTAGGTATTAGAAATGCGAATTTGAGCTTTTTTAACCGACTTCAATAAAAGGAGGAGGTTCTCAATTCGACTGTTTTTAGGGTTCCGTGCCAAGCAAAAAACGGAACCCTTATAGATTCGTCATGTCTGTCTGTCTGTCTGTCCGTCTGTCCGTCCGTATGTCACAGCCACTTTTTTCCGAAACTATAAGACCTATAATGTTGAAACTTGGTAGGTAGATGTATCCTGTGAACCGCATTAAGATTTTCACACAAAAAAAGAAAAAAAACATTAAATTTTGGGGGTCCCCATACTTAGAACTGAAACTCAAAAAAATTTTTTTCATCCAACCCATACGTGGGGTATCTATAGATAGGTCATCAAAAATGATTTTGAGGTTTCTAACATTTTTTTTTTCTAAACTAAATATTTTGCGCGAGAGACACTTCCAAAGTGGTAAAATGTGTCCCCCCCCCTGTAACTTCTAAAATAAGAGAATGATTAAACTAAAAAAATATATGATGTACATTACCATGCAAACTTCCACCGAAAATTGGTTTGAACGAAATCTAGTAAGTAGTTTTTTTTAATAAGTCATAAATCGTAAACTGCATTTTACCTTTTATTCAATTAACATAATATAATTTTTATTTTATTTTTATATGTGTGTTACATATAAAAATAAAATAAAAATTATATTATGTTACTTGCTGCTGCGGAACCCTTCATGGGCGAGTCCGACTCGCACTTGGCCGCTTTTTTTTATGTTTGTTACCTCATAACTTTCGACTGGGTAAACCGATTTTGATGATTCTTTTTTTATTTGAAAGCTGGTGCTTCCCATGTGGTCCCATTTCAATTTGGTCTAGTTCTGACATGACATCCATGAGAAAACCATATAAGTCTTCAATTTGCATTAAGCCGATGCAAATTGTAGCACGAACCGATGTCGATGATTCTTGTTTTATTTGAAAGCTGGTGCTTCCCGTGTGGTCCCATTTAAATTTGGTCCAGATTGAAGCCGGTTTTTTTTTGTTAAAATTTGTGATTATATTATTATTTATCTACAGACAAAGCATTGCCTGGGAAACCTAAATTGAACGACAAGGTTTACATTACAGCGAAAGATTCTCTAGGAAAAGCCCAGCAGTAAATATTTTAAACACTTTGAAACTAATGATTGGAAAGCAGTTTCCAAAACATTGAATAATTTTTTTCCCGGGTTCCACCATACAAATAATTTTGTTTTATTATAGTACTAGTGGTTGCCTGCGGCTTCGCCCGCGTATATGTCGGTGATCGCGGTAAATAGTAGCCTATGTGTTATTCTGATGTATAAGCTATATTACTGTAAAGTTTCATCTAAATCCGTTCACTAGTTTTTGCGTGAAAGAGTAACAAACATCCATCCATCCATCCATCCATACTTACAAACTTTCGCGTTTATAATATTAGTATATAGAATACTCGTAGTGTTGGATTTTAAATTTGAAACTAACGTGTTAATGGGAGTATCATGGTCCCCCTCTCCATAGCACTCGAAGTTCTCAGCATCCGATATGGAGTTCCCAGGGCTCGAGTCAGCTGTGGGATCCGACTGCCCGGAAGCTTCTGTGCCGTTCTGAAACAGTAGAAGAGAAGATGTTAATTAAATCATAAGTTAATTGTATAAGGTACGTGCACTGCTTTTTTTATATTTGGCCCTGCCAAAATTACTCTACTCTGCCTGATGGAAAGCATAAGCGGAATCCAAGAGTGGTGGTCACCATATTCATTGCGAATGCAGACAATGCAACAATGCAGCATGGTGACCCATACCATTGCGGCGTAACACATAAGATATTTACCACTATATACCAAAGCCACGGGCTTTGGTTTAAGCTAGTACTAATCAAATAAGAATTTAATTTACATTTGTGGGAATTGTCATACCTACTTCTAACTAACAGATTTCTCAAACCCTTATAGTATGGCCTAAACCTTACATCTATACATTCCTGTGAAAGATGATGAGCTGATCAAACAAGAAAACCGGTGTGAAATAGCGCTCGCGCTGTGTTTCACCGAGTGAGTGAGGATACCGGAGGCCCATATCCCAACCCGTCCCCACATCCCTTTCCCCCATCCCCCAAAGGTCGGCAACGCACTTGTGATGCCTCTGGTGTTGCGGGTGTCCATGGGCGGCGGTAATCGCTTACCATCAGATGATACGTCTGCTCGTTTGCCAACTATACCATGAAAAAAAAAGTTAAGGATTTAAATAGATATTAACTTAGTAGTAGCATCATTTACATGTATTGGCAACCTTCGGTTTCGTGTTCGAAAAATGTGTAGCGCACTATTAAATAAATTTCACTTCCATTATTTATAAACGTTACGTCTACTTATTTAAATTTCAATTACCTGTAGTTTCCTTGGCAGGTTTCCTGGTGAAGAGCGCGGCGATTTCGTCCTCTGGAAAACGCTGGGCGCCATCATTGCCGTCACAGGCAGCTTTAGTACTGAAATAGAAAACAATATACCACTTAATATAAATAAATAATGTTATCATAGAACAGTAACAGTTTACCACGATTGTACATATTTTAATTACGAAAAAGTCACGAGTTTAAAAAAATGCTTCAGAAATTAGATTACATTTTTAACTATATTGTCCTGTATTTATTCATATATCTACTAGAATTATTATTCTCGTGTCAGTAAAGTATTTATTAGTATAATTTATTCTGTTTGTTATTTTTTTAAATATTATTTTCAAAGTATGATACATTAGATTTAATTCAATTATAACTATTTATTAAATGTAACAATTAAAATATACAAAATAAACCTGTTTAAAATTGAATTTATAGAATTAAATTAAACACGAAGTTTTTTCTAAATAAAATATTCCTGATGAGTTTCAGAAATCATTATTATTTCATTAAATTAGAATTAATAGAATTAGAAAACATTATATTTCTCTGGTGAATACATTTGTGATGTGTTAGATTGAGGGGTTCGGTACTTTTTTTTTTTTTTTTTATTGCTGCAGCACAAACACGACAGCACAAACGCTGTCATTTTACGTTGATTTTCTGTGCGAGGGTAGTACCGCCCCGTTCGAGCCGGCCCGTTCGTGCTGAAATCAGCGTGGCTCTACTACCTACTTGTTTGTACCTTGTAACTACAGTTTGACAACTGACAGGCATGATAAAAACATTAAATGCAAGTATGTCTGTTTTCTACTCTTAGGTATATTTTGTTTTTATGTATGAGCCTGCCAAAATGACTCTTCTCTGCCTGATGGAAAGCATAAGCAGAATCATAGAGTGGTGGTCACCATACTCATTGCGAATGCATACAATGCAGCATAGTGACCTACACCATGGCGGCCTAGTGATGCTTCTGCATCATTAAGCCTCCGGTCTCGCACTCACCAACGAAACACGACAGCACGAACGCTGTCATTTTACAAAATAAAACATAAATAAATTTACTAGAATTGGCTTTCATGAATAAGGGGCTACTATTAGAAAAAGGTCGTTGACACGTACGACTAGTCACGCAACCAACCCATTGAGAACGAGGTGAAGTCTTTCAAAAATAATAACCCTCTCAAGGTTATACTAGCCTAGATGAGTTATTGTAGTTGTAAGTATAGCCAATAATATGGCCCAATTCCATACTTAATTTATCTAATATGTTCTTAAATTTTCATAACGTAACTTTAATTACTAAAACCGACATGAAAAATACGTAAAGCATCATTAATCAACATCATCAACGACCTTTAACAGTCCACTGCTACATATAGGCCTCTCTCTCCTTAGACAGGATGTTTTAACCAACTATTAGCACTCTGGTCAGACGGGTTTTTATAAGATTTGTTTCAAGTTTTCTTTGTATTTTTAACCGACTTCAAAGAGGAGGTGGTTATCAATTCGACTGTTTTTTTTGTTTTATGTTTGTTACCTCATAACTTTCGACTGGGTGAACCGATTTTGATGATTATTTTTGTATGTGTGGTCCCATTTCAATTTGGTCCAGATTGAGTCGTTTTTTTTGTTGTTAAAATTTGTGATTGCTGTTGTTCTGCGAAGTTTGCTCCCTTTGCCGGCTCTTACGACACCCACGGGATAAATAAGGGTGATGACACTTTTTATTCAAAATCTGTCATCAAACGGACGCATGAAGTATCAATGGATCGTAATTACTGATAATTCTTGCTAGATTATCAAGTAGGAAAAGTACGTACTCGTATATGTATGTTTCATGTCCGATAGCGTTATCAAAAAAAATTTATCAAAAAAATATGGATTAATAAGAAGATAAATATGTTGAAAGTACTAAAAAATATTAGGCAACACGCGTTATTGGTTTAAGTCTATGTACTCATTACTATGAGATAAATTTAATGAACTAAAAATAATTGATAAATAAAACTTAATGAACTAAAAATAATTTATTATTGTTCTTTAGAAAAGGCGTAAAGAAATGGGAAGCCATTCCAAATAAAAGGACTTAAAACTAATTATTATATTTTTCCCAATGTTCGCATTTAATCAAATAGATATTTTTTGTATTGTGTGAATATTAATCAAATGTTAACCGTGAGGAATCAATAAATTTAACATCATTTAAAAAAGAACATTTTAGTATTGTACATAACTTTTAGTAGAATTAAATCGAACAATGTAACTGGTGGTCACGACTTGTGACGCCTAACAATATAGCATTTCAAATAGAAGTTTCTAACTTCTAAGTGCATCTACATAGTGTTTAAACTATTGTTCGGCTCTTAGCCGTAGCTGTTCCAGTCTGATGCAGCTTTAAGAAAAGGTTCTGAGGCGACTGGGACCGCAGTTTACTTGGACCGCGGTCCCAGATGTCAGATCAATTTAAGCTGGTGCACTGTTTCGACAATACCTCGGTCAACAGTCCGGTCACGCTACTACATCACCCTTTGTAACATGAGTTATGCAACGTATTTCCGCTCGGCTGGGAACCACTGCGGTGAGATTGACCTAAGACGAAAAAATACGAAGTGAAACTTGAGTAGATTCACTTTTACATATCTATTGTTTGGCAAAAAATTATTGCTAGGCCCTGACAAAATTAAATAAATTGTTGATTGGTTCAAAAAGTTATGTACAATGTTAAACTGACGCGAGCTAATAAACTAGATTTCTCTTCCGAACAAACATATTCGCACATAATCTTCAACACAATCTTGTTTTCCGAAAAACGTAGCTGAAAACTGAAACTCGTTGTCTTAAGTTTCTTAGCTCACCCAATTTGTAACGTCTGCGATGATTTGTTTCAATTTATACATTATTTTGGTCAAACATCGAAGTTTAATGTGTAACCTGTTCTTTTTAAATAATTCTAGCCTGTCTTACATAGTTGATATTTTATTTAATTAACTTTATGCACTGCTGTACGTCGACGTTATTAACGTCCTGAGCATTCTCTACCAGTCAACTCTTGGGTGGTGTCTTGATTCAATCAATTCAGAGAGTCAGAGAGTCAGAGGCTCAGGGAGGTTCTTAGGAGAGGAATTTTGACAAAATTAAACGGCATTAATTTGTCATTTTATAATAATGTGTAATGACACACACGCAACACAGGATTCATTCATAGATATCTGAAAGAAAAAGAAATTTTATGAAGCAATTCAAATATGCCTACCATAAACTGCCTGTTGAAGAAGGTGCCAGTATGAAATCACCAGCCTGGCGATAAACAGACTTTGCCACCAAGCTTCAAGGAGACGAAAAACGTCGATTACGTCACTTCTCACCACCACAATCACTTCAGATATCGACGTCACCATCGATACTTATTTGCAATTAACATTTGAACTTATTCATTTTTGAGTTTTCACTGAAATGTAGTTAACACAAAGCTTCTGCGGTCAATGAACAGTTTTAAAACTTGTGCATAAATAAACAGGAAGATGTCATCATGGCCTACGTAAAATATCAATCTGTATCAATAATCTAAATTTGTTAATTTCTTCTTTGAATAACAACAATTGCTTATTAAATAAACTTTTAGCAAGCTTTAGTCCTATGTCCTTCTTTGTAGTCTAATGTGTTTATAGAAATTCATGACGATCGACCAAATAACCGTACCTACTACTTATATGAGAAACCCAATGATGATTTGTTATTGTCAAACAAAAAACTTCCAAGGAACTCCAAAAATATATCGTTGCAGATTTTATTTTGAACACATACGTCACACAGTCTGACTTAGTGTAAGTGTTTTTATACATACAAGTAAGTATCTAAATGTGTAAATAAAAATATATAATTATATGTTACAGCTTCTTAATCATCACGCACTAATAATTCCCTCGCAAATTGTCATAGGGTGTTTGCGCACTAGAGTTCATTAAATTTAATAATACCATTCTGATAAGATCTGCGTAATTGCGTTAGTTTGAGATATTTTTGCGCAGAAGTCGACACGGCCTTTTCTATGGTTACGAACGCGAATAAATAACGTATATATATAAAAGTAATGAATGATTTTGTTTTGTTAGGAAATGACAGAGAAGTCCTATACAGTTCTATGCTCTCATCACAACGCCAGTCACAGGTATACACTTGCACTCACACAAATGCACACTTGACATATTACACAACTAGTCTTCTTTCTATCCTTTACTATTCTTGTGACTATTCCCAAGATTATTTCGGGTAACAGGATAAAAAAGACTCGTTAATAATAAATCTGTCTAGCAGCGAAACTAACGAAGGAACAGACATCTTTAGAGCTTTTGGTAAGGACTATGCTTAGTACCTAGAACATCCATGCATAAGGACTAAAATCCCACTTCTACTAATCACACTAATATATCACACTATCACACTAATATATAAAGGCGAAAGTTTGTGTGTATGTTTGTTACTTCTTCACGCAAAAACTACTGAACGGATTTGGATGAAATTTTACAGTAATATAGCTTCTACATCAGAATAACACATAGGCTACTATTTGCCGCGATAACCGACATACACGCGGGCGGAGACGCGGGCAACAACTAGTAAACAATAAATGTGTATGCTTGACTAGTTTCTTTAACTAACCCCTTTATCAAGCACTGTATGGTTTTATATAGTACGATTACACACACTTCTTAACAATGAACTAGAAACTATGCTTTGTATAAAATTGTAAGTCTCAATAGATTAAGCCTAACGCTATTTTACTTCTACGATATCTTTAGTTAAGCACGTATTAAAAATAAAACAATGGTCTCCGATCACGTTTAGTTATTGCGGTAAAAAAATACGAGTCGTTCCTAGTGCCATAGACATCGGTGTTGTCTGCCCGTGACCACAATCAATTTAATAACCAGGTCTAAGTGATTAATTCCCGTTGTCTTTATTTTTAACAAGCTGAACTACACGGTGTATCACGTCACGTACAACAACAACTGCGGGTAACGCCGCTGTGGTAAAGCTAGTCTAAAAAACGTGAAATACGTTACTCCTTATATCATCAGCTATCTGCCAGTGAAAGTCCCGTCGAAATTGATCCAGCCGTAAAAGAGATTAGCCGGAACAGACAGACAGTTGTGAGTACCGTATAATATACATTCAAATACATATAGTGAAAAGTTGTTAATTAGGTATAATTTGAAATCACAAACAGACACTTCAATTGTTATTTTATAGCTCTGCTTAGCTTGGGACTAGAATGATGGCGTTGTGTGTTAGATGTCCGAAATATTTATTTATTTATATTATTATTTATTTGTATAGACTTGAAAGTTTTTAGTTTTCAAGCACAAGTTGTACCTATTTTGTTTAATATGAAAAAGGAAGAATTTACGGTCAAGTCGTCTGTCTTCATCCAATTTTGAAATGCCAGTGGTAATTCGTAAAGTAGGTACTCATGAATCATGCTTATCCGGAGTAAAGTATAATTATGAAACAATTATAATTTAGTTTTCATCAACAGTAATTATGGATTTTCATTAGTATCTAATACGTAAAATATGTTTTGAATCCATTGTAGACATAGGTTGTTGCTTTTTAACCCACATTTTTAACTAAATCGTTTAAAATAATGTTCAGTTACATGCTTTGGTTTCCAAGTTCTATTGCAGTTCAAAGTAACAGTCAGTGTTAAGTTTACAGTACAGTGTTAGTAATATTACGTCAAATCATTTCATAATCATAGTTTTATGCATTGAGTTTACACGTCATAGAGTTAGATGTTATTTTTTTTGGTTTATGGCAAACTGTGCCGATGTCGACAATTCAAGTTAGATGTTCGTTCAGATAGTAAGATTTTTAGTTTAGTAAGGTTTAGAGGTATGTCAAGCAAGACTAATAAGTGGACTTTACTTTAATTGTTTCGTAACTAAACGTAGGTTTACAAATATATATGTAAGTAACCCTCCTTTGGCTTTGCCGTAGTCGGGCAAAAACCTCTTTATTGCGTTACGCAAATGTAACACAAATATTGATGTAAACAAATCGTTTGAAGTGTTTATGTGCATGCAACTAAAATTGCAAGTTTCCTTGTGACCGATTTACGCAAAAGTACCTACGTCCTCCGACCGATATTACTTTACTAATGCGTGGATAAAGAGTACTAAGTAGACATTTCCTTTGAGTTGAGGATATCTAAGCCTGATTTGTAGTATTTTATTTCCCCATGTATTCTAAAAACAAACACATTCGACGTAATCAAAAATTCGGTTGTTATTCCTCAACACTAAAAGTATGCCAAATTTCATGAAAATTTTTCATTGCCAGACAAATAGACAGAGACACAGAGTTATTTCGAATTATAATATTAGTATTATATAGATTTAAGAAAAGGAGGTAACTTAAAAAACTGGTCTTTTTATATTTACACTATTACCAGACGTCCATTCTTCTTGTCTATAAAAGTAAAATATTAAATAAAGTCCTTACACATGTGCACTGATAACTTTTATTATAAAAATATTAGTATGTATACAAAACGTTTATAGCATGTCGCATCGCACACGCAGAATCCAGATCTAACGACAAAAGCATTTGTGTTAACTTTCTCTGTAGACAAATACAATAAGCACTTTTGTTACTATTGTAAGATAGCTCACACATACACAATAGTCTATAAATATCCACTCACGAACTGATTTCAGATACCAAATAATAATTCGCGCTTAAAATGGAGATACATGTTTTGTTTTTCAAGGGTAGTTTACCGACTAGCGCCAACCACGGCAAGCGACTGCGCTAGCGTTGAATCAAAACAGTCATTCATAATTATGCAACGTTAAAACCAAGTTATATTACGGTAGTACGATATACGAAGTTCTAATTAATAGAAATATTAACTAGGTAGGTGTTATTGTATTTACGAAATACTGTATTTATGGAAATCAATAATTGAAAATGGGAATAAATACATTCTAAAACCTTGAATATAAACTGTGACATTTAAAAAAGCGATGTTAGTTAGTTTTGGAAATTATTATATTTTATAGCTTGACCCATAAATAAACTCAAAAATCAAAAAAGAAAAGTAGGTTTTGAAATTTAGCACTAAAATACTAAATAGATTAATCGTAATTGGTGTTGTGCCAAGTTAAGCCAAGGAACTAAATTGAACGACCTTGACACATTGTGTCATTGTTGACACTAACTCTTTATTAGTTCAATGTATTGAGGTACAGATTTAGCTATCTGAATATTATATATTTTTATATAGCGCTTATACATATTATCCTGTTCCAAACTCGTTTTTAACCGACTTCCAAAATACATATAAAATCTGTTTGAAGTCGGTGCCAAGCCAAAAAGAATACAAACGAACGATTACAAAAATCTAAGCGATAGTCGCTTGTCACCGACTTCAAACAGATTCTAGGTACCTAGCACACATTATAATACTACTATTTAAATGAATAAAGAAATAGGTATAGACAAGAATTGGCACATAGCAATTTATGAAGAGCCAGTTTATTTTACGCTTTTTAGTTTTTTTTGGCAGAGAGTTCTCGTTGGATATATTTTTGGAAGTCGGTTTTTTTTTATAAAAAGTTTTTATTTTTCAGTTTTTAGTGCAAACAGTCACGTAGGTAAGTAGTAAGTTGAACTATTTCATAAAATTTCTGCTGATGCAAATTACTTTAGTGATTTCAAAAGACGTATTAAATGTCAACTTCTATTTCACCCCTTAGGGATAGAATATCCAGAAACGCTACGTAATACGTTAATACTCATTTTATCAGTAGCCCAAAAATAAAGTTTTACGTTTATGACTAAAAAAAATACGAACTTTTATACAATCTTTCAACCCCTATTTCACCCTCTAAGGGGTAGAATATCCAGAAACGCTTAAATACATTTCTATTCATTTTTAATCAGTAGCCCAAAGATAAAGTTCCATGATCCTAACTTAAAAAATGACGGTCTTCCACACAAACTTTCAACCCCTATTTCACCCCTTTAGGGGTAGAATATCCAGAAACGCTTAAATACTTATCTACTCATTTTTAATCAGTAGCCCAAAGATAAAGTTTCATGTTTCTAACTTAAAAAATGACGGACTTTCGTACAAACTTTCAACCCCTATTTCACCCCTTAGGGGTAGAAATTCCAAAATTCATTTCTTAGTGGGTGTCTACTCAATAAAACGATCCATATGAATAACTGAAAGAATACAAATTAAGGTCTATACGTACGTGTAATATTAAAATCATCCCCTAATCCCTAACTGTTGAAGAGTTTAGTTTAACCTTCTATCATGAGCTCACCTAAATAACTTGAAAGTATAAGACTAAAGGTCTTTAGATACGTATGAAATTGAAAGAATTATCCTCCAACTCCTAACCATTGAGGAGTTGTACCTTCCACCTTCCATCATCAGCTTACGTAAATAATTTGAAAGAATACGACTAAAGGTAACATATATACATATGACATTTAAAGATTTATCCTCCAACACCTAAACGTAAAGGAGTTGTACCTTACATCATCAGCTCATCATCATAAAATGATGACTACCAGATGCAAAAACCGGTGTTACTTCAGAAAATATACGAAAAACATAGTATGTGCCTATAAAAAATGAGGGTTTTCCTCGATTTCCCTGGGATCCCATCATCAGATCCTGATATGGTGGCAATGGGACCACCTCGGAAGCATACCCTTTCGAATACAAAAAGAATTTTCAAAATCGGTACACAATTGACGGAGTAATCGGTGAACATACATAACAAAAATATACATATGGTGGAACATAGAACCTCCTCCTTTTTGGAAGTCGGTTAAAAAGCATTCGAATTCCGATTCAAAATCCGTTCGAAAACAAATTCGGGCTTAAGAGAAGGAGATAATGAGGTTCTTATTAATCCTACTAATATTATAAACGCGAAAGTTTGTAAGTCTGGATGGATGGATAGATGGATGGATGTTTGTTACTCTTTCACGCAAAAACTACTGAACGGATTTGGATGAAACTTTACAGTAATATAGCTTATAAATCAGAATAACACATAGGCTACTGTTTGCTGCGATAACCGACATACACGCGGGCGAAGCCACGAGCAAAAACTAGTGTAATATAAATTAATATTCACGGACTGAATAGAACGAATATAACTCGAAGTTTCTTTTGCTAATTTGGTTCAAATGTCAAAGAGTACAGTTCCCGTTGTGATTAACTTATTCTAGAATTGGGTCCGTTATGTTATTCTGAAATTTGCCATACCATTTAAGTAATGAAGATTTCCATCAAAGCTTAAAACTAGCCTTGTTACAAATAGTAGGAGAAAGTGTTGGTCTACATTCATAAAAAACGTGTTCAGTAGGTATATTATTCAAGTGATATTTATTTAATACTAGTAAATGTCCGATTACTGTTTGTGATACCAAAGCGATTGCTACTTCTTATCTATCACCAATACCGTGGTCTCAATTACCAAAGAATCAATAACCCTAGGTAGAAACTCAGATTAAAAGCGAACAGACGCACAGTGGATCAGATCCATAAAATCGTGGTCAAAATTAAATTTTTTGAGTTGTATATATTTGTTTAAATACGTTCAGATCTGGTTTATGGATAGTCCTAGAACAAAATTCCGGACCGGACAGGTATATACCACCTCTAGGCTCGCCTCGACATAGGTCGACATTCAGCCTACGCTCATTACGCACGAAACAAGTGTACGCGTCGAAAAATTCTTGCCTGTTTTGAAGTGCTGTGAAACTGAAGAAACTATTTCAATTGAAATTCGGCAAAATGGAATCACTTTATGGAGGTATGTATAATATATGGTTATGCAAACTTATTGCTGATTTTATGTTTGTAATATTTAAATCTCGTGACAAGTAAACATAAAAAAATGTACAGTTTTTATCTGAAATCAATTTTCTAATGGAGTTTTCAAAATGTCTTCGCAAGTCTCGACCTTGTTTCGACAACGAACTGATAGTGTATAGTGTTAAATATAACATATTAAAAAACTGGCTGCTCAGGAGTGCTCCTTTTATAGTGAGACAAATTTTGATGGAGGAATGCGGAGGAATTAGAAAATTATCATTAAGTAATATTAAATTATTTTAGTATATTTCGTTATTATGTTAGTGAGAAATCTGGAAATCTGAAATATTAATGGATTTCAAATACTTAGTATATAGTTTTGTTAAGTATAAAAATATTATTTGAATAATATCACTTAATTTTGTACATGTTTATTGGTATTTTACAGAGTCTTTCAAATCTCCAAATCTGTAATTGCCAAGCAAAGATGTTCTCTTTATGGTGAAAGACAGTATAAAAATGAACAGAAACTCGTCATTGACGTTTCGAAAGATGCAATTTAAAAAAAAAACAAACATGTTATACAAGTACACGAGGATGAAAAGTCGTTAGGGCTGTTATTTGCAAATTTTCGATCGAGATGGAGAGTAGCAAATAGAGGTCAAGAAAAGTTTCTAAAGAATAATGAAGAATGGTTGAAATTCACCTAATCTTTTACCACTTTACCTATATTATTATTATACTTCATAAAAAATGCATAAATAAAAATTTTTTTTAACAGATTTCTGTTTTTTTTATTGATAATATCAATTTTACAATACTTTTACGATGTTTTTGCACAAAAATTCCTAAATCGTAAGCAATGACCTCGCAAACTAAATTACATGAGATTTCACTTGTATTTTCAACGTATTAGCAGTTTTGGCCGCTATTTTGGAACGGCCATTTTGAATTTTGAACATCTGTTTCAGATTCGTAATCAGCGATCCCAAAACCCCCCGAGTAACCAATTTCAGTCAAATTAATAGAAATTCGAATTTTAAGTCCGTCATATTGGCGCCGCCATTTTGAATTTTGAACATCTGACTTCAGATTCGTAATCAGCGATCCCAATAACCCCCGAGTAACCAATTTCAGTCAAATTAATAGAAATTCGAATTTTAAGTCCGCCATATTGGATCCGCCATTTTGAATTTTGACCAGCTGACTTCAGATTCGTAATCAGCGATCTCAAAAACCCCCGAGTAACCAATTTCAGTCAAATTAATAGTAATTCGAATTTTAAGTCCGCCATATTGGAGCCGCCATTTTGAATTTTTCAAATCGGACATCAGATTCGTAATCAGCGACCTTGAAAACCCTCATATAGGTAATTTGGGAGTTTTGACCACGAAATCGGGACTTTGTCCCACTGTGAGACGTGCGGAAAAAAACTTGCGGAGTTATGGAAAAGTTTTTTAGCATAAAGCACTCCAGTGCTATATAATGGTAAATAATATAGACTACTAGCTGACCCACGCAACTTCGATAGAGTTTCTTTTTAATGATGCTCGCCTCCTATTGGTCTAAGCGTAATGTTAACTATAGCTATTGCTCTCGCTTGCTTTATTTCTAAGTTCAAAAATGATAAACTTCTATACTTTTTGTGTTAATATATGGCCTATGAGTCCTATGACACTCACAAACAAATAATGTGTCTTTCCATTGGTAAAAGAATTTTCAAAATCGGTTCAGTAGATCCAGAAATTACCCCGTACAACCTCACAAACTTTACCTCTTTATAATATTAGTATAGATTTTAGAGTCCCTTGAACTTAGAATAACATTTAAACCTTTTGACAAGTTTACAACGCAAGGGTATGAATCTGGATCAAGTTCATCCGCAACATTTACAATTGAATATGGTTTATCTTGAGGCAAAGTTCTGATATTCTGTTATGGAATCAGAAATGACGTTATAATATAAGAATTATTTAGCTTCTATAACAAAGGTTTATTTTGAGGTACATTAGAGTTCAGAATAAAAGAAAATCTGTCTTCGTTTTTACAGTACATAACTCGTTTATTATAACAAAAGGTATATTAAATTCATCATATATTGACCTGATGATTTGCCGTGCGGCCTGAGTACGCAGCTCAACTATGGTTGAATAGGTCGATGGCTGATCCATGCGTCTTACTCTATTTTACATTTGTGACATTTATTGATTATTTTATATTTGGACATATTACATCTTTTTAAATTTGACTGTGAGTGAAAGTGCTATTTGGATTTTATTTTCCATAAGTGGACCTCACAATATAACAATACAATGTCACAATATAACAATGTAAAAATCTTGCAGCTATCAGTAAGAACGGCGCATGATTGGTTAGCTCATGGCTGTGCAGCAATGACTCCAAACCTTTTATATTGTTTTCTTTGGTCGACTTCGTTCTCATTCAAGTCTCTTAGTGAAAAAAATATTGTAAACTGTATTATTATTTTTTAAAAGGAGCAACAATGGAGTTTCTTGCCAGATTCTTCTCCATGAAGGGTAGGCTGCACTTGGAACTGGCGACTAGAATCACTCGATTTTTTAATATTAAATATTGACTATTCATAAGTGCCTGTAAAATAAGTGCCTATATGAATAAAATATTTTTGAGTTTGAGTTTGAGTTTGAGTCATTTAATATAGTTAGGGACATCAAAAAACACACTCAAAAGTACATTACAATAACTCAATGTACCTACCAGCTACCTATTAAGGTTCAAGATTTATTCACCTTTAACCTTTGGGCCAAATATGGTTAAAGGTGTATGTATCTTTAACCCTAATTTAACAAATAAAAAAATTGCTAGGTACTTCTTTCGAGGCTACATGTGGCGTTATAATTTTTTTTCCACGGAAACATATTTATTTGGAACTAGCTTTTGTCCGCTGTCCGTGTATGTTGGTTATCGCGTTTTAAGTAGGTATACAATTATAGTAAAGACCTGAATAAGGTATACTTCTCGAAGACGAGAATTCATAAATACGTGTAATACTAGGTATATCAACAAAACTGCCATTGAAAGGTATTTCAAAAATTGAAAGGAGGCATATTGTCATATTGTTTACCTATAACAATATCAGTGAAGAAATTATTTATCTGTACTATTATGCTCTATCTGTCAGCCACTTGTTTTCTTTTTTACTTTGTAAACTTTTCCTAACCTTTTTTGTGGTCTCGCAACACTTAGCTCGGTTCGCGTTTAGCCAATACCATTTGAATAATTCAATTGAAATCAACCAGACCGAAAACACATGCATCAAGCTAATTTGCATAACCCACTAGCCTTGAGATCCAATGACTATAAACACGCTATTTCCTCAGGACATTTTCACGATGTTAATTTTGAAATGTTCAACATTGCTTTATTAGTGATATTTTATCATTTCATTGCATAGTCTATACCTACTTAGAAAAAAAATAATAAAAATGTAACAGGTCCAATTCTGTACATTAAAGATATTTTGAACATTTTTTTGGAGAACTTCTATATTAGGTACTGAAGCCAAAACTGTAATTTTTTTCATTTTTGTCTGTCTGTCTGTACCTTGGCCGCGCATCACGCCGAAACTACTGAATGGATTCAAATGAACCTTGGCATGATTTTAGTTCATACTACGAGGTAGGACATAGGATACTTTTTATCCCGAAATTCAGCACGGTTTCCTGGAGAGAGGGGATGAAAGTCAAAATATGTACTTAGTAGTAATTCAATAACACATAGTCTGATTTCATTCTTCTTTTTTTGCTAGAAAGAAAAAAAATAAAAGATAACGGGAAAAGTCTTTTTTTGTCCGCGACTGTACACTGCCTGTGGGAAGCTGAGACAGATATATAAATATGGAGGTAAGAAGTTCGCCGGGTCGGCTGGTATGAAATAAAGTTGCTTTCCGATCCAATTCGCTTAGATCTTTCAAACTATGCAACAGATTATAATGCGATCTCATCATCACCATTACCATTAGGTATAGGGAGTGATTTCAAAGGAAGGTTTATATTTATAATATAATAGAGAAAAACCGTAAATTTTAAAGATTTTTGAGCAAAGCCAGGGCGGGTTGCTAGTCTATATTAAACGTATGATAGGTACTTTTCAAGGTACAATCAATTTTTCAAACTGTGTTCATAGTTACTAAACCAGACCGCAATAAAAGAATAATCGTTTTACTAGATCGATCGCGGTAGGAGCGGTTAGGTGGCATCGACCTCAAATTGCGCAACTATGGCCGGTATAAGCGTTGCACATTCGTCACACCAACAATATAAAAGCTGTGCAAAAAAATCGACAATTGTTGTATAATAATCATCTCGTTACAAAAACAGAACAACGTAAGAAAATACACTTGTGATTTAAATACTTCCGGATTTTAAACATTTCCCAACGTGAAAGGATGTGGCATGTTTTACTATGGAGTGTAAAAAATAACGCACAACGGACGGATGTACGGGATGTGATGGGAATTTCTATGCATTACTCATTTTACGACAAGCCATTCCTCGGCTATAAAAGTAAGTGCTTACCTAAAATTCAGTCCAGGTCTCGAAATAAATCCGACGTAATGGAATCTGAAACAAAAACGGAAGACATTGTTAATTTTATTAAAGAATGGGTTCTTAACTTCTTATACCATCGTGAGTTCTTGTAATAATAGTTATTTTTATCATTCGTTGGAATGGACACAGCACGGTGAAGTTTGCGTGCCGTAGAAAGGTCAAAATTGCCATGTCTAGTTCATTGGATGCTATTTCTAAAATTAGATCGTGCTTTGCCTTTTGTTATAAGATCAAGAAGTAAAAGCTTACCATAACATTTGTGATTAACCTAGTAATTGTTAATTCTTACTTAATCACAGATCAACCATTACAAAATACCATCTAAATGTAATCACCTAATGATGTAACAAAAAAAATTAAGATTGCATTTAACAATCGATTAATTTTATTGTTTTATCAGTGCATTACAAATTCTTACTAAACTAACTGATGACACTTGCTAGTGCCGAAATTAGAAACGAAAGACGTTACTCGGTTAACATCTCACTTGGATAACAGCAACCGAAGCTAAATGATTTCACTGTCAAAGTTTCAATTTTAGTCACGATTTATATCTGTAACGAGGAGTTGCCTGGTCTGTAAGTCGTGCGTGAAGAAGACTTTCTTTTCAGGTCAACACTTTTTATTCAAAATATGTAATATAATGTATTAGCGATCAGTTAACATGTAACGAGACCGGTTGCGGTGCGATTGCGATCCATGTCATACGTATCTATTGCATTTCGGTACTAGTAGCTATGTTGTAATTGTTGTTGTGAAAACCGTGGCTGGTACGACTGCCTTATTGAATTTATGAATTACAATTACGTAGGTTTGAATCAAAGAAATAACAAAAAGAACTGATTTTCGATAAAGACTTTGAAATAAGTTTCACTTGGTGACATTGAAATAGCAACCGGCTAGCTACCATCTATAAGACAATACAATGCTGACGTGCATGGCATTGATACAAATATTACATTTGTTTTTTTTGTTCATTGGGTGCATGGTCGCTACGAATGAATCACAAAACGAATTGTTTTTATTATCAGATCGGGCTATTGTAAACTGCAATTGTTAGGTCGGTGTTGGTAAACAAGGTATTCCAGTAATCACAGTGGAATTTCGTTTCATCAACAAGGGTTTTGTGGGTGAGAGATGTAACTGAGCCAGCAAACAGTTTACGGTCCGTAGACTAACTGTGGACTCATCCATTGCTACAGGACCGCTCTGATTCACAAACGCAATCACTTGTAGTTCCTCTATTCTGTGGCTTTGTTTCATAGAACGAAAAAGGTTTTATTATTTTTCATTACTCAATTCTTTCTGAGTATTTTAATAATTATTTTTAGTACGAATTAGCATTTGTTCTATGTCTGTTTAATCTTTCTTAATAATGTTCTCCTAACCGATATCGGCCACGGCGCGGGCGGCCAGTCTCAACAGAGACCAGGCAACTACGCAGGAGATATTATTATTATCTATACTTAATATTATAAAGCTGTTTTTTTGCAATATTATAAAGAGTACGTTTTGTTTGAACGCTCTAATCTCAGGAACTGCTGGTCCGATTTGAAACATTATTTCAGTGTTGGATAGTACATTTATCGAGGAAGGCTATAGGCTTTATATCATCACGCTAAGACCAATTGGAGCGGAGCACCAATGAAGAATGTCACAAAAATGGGGGAAGTTTTTTACGCTACGGGCAATAGGAGACGCATACGACGTAACGTGGGTCAGCTAGTAATCGTATAATTCACAAGTGTGTGCGCAAACATAGGTGCACTCTTTGTTCCCTCTCTCTCATAATCCGATGGGACGGTTAACCGACACGATCGGGGAGAGATCAGGCGCAGGACCGACAGCTTTACGTGCTCTCCGAGGCACGGGGGTTCAGACCCCAACTTCCAAACTCCGAAGTGTTATTAAGTATTTCTATAATCAGAAAATACGTCAACCGCTAGACCAATGAGGCAGTTATTTTTTCTTAATATGTATATAATATATTGAAGTATTAATAAGAGTAAAGCGCAGGATCTGAGAAATTGCATAGTTTGAGATCAAACTGCCATGTGAGTTGTGTAAAGATATCATTTAATTATTATACTGTAGGTATGATTTTTTCTAGGAAGTTTGAAGGTTATATCAGTAAATATCACTGGCTACATTATGAAAAACTTCCTTTAAAACTGGTATAATAAAACCTCAAGGTATGACGTCATCAAGTGCTTACAGCAAGCATTTAAAATTCTGCGATATTGTTACCTTGATGTCAAGGCACAGTCTTTATGCGGATATGACATATGTGCAATGACTTCTAATAGCAAAAACTACTAAATTCAATTACTGTGATCTAAAATGTCATCGTGGACGACCCCTCTGAACGAGTGCTTGTTACCAGGCCTACAGAATAGGGACAAAAGATACCCGATACTACTAAAGATAGGAGTAGTTAAGGTGTGACCTTACAACTTCCTACCATTGACACAAATATATGATTACTCATTATAGAATACTGCTAAATTCTTTCATTACTAGTTAGGCGCCTACGGCCATTGGTTCAGGCCTTTTTGGGTGTAAAACAGATTCATTGCATTTGTGGCATGCAGTTTAGTCACGATTATTATTGAAAACGATAATTATAGGCTGTGTAGGTGGCCACCTAGGCTATATTTGTGGATGACGTAACGTATGGAGTTTTGGATATATTGTAGTTAAGTCTAAATTACAATGTAATGATAAAGATAGAATCAAGCCCACCTCTGTAGCGTTATTTAAGTAAGTATGTAGTAGTACTAGTGCACAGTACGTTTTAATGATTTTACCGAAAGACTTTTAAGTATTTAATCTCGCCTATTCTTTCTGCAGGGCTGCAGTGGTGAGACTAAAAAAATATTATGACACCTATCTACCTTCCTATACGAACCTTGTCCTGACAACAACAAACACATAAAGAAAAGAATTATCCAATTTGTTGCAGTCAATCGTAAGCTATGCGCGTACATACATTATTGTAATTCATTTTTATTTATATAGATAAGTAAGGAAAATAAAATTTTAAAATATTTTTGCAATGTTCTTATTTATACTATAATATAATATTATAAAGCGGAATAGTTTGTTTGTTCGGACGCGCTAATCTCAGGAACCGCTGGTCCGGTTTAAAAAAATATTTCAGTGTTAGATAGCCCATTTATCGAGGAAGGCTATAGGCTATATATCATCACGCTAAGACCAATAGGAGCGGAGCGTCAATAAAGAATGTTTTAAAAATGGGGGAATATTATCACGCTACGGGCAATAGGAAATAGGACACGCAAACGGGGTTGCGTGGGTCTGCTAGTATATTAACTGACCCGTTCATCTTCGTCTGAGTTTCAAAAGAAAATACATTGATGAAAAGAATTTTCAACCCAAATTGAGAACCTTCTCCTAGAAGCCGGTTAAAAACTATCCTATCTTAGGCACGCCATCAAAAAAATACACATTTCAAAATATGGAAAATCGATTAGATAAAAAAATTGTTTTGAAGTTCTTGAGCAAAAATGTGACACAAGAATTATATACACACATCAAAAGTGTCTAGGGATCAACATATGTGTCTAGGGATCAACATATATTTTTGCAATAACTTTTCTCCTGATTGATATTAATTAAAATTTTCTTTAAGGATTCATCAAATAAAGTGTTTTCGTTTGTCACAGTAACGATAAACCAAGTCACGTTTGCATTAATAAAGAAATTTGCCATTTTCCTAGTAAAGGGATTTTTGACATTTGAACCACTAACATTAAAGTTCGAAAAAAGACTGAAATAACAGTTTTCTTTAAAATTTTATAAGGTATCTTAAACAATTAATAATCCGTGTTTCTACCGCGAACACTAACAACACAAGAATCGGTTTGGCATACTCAAAATGAGTTCATCCAAATCACGCTGTGGAATGGCCGCCCATGTTCGTTGCAACAACAAAAAAAGGTCTTCTTGCGACTGGATACCCTCCATATTCGGCAGAGCTCTTCTCTGTAGCATATCCCATGCATGCTCAATCGGGTTCAAGTCTGGCGACTGAGCAGGCCAGGGCCAAAGCCACATCTCAATCTCAAGAAATCCGCATAAAAATGCTTGATCCCTAGACACTTTTGATGTGTGTATTTTAGATATTTCTTTCTGTTGTTTTAATAGATGTATATAAACAATTTCTAAGTTTTTTCAAACAGTCGAAGTTAATGTAGGCTTTACATTCAATTTGACCGCGAATGTTTGTTAACGAGCGTTGACGTCACTTTATTACGTGATGGTGATTGTCATAGACAATAGAGCCAGGCACAAAGAATATTAAACCTCCATAATTCAGTTTTTTCCTAAAGAGAGGTCTGTACGAAAGTGGACTATGAAAGATCATAATGCATTTAGTTTTTCCTGTTTGAGACGTTTGAGTTTTCCTTATAGCTTTTTTTCTCAAATTAGTGTGGGATCGACTTTAAGTGTAATACGATAAGGTTGAACTTCGTTTTTTTTCGTGGAGCGACTGCCATCAGAGTCATCAGACCTCCATAACCCAAATCCATACTAGGTGATATCGTAGTTCTTTAGAAATATTGTTGTAAGATCGTTTGTGGCTCCAACTACCATTTAAGACGTTTGTGTGTCAACTAAAAAGTAATTGATGTTTCCATGTTTTGGTAAGTTTGTGTGCCGAGCACCTAAAGCTGTCGGTCCTGCGCCTGATATTTCCCCGGTCGTGTCGGTTAACCGCCCATCGGATTATGAGAGAGAGGGAACAGAGAGTGCACCTGTGTTTGCGCACACACTTGTGCACTATAATATCTCTTGCATAGTTGGCTGGTCTCCGTGGAGCCTAGCCGCTGTGGCCGTAATCAGCTAGGGGAACTAAAATAAAAGTTTGTGTACTGCAGGATTGTATTGCCAAAGTAAGACTAAATTGATAAAGGAAACTGGTGGGTTTCAAAATGGGGGAATTTTACTTGCAAATGTCGTAGTTACACATTACCTGGTGCACATTTGTGTAAGAATGGAGTTTTGGCAAGCGTACAGGAATTGTGACTCACAAACCAGTTATTTTAATTCTTTACATTTTTATGCGTGAATCATGTGTTTTTATCATTCAATTCAGGTCTTCATTGGCATTAAGGTAACGGTTTGTAGATACTTTACAAAACAATGTCTTTATTAAATTTGCACTAATTTTTAAAGGAAAGAATTTGTATGTTTCGTTGAAGGCACTAATCTGAGGAACGTTTTGGTTTAAACTAAAAAAATATTTTAGTGTTGGATAGCAACGTTATGAGTATTTAATATCACGCTAGGACCAAAAGGTGTCTATCAGGGAAACTTTATTCCTTCTGAGAGTCACAAAGTAAGTTGCATGGGTCAGCTAGACTATTAAATGAATATAATTCTAACTCTGAAACTATCTACCGATTTTTCCATTTTTAACCGACTTCAAAAAAAGGAGGAGGTTCTCAATTCGACTGTATTTTTTTTAAAAAAAAATTCTGTTTGTATCCTCATAACTTTTGACTGGGTGAACCGATTTTGATAATTCTTTTTTTATTTGTAAGCTGATGCTTCCCGAATGGTCCCATTTAAATTTGGTCCAGATTGAAGTCGTTTTTTTTTGTTAAAATTAGTAGGTATTAATATATTTTAATGTGTGTTTTATAAGTTTGAGTGGTTAACGTCACATTTAGACAAATAAGAGCCGAAGATGATTCAGAAGACGCAAACGATGTTGCGTGGGTCAGCTAGTTTATTATAAACGTATACTTAGAAATTTTAATAGACTTAGAGATACAAAAACTATTACAACTTCTGGAGAAGTAATAGTATGAGTTATATTGAAAATGTAATTAGATTAAGGCCATTATCAGATGACGACGTTTTGCTAACGCGCGTTGACAACTTGATGTAAAAACGCGCGTTAGCATGTGTACTCCTAGAACAAATTACATGTACGTAGTTGTAAACGCGCGTTAGCAAAACGCGCGTTGAGCGATCGTCATCTGAACATGGGCTAATATATACATGTGTCGCGTCTTAGTTACTTTATGATTGGTTTGGTTGCAGTACGTCGAGCGTAACGTAACACAGTTTATAATTTATATAACTTTCGAAGAATAGTAATAGAAGAAAATATAATAGAAGAAGTATAACGTTTTATAAAAGCCAAGCTATTAGGAACATTCTTATTAGGGCCGACATATTTATTATTTGTATTTGAATGAGTAATTTACAGCTGAAGATACAAAACTTGTTTAATTATAAAATATCATTGAGTAGATACACACACCGAACTCGGACCAGCAATGACTAATAAAAAATCTTAAAAACACCGGGTTCATAGTCATGTGTATTACTAGCTGACACACGCAACCCCGTTTATGTTTCCAATTGCCCGTAGCGTAATAATTTCCCCCCGTTTTTGTAATATTCTTCATTGATGCTACGATCCTATTGGTCTTAGCGTGATGATATATACCTAGTCTATAGCCTTCCTCGATATATGGGTTATCTAATACTGAAATATTTTTTCAAATCAGACCAGTATTCCTGAGATTAGCGCGTTCAAGCAAACACGCAAACTCTTCAGCTTTACATACCTATACATATATTAGTATACTAGCTGACCCACGCAACCTCTTTTTCGTCTCCTACTGGGCAGTATCGTTATCGTTGCCGTAGCGTGATAATTTTCCCCTGTTTTTGAAACATTCTGCATTGTTGCTCCGTAGCTATTAGTCTTAGTGTGACGATATATAGCCTATAGCCCACAGATATTGATCAAGATATTAGCACGTTCAAACAAACAAACTCTTCAGCTTTATATATTAAGTATAGATATATTTGCCAATAATTGAGACGAAAATCTTGACTGAATCGATTTAAAGTCAAATAGGTATATTAATTTAGTATGTTTTTCACCAGACAGTCACTTTAAAACTTGGCCATATTGGGAAAATTAGGCTAGAAGAAGGGATGCAATTGAAGCAAAGGAATAAAGATGCAACTACGTTTATACTAATATTATAAAGGGGTAAAGTTTGAGAGTTTGTGAAGTTGTATTATTGAATCTACTGAACTGATTTTGAAAATTGGTTAACCAATAAAAAGCCACATTATTAGTGAGTTTCATAGGGGTTGTTTCTCTTTGGTAGGAGTAGGTTTTATATATTAACCCGAAAAAATGATTAACGCAATATCATATACATACGCATATATAAGCAACAGCTCAAAAAGGTCAAGGTTGTATACCTGTAACTCAGATCGGGTATTGTCAGGCAGTCTGAACCCTCCCACTTAATGTATTTTACCAAGGCAGTTTGTCTACGCATTATTATGCTTTGAAGATTGATAAATGTTTTATTTCCAAAGCTATAACACTTTGTTACATGGGAAATATAAAATAAATTGATGAAGAGTCGTAGACTTAATTATATATCGTTTGGAATCGATATATCAGCGAAAACAGGTCTACGTAGGTATAAATCTTATTAGATCGGATCTGACTTCGAAGATGTAAATTATTCTATGCTTATGGAAATGGTTCATATTCAATAGAAACAGGTCCGAGAAGGAATACGATAGGCGAAAGTCTACTTATTAAGAAAAACTAATTCTAAAGATATAAATGCATAATCATTCAAAATTGCACATGGTTATTTGGCAAGTATTCTTTGTATTGTAATTTATACTCTCGATTGTCGGCATTTGATTGAACTTGTTAGAATACAAATTAGAAATAATCTCACTAGTACATATTCCAGTCACCTTTGATAATGTCCTAGGGCGAAACTGGTCAGAATTGAGTCTTTGTACTGTTGCCAATTTACATTGTTGATATAAAAGTATATTTTCTATACACTTATTATACATAATACACTTTTAAATTGCTAAGGCGTTGCTGTTTTAAAATATTTTTTGAAGTGAAAACTTCTTGAAGAAAATCTTGAGTTGGACATGCTGACGTCACAAAACTTCTTTGGCCGCGTTGAGCACTTTTTGGTAGGGGAAAATCTTATGGGTTCACGTCATCGACATGCTAATGTTTGATGTTAATTAAAAAATTATAAATATTCCTAATTTTAGACATTAATTTTACAAATAACATTCTAAGTTATAAGTTTACACTTCTATCGGCTCCTTCGGTCCTTATGACTGCCAATTTTATTTAATTAAACAAATTTTGGGATAGCAAGGTAAGGAACCTATTAAAAGTTATTAGATAATTGCATAATCTAACCTTTACCATATTTCTAGTATATGTGCGGTATTTTGAGTAGAAAAGATATTTAATAAAATCTGACCTTTTCATATCTATTCCAGAAGTCTTATAGATCGTTGGCAAATTGTTGGCACCACTCCAAAAGCCTGGACACATTCGGCCGTATTTCACTCAATGCGAAATAGCCGCTCGGCAAATAAATTGCACTATTAATGCAAGCTATATTTGAACAACGGCGCGGCGCGGTGGCGTCCGATAGTCTACTATCTCTTACATCTTGACGAAATGGTAATTTCGAAGAACCATTTTGTTAGCCAGCCATGCCATATGTAATATACATGTGGAAGGTATGTAATCAAAATGATAATAAAGATTGAAATAAAAATATAACTTCATGTTGTGAAATTCATTGCGGTTCCATACGATAAATTTATTTCACACATTTAAATTTTATGATGATGTGTAAATCGCTTTGTAAGTGAAATATTTGATTAATGTGCATCGATATTTATAAAACATTAATGTTTCCTTTATTTTTGAATGATATATCGAATTTCATTAGATATGAATGGTCTTTAAATTTCAATGGTTGTTTTAAACTTTTGTAAAACATCATACTAATTTTGTTAAATTACTTTAACAGCATGATAACTTTTGTTTCTTATTTGGATCACTGATGATCATCTAACTAAAAAAAAAAAGGTTTTGTTCCCTCTTTTTCGATAACTTAGATACCCGTTTTTGCTTTTACTGTACTTCTTTGCTCCGTTAATCGTATAGGAATGTAGAATTGTAGGTAATCAAAGCACTAGCAGTAAATTAATTATCTATGTCTATCTTATATAAGTAATGGCAGTTAACATTGTAAACAAAATACAGTTCAACCTTCTTTACTGATCCAAAAGCCTCGTCCTAATACTAAAATGTAAGTAAGTAAAGTCCGAAAACAACTGCTTTTTTAATGAAGTTCTGTTACAGTATTGGTAATAAACAAACAAGAACTTGATTACAGATTTACGGCTTACAATAAAGTGATAGTACTAAATTAGATATTTCTGAGAGAGATTTAACTCGAACAGAGTATTTCAATTGGTAAAACTTTACCTCAAAAAGTATAATATATAATAATAATACAATATTATGTTAAATCTGTAGGTAAGTACTCTACAGTTATGCAGGTGTATTCGCATATTACAGTATTTTATATCATCGAGGTAACAATAGGACCTGCCACGAAGTTACCAGATATATAGATATATATCGAAATAGTGATAATTGATAACTATTACTGATTATTTAGTCAACTATACGGTCACTCACTCCGTGTGGTGATGGATTGAGAATACGGAGTATCACCACCCCTATTCATCCCATGGGTGTCGTAAGAGACGATTAAGTGAGCTAACTACGCAGCACAACATGACTGCACAGAGAAGGAAAACTTAATACTTACACTATATTCTATACCAATTCGCTTGCCAGTGTTATAGTAATCCAAAACCTTATTTCTAAGGAGAAGCCTGTAAAATCGATTTTTACTCGACTGCGAAAGAAGGAGGGTTATGTTTTTCGAGCGTATGAATGTATGTATATTTATTTGGCACGCCCTAGAGCCTAAACGACTTGTCGTATTATTATGTGAGTGGTGTCAATATATTCGTCTTAGTCGTGACCGTGTCACTGGATACATCAAAATTTAAAAAAAAAACAAAATTAAGTATTTTTGGCACCAAAAAGTAACCAAAAAAAAATTTTCAAATACATGGAGTATGGTATCAAAATAAAGAATTTTTAACGGTGATTACGAATATGTTTTATTTAAAAAAACTGAATTTAATGAAGATGACAGATATTGACGCAGTCGGTTTTTTTCATAATTTTACTCGTTGTTTATGACGTGACAGTCTTAGCCCAATTTATTTTTATTATAATACGTCGTTCTACGTCTAATATGTAGATTCTGAAACTCAGATAGCATTGAAAACACAACACTCATAATACGAGTAGAACACAATTATTGCAACAACAAAAGAAAGTAATAATCTGTTCGTTGTTGACGCAGGTGTTATTGCTTAATTTGATCAGTTCACTTCGATATGAAACACAATGGTGTAACACTGTAAATGAATAATGTAGACATTTTCATAATCGCTCCTGCATTGATACCCGGTAGGAATATGTGGCACTGTGTAGGTTTAATAACTTGCTAAGTTGTTAGAAATTATGTGTACAACTGTACACACATAATTATGTCAAAATATCGAAATACACTCTGCATCCTTTCTACGCAAGCATTGAAGTCTTATAGAATACATCTAGTAAGCTGAGCTTGATTGACTGCAAGGAACTTAAAAGAACTTAAAAAAAATGGTAACATGTTTTAAATTCGGGATCTCTTTTGAACCTTATAAATTGAAAATTTACAGATAACACATATAAATCTCGAAAGCAAATTGATCAGAAAATGAGAAATAATGAACTTAGGAAGAATAACAAAAATAGGTAAGTAATGTTATTTAGTATTTATTTTTATGTATGACCCTGCCAAAATGGCTATTTCGCCTGATGGAAAGCATAAGCAGAATCCAAGAGTGGTGGTCACCATACTCATTGCGAATGCAGACAATGCAGCATGGTGACCCACACTATGGCGGCCTAGTGATGCTTCTGCATCATTGGTCCGCCATGTTACAAAGTGCACGAAAATCTCGAAAAAATGAATAGAATCACTGAAATTGACTAGATTAGCTAAAATAAGCAATAAAAAAAATCCTTCACAGTAGTCACTTTAATATTTTACTTTACCAGTTTTCAAGCACGTTTCAGTAATTACTTCGCTCTATATGAGGTTGTAAGGCTATCGACCCATTAGCATCGATTGCATACTCTGTAGAGTTTTGTAGGGCAGCGGAAATAAACGCTGGAAAGTATCAACGCCCTATTGTAGGGCATACAAGAAATCCTATATAGGTTATAGCATTCAAATCTAAAACAATATTTGCTTTTGAACTAAACATTCGCACTATTCATTCTGTACAGACATGTTATATTTTGACTTGTGTTATGTTTGAATACATTAACGCATTGTTTTGAAAACTTTTGTCTTTAATTATACAATCGTGGTAGTTGCAAACCTAAATAAAATTTTAAGGGTGCGTTTAATTACATCAATTAAAATTATATTATTTTGAAACACGTGTTGAAATAGTGAGTCAGGGAAAAATCACCAAATGAAATAAAAGATTTAGCACGTTTTGTTGTCACGTGAATCATATCATCAGCAATCTACGAACAAAAGGCTGGAAATAAAAATAACTTGACACATTTCTACGCCGATCCTGCACATCGTTTTAACAAAATGGCCGATAAAAACACTTGTCTGTATCATTTCAAATTAACTAAGTATACCTTGATACAGAACAAATAATGATGCTCGTGGCGTAATAATTTCTTCTCAGTGGGAATTGAATCCAAGACCTGATGAAGTGATGACGCGAAGCTCATCACGATCACTAGCCGCTAGATCAATATACTAGTGTATTTACCTAGTTTTTAACTTATCGATCTTATCTGAGATTATATCATTGTGTTATCTTCCTACATAAGTCGAACTGCTTTGAAAACCAGTTGTCTGCCTAGAAGTACTTTTGACAATAGCCGCACCTGTTGTCAAAAGTACTTCTAAATTCTACTTCTAAGGTATTTGTTACACAAACCTATTCACATTTCATTCTCTACATCCATTAAATTCCAGAAACTTTCCACAAGCAAAAGACTAGAACTAAGATATTACTTAGCCATGTGTGGAAGATACGGTGTTAAAACAGTTTTTGGTATTAATGACCTAACAGGTTTGGTCCGGCGCTGACCACACAAATTTGAAGCTCCGTTATCTATATGACATACAAGGGCTTCAGTAACCTTTTAACTTTAAGAGATACCCTACCTTATTTGGTCTGTTAAAGCAATTCATTTCGCACACACTCCCAGAACAGATCATACAAACCAGTTCGGAACAACTTTTTTTCAATGACGTCACGTATGACTTTTTAGTCTAAAAATTCTGAGTGAACATGATTAATTCCTCATCTAAATCCAACTGGACATGACCTCCTTCTTATTGACAGGACAGCAAGTGAACGGTCCAATATAGTTTACTTTGTGTTTGACTTTGAATTGAAGTGCAGTGACTCATTGTAATTACCTTGGTGACTATCAAACTCAATATAGTACAAACTAATACCTATGTTGTGATATCGTAACTATTAGTTAAGATAATAATTATAGATATTCGAACCATTTTATTTTTAGCTCTGTAGGTAGTAAATAGTAATAATGAGATAGTTTGCTCAATGAAAACATAAACACTCGTAAATCGTAATAAGGGGCTAGTGGTGGTTCATACAACTCATACAAGTAAAGACGAAGGGGCAGATTGCTAGTCTCTTGGTGGTCTATTATTAATAAAACCTGATGATAAGGATGATGCGTTAGATGGTTGTCGGAATATCGTTTTTCACCTGTCTGCTGCAGTCTTAAGAATGTCATCGTTTTTAGACGGGACCATACGCAAGTCTGCAATGATGAAAGGCGACTTAGATTAGATACACCTCTGATGCAACATTACAAAAAAGTCAAAAAACAGTCAGATTCTTTCAGGTAGGTATTTCTTTATGTACCGAGGAAACCGTAAATTTATGAAGACAGAAAACCCTATTAAAATTATTTATGTATCGTTTCAGATTCAATTTTTGTATCCACTTTGTTAATCAGTAGATGCACTAATAAAGTATTAGAAAACCATTAATTAATAACATTTTATTTTCTTTTTCGAAAAAAAAAATATTCGAGAAACAACATTAATTATTTTAAATACATAACACAACACTCACATATTGATGTTACTTGTATCTTAAACGTCCAAAAATACCTTTTCAATGAGACTTTGGCGTTTGGCAATATATTTGTTTGTCTGAAGGTCACCATTCGCAGATCACATGATATGACACATATTATATGTGTGCATCATTAGCAACAGCATTTTCGCTAACTGTTAACTAAACACTCCACGATCGATTTTAACATCATACGTGGGTTGAAATGACGTGGCTCAATGTCATAAGTTTTATAAATTGTAGGTATTATGCATAAGAAGGTATACTTATGATACTTACTTCGTGAAATAGCACACAACAGTGAATCATTATTTGTGCCTAGGTTGCATATTACATATCTAAAACCTTTGCTTGTAGAGTGCATCGGAAATGTCAGACATAATCGGATAAACTAAAAAACATTCTGACTCATTCAGTATGATCGGAAACTGGGCAGAGCCTGTATTGTGGTAACCAAACCCATGTATTTCAAATAGATAAATTATAACACAGAACAAATAATTGTGGTCATCATTGTATTATTTGCCCTGGGTAGGAATCGAAGACCTCTTTTTAAGGACAACGTCCGCAGCCCGCACTAGGAATAAATCCTGTGTCGCGGGGGACTTTACAAACATACATGAAACAGACACAAAGAACACCCAGACTCAGAACAATAATTTGTGGATCACACAAAGTGTTGTCCTACGTGGGATTTGAACCCATGACACTTGGCGTAGTAGGAAACAGCGTGGTGACCGTTAAACCACTAGGCCAAACGTGCAGTCTTGCACCTCTGGTTTGGCTGTCCACTAGATTAACACAAGAGACATGAGAGAGCCGACTGTCTCTTGTCATCCGGCTATGAACCGATAGATTCCTTATTTAAATATCTGTACATGAACAATGCCATGTGGTATGTAAAAAGGTTGCATATTAAGCAATTTAAAAAGTGAATAAATTACAACCAGCGTGACATACAATGTTTTATTTAAAGCCTAACGGAACAGTATGCAGAAGAAAGTCTTGCACTCGCATATTTTAAGATAAATTGAGTCAGTCACGTGTATATAAAACTTGCGTGACGCTTTTCTTTTATTTCTTTTGAAATATTTGTCAGTTAATGAGACACATGTCATAATAAATAGCTGTCAATATTTTAAGCTTTCGACGCCATTACTTTCACGTGTACCAAATTAATTTGCTCCGAAATAGATGAGGTGATAAATGGGACATGCTATTATGAGCTTAAATAAATCTTTTTGTGGCCATTACACGCTCTTCAGTCATAGCAATATGATTTAAATATACGTTTAGAGTAGTAGGTTTGTGTTTGTTGACTTCTAAAATATTGGTTTCCAAAGAGGTTTGAGTACATGATAGTTACCGTTAACTTTTGAAAAGAAATTCTGAGAGGTAAAATTATAAATAAGTTTCTTAATTTAGTAAACAGTTGCATACCCTATTTAGTTTTGGTTTATCCATACTAAAATGTTGTTGGTAATCTACAAACTCAATTTCAGAACGCGTGATATTAGGCTGTTCTGCAGTCTCTCAGGTTTATTATGTGTGTATTTCCATTATCAGGCTTTTATCTCCATACTTCAAACAAATCTTTATAGTCTTGTCCATTCTAATGGTGAAACGGAGTTAGCTTTGTTTCGCTTCATTTAATCACACTAATCACATCACATCACACTAAGTAATATATAAAGGCGAAAGTTTGTGAGTGTGTATGTTTGTTACTCTTTCACGCAAAAACTACTGAACGGATTTGGATGAAACTTTACAGTAATATAGCTTATACATCAGAATAACACATATGCTACTATTTGCCGCGATACCAGACATACACGCGGGCGCGCCGCGCGCAACAGCTAGTATTAAAAAAATATTATTGAGTATCTCTTACATCACAAGTTTCCTAATAGTTGTTTTACTGCAAATTATTAGAGAAAAAGTTGATGATATGACGTACTGACAAATGAAACATACACTCGAGTGATTGGGATCACAGTTATCTCATAGAATATAAAAATTTAGGATAACTGCATGCATGTGTAACGTAGAAGACATGCAGTTATCTCGAGTTTAAGATAAACTGATAAGATCTTGGTAGATTTTGAACCTAATTTGCAGCGTTAAATCATAATGTATTAGTCTTTTTTTCAGGTATTTAGCAGCCTATTAGTGGGCAACGAACTTCAATTATGCTTAGATTCGTTTTTATATGACTAAATATAAATACTGATGATACCACCAGTTTATTTTGTCCCAGTGTCCTCTCCAATCACAGTACCAACACACAATTACGTGACCTTGGCTTATTCGAAATAATGCATTTTAAGTCCAGTTTCCCTTCCCTTCAGCACCCCTTTTCCTTATCTTACCTCTTTAGTTAGTACCTCAATTCACTTTATCAATTTAATTTGAGTTACTTAAATTTGATTTACCAGAAATCGGTAATATTTACAAGGACGTCAGGCAATGTGAGAGAGTCAGAAAATGAAAGTCGATACAGTGCGCCAACATTTTTTATTAAGTATTATACAGTTTGTTTTTAAATTGCTTATTATCACTTGATCTTAATTTAAATTTATAATAGGAACGACATGGTCAAGCCTTTCAGTAAATTATGAACCGTGAAAGTTTGTTTTCACAACGGCTTTCATAAATAAACACGAAGAAATTACACACACGTCATCTAATCCCAAGCCAGGCAGTCTGCCGTTAAACACATTCATAAATATTTTAGGAATGTTACACTTCCGCACAAATGAATCGGGTTAACCAGTGATAACACGGCCTTACAGAAAACCAAGGTAGTAGAGCCACGCTGATTTCAGCACGAACGGGCAGGATCGACCGGGGCGGTACTACCGTCGCACAGAAAATCAACGTAAAATGACAGCGTGCTGTCGTGTTTCGTTGGTGAGTGCGGATGCCCAATGATGCAGAAACATCACTAGCCCGCCATGGCGAGGGTGACCATACTGCATTGTCTGCTTTTGCAGTGAGTATGGTGGCCCCCACTCTTGGATTCTGCTTATGCTTTCCATCAGGCAGAGTAGAGTCATTTTGGCAGTGCCAAACATAAAGTGAGTGCGAGACCGGAGGCCCAATGATACAGAAGCATTTCAACAGGCCGCCGCAGTAATAGGAGCGGAGCACTAATGAAAAATGTTTCAAAAACGGGGGAAAATTATCATGCTACGGGCAATAGGAGACGCAAACGAGGTTGCGTGGGTCCGCTAATATACTATAAAATGTCTATTAACACTCATGTGAAGTTTTTAAGTATGTACGCGGGTAGGAAAGAGAGTGAAAATAAGAACTGTTGTAAGACTTGTTTACGACTAAGCATGGTTTGCAGGATGCCCTACCTTGTATCGAACGAATGTTTTATCTAGTACAGGTACAGTACAATATTTATTTGCTTTCCTCTTAGGATATCCGTGTAAAGTGATCAGGAAATGCGCAGTTGGCATTAGCACCATGTTAATATTTGCTAATTTGTGCCAAGATGACGACTTTGTTCTACGTAATGTCAATTGTAGAATAGATAAGTCGATTAGTGCTGAGGTGTTGATGAAGAAAATTATACCTACATGTATCAACGTACGGTATATAATTGAGTGCTAGAGACTTAACATCTGACAGCTATTTCAAGAACCGACATGTATTCTGACGCCTTACAACTTCAAAAAACCAAACTGTCACGTGACACGTAAGTGACAATTAAATTTGCACTTGCTTGCTTTACATGCTATAACATAAAGGAACTAAAGCATATACTTATAACCTTTTGAGTCTTATACCCATACGTCGACGAGGCACTCATGGCCCAGTTGCCCCTGATGATTAGAAACAATTACCGAGGGTAAGCAACGACGGCGCGGTTTGTATCTGAATGGGTGATCGCTAGTGGCATGATACCATTAGCGTCTCCGTGATTCGGAGTTCACGTTAAGCAGTCGTGAAGCTTAGTTGGAAGCCTTCGGGTGGCTTAAAACATTCAACGCACAGATTACGTAGCCACAACGTTGTAATGCCAGTCTCAAACCCACACTCGGCCAGCGTATGTATGTACTGTATGCTCTGTATGGCCAAAACTCTCTCCTGAGTGGAGACGCGAGCCCAGCAGTGAGACATTATGGGTTGTTGAACAACCTTTTGAAGGGCTCTGGTAGGTTGTATTCCGTAAATAAACAAATCCTTGTCCCGCATAATGGCACTGAGAGGATATATTTAATTTTACTGACACAAATAGAGGACCAAGCGTAAGTACCCTTACGTAAAAACGAATCTAAAATTACTAGATAATAATCGACTATAGGCAACTTGAAAACCTTTGGAATTGCACAATATTGGTTGTGATAATTTTAGTTTAAGTCCGTCTATAACTTCTTAAAATGAACTAGGCACTGGCCAACCAACGTACATAAAATATAATTCTATCATCCTTATTTCTTCCTTCCTTCTTCGGTCTTAGAACATTGCTTATCTGTCTTCATATGTACATATATACATGTTTGTATATGTATCAAGCATATACATTTTAATGTCGTCTGATAACAACCATACTTACTATTGGCCTTACCCACAGTTTCAACAACAATCGCAACTTAACAAACAATGATATTTTCGCAGGTGGTTCACGACAAAAGAATTTTAATTGTAGTATATTATTAATATAATTCTTCATAAAATATTTTCCACGCTATAGTAATTTGAATGGTACATACATTAACATTGTACATATAATTCACGAACTATATATAGATATACCTAGATGACAATATTTTTAATATACAAAGAATGAAAAAATTCAATACCGTTCACCTTGAATATTTTGAGTGGCAAATCGATAGTACGATACAATAGAAGACAAAAATAGTTCAGTTTGCTTCAAGCATTAAAGTATCTCTGCAGTTAGGTTTTAAATAATACCGATGTTATAAACGAAAAGAGCAAGGTAGCAATTTTTTTTTCTGTCGGATATGATAGGCGACATGGTTCGAATCTAATAATTTATTATTTTTTAAAGACAAATCCTGCATTAAGAACATACAGTCCTGTATCGCGGGGGAATTCACAAACACACATTAAACGTTTTAAACTTTCATGGTCAGTAACATTAAAATAGAAATCTGTGGGATTGCTACCATGTACCTTTTTGTTAGTGAGTTTCCGATATTTCGGCGCTGTTGCAAGCGCCATGATCACGGAGTAACTCCGGTACCGTACCGTAACAGTTACGTACGTAACATGGTAGCAATCCCGCAGATTTCATATTTTAACACATGAAACGGACACAAAGACTACCCAGACTCAAAACAACAATTTGTGGATCACACAATGTGTCCCATGCGGATTTGAACACACGACACTCAGCACAGTAGAAAGTGGCATGGGGACCGTTTCAACCAGTAGGCCAACGGTGCAGTCAATGCTGTTAATTTAAATGAGACGGTACGGTAAACGCATCATTCAGTCAATTAACAGTAAATCTACAACATTACTACATTCCACGGGGAATGAAGACCTGTTAACTATATTATAAGAAACTAATAACAATTTATATGTATGAATGAAGACAAATAAAATGTTCTAAGAATCTGTATACGCCGTATTCACCGAAGCTGTTGAACGGAGTTAATAATAAACAAGTTGTATGTACATATCTATCTATCTATATATAAAACAGGATGGTGACTGACTGACTGACTGACATACCCAGAGATCAACGCACAGCCCAAACCGCTGAACCTAGAATCCTGAAATTTTGCATGTAAGTGAGCACTAATACGTTCATACATTTTTGTTAAGCCGTAGTCAAGCTACTAAGAATATTATTAAATCTTTGTATGATCTACAAATATTTGTTTCGGAGTTTGGATGTTTTCTATGTATAATATGTATGTATTTAAGAAAGGAATTTTTGAAATTCCATCCCTAAGAGGGTAAATCAGGGGATGAAAGTCAGCGTGAGCGAAGCCGCGTGTAAAAGCTAGTATTTTGATAAAAGGCACATTATATTAAAAAAAAGAATTTTATTTCTGCTAATTCTCATTGGCTAGAGCCAATAGGAATTAGCAGGGTTATTATTTGCTGGTACAAACAAGACTTTGAAAGGTCAGGGGTCATGAGCTTTAGAAGCGGATTGAAAATAACTTGGAGGTCAAGTATTTTAGTACTTGTCTATGACTATTTACGTAAAACATAAACAAGATTAAAGAGTGTGTGGGTAGGAATAGGTGATATTGTGTGTATTTAAGTAACATAAATATCCACGTGTCACGTTATATCTTCTATCTATATATATAAAAGCGAAATACCACTCACTTATTAATAACGAAATCTCAGAAACTATAACACCTAGAAACTTGAAATTTAGCAGGTAGGTTCCTTAGGGGGTGTAGACATCCGCTAAGAACGGATTTTACGAAACTCCACCCCTAAGGGGGTAAAAGGGGGTTGGACGTTTGTATGAAAGTCCTATGTTTTTGAAGTAAGAGACTTGAAATTTAAAATTTATGCTCTATAGATGGTGTGGAGGTGTACTAATAATGTATCTTAAGAAATTTAAGAATACTGAACACTTTACTTACTATGCTATAATGCAAAACTACACAAAACTATACGTGAGACAAACAAGAAGATTTTCTTTCTGCTGAAGACAACTCCCGTGCCAGAAATATGTCCCGTGTTGGGGGAGACTTCAGAAAAATACGTGAAACGGACATAAATAATAACCAAACTTAGAATAACAATTTATAGAGCACACAAAATGCGGCAATCCTTATACCTCTTCTGAACAGAAATTCCCAGTCAATATATTTTAGGTCTTTCTTAACTACAACATTCACATATGTGGCACTCTTAGGCGTTGTTTCTGGCTTGACTTTTGCTCCATCACCTTCTTGGAGTGCTGTCGAGTTTGTACATTTAGTGGAATAGATCGTCAAACTAACTTCATGATCGAAATATCTAAGTAACTTAAGAGGAAGAATAGTTAAATAGTAAATTGTTCAATTGGTCACATCTCTTGTGTTCTAATAAGTACTGTATCTATTTGACTGCTGCTATTACTTTTCAAAAGTTATATCCGTTCGAAAGTTAAAATAAATTATATCAAATTCAAATAGTATGAGACTGAGGATTTTATAGATTCTGGAATGCATGTCTACTGAGAGTTGAGATGCAAGTTATATTTATAGGGTGAAAATGTACTTAGCTTTAGTCCACGACTCCGCCCACAACATGTTTTTTCATTTCATTTTATTTTTTCATTTATTTATTCAGGAAAACAATTTTTACATTGTATGCGAATATAAAGTTATAAACAATAATTACAGACAAAAATAATTATGATGATCCGAATAACAATTTCAAATTGAATGAAATTATCAAATGTTTGACAAACAATACGAAAATGAAGAATTGGGACAAAGTAGGTGTCAATTAATTACACAGCAAAAATAAAAACAGCAAAAATGATAATGTCAAACAAATGACAAATACAAGTAAAGGTAACAGTCAATAAAAACCATAATGTGATGTCAAATGCCAACAAAAGCAATAAAATTCAATAATGTCACCAAATGAATCAAAACCAAAACATTTAACCAATAACAAAAAGAAGATGTTACCTATATAAGCTAAAAACAAAATTGCTACATATGTGGTTTACAGTTCATCAATGAGGTAGTAACTCTTTTCTAAAAGGAACTTCTTTAGATCGCTCAAAAAATTTTGTTTGCGAAATACCTTTTTTATTTCTAATGGCAATTTATTGAATATTTTAACCGCTTTGTAATATGCACTCTGCTTTACTACATCAAGGTGTGGTATACACTGTGTACTTAAATCCTTTCTCCTAGTGCTCTCCCTTGTCCTTCTTTCATTTTCATACTCATGAGCATATTTTGACAAGTGAGAGAGCAACACCAATATATACAAACAAGGAACGGTCAAAATTTTTAATGTTTTGAAGAAGAAATGTATGGCGGTTATCTCGGAAAACACTAGCCTATGTTTGTAGCCTAGCCTCAAGAATTAAGTAAAGCATACCCTGAAGGAGTAATAGACAGGCAGACAGCTTTACTTTCGAATTTATAATATTAGTTTTTTTTTTTTGGATATGGCAAACTGTGCCGTAGTCGACAATTCTGCGAATGACGAACGATGTATGGATTTTACTGTCGCGCATTATGCAATATTTCGTTCCGTCACTGTTGTCATTATGACTTATTTGTGCAATTAACCTAAATAATTCATAATTAAAATAGGTTTAATCCAAGATATAAATTATATTATTAGATACATATAAAATGTGAATAGGTGAACTAATAAATGAGAACAATACAATTATAGTTAAATAATACCTGTTTAGATTAACATAATATGTTTATTTTTTATATATTTATCTATTCTATAAAATACAATACATGTTATGCAAGTATTCATTGATTTCTACTACTATTTTGGAATACTTCAAATTATATTACAGTAGTTGTGGCCCGCGGCTTCGCTCGCGTATATATATGTCGGTTATCGCGGCAAATAGTAGCCAATGTATTATTTTGATGTATGAGCTATATTACAGTAAAGTTTTATCCAAATCCGTTCAGTAGTTTTTGCGTGAAAGATTAACAAACATCCATCCATCCATACTTCAAACTTTCGCGTTTATAATATTAGTAGGATTAACTAAATGTCTTACTATTTTGTTCTTTTGTTCTTTCTGAGGAATACAATATTATAAAAGAACGTCAGTAAACTAATGTCTGTACACCACATTAATTCTATAAATAACTAGCTGACCCACGCAACCTCGTTTGCGTCCAAACTACCATCCCCCGTTTTAACCCCAAAAGGGCAACCCCCTTTCTAAAGATACATTATTAGTACACCTCCACACCATCTATAGAGCATAAATTTTAAATTTCAAGTCTCTTACTTCAAAAACATAGGACTTTCATACAAACGTCCAACCCCCTTTTACCCCCTTAGGGGTGGAGTTTCGTAAAATCCGTTCTTAGCGGATGTCTACACCCCCTAAGGAACCTACCTGCTAAATTTCAAGTTTCTAGGTGTTATAGTTTCTGAGATTTCGTTATTAATAAGTGAGTGGTATTTCGCTTTTATATATATAGATAGAAGATATAACGTGACACGTGGATATTTATGTTACTTAAATACACACAATATCACCTATTCCTACCCACACACTCTTTAATCTTGTTTATGTTTTACGTAAATAGTCATAGACAAGTACTAAAATACTTGACCTCCAAGTTATTTTCAATCCGCTTCTAAAGCTCATGACCCCTGACCTTTCAAAGTCTTGTTTGTACCAGCAAATAATAACCCTGCTAATTCCTATTGGCTCTAGCCAATGAGAATTAGCAGGGTTATTATTTAAACTAATATTATATTTATTATTAAAAACTAATATTATAAATTCGAAAGTAAAGCTGTCTGCCTGTCTATTACTCCTTCAGGGTATGCTTTACTTAATTCTTGAGGCTAGGCTACAAACATAGGCTAGTGTTTTCCGAGATAACCGCCATACATTTCTTCTTCAAAACATTAAAAATTTTGACCGTTCCTTGTTTGTATATATTGGTGTTGCTCTCTCACTTGTCAAAATATGCTCATGAGTATGAAAATGAAAGAAGGACAAGGGAGAGCACTAGGAGAAAGGATTTAAGTACACAGTGTATACCACACCTTGATGTAGTAAAGCAGAGTGCATATTACAAAGCGGTTAAAATATTCAATAAATTGCCATTAGAAATAAAAAAGGTATTTCGCAAACAAAATTTTTTGAGCGATCTAAAGAAGTTCCTTTTAGAAAAGAGTTACTACCTCATTGATGAACTGTAAACCACATATGTAGCAATTTTGTTTTTAGCTTATATAGGTAACATCTTCTTTTTGTTATTGGTTAAATGTTTTGGTTTTGATTCATTTGGTGACATTATTGAATTTTATTGCTTTTGTTGGCATTTGACATCACATTATGGTTTTTATTGACTGTTACCTTTACTTGTATTTGTCATTTGTTTGACATTATCATTTTTGCTGTTTTTATTTTTGCTGTGTAATTAATTGACACCTACTTTGTCCCAATTCTTCATTTTCGTATTGTTTGTCAAACATTTGATAATTTCATTCAATTTGAAATTGTTATTCGGATCATCATAATTATTTTTGTCTGTAATTATTGTTTATAACTTTATATTCGCATACAATGTAAAAATTGTTTTCCTGAATAAATAAATGAAAAAATAAAATGAAATGAAAAAACATGTTGTGGGCGGAGTCGTGGACTAAAGCTAAGTACATTTTCACCCTATAAATATAACTTGCATCTCAACTCTCAGTAGACATGCATTCCAGAATCTATAAAATCCTCAGTCTCATACTATTTGAATTTGATATAATTTATTTTAACTTTCGAACGGATATAACTTTTGAAAAGTAATAGCAGCAGTCAAATAGATACAGTACTTATTAGAACACAAGAGATGTGACCAATTGAACAATTTACTATTTAACTATTCTTCCTCTTAAGTTACTTAGATATTTCGATCATGAAGTTAGTTTGACGATCTATTCCACTAAATGTACAAACTCGACAGCACTCCAAGAAGGTGATGGAGCAAAAGTCAAGCCAGAAACAACGCCTAAGAGTGCCACATATGTGAATGTTGTAGTTAAGAAAGACCTAAAATATATTGACTGGGAATTTCTGTTCAGAAGAGGTATAAGGATTGCCGCATTTTGTGTGCTCTATAAATTGTTATTCTAAGTTTGGTTATTATTTATGTCCGTTTCACGTATTTTTCTGAAGTCTCCCCCAACACGGGACATATTTCTGGCACGGGAGTTGTCTTCAGCAGAAAGAAAATCTTCTTGTTTGTCTCACGTATAGTTTTGTGTAGTTTTGCATTATAGCATAGTAAGTAAAGTGTTCAGTATTCTTAAATTTCGGTAATCAAAAATTTAATAATTTAATATTAGGAATTTAGAATATGTACTTTAATCACTTGCTAGGTTTTTACTTTCCTTGTTATTTTTCAACACTATTGTTTTAAATTGTTGATTTTAGTAGAACTTGTTGAAATATCTTTTAATTGTATGATTTATTAAAAATTTTAAAAATACTTTGTTTTCGTATAATAAATAACTGATAGTAATAAAAAAGGCAAGAAAGTAAAAAAAAACAAAACATCTGATTTAAATCAAAAAAATCCGATTTAAATCATTTTAATGCGATTTTTATTATTTAAAAAAAAAACATGATTTTTATCAACCCTGGTTCTGAGGTAACAAACATAAAAAAAACAGTCGAATCGTGAACTTCCTCCTTTTTTAAAGTCGGTTAAAAGTATATTAATTAAATGGTGGTATTTCAATAGAAAAAGTCGATTTGAGTCGTAGTGAGAACCTGTTCTTAGGTATGTAAAATGTAGACACGTGTTCTCAGCTCTGTACAGAATAACAATTTTAAGAAACATCTTTTATGTATGTTTACTTATCTATTTATCAATGTACTGTGTAATAGATAAGTGGACCTTGTCTAAGGAGTGTCAATTTGGTACCTTATATTTGTGATGATTATTGGTCACTGATTGAAGGTTGTTAGAGATTAGTTAAAACTGATTAGTTATTATTAAGTTAAGCCAACAGAATATTTGCATATTTGCCGTAGAACCGATAACCGTTGGGGTAAACGAGTTCTTGAGTGGAGACCGCGTCTCGGCAAACGTAGTGTAGGACGTCCACAGGCCAGGTGGAGTGATGGTTTACGCAAGACGGCTGGCAGAAGCTGGATGCGAGAGGCCGAGGATCGAACTAAGTGGCGTGCAATTGGAGAGGACTATGTCCAGCAGTAGACTGCGATAGGCTGATGATGAAGCCAACAGAATAACTATTAACACAAACATTTATTAGCCGAGCTCTAAAAATTAAATATTATTGACGGCGATAAAACCGATAAGCTTATTGATAAATTTACATTGGTTTTACATCGTGTGGTCATACACACCCACATCCGTTTGGGAGAATGTTGCATGCATGGTAATATGCGTTCGTGGCTTATAGCGACCCCTATTTTAGTAGGAGTTACGTAAAGGCCGGGCAATATGTTTTACGGTTATTCAACGGACAGGTTTACGGTAATACAACATGTACTTAAAATTAGATATTTAGGTGTAGTTTTATAATTTTGTTAGTAACTAATTATTGTTATAATAGAAGTTTGAAAGAAAACATACAGCAGCTTAAAATTTTCTTTATATTGAAAAATCGCATGTGTTCAGTCCTCCCACCAATGGAGCGGTCACTTTGTGATACTTGTAATACCTATAGGACCCATGAGTATAAGCATTAACTCGCTACTAGTCCATTGGCAAGAAGAATGAACCACGGCGATTCACCGTGTTCTTAATCTAAACTAAATTCATCAAGCACTTACTGGAGTGTGTGGCTTCCGTGTTCTCGGCGTTCCAAGAGATCTCTTGGGTAGTTCTTCTCTGCGTCGTCACACAAACATGCTCCAAGTGCAGTATATCTTTCAAGGTATTCGAATTACAATAAACTCGTATCAGCTATCACGGATATTCGAATTACAACTCACTCGCTTCAGCTATCGCGGAACGCGCCTACAAAACTCGCGAGTCCAACCAGACCTAACAAAAACGGTAAATCACTAAAGGGACCGGGTCGATGTACAATTAGCTTAATATCAATTAATTACGGTTCTCAAAACAACAATCGTCGACCGTTCACAACACGCGTCTTTCTAGTACTCTATATTAACCTCAAACGTCAAAACGTCAAACAAGAAAAAGTGACAATCAAAATGTTGCCATTATAATGACGTTCGAAATCCAACAGCATGCTTAGCAGAACATGGGAACCGTTTTTTGCATTAAATATATGTGTTTATAAGAATAGGTCGCTCATTTTTAACCGACTTCCAAAAAGGAGGAGGTTCTATGTTCCACTGTATGTACTTTTTTTTTTTATGTATGTTCATTTTTTTATTCGAAAGGGTATGCTCTGGAGGTGGTCCCATTGCCACCATATCAGGATCTGATGATGGGATCCCAGGGAAATCGAGAGAAACCCTCATTTTTTATAGGCACATACTATGTTTTTCGTATATTTCCTGAAGTTACATCGGCATTTGCGTCTGGTAGTCATCATTTTATGATGATGAGCTGATGATGTAAAGTACAACTCCTTAACAGTTAGGAGTTGGAGGATAAATCTTTAAATATCATATGTATTATATGTTATCTTTAGTCGTATACTTTCAAGTTAGTTAGGTAAGCTGATGATAGAAGGTTAAACTCTTCAACAGTTAGGGATTAGAGGATGATTTTAATATTAGGCGTACGTATAGAGCTTAATTTGTATTCTTGATGATAAAATTTGATGAAATAGGTCAACTTACTACTTACCTACGATTGTTTACACTAAAAACTGAAAAATAAAAACTATTTCATCCCGCCAGCTCGTAAAGAGTATTTTTGCCCTTCGATATCTGAGGGTAAAAGCCGTTTTTATCCTCTAGAGAATAAAGTAAATTGAATTTAGAACATCGCTCGGGTGCACTAAGTTTGTGAATTCAAAACATCTTAAACCTATTTACTTCTACCTGTATGGTGCCGAATTAATCATACAATCTTTTTAAATTTGTTAAAAACTCATGACTCGGAACCTTCTTGGTATAGTTTTTTTTGTCATTTGCTCTGGCCGCACTATTTTCTTCTTAAGTAACTATAGCAACGTAACTTTCAATTTTTCTTAATTTATCTATACATTCATACAAATAAATTAAATTGAAATGTCTGTTTGTAATATTAAAATAATCGCTTTTTACTGAATGCATATGTATGTATACACGGTACATATACCTACTAAAATATTCATTTTTTACAATTTCTGTTACATTGTCTGTCTGTCTGTCAGTCGGTCTGTCTGTCTGTTTGTTCCGGGTAATCTCTGGAACGGCTGGACTGATTTGGACGGGACTTTCACTGGCAGATAGCTGATAATCTAAGGGGTAACTTGGGCTACTTTTTTAGACTAGCTTTGTCCCGCGGTTTAACTCGCGGTAAGGCAAAAATCGCGGGTAACACCGCGGGGTTGAGCGAGTACCTAAATATTATTGAAATAATTTAAAAATAAATCTGTGATACTTACCTTTCATAATGTAGTACCTAATAAATATTAATACCTAAACTGAAATTAAAGTATCTTGTGATTGTTAATGCTTTTTTTGCATTTGGTTGTTTCCTCGTCGAGGTGGAATGAAAAGTTACGTGTTGCACTCGAGTGCAAAGATTTTTCACCTCGTGCTCTTTTGATTCCATCGCTAACGCTCAGGCTAATTTTTGAATTTTAGAATCCTTCGCTTGCTCGGTCACCAAAATTGAGCACGCGGTTAAAAAGCAACTTTGCACTGTTGTATAACAAATAACTATTTATAAAAAAAAAACCGACTTCCAAAAAACATCCAACGAAAACTCGCTGCCAAAAAAACACTTAAAAGCGTAAAATAATGGTTCTTCATAAATTGCCTATACCTAATTCTTTATTCATTTAAATAGTAGTATTATAATGTGTGCTAGGTACCTAAAATCTGTTTGAAGTCGGTTCAAATATTACAGATTTGAAATGCACGAATCGTGTCGTCGGCGGGGACATCTGAAATCTACCCGTGCGAAGCCCGGGCGGGTCGCTAGTTTCCTTATAAATTCACAATTTAATAAGTATCATATCTAACTAAAATGCCGGCAACGCACTTGTGATGCCTCTGATGTTGCAAGTGTCCATGGGCGGCGGTAATCGCTTACCATCAGGCGATACATATGCTGGTTTGCCCCCTATTCAATAAAAAAAAAACGAAATAACCTGTACCTGAACCCAAATAAGCGTAGTCCGAGTGGTTACGTATTAAGAATATCATCACTCCTATTCATACTGAGGGTGTTGTAGGAGAGCAAAACTGAGGAGAACAGTACTAGCACTTTTGCAGTGCTAGAAGGAAAACCTAAAACAAACCCTAGGTCTTCCCTAGGTATATCAACCCGTCTGGCCAGTAGCGTTGTGTACTAGGCTAAGTTTACATTGCTTTTGGCAATAAGACCGCCCTTTAGCACACTGACATAGGAAATTTCATGTTCTTTTTTTTTAATGTTTGGCCCGCCAAAATGAGACTCTGCCTGATGGAAAGCATAAGCAGAATCCAAGAGTGGTGGTCACCATACTCATTGCGAATGCAGACAATGCAGCATGGCGACCCACACCATGTCGGCCTAGTGATGCTTCTGCATCTTTTAGTCTAGTCAACAAGTATGGAACTTGTTGAACAGACTATTTGGGCCTCCAGGGCTTTTAACTTTGTAATGTATTTTTTTTATGGAATGAGGGGCAAACGAGCTGACTTATCACCTGATGGTAAGCAATTACCGCGGCCCATGGACACCCGCAACACCAGAGGCGTCATAAGTGCGTTGCCGGCCTTCGGGGATCGGGAGGGCGATGGGGGGACGGGTTGGGGTATAGGCCTCCGGTATTCTCACTCACTCGGTGAAACACAGCGCAAGCGCTATTTCACATCGATTTTCTGTGAGGCTGTGGTATCTCTCCGGTCGAGCCGGCCCATTTATGCGGAAGCGGTGGGACATTACGGGTTGTTGATGAATATAGGGTGCAAATAAAGAGTTTTCTATGTATGTATTAAGATCTCCTGTCTACGGAGATGGAATGGCTATGTCTGGTAGTGTACCGTTATAGGCTGAACAATCATTGTGGGCAGCACAGGTTAGGTGGTTGTCACATAAGTTATGAGAATTGGTCTGGGACATTTTCGCCTAAAAAGAATAATAATCACTGCTCTGCTTGTAGGGGTAATAGCACGCATATTCAAGAGTTGAACTCTATAATCACATAGAGTCATATATTCTTTTAGCATCAGCTAAAAGAATCATTTCAATTCGTCTAGTAGTTTTAGATCGTTTTCATTATAATAAACCGCTCTCCGGTTTTGACATGGTATAGATATCGCGATTACTGATACATATTGCCAGGCCTGCAGTATCTGGTTAATAATACGTGTTGTTTTAACAATTTTATCAATATTTTTCATTTAAAACGCCCCTTAAATGTTATTTAATATGAAAATGAATACGTGTTGGTATAATTTAAATAAATGCGTAGGTATTTTTAATATAAGTATGTCATCATAGATTCATAATTTATTATTGTAAGAATTAGGTAAAGAGTAGCTTGTATTCTTAAATTATAATAACTAACGATATTACATTTAATTATAGAATTAAATTTAAATACTAGGAAAAAAAAAACAATCTCCATATTTAGGTACATACAAGCGCCAAAAAACTTCTCCGCATCGTCGCCTACTGGTAGCATTCCCAAAAGAGTAGAGAGAAAAGTCCGACCCGGGAATCGAACCCGCACACGCCAACCGCGAGACCAACGAGGCAGCCATGATTGAAACCATAAATAGTTATAAAAAGTTCTGTTTTTTATAAACAAAGCGTAAAACGTTGCAGATTTTTCTGCCAGAGTTTAAGATCTAAAACAAAACTTGGCGTGCCATAAAAATAAGGTACGAAGTACGAACAGTCCTTTTCTTTAAACAGAAACTCTTATTACTATTTCATTTCCGAACATTTTGTTGTTTCCTATTCTCTCAGTCAATCAATTCGACCAAAAGCTGTTATAAAAGGTATTACTTTTTACCGTGACAAGAGATTCGAACCGAACCCATCAAATATTCCATCTCTTTTACACACATGTTGTTAGAGGAAGGCAATAACATGGCATACAACGATTCAACGATTATAATCTCATGGTAAATCATTTGGAACGCAATGCTTGCATACCTACGCCACACAATGGGTGATAAGAATACTGAGTCACATTGAGAAAGCAGCAGCTTCTACAGGTATTGTGCATACGCTGCCTTACTGTCATGACTTCTCCATTTGTGGAGAAAGCTTATGTGTATTGGAAAACCTCTTTTTATTATTGACAATTCAATGTAGTGATACTAAGAACTGTACAATGGGGATACCTGTGCGTGATAGGATGTTTTATTACTGAATCTAGAGTTATGTTGTTGTAATGGTGAAGAGCATCTGTAATAAACACTGCACAGGTTTTTGGAGTGTTGTTCTAGGATGTAAATAAACCTGTATTTTCCTACTAAAGTTGCAAAAGAATAAGTATATTTTAATCAAGTTATATACTTTAAAGGCAACCAGCTTCAAGAAGCAAAATCACTAGGAAGGAAAGTGCTAAGTTCGCCAAGTCGAATCGCCTTAATCGTAATGACTTTCGTTCCAGTTACTTCTCCTGTCTGCCATTACTTTTAATGACGTCAAGAGTTGAACCATAATGAGACGGCCAAATTCTTCGTGATGACGTAATAAAGGAGGTAAAGTGGAAATCAGAAAAACATTACAATAAAACTAGCAGATAAGATACGTCCAGAATCGGTAGGAGAATTATCTCCTACGCATTAGCGTCCAGACTGAAACTGAAAAGCAGACTTTATGCTTTGCTATTATTTTTTTTTTAAAGACAACTCCCACATTATGAATGTATGTCTCCTCTGTCACGGGGGACTTTACAAAAATATACAAGGCAACACGATGAACACCAGACTCAGAATAACAATTTGTGGATCACTCGAGCACTCTAGAGCCACATTAACACGCCACTACACCGAAGATCTGCTAGAAGTCAGCATTGACGAAATCGAGATGGCTCTTGGACAGCTTAAAAATGGAAAAGCCCCTGGAGAGGACGGCATTACAACAGAACTGTTAAAGGCTGGAGGTAAGCCCGTACTGAGGGAGCTCCAAAAGCTTTTTAACGCTGTCCTGTTCGAAGGGAGAACTCCAGAGGCGTGGAGCAGAAGTGTGGTCATCTTGTTCTTCAAGAAAGGTGACAAGACCAGGTTGAAGAACTATCGACCCATTTCGCTTTTAAGCCACGTCTACAAGCTGTTCTCAAAAGTCATCATGAACCGTCTTGCGCGAAGACTCGACGAATTTCAACCACCAGAGCAAGCTGGATTTCGGAGCGGATATGGCACCATAGACCACATCCACACAGCGCGGCAAATTATACAGAAGACAGAGGAGTATAATCAGCCCCTGTGTCTAGCATTTGTGGACTATGAGAAGGCCTTTGACTCGATCGAGATCTGGTCTGTTCTGGAGTCCCTGCAGCGTCACCACGCCACCATGTTCGTCCAAGTACAGAATCAGCAAACAAGGCCCATACCATTGCATCGAGGAGTGAGACAAGGGGATGTTATTTCACCGAAATTGTTCACAAATGCAATGGAGGATCTGTTCAAGACGCTACACTGGAAAGGACGTGGCATAAATATCAATGGCGAATACATCTCTCACTTGCGATTTGCGGACGACATCGTCATTATGGCAGAGACGCTGCAGGACCTACAACAGATGCTGAACGACCTGGCTGACTCTTCTGTGCGCATCGGCCTACGGATGGACTTGGACAAAACCAAGGTCATGTTCCATGAACATGTACTACCGGAACCGATCGCAGTACACGGTGCCGTTCTCGAAGTTGTTCAAAATTATGTGTACCTCGGGCAGACTTTGCAGTTAGGTAGAAACAACTTTGAGGATGAGGTAAACAGGAGAATTCAGCTGGGTTGGGCAGCGTTTGGGAAACTTCGTCGGGTCTTTTCATCGTCGATCCCACAGTGCCTTAAGACGAAAGTCTTCAATCAGTGCGTCCTACCCGTTATGACATACGGAGCCGAAACGTGGACACTTACGGCACGGCTGGTCCACAAGTTCAAAGTCGCTCAGCGTGCTATGGAGAGGGCTATGTTCGGCGTTTCTCTGAGAGATTGCATCAGGAATGAGGTAATCCGACAGAGAACCAAGGTCATCGACATAGCCCAAAGGATTAGCAAGCTGAAGTGGCAGTGGGCTGGCCATATTAGCCGCAGAACTGATTACCGTTGGGGTAAACGGGTTCTTGAGTGGAGACCGCGTCTCGGCAAACGTAGTGTAGGACGTCCACAGGCCAGGTGGAGTGATGATCTGCGCAAGACGGCTGGCACGAGCTGGATGCGAGAAGCCGAGGATCGAACCAAGTGGCGCGCAATTGGAGAGGCCTATGTCCAGCAGTGGACTGCGATAGGCTGATGATGTATGATGATGATGATGTATGGATCACTCGAAGTGTTGTCACATGTGGGATGGAGTGGAAAACGGCGTCACGACCGCTTAAACCACTGGGCCAACCGTGCAGTCGATTTACAGGAAATGTAATTACCTAGGTAAGTATTTCGGTTATCTCATGTTCCTATTGATTTAAGGATGAGATTAAGGCCACTGAATAGGGTGTCAAAAGAGTTCTTTATAATAAATAGGTCAGTGTTTGTCAAAAAAATGATTATATGACTAATTACGTCCTCATACCTATATTGTCATGTTTACATTTTAGCAGTTAATGCTATTTTAATCCAGTTTCAAATATAACTTCGTTTTTCATTTCAATGCGTGGAGGCAGCAAACCGGAAAGGCTAGTAAATGAATATTTAATGATAATGCAGTTTACTACATATTTATATTATGTTAAATATTACTGGTACTAGTTTCTTTTTCCGTCTTTCGACAGCAACAACTATTATTTGATTCCACATATGCTGGGTCCAAACCTAAAACTTTCAGTCGGGTACTTTGCAAATTAAAGATAGAAAAGTTGGTTAATGATACTGGTTTTAATACACACACGGGTTATTATATTTTGCTTAGACTATTTTCTGCATTGGAAAAAGCTAGAATTATTTCAGTTACCTTACCTTTCTAAAGAATTTCAGTAACATGATAGCGCATCTCAGAGACAGACTACTGCAACACCTTAATAGTACATTGGTAAGTAAATCCACAAATAGGTATCATTGAGACGAAGAAGTTGAGGAGCGTAAGAAAACGCGCGAATACGGTAGAACAGCGAAACAAAGTCATTGTTATATGATGAATGCGGAGATGACTACAATTGCTACCTTATATTCGAAAACCATGTTTCTCATATATCTATACTATTATTTAAAGCTGAAGAGTTTGTTTGTTTGCTTGAACGCGCTAATCTCAGGAACCGCTGGTCCGATTTGAAAAATTCTTTCAGTGTTGGATAGTACATTTATCGAGGAAGGCTATAAGGCTATATATCATCAAGCTACGACCAATAGGAGCGTAGCACCAATGAAAAATGTTTCAAAAACGGGGGAAAATTATCACGCTACGGGCAATAGGAGACGCAAACGAGGTTGCGTGAGTCGGCTAGTTTATTAAATACAGCTAAGTTTCCATGGAAGGAAACCGCAAGCGAAATTAGCAATCTACATCTGATAGAGAAAGTAGACCATGGAAAACTCTTAACAAACTACTAAAGAAAGTGTGTGCAATATATTTTATTGTTCAGTTGTTATAGCTATAGTAATATTAATATACTTATTTGCTAGAATGTAACGTTTATATTTAACTAGCTGTTGCCCCCGGCTCCGCCCGTGTGTATGTCGGTTATCGCTGCAAATAATAGCCTATGTGTTATTCTGATGTATGAGCTATATTACTGTAAAGTTTCATCTAAATCCGTTCAATAGTTTTTGCGTGAAGAAGTAACAGACATATACACAAACTTTCGCCTTTATATATTAGTGTGATTTGTAAATATTTCGGACATTTCACACAGGAGTTGTTATAGTTTTAGCAGTCTGTGGTTCCACCTTAGTGCCAGAACTACTAAACCGAATTTTAATGAATGAGGTCAACGGATTCTTTAAAATGGCCCAAGTGACGTTTGCTTGCTAGGTATATAAGTTTTGTCAAAAGTATTTTCGAAGTTGGTTTATTATTTTTTAAAACTTTTCTTTGTTAGAAAAAGCTATTGGGTAGGTCAAAACCTCCTCAAGCATTTGATCACGAGGTTTAGGTAGGTATTGGGGATTTTAAAGCTATCTAATCACAGACAGACACATGTTAAAATTGTATCACATCTATTTTTGGTGTCCGTTGTTAAAATAAGCAACATTAATAATATTCAATCGTGTGCGTAAAATTTTGAAAAGCAGGTACACAATCTCATTAGGAATACTTAATATGGATTTTGTATGGTTTCACCTAGACAGCAGTAATTTAGTACTGTAAAATAAGTATCAATAGGTATCTACCTGCCTATGACGTCACAGCATATTAGAGTTAATGCTGGAAATGCCAGAATCATTTCACATTAACACGATTTTACGTAAAAAGGTACAACGCAAGTCGATTACGTAATAACCGGAGCTACCGAAAACCATCGTGTCCTCACCGCGATTTCCAATAAAATGCGTTCTACTTTCTAAGGTTGAATGGAATCTGCATGGTGAAGATGTAACATATTCTAACTGGTAATTATATTATTAACTCTGTAACTGCAACTCACTCCCAAGTTAGTTCTCCGAAGACAGTCAAATCCAGGGTCTAACCATCCCACCCATGTTTGTTGTTTACACTCTAGATTATGATTAATAGTGTAGCGTAAACGAGGTTAGACAATCTTTACATATTCAGAATATAACATAATCGGAGATTTTACTTCGAAAGTATTTAAATCAAGTCTGCTCTTAGCAGATTGTAGTCTATTACGTAAGTGGCAAATGATGCAAAAGGTTGTACCGAAAACACTTGCAGATCATTTTGGGCTAAATTATGGCAGATATCCAATATTTCATCTTGTTCCTAGGAGCGAGGGTCCTGGTTCATTACAAGCGGTGCATTATTTTTTGCGGTCTCTAGTGACGAAGAAGGTAGTTGACCTACGCGTGAAATTGCGCGTGAAAATAAAATAGCGCGCGTGCGCAATGCTTTCCTAAATTGCTACAATAATGTTGTGAAAGCCACAAATATGTTATTGATTTACTGAATTTTAACGACTTCTAAAAAATATTGGGTACAATAGAAACAAACTACGAACAAGTGTAACTTTTAACCGACTATGGACGAAGCCAAACGGGGTCCTATTTTTGGTAGTCTGTATTATGTTTGTATGTTCCACCGTAGCGTCTAAACTACTATACTGATTTTAATTAATGAGCTGTCAATCGATTCGTAATAGCCCGGGTGTCATAAGGAATATCAGTTTTATAAAAAGTTTTTACGTTATTGGGTTAGAGTTTTCTAAAGTTTTTCTTTTGATCATTGTGCTCCGTCCCTTTATTATATATAAACCTCAATTTCAATACTTTTAATAGGTACCTATGTACATGTTGTTTTTTATCTTGTATCCGAAAGTTAGCATACTATTCAAGTCCATAGTTTTTAATTAAGTAGATACTTTGTGCAAAAAAGTGCATAATTTTATTCGCACTTAGTAATAGAATATTCAGTGAACTTATGTCTTACAAAAACAGTTTATGAAAAACTATTTTTGGTGAGTCTAATACAAACGTTTATAGTTACGCGAATGTTAGACGTTTTTTTAATAACATACGTAATCTTTTAAAGCTGTAATTTATTATATATGTGGGTATCACATAAGTGGGTATGTTATCAAATATTTTACTACAGGCAAACTCAAGACAATACAATCACTGATATTAAGAACAGGTATAATAATTTCGATGGACGCGCATTTCATTGTATCTCATCAATCTAAAGCCGTCCCCTGTTATATGAAGGTGTTCCCCGAAGAGCGTCATCTATCCCGGTCTGGGCATTAAGTTGTAATATAATATTAGTTCAATGGTCTTGGGCAGTCCACATCCATCCGCTGTCAGCCATTTTCTTCAAATAGTCGGTACATCGTTCCGCAGGACGCCCTAAAGGTACTACATTTGCCTAATCTTATTAGTAATGCCTGTATGTATACTAAATATAACGTTGTCTGTACGTGTAGAATATGATGTCAAAATTTGTAATAAAGTAAAAGAAGACAATGCAGTCTTGTGAAGACTTTCAAATACGTTAGCCCCTTGAACTTGACAACTGTTTATATACATTTATTATACCTACTTAGTATTTAGTAGTAGTAATTACCTTTATTTTTACGCGGGGAATGCTTTTTGCACCATAGGTACCGTGGGTGGGGTACAAAAAGGGCGTGTGTGAGACTCCCGAGTCGGTCTACCCACTAAACCCCGCGGTGGTCTACCTCGGCAGTCGGGAGGACCTCCAGGAACGCATCAGCGGCTCCTGGAGTCCCCCCTGCTGTACCTCACGACTGAGGTACATCCCGGGGTAACCAGAGTCACCCCCGGGGCAGGTCGTTGTCGCGCCTCTCACTCTTTATCACTCTCTCTAGTAGAAATTACCTATACATAACCAGCGACCCGGCCGACCGACCGGAAATTCTCGGATTTCCCCAACAAAATATACCTACAATAATATGCATGTATTAATCGTATAAACCTTCCTCTTGAACCACTGTCTACTGCTGAAAACTGCATTCAAATATTCTTCTTCTTCATTATATACCATGTAAAGACGATGTAGTTCATTATTTCGGGTTTTACGCCATCCGCATCCGTACAACCATTTGATTTCCCGCGGTAATGCAAGAATTTTTGGATCTTATATCAATTTAAAAGAAAACCACAAAATTCGATCAAAGATTTTAAGGAAGATGTGAATAACACACAAATAATCCTAGTAATTATGATAAAGTACAAATCAATGCTAATAAACGCCAATATTTCACGGTAATGGCGTGTCTCCTGCGGCTAAAAATAACAAAACAAACTAACAAAACTTGTTAAATAAACATGTTAGCGAAAAGTCGCAGGAGACGGACTTTCAAACGAAAATCAAACACGATTACACAAAAAGCAAAAATCTTTTATCTACTCGACAAAATGACTTATAGTACACTTACTTACTTACTTTTATAGTATAAATATGAATAATATAAGTATTAATGTTAGTTCAGTTCAGTTTCATTATACGAGAAGTATACGCTGGGATGTTTTCAGTCCGCTTTGGATAACATGTTTGCTTGTTAAAATAAACAAAACAGTTAAGCCACGCCCATATTTTGATAAAAATGTGATGTTTGGTGTTTATAAACATTAAACAGTGTCGCAGGAGACCCGGCTTTACAGAAGTAAATATGTATTTTGCAAACGCATTGCACTTACCTACTAAAGCATTCAATTCATCAAAACCTAGTTCCCTAAGTGTTGTAATTAAGTTAATTAAAATAATCACTTACTACTACTATACTATGATGTAACGTAATTTAAATATGTACACGTTTAACAAATTAATGATTTTTAAACAACTTTATAATTGTAATTCAATAGGTTTTTTCCTTATGGCTCCTTATTTAGCTTCAATAAGTGTGTCGTGGAATGCAGGCAGCACAGCACCGGCTGCTGTGGAGAACTTTGGGACATTCCTATGTGCAGCGACCGTCGGGTCGTTTTTTGGCTGAGATTATGATGATTATGAAATGCGTCTCTCTTGAAATCCTCTTAAACGAATTTTACCGTATAAAATACAATATACCACATTACCCACATAGATATGCGAACTGATTTAATAGCATGAACTAATAATATACAGTTTCTCTATAATGCTATTAAATCTTTAATAAGTATACTAGTTTTGAATCTTAATAAACATTTAAGCAAGAATCTGATTAATAGGACTCTCACTACTGCTGCTGTAGAAATCAATACCTGTTTTTGTTCTTATTTTCTAAGCTTCCGAATCACTTTTCAAATCATCATAAAATTAGGCATACAAGTTGGTCCAGCGATCCAGAAAATGGCACCATAATTTTGTATTCATAAAAAAAATATCCATGAGGGTGGGAATAATACCTTTGCCACCTTGAACAAGACATATTGATATTCTGTATATATATATATATATAAGCTATATTTAAAAACATCGCTTTAAATTTCTGTGCATATAAAATGTCAAGCTTTGAATCACCTTAGGTCGACTGGCAGAAAATGCCTTCGGTATAAAGTCCACTTTTGCAACATATATGCGCATCAAGTTTATAAAAATAAATGCAAATAAACATATATTCGAATTATTTAAGGTGAGTTAATTGGCACTAAAGCGAGAAGCAATAAACTATATTATTTTACCCTACCCTACATTTAATGTGCATCGTTCCGCGACATTTTCTCTTGTTTCGTGTGTAGAGGAATGTTAGGGAGGACTCGGCGTTTTTGTGCGGCTTCCTTCGACACGCCAGACGTGGGAAACCATCGGGTTAACCTTCCCTGACCTTTCTTGACTAGTTATGCCGCCATTAGAAGCAACATTCAAACAGTTTTATAGCCCTACTGTAGTGTGAGTCTGCTCTCTACAATTTATTGCTTAAATTATGAGAGGCTGTCTCATATGTATAGATACGTCTTCTTTTTAATAGAATTATAATATGTACGCCAATGTGACCTAAGAATTAAATTACTCTATCAGGTCAATTATTACTCGTTAGTTTTTTAACACAGGCAACATTTTTAAAGGACTGCAATAAAAGTAGTTAGTAGAGTAGCAGTATTTTAACATCAATATTGACCCTCTGAATTCAGTTTTTAAGCTATTGCATAGCTTTTATCGCGGGCTTTGAGCGCGGCGACCGAATCAAGAAATTCCGTAACGAAAATAAAACCTAACACCCGAAGCTCGCACGGATCGAGACGAGCTGCTCCGAAATCGGACGAATACGTAAGCAGCTGTTTGTGAGAAAGTATATAGGTGTATAGGTATCTATCATATCTTTATAATGCCACACTCACCGCAAGTAGGGGAATATATATGTTTAAAATATATTGTTCAAAGAAAAAAAATACTGCATACTTAAATAAAAAATAAACAATTATAATTGCATAAGTTGATAAAAAGTGCTATGCAATAGCTTTATTTATTTTACAGGGTATATTATGGGTTATTTCATCTTACTGTCATTGTGTTATTATTGAACAGTTAAATTCGTGTAAAAATTACTTCTTGAAAAATAAACTTTCGTATGATACAGGTATAATTTTAAAACAACCATTAGAGTTGAACATATTATAATTATTGACAATCCATAATTTTTATAATTATAAGTAAGCCTATTCTACCTAAGCATTTCATACTTTTAATAACAATATAAGTAGATCTATCAAAGACCAAACAATCAACTTCGTCGATTATTAAATTTGGTATTGTTGTTATGTGTGAATTTATATGTAAAAAAGTTAAGTACATATTTTATTAAAGGTAAGTAAAAGCCGGATTATCAAAATAACTCGTACAAATCTTTAGATCGCACTTTCACTGGGTGTTTATGGCAGTGAGTTAATCCGTAACGAGGGAGCGGGCCACAACTCCGTACTATTGTTACAACTAAAGACGATATGACAAGGCCTTTCTGCTTGAGTGGTGGCAAATACGCCTTCGCATCAATTTGTTCAACTAAAAATATCTAGATAAAATTATAAAATGCAAATTGTGCTAACTCATCGGCCTCAATACTAGCGCGGAATCATTTCACAATCTGGCCTAGATTTTCCGCTATCATGTTAATTTAAAGACTTGGATTATTACAAGTTCCTAAATTAACATGAAATTACGATAATTAAAAAGCATATGGCTAGCCACAGGGCACAGAATGTTAGGTAGTTTACAAATTAAAGCAATAGTTTGTAAATATGCGGCTACTCGACACCGAGATGTGTTGGTATTTTTCAACATTGATATTCGCGGTTGAATACTACTGATAGATCCGTTTTATTAACTAAGTACCGATCCCTGCCACAAGTTCACCTATTTGTAAGCACTTTGTGCATATAGCCTTTATTTTTCAAATGTCATCCACATGAAATCTTTCGAAGGTCTTTCGAAAAGACAAAAAACGATCTGCTTTTCAAAGGTTGAAGTTGCTTTAAAAACTTGTCATTATTGAAGTCATTTGACAGTAAAAGTCTCATAATTTTCAATATAATAGAATGAAGCTAAAATAGGATTGTAGTTAACACCGGGAATGAATTACAACCGTTACGTCCGGATCAGAGACAATGCTCTCAGCATTCACAATGGATCCGAACATCATTGTCTATGCCATTACTTATCTATCTTTTGCGACTTGTAAAGAACGATCAGCTAAGCATGGCACACTATTTGACTGGTATATGGTAGTGAAAAAAAATATTCTGATTAAAACTTATTCGTTTATAGACAGCGGCGCGGTGGTTGTTTCATTACAAAAGTATGCTAGTGGCCAAGTTCACCAGATCTTGAAAAAGTTGTGATGATGATGTGGGATTTGTACTCCAAACACTTAGCGATGTGGCTACATGGCGACCGTGCTTAACTAAACACTAGGTCCTAGGCCATACTACGACAGTACTATTATTTATTCTGTGGCCATACGTGCAGTTTTAGATCATTATATGATCTGTGCGTGCAGTCATACTGCCCACAGTACTTTACAGATATCAACGAATGGAAGAAAAAATGTAAACTTTAAAAATTAAGGTTTGAAAAAGTTGAGAAGATACTAAAAAGAGTAAAAAACAAGGTACACGGTAAACAGAATTAAGTAAATGTGAGTAGGTTTATTTTTAAAGAATTTAGTACGAGTACTTTTCTGTAAATAAAATACTTTTTGATCCAAAATACCAAGTAAATGCATTATAGGGTCTTGCGTTTTATTGTAACAATAAAATGTTATATTACATTACGAAAATACAATTAAGTAGGTACATTATAATATTTTAACAAAGAAAAAACCGACTTCAACAACGATCAAATTGAAATGGGACCACATGGAATGGAAAGCACCAGCTTTCAAATAAAATAAAAAAATTACAAATGCACTAGTCGCCCCTACGAATTTCGAAGGTTCCCCTTGATTTCTCTTGGATGCCATCATCAGATCTTAGTGTCCTTATCATGATACCACCGTTGGGATATCTCCTTTCCATTAAGAATCATCAAAATCGGTTCATAAGCGACGAAGTTATCCGCAAACACATATAAAAAATATTAATACGGTCGAATTGAGAACCTCCTCCTTTTTTGAAGTCTTATTAATGTATTACCAACCAAGCTAAGGCTGAGAATATGGCCTGTCCTTACATACGGATGCGAAACCTGGGCTTTAAACCTGAAAAAAGAAAAACCAACTTGCAGTTTTTATATAAAGAAGAGTTTTTTATACCTACAGATCAATATAAGCTAATAATAGGTCTTTACCTATGAAATTGCCGTTTTGTATGCAATAAGTGAAATTTTATTTCTGTTATTCGAAGTAATCACCCATGCAATCGACGCATCTTTGCCAACACATTGGCAGTTTATTGATGCCCTTCTTGTAAAAATCAGCTGGAAGGGAGGCAACAAACTCTTCAAAGGCATTTTGTACTGACTCTCGGGAATTGAATTTTTTACCCACTAAAAAGTTGTCTAAATTTTGGAAAAATTAATAGTCGGTAGGTGCAAGGTCTGGTGAGTATGGCGGATGACGGAGAGCTTCCAACCCCAGCTCTTGCAGCTTGGAGACCGATGTTGCGAACTGTACCAAATGATGTTGACAGTTCAGACAGTCTCCAAGCTGCAAGAGCTGGGGTTGGAAGCTCTCCCTCATCCGGCATACTCACCAGACCTTGCACCTACCGACCATTACTTTTTCCAAAATTTAGACAACTTTTTAGTGGGTAAAAAATTCAATGCCCGAGAGGCAGTACAAAATGCCTTTGAAGAGTTTGTTGCCTCCCGTCCAGCTAATCTTTTGAAAAAGGGCATCAATAAACTGCCAATGCGTTGGCAAAGATGCGTCGATTGCATGGGTGATTACTTCGAATAACAGAAATAAAAAAGTTTGAAAAAATAAGCACTTTCACTTATTGCATACAAAACGGCAATTTCATAGGTAAAGACCTATTATAATACCTTTAAATGAGCAATTCTTATATATACATATATATATATATACATATATATATATATACAATCTGAGATTCATCTGAGATCTGAGAATCAGAGATTCAGAGTATGAATCTCTGAATCTGAGCTCTAGCTAGGATTGATTTTTGGAAAATTTACAAAAAGAAAACCGGTCATCCAGGTAGGTAAGTACTTACTATATTTAAAGACGTATACAAATAAATCGACAAATTGAAATTATAATGTTGATCGTTTATTTGGAAATCTTACTTCTTATCTTAATTTTATTTTACTAGGAAAACCACATTAACAGAAGTATGTAGTTGTAAAAATAATATTAAACAACTCTATTAAAACTTTCACTTCATTAATTCTAAATGCTGTTCTGGTTGACACAATACTTGAAACCCATTACGTATTAAAGAAACAAATGCACAGTCAGTATAAGATTGAAAATTTTAAACCTTTTTGCGTGTACTGTCGTGATTATTTTTTATGGTTCACAACGTACAAAACTTAGTACAAAACGCATAAAAAAATTATGTGCATGGTTTTTCTTATTTTTTTTGTGCACTGTGTGCAGAATGTAACGCTGAGGAGGACAGGTGTATAATTATTATACCTGGGCCTAGTGACATCAACTGACGCGCCTCTGAGATGAGTCACGGCCAGAGAGATGCATTGGCGGAATGTCGGTTGCCGGTGGTGTGGTTATGAACAATACAACAAAAAATGATAATGTTATTCCATAACTCTGCCGTAATGATTAAAATAAAACAGATTTATTAATACATAAACCTTAAACACCTTGATTAAGAATCAAATCAGATACGAGTCGCTTGATAAATTTGTATTTTAAATAAACTTACAGGAAAATGTAGATACTATGTTTCTACATGTTTAGCACATCATCACGTCATTTAAACAACTCTAGGTAAACAGAACTGAACGAAAAGGTGTTAAAAAGATGCCATCTGATCTGGCAATAGCCAAAAAAATATTTTAAATAATTCAACGTGATTGTCACCACAATATTGCTTATTCATTGATGATTTTATTCGAATTGAGACAGATGGATTGAGCTATCAGCAAGAGCTTGTATAAAAAAGTATTCACGTTAATGTGACGTATTTAGACGCGTGGGATAGTGCCGCAGGTAGAAGGTAAACATAGATAAGGTTCCCCATTTTAACACATTACGCTCGAGTGCTTGTTAGAATTTAGAAATAAAGCACTTGATGACAGGTACCCAAACTAACAAGTGGATATTTTTGTTATGACTTGCAAATTGCGTATGAATCATAGCGATATTTGTTAATGATCACATTTTAGACTAATATTAATTAACATTAATGTAAAATAGTATAATTCTCTGCGATTGTGTAGTGTTAATGAATATTCAAATAATCAACTTATCTTATTCTTTATGAATAGGTAATACTAATCCTATGTATTCGAGTGTCGGCAGCAGAATTTTATTGCCATATACAGGCTAGATATAGTCAGAATTAAGATGTTTTTGCACATAAAGCAATTTCTACTCAACTAAGCTGTTTAAAAATACGGACGATAAACTTGATAGAAATGTACATTTCATCTAAGATTTAATGATGAAATACCTACCACAATGGAAAGTTTAAATGCTGTTTACGAAATGAATACTCTCTATTAAAACTTCGCGTCTTGAATATTTCATCGGTATTAAAAACATTCAATAAAACAAATGCAATTTACCATTATCTAAGTTATATAGTTTTACTAATCTATTTTAAATCGTGATGTTTATCGATATTCAAGTACACCTACACATTAAAGATATTAAAAAACGTTGTGAAGACATACCTTGACCACGAATTGCCCGCCAAATCCTGGAAAGGGACAAGCGCCTTTTACGACGCTAAAGCCTCCGACTCAAGGACTGAACACAACACAAGACACAAGAAAAACTTGTTGTCACTGTTTCGAAACACACCACTTGGACACGAACTTATTAAAACAATGTTAAAATGAAACTCACAACTTTAGTTATTTTTATATATAACGTGTTTAAAACTATATGTTCACACAATTTATTCACTATTATCTTTACAAAAGGATTATTTACGATCGTGCGACATCACGCACACAATCAACACACCTATGAAATACGCCACAGTTCCGCGGTGACTGAATTTACTGTGGGACAGTGGGACAGAGATAGCTAGATGTTGTCAGAGTGAGATAAACTATGACGTGGACGTGGATGGAGGGAGGACAACCGCTAGGCTTCAAGAACGCACGCTGTTCTACTTTCCCGACAAAATGTTTGGAACAAAAATTTTATTTTCTGTATTAGGTACGACATGAGAAAACATTTAATTGTCATTATTGTTAATTATATATCTAGTATCTTCAACTATAGCTTTTAGACACTATGGTGATATGTACTTAACATAGCTGACCCGACGAACTGTGTACCATATTTATCTTATATCACCATATTTTTCTTCCTAAAAAACTTGTTATAGTAATTATGCCCGTTTCAGCTTCCCACAAGTAGTATACAGTCGCAGATAAAAAAAAATACGTGTGGCACTCGGGGACTGCCGTGGTAAAGCTATTGCATAGCATTTTTTATCAACTTATGCAATTATAATTTTTTTTTTTATTTTTTATTTATGCAGTATTTTTTTTATTTGATTGAACATGACGTATACTTACGGGGCGCACATGCGGTGAGTGTGGCATTATAAAGATATGATAGATACCTATACACCTATATATTTTCTCACAAACAGCTGCTTACGTATTCGTCCGATTTCGGAGCAGCTCGTCTCGATCCGTGCGAGGTGCGCGGTGTTAGGTTTTATTTTCGTTACAGAATTTCTTGATTGGGTCGCCGCGCTCAAAGCCTGCGATAAAAGCTATGCAATAGCTTAAAAACTTTCCAGTTATCTTTAAATTTTCTTCTATACAAACCTCGTCCTAATAATAACAAACACATAAAAATGAATTATCCAATTTGGTGCATTCGATCGGAAGTTATGCGTGTACGTACATTCATTTCTGTGATTCATTTTTATTTATCTAAATTACTATTATCATTTATGTACTGTTTCTTGCGTAAATTTTAAGTTAGTTTTTGTCAAGCAATTAAAATTATAACTAATTAACAACTATATATACAATATGTTGAAAAACAATATTGTTAACACTTTCAAATTTTTTACAAGATACTTTTTTATATATTATAGAACACATACCATAAATAAAAATTAGGGAGGTAAAAATGAAACCATTTTTAAAATAAATAAAAGAATCATACCTACATAATCTAAATATTAAAACGTGAATTATCGTATTTCGAGAACTGGTCGAACACTAGTAAATGTAAATACGTACATTTTAGTCCACGCAGACTAGACAACAACACACTGTGCGGCCGTACCTCCTGTTACCTGGCACCGGCGCGGGCGACCGGCGACCACGGTGCCCCCCCCTTCCCCTTCCCCCTTTCAGCGCGCCGCATGATTTAAACTTTTAACTCTATCTAGAGCCGTTATGTTATGATGACTCTATAATTCGAAAAAAGTTACAAACTTATTTTTCTTACTCACAAATAAAAATACGTACCTAATAAATAATTATACTTTTACTAAAGTAAAAGTTTTTTGCTAAAAGGATTTTATCGTGTAAACAGATTCTGATAGTGAACAGATTTTCAAATGCAACAGGTTGTTGAATTGTGTGAAAGACATAAAAAAAAAAGAAAACATAATGTAATAATGTAGTAGTGTTAATTACGTATATTTTATTGCTATGTTTTATACATTTTTGTGTATTAACTTTAGTTCATTAAAAACATACACGACGTTTAACTCCGTATACCATGCATAAATTATTGTCTAGTTTCCTGTGTTTTAGGTAAACATTATTATTTGCTATATATTTCGTGAAATGATTATTTAAATCAAGATCTAGTTTTATCAAACGAAAATTAAGGTTTCCAAGGTAGTAGAGCAACGCTGATTTCAGCATGAACGGGCCGGCTCGACCAGGGCAGTACTACCCTCGCACAGAAGATCAACCTAAAGTGACAGCGTTCGTGCTGTCGTGTTTCGTTGATGAGTGCGAGACCGGAGACCCAATGATACAGAAGAATCACTAGGCCGCGGCCGCCATGGTGTGGGTCACCACGCTGCTTTGTTGCATTGTCTGCATTCGCAATGAGTATGGTGACCACCACTCTTGGATTCTGCTTATGCTTACCATCACGCAGAGTAAAGTCATTTTGGCAGGGCCATACATAACAAAAATAAGAGCTTTATTAAGTAAACATGTTAAAACGAAAGTTTTACTCTGAATTATGATTTTTTTTTTCTTCTAACATGAAAATGCAGTTTTATATAAACTTCACCATTGTTTTTACCACTTACTTATTTACGAGTATAATTATTAGTAACATATAATTAATAAATAATATAAAAATTATAAAAACATGTGGCAATTACACAATTCTATCCTCCAAACTCAAAATAACTACAACTTTTACTAATTGCCGTAGAACACGACCAAACAGAGATAGAAAGTATTTAAACCATACTATGCTTTGTGTGATTAAGATAAAGTTTAAAATAGTTTGACAATGAATTGGCTGACTGCTTCCACTTTGCTTCGCAGCTTCGGTATGGATTCTTTGATCCTGAGTTTTAGGTAATTTGGTTCCTTTGCCGACCTTGATTTTTAAAAGGTGGAGGTAAAACAAGACGTGAGATGTCGTTCGCCACAGGAAACTGCTAAATATAGAAAACTCGGTTATTTGTGAATGAATTGACTTTAGTGTGCGTGACTTACATGACTAACTGCCTCGGTGGCGCAGTGGTAGCGTATGCAATTGCTGTGATTGAGGTCTCGGGTTCGATTGCCGGATCGGATCACATGTTTGTATGATCAGCAATTATTGTTTCGCAGTTTAGGTGTTTTGTATAAATAATATGTAGCTATGTATTTACAAACAAAAGTATGTAAGTACATATTTATATCGGTTGTCTAGTGTCTAGTATCTATAATACAACCTTTGCTAAGTTTGGGACTAGATAGCGTTGTGTTTCAGATGTCCGAAATATTATTATTATAGAAATATACAATACACATTCTTTCCATCAGGCAGAGTAGAGTGACTTTGGCAGGTTTTAATAAAAATGCAACCTTAGCCTTAAAGCCTTAAATAATGACTTGCATAGCATAGGAATGTCATGTTATCGAAACATAACTAAGTATGTACTTCAAGTCCAGAATCTTAAAATTTTATCTTTACACCAGGTATAGATTTTGTAATATTTTTAAGTACATAGAGAGAGCGACATAGTCATTATTGTGGCTAAGCTCCTTAAATAAAGATTTAAAAAAGTACAATAAAGCTTTTACCGACTTCGTGACCGTTTTTAACCGACTTCCAAAAAGGAGGAGGTTCTATGTTCCACTGTATGTATTTTTTTTTTTTTTTTTTTTATGTATGTTACCTGATTACTCCGTCAGTTGTGGACCGATTTTGAATTTTTTTTTGTATTCGACAGGGTATGCTTCCGTGGTGGTCCCATTGCCAGCATATCAGGATCTGATGATGGGATCCCAGGGAAATCGAGGGAAACCCTCATTTTTTATAGGCACATACTATGTTTTTCGTATATTTTCTGAAGTTACACCGGTATTTGCGTCTGGTAGTCATCATTTTATGATGATGAGCTGATGATGTAAGGTACCACTCCTTAACGGTTAGGAGTTGGAGGATAAATCTTTAAATATCATATGTATATAAGTTACCTTTAGTCGTATTCTTACAAATTATTTAGGTAAGCTGATGATGGAAGGTGGAAGGTACAACTCCTCAACGGTTAGGAGTTGGAGAATAATTCTTTCAATTTCATACGTATCTAAAGACCTTCAGTCGTATACTTTCAAGCTATTTAGGTGAGCTGATGATAGAAGATTAAACTCTTCAACAGTTAGGGATTAGATGATGATTTTAACATTACACGTACCTTAATTTGTATTCTTGATGATGAAATTTGATGAAATAATTCAACTTACTACTTACCTACGATTGTTTGCACTAAAAACTGTAAAATAAAAACTTTTTATAAAAAAAAAAAAACCGACTTCCAAAAACATCCAACGAAAACTCTCTGTCTAAAAACACTTAAAAGCGTAAAATAAACTGGTTCTTCATAAATTGCCTATACCTAATTCTTTATTCATTTAAATAGTAGTATTATAATGGGTGCTAGGTACCTAAAATCTGTTTGAAGTCGGTGCTAAGCCAAAAAGAATACAAACGAACAATTACAAAAGTCTAAGCGATAGTCACTTAGCACCGACTTCAAACAGATTTAAGGTACCTAGCACCCATTATAATACTACTATTTAAATGAATAAAGAATTAGGTATAGGCAATTTATGAAGAACCAGTTTATTTTACGCTTTTAAGTGTTTTTAGACAGAGAGTTTTTTAGTAAGCTAAGTTTTAACTAAAGATTGCTTTTTGAAAACTTTCTGAATTTACCTCACAAAGACAGGGAGTAGAGCCACGCTGATTTCAGCACGAACGGGCCTCAACCGGGGCGGTACTACACTCGGCGAGGGTGATCTTCGAGGCTCCCTCGCACAGAAGATCAACGTATAATTACAGCGTACGTGATGTCGTGTTTCGTTGGTGAGTGCGAGACCGGAGTCCCAAATGATTCAAAAGCATCACTAAGGCCGCCGTAGTGTGGGTCACCACGTTGCATTGTCTGCAATGAGTAGGTATGGTGACCAACACTCCGAGATCCTGTTTATGCTTTCCATCAGGCAGAGTAGAGTAATTTTGGCAGGGCCATACATAAAAACAAAAAAAAGTATTTGTTCAACAAAATCATTGAAAAAAAGAGATAATATATAAACAATCCCCTGTTTTAACTACGAGTAGATATAGGTCGTTAGTAGATTTCAAACCGGAATAAAAACTGACCTGACAAAGGTTCTTTTTATCCCGATTTTTCTTGTTGATTTTATAGCCTTCCACTAGCAGCTAAGTCTTTTCTCTTAGAACTTGCTTGCACTAGCTTGCCATCCACATTTATTTACCTGACCAGGGGGTAGCTAAAAGGAAGGATAATTATTTTTGGCAGTCTATGTATGTTCCACCGTAGCGTCTAAACTACTGAAACAATTTTAGAAGAATGACCTGTCAATAGGTACGTACTTAAATTTTGATATGATATACATTATACAAACATATATTATAATATATTAAAATATTTTATCATAAATTATAAAGGCGAAAGTTTGTGAGTGTGTATGTTTGTTACTTCTTCACACAAAAACTACTGAACGAATTTGGATGAAACTTTACAGTAATTTAGCTTATACATCAGATTATCACATATGCTACTATTTGCGGTGATAGCCCACATACTCGCATACATAAAAAAGACACTAATAGCTAAGCTATGGAATGAATCGATCAGTATTCCCAGATAGATAGCGGTGAAACAGTCGCAGGAGAAAGGCCCCAAACTGTTCCAATACGTTAACTTCAAGTATATTATTCCTCAATGACTTCAAGTTGAATGTTTGTTTGAACTCATCCTAGAAATCGCTTGTAAACTAAACCAATACGTACCGACATGGCGACACCCGGCAGACAAAATTCAGGTCAGCCGGTCAGGTTTTCATGCGTGTTACTCCGGTAAGTTATTTGTTATAGTTCAGGTATTTCGTTCGCCGTATTTACCCAAATTAGTAACGGAGATATTTAGAAAGAAATTTATGAAATAGGTTTATGAAAAGTACAGGCGGAAATTATATTTTTGAGTGGGATTTGAGGAGGGTGAAATTAGATGACTTTCAAGTGTTCAACCATAAAAAGGTTATAGTGAGCAAACCTTAAAATATACAGGTGCTGTTATGGACTTTTTTAGAAAATTTAAAGGATAACAATAATGGTTTCATACATCATTTTTGAAAAACTATAACGGTTTACAGAGCTCACGCAATGGAAGGTCTCAAAAGTAATATTTTTTCCTCTTTTTGCAATATTTTTCCTTGATACTCAGTTCCTTTGGATCGTTGCGTGATGTTTTATAGTCTGCTGCCTTTCTCGATAAATTTTCGATTACGTGATGATTCATTCAGAACAGTTACTTGTGTTTAAATAATTTTCATATGAAACAGAGTTTAAGTGTAGTGAAAATTTTGAATCAATTCTTAATAAAAAGAAACATTTCATTGTAGTATTAACTATTTACAAATTAGTTCGTAATCCTTTAGATAGTATTGCAACTATGTATTTGAATATTCCTACCTATGAATGAATCAAATTGATATATACCTTTCGAAATTCATGCCTTTCACATAGTCATAAGCAGTTGTCAATTCAAACGTAGCACAAAATTACATATTAATGAAATAAAAGTGCTGTTTTGGTAGTCATAAAGTAATATATTAAACCATACCCTAGAAAACCACGATTCATATACTTCTACCAGAGGAACAGACTTTATACTTATATAGTAAGAGATTTTGAAGAGAATGCTGTACATAGGTAAGTACAGTGTCGATTTAGAAAATGTCATTATGCTGTTATCTACTGTTTCTTCGTGTGTATCGCAAAATATTCATAGTAGTGGGAAGGAAGGACGCGTTCAATGTCCTTGATATTTTTCAGAGTGAGAGATGGCCCGATGGCCCTGCGCATTTCGCAGTCGCCATTGTGGCCAGGTTTACACGTGATGCCGATTACGTATGATTTTTTCAAAAGGCGCTTAATAAGTTATTGTGGCTGTTGGATTTCGAACGTCATTGTACTGGCAACATTTTGATTGTCTCTGGTTCGTGTTGACGTTTGACGTTTGAGGTTAAGTAAAAAAGATATGTGATAGAACTCGTGTACGAATGGCGGGCAGTGAATAATTTGATTGTTAATTTTGTAGTACTCATTGGTGGGTGGGTCATTCTTCTTGCCAGTGGTATTAGTAGTGATTGTATATCCATCTATGGGCCCGTGGCAAACTTCACAAGGTGATCACTGCCTTGGCAAGAGGACTGATCAGTGGCCAACGATTGATTCTTTAATTTACTTTAAATTATTTAAGTTAAAAAAAATCACTCATTAGGTAAACCGTTTAATAATAATACATAGTACGCAGTTGCTTATACTCGTATAGTCTCATAGCCTGATTGACGTGATTAGAAACCATCACCGAGGGTAAGCAACGCAGTACCTGGATGTGTGACCGCTAGTGGTATGTTACCAAGAGCGTCTCCGTGATTCGGAGTTCACGTTAAGCAGTCGGTCCTGGTTGTTATCAAAGGATAGCAGTCGTGAAGCTTAGTTGGAGACCTTTGGGCTTAAAAACATCCAACGGCAAGATTACGTAGCCACAACGTTGTCTTGCCAGTCCCCAACGCGTACTCGGCCAGCGTGGGGGGGCGGGGACGTATGGCCGTAACCCTCTCCTGAGAGGAGACCCGAACCCAGCAGTGGGACGTTATGGGTTGTTGATGAGTACGCAGTTAGACATAAGCCTCCCCTTACAAATGAGGTTATGACCTACTGCCTACTATACATACTACGCTGACCAGATGTGTTCATATAATGGGACTAATCTCGCCCGCAGGCCCACCACTGTACCTCCTGTACACCAGGATCAACGCACCCACAAACACAACGAGTTATGGCACTCGGGAAGTCTCAGGAAAAATTAAACTGTTTTGGAACCCGCAACGAAATTAATCACAAGAAAACTGGAGGAGTTGGAAATATAATGAGTCCACTTCCCTCCTTAGCAAAGCGGGAGACAAAATGAAGTCAAAATAGGCAGTCACCTTTTTGAAACCGGGAAGCACCACGGCTAAAATATTATGGGTCCTAAATAAACTATACTTGATTGATGTGTTGATATAGTGTTTGTATCATATCATGGGTCTCAAAAAAGGGTTTATGTCATTTTTGTTTCTCTTTATGTGTCAGTGCCTAATTCCCTTTGAAATTCCCTTCTCGCGCGAATTAATCTAAATTGTAGAGAGTTGTGTACACATTCTTCAATGTAAGTAGGTCTAGAAGGTTTTGGACTACCTTTCATTTACATAGTAAATATACGCATACGAACATTATGAAGGTCACGTCTTTGAACCTCCATTGAAGAAGACTTAAGAGATTCCTCTATCAACATAGGACCTACTTTGTAAGCATCTCAGTTTTTGATCAGCCCTTATTTCAGGGTATTACCTTTTCTATACCTATTGTATATCACGTGGTGTATTTTTGACGGTCTATTTTGACTTTGACATTATATTTTTGGTCTTATTTTACAGACAACTGTCGGGGTTTTCACTAGAGTAGATTTCCATCTCACACGCATGAAAACAAAACCTTTCGGGTAGTGAAGAGTGGATTATATACGAACGTTAAAGTTTCTTTTTAGTCATAATAGACGCCTTAGTAACATTGTTTTGAGTAACTTTTAATTTCTACTTCAATCTTAATTTATAGAGGTTTTAATTTCAAATAAACCATTAATTCCAGTAACTGTGCAAGTACACTTTCTTTCTAAAATATTATTTCTTATCGTTAACATAAACATGGTTTGCAGCTCTCTATTTCATTAAAAATTTACGATTTCTTCCGTTATGTAGTTTTCTAATGAACTTTGTTGAATAAATATGTATTCTTTAACGAAATTGTTAGTTTCGTATACCATATAACTATTAGGTATTTATTTGATTGATTCTTGCAGGATTACCAGCATTACGAGAACCACCTTGTATGCTACAATAACGTCAAATTGATAACAGGCGCTTTGGCTACATGCAATGTTGTGATTTTTCTTAACACATACGTTTTCCACCTATAAATTACACTGCTAGAGAGAGACTTGATACTAAGTTAAAAACCTTTTTAGGCATTAGCTTATAGGCGGTAAGAGTTTGTCACTCTTACGCCATTTTTTTAATCAGTACAATAGTTCAGTAGTACGTAGGTCAAGGTAGTAGGTAGGTAGGTAGCAAGTAGAGCCACGCTGATTTCAGCACGACCGGGCTGGCTCCACCAGGGCGGTATTAAGAGTCACTTTGGAAGACTCATATAAATATGAAACAAAGGGATAAAATAAAGCTGTTGAAATTAAAACTTTACTCGAATGATGAATGAAGAGTTCAATCGTGGAGTCCGCGTCTCAGCAAGCATGGTGTACGACCGCACAGGCCAATAATTGGAGTGCGGATTTGCGCAAGATGGCTGGCAGGAGCTGGATGCAAGAAGCCCAAAGTCGATCAGAGCACGACCAACGGCACCACAGAACAAAAAATATAGGTAGAAATGTTATGTAGGCGGGGCAGGCGCGCCGCGAAATAAGTCCAAATACCTCTATTTTGTCTGCTGGCATTAACTGAACGGTCGCATTCGCATTTTACTTTCAACGGGAAAAAACAATAAAACAATCATACATTGCGTATTAAATTCGATTACTAACTACATTGTTTCCACAAGAGTACGCATTGAACTGCATTTCCTGCGTGAATATTTCGATATATTTCACCCGAACAGATTTGGTGTAAGGCATAGGGGTGTGCCCAAATATTTATAATGCAATCGATACCGCAAAATTGTGGATGTCGATGATATTGGTTTGTGTTTTTCTTAAGTAGAAAGAGTTGATTTGTTTTATATTATGATTTTTAACCGACTGCAAAATAATTTTTAATATGAATTTTTTTTGGAAAGCTTTTTGATGAAATGGAATAGGAATGATAGAAATATTTCTTTTAAAACTTAAAACATATTTTGAAGATTAACATTTTCGGGCCGTCCGACGTCTATACATTGTTTTTTGCATTTAAATTTAGATATGAAAATGTACATCTTGTGAGGATATAAAAATAACCTCTTACTGTTGATTACAGGGTTCTACAGAAAAATTATTAAGATTATGTGTGTTACGTCTATAGAAAGTTGTGTCGTGTTGATAAGTATGAAAAGTCAAACTCCAAAATTAGATGTACAATATGTACTTATGTTTTGACAAAACAAATGTCTTATTTTTATATTAACACAAAAAACTAGTACAATTTCACTCAATCCATATCTAAGACAGTGAATTTCATATAAAAAATAGCATAGCGATATTTAAAAGTAAGAACTATTTCTTATAGAAATTAGGCAAATTTAATTTTTATAATCGACAGGACCACATCTCTACGGTGGGTGGGTCATAAAGACGAAGATCCACCTCTAAACACAAAATTGCACGTAAAACTCTACTTAATGCCAAGTGCATAAGGTTGTAGTTTAATATTATATTCATTAAATCCCTTGGACGAATTAGAATAGACTTAGTTATGTGTGTATAATATTATTAATCGTTTATGTATGCGTCCCGGCGACAAAAGATTACTTACGAAATTACGTCAAAGGCTTTTCTAGTAGTTCTGTGAACGGCACTCTCGCGGAGAGGCTTATGACGGCAATAGGTGGTAATGAAATACATATTATGTATATTTTTTAATTCTAAGTAACTGCTAACTACGCTTTTACCTTTGCATTTCTAATGAATAGTTTATAATAAATTTAAATACAATCAAACACTAAACGGTAAATGTTTGAATAATGCTCGTAATGCATACTTATTTGAGAAAGTGTAAAATGTCATTGAAATTTGTTGATTTCATAAAAAGTGTCTGCTGGCTGGTTCAGCCAGTTGTAGAATATATTTATAAGTTTAACAATAATTTATACGTTCGTATGTATTGTTTATTTTATAGTATATCTTCTTGACCTCCACGATAGTTTATATCTCAATCAATCAAATGGCCGTGTTCAAACAGTAGTGAACGAAGTTGCATATCGGAACCGGAGTGATATGAGACCACACGACGTAATACGTTTTATTTCATTATTCCATTGAATTCAATTGACAACCGGGGGACAGTTTACTTTCAGTATGAACTCATACAAGTCGCGTTCATTTACCTTTAAAAACTCAAAGTAATATTGACCGTACAAACAAACCTAAAGTGTGAACAAATAAGTGATCAAAAATACATCTTTGGAACATATTTTGCGAATATATTGTAAGTAATGAACAATGTTTATTAAAGTTTATACAAGAAACATATGTTTTATGTAAGCTGACGTTATATTATCGATTCTGTGTAAACTAAAGACAGGAAAATAATAAACAGTTATTAAAAAATCCGCGGTTAGCAAACGGTAGGTACTCTTTACTCTATATCCAAGTTTCGAAAACATTTGAGAATTTAAACATGGTATAGAATTGTTGGTATTGGTACTGTACCTACTGTTGCACTTCTACGAAATATTTTCTTACATATTTCATTGATGCTCGACTCCTGCTAGTCTAAGTGTGATGTCTTATTGCCATTATTCCCCGATAAATAGGCTATCAATATTAAAAGAATGGGTGAAATTGGGCCAGCCGTTCAAGGCAAATAGGGATTCATTTTTATATATCTAAACTAGCTGTGCCCCGCGGTACAACAAAAACCGCAGGTAACGCCGTGGAGCGAAGCTTGTCTAAAAAGCCTAAGCTACTCCTAATATCATATACTAATATCTGCCAATGAAAATCCCATCAAAATCGGTTCAGCCGTTCCATTAGCCGGAACAAACAGACAGACAGACAAACCTACGTTAAAAAATATAATGATATTGTGGCGACTTCCACATACAGCGCAATAGAAACATACTACAGCGCCATCTACCGAAGATACGTCGAACTACGAAGTAACGAAGGAAACTAAGAAACTACCAATCCTGAATCGCGCAGTGAAAGTTCTGTAATCATACACTATCCAACATCCCAACATCAACCGTTGGGCAGTTGGCCCGCCAGGCATGATCTCCTCGCCTGGTCGGAGGATCCTCCCTTTGTGTTGGAGGGACATCACACCCGTTCCTCCACAATATAACAGTGGTCAAGTTGTAGGGCATCTTTAATTTCAGTTCAAATCAATTAAATTAAAGAATGAATCAATATTTATGACGTGAAACCGTAACAAACAAATTAAACTTATTTGCCCATTTATAACATTTACATTAGGAAAGATATAAATTTTATGTACTACTATCAGGAAAAAAATATAAAGCGACTGAATTAACTTTAGGGTCCGTTCACACAGACCGGCTCGGAGAGGAGAGCAGATTTTTATCCCATTGGAAACAGAGGTTTGAGCAACTACTAAGGTTTATTTTTGCACTTCTTTTGTCATCAAGAATGCTTGAACGCACTTAGTGTGAAATAATAAGAGGAGCCGACCGGCTCCGATTGCGTGCTCTTTCTCGCTCGCGGCCGGTGTATGTGAAATAGTTGGCGGCTCCGCTCCGGCCAATTCCAAGCAGGTACGATCCGGTCTGTGTGAAAGAAACATGCGACCCGATGCTCTCCGAGCCGGTCTGTGTGAACGGACCCTTAAAGTAATAGTTTGATGTGCTGCTACCTGATTAACATTTGTTAAAATAATGAAGAATAGTTTATCAGTTGTTTTCGTTGCATTATGATTTTAGCTTATTTAAATTCTAAAAGTAATTTGCTTTTTGCCTTGTTCGCGCAGATGTTCCAAAGTACCCAATATATTTAAATGCAGTTTTCAGTATTATGTTTCAAGTAAGGTTTATAAGTTTATTTTCAGGACCTAATACAAGAATTAATGTGTTAACTTTCCAAAAACATAATACCTGGAGCTCTTGTGACAAAAAATATCAGTACATCTTTAGAGTAATTCCTAACAGTACAGCTCTGAGAAAGTATGGCTTGACCTCTTATTTACAGCCTTTACAAATACCATAAACTTAGGCCATACAGTTTGTTATTTTTTTCTTTGTACGCCAAATAACTATATTTCATTTAGGTATCTGTCAGCAAGTCAGCATAAAAATGTGTCAAAGTGAAGGTGTCATTTTTATAGTCATAAACATAGATAATACACTATATTAGACATAGATGCGCCACTCAGGTTTTCAATTGCTTAAAATGGGAGTACCCAAGCACAGAGATGGCGCTGCGTGTATCACATCTAGCCCGCTAGATGGAGCTAATGAATGTCATAATATTTATTTTTGTATTAAGGACAAATTTATTAAATAAAACACAAGTTTACAATCTCTTAACTTCGTCGTTTATTATGAGAATTATAATAATTTAACGCTTGTATTTTCGTAGCATTATTATTACACAAAATTGTTTTGCCTTTAAGTAATCTGTTGACATTCGTACACCAGCTGTTTATAATAATATTTATTATGCTATCTATTAGAAAATTTACTATTTCTGTTTTGTGTTTTTCACAAGAGAACTGTGAAAAATGACAAAATGTATTCGAAATTTGTTTGATTGTTTCCTTCAGATATTTTTGATGTGGTTCCTCATTTAAATTAATTTGAATGACCATGCAAACCTCATCAATGAACTCACATAATGCCTCCGATGGATAATTAAGTGATCTCCTCGTGTAATCTCTGGATAATAAATAATCTTTATTACTCGGAGGCATTGTGTTTACTAAATGCAAACGACAAGTGTGGCATTTTTTACACATTTTCAGTGTTTTTTTTACTATATAGCCAGCAACATACCTTTTTGCCTCTTTACCTGTCATATTATTAGATACTGTATCGGAGGTTTGCATGAAGTGGTTAATCACGGAATCCACATTAACAATATTTAAAGGTTGTTCCCTTGTATTTGTCTCTGTACAATTTAATAAAACTTTTAATGATGATAATGCCTTATTATCATCTTGCTCGCAGTTCGCTCCAACCGAGTGTGGTGAGGTTAAATTATTTATGAGCAAAGTTTTAAAAGCTCCAGTGAACTGCGAGCAAGTTGGTGACGTATTACGAACCCCATTACTGCGTATGTTGCAGAAGAAATTTTCCAAGGGATCCTGGTTTATATTTCTTGTCAATAGACTACTTACATCATGTGTTTGGTTTAAGTACGAAAACATTTCTTTAAATACATTAATATTTGAAATCCAATTTGTTATGGATGGCACTTGTACAAATTTTGTCGAAGTAGTGCCATCTCTTAATTTTTTTACCACTCTGAATTGCATAGACCTTATTATAGGTAGTAGTTCTTCCCATAACTTTAAATGTGGAGAGTTTCTCTTCAGTGCGCACTTATACATTTTTGGAGTTTGCTCATAGCTGTGTCCGTTAAACGAATCAAAAAGCTTGTCTACCAATAGCAACAAATCTGCTGTGCCAAGGCATTCCTTAGGAAGGATATCATGATCTGAAAATAAGGGAATAATGATTATCATCATTACGGTCAAAATTCATGAAGTCTACCAATATGATTAAGTCATACGCTAAAGCTAAAAATACTTACTAGCTAAATATCTCATTGTAGTGGATACCCTCTGACTGAAGACTTGGGCTGCATGTTTAACCTTCATTTTGGGTATTTTTTCTTTAACTACATGGCTCTCAGTCAGTTTATTTAATAATCTTATATCGTCTTCCCCAGGATCAGCATCTAGCAGCATTTGCAAATGCTCCCATTTGGCAAATTTGACCACTCCATCCTGGATAAATCTTAGGTCTTTTGTGAGAAGATTATTTCTCAATCCTTTGGGTGGTTTGGGAAGGTTTGGCGGGTCAAATATTGGGAATATCTTGCTTCCATTACATTCAAAAGCTAAACTTTTAAACTCCTTTCCTTCTGACAAATATTTACTTTTTGTGTCATTTATGAGACTTTTTATGACACTCATATTTGAAGCTGATTGGTCACACACAGTGGCAATGACTTTTAAGCCAGTGCTTTGTACAGCTTTTAGTGCATCTAGAATTAATTTTTTTAACTCTGTACTTTTTGTTGCACTCTGGCAGAACGTAAAGGCAATGGGCTGCTTATACTTCCCTTTCAGACCCTTAACCATAAATACAAGTGCATGGTCAGCAATCTTTTTGGTCTTCTGAGAACCAAAATCTTCAAAGCCAATTATTTCATCCCAAGTTTTATTGTAATATAAACCAGTACTTAATGCCACTTCATCAAATATGAGCGTGCATAACTTTTTTTCTTCTGGTAATTTTCTTACTGCCTTTTTGAGATGCTCGATGATAACATTATTTATTCCAGGTTTAATAGTCACATTGCTAAGAATTTTCTGGATTGTCCGTCTTGAAGGCAATGCAAACAGTTTTTGTAATAATTTATAGGCCTTTTGACTTTGTTTATATATCGTCAGGCACAAATTTTTTTCATCATTTGTGAATCTTCGTCCTCTTGGTTTTATGAATGCCTTCCTTAATTGCATACTGGTAAAAATGGTAGCAGGTTCAGGCAATTTTTCAACAGCTTTTAAAAATACTTTGCTCTGTGATATTTTTGCAGCTTGTCGAACTTTTTGGTTAAGGTTCTTGCATTTTTCCCTCAATTTTAAAAGTTTGACTTTTAATTGTGCATGTTCTTTAAAAAATTTATTCCTGACAGCATTTATCGTTTGAGTGGCTGAAATGATATAAATAATAAGTTAATATAAAAAATTACTGACTGCCTCGTTAGCATAGTGGTAGCGTAAGGGACTGCTGTGCATGACGTCTCGGGTGCAATTCGACTACCGGGTCGGAAAAATGTTTGTATGATCTACAAATATTTGTTTCGGAGTTTGGGTGTTTCCTAAAGTATATATGTTACACAACTTTGACCCGCTATTATGAATAATGTCCAGACAAAGTTATTAATTTATCACATTGTCTAGACAATTTGGTTATTTTTAATAATGACCAGTCATTATGTATATAATAGCTAATTAATCACAATGAATAGAACATATATATTAGTATCAGTTGTTTAGTACCCATCGATATACCTATTTCGAGCAACTAATTAGTTAGTTTACAATTTTTTGTAAATAATTCAAGATCTCGTAGTTTTCATCTCATTTGATTTATTAAGTTTGTTAGAGATATTCACCCTTATAACCTTAGACCCTAACGATCGATGCAATAAAAGTACAGGATGTAATTTTTATAGATTTTAGTCGGTTCGATTCTCGGTGGTGGCAAGCGAATTTTAGGAAATCTTTGAATGCAGTTTTCTTTCTTTTCAAAAATAAAGGAATGTTTTCTTTGAGTAAAATTTTCTATCCACAATATTAAGAGTTCTTTCACTTCAGGTGGTATTACAAAATTCCACTCTGTATATGTGTGTGAGTGTGTGTGTTCGTGCGTGCGTGTGTTCTTAATTCTGATTTTAGGTAAGAATAAAATAGACACTTACTTTTCTTGACTGAAGCATGTCTTAGGGGCATTGCTACAGGTGAATCCTCACATGGCACATCCTTCTTAAATGTTGACTCTTTAAGGAAATAGTATGCAGTTAGTATTAATGTATACATCACACAAAAGAAATACAGTCAAAACAAAAAAAAACATTTGTATAGAGTAGTAGGTATTATACACACAATTTTAAAAGTTCTATTTTGCGAACAAATTACATAAGACACCAAGTACCATTTTAATTATCAAAGAACGAAAACGAAATTCAATAGACAAAACCTGTCAAGTTTGTGTCGGGTCTCGCACGTAAAGGGTTCCATATTTTCTTAACATATATATTTTCACAAAAATACTTTATATTCGGCAACAAACGAATGAGTAAACAAATATGGCGACGCGGGGCATATGCTGTTCAACCAATCAGCGCGCGAGATACGGTTAGTCGCATACGATCACAATTTGACGGTATTACTTCAATAGTTTATAATCTAACTAATAGAAAAAATACGTTAAATTGTGAGCAGTATGTTACAATTCACAATCTTTCGACTGCTTGCAATATCGAGAGATAGATTACAATCTAACGGTTTAGACAATCTTACGGTAACATAAATATTCTTGTCTTCTTTTATAACTTCTATTGCGCGATTTAGGATTAGTAGTGTTGTGTAGTCCGTGCAGCAATGTCATCCCGTAGTTGGGTGTATTTTCGGTAGAAGGGGCTGTAGTATATTATTGTTGCGCTGTATGTGGAATCATTTTACTAAGCCTACGCTGTCTGTCACAAAAAAAAACAATTTTAAATATTTTTTCATGCTATTAGGAACCCTTCGTGTAAATCTGACATACACTTGACTTTTTTTTTATAAGTTTGGTTGATACAGCAGCAATCAAACAATGTTCATGAAGAAATAAAACATAAATAATAAATATTTACCTTCACCAGAAGTGGTTCCTACATTATCAGCTGGTTTATTATGCTCAACAGAAAAATAAGTCGGCTGGATTTCTAAACATTGCGAAGTAGATGCACTGGTCGAAGTAGATGCACTGGTTGATGTAGATGCTGAAATCAAAATACAACACAAATATAAATGATTGTAGGTCTGAAAAGACCATAAGAATGAAGTTCTGCACTTCACAGGTATATTAAAATAAAGGATAACTAATATTCAAACAAATTTTATACTGTTATAGAACTTTAGACTCAAAATTATACAATAAAGTACCATAGTACAATTTTAAAATAATAAAATAGCATATTAAAATGAGAGAGGCATGTTAATAATGTAAATATGTATGATATTTTTAAGAGAAGCTCAGTTGTTAGCTGAATCATTTAATAAAAAAACGGTGAATATTTAAAACCTAAACTAAGACTGCTTGGTTGATCTCGCGGTTGGCGTGAGCGACTGCTGATCATAAGGTCTCGGGTTCGATTCCTGGGTCGGACCAAATGTTTGTATGATCTACAAATATTTGTTTCGTAGTTTGGGTGTTTTCTATGTATAATATGTATGTATTTACAAAAACAAAAGTATATATGTATTTGTATCGGTTGTCTAGTACCCATAACACAAGCTCTGCTTACCTTGGGACTAGATGGTGTTGTGTGTTAGACGTCCGAAATATAAAAAAAAAACAAAATTAAGAAACCTTTCTGGCTTACTTCTGCACTATTGATTTCCATTCCATTAATACAACAAAATTATTAAATACTAGCTTAGCCCCACGGCGTTACCCATGGTACGACAATAACCGCGGGGTTCAGCTAGTTTATAATATATTTATTTATAAATATATTAGTACTAGCTGTTGCCCGCGGCTCCGCCCGTGTGTATGTCGGTTATAAGCTATTTTACTGTAAAGTTTCATTCAAATCAAAAAGTAACAAACATCCATCCATCCATACTTACAAACTTTCGCGTTTATAATATTAGTAAGATTCTGATGTATAAGCTATATTGCTGTAAAGTTTCATCCAAATCCGTTCAGTAGATTTTGCGTGAAGAAGTAACAAACATGCACAATCACTTTCGCCTTTATATATTAATGGTTACCCATCCGCCTTCGCCGGAATACACACATTCTTTCTCTTCTGTACAATATTCTCTTCAATCCACTTACTCCACGCTACCTGAAATCTCGGTTTAACTTCCTTCTTGACTCACATCCTAAATCATTGAGATCGTCAGAGAATTTGAGATTGAAAATGCCAGGACATACAACCAAATTTCTCGACCATTCCTTCTCTGTACAAGCAGTTCGCCTATGGAACGCCCTACCAGTCGTAATAAGACGTGCGAAAACATTAACTGCCTTTAAGAGACTGGTAAAGGAATATTACCTGAGAGACGTCAATGTCATGGAATGTCTATAGGCTTGTTTTACTCATCTTATTGTATGTATTGACTTGGTCCCTCACACTACGTGTTGCTATTATTTTATGTAATGTGTAAACTCTATTTTACTTTCCTTTCCACCAAAAATACACCAGGCACTACCATATACTTTTTCATCCCTCTTCTTTCCATCCCATGGTTGCCTGTAAGATATTGCCATGGAGCGATAAGGCCGCCACTTGTACATACTTCATATTAGTTTTAAGTTTACCTTGTAATTTCATAAGCTGGTGTACAATAAAGAGATTTATTATTATTATTAGTGTGATGTGATGTGAAGTGTGATTGTACTTACCAATATTCAATGTTGGAACAGCATTTTTTGTGAGACGATCACTGTTTGTTTTGTAATAGTCTTCAAAATGGTTATCGCATAAACGTATGTTGTTACATATGTATTTGTCACCCTTGTCTTTGTCTATTTCACTCAAAACCACTTTCCACTGTTCAAATTTTTCAGAATAAGGGTATTCCGGAGGAGGGAAGTGATGGACTTTTCCTGAAAGACAGATGGTACAAAGTTGTAGCCGTTATCATAGTCAAGTACAATATACTGGGTCAAAATTAGTTGATCGCCCCTAAATTTTCAAATTAATTTATTAAACTATATACGTAAGTACTATTATTTATTCTGTGATACTGTCTCGGTAGCGCAGTGGTAGCGTATGCGACTGCTGTGGTTGAGGTCCGAGGTTCGATTCCCGGGTCGGAACAAATTTTTGTACACTTTGTATGAGCTGCAAACATTTCTTTCGGAATTTGGGTATTTTCTATGTATAATATGTATGTACTTACAAAAAAAAGTATATATGCAGTTTAGCTCTGCTTAACTTGGGACTAGACGGCGTTGTGTGTTAGATGTCCAAAATATTTATTATTACGTTATCATGTTATGCTGACTGTTGCAGCTAGAAATGGTGCTTTAACTATACTACTATTATAAAGAGGAAAGATTAGATTTTTTTGTTTCGTTTGTTTGTAACCATTGAACTCAAAAAGTACTTGACCAATTTGAAAACTTATTTCACCATTAGAAAGCTAAAACATCCCCAAGTAACATAGTCTATATAACATTTGCTAAAAAGTTAAAGATCCGTTTGAAAACTTCAATAATGTAACCCAAGATGTAAAAAAATTACCCACAATCTATACAAATAAATAAAATTGTAGTCTGTGTGTAACATTGAAATAACTGCTTTTTACTAAGTGCATATGTATGTGTACAACTGTACACTGTACATATACCAAAATATCATTTTTTCTCATTTTTGTCTGTCTGTCTGTTTGTTCCGGCTAATCTCTGGAACGGCTAGACCGATTTCGACGGACCTTTCACTGATAGGTAGCTCATAATATAAGGAGTAACTTAGGCTACTTTTTTAGACTATCATTGCCCTGCGGCGTCACCCGCGATACGACTATAACCGCGGGTAACACTGCGGGACTCAGCTCACAGAACACATGTACTCCACTCAGCTAGTATTTCCTATATCGCGTGCGCTGCGAAAAGATTTATTAACAATAGAGGAAAGTAATGTACGACAGTTTTATAAAGGACATCAATATCCACAAAAAAGTGCGGGGTACCATATGTCTAACTATTACAGTTATGTCATAATGGTAGTTATTCTCTTGTTGTCTTACTTAAACTAAAATTCACTCAAATTTGTTAATGGATTATATACTTTAATAGGGAGATATATCAAAAAAGCGGCCAAGTGCGAGTCGGACTCGCCCATGAAGGGTTCCGCAGCAGCAAATAACATTTTTTTTTTTATATTCGTGTTGATTGAATGATAGGTAAATTGAAGTTTACGATTTACGACGTATTAAAAAAAAAACTACTTACTAGATTTCGTTCAAACCGATTTTCGGTGGAAGTTTGCTTGGAAGGTAATGTACATCATATATTTTTTTAGATTTATCATGCTCTTATTTTAGAAGTTACAGGGGGGGGGGGGGACATTTTACCACTTTGGTAGTGTCTCTCGCGCAAACTATTCAGTTTAGAAAAAAATGATCTTAGAAACCTCAATATCATTTTCGAAGACCTATCCATAGATACACGTATGGGTTTGATGAAAAAAAAAATTGTTGAGTTTCAGTTCTAAGTATGGGGTCCCCCAAAATTAATTGTTTTTTTTCTATTTTTGTGTGAAAATCTTAATGCGGTTCACAAAATACATCTACTTATCAAGTTTCAACATTATAGGTCTTATAGTTTCGGAAAAAAGTGGCTGTGACATACGGACGGACAGACAGACAGACAGACAGACATGACGAATCTATAAGGGTTCCGTTTTTTGCCTTGGCACGGAACCCTGAAAATGGATTGTAAGCAGATGAGATTAAAGTATATAATCTAATAATAAATTTTAGTATGCACGCGATATAGGGAATATTGTGGGTAATTTTTTTACATCTTGGGCTACATTATCGAAGTTTTCATACAATACCAAACAAAGTCGATACAAACTAGGCCTCATTATTGGTACAGTGGTATTAATCCTTATCCAAATAAATCACTTCATGTTCAAGGCTAAGTAAATATGTAAAAACTAACTGTGCATTGATCATGAATTAGTTTTTGAAAAAAAATCTTTCATAAACAAATATCTGATAAAACCATTTAATTCATTGAAAAAAGAAACATATAATATTTAAAAATACATACAATTAATAAATATTTTGGAAATCAAACAATGAAATCAGTACTTGAGAATAAATGAAGAAGTAAATTTTTAACAAAATAAAAACCGACTTGAAGAACGAACAAATCGATCAATATCTATTGGATGCAGATCTAAGTGTCGTTTTCATGGTACCACCGTTGGGATATCTCCTTTCAATTAAAAAAAGAATCATCAAAATCAGTTCATAAACATTGAAGTTATCCACGAACACATAATATATATTTAAGTATACATACAGTCAAATTGAGAATGTCCTCCTTTTTTGAAGTCGATTAAAAAGAAACAAAAAAAAACAAGAAAAATTATCTCCGGTTTATGCAAACTATGAGGTTTTTAGGGAAATACTACACAATATAATGTTTACATGTATTATGTCATGGTGTACCTGAGGTTCGTAATTGTTCAATTTATTTCATAACTTTATCCAGATAAATTCCTATGAAATTTCATTAAAAAAACTGACTAGGCTAAGCATATTTTTACTCTAGGGTTTTAAATGGTTAGTTTTATATGTTACTAGCTGATCCGGCAAACGTTGGCAAACATAAAAAAAATGGGTATAAAAAATAGATGTTGGTCGATTCTCAGACCTACTCTATATTCACACCAAATTTCATAAAAATCAGTCCAGCCGTTTCAGAGGAGTATGGTAACTAACATTGTGACACGATAATTCTATATATAAGATAAACTTATTACTATAAAAAGAGGATGTCCAAAAAATGGATGTTTTACCACATAGTGGAGCGTGTAAAAATTTATAATATTAATTTTTTTTGTTAAATGCCTACCCTTGCAAAGCCAGGGCTGGCTGCTAGTCAATTACAATAGTTTCTATTAATTAACAGAAACCCCCATAAGTCCCCCGTTTTCTTAGAAATAAGAGACTTAAACGTTTTTCATTTACATTGGCCTTTAGCAACAATTTAGACTTGACCACACAAGAATTCAAGGAACTACGAGTATTTGTACTAACTAGTATAGTTGTGAAAAAGGTATTAAAAGATTCAGCTATGTCTAAGTTGTTCGTTATAACCTTTGAATATTTAATTTTGGATCAATATTACTTTTTCTATTTTTAACCGACTTTCAAAAGGAGGTTGTCAATTTGATTGGTATTTTTCAATTATTTTTTTGTATATTCCTGTTGTCACCTAATCACAGAATGTAATGTTTGACCTTTGTATAATTGTTTTTCACCTTTTTAAAATTACTATTATGTAATTTGATTCAGTCATATTGATTAAGGGACTGTTAAACTTAACCAGATCACTATAAGTCCAAATTAAATTGGAGACCTTATCGCTCATGTTATTAATAAAATTCAATAATCGTTTACTAGTCATATGCATGCATATAGTTTTGTTAATTCTATTTTCGAAATGTAAAAAATTACACCGTGATGAGATGTTAAATCACTTAAAATTGACCTATTTATATATTTTCCAATGCGAAAATGTTAATTAAGTTACCGAGTGAAAAGCAGTTCTTGTTGGCTCAGAACATAAATAAAATTAAAGTTGATTTATACGATAAGATTACCCATAGGCCATAGGTAACCATATTTTAATATTTTATGTAAATTATTATAAATCAGTTAAACCTTACCTTTATACGGAAGACATCCAAAATAGCACTTAAAAGCTGACTTTCTCGGCATTTTGAAAGTGTCGTCAAATCCAAATCGCAAAAGCAAGCGAGGTTCAGTATTCACAGCGTAGGGTCAATAGTTTACGTATCGTATCACAGAATCCAAGGAAAAAGCAGGGTCAAAAGTTAAAAGAGCACAAAATAGATACCAAGTAGATCACCAAAACACAACGAAACCAAAAACAGAAAAGTTTTGAAAGTTAACGTTCACCGGGGTTTACGTTTCTGTCAGTTCTAATTTACGTTTCGTTTCACCAAAATAATATTTGCAAACTGATTTTTTTTTTAATTAGCTATGGCAGTTTTTTTTGTTAATAAATTAATTATTAAATGAAATCAATTAATTGTTAGTATATATATGTAGGTAAATAATTAATTTAAATTTTTTTATGTCAAATATTCAACTAGCTCCACATACCGGTAGCGATGCACAATTATGGCCAAAGTTTGAGTTCCTCTTTAGAGGGGTGGCACCACTTTCTATGCAATTTTTTTTGTGACGTCAGATGTATGGGAGTTTCATGGGCCTGGTCATAAACACTTGACATTGGCAAAAATAGCTGATCCGAGAGATCGGGCTGGTTGCCATTTCATCAAAAGAAGAATATATTTTTCACGTATTTTACAAAACACTTTTAACCATAAACTTTTAAAGTGAATAGTTAAAATCTCATGTTTTTCTGAAAGAAACCTTATAGTGTTACTAGGATGAGCACCGCGGTATAACTTCACCCGCAGGTAACGCCACGGGTCGAATCAATTAATTAGCTACACAAATAGTTTTTTTTTACCGAATTGTGAATCTAAACCATTCTCGAATCCACAGAAATATACAAAAAAGTCATTAAAATCGGTTCAGTCGTTTAGGAGGACTTTAGTCACATTATGTGAGACAGTGAGAAGATAAGGTTTTTACAAGGATAGAAGGAGTATCCACATCCACACATCATAATTATTTAGATATAGTCGAATGTTAAAATAATCTATCAAACCAACTAAGATTAGTTCGTTCGAGGTTAACACTGACAAATTAACGATTCTCCTTAATATATTCTTAATTGCTATCGTTCTAGGGTGCAATAGAGATCGAAGCAAGAAAATGCTCAACTACTTGAGAAATGCTTTTCGTCATTCGCTCAAAACACATCCGATACTCACAAATACGGCTGTGTACGCGACATTTTATGCAGCGGCAGATATCTCACAGAAGACCTTCAAAAGAATACGACACGTAAGGGAACCTATTAGACTACGGGCCCATGTCGAAAATTGATGGGTTATTTGAACCACCAGGAGACCTTTTTTAAAAGATACAGCCATACAGGGGCATAAAAAAATAACATTCTGCACTATGCCGTCACTTGTAAGCTGTCCTACTGAGTACTAGTGAAGGGGACGGGGTAGCAACACTAGCAACCCTCGATTTTTCTCTCTTGTCGCACTATTTTGTGCGGCATTGGTTCTACACAATTTCAATACCTCTTTTAATACATAAATTCGCAACTCCGTACAAAAATCATGTGACAAGGGAGAAAAATCGAGGGTTGCTACCACCTACCCTTCACCTGTACTCAGTTGGACAGCTTACAAGTGACAGCATAATGCTGAATGTTATTGTTTTATCTCTCTATCTTTCTAAAAAGGTCTCCTGGTGGTTCAGATGAATTTCGATCCATCAATTTTCGACACGGGCCCATAGTCTTTATACTTATTTATTAAAACTGAATCCACATGAAGTACAAAGGCGGACCTAATGCCATGAGGCATTCTCTACCAGTCAACCTTCAGGTGTTGCAGAAATATGATGCGGTAGATGCAAGGACGAAATATTGAATTCGATAAATAGTAATTATGTATAATAATATTAACCTATAACAGATAAAACCAATATACACAGTCTTACTACTATTTTATATATTTATACATACACAATATACATAAACATACACACATAAAATACTATAAAAATATTTATATATAAAGATATAGCGTTGAGACTGTACCGACTGCCAATTCACTTTGAAGTTTGCGCATTTTTTTCTTAAATGTCAGGCGGTTTGTGCTATATTTAATTACTAAAAAAATGTAAAACTTCACTAGTTTTATTTCGTTCGCATAGTTTTGTTTTTAGAAATTGTAATAAACTAAAAAATATATAAAAACAAAAAGATATATGGCAGCGGTGGGATTCGAACCCACGCCTCCGAAGAGACTGGTGCCTTAAACCAGCGCCTTAGACCGCTCGGCCACGCTACCTATTAGCTATAGGCGTGAATATTATCATCCGTATCCCGTAATGATGACGTAATCAAGAAGTGCGTTTGAAACTATACTCTGTCCATTTCTTTATTTTCTTTTTGACAGTCCAAGAAATTTTGAAATTAGTGACGCCCTCACCCATTACCGATTCGATTTGAAACGAATAGCGATTTTATTTATGAAGAACTTTTAATCGATTTAATTAAATATTTTTTGTTGAAATATTAATTATTCCTTTATTAGTTTATTATATTATGTAAGAAATAAACAAAAATATAAATAATAAATCTAAATTAGATGAATGAACAGAGTTATTGTTCTTTACTCTTGGTTTGATCCTAAATTCCAAGATTTCGACTTGATTCCTTGCAAAAATTCTATCTTGGAGTCATAGATACTATTTTTATTTCCTTTTTTTATTAAATTTACAGAAAAAATACTTACATGAAGTCAAATTATGTTTATCATATGATCGATTTATCGTATTTCAAGTACTGTTTTATAGTCTGTGGTTGTTTGTTATGCACAGACCACTTCACTAAAGTACCGTCACCGTCAATAAAGTACGACATTACTTCATTACTTTATTCCGAAAGAAAAAACGGTAATTTATAGGCGTGAGCTGTCAAAAAGAAAATAAAGAAATGGACAGAGTATATGTACTTATGTGCTTGAAACGTAAGTAATAAATAATGTATATGTAAAAATAAATATATAATGTGTATTTATATCAGTTGTCTAGTACCTATAACACAAACTATGCTTAGTTTGGGACTAGATGGCGTTGTGTGTAAGATGTCCGAAATATTTATTTATTTTATTTATCCATAAAATAGCAGTGGTCGCCCTGTGATCGAATTGCTCTTTTTTTTTAAAAAGACAACTCCCGCAGTAGGAATAAATCCTGTGTTGCGGGGGACTTTACAAATACATGAAATGGACACAAAGAACACCCAGACTCAGAACAATAATTTGTGGATCACACAAAGTGTTGTCCTACGTGGGATTTGAACCCACGACACTTGGCGAAGTAGGAAACGGCGTGGTGACCGTTATGCCACTAGGCCAAACGTGCAGTCGATTTGGGATCAGACTACGCGTGAGAGGAGTCTGAAGTTATCAAATTATGACCCCGAATTCTAACCTTGGTCAGGTCAACATCTATTCCGCAGCTAAAATGCAGTTATATATATTATGTGTATATATATTTATATAATTGTACATAGGTATGTATCTATAAATATCGGAAAGATCATGCTAACTGACCCTTCTGAACCATATTTATTCAGGTCGTTGATTATTTCAGGTCGATAACACTCCAAAATCCGAGTACAAGTTGATCGAGACCGCAAAATTGGCCGCTGTGGGCAGCAGTATTTACGCGCCTGCACTGTTTTTTGTGTATGTGTGTTTTAGTACATTGTTTTTCATCATAATTATTTATTTTATTCTACATCCATAGTTGATAGTTACACAAGTAAAAAGAACTTACTAGCGGACTGAAATGCATTTAACCTTCCTCGTTAAATGGGGTAATCCACACATTTTTTTAAAATATATATACTATTTTTAAGTATTGAGTATTTTTAACTTTGCTTTACGATTGTCGACCTTAAATTTAGTAATTTTAAACTTATAATTGTATACAACTAAATCTTTGAATATATTTACAGTTACAGATTTCTAGACAAAAAGCTTCCAGGTACTAGTGTCAGGGTTGTGCTGACGAAGTTGATAGCGGACCAGGGGTTCATGACACCTACATTACTAGCTACATTCTTTATCGGTAAAGTTCATTTATAATAATTTAACTAAATGTATGTGGCGTGGCAGTAATCTAGTAACGCTGATAAAGTTCATTGACCTTACAATAAAGTTTCAAAATTATAAAGTATATTTAAATTCGTGTTTCGTGCGGACAAATCCGTAGCGCCTCGAAATCATTGCACACATCGGTAAATTTAAAGCTTAGAAACATAGACGCTCGTGACCAAAAAGTCTACTATGTTAATGTTATAGGAATATGCCACAAGAACCTCATCTCATGTGAAAACAGTTATTGTATCATTCCAAAATCAAGGAGATGTTACTGGTCGTTCAAAGTTTGCTGCTGATGATACTGCGGAGTGGGCCCTGCGGGCCATTACGACATACGCCATCGATGGGAACATCATGATATTAAATAACTACTTTTTACATACTACTGATTAGCTGTAATATTCTGATTATGTGCCTATATATAGTGTGTTTATGTTATAGAAACTTTACAATTTGTTTCATTCCACAGTAATGGCTGTTGTGGAGCGGAGAGAAAATCTTTTCGAAGAGTTCAATCAGAAGTTCTTAAACGCTTATTTGGCAAATCAAACCTTCTGGATACCTGCACAGACTGTCAACTTCTTCTTCGTACCGCCACATTTACGTGTCGTGTATGTGGCCACCATGTCATTTTTATGGATAAACGTGTTATGTCACATAAAACGTCAGGAGTTAAAAAGCGATACAGAACTTAGTAAGATAAAAGCTTAATAGTTAACAGGCATACATTAGCCGTTTATGGGTGGAAGTTACTAAAGATTTTATTTTAAAATCTCGAGGTGTTAACTCAAAATATAATTTACATTTGAAATAGAAATCAATGAAAACCCACGTAAATGTAAACGAACATGATATCTTCAGTCTGGGTTTTAGATACATATTTTAGTAATTTCCATCATTTAAGGGTTTAGATCACTCGATAAAACTACTACCTTGTTGAATTTATATGAATGTAACAATACATAAGGTAGAGGACGTCACGTCAAGGTTCACTGATTATTTTAACGTAAGGACATCAGGAACGGCCTGGTATATCGACCTAATAGGGATTTTACTGTCTATAAGAGAAAAAAAAAATCTGATACTTTTGGCAAAAAGCAGTCGGAAAATGTAACTTTTAGTTATAAAATATTTTTTATAATTTATTTCAAAGTTTTCAGTTTTTTTAATCTGTTCTTTAACACCATGAAATACACACATGAAAAGTGTCTAGGGATCAAGCATTTTTATGCGGATTTCTTGAGATTGAGATGTGGCTTTGGCCCTGGCCTGCTCAGTCGCCAGACTTGAACCCGATTGAGCATGCATGGGATATGCTACAGAGAAGAGCTCTGCCGAATATGGAGGGTATCCAGTCGCAAGAAGACCTTTTTTTGTTGTTGCAACGAACATGGGCGGTCATTCCACAGCGTGTTTGGATGAACTCATGTTGAGTATGCCAAACCGATGTTCTTGTGTTGTTAGTGTTCGCGGTAGAAACACGGATTATTAATTGTTTAAGTTACCTAATAAAATTTTAAAAAAAAAGTTATTTCAGTCTTTTTTTCGAACTTTAATGTTAGTGGTTCAAATGTCAAAAATCCCTTTATTAGGAAAATGGCAAATTTCTTTATTAATGCAAAGGTGACTTGGTTTATCGTTACTGTGACAAACGAAAACACTTTATTTGATGAATCCTTAAAGAAAATTTTAATTAATATCAATCAGGAGAAAAGTTATTGCAAAAATATATGTTGATCCCTAGACACATATGTTGATCCCTAGACACTTTTGATGTGTGTAGTAGCCGCCATGTTATTACGCCAAACCGCTTTGTAAACTAAAGTGTCAAATGTTAACTGTTCAGCGTATGCTTATATTTGGTTTTGTTTACAAAGCAAACTGACGTCAGCACCACAGAGATATATAGCGTCCACTGCGTCCGTTTTTGACAAATTACGCGCGAAATTTGAAAATGTTAAATTTTAAGGCATTTTTATGGCTCTTATCGATTGAATAAGATTTGAGTTTTTTTGTGGTTTAATAGCACTATATAATCTTGTTAAGACACTTTTCAAAAATGGGTGTAATACTCTATTAAAACTACAAGATATTCAGTCTGCGGGTTTTATCTATTCAATTCAACTATTCAACGTCGAAATTGAATTGATGAAAATTCGAAATTCATTCAACTCGATACCCGAGGTCAATGTATAGGGAATACCCTGTACATTGACCTCGGGTATCGAGTTGAATCTCAGCATATATGAGTGCATGAAAGATAAAGCAAACGCTATATGAACGGATGTGACAAGGTGTAATGGTTAATAATTCAAGAAACCAGTAGGTAGCAGCTAATTTTAGATGTAAAGTTAATGCCTCAAGAGAGGTTAAGGGACACAGATATAAAATATTGAATCAAAAGGTCCTATCCTTACCATATAGAACATTTATATTTCTGAAATATCTATGTTAGGGATATTATTGTGGCATAACGATAACGTAACATTTTAAACGAACATTTATATATTTCCTGTAAAGCTACGTAGACGTTGCGCGAGTTATTTATTTGTATCTTTGGCTATAGTTAAAAAAAAATACGTCCCTATGTATTTTTTTTGTGCAACAGAGAACCTCCTTCTTTTTGGAAGTCGGTTTAAAAAGTCTTGCTTTCTGTAGGGAAGCTGACTGAGGATCTATAATTTAAAAAAAAGTTTAATGTATACCTTAATACCTATATATGTGTTATTGTTTACATTTTAGTGTTACAGTGTTTGTATTTTATATTTATTAAAAAGTTTGTAAAATTGTAATTGTTTTATTTAGTTTAAACTATACCCTAAAAACTTGCGTATTTAATATTTATAACTTCTTCTTCCCATGGCAGGGAAGGAGCTCTTCGATAATTGTTTTTAATCTCATGTTCTCCATCAATAGACAATTGCATTTACGAATCTGAAAGGTAAGAAAAAAAATAAGGGATACTGCAACTTTATAGATTGGCATGTGGAAACGGCCGATGCGTTATACCCCACCCGACATTTCAAATTGTACCGTTCTCAAAAACTAGACTTGGATTTGCGGCTAGAATTTTTCAAACTTGTTCCTGGGACTGGAACCAATTATATCATGCTATAGCTCTTCTTATGTATAAAATGTAGTCGGTTCCGCTTGTTGTGACTGTACAGTGATTCAAGAGGACGGTTTATATGTGTATTACTCAATAATATGCGCATATTATAGTAGGTAGAGGCAATCCGAGAATTTCAAAGACTTGTATGCGAAGGCGGGGCGGATCGCTAGTTTTTCTATAAAGAATGAGTGATATAAATCACAACATGCTTAGAAAACATATAATTTAAAATACAAACAAATACAAAAACAAGGGTACAATGAGCGGCCATATAAGGACATTATTTTGTGCTTGTAAAAGGGAGAATTAAACAAGGGCCAGTAGCTCCACCAGAACTTACTTCATACAGCAACAGTGCAGCATCAGACCTATGTTCAGATGACAGGTAGTAGGCAAGTGTTGCATCGAAACGCAGCTGTTCCCTCGAAGTCACCTCGACAACGTCGTATAAGATATTCTTCAGGTGATTTATTCGCTCTTCGTACTGGCTCTTCTGAAAGGCATCTACTTACGATTTTGTTTTAATGTATTTGATTGTGTGGTGACGGATTAAGAATACGGAGTGTCTACACCTCTTTGCATCCCTTGGGTTTTTTTAAGAAATAGGGAGCAAACGGGCAGTCGTATCGCCTGATGGTAAGCAATTGGACCACCCCGCCCATGGACACACGCAACATAAGAGGCGTCACAAGTGTGTTGCCGGCCTTTGGGGGATGGGGATATGGGGAGTGGTTGGGGTATAGGCCTCCGGTATCCTCACTCACTCGGTGAAACACAGCGCATGCGCTGTTTCACACCGATTTTCTGTGAGGCCTTGGTATCACTCTGGTCGAGTCAGGCCATTCATGCCGAAGCGTGGCTCTCCCACGGTAAAAACAGTTGGGTGTCGCAAGAGCAGACTAACAGTACTAGAAAGACAAGGAAAGCTTCAAACAAGCCCTATACCAATATGTCTGACCAGCGCGGTATAATAAGCCAAACCCGCATAAGCAGAGGGTCAGCACTCAGCAGTGGACTCTTAGAAGTTGTTGATGTGTGATGGTTATCGAGAAAATTAGGTAATTGAGGAAAACTTCACTGACTGCAGACCAATTTGATGTTGTAGATACCTTAACAGTCTTCAGACTATGTGTACAGCTTTAGACAAACACTATAATAGTTAAACGCAACGTACTAGTGTATGCCTCTTCTGTTTTAATGCCAGATACTTCTCGCCAATTGTGAGGAGTACCTTGTGCGCATGAGCGAGATGCGCATGAGTTAAACTTGCGCGTTGCTGCCATTGCGCAATTTTGATATCCTGAACGCTCAGCACACTGCATTGATCCTCGTAAGTGTGTAGTAGAGCTTCATAACGTTTTGACAAGTCTTCGAATCTGTTGATTAAGAAAATTCAAAGTACATAATATATTTTCCAATCATTGGCTAGGTAGTCAAAGTTATATATATATAATACGAGTTGTCACTCAGAATATTATCGTTGTAGACTTAAGACATAATAACCATGTAGAAAATCGATTACCTATGTAATTTTTATAAAAGAAAAATATATTGCCTAACAGACATACCTACTTGCAGGTTACATGTACTTACTGGTATTGAAGACATGCAAGGCTCATGGTAGACCATGATTCTGCTTGATCCACTTCTCTTTTTGATTCATTGGTATCTAATAAGAAATTAATTATAAAATATTTTCAGTTATAACGAGAAGGATTCGTGTACACCACCTAGCATGGCTCTAACTTAATCCATTTAAGTGGACAATTGCCTAAATGAAGGGATGGCATTTGAGTATAGATTCAAAATACGAAATATTATTTAGTTAGCCCAATTAGTCTGGTCAACAAGTTCCATACTTGTTGACTAGACTAAAAGATGCAGAAGCATCACTAGGCCGCCATGGTGTGGGTGGGCCGCCATGCTGCATTGTCTGCATTCGCAATAAATATGGTGACCACCACTCTTGGATTCTGCTTATGCTTTCCATCAAGCAGAGTAGAGTCATTTTGGCGGGCCATACATAAAAAAATATATTAAAATGTTCAACATTTTGCTTACGGCGGATATTCAATGCTCGTTTACACAATTCTGTTCAATAAGTCGTGTATAACGTATCGAGTCATGTGGGGTTAATGAAGACTACTATTAGATATTATGCAGTACCTATCCAAGTGTAGGTATTTATGTAAATATGTGAAGGAGAATTTAAAAAATCAACACGTTGGTATAGGAACAAGTTGGTGTACATAAGCAATTATATTCCACTATTATTATCTTGAGGACACATTAAATTGCTTATTTAAATGACATAGGTAGGCCTGCATTAATCAGACCAGGTTAATAGCTTTAATAATAACTTCGAGAGAAGTGAGTACCTAAGACCTAAATAATATCGAATAGTTAGATTAGATGAACCGAATACGAACCGATAGAATCTATTGTATTTTTAAATACGTCATAATACTTACTGCTGTTTGTATTGGAGCATTTAAAACTTTTTTGCTCAGATAGGTCGCTATCCCACCATTTTTGTTTGTCGTGTATATGGCTATGTGTATTCTTGCATCGCATTAGTTTCCGTTCGTATGTGGTTGCCTTGTTTAGACTGCGTTCGAGATACCTCAATGTCTTTTGAACATTTTGAATGCTATTGATGAAGTTTTTTTGATGATTATTTAACTGTAATGGATAAATACTGAAGATAAGTATTTAAAGGACTTTTTATTGTGGGTAGATACTGTTGATTAGCTGAGAATACCAACGCATCATATTTTAATAAGTAAATAATAAATAATAAATAAATAAATAAATATTTTCGGACATCCAACACAACGCCATCTAGTCCCAAGCTAAGCAGAGCTTGTGTTATGGGTACTAGACAACTGATACAAATACATATATACTTTTTTTTTTGAAAATCATACATATTATACATAGAAAACACCCAAACTCCGAAACAAATATTTGTAGATCATACAAACATTTGGTCCGACCCGGGAATCGAACCCAAGACCTCATGATCAGCAGTCGCACATGCCAACCGCAAGACCAACGAGGCAGTAGTATTTAGTAGTAGCAGAGTAATAAGTTATTTGAAAGGATACCTCATGGTCTAAGAAAACAAGGTCTCGCATTCCGAGAGTGGCTAGGTGTGATGTCACTATCTAGTTACCACTTTATAGCAACATATCACGAAATAAACCAACCACAATGATATTATATAATATCATGACCAACCACAACCAGCGATAGTGATGATGACGTCATCTCGATCTCTCTATCTCGTCACTGTATTTCGGAATGCCATACCTGGCGTAGTATATTGTTATACCATGGGATACCTAATAAGAGAACTCCGTCCGTGTGCTGACGGATTAATAATACAGAATGTCACCACTCCTATTCCTCACATGGGTGTCGAAAAGGTGAGGGAACAAACTAAGCAGGGCAACATCACTGCAAAGAGAAGGAGCACTTGAATCAATTCCGTTCCACAAAACCCAACATAGTTCAGGCCGTGAAGTTGTTTGCTAACGTAGCTGTAATAAAAGTGTACTGATGTAATTTTTTCTGATGCTACTGCTGGGACTACAGTAGATGAACAGTAAACTAGTTCCATTAATCGTTCATCTTCTGTAGTGAGACTCATCTTCGACGACGGCGACTGTTAGGTAGGTACAAGCAAACGTTATTAAGAGATAAGGGGAAGTCAATATAAAACCTGGGATTTTTAAGAGCAGCGTAAACGTGTTTCTCCTGGATAGTTGTAAGCTCTTGCTCACAGAGTTATGATTATACACACCCTCCTATGCAAGGGTGCCAGATGAGCGAAATTGTTTGAGTTATGAGTTGCCCATTAAAATGAACGAAACAGGAGAGGAGTTTTGGTTATTAATATATGGTTCACACATTTCATCATCATCAGACCCTTGCAGTTCACTTCTGGACATAGGCCTCCCCAAAGTCCGGTCTGCTACTTTTTACATAGCTCTGAAAGTTAGTAGGTTGAAGTGGTAATAGGCTGGTCACTATGTCGCAGTAACTGCTGGAGTAAGCGTGTTCTGGAGTGGAGACCACGTTTTGGCAATCACACATTTCTATGAAATAAAAGTATAACTTACATTATTATTGTTTATTTCAATACACTTAACGTTACTGGGCGAGAAGATATTATTGCGCACATCAACACTTTGCATTTTATAATCGTTGTTAATTTTCATTGTAGTAAAAAAGTGCTGTAAAGATGTCAAAATTTGCATTTTTTTTTTCTCCCCATTTGGCAGGAGAACTTGGCTCGCACTTCTGTGCACATGCCAGCGTCAAGTTTTATTTAGTTGGTATTTGAACTTTGAATGACACAAAGTAAAGGTAAGGAAACATTATAACGCGAAAAGATAATATAACGGAATTTGGAAGAAAGGTAACAGGATCAGGAATGTGTATATATTTTAAATACTTACATAATTAAAATTAAATATTTTGAATAAATAGCAGCCGCATTTGCTATGAAAGTTTTCTAAATATTTGGACCAATTTGGACACAACCACGCATTGAGTTATTATGGATAGAGTAGGGGAGCCAAACCTCCAGCCGTCCCTCGGTTAGAAAGAGAGAGACGATCGCAATACCCATCTGTCTCTCTCTACTCGCGCATGCGAATAGCACAACGATGCGAGCGGCGGGTAATTGTTGTGATTGGATTACCATTATTATACTATTTCCATTTCTTTATTTTCTCGATGACAGTTCTTTGTCGAAACTTGAACGGGCGTTTTTTTTACATTTTGTATACATTATTTAATAAAAATATGACGCTTACGCACGTACAAGGTCATAGCAGAAGGATGGAAACTCATAGGGATGGAGCTATCGATAAACGTAATACGATAACAGACCCAATATTTTTTTACAAAGTGTAAGAAACTAAACATTGCCGGATAATTTTGTACAAATTTATTAACTAATATTACATTTCATTACAAGATATAATTATATTATGTTGATTCTTTATTTTATTTTTTTAATCAAAATCTGATGAATCGTCACTGTCACTCGATGAGCTCTCCCTAACATATATTATAAGTTTCTGTACTTCTATATTATCGAATGCCACATGAATTTCCAAATCCGACGCTATAATGTTTTACTTCCGCACATGCATTTTTTTAATAAATCTAACATCTGGTTTGCCGTAAAAGGGGGATGGGTATTGTTTCGAGCGGCGTGTCGTTTGATTTGTGCCCATATTAGTTCTATAGCATTGTACTGGCAATGATACGGCGGAAGTCAAAGAACTCAATGACCACATTCGGCAGCTATTTCGTCGGTAATATATGTTTTAGGGAGGCTTTTTTTCGATTTTAAAATATTCACTAATTGTACTTTTAATAAAGTACTATCCACATTTTCGCCATGACGTTAGAGCCAGTCAATTATCTCTTGTTTTTTATTGGCCTGCGTCGGCATTTTATAAATTTGTCTGGAGTGATATGTAACATTGTCCATAATAATTATCGACGGTTCTTCAAGAGATTGCACCATTTCTTAGATTGTATCATTTCTTTAAACCATCTTTCGTAAATCTCTGCGTTCATTTCTTCGTGGTAGTCCACTGTTTGCTTGGATTTAAAGGCCAGTAAAGCAAAGATTCGTGTCAGACACGAATCCTTTCGTGGACCCTGAATGGCATATGATAAGGCGTTCACCTTTTCCCATTGGCACTGAACTAGTGGAAGCGGCGGTGTCGTCCGTCTATTTCTTAGATACTGTGTACTTTGCATTTAACCAAGTCTCGTCAGTGAAAATAACATTTGACCAATCTGATATCTTTTTGGCTTCGCTCGAAAATTCGCAGAGAGCCATAGCAACGTCATGACGCTTATCAATATTTTACGTTTGTTCGATTTTTTATAAGAAAATCCAATTTCTTTCAAAACCAAGCTAAATGACGATTTTTGGCAATGGAACAAACCACATTCACGTAAAGAAACAACAAGGTTTTTAAGTGTTGGAATTTCTTTGCGCAAGTAATAGTCATATATATGACGGCGAATAGCGACAGCGTCGAAGTTGTCAACCGATGTCACACGACGGGGTTGGCGTTTTTTCTTCGGCGTACGAAGCTTATTTTCCTGTGTGCCGCTTGTACCGGTAGTAATTTTTGAAATTGTAGGTCCCCTAATTCCTAATGCGGCCTAAACACGCTTTCGCACTTGCGACAGTGGTAATAGCGGACCACCATTTTGATACTCTGCTTCAAAGTAATTACGAACCTTGATCACCAGTTCCGTCGCCTGCCTTTTCAGAACAGAGCCTTTAGGCATTTTGACATTTGACAGCTGGGCAGCAATCAACACGGAGGAACACAAAATACACAACGTAACGTATGTATGGATAATGTGAAAAAACTCAGCGAACAGAAATGTAGTGACTTTAAAGCACGACCGTCTTATTGCGAGTGACAGATTAAAACAAACTCAAAATGGTGGTGGGTCATTGAGTGTTCCCAGGTTGTAAAAATATATTTGAATGTTATTGTTGTATTTGTCTTTGTTCAAAACTTAATAAATATATGCGATCGATATCATTACTTATTTGGCCACAACACTACAACTATCAAATTAGAACTGTCATCGAGAAAATAAAGAAATGGAAAGAGTATAGTCATTTACTGCGCATGCGTCAATAGAGAAAGACAAACGGGGTGCAGCGATTCCCTCTTTCTAACCGTTGGACGTTTCCGCTTACTGTCAGACACACTGTCTTCCCCACTCTATCTATAATAGCTCTATGCAACCACGAGGTATGTGATTCATAGACAAGTAGTTTTAATTTATCCAAACTGCGGCTTAACAAGGAAGAGTTAAGGTTTGCCATCTCAAAACGTCCCGTGTTCAGAGGCTTTTTAGTAGTTTTTCAAGGATTACCTTCTCGCTCTGATAGACCTTTTTACGTAGACGTAGGAGAAAATAAGCTTTTACGATAAACACCCCAGAAGAACTCGGTTAGTAATGGCTAGCAAGTGGAATACGCCTGTATCTGAAAGTAACGTTTCATTATTTCAATGCAATTGTGGACATATACCTAACACACAACGCCATCTAGCCCCAAACAAAGTAGTAGCTTTTACTATGGGTACCTACTAGATAACTGATATAAATACATACTTATTATACATAGACAACACCCAAGCTCTGAAACAAATATTTGCAGAATATACAAACATTCGATTCGACTCCGAAATTGAACTGTGCCAACGAAGCAGTCAATTCATCTCTGTCGCCTCTATATTCTCAATGTTTAGCATAAAAGTGTGTATGAGTATGTAGTTACAGTACTGAAGACTTTTAAGGGTCCGTTCACACAGACCGGCTCGGTGACACGGAGAGGAGAGCAGATTTTTATCACATTGGAAACAGAGGTTTGGGTAATTGTAGTAAGGTTTATTTTTGCTTGTGCACTTCTTTTGTCATCAAGAAAGCTTGAACGCGCTTAGTGTGAAATAATAAGAGGAACCAACTGGCTCCGATTGCGTGCTCTTTCTCGCTCGCGCAGCCGATCGGCTCTGATTCTCTTCCACAGCCGGTCTATGTGAAATAGTTGGCGGCTCCGCTCCGGCCAATTCTAAGCGTATACGATCCGGTCTGTGTGGAAAGAAAAAAGCGAGCCTCGAAAACAATTTGTACATTTGGCTCTGTTATGATATTGGGTGTTAGTTCTTCAGTAACCTTTTTCGAAAAAGAATATTACCTACCTACAACGCCTCTACTTCATGCCTCCGGTTTAGTGGCACTATGAATGACAGAATTAAATAGTTTTGATTTCACACTAAGCTCTGCTCTATATAAATAATTAAATATACCTACCATACTTACAATAAAATGATAATCACGATAGTAGTAGTGCTTTGGCACTAATTTAAGTTTTAAAGTTCACTGTGAATCAGCTTATTTATATTTTTGTATAGTCCAACGCCAACGCAGAGGCGGCCTTTGGAGGTGGGTACAGGGCAACCACCCGGGCCACATTCATTTGCATTTAACTGCCTCGGTGGTGTAGTGGTAGCGTATGTGACTGCTTCGGTTCGATTCCCGGGTCGGACCAACTGTTTGTATGATCTACAAATATTTGTTACGGAGTTTGGGTGTTTTCTATGTATAATATGTATGTATTTATATAAAAAAATGTATTTATATCAGTTGTCTAGTACCCATAACACAAGCTCTGCTTAGATTGGGACTAGATGGCGTTATGTGTTAGATGTCCGGAATATTTATTTATTACTAGCTGTGCCCGCTACCTTGTGCACGTTACATTTGGCTTTTCAAGTTATTTTTAAGTTCTCCCCGTTTAAACCTTCCCTGGACTACGACAAACATTTCAAAACCAAAATCAGCAAATGAGCCTAGCCATTCTCGAGTTGTAGAGAGACAAACGAACAGCAATTGATTTTTATATTTACGATTATTTATTCAAAGTAGGACAATCTTTCAGTGGCAACAGATGATTTCATGAACAAGCAGTAGTATACCCGCCTGGGGCCTCCTAATGATAAACCCGCCTAAGGCTTCGATGAGCTATGTCTGTGAAAGCAGCCGCAACGTGCACTGATCTGTATGGTAGGTTCCCCTGTTAATCAAGAAGGTGACATACGATAGGGGAATGGTAAGGTGATTGATAAAATCAAAAACTTCATAATTTATCAGATGCTTGATTTAACTACAACAAAAAGCATAACGTTTTAATAACTAAATCAGTCTAAAAATATTCTCCTGTTATAACTACAACAACTCAAATATTTCATCTAAAAGGTTAAAAATGTACACTACATTCGTGCATTTGTTAATTGTATTAACTAATATTGCTTTTGACTAGTCTACTCATTTTGTACACTATAGATGCAGTAACAAAACAATTTATTATACAAAAGTAAATATAAATTTACCAACGTATATAGTATAATATACAATTACTGCAGTAAAATATACAAAATAAGCTAAACTGGTAAGTTGGTATGTTACATTTAAAGATAAAGTTTTGATACTTTTCTTATGTACAACGGAAATCAAAATCAATATTCCAAAGATTTGTACACGAAAAATAAATAACATTTGGTTTAAATTGATATGGAAGACACCGTTCAACGTCTGACAACACGCTGTATAGAACAAACATAAACAGTCAATAATACATTTAACAGTTCAACAATAACATTGTGACATAAAAAAGCTATAAGCACTGTAATTTTAATTGATCTGTATTAGCTTTAAAAATAACTACATTAAAAACAAATTTGTAATGCACCTTATAAACGTAATTATTGAGGCCTGCCTTTACATGATTTCTTTTTTTTATTTAAATAACAGTGATCTATATCTCTGTAATTTCTGATAAATATTGTCTGTGGTCTGAATTTGTACTAGGCCGTAAGCAACTGCAATCACTGCCAATAATGTCAAAGACAAATGAAAATATAAATATCAATACTTATTTTACACTTATTTAACATGATTTCGTTTCAATTCATGACTTTTACATATTTACAGTGTACAATTTAATAAATTGAATAACAATTTATAATACTGTTTATACTATTGCTTTGTATAGGCACTTCAAATATAGCTGCAAGATTTGCAATATAGTTGCAATAATAACACCACAATAATGAACTAACAATTTAAAACAATATATACTCTACTATGAATAGTAAATAATTTGGCTTATATCATTTTGGCAAAAACAGATTCAAAATGTCTTTTTAAAAAGTATAGGTTATGTTGGTAATTTGTGAACATGGTATTCTTTGGTATATATTAATTCCGACTCCGAAATGTAGTATGTCGTCGGTCGAATAGTACAATCATGAGCGTACCCAGGTTAGGGCAGAGTGGGGCGAACCCAGGTTGGGGCAGAGTGGGGCGTACCCAGGTTGGGGCAGAGTGGGCGTTTGCCCCACCCTTGACCCAGACTCTGATTAGTTTTAAGTGACAAATACCTAGTTGAAAAAAATTCAATAAGAACAGGAATTTTGCTCTACCAATGAGTAAGTACTGGGTATGCCCATGAGATACAATGTTACCTGTCGTTATGACGGTCATGCCGGTGTACCGTCTGTCGACAGCTGCGGCTCGGATGTACCAGTGATAGTGGGGGAAGTATAATCATCAACAATAATCATTCACACAACACTAATATCTTAAACAAGGTTTGCAGTAACAATGCAAAGAAATTGAGCTTTAGGAAAATTTCACTTACATTATGACTATTGAGATCCACAATCAACTGTAGATTACTTAATTTTCTTTATACAATATAATCTATAGTTTAGAGATTTGTATCACATTTTATAGAAAAAAAATAATTATTTTACTAGTACTTTTTTATTTTTTAGCAGATTTGAAAAAGCTTTTGAGTCCTTGCAAACTTAGATCAATGTTACTGTTACTGAACAAATTATTATTGTGTTCATAAGAAGATTGTTAGGCCACCTTAAGAAAACCGTATATCTAGCTCTCTTCTAGAGAGGTGGAGGAAGGTTTACTCTCTTTTAAATGGACGATGACGCTAGAAATAGCCTACAAAAATTGAAGGACTTGATGTCCTTACTTGGTGTGTAATTGTACAGTTTCCACAGGAAAAAACATTTCATTCACATCAACACTACTTAGAAATACATCTTGATACAAAATAAGAAGTGGTAAAGATGCATTTCGTGTAAAGATCATGTCAGTTACTGTGATGCAATCGTAGATTAACCTTTGCTGACAGTGTTGGGCTACACTGGCAAGAACTGCCCCAAAAAGTTGGTTACCTAATTTTATAGATTAAGCCTGATTACCTAATTAAATCAGTACTTAATCTAATTTCGTTAAAAAGATTACCCACCTGGCTTTCAATGTTAAAATTTAGTAAACTACAGATGATTGTGACTTATGCTACCGACAACATTCGTGTTCCCGCATATATTTAATAGACTTAAGGGACTTAAAGGGATTTGGTGATGTTTTGGAACAATCGTTTGCCCCACCACGTCTCAAGGTCAAAGGGCTCGAAGTCGCGTAGAACGGGGCTTGGTTCATCGTCATGGTAGTATAGGTTCGATGGAGGGGTTGGCGATGAGCTCTCAGATTCTGTAAAAAAGAAAAAACATATTACTGAGTGACATTCTGTGTCTGTACTCTTAGCATCGAGGTTTGGACTGTAAACTACCACGACGTGATACTTGATAGACAGATTAATCAAGGCAGGCCAAAATTTCCTTTCTAAGGAGATATTATGTCCGCAGTCCGTAGTGGACTATTTAAGTGCTGTTGATGAATCATAGTAGAAAAGGGTTTGATTCCCTTGGGAGTGACGAAAATTTGGTAGAAAATTTTCGACAGTCGCAATGTCGAAAATTTGCAGCATAAACGGCTGTATTTTTTTTTTACGCTGGCTTTGAAGTTTGATTTTTTCACAGCTCCAAGAGACAGTAGACCTGAGTATTTGATATGAATTTCAGCTTGATACCTCCACGCGTTCCTAAGAAAAAGGGTCTTGACAGACAGACCGACGGACAACAAAGTGAACCTATATGGGTTCCGTTTTTTCCTTTTAGGTACGGAACCCCTTATTAAAATGGAATCAACACAAACCCTGCAGGCATTTTGTACTCTGAGCTTCAAATGTTACAGCTCTAGACAACCTATAAAATCTCCTATTAATTGTATTTATCTACACTTATAATAAAAATGTAACAGGTCAAATTCTGTACATTGAAGATATTTTGAAAATTTTTTTGGAGGGCACTCTGTTATCGATACTGAAACGAAAACTATTTTTTTTTTCATTTTTGTCTGTCTGTCTGTCTGTCTGTCTGTATCTTGGCCGCGCATCACGCCGAAACTACTGAATGGATTCAAATGAAACTTGGCATGATTTGAGTTCATACTCCGAGGTAGGACATAGGATACTTTTTATTCCGAAATTCCGGACGGTTTCCTTGGGAGGGGAGATGAAAGTCAAAATGTGTAATTAATTGTAATTCATTAACGAGTAGTCCGATCGCAATAATTCTTTTTTTGTTAGAAAGGAGATACTCTGAAGATTGTAGCATAAAGTATTTAATTTATCACAATCTCTCTATCTATTGGAAAAAAAATATATAAAGAATTTATCATTACGTAAAACAACATGTAGGGCCATCTATTGCCAGCCATGCGTAATTAATAACACTTTGATTAATATATCGTGGAATAATCGTAGAACGTATTACGTATAATTCGGTGTAACATTAAGTATTTGATTTATCGCAACCTCCCTATCCATAGGAAAAAGAATATCTATATCTCTCTGTAGACGTCGAATCTGTGTGTTTGGTTGTGCCCGCATGACTTAAATATTCAAAATAATCGTGGGAACGTTTTATGCACAAGCATTGTGATTAATGTGGTATACAGTTAGTATTTGATAGGTAGGTATTTGTTTTATGTTCTCGCTTTCCATAGAAAGGGTTGTTTTAAATTTTCTTGAAAAATTTCTTTGCTTAAAACAGCGACATCTTTTAGAATCAAGTAACTAACTTTACAATAGGTACGTAATATGATTACTCTTTTTAACGTATAATAAAAATGTAACAGTTCAGTTCTGTACATTAAAGAAATTTAGATGATTTTTTGGGAGAGCTCTCTAATCGATACTAAAGCAATTACATTTTCTTGAAAATTGTTTCTGTGCTCACTGACGAACTGTGCTTAAAACAGCGACATATTTTGGAATCAAGTAACTAACTTTACAATAGGTACGTAATATGATTACTTTTAAACGCATAAGAAAAGTGTATAAGATCAATTCTGTACATTAAAGAAATTTAGATTTTTTGGGAGGATGCTCTTATTGATACTGAACCAAAAACTAGAATGCCATAAACGTTAAATGGTCATTTATAATTATGATATTTATTTTAAGTTTAAAATACTTGAAAGAGGAGTAAACATATAACATAATAGTTCATCATAATTTACCAGAAAATGATACAAAACATCTTTATGATAGGTACCCGAAAGGCAGCGCGGGCGCGTGGCCTGCGCCCGGCCACAGAATAACTAATACATAGTACTGCCCCCCTGCGTAGGTTACCAAACACGTCCAAATTGTTTAAAAAGCAGTACCCGCGCGGTCGGTCGGCTCCCTACGCGACACACGCACCCAAATCGACTAAAAAACTCAGTAGTAGTTCTTGAATGTAAATTCGGATAAAAAGTTATTTTTGGAACTATTTACTTGATTTTTGTTCTACCTACTATAAATATTACTTGGTATTATAATATTTCTTCTGTATTTTTAACCGACTTCCAAAAGGAGGAGGTTCTCAATTTCATCGGTATATTTTTTTTAACCGACTGCCAAAAGGATGAGGTTCTCAATTTCATCGGTATATTTTTTTTATGTATGTACACTGATTATTCCGTCAATTTGTGGACCGATTTTGGAAATTCTTTTTGTATTCGAAAGGGTATGCTCCCCATGTGGTCCCATGGCCACCATATCAGGATCTGATCATGGGATCCTAAGGAAATCGAAGGAAACCCTCAAATTTATGTAAGCGCCAGCAATGCAGTTAAAGCAATTGTCTGCATGCCTTCATGTTCTGTAGACATCATTTAATTTCATAATATATAAAACGGGTCCTAACGATATCAGAGTTAACCTCAGATAGTCAGTTTACCTCAAATCACTTGAATTATAGTAACCTATAGAAGATAGTCCATTTGAGATTTTATTACAAAAAAATACCTCAAGTCGTTTCGATTTTATACAGCATGTATGTTACCTTTAGTCGTATTCTTTCAAGTTATTTAGGTGAAATGATGACGAGAGACTTGAGAAAGACTAAAAAGTGAAAAAAAAAAAAAACTTCGTTTAAAAAAACCGAACCGAAAAAACTAAAAAGTACCTAATAACTTAATTTGTATGTGCTACCTATTCATAGGTTTGAAGTCGGTGCCAAGCCAAAATGTAATAGTAGGTACCGCACTCGCCGCGCGTGACCTTGAGCGGGATAGCTGCTCTTCGCGTAGAACAAAACAACTGAAGCGTCGGCGTCGGTGACGTCGTTGACGTTCGTCTCGAAATGTAGCGAGTGTGATACCTACTATTACATTTGGCTTGGCACTGACTTCAAACCTAGGTAGCACATGCAAATTAAGTTAACTGATACTTTTTAGTTTTTGAAGTCAGTTTTATTAAAACGAAGTTTTTTTTTAGGATTTTGTCAGGTTATAGCATAGGTATAAGCAGGCGATTTTTGTTGTACCTAAATAATTATCAAATAGTCTTTTGTAGATACTAATTGGTTTTCTCGGTATTTTTAGAATTTTGTAAGGTTATAGCATAGGTACCTAGGTACCTATAATTTACTTTTTTATAGGATTTTGTTAGGTTATTGGTATAGGCATAGGTAAGCAGATGTTTTTCGTTGCAAATATTTAATTACTTAGCCTTATTTGTTGGTGTTTTAATTTCTTTTAGTAAGATACCTTTCATTTTTTTCGTTGAATTAGTTGTAGATACTTAATTTATTTAGTTTTATTAACGCTTTGAAAATAAGCTTCATTCGTTATGTCTAATTTTTCATTTAACTGTAGTGATAAATTTAACATTGTTTTTCGTATTCGATTTTATCACATCACACTAATTTATAAAAGCGAATGTTTGTGAGGGTGTATGTTTGTTACTTCATCACGCAAAAAGCACTGGACGGAATTGGATGAAACTTTACAGTAATATAGCTTACTAGCTGTTGCCCGCAGCTTTGCTCGCGTGGAAGTTGATTATTTACAATATATTTAATTAAAACTGTGTAAGTATGTATGAATAATTTATTCATGTTTTTAAACGTACCTATTTATTTATTTTTAAACAATAGCCCACTAAAAAGGATTTCATACTAACGTTCGACCCTTATTTTTATCCCTTTAGAAATAGAATTCCCATAAATGATGATATAGGTATTAATTTATTTGTACTTAAAAGCCTAAGGACAAAGTTTCAGGCTACTAAATTAAAAATGACTGACTTCCAAACTAATCTACTTACGACATTTCAACACCTAATTCACCCCTTAGGGGTAGAAATATCATTTATGGGATTTCCTTTTGAGGGCGCTCTGGTTCCCTGGTTTCTAGAACCCGAGACGGTGTGCGATTTTTAGTCGGTTCGAGTCCGACATAACCACCAGTTGGTGATATCCGAGGGAATTTCCGCACAAAAAAAGGGGTAGATATAATATCCAGAGACACTTAGTATCTACGAGTTTTTAACTATTAGCCCAAAGATAATTTTTCATGTTTCTAACTTAAAAAAGAGGGACTTCCATACAAACTTTCAACCCCCATTTCACCCTCTTACGGGTAGAATATTGGGAAACGCTTAAATACGTATCTCCTATTTTTTTATCAATAGCCCTAAAATAAATTTTCATGTTTCTAACTTCAAAACTGTCGGACTTCTAGACTAACCCGCTTACGAAATGTCAACGCCTATTTCATCTCTTCAGCGTAGAATATCGAGAAAGGCCTAAATACGTATCTATTCATTTTTAATCAGTAGCCCAAACCAAAAGAAAAGTTTCATGTTTCTAATTTAAAAATGACGAAGTTCCAAACAAAGTTCAACCCCTATTTCACCCCCTTAGGGGTAGAATATTAGGAAACGTTGAAATACATATCTACAAATTTTTATAAGTAATCCAAAAATAAAGTTTCATATTTCTTAAATAGCCCTAAAATAAACTTTCATGTTTTTAACTTCAAAAATGACGGACTTCCAGACTAACCTACATACAAAACGTCAACCCCTATTTCACCCTTAAGGAGTAGAATATCCGCTCTATCTATCAGAAACGCTCTCTTGGACCACTACTCTTGGATTCTGCTTATGCTTTCCATCAGGCAGAGTAGAGTCATTTTGGCGGGCCAAACATAAAAAAAAAAAAAAAAAAAAAAAACGCTTAAATACGTGTTTACTCATTTAGCCCAAAAATAAAGTTTCATGTTTCTAACTTAAAAAATGACGGACTTCCATACAAACTTTCAACCCCTATTTCACCCCCTTGGGGGTAGAAATTCCAAAATTCCTTCCTTAATGGGTATCTACTTAATGAAACGATCATACTCACCAAATTTTGTATTCCCAAGTTTAATAGTTTCCGCTCGGCGATGATGAATCAGTCAGTCAGTCAGTCAGGACATGTTATTTTATAAGTATAGAAGATACATCAGATTAATACATAGGTTACTGTTTGCCGCGATAACCGACATACACGCGAGCGGAGCCGCGGGCAACAGCTAGTTAGGTAATAATTACCGAAATAGATTATAGTGTGATGAAGGACCTGATTACAATATGCCATATTGTGATATAATTACTCCAAAAACAGCAACAAGTGCTACCAATAATCAGCAACACAGAACCTAAACACTATGTCATAATAATATTATGATTTCATCATGATATTGATAAATAATAAATAATGGCAAATTAATCTTGACATACATCTTTAAGTTATGTAACTAATCTGCAGTAAATTAATAAAACATGAAATTCAATTGAAGAACAATGCGAAAATTGTATTTAGTTAGGTATTTTATGTGACGCTCGCATGTATGTCATTTATCGCAACAAAAAGTAGCCTATGTACTTTTCCAAGGTTAAATCTATCTCTTTTCCGAAATTCATCCAAATCTACTCAGCTGTTGAGCCGTAAAAGCGTACCAACACACAGACGGAGTAACTTTATAAGACATATTAGTAATCCTAAGCGAATCCGTCTGGCCAGTGTAGGACTGCACGGTTGGCCTAGTGGTTTAGGCGGTCGCCACGACGCTTGCCAATTCGCCAATTGTTGTGGGTTCAAATCCTACAAGGAAACACTTTGTTAACCGACTTCAAAAAAAGGAGGAGGTTTCTCAATTCGACCGTATTTATGTTTTTTTTATATTTTTTATGTGTGTTCGCGGATAACTTCGTCGTTTATGAACCGATTTTGATGATTCTTTTTTTGTTGGAAGGGAGATGTTCCGACGGTGGTACCATGATAAGGAAACTAGGATCTGATGATGGCATCCCAGAGAAATCGATGGGAACCCTCATTTTTTTCAGGAACGTACTATGGTTTTCGTATATTTTCTGAAGCTACTTCGGTATTTGCGTCTGGTAGTCATCATTTAATAATGATGAGCTGATGATGAAAGGTACAACTCCTTAACGGTTAGGAGTTGGAGGATAATTCTTTCAATTTCATACGTATCCATAGACCTTTAGTTGTATACTTTTAAGTTATTTAGGTGAGCTGATGACAAAGGCGCTATGATGACTAACCCCTTAATGTATTTTGCTTTAAGTAACTCGCCTGCTTCTATTTCATCACGACATTTAAGCTTGGACACGATTCCTATCGCCCCGTAGACCACGTTCTCGGTAACAGAAATCTTGCATCTCAACATAATTTTGGAAACTGAGCATACTCAGTTTTAATACGTGTTCAAACCACTAAAGTTATTCGCATCAGCAGAAATTATATGAAATAGTTCAACTTACTGATAACCTACGATTGTTTGCACTAAAAATGGAAAAATAAAAACATTTTATAAAAAAAAAAAACCGACTTCCAAAAACCATCCAACGAAAACTCCCTGCCAAAAAACACTAAAAAGCGTAAAATAAACTGGCTCTTCATAAATTGCTATGTGATGTATTTTTGTCTATACCTAATTCTTTTTTCATTGAAATAGTAGTATTATTATGTGTGCTAGGTACCTAACATCTGTTTGAAGTCGGCGCCAAGCCAAAATGTAATAGGAGGTACCGCACTCGCCACTGCCGGATAGCTACTCCTCGTGTAGCACAAAACAACCCAAGCGGGCAGACACGAGCGGGCTGACGCGACGTCGTTCATGGTCGTCTCGAAATATAGCGAGTGTGGTAACTAATATTACATTTGGCTTGGCGCCGACTTCAAACAGTACAACGTACAATAATCTCGATTGCAATATGCAATAAGGAGAAATCTATTTACATCATTGGAATATTAAAAGGCTGCAACAGTTGATGAATACAAATAAATATGCCCATGATCCAGTAAATAGGACGAACATAAGTGTACAACCATTGAACTATTCTACATCATGAACTGATTCAATTGGTTTCAATTGTGTACAGAACGACATTACATCAACATTTGTGGCACCATTATCATCTAGGTCACTTTGTAAGTCTCAATAGACGAAGTTGTTCTCCTTGATAACTTCTTTAAAGGAATTCTTGTTTGTTAAACAGTTCTTAATTTACGTATCTGTTTTTTTATAGTATATAGGCAAACGATCAGACGTATCGCCTGACGGTAAGCGATTACAGCCGCCCATGGACACCCGCAACACCAGAGGCGTCACAAGTGCGTTACCGGCCTTTGGGGGATGGGGCCTTCCCCATCCCCCAAAGGATGGGGGTAGGGGTTGGAGTATGAGCCTCCGGTATACTCACTCACTCGGTGAAATACAGCGCAAGCGCTGTTTCACACCGGTTTTCTGTGAGGCCGTGGTATCATCCGGTCGAGCCCATGCATGCCGAAGCGTGGCTCTCCCAGGAACAGATATTAAATTTTAGTTTTTTTGACTACCAAAATCACTCGATTTATTTATTTATCTGAAACTTTATGCACACATGTACAACAGCGGGCTTAATGCCCAAGGCATTCTCTACCAGCCAACCTGGCTGATGGAAGCTTGGGTAGAATGTAAGAATTAAGATTATGTAAGAAGTAGTTGTTGCCCGCGGCTCCGCCCGTGTATATGTCGGTTATCGCGACAAATAGTAGCCTATGTGTTATTCTGATGTATAAGCTATATTACTGTAAAGTTTCATCCAAATCCGTTCAGTAGATTTTGCGTGAAAGAGTAACAAACATTCATCCATCCATACTTACAAACTTTCACGTTTACTCGTATAATATTAGTAAGATTATTAAATACACAATAGTGCAGCGGTTTATGAAATTGACACTAGAGATCCTTTGAATCTTGAGGAAGGTCAAAGGCTACTATTATCATAATTATTATGTCTGCTTCTTTCGAAAGGAATAATTTTGGCCGTTTTTGTTACATTTTACATTGACGCTCGGCTTTTATTGTTCGCAGCGTAAACGTTAAATGGCGTTCCTCGATATACGAAGTATCCAAAACTAAACCAAGTTTCTGAAGCCGGGTCTCCACCGAACAAAAGTTGTCAATTTTTGTGTTGTCAACACGTGTTGGTGACAAAAGTTTCTGTCATTTCCTTGTGTTGGCAACAAAAATTGTCAACAAATGTTGAGAACAGTGTTTCCGTTTTTGGCGGTAAACGTCAAAATAATACGCTTGTTGCAAATATTTATTGGCTCTATGGTGACGCTTAGTGCGAATGTTTTTCAAATTGTTGGCGACTTGGTGTAGACACAATGGAAACAAAAGTTGGCAATTTTTTGAAGTGTTGCAAACAGTTGGAAATACTGAAATTGCCAACAATTTTGGTGGAGACGCGCCTTGAGATAAGTGCATTCAACTAAACTGTTCAGCTTGATAATACTAGGATAAACTAGGTTTTGTCGGCGGCCCCGTTCGGATATCGCGGTAAAATGTATTCTACACGTTATTCTGGTGTATGTGCTCTGTTATTGTAAAGTTTCGTATAAATTCATTCAGTAGTTTTTGTGTGAAAGAGTAACAAACATCCATTTATCCTCACAAATTTTCGCATTTATAATATACTAGCTGTTGCCCGCAGCTCCGCCCACGTGTATGTCGGTTATCGCTGCAAATAGTAGCCTGTGTTATTCTGATGTATAAGCTATATTACTGTAAATTTTTGACGTGACAAACATCCATCCATACAACCTTAAGGATGGATGTTTGTTACTCTTTCACGCAAATACTACTGAACGGATTTGGATGAAACTTTACAATAATATTAGCTTATACATCAGAATAACACATAGGTTACTATTTGCCGCGATAACCGACATACACGCGGGCGGAGCCGCAGGCAACCACTAGTTAACAATAAATTAGTACTAACTATATCCTTATTACATATTTATATGTAAAAACGGAACATCAACTAATCTATTTCTATTTCAGAATTCATCTCAAATCAAAGATTGTCTGGTGAAGATCTCCTGTAGAGATAAGATAACCTATTGTAGTTTAAATCTCTGTTGTTGTAGTTTAAATCTCTGTTGTTGTAGTTTAAATTTCAAGTTGTTAGTTGTGACTTGTGTACATAAGATTTTATCTATGAACTGTGACAACCAGTTCATAGATAAAATCTGATACACAAAAATATATTTTTTACTACAGTCCTTAAAATATAGCTTGATCTCTGTAACAGATGATTACCAAGTAACTTTGAACACGTAGTTTTTTGTTTGTATCACCTATATTTGCATTATTTATGTGGCAGTCTCATCACAAATGTAGTGTAATACATTATCTTATATATAAAATTCTCGTGTCACATTGTTAGTTACCATACTCCTCTGAAACGGCTGGACCGATTTTTATGAAATTTGGTGTGCATATTGGGTAGGTCTGAGAATCGACCAACATCAATTTTTCATACCCCTTAATGATAAGGGTGACCCACCTCTAATTTTTATTTTTATGGCAAAACAATATTTGCCGTGTCAGCTAGTAACTATAGAAAATAACATAAAAAAATATACCTTGTATGTTCTACAATTTACACTAGTGACAACTGTCACAGAGATCAAGCTTTATTTTGAGGACTGTAGTTAAGACATAACAAGTATTTAACAAAATCGACTGTAATGAAGATAATAAGTTATTAATAAAAATAGATGACAGAATAAGTGTGAATTCTGAATAGGGAGGCTGCAGGACTGAACTAGAATACTTCATGCATTGCTGATATTCAAATCCGTTTATTTCCATAGTGTAGTAAGGCCAAATCCTTTCTAAGAAGGGACCTACTAGGTCTGAAAAGTTGCCAATTTCAATTCAGAGATAGCAGCACATGTAAATAAAAAGTAGTGAATGTAATTGTGCATCTTTGCATTTGCATAGTGCATGGCTGGGAGTAGTGTATAGAGTTTTAGAAGACTGTAGAAAAAAAAATGGCTTGTATTATTGTTAGCTCAGAATCTTTTCAGATCACCCACATAATATAATGATGTCTAGTGGTGGACTGTAAAATATTGATTATGATGAAAGGGTGACTTGATTCTTGTAATTTTATCTGTTTCATCATCAAAAATTAGCTATTTTCTTATCATAGGATTTCCAAAAATAAATATTTCGAACATCTAACATCTAGTCCCAAGCTAAGTAGAGATTTTGTTATGGGTACTAGATAACTGAAATTAATACATATTTACTTTATTTTTGTAAATACATAGATATTATACATAGAAAACACCCAAACTCTAAAACAAATATTTTCAGTTCATACAAACATTTGGTCTAAGCTGGGAATCGAACCCTAGACCTCATGCACAGCAGTCGCAAACATTACCACTACACCACCGAGGCAGTTAAATGTATAAACAACAATATTCTTACCAGTTGTGCTTGTTGGTGATGATGGTTCACTCTCCCCAATCGCTGATCGAGTCCAAGCTGAAATCATTAACATTAATATATTATCTTATGCATAACACAGATCAAGGAAATGTAATATATCGATGGTCCCTATTATTCATGACAGATTTGCAAAAAGACTGCTTTTCAGTAGAGCCCTTCAAATGTTGTTTCATTGACATACAAAACAGTCAATATAAATTTTAACGTCCACATTTCTTAGATTGTTAAATCAAAATGTTGATCATTGGGATGGGCGGACGGCTCTAGTAAAAAGTAGAAGTAGACAGCAGAACAGTGATTCCTAAGTCACAGGATCCTAGATTAGGAGTTAGGTTAACCCTCCCTTATCAAATTTAGTAAGTCAAGTTATGTATTTTAGTTTTGAACAATTTCAAGGGTTTTTTTAATAAATATTTTTTTATTATATAATTATATTACTGTTTATAATTTAATATTTTTAATGAACAAAATATTTATATCTTCATATCTTTTTCTATTTTTAATTTTAACTAATTTATATGATACATTGGAGTATTTTCCAATGGGATTTTTAGTGAAGACTTCTATTATTATTATTTGACTGGTTGGTGAAGTACGACAATTATATTATGATCTGTGTGATAATCTATTTTATTTATTATACTGATGATATCTGTGTTTTTCAGTCATAATACTTAATTAGTAGCAAAATTTTACAGATTTATTAAAATAATATTGTCACTTACTTTCACTGATGAATCTAATGATTTCCTCATGCTGTGGTGTTAGTACCTGGTGTGGTATTCTTTGGTGTACTGTCTTTTTACCGTTGGAATGAAATGTTGGCCTGGGCATACTAAAATAATGAAAACAAAACAACTTTAAATCTCATCGTATTTTTTTTTACAATATTCAATTCTATCAGTTAATTTCTTACAAGATAATCAAAGCTCTATTTTATAATTATCCATGAGCATTTCATATTAGAGGCGCGTAATAATTTATACAAATATAGAAAAATATAAATTAGCGGTCCGAGAGGTTATGTAAAAACAGTGATGAAATCCACCAGCTAACTGAGTAACTTAAACTATGGTGAAAGGACACATACTTATCTATTTCTCCTTTCTCAGATTCTGAAGACTTTCTATTGTGGTCTTTGCGGCAGTCCAATCTTTCTAAATTCTGTGGGAGACCTGCAAATGATAAAGTTTGCAAAATTTCATCTCACATGATCACTGACAAGTATTAAGTTCATAAGAACGATATAGCGGTGATATATACCTCGGCGAGTTTTGGCTACAATTTTACTAGGTCCTTTGGAAACAGTATACATCTTAAAATTTCACACAGAAATTAAAAAAATAAACGCAAAAACTGCACAAGACTAAAATTACGAGACTATCTAGACAAGACACAGATTAACTATTCAACTAGTTGCCATATTAAATAATTCAACCCAACCATCAACCTGATTTTTAGTGTTACCATGCTAAACCTGTCATTAGTCGGACTTGTCAAAACTGCCATTGATGTCCCCCTTGAATTGATTGAATCCCTTGTGTGTTTGCATTTTTTGTAAAGAAGTCAGCATAATATAGTTTGAAGACAGAAATACAACGTAAAATTGTGTGGTATTTCAGTAAACTTTTACCTAAAATAAATTGAATAATTTATCAATGGAAATGATTTTTACATTATTTCCAACACTGAGCACTAGATGGCTCTTTAACAAATATTATTGTAGTGCAACCGAGAAGTGCATGCAAGTGGTAGGAGGCATGGTGGTAATTGGTAGGATAGGAGGCATGTGAAGCTTAATCCACACGCTCGGCAAACAATGGCGAACAGCAAACAGCAAAAAAGGACATGTGGATGTGTGTTTGTACGTGTTTGCCTGCCATGTTGTTGTTTGATTTGTGTTCGCCACTGTTCGGAGTCGGTGTCGGTTTTTCTTTACAGATCAAAGGCTGTTCGGCAAACAGTTCACGATCACGATGCATCCACACGCTTGCATGATGCATTCAGTATCAGTATATCAGTATTGAGTATCATAGAGTATCTTGTATATACGCGCTTACAGGCGGTGGACGTGTCGATTTATCGATCGACTGCCTCTGTGGCGCAATGGTAGCGTATGGGACTGCTGTGCTTGTGGTCTCGGATTTGATTTCCAGGTCGGACCAAATGTTTGTATGACCTACAAAAATTTGTTGCGGAGTTTGGGTGTTTTCTATGTATAATATGTATGTAATTACAAAAATAAAATCTATATACAGGGTGGATATGACAATACGACCTTAAATGAAACCGTGGGCTATTTAAATGTGTTGGTTTACTTTGGGATAGTTTAATTTATCCGAAAAGGGATATAAAAAAAAACAAATAAACTAAATGTCTTAAAAATTAGAACCAATAACGTCACCATTTGTAATTTAGGGTCACTAACCTGAGTGGCCGCCGCGGTCCCGACCGGCGGCGGCGACCGTAAAATAGTTAGTATAGTAATAGTTACATAATCGACTCGTGACGAAGGTTGATAAAGTAGATACCTACTTTATCAACGTAAGCTAAATAACACTAGTAATATTATGTAATGTAATCACGTTTTCATTATGGATAGTTTGTACAATAATCCGACCATTGGTAGGTAGGATAAACGAACATTCTTCGTAAATTATTTACTAGTCGTATTAAGTGTAACCGAGTCGAGGCATTGTTTCATTTAAACTCACACAAAATAGCACATAACGCTACGTAATAACTAATAAACGTAAGTAATGAAACATGTCACTGTAAAATCACTACAAATAAATACATAGACTATACTATAACTAATAGGCATAATAACGCGACACAGGGTTTCCGCGCCGATGGCGGCGGCTACTTCAAAGGTAGCGCGTGCGACGCGGCGACGACCCGACGGTAGGTGTAACATCGGTCATTAACCTAACAACATCGTGTAGTAAATTTCAAAAATGAAAAATAGTGTCCTATGGCTAAACTACTGAACCAATTTTAATGAAATTTTGCAGGTGGAATTGTATCATGTGTAGGTAGGTCTAGTTCAATTTAGGCTCGTATTGTCATATCCACCCTGTATATAAAAGCGAAATACCACTCACTTATTAATCACGAAATCTCAGAAACTATAACACCTACAAACTTGAAATTTGGCAGGTAGGTTCCTTATAGGGTGTAAACATCCGCTAAGAACGGATTTTACGAAACTCCACCCCTAGGGGGGTAAAACGGTGGTTGGAAGTTTGTATGAAAGTCCTATGTTTTTAAAGTAAGAGACTTGAAATTTAAAATGTATGATCTGTAGACGGTGTGGAGGTGTGCTAATAATGTATCTTTAGAAATCAAACCCCTTTTGAGGTTAAAACGGGAGATGGTAGTTTGTATGAAAGTCCAATGTTATTGGAATTATTAAAATACTAGCTGACCCACGCAACATCGTTTGCGTCTCCTATTGCCCGTAGCGTGATAATTTTCCCCCGTTTTAGAAACATTCTTCATTGGTGCTCCGCTCCTATTCGTCTTAGCGTGATGATATATAGCCTATAGCCTTCCTCGATAAATGGGCTATCTAAAACTGAAAGATTTTTTCAAATTGGACCAGTAGTTCTTGAGATTATCGCGTTCAAACAAACAAACAAACTCTTCAGCTTTATAAATTAGTATAGAAGTATAGATGTATTTATTATACTCTTCCAAGATCTAATACTCATAATCAACAACACATTTATTTGGATAAAGATTAATATTAGGTATTATGTTGATAAAACTCTTTGGCAAATTAATCATTATTAGGTATCAACTCTTAGCGTCTTATACTCGTGATAACTTCTAAACGAAATGTCCGAATGGGATGAAACACAAAGTATTTTACTTCTACATAAATACCCTTGATAACGTAATGCTTTATTTGGATAAGGATTAATATTACGATACACATTTAACGTAGTTTCTTTCTTCAGACGATTTAATATTTTTTTTGAACACAAAAGCGGTTATTGTGACTAAACCATGATAGTTAGATATATGCTCTCGCGGACTTTTTTGTAGATCTTAATAGGACCTACAAACCCGTAATACATTATTTTGTTATATTGTTAATAGTTTGTGCAGCGCACGCAAAAATAGGTTTTCGATTTCACACCTTGGGTTACAAAATAGCAATTTTCTTTCTTAAAATAAAATAAAATATAGCCTATAGCCTTCCTCGATAAATGGACTATCGAACACTGAAAGTTTTTTTTAAATCGGACCAGTAGTTCCAGGGGGGGGGGGGGGGGGGTCACAGGGGACACGAAAACCGTACACATGTAAACTTTTCCAAGTGCTGCTAGAACCTGATTTTTTTTTCTCCTCAGTTTCTATAATTACTGCCTCGTTGGTCTCGCGGTTGGCGTGTGCGACTGCTGTCATGTAGTCTTGGGTTTGATAACCGGGTCGGACCAAATGTTTGTATGATCTACAATTATTTGTTTCGAAGTTTGGGTGTTTTCTATGTATAATATGTATGTATTTACAAAAAAAATGTATATATGTATTTATATCAGTTGTCTAGTACCCATAACACAAGTTCTGCTTAGCTTGGGACTAGATGGCATTGTGTTAAAAAAAATCGTTCAATTGGATAAGAAGTCAAAGGATAGGAATTGTTTAACACCTATAAATAAAAACTAATATAATGTGGATCACAAAACTTTGCCCTCCAAGGCTGTTGTGATTCAGGCCTGCTCTGACACTACTAGTCTGGACCGGAGTTTCTAGGAAGAATGCTAGACACTAGACAGACACGCTCTTCCCAAGGGTCCAGGACAGTCCTCCGTGGGAGGGCCACGCAATCGGACCTGCAATTCTGGTCCAACGAGTGTGAGGTATCGGAGGGAGAGCTGGATCGAGCCGTGCGGCGGCTGGCCTCCAGCAACACCGCTCCTGGACCTGATGGTGTTCCAGGTCAGGCGCTGGTGATCACTCTGTCGGTGCTGGGAGACAAACTGAGGCAGATTTCCACTAAATGGGAGGGTGGTGTTGTTGCAGGGCTCTGTATTGGGCCCATTGTTATGGAACCTCGGATACGATGCGGGCCTTCGCAATAGTCTGCCCTCTGGCCTCAATGTCGCCTGCTATGTAGACGATACCGCAATAGTGGCTAAAGGGTCACGCTTCGGGGAGGTGTTTCTGCTCGCCGAGCAAGGGGCTTGTGTCGTGGATAAGACTTGTGAGCTGGGTCTGAGGGTGACGCCTACAAGGCTTACGTAAGCGCCAGGAACCACCCAGCTTATGCCTCCGGGTCGATGACACTGAAGTCCAGCTGAACCAGTACATGAAGTACCTAGGCCTCATCCTGGACAGTCGGTAGAGCTTCGAAGAGCATTTCGGGCGACTAGTCCCCCGATTACGAGGGGAAGCAGGAGCGCTACATCGTCTGCTACTCAATATCGGGCGACCGCGGGAAGAAGTTCGCTGACTCTATATGGGCGACATGCGATCCATGGTCCTCTATGCGGCACCGTCGAGTTCCTCCCGAGGTAAGGCTCAACTCGGGAGTCTGCAGCGGTTGATTGCCACACTGATCGTACGAGGCTACCGTACGATCTCGTACGAGGCGGCGACAATCCTGGCGCGATCTCCACCCTTCGACATTCTAACCGACATGGACACAATGGTCTACAACGAAATTCGTTCTGTCGGCCCGAATGGCGAAAAGACAGCGCCGGATCATGAGCCCGGAATGCTTCCTTAGAACGCACATACGCCTGCCCTACGAGCTTGGCGGGCACGGCTCGACACCCAAGTTTGTGCCTGCCAACGCACTGTCGGAGCCGTTCTGACGAGCTTCGAAGCTTGGGTAGAAAGAACTGAGTGTGTCACCTATCAATTCACTCAGATGCTCACCGGGCACGGTTGCTTCAGTGAATATCTGAACAGAATCGAACGTGAAGTTACGGCACAATGCCACCAATGCAGACGGACCGAACGAAACTTGTCATCAGCATTGATCGCGGCAATACTGGCGAGTAGTGAGGGCTCCTTCTGTGGAGACGTTATGCTCCAGAAGGAGTCCGCAGAGCGGGATCGGGATAGGACTGATCCCGCTCGAAAGAGGCGATGAAGGGGGCGCGGTAGGATCCACTAGCTCCCCAACTCGGTTAAGGGTCGTTGTCGCCACATCCAGGGGAGATGTGGTCACTGCAAACGACCCGAGACTGGCACCTCGGTGCGGCCGGGGGATGTCGTCTAAGCCGGGTCGGTGTTCCGACTCTTACTGCGTAGAGCTGTAAGAAGCTCAATAGCAACCTGCCCCAGGGTGAATCTGATTCCTTGGGTGAATGGGTGAATGATATCCTCTTAGATATTAAGTCGTGTACCAGCCGATCAACCTTCAAAATTAGAGTGCGCAGTCACTACCGTGACTGTTGACGGAGCCATCGCAATAATTTATCTGTCCATTTATCATCGCTTATGTATGTAAATATGTATGTATGTATTTATCCCATATCTTATATATGTATGTATATGATGATTGTATTTATGTTATGTAATAACAGCTTTACGTAAACTAAACAATAAATCTCACTTGCTTCAATAGTACACCTGCTACACACAGCTCTGTACCACCCAAAGGTCGACTGGAAGATAATGCCCATGGCATTAAGTCCGCCTTATGCAATGTAATTGCAGGAAGATTAAATAAAAAATCTGGTTACCCCGAGATGTACCTCACTCGTGAGGTGCGGTAGGGGGTACTCCAGAAGCCGCTAATGCGTCTCTGGAGCTCCTCTTGATTGCCCAGTTAGGCCGCCGCGGGGCTTAGTGGGTAGACTGATTTGTCGGGAGTCTCGCACATGCTATTCATGTACCCCCCCCCACAAGCTGCTAGCTCCTCTAAATTCTAAATATTCATCCTTTTTAATGTGTACAATAAAGTCTAATTTACCTACTCGACTTGAATTGATTATTAGTGACCCCCCCCAAAATTCCAGGCTGAAACCGCGCCTGGCTGACCCACGCAACGTCGTTTGCATCTCCTACTGCCCGTAGCGTGATAATTTTCCCCCGTTTTTGAAACATTATTCATTGGTGCTCCGCTCCTATTGGTCTTGGTGTGATGATATATAGCCTATAGCCTTATAGTATAGATAATCATAAGTGCTGTCTGTACATGGAAGATATAAGAAAAACTATTATGGGAGGGCTATCTGAAAGCCATATGTTGAATATTTAGAAAATAATCTACTTAAAATTTAGTGGCGGGCGTAGCCGCAAGAAAAAGCTAGTCTATCTATATATATAAAAGCGAAATACCACTCATTTATCAATCACAAAATCTCAGAAAGTATAACACCTACAAACTTGAAATTTGGCAGGTAGGTTCCTTATAGGATGTAGACATCTGCTAAGAACGGATTTTACTAAACTCTACCCCTAAGGGGGTAAATCAGGGGATGAAAGTCTGCGTGAGCGAAGCTGTGTGCCAAAGCTAGTATAATATGTATTTACGTCAGTTGTCTAGTACCCATAATACAAGCTAGGTATGCTTTGTAAAATTCATTTTAGCATTAAACCGGGTTTCATAAAAGTTACCTAATATAAAAATATGATAAAATTTTAACAAAAACATACATTAAAAAATGTACTAGCTGATCCAGCAAACGTTGTTTTGCCATAAAAAAATTGGTTTATATGTTGGTCGATTCTCAGACCTACCCGATATGCACACCAAATTTCATAAAAATCGGTTCAGCGGTTTACTCCTCGTATGGTAACTAACATTGTGACACGAGAATTTTATATATAAGATAAGATATTGAGAATTGAGAACCTCCTCCTTTTTTGAAGTCAGTTTTTTTTTTTTATATTTCGGACATTTTAACACACAACGCCATCTAGTCCCAAGCTAAGCAGAGCTTGTGTTATGGGTACTAGACAACTGATACTTTTTTTTTTGTATATACATACATATTATAGATAGAAAACACCCAAACTCCGAAACAAATATTTGTAGATTATACAAACATTTGGTCCGACCCGGGAATTGAACCCGAGACCTCATGATCAGCAGTCGTACACGCCAACCGCGAGACCAACGAAAAAAAAACAAAAGACTTTGATGGTGGCTTTCAATAGAAATATTAGAAATCGAGTCGAACCTTTAAAGTCGGTTTATATTTTTGTTAAAATGTTTTGAAGTCGGTTAAAAATAAGAAAATCATTGATTGAACGAAATATAGGTAGAATAAACGATATATCTTCATAGAAATCTAATAGATAAAAAATAATTGCCAACTTACATTAGGTACACTTTTTCTCACAGTTTCCAAAGAAAAGTTGCAATCACACGTTTGTGAATGACCTACATGGGCGTTTCCAGGTTCCGGGTTTTTTAAAAGCACCCCGTCAAATAAATGGATATGAAAAAGGATTTTTTAAAATAAATTCTTTGATTACAGAGTAGCTATTTTAAAACCCTATCGCAGTTCATTACTGGACAACGGCCTCTCTTGGTTCGATCCTCGGCTTCTCACATTTTAAAAGTAACTTTCAAGAGTCTTCGGCAAAACGGTTTAAGATGTTTCCAGTGAAAGAATCGCCCATAACGTTAACAAATTTTTCTACGTACACTGAGCACAAAAGTCCATTTATTCTATCTTTGTATGGTGTCACTATAGCAACATTCACTGCGGTACTTGTGAGCTAAAAAGATTCAAAGCGAGCCTCAGACTTGCTTCTTGAAGTCAAAAATTGGCTACAGGACTGGAGGGTAAAAACAAGTGCCGCTAAATCAGTCCAAATAACATTCACTTTTCGTCAGGGTAACTATCCGCAAGCAGGTCTTATTTCTGCACAAAAAAGGAACACCGGGATTTATACACAGGAGGAGACCATCTACAAACCGTAGGTGGCCCGAGGTACGTCGGGGTTCCAGGGTTTTTCTTTCGAGGGTGCATCTGGTTCTCCAATTTCTAGTATCCGAGACGGCTTGCGGTCCAGGACCAGTCAGTGATATCCGGAGGGATTTCCGCACAAAAAAAAGGGTAACTGTCCGCAAGTAAAACTCGGAGAAAATATCTTGACACAACGTGAGTGTGTGAAGCACCTGGGCTTACATATAGACCGGTGGAAAAACCATATCAAAGAAAAAAGTGATGATATATCAATGCGGCACAAAAACTTGTACTGGATGCTAGGACGAAACTCCAAATTATTACTGGAGAACAAACTTCTGATATATCAGACGATAATTAAACCTGGATGTAGGTACGGCATTCAATTGTGGACTCCGCAAAAGATTCCAATATAAATGTCATACAGAGAGCTCAGAACGAGATCCTAAGGTCGATAGCAAAATTAAATGTACCGCGGTTTGTTACCAATGCGGAACTGCATCAACAGCTCTAAGTGAAAACAGTGAGTAAGGAAATACGACATGCCTCCGAGAATTATATGTAGTGACTAAAATAGGTACCTTCCAAATGAAGTAGCATGTCAGCTGACCATAAAATACTACATAAACCGGCTCAAAAGATTTAATATCTTAGGACTACATACCAGTAAGTAGCTTAAAGCTACCATGCATGAGTACGTAGTTCTTCTCGCTGGAGAGCACGCTCTGATCTTCAGTAAGCTCGAAGATCACATCTGCTCATAGCCCTAGGACTGATTGCCGATCTTACTTCAACAACATATAAAATAAAACTGTCTTTTGCGATAGTCGATCTTTGTCACGTTTTTACGCGAGTGTGCTTTTATCGGCAGAAGAATATAGTAGGAATGTAAACATCCAGGGGAGGGGGGGATCGGCCCTCCTCTGTCCTACCCTGGGTACGCCCATGGGTTGGTAGGTACATACCTATAAAATTGTAATGATCTATTGCGAACGCGTTCACAGAAAGGAACATAGCATGCTGCTAATGCTTTCCGGGAGCATTCGACATTAATAATAATAATTGACCATCGACAAGATTGCGTGCTGTATTTGTCTAGGAAGTTTGCAAGTAGGTAGATATTAGACACTTAAGTGTTTTTTTTTTATCGGGAAGGAACAGATCGGTGAGGTTTGCAAAATAGTTTTCCTTTCTCTACTTTCAGGTTGCTTTGACATTAAAGCACACCATATTCAGTGATATTCAGTAAACGTCGTTAAGTTGAAAGCAACATATCTCCTCTAATACTAATATTGTTTCTAAGTGGTAAACTTTTATTTAAACTTTGAAAATTGACATTTATTGTGAAGTTAACTTTGCTACTTGGAGAAATATTTTGTTATTCGTACTGTGGGGTGTGTATATTTGATATAATTAGCCAAAAACCAATAAATAAAATACAATTCTACCGACCATAATATTATGTGCAAAGTGATATACTCGAACGCGTAAGCGACGCTGTATACAGCGAACATACGACCTTTTTCTCGCGAGTGCACTACGGAATAAAGTGCCGTCTGGGACACAGCTGATATATTCGCTTGCATTACTGTTGTACTATAAACTTTTCAAATTAAGATTATGCTAATATATTGCCTATTTCAAATCATAAAAGTATAAGAATGTCATCATCTAAGGGTGCTGCGGTTGTTGGAAAGTCTCCTCCATCTTCGTGGGGGTGTTGTAGTCGGAAACTTATAGGGAATAAACAGGCTAAGTGCAACAAATGTATGAAGATGTATCATTATGCCTGCCTATCGTTTATAGAAGGCTATGTTTTACCTGCTACCTGGTTGTGCGCTGATTGTATAAGTGATGATATGAGTGCAGACATTACACCTTCGCGCAACATCACCACTACCCGAAGGAATAAAAAACAACCCCTTGATTCATTGCCACAAACTTCCTCTTCTTTGAATGTGTCCACAGAGGATGTACGTCTGATGATACGAGAAACTATCAACAATGAACTGAAGGAACAGCTATCTATATTTAGTGACACTCTTAATAGTAATCTGAGCAGGGAATTGCATCCGATTAAAGAACAAATGGAACAAATGAATGATTCTATGTCTTACATGAACAATCAGTATGAAGACCTTCTTAAGGAGTACATTACTTGCAAGGAAGCATTGAAAGAGTTACAGGCGGATAATTCTATTATGAAGAATACCATAACTGACTTAAATGCGCGCCTTAATCAATTGGAACAACAAACCCGCTCGAACAATATTGAAATTCAATGTTTACCAGAAAAAAAACAAGAAAATCTCCTTGAAGTAGTGACCGAGCTATCTAAGGTTGTGGGATGCAACATTGAGCCCCGGGACATTTTGCACTGCACTAGGGTGGCCAAGCTTAACCCAAAAAATCCCCGTCCGAGGTCAATAGTGGTCCAGCTTGCCTCTCCGCGTATTCGGGATCAGCTCCTCGCAGCTACTATCACCTATAATAAATCTAATTCCGAAAAAAAATTGAATACAACTCACCTGGGATACCCGGGCCTTAAAACACCAATATTCGTCTCTGAACATCTGTCTGCGAGCAACAGGGCCTTACACACCGCAGCAAGGATTAAGGCCAAGGAGATTGGTTACCAATACGTCTGGATTAGAGGCGGTCGCATATTTATGAGAAAGAATCAAGAAAGTGAACATATCCTAATTAGAGATATGGTCACCCTACAAAAGTTGAATAAATAATGCTATTTCTATTTAGATATACTTATTTGTTTAAATTTGTTAATTTTTAGTACACTTCTGTTTTTATTGTATAAATAAATTACATTCAACACGTTAAAGTTATACTACCAAAATACTCGGGGTTTACGTACAAAAACACATAATTTTTATCAGCAATTATCTTGTGAAACATACGACATCGTAATCTTAACGGAGACATGGCTGAACAGTTCTGTGCTGAGTGCGGAGCTATTCGACAATAGATATATAGTGTATAGAAGAGACAGAGATGGCAGAAAAAAGGATGGGGGTGGAGTGCTAATAGCTGTTCTAAAGAAAATAAAGTCGAAACGTATGATGCAGTGGGAAAGTCAATGCGAGGATCTCTGGGTCACGGTTGATGTACCTATTGCTAAGTCAATACGTCGAATAGCTCTGTGCACAGTTTACCTGCCTCCACCGGTTATTCGTTCAACTTTAGAACACTTTCTGGACCGCTGCAACACTATATTTGAACAATCGAAACTGTACACATGTGTGGTAGGAGATTTCAATATGGCTTGTATCAACTGGAGCTTGGTGGGTGACTCGGATAATGTGTATATACCTTCGGGCATCAGTCACTTATTGACTGACTTTACTCATATTAATAAACTCCAGCAACTGAACAATGTAACTAACAATTCTGGGCGTATACTAGATCTTATTCTGACTAACCTACCTTCTAACAGCGTATGTGCTGCTCTAAACCCTTTAAGTGTTGTGGATACTTTACATCCCCCTCTTGAAATTTACATTAAAACAACTGTTGATGCCAGACTTTCTTATAACAATAGCATTCCAAAACCTAATTATTTTAAACTTAACTATGATGACATTCGTTCACAACTAGGTTCTGTTGACTGGCAACATAAATTCGAAGGATTGACAGATGTTAATCGTATGATCGGAGTATTTTATGATGTCATCGATGGTATTATTAATGCTCATACATCTATCATAAACACACATAAATTAAAGTTTCCGGTTTGGTTCGACAAAAGTTTAATAAAAACGCTTAAAGAAAAAGAAAAGATAAGAAAACGCTACAAAGCCTATGGAAATCCCATGGATGCGTTGGAACTGAAATTGCTAAGTAAACGTTGTTCAATAATGTCGACTAATTGTTATAATAACTATATCGAAAATATGGAAGCGCAAATAATGAAAGACCCAAAGAAGTTCTGGAGTTATATTAAAGACAAACGAGGTGGCACCAGCTCCTTTCCTGTCTCAATGAGTAACAACACTATTACTACATCTAACGGCAATGAAATTTGTGAAATGTTTGCTACTCATTTTTACTCTTCTTTTAACGATCGTCAAACTGTAAATTATCATTCAAGCTCGGACTACTTAACTAACATTAGAAACTATAGTTTGCCTTTGACAATACCTGTCATTGAGCAAGAGACCATATTAAATAAGCTTAAGTCTCTAGATCATCGTAAGGGTGCAGGCCCAGATGGGATTCCTCCTATATTCCTGATCAATTGCGCTTCTTTTCTAGCTCTTCCTCTGTCGGTAATTTACAACAAGTCTCTTAAAACTGGCATTTTTCCGGATCTATGGAAGAAGGCTAAAGTCGTACCCATTCATAAATCCAATGTAAGCGATCAGGTAGCTAACTATAGACCTATCTCTGTTTTATCCACCCTAGCCAAAGTGTTTGAATCACTGATATGCCCATTCATACAATCCCACTTGGCATTGTATTTAAGTAACTCTCAACACGGCTTTGTGGGAGCTAGGTCTACTTGCACGAATCTGGTGACCTTTACCGAGACTTTGGTGGAAGCTGTGGATTGCGGTGAGGAAGTGGATGTCATTTATACTGATTTTTCCAAAGCTTTCGACCGAGTTCCGCATTTCACACTGTTGGAAAAGTTGTCAGCATATGGCATTACCGGTAGCCTCTTGAATTGGCTTAAATCTTACCTTGACAGTCGCTCTTTCTTCGTGGCAGTGAACGGTTTCCAATCTAAGGTGCATAAAATTATATCTGGTGTCCCGCAAGGTTCCCACATTGGTCCAATTCTATTCAACTATTTCATTAACGATATTCCTTGCAGCTTTAATTACTCTGAGATTTTCATGTACGCAGACGACCTTAAATTTTCTAGAATTGTAAAAACTAACAAGGATATAGATCTGCTTCAGAAAGATATTGATGCGTTGATAGAATGGTGCAATATTAATGACATGAGTTTGAATATCAATAAATGTTATCACATGAAATTTTCTAAAAAAATTAACCCTCTGCAATCAGTTTATTATATTGGCCAAAACACCATACAACGCGTGAGCGAAATTAGAGACTTGGGTATTATTTTTGACAGTAAGCTCACATTTGTACCACACGTGGAAAGTATAGTGAAAAAATCATCTAGAATGCTTGGATTCGTTTTAAGAAATGCGGTTAAGTTTCGATGTAGCAAAACTAAAATTCTTTTATATAACTGCCTCGTTCGTGGCATACTGGAGTACTGCAGCCCTGTATGGAGACCACATTATGCGACACACAAATTAAGATTGGAGCGTATACAGAAGAGGTTCCTCTGGCACCTAGCATATGCCTCTGGTGTAGCTAAAAGGATAAAATCGTACGAAGCGAGATTGACACACTTTAAGCTAGTCACACTCGAGAAACGAAGGAATGTTATAGACTCCATATTTCTATACAAGCTTCTGACACACAAGGTAGATTGTCCACAACTCTTAAGCAAAATTAAATTCCAGGCTCCAGCTAGGTATCCTCGTTTTCCTATCACCCCCCTGCATCCCCCGCTTCGCAGAAGCATTCTCGGTACAAACTCCACCATCCCACGACTCTGTAAACTGCTCAATAGTTGCAGCGCCCTGGTCGATATACACACTGACTCGCTTTACAAAATCCGCAAAACCATAATGAAAGCCTTATAGGAGGAACTTTATTTGAGTGCCATCTGTTTTTGATAGTACTTGTATTGTATTTCTAGCATAAAATTATGATAATATTGTTGTCTATTGTGCACGTGGTGCTTACCTATAAGTAATTGTAACACTATGCCACTTCATATTTATTGTATTTTTTTTTTAACTTATAAACAGTGTATACAATTGTTGGTGAGCCTAGTAAATAAATAAATAAATAAATAAATAAATAAATAAATAAATCTAACAAAAGTTTGGTCGACAATCGAATGTGCTTACCTTTGGACAGTTTTATTACACGAAATAATAAAAACAATATTTGAAACTCCAAATTCGAGTTCTATCGGTGTACTACCTACTTTATGAGCGTGTGAATCACCATGTTGCATTGTTTTGTTACATTATATGCATTCGCAATGAGTATGGAGTATGGTGGCCACCACCATACTTGATTCTGCTCATGCTTTCCTTCAGGCAGAGTATAGGGACTTTTGCAGGGTCATACATTAACAAAAAGCGTAAAATAAAGCAACTTAACATTTTTATATACAGAGATTAGAGATGTAATTAAAGTAATTTTTGAAGAGGTAAACTATATGAAGAACGAGTTATACGTATACCTACAGGATGGAATTTTTTAATGCCACCTGAAGGGAAAGTACTCTTAATATTGTAGATAGAAAATTTTACTCAAAGTGGTACACTCCAAGCTGGTTTTCTGACCTTCAGGCGGAACCTGAAACAAATTGAAATATCTATCTATCAGTAGTATCAGTGCTCAATTTCAATTGTTTATTTATAATTTGGCGCTTGAACGATGTGGTGGTATCGGTTTGATTTCAATTCAATGCTATGTTTATCCTTATTTGTTTATAATTGCACATAATAACACATGATTGCACGTTCGATAACAATTTGGATGACTATTGGATAGATAATTTGCATCTCAGAGTTAACCTTCTTTCCTTGCGTATTTATAAGGACCGAGATGGCATAAACAATTAAAATTATCAATGTTATAAACTTGATTTTAATGCTATTCCGACAATAGCTGATGTGTTTTATAATTAACTCGTATCCGCTGTATTTGTATAATCTTTCGTAAATTGGTTTTTAAATGTTAAAAAATGCAAGAAATCTGCATTAGAGGGAATTTTTAACTGTTTTGTTTTCAGTTTTAATAGGTAATTATACTTCACTCACAACTTTTTGCCGCTTCCTTGTCTAACAATAGGTAATAATGAGACCTTCCGCGGAGCTTAAGTAAAATTTTAATCTTCTTATATATAAAGTTGTTGTTCGTTTGTCTCGCTAAAACTCGAGAACGGCTGGGCCGATTTAGCTGTTTTTTTAATTTTTTATTTATTTATTACACATCATGCACTTTAGGTACATAGGCGGACTTAATGCCTTAGGCATTCTCTACCAGTCAACCTTTAGGTAATGCAGAGAAAATAGGAAGTAGATGCATTTAGGTTATTTGTGAAATTAACAAATACACATACATATATGAACTTACTATACACTACACATAATACATAGATGCATATGAATACACATACTAAAATATATATAAATACACACTTACACGAATAAATACCATAACCAGTATGAGATGTCATTTATGTATTGGTTGATTCTGCGAGCTGTTTTAATAAATACTGCTTTACTTTTGTTTTGAATGTAAAAACGTTGGTAGCCATCCTGATCTCGATCGGGAGCTCATTCCAAAGAAGAACGGACTGCACAAAAAAGGGTGATTTTGGTTTTGAAATGTTTGTTGTAGTCCAGGGAAGGTTTAAACGGTGAAACATGAAAAATAACTTGAAAATCCAAATGTCACGTGTACGAAGTAGGGGGCACAGCTAGTATTTCATAATAATTTTAAATTTGGTTGAAATGTGCCACAAATTGTTGTATAATGTTTGTAAAGTTCCCTTTGATACAGAATCTATTCCTAGTACGGGAGTTCTCTTCATAATAAAAAAAAAGTAAAAACTAAAACCCAACTACGACAAAAGACGACGCTGAAAAAGTATAAAACAAGTTTGAAAAGCCGTAGTCACACGTTACATAGAAACGCACCATAACACTTTAACAACGTGTGACTACGGCTTTTCAAACTTGTTTTATACTTTTTCAGCGTCGTTTTTTGTCGTAGTTGGGTTTTAGTTTTTCCTTTTTTTTTTATTTAAAATGTTTTGGTGCCGTTATTAATATATAATATATTTGAAATGTACAAGTTACGCCCTTTCCATGATACCAAACACGGCATATTTATTTCAAATTAATTTTTTAATTCATTACTTTATGTCGGCTAGAGGGCGCCACATTAGATTCAGCGACACGTCATATAGCCTATAACCAGCAGACGATGAAGACGCTTCTAACGATACCTCATTTGTCTAGTTCTAAAGAGTAGTAAGGAGCTATGAACATACATACATAGCCTGTCAAAATCATAACCCTCCTTTGGCTTTGCCGTAGTCGGGTAAAAAGGTGGCCCTTCATAAAAAACATATATCTTTGGCCACCTTTTTATGTCACGTCATTGTCAAGCAAATGAGTTACATACCTACGTAATAATTTACTACCTTAAAGAAGAAATAATAATAATATCCTTTTGTCTCATTTCGTAATTCAAAGAAAAATAACTATAAAAAACATTAAAAAGTCAATAAAAATATCTACTGTACCTAAATACCTATTTTAACAGGTCTAGACTTTCACTGCTATGGAAGACAACTTTCACTTCGAGGCCAGTCCTTTTGTTGTTCGTTTGAGCAAACATTGTTGTGAACTGTTTAAAATTCTGCTCGCACGTATTTGAAACAAACATTTAAATGATGACTTTAAATGTTTGATAGGAAATGTTATTGTTATGATAACCTGGATACTATGAAGCAGTTATATTTAGATAGGAGTTCTTTGTATCCATATACATAAAACATAGGTTCAGCTTTGTGCTATATATAAGTACAATATAAGTACATACATACATTTAGAGATTTGGACTGCAAAAGGACAGTAAGATAATTTCGAGACAATAAACCTGTAAATAAAGCTAGAATTAAAGACCTGTAGAAGAAGAATGTTGAGTGAATTGTCCCTGATAGATAGTATTGGAGAGCACTACTTCGGAACCGGCTATCATAAACATCTATTCTATAACAAACGTTATTGGAAAGTAAGTGCCCTGAAATATACTGACAACTAGTTCAATCTTCGAATTCAGTTCGCCCTATGGGTTGCGAAGGTCCGATACCAGTCGCTCTGTGGAAAAACTGATATTCAGATAAAACTGGTTGAATTAGTAGCCGAGCCCAAATAATCTTGGGAGTAATAAAGGCTAAGAAGATAGTGTTGTCCTAAGTTCTATTTTAGAGTCCTGTCTAGCTATGTAGGTTACTGTAGGTAATATAACTGTCGCTTAATTCTCATCACTTTTCATATTGAAACTTACTACTGCCTTTAGAAGCACTTTGAGAGACAACGTGCAGTTCTACAAACCGTATTGAACATGTCATACATCAACAACTATTTAATAGTTCACTGCTGTTGATAGGCCTCGCCTTAGATAGAAAGGAATATATGGCCGACTATTATATACTACTATTATATACTATATTATATACTACGTTGGCCACACGGATTGGTTAGGCTTATTTCAAGTTTATTTGCTTTGTAGTCATTTGTAGTTTACTCCATTCATCGTCAACCGCTTTCCACTGCTGGATATAGGCCTCTCCTTAGAAAGAAGGTTTGGGTCTACTATACCTACCACGCTGGCCAGACGGTTTGGTATTGGGTTTGTGGCGATTTCCACATACAACGCAAAACAGAAGCACACTACAGTGCCATCTACAGAAGTTACACTGAACAACGGAGCAATGTACAATATGGGAATATAAGATACTATATAAGAAACTACCAATCCTGGATCGCGCAATAGAAGTTCTCGCCCCAATTAACATATATACAACATCCCAACATCAACCGTTGGGCAGTTGGCCCGCCAGGCATGATCACCTCGCCTGGTCGGAGGATCCTCCCTTTGTGTTGGAGGGACATGATACACCTGTCCCCCACAGGTTTATTTCACGTTTTCCTTCTCTTTGGAGGGATATCACACGGACGAACCTTATTGATAGCTATTGGTAAATGTCATCATAGTTAGTTTAGGTATTCTCATATCACCGACTTGAGAGAGATTGAGCGAGTTATAGACATTGGTGTTCTGTTGTTACGTTATGTTACTAAACTAAAATTTCTCTAAAAAAAAGTTTTGGTAAAAAGATTTTCTAAATGCTTTTTTGTATGTATGTAGACAGGTAACGTATATTTTTAGTACATATTACATATCCTATTTTACTGACATTAAGAAAGTCGACTGACAGGACAAAACTCACTTTTAGTGATTTATAGTTTAGTTTAGAGAGTTTTCGAACAACAGAATTAGCACCATTGGCTTATGCACACCGTTGCACTACAGAAGCCCTACAAATAATAATGAACTCGTCTTTTTGTTAATGTTTAACCACATTGCACAGTTCTTATCGGTAACCCCGTTCTGCTCTAAATACATAAATCGCTTTAACTGTTATGTGTTGAGCGTATCTTGACGACATTTTAATAACGTAGGACTAGTTTTTGTACTGTACACGTGTCAATGTAGTTAAACCTTAATCTGCAAATCACTATAATTGTCATTTGTAGGACACGAACGTCTAGTTATCAATTGAACAAAAAAAGTTCAATAATCTATAACCCGGCTACGCAAGATCATTTGATAAAATTTATATAGCCCATGTCACCCGGCCACTATAACGAATCTATTTAAACCTCATTCATTGAAATCAGTTTAGCTGTTTAGATGCTACCGCGGAACATCTATATATATAAAAGAGTAAGGTGACTGACTGACTGACATACCCAGAGATCAACGCACAGCCCAAACCGCTGAAGCTACAATCCTGAAATTTTGCACGTAGGTTCTTTATATGTCGTAAGTGAGCACTAAGAAAGGATTTTTTTAAATTCCACCCCTAAGGGGGTTAAATAGGGGTTGAAAGTTTGTATGGAAGTTCGTCATTTTTTAAGTAAGAAACATGAAACTTTACTTTTAGGCTACTGATTAAAAAAGAGTAGATACGTATTTAAACGTTTCTAGATATTCTACCCCTAAGGGGTTAAATAGGGGTTGTTATTTCGTATATAGGTCAGTCTGGAAGTCCGTCATTTTTGAAGTTAGAAACATGAAACTTTTTTTTTGGTGTACTGATTTAAAATGAATAGATACGTATTTAAACGTTTCTTAATATTCTACCCCTAAGGGGGTGAAATAGGGGTTAAAAGTTTGTATGGAAATTCGTCATTTTTTAAGTATGAAACTTTACTTTTGGGCTACTGATTAAAAAAGCGTAGATACATGTTTAAGCGTTTCTGGATATTCTACCCTTAAGGGGGTGAAATAGGGGTTGAAAGTTTGTAGGGAAGTCCGTAATTTTTTAAATAAGAAATATGAAACTATTTTTGGGCTACTAAATAAAAATGATTAGATACGTATTTAGGAGTTTTTGGATATTATGCCCCTAAAGGGGTGAAATAGGGGTTGAAAGTTTGTAAGGAAGTCCGTAATTTTTTAAGTGAGAAACATGAAAATTTAGTTTTGGGCTACTGATTAAAAATGGGTAGATACGTATTGAAGCGTTTCTGGATATTCTACCCCTAAGGGGGTGAAATAGGGGTTGAAATTTTGTATGGAAGTTCGTCATTTTTTAAGTTAGAAACATGATAATTGATGTTTTGGCTGATTAAAAATGAGTAGATACATATTTAAGCGTTTCTGGATATTCCACCCCTGAGGGGGTGAAATAAGGGTTGAAATTTCGTATATAGGTTATTCTGGAAGTCCGTCACTCTTGAAGTTAGAAACATGCAACTTTATTTATGGCTACTGATTAAAAATGAGTAGATACGTATGTACGAACATGTTCTACCGGAACCGGTTGTGGTTCACGGTGCCGTTCTTGAAGTTGTTCAAAAATATGTGGGGTACCTCGGGCAGACTTTGCAGTTAAGTAGAAACAACTTCGAGGACGAGGGGAACAGGAGAATTCAGCCGGGTTGGGCAGCGTTTGGGAAACTTTGTCGGGTCTTTACATCGTCAATCCCACAGTGCCTAAATACGAAAGTCTTCAATAAATACGTCCTACCTGTCATGACATACTGTACCGAAACGTGGACACTTACGACACGGCTGGTCCACAAGTTCAAAGTCGCTCAGCGTGCTATGGAGAGGGTTATATAAATGATTTATTTTTCTCATCACAAAAGCTCAACTCTTCTCTAAGGGATCGCATCAAGAATGAGGTGATCCGATAGAGAACCAAGGTCATTGACATAGCCCACAGGATAAGCAAACTGAAGTGACAGTGGGCTGGCCATATTAGCCGTAGAACTGATAACCGCTGGGGTAAACGGGTTCGTGAGTGGTGACCGCGTCTCGGCAAACGTAGCGTAGAACGTCCACAGGCCAGGTGGAATAATGATCGGACGGCTGGCAGAAGCTGGATGAGAGAAGCTGAGAATCGAACCAAGTGGCGTGCAATTGGAGATGCCTATGTCCAGCAGTGGACTGCGTTGATGATAATGAGATACGTATTTAAGCGTTTCTGGATATTCTATTTCTAGGCTAGACTGGAAGTCCGTCATTTTTTAATTTAGTAGCCTGAAACTTTGTCTTCGGGCTTTTGATTACAAATAAATGAATACATATATCAGCATTTATGGGAATTCTATTCCTAAAGGGGTTAAAATAAGGGTCGAAAGTGTGTATGAAAGTCAATTTTAATGGACTATTGATTATAAATAAATACGTTTAAAAACATGAACACAGTATTTATAGATACTTACACAGTTTTAAATAAATACATATAATCAACTTCCACGCGAGCAAAGCCGCGGGCAATAGCTAGTAATAATATAAATATACTTAGACTGCCAAAACCTTTATAGGCGGTCCACACTACAACGATATATCGTAGCGATTTAACTGTGCAGTTCGTTTGTGCAGTTTTATCGTACGTGTGGACGGAAAATGGCTCAGATTTTTTCTACGCAACTATACACTTACTTTATACCCCTTTTACGACAGCGAAGCCAAAAAAAAGTGTAATAGGCGGTCCACACTACAACGATATGCTATATATTGGTCTTGGGTAGTTTGCTCCCTTAGTCATATATTACGACACCCATGGGATGAATAGGGTTGGGAAGACTTTGTATTCTTAATCCGTCACCACACGAAGAACTTTATACCTTATCCGGGTCATAAACCCCTTTGTACTGAGATTATTGATAAGTTTACGAGCGTGGACTAGTAACATAATGTAAGTTAAATAGAAAGTTAGGTGCTATTGTGTTTGTAGGATAAATATAGGTGCGACAAAACTACAATATAGGAGAAATTTTAGTGTGTCAACAACGAGATATAGGCCAAGCTATTATAGTAACTACTATCTTATCTGTTGTCAGGTTGGCGTATCGTACTCTCACAGTACGTTTCCAAACTTAAAATAATAACAAAAGTTTGGTTTTTGTTTATAAATTTTGTGTGGTGCTTTTATTTTATTTCATCACTAGAAAACCGTGTGTTTTCATTTCTAAACTAGAATATTCACTGTGTAATATACTGCAGAAGACAGATAGGATATTTGACAGATATTTGACTGCCTCGTTGGTCTCGCGGTTGGCGTGTGCGACTGCTGATCATGAGGTCTCGGGTTCAATTCCCGGGTCGGACCAAATGTTTATATGATCTACAAATATTTGTTTCGGAGTTTGAGTGTTTTCTATGTATAATATGTATGTATTTACAAAAAAAAAGTATATATGTATTTGTAATTTGTATCAGTTGTCTAGTACCCATAACACAAGCTCTGCTTAGCTTGGGACTTAGATGGCGTTGTGTGTTAGATGTCCAAAATATTTATTTATTATTTCTTTATTTTATAGGACAGAGGAAGGAGGTGTAGGATCATACTGACCAGTTTTAGAAACAACATGTACAAACTTATATATTAGTTATTAAATTAGAAATCTATACTATTATATAAAGCTGAAGAGTTTGTTTGTTTGTTTGAACGCGCTAATCTCAGGAACTACTGGTCTGATTTGAAAAATTCTTTCAGTGTTAGATAGCCCATTTATCGAGAAGGGCTATAGGCTATATATCATCACGCTACGACCAATAGGAGCGGAGCAGCAGTGAAAAATGTTTCAAAAACGGGGGAAAATTGTCACGCTACGGGCAATAGGAGACGCAAACAAGGTTGCGTGGGACAGCTAGTAAACGATAATTATACCGATTAATTCAGTAGCAACTTACAAAAAAACAGACACAGTTATTTATTTATTTAAAACTTATTGCACATGATGTACAAAGCCGGACTTAATGCCATTAGGCATTTATATTATTTACGCATAGATAAATTCTTATAATTCTAATTACCTATTAAATCAGCATCAAACGAGCATTTCGAATTCTGAAAATGGCAAGCGATGGTCACATGATGTAAAAGTGCCTCTCTAATATAGTTTTTTTTTATTTTTATATACGAGCCTGCCAAAATGACTCTACTCTGCCGGATGGAAAGCAAAAGCAGAATCCAAGAGTGGTGATCACCATACTCATTGCGAATGCAGACAATGCAATGGTGACCCACACCATGGCAGCCTTTTAATGCTTCTGCATCATTGGGCCTCCGGTCTCGCACTCACCAACGAAGCACGAACGCTGTCATTTTACGTTGATTTTCGGTGCGAGGGTAGTGCCGCCCCGGTCGAGCCGGGGCCCGTTCGTGCTGAAATCAGCGTGCCTCTACTACCTTGATACAAAAGAAATAAACTATTTACTTTCTAATTTTAATAGTACTGTTTTATATATACACTTCCTTATGTTGACTAGACGGAGCGTAATAATTTTCCCTAGTGTTTGTTACGTTCTTCATTGATGCGCCGCTCCTATTGGTCTTAACGTGATGATATATAGCCTATAGCCTTCTTCGATAAATGGGCTATCTAACACTGAAAGAATGTTTCAAATCGGACCATTAGTTCCTGAGATTAGCGCGTTCAAACAAACAAACTCTTCAGCTTTATATATTAAAAAAGTAGTGAGTAGTATAAGTATAGAAATATATTATGTATAGTATAGATTTGATATACTTTACAGTTATTTTATCTAGTTTAACGGTAAAACAGGATGGAGAAGTTTCGACCATACATTAATAGTAGGTAATAATAAAACTGCTGTTATAAGTCACATTAATTTATAATTATTTTATTATTTTCTGTATTATTTTTAATAGTATATGTATAAATAAAAATACAAGTAAAAAATACCATATTAAAGCGTAAACATAGAATAGGACGTTTTATTGCAATGAATATTAAAAAATAATTATGCTACATATATAAATTAACCTTGACCGGTTCTTTTTTAGCATCATTCATATAAAAAAATGTTTTAAAGCAAATGGTATATAATATGTTATGAATTGTTTTATTTACTTGATAAAATAAAAGTTTATTTATTATACCTATTAAATCAAATGGCATTTTAGTTGAATTTGTAAATAAGTAAATCATCATTATCAAATTCAATTCAATTCAATTCAGCCAAAAGACGTCATCTGATGAGAAGATGATGATGTATGAAACATGAAAATATAAATTACTAGCTGACCCACGCAACCTCGTTTGCGTCTCCTATTGCCCGTAGCGTAATATTTTCCCCCCGTTTTTGAAACATTCTTCATTGGTACTCCGCTTCCATTGGTCATAGCGTGATGATATAGATAAACTCGATAAACTTCATCGATAAACGGGCTATCTAACACTGAAAGAACTCTTTCAAATTGGACCAGTAGTTCCTGAGATTAGCGCGTTCAAACAAACATAAACTCTTCAGCTTTATATATTAGTATAAATGACCCACGCAACGTCGTTTGCGTCTCCTATTGCCCGTAGCGTAATAATTTCCCCCCGTTTTTGAAACATTCTTCATTGGTACTCCGCTCCTATTGGTCATAGCGTGATGATATAGATAAACTCGATAAACTTCCTCGATAAACGGGCTATCTAACACTGAAAGAACTTTTTCAAATTGGACCAGTAGTTTCTGAGATTAGCGCGTTCAAACAAACAAAAACTCTTCAGCTTCATATATTAGTATAGATGACCCACGCAACGTCGTTTGCGTCTCCTATAGCCCGTAGCGTAATAATTTCCCCCCGTTTTTGAAACATTCTTCATTGGTACTCCGCTCCTATTGGTCATAACGTGATGATATAGATAAACTCGATAAACTTCCTCGATAAACGGGCTATCTAACACTGAAAGAACTTTTTCAAATTGGACCAGTAGTTCCTGAGATTAGCGCGTTCAAACAAACAAAAACTCTTCAGCTATATATATTAGTATAGATGTATTTATTATACTCTTCTAAGATCTAATACTCATAATCAACAACACATTTATTTGGATAAAGACTAATATTAGGTATTATGTTGATAAAAACTCTTTGGCAAATAACTCAATAATAGGTACCAACTCTGAGCGTCTTATACTCGTGATAACTTCTAAACGAAATGTCCGAATGGGATGAAACAAAAAGTATTTTACTTCTACATAAATACCCTTGATAACATAATGCTTTATTTAGATAAGGATTAATATTACGATACACATTTAAAGTAGTTTCTTTCTTCAGACGATTTAATAATTTTTTTGAACACAAAAGCGGTTATTTTGACTAAACCATGATGATATAAATGTACTATCCAACACTGAAATAATTTTTCAAATCAGACCAGCGGTTCCTGTGATTAGCGCGTTCAAACAAACAAACAAACTCTTCAGCTTTATATAATAGTATAGATTTATTCTGTGTCTTTTTCACGCACAATAAAATACCTTGATTCATAACAATATTACAACACACATACACATTTTAGACCCACATACTAAAACAATTGCCTGGGAGATCGTTTTTTGTTTTTTCGAAAGACGGTCTCCATTTCATGTCATCCACATTTTTTTATATTTTTTATCATTAATTTCATAACGACGAAGACTTGAAGACTCGAAGACTTAAGATTTAAAGACTATTAATACTTGACATTGGCTTGGCAGAAATAGCTGATAGCTGGTCGCCATTTCATCAAAAGAAGAAAAACAATTGCCTGACACTACGTACTCACACATGACAATTAAAACATTTACAATTTCACACACACAAACTCATTCTGTGTCATAAAAGTGTAATATTGTGGTACTCGTACTGCCTCAAGTACGAGCCCTGGGGGTTATATGTAGTCAGTGGACTAATGTACCTGAAATTTGGGAAATAACAACACGACTAGATAAGAATTTACAATATCGGAATACAATTATTTATCTAATGTGTTCCCCCGAAGGTCCGGAGTAGGGGTCGTGGAATCAAGACCTACTAGCAGGGAAATATAAATAATTGTATTACGATATTGTAAATTCTTATCTTGCAGTAAAAGCTATATATAATACGTTCAGTCGTGTTGTTATTTCCCTAATTTTAGGTACATAAGTCCACTGACTACACATAACCTCCTGGACTCATACTTGAGAAGGTACTAGTACCACAATATGTAGGCCCATTTGGGCTTATACTTTAACTGAGAGAAACACTTGCGTTTGGCTACTCCCTAGTTCCCCATCGTGTTGCTCTCTATGGGATTGAACCTTCAGCAGTCACTGCTATAGGAAGCGTCGAGATGACCGCTTAAACCACTGCACAATCTGACTAGTCAATTTTGTATCGTGCTAAATTTAAATACGAGAATAAGATGAATAAACTAACTAACATGCAATGCATATTGACATCTTCGCCTATTGTTTATATTGTTGCGCGATGCAATCTGATAAACATGAGAGCCGTGACCTCTTGTTGTGAAGTCACGGTGATATGGAGAACGAAGTCAGTGCTCGATATCAATAAGGTCTTTGTCAGGTGGATATCAGACATACACAATGTTAATCATAATTTTCTAAGCCTATTAAAAGCCTAGGAAAATAGAAAATTCTAATATTAAACGCTAATATCGGATGTAAATGGTCGCATTTTCAGTGGGCATAATACGATATTGCCAGTGATGTTACCAGTGCATAGATAGGTACTAAGTAAATACATATATAATGAGAGTTTGTCTGTCTGTGGCACCGTAGCTTGCGAACGGATGAGGCGATTTCAATTTAGTTTTTTTTGTATGAAAGGTGAGTTACGTTACGTGTGAGTGTTCTTAGACATGTTTCATGAAAATAGGTTGAGTCGTTTAAAAGTTATGGGGATGAAAGTGGGGAAGAATAACCGAATGTCTGCAAAAATATCATTGGCGTATGATTACTCGATTAAGTGCTTGAGTAGGGGGTTTTTTAAATTTTGAATTTAAGCTTGTTCCTAATATTCATTTCCTAGGTTGTCATCACTTTAAATTAAACAAAGAGGCGGCAAATGTTTTATTTTCTATTGAAATTCTTTCTTGTCCTGGTAATCGTTGCAATATTAAAGTTTGAGTATGACTTTATAAAAATACTTTTAACTATTCCAAATATACATATAATAGGTATATTACTGTTGTCTCTACTTTAAAGAGATTGAAGCATTTCAGCATAGTGTTTCAACACAATACACTATAGTATTTTAATTGCATGATTATTCGCAGCATATTCTGCCACGAGTCTTGAAAGTCAGATGATTTACATTGTGATCCTATTAAAGTACATCACACCAAAAACATTTTCATGTAAAATGTTGCCAAGACGACTGACTGCATATGGCTACCCCTTTGAAAAAGATATCAGATCTCATGTAGAGCCTAGCTTCTGAATCTACACGCCCTAACTATACCAACCCTAACTTCACAAACTCTACATCTCAGTAAAAATGTATGGCTTCGTCGTTTCGCTACAGTCACGAAGGCGAAACAAACGCCTTTTGTGTTTGTAAATATATAGTAGTTTCTGAAGTAAAGTGTGTTATGGGAATATTTAGTTTCTGAAGTAACGAAACAGCCAAGCCATAATTTTTTACTGAGATGTAGAGTTTTTGAAGTCAGGGTTGGCAGAGTTAGGGCGTGTAGATTCAGAAGCTAGGCTCTACATGAGATCTGATATCTTTTTCACCGGGTAAGCCATATACAGTCGTCTTGGCATCATTTTACATGAAAATATTTTTGGTGTGATTTCATTTCTTTTTGTAAGTTGCTCTGGTCAGTATTTTTTACAGTATTTTTTTCTTTTTTTGATGTGTATTTTTTGTACATCTTTCTTCTTTCGAAAAAATCCGTGTACCAAAAATAAAACATCTAGCATAAAAAATAGTGAAAGTCTCATACAAACTTCCACCCCTCAATTTTGGGGGTTGGGGGGCAAAATTAATAGGTTTATGAATTTTTCTGCTACTTACCAAATTTCAGCTTTCTAGCACTTCAGGAAGTACCCTAACAGTTTTGATGATCATCAGTGTGTCAGTGACGAAATCGGTGTTTTTTAGGTATCAATAAAATCTAAGTATCAAAGCTATGCAATTGAAACTTTGTATGTTTCATTCGTCTATTACTGACATCATATTCTGAGAATTTGAACAATCTGGTATATCGGAAATCAACGTTATGAGGATTAAAAAAAAACGACGAAACACTTCGAGAAAAGGTAGGTCGGTAGTGTCCTTGCGCTTCGCTTGCCTCGTCTTGGCGGGGGCCTGTGACGACCGTGCCCCCAGATTTCTCTTGAGACAGATTTGTGAGATTAGAATTATCGTAATGATCGTCTTTTGCGAATATGTTTAAGGAGTTCTGTTTTTTTGGTTGTTGTCTTAAAAATGAAACCAAACTATTGTTGTTTCATGTTATGGGTTGGGTTCGACTATGCATTCTTAATGAGCTTGGTTGGGGATAATGGTTAATCCTGACCAACACTACAACTTGACTTTGATCGTTATTAATTTGAATTATCTGTGGTAAGAGTAGAGTTATTTGTAGCACTGGATAACGAGCCTCGAACCTCATCAGTACATTATTCTTATTAGTGTTTTAATCGTGACTAGTGTTTAAACTGAAGTATATAAATCACCAATTTTAGCTAAAAAAAACGACTTCAAGAACTGGAATAATTGAAGTGGGACCACATGGAAGCACTAGCTTTCAAATAAAAAAAGAAACATCACAATCGGTTCACCCAATCGAAAGTTATGAGGTAACAAACATAAAAAAAGAATACAGTCGAATTGATAACCTCCTCCTTTTTTGAAGTCGGTTAAAAATGAAGGGAAGACCACATGTTTAAGAAAGCCGATGAGACAAAGCTCGTGATAGAGAAGGCGGCTGAAGGAGTCGTGGCAGGTACGCAGGCTAGGAGCGCTGATCTCATAGACAAGATCTATGAGAAAATAGAAGAAACAAAAGTCGACATCGACAAGTCGACAGAGCTCATGATAGTGCATGCGCAGTCCCAGCTCGAAGACCTGGTTGGGACTGTCGCCAGGGATATAGTGATAGAGACACAGACGCACATCAGCGCAGCCGCAAGGGATAGAACACTTGAGAGCGTCTCGGACCCGATCCCTAAAACGTACGCCAGTGTCGCAGCAGCCAAGCCCGGGTGTCGACCGGCGCTTCACTCGTTGGCGGTGACCTCAAACGACAGTCTGGAGACTGCCGATGAGGTACTCGCCTGAGTGAAGAAGACGGTCGACGCCAGGGGCACCGGCCTGAAAGTGAGTAACGCCCGGAAGGCCAAGAATAGTACAGTCATTCTGGGCTGCGACACGGAGGCGGAGCGAGATAGGGTAAGGCAAAAAATTGAGAGCCGTGGTGGTGGGCTTGTTGTAGTGCCCATGAAGAATAAGGACCCACTCGTCGTCCTTAAAGATGTCTTCGTGGACGGCGACGACGACGAGATGGTACGGGCCCTCTACACCCTAAACGCCGACATCTTCATGGGCCTACCACAAGAAGAGAGTGACCTAAAAATAAAATACCGTAAAAGGACAAGAAATCCAAAGACCTCCCATATTGTTGTGCAGGTCAAGCCAAAAGTATGGCAGAGGATGACGGAGGCTGGAACCCTTTACCTGGACCTGCAAAGGGTCAGAGTGGAGGACCAGTCTCCGCTCATCCAATGCACGAAGTGCTTGGCATTCGGCCACGGCCGCAAGTTCTGCACCGAGAGTGTGGACAAGTGCAGCCACTGCGGAGGCCCGCATTTGCGAGAAAAATGCCCCGGCTATACAACGGGAGCCGAACCGCGATGCTGCAACTGCTCGCACTCTGGGCTGCGGAACCTCGGCCACAACGCCTTCAACGCCGAATGGGACTACCTGGCGAGATCAAACACATCATATTCATGACTCACACACTCAAACGAACACATACACATCACACATGATCTAGCAAGTATATAGTAAAATATATATGGATACATCATAACACGCACACAAACACTAAACATGCACACATAACAAACTTGCTATAGAGATTTCAATAATTTTATATATTTAAAGATATATACATATTGTTGACTTTAAATAGTAATAAGTCATAAAACACACAGAGTCAAAAAATGTTACGATCTCACAGGCTAGACAACAACTAGACATCTTGGAAAATAACATGAAAAGGTATAACAAAAATTGAGCTAAGGACCCATAAAACCTAGAAAATTAACTACCCAGAAACAAAAGAAATAGCTAGAAAGAAGTTTTAAAATATACCAAGCCATAAAAATAAGTAATCATTAACAAAATTGAAAATAAAATAGAAATTTAGACAAATAAAAATCAGAGGAAGCTATATAAAACCAAATTTAAAATATATTGCCAATTGAAATAGAAATATTAGAAAAGAATTAGATAATTAGATATCAAATCGTATGGTAATAAATATATATATATAATATGGTAAAGATAATTACCAGATGCAATAAAATATGCAAAAAATTGTAAAAATATTAGTAAGAATGACACGGCACGAGGCACATAGTGCGAAAACTTATATATAATGAAACGGTACGAATTAAGAAACAAGAATCATAAGATCCTGTCGTAATTCTTGGACGGGGAAAAGCAGAGAGGTTGAAAGACCTCACAAAAAAAAAAGAAATGAAGGGTGACGGGCTGTTTGATTTTCTGTACCGTTTGGTCCACTGGATTTTGAATCTCTATCGGTCGATTTCATTCCTGTAACAGTGACATAGGTACTCTATAGCCATACAATTTGACGTGTATTAACAACTTAAAATTTATATCTAAGAAAACGCGAGCGTGTGTCATTAGAAAGAATAAAAAAAAGCAAAACAAACCTAATTTAAAACTTCTTTCACTTTTATAATTTAATAAAATCAACTTTAAAAACACGTTTTACCGAAGATGTAAAAGAAATATCTCGACTGATAAAAAACAATCAAAATTCGAAGGTCAGAGGTCTAGGAACTCTATTGGCACAAGGTTAAGCCAAGTTGCAATTATTACTATGACCGACTTTGCCTTTCTTGACAGCATTTGTCATCACAGGCAGTCTAGGTTGTCTAACATGAACTTATCATTTCCAGCACGATTTCTAGAGGGCACTAGAGTTTTGTTGCCCTAAATACATAATTAAACTTATCGTACGGAAATATCAGTCAGATACCGTGTTACAGTTTAAAAACCCAAAGTAAATTGTTGTTACTTACGTTTTACAGAATTAGATTTTTAACTTATTGTTCTTCGGTGGTCTAGACCTAAGTTTCTTTTTTTTTATTTCGTTGATTTCGACTGAACTGGATTAAGCCGAAAGGGCTCATGTCACTGTCACATAAGTTTCCTTGTAATTAATATTCTTTGTAACATCAGGAGATTTACTATTCAAGTTTTTAAGTCATATCAAGTCCACGATGTTAAATTGTAATGATTGTCATCTAAACTAAAAAAAATGAGCAACAAGAACTTTGCGGTTCCATAACAGCTATCTTCGCTTCCCAACACCTTAAACAGTAGACTGGTAGATATCTCGTCGAACTCTAACTGAATGCCAATAGATAAAACAGAGTTATCTTGCGGCCGATATCACATTATGAAATTTTAAGATAAGATAGATCAGATCGTATCCCTGAAAGAAAGTCATTCGTCCTTCCCTACATAAATATGGCATAATACATATGATGTATTTATTCGTTGAAAGTGAAGAGACACATTAAACTGACAGTAACCATGAACTCACATTCGCACACTCACATCATGTTAGGTATGTATTTCTGGTATTAAACAAAACTGATTAATAGTTTATGTTATACTAGAGTTTGCCCGCGGCTCTGCCCGCGTATATGTCGGTTATCGCTGCAAATAGTAGCCTATGTGTTATTCTGATGTATAAGCTATATTACTGTAAAGTTTCATCCAAATCCGTTCAGTAGTTTTGCGAGAAAGAGTAACAAACATCCTTTCATCCATCCATCCATACTTACAAACTTTCACGTTTATAATATTAGTATATATAAATGTCAATAGGTTTTTCTTTTATGATAACACTCCTGAAAAATAATTTAATTAATTTTTGAATGCGAACATATAAAAAAAGAAAAATAAACAATAACAGTAACAACACACAAGATATGCAATTGTCAAAGCTGTAAAAAGATAAACTGTTGAACTTCCATCGACCAAGTTTGATGCCATAACGTAGTTCCGTCACCTAAAAGAGGAACTCCCGCCAAAACCGCGGACTGTTCAATGTGTCCGTTCAGACAGCCAATCAGAGCGGTTCGCGCCTTACGCTTGCACGCGCGCGTTTATTAAAATGCGTACAGCCCGGGACAAGCGCGGCATTAAATAAATAACAAAATAACTTATACTCGGCCGTAATCTACAACGAAGTCAAAGCACAGACGACCTTCGCACCGCGAACATATCCTACGCTCATACCGTATACTAACAAAACGAAATATAAAACGTACAATAAACAAAACGAAAAAAGCCCGGTCCGGTTTAGTTCGCGGCTGATGCACATAAAGTAAAAAAAAACAAAAGTCGTGGACTTGCAAGTAATGATCAGTTATATTTAACAATATGTGAAATTGTGATTTTAACAAGGATTAAAGTGCTTTGTAGTATACTTATAATCTTCTATGTGTTTTTATTAGTGCTGGCCGTGAATTAATTGGCAACTTTCATTCTAAGTGAGCGCCGAGTTCATTATCATTCGCGTAAGTCTTGAAGCCATACATACTGATTATATTTAATATCTAGGCTAATGATATACTAAGTTTATCGACCGATACACGTTTATGAAGATAAGAACACTAAACGACATTAAGACACCGATATTCGCGTATTCAATTATTCTTCATTGTTTTCTGTAAAATTAAGAAGTAATAAAATAATAATAAATAATAAATAAATATTTTCGGACATTTTAACACACAACGCCATCTAGTCCCAAGCTAAGCAGAGCTTGTGTTATGGGTACTAGACAACTGATACAAATACATATATACTTTTTTTTTTGTAAATACATACATATTATAGATAGAAAACACCCAAACTCCGAAACAAACATTTGTAGATCATACAAACATTTGGTCCGACCCAGGAATCGAACCCGAGACCTCATGATCAGCAGTCGTATACGCCAACCGCGAGACCAACGAGGCAGTCACATAATTTTGTTTAGTCGATCTTAATTGCAAAAAAGTTTACACAGGTGTGCCTTCAAATGTTACACTGTTTTAGCACTTAGGTCAAAAGAGAAAGTTTGAATGGTGTATTGTTAAATCTATTATAGTTACATATATTTTAAACCTAATTTTCATGGAAAATTGTTTAAAATTTGCTTTAAACTAATACGTATTTTTTAAATTTGTCGTTAGTTGCCCACTTGTTTAAAATTTAGTTAAAAAAGTTATAAACAAAATGCATTGACAAAAGAAACATCGACAAGGAAAAGGAAAGGTTTTTTATTTATTTTTATTGAATGGCTATGCACGATTTGTGCTTATGTCAAGAGCAAGTAAAGCTTAGTAAATCATTTATCAACATATAAAACTGTGGATTTTAGGAATCGAAATTTAAATAGGATAGTATCAGATAGGTTTTAAAAGCGATATTCATGAATGTGATGAAAGATGAAATGGATAAAATTTTATAATTTAATTTAATTGAAGTCGGAAAGGAAAAGTGATACGAAGGGAAACAAGGGATATTATTTTATTGGTACTGAATGCTGATACTACGGCAATTCCACTGCATTACTGATGGGGTTTGATCCATTATCGGTATTATTTGGGATTAATCTATCTGATACTTTAAACAAACTAATCATTAAAAAAAAAATAACATCCAAAAAAATACACAGGCTTAAAAAGACGTTGCCCGCTCTTTCAAAAGTAAAGGTTCTTAGTTCGTCGCAGTCCTTTAATTTTTACAAGTTTTCTATTAACTTGCAATGTATTGTTTGTATGCTTGTATGTTGTTCGGGTGGAATCTTGCAACTCAATTTTGAAGCAGATATCTTCAACCGATTTTGCTGAAATTTTGGAAGCATATGTATACAGCGTGACAATACAATATTATAATGACATGGAGCTGATCTGACGCTGGAGCTGGAAGGTGGCCATAGGAACTCTGTAAAGAAACATCGCAACATCATCGAGTTTGGACTCGTTTGATTCGTCTCGAGGCATTCCAGTAAAAGCTTGTTTTTAAAAAGCTTTTTAATTTAATTTATTTTATTTATGTTACATGATCCTAACATAGAGTAATATATAACCGATAACTATAATTATTTGGGTAGGTATACCTATGGACCAAGAGCTACTGAACCTTTCGACTAACGGTGTGTCTGTAAGGCTAGAAACTCTTGTAGTGATGAGTCATAACGTGCTAAGTACGGTAACTATCGCCTGGCAGGCCTCAGCCCAGCACATCATCAACTAATATGTTTGTGAAAGTGTAAACAGGCCGGCTCGACCGGGGCGGTACTACCCTCGCACAGAAGATCAATGTAAAATGACAGTGTTCGTGCTGTCGTGTTTCGTTGGTGAATGTGAGACCGGAGGCCCAATGCAGAAGCATCATTGGGCCTCCGGTGTGGATCAGGAGTCTGCTTTTGTTTTGATTCTGGCCATTAAAATAAAGTGTTACAATGATAAAAACAATATAAAATAGGTAATAAATGGTAGATATAGACCGGGAACTAAAAAACCGAATCAGGTTTTCAACGGTATAGAGGAAACTGGTGCAGGTTTCCAACGGCTCAGGGGACTTTCCATCAGGCAGAGTAGAGCCATTTTGGCAGGACTATCTATAAAAAGAATCTTGGTATTAACTTGGTAGATTTTATAACAGCGCAGCGTCTAGTTTAATTACTCGTTATAAATACTTTGAACTTTGTTACCTGGTCTATTTTTTGCTGGAACCATTTGTTTTTCCTTATACGTATTACATACTATTGTTTTCTCAGCGATTTACTATACAATAGATTCTGCTATACTATTGTAAATTGTTTATAGATCCAGTACCTATCCGCAAGGGATAGGCACTTCATTTACAAAAAAAAATTCTTAATGACGAATAATTAAAACATGCAAATTTTTTAATACTATTATGCACAAGATTTTCGCAGAAGAAGAAAAAGTTTGACAGAATTCCATGGTTTATAATAAACTACAACTCTTGATTGCGCAGGGCCCATAATTGTCAGACCATAGCACTCAAGGAAAACTGTCACTCATGTTGCACATCGCAAACGCGTCGTAACAGTGATAATGCACTCTTGCATTATTTTTAAAGACACTCGTGTGAAAGTCATTTATGTTATTGCATGAGCTGATTATTTTTCCAGACTGCTATTTGGATTTTTAATAGTCTACTGCTTTACAAAGACCTCTCAAGTTTGGGTCGAGATTTCCTTCTCTTTGCAGTGCTGAGGTCGACCACTAGCCGTTTCTTACGTCATCCATAGGACGAACAGGGTGTGGTGACGCCAATTTCCCCTTGATCATGGCATCACGCGAGAACGGCTGTACCCATTTCCCTAATTCTTTCAGTATTGGATGGCCCATTTATCGCAGAAGGTTCTGTGCTATAAACACTGAAAGTAATCAATGTAAAACGTTGCAATAGCAAGGGAAAAGTTTACTCATAAATATATCAGGAGTATTCAATCAATATTGTTCAGGCGAAGAGTCGTCTCTCTCAATTTCTCAAAGGTGTTTAGTATTCCAGTATTTATCTTGTCATTTGACGGTTTCACTAATACAAATAAACTAACAACACATTCCTCTGTATATCAAGTCAGATCTAGGAGGAAAACTGAAATAATGAGAATTCATTGCTCTTTCTAATTTTATATGCAAAATTATCTACCTACAATAATAGCTATAGACCAGCTTCCACACCGTATTACTACATTCTACTACTTAGGGTATTAGGGTTGTCTCTTCCAGAACGAGAATCAAGTAAAGTCAATACATTACAGTAATAGGCACAACAATTATCAAGGTCACCAATTAACGTGTCGGAATCAAAATATTCATGTAGTAGATGATGAAGCTACTTAAATCAATTCATTTAAAATCATTACCATAAAACTTTAAATACCGTCGGTTATATGACCTGAAAAAAGTTTAATTTTCAGTTTAATAATACGTTTAATATCTCTATTATCTTTTATAAATATTTTTTAAAGTAGAGCTGTAATAATCGATAACATCAAATAATTGCCTAGACATCGATACTTCATTAACAACCGGTAATAAACTTTATATCGGTTTTAAGTAGAATAACATTTTAGACGTTATTTTGTGATTCGATATTGAGCTAAATAGTTTCAGAACGATATTTTTTTTCTTATATACATATATGCCTAAATATGTACAGGTTATGTATAAATTATCGTATCATGTTAACAATTAAAAGCAGTTGTTACGTGTCAACGTATCTGTTGAAGTGAATGACTGGAGAAGTCTCTACTGCATAATGTACTGCGGTTAATCAGCGGTCAGTAGGGTCATTAGAACACCATGTGGGAGTAGGGGAATTTGATTGATAGTGTTTCTGCAACGAACAAGTGATACACCGCACTTGTAATATTTATAACCACTGCCATTAGTCGCAACATTTGTTTAACTGTTTGAAATTAGAACATAATATAACAATAATCACAAATTTTAACAAAAAGAAAAACCGACTTCAATCTGGACCAAATTTAAATGGGACCATACGGGAATATTGAGTTATTTGTTAATTTGTCGCGTACATACATAATGCAAATTGAAGACTTAAGTGGATTTCTCATGGATGACATGTCAGAACTGGACCAAATTTAAATGGGACTATTCGGGAAGCACCAGCTTTCAAATAAAAAAAGAATCATCAAAATCGGTTCACCCAGTCCAAAGTTATGAGGTAACAAACATAAAAAAAAAAAAAAAAAAATACAGTCGAATTGAGAACCTCTTCCTTTTTGAAGTCGGTTGAAAAGTAAACATTAACTATAGTAGCTTAGTAAGTAACGACGGTTTTATTTATTTATATAAGTACTAGCTTTAGCCCACGGCTTCGCCTATGGCCTTCCTCAACAATCAAAGTAACCAAATTTAATACAATACGGTTTAGCGTTTAAGCTGTGAAAACGTAACAGATAGACAGCCAGAGTTACTTTCGAGTTTATGATATTAGTATGGATCATTATGTCAAACCTTTTTAACCGACTTCAAAAAAAGGAGGAGGTTTTTAAAAAAAGAATTCTCTTTATAAAAATAAAAACTGTTTTTGTGATACTGATGCTACATAATAAGTACAAAGCTTGTTTATGGTAATAATCCACAAAATACATGTAGTACCAAAAAAAAAATAACAAAAATAAAACCGACTTCCAGGTTCGACTCGATTTCTCTTGGATGTCATCATCAGATCTTAGTGTTCTTATGATGGTACCACAGTTGGGATATCTCCTTTCCTTTAAAAAAAGAATCATCAAAATCGGTTCATAAACGACGAAGTTATCCGCGAACACACACAAAAAAAAATAGTCGAGTTGAGAACCTTCTCCTTTTTTGAAGTCGGTTAAAAAACAAAACTCGATTCGGTTTTTCCATTTGAAAGTTAGTTTCTTTCAAAATCAATTTTCCGATTCTGAAGAAGATATCCTTTTAAACTAGGTGGCCGAAATGGTTTTTGATCAGTATTGAATAAGTTCCCTCACTTGCTCTATGTTTAAGCATAGGACGTGTGGCTTTTCGTCTTTTTCGGTATAATAAAAGAAATTCATCATCGTCTTCTTCCTCTTCTAATAAAAGATCTTAAAAAATTGCGATCACTATTCTCGTACACGTCAGACATCTTGATACACGGAACACTTGTAACCAACTGGATGCCACCTGCTGTTGTCGTCTGCGGTCGGGTTCCAAATCATGACTGCAGCGACAAGACGCTACGACGTCTCATCTCTCAACAGCAGTCGACATGTCGTCGCTTCATGTCGCCATGAAGCGACGACATGTCGACTGCTGTTGCTGTCTGCAGTCCGCTACCAACTCGTACCTTAAGAGTATTAGCTCTCTTCTAAAATGGTGTAAGGCATTTTTGGCGTATGATAACTCGATTAAGTGCTTGCGTAGGGGGTTATTATTATTTTTTATTTTGCCTTGTTAATTAATCATTATTGAGTTCAACGGACAGGTTATCCTTCGGAAGTTTAATATATAATTTTTTTGACGCTTGTGTGTAAATATACTTATTGTTTTTTTAATCATGGTTATATACCTATATAGGTTTCTATATTATGTAATAAAAAATATGACTTTTATATAAACAAATCTCTTTTTTTCTTATAATAAATATTTAATTCTATCGCGCTAATAAATGCACAACAAATGTTTTATATGTCGTGACTGGTCGTGACGAAATCGGTATCAACAATAAATTACTTTTAATGTTCTCGTTATCAGATTCAAAAGTGTCATAAATCCACAAAAAGCATGTACAGTTTTTATTTATTCTTTCCTGCTAACGACTCTTTTGGTTAGGAATAATAGTTATTTGTTATACAAGAGTGCAAAGTTGCTTTTTAACCGCGTACTCAATTTTGATGACAGAGCAATTAAAAAATTAGAATCCTGAGCGTTAGCGAGTGAATCAAAAGAGCACTAGGTAAAAAGAAATTGCACTCGAGTGCAACACGTAACTTTTCATCCCACCTCAGCGAGGAAATGACTAAATGACGTGAAAAGAAAATGGCGCTGGCAAAGCAAATAAAAAAACAGTACACCAAGAAGGTTCCGAGTCTGTTTTTAACAAATAAAAAAAAAATGATAAATTCGATACCATGGAGGTAGAATTAAATAGGTATAATGATGTTTTGACTTCACAAGCTTAGTGCACATGATGTTTTAAATTCAATTTTACTTTATCCTCTAGCGAATAAAAACGGCTTTTGCACTCAGATATCGAAGCGCAAAAATACTCTTTACGAGCTGGTGGAATGAAAAATACTTTATTATATTATAACAGGTATTGGACATTTTTATTGACCGTTGCACTATTTAGTCATGACACTAAAATTATAAAGACGAAAGTGTGTATGTTTCTTACTTCTTCACGCTCAAATGGCTAAACCAATTTGGACAAAATTTTGATATGGAGGTTGTTATCACGCATGATAGTGTTTCCGTGGGATGAACGTTTGATAAAAAATTAAAGACGCACGCGTAACACCGTTAGACGTAACTAGTATGTGATAAATAAATTGTATACTAAAGTAATAAAACGGATGATTTTTTTGGTGATAACTCAATTCTGCAGGATCTGATACAATCCATTTTTAACCGACTTCAAAAAAAGGAGGAGGTTCTCAATTCGACTATTTTTTTATTTATTTATTTTTTATGTTTGTTACCTCATAACTTTGGACTGGGTGAACCGATTTTAATGATTCTTTTTTTATTTGAAAGCTGGTGCTTCCCATGCGGTCCCATTTCAGTCATTTCATTTGGTCTAGTTCTGACATGTCATCCATGAGAAAACCATATAAGTCTTCAATTTGCAGTAAGTATGTGCGCGACAAATTAACGAATAACTCAATATTCGAGAATGGTCCCATTTAAATTTGGTCCAAATTGAAGTCGGTTTTTTTTTGTTAAAATTTGTGTTTTTTTTTTCTGCACAGTTTCCTTGAAATTCTCACAACTACAGCGATGCAAAGAGAATCGACGTCCAGGCAATTGTTTTTCTTTTCTTTAAAAGACAACTCCCGCACTAGGAATAAATCCTGTGTCGCGGGGGACTTTACAAACATACATGTAACGGACACAAAGAACACCCAGACTCAGAACAACAATTTGTGGATCACACAAAGTGTTGTCCTACGTGGGATTTGAACCCACGACACTTGCCGAAGTAGGAAACGGCGTGGTGACCGTTAAACCACTAGGCCAAACGTGCAGTCAAATTATTTGATGTTATCGATTTCTACTTTTAAAAATGCAAATGCAAACATGCACAACTACATGATGCACTAGTTTTTATTAACCAGTGCTGCTACTTTCTCTTCTATGGTATTATTATAAAACATATACAATCAATGTATTCGGCCTACCTGGAGTACCGGGAGAGCCACGCTTTGGCATGAATGGGCTGGCTCGACCGGAGTGATACCACGGCCTCACAGAAAACCGGTGTAAAATGGCGCTTGCGCTGTGTTTCACCGAGTGAGTGAGGATACCGGAGGCCCATACCCAACCACTACCGTAAAGAACGTATGAATTAGGAAAGTGGAACACGCACAAAAACACTGGACGGGTACACAAAACAGAGACACAAGGTCATAAATGCGACGATATACAAGTTGGAACACAACAACTAAGTGAGACGTCTTGGAGAGACATACCAATTAACAAGACATTACACAGTGAAATTATTACACATCGTATCAAATGGGAAACAGAAATTGTAACACAATAAAACTATAATATGTAAAAATTATATTATGTATAAAACTATAGCATTATGTACAAATAATTAATTTAAAATATTTTGTAATATAAAACAGGAAACAAAAACTTAAGCCATAAAGAGCAACTATATAATTGGAAAATTAGATAAATTGGACACAAGAACTCTTTAAAAAATAAAGAAAAGAAATTGTAAATAGGATAAAACAGTTAAGCAGTAGATACAATAACTTATATAAATAATTCCCTTAGCAAATAATGTAATTGATGTAAAGAATGATTGGCACGAGGCACATAGTGCGAAGACTCATATCGAGGGAGAGCTTCCAACCCCAGCTCTTGCAGCTTGGAGACTGCCTGTTGCGCAGTATGGGGTCGCGCGTTGTCGTGAAGCAGCTGCAAGTGACGTGCAGTCAATTACTATTACCATTACCTAAAGGTTGTTGATGATCATCTGCTTTTTGTTTGTAAGTCGATATTTTATTCAAGGACAGCAATGAATTAAATGTTTTAAATTCTTTTACAATACTTATTACGTAGATACATCAAAGCAATAGTTTCTTTATCATTCAAAGAATGAGGAAGTTTTTTGTTTCTATTGAAAAACGAAAATGTTTAACACGAAATAGTGATAGTCTATGAATCACACGGGTTTTACCGATATAAGATTTTAAAGTTTCATTGTAGTTATTTGTGTCATCATTGTTTACGTACAAAACACAACTATTTAATTGATTTTTACTGTAATTCTTATCATGCATCCCCCCTTCTATCATTAGATACTCACTCTTATATACTAATATAAAATCACACAATTGCAGCATTTAAGTTCATGTCACACAGAGCTGACGACTTAGTTCGGATTTAATATATACAGTGTAAATAATTGTTGCAAATATAAGGTTAATCAAGAAAAAGTATATCGTCATGGTAAGTACCAAGTACACTTTGAATTACTAACCTTTTCAATCTTTATTATCAAATAAAGTGAAAGAACTAGATAATACGGAACTGTACCTAAAAATGCTTAAAAAAACCAACTCCACTGTCGTAGACTTTTTTTAGAAATTTTAGATTAACAATAGGGTATTTAACTGTATATGAGAAAAAATCTTGTGTGAGAAAAATTTGTTAGTTCATGCACGTGAAATAATAATAAAAAAATAAAAAATTAATACAAAGTTTTCAGTTTTTATTATAGAATCTGTGGGGGACAGGTGTGTCATGTCCCACCAACACAAAGGGAGGATCCTCCGACCAGGCGAGGTGATCATGGGCCAACTGCCCAACGGTTGATGTTGGGATGTTGTATGTATCTTAATTGGCGCGCGAACTTTCACTGCGCGATTCACGATTGGTAGTTTCTTAGTTTCCTTCGGTACTCCGTAGTTCAGTGTAGTATATATTTCTGATGCGCTGTATGTGGAAGTCGCCACAAATCTAATTAAGACACTTTTCAAAAATGGGTCTAATTTTTTGTTGTTTACCCAGCGCACGTAATTGATATTTCTCTAAAATAATTATTTTTCCGTATTTTTTCTACATTTTTTATTGTTTTTTCGCTCCTTGTGGTCGTAGCCTGATGATATAATAGCCGTCCATGGCAGCTTGGCTATCTAAAACTGAAAGAATTTTCAGTCCAGTACTTCCTAAGATTTGCACGTTTACCCAATCAATCAAACAAACAAGTTCGTCAGCTTTATAATATTACTATCGACTTAAAATAAAAAAATTGTATATAAATTTACAAGGTCTTGGTTACTTTGTCTTATCTACAAAATAAAAGTAAGAGCCGATTTTCAAGTAAATAAATGAAGTAACTAAAACTTTGTACAACATCATTTGTTAAGAGAAAAACAACGCTACTAACAAACCCGATACCGATAAAATTGTCGTTAACTTTTATTAAACACCTGTGTATTTTCCACTTTAGTTATAATAGTTATTAATTGAATAAATACCACAGAATAATATGTAAAATAGAGATAGTAGAAACTAATTTACCAACTCTTAGGAATGTTTATCCGTATTTTAAATGCTCAAACAATTTTTGTAATAATTAACAGACAGAGTGATTTTCAAATTAATAATATTAGTATGAATGCAGAAGATATGCAGTTTACCGGGTCTGTTATCTCTCTCATAAAGAAAAACACAAATTACTTAAATTTAAACTGATTGTGCTACAGTGTAGAGTTTATGCAAGATTTGACTTTAGCATCCGATTTAATGAATTGGGGTGAATAGCTTCTTAAATATGGTCTAGGTAACATAGGCTCTATAAATGCTACTAAAAGTTTTTACGAAGTCGGGTTATAGTTTTACATATTTTTTTGTTGATGGATGGAATGCACATATTATATAATATGTGCATTTACAAAATGCTTCTGTACTTTTTGTAAAAATATGCACAAACTTCCGTTTAACAATATAAAGTACATTTTAATTTATTTTAATTCCATACTGCAACTAATTATTTAAACAGTAATTACCGGCCTCAACAGAATAGGTATAGTTAATGAGGATGTTAAGAATAAAAACTTATATTATTCTCTGTTTCAAGTGGAGCAATCAAATGAACAGAACCACAATGATTAAATAGGTATTGTAAATATTAAATAACTCCAAACATAAAATAATTCCATGCGTGCCTACATATGATTTTATTGCTCGCGGAATTGATCCATCAAATCGGATTCGGTGCTATTATTTCAAGGTTGATTACATGCTCAAAATCTTCAAGTTACTGAGTTATTAAGACTAGATCGTTTTGCTATCTAGGTTTTTTATATGGAATAGGTTTGTAAACGAGCAGACGTATCGCCTGACTTTTTTGGGGGATCGGGGGTGGGAGTTAGATAGGGGCAGGGTGATTGGAATATGAGCCTCCGGTATCCTCACTCACTCGGTGAAACTCAGCGCAAGCACTATTTCACACCGGTTTTCTGTGAGGACGTGGTCCGGTATCACTCCGGTCGAGCCGGCCCATTCATGCCGAAGCATGGCTCTCCCACGCTAGGTTTTGAGTATTATTATGTCTTCAGGAATTTAGGGGACGTTTCTTCACATCACATCACATTAACAGCCTTTAACATCCCACTGCTGGACATAGGCCTCTCCTTAGATAAGAGATTTCGTCCTACTATACCCCGCTGCTGACCAGACAATTTTTAAAAGTCGGTACTCACTAGGTACCAGCGCACGTGTTTCCCTCCCGGGCCCTTTAAACGGGGCGTAATAAAGCATCTCACTAAGCCGCCATAGTGTGAGTCGTCATACTGCATTGTCTGCTTTCGCAGTGAGTATGTTGGCCCCCACTGCTGGATTCCACTCACTTTCCATTAGGCTGAGCCGAGTCACTTTGGCAGGCTATCAAATAAAAAAAAGAGTCTTATTATTATTTAGGTATATGTTGTCAACTGACAAAGTAACTATCCCTTACGAAGTTAAGCTGCAGTTAGTCATATTTATTTATGGTTTGGTTACAGTCATAACATTATTACTTACTTTAGGTTATATCTACTACAATTTAGGCTAATGTACAACCACTTTCAAGCAAACACAACATGCACAAAAAATATAGGAATAAAACAGGAAAACTATGTAATATCTATTTAATGACATGGCCAGTTTCAGCCTAGTTACTCATTGACATGTACATTAATGTACGCCTAATTATAAATAAATAAAAATAGAAATTAAAATTACAAAACTATTTTCATTTTTGTACAACTTCAGAAAAAGTATTTAAACTTAAATAGTTGTTTTTGAATGGGAGTTGAACTGGTTTTTATTATTGCATACCTTTTAACTGTCTGAAGTTGCGACTAGATAGATACCACCATTTAGATGTGTCACAATATTATGTAAAATTAAGCCAGATTCATATTTAGTAATTAAAGACGTAGAAAAAATTTAAACTTAATTAAAAGTACTATTAGTACAAAACTTACTGAAATAAAATCAATATTCTTCTATTGCAAATCTCCGCAGTACTTAACTAAATAATACCAAATTGTTTTCGGTAATACCAGTCATGTGGTTGACAACCCTAGCGCACATGTATTGTGATATAAATGGACAGTATAATGGCACTTGAATTATTGACATTGAAGTTAAACCGCTAAATTACGGTTGATTTTTGTACACACACAGTGGGGAATTAAAGCGATATGATCTAATCGTTCGTCTACGGCCATTACATAGCAATTGGTTTATATGAATATGTAACCTTCACCATTTTATTCATATTTTAGTTCCGAATGTACGTTTGTTTTTATCATATCATTCCGTGTCTGTCATTTCCGTCCATCTGTTAGACTAGAACTTCTGTTCAGTACTCATTAAAATAACTCGTTGTAAATTGAGGGACATACTAGATCTGTTTCATGTGCGAGACCGGAGGATCGTTTGCGCCCTATTCCATAAAAGAATGCTTCCCATCACGCAGAGTAGAGTCACTTTGACAGGTCCATACATTAAAAAAATGTGTAGGTAAGTTTAAGGAGGATAATCTCAAAAACTACTGCATCACTTTGATAAAAGTAACTACATTTTAAAGAAAATTTTGAAGGGCGTATTGGCAGTTAGTATTTGTTGATAGGTTGGACTTGAGACACATCCCACATTAATCAATCAATCTTGCAACAAGCATTTTTTTTATTATTGTCTTTCTCAGAGACAGAGTCTTTAGTCTTTGGACCGGCAGAAAAAGAGACTTTGCTACTTAAAATTATTACCTAAATAAAGATTTAATTTATTTATTTCTTTCATTTATCATCATCATTAGTTTATCGCTACTGCTGGATAAACACCTCTCCAATTGCTCGCTACTAGGTTCAATGCTGGCAATAATGAATACTCTTAATTATTTTGATATTAACCATTTTTATGGCTACTTAGGTAATATGCTGCTATAAAAAGGTTAATATTGTTTAATACAGTAAACAGTTGTAGGTAATTGTCTATTCTTTTATCATTCAATACCAGTTTCTACAACATTTTCTCTATCACGCTTATGTTCATACATATTGTAACAATTGTTTATTATTCAATTGTCTATGTATTACCCATATAATATCATTAATAGCAACATGATACGAGAGACGTAGATTTTCACAACTATAGTGGGGGGTTTACCTGTTTAAAACAATAGGTGTCAAAAAAGTGACAGTTTGTGATGACTTTTTTATATTTGACATTAGCACACTGGGTTAAAACGTCACGTCGGAGTTTTATAACTAAAATAGTTTGCATCCATTTAAAGAGCCAAGTTTCTTTAGCCTGCATAAATCTCGTAATCAACCTCTTTACTATCTACGTCAATTAATAAATTCTCAAAATTAAAAAAAACCCCCGACAATAACCTGAGTTCCCCTTAAAAAGTAAAAAACACGTTATGCGCTTTCATTTGAGACCCCACTCGATGATATTTTTGCAGACATTCGGTTACTCTTCCCCCCTTTCACCCCCATAACTTTTAAACGGCTCAACCGATTTTCATAAAACAAGTCTAAGAACACTCGCACGTAACTCACTTTTCATACAAAAAAAAAACTAAATTGAAATTGCTTCATCCGTTCGGGAGCTACGGTGCCACAGACAGACAGACTGACACGTGAAACTTATAACACCCCTCTTTTTGGTCGGGTGTTAAAAAAATATCTTAGGCATACAAATATATATTATGTACAGTATGTTTAATTGCATCACGCGCATATTGGTGATAAGACTATTGCTCAAAATATAAATAAAATAGATTAGATTAACGAATACTTTAACATTAATCTATACATTAAATTAATCTATATTACTGTAAATAAACTTTTTATCATCAATGAGGAAATTCTTTACCAATTTGCTAAGTGAATACTTTTTTTTTTATGGAATAGCCTGGCAAACGAGCAGACGTATCGCCTGATGGTAAGCGATTAGCGCCACCCATGGACACGCGTAACACCAGAGGCGTCACAAGTGCGTTACCGGCCTTTGGAGGATGGGGGAGGAGATAGGGGGAGGGGTTGGGTTATGGGCCTCCGATATCCTCACTCACCCGTTGAAACACAGCGCAAGCACTATTTCACACCGGTTTTCTGTGAGGCCGTGGTATCACTCCGGTCGAGCCGGCCCATTCATGCCGAAGCGTGGCTCTCCATTCATTTTAAGAGTTCCGTAGTTCACGTCTCAAAACCCTTATAGTTTCGTCATGGTCGTCCGTCCGTCCTCGGCTCAATTTCCAAACTGAATGGATATGTGTATTTAACACGTCGACAAAGTGCTAAAAAAAAAGAAAATAAGAAAAATATAAATAAATATATAATTAGATCTCTATTTAATTATTCAGGATTATGATAATTAATTTGATTCTTAATTTAATTATTCAGGCAGCACAGGACCGATTGTTTTGGGGAGCCTTGGGGGAGGCCTATGTCCAGCAGTGGACGTCTTTCGGCTGAAATGATGATGATGATGATGATAATTAATTATAAATATACCTACATTGCACTAAATCTAAAAAATTAAACATTAAATAAATCTGTTGGGTAAAAAAAAACTTTCGTACCAGCTTTAGTTATTATTTTTATTTCAATAATAGCTAAATTAACTAGCAAAACAGCATAATTATATTTGTTTACAAAATCCAAGATTTAATATAGCGCACACCACATTCTGCTTTACATAATCTATCGTCCGAGTGGTCTTTCTATCGCTTTGTTCCCGTAAATGTATATCACATACATACATTATGCGATCCCTACACAAACAATATTGATGCACAGATTTTTAATAAATATGCTGTGAACCATCTACCAGAATTGTTTAATTAGTTTTGTAGGTAAAAAACTGCATTTAAATTATCCACCCGTTTGAATAGGCTGACATGGCATTCCGGGTAGGTTTTTTTATGTCCCAATCGTTGTTAGAACACAGAAATCATAAGAACAGATGAATTTTTAACGCCAGATTCTTCAGGAGACGCAGAAAAAAGACCCTAAGTATGTAAAAAATATGTGCATATAAATTACGTACGTACCTAGAATACTGTATAAGTAATACTTGCATTATACATAGGGGAGGTGGGAGGGGGAACAAATCTTGTGCTCAATTCTCATCTTTGTCGATAAGTGAGCAAAAAATACAACACGAAACATGGCTCACCTGTTTTCAACTTTTATTCATCCCATTGTGAGAACATGCATTACTTTTGTGTAAGTGTTAACTGTTTGTGTGTTGCAGGCAGTCATGGCGAGCGGATGGGTGGCTCTAGTCCTTATGGTAATGAATATGGTACATGGCCATGACAACAACGGAGTCGAAGATATTGTACCGCCTATATACGAGTAAGTGTTTTGTTTTTATTACATTTTTAAATTTCGTTTCATTACCTTTCGAAATAAAACAGTTTCAATTTTTCTTAACCATTTTCACAAAACCTATAACCTGCATTATATACAAAGATAATATTCTTTGGAGCTTTATTCCAGTATAGAGGGATAAAGAAATAATAAAATAATATAAGAACATCATACTGTATCCATATAATTTTGTTCATCAATCTATGAACTCTAAGTCAAAAGCATCTGACATAATTATAATGGTATTAATCTTATTCTAAAATCTATTTATTTGCAATGTGTAAGCCAGGTGTGTTTTTTTTTTCTAGTTATCAATCAGCTGTTTTTATAACATATTAATTAAAATCCTTCCTTCGTCGTAAGTTGTTGTGAAAAAATGAGTATAAATACTTTGAATGCTTCGGTAGTTATAGATATTTTACAAACCATTGATGCATTTTCTATTTTATTCATTTGTATTCTTTTATATATTTTGCTTTAATTATCAATTACTATTCTAAATTATTGTATAAAATCCTTCAATTTATGTAAATATTTTTTTCAAGTTCAGAAGTACTTATTTATTTTGTACAAAAATAGATATGTAGATGAGAGATCTCTTACCACAATATTTAACAAACTACGTATTCACGTAGTGTATTAAAAGTCAGATTTCGCAGAGCGCCAATTGATTAGGTTTTTTTATTTATGGAATACGCGGGCAAACGAGCAGACGTATCGCTTGATGGTAAGCGATTTTGCTAATTTTGTATTGTGTGAATGTAGAGCATTTCTGTTCTAATCTCGTATGATTGTTTAAATGCTTTTAGCTGTATTAGCGACATGTATTGACTCTCTACATACAAAATTAAATTGACTATTTTACCAACTACATCGGATCCAAAGAAAGGGCATTTGTTTTGTCAGTATTATGTATGTTCCTACGTAGCACCTAAATTACTGAATCGATTTTAATAAAGGAGATGTCAAATAGATTTGTAATACTGGGCCGGATGACATAAATAGGCTATATATATAAAAAAAATATCAGAAAAGTTTTACGTATTCGGGTTACAGTTTTTTTAACTTTTTTTTGTTAGAATACGAGTAATTTATATGAGTAATGTAGGGAAAATGTCCAGCTTGCCTTGGCCTTTTAGTAAATAATTATAATTGACGTCCTGTGTGAAACATTGAGTTCTTATCACCACTACTTTCACACATACGTTCCTTTGTTCAGTTTGTTAGGGGGATACTTACTCGAGCTAATTTAAGTTATCGATACAGTTCTATGAAAAAAATTACATCTTCAATGGGTACATGTATAATGAAAAGTTTAGTCCTTACATTTAAAGGTCACGAAATCACTTGGGGTTCATCATATATATAATTTCACATTGTTTAAAGAAATGTTTTCCTAGCTAAATCATGATAAAAATTAAAAACGTTTCTTTAATACTTGGCGTATGAAGGACAATAGCTTTTGTTTTTAGATTATTGTGTTTTTTTATTCGTACCATCATAGATGTGGTTTGTACTATAATAATAATAATAATAAATATTTCGGACATCTAACACACAACGCCATCTAGTCCCAAGCTAAGCAGAGCTTGTGTTATGGGTACTAGACAACTGATACAAATTCATATATACTTTTTTTTTGTAAATACATACATATAATACATAGAAAACACCCAAACTCCGAAACAAATATTTGTAGATCATACAAACATTTGATCCGACCCGGGAATCGAATCCGAGACCTCATGATTAGCAGTCGCACACACCAACCGCGAGACCAACGAGGCGGTCATATATATTATTATATATATACTAGCTGATCCGGCGAACTTCGTACCGCCGTATTTATGACCCACGTAACATCGTTTACGTTTTTGTGAATCTAAATTCTAATTCCATTCCCAGATCCCCTTGAACACACACAAAAAATTTCATCAAAATCGGTCCAGTCTTTTTTGTGAATCTAAACCATTCCCAGATCCCCTTGAACACACACAAAAAATTTCATCAAAATTGGTCCAGTCGTTTAGGAGCAGTTCAGTCACATACACACGCACACAAGAAATATATATATTAAGATATAAATAATATATATAGTATTATATAATATATATAAAACACATATAAGTATCGTATACTATATATATATATATAGTATACGAAACATACCATACGATAGTTAGTACGATACAATTCCTAGTTATTATCTTGAGTATTTTTTATACTCTAATAAAATTTCACTTGAGGTCATTTATTACGAAATCCGCGTCTAAAACTTTATTAGTAGAACTGATTTTCATTTAAAGTTTACAAGTTGCCTGTTTTTATACAGATCAAAGATGTGGATCGTTGCCAATTTTTTTTACGATCATCTAAAAGATTGTAAAAAGGTAACAAATAAACAGACATAAAGACTTTAGATACACACACCTAATAAACAAACAAACATAAATCAGCTTGAGGTCGCTATCCTTGATATGGTATAAATCGAAAAAAAACCCGCTAAGGTTTATCCATATATTTCTAAACTAGATAGTAATATAAATTTGTTTGTTTCGGTTGAAAGCGCTAATCTCAGAAATGAGTGCTTCGATTTGCAAAAATCTTTTGTGGATAGCTCATTTATCGATGAAGGATATAAAATATCACGCTCAGAACAATAAGCGAATAATGGGGCAAAAACATCTAAAATTTATACCGGGGCGGTACTACCCTCGCACAGAAAATCTACGTAAAATGACAGCGTTCGTGCTGTCGTGTTTCGTTGGTGAGTGCGAGACCGGAGGCCCAATTAGTCTAGTCAACAAGTTCCATACTTGTTGACTAGACTAAAAGATGCAGCAGCATCACTAGGCCGCCATGGTGTGGGTCGCCATACCGCATTGTCTGCATTCGCAATGAGTATGGTGACCACCACTCTTGGATTCTGCTTATGCTCTCCATCAGGCAGAGTAGAGTCATTATGGCGGGCTGTACATAAAAAAAAAAAAAAATCTTTTGAGAGACGCATTGACGCAGACAAAGTTACACGGGCATAGTGTTATATAAGTTATGTAATAATTAATAATCTCACACATCTCATCATATACGGTACTCAGACTCTAAGCTAGGTAATACCTGTCTATGATGTCCAGACTGCCAGAAAACAGTTAACCATGAAAATAGTTAAGTATTGACATATAATGACTTTATCCCATAGCCAATGATTATGGTTTTTAAGCCATTGTAGTTGTAGTAATAACATATATAACAGTATTGCACAATAAGTCGTAATAGGGTAATAACATTTTTGTACTGGAGAAGTGCACAGACTTTAGTATTTTCATACAACCATAGAAAAAACAGTACTCGAATAGTGTTTGTTAGTATGTACCTAGTGACTATATTTATGTTACTGGCAATCTGCATAATACGATATTATATATATCTAGGTAATGTAATACCTAAAACGTGTAAAAAATCATATGGGTTTGTAGTTTTAGGCAGTGGTCCGACCGCCGGCGAGAAAACTATCGGCGATTTTCTCACTCAAAAAACTTACAATAAAATATAAATTCCGTGTGAAAGAAAGAGATGCATATAGTAATAGTTGCTCTCCGACTGTTCACACTGCCGGCGACGACTCGCTTTACTAGTTTTGTCGCTGAGCGACAAGAGCTTTCAAAGATAAACTGGCTCAGCCATACTCGCTCAGCGATACTCGCTCGCTTGATCATTTCTTTAAAGTGCGACTATCAACAAATCATTGCAACTCTCATTGTTGTCTAGTTCAGACGACGACCATGATGTATTTTACGATAGAGATATTGTCGGACACATTCAATAAAAAACTCATTCATAGTGTCTGGGAATGTGGTGTTGGCACGACTGCGCGAGTAATCGCTCATCGCACTTGAACACTCGCTTATAGCCCAGCGACAAAACTATCGAAACTACACACTCCCTGCCCACTGATCGCCAACTCGTTCATAGTTTCTAGTTCTACTCGTTTCTCGTCCATCGTCGGCGGTGGAACCACTGCCTAAGGAACGGTTTCCTGAAGATTAGACTTGTTTTCTATCGAATAGTACAAATACATACCTCATGTATTCTAAAATGGGACAAAATATTACGTTCTATAACCCTATAGTTATAAAGAGTTCTTACTAGCTTACCCCGCGGTACTACCTGGGGTTTTGTTCCTTTTGAATAGAATATTGTTTATTATTTTGCCCGATTACACTCGTTTGCCCTACTATATATATATATTTTTTTTATGTTTGGCCCGCCAAAATTACTCTACTCTGCCTGATGGAAAGCATAAGCAGAATCCAAGAATGGTGGTCACCATGCTCACTGCGAATGCAGACAATGCAGCATGGCGACCCACACCATGGCGGCCTAGTGATGCTACTGCATCTTTTAGTCTAGTCAACAAGTTCCATACTTGTTGACTAGACTAAAAGATGCAGGCACTAATTGGGCCTCCGGTCTCGCACTCACCAACGAAACACGACAGCATGCTGTCATTTTACGTTGATTTTCTGTGCGAGGGTAGTACCGCCCCGGTCGAGCCGGCCCGTTCGTGCTGAAATCAGCGTGGCTCTACTACCTTTATATAATATGCTGAAAATAATAAAAAATGTTTTTAAAAAGATATATAGATTAAGAGACTGCACGGTTCACGTAGTGGTTAAAGCGGTCTACTACGTTGAGTGTTGTGGGTAGGTACTAACCCCACATAGGATCTTTTTGTGTATGGCCCTGCCAAAATGACTACCTACTCTGCCTGATGGAAATCATAAGCAGAATCCAAGAGTGGTGGTCACCATACTCATTGCGAATGCAGACAATGCAACAATGCAGCATGGTGACCTACACCATGGCGGCCTAGTGATGCTTCTGCATCATTGGGCCTCCGGTCTCGCACTCTCACCAACAAAACACGACAGCCGGAATGCTGGCATTTTACGTTGATCTTCTGTGCGAGGTAGTACGGTAGTACCGCCCCGGTCGAGCTGGCCCGTACATGCTAAAATCAGCGTGGCTCTATCAAGGTAGCCTTGAATACCTCTACTTTTTATGATCTACAATTTGTTGGACTGAGTCTAGGTGTTCTTTGTGTCCGTTTCATCTAAGTTTGTAAAATTCCTGCGTTTTTTTTTGACTAGATACATAACGTCATAATATGAACATAATATGTTCATATTACATTATATGTTCATATTACGACGTTTATTTATATTATAAACTAGCTGTGCCCGCTACTTCGTGCACGTGGCATTTGGATTTTAAAGTTATTTAAAAATTTTTTCCTTCCCTTTATACCTTCCCTGGACTACGACAAAGATTTCAAAACCAAAATCAGCTAAATCGGCCCAGCCGTTCTCGGGTTTTAGCGAGAAAAATGAACATTTCTTTCCATAACGAGGCAGTGTACCGACCATCAAAATAAACACCCAAGTGTTTCTCAACCTTAAAAATCTCTAAAGGTTTTTAATAGTTCAAAACACAATTATCATTCCAAGCATTACTGTGAATGAAAATGTCATGTTATGTAAAACTTTAATCGAACCTGAAACACGTAACCCTGTTCAAACTGAGTCACTAGGTCAATAACCTCTTATGGTATCATGACGTCAATACAATCGATCCTAAACCGAGGCCTTACTTTACTAGCTTTTGCCTGCGGCTTCTCCCACTTGTATGACAAATATCGCTTTGAAAAGTTGTCTATGTGTTATTCTGATTTATGACTATATGAGTTATATTACAGAAAATTTGCATATTAATCAGTCTATGAACTTTTTTTATAATTTTTTAAATTGAATTTTAATTTGAAGACGTATTTCAAATGTAAAGATGGTAATTGCGAGACGATCTGAACAGCTGATCACAGTTTATCATAAGTGAATTTGATGAAAATCTGAAAAAATGAGTAATCTTTGGTCGCTATTATCGATCTTTATAAGCCTGTAGCTTATGGGCTCTTTAAGAGTTTTCTTTCAAGCAAATAAACCGCAACTTAATAATAAACTCGGTTACATGAAGAAAATCAACGTAAAATGACAGCGTTCATGCTGTCGTGTTTCGTTGGTGAGTGCGAGACCGGAGGCCCAAATAGTCTAGTCAACAAGTTACATACTTGTTGACTAGACTAAAAGATGCAGAAGCATCACTAGGCCGCCATGGTGTGGGTGGTCATGCTGCATTGTCTGCATTCGCAGTCTTGGCAGTCTGTATACTTCCTTGTTTCCTTAGTATTTTAGATAATATTTGTACTCACCATCGCTTTCTTATCACCAGGCCATCATGGATGTACAAGTGCTTGCCCGAAGAGGGCTGCATAAGATCGGATGAACCCCATTCAACTACAAACAACGTCACCAACCTTATGTTCAGCAGCTTGGATGTCTGCAGAACAGTTTGTGGGAGATTTGGCGGTCTATGGCCCAGACCGGTGACGGCTGCCTTGAGCACGCAAACTGTTAAAATCCATCCGAATTATCTCAGGTATGTTTGCTTTTTATTTTCCAATTGATCGTATGGGTGTCGTAAGAGCCGACTAAACTATCTAACTAAGCAGAAGAACAGCACTTTAAAGAGAAGAAAAACTCGACACAACCCCCATTCCAACATGTCTTGCCAGCGTGATTTATTAGGCTAAAACCTCCTTTCTAAGGAAAGGCATGTGTCAAGCAGTGGACTATTATAGGTAATGGTGATAATAATGTTTAGTTTTAATACTGTTTTTTTTTTCAAGTAAAGTTTTGAATAATTTTGTAACTATATTTTTCCGCCATGGTAACATTTTTACATTTTGAGTTAGATTTAATTAATTGTTCTAACACAAATAATAAACGCTTTATGAGTTATCGGTAAAAATATTTAAATGAAATCAAATAGATACATTCTAATTGACTAAATATGTCACTATAGAAGCTACGTAAAGTTTATCTGTAAGTTTTCCTTACATCTATTGTATCTTGGTTTAGTATTAGATTAAGAAATTTGTCTTCTGTTATTTTAAGAACTGATCCATTTGGAATACAAAATTTACATGTCTGCAACAATACCAATAACATTAAACCGAAGTACTCAAATGGAAAAAAAATGTTTGTAGTTACCACACAAATTCATTACAGTTTAAGTTTAGACGTGGAAAGAGGTTTGGGAACTTTGGGACTTATCTGAGAATTTCAATAATTTATGAAACAAACTTCTTTCATATTGTGTGATATATCTAGACTCCGATATAAGCGACGTTAATTAACTAGTAGAAACTAGATCTGCAAAATAATTTCTTTATACGAATAGGTGCGAGTGCGCCATTGTGTAAACCATCGTAATAAGCCAGAATAAGCGCATGCTAAATCCATATGCAGAGATCATTCTCTGCTCTTCTCTCTCTTCAAACAAGACCAATATGAAAATGTGTGTCTCTTGGTACGTTCGAAAGACACAAACATATTCATACAGATACCCATTAAGACACATTTAAACTCATTTAAATCGACTACGAGTAATACTTTATGTAAATACTCTTTCTTATTGTGGTGTTTAACAAGGCCTGAGACCGGCCGTCGGGGTGGTGGTGTTGGCCGAGAGGCAAAGAGCACAATGATATTGATGTCCTCTGTCCTATAACTTTATTAGGGAATCAACAGAAAAAAGATTACAGTAGAACCCTAATATATATACAATGAATATAAATTAGGGTTCTACTGTATATCTATGTATGATCTAATGATAACTAATGAGAACAGAATGCACGTGTAATGGGAAAGGTGTAGATATAAGACGACAGTTCGCCCAGCCTTAATTTATGGTGCTGAATGATGGCCTATGAAGAAGACCCATACCACAAAAGTACACACAACGGAGATAAAGATGCTGAGATGAGCGGAGGCGTCACCCAAAAAGCTGTAAGATCCGCCCAATCGAAGACAAACTCAGCGAAGCACGTCTTAGACGGTATGGCCAATGGCTAAAAGTCCTGAAGAGCAAGACAAGTCCTGGTTATGAAAACCGACCCAAAGAAGCGCGGTAAACCCCGCCTAACTTAGATGTCCGATATCACCAACGACCTAAAGAAAGCCCAAAGCAATGACTCGTCGACCCAGAATAGAACTATCTGGCGAAGAATGACGATGAGAGCCAACGCCAATTGAAATGGGATAAGGCTAGTATATTCAAAGAGAGAGATAACTAATGAGAATAAGTATTATAGTTATTCTGTTTTTGACAACAATCCTCTTACGCTGGGTAAACATACCTAGGTGTACTTACCTACTGATGAATGATTCTGTTCTGCATAGTTTTTCTTAGCGATCGACCTTTTAAAAAACATGTTTACGCACACTGCTGTATATCTATCACCAAAGTTTCAAAACAATGTCTTGAATTTTAAAACAAAAAATAGAATTTAGGTGACTTTATTTTGCTATTACATAGGCAAATAAAATTCTTTGGCACATTTTAGCACATTTGTCTTTCAATTTTTAAAGTATCGTTGTTCTTCAAATAATTACTGCTGTAATAAATTAAACCGATTTAGAGAGAAGGTGAAACAGATCGAAGATCTACTATTCATATTAATCATCCATTACAAACACTGTTTAGGATGTTTTTGGTGTTGAGCTGGCCCATCTACGTTGTAAGATGGCTCTACCACGCTCATCCTACTACAATTCCTACTTGATTTTGACAACCACGAGCAAATCATGTTTATGGTATATTACTGTAAAGTTTCATCCAAATACGTTCAGTAGTTTTTGCGTGAAAGAGTAACAAACATCTATCCATCCATCCATACTTACTAACTTTCGCGTTTATAATATTAGTAGGATAACTCGCTGGTGTTATTATTTGAATTAAAACCTAGTTATGTTTCAAAACGAAAGCTATAACATAAGTACCCGATGTGCATTACGTGTGCTACGATCAATCAAACTCGGTTATATATGTACATAGATTGAATACGTACCACATGACCTAGTAAACGTATGGGATAGAAAGTGCATTATTAGCCATTAGCTAGTAAAACTGTACCACCACGTTTTATGTCGTGCATTGTGATATGCCAATGTGCTGGAACGATTAGTGACTCAAACTCAAATGTTTAGTATTTATTCAGTTCCCATGTTTACGCCTGGCTACTTAAACATGTAATGATGGAAATTCTTCTTACTTAAGAACTATATTATCTAAAAATTCTCAAATTGAATAAGCCATTTCTGAGTTTAGCGCGCACAAACAGACAGACAAACAGACAAAAATTGATAGTACGATTACTGTAACTTTAATAAATCCACTTTTACTTTGCCTGATTTTTTATTCACCTAAGGAGTAAAAAATACTGCAAAAAGCAACTTCTCTACTTATTAAAAGAATGCTTTTGCATCAACCCATAACGTTTCACTGCTGGGCTCGGGTCTCCTCTCACGCTGGCCAAGTGCGAGTTGGGGACTGGCAAGACAACGTTGTGGCTATGTAAATCTTGCCGTTGGATGTTTTTTTAGGCCCTTCCTAAGGCCGCGATAAAGAATGCTTATCTGTCTAATCACGTTAAACAAGTTATTTTTGTATACATTTTCAATATGGAACTACATACCTATTTGATTAATATCTTTGGTATTTGATCTTTATGTATATACCTACTATGTCTTTCTTACAGACATTTCACTATCATTTTTAGCAGTACCTGGATGATCGAGCTTTGCTCGTTTTATTTTGGTCATTTTTCTAAAAATGAATCCCTACTAGTTCCCCCCGAAACCCCCTGCTAGTACCATAGACCACATTCATACGCTGCGGCAAATTATACAGAAGACCGAGGAGTATAATTTGCCACTATGCTTAGGGTTCGTGGACTATGAGAAAGCCTTCGATTCGATCGAGACTTGGGCAGTGCTGCAGTCTCTTCAGAGATGCCACATTGACTATCGGTATATCGAAGTGCTGAAGTGCTTGTATAAAAACGCCACCATGTCGGTCCGAGTACAGGACCAGAGCACAGAGGCTATTCCGTTGCGGAGGGGAGTTAGGCAAGGAGATGTCATCTCGCCTAAACTCTTTACTAATGCAATGGAAGACGCCTTCAAGCTTCTGGATTGGAAAGGATTCGGCATTAATATTAATGGCGAATACATCACTCACCTTCGGTTTGTCGACGACGTCGTAGTCATGGCAAAGTCTTTAGAGGAGCTCAGCACGATGCTCGGAGGCCTCAATAGAGTTTCCCAGCAGGTGGGCCTGAGGATGAACATGGACAAGACGAAAGTCATGTCAAATGTTCATGTTTCGCCCACCCCCGTATTACTGGGAGGCTCGGCTCTCGAAGTTGTTGATGACTATGTCTATCTGGGACAAACGGTCCAACTAGGCAAATCCAACTTCGAGAAAGAGGTCAATCGACGAATCCAACTCGACTGGGCTGCGTTCGGGAAACTACGCAGCGTCTTCTCGTCCAAAATACCACAGTCCTTAAAGACGAAGGTCTATAACCAGTGCGTGTTACCAGTGATGACCTACGGTGCCGAGACGTGGTCTCTTACTATGGGCCTCATAAGGAAGCTCGGGGTCACGCAGCGAGCTATGGAACGGGCTATGCTTAGAGTCTCTCTACGTGATCGAATCAGAAATGAGGAGATCCGTAGACGAACTAAAGTTACCGACATAGCAGAGCGAGTCAGCAAGCTGAAGTGGCAGTGGGCAGGGCACATAGCTCGGAGAACCGAAGGCCGATGGGGCAGAAAGGTTTTTGAGTGGAGACCACGTGACGGCAAACGCAACGTAGGAAGGCCTCCCGCAAGGTGGACGGACGACCTAGTTAAGATCGCAGGGACACGTTGGATGCAGGCCGCCAAAATCAGCTAAATTGGCCCAGCCGTTCTCGAGTTTTAGCGAGAGAAACTAAACATATAAATTCGTAATCCGTGTAATCCTGTAGATCAAGGCATAAAATCCCCCCCTCCCCCCCTATTCAAAAAAAAAAGTTCCTCACCTGCTGAATCGTATAAATAAGTAGAAAATGTTACAACCTTACCTTAGAGTTCGAACCTTACATTTTCCAATAAAGTTCTAAACAATGGTGTACACAAGTTTGTTGCCTATATATTCTTGATGTTCGCTCCTTGTTAACTCACATGACTTTGTGTACAATTGTACAATATGGTATTTTAGGTCCATTTTCCACACCACTTAAACACGCAAACTCAAAGTCGTTTTGTAGTAAACGAAAGCGTAGAAAATTATAAATCGCTCTTTGTTTAGAAGGTTCTTATTTAAAACATTCTTTGTTAGGTAAGATTTTCTTATCGGGAATGAATTGTTTTTTTTTTAATTCGGTTACTAGTCTTTGATTCTGCTCAAGCTTCCTATCAGAAAGAGTAACGTCACTACTGCAGGCTCATTCATAAATTAATAAATAATAAATAAATATTTTGCAAATCGCTACCACACAACGACATCTAGTCCCAAGCTAAGCAGAGCTTGTGTCATGGGTACCTACTAGACAGCTGATATAAATACACTAGCTGTGCCCGCGACTTCGTCCGCGTGTAATAGTGACTTTGGGTAGCAGTTTTAATTATTGAGGATAATATTATTTTAAAAATAAGACACACATGTTTCACTGTTAAAAACACATTTAAGTATTTCTATAAGTACATAAAATAAAAAGTATTTTACATGAGCTTATTTCGACATTTGACATGGCCAAGGCTTTCAACCGGGTCTGGCACCGTTCGCTTCTCTCTAAGCTCTAAGCATTCGGTCTGCCTCCTAGACTCTGTCACTGGATTGACGCTTTTCTTCATCAGCGCCTTTGCATTAGGGTTCTTTGCGACGGCGCAGCCTCTGTTTTTCTGGAGGTAAACGCTAGCGTACCTCAGGGTTCAGTACTGTCGCCCAAGATGTTTCTTCTGCATGTCAATGACATATTAGCCCTCGGCAATATACATTACTATGCAGACGATAGCACAGTGCTTGGGCGATATTATGGATACCCTGCAGCCAAGCTGGTAGACATTGAGGAAAATCGACAGGAGCTCGTCGCTGAGCTCGACCGGGTTTTGAACCGCATTTCACAATAGGGTGATGAGATTTTGGTTGAGTTCAACGTTAAATAAACATAGGTGTGCCCTTTCTCTACCAAAAAGTGTCCGTTTTTTCCCCTCCCCACTATTCAGAGCACTCAACTGCCACTACGGGATAAGTTGGTGTCCTGGGCATGGATATTTGCCGAAACCTCAACCCACGGAAGTACATCGAGGGCATCACTAAGGCGGCCTGAACAGGGTGAGACGGTTCTTCGCGCCCGAGCATTTGTGTCTCCTTTATAAGACCCAGGCTCGCTCGTGCGTACTGTTCTCATCTTTGTGTTGGATCCACGCAGTATTTGCTTGATGTTCTCGATCGGTTGCAGCGGCGAGCAGTCCGCATGATCAACAGTCCTGATACCACCGAGTCCACAGAACAAGTAGAATTGTTATGTAGGCGGGGTAGGCGCGCTGAAGTTAAGCGCCGACACCTCTAATAGGTCTGCTGGCATCAACTGAACGCTTTAATACACGTATAACTTTCGTAGGGAACGTAGCTGCGTAAAAAAATATTGCTATGCCGAACTGTGCGATAATTACGTGCTGAAAACGAAGCAAGGACTACAATTTACTCAAAGGAAACATATCGTATCATCGGTAGTCTCAAAACTTTTGTTTTTAAGCAAAATTAAAAAAAAACTAAAAAGTATTATGTAATACACATGAAAACCGTTATATTCTAATCTATTGAAATAATCATACATTACGTATTAAATTTAAGCATCATTTGCATAGTTGCCACGAGAGCACGCAATGAACTGCGTTTCCTGCGGGAATATTTCAAAACATTTGGCACGAAAATATTTAATAAAAGTAATGTTTACAATTATTTGACATAGGGATGTAGACAAATTCAATCGATATCGCAATGTTATGTAGTACGATTTATATTATATTATGGTTTTTAAAACAATATATGATTTTGTTTATTCGCAAAATTTTATATAAAGTTATTTTGGAGAAATATTTGAAAATAAATGTTTTGATAAAAAGTTTATAAATATTTCATATATCATACATAATTTTACAGCTACCAGACAAATAAAACAGATTTGATTAAAAAAAAGATAGTATGTAAGTACTTTTGACTAAATAATAAACGTGACATATTTTTTAGTAATATAAGTTAGTAAGCCATTATTCCAACGGCTTCCTGTACGATGTGGACGCAAAGAACCGGTGGTTGTAGAGAACTTGCGAATATGCGCAGTCGTTTTTTATTTATTTCAAGTTTCTGAAATATGTATGCCTAAACACACAAAAATATAATTTATTTTAGGTAAATAAGGGAGTTGCAATGTTTTGCAACAAAAATTATAAAGTATAATGAAAGGATATAAGAGTATCAGTCAAATAAATAATTAATTTAAAAATTATTGTAACATAATTATAATCGATAAATCTCAAATTCACCACATCTCTAAGGTTTTCGAAGAAACTGTCCGCGAACACAAATATGCAAGTGAAACCCTACCGTAGCTGAAAGGCATAAGGTTGTATTTAGTAACATTGTAAGTGGCTTTTTGAACTTATATACATTACATCCTTTGGACGAATCAGGAAAGACTTCGTTATGTGTGTATAATATTATTGATCGTTAATGTGTGCGTCTAGGCGACACAGTGTATCTTGCACTTGCTGCTTGACACCTCTTCTAGTATATTCATTTGTTCTGTGACCGAGTCCCTTGGGCCTCTGCAGTTGCGGAGTGACATCGCCTCTATGGCAGTCCTCTACCGCTTTACCATGGAGAGTGTTCTGAAGAGTTCTTCCAACTGATCCCACCTTCTCCCTTTCTCTACAGAACAACACGTGCTGGCCTTGGAAGTCACCGCCTCAATCTTAGAAATACGCTCTCGAACCTAACGGTTTGGTTCTGCATTGTCTGGGTTCGCAGCGAGTACGGTTGCCTCCACTTGGATTGGAGTTGACATTCCGGTTGGATTCTGCTTGAGTTTTCCCTCAGGCTAAGCAGATTCTCATTTTTTCAATTTTATTAACTACGTTTTTTGATTTGCCATCTTTTGTCAAAATATAGAGATTTAGCGGATTTGATACACGTGATTATGCTGCCCATGGCAAAAACATATTTTTTTCTAAATGAACTGCAACTTTACGCGTCTGTCTATGGGCTTTGATAAATGTTATTGCAAATTTTGTTTTCAGTGGAAACTACATTCTTTTAAATTGAAATTGCAAATAAGTTTGAATTATTGGAATACGTGTAATTAAAATATTTTCTCCTTTTGCCATTCCATGCATCATGATTGTAGCTTTTACAATGTTGTACCCCAGGTGTGTATTTTGTAGCCGTGTACCATTATATAGCTTTGGCGCTCAAGATTTCTCATTAATAGGACTGGAACATTAAATTTCAGTCTCAACTTATGGTAAGGCGCTCCTGATAATTCTAAAGAGTTGAGAAACTCTATGCATAAGCTATGATATGACTGGTTCAGTGTCCCTTGTATTTCCTGAGAGGTATTCGATAACATCTTCCTCCACGTCTGACATGATCCGTTCGTTTATTTGATAACTGTCTCATTAGTCGGCGGATCAGAATAGATATTATTTTTAGATCATCTGTGCCATCATATACCAGAACTCACGTCTCAGTGTAATCATGTCGTTACTGTCAGTTGGCATACAATCTTCTTCGATTTTTGGAAGAGCATTTGCATATTGACACTGCTCATAAATAATTGAGAAGTTGTACTCGCATAATTGTAATAAGACAAAACTTTTTAACATGTACCCATAGTACATATGTTTCATACAGGCATTTATTTCATCTTGCGGCGTACCCCTTTTCCTTTTTTTTGTGCATAAATCCCCCGGATCCTTTTCTGTCGGATTTTTTCACGAAGAACATTAACTGAATAAACAAAAAATCATCTAAACAAATCTAATCGCAGTGAATAATAACGAATTTGTAGTGGCAAAATTCAACATCCGCATGCGGCACAGTCGTCTGCCCTCACGTGTCTGCCCGTTCGGGCAAGCACACTTAGGCATATTGTGATAACTCAGTAAATGTTACATCAGAATAGCTCTAATATTTTGTCTCCTGTCGCAAACTTATGAAGCATGTATAGATTTTCACAAACTTTGCATATTGCCATACAAACTTTCATCCCCTATTGCTATTTAACCCCCTTGATGGTATTTTTTTTACAAAATTCAAATCACATTTTTATTTATATCTATTCAACAGCCTAAAAAAGAAATTTTAATATTTTCGCTTAAAATGACGATACTTCTGTAGAGAGTTTTTGAATTTTATAAATACTGTTTAGTAATATGGCTTATTTATTTTTACTAATATCATGAACATACATACAAATCGTTTCATAATTGTATCTATTAATTTAAGTCTTCGTTGAAAAAGTGAAATATTTTTAATGAATGTGACAGCCGTGTTTGGTCGTTGCCAAGACGCCCGACGTAGGTAATGCGCAGGCGTGTGGCGAGTGAACCCCCAGAACAACCTTTCATCCCCCTTTTAAAGCCCTTACAACCCCTTTTTCGCATTAAAAAGTAGCCTATGTCCTTTCTCAGGCTCTAGACTATCTGTATACCAAATTTCATTCAAATCGGTGCAGCCGTTTGGCCGTAAAAGCAAGACAGACAGAGTTACTTTTGCATTTATAATATAAAGTATGTATAGCTGACCCACGCAATGTCGTTTGCGTCTTCTATTGCCCGTAGCGTAATAATTTTCCCCCATTCTTCATTGGTGCTCCACTCCTATTGGTCTAAGCGTGATGATATATAGCCTATAGCCTTCCTCGATAAATGGGCTATCTAAGACTGGAAGAATTTTTCAAATTGGACCAGTAGTTCCTGAGATAAGCGCGTTCAAACAAACAAACTCTTCAGCTTTATATATTAGTATAGTATAGATGTATTTATTATGCTCTTCTAAGATCTAATACTCAACAACACATTTATTTGGATAAAGATTAATATTAGTTATTATGTTGATAAAAACTCTTTGGCAAATAACTCATTATTAGGTACCAACTCTCAGCGTCTTTTACTCGTGATAACTTCTAAACGAAATGAACGATTGGGATGAAACAAAAAGTATTTTACTTCTACATAAATACCCTTGATAACACAATGCTTAATTTGGATAAGGATTAATATTACGATACACATTTAACGTAGTTTCTTTCTTCAGACGATTTAATAATTTTTTTGAACACAAAAGCGGTTATTGTAACTATACCATGATAGTTAGATATATGCTCTCGCGGACTTTTTTGTAGATCTTAATGAGACCTACAAACCCGTAATACATTATTTTGTTCTATTGTCAATAGTTATTGCAGCGCACGCAAAAATAGGTTTTCGAGTTCACACCTTGGGTTACGAAATAGCAATTTTCTTACAGATCCCTAATTTTTTTGAAAATTAAATATAGCCTATAGCCTTCCTCGATAAATGGACTATCCAACACTGAAAGAATCTTTCAAATCCGACCAGTAGTTCCTGAGATTAGCGCGTTCAAACAAACAAACAAACTCTGCAGCTTTATAATATTAGTATAGATTAGTATAGATTTAAGTCTTCCTTGAAATAGTGAAATATTTTTAATGAATGTGACAGCCGTGTTTGGTCGTTGCCAAGACGCCCGACGTAGGTAATGCGCAGGCGTGTGGCGAGTGAACCCCCAGAACAATCTTTCATCCCCCTTTTAAAGCCCTTACAACCCCTTTTTCGCATTAAAAAGTAGCCTATGTCCTTTCTCAGGCTCTAGACTATCTGTATACCAAATTTCATTCAAATCGGTGCAGCCGTTTGGCCGTAAAAGCAAGACAGACAGAGTTACTTTTGCATTTATAATATAAAGTATGTATAGCTGACTCACGCAATGTCGTTTGCGTCTTCTATTGCCCGTAGCGTAATAATTTCCCCCCATTCTTCATTGGTGCTCCACTCCTATTGGTCTAAGCGTGATGATATATAGCCGATAGCCTTCCTCGATAAATGGACTATCTAAGACCATCCAACACTGAAAGAATCTTTCAAATCCGACCAGTAGTTCCTGAGATTAGCGCGTTCAAACAAACAAACAAACAAACAAACAAACAAACAAACAAACTCTGCAGCTTTATAATATTAGTATAGATATATACTTTTTTTTTGTAAATACATACATATTATGCATAGAAAACACTCAAACTCCGAAACAAATATTTGCAGGTCATACAAACATTTGGTCCGACCCGGGAATCGAACCCGAGGCCTCAAGCACAGCAGTCGCATACGCTACCTTTGCGCCACCGAGGCAGTCAAAGTCAAATAAACCTTTTGCGTTCTCGGGGAACCCCTGCTAGCTACATGGGCCCACAGATGCAGCCAGCCAGTCGCAAACAGTCCATCTGGTGAATAGATACCTTGAGGTGCTTCATCTCGCTAAAATAATTGACTGACTGTTATGTGTGATGACAGCTTCGATCTCCGCTGCGGCGAGGGGCACCCCTTGGCGATGCTGCTCCGTTCACCACCACACAAACGATTCCGATTTACAGTTCAAACAATTACTATTTGACAAAGGTTCCGTACGAGAGAGCCGACGTTAATTCCCGATTTAACGCAACAAACGGCTACAAGCACCTCGATATTTCCAAATTCGATTTCCAACAATTATTCTATTAGTTTCAACAAATATGCGGTTTTAAAAAATCTATTCTCCAGTCCGTTTGGTCAGTCCGTTGCACGTTTGGCCTAGTGGTTTAACGGTCACCACGCCGTTTCCTACTTCGCTAAGTGTCGAGGGTTCAAATCCCACGTAGGACAACACTTTGTGTGATTCACAAATTGTTGTTCTGAGTCTGGGTGTTCTTTGTGTCGGTTTCATGTATGTTTGTAAAGTCCCCCGCGACACAGGATTTATTCCTAGTGCGGGAGTTATCTTATAAAAAAAAAAAGTCCTTTCGTTAGTGTCATTTGACAGCTGCTAAGGCATGTTTGATCAAAAACCTAGTGTTGCCATTATAAATTACTTATATATTATCCAAATCGATGATTTGGTATCGAACATGTATAGATACTACGTCCATAAACTAATCACCCCGTATAGATAAGTAAAGACTATGTCGGTGACGTAGATGACTAATTGGGAAAATTTATTCCTTTTGAGCGATTAAGACGAGGTTGTGAAGGTCAGATAGTCATTGTTATTAGTTAACATTATCTTTTATTTGATTCTTAACCGACTTCAAAAAAGGATGAGGTTTCTCAGTTCGACCCTATATGTTTTTTTTTTTGTATGTTTGTTCGCGGATAACTTTGTCGTTTATGAACCGATTTTGATGATTCTTTTTTTAATAGAAGGAGATGTCCCAACGGTGGTACCATGATAAGGAAATTAAGATCTGATGATGGCATCCAAGAGAAATCGAGTCGAAAATTGAAGTCGGTTTTTGTTTTTGTTAAAATTTTACTTGTATAGTAAATAACTAGGTGTAAAGGTCATGTTGCATATTCATTCAGAAGTCTTGCAATTGCGACTGCGACTCTATTTCGTTCAGGATAATTTGACCTAAGCGACAGTAAGACTTAGACTGCGGTAATCTTCAATGTTGATTGAGATTTTTTAATCAATAACAGCCTATGAATATTAATAAAATTAAACTAATGAATTATTAGCCGTTTTCTAAAATAATAATGAGCGGTAGAAACGTAAACAAGTACTTACTCGCATTAGAAAAAAGACTCAAAAGTCAAGTCAACTCAAGTCTTAAATATTTAATTTAACGTTTTTTTGATACAGATTTTTTGCTATTTCTGCACTGGACTTCGATGTAGACAAAAAATTATAAACTGATATGTTCGCTCATTAGGTTGTTTTTTTTTCTATGCACAGTTGTGAATTCCTCAAAATCCGATACTCGTGTCGTGTCTGAGCTTTTTTAAGAAATGGAAATTTATATTAGATCCGTAGCTGTCCTTGTTGAACGAGTTCGAGGAAAGAAGGAGGTATAGTGTGTATGTATTTTTTTGTTTGTTTTGTTGTGTATATATAACAAATTATTGAAAAAAAAGGCTGTGTGTGTATTTTTAGCTCCTCAACTCCTACAAAAACTATCAAGTATTCAACTCTTAAAATAACCAAAGGAAATATCGCATCGTTTGTATACTGCTATTAGCTTGCCATATAAGATAAATGTTTAAGTCTGAATGTATAAACAAACAACAAATAAAAAAGTAAATAAATAACAATAACAACAATCAAGTTCCGTTAGTAAATTTTTCAGATGATACTACAATCATTTTAAAAATCTTTTTTGAACATACACGCTATACACATTGAGCTTTAATTTTATATTTCAAAATCACGCTAGTTTGTTTGGTCACATTTCCGGAATGTTTTCTTTCTTTGTAACACTTTATTCCCGGAAAGTCCCGATCCCGAAATGTTTGGTTCCCGGTATTTAAAACTCCCGGTGTTTGTTTCTAAACACTTCCAATTATCCTGATTCAATGAATCACGATAATGGTTTTCGAGGAAGGAGAACACGAGGAAGGTATAAAAGTAAAGCTACTAATAATGCTTAAGTCAAATGACTATGTAAATGCGAAGTAAGTGTCGTAATAAATTTATTCCGTACATAATTCTATAACACTGAACGCGATAGATTTTTTTAAGTGCTTTTGACATAAACACATAACGCACGCACGATATATAAAACTCAACAGAAAGAAACAAGGGAAAGCTAAACAGTTTTTCCTATAAAGATGGCAGTAACCACATAATTGAAGACCGATTTCTCGTAATAAAAATTCAGTGCAACACGCAATACGACATCAATAAAATAGTATAGTGGTTGGTATTCTTATCTTTAACCATGACAAATATAAGAATGTCATGTAATATCAATATCTTGATAGGGATTAGTGTCTATTTTGTGATATGTAAAATTTATAAACGATCTAAAGCAAAGATGGTCTTTTGACACCTTGAATAAATGTGGAAATTACCAAAAGATAAAAAAGGTAGGTACCTATATGTTTGAAATTTATTTTAGTTTCTAACGAGTGTTATGCCTTTTCAATACTTTAAATTTTGACATAACGTCTTACGATTCCTCCAGACCCTCGCCACGCAATCCTTTTCGATTTTTTATACGATTTTGCAATTATTTTCTTTAACCTAAATGTTAATGTTTATTTTCTGACAATTTATAACATTACTAAATTCTTCTGATAAAACAGAGAATGACTGATAAATATGTCGATTCCTTGCTTACCATTATTATTTAATTGTCTTTACTATGAAACGTTTAATTCCATGGTAAAAATAACAACACGAGCTTACTAATGCCATTTTACAGTCTACACTACACTACACACTGTAAGTACAGTATACGCAATGTATAGTATATGTAGAGCATATGTATATAGCGATAATAGATGCATATAAAAGAAGCAATTTAAAAAGAAATGAAAACATTTAAGTTCTAATAATGAAGCAGTAACCGATACATCACTCGTCGTTCCGAAAATACTCTCTTAAATGATTTACAGCAACTCACGTCATAATGTCGTAAAAGCGACTTAACAACTTTGACAGTCCGCCTAGTTTGTCTAAAAGTGATATTGTTGTTGTCGCAGAGACACAGTAACACAGGTGTCTCGCGTCGGTCTGTCTATTCTTGTAACCAATGACATCGAGTTGCGTCACCAACTCACGCGCATGGACGTCACGGCGTCAACGCACTCTGCTGCGGCTCAATATTAACGTGGGTGACATTTAGACGAAAGGTGACGATGTATTGATGATAATAATTATATATGGGGGACTTAAGTGTGGCTAATTAAAATGAAAAGGAGAAATATCTGTCTGTATTATAGACTGTTGATTGTGATGATGGCACCAATTATGTAACAAATAATTTCAATGTTGAAGTATAATTTAGAGTTAATGATGTTAATAATATATCAATCTGAATTACATTAATGTAATTCAGATTGATATGGTAGTCGTTGTCACCTAATATTTAAATAAATTAAAAATAATTTAAAAAACAAGCTTTTACTGGAATGCCTCGAGACAAATCAAACGAGTCCAAACTCGACGATGTTGCGACGCTTCTTTACATACTTCCTATAGCCACCTTCCAGCTCCAGCATCAGACCAGCTCCATGTCATTATAATATTGTATTGTCACGCAGTATACATATCTTGCAAAATTTCAGCAAAATCGGTTGAAGATACCTGCTTCAAAATTGAGTTGCTAGATTCTACCCGAACATTCAAGCATGCATACATTACATACATTGCAACTTAATAAAATTCTTGTAGGTATGTTGTCTGTTCACATTAATGCATTACCGTACCATTTTTTCCATTATCATGCGAGAAATATAGACGTTCTCAAAGGTGCTGCGAAGGGTATTGGGTACTATCAATTATTAGCCTTTATTCATCAATAGCCTTTAGTGGCTTTAGTAGTCCACTGGCCATAGGTCTTTCCTTAGAAAGGAGAAAATTATATAAATTGGTAACTAAGAGAAGTAATAAAATATTATTGTTGTTAAAATATCTTAATAGGGATCTTTGAAAATCTATCGCTGATTAGTGTGTCTCAAACTTCCCAACAATAACCGGGACCTTCAACTCGCCAGTGCCGTTTACAAACGGAATTTCGTTGAAAGTTTATTTTTTATTTACAACTGATTACAGTATAATACTTTATTGAGTTATTATGGTTCGTATTATCATGCAATCAGCCAGTTTACATGATGTTCAGACCTATACGTTCTCTTTAATTTTCTGTACTCCTAAAACTAAAGTAGAAATACCGGTTTTTGGAGTGTATAACTATATAATGTTAATAGTCACAGGTCAAAGCCGAGTTCTGTTTAGCTGGATCTAGTTTTTATTAAATAAGTAAGGAGTGGGACGTGTGTAGTGTTTTATATTACATATCACAGGGTATTTTAAGCAGGTTGACGTAACCATTATATTGTGTAAACTCACACGTATCAATTAATTCCATTTAAAATAACTATGTAGGTTTTAATTAGGTCTTGTTTGTTCACCAAGGTTAGGGTCTGCGAGATGTTAGTTGTTACTTTTATTTATTTTAATATTATCCATTGACTACTGTTGGTTTTCTTACAAGAAATTCTAAATAGCAGCCCGGAGTATGGAAGATGGCGGTATTTTCCGACCGTGCCTCGGAGAGCACGTTAAGCTGTAGGTCCCGGTTGTCATGAACATCTATGGCAATCGTTATTGGGAACTCAGTGCCCTTAAATATACTGACAACTAGTTCGATCTTCGAAATCAGTTCACCCTCAGGGTTGCGGAGGTCCGATGCCAGTCGCTCCGTGGAAAAACTGATATTTAGGTAGAACCGATTGAACTAGTAGCCGACCCCAAACGATCTTGGGAATAATAGGCTAGGAAGAAGATATAATTATGAGATAATGAGTCCCATTAAGTAGTATTCTAATTATTTATTTTGTAATGATCATTTTATATCAGAAGTCGTTTGTTACCATTATAGAATGACTTAATGGCATGGCAACGTAATGTCATATCAGCACAGTGTTGGGAACCAAATTTTTATCTAAGTAGCTATCACTGACGAAATATTGTGTCATTGTAGCTATATATTAATACGTTTAGCAGAAACTTTGTATCCTTTTTTACAAAAAATATGCGAATAGAGGAGTATGAAATTTGGCACAACTAAAGTTTACATGGAGGAGAAGGGCAGAATACAAAAAACACATTGAATTATCAAGTAAAGTATCAAGTCCAATTAAAAAAAAATGTAGTAAGTACATGGATGAATCTTGTACAATGCAATCCGCAATTCTTTATTCAGCAGCGGACGGCGATTGGTTGATACACACAGCATAATCTGATTCTTATATATCTAATTCATTTGAATTAAATGTTTAAACATCTTTCAATCAAAAGAGTACAAATCAAAAGAGTACAAATCTATCTGCAGGCTAGTATATGTACAACTAATATACTACTTCCTTTTCTGTATGCAGGAAATGATAACAACGAGTTTGATACCATACAAAAACTGAAATGTTTTGATATCATAAAATTAAATTTAGGTACGCACTGTTGTATAACGGGACTTAAAGCACAGGGCATTCTCTTCCAATCACCATTTTTGGGTTGTGTTGTAAAAATCTTGTAAGATACAGAGATATACTATTTACCTTACGACAAACCACATTATTCAACTATCTAATGTATTCTCATTTCGATCGAAGTGATAGCTCTTTAAAAATGAATCGAATACTAGACAACGGTTGTAACCTTTTAAGGAGCCTCAACATTTTATAACAATAGGTTGTCTATTTCCCACGTTTGTTGTGTAACTTTAAATACTAGACGAGTTTTGTGAAGGTTAAATCAGAGTATGTACTTGTAGCTATAGTTAGATGCCTTTACAATGGCAGGACAAGAAAATGAATAATTAAACATACTAAAGACTTTTGTACTTGATTCGTCAACGTCAGGGGGAAATAGTTTATTAAAACTTTACCGTTAAGTTTAAAATCAACTAGCGTCTATTAATATTGAATATTTATCTGAAATGAAGTCAAGAGCCTGGTAAAAGTAAATAAAAGTGTCATTACAGTCTCATTAAAAACTAAATTTGTGTAAAGTGCAAACGATTGTTTGCACTGAGTGGTCGAGCTGGTTGAATTTAAAATACCTTTACCTTATACGACGACTAAGATTAACGCTAGTACCCGTATAGGTATTTGTGCTATTGTTGCAAGTAGAGCAACCTCTTAAAAAACTTCAGGCAAATATTATTTTATTTCATTTCGCAACAGAAGTACTCCTGGATTTGTTTCTAATCAAAGAAGGCTATGAAAACCATTTACCATCGTGCGGAACAAATGTATGCTTGCTTACATACTATTAAAAACATTAAATACTAATTGTTACAAAACAAATAACTAATCGTTTAATCTTATCTCAATGTTTTCGCCACTTAGGAAATACCAACCCATTTAAAACGTAATTAAAATTGAGAATATTCCAAACGGTAATACTAATCATAGACTGAGATCCCAGTCACGCCAGACTTACGTCATTTTAGGAAAGATGAAATTTTTAGGATCAGTAGTCAAACATAAGCTCAGAAAGAAATGAATACTCGCTAAGCTGAAAGCGGGCCGTTTTACAGTTAGCGGGTATCAAAGATGAAAAAAAAACATGCTGAAACGAAACGAAATGAAATGAAATTTATTTGCATAGAACATAGGTTAGTACCAGGTGTAACATTGGTGGTTATTTATCATACCATATTCTGCCTTTTTTTGGCATGCAAATATTTATGAATTAACATTATGACCTTACAAATAATTATATTAAGTAAAACTAAAAACATAATTATAATCTATTACATTATCTAGAATCACATAAAATTGTAAAAAATTGGTATTGAATTTCTTAACAATTATGTATATCGATTATATAACTATTATATTTTATTAATTATTATACTACATTACATTGCATAAATTCTGTTATTGTATAAAAACACTTTTCTACCAACCATTTGTGTAACTTAGTTCTAAAATATTTAAATGGTAATTCTCGTATATTTTTGGGTAATCTATTATAAATTGAAATACACATTTGAAATACATTTTTTTATATAATGTTGTCCTACAAAATGGGACCACTATTTTTGTAGGATCTCTGGGTTTGTATTTCGTACAACCATCGCCCTTAAATTTGAAGAAATTATTATATTTTAACTTAACGTAACGACTTAACTTAACTTACGTCATTTTAGGAACGCTGAATTTTATATATATCATTAAGCATATTATTTTAAAACATTTTTCAATTAGCCAGCCAAATCAGGCCGGCCGAAGTTGGCCCCAGACTCGTGTAAAGTTTATATAAAAGAACGCCTTTCTGCTGTTGACGGTAAACAATACGCCTCATGTGTATTGCTATGTGAGTTATTGTAGGCGTTTATACTTCTCAACAATAAGGACTAAAGACTATCTAGAAAGGAATGGATATTCGCTAAGCTAAAAATAGTTATTCACACGAACTTGGTGTGATTAGAAAAACAAATAGTATATACTTTTATAGAAAAGGATATATATGTACCCAAATATCCTTACTTTCAATTTCTAAAACAACGGGCTAAAAATAATCTATACATATACATATAAATAAAATTGGAGTGTCTGTTTGTAATATTAAATTAACCGCTTTTTAATAAATGGATATGACTGTATGTATCCACGGCACATGTACCAAATTAATTTTTTTTACAATTTTTGTCTGTCTGTTTGTTCCGGGTATTCTCTGGAACGGCTGAACCGATTTTGACGAGAATTTCACTGGCAGATAGCTGATGATCTAAGGAGTAACTTAGACTTTTTTTAGACTAGCTTTGTCGTCGTTTCGGCTAGTAGTGTACTAAAATTTAAATATAAATAATATTGAATTAACTTGAATAATGCCAGCGCACAGCGGAACTTTAAAGGAGTCTGGCAGTATGTTTGGCCCATCAGATTTGTCTGGCTCTTTGGAAAATATTATGTAACAGTATGCTTAATAATATATATATAATTCAGCCTTCCTAAAATGACGTAAGTTCCCACATTTTTTTTACGACTTTTAAAGTGTCTGGCAAAAGTTACGGCCCACGGGAAGAGTCTGGCAACTATATATGTTTGTTTATAACAATATCATATATAACATATGTAAAATCCAGCCTTCCTACTTTGACGTAAGTTAGCATGTTTTTTTTCCATCTTTGATACTCGCTAACTGTAAAACGGCCCTACCCGCTTTCAGCTTAGCGAGTATCCATTCCTTTCTGAGCTTATGTTAGACTACTGATCCTAAAAAATTCATCTTTCCTAAAATGTCATAAGTCTGGGGTGACTGGGATCTTGTATTATCAGTGTTATTGTTTAAGATGTAGGTTATCGTAATATGGGTTTTTCTTTATACAAAATGTGGGAATTATACAATATAATATTGTTTAAAATAGATAACTGTAAAACAGACGATATCGCCCACAACAAGATTATAAAAGAAGGGCTAACCGGAATAAACACTTTCGAATGCTGGGTGCCATCCAAGAGTTTGACAGACTGCTCTAAATATATCCCGTAACCACTTCTAGATACAGCTATCTTTGTATGTGTATATGAGTGAAGATACGCTTTAAGACAGATCAGTAGATATTGTAATCTAAATGTAATTTATCCACTAGCGATATGTGTTGCGTGATGTGTATATTTAAACTTTAAACAAATAAACAGTCTATCAACATCGTTAAGTCTTATATTTATTAAAACACACGTAGTGTCTTCATGGTGTAGTGTAAGGCTTGCTAATTTCTGCTAGCCTCCTCCTACCCGTCGATAGGTCTGAAGATATAGTTTTTTTATGTATGGGCCTGCCAAAATGACTCTACTTTGCCTGATGGAAAGCATAAGCAGCATCCAAGAGTGGTGGTCACCATACTGATTGCGAATGCAGACAATGTAACTATGCACCATGGTGACCCACACCTTGGTGGCCTAGTCATGCTTCTGCATCATTGGGCCTCCGGTCTCGCACTCACCAAAGAAACACGACAGAACGAACGCTGTAATTTTACGTTGATCTTCTGTGCGAGGGTAGTACCGCCCCGGTCGAGCCGGCCCGTTCGTGCTGAAATCAGCGTGGCTCTACTACCTTGGTGCATTACTTTCTTGCACATGTTTCGTCTACGGGACTACAAGGTCTCGTTCAAAATCATATTTAATGTTAAATTTCTAACTATTGGTTTGTAGACGGTATCCTATAAATTAAATAAACGTTTCCAAAATCAGTCAAAAATTTATTATAATGATTTAATGATTGTGTATATAATAAATAAAAAAAAGCGAATATAATAAAAAGCAGCCAAGTGCGAGTCGGACTCGCGCATGAAGGGTTCCGTAGCAGCAAGTAACATCATATAAAAGTTCTTGTAGTTCGTTCTAACTTTGATCGATAAATTGCGGTTTACGATTTTACGAATAAAGTGGATGTGACATACGGACAGACAGACAGACATGACGAATCCATAAGGGTTCCGTTTTTTGCTATTTGGCTACGGAACCCTAAAAAATATATCTATAGATTTGTGTAACCGTAGTCTGTAGTTTACTGGTAGATAAGTTCAAAGTTGTTTATAGTTGTTAGTAAATAAAGTGGTCTTATTTATTACAATAACCCCAATATTTAACGTTTTTATTAATTACATAAGTGGTAAAATAAAATGTAACTTTTCAACTGTTTGTTATTATGTAGAACTAACAGTTCAATTATTGTGCACTGTTTATAAAAAACAGTCTTGAACAAGGAGTTTCGCTCTTTATACGAAGGTGAAAGCGAAACGCTTGTTGAATACTACTGAATGCCTTACTGTCACACCTATTTTTTGTAGAACTAAATGTAGCGGATACTCATTGTTTGCTATTCAAAATGGTTTCAATGTGCTACTATTACTACTTTTACTTTTTAATACCCCATGGTTTCGGCAATTTGGTAATATGTACTTGGGTTAACGGCTTAAGAATTTGATCAAATTAGTATTAGCACACGTACTATAGGTATTGAAGCTATCGACTTTCTTATCAATAACAAGCTAAAATTCAAAATTAAAAAAACCCCCTACTCAAGCACTCATTCTGTTATTCTTCCCCACTTTCCCCATAACTTTTAAACGACTCAACCGATTTTCATGAAACATGTGTAAGAACACTCGCACACACTCACCTTTCATACAAAATAAACTAAATTGAAATCGCTTCATCCGTTCGCGAGCTACAGTGCCACAGACAGACAGACACGACAAACTTATAACACACCCCCCTTTTTGCGTCGGGGGTTAAAAATACCTACCTCTGGATGGAGCTAAATTTAAAAACAGTTACTTTTTTACCTATTATTAATGTTTGTCTGTGTTATGCAGTACGAATACATGAAAGCCTGTCCAACTTCAATGCTTTATTTATTTTCATCCCGTAATAGTTTTGGTCGATTTAAAAAAAAAACTCAAGTTTCTGACTACATGAGTAGGTAACAAAATGTTGACAATTTCATTTACTTTTTTAACCCCCGACCAAAAAGAGGGGTGTTATAAGTTTCACGTGTCTGTCTGTCTGTGGCACCGTAGCCCCCGAGCGGATGAAACGATTTCAATTTAGTTTTTTTTTTGTATGAAAGATGAGATACGTGCGAGTGTTCTTAGACATGTTTCATAAAAATCGGTTGAGCCGTTTAAAAGTTATGGGGTGAAAGTGGGGAAGAGTAACCGAATGTCTGCAAAAATATCATCGAGTGGGGTCTCAAATGAAAGCGCATAAAGTGTTTTTTACTTTTTAAAGGGAACTCAGGTTATTATATCGGGTTTTTTTTTTCATATTTTGAGAATTTATAGTTATTAGTCGCATGATATAGCCTATTACATATATGTACGTTGTGTCGCTATCGTATCGATTCATAGCAAATCTAGAACACAAGCAGTACTCTCAAATCAATGTGATCGGTATAATTCGGTAATAATATAATGATCAGACGATAAAGACATATAATTATATAAGTTCATCGACTCATTTCTAAGGGTCAATTGCCTCGAGCGTACCACTTAAATGTACTAATATTTGTCTTTAGTCTCAGAGTTTGACGTTCGATGATGAGGTGGTAAGTGATTGCATAGTTTATGATGTATTGCTAAGTCTGGCTTCTCGTCTTGGTCCTAGACTACCATTGGGTAACATTGGGTAATGGATCTGAATCTTCGTCTGTCTGAAAATGTATTTTCCTTAACTACTGTAAGACCAGTCAGGGTATATCAGTTGGTAGTAGAGGTCAGCATACATATGTATACACGGCACATATACCAAATGTATTTTTTACAATTTTTGTCTGTCTGTCTGTCGGTCTGACTATCTGTCTGTTTGTTCTGGGTATTCTCTCTAGAACAGCTTGACCGATTTTGACGGGACTTTCACTGATATATAGCTGATGATATAGGGAGTAACTTAGGATACTTTTTTTTTACTTTTTTAGACCCCGCGGCTTCACCCGCGATACGACAATAACCGCGGGTAACACCGCGGGACTCAGCTAGTATTGTAATAAATCGTATAACAGTTTTTCCCAAGCTTTATTAGCATTAATAATGAACAGTTATAAATAACACACCAAAGTAAATATAAGATGATAAACACTAAGGGGTGAATGGCCCAGCCGTGAGTATTAACGGTACCTCGACCTACGATCTCGGGATCATTTATTTGACAGTCGTGATCGCCAACTTCGGTTATAGCACATTACAAACCGCCCACTTGTGCTGTTGTATCGTGCGAATCTTCTCTTTATGACATTGCTCCTTTCGCGTACAATATAGTTATATAAATAAATTCTTAAAATAAGGGTACGTAGATATTATGTCTCATACAAATGAAGATATATGTTTTGTCATGAGACTGAACTAACTGAATCAGTTCAAAGTTCAGTTCAAACAGTTTGCATTGAAAGGTTTGAAAATTAATCGCCATGGTCTAACTGAAATCAACATGCTTTGCAATTTGCAATGCTATAAAAATAGGTCTTATTTCTTTATACAAATAAAACACTTGTAATATACACATAGTTTTCGTTTTCGATCAATCCCACTTAATTTTTAGGTAAATTATCCAGCTAACAGCACCCGCCTAGTAACCTCAACAGAGTTATCCAGAATTCATTGAAGGATTTCTATTGGTTAAGGGATGATTTGTCCAGCTTTTATAATGTAAGATATATTTAATTTGATAATTTAATTTGAAGTTCAAAACAAGTTGGAAACATACATACCTACATAATTTGTCAAATAGTCTGAAATTGAATGGCTTATCTATCTGGCATTCCATTTAACTCCTTTATAATATTTCCTCCTTTTAAACAATCTGTTACTTCTTTCAACGTCAAATATATGTTATTTATTGTGCGGTACAAGAACTCACTTAAAAGCACATTTTACATAACTTAATTAAACGCAGAAGAGGTCACAGTTTTTTCAATTTTTGTCCATAGATTCGACCTAGAAAAGGTGCCTGTTGATGCTCGCGAAATCATAGCTGCAATGACCCAAGTAGTGGGTTCAAATCTGCTGGCAGAGTGTGATGGTGCAGTCACAGAAGTTGTGGAGACGCCTGTAATTGTCTACATAACCGTGAAGTCTGCCGACACGTCTCTCCATTGGGACACTGAAGAACAATACATGCTTGATCTGTCGTCAAAAGGTCAGTAAGAAAATTAGCCAATATATTGTAATTAGAAGTAGTTCAAAATTATATTATCAGACAGAACAGGAAGCGGCTCATATTAAGATTCTGTTGATTTGTAAATATTTAAATATAATCATTATGATAATAACTGTATCGATAACTACTTAAGAGTCATTTTCGTAGTTTTCATTTATGTCGTCATTTTTTGTACTTTTACTGAAGCTTCAAATGACAACTGACTCAGGAATTCAGAACTAAATCGTAAGTGTTTTGTTGTATTACAGAAGGACAAATAACAGTGTACCTCATGGGAGAGACAGTGTATGGTGTTCGTCACGCTTTAGAGACATTGACACAATTGGTTGCACCAGAGAAGTCTAATTACTCCAATGAGAAAAAATGTGGTCTTCAAATAGTCACTGGTGCGAGAATTCGCGACCGCCCGGTCTATAAGCACAGAGGTTTGTTACTAGACACCAGCCGGCATTTCATCCCGATGACTGATATCAAGAGGACTATTGATGGCATGGCTGCCAACAAAATGAATGTCTTCCACTGGCACGTCACTGACTCACATAGCTTTCCTTTGGAATCTAGTAGAGTACCACAGTTTACGAGGTAAATACAACAGTAATACTTATATATTAAAGAGCAGCTTTTGCCCGCAACTCCACCCGTGTGTAAGTCGATTATCGCGGTAAACAGTAACCTATGTGTTATTCTGATTTCTGATGTATAAGCTATATTACAGTAAAGGTTCATCTAAATCCGTTCCTAGTGAACGGATTTAGATGAAAGTGTGAAACATTAACAAACATCCATACTTCCAAACATCTATCCTCACAAACTTTCGCATTTATAATATTAGTAGGATAGTCAGCAACAATCCATAATCCCAATACTACTACACTACACAGCAATATCCCACTGCTGGGCTGGGGTCTCCTATCAGGAGAGGGTTAAGGCCATACGTCCCCACGCTGGCCGAATGCGGGTTAGGGACTGACTGAGGATAGGATAGAATGTCATCAAATAAATATGTGGTAGTAGTGTGGAATGATATAAAAAAGAGGGAACTCTTTAAACTGCAAAATGTTAATGTATGGATTGCTTTTATTTTCAGGTATGGAGCATATTCCGCAAAGGAGATTTACTCTATAGAAGAAGTGAGGGATTTGATAAAATATGCACAGATTCGCGGCGTCCGTGTTGTCATAGAGATCGATGCGCCCGCGCATGCTGGCAACGGATGGCAATGGGGAAAGGTAAAGAGTAAATACCCCTCACAACATCGTTATCTTAAAATATAAAACAATGACAGATTTGTTACAAAATGCTTAACCCAAGCTCCTCCACACAGAATAACAGAAATTCTAATAAGATATTAAAGATTAACATGAAAAAAAATACGAATAAAACTCTTTTTCTCATGTATTGTGTATGAAGCTGGACGAAGAGCACAACCGTGTTTGTGCTCAAAATACAGGTGAAACTGCGAGGAACTAGGTACTAGTTAATTATATAAAGTAAAAAATTATAACTACACGTTTTCGATGCTTTGTAAATACTATATGGTCAGAAAATTATATTTGCGAAATAATAGGATTGTCGTTCGCTTAGCAGATTTTACCTAGACTTATTTACATATAAATTTTAACTGAAGTGAACTTATTATATTTCCAATTCCTAGTTGCCTTCTGATTAATTTAGTTGCGGTTTAAAACAGTTTCATTTTTCCTGGGACTTCTCGAGTGTCATAATTCGATGTGTTCGTGAGTCACTGCTGTTGATCCTTGTGTACAGGAATTGCAGTGTTGGGTGTGTGGACGGGACTAGTCATTTAATGGAAAAAAATAGCTTATAAATGTCAAATTGCTCAATTTATTGAATCAAAACATCTGTTCCCAGCAGATTATAATGGTACTGTATTAACGACTAACACTGTCAGCCCTATATTAGGATGTCCTGTACAGAGTGTCATTACGTTCACACCCAAATGTTTTAATAGGTATTATTCAGATTATAGGCTGAGATCATTTTAATCGAGACTTTAACTTATCAACTACAACTTACTAAATTAAGTTTATTATATTTATTATATACTGTATAGATCAAGTATCTCTAATGCCAATGGGTATTCCTTGCATTGTTCTTATCATCATCTTCTCAGCCTTTATTATTCCCATGATTATTTAGGGTCGGCTACTAGTTCAAGCGGTTTTATCTGAATATCCCTGAATAACCCTGATGGCTAATAATCAGTATCTTTGAGGGCACCGACTTTCCAATATTGAATGCTATAGAACGTTATATAAATAGTATAGTAAATAGTAATATAAATGCCAACGTTCTTTCCGAGGCACGTACTTGAATACAGCCAAACTGAAATACTCCGGGCTGTTATTAACAATCGACTGTAAGAAAAGCTCAACAACACTTTCAGCCCGATCCGGGAATGGTACCCGAGACCTCTTCTAACCAACGAGGCAGTCCTCCTTGCATTGTTCTTGTGACACATTTTTCTATTATAATTATAACTATTTGGCATCTTATAATGATTATTATCTTTGTTAAAAAAAAAGACAATCGTCACCAACGTCATTTGCATTGCCATGTGTATATTGTACCAGGTGCATTGGCAAAGCAATAAAGTCAAGTCAAAGTCAAAATGTCTTATTCAAGTTCTTTAAAAATATGTAAAAGTCTTGAAAGTAGCTTGTATTACTTTGAAATCAATTTAGAGAATTGAACTGAAGCTGTCGGAGTGTCATTCTAAGTCACATATGGGCCGGAGCGAACTCACTAGGGTCTGATAGAAAACCCGTATTAGTAACTTTTTCGTTGTTGGGTGAGTGAGGTTAAAGGTCCTTCACAGGACCCGTCTTCTAGATTTCCAATCACAGGAATGCCAGTTATACTTTACTTACAGTATTTATTTAAACTATAGTTTTACTTTTTCAGGAGCACGGCTACGGTGATTTGGCCGTGTGTGTTAACGCGAATGCTTGGCGCCATTTGTGCATTCAGCCTCCTTGCGGTCAGCTCAACCCAGCCAATCCTGCTATGTATCGCGTATTGCGTGATTTGTATCGGGACATTGCAGAAATGGTGACGAAGCCAGCGTTACTGCATATGGGAGGTGATGAGGTCAGTAGATATTAAGTTTAGAAAAACAGCCTTGAAGAAAGTACTTTAATACTACTTAAATCATTTAACTTTATTTATCTCTCTCGACACTCGTGCTTGTAATAAATTCAGATAGAAATTTGACTTTGGACCCCAAACATTTCACGACTTACGAAACCCCCAACTTATTGCATATTCGTCATAACTGAAAAGATAATCCAGAATAAATTGCACTGGATATCTATTTACACGATGATTATTTAATTCGTTGTCTACTTTCACATTCTTCTAGGTGTTCTTCAGTTGCTGGAATGCCAGCGAAGAAATCACAAACTACATGAGGCAGAAAAATTATGACCTTAGTGTAGATGGGTTTATAGACCTCTGGGCTGAATTCCATGAAAAGGCACTGTTAGCTTGGGATGAAGAATTGGAGGCGGCTGGTGGAACGAAACAACCTGTTATGCTGTGGTCTTCAGAACTGACACAGGCTCGTCGAATCCAGCAGCATCTAAGTAATGAAAGGTGAGTTTATTATATAAAGATTTTTTTATAGTTTTCATGTTTAAGCATATCCGTTTTTAAGGATAGAGGTACTACAAAATATGACGATTGAATGATTGATTAAAATGAGAGACGAATAAATTTGACTGCCTCGGTCGCGCAGTGGTAGCGTATGTGACTGCTGTGCTTGAGATCTCGGGTTCGATACCCGGGTCGGACCAAATGTTTGAATGACCTACAAATATTTGTTTCGGAGTTTGAGTGTTTTGTATGTATATGTATGTATTTACAAAAAAAGTACATATGTATTTATATCAGTTGTCTAGTACCCATAGCACAAGCTCTGTGCTTAGCTTGGGATTAGATGGCGTTATGTGTAGGTATGTCCAAAAATTTTTTCATTATTATTCATTAATAATATTATTTTTTATCCATCATTGATCATTATTTTTTTGGTAAAATCATAAACTGACCATAATTTTAATTCCACTTCCTGTTTCCTATTCCGGTCAATCAAATACTTTAAAAATTCGGTGAGAAAATTTATGATAAGATGTGAAGACAAAGGCAAAATTCCTAAAAGGCATATTTCTTAGATGGTTAAGTTTGAGTGTGCAAGAAATAGCTTGCATCGCGTATCTGTAACTCGAAGTCCGAAGACCGCGTGTCTCGTGTAACTCGAACAGATTAAGAATACGGAGAGTAACGACCTCTATTCATTCCGTGGGTATCATAAAGCCGAGTCTCCACAGAACCAAAGTTGTCAACACGTGTTGTTGGTGATAAAAGTTTCTGTAAAGCCGAGTCTCCACCGAACAAAAGATGGAAACTTTTGTGTTGTCAACCTTTTTTTGTGTTGTCAAATTTCGGTGAAGACGCGCCTTAAGAGCCAACTTAAGCCGAGTCTCCACCGAACAAATGTTAGCAACTTTTTTGTTGTCAACACGTGTTGGTGACAAAAGTTTCTGTAATTTCCTTGTGTTGGCAACAAAAATTGTCAACAAATGTTGCGAGCAGTGTTTCCGCTTGTTACAAATATTTATTGGCTCTGTGGTGACGCTTAGTTCGAATGTTTTTCAAATTGTTGGCGACTCGGTGTAGACACAATGGAAACAAAAGATGGCGATTTTCTGAAGAGTTGCAAACAGTTGGAAACACTGAAATTGCCAACAATTTTGGTGGAGACGCAAACTATGCCTAACAAAAGCATTGCAAAGAGAAAAAAACTTGAGATAAACCCAACCAACCCGTCTGACAAGCGTAGTTTAATAAGTTAAAACCTCCTTTCTAGGGAAAGCCAGTGTCTAGCAATGAACTAGCAAAGGTACTGATGATGGTGTTGCTGAGAAGGTTGAGACCTCTAACCTCAATATTACAATGGGTTTACAATTTCAAATTCCAGATACGTTATCCAAGTTTGGGAGCCAGTGGATAGCCCACTGTTAGATCAACTTATTAAGATGCATTACCGGGTGATATCCGTACCTAAGGATATTTGGTACCTGGACCACGGCCTCTGGGGTGTGACAAAGTATTCCAATTGGAGAAGGATGTATGGCCACATGTTGCCAAGGGCAGACAATGTATTGGGCGGTGAGGTGGCCATGTGGACTGAATACGTGGATGAAGAAGGATTAGGTAAGATGTTTTTTACTATTTATGTTTTTAATGGAGTAGGTTCTTACAGGTTTTGCTAAAACTAAAAAATTAAATTATTGTACCAATACATACATTTACAGAATACTTGAAGTGAATGATGTGTGAGTGATTTCGTAGAATTATTGATTGAAGTATAATTAAGTTTTAAGTTTTTGATATCGTTGTATTATTGAGTCTGTTTTTTATTGTTTTATACAACAAGAAAGTATTGGGTGATTAGAAGGTATTGCTTAAGCATCAAAAGTGTATAAACTTAAGGTGTATGATAGTTTTATTAATCGTTATTTATGTTTTAGGATTGTTCAAAGTACATAATCGCCATTTAAAGCAGAAAAACGAATGCAAATATTAATATCTCCATGTACATAATAATACTTCTTGTTTTTAATCTGTTAGTGTAGCCAGTAAAAAAAATGTTATATCTAAATATTATGTTACTTAACACAAAAAATAGCACCTGAGAAAGTCTGAAACCAACATGTAGAATGATTTATTGCTCAAGTGATGTGTAACAGTATCTATCTCTAACCGTCAGATACCCGCATCTGGCCACGCGCGTGTGCTGTGGCAGAACGTCTATGGTCGGATCCTAGTGCCAGCGTATACTCTGCAGAACGTCGCCTGCAACGTCATCGCCGTCGGCTGTTAGCCCGCGGCCTTCGCCCTGACGTCCTCACCCCCGCCTGGTGCGAGCACCACGACTCTAAGTGTCTCTAGCCGCCCATACCTATCGGCTTAGCAAACCCTTGTGTTGCTCTCTAACCGTTTCTTTGTAAATACTTAATAGCATTTAAATAAAAAATATCTATTACAGAATTACACATTTTTAGAATGAACTACAAAAAATCATAAATTTCTGTTCTGTAACATTCTTGAAATTAAACTCACTTGTACTTTTATGTTAATAAAAGTGTTATTGAGTTTTTCTGATTATAGAAATACTTGATAAGAGCTTGGAGTTTGGATGTTGGGGTCTGAACCCCCGGGCTTCGGAGACACGTAAAGCTGTCGGTCCTGCGCCTGATCTCTCCCCGATCGTGTCGGTTAACCGTCCCATCTTATTATGAGAGAGAGGGAACAGAGAGTGCACCTGTGTTTGCGCACACACTTGTGCACTTTAATATCTCCTGCGTAGTTGGCTGGTCTCCATTGTGACTGGTCACCGTGGCCGTAATCGGCTAGGAGAACATCGATTTTGATGATCCCATAAGGTTCCAAGTGAGTTTAATATTAAGAATGTATTTTAAAAAGTTAAACTAAGTGCCGACTATTGAGAGTATAAATTAATTTATATATTCTTTTAGGTATGCATATTACATATTCTGTAATTGATAGTGAAGGTCATCGTAGTTATAACATAGAATTCCATAAATAATACCCACATTGATTACGTTTAAACCATATACTTTATAATAGAAATAATCTTATCTTATTCGATAAACAATATAACATTCTATGTAGGTGTAGTAGTTTAAAAAGACATGTATTTTACCTATGGATCTTTCAACAAGGGCACAATATAAAAAAGCTGTCTAGATTCATTAACAAAGTAATGTAATTATTTAGAAAAAACTAATTATAATAAAAATCATTAAATGACAATTTCTAGTTTTATCTTGTTTGAGCGTCTGTGAAAAAGGTCCTACAACGCATAAAGGTTGTAAAGACGTGCCAATGTGTCTTTAAGGTTACCAGTTAAAAAAACTCCTTGCCACTTTAATTAAACAATAAATTGAGTTGGTTAAAAATAGAAATGGAAAAGCCTAGACTAGATCTTAAAACGTTTGTTATCTGTAATTATTTACTACTACCATTTTAGTTAATCTGTGATCAACGTATTGGCAACTCGTGAGCATTAAAAATGTTTTCTGTGTTACCCACACACAAAAATTACTAAAAGGTGTCAATGCCCCTAGAGGAAAGATGCCAAATCTATCCATAGTTTTATATAAAACGCAAGTTAATTTTACCTGAGACTTCTTTTTGTTTTAAATTTGTATTTAAGTGTTGCAAGTAACAATTTGTGCTATATCTATATATTATGTTACTTAACATGTTGAGTTCGAGGCATTTTAACTTAGTAAGTACTTTGAAGTAGTTTATATAAATAAATTGAAAATATAATTACAAAAGATTCTAGACGGTCAGTTTTAACAAATAAAGACTTAGAATTAGATTAGTTTGCTATAATTGTAGTTTAAGTAAAACTTTTTCACCAATATAAAATGGTTTTCTTTAGAGATGAAACAGATATCCGGCCACAATCCGGTTATCTGCATATAAGGCCCAAATTCACTATCCGGTTGTGATTGTTTACCGGATAGTAAAATTAGACACTTGATATCATATTTGTTTTAACAAGTTCAATAGTACCTAATTTTACTATAGTATCGGCAAATTATATGGTAGATATGTAAATGACAATGACGCAAGTCATTATCATTTTGAAATAGCCTAATCGACATCTCTGTGGTACAGAAGATGTAGATAAAGTTTAAAAAAGAAAATTGTACCTAACTATTTTAAGTCATTTGATTTACATATTTCTTACAAATATAATAAAACTAGCTTTTGCCCGCGGCTCCGTCCGCGTTTATGTTGGTATTTAAATTTAAAAATCTCTATAATTTTTTACTTATTATGTTATTCCGATGTCTAAACGATATTACTGCAAAGTCTCATAAAAATTCGTTCAGTAGTTTTTGCGTGAAAGAGCAACAAACACACATCCTTACAAACTTTCACATTTATAATATTAGTAGGATTATAAAGAGGAATGTTAGATTAAATGTTTGTAACTCTTTCAATCAAAGTAAAGTACTTAATCTAACGATTATCATAGTATTTCTATCCCTACTTTTTACTTAGCCTTTAACATATTTGTAGATTAACTGCTAATGAGAAATTTGTCGCTAGACGTTATATTAAATTGCATTAGAATCATCTGTCTAGTCCTTCTCTTCGAGGAGCATTACGTATTTTATCTATTATGGTGTCGTTATTTTTTCTAATTCAGTTTACAATATGGTACCTAGTGTATGCTAATTCAGAACTTATTGTTGTTCAGCTTTATTTTTACAGTTTTTAAAACAGCAACAGGAACCATATTTTCATGTTCAAGACAAAGAATTTATAATACCTAGATATATTTTAGGTGGTCGGATATCCGGAATTTGGTCAAGTACCTATCTGTTTCATCTCTAGTTTTGTGCTGTTAAGGTTCTTTTGTCATCAGCCAAATACAGTAGTATTTGGCTGATGAAGTTTCCAATTATATTAAAAAGTGTCAGTCAATTTTTTAAGCCATCTTTGGCCATATGGCCATAATATATATAAATAATTATACCAAAATTTGGCTCTAAAACGTAGTTATGTAGGTACTAATTCTTATTATGTTTTGTATACTACTTTCAATATAAAAAATGGCTATTGTAAGTAAATATTGGTGCTATGAACAATTGTTAATAAAGTATATAAAGTTTTATTTAACAAACGAACTTAACTTAATAAATATATCAATGCAAGACTATTTTGTTTAGATAATAATAACTTAAGTTTGTTACTTATATTATATAATGTTTGTACGAAATAAAAAATATGGCATATTTAACAAAAAAGTGATATAAATATATGACAACTTATTACTTAAAATAAAAAAGGTAATGCACCGTTTTCGATTATTTTCCCACTAACAGCTTTTTTCTATAATGGCAACACGGTCACGAGAATTTCAATTTGTCTGTTCTTTCTAATCCTGTCTCGTACCTACATAATATTTTTATTAGAGATGGGCCGATCATTACTTTTGCCGACTAGCCGACTAGCCGATTAGTCGGCCCTAAAAAGGCCGACTAGTCGGCCGACTAATCGGCCAAACCGATCGTGGTTCGGTTACAGCTGATTCGCGCCCCAGTCGCAAACGCCGCCTGCGAACCTTGTTTCTTCCTTTTTGCTTCTGTAAGGGTCGGAGTCGGAGCGGTGTTTTAGTGTAAAAAATATTTTTGTGTAAAGGTATTATTATTATTGTTGATTGAAGTGAAGAGTTAAATGAAAAATCAAATCTCTTTTGCCGATGTTTTTTAAACAAGTGGACAATGTTTTTTTTTGTATTTGATAGCCTGCCAAAGTGATTCTGTTGAGCCTGATGAAAGCTTGAGTAGAATCCAACAATCCAACACCATACTCACTAAAAACACAGACTATGCAGTATAGCGTCCTACACAATGGCGGCCTAGTAAAATGCATTTTCACATGCCGCCTAAAGGACCCGAGATCTTAGTGGAAGGGAAGCACGTGCGCTGGTAGTGCCAAGCAGTTAATAACTGCTCGGCACAGGAAGGCATAACGGAACCTTTTAGTTCCAGAGCGTATTTATACGACTCTGAAGCGGTGACTTCCAATGCCAGTACGTGTTGTCCTGAAGAAGATGGGAGAAAGTGGGATCAGTTGGAAGAGCTGTTCAGAACACTGTCCAGGGTAAACACGCTAGAGGACTGTCCCAGAGGCGATATCTCTCCGCAAGTGCAAAGGCTCAAGGGACTCGGTGGCATCGGGACTGTTGATAATGCAGACTGCTGGCCGCTGCAATCGATCAAGAGCATCAAGCAAATTCTGCGTGGATCCATCACAAAGATGAGAACAGTCCTCCACGAACGAGCGAACCTGGGTCTTATAAAGCAGACACAGATCCTCGGGCGCAAAAAACCGTCTTACCCTATTCAGTACGCCAAGTTTCCGCGAGGCCGCCTTAGTGATGCTCTCGATTTTTTTTATGTATTTGCTGCCCAAATGACTATGCCCTGCCTGATGGAAATCTTGAGCAGAATCCAAGAGTGGTGGTCACCATCCTCAATGTAGGTAGTAGGTAGGTAATAAGGACAATGCAGCATGGTGACTCACACTATGGCGGTCTGGTGAGATGCTTTTTTTTGCTTCCGTTGAAAGGACCCGGGATCATAGTGGAAAAGAAACACGTGCGCTGGTAGTGAGTTCCAGGTTTTGTTCGCTCGGCACAGGAAGGAAGAACCGAACATGAGTGCGAGAACGTATGTCTACCACTCTGAAACTGCTTACCAAAAGAAAGATTGCTTTGTTTTACATTTCAAAAAGTCTAAAACTGATTATAAAATAAAAATTGACAAATATATTATTGAGAAATACATACAAAGTAATAAGCCGAATAGTCGGCGCTTTTTGCCGACTATTCGCCGACTAATCGTCGACTACGATTGTTGCCGGATAGTCGGCTTTACCGACTAGTCGTTGACTAGTCGGCACATCTCTAATTTTTATCTACGGCCCAGTCGAGTAACATTCAAATGATTTGCAGTCAAATATTTCATACAGTTTCTATGACTGTAAAATAAATTTCATTTCCACGAAATAATTTTAAATATGTTAAGATATAAGGTATTGAGGCGTTGTACCAGATCTTACCAGGACCAGCCAATGAATTAAATTGGTATTTCCTTATTGGAAAAGAAACCTATACTAACTATAATAGTGGCAATTCGACTCTCACCATTATCCCAGTAAAAATGGGTTGTTACTTTTAATATATAAATTTGGAGCTAAGCTGACGAAAATTAGCGTATTAGTTATATAGTTAGTGCGTAACGCGTGTGTTTACTTGGAACTACGCTACTTTTTTCTGCTTCACCAATAACAAGGCGGTGCGTTTTCTACCTTTTTTTATTTGATCTGAGCCTATACAAAACCGTCTGGACAGCGTAGTATACCAAAACCTCCTTATTAATCTATAAACAATGATTGTAATCAGCTTTCCCGTCCATATGCCATCCCGTGGCCTTGGTAGAGCCACGCTTCGGCATGCATGGGAAGACTCGGCCTCGCAGAAAACCGATGTGAAACAGCGCCTGCGCTATGTTTCACCGAATGGGTGAGGATACCGGAGGCGCATATCCCAACCCCTCCTCCCATTCCCCTCCCCATCTCCCAAAGGCCATCATCGCACTTGTGGCGCCTCTGGTGTTGCGGGTGTCCATGGTCGGCGGTAATCGCTTACGTTTTTATTTTTTTGTATTTTGTATTTATTAATCGTTACGTAATTGCTTACGCGTGATAAGTCTGCTCGTTTGCTCCTTATTCCATAAAAAAACCCTAGGTGTCGTAGTAGCTGACTAAGGTAGCAAACTACATAGGACAACAGCACTGACAATAGAAAGAAAATTTAAAACAAATTAAACAACCGTCTGGCCAGCATGGTGTAGTGAGTAACAGAAATACATATTTGGGCGTAGGTACTTGAACAGTACGGTATTTTACTGCAGTTGACTGGCTCTATTATTTTTTTCAATTTAGTGCAAACCAGTTCTGAAAATGTACACTCAGTGATAAAATATATACATATATTGGTCACAAATACTGTTACAATTAAAATCATAATTTAATATAGCGTTTGTCTACATACACCTGCTTTGAGTAATGTTGTTACAGCAATTCTGTCCTCTTTATCACGAAAAACTCATCAAAACGTATTGACTGTTTTAATGTCACATATATTTTGTAACACCAATTGGCGCGAAAATAAAAAAAAAACACATGAATGACAGATACCAAATTCAAATGTATTATTATATATTTTTAAATTATAACAGTATTCATGGCCAGAATAAGTAACTACAATATATATACTTTGTTGCAAAGTTTCACGCAAAGGTAATTTGAGAAGAGATTAGGAATTACACTGCATTATCAAGGCAATGCGACGGCTTAATCCATGCAGAAATTTCCTTTAAACGTTCATAATTCGCTGGGATGAAATAAGTGTGCTTCGCTTGTAACGTAGTATTAGTGCAGTGAATTTTTATTTTGAATTCGTTACAATTTCTAATGATATTACATTTTTGATACAACTACTTGGAATCTAATTAAGGTCCTTTATACATTAAATCTCAAGTATTGAGTAGTTCAGTATGTGGTTGAATTTTTATTCTTTGTCATTAATATTTTTTTCTGTGTCATTGTGATGAAGACCTAAATGCATCCAGATTATTTCCAAAGACTAATTTATTCTCTTTGGATTTTATATTATGGACAAATAAAATGAACGAAGAAGTATTATATCATATATAATACTTCTTCTTCTTCTCATAATATACATTATGTGTATATGATTATTACATTATTTAATTTATATCATTTTATAAAACACTAAATTGCTCATTTCCATTAACTACACAAAAACATTCATAATTCTATAGTAACATACCTACCTTATATTAGCACTTACTAGAATATAATCACAAAACCATCATTCGGTTTACATATTGTCAACTACTTAAAATATGTACTACAGAAGATTAATAAATTGATTCAAATAATTTTGAATTATAAAAAAAATACAAATTCTAGTTTTACTAGTGGTCTGTTATCGTTTCGTAAATTTGTATACGATATGATTAATTAAAAAAGCACAGCTGTCTATGTGTTTTTTTATTTACATGCTTTAGGGTTGGTCTTCGTTATTCATGTTCATTAGCGAATCATTTTCCCTAGAAATAAAAGCGATTTGAAAGAATGCAAAATAAATCTACGTATATTTAAATAGAAACATTATTATTCCTAATTCTATCATTTGTATTCTTAGTACTCAAATCATTAGGCACCAAATCGTGCAATATTGTATCATTCCTGAAAATACTTGTCGCAATATGACTGGCCAGTCTCTCAGACTCTCTAACATCATCGTCCTTAGAGTGAGACGTAAGATCTATTTCAGTATCACTCTCGCTATCGCTTTCCTTTTCTCGTCTCCTGTAGGCTAAGTTCTGTGGTTCATCAACATCTTGGACTGAAGTCCCACATGGACAATTAGGTTTTACCATAATTCTCAAATCTGTGGGAACAATTTCAGAATCTATTGGTTGGGACATCATCATAGGTGGGAAAGTAAACGGTTGCTGCATGATTCTCCCATCCTCATTGCCATATTGCATACTTGGTAAATCGTGGACATTTGGAGGCAAGGGAGGTAGAGCTTCCATATTGGAATTGTGCATGTATGGGTCTTGTCGTGGAGATTTGAGTTCGCGGTTTTCTAGAACATTAGGTGGCTCAGGAGAATCTTTGTCGCCTGGTGAATCTGGTGCTTCTGGTGAAGAGTCAGACGGTTTTCCATGACCTGTAATTGAGAAAATATTATTTATATAATGTATTGGATCCATGGTTTTCCTCTCATTTGATTTATCAAGTTTGTTAGAGAAATTTCGTCTTTATAATTGACCCTAACGATCGACACAAAAAAAGTACAGGGTGAAATTTTTACAGATTCTTTGAGTAAAATTATCTATCTACACTTCTACAGCATTAAGAGTACTTTCTCCTTAGGTGGCATTACAAGATTGAACCCAGTATATTTGGTCAAACTTTTTAACTTCCAGCAGTCAAAATCAAATAACAGTAATAAATCGATTTCCTGTTTCAATGTCGAAATCTGCGAAGTGGTTCCCGAATTTTTCCATACACATGTAAATACTTGTGTATGAATCGTAAAGATTGGTACATAGTAAGCGATCGCTATATCCTTATTAATCGTTTTTCAAATAAAATCCTTTTATTCCTGTCTAATAAAGGCACTCTCTACTGTCTTTTATAAATTGTTTCATGTATTAGAGAAGTATCATAATAATAATTATAAATTAATTATATATTATTACGTACAAATCTTTGATAAGCAATACACTCGTAGTGGTATATTATAGTAAATTTCCTTGCTAAAGAAAGGCCTGTGTCCAGCACTGTCAAAGGTTGTTGATGATGATGACATTCGTAGTTTGGTATCTGATAAAATTTAATACTTATTAAGTATTAACACTTATTAAGTAAGTAGTAACCTTTGATGATGCCATAAGGCGAAACCGGTCAGGTGTTAACTAAAATAAAATAGTGGAATAAGTACAAGTGATTTTAATTCTAGAATGTATTATAACAAGCTCCATCAAGTGCCGACAATCAAGAGTATAAATTATATATTAACACTGGTTTAGGTACTTCATATTCCTTGTCATCAATAAAGTTTATTAGTAAACAGACGGAAAAAGATGGGAAGACAAAAAAAAAATTGCTTTACGTAAAATAATTTCAAATTTGAACAAAAAAGAACCGACTTCAAGAACTGGACTATTTAAATAGGACCACATGGGAAGCACCAGCTCAAATTAAAAAAGAATCATCAAAATCGGTTTACCCAGTCGAAGGTTATAAGGTAACAAACATAAAGAAAAAAAAAACCCGATGAATGACCTTCTCCTTTTTTGAAGTCGGTTAAAAAGAGAGACAAAGAGTCAACACACCCGTAAGTGGTAGTGGTGGTGAGCTGAGCCCCAGACAGCGCATCCTCCAGGCGTCCTGTAACAACTGCAAGCGCGCCTGTTTACGCCACTTAGCGCGACGATTTTGGAACCAAACCTGTGAATAGATCAAGAAATTCCAATTTTAAAAGATATTTTGACAATTTGTTTCCGATGATGAGTACCTATGTTGTCTTTTATCCTTCAAAGTTCTTAAATCAGATTTCTGTCGTTAAATTTTTTTTTTTTAAATATCTTCGTATAACCGATCAGTTTCCTCGTTGTTTTGTGAAAGCACTATCATTAAAACATTTCTGTTTTGTCTTATAATTGAAAAATCTAAAAGAAACTTCATGTTTTTGTTTGCTTTAACTTATTGACGAGGGACTTCAAACTTAATTAATATCCTTTATTGTACAGGGATGTAATCGCAGCTTTCATATTTAACAGCGTTTCGATCTATGATCTGATAAATTTATAATAATATAAATAATAATACCAATTATCCTTTAAAGTAATTCATAAGAAAAAAGTTCACTCTATTGTGTAATATCTTGATTATTATCTTTAGCGTTTTGGCGCAGTATGAAATATAAAGCACGAAATAATACTAGTTTAAAGAGTATTATATAAAGCTTTAGTGCATGGTAATAAGTATTTTATTAAAAGAATATCCAGATATATGGATCTAATACACGATATCCACTTCTCTAAAACTACAACGTGTTTTCAGAATCAGATTTATTGGCCGGCGAACGCAAAAAAGAATACAAGTTACAGAACACTACCATCTTGATTTATCAATATATTAGAGATACCCTGTCTATAAAATCAGTCTTCTAGCTTTGATTCGAAATCCCCGTTCCTATCTCAAGCCGGCCAAGATTACTGACACGGATTGGTCAATTCAATGCGAAACCAGAAATTCTTCTTCATCACTGCCTTAAAAATACTTTATTTCGTCGGTTGCCGCTCAAAGTAATGAATAACAGCCCTAAATATTCCAGAAACGACATTTTGAAGCAAATTATACGTATCGTGATATGGAAGCAAGACAGACGAAGTAGAAAGGCATAAAATGTGAGACATTCAACGATTAATTGAGCAATAACAACTCTTTTAAAAAAAATGTTATCCTGTTCTGTTGATCGCACTTCTGAATTATACTTATCTTCACTTCAAAACACCAATACTTTAGCTTCCTTATTAAGTGACTTTTTAATGATATTCAATCTATGCAATTCGTTCTTAACGTGGAAATGGTAAGTTTGTAAATATATAATGTCTTTTTTATTGGGTGGAGAAAGTTTGATCTAGAACTTTAATACAGAATAAACCACGGAAAAACAGCTGTTAACTTTAACATAACTTGAACCTATTAAAGTTTTATAGCAAAAGTATTAGCTAACACTTAATTTTTATGAGCTTTTCGCATAAAAAATCTGATTGAGATCAATATGATACGAATGGTCTAGATTCGTCGATCTAAGAAATCGGATTGAGTATACAAAAAAAAGAACTTTGTCCATACACAAAACCAATATAGTTGCTATTCTGATAGAGTTAGGTTTTTGTAAAGCTTAACCTTCAAGCAAGTCGTGTAATATTTGTCACCATCGTTGTTAAAAAACTAAAAAATCTTGATGCTTTTATAGACTGCAACTTATCATGGACCATACATGTAGCAGAGGTGAGTAAAATACTTTTTTAATCATTTCACTTCCTTCAAAAACGTCTTCAAAATTTTCTTCCTTTCAACACTACAGTACTTCTTTCTCAATCCCTTCTCCTTCCCCTTCTTGACTATGCTGATGTCTCTTTTCTCGACGCTACCGAAGAACTCTGGGACAAGCTTGAACGAATGCAGAATTTATGTATCTGATTTATATTTGGCTTGCGAAAGGTCGATCATGTCACAGAATTTCGAAGAAAACTAAATTGGCTACCATCATCCCAATTTTCCATCATACCTTCGAACTTCCTCTCATAGGACAAGTCGCTATGACAACTCCTTCAGTGTTGCGGCTGTGAGGTTGTGGAATGCCTTGCCGCTGGAAATAGGTACCAGTCCTTCTCTGGATGTCTTCAGGTGGAGAACCAGAGATTATTATCTCTCACTTGAATGATCAGGTCCTAAATATGTATGTATATGTATATTATATTTCTGCTGTCGAAATAATATTTTTGTAGTTTGAAAAAAGTTTTCACCATTCCACATTCCAAAGAAAAAGGTATTTGAATAATAAGTTCATAAATAATATTGGTAACAAACAAAACAACGTAAAAAATAAAAAATGAATTCTTGCTGACTTCAAAACCCACACGTCATACTTTACAACGGGCAAATTATTGTATACTATAATTTTATAATGAAAAGTAAAAAAAAAACAGTCTCATATGAGACTTTGACTCTTTTTGTACGAAAGCCAACCGGCAAGCTGTTCACGCAAATAAAAAGCCCCAAATAACGAAACCTTATTTGGGGCTTTTTATTTGCGATAACAGCTTACGCCCTAAGCTTACGCTCTTTGTCGCAATAACAATTTACTGTTGAGAACTGCCGAATTATATGTCACTCGTTATTTTGGTTTTATTCGATACTAGCTTTCATCCGCGGCTTCGCTCGCATGTCGCACTTCTAATACCTTCTAATGATCGGTTAAGTAGTTTTCGCGTAAAAGCGTAACAAACAAACTTACATTCTCTTATAATAATTAGGATTTGTATCTGAACTGAACTTACATCTGAAAGATGAACCTATTTACGCCCTGACGGCAGATACATCAATGATTTTTTGTTAAAGTTAATAAATAAAGATTAATGTTTTTTAGGTTTATCGTTTTTGAACTTAAACAATACAAACAAAGCATGTTCAAACACCTGCAACATTATTTTCCATGTTAAAAAAGTAGATAATATATCAGTAACATTTAGTCCAACAAATACAGTTTTACAAATAGACTAATATACATGACTCAAAACTCATACTGTTCCTAATTTCAAACCGACAACTAATAAGTACTGGTCAACGAATACTAACTTGCACTCTAGCCTCGGAAAGACTAATCCTCAGAGCGACTTCTTCTCTCAAGAAAACATCAGGGTAGTGGGTCTTTTGGAACAAGGACTCGAGCTCGCTCAACTGCTGCGGCGTGAAGGTGGTACGGTTTCGGCGTTGCCGACGACGACCAAACATATATTCGGTGAGTAAGTCTCCTGGTAAAGGAGACAGGTATGGACCTGCCATTAAGGTTCTGATGCTGTCGTGGGGTTCAATGACTTCAATATTTTTGTTTCCAAATAGTTCTTAACGTGTGGCTTAACGATCACTCCTTACGCCAATATTTTAACTTCTGCCAACAATAAACTGAGAAATTTATTGTATTTTACGAAAAAAAAAACAATGTTTAACTAAACCGCAAATCATAAAATATTGTTGGAAATAATTTTAACGTTACTTGAACGATATTCAAATCACAAGCATTAAAAGTTCTCAAAAGTTATAGACGAGAGACAGAGTTAACAGTAAAGTTCTGACAGTAAAGAAGTCTCATATGAGAGATGATCCGAGGAGTACTGTTTGCGTTCGCCAAAATCTCGTTGTGAAAACCACCCTGACTCCACCCCTTCTCTTTAGAGAAGTCGTCGGCGATTGGGCGACGGTACAGGGGTTGAAAATTTCAGCCAATCAGGGTGCGAATAGGGGGTTGTATTAAATAGGTGTAGATTAAGTTATGGCGTATAGCAGATATAAATACTGTATAAATGTGATCAACTTTGGTGAAAGCTGTTAATGAAATATTTAATACGCTCAACGGGAAGATTACTTTTTGTGTAAATTATTTAAATCAACATTTCGAATTTTATAAAAGACACAAATTAATCTTTTGTATAACTTCATAATGTAATGGTTTTTTCTTTTTCTTTTGAATTCATGTATAATATAATATTAATCAGTGTGCAACATTATTTATTTCCAATTTCAACAAGTATTGTGAATGGTTTCAAGCATTAGTAAGCTTTAGTTGAAGAATTTGTGTGTTGTTAGAATGAGAAAACAATAGTTATTTGTTAAACAAGAGTGCAAAAGTTACTTTTTAACCGCGTGCTCAATTTTGATTGTTATTTCTTCGCCGAGGTGGGATAAAAGTTACGTGTTGCACTCGAGTGCAAAGATTTTTCACCTTGTGCTCTTTTGATTCCCTCGCTAACGCTCAGGATTCTAATTTTAGATTTTTTACGCGGTTAAAAAGCAACTTTGCACTCTTGTATAACAAATACCTATTACTACCTTATGTTTATAAATACAAATAGTTACTATATACCACACTAACCTGACGGGAAAAATATAGTAGGCTATAACATCCTTGTATGAAGAAAAGCTTAAGACCTGGAGTGGGCTAAAAAGACTGTCGATGATATAAACGTTAGAAAAATATAGTATTTCGTGTTTCAAGAAATACTTTTCTGCAAAACGTATTGTGTTTGACACACACACTCACTTTGATAGTAGGTAGACGTGATGTTGAACATATTATATTTGTTTATGGATATACGTAGCACTAATACTCAAACATTTCATTAGCCAAGTGATTACCTACTTTTATAAATCAAGCAAAACAGATATGGTAAGTTCTGAGTTAAAGGCAAATTTTCCTTGCCTAGTGACCTCTCTGATAACAAGACAGGTAAATAGATTTCGTTCTAACTCCAGACTAAGTAACTGCAGACTCAGTTATATTTCCTATCTGAGCTTGGTGGTATGACCTACACTCGGTCGGTCCTATTCGTTTTCCTTACGCCAATTCACCTTCTTCCTTTTATCATTTCTGAAAGAAATTAAGTTCTCAAGGACAGCTAGTGTAATGCTGCAGTACACATGCAAAGATTGCCTGGGTATTCGACTGGTTTCCAGTCGAATACCCAGGCAATCTTTGCACTGCTACGTGTCGCATCTCTATCCAACGCTAAAAAACAATTTTGTTGTAGGGGAACATTCTATTTACAAAGTCAAAAAGCTGTAAAATAATAATTGACTTCCTAATTACAACGTAATCAAACTGCACCAAAAACTCTGTGAGCGAGATATTTGCGTAGAAAAAATTAAGTCGCTAAGTGGGTTGTAGATAACGGAAGCAGCGATTACGAGGAGTAAATGAACGTCCCGCTCGCTATTCAGGGCTGGCACACGCTTCATAAGCCAAATAATACCACTGTTTATATTTTTAATAATAATAAAAAAAGACGCTTTGTTTTGTATTGTAAAGATACTATTGATCGTTAAGGTAAAATCAATGATAAAAAGAAAAGATCATACTTAGTTGGAGTAAGAGCTATTAAATAGAGCCACTCAAAATATTGTCACCAAAATCATAAATCAATAAATGATCTTAGCTTGTCAATATCTGTCTGTCTTCTAAATACTTTTCGAATACCTTGGGCTATACAAAAGCTTGGATTTAGGCAATATATCCAACAAGTACCTACAAAAAATTCCTGTTTATCGAAATTGTACAATAGCACAACCTTTAAATGGATTGATAAAATTTGACAGTGATTAATTACATCCTGTATTACACGTCAACACATGGAATCCAAGATAAATCCATCCGTCAACTTGTGTGAAGATATGATTTAGGTACCTTTAAAACACATACATTCATACACAGACACCCGTATTCTTCAGAATAACAAGCTAAAATTCAAAATTTAAAAAACCCCCTACTCAAGCACTTAATCGAGTAATCATACGCCAATGATATTTTTGCAGACATTCTGTTATTCTTCCCCACTTTCACCCCCATAACTTTTAAACGACTCAACCGATTTTCATGAAACGTGTCTAAGAACACTCATACGTAACTCATCTTTCATAAAAAAAAACTAAATTGAAATCGCTTCATTCGTTCGCGAGCTACGGTGCCACAGACAGACAGACAGATAGACAAACAGACAGACAGACACGTCAAACTTATAACACCCCTCTTTTTGCGTCGGGGGTTAAAAAGGGAGCATGTACAAATTTTAGACTAACTTTTGGTTTAATTTTTAGCCAGCCCTAAGGACAAGGCAGGCGGCGCGGGCGGTAGCCGCCCACCGCAACGACGCTAAACGAGTTTCCGCAAACATTTTAATGAATAACACCTCCCGTTCCCTCCAGTCTTCTCCCCCACATTCCCTCGCCTGGGTGCCTTACCTCCCGCACCCCATGGAGCCTGCAATGCGCTAATTAAACATTCGAGCCATATTGTCTCTGTTACGATGTTGCGGGAAATTTGTACTACAGTAGTTCGTGTAACTAACTAAGTATATATACAGAGTATACATTATCAATTTTCATTTTGTACTAGGGGAGATATTAACTGCTAAGGATTCGTCGTAGGTATGGAACTGGCGATCGAAATCAAACCACCCTCGAACAGTATCTTCTTGAAATAAAACATGTACATATGTACAACTGACTTTTGACTATCTAACTATGGCAAAAGAACACACCATGAGGAAACTTGAGACGCCCGAAATACCAGAGAACACTCACACACACACTGTAAACATGTTTTATACTGTGAATCAGTATAAAGTTCATAGATTAGGATCCCAAAAGCTTTCATTAATCCTACTAATATTATAATCCTACTAATATTATAAACGCGAAAGTTTGTAAGTATGGATGGATGGATAGATGGATGGATGTTTGTTATCTTTCACGCAAAAATTACTGAACGGATTTGGATAAAACTTTAAAGTAATATAGCTTATACATCAGAATAACACATAGGCTACTATTTGCCGCGACAACCGACATACACGCGGGCGGAGCCGCGAGAAAAAAGTAGTTAACTATAAAAATGTATCATCGACTTTGATGCGACTAAATTCAACACACTAAGAGGTGAATTTCTTTTAGTTGAGTTAAGTTTAATTAAATCGATACATAAATGGCAAAGAAAACAAACGACTAACTTTCTAGGTAGATTTGGAGAATCAGTACCTACATCAAAGAACTTCCTAGTAAAAACTTGTGACTTGTTAAAAACAAATATTAATTTTGTCTCTTCCCATGTTTCTTGGCACTTAACAAGATTAATTAAATTGTTGGTATTCAGATTAATCGTTGATCACTTAAAAGGCGGTCCCTCCTTTATTTTAAAGTTAGGTACTTTGAAAAAAAAAAACTAAAAAATTCTGTAATACGTCTATAAAGTTAAAAATTTAAGAAATGGGAAGAATAACCTTGCGATTAACTACTCTAAAATTTTCATACATCTGATTTTCAGCAATCATCTTAATTAGTCGCATGAAAAAAGCTTAAAAAGGAACACGACTCGGTCCAAGGCTCAATTAGTTAATTAATCTTTTTTCCGCGTTAAAATAGCATTTATAAACGAGGCGCAAACCGGTGGGAAACGCCTCCCCATGCCGTTGCTTAGGGTTGATCAAAGCGTTAAAATGCTTTTCTATTTTGTCATTATAACTTACGCATACTAAGACTTCGACTCAGAAAAACGTGATCTGTGGTTCAATTCACTACACAAAGTTCTGTTTATTTAGAAAGTCAAACATCTACAAAATTCGAATCTCTTACAACGTTTTTTTTAGGATAAGGCAATTTCATCTTCTAAAACTTATGTATTTTGTGCTCTTCAAAGACTCGGTTGTCGCAAAGACACAGTATTTTAATCTAACAGGTAGTAGATTTACATAGTTGATTCATAAATACTGTGATTTGTTCCAAATTAAATTAAACATGTAATAATCAACAATATTCACCAAGTCGATATTTGTAATGTTAACTGAAACGCAACACTTTGTCGGATCGATTCCAGTATATTTATTACTTTATCGTTAACCAGAGTCTAAATGAATATTAATCTTGACAATATTGTCATTAATCTTATATTTGTTGCTGGTGTGCTCTAACTTATTCGAAGAGAGGTGAACGTAGGGGTTGTAATTATCAGCTAGGTGGTTATAATCAGGGACAATTCCCCTTCTTCTTCTTCCAAGCTATTATTATTTCCAAGATTAATTGGGGTCGGCTACTAGTTCTACAGTTTTTCCACGGAGTGCAACCCTGAATTCAACAGTTGAACTAGTTATCAGTATATTTGTGGGCACTGACTTCTCAGTAACGATTGCCATATCATAAGGCTTAACATGGTCTCCAATTAAGAATTTCTTGTAAGAAAAGCACACACACTTGATCTACAGCCGCATATGCCAACCGTCAGATCAACAAAGCAGTTCAGGAACAGGGATAATCCAACATCCTTATTAATAATCATGAATTTACCACACAAGAAAAAATGCGAACAGTTCCATATCTCAAAAATACATTTAAATAGAAAATTTCGCACGGTTAACTGTCAACCCTATGATAAAGTTAACAGCGTTTACTTATTTGCAGCAGTAGTCGCACAATACAGTCGCCCGCTCACTGCACACTGCTCTAATTAATACGCTTTCAGTACGAGCTGGCTAGCTGATTAACTAGATAGGTAATTAGATGACTGTGGTCTGTTCCACCGGTGAGCCGTGAAGGGTTGATAGATGTGTGTGTATGTGTTTACCATTGTTTGATCTAACCATTGCTTTTACATTTGATATATGACAGTGTTCATTCGTCTGACAGTATCTATTTCATATTGGAATTTGGCTGTTTCAATATTATGTCAATTACTCGGAAGTTTTACTTTTTTTAGCCTGCTGTCCAGCAGCAACATTATCAGATGACCTTAATGATTGTTTGTATACTTATCGATCCTATTGATAACCCTTGAAAATACTCAAGCCAAGTGGCCAACCGTGCAGGTAAAAGAATGTTTGCGTGACAGCATTGAACAGCAATTCAACAACAGCAATTTCAATTCAGTTGTGATTGATTATGTATATGTATATGCGAACATAAAAACAACGATATATTCCTACTATATGTGGTTTTCATCTTCGAATTAAGAAGGCAAGAAACAGAGGATCGAATCTCGCAATAAAAAATCTTTGAAGTTTAGATTCAATCTACTTTGGATCTCAAAAATATCATAAAAAATATTTCACGAAAATATTTTTAAACTATTAAACATACAGCGTTGACTCCATGTTTTGTGATTGCGTTCTTTTGTAAATAGGGTTAGTTAAAACGATATTCTGCTAATCTTAGTAATACTTTATCGGTGACAGATTAAGAATATGGAGTGTCACCGACTAAACTAGACACTCTAGACAGACTAAGGGACAAACTATCCAGGACGAATCGGACTAATATCACTGCAAGCAGAAGTAAAACTTGAAATAAAACCTATACCGACACGTCTGGTCAGCGTGGTGCAACAGGCAAAACCTGCTGGTTAGGAGAGGCCCTTGTCCAGCAGTGAACTATTAAAGGCTCTTAATATGAATGAAAGAAATACTTTCTACGAAAGTAGGTACTTTCGCAGAAAGTAGGTACTTTCGTAGAAAGTAGGTACTTTCGTAGAAAGTATTTCTTTCATTCGTATGTCGTAAAAGCTAGGTACCTATTACGACATTAGTTAGCTCGAGAGTACGGACCCGAACTATGAAGAAATTTTTGTTATGCGTTTTGATCCTCAGGGATTAATGTATCTAGGAATACCTATGAGAGCGGTTTAGAACTCATGGACAGCGTCTTGAATTTTAAATATATCTAGTATACTAAATGTATAATTCGTTATGCATTGTCTGCAAGGTGCTAGAGATATACGTAGAAATCTATATATGGACTGCAATTCTATGTATCTCATTAATAAGCAGGTCTCGTACAACTGTAACTATTAATACAGTGGTCCTATCATGACTGTACCTACGCTAGATCTTTATATAAAACGTTAAATTGGTTTACGAACGCCTCATTGTACGCTTGGAAAAATCAATAACTTCTGCATCGAGCGAGCTCAAATATTGACACGATCTACAAACGGACTAATGTTATTAGGCAACTAGCTGTGCCCGCTACTTCGTGCACGTGACATTTGGATTTCAAGTTATTTTAAATTTTTCACCGTCTAAACCTACCCTGGACTACGACAAACATTTCAAAACCACAATCCGCTAAATCGGCCCAGCCGTTCTCGAGTTTTAGCGAGACAAACGAACAGCATTTGATTTTTATATATTAGGCAATATGAGAAGCATTTTTACACTATGAAAATTGTTTACTCATTAGGCTCTTTGAGATAGTTAGGCTGAGTTTAAAACTACATTTATTTATTTTTACCTGCAGCTGAAGAGGCTGTTAGTTAATCAGATGAACTATACTAATATTATAATTTTGAAACCAACTTTGTCTGTGTGTCTATCTGTTACGCTTACAGGGCTAAACCGCTGCATCGGTTTCAATAAAATTTAGTATGGAGATACATACTTTGATTATTGACGAAAGGCTTAGAGCGTTTTCACATTATCCCATTCTATCGGTGTCGGGCGCGCGCCGATACGATATCGAAGGAAGTCAAATGTATGAAATATGTGTCTGTCTTTCATATTTTCCGGCCCGATATCGGATTTCGGAGCCGACAGATATACATTTTTATAGTGCACAAGTGTGGGCGCAAACACAGGTGTACTCTCTGTTCCCTCTCGCTCCTAATCCGATGGGACGGTTAACCGACACGACCGGGGACAGATCTGGCGCACCGACGACGAGGCACGGGGTTTAGACCCCAACTTCCATACTCCGAGCTGTTATAAAGTATTTCTATAAAATCAGAAAAACTCTATAATACTTTTGGCCCGACCCGGGATTCGAACTCGAGACCTCTTGATCGGTAGTCGCATACGTCAACCGCTAGACCAACGAGGCAGTTAAGTTTAATGCAATTATATAAACTCATATGTGTTCAACCCTTTGTTTCCATTTAATTTTTCTTTTATAAATTTAGTCTCTATGGATGTTCTAAATTATCTAAATTATTAGGAAAAGAGAATCTAATAGGCACAATGTAAAGCTTTTTCAAAACTGTGTATTGTTTTAAAGTACATGTACCCTGTACATACCTGTTTTAACACAGGTTCTTTGTGATGTATTTGAATGGTACGTATTTCAGACAAACATTCATTAATCAAAATATGTTAGGTATACTCTCATTGCGTACAAATGGTGATATCAAAAGCGATGTAATGTAGACGCGCGTCGCTTCCTTCCTTTGTCCGAACTCATCCGTTTTGTTTTAACACCCCTTTTAACTTTCATACACTCATGCATGCCTCCTTCATACTTCTTCAGGGGCTAACACACCGGCGAAGAAATAATCCCTCGGAATCCTGAAGTACAACACAACACAACAAACAATGGAATTAAAATTACTCTCTTATTTAAGATCTGTCAAACATTGTAATTACGGCAATTTTTGTTTCAAGACAAATATTTGCCTAGATTTACATAAATTAGATACTTTTTCCAATTCATATCCATATCAGGTGCTCTATAATGTATAAAAGTTAATGAAAAAGTTAAAAATACCTTCGAAAATAATAAAACTTCCTAAGATCATTTTCGTAACCGCAATAATTTGGCTTCGAGATAGGCTCCGTAAAAAAAAACTTATTCAAATTTACCAACCATTTCCTTTAAAATAACATATCACGTCTGTTGTGTACCAGCCTAACAGTGTCTCCGGTTGATATATTTATGATTAAGCATCTGGTCCAAAGCGCGTCATTGTCTTTGCGAGGCCCTCTGTGGCACCCCATCCGTCTTGCTTTCACACTACTTCCCCCTTTCTTTGCAGGCACGAGATTTTTTTAATTATGACTTTGAGCCTTTTTGTCTTTATAAGCGAAACTCTCTGTGACTTTTTGAGTGCACCTGAACGGTGGTACGTAGTTCGATTCCGTTTGAGCTTTTTAAGCATATTGTTTAACTATTATTTTGTTCAAGTAACCTATCATTTATTATGTAAGTAGTACTGTCTGCCTAAAGAGTGTGAGAGAGAGGAAGAGAGAGAAGAGAACGCTAGTTTTCTTATCATAATTTATAGAGATTAAAGTATTTATTCACAAAAGGTATTATTTATTACTGATTGTTATAATAATTTTCCTTTCAACAGAGCAACTTCTTACTGCAGTAGCACTGTTAAAGATGAATTTCAATATCAACTATCTGACCCACACAACTTCTTCTCCGTCTCCTTTCATTGCTGCACGGTTTCTATTGGTCGCAGCGTGATAATATATAGCCATTCTTAAAAATGGGCTATCTAACACTAAAAGAATTATTGTAATTGGTTTAGTTGTTCACGCGTGATGCCGTGACCAAGGGAAACATGGATAGATTAAATTTGTAGTGCTATATTCTTTTATGAACTGAATGAAAATCACTGGAGACTAAATAGCCTAACAAAAGATTCTGAACACGTAAGTAATTGTTATAAGTATGTTATTATTAACACCTGTGATTAATATGAATCCAGAGGATGTTAGGCACCCGTTTTGGACATCTATTGTTCGTGATGTACTCTCCGAAGAATAAAAACCTCTTTGTATGCTCTATGGGCCTTCATAAATACTCGATATAGTGGTCCTGTTTTTTCCCGACTACGGTGACGCTAAACGTTGACGGTTTTTGACAGGATGTTTGTATGTTACAACTTTTGAACCAATTGAATAAATGAGATGTCAATGGATTCGTAATAAGGGCCCGAGTAACACAAGCTATGTAAAATTTATTTAAGTTTTTTAAGTAGTCGATGTATAGTTTTCTAAACTTTTTATTATTAAGTTTACAGTTTTTTTCAGAGAACATGCGTCTTGGATTGTCATCATCCCTGGATGTAGAATACCGGCTCGGCATTTGAACACGTACAAATTGTAGGTATCTTATCGTGGTGGGACTTAAAAACAATTCCTTGCAAAATCTCCTAAATATTCTCATTAGATTCATCATGGATCTAGCTAATGGATTCTCTGAGAATATGCAGAGTATTAGAGTGCTGAATCCGTCGTTCGTCTGGTTTTGTAAACTTTTAAATCTTTTACATTATAGTAGTTTCTGCCCGCGGCAATAATCGCGGAAGATTAGTCTATATCCTTTTTCAAGAATCAAAGTATCTCAATGCTAAATGTCATTGAAATCGGTTTAGGGATTTAGCTGTGAAAACCTAAGAAACAGAGTTACGTCCGTATTTATAATATCAGTACCTAAGTATGTATTTTTTTAGGCTAGTGAACTTTAATAGCTTAAGATATCATTATGAAAATCCACATAAACATAGGTCTTAAAACTTACTTCCTAACAGAACTTTGTCCGTATAATTTAAAACTTTATACAGAAATTGTATCATTAAGCAGTGGAATATATCCACCGAAGTCACAGGTGTACAAAATATTTCTTACCACATCGAGTGAAGCTACCCGGGTCGGCTTGCCTGCGTTCACGGAACTTCTGATTATGTAGTAGTAGAGGAATTAATTTTCAGACGCGGCGAAACTATACAGTAGTGAAGTAGAAGTGGGGTGAGAAGTGGGGGGAAGGGGAGAAACAAAACTACCTAGCTGCACCTGTACAACGTAAGAACGAGTGTAAATCAGTTTGCTAAAATACTACAACGATTTATAGCCCATTTGGTATTGAATAGATTGTATGATACATATTAGTGTAATATCACTACATATTATAAAACAAAGTCCTCCGCCGCATCTGTCTGTCTGTTTGTTCGTTCTACTGCACGGATTTTTGAAGTAATTTTTGAGTATATTTGCTATCATCACAAATTTTAACAAAAAGAAAAAACCGACTTCAAGAACTGGACCAAATTGAAATGAGACCTCATTGGAAGCACTAGCTTTCAAATAAAAAAAGATTTATCAATATCGGTTCACCCAGTCGAAAGTTATGAGGTAACAAACATAAAAAAAATACACTTGAATTGATAACCTACTCCTTTTTTGAAGTCGGTTAAAAACATAACAATATTTGTGGAAGGCGTCGGAAAAAATTAAGCTGTACATCTCAGAGAAACATAGTCTACATTATATTTTCCGTAATGAACCCGTGCGAAGCCGGGGCGGGTTGCTAGTAAACTGATAAAAATAGCCTAGAACGTTATGTTTATATCTTTACATTACGTTATTTTTATATCGTTACGTTATTTTATCTATGTTACAAAACCTTTTCATTTCAATTCTAGAAAGCACTGAGTAAGCACTCGGTGCTTTCTAGAATTAAAATGAGTATAACTTGTATCGTAGGTTTTGGAACACAGATAAATATGCTTAGGTATAACTTTTTTGTAGATTTACTTAAATTTTGTATCTAACAATATTATCGTGAAAAGAGTGTTATTTGAAAAACACAAAAATTAAGGAAGATCAAACAAAAAGAAGAAAAGAACGAAGAAAGGGGGTAAAATTAAAATGACAAATGTGAAATTGGAATATTAGACTTAAATAAACTGTATGAGTTAAAAAATAGGGTATGTAGCATCTTACACAAATATTATTGAAGGAATAAAGATTTATTTCAAACCTTCAATGCTGTTGATCTGTAAGTTAACTGTTTTTAAAGGTTTATTCACTTATACAATCTACACATCTATATACAAATAAATAAAATTGGAGTGTCTGTTTGTGAAATTAAAATAACCGCTTTTTACTAAATGCATATGTATGTACCTATTCACGGTACATATACCAAAATAACATTTTTTACAATTTTTGTTTGTCTGTCCGTCTGTCTGTCTGTTTGTTTCGGCTAATCTTTGGAACGGCGGGACCGATTTTGACGGGACTTTCACTGGTAGGTAGCTGATGATATAAGGAGTAACTTATGCTACTTTTTTTAGACTAGCTTTGCCCCGCTGGGTAACACCGCTGGGCTCAGCAGTAATCAATACAATCTTAAAGGATTTAGAATACTTTTTTTAAAGCGCCTAAGCACGTTTTTTTCATTTCTATGTGATTTCTTTACTTATAGTAGTTATAGAATAAATATTATGTGAAAGCATATTAGGCAAGCTAATACTAGCCCTATAATAATAGGTCGTCATTGGAGCAAAGCAGTGAATAGAAATGGTCAATGCGTGTAATTGCCGGAAAACATATAACTTATTGTCTAACAAATTATTATTATAGTAGAGTACTAGCCCTATAATAATAGCTAGTCATTGGAGCAAAGCAGTGAATAGAAATGGTCAATGCGTGTAATTGCCGGAAAACATATAACTTATTGTCTAACAAATTATTATTATAGTAGAGTACTAGCCCTATAATAATAGCTAGTCATTGGAGCAAAGCAGTGAATAGAAATGGTCAATGCGTGTAATTGCCGGAAAACATATAACTTATTGTCTAACAAATTATTATTATAGTAGAGTACTAGCCCTATAATAATAGCTAGTCATTGGAGCAAAGCAGTGAATAGAAATTGTCAATGCGTGTAATTGCCGGAAAACATATGACTTATTGTCTAACAAATTATTATTATAGTAGTACTAGCCCTATAATAATAGCTAGTCATTGGAGCAAAGCAGTGAATAGAATGGTCAATGCGTGTAATTGCCGGCAAACATAACTTATTGTCTAACAAATTATTATTATATAATTTAATGCAGTACCAAATATGGCAAATATAAAAATATTATAGGGATATGTGCTATGGGTCGGGTGGTGATTCCCGTTAAATACTCAGTGATTAAATGGCCATAAACAACATGTTTAGCGAGGGAAGGGTTGCTTATGCATGCAAACTATTGTGATCTACCTCTCGACATGCTATTAATATGAAAACAATTCGTCCCATGCCGGTCGCGCGTAACTTTACACTTGGGGACAAACTAGCAGCCCTGATTTCTCTTATGTTATACTAGCTGGACCCCGCGGTGTTACCAGCAGTTATTGTCGTACCGCGTATAACGGTCAAAACAATCCAAGAAAAGTAGCCTAATAATAATAAGAAAAGTTACTCCTTAGATTATCAGCTATCTGCCAGTGAAAGTCCCGACAAAATCGGTCCAGCCGTTCCAGAGATTACCTAAACAGACAGACAGACAAAAATTGAAAATAAAGTTATTTTTGTACATGTATCGTATATACATACATAATATATTATGCATTTATTAAAAAGCGGTTATTTTTATATTACAAACAGACACTCCAATTTTATTTAAGGTATTTGGATTACTTTTGTTACAAATCATACAACTCAACATGCAATGGAATTTATTACAAAATATTCGAATTTTTGGTTTAAACAGTTGTAAGTAGTAAAAATTATTTTATTGTTAATTTGTTATAAAAATGATGTACTTACTTATATTCTTAGTTAAAAAAACCTTAAAATAGTAGGTGCAGAGGCATATTGAATTAAAAATGTTATTATTTTGCTATTATATGTAGCAATACCATAAAAACCCAATACGGCTTGTCACCGCGGGGGATAATGACTACAACCCTCCATTTTCACTAAAAAATCTTTACGTCTGTACTTGCAATGTAAAATCTCTACTATCAGATGAAAGATTAATTGATTTTAAAAGAGCAATTTCAGAAATAAAATACGATATTATAGGACTTGCAGAAATAAGAAGAACGGGATATAGAATCGTAGAAGAAGACGAGCATATTTTCTGCTATTTCGGAGAAACTCAGGGTCAGTATGGAGTCGGATTCCTCATAAAAAAGAAATATAAGCTAAACATCGAGAGTTTTATTGGAGTATCCGAACGAATCTGCATTTTGAACCTCAATTTCGGTAACACAAAACTTACTATTGTGCAAGTACATGCGCCAACTATCGACGCAAGTAACCAAGAAATTGATATCTTCTACAATCAACTTGAGAATGCACACTGTCAGTATAAGAACCACAAAATAGTATTAGGTGATTTCAATGCCCGTATTGGTCAACGAGTATCGGGCGAAGAAAGAATACTGGGCAAATTCTGTTACGGAAATAGAGACAATAGAGGTGAAAGGTTGCTCCAGTTTTGTTGGGAGAACAAATTTTATGTGACAAACAGTTTATTTAAAAAGAACACTAAAAATATGTGGACTTGGATCTCACCAAAGAAAAGAAGAAGTCAGATAGACTATATATTAACTAACAGAAAGGAAAGCATCTCAAACTTTGAAATTATATCTGATTTCACTTTTCCCAGCGACCATCGATTCTTGAGAGGCACGCTACGGATTACACCGTTAAAGAAAAGTAGAAGTAAGTTTAAAAAGTCTAAAACTAACCTCAGTACTCCAGAAGAAAAAGTACAGTTCTTAAAAACTTTAAGTACAAATGTAAACGAGATGGTATTAGAAGCTAATGAAAATATAGAATCAGTTTATAACAAAATCAAACGTACAATAACTACTAGTTTAAATTCAATTCAACCAAAATATTCAACAAAACGGGAGACTATCCCTGCTCACATAAATGTCTTATTGCAAGAAGAAATGAATTGATTCACAAGAAATTTTTAACTAAGGAGGAAAAAGACGAACGTACTTACCTCTATAAAAACATCTACAAATTAATGAAACGGGAACGCACAGAACGTAGAATAAAAGTAATTGAAGGACATCTCGAATCAACAGGCAGCTTAAAAAAGGTATTAAATATCTGAATACCACCAAACAATGGATACCCTATTTAAAAGATGAGACTACTGACAAGAAAATATTATCAAGATCTGAAATAATAGAAAAAGCAACACAGTTCTGTGCACCCCACTACTGTTACCCCTATTAATGTCAATTACCATAATTTCCGTACTAAGGTTGTCTGTAAGAGATCGCCATGAGCGATAAGACCGCCAATTGTCACATTTTTTTCGACTGCCTCGTTGGTCTCGCGGTTGGCGTGTGCGACTGGTGATCATGAGGTCTCGGGTTCGATTCCCGGGTCGGACCAAATGTTTGTATGACCTACAAATATTTGTTTCGGAGTTTGGGTGTTTTCTATGTATAATATGTATGTATTTACAAAAAAAAAAAAGTATATGTGTATTTGTATCAGTTGTCTAGTACCCATAACACAAGCTCTGCTTAGCTTGGGACTAGATGGCGTTGTGTGTAGTGACAAATAAATAAATAAATAAATAAATATTTTCGGACATCTAGTCCGAAAATATTTATTTATTTATTTGTAAATTGTATCTCTTTTTTTCTATCTGTTATAATGTGTGTACAATAAAGATAAATGAAAAAAAAAATTAAAAAAAAAAAAGTTCTACAGCAAATTATACTCATCTAAAGATAATACACCGGAAATTGAAATGGCTTGTCAGAACTCTACTATACTAGATAGATTCTCTACACAGGAAGTAATAAAGAAAATCGAATCGCTAAAATCCGGTAAAAGCAATGGGCCAGATGGTATACCAAATGAAGCACTAAAACTGGGAAAAATGTTGCTAGCGCCATATATAACCACCTTATTTAACAATATTCTAAATTATAGAATAATACCGAAGGAATGGGCACAGTCTGATATAATCTTACTTTACAAGAAAGGAGACCCTGCTGATATTGGGAACTACCGACCAATTAGTTTACAATCTAATATGTACAAATTATTCGCTTCATGTCTTGAGGATCGCTTAGCAATGTTTATGGAGAAGTATCAGCCGCCAGAACAAGCAGGTTTCAGGAAAAACTTTTCAACAACAGACCACATGCACACTTTAAACTTGGTTATGGAGAAATATATAGAGCACAATAGACCACTCTCACCTGGCATTTATTGACTACGCTAAAGCCTTCGACTCTATATCGCATAAGAGTATATGGAAAGCTCTACATGAATGCAAAGTACCGAAAGAGACTATAGATCTTATAAAAGATATCTACCACAAAAGTGTAAGTCGTGTAAAGCTGGAGAGACAAGGTCCTGAAATAAACATTTGTAGAGGCGTCAGACAGGGCGACCCCCTTTCGCCTCGAATCTTTATAGCTGTGCTCCAAAGTATAATGAAAAGCCTAAACTGGGAAAGAAAAGGAATTAATATAAATGGGAAACACCTTAGTAATCTTCGATTCGCGGACGATATTATACTCTTTTCTGAAACAGCATCACAATTACAGGAAATGATTAACGAAATATATGAAGAAAGCAATGCAATCGGCCTAGAACTAAATGCCTCTAAAACTAAAGTTATGACGAACCACAATAATGTACCAATAAGAGTGAACAACAATGCATTGGAATATGTTGAAAGATATATCTACCTGGGACAGCAAGTATCCTTCTCTAAGACAAGACATGAAGACGAGATCAAAAGAAGAGTCAATATAACCTGGAACAAATTCTGGAGCAATAGAGAAACCTTAAAATCAAAGCTCCCAATGAAACTGAAGAAAAAAATTATGGACTCATGTATGCTACCCTGTCTAACTTATGGCTGCCAGACATGGATATATAATAATAATATTAAAAACAAAATACAAGTTTGCCAGAGAGCGATGGAAAGGAGTATACTGAACATACAAAGAAAACACAGAAAAAGAAACACAGAAATAAGAAAAACGACAAATTTAATAGATGCTTTGGAACACTCTCGAAGGCAAAAATGGAAATGGGCGGGTCATATTGCACGTATGGACAAGGAGAAATGGACACCGAGAATAACTACCTGGCAAGGACCAAGAAACAAAAGGAAGAGAGGTAGACCGAGGGAAAAATGGGTTGATGAAATTGTAAGATAAGCCGGTGAAAACTGGTTTACAAAAGCAAAGGACAGACAGACGTGGAGCAAAATGGAGGAGGCCTTTACCCGTTGAGGGGTCCATATTGAAAATTATATTCACTGGACATCTACAAATTAATGAAATGTATATGTAACTTAGACTAAAACTTGACTTTTTATTGTATTATGTTATTATTTCTAATTTCAATTTATTTAAATCATGTAATTTTCTAGCAATTTTGAGTAATTTTATGTTATTATATTATATTATACAAATTCATGCATGCACTTAATATATACTAACGAGTTCCGATACATTTGTTTTATAATTTATTCATTATGGAAATAAAGAGGCTTTATTATTATTATTATTCTCTTTATTTCATTTATATATACATATTAATTACATTTTTAAATATAAATATAAAAACAAATACATTTAAAAATATAAAAAATAGTAGACCACCGACCTCGGGTACAGGGACCAAGAAACCGGTGGTTAGGGCTCCAGAGACAGGAACCTCCTCACAATACGAGCCGTGTCAAGGAGGACTGCCTTCTGCATCAGACCCTTGATCCAGCCCTCTAACGTGAGCCTCTTAAGATGTTGGTCGAGGCTCTTGGCTATCAATCCGTGAGCGGATACGACTATGGGAACAATGATTACCGAATCCACATTCCACATATCGACAATCTCGTGAGATAAATCCAAATATTTTATTTATTATTATTATTATTATATGTAGCAAAACGAACTACTTTAATGCACTAATATTTATTGATATTTATGTATACCTATGTTAAAACGTATATTTATAACTTCATTATTTACAGTTTCAATGTGTAGTTTCATACGATTTTTATTGAAAATCTACAAATCGTAACCCAATTCGAAACTGAAGTACGAAACGATCACTCGGGCCTGCAGTGTACGCTAAGCGATCCCCAAAGACTATGCATATGTGCGCTCGCTGCAATCAGCGATTGCTCCCATTGTGGCGCAGATTAAAATTTTAGGGTTCACTCGCTAATGTGATTGCACTCTTTTCTCACTGGCTCACTGCGGAACCCACGGGCTCATTTAATCGCACCCATTATAGGGGCGGTATGTTATTTTTAATCACATTTTCGATTATACAGTGTCATTGGGTTTTTGAGGGGTAATCTGATTGATTGGTTCGTCTGTTGCTATGACTTATGATGGGTTTATGTTGTTTTTTTATGTTTGGCGCTGCCAAAAGGACTCTACTCTGCCTGATCGAAGGCACAAGCAGAATCCAAGAGTAGTGGTCACCATTCTGCGAATGTAGACAATGCAACAATGCAGCATGGTGACCCACACCGTGGCGGGTTAGTGATGCTTCTGCATCATTGGGCCTCCGGTCCGTAATTACATACATACATTTCGGTGATTAATTTTTATTTATATATGTAGATAGATTTAGATTTGAATAGCTTTGTAATTGGATTTTTTGTTGAAAAATCAATGTCATTTTTAATTAAATGTAATTAAAAAATATAAATTAAACACATACCTACCAAGCTACGATTTAAAAGAAATGACCAGTGATCATTCCGTAAGAAATCATCTGTATTTTCCTATTTTGTTACTGAATTGTGCACAGATTATATTTTGGGGAAAACGAAACACTTTCATTGTTTTTTTTTTGTTTTTTAAAAAGACAACTCCAACTTGTTCTTTAAAATTATGTAATATTGACACTTACTCCCCATAAACGCAGTTAAAACTTCAGACAAACTAAATACATATTTTATTGAATTTGAAATTTGTTTTTTGTATTCAAGAACAAACATTATCTTTACAAAACACCACCCCCACATTTGCTTCGCTTCGGTTTCTCAATTAAGGTTTTCATATTTCAATCTACTCAAGCGATGATTGAATACAAAATTGATTGCATGGCGCGTATTGTTGAGCGCTATCGCCTACTGTACAGTAGGTAGGTACTGGCGGTACAGTCGCTCGCAAGTTGATTACATCTACTGATCGATTCACAGATGGAGTCCGACTTCAATGGAGTCATTGCGTTGATGCTTTTGACCGTAATTATACCTGGGAAGATAAATTTTTTTATTGTGTTTTTCGTAAACCTATTGTCTTAGTAAAACTTTTAAAACGTAAGACACTAGGAAAGTTGACTGGTCGACCTTCAACCACCAGATAATAGCCCCGCGGTTTTTTTTGCTTTTAAATCGGAATTTGTTCACTATATCATATGTTTCAATATTTTTTTTCACGTAACCCTGTTTTTTTTTCTGAAATAAAGTAGCCTAAGTTACTTATAGCGAACTTGTAGGTAATAAGAATAACAACGACGGTGAGCAACGATGTAAGAAGTATTTATTAGGCAGGAGCTCCGGCTCCTGAATACTCTAATGTTACATGGTAACGTATGGCTTGTTAAACCAACTTACAGCTACATTATATATACTAAAATCTATCGGTACAATGCATATAATCACGTCTTATTCTCGACGACGATAAAGAATGTCTAAATACTACGTGATCGATAATATACTCATATCTGAAATATGCTGACATAGCAGGTCAGGCTTAGCTATGTATAAATTCTATATGAATGAATATTCTATTCTTTAAAACATATTCATATATCTTTAAGCGAAAGTCCCGGCAAAATCGATTGTGTCGAATCGAAAAAAATATTTTTATTATCTATTGAGAATTACACAAATAATCTGTATTTTATTTTGTAGTATGAATTTATAGTATTACTCTTCTGTCAAAGGAAACCTAAACTTTCGTCGTCTTAAAATCACACCACATCATATTACAAAATAGTCCAGTGCCACCACCCTTGATAGTCCACTGCTGGACATACTGCCTCTCCTCAGAAATGAGGTTTTGGTTTATTAATATCGAAACTATTGTTTCTCAAAGCGCTTTGTTTTTTTTTTATTAACCGACTTCAAAAAAGGAGGAGGTTCTCATTCGACCGTATATATGTTTTTTTTTATGTGTGTTCGCGCATAGCTTCGTCATTTATGAACCGATTTTGATGATTATTTTTTAAATGGAAAGGAGACATCCCAACAGTGGTACTATGATAAGAACACTAAGATCTGATAATGGCATCCAAATGAAATCGAGTCGAACCTTGAAGTCGGTTTTTGTTTTTGTTAAAATTTTACTTGTTCTATCAGAAGCAGTTAGAGCATTAGTTTCACCACCACAACAAAGAAATATAAAGTAATCAATCTGCCTTTAAGGTTCTTTCACATGATTCTGATGAATATTTTAATGTATTGATGGAAGAAATCATTGAAAATATTTCCCTAATAAATTAAGGAACTTCAGAGAATCCAAGTTGTTATGAAGACGAAAGAACAGATTTATTAATACCTTTAATGTAGAGCTAATATCTCGTATCAAAATAAAATCTCTGGGGATTTTCAGTGATTTACATTCGGTTCGTTTTATGTAGTATTCATTCGATATTTTTATATAATGTATTCAATATTCGATATTAATGTATTCAGCGGTACCGGGCCGCAATTTTCATTTTGTAATTTTTACAGAGTGCGCATTCGTCCGGCCAGTGGTGCTCAACATTTTTATGTGTTTCTTAGTTTAAAATTAAAGTTTATTGTAGTAATAATCACAAATTTTAACAAAAAAAAACCAACTTCAATCTGGACCAAATTAAAATGGGACCACACGGGAAGCACCAGCTTTCAAATAAAAAAAGAATCATCGAAATCGGTTAGCGTAAATTGAGTTATTCGTCAATTTGTCGCGCACATAGGTACTTAATGCAAATTGAAGACTTATATGGTTTTCTCATGGATGAGATCAGAACTGGACCAAATTGAAATGGGACCACGTGAGAAGCACCAGCTTTCAAATAAAAAAGGAATCATCAAAATCGGTTCACCCAGTCGAAAGTTATGAGGTAACAAACATAAAAAAAAACAGTCGAATTGAGAACCTCCTTCTTTTTTTGTAGTCGGTTATTTTAACCGACATTTAAAAATAGTTTACTTTTTAGTAAACTATTTGAACTACTTAAACTACACACATCAAAAGTGTCTAGGGATCAAGCATTTTTATGCGGATTTCTTGAGATTGAGATGTGGCTTTGGCCCTGGCCTGCTCAGTCGCCAGACTTGAACCCGATTGAGCATGCATGAGATATGCTACAGAGAAGAGCTCTGCCGAATATGGAGGGTATCCAGTCGCAAGAAGACCTTTTTTTGTTGTTGCAACGAACATGGGCGGCCATTCCACAGCGTGTTTGGATGAACTCATTTTGAGTATGCCAAACCGATGTTCTTGTGTTGTTAGTGTTCGCGGTAGAAACACGGATTATTAATTGTTTAAGTTACCTAATAAAATTTTAAAGAAAACTGTTATTTCAGTCTTTTTTTCGAACTTTAATGTTAGTGGTTCAAATGTCAAAAATCCTTTTATTAGGAAAATGGCAAATTTCTTTATTAATGCAAAGGTGACTTGGTTTATCGTTACTGTGACAAACGAAAACACTTTATTTTATGAATCCTTAAAGAAAATTTTAATTAATATCAATCAGGAGAAAAGTTATTGCAAAAATATATGTTGATCCCTAGACACATATGTTGATCCCTAGACACTTTTGATGTGTGTATAACAAGAATATTTTTATTTATTATTATTATTTTATTAAATTATTATTTTTTAAATTCATTTATCTTATGAAAAGAAAATACAAGAAATATTTAGACAACACACCGTACTTAAAAAATCATTTAGAAACGTTATGTGGGAATTGAATGAAAACATACTAGCTAAAAATTATCAATCCATATACATATGCTCATTATATAAAATATTAACAGCACCTGATTTCTTCACATTTTTTAATAAATGGTCAATAGGTACGTCTTTTTTTGAGTTATGTACTGATGTGATCCCTACATTGAAACATTTAAAAAGCAAAATATATATGCTGAGCTTTATCCTGGAACTAGAATTGCTAGTACAAACCAACTTTATGCACAATTGAAACTGACTTGAACAAACCAAAAGTTTGGATTCAAAGAAATATAGTCATGAAATTCACTTTACCATAAAGTCACTCATAAATATGTCATCAACTAACCTATGCCGTCCACTGCTAAACGAAGAGACATTCGTTTAGCCCAAGGAGCGTCAACCATCCTACAAACATGTATTTTGTCTAAATGTTGAGAGCAACTGTCAGCGGCGCGCACAAATTGTTTGTTCCATATAATTGTATAGAAGCCGCTGCGGGGTGGGCATGGCGTCCAATGAAAGTCCAGTCCCGACAAAACGGTTAAATAATTCTACCTTTACAGATACGAATTCACACACAAAAGAAATTCATTTGCTTAATATTTTATTTTGTTTATTAATATCATGTCGGGCGTTCTTCTTTTGTTCAGATGTACCAGAATTTTGAGTCGTATGATTCCACTTCATGTTGAAATATTACATTGAGTTTAACTGAAATAGAGATACTTATGAATACATGGTATTTATTTTTAGACTTTAATTATTATTCTTAATTAAATTTAATGAATACTGTAAAAATAAAAACAAATGAAGATAATGAATAAATAATTGATAAATGAGAAAAATGAATGATCTAAGTGAAAATTAGCAAAAATAGAAAGAAAGAAAGAAAAGTACGAAAAAAAAGGAAATACGTTTATTCCTTAATATATCTACCATAAGATACTTATACTTACAATGTTACCATTGTTCACTGTTCTAGTACTCATCTATGTCAGGTTTCCTTGACTGAGTCAGTACCTATCTAAAAGCAACTATCCAGAATAACATTTTTTTATTTTTTTTAACAGACAACTGCCGCGGTAGGAATAAATATCCTGGGTCGCGGGGGACTTTACAAACATACATAATACATGATTTTATTTCTACTTGAATAATGTTTACAATTAGATTTCTCATATGAAATACTAGCTTTTACACGCGGCTTCGCTCACGCAGACTTTCATCCCCTGATTTACTGCCTTAGGGGTGGAATTTCAAAAATTCCTTTCTTAGTGCTCACTTTTTTTTTTCCATCGCTTACCATCAGGCGATACGTCTGCGATTGCCGCCACCCATGGACACCTGCAACACCAGAAGCGTCACAAGTGCGTTCCTGGTCTTTTGGGAATGGGGGGGGGGGAGGTAGGGGTAGGGGATTGGGGTATGGGCCTCCGGTATCCTCACTCACTCGGTGAAACACAGCGCAAGCACTATTTCACACCGGTTTTCTGTGAGGCCGTGGTATCACTCCGGTCGAGCCGGCCCATTAATGCCGAAGCGTGGCTCTCCCACGGTAATAAACTTACTTACGTTATATAAAGAACCTATACGCAAAACTTCAGGATTTTATACTTCGTCCATTCGTTTATTTTATTTTTGACAGCTCGCGCCTATAAATTACCGTTTTTTCTTTCGGAATAAAGTAATGTAGTAATGTCGTACTTTATTGACGGTGACGGTACTTTAGTGAAGTGGCCTGTGCATAACAAACAACCACAGACTATAAAACAGTACTTGAAATACGATAAATCGATCATATGATTAAAATAATTTGACTTCATGTAAGTATTTTTTCTGTAAATTTAATAAAAAAAGGAAATAAAATTAGTATCTATGACTCCAAGATTGATTATTTGCAATGAATTAAGTCGAAATCTTGGAATTTAGGATCAAACCAAGAGTAAAGAACAATAACTCTGTTCGTTCATCTAATTTACTGATTTATTATTTACATTTTTGTTTATTTCTTACATAATATAAAAAACTAATAAAGGATTAATTAATATTTAAACTAAAAATACACACATCAAAAGTGTCTAGGGATCAACATATGTGTCTAGGGATCAACATATATTTTTGCAATAACTTTTCTCCTGATTGATATTAATTAAAATTTTCTTTAAGGATTCATCAAATAAAGTGTTTTCGTTTGTCACAGTAACGATAAACCAAGTCACCTTTGCATTAATAAAGAAATTTGCCATTTTCCTAATAAAAGGATTTTTGACATTTGAACCACTAACATTAAAGTTCGAAAAAAAGACTGAAATAACAGTTTTCTTTAAAATTTTATTAGGTAACTTAAACAATTAATAATCCGTGTTTCTACCGCGAACACTAACACAAGAACATCGGTTTGGCATACTCAAAATGAGTTCATCCAAATCACGCTGTGGAATGGCCGCCCATGTTCGTTGCAACAACAAAAAAAGGTCTTCTTGCGACTGGATACCCTCCATATTCGGCAGAGCTCTTCTCTGTAGCATATCCCATGCATGCTCAATCGGGTTCAAGTCTGGCGACTGAGCAGGCCAGGGCCAAAGCCACATCTCAATCTCAAGAAATCCGCATAAAAATGCTTGATCCCTAGACACTTAATCGATTGAAAGTTCTTGATAAATAAAATCGCTTTTCATTTGAAATCGAATCGGTAATGTGTGAGGGCGTCACTAATTTCGAAATTTCTTGAACTGTCAAAAAGAAAATAAATGAATGGACAGAGTATAGCTTCAGCGCTTTGGGCTGTGCGTTGATCTCTGGGTATGTCAGTCAGTCAGCCAGTCACCTTCCTCTATATATAGATAGATAACATCGGTAATTTTCTTGGTCACAGTTGTTTAGGTACAGAAATTTCTTATCCCCTCTAATTAAAAAAATCGTGAAACACCAGAAACACTAATAAAACTCATAATAGTACAGTTACAAATTCAGGGGCAGTTGCAAATGAATGTTTTTAAAGATACTTGTGAAAAGGAAGTTTACAATTTGGTTATACTTTTTCCCTCAGAATTCCGTCATTTATTTACCGACAACATTTGCCCGCGGCTCCGCCTGCAGCCTGCATGTAGGTCGATTATGGCACTAAAGAGTAGCTATACATCTTCAAGAATAAAAGAATCTCCATGGCTTTCATTGAAATCAGTGCAGCGGTTTCGATGTGAAAGCGTAACAGATAGACAGAAAGTTACTTTCGAATGGGTTAAGAAAACTATTATTTATTTGAAAGGTTAAACTTTTCGTTTGGGGTCATTCAAATTAAAAAGTACACCCCTAAGGGTTTAAATTGAGGTAAAACGAAATGAAACAAGCTAAAATCGTCGCTGTCGAATGTAAATAAAGGTAATTAATTAATAGTGTACTTGTACTATAAAAGGCTCTATAACCTGATATACTGTTTAGTGGATTTGCGGTTTCATCGTCCTCAATACTATCAATTCATTAGCACTCGTATACAAGCCATACAATTTGAAAGAGGTTAAATGGATTTAAATTTATGTGAAATTCGCGTGGAGTTGAGTGAATATAATGCTAATGAAACTGATATTTTTGAATTATGTTATTTAATTGTTTTGAAGTTTGAAAACTTTTCGTCAAAAGTTATTTTTCGTCTTAAATTCTGAGGGCTGACTGGCTAGTGAGGCTGAGGAGCCCCCGATCATAAAAAAGGTCAATTGACAAAGAAGAAGATTTCATCAACACCATTTAACAGTTAACAAAGTTAATATTTAAATTTATAAGATAAATCAGTCAAGTGCGAGTCGGACTCGCGCAGGAAGGGTTCCATACTTTTATCTATACATTCTAAGCGTCTAGCCGTTGCCGGTATGTATTTTATTTATTTAAGTCTTTATGCACAAATGTTGCAAAGGCGGACTGAATGCCGTAGGCATTTTCTACCAGTCGACCTTAGGGTGATGCAGAGCTAAACATGGTAGATCAGCGAGATATTACGTATACATTATATCTCGATGTGGTAGATGCACAATAATTAGAGGTATATTTTGAAAAAAATATGTCCTATAATAAAATATCATAATTATATCCACGGAGCTTACTTAAATAAACTACATAATAATAATTTTACATTATTACATAGACCATACTAGCAAAGATATTAGTACACATACTATTTAATTATGTATGTATGTATTATGTATGTACGGGAGTCACCTTAAATATTTATTTTATTCTGTTTTTAGTATTTGTTTTTATAATTGCAATAGAAATACATAATCTGTGGAAATTTCAACTGTCTAACTATCACGGTTAATGAGATACAGCCTGGTGACAGACAGACGGACGGACAGCGGAGTTTTAGTAATAGGGTCCCGTTTTGATATAAATTGTTGTGTCGCCTATTTTATTAAAAGCGAACCTAATGATCTCGGACAGGATTAGTTATCAGTTGGAAACACTTAAAATACTGTTAAAATAAACTTGTGCAATTAACATAAACGATGTCTAAAATGTTTATAATTTAGCAAGAGTTGAATCAAAGCAATCTCAGAGTGAATCGTCTAAAAGTGATTACTTTCAGATTACGCTACTACAGGATTAGTTCAAATAGGGTGTCCAAATATTTTCTCACAAGATAAGGAACATCGGGGTTCCTGCAAAGGAGGGGGTACGGGTACGTCGGGGTTCCAGGGATTTCCTTTCGAGAGTACACCTGGTTCACCGATTCGAGTCCGACCTTGCCACCAGTTGGTGGTATCCGGGGGGATTTATGCATAAAAAAGGTATAAATGTTCTTACTCCATAATGTGTTTTAAACATACTTGAAAAACAACATAAAGTAAAAATACTTTCAAGCAACAGATTTGTTTTTACGTTACCTATTTATGTATATACGTAGATGTTGTAACTGTTGGAATCTAACACATTAAATCTTCTTTGTAAGGTTATATTACGAGGTATTTTAACTAACATCAACTTATCAACTAAATAACATCTACAATATATTTCGGACATGTCACACACGACGCTATCTAGCTTCAAACTAAGCAGAGCTTGTAATATGATAACTAGATTGACTGATAGAATACTTTTATACTTTTTTATGTAAATACATACATATTGTACATGGAAGACACCCAAACTCCGAAACAAATAGTTGCAGATCATACAAAGATTTGATCCGACCCGGGAATCGAACCCGTGACCTCACACATATCAGTCACATACGCTACCACCGCGTCACCGCGGCAGTCAGTTCAGTTCAGCAATTTCTTCTATTTATTGGATATACCCATATACCTATGTGTGTACTAATTCTCTCAGATTTCATGGTCCCTGTGTTCGAATCTATCTTCACCGGTGACCACTACGTCGGGCTTTAATTAAAGGATTGACGGTTTTTCTGCATGTACAGACACGGCCGGGATTCACGCAGAAAGGTAACCCTGTCAGACGGGGCATGTGTTGCATTACGCAGATAAATTTATGCGTCCTACCAGCTTTGGGCACTAAAAGATGACGTATAAACTAATTTTACAGTTAGGTTATTTTCTATTGCTGTTGGATTACGTTTAAAATATTGTTTAATTATTTGAAATCTCTTGTTGAAATTACGTTATCAATTAATCCATTCACGTTAATTAATTCGTGGTAGAATAAACAAGAAAAAGTTTACAAAACTGTAACCTGACTACGTAATTTTTTTTGATAATACCTTGTACATGTACATTTTTTGTTAAAACATGTATTTAAATAGGTAACCTAATGTCACCCGGGCAATAGTAACAATAATTATGAATTTATTGATAACCTCACTTATTAAAATCGGTTCAGTAAATGGAACTACGGTGGAACATACAAAAATACTGAAAAATACATACACTGCCAAAGCTTTATCCTTCTTTTTGGTTTCGCTGTAGTCGGGTAAAAATGAAGCCTTTTATGGGAGCATGAGTCTTTTAATTAAATATTAGTATAATTACGCATCAAATACCTATATTAATTAGTGACAATCTACTATACATCATAGATTTCTTTTAGTTAAATAAAAATTTATAAAAATTAGTTGTTTTACTTGAAATAGCTACTTCGTTTGTAAAAATAAATTAACGTAAAATAACGACTCCGCAGCTCTAATTTAGATCGTGAAAGCAAAAAGGGTAAAAATCTGATGTTTCCGCGGTGCACCTCAGTCTAACCAAATTCAGGATGAACCTATTAGATCTGACTCTGAGATAAGATATATATACACAGATGTGGTTACCTATATAACATCGTACTACGAGTTCAGATATCGTATAATAAGGTTTGAATTTAGCTAATAATAATATCTTTTTTAATAACCTCGAAGTACAGAACTAAAACAACAACAAGATTTCAGTGTGTTCACGAGAAAACTGTTTCATATAATTTAGTACAAATATGTTTATACCATGTATTGATAGATGGCGTTGTACTATTCGCCTGAATCGCTCTATTGTTTCTTTACCTGCAGTAGTATAAGGAACTTTGGTATGTTTTATAAATATAGGCTAGATACGTTATATACGCTAGATATAGCTAGCTCAGATAATAGTTATGGTTTCACTTCTCGCACCCTAATACTATATCATTATATATCAACCAGGGCCTGCAGTCTCGACATAGATAGCATAACGATCGTAAACTAACGATCGATAAATGTTTACGAATATTTTCGCTTGCCGTAACGATCTTAATCACAAGGGCAAGTCTCTACTCATAAATTATCGTGCAAAATCGTAAAGGACTGCAGTCTCGACATAGATAGCGATCGTTAATGATTGTTACGTGTTACTATATTGTATGTTGTACTGTTTTGTAGCAAAAATAAATGGTTTGAATGGTTTTTAAATGGTTAAAGTTGCGAATTCGGTAGCTAATTCATATCGATAATTTTTTAACGATTTTTGGTAGTCTCTACCGTTGCAACTATCGATTTTCATCGGTATCGTATCGAATTTGCTGTCAATTTAACGACAGTCGCAAATCGCTTATCGAGGCATTTTGGCAGCCCGCTAACTCGATAAGTATTCGAAAAGGATCGTTAACTGTGAAATATTATAAAAATAGAAATTGTATGAAGATATATATTTATCGGATTGTAATAATATCTTTTGCAAGTGTAGTGCACTAATTTATAATATTAATTGTACATAATGGCGGAGGTTTATTTGACTTATCAATGATAACAATTGATTCAGAATGTTGCAAGGATATAAATATGTGTCCTATTAAAAAATGACAATTTAAATGTATTTTGGATTTAAAACTATAAATAAAAGCTTGAGAGGTGTCAAGGGACACCCGGATGGTACGAAGTTTTTATATATACATATCCCTATACCTATGCCTACGCCTACGCCTATACCTATATCTATACCTACACCTATACCTATACCTTATAAATATCAAGTTAAATAAATATAATTAATAGAAACATTAAAATACTTCCCTAAAATTAAGCAAGATATTGTACGTGGCACCATTTTGCTTCCAAAATTTCTAACTAACGATCGATAAATGTTAACGAATATTTTCGCTTGCCGTAACGATCTTAATCACAAGGGCAAGTCTCTACTCATGAATTACCGTGCAAAATCGTAAACAGGGACGTCGCTAAGTTAACGAAAACGTCTATAGTTTGACATTTTGGAAGCAAAGTTGTAAAGTGATGTTGGCTTTTTGCATTTATTTTCAGATTTGTTGTTTTTCTAAATTTGATTGTTTGATTATTTCTAAAATAATTTGAGTATTTTATGCGCATTTTCAATAGTAGTAGCATATCAATGGTAAATGGTAAATGTATAGGTATAGGTATAGATATAGGTATAGGTATAGGAATAGGTATAGGTAATAGGTATAGGTATAGGTATAGGAATAGGAATAGGTATAGGCATAGGCATAGGTATAGGTATTTGTTATCATTGATAAGTCAAATAAACCTCCGCCATTATGTACAATTAATATTATAAATTAGTGCACTACACTTGCAAAATATATTATTACAATCTGATAAATATGTATCTTCATACAATTTCTATTTTTATAATATTTCACAGTTAACGATCCTTTTCGAATACTTATCGAGTTAGCGGGCTGCCAAAATGACAGCAAAAACGATACGATACCGATGAAAATCGATAGTTGCAACGGTAGAGACTACCAAAAATCGTTAAAAAGTTAACGATATGAATTAGCTACCGAATTCGCAACTTTAACGATCGCTATCTATGTCGAGACTGCAGGCCCAGGTCATATTTACGCTATTCATAACACCGTATATTGTGAAGTTGTAGTAATATTAAAAGCAAACTTCTAGAAATTTCCAATACGAAGTGAGCAAGTACATAACTGAAAGCAGTGAAACAAGTAATTAATGAATGTAAACAAAAAAATGGAACCCTTTTGTGTGTGATCCTTCCCGGCGAATATTCCTCCGTTATTGTGCGCTCTTTAACAAACTGCATTCGAAATTAAAATTTTTCATTCTGCGCCCTCCCTAGTCCTCCTCAGTCCTCCGTCCTCACAGGAGGATCACTTTTGATTATATTCTCTCCCACCGCAACATAATTGGGATATTTTGTTGGTACAACAATGGCTTGCACATTCATTCGTTTTAGGTATTATAATTTTTTTTCCATTCTTCTGTCTTCAATTGTACTTACTTTTATTTTCGTATCTCTTGTTATATTTTATTTGAATGTAACTCATGATGAGTGTACGGTTTATTGTCGAGTTAATTACGTAAAGTGGTCAACGTTTGATAGCTGGGAATTGTGTCCTGACCTTTTGTTATCATACAAACACAGAGAAGAGGTAGATAATGAAACCCACGCTGGACTAGACTCAACGTTGTATAATTAATTATCTAATCTATACTAGTATTATAAACGCGAAAGTTTGTAAGTATGGATGGATGGATGTTTGTTACTCTTTCACGCAAAAAGTACTGAACGGATTTGGATGAAACTTTACAGTAATATAGCTTATATATCAGAATAACACATAGGCTACTATTTGCCGCGATAACCGACATATACGTGGGCGGAGCCGCGAGTAACCATTAGTATTCTTAATATATTTTCCATGGGTATCTATAATAATGAGGGAATTAAATGGAAAGTTTCTCGTTTACTTGCAGAAATTGTTTTCTTTTTGTCGTTTGTCAATTGCCTTCCTCCAATTGCAATTACTTTTTTTTATATAAGGCTCCTTTCTACGGAGAGAAACAGCAGAGGTCTGTATAGGCTGTTGACGATGCAATATGTTGCATTCTTCTATTTTTTTATTTCAGTTTTCATTTAACTAGTTGGTTCCTTTCTAAATATTTTCCATCTCCATTTTTTTTCATATAAATTCTAGCTGAGCACCGCGGTGTTACCCGCTGTTGCAACGTCAGGTAACGCAACCGCAACGGTACGTCGCGTCGCGGGCAGAAGTTAGTCTAAAAAATTGGTTGTCTGTAAAGTCGGTTTACGGAAGATAGTTTAATGTGACAATGTCATAACAAAACATTGATGAAATGACTCATACAACGACGTACAATGAGCGTAACGGGACTAAGAGTCATTCTTTTTCGTGCGGGCAGCCGGCGTTCATCGATTTATTAGACGTAGTCACGTCAAAACTAACCCAAATGGCTACTTATATCATCAGCTATCTGCTAGAGAAAGTCCCGTCAAAATCGGTACAAACAGGCAGACAGACAAACATTTCAAAAATTGATTAAGTATTTGATATACGTACCGTATAGGTACCTATACTCTCATATGCATTTAGTGAAAAGCTGTTATATTAATTTGAAATTAGAAACAGACACTTTAATTTCATTCATTTGTATGCTCTTTTTCAATAATATTATTATTAGGTACATGTAATCAAGAATTTCACAAAAAGACAAATTTAAAACATAATTAATATTTTAAATTATTTTGCATTGCTAATAATGACCTGGAATAAAAAGAACGAAGAATCACTCTGAAGAATCAACATAACGGCTGTCGCAAAATATCATACAACAAAAACACAAAATAAAAACAAAGCGTATTTTTCGCTTCTTCACCTTCCCACTAAATGGTACTTTCAATCTTTTACAGGAATTAGGTGTTGGAGCACCAACGTGGCAAGCTGAGGTATGACGCGGCAGCCCGTGACGTCATCAACTAATGCACTACACGTAGGTGATTGTCGCAGGTGAGGTCGCCGCCACAAGATGTATTCAGACTTTTCATAAAAAATCTAGAAGCGACTTTTCTTTTAACAAAAAAAACTTATTTAACTATGACTAAGTTTAAAAACTATGACCCGACTACGTAAAAACTTTTGGTGAAATTTATAGAGACTACGTCACCACCATTCTTTCAAAACTATTGACACTCTCTACTGTGAAATATACAAACATACATAAACTGCCAAAACTGTTACTCTTTCTTTTGACTTCGCCACAGACAGGTAAAAACGTCTTTAAATCTATATAGATTTAGAATACAACATACTTGCGTGTGCCAAATTATTTTATGATGGAGTGCAAAGATTTCTCTTCACTCATTTATGTAATTATAGATTCAGCTACTTTGCTAAAAGTTTCTAAATAATATTCATCATCCTCAATTTATCATCGTCAAAATCAAATTATGTAGTCAACTATTGAACATAGACCTCTCCTTGAAAAAGTGTTTGATGTATTATTAAAAAGCTTATATTTCCATGTTATTTCAAGGAGAAACTTTTTAATGAGAAGTAGAAAACTACAAAAGACACTCTTTTAGAATAGAAATTGCGAGGCAAGACTTGTAAAGAGTTTAGTTGCCTCTTACTTCTCCACATATATTGGTTAGCAAAGATCTAGAGCGTAAAGCAGAAGAACTGTAACGAATCTCCTGAAATTTTCCAAGCCATGTGACTAAACTCGCCGTACTCCTTGTGCTGGACAGACCAAGTTTGCTCTACCCTCAGCTCTACGATTCATGCTGCCCTACACAATGCTCAAGATAAGAATAGGTGGCGAGCTATCACTTCCGGATCTATCACAGAAGGGTTCCGTGTAGGACTGCACGGCTCCCTGATTTAGTACAACTAGGCCGAGTCTTTCGGCCCAGTTTTCTAGTATTCTGCCCCTCGGATTCGTGCGCCGGGAACCCCAAACCTCAGACCAGGCATTGAAGTCCCCGAGCACAAGAACCGGGTGGGTGTGACAGGTGTCGACGAAGACTGCCACTGAGCGAGCCATTGCTCATACTCAGCTATGTCTCGGTTCGGCGTGAAATAAGCAGCCACGACCGCTGTATAGAGGTCACAACCCTCAGAATTATGTCAATTGAACGACACAAAGAGGAGGAGAATGGCTAAACTTTAATTCTTTACTCAAGTGCAAGTCTTTTCTTAAGTGTAAGCATCTGTGTTACAGGTGCAAGACTGATTACTCCACAGCGTTCGCACCACGCACCATACTAATTAACGGTGTCACCAGAAAACAATAGAAGCCCCCCACATCACAGGTTCGTAATATACTTGCTAGTTATACTTACGACGATGCTATTTCTACGTTTCGAAACAGTCTGAATAGTGAAAAGAAATGTATATGTTTTTTTGTATAAAATTTCTTTCTTCCTTTTCAAAAACTTTGCGGTTGTGTACAATGTTGTTGATATGTGTTTCTTATAATGAGGTTGAATGCATCAGCTGATAAAATTATCATTTAAATAGCGGTATTTATAATAAATCAATAATAGCAAACTTAGGTACTTATTATTATATTACTTAAACATCTCACATACCTACCATCTGATCTCAAGGCAGGCAAATCCTATGGTAAACAGACTGTTTATTAACATACTTAAATTTATACCAAATCCACACTCCTATACTAATATTATCCCTTACGAACCCCCAACTCTGGTTTGACAGTCAACACTACTAACTTCTCCCTCTAACAGTGGCAATAGAGGGCGACTTAAAGGACTTAATTTGACAATGCATTGTGATTGAGTTGCAGGTGTGGGTTAGATCATCATCATCGACAGCCTTTAGTGGACTGTCCACTGCTGGCATCTCCTTAGAAAGGAGGTTTCGATCCACTATATCACACTGGCCAGACATGTTGGTATATGGTATGTAGGTGACAGGTGTGTCACGTCCCTCATTGGACCAACACAAATGGAGTATCCTCCGACCAGGCGAGGTGATCATGCCTGACGGGCCAACTGCCCAACGGTTGATGTTGTATGTATATGATAATAGGCGCGAGAACTTCTATTGCGCGATTTAGGATTGGTAGTTTCTTCGTTTCCTTCGGTACTCCGTAGTTCGCCGTATCTTCAGTAGATGGCGCTGTAGTATGTTATGTTGTTGTTGCGCTGCGTGTGGAGGTCGCCACATGGTATGTTACAAGTTTTCTTTTTCTTTACAGTGATGTTGCCTTTCCAAGTTTGCTTCAATGGACATTACGTTTTCTCAATACGTCACCATAAAATGCAATGAAATCATTTATTCAGCAATTAGGCAACAAGTACACTTTTGAAAGTTAAAACTATTTTTGAGCAGATGAGTTCGGCCTTTCCTAACTGGACTGGAAGAAAGGACGAAAGAAACTCAGGGACCATCGTCTCTTTTAAAATCCAGACAATCTTCTCAAAATTCAAAAGACATTCTATCACAAATAAAAAAGCGATAATTATAATTCGAGTCAAAACTATCATAAATTGGTAAAAATATGAATTAAAAAAATAATTAAGTCATGCGGGCAAAAAGTGGGTTAGATACTTCAATATTACACAGTGTCAGTACATAGTTGTTAAAATTAATCAATTAGTTAATAATACCTTGAAAACGAGCAATTCTTGTATACCTATATACTTTTTGTGGGAGATCCACGCTTCGGCATGAATGGGCTGGCTCGACCGCAGTGATACCACAGCCTCACAGAAAACCGGTGTGAAATAGCGCTTGCGCTGTGTTTCACCGAGTGAGTGAGGATACCGGAGGCACATACCCAAACCCCTCCCCATCGCCCAAAGGCTGGCATCGCACTTGTGACACCTGTGGTCTTGCGGATGTCCAAAGGCGGCGGAAATCGCTTGGTATTACCATCACTTACCCCTTACTCCATAAAAAAAAATAACATAAATATACATAAAATTTGAATTTCGGAAAGTTCGGCTTTTCATGAAATTTAATGTGCAATGGGTTCCGGGAGCGATAAATCAATCTAGCTCTAGCATTCATTTTTAGAAAATTTACAAAAAGAAATACCGTGCAAAGCTCGGTCATCCAGGAAAACAACTGTTTAATCGTTAAATTTAGGTGTGTTACAGTTATCTGCTATGTATATGATATCTGTGGGTGGTGAGTCTGTATCAGGGGTGATGCCGCACGGGGCGACAATTATTGAGCAAATGTAATAGCCGCATTGTGATAGAGAGCGCCAACAGACGTGGAGTCGCGTTGATTAGTGCACAACAATGCAGTGGCGTCGATGTTTAGCTACATTCTTTTTGTACCGAAACAGCTTGTAATTATTAAGTTACATTGCACAAGCTGTTTCGATTACATTAACTGTGAGCTCCAGATATGATAAAAGTTGGTACTTACTACAAAGAAAAACGACTGCGCTGCTGCGCTGAATGGGTTTCTCATAGGTCAACACTTTGTGTAATATACAAATTGTTTAACTGAGTAAAGTCCCCCCACAGTCCAGGTTTTTATTGAACTTGATTACATGATTAGAATTGTATGTTCATAGTGTAACACTACTACTTTAACCTGAAGAAATGCTGTTATTTTAAGCTTATGAAGAAAACTAGCAGAAAAGAACACCAATCAGTATTTTTAGAAAACAGAGTAGGAAACGCCAGTTACCATAACAGTTAAAAATTCTCTTCGTTCGTTAAAGCATATAATTAACAATTGTTGTTAAGGGACAGAGTGACGTCGTCTCTATAGATCTTCCAGTCCTTGATTATATTTGCACAGAGCCATAGACACGCCTCCTTCCATCCCCTATTCTATTCTCCGTCAATCCGATACGTCCTAACTTAATTAATTGTAACAAGCAATAATCTCCCTTAATTCAACAAGCATAAAACTTAAAATGATTTGCTGATTACTAAATATATAAGCACGTAATCTCGTTCAGTTTGCCTATAAAATAATACACTTTGAGCTTTGTCTGGGACTCAATGAAAAGCAAGTGATGTTTTAGCATTCAATGAATTTAATTAATTAAAATCAGCTTTTGGTTGATTGAAATATTTTAAGTTTATTAATTGTTTATTTGATTGTTGTAATTATGATTTTCCTTATGTGTATTTAAGACTAAAGGCACAAATAATGAATTACTATAAACTAATCTTAAGGTTGTAAGTTTAATCCTGTTGGTAACAGAGTGCATCTACGAACAGTTATTAGTAATTACCTATCTTCGTAACGGTACCATCTATCCAGCCCAAAGTGACATTCTACGATCTAAGATCACGTGGTCAAAATAAAATATTAGCCAATAAAACAACTGAATAGAGGCGTTAGCGATTGTAGAAAAAGAATCGACGCGAAGCACTCACAATTTGGCTAGGGGGCAGCTATATCCAACACATAACCTTATTAATTATAATACCAGTATTTATGTTATTTAGAGTTATTTCAGCAAGCAGCTAATATTCATAAAATGCTAAATAAAAAACACCTTTACATACATTTGAAATGGACAACAATTCATCATTCAAAAAAAGTTTACAAACAAAACATCTCCTTCAAAATGATACTGTATGCTGTTCAAAAACAGTTTCGTCGTATTTTCGGACAAAACAATATCTCGATTTTTTATTGTCCGTGCATACAGGCACAAACTTGCGTACATTCAGCCTAACATTCGTGCTGCGAACAATGCACGTTACTTGTATTGCTAAGAGGTTCTATTGTTTAATCCCACAATTAGCCGCGAATTCTACACAGATGAAAGAAACTGACCAAGTCGCCGACGAAATGTAGAGCGACGAAAAAGAGTTGACGGTTGCATTTTCGTCCAATGTATCGCAAAATAAAATTCTTCTCTTGAATCAATCTTAGTCGTAGTAGTTTTTTTAGGGGTTTTTGAACATCAATCTACATCTAATCTGTAAACGTTTGCAGATCACCCAATAAAAAGTGTATTGGTATTGAGTGCATTTCACTAAAATCACTAAACGACCTCTATAACTCGTGACTCTTACGATTTATATAGTCACCTATACTAGGCTATACATAAATATTTACTAGCTGGCGCACGCAACTTCGTCTGCGTCTCTTTTAGATCATGTTCAGCTTCTATTGGTCTAAGCGTAATATTAACTATTCCATCTTAGGCACGCCAGCAAACACTCATTAAAAAACGTGAAAATCGGTTAGATAGTTTTGGAGTTGATCGTGAGCAACAACTTGAAATGAGAATTATATATGATAGATATATTCATATTTGAGAATGAGTACTAATCTTAAACATAATTATGATACTTCGTAAAAAAATCATGTCTAAAAATATGACCAAGTATCAGCAATATTTATTCCTCGTACACATGTTTCGGGCGTGTGGTCGAGTCCGAACCCGACGCATTACTATGCTTACGACATCATAATGTGAACATAACTTCATAACATTAAATCAGAAAAAAAATACAAAAATATAACCAAACTACGTAAGAACTTTTATTAAAATTTATAGAGCCTATGTCACCCGGGCCATTATTACGAATCTATTGACACTTCATTAATTAAAATCGGTTCAGTAGTTTAAGCACTATGGTGGAACATGGCTTTACCGTAACCGCTGAAAAATAACTGATGATATCTAAACTTATTCATAAAAAAGTCATATGGCTATCAGGTATAATATTATTCTAAATATTCTAGAACAATAGTTTACATACATAAATAATTACATATAAGAGAAATATAACAGGTTTTTGGTTGTTGTTTGTTTCAGTTTTGGTTCGATTCTCACACGAGGGAAAAATTAATGGAATCCACAATTAATTTTAAAAAATTAACTTTTATTATTGACATGTTTAATTTATTTTAATTTATTAACAACTTGCAATTTTAATTTATGGATGGATTTGTTATTAGATTAGTGACTTTTTTATAAAAAGTTTAAAATAACAATCACAAACTTTTGCATGTCAGCATAACTAAATGTTAGAACTAAATGCAAATTTTCTATAACAACTTATGTACAACATTTAATGGCAAATAAAATTATTCTATTCTATTCTAATATTTCATACATTGCATGAACCCCCTAAACCTGAATTTATAATAACATAATAAGTAATTATAGTAATTATACAGATTGCCGGTAAAATAATGCAACATTAAAACATAATAAAATCCATGTTAGTCCTCACTGTGTTGCTGGACGCTGCAAAGCTGCCTACAATGTATTCATATTCTAAAGCAAACTGCCGAAACAATCATCAATTTGTCTGCCAACCTACTATTCATGTTCATGAAGGTATTTTTTATTGTATATTTAAGACCAACCGTAGTCTTCTAACGTTAAGTATACGGGTCTTTGGGCTTATGGCATACTAGCTACCCGGCCAGGCTTGGCACGGAAGTCTTTGATATACTCGATATTTGTATGTATTGTATATACATACATATGAATCTTTCTTTTTTTCTTTTATGTAATAAGGGGCAAACTAGCATACGTATCACCTGATGGTAAGCGATTACCGCCTATGGACACCAGAAACACCAGAGGCGTCACAAGTGCGTTGCCGACCTTTGAGGGATGAGGAGGGGGATGGGGAGGCAGATGGGGGGAGGGGTTGGGATATGGGCCTCGGGTATCCTCACTCACTCGATGAAACAAGCGACTTTATTTAATACAATGTGAAGATAATGACTTGCGAAACAGTAACGCAAAAGCTAGAATTTATTATTAGTTATCCTGGTTTTAGGCTGATTAGGTAATGCCTTGGGATAGTAAAACCATTACGTCATCGTCTGATGCATTCCTCGTTACTTCAGATGTGGCCAAGAAAATAGAGATTTGGCAAATATTTAGACTGGTGAAAAACATGATGCATCTTGTCGTAAATAAAGTCTCAAACGTGTTGTAAGAAAAGGATAGAAGTATCTTTACAGCATAAAATGTAAGTCACAAACAAAAGAAAATCATAAACAATCTTTGTTTTGTTCATGGGCTGTAAAATCTCTTCGGATCACCAGTTCCTTGAAGACACGGGTGCCAGAAAAACCACTTCGACGGCTCTTCATTCGAACTATTCTGGGTAGAATCCAAGCTATGTGATTTAAATGATGATGAAGGATGAAACTTTACAGTAATATAGCTTATACATCAGAATAATACATTTGCAGCGATAACCGACATACTCGTACAAGCGAGCGGAGCCGTGGGCAACAGCTAGTATTATAAACGCGAAAGTTTGTAAGTATGGATGGATGTTTGTTACTCTTTCACGCCAAAACTACTGATCGGATTTGGATGAAACTTTACAGTAATACAGCTCATACATCAGAATAACACATAGGCTACTATTTGCCGCGATAACCGACATACACGCGGGCGGAGTCGCGAGCAATAACTAGTCCTAACATATAGATATTCAAATAAAATTTCATGATTAATAAATTGTTTTGTTTATGAGCAAAGTTTAATTAACTAAAATAATTAATAATTTTCAGAAATTAGCGTTTATAAAATAAAACACGTGTACATTTAGCAGCAGTGTAATGTAATTATATGTTTACCAAAGTTCGTCAATATATACATTTAAGTAACTGAGCAGAGTTCAGGAGGTTTCAGTAACTTGTATGATTAAATTTAGAAACATTTTATTGGCTTAACATAACCGAACGTTTTCATTATAGTTAGCGATTGGGGGGGAGGGATTGGGGTATGGGCCTCCGGTATTCTCACTCACTCGGTCGAGCCGGCCCATTCATGCCGAAGCGTGGCTCTCCCAAAGTGAAGTTTTGAAACATGTCAGTAAGCTATCTTAAGCAATGATGAGCGGCAAGAGAAATACACGAATTAAATTTGTACAGTCCTGTGATAGTTTCTAGACGAATAATAAATGTAAATATAATTTAGAATTATTTAACCTATAGTAATACTACTCGCTTCTTATGAGACTGTGTACTATTCAGATATTGAATATGTACCTCCACAAGCTGCCGAACAAGATTCGTAGTATCCACATTGGTGTGTACTATATATTCGAACACCTTCAACTGCTGCAGAGCCTTCCAGTTATCTCTGTGCTTCACTGCTAAATTAAATAAATCATTTAGCATTAACCTGGACTTCCTCACGAGGCTCAGTATATATCCTGCCTTATACGGTGGCTGATCCCTTACTCGTTCTTTCACCTTCTGAACGGATTGAACTTTCTTGGTAGTATCGTGCACTGTCTGTTGGATGATCACCGCGATTTTCTTTTTGAGTAAGGCATCGTCATCTAGTTCGTATGCATCTGCACTCGGATCTACACCTTGTCTCATTATTGGAAGAAACCTGCGTCCAGTAAGTGAAGTAGAATTCGTAAATGTAGTAAGTTTTGGATAATGAATGGTAACAGCGTCAGTAGAGGATTCTTTTGCATCCGTTGTTTCCGATTCCATTGTTTCTGGTTCGTCAGAATCAGATGGTAGATCGATAAATTTGAGACTTTTGCATTCATTCGCAAGCAACTGCATGGTACCTAAAACGTAACGATTGATAGTATTTTAGTAAGGAAGTAAAAGGTATTGGATAAATAGTCATAAAATATGAACTTACATAACATTGTGATTACTTGTATGAACATATTACCATCCTTCCGATTTGCGAAAAAAAATAAACTAAGTACTGAAGACTAGCATTCGTTGTCTTATCGCCATATTCATGACGGATATCGTTTATTGGTTTTATTTGTAATTATTAGCTATAACTAACACATAAAAAACGTAATTTACGAGTATTTTAAACAAGAACCGCGTTAGTTATTAATTACAAAATGTAAAAATCCCTATAATTAACGAAATTCATAATAACGTTCTATATACATACAAAGAAGTTCTTATTATATAACAGCATAAATAATATAAGAAGTTCTCCTAAGAAATAATACGGGTTTACTTGAAGCACAGATACCTGAGAAAAAGGCACGGAATTATAAATGACAATAATCTAAATAAGATGACATCGGATTATCCAGTGCATCAAAATATACACACATCAAAAGTGTCTAGGGATCAAGCATTTTTATGCGGATTTCTTGAGATTGAGATGTGGCTTTGGCCCTGGCCTGCTCAGTCGCCAGACTTGAACCCGATTGAGCATGCATGGGATATGCTACAGAGAAGAGCTCTGCCGAATATGGAGGGTATCCAGTCACAAGAAGACCTTTTTTTGTTGTTGCAACGAACATGGGCGGCCATTCCACAGCGTGATTTGGATGAACTCATTTTGAGTATGCCAAACCGATTCTTGTGTTGTTAGTGTTCGCGGTAGAAACACGGATTATTAATTGTTTAAGTTACCTAATAAAATTTTAAAGAAAACTGTTATTTCAGTCTTTTTTTCGAACTTTAATGTTAGTGGTTCAAATGTCAAAAATCCCTTTATTAGGAAAATGGCAAAAGACACTTTTGATGTGTGTATTTGAGGGCTCTTTGAACCAATATTCGTGTGACATAATATGATAGGTAGGTACTATTTAATAATATTCAATTATTAGAAATATTTCTCCCTTTTGTAGTGAAGTTCGAACCTTTAACCCTAAATTATTATCCCACCAAAAACATTTTCATGTAAAATGTTGCCAAGACGACTGCATATGGCTTACCCTGTGAAAAAAGATATCAGATCTCATGTAGAGCTAAGCTTCTGATTCTACACGCCCTAACTCTACCAACCCTAACTTCACAAACTCTACATCTCAGTAAAAATGTATTGCTTCGCCGTTTCGCTACCGTCACGAAAGCGAAACGAACGCCTTTTGTGTTTGCAAATATCTAGTTTCTGGAGTAATGTGTTATGCGAATATTTAGTTTCTAAAGTAACGAAACAGCCAAGCCATACATTCTTACTGAGATGTAGATTTGTGAAATTAGGGTTGGTAGAGTCAGCTTGGCTCTACCTGAGATCTGATATTATTATCTTTTTCACAGGGTATAGGTATAGACCATAGGCAGTCGTCTTGGCAACATTTTACATGAAAATGTTTTTAGTGGGATTCCATTTCTTTTTGTAAGTTGCATAAGGCAATATTTTTTATTTTTAGTTTTTTTTTGAGGTGTATTTCTTATACATCAGCAGTGCCTATTTGTTTCTAACAAAAAGACCGTTTATCAAAAATAAAAACCTCTACCATAAAAAATTGTGAAAGGGTTGGGGGTCAAAAGTAATATATAATAATAGGTTTATGATTTTTTTGTTGTTTGTATACTAAACTTAGTTTACATACCAAATTTCAGCTTTCTAGCACTTCAGGAAGTACCCTAACAGTTTTGATGATCATCAGTGTGTCAGTGACGAAATCGGTGTATTTTAGATATCAATAAAATCTAATGTATCAGAGCTATGCAATTGAAACTTTGTATGTTTAATTAGTCGAGGGTTCAAAAAACCGACGAAACACTTTGAGAAAGGGTGTCCTTTTATACTATATTAATAATAATTTATTAAAAATATAATTACATAGTAATACTAAAGTTATAAACCTGTGTGCTTGAAATAGTATGATAAGTTGCCAAAAGTCTAATTACGAAAATATATTTTTACCATAGAGTTGTTCGCCTCTATGAAAATAATGAATAAAAATAATCGCAGACTGAGACCTACTGAGACCTAAGAGAATGATTGAGGCACAGGAAACCTAGTTAAAAGAGAATTAAGCTTCCGTTTTAATGTGTAAACCTTATTGATAAGCTTACACAGCTTACTATTATGTATTGGGTAAATAATAAATTATAAGATAATCTTTGAGCATTTTTATAAAGACAACTCCCGCTATAAATAATGTACATCTAGTGTCCTGGCAGACTTTAGGACTACCATATCGTTGTTGCGACGCGACGGTTTGTCCTCGACAGTATTGTGAATGCAAACTGAGGTAAACTTACAATTTACACCTGAATATAGGCTGAATATTATCCAAGTCGAGTGAAGTGACTGTCATTCTCTTAGGAAGTGACACTTCAAATTCTGTCAAGGTGAAATTGAATGGTGCAAAAGTGCTCTTCTAAATTTCAGTTATGTTTGTATCGGTTTTAACAAGAGTAAGATTACATGCCCATCTCAAGAACCTCACTACACAAATAAGAACATGCCACAGTGTGTTCGGTATAAAGGAATTAAGCCAACCAGAGAAGGTATTACCTAATAGGAACATGTATTATTCAGAACAACAATTTTTGGATCACACAAAGTGTTGTCCCATGTGGGATTTGAACCCACAACACTTGGCGCAGTAGAGAGCGGCGTGGAGACCGCTTAAACCACTAGGCCAACCGTGCAGTTTACGAGTAGGTATGTTCCTATTATAGTTCACTGCTGAGCATAGGACTCTCCTTAGCAAGGTAATCTTGACAATACCAAAATTTTAATTATAATAATATAGTAATAATATATTTAATCAAGCAGCATGACTCAAAGTGTTAGTGTAACAATTATTCTCAAGACTATGTTAGTTTAGCTACTCTAGTTTTACCCTCGAAATAATAATTAAGGTAAAACAAAACAAGGACTACCTGATCCGTACACACGAGTCACCGCTACGGACTCACCACCGAAGTGGAAAGCCTGCACCAACGACTCAAATACACGCAGTCAAGTCTATTAATGAATAGAGAAGTAGAATACTTGTTACCGTGGGAGAGCCACACTTCGGCATAAATGGGCTAGCTCGCCCGGAGTGGTACCACGGCCTCACAGAAAAAGTGAGGACCGTAGGCCCATACCCCCATCCCCCAAAGGCCGTCAACGCACTTGTGACGCCTCTGGTGTTGCGGGTGTCCACGGGCGGCGGTATTCGCTTACCATCAGCCGATAAGTCTGCTCGTTTGCACCCTATTCTATAAAAAAATATTGATGCCAAATTCTGTTTCAGCTGGGTAATTTCTCAGTGTCGCAAGTGTCACCTTCCGAGCACACTAAGATGTTGGACATTCTAAAGCAGTACTACATGCCAGAACATGTATTAGTGAGGGACCGCAACCTGGACCTTTCCAACGATTGTGCGCTTGATGAATACTTCATAAACTTGTTTAAACAGGGTATTTTAATAAGTACTATTTGTTGTTTGCATAAGCTCTTGTGTGCTTCGATATTTTTTGATATATATGGCATTTACAAGAGGGTTTTTTAAATCCTAACGGCGATCATTTTCATCATTTTACTTTAGATATTTATTTTAGCCCTAATTTTGAAGCTCAATGTCAATTGCTCTTACACCAAGAGCAAGCAAGAGTTAATAGATATTGACAATTAATGAGACAGTGAAAAATACTGCTTGAAAGGGCTTTCCAAAAGTATTACCTGAAGTTTGGTACCTCAAATCTTCATAAAGTAAAACCCATGGGACCCCGCACGGCTATTTCATATGGAGGAAATATAATAATGAATAAAATTGCAGTGGGAAATAAAATGGATTTCTTATGTTATTAAAATATATAATAAACTTTGGAAAAAGTACTCAATATAAATATGCAGGATTTTGGCGTGAAACATCTAAAGGAAATAATGTATGAAAAGAGTAATATGACAAAATACAAAGATGAAAGCTGATAACAGCAAGGATAAGAACAACTTTGACTTCTATAAGTTCTATATAAATATTAAATTGTTTAAATTGTAAATTTTCAGGTAATTCTTTATACCTCACGGCAGAAGACGGAACAGTGGCAGGGCTGAGTATCAATTTTGCAAGTAGTCCTGTTGATCCACGAAATTTAAGGAATTACGCATTTTACAGACAAGTAAGGAGCTTGACAAACCATGCATTTTATGAAGCTCTTGTTAAAATGCCGTTGTCACAGTCGTTTACTTTAGTAAAAGCGTTTCTTTAAGGGCCGCCGCACACGGGCCACAGGCCACAACCACAAAACGCCGCCACCGGCATATTTCCTTCCTTCGTCTTTGCTGTGCTTTAATATTGTTATTCCCGAATGATTTGTTTGACATTCATCATTTGGCTCGGGAGTAGTAAGTACTAGTAACTTCGGTATACTTAGAATAAAGTAATAATTTTAGGCAAGATAAACAAGATAAGTTTTAACATTTTTGTGTAGGTTTATTTTTAATGTTAGTTACACTAGACAACAATTCAAACGTGTACCCGATTGGATGAACTTATTAGTGTTTTTATTGTTTTTTAACAGGACCCCAACACAAAAGATTTTCTATATTTTACGGCAAAAATGCAAGAGACGCCAAATCTCTGGGATATATTTAAAGAGTCAAAAATTTTCGAGGTAAGAATTTTTTAACCAATGGAATGCTTTCCAACACTGTAAGGATATTCCAAAGAATCTTTCAAACCAATGAGAGTTCAATTACTTCTGGAAATTTTATAGGAAGAACATAATGAGTGTATTTTTGAGAGTATTTATGATGGCCAAAGCCCCTTCTCAAACAGGGCATAAAATATTGATGTGTAAAATTAATGTTATTTCATTTCTGTATAGAAAACAGTATATTATCTGCAGGTATGTACAGCAGAAGTACTCAATTCCATTTTAATTAAATACATAACTATAGTGATGGAATATTTTAGATAAAAATGATAGCAGTAGTTCCTGAGTTCCGACGGCAAGGACTGGCTACTCTTCTAGTAGAGAAGAGCAAAGAGTTGGCTCTCGATCAGAACTACAATATTGTACGAATGGACTGCATCAATTCGCACGAGTTAGTTGTTACAAATATTCGATTACTTGGAATGTAGAGCTTATAATATGACTGTATTCCTGAACAAGTAGGTGCCTATTTGCTTTCTTCACTATATACCTCAGTGTGCTTGCGGTGACGGGTTAAGAATCCGGAGTTTAATCAAGCCTATGAGTGTAAGGGAGCAAACTACTTAGAAGAACAGCACTGTTTAAAAAGGAAAAACGTAAAACGCATTATGATCCCGGGTCCTTCAAGCGTGAAAAGCATCTCACTAGGCCGCCATAGTGTAGGTCACTATGCTGCTCTGTCTGTCATTGAGGATAGTGACCACCACTTTTGGATTCTACTTATGCTTTCCATCAGGCAGAGTAGTCATTTTGGTAGCTTGAACATAAAAACAAAAAAAAATACTAATCCGGTTTCCGGCCATAGTACTATAGTAGTCTATAACCTCCTTTCTAAGCAGAGGCGTTTGTCCAGCAGTGGACTTTTAAAGCCTGTTGGTGGGTGATGATGATGCTCAACTATTATACTTCATCATGTCGATATATTATGTCTAGCGACCCATTATATTCCAGATAAGCAACAGTTTGGATTTTTAATTAGAGAAATAAACTTTAAACTTTTAAAATCCGTTCAGATATTTTTTACATTTTAGTTTACAAAAGTAATTATAGGTATGCTTATCTACATAGATAGGCATACCAGATATACATATCTGGTATAAGAATAAGGACTACTGGTATTTATAAATTTTATAGGAAGTTAAGCAACTAATATCGACATTGCATTTCGAAACGATACTAACAGGTATATTAAAGTTTTTTTCTCTACAGCTACAAGATAGCGGAACGATGCATGATGAACTGCATAATCAAATTTCCTTTACACAAAGTCTGTGGTGCCACTGCTCCATTCATCAAACGCAGCTCCGACCTCAACGTGCTTCTGCGTGTTTACGTAGCGGCGCGTACGCAACCCGAAGTAAAAAATGACTTCGATCAGGAGCTAAAAAGATTGGAAATGCTCATTGAATGAGGGTATATTGTATTTAACTGTAATTGTTCTTGAAAGTGCACGGCTGTGTTAGTTTTTGAAGAAGTAAAAAATTGTGGAATATTTTTGACTCGATAGTAATGTAAAACTCTTTATTGAATAAAAAGTTCCTTTATTTTTTATCTTATTTAATTTTATTGGTTTTCAGTCTTTTCTTTAGTTTTAACGTAGGAACAAAAACTTATTCGTTTGTAGAGAATTAACTTTTCGTTGATAAACAATTAGGTACATTTTTGTAACTCATTAACTAAAAAAGCAATAGTGATTAACTAATTTATACCAGCTTATCAACTTTCTGTTTAGTCTATTTGGTGGTATAAGAATGCAGAGAAATTAAAGCTGTTTTTTAAAAAAAGCGGCCAAGTGCGAGTCGGACTCGCCCATGAAGGGTTAAGTAGCAGCAAGTAACATAATATAATTTTTATTTTATATTTTTACATTTGTGTTGATTGAATGAAAGGTAAATTGCAGTTTACGATTTATGACGTATTAAAAAAAAACTACTTACTAGATTTCGTTCAAACCAATTTTCGTTGGAAGTTTGCATGGTAATGTGCGTCATATATTTTTTTTAGATTTATCATTCTCTTATTTTAGAAGTTAGAGGGGGGGGGGACACATTTTACCACTTTGGAAGTGTCTCACGCGCAAACTATTCAGTTTAAAAAAAATGATATTAGAAACCTCAATATCATTTTTAAAGACCTATCCATAGATCCCCACACGTATGGGTTTGATGAAAAAAAAATTTTTGAGTTTCAGATCTAAGTATGGGGACCCCCAAAATTTATTGTTTTTTTTCTATTTTTGTGTGAAAATCTTAATGTGGTTCACAGAATACATCTACTTACCACGTTTCAACATTATAGGTCTTATAGTTTCGGAAAAAAGTGGCTGTGACATACGGACGGACAGACAGACGGACAGACAGACAGACCGACATGACGAATCTATAAGGGTTCCGTTTTTTGCCTTTGGCACGGAACCCTAAAAAAAAATACAGCGCCATCTAACGAAAAAGATCGAACTATGGAGGGACTGGTATTCCTGTATTGCGATATATATGACTGCCTCGTTGGTCTCGCGGTTGGCGTGTGCGACTGCTGATCATGAGGTCTTGGGTTCGATTCCCGGGTCGGATCAAATGTTTGTATGATCTACAAATATTTGTTTCGGAGTTTGGGCATTTTCTATGTATAATATGTATGTATTTACAAAAAAAAAAGAAGTATATATGTATTTATATCAGTTGTCTAGTACCCATAACACAAGCTCTGCTTAGCTTGGGACTAGAAGGCGTTGTGTGTCAGATGTCCGAAAATTTTTTTTTTTATATATTTCTTACTTCGATAAGCATAAATACCTACAAATTTAATCAAAGTTTCCCCTCTTTGTCTTGGAGGAAATGAAACCCATTCCTCCACATAAGGTTGTTAGCCCCACATAAAATAATCCAATATTTGTTATTATGGTCAATACTCGTTTGGAAGCCATACCAGATCTGAAGTGAAAACTAGGTCAGCTCGTTCTGTTACTAAAAACTAATGATTTTCCATCTTATGAATTATTGAAATGGTTTGTCCATAATCTCAGACTACAAAAGAAAGCTTTATTTTGTAATCTGAGTTAACAATAGAATTTATACAAGAGCTAAGTAAAAATAGATAGACACATTCAGATGGCTAGGTCACTTACTTTGTCCACTTAAGATAAATAGTTTTTTTATTTTTTATTTCATACATTTAACACACAACGCCATCTAGTCCCAAGCTAAGCAGAGCTTGTGTTATGGGTACTAAGATAACTGATATAAATATATATACTTTTTTTTCTGTAAATACATAAATATTATACATAGAAAACACCCAAACTCCGAAACAAATATTTGCAGATCATACAAACATTTGGTCCGACCTGGGAATCGAACCTGAGACCTCGAGCACAGCAGTCGCATACGCTACCACCTGCACCACAGAGGCAGTCAGATAGTTTATCTTTTGCTTTCTTTACCTATTTTATAATATTTTTGGAGACGATATCAATAAACAAAAGATTGAAGTAAACATTTATATACGTTTGATTTGAATGTTAATTTTGAAAAAAAATGTGTTAGATAAAGGATTCCTAGTACATTCAATTAGAGGATTCTCTAGGGTCAAGTAAAACATCAGTACACTTTTTAACAAATTTTATTTAATATAAACATCACAATATAATATGATTGCTTGATATATAGTGATCAGATTCTATTTTATAAATAGTCTTAAGGAGTATTATGGCTTGGTAGGAAGAGTCTTAGGAGTATTTGTGAAAAACCGCTCGAATTTAAGATTATGAACTCATTGCTAAGTTTTTGAGAACTTATGAGGGTAAGTTCAAAGTTGATGAGGGCAGTGCTCTAAAATATTCTTGGAACAGAATATGAAACCTACTGTTATCAGGTTCTAAAGAAAAACTAAGTGGTAAAAGTTCCTGGCAGCAGAAGGTATGTAAGTCCTCGACTAATATATTTCTATAATGATAACTATTTTGTAACATTGGGTCAAAACTGTTGAAAAAACATGCTGTTATAAAACTCAACAATCAAAAAAACTAAAAAAAATCATTTACACACAATAGTTAAAAAAAACATCTTTTATATTCGTATAAATTCACCTCAGGATTGCATTGGCTCGAGAGACCATTTGTTAAATTCATTTGTAACACAGACAGTACTATTCGTAATTGCAAAAAAGTAGAAGTATATTAGTGTGTAGGTACATGTACACCATGTTTACAAAATATATTTATATACGGCCGAATTGAGAGCCTCCTCCTTTTTGAAGTCGGTTAACAAAGCAGTAACGATGCAAGTTTGTGTTTTGTGACACAGGGTAATGGTAAGACGGGTCTCCTATCGCCCATGAACACCTGCAACTCGAAGTCACAAGTGGGTTGTCACAAGAAGGATTACGCTTAAAGACTTAAATTATAAATAAAAAAAATACATACAGTGGAGCATAGAACCTCCTCCTTTTCGGAAGTCATATCAAAGCAAAGTTTTGTTTAGCGTCTCGAGATTCCCGTTAGATTAAACATCACTAACTGGAAAACCTTTCTTTAAATAACTTGAGTTCAACAGTTTATTATTTGAAAGCACACGAGCAGGGACGAATTCGTATTTTATAAAGAAAACACATTCCGAACTCTTAGCGTTTTAAATTCTTATCGCCTTATTGTGTTCTGTTCAGTCAAATGCACATTAAAGCACAATTAAAAACTAGAAGATTATTTTAGAAGCTCTAGTATCAGAACGTTTTCGCGAAACAAGCTTACCCGAAAGGGTGGGTTGTCCTTCCATATTTGATTTATCATCATCATCATCATCAGCCTATTGCAGTCCACTGCTGGACATAGGCCTCTCCAATTGCACGCCACTTAGTTCGATAAGTTCGCCCATATTTGATTAATCTCTACTAAATATTAAACGGGTAGATTCTATGGGGGAAAAAGGGTATTATAGTAATGATATGAAAGATATTTGTTTAGCTATCAACTAGCAATGATCACTGGCATTATGAAGCGTTTGTAAAGTTTTAAAAAATATTGATATTTCGAGTTGAGATTCGTAATATCGAAATCCATTTCACAGTTAATTATCAATTTACTTGGTACAAATAATTTCGAGGAATATTTTTTGCTCGCTAATACTACCCTAACCCTAATTTTAATGTTTTTAAGGTTCAAAGTTGTATGTATTTAAAGTATTACCCTTGTTATTGTTTTATCATTCAAATTTAAAGCCACTACTGTTATTGACTAGGTACTAAAAGAATACATTTCTTCCGTGTATAGGTACAGGTAAAAATGTCTAGGTACAGGTAAAATTAATAGTCTTATTACTAGATTTATGAGAGCCATATGACAATAATGAAAATGAACCGTTAATTGTCAATTTCCAACGTTAATTGAGTAGATAAGGCTTGATAATGGAATCTTCTAGAAACTCTTGCGAAAGTCTTAAATGGTCTCCTGGACTTGAAAGGAATATGAGTTTGCCATCTTGGTCCATTTTTTTCAGGCCAAGACGATCCTGTAAAAATAATAATACAATAAGTTTAACCAGAGATAATCTGCTTATCATCTTGCAATATCATCCTAAGAAGTGCTGAAATCATCTTTAAAGCGATTTGAAAATCGTGTCAAAATTTGAGTTTAAGTTTTTGAGTTTTTGAACTATAGATACACAAACTAAGCATTTTTATATACATACATCTATACAAATAAATAAAATTGGAGTTTCTGTTTGTAATATTAAAATAACAGTTTTTTACTAAATGCATATGTATGTATTACATACACGGTACATATACCAAAATGAATTTTTTTACAATTTTTGTCTGTCTGTCGGTCTGTCTATTTGTTCCGGCTAATCTCTGGAACGGCTCGACCAATTTTGACGGGACTTTCACTGATAGGTAGCTGATGATATAAGGAATAACTTAGGTTACTTTTTAACCGACTTCAAAAAAAGGAGGAGGTTCTCAATTCGACTATTTTTTTTTTTAATATATTTGTTACCTCATAATGGTCCCATTTCAATTTGTTCCAGTTCTGACATGTCATCCATGAGAAAACCATATAAGTCTTAAATTTGCATTAAGTATGTGCGCGAAAAATTGACGAATAACTCAATATCACGCTAACCGATTTCGATTATACTTTTTTTATTTGAAAGCTGGTGCTTACCGTGTGGTCCCATTTAAATTTGGTCCAGATTAAAGTCGGTTTTTTTTTGTTAAAATTTGTGATTATAATAGACTAGCTCCGCCCCGCGGCGTCACCCGTGCAACGACAATAAGCGCAGGTAACACCGCAGGGTTCAGCTAGTAGAAGATAAATAAGTTTATTAATCTATACTATTATATAAAGAGGTAAAGTTTGTGCGTTTGTGAATTTGTGAGTTTGTAGGTAATCTCTGGATCTACTGAACCGATTTTGAAAATTCTTTTACCAATAAAAGGCTACGTTATTTGTGAGTGACATAGGATATGGCAGCCGGATTTGCAAATAAGTCGGAGAAAAAAAATGTTTATCAGGTTCAGCTAGTATGCTTTATGAATAGTTAAATGATTAACAATCAGAGTTCAACGGAGTTATCAATACCGATAACTTATTACTGCGCTGCGTAAAGACGGATAAAGTTAAATAGGATTCACCCACCTCTAAATACAGTCTGGATTCTTGAAGTTTTATCAATTTCTTGGACTGACCAGGAGCATAAAATCCAAACCACTCCGATTCTCTAGGAAGCACTATGCTATCGGCCTCAAACAACACCAGAACGAAATGTTCTAACTTATTCAAGTTGTCTACATAAGTACTATTGATGTTCACTTCATTGTTTATGTCAGAGAGGAATGTACTCTTACGCTGGTATAGGCCTTCGGCGAGAGGGTCGTGCCAGTACGTGGCTTGGACCAGGCTACGTTGGACCCAGCTGTAAAGAATATCACAAGGTTATGAAAGGTCAAACCTTTTTTATTTTATGACTTTTTTAATAATAAAATTCTAGTACATTCACACAAAGCCACCTGGTTCCATCAGAGCTTATACTATGGGTCTATGGGTATTAGATAACTGACGCAAATACATACATATTAAAAATACATGAAATATTTGGTCCGGGAATCAAGTCCGAGGTAGTCTTGCACTGCGTCACCGAGGCAGTCTTGTTGTTGATGTTGCTGTTGGTTTATTATATAATAATAATAATAAATATTTCGGACATTTTAACACACAACGCCACCTAGCCCCAAGCTAAGCAGAGCTTGTGTTATGGGTACTTGACAACTGATATAAATACATATTTACTTCTTTTGTAAATACATACATATTATACATAGAAAACACCCAAACTCCGATACAAATATTTGCAGATCATACAAACATTTGGTCCGACCCGGGAATCGAACCCGAGACCACAAGCACAGCAGTCGCATACGCTCCCACTGCGCCACAGAGGCAGTCATTATAATTTTATTATAATTGTACATACAAGATATTTTCTATTTGTAGGTTTATCTACCCGATGTGTTGCAAGATTAGCTTCTACTACTTTGCTTCTCGCGATTGGGATTAGGGGTTCATGGGCATAATGGTTCTTAGATATAATGAGTTTAGATTCAGTAAATCACTCTATAACTTATATATTTACAGATTTTTCGCACAGTTTCTAACCATCTTCTTCTAAGTTTTGTTTTAGTATTTTAAGATTAACCAGAGGTTTAGATTGTAATTTATATTTAGCCTCTACTGCTACGGTGGACACAAACAAGGAAAACGGTTTGTATATTAACACAACCTTCACATACACTTGTTTTTATTTGCCGATAGTATTTAACTATGCCATCAATTGTAGACTGTCGCAACTATGAACTAAGTGAAGTATTATTTGAGAAGATTCTTCTACGTAAGGCATATCAAGATGAAGATTTAATGCATACACACTACCTATATAAAGACAGCAATGGCTTTGTGTTATTTTTAACTCTAAGGCTGTTAGTTTAAAGTTGAAAATAACACAGAACCGTTGCACAAAGTATAATAACGTTTATGAATAAAGCTGTAACAGATTAATCATGGTAATTGGCTTAGTTAGACTATGAACTCAAACTAATAACAAAGCAGTAATGATGCAAGTCTGTTTTTTATGACTCAGGGTAATGATAAGACGGGTCTCCTAATGGAAAGTGATTACCACCCATGAACACCTGCAAACCTGGAGTCACAAGCGGGTTGTCACAAGAAGGATTACGCTTATAGACCGCGCTTTAAGCGTAATCCTTCTTAGTGACCGATCCCGACTCTCAATGCACTTGAATCTCTCAAGTTGCATAACTATAGACGGCGGTTAAGTGTACCATCTGCTCGTTTGCCCTCATTAAATAAATAAATCTATTATTTATAATAAAAATGTAACTGGTCCAATTTTGTACATTAAAGATATTTTAATTTTTTTTAATGAGTGCTCTCTATAATCGATACTGAAGCCAAAACTGTATTTTTTTTTCATTTTTGTCCGTCTGTCTGTCTGTATCTTGGCCGCGCATCATGCCGAAACTACTGAACGGATTCAAATGCAACTTGGCATGATTTGAGTTCATACTACGAGGTAGGACATAGGATACCTTTTATCCCGAAATTCAGCACGGTTTCCTGGAGAGAGGGGATGAAAGTCAAAATATGTACTTAGTTGTAATTCAATAACACATAGTCCGATTTCATTCATTCTTTTTTTGCTAGAAAGAAAAAAATAAAAGATAACGGGAACGGTTGTTTTTTTGTCCGCAACTGTACACTGCCTGTGGGAAGCTGAGACAGATATGTAAATATGGCGGTACGAAGTTCGCCGGGTCAGCTTGTAAATAATTATTTTTGGACACCTGACACACAATGCCATCTAGATGAAAACTAAGCAAAGCTTGAACTATACAATCTAGATTGTCTGATAGAATACTTATATACTTTTTTTGTAAATACATACATATTGTACATAGAAAATACCCTAACTCCGAAACAAAAAAGAAGACCGAAAAGACAAACGAACAGCAACTGATTTTTATATTGGCTAGTGTTGATATAACTACTTAACACATTAAAATATCATCTCGGACAACGTTTTCTGTTTAAAAACAAATTACCGAGTAGATTAGAGATAAAAACTTAAATAAATTGAAGATTAAGCAAAAAAAACAAATGATATCTATATCTAACTAGCTGTGCCCGCTACTAACTACACGTGACATTTGGATTTTCAAGTTATTTTTAATTTTTCACCGTTTAAACCTTCCCAGGACTACGATTAACATTTTAAGACCAAAATCAGCTAAATCGGCCCAGCCGTTCTCGAGTTTCAGCAAGACAAATTGATTTTTATACATATATAAGAAGACTAGCTTTTACACGCGGCTTCGCTCACGCAGACTTTTATCCCCTGATTTACCCCCTTTGGGGTGGAATTTCAAAAAATCCTTTCTTAGTGCTCACTTACGTTATATAAAGAACCTACATGCAAAATTTCAGGATTCTAGCTTCAGCGGTTTGGGCTGTGCGTTGGTCTCTGGGTATGTCAGTCAGTCAGTCACCTTACTCTTTTATATTATTATATATTATTATATATATAGAAGATAACAGCCATGTTTTTTACCTTTTGCCAAATTCTTATTTTGTAGGTGCAATAAATTCGTCTTGATATCTATCTATATATATAAAAGAGTAAGGTGACTGACTGACTGACATACCCAGAGATCAACGCACAGCCCAAACCGCTGAAGCTACAATCCTGAAATTTTGCATGTAGGTTCTTTATATAACGTAAGTAAGCACTAAGAAAGGAATTTTTGAAATTCCACCCCCAAGGGGGTAAATCAGGGGATGAAAATCTGCGTGAGCGAAGCCGCGTGCAAAAGCTAGTTAGTTTATAATGTCTTTTAGTTTAATAAAAGTAATAAAAATATCTACCTGTTGTTTTTTGGTTATGTTTTTTTTTGTTTATCTTTGTATTTAATACAATTTGAATGGCATTCGTTCCTTCAACTTACCAATATTAAGCTCTTTTTGCGCCCAATCACGTCAAGTCAAGACTTTGTTTTAAAAAGCGCTCCACACGATCGGAACCGACCGACCGACCAAGGTGACCTTGGTCGGATTGGATGCGCTTCCGATCAAGGCCGTTGGGACCAACCAAACATTCGGTCGGACAACCGGCTCCTACACTGTCCACTTTTATAACGGTCGGTTCCGATCGTGTGGAGCGCTTTTAACGGTTATTGAAATACAAAATGTAGATTTTAGTAAAAGCATAGAGGGCTTGGTATTATTTAGATCTTTCGCTTGATTAAGGAATAATCTTTGTACTATAAGGCACAAAAATATAAAAATAGTCATAGTAGAAAAGTTCATACTAGTATCTGTACGTTTTTCTTAATTGGTGTCTGGAGTAGGTATTTAACATCTGTCATCTTTACATGGTATAAAATTAAGTCGCTTCCGCTATCGGTTCGCTTAGATCTTTTAAACTACTCAACGGTTTTTAATGTAGTTTGCAGCAATAGAGAGAGATTCAAGAGGAATGTTTATATCACATGCATTTTATAATAGAGAAAAGCTGGGAACTTCCAAGTACCGTGCATAGACGGAACGGGTAGCTAGTTTAATTATAGGTATACCGGGAATAAAACTATACGAACACATTTGTGGTTTAGAATACCATAGAATAAGGACACAAACATAAAAGAGAACTAAAAATAATTTTCGCACATATTATCCTGGTCTGTGTAAATTGTAAACAAGTTTTATCGTATTTTAGTTTTAATGAACGAGTTCGCGATAAACCACAAAGCTTTACTTTGTTCTCGTCCCATAAAGGTCGGGCAAAGCGGCATTAATTATCCATCTAGCTGTTTTTTTAATCTTTGAATATTAATATCAGAGACTAATTTTTGCGTGCGACTTGACCTGCGAGTTTTGGGTGTATTAGTTACAGGCAAATCGAACATATAAATATATTTAATATTCAGATCATTTAAATTTGTATTTTTTTGTATTGTATTTAATATTAAATTTTGTAGTTTATTCCACATTGTTGAAAAATGTTGTTTTCTTCGATATTTTTTTTTTATGTTTGACCCTGCCAAAATGACTCTACTCTGCCTGATGGAAAGCGTAAGCAGAATCCAAGAGTTGTGGTCACCATACTCACTGCCAATGTAAACAATGCAGCATGGTGACCCACACCATGGCGGGCTAGTGATGCTTCTGCATCATTGGGCCTCCGATCTCGCAGTCATCAACGAAACACGATAGCGTGAAGGCTGTCATTTTACGTTGATCTTCTGTGCGAGGGTAGTACCGCCCCAGTCGAGCCGGCCCAACCGTGCTTAAATCAGGGTGGCTCTACTACCTATTTATTATTTATTCATTTGTTTCAGCAATGTTCATATATCTAGTTAGCTGTATGGTTGCTTAACCAATACCTGGATGACCGAGTTTAACTCGGTATTTTTTTTTTTGATAAACATAATATGAATCCTAGCTAGATCGATTTATCGCCCCCGAAACTCCCTGCATACTGAATTTCATCAACATTTTGTAGCTTAATTTACGTATCAATATACTATACCTATTTAAATAGTAAGAATTCTTGAAATTACTGTATGTTTAGTATATGCGAAGAAAATAAAATAAGTAATATGATACTCACGCATTATATGCTGCGAAATTAAGGAGTTCTCTCACATAATCGCACGGACCTTGCTGTAGAACTCCACAATGTGGTAGTCCATATACTCCCTGGTGCTGACCTCCAAAAGATATTAAATTCTTCACATTCAGTTTGTTACCACAGCGTTGGACTAGAGCTCGGCTAAAAATGTTTTTTTTTTTTAATTTAGTAAATGAAATACTAAACTATAATATACATAGTGAATCATTATCGTTAACGGCATCTTGAAACGAACATGCGAATCGGCATTTTTGCGATCTAATCAAATATAGATAGTTAGAGGGAGTGATAGAGAATGGATGTGTGTGCTGACCCGTCGCAATTAGTAATTACTCTAACCTATACTTGTATCGCTAGTCTCAGGAGCAGTGTGGGCCCCCATCTATGGACCCGATACCTGCACGGTGAATCCATTGCAAAATGTGTAAAGAAATACGCCAGAAAGTTTTTTTTTATGTATGAACCAAAGTGACTCAACTCTGCCTGTTGGAAAGCATGAGTAGAATCCAAGAGTAGTGGTCAACGTGGGAGAGCCACGCTTCGTCATGAATGGGCCGGCTCGACCGGAGTGATACCACGGCCTCTCAGAAACCCGGTGTGAAAACTATTTCACACCGGGTTTCTCACTCGCTGCTTTCTCACGGCCTCACTCACTCGGTGGCCGGAGGCCCATACCCCAATCCCCCTACCCTCACCTGCCCGCCCAACCCCAAAAGGCCGGCAACGCACTTGTGACGCTTCTGGTGTTGCGGGTGTTCATGGGCGGCGGTAGTCACTTGCCATCGGGCGATGCGTCTGCTCGATTGCCCGCCTATTACTTAAAAAAAAAAAACTATACTCATTGCGAATGCAAACAATGCAATATGGTGACCCACACTATGGCGGCCAGTGAGATGTTTCTGCATCATTGGGTCTCCGATCTCGCAATCAAAACGCGACAGCACGAATGCTGTAATTTTAGGTTAGTCTTCTGTGAGAGGCTAGTACAGTACCGCCCGGTCACGCTGGCCCGTTCGTGCGGAAATCAGCATGGCTCTACTATCGTGAGCTTCTCTTTGGGTGTAATTTAATCACTGGTATGCCTTTTTATACTGACCATGAAGGAATGATTTAAGTTACCTCCTTGATGATATAAGGTCATCGGTGCTTACAAAAGGTTTTTTTTATGGACTAGGGGGGGGGTAAAAGAGCAGACGTATCGCCGCCTGATGGTAAGCGAGTACCGCCGTCCATGGATACTCGCAACACCAAAGGCGTCCCAAGTGCGTTACCGGCCTTTGGGGGATGGGGGGAGGGGTTGGGGGAGGGGTTGGGGGAGGGGTTGGGGGATGGGCCTCCGGTATCCTCACTCACTCAGTGAAACACAGTGCAAGCGCTATTTCACACCGGTTTTCTGTGAGGCCGTGGTGCAATCGTTCTTCACATATGATGACAAGTTAAAGCTACAAAAAACTTAGACTTAATGAACTTTGTAACAGAGTATAAAAAATACACAAAGCAACAGTGTACACAGTAGACAACAAGACACTAAACTAAAGCTGGCCTTGTCTATGAGGACAAGTGGATGTTTTGTTGATGGTTTATTAATTTACCATAACTAACAAAATTACTTCACACAAAAAAAAAACAATGTATTGTTACACCATAATTAACCCTTGGTCAAGTAAAAACATAAAATAAACGATTAAAAATGCTAATTATTTTACAAACATTAAACAAGTAAAAATCTCTACTTAAAAAGATCATTAAAATTCTGTTATTCAAAATTGGGCAGAATTCTTAGAGCTGATGATATATGTTTTCGGATATTAAATTTGGACCAGATAGGTACTGCTATCCCGAATTGAGGTATATAACATACTAGCTTTTATCAGCAACTCTACTCGCGTGTATGACGGTAATCGCGTTAAACAGTTGCCCATGTCTTTCAAGAATCAAGGAACTGCTACTGTAAATTTCATCCAAACTGTTTCAGTGGTTTAGCTGTAACAGACAGACAGAGTGGCTTTCGGATTTATAATATTATTAGCATTTGCGCGCGGCTCCGCCCGGAACTACCTACTAAAGTAAATAGAACTGTAGAGAAATTTAATCTTACAGAAATTGACTTCCTTGAGAGAATCCTATTGCATTAAAGCCATCTTTGAGTTGAGGATCTTCCGATAGAATCTTACATGCATATTCAACTTGAGTGTTTGGGTGCACAAAATAACCACTTTCAAAGTCCTCTATAGTATTATTTCCAATTCTAAGGGATCTAACATATACACCTGGAATTTGTGATTCAAGGAATTTCTTAAATCCTGCCAGACTGCCGGCAATGCAGCATGTGTCACCTACAAATATACATATAAGTTATAAGAATACAATACATTATGGTATGGTTACCATAAAAAAATTTATGCACTCTAGAATTTAACTCATTTGTACTTATTCCACTATTTTAATTAACTATAATCCTGACCAGTTACCCCCTACTTATATCATTATCAAAGATTGGTGTAACCAATCAGGATAAAGTACATTAAAGTAGTGAAAAAAGTACAAGTGGGTTTAATTCTAGAATGTATTTCAAAAAGTTCCATCAAGTGCCGACACTCGTGAATATAAATTATTTATATATAGACAATTTGATTGGGTTCATGCATTCGGTCTTTGGTCATAAACACCGTGACAGTGTCTATGTACCTTTTTCATGTCAAAATAATTTATTGTAGACTAGCCTTCCCGTCACATTTTTAACTGTTGCAAAAATCAACTTTTTTTTTCTTTTCGCTAAATGACCCGGCTTTTAGGAATCAATGGTAGTACCTACCATAAATATTTTTTATACAACTAAGCTTATGTCGATAATTTAAAGAAAACATCAGCTTATAGAACTTTTTTAGAAAAGAAATAATTGTATCAAGAATACGAAAAAATACTAAACAAAGGTCTAAATATAAGTGTGAAATAATTTCCTAATACATAAAATATGTGTCTAATCTATACAAGGGAAATAGCCACTAGTGCCTAATAACAATATTATAAAAATATAAATAATAACTTACCCATCCCATGCCATAATACAATGGGTGTTGGTGTACATGATATTATTTTAATTAAGAAAAAAAGTAAGAATATCGTCTTCATTTTTTCCCAACAATAGGCCGTAGGGTCAACTATAAATAAACTATTATCTGCTACGAACAAGTTTTCAATTCACCGCACCGTAAGTAATTTTACTTCAACTTCATTGACATTCATTACAAAACAAACTTAAGTAAGTGTAAATAAATAAACGTCAGGGAATGAGGGTTGCCAATGCTCATTAAAATTACCTATTAGTTAATAAAACTGTAATCAACTTGAAACAGAGAAATATTTGGTATTCTACTGTTTGTTTTAAATTAAATGTCATATTCTAATTACTATGAAACTTCGATCAATTGTTTGGTAAAATAAGGTTTGTCATCTCAAATAATGAATACCTACTCTCTAACAAGTAAAAATTGTCTAGCAACTTTGAACTTAAGATAGACGTGTACATGGTTGGTAATCAATATGCGACTGATATTTCAATCATTAATGGAACTATGTTCTATAATCTATATAATCCCATCCCTCTTGGTGATTTAATTTGATTAATTTTTGACAGTTACTCTTTATCATAACATGTATTTTTGGGTAATCCTATCAATCGCAAGCTGTCTAAGGTCCCCGATTTTGAGCAATTTCCTTTTATCTGGCAATTCGGCTCTGTTATAATGTCAAGGAAAGAAAACAGGATGACAAGTTTACTAACGTTCGGAAATCTTAAAATAATTTTACCTAGGAAACCATTTGAAATTATACTGAAGTGAAATGTGGAGTACGTATCATAATATCAGGTTAAGCAATCTTCCGGAATCTGGTATTAAGCATTAAATAAATTTATTTCATCGTTATTCAAAGGTTCCGCAGATGGACATAATGGTTCATAGCTTTACTTGATAGATGGCGTTGCTGAGGTGTAAAACGAATATGCGAATAATTTTTAAATTAGATTTTGAATTACATGACGATTGAAGCAGTTTCTTAAGTCAAAATACTTTAAACTGACAGTTTACATTTGCCAAAAAAATACACACAGCACAGTGGAATATAGAACCTCCTCCTTTTTGAAGTCGGTTAAAATGAACTTCCATCTCTGATGACGTCTCTCCTCGTGTCTGTTACTGATGAACAATTAAATTTTTCTTAATTTCGAGATTACTTTTCTATATGAGTTAAAATAACACATAAGAGACTGCGATAGATTCTAAACGTATCCTTATCCTGATTGTCCTCTAACATCAAGTGGACACAATTTCCATCAACAATATCGATCGAAATCCATAAATCTTAAAGTGTCTATTTACTTCGACAAAGTCTTATTTAAGATCATTTAATTCCAAGAATAACTTTGCATCGTATTACCGATTCATTATACTATTTCCATTTCTTTATTTTCTCGATGACAGCTCCTGTGAAAACTTGAACGAGCGTCTTTTTTACATTAAGTATACATTATTTAATAAAAATATGACCCTTACGCACGTACAAGATCATAGCAGCGCCACAGAAACTGATAGGGATGGAGCTATCGATAAACGTAACACGATAACAGACACGATATTTTTTACAAAGTGTAAGAAACTAAACTATTGCCGGATAATTTTGTACAAATTTATTTAGTAATATTACATTTCATTACAAGACGTAATTATATTAGGTTGATTTATTATTTATTTATTTTAATCAAAATCTGATGAATTGTCACTGTCACTCGATGAGCTCTCCCTAACATTTATTTTAAGTTCCTGTACTTCTATATTATCCAATACCACATGAATTTCCCAATCCTACGCTATAATTTTTTGGTTTCTTTTCACATTTTTTTCGAGTGTTCGGCGGTTACTTTCACACATGCATTTTTTTATAAATCTAACATCTTGTTTGCTGTAAAAGGGGGATGGGTATTGTTTCGAGCAGCGTGTCCTTGGATTTGTGCCCGTTCTATAGCATTGTACTGGCAATGATACGGCGGAAGCCGAAGAACCCAATGACCACATTCGGCAGCTATTTCGCCGGTAATATATCTTTTAGTGAGGCTTTTTTCGATTTTAAAATATTCACTGATTGTACTTTTAATAAAGTATCCACATTTTCGCCATGACGTTGGAGCCAGTCAATTTTTGGCCTCCGTCGGCATTTTATCAATTTGTCTGGAGTGATATGTGGAAACTTACAGAATTTTAGGGGAAATAATAATAATAAATCTCTTCATTGTACACTAGCCTATGTAATTACAAGGTTAACTTAAAATTAGTATAAAGTATGTACCTACAAGTGGCGGCCTTATCGCTCCAAGGCAATATTTTACGGGCAACCAAGCGAACAACAAGGGAAACAAGGGAAACAAGGGAAAATGTTTTTAAAAGGTCGGGAAGGCCGCCTTATTTGGTTGCTCAGTTGTAAAAGATTTATTTCTTTTATTTTCGATTTATTAGAAGTAAAATATAGTACCTTTTTGTAAAATACAATTGACAGTATTTTTTACTGACTCAAAAAGAACAGTAGACTATGGGCCCGTGTCGAAAATTAATGGGTCATCTGAACCACCAGGAGACCTTTTCAGAAAGATACAGGGGCATAAAACAATGACATGCAGCACTATGCCATCACTTTTAAGCTGTCCAACTGAGTACAGGTGAAGGGGAGGTGGTAGCAACCCACGATTTTTTTCCCGTGTCACATGATTTTTGTACGGCGTTGCGAAACAATGGATTAAAACAGGTATTGAAATTGTATGGAACCGATGCCGTACAAAATCAAATGACTAAATTGACCAAGCGAAGCGCCGGGAAATCAAAATAGAAATCCAATTTTATGGCGCACTATTTTGCACGGCATCGGTTCCATATCTGTCAATTTCAATACCTGTTTTAATCCATTATTCCGCAACGACGTACAAAAATCATGCGACTAGGGAGAAATATCGAGGGTTGCTATCCCGTCCCCTTCACCAGTACTCAGTTGGACAGTTTACAAGTGACGCCATAGTGCTGAATGTTATTTTTTTATGCCCCTGTATCTTTCTAAAAAGGTCTCCTGGTGGTGAAATGGTGCAATCTGTGGGAGAACCGTCGATAATTATTATGGACAAATTATCGTCGTTTCTTTAAACCATCCTTCGTAAATCTACGCGTTCATTTTTTCGTGGTAGTCCACTGTTTCTTGGATTTAAAAGCCAGTAAAGCATCTGACATGAATCCTTTTGCAGACCCTGGATGGCATATGATAAGGCGTTCACCTTTTCCCATTGGCACTGAACTAGTGGAAGTGGCGGTGTAGACAGTCCAGTTCTTAGATACTGTGTGGTTTGCATTTAACCAATTCTCGTCAGTGAAAATAACGTTTGACCAATCTGATATATTTTTGGTTTCGCTCTAAAACTCGCAGCGAGCCATAGCAACGTCGTGACGCTCCGTTTTCCGTTATATTTTCCGTTTGTCCGATTTTTTATAAGAAAATCCAATTTCTTTCAAAACCAAGCTTAATAATTATTTTTGGCCATGGAACAAACCACATTCACGTAAAGAAACAACAAGTTTTTTAAGTGTTGGAATTTCTTTGCGCAAGTAATAGTCATATAAATGACGGCGAATAGCGTCAGCGGTCAGTTATATTTGAATGTTTTTGTTGTAGGTATTTGTCTTTGTTCAAAACATAATAAATATATGCGATCGATATCAGTACTTATTTGGTCACAACACTACAACTATCAAATTAGAACTGTCATCGAGAAAGTAAAGAAATGGAAATAGTGTAATTATCTTTGAAGTATCTACTTACTGCATAGTAGATTTATATGATGCGGGCATTAAGTAGTACCTACAATAATCTGATATTTTTCTTGCTTAGCACTCAGAAGCGTGAAGCCCTAGCCCGTGAAGCACCCGTGTGCAATCATTACTTTAGCGTCCTTTAGTAAGCGTAAGCTTACTAACTAACTAGCGTTAAGCTAGTGCACAGGTTCATTAAAAGTGCAGCGGCCGGCGCCCCTAACGCCGTGTTGTGCCCGTATGCACCACACGCCCTGCACTATGGGAAAAGACGCCCCTGCTAGCAGTAAAACTTTGCATCTTGATCGAGTTAATGTTGAACTTAAAACAATATATTATGTGGTAAAGGGAAGAAAACAATTTTATATATTCTTACAAGTTTATTTCATTTTGGTATTTCAATATATACATATATATTAAGTAATAATAAATAACGATTTTTACATAAATACTTATCACATTTTTAATATTGAAGGCTTATGTCATTGATCCCCGCTGTCTAATTATTAACATTAACATGATTGTGAAGAAAAATAATATGTAATCCATTTATTTAAATCGCTACGGTTTGATTTAAAGACCATGAGATAAACCAGAATACTTAAGAATGATTTACTACTGTTTATGTAGTGTCAATTTCTTATTCACAAAAAGGACATAATCCAATTCGAATTGTTAATGCTACAACTACCAACAAACAAAAAACTGACCGAAACAGACATCACTTATTTAAATCATGGCACTGAATTGACAGATAAACATAACGTCAAACATAATTGGACTCTGCAATGTTGCAATTTTATTACCTACCTCAGTAACTAAGACTCATTCTTATTTTTTCTCTGTTAAATGCATTATTTAACGTGTGTATAGGTATCTAGATACATTGCCTGCATTATAGTTAACATAAAAAATATTTTAATAGTTTTTTACTTTCGTTATTATCTATGGACCGTACTCTAAAATTGTCTAGTTACAGCGAGTAAAGTGCACTATACTTTGTCCATTCGTTTATTTTCTTTTTGACAGCTCACGCCTATAAATTACCATATTTTTTTTCGGAATTATGTACTACAGTAATGTCGTACTTTATTGACGGTGACGGTACTTTAGTGAAGTGGTCTGTGCATAACAAACAACCTCAGACTATAAAACAGTACTTGAAATACGATAAATCGATCATATGATAAAAATAATTTGACTTCATGTAAGTATTTTTTCTGTAAATTTAATAAAAAAAGGAAATAAAAATAGTTTCTATGGCTTCAAGATTGAATTTTTGCAAGGAATTAAGTCTTGGAATTTAGGATCAAACCAAGAGTAAAGAACAATAACTCTGTTCATTCATCTAATTTACTGATTTATTATTTATATTTTTGTTTATTTCTTGTATAATATAAAAACTAATAAAGGAATAATTTATATTTCAACAAAAAATATTTAATTAAATCGATTGAAAGTTCTTCATAAATAAAATCGCTATTTGTTTCAAATCGAATTCGTAATGGGTGAGGGCGTCACTAATTTCAAATTTTCTTGAACTGTCAAAAAGAAAATAAAGAAATGGACAGAGTGTTGCAGTCCATTTTTTAAGCCAACAATAAACATATAACGAATTGCCTTGAAGCAACCGCTTGCACGCTTCACAATAATGAACCAGTCATATCATAAAAGTAGAAATAACAATTCGAATGTAGAAAACAATTTTTAATGAACAAAAGCTGCAGCTTTTAACTTCTATCAAAAAGTGAATGTCAATTGTTTTTTTTTCATAAATATACTTTTATTTTAACAATTAATGGTGTATGGAAGTTATGGAACGTAGTATTATAAAAAAATTGGTATATTTTATTTTAATATTCACCAAATTATTTTCTCCATCTTTCAATTTTGGTCTACACAGCATAAGGATTAATTATTGCACATCTTAATTGTTATTAATGTTTCGACATTTACTTTCAAAAAGTAAATAAACAAATCTCGTTTTGAGATTGTTATGCATAGTCACAGTAATTTTTTAGGACTACTAGTCACTTAATAAAAAAATAGGTCTCTTTGCATAATACGATCGTGTGAGAAACTATCTCCATTGCGTAAATCGTTTCGTTTGCGTGTCACTAAAGAAGTCGCATAAGTGCAGAGTTAATCTGTTATTACTACCTATTGGAAAAAGTAGTGCCATGGTTTGGCCGCGACATGTGACCACACTTCCTTATTAGAAGACTTTGTAAATTGTCTTTTTCAGACAAATATTTTACGGGGCTATCACAAGTCCCGATTTCCGTATTGTACTTTTGCGGAACTTATTCATTTCATTGCTTGTCGTAATCTTGTCTTAAATTCTCAAGGATCTGACCAGACTAAAGGTTGATAGAAAAGTAACAAAATATATTATTTAATATTTTGATTTTTTATAAATATGGTATTTGAACTTTATGATAATTTTATAGCGCACTGACTACTGGCTATAATACCTCCTTTCTTGTTTATGTTTTAGACTAAAGCAAGTCTTACTTTACGCTCTTTTTCTCACTCTCTTGAAAATGTAACGAACTACATACAAATTTTTTGTGTCAAATAAATGTTTAGTCCTTACATTTAAATCTTAAAACTAAAGTTTTAAACTAAATACTTATCATAACCTACTACAATCACAGTCTCAGAGTAAATCACTATAGTCTGTTACATTACTGAATCACGTTGGGATAAATATCTTTGGAAACGACCAATTGCTTTGACGTAGTTAATGACACACTTAATTCTTTAAAGCAACTCTAAATTACTTTAAAGTAAGATCTATTGGTTTATTTAAAACCATGAATAATTTTGAGTTGTTCGACAAAGCATTTGTGTAAATGATGTAGGTATTTCGTTTGCATCATACGCTGGATTAAGCAGGAGACGTAAAATTCCATTACTTACATAAATGCGATTTATCGAACTACTTACTTTGACTAGTTATAGACCCTTTAAACATGTTACATCAGCATCATTTTGCTGTAGTCATTTCCCACTTGTTTATTTAAATCTCGATTGAACATACACGTATATTTACATGGTATGTTTGATATAAGATTAAAAAAACTGCACACGGTGTGATAGCTACATGTCTACTAGACGTAAAATGATAACAGGCAATTGTTAAATATTCACAGAAATGGGAAACACAGAATTTAATCTTTATTATTTGAATTAGAAATTGATTTTGACGTGATTCCGATCTAGTCGATAGCTAGATAGTACAGCCTCATTTTATTGCATCACATTTGATTTTAGGCCTGTTCTAAAAGCCCAATTAAAAGTAATGCAATTTATGACTAAGTACAATTCTGTACAAGCTTTATAAAACATTATCTGAACGTCGTAAACTAAACTAAATCTTATATTTTATCCTTAATTTAGTGATCAGATCTTGACTGTATTATTATAGTATTCTCATAGAGTCTGTGTGCTTTATGATATTACGTCCCAAACTTCGAACCTTCTTCGCGGGCTCGAAGTAATCGCTCGAGTCTGAAGAATCTGGTTCTTGGTGTCTATGGTGTGACCGGATCCTCCTCGCTCGTGTGTCTGAATCGTACATGAGAGTATGATTGCTTCCCACTCTTGATCTGAAGGCGATACGGTAAGGCGTACTGCTTTGTACATCCGACATTGACCTAATATGTCTTCTGAGTTTTGACTCCTTTGTGAGTGGTGAGAAGGTTATCATCATCTCTGAATTCGGCTCTGACGACCTGAAAAGAGCAAAGTAAATGTTTTAATAAGGATTGTACAGCTTAGTATAGGAAATTTTCTTTTTTATAGTTTATTAATGTGAAAACTCATTTGATAACGATGTTTGTAAATGAATTTACATTGAATTGAAGTTTGATAACTACTTGAGACAGTCATAACATGATATTTTAATTTACTCAGTATATACGTTGCGAAGTAATCTCTATAAATAGCCACCTTATCACTTAAGAGCACAGTTTCTCAAATCAATTATTTATAGTACCTACATATATTGTGATGTCAGAACATACATATATATTATTCTCTCTTTACGTAATTGAACAAATTAGTACAACATTGTTTGATTTAGCGGGTGTGACAGTTTCTCGAGTGGAATCAAAACAAATGAATTTATCGACGCTATTAATTTGCGTACCTCTGCATTACGAGTATATCGCTCATGATTTCTATGATCAATATTTAGAAGTAGAAAAGTCTGGAAGCATGATGTGTAAATTTAATGTGACAGTGGTTCCGATAGTTGTACAAGGTTCAAAATGATAATAATTTTTAACTTTGAGTTCTCAGATAATTAATGAATTGTCTATTTCTTATGAGGAGTAGGTATGTATTACAGCGTTTCAAGTTTCTGAATTTAAGACAACTTCCTAATCGGTTCTGACTATCGAAAACATCATTAAAGAAGCAAAATGTAGCCTTAAAACAGTCACAGTATTTTAGATTCCTACATTTTTAAATAAATGCGCATAAATATTTATATTTTGTCAGAAGATCGTGGGAAAATAACTTAGAATGTTACTTTAGAGTCGTGGTAAATAAAGTAAAATAACAGAATACTAAACAAACTGCACCATTATTCCTTTATGTATTGAACAATTGGCATGCGCCTAAATCATGTCATTTGAATTGGTCATTGACTGTTTACGACTATCGGGTGGCTTTTGTCTTTAGCTTTGGCTAGCGGTTCCACCTGTGTATGTCGGTACGGTAATCGCAGTAACGAGTAGTCTATGTTCTTCCTCAAGATTCAAAGTATCTCTAGACCAATTTTCATTGAAATAGGTGCAACTGTTTAGCTGTGAAAGCGGCACATTTTCTTTTCTTTTTTTTTCTTTTAAAACGACAACTCCCGCATTAGGAATAAACATCCTGTGTCGCGGGGGAATTTAGAAACATACAAGAAACGGACTTACTTCTGGTTACTTAAACCGTTTAATGGAAAGGACATTGTTTGTAACAATACCTATTGCTTTCTCCCTTCAATAGTTCCGCCTGTATAGCCTTATGTGGGCGGTAGTCTACCTTCATTGTGGCGAAGGTGACAAATTACATCCAGCTAGGTAATCGGACTTCTTGTCAGTGTAAATATTTCCGTATAATGAAACTAGTATCAAGGTAATTTGAAGTCACTATAGAATAAATAATTAGATATCTATGAAATCATGTACCTTTATAAACCTGAAGTAAGCAAATTGTTTTCATGTGACAAAGAATTAAAATATGTTAAATGTATTAATATAGAAGTTCAAGTCACTAAAATCATAGTGTTGTGACACGGATATCCGCAGACAAGAGCTCAATTATAACTTAGGTTATTTGTACTTGCTTCGGCAGTACATATACTAACTTACGTTAGGATAGAACTCCTTGAAAACTCGACAGCGTTGGCGATTCAAATAATGCCGCCGCCAGGCTTAGGCAGACAGTAAAAATGAAATGTACTTAAGTAAGGATACTGTTAGTTTCAGCACGGAATTAACACGGAGTAGAAAACGATCCATTTTGGTTAAAACGTCAGTTTCGCAACATAAAAGATTGCAGTAAGACCGTCCTGTGTACCAATTCTAAAGAAAACCTAGTAGCTTTCTTTCCTAGTAATAAAGTGTGTGATATTTTTCTAAACGTCCATTAATATACCTATAACAACATAATAATAAAACATATTGAAATCAGTAGTATTTCGTATATTTGACTGTTGTATTTAATCAATAAATTATATTTGTAAGGCGTAAGCGATGTATATAAAATAAAGAGGTATTATAATACAAGGTGATTTGTGAGACCTCCTTGAGTTTTTCTTGATAATCATTTATAGTGTGGAGGTCAAATAAAGCAGGTCGTAGGTATAATCGTATGTACTTACACAACGTCTCTATATTATAGTGATAACAGGTAGTGTGAACATCTCTAAATGTTCGACAGTTCCTTTACAATTTTATTCGTTTGTTAACATACCTAATATGCGTAATTCACATCATTATAATATCACCTCATTAAGAATACGGATTGTTACTACCACTATCCATTCCGTGAGTTTCGTAAGAGTCGACTAAGGGAGCAAACTCTACAGGTAATATCACCGCCAAGAGAAAGAAAACTCGGCACAAACCCGAAACCAATCCGTTTCGTCAGAATGATAAAGTAGGTCAGTCTCCTTTCTCAGGAAAGGACTAGGTGTTGAAAGCATTGGACTCTTTAAAGGTTGTTGATAAAGATGACGTCATAACAATATTTTCATAATTTATCAACAATTTCAGTGTAAAATATCGTTCAAGACTCATTGATAAGTCACTGATACGGATATCCGCATCTATGAATACTCGTATCCGACACATCACTACTTACTCACAAACTTTATTCTAGATGGTTCCTTTACTTAAGTAACATTTTATTTGCTATTGACGCAAATAAGTTCGTTATTATAAATAAATAAACATTCTATTACAAATTAAGTCTGTATTGTATAATGTTCTAACCGTTATTGTGCCCAATTTACTGTATAAATTAGACTTCAATTCTTGAATACCTGTTAATACCTATCGACATTGATTCATTGATATTTAGTTTATAGGTTAAAGGTACACTAATGGTAGGTATACATATTTTTGTTTTTGTACGCAAATACGAAATTGATATATTTCTTGTTATGCTAATATCATTGTCTCTAGAAACGATATACCGTCCGATAAAAAAAAATGCAACTCCAACATTTTTTTTTTCATGTTGCATAATGTGTGTGCTGGTAACTTGGTCATTTAATGATAAATGCTGAAGCTAGTTCTCAAGAGCGCAAGAACTAATAATAAATTAATTTAAATAAGTACCTGATCAAGATATCTGATCGCATTCAATCAAGCAAATAAATCAAAACTTATTGCAAGACTAAACCACATTACTTACCTGACCTTGAATGTCAACCAAGAGTCAAGACCAAGTACTATGTCTGGATTACCTTTTTCATCAACTGTTTTTAACTACATAAATCTTCCTTCTTTAATGAATGGGTTAGATATTAGTTCAAGCAGTATACAACCGAGTAGGGACAATTTTCAAATACTTACCGATCTAAATTAACTTTTACTTGGGACTTTATTTGCTTTAACGTAGAAATCTCCATTAAGTCGGTCAAAAACCCTTAAATCGATAGTTTAACCTAAGGGCGTCAAGTCTGATAATGTTAATTATGTTTGACGATTTTGGTAAGTATTTAAATTCAATAGAAATTCTTAAACGTATATTTAGTCATTCTGTACGTAGTATTCGTCGTATTCGTTCCAAATGTCGTTTACACAATTTACAAGCGCGTTATTTAAAGTATGACACTACTTCATCAAATAAAGTTCCTAATGACGCTAAAATGTGTTTGTCATGATTGTTTAATCAATTGATAATATTTGTTATTTAAGAGAGGACATGAGTAAAATTTTACATGATGAGAAAACGGAGAAAATTCTGAGGTCATTTTTTAACGTGTCCCTAAATCGCATAATACGCTGCTAGTGCTGTTATTACTTTCACAGGGTAGATGGGCATTTTTCCTCTTTTTATACAATGCAGTGCAACACATTACAATCAAGTAGGTATCTACCCTATTGAATTAGGTAACGTTTTAAAAACTTTAAAAATTCAAGCGCGGGAACATGCATTCCATTTTCAAATTCTTACTACTATGGCTAAGCTGATTGGCTGTCACATATTACAGTGGCAAACATTTATTTGTACGCCTTTCAAATTCATTTTTTATTTTTTTTACGCTAAAAAGTTGTGGCATAAAGGTTTCATTCATATTACGATATCTATACAAATATTAAATATGTCAAAATTATATTACTTATCTATTTGGTCATTGTATAAAAATATACATATGTAATGCAATAAGGCAGCTAAAAATAAGACGTAGAAACTTTTAATAAGAAGAAAATATAATAGCCCACGCCCAAAGGAATTATAATAACCGATAACAGTGCGCCACCATGATGAACGGGTTATTATACCTACACTATAATAAAAGATTTTTTTCAGTGTAGATTAGACAAGATTGGAGAGAATTGTGCACATTAGTTCAGTAGCACTGGACCAGAACCGTGGGAAAACCACGCTTCAGAACAGTATGGGCTGGCTAAACCAGAGATCATAGACCTTGGCCATGCAGAGAATCGGTGTAAGCAATACCTTCGTTGCATTTCACCTAGTGAATAAGGGAACCTGAGTTCCGGGGACTTAAGTACGATCCGTATCCTGAGGGTAAAAGGTAAGGGCAAGGCTTGTAATTGTAAATGATGACATTGTTTGTTTATTAAGTCTGATTGCAATAAATGTATTTTATTACAACACTGACCGCTGCCTACTGAACGTATGTTCGCAATACAAAGTACCAACAAGTTCGGTCACGGTCATACATTGTGTGATTTATATCACTTCGTGTGGAAGGCTATTATAGCTTGACAATGTAAAACACCATTGTAAATTTTAATATGTAGTCATCTTGTAATTAGGACATTTAGTATTTTGTATCCGTAATGCTTGGATACCCGACCACTACCTTTTTTTAAACTTTTACGATGTCAATCACTAGCTTTTGTACGCGAATCGGACGCGTGTATGTCGGTTTTTGCAGTAAATTGTTAAAATAGTAAGAAGCCCATGTGTAAGTCTAATATTTAAGCAATACTAATGCAAAGTTTCATCTAACTTTTGCGTGAAATAGTAGTAGTAAACATCCATATATCCTCACAAACTTTCGCATTTATATTAGTAGGAGGTAGGATAATTTTGTTTTTAAGATGGAAAAACTGAATTAACATCTGAGTAATGTAAAATTATTAATTGGTAATGATGTCTCCAAATATTTATATAGGTACCTTTCCGAATAAAAACAGTTCATAAGCATTGTAAAAATAATAAGCCACTCAAATTATTATGTAAAACGTCAACTTGAATTTGCTGTCTGTATAAATATAGGTATTAGATAAATTGATCCAGACATTTTCTTTGATGACTTAGTGATAGCGCTGTTTCTTAGTGAACAAAGATGTACTTTAAAATGTTCATTCACATGAACGGTCAATAGCAGTTACATATTATGGGTTCATTAAACTAATTTATTCGTGCCTTGTCCTATGTTTTACAAATATTTGTGTGTAGACATTATTACGTGTATTTTTTCATCTACTGAATTGAGTACTTATATTTACAGTTATATTTTTGTTTTTTAAATGTACTGATGATCGTACACCATTCGCCCGAATGTCATTTTGCTTATGGCTATTTTTAATTTCTTAACTATTTCTCTGAGTGCTAATTTGCCTTCTTTTAATTGTGATGGCAATTCTTTAAAACCTTGTGTGCGTTCACATATTGGTTACCCCTGATCTCAGTGTTGTACCTAAACAGTTAATAAGTTTCTTTTTGACATTAGATTATTGTTAAATTATAATTTTAAAATAAAAAAAAAACCGCCTGTTGACAGTATTTTGACCTTGATAATGACCCTAAAATTGCTATGTTATCTGTCATTACGATTTTTTTTATACTGGAAGATAGTAACGAGGCACATAATGTTTTCAGGTCTTCTCATCAAGTGATCGTGTGAGGCACTCCTACAGCCTATTGATAAACCCGAAATTTTGCTGTTTATCTAATGTTAATCTAATATATGTATAAAATATGTATAATATAGAGAAAAAAATATGTTAAATATTTATATCTCATTGCAAATTTTGTATTATCATATAACAATGTACCTATTTCTTTACTAATATGTATTTAAAAAAGAACGTTAAAGAACAGAAAATAAATTGACGAATCGAAGTTATTACAGTGCATGAAACAGGAATATAAATAGGTACTGTCTCTGTTCAACTTACTACGAGCACGCATATTGTACTGAACGATATTTACATCAAAACAAAAGCGTGACAATATCGATGTTGGTTTGAGTGGTTAAGAGGTTTCCATGAAAAACTATTTGTTTTGAACGTTTGATACATTTATTAAAACTTCTGAATGATTAAATTTTCTGAGTATTAATTTAGTTTAAGATGTTGGAAGTCTTTTATTAGTTTAGAACACGCAAAGGCATTTTAGATTTGGATACTGCCAGTCGTGTAGAGACGAAACTTTGTAGGTATGTAGGTAGGTACGTATACGTTTAAAAGACATTACAAAAATTGGCTTTTTGTATCTGATCTGATGTTGATCTCATTGTGGAACGTAAAACTCTTCATCATGTCAGCCAAAAGACGTCCATTGCTGGACTGGTTGTTGTGGGGAGCCTTGGAGGTGGGCTACCATCTCCAAGGCTCCCCACCACAACCTTGTACCACGCTCCATCTCCCAGAGCGTGGTCGCCACTCTAGAACTTTTTGGTCCCATCGGCCGTCTTGATTACTTTTTAATTCAGTTATCCATTATAGAGTATTTTTTATTCGAAAGTATAATTTATTAAAGAGAAGAATTACACCAAAATACTTACTAGGGGCAAAGTCAACATGTGATAATAACGTGTTCCAAATGGATTGTAGGTCATTGAAATATATTTTACACACTTATTTACCAGTCAATTGCAAAATTTTGGCACACAACTGCGTAAACAAGTATCTTAGAAATGCAAAGGCACTACATTTTTGTTCCGTAATTTACATTTAAACAATCAATGATGAGTACAAAGACGAATATTGATCACTTAAATTATTCACACATATTATGTAATTAAATTATATTCAAAAGCCCATATGCAAGAACGTAAATTAGGTTAGGTAGGTCCATTTTTTAAACTATTTAAAGTTTAAAGACAAAAAGTCACAAAAAATTAAAACAAAAATTTTCAAAAAGGGAATTTACAGAAGCAAACGTCAATAATTTAAGCGTTATTAACTTGGCGCTGGCGAATGCACAAAAATGCAATTCAAGTTCTCCTGCATAGCTGGGAGTAAAAAAAAATCTAAGCGTCAATGTTTCCCGCGTTTTTTAAATACTATATTCGTGTGTTCATGTGAAATTAAAATCTATATTCTTTGTGTTTCCACTTAAAATATTGATTGATAGTGAGGCCCGGTGAGGAGAAGGTCATCAAAGGTCGACGGCATGAGCAGGTAATTTCGTTTTGAATAGAAGTAAAAATAGAAAAATGAAATTTGGCATAAAATAATAGATATAAAACTTTGTGTTTACTTGAAAAGTTTTACGGAATTCAAACAAAAAGTCTAAATATTTCAGAGATTAAAATCTTAACGAACATCACAAATCAACTCTTTAGTTGTGGACACACCTGAAAATAAAGTCTGTGGTCGTACATTATATTATACGTTCACTTTACTTACCACTACTCTCTTTTTAATTAAGTAAAGCAGTTTTGAACAAGCTACAAAACCATCAAATACCATTTTGCAAGACATGTTGCAAAACATTCTCAAATCAAATCTTTCCAAACTATTTTATTTAAAACAGACATAGGTACGAGCGATGACGTGAATCTTATTCCGAGATCTACTCTCGGTTGTATAAATAAATACAAATTGCCGAAAACAAAGCTCACACTGATGTGCCAAAATGCCATTATGAAGAAACGGCTATCGCATTCAAGTGGACCGTGACTTTAGAATACATTTTAGTGTTACTAAATCATGTTTAAGGCGTCATTTCTCCTTCGCCCGTAATAATGTTTTAGTACCCACACTAGAAGTTTTAGATCTTTTAGCTGTGTAAAAAGGTCTCAGAATTTTCTGCTTCTGATCTTGCGTCATCACAACATCAAAAGAAAGAAGAATAAGCACTTACTTAAAAAACAACAGATCAAAGACAAAATCAAATTTAATTAGAATCCCTGAACCTCAATAGTTGCACGACCTAAAAAGTGTGCAAATAATGTTTTTAGAGTTTAAGTTTACATGTAACAAACAAAAAAATCATTCAAGTTGTGGTGAGTCTTTATTGTGTTCAGTCATTCAGAGGCAATCATGATCTCATAGTATTTTTTTAAACTGCATAATTGTTTTGCCAAAATGTTTTGTTAAAAATTTGTATTTACCGAATATAGCAATATTCGGTAAAAAAACATTCAAATATAAAATGCCCGTAACATTTTATTTCAAACAAATCAATATCTTATCAGAATTATGTTTATGATGTTTTAATATTTGTGATGTTGCAGAAACGCTTGGGTCTTCACTAACGCCTTTAATACAAGATGGTTGATTGACATCATTGTCTAGGTTCCATAGAATTGAAAAAAGTAAAAAGAAACCGACTGCGAAGGATTACTAAGATCATCATCATCTCTCTACCCTTTTCCCAAACTTTATTTAGGGTCGTCGGCAAAATGCGTTTTCCTCCTCTATTCTCCTCTGAAATTCGAACATGTAGTGCCTAAATTAATTAATTTTATGAATATTAAGATCTATAAATAAATTAATGTAGGCACTAACATGTTCGAATTTTAGCAGGTGATAAGCATCCACGTAACCACGTACTCGTACGTATTTCTTTATAAATGTACTAGCGACCCGCCCCAGCTTCGCCCGGGTGGATTTCAGATGCCTCCGCCGACGACACGATTCGTGCATTTTAAATCTGTAATATCTTCGAATAAATTAATTTAAATTAGATACTGTAAAGGGCCATTTTGATCTATATTAAATGCACAATGTTTTTAATTTACTTAATTGTATAAAGATTCATTCTGTATTGCTTAAAATCACTTCGTAAATAAGCCATTATTTCTCGTAAAAAGAAAGGAATAAAAAATGGTTGTTGTGGGTTATCCCTAAGAGATAGACATATACCGTCGCGGACTTTTTTGTAGTACTTTTTAAGGTGTACAATACTGTAGTACATTAATTTGATCTATCTCGTAGGGTGCAACCAGCGTTTGCAATGTAAGCGCAAAAAAATGTGTTTATTTGCTACATCACATTAGAAACCTCGAAAATTAACAGTGTTCCCATACTATATTATGCATTTATTATACATAAAAACCTTCCTCTTGAATCACTCTATCTATTAAAGATACCCGCATCAAAATCCGTTGCGTAGTTTTAAAGATTTAAGCAAACAAAGGGACATAGGGACAGAAAAAGCGACTTTGTTTTATACTATGTAGTGATTTATTGACTTATTATATCGGATTCGCTACATTCGCGCTTGAGACTATGGAAATATCTCGGACAATGCAAAGTTTAAATTTTATAACACGAATACAAAAACCCCACTCCATCCGCCATCCCACCCTAAATTCGAGACCCTCACAACACAACAAGATTTTTCATTTAATATGTCAAACAATTGCAAATCGTGTTTATAATAATAAACAAGATTTGCAATTGTTCAAACTTAATAAAAGATATCTTTGTCAATGATCTTCGAAATTTAATTTCAGTCATATCGTCACTGTCAAAACATGGCTTATTCAGACTATCCCTATTAACCTTCATATTAGATTCTGTCCGATTTTTGGCAGATATTTAAATCGGATATTTAGGAGTTATACGTTACGATACCAGGAAGGTTCTAAATCTTTCCTAATTTATGTAACCCGACATTAAGTCCATTGATTCGTGATCAGTGACTATTTCACTTGAATATTTTTTGCTCGAATATTTTTTTTTTACTAAGGGATAGGTAGTTTCTTACTCACATAACTGTTTATATATTAATTATAACGGTTATAACCGTTTGTTTTATTGACCATAAAGATCCCCATCAACAGAAATGACTCACATCATAAGTCATGAGCAAAACATGAATCAATGTCAATAATTATGTATGTGCTATTAATTATTTTGAATAACAGGTTCTCCGAATTACCTCAAATTGCGTCAGGTTTTTCAATGTCGGATGTTCGTGACGATGATATTTTAATTTTGTTATTATTATTTAATTTGTTAACAAAAAAAAATTGTCAAAATTTCGTCACAAAGATATAAAGACGTATTTATATACCTATCTACCTATTTTATCAGTCTAGAATTAAGTAAAGAATGTAAAGATACGAAAGCTGATACAAAAGGTGTAGCATAATTTTAATTTTAGAACTTTAAACATACACAACCATTCATAACTAAAATCAGTGATTTGTTTTTAGCACCACATTACGTAAGGGCAATACATAAAGAGTACATAGGTCATACAATTACCTACTTGAGTGGAATAAAATCTTTTTGAAATTCTGAAAACTTCTGTGACGTCATGTATGGAATTCCTTTATGTGTAAGTACATCTGTACCTACACATAGCCAGGTAAAGAGATAACGCTTCCCTACGACACAAATCATGACGTTTACAAAAATACACAAACAAATATCATAATACTCAAATATTCCCAAGAAACTGACGTACCTAATCTAGACTTTGAAGTAACTTTGATATATTGGATGCGAATATGAAATTTATTGATAAAAATGACTTATCTAGCGGAAATGACTTGTGAAAAAGTAATCGAAAAAACGTGTTGTGTGAGTTATAGATAAAGAAGTAGAAGCCAATATTATTAGTGTAGAATGAATGAAACAGGATGTTTATGATATGTGGAAAGTTGTGTATGTAAAACCAAGAAGAAGGTTGAAGGTTTTACATGTACGAGTATAAAGACAGAGAGTTTATTACATTAACGACACTTTGCTTGGGTACTTCGGGACTCAGTGCGTTACATTATGAAAAACATACACAAAGATTTCGTGAGACGTCTTACATAATCTTAGCTCCCTCTTTCGTGCATTATATGGAAGTAAATTCATATAGAGATACTGAAGGATTAAACGGGAAGCCGAGGAAATGCACTATTTGACTTGAACCGTTTCAAAAGCGCATGCGGGACTACAGTTTACCATCAAATATGTCTCCCATAGGTTTTAAACGTAACTTATCATTTTCGACTATTGTACAGCTTGGAGGTATTATTAATAATCATTTAACCATAGAAAAAATATAAATATGCGCTTTAATATGGTTTAAAACTAAATGAGAATGGGAGTAAATCATTCCATGACGTCAAAGCAGCTCTGGAATTTTGGCTGCCAAATATATGAATGCTGTCAGAAGAATATACACGTCTATTAGACATTAAAAATCGATCAGATGTCAACTAGGTTTCTGCCAATTGTTGTAGGTTCGAGAAGTTTCATCGCAAACAAATCTATATCCGTGCTAATATTATAAATTCGAAAGTAACTGTCTGTCTGTTACGCTTTTATGGCTGAACCTAAATTTCGGTATAGAGATAGATTAGACCTCGGAAAAGGACATAGGCTACTATTTGTCGCGACAACCGACACATATGCGGGCGGAGCCGCAGACAAAAGCTAGACGTAAATAAATCATGGCTTACTACACCAAGAGACACTTTTAAACATACCTATATGTATCTTATTTTTACGAAATAACCACTACTTATAAATTACAATAATACAATAAAACGCGTTGCGAAAGTTGAACTAAATTTAATCTTACACTTTGGCTACACGTGTTTTTGGCAGTCATTCGAAAATCTATACGATCTATTGAATTGAATGTTATGTCATCATTTATATCTATCAATCTCCTCAAATGATATTGATCATATTGATGATCAGTATGATCACTCTCACACTAAATGCCTATATTATCCTACTAATATTATAAACGCGAAAGTTTGTAAGTATGGATGGATGTTTGTTACTCTTTCACGCAAAAAGTACTGAACGGATTTATATGAAACTTTACAGTAATATAGCTTATACATTGGAATAACACATAGGCTACTATTTGCCACGATAACCGACATACACGCGGGGAAGCCGCGGGCAACAGTTAGTTGATTATAAATGAGGTGATATTACTAAATTTACTCGGACTCGCCAACAGCCAACTTGAGTTATAGGTGTACGAACGGTGCGGTGTACGAAAGGTGGAGGAGTGTAGACACTTGCTCACTCGGGGTAGGGACCCCCAAGTGAGCGCAAGTGTCTATACTCCGCCAATCCATCCATTTCTAGATATTTTTACCCTTTAATGTATTCCCTACCGTCTTAACTTTCATTCCCAGAGTCCCTGACTGATGGTAATTGGCTTTATTTACGTTAAGTTAAATTTAACTTAGGCCGCAAAATTCCCTTTGGGATTACAGGTAGATACGTTGTGAAATAGATGTGTGTTATAAAGAATAAACAACAAAACGTAAAGTAATACAATAACAGATACCAGTAATACGAGTTACGCAACAGCTGATAATAAATTATTCAAGATTATTCAGTAGTCCAACCTTGATCGCAAATGCGTATTGTGCACTCTAAAAACATATACATTTTCTTTGCTTAGGTGAATTTATAAACACCTCTCAGACATAAATTAGCAGGCAGGTGAATTAGGATGCAGCCTTCAATTATGATAGAATTCTCATCTGAGACGTGGAATACAAACAAATTATTGTTATTTGTATTTACTATCGGTAAACTGTTGCGTGTTTGAAACGTGCAACGCTTCAGGATTAAATCGACTTCAGGGCTACAACGATCTCTATTGTAACAACTGTTAGCATTGGCTCAAAAAGAATTGTCTCTTCATGTCAATATTTTTAAAGATCGTGAAATCTTCAAAAAAAAACCTTCTTAATTTAGTTGTTTTGCGTTTACTAAGTAGTACAAATGTAACATTTAACAGTATTATATAAATACTTAAAAAATACACATATTACAACTGACAGAACGTGAAATTTTTTTAAACAAATTTTGTTATTAGTTATTGACATTCTGAAATCATAATTTGATACATACTCATTTGATAATTCCCGTAATGCAAACGATAGATATATATGTACCTATACACATTTTATTTTAAAAATAAATGTTTCAAACTAAGGATATTATAACTAAATAGATTGGTCCTGACGTATTTACCTGTCTATTGTTCTATGATACAAGTTGAACGCAAGCCAGTGTGCGTGTCTGCAATTTTCAAAGGTGAAACCGTTTATAGAAACAATGCAATTACTACCTAATAAATTATGATGTGCACGTACTTAACCATGTAGTTCTAAGGACAAAGGGTTAAGGATCAATATTTTTTTCATAGTTTTATAGCCTTCTAATTCTAAGTCATGGACGCTATTTAGCGAAGCCCAACGATTTCTTGTTCTAAGATTGGCCAAAAACCGAATCTCAATTTGTTTAGCTGTGTTAAACCGATCGTTTATATACTTTTGTGATACATTTTATAAATGTCGATATATTGTCGCAAGTCGAAAAATATCCATGTGACAATTTAAAGAAAGGATCTATGCAATGATGCACAGATCCTAACCTCGCGTCCTGAAAACTTGTCTTAATGTAACTTTGAAAAGCATTATCGGTTTCAATGCGAATACACCATAATGAATGAATTATAATATAATTCACAACTAGAAACCTAGAAACCCGATTTATTATTCTCAACTTCTTGTAGCTTGAAGAATTTATAAAATGAATATGGCTGTTTATAAATTCGTTCCAGAGATGCAAATAGCGTCATAATTCCCCGCCTAAAATAACCGTAATACATTTGGAAAATGAACGGATTGTGTGCTGCTACAGATTATAAATTATTTTTGACTTGACTTTCAAGATCGCCCACATGTGCTTTGACTTTTTTTCTTTCTTGAGCTTTTTTTGGTACGCTGTTGCCGGGAGCAATAAAACAAATGTGATGCCAAATGTTGGAGTGCTCTATTTTTGTGTTTTTACTGCACATTTTCGTTCGACTAATTTGGGAAACAAGCATATTATTCATGTCATGGTAAAGCAGACATGGAAAAATAAAAGATTAAACTCTTTAAAATTATGTTTATTATAGCTGGTAGTGAGAATTTTTTATTAACAAGGTATCTACATACCTAACATAATATTTTTGGAAATAGGTAACTTGTTGTTTTAAAAACAAACTAAGGTCTCATCCGTCTGTTCTTGAATGAAACAATTAAACACTTTCAAAGCAATACATAACTTAATCAAGTCATAAAATTTTACAAGAAGGTATATTTAACAGATTCCACTATGATCTCCTTAGTGATATCAACCATAAGTAAATTTAGCAGCATATTATATCAAACAGAACAGAAGTGCAGCAGTTGGATAATTTAGGTGATTCTCTTTTTTTTCTCTATCACTTAATTTATTCAGATTACAAATTGATAGCCGTCTACTTTCCTTGTTATTTTTAATCATGGATATCCTTAACGAGAATCCACGAGGGTTTTCCCTGTACTGTTAAAAATATCCCTGGCAATATAGTTCATCGATCGAGTGGATGAACTAGGAATCAGAAATACATCTTGACATAGGCTATTTATATCAAAAGTTTTTAGTTTTTTTTTATTTAGTCAGATTTTTTCGTTGTAATGTTTTTATGAAGGGCTTAAATATACACACATCAAAAGTGTCTAGGGATCAACATATGTGTCTAGGGATCAACATATATTTTTGCAATAACTTTTCTCCTGATTGATATTAATTAAAATTTTCTTTAAGGATTCATCAAATAAAGTGTTTTCGTTTGTCACAGTAACGATAAACCAAGTCACCTTTGCATTAATAAAGAAATTTGCCATTTTCCTAATAAAAGGATTTTTGACATTTGAACCACTAACATTAAAGTTCGAAAAAAAGACTGAAATAACAGTTTTCTTTAAAATTTTATTAGGTAACTTAAACAATTAATAATCCGTGTTTCTACCGCGAACACTAACACAAGAACATCGGTTTGGCATACTCAAAATGAGTTCATCCAAATCACGCTGTGGAATGGCCGCCCATGTTCGTTGCAACAACAAAAAAAGGTCTTCTTGCGACTGGATACCCTCCATATTCGGCAGAGCTCTTCTCTGTAGCATATCCCATGCATGCTCAATCGGGTTCTAGTCTGGCGACTGAGCAGGCCAGGGCCAAAGCCACATCTCAATCTCAAGAAATCCGCATAAAAATGCTTGATCCCTAGACACTTTTGATGTGTGTATCAAGTACAAATGACGCCTGTTTATTTCTTATTTCCTTATAATATTTTAAACCTTTACATATTTAAATATGACATCATTATCAGTTTGTTTTTTAAAGCGACCTCTACGCTTACAGGTCGATGATACTTCCGTCAAGGTAAAACTCGCTTAATTTAAATACCTACCTACAAAGAGCTATCAAAAATAATAAAAAAATGTAATATCGATTTTTTTTGCCTTTTTACCCGACTACGGCAAAGCCAAAGGAAGTCAAAATGATTTGGACAGGCTATGTATGTATGTATGTAAGTATGTATATATGTATGTTCATCTGTTCCCTCATAGCTCCTTAACTACTTATTAGAACTGGACAAATGAGGTATCGTTAGAAGCGTCTTGATCGTCCGCTGGTTATGGGCTATATATGACGTGTCACTGAATCTAATGTGGCGCCCTCTAGCCGACATAAAGTACTGTATCAAAAAAATAATTTGAGATAAATACCGGGTTTGGTATCATTGGAAAGGGCATTACTTGTACATTTCTAAAATATATATATTATTAGCATTTACTCGTGACTTTGTCCGTATTTATTCGATAAGTGTGATATTTCTATGGTACCTATTTGAAATATACTTTGCAAAGAAATAAATATTATAGAGGCACCAAAACATTTTAAATAAAAAAAAAGTAAAAACTAAAACCCAACTACGACAAAAAACGACGCCATGTATAAGCCCGCCAAAATGACTCTACTCTGCCTGATGGAAAGCATCAGCAGAATCCAAGAGTAGTGGTCACCATACTCAAAGCTAATGCAGACAACGCAACAATGCGTGACCCAAACTACGGTAGTCTATTGAGATGCTTCCGTATCCTTGCCTTGTTTTCTTGTGCGCTGAGTTGACTACAAAGGGATTAATCACGACGTGAAACAACACTTTTCGCGATGTACAAATTTTCAGTGTCAGTGTTGCTTGTGTAATTAAAAAATAATTATGCTTAACGACTTAATAAGAAATAAAATAGTATTTTCAACTGCGGGAGTTTTTATGAAACACAAAAATACTATTTTTTATTTCTAATATCTGTGTACACAATCAATCATAATACGAACTCAACACAGTACACCTGACGTGATGAATGTTCTGAACGTTCTGGTTTACACGAAATAGTTATGGCGGTATAATTCGTACGATCTTCACGGTCACACGCAAAGGTAGACGCGAACTTATATTGGGCGGGCGCTATGAGGCAGTGGAGCTAGTAAGCATTGACCTTGGTAAAAATACCATATAGGGTAGGTATAAGGGAATATAGCAGGGTAATATTCTGTTTACCGCACTGTTCATACTTTTGAAAGGAGATTTTCTTAGATAATGGCATGTATCCTGCACCTCTAAGTATTTATTATATGGTTTGATGTTCCCTTTATAAATTTATTAAAAAAAAAATAAAAAAAAATATGCAAGTCTTACATAATAATAAACTTATAGTAATAATTATGTACTTGAAAAAACGCTACGAGGTTTATGTGACTATCGTACATTCGTACCAACGACGTTTTCTTCAAATAAAGTATAGTTCAAGAAAAACGGACCAGTCGGAGTTTAACTCGTTCACCGTGAGTTTTCCGTATTTACTTAGACAGTTCTTTTAGGGAATGAACTTTAGCATTTCAGATAGATCTAGTCCTTTAGGACTAGATCTATCTGAAATCACCAAGTTTTCCTCTTTATCTCACTAGAACAAAAAAAAGGCCTTGTAAATGCTCAATACAAAACAAAACAAGATTATTATTAAACTTCTGTTACTTGCTATTTTCTAAAACATCAAATGACGTTCCAGTTTCTAATAAATGCAGATAGTTGAACATTTTACACAAATAAAAAAAAAAGTAAAATCTAAAACCCAACAAAACGTTGTTAAAGTGTTATGGTGCGTTTCTATGTAACGTGTGACTACGGCTTTCCAAACTTATTTCATACTTTTTCAGCGTCGTTTTTTGTCGTAGTTGGGTTTTAGTGTTTACTTTTTTTTCTATTAAAATATTTTGGTGCCGCTATTAATATATAATATATATATATTTGAAATATACAAGTAACGCCCTTTCCAATGATACCAAACACAGCATATTTATCTCAAATTTATTTTTTAATTCATTACTTTTTGTCGGCTAGAGGGCGCCACGTTTGATTTAGCGACACGTCATATAGCCTATAACCAGCAGACGATCAAGACGCTTCTAACGATACCTCATTTGTCTAGTTCTAATAAGTAGTTAAGGAGCTATGAGGGAACAAATGAACATACATACATACTATACATACATAGCCTGTCAAAATCATAACCCTCCTTTGGCTTTGCCGTAGTCGGGTTATAAAACGGTCAACAGTGCCATAATCTTAAACAATGACAAAGAGTACATACAATATACGTTGAAAAGTACGTGCAAACGTGGCTGACGCTTAGATAAGCAAATTATCTGTTGATTAAAATATATTTCAGCACAAATAGAACGTACTAAAGTCGATAGTTTTACTTAACTGTTTTATCAAAATAATTTTATTGTAACAGAAAACATACTAACAATATAGATAAACAACTAGTGCAAAACTGGAGAGAAAGTACGGGAAAAAAGAAAAGTAATCGAAGGAAATTCAAATTGTTTGGACTACGGAAGCGATAGTAGCTTGTAAGGTTCCAAAGTGTAATCCTGTAATTTAGACTGTTTCTGGTCTGTCCATCCTATATTACAATACAAAACAAACCACCAACATCTCAAATAAAAAACAAACATTTTTAAGTGAACACACTTTTATCTACATTTTATCGCTAAATGCGGCCATGGTCATTTTACAAAGAAATTTAAGAATAAAATGTTTAGGTAATTAAACTAAAATAAAATAAATAAATAAATAAAATGAATGAATGAATAAAATAAAATGTTTAGGTAATTAAACTAACCCACATAAATAATAGCGTACAAGCTAAGTTATTTATAAACTAGGTAAATTATTAATAGTATGCCTATCGATAAAGAATACTAATAAATAGGTATTGTTATGTTTGTAAATACATTGTAGCGTAGATCCAATCGCACGCTGATTTAGGTAATAAAGTCATAGATAAACCCTACTTTCATGTTATTAACACCGAATACAAATATAATAAAATTGTATTATAGTTTATTTATTTTCTATTTATGAAAGGTACGCTTACAGATCACTGCCAGTATGTTAAAGGTTAGGAGACAGGAACATATAGGTCTAGACAGTAATCCAAATTTAGCATACACAACAAGAGTAAAGGCAAAATACATACATTTCCTATGACTAATCTACAATAAAATTAGTGTTAATTAAAGAAAATCATCTTCCTAGCCTTTATTATTCCCAAGATTAATAAGGGTCGGCTAAATTGAAATAAAGCAATACCCACTACGAACATTGTGACTTTATATACGTTTGATGACAATCTTGTACTGGGAGAATCTACTATTAAATATGTCCACGTCTTCAACGCGATTCAGATCATTGTATATTAATAAAGGGTTGAAGAAAGAGGTGTTGTTTTGGAAAACTTGTATAAAAAATACGTAAGGATTGCGTGACCGGTGCCTGATGTTTTATTACATCAAATATACAGGAGTATCAAATTAATGACCATTTATAAATGGCAGCCAATAATTTCTTACAGGCAACTTTGAATAGACAAATCTACTGACATACGACTTTATGGGTGATTTTCCTTATTTCCTTTCTTTAGAATACTTGTTTTCTTTAGAATGTTTGATGTGATTACCAAGTAATTAGGTAATGAGACTCTAGTCTTATCTATGGAACTCTATGGAGCTGGAAGGTTGAGCATAGTGTGAGCTCCGCTGGCTCGTTATCCAGATGGGAAGCTATTTTCCTGGGGCACATTTTCCTTTTGTCTTTTTACTTTTAATATTTTATCGTTATCTAGCTTTACCGCGTCATGCTTCTCTGTCGAACATCTGGTTGCATTGACAGAAAATGAGAGACAAAACCGCCAAGGAAAATTATTAAGAATAAGGTTTAAATCGGTTTGAATATTGTGGAAAAATTGGGGCTCAATCGTTGTAGATCTTTTTGAGTTTTTAAAGTGTAAAAAAATACAATATATATCAAGGTTTATGTTAGCTATGTTTTATTATCTTAAAATATTTAATACAAATAAATCGAATAAATCTTCCGAAACTGGTACAACCAATGAAAGCAACCCATAGAGGTAGGTAACTAGGTACCTAATCATCGAACAACCACAGAATGCCAGAAATGCGTTTTATGGATAAGCAAGTACTTTGTAACTGGAACGCCTAAGTGGTTTTTAATACACAGGTAATTAAGAATGATAATCGACTCATTTTAAAAATATTGATTTTAACGATTCATATACGTCAAAGCATCCATAATTCCAAAACCTAACAATGTATTTTCTGAACAGTGAAACTCAATCGATAAACTAGAGTCCATTACAACTAAAAAACCCGCCTTATTACCGGTCCCTATAAAGATACTTATGCATTACAACCCTATCCAGACTTATCGACCAGTTAACTAGCTATATACAGCCCTAATAGCCTTAATTGAGAAGCATTAACTTGGTAATTTTTTTCAAGTAAAGACATTGAGCACTTTTTGACTGAACAAAAATCATGAAACTCGCGTCATCGTCACCGATCGATTTTAATGAGCTTTAAGTATACTGTGTATATATTATATGTACTTAGTGAAAACTTCTTTAGGCGCGTTAAGCAATTTTGGGTGAAGAAATAAGATTATTCATCATCATCTTCCTAGCCTTTGTTATTCCCAAGATTATTTGGGGTCCGCTAAATTAGATTATTATTTTCGAATTATTCTTGGTTTATAAATAAGTGTGTGTTTATGATCAAGGATTATCACAGTTTAAATTGGTCTTTATTTATTATTAAAAATCTGTTTGAAGTCGGTGCCAAGTGACTATCGCTTAGACTTTTGTAATTGTTCGTTTGTATTCTTTTTGGCTTAGCACCGACTTCAAACAGATTTTAGGTACCTAGCACACATTATAATACTACTATTAAAATGAATAAAGAATTAGGTATACGCAATTTATGAAGAACCAGTTTATTTTACGCTTTTAAGTGTTTTTTTGGCAGAGAGTTTTCGTTGGATGTTTTTTTGGAAGTCGGTTTTTTTTAATGAAAAAACTTTTTATTTTTCAGTTTTTAGCGCAATCAATCGTAGGTCAGTAGTAAGTTGAACTATTTCATCAAATTTCATCATCAAGAATATTAATTAAGGTCTATACGTATGTGTGTTATTAAAATCATCCTCTAATCCCTAACTGTTGAAGAGTTTAACCTTCTATCATCAGCTCACCTAAATAACTTGAAAGTATACGACTGAAGGTCTTTAGATACGTATGAAATTGAAAGAATTATCCTCCAACTCCTAACCGTTGAGGAGTTGTACCTTCCACCTTCCATCATCAGCTTACCTAAATAATTTGAAAGAATACGACTAAAGGTAACATATATACATATGATATTTAAAGATTTATCCTCCAACTCCTAACCGTTAAGGAGTTGTACCTTACATCATCAGCTCATCATCATAAAATGATGACTACCAGACGCAAATACCGGTGTACCTTCAGAAAATATACGAAAAACATAGTATGTGCCTATAAAAAATGAGGGTTTCCCTCGATTTCCCTGGGATCCCATCATCAGATCCTGATATGCTGGCAATGGGACCACCTCGGAAGCATACCCTTTCGAATACAAAAAAAAAATTAAAATAGGTCCACAACTGACGGAGTAATCGGTGAACATACATAAAAAAAAAATGCATACAGTGGAACGACTTCCAAAAAGGAGGAGGTTCTATACCTCCTCCTTTTTGGAAGTCGGTTAAAAATTATAATCTAATAGCTCATAGCTTGACGATACAATTCACAAGTTACTAGGCCCAAAGATTGCCATGCATTTTTGAAGTGAAAACTTCTTTAGCGGCGTTGAGCACTTTATTCCGACAAGGGTCTGCTTGTGGTTAAAATATAATGTATTAACACTCAATAGAGATAAAACCAAATATATTACTTTTGCGCCCAGGACCAATCTTCTACCACCAGTAACCCTAAACATCACAGCACACACCTGCGCACAGATTGCTGACACAACGTGTCAGTGCCCGCCTATAGACAGATCAGACACCATTAAGTACCTTGGCGTATACATTGACCAAACACTAACTTTTAGGGCCCACATTAATGTTCTCGTGACAAGAGTACGCAAAATGATATACATTTTTAAAATTCTTAGACATGTAGCGGAAACGAGAACTGTTAAAATGGTGTACTCTGCTCTATGCCAATCAATAGTTAACTATTGCATAAGTACCTGGGGTGGAGCGAGTAAAGTTCACCTTCTGGAAGTTGAAAGGGCTCAGAGAGCGGTACTTAAGGTGGCTGCGGGTCTTCCTTTTCGTTTTCCAACCACTGCCTTATACAAACGATGGGATGTCCTTACGGTAAGACAGACTTTCATTCTATCAGTAGTTCTGAAAAAACACACCGAACTGCAATACGACCCGAACCTCAATAAGAACAAACGTAGGAAGGGTAACGTCTGTCCGATTAAAACCTTTAACACCAGACTTGCACAAAAATATTATTGCTTTCTTGGGGGATATCTCTATAATAAAATAAACACATCGCTAGGATTATACCCAATGCTGAAATCAAACTGTAGACTGACTTTATGTGAGTGGCTCAAAGGTCTTGACTATGACGCAATGGAGAGTTTATTGGTTCCGATGCGCTAATCGAACTAGCACACTTTTATAACACACACACACACACACATACACACACACATACACACACACATACATGACTCAAATATATATCCTATGCTTACACTAGTATTTTATCTCATCATTCATTGATTGTGTCATTCGTAATGGATTTGATCTAATATTGAGCCTGTTCTGTGAATGCACTGGGGGCCTAGTGACCCGTAACACAGGTATTCCAATACCTATCTCGGGCACTAGTCTCTCACAAATGTTTGTTGTAAATGTATTTTTTAGATTAAGCATCTACACTGTACTGCATACATCTGTGATGGGAAAAATAAAATATTATTATTATTATTATTGGGATGGGTAAAAAATGTTAAACTCGCCTCAGAATCTCGCGTCAGGACACGTGACCTGATTGAATATTCGTAAGGCGAAAATGTATGCCTGCTCCTGCTGTTTCGTTTAAGGGTATTTCTCACGTAACTCATTATTCAGTTGACTTCGGTGGCTGTTTTTTTTTTCTAAATTACAATATATTAGTAAGAAATTAAAAAACTATATTTTATTTGGAAAATATCTGTACTGGAGGCACTCTTATTGGATGAACGGTTACAAAGAAATTTTATTTTAAAAAAATGGCGTCCACCGAAATCAACTTTATTTTCACCGAAATCAAAAATGTTAATTATGTTTTCAAATTATTTACATAGTAGTTCTATATTAAAAAAAAAAAAAATTATAAATTTAGGTAAGCAAAACTAATACCGTTATGGGACTTCTGATATATATTACAATAAAACAATTACTTGATTAATTACACGTTGTTTATTACGTTACATAAACTTACTACAATTAACTTTGGCATGAAGCTTAAAAAAGTTAAGTGTATAGTTCCTACTTATTCATTTCTTAAACCAAAAAGGTGGAGCCTTTATATTTCTCTGTAATTCATACAAGATGTATAAATTACATAAATATTCATGCGGTATTTCAGTCTACGTATAATAACTTTGCTATCTGGCTTTTTATTAGTCTCTAGAGCTGGTCTAGAAGTCCAATGTCTATAACGGCCTCATGGACGAAAGGCAATAGCGATGGGACCAATCATCTAAGGGGCGCTACCTTTACCAGTTCTTTCCATCTATTCGTGAACGGTTGTCGAGGGAATGGCTCGAGGGTGGATCCCTGTGTCGCTCAATTTCTCACAGGCCAAGGTAACTTTAAGAGCAAACTACACTCTTTTAAATTAGTCGATTCACCTTTGTCACACATTGTGGCAACGCTCAACACCTGATTCTAGTAGATAACAGTCAGCTCATCATGTCCTCTGGGAATGTAATTTTTGGTACAATGAACGTAACATAATGCTTTTCAAGCTTACAATTAACATCTGGGGCGGTATACTATGTCGACCTTGTGTTAACTTCGATGAATTTCCGTGCGTTTAGGCTATTTCTAATACATACTAAAGTAATCGAATAAAGCTCACTTAGGACCCATAATTTTCTTATCTGTGGTATTTCCCGGTTTGAAAAAGGTGTCTGCCTATTTTGACTTCATTTTGTCTACCTCTTTACTAAATAGGGAACTGGACTTTTATTATTGCCAACTCCTCCGGTTTTCTTCTGATTAGTTTCGTTGCGGATTCCAAGACAGTTTATTTTCCCTGGGACTTGCCGAGTGTCATAACTCGGTGTGTTCGTGGGTCACTGCTGTTGATCCTGGTGTACAGGAGTAACAGTGGCGGGTGTGAGGGCAGGATTGGTCCGATTAGCCTTTAGAGTCAAAGGCAACTCCCTATCAGTCATAAGAGCTGGCAACTCCAGTCTGTAAGTTTGAAGCAAAACTGGCATCACTAGATGGACACAATGGTACTGACAATTCTCGATAAGTCTTAATACGTTGTGTTAAAGAAGATGAAATGACTGACTGACTCTATAGTAATAAATCACTGAAGGAACTTGATTGAGTGCTAAGCCGAGTCCTTACTATCGGTAGCATTAATTGACGTTGTTATAAAAGTTTCAGTTGCGATTGTGAAGTTATCAAAGGATCATCATTTGTATCGACTACTTCTGGTATGACAATCAAATCTTCTTCAAGGCATTTCAACTCCCTGAGCCTTTTTTCCGATTATGTTTGTCCGAAGATATTCTACTCCTCTCTCTACGTATGCGTTGTTAACGACGAATTAATTCACTAACAGGCTTTCCTTCATTCTCCCTTTCATAATAACGCTTCCTGTCTTTTTCCTTATGTATTGCGTAAAGTTCTGGATGACTCTTGATTCGGGCTTTCCGACGTCTTAGCCAATCTTTTCTTAGCCAAGTGACCTTGCTTAGAATCTGACATAATGACAATACTAGAACAAGATAAATATTTTATGATTTACGGTCTTAAAAGTTAGTAGAAGGTGGACACATTTAGTATAAGGTGGACACATTGCCACGGAAAACACCGAATTCAATACCACTGAAATAAAAATATTCAGGTATTTTGTAAATAACTTAAAAAATATTTTAAAATGCTAATATTTACATTTTCTACTAAAATCTATTACATGTAATATATACTATTTTTATATTTTAAATATGATAGTTTAAAGTATACATGAAAAAAAGGGTTCACCGAAATCAAATTTTTAGTATACCAAGCCAGCGAAAACAGTTACCTCTATAAAAAGGTGACCATAAGACGTACAGCCATGGTTTTATCGTTGCTGTCGCGACACGACTGATGCTTCAGCTAACGCCAATAACTATCCTCACAGACAGTTTAGTTTAAGAAATATGAGCAGATCGGTGCGCGCCACTGATATCAACTCAAAACGTCGGACGTGTATACAACCTGTTGTATCTTCTCTATTGTTGCATATATTAATTTAATAAAAATATGAAATGAACAAATAACTATATGGTCATTTGTGAACACATGCTAAATAGCGTAATTTGTGAGAGGAAAAAAATAAAAAAATAATTTCCGCTGCAACGTAGGGTTCGGACGCGCCACCGAGGTCAATATTTTAGTAAGAGGTTATTTTTTTTATACTTACTTCTACTTAATTTATCTAAAAAAAGACATAGGCCCCCCCTGTTATTTTCAAATTTTCTATTACATATAAAAAAATTGAAATAGTAAGTAATCAATTCAAAGAGATTTCGATCTGGACACGTTTTTTCAAGCGTTCGGAGAATGACCCTTAAGCGGCGCAGGGCGCTTGGGCGATGTGCGTGTGTGTAAACCCGGCTTCGCTCGGGAAATATGTTTATACTGTATAGCATTAACCTTTATTTTTACCCGACTGCGAAAGGAGGGTTATGTTTTTCGAGTGTATGTATGTATGTATGTATATTTCTTTGGCACGCCCTAGAGCCTAAACGGCTGGTCATGTTTTATGTGAGTGGTGTCAATAGATTCGTCTTAGTCGTGAGAGTGACACCGGGTACATCAAAATTAAAAAAAAAAATAGGATTTTGGCGCCAAAAAGTAATATAAAAAAAATCAAAAACATCAAGTGTGGTATCAAAATAAACTTTTTTTTTTTGGTGATTACACATATATATAAAACTTATATGTTTTTATTGTTAAATATTGACGCAGTCGGGTTTTTTATTTTTAATAATTTGTACTTGTTATAACATCACAATAAGCATTTCTGTAGTTATCGGTTCTCAAGGAATATTAAAGCCAAAGCAAGGCATAAATTCGTGTAGCATCGTTCATCATGTTTAATAAATATAGGAAGTTAAAAAAATGAAATTTAATAAATCAAAAATGCACAACGTTAATGTTCAAGTTTTCACTTCTGCCGGCACTCCCGGAGTGCAACCCGTTTTTTTTGTAGTTAGCCAAACTGTTAAAGCATAAGGAATTCCTATCCAGAATAAGTTATTGTGCGATGAGCAAAGGTCTGTGTCTGTGTATAATTTATCTATAATTTGTATGCATTTAATAATGTGTTTATGTAGGTTTATCAGCAGCCTGGTTTCCGTAGTACAAGCTCTGCCTTGTTAAGAATGAAACGGCTGTACTGTTTGTTAGATTTATATTTATTAGGTATGTCAAGTTATTTTAGTAACAGTCAACAGGGCCTGTTTAACATCCTATGATTGGACATTGTACTGTTTTAAAATTTTTGTAACAGCTTTGACCGCCACTGTACTTTGTAACAAATCGGTGGAAAACGCAATGTAATCTGTATTAATTTTTTCGAGGGAAATTGCAAGAATGTTGCAAGGTTTAAAACGAATTTTCCAAACAATATTTTTGTCAAAATATTTGTGATTTTCTCTCATAATTTTCTAATTATTATTGACAAAAAAACTTGGATTTTGGTACAGTCGTGAAAAATATTTACAAGCCGAGACCGTTTGACATTTATCTTAGCCTATCTTCACATTAGACTTTCAAAGATTTCTTTTAATAATTTTAACTGTTTATTCACCTTAACAAATTGTAAACTGTGAAAAACGTATAAAGAATGTTGGCGAATAAACAGTATTAATAACAAACAGTATACAATAGCGTGTAAACTTTGGTTTGGCACGATTTTCGCAACATTCAGACTTGCGTAATACCGACTGAAAGGATTAAATCACGTCTAAAGACAATCGTATTTTATCACTACATTTGGTTGTTGCATACTATTTTGAACAATCGATATACAAATAAATAAGATTGAAGTGTCTGTTTGTAAAATCAAATAAACAGCTTTCACTTAATTCATCTACATTAATACTGTATGTATACACTTCATTACTTACATTACTAATAAAAAAAATGTCTGTCCGTTTGTTCCGGCTAATCTCTGAAACGGCAGGTCCAATTTTGACGGGACTTTTACTGGCAGATAGCTGATGATATAATAAGTAACTTAGGCTACTTTTTTTTAGACTAGCAACACTTCTATTTAACTTTTTCAGGATCTCTATACATACCTACAAAGCCTATACAACCCACATTTTGTTGTAATACATAAATAGATTATATATAGAAACTAACATAAGAAGGAACTGTAATTATAAACAAGTAATTCCTATTACGATTGGAAATAAGTCGATAATCTTCGAAGGTCTCAAAAGATTTCCTTGAATTAAATGTATATTATCTTAGGATAATTGATAGTTTACCTTTAAAAAATAAATAGGTAACTGAAGAGCAACCCCGTTAAGAACTTCTTAACGAGGCTGATTCTTAATAAGAAGCAATAATGAATTACAGACAGACATACAAGAGGTTTAGTAGAGTAGAAATTTACAAAGCATAGGCATTACCGAAATATGGTAGGTATAGGATAGGTGTGTAAATATAGGTTCAACAATCTAAGATCTGATCTGCATCAGTCAAACAGAGAGCTAAGTAGGAAGAAGAGGGGTGGATGTGGATACCCACGCAAGAACGTCGGTCTTCATTTGACAGTTGTCAGTTGACTATGACAGTTGCGTTCCGCCGGTACTTAACGGATTGGTGAACCCATTTTTACATGAAAAACACAAGATTTCCGTTAATCTAAATTGTTAATAGGTACTCTACTAGGTACCAGTTTAAAGTTCTTCTTGACTGATGCAGATCAGATCTTAGATTGTTGAACCTATATTTACACACCTATCCTAGTAGAGTCCAGTACCTAGTAGAGTATTATTAGAGTTTATGATTGAAATATAAAATACTAGCGACCCGCCCCGGCTTCGCACGGGTGGATTTCAGATGCCCCCACCGACGACACGATTCGTGCATTTTAAATCTGTAATATCTTCGAATATATTCATTTCACTTGGATACTGCAAAGGGCCATTTTGATCTATATTAAATGCACAATGTATTTAATTTACTTAATTGTATAAGGATTCATTCTGTATTGCTTAAAATCACTTTGTAATTAAGCCATTATTTCTCTTAAAAAGAAAGGAATAAAAAATGGTTGTTGTGGGTTATCCCTAAGAGATAGACATATACCGTCGCGGACTTTTTTGTAGATCTTTTTAAGGTCTATAATACTGTAGTACATTATTTTCATCTATCTCGTAGGGTGCAACCAGCGTTTGCAATGTAAGCGCAAAAAAATGTGTTTATTTGCTACATCACATTAGAAACCTCGAAAATTAAGTGTTTCTATACTATATTATGCATTTATTATACATAAAAACCTTCCTCTTGAATCACTCTATCTATTAAAGAAACCCACATCAAAGTCCGTTGCGTAGTTTTAAAGATTTAAGCACACAAAGGGACATAGGGACAGAGAAAGCGACTTTGTTTTATACTATGTAGTGATGATGATAGCGACCCGCCCCGGCTTCGCACGGATGGTTTTTCAGATGCCCCCGCCGACGACACGATTCGTGTATTTTAAATCTGTAATATCTTCGAATATATTCATTTAAATTAGATACTGTACAGGGCCATTTTGATCTATATTAAATGCACAATGTATTTATTTACTTAATTGTATAAGATTTCATTCTGTATTGCTTAAAATCACTTCGTAAATAAGCCATTATTTCTCGTAAAAAGAAAGGAATAAAAAATGGTTGTTGTGGGTTATCCCTAAGAGATAGACATATACCGTCGCGGACTTTTTTGTAGTACTTTTTAAGGTATACAATACTGTAGTACATTATTTTGATCTATCTCGTAGGCTGCAACCAGCGTTTGCAATGTAAGCGCAAAAAAATGTGTTTATTTGCTACATCACATTAGAAACCTCGAAAATTAACCGTGTTTCCATACTATATTATGCATTGTATTTATTATACATAAAAACCTTCCTCTTGAATCACTCTATCTATTAAACAAACCCGCATCAAAATCTGTTGATTAGTTTTAAAGATTTAAACAAACATAGGGATATAGGGACAGAGAAAGCGACTTTGTTTTATACTATGTAGTGATGATGATGAAGTGATAGTGATATCACAGTAGACTTGAATTGGCAGTGAACACAGTACAACAGTTTTACAATAATTTTGGACACACCGAATTACACCTGACCAGAGACAAGAAGAAGGTAGAATATAGAGTAGGGCATAAAGTATAATAATTTCGATTGCAATATGCAAAAATGCAGTGACTAACAAGTATTAACTACTTACTAGGATAACGTAAATCTTCTATTCTGTATGTAAATATAGCTTCACCAATATAATATGCATTAGTCAAGCAGAACTTAAGTCAAAAGTAAAAAGTAACTACTACAAAAGTAAAGTACTTAAAACTAGTAGCTTATTGGCTCCACAATCGAGAATCTAGCCTTCTATGACCATTGATGTCAATGTGAATGATGATAAATAATAACCACACCAATCAGTTTGAAATAAATTACAATAATTGTAAAGATGTTCGATCCAGTGTTGAATACTCGTATAATATTTGCTACCTACCTAAACTTCGTGATACGAAAGAGGAAGTATCCTCTTTCGTATCACGAAGTTTGACCATAATACTTAATGTAAAAAAAGAAAAAATGATAATTTTTAAGTCACTGAATAAAAAAAAATGTTCCTTTAAATTATTTACTGATCCAAATATTTACATATTTAGGACATACCTACATACATTGTCTTTCGTCAATTTTAGGACTGAGAACCTATTCCATTATTACCAATGTTAGGATTTTGTCAACCTAGCTACTGGTTGGTTTCTATTCTATCATGAGAATATGACGAAACTCATTAAAATCTAGGTACCTAGGTATGTAGGTAAACAACAAAAGTGATACTGTCCACGGTGACGATTAAGGAAATAAAATTACAACAAAAGGTAACAGGTAGGTATTCGTAGAGTCCGAGATTAATGTTATCATGATCAATTGTGTTGTGAACATGCACTTATTTTCTTATCTCTAATATTTATAATCTGTCAAGAAATGTGGGTAGGTATTATCATTGAAGGTACGTAGAATCAATCTATATCCTACTGTCACACTAATGATAGATTTAGTTCATAATTTATGTTAACGGGAAAACCAATAGATATTAAAAATAATATAATTCTATAACTTATTGAACAAAATCATAATATATCCATCTTAGAAACTTGTTATTCTGTTCAATAAAACTATCAAGAAAATAAACAATGTTGTTCACCTTTAAATATGTATAAGTAATATAAATAGTACAAGGGTAAATTTAAAAGGTACTTACTTTCCGGTTAAATAGTCGGATATTTGGCTGACTTTCCAAAATATCTGGAAGAGCAGCATGAGCACCGTGTGGTTAATCCAAGTGTAAAGCTTGTAACAGCTCTCCATTGCGCCGGCGTCTCCAGTATCACGCTCCCACAACACCTTCGGAAAAGATACCTCACTCATCCGTCACGCGTCTAGCTCCAAGGTAATTCAAATTTGGAGTAAAAACAAATCACTAGTCTATGTCGCACTACACCGAATACAGTTTATATAAAGAACAAGTATTCTTTTTATCGGCGGGAAACGTGCGGTACGGACGGAGCACTAGAGAAATTTGGTGCTTATCAATCGAACGGCTCTCGACCAAAAATAGCGACGATAATATAGCGAGCTACAATAAGTTTGACCGCGCTCGAACGCCGGTGCGCGCGAACTGATGGCCATGAGAATTCCACTACAAGTCGGCTCGTCGAATGACGACAGATGACTCAGTTGTATCACGTTGCAGATATCGGGTATTTGTTTCTCAGCTCGATTTGCGAGGAATGCAAGACAACACCCTACTGAGACCGACACAATGTGTCAAAACAATGAAAACAATAAAGACACTTTGTATTTTTTAAATCCCAAAGCGATTCAAGAATGAAGATTCTGTCGACTGTCTTTGCCTTTCAACTAAGTACTCAGACCATACAACCTTCTAATGCAATTCTAATGATTCTCTTATGAATCTTATGATACATAGTGTTTAAATAATACACTAATGTAAATATGTATTCTTTTTTTCGTCATTAAGGCCTTGTTTCATATTATGTGGAAGTGTGCATTTACTAATTAACAAACTATTTTATAAATGACTTATTGTTACTTTTGTACTCAAACAAGAATCACGTATCGTGCATTCCATGCCGACAGCAAAACAACGCGTTTTTTAATTTTCATATTATTAGTACGTGGTAAACCAAGCAAACTAATAACATTCGACAATTTAATTACACTTACATCCAGTTTCTGTACGATTTTATAAGCACTTGTACAAATAAACATCATAAGGTTGTGTAACGAACGGTTTAGTAGGTAGATACATTTCCAATATTTTAAAAGTTATTTTACGTAAGAGTATCCTCATTAAAAATTGTTACATAAAATATGTTTGAAAGGATATAATATTGCATGTGTTCAAAGCTACCTACAATAACATTTGTACCCGATTGGATCTGGACTTTCTTGATTCTCAATTCTTAGTTCAGTCCTGAAAAGCATCTGAACGTAGCACTGTACCGCATGACAAACGTAGTTTTGGTAAGTAGATCTTGTGGCGACTTCCACAAACAACACAAACAGAAGCACGCTACAGCGCCATCTACAGAAGTTACACTGAACTATGGAGTAACGTACAATACGAAGAACCTACCAATCCTGAATCGCGCAATTGAAGTTCTCGCGCTAATCAACATATATACAACATCCCAACACCAACCGTTGGGCAGTGGATCGACTGTCATGATCACCTCGCCTGGTCGGAGGATCCTCCCTTTGTGTTGGAGGGACATGTGACCCGTTCCTCCACAGTAGTTTACACATTTACTAATTGCAAATTGGGTTAAAACAATAATATAAACGTGATATGATACATGTATTTTAAAAATGATCTTTTCACGATCTTTCATTTAATACCCATTTTGCTGAGGTATGAAAAAAAAAAAAACAAACCCCCCCTTTGTTTCCCCTTTGCGGCCTTCATTTTGAAAATTTGTGTAGCCTATATCACTACCACGATCCTGATGAACTCAAGGACTCATATATCAAAAACCGTCCAGCCGTTTGGGCTGAAGGGCGTGCCTAAAAATGAACATACATACCCACATACATACAAACGCTCGTAAAACATTACCCTCCTTCTGACGCAGTTGGGTGAAAATAAACTAAACATGTGTCACGAAACCTGCTGCGTAGTTAACTTCAAGAACAATGGTAAAAAAGTGATTACAAATTCTATAAATTGCCACCACCATGTTGGAAACAAAACAAACATTTCTTTAGTATTTCCCTTTTGAGTACTTTTCTTTGGCGAACTGTGTTTTTTTTTTATAAATTACCAGCCAAATTGACTCTGCTCAGCCTGATGGTAAGCTCAAGCAAAATCCAACAGTGGGGGCCACCATACTCACTGCGAAAGCAGACAATGCAGTATGGCGTCCCACACTATGGCGGCTTAGTGAGATGCTTTTTCACGCCCCGCTTAAAGGACTCGGGATCATAGTGGGAGGGAAACACGTGCGCTGGTAGTGAGTTCCAGTTTTTAACTGCTTGGCACAGGAAGGAAGAAACAAACCGTTTGGATCGAGAGCGTATTTCTACGACTCTAAGGTGGTGGCTTCCAAGGCCAACACGTGTTGTTCTGTAGAGAAAGGGAGAAGGTGGGATCAATTGGAAGAGCTCTTCAGAACACTCCATGGGAAAGGCGGTAGAGGACTGGAACTAAGGCTGCCCCTTTGCTGCGCTTCATTGGTTTTCGAGAAGATAAAAAAAACTTCTAGAACATTATGGCTGGTAACAATATGACAGTTTAAATTAAGGTTTTACTCTGTAATCATTTTGGTTACCTAAACTCGGACATTGGAATCATTTTGTCTTTTTTCCAGCCAGCTAGTATACACAAAACATTTAACTCATTTGTATTCTATATACTGGTATTTAAAAACCGAACACCAGTTTCTGGTTCTTGCCAACTTTTCTTGTACGACATACACGCACGTCATGATAGCATCGTTACCTATTAATCCAATTAAATACCAAAGATGATTGATGAACTAGCAAATCGTGGTGCATAATGGGTTCAATTTAGTTCAGTAGTTCAATTACCTTACCATTATAATAAAATTAACTTACATTATGTAGTTAAAGTAAGTTAACTTTCCTTTTTTGTCCTTTTATTAGAGTTCCGTACCCAAAGGGTAAAACGGGACGGGAAAAATTAAGCGAACGTAGGAGTGTGACATTTGGCAAAGTTAAAGTTAATATGGAGAAGGAGCGCAGAAAGCTAAAAATGAAAAAAATAGTAAATGAGTTTGGGTTGAATTTCGATCGCTAGGCGACCACTAGTTATCATAAAAGCTGGTCTTGCAACTTGAAAATGAACACAGAATCTTTTTGTCCATATCTTCCTTCACAAATACATTTAAAAAAAACTATTACATCTTGGAGTTCCCGTTTTTGTTTAAAATACAATAATTGTTGATTTTAATGTTAGTCTAAACGTCTCCATTCATAGGTTTTATGATGTAAGTAGCCACGACTTATGCTCAAATAAATATGCCACTACATAATAAAAAATAAATACATACAATCCAGTGTGGAAGTAAAAAAAATACAACATCAAGAAACCACACCCATTCCATATGCAAATGCGACAGCGTAAAAATAAACTTTATTAATCAGTAAAACAACGCTCTAACAACTTGGCTTTAAGGCTTGGCATTTTTACTCTATACAAACAAATAAATAAAATTGAAGTGTCTGTTTGTAATTTCTTGAGTGTTATGAAAGTATATACGGTACTTCCATCAAAAAAGCAACTTTTGAATTTTTATTCTGTTTGTTCTAGGTAATCTCTGAAACGGCTAAAGCGATTTTGACGGGACTTTCATTCGTAAATAACTGATGAAATAAGGAGTAACTTAGGCTACTTTCATTTTAGACTAGTTACGGTTGTTGGTGTAAAGGTGCAACAACCGCGGGGAACATCACGGGGTATAGCTAGTCTCAAATAAACTATATAAGGTCACATTGACGTAGGAACCTAGATATTGTGTTGTGTGTGTTATAGGTTCGTCGTGTTTGTGCGCCCTCAGAGGCCGGTCAATGCACTTTCCGTTGCTGAACCATACCACACCTGCAGATGTTTTTATTGTAGTTTATTTATTTATAGATACCATCCTCAAGGGCAAGCCTTTCGATTTATTTTGGAATGGATGTATAACTAAAATCATGATTTTCATGAGTATTAGGAGTATCATTTTTTCAGTGTTTTTTCTAAATGTTACTGAAATACCATTGAACTACATAGAAAGTTATCGTCTAATTTACAGATATTTTTTTCATTTTTTTTAGAAGCGACATTACAAAAGTCATTGTAATGTGAATGTTTTATTTTTACAAACATCGCCTCTAATGGTCCACAGATGGACATACGCATCTCCTTCGAAAGGAGGTTTTGACCTACCATGCCAAGCGCGCCAGACGGGTTGGTATAGGATTTGTTCCAAATTTCTCTTTGTATTGATGTCAAAATGTCCGATGTCCGATCAAAATGTTTCGTAATTCATCCGATTAAAACCTAGTGTCTTTGTAGTTAGCGGTGTTAATTTTTTCATGTGTAATCTTTGATCTTGCATACTTTAAATCCATGGGAGTGTTACCATAAAATGGGACGGACTATGTAACAAGATGCACTTAGTGTGCTAGGTATTGTATGTTCTAGAATATAAGGAAAACATCACATCACACATCGACAGCGTGCGTAAAAATGCGTCCCTAAAATCGGGCGAAAAGGCACTTATAGTTTTAAAAAATAACTAAGGCCCGTATTTTAAAAGGCGTCTCAAGTATCCGTTGAACTCTGATCAGCTGAAACGAGTTTCAAGTTCTCATCAAATCTCAAGCGTCTCTCTTAATATAGAATGAGAATTGAGTTCTACTCAGCTGAAACTAGTTTCAATATCTAATCTCAACTCACAGTATGTTCTCAGTTACGTTTCTGCATTATCGAAATTATTGTTCCGTATCACGCATCAAATTATAATAAACAAAATATATTTAACAAACATAATTTATATATTATTGGTTATTAGTTTATATATAATACACTATTGGCTAGTGTATCAATGTAAACATAATAATAACAAGCAACTCGCCCTAAATTAAATTTTAAAATATTAAGATAAAAATGGCTAGATATTACATATACATCGTATTAATACACCGTATTACAGAAAGATTATAAATTTATAAGTCAAAGAAAGTCTTGGGAATCATTGATCAGAATGATTAGTTTGTTTAGTACCTACAAGGTATTTTATATATAACGGAACGGAAACAAAAATATATTATTTTTGTAGATTAAAAAAAAAACAACTTCCAAAAAACATCCAACGAAAACTCTCTGCCAAAACAACACTTAAAAGCGTAAAATAAACTGGTTCTTCATAAATTGCCTATACCTAATTCTTTATTCATTTAAATAGTAGATAGTATTATAATGTGTGCTAGGTACCTAAAATCTGCTTGAAGTCAGAAGAAAGATATTTTTTACATTTTTTTTTACTTTTCGCCACGGCGTCAATCGCAGTTTTTGTTGTACCGCGGGGCTCAGCTAGTATTGATATAATAATCGGATTGATAAAAAGCGAATAACATCACACTAACGTTTCATTTCTATTTAAAATCCTTAGACTTAGACCCTTTTATCGTATCTTAGACTTTAAGTCTGCTACTACATGGTTGAATTTCGAGACCTAGAAAGCTAGACGATATCAAAGTTCTGTTGAAAGACTGTTGTTTGTTGCACTTTTAGGGCTCCAGCTTCCCGTAACGATTATCAACGATGTTCGTATCGCAACGAACCGACGAAGGCTTAACGTGCTCTCTGCACATAATTTATAGCGCAAGATAAAGGTTGTACGTAATATATATCATTTTATATAGTACCTGGATGACCGAGCTTGGCAAATTTTCCAAAAATGAATCCTAGCTAGATCGATGTGTGGCCCCGAAATCCCCTGCATACTAAATTTCATGAAAATCGTTGGACCCGTTTCTGAGATTCAGATTATATATCAGTACTAATATTATAAACGCGAATACTTATAAACGAGCAATTATTTTATACTAGTTGTTGCCCGCGGCTCCGCCCGCGGCTCCGCCCGCACATATATCGGTTATCGCAGCAAATAGTAGCCTATGTTAAATGCTATGAAATATATTTAGCTTTAATTCCTCGAGACAAATATCCAGGTCTGAAAGCAGGACACAAATCCCACCGTCATGCATACTCACATGCACATATGGGTATCATGCATATGCACACATACAAAACAAGTGAGAAATAATAAGCATGCCATGAATATTTCATAGCATTTAATGTCATGGATTTCCGCAAAGTAACGCCCGATTCCATAACTTAGTAGCATATGTGTTATTCTGATGTATAAGCTATATTACTGTAAAGTTTCATCCAAATCCGTTCAGTAGTTTTTGTGTGAAAGAGTAACAAACATCCATCCATTCATCTACCCATCCATACTTACAAACTTTCGCGTTTTTAATATGAGTAGGATACTATCAATAACATTCCAGAATAATCCTTATCTTAATGTATATTTGTGTTAGACTTAGGGCTCAAACATAAGAATATCTACGCCTGAGGATCACCGGCTGTTTGTAATTATAATTATGTAATTCTTTCAAGGTTACTAAATAAATATGACATCATTTTGGCCAGTGAGCAGGAAATAATTAATCGATTACAAGTTTAGTATTAAATGCGAACATAAAATTGCTGAAGTTTCTAGAAACTGTTATCAGTCATCAATATGATAAAGCGACACTTAAAACACAACACAGAAATTAAGAACTTTAAAATACGAAGGCACTCTTGCCTTTTATTGCTGGCGGACAACCCCCTCGGACCGTCACCCCACCGGGGATTGCGGCGAGGCGGTGTGTCGGAATCGAACCGACTAAAACTACACGGTGTGCCACTCTGCGCCTGAAACGGGAGGAGTCCGGGAACTGCTGTTAGTAACACATCCGAAACAGGCTAGACTATTGTCTAGCCCAACCCAACCAGACGAACTATAAAAACCGTAAAACATGCACACGGCAGGGTCATCCAATATTCTTTAAGAACGAGCTGTGCAATATTTGGAAATTACGAGTGTTATTTCCAAATACGACATTAAAGTAGTATAAGGTAGGTAGGTATTACATTTGTACTATTTCATTGGTTTTAATTTTTTTCGCATAACCCTTTTTTCTAAAATAAAAGTAGCGTAACTTACTTATTATATCATCAGCTCTATGTCAGTGAAAGTCAGGTCAAAATCGGTTCAGCCGTCCCAGAGATTAGCCGGAACGAACAAACAGACACACAAAGAAAAAAATTAAAAAATGTTTTTTGATTCATCTATCGTTTACACTTTCATAGCATTTAGTGAAAAAAGGTGTTAATTTGAAATTACAAACAGACACTTCAATTTTCTTTATTTATATAGATGTGACGTCACTTCTAGGTTAGAAGTTGACTTATATCATAACGATTGCGTAACTTAAAAGTGTATCAGTAGAAATGTAATTCTTTGTCGGTCAAATATTAATACATGTGCTGTCATTGCGATTATTCAATACCGCTGCCGCTTAAGTTGCCAAATCCAATTATATTCAGGTGTAAAATGTTTGTGGTTTGAAGGATTTGGACGAAACCTCTTTAGTTCAACCAAACTAAGTTTTTGTTATCAGGGGATAACAATGAAAACTAGGATAATCGAAGATCTGGAGTACCTGGTGATAAAAAAAGAAAAAAAGAAAGATTTGTAATAATAAAAAAACTACTCTTAAAAAGAAAAAAAAAGTGTCAAATAAGAAAATCTAATAAAATAAATCAATGCCCACGTTTCTACAAAAAGAAGTGAAATCCCACCAAAATCATTCTGTAAAAAACTAGCCAAGTCTCGATGGAGCTGCTTGTTTATCTCTAAAAAGTAATGAAATCTAGACAAAGTCGTTCCAAGTCTAAGGTTCCTTACTGCGATTTCTTTATTATTATAGTTAATGTTGTGTGACTTGGCCGTTGAACATTATTTATACGTTAGTGGGTACAAGTCAATTTTGTTTACACGTAATGTTATATCTGTTGTAACTACCTATGTTTGTTAAACGAGATAATAACCCATACTAGTATTGATCATATGAAAACGCGCAAGATGGCTGGCAGAAGCTGGATGCGAGACGCCGAGGATAATAATAATAAAAATAATAAATACTTCGGACATCTAAACACACAACGCCATCTAGTCCCAAGCTAAGCAAAGCTTGTGTTATGGGTACTAGACGACTGATACAAATACACATATAGGTACTTTTTTTTTATAAATACATACATATTATAAATAGAAAACACTAAAACTTCGAAACAAATATTTGTATATCATACAAACATATGGTCCGACCCGGGAATCGAACCCGAGACCTCATGATCAGCAAGCAGTCGAGGATCGAACCAAGTGGCGTGCAATTGGAGAGGACTATGTCTAGCAGTGGACTGAAAGAAAAAGAAATAATGTTGCCTAGGGTTGCCTGGAAGAGATTGCTTTCGGCAATAAGGCCGCCCTTTGTACATTATACATTCATCATTTTCTGTACTTTAAATCTGATATCATAGATAGATCATATTTTAAATCTGTAATACGGTACAAATTAATAGTACAAATAAAGAGTTTTCTATCTATCTAAAGAATGACGATGATTTTGAAAATGATAACATAGGAACACACCATTTCAAGCCACTGCTGTCTCCACCCCATTTCTGATACAAAACTTGTGTTATACTAACGGTGTCTTCCTCGTCTTACCTTCCTTACCTTCTATGAAGTGTTTTGTTCATGATCGGACCATATTTTAAGCAAAAAACAGTCTAAATAATCAGCCCTCTTGATGTGCCCTTAGGTAATTCAAAAATAGACGCGACATCAAGGAACGATCGTAGTTCAGATACCGGAGCAAACTCTAAGCACATGCAGTTTTCTGGTTCAAATTCTACTTATAAAGAACAAAGTACACATATAATAATAACAGTCAATGTAAAACGAAGGTGATTCTCTAATTCCCTACAGAATAGCGTGTTAAAGACATCCAACTAATTATTAATTATTTAGTCTACATTCGGCAAATGGGAACGCAATTCCCATTGCGTCTCGTTATAGGTAATAATATCATTAATTAATTTATGTTACTTAATGTCATACCTAATTATTTACTATTATTACTCATCTTGTGTTATCAATTGTTTTACAATTATTAAATATTCTGTGAGTAATTACACCTTTCTGCTTGAACTTTTTACGAACTCCGGCACTTGTTGATACCTATCGATATTTACTTGTCTCTAGAATGATTCTCAGAAATAAAAGGAGATCCGGATACTATCTTCTGTCGGACTGGACGCTGGATAAGAAATATGCGGGTGTTAAAATAGTATCACCTGGATAGATAGATACTGGTATGCACATATAAAAAAAATACTATTATCTACTAAATAATTAATACTTTCGACCGATTGATAGCCCCGTTCAGTACTTTTTGCGTGAAAAAGTAACAAACATCTAAACATCGCATCACTACATATTATAAACAAAGTCCTCCGCCGCGTCTATCTGTCTGTTCGGGATAAAATCATAACCTACTGCACGGATTTTGATGCGATTTTGCCAATAGATAGACTGATTCTTGAGGAAGGTAGTATATAATTCGTAAAATTTTTGAGTATATTTGCTAAAATATAACGATCTCGAACGCCGCACATCTTCTCGGGGTAACATAGCCAATATTATATTTTCCGTAAAGAGCCCGTGCGAAAGCGGGGCGGGCTGCTAGTTTATTATACAATATTACTAGTGGTTGCCCGCGGCTCCGCCCGCGTAATGTCGGTATCGCTGTAAATAGTAGCCTATGTGTTATTCTGATGTATAAGCTATATTAAAGTATACTATAGTAATACTATAGTATAATAGTAAAGTAGTTTTTGCGTGAAAGAGTAAAAAACATCCATCCATCCATCCATACTTACAAACTTTCTAGTTTATAATATTAGTATAGATTCACATATTACTATGTAATAAAAGTCTCTAAATTAATAAAGATAAAAAAAAAAAACAAAAAAAAAAAATTCCGTTTATATGTTTGTCTGAAAGCTCTGGGGGAGGCTTGTGTCCAGTCTCAGTCTTTTGTAGATGAGAAAAATACACTCTTCTCTTGAAAGTTGGAGGTGTCGTATCGGTCCGGAAATGCCACAGAAGATAATTTGTTCCACAGAATGATAGCGAGGCGAAGCAATAATAATACGTTTATCTGTATTTTAGATTACTATTGATTTTGATAACTCTATTTAAGGTAAAACTCTTCGTCATTTAAAGAGATAAATCCCTTGTTTTTCCTGGTATTTAATAACGACTCAGTCTTATGATAAGAGGGTTTTAAAGAAGTTTTAATAGGCGATAATAAAAGTATGTTAGAAACGACTGAACAAAGAAAGCAAAGATAAGAAAAACTGGAAACTGGACGGTCTATACCTACTCGTCAAATAAATAAAATTTAATTTTTTGTTTGATATCCCAAATTAATACCTTTTCACCTAATTCCTTAAATTCTTAATGCGTATCGAACTACAAAGCTACTTACATTTTTTTTGGCCTGTTCCGGCTAATCTCTGGAACGACTTTACCAATTTTGACGAGACTTTTACTGGTAGATAACTGATGTTATAAGCAGTAGCTTAGGTTTTAATTTGAAAAAAATATTTTAGAAAAAAATATAATTTAGAACAAAATTAAAACCAATGAAATATAGAACAACATCCAATTCAAAACCAACAATCAAAGCTAGTAACTAATATAACTTAAAATATATTTAATTTAGTATCATTCTGTAGTAGGTTAAGGAAAATAAAGAGGCTTTTTATTAATCTATACATATAAATAAAATTGGAGTGTCTGTTTGTAATATTAAAATAACTGCTTTTTACTAAATGCAATGTATGTATACACGATACATATACCAAAACAACATTTTTTACAATTTTTGTCTGTCTGTCTGTCTGTCTGTTAGTTCCGGCTAATCTCTGGAACGGCTGGACCGATTTTGACGGGACTTTCACTGATAGGTAACTGATGATAAAAGGAGTAACTTACGCTACTTTTTTATACTAGCTTCGCCCCGCGGTACGATAATAACCGCGGATAACACCGCACCGCACTCAGCTAGTATTAAAATAAAATAAAAACTCAAATTGGAATAAAAGCTCATTTGGGTTATAGCTATCTTGCAACTGAATATTAAAACAGTTTTCCTCATCTAATCGGTTGAGGAAAACTGTTTTAATATCTGTATCTAAGTGTAAATACATTTCAGCAAAATTATGCTGAAATGTTTTTTTTTACGCGTAGATATATAGTAAACGAGATTATTGACAAAGCAAAAACAATTTAATATTGCTTAAATAAACTTTTTTTATTATGGATATAAAACATTTAACTATTAACTACTTCTACCAATAAACGTTTTTCCCGAATTAGGTTGGGGTCGGCTTTAAACGTAAACGAAATAAAATTTTAACAAAAACTGACTTCAAGGTTCGACTTGATTTCTCGTGGATGCCATCATCAGATTTTTATGTCTTTATCATAGTACCACCATTTGGATATCTCCTTACCATTAAAAAAAGAATCATCAAAATCTGTTCATAAATGACGAAGTTATCCGCGAACACACATAAAAAAAAACATATACAAGGTGGATATGACAATACGAGTGCGCTATTTAAATGCGTTGGTTTACTTTGGGATTGTTTAATATATCCGAAAACAAATATACAAAAATAAAATTTTCAAATAAGCTAAATGTCTTAAAAATTAGAACCAATAACGACACCATTTCTAATTTAGGGTCACTAACCTGCTGTCCCGACCGGCGGCGGCGATCGTAAAATAGTTACCTAAATCGACGCGCGACGTAGGTTGATAAAGTAGATACCTACTTTATTAACGTAAGCGAAATAGCACTAGTAGGTAGGTAGGATAAACGAACGTGGGAGAGCCACGCTTCGGCGTGAATGGGCCGGCTCGACCGGAGTGATACCACGGCCTCACAAAAAACCGGTGTGAAATAGTGCTTGCGCTGTGTTTCACCGAGTGAGTGAGGATACTGGAGGCCCATACCCCAACCCCTTCCCCTATCTCCCCCCCCATCCCCCAAAGGCCGGTAACGCACTTGTGATGCCTCTGGTGTTGCGGGTGTCCATGGGCGGCGGTAATCGCTTACCATCAGGCGATACGTCTGCTCGTTTGCCGGTCTATTCCATAAAAAAAAAAAACGAACATTCTTCGTAAATTAATATCTTGTCCGTAGGAAACTATTTACTAGTCGTATAAGTGTAAACTCACACAAAATAACATAATAACGCTACGTATTAACTAATAAATTTAAATAATGAGACATGTCACTGTAAAATCAGTACAAAATAAATTCATAGGTATACTGTAACTAATAGGTACAACAACGCGACACAGGGCTCCCGCGCCGATGGCGGCGGCTACTTCAAAGGTAGCGCGTGCAGTGGCGGATTTACCCTAAGGCAAAGTAGGCATGTGCCTAGGGGCGCGAGGTTGCTTAGGGGCGCCAAATTTTTAATAGTAAAAATATATGCCTCACATATTAAAGAAAAATTACCAATACTTCTAGTTCGACTAGTGCTGTTTCCATATAAAAATGTACTAGCTACAACTGCAGCTGTAGTTGAGATTGTTTTATAAGTTTTAGTAAGACCAGATTTGTTCATTGAAAGGCATATGGTGCACCCGAGTTGGCGGCGGCGACGACCACAAACAATAAGGCGTGGATAGGGCGGCCGTATAGGACAAATTGTAACAATTTGCGTGCTTTCCATCACTTTATGCCACGCTGAGCGTGGTCACAGGACGGGTTTCATTGTCCACCCGCTACAAAGGTGTGAAAGGTCTACCGCGAGAAAGTGACATTCGTGTGCCGGACGTCACTTCAATTAGAGTTTTTTAAAACAGGTGGTGCCCATGCTTTTGAAAAGTAGGCGCTAGGAGAAATCTGGCTGGAGCTGTTATCTACACAAGTAGTTCCGCAAGGGTCGGTGTTAAGACTCCTACACACTATGCGGGTCTTCTGACCGTCGGGTAGGCAGGTCGTCAACAAGCCGGGCGGCAAAACTGGCATCTAATTGAACTGTTTGCCGTGCAAAGTAGCCACCGACCAAAAAAATTTGTGCCGACGGCCATTATTATGCTAAAACCTTTTTATTAGTAATCCGTTTTAGGCCTTTAGGGCCGTTCCTGTAGATCATCAACTAAGACGCCGTCTCGAGCTACCTGGAAGATATGCTCATGACGGCGTGGAGAAAGGTACTGTGAGACAACTCTGAGGGCCACGGCCATGATTTCAAATGTTCTAGGGCGGATCCAGTGTCAAGGTCGTGGGATGTCTTTACAGAAATATGTTACGTTGCTCTTACATCGACCTTGAAGGGAGCTATCTGCAGCTTGTATTTTTATATATAAACTGTCGTCCTCTTGCATGACAAGAGCTTTTGTTTTTCGTTTGTCTATTTTTGAAGTGAAAATTTCTTTATCGGAGTTGTGCACTTTTCTAGGATGGGTAAAAAAATGTTAAACTCGCGTCAGAAACTCGCGTCAGGACACCTGACCTGATTGAATATTTGTAAGACAGAGGCGTGGCGTAGGAGAGGAAGTAATATCCCCGCTCTTTCTACCGCGCGTCGAATGACATCGATACCGGTGGGCCTTGATCCAGTACAAGGCTACATCTTTACCACGGGTCAAGGCCTCGCTGAGGTTTCGGCGCGCCTTGGTCGCGAGAGGATCCACCGTCCCGGGGCTCGTCACCGTCTCCAGCGCTGCCCTCGAGTTACTGTAGCTGCTGTAGCTCCCCGCACTGCAGTTGAGGATTTCGTTTGAAGCACTGCATATGGCTAAGAGCTCGGCCTGGTACTCTGTGCAGTATGCTGGCAAGCTCAGTTTCCGGCTCAGCAGCTCCGCCCGACTGTCCCATATAGAGAGCGCGGAGCCGACCTTGCCCTGAAGCTTGCTTCCGTCGGTGAAAATACGGAGCGACTGCACGTTGAGCTGGTCTACCAGGCTTTAGTCCTCCAGACTCTGGAACCTCAAGTCCATACGTAGAGCCGAATGCGGTAGTTCCGCAAATCGCACGCTCTATCTCTCGGTCTCCCAGTACTAGCCGGGTCGACCCTTTGTGAGCTTCGCGCTGAAGCTAGAATTAGCTCGGAATCCTGCGACTTGAGAACTCGAGGACCCGAAATTTCAACCTCACTGGGTCCTGGTTGAGGAGCAAAAGGAAATATATAGGTAACCTAGCGCCAAGCAGACGGTGGTAAGATCCGTTATGGAAGATTTGATCGGGAGGAAACACAGAACTCTCTCATACCGGCTGATGCAGGTGTTCATCGAAAAAGGTTGCTTCGGAGTCAGCTGTGTCTGATCTGCACGAAGCCAACGGCTGGGCGCCAACTATACTGGCACCAAAACAGAACAGTCTGGACGTTTTAATAAAGCTGCTATCTTCTATATCCGACAAAGTTTACGCAATACGTGGTTTTAGTCGGCTCGATTCCGATACACCGCAAACCCCCAATGGCTCAAGAGGGTTTCACACGTAAAAAAAATAGTGAAGATTCGCCAATTGCCAAGATAGAAACATTATATGGATGCTAGAATCATGAGGAGGAGGGGGGGGGGGGTTAAGGGCGCGCGAAGGGATGGTTGCCTAGGGCGCTTTTGTACCTAAATCCGCCCCTGAGCGCGTGCGACACGGCGACGACCCGACGGTAGGTGTAACATCGGTCATTAACCCAAGAACATCGTGTAGTAAATTTCAAAAATGAAAAATAGTGTCCTATGGCTAAACTACTGAACCAATTTTAATGAAATTTTGTTGGTGGAATTGCCTAGTAGTGGTCTAGTTCAAATTACGCTCGTATTGTCATATCCACCCTGTATACGGTCGAATTGAGAACCTCCTCCTTTTTTGAAGTCAGTTAAAAAATTGGTATCAGACTAAAATTAAGGTTCCTGTAAAGAAACATACTTTTTATTAAATTTTTTATTTTTTGATTTTAAATTTTATGAAATTATTATGAAATATTATGAAAACGCCGCGGGACAAAGCTAGTCTAAAAAAATAACCTAAGTTACTTCTTAGATCATCAGCTTTCTGTCAGTGCAAGTCCCGTCAAAATCGGTCTAGCCGTTCCAGAGATTACCCGGAACAGACAGACAGACAGGCCGACAGACAGACAGACAAAAATTATAAATAATGCAGATTTGCAAAATACTCAAAAATTGTCTTTGTCAATCAATCAATTGCAAGTATATCGGGTCAAAATGTAAGCTCAAATATCCAAAATATTTTTAATATTTTAACCGTATTTAAACAAACCCTTTGAACATTTACATCTATTGCATTTCATTCTGACGTCGTTGTTCACGATGAACTGCGAAACTATTTCACCGATTTTGAGGGTTTTTTAAGTGTGTGTTTTGATGGCGTGCCTAAGATAAGATAGATAATATCACGCATTAGACGAGCATGATTAGAAAGTGACGCATATTTCAGCACAAACGGGCCGGCTCGACCGGGACGGCACTACCCTCGCACAGAAGATCAACTTGCGTGGGGCAGCTAGTCCTCACGCAAAAACTACTGAACGGATTTGAATGAAACTTTACAGTAATACTCGTATAGCTTATACATCAAAATAACACATAGGCTACTATTTGCAGCGATAACCGACAAACACGCGGGCAGAGCCGCGGGCAACAGCTAGTTTAATTATAAATTTAAAAAAATATCCTGAAGAAGCACCTCAATAGGTCGCCATAGTGAGAGTCACGATGCTGCATTGTTGCATTGTCTGCATTCGCAATGAGTATGGTGACCACTATTCTTGGATTCTGCTTATGCTTTTCATCAACCAGAGTAGATACAGTCACTTTGGCAGGACCATAAATTTATAATAAAAAAACTTGAAGTCACATAGCCGTAAAAGCAATTACATATCTTGCTTTTACATTGCTACATACTATTTTTACTCTATACTGGATAGAATATTTTCATTTCTCTCCCGCATAGCAATACCGTGTATTGAATATTTATGGCAGTAATCTAAAATCGTCTCGACCGTAACACCGACATAACTCAGCCATGTGTTCAGTTTTTATTGCAACGTATTCTCAATCAAAATATTGATTATACTTATGTATACTCGCATAATCATTTGAGCCGTAGGACATACATTGCTGAATATAGCCCCCCTCTTAAGCTCTCCACAAGAACCGGTCTTGTATTGCCAGCATCCAAATCTTCTAATAGTCTAATAATGATAATCTTATAATAGTCTTGTAATTGCTTCGTTGAAGCATTACTGCATTTGATCCTGGCCCATCTTTGTAAAAAATGGGCTCTCCCATGGAAAATTGTGCTTAAACTAGATGTAAATCTTCGTAACCACTGCTTGAAAATTCGAAAATAAAAATAAACTTCTGAATCAATTTTATAATAATGTAATAAATTTAGATCAAAAAATTGTTTCGGTTTCACGATAGTTTTTACCTTAGTTTCAAACTACTAAGCTTTGTGCATTTTTGATTCTTTTCGTTGTGTCTTTCAAATTTTTGCAACTGCATAATGCACTGCTTAAGTATAAATTAATAAAATATTTAAAGTAAATACTGCTTCAAATTAAAATTAATATCTCAATTTAGTTTCATTAACAGATACTTTCTCATTTGGTTAATTCCATTGGTTGCTATAACTAACATAGTATAAGTTTTATGAACTACATATGTCTGGTCAACTTTCTCGTAAATATCGAACGGGTTATAAAAGTCCGTGACTCACTAACTCATTCTGTACAGCCTTTAAAACAAAGTAACTACTTTGTTTTCTCAAAACTGAAGGTCTATCTCAGATTTTTGGGCCGAACATTGACGCCTTTGTCTACAGATCAGTGGTTAGCAAAAACTAAAAAATGCCTCATATCCAGGAGTAATGTATAATTTTTAATCATTAGGGAAGAGGAAGTTAAAAAAACATTGGATGATATTTTTATGTATATACTAGTGGTTGCCCGCGGCTCCGCCCGCGTATATGTCGGTTATCGCGGCAAATAGTAGCCTATGTGCTATTCTGATGTTTATGCTACATATATTACTGTAAAGTTTCAAGCAAATCCGTTCAGTAGTTTTTGCGTGAAAGAGTAACAAACATCCATCCATCCATTCATACTTACAAACTTTCACGTTTATAATATTAGTATTGATATTTTGGAATGGTTTTATTTGTAATTTTAGTGTATGTGTTGTGTATTTTAGTGCATAGTTCCTGTATCAAGATGCGCTTTTACATTTCGAAATATGTATATGAAAATTATAATTTAACACAATTAATAAGTACATGTCTGTTCGGTCCCAAATTAGGCAGAGCTGTTAATATGGTAATCATTAATCAGACTGCTGACAAAGATACTTGTATATTTCTAAATACAAATATTATAGATAAGTTATATCCAGACACAGAATTAATAAACGTGCTCTTCTTACAATTATTTGTCCTGGTTGGGAATCGAGCCCATGACCTCCGACTTAGCAGTCAGGGTCGGCAACAGGCCGGTCATAAAAAACACCGACAAATACCAAGTAGTAGTTACTATTATCTAATCTATGAAAACTATCGGTACACGGGGATATCGATCGTAAAATTATTTTTCTAAATAGGTTTAGTAATTTTTTAGATAAGCATGTTTCGGATACGCAAACATATTTTCGTAGATATTGGAGGCCAGCTTAAGTTGCTAAACGACATTCTTTACATACTTTACATAAGACATATTACGGATTATTTTGGACATCTAACACACAACGCCATCTATTACCAAGCTAAGTTGAGCTTGTATTATGGGTACTAGAGAACTGATAAAAATACCTATATACCTTTTTTTTGTAAAAACATACATATTATACAAAGAAAATACCCAAACTCCAAAACAAATATTTGCAGATCATACAAACATTTAGTCTGACTCGGGAATGAAACCCGAGACCTCGAGAACAGTTGTTACACACTCTACCACTGCGCCACCAAGGCAGTCTGTATGAGTTCGTACCTCCACAGTTAGTAGTTATTTATTTTCCAAACTGCTGTTACTACATTGTGTATACTCGTAGTAATCGTTTTTCTTTCCTACATAGTAATAAGTATAAGCGATCCTTTTTGTGACCTATATAAGTAGGTATACCTGGTCAAACCAGTGACGACTCTAAACATGCGTTCACACCTAACCTAGTTTGAGGGTCAGAGACAACCTGACACTTCATCATCAGCCTAGTATTGACCATTTTTGAACTAAGGTTTCTCTTCCAAGGGAAGCCAAGTATCCCCGCCTTGAGTAGTCCGCATCCATTCGTTGCCAGTCATTTTCTTTAAATCGTGTCGGTGCCCTATGTCCATATAAATATTTTAATGTATTTTATTGAACTAGACGACAGGAACTAATTATTTGGTGTTTTATTAACCGTATCAGTAGCTTAAGTATTTTTTGTGGGATTAATCACGCCCACAAGCCCACCACTGTAACTCCTGTACACGAGGATCAACAGCGGTGACCCACGAACACACCGAGTTATGACACTCGGGAAGTCCCAGGAAAAATTAAACTGTCTTGGAACCCGCAACGAAATTAATCAGACGAAAACTGGAGGACTTGGAAATATAATAAGTCCACTTCCCTCCTTGGCAAAGCGGGAGACAAAATGAAGTCAAAATAGGCAGACGCCTTTTTCAAACCGGGAAGCACCACGGATAAAATATTATGGGTCCTAAGTGAGCTATATTTGATTTTTATAGTATGTATGGCAGAATCGCTTAAACGCACGGAAATTCACCGTAGTTGACACAAGATCCCCATAATATACTACCCCAGACGTAATTTGTAAGCTATTTAGCATCATGTTACGTTCATTGTACCAAAGACTACATTCCCAGATGTTATGATGAGCCGACTGTTCACAGCTAGAATCAGGTGTTGAGCATTGACACAATGGTGAATCGACTAATTTAAATGAGTATAGTTTGCTCTTAAAGTTACCGTTAGCATATGTATTTATGTAATTATCCAATTATCCCTTTCTGACTAGCTCACTCTTATTAATATTTAGTAATAATATTAAATATTTATTTTGGACATACCCCATATTTATAGTGAGAAATAATAATAAAAAATACATAGTCCTGCTTGAATTACCTTCAGAGAATCTAGTGAGAGTTTGTTTCACACAACCTCGATCGACACGATGTCTGCGTTCAGCGGCGATTGGCCCATGCTGAAATCTTCAGCAATCGCCACAAGTGCACGATGATATGAAATATACTCACACTAGGCCCTAAAGATGCTGTTAGAACTGCCTCGTTTTCTGATGACCATTAAAGGCAGCCTATTGCGTATGATAGCAGGAAAGCAAAGCAATGATTCTTGCTTCAGCAAACATTAAAAAAGCACTACAAAATTGAAGCAGCGCTAACAATATCCTGAATCAATTGTTAAATTGGACACTTAGAGCCCCTAGCCAGTTGTAGTTGTGTGTCATTGGCTAATACTTCGTCTAAGATTACTTTGTCTAAGATTAGCCAATGATACACGAGAATTTAGGCGTTAACGGTTGCAGAAAGAAAAAAACGCTTGCAACTTGGCTAGGGGGGCTGATGTAGGAATGCGAACTAAACGTTGTAAAGAATAAATAGACAACAATAAACTAGAAGAATTGTCTTGTTTTTTGTGTTTTTTTAAAAGATAAAACGAAAAGATTTTGTCTTTTAAGAATACAGGATGCCTTAGATAGCAATTAAGAGATTTGAATGTAATGCTAAGCAGATGATTCATTTTCATTTCCTTTGTAATAATGTGTTCTGGATAATGAATGTTTAAAAATTTAAAAGTGAATTCACTGGATCCATCAAGCCAAAACGTATTTGGTAATGACAATTTAATGGTCGGTATGTGAAACTTAATATGTGATCTCGTTGAACCCTCTACATATTCATGTGTATAGATGTGCATGGGACGTGTAAATTAAAAAGTTAGTGTAAGAAGATTTTTGTACAGAAGAATTTCAATCCATCCAGTTATCATGACTTTGGTTATAAATGTATTCTGAGTTATAATTTTTAAACTTTTTCTTGTTATAAATCAACTTAGTAATTGTAACTTAATGTATATATATAGTGCTGCTGTAGTCTCCACAAACAGGGGACGGGTATACAAATACAGGTATTGAAATGATTGCTAGATGGTAGATCCCTATCACCATTTCTGTTTACTCACCCAAACCATACACCTATATACTACGCACTAAAATATAACATGTTGTACAAAAACCCATCTTATATCGTTCACAGACGGTTTAATTTTTATTGTATCTAATTTAAACTTATGGCATTTGTATTACTTAAACACTGACCTTCATCAAAGACACGTCAGTATTTGTATTAGACGCAATAATTTGTTTATTTAGTTAAGAGCCCTTATTATTATGTCATCATACTAACCATTATTAACTTTGGCATGCATTGCCGGCAATGGACTGAACAATGACTGACTCGTAGACATACATATGTGTTTTATTACTGTGACCTGTGTCTCTCAAAAGCAATAAGTTTTCCACGTTTTAGCGACAGTTTTCATTGATGCTTTCTGAGATTCAGTCAAACATTCAACGTCTTCAGCTTTATAATATTAATATATTTAGATAGTAAAAGATACCTACCTGATACGTGTTTATATTGAAGGACTTACCTTTTTAGCTTAGCTTAATTGACAGAAATATTGTTATTTTTTGGCGTTTGATAAGGTTATCCAAACGTAACAGTTTGTGCCCGTTGATGAATACCCGTTTGGTTTTTCGTTTTATACTTGCTTTGAAGGCTGAACTAATTATATTATCTACCTTAATGAACTTTTTATATACGTTATCGTCTCACCACCCTTGGCTTAACAGTCCGAAGCTCTAAACATTACTCTCTAGGAATAGGATGAGAAAATGATGATGTACTTTTAGACGGCCACGGCGGGCAGTCTCAAAGGGAACCAGTCAACTATGCAGGAGATATAGCCCACAAGTGTGTGAGCAAACACAGATGCACTCTCTGTTCCCTCACTCTCACAATCCGATTGGATGGCTATCCGACACGACCGGGAAGAGATCAGGCGCAGAACCGATGGCTCGTAGGTACTAGGTTCAAAACTCCAAACTACGGGCTGTTATTAAGCACTGCGAGGATTGAAGGCGATAACCTTGAAAGACTGATGGTGACGGGTAAGATAGAGGGGAAGGGGCCAGGGGCCGTAGCCCGTTGTGCTGGGCAGACCAAGTTTGCACTACTCTCGGCACTACGATCCATGCTGCCCTACACACTGAGTGTTGAGGAGGACGATTAAGGACTTTTATAATCAGGTAAACTCAATAACTATCTTTGACCCGACCCGGGAATTGGAAGTCGCACAAGCTATACAACTAGACCAACGGGGCAGACGTCGATAAGATGGAATGACAATGTTAAAAAAGTTGTTTATAAAGATGAATAAAGGTCATAGACGTCTACTTGTACATCGAACAAGCTGTTCTCAAGAGTGATGCCCTCAAGCTAAATCTTTTTAAAACATGTTATTTATTATTTTCCATGAATTTTAACACATTCGCTGCGGCAGTACCTGAACCCAGTTATACTACCAGTGCTATACGAGTCATATAGTTCCCGTATGAAGAATGCCAATCGTGCGGTACGGCCTGTATTTTCGTATCAGTTCCTGACTTCTATGGTCCTTAAAGGCGTGGAATAACATTTTTTTTATACCAATCCATGGATTATATCATTGCCTATATACAGCTGCCGTAGCACGAAGATCTTCGTAATAGGCTAAGAGTTATATCTTTTTTTCTAAGTCGGTCATTTTACGGGAAAATACTTCCCGTCCCGCATAGAACGTATAAAGAGCTAGGGATGGGGTAAAGTTTAAAAACTGAAACCAACTTTTGTCGATTTTCATACGAAACATAACAAAGAATAGAAGATTCATTAACATTGTGGAGGAACGGGTATCATGTCCCTCCAACACAAAGGGAGGATCCTCCGACCAGGCGAGGTGATCATGCCTGGTGGGCCACTGCCCAACGGTTGATGTTGGGATATAGTAATTATCTTAATTGGCGCGCTAACTTTCACTGCGCGATTCAGGATTGGTAGTTTCTTAGTTTCCTTCGTTACTCCGTAGTTCAGTGTAACTTCGGTAGATGGCGCTGTAGTATATTTCTGTTGCGCTGTATGTGGAAGTCGCCACATCACTCCCCTCCAAGACCGGAGGTTGATATATGTTGAGTCAGCTGTCTGTGCTCTGTTGTGGAGCTTGCCAGTGCCAGAAGTGAGTAGATATATTGAGTCGGAACTGAGTGCCGCTAGGCCCAGTGAGTCGGGGCTGAAGGCCGCTGATCCCAGTGAGTCGGGATGGCGTGCGGTGCGCGGTGCTGCGGTGAGGTCCCCAGTGAGTCGGGGCGGTTGCTGCGTAGTGGCTGGCTGCTGCATAGACTGGAGAGATATGCTCTGCTTACATGGACCGTTGCTGCAGTGTGCTGTGCCTAGACGCTGATGAGGCCGTAGGGGTAACCAGGCTGGAGCGGTCGCTTCCTGCGTGTGGTGTATCCCTGTTGAGGCCGAGGTTGCTGGCTGGCTGTGAGACTTGCTGTGGGAGTGAACATGATGGTGGCGTGCTGATGCTGCTTCGAAGGCTGCTTCCAATCACGTCGGGGTCACCACTGTGGAGGATAGGGTGTGATGTCCCTTCAACACAAAGGGAGGATCCTCCGACCAGGCGAGGTGATCGTGCCTGGCGGGCCAACTGCCCAACGGTTGATGTTGGGATGTTTTATGTATCTTAATTGGCGCGAGAACTTTCACTGCGCGATTCAGGATTGGTAGTTTCTTAGTTTCCTTCGTTACTCCGTAGTTCAGTGTAACTTCGGTAGATGGCGCTGTAGTATATTTCTGTTGTGCTGTATGTGGAAGTCGCCACAACATCATATTCATCAACAAATGGTACATAAAATTGAGCAAGTGCACTCATTCTGTAGAAACTGTTCTTTCTTCCTTCTTACCTTATCAAAATACACACATCAAAAGTGTCTAGGGATCAACATATGTGTCTAGGGATCAACATATATTTTTGCAATAACTTTTCTCCTGATTGATATTAATTAAAATTTTCTTTAAGGATTCATCAAATAAAGTGTTTTCGTTTGTCACAGTAACGATAAACCAAGTCACCTTTGCATTAATAAAGAAATTTGCCATTTTCCTAATAAAAGGATTTTTGACATTTGAACCACTAACATTAAAGTTCGAAAAAAAGACTGAAATAACAGTTTTCTTTAAAATTTTATTAGGTAACTTAAACAATTAGTAATCCGTGTTTCTACCGCGAACACTAACAACACAAGAATCGGTTTGGCATACTCAAAATGAGTTCATCCAAATCACGCTGTGGAATGGCCGCCCATGTTCGTTGCAACAACAAAAAAAGGTCTTCTTGCGACTGGATACCCTCCATATTCGGCAGAGCTCTTCTCTGTAGCATATCCCATGCATGCTCAATCGGGTTCAAGTCTGGCGACTGAGCAGGCCAGGGCCAAAGCCACATCTCAATCTCAAGAAATCCGCATAAAAATGCTTGATCCCTAGACACTTTTGATGTGTGTAGTTATTAATTCACATGAGATCTTTACGTTGCACTATGGGACGAAACCGTGCGTACCGTCTCAAAAATAGGTTTAGGGAATGTTCGATATTGAATATTTTGATAATGCACATGTCTAACTGAATGTCTGATACATATTATTTTAGCATATAAAATAGATTTCATCACTTTTTTCTAAATAAAACTTTACTTGCAAATTGACGCTCAAATGAATGTCGATTAAGTAGAACAGAATTCCACCAGCTGACATGGTCATATTTTGAGTAATTTCAATGCATATCTATAAGTGTGATATATGGTTAGAAAGGTAATTTAGTATTCTATTTAAAAAATGAATAGACCTATACGCAAAGGCTTGACAGGTATTTTGTATTTTTTACAATTTAGAAAAAAATATCCTTTTTATAAACTTTAAATAGACTTTTGACAGTTAGCGCTGTCTGCCGATGTCGTAATTTTAATATCATCATTTAAAGCAACTCATACAAAAGCCAGGGAAATAAAAAAAAATTGCCCAAATTTGCCCCCTTTTAAATGAGACGAAAAAAGCCTTATGGCGAAAAATTCTTAAAATGTTCAAATTTATTTTAACATTTGATTCAGAAGATTTTTGGGGAAAAGGATTATTTTTGACGCTTTATTTTTAAATAATAATATTAACTGATAACTAAATTACACTTAAGGAATAGTGGGAATTCCATATTAATTTAATTTTTGTCATTCGTTCGGGTGTAATTAATGTTTGTTATCATATGAATTAAATAATTCTCATGTTGTGTATGTACTTCACCACTGAGTTATAGGTGAAAAAAAGGAAGGAAATTGTGTTTACTGTTGATATTGCTTTATAATTATTATCAATACTTAACCAATTTTAAAGATAGTGGTTAACATCGTGGTTAAAAATGTAGACGCGCGAAGTTAATAACATTTTTGTCACGAAATTTAACTATAAAAGTTGTTGATTTTTAACCGACTTCCAAAAAGGAGGAGGTTCTATGTTCCACTGCATGTATTTTTTTTTAATTTTTTTTTTATGTATGTTACCCGATTACTCCGTCAGTTGTGGACCGATTTAAAAAAAAAAATCGAAAGGGTATGCTTCCGAGGTGGTCCCATTGCCAGCATATCAGGATCTGATGATGGGATCCCAGGGAAATCGAGGGAAACTCTCATTTTTTATAGGCAATTACTATGTTTTTCGTATATTTTCTGAAGTTACACCCGTATTTGCGTCTGGTAGTCATCATTTTATGATGATGAGCTGATGATGTAAGGTACAACTCCTTAACGGTTAGGAGTTGGAGGATAAATCTTTAAATATCAGATGTATATATGTTACCTTTAGTCGTATTCTTTCAAATTATTTAGGTAAGCTGATGATGGAAGGTGGAAGGTACAACACCTCAACGGTTAGGAGTTGAAGGATAATTCTTTCAATTTCATACGTATCTAAAGACTTTCAGTCGTATACTTTCAAGTTATTTAGGTGAACTGGTGATAGAAGGTTAAACTCTTCAACAGTTAGGAATTAGAGGATGATTTCAATATTACACGTACGTTTAGACCTTCATTTGTATTCTTGATGATGAAATTTGATGAAATAGTTCAACTTACTACTTACCTACGATTGTTTGCACGAAAAACTGAAAAATAAAAACTTTTTATAAAAAAAAACCGACTTCCAGAAAACATCCAACGAAAACTCTCCGCCAAAAAAAAACACTTAAAAGCGTAAAATAAACTGGTTCTTCATAAATTGCCTATACCTAATTCTTTATTCATTTAAATAGTAGTATTATAATGTGTGCTAGGTACCTAAAATCTGTTTGAAGTCGGTGCTAAGCCAAAAGAATACAAACGAACAATTACAAAAGTCTAAGCGATAGTCACTTGGCACCGACTTCAAACAGATTCTAGGTACCTAGCACACATTACAATACTACTATTTAAATGAATAAAGAATTAGGTATAGGCAATTTATGAAGAACCAGTTTATTTTACGCTTTTAAGTGTTTTTTTGGCAGAGAGTTTTCGTTGGATGTTTTTTGTAAGTCGGTTTTTTTTTTATAAAAAGTTTTTTCATTGTTATTTACCAGTACTTTATTGCACTTCAACACACAGTCTTTGCCATCCTCGGTAAAATCAATATTAAGAACAGAATGAGTGAATGTGTTGTGCCTCGGCGAGTGCTATGCATATTTTTTATTGACCACGGAACTAAATCAGAAGATATTAAACAATATTTAGAACACCATCATTTGTCCTCTTCTAAAAGTGATAACTAGTTCACTTTTAAGACGTAGAAAACGTACGTAGAAAACGTATAGAAAAGTAAAAAAAAACAAAAAAATCTTATGACAGCTTTTAACGATCGCTGGACCAAATCTAACCGAACTAAAGACCGCTTTTTAAATAAAAGTACAACTTGGTTGGACGGTGAATTTAAGGTACAACTTGAAGAAGTACCAATGGATATCACACCTAAAACTGCCTCGTTGGTCTCGTGGTTGGCGTGTGCGACTGCTGATCATGAGGTCTCGGGTTCGATTCCCGGGTCGGACCAAATGTTTGTATGATCTACAAATATTTGTTCCGGAGTTTGGGTGTTTTCTATGTATGTATTTACAAAAAAAAAGTATTTATGTATTTGTATCAGTTGTCTAGTACCCATAACACAAGCTCTGCTTAGCTTGGGACTAGATGGCGTTGTGTGCTAGATGTCTGAAATATAATTATTGTCCGAAATATAATTAATTATAATTAAAATATCTGGAGAACGTGGAATATCACCAAAATCTTATGAAAATCAGTCGGAGAAATCGAGAAAGAGGAAGAATATGGAGTTGATTTAAGAATTTGGATCGAAAATATTTATGTAACGCATATGTCCAAGGATTGTGGTCTGGAGGAGAAGTTGAAGAAGCTTCTGTTGTTGAAATGTTCCGGAATTGGGATAGAAATCAAAAAGTGCTCTAGGTCCGCAACGAAAGAAGATGTATTTCATGGCCTTCTATTTACATGAGATCCATATACATCAAGTATCCGAAAATCCTCAATCACTGTGTCCAAGGAATTATTAGACGAAGCCAAGAACCTGTTAGATATTTGTAATTATTTTTATCCGATTTTGTGTAATATTTTTATTTTTGTCATTTAATATATGATAATGTTATTTTCAGTATTAAGAATAATACTAAACGATAGTATGTTATCACAATAATTTACAATTATCGTGTAATATGTTAAGTAAACTAGGTTTTTGTATGAAAATGTGTCAATTTTATTTTTGATTTATTTTATACATAATAAAAAAAAAATAAGAACGAATGTAACCTTACTTGATAGTGTATACATCAGAGATGCTACGTGCCAAATTTCAGTTAGTTATTGTAATTAAAAACTTTACACAAGTTACAGATTTTTGAGACGGCACGCACGGTTTCGTCCCATAGTGCGTTGTTACGTTTACTATGATATCAAATAAAACATTTTTTTTTTGACAAATGAGTATTCACATGAGATCTTTACTTTATAAACTATGATAAATTTATAATTAAACAAGTATTTTTCGACAAATTTTTTGACCAGTTATTTAATGATCGTAGTAGATTTAAAAATAATAACTTGACACCTTTTAAATAAGCCGTCTGATGCAAACTACAGTTTGTAGTATGATAATTGACAAGCTAATAAACGTACATACTTAGATATTTGTAAATGTAGATATAATAAAGACAAAACATACTATGAACTTTATTAACCGTATATAAAAAAAAAATTGTCAATCTATGCATCGTTTTGTTAAATGTAGTCCAACAAATTTAGAACAAGAAGCGATGATTTAGACCCAATTGGTGTCATTCAGTGTGATTAATTAAAAGACTGCAACTGTGTATTTTGGAGCGACGACGGCTTTGTAGCATGGCCCTCGTATTAGAGAGGGCATTCAAAAACCGGGCTGTTTCAAAAATCGTTTTTTTCGGGTTTCTGTATTTGAAAAAACGGTTAACCGGTTTTTTCGGGTTTTTCGGTTTTCTGTTGTATTTGTGATAAAAACCTAAAATAAAAAGGGTTTATTTATGCGTAAAATGCGTCGGTTTTAGTTGACAATTCGGGTTATTTAAATGAAATCAGTCTATATTTGTAATATCAAGGAACATTTATACTTATTCATACATTTTTTATGAGATCAATCAGCAGATTAAATCAAGTATATGTACATTAATAAATAAAATAACCCGTTTGTCTATATTTAAAATAAAAATAGTGAAAACCTAACAACGTTCGTTCGTTTCTGCTATTTCTTCAACATCTTCGCTTTCTTGTGAACTCATAACTTCAATGTTCACAAAATGCTTCTTAATAATATTTACAATGGACTCTCGTACTGCATCATTTGCGCATGAAGGCGATTGCTTTATTAATATTGTCATGCTGAGCGCTTTTGTGGTAATTTGTCGGACTGTGCAAATACATAAGAATCCCGATATTTTCTATCAATCGTTGAACTATTCGGTTTTCAAAAAATGTGCAAGTTGAGGACTAATGCTGGAGTATTCATCGCATATTTTTTTAAGCATAAAACTTGACGCTGTCACAGCTGTCATTAAATTGGCATCCCGTAAGCACAATACTTCTACAGTAGCTTTAATCACATTCAACTCTGAAACAGCTGTGTTTGTAACTCCGTATCACAAAACTGAATAAGTATTTAGACTCCGTATCAGGAAACTGAATATTGGAAATGCGTTTCTGTTGCTAAATAAATCACAAATAGCAACATTAGTTATTTTATTTATTATTATATACATAAAAAGTACAAAAAGTTGTTTTTTACTTTTTTTATTTTAACATAAAAACACTTACATACCTTTTTTTTTATTGAATAAGGGGCAAACGGGCAGACGTATCACCTGATGGTAAGTGATTACCGCCGCCCATGGACACCTGCAACACCAGAGGCGTCACAAGTGCGTTGCCGGCCTTTTAAGAAGGAGTACGCTCTTTTCTTGAAGGTTTGAAGGTCGTATTGGTCCGGGAATACCGCAGGCGACAGTTCATTCCACAGTTTTGTTGTGCGAGGCAGAAAGTTCCTAGAGAACCGCACAGTTGTGGACTGCCAACCATCTAAGTGATGGGGATGAAATTGCTGTCGCGTAGGACGATGGCGGAAAGAGGCGGCAGGAATCAGTCCGAACAATTCCTCGGAGCACTCCCCATAGTAAATGCGGTAGAAGATGCAAAGCAAAGCCACATCTCTACGCAGCGCCAAAGAGTCCAGCCGAATTGAAGATTCCTGGCAGTCGACGATTCGAGTCGCTCTCCGTTGAATGCGGTCCAGAGGGAGGAGCTGGTACTGGGGTGCCCAAAGATGAGGACAGTATTCCATATGTGGCCGAACCTGCGCCTTATATAGAAGTAAGCGGTGGGCCGGAGTGAAATACTGTCTCGATCTGTTGAGCACGCCAAGCTTCTTCTAGGCCAATTTGGCCTTATCCTCCAAATGGCCATGGAACTGGACTTCGCTCGATATCTCAACACCAAGTATACCAATGTTGGCTGAGGCTGATAGGGGAGTGTCTTGAAACCAAGGGCATACGACCCACGGCAGTTTTTTAGCGGTGAACGCGCAAATTTGTGTCTTGGTGGGGTAAAAGTGGACTTAATTGAGTCTACCCCAGTCTGAGACCTTTTCTAAAGACGTCTCAATTTGGGACACAAGTTTGTTTCGACTCTCAATGACGTTTTCCCGAGAAATATTAGCGCGGCCGGTGTAGAGAGCATCGCCTGTACTGTCATCCGCATAGCAATGAATGCCGCTAGTTTGCAGCATGTCATTGATATGCAGGAGGAACAGAGTTGGCGATAGCACACAACCTTGCGGGACACCAGCATTCACAGGTATAGAGTCAGAGCATTCACCGTCGACTACGACCTTTATGCTTCTACCTGCTAAAAAGCTGGTGACCCATTCGCATAGTTTCTCGGGAAGCCCATAGGAAGGGAGCTTCGAAAGAAGCGCTTTGTGCCAGACCCGATCGAAGGCTTTCGCAATGTCCAAACTAACTGCCAAGGCTTCCCCGTTAGTCTCAATCGCCTGTGCCCAGCGATGTGTCAGGTACGCCAGAAGATCACCAGCTGATCGACCCTTACGGAAACCGTATTGCTGGTCGCTAAGCAAATGATGATCCTCTAGGTACCGCAGGAGTTGATGATTGATGATGGACTCCATTATTTTCGAGAAGAGGGAAGTTATGGCTATCGGCCTGTAGTTAGATGGATTTGAGCGGTCGCCGTTTTTAGGGATCGGGTGGACCAATGCTGCCTTCCATGATGTCGGGACTACGCCAGAAGAGTAGGAGAGCCGAAAAAGACGCGTTAAGACCGGTGCCAACTCAGGAGCGCACATCTTCATCACAATAGGAGGGATTCCATCCGGGCCACTCGACTTATGGATATCAAGGGATAAAAGTGCTAAGCGCACTGAGCGTTGGTGGAACTGGATTTCCAGCATACAGCTCTCGCACCGCGGTATGGTAGGCGGCTCTTGTTCCCCGTCATCCAAGGTCGAGTTGGACGCAAAGTGTTTTGCCAGAAGATCGGCTTTCTCCTTTGCGTCATAGGTCAACGGATTATTTCCTATGTGCAGAGGTGGAAAGGATGGCTTACAAAAGTTGCCTTCGATAGCCTTGGCAAGAGACCAGAATGCCCGAGTTCCCGAAGGAAGACGCTCAAGCCTCTCGCCAATCCTGGCAATGTGCTCCGACTTCGCCCTTGCAATGTCTCTTTTGAGGGATCTGGAGGCAAAGTTGTACTCCTTTTTCAGAGCGCTGGTATTAATTTATAATTAATTTATACCTTTTCTATTCTCTTGAAAAAAAAACCGAAAAACCCGGTTTTTTTGAGTAAAAATCCGTTTTTTTCGGTTTTCAAATCGGCCGGGTTTCCGGTTAATTCGGGTAACCGAAAAACCGGGTTGCATGCCCTATGACTATGCCCTATGCCATCCATAGTCCTTTCATTCAGTAATGAAAGGACTATATGGGTTTTGAAATTCGTCTATTTTTTAAGACTTTAACTTAAATTGGTAACAGTTAATCTATATTAATCTTATGAATTCGAAAGTAACTGTATAATCCGCTGCACCGATTTCAATGAAATTTGGCATGGCGATAATTTGATTCTTGTGGAAGGACAGAACAGGCTAATTTTTACTGCGATAGCCGATATACGCGCTAGTGGAGCCGCGAGCAAAAGCTAGTTTAAAATATAAACCTAATGGTGACATTTTATCAGCTTTTTAAGATTTCTCTCTATTTTGTCAGTGGAAAAACAGAATAACGACACAACAACAATACCACGCAACAACCATAATGTGCAGAAACATAATATGAAATTCATTTTTGTACGTATTCCATTATTTTAATAAACTTTTATTTAAATAAATGCAGAAACTTTGATAAAAGACCCTCTGATCCGTCTCAACCGTCGCACGTCGCTTATTGTTTGGGTACCTTTAGAAAAGACTAGAAAGAAAATAACCGATCCTTTCTCGATCATACTGCAACAACAAACTAAAAGCCATACGTGTTTTGACAGTGTAATTACAAACCTTGAACAACCGAAAGATAAATACTGGACTTTGTTTGGTCTGTTGATTAGCAATTGAATAACAGGGAAAACCCGAAACTTAAACGTAGGTACTCTTCTACAGATTTGAATGAAATTTGTTAACAATCACTTAACAGCTAGTCCAATTTAACTCTCTAATTCAACTTAAGGCAATCAACTGCATTGGAATTCTTGCATCACTAGTGAGTCATTTTCCGAGTTATATCATGGTGTTTGCGCCTTTATTAACCACCATAGAACTCTAATAGTAACTAACTATAACCCACGATTTTGTACTGATTGTTTCTGATTTCCTGTTTCTAATCTTAACAAGAAAAAGTTTTAAAAGTGTAAGCCGACTACGTGAAAGCTTTTGAAGAAATTTATATAGCCTTCGTCACCCGGGCTATTATTACCAATCTATTGACAACTCATTCATTAAAATTGGTTCAGTAATGTTGCGCTACGGTGGAACATACAAACGTCCTACTAATATTAATAAACGCGAAAGTTTGTAAGTATGGATGGATGTTTGTTACTCTTTCACGCAAAAACTACTGAACGGATTTGGATGAAACTTTACAGTAATATAGCTTATACGTCAGAATAACAGATAGGCTACTATTTGCAGCGATAATCGAGATACACGTGGGCGGAGCCGCGGGCAACAGCTAGAACATACATACTTCGCCGTAGTGTGGTAAAAATGATGTACTGTACATCTGTTCATTCTTTATTTTGTCTCTTTAGAGGTCTTTGTCTTTCAAATTTCTAAAAATACTCTGCTAGTGGATGAAACTGTTAAACGAATTTAAAGAGTCTGCTGGTCAATTGCCAGTGCTCAGAAAGGAGGTTTTGGCTTTTTATACCGCACTGGCACTAACACCAGACGTGTTGGTATCCGGTTTGTTTTAAGTTTTAGTCATACTAAAATAGAAGCTCGCCCAAATGAAAAATATTTTATCATGAATAGTATCAAATAATAAAATCGACGAACCAAACAAACCTCATTGTGAGACGATGGAGCGTAATGGAATAATCGGCCAGTTGACAATGGAGACGCAGGCGCCGACTGATGAGGAAGCAATTGACGCCGACACCAGTGACCCCTGGTCCAGATTCAACAAACGTTACACGAATTTAAAGAAGTGCAAAATTTTTTTCATAGTTGACCAAATTATAGTAGATCTGAATATTTTCTAGGTATTGACAGCATTCTTAATAATAATAAATATTACGGACATCTAACACACAACGACATCTAGTCCTAAGCTAAGCAGAGCTTGTGTTATGGATACTAGACAACTGGTATTAATACATAGAAAACACCCAAGCTCCGAAACAAATATTTGCAGGATATAGAAACATTAAGTCCGACCCGGGAATTGAACCCGAGACCTCAAGCACAGCAGTCGCATATGCTACCACTGCACCACCGAGGCAGTTAATTCTTTAAAACTTCTTTTAGAGGCGTGACCTTCCGGTGCACAATTAGTGGATGATATTTCGGCTGCTAATTTGCTAATGTAAGCGAATTGCTATAAACGTCTGGCTACGATCGGTCTGTAAATGAAACGGTTTCATTCGAAAGCGATACAAAAATTGCCAAAATATATATTTACGACGATGACAATGAATTTGTACTTGTACAGTGATGATGTTCTCCTAGCCGATTACGGCCACGGCAGCCAGTCTCAACGGAGACGAGCGAACTACGCAGGAGATATTATAGTGCACAAGTGTGTTCGTAATATAGGTGCACTCTCTGTTCCCTCACTGAATATATTTTAAGTGATGTCTATATTGCAACCCCTTTTTGTTTAATTTGGTTCTTTTTATGGTATAGGGGTCGAAGGAGCAAACAGTACATGTGATTTAAGTGACTGTCTCCGCCGCATTGCTGCCCTTCCAGACTCTCCCCCCAAAATAAGAAGAAGTATAGGTTACAGTAACCTAACTTGCTTCATCGTGAAATCATCTTTGGTTGATCCTGGGCCTCACAGAACAAAAAATATGGGCCTAGTGCCGAAATATGACTCTTTCACAATTTCGCTATTAAACCTTGTTTTTATTTTTATTTTTTCTAAAATATAATCTATGAACTCAGTTTAAAGGTTAACATTCTATTGTTTAAATAATTAGTCTTCAGTGTGTAATATTGCATACACTTGCATCATTTTGAGGTACTTTCCCAGTTAATATAAATTTGACGCAGACATTTATTTTAGGATTTCACAATACTTAATAACAAATATAATGTAGTAGCTAGTATAAACCATAAAGTACGGTCTTTTATGTTTCAATAAATAAATTCAATTTGATTCAAAAGTAATAATATTTACGATATGGACCGTATTTCCACGGGTTACGTCAGAATTGATATCTGTATGATGATGTCATATTTTCAAGACTGTTCCAAAAGATTAATAAAGGATTAGTCACGCAAATATAATTTATATCATAATACAATTAAAAGGTACAAAAACTGTTTCTAAAAGCGTATCTGGTCTCTTTTAGATCTCCGTAGAGATTTAAAGAAATCTTTGTCTGACCGCTGCAACGGGTTAGCTTTTAAACGGTCTCTACAAAAATGCTGAATAGATGTATAAGTCACATCCAAACAGTAGTATACTATAATAACATTTCTGGGTACCTCAGCAACAACTATTTTAGGGGGGAAAAAAGCTTTGTAGTACCTCAGTAACGGAGAGATGCTCTTGTGATTTCTCTGGATAGTTCCTTCAGCAATACACAGCGAATAGTGTGAGTCACCACGCTTGAATTGTTGCATTGTCTGCATTTGCAATGAGTATAGGATTCAGTGCTCTTAGATTCTGCTCATATTTTTCATCTGGCAGAGTTAGTTTAGCGATAATGTAATTTAAAAAAAATATAGAAAGAGTCATATCCCCTTATCCCAAAATCTTAATTGTAGGCTTGAAAAAGCTTAAACAATTAATTATTTTTACGGTTTCTACGATATTCAACAAGTCGTCGGACAATAACTACTTTTTACTTTAGTGACTTGTTCTTTCCATAAATTTAAGAATTTCGGAAGGTTAAGTAGGTACCTATCATGACTAAGTTCGGTCTGCAAGTTTCAGGATAATAGTAGTCTGACTTTTGAAATTTCTTTTTTTTTTTTTTTTTTAATGTTTGGCCCGCCAAAATGACTGTACTCTGCCTGATGGAAAACATAAGCAGAATCCAAGAGTGGTGGTCACCATACTCACTGCGAATGCAGACAATGCAGTATGGCGACCCACACTATGGGCCCTAGTGATGCTGCTGCATCTTTTAGTCCAGTCAACAAGTATGGAACTTGTTGACTAGACTAATTGGGCCTCCGGTCTCGCACTCACCAACGAAACACGACAGCACTGCTGCTGTCATTTTACGTTGATTTTCTGTGCGAGGGTAGTACCGCCCCGGTCGAGCCGGCCCGTTCGTGCTGAAATCAGCGTGGCTCTACTACCTTGCATACAAAATACGAAATTCTTAGAATAGAAAACGTAGTAATAAGCTTCGGAACCCTTTATTATACACTAGTTGTTGCCCGCGGCTCCGCCCGCGTGTATGTCGTACTAAGAGCCACCGTTCGGCAGACTTACGGTATAGTAGCAAAGTCCATATTAATGCTAGGTATACTATTTGACCTGATGTAGGTGAAATAGGCATTCACTTTACATTTAAAAAAAAATTTCCATCAAGGGTTCCTTTGGGCGTGACCAGAAGTCGAAAACCATGAAAATTACGCTAATTTACGTTATTTTAGCATGTCTGCCGTTTTGATATCTTAAAATATATGTTTTTTTATATGTAAAGATTAAATGACAGACACTTATTCCGGTTCCTACTATAATTATAGCATATCAAAATTGCGAAAATTTCATGAAATTTACGTTATTTGTATATATTGTATTTGTATAAGCTGAAAATAATATATGTTATTAATAAAGTCCATATTAATGCAGTATACCTAGCATTAATATGGAATCTGCTACTATACTAGTCTGCCGAACGGTGGCTCTCAGTCATAAAGTAATGTGTCTCAAGTTGTGCGTATGAGTAGGTATTTAATATTTATGTTTCCGAACAGTAAAAGATAAATAAATATCAATTGTAAAAACTACAACGTTAAGTTCAATTTTGTTTAAAACAGCAATATTAATGAGTTTCAAATGATCACCCACTAGTAATTACATGGTATAAATTACATTGATAGATTCAATACATAGTTTGAGTTTTATTTTTAAAGTATTTATTACAGACGACGCTTGACTCCATTCTGACTGAGCTTCCTCCTTCCGTTTCGTTTCTTAAAACATTGTCTAGAATATAGTTTGTTCCGTGTGCTGACGAACTGCATTGACTAATAATGTACGTAGGTAAATACAGGTAGTAATGTAGAAATATGACTACATATAGGCAGCATGAGAATCCTTGTGATGAAAACCTTGACAGCTCTGTGTGATTTGCTCTCCCCAAACGCTAGACATAACTTGGCATTTTAAATAGTGTTTGATTAGAATTCCCTGATTCAAGCCATCTCTCAAGCTTGGTGGTGTAGGCAAGTAGCAATTAGTGGTAAAAATAAGCTAAACCTGTTTTCCTTACCACGATTTCCTTAAGGACAAAACAACTTCACTATACGACCTTAAGTAACCTACTGCTTCTGCTAGGCTGACAGAATGGCCTCACCTCCAGGGTTGCGCTTTTGAATGACAGAGTTGTCTGCACTACCGGGTCCGTGCCCGGGCCTGGTGGACCAGAAAAGTTTCAAACCTGTCCCGGTCACGTTTCGCCATGACCTTCGCAAGCATGACTTGCTCGCACTCGACTTAAGTGAGATTAAAAGTAATCTCAATAAAATTCTGTCTACCTGTGTGTGAATTCTTAGCAGGTGTGTTAAATCATCACCATCATCATCAACAGCTTTTAACCTTCCACTGCTGGACATAAGCCTCTTCTTCGAAAGGAGGTTTAATAATGTTTATATAAACTATGTATTTAACACTAACAACACTAAAAGACTAATCGAAGTCATATCCAAACTGGTCCTTGTAGCACTCGTAGTCTAGTCAATCAATCCTGTTTAATCCAATGTATCACTATTGATATACTTATTGAAGTACAAGATATTCAACATATCAGATAATCCTGAAGATAAATGGCAGTTCTAAAGATATTGACATCAGTTCATGTGTACTAATACTTAGAGGTTATTACTTAGTTTACATAATAGTTGATTATAAAACGTTGCCAGCAACACGATCAATGAAATCATACCTAAAATAAAGTTATGTATTTATGCTGTGTGTACGAGTGTCCTTTCAAAGTATCTACATATTTGTCATAGAACTTATTGTATTGTAATATTAATTTGCCTTTGCCTCATCTGTTTCTGCCATTTGCTTCAATAGTTATTACGAAGTTTACACTAGTACTAAAATTATCTTTAGTAAACACTTCACCAGATTAATTATTACATACATAAATAAATCGAAGGGCATCAAAATTACATAGGCCTGAAATAGTTAGTGGCTATAAGATGAAAATCATCACTATTCTTAACTTTTTACAGTAGGTACTTGTACAGAATCTTTTTCATTCCAGATTTTATGGAGTTCTTACATCATTACATCATCAAACAGATACGTAATGCCAACATAATAACATAATACCTACTCATATTTAAAATATATCACAACACTTTTAATATTCATATACTTAACTTTGAAGAAAAACGAGTTTTAAATTAATCATAGTGAAAAAGTTTTATACCTACAAGTAAACAAAAAACTTGTTCTGTTTTGAATGAACTGTGCCAACATAAGTGGCCCTCGGTGCAGACTCAGTGCACGCGTACCCATGATTCATAGTTGAGTCGTTGATCGCATAATCAGTCATGGAACGACCATTAATACTCCCACTATAACATAAAGATCTAAATCTTTTATTGCGTTGTTTAATTTTTTTTTCCTGAATACACCTACATTCCTGCCTGTAGGTCAAGGTGAAATAAACACCTACGCCTTGCCAAAGCTGGTAGCTTCAAGCGCTTTAAATAGGAGTTAACTTATTGCCATCAGTGTCTAACTGTGTAACTTCAACATATTAGGTATAATGAAAGGGAAATCCTCCTTCTGCGTGCAAGTTATGCTTGCGAAGGAGCCGGCGGAGCAGAGACGTTTTAAACCTCTACCGGTCCGCCAGGCCGGGAACGGACCAGGCACCGGAGATCGCAAAAGACAGGTGACGCTATCTATCACCCTAGCAGGAGCAGGTGGCGCGATGGCGGTGCGAGCGCTAAAAAGCGTGCGCGCCCTTTTGTCTATGCAGGAAAGGAACATCGAGGTTTCTGCACATGAGGGGGGCATCTACAAACCGTAGGTGGCCCGAGGTTAGTCAGGGTTAAAGGAATCCCTTGAACCCTGACGAACCTCGGGCCACCTACGGTGCACCCTCGAAAGGAGATGTCCTTTCGAGGGTTCTCCGGTTTCTACTACGTGTATGGTAGTAGTATGTATCAGGGATGTTGCGGATGTCGATTTTTTCACATCCGCGGATGTGAATGCGGATGCGGATTTTCGAAGTCTCACATCCGCGGATGCGGATGCGTATGCAGATGTTTAAAATTTTACATAAATATAATAAATTAATGACGAACTTAAACAATAATAAAGTAATTATTAACATGTTTATATTTGAAAATTAGTGGATAATGCTTAATTTTTTTTAACTTTACATACTAACTTTCGTATTAGTAAGTGAAATTAAAAATAGGAGCCTTATACTTAATAAAGAATATTATTATTTCTGATTCATGGCGGTTACGCAAATAATATCTTAAATACCTCTCTATGAACACGCCACCATTTAAGAATACTTTTTTATAGTGCGATAAGAAGATAATTCCTAAGCATAGGATTCGGACAAAACTTGATGTCCCTGGTCCTAGTTGTTACATATCCTTTTCCATGGAATCGACTGATTCCATGGAAAAGGATATGTAACAATCATAGTTAAAAGAATGAGAAATTGACATTAAGAGAAACGAATACGTCATTCTCAGTATTTTTCATCATCAAAATTTCATCTTTCTTCTTCTTTTCTTTAATAATCAGTGTAAAAAAATTGTGCTTCAAGCGAGGAACTAAGTATGTGGGTGGAATAACAAAGAATATTGTTTTAGAATGATGAACTTTATCTACAATAAAACGTATTCCCGGTGTACATAACGACATTTATCTGTGAATGTTAATATAATAAGCTGAGCTAAGACCAATATAAAGATTTCTCAATAAACAATTATTTAGACACAATGATCACTGTATCACAAAAACACTGATATCTATATATACGATAGGTAATCCACAGCGCAAACAAGCACATATTGATTTATTTACAAGAAACAAATGATGCACCACCCACAAACGCGTCCGATCCTGTCCGATCTCGTCACCAAATTTTTCGCTCCCATTGGTCATTGACACGTGCGAACAGCACGTGCTATTCGCTGAGCCCCGCTCAATTTCTTTCTTGTCACAACTTGTAACACATTCGCATCCGCATGAAAATCCGCATTGATAATTGCGGATACGGATGCGAATGCAGATGTCAAAATCTATGCGGAAGCTCCGCATTTGCGGATGCGGATGCGAATATTCGCAACATCCCTGGTATGTATATGGAAGCTACTCTCATCATTCTAAGGATCCTTAACTATTCTTATGCAGACAATTATGTCTGCTTTAGCTATTAACCTAGAGCAGACTTTAATTAATCAGAATAAAAATATAACAACTAAGAAATACCTACATCTATTAGAGCAGTATGTAAGTAAGCAGTACCGTTAGTGTCGATATTTATTAAAATAAATAAATATTTCGGACATCTAACACACAACGCCATCTAGTCCCAAGCTAAGCAGAGCTTGTGTTATGGGTACTAGACAACTGATACAAATACATATATACTTTTTTTTTGTAAATACATACATATTATACATGGAAAACACCCAAACTTCGAAACAAATATTTATAGATCATATAAACATTTTCGGAACAAATGTTTATATGATCGGGAATCGAACCCGAGACCTCATGATCAGCAGTCGCACACGCCAACCGCGAGACCAACGAGGCAGTAAGTAATTAAGACTGTAGTCCTTGAGCGTGGGAATTTGTGATTGAACACCCACATTCATATTTTACATGCACACAAACGCATCGGGCACTGTTGCATACTAACCCTGGCAACTAATAAATTTACTTTCGGTTTTTTCTTCTAGTTACATATTCATTAACTGTTCGCCTTTGAAGAATGTTTAGCATGTCCTACAAAGCACGCAATGTATCTTAGTCATATCGGAAAGCCCGCGGGCTTTAAGTAACTCGTCAACGGCCGAGAATGGGGTTCAAGTGTAACTATTCATTTTTAATTCATTTCATGGACAAATAATATATTTTACACAGTATAAAATTAAGTCGCTCGCGCTATCTGTCAGCTTAGATCTTTTACAGTAATCAACGGATTTTAATGCTATGTTATGAAATAAAATTTGTATGATATATGTTATATTAATGGAACATAATGTTTCTTAAAAATATAATTTTTGATCGCTTTTATTGCTCATATTGACTAAATTTTACTACATAGATCTTGCTTACTTACGTACTTTTTTCACTTTTTGACAAAAAACGACGCTGAAAAAGTATGAAACAAGTTTTGAAAAGCCGTAGTCACGTGTTTTTAAGAGTTATGGTACGTTTCTATTTTAATTTAAGTTTTTACTTTTTTATTTAAAATGTTTTGGTGTAGTGATAATAATAATTTATATGCAAAGTATATTTTAAATACCTAACATAGAAATATAAAAAAAATTGAATAAATACGAACAAAGTCACACATTAAATTGAGTGACGCGTCATATAGCCTATAAGCAGCGGACGATCAAGACACTTCTAACGATACCTCATTTATCCGGTTCTAATTAGTAGTTAAGGAGCTATGAGGGAACAGATGAACATACATACATAGCCTGTCAAAATCATAACCCTTCTTTGGCTTTGCCGTCGTCGGGTAAAAAACTAAAAAAATACAGTTAATTTATAAACTCCTTCTTTTTTTAAGACGGTTAAAAAACAAACTATTTGTCTTAAAATTTATATTAAGAGTGTAAAACTTTGAAATGGAAATTTCCTTAAATATATAATACTAGCTTTTACACGGGGCTTCGCCCACACAGATTTTCATCCCCTGATATACCCCCTTAGGGGTGGAATTTCAAAAATTCCTTTCTTAGTGCTCACTTACGTTATTTAAAGAACCTACATGCAAAATTTCAGGATTCTAACTTCAGCGGTTTGGGCTGTGCGTTGATCTCTGGGTATGTCAGTCAGTCAGTCAGTCACCTTCCTCTTTTATTTATATAGATTACAGATATCAGATAATGTAAGGGATAGGGCATATATTGTTTTACAATTCACCAATTGATTAAATTCGAACTTAAGGGATGAATAATAATGGAAATGACGTAAAGTGTAGATGGGACCCTTTTTTACAATTTTTGTCTGTCTGTCTGTTTGTTTGTGCCGGCTAATCTCTGGAACGGCTGGAGCGATTTTGACGGGATTTTTACTGATAGGTAGCTGATAATATACGGAGTAACCGCTGTTGGTTTAGTATCGCGGGTAAGACCGTGGGGCGCAGCTAGTTTTTTTTTTCAAAAAAGACAACTTCCGTATATATCCAATAAATCCTGTTTCGCGGGGGACTTTACAAACATACATGAAACGGACACAATGGACACCCAGACTCAGAACAACAATTCGTGGATCACACAGTGTTGTCCCATGTGGGATTTGAACCCACAACACCTGATACAGTAGGAAGCGGCGAGGCAACCGCTTAAACCACTAGACCAACCATGCAGTCAAAAATAAAACTGTAATTTTAAGGTCTTTCATTATTTCAGTAGTAGTTATTCAATTCTAACAGAAATCATTAAAAAAAAATTTTTTACTTTTTTAAAAACAATTTCTCAAAGTGTCTCGGTCTGTCAAAGTGTATTCAAAGTACTCGTCAAGACAAATCAAACGACTCCAAACTCGATAGGTTCCGTCGTTACAAAGTTCCTATGACCACCTTCCAGCTTCAACATCAGATCAGCTCCATGTCATCATAATATAGCATTGTCACGCTATATACATATGCCTACAAAAATTCAACACAATCGGTTGAAGATATCTGCAAAATTGAGTTGCAATATTCCGTCTTAACAAATATAGTTAGATATATACATACATAGCAAGTTAAAAAAAAACATAAAAATAAGTTCTGTGTTAATAAAAAATACTAATATTTTGCTTTGAAATTATTCTTTAAAAAAATTAAATTAAATTCAAGAATACAAATTAACAGTTACAATTCGACACTCACTGGCAACCCACCCTAAAACTTGTCATTTACGTATTATGGAGCTCAGTGCGAACTACAAACGGACGTGGTGTCACCTTGAATATTCGGCGGGCACTGAATTTTTTGAGCGCGATAAAACTTATTTATTGCAATTTACGGGAGACGATATCTACGTACTAAAATGTATGGAACTTTTGTCGCTAAAAATGAATGATGTTTAGCCTTACATTATGGCTTTTTGGTGAGAATTAATAAAAAACTAAAACGGTAAATCTTTTCTCCATACTTTTTTCTCGCGAAATAAGAAAAAAAACATTTAAAATAGAGCACGAAATAGGACAGAGTGTGCTAATTAAAATGGTCGATTTCGATGATTTTGATCTTTGTTAAGGCTTTTTTTCACAAAAATAAAGAATTATTTTATAAATGTCACTCGGTAGATTGGTAGACTGATTTATTAAACTACTGAGATTTTTTTTCTAGTTTCAAATATGAATTGAGTTGTTTGTGTTTTGCAAAACTGCAAGTGCCTTTTCGCGCGTTTTTAGGGACGCGCCCCTTAAGAACGCATCCAGTTGTAAACCACGACCTTAATTCGAAAAAAAGCGGCTTTTAATCTACTACTACGATTGTAATTTACCATGCAATTTCAATAAAACTTCCAATAGCGTCTCCCTCAAAATTTACCGTTTACCTACTCTAATAATTGAAGCTACTCTATTTATATAAATGGTTTCCGACGATATCACCGACCTTGAAACAGGAGTAACTCCCTAGACATTTGAAGGTGACTTTGTAAGCAAATTGATCTAGCTGACTTCAGACAGAAATACTACTATGTTGTTAGTTCAAATGAAAAGGGAATAGGGACTAATTAATTATTATCTTAAGACTTTCTCATAACCATAATACATATTGTTATTTAGACGTATTTTTTTTACAATACAGAACTGAATTTTAAACCTCTGAGTCAGTTTTAGGGACTGCTACACATGTCGAAGTTATGCGAAGGTGACTCGACTCTTGGCAATAAGGCAGGAGATAATATCCTCTTTGATGCCGTTTGTGTTTGATACGACGCCTCCGAAGTTGTGAACGAGTTCCACGTGCGTCCTCAGTATCAACCCCCAGACGCAACACGGTAAAAATGCAAAGCTCAGAGCCGAAGGCGATGAAGAATTACTGTTGTCGGCCTCTATCCCATGTAGGGGACAAAAGGTATTAAGTTGCTGAACTGAGTGTATTGAACAAAATCTCTTTACTAATCTACACTCTGTGGTAGCTACAGTTGTAACGATTTGATTTGATTTTGATTGAGTGGACAGGAAAAGTATCCGGGCCATTGAGGAATAATATACGTACCTAGTAATATTTGTTCAATGATCCCGGCAGTTTTTTTCTGCACTCCGTTTTTTTTTCAGATATGATATGTGTATTATAACTTCGTATGTAGTAGGTATACTTTCAAACTCAAACTCAAAAACATTTTATTCATATAGGCACTTATTTTACAGGCCCTTATGAATAGTCAATATTTAATATTAAAAAATCGAATGATTCTAGTCGCCAGTTCCAAGTGCAGCCTACCCTTCATGGAGAAGAATCTGGCAAGAAACTCCATTGTTGCTCCTTTTAAAAAATAATAATACGGTTTACAATATTTTTTTCACTAAGAGACTTGAATGAGAACGAAGTCGACCAAAGAAAACAAAATAAAAGATTTGGAGTCATTGCTGCACAGCCATGAGCTAACCAATCATGCGCCGTTCTTACTGATAGCTGCAAGATTTTTACATTGTTATATTGTGACATTGTATTGTTATATTGTGAGATCCACTTATGGAAAATAAAATCCAAATAGCACTTTCACTCACAGTCAAATTTAAAAAGATGTAATATGTCCAAATATAAAATAATCAATACATGTCACAAATGTAAAATAGAGTAAGACGCATGGATCAGCCATCGACCTATTCAACCATAGTTGAGCTGCGTACTCAGGCCGCACAGCAAATCATCAGGTCAATATCAAAGAAATTAATAATTAATAATAATCATAGTCGACAAGGTGCTCATACAATAACAAGTGCGTATTTAATAAATGGGGAAACATTGTTAGATAAGTACCAAAGTACCATCATGTATTCATTTACATTATACAAGTATGTGTCAAATTTACTAAAGGAATATTTGACTCTTGTACTGAAATGATTTAACTGAAATATCTACAAAATAAACAAATACTAATATAAGATGTGGGTAACTTTGCAAAAAAGAAGACATTTTTATATAGTCATAATAGGCTATAATGTTATCAGGAAAACAGACAATATGGATATATTATTTTCCTAGCTGTGAAATATAGATAATTATCTGTGAACGTGACTCTTGTTAGTAGACATTAAAAATAGATAGTAGTACTATAGTACTATCGTGTACCCTGAATGTACCTACCTAAAACCTACTATGGAAAACGTTTTGTCAATATAATCATGCAACATAAATAATTTAGTCTAACTCCAAACGTGATGTTTTGACCAGATTGGACTGAAAGTCAATTCTCATTATAAAAATACGTTCAAAAACAATTTCCAATGTACTCTCCATCTCACAATTTTTTTTTCTCTGCTCGAAGTAACCCATGAAACAGTCAATGTTGACTGTAATGTGATAATCTTGTATTGTGACCGAAAGTTGAATCAATATTCTATTAATTTTAGTAATAATTTACTACGTGGAATATTATTTATAACATATTCAGCGTGAATCACAACTAAGTTTTGTACAACTACGAGAATAACCCTGCTCGTCTGATTCATTTGGTCGTGATTTTAAGCTAATTGGCTCAGTGGTCTAAGCTTGAACTTCAGCCATTTGAATCCACAGTTCGTAATGTTAAAATCACATAATACATATTACGTTATCACTTTAATTCTCTTGCGTATGCATAATACACTGAAAGCGTTATTTGGTTAGGTCATCGACCCTTGGCCTCAGCCCTAATTGATAACACACGCGAGGCCTTGGGCATTTTTACTGTTACCTGTTTAGCTATTTATAGATACTTTTACCCTATAATTTTCTTCATCCTATCCTAAATTTAACAACAATGATACTAAACCAAATATTAGAACCAGCACAAAGCAAACAAGACAAATCTGAAATGACCGCATTCGTGCTTTCGTATTTCTAAGGTAACTGAGAAACCGGAGGCCCAATGATGCAGAAGCATCTCATAGTGTGGGTCACCACACCATGCTCCAATGTCTGCTCTAACCATGAATAATGTATATGGTAACCAAACCATAAATCGGATTTTATACCATCCATCAGGTACAGTAGAGTCACTTAGGTAGATCCTTTTAAAAAAACATGAACTCAAAGACACTAATTGCACATTGAGTAAGGCATAAAATGTTTTACAGTTCCTCAATTAAACGGTTAATAAATTTCGTCCTGTTTGTCGCGATAGATAAAGTTTTAGCTAACATAGTTAAGGTAAAGTACCTATATATTACATTGGAAATACATTATTGTATACTGAAATGTTATTGTTTGAATAAATCCTAGTAAGTAAGTGCACGGTGCTCAATTAGACCAAGGGAAATCTCCGGCTATTCTTGTCTTGTTTTTAAAAATATAATTTCAAACAATTGTGTCATATTTAGGCAAGTATTAAATTAAGACAAACGGTTGCTTCAGAATAAATGAAGATATATTTGTATCGCAAATATTTATTACTGACTTACGTACGTAAGTCAACGACATACACAGAAATTGAAGAGTTTTTTTGTGACGGTTACAACAAACAATGAACATATGGAATATTCCTAATCCCTATTACGTAATTACAGCTATTTCTGAATATAAAGGTTATATAAGATATTGAAACAATTAAAATAGCTTCTTAATTAAATTTTAACATCATCTTCCTCATCATCTTCCTAGCCTTTATTATTTCCAATATATTTGGGGTCGACTACTTACTAGTTCAACCAGTTTTACCAGGATATAAGTTTCTCCACGAAGCGACTAGCAACGGCAACCCTGAGGGTGAACTGAATTTGTAGGTTGATCAAAATAACGATTACCATAGATGTCCATGACAACCGGGACCGACGGCTTGTGCTCTCCGAGGCCCGGTTCTTAATAAACTTTAAAATAAATAATTCAATATACAGGGTGGATATGACAATGCGACATTAAACAAAGCCGTGTGCTATTTAAATGTATTGGTTTACTTTGGGATTGTTTAAATTATCCGAAAACGAATATAAAAAAAAAAAAATTTTCAAACAAACTAAATATCTTAAAAATTAAAACCAATAAGGACACCATTTGTAATTTAAGTTCACTAACCTGAGTGGCGCGGGGCAGTCCCGGTGGCCGGGCGGCCGTAAAATAAGTACCTAAAGCACCGAACGACGCGCGACGAAGGTTTATAAAGTAGATACCTACCTACTTTATCGACACGTAAGCTAAATAGCACAAGTTATATTATGTATTCACGTTTTTTCAAATTACACAGTCACCATAATAATCACAAAAAAATCGAAAACCAAAAACCACAAGGTTTTAATTAGGTCATCTCGTATCGAGGTTACAGCTGTAAGAGCATTACATGTAAGAGCATTAGGTCTAGTTCAAATTAATGTTGTGTTGTCATATCCACCCTGTATTTGGAAATTCGAATCAGTTTCATCATCATCATCATTTGACTAACTCGGTGACGCAGTCGGTCGTAGCCTATGCGACTGCTGTGCATAGGGTCTCGGGTTAGATTCTCTGGTCAGACCAAATAATAAATAAATATTTTGGACATCTAACACACAACGCAATCTAGACCCAAGCTAAGCAGAGCTTGTGTTATGGGTACTAGACAACTGATATAAATACTTACATACTTTTTTTTTGTAAATACATACATATTATAAATGTTTGTATGATCTGTAAATAATTGTTTCGGAATTTGGGTGTTTTCTATTCATAATATGTATCATCGTAGGCTGCATCCGCTTCCCGTCAAAACCCGACACGCCCCGGTCCTCAGAATTAATCCTTAATCCGAAGTTACGGATCCAATTTGCCGACTTCCCTTACTTACATTATTCTATCGAATAGAGGCTCTTTACCTCCCTACTGCGGATATGGGTACGAACCTTGTGCTTAGTTTAGGACTAGATGGCTTTATGGGTCAGATGTCTGAAATATTAATATTTTCAACTCGCTATTTGGTTTCCAAACATCAACTTATACCTTCAGATATTTCAATATTCACGTATCATCTGGGGGCACGGTCGTGCCCCCGCCAAGACGAGCCAAGCGAAGCGCAAGGGCACTACCTACCTTTTCTCGAAGTGTTTCGTCGTTTTTTTGAACCCTCATAACTTTGGTTCCCGATATACCAGATCATTCAAACTCTCAGGATATGATGTTATCAATAGACTAATTAAAAACACAAAGTTTCAATTGCATAGCTTTAATACTTTGGATTCTATTGATACCTAAAAAACACCGATTTCGTCACTGACACACTGATGATCATCAAAACTGTTAGGGTACTTCCTGAAGAGCTAGATAGCTAAAATTTGGTATGTAAACTAAGTTTAGTATACAAACAACAAAAAAATTCATAAACCTGTTACTTTTGCCCCCAATTCCCAAATTTGAGGGTTGAAAGTTTGTATGACACTTTCACAAATTTTTATGCTAGAGATTTTATTTTTGGTACACGGACTTTTTCGTAAGAAGAAAGAAGATGTTCAAAAAATACAGCCCAAAAAAAGAAAAAAAAACTGCCTTAAGCAACTTACAAAAAGAAAAAAGAAGTCACACCAAAAACATTTTCATGTAAAATGTTGCCAAGACGACTGCATATGGCTTACCTTGTGAAAAAGATATCAGATCTCATGTAGAGCCAAGGTTCTGAATCTACACGCCCTAAGTCTACCAACCCTAACTTCATAAACTCTACATCTCAGTAAAAATGTATGGCTTGGCTGTTTCGTTACTTCAGAAACTAAATATTCGTTTAACACATTACTTCAGAAACTAGATATTTGTAAACACAAAAGGCATTCGTTTCCCCTTCGTGAGGGTATCGTAGCGAAACGGCGAAGCCATACATTTTTACTGAGATTTAGAGTTTATGAAGTTAGGGTTGGTAGAGTTAGGGCGTCTATATTCAGAACCTTGGCTCTACATGAGATCTGATATGCTGGATATGCAGTCGTCTTGGCAACATTTTACATTTTTTTTTCTTTTATTTATCATATAAACAATAATACAGGACTTAAATAAGATACATAACACGATAAACCTCTAGGGTTTGTGTTGTGTTACACAGTTATTCGGTATCGTATAAATATAATTACAATGTTTTTACACAATCATTAAGCGTATTATATCAACACGAGAGCCAGATACATGCCTCCCAAATAGGATCAATTATATCTAAAAAGATTAGAACTGCTGTCCAAGAAAAATACCTTTAATTTAATTTTAATGTTACTCTGAGTAATTTTATTAACTAAATCCGGCGGTAGCTTGTTTATGAGGCGAGGGATTATGTAGGTAGTAGTTCTTTCGCCGTACTTGTTGTTCGCCCGCACTGTACACAACCGGTTTTGAGCCGCCGCTCTAGTATACACAGCATGTTCTGTGACAATTTTTAGTTTGCTATTGAAAAAGTTTTCTTTTAAAATGGTAAAGTTAAATTTACTTTGGACAGGTAATAAGTTACAATGCTTAAACAGGCTAATTTCGTCGTTATAAAATAATAATTTGATCTTTGGGGATACAATTGTCTTTAGTATTTTCAATTGTAGCTGGTAGATTTTGTTAAGATAACTTTTATAGGTTCGGCCATAGCTACTAAGACCGTACTGGATATAAGATTCTACTAATGAATGATACAACATAATTTTGATTTTAAATGGAATTCTGTTTTTAAGGATAATAATGTTGGCTAAGAATTGCCGCAGCTTATTACAAACATATTCAATATGTTTTCCCCAGTTGAATTGACTGTCTATTACTAGACCAAGGTAAGTATGTGACGTGACAATTTCTATGGATGGACAGTTACACGCATCTTTTCGGAATTTATGCAGGCAGCTGTGGGTGTGAGCAATGAATGCAGATGTGATAGTTTGCCGTTGATACGGTGATTTAATAACTAGCAGTTTAGTTTTGTTCGAATTTATTACCAGTCCCGCATCATGGCACCATCTCAGCAAGGTATCAAAATCTGTCTGTAACTTTGCAAGTGCCTTTAGAGGGTCCTTGTCAGCCACTACAATGCAGGTGTCATCAGCAAACATGAAAATGTTTTTGGTGGGATACTTATTTAAGTAATTATTTTATTTAATATTTATGTCATAATATACAATCATCGGGTGAAATTAAATTGGTAAATGAGTAATAACAGTTTTACTTGAGCTACTAATGCCTCTTCAATTGTACTCCAGACGTTTGAATGCGTATGTAACAAGACCTATTGAATAAAAAATATTTGAGTTTAAAATCTCAGTGAACAAGAGTGTCTTAGTTAAAGTAAAAAAACGAGTGTGCTTTCTAAAGCACACTCTTTTTTACACTTGGTGTGGTCTACCACACGACTAAAGTGAAACTTCACAATCACACTTTTTGTAACGCTCTCGTCATGCGTCGTAAAGAAGTTCAATAATGGAATTGAGAATATTTTTTCTTAAAAGATCAATCACGGGTCTGGCCAATTGATTCTTTGAGTATGAACCTTAATAGACAATTCATCTACAGCCTGAATATTATTATTTTTTTTTTTTTTTTTTTTTATATTTGGCCTGCCAAAATGACTCTACTCTGCCTGATGGAAAGCATAAGCAGAATCCACGAGTGGTGGCCACCATACTCATTGCGAATACAACAATGCAGTATGGCGACCCACACTATGGCGGCCTAGTGATGCTTGTGCATCTTTTAGTCTAGTCAACAAGTATGGGACTTGTTGACTAGACTAATTGGGCCTCCGGTCTCGCACTCACCAACGAAACACGACAGCACGAACGCTGTCATTTTACGTTGATTTTCTGTGCGAGGGTAGTACCGCCCCGGTCGAGCCGGCCCGTTCGTGCTGAAATCAGCGTGGCTCTACTACCTACCAATATTATATATAATATCCACTAATATTAAATGAAGCACTTGAATAAAAGTTTTGCTCCTAATAAATCTATTACTCAATTTTTTGGATATTAATACGATCTAAACTGACAGCAATAAGTGTATTTATACTTGTGATGACAAATCAAAAATATGGAATGTGACCACCCCGATTCATCCCGTGATCTCAAGAACCCCCAAGAACTGACTAATGGTGTAGCCAGTTTTTTCCATACCTGTGTACCTGTCAAAGTGTATTCAAAGTACTCGTCAAGACAAATCAAACGACTCCAAACTCGATAGGTTCCGTCGTTACAAAGTTCCTATGACCACCTTCCAGCTTCAACATCAGATCAGCTCCATGTCATCATAATATAGCATTGTCACGCTATATACATATGCCTACAAAAATTCAACACAATCGGTTGAAGATATCTGCAAAATTGAGTTGCAATATTCCGTCTTAACAAATATAGTTAGATATATACATACATAGCAAGTTAAAAAAAAACATAAAAATAAGTTCTGTGTTAATAAAAAATACTAATATTTTGCTTTGAAATTATTCTTTAAAAAAATTAAATTAAATTCAAGAATACAAATTAACAGTTACAATTCGACACTCACTGGCAACCCACCCTAAAACTTGTCATTTACGTATTATGGAGCTCAGTGCGAACTACAAACGGACGTGGTGTCACCTTGAATATTCGGCGGGCACTGAATTTTTTGAGCGCGATAAAACTTATTTATTGCAATTTACGGGAGACGATATCTACGTACTAAAATGTATGGAACTTTTGTCGCTAAAAATGAATGATGTTTAGCCTTACATTATGGCTTTTTGGTGAGAATTAATAAAAAACTAAAACGGTAAATCTTTTCTCCATACTTTTTTCTCGCGAAATAAGAAAAAAAACATTTAAAATAGAGCACGAAATAGGACAGAGTGTGCTAATTAAAATGGTCGATTTCGATGATTTTGATCTTTGTTAAGGCTTTTTTTCACAAAAATAAAGAATTATTTTATAAATGTCACTCGGTAGATTGGTAGACTGATTTATTAAACTACTGAGATTTTTTTTCTAGTTTCAAATATGAATTGAGTTGTTTGTGTTTTGCAAAACTGCAAGTGCCTTTTCGCGCGTTTTTAGGGACGCGCCCCTTAAGAACGCATCCAGTTGTAAACCATGACCTTAATTCGAAAAAAAGCGGCTTTTAATCTACTACTACGATTGTAATTTACCATGCAATTTCAATAAAACTTCCAATAGCGTCTCCCTCAAAATTTACCGTTTACCTACTCTAATAATTGAAGCTACTCTATTTATATAAATGGTTTCCGACGATATCACCGACCTTGAAACAGGAGTAACTCCCTAGACATTTGAAGGTGACTTTGTAAGCAAATTGATCTAGCTGACTTCAGACAGAAATACTACTATGTTGTTAGTTCAAATGAAAAGGGAATAGGGACTAATTAATTATTATCTTAAGACTTTCTCATAACCATAATACATATTGTTATTTAGACGTATTTTTTTTACAATACAGAACTGAATTTTAAACCTCTGAGTCAGTTTTAGGGACTGCTACACATGTCGAAGTTATGCGAAGGTGACTCGACTCTTGGCAATAAGGCAGGAGATAATATCCTCTTTGATGCCGTTTGTGTTTGATACGACGCCTCCGAAGTTGTGAACGAGTTCCACGTGCGTCCTCAGTATCAACCCCCAGACGCAACACGGTAAAAATGCAAAGCTCAGAGCCGAAGGCGATGAAGAATTACTGTTGTCGGCCTCTATCCCATGTAGGGGACAAAAGGTATTAAGTTGCTGAACTGAGTGTATTGAACAAAATCTCTTTACTAATCTACACTCTGTGGTAGCTACAGTTGTAACGATTTGATTTGATTTTGATTGAGTGGACAGGAAAAGTATCCCGGCCATTGAGGAATAATATACGTACCTAGTAATATTTGTTCAATGATCCCGGCAGTTTTTTTCTGCACTCCGTTTTTTTTTCAGATATGATATGTGTATTATAACTTCGTATGTAGTAGGTATACTTTCAAACTCAAACTCAAAAACATTTTATTCATATAGGCACTTATTTTACAGGCCCTTATGAATAGTCAATATTTAATATTAAAAAATCGAATGATTCTAGTCGCCAGTTCCAAGTGCAGCCTACCCTTCATGGAGAAGAATCTGGCAAGAAACTCCATTGTTGCTCCTTTTAAAAAATAATAATACGGTTTACAATATTTTTTTCACTAAGAGACTTGAATGAGAACGAAGTCGACCAAAGAAAACAAAATAAAAGATTTGGAGTCATTGCTGCACAGCCATGAGCTAACCAATCATGCGCCGTTCTTACTGATAGCTGCAAGATTTTTACATTGTTATATTGTGACATTGTATTGTTATATTGTGAGATCCACTTATGGAAAATAAAATCCAAATAGCACTTTCACTCACAGTCAAATTTAAAAAGATGTAATATGTCCAAATATAAAATAATCAATACATGTCACAAATGTAAAATAGAGTAAGACGCATGGATCAGCCATCGACCTATTCAACCATAGTTGAGCTGCGTACTCAGGCCGCACAGCAAATCATCAGGTCAATATCAAAGAAATTAATAATTAATAATAATCATAGTCGACAAGGTGCTCATACAATAACAAGTGCGTATTTAATAAATGGGGAAACATTGTTAGATAAGTACCAAAGTACCATCATGTATTCATTTACATTATACAAGTATGTGTCAAATTTACTAAAGGAATATTTGACTCTTGTACTGAAATGATTTAACTGAAATATCTACAAAATAAACAAATACTAATATAAGATGTGGGTAACTTTGCAAAAAAGAAGACATTTTTATATAGTCATAATAGGCTATAATGTTATCAGGAAAACAGACAATATGGATATATTATTTTCCTAGCTGTGAAATATAGATAATTATCTGTGAACGTGACTCTTGTTAGTAGACATTAAAAATAGATAGTAGTACTATAGTACTATCGTGTACCCTGAATGTACCTACCTAAAACCTACTATGGAAAACGTTTTGTCAATATAATCATGCAACATAAATAATTTAGTCTAACTCCAAACGTGATGTTTTGACCAGATTGGACTGAAAGTCAATTCTCATTATAAAAATACGTTCAAAAACAATTTCCAATGTACTCTCCATCTCACAATTTTTTTTTCTCTGCTCGAAGTAACCCATGAAACAGTCAATGTTGACTGTAATGTGATAATCTTGTATTGTGACCGAAAGTTGAATCAATATTCTATTAATTTTAGTAATAATTTACTACGTGGAATATTATTTATAACATATTCAGCGTGAATCACAACTAAGTTTTGTACAACTACGAGAATAACCCTGCTCGTCTGATTCATTTGGTCGTGATTTTAAGCTAATTGGCTCAGTGGTCTAAGCTTGAACTTCAGCCATTTGAATCCACAGTTCGTAATGTTAAAATCACATAATACATATTACGTTATCACTTTAATTCTCTTGCGTATGCATAATACACTGAAAGCGTTATTTGGTTAGGTCATCGACCCTTGGCCTCAGCCCTAATTGATAACACACGCGAGGCCTTGGGCATTTTTACTGTTACCTGTTTAGCTATTTATAGATACTTTTACCCTATAATTTTCTTCATCCTATCCTAAATTTAACAACAATGATACTAAACCAAATATTAGAACCAGCACAAAGCAAACAAGACAAATCTGAAATGACCGCATTCGTGCTTTCGTATTTCTAAGGTAACTGAGAAACCGGAGGCCCAATGATGCAGAAGCATCTCATAGTGTGGGTCACCACACCATGCTCCAATGTCTGCTCTAACCATGAATAATGTATATGGTAACCAAACCATAAATCGGATTTTATACCATCCATCAGGTACAGTAGAGTCACTTAGGTAGATCCTTTTAAAAAAACATGAACTCAAAGACACTAATTGCACATTGAGTAAGGCATAAAATGTTTTACAGTTCCTCAATTAAACGGTTAATAAATTTCGTCCTGTTTGTCGCGATAGATAAAGTTTTAGCTAACATAGTTAAGGTAAAGTACCTATATATTACATTGGAAATACATTATTGTATACTGAAATGTTATTGTTTGAATAAATCCTAGTAAGTAAGTGCACGGTGCTCAATTAGACCAAGGGAAATCTCCGGCTATTCTTGTCTTGTTTTTAAAAATATAATTTCAAACAATTGTGTCATATTTAGGCAAGTATTAAATTAAGACAAACGGTTGCTTCAGAATAAATGAAGATATATTTGTATCGCAAATATTTATTACTGACTTACGTACGTAAGTCAACGACATACACAGAAATTGAAGAGTTTTTTTGTGACGGTTACAACAAACAATGAACATATGGAATATTCCTAATCCCTATTACGTAATTACAGCTATTTCTGAATATAAAGGTTATATAAGATATTGAAACAATTAAAATAGCTTCTTAATTAAATTTTAACATCATCTTCCTCATCATCTTCCTAGCCTTTATTATTTCCAATATATTTGGGGTCGACTACTTACTAGTTCAACCAGTTTTACCAGGATATAAGTTTCTCCACGAAGCGACTAGCAACGGCAACCCTGAGGGTGAACTGAATTTGTAGGTTGATCAAAATAACGATTACCATAGATGTCCATGACAACCGGGACCGACGGCTTGTGCTCTCCGAGGCCCGGTTCTTAATAAACTTTAAAATAAATAATTCAATATACAGGGTGGATATGACAATGCGACATTAAACAAAGCCGTGTGCTATTTAAATGTATTGGTTTACTTTGGGATTGTTTAAATTATCCGAAAACGAATATAAAAAAAAAAAAATTTTCAAACAAACTAAATATCTTAAAAATTAAAACCAATAAGGACACCATTTGTAATTTAAGTTCACTAACCTGAGTGGCGCGGGGCAGTCCCGGTGGCCGGGCGGCCGTAAAATAAGTACCTAAAGCACCGAACGACGCGCGACGAAGGTTTATAAAGTAGATACCTACCTACTTTATCGACACGTAAGCTAAATAGCACAAGTTATATTATGTATTCACGTTTTTTCAAATTACACAGTCACCATAATAATCACAAAAAAATCGAAAACCAAAAACCACAAGGTTTTAATTAGGTCATCTCGTATCGAGGTTACAGCTGTAAGAGCATTACATGTAAGAGCATTAGGTCTAGTTCAAATTAATGTTGTGTTGTCATATCCACCCTGTATTTGGAAATTCGAATCAGTTTCATCATCATCATCATTTGACTAACTCGGTGACGCAGTCGGTCGTAGCCTATGCGACTGCTGTGCATAGGGTCTCGGGTTAGATTCTCTGGTCAGACCAAATAATAAATAAATATTTTGGACATCTAACACACAACGCAATCTAGACCCAAGCTAAGCAGAGCTTGTGTTATGGGTACTAGACAACTGATATAAATACTTACATACTTTTTTTTTGTAAATACATACATATTATAAATGTTTGTATGATCTGTAAATAATTGTTTCGGAATTTGGGTGTTTTCTATTCATAATATGTATCATCGTAGGCTGCATCCGCTTCCCGTCAAAACCCGACACGCCCCGGTCCTCAGAATTAATCCTTAATCCGAAGTTACGGATCCAATTTGCCGACTTCCCTTACTTACATTATTCTATCGAATAGAGGCTCTTTACCTCCCTACTGCGGATATGGGTACGAACCTTGTGCTTAGTTTAGGACTAGATGGCTTTATGGGTCAGATGTCTGAAATATTAATATTTTCAACTCGCTATTTGGTTTCCAAACATCAACTTATACCTTCAGATATTTCAATATTCACGTATCATCTGGGGGCACGGTCGTGCCCCCGCCAAGACGAGCCAAGCGAAGCGCAAGGGCACTACCTACCTTTTCTCGAAGTGTTTCGTCGTTTTTTTGAACCCTCATAACTTTGGTTCCCGATATACCAGATCATTCAAACTCTCAGGATATGATGTTATCAATAGACTAATTAAAAACACAAAGTTTCAATTGCATAGCTTTAATACTTTGGATTCTATTGATACCTAAAAAACACCGATTTCGTCACTGACACACTGATGATCATCAAAACTGTTAGGGTACTTCCTGAAGAGCTAGATAGCTAAAATTTGGTATGTAAACTAAGTTTAGTATACAAACAACAAAAAAATTCATAAACCTGTTACTTTTGCCCCCAATTCCCAAATTTGAGGGTTGAAAGTTTGTATGACACTTTCACAAATTTTTATGCTAGAGATTTTATTTTTGGTACACGGACTTTTTCGTAAGAAGAAAGAAGATGTTCAAAAAATACAGCCCAAAAAAAGAAAAAAAAACTGCCTTAAGCAACTTACAAAAAGAAAAAAGAAGTCACACCAAAAACATTTTCATGTAAAATGTTGCCAAGACGACTGCATATGGCTTACCTTGTGAAAAAGATATCAGATCTCATGTAGAGCCAAGGTTCTGAATCTACACGCCCTAAGTCTACCAACCCTAACTTCATAAACTCTACATCTCAGTAAAAATGTATGGCTTGGCTGTTTCGTTACTTCAGAAACTAAATATTCGTTTAACACATTACTTCAGAAACTAGATATTTGTAAACACAAAAGGCATTCGTTTCCCCTTCGTGAGGGTATCGTAGCGAAACGGCGAAGCCATACATTTTTACTGAGATTTAGAGTTTATGAAGTTAGGGTTGGTAGAGTTAGGGCGTCTATATTCAGAACCTTGGCTCTACATGAGATCTGATATGCTGGATATGCAGTCGTCTTGGCAACATTTTACATTTTTTTTTTCTTTTATTTATCATATAAACAATAATACAGGACTTAAATAAGATACATAACACGATAAACCTCTAGGGTTTGTGTTGTGTTACACAGTTATTCGGTATCGTATAAATATAATTACAATGTTTTTACACAATCATTAAGCGTATTATATCAACACGAGAGCCAGATACATGCCTCCCAAATAGGATCAATTATATCTAAAAAGATTAGAACTGCTGTCCAAGAAAAAAACCTTTAATTTAATTTTAATGTTACTCTGAGTAATTTTATTAACTAAATCCGGCGGTAGCTTGTTTATGAGGCGAGGGATTATGTAGGTAGTAGTTCTTTCGCCGTACTTGTTGTTCGCCCGCACTGTACACAACCGGTTTTGAGCCGCCGCTCTAGTATACACAGCATGTTCTGTGACAATTTTTAGTTTGCTATTGAAAAAGTTTTCTTTTAAAATGGTAAAGTTAAATTTACTTTGGACAGGTAATAAGTTACAATGCTTAAACAGGCTAATTTCGTCGTTATAAAATAATAATTTGATCTTTGGGGATACAATTGTCTTTAGTATTTTCAATTGTAGCTGGTAGATTTTGTTAAGATAACTTTTATAGGTTCGGCCATAGCTACTAAGACCGTACTGGATATAAGATTCTACTAATGAATGATACAACATAATTTTGATTTTAAATGGAATTCTGTTTTTAAGGATAATAATGTTGGCTAAGAATTGCCGCAGCTTATTACAAACATATTCAATATGTTTTCCCCAGTTGAATTGACTGTCTATTACTAGACCAAGGTAAGTATGTGACGTGACAATTTCTATGGATGGACAGTTACACGCATCTTTTCGGAATTTATGCAGGCAGCTGTGGGTGTGAGCAATGAATGCAGATGTGATAGTTTGCCGTTGATACGGTGATTTAATAACTAGCAGTTTAGTTTTGTTCGAATTTATTACCAGTCCCGCATCATGGCACCATCTCAGCAAGGTATCAAAATCTGTCTGTAACTTTGCAAGTGCCTTTAGAGGGTCCTTGTCAGCCACTACAATGCAGGTGTCATCAGCAAACATGAAAATGTTTTTGGTGGGATACTTATTTAAGTAATTATTTTATTTAATATTTATGTCATAATATACAATCATCGGGTGAAATTAAATTGGTAAATGAGTAATAACAGTTTTACTTGAGCTACTAATGCCTCTTCAATTGTACTCCAGACGTTTGAATGCGTATGTAACAAGACCTATTCAATAAAAAATATTTGAGTTTAAAATCTCAGTGAACAAGAGTGTCTTAGTTAAAGTAAAAAAACGAGTGTGCTTTCTAAAGCACACTCTTTTTTACACTTGGTGTGGTCTACCACACGACTAAAGTGAAACTTCACAATCACACTTTTTGTAACGCTCTCGTCATGCGTCGTAAAGAAGTTCAATAATGGAATTGAGAATATTTTTTCTTAAAAGATCAATCACGGGTCTGGCCAATTGATTCTTTGAGTATGAACCTTAATAGACAATTCATCTACAGCCTGAATATTATTATTTTTTTTTTTTTTTTTTTTTTATATTTGGCCTGCCAAAATGACTCTACTCTGCCTGATGGAAAGCATAAGCAGAATCCACGAGTGGTGGCCACCATACTCATTGCGAATACAACAATGCAGTATGGCGACCCACACTATGGCGGCCTAGTGATGCTTGTGCATCTTTTAGTCTAGTCAACAAGTATGGGACTTGTTGACTAGACTAATTGGGCCTCCGGTCTCGCACTCATCAACGAAACACGACAGCACGAACGCTGTCATTTTACGTTGATTTTCTGTGCGAGGGTAGTACCGCCCCGGTCGAGCCGGCCCGTTCGTGCTGAAATCAGCGTGGCTCTACTACCTACCAATATTATATATAATATCCACTAATATTAAATGAAGCACTTGAATAAAAGTTTTGCTCCTAATAAATCTATTACTCAATTTTTTGGATATTAATACGATCTAAACTGACAGCAATAAGTGTATTTATACTTGTGATGACAAATCAAAAATATGGAATGTGACCACCCCGATTCATCCCGTGATCTCAAGAACCCCCAAGAACTGACTAATGGTGTAGCCAGTTTTTTCCATACCTGTGGGTTCTATTAAAAAGCGACATAATTTAAAACAAAGAAGTAAGTTAAATATAAAACAATCTTAACAGACAATTCTCCGTGTTGATAGAAGCGTAAGTTAAAGGACATTTGTGACGTGCTCTAAGAAAAACAAACCCAAAAAGAAAAACAACATAATTGTAGTACGAAAATACTCGTTAAATGAATATAATTAACCATATTTGCATTACTTACGCAACAAGTGCTATATTTATATTATATATCTACAAATAACAAATACATCGAAATGAAAAGTAAAGATTTACATAAACAACATGCTTCAACGTCACGATACTGAAGTACAAATCTAGGAGACAAACCAGATAAACAATGATAAAAATAATGCTACGCAAAACAAATAATGAAACAAGTATGGTTCGATAATGTTATGACGCGTAATACATATTGTAATTATTATGACGCAATCATAAATCACAATTCTCCAATAGGTATACAATAAATACAATTTATATAAAAATCATCAAGTACGGCCAATTCGTGTTAAAAAAATAGTGACGCAAATCAGCCTCCTTAGGTGAAATGCAAGTTAGTGTTTGGCGTCGAATCTCTTTCTACTTTCACTAACATTCTTTTGTAGTATTGGCTAATATTTTTTTATCCTATAGATTTGTGAATTATTTTATTCTAATTATACATATTTATTTCTTACATAATATAGAAACCTATGTACATAACCATCATTTATAAAAAAAATAACAATATTTACATACAAGCGTCAAAAAACTCCACATCTTCGCCTACTGGTAGCGTTCCCAAAAGACTGGCAGCATTACCACGTTGAATGGCAATGCTGATTCTCTGTGCTAGAAAAAGGCCGGCCTTCTGGTCGCGAGAAGCGTCAATCAGTTGCTTGGCTAGTTGTTTAAACATAGCGCGAGCACTCGGACCCCATGAACCTAGCGTCTCTACCCCAAACGGTTCAAAAATGTAATTACCTATTAAATTTTGGTACTTACGCCGTTTGAGGCTTTCCGCAGAAGCAGCAGCAGCGCCGGCATAAAAAGCTGTACTTGGAAGATGAGATGGCGCGAGGGTGTCAACGCAAGTTGCGTCCCACACCAAAGGCTTACCCATCTTCCATGGCAGTAACGACATACCATCTGGTCTCTTGCCATCGTCCCGTACCAGACCATTTGGTTCGCGTACAGCTGGAACGCCGGCGGTAACAAGAGCACGACGGATAATGTCGTTAATATTGGCATGTCGAGATATTCGGCCAGCGCTTCTGCTACAAGAAAGGCCATGATGTCCGAAACTGTCAACAGCTTCTCCACAGTGACAAAAATGCGGAGAAACACAAGGCGCTCCTAAACGAAGGCAAGTGGCAAAGCGAAAAGTAGTATTGTCCAACAAGGTACCTATGTTGGGTGATGGAAGTGCCTGAATCCATAAACCTGATTCCCACTCTCCCACAGCTAACAAACGAGCTCGCTCAGCAAGACTGGTTGATGTATCTAAAAGTATATTTTGCTTTAAAATACATAACGGTGAGTCCCATTGTCGCTGAGAAAATGGATTAACAGGTAATGCAGTACTGGGACAAGCTATCTGCCAAGCATCTATGGCAATGGCCTTGCATGATACTTCAGAATCAACCAGTGTGTTTGTAAGAATTTTCCTGGTTAACTCTTCTGTGCCATGAACCGAAGACAGAAATGCTGGAAGGCTGACATCTACAATTTTGCGTACTCCAAGACCACCCAAACGAACTGGTAAGGATGCTTGGAGCCAGGCTCGATCGTTTAAAGCCACATTCAAAACTTTACTAAGCGTGTTTTGTATAATTTTATCAACTTTTTCCAAAAGTGATGAATATTTCCAAAGGGGTGATGACCGAAGCGCATGTGTAAAATTAGGTACAAAAAGACAATAACGAATAATAGTAAAAGCCGAATGATTATTGATTTTAAGTAAACGATCAGAAAATTCATCAAAATTTTTAATTTTGTCATCTATGAATGTCTGAAAACCTTCTTCCAAGACCGGAGAACCAAGAAGGCGAAGAGACCTTTTCTCTAAAACTTTAATGTTAGGTGCCAAGGAATTTAATTTTTGTATAGTCGAGAGTCTGTCTGTATTGTCACAAATAAAAATTTCACATTTGTCCGAGTTGAGGTCTAAGCCAATGGATTTAAATTTATTTTTAATAAAAGTTAAATCTTCTAAAACTGTATCTACTTCACCTCCTAAAGTTCCGTCGTCAAGGTACCAAATGTTAAATTTAGATTTTAGCTGCTCTATAATGGGATGTATTGCTAAACTGAAGATAACTGGTCCCAGTGGATCACCCTGTTGACATCCAACGGCAGAGTCTAAAAGATGGTCCTTATACATTAATCTTGTTGGATTTCTATAACATTGCCAAAGAAAATTATAAATTTTAGGAGTTTCAATTTTGGCTTGTGTCAACAAAGCATCCCTATTAACAGAATTGAAAGCATTCCTCAGGTCAACCTTCAAGATCACCTCCCCTTTCCCGCTGCCAAGATATGTGGACAGAGCATGTATGGCAGCCTCACAACCACCTTTCGAGCCAAAACCAAGTTGCACTGGTTGAAATTTTGCTGCAAGTTCAGTACTGTAATATTTACAACAAATTTTGGCAACTATGCGTCGTAACGTACATCCCACGGCAATCGGACGAATGCCACCATCATTTTTACGCAATGCACATAAATTGGCGCCATATAAAATGTCGATTATGCCTTCGTCCACATTGCCGGAGAGCATAAGGTTCACCAAAGCCGTCAACTCCTTCAAGAGAGCATCGCCAGCCTCTCCAGCGCTTGAACAAACTAGATCTTTTAGATGTTGTGGTGTCAATCCGTCGAGACCACCAGCAGATCCACTCTTAAAGGAGGAAATGGCTGAAAAAACATCCTTAGCGGTAACATTAAGGTATTCGTTGTCAATAGTAGGTGGGTCAGGAAAAGAGAGATCATCCCGAGGTGTGGGATGTTTATTCTTCAAGCCTGCAACTGTATCAGGCGAGTAAGGCGCTACCACATCGCTGCTGAAAAGTAACCTAGCTGCCCCTCTTATATCACCCTCCCTTAGTTTTATCTCTACAAAAGAAAAATTATTGTGTTTATGATAACAAAGGCTAGATAATTTAGGGTCTAAATTAGTAGTGTTAAGGCAATTCTCTTTGATTTTGGTCGTCAAAGATTTTTGGGTACAATTAGTTTCTTTTATGTATAAAATTCTGTAAGGGAAGGTAAGTAACTGTTCCCAGGCCGATATTGAATTTTCTCGGACTACAAGACCTACACACTTAGTTAAATTATCAGCAACAGTAGGCCTTGCACCTCGAGGGATTCTTTTAAGAAGTGGAATAGAATTTTTTAAGCCACTTAACTTTTGCCAAAAAGGAATTTGTGTGCTATTGATTGAAATCGGACTAGTAGGTGTGGGATCAGAGGGACATGAAACCACATTTTGAGACTTATGAAATTTACCAAAATGTACCTTCAAGCCTCGCTCACCTTTAAAAAAACGATCCTGGGGACAAATAGGGCATCGGACGAGGCCACTAATTGAAGCAGCCGGTTGACCTGCATACACTGCCACTTTGCCACTGGCGTTTACACTCATTCTATAGATTTGTTAGTTTTCTATCATCGATAGGCGGCGCAATCGGGCGCAGTTTTCAAGAAACGAAAGCCTAGAATTTGATTGGTCCAAGCGCGAACTTGATTGACTATTTTTAACCGACTTCCAAAAAGGAGGAGGTTCTATGTTCCACTGTTTGTATTTTTTTTTTTTTTATGTATGTTCACGATTACTCCGTCAGTTGTGGACCGATTTTGAATTTTTTTTTGTATTCGAAAGGGTATGCTCCCGAGGTGGTCCCATTGCCACCATATCAGGATCTGATGATGGGATCCCAGGGTAATCGAGGGAAACCCTCATTTTTTACAGGCACATACTATGTTTTTCGTATATTTTCTGAAGTGACACCGGTATTTGCGTCTGGTAGTCATCATTTTATGATGATGAGCTGATGATGTAAGGTACAACTCCTTAACGGTTAGGAGTTGGAGGATAAATCTTTAAATATCATATGTATGTATGTTATCTTTAGTCGTATTCTTTCAAATTATTTAGGTGAGCTGATAATAAAAGTTTAAACTCTACGAGAGTTACGGATCAGAGGATCATTTTAATATTAAACGTACGTATAGACCTTAATTTGTATTCTTGACCATGAAATTTGATGAAATAGTTGCACTTGCTACTTGCCTACGATTGTTTGCACTAAAAACTGAAAAATAAAAACTTTTTATAAAAAAAAAAAAACCGACTTCCAAAAAACATCCAACGAAAACTCTCTGCCAAGAAAACACTTAAAAGCGTAAAATAAACTAGTTCTTCATAAATTGCCTATACCTAATTCATTATTCATTTAAATAGTAGTATTATAATGTGTGCTAGGTACCTAGAATCTGTTTGAAGAACTAGTTCATTTTACGCTTTTAAGTGTTTTCTTGGCAGAGAGTTTTCGTTGGATGTTTTTGGAAGTCGGTTTTTTTTTTCTAGACGTGAATAGATTACGTGTCTTTCTAGTACTTGTTGTCCGCTAATATTGAAAGACACATTGATAGAGATTTTTATGATTAAAAGTTTGCATCATACTCTTAAGTTGACAATAACAATTGACAAAGCACTTGAGCACGAAATGGATTGCGGGTTACTGAGTTGTATAAGTTTTACGAAACATTATTGTTTCTTCTTCAGGATCAAATGCATTACTATCTGGAAACCGGAAACCACGTTGAATATAATGATAACTATCTTAAGTGTGTTTGTTGACTTCACCGACTTATAACTTGAGATCTCAATCAGTGCTAAGTTCTGGACATAATCCTGAAACTTAGTTATAAAACATTCAATATTCATAAGTAACTTCGAAACATAATTTCTTGTTTTCGCTTTTTTAACTTGAGAGTTGATTTATTCAAAACATTTCGTTTATTTCTGATTTCTATTTTCAAAACCGTACAAGCTGGAATTAAAAGTAGTTTATAGCAAAACACTTATCACTTTCAGAAATTCAAGTCACTTCAAGAATTCAAATTAATGCAGCATTTTTATTCGGAGACTGAAGACTAAATATGCTACTACTTGTGGACATTGGCGTTCGGTGTAGTCCGACTTGTGCACATTGCAAGTGTTGACCAATTATATCTAACTGATCTGATTGACAGTTAATAGTTTTTGTCCGGGAAACTTCGCGTCTCCAAAATATTCTATAACTTGTAATTTAGCGACAATTTAGTTAGTGTATCGCTGGACAGATGAACTGAAGTTGGCAGTGCATCAGGAGTTGAAAATGTCCTTATTGCTGTTTCTTGTCAGCCTCGATCGTCAGTAGCTGTTCACAAATTTATTTACTTTTTATTTAACAAGGCCACGATCCCAGCCCGGAAATCAAAATATTTGCATATGTATTAAATAAAATACCTTTGTTGTAAATAGATTGTACGGAAGTGTTCAGAGTGTAAAGTGTTTTGTATTTTAATATCGTGATTTTATTAGTATTTGTTTTTGAATTAATTTTTAATTCTTTGGAAACTGGTGGTACAAAAAGCATCGCCAACTCTATAGCGAACCTATTGAACCGAATAATAGAGATCTTTAACAAAAGTCTACTTTTAAATAGAATTTCTTCCTCATACGAAGGGGTCCAAACTGTGCTAAAAACCATCCTCAATTATTAAAATATCGTCCAACAAACATCCCTTTGGACATTAAAATTTTATAGGTACTTAAGTGATTATTAAACTATATTTAGATAGATACTAATATTTTCCTTGTAGATATGTATGTATATTTCGTTTATCTTAATCTTTTGGATAACTGACACTGGATCATATCAGTAATTTTATTCTGTGAAGTAAATGCATCTACTTATCGTATCGTATTTAATACCACCTATTCTTACAGCTGCTAAATTTGGCCTGAAATTTATCGCTGCGCCACCTTTACTGTAGCCAGATACTCGTGATAAGAGTTATAAAAAAGGGTGCTGACCACACGACTGAAGTAGAACTACTTTGAATAAACTTGCTATAAGAGAAAGATGGAAAGAAAAAGTGTGGTCGCACCTCTCTCTCTTGCCCCTTTTTTTGTGCGGAAATCTATCTCACAAGCACCAGCCTTTCGCAAAACGTGGTTGAAATTGAATGTATTGGACTCAAATCCCATCGTAAAAAACCATTCTTATATGAGGAGAAAATAAACTTTTTACTATTTTATTACTGACGAATTTATACGTAATTATTTGATGTAATAAAAAGATTGGTGTGGTCCAGTAACATTATAAGTGAAGTGAAAATAAAATGCACTTAGCTACTCGAGAAATATTCAACTCTTTACATAGGTAGGTGAGCAACCTGTACTCAATATCAAACATGTTATCCATTGTACGTGTTATCATTTGTTGTACATACTACATACATTATCGGTCGGTTACGAGCACGTGTTCAGAAACGCGCCTCCATGACGCGGGTGCTTATGCACTATGAACACAGGTATTAATTGACAAATACTATCAAAGTTTTTTAATTTAAAATTCAAACTATTGTGACAAAGAGATAAGTTTACTAAGAATTAGGAGGCTAGAGCAATGGTAGCAGGTACATTTTTTAATGGTATATGGGGCAAACGAGCAGACGTATCGCCTGATGGTAAGCGATTACCGGCGCCCATGGACACCCGCAGCACCAGACGCGTCACAAGTGCGTTGCCGGCCTTTAAAAAGGAGTACGATATTTTCTTGAAGGTCGTAGTGGTCAGGAAATACCGCAGGCGACAGTTAATTCTACAGTTTTTTTGTACGAGGCAGGAAGTTTCGGGAAAAGCGCAACATGCTTTGATCATCGACAATATTAACACATCCTGGCACCGAGCAACGAATATTTAAATATCTGGATCCCCTGTTATCCTAGAAATGTTTTGCAGGGTAGTATCGATCCTGTAAAATTTTTATCTATTATATTAGAGAGTAAGTAAGTACCAAGGTAGTAGAGCTGCGCTGATTTCAGCACGAACGGGCGGGCTCGACCGGGGCGGTACAACCCTCGCACAGAAAATCAACGTAAAATGACAGCAGCAGTGCTGTCGTGTTTCGTTGGTGAGTGCGAGACCGGAGGCCCAAATACTCTGGTCAACAAGTTCCATACTTGTTGACTAGACTAAAAGATGCAGAAGCATCACTAGGCCGCCATGGTGTGGGTCGAGTAGAGTCATTTTGGTGGGCCATACATTAAAAAAAAGTACTGTCTCACTTGAACGAACTCTATCAATGGTCCGACATTTTTGAAAAAAAAACCAGTCTAATCTGAAAAACGACTAACTAAAGTGATAAGATTCTATCTGAACTACAAATCGTACCTCAGATATAAAATTTTGCGGTTCTTATCAAGTTCTACGTCTCTTTGCATAATAGTCCACGGCTGAAAGTAGGCTTCTGCTTACAATTTAAAGGAGGTAGAGACAGGTTGGTTTAAGCTTTTGTGTGTATGTAATACTTGTTTATCATTTTATCATCAAATTACGACATAGTATGCATCTACAAAACACAGGAAACTTAATCTTACTAAATTCTTACATAAACACTAAATCATACATTGACCTGAGTCATAGTGAGGTATAAAGGAGAATGAGGTAAGAGCCTTTCTTTATAGTTTCTACCTACTGTACCTATAAGATCTCCACCATATGTCTCATCGCAGTTGATACATATGGAACCACATGTTGTAGAAATAAGTTATAATGATACAGTACATATAATGTAAATATTATGACAATAATATCATGCCACGTGTTAATTTTCTAGATGACCCACATTTCAATGAATTTTAAAATGGATGTGATATTAGTTGATGATTAGTAATAGATGTATTATCATAATTATGGGAATTCCCAGACCGGGAGTTACCATCCATAGCAAGAGTTGTCGATCAGGGGACAGTACCTCAAACCTACACAAATTGTATTAAGTTTGATTGTGTGTTATATTAAGTACTTGTAATTGATACACTTGTCAATTATGACCTGCCTTATTATGTTAAGTATCCTCAGCTTAAATCGGGTAATTGGGAAAGAAAAAAATGAACCTAAAATAACTTCTATTCCATGAAAAATTTTCATCAACCATTTTTTTCTTTTATTTTTATTTTCTTTAAACAACTCTTGACAAACTTACATGAAACAGACTCAAATAACTCCTGGACACAGAACAACAATTTATGGATCACACAAAGTGTTCTTCCATGTGGGGTTTGAACCGACGACACTCAACGCAGTGGAAAAAGGTGTGGCCACTACTATTTGTGCAATCGATCACTGTATTCACTATCATAAAAAGCTTTTATAAAGGCTTAGGTCACTACTAATTTTTTTATAGAACAAGGGACAATCGAGCAGACGTTTCGCGATTACCGCCGCCCATGAACACCCGCAACACCAGAGGCGTCACAAGTGCATTGCCGGCCTTTGGGGGATGGGGGGAGGGGTTAAGGTGTGGACCTCCGGTATCCTCACTCACTCGGTGAAACACAGCGCAAGCGCTGTTTCACACCGGTTTTCTGTGAGGCCATGGTATCACTCCGGTCGAGCCGGCCCATGCATGCCGAAGCGTGGCTCTCCCACGGTAAAAGGTCTTAAAGGTCCACTGTTATATAGGCCTTTCCTTAGAAAGGAGGTTTTGGCATAATACTCCACGCTGGCCATCATGTGTGTCTCATCATTAGTCATCATCTATATCTATCGGCGGCGCAGTGGTAGGGTATGCGACTGCTGTGCTTGAGGTCTTGGGTTCAAATCCTGGGTCGGACCAAATGTTTGTGTGATCTACAAATATTTGTTTCGGAGTTTGGCGTTTTCTATGTATAATATGTATGTATTTACAAAAAAAAAGTACATTATGTATTTATATCAGTTGTCTAGTACCCATAACACAAGCTCTGCTTAGCTTGGGACTAGATTGCGTTGTGTGTTAGATGTCAAAAAAAAAAAATTAAAAAAAAAAACCTACTAATATTATAAACGCGAAAGTTTGTAAGTATCGATGGATGCATGTTGGTTACTCTTTCACGCAAAAACTACTGAACGGATTTGGATGAAACTTCACAGTAATATAGCTTATACATCGTAATAACACATAGGCTACTATTTGCCGCGATATCCGAAATAGGCGCGGCCGGAGCCGCGGGCAACAACTAGTTCGTAAATACTTTTCTGCCGATCCACACTTGGTCAGTCTGCTGACCTCTGTTGTCTCTTCTTATAAAGACTCTTACTTCAGAAAAATGATTAAACTGCGTTTCCAGTTTAAATACACACATCAAAAGTGTCTAGGGATCAACATATGTGTCTAGGGATCAACATATATTTTTGCAATAACTTTTCTCCTGATTGATATTAATTAAAATTTTCTTTAAGGATTCATCAAATAAAGTGTTTTCGTTTGTCACAGTAACGATAAACCAAGTCACCTTTGCATTAATAAAGAAATTTGCCATTTTCCTAATAAAGGGATTTTTGACATTTGAACCACTAACATTAAAGTTCGAAAAAAGACTGAAATAACAGTTTTCTTTAAAATTTTATTAGGTAACTTAAACAATTGATAATCCGTGTTTCTACCGCGAACACTAACAACACAAGAATCGGTTTGGCATACTCAAAATGAGTTCATCCAAATCACGCTGTGGAATGGCCGCCCATGTTCGTTGCAACAACAAAAAAAGGTCTTCTTGCGACTGGATACCCTCCATATTCGGCAGAGCTCTTCTCTGTAGCATATCCCATGCATGCTCAATCGGGTTCAAGTCTGGCGACTGAGCAGGCCAGGGCCAAAGCCACATCTCAATCTCAAGAAATCCGCATAAAAATGCTTGATCCCTAGACACTTTTGATGTGTGTAGTAATGATGTTTGATATGTTGAATTGAAAGTAAAGATTTCTCAGGATCGAAGATTCGCGATGAAGTTCTAAAAAGGAAAACTAAAACTGCTACCTTATACATCATTTGTTTCGTATACATGATGTATAGAATAATTACAATTATATTTATTGTGTTATTTTCCTCCTTCTAGGAAATCTGAAAGATAAAAGCATCGGATGATCTGATTACATAGTGAAGAGCATTTCATAAATCTGATATTCGAATTATTACTAGTCATTTTTAGGGTTCCGATGGTTCCGTGCCAAAGGAAAAAAACGGAACTCTTTTAAATTCGTCATTTCTGTCCGTCCGTCTGTCTGTCTGTCTGTCCGTCCGTATGTCACAGCCATTTTGATAAAACAAAAAAAAATATATGGTGTACATTACCATGCAAACTTTCACCAAAAATTGGTTTGAACGAAATCAGTAAGTAGTTTTTTTTAATACGTCATAAATCGTAAACCCAAAAATATCGATCAAAGTTACAAGGAACTACAAGAACTTTTATATTATGTTACTTGCTGCTAGGGAACCCTTCATGGGCGAGTCCGACTCGCACTTGGCGGCTTTTTACTAATGCATTTGTATTAGTTTCCATGACTAATAACGATATTGCTAAGAGGTTTTTGTTTAAATGAACTAATCTTTACGACTACATCACTCAGATTGTAAATGTACATTTATACATACACACTCACATCTTTTACCCTGAATTGGTTGACAGGGGCTCACTAAAACGCGCTTACTTTGAGTATCTATATAGTGACACTAGTGACATTAAAAATACAGGGTGTTACCATTCCTATTTATACCGTGCGTGTTGTAAGAGCCGACTAAGGCACTAGAGAAAGCTATTCAAAACAACAGCGCTATAGAAAACTAAAAGAAACCAGGCTGACCTTTTAAAAAAGAATCTTTAAATTTAGTTCTAAAGGCACATTTCTAATACCGTGGGAGAGCTACGCTTCGGCATGAATGGGCCGGCTAGACCGGAGTGATACCACGGCCTCACAGAAAACCGGTGTGAAATAGTGCTTGCGCTGTGTTTCACCGAGTGAGTGAGGATACCGGAGGCCCATACCCCCAACCCCTTCCCCTATCTACCTCATCCCCTGCCTCCACCCCCCCCCCACCCCAAAGGCCGGCAACGCACTTGTGACGCCTCTGGTGTTGCAGGTGTCCATGAGCGGCGGTAATCGCTTACCAACAGGCGATACGTCTGCTCGTTTGCCCGCCTATTCCATAAAAAAAAACAACCTACACTTTTCGATGCTACAACATCTACAGCTTTTAGTCTAGGACTTTTAAAATAATGTAGGCTTTGGCCTTTCATACCACGCCGGCCTAACGTATTTTTTATAGGGATTTTGTCGTTTCACAGGTTTTCCTATCTTTACACTGGACGACTCCAGTGTTAATAAAACAAGCACCTGACTGACTAGTGACTCCACTGAAACAAGTACCAAGGGAAAATTCTCCGACTATTAACGGTTCCCACTATTATGCGTATGTTATTACTATGATGTTATTGATTGCTTATAAACATCATGGCAGTACATTAATAGGTACTAAATCACACTCACTATTATAGATTACTACTTGAGAAAATTCTCATGTACACGGGCGTATACTGAACTCATAGGATTGTCCTATTATTAGAATAATATTATCACAGAGAGCATCCTGCCAACAGAAGCGAAAATCTATTAATCTTTTCTCGCGTTGAAGCTGTTTCCTTTATGCCGACAACATTTTAGTGACTGTTTGTGGCTTTATAGTCAGGGTGTATTTGTATGAGAGTCATCGTCTACCCAAATAGGACCAGTCTCGGTTAGCATGAAATGTTTTACGGTTTCTAGTTGGTTCTACATAACCATCCCACCAATCTGTAGGGACTTTTCGGTGGAGAGTATAAATTAATGAAAGTGAATTATGTAGTTACTACTTTGTTGTAATGGTGTTTCTATTGAGTAGATGATTTTAAAAACAAAATGTTACCGTTTGAGATTCAATTGTTTTGAAGTCACAAGCTAATTCAAATATGTTATAGATTGTTAAAGTGTTTTTCTTATCGATTTTCCCTGTTTCTATTACCTTAAATCTTAACAACATGCACTCGACCATAATAAAATAAAAAATGATAAGTATTGTTGTAACTATCAAGTTTAAATATGAAAAGAGTGTGTTCGTCTGCTGGATTTCTTCGAGTTACAGTTAAATTTTGGAAACAGTTATTCGTTTCTGGTATAAAATTGGATAGTTCGCGATGACAACAAAAGCGTTCTACTGTAGATACATAGTTTAAGTGGACAATTTCTATTCGAAATTGTTTTTCGTTGAACCATATTACTTATTATCTAGATTAAAAGTGACGTCATAAGTCTGAGGCTATCTGGTATAATCTGTGTTAGTATTACGTGAGCTAACAAAGTTGTATACTTTAATTTTTTAAGTATTATAGCCGGTGGGACTGACTAATAATGCTACGTAACAGAATTACCTACTTATGTCATGTTACTGTTGTAATAAATGTGGATTAGGTGGATATTTGTTACTCAATCATACCTAAACGGCTGAATGAATTTGAATGAAATTCGGAATAGAAATGGATTATAGCAATGTTATTGGAACAATCTAAAGTATTACAAGCGACGCCACTGCCAAAAGTAATTTTCTTATAAATACATTTGGCGTGTGATCTTTGAACACACACAAAACTTAATTTAAAAGTAGTCTGATAGTTAACCTATTAGGTATTTTAATCGCTTAGGGATAGAGGTCTGACTGCAGAAAAATGCAACCAGTCTGCCACACCGGGATCGAGGGGGGAAATATGTTCCCCCAGGACAGTGCCTGATCAGGCATGGCATCGATTTGGAGAGGACCTGAAACTACATGGTCCGAGTCATGAAAATGCCATAAAAGGGGCCGGTGATCGGCGATCCGGGTGGTATTTACTGGAAACACCACATACTCTTAGCTCCTGCATCCCCGATAACCGGAGATGAAACGGATTTTCCAATCCGTGAACAAAAAAGCGACCTTAAACACGATAGAAAGAATACAATAATAAAACAATTAAAAAATAAATAAATCTCTCAAAATATAATTCCTAGCAAATAACTGAATCAATGCCACTACAAAATTTGTACAACTGTTCAAATGTAAATATTAAACTTACAAGGTGAGACTTATCAATATCTAGGTATTTGATGTGAGGTTATTTTTTAAAGTGCAGAGAATGAAAGCTAAAATTCGGTACAAAACATTTTAGTGTCGAATAACATAATATTTATTTTTTGTTTATCTTAAATACAAATTATTTTATGTTTTTAAAGTCGAAGAACAATATCTTTTTTCTATTACCAAATGGATATACATATAATAATGTATTACATTTTATCGCTACGGTTATAAATAATACAATTTAATTTAAATACAAATTAAATTTCAATATAATGTAGGTCTTGCTTTATAAATAGGTATGTTTATGCATAAAACAGGATATGACAACATTCCGACAAGTATTGTATAGAATACCTGAATCCCACCAAAAACATTTTCATGTAAAATGTTGCCAAGACGACTGCATATGGCTTACCCTGTGAAAAAGATATCAGATCTCATGTAGAGCCAAGGTTCTGAATCTACATGCCCTAACTCTACCAACCCTAACTTCACAAACTCTACATCTCAGTAAAAATGTATGGCTTCGCCGTTTCGCTACCATACCGTCACGAAGGGGAAAGAAATACCTTTTGTGTTTGCAAATATCTATAGTCTATTCAACTTCCTTTGAGACAAAAGGTAAACAAACCAGAAAAAGGTTCTTTAATAGGTCAAATTTTATATGCATCTAGAATCAATAAAAAAAGTGTCATTTTCTTTCTTTTTCTTGGAAAATGGCAAACTGTGCCGATGTCGTCAATTCTGCCAGTGTCAAGTACAACGGAAATATGTGTGTTACAAAATAAAATAATTGCAACTGTCCAAATTTTCCGAGTTCACAGTGGACTGACTAAAAAGTGACATTAAAAACACCTAAAACTGTAGCTATTCCCAAACTTTGAACGTATTATTACACTACTAAATTGAAGAGTAGTGATAAGGCAAATAATTTAGGTAGAAATGTGAAATTTTGTAATTAGTTTGATTACACCGGCCATCTTTACTCTCGATCAACTCGTTTGAGAAACATTGGTTTCTTTGTTTACCTTTTGTCTCAGAGGAAGTTGAATAGGGTATAGTGTCTGAAGTAATGTGTTATACGAATATTTAGTTTCTGAAGTAACGAAACAGCCAAGCCATACATTTTCACTGAGATGTAGAGTTTATGAAGTTAGGGTTGGTAGAGTTAAGTCATGTAGATTCAGAACCTTGGCTGTACATGAGATCTGATATCTTTTTCACAGGGTAAGCCATATGCAGTCGTCTTGGCAACATTTTACATGAAAATGTTTTTGGTGGGATTTCATTTCTTTTTGTAAGTTGCTTAAGGCAGTTTTTTTTTTGGGTGTATTTCTCGTACATCTTCTTTCTTCTCTCGAAAAAGTCCGTGTACCAAATATAAAACCTCTAGCATAAAAAAATGTGAAAGTTTCATACAAACTTTCACCCCCCAAAATTGGGGGTTGGGGGCAAAAGTAATAGGTTTATGAATTTTTTTGTTGTTTGTATGCTAAACTTAGTTTACATACCAAATTTCAGCTTTCAAGCACTTCAGGAAGTACCCTAACAGTTTTGATGATCATCAGTGTGTCAGTGACGAAATCGGTGTTTTTTAGGTATCAATAAAATCTAAAGTATTAAAGCTACGCAATTGAAACTTTGTATATTTCATAAATCTATTGTTAACATCATATCCTAAGAACTTGAACGATCTGGTATATCGAGAACCAAAGTTATGAGGGTTCAAAAAACGACGAAACACTTCGAAAAAGTGTGTTAGTGCCCTTGCGCTCCGCTTGGCTCGTCTTGGCGGGGGCACGACCGTGCCCCCAGATTATACAGATCGACGGTAACATATAAATAATACGTTACGATGACAGATATCTATTTATATAAAAGCGAAATACCACTCACTTATTAACTTATTAATCACGAAATCTCAGAAACTATAACACCTACCGACTTGAAATTTAGCAGGTAGGTTTCTTATAGGGTGTAGACATCCGCTAAGAACGGATTTTACGAAACTCCACCTCGAAGGGGGCAAAACGGGGGTTGAAAGTTTGTATGAAAGTCCTATGTTATTGAAGTAAGAGACTTGAAATTTAAAATTTATGCTCTATAGATGGTGTGGGGGTGCACTAATGATATATCTTTAGATATCAACCCCCTTTTGGTGTTAAAACGGGGGATGGTAGTTTGGACGCAAACGAGGTTGCGTAGGTCAGCTAGTTAATTATAAAATATTCATCGCTTTAAACCAATGACGTGTACTACCTGGAAATAATTTCACTGGAAATTGATGTGCTAGCCTTTTGTTTTCAAAGGTTATGTTTGATCTTATACAGCAATCTGTAATCTACCTTAGACATATTAATCTAGTACCTCCTCCATGTGTCAGTTCGTTTGCAGATAACGAAGTGTTTTAATACTAAAATATTGGCCACCAAAAAAGCCTAAAGGCGAAAAGAGGAAGTGTAATGTCATTGGAATGCACTATCAATAGACAATAATAAAGATAATACTTAAAAGGAAAAAATATAACCATTTATAATTCGTTTATCATGTTATATCAATACCTATTTTTAGATTGAGAGATAAAAAGAATATACTTTTAAACCAATCTATTTACCTAATAACCACTTTTTAGTGCTATGTCGAACTCGAACCAACTAAAACCCCGCACACCGTCTCGGGTACTAGAAACCCGTGTTCCAGAGATTTCCTTCCGAGGGTGCACCTGGTTCCTCGGCTTCTAGTACCTAATATTCCCTAAGCCTATGTTCAGCAATGTAAGTGTGTATTTTAGGATGTTTAAAAACGGATGTAAGAAATCTTAAAATGTTTGTGTGCAACCGGATCAACGACGAGTTTCGAACACAGGCATATACCTACGAATATGAACCCAGCTTGGCTTGGCTTCAAGGGGAGTTGAACCTCAAGATCTATCTTCTTCTTCTTTGTGGTTGCGAGCCTAGCACGATTGCGACGACGGGCGCGAAGTATCATAAATATGATAATTACAAATTTTAACAAAAAAAACTGACTTCAATCTGGACCAAATTGAAATGGGCCCACATGGGAAGCACCAGCTTTCAAATAAAAAAAGAATCATCAAAATCGGTTCACCCAGTGCAAAGTTATGAGGTAACAAACATTAAAGGTAGTAGAGCCACGCCGATTTCAGCACGAACGGGCCAGCTCGACCGGGGCGGTACTACCCTCGCACAGAAAATCAACGTAAAATGACAGCGTTCGTGCTGTCGTGTTTCGTTGGTGAGTGCGAGACCGGAGGCCCAAAATTATCTAGGCAACAAGTTCCATACTTGTTGACTAAACTATTTGGCTAGACTAAAAGATGCAGAAGCATCACTAGGCCGCCATGGTGTGGGTCGCCATGCTGCATTTGCAATGACAATGAGTATGGTGACCACCACTCCTGGATTCTGCTTATGCTTCTTTTTTTAAGTCGGGGAATAAGGCTTAAGAATTTTGACTGAGGAACGTCTTTCGGCTGAGGTGATGATAACGATGATTTCCTAAAACAGACAATCAATGTTTGTACGTTTATAATTTTAGTCCGGTCAATTTAGACATAACAATAGTAGTCAAATAACAAAAATTCCCACAGAGCCAAATATTGGTGGAGAGCTGCGGTTGATCATTATAAATAAAGTTTAAAAAATCCCCAACGATCCCATGTGTGCTACAAAAGTTATTCGGGGTCAAAGGTCAAAATTTAAGGTATTTTGGATTTTTCTCGAAAACGGTAAGTTTAATAAAAAAAAAACTTAAAACAAAGTTGTAGATCTTAAAATTCTCTACAAAAATGGTCTTCATGATTTTTCCTAAGAGTTACCATTCCTAAGATATCGCGATTCTAAGAGTCATATTATACATGATATGCACACATTTCCACGCCACCTGTGAGGTAGTGTACTCGGCGCGTTTTTTTACCGTGGTATCCCCTGTCCTGACAATTTTAGGATAATTTAAGGGAACAATTTACCCGTCAAGTTTTAGATATTACCTTATTATTGATATTGATCGATTATTGATATTGCTATAGTTTTTTTTTTATTTTTTATGTATGCCCGCCAAAATGATTCTACTCTGCCTGATGGAAATCACAAAAATGAAGAATGAATGAAAAATGAATCACAGAAATGCACAAGCAGAATCCAAGAGTGGCGGTCACCATACTCACTGCGAATGCAGACAATGCAGTAATGGCGACCCACACCATGGCGGCCTAGTGATGCTGCTGCACCTTTTAGTCTAGTCAACAAGTATGGAACTTGTTGACTAGACTACTTGAGCCTCCGGTCTCGCACTCACCAACGAAACACGACAGCACGAACGCTGTCATTTTACGTTGATTTTGACTATTGTTGCGATTTCTTTAGATATTTTAATCAGATCTTGAAAGTCTACTTCAACAGTCATGCCTTCTTCGATTTCTTCTTCTTCCTCTTCTTCTTGCTGGGTGTTCATAAGTTGTTCAAATGTGGCTGAGTCATTGGTGTCTTCATTAAAATCACAGGAATTTTCCTCTATTGTACTCAACTGGATATTTGAGCAAGATTGACCTTAGTATACCTACTACCTCACATGTGGCGTGGAAATATGTGCATATCATGTATAATGTGACTCTTAAAATCGCGATATCTCAGGAATGGTAACTTTTAGGAAAAATCAGGAAGATCTTTTTTGTATAGAATTTTAAGATCTACAACTTTGTCTGATTTTTTTTTATAAAACTTACCGTTTTCGAGAAAAATCCAAAAAACCTCAAATTTTGACCTAAAACTTTATTTATAATGATAAACCCCAGCTCTCCACCAATATTTAGCTCTGTGGGAATTTTTGTTATTTCAAATGTCTATATTGACCGGACTATTACGCGATAATTATTATAAATATAAATATGAAATATTATACATTGTAAAGTAACTGTTTGTCTGTTGCGCTTTCACGGCTATACCGCTGCACCGATTTTAATAAAATTTGGCATGGAGATATTTTGATTGTTGAGGAAGGACATAGACTACCCTATAACGCGATTATTGATATACGCGGGGGTTGAGCCACGGTTAAAAACTATTTAGCATATAGATGCTAAGCACACAAGTAAATCTAGGTATATCTTAAATATAAAATTCTCGTATCACCATGTTAGTTACCGTACTCCTCTGAAACGGCTGGAAAGATTTTTATGAAATTTGGTGTGCATATCGGGTAGGTCTGAGAATCGACCAACATCTATTTTTCATACCCAATTTTTTTTTATGGCAAAACAATGTTTACCGGATCAGCTAGTACCTATATAAAAATGAATCACCGAAATGTATGTACGTACGCGCATAACTCCCGATCGAAGCGGACCACCAAATTTTATAATTCTTTTTTCTATGTTCGTTATTGTTAGAACAAGGTTTGTATAGAAGAAAATCAAAAGTTAAAGGTGAAAATAATTTTAAATTAGTTTTTTTTATTTAGGGGGAACATGTGTGTCAGTTGACACGAATCGCGCCTGCGCGATACCTTCGCTTCGTCTTGACAACGAGTCAACAAGGCCGTCACTTTTCAGAAAAAACTATTTGTGTAGCTAATTGATTCGGCCCGCGGCGTCAGCTGCGGGTGAAGTTATACCGCGGGTAACACCGCGGGGCTCATCTAGTAAAATATATTTCACCCAGTTATGTAAAAAAAAACTGGGAGGATGAAAAAAACACACAACACAATGTCTATTATATTTGGTGTTTGTGAGCAGAAGTAGTTTTTTAGGTTGAGTCGTCATTTATATAATTATAAAAAAAAAACATGTGCTGACGGATTAAGAACACGGAACATCACCACCACAATTCATCATATGACAAACTGTGTATAGCAGAAAAAACCCAAGTACCGTCTGCATCATATTAATTTGTGCTCTCAAAATGCGCAAAATTATGTGAAGAACATACATTTAATTTTATGGTGACAGACATGGCTCTCAAATTGTTGTACACATTCAAAGTGGTCAAAATATCTTAACTATCAGTGGTCAATATTGTGTTAGCTGACAGAGTGTTCATATTAATGTTATCAAATACTCGTAGGTTGTTCAATCGTATCTATGCATGCTAAATAGTTGAACATATCTTTAGAACGAAAAAAAATAAACGTAGCTACAGTGTACTTTGCGGCAAAATTGTTAATTTTTAATGATTGCTTCCCGTTTTTTCCTTGAACGTGATGGCATTAGTCTTAAAAGTTGTATTGCACATGCAGTAATAAATGAGATATGTTATTTCACAATATGCTTACTTACCAAGTGAAATATGTACACCAAAACCAAAAATAAGTGCCCGGTTTCGTCACAATGACAACACCATGCATTTAAAACCTTTTAAAACGTCTTTCGTTGTAATGGATAACATCGATTGTCAACGCTAATGGGACCCAGTGACCATGAACTACAATCACATGTTCAGGGTTAGGCTACCTGCCTATAACCGAATATAACTTTCATAACCATATCTAGTCTTTACTGTGAGATAAATATTATGTCTGCGTAGTTTCGGATACTGTTGTATTTAAATATAAAAATAACTTCTAAAAAAACTAAACAATCAAGATAGAAAGGGAAACATCCAGTTAGCAAACTAGATTCGACTTTATTTTTATTTAGTTTAATTATAGTGACTTTATTTTTATTTAGTTTAATTATAGTTAATTTAAACGGTAAAAAACCGGATACGTTAGAATTAAAGTAGTCATACACGGTAGGGTGTAGGTAGATGACATGTTTGCCTGTACATTTGAATTTTACAGGTAAACCGGAGTGTGCATGTTTCACAATTGTACCTAAAGGTTTCCACACCTGTTCAGGCAGCCGAAAAATATGAATTTTGATATTTTTTGCCCGTTGGCAAAACTAATTATGTGTGTTGATTGTGAGAGGATAGGTACGCCATGGCTTCAACTGAGAGTTTGTGCAGGTTTACCGCTACGTACAACTCAACCTTGCCTGACGGGATGTAACTGTGCAGGCAAACCTATCAGGTATATCCTGCCATGCATGTTTACCTTTATATGTTAAATTAGAAACCACGAACTCAAAGAGAACTAATCTTAATTGTTTTTTTTTCGTTGCTTTACACGATGAATGATTTTACCTTAGGCGCGACCTGATTCTGAGAGAGGACACTTAAGCTAGTGTAGGTAAAGTGTACCTGACAGGCTCACCTGCACAGTTACCACTGTCAGGTAAGCTTGACCTGAGTAGTAGAAATACCTTCTCAGTTGTGAAACATGAACGCTCCGGTCTACCTGTAACGTTCAACTGTTCAGGCAAACCTGCCAGGTATACTCTAATTTAAGGTAGCCACGGTAAGTAGGTATACGCGGTAGGCGCACTAAACGGGAAACATACTCTATCAATAAAAATCATAAATAAAATATCTATCAATAAAATAAAAATACTACCACACCATCGTTATTTACTCTGGGTGGGATCCGACCCTGAAATTATCAATTTCTTTAATCTTGTAACGGCACAGTATAACCCAAAGTAACTTTGATGACTTTTTATCCTTTGAACCAAGCGTAATTGTCTGAAGAAAAATTATGTATCCTATGATTTCTAGAATCGTTTCAATCTACCCTACGCTTCGGCATGAATGGGCCTGTTGGACCGGAGTGATACCACGGCCTCACAGAAAACCAGTTTGAAACAGCGCTTGCGCTGTGTTTCACCGAGTGAGTGAGGATACCGGAGGCCCATAACCCAACCCCTCCCCCCACCCCCTCCCCATCCCCCAAAGGCCGGCAAAGACTCGTGACGCCTGTGGTGTTGCGGATGTCCATGGGCGGCGGTAATCGCTTACCATCAGGTGATACGCCTGCTCGTTTGCCCCCTATTCCATAAAAAAACATATAATCGAAATATATCACCATAACTATTTGTAAGTGGCGTTACTAAGAAACCTTCGGGACAACAAAGTAGACATATTTACAAGCTGACATAATCTCGTCTGCATCTACTATTAAGCGTAGCTTTCAAAATGGCTTTAAGCTGTCGCGTACTTTTTTTGAGAACATTTAAAGGAGAACAATCCTTTCATACATGATTTTTGTAAAACTTAAACCGTTTACGCAACGCACGCACTGGAAGCTCTCCAAAAGAAATATTTTCCACCGTTTATGCAACAGTCAGTCATAGCAATACTAATATAAAAATACAATTTAAATGATCACGACAATAAAATTTCGCCTGCACAGCTACAGCGTGAACTTGGGGAGGTCACGTCTTTACCTTGGGTGGGTCCGCGTTATGTCGACTCGCGAAGACAGCGAGACACGAGGACGGGGCGAGTCTAACCGTAGATGTTGTAGTGAATAGAAGAGAAACAAAAGTACTCTTTGCTTTTATTTTATTGTATAGGCTTTACCACATTAGGCTGATGGAGAAGTTGATGATGATGATAGAGAGGCAGACGTGTCGCTTAGTGATAATTTGACTACGATTGCCGTAGGAGTAGAACACCAACAACATTAGAATTTAAAGTGTCTTTTCCCGCCTTTGAGTCACCTTCCAAAGAAACCACCTTACAAAGAATGCATTAGGAACTAGACTCAAAGTTTGGTAATACATCAAAAGTAACGGAATAATTGGTCGTTACCGGCTTTTTGTGAGGCGTTTAATGTATCGCTTTTGTTTCAATAATCACCAATCGAGTCAACAGCCTTTAAAAGTACACAACTGGATATAATACGTAAGTTTTGGTCTACAATTCCAAGTTGGTATAGGGATTTTTCGAGTTTTTAACCACCAATACCTAAGGTAGTTTATGAAAGTAAATACAAGTAAAAAAGCTAAATTATCATCAAATATTTAATTTTTCCAATACCTTTTCATAACCTGCAGGACTGCAGTCCTGCAGGTTATGAAAATCTTACGAAAGAGAGATATAATGCTTGCTAAAACGACTTTTAATCTATTTTATTACTGAAAAAAAACTTTTATGTAACATAACATACACCTATCTGATCTAGTTGTTGTATATCTATCGGTGCCGACAAGAGCCAACCACGACCGCGCCATTATCTTGTTACACAAAACTGGCCTTTCCGGTGCAAGCTGTGGGTACGGTCGTCCGTAAATAAACCTAAACGGTAATAAAGACTATACTGCAATATATACGATACACTTAAATTACATTCACAGTACTAACGGAAAAAACAGCAGGAAGAGGGTATTGACGATAGTTTGAACGTAAATCTGCTTCAGTACAGCCAAAATCTTCTTTCTAAGGAGAGGTTTATGTCCAGCTGAGTACTATTAAAGGCTTCAATCCCGAGTCGGGCCAAAAGTGTTATTGAGTTTTTCTGATTATAGAAATACTTAATAATAGCTCCGAGTTTGAAAGTTGCGGTCTGAACCCCCGTGCCTTTGAGAGCACGTAAAGCTGTTGGTCCTACGCCTGATCTCTCACCGGTCGTGCCGGTTAACCATCACATCGGATTATGAGAGAGAGGGAACAGAGAGTGCACCTGTTTGCGCACACACTTTTGCACTTTGATATCTCCTGCGTAGTTGGCTGGTGTCCGTTGAGACTGGCCGCCGTGGCCGTAATCGGCCAGGAGAACATCATTAAATGCTGTCGATGTGATTGGTGTTTATTGAAATAATTTATACAAATAAACGCAAAAGTTCACTATTAAATACTGTTGATGAATCTAGAATTGACACCAAAAACCGTGGTTGACTTTTTTCTTCGTTTACGGTAGCTGTGTAGCTCAAAATGGCAGTTTGAATCTTTTTGTATTGATGAAAGTGTTTTTTTTCCACAGTTCAAACTGGGAGACGTTTCTTATTAGGCTAGTTACTTCTAAGTAATAAGTCAGTAAAGTTACTTCTCTTACCATAGTTCGCATCGGCATAACCTATGGTTTTCCCTTTTCAACTTTTGTTAACACTGCATGTCTTTTGTATCTCCCGTAAAACCTTCTTCGGAAGCTCTTCTGGTAACAGAACTTGGCGTGGTCTGATTTGGTGACAGTTTACATATATAAGAAACGTCACCATACCCATTCATCTCGTGGGTATCGTAGAAGCCTAATAGGGGAGCCAACTAATCAGGATACAGACGGAAGAACTAGGCCGCCATAGTATGGGTCACCATGCTGCATTGTTGCATTATCTGCATTCGTAATAAGTATAGTGACCACCACTCTTGCAGTAATCGAGTAAAAATTAAAAAAAACAAAAACTATTAAACCCGTCCGGCTCGTAAGCCGAAACCTCCTAAGGAGATGTCAATATCCAGGCAGTAGTCTAAAAAAAAACCTTATTTCTTGTTTATGATACCTTATCTTGTTTTACTATTGCGTTCAGTCTGATAAAGAGAAATACTGTTTTATTTCACTTGGCACGTGAACGTAAATAAACGTGACGGCAAATATTTGGAGATGGTGACGTCAGCCAGCATTTAATTAACCGAGTTTTAATCGTGTTATCATATTACTAGGAAAATTTAAGGAGGTTGATAGACCAAGTAAGGCTTAGAAAGAGTAGTTCAAATATGCCGTTAACCTCATTCAATTGTTAAAAGAAGTGAGTTAAAAAATTGTTTAAAACTGTCACAGATATTTTTTTTACCAACTACGGCAAAGCCAAAATAAAAAGTAATAGTTTTGGCAGTCCATGTATAATCCACTGCTGAGGCTATATAAATTTTATCAAAAGTTGTTACATAGTCGGTTTCTACTTTTTAATTTTCTTCTAAAGCAGACACAACAAATAATATTTTCTTTTTCTTTTATAAATTACCTGCCAAAGTGACTCTGCTCAGCCTGATGGTAAGCTCAAACAAAATCCAATAGTGGGGGCCACCATACTCACTGCAAAAGCAGACAATGCAGTATGGCGTCCCACACTATGGCGACTTAGTGAGATGCTTTTTCACGCCCCGCTTAAAGGACCCGGGATCATAGTGGGAGGCAAACACGTGCGCTGGTAGTGAGTTCCAGTTTTTAACTGCTCGGCGTAGGAAGGAAGAACCAAATCGTGCTAGTAGTAATTATTTGTCATGATCTGAAATCGAATCCAAGACGTCTGGCTAAGCAGACAGGGTCACTAACCGCTTTACCCACGGGCCGGACTGGTTTCACTTTTCTATTGGCAAGGTCTATTTCAAGAATAGTACCTATCTTAAAAGGTATACACGAGTATAAAGAAAAGTGGTTGTGAGAACCAGAATAGCCATGTCGCAAGTATGGCGCTGTTTTCTAATCTACAGAAAAAACGTAGTTTGTAATTAGGATCTTCAAGGTAGATAATATAAGAACAGTCTGGTCTATTTGTGAGACGTTTCTAAAACTGATCAAGCTTTACATAAGGAAAGAAGAAGAAGCGACTACTTAATTAATGTAAATTTAATGTAATGTAAATTTAACCTACAGTTCTTCAGAATACAACTGTATTCGATGCAACGAAATAAAATGACGGCGACGGTTGGTTTACTCTCTCTTTCTCTTCGCTTTCACTCCGTCCGTCACCCAGTCCGTCAGCGCTGACCCTTTGTCTTTTTGTATGGTAAAGAGTACACGAATAAGTGATAACCTTTTACTTCGGGGAGGCCTTCATTCCTTGCCTTGGAGGAGCGGGACCGGGAGAGGTTTAGAACTCTCCGCCCGGGAACGGGCCAGGTACCGCATACGACTCGGACGCTGGAGATCGCAAAACGTCCTCCATAAGCACAAGCCTGGGGGTGACAGGTGAGGCCACCAGTCATCGCGCGCCCTTTTCTAAACAGAAAAGAAGCATCAGGGTTCCAACACAGGAGGGGGCCATCTACAAACCGTAGGTGGCTCGTACGTCGGGGTTCCAGGAATTTCCTTTCTTGAGTGTTCCTGGTTCCCCGGCTTCTAGTACCCGAGACTGTGTGCGCTTTTTAGTCGCTTCGAGTCCGACATAACCACCGGTATCGGTGGTATCCGAAGGGATTTCCGCACAAAAAAAAAGATGGATAGAAGTAACTACCACCGGCCAACGGCAGTTGCAACTCAAGTTTGAAGTACGTTGCTGCTTTTCAGTCTCCAAGGAGGAGTAAGGTTCCAGTGACTTAATCACTAAGTGAAGAGCAAGAAAATGATACCTTGGCACCGTATGCACGTATGAGTATGGAGTGGTATCACTCATATCGAAAATCATATCGTATCTAAAAATATTATTAGTGTCTCGGTAATTGTTATACTGTATCAGTATTCCAACACTCTTGCAAGTTATGATGTTGTAATTTTTACAGATAAATCTACATATACTTAAACAGCTAAATAAAAGACAAATTAGTCACATGATATCAATCCCATGAAAATAGATTCCTCAATCGTTTGATTGTCCGACAACAACATTCACAGATCATCGTAAAACTGACCCAGGTAAACGATATAAAAAATAAAAAGTCATACAATATACATTAAAGACTTAGATAATAATTTCAGTAAGAGATTTAAAGGATAAGTATTACATAAAACAACATTCTTTGTGCTTATGACAGTGATAAGTAATAAAAATGCATATATCTTTGATAATATAATTGATAAATCTACAAATCCTATTAGTATTATAAACGCGAAAGTTTATAAGTATGGATGTATGGATGTTTATTAATCTTTCACGCAAAAACTACTGAACGGTTTTGGATGAAACTTTACAGTAATATGTATGTAGCTTAAACATCAGAATAACACACAGGCTACTACGATAACCGACATACACGCGGGCGGAGCCGCGGGCAACAACTAGTGTATAGATATATAGATATTTCTTGTTTATTGCTTTCCTGTTTTTGCCCTAGTACCCGACCCCAAATAATTTTAAGAATAAGGAGTTTAAGTTGATGACTTTCCACAGCTCCGCCCGTGCGTATATTGTAGCAAAGGGTAGCCTATGATACTCGCTGAAAATGTAGCTTTCCACTAATGAAAGGATTTTTTAAATCGGTTTAGTGATTTGGGATTGAAATTGTAACAAACAAACTCACATTTCCATTTATGATATTAATTAGGAAAATGAAATTGCAATACAAATTACGTGTCTTCAACATCATCTTGCAAAGAGATTATTATAATTGTGGTATTAAAACATCCTCAATACCCGTTCAATAAAATCGAAATAAGTAAATGTCGTTTTAGTAGGACGTAGGTTGACTCGCAATTTCCCTGGCAGATTGTCTGTGACGAATTGGGAAATTGGGAAACATGCGTGACGTCTAATGTTTTGCATTATTAGGTTAATTAGTGGTCGCCTAGTGGTCAAGTGTTTTTTTTTAATTTATAACTGTAGGTACATTATATGTAAAAGTTAGTATGACTGTGTATGTCACGTACCTTAACTACTCAAACGATACAGGTTAGGGAGACCTCTGCACGTTGCCCTGATTACGGGAATAAAGAGACTTAAGAACTGCTGTCTATTGTCAATCTATAAATATAAAAATGAATCGCCGAAATGTATGTACGCGCATAACTTCCGATCGCTTGCACCAAATTAAATAATTATTTTTATAAGTGTTCGTTATTGTAAGGACATGGTTTGTGTACCAGAAAAATTAAGGGACAACGGGAAAAGAAAATTGTTTTTGTCCGCGGCTATACACTGCCCGTGGGAAGCTGAGACAGATATGTCAATATGGCGGCAGGCGGTACGAAGTCCGCCGGGCACCTAGTTTTATATATGACAAAGTTTTATACGATCTAGTTTTAATTAGGATATAAATATCAACATATAAGTACTCTTCCTTTCCCGCCCTACTTTTTTAAGTTTTAAATATATTTGCTGAGACGTAAGTGCCTTCAATAAAAAAAAAAACTAATCTGACTAGGTAAAAACTTTTAATAAAATTTATATTATTATAGCCTATTCTCAGATGACAAAACCAAAATGCCATTTTTAACCGACTTTAAAAAAGGAGGAGGTTCTCATTTCGACCGTATATATCTATATATTTATGTTTGTTCGCGGATAACTTTGTCGTTTTTGAACCGATTTTGATGATTTTTTTTTAATGGAAAGGAGATATCCCAACGGTGGTACCATGATAAGGATTAAGATAAGGTCTAAGATCTGATGATGGCGTCCAAGGGAAATCGAGTCGAACCTTGATGTTGGTTTTTATTTTTGTTAAAATTTTATTACGGATCTTTTGACACCTCATACATAAAATCGATTCAGTTGTTTAGGCGCTATGGTCGAACATACAAATGTGCTAGACTGCCAAAATATTACCCTTCCTTTTGGCTTAGCGATAGTAAGACAAAAAAGTCCTAAAGTTCGTTTTTGATATCGAAGACACCGAAACATATGTATCACTCTCCTTACAAATATAATTGTCTTGTCATGTGTATACGTATGTATTAACTGTATAAAAATTGACACCTAATATTTCATAATTCACCCTTCATACCTGTTTTCACTATCAAGATATAGGTCAGTCAAATGTAGTAACACAGAATAACTAATAGTACGTAGTAACTCCGTTTTACCGATGTTTCGATGTGTATAATAATAATATTATAAAAACTCTTTTAAGTGATTGTAAGTTAGCAAGTTTAGTAAGTAAAATGTAAGCGTTTAATACTGTACGGTTTTGTATGTTAAAGTAAAAGAAACTGATAGAAGGAAATAAATGTATTTTGATTACCAAATTTACACTAATATTGCTCAATTTTGATACGCGGCTATAGTGCGACAGATTGCGCGGAATCGTGTCTTAACAACTACTGAACCATAGCGGGTTCGCATCATCATCACTACATAATATAAAACAAAGTCGCTTTCTCTGTCCCTATATCCCTATGTGTGCTTAAATCTTTAAAACTACGCAACGGATTTTGATGCGGTTTCTTTAATAGATAGAGTGATTCAAGAGGAAGGTTTTTGTGTATAATAAATGCATAATATAGCATGGAAACACTGTTAATTTTCGAGGTTTTTAATGTGATGTAACAAATAAACACATTTTTTGCGCTTACATTGCAAACGCTGGTTGCACCCTACGAGATAGATCAAAATAATGTACTACAATATTGTACATCTTAAAAAGTACTACAAAAAAGTGCTGACGGTATATGTCTATCTCTTAGGGATAACCCACAACAACCATTTTTTATTCCTTTCTTTTTACGAGAAATAATGGCTTATTTACGAAGTGATTTTAAGCAATACAGAATGAATCCTTATAAAATTTTGTAAATTAAATACATTGTGCATTAAATATAGATCAAAATGGCCCTTTACAGTATCTAATTTAAATGAATATATTCGAAGATATTACAGATTTAAAATGCACGAATCGTGTCTTCGGCGGGGGCATCTGAAATCCACCCGTGCGAAGCCGAGGCGGGTCGCTAGTGTTCTTATAAAGTGTAATAATGCACCGCCTGTGCTTCGATGTCAGCATAAAACCATAACTATTGTTATGCACGGGTTCGCTCGTACAAATACTTATATCTGCTATCCTCTTCTAAGATATGAGCTGAGTATTTAAGCATATATGTAAATATACACAAGTAGTAAAATTACCGATACAAAGCTTACAAAATCGAAATTTATATGTCCGTTACAAAATACATATTGTAATACCTACTATTAGAATTGTAACAAAATGGAAATCATGTACAGTTGACTGGTACTTTTAAAATCAATTCTATACGAATGAATAACAATCAATTTAAACGATTCGCGATTCAAAACAAAGAGAAGTTGCAAACATAGCCTTGAAGGAGTGTTATGCTAATGATGATATCATTGATGATAAAGTAAAATTCGACTTGTATGAGATTTATGCAGGATGTATTACTGCTACCTTATCTTATTATCCAATAAAAGATTTGATTTTTACTAAGAAAGTAACGGTTTTAGTGGTGGCTTTTTGGTCACGTTTAGAAACTCCTACGTGAATTACATGCTGTTTATGATGAATGATGAAATAAATAAAAAATATTTATGTTGCAGCAAAGAGTAGCTTATGGTATGTTACTCGCTGATAATGTAGCTTTCCATTGGTGAAAGAATTATTAAAATCGGGTTGGTAGTTCAGGCTATAAGGACAATAAACAAACTCACATTCGCATTTATGATATATATTAGCATTAAGTAGTATTACGAACTACAATATAAATTACGTGTCTTCGACGTCATCTTACTGACAGATTTATTGTCCTCATGATGATGGTGAATCTGAGACCGGATGCCCAATGAATGATGCAGTAGCATCTCAATAGGCCGCCATACTGTGGTCACTATTCTGCATTGTTGCATTACCTATCTGCATTCGCAATAAGTATAATGACCACCACTCTTGGATTCTGCTCAGCTCTTATTTATAATATATGAGAATATAATTTAACTACCGCCCGTTGAGGAAATTGTTGATATAACAAAAAGCCAACTGCCCGTGCTTATCACCGTTCAATGATGTTCAACTAGCTCTAATACCTTTTCTTTTTTCTTCACTAGCTATAATAAAACGCCACGAAGGCTCAGTTAATCGGTTCGATTCAAACACATCAATCTATCGAAAATTAAAATGTTGCTGATCGTACGTACAAGTTCCCACGGGCGCATGAACGGCTATGTCATGGTTACTAATTATTGAAGGTTTAGCAATAAGGAAAACAAAATAATATCTGGAAGTTGGGAAATACTAACAACAATATGCAAAAACAGTTATATATACAATTAAATTAAAATTTTATTTCTAATAACAATTTAAATAACAAAGAGATTTTAATAAACGCCTCTGTATCCAAGATTAGCTGCAGAACTGAATCCATTAGTAAATCTCTGACCAGCTGCACCTGGGTAGCCAAGGGCTCCTGGAACACCAGGCCCGGCAGGGTATGCTGCAGGTCCCATAGCTGGAGCCACACCTTCGCTAACAATACCAACGGCTCCGTTACCACAACCATAGTTGATAGCGCCTGCACCAGCTGAAGGTAAAGATCCTTCTACAACAATAGCTCCGAGGAAAGGTAACTGTCCATTAATGGTGAGAGGACCTTCGATAGCATTTTCAGACACAACCGTGATTCCAGTAGGTGAAAAAGGAGAAACACTAGTGACAGCGAAGCCACCACCACTTGTAGGTGCCATATTAAGTCCGTAACCCGCAGGTGCCCCGTAACCAGCTGCTCCGAAGCCTAAAGGTGATGCTCCGAAAGTTCCGAGACTTCCATACGCATTACCTCCAAGAGCCACTTCTTCAGCTATTAATGAGCCTGATAGGCCGTTCATAGATCCAATGCACTGGGCTGAATTCATCTGTAAAGTTACATTCAATTACACACTTCTTGTAGATTTTAGCTCTATGGAGTTTTTTAAATGTTATCAAAATATAATTTGATTATTATTATAAAAAGGGTCATGATACAATAGGCGGCACTTAGCTGACAGCGCAAGAAAATGCAATAGTGACAATTATACGATTAATTAGCCAACATCTTTGTATGTTACCTTTTAAGCGATTATTTCGAATTATTAATAAATAAAACGATAGAAGAAACTGAGGAACAGACTATCGGAAATAGTTAATAAATCAGTTATTTTAATAATAATATGAGGAAACCAATTAATATTAATGATAGTTTTATATTTTTTAAATAAGTAACAGATTTCTTAATTTACCTTGAACAAGCAAACTGACGCACACAAAACCAGGATGAACTTAGCGACCATCTTGTTTTTTTAAAATAATACTTTTAAACTGTGAATCGAGTGAATAGAATGATTAATTAAAATAAAACAGTTAATATATATACTAATATGAAATTGATAAGGAACCAATATTACTTAACTTATTGTAATTTTCTATGTATTTATTTAGTAAGATCTGTGAACACACTATTGATAAGAATAAAATTATCATGCAATGTAATATTGTACAATGAAATTTCTCTTGTAACATCTAGATATCATTTTTTTAAACCAACTGACCCCTCAAATACTGTTATGCCATATAAATAAATTTAAAATAGGGGTTGAGGTACAGGATGTGAGGTAGTATTCCTGGGGGGTCGAGAGTGTGCAGATACTCGACGGGGTAAATATAGTAAGCCGGAACTTCGCAATATAAAAGAGTTATATAATTTTAACATTATTTTCTGTAAAATAAATTCTTTGGCCATTTTCGTCTTTTTGTTGTCTTGTATAGGGAAGCAGAATATGCGCTGGTTTGCTGAATATGCCAGGCTGCTTCAGAGCTACTTATATAAGTTATATATGTCTCGTACCTCGTCACTTCATCTAAATCTTCAACTGTGAATGTCGCTTTATCAGAACCTTTGTTGACATATTTAATTATATATTTTATGGATTTTACAAAATTACAGTACTCTACATTTATATAGGCTGAAAAGGTGAGAGGCAGGACGGGATTATATGGCACTACCCAACGATTGTCAATATTAACACCATGCTGAGTGAGTTCCTATTATCATACTTGTCTCGACAATCTCATGAAGAGATGGATCTAGGTCAGGATCTGGTATTTCTGCACTTATGACTTTGTCAATGCACTTTGGTCTTATTTTATTCTCAAGCCACAGAAGAATATGAATGTGAGGGAGACTGCGTTTCTGCCACTCAACAGAGTACATGTGACAGCTAGTAGTGCCAAATATGCATCTTTTAGTAAGAAGCTTCATGATATATTTAAATTTTATGTGGAAAATCCCCGCCACTATGTCATGTCTGTCGTGTTTGGCCTACCGCCGCGTGGCGTAAAACAACGCGACTCGGTCCGCACGGTCCACGCTACAATACTTTTTATTGTTATAATAAAACATCCCTCCTTATAATAGTAAGAAGTTGTTTTCAATAATTCTCATGCTTAAATATCATTTAAAATCCTTCTGCCATAATTACTTTAACTTCAATAACATTGGACTTTAATACAAACTACCATCCCCCGTTTTAACCCCAAAAGGGCAACGATTTCTAAAGATATATATTAGTACACCTCCACACTATCTATAGAGCATACATTTTAAATTTCAGGTCTCTTACTTCAAAAACATAGGACTTTCATTCAAACTTCCATCCCCCGTTTCACCCCTTTATGAAACTCCACCCGAGTTTCATAAATTTTTCGCGGATGTCTTCACCCTATAAGGAACCTACCTGCCAAATTTCAAGTTTATAGGTTTAATAGTTCTGAGATTTCGTGATTAATCAGTAAGTGGTATTTCGCTTTGATATTATATAGTAGCTGACCCACGCAACGTCGTTTACGCCTCCTATTGGCCGTAGCGTAGCTACGCTTTTGTAACATTCTTCATTGGTGCTCCGCTCCTATTGGTCTTAGCGTGATGATATATAGCCTATAGCCTTCCTCGATAAATGTACTATCCGACAGTGAAAGAATTTTTCAAATCGGACCAGCAGCGGTTCCTCAGATTAGCGCGTTCAAACAAACAAACTCTTCAGCTTTATAATATTGTATTACTAGCGACCCGCCCCGGCTTCGCACGGGTGGATTTTAGATGCACCCACCGACGACACGATTCGTGCATTTTAAATCTGTAATATCTTCGAATATATTCATTTAAATTAAATACTATAAAGGGCCATATTGGTCTACATTAAATGCACAATGTATTTAAGGTACTCAAATGAATAAGGATTAATGCTGTATTGCTTAAAATCGCTTCGTAAATAAGCCATTATTTCTCGTAAAAAGTAAATAATAAAAATAGTTGTACTCAATTGAATAAGGATTAATGCTGTATTGCCTAAAATCGCTTCGTAAATAAGCCATTATTTCTCGTAAAAAGTAAATAATAAAAAATAGTTATTGTAAGAGATAGACATATACCGTCGCGGACTTTTTTGTAGACCTTTTTAAGGTGTACAATACTGTAGTACATTATTTTGATCTATCTCGTATGGTACAGCCAGCGTTTGCAATGTAAGCGTAAAATAATGGGTTTATTTACGACATCACATTAGAAACCTCTAAAATTATTGATGTTTCTCTATGCATGTATTATACATATAAACCTTCCTCTTGAATTACTCTATCTATTAAAGAAAACCGCATCAAAATCCGTTGCGTAGTTTTAAAGATTTAAGCATACATAGGGATATAGGGACAGAGAAAGCGACTTTGTTTTATACTATGTAGTGAAATTATAATATTAAATAGTATAGATATAGATTTGTAAATTGTTTAGTTTTCTTTAAAATTGCTAATAAGTTTAAAGTTTAGTATAACTTGTGTTAGCAACATGGGATGTTGTATTACCCAGAGTAGTAATGCAGTTAGTGCGGAGTACGTAAGTTCCTTTATGTCCCACTGTGGTATATTAGTTCTGTGTCGAAAATGAAACCGTATAACTAACGAAAATTCTGTACTAAAGTAACTAAACTAGAATCACAGAGAAACAGGCGTTATGTCTCTCCAATACAAATTGAGGACCCCTGATGAGACGGGGTGATTTTTGTTTGAGACGTCTCTGCCGTCAGAGTTTTAAGGAGCTGGATAGACTCTCTAATAAACAAATGACATTTGATAGAGCGAATTTTTTTTTTTTTTAATAAATATTTTCGGACATCTAACACACAACGGCATCTAGTCCCAAGCTAAGCAGAGCTTGTGTTATGGTTACTAGACAACTGGTACAAATACATATATACTTTTTTTTGTAAATACATATATATCATACATAGAAAACACCCAAACTCCGAAACAAATATTTGTAGATCATACAAACATTTGGTCCGACCCGGGAATCGAACCCGAGACCTCATGATCAGCAGTCGCACTCGCCAACCGCGAGACCAACGAGGCAGTCAAATTTAATAACCGATTACGAGTTGTGTTCAGATTTATAATAAGGAAAGTTCATTATAAAACATTAACAATTTCTCAGAAACAGAACTTCGAATAAATGAACATATCTTATCAACGAACGGCTCATTAAGGTTATCACCTAGGTATAGATACTAGACAAAGCTATCGGTTATGATTTATAACATCACCACTACTATACTAATCTGGGCATCTGGGATCATCCAGGTCAAGCAGTGTCATATAATCTGTATATAGCCCATACTTACTAACATTATAAATTCGATAGTAACTCTATCTGTATTTCTGTTAAACCACTGCACCGATTTCAATAGAATAGGCCTGGAGATAGTTTGATTCTTGAGGAAGGATATTGGCTACTCTTTACCGCGATAACCGACATACACCCAGGCGGAGCCGCGAACAAAAGCTAGTATATATATATATATATATATATATATACAATATACTAGATGACCCGGCGAACTTCGTACCGCCATATTTACATATCTGTCTCAGCTTCCCACAGGCAGTGTACCTACTGTCGCGGACAAAAAAAAGACTTTTCCTGTTATCTTTATTTTTTTTCTTTCTAGCAAAAAAGGAATGAATGAAATCGGACTATGTGTTATTGAATTACAACTAATAACATATCTTGACTTTCATCCCCTCTCCCTAGGAAACCGTGCGGAATTTTGGGATAAAAAGTATCCTATGTCCTACCTCGTAGTATGAACTCAAATCATGCCAAGTTTCATTTGAATCCATTCAGTAGTTTCGGACTAGATACAGACAGACAGACAGACAGACAGACGGACAGACAGACAGACAAAAATGAAAAAAATTAAAGTTTTGACTTCAGTATCGATTATAAAGAGCCCTCCAAAAAAAATTTCAAACTAGATTTAATGTACAGAATTGGACCTGTTACATTTTTATTATAAGTACTAGCTGACCCGGCGAATTTCGTACCGCCAAATTTACATATCTGTCTCAGCTTCCCGTCGCGGACAAAAAAAGACTTTTCCCGCTATCTTTTAATTTTTCTTATACACAAACCTTGTCCTAACAATAAGGAACACATAAAAAATAATTATTTAATCTGGTGCAGCCGATCGGAAGTTATGCGCGTACATACATTTCGGCGATAATTTTTTATATAAATACACACATCAAAAGTGTCTAGGGATCAAGCATTTTTATGCGGATTTCTTGAGATTGAGATGTGGCTTTGGCCCTGGCCTGCTCAGTCGCCAGACTTGAACCCGATTGAGCATGCATGGGATATGCTACAGAGAAGAACTCTGCCGAATATGGAGGGTATCCAGTCGCAAGAAGACCTTTTTTTGTTGTTGCAACGAACATGAGCGGCCATACCACAGCGTGATTTGGATGAACTCATTTTGAGTATGCCAAACCGATTCTTGTGTTGTTAGTGTTCGCGGTAGAAACACGGATTATTAATTGTTTAAGTTACCTAATAAAATTTTAAAGAAAACTGTTATTTCAGTCTTTTTTTCGAACTTTAATGTTAGTGGTTCAAATGTCAAAACTCCCTTTATTAGGAAAATGGCAAATTTCTTTATTAATGCAAAGGTGACTTGGTTTATCGTTACTGTGACAAACGAAAACACTTTATTTGATGAATCCTTAAAGAAAATTTTAATTAATATCAATCAGGAGAAAAGTTATTGCAAAAATATATGTTGATCCCTAGACACATATGTTGATCCCTAGACACTTTTGATGTGTGTAGATAATATTGATACTGAATTTTAAAAATATTTTCTAATATCATTACCATTTACTTGATTAACCATCCACTCCCTGCCAGAAGATTAATGGATATTGTAACGCGTCATAAGACCAATGCTTTTCAGATTCACGTTTTAATTCATTGTTCCGGCGATGAAACATAATATCTCTAGACCGCAAATTTCTCCAACAACGACAATAGCCACTTCGTCGATTGTCGGTGAATTAAACCTCCTTGCATGGTCACCAGCAGGTTTTGTCAGCTCTGATTACAATATTATTGCTGTCCGATGGCATACGATCTAAGGCCATTTTGAACATTTTGACTAACTTAAAGGTAGTAGAGCCACGCTGATTTCAGCACGAATGGGCCGGCTCGACCGGGGCGGTACTACCCTCGCACAGAAAATCAACGTAAAATGACAGCGTTCGTGCTGTCGTGTTTCGTTGGTGAGTGCGAGACCGGAGGCCCAATTAGTCTAGTCAACAAGTACCATACTTGTTGACTAGACTAAAAGATGCAGCAGCATCACTAGGCCGCCATAGTGTGGGTCTCCATACTGCATTGTCTGCATTCGCAATGAGTATGGTGACCACCACTCTTGGATTCTGCTTATGCTTTCCATCAGGCAGAGTAGAGTCATTTTGGCGGGCCAAACATAAAAAAAAAAAAAAAAAAATATTGTTCTGATGAAGAAACGTTTGCAGTTTTTGGACAATGGTTCGTTTTACTGTTGGATAATGAGCACAACGCCTTTGAACTTCCGCATCTTGATTTCCCATAAAATAAATTTGTAAAAATTTATGGTTCACATCTGGCAGTGGTAACAGTGCTCCCAGTCAGTGATAAATATTGTCCTTGTATCTGCAATTATCTTGTTAAATTATTATTTGTGATACAAATGTATTTTAACGCTTTACAATATTGACAAATAATTGTCATTTCCCCAATTGTCACGGATTTTTCGGCACAATAATCTACTTCCGGATTGCAGTAGAATGCTACTCGTTCCAGGTTCACAGGAGCACTGTTTCTGCGGTATCGCTCGATTTCATTGCGTCGTGCTCGCTGTTGTTGTGTTTGGTGTGCCCGAACTCGTTCCATTCTAAGCGGCTCCGTCCACTTGATCCCCTGCTTAGATCCCCTGGAGGATCTATGTGAAAATTTCGTCCACACTGATCCCCTAGGGAATCTATTCAGGGTTTAAGCAGGTGATCGAAGTGGACGAAAATCTTCCAAATGAAACCCCTGGGGGATCAAAATGAAATCTAAATCCAAATAGATCCCCTAAGGGATCAGTGTGGACGAAATTTCCACAATTTTCCACAATCGAAGTGGACGGAGCCGCCTGTCTATGTCATTATTATTCACTGTAGAACGCAATTCTGCCATAGCAATACGAATGTTATCATTATCCGTCTCTCGCTGGTCATCAGTGCGGATTGCACGTTAGGTAGCTCGTCGCACATCTGATTGACTTCGACGACCTATGTCAGTTCGTCTTTGCCTTGGCATTTTTAAACAATAATAGTAAATAAAATTCTCACACAACACACTAACAAACTGATGATAGAACATTTTAATAACGGTAATAGAATGACAGGTACTTTATATGCCGTAGGTGCAAAAAATAGCCTGTATTTATAACCTTTCGTCTAACGTTCGACAGACGATTGACATCAATAATTTTTTCGCATTCAAACAAATCAGTGTTTTGGTTTTATTAACAGTGTTATCTTATTTTGTTTGTGATATGACCTCCATGGATTTGGCACAATTAATACTTTTTATTTGCATTCTAAACAGTGACAACCATCAAAATATGTCAATACAATGACAAACATTTCTGAATGAACCAACAATAACAACCATCAAAATAATAATATTAAAATACGCTATAATAATATAGAAATAATATGTGGTGTCTATTTAAAACCCCTAATTTGATTCGTGTAATAATATATGGTGTCTATTTAAAACCCTTAATTTTAAATAAGTGCTTCAATTTGACAGTCAAAAGTATGACAGGAAAGTTGGTAGAAAAGTATATACGGGCAAAAGGAAATTGTTTTAATTATCTTCCTCGCAATTTTTCCATATTTTCTCACCGTTTAAACCTTCCCTGAACTACGACAAACATTTCAAAACCTAAATCAGCTAAATCGGCCCGGCGGTTCTTGAGTTTTAGCCAGCCAAACGAACAGCAATTCATTTTTATATATAAGAGAAGATATATATATATATATACCATGTGTCCCAAAATTCAACGATAAGCGCGCGCCAAAAGGTAGACCTGCTCATGAGTAGGTACATAAGGAAAAAAAAAAAAATACCTAGTTTTTTTTTAGTTACAAGAAAAATTTAGAATTTCTTTGAAAATTTACAACCTTCATTTTTTTTTATTTATTTATTACGTAGTGGTGCCCATACTTTTTTTTTACAAGACCATGAGTCAAAGTACACTAAGAGTAACAGAACTACCCTCGCACAGAAAATCAACGTAAAATGACAGCAGCAGTGCTGTCGTGTTTCGTTGGTGAGTGCGAGACCGGAGGCCCAAATAGTCTAGTCAACAAGTTCCATACTTGTTGACTAGACTAAAACATGCAGCAGCATCACTAGGCCGCCATGGTGTGGGTCGCCATACTGCATTGTCTGCAGTGAGTATGGTGACCACCACTCTTGGATTCTGCTTATGCTTTCCATCAGGCAGAGTAGAGTCATTTTGGCGAGCCATACATAAAAAAAAAAAAACAAAATTGAAGGGAAAAAAAATATAAAAAACTGCGGGCAATTTGGTGTTTATAAGAGTTGTGGTGAATAGTAGCAATATCATGAAAGGTATAAATTTTCAAAGAAATTCTAAATTTTCCTTGTAACTAAAAAAAAACTAGTTTTCCTTATGTACTCATTAGCAGGTCTACCTTTAGGCGCCCGCTTATCGTTGAATTTTGGGACACCCTGTATATTTATATAATATATATAGATATATATTAATTGTTAAATAGTGGACATATTATCATAGACTGGTTAAAATGATTATGATGGGATCATCGAATAAAACATTCTGTTTTATTGTTTTCAAACTATACGGCTGTCAGATAATAACAAAAGTAATTTATTAATGGAACAATAAGATACACTTATCAATATGAAATGAAATATAATGTACAATGAAGGGTAGAAACACACGCGATGGCCATTGATCATGTACTAATCGTTATGTTAAAAATTATTTAGTTAAGATAAAAGAACTTATTCGGCAATAGTATACGTTATCATCGTACAAATACGCACTATGTACTGTATGTATGTATACTAATACCTAGTAAAAGAAAGACGTTTTTGTCAATAAAAGTATCGCCAAGGTTTCCTACCATGCGCATTCAAATAATAATCAAACTTCAGTTTAACATTGCGTTCTTTCTAGTAGGTGAAATAGGCGAAAGTCAGTTTTTTATATATGGGCCTGCCAAAGTGACTCGACTCTGTCTGATGGAAACCATAAGCAGAATCCAAGAGTGATGGTCACCATACAACATGGCAACAATGCAGCATCACCATGCTGCATTGTTGCCATGTTGGTGTGGGTCACCACCCACACCATGGCGGCCTAGTGATGTTTCTGCATCATTGGGCCTCCGGTCTAGCACTCACTAACGAAAGACGACAGCATGAATGCTGTCATTTTAGATTGATCTCTTGTGCGAGGGTAGGTAGTACCGCCCCGGTCGAGCCGGCCCGTTCGTATTGAAATCAACGTGGTTCTATTACCTTTGAGAAGTAAGCAAGTTAATATAATGTGACTATAAAACATTTTTTACCACAGAAACTTATTTATTTTACTTCTGATTATTCTAGGATTATAATTATACAAGTTGTGCTCACAATCAAATAAATGTTGTACTAAACACAACATTTTGTGGTCCTTCGAGCCGGATCACCTTAATAACTAAGTCATTAAGGAAATGTGTAACTTGCTTGTACATTATCTAGAAAAATAAACACAAGATAGTTTATTCTAGAAGTTACAGACTTAATTTTAATGAAATAGAGTTGAACAGCATTTAGTTCCACTTGTAAATAGGACTAATTTAAAGTACTTAATACAATGTAGATAATAATTAACGTAGTAGATCGCCTATGAGGAAGCGTTATTTTAGTAAAGTAGTAATTTAATTAGTAGAGGAATCTCACATTTAAACGTTAAATCAAGTCTGTTAATGAGGTAAGGCATTGTGGAAAACTACAACCGTGTTACCGTGTAGTACAGTAAGCGTTTAGTGATTATCATCGACTTGCAAAAAGCAGTACACAGACAAATTTTCAAGACGGAATTTAATTACAGAGTGGACTTCCGACTACTGCTAGTCTGAGTTATATGTGTACATCACTGTCATCATCATTATCAACAGTCTTTTTAGTGCGCTACTGGACATGGGCCTCTCCTAGTAAGGAGGTTTAGGTTTACTTTACACTATTTTACCACGCTACTGATGGTACAGAGTTTGTTGCAACAGAGTATTAATTTGCAGCAAGAAATATTCTCCATTCTGTTGGTTGCCTCAGCTACCAAGGTGTCGTATAGGTACATAAAGAGATTAAGGCGTATAGTAGCCTCAATGACCTTGAGCGTCTGGGCGGAGCTAAACGCATAGTATCATATCTGCACCGCACACATTCATATCTCCGTAAGGTACGCGTTACTTCAAAACGATGATCAAAGACTAGGGAGCGAGACAGACATGCGCGCTTGTCTGACGTTTTTGCCTTAACTTCAAAACATAATTATAAATGGTTAAAATGTTAACATAAGAAAGGGGTATTTCTAAAAGTTTAGTAAGATTTAAAATTAACACATTTTATCATAGGTAGGTACTAAATACGAAAAAGTATGTTAAATTAGGTAAGAAATCTGATAAAATAAATTAATTCATTTTACCCTTTGTAGAAAAAAGTAAAAATTATCATATTTCTGAAAACTTCTAGCATGTTTAAATAAATTAACAAGTAAAATTTTAACAAAATAAAACCGACTTCAAGGTTCAACTCGATTTATCTTGGATGCCATAATCAGATCTTAGTGTCCTTATCATGGTACCACCGTTGGGATATCTCCTTTCCATTAAAAAAGGAATCATCAAAATCGTAGTTATCCCCGAACACACATAAAAAAAAAAATATATACGGTCGAATTGAGAAACCTCCTTTTTTTAAGTCGGTTAAAAACAGGTAAATGCGTTACGTGTCAGGTCACCCATAGAATAAGGTTCCGAAGTCACCTGCAATGTCTACAAATTGAAATAAAATCGTGTCGAACAGATAATTATCATGAATTTATTTTTAACTAGCTGAACCCCGCGGTGTTACCCGCGGCTATCGTCTTGCCGCGGGTAACGACCTATCACTGAAAGTCCCGTCAAAATCGGTCCAGCCGTTGCAGAGATTACCCGTAACAAACAGTCAGACAAAAATTGTAAAAAAAAAAAATGGTACATGTATCGTGTATTACAAACAGACACTCCATTTTTTTTATTTGTAGAGATTTTACATGTACGTTGGTGCAGTGATAGCTTACGCGGCTATTGTCCATGAGGTCTCAGGTTCGTTTGGGTGTTCTCTATGTATGATATATTTGTATTTACAAATAAAAGCATATAATTGTTCTATCAGTCAATCTAGCTTTCATAGTACAAGCTCCACTTAGTTTGAAACTAATAGACGTTGTGTGTCAGATGTCCGAAATATATATTGATTATTATTTTCAAAGCTTTGAATGTGAGTGTGTGTATTTTACAAGTTAGACCTCTATACTCTTGTACCATCTTTAATATTATATCGCGGGTGGGTTGGCTAAAAATCCCTGTCTGAACTATTATAATATGTTTATATATCAAATATTTATATAATTATCATGTTTAAATATTAATATGTATATCCGTGTATGCATTTTATATAGCACTAGCGACCCGCCCCGGCTTCGCTCGGGTGGATTTCAGATGCCCCCGCCGACGACACGATTCGTGCATTTTAAATCTGTAATATCTTCGAATATATTCATTTAAATTAGATACTGTAAAGGGCTATTTTGATCTATATTAAATGCACAATGTATTTAATTTACTTAATTGTATAAGGATTCATTCTGTATTGCTTAATATCGCTTCGTAAATAAGCCATTATTTCTCGTAAAAAGAAAGGAATAAAAAATGGTTGTTGTGGATTATCCCTAAGAGATAGACATATACCGTCGCGGACTTTTTTGTAGATCTTTTTAAGGTGTATAATACTGTAGTACATTATTTTGATCTATCTCGTAGGGTGCAACCAGCGTTTGCAATGTAAGCGCAAAAAAATGTGTTTATTTGCTACATCACATTAGAAACCTATAGGGACAGAGAAAGCGACTCTGTTTTATACTATGTAGTGATTAATATTATTATTGTTACTTATAAACCGATAAGTCCGCCTTTATAAGACTTATAGACTTTATGCCACATGGTATTATCTCTCAGTCAACCTTGAGTTGGTTCAGTAAGGGACAAGGCAGGTGCCTATCCTATCATACAATTGTAATAAGAAAAAGAGATAAGGGAAGAAAAACTTTAATTTATCGGTTTATAAGTAACAATCATAATATTAATGCTATGTAAAATGCATACACGGATACACGTATTAATATTTAAATATGATAATAAATAAATGATAATTATATAAATATTAGATATATAAACATATTATAATAGTTCAGACAGGGATTTTTAGCCAACCCACCCGCGATATAATATTAAATATGATATATTAAAATACTTTTCATCTAATAAACAGATGGGTGAAGGGCGTTCCTAATCGTATTCTCTACTAATATATTACTTTTTTGTAAATATGTAAGTAGATACATATTATGCATAGAAAACAGTCAAATACCGAAATAAATATTTTCAAATCATACAAATATTTAATCCGACCCGGGAATCGAACCCGAGACCTCAAGCATAGCCTGCAGTCGCATACGCTACCACTGCGCCATCGAGGCAGTCAAAACACCAAAAATCATCCAAGCGCACGATCACTTTGAGTCCTTTGCAGCGAGTTAGTCTCTAATGCACACTAACTCAGAAAGTACCTAAATACTTACACAAACACAAACGTCTAAGCATAGTTAGTCGTAAGCGTGAGCAGAGCAGCGAGCGACACAGCCTTCCCGTCTGAATGCCAACGCACGACTGCCGCCTGCGCCCGCACAGAGACACGCTGTACTTTTAATTTTGGGAATCGCAATATTGATCATTTTCTTTACAAAATATTGATTGATTTAAATATGAGTATGCCTAGTTTATAGCAAATTCAACCACCAATTTTTCTATGTAAAAATATTTTTTAATATCAAAGCCGTTTAAAAGCTTTAGGCAAAAAAGCGAACAAAATAGAGTGTTGGTTAATATTTTTTTATGGCAATACTATTTGTCGTATGCAAAAATTTAAATCTTCGTATTCTTGCAGATGAATCCACAGTAAACATATATTTTTTTCGAATCTTTTGATGCAGCCGTTAAGGAAGAGTAGTCTTTAGAATATAACCTTTTTTACGCATCTGAAGGGAGGTAGGCCCTTAACAGTCAATTAGTACATTGTTTCATAACATCTGCCATATCTGTCAACATGTCATAGTGCACACACTGCACACGGTCTTAAAAACACCTTATCTCTTTTCAAAAGATCGTGTGCAACTGTCTTTTGTCATCAATCAGTTTAAAGAAATACCTAAATGATTTTCACCCATATCGTTTCTAAGTCCTGAACTTTACTAAGATCTGTCAGTCTTTTTTCTATGTATGGGCCTGCTAAAATGACTCTACTCTGCCTGATGGGAAGCTTAAGTAGAATACAAGAGTGGTGGTCACCATACTCATTGCGAATGCACACAATGCAACAACGCAGCATGGTGATCCACACCATGGCGGCCTAGTGATGCTTCTGCATCATTGGGCCTCTGGTCTCGCACTCGCCAACGAATCACGACAGCACGAACGCTGTCATTTAACGTTGATCTTCTGTGCGACGCGGCGAAACGGCGAAATTAAAACTAGTTATAAACAGTTTATTTGCCCGCACCTATAAAAAATATTCAATATTGGATGTAAAGTCACGTTTTGAAATGATTATGTCAACGTGAACCAAGTATAGGTAATGTATAATGGTATAAACAGTGAGATTTTAAACTACGCAGTTTTCGGTAAAGACAAATCTTCAGGTCACTGACTTATAATTTGATTACCAAAATGGTACCAATACATATCTAATGTATTGTAATAGACTACGTTAGCATTATATTCGTAATGTTCTGCCTACATAATGTGGAAGTTTATCGACCGTTTATACAACACATAACATATAATATATGTACACGTGTGTCCAAATCGGTTATCGAATTGATTTGTAATAGGTATATTAAGTAGGTATTTGTGTGGTGGTGAAATGTAGAACTAAAAACTTTTTATTAAAAAAAACCGACTTCCAAAAACCATCCAACGAAAACTCCCTGCTAAAAACACTAAAAAGCGTAAAATAAACTGGCTCTTCATAAATTGCTATGTGCCAATTCTTGTCTATACCTAATTTTTTATTCATTTAAATAGTAGTATTATGTATTATATGTACTAGGTACCTAAAATCTGTTTGAAGTCGGCGCTAAGTCAAAATGTAATAGGAGGTACAGCACTCGCCGCTGCTGGATAGCTGCACTTTAACAACGCGTGACTACGGCTTTTGAAACTTGTTTCATACTTTTTCAGCGTCGTTTTTTGTCGTAGTTGGGTTTTAGTTTTTACTTTTTTTTATTTAAAATGTTTTGGTGCCCCTTATAGCTACCATAGAAATATCACAATTATCGAATAAATACGGACAGTCACGAGAAAATGCTAACAATATATATATATATTTGAAATGTACAAGTAACGCCCTATCGCATGATACCAAACACGGCATATTCATCTCAAATTAATTTTTTTATACAGTACTTTATGTCGGCTAGAGGGCGCCACATTAGATTCAGTGACACGTCATATAGCCTCAACGGCTATATCGACGATCAAGACGCTTCTAACGATACCTCATTTGTCCAGTTCTAATAAGTAGTTAAGGAGCTATGAGGGAACAGATGAACATACATATACATACTTACATACATACATACATAGCCTGTCAAAATCATAACCCTCCTTTGGCTTTGCCGTAGTCGGGTAATAACCCTCCTTTGGCTTTGCCGTAGTCGGGTAAAAATACATTTAGGGGTTAGTCGTCATAGCGCCTGTGTCATCAGCTCACCTAAATATCTTAAAAGTATACAACTAAAGGTCTATAGATACGTTTGAAATTGAAAACATTATCCTCCAACTCCTAACCGTTGAGGAGTCGTACCTTCCATCATCAGCTCACCTAAATAACTTGAAATAATATGACTAAAGGTAACATACATACATATGACATTTAAAGATTTATCCTCCAACTCCTAACCGTTAAGGAGTTGTACTTTTCATCATCAGCTCATCATCATTAAATGATGACTACCAGACGCAAATACCGGAGTAGCTTCAGAAAATATACGAAAAACATAGTACGTGCCTGAAAAAAAATAGGGTTCTCCTCGATTTCTCTAGGATGCCATCATCAGATCCTAGTTTCCTTGTCACCGTCGGGACATCTCCTTTCCAACAAAAGAATAATCATCAAAATCGGTTCATAAACGACGGAGTTATCCGCGAACACACATAAAAAATATATACAGGGTTACAGGGTAAGTCGACCTATTCCTGTTAAGGGCGTGTAGTTGGCATCATTTCTGACTGATTTCACGAAAAACACCCTATCCTAAACCTAAACGTTTTTGAGATATTCGAATTTAATTGTTTTTACAAAAAATGACTGATTTTTGACTGTTAGCTTAGATATTTTGAAATGTGTTGGTGTTATTATAATTATTATTTGATTTTTACATGTAAAATAAGATGCTTCATGACGTTAATAACCAATATTATACGTAATGTGAATAAATAAGTTGTTGTGGACGATTTAAACTAAAAAGGTAAAAATTTAGAAAGTTTATTTTTCTTCAATTGATATCTTAAAAAAATATTATGGCGCCTGTTTTGCAGATATGCTTAAAAATATCTATATTTCACCAGCTATCCAACGAAGGAAGCAGGAACCAGGAATAACAATCTAGTGTTTTTTTTTTTTAATTAAAAAAACTTAGTTGCGAGCCGCCAGGTCGCAATTCTGAAAGTCCCAGCCAATTGTTCTATAAGGTTAATGCGGTGCGTGCGATCGAGACACCTTACGATTTATACAGGTGTGAGTGAGAAAAATAATGTGCAATGTGTTTTGTGTACGTTTTGTATTAACTTGTTATTGTAAGTCTGCTTATGTGATTCGTCCGTGGTAGATGTGATATTATTTTGTTGTCTGTTTCCTACTGGACACGGCTGTGTTTTTGGTATGTTTCTTCTGATTTATGATTGCTGTGCTTGTAAACTGGAGTCTGATTTGTGCTTGTGATACGGAACTGTTGTACTGTACAACTTGTGGTTGTAGATGGATTATTTAAATGTTTCTAAATACCTACCACAAAATGTTATTTGTTACATTACATAACAACAGTGCGACTGAAAATAATTCACACATACATAAATTTAGTAATGTTCCACAAATGAGGTGCTCTCTCTCTCTCTAAAACAAAGTCTGCCTCGTGACCATTAAGGTCACGAGGCAGACTTTGTTTTAGAGATTCATAAAACAAGTTCATCTAGTTTTCATCAGCTCACGTGCTATTGAAGTTTACTATAATTTAAATTAGCCGGCGACACGAACAAAATATACACAATAATATGTTTTTCAGCAGTAATGCTTATTTTCATCCCACCAGCTCGTAAAGAGTATTTTTGCCCTTCGATATCTGAGTGTAAAAGCCGTTTTTATCCTCTAAAGAATAAAGTAAATTGAATTTAGAACATTGCTCGGGTGCACTAAGTTTGTGAATTCAAAACATCATTAAACCTATTTACTTCTACCTCCATGGTGCCAAATTAATCATACAATATTCTTTAATTTGTTAAAAACTCAGACTCGGCACCTTCTTGGTGTAGTTTTTTTTATTTGCTCTGGCCGCACCATTTTCTTTTTAAGTAACTATAGCAACGTAACTTTAATTTTTCTTAATCTATCTATACATCCATACAAATAAATAAAATTGAAATGTCTGTTTGTAATATAAGATTAATCGCTTTTTACTAAAATGCATATGTATGTATACACGGTACATATACTAAAAATTTTTTTACAATTTCTGTTACATTGTCTGTCTGTCAGTCGGTCTGTCTGTCTGTTTGTTCCGGGTAATCTCTGGAACGGCTGGACTGATTTTGACGGGACTTTCACTGGCAGATAGCTGATAATCTAAGGAGTAACTTAGGCTACTTTTTTTAGACTAGCTTTGTCCCGCGGTGTAACTCGCGGTACGACAAAAATCGCGGGTAACACCGCGGGGTTGAGCGAGTACCTAAATATTTTTGAAATAATTTAAAAATTAATCTGTAATACTTACCTATCATAATGTAGTACCTAATAAATATTAATACCTAAACTGAAATAAATTATCTTGTGATTGTTAATGCTTTTTTTTGCATTTAGTTGTTTCCTCGCTGAGGTGGAATGAAAAGTTACGTGTTGCACTCGAGTGCAAAGATTTTTCACCTCGAGCTCTTTTGATTCCCTCGCTGGCGCTCAGGATTCTAATTTTTGAATCACTCGCTACGCTCGTGATTCAATTTTGTAATCCTTCGCTTGCTCGGTCATCAAAATTGAGCACGCGGTTAAAAAGCAACTTTGCACTCTTGTATAACAAATAACTATTGTAAAGAAGAACCAATTACTATGCTAATTAAGACTACAGCACAAACGAAGATACGGTGCACCTGTAGGAAAATGATGAATTCAGTACATTTTCAATTAGCTTTTTGAATTTATCCAGTGGGACCAAATAATAAACCAAGGGTCGACGAAATGAAGTTGTAAATCATTCTCACGATTTGTTTTCATTATACCTCTAGCCAGTATACCTAAGGGTATCATCTGCTTAGCAGACGACATTTAGGCCAGAGGGCAGACTGGTAGGAAGGATCGCGTCGTATGTAAGGTCCCATATGAATGGGCCCTTAGATCTTTCACTGATCGATAAACTTCAATATTCTGTCGCACAGATAGGCCTCGATGACGGCCCGCACCTCTTGATATTTAAGAGCCGCCCTAACTGTCCGCCATGGGATGGTGCCGAAACCCTTGACGATATCAAAGCCATGATATAACAATATGTTCTTAGACCATGATATAACAATATTTTCTTAGACCATGATCTCCTTCTGATCGGACCGCCGATTCCGACAGGGAGCGAACACAACTAACAGGGTTTTCTGTCAAACGCCACCGTTGGAATCCAAGATCACAGGGACAAGACAGATCGAGATAGATCAGGGCCTACTCGCGATAGATGCTGATATGGCCAGAGCTCTCTCAAAGAGTTTTCTCGACTCGTTCAGGAGGCATATCAAGAATCGGAAGATACCGAGGCCAAGACAATTCGTGAAAATCTGTCACAGTTTGTCCCCCAGTACCGACATCTCTTATTGAGCCGTTTAAGAGACCATCGTATCGGAGGTTCTCTTTCCTGACGTGGGCGATTATTATGGAAAAACTTAATTTGAATTTTAATATAAGGTGCTTAGAAACATTTATCGGTGTTATGAGAACATTATAATTCAGGGACATAGATAATAATAATAGCCAACTCAACTGAAGTAGAAAAATTATAAATATTTTAGACAAGAAACGAAGTATCGGTATTTGTATATTTTGTCCTCATTTCTATAGCTTTAAAACAGTCTGTGACTGTCTCGGAAAATTTTATGACTGAAGAAAATCAATCAATTCTTAGCCTTTATGTTTTCCAGATGTGAAGTGACACGACTAATACACGCTCTAATGAAAGTCTGTAGTAGTATTTTAGAGAAATCGTTTAGAGTTACTAGTTCATTAAAAGTCCCCGCGGAAAATCTTTTTAATTTATATTTATTTACGCCATCTATTATCTCATAGCGACACTGCTAGTAGTCTGTCGCTCTATTTCGTTTATCGATATAATATTATAAAGTCGATAGCTCAAATATTTATACAACCTATCGTGAGAGGGCGTTGAAAGTAACATTATTGAAAATAGGTCTGGAGACCGATCGAAGTGATTCTTTACTTTATTTGTGTTGTTTGTGCGTGTTTTAAGAATTCAAAAAGTTCTGCATCGTTGAACTCTAATTTTGACATTATACACCAACTGTAACCCGCTTCAAAGATCATTTTTATGCTATTTATTAGCTGACCCGCGCAACCTCTACGTCTCCTATCCGTAGCGTGATATAATACAGCGTGAACAAATTTATTTACCACTAGCTGTTGCCCGCGGCATCGCCCGCGTGTATGTCGGTTATCGCTGCAAATAGTAGCCTATGTGTTATTCTGATGTATAAGCTATATTACTGTAGAGTTTCATCCAAATCCGTTCAGTAGTTTTTGCGTGAAAGAGTAACAAACATCCATCCATACTTACAAACTTTCGCGTTTATAATATTAGTAGGAAGTAGGATTAAAAATGTTAAAACGAACTAATCTTAACAGATAGGCATACTATCGCGCAATATATACTATCGCGGCCTTTATTCATAACTTTTAAAGGGGGAATAATTCTTTCATACATAATTTTTGGAAACTTTAACCGTTTCCGCAGCACAGGTAAATAAAGGCTCTCAAGAAGAATAATCTTTCTCCGTTTTAGCAACATTTTTCATTGACACTCCTCTCATTTTAGTCGTAGCTTGATGATATATAACTTATAGCCTTGCTCGATAATACGGGGTATCTAACATTCAAATAATTTTTCAAATCGGACCAGTAGTTCCTGAGATTAGCGCGTTCAACCAACCAAACAAACAAATTCCTAAAATTTATGACATTAGTATAATTTATGACATTTCTTGTCAAAGCAACCACAGTATGCGTCAGCTAAGTTGTACGATACAGCTGGTTGTCTATAAATTAAAATATAGTTAAGTACTATTATTACCTACTACGTAAATAAAGCATGATACTAGTAGTGTGAATATCTGTCCTAGAACTGCCTAAAAGGCTAATATTTCGGTCAAAAAACAGTTCCGATCTACCTTGTATCTCGCAAAATTTCGATAATTCATAATATCGAGCTAAAAATATTGTCAATGGTTATAAATTGTATCAATGATTGTTGTCAGGGAAAATATCGATACTTTGATATCGATAAAAAAACCCAAGCCTGGTAAACGAGTGTTTTTTACCCGGCTGCCAAAGGAGGGTTTCGAGTGTATGTATGTGTGTATATTTCTTTGGCAAGCCCTAGAGCCTAAACAGCTTGTCGTATTTTTAAGTGAGTGGTGTCAATAGATTCGTCGTAGTCGTGAGAGTGGCATTGGGTACATTAAAATATAACTTATTAGGTATAAAAAAAAATCCTGAATTGAATAAAGATGGCAGATATTGACGTAGCCGGTGTTTTTTAAAATAATTGTTACTTGATTCCTCAGTGCACGTGTATCATCGATCATGAATATGGTGTTGTTCCTTCATTATTAGAATTTAGATCAGGGATGTGTAGGTAGAATTTTATGGATGTGAGAGCTGTTGGCTACATGTTCTTTTCCACAGTCACTGATTATCTATCGGTTACTTGCATTTATTTTCAATTTAAACAAAACGTTATTAATAAACGATTTTAAATAGAAAATATTCTAAAACGAAAAATGCACTGCAAAGTACAAAACAATTACTAATTAAACTAACAAGGTAACTGACACAAAATAATCACAAATTTTAACTAAGAAAAAACCGACTTCAATCTGAACCTAAATGGGACCACACGGGAAACACCAGCTTTCAAATAAAAAAAGAATCATTAAAATCGGTTTACCCTGTCGAAAGTTATGAGGTACAGTCGAATTGAGAACCTCCTCCTTTTTTGAAGTCGGTTAAAAATACAGTCGATTTGAGAACCTCCTCTAGAATAAAAACTATTAGCACACACACGTAACGTTCTTGATGTGACATCAAGAACGTTACGTGTGTGCCTTCATTCACAGCCTTCATTGCCATTGCTACTAATGTGTCTAATCGAAGCTAATACAGATGTATTGAAAAGAATAAAACAAATTTATAAAATATCTATATAGGTATGTATTACTTTAATATCATTAGAAAGTTAACATAATAAAAATAATTAAGTTGTTTTATTGTAATTTTGTTTATGTCTGATCTATCCCAGCAGTGGTGTTAAGCAGAATAAAAATATCACATAATTCAACTTAACAAAACTTAATAATGTACTAAAAATAATATTAGTAAAGTGTTTGTCTAAAATAGCCCTAATTTTTAAAATTACTTTTCAATTTACATTATTTTTTTTACTTTAGTAACAGTTAATTACCTATATATAAAAAACAAAAGCAATCCAGACTCATTTTATATGAGCAAATTATTTTTGGGAATGCGTTTATGTTCATGTACTCGAATGTTAAACAACACAATCGATCTTAGACAACAGTTAAACAACTGATTTACAGAAAAATTATTACAAATTACTATTACATTGCTCTGTTTCCCATCATTGATTGATTTTACAATCGATTTTAATGATCGGTATGGTGCGAAAAGCATTCCCCGCGTAAAAAAAGGTACTCCCATGATTACAGATACCTACTGAATATATTAAGTAAACTTAAAAATATTTCTAGCCAAAATTGTGTTCGTACATTTGATTCCGACTGCTGTGTTGCTCAAAGTTGTATTAAAAACAAATGTGAAGTGCTTTATGAATTTAAAAATATTAAAAAAAACGAGTCTGTCGCTTTTGTTGCTCGTGTTTATAAAGTTACGCTATTTTGTCTATAGTTTTTTTTTACAGCAGCTAGCAGGCGAGGCCGCCTCCTTCGTTACGTTCAAGTTCCCGCCTTACATATTCTGCTTGCTTCTCGCTCAGGCCCAGACGTTCTACTTCTTGCTCAAACTGAGTTCTACCACCGACGCCTACCAGGTAGCCGTTCAGCCTTGCAGCCAAATGAGAAGTCTGCAGCTTAGAAGAATCCAGTCCTAGACTGAGGCAAAGATCCTTGTGACCTTGCAGTCTATATTTCTGGTGATAGCTGTGAATAAAAATAAACATTAAGTTGTAAAAGATGAAGAAAGGAAGGGTACAGCTGTTTTTACACATGGAGTTATATCTAATAGTTGTCGCGACTAATGGAAAGACGGCTAACCAACTTTATAGGTACAGCCAAAAAGAGTGCTTGTTTTCAAACCTAGTTGTATAGACTATAGAGCAACGAATTATGTCAATTATGGCTTAACACTTAACAGCTGTATACACAGTCATTTTAGGTGTACAAAACAATAGGCGCGCGTGTGTGAAGTGTGACGAACCTTAATGTCATTAAAAATAATTAGACATTCCTAAAATAGATGTAAAATAAAAATAAATTAGTCGTCGGTTAAAAATACATTGTTAAAATAGCTAATTTCAAACTAGTCTTGATTAGAGGTCCTCTATTGACATACTGGCAGCTTGAATATTTTTCTTAGATTCCAAGTCTAAAGTGCTAACTAATATAAATTCTAATAATCTAAAGATTAAATACTAATGTTATAACTGTGAAATTATTGTCTGTCTGTCAGTTAGGCTTTCACGGCTAACCGCTGCACCGATTTGAATTAAATTTGGCATAGAGATTTCTTGAGGAAAGAAACAGGCTACTTTTTACTGCGAACACAGACAAACATGAGGAACGCGCTGCGGACAAAAGCAAACTAATGAAAAAAAAAACACTGTATTTTTTACATTGACAAAATAAGAACAAGCTTCAATACGAAGATGAAATACTTGATTCATGCCAAAGTTAACAAATTTGAAGTAGGTACCAAAATGTCACAATCAAAGTTCAAGTGACATAAAGGTCACTAACTTTCGGAGTGCATCTATAAACTAATTGTTTGCTTATAGAATCGGTCACCGCTTTAGCGTGTCAAATATTATGAACTTTTAATTAGACTATTGCGCCGCTATAAAATCTGTTCACGCGATATGAATAGGACCTTTGTACTTTCATATTGACTTGATTGATATGAACTCAAGACAGAACACTCAATATCGACTATTACTCCAGGCTAGCAATCTTTTTTTTTTAACATGTATTTTTTTTGGAATATTCACTCTGCAATCTGCATGTTCATGTTACCAGTACCTACCATTAGTTATTCTGTGATGTAAGTGATGTTACATAATATTCATTCGCGGCAAATAGTAGCCTATCTGTTAATCTGATGTAGAAGCTATTTTTTGCGTGAAAGAGTAACAAACACACACATACACACATCCTTACAAACTTTCGCCTTTATATATTACTGTGACTAGCTGTTGTCCGCGGCTCCGCCCGCGTGTATGTCGATTACTGTGGCCAATAGTACCTAGCCTATGAGTTATTCTGATGTATAAGCTCACACACATAAGCTATAACACACTCACACTCAAACTTTCGCTTAAAGACAACTCCCGCATTAGGAATAAACATCCTGTGTGGCGGGGGACTTTACAAACATACATGAAACGGACACAATTAACACCCAAACTCAGAACAACAATTTGTGTTTTTTTTTTTTTTTTAATCTTTATTTAAGGAGTTATAACCAACATGGTAATGCCAGTCCATTGGGCCAGTTCATAATCTTATGTTTCATCTAGTCTAAATAAAATCTAATCTATATACAATTGTTGACAGCTCTTTTTCCCATTCCTATGTTAACAATCTTATACAGTAGTCTAGCTGCTGTAGATAGCGGATATGATAGAATGCAATTGCATCTCCCTACTTCTTTTAAATTGGGAATATCATGCAACATTATACTGTACCTAACGTCCTCGTTTCGTACACACTCCACTAAAATATGCACAACATCCTCTACGATTCCACACTCTGTACACAAAGGAGACGGAACTTTCTTAACTAAAAATGCGAATTTATTGAGTGGAATGTGTCCGGATCGAAGTCTAAAGGCAGTGATTAACAGGTCCCGTCCCATTTTGCCATTCCCGAACCATGGGTTCTGTAAAGGTTCACTTTGAAGTGTTTTGTACCATATCCCCTTCTCAACAGATCTCTTATCGAAGTGTGTCTTCCACAATTCATGACAATAAACTTTAATTAAATAGATACAGTCAGAGAACACGGGTAAAACACACGGGTGGATCACACAAAGTGTTATCCCGTGTAGGATTTGAACCCACAACACTTGGCGAATTGGCAAGCGGCGTGGTGACCGCCTAAACCACTACGTGGCCAAACGTGCAGTGAAGTCTTTTTATCATTAGTGTGAAATAGTATGAAGTATGATAGTAGGATAGTAGGATTTACAGACGTCTACTTTATTACGAAATCTAATACAGACATTTCCATTTAACATCGGGCATTGTTTAAAAAATAAAGGTGCAGAAGCATCACTATGTCGCCATGGTGTGAGTCACCATGCTGCATTGTTGCATTGTCTGCATTCGCAATGAGCATGGTGACCACCACTCTTGGATTCTGCTTATGCTTTCCATGAGGCAGAGTAGAGTCATTTTGGCAGGGCCATACATAAAAAAATGTTGTCATGAAAGTTGAGCTAACTTTGAAAATGTAAACGCATCATTTTTTTAAATTCTAATTCAGAATACCACACTTTTGAATTCCTCACAACAATTGTCAAGCCTATTCCAAATTCAAACATAGTGACAGTTGATTTGTATTGAATGCGAATTGATCAATTTGTGCAGCGGACAATTCGCACGAGCGGACCGTGACCTGATTATTGCAATGATTGTTAGTCACTAGTTCGTATCACGATGCATAAATACGTTAATTTAAAGGTGAAGACAATAAAATGTACCTTGTCGAATTAGACGAGTGAAGTGGGAACACTTATTTTTTTAACAGACTTAAAATAAGGAGGAGGTTATCAATTCGACTGTATTTTTTTCAATGTTTTTTACCCCATAACTTTCGACTGGGTGAACCGATGATTCTTTTTTATTTGAAAGTTGGTGCTTCCCACGTGGTCCCATTTCAATTTGGTCCAGTTCTGACATGTCATCCATGAGAAAACCATATAAGTCTTCAATTTGCATTAAGTATGTGCGCGACAAATTGACGAATAACTCAATATCACGCCAACCGATTTCGATGATCTTTCTTTATATGAAAGCTTCCTTCCCGTGTGGACCCAGTTCAATTTGGTCTTTCTTGAAGTCGGTTTTTTTTGTTATTTTTTTTAAATTTACTTTCATCAACTCTGATGAGTTTTCTTATACTAATTAACTTTATGCCATTAAGGCTACTAAAACACTTAACATTTATTTGTTTCAAATGTTTTTCTTTTATAATATAACTAGCTCAGGCCCGTGACCCCTCGCGTCTACATCTAAGAAAGCGTAACAGACAGGTTACTTTTGAATTTATAATAATACTAGCTGTGACCGCTACTACAGAATAACTAATAGTACCGCTACTTGTAATAGTACACGTGACATTTGGATTTTCAAGTTATTTTAAATTTTTCACCGTTTAAACCTTCCCTGGACTAAGACAAACATTTCAAAACCAAAAACAGCTAAATCGGCCCAGCCGTTCTCGAGTTTTAGCGAGACGAACGAAAATCAATTGATTTTTATATATAAGAAGAAGATTAAGTATGGAAGATAAATGATCAGACGGGTCCTCTGATGATAAGAGACAGAAGTGTATTGCTACCTTATGAAGCCTTTAGAAGGTTGGGCCTAGCCCGCTTCATTTACTGGGTAAAAAGTAGTAAAGCATTTAACACCTAGGAATATTGTCATCATGTTAATGTTTTGGTCAAGCCGGTCGGTATTACCGATGCATGGCTTCACAATAAGAGTACATTACTATTGTACTTATTTACTAAAGGCAAAAAATGTATTTCTGCCTTTAGTAATAAGTATACAGTCCCAATAATTCAATTTGATCGTTTAGAACATTTGCTACCATAATCGTCTTGATCTAATATAAATACTCGTATGGCAACCGAGACCGACGGCTTAACGTTTTCTCGATGCTACAGAGGAGGGTTCTCAGAGTCAAAAATTATCACCTATTCAATGACTGATCTAGCTCGGGCTGCTTAAGTTTGCAATTTGTTAACCTACTCTATTAACCAAGGGCTACTTAACTATAACATTATTGAAAAGTAACAATCATCCGTCTATTAAGAATACGTAGTGTCATTACCCTTATTCGTCCCGTCGAGGTCGTAAAAGTCAACTTAAGGAGCAATATACGTAAAAGCAATGCAAAGAGAAAAGAAAGCTTTGACACAAACCGTATTCCAAACCCGGCCAGCGTAGAATAGTCCACCAAAATCTCCTTTCAGCATTGGACAATTAAAGGCTGTGTCTCAACAGACAAAAATAAAAAATGTAGACAGCATTAATAAAACCTATTTAGACACTTACTCTTCAGCAGGGTAGAAGACACCGGCTGGTGCTATTTCAGTCCTCAACGGCTCCTTGCAGCGTTCTTTCATGACTTTGTACGATGCCTCTGCCGCAGTTTTCTGCTCATCATCATGATACAAGATCATTGACTGGTACTGTAATAGGTATACATTTCATTTAATGAAAGGGAACTTACGTTTAGTTAGATACATACATTTTGCTCAAGTTTCTGAAAAAATCCGAATTACGTCTGTTTGCAGTCAGATATGAACAATTCCTTTTGAGAGATATTCATTGAGGAATATAGCATTCAGATAATGGGACTTTGGTAAATATTTGCCTTATTTAAATTATACGCCAGTCGCGTAAAATATAAGGCGTTATTGGTGGTGATTCCCTTGTTGTCATCACTAAACTAAAATTCACTAAAATTTGTTGTTGGATTATATACTTTACTTTCATCTGCTTACAGTCCATTTTTCAATATCTCATATCTCAGCTTTCACTATGGTCTAAGATCCGACCCTACATCGACCTTCACCGAGCTGATAATAGAATAAAACTTAGTTTATAATAAATTTAGTATATTAGAAAACATTAAAAATGGGTTGTCTAAAAAATCCTGGGCAGAATACTTTTATTTAAAAATAAAAATTTTAATTAAAAATTATATCTATCTATACTTATAATAAAAATGTAACAGGTCCAATTCTGCACATTAAAGATATTTTGAAAAAAATTTTTTGGGGGCTCTCTATAATCGATACTGATGCCAGAACTGTAATTTTTTTAATTTTTGTCTGTCTGTCTGTCTGTATCTTGGCCGCGCATCACGCCGAAACTACTGAATGGATTCAAATGAAAATTGGCATGATTTGAGTTCATACTACGAGGTAGGACATAGGATACTTTTTTTCCCGAAATTCAGCACGGTTTCCTGGAGAGAGGGGATGAAAGTCAAATTATGTACTTAGTTGTAATTTAATAACACATAGTCCGATTTCATTCATTCTTTTTTTGCTAGAAAGAAAAAAAATACGGATAACGGGAAAAGTGTTTTTTTTTGTCCGCGACTGTACACTGCCTGTGGGAAGCTGAGACAGATATGTAAATATGGCGGTACGAAGTTCGCCGGGTCAGCTAGTATTAATAATAAAATATCAAACAATATAACATAAATGAAACAAATAAATATTTTTTTTTTTTTTTTTTTTTTTTTTTTATTTATTTATTCAAAATCATATACACTTTCTACATGCTCAAGTCTGCCAAACTGTAAGACAGTTTGTCGGCAGAAGTTCTCGCTTATATAAACATAATATAATATAGTGTATTGAGATACAAAATTGGTTCCATTTATATAAAATACTGTGTCAATAACATTAGTTAACCATGTTTACAAAGCCAATAACGGTCATTATAAAAAAAAGAAAATAAAATATATATATATCAGGATATAAATAAATACATACATACATATATGTCGGCGCGAAAACATCTACTTAAGATTTTGAGCGTCTCAATAAAACTGAACTATCGATTATAAAGTCAGAAACGAAATGTTATGTTCTACCTACAATTATTTCTGTTGTCCTGTAAAAAGGGTTACTTGATTAAGTTATTTGATTATAACATTTCTAAACGGAATACTGTTACTCTTAATTTTAAATGTAAGCTTGTTACTATCTCACAATTATTATAATAAAATAGGAGATTCAATAACGATTGTCTGTGAGAAGAGTAATGTTGTCAGGATAGGTTCGCATCCGCTATTGCATTTAAATTATAAAAATGTGAGATTAATCGCAGTAATTCTAATTATTTAATTCAGGACTTATCATGTCATTAGAATAGGGCGTGACGCATTTTATTGTTTTGTAAAGTTAGCGACTTCCGGCATTCGGCACCATTAAGATTTAATGTATGTCGGTTGGTTTCGTTTGGGGAAAAGATAGATTTAAGAGATCACTCTGGTACGAGCATTGTTCGAGAAAGGACAAGCTGTAAATAAGTTAAGTACATAGGCTTCTTAATTGTTGTAATTAACTATTAAACATTTGTAACTAATAATTTACGATGTTACTTTTAAAAGAGTGGCCATGAGTTTCTTTGCCAGTATTCTTCTCATAAGGCTCCACGCATTTTGGAAAATTGTCTTTGGTTGTGTAAATAAACCCTACCTACCAACGTGTGTAATAATGAATTGATTGAGAGCGATTTCTATTGCTTTAAATCATGAGTACTACTATTGAGATAAGCAGTGACGTCAGCGAGGCTGCATGACTGCCTGGTGGTTGTGGGTTCAAATCCCACAAGGCACAACACTGTGTGATTCACACATTGTTGTTCTGAGTCTAGGTGTTCTTTGTGTCCGTTTCATGTATGTTTGTAAAGTCCCCCGCGACACAGGATGTTTATTCCTAATGCGGTAGTTGTTTCTTTATAAATAAAAAAAAAATTTAATAAATAATATTACCTGTCTTTTTAGTTTAGTTGTAAGTCCATACTCATGGTTTGCCCAAAACATTTCCAGGAGATCTTCAAACGTAACGGTCTTCGGGTCATAATCTAGCTCAATCACTTCTGTGTGGTCACCTCTGAAACCGATTTATAATTATATAAATAAAATGTGTTCGTATTTTGATTGTTTTGTCAAGAACAGCTTTTATAATAGGTCTTTACCTATGAAATTGCCGTTTTGTATGCAATAAGTGAAAGTACTTATTTTTTCAAATTTTTTTATTTCTGTTATTCGAAGTAATCACCCATGCAATCGACGCATCTTTGCCAACGCATTGGCAGTTTATTGATGCCCTTCTTGTAAAAATCAGCTGGACGGGAGGCAACAAACTCTTCAAAGGCATTTTGTACTGCCTCTCGGGAATTGAATTTTTTACCCACTAAAAAGCAGTACAAAATGCCTTTAAGAGTTTGTTGCCTCGCGTCCAGCTGATTTTTACAAGAAGGGCATCAATAAACTGCCAATGCGTTGGCAAAGATGCGTCGATTGCATGGGTGATTACTTCGAATAACAGAAATAAAAAAGTTTGAAAAAATAAATACTTTCACTCATTGCATACAAAACGGCAATTTCATAGGTAAATACCTATTATTAATCGGCCAGTAGATGGGAGCTGTCTGTTGGCAGTAGTAGTGGTAGTTATTAGTGACTTTGCCTGCTAAACCTAAACCGGAGGTCATCTCTCATCCAGGAGACCAAGACATATAATAGGGTAGATGACTGTATCGCAAATATATACCGATGTCTCCTTAAAACGAATTTTAATCAAATAAACGTTGAAATATGTTGCACAATTGAAAGTCTAAAATAGTGACGTCACAAGTTATAATTTAGTACATTTTTCATACGAAGTTACCGTTTTGATAGATGATAAAAAGTACCTAACTAATTTGACTAGGGTGTAATCTACCCTGTTGTGTCATAATCACGTTCTGACACGCAGACCAGTCAGTAGTGAGTAAATGTGTTCTGTGGTCAGTAGGGGTTGAGAGTAGTAACCGAATTTTATCATGGTTTAGGACAGAGTTTATCAAAAATCTAGTAAGTACATGCATACAATATGTAGATATAATGTTTATTTTAATTAAATTCGTTGACCACGTCAATTAAGAGCAAAATTGTTTCGTTTCAAACTAGTACCTATTTGTCACCACATCTATTCAGTATGCATCACGGGGGTTTTGTGAGAGCTAAATAAGGGAGCAAACTACGTATGACAACAGCACTGCAAAGAGAAAGAAAACTTGAAACAAATCTTGTACATAGTATTATAGTACAAAACCTCCTAAGGTAAGGTCAACAGAATAAGGAATAATAATTCGTTCTGTGAAGAGGTATTCGTGACATATTCGTTCTATGTCAACATGTGATGTGGGTAAATATAAATTTACTAGCTAACCCACGCAACGTCGTTTGCGTCACCTATTGCCCGTAGCGTGATAATTTTCTCCCGTTTTTGAAACATTCTTCATTGGTGCTCCGCTCCTATTAGTCTTAGCGTGATGATATATAGCCTATAGCCTTCCTCTATAAATGGGCTATCTAACCCTGAAAGAATTTTTCAAATTGGACCAGTAGTTCCTGAGATTAGCGCATTCAAACAAACAAACAAACTCTTCAGCTTTATATATTAGTATAGATGTAATTATTATACTCTTCTAAGATCTAATACTCATAATTAACAACACATTTATTTGGATAAAGATTAATATTAGGTATTAAGTTGATAAACACTCTGTGGCAAATAACTCATTATTAGGTACCAACTCTTAGCGTCTTATACTCGTGATAACTTCTAAACGACATGACCGATTGTGATGAAACAAAAAGTATTTTACTTCTACATAAATACCCTTGATAACATAATGCTTAATTTGGATAAGGGTTAATATTACGATACACATTTAACGTAGTTTCATTCTTCAGACGATTTAATCATTTTTTGAACACAAAAGCGGCTATTGTAACTAAACCATGATAGTTAGATATATGCTCTCGCGGACATTCTTGTAGATCATAATGAGACCTACAAAGCTGTAATACATTATTTTGTTCTATTGTCAATAGTTATTGCAGCGCACGCAAAAATAGGTTTTCGATTTCACACCTTGGGTTACGAAATAGTATTTTTCTTACGGATCCCTAATTTAAAAAAAAAAAATGTAGCCTATAGCCTTCCTCGATAAATGGACTATCCAACACTGAAAGAGTTTTTCAAATCGGACACGTAGTTCCTGAGATTAGCGCGTTCAAACAAACAAACAAACTCTGCAGCTTTATAATATTAGTATAGATATACGAAAACCATAACAGATTCGCACATAATTTCAAATTTAATATGAAACTTAAAAGTTGCCACGTTAATTATTCATTAGTATTCAGTCAATTCATAAGTAAGTAATAACTTAGACGCAGCCTTGTCTGTGCGCACGCTCAACCTTAGCAAACGTCTTCATATTGGGCCCGCTTATTTCACAGTTCGGCCGGCTCTATGCTGTTTTATGCAAGGATAAATTAATAATCTAATAATAATACTTGTCTTGTGACATTCACGTGTCGTAGTCTCTCTTTGACATTCGTGTTTAGTCGTGATTTGATTACCAACTAAGTAGAACAAGGAATTCAACGGCGTTAATTTAATGTGCATCGTGTCTGTATACCTGCTATGTATTAAATTATATTATACCAGCGACCCGCCCCGGCTTCGCACGTGTGGATTTCAGACGCCCCCGCCGACGACACGATTCGTGCATTTTAATCTGTAATATCTTCGAATATATTCATTTAAATTAGATACTGTAAAGGGCCATTTTGATCTATATTAAATGCACAATGTATTTAATTTATTTAATTGTATAAGGATTCATTTTGTATTGCTTAAAATCACTTCGTAAATAAGCCATTATTTCTCGTAAAAAGAAAGGAATAAAAAATGGTTGTTGTGGGTTATCCCTAAGAGATAGACATATACCGTCGCGGACTTTTTTGTAGTACTTTTTAAGGTGTACAATACTGTAGTACATTATTTTGATCTATCTCGTAGGGTGCAACCAGCGTTTGCAATGTAAGCGCAAAAAATGTGTTTTTTTTCTACATCACATTAGAAACCTCGAAAATTAACAGTGTTTCCATACTATGTTATGCATTTATTATACATAAAAACCTTCCTCTTGAATTACTCTATCTATTAAAGAAACCCGCATCAAAATCCGTTGCGTAGTTTTAAAGATTTAAGCACACAAAGGGATATAGGGACAGAAAAAGCGACTTTGTTTTATACTATGTAGTGATAGTGATGTAGTGATGATGTCCATTCGTTTATTTTCTTTTTGACAGCTCACGCCTATAAATTACCATTTTTTTTTCGGAATTATGTACTACAGTAATGTCGTACCTACTTTATTGACGGTGACGGTACTTTAGTGAAGTGGTCTGTGCTTAACAAACAACCAGACTATAAAACAGTACTTGAAATATGATAAAAATAATTTGACTTCATGTAAGTATTTTTTCTGCAAATTTAATAAAAAAAGGAAATAAAAATAGTATCTATGACTCCAAGATTGAATTTTTGCAAGGAATTATGTCGAAATCTTGGAATTTAGGATCAAACCAAGAGTAAAGAACAATAACTCTGTTCATTCATCTAATTTACTGATTTATTATTTCTATTTTTGTTTATTTCTTGTATAATATAAAAAACTAATAAAGGAATAATTAATATTTCAACAAAAAATATTTAATTAAATCGATTGAAAGTTCTCCGATTTTATGAAATTTGGTGTGCGTATCGGGTAGGTCTGAGAATCGACCAATATCTATTTTTTATACCCCAAATTGTTTTATGGCAAACAGCGTTTGCCGGATCAGCTAGTATTTATATATATTTCTCTGACACATTATGTGTGTCTCCATCCAAACAAACGAAATCTGCAGGTATTTGACCGATAATTTTAGAATAGTCTATTAGGGGCTATTAGGGGCTTTATCTGCAAGTGGTGAAACTGGCCCTAAGTAAATATCGCATAGATTATACATTATAGATATTATTTACACGAGAATGGTGGTGTGCAAAACTAAACTTTGAAATGTCTTTGTTTGCCATTGACATCGAATTCGTGCGCAAAAATGTGCGAGTCGTCCAATAATTTATTTTTGTACTGCGCAAAAACCGAGACTAGACATCCATTTACTTGTCTATTGATAAAATTTTAGTGAATATTTTTAGTAGATTTTGGCAAGAAAAGTAGTTTTAAATTTACATTATGTATAGCGTTGATGTAGTTTTTATTATATAAAAACTACGTTATTGTTTACATACACCGAAGTTCACGGCAATCTTTAAACGTCCTAAAAAAATATTCATTTCTCTCTGTTAATAGCATCGATCGATCGATGATTTACAGACTATTTCGGTCATTAAACCAAAAGTTTCAAATTTTTACAGAATAAAGAAAATAAAAGGTAGATTTTTGTTGATTTTTTTACTTCGTACCTACCCATTTGTCAATTTAATGAGGATCAACACAATCGCCTGATGCGAGCTCTTTGCAAATATAACTTGGAAATGGAACATAGTAAAATATGGGAAATGGATAGTAAAATGGGGTACCTACAGATGAATACTCTCGACTGTTATAAAGGGGCAAGGGAGCAGACGGTCACCTCATGGTAAGTGAGTACCGCTCTTTTAATCTCTCCAGAATAAAAGAAACAGGGGTTTTGGCTTCTGTAACTTCATTCATTTTATCGGAAATAGCACAATAACCCTGTGATTGGGAAGACAATTAGAACTAAGGCATCGACTGGTTTGACTTATTTTACCTCGAATTATAGAAAATATTTTAGTCAACAATCAACTTTATGACGTAACACAATAGATATTAATAAATTTACAACGGAATTACTTTACTATCATATATGTTCGGAGACAGTAAATTATGATTAGAATGAAATCGTACACGTGGAGATAACAATTATTTAGTGACTGGAAGTATAGTATATTGTTTTGGTGATAATAAAACAATTCAATGACGCATGACGTAAACATCGGGGCTTATACAACAAAAATAAATCTTCTAAAACAGTTATAGGGAGTTGCGTGCAAATTAGTATTAGGTATTGTTGTAATAATAGGTCTTTACCTATGAAATTGCCGTTTTGTATGCAATAAGTGAAAGTACTTATTTTTCAAACTTTTTTATTTCTGTTATTCGAAGTAATCACCCATGCAATCGACGCATCTTTGCTAATGCATTGGCAGTTTATTGATGCCCTTCTTGTAAAAATCAGCTGGACGGGAGGCAGCAAACTCTTCAAAGGCATTTTGTACTGCCTCTCGGGAATTGAAATTTTTACCCACTAAAAAGTTGTCTAAATTTTGGAAAAAGTAATAGTCGGTAGGTGCAAGGTCTGGTGAGTATGGCGGATGAGGGACAGCTTCCAACCCCAGCTCTTGCAGCTTGGAGACTGTCTGTTGCGCAGTATGGGGTCGCGCGTTGTCGTGAAGCAGCTGCAAGAGCTGGGGTTGGAAGCTCTCCCTCATCCGCCATACTCACCAGACCTTGCACCTACCGACTATTACTTTTTCTAAAATTTAGACAACTTTTTAGTGGGTAAAAAATTCAATTCCCGAGAGGCAGTACAAAATGCCTTTGAAGAGTTTGTTGCCTCCCGTCCAGCTGATTTTTACAAGAAGGGCATCAATAAACTGCCAATGCGTTGGCAAAGATGCGTCGATTGCATGGGTGATTACTTCGAATAACCGAAATAAAAAAGTTTGAAAAAATAAGTACTTTCACTTATTGCATACAAAACGGCAATTTCATAGGTAAAGACCTATTATATTATAACAAATTTAACGCGAACTAACAAGTAACAAAAACAATGATTCAGAAGCATCTCAAAAGGCCACCATAGTGTGGGTCACCACGTTGCACTGTTGAATTTTCTGCATTCGCAATGAGTATGGTGACCACCACTCTTGGATTCTGCTCATGATTTCCATCAGGCAGAGTAGAGTCACTTTTTTTTATGGAATAGGCGGACAAACGAGCAGACGTATCGCCTGATGGTAAGCGATTACCGCCGCCTATGGACACCTGCAACACCAGAAGCGTCACAAGTGCGTTGCCGGCCTTTGGGGGATAGGTGGAGGAGGTGGGGGAGATAGGGGGAGGGGTGGGGTATGGGCCTCCAGTATCCTCACTCACTCGGTAAAACACAGCGCAAGCACTATTTCACACCGGTTTTCTGTGAGGCCGTGGTATCACTCTGGTCGAGCCGGCCCATTCATGCTGAAACGTGGCTCCCCCACTTTGGAGGGGTCTTATCTACATGCGTACATTAGAAAAGAAATGCTGATTATTGATAAACGTACCTACAGTTTGAGGAAGGACCCAAAATGCAGAAAACAGAGTAGGTACTAGGGTACAATATGGAATTTAATCTCCCATCCCAGTGTGTTCATTTATGTTAAACAGTGGACTGCAATGGGCTTATTGTATGAAACAAAAAATGCATAAAATTTATTATTCCAAAATTATTTAAACTGTAGTCATATGAGAGATATTCTATGTAGATCCTGGTCATCATTGGATGAATCACATACCTTTCTTGATTGTATCCTTCTGTTCATCATTGTCTCTGCAATGACAACATACAACAACAACTAATGAGGCCTTACAAGATGTTGCCATTGCCTCTGATCATTTTTCATATTACTACACAATATCGAATAAAAGTATATTAATCAAGTGACGCTTTTTAAAAACAACTTTTTATTTTATCGAATACTTACATACTCCTATATGTAGGATTTTTAGAAGTGCCACCAGAATAACCGACGCGTGTTCTTATGACACCTGATTTGGCTCCGAACAGAGAGTCGTTTGACCAGAAGCAGCCCATACCGAAGGTCGCTTTCTTGGTTGCGACGTCCACATCGTGGAGGAGAGTGGGCTGTAAAACGTCAAAGTAGTATTTATATATTTTACTTAAAAATGTAATAAATAAATAACTACCAAAAATATAAACAAATGCTTTAAAATTATGCAGATAAACAGGATATTGTTTCTCCGTCATTTTATTACCCCATAATACTAGGTGCTATAGGATTAAGATATAATATGTATGTAGGTAATTAAGATCCAGTCCAAGAAGATTTCTTCCAAAACGCATTTGAACAACATTGCAAGATAATTTTGCTATGCCTAAGGTTGAGATTGTGTAGATACTTGTGTTGGTACTTTCATAGACCGCTTCAGGGTCAATTATAACGAAGTGGTTCGGATTAACATATCCGTTTTGAGAACGCTAGATTTTATCTAGCTTATAAATAATAAGTACCTACCTAGTCGAGCGTCTATTAGAGCCCAAATTCAATTCGTTTAAGAATGAATTCTCAAAACCCACAGATTTCCAAGTTAAAGATCCTTCTCACAAGTTCCAGATATACCTGAATAGAAACTACACCTATAATTTTTATTTAAAAAAAAACAAATACTTTTATCCGAAATTAAATGGGAAGGGTCTGACCTTGCTCGGTTTGTTTCGTTATCAACAGACCGTTGACCTAAAATATACTAGGATTATTGATCTCTACTCAAAGCGCCCATATGACACAGAAAGTACATGATTAGCATTCAGACTCGTTGTCAATAAAATAAAATACGTAATTAAAATAGTCTCGTGCAGCAAACAAGTTACACGAGTAGTAAACCATAGTAATTAAGTTACAAACTCAGTTTATATTTAAACAAAAGAAGATGTAAATTACTTCATAGTTATCCATTTCTTTGAATTATTGTCACATAAAAAAAATACGCATTTTTATTAATTCATCAACTTAGAAATAGTCAAAGACAATAGAGTGTCGCTCCATTGAACACCTACATAAATGGTTTGCATTTTGCATACTTTATTCAATTTATTTTCATGACTTTCAAAACATGTCCTAGTTGTAACAGAAAAGTGACTATTTCCTATTTCGCCTATGTTTTACATTCACATAATTGTGTCACTATAACATAAATATCTATTTAAATTCATTGAAACATTCTTCATGTCATCTTGTCACACCGCAACAATTGCTATTATCCAACCTGTGATCCGACTCATCATCATGATAAACCTTATTCCTAGTAACTAAGAATAAGGTACGAACTGTTTGGACTCTAATTTAGCGTTGGTTACAAAAATGGTAGGAATATGGTCCTTTGACTTAAAAATACTTCGTTTATTGCTTTTTATGAAACAAATTCAATCATGATCATTATCAGCAGCTCTGATCGATTTTGGGTTTCGCATCTATGTCCTACTAGTCATCTTGCGCAAATCGTCACTCTACCTGGCCTGTGGGCGCCCCACTCTGTTGGCCGAGGCACGGTTTCTACTCTAGAGCCCTTTTACATCAACGGTTGTCGGTTCTGTGACTAATATGGCCAGTCCACTACCACTACAGCTTGCTACTCCGGTGGACTATGTCAATGACCTTAGTTCTCTGCCGGATCACTTCATTCCTAATGCGATCCTTGATGCGGCAAACAGGATACAGCCGTACCACAAGAGTACTCGTTTTATCTTCGCATGACATGACGGGTCGGATGCACTGATTGAACTTCTTTTTTGGTCTTTAGGCACTGTGGGATCGACGACGGGAAGACTCGACGTAGCTTCCCAAATACTGCTCAGCCCAATTGAATCCTTCTGTTCGTCTCGTCCTAGAAGTTATTTCTACCTAACTGCAACGTCTGACCGAGGTAGACATATTTTAAACCACTTCGAGAATGGCACTGTGTACCGCAACCGGTTCCAGTAGTAACCATGTACATGATAATTTCAATACTCGTTTGTTGATTTGTTATATTAGAACAAGATGTAGAAGAAAAACATGATTTGATACAATTTATTTAAGGGAAGTGTGACACGGACGGATGACATGCTTTTAACAACTAAACTAACAACAATAAATTATTCAAATACAATAGATATTGGCGACTTCGACATACAATGATAAACTTACTGAAATGAGGAAGTGGCCACAAGTTTATTCCGTCGCACTTTCGATATCATTGGACCCCTCTTAAGAAGAACGTACAACCTAGTTGTTTGATGTATCCGTTCATCGATTCGATAACAACCGGTTGGTTAACCAAGCGAGGGTGATAGATAACATTCAATAGATAAAAGAATGAATTTTAACATTAAGAAAGTTGAAATGAATAAAGCATAAATATTAGTTCCTAAATAAGGAAGTGTTGTTTTTTTAATCTAACTTGATGATAATATCCGTTCTCACATCGAACAGAAGTCCCAATGACTTTGTAAGTTTTTTTTTGCAAATTAAGTGTTATTTGCCAATCAAGATTGCTATTGCATGGTTAAATGTGTTTTGAAAATAATTATCACAAATCGAATCAGGATTTTCTGGATTCTCCGGTCGATTCATTATGACACCCGAAAAGATGCGTTATTCCTACTGCAAACCTTAAGTACATTCGATGCAGTCCGATCCAAAAACCGCAAAAGTTATAACATTAATGTAATCCATAATTTCATTCCTATGACACCCGGCACTCGTTCCAAAGGAAATATGAAACTGGACTCTAAAAATCTATTGAAAAAAGTGATTTCGGTCGACGCTGTGATTATCGCTATTGTGTCTGATTTGACTGCACGGTGTTGGCCTAGTAGTTTTAGCGTCGTCACGCCGTTTACCACTGCGCTGGTTTAAATCCAACGTGGGACAACACTTTGGGTGATCCACAAATTGTTGTTCTGAGTATGGGTGTTCCTTGTGTCTGTTTCATGTATGTTTGTAAAGTCCACCGTGACACAGGATGTATAGTACATATATTCCTAATGAGGGAGTTGTCTTTAAAAAAAGAGAAAATAACATATCAAAGTGTGCTAAATAATCGTCAATCTCATTGCGTCGGCAAAAAAGTTACATAATTCAAAGTTGATTACCAAGTGCCATGTTTTGTTTTGCTAAAAAAAACATCACAGCATTTGTAGTATATTATATCGCAATGTTACATCACAATCGGCACACAACAGATAAAAAGTAACGTAAAATATTGGCAAAATGTAAATATAATAGCGTTAATTTTGCGTTAGAGTTTCTTCTAATGTCGTCTCTTATTCGTAGAAATCTTTTAGGTACAAGGTAGGTAGGAGTAGAATCTTCATAGGGTTCTACTCCAATTTCTTAAAATCTGGATGACTAGTCACATACCTACCATACATGTTGAGATTCAGTCTATTCGATAGATAGATACATCAATAAATTGGTAGTTAATGCGTTTTAAATCGTCTTATTAACATAATTCAACACATTAAAAAAAAACTAATTTTAAATTAAAATACTGACTTATATCTACAAACGGTATAAAATCCAAGGATCATGATTCCAAAAAAAGTAAAGAATATCATTAGGTAATTATAATTTACATTCATGTATCAAGAAATCATGGACTGGTAAATAAAAACTGAACACAAAAAAGGTAAAAAAAATACTTACGTTGACAGGTGGCTTCATCGTGCAGAAATTTCTTATTATTCTCAGCATACACGATTTACTATTCGCCTAATGGCAGCTATAACTTTATTGATTAAATAGATGAAAATAATACTTTAACTCGATTCTTTTCATACACGTTTTCACGAGGAAAAGATCGTATCGAGTTGTGGAGTGGAACCGCAACACGTCCACGAGCTACGACGGTGCGGACCAACACTGACAGACTAAAACTGCGAGTGAGTGATACTAGACGAAAATATTTTATGATAGGTATGTATTTTAGTAACCTTCGGGCCGCCTTCTAACGATGATCAGTCATCACTATGTGCTTGCATGAAAGCAAAATCTAGGAATGATTTTAATTATTTACGATAATCTGACCGCATACATTCTTGACCCTGACAGTTATTATTAATGAAAACGAAAAGATTTGGACTGGAACGTCAATTTAAAACTATAGAAATCTATAAAATCATCAATCACAAATCTATAGAAAAGCTATAAAAATCATGTAGCTTTTACATTGATTCCTCCATGTATATATTTAATGACAAATATTTACAGATACCAACGTGAAACTTGTTTTAACCAGAATATTTTGTATCTAAATTTTAAATCGCATTTTGGCTGTCTACGTAATGTGACCTTGGCCACGACCATTGATCTAATAAACACTCAATGGCAACGACCATATACGATGACGTCATTGTCGCACTACATCAATTTTTGCTCTACTGCGAATCAATACTACTTACCAAATTCTTTTATTTTCAAGGTTCTCCTTCAATGTCGGTCGTACCACGCTAATATTTCTTCACTATTTCTATGTATAATATGTATGTATTTCCAAAAAAGAAAGTATATATGTATTTGTATCAGTTGTCTAGTAACCCATAACACAAGCTCTGCTTAGCTTGGGACTAGATGGCGTTGTGTGTTAGATGTCCGAAATTTATTTATTATTTTATTTAATATTATAAAGGTGAAAGTTTGTGAGTGTATATTTTGTTACTTCTTCACGCGCAAACGACTGAACCTATTTTGATAAAATTTTGTATGCAGGCAGCTGACACCCTGGATTAATACACAGGCTACTTTATATAACACATAGGCTACTTTATATAACACACAGGCTACTTTATATAACACATAGGCTACTTTATATAATACTACTTTATATAACACATAGGCTACTTTATATAACACATAGCCTACTTTATATAGCACATAGGCTACTTTATAACATGGGCTACTATTTCCTGCGAAAACCGATATAAACGCAGGCGGAGACGCAGGCAACAGCTAGTTGATAAAATTATTAGGAATTTGTCTAGTGCTTTATAAAGAATAGCTTTTGTCCCCGTTTAGGTATGTATATCGCGGTAAAGAGTAGCCTGGCCTATGTCCTTCTTCAAGAATCAAAGTACCTACCTCCATGCCAAATTTCATTAAAATCGATGTATTACTTTAAAATTTTAATAAGAATATTAACATTTATTGCACGAACACAAAAATAAATAAATAAAAATAAAATTTATATACTAGGTAGCATAGATTGGCTACGTAATCCAAGGTTTTGAGTTTGTCTACCTATAAGCATATTCGGATTTATGCTCTCCACAAAAAAATATATATAATCATGTGTATATATAATAAATGTCTTCCCTTTCCTTTTTTTCAGATTCTCTGCCTAGGCACAAAATAGATCTAGGCCTCTCGTGCAGTCATCGGTGATCTCCCGAAGCCCAGGAGGACGACGCGCGACCCCTCATACCGCTCTGAGAGTGGTGGCGGGTGGACAGGACGGGTTTTTCTCAATCCGTTGCAATGACCATTCATACGTCCCTTAAAAACAGAGTTAACAGGAAGGTGGTGCCCGCGCTAGTAGGGGCCCGGATATCGTAATAACAGCTGTTCCTGGATTTCTCCTATCTCAGGCGCACCATATGGTTATAGTCTAGTCGGTCTGATTCCAAGACACCACCCCAGCGTAAACCCTTTATTATGTTTAAACCGATGGAAATAAAACAAAAACTTAATGTTAAGGGAAGTTTATCACAATATATGAGAAAACCGCATCGGTTAAACCACTTCCGAGATCAGTGGATCTCGCTCGAATTTTGGCAATATTGTAAAATTTGTCTTATTTGACAGTGACACAGGGTTAAAATGGGTGGAAAATTTAAATCGTCGGTTTGTAAAAGTTTGTAAATTGTAAGTCAAAATTTTCATGAGTCGGTTTTTTTTAAATAATTTGTGTGTTCTCCTGATTTAGCAGTGGATTCTAAGGCAATGTTGGTCAATTATCAAAATTAAAGTAAATAAGTGGTATCAATAAAACGCATACCTAGATTTAAACAAACGATTTATTTTCACAAAACATAATTTTTCATTACTGTTTAGAAGGACAGGACGAAACTGTTCACGTAAAAGAATGTACAACATAATATATTAACTGTATTAACAAACAAATTGCATTGATTCCGCACTATATCTATTGTACATGGTGTGGCGGCCATGTCCTTCGGTGTCCGGTCCTTTAGGTAGTAGTGACAAGACCAGCTATAAGGACAAAGTTAGATGTTATGCAGACTAAAGTTTGACATAGCCTTGTTCTAAGCAAAGATATGTAACTAACACATCAGGAAAATAACTTTTACAAAGGCGATGTTGGCATATCATTGATTTGTGGTAAAGTAACTGGAAATGTTATTTAGGGTCGTTTATGATAGAAATTGAACGTACATCAGGTATATAGATCCTAAAATATTCTTATATATTACTCCGACGTTGAACAGTACAGTAATTTACAAGAAGTTGTTATATTACTGTATGTACTTGTTCTTAATCATGTTTGTTGTTTCTTTAAGAAGACAATAGATAGAAATAATAATAATTGATTAGTATTTCACATTTATAAAAAAATTGTCATCATCATTTATATAAATATAAATATGTAATTATATTTAGTAAAAGAAATCAGTAAATATTACATTAGGTAGGTGTTTTAAAAATTTAAAAAGAAAGCAACCCTTGTAACATATAATTAAAGTTCACTGTGCTATCGACAAACTTGAATCATGACCCACTTTACCGATAAATCGTTAGAAACTGCAAAGATTTCCCTCCCGACAGTGCATGCCGCACTTAGGACGTTTTAATTGACTTCAAAAAAGGAGGAGGTTTTCAATTCGATTGTATTTTTTTAATGTTGTTACCTCAGAACTTTCTACTAGGTGAACCGATTTTGATGATTTTTTTTTTGCAAGCTGGTGCTTTCCATTTCAATTTGGTCCAGTTCTTGAAGTCTTTTTTTGTTAAAATTTTAAATATTTAGCAAGCATTCTCTGTGTAATTAAATGATAGATAACAAGGTCGTTACAATGGAAATACATATTTACGCGAATGTCGACCTAATTGTATTTCGAGTGTCTGTAAGATAGTAAGTTATTGTGGGTCATGATTCAAATTGTCTTTGGGACATTGCGCATTAAATTAGTTTTATTATTATAACATCAGTAGCTGTGAAGTGTCATATCTGTCCTCATAAAAAAAAATACTACACCGCTAATTGAGCCTGCTCTGAGATCCAATAGTTATCATCTACTGAGACAGTGTTTTCATATAATGGTTTAAAAAATAATGTTATTTTTAATATTATTAGACAGCTTCAATGATGATGACTGAATTTGTTTACTTTTACTATTAAACAAGGAATTTATTATTTCACGTTTTACAGAGTAATTTAATTACTATAGTTTAAAATTACTTTGCATTACTGAATTTTAGCTGGTTGCAATTTATTTTCTGTTAAATTAAAAAAAAACTTTTAGACTTATAACTTGAAATTATCCTTTACAAATGGTTGTCAATCAGCAAGTAAAATAATTTATTAAGAAAAAATCAATTAATTTGATTTTCCTTGGGCAAGAACGTGATGGCAAGTCCGATATGGAAATACACACATTGCACTCATTACAACCTTATTTTGTTTTTAGATGTAATTGTACTCAGGCGGATATATTTCAATGTTGTTAAAAAATTTGGAACATAACAACTAATATTATCACCTAAGTAATGTGATGTTGGAGGACTTCTTGTTTCAACATTAGAGAACACTGATGACGTAATAGTTGTGACGTAATAGATGTACTTGTATTTACAAACCGTCATAGATGTTTATATATAACATAGTTATAGTTGCAAGTATAGTTCTTGTAATTTACGAATGCCAGTAGCTCGATAATTGTGCGTATGTACTACGAACAATACCGCCCTGAAGTTTAACAGTGTGACATTATAGTTTTTGTTTCGGAGACAACTTCAGAGAGGTAATTTTATTTATTAATGCGTGAGTGAAATTGTTTGAAAATAGAATTTAGTTCGAACATAATTCACACACACAATGAAATTTTTTGTATAAAAGCTAGCAACGCAGTCGTAAATTACTAGAAGTGTATAACGGTAGGCAAGCTGCCACTTGACAAAACAACGATACAAATTTACATCCTACAAAATATATAATTATGTCTCTACATATGTACCAAGGAACACGACAATATCATTAAAAGTTCCAACACAGGATTTACACGTTACTAAGGCAAGACTGGACAGCAGGCACTGTTTCATATTTCTACAATGATCACATACAATTGGAATTAAGGAACAGTATTTATTAAGTACAAAATGGCTTGAGGCAAGTGACAAATCGCATTAGGAGTGTCATAGTTCTGTTCTAAGTTTAAGCTCTGTAAAGGTATTGTCTCACATTATAACAATTCTGTCCCAATTTGAAATACGTGTTTTTTTTATTTACGGAGTTGTGTCTGTATCGTCGACTGTAGATTAACAAGATTCTACATTTAAATACATATTACATTAGAGATTATTTTTTTAAATTATATTTTTAAGAACTTTTAATTCACTAAAAACCAAAGTTTATTTTAGAAATCAAAGTTATTTAGACATAGGTATAATTTGAGGTAGAAATGAAACAACATAGCACAAAAACTCTTGTATGGATACACGAACTATGTTTTTCATAGTTGCTAAAACAGGTGCTAGACATTTCTATATCATTAATTGGCGAAGACAGACAACAAGAGTTTGGTGTGTTGAATTGGCAAATCTGCCACCACAACCAACAACACAAGAATACACAATATAAATAACGAATAGAATAATAACATTGACATTTATACAATTAATTTATACATTTATACTATTAGTTTGGATATAAGTATTTTGTTCTGCCACGAATTTACGAAATACAGCTGTTAGCTCTGACAAATACACGCCACTTTACGTACGTATTTGTCTATTCATTTATAGATATACGTATTTTAAGTTAGAACCAATACGATCTTAATGACAATAAAAAATGCGTTTGTAAGTTTCAAGAACTGGTTTTAAACAAAATGCCAAATGTAAAATGCTTTAAAAAAATAATACTGTTGTAAAAAAAAAAGAAATGTTTTGTGCTTACCTATAAGGCCATTCAATATTGCTTTGTATTTCTAATTATATGGGTAAATATATAATATTTCTTTTCGGTATAATATTTGATATATTCACGACAGCTACCTTTATATAAGTATAATAACGTAAAATGGATATTTAAGTACTTTTTAAGTACTTAAAGTAAATCTACGAAATAGCTACCTCTAATGACTAAGATATGGACGAATGAATTGCTACTGGATGGGAACTAACCACGATATCTACATGTATTAATTAAGATTTGAAAAGCTACAGTTGTATAAATATAAAATTTAAAGAGATGATATTCTCTAACGGTCAAATTTTCACTACACAGGATTTCAAGTTTAATCTCAAAAATCTAAATCAAGAGATAATACAAATCAACCAATCACCTTCCAGTGCTCAACGAATGCCTTCGCCAAGGAGCTAAAATAATAACTCAAGATATTAATTATTTTAAACTTTATCAGTACTTCCAGTTTCAATTTCACAAATAAAATTTCGTATATTTTGAAAATCTGACCGTCAGAAAATAAAAGATATCATGGAATGTCAATGTGACACATTCACCTAACAAATATAACACAGACAGTGAACACTGGATTTCGACATAACATTTCACAAACATTTGCTATTTGTAAATTTCAAAGTTCTAGAGCTATATTATATAGAGGGTTACCACTTTACAAAAGAGAGGATAAATAGCGAACAGTGTTACTACAAATAAACTAGGTTCTATGTCATAAACACAAACATTTATACAAATATCTACTAGTGATGTAAAGAAACTCTTGATTAGTACTAGTTTAGTTTCATCAAAGCAAGTCCTATTAACGCAGGGTTGTCCACCGTGCGCTAACGGGACTAAACAAGTGATTAGTTTAACGATTCGTTATTTAGTGATGTAATGTAATTAAACAATTGTTGTTTACCAACATCATGAATGTGTTGTTATTAATTTTCTAAAGAGAAATTAAATGCTAAAGTGGGTTAGATTTGTTTCTTATGTTTCAAGTCTAAGTGCTCAACTGAACAATATGAAATTTTGTTTACATCAATCAATTCTGTATTAGTAATACATCACTAGCGTCTAGGTACAAATTGTTAATAAAAGTGTTTAAGACATTAAAAGATCCTAGTATTTTTCATAGCAACAAAGTATTGGAATTTTCTTCTAAAAGTAAGTTGTGCTAGTAATGTAAGAAATATAAAAAATATTGGCACAAATTGAGTACACTTCGATAAAGGAATAGGCATTCTCCTACGCATCCATACATTACAAGCAATGCACTAATGTTATTAAATATTCATGTAGTACAATGAAAATTAACATCTACTTTTTCTCTATATAACATAGTCTCTGTAAGTCTTGTAAAAATGATTATATAAAATTATATTATTTGATCATAAACTTTGAAAAAAGAAAACTCTTGATTAGTTTCAAAAAAAAAAAAAAAACAGTCAGTTCGAAAATTCAGTTTAGTCTCAAAGCAAGTCCCATTACAGCAGTTTTGTCTGCGGTTACGGGACTTAAACAGTGATTAGTTTAATTATTTAAATAATATTAGCGCATACCATACTGTAACATATGGACGAACAAACTAGTAGCAAGAATGCCGTGGCCCCTCGCACTGTCAACAGTCAGCTGTATTTTGAATTCAAACCTAAGAAAAGCGTGTGCGACAATAGCGATAACTTAGACTAGTTACTCTTCAAGTGTTCTTACAGATTATAGCAATATGACTTAGATATGTCGGCCGTTATTGAGAACTATTGGCAAGTCAGTGCCCTTGAATATATTAACAACTAGTTAAATCGTCAAATTCAGTTCATCCTATGAGTTGCGGAGGTACGATGCCAGCCGCTCCGTAGAAAAACTGATTTTTAGGTAAAACCGGTCGAACTAGTAGCCGATTGAAAATAATATTAGAAAAAAAAGGCTAGGAAGAAGAGTAAGTTAAGCGCGCATGTGTTATCACTCAGCGAGTATGAGTTGTTTGTCGTAGTTACATGGGTAACCTGCCCATGTTATGGAAATTCATGAGAAATTACTTTAGGGACCGGCCACAATGTCATTTGCAGCAAATGCAATCATGAAATACGAAAATACAGTTTCTTCCTTTGACCCTTGACTACTACAACCACTAAACTAAGATATTTTATAAATACAACTGATATCATAAATTAGTCTAGTAATATTGTTTATATTTTTTTTTCTATAGTATTTGAAAATCTGTATATATATATAAGAGGAAGGTCACTGACATAGAGAGAGATCAACGCACAGCCCAAACCACTGAACCTGGAATCCTGAAATTTTGCATGTAGGTTCTTTATATAATGTTAGTGAGCACACAAAAGCTAGTTATTAATATTCTTTTAATCTACATTTAGACCAGCTTTCGAATCTATTTCGGCTTATTCACCATTTATTATATTATATATAAACCTTTGCGAATCAACACGAATACATGGTATAAAGTCGCTTCCGCTATCTGTTCGCTTAGATCTTTTAAACTACTCAACAGATTTTAATGCAGAGTCACTAGTTTTATAATAAAATGTATACAGTAATAGCAATTCCCAATTGTTATTTCGATACTGGCAACATTACGTGCTGTAGTAATCATCATTCAAAAGTAAATCAATTAATTTTTCTCCTACACCGCTTATATTGCACACGCTTTTCGAAAAGTTACTAATACTTCTAAAATCTACTTATCAAATCCAGTCTTTACTCAAAAGATCCAATAGAGAAACTAATAATTGAAAAAATTGTCAGTGTATGTAAGTAGATGAAAAATGTTTTACATATGAAATAAAGCTGACTATGTTAGGGAGTCCTTAATTTGTATATATTTTATGGTATTCTTTTAATAATACAAGGTGACTTCTTAGATAGATAAGCTTAAACCATTTGATGTGAATTCTGATATAGATGTTTTTTTTTAATTTAATTTAAAAAGGGTTTTAATTAAATATTATTCCACATTACCAACAAATTGAAGTTCGAAAATCACCTTGTATTAAAGAAAATCTAATACATTTTCAAGTTCTCGTGTATAAAAGAATACCTATAAAGTACTAATTTTATATTTGTCATTACTTCTAGTGATATTAGTTTATTGCCATATAGAGTGGTCCGACAAAACTAAGGCAGTTTATCGTAGCTATGTTCAGTTAGTTCAACAAACAGCTCTACAACGACATTTTAAATAATATTTATCATTTTAGTCCCATATATTATGTATAATTTACTTATAAATAATCATAATAATATTTTATTTTTAATAAACAGATTAGAAACACGTTTAACATAAATCACTGATGGCGCACTGTCGAAAAATTAATTTAATGAAATAACGGGTTCAGTGGTTTTTGTTCAAAATGCTTATTATGCATTTTATGTAACATTGGAATATATTAGAAACAATATTTGATCCTAATTCACTCAAGAGAATACTGAAACATTTAAATTTACAATAAAATTATCTATTTACAATTAAAACATTAAAACAATAATTAATAACATAACGGAATGTAGGCAATACGGTACACGAGGGCTGGTATGATACAAATCGTAAGTATAGTACAATAACCGCATATAGGATACGATACTAACACTACATAAAATATTAGCAACCATACAGTTTCCTTACCTCTAAAATACAATAGTTCTTGAGCTCTTATTTATCTATCACACTGTATTCCAGCCATTGGCAACTCTTGCTTCGATAGCAATAATGGCAATTCTCTATCGGCAATCAATCAATATATTAATATTCTCCAACAGACCAACGGCTGCTGATTGACATATACTGTCAACTATATCAGTCTCAGTAAACAAAATTTATTAATCTTTAAGTACAGATAGCAAACATCCAATTAAACAATCTTTTTTTAAATAATTTATATGATTTTCTGTACGCTGTTCTATCATGCTTAAATCATATACGTTGTAATATTGATAAATTGGAAGATTATTATAACTTTGACTAATAAATACAATTTCCAATAATCAGATATGTTATAAATTTAAATGTGTACCACTTTTTTGCTGACTGTACCATTACAGATATATTTTAGACCACCGTTTTATTGTAAAGAATCAACCGTGGGTGTGGTCCAAAAGCCGTTCAAAAATTATTTCGGAATGACAATCAGACTTGTACGCTTTTTAGGATCACATTTAGCGACACGCTTATTGAACATGTCGGTGTTTTCAATTCTAATCACAAACTGTCTCTACATAATAATACAGCACCTGTGTGATCTTGAATCTCCGACCACGTCACTGGTGTTGCCAGAAAACCTGGGGACCGTGCCGGCGCTGGGAGAGAGAGTCAATGGATTCAACTGGACCGGCATGTCTTGTTTGGATACTTCAGACAGCGAGTTCAAGCTGTGGTTGTTCGTCGATGTAAGACTGCTTTCAACCGGGCTGCCGTTCGTTCTGATCTGAGCTCGTTGCTTCTTCAAATCAGCCAATGTGCCTAGAATACATGAGAATTATTACTATAAAATGTCTTGCTCTATAAACGTCTACATTCCTACGAGATAAGCGTAGCGTAACATCGAATGTTTCTCAAGATTCATGTCTAAATCAGCATTGTGAACATTACTTTCACAAACGTGTTAGTAAATATTATCTTTTGTGCTGATTTTACGCATTACGCAAATTGAATGTAACTTATTAGCTGAATTACTAAATATTATCTACTAAATAACTAAGATCACATTGAGAAAATTTAGGAAAATGATAAGAGAAATAGTGCAGTGTATAGATGATAGAATGTGATAGTTCAAAGATACGTGCACTCAACATAAAAACTATGACAAATATCACGTAAGGAACAGTAAAACAATCCACACTGTTAAGACTCATTTACTCGGAGATGCATTAGATTAGTTTTAATTTCTCAATTATATCTAAGACTTTTATCGTTAGGGGGAGTGGTATCAATTTTACATGTCATGTGTGAGTTTTGTTTGTTCTTTTTTTAGTTAAACGAGCGTTCTTAACTTTGATTCTAGAAAAAATAATTTTCAAAATCGGTCCACAATTGACGGAGTAATAATCGGTGTACATACATTAAAAAAAAACATACCGATCAAATTGAGAACCTCCTCCTTTTGGAAGTCAGTTAAAAACTAGTGTAGGCCTTCCAATATCTGCATTATTCTGGATTGTTTACAGAAATTTCAAGTCATAGGTGGATGGATTAGTCATGTTTACTTGTGTGAGAATAGTATGTTTATTTAATCAGTTTTTAATTTCATACATCATTACCGTATTTTTTTAAACACATTATCTTTAATTTACTATCAGATTTAAAGGATAAATATCTCCACATAAATGAGTCTTAATCTGCATGCAACTACAAAGAGAGACTGCTTGCCTCAATATGCATCCTCGACAGCGTATCAATTCTGGAAACCGGCACACAGTCCCAACCTTCATTTATTTATAAACCATCACTGTGCAAAACTGTTAGATTAACTTTACATATAAATTGTTATAAACTGTGCTATATATTACGTATGTATGTATATAGATGTGCTGTTACGGTCAATTTGAGTTCGTAAGGATGCATAATTACCTGCGTTAATCATGACGGTGACATGAACATTGATTTTACCATTATTGTCTGTAGTGTAGGTCGCGGTGCCGCCTTCAGTGATCGCGATTTGGTTGGGGTTCACGATCACCTCATTCCTACCGTCTAGGGCGTCCTCGTTTTTGATGACGTCATTGTCCTGACCTTCAGGCGCTTTCCTGACGCCATTCGGCATGTTTGTTCTTTCGTAATGATTGGTTTGATCGTTAACAGCCTCATGCTTCGAGGCAGATATTGCGCCGGGTGCGTAGTGCGACGCGGCGTTGACTCCGAATAGGGGGTTGGTGATCTTCTGCTGACCGAATGGTGCGAGATCAGAGTTGTCACTCAGGTCGCTCGTTCGCATAGAGCTTCCTCCCCGTTGGTTGAATGTATGTTTGGGCACCGCGTATTCTACATTTGAATCGTAACTCTGATTGGATGTTGTGGAGGTGTTCGATAGCCGTTTGTGCGATAACTCCGGTGGTAGGTTTGCGGTGTTCTGGTCATTTTCAACACCATTTGATAGTCCCTGTAACACCATAAAAATATATTTAAAACATCATTTTCTCTGAGTAGCAATTTGGGCTGAAGTCAATTATATGTATAAATAAATAAAAATTTCGAATATCTGACACACAACGTCATCTAGTCCCAAACTAAACAGAGCTTGCACTATGGGTACTAGACATCTGATGTAAATTAAAATTATTGTTAGTATTATAAATATTATTTGTGGTTCTCCTAGGCCACGGCGGCCAGTTAACCAGTGGAGACCAGCCAACTACGCAGGAGATATTATAGTGCACAAGTGTGTGCGCAAACACAGGTGCACTCTCTGTTCCCTCACTGTCATAATCCAATGGGACGGTTACCGACACGATCGGAGAGATCAGGCGCAGGACCGACGGCGTTACGTGCTCAAGGCACGGGGGATATAAGATCCCAACTTCCAAGCACCGAGCTGTTATTAAGCATTTCTATAATCAGAAAAACTGAATAACATTTTTTGGCTTGACCCGGGATTCGAACCCGAGACCTCATGATCAGCAGTCGCATACGCTAACTACTAGACAAACGAGGCAGTTAAAGGTATAATAACCTAAATCCATACTTTTTTTTTTGAAAATCCATACATAAATAATAAATTAAAAACATAACAAACAAAACATGTGTAGGTAGAATAATACTTTCTGCTAAAAAAAATAACAATATTTGAAAATAAGGTTTGCAATAATACAAAATTTTAACAAAAAAAAACCGACTTCAAGAACGACCAAATTGAATTGAGTTTTTTTTTTTTTTTTAATAATAAATTGTTTATTGATAATCCATCTTTGATACAATAGAAAAATACGTTAATGGCTGCAATAGTTAAAACTGTGACGCAGCCATTAGCGCTCACATCCGTGGTTATAGTCAATAGAAAATCAAGTAACTCAACTCTTAAAAAATCATGAAACAAAGAAAACCAAGCATGCAGTTATTTCAGTGTCAGTACTAAGCGCACGTGTGTTTAAGAGAGTGAGTAAATTTAAGTTAGATTGAGTGTGTATGTGTATGAGTGTGGGTGTGTGTGTGTGTGTGTATGTATGTGTGTGTGTGTGTGTGTGTGTGTGGCCAGTATTGTGTTAGTTTTAGATTAAAGATGGCATAGTGTGTAATAATAGATATATAGTTAAACAGGAGGTCTCACCAAACATTCTATACATTGAGTGTAGGATGGGGAGCTCAAGTGTGTTTGCATAATTATACGTATGTTCATGTAATATAAATACACAATACTATATGTAATATAAAGACAATACTATCTCACCATAAGTTCTTCAGTTTGAGTATAGGACAAAGAGAGAAGCCAGTCTGTAACTCTAACTTTGCATTTACGCAATGTCAAGGAATATATATCGAGCTCTTTGTTTATTCTGTTATACAACTTCGGACCCGAGAAATAGTACTGGTGGCTGGCTATAGTCGTATTGTGTTTAAAAATTTTGCAGACTCGGTCCGACCTGCGTGTGTTGAGTACAAAATTAGTGTCATATGGGGTTTCCACATGTTTACGGGGAATTACTTGAAGTATAGTACACCTGTCGGACTGTAAGGACTTCACACAGGTTATACAGGTCCGAAGTAGGGAATCTATACGGCTTACAGGACATAACTTTAAGAATACATCTTTGAGCTCTTTCCAATCGTAATAAGCTAGTTTTATAAGTACCACCCCAAGCACCGATGCAGTACCCTATAATTGACTGAACAAAAGCGTAATATACTATTTTTGAAGTGGAAAGGTCAGCAATGTGACGAAGATTTTTGAAGACATATATAAGCTTCCTTAAGCGCGAGGTGAGTATATTAATTGGAAAATTCCAGGTTAGATTTACATCTATAATGATGCCTAAATATTTGATTTTATCAGAAGGAATTAAACTATGACAGCCACAGTTATTTATTGTGGAGCGACTGCAAGAATGGGCCCTGACAACGAATGGTGAGGATGGTTGAGACTTTTTACTAGAGGAGAAGGTCAACATTTTAGTTTTATTCAAATTCAGTGTTAGAAGGTTGAAGTTCAACCAGGCCATTACAGTTTGGATTGCGGTTTCAGCCTTTATCCTTACAAGATCCCAAGTAAGGCCCTTTATTAGGAGAACAGTATCATCAGCGTAAGAGACAATTTTACAGTCCTGCAATTTAAGGGAGCAAAGATCGTTAATGTAAAGGAGAAATAGCGTGGGACCGAGGACACTCCCCTGCGGCACACCGTATGAGAGAGTAGTCCCCTCGCTAGTGACATTATTAATAAAATTCGTTAAGTTAAAATTGATGAAGCTTGATAAGAGCTGGATAAAGCTGAACTGACAGCGGTCGAGCGTAGCTCGAGTAAATGATGAAATAGAATGACGATGAAGAAAAATAACTTCTTAGATATTCTCATCTAAAATAAGAAGAAATAATAATGTGTACTCATCAAAATCGTGTTATTTCTTGTGAATATAATTATGAAATATTGAATTGACATTGTTCACTTTATCTCTTTTTTAATACGATATCTTTTCATTTCTATCTTATAAAAAAAGTCGAAGTAGCTTTATGGACGGGTGAATTTACTTATTTTTTAAAAATATTCAATTTATATTTTATAGATTTCATCCATTATCTCGTTTGAACTTTGCGATTTAAAATTTTCCAATATTTCTAACTGTTAGGTGGAACATAATTTTACTATTGAAACTATCTATAGAAACTAATATTATAAACGCGAAAGTTTGTAAGTATGGATGGATGGATGTTTGTTACTCTTTCACGCCAAAACTACTGAACGGATTTGAATGAAACTTTACAGTAATATAGCTTATACATCAGAATAACACATAGGCTACTATTTGCCGCGATAACAAACATATACGCGGGCGGAGCCGCGGGCAACAACTAGTATAATAAAGCTCAGCATAGGTGTTGAGAAAATATGATATCGTTATGTGATACAATAGAATCCAGTACATATGTAACCGCAAATATCACATATAGGTACATGTCATGGGTACATTAATTCAAAATAGGAATTCTAAACAGTAAATACTAGTTGCCCGGTGCCCCACGGAACTTGATCTGCGCCTGTTTTCAATTATGCTCGGCTCCTGTTTGCACATTTGAAAGAAAAGCGTGAAAATCGGTTAGATAGTTTCAGAGATTATCTTGAACAACAATGTGATACGAGGATTATATTCACACTAATATATAAAGGCGAAAGTTTGTGTGTATGTTTGTTACTTCTTCACGCAAAAACTACTTAACGAATTTGGATGAAACTTTACAGTAATATAGCTTATACATCAGAATAACACATAGGCTACTATTTATTTATAGTACACATAGGTTATTATATAACCGACATACACGCGGGCGGAGCCGCGGGCAACAGCTAGTATTTAATAATAGACATGCTGGTATCAGCATCAAAAACGTGCTATTTGAGAATATTTGGCAGTACCCTACTGCCAACCAATATCAAAATTGCAGCCTCCAATATCACACTATATTAACTTTATCCGTACATTCCATTCATCTCCGTGTAATATAAACATATAGATATTATTTAAAACTACAGTATTAAAGATAGAATTAAAAATTTAATACCGTTTTAAATGCCTTACCATAGTCTTAATGACTGTTATATGGTTTGGAACTGAAACTTAACACCGAAAATAGATCCTAAGACGTTGTTAAAAACGACTCAGTTACGTCCTAAACTTGCTTTATATAGAGAAAACTCAACTAAGGTCATTTGAACTAAAAACATTTCTGCCTTCTAGTCATATCGTATACTAACCAACTTATCGCATATTACTCAAGATTTATATACTTAATCCTTAAGCTTCTAAAGGATATAGAAACCCCATATAAATTAGAGAACCAAATATGTCAAATTTTAAGGGTTACTTTTTCAGCAAATGTGTACATAAGTTTTAATCAAGCAGGTTCTCTTAATAAAGTTTTCTGTGTCGTAATAGATGGGTAGTCTATTACGACAATCGCAATCGAAAATATACGAGTCGCAAATGTTTCATTACTCTTAGTACATATATATATATAGATAGATCGCAATATGAAATAGAAATAAAATTCGTACCCTGTAACGAAGTCCTAACACAAGCGGCTCTTTGCGCATACGACGCAAGTTATCATTAGTCAAAAACATAATATCCAAAGACATGACTTAATGTCTGTAGTCAACAACACACAACACATTTAGAACTATCACTGTAGCACATAATAAAATCCTTTGAATGCACAATGGTCAACACTTTATGGGCACATAAAGGAATAATTGAAGTTCGAAGGAAGATATCAAAATGCATCGTCGAAAAGAAATAAATGAATGAACAACGCACGGTGCGTGTTTGCGAGCTGACCACAAAGACTGAAGGCGCAAGCGAAGGCGGCCAGTGGCCAACGGTGAGGGAAATCTAGGAAAACTTAGCGAATCGTCGAGTGTCAATCAAAACTACTAGCGGAACAGGGTACTTCAATATCTGATCGCTGACAGCAGACATTTAACGCTCCAGTTTTGTTGGTTTATTTGAAAAATTTGGTTAAAAAAATCAATCGAGTTTTTTAACACTTAAAACGAAGGCACTATAAGACTTAAAGTGATTAGAGAGTCAGTAAACACTGTTTTGCACCAATAGATTTAACCCATTTTCAGTCATTAATGGAAACAATTACATATAAATACATTCTGGCGTGCTATTAGGTACAAGGTGAGTAGCGAGACGTGAGTGCTAATCAATCGCTCTAGTAAATCTCGAACTAGAGAGTATTCTACGAGTAGTAATTAATCTTTATTCGTGTGCATCATGAAAAGCCTAACGCATTGACGCAGATTGTTTTTTTCTTTAAAGAAAGAAAATATAGATCAATCAAACCTACATGTCTGGTTTAAAGTTATAAATTTCTTTGACTTTGTTGATGTTGTCAACTCCTGATAGGAAAATTAAAATACAATGAACGGAATGAGCAAGACAAGTTTCGGAGACTATAGTTGGTTTGATTTCCCGAGAAAAGCGTACACTAATTAATGCCACACATATTATAGTGTCATTTGAAAAATAATCATGAGGACTCAAAATATGATCAATAATTACATCGATCAAAAACTTTGGCATATCATCATGTTGAATTTGCAGTTAAAAGGATGTCTCTAAACAAATCTTTATTATTTGCAAAAGACATTTCCATACTAATATCATAAATTCGAAAGTAACTCTGTCTGTCTGTCACACTTTCAGGGTTAAACCGCTGCACCGATTTCAATGAAATTTAGCAGGGAGATAATTATGTACTTTGATACTTGAGAAGGGACATAGGCTATTCTTTGTGAGCAAAAGCTAATATCTAATGTATTGCTAATATATATTATATCATTTCGATTTTTCAAATAATTCAATAAGTAACTATATGTTTGTATAATATAAAGGTCATTTAAATCATCATTTACTCAGTACGCTCTTCCATGGTTTGACTGACTTTGATTACGTAGTGGTTTTAAGTTATTAGAAACTTTGCCAAGGAAGAATTTGTTCGCAAAACTGCTAAACGAATTCGTGTATACATCGTACGTTTTCTATGAAGTAGACGTAGTCACAGACGTGGTCAATATGTGTACATAATGTAAGTAATAAATTATACATGTCCAGCTAATTACTGGCGTGTCGAGATGAAAGCAGAGAAAGTACACAACACGGGGAGCGTAAAAACAACGGTCCCGTTTAAATCGTCCACTTTGCTAATTTCCATTAGAATCAACTACCTATTATTATTTTTCTTTTTTTAGTTGTAACAACACAGTATTATTACTTTTTCACACATGTGTCAATGTCGCACTTGAACATATTTTTAATTTTTTCAGTGGACAAAAACATTTTTAAGCGTGTTTCGTAAAAAAAGAATTAATTGATAATCAAATTATTTCAGATAAGAGCTTTGATTGAATGCTGCTAAAATCGTTTGAAATTGTTATAAGATGTCAACAACTCAAAAAACGAATTTGAATGCAACAACTGACGAATGACATAGAGCGAAGTCAAGATATGGCACAGGACTGTAGAAGAATGGCGCGAAGCAACTTCCAACTAACTCCAAGCACACAGAGGAGAATTTCGAATTTACCTTTTAGATAAATATGCTTATAAAATCTCAATCGAAAGATCGACAAGTATAACAGCTATTAATAGGTCAGAAAACCCAAGTTACCAAGTAGTGGTTAAACCATTCAGAAATAAAAATTAAACAGAAATATATACAATCGTAAGTAAATGACTGTAACAGAATGGTTAAGATTTGCGTGTCTATTGCACTTATAAAGAGTTAAGAGACATGCAATATTTTTTTAATGCATTTTGCATTTTTGTGCACCACCACTCGTCCATCGCTCTCGAATTAAGTTTTCCCCCACAAGGCAGTGACCGTCTAGGATTGAATAAAAACATTGATTGTTGATAGATATAGTGCATAAGATCTTAGATAAAGGCATTGAGTGTACGGATTTCGATTTAAAAAAATTACAAAGTTCATCGATCCTTACATGCTGGAATTTTGTGTTTATCAAAACGAGCTCATAAAGCTCATAACTCATTGAGCTGACCCATAGAAAATATTCTAGGCCACTCCGCTGGAATACTCAGTTAAAAAAACTTTACACGCAAATACAGTTATGGTATAATTATAAACGATTTCCAATTATTCGCAGACTTGGCGTGAGATTGCTCTTCATCTTGTTCAGTTATTTTATTTTTATTTTAATATTATTGGATACATGCTCAGTCATGCGGCTAGCTGATAAAATCATATCTATGAATAGAAAAGCATGATTTTTGTCTCTAACACTTGTATGTCCCCCTGACAAAATTTGTACCTGAATAAGGCGCCCCACACCACTACTAAAACTGCCCCTACTGGTGGTCGTTGGGACTTTGTTTTTTATTTTACCTTACCACCACAACCTTGTTTATAACATATGTTCCTAACCGCTTCCAGTGGTGGCGGTTGAGAAAAGATGTCAAATGGAAGTACTGGTGATGGCCGTTGGGAATAAGGTTTATTTTTTACATTTGTTCCCAACGGCCTCCGGTTGTGGTGGTTGAGAAAAAAAAAATATCCCAACGACCATGCAGACACAAATTTGGTTATTCAGAAAAGACAAAATCGGTTATTATTATCAGACTCAAAATATACACTAGGTATAGAAACATATTAGAAAAAATTTAAAGGTGACAAAAATTGTGTGAATAAAATCCGTTACGCGACGCGAAAGACTCCGTGAAACGCTTGGATATTACATAAACTTATTAAAAATATGAACCACATACAGACATGCAAGTTAAGTCTTTTTTGAACTGAGATTACACTATTTTTTTACCGACTTCAAAAGGTTCTCAATTCAACCGTATATATATGTTTTTTTATGTGTGTTCGCGGATAACTTCGTCGTTTATAAACCGATTTTGATGATCTTTTTTTAATGGAAAGGAGATATCCCAACGGTAGTACTATGATAAGGACACTAAGATCTGATGATGGCATCCAAGAGAAATCGAGTCAAACCTTGAAGTCGTTTTGTTTTCGTTAAAATTTTACTTGTATCATACACCTTGAGCGCGTTGTGTTGTGGGTTATAAATTATAACAATGTAGAAACGCAAAGATCAGATCCGTGTATGTAACGCCACATACCTTCTGCTAATACGAACGTAAACAAGTGCATTACTGTTTCCTATCTAATTGGTGGCCAATTACCCACCGTTAGCTGTGCAGTATTTACTACGTGGCCTATATAGGTACACACGAAAAACATGTAGGACTAATCACTTATATGCATTCATGTAATTACGAGTAGGTAGAAATAGTTGTTTTAATCTTGGGTATTGCAAGATAAATGCAGAATTTTCAAAATTCTAAACTGCAAAGCAATCTAAATCGAAGTTTTGCAAGAATGTGTACAACTTGTGGGTGCTAACTCGCGCTTGCTTATTATGTACTAGTTGTTGCCCGCGGCTCCGCCCGCGTGTATGTCGGTTATCGCGGCAAATAGTAGCCTTGTGTTATTCTGATGTATAAGCTATATTACTGTAAAGTTTCATCCAAATACGTTCAGTAGTTCTTGCGTGAAAGAGTAACAAACATCCATCCATCCATACTTACAAACTTTCGCGTTTATAATATAAGTAGGATAAACATCTTAAAAAATAGCCCACTTGGTGTAAACTTAATAATAGGATATACAACAAATTAAAACAAATGTTTGATTGTTGGGTATATAAAACAGAGATACGACAATTTCCTTACAGCAATTACACAATAATAATCACTACATAGTATAAAACAAAGTCGCTTTCTCTGTCCCTATATCCCTATGTTTGCTTAAATCTTTAAAACTACGCAACGGATTTTGATGCGGTTTTTTTTAATAGATAGAGTGATTTAAGGGGAAGTTTTTTATGTATAACTAGCTATTGCCCGCGGCTTTGCTCGCGTGGAAGTTGATTATATGTAGGTATTTATTTAAAACTGTGTAAGTATCTATGAATACTGTGTTCATGTTTTTAAACGTATTTATTTATAATCAATAGTCCATTAAAATTGACTTTCATACACACTTTCGACCCTTATTTTAACCCCTTTAGGAATAGAATTCCCATAAATGCTGATATAAGTATTCATTTATTTGTAATCAAAAGCCTGAAGACAAAGTTTCAGGCTACTAAATTAAAAAATGACGGACTTCCAGTCTAGCCCAGGGATAGAATATCCAGAAACGCTTAAATACGTATCTCATTATCATCAACGCAGTCCACTGCTGGACATAGGCATCTCCAATTGCACGCCACTTGGTTCGATTCTCAGCTTCTCTCATCCAGCTTCTGCCAGCCGTCCGATCATTATTCCACCTGGCCTGTGGACGTTCTACGCTACGTTTGCCGAGACGCGGTCACCACTCACGAACCCGTTTACCCCAGCGGTTATCAGTTCTACGGCTAATATGGCCAGCCCACTGTCACTTCAGTTTGCTTATCCTGTGGGCTATGTCAATGACCTTGGTTCTCTATCGGATCACCTCATTCTTGATGCGATCCCTTAGAGAAGAGTTGAGCTTTTGTGATGAGAAAAATAAATCATTATTATTATTATAACCCTCTCCATAGCACGCTGAGCGACTTTGAACTTGTGTACCAGCCGTGTCGTAAGTGTCCACGTTTCGGTACAGTATGTCATGACAGGTAGGACGTATTGATTGAAGGCTTTCGTATTTAGGCACTGTGGGATTGACGATGAAAAGACCCGACAAAGTTTCCCAAACGCTGCCCAACCCGACTGAATTCTCCTGTTCCCCTCGTCCTCGAAGTTGTTTCTACTTAACTGCAAAGTCTGCCCGAGGTACCACACATAATTTTGAACAACTTCGAGAACGGCACAGTGAACCACAACCGGTTCCGGTAGAACATGTTCGTACATACGTATCTACTCACTTTTAATCAGTAGCCATAAATAAAGTTGCATGTTTCTAACTTCAAGAGTGACGGACTTCCAGAATAACCTATATACGAAATTTCAACCCTTATTTCACCACCTCAGGGGTGGAATATCCAGAAACGCTTAAATATGTATCTACTCATTTTTAATCAGCCAAAACATCAATTTTCATGTTTCTTACTTAAAAAATGACGAACTTCCATACAAACTTTCATCCCCTATTTCACCCCCTTAGGGGTAGAATATTCAAAAATGCTGAAACACGTAACAATTCATTTTTAATCAGCAGCCAATAAATAAATTTTCATGTTTCCAACTTCAAAAATGACGGACTTCCAGACTGACCTATATACGAAATAACAGCCACTATTTCACCCCTTAGGGGTAGAATATCCAGAAACGCTTAAACACGTATCTACTCTTTTTAAATCAGTAGCCCAAAACTAAATTTTCATGTTTCTCATTTAAAAAATGAAGGACTTCCTTATAAACTTTCAACCCCTATTTCACACCTTTAGGGGCATAATATCCAAACACTCCGAAATACGTATCTAATCATTTTTATTTAGTAGCCCAAAAATAAATTTTTATAATTCTTATTTAAAAAATTACGGACTTCCATACAAACTTTCAACCCCTATTTCACCCCCTTAAGGGTAGAATATCCAGAAACGCTTAAATACGTATCTACTCTTTTTTCATCAGTAGCCTATAAATAAAGTTTCATGATTCTAACTTAAAAAATGACTAACTTCCATAAAAAAAATAAATCTCTATTTCACCCCCATAGGGGTAGAATATTAAAAAAACGTTTAAATACGTATCTATTCATTTTAAATCAGTACCCCAAAAATAAAGTTTCATGTTTCTTACTTAAAAAATGACGAACTTCCATACAAACTTTCAACCCCTATTTCACTACCTTAGGGGTAGAATATTCAGAAACGCTGAAACACGTAACAATTCATTTTTAATCAGCAGCCAAAAACTAAAGATTCATGATTCCAAGTTCGAAAATGACGGACTTCCAGAGTGACCTATATACGAAATAACAACCCCTATTTAACCTCTTCGGGGTAGATTATCCAGAAACGCTTAAACACGTATCTACTCTTTTTTAATCAGTAGCCCAAAAGTAAAGATTGACGAACTTCCTTACAAACTTTCAACCCCGATTTCACCCCCTTAGGGGTAGAATATTAAGAAACGTTTAAATACGTATCTATTTATTTTAAATCAGTACCCCAAAAATAAAGGTTCATGTTTCTTACTTAAAAAATGACGAACTTCCATAAAAATAAAGTTTCATGTTTCTAACTTCAAAAATGACGGACTTCCAGACTGACCTATATACGAAATAACAACCCCTATTTAACCCCTTAGGGGTAGAATATCCAGAAACGCTTAAATATGTATCTACTCTTTTTTAATCAGTAGCCTAAAAGTAAAGTTTCATGTTTCTTACTTAAAAAATGACGAACTTCCATACAAACTTTCAACCCCTATTTAACCCCCTTAGGGGTAGAATATTCAGAAACGCTGAAACACGTATCAATTCATTTTTAATCAGCAGCCTAAAAATAAAGTTTTATGTTTCTAACTTCAAAAATGACGGACTTCCAGACTGACCTATATACGAAATAACAACCCCTATTTAACCCCTTAGGGGTAGAATATCCAGAAACGCTTAAATACGTATCTACTCTTTTTTAATCAGTAGCCCAAAAGTAAAGTTTCATGTTTCTTACTTAAAAAATGACGAACTTCCATACAAACTTTCAACCCCTATTTCACCCCCTTAGGGGTAGAATATTCAGAAACGCTGAAACACATATCGATTCATTTTTAATCAGCAGCCTAAAAATAAAGTTTCATGTTTCTAACTTCAAAAATGACGGACTTCCAGACTGACCTATATACGAAATAACAACCCCTATTTAACCCCTTAGGGGTAGAATATTCAGAAACGCTTAAATACGTATCTACTCTTTTTTAATCAGTAGCCTAAAAGTAAAGTTTCATGTTTCTTACTTAAAAAATGACGAACTTCCATACAAACTTTCAACCCCTATTTAACCCCCTTAGGGGTGGAATTTCAAAAAAATCCTTTCTTAGTGCTCACTTACGTCATATAAAGAACCTACGTGCAAAATTTCAGGATTGGAGCTTCAGCGGTTTGGGCTGTGCGTTGATCTCTGGGTATGTCAGTCAGTCAGTCAGTCAGTCACCTTACTCTTTTATATATTAAAATATATATAGATAGATAAATGCATAATATAGTATGGAAACACTGTAAATTTTCGAAGTTTTTATTGTGATGTAGCAAATAAACGCATTTTTTGCGCTTACATTGCAAACGGTGGTGGCACCCCACGAGATAGATCAAAATAATGTACTACAGTATTGTACACCTTAAAAAGGTCTAGAAAAAAGTCCACAACGGTATATGTCTATCTCTTAGGGATAACCCACAATATACATTTTTTATTCCTTTCTTTTTACGAGAAATAATGGCTTATTTACGAAGCGATATTAAGCAATACAGAATTAATCCTTATACAATTAAGAAAATTAAATACATTGTGCATTTAATATAGATGAAAATGGCTCTTTTATTGTATCTAATTTAAATGAATATATTCGAAGATATTACAGATTTAAAATGCACGAATCGTGTCGTCGACGCGGCGGGGGCATCTAAACTCCACCCGTGCGAAGCCGGGGCGGGTCGCTAGTCTTATGTATAAAAATCAATTGCTGTTCGTTTGTCTCGCTAAAACTCGAGAACGGGCGGGGCGATTTAACTACCGACCGAACTAAAAATAACTGAAAATTCCAAATGTCGCGTGTACGAAGTAGCGGGCACAGCTAGTAACGAAATAAAAAGCCTAATACGTTAACAAAAACAATAAACATAAATTGTATTTATATGTATTTATATCTTTGTGACCATTATTTAAAATGCTCCACATATGGTTTCGAAAAAAAAATGTCCTTCCTTTTTTAGTCACAAATCTTATGACAATTGAGTTTCCAAGACGAAAGTAGCGATATTAAATTCAATTAATTACAAAATTCATGCACCCATTTACATGACACGAGATAATAAAGAATATTACATACAAACATACAACCGGAATACATTAAACCATGCGAAATTCAGCAACAATTTAATTTTTAATATTCCAAATTCATTTTAATGTAAGTGCATAAAAATAAGATTTTACACAAGAGAGATATAACACCGCGATAACCTTAAAATCCATCCACGTATTAAGTACGCAACACATACCTATATCTATACAAATCTATACAAATGAATAAAATTGGAATCTGTTTATAATAATAAAATAACCGCTTTTTACTAAATGCATAACTATGTATGTATACACGGTACATATGCCAAAATATCATTTTTTACAATTTTTGTCTATCTGTTTGTCCCGGCAATCTATGAAATGGCTAGACCGATTTTGACGGGACTTTCACTGATCGGTAGCTGATGATATAAGGAGTAACTTAGTTACTTTTTTTAGATTAGCTTCGCCCCGCGGCCTTACCCGCGGTACGACAATAACCGCGGGTAACACCGCGGGACGCAGCTAGTTATAAGAGAGAACAATTTGTTTTATAACGTTTTTATCCGTTTTATAAATGTAATATGTTTATGTATTAAGTGTAAAATTAATAGGTACATTGTAATTATAACATTTATTGTAATTATACAGTGTGAATTACATGTAAGACATCCGTGATATGATTTCAGTTATCTGATGTTAGGGTTTCAAATTATTTTGATATAATTTGTTAATTTAATTAATTAATTAATTTGATAGTCACACGCGAAACATTTTTAACGGACTTCAAAAAAGGAGGAGGTTCTCAATTCGACTGGATTTTTTTATGTTTGTTACCTCTCTACCTCTTTAAACTTAAATAAATAAATAAATAAATATTTCGGACATCTAACACACAACGCCATCTAGTCCCAAGCTAAGCAGAGCTTGTGTTATGGGTTACTAGACAACTGATACAAATACATATATACTTTTTTTTGTAAATACATACATATTATACATAGAAAACACCCAAACTCCGAAACAAATATTTGTAGGTCATACAAACATTTTGTCCGACCCGGGAATCGAACCCAAGACCTCATGATCAGCAGTCGCACACGCCAACCGCGAGACCAACGAGGCAGTCAAAATGTATGAGATGAGTTGCTGCTTTCTCTGCATCACCCAATAGATGACTGGTAGACAATGTCCTAGGCCCAAGGCGTTAGTCCACTTATGCAATGGACCAAATGTGCATTATGTATAAAATAAATAAATAAAATAATCTATTTTACTACTAGACTAAACTACATATTTCTCTATTGCTAGAATTTCTCAGAATTCTTGAATCATATTTTTTTTAATTCAAATAAAATTGTCCGTATAATTATTTCGTTAACAACAAAAGAAATTAAGTTACACGTTTTGTAACCGTTAACAATTTACTAAAATAATATTACATTTTCTTGTTTTTTTTAGTAAATTATTTAGTAAAGTATTTACTAAGTTTTCTATACTTATAATAAAAATGTAACAGGTCCAATTCTGTACATTAAAGATATTTTGAATTTTTTTTTGGAGAGCTGTCTATTATCGATACTGAAGCCAAAACTGTATTTTTTTTTCATTTTTGTCTGTCTGTCCGTCTGTCTGTCTGTCTGTCTGTATCTTGGCCGCGCATCACGCTGAAACTACTGAATGGATTCAAATGAAACATGGCATGATTTGAGTTCATACTACGAGGTAGGACATAGGATACGTTTTATCTCAAAATTCAGCACGGTTTCCTGGAGAGAGGGGATGAAAGTCAAAATATGTACTTAGTTGTAATTCAATAACACATAGTCCGATTTCATTCATTCTTTTTTTGCTAGAAAGAAAAAAAAAAGATAACGGGAAAAGTCTTTTTTTCATCCGCGACTGTACACTGCCTGTGGGAAGCTGAGACAGATATGTAAATATGGCGGTACGAAGTTCGCCGGGTCAGCTAGTTATTAAATATGACTGCATTGTTTGATTGAATGGAATGTAAGCATTTGAAGTAACTTGATAAATTCCCATTGCTTTTTTGTAATATCACATTAGATAAATGTGTTTCCTTATCAAAATTCGATGCTTCTGGGTTTCGCATATCTTAATCACAACGCCATCTAGTCTTAGCTTAGCTTGTTCTATGGGTACTAGATAACTGATATAAATACAGACACACTTTTTTTTGTAAATACATACATTTATTATACATAGAAAACACCCAAACTCCGAAACAAATATTTACAGATCTTACAAACATTTGGTCCGACCGGGAATCCGAACCCAAGACCTCAAGTACAGCAGTCGCATACGTTATCACAACGCCACCGAGACAGTCCGAGGTCTTGGGAGACTAGATTATCCTTGTTTCGTCTCACACTAAGTGTAGACACTAAGTTTTAGATTGTGTTTGTAAGATTAAACAAGCGGTACCAGTTATGAAATATACGTGGAACTGTGTTCATTAGCAATGCATACAACACACCGTGTCGCGACAGTAAGTTTCCCTTTCACAGCTAGCCACCGGAATTTTTGGGTTCCGCGAGGTTATGATCTTACTAGATTTTCTATAAAAAACCATAAAATATACAAAGAGGAAATTAATTTCCTACAATAATGGATTTTTTTACAGTAGTAAAGTCACGCTGATTTAAGCACGAACGGGCCGGCTCAACCGGGGCGGTACTACCCTCGCACAGAAGGTCAATGTAAAATGACAGCGATCGTGCTGTCGTCTTTCGTTGGCGAGTGTGAGACCGGAGGCCCAATGAGGCCGCCATAGTGTCGGTCGCCATGCTGCATTGTTGCATTGTCTGCATTAGCCATGAGTATGGTGACCACAACTTTTGGATTCTGCTTATGCTTTCCATCAGGCAGAGTAGAGGCATTTTAGCAGGGCCATACATAAAAAAACAGACTTTTTGTAAGTACGAGTTTCGTACTTACAAAGCTTATACTGTACTGCACTACATAAAACACAACTATTAAATTATTTCAACAAGTTAAACGAATAACTGACGAAGTTTTTCATATTTTTCCCTCGTGAAAGTTGAAAGTGGAATACTAATTCGGCAAGACAATGACGTGGCTATTTAAATTGTATTTAGCGAGAGATCAACACTTATTATGATAATAATGACAGTTTTTCTTCAACACTCGGTTGCGTGGCAAATGGTATTTGCGAGCATGACAAACAACTATGTATAATATGTAAATACTAATGTTTTGTTACAACAGCCACAATAATGTATGGGACTATAATTGTATTGTGACATCACTAGGATTGGCTTGGAAGGACACTCGACGGTTTGGTAAGTGCAATTAACTCTAGATCTAATACTGCGCAGTTGAAATAGTTTTTAATTGTATTTTGCACCTAACCCCTTCGCCATCTTAGCACTACTCGCAAGGTGAGTGACCATAATTAACCTAAATTTAGACCCGCTCTAACGCCGGTAATGTTCGACCTTGCGACCACATCACCGTTCAACAGCACACTTCCTTTCATCATCAGCACGGTGGTCAGGTCTCGGGTTCCATTCCCGGATCGGACCAAATAGTTGTATGATTTTCAAATATTTGTTTTGGAGTTTGGGCGGTTTCTATGTAGGAATATGTATATTTTTATAAAAAAATATATATGTATTTATATTAGTTGTCTAGTACCCATAACACAGGCTCTACTTAGCGTGGGACTAGACGGCGCGTTGTGTGTTAGATGTCCGAAAATATATATTTATTTATATTGTTACGCAGTGAGACAGTGTTGTTTTCAAAATATTATTGTAGACATACAGGCGGACCTAACAGTACCTATTCTAACGACCAATATAATATTACATTATATAATAAGTTTCGCAATTATATTATGTGGCATATAAACACAAATAATATCACGCACATTATCAGCTTTCTTATTAAAATAATTAATTAAACTTTTAGTGAGCATATACGAACAACTCTTACAAATAAGATTAACATTATTCAAACAAAATTCCTATGGTCACGACACGTGAACACAAAGATTTTTTTATTATCTTCATTACAAATGAAAATTTGGTAATTTTGTGGTAAATTAAAACATTACAACATTCTTCTTAATTAAAAGAAACATTAAGCGTGGCTAAAGTAAAATGGTGTATGTTTTAGTAATAATATTTTTGTGGATTAAGTGCCTAAACAATGTTACTATAACGGGTACCGAGCAACTCCTATTTGAATTCTAACTATTAATCTAATAACTCACCAATCACGTTCCAAGTTTCCGTGTGATACAATATTTTCTTGCAACCTGATTCGTCAGGAGGTGAAGCGAGGCGTCACTATTTTCTAAACGCGAATGGACATAGTCGTAAATATTTCTGTTTATATACAGGTGGGTGGTTTTTTGACATAAAATAAAATACGACTTCAAGGTTCGACTCGATTTCTCTAGGATGCCATCATCAGATCTTAGTGTCCTTATATTGGTACCACCGCTGGGATATCTCCTTTTCCATTAAAAAAAGAATCATTACAATCGGTTCATAAACGACGAAGTTATCCTCGAATACACAAAAAAAACGGTCGAATTGAGAACCTCCTCTTTTTTGAAGTCGGTTAAAAATAAGTTTTATTTCATTAGAATATCTCAAATTTTATTAATTTACATTTAATCATTGTAAATTAATAAACTTTGAGTCGGAGCAATCACTCAAGGTCTTTATTAATCTTGAGTGACAAGACACATGAATGAAATAAATGTTAAATAAATGAATCTGCCTGCAAGACTTATTATGTTTTCATGGTCAGCGAAAATATATAATATCTAAGATACCATGACTAAGTGAAATACAAATAATCGAAGTACATTCTACTCACTAATTATTTCAAAAAGTATAGGCTGTAGAAAGGAATTAAATATTATTACTGCAAAGGATTTTTTCTATTTTTTTAATGGCCCTGTGTATTTTAACATCTTCCTAGCCTTATTCCCAACATTGTTTGGAGTCGGCTAATAGTTTAAGTAGAATGGAATGAATTGAAAGTGTATTTTAAGTGGAACGTAATATTTTAGGCTAGCCCAGTTTAAGATTAAAACAGAAATAATGGCTAGGCTAAAAATAATAAAATGAGAGACCATTAGATAAAGTGTATTACGCTATTTTTAAAATATCCTAATTATTTTCAGCATTTCATACTTCAGTCACTTTTTCTCTTGTCTGAGGACTGATTCAATACAATCATGAGGTTGTTAGACTAATAAAATTACAATTAAGGGGATAAATCGAGGACAAAACAAACTGGTACTAAAATTTCGTGCTTGATTCACATTTTACCATGCATGCAGTCTGTCGGTTATTCGTCAGGGTGCCGTTTCGTATCGTATCGAGACATACGATACCTACGCACACAACACACACGGCAACTTCTCGTCGATCTCCTGAGGCACGAAATAATGAACCTTATTTCTATGTACATACCGTCGAGTATCGATTGGTTCTGCATATTGTTTTGTGATTGTTTACAACGATTTCAACGGCGGGCGCGTTATTGATACGGTGAATGACCCCGTGTTTACGAGACGTCTCTCGAAAGAAGTAATAATAATTATATGGGTATAAATAGAGTGTCTCGCGGGCTGCAGTTCAGTTCAGTTTGAGCTACAGTGCGATAAACATCGAAGTGATATAAGTAAGGATTGTTATTCGGAGCGACATTGTGATTTTAATAGTGCTTTAAAAAAAGTCTCTTTAACACGTCAGCAGGTTTATTTCTCAAATACATCGAACTGTAACACGTAACAATACATTCTGCCCATTCTCCAACAGATCTAAAGAGGTTTTTTGTCAAAGTATTGCGTCTTGTTTTTAGAAAATAGCGTAAAAAAGGTCAGTTGGCTAAAGAAGCATTTCTTAATCTTTGTAGTGGTTTAAGCAATCAAGAAATGAGTTTTGGGAGTACATATATTAGTGTCGAGCATTCCTTATTGAATATTATATCTGGGACATTTTTCAATTAATGACAGTACGGTATAATTGTGGTATATAGCGAAGACATAATAAGATAACGAAAGACAACGCAACGATAAAATGTATAGTACATAAACAAAAAAAATGTCTACCCACCCTCAAAACCGAAATGTTGTGTGTGTGATATATAATGATAACTTTGGCTTCATTATCACACACATACACATCTTCATCCACCATATGACGGCCAACGTTAGGCCTGCAAGCGACCAATGGTCAAACCATAACTTCTTGACACATATTTTCGTCCCTTTTACAAAACTACAGCATTTTTATTACAAAGCGGTCAAACTGCGAGACAGATCACCTGATGGAAAGTGACTGCCGCCTTCCATGAATGCCTTTCCGTTGCCGTTTGTTACTCGGGAGTCTCAAACGCGTTGGTAGCCTTTAAGTAAAGATTACGTTCTGTCTTAAACTGTGGAGGAACGGGTATCATGTCCCTCCAACATAAAGGGAGGATTCTTAAACTAAGCGTGATGATCAAGCCAACGATTGATGTTGGGAAGTTTTATATATGCTAATCGGCATGAGAACTACCATATCGCGATACAGAGTTAGTTACTCTGTAGTTCAGTGTATCTTCGGAAGATTGCGCATTGTAGCATGTTTTGTTTTGAGCTGTATGTGGAAGTCGCAACAAAGGCTTGAAGATAGTATCAGTTTGAGAATACCGAGGACAATAATTTGTTCCACAGAATGGATGTACTGCAGTAAAGGAGGTAAAATACATAATATTATAGTTATACCTGCATATCATCATCGACCGTCGAGTCGAAGGTCTCCCGTAGCCTGGCTTCGCCGCGCACGTCCGCCTTCGCTGTCAGCTGCTTCTCACGCAGAGATGTGCGTCGGACAGATCTCACCCTGGTCAACATTATATTTTCATATACTAATTGTTCAAGTCTTTCTCACAGTACACTCTATTCAAAAAAAGTTATTTTACTAAAAATAATAATTGTGAAATAAATCATCGGTGATTGGGATTTAAAATGTTGTATTTATCTTTCCCATTTGTGACATATGCAGGTAAATTTAGTAGACTATGTAAACAGTCTACTAAATGCGAATATTTATTTTATAATTCTGTCTATGAAAAAAAAAGAAATAGTACATTGTTCACCGAGGGAGGAAAGGGACCGAGCGAGGGAGCAGTTTGTGGCCCGAAGGCGCAGCCTAGGGCCACAATACTCCCGAGGTAGGAATGGGACTTTCACCCGAGTGCTACACAGTGCTTTATACTACACCTGTGAGGAACATTTAAAGACTTGTATTGTAGAAAGTATTTAATAATATGAAATAAAAATTTATTACAAAGAACATGACTAACCAAATAAAAAGTTATGTTTTCACTGCTAGAAGTCGACATTTTACTTTATTTTTAAAATAAAATCAAAAAGTAAGACACCATGTAAGACACAATTTAGCTTAGAATTTGACCGATATATCGCGCTTCTTTTGTTTTTTTTTATTCTTCACAAAAGGATGTCAGTGGCACGGAGATTCCATATTTAAATTATATGAAAACTCCTTGGGCAGGCGCGCGCCATAGATTATAGATAACACATGAGAAATAAAAATTCATACAACTTTCTCTCCCGCTTAAACACTTTAGAAATGGATTTTCATACATTTTTTCCTCCCGCTTATTCAGGTCAAGGAAAAGACTAACGTTCTCTTTTCATTTTCAGGGAATATTGACTACTGTTCCGATCAGGTGTAGTATAAAGGTTATTTTATTACGACATACGCATTACTGAAAGCCCAAACTCGATTTAAGTTGCATCAGTCTGGGAAAGCCCTATGTCCAGCAATGAACTGCAAAAGGCTGATGATAGTGCATTACCTGCTAGTGCTGGCTGTGGATGATGAGCGTCGGGCAGTTCGCAGGCGGTCCGCTGCGGCGTGTTTACGCAACTCCTCCTGGTCGGCCGCCAATCGAAGAATGCGAGCGCGTACCTCACCCTCCTCGCAGATGTCTGGCGGACATTATTCTCATTTAGTATATCATTCGAAGTAGTTGATCGCGAACTGAAGACCGATTTTAAATTGTTGTTGTTTTGTTGTTGTATGATTTAGTAGCGAGAATTTTGAATATTCGATCATGTTGCCGAGGATCGAACCAAATAGGGTGCAATTTCAGAGGCCTACATCCAGTAGTGGACCGGGATAGGCTGACGAGGATGATAATGTCACAGTAATGAGGTTTTCATTTTAATTTTTTTTATCGTCATGCTCGTTTCTCGATTGTCCGCCACTCTCATCGATTTTTTTATAGAGATTATAAATTAAAATAAATTATTAAAAGACTTTACGACGATAACGTATATTTTGTTGTTGTCCAATTTTTTTTTCATTATTTTTATTTGTAAAATAAAACTGTAATAGTAAAATATTCAACCGTAGCAAATTTTTAAGTCACAGGTGTCACTTACTTACTTTTTTAGCAGTATAACAAAAAAAAATGTTTTTTTAAACAGTTGACTACCGTATTTTAATGAATCGTGACAAACATTGAATATAAAAAGAAGGTACCTATGTAAATAATTCTAATATACCTTAAAATGTATGCCCAAGTATAATGTTCATGGTACCGACCTACACAAATTTACTAATTATCATGTTTATACATGTGGGGAAAGCGTAGAAGATTTATGTTCATTATAACTAATTTTATGCCGAAATGCAGGCCATGTAAGCTGGTAGTGCGTACATCTAACGTTGTTCTGTGAAATATTCAAGAAGCGAGAAGTATAGAGCAAAGCAATTCTTTTATAAATACATCATTTTTATTATTACTAAATCATCTAGAAGAAGGAATTTGTGTTTATATTTAACCTGATAAAAGAAAGAGGTTTTTTTATGGAATAAGCGATCAAACGAGCAGACGTATCGCCTGATGTTAAGCGATTACCGCCGCCCATGGACACCTGCAACACCAGAGTCGTCACAAGTGCCATGCCTACGGGAGGATGGGTGGGAGATAGGGGAAGGGGAGTTGGGGTATGGACCTCTGGTACCCTCACTCACACGGTGAAACACAGCGCAAGCACTATTTCACAACGGTTTTCTGTGAGGCCGTGGTATCACTCCGGTCGAGCCCATTCATGCCGAAGCGTGGCTCTCCCACGGTAAGAGGTTACTTGCGAGTTTTCCTTTTTTTCATTAATTGATTTATTTTTTTCGAATTATTCGATTTAATATGAAAATTTATTTGTTATTTAGTTGTTAGAATATTAAGTGTTATGTCAGGGAAGTTCTCACTAGCGTTCTTCTTAATTAGGGTTCCGTAGTAGAAAGGTAAAGACAGGACCCTATTACTAAGACTCCGCTGTCCGTTCGTTCGTCAGTCTATCTGTCACCAGGCTGTAGGTCATGAACTGTGCTAGACAGTTGAAATTTTCCCAGATAATGTATTTCTGTTGCCGCTATAATAACAAATACTAAAAACAATAAAATTAGTATTTAAGGGCCCTCATACCTCAATAGTGATTGAGTATATTAATAACGGTAATAGGTAGACAATTGAAATGTATAGATAATGGTACAGAACCCTTCGTGCGCGAGTCCAACCCACACTCGTCCGATTTTAATAATAATATTCCACTGCATCACCTAGGTACTCAAACAACGTAAATAACACGAATATTGTGTATAAGTAAAATAAAATGATAGTAGGAAATTCACAAAAACTCTTGTAAATGCCTTGATTTTTTCGATGAAAAAGTACGGATGTGTGCCACTCTAAATTGAAATATTAATTTAAGAACAAAAATTGGTTGTCTGTAAAGTCGGTTTACGGACGATAGTTTAAAGTGACAACGTCATAACAACACATTGGTGAAATGACTCATACAACGACGTACAATGAGTCATCCTTTTTCGTGCGTGCAGTCGACGTTCATCGATTTATTAGACATTGTCACGTCAAAAGTAAAGAATATAATTTATACTCTCGATTTTTGAGACTTCGACACTTGTTATTATTAATTCTTAGACACACAAAGTTAGTGCAATCAAGCAAACATGTTTTATCAAGCAAAAGCACATGTTGTGTCTTCATAGTGCATCTTCACAAAGAATTAAATGTTAAGTTTGGGGTACAGAAGGTTGTAAGGGATGTCTTCAAATAAAAATAAATAAAATAATAATATAATATTTTACTTTGTTACCTGCTGGCCTCTCGTCATGCTTATTCCTTACATTGAGATCAGCTCCATATTGTACTAATAACTCCAGCACCTCTAGCTGTAACAAAATAATTTCTCTATGAAATTAAAAAAATATAATAATTTCACAGAAAACATCTTTCAAAAATGGAATAAAACATTTTAAGTTAATTCAATCTGTAAGTTAATTTGAAACAAGGGCTTAAGAATTCAATCGGAGAGTAATTGTTGTTCTTTAATAAATCAATACAGGTCCAAAAGTGATGCTCAGGGTTCATATACAGGAATGGAACGAAAGGAATTGAAAAACAAAGAACAGACCAAAAAGTATTTCCAGTTTTACAACCTTCTTAAAGTCAAGGTTATAGCTATGTTTATAGATGTTTTTTCCTCAATCACGCCAAAAAGGCTGTATAGAAATGTTAGTTTGGTTCAGGGATAGGTTATAGTCTGTAATAGGGTAGGTACCTACTATAAATATTGTTAAGCTCAGATATCAGATAAACGAATGATCTACAAGGTAACCAAACAAGCCTCTCTACGTCCTCATAAATCAATTTTAATGATAATTAAAGTTGTAATACATACATGTCCCCAACAAGCTGCCGCATGAACTGGTTGCCACATGTCATGGTCCACAACATCAGTCGAGGCGCGGTGTTCTAACAAATACTCCACCACTTTGATGTAGCCATTCGCTGATGCTATGTGTAGCTGGAAAGAACAATTTATTTGAATTAAATAACTTTTTGGTATGTGATAATGCATTTTTTTTTTTAGATCTTTCGAACTTCCAGTCAATTAATTTGATTTATGATTAATCATTGGATCAAATTTTTAAAAAAACCATCGGTAGCGCAATAGTGGCCATAATTCAAAGTGAAGGGATAGGTTAGTTGAATATGTATAAAAACAATTGCACAACACATTTTGACAGTCATATACCGAATTACTAAAATATTTTTTAGATATAACAACAATATCAGTGTACGAGAAATCCATTACTGGCTAAAAATAGTTCAGGTATATAGGCAAATAATGTAATGTCACGTTATTGGGATCGATGACCTGGCTGTTTTTAGAAATTTGAAAAAACCCTAGAAATGAAGTGTGGATGAAGTTCCAAAGTCATTAAAGAATTTTTGATAGAAGAGGTGATCATAAATTTCAAGCGTGTAAGATATTTAGTTCGGTTTTATCTCCTTTGTCCGGGTTTATATCCCTTGAGATGTAAATATTACGCGGTATCTTTCTTCATGAGATATATCGCCTCATTGATAGGCGTGTGCTGATAAAGGTGTAAAATTTTTATCTAACACTCAATACTAAAACTCGAGAGAAGACTTCTATAGAAATTATTAATTCGCTCAACTTGACAACTGCCTGAACTGTCAACAGGTGAATTAATCTAGAAATAAATAAAGATTGATCTTGTATCTTGTAGACGTCATTGTCAAATAATAGATCAAGATAAACAAAAAATATCATGTAAACTACATAATATGTATTGCATTGCAATTCAGTATCATTTTTAGACACAAACAGTAGGTAGACTGGAGTGTTTCCTATGTATCAGATAAGAACAGAGATAAGTAAAGATCACATCACTGGAAATGATGAACGCCAAACTAAAAAGGGAATAACAGAATCGCTTCGAGGCTTAAAAAAATTGCTGACACATTATACCTACGATATCTTGGAAGATTAAATCGATATTGACGAATAAACAAACTTTATAGAGAGAAATAAACAATCACCAAAGAAAAGCGGCCTTTTTTCCGTCAGTGGACTACTGGGGCTGACATGATAAAAGAAAATAAAAGTACTCACAAGTGTAGCTCCTTGATTGTCTCTAGGTTCATCCAAATCCATCCTTTCGTTAACTAACTCTGCGACATCCCTCAACATTTTCATTTCAGTCGACGCCCTGGTATCATCAATTAACCTTTGCGTTACACCTCTAGCTGCCATTTCACTTTCTATCGCGTCCAGCGTTCTTTCTTCTTCGCATATATCGTAGGGCATATTACCGTCTCCATTAACTGCTAGTAAATTAGCTCCTCTTTGTATTAATATTCGAACTAGGTTAAGGTTTCCACAGGTAGCTGCAGCATGTAATGGTGTCCATTTCTCACTATCCTCAGCGTTTACGTTCGCCCCGTGGTCGAGAAGAAGCCGCATCATGGCTTCGTTGTTGTCGATACAGCACTGGTGTAGCGCAGTAAGACCATCTTCGTTCGTAGCGTCTGGTGTGACGCCTCGGGATAATAATCTCCGAACTGTAACAGTCATAAATATATTATAAAAAGTTTATCCAGAATATTAGTCAGCTAATAAGAAGTTTTAATACGTCAGATAAGCAAAAAATAAAGGTAAATAACATTTTTTTTATTTTTTTTGGTCCAAGGGTCAGGAAAATACAGAAGTCACTTTAAGAACTTCCAAACTACAAATTTTATCTATATACCAATATTTATAAAACTTTGTACATTATAATATTTTTTGTCGTGGTACTAAACATATTTTTATAACAGATCGTGTTTTAATTTTATTCGTGTACAAATGTGTTTAACTAAGTAGATAGAGTTGGCTGTAGTCCACATTAAGGTCAGGACTACAGTCGGCATGTTACCTCATTTAAGTAGGTCAGTGGAATGACAATGACAACACTATATATATTTTTTTTAAGATATTCTGTTTATAATAGGTCTTTACCTATGAAATTGCCGTTTTGTATGCAATAAGTGAAAGTACTTATTTTTTCAAACTTTTTTATTTCTGTTATTCGAAGTAATCACCCGACGCATCTTTGCCAACGCATTGGCAGTTTATTGATGCCCTCTTGTAAAAATCAGCTGGACGGGAGGCACAAACTCTTCAAAGGCATTTTGTACTGCCTCTCGGGAATTGAATTTTTTACCCACTAAAAAGTTGTCTAAATTTTGGAAAAAGTAATAGTCGGTAGGTGCAAGGTCTGGTGAGTACGGCGGATGAGGGAGAGCTTCCAACCCCAGCTCTTACAGCTGCCTCACGACAACGCGCGACCCCATACTGCGCAACAGACAGTCTCCAAGCTGCAAGAGCAAGAAGGGCATCAATAAACTGCCAATGCGTGTGCAAAGATGCGTCGGGTGATTACTTCGAATAACAGAAATAAAAAAGTTTGAAAAAATAAGTACTTTCACTTATTGCATACAAAACTGCAATTTCATAGGTAAAGACCTATTATTAATTATATTAACATAATGCGTGTCAACGGCAAAATGCTGTTATACACTCAAAGACATTGAACTGTTAAACAAAAGCAAGCGATTGGATACACATCTGTATTACCATTTCAAAAACAAAACTCATCACTGTTTTCGGAAATAAAAGAAAACTATATTTCTGGAAAATAACATTTTTGTTGGTCTCGAGGTCAGCGTGCATCGATGTAAATAGCGTGATTCAAATTCAAAGGTTTAGTTACTCAGAGACTAATTAATAGTCTTTTCAAGTCATTTTTTTACATGTGTATTTTTTTTTGTTTCTACTTAAGCTACCAATATCATAGAAAAACAGAGTACTGGGGCGATGTGCCTTTATGACTCAAATTGAAAAAAAAAACTTAGGAAGACTTTTTAACAAAATTTTTCTAGATGCTGTCTAAATATACCTCAGTGGCCTAAACCCAATCCAACAAATAAACCTATCTGACCCATGTATACAAAGAGAGGGATAAACGTGGTCTGCTCCTACGATGACAAAACACTAACTAAAAGTAACGTCACCACGTGAGTAGAAAGCGATAAGGTTTAGCCAAGTCAGGCAAAGGTAAATTTCAAAAGACAGTAACAATTCGTGAAATAATTACAACATAATTAACGTCGTAAAACTGACCTTAAAACCTTGATATACTTTCAATTACTTTTACTGCATTTTTAACACATAACATGTTTGTACAGAACAGGGAGCCTCGTTTCGCGACATAGCTTAAGACACGTCAGAAATTAAATTTAAATTGTCAGAATTCGACATGACAGACTTTTGTCGGTAATAAAAAAGTACAGTTCTTTGGCATGCTAAGATCAAGTAGATATCCAGTTTTCACAAATACATTTGGTGTTTTATCCGTGTGGGGATGAATTAAGAACACGAGGATGTTACCACATCTCATCCCGAGGGGGGTAAGAATCGAAAAGAGAGCAAACTACGTGGGACAAAAGAACTGCCATAAAAACTTTTTATATAAAAAAAAAAAACCGACTTCCAAAAACATCCAACGAAAACTCTCTGCCAAAAAAACACTTAAAAGCGTAAAATAAACTGGTTCTTCATAAATTGCCTATACCTAATTCTTTATTCATTTAAATAGTAGTATTATAATGTGTGCTAGGTACCTAGAATCTGTTTGAAGTCGGTGCCAAGTGACTATTGACTTCTTCTCTCTTATCTCAGACTTCTGTAATTGTTCGTTTGTATTATTTTTGGCTTAGCACCGACTTCAAACAGATTTTATTTTATTATTTTTCAGTTTTTAGTGCAAACAATAGTAGGTAAGTAGTAAGATGAACTATTTCATCAAATTTCATCATCAAGAATACAAATTAAGGTCTATACGTATGTGTAATATTAAAATCATCCTCTAATCCCTAACTGTTGAAGAGTTTAACCTTCTATCACCAGTTCACCTAAATAACTTGAAAGTATACGACTGAAGGTCTTTAGATACGTATGAAATTGAAAGAATTATCCTCCAACTCCTAACCGTTGAGGAGTTGTACCTTCCACCTTCCATCATCAGCTTACCTAAATAATTTGAAAGAATACGAGTAAAGGTAACACATATACATATGATATTCAAAGATTTATCCTCCAACTCCTAACCGTTAAGGAGTTGTACCTTACATCATCAGCTCATCATCATAAAATGATGACTACCAGACGCAAATACCAGTGTAACTTCAGAAAATATACGAAAAACATAGTATGTGCCTATAAAAAGTGAGGGTTTCCCTCGATTTCTCCGGGATCCCATCACCAGATCCTGATATGCTGGCAATGGGACCACGTCGGAAGCATACCCTTCCGAATACAAAAAAAAAATTCAAAATCGGTCCACAACTGACGGAGTAATCGCTGAACATACATAAAAAAAAAAATAAAAAAAAAATACATACAGTGGAACATAGAACCTCCTTTTTGGAAGTCGGTTAAAAAGAAGGAATACTTAAAACTCCTATACAAACCCGTCTAGCCAAAAGTTCCTTCCTGAGAAGAAGTTTACGTCGAGCTATGGACTATTAAAGGCTGTCGATGATAATGATGATGGTTTCACAAATAAAACTATCATCGCTTTGAACTTTAAACTACTCTATGCAAGTATACCAAGCAGTTCTTGTTTATAAATTGAGACAACTCCAATCCATAAACAACGTAAAAGATTTTGCTTTTCCTATGACACATTAAGCCTTACAACATAAGTAGTTGTAGCAAATGAACCACTATAATATACATTTAGTATTTGTAACACGAGACGGAAATCGTACAAGTTACTAACAAGCAAATTACAATAACAAAGTTTAACCCACAAATTACAATAGGTATTCATTAGGCTTCAGATGAAACCTGTTAAAGCATATAAATTGGTTGTAAGCCTACTAACTAATAGGTACCGTGTCGACTTTATTGACTTACGCTGGATAAGTAGTTGTTCTTTTAAATAAAAAACAGATGATCATTACTGTTTAGTAGCTAATGTTACGTAAAATTAAACTTGTAGGAGTTTGTTTCCGAAAAAATGTCGTATTTAAAGGATGTTGTCAATAGTGTCATCGATTTACTTTTCATGTCCGAATACTTTTAAATGCTATTTGAGTAGCGTACAGCTACTTTAGGCACTGTGTTGTACAGCTACTTTTGACATGGTGTTGTCCAGCTGATTTTGAACTTTTAAAATGATCATTCAATTATTGCACTAGGCTTCGTAAGCGATTAATGTACGCTAACTTGTATATCAGTTTCAGAAATGTAGTCAGCTGTTTTTAAGGCTGACCGTACGTGCATTATAGCTTTACTTGAGGATATCCTTCCTGTCTTTTTAGTGTAGTGTGCTTTCGTTCTCACTCAACTCTTTTCACTCAACCAGCTTAACACAACAAAATATTAAGGTCAAAAATATATTCGACTCTAAATTATACAGAGGTCTTAACTTCTTTAAATAACTGAACTACTGTAAATAAAAGCAAGAAATGCAGGTTAATATTACCGAAACAGTTGCTGCTGTATAGTTATGTATGATATGCCTTACTATCGCAACATCAGCTGGCGCTTGTTAAAACCTAGCAAGACTTATTTCTGTATCGTAAAATTTACTTTATCAACTCTGTTATAAAATTACGAAAACGTTTATAACCCTGGGAAAGACCCATTCTGTATAATATTTTATTCCCGCAAGTGAAGAAAAAAGAAAAGGACTAAATATTGTTTGACTTATCAGCTGTCATGTATCAAGTAAAGGATATGTTATTATAACTAAGTGTTGTAACCGGCACAGGTGCGGACCGCTGCTGACCTTGTTTATGAATCAAATCATTAGTCAGACCTGCGAAACCTAGAAGTTCTACATTGAGACCAATCACTGTTTTATCATTAGGGCATGAGAAATCGTTCAACTACGATCATCTTGCTGTTAATTAACTAGTTGAATTGTGACTTTAGTAAATATTATATTTAACAATTTGTTAAATAAACAATCATAAATTAAGCAATCTCTATAAAAAGGAAACAGAAGGACAAAGTGACTATTACATTCATTGTTCACCTTTCTCCTTTTTAGAATGGTGAATTTACTTATCTAAATAGATACAGGTCTAAGGAAGCTTATATGTCTATACTAGCGGCCGCTTGCGACTTCGTGCGCGTGGAGCTAGTTATTCCGTTTTGCCCCCTTAGAGGTGGAGTTTCGTAAAATCCGTTCTTAGCGGATGTCTACACCCTATAAAGAACTTACCTGCCAAATTTCAAGTCGGTAGGTGTTATAGTTTCTGAGATTTCGAGATTAATAAGTGAGTGGTATTTCGCTTTTATATATATAGATTATTTTTAATAGATCATACCTCGATACAATTTAAATCCCACCAAAAACATTTTCATGTAAAATGTTGCCAAGACGACTGCATATGGCGTACCCTGTGAAAAAGATATCAGATCTCATGTAGAGCCAAGGTTCCGAATCTAGACGCTCTAACTCTACCAACCCTAACTTCACAAACTCTATATCTCAGTGAAAATGTATGGCTTCGCCGTTTCGCTACCATACCATCACGAAGGGCAAACGAACGCCGTTTGTGTTTGCAAATATATAGTTTCTGAAGTAATGTGTTATACGAATATTTAGTTTCTGAAGTGACGAAACAGCCAAGCCATACATTTTGACTGCGATGTAGAGTTTATGAAGTTAGGGTTGGTAGAGTTAGAGCGTGTAAATTCGGAACCTTGGCTCTACATGAGATCTGATATCTTTTTCACAGGGTACGCCATAATATGCGCAGTCTTTTTGGCAACATTTTACATGAAAATGTTTTTGGTGGGATTTCATTTCTTTTTGTAAGAAGCTTGAGGCAGTTTTTTTTTTCTTTTTTTGGGCTGTATTTCTTGTACATCTTCTTTCTTCTTTCGAAGAAGTCCGTGTACCAAAAATAAAACCTCTAGCATAAACATTTGTGAAAGTCTCATACAAACTTCCAACCCCCAAATTTGGGGGTTGGGGGGTAAAAGTAATAGTTTATGATTTTTTCTGTTGTTTGTATACTAAACTTAGTTTACATACCAAATTTCAGCTTTCTAGCACTTCGGAAGTATCCTAACAGTTTTGATGATCATCAGTGTGTCAGTGACGAAATCGGTGTTTTTTAGGTATCAATAAAATCTAAAGTATCAGAGCTATGTAATTGAAACTTTGTATGTTTCATTAGTCTATTAGTAACATCATACCCTGAAAATTTGAACGATCTGGTATATCGGGCACCAAAGTTATGAGGGTTCAAAAAAACGACGAAACACTTCGAGAAAAGGTAGGTAGTGCCCTTCCGCTTCGCTTGGCTCGTCTTGGCGGGGGCACGACCGTGCCCCCAAATGTAAAAATGCATTTCCATTTGAATTAGGAAACTGTCATATGAATATTCATTACGTTTTCTCACTTTTGCGCCAATTGGTTATTTTGTAAGTTTATGTGCATTTGCGAATATTCTTGTAACGTTAAAATGGAGTGTGGTGACAACTAAATTGCTGTCTTCAAAAATAATTTTAAAAAATCTGCATTCTCTCTGAGTAACTTGAAATTTTATACACTATTGATTTGTACTGAAACATCCTCTCTTTGTGTCAGAAAAGTAAAATAAATAACAACTAAAACACATTTTAAAAGATGGTTTGCCATTTTTAAAGTGAATCATGCATTATTTACGGTTAACTGGGCACATATATTTCTAAAGCATTCTCTCAGGGTTAAAAATTGCTATTATAAAAAGATAAAATAGATGGCAATTTACATGCATTTAATATTTATACAAACAATGCCATAAAATCGTTTTTTTATTCATGATTTACCTTCGTTCAACCTTCCTTGGATTTAGATCAAGCTTGAACGAGTTATTAATGCCTTTTGACGTGAATACGTGACGTGACGTATAGTTGATAAACTAGATAAGCTTGTTTATATCTTTACAATATGGCGGGGAAATACCTAATCGATTGTTAGGTTGAAGACGTTTAGGGAAGAGATTGTAGTGCGATAGATTAAAACTTGGAACGGAAATTGGCTCAGATATTTCTCAAAAAATCTGAACCAATTTCCGTCCACACTATAGATGAAACTGCACAAACGAACTGCACAGTTAAATCGCTACGATTTGCTCTCGACAACGAGCGTTGTCGTTGCGCGTTTAGCGTTGTGACATAACGCTAATCGCGCTCGTTGTCGAGAGCGAGTTGATGTAAAATAAACTCACACTAGGCCTTCTGGATAATAAGAAATGCAATGATATATGTAGTTACATGCGGAAGATTTTATCGTTTACATTTTTAGATATACATTTTATCATTTATCATACATACTTTATCTAATCCTACACTAACAAAAGCTTTAATCTACTCCAAGTTATTTATGTAGGACACTTATTTAGATCTCTCACATTCACATTATAAATCGTACATAAAACCGGCATTAACATAAGCTAGATATTCAAATTAGCTTTGTACGAATAAATTTGCCATGATTGAATAATTTTATCGTAAAATGATAACGATTATCTTAGTATGATAGCCATTGGATTATAGTGACTAGTATTATCTTAAAGTGATCTCATGGTTGATCTGCGTGTTGTTTATTATAAACTAGCTGAGCCTTGCGGTATTACCCGCGGTTGCTGTTGTACCTTTCTCATCTTACGAGAACACTACATTTTTTTCGGGATAAAAAGAGGCGATCATAGCCTTGTTGCACTCGGTGATTAGAAACAATCGCCGAGGATAAGCAACGACGGTGCGGTCAGTACCTAGATGGTACTGATCCGTGATACTGAGGTCACGTTAAGTAGTCGGTCCCGGTTGTTATCATAGGACAACAGTCGTGAAGCTTAGTTGGAGACCTTTGGGCGGCTTAAAAACATCCAACGGCAAGATTAGGTAGCCACAACGTTGTCTTGCCAGTCCCCAACCCGTACTTGGCCAGCGTGGGGACGTATGGCCTTAACCCTCTCCTGAGAGGAGACCCGACCCCAGCAGTGGGGCATTATGGGTTGTTGATTGATGAAAAAGTACCTGATCTTTGTGCTATTCCAGACTATAATCTGTCTGTAGTAAGATTTGATAGTTTACCTTCATCTATATCATTTCTAGCTGCCGCTTCCAGCAACATAACGCTATCACTAAAGTATATACTCCGCTTGTTGCTTTTTTCTCTCTTTGCCCTTGATCTCGCCCATTCTTTTTCGCGTTGCTGCCATAGTTTCAGCTGTTGCATGCGACGTCTGAAAATAATGAACATTTTTAATGGTAGTTTGGACAGCGGATTGTGTTTATGACACAAGTATCTTTCAAGACTAGAACTGCACTAATGACTATGGCATAAGTACTCTATACCTTAGTCTATGTTTTAGTGTTTTAATTAATTTAAAATATAATCTAACAACTGAAGAAATTCTTAGTAACAGCCCGGAGTATGGACGTTTGGCGGTGTTTCATGCCCGTGGCCGGAGAGAACGTTAAGCAGTCGGTCCCGGTTGTCATGAACATCTATAACAATCGTTATTAGGAACTAAGAGCCCTCAAAATATACTGACAACTAGTTCAACCTTCGAATTCAGTTCACCCTCAGGGTTGCGGAGGTCCGATGCCAGTCGCTCAGTGGAAAAACTGATATTCAGGTAAAACCGATTGAACTAGTAGCCGACCCTAAATAATCTTGGGAATAATAAAGGCTAGGAAGAAGAATCTAACTACCCTATACATTTAGTTATTACTACGAATCTGTTTTCTGGGATAACGATGTTTCAAATGTAAAATAAATCAAAACAGGCAAGAAATATTGTGTAGTGTACGATATTATAGGTATTTCGTAAAACATACAACCTCCAAGGTTCAAAATAGGTGCTTATACAAATATGAGAAGCAGATTCTTGAGTAGGTAGGTACATAATAATCTAATTTTAAGTTACTTAAACAGTGTGACCGAAAGAAATCAAGTGTATAAAAAACAGTAAAACAATTATTTTCATGTAAATGAAATAGACAAAAAGTGGCAAAAACTATTTATAGACAAAGGGCTAATTACTCACAAAAAATAAAAATGATCAAAACATCGAATCACGAATTATAATTAGCAGTGACATAACAGAAGTAGCACATTAAGTGCTTGTTCACGTTGGAACGCGCGGGCGCGGTGGCGGCTGCGGATGCGGTATACATTGCGTGCTCGTGTTTACGCCTGGCGGCCAATGTGAAGTGTGAACACAAGCACGCAACGTATACCGCGCCCGCAACCGCCACCGCGCCCGCGCGTTCCAACGTGAACAAGCTCTTGCAGCTGCTTCACGACAACGCGCGACCCCATACTGCGCAACAGACAGTCTCCAAGCTGCAAGAGCTGGGGTTGGAAGCTCTCCCTCATCCGCCATACTCACCAGACCTTGCACCTACCGACTATTACTTTTTCCAAAATTTAGACAACTTTTTAGTGGGTAAAAATTTCAATTCCCGAGAGGCAGTACAAAATGCCTTTGAAGAGTTTGTTGCCTCCCGTCCAGCTGATTTTTACAAGAAGGGCATCAATAAACTGCCAATGCGTTGGCAAAGATGCCACGATTGCATGGGTAATTACTTCGAATAACAGAAATAAAAAAGTTTGAAAAAATGACTTCACTTATTGCATACAAAACGGCAATTTCATAGGTATACCTATTATTTAACTTTTTCTTTATAGAATTATATGTATACTAGCTTTTGTTCGCGGCTCCGTCCGCGTTTATGTCGGTTATCGCGGTAAAAAGTAGCCTATGTCCTTCCTCAGGATTCAAAGTGTCTCCATGGTAAATTTCATTGAAATCTTTGCAGTGGTGTAGCCATAAAAGCGAGACAGACAGAGTTACTTTCGCAATTTAATATAAGTATGGATAAATATCCTACTGTGTATGTTATATATTCACACCTAATAACGCTCTATACCTTTTTAATTTTAGTAAAAATCATAGTAAGGTTGAAAAGTAAATGAATTGAAAAAATCAATTTGTAAGTCAATGAATATTAAAATCATAACAATAAACTTTAACTCAGAATGATTTTATAATAAAAATGTATGTATAAGAAAATATGTTGAATACTAGTTGTTGCCTGCGGCTCCGCCCGCGTATATGTCGGTTATCGTGGCAAATAGTAGCCTATGTGTTATTCTGATGTATAAGCTATATTACTGTAAAGTTTCATCCAAATACGTTCAGTAGTTTTTGCGTGAAAGAGTAACAAACATCCATCTATCCACCCATACTTACAAACTTTCGCGTTTATAATATTAGTAGGATTATACTAACACCTGCACATAGTCTTTACTAGCGCAGCGCAGGTGTTAGGGAATCCCATAATGTATTGAATGTATTTATAATACGTCTTTACCTATGAAATTGCCGTTTTGTATGCAATAAGTGAAAGTACTTATTTTTTCAAACTTTTTTATTTCTGTTATTCGGAGTAATCACCCATGCAATCGACGCATCTTTGCCAACGCATTGGCAGTTTATTGATGCCCTTTTTGTAAAAATCAGCTGGACGGGAGGCAACAAACTCTTCAAAGGCATTTTGTACTGCCTCTCGGGAATTGAATTTTTTACCCACTAAAAAGTTGTCTAAATTTTGGAAAAAGTAATAGTCGGTAGGTGCAAGGTCTGGTGAGTATGGCGGATGAGGGAGAGCTTCCAACCCCAGCTCTTGCAGCTTGGAGACTGTCTGTTGCGCAGTATGGGGTCGCGCGTTGTCGTGAAGGAGAACAGAAATAAAAAAGTTTGAAAAAATATGTACTTTCACTTATTGCATACAAAACGGCAATTTCATAGGTATAGACCTATTATTAATAAATATTTACATTAATATTAGAAAAACCCATTTGCTTGTGTAATACATCGTATTACTTAAATGTTATCACACTTATCACAAATAATATATCACCACATTATTGATTTTACACGAAAACACAAAAATTCGTTAGACCACAACACAAGTAATTAGCACACATATAAAGACACTGAACAATAACAGAACAGAAGATAAGAGAAAAGATAATAACGTTATGAAACGCATCATGTCGGTCCAGAAAGAAGAATTCGATGTTCACTGGTTGCAAATTCACACCTTTATGGACATATTCCTAGCGAATTGACACTATAATTGCTTTAACATAGGCGTTAAATGAATAAACACATTTTACAGCCAAGATATAAACAGTAGCCTTCCTTGTACATTTGTGTAAGTCATTAAAAATACTGCTTTCGTAGTTGTAACATTACGTATTTCACTTTATTTATTTATTTTTAAACGGTCATGTTAATAAGTTCTTATCCACTGATCAGCATGGTTTTACCGTGAAAAGGTCTACAAATACTAATCTTGTAACTTACGTAACTGAACTAACTGCGGCGGTGGATCAGGGTCTGCAGGTTGATGCAGTATATTCCGATTTTTCGAAGGCCATCTTTGGGCATTGTTGGCACAATATTAAAGTGGTGTGGGTCATATCTCGAGGACCGTGCTCTGTTGTTGTGGAAGGTGATGAGTCTGACCCTTACATTGCGACTTCTGGTGTTCCACAGGGGTCTAATTTGGGACCGTTGTTTTTTAATATTTTTATCAATAACGTTTCACAAGTATTTAAACACTCCAAGCCGTACCTTTTTGCAGATGATTTAAAATTTACACGCACAATTATGAATGAATCCGACACACGTTTATTACAGGCGGATATAGACAGTTTATCCCAGTGGTGTATCAGTAACAAAATGTATTTAAACTGTTCAAACTCAAACTCAAAAAGATTTTATTCAAATAGGCACTTATTTTACAGGCACTTATGAATAGTCAATATTTAATATTTAAAAAAGCGGCCAAGTGCGAGTCGGACTCGCCCATGATGGGTTCCGAAGCAGCAAGTAACATAATATAAGTTCTTGTAGTTCGTTGTAACTTTGATCGATGTTTTAATATTAGTGGTTCAGTCCTTTCGCCAATGTAGCGTTCACCGTGTGAAGTTTGTAATGTCCGTAGGGCCCATATGTACAGGCATTCAATCGCTAAGCTAGTTCACTGGCAAAAGAATTCAACTTTAGGGCGATTCACCCTGTTCTTATTCTAAGCTAATGTAATATCAAGCACTTACTGGAGATATGTGAATTCCTTGATATCGGCGTTCTGAGGGGCCCCTCTGGTGCGCCCTCTGCATCTTCTCAAATTCGCCACTCCTAGTGGTAGTACAGGTTCCAAAGTATTCTAATTTATAATACACCCGTTTTAACTGTCGCGGATCGCGCCTAATTGACGCGACTACTAATCTCGCGTGTCCAAATCCAAACCAGACCAATCATAACGGTAAACAACGAAAAAACCGAGTCTGATGGACAATCAGCTAAATTTCAATTAAACGGCACTCAAAAACCACCCTGGTCCACCGTTAACACAAAGCCTCTCCTAAGTTCTATCTTTTTAACTTCAAATGTCAAACAAAAAACATGACAATCAAAATGTTGCCATTATAATGACGTTCGATTTCTAACAAATAGTGTTTTTTTTTGCGGTTTACCATTTATTAAAAAAAAACTACTTACTAGATCTCATTCAAACCAATTTTCGGTGGAAGTTTGCATAGTAATGTACATCATATATTTTTTTTAATTTTATCATTCTCTTATTTTAGAAGTTACAGGACACACATTTTACCACTTTGGAAGTGTCTCTCGCGCAAACTATTCAGTTTAGAAAAAAATTATATTAGAAATCTCAATATAATTCTAGAAGACCTATCCATAGATCCCCACACGTATGGGTTTGATGAAAAAATTTTTTTTGAGTTTCAGTTCAAAGTATGGGGACCCCCAAAATTTATTGTTTTTTTTTATTTTTGTGTGAAAATCTTAATGCGGTTCACAGAATACATCTACTTACCAAGTTTCAACAGTATAGTTCTTATAGTTTCGGAATAAAGGGCTGTGATATACGGACGGACAGACAGACAGAAAGACAGACAGACATGACGAATCTATAAGGGTTCCGTTTTTTGCCTTTGGCACGGGACCCTAAAAATCGAGTGATTCTAGTCGCCAGTTCCAAGTGCAGCCTACCCTTCATGGAGAAGATTCTGGCAAGAAACTCCATTGTTGCTCCATTTAAAAAATAATAATACGGTTTACAATATTTTTTTTGTAAGCACTCGGCACTTGTTAGGATTGCTCATCAATACAACACCTTATCATGTCCTTCTGAAGACATAGACGTTTTTGACAAATACACTTCAAAAGTATAGATATCTAATCCGCTCAAAGCTCACTGGCATGTAGGTGCTTTTACATTGAAGTCAACTCAATTGAGTTGTGTTTTATTTTATCAAAATTATCTACTTACACTTTTATTATTTTTGGTATAACTATTTTTGTATTTGTGTGAACTTTGTGCATGATGTGGTCTTCTATAAGTGAGGAAGCACATAATTTGTTATTCTGTTAATTGTTATTTTCTGTTCCGTTTGTGTATTCCTCGTTGTGAGATCCTTAAATCTATACTATTACATAAAGCTGAAGAGTTTGTTTGTTTGTTTGAACGCGCTAATTTCAGCAACCGCTGGCCCGATTTGAAAAATTCTTTCAGTGTTGGATAGTACATTTATCGAGTAAGCCTAAAGGCTATATATCATCACGCTACGACCAATAGGAGCGGAGCACCAATAAAAAATGTTTTATAAACGGGGGAAAATTATCAAGCTACGGGCAATAGGAGACGCAAACGAGGTTGCGTGGGTCGGCTAGTAAATAATAAACAAATAAAATAAATAAAGATAACTCCCGCACTGGGAATATATCCTGTGTTGGAGGACTGAATAAAAATTCATGAAACGGAAACTAAAATCACCCAGGCTCAGAACAACAATATGAGGCTCGCTGGCTCACATAATATGTTGTCCCAGGAAGTTGGGCATGTTGGGCAGTAAGAAGCGGCGAACTACTACGCCAAACGTGCAGTCCATACAGACGGCGCTATTTTCTGCCATTTTTTGCCAATAATTGGGTTGCCTCGGCACCAAACCCAATGTTATGGAATATTTTCGACTTGTTTCATGTCAAATCGTTATTCCTGCATGGGCTTCTTTAACAGTAAACAGTCATGCAATCACTAAAAGTGAAAACAACGTCTTACTTTATGTATAGAAGTAGAATAAAATATGTTTCATAATATTGTACAAAATTGGCAAAGTATTTCCTGAGTTTTAAAGAACCAGTTGATTTAAAAACTTGATCCGTTTCCTTATGCCTTGACAATTGTTACTTTAATTTCTGACATACTTACGACAGAAAACTTTCTAGCGTTAGTCCCCACAGGTATTAAAATATGGGCTGGAACAGATGTGGATTGGATATGGATGGTTTCAGAATTTGCAATGAAATAACTAAAACCGGAGTAAACGGTTTTTTGACAATCGCCATACAACCAGGCGTGAAACAGAAGCGAGGCGAAATCCATTTGACAAGTTTGTAATGACCGTTTGTTGTGTTTCCTACATGGCTGATTTACAAATATATATCTAGTATTATGTCGTTTTGAATATTTTAATGTAATGGATGTAATAACGCGAATAATACGTTTAAGATCATTATGAAATCAAATGTTGTACGTAACTGAGACCTTAAAGTTCGGTCAGTAAGACCCATTTTGCTCACTTCAAGGCGAATTACTTCATGCAGATTAAATCTAAAGCATGGTTTACTTTTTATTTATTTTATTACTTTATGCACAAATACATGCATCTGCGGACTTTATGCCCATTGCATTCTCGGCCAGTGGTTCATAGAAAACTGAAAAAAAAAACTGTGAAAGAAATAATAATTTTATATCCTTTTATATATAACGCAATGGTACGCCTTTGCGTACCATTGCGTGTGTATGCCTTGGTTGGTACTAAGGTACTTGGCCAGTGCCTTGGTTGTATGCCTTTTTAAGTGGGTAGTATTTTTATGTATATTTAATTGGACAGTATACCATTTGAGATTATATGTCTCAACTTCTACATTAGTAAAGACCCATCTCGGAAAGGTTATGGTTTAAATGATCATGGCATGCAAACCTAAAAAATATTTGACCTCAGACTACTGACCGATATTTATATGTCGATTCGCTCCAAATTGCAGTCTAAAGAAACAGAAAGCAAAAATGCTCTTACTAGAGTAGCTCATTTTAATACGATTTCTTTTTGTATTGTATGAATTATCATATGATATACTTAGATATCATGCATAATAGTTGTAGAAGATATTATACGGTCATTATTTTAACATATTTTTACGCAACGTTGAACCCATTTCTTTGTTTATAAGGAGGGCGTACTTGATATGTTAATTAAAAAGACTCTTCTATAGCTGAGAAGACCTTAAGTTTGTTTCTGAAATTGTTATCTATACTAATATTATAAACGCGAAAGTTTGTAAGTAGGGATGGATGGATGTTAGTTACTCTTTCACGCAAAAACTACTGAACGGATTTGGATGAAACTTTACAGTAATATAGTGTGTGGATAGATTTAGAAAATGCCTTTGGCTCAGTACAGCACGAGCTTATGCTATTTGCCTTGAAATGGTATAACTTCCCGCCAACAGTTTGTGAAATAATTGCATCATACTACAGTAAATTAAAATTTGTAATCACAGCAAAAGAGGGACATACGAAACCCCTCGAATACAGAGTAGGGTTGTTCCAAGGTTGCTGCTTATCGCCAGTAGTATTTAATACAGTTATAAATATATTAATAGATAATATCGCAACATGCGAAAAGAGGTGGGGCTATCGGTTTAAGGTCAATGGAAAATATACGGAATCCATCTTAGCGTTCGCAGACGACCTTGCGATCATTACACGTAATCCAAAGCAGTGCCAAGAACTACTGCGTAAGGTAGATAACTTCTGTACCTGGACGGAGGGAGTGAGGACAAAACCTAGCAAATGCTATTGCCTTTGTCTGGGCCGGCGAGGCACCAGGTATACCTCATATGACCCCGGGATAACTATTGGTGGGGAAAGTGTTTCAATAATATCAGAAACCGTGCCCTTTAAATTCCTTGGAAGAAAGATAGACTACAAAGGTCGTACTCCATCTATAAACGTAATAGTCGATGACTTCGTAAAAGACATTGACAAGGTAGACCAACAGCCAATTAGTAACGTAAAAAAAGCTTGGATTTACGACAACTACTTAACATCACGTCTCAACTGGCCGTTTCTAGTATATGATATAAACCAGAACCACATAAGAACACTGGACGCGAAAGTCACTAAGACATTGAAGTCGTGGCTCGGGCTAGCACCATCTGCAGACCCGTCAACGTTGTACAGGAGCTCGAATAATTTTGGAATGAAATTAAAAAAACCTTCGGAACTCTACAAACACCTCATAGTTACCAAAATGCATGTCTTGTCAAAATCCCAAGACGAAATCGTTAGATCCCTTCCAAAAGACATTCATCAGAGCTAGAGTCACGGCTCCAATTCCACAAAAAATTCATGGTGGGTACGCAGTCCAGTAGAGTGGGATTGGGAAATGCTAGAAGACAGACCGACAAAGAGATAACAAAATCTTTCATACAACAAGATGAAAACGAGACCTACAAGGTGCACGCAATGAACCTAGAAATGCAGAATGAATGGTTAACTCTAGGAGAATTTTGTATCCCACCAGCTTTGAAATGGCGCACACTTTATATGATTGGTCACCCGCCCTGTTGAAATTCTACCTCAACGCCTTTCAATTAACTCTCCCCGATCAAAGCAACCTAGTAAGGTGGGGAAAAGCTACAGAAAAGGCTTGTACGATGTGCAATGCGGCAATAGGTACAGCCAGGCACTTACTGACAGGTTGTAAGGCGCTATTAGACCGGGGTCATTATTCACGTCGCCATGATAGGGTATTACACATCATACGCGAAGCTATGAGTTTATCACTGGCGAGAGCGAAAAAAGGAATAACAACAAACATAAAAACTAACATCGCGTTTGTAAAGGAAGGCTCAACAAAAAAGACTTCACTCACACAAAAGCCGTACTCAATTATAAATACCGCCAGTGACTGGACATTATTAGTGGACACGTATGAAAATCACTACAGAATACCGGAGGATATCTGTGCCTCGGCGTCCAGACCGGACATATTTCTTTATGCAATGTCAATTAAGCGTGTAGTACTAGTAGAACTCACGGTGCCGTGGGAAACGAACATCCCTAAAGACCACGCTTTAAAAAGAAACAAGTACTTTGACTTAACCAACGAAATAACTAAAAATGGTTATGTCGTTGCGCTGTATGCCGTGGAAGTGGGTGCGAGGGGTATACCAGCGAAATCCCTATATAACCTGCTTAAAGACCTTGGATTGCCAAGAGCTTCAGTAAGCTCTTTTCTTGAACGAATATCCAAAGCGGCATTGCTAGGCTCACTTCAAATATGGTTAGGTAGAGGGGGTAACACGGCGGACAGTGGAGGTGAGCGTTGACGCGTCGTAAGGAGTGCTCCTTAAACCTAAACCTGGGTCGCAATTCCCAGGCACTGTCGTAGTCGCATGTGTTGCCCCCATCTATCACGCGATGGACCCGGCGCCCGCACGGTGAATCCATGGAACGCTAAGAAATAGGTCTATACATCAGAATAACACATAGGCTACTATTTACCGCGATAACCGACATACACGCGGGCAGAGCCGCGAGCAAAAACTAGTTATTCAATATTTTTGTCACAAAATATGTTTGGCATTGGGTTTCACGAAATTCTTTTTATACTTATACCATAAACCAATATTTTTGTTCAATTTTGTCAACAATTTATATTTTAAGGGTTTGCTGTTTTCGTTCGATAGAGACTAAAGGTCAGATGGCAAGAAATAAGTAAAGAAGCTCAAATGTTAGTAGGCGGTCCCCAAAACCTGCATTAAAATACTAAACACTATGAAAGGAGTTTGTCAGTGACACAGCAAGGTCATCTGACAACAGTTTATGAAGATGGAGGCAGTAAGTTACGAAAGAAAGGTTGACGTCAACTTAATTTACAAACCAATGCCATTATCACCCGGCGGATTAAAACAGTATTTTGTATGCCTTGAACACGACTACGGTAGCGTGTAAACATAGTCTGATAGGTCTGATTTTTACTATTGCAAACGAGCGTTAAGCTGTCTGACGCGTTCAGTTGACATTAGCTTAAGTTATCTGCACCAGGCTAAACAGAACTGTGTACATAAGATATATATCATGCTAACAAGAAATACATAAAGTATTTACAAGGGACGACACGACCAGCAGTGGTATGGGAACCAGACAAAGCTTATTATCTTTGAAGGCGCGGAAATCTAATTTTGGGTAGAAAGGTTTTTAGCCAACACTTGGAAGTGGTTTTTATAAAATACCTAGAAGGCAAGATAATGAAATAATATTTCATGAAAATCCCAAAACGAGCAAACTCAGAAAATAAACGAAAAAAATGTAGTAGTAAAATAATGTAAAAGTAGTAGTTGTTTGTACGTGGGAGAGCCACGCTTCGGCATGAATGGGCCGGCTCGACCAGAGTGATACCACGGCCTCACAGAAAACCGGTGTGAAATAGTGCTTGCGCTGTGTTTACCGAATGAGTGAGGATACCGGAGCCGAATCGTGGTGGCTGTTGGGAATGAGAATAGAATAGAAAACTCTTTATTTGCACACCATATTACAGAGTTAAATAAGTACATAATACATAATATGTCCGAAGTGTAGTGTACAAAGGGCGGCCTTATTGCCAAAAGCAATCTCTTCCAGGCAACCTTACCAGGAATGAGCCTAATTTAATTAATAAAAAATGTGAATATTAAGATTTCTCGACACAACCTGCGATTCAATTCTCTGTTTATAATTACTAGGTTAATAAAATGGCACAATTTTAAACTAAAATACCAGCAATATAAACATCATTAGTTTTTATCAAAACAAACTGTACCATACCTGTCACTCATCGTACAAGCACAATGTAGAATTCAAAATCGGTAAAGGTCCCATAGCATTTTAGCGATTAATGGTAGAAAAAACAAATTAATCTTCAATTCCATGTCAGGGAAGATAAATTTGGCCATCAATTATCTTGTGCATGCTTTGAAAAATGACTTGTTTTTCGCCCTTATTAATCTTAGATCACCTCTTCAATAAACATGTATTGCTAGTATTAAAGTTACGGAAAATAAATGCTGATATTATAAAAAACTTGATATCTTAAAGGTGTTGGGATTAGAGTGGATACCTGGTATTTTATCAAACGTTGAAGTAGTCTTAGGTTTACCACTTATTGATGATACACATATAAGATTTGTATTAAACTGATAATTAAAAAAAACTTTTCTAACGATTGGATAAAGCAACATTCATTAAAATAAAAAAATGATCCCAACAAAGTTGAAACTATCGTAACATAGCCATCTTGCCATTTTTTCTGAAAAGCTGGCCAACATTCTGTCTGTCTTTTTCCAACCAATCATGTAGTGGTAGGCGCCTATTCATAAACACGAATTCCGGTCTGGTCGCTCGACGGTTACTAATTGTCTCTGAATAAATCGATAAGTATACATAAGTTGACGCAATTTCATGATATTGATTTTGCAAGCGCTTTCGATAAGCTAATCACTAATTTTTGATTAAATAATTAAGCCACTTTGGCATAAAGGTTTCCCGAACGCACGAACTTCAAATAAACTAAGCAAAGACTGAAAATCGTATACAAAATACAAAACTAACTTTGGATTTCGCATGGAATAAGATTCAGATAAATGGAATAGGTACATTTTAAAGATATTTTAAAGACCCGATAGATTGCTTATTCCTGATATGCATTTACAGATGTATTTAAAGATAAGTGCACTAAGTGGTTATTATTACGTATTAAATGTGTTACATACTTAGAAATGTTACAAAGAATATTCATAAAACATAGGTGATCCAGACATTATGAATGGCGATTTAGTGTATTTATACTTTCTAAGATTTGATAGTTTTACTTTAATTACCTTACTCAACATTTTATTTCTAACGATCTGACCCAGGCGGCTTGGATTAATACATTTTTACAAAGTTTTTCCATATTTACTCACCGTTTAAATTTTCCCTGGACTTCCACAAATATTTCAAGACCAAAAATCGACAAATTCGTAAAAAGCCCTTATCCTTATTATATTACAGCAATTAATTTTAAAATATAAGAAGATGACAATCACAATATAAACGTTAAGATACAATCCCTAATTGATTGGCAGGTAAGTTTTCGAAACCACAATTGAAAAACCTTTTATAAAAATCCACTAATTTAATAAAGCCTTTTTTTTTCATTTGCGGCCTTCAACTCGAAACTGCCCCCGTCCATTATCATATCATTCACGATTACACCGTAATAGGCGGTCCACAATACAACGATATATCGTAGCGATTTAACTGTGCACTTCGTTTGTGCAGTTTTATCGTACGTGTGGACGGAAATTGGATCAGGTTTTTTGAGAAATATCTGAGCCAATTTCCGTCCACACGTACGATAAAACTGCACAAACGAACTGCACAGTTAAATCGCTACGATATATCGTTGCAGTGTGGACCGCCTATAAGTGTAGGTCAGTGTTAATCCTTATTCAAATGTTATTGCACCCGAGTGTACCTTTATTCGTAATAAAATTTATTCTATTAAAGGTGTCGTAGTAAATAAAACGGTCTATATTTCTCTTGAAAGTTAAGGAAAACCTTCTTTCTATGTTAAGTTGTTCTGTGTTTATGATTGTCATATCCAAAGAAATAAAAAAGATTATTATCTTGAATTATTTTTCCTCATTACAGCACGATTAAAAAAATTGGTGTGTAAGAATTGTTATTTACAATCATATCTTGAAATGTCATATCAGAATAATCTTCTGGCAACACACAAGTAAATATCACCCAAATTTCAATACATCAAATTTAATCTTTGATGGGGATCTTGTCTGATATTAAATACGAAATAGATTATTTCCATGATGATTGGAATCATGTTTTAAGTATACCTATCTCAAATAATAACATCTTGTATTAGGCCCGAAACGTATTATTACAAATTAATAGATTTCTTTATTATTTAATCTTTATGTACCTACATATAAACTTGAGAATTGTGGACTTAATTATTTTTCTACCATGGTACCAGTCTACCATGGTAGAAGCATTGTATTCATCCTTTAAGTGTCATAGGAGTCGACTACACATGACAACAGCACTCCAAAGAGAAGGAAAACATACTATTTAGCAACCAAAATGTTATATATACTAATATTATAAAGCTGAAGAGTTTGTTTGTTTGTTCGAACGCGCTAATCTCAGGAACCGCCGTTCCGATTTGAAAAATTATTTCAGTGTTGGATAGTACATTTATCGAGGAAGATCGAGGATATATCATCACGCTACGACCAATAGAAGCGGAGCACCAATAAAAAATGTTTCAGAAATGGGGAAAAATTATCACGCTACGGGCAATAGGAGACGCAAACGAGGTTGCGTGGGTCCGCTAGTTTCTAATAACAGGCCAATAACCAGTAGTGGACGACTAAAGGTTTCTGTTGATGATTTATTCAAAATCAACTTGATTACAGCAAGACTGGTTGACATTTTCTCAAGCATTAAACTTTTAATAATAAACATAACATAGCTCACATAGATCACATTCACACGGATATGAATATAGTATAATCATAAATTAAAAAAAAATAACACCCCCTACGCAGCATCAGGTCGAAATTATCAATAAATTGTCATTTAACGATTATACTCGTACTGGCACGCGTAAAGCATCTTATCTAGTAGTCATACGCCAAAATGCCTTACACAATTTTGGAAAAGAGCTGATACTCTTACACTAGTGGATCGATTTATCAAACATAGCTAAAAATCACTGCAAGGAAACTGGTTTTCAAATGAAAAAAACCGCATCGAAATCGGTCCATCCGTTTGAGAGCTACGACGTCAAACTTATAACACCTCTCTTTTTGCGTCAGGGGTTAAAAATACATAGTGACAATAGACGCAAGTAATTCTCGTAAGAGGAAATGATAGTCTGGATATCGCATGGAATGAGAAAGTAAAACTGCATGAATGAAATAAACTACCTGTCACGAGCAGTGTGGTAAAGAACAAAAGAGAATGTGTGTGTATTCTATTCTATCATCATCAATAACCCATAACGTCCCACTGCTGGGCTTGGGTCTCCTCTCAGGAGAGGGTTAAGGCCATACGCCCCCACGCTGGCCAAGAGCAGCTTGGGGACTGGCAAGACAACGTTGTGGCTACGCTACGTAATCTTGCCGTTGGATGTTTCTTAGCCGCCCAAAGGCCTCCAACTAAGCTTCACGACTGTTATCCTACGATAAGAGCCGGGACCGACTGCTAACGTGACCTCCGAATCACGGAGACGCTCATGGTATCATGCCACAAGCGGTCACCCAACCAGGTACCGACCGCGCCGCTCCGCCGTTGCTTACCCTCGGTGATTGTTTCTAATCACCGAGTGCAACTGTGCTATAAGCGCCTCTATAATAAGGCTATATTCTATAATCTATAGATAAGGAAAATTGCTATTTTAAACAATTCGCAATCGGTTCGACGGAGATCGCAGAACGATCTCAACAAGACACACGTCAATTGTATATTTAAGGTTCACCTTTTAATAATAATATTGAACGCAGTTGGCTACTTCTATAGTCTAAGTCATGTTTTTATATGTTTAAGTATTACGTATAGTAAACAACAACTTGGTTGATATACCAAATTAAATATAAATAAATAAATATTTTCGGACATCTAACACACAACAACAAAACAAGCTAAGCAGAGCTTGTCTTATGGGTACTAGACAACTGATATAAATACATATACACTTTTTTTTGTAAATACATACATATTATACATGGAAAACACCCAAACTCTGAAACGAATATTTGCAGATCATACTCACATTTAGTCCGACCCGGGATTCGAACCCGAGATCTCAAGCACAGCAGTCGCATGCGCTACCACTGCGCCGCCGAGGCAGTTAAATTTTCGGTAATACGTAAGTTTCTATGTAAAACAATGTGTATCCTGACACTTTTCGCAGTGACATTTCTCATCAATCCAATCACAAACTGTCACTGACATTTTGTAATTGGATTGATGAGAAATGAAGAACAAAATTGACGCCAAAAAATAGAAGAATAACAAAATTTTAAGTTTGTTGTAGTGTTTTTTGCTTATTTGGAGCATACGCAAACCAAGTTAAAATCTACTCAAATAGATAATAGTGATGTGTCTCTTAGTAATTTCAAATTAACAGTTATTTTTTTGGCCCTGCCAAAATGACTCTACTCTGCCTGATGGGAAGTATAAGCAGAATCCAAGAGTGGTGGTCAACATACTGCGAATGCAGACAATGCAGCATGGTGACCCACACCATGGTGGGCTAGTGATGCTTCTGCATCATTGGGCCTCCGGTCTCGCACTCACAAACGAAACACGAGTACACAACAGCACGATCGCTGTCATTTTACGTTGATTTTCTGTGCGAGGGTAGTACCGCCCCGGTCGAGCCGACCCGTTCGTGCTGAAATCCTTGGGTACTAGCTTTTCATTAAACGCATATGAAAGTATAGGTTTATACATCAAAAAAACATTTATTTTTTGTCTCTCTATTGTTCCCGGTAATCTCTGGAACGTCTGGACCAATTTTGACGGGACTTTCACTGGCAAATAGCTAATGATATAAGGAGTTACTAAGCTACTTTTAGACTAGCTTCAGTGTTACCCGCGGTTGCTGTTGTGCCGTGGGTGACAACGCAGGCTCAGCAAGTTTTTAACCAGATATTGCCATGTCGGTATGTAAGTCGGTTTTCAAAATAGTAGCCTAAGTGTTATTCTGATGTATAAGCTATATTACTGTAAAGTTTCATCCAAATCCGTTCATTAATTAAAAAGTAACAAATATCCATACATCCATCCTCACAAACTTTCGCATTTATAATATTAGTAGGATAGGATTGTAGATGGTAATAAATTCGTAAGGAAGATCGCGTTCTAATTGTATACCTATTAGATTTCATATATTTTTCAGATCTACTAACATTAACTCATTACTATTTGCGCTAGCGAGTTAGCCTATAATAACTTAATTTTTCATAGATGACGCAAACTTATAACTAAAAACTTATATATTATCTAATGGCTTATTTTAAACCGGTTTGGTTGGTAAGTTGAAATGTCTGTTCGGACTAATTACGGAAATGATGAGATATGTTTATGAGTTTATTAGAAATTACTGGATTTCATGAACCATCACTAATGTTCGTTATAAGCAGGAAGAGGCTTCAAAGGTCACGGTCGGGCCCTCTTTGATGAATGACAAAATAAAACCAACATTAATTAGCAATCTAGCGTGAATAATCTGTTTAGGCGGGGCTCGTTGCTAAATATGCCTATTTTTTATTTTTTTTATGGAATAGGGGCAAACGAGCAGACGTATCACCTGATGTTGAGCGATTACTGCCGCCCATGGACACCAGCAACATCAGAGGCGTCACAAGTGTGTTGCCGGCCTCATGATTAGTTAGTTATTGCTTTGTACCCGGCTAAGGTGAAGCCAAAGGGAAGGGTAATAGTTTTGGTTGTAAAGGGTTTTTGTAATATATTATTTAGCATTAGTTTTTACTACAAAAAAGAATACTAGAAATAATTTAATAAAAATAAAACGACTCAAACTCAATAATACCTGAAAAATCACCCTCACTAATAAGGAGGCAGTGGGCATTAATTTATATGCATGCAGATTATAGATAATTTGTGTTAAGTCATTAAACAATATAATATTTATAATACCTCGGCAATATAAATAATGACAAGCTAAATCAGACTGTAGCAAGTATTATTTATCTAAAGAAGTCATTAATATGGCGTTAAGAGTAGAATTATGGCGTTCAGACGAAATGAATTAAATAACTCACTGCACGTTTGGCCTAGTGGTTTAAAGGTCACCACGCCGTTTCCTACTTCGCCAAGTGTCGTGGGCTCAAATGCTAATTCAAACTTTGTGTGATCCACAAATTGCTGTTCTGAGTCTGGGTGTTCTTTGTGTCCTGCATGCATGTTTGTAAAGTCCCCCGCGACACAGGATTTATTCCTAGAGCGGGAGTTGTCTTTTTAAAAAAGAAAAGAAAGAACTCATGTGATTGCGTTATATGGCGTTTGGACGAAATGAAATCAATAACTCACAATGTGATATAATTCTTTTAGTAAGTGTTGTGTCAAAACTAAAGAAAACAAATGAACAAATTCACTTTTTGCGTTATATGGCGTTCGGACGAAATGAATTCAATAACTCACAATGTGACATGAATTCTTTTAATAAGTGTTGTGTCAAAACTAAAAAAAGCAACTGAACAAATTCACTTTTGCATTATAATACTTATTATCTTTCAGTAATGCATACTGTGAGGTATTCTCCATTAAAAGGTAGCAATAGAGACATTACTTGTTGCATTACGTTTAATTAAACCTTATATAATTTAAGAAATATTAGACTCATGTAAATTAAATTGAACTAAAAGAGTGTAATATACAAATTTTAACAAAAAAAAACCAACTTCAATCTGGACCAAATTTAAATGGGACATACCGATACCATATAGACACAAGGGAAGCACCAGCTTTCAAATAAAAAAAGAATCATTAAAATCGGTTCACCCAGACGAAAGTTATGAGGTAACAAACTCGAAAAAAAAAAGTCTAATTGAGAACTTCCTCCTTTTTCTGAAGTTGGTTAAAATGGATTATGCAGGAGTTTGTTAAGTTGAACTATGAACTATAAAAAAAAAACTCTTTATTGAGTGTGATCTACAAATTGTTTCCGTTTTTTGTATGTCCCATGACACAGGTTAAATATTCCTTATATGGGTGTTGCCTTTTAATTTAAGAAAAAGATGTCTTATTCCTACATGCTTACAGTCTGTACCTCCTACAGTACTGTTACAGTGTACCTGTTCTAATTTCAATTAGCCTTAATTTAGAGAAATTGATGATGATGATGATGAAATTAATAGTGAATTAAAGACTACTTTTACGATCACCTGTTTAAATATAGACATCAGATAATATGTATATGTATGAAGATTATCCTATTGTGACGAATAAATTATTTTACTAAGATATAAAACAGAAATATGGCAATAATTTATATTATTTTCTTAATGGGTTACTGGGAAGGTAGGGTCATTCTATTCAAATAAACTAAAAGCTCATATATAATAATATTTATGGGCATAGTTAAAGGATTCCTGTGAACATTTTACACTTAAATTATCACTACGGGTGCAGTCTTTTTATTTTTTATAATTTGTATGACAAAATATGTATTAAAACAAACACAAGAAAGTAAATACAAAATCATATCAAGCTCCAAAGCAAGCATTATAAGCACCAAACATGTGATCCAAATGTTTGCTTCAAACCTATTCCTTAAACATTTCTAGACCTAAAATTCATGTGCTACTGGGCTGAGACATCAAATTAAAACAAGGGAAATTGTAAGAATCTTGTAAAAAAAATATAATATGATCCACTTATAATAATTTTATATGTCTTAATTTAATTGTATAAAATAGCTAATATTATACGCAATATTTTTTAAGCAAAATTCTACTGATTATAAACATAGCAAAAAAAAATGAAATTAATATGATTTTTGTATTCTTCTACATTATCTACTTCTATACTATACTATATATCTATACTCTTCTATACTATATTATCTTATATATTAAATATAAGACGTTGGTTATAATGTGTGTTGAAAATTAAGTTTAAACTTACCTGCGGGCTAAGTGGAGCCTTTCCTGTGTTGTGAGGTGTTCCACCTGTGACATCTCAGACACCAAGTCGGCGTGCTCCATTTTGTCTTTTATCTGTAAATTGTACTTTTATTTACTTCACATCTAGAAACAGTACTAGAAAAAATATTACTTCAAATATCTTCAGAATTTACAAAATTTTTGTTTAAAACATTGAGTTTGTAAGTACTATCATTATTTACAAAGAACATTGTACTGCTCATGTTTTATCATTATCAAGAAGATATGTGTGGAATTACCACTTGATTTTTCAGTATCATTGTATTGTGATGTTTGTAAATAAAGTTCCAACCTAAACTTCAGCTGTTTAATTACTGATATCTTACAAAATTACTAACATAAACTCACAATAGGTAACTCATTTTATTAGAAAAAAATAACAAGTAAAGAAAACGTATGTATTTTACGTTATAGCAAACTTATTGATAACCAACAAGTGTGATAAGATAACAGACCTCTAATATGAACATTTCTATATTGTCGATTGGGATGATCTTCTAATCAAAGTCATAATACTTTATTATTATCTATAAATTAAATCTTAACTATTTGAATTTACCTCTTCATTCAAAATTTCAATTTAAAAACAAAGTGACAGTTTAGAAAGGCACTTGTATCTAAAATATTTCATGTACCATGGAAGTTGTGATAATCTAGTACACAATAACTTTTGTAGGAGAAACTATACACAAAATATATTTATTCTAAAAACATTTCACGCCACTTACCGCTGTTCTAGTTTATTACAAAGCACAAGTATGTTTCATTCTTAAATTGCTGTATTTGCCACACATGTTGAACAGATTAATGTTACAGAAAACACACATATTACATCGATTATTGATACTAATTGACACCCATTTTAACATAAAAATATACAGTTACATTATATTTTCCGTTAGTTTTCATGAAAATTAAAAACAGTGAGAAAAATCACAAGACGGCTAGCGAACGAGCGGATGGTTTTGCTTTTTTGTGATTTGGTGATTTATACACTTTGAGTCGAATAATTGCCTTTTGGTACATTTTGAATGCTTTGAACTATTAAAAATGTTCCTTTATTATTGAATGTAGCAAAATGAAATAGAAATTACAATTTTTCTATTCATAATTAATAATTTTTTAGTTATTGTTTTCATTTTAAATCTATTAAGTAGAACGTACAGCAAAATACTTTATGCCAAAACCGAAAAGCCTCGTGTGAGCGGCAATTTTAAAAATGATGAAAGCCGATGTTGCGTGACACTGTCTTACCGCATTTATAAGGATTTCTCGTTAAGTTTATTATCATAAACTTAATTAATTAATAACATTCATTATCATCGCTCATTGTCAAAACAGTGTTCACCTGGCGAAAAAAAAAATGCTTCTCAGGTTTGAATATGACTCAAGTGTAAGGTTTATAAATAAACGCAAGTTAGTACACTGGAAGTGTTTCATCTAGGTATAAATTATAATTATGAATTTAAAGGATATGGTAAAAAAAAACTGCTATAAACTCGTAAATGTGAATTTTTATTTATTTTCGTAATACCTATTTTACTACAACTTATAAGTCAATTACAATATTATTAATTAAGTACAAAAGAATCTGTATTCAATTAATGAGCGTTGTAAGATAATGTTTGGCTAGGCACTATTATTTTTATCAATTGACACACCAGTTTTTCATTTACACTAAGCTTGCTACAATTTTAATCAATTGAGATGAATATTTTTGTTTCATATAGAATTAAGTTGAGGTCAGAAAAACCTGATAACAATCATGGCTTTATGAATTTCACTAATATAATTCCTACTTAAATACATACTTAGAACCTAGAACAAAGGCACCACAAATAAAAATATAGTTTTAAAAAATAAAAAAAGATTTTCGGAAAAGAATTTCATAATTCTGAAGGGATAAAAAAATTTGGTCATAGCTACTATAGAGTTTTTATTCATCACATTCACGATACCAAATTGTAGTATTGAAGTTTATAGTACAATTTAATGCACAATAGATAATGAATTATTAGAAGTGGATTAAATTGACTTCCACGATTTGTGTAAATAATTCTAAGTAAAAATTAAACTGTGACAGAGTAGAATTAATATTGTTGAAGCCCCTGTCCCGATTTTAAGATTTTTGTAGTGTTTTCTGTGTAAATATTTAATGTTGCTAATACAAATATCGTAGGCGTTATATAAACCTACCGGTCTGTATGTAGTAGACGATTCTAAAATAAAAAAAATAAAGATCGATGTCATTTTAAAGATTTCAATATCGGATGTTTTAGTAGGAGGAATAAATGTATTTGTGCTTGGGATTTATGTTCCCATGTTCTGATGAAAGAATACAATAGGTAGGTCAAGTTATTAAATTCTGAAATTTCGGTGTGATACCAACATGTAGGTAATATATAGACATTTAGGTACTATATGAAGTTTAATAATTTATTTAATTAAGAATAATAATACCTAATTCTAAAAAAATACATATAATCTAGGGCTAACAAAACTTGATTTCACAATAATTGTAAGCAACGTTCTTTCCTACAGACAAATTCAATAAATATTTGAAAATTGGTCATAATAGCACTAATAATATGTATCTAAACAAATATTTAGAATCAACATAATTATAGTTTATACAACTACATAGGTATATTTTAGAAAGTAGTTAGATAAGTACAATAACAACGATTAGGTAATGATTTTTACTTGGGTTCCTTTGTGAATTGTGTATAATATTTATATTATATATACCTAAGCTTTAATAGGTATAAACTTTGATTTTAAATAGAGACTAATTATTTAGTAAGTGACCGTTGTGGCGTTGTTGCATAACAACTTGCTCATAGTAGGAAAGCCTTAAAAGGATTTCGGGATTTACTAAAGCGCGGCATATTAATATACAATGGATACCTTGTACCCGGTTAAGTACCTCCACCAAATATGAACCTCGTATATATTATGGCGGCCCGTCAAGAATAAAGGATCAGATTAGTAAAAAAAAATTGGTCATCAGACATTCTCGAGAGCGTCAGATTAAGGCAGGGTGAGTTAATTACATGCTAAAAAGTGTTTATTCCACTAATCTGACAATTTGAGAGTGACGAAAAGAAAGGGGAGGGCTATAAAGTTGTAAAAAAAAACGTCATCTCGACATTCTCGAGCGTGGCAATATTTTTTTTATTTTGTAGGAAATCAGTCAAGGATAACGAAAAATATATTATCTGACGATTGCCACAACCCGAAGTAACAAAGTTTCGTCGATAAAGTTTAATGCGAGCAGCTGCGTGATGCCTATATACAGACTGATAAGTCAGTACTAATTCATGTGTTAGATAAACAAGTCCAAGATAATATGGAGCAACCGCCATCCCAATTTGACCTTATAATTGTAGATGGCTTCTTTTTTACAAGCTTTTATTTAACTTGCAACGCAGTGTTATGTTTGGGTAGAATCTTGCAACTCAATTTTGAAGCAGATATCTTCAACCGATTTTGTTGAAATTTTGGAAGCATATGTATACAGCGTGACAATACAATATTATAATGACATGGAACTGATCTGATGCTGGAGCTGGAAGGTAGCCATAGGAACTCTATAAAGAAACTTTGCAACACTATCGAGATTGGAGTCGTTTGATTTGTCTCGACGAGTACTTTATGTTTTCATAGTATCCAGGGTCTGATGATGGAGCCGCAAGGTGGTAATAGGAACTCTGTAATGAAACAACGAAACCCACTGAGTGTAGAATCGTTTGATTCCTCTTGACGAGTACTTTATGTTTTCATAGTATCCAGGGTCTGATGATGGAGCCGCAAGGTGGTCATAGAAACTCTGTAATGAAACGACGCAACACTATCGACCTTAGAATAGTTTGTTTAGTCTTGACAAGTACTTTATGTTTTGATATTATCCAGGGTCTGATGATGGAACTGTAAGGTGGTTATAGGAATTCTGTAAAGAAACTTCGCAACACCTTCAAGTTTGGAATCGTTTGATTCGTCTTGTCAAGTACTTTATGTTTTGATAGTATCCAGGGTCTGATGATGGACCCGGTGGTCATTACACAATTTATATAACACAAAGGCTTGTCGCGAGATTTACCTGTGTGTAAGGAAGTAATTGAAATAACTTGATTTGACTTTATATAAAATTTTCAAATATATTATAATGACTTGTCAATAACGCTGCAAGTAGAGTCGCCATTGTATTTGATCGCTACTTCACACCCTCTATCAAAGATTACGAGCATTCTCTTCGAGGTAGTGTAGACGAAAACGAATTCCACTTTTCCGATCCACAACGATATAAAGATTAAGGAAGCTATTGTCAAGTTGTTGATCGATCATTGAGCTGATCAGGAGATGGCAACGATAGGTAGTAAGGTAATTTTATGTAAATTACCTTGATTTTTGTTATAAATATTAAGTTACTGATAATTAATTATAAATTGATTATGATTTGTCATGCCCTGATCATGAAGAAGCGAAGATGAACATAGCATTTCTTGCTTGCCAACAAAATGAAGATTCTACTATTACTATCAGAACTTTCGATACTGATATAGTGATTAGTGGTAATTTTCTAAAAAGCATTTCTGGATCTGGGATCAAATATTTTTTTTTATTGTAAGATTAAGCAAACCCCTCCAGGTAATCGTCAGATTATGAGACAGCACGTCTAGGACATAAAGATGAACCATATATTTCATATTCTGACGCGCTTGAGTATTTCAATATGACGATTTTTTTTGCACATTCTTATAACGACCGTGAGTTTGCGTCACATCCAAATCGTCAGATTATTGAATGAGAGCTTTATTTTAGGTTCACTTAACATCCCCTATGAAAATCTGACGCGCTCGATACAAAAAAATCTTTTATCATTTTCAAACCTTACGTACGACCACCCCCACCATGCAAACGATCAGAATAACATACGTAGGTACATTATTACAAGTACGTAGGACATTGATGCTATCAATATCTGACGCGCTCAAGTATGTCCATGTAACAAACAACATTTTTTTTTACATTTTTGAACATCCATAGCCGCTCCCCCCACTGATGAAAATGTATACAGTAATAACATTTTTTTCTTTTCATCATCTAAGCTTTGCAACCCAATAGGTCTATATGACGCTCGAGTAAATCCCCATTTAGCATCCTGGGCTCCCCTACTATAAGAAGATATATTATGTAGACCGCGCGTCTTGTTGGTAATTGCCTGTTTTTTACAATAAAAAAAAATGTTTATTGCGATTGCGAGGGAAAGACAAAATCTAAATTCTGTTTGACAAGCTAAACAAAAAATTTTGAAACTTTGACTAAGTTATGTTTTTTTGTATTAACACAAATGGTGGGTAGCCCTTGAAATTTACATGTTTTTAAGTTGTAATCATAAATCAAAATTTTGGAGAAATGAAAGGAAAGCAGATGCTCAAGCCTTAGGTACATTATTGACATCAAAATATCTAATGCTCAATCATGGAACAGTAAATACACTATTGGATATAAGTAGTTTTTATTACTGTTTATTGCGATCACAGAGATGATAAGTTTATTGTAACGATAAAGATAGGTAGGATATTAAATTTTCTCATTAGGTACTCAGATTACAAAAGAATTTGTAATCTGAGATTAGGTAGGTTAGGTAATAAAATTTTAGGTAAGTAGGTACAAGTTATTAATTTTTTCGTTTTAGGACTTGACTTTAGTTGTTGTGTGATCTCATCGATCGTCCATATTGATTCTATTTTTGAAGAAATAAATGTCTTTAAATCTTCGATCAAATATTTGATCGAAGCTTTAAATACAGTAATTATTTCGATTTGACTAGCACCAACCATCGATATTCCACCCATTAATAAATGTTTGGTAAACTAATAGCGGTTTTTTTTTCTCGTTTTAATAATTTTATATTTAGCTTGGTTGCTCGCAGCGTTGCCAGATTTTTATTTTTTGTATTTCTGCTATCCATCGACCCTAATTCCTGATGTTGAAAGAGCTGGTGCCTTAAATTTTTTTATTGCCTGTCAATTTTATTGACGATAAAGCATTTCCACTACCCACTCTTTCGGGTCCGGCCGATCCCGCGCGCGGTACTTTAAAATTTTGATTCAAAAATCGGAACGACCCGCCAAAACGTGACGTCTGGCAACGCTGGTTACTCGGTAAAATTGTTTTTAAATAGGTACTTGTATTAGAGCATAGGTTTTGTGATTTCTATTAGAAAACTGTCATAGAAATCATCAATAGAAAGGTTCGTGGGCAAACGTTCTTCTTTTACGAAACAAAATAGGTGCCTTGAAAAAGAAAATGCGTTTTTGGTCCCGTCTTATAAGTAGGTATGCGCTTACGACATTTTTGTGTTTCTTACTAAAGTAATACATAAAGTGAGAGTCAAAATGGCGGGTGTAACACAGTGAATTAAATTGTACCAATTACCAAAAAAATGTACTTAAAATGTACTATTTTGTACCTCGCTCTAAAAAAAATGTACCTCATTCATAACGAAGTTATTTCGGAAATAAGTTACACCCGCCACATTGACGTCAATATGGCGGGTGTACTAATATATTCAAATATTTAAACATTATTCATGAAATATGGTAACACTGAAAAATTGTACCTAAAAAGTATCTCAAGTTAAAAAACCCATACACTTGGTCAGTTGGATAGTTTCCGAGAAATGAAACAATCGTGTCTCGTTTACTTGTGAGAGTCAAAATGCCAGGTGAACCACACTGAATTAAATTGTACCAATTACCAAAAAAATTTACCTGAAATTTACTATTTTGTACCTTGCTCCAAAAAAATTGTACCTCATTCATAACGAAGTTATTTCAGAATTAAGGTACACCCGCCACATTGACGTCAATATGGTGGGTGTGACATGAGAACCTAATATTTAAACATTATTCATGAAATATAATTACACTAAAAAATTGTACCTAAAAAGCACCTCAAGTTAAAAAACCCATACACTTGGTCAGTAGGATAGTTTCCGAAAAAAAAACAATCGTGTCTCGTTTACTTGTGAGAGTTGGTTTACTTGGTTTAACACTCTTTGAAAATTACTAAACGCTTAGCAAAACATACCTTTGTAAATATGAAGGTCCAGGGAAGTGCCGGCGTGGAAGGCTTATACCACTGGGACCAAGCAATTTACTTGTTTATAGTATATTAACAATAACAGTGGGCGAAAGGTGCTTAATATGACATCGATATACACCTATAGGTAGGTAGGTACTTAGATATAGTTATTGAATGAAATATTGAAATATCATAAAAAGCCATTACCGGATGCCGTCGTCTAATTAGCAAGGAAGTCTAACGGTTTGTGGTTAGGCGAGGCCTATGTCCAGCAGTGGACTTCTTTCGGCTGAGATGAAGTCTTTTAGCGTCAAGACATTAGGTAAGTATATTTAGTTGGTAAGTATTTCAACATAACTAACATGTTTTAAACTTCATAATAGGTCTTTACCTATGAAATTGCCGTTTTGTATGCAATAAGTGAAAGTACTTATTTTTTCAAACTTTTTTATTTCTGTTATTCGAAGTAATCACCCATGCAATCGACGCATCTTTGCCAACGCATTGGCAGTTTATTGATGCCCTTCTTGTAAAAATCAGCTGGACGGGAGGCAACAAACTCTTCAAAGGCATTTTGTACTGCCTCTCGGGTATTGAATTTTTTACCCACTAAAAAGTTGTCTAAATTTTGGAAAAAGTAATAGTCGTTAGGTGCAAGGTCTGGTGAGTATGGCGGATGGGGGAGAGCTTCCAACCCCAGCTCTTGCAGCTTGGAAACTGTCTATTGCGAACTGTACCAAATGATGTTGTCAGTTCAGACAGTCTCCAAGCTGCAAGAGCTGGGGTTGGAAGCTCTCCCTCATCCACCATACTCACCAGACCTTGCTTGTAGCTTCGTTTTCAGATCAGTCATTAAATTAATTTTTAACCACCGACCAAAAAGACGGGTGTTACAAGTTTCACGTGTCTGTCTGTCTGTGGCACCGTAGCTCCCGAACGGATGAAGCAATTTCAATTTACTTTTTTTTGTATGAAAGGTGAGTTACGTGCGAGTGTTCTTAGACATGTTTCATGAAAATCGGTTGAGCCGTTTGAAAGTTATGGGGGTGAAAGTGGGGAAGAGTAACCGAATGTCTGCAAAAATATCATCGAGTGGGGTCTCAAATGAAAGCGCATAACGTGTTTTTTACTTCTTAAAGGGAACTCAGGTTATTTAATTTGTAGTTATTAGAATATAATGCATTTAATTTCTAGAAAAACCGGAGAAATTATAGCACTCCGGGAGGTCGGGAGGTTAACCATTATTACCGGAGTCTCCCGGGCAATCCGGGAGGGTTGGGAACCCTAACTTAGGTGTGAATAGGGCTACGTCCGCAAGACCCTTATGCTCAAAATTAACCGGTTACTTATTAGTTATTAATTACTAATAATTTGGCTAAAAGTGAGATGATATCAGAAAAATCACGAAGCGAGAATCTCTGTCAAATACTTAAAGGTAAAATTTATAGACGCATTGAATAAACATTAGAAAGTAACTAAGTATTGTTGTATTAAAAGATTTTGAAAGTACCTGTACCTACTGAACTTTTTTTAAAAACACTATAGGACTACGCCTTGTCTTACCAAATAAAAAAAAAGTAATTGTCTTTTTTAATCGTTCATATGTAATTATGAGTCGTCCCGAGGGACATTGTCATGAAGTTATTAACAAACATTATCATAATGTTATGTTTTGATTTTAAATATATTTTCATTTACTTGAGTTGATAACCTCTACGTCTTAATAAATTTATTTCTGATTCAATAGGATTCTGAGTTAATAGGAAGTACCAAAAGGTTTCGAATAACCTTAAAAAAAAGGTATAAAATGAGCTATTTATTTCATGTTGCGTTGGATTTCTAAACTGTTCTATACAATCCGAAGGGACAATTTGATAGAATATCCACATTCCACATCCACATAATGAGAATTAACGCGCACAGCTCTCGCGCGTTCTTAAGAAAATGGCCACGTCCAACAGACAGACAGGCGAACTATTTATTACCTAAGTGATCGTATAAGAATTCCTTCTTAATTTGAAAAACAGTACCTACCGTAAAAATCTTGGAAATTATTAAAAAAGAAACTAAATTTCTTTGACATATCTACTAACTGTAAAAGTGAAATGCACCATTCGGGCAACAGACGTTCACGTTTAAAGCTTTTAGGCATTGATTTCTACTAAATACACTTTAATTGATTTTAAGACAAACCCTTTAAATTACTTATACGCTATTAAGGTTCGAACAATCTAAAATAGGACTACACATGAGATTTCCCATGGTAGCAGAAAGAGATCTGGACAAAACTACGACAGCATGGCTCACCATTTTGAGTAAATAAAGGTACTGTAAAATTAACCTAGTATTTACACATTTTAATTCAATTTCCTAGTAAACTACATTTGTTATTGTACTAAATAATTTCCTACCTCATTTTCTAAGTAAAACAGTTATTTATGGTTATCAATCTAATAACAATTCAACATTTTGCGCTCACATTATCTATATTTATTACGTCTTTATATTAATTATACACATTGTTAATATGACCTCAAATTGCCAATGACATATTATTATTTAAAATTATGATGAGGGGATGCTTTTATAGATTTACGCGTTACGGCACAACACCTTTTTGTGACGGTAAATTTTAACGGCACATTAGATACACATTACGTCTCGTATGTGGTAACGTACGTCATAACATAACGTCTATGATATCAAGATTGTTTATGCCTTCAGATTTTAACAATAACGCATTATTTGTAAAGTACGGAACGTCAAAATTATTGTCTACCGTGCTATTACGTGCAAAATAAAAGCATCGATTATAGAAAAAAATCCACGGAACGGCTCGCATCGGAATGGATTCTACAATATCCTTCGATCAATTTATTGATCGAAGACAATATCTAAACAATATTAAATCGTGTACAAAGTAGGTATCTAAAGTGCAGCCAACGAGAAGCGATACTAAATGTAAATAAAACCAATGGAATGTCATTAGGAACAGCAGGGGTGCGTAACTTTTTGCTAGTTGGGTAACATGTTTTAGTAGACAATGGTGGTGATTCTCTTGTTGTCATCACTAAACTAAAATTCACTAAAATTTGTTCTTGGATTAATACTATAATCTCATCCGCTTACAGTCCATTTTACGATCTCAGCTGCCACTGTGTTTAGTTTTGTACCAAATACACTATAATCAGAAACGCGCTCACGCTTGTTTATTACTTGTAAAAGTAAAATTTACTTTGGCATAATCAAAATTAGTTAAATTACTCAACTTAGGACTTAGACCATATTTTTCTTTTGCTATTCTTAATGTGTTAAACGTTTAAAACGTGTAACGTGAAGCTTGGCATCATGACGCACTAAACTTGACGTCATCTAAATTCATGCCGACTAAATATATAAAAAATTATAAGAAATAAGTACGTAGGGTTCTTATTTCTTCTAATTTTTACATTCAGAGTTAAGTTTAGTTTTTTTACTAATAAACAAGCGTGTACCTCTGATCAACTTTTAGTCAATACTGAACTAAATATAGTAAAAATCTGAGATATGAGATATTGAAAAATGGACTGTAAGCAGATGAGATTAAAGTATGTAATCGATTTATTATTGTTACAAAGATTGTAAAATCCGTTGCGGATCGAGCCGTTCGGTGGTAATCATCCTTAACTTTTACTAATGTGATTTTGTGTTCTATCAAATCCTTTTGTGTAATATTTATGTATCTTTCTATTCTTACCTAACTGTGTTATAGTAAACCAATTATCTAGCCAGTCCTTTTATTCCTATATTTTTTCGAAATTCGAATGAGACATTAATTTCAATAACCTATTTAATGAAATAGTTGCAATCTAATATATAAAATTCTCGTGTCGCGGTGTTTGTTTCATACTCTTGCGAAACGGTTGGACCGATTTTAATGAAATTTTGTGTGCATCGAATATAAAAAATAGATGTTGGCCGATTCTCAGACTACCATCGGGTAGGTCTGAGAATCGGCAACATCTATTTTTTACCCTCCCAAGGTGACCCTCCCTTAAATATTCTTTTTTATTTGCCGGGTCAGCTAGTAGATACTTCTATATTAATTAAATCTATTTTACTATTTCTTCTTTTTATTAAATTATTTTTACATAACAACTAAAAAGTGAAATATAAAATAAAGTCTAGAAAGAAACAATCGTCTATTGAGATCTGTTTTCCATAGTGATATAATTACCAAAGGTCCAATCCTTTAGAGCAATAAGAAAAGTATATAATTTTAGTGGAACAGGAGACACCACAGGTTATTATGTTAAAAAAACTTATGTACACCGATCAATGTCGTGCTTACCCTTAATCGTGCATTTTCAGGCTAGCCGCTACTGTTTGTGTTTCGAAATTCCTAACAGCGCGGCAATATAATCCAAAATTTATTTACTCTACACAATGAACGTAATTGCTATCTACAAATCTAAATCACATCAAATTTCATTCTATGTATTAAATAATCTAGTGGTATTGTCATTGGCAAGAAGTACCGCCATCAAAATCGTTATTTCTAAGCTTTAAATAGAAATGATTAACTTACAGTAATGATAAATTAAATGTGGTACATGGTTTACAAAGAGCATACAAAAATACACATCACACAATAATACAAACTGACTTCTACTATGTATTTATCTAAAAGCATATTTTATATTATGTAAATACGATATTTTTCGCTTGCTATTATCGTAAAGGCTATAAATTAAAGTCAAGTTATGATATAGGTTCGTGACTGTAACATTACAATTCGACTAATTCATCGCAGACTGGTCTTATTCTGATACATAATACGATTTATTACGCATATATATACAAGTTATTATATTCATTATGTATAACTATATCAAAATAATTAAAAGCCCACAGACTTATTAAGCGATATACAACTTTGTAACACCGCACAATTTACTAGATATTAACACTTATCGTGTGCGTATCGTCATTATTGACAAACAATATCAACGCATCTTATAATTATAAAAGTGGCACCCCGATAAAAAACGTATTCTACAAGCGTTGTCAGCCATTAGAATGTCATGCCGAAAAAGCACTTAATCGGATGCTGAGGATGGACACAGACGAGTCCGCTATAGATATCTTTCTGGATTAAAAAGGCATTTTCCGGTATAAAATTGTAACTCACATCTTAGTTATTGAAAATGTAAGTGAGATTTTACGTTATTTACACAGTTCGAGTTACAGGAATGCGAACCTAACTTTCTCGAGCTTACACATTCTATACCTATGCTTTTATTTCCTTTTTTATACACTCCCATCTTTCCCATATTTTCTCCAAAGTGCCTAATTGCTAAAGATAGGTTAGTTCTCAATACATAAGAAAGTCGAAGAAGAAAGAGGGACCTGAAAGCCACACATGAGACCAACACATAAGTGGTATCTAGGTTGTGCTTTTGATAATTATTTTTGCCCCGTACTTTGCTCAGTGAGCCTAGAAAGAAATTGGTATCATCAGGGTTCCCACTCAGGAGAGAGACATTTGCGGGCAGTACATGGCCCAGGGTACGTCGGGGTTCCAGAAATTTCCTTTCTAGGGTATACCTGGTTCCTTGGCTACTAGTACTTAAGACGACATGCGGTTTTTGGTCAGTTCAATCCGACATAACCACTAGGACCTCCATCCTGTGAGATTTCTATATAGGCAAAAGAAAGGCGCCTATTCAAAATCGACAGGATCAATTTTAATTATTGTATGACAAATGAAAATAAATATACGGTTGATAATAATCGGTAGTAGGATTTTGGTCTCAATTCAATAAAGTGACATAAATATTTTTGACTTTCGATTAGGATGTCATCTACCACTGCCACTGTATATTATCACACTTTTAATAATAGAAATATACGAAGCCTTTAAATATTATCTTTCGTTAATAAACCGCAGCCTTACATTAAAATGGTTTCTATATTTTCAACGTTCGATTAACTTAATACTTAAACAGCACAGTTTCACAGCACTTTTTAAAATACATATTTGTTTGTTGTTCGCAGTTTCATCAGTAATGAAACCTAATTACTGCAAAGTCCTATATTTTAACAGTGGCAACCTATCGTGGTCACCACGGCGGGGCACTCAGGTGTTCTCGTCAGAAGAGTCGTCAGACGATGAGCTGGTGTTAAGAGTTGAAGCCATCGTCAGCTGTCGAATAAATGGTTCTCTCGGAAGGCTTTGTTGACCGAGAGGTAGACGTCTTATGCCCATGCGTTCGCTTTCTGGTAAAGATTTGCTACATTTTTCTTCTGTTATGGCATCACGTGATAGAGATCTGGAATATATAAGAATAAAACAAAATAATATTTATTGTACACATAAAGCAAATCTTATATTATTATTTGGCAATGATTCGTATTGCAATGCAGGCAATGATTTGCAAATATTCTTGTGGTAGGCTTCAGTTGACGACTGCTACCCAATTATCAACAATAAACCGGTAGATTTTAAACTATTTATTAATATACTAGGTTTTGCGCGCGGCTCCGCCCGCGTGTTTGTCGGTTATCGCAGCAAAGAGTAACCTATGTCCTTCCTCAAGAATCAAACTATCCCCATGCCATAATATCAGTACAGACAGACAGAGTTACTTTCGCATTTATAATTTACAAAATAAGTAGGTAACTTTTCTGCTTTTCTGGTTGATTTTTTACACCTTGTGTCCGAAAAATCCAAATATCTTACGGAACCCTATTTTTTTCCAAAATAAAATTTTGCCTATGTTACTCGTGGATAATGTAACTTTCAAATAGTGAAAGAATTTTTAAAAACGGTCCAGTGGTTTTTAAGCCTATTCATTACAACCAAACAAAGTTTTCCTCTTTATAATATTAGTGTAGAAAAAGAAAAAATATTGAATAACTAAATTAATCAATAACTTATCTTAAATATATTGTAATTTTCTAAAACAGTAGGTAATTAGTTGTCTGTAAAGTATGTTTACGGACGATAGTTTAACGTGACAACGTCATAACAAGACATTGATGTAATTATCATTATCATACAACTATTATCTCACATCAATACAACGACGTACAATGAGCGCAACGGGACAATGAACGTAACAGGACAATGAGTCATCCTTTTTCGTGCATGCAGCCGGCGTTCATCAATTTCTTAGACGTTGTCACGTCAAAAGTTTGCATAAATATAAATGGAATATTACCATGTATTACATAGATGATACAATTCTAATGTAAGTACTGGATATAAGCATGTCAACATGCCATAAGTAGGTACACGTACCCTGTCAACTCCAACATAGATCCTCGCCGACATTGTCCTCTATGTGGTCCTTGCATGATACTAGCTGGCCTAGTTGACGCACCGAGAGGATCCGAATGTGCTACATCTTCCATCAGCAACACAGAAGGTCCACCGAGGCTTGTACTTCGTTTGGAGAGCAGATTAGGACCTTGTCTTACACCTATATCCCTGGATGTGCCTTCACCTTTACTCCAACTGTCCCTGGTCGCTTCTGAGTCGGACACCACTACTGTTTCTGGAGCACCTTGCGTAGAGCTGGAACTCTCTCTTCGGAAGAGACCTATGATAGATTTAGGATGTTTTGGCTTTTCTATGCCGCCTGTTGTTGGGAAGGTTTTAATGGAAGTGTTTGTACAGCGGAATGGATGGGGAAAAGACAAAAAAATGTGTCAGAAAAATTCTTTTAGAAATTGGAAAAGCTAAAGTTATAATAGTACAAGGTGCTATGGCTAGATGTGTATTATTACCTAAGATTTGGTGTAATATTATCTAAGTCAAGATGGAGAAATGAAAATAAATTTTAATCTACAATATATTTATTTTACCACGTTTTGACGACTATGAGTCTATGACTATGCGCATGCGATGCACCGATGTAAGAAAAACGAAAATTTCATGTTTTATTAATAAATTTTATGATGCAGCGATAGTGCTTGCTAAGAAAATACGCATAAAAAGTGGAAACAGTAAACTCGTTACCCTCTAAATCTTACGGAATAAAATATAAACCTCTTTTGGCCTAAATGTTTACCTAGGTATAATTTAAAAAAAATGAAGTTTCAACTTGATCGAACGATCGGAACAAGTTTGCGATAGGAGTTTGCAGGTCCAAAGGATACAGCGGTCTGTCGCTTCATCCTTTGGACCTTGGAGTTTGAAGGTCCAAAGAATGAAACGACAGATCGCTTCATCCTTTAGACCTGTAACTTCATCCTTTTAAAATGATCCGGGTCCGAAGTATTGGTAGAAATCCCCAAATTACAACTTAAACAAAATCGTAATAAATACGAATAACACTCAGGAAAGTTTAAAAATTTGTGCTTTTAAGTGTTAAACTTACTAAAACTGCGAAATTATTTCACTCTTGAAGCTATCATGCAAGGTGTCAGGCAATTAGATGAAATTCGCTAAATGCTACTGGTAGGAAAGAAGATCAATATTTTTAATTCTAAAGCAGTGGAATTGAAGAGGCACTTCCAAAAGGTCCTAAAGGACGGCGTCGAGAGTTATACAAATCTATACGGTAAAGACACCATTTTTTTTAAACTTATCTTTTTAGCTCCGAGTCAATTCTACTTCATGGTTGTATGTGAAGGTCTAATTCCATTACTGTAATTAATATACCTACTACCTATAACTCAACAACAACATTTATTATTACAAAGTGGTCATCTACAGTGCTAGTAAATAATCCCTCAAAATATTCGTTGTTGTGTCATCATATAAGCCTTGCAATATTTACAATATTTTTATATTTCAGGTCTTAGTTTTTGCCTTCTACATTAAAACTTCTACTGTGCTTTGTAATATCTCATATGTTGGTTAAAATATTCGTTTCTATAAAATTTATGCGAATACGACTATTAAACAGTTTAATTGTATCATTGATATCTAAGGACCTAGTGTGAGTTAAATTACACTAACCCTCTGTTTTATCAGACTATACTCAATAAGTTTTCATCGTAAAATGATCTTACCTAAAAATGTGGCAGATGGTGAGTTGTACGCTAAGTACTCCTTGTTTGACGCCCACGCGGGGAACTCGGATTGCTTTAGGGCGCCAGACCCCTCGGCTTCCTCTCGTTTCCATGGCAGCATTGTTTCAGTCGCTGTAGGGGTTGTTACACGGGCTTGTTCCGCAACGATCATGTTGTAGTTATCTATGAGCAGTAATACATATTATATTATCACATATTGCTAGATATACATAAGTTTGTGTTGGCTAAAATGTTTCATTGGTATACGAAGATAAAACACGTTACTAAATAATAAATTGAATTTGAGTTAATAGATTGAGAGATTAGTAGAAACAATTATTGATAGTTAGAAACAATAGATTCGAATAAATAAAAACTTTTTAGAAATACACATTAAAATTGTTTGGATTTCAATAAAATAAATTAATTAAATCAAATGAAATGTGTAGTATTTAAGTTGTCTAATAATTTTAAGAAGTGGCTTAAAATGATAAAATAACATTATGAATTACATAATATATTCTAAATGGACTTCTTATTAACCGACTTCAAAAAAAGGAGGAGATTCTCAATTCGACCGTTTTTTTTTGTGTGTTCGCGGATAACTTCGTCGTTTATGAACTGATTTTGATGATTATTTTTTTTAAATGGAAAGGAAATATCCGAACGGTGGTGCCATGATAAGGATACTAAGATCTGATGATGGCATCCAAGAGAAATCGAGTCGAAACTTGAAGTCGGTTTTAATTTTGTTAAAATTTTACTCGTCAGTAGTCGTAGCCTTACAAAAACGAAACCTTACCATTGTCATCAGACAGTCTCCTTTCGTCCTCTTCAAGGATGTCTTCATTTGGAACTAAAACATCAAAGTTTTCCATAAGCCCTTGGTTCTATTCAATATTTGATATTTACATTTCTAAGATATATACCTACCAGTCTCCCTGTATACCATATATTACTTACTATAATTTTCTATTTTCTACAACCTAATATCTACATAATACAATGAATATATCTTATTACGTATATATATTTAATACGGGGCAAAGGATGATGGTTTTAGTTCAAAGTTATTTCTAAAAAACATATGTACCTATATAAAAACCTTTCATTACATTCTATTATAATCGTTTAACACTAACATTTATATGTTCTATTACATCTATCAAATATTGTTGCGTCTATTATAATATTTATATATAAATATATTATATAACCTACTTGTTAGTTAAAGCATCTAATAATAACTTCAAACCCTACAATATTAAATAACGCCTCAAGCACAATATCTAACGATAGGCTGTCTATAGCGGCCTTAAGCGTTGATTAAAGGAGATATACATTGAATATAAATGGAGAATGATAAATAGTATGTGTTTATAACATGCAACAGTAACATTGTATCGGATGACCAATATCTTATTATAAAGCATCTGTTGAAAGAATGTTTCAAAAAAGCGTAGCACAGCAATACCCCGAAATTGCTATAGTGTCGAGAAGACACCGAAATTCCGTGTATTTACTAATGAAAAGCAAGTAAGATTAAAAATTCAATCTGTGGCCGTATCTTGACAGTACTGAAATGAAAAAAGTGATCCAGAATTATCTAACGTAACTGAGATGTGATTTGATAATCGGGGTATCACTATACAAAAAAGTCATTAATGAAAGTCCAAGCTACTTTAAACCTGATCAGGTTTACGGATTTGACAACTGTTAATAACCCTAATTAATAATGAGGGCAGCGCGGACAGCAAATGACTGATCTTGGAATTTAACATAATCATGATTTAAGGTAACCGTAGCATTGAAAAAATTAAGCATAGTCTAAAAAAAATCTTGATCATCAGACGCAAGTATGCACGCAGTTATCTAGTGACATTTAAAACATTTCAGCTTTTAAGTAAACACATACCAAAGTTATACGTGGATCTGTCCCTTCTCCACGGTAAGGATTTCTCAACAGCTGTCGGGAGAATTTCTTCGGGTGTTTTAGCATACTGCTTGACAATTCTCGCTTTCAATGGATTGAATCCGGGCAGGTTAGCCAGTTGGTTTAAAAGTGAACTACTATTTTCTTTATGCGAGGACGTCGGACTGACTTCTTTGTATCCAGCTGATAATTTTATCATCCCCAGTTGTCGAGAGTATTGGTTAGATTTGCGGTGCCACATGAAGGTTGCCAGAAGGGAAGAAAACGACGATCAAACACAAACGATTTTAAACAAGCAGAGATAAAAGAAATAAGTAGCGATTAAAAGATTATTTAGTATACCTAAATAGGGACTGTTTGTTACTGAGGGGTATAGGCGAAAAATAATATAAATAGATAGCAAACCCTTTAGTCAAACAAATCTTAGGTGAATAATCTTATATTTTTGACAAAAAAATGCACAGAGCTGGTACGTTCTGTATAGGTACACTGTTTAGTGTCTGAATTACCGTAGTAAGATATAATGGCTATCATAGACAAGGACCGACCAGCTATGTGTTTTCTTAGGTATAAGTTTGGAAGTTCGTCTGTGAAACGATTGTGAAAGAATAAGTTCAAAAATTATGCCTAAAAAGAATTCATAGAATACAATCATTTTATGTACTTCACAGAATTAAAAAAAAACTGCAAATGAAATGCTAATTTTATTACTGATTTGCTAAAAAGTTTGCTAGTGCGAAATAATCAGTTGTAATTTAAACGATTTAATATTGAAATAGGCAACGTAACCATCAACTCCAAACGAATCAAAAGGAATTTCAATAAAGGTATAGTAATAAATACGAATACATACAGAGAATTAATTCAGAACATGCCACCACAATAACATTTCAGAACATTTTCACAGTACGTAGCCATGTCAGAAATTAATGAACGCTTTGGGTCCAGCAAATAAAATAATCGTATACCAATTCGGCACACGTTAAGTACTTAAGTACTCCGTTTCATTAGCGCAGAAAAATTCTGAGTGCACAAAATAAAAAATAAACAGCGTAATTAACAATAACAACATCTAAGGTTTTGTTTGGATTTGAATTCTCAGTAAATAGAAATCTACGGGATTGCTACCATGTACCTTTTTGTTTGTGAGTATCCGATATTTCGGCGCTGTTGCAAGCGCCATGATCACGGAGTAATTACTCCGTGATCATGGCGCTTGCAAACAAAAAGGTAAATGGTAGCAATCCCGTAGATTTCTATTTTAATGTTAATGACCATGAAAGTTTAAAACAATATATTCTCAGTAAATGTGTTATTAAATATAATATGTATGAAACCCAAATTGTAAACGATATTATAATATAATAAGTATAAATAGTTGTTAGCTTAGTTTGTTTTATCTGTAGGAGTTCCATGTTCAGATACCTAGTTCTTTACTAATCTATAATTAATCAAATAAAATATTTTGCAGGTAAAATATTTTTATTATTGTATTATTTTAATAGTCGAACAAGTGTGTTATAAGTAGCTAATGTGATAATTCGTACTTAAACATTTGCGACTATTTTTAAAGACTTGGGTTTAATGCAACTGAGAGGTTGATGAGACATTATGTAATGGAATCAAATGAAGACTTTTTAAATTGTTTAAAAGATGTTTTGACGTTAGCTAGCTTGTAGACTTTGCTACATAATCAGTTGTAAACTAGCAATATTGCAACTTTTTATACAAAGTGTGCAATTAGGCTACGTTTGTTTAATTTTGCTCTACCTACATACATAGTGCTTCTGTTGCAATAACATGTAACAATAAACGACATATTAATAGCATTTTATATTATATCATTCAAATCCAAACTGTGTTGTACCACACTAGGTGTTTCATGCAGAATACCTACGCGGGGATTTTGCAGTGAATGTTATACCGCCATCGTCACCGTCCCGGCGTGGTACCACCTCACGCTCATCGCCTTCTTCTTGAAGCACCTCGTCTATGTAGTCTGCACAAAAGTATCATACAACTGGCATACATGTAACACAACCATGCTGTTAAAAAAGTACAAAACGTGCGATTTATAGCAAATAAAAAAATTAAGAAAAAAAAATGGTGTTTTGCATAACACACTAGGTAATCACAGAATGCATTATTTGAGAAATATAAAGTTAGTGTGTCTCTGAGTGCAAATATAAATAGAATGGAAAGAAAAGGGAATTGCATTCATTTGTTTTTCACTTGACGCAGATTGCAAAGCTAAGTAAATATTTAATTTTTTATCATTAAAACAATGCAATTATTGATGCTTATAATGGTTTTCTTAATCTGCTCTCCAACTTTATGTCTTGTTCATAATTGAGTTTTATTTATAATCTTGTAAAAATTAGGAAGTTAATTTTGTGTATTTTTAAAATACAGAACATATCACATAATCAACCAAAAAAAATGTGCTACGATGTTTACAATATTTAATTTTGTAATTTTAATTGCACAATAATGTGGTTTGGCTAACTTAAAACGAAGCTTTAGTGCTGGCAAAGAAACAAAACAATGATATTTATACGTATTTGTATGTTTTTAAAAGTAAAAATAAATCAAAATAAATACTTGAACCCACACGTGCATGCGATCAACACTCGTGATAATAATTAAAAGTAAATAAGTACCTAATCTATAATACTTTATTTTACCGTGCGTGAACTGTTTAGCCGAACCGTTTTGCTGGAATTCGGGGAAAGTGACATGGTTTTTGCCATCCTGAAAACGAAGAAATTATTGAGTGCTAATTTACTGTTTCGATTACGACAAAACAAACAAGAGTTTTCTATAGTAACAACGCACTAAATTAAAATTTATAAAAAGTATGGCGAACTGGGTTGGTACCAGGTTTATTTGCTTCTTGTCTCAATAATATTCCTGATTTGATATTACAAACATCATCATCATCAAGATTAATTAGTCTCTCATTACCATAAAAAAAAATCTGTTTAAAATTATTAAAAATCTCCTTTTCTTTTGATACAGCTATACTCTGTCCATTTCTTTATTTTCTTTTTGACAGCTCACGCCTATAAATTACCATTTTTTTTTTCGGAATTATGTACTACAGTAATGTCGTACTTTATTGACGGTGACGGTACTTTAGTGAAGTGGTCTGTGCAAAACAAACAACCACAGACTATAAAACAGTACTTGAAATACGATAAATCGATCATATGATAAAAATAAATTGACTTCATGTAAGTATTTTTTCTGTAAATTTAATAAAAAAAGAAAATAAAAATAGTATCTATTACTCCAAGATTGAATTTTTGCAAGGAATCAAGTCGAAATCTTGGAATTTAGGATCAAACCAAGAGTAAAGAAGAATAACTCTGTTCTTTCATCTAATTTACAGATTTATTATTTATATTTTTGTTTACTTCTTACATAATATAAAAAACTAATAAAGGAATAATTAATATTTCAACAAAAAATATTTAATTAAATCGATTGAAAGTTCTTCATAAATAAAATCGCTATTCGTTTCAAATCGAATCGGTAATGAGTGAGGGCGTCACTAATTTCAAAATTTCTTGAACTGTCAAAAAGAAAATAAAGAAATGGACAGAGTATAGTGTCTATTTTCCTTATTCAGTAAACTTTAAAGCATCCATTCAATTAAAATTACAATGAACTGATTTAAAGAAATTACATTACAAAATTATTGTCCTCAAGGCTGAATTGATTCCCCATGTACCTGCTTTCCACGTTTGCTGCGCTTATGGTGATGTTTCCTGTCGCCAACACGTCGACGTATGTTCATGTGGGTCTTGTAATTGACTTGCGTGCCGAGATCGCGATCATTCACGGCGTGCCGGCTGTAGCTTAGTCGCCGATGCTAAATTTAAAATAAATGGTATAAGCTTAAAGTTTCTGATCTGATAATGAGACCAGCAAAATGGGTACAAATCTTGATAAGGCTAACCGTAGACTATAATACATAATGATGTTGAAGTCTATGGTTAGCCATATACCTATTATAGGCCATCGCCTTGACAAGTTGTTATGCAAAAATTAACTTGACAGAACATCTCGCTTTTCATTGAAGAAATATCTAGTTGGAGATTTCAGCCTCTATAATATTTCATTCATCAAATGCTACTTTCTGTACCCATAGAGAATTGGCCGTTAATTGATGTCCAATTATAACAGTTGGTATACATACTCGTCTAAATGGTTTGCAGAGTTCTTCAGCAAGAAGGTGATGTATTTTGGCGTCTGTGAGATCCTTCTTAGATGGATTATATTCAAGCTCTTGCATATCTATATTCCACGTAGACGAATCTAACTGACTAAAACTTGGGCTGAAATCAAAAAATTAAAGCCTAAAGAAAAGAACAGGTAACCATTATTCTGGCGACACTTTAGATTATGTCAATAGTTTGAATCACTTTTTACGTAGTTAAGTGCAGTTTATGTGTTTTAAGATTAAGACAAACGATACTCCTAAGTTCTTTATTCATCATACCTACTGCATACCTCTCTACGGACAATTTGTAAATAAAGGAAAGAGTCATGTTGTAACATGTGGCGTGATATTATTTCCTACCTTCCATTGAAATTGGCATTAGTGTAGTTTTTAAATATCGCAGACATAGATTCAGCTCCGGATATATTTCCTATGGTCGATGCATTTCTCTGCATATACTCTATGGCATCCTTCATAGCTAGCTTGGAATAAGTCTCTAAGATCTTCGGCTCTGCACCCTGAAATATTATACCCATGACGTATATTAAAGAAATAATTTGGAGAGCCTCTAGTGCTAAGAAAAAGACTTGTTAGAGATTTATACGTAGGAATTGATTACGTGTAGGTAAGTTATGTATATACATCTTTATCTTAGGTATCAGAAATGCTTGAATGCTGAAATCTACAATCTACCTACGCCTCGCCTTGGGTAACTTGTTACGTTAAGAACAAAAACAGTGTATCGAAATTTTAGATATGAAATCCATACCAATATTATAAATTTGGAAGTTACTCCGTCTGTCTGTCTGTTTATTACGCTTAGGTGCATGTTGAAAACGCTGCACCCATTTTAATGAAGTTTGGTATGGAGATACTTTGATTATTAAGGAAGGACAACGGCTACTCTTTACCGCAAAAACCAATGTACACGCGAGCGGAGCCACGATCAAAAGTAATCGCACAGAAAATCAACGTAAACTGACAGCGATCGATCGTGCTGTCGTGTTTCCTTGGTGAGTGCGAGACCGGAGGCCCAATGATGCAGAAGCATCACTAGCCCGCCATGGTGTGGGTCATCATTCTGCATTGTTGGCATTGTTGCATTATCTGCATTCGCAGTATGGTGACCACTCTTGGATTCTGCTTGTGCTTTCCATCAAGCAAAGTAGAGTCATTGTGGCAGGACCAAACATAAAAAAACAATATATTGGTCTTAATCTCTAACAATCTTTGAAATCCATGAAGTTTCGTTTATTTATATGCTGCTTTAAGATAAATCGCATGCTACGGTAATTAGTTACTTCTCCAAGAGGTGAACTCTTAATGAGACCCTGGCGATGTGATTTGATGTCCGCATGAGAAATAAGGTTTGAAATATAACAAAAAGTAAAGATTTACTTTCAAACGAGATATAAATATTAGTGTAAGATATTTACCTGATAATTTCTAATTAAAAACGGTCTTATAAACCGATTATCGAATCTCTTGAATTTGTCTCTTATGTGATGGTTGCCATGTTTACCTAAGATATCCTCTATACCAGCCATCAGGTGGTCCATGAACTGAAAAGAAAATATGTGAAAAAAAGAAATTTAAAGAAGGTCAACAAAATGACTTGAAGGAAACAGAAGAAAAACTACATCAAAGACGTAAAGTTCTCTAAGATTTATGAATACTGCCGAACCGTACAAAGCAAGTACGGAAGGGAAAGTTACATAAAATACTACCCTTTTATGTATTTTTATCCTTATTTCCGGTCTTATCCAAGTGCAAAATTTGACTATTTTTTTATTGTTTTTTTTTAAATAAAATGTTTACGATTTTCTTGCTTGAGTTTTCCATAAATATAATTATTATTATGTAAAAGACATTGACAAGGTAGACCAACAGCCAATTAGTAACGTAAAAAAAGCTTGGATTTACGACAACTACTTAACATCACGTCTCAACTGGTCGTTTCTAGTATATGATATAAACCAAAACCACATAAGAACACTGGACGCGAAAGTCACTAAGACATTGAAGTCGTGGCTCGGGCTAGCACCATCTGCAGACCCGTCAACGTTGTACAGGAGCTCGAATAATTTTGGAATGAAATTAAAAAAACCTTCGGAACTCTACAAACACCTAAGAGTTACCAAAATGCATGTCTTGTCAAAATCCCAAGACGAAATCGTTAGATCCCTTCCAAAAGACAAAAATTCATCAGAGCTAGAGTCACGGCTCCAATTCCACAAAAAATTCATGGTGGGTACGCAGTCCAGTAGAGTTGGTTTGGGTAATGCTAGAAGACAGACCGACAAAGAGATAACAAAATCTTTCATACAACAAGATGAAAACGAGACCTACAAGGTGCACGCAATGAACCTAGAAATGCAGAATGAATGGTTAACTCTAGGAGAATTTTGTATCCCACCAGCTTTGAAATGGCGCACACTTTTATATGATTGGTCACCCGCCCTGTTAAAATTCTTCCTCAACGCCTTTCAATTAACTCTCCCCGATCAAAGCAACCTTGTAAGGTGGGGAAAAGCTACAGAAAAGGCTTGTACGATGTGCAATGCGGCAATAGGTACAGCCAGGCACTTACTGACAGGTTGTAAGGCGCTATTAGACCGGGGTCATTATTCACGTCGCCATGATACGCGAAGCTATGAGTTTATCACTGGCGAGAGCGAAAAAAGGAATAACAACAAACATAAAAACTAACATCGCGTTTGTAAAGGAAGGCTCAACAAAAAAGACTTCACTCACACAAAAGCCGTACTCAATTATAAATACCGCCAGTGACTGGACATTATTAGTGGACACGTATGAAAATCACTACAGAATACCGGAGGATATCTGTGCCTCGGCGTCCAGACCGGACATATTACTTTATGCAATGTCAATTAAGCGTGTAGTACTAGTAGAACGCACGGTGCCGTGGGAAACGAACATCCCTAAGGACCACGCTTTAAAAAGAAACAAGTACTTTGACTTAACCAACGAAATAACTAAAAATGGTTATGTCGTTGCGCTGTATGCCGTGGAAGTGGGTGCGAGGGGTATACCAGCGAAATCCCTCTATAACCTGCTTAAAGACCTTGGATTGCCAAGAGCTTCAGTAAGCTCTTTTCTTGAACGAATATCCAAAGCGGCATTGCTAGGCTCACTTCAAATATGGTTAGGTAGAGGGGGTAACACGGCGGACAGTGGAGGTGAGCGTTGACGCGTCGTAAGGAGTGCTCCTTAAACCTAAACCTGGGTCGCAATTCCCAGGCACTGTCGAAGTCGCATGTGTTGCCCCCATCTATCACGCGATGGACCCGGCACCCGCACGGTGAATCCATGGAACGCTAAGAAATAGGTCTTTTCCATAAATATTTATATAACGTTAAAAAAAACTTTGCTTAAAATTTTCTAGCCCTCTTTCTACTAAGTTAAAGTTAAAATATCGTGTTTAAAGCTTATAACAGCTACAATCTAGTTAACATAAAGATAATTCTCATTTACCCTTTCATGAATCCTTTCATTCATTGTTGGCTTTCGCTTCTCAGCTGTTTTCACGTTCAATATTTTCACAAGTGGCTTTATTGTGATACCCTGAATGAAAACCGTGAAGTATATCACCGCAATAGTTGTAGTTACAAACATCGGTTGTAGTTCCACTACTTCTGGGTCTATTAGCAGCACTAATGCAAATGCTACAGCACCTCTGAGACCTAAAAATATAATTTAATAAATAAGGGTTAAAGAGAAACTAAAAAAATTAAAATCCCACAATTTATACTAGGTGTGTAATATGGCTTATGAGATTAACGAAGAAATCTGCTTTCTTGAGGTCCTTTGATACAAGACTATACCTCAACGATACTAAACAAAAGCTTTTCTCGATTTCTATATATTTCACATAACCAATAAATTTTATATGAGTTTAGCTCTTTTCATTTACCTAAACCTAAAAGTATTTTAAAACAACTTTTGCACATTGCAGTTAATTGAAAATGTTTTTATCAATAATACAAAGTAGATGCAGGTATATTTGGGGTTGACTGGACGCTGTCTCCCAGCGTCAGCGACTATGTGATCCCAATGTAGGATTCAACATCGACACGGCATGTCGTTTCACCCCTGGATAAAGGGTCCCAGTCCCAACGGGCGTCAACGAAATACATGTAACAGTGTACGTGTAAATACATGTTTAATGAATATAGATAGGGGTTCTTTGATATTCTACCTTATAACTGAAATAGAAACCAAAAATATAGATCAATTTATATTATTTTTCAGGAACTCACCTCCGTACGACATCACAAACTTTTCAACCCTATTAAGTTTATGCAATCGGAATTTATTAGCTACAGTACTAAATATGTACACACCTGAAAACAATAGATATATATTTACATTTAATTGGAGTGTAAGTTTGTTAATGTGACATTCGTCATTTAGTTAGTAAGGAAGCGATCATTAATATCAAGCACATTGTCAGTGGTACGGAGAATGATTAAGGCCACCTTTCATATAGAAAGCAATATTATTATTATTACTTCTTGATTTGACTTCTTCCTTGACTTGAAAGTAACTGATAGTCTCACAAACCGGCTTTAAGTTTATTTGACAACTTAGGTACCATATACCACTTACCTATTATTCGGAAAACTGAGCAGAAAACAATAGTCAATAAAACAAACCACGTATTCCAATCGTGGTTGTTATTGACTGTGGCTACACCAAGAAACATGAAAATAATAGTTTCGGAGGACGACGATAACATTTTCATCGTGTATTTTATAGTCGTGTGTGATTTGTGAGATATGTTCCCTTCTACATAATTCTTCATAGTAATACCACAGAAGGTTATCCTGAAAACATTAAGACAATCAATATATTGATACAGAAAAGTGGAATAATAATTATTGTCACCATCTAACTATTTACAGATTGGCTTAGCAGAAGGTTTATGTGACAGATATTCGTGTGGTTTGGTCGGTTTATTTATGTCTCCATGATACCTATGTTTCAGAGATATCGGGAACACGGTATTCATAGCCCAGTTTTCGTAAAAGATATTTGAACTAACAAATAAACAAATACAGATAAAACACCAAACATCAATACTGTCTCTATGATATATATGACAGAGATCTAATTGAAAAAGCCGGCAAGGATAGCAAAAAACTATGGGATACAATAAAAACTATTACCAATATATCTAAAGAAATTGGTTTTCCGAAGGAATTGCTCACCTTGTCTGATACACCACAGAGCTCAGTAAATAACATTAATAACTACTTTTGCAATGTGGGCAAATCTTTAGCTGAAAAAATTACACTGACTCAGAATAGGAGACCGATAGATAGTCAAAGTCATCTTGATGGGAACCTGAATTCTTTTGCACTATTTATAACAGACGAGAGAGAGATTTACAATATTATATCCTCTCTGAAGGATGAGTGCGCGGTGGGTTGTGACGGTCTGTCGAATGGGCTTTTAAAGGAACACAAAAACATCCTTGTTCCGCATCTAATATATATATTTAATTTGTGTTTGTCGCAAGGTGTCTTCCCCAAGGACCTCAAAAAAGCTCAATATCGTCGAATATTTAAGGGTGGTGATGGTGACCGTGTTGAAAACTACAGGCCAATTTCAATTTTACCGTCGGTATCAAAAATTTTAGAAAAAATCATCAACAACAGATTAATAGATTATTTAGAAAAACATAGCATTTTGTCTGATCATCAATATGGTTTTCGGCGAGGTAGATCAACGGCTGATGCAGTTAATAATCTCACAGATTTCTTATCTAGCAATCTTGATAATGGTAGTAAGTGCGTTGCGATATTTTTGGACCTAGCCAAGGCATTCGATACGGTCTCTATCCCAATCCTCTTGTCTAAACTAGAACACATCGGCATTAGGGGAACTCAACTTGAGCTCTTTGCGGACTATCTGAAGGATCGAACACAGTGTGTTGCATTGAACTCCCATACGAGCAGCGAGGTTTTAGTGAAATATGGCGTGCCACAGGGCAGTATTCTTGGGCCAACTCTTTTTCTTGTTTACATAAACGATCTCCTATATCTACCCTCGTTTAAAGGCAAAATTTATTTCATATGCAGATGATACGGCCCTCATCTTCGCCGCTAAAACATGGAATGAAGCATTCCAGCTTGCTCAAAATGGATTTGACAGTGTTAAAAAGTGGTAACATGACAACATATTAAGCTTAAACATACAAAAAACCAAATACCTAACTTTTTCAATCCGCGGTTCTATAAGCACTACCTTAAGTCTGATTGCTCATGACTGTAATTTCAGTATTACGAAAAACATCACATGCGCTTGTAAACCATTAGAACATACCAAAGATATTAAATACTTAGGTATATACTTGACGAAAATCTTAATTTCAAAATGCACATCTTGGCATTAAGTAAAAGAATACGTAAATTGAGCTATGTCTTTAAAACGTTGAGATATGTAACCGCTCCTGCAGTCCTTAAACAGATTTACTTTGCTTTAGTCCAATCATTGATAACTTACTGTATCTCATCCTGGAGCGGGGCATCTAAAACTATTCTTAAGCGACTTGAGGTTTCTTAAAGGACTATTTTGAAAGTGTCTACTTTTAAACCATTTCGATACCCTTCCAATCAACTTTATGAGTACTGCCAGGTTCTTACAGTGCGACAACTTTTTATCATCAATCTTTTAATAAAACAGCACGCTTTATTACAATACGATTCTAAATCAAGCAAAAAACGCAGAAGTCACGCAGTTTGTGAGGGATTAGTTCGGCCAAAGACATCATTTATGCGTAGGTTTTTTCCATTCTTAGGGTCTTATTTATATAATAAAGTAAATAAAGTCATTTGCATTTACCGCCTAAATAAACAAAACCTTAAAACAGCTGTATCACAGTGGTTGGGAAGCCTGTCTTACGACGAAACAGAGTCACTGCTAACTATTCTGCAATAGTTAGGTTCTAACAGGTTTTCGCACAATTCTACTTTCTCATTACACCTACAACTTTTACTCACCCTCGGACACACACACACATTCATCCCTGCACTTAACACACCCAGAGGACCACTACATTATCTTAGTTTTAGGTAGTTGTCTTGTTTTTTTGCTTTCTCGTGTTTCTAAATTAAATTAAACTTAAAGTTAACATGAATAAATAGAATTATATACTGGAACTATATTATAAGCTGTAGTTAATGTACATGGCCGATAGGAAGAGGCGCCGTATGCTGAAGCACAGGTTTCCGACCTAGTTCAGCAGCGGAGGCTAATAAGACACAATTCGTACATTGTATTCATGCCTTTTAAAAACTTGTTGAATTGTTAAAACTTTAATGGGTCAATAAAAATATTATATTATTATATATTATATTATCAATGGCTGGCGCTCTTTAGGGGGTGGCTCCGTTCACACTTCACACACACACACACAGCAATTAGTACTATAATACAATTTTAGTTTTAGAAAGTCTAACTTTTATGTGGACTTTAATACAAATCTTCTAAAAGCACATCAAAGATTATTATTTTAATTAAAACTAGTTACGTTAAAAGTTGATGAATGAATTTTAAAATACAACCTGTTTAACTTAAATGAGTCATAAATCCACGTGAAGCGGTTGGTAAAGCGTTGGAATGAAAAAATATAAAAATTTTGAGTGGTGAACTCGACTTTAGCGAAGGATATAAATTTTAATAACACTTTAAAAGGAGTTGACCGTTTCTGTGTTTGTGCACAATAATACGCCTGACAATAAAATCTAATTTGTTATATCTTTATGAGGATATACACTGTTCAATAAAGTGTTGATTTATTTGAATGTCAATTGTTCTTAAAAAAAAAAGAATTGTCCTGTACATTTCCAAGTCCTTAAAACATGGTACTTTAAGCACAGTTTTATAATATGTGTGATGTTACTGTTGTGTGACGTTGCTGGACTTTGAAGGTCGTTACATCTATTTTAAAATAGAACGTAATGTATATAGAATTCACTAACGTCACTCCTTACTATTAATATAAGCGTATATTAAAACTCTTATTGTAACAGAATGACGTCAATGAATACGAAATAATTACTTGGGTACGCTTTGAAACTTACGCAAGTATTCCGCTCATATGAAACATCTCTGCATTAAGATAAGCCAGGTAAGCCATGACGAAAATGAAGATGGGCTCAATTACTCTAACTTCATGTGTGAAACGAGTAACAAGCCCAGTGGCAAATCCCCATACAACTCCAATACAGGTTCCTCCAACTGCCACTACTAGAAATGATGCCAGTCCTGCTAAAATATCCGTGTAAACCAAACGGGATGGCCCCATTTCTCTGTAGACGAAATCAAATTACGTATTATTGTTATTGCTGTACTTGTACTGTAACTTGAAATTTTATTATTTGAAACATGATAAAAGTGAAGATTCTTTAATCATTAATGGAATATTCATCAGTTTGTGATGACTAGGTGAAACAGTTTGCAAATAGAGTAAAATCTTTCAAATTATTTTGGTACTTACGTATATGCTTCAAACATGTGGTATAACACAACTGTGACAGCATCGTTCAATAAAGATTCCCCAAAGACAACTATATAAAGAACTTCATCGACGTGTATTTCTTCAAAAACAGCTAAAACAGCAACTGGATCAACTGCAGATATTAGCGCTCCAAATAAAAGCATGTCCAGTAAAGGTGTGGTGCGACCAAACATGCCCGTTTGGCCACAGGCCCAAAGTGATGCTCCTGTGTAAGACAAATGAGATTGAGATGGTGTGTATTGTGTAAAATTTCATAATTGAAAATAAATTTTACTCACCAATAGTCAAAGTGTTAAATACAGTACCAACAACAGCAAATAACAAAATTGTTCCCAGATGATCAAAAAATAATCTATTTGGCATGAAATATCCCGCATCTAAGATGATAGGAGGTAGCATGTAGAGAAAGAAAGTGTCCGGTGTTAAAGGTTGGACGTGCACACTATGAGTGCTCAGCAGTAGTGCTCCTATAAGAACTCCCACAAAAATGAGAAGACAGGATTCAGGGAACATCTTTGACAATTTAGGCGCCATATGAAAACCTGCAACAAAGGCATTGCTGTAGTGGCTGCTTGTAAAATAAAAAGAAAAGAAATTGATATTTGTCATGTCCTTAAATGTCATTATTATTGACAAATTGTGTATAACGATAAAAGTAAAAAAAATAACAAATTTAAATTGTCGTGTTATTCAAAATTTTCAGTTCAAAATTGTCTCAACTTGATCAGAATGCCGATTTCAAGATCAAACATTATGCCGTATAGCAGATCATACTCCAGTTTATGTGATTTATTCAGCCCAATATCGTTTAAATTGTTTCGTCATAACAAAACCAATGAACATAAGGGACAGACAATATTTCATACCACCTGCCAAGAACCAACTATGAAATCGTTAAATACTCATTCTAAAGGCGAAGAATATGTGACAAGTGAGAAGCTACTCAACATAGACAACCACATAAGTTCCAAAACGCTTGTGAACTCTACTAGTACTATATTCTACGATTTAGACGATATCGCTAAAAGACATTCGTTTCATTGCATACCTGAGCTCGGACAATCTGTGGCAAACTTAAATTTATTAAAAGTTATGAGAATGAACATAAAGCACAACACTGTCGTTGGGCACCCTAGCGTCATTATTCAAGAATGTGCAACAAAAATGAAACCTAAGTTGTTGGCACGTAACAGTAACGAGATCCGTTCAAAAAAAGTCAAGAAAAAAATCTCTAAAGATCCAGTGACATCCTCTGAAATATTTCTAAGGGATGATGAATACGGTCTAGATAATGGAACCAATGAGTATTACATAAAACACGGTGTTCAAAGACCACAAAAATTCTGGTCTTATTCTAAATACCGCACAGAGTACACAAAATCGATGCCAAAAGAAAAAAAACTAAAACACAGTAGAGACACAGGAAAGCACAATGAGGATCCATGTCCATGTCAATTATTTTCTTATGCGTGCCCTTGCACAGACAAAAAATCACTTACTGAATTGGCAAAAAATGCTAAATCTATGACCATGAATAATCAAAATACTAGTACTTCAAAAATCATAGCTATTGATCGAAAAGATAATAAGTCAAACAATAATAAAACTAAAAATAATAAACAAGACACGATCCAAGAAGACAAGCCCACAAATACAAGCGTAGCGGAGCTAATTGAAGTAATGGTTCAAAATGAATCTAATATACCAACTCAACAAAATGTACCAACACATGCTCAAAATAGAGACAATATAATCCCTGATCAAGACAAAAGCGTTAAGAATAGCATAAAAAATAATAAACTAAAAATACAAAAGAAACCAAGAAAAATACTATGTCCTAACTGTAACGAAGAAGTTGATATCGTAGTTAGTATGAGTACCCCAGAAGAAGAAGAAAGTTTAAAATATGAAAACTCTTTAATAAATAGTCATGAAATACCGTCTACTGCAGCGTACACATATAGAGCGTCACCTACTGCAATCAGAACTAAACACACTGATGACGATTTATGCGTTCACAATCCCCCTTGTGAAATATTACCTATATGTCAGATTTTACCCAGTGAATTTTATAATATGAATCAGAAATATCCAAAAAATAATTCTTCTGTAATATCCACTCCACGTGTAATCAGAATAACAAAAGCATGCAGACATCATCCACCTTGTACGGTCGTTCCATCATGTCAAAGAGCGAAAGTTTTAAACAACAATTGTGAATATATACCGCCTTGCTTGCACCGTCCACGTTGCGTTAATCTACCTCTTTGCGTTCCATTCTCTAAAAGTCTACATTACGAAGAAGGACAACCAAAATTCGTCGATGATATTGCAAACTCTGAATGTCCTCATATTCCAAGATGTAAGTATACTCCTGTATACCAACATGATTCTTTAGGAAACTTAGATCATCACCAAGTAAATATGGTTTCTCGAGTGCAGAATGATGGTGATTTTTTTAATAATTATAACTCTCCAAATTTTACACTTAATCCAAAATCAAAATGTGTTCACAACTCATTTTCTCCATTTCAATTTTGTACCCCACCGTGTCATATTTGCAAATCTAATAAATCGTGTCAATTTGTCTCATACAATACTCCCAGTTTTATTGAATCAAACGACGATGCTATTGTTTTTATTAGAGACGTGGGGTGTCAGTTTAGATGCAAAAACTATAAACTGAAGAACTCAAGTTTTTCACCAAACAATTATGTTAAAAGTTATTCAGCAGAAAACTCAATCTTGCAATCAAAAGCTTCTAGTAATTCATTCGAATTTGTAGACGTTAAACAGATGGGCAAACATGGTAAAAATATTCACACTTTGCGATGTGAAGACAAATCCACGAATCCAATAACGGAAACAGAAAATATCTTATCAACGGCCTCAATCACGTCTATAGATTCTGAATGTCCTTCTCATGGACGGCGAGCCAACCAACACTTCCGAAGAACTCGATCTCCATCAGGCTTTCGGCCTCATGCGGCCTATGTCACCACATTCTCAGAAATGAAAAGCTCTCAAAATGTTAAATATAATACTATCAACAAATCTGACATTCCAGAAAGTCGTGAATGTCAGTACACCTTTCCAGTTAGAGGCCATCGAAGCTTTATAAAGGGTAAACATAAAAAGATGTTTTCACTGTCACGAAGAAGAAAATCAAGACTAAGTAATCACCTTGTGAATCATAATCCGAAAAGAACCTGCCTTATTAAGCACTAATATTTGTAAAATGTTATGAAAGTTTGTGATTTTTTATTTCCCTTTGTGTTATAAATAAAATAAAAATCGATTTCTAACTCGTATGATTTCTTCCTTGCCCTTGATGATATGTCCTAATTTTTATTATTATATGATATCAAAATTCCTTATATTAGTTTTCTCGTAGGTACACTTATCGAATAAATATAGTAAAATAAATTTGTTGAAAAATAGATCTATACTGAACTCTCCGAAATATTCCGGACCAATTATAATTTCTTTTAGGATTAGATAAAAAATTAGATAAGAGTTAGAGTAAGTGTAACCATGTTCCGTTCTTTAGTGAATTTCCGTGCATTTGAACGATTTTGTCATGCCCGTCCATGTCTGCCATACTATGGAAATCCATCCTATGTAAATGAAGCTATTAAACAATATGTGTCTTAATACATAATTTAGCAAGTCTTTGTGTCCGTGGTAAGTACCTGTTGAATAGGGTGTTTGCCTATAATTATTTACCGGTTTGCCTAGGAGAAAAGTTTAATTTACTTCTGATTAATTTCAGTTTAACAATTTGATTTTCTTAAGACTACCCCCCGGATTTACTCTGTTGACTACCCGTGTGTCATTAATCGGTGTGTTTGTTGTTTTGATACCGTGATGATACCGACCAAGCGTACATACTGTACAACAGGTCATTTGCATACCGTACGTAATGTAACGTGCGTAAGATAACGTTACAACACCACCGGTAGCGGATATTAATACATGAAAACATCTCTGGACTATGGCACTGCTGAACCGACTTGACCGCGCTGATATTACATCCTCATAGCAAACTAGTGTTCAGTAACTCTAGCTTTTCACTGAGTGGGTGAGAAAATTTATAAAACTACAAGTGGATGATTTCATTACTTAGGCTGCAGCCCTTACATCCCTAAGCAACCATTGAGCCCAGTCAGTCCCGCTACGTCGAGAAATTTGTAATAGCTTGCCTTTATGCGAACGAATGAATAAAAATATGTGGATGCGTAATTTGTAATGAATATGTAATTTTTCATAAGTTTTTGAGATAAAAATAGGTCTTGCAACCCATGCAATCGACGCATCTTTGCCAACGTATTGGCAGTTTATTGAGGGCAAGAAGGGCTTCTTGTGAAAATCAGCTGGAGGTCGCGCGTTGTCGTGAAGCAGCTGCAAGAGCTGGGGTTGGAAGCTCTCCCTCATCCGCCATACTCACCAGACCTTGCACCTACCGACTATTACTTTTTCCAAAATTTAGACAACTTTTTAGTGGGTAAAAAATTCAATTCCCGAGAGGCAGTACAAAATGCCTTTAAAGAGTTTGTTGCCTCCCGTCCAGCTGATTTTTACAAGAAGGGCATCAATAAACTGCCAATGCGTTGGCAAAGATGCGTCGATTGCATGGGTGATTACTTCGAATAACAGAAATAAAAAAGTTTGAAAAAATAAGTACTTTCACTTATTGCATACAAAACGGCAATTTCATAGGTAAAGACCTATTATCAGAATGTGCAAGTGTATGACTTGTTGGTTGTCCTAATTATAAAAAAAAACCGACTTCCAAAAAACATCCAACGAAAAGTCTCTGCCAAAAAAACACTTAAAAGCGTAAAATAAACTGGTTCTTCCTAAATTGCCTATACCTAATTCTTTATTCATTTAAATAGTAGTATTATAATGTGTGCTAGGTAACTAGAATCTGTTTGAAGTCGGTGCCAAGTGACTATCGCTTAGACTTTTGTAATTGTTCGTTTGTATTCTTTTTGGCTTAGCACCGACTTCAAACAGATTTTAGGTACCTAGCACACATTATAATACTACTATTTAAATGAATAAAGAATTAGGTATAGGCAATTTATGAAGAACCAGTTTATTTTACGCTTTTAAGTGTTTTTTTGGCAGAGAGTTTTCGTTGGATGTTTTTTGGAAGTCGGTTTTTTTTTTATAAAAGTTTTTATTTTTCAGTTTTCAGTGCAAACAATCGTAGGTAAGTAGTAAGTTGAACTATTTCATCAAATTTCATCTTCAAGAATATAAATGAAGGTCTAAACGTACGTGTAATATTGAAATCATCCTCTAATTCCTAACTGTTGAAGAGTTTAATCTTCTAGCATCAGTTCACCTCAATAACTTGAAAGTATACGACTGAAGGTCTTTAGATACGTATGAAATTGAAAGAATTATCCTCCAACTCCTAACCGTTGAGGAGTTGTACCTTCCACCTTCCATCATCAGCTTACCTAAATAATTTCGAAGAATACGACTAAAGGTAACATATATACATCTGATATTTAAAGATTTATCCTCCAACTCCTAACCGTTAAGGAGTTGTACCTTACATCATCAGCTCATCATCATAAAATGATGACTACCAGACGCAAATACGGGTGTAACTTCAGAAAATATACGAAAAACATAGTATGTGCCTATTAAAAATGAGAGTTTCCCTCGATTTCCCTGGGATCCCATCATCAGATCCTGATATGCTGGCAATGGGACCACCTCGGAAGCATACCCTTTCGAATACAAAAAGAATTTTTTAAATCGGTCCACAACTGACGGAGTAATCGGGTAACATACATAAAAAAAAAAAATACATACAGTGGAACATAGAACCTCCTCCTTTTTGGAAGTCGGTTAAATAATTAAAAGATACACAGTAAACAATATTAGTAACTATAGTAATTGTGGAAGCGTAATAGTTTACCTATTTGTCGGTTTTGGGTCGTTGTTTCTAATAAGTTAAAATTTAAAAAAACACCCTATAGATGGAAAGAGACGTTAAATAATCACAAATTTTAACAAAAAAAACCGACTTCAATCTGGACCAAATGTAAATGGGACCATACGGGAATATTGATTATCGGTTAATTTGTCGCGCATATACTTAATGCAAATTGAAGACTTACATGGTTTTCTCATGGATGACATGTCAGAACTGGACCAAATTGAAATGGGATTACATGGAAAGCACCAGCTTTCAAATAAAAAAAATCATCAAAATCGGTTCACCCAGTCGAAAGTTATGAGGTAACAAACATAAAAAAAAATATACAGTCGAATTGAGAACCTCCTCCTTTTTTTGAAGTCGGTTAAAAATAAAACTCACCGATTTTTGCAATGCTAGCGAAAAAAATCCATAATCCTATTAAAAAGGGTGTTTCAACCCTGTGAAATTCGACAGCAGCGATAACGAAGGTCCTCTCCTTCTTCGGTTTTTCCGTGCTAGGCAGGCTAGTAGTAGTGTCTTGGTGTTGTCGCAGCTGTGTGCCCGGGGGTTCACCGGGGAACGGAGCAACTGGCCCCATAGGGCCGAACCCCACACCAGGGTATGTGGAGACCCCATCGACTGTAATGGACGGACTTTGTTTTGTGGTTGTCTGAAAAGAAAGAAAACTTTTGTAAGAAATAGATAACTGAAAAATATATACTCCTTATTTCTAGGACTTTGGTGCGAGTTCCAGTTGTCAATACTGTATTTCTGATTATTTTATTTAATACATTAAAAACTATCTTTATATAGTTGTTGTTGTAGGTACTTCATTAAAGAATACTGCTTGATAAATTATTAACAGATCCTACTAATATTATAAACGCGAAAGTTTGTAAGTATGGATGGATGGATAGATGTTTGTTACGCTTTCACGCAAAAACTACTGAACGGATTTGGATGAAACTTTACAGTAATATAGCTTATACATCAGAATAACACATAGGCTACTATTTGCCGCGATAACCGACATACACGCGGGCGGAGCCGCGGGCAACAATTAGTACTCGATAAATTGTCTTCAATCGCTGGTTGTAATTTGACATCACCTTGGTGCGCTTGTTAAAGAGAAGTTGCGATATAAATCATCTTGTCTTGTTAAAATAGGACTCGTTAAAATATCTTAAGCATTGTAACTTGTCAGGTTTTCCAAACACGCTTTAGATAATCTAAAATGTTTGGCATGTATCTAAATACTTGTCTATTATAAACATTTCTCGTGTCATGTTGTCGCTTACGATGAACTCCGAAACTACCTAACCAATTTTTACTTTTTTTAAATGTGTGATTTGTTTGCGTGTCTAAGATCATATAATTAATATCACGCTAAGAACAATAGGAGCCGAGAATTATTGAAAGGAAACACCGATGAAGTTGCGGGGATTAGCTAGTATATCATATATTATATTCCGAAAAAACAAAAAGAATTAAATATCGTTACTAGGGTTTAATCCCGGGACGCATATTGCCTCGAACGCCCGGGAATTTCTGTAAATTTAGTTATCTCGGGTCCCGAGACTTTTAGACGATTGTTGGAATTGTATTCCATAAATTCCACACAAAAGGTCCATAATGGTAAAATGGATCGATATAGTGAAATTTTGCCTAGGCCTATGTTCAGCAGTGAATGTCTTTTCGGCTGTGATGATAATGACGATGAATGAAATTTTGAAATCTTATATCATAATGATTATTGTTCTGAATTGATCTGAATGAAATGGAATTAAATTATTTGCAATAATTTTGCAATTAGTTTACAAGAACACTTTTTCATGTTAATTTTTTTTTTAGTAGTATAGGTGAGTTCGGCCTTTCATAACTGGTCAAGCTCGGATAAGAAAGAGCGGAACAAACTTAGGGATCATCGTCTCTTTTAAAGTCCAGACAATCTTCTTAAAATACAAACATAATTTCAGTCATTATTAATATAATTGGGTCTCGCCAAAAAAGAAATTAATAAACATTTAAAATAAACAACATGTGTGAAATTCACCTAACAAATCTCTATTTTCTTCAAATTTACATAGTTTTTAAGTGAATGTTATTTCTGTTCGAATTCCTAAATAGTTACAACAAAATTCTGTTAAATTAAGCAAAGGAGCTACAGAAGCTATGAAGAGCTCTTGCCAATAGCAGTGATATTGACCTCGGCCGCGACACGAACCTTCATCTTCAAAGAGCGGCCTTCGTCTAAATGTTCTCGAGGGTTATACTTCTTAAAATGCTTAATGATTTTATTTATGACTATTAAAATTTTGATTATATTGCAGGCAATTTTTTTAGATTCTAGAAATTCACAATAGGACTGTGATTTTTATCTACTTTTTGAAACATCGATTTCATTTAAACGTAGGAAAATTTGGGGGATAAATCTAAGTAAATCTATTTCTAAACCAATTGAGTAAAAATACAAATCCCAATCTTCATAAAATTTAAGGGAATTAATTAACTTGTGTTCCATGAAAAGTTGGTAATCAATATTAAAACCGTTTAGTTTATTGTACCCATATTTTATTTACCCATAGGTATATGCTTACTTTATTTAATCACGAGGAAAAGTTTATTTATTTATTCCCTTATCTCCTCGTACTTCTCACAAGGCACAACTAAATTGAGACTTAAGCATCATTCTGTCATCGAACAGTTAATGAAAAATCTAAAAAGAGTTTCTTTACACTGACGAGGATATCATCTGTGACATGGGATCTGTCATTTAATACACTAAAGATCATATATGGAGCTACTTATTTGGGTTCTATTTTCTATGGTGCTCCTGAATGGGCTGATAGGGCGACTGTAGGCGCTGTCCGTCGCAAACTGTTACAAGGCCAACGACTTGCATTGATTTTCTTGTGCAAGGCATATAGGACGGTTAGCACTGAAGCTTTACCGGTGTTGGCGGGTGTTCTTCCGGTCAATTTCGAGGTACAAAGACGTGCAGCCATGTACTATTCCACACTACAAAACATGGAATGCGATTTATAGGGCGTACGAGACCGCGATTAAACAAATCATCTAAGAGGCTCCACCTCTACTAGTACTTTCCATCTGTTCGCGAACAGTTGTCGAGGACATAGCTCGAGGTAGATCACTGTGTCGCTCAATTTCTTTTAGGCCACGGTAACTTTAAGAGCAAACTACAGTCATTTAAATTAGTCGATTCACCATTGTGTCAATGCTCAACACCTGTGTCTAGCTGTGAACAGTCGGCTCATCATATCCGCTGGGAATGTAGTCTTTGGTACAATGAACGTAACATAATGCTTAATGGCTTACTAATGACATCTGGGGCGGGCGGTATACTATGGGGATCTTGTGACAACTGCGGTGAATTTCCTTGCGTTTAGGCGATTCTGCCATACATGATACTATAGAAATCAATATAGCTCACTTAGGACCCATAATATTTTATCCGTGGTGCTTCCCGGTTTGAAAAGGTGTCTGCCTATTTTGACTTCATTTTGTCTTCCACTTTGCTAGGGAGGGAAGTGGACAAATTATAATAGGTCTTTACCTATGAAATTGCCGTTTTGTATGCAAGAAGTGGAAGTACTTATTTTTTCAAACTTTTTTATTTCTGTTATTCGAAGTAATCACCCATGCAATCGACGCATCTTTGCCAACGCATTGGCAGTTTATTGATGCCCTTCTTGTAAAAATCAGCTGGACGGGAGGCAATAAACTCTTCAAAGGCATTTTGTACTGCCTCTCGGGAATTGAATTTTTTACCCACTAAAAAGTTGTCTAAATTTTGGAAAAAGTAATAGTCGGTAGGTGCAAGGTCTGGTGAGTATGGCGGATGAGGGAGAGCTTCCTACCCCAGCTCTTGCAGCTTGGAGACTGTCTGTTGCGCAGTATGGGGTCGCGCGTTCTCGTGAAGCAGCTGCAAGAGCTGGGGTTGGAAGCTCTCCCTCATCTGCCATACTCACCAGACCTTGCACCTACCGACTATTAATTTTTTCAAAATTTAGCCAACTTTTTAGTGGGTAAAAAATTCAATTCCCGAGAGGCAGTACAAAATGCCTTTGAAGAGTTTGTTGCCTCCCGTCCAGCTGATTTTTACAAGAAGGGCATCAATAAACTGCCAATGCGTTGACAAAGATGCGTCGATTGCATGGGTGATTACTTCGAATAACAGAAAAAAAAAAAAGTTTGAAAAATAAGTACTTTCACTTATTGCATACAAAACGGCAATTTCATAGGTAAAGACCTATTATTTCCAACTCCTCCAGTTTTCCTTCTGATTAATTTCGTTGCAGTTCCAAGACAATTTAATTTTTCCTGGGACTTCCCGAGTGTCGTAACTCGGTGTGTTCGTGGGTCACTGCTGTTGATCCTGGTGTACAGGAGTTGCACGAGATTAGTCCCATAAAAGAAAATGCCTACCTAGTCAACAAAGTTTTATTCGAGTATGTTACCTGTTTTTAACCGACATCCAAAAAGGAGGAGGTTCTATGTTCCACTGTTTTTTTTTTTTTTTTTTTTTTTATATGTATGTTCACCGATTACTCCGTCAGTTGTCGACCGATTTTGAAATTTTTTTTTGTATTCGAAAGGGTATGCTTCCGAGGGAAACCCTAATTTTTTATAGGCACATACTATGTTTTTCGTATATTTTCTGAAGTTACACCGGTATTTGCGTCTGGTAGTCATCATTTTATGATGATGAGCTGATGATGTAAGGTACAACTCCTTAACGGTTAGGAGTTGGAGGATAAATCTTTAAATATCATATGCACATATGTTACCTTTAGACGTATTCTTTCAAATTATTTAGGTAAGCTGACGATGGAAGGTGGAAGGTACAACTCCTCAACGGTTAGGAGTTGGAGGATAATTATTTCAATTTCATACGTATCTAAAACCTTCAGTCGTATACTTTCAAGTTATTTAGGTGAGCTGATGATAGAAGGTTAAACTCTTCAACAGTTAGGGATTAGAGGATGATTTTAATATAACACGTACGTATAGACCTTAATTTTGTATTCTTGATGATGAAATTTGATGAAATAGTTCAACTTACTACTTACCTACGATTGTTTGCACTAAAAACTGAAAAATAAAAACTTTTTATAAAAAAAAAAAACCTGTTTGAAGTCTTCGACTTCAAACAGATTCTAGGTACCTGGCACACATTATAATACTACTATTTAAATGAATAAAGAATTAGGTATAGGCAATTTATGAAGAACCAGTTTATTTTACGCTTTTAAGTGTTTTTTTGGCAGAGAGTTTTCGTTGGATGTTTTTTGGAAGTCGGTTTTTTTTTACATAATGATAAACAGTTTTTAACAACAGTTAAAGCAACGTAAATTTACAGAAGAATAAGCATTGAAAGTGTTGAATGATGTTCAGTTTTATTTCAAGGTAACAAAATACAGATTTATAAGTATCAAACCTTATGATTTTATCGTAAAACAAATTAACTTAATATACCTAATTTGTCCGAACAGTGAGGTCCTCTTATACTAAATCGCCGGAGCTTATTTTATTATCCAAAGTCTCGGTTGAAACGAGACCTGAGTACTTTAAGGAAATTAGGAATCCTAATTTTGCGGTGCTGGTTTTGTTGTTGATTTTTCAAACCCACGTAACCTTTTATATGAGGTTAAAAAGGGTCCTTGTTTAATAAATAGCTCTGTATTACAAATGTTTTCAGGGGAATCGCAAACATTTACTTAATTGGTTTGAAGTCTTTTTTATTTACAACTAGTTGCACCCTGCGGTTGATGTTGTACCTTTACAGCAACCGCGGGTAACACCGCAGGGCGAAGCTTATCTAAATTAAAAGTAGCCTAAGTCACTCCTTATATAATTAGCTACCTGCTAACGAAAGTCCCGTCAAAACCGGTCTAGCCGTTCCAGAGATTGGCCGGAACGGCCAGACGGCCCTTAGCAAAAATTTAAAGACGGAAATTAAAAGGGACATCACGGAAGCCGTCGACCGCCTTTTCAGCCTGTTTAAAGAAGCAGAAGGGGCACCTAAACCCCTCACGAACACCGAACCCAGGACCCAGACGGAAGAAAAGGAGGAAGTCAGCAGTCTGGAAATGAAAATCCTGAAAAGAATGGATGAGCAAGAACAGCTGCTAAAAGAAAACAAGGAGGAAATTTTAAAACTAGGGGTGATGGTTCAAGAGAGCCAGAAACTCTCCTAGGCACGAGTGGTCGCCGGACCAGCGAAACGTCCCATCCGAGAGGAGGCGGTAATGCATTCCATTGCGATTACGTCCAAGACAGAGACGGAAACCGGTGACCAGGTCCTCGACAGGGTTCGGAAGGCGGTCAATGCAACAGAAGAGCGAGTTAAAATAGACCGTATAAGGAAGGCAAAAGATCAGAAGATCATCCTAGGCTGCCAATCCAAACAGGATATGGAGAGGGTGAAGGAGAAAATTAGGAAATCGGGAGGACATTTACAAGTGGAGGAGATCGCAAACAAGGATCCACTCGGCATCCTTAAGTATGTGATGGACTACCTTACCGATGATCAGGTCCTGGGTGCCCTAAAAAGACAAAATGAAAAACTGTTCAAGGATGAACCTGTGCAAACCACAGCAGCCATAAAAGTGAAGTACAGGCGACGCACAAAAAACAAACACGTGTCACATATTGTGTTAACAGTACCACCAGGTGTGTGGCGTCGCATGACAGATGTGGGCATCGTGCACATTGATCTACAGCCGATCAAAGTGGAAGACCACTCACCGCTGGTTCAATGCACACGGTGCCTAGGCTATGGACATAGCAGAAAATTCTGCAAAGACACCCAGGATATGTGCAGTCATTGTGGGGGACCTCACTTGAGAGCAACCTGTGAGGAGTGGTTGACCAACTTGCCGGCAAAATGCTGAAATTGTACCAGGGCGAGATTAGAGCATAATGAACATAATGCCTTCAGCCCCGAGTGCCCTACGCGTCGCAAGTGGGATGAACTGGCCCGGTCGTCAATAGCTTATTGTTAAGGGCGGCCCAACTCACTACAGACTGGTGCAAACCAATTTGCAACGAAAAAAGCTAGCTACCGACGAGCTATTCATAGAGGCTAGCAAACAAAAATTTTCCGTGGCGCTCTTACAAGAACCTTATGTAGGTGCGATAAAGGCGATGAAAAGTTATAGGGGTGCGAGAGTCTTTCAGAACACTAGCAGAGGAGATGGGACCATCAAAGCAGCTATTGCTGTATTTGACAAAGATCTCAATATCAAACAGAACCCGAAACTCACCACGAACAATGTAGTCGTGGTGGGGATCCAAACTAGTGCCTGGGAGATTACTTTAATCTCCTATTACTTCGAGCCTGATAAACCCATCGTACCATACCTCGACCATCTGAGGACGATCGTCACAAGTTTAGGCACCAAAAACTTAATCGTCGGCGGCGACGCAAACGCCAAGAGTCTGTGGTGGGGGAGTTCCACTTCCGATGAACAGGGAGACGAAATGGCGGGAGCACTGAGAGAGCTTGACCTCCATGTTTTGAACAGAGGCACAACCCCGACCTTCGACACCATCAGAGGAAGCCAACGTTACTATAGCTTCATCGATGTAACAGCTTGCTCCACGGACAACCTACACAGAATTGAACAGTGGAGAGTAGACAGAAGCCTTACCAGCTCAGACCACAACGGCGTTGTTTTCAACCTTAAATTAGAAAAATCCATAGGTACACAAATAGAAAGGACGACTAGAATATACAATACGAAGAAAGCAGATTGGTCTGAGTTTCATAAGAAACTCAGCCTATTAAAAGTAGACAGAAATTTAAACAAAAGGGAGATGGATAAAATCACAAATGTAAATGAACTAGAAAATATGATAGACTTAATAACAAAACTAATAACAGATACATGTAACGACGTTATACCGAAGAAGAAACTGAAGGGAGAAATAGTCGCGCCGTGGTGGTCTGAGGGACTGTATAAGTTGAAAAAGGAAGTCGCCACTAAAAAACGGCGACAAGGGTGTGCGTGTCCCATTCGCAGGATGGTAGTCGAAGAGTACCTAGAGAAGAAACTGGAATACGAAACGGAGGCATCGAGAGCTCAAACGGAGAGCTGGAAGGAGTTCTGTACGAAACAGGATAGGGAGGGGGTCTGGGAGGGGATTTACAGAGTGATAGGAAGGACTACGCATAGGGAGGAGGACTTGCCCCTGGAGAGGAACGACGTGGTGCTGGATCCGCAAAAGTCAGCTCAATTGCTAGCGGAAACTTTTTACCCAAAAGATGAGACTGACAACGACAGCGCTCACCATACCCTCACCAGAGAGAGCGCGGACATGGTGAACGAGGAAGTAAACGATGAGCAGTGTGATCCCCCGTTCACTATGTCGGATCTCAAAACATCATACGAGTCTTTTAACCCAAAAAGGCTCCAGGGTCGGACGGCTTCACAGCCGACATTTGCAGCCAATTCATAAGTGGCGACCCCGAACTTACCCTGGCTCTATTAAACAAATGTCTAGAATTGGAGCACTTCCCTAGAGGGTGGAAGGAGGCTACGGTAGTGGCCTTAAGAAAACCCGGAAAGGATGATTATACAAATCCTAAAGCCTACAGACCAATCGGACTTCTCCCGGTTATGGGAAAGGTGTTTGAAAAGATGCTGGTGGCGCGCCTCAAGTTTCACTTACTTCCAACGATGAGTGCTCGCCAATACGGATTCATGCCACAGAGGAGTACTGAAGACGCCCTCTATACCCTGATGAAGCGCATTCGCAGTGGACTCGATCAAAAGAGGCTTGTCACGATTGTATCCCTGGATATAGAGGGCGCTTTCGACAGCGCCTGGTGGCCGGCCATAAGAATTCGATTGGCTGAGGAGAACTGTCCTGTAAACCTGAGGCGCATCATAGACAGCTACCTTAAAGACAGGGAGGTCAGGGTGAGATACGCCGGAGCTGAACACCGAAAAAGCACGGAAAAGGGATGCGTTCAAGGTTCGATAGGCGGACCGATCCTGTGGAACCTCCTCCTAGATCCTCTCCTTAAGGAATTGGAAAACCGGGGAAACTACTGTCAGGCCTTCGCTGATGACGTCGTTTTGGTCTTCGATGGACAGACGGCACATGAAATCGAAGTTCAAGCCAATGCTGCGCTTGCGCATGTTCTGGAGTGGGGGGTCAGAAACAAATTGAAATTCACGCCTCAAAAGCTAGCGCTATGCTTATAACATGTAAGCTCAAATTTGACACCCCACGCCTGAACATGGGCGGGGTCGATGTCTCTATGGCCAAAGAGATCAAACTTCTTGGCGTCACGATCGACGATGGACTGACGTTCAACAAACATGTCGCAAATGTCTGCCGCAAGGCAGTAGCAATCTACCATCAGCTGTGCAGGTAACATGGGGCAAGCCCCAGAAGTTCAAGAACCCAGAAGTTATTAGGGTGATTTACACGGCAGTAATAAAGCCTGTCATTCTGTACGCCGCCAGCGTCTGGGCTTCGGCTGCGGAGAAGGTAGGTATAATGAAGCGGTTGGGAGCAGTGCAGAGAGGAGTGGCACAAAAAATGTGCAAAGCTTACCGAACTGTCTCCCTGAATTCATCACTTGTGTTGGCTGGGGTGCTTCCCCTCGACCTCCGAATTCGTGAGGCGGCCTCACTTTACGAGGCTAAGAGGGGAGTACCGCAGCGATTTCTGGGGGACAGGGAGGTGGAGCAAAAGTACCCTGCCTTGTCAACACCACATCCCGCTGAGTGGGCTGCTTTGGGGTTCGGGACCCTGGTGGACCAGGAACAACTTGCGCGTACAAATTTTGATATTACCATATTGACAGACGGCAGCAAAATTGCGTGCAAGGTTGGGGCAGTGTTGTCGGTATGGGACAAAACCAAAGAGATAAAAGCCATCAAATTAGCACTACCAACATACTGCACAGTCTACCAGGCCGAACTCCTGGGCATTTGCGCTGCTACCAGAGAGATCAAGAAAAATATGTCCACAACATTCGGCATCCTCAGCGACTCTATGGCAGCATTAATGTCAGTCAGAAATCACAGTTGCCTCCATCCCCTGGTGGTGGAGGCTAGAGAGAACCTAAAAGCCCAGTCTCTCCGGGGCAAAGCTGTGTCTTTGTTCTGAGTCAAAGCCCACGCAGGGGTGGAGGGAAACGAGCGTGCGGACTGCCTGGCCAAAGAGGCCGCGGAGAGATTGAAAAAGAAACCGGACTATGACCTGTGCCCGGTCTCATTCATAAAGCGGAACCTGCGCATGCAGACGCTGGAAGAGTGGAACCACAGATACAGCAATAGTAAAACTGCAGGTATCACAAAACTGTTCTTCCCGAACGCGGTGGCGGCGTACAGAATTGTTAGGGGAATTAAAATTACAAATATACTGACACAGGTAATGGGACACGGTGGGTTCTCCGAATACTTGGAACGATTCAAGTGTAAGGAGAACCCATCGTGCACCTGCGACCCAAACAAACCAACCAAACAGGTGAAAAGGAAAATGTGCCACACATATTATGTAACTGCCCTATCTTTGCTATGGAGCGACACAACTGTGAGAGTAAAATGCAAATGGATATCAAACCAGAAAATCTGTTCGAAATCATAAAAAGCAAGTATAGGGATGATTTTCTAGACTACTGCGTAAAAATGGAAAAATAGTAATTAAGAGGAACAAAAGTAGTGTTTAAGAAACAATGTTTACATAATATCATAGAGAATATTAATGATACGCATAAACAGAAAAATGTAATAGAAAATAAGTATGTAGCAATAGAGGGCATCAAAAGAAATGTTAAACTAATGTAAGAACTGAATGTTAATATAGAATAGAATAAGGAACAGATGTAATAGAGTAAGAAAAAATTAGCATAAGTAAAGAAAAATATCAAAATGTCAAACTAAAATGTAACAAATAGTTTGTATTTAAGAATAAGTAGTTATAAGAACAACTTGTTAAAAGAGAAAACTGTAGTTGAGTTGACTTTATTTCCCCGTGTTAATAATGAGAAAGAGTATAATTAGAGTATAAATAAAGATACACAAAAATAGATAGAATAGAATATAGGTTAATAGACGGGCATCACACCCGTAAGAAATGAAAGGATGAATGCTAGATAAGACACTGGTATGAGGCATGGAAGTGCGAGAGGCACAAAAGTGAGAACTAGCATGCAAGTGAAACCTAGATAAAAACAGGCTCCGATAACGTTGGAGGTATAGAAAAAAAAAAAAAGACGGACAGACATTTTTTAAATTATTACGTTTATTTTTTTGTTTAGAAAGAATTAACTCTTATTTTTATTCATTATTTACTATAGTATAGAAACTAATAAATTGTAATGATTTATTCGTCTTAAGTCCAATGTATCATCACTTTTGATCAAATTTAATATATTACCTTTAAATGAAACATTTTGAAAAAGCGGCCAAGTGCGAGTCGAACTCGCCCATGAAGGGTTCCGCAGCTACTACTTACTAGAAACTACTTACTTACGCAAAAAACTACTTACTAGATTTCGTTCAAACCAATTTTCGGTAAAAGTTTACATGATAATGTACATCATATATTTTTTTTAGTTTTATCATTCTCTTATTTTAGAAGTTATAGGGGGGGGGGGGAACATTTTACCACTTTGGAAGTGTCTCTCGCGCAAACTACATATCTAGTTTAGAAAAAAAAATGATATTAGAAACCTCAATATCATTTTTGAAGACCTATCCATAGATACGTATGGGTATGATGAAAAAATATTTTTTGAGTTTTAGTTCTATGTATGGGGACCCCCAAAATTTATTGTTTTTTTTTCTATTTTTATGTAAAAATCTTAATGCGGTTCACAGAATACATCTACTTACCAAGTTTCAAAATTATAGTTCTTATAGTTTCGGAAAAAAAGGGGCTGTGATATACGGACGAATGCTCGAGTGCAGTAGAGTATCAAAGACTTTTTCATAATCTATGAAGGAACTTGCTGTTCCGCGTATTTTTCTAGTAATAGCTTCATAGTGAGTATGTGGTCCACTGTAGAAAATCCCTTACGAAAGCCTGCTTGTTCAACCGGTTGGAGATCTTGTACGGTAGTGCTAATTCGTTTCTCAATTATTGTTGCGAATAACTTATAGAGACTTGATAATAGGCTTATAGGTCTGTAGTTTAAGATGTTTTTAGGGTTTCCCTTCTTGTATATCAGTATTAAATTAGAGTTGCTCCATTGTGATGCTGTGGTAGCGGTATCTATAATACGATTAAATAAAAATGATAATGGGTAGCTCAGTATTGATGCTCCGTGTTTTAATATTTCATTTGTTAAGCCATCCGGTCCAGGGCTTTTCACCGATATTAAGTTTTCGATGCTGTTTATTATATCTCTATCTCGTCAATAGGTTTTATTTCTAGAGTACGGTCGTCTTTGGTATATTTTTCGTGCTTTTATATTAGAGGCTGTACATTTGGTGGACCTGGGTTGGCGTATAAGTTTTTATAATAATCAGTTGCTTTTTTCACCTCTATTTTGAGTTGCTTTTCCTTTACTGTCTAGGCTGTCTAGTTTGTAGTTCTTTCTGAGCTTTCTTTAGGCTACCTGTGGTTATTAGTTTTAGGTGTCTTTGTAAGGTATTCTGAGTCAATATCACAAGATAAAAAATAAGCTTTTTTTGTCATTATTTAAGCAATGCAACAGAGTTGTTTAGTGATAATGTGTGAAATACTTAATATCCTTTAGTTTTGTCTTTAAAATACTAGATAACATATATTAGATACTTTTCCAAATCATTAATTCAAGAACTTACTTAACTTTTACGTAGCACAATAATGTTGCATGTTAAATAACTTTTTTTTGTTATTGTTATTATATTATTATTCTTGTATATGTAATTTTAAAATATGAAATCAATAAGTTTTATAAGTTTTACAGAATAAAATTTATTCAGAATATTTACGCCAACATGGATTCGTAAGCAACTTTTGTTAATGTCTAATATCAACGGCAAAATAAAAGTCGCCCGAACAGGGACTTGAACCCTGGACCCTTGGATTAAAAGTCCAATGCTCTACCGACTGAGCTATCCGGGCTGTATGAAATAATGTTGAAATAACTGTTTGCATAAAATATTAAACTAACAATAGGAACAAAAAATCAAGTACTTTATTACCATTGAACAGTATGTAAATTGTTTAAAGCTGGTATATTTATGCCCCGGTGGCACAGTGGTAGCGTATGCAACTGCTGTTCTCGATGTCTCGAGTTCGATTCCCGGGTCGGACCAAATGTATGATCTACAAATATTTGCTTCGGAGATTGGGTATTTTCTATGTATGTATTCTATGTAAAAAAAAAGTATTTATATCAGTTGTCTAGTACCCATAATACGTACGTACGTACGTACGTTGTGTGTTAGATGTCCAAAATATTTATTTATTATTATTATTTAGTACCTATAGTTATTAATATGTATTGTATGAAATGTGTTTTTTTAAATTATGTTTAATTATTTTCTTGAGTGGAGACCGCGTATCGGCAAACGGAGTGATGATTTGCGCAAGATGGCTGGCAGGAGCTGGATGCGAGAAGCCGAGGATTGAACTAAGTGGCGTTTAATTGGAGATGCCTATGTCCAGCAGTGGACTGCGATGGGCTGATGATGATGATGATAATTATGTATGAGGTGTTATTATTATTAGTCGTTTATATTAAACATTATTTACATACAATTTCTTTGAGAAAGTTGTTTCATTTATAATATTAAAGAAAGTAGCATAGTGGAGAACCTCTTGACCTCAGTGATTCAGAACTGAGTGCTGCTAGTTCCAGTAATTCGGAACTGAGTGCTGCTAGTTTCAGTGGGTCGGAACTGAGTGCCACTAGTCCTTGTGAGGCAGAGCTGAATTCCGATGATGATTCCATTGAGTTGGGATTGCATACAGTGCGCCAAGCTGCAGTGAAGTCCCCTTTAGTTTGGGACTGTTTCTATGTAGCAGCTGACTACGTAGTGATGGTAGAGATACTGTAACCTACGTGGACCATAGATGCAATGTGCTGTGCCATTGAATTTGGTGAAGCCTTAAGGGTAACCAGGCTGCAGAGGTCGCTACCTGGTATGCCTGTTGAGGTCGAGGTTGCTGGCTGAGATTTGGTTATGACTCCTTGCTGTGGGAGTAAATAAGAAAGTAACAAATATGATGCTGCTGAACTGCTTCGATGAAGGTGAAGGCTGCTTCCAATCATGTCGGTGTTACCACAGTGGAGAAACAGGTGTCATGTCCCTTTAACACAGAGGGTGAGTCTCCCGAGCAGGCGAGGTGATAATGCCTGGTGGGCCGCGGTTGTCGTTAAGAAGTTGTATAAACACCAATCAGCCCGAGATACGATTTCTATATCGTGATCCATGAATAGTTAGTTACTCCGTAGTTCGCTGTGTCTTGGACAGATGGCGCTACAGTATGTTTTGTTGTAGTGTATGAGGATTGAGGATATCGCCACGCAGCGTTTAAATAAAGTTAAATTGATGACTCTTAGAATTCCTTTCACTATTACTCCCATATGAAATCTTTTAACTATAAAATGCATAACGTTTTTCAAAATATACCTTCATCATATTTAGATAATCGACTAATATCCGATTCATTAGCATTCATTACCAAGATGAGTTTCGCTGAGACGCTTCAAGAAAGACGATTTCATCCTAATTATGTACATGATAACAATATTCAATCAAATTTATGAAAATGCGTGATGAATTTATTATTATCTTTTAATGTGTACTAAACTAAGCGATAAGTCAATTTTTGCGCTTCAACAAAGACTATTTCATCATTGTATTCAACGTATGTAACGAAATGCGGTCATTTCTTTGTGTTAATACTTTGGTCTAAAATATTTGCAGGATTATATTAGAACGAATTCATACAATTAACCGAAGATATCTATACCAATTTCGCAATATAGTTCCACTCTAATCGGGTTCTGATTTGTTATGATTGATCATGGAAAACAGAATTTTATTAACGCAAAGCAGCATAATTTTCCAGGAAAAATAACTGAAATACTAGATTTTATTTTGTAATATTCTTAAAAGACTGGGTATTAGATACGATACGTAATATCCATAACTGGATACTTTTTGAAGTCACTAATATTTTGAAGTAGCACACGAATGTTTCACTTCAAGGAATGAGTTTAAAATGTTATTTTATCAATTAGAATCGCATCTATTCGAAACTTGATAGTAAAATAATGAAGGCCTTATCATTAATAGGTACGTTATAACGACATTTTAAAAAAGCGGCCAAGTGCGAGTCGGACTCGCCCATGAAGGGTTCCGCAGCAGCAAGTAACTTTTTTTAAAATATATTTGTTTTGATTGAATGAAAGGTAAATTGCAGTTTAAGATTTATGACGTATTAAAAAAAAACTACTTACTAGATTTCGTTCAAACCAATTTTCGGTGGAAGTTTGCATGGTAATGTACATCATATATTTTTTTTAGATTTATCATTTTAGAAGTTACAGGGGGACACACACATTTTACCACTTTGGAAGTGTCTCTCGCGCAATCTATTCAGTTTAGAAAAAAAAGATATTAGAAACCTCAATATCATTTTTGAAGACCTATCCATAGGTACCCCACATGCATGGGCTTGATGAAAAAAAAATTTTTGAGTTTCAGTTCTATGTATGGGGACCCCCAAAATTTATTGATTTTTTCTTATTTTTGTGTAAAAATCTTAATGCGGTTCACAGAAAACATCTACTTACCAAGTTTCAACATTATAGGTCTTATAGTTTCGAAAAAAAGTGGCTGTGACATACGGACGGACAGACGGACAGACAGACAGACATGACGAATCTATAAGGGTTCCTTCCTTTGGCACGGAACCCTAAAAAGTAATGAAATCCAAATAATATTTGTTTAAAAACAAACAACTGTTATACAAACAATTTAAATGATGGTAATAAAAGAAATGGCAAACTACTTGACCTTGAATTGAAGTAAAAAAAAACAAAACACAGCTACAAGAAAAAACAGGTTCATCCCATTTTTTATCGATGTTTCTTTTATAAATAACAAAATATTAGTCGCCCGAACAGGGACTTGAACCCTGGACCCTTGGATTAAAAGTCCAATGCTCTACCGACTGAGCTATCCGGGCCGCAGATAAAGTAACTGAATGTACGGTTCGTGTAAGCAGAATTTTCCAAAAAAAAAACAGGCTAGTCGAGTGCAAATGGGACACGCGCACCGAAGGTTCCGTAAGAACTTTTACTTAGGTAGAGATAAACTTAACTTTGCCTTAAAAAACTGTTTTAGCCACACATCGACATGGGTCATTATGGTTATCATTTATAATCACAAATTTTTTTTTGTGCTGCAATTACAAATTTAAGGTTTTCGGATTTTTTGCTTTACTTGCATTACATGACATTGCTTCATGTCAAATTGTATGATTGTAGCTCAATGGGAAGTACTCGATAGGTTTTGATTCAATTCAATGTGAGTCAAAATTTACGCCGAAAACGAAGCATATAAGACTTGTGGTGACTTAGAAGTTTGATTTTTTCACTGCTGCAAGGGACTACAGACCTGAGTATTTGATTTTTATTTCAACTTGATACCTCCACGCATTCCTGAGAAAGTGGAAGACGGAGTAGAAGTGAGCCTTGAGGGGTGCCGTTTTTGGTGCGGAGTACAGAACCCTAAAAAAAACCTTTTTCAGCCAAAAAAACTGTTACAATTACTGTACATAGGTACGTTACGTACGTAGAGCTGATAAAATAAATTAAAAACAAAGAAACAAAACTTGAACTTGGGGATTAAAACTAACGTTTTTCGAGTGCCTGTTAGCATCCCTGTTAGCTACTAAATCATCTATTTACGAGTATTTTAACCCTAGTTCTAATCAAGTCAATACAAACTATATCTACATCTGTTCAGCTGTTCCAGCGTAATTGAGTTATGATTATGAGCTCAAATTTTTGAATTTATCACATTAGTAAGCTTAAATTATTAGATTGACATACGTAATTTAGAACCCTAGTTACAAAAAATATGTATATCTATACTTATAATCTATACTTATAATAAAAATGTAACAGGTCCAATTCTGTACATTAAAGGTATTTTGAAAAAATTTTTGGAGGGCTCTCTGTAATCGATACTGAAGCCAAAACTGTATTTTTTTCATTTTTGTCTGTCTGTCTGTCTGTATCTTGGAGGCGCATCACGCCGAAACTACTGAACGGATTCAAATGAAACTTGGCATGATTTGAGTTCATACTACGAGGTAGTACATAGGATACTTTTTATCCCGAAATTCAGCACGGTTTCCTGGAGAGAGGGGATGAAAGTCAAAATATGTACTTAGTTGTAATTCAATAACACATAGTCCGATTTCATTCATTATTTTTTTGCTAGAAAGAAAAAAAATAAGAGATAACGGGATAAGTGTTTTTTTTTTCGCGACTGTACACTGCCTGTGGGAAGCTGAGACAGATATGTGAATATGGCGGTACGAAGTTCTCCGGGTCAGCTAGTTATAAATAAATAATAAGTTATTACCATTAGGTTTAATTTTTTTTTTTAAATTATTAGTTCAGGGTAACAGTAAGTTATAGGTAGAAACTTTATTTTAATGACGTTTATTCGTTGGGTTTCCTTAAAATCATATATTTCAACATCTATTTCACTTCACATAATAATTATTTTCTCAAAATGAATAAACCTATGTCTAAGCAAATAATAGTAATATGTAACAATAGTTAAGCATTAGGAAGTTAATGAATTTATGCCGTTCTGTATCCGGTACGGCATGACGCAATAGTAATTCCAAGGATGTACATTTTCAAAAGATAAGAAAAAACATTTGAATCAATATTTGTTTCCAACGGCTACGGCTACGGCTATATAAACGTTACTAAAACCTTTATGTGTTTGGTCTATTTAGTGATTTCACTGATAATGCACATGGCCCGGATAGCTCAGTCGGTAGAGCATTGGACTTTTAATCCAAGGGTCCAGGGTTCAAGTCCCTGTTCGGGCGGCCGTTCTTTTTGTGGGAAACACACACACACATTGTTTTATTTTGTATTCTAATGTATTTTAGTATTTTTGTAGTATTTTAATTTGTTCGTTTTAAAAGGGTCATTTTGGATTATAATGTGCTTTGCTTCCTTTGTACCATTTCACATTTAAAATGTAATTAGTATTTTTTTTTTATTTCCAATACACATTGACTACTTAAGGGCACAGTTTCCTTTTTTCAAGCTTTACCTGAATTTTATTCCGATTTCAATCAGTTTATATTATAAATTCTGAAAAAGTATTTTATCTAAGCATGGGCAATGTTTTTCTTGCACATTTATGAAAATAAAAATTGAAAAAAAAAAAGACAATTTCAGTTAGTAGTTGACCATGTAAAAATAGTAGATTTGTATCTGGTAACCTGCAACCGTGTATTTAGCATCAGTGGATGACCATCCAGATGACCAAGTTACAGTTGGGATTTTTGGACTCTTTTCGAGAACTGTCAGGAGCTGTGGTGTTTACTTGACCTAGAGTAGTTGATGGTTCTGATTCAATCATGATAATAAATGTAAAACCAGAAAGGTCAATTTCTGGTGATCCCAGTGTCGGCAATAGCAGTTAGTTACTAATAGTGACAGGCAACGCGGCTGCTGATGGTTCAAATGTGGTTTCCAGAACAGTATTGCTAGAAGCTGTCGGTTTTGATTCTGGCTGAATATTCATAGATTTATACAGTACAATAAAATTACATAAAATTTCATCAGTAGTTAACAGTCTCGGTCTATTACTAGAAAATTATGGTAATTTTGAGCGAGTAATGGACCACCACAATGGAATGTTGGCTTTTAAAATATATTTTTTCATATTTTAAATACCTTGTTACCTTAAGTAATCCCTAACAAATAAGAAAATCAAAATAGTTACCATAAATAAGGTCACTGGGTTCCTATTATTTTACATTTAAATACTGATGAAAATTGGTACAAATACCTAATCAAATATGTTTACTCTGCGTCACTCAACATCAAAATGACCGCCGCCGTGGGTAATATTGCAAAATGGCAAATGTGAAATTGGCGCGCTTTGATACACAGAGTGCAGCATTGGTTTTTAAATATGGAATCAGTTTAAACGGTTTATACGTGTGAGTGGTCAACTATAGGTACATGGTCAATTACTAGTACTCTTAATTTTACATTTACAGACATAGTGATGAAAACTGCACCACGAAAACCTCGCAGGATCTATCTGGTTATGTTTTTCTTTCTTTACATACGATGATTGTATTTCATCTGGCTATCTACACGTGCCATGCACATTTAAATTATTATTGCTGTTTATAATTCTAATTATTTTTAAAGTTTTTTTGTTCAGCACAGTAAAAAGATCTGATGAATGTGACCTTGACATTTAAAATAATACTCGTTCAAAATATATAGAAATTATGATTTTATTTATAGTTTTTGTTGATTACAGTTCCCTTTCTAAAGAAGTAAATAAATGAACAGACATTTTATTTTAATAAAACAAGAATATTTAAAACAATGTATTTTTTAAAAGGATTCAAAATAAACGAAGAAAATTGTTTGTACTAATCTCAGCGTTATTTAACCTTAATACTTATATCCCTTTTCCCCATTTTAACCGTCTTCAAAAAAAGGAGGAGGTTTCTCAATTCGACCGTATATTTTTTTTTTCTTTTTTTTTATGTGTGTTCGCGGATAACTTCGTCGTTTATGAACCGATTTTTGTTTCTTTTTGCATTGACTATGCAGACTATTTGTTCAGTCCTACACATCAATTTCATTATAAGTCTTACTTTACTAACTTTTTTTCTTCTACTAGCCATAAAGGCTAGTAGGTTTGCCATCGCAAACCTAGTAGTGATCTCTGTGACAGATGTCACTAGTGTTATTTTAGAACTTACGAGTTACATTTTAGGTGTGAACTTTCATATTAATATTGTTTATGTTATTTTTGATAAAACTGGGACCTAAAGAATGAAAATATTGATGATACAAAGCTATTTTATAGCTTGTTTAAAAGTTACTTCGTCGATTTCGTTACCATCTGCCATCTGTCGATTTCGTTGCCATCTCTTTTGATGATCTCAGATTGCTTTCTTTTATAATCTGAGCTTTTGATACTAAGAAATAGTGACGAAAATAATGTTTATGTCTGAAGTGAAAACTACATATAATGAACTAACAAGCTTTTCTTTGAGGATGCGGCTGAAATTCATAATTTTTTGAAACATCTGTAATTGACTGTAGGTACTTGCACGAGCTAGATAAACATTACTACTTCTATTTGCAACAGTACACGTGTAAAATAGTTATAATTACTCACTTCAATAGGTGTGCAGTGTGCGCAGGACAGGAAAGCGACAGCTGCCACCCACAAAGCCGGCCTGCAAGCGCGCCGGCTTAAATTCACTCCATGCTTCAGTGACGTCATAGCTATAGAGAATTATCACCGCACACACATTTACACAGATCACAATTAGCACTATCACTTTAGTTATTGTTAGTGGTATATCATTTCTTGTCTATCACTAAAATGGCAATTGGCAACTTACCGTAAAAATATTTTTTTAGTAATCTGCGGTCAAAAAGAGAAGTATGTCAAAATCAAAATGATCCCTAGTTCGTCTTCATCTAACTGTTTTAAGTAACGATAACTTTAATAATGACTAATAATTATTAAAATAAAATAAGGATTTACAGAAGTACGAAGCTGTTTTTTCTTTTTTCCAATTTCCAAATGAAGAATTATACGCATGACCTACTGTTTGACTGTTTGTCGGTGTCTTATATTCGCTATTAACTATCAGAGATAACTGTATTTTATGAAAATTTTATATAAAAATCAACAAGTTAGTTTTTGGTACCTACCTAGAATTTTCGCAAAATTTATATTAATTAATATTTCAAAAGCAGTCAAGTTGTCAAATTTGAATGTAGGTACTTGTTTTTATTTTTTATTTTTATTAACGGTTTTTATCGGTTTTATTTAGCTTGAGTTGGTTTTTTGTTTGTTTTGATCAAATATAGTAATTGGACCCCCTTCCTGTTGACAGATTGATCTGAAATTTGGTACACGCTTTTAGTTCTGGCGACAATACAATTATATAAATTCTGTTGTATTATAAATCCAAGATAGCCGACGCTACAAAATGGTGATTTACACATTTTGTCACCCAACCACTACATGGGTATCAGATGAAAGGGGTTGGCTAGTAGAATACAGATGAGAAGTAATGAATTTAAAAACTTGAAAATAAAAAATATTTTTTTTTTAATTTAATATGTTTTTATTGAAAATAATGTACTAAAAGCTTAAAATAATTTGGTAAAAAATTAAACCGTAAGTTTAAATAAAAAAAAAATTTACATATTTTTTATTCATAGTTTATTTTCATACTTACTAGACCAAAACATTTTAAGACGAAATGCTCAAAACTGAATATAAAAAGAGACTCTACATTGCAGAAAATAGATTTGTGACTACTAGACAACATATTTCTACTCGAAGAAGTATTTGGGTGTAACTGATAGTATTTATCCAAAAGGAGGTCATAACCCGCACCGCACTAATTTAATTACGTGCTGATAAGACCATATTCTTTTTTAATTAAATTAAAAATACAAAAACTAATCTTACACCACATATGTAAGTAGCAACACTTCATGTTTCAGTACTCTTCATAAGATTGCATGTTTATCGAAGAAGTTTTTAGACTTAACAACATTATGTTACGACACTTACGACACATAGAAACAAGGTTTGACACGAACTGTACTACTTGTGACTTGTCAGAAACCGCTTTGAGGGATTTGTGAGATTCATTTGGGCTAAGCGTTGAGCAGAAAAATCAAGAGACATTTGAAAATAACTCAGTCGTATATGTTTCTACTTAAATTTTAGAGGTACGCAATTATAGATAGACTTATTCTTTAGGATTTGTTTACAATTAAGGATCTTAATCACTGCAGGTGGCAATCTAAGAACGATCTCTACAACCGCATTTAGCTTGGTTCGTAAAGCTATATGTACAGTGTGTTACTACCTCACTGTTTCAGTAACCGTAAGACGCATTCAATCTCTTAGAAACTACTTACGATTAGCAACGCTGATTGCTCTACGATTGTTATAAATTGACAATACATTTTTACAACTTATTTTGCAATTGTTTGTATAAACTTATATACAGTGCCTTGGTTCATTACGAAGTACCTAACTACCTACTGGTTGCGGGTTTTTGAATTTTCATAATTAAGTATGTGTTTTTCATTGCTACATGTATGGAAAGTCCTGTCGTAAATATGCGGTAAACATTCTTTCAAAAGTGAATACTGACATTGAGAGATAATGGATAATTATTTTAGGAAGAAAGATATGTCTAAAGTTAAGCGCTACGTCATTGCTTAAATTTATCTATTTGAATCTTTAAAATAAAGGTTTTTATTGAATAAACTAAAAAAATACTTATAATAGTCACCACCAACTTTTGTATTAGTAAAAAACAATGCCACTTTATACTGTACAGTCACCACCAGTTCTTAAACCACTTAACAGATTGATATATATAAGGTGGAATATTCTGCAACCAAGTCACCTAAAGATAAATGGCCATAGCTAAGGTATAACCTGCATAGTTAAGTCACGTAACGAGATACTTAAAAATTATGTATATATATTCGTGCGGAGCCGGGATTCGTACTAGTTTTAATATAAATATGGATGTAGATTAGATAAATGTCACAACAGAAGAAAAAGGCATTCTCTTTGCCCAAACTTGGTTGGGATTAGTTTTCTGTCTACTGTCACACGGCTAAACTTCGATTCTTTTACATGGAACTCAGACCCAACTATTAAGCATTATCGATTATTATCTCAAGGTACTACCCTCGCACCGAAGCTCAACTTAAATTGACAACGTTCGTGCTGTCGTGTTTCGTTGGTGAGTGCGAGACGGGAGGCCCAATGACGCGGAACCATCACTAGACCGCCATAGTGTGGGTTACCATGCTGCATTGTTGCACTGTCTGCATTCGCAGTGAGTATGGTGACCACCACTCTTGGATTCTACTTATGCTTTCCATCAGTAGATTCATTTTGGCAGGCCCATAGATAAAAAAAAATGGACTGATAACGGATTTTTTGAGTTCAAATCCAACTACCCATAACGTTTGCCGCAAATGTTCAAATGGTAACCGGGACCGATGGCTCCACGTGTTCTCCGAAGCACGGAAAAGTATTTTTTTACATTTAATGCAAGTGTTGATTGTAGATCTAATACGCCTCTTTAGCGTAATTATCTAGTAGTAATTAATAGAATGCAATCACAGCTGATAAGGAAATACAGCTTATTAACGTAGTACATTACAAATTGAGAATACTTGTGAATTAAAGGTTGAGTGTATAAACACTCGTGTAAAACCCGGAAGGCTTGGGTATAAAGCCTAACCTTCTGTGGGGAACTACAATTATTGTTGCAATTTATTCCGTGAGAAAAAAAAACAATGTTTTTAGATTCAAAGATGATGTTGAAGTCATGTCGAAGTATATTTACGAGAAATTATGTGTGCCAGTGACAGATTTGCATGACTAAGTCCCTCCCAATCGAAACTTCGTAAAAGGCAATAGGAATGTATATTATGAATACTCGTGACCGTCAGCTGCGACTCCGTCGGTGGGGCAGGAAGTGGCAGCCACCCCAGCATGCAGAAAAAAAAATTCTGTCACTTCCTCCCATTTCAAAATTTGTAGGATTATAGTTTACCTAATATCTTTAAGGAAAAATAAAGTCAGCTGATCATAAAATGGTGGATTATACGTCAGCTGGGCACTTGAACATGACAAAAAAACATTTTTTTTCAATGATTTCCTCTCGTCTAAAAATCTTTCTGGTGATAGTTCATATGCTACTACGAATAAAAATTCATGTCAGCTTGCTCTATCCCAGTGGAAAGTTTGTCAGCTGTTACCTTAAAAAGTGTGACGCGGCAGCATCTATCATCTACTGAATCTTATCAGCTGACGACTTTTCCCTTGACTTACAGCTAGCTGATTAGTTTCAATATTTACTAAAGCATGTTAACAATCCTCGTAACGAGAGGAAGTAATTGACCGAATTTGTACCTGGCTCCCGTATCACTACATTTTTGTTTTGTTTTTGGCAAAAGGGCTGAAACGGGTACAGCACAAAGCAGGTCATCTGATTTTAAGTGAATTTGGCTGTCTATGGACACATGTAATTTAAGAGATATAAGTCCTCTTCCTCCTATTCCCCCCATTGTCAAAGAGACGAGGATGCTTTGGCCTTCGGTAACATCAAAAGTTCAGTGACCAAAAAACCAAAAGTAACGTCTTGAAAGAATTACTTAATGCAAGTTTTTTGTTAGACCACGTATCACTTCGGTCGACCCTCCTCATTTGTTCAAGGTACCTTTGCACCAAGACACGTTACATATGGCTGCCAAAATACCTTAAATAATTTTCTACCCTAAAAAATTTTTAAGAATACATCTCCCGCACTAGGAATAAATCCTGTGTCGCGGAGGACTTTACAAACATACATGAAACGGACACAAAGAACACCCAGACTCAGAACAACAATTTGTGGATCACACAAAGTGTTGTCCTACGTGGGATTTGAACCTACGACACTTAGCGAAGTAGGAAACGGCGTGGTGATCGTTAAACCACTAGGCCAAACGTGCAGTTATGTTGCATATATATGGCATAATATGTTGATACACAACAAGTAATTATCGATATATATCTATTTGGTGACAGGTGACAGATTGTCACCACCCCAATTCATCCCATGGGTGTTGTAAGTTTTTGAGGTCTCGGGTTCGATTCCCGGGTCGGATCAAATGTTTGTATGATCTGCAAATATTTGTTTCGGAGTTTTGGTGTTTTCTATGTATAATATGTATGTATTTAGAAAAAAAAAAGTCTTGTCTAGTACTCATAACACAAGCTCTGCTTAGCTTGGGACTAGATGGCTTTGTGTGTTAGATATCCGAAAAATATTTATTTATTTATATTTAAACTAAAAAAACTTGAAACGAACCCGTCTGGCCAGCGTGTTAAAGTAGGCTTAAACCTCCTTACTAAGCAGAGGCCTTGACTGTTAAAGCCTATTCATGAATTACCGATTCACTAAATCATTTATGTCAATGAAATGTCAAGGTAATTTTTAATGGTGGTACTGAAAATGTTGCCTTTATCTGTCAGGGTAGACGGCTTACACTAATGTCTAAATCTTATACTTCAATCCTACATTATAATTTCGTCGTGCCTATACCGGAATCTGTGACCTTGTCTATGCATATAATCCATAATGTCGATGAGACTGCAAAAACGCGTCTGTGGGTACACGTAAGAGCAGTTTACAATACCGTCTATGTCCTGGATTAAATATTTCTAAATTGATCGATTATAGACGATAATATATTAATTATCCCATTTTCGTGTTAGTATTCACAATATCCTTACGAGTTTGCATATTGTTTTTACGCGCTTTTGCAATACCACCGACGATTAGCAATTCGAAAAAGGATCTTTATTTCGTGACAAAATATGAGAAAATTACGCCACAATACGAAACGTAACCACCGAATCTCCGAAGGAAAGGAGTTTCCTGAATCCCTAAAGTTTATAACAGAATACCTAAATCGATTTCATAATATAGTAGACAATACAAACAATCACCTATTCAATTTGAAATGCACGTTTTCTGTTAACACCAACAAGGCTAACGTTGCATAACACTTCGTTATTCAAGCACAAATATAACATCGATCGCTCATATAACAAAAAGGTTTTCTACTCTTGAAGTTAATTAAACTCACTTCAGTCGCAAAAAGAATATGATGTATTTATTACCTTATTATTAAATTTGAAAAATATTTTAAATAAAGAAAACTCAAATTAGTGTTCTCAATCAGTATTCTAGAACCTCTCCGAATCTTAATGTAATACTGTACATATAATGTGGGCGGGCGTCGCCAAGTCGGCGCCGCATTTCTTGTCAAGAATGTACTCTCTAAGGACGTTTAAACGATTGTGCTCATTCCGTAGTCAAACTAAACACAACTACTTTAGCCCCGTTGTATATCACTCCTATTAATATACACATAACTTTTTGTACTTTTGCCAATTTGCCAACAAAATCATAAGCAGCATCATAAATTAAATTATAATTTAGGAATAACTAGCGGCGTGGACTCCAAGCCCTAAGAGGGTTTCATCAAGATTTAAAGAAGAATAATGGTTGTGATTTCTAATCTAAAAATCTCACTTATAACTCTGACATTTGTGAGAAAGAGAACATACAAATATAGGTAAAAATACTGTTATAGTGATATTTTGCGATGTGGAACGATGTCGGAAAGCTACGGCCGCTATGAATCCAGACAATGCCTCGGAGTATAGGAAATACTTCTGATAAATATATTAGTTACAGCGATGGTGAATAAAGAGTGAACAAACTCTACATAACGCTAAGAAGTTAATCCGAACGTAAGTATTCTTGCAGTCACGATGGCACTAAGGTATCCCTGAAAAGAGTGGCAAGAGGTCGGCTTGAGTGAAATACTGTATCAATCTGTTCAGTACACTAATTTCTTTCAAGACTGATTTGCTTCACTTTATCTGAACCTTATCCCAAAGTGACTGTAAAGCTGGAATACTGTACGCTAAATATGAATGTGTGTGTACAAAGTTTGTCAAAAAAACGTTTTTTTTTATTCATCAATACCTTTGATGATTCGTGCTTAGGTACGTGCGTGTTTCGTGCTTTATAGTCACATATCTAGCAAATATAACATCAGCTACATTTATGTTAGCAGACGCGACGCCAGCTACCATGTTGCCCATGTTACTGACATGTTTTAATAGAAACTGTAGTATTTTAAACTCAACACTTACAACTTTATTCATTAGTAAAAAAAAATTAAAAACTAAAACCCAACTACGACAAAAAACGACGCTGAAAAAGTATTAAACGAGTTTGAAAAGCCGTAGTCACACGTTATTAAAGTGTTATGGTGCGTTTCTATGTAACGTGTGACTACGGCTTTTCAAACTTTTTCAGCGTCGTTTTTTGTCGTGGTTGGGTTTTAGTTTTTACTTTTTTTTTATTTAAAATGTTTTGGTGCATTATTAATATATAATATATATAATATTTGAAATGTAAAAGTAACGCCCTTTCCAATGATACCAAACACGGCATATTTATCTCAAATTTAATTTTTAATACAGTACTTTATGTAGGCTAGAGGGCGCCACATTAAATTCAGTGACACGTCATATAGCCTATAACCAGACGCTTCTAACAATATCTCGTTTGTCCAGTTCTAATAAGTTGTTAAGGAGCTATGAGGGAACAAATGAGCAAATGAACATACATACATACATACATACATACAAACATACATACATACATACATAGCCTGTTAAAATCATAACCCTCCTTTGGCTTTGCCGTAGTCGGGTAATAAGTATTTATACAAATATCATTCGAATAGATTGATTTTCTACAAATTTGCTGAACTACATCTGAGTAAATAATCAGTTCCTCTTTGAATATTTCTATTGCTGGAAAGAAGTTTTGGATACTATTGGTACTATACCTAACTATTTTGGTCCTCAAGGATCGCTTATATTTCCTAGTTTGGTTGCAGTGTCTCTGACTTAAAAACTTCTTGTCGACTTGGTCAGCCTTAATGAAAATTAAAACATTATGCAACGTTATTAAAAGCAGACAAACTTCTTCTTCTTGCTTCTGTATAACTCCAAAACCAGAAAAACTACTTTTAATGATATCACTTTCATTCACGTAGATTTTATATCTTTATTTAATAACCATACCTTAATTTAATATTTACTGATGAAATGTTCTAAATCCTTTTTAAGATTATTTTATTTTAGTTTATTGAACACAAAAATTACACCATTCGCATATAGGACATAAGAGTAAGTACAAAAATTAACTAGTTCCTAAATTATGTAAACTGATACTCAATACCAGTTTCCACCTTGCTGATAAAGCCCCTGATGAGTTGAACTTATCTGCAAAATCTATAGATTTCGGTTACACAAGTCTTGGATAGAGACTAACGTCGGAGAACTACAAATAAATCAACAATTTTTATCTGCTAAATAGTATTAAATGAAGGATAACCATCTGAAACTGATGAAACTGGCCCTTGAAGAACCATTGTAACCCAGAAATCCTCGCGATATTCATTTCCAATATTATTTACGTGGACCTTACAGTTGTACAACGCCTTGTTTAAGTCGATGTTGGAATAATGTTGACATAAGTAGGGCAAGCAACGTTTCAAGACGATTTATCAGGGGCTATCAGTTTCCCACGGGCTATAAACTCAAGTATATTATGCGTTTTACTCGACTGGAAGAGGTGTGTCAATGCGGTCATGAATGTACCTGGAATGTTCCTAATGTAAACGTCTTAGGAAGCTTATGACAGAGTGAAGTACTTGTAAGTGTAAGCAGTAATACCTCAATGAAGTTTATATAGGCCAGCTTCATTAAAACAAGGTACCTACTAAGTTTGTTCCTAGTATCCATTATGTAGTATATTTATTGACTTTTTGGCAGTAGCTTAACTAATTCAAAGTACCTGAATGACCGAGGTTTGCTCGGTATTTTTTTTTATTTCAGATAATCAATCCTAGATTCTAAATTTCCATGAAAATCGTTAAAGCCATTGCCGAGATTCAGATAATCTATAAATATAAAAATGAATCGCCGAAATTTATGTACGCGCATAACTTTCGATCGGCTCCACCAAATTAAATAATTTCTTTTTTTATGAGTTCCTTATTGTTAGGACCAGTTTTGTGTACAAGAAAAATTAAAAGATAATGGGAAAAGTAATTTGTTTTGGTCCGCGACTGTACAGCGTACCTGTAGGAAGCTACGACAGATATGTAATTATATGGCGGTACGAAGTTTGCCGGGTCAGCTAGTATATAATATAAGAAATACTCGTTTAAAGTTATTAGATTGATTAACATTTCGTGTTGATTAGACACTGGTCAATAAAGATCGCTTAAAAATATTATTGTTACTGTCTAATTAGTTTTTATAGTCTCGGATTTTATTTTATAGCCCATGTCCAGCTGTCTATTATAGCCTGTTGTTGTTGATGATGATGGCTAAACTAACTGAACTACGCAACTTCAACTTCATCTCTCAAATGAAATAAATTTTCCACGTTTTGCATTTTTTTCGGAGGTTCAAATCTTATTGGTAAGCTTTATGTTGAATAGCCTACAGCCGTGCTTGATATCCAATATTAAAATATATTTTTTGAATTTTGAAACAGTATTTCTTAAAATTACCGTGTTATCAAACGAAAATCCTTAGAATTAAAGATGAAAAACTTGCAATTTACAACCAAATCAAGTACAAAATATAAAATTACTTCTTTGTATACAGATAGATAGAAGTAATTTTAAAATTAACCTCCTGGGCGTTTTCAACTGTCGCATGACTACTATACCACTGCATTAGCCTTGAACTCGCCTACTTTGAGATATATGTACATACATACATAGGTTATACATATGCTACAAATGATCACGTTGCGTTGCCAACAGCTAAAGTTCTAGCGTCGACAACAAAATTCTGTATTCAGAATTCTACCATCTAGTCGAGTCACGTTTGAGGTAAATGCTTCAGTTTGTTTCAATTATGTATGATTCGGATCAATATAAGATTATACTATGTTTATTAATATATTCTTTTATTATTCGGTACTTTTTGAATAGTAGTCTTACAAACTTCTTTTGCAAGTTAGTCTGACACTAAAATGCCAAATCCATTTGTTACGAAACGTTAAATTAGTTCATTTGTATGAAATTACGTGTTAGTACCTATGGTCTAAGATACGTAGAGAAACGACTTTCACCCATCTGTTTAATGGATGAAAAGTATTTTATATCAAATTTAATATATAAAATAACATATCACGGGTGGGTTGGCTAAAAAAATCCTGGCCAAACTATTTATTAATTAACAATTAAAAAATGAGTTTTTATTACACAGTGTTTAACGAATATATTTAATACCAACTGACAGTATAAAGCCTATAGAACATATAAACCTTGGGTTGTCTATTTGTTTCCTGGCATAGCTACTGGTTGGCAGGTATAAACAGGTATGTCGATATTAATTATTTTCACCCATTTGTTTAATAAATAAATTTTATATCAAAATAAGCGCTGTTTAATTGCGAATACGATGATATAGGGTTGTCTGCAAAAAACCTGGCCGGAATGACGGTTGTCGAGTTTTGAAAGTGAAATTTTGACGCGAATGGAAACTTGCGACAAACAGGTCAGTCGTGTATAGCGATACACTAGTAAATGCTAAGCATTATTTTTAACCGACTTCCTGTAGTCATAGTAACCTACATATTATATTAGCAACCGAAAGTATAAGGCCTATAGAATATACAAACCTTGGGTTGTCTTTTTGATTCCTGGCATAGCTTTCGTGTTGCAGGTGTCCATGGGCGGCGGTAATCGTTAACCATCAGGCGATACGTACGGTAGCAAACCAGATCAACCTAATTATTTTATATTGTTAATGTATCTTACTTTGTCTTTAAATGTACTTCCGAAAGTCTTTTTTTTCTTACAGTCGTTTCATGACTGATATCTAACATATCAAACTTAAAACAATAGCTACTACCAACTTTTTGGCATCGCTTCTTCAATACTACAGACTAAGGCTTAGTACCATATATTTACCTATATTGCTACGAAAGTCAGGTCAATTCAAGGTAAAAGAAGGATAAAATTACACGAACGTGAATCATGTGTCTATATGGTATAATAGTTTAAAAAACATCTAAACAATGCTCGGTTCATTGAAAAGGGAATAAAAGTGTTTTTAAAATCGATAGGTACCTACATAAAATCAATGAATTCAAGTGCAATTGGTGTCCTTAGGTGATCGCTTATTTTATAATCAAATTTTTGGAATGATACAACAATTAATCCATAATAAATCCATCCATTTAAATTCGAAAGTAAAAAGTAATAGAACAAAGTTTATTTTCTCGTTTAAAACATATGTAAGACTTCACTTACTGTCCGACCTAAAAGACGTAAACGAATTGTTATTTCTATTGTATATATTTAAAAACTATTGAAAAGAAAAATACTTTCAGTTTTCCCTACAATACAACAATTACAATACAGTAATGGACCATTACTTGAGTTATTATATTACGAGAATAACTGGGTGTTTAGGAAACACCACAAAGTCAAACTTTGCGCTAAATGTTGAGGACAAATCGTTTTCACTCCTTTAATCTGTGAAAACATTCAACGTGACACAGTTGTGAAAAGTTTAACAGTTGAATAAGACTTTCACGTGTACTACTCGAACAAAATTTCCACGTTTCATATGGCCAACCTACATGCTACAATCATTAAAATAATGGTGGAGAAGTTATGATAATAATTGTGATGATTTATCACTTGTAGAGATCCTTCAATCGTTTGTTGAGCGACCCGCAATGTCATTTGGAATTTCAGCTATTTTATTTAAGAATTTGACAATATTTTTTTCGATCAGACTTTGAAATAGTGTTGTACTTTGTACATAAATTTTCAACTGTATTACAGCTGATAAAGAAATTAAAAGTTACTTTCATAAACAACCATAGCAGCAAAAGTCGGTCCGGTCGGTCGTCAGTGAGCCTTGAGAGCTTATGTACAGCAGTGGACGTTTTCAGCCAAGATGATAATGATGAAACTTTAATGCAAGAAAAACTATTTGTTAAGACTCGTTTAGTCAGGTCAAAAAAAATCCTACTTCACACTAATATTATAAAGGCGAAAGTTTGTGAGTGTGTATGTTTGTTACTTCTTCACAAGCAAAGACTGAACGGATTTGGATGAAACTTTAGAGTAATTATTTATATCTAATAATATTATACATCAGAATAACACATAGGCTACTATTTGCCGCGATAACCGACATGTACGCGGGCGAAGCCGCAGGCAGCCACTACTTATTTATAAAAACGGTAAAAAAATACGTTTTCAGCATGGGAGCCCTCTTCAATGTATATTTTATTCAGTTTTTTTGTATTTGTTGTTATAACGGCAACAGAAATACATCATCTGTGAAAATTTCAACTAACTAACACGGTTCATGATACAGCCTGGTGACAGGCGAAGAGACTGATGGACGGACAGCGGAATCTTAGTAATAGGGTTCAGTTTTACCCAGAACCCTAAAAATGGCAAAAATATAAGAATTGATGTCAAACAAAGATAATATTGGCGAGTAATGTAAAAATGATTAGTATTCTAATAAAAAAAAAATACAAGCGAAATAAAGGATAAAGTTTCGGCATCTGATATCATTTTAAAGAAAGTTTAATGGGTTTTAAATTTAGTTTATACATACATACATAGTAAATTAATCATTTGCTATTTATAAACAAGACCGTGTCAGATCATCAATAGTGCTTAATTATTTTAAGAAATTATAATTGGAAAAAGTAATAGTCGGTAGGTGCAAGGTCTAGTGAGTATGGCGGATGAGGGAGAGCTTCCAACCCCAGCTCTTGCAGCTTGGAGACTGTCTGTTGCGCAGTATGGGGTCGCGCGGGGTCATCATATGTAGTAACATGGGTAAGTACCTCGTTGTAGGTCGATTTTCATTACCAAGCTAACAAGTTGGCATAAAAAAAGCACAGGTATTATGTTCCATAACAATAGGAAACTATAATAGTTGAAGTGGATGTGTAGAGGGCGTCCATATGTGACATTTGAAGCATCATAGTTTATTTATACTCTGATGGTCAAACGAATTGATTCTCATACCCGACCTACTTCTGCATCTAATCGATTCAGAAAACAATCATTGGGATGAGAGCACGGATTTAAAAACGTTTTATAGTTTTTGTTAAATATTATTTGGTAAAATTAATCAAATCAAACAAATACTACCGAATTATTCGTTTGAAACGTCGAGAAACCGCTTAACACAGGACCGGTGGTTGTGGCTCCCCACAACCACCGGTCCTGTGTTAAGCGGTTTCTCGAGGAGGCCTTAGAGGAGACCTATGTTCAGGAGTAGACGACTTTCGACTGAGATGATAATGATGAATTCGTCTGATATTAAATGGTTACCATTTCTATGTATAGGTACAAAAACTCTTAACAATTGTCAGTATGACCTTGCATGCGATTTCCAACATTTCACGATTCTCTTAACCGTAATTCTGTCCTAGACAACTTAGGTTTTGTGGTAGAGGATGTAGAACATGTTTTAATGGGATGTACACGAATCCAACAAATTAGAGATCGCTTGCTTAGTGATAAGTTGATGGATGTTGGAAGATGTAACAGCGTCCTGGCCAATCTTTTGACAGATACAGCTAAGGCTTTTATGATTTGTATGCTGAATATTTAAAGACTAATATAAAATAAAAAGTGGCTATGATGGAGCGACATAGTCATAATTGTGGCTAAGCTCCTTAAATAAAGATGTAAAAAATAACTTAGGTTTTTAGTCCAGCGACTAAATTGAACTAAAACACCTTCAATTACTTCGTGAGCTATCTGAACTGATACTTAACGACTCATTGTAAACGTCAACATCATAATCTTTATATTCTGCTACTAACATTTTCACTTTTATTCAACACATTTTGTAACATACGGAATAAATGGTTGTTTTTGTTGATTAATTTCTCTTGTAGGCTGATGTAATCAAGAAATACAGTAAACTGAAATAAGAGTCAAAGATAGGGTGAGGGAGTACTGCCGAACGACACAGCAAATCTCGTAATATGATTCAGAACTGAGACCTCAGTTGCTCCAAGAAGCCTTGATTGAACACCATACCCTTGTGTCTGTACAATGATTGACATTCTATGTGAGGCCTCTACCACGGGAATACTGGCTGACTGATATGAAGTAACAATGGTGGCAATTCTGTTGCTGTTTCAATTAAAATAAATTACTTAAATACTTAAATTAGACTTCATGAAAGAAATCTGTTCACATAATTAACAAACATAATTTATATTGCTGTAAACGATAAAGCAATATAAATTATATTTACGAAACGTCTTTGTACTTTCATAGCGCTTAAAACATAAATAACCCTTCAAGGGATGTATATTTAGTCATATTTTATCTCCAAGATTGTCTATGAAAGCCCAACTCAGTATTACGAACTTCGGGACTGCAGATGGCCGTCAAATACTCCTTAAAACTTACGTTCCTTTGCTTAACATTACTATTAATGTTTAGATTATACGAAGGGTTAAAGGGTACAATTTATTTACATCATAAAGTAGATTTACTAACCTTTGGACGGACTAGGTCACTCGTTATACGGATTACGGTTGTATAATGTGTCCACAACGTATATGAACCAGAGCAATTCAATCATGGTTGAAATGGAATACGAAAGTAGGTTTTTATGTACCACGTTTTCATTGCAAAGGATTATTTTTAAGCTGTAAAAGCTAGTTGAATTTGTTTTTCTTTTATTGCCAAGTCTAATGTTTAGATACAGATGTCGAAAACGTATTATGATTTTTATATTTGCCGCTTTATAAAAGTTTGTAGGCTAGTTCGCTATATCATACTTAGATACTAAGTTAGAAAATATATGATTATTCTACAGGAATTATCAGCTATGATGAATATTCAACAATATTCATACTTAGTAGTTTTAACACTATTTTAAATCCGAAAGTTTGGTTTACATCACATCAAGCCTCTAACAATCCACTGCTGGACATAAGCCTTTCCTTAGAAAGGAGGTTTTGGCTTACTGTTCCACGCGGGTCAGATGGTGGAAGTTTGTTTGAATCAAGGTAAGAGCCACGCTGATTTCAGCACGAACGGGCCGGCTCTGGGGCGATACTACCCTTGAACAAAAGATCACCGTAAAATGACAGCGTTCGCGCTGTTGTGTTTCGTTGGTGAGTGCGAGACCGGAGGCCCAATGTTGCAGAAGCATCACCAGGCCGCCATGATGTGGGTCACCATGCTGCATTCTTTCATTGTCTGCATTCGCAATGAGTATGGTGACCACCACTCTTGGATTTTACTTATGCTTTCCATCAGGAAAAGTAGTCATTTTGGCAGGGCCATACATAAAAAAAACTTGTTACTCATTCACGCCCAAACGGCCGAATGGATCGGGATGAAATTTGCCTTATAAATAGACTCAAGTTTGCACACAAGTTACTTTTTTTCCCAAAAAAACTGATTGACAAAATCGAGATTAAATAAAATATAAATTGATTCGATTTAGAAACATGATTTACGCGAATAAAGCCATGTTGCTATTGTATACATAGATGAGAGACAAAATGAACCTTAGGGAACACATAACCTTATTTCTTCCTTAAACTAGTTATTTACAATACAAACTACAATTAAATATTGCAGTGAAATAAAACAACTTGTGTCTGTGAAGTTGAAGAAATTCATGAGTTTTTTTTTTAACACTTTCAATGATATTGTTACAAAGTTACTAAGACGCAATTATGTGGTCAAAGAACTATTTTATTAATGAAGATATTAAACTGATTAATGGGCTATAGATTCCCAGCAGGAAAAATTAAGTAATACAATAATTACCTACTTATTGCTTGGAAAACTGTACATTAAATTTAAATCATTTGTAAACATCTTACTGCAATTTTTTTTTTTAAAGACAACTACCTCATTAGGAATAAACATCCTGTGTCGCGGGGGAATTTACAAAAATACATGAAACGGACACAAAGAACACCCAGACTCAGAACAACAATTTGTGGATCACACAAAGTGTTGTCCTATGTGGGATTTGAACCCACAACACTTGGCGCAGTAGAGAGCGGCGTGGCGACCGCTTAAACCACCAGACCGACCGTGCAGTCATTTTGTTAATTTGCAAAACCTTTTTAGAACCAATTTGCTGACTTTATAATACTACGTGTACGGTTCCATGGTTACACTGTAAGAAAGTCGTAATTTAGCACAAATTGTCAAATTCTATTGAAGTGATATAATAATTCGTATGGTGACGGATTAAGAATACGGAGAGCCCTAATTGTCCCGAAGGTGACATAAGAGGCCATTAAGGGTGGACATGAAGTGAAATAATTTATTCTACAATTAGGTCACATGAACACTTTGCAAGTTAAACTATTTTTAAGCAGTTGAGTTCGGCCTTTCCTAACTGGACTATCCCTGAGAAGAAAGGACGAAACAAACTCCGAGATCATCGTCTCTTTTAAAGTCATGACAATCTTCTCAAATGCAAAGGAAATTATATCCTTAGACAAACTACGTAGGCAGGACAATATCACTGCAAAGAGAATGTACTCTTAAAACAAACGCTATACTAATCCGTCTGTCATCATCAGCCTTGCGCATCACCTGGCCTGTGGACGTCCTACACTACGTTTGCCGAGACGCGGTCTCCACTCAAGAACCCTTTTACCCCAACGGTAATCAGTTCTGCGCTAATGTGGCCAGCCCACTACCACTTCAGCTTGCTAATCCTTTGGGCTATGTCGATGGACTTGGTTCTCTGCCGGATCACCTCATTCCTGATGCGATCCCTCAGAGAAACGAGAGCATAGTCACGCTGAGCGACTTTGAACTTGTGGACCAGCCGTGCCGTAAGTGTCCACGTTTCGGCTCCGTATGTCATGACGAATAGGACGCACTGATTATTGACTTTCGTCTTAAGGCACCGTCTGACCAACTTGGTATAAGTAGGCCAAAACCGTCCTGCCTAGGGAGAGGGCTATGTCTGGCAGGGGACTGTTAAAGGTGTGAGGCCGAAAGTACCTTGTAGTGGTGACTAACCAGCTCCCTTAGCCAATATACAAGTGTTTAGCATCAAATCTCTTTCCACAAAGGGTAGATGACTGTATCGTAAATAAATACCGATGTCTCCTACATTATTAGTTTTGCTTGACGTTGACGTTTGTAAAATGTCAACTAGGCTAGGGGGCAGGTGACTTGACTGCTCCTTTATTACTATACCGTAAGAAAAAAATATCTAGGCTACAACATGGATACACTCATGTACCGTTAGTAGGTCGGTAACGCCCCGTACTGTTTAATTAAACATACTCGGCTATTTAAGCCTCCAAAAATAAGTACAATATTGAGTGTAGAATGAGGATGTTTGATGCAAAATTTTGTTTTAGAGTTGAATATGAAGGTATAGTTTTTGGATAAAGCCTAAAAAAGTAACAGAAGGATAGAAAACTGCTCAATTCTTTTTGGTTTAAATTATTTTTAAGAATAGATTATGTCTGTGTCCTTCCACAGGTTAATTCAAAGATTGTGACTAATTCAAAGATGTAATTATAATTTTATATACACGAATTTAGGCAAAGATGAATAACAAAATCTGGAAAATAAAATATACGTAAAACAAGAGTGGGTTTTCTTTGTGATTGAGTCTTATATCACAGAATATCGTTAGATGTGTCTTTTGAAAACATTGTAAAAGTGTAAGTACTATTTTACGATCTAGTGATCGGTTTGTCAAACATTACACTTAAGTGAAATGAAATAAATAATGAAATAAAAATTTATTGATTACCATAAAATAAGTGCAAACTTTTGTTAGTTAAGTTTTAGCAAACATGATCCATCTATGTCTTGCAGCGGACTGTTGATGATGATGATAATAAAACATGATCGTAGTAAAATACTTTCTGGAAAGAAAACCAGTAACATTAAACTACCAAGCGATACACCTACTTGAAACGCACATGCCCGGTTTTCGTACCTTAATTCGGATTAAAGTTTTAAAGTAATTAGTCACAACACGAGACTTAATGACACCTTATACTTGACTGTAATACAACTAACTCTATTAGACTAAGCTAATTCAATACGTGTCAAAATAATATAGGTACTATTACTTAGTGTAAATGTAAAAATGATATTAAAATTGCAAACATAGTCAAAGTAGTATATATTTTGTAAATTATATAGAACTAGCTGTTGCCCGCGGCTCCGCCCGCGTGTATGTCGGTTATCGCGGCAAATAGTAGCCTATGTGTTATTCTGATGTATAAGCTACATTACTGTAAAGTTTCATTCAAATCCGTTCAGTAGTTTTGCGTGAAGAAGTAACAAACACACTCACAAACTTTCACCTTTATATATTAGTGTGAAGTGTACATAAACTGTAGTAAATTAAAGTAAATTAAATTAAACCACCACGCACCATGCTACAGCGTAAAGAGTATAGCAATCTTTGACTTTCATTTCAATGCTTCGTTACTAAATGGGTTATCAAAAAGTCTAGTCGATTTTAAAAACAATGTATGTCAAATTTAGGTTGCAAGAAGTCGTTGTATGCGGGCAGCACAGGACCGTTTGCTGTCGAGAACCTTGGGGGAGGCCTAGGTCTAGCTCTGGGAGGGGTCTGGATGTCTTAATAACAGCAGTTCCCGGATCCCTCCTCCTCAGACGCAGAGTGGTTTTAGTCGGTTCAAGTCCGACACACCGCCCCGCCGCAAGCGCCCGGCGAGGCGGCTGAGGGGATTTCCTAAATAAAAAGGCCTATGTCTAGTAGTGGACGTGGACGTGTTCTTGATGAGATGATGATGGTGTCAAATGTAGTTTTTGTCAAGTATAAATTTAAAAGAACGAGAGTTCTACAGTTCTACACTATTTGGAGATTTTTTTGGGTCCTGATTGGTAAAGATTTTCAATGTGTCACTCCATTCGTAACGCGAAAATACAAATATTATAGTTTATTTCAGGTTATTATTACATATTACTCAACTGTCTTTTCTATCAGATTTATCTCAAATACGACGGACATGATGGTAACCCAAATTCGAACTTTCCTTTCTTTTAAGTTAATCCGCTTTGTTAGACGATCGTATACAAAAAAAGAATTACGATACTTTCAGTTTGAAAATCAATAAGTTCTTACCCCTGTTTTGTATGAATTTTGGTTTTGTAGTACTTGTATAATCATATTATCTGTTCTTTAAAACTTATAACTGAATTTAAGCACTTCAATTGTGACGACGACGCGACGGTGACGGTATAAAGTTATTGGTGATTTCTTAGTGAGCAAAAAGTTGCATACAGGTAAAAATGAGATTTAAAAAGTTGTACGTTTCATCTCTTCAAAGAGAAGAACATATTTGCGTCTATGTCCTCATTCAACGATACGATCTAGAATGATCCACATATTTAGTTGATCTTTAATTTCAAACTTCTTAAGCCTTTAGTAAGTTAGTTTAGTTATTTAACTGATTCGATTGGCTTTTTCTCTTGATCACACTTTTATATTCGCAGTATAGATAATAACTAAAATGATCTTAACTGTGATTAAGGTTGCATGTTCGTTTTTCTTTACTTGATAACAAAGTCATAAGTGAAATACTTTTGAGACAATACGAGGTTCGTTATGCCCTTGACTACAGTGGTACTCAAGGGCAGAATAAATCTCGATCCTGACTCTAGGGAAGGAATATAGGTATAATACCGTGGGAGAGCCACGCTTCGGCATGAATGGGCTGGCTCGACCGGAGTGATACCACGGCCTCACAGAAAACCGGTGTGAAATAGTGCTTGCGCTGTGTTTCACCGAGTGAGTGAGGATACCGGAGGCCCATACCCCTCGCCTTATCTCCCCCTCGCCTTATCTCCCCCTCCCCCCATCCCCCAAAGGCCGGTAACGCACTTGTGACGCCTCTGGTGTTGCTGGTGTCCATGGGCGACGGTAATCGCTTACCATCAGGCGATACGTCTGCTCGTTTGCCGGTCTATTCCATAAAAAAAAAAAAAAAATTGTTTTATTAAGACATTTGAATATTATGGTAAAACATGTTTCGATGGACCTGTTGGTGTAGTGGCTAGTGATCTTGACTGCTTAGCCAGAGGTAATTGGTTCGATTCCTGCCCAGGACTAATAAACTGATATAATTATGCATATAAATGCTTATGCTTTCCATCAGGCAGAGTAGAGTCATTATGGCGGGCCATACATAAAAAAAAAAAAAAAAAAAAATTGGGTATAAATTTCCATACCATATTTTTTATTAGTCTGGTTGGTAATGGTAAAGTTTCTGTCCAGTTTGCGATCAGACGACCGTGTCCAAAGCGTATGAGATTATTATTTTCTTATTAATGGTACTCCAAATTTATTTATACATTTCTTTGGTTACTTAATATTGAGTTTAGAAACATACAAAGAGATTATTTTAATAGATATATTGCGCTTTTCATATATTACTTATGCAGTATAGAATCCTTGGAGTGGACTTTCAGGGTTATAAATGACGTTCTACATTTTCCCTTTTGATGCAGAAACTTTATTAATATAAAGATTTGTTATGTGGTGGAGTTGTGACGTAGATACAGTGGTGAATCAAGAAACTTTCCAAATTACCATGCAGTTAATACGTCTACTAAACTAGACTCAGAGAATGACTCAATCGATATTGGATATTCTATTTAGCTTAGTCAGGCACATAGAAGTAGAAATAGATTGGTACTAATTTCAAAATAAACTAAATACCAAAAATCAAATACAAGAAAAAATGTATGAAAGCCACTGTTTTCGCAATAAGAATTAAACTTACATAGTTTGTGTAATGCTTTTGGGTCTAAGGAGCAAATTATTTTTTTTCCGCAGAAAATTACACGAAAAATGAGAAAATAAACAATTTACTAACTATTAGGTTTCACATAAGTAAAACTTTTACTCCGTTTTGACACCATTTTCTTCGATGCTGAGGTCCTGTTGGTGATGTGATAACCCTATAATCTTTCAGATCCAATTCTCGAAATTATCGCACTCGATCAAACAAACAAACTCTTTCGTTTTAGAATACTAGTACAGAAATGTCATTTTTTATAAATCATACCTAAATACCTATATAACAGTAATGAAAAACTTTATCACGAACACAAGAATCATAGTTATACCTACTACATTATAAAAAATAGTGGAAATAACAGTAAAATGAAACAAAGACACAAGCCAAAACTAAAAATATACTATACTTAGAGACTTAGTAACTACATTCAGAAGAGAACCTATAAAATAACATAGTCAGTCGATAAGTCTTTCAAAGGAATTTTCCACACCGTATTTTTCCCCTAACTATACCTTTAGGTCCTTTAGAAATCAATAGTCGGGCAACAATCGTCAAACTTGCGGCAAAACATTTATCGGTTTGAGCTTGTTATGATACGCACAGAGGATTACTAATCATTTGTAGCTACTTCATTTGTAATCCGTACCTAAATGTTGTCGAGTAGTGTGGTTTAATGGTTTAGCCTAGAATAAGAGAAATCCGATTAAAAGCATCGTTACTACTTATTATTATGAAGTAATTAGACGTTTAAACGACATGTTGAAGTTTGATCAAAATAAAATTAAGTCAAATCGACACAAACTTAAACAAACTGGCTAATTATTAAAAGCAAACGTGACTCTGTGAAAATGTTAAGGAACTTAAAATTTACAACGCGCTAACGTGACGATATTAATTTGTACAATAGTCATATACCCAGATTTGCTTTACAACAACTGATCCGATTCTAACGACACCTTCAAAGTCAAAATCTATCAAGCCGCATCTTTAGACTACAGAGGATGCCAAAGAAACCGTACCATCGAAAAACATAACCCTCTGTCGCAGTAAACGATACCTTTTTTGTAAACCTATTATTTGTAATTACACTTTTTTTTTCATGTATCATTTCATAATTAAACCGTCAGGGAATAAAAACATAATTTACATCGTAAACTAATTTTGCAAATGACTTACTTGATTACTTACTCGTTGGATAACCCACGCGAGTTATAGATAAGGTCAAAGATAAGTTCACTATATTTTTGTGAAGGTCAATTCAAGTTAAAAATAATTTCATGTATATTTTAAAGAGTCATTCGGCAATGTCGATTTAGGGCACACCATAATCGACAAATGAAATATTTTCTAGAAAGCCTAGATTGCTTTTAGAATACGTGTGCTTAGGCTGAGAGAATACTGCTAGCACTGCGGATTTTCCTATAAAGATTTATATTGTGTTAATGCATAGTTTAGATAATTCGTTGGTGTAGCTTTGCTTTGTCATTAAGAATAGATAATGCGAGTTAAATATAATATTTTCCTAATTTGCATAATTTTTGAGCTGGTTACATATTACTTTAATAACTTACCTAGAGTAACACAAATACAACTATTAAACTAAAACAATCTTCCTGAAAGCACACTACCAGCGTAGTAGACAAATAAACAAATAGCTGGAAGCTAGAACTTGTACAAGTAAGTCTGTTAAGCTAACTTCGCATCAAAATAATGTTCTTAAGTTCCACTTGCTTACAGAAGCTTATTACTGTTGGAATGAACTCAAGCTAACTTACGTTTAGTTCTTATATTACTTTTACTTTAAAACATCCCACCCTCATTAGAGAACACTCCCAACAAGCGATTTCCAAAAATGTAAAAGAACTGATAGACTTCTAGGCTTAGAAAATATTGGTAAATCACACAAACAATTCATATTCGAATATAATATTTATATATTGAATAGGGGGCAAACGAGCAGACGTATCACCTGATGGTAAGCGATTATCGCTGCCAATGGACACCCACCCGCAACACCGGAGGCATTATAAGTGCGTTGCCGGCCTTTTAAGAAGGAGTACGCTCTTTTCTTGAAGGTTTGAAGGTCGTATTGGTCCCAGAATACCACAGGCGACAGTTCATTCCTGGACTATTTTCTGCCTGCCTGCCTGAAACATCTTGTACCAGGCTAAAATTACAACACTATTTTCCAGTAGATAGTTAAAATTATGAAGGTCATAAAGTACCTACATAATATCATGCAATGAGTTTGTAAAGCGTACAGTAATCATAAACACTAATCGGTTTGGGAAACTGTTAGTTAGGCTATGTTTTTATAATTTACCTAGATCTATGTCTAAGGGTAAGGGAAGAAGGGGGTAAGGGGAGAACGGTACATAACATCTTATCCGGCCCAACTGTCAACTCCACCTGCACGCGCCGTATGGCGGCGGTGACCAACTGGTTACCGTGGTGCTCCCTGCTAGACAACGAACGGGGCACTGGCGACCGAGTCAATGGCGGTATATCCATTCCCCCAAGCTGGGCAACCGTCTGGAAGAGGCCACAGCAGCCTTGGAGACTAAATAACTCCAAAAATGTCTAATGTAGAAGGATTCTGGGGCCCCACTACATAATATGTCAGCCCTTAGTAAATCATATGTCATGTCCAAACAAAAGTGTAGTATGCCATGTGAACCGACTATATCTCGGCGTCGAAGAGTTGCCAGGCTCGACGATGTCAAATCTGTGACTGGTGAAGATACATATGCTCTCAATATGAAGATAACGAAGAAAAAATGGAAAAAGGAAGAAAAGAAGACAAAGCATGAAGATAGCCTAAACCTGAGTACATGGAACGTCAGGGGCTTGAATAAACCAAGTAAACTTGAGAATGTTATAAATGAAATGTTAAGGTTAAATGTAAATATAATGGGACTTAGTGAGACAAAATTAGCCGACAATGGTAGAATTGATAAGGATGACGCCACACTACGGGAAACCCATCACACCTAAAATCAAACCATCATGGAGTTGGAATCTTGGTGAGCAAGGAACTTAGGAAGTATGTCACCAATGTCATTCACTTTTCTAATAGATCTATGATGATTAAAATTAACACTCAGCCATTCAACCTCAATATAATACAGGTATACGCGCCCACGGGTGATAGTGACGACCAAGAAGTGGAAGAGTTTTATGAAGGAATAAATAAGCTGTTAAAATCGGTAAATTCACAAGATATGTAGGTAGTAGAGCCACGCTGATTTCAGCACGAATGGGCCGGCTCGACCGGGGCGGTACTACCCTCGCACAGAAAATCTACGTAAAATGACAGCGTTCGTGCTGTCGTGTTTCGTTGGTAAATGCGAGACCGGAGGCCCAAATAGTCTAGTCAACAAGTTCCATACTTGTTGACTAGACTAAAAGATGCAGCAGCATCACTAGGCCGCCATGGTGTGGGTCGCCATACTGCATTGTCTGCATTCGCAGTGAGTATGGTGACCACCACTCTTGGATTCTGCTTATGCTTTCCATCAGGCAGAGTAGAGTCATTATGGCGAGCCATACATAAAAAAAAAAAAAAAAAAAGATATTAATATTATAATGGGGGATTTAAATGCAAAGGTGGGAAATGGAGAGGAAGGAAGAATAGTGGGAAAATTTGGTTTAGGGAATAGAAACGTAAGAGGAGACAGACTTGTAGAATTCTGTACTGAGAACAGTCTGGTTATCGCAACGAAATTAATTCCTAGATCAAATGTAAGAAAAATCAATTTAAATTACCTTAAACATGACACAGTTAAAACAGCAGTGAGTGTAAAGCTCAATAACTGCATTCAACCTATATGTAAGGAAGGAAGGGATGCCTTAACTACATATAATATTCTTACGACTAAAATTAAAAATATAATATTGGAGGAATTGACAAGTAAAAGAAGAAAAAATAAACAAGAGTGTATGACCGACGAAATATTGAAATTAATGGATGAGCGAAGGACATATAATTTTACTAATGAAAATAAATATAAGGAAATAGACTTAATTATTAATAATAAAATTAAAATTGCACGAGAGAGGTGGTTAATTTGAAAAATGTCAAGAAATTGAAATATTACAACAGAAACATGACAGCTTTAGTCTGCATAAAAAGGTTAAAGAATTTTCAAACACTAATAAGAAAAGCCCTAGGAGCATACTTTTGAATAAAGAAGGGAACATTGTTGTTGACAGTCATGAAGCTTGCGAGGTATGGGAGGAATACATTCGGAACCTGTTCAAAGACGATAGACAACATCCACCGTCTCTAAGCAAACAAAATTTAGAAAGTCCGACCATTCTGAAATCAGAGTTTATGTCAGCTCTTCAGCATATGAAGAACGGGAAGGCAATGGGACCCGATGGAATTGTTGTGGAAGTATTAAAGCTTGTGCATGATTATAATATGGATGAGTTGGTTTCTCTTTTTAACATATTTTATAAATCTGACAATGTGCTTCCTGAAGACTGGCTCTTGGCACTATTCTTACCATAACCAAAGAAGTCAAATGCGAAAAAGTGTGGTGAACATAGGATGATCAGCGTTATGAGTCATTTCCTGAAGATATTTCTGAAAATCATTCATTCAAGAATTTATAGGATAATTGAGTAAAACATAAGCGAAACACAATTTGGTTTTAGAGAAGAGAAGATGTCTTGATGTTAACATGGATATTCATATGTGTTTTATAGATTTTGAAAAAGCGTTTGATAATGTCAAACATGCTAAATTGATTTTGATATTAAAAACAATTACAGTAGATAAAGATGACATCAAGTTTATTGAAAATTTATATTGGAAACAGGGCGCTAAAGTCAAAATTGACAACATGTTAACTAATGAAGTCAAAATTGAAAAAGGAGTTAGACAGGGGTGTATTCTTTCACCTTCTCTATTTAACTTATACTCCGAAACGATTTTTAGAAATGCCTTTGATGAAGTGGAACTTGGAATCCGTGTGAATGGTAAATTAATACAGAACATCAGATATGCCGATGATACCGTCTTGCTAGCTGCCACACCTGAGGACCTTCAAATAATGCTACAAAAATTAAATGACCAACTTACAGACTATGGACTTAAAATAAATATTAATAAAACTAAATATATGATTGTTAGGTAAACACCAAATTTAGAACCGCAAACACCATTATCCTTAGAAAATATTACAATTGAAAAAGTTAATAGTTATAAATACCTGGGCTCTTGCCTTAATGAAGATTGGGAATCAGAAAGAGAGATCCGGGCAAGAATTGAAATAGCCAGAAACACCTTTCAGAAAATGAATAAATTACTAACTAATAGGAAACTCAATTTTAAATTAAGATGGAGATTGGTGAAATGCTATGTTCTTTCCAATCTTGCTTTATGGATCAGAAAGCTGGACTCTACAGCAAACATTGCTTGAGAAACTCAGGGCCTTTGAGATGTGGATGTACCGCAGAATGCTGAAAATCAAGTGGACTGACAAAGTGTCAAACGTAAAAGTGCTAGAAATTATGGATAAAGATTTAGAGGTGGTAGAAACAATTAAGAAAAGAAAAGCGGCGTATTTTGGGCATATATATAGAAGTAATAAATATGACTTCATAAGGCTGATTATTGAGGGCAAGATTGAGGGTAAGCGCAGAAGAGGTAGAAGGCGAACATCATGGACGAGAAATATAAGAGACTGGTTGGATGTGGAAAGCACAGATGCACTAATTCGCATGACTGAAAACAGGGAGACGTACAGACATATGGTCGCCGACCTCCGGGGTGGAGATGGCACTTAGAGAAGAGAAGAAGAATGTCTAAATGGAAAAAAGTTACAAATTATTACAGAATCGATGTGAATGAAATAGTAATGAAAAAGTAAACGTAAATATTAAGTAACCTCGCTTTTCATTCAGCAATTCACCTATTAGCAATGTCTATAGTTTTTACCTGAGTGTATGTTTTACTACACTTTTTTACTTTTACTACACCACTTTTATGGGTCGTATCTTCATGTTATATGGCCTATAAGTGTACTCAAGAAGTACTAGAAAAACGCGAATTCTGAAGTCCTAAAACTAACATCCTAAAAAGTAATTTAATCAGGCTTGAATTCTATATTAAAAGCAAAATAAAATTAGCCTCCTTGGCCTATACCATCTCAATATATGACTTCTAGTACAACACTTTTACGTATGAACTAAATATTTGTTATGGGATACTTTCAGTCGATTGCTTATCGATTAATACAACATTAATGCGACCTGAATTTTGTAATTGGATTTGGACCACCGTACTGCGTGCTGGCTGGCTTGATTTTATATAACCCCCTTTATTAAATGTATTTTTTTATCGTGCAATGCTGGGGAACTTTTTTACTAGAAAGTATTCATGCATAACATATTTACTAAAAAATAGTTAGCCTTTTATGCGAGTTATGTATTTGTATTACAATAGGCATTTAGACGTCTGTCGCTATAGTTATATCTAAAAGCATAGCAAGCCAGTTGCTGAATTAATACACAATTTAAAGAGCTAAATGTTTATATTAAAATAAACATTTTCATACCTGTCTTCGGGTTATCGTTTGGACTCGTAGGGTACAAGGTATTCTTGTATGCATTGAAGGAAGTCCTCAAAAATCTATATAGAATTAGTCTAAAATGAATATCAGGAAGTAATATCTTCCCGTTTAGAGCGCACCAAATTCTCAAGCCTACTTTTCGTGGCTCTTGATGTCTAGCTTTCAAATCAACTATCTCAAAGAGTAACTCAACTCACGAAATAGTAGCTGTAAGTGTTTACATGCCAATAAAACGAAATAAAATAATTGGCACGAATGAAGATGGAGCCTCTGGATTAATCGCGCCACTAATCGCATAAACCACTTAAGGATTTCAGACCGATTGGATAAACCGTTAAGCGGCTTTTGCGTCCAATATTCTCCACGCATGTTTTTTCCTTGTAACAAAAACTCTACTCGTATTAAGAAATAAAAAAAGTAAAAACTAAACACGGCATATTTATCTCAAATTTATCTTTTAATTCATTACTTTATGTCGGCTAGAGGGCGCCACATTTGATTCAGCGACACGTCATATAGCCTATAACCAGCAGACGATCAAGACGCTTCTAACGATACCTCATTTGTCCAGTTCTAATAAGTAGTTAAGGAGCTATGAGGGAACAAATGAACATACATACATACATACGTAGCCTGTCAAAATCATAACCCTCCTTTGGCTTTGCCGTAGTCGGGTAAAAACTAAATAGTAATATTAGATAAATTAGTATTTAAGTTATTAATTTTATACTCTGTGCTTTTCTCTATGGCCACATGTACCCGTGTACCTCACGACTCTCTGTTACCAGAATGCTAACAACATCTAGAAATACTAGTAATTACATACATAGCCAATACGACATATTTATTTCTCATAAGTGGCAATAGAATTCACTAGAGCCCTTACCACTTACTTATTCCCTTTAAAATTATCAGGTAAAAAAATGTATCTACAAGAGGTTTGTGATTCGAACCAAAAAGAAGCTACCATTCAAGACATTCACTATTCGACCCGGACGCATTGCTCAAGTGTATTTATTTATATGTATGTATATACATGGGGTGAATTCTATAATGGGCATAACGAAAGTTTAATCTCTCCAATTTCCTGCTTGTGTACGCGCTACGTCCCTTTCTGAACCACCCAAAGATTGACTGAAAGATAATCCCACTTGCCATTCTATCCGCCATAGATGCAATGTAAATGTGGAAAATAATAAATAATTTAATAATAGTAGTAGTTGACTTGGACTTGAAGCAACGATTTAGTTATACCAATATTAAATACTAGCTTATTTATTTGTTATTACCTGCATATAACCATAATTATTACTCCCGTTTGGAGGTGAAAATTCCAAAAATCCTTTTCTTGCAAATGGTAAAATATAAAATTATCAGATGGTTCAGACTCAGTATTAATGAATCATTCAGTCGTTACAACACTAGCTTTTCCTCGAGGCTCCGCTCACGTCTACATTGGTTATCTCGGTAAAGACTAGCCTGTGTTCTTCCTCAAGAATCAAAGTATTTCTACTTTGTTCTTCCTTAAGAATCAAAGTATCTCCACTTTGTTCTTCCTCAAGGATCAAAGTATCTCCATGCCTAATTCACTAGCTTTTCCTCGAGGCTCCGCTCACGTCTACATTGGTTATCTCGGTAAAGACTAGCCTGTGTTCGACCTGAAGAATCAAAGTATCTCCACTTTGTTCTTCCTGAAAGATCAAAGTATCTCCATGCCTAATTCACTAGCTTTTCCTCGAGGCTCCGCTCACGTCTACATTGGTTATCTCGGTAAAGACTAGCCTGTGTTCTTCCTGAAGAATCAAAGTATCTCCATGCCTAATTTCATTGAAATAGTGCAACGGTTTAGCCGTGAAAGCATAACAGACAGACAGAAAGACAGAGTTACTTTTGAATTTGTAATATATGGACATAGTATGGATTTGGATAGAGTAAAAATATTAAAAGAAAATACCTATAATTCTGTAAATTGTTATTATCATCATTCATATATTGTCGCTTATTATCATACATTGTCTACCAGTGGATCGCCTATAAACGAATCATTTGATGGACCATTATACACACTTGAGCTTAAAAGGACTGGATTAAGTACTATGACAGTATAGAGCGACTGTCAATATCATATATCCTCACTGCCAATATATTAAAACTACATCTCTAATTTAAATTCAGTAAATAAATTATTTTTAACGGCCAGAGTAGGAATTTAAAGCTACTTGGGATATCAACATACCATTAACCTGGTAGTATTATAGATTATTTAAATGTAGGTATATACGAATATTGTAGTAGTACAGGTAGTAGAGCCACGCTGATATCAGCACGAACGAGCCGACTCAACCAGGGCGGTACTATATAAGATCAACCTAAAATGACAGCATTCGTGCTGTCTGTCGTATTTCATTGGTGAGTGTGAGACCGGAGGCCCAATGTTGCAGAAGCATTACTATGCCACCATGGTGTGGGTCACCATGCTGCATTGTTGCATTCGCAATGAGTATGGTGTCCACAACTCTTGGATTCTACTTATGCTGACTTCCGATTGACTGATTTCCGATTAAAAATTACAATAATTCGGGGAGACTTTTTACGAATATTCCATTATAATCTATCCAAAATATTTAATGGTTAAATCATGAAGACGTCAAATAAACAAACTCTATTTCCCTTAAAAGATGTAAAGTTTTAGTAATTTGTAAGTATGTTATATTCTAGTAGACAACTCCGTTAACGTAACGCAAGAATTAACGTTGAATTACCTAAAGAAGATTTATATTAATGGTGTGTAGTTCAAGATTTATTGATGCGTTAAAAGCCCTAATAAAGCCCCTTGGGGCTTGTAACCGTTTGCAAACGGTGTCTATAAGTCTATAAGAATAGCCATAGCCATTATGATATACATGTTCCCTACTGAATATGATATCTATTGATAGGAAACAATAGCGATAAAACTGTACCATAAAGATTATAAGAAAAGTTCTAGAGTAAAACTTTTCTATCATACATAGTTTAATAATAAATCACTGAGCCAAACCCATTTCAAAATGTCTGGCTTAACTGTGCGACACGTTATTACACTTTATGTTTATTGAAGTTTTGATTTTCTAGACTACTTAGTTTGTTAATATTTTAACTTTGCGTCTAAATTATCAGCAGCACAGAATACGTTTTTTTTTTTTTAAAGACAACTCCCGCACTAGGAATAAATCCTGTGTCGCGGGGGACTTTACAAACATACATGAAACGGACAAAAAGTACACCCAGACTCAGAACAACAATTTTTGGATCACACAAAGTGTTGTTCTACGTGGGATTTGAACCCACGACAGTTGGCGAAGTAGGAAACGGCGTGGTGACCGTTAAACCCTAGGCCAAACGTGAAACCCTTATTTTAGTGATAGAAGAAAAATCAGCACTGTCTAAATTATATTTTATAAAAGTACTTATATTATAATGTATCTGTCGTTGCCATTGTTTTGACATAGACAAGTCATTATCATTTATACAGTGTATATAGTAAGTAGGTAAATCTATCGAGGATATTATAATTTAGTATCTCATTATTCGTCGTTACAAACCTTTGTTCTGTATAAAACTTTATAATATGATTTGTTATAGATTAATAAAATTATATTTTTTCATGCTTTTCAGGGTTCCGTACCTAAAGGGTTAGACCTTATTACTAAGACTCCGCTGTCCGTCCGTCTGTCACCAGGCTGTATCTCATAAACTGTGATAGACAGTTGAAATTTTCACAGATGATGTATTTCTGTTGCCGCTATAACAACAAATACTAGAAAACGGAATAACATAAATATTTAAGGGGGCTCTGATACAACAAACAGTGATTTTTTTGCCGTTTTATAGAAAATGGTACGGAACTCTTCGTGCGTGAGTCGGACGCGCACTTGGCCGGTTTGTTTTGAGTTTCATTAGTATCTAACTGATTTAGTATGTCAACAAATAGTGCAAATTATTTTTATTATACCTACTACTAAAAGTCGTCTAGAAGTAATTAAGCTAAGTAATATGTAGGCATAGTGAGGTAGTGCATCATCGTTCTGATTAAATGCGAAAGCCGTGAGATGGATAATTCTTTTTCTTTTTTTTAAAAGACAACTCCCGCATTAGGAATAAACATCCTGTGTCGCGGGGGACTTTACAGACATATATGAAACGGACACAATTAACACCCAAACTCAGAACAACAATTTGTGGATTACACAAAGTGTTGTCCCGTGTAGGATTTGAACCCACAACACTTGGCGAATTGGCAAGCGGCGTGGAGACTGCCTAAACCACTAGGCCAATCGTGCAGTCATGGAACATATCATGGATCATAATGGAACTGCTCAATGGCTATTCGTGGGCTAGTAGACGATACATTTTGAGGAGTTCAACAGATTGCAATAAGGTGGGTAACGATGATCCAATGATGATGGTGGGAGTGGTGTAGACTTTTTTTTAAGTATTAGCTGCCAAAATGATTCTATTCTGCCTGATGAAAAGCATAAATAGAATCCATGAGTGGTGGGCACCAACTGCATTGCGAACGTGGAGTACAAATGCAACATACAGCAGCAAACAAGGGAGAAGGTGGGACCAGTTGGAAGAATTCGTCAAAACACACTTCATGATAAGGCGATAGAGGACTACCATAGAGGCGACATCTCTTCGCAGAGGCTCGATGTACTCAGTAACTTCAGGACCTTTTTTTAGTATTACTAAAGCACTAGTATTGTTGCCAGTTGTAAAACATTTGGGTACAGCTCTTATGGATTCAATACTTCTTTTACATCGTAAATCATAAATTTTCCTATTGAAATTCCAACAAGGACTTTTCCCAAGAAAAATAGAACGATGAAATATATTTAAAATTCAAGTCATGAAGGATGCAGTTTTATTTCTTCATTTTTTAACCGACTTCCAAAAAGGAGGAGGTTCTATGTTCCACTGTATGTATTTTTTTTTTTTTTTTTTTATGTATGTTACCTGATTACTCCGTCAGTTGTGGACCGATTTTGAAATTTTTTTTTGTATTCGACAGGGTATGCTTCCGTGGTGGTCCCATTGCCAGCATATCAGGATCTGATGATGGGATCCCAGGGAAATCGAGGGAAACCCTCATTTTTTATAGGCACATACTATGTTTTTCGTATATTTTCTGAAGTTACACCGGTATTTGCGTCTGGTAGTCATCATTTTATGATGATAAGCTGATGATGTAAGGTACCACTCCTTAACGGTTAGGAGTTGGAGGATAAATCTTTAAATATCATATGTATATAAGTTACCTTTAGTCGTATTCTTACAAATTATTTAGGTAAGCTGATGATGGAAGGTGGAAGGTACAACTCCTCAACGGTTAGGAGTTGGAGAATAATTCTTTCAATTTCATACGTATCTAAAGGCCTTCAGTCGTATACTTTCAAGCTATTTAGGTGAGCTGATGATAGAAGATTAAACTCTTCAACAGTTAGGGATTAGAGGATGATTTTAATATTACACGTACCTTAATTTGTATTCTTGATGATGAAATTTGATGAAATAATTCAACTTACTACTTACCTACGATTGTTTGCACTAAAAACTGTAAAATAAAAACTTTTTAATAAAAAAAAAAAAACGACTTCCAAAAACATCCAACGAAAACTCTCTGTCAAAAAACACTTAAAAGCGTAAAATAAACTGGTTCTTCATAAATTGCCTATACCTTATTCTTTATTCATTTAAATAGTAGTATTATAATGGGTGCTAGGTACCTAAAATCTGTTTGAAGTCGGTGCTAAGCCAAAAAGAATACAAACGAACAATTACAAAAGTCTAAGCGATAGTCACTTGGCACCGACTTCAAACAGATTTTAGGTACCTAGCACCCATTATAATACTACTATTTAAATGAATAAAGAATTAGGTATAGGCAATTTATGAAGAACCAGTTTATTTTACGCTTTTAAGTGTTTTTTGACAGAGAGTTTTCGTTGGATGTTTTTGGAAGTCGGTTTTTTTTCTGAATAGTTAAGTTTAAGGTAAGACAGTGCATTACCCCCAGACGTCTGCAGTACGGTAATCGACCCTTTAGCTATTCGGTACAAGACACCGGTCATTTGAATTAAGTGATAAAGTTTATCGTCGCATGCATCGCTCCCTCCTAGCCCCCTCTTCGCTTTTTTACCCCTTAGCTTTAAAATTTGAGTGTTGATAACTTTGAAAATTAGAGCGTAGAATAATTTGCCTTTCGATTCGATATGAAAACATCAGCGTCAAAAACAGTGTTCTGCCATTCTTTCGCTGGTTCTCGGGGAGTCCTTGAGGAACATAGTTATTGTTTCTACATAGGAAGCGTGACCAAGATGCACACGTTTACGTTATTGACTTAGCGTTGAAATGACACCACTCAAAACACATTTGTTACATTAATGAAATATTATTGCCGTCTTAAAATATGTTGTTTGTTTCATAGACAATAAAACTTCTAGGTATCTATTTGTTCTCCACAAAGTAATATAGATTCCACAGTAGGTAATATAATATTCATTTCAATATCTAAAAATAAATTGCTAGCGAATTTCGTTTGGGAATATATTGAGCATGTACTACCAAAGAATAATTTGATGTGGGCAATTAAAATAAACTAATTTGAAAAGAAGGAAGAGGTTTCCAAATTCGATTATTATTGTTTTGCCATCTTTGTTACCTATAAAAAATAGTATTTGATTCACAACCGGCACTGATATTTCAATAGTCTGTAGAAGGTCTGCACTATTTCCACAGCGTTGTAATATATCAATAGATGGTCTATTTCAACTATCTATTAGTAATATCATAATGACGACACACGTTTAGTCTCCTAGTTTTCGGGACAATATACACAACAATACTTCTATGAATTCGACAAAAGAAAATTGATTTTACATATTATCAAGTGACTATATAAAATAGGAATAAGCTACTGGTCATTCTAAAGGAGGCTTCGTGAATTACAGCTAAGAACTATTTAGATCAGCCATCAAATTAAACAAAAACCCCAACAAAATTGATCCATTTGTTTAGGCATATTGTTCAAGGCATATCTAACGTGTTGTAACATTTTTGTATAGTGTGGGTTAAAAAATCCATTTTCAAATAATCTCCATTTTTTGGCCCGAAATAATTTGAAATTTCATTTCCATTGAAATAAACTTAATTGTTGATGCAGGCGAAGTATCTATAAATAAATATGTTCTTTTAATCAAAACAAATAGTTGTCTTTTTGCGTGTCGATCTATAACTATAGTTTAATTATGTAAGAGTCAATTTCAAATAACTTTATGAAACATAGATTTATGTTTTGACTTTGAGATAATAATAACCTACTAAGTTATTTGTACAGTTTCTTTTATATCTTCTTTCAACACAGATAATATATCTTTTATTGATTGAGTTCAGTCCTTACATAAGTAACAAGTTAGTCATCATTATTAAAAAAAAAGTAGGCTAAGCTCTATGGCACATAATAGTAGCCATAATATCTGAATTCGACGTTCTCCCAAAGGTTTCGTCGTCCCATGACCTACATTTCAGTGGTCTACACGAAAGGTTAAGTTCGCAAATACAAAACGCGAAATGAGTTTTCTTTATAGAAACAACTTTATTTAATTTGAACATTCCTACTTGGCTTATTCTGAGCGTGTATACGAAGGCCTTTGAAATAATATAAGTGAGACTTTTCCCACCTTTTAGCACAACGTAAATCAACATAACGTACATTAAATAAACAATGCTTTTTATTGACGACTTTATTTAATGATGTACCTATCATGTCATGTTTCATACTGATTTCGTTATTCCGTGTTTTAGTTGTTACAATTGTCAACAGTAATGAACTACAAAAAGGTTCATACATACGTAATTCAGTTTATTACTAAACGTTATACTTAGTAAACGTATTTGATCGATTTCATAAAATAAAATGTTCCTATTAATATTATCGCTCTATGTGCCTGCTTTTTAATCAAATAAATATTCAGGCCTCATGTTATTTAGGTAAAAACACACGAATAGTGTATATAGAATGATCGATACTAAAGCTATCATAGAATAAGCTTAAAAAGTATGTGGAATTGCGAAGGTCTTGAATTACATACCTACATATATACGAGTATTTAACCTTCTCTTCGAATCACAATGTCTGTTATTGACTTCATGAATCAGGTTGTGTTCTAGTCTTACCAGACAGTGACAATTATTTTTGCAGTGTTATTCCTGTGAAGTTCTCTGTGTAAATTAATCAATTTTAAATCTAGAACATTCTTGACGAACTACGGTTGCCAGTAACAAGCATACTATCTACTTCATTTTGAGCTGTCTGTCACCATTGTCTGAATGCTTGAAACATCACAATCATCTAATTGTAATTTATACTCTCGATTGTCGGCACTTGATGGAACTTGTTGCAATACATTCTAGAATTTAACTCACTTGTACTTATTCCAATATTTTTATTAACTAATCCTGACCGATCAATCCCGATCAGGAATAACGTTAATAAAAATAGTGGAATAGGTACATCATCATCATCATATCAGCCGTAAGAAGTCCACTGCTGAGCGTAGGCCTCCCCCATTGATTTCCACTTCGAATAAGTACAAGTGAGTTTAATTCTAAAATGTACCATGATCATCACTTAGATGTATTAATTGCCCAGTATTATGTTTAACTGCATATGCCTGTCCGTTTTAATCAATTAGTCGCACTTCAAAGTTCTAGGCGAAGTTTAAATGGCTATTTGACTTGTTGTTAGCTTTTAAATGGCATAATTATTGCAACACTTCTACAGAAAGAATTGAGACGAATTCGATATGAATCTTGTGTTTTGTTTGTATTTTGGTTTTTCTTTGTGTATGAGGTTTGGACTAATATATCTATTACCTATATAGTCTGGATAATAAGTTTTAATAAACCTATGTAAAATTTTCATTAAAAAAATCAATAAAAATTGTTTGAACTAACTGTACGGCGGAACGAGCTTCGCTGGGTCAGCTAATAAATAATAAATATATCAGTAAGATTTGAAAGACTATTTCTGCAGTGAATAGAGTTAGTATATATATATTTACTAAGAAATAACATAAGCTTTAAAACATCCCGCTATGACTGTTAGAAGCGAAGCAGTGACCGCAAGTGCACTTTACGGAGTAGTTTGAAATGTATATTTTCAACAAGTATTCAAGTTTGGTATAAAACAATTTAACCAACCGTCGCGGACTCAACGTAGGCATCGTAGACATGCAGTTACTTTGCGATTTTCAATTGTTAACAGCTAATGAGTATTCTAAACTAAACTATGCTAAGATATATAAAATTAGTCATCGGGTAATCTATATCTATACTAATATTATAAACGCGAAAGTTTCTAAGTATGGATGTATGTATGTTTGTTACTCTTTCACGCCAATACTACTGAACGGATTTGGATGAAACTTTACAGTAATATAGCTTATACATCAAGTAACACATAGGCTAGTATTTGCCGCGATAGCCGACATATACGTGAGCGTAGCCGCGGGCAACAAGTAGTAAAAATATAATCTTTAAATCCCGATCTCTTTTACTCTACGATGGTATGTTTGTGCCGAACGGAGGCCAGAACTTGGCAAAAAAGTCACACTACGCAAATGATGGAAAATTTTAAATCATTTAACTTTTTTCTATTATGTCTAGACTAGACGTGGATATTTATAGACATTCAAAGGCTCCAGAGAGTCCTGTAGTTTATAACCTATTGCGTCACGTCTGTCTTTGTATTTTTTTTAGCACCGATAGACTGAATAATACTGAACCTAAATAAAATGTAGGATAAAATCATTATTATGTATGTTTATTTAATTTGTAAATACGTTTTTCAGATAAATAATGCAACAGTGTAAATATTACAATGTTTTCATTTCAGTGAATTTATTTACAAAATAACAGATTTAATAGCTAAAATTAAATAGTTTATATTTTATATTATAAAATTACTAGCTCTCACCTGTATGCACACTTACGTCACTTCCTGCAGGGTAGCATTATATAATGAAAATGAATCCTATAATCTAACCGCACGTTTTTAACGAGATAATAACCCAAGGTAATCTAATTAACAGATATGTACTAATTTGTCAAACATAATGAACCATGGCCTGATATAATTTTAATGGGAAAAGCTGTTATGTTGATTGATATCGATACAAATTGTATCGATATAATCGTACAAACATCAACGTGTTAGGTATAAACAGTGGCGGTAACCAAATCGTTTCATAAAACTTATCGATTTTGAAGTCAGTGGGTTGGCATTTACGTAACGGCACTACTAAACACAAATAATTTAGGTACGTGTGTTACATGTGGACTTTGGTAGCGAAGATCAGACGAAGAGCCTCACGTTTTAACAAATGAATCGGCAATCATGTGTTTTTGATGGTAGCCATGTTTAATCGTGTTGACAAAAGCAATCAGCATTGCGAATTACGGTACCCACAAAGGAAAATTGATGGTGGTTCACGTGTACTGAAGATGAATTGTTCGGTTTATGTAAGTTCTTAAGCTATTATTTGTTGGGTAGCACGGTATTGATCGAGTGACGCGAGAGGCGCGATGTGCGCGCGGGCGGCAGGTTTCGCCGCGACTGGCACTTGGCAGGGCGGGCGGAAGGCGAGCCGCCCTGCGTCGCTTGCCTCGTCGCTTGCCCCGTCATACGGCTGCGCGCTACCAATTTTTAAGCCTCATTTGCGACAGCAGCAGTGACTGCGATAGCGGGGGTGGCTCCATACAAATAAAGCTTCACGTGTATCGAGAAATGTGTTCTAACTTATAAGTGTTATAAATCAAAAAGAGAGTTTCTTTATGACTAATTTATGCCTTTAGTACTCAACTGATCATCATAAAAATCTGTGTCAATCTTATTATAATAAAAGTGAAGTAATAAATAAATAATAAATAAATATTTCGGACATCTAACACACAACGCCATCTAGTCCCAAGCTAAGCAGAGCTTGTGTTATGGGTACTAGACAACTGATACAAATACATATATTACTTTTTTTTTGTAAACACATACATATTATACATAGAAAACACCCAAACTCCGAAACAAATATTTGTAGATCATACAAACATTTGGTCCGACCCGGGAATCGAACCCGAGACCTCATGATTAGCAGTCGCACACGTCAACCGCGAGACCAACGAGGCAGTCAAAAGGCAGAAAAATGAGAGCAGAGGCAGAAAAATATTTTCATGTAAAATGTTGCCAAGACGACTGCATATGGCTTACCCTGTGAAAAAGATATCAGATCTCATGTAGAGCCAAGCTTCTGAATCTACACTCCCTAACTCTACCAACCCTAACTTCACAAACTCTACATCTCAGTAAAAATGTATGGCTTGGCTGTTTCGGTCCTTCAGAAACTAAATATTCCCATAAACCATTACTTCAGAAACTAGATATTTGCAAACACAAAAGGAGTTCATTTCAGCTTCGTGACTCTAGCGAAACAGCGAAGCCATAAATTTTTACTGAGATGTAGAGTTTGTGAAGTTATGGTTGGTAGAGTTAGGGCGTGTATATTATATCACATGGGCGTGTATCTTTTTCACAGGGTAAGCCATATACAGCGTCTTGGCAACATTTTACATGAAAATGTTTTTGGTGGGATAAAGTATTTTTCTGACATAGACGGTTTTTCACTTTTTAGATTGTAACGTTAATTGATAGCAAAAACAACACGGTAGGGAGTAGCCATACGTAGGGATTCCCCTTTGTCAAAGTATAAGCCCAAATAGGCCTAGGCATTACACTGTTATGACACAGAATATATTTATGTGTGTGAAATTGTATGAAGAATGTTTTGTTTTAATTGTTATTGTTTAATTGTAATTGTTTTTGCATGGGAGTCCAAAATGGGTATGTGTGAAGATTTCTCCTCGCAAAAAAATTACAGACTGTTTTGTATCGCGAATGGACGCTATGGCTTCTCCCCTCCGGTCTGTCGGCGTTTGTTGCTCTATCTATGATTGATAGTTATACTCGTATAAAGAATTAGCCCATGTTCAGATGACGAGCGCTCAACGCGCGTTTTGCTAATGCGCGTTTACAACTACATGTAATTTCGTTCTAGGAGTACTCCTAGAACGAAATTGCTAGCGCGCGCACATGCTAGCGCGCGTTTTTACATGTAGTTGTATGAGCGTTAGCAAAACGCGCGTTGAGCGCTCGTCATCTGAACATGGCCGTAATCTTTATTGACATGTTAGGTATTGTCAGATCGTTGGCAAGTTGGCAACTAAGACATTTTTAAAACTGTTGTCGGAACTACGGTAATTAATTACTTTAAATTGAAGGTATGAAATAATGCTGAATTGTTGGAATAAACCTGAAAACAGAAGACAACATCATTGAATTTTCTTGCCAAAATTAAAGAGATGCAGAGACATTGAGAAGTTGTGTATAATATTCCAATCAGCGTGAAAACACGATTAGCAGTTACTCCATAGTTCGGTTAGATGGCGCTATAGTGTTTTTTTATGGTTTTTTTCGTTGTATCTGGAAGTAGCAATTTTTTTTATTCTGATATATAAAAATGAAGAGGATGAAACATTATTTTTGTTATAGTATTGAACTTAATTAAGTAGATCATCCTGTGCGGTGCCAGAATAGGCTAATATCTCAGATCTGTGCTGCAGCAACCTGTCTCTAGCGCACTAGTATTCTAATAGAACTTCATATGTATTGTATATGGCTATATGCTATTATAACAAAACACTTAAACATTTACTTATAGGCTTAGAACATCTTTTAGTACTATTACATTTATCACGACACAAAAACAAGGCTTCATATTGCCATAAACACAAAATGACAATAAAATTTGTTCAGGCGCTGTAACAACCCAACTAACCAACTAACAATAATAAGCTGATGGCGGAAAGGAATGATAGTGAGAAGGAATTACTAGGCTTAATAGAAAGCAATAAAAATATAAAGTTAGAATTGGCCCACATACATACACAATACACTGAAGCCATTGTAGACCGGGATAGGCTTCAGCTTATTGTGGATGGGTTTGACCGGTGCAGTGCTGAGTATGAACTTGCTCTTGATCGTATACAGCATTTAGAACGTAATTTACATGAGTCAAATGATAAAATCACACAGTTAGAAATGACTCAACTTAGCACCACTGCCGAGCTGAACCAAAGTCTCTTTGATGAGCTGGTTGTTAAGGCCCCAAATATGGTCACTGTCAGTAACCAAAATCCTTCTATGACTGTTGATTCAAACAATGTTGTGATAAATAAGTCGAGTAGGAATGTTAAATATAGTAAAAATAAACTTAAAAAATATGTTAAAATCAATAAATATATTAGAAAAACCCAAAAATTGATACATAGGCAGAGGTTTTTTATTAAGAATGTCAAATTAAATAGAGAGAGATTATTATTACTTGAAAAATTAGATATGTACTCAGTAGAATTAAAAAATTGTCACTTGAACCATAAACTAGAAACACAAAAACTTAATTCTCAGTTAGACTGTCTTAGTGAGAAACTTGTGTCTGTGACAAATAAATATAATAGTTCTGAGAAACAAATGAGGGAGTACATGCTGGCAATGAATGAGCTGGTGGATTCTCATTCATGTAATTGTAATCAGGGTCAATCGCTGAAAGACAATGACTCAAGTAGTAGTAAATGCTCACCGGCGCAGTCTGACCTGGTTTGTGGCACCTCTTTGTTGCATACAGACAATATTAATAAGTCCATCACAACACAGAACATTTCAAAAACTATAAAAAAAACAAAAATTGTAATATTTAGTGATGAGATTGGTAAGGGTATGGGTCAGCTGCTGGTAAATATGAGCAGTGATTTATTAGTAACTAATTTCTGCATGCCTGGATTAGATTATTGTCAAATATTATCAAAAATTTCTAATATTAAGTTCAGCCAGGATACAATTTTAATAGTTTTAATTGGTAATAGAGGAAACTTGAATAGGCAAAGTTTGTTATATTATTATAGCAAACTTTGTGCATTAGACTTAAAACAGACTATCATATTTACACTGCCATATAGTAAAGGTTTGCCGGAGAATGAAAATAACTTTAGATATAATTTAAATATGCAGTTACATAATATATCGAATTATAATATGAAGTTTCATATTATTGACACTAACACTTATGTTAGACAATATTTGTATTTGACGAAAGATAGGTGTTATCTTTCCTTATTTTCTAAACGACAGTTAGCAATATCGCTATATTATTTTATTAACATAACAGCCAAGAATTTGGCTATTAAACCAGTTGTTCAGACAACTTGTATAGATACAGCCAAGCACTTGGCTATAACATCTAATATTTTAAACTAGATTTAGGGACAATAGAGGCCAACTCTGGCTTAAACCTACCATGTAGAATGGTATCAGAAAACTATACAGCAAACACTTTCACTGTAGCGCATCAAAATATTCAAGGTATGTTTAGCAAGCATCTAGAAATTGAATTGTTCATGAACTGTGACAAAATTGATATTTTTTGTATTACAGAACATTGGCTAAAAAGTCATCAGCTTATGTTCAACTTCAGTAATCATATATTAGGTAGTTCTTTCTGCAGGGAGCTTGCTGTGCATGGCGGATCATTGATTTTGATTAGAAAAAAATTAACTTTTAAGAACCGTACTGATATTGCTGGCTTCTCTGTTGAACGGATAATAGAAATAGCATGTGTGGAGTTAGAGAAACTTGTTGTATTGAGTGTATACAGACCTCCATCCTCATCATATATTAATTTTGAAAAAATATTGAATGAAGTCTTGCAAAAAGTATGTAAAACCAGTAAAAATGTAATTGTGTGCGGTGACTTTAATGTGAATATATTGGAAGATACATCTTTGAGTTTAAGATTTAAGAATCTGTTTGGATCATACAATCTTGATAACATCTTTTTGGAGCCTACTAGGATCACTGCCACCACTGCCAGGTGTCTGGATAATATATTCACTGACATAGTGCCGCACAAAAAAGAAATAATAAATAAACTACATTCTGATCACTGTGGACAGATGTGTGTTTTTACTATGAAAAACAAAAAGGTGGTAACACGAGATATTACTGTAGTGCCCAAAACTGTGGCCCGTATGGAAGATTTTAAAATAAAACTACTTAATAAACTACCCCACTTAGATTATAGTGATGATCCTAATTACTTATATAATACTTTTTTTAATGTGTATTGCTCAGAATTTCAATCAACTTTTACTCCTAAAAAGTTCTCAGTTAAGGGTGCTACAACCTTCAGTGAATGGGCCACCGCAGGTATTTATAAAAGTAGAACCAGGCTTTACGAGCTTTATGAAGAAAGGAATTATAACACTAGTGTGGAATTTCGAGAATATGTTAAAGAATATTCCAATTTATTTAAAAAGGTATGTCATGCTGCAAAGGTTGGTTACTTGAGATCTAAAATTAATAATAGTTCAAATAAGGTTCGTATGACCTGGCAAATAATTAATGTTGAAACTGGAAAAGCAAAGAACAAAGTCAATAATTACAGCCTTTCTATTGATAACAAAGTAATTGAATCAGATTTAGAGGTTGCCACAGCTTTTGAGAATTTTTTTACGAACATACCAGTTTCAATAACAGAATCATTGAATTCATCCCCTACTATTGCAGAATCTTTGTTGAAAGAGAATATTAAAATTTGTAATACTGAGTTTAGATTTAGTTATATCACCGATATAGATATTGTTAAAGCATTCAATGCTCTTGGTGTTAAGAAAACCGCCGATCTTTGGGGTCATTCTGTACAAATTACTAAATCAATTATTGACGTAGTTGCATCACCGTTGGCTTTAATTTTCAATAAGTGCATTGAATGTGGTGTATTTCCTGACCTAATGAAACATAGTAAGATCATTCCATTATTTAAGTCAGGTAGCACGTCTGATCCAACAAATTATAGACCTATTTCAGTGTTACCTACTTTCAGTAAAATTTTTGAAAAAATTATACTAAGTCAGTTACAGACTCACTTCAGTGAAAACAATATTCTACACAGGAAACAATTTGGCTTTAGAAGAGGTCGCTCAACAACTGATGCTGGTGTTGAATTATTAGAGACTGTATTTAGTGCTTGGGAAGATAAACTGGATGCATTAGGAGTTTTTTGTGATTTGTCTAAGGCATTTGATTGCGTTTTTCATGAAACATTGGTCAGGAAATTGTATCACTATGGAATTAGAAACACCGCTTTGGATCTTCTTATCTCCTATTTGGGTAACACGGTCTATAAAGTGGAAGTTAATGGTCATAGATCCGTGGGATCTCTGGTCACTATGGGGGTTCCGCAGGGCTCGATTCTCGGCCCATTTTTGTTTCTAGTTTACATCAATGACCTGCCTAATTTGGTAAAGGATAGTCAGGGGATAGTGCTATTTGCGGACGACACTTCACTTTTATTTAAACTGAAGAGACAACAATCTGTTACTGATGACGTGAATGACGCTCTCTCCAATGTCGTGAACTGGTTCAATGTTAATAACTTACTTTTAAACGAGAACAAAACTAAGTGTATTAGATTTTTTACACCCAACGTTAAACAAGTAAAAACCTGTGTTCAAATAAATGGAAAGGAATTGGGCCTTGTGGACACCACCAAGTTTTTGGGTATAACTCTGGACTCAAAATTGCAGTGGGGCCCACACATTGATGGATTATCGAATAGACTCAGCTCTGCAGCATACGCGGTTTATAAAATTCGTCAATTAACCGATGTAGAAACAGCTAGATTAGTATATTTTAGTTATTTTCATAGTGTAATGTCATATGGTATTTTGTTGTGGGGGAATGCTACCGATATTCAAAGTATATTTGTGTTGCAGAAGAGGGCTATTCGTGCAATTTATAACCTTAGTTATAGGCAGTCACTGAGGAATAAATTTAAAGAAATTGGTATCATGACAGTTGCATCTCAATTCATTTATGAAAATATAGTTTACGTTAAGAAAAATATTCATCTATACACAAAGTTTAGCGACGTTCATGATATCAATACTAGAAATAAAGATAAACTCGTGTTGCCAACCACTAGATTACAAAGAGTAAGCAAGTCTTTCCGATGTCAGAGTGTGCGATTTTACAATAAAATTCCAAGCAAATATCAAGAATTAAGTATTACCAAATTTAAGTCCTTAATAAAACAGAAACTATGTGAAAAGGCTTATTACACAGTTTTGGATTATTTAGATGACAAATTTGCTTGGGACTGACGATGCTCACTTCAGTATTTACCTACGTAGGTATCTTGTGTGAAAGTGTTAGACATTTATATTTTTATTGTATGTTGTTTTAATACCAAATGAATTCCTTTTGTGTATGTAAATGTGAGTATAGTCTAGGCTTGTAATATAAGTTCATATTTAGTATCTTTCTGGTGGCTTTGAGTGTTTCCCCGGCCTACCCAAATGTCCTGCTGACGGTAGTGTCGCGCTTCGGGTCGTAACACGATGGCTGGGGCTCGTATGCCGTCTGTATGGACAGGCCGACTCAAAATCATGGTCCTTTCTTCAAAAGGCCAACCCAGATCCTATACTGTACTCGCACAGATTATTTTTTGTTTTGTAATCAATGTTCTCGGACTAAAAAAAAAAAAAGGACATCTCTGTGGTTTGTTTCGGCATTTCTTCCCAGAGTGAGTCGTAGGAAATGCCGGTCTCTTCTAGCTGTAAAGTCCGACGTGTAAAAATATCTGAAAAGATTTACTTACAAATAAATATCATTTCATCATTTCAATAGTTTCGGCTATTTACTATTGGTTTGTTATTTTTATATTAAAAATAATAATAATAAAAAAAAATTAAAGCCTTGTTTATTCCTTAATAAAAATTACATAATTTGATATTAAATACAATTCGAAAATGTTTTAAGTAAATTCAAATTTGAATTACAATATACACACATCAAAAGTGTCTAGGGATCAACATATATTTTTGCAATAACTTTTCTCCTGATTGATATTAATTAAAATTTTCTTTAAGGATTCATCAAATAAAGTGTTTTCGTTTGTCACAGTAACGATAAACCAAGTCACCTTTGCATTAATAAAGAAATTTATCATTTTCCTAATAAAGGGATTTTTGACATTTGAACCACTAACATTAAAGTTCGAAAAAAAGACTGAAATAACAGTTTTCTTTAAAATTTTATTAGGTAACTTAAACAATTAATAATCCGTGTTTCTACCGCGAACACTATCAACACAAGAACATCGGTTTGGCATACTCAAAATGAGTTCATCCAAATCACGCTGTGGAATGGCCGCCCATGTTCGTTGCAACAACAAAAAAAGGTCTTCTTGCGACTGGATACCCTCCATATTCGGCAGAGCTCTTCTCTGTAGCATATCCCATGCATGCTCAATCGGGTTTAAGTCTGGCGACTGAGCAGGCCAGGGCAGGACATTGATGTTAGCTGCGGCGAGAGTCTGTCTTACAACTCTTGCGGTGTGCGGTCGTGCATTATCATGCATTAACTGAAATAAGGGACCGATTTGCACTTGTAGAGGAACGATGACGTCTGATACAATCGTCTCAGCATAAATTTGAGCGTTGAGGTTGCCTCTGATCCAAATCAACTCAGTTCTTCCGCCAATCCAAATACCCGCCCATACCATGATGGTTCCACCACTATAAGGATGGACTTCCTGGCAGGATTTTAATCGCTGTTGGCGTCCAGGGGTTCTCCAGTGTCGTATACGTCTTGTATCCGGTCTCATACCAAAACGAGACTCATCAGAAAAGCACACGAAACGCCATTGTTCTTCTGCCCAATTTCTGTGTTCAAGAGCCCATTTATATCGAATCCTACGATTGTGCATTGCTATAGGTGGTACCCGTAGCGATCTTCGGTAATGAAGGTTCACTTCATGCAAGCGGTTTCTGACTGATTTGAATGTATCGGTCTTGTCTCCGTGTGGTGCAGCGATACCGTCCTCCATGGCGCTCAGCCACGATACCAGTGCTTCGGTAACGTGTCCAAAGTCGACTGATAACACTCTGACTTGTATTCAGAGCTAAAGCCACAGTACGTTGCCGGGAACCAGCTTCTATCATTCCCACGGCTCTGAGCATTTCTTCCCTGCTTAAATGACGTCGCCGCTCCATAATAACGTTGGTTTTAATCAGTAGTAGGGAAACAGTAGCACTAATAATGTCTTCAATGCGTTGTATGTTTTTATAGGGAAAATATTGACAGCTGATTTTCATATTTTACTCGAATTTGATTGACAGTTCCTGATTCAAATTATGAAATGCACCAAAAAGGATCCATATAAATTTATAAAATCATAAATTTATTACAAAGCCACATCTCAATCTCAAGAAATCCGCATAAAAATGCTTGATCCCTAGACACTTTTGATGTGTGTAAATAGATCAAGACGAATTAAAATGAATCATTAAAAGTTTCATTATTACATGCAAAAGAAACAATCATTATTATTAAGGACCTCTCCTCCATTTTCCACCGCTTATCTCTATCTATTCCTATTTACATCATCATCATTACATACATTTTTATATTAATAAATAATTATTTAATTGAATAAGCACATAAGTAATTATTTTCTTAAAAAAATGTACTTTGTATGTTTGTTGAATGTTTCTTTTTATATTTTAGGCTGTTTTAAATTAAAATAGCGCGAGGGTAAAAAGAAAAACGCTATTTTAAATAAAATAGCGTAAAAAATGTAATTGAATGTTAAAAAAAAAATAGGCTGAGTATTTAAACATTTTAAATACTTAGCCAAGTGAAGTGTAGGACATTTATCTTCTCTGTATCTATAAAAATGAATCGCCGAATGTATGTACGCGCATAACCTGTGTCATAACTTCCAATCGGCTGCACCAAATTAAATAATTCTTTTTTTAATATGTTCGTTATTGTTAGGACAAGGTTTGTGTACAAGAAAAAATATTAGATAACGGGAAAAGTAATTTTTTTTGTCCGCGACGGGAATCTGAAACAGATATGTAAATATGGCGGTACGAAGTTCGCCGGGTCAGCTAGTAACTATTAAAAATCTAAATTTTTCTAATTGCATTAGTTAGGAAATTTTAAATATCTAACCAGTTGTTGTACATAACTATAAAAATCAATAGATTTAAAAAATATGGATTAACATAATGATTCTTAATCACTTAGTTTCATTATTTTTGTTTTATGATAGGTATACCTACATACGCTAAAAAGGATTGACAGATGACCAGCGCCGACTGCGCCGATGGACACTTGCACATTGGATCTTGGATACCAATCTAAGCCGTAAAAAGCTTTGTAAATTAGAAATCCTTGTTATTCACAAACTCTTCTTTTCTATATTCCCATACTCTTCTATATTATTTTTTTCTATAGGTACTTTTTTTACAATACACGTAGGTGCGTCATTCAAGTCAGTCTTATTAGTTGTAACTTGTAGTCAACTTACAATATTTAAAACTTATTTATAAATATACAATGCTAATCCTAGCTAGATCGATTTATCGGCCCCCGAACACACCTGCATACTAAATTTCATGAAAATCGTTGGAGCCGTTTCGGAGGTATTAGATAGGTAATATTATTATCTGGTATTGAGATGTATATTTTTTTTTTTTTAATATCATTATATTAATAATATTATTTTTTCGTTGGCGATAAATCGATCTAGCTAGGATTTGTTTATATAAAAAAAATCAAAAAAAATATACTGAGAAAAGGTAGGTACTTCATTTTATTCATTCATATTATTTTTGGTTTCAAGTGCCTAGTACTACTTGGTAGACGATTCTTAAACGTTTATAGCGTTTATGAACAGCAGAGCTATGTAAGCAGTCGGATCTCTAAATACGTAAAGGAAGGTGGTGCTAATAGCGCACAAAGATTGATACGTTTTAAATCTGGGGGCACGGTCGTGCCCCCGCCAAGACGAGCCAAGCGAAGCGCAAGCTACCTTTTCTCGGAGTGTTTCGTCGTTTTTTTGCACCCTCATAACCTTGGTTCCCGATATACAAGATTGTTCAAATTTCGTTCATAGCTTTAATAATTTAGATTTTATTGATACCTAAAAAACACCGATTTCATCACTGACACACTGATGATCATCAAAACTGTTAGGGTACTTCCTGAAGTGCTAGAAAGCTGAAATTTGGTATGTAAACTAAGTTTAGTACACAAACAACAAAAAAATCATAAACCTATTACTTTTGCCCCCCAACCCCCAAATTTGGGGGGTGGAAGTTTGTATGAGACTTTCACAAATTTTTATGCTAGAGGATTTATTTTTGGTACACGGAATTTGTCGAGAAAAAAAAGAAGATGTACGAGAAATACATCCTAAAAAAAAGAAAAAAAAACCGCCTTAAGCAACTTACAAAAAGAAATGAAATCCCACCAAAAACATTTTCATGTAAAATGTGGCCAAGACGACTGCATATGGCTCACCATGGAAAAAGATATCAGATCTCATGTAGAGCCAAGGTTCTGAATCTACACGCCCTAACTCTACCAACCATAACTTCATAAACTCTACATCTCAGTGAAAATGTATGGCTTTGCTGTTTCGTTACTTCTGAAACTAAATATTCGTATAACACATTACTTCAGAAACTAGATATTTGCAAACACAAAAGGCATTCGTTTCCCCTTGGTAACGGTATGGTAGCGAAACGGCGAAGTCCTAAATTTTCACTGAGATGTAGAGTTTATGAAATTAGGGTTGGTAGAGTTAGGGCGTGTAGATTCAGAACCAGAACCAGCAGGTAGTAGAGCCACGCTGATTTCAGCACGAACGGGCCGGCTCGACCGGGGCGGTACTACCCTCGCACAGAAAATCTACGTAAAATGACAGCGTGCTGTCGTGTTTCGTTGGTGAGTGCGAGACCGGAGGCCCAATTAGTCTAGTCAACAAGTTCTATACTTGTTGACTAGACTAAAAGATGCTGCAGCATCACTAGGCCGCCATGGTGTGGGTCGCCATGCTGCATTGTCTGCATTCGCAGTGAGCATGGTGACCACCACTCTTGGATTTTGCTTATGCTTTCCATCAGGCAGAGTAGAGTCATTATGGCGGGCCAAACATAAAAAAAAAAAAAAAAAATATGCAGTCGTCTTGGCCACATTTTACATGAAAATGTTTTTGGTGGGATATATATTTTCTAAGGCCACTAACAATGATTTAAAAAGTAAATGGCCTTTTGTCTCGAAATGTTTTGATAACACCAACAATAGTTAATACAGTTTTGCCAGGACATCAATGTAAATATTATTCTTAATTCAGCTACTTGCAGTTCATTACACACGCAAAGTTTACCGATACCTAACTAAAACTGATGGAATTGCATAGAGCTGAAGTGATTAAAATCAATGATCGTGGTGACAAAACTATTTCAAAACAATTAAAAGTAAAAAACGGAAGCCGATTATTCTGCAATTTACCTCAGCAAAAGGCGAGTTTGTCTGCAGATAAAACAAAAGGTGCTAGGGCTGAATAACTCTGTGCTCCTAGAGCGTTACTGTAGATCGCATTTGTGCTCCGCGTGCGCACAAAACGTTGGTCACAGCGCAAAGTTAACGACTCGCACTTATCGCGAAACAATAATGGCTGGTATATTTTTTATTGTTAACGTGCCAAAAAAAGAATACGAAAATAATTTAAGAAAAAATTACAATCTAAATTTCACTGCTGATAAAGAAAAGGCGTCAAAAGTAATCGATGAATTCAAAGAAAAACAATTCGAGATTAAAAATATTGATATGTGTAAATCAATGAACAGTTTAAATCAACACAGAGATGTGAATAGTGAAACTTGTAAATTTAATAGTGAAAGTATTCCTGTTGATGGATTTCCTAATAACCGTAAAGTTGTTGTTTGGGATGAGATCAAACAAGCGCTGAAACCGAACAAAAACAAACTGAAGATAAGCCGGCCAGTTCGCAGTATCGATGTTCTTGGAGCCTTTCGTCAGGATACTCCGTTGGAAACCGTAAGACATAAATAATTAGTTATTTTGTTGAAGAATTAAATTTCTAAATATCGCGGCAAAATTACTTTTGATCTATCTTTTTTTTCTATTCCCAAATGTTTGTATTCCGACATATCTTGCCAAATATACGTTGTTATATCAATCAATTTTTTATCCAGAGACTCGCATTACTATATGAATTTAAAATATTGTAATTGGTCCAACTCTTCGATTTGATCGAAGGTCCAACTGTTAATAATAAGTTGTAACTAACATAATTTCATTCCAAAACATTTTAAAGTTCCGTAGGCCTAACAAAGAACGTTCAGCTTAACTTAAAGACTTAGTACAGTGATTTTGCATGACCAGGTAAACATGGGCTGTTACAGAAAAATCTTATTTTAGGGCTATTTAGTTCTTGTAAGGAACCTTAACTAAGCTATTGTTTATTTGTTTATCTATCTGATACACTGACTGATCGATCCACGCATGAGTGAAACTGTGGAGGATTTTTAATAATTCCATCCAGAGGGATGCAAAGGTGCAAAATATGAGTCGGAAATTATATGAAACTTCGTTATTTTTAGTAGTAGCGTTTTCAAACTCTCAGTAAATACTGTGAGAGTGGGTGGCTTGGCCAGTTAAGTTCTTACAAAAATCTCATAACTTATTAAAAAAAATAACAGTCTAAAACGGATATTGATATACCTATTTCTATTGATAATTCTAATAATCTGTCTATGCTTATAATAAAATGTAACAGGTCCAATTCTGTACATTAAAGATATTTTGAAAAAAATTTTTGGAGGGCTCTCTATAATCGATACTGAAGCCAAAACTGTATTTTTTTTTTCATTTTTGTCTGTCTGTCTGTCTGTCCGTCTGTCTGTTTGTCCGTCTGTCTGTCTGTATCTTAGCTGCGCATCACGCTGAAACTACTGAATGGATTCAAATGAAACTTGCCAAGATTTGAGCTCATACTACATGGTACATGGGATACTTTTTATCCCGAAATTCAGCACGGTTTCTTGGAGAGGGGATAAAAGTCAAAATATGTACTTAATTGTAATTCAATAACACATAGTCAGACTGCTTTCATTATTTTATTGCTAGAAAGAAAAAATAGAAGATAACGGGAAAAGTCTTTTTTTTTGTCCGCGACTGTACACTGCCTGTGGGAAGCTGAGACAGATATGTAAATATGGCGGTACGAAGTTCGCCGGGTCAGCTGGTATTAAAATAAAAAAAAATATTATCTTTACTTTATCTGGCATATCCTGTGTCTCCGGATACTTTATAAACATACATGCAACGGAAACAAGAAATACCCTAACTCAGGAAAACAATTTGTGGATTACACAAAGTATTGACCCACGTGGGGCTCGAACCTACAACACTCAGAGCAGTAGGAAGCGGAGAAATGACCGTTTAAACAACTACGCCGTTCGTGCACATACCACAGAATACCTACACTTTACAAATTTTCTTGCAATTGTAAACATTAAGTACCTAGTGTTTGGAAATGTATCTGATCTACAATTGTTCAAGTATTAAAACAATCGCTATTGTAAACAATGTCGATTAAATTGTTGTTTAGAAATGTGTCAGTTGAATTAAGTGAATAATGAGTTGCGTTAAGTAGTATATTCATCAATGGGATTCTTTAAAGGAGGAAACTTCTTTGTATTCTACGTACGTAAAGTATTTGATTTCCTGTAATTAATTCTCAGGTAGCGCGTTGTCAAATGTTTTTTAATAATATGCTGTCAAACACAACTGATGCGAAAAAAAGGCACATTCAATTTTAAAATAGGAATCGACCGCTGCAGAACACTCTTTTTTTATGGTATAATAGGGAAACGATCAGGCGTATCACCTGATGGTAAGCGATTGCCGCCCATGGACACCCGCAACATTAGAGGCGTAACAAATGCATTGCCGGCCTTTGGGGGAGGGGGGTGGGGGGAGGGGTTGGGGTCGCTCACTCACTCGTTGAAACACAGCACACACCAGTTTTCTTTATATTTCAACAATGTTTTACCTTTCTAAGGGGAGGCCTTTGTCCAGCAGTGGACTGTTAAAAAATTCTTGCTTTTTGTCAAACCCACTTAACATTTTTCTATATATATATATAGAAGATATTCCTATTTTCTTAACGTTTCTGTCTTTTTATTATACTCGTACTCTTAATTTGCCAGGTCTTCTTTTGAAGCGCCTAGTTTATGATAATGGGCTTACACCCATTAAGTAAGCAGTAAGTGGGACTAGAATTATAGTCGGTTGATTACATAAATGTGAGTATGTATGTACTGACACATAGTGTATGTATAATAATTGAAATCAAATGTAGTTCTCTTCTACTCTTAGATTCAATAGATATACTGAACGTAAAAAATAATTGTATCGTTGTATAAAGAACCGACATCCTCGTAAGCCTTTTTAAAATAAATATGTCTTCTTCCCCAGATCCTACTAGAAATTGTATCGAGGCTCGACATCAAGAATGCAGCTTGGAATTCAACACGCGGTAACAAATTTTGGCAGGTAACATTCATGTCAATATTTAGTTTATTTTCAGCGTCATTAAGTGCGATACCGCGTCCCTCCACCACCCTCCTCGCTCCTAATTCTATTTTAAGGCACTTAAAGACCAGTAACGACTTACCAAATCTGCGTCTTACTCCGAAACTACAGCATAAATCAAATGACACCGCGATATTTATGCCTGGAGTAAAAAAAAACAATGCATTAGCAGAATCCAAGAGTGGTGGTCACCATACTCATTGCGAATGCAGACAATGCAACAATGCAGCATGGTGACCCACACTATGGCGGACCATTGAGATGCTACAGTATATTTTTTTGTTTGGCGTAAGTAGATAATTTCTATTTTTAACCAGAGTCGCATGTGAAAGCCAGTTATCAATAAAGGAAGTGACATTTTAAACTGTTTACCTAAAAGTTAATAGAACTCAGGCAAAACCTGCAAACCTTACTCATCGTCCATAATCGTAATAAGAACACATTAAGACACGAGGTAGTTATAATAAACAACCTCATTTTCTGTCCATAGACGACACAATAGATCTTTTAACCATTTATTTTTTTAATAGTTTTAATACACCCATTGAAATCTAAAATAAGAAACGAATGCACCTTTGTTAGCAGAAGTTTTAGAATCTAAACCTGTGGCCAAAGTCATACAATGAAACAAAGGGAAATGGGTATGGATATATTACGGATTTACAGTATTAATCACCAGAATAGGTAGGAGCCACTGCAATCCATTATAATTTGTCTTTTTATTTGTATATTGTCATTCATTAGTATATTATATAGTACTTACTACTTGTACTTTTTGCATAAAATTTTTACTCGCCAGCAGTGTAGAGAGTTTATCTAGGTATTCGTTTTAAACTAGTATCAACTTTACCTTATTTGACTAGATGGCGTTGTGTGTTAGATGTCCGAAAATATTTATTTTATTTTTAGATTTTTCATTTATCTCCCATTTTAGAGGGGTAATAGCCAAGTATGATACGTTAAATTGAGTAGGTGAATGATATAGATGAAGATGTTAGAAATTCACGGGTAATGCGGCAGGTATTGAGTATGGTGGCTTTTTGAAGCACATAAATAGAGAAATGTTTTTATTATTTACCTAAGCAATTTTTAGGACTGTAATATTTTTAAGTACAATTCATAAGTTGGGCGATTGTAACTCGCCATTTTCTAAACGGGAAATCAGAGACCTGTGTCAGACATCTACGAAATAAAATGCATGCATTAACGCAAGTCCTTAAATCTCAACTACGTTTGCGAAGAAATATTAGCGGTTTGCGTAATGCGATTTTGATAAGACCTATTTCTTAGCGTTCCATGGATTCACCGTGCGGGTGCCGGGTCCATCGCGTGATAGATGGGGGCAACACATGCGACTTCGACAGTGCCTGGGAATTGCGACCCAGGTTTAGGTTTAAGGAGCACTCCTTACGACGCGTCAACGCTCACCTCCACTGTCCGCCGTGTTACCCCCTCTACCTAACCATATTTGAAGTGAGCCTAGCAATGCCGCTTTGGATATTCGTTCAAGAAAAGAGCTTACTGAAGCTCTTGGCAATCCAAGGTCTTTAAGCAGGTTATAGAGGGATTTAGCTGGTATACCCCTCGCACCCACTTCCACGGCATACAGCGCAACGACATAACCATTTTTAGTTATTTCGTTGGTTAAGTCAAAGTACTTGTTTCTTTTTAAAGCGTGGTCTTTAGGGATGTTCGTTTCCCACGGCACCGTGAGTTCTACTAGTACTACACGCTTAATTGACATTGCATAAAGAAATATGTCCGGTCTGGACGCCGAGGCACAGATATCCTCCGGTATTCTGTAGTGATTTTCATACGTGTCCACTAATAATGTCCAGTCACTGGCGGTATTTATAATTGAGTACGGCTTTTGTGTGAGTGAAATCTTTTTTGTTGAGCCTTCCTTTACAAACGCGATGTTAGTTTTTATGTTTGTTGTTGTTCCTTTTTTCGCTCTCGCCAGTGATAAACTTATAGCTTCGCGTATGATGAGTAATACCCTATCATGGCGACGTGAATAATGACCCCGGTCTAATAGCGCCTTACAACCTGTCAGTAAGTGCCTGGCTGTACCTATTGCCGCATTGCACATCGTACAAGCCTTTTCTGTAGCTTTTCCCCACCTTACTAGGTTGCTTTGATCGGGGAGGGTTAATTGAAAGGCGTTGAGGTAGAATTTTAACAGGGCGGGTGACCAATCATATAAAAGTGTGCGCCATTTCAAAGCTGGTGGGATACAAAATTCTCCTAGAGTTAACCATTCATTCTGCATTTCTAGGTTCATTGCGTGCACCTTGTAGGTCTCGTTTTCATCTTGTTGTATGAAAGATTTTGTTATCTCTTTGTCGGTCTGTCTTCTAGTATTTCCCAATCCAACTCTACTGGACTGCGTACCCACCATGAATTTTTTGTGGAATTGGAGCCGTGACTCTAGCTCTGATGAATTTTTGTCTTTTGGAAGGGATCTAACGATTTCGTCTTGGGATTTTGACAAGACATGCATTTTGGTAACTCTTAGGTGTTTGTAGAGTTCCGAAGGTTTTTTTAATTTCATTCCAAAATTATTCGAGCCCCTGTACAACGTTGACGGGTCTGCAGATGGTGCTAGCCCGAGCCACAACTTCAATGTCTTAGTGACTTTCGCGTCCAGTGTTCTTATGTGGTTCTGGTTTATATCATATACTAGAAACGGCCAGTTGAGACGTGATGTTAAGTAGTTGTCGTAAATCCAAGCTTTTTTTACGTTACTAATTGGCTGTTGGTCTACCTTGTCAATGTCTTTTACGAAGTCATCGACTATTACGTTTATAGATGGAGTACGACCTTTGTAGTCTATCTTTCTTCCAAGGAATTTAAAGGGCACGGTTTCTGATATTATTGAAACACTTTCCCCACCAATAGTAATCCCGGGGTCATATGAGGTATACCTGGTGCCTCGCCGGCCCAGACAAAGGCAATAGCATTTGCTAGGTTTTGTCCTCATTCCCTCCGTCCAGGTACAGAAGTCATCTACCTTACGCAGTAGTTCTTGGCACTGCTTTGGATTACGTGTAATGATCGCAAGGTCGTCTGCGAACGCTAAGATGGATTCCGTATATTTTCCATTGACCTTAAACCGATAGCCCCACCTCTTTTCGCATGTTGCGATATTATCTATTAATATATTTATAACTGTATTAAATACTACTGGCGATAAGCAGCAACCTTGGAACAACCCTACTCTGTATTCGAGGGGTTTCGTATGTCCCTCTTTTGCTGTGATTACAAATTTTAATTTACTGTAGTATGATGCAATTATTTCACAAACTGTTGGCGGGAAGTTATACCATTTCAAAGCAAATAACATAAGCTCGTGCTGTACTGAGCCAAAGGCATTTTCTAAATCTATCCAACAGACTGTTATTTGCCTTTCATTTTTCCTAGCATCTTTGAGACTTTCCGCAAGTAATGAGTTATGTTCCAGACATCCAGAGATTCCGGGCATGAACCCTTTCTGGTAATTTGGTCTGAAGTAATTATTGTTGGACATATACTGTATTATTTTTAATTGAAGACAGGAGAAAAATATTTTAGAAATTGTATTGGTTAGGGCTATGGGTCTAGTGTCCCTGGGATCTACTACTTCACTTTTCTTAGGAATGAGGACAAAATTAGCTTTGCCAAAGGTTGCTGGTATTTCCTTGTTCGACCAGATCTTGCTGAATATACTTAGAAGGTGTTTACGCACTGATGGACATTTTTTATATACTATATATGGTATACCATCAGGCCCTGGAGCTGATCTTGAATTTTTCCTCCTAATTTGGATTTCTATGTCTTCTAAGGTTGGCGGGTTACAATCAAATTTAAAACGAGGGCTTGCTGGGTTTTGTGCACTTGGTTCATGATAGGTCTTCTTATGTGTTTGCACCTCGTACGTAGTTTTATAGTGTTCGTAGATCTGGTCGGCCGTTAGAAGCAGTTGTCCGCGCTTCTCTTTGAAAATATTTCTGGAATATTGGTAAGGGTTTCTATCGAACTCTACTTCATGCTTTGCTCTGTTTAAGTTATCAGTTTCGTAAGCAATTTGTACTGATACTCCTTGAATTAGTTTTAGTATTGATCTTAAAGCCCTGGCCAGTTGGTGGCTCAGGTGGATATCGCCCATGGCTTTAGCATTCCGTAGTCGTTTGACAAGGTCTCTCTTTCTCTTTCATATAAGTATGAAAAAAAATGCTTAAAGTTATTCATAAATTGTTCTGACTAAATATTGCACTGAGTTCTTGCGTGGTATTAATGCAAGGTGATTTCATTGACAGATTAATAATCTTTTATAAATATACCGCCAGTTTTTTAAAAATAAACATTCTTACGGAAAGTCAACATCGCTATAAAGAAAGACCTTCTTATTACATGACAGTAACTGTCATCTTATAAAATTAATGTGAGTTGTGGCTTTAGAAGTGCTGTTTATTGGTCATTGTGCAAATCCTATTTACTTTGATGTCTTTCAATAAAAAGTGGACATAATTCCCTGTCCCTATCCTTTTGGCTAAGTTGGAAAAAATAGGAGTGCGTGGTATGCAGCATAAAATTTTTGAAGACTATCTTTCAAATAGGAAACAGTTAGTAAAAATAACGGGATATGAGAGTGAAGAGGCTACGACTTCTCACGGGGTTCCACAGGGGAGTATACTGGGTCCCACGCTCTTTCAAATTTATATAAATGACCTCTGCACACTCTCTCTACCAAATACCAGTATCTTTGCCTATGCAGACGACACAGCTATCCTGGTGACGGGATCAAATTGGCAGGAAATTAAGGATAGAGCAGAACTCTCTCTAGCGAAGGTAATGAGCTGGTTAAATGCAAACCTCCTGACCCTTAACTTATCCAAGACCCACTATGTCCCTTTTACAATTACAAAAGCAAACACGGCACCACATTTTTTTTCCATAACGGCCCACAACTGCTTGTCCCCGAACACCTGCTTCTGCCACGCACTAACCAGAGTAGAATCAGTCAAATATTTGGGAGTTCAAATAGATAGTGGTCTGAAATGGGATAAACATATACGCCTGACAACGACACGAATAAGAAGGCTGATACATTTATTTAAATCTCTGAGAGACATCACACCATTAGACAAATTAAAACTGATATACGTAGCACTGGGTCAGTCCGTCCTCCAATATTGCATTTCTGCATGGGGCGGTGCAGCCAAAACCCATCTTATAGCCTTGGAGCGAGCGCAAAGAGCCGTGCTAAAAGTGTTAACAAAAAAACCGTACAGATATCCCACAATAACACTCTACTCGGACACCAAATTACTAACGGTTCGTCAGCTTTATGTGCTCCGACTTGTCCTAAGGAAACACACAACTGTACCTACGCCCTCGCTAAAAAGAAGACGTAAAAAGGCTGTTTTTCTTAATGCATCCTGTAGAACAACCTTTGGCACACGTCAATTCTATAGTATGTGCTGTAAAATATATAATACCACTAACAAAAAACTAAATATTGCTGATCTAAACAAACACGAAGTTAAAACCAAAGTCACTGCCTGGCTACAACAGCTCGATTATCAAATGACTGAGGACCTACTCAAACAAGTAATATAAACACCATCACGCTTAATCTAAACTAACTCATTCACTCATACACACAGTTTCACACACACATACATATATAGGCACGCACGCACACACACACGCACACACACACAACACACACGCACACGCTCCCCCACACATGCTCACATATATACTAAAAATAGGCTCTTGAGTATATGTTTATTTTTTTCTCAAAATAAAACTTCTAAATGTATTTAGTAAGAATGTGTAATTTATATGAAAAATACACAGCGACACCACATGTTTCTTTACTGCAGTACTGTAAATCGGCGACGGAACACTGTTCTTCCAAAATACAGGTTTTTGCCTAGTTTGGAATGCAGTTTCTGTACCTTTTGTGTAACACATTCCTGTAATCTAAAATTGTAAAAATGTCTACACCTGTCAATGTGTTTTTGTTCTGTGTTCAATAAATGCATTATTATTATTATATATTATTATTATAATTTTTAACTCAGTAAACATCGTCAGAATTGAAAGGGTGTATGTACCTACACAGTATTTACATACACCATTTTGTATTTATTATAAGTGCTAGACACCGTTGGAGACGTGAGATATAGCCCTCTTAATGGATTTTGACCGAATAAATGTTCTATTGGTTTACTAGTAGATTATTAATTTTACAAAAATACATATTTATCTCACTTAATATACTGTGCAACCATTTTTAAAGCCAACGCCCGCATTAGGAATAAGTCCTGTATCACGGGTGACTTTACAAACATACATGAAACGGCCATAAAGAACAGCCAGACTCGGAACTACAATTTGCGGATCACACAAAGTGTTGTCCCATATTCAGTTGGAACCCACAACACTCAGCACAATAGAAAACGGCGTAGCGATCGCTTAAACCACTACAACATCCGTGCAGTCAAATTTGACTTTGACCAGAATTGCCATACATATTATAATTCTTAATTGTCTTGTTAGAAGTAGTTTACGCTATTGAGAAATATGAAACTAATCCTAACCATTGTTATACACAGCGGATTTCCGTCTATGGTGTCGCGCAATAAGGTTTCTAAATGATAATGCATAGAAAAAACCTTGACAACCTCATCAATATCCTTTAATAGTCCAGTACTGGACATAGGTCTCTAATCTCTAATTAGAAAGAAGGTTTTGGCCTCAGATCAAATTAAAAAGATACTTATTATTATTGAGGTATTGTACGATACTGATGAAAAGTAGCGTAGTTTCTTAGCATGTGTGTTAACGAGTGTGTATACTTGGAACTATGCTACTTTTTTGCTTCAACAAGAACGAGGCCATGCGTTATCTACCTTTTTTTAATTGAGCTGAGGTTTTGGCCTACTCTGTTGTCCCTAACTACGCGCGTTGGTAAAGGGTTCAGGGTTCATATTAAGTTTTTCTTCTCTTTGCAGTGCTGTTGTCTTACGTAGTTTAGTCGGCTCATACAACAACCACGGGTAGTAATTGAGGAGGTGATGCTCTTTCTGAATACGTCACACACACTAATAACAAAATCAGAACCTATTAAAAATACCTTTTAAATAGTGCTATTATAAGTAAGAGGGAGATTTTATCCTCCTTTTCTCATAAATACGAGACATAACACAAGACAATCCTTTTTTAACGGTCCACTTACATTTGCAAAATTTCGTAACAAAAAATGATAATACAATGGCGTAAAGTTTAAATTGCAGAGATAAATAAATATTTCGGACATTTAACACACAATCGTTATATGAATCGGTATTATTTTAAGTGTCCATAAAGGGGTTATATTATATAGAATGTCTTATATAGAATACTAGCTGACTCACACAACTTTGTCTGCGTTTCTTTTTAATCATGCTCGGCTCCTATTGGTCTGAGCGTGATGTTAAGTGAGCTATCTTGTCACGCACGCCAGCAAAACACAAAAAAGCGGCCAAGTGCGAGTCGGACTCGCCCATGAAGGGTTCCGAAGCAGCAAGAAACATAATATAAAAGTTCTTGTAATTCGTTGTAACTTTGATCGATAAATTGCGGTTTACGATTTATAACGTATTAAAAAAAAATACTTACTAGATCTCGTTCAAACCAATTTTCGGTGGAAGTTTCCATAGTAATGTACATCATATCTTTTTTTAGTTTTATCATTCTCTTATTTTAGAAGTTACAGGGGGGGGGACACACATTTTACCACTTTGGAAGTGTCTCTCGCGCAAACTATTCAGTTTAGAAAAAAACGATATTAGAAACCTCAATATCATTTTTGAAGACCTATCCATAGATACCCCATACGCATGGGTTTGATGAAAAACATTTTTTTGAGTTTCAGTTCTAAGTATGAGGACCCCCAAAATTTATTGTTTTTTTTTATTTTTGTGTGAAATTCTTAATGCGGTTCACAGAATACATCTACTTACCAAGTTTCAATAGTATAGTGCTTATAGTTTCGGAATAAAGTGGCTGTGACATACGGACGGACAGACAGACAGACAGACGGACGGACAGACAGACAGACATGACGAATCTATAAGGGTTCCGTTTTTTGATTTTGGGACGGAACCCTAAAAACAGAGTGTTGAGTTCATTGTAAGCAACAACGTGACACAAGAATTATATATAATAGATTAGCTTTTGCCCGCGACTTTATTCGCGTGTTGGTTGACATTAGCCACCGTAGAGGATACAATGAATAAAGATATCATACTTCCCGTACCAAGCACGTACGCACGTTTTCGTGCCGATGTAACACCGCATGTATGTAGCCGTTTACATAATATTTTTGAAACTTCCATCATTTCAATCCAAATTTCACCTTCCTTCGTGCGTGAATTTTGCGTAAAGAGAGGTATAAATAATTCTATTCAAGTACTATTATATGAATGATGTAATACCACTTAACAGTATGATGTGTTTTAGCGCAATTGAATGTCACCTAATATATCTCGTATAGGCGACATTAGATCTGACTAAGGGATCAAACTATTCAGGACAACAGAATTGTAAAAAAAATAAAACTTCAAACAAACGTGGGAGAGCCACGCTTCGGCATGAATAGGCCGGCTCGACCGTAATGATACCACGGCCTCACAAAAACCGGTGTCAAATAGTGCTTGCGCTATGTTTCACCGAGTGAGTGAGGATACCGGAGGCCCTTACCCCAACCTCTCCCGTTATTTTCCCCTAAAAGGCCGGCAACGCACTTGTGACGCCTCTGGTGTTGCAGGTGTCCATGGACGGCGGTAATCGCTTACCATTATGCCCGCCTATTCCATAAAAAAACCCTTAATAACTGTCCGTCGGACCAGCGTAGCTAAAACCTCCCTACTAAGGAGACGCTGAGAATTAATGTAACATACACTTATTGTTTCTTTAAATCGTTTTTAGGTGACGTTCTCTATAGAGTCAGGCAACCTTAGCGAGGAACTTTTACAAGTTCTCAGGACATTTGGCATAGGGTCACGTCATCAGTCATCGGTCTCCCTCCTGCCTTGCGCATTGTACTACAAGTCGGACGATCGTATACCAACCACTACAGAAATAGAAGATGCCGTACAAGAAAGGTATGTAGACACTGAATATTGATTTTTCTGACTGTATTTCCTGATCACAGCTTCTTACCTTAATTTGAGGGTTCATAATATATTGCCATTCATCTATATTCGATTTCTGCCAAGTTCTCAGGGATAATACCTACTGTTAATAATATAATCAAACTCCTTTTACCATTAGGTCTTTAATCAAATTTAATTATAGTCGCACTTCGAATACACAACATTTTACATAATATAGGTATATAAAGAAAAGGTGTAGGATGTTTTGTAAATGTTATTCTGAAAATATCAAGACACATCAAGTCAAGTGAGATGAACTTGGTTATTCAATTTACTTCACTATAAAAAGAAATAGCACAATTTACTTCAATTTACCAATTATCTGTAAGACTTCATTGGAGACCTTGACCATGATCCACGACACCAATTAATGCTCTGGATAGAATAATTACACATAATTATTGGCTGTAGTTAAACCTTAATTAGACACCGCTACTCTTCGATATCAGTAAATCAAGCTTAATAGGTAAGAGCAGGTAGCATATTGGTGGTAATTAATTATTTAGGCACATCCGCTGTCCGCTGGCACAACACATGCCAGCGGACAGCGATACAAAAGTCTATAATTTTTTGCGGGGGGAAATCTTCACACATACACATTTTTGACTCATATACTAAAACAATCGCCTATCACTACGAACTCGCTCATAACAATTATAACAAAACATTCACAATTTTACACACTCATAAACTCATTATTTTTATGTATGGCCTTGCCAAAATGACTCTACTCTGCCTGATGGAAAGCATAAGCAGAATCCAAGAGTGGTGGTCACCATACTCATTGCGAATGCAGACAATGCAACACTGCAGCATGGTGATCCACATTATGGCGGCCTAGTGATGCTTCTGTATCATTGGGCATTCGGTGTCACACTCACCAACAAAACAAAAGCAGGAACGCTGTCATTTTACGTTGATCTTCTGTGCGAGGGTAGTACCGCCCCGGTCGAGCCGGCCCTACCGTGCTGAAATCAGCGTGGCTCTCCTACCTGTAACTCTGTGTCATAATAGTGTAATGTGTAGGCCTATGTGGGCTTATACTTTGACAGAGTGTCTGGGTATGGCTGCTCTACTACCTACCTTGTTCCTCTATGTTAAGGCATATAATTTTGCGTTTAAACGTTTTGCATTTAAAAAGAAAGTACAGGAGCTATTTCTAAATGTTATGTTAGAATTATCAAAAGGATAACACGCCAACCAAATTTGTCAAGTGAAATAATGTAAATTGATATTTATGTTTATATCTATATTTATGTATGTATGTTGCTGTATATTTATGTACTTATTGTGTAATGTATATCTTAGATCTAAAATTGTATAACCTATGTGCGCCTACCTCACAAGATTTCTACACAACCCTAAGGTTGACTGGTGGAGAATGCCCTGGGCATTAACTCCGCCGATGTACAAAAGTGCATAAAGTTATAAATAAATAAATAATTTAGATTATTCAAAGGTGGAGGACCTTTAAATAATCTAAATATGCAAAATCAGGAACTTAATAAAAGTATACTCATTGTAATAACAGTACGTTTTAGTGAACACGAATCAAAAGCAATAAAAATGATTTATTTATTATATAGTCCAGTAAGGTAAGGAATATTAAAGAGTACTGGAGAAGGCTAGTACTATTCCGTTCAGTACAAAAGGCACTTGATGAAACTCGGCGAAATGGCAAAGCGTTAGCGGGTTAGGTTGTCCGTTACCATAGTAGAAGCAGCAGCCTCATTAGTCCAATCGCAAGTGTTTCGCATCGAATCTCTTTCTACTATGGCTAAAGCCTCTATTCCCTTATATCATTGACTAATATTTTATTTATTGAGAAATAAAGGAAGGATGAAGAGTGCTAGCTTTTCCTCTGGATTTTACATGCGTTATGTAAAATTTATTAAACTAAAATAACATTTATTTTCTAGTGGATCTAATACGGCATGGTCCCGATTCTCAACATCAGTCCGAGCTCGGACAAATCTGGCGCAAGTACTGCATGACGTCAGGGCGAATGGAACTCTTACCTTCGACTGGGTGTTCATGCTGCTCGTCGCTGCCTTCGTGGCAGCTATTGGACTGATTGAAGACTCTACCGTTGTTCTTGTAGCTAGTATGCTTATATCACCACTAATGGTAAGTTTATTTAAACTCATATTGACTTGATTGCAGTCTCATTGAAGTCATAATATCCTAAAACAAGCAGACGTAATGTATACTCTCATAATAATAAGAATATAACGTCACGTGACGATCATAAACTAAGGGTTCTTTGAATACATACAGTGATAGTGGGCTATTCAGAAATCGACTGCATGATGACGTAAAGGCTTTAGCGGTGGCCACACCTTCCTATTGTGCTGAGCGTTGAAGGTTTAAATTGCCAAAATTTGCCAAAATTGATGTTCTGAGTCTGGGTGTTAATTGTGTCTATTTTCATGACTGTGTTTTAAGTCTCCGTGACACAGGAGATAGTTATTGCTAATGCGTAATTGCCTTTTTGAAAAAATAATAAAATAAAACAATCGACGAGTCTTTTATTTATTTCTACACCTAAATGAGCTAATCTCTGAATTAGAAAGTTCACAGAACGGAAGATATATTTGAACCAAAAGAGTTTTAAAAGCGATTTTTAATTTCAATTTTATTTTTCCAGGGTCCAATAACAACAGGAACGTTGGGTACAGCAGTACGAGATCGCTCTCTTCAACTGATGGGAGTCAAGAACGAATTCCTCGGACTATTTTTGGTACTCGTAGTAGGATTTCTTACTGGAGTTGTCATTTGTGGTCTCGATGAGCTATACGGAGTTGTTGAAGAATGGCCGACAGGTGAAATGTTATCAAGGTACATCCATCTATACATCCAGCTATATTATAAATGCTACGCAAAACAAAATGTCACCATTCTGCATTGTTGCATTGTCTGCATTCGCAGTATGGTGACCACCACTCTTGGATTCTGCTTATGTTTTTCATCAGGCAGAGTAGTGTCATTTTGGCAGATCCAAACATTAAAAAAAATAACCTCCTTTATAAGGAGAGGCCTACTATGTCCAGGGGTGAAATATTAAAACTTTAAAAACGTTAAAGTGTACGTCTATACGTAAACTTTAACTTTTATATCTTACAATTTTTTCTCTGCAAACGGGGCGTAGATTTTTCTTACTGTCTGTCTACAGTTTCTTTTTCAAGACAATAAACAAACCATCTACCCAAATAAATCAATTTAGTGCTTATATTCCCTTCAAGTTTTCGAGATAATTGTGAATAGAAAGTTGTTTAATGTACTTCTGGATTCTTCAGATGCGCACACCGATCTCTCTGGATCGGTATACTGGTCGCGATTCCTAGCGGTGCTGGCTGTGCTCTAGCGGTGCTTGGGGATTATACAGCATCTCTAGTAGGAGTTGCCATTTCCGCTTCCTTGCTACCTCCGGCTGTGAATGCGGTAAGTTTCTAAACTGATTTCTTACACGTTAGTAGTGTTTTATATATTTTAGAGTTGTTTCAAATCAGGGGGGGGGATGTCACTACGTCTATTCATCCCGTGAGTATCGTAAGAGCGACTAACGATGCAAACTACGCAGTATAACATCAAACAGACAAACCATGTTGTTATAAAACTTTCTTCTTTTTGCGGTGTCAAAGAGAAGGAAAACTTAACGCGAATCCCTTCTGTCCAGCGCAGTATAGAACACCAAAATATATTTTCCAAAAAGAGGCCTATAACCAACGAAACAATGTTTTATAATTAGAATGATGATATTTTTTAAAGTTATGTCAAAGCTAGCAATTTTACTTTGATGCATCACAAAAAGCACAGAGAAACATAAATCGTTAACAGTTTAATAGCATTGTTAATTATTGACTTTGACATAATAACTGATTTTCTTTCATGAGGAATAAATGGAAATTTATAAACAATTACCACTGCATTTTACGTTATTTATTACTTTATTACTATATTTACTTAAACAACAGTTTTTTTCGATATCTGTATCTCTCTTAAAGTTTCATGACACTAAACTATAATGTTTTGCCTTAATTTCATCCATAACTACGGGATTTGCTCTTCGTTGTTTAAAATTTCGGGGACTTGGTACACAATTTTTTTTTTGTACCAAAACCTTGTTCACACACACAATCTACATATACTGACATTAGTAAAACTAGGAGAATTTATTTTTACGTTTGTGCATGCTAATGTCTGTAGTTACCAGTCGGATGAGACAAATTAATTCTTATTGTATTTGATATTCAAATTCTTGAGAGAAATAAAATCCTTCAACATAAAGGGAAGTGAAACTACGGGGGACGACTACTCAAATTATAAACTGACTAGTTGTTGCCCGCGGCTCCGCCCGCGTATATGTCGGTTTTCGCGGCTAAAAGTAGGCTATGTGTTATTCTGATGTATAAGCTATATTACTGTAAAGTTTCATCCAAATCCATTGAGTAGTTTTTGCGTGAAAGAGTAACGAACATCCATTCATCCATCTATCCATCCATCCAAACTTACAAACTTTCGCGTTTATAATATTAGTATAGATATGGGACTATGCTATCACAATCAATATCTTGAATATCTTAGAGAGAAAATTAGGGATGAATTAAGGGCTAATAACTTTATAGAAACGGATTAACGACAATCCTCTAAAGGCCACTTGTACGTGAATAATCTTAGTTAAATTAGCAAGAGCCAAAAGGATCCAGTCCGATTGAGATTTAACAACAATTTGACTATTTCTCAGATGATTTAACATCACAATCTATTTTAGAATCCGCTTCTGCTGAAGTCCATATTATTTGAGTTTTTATTTCTCTATGACATATGCTTGATGGAAAATTTACAACATTAGATTGAATTAAATATTAAAATGCTTTAAAAAACAAAAACGTACATAATCGTTCAATTACTACAAATTTTAACCGGTGTTTTAATCCGGCCAGAATGCCAAAATTTATCAGAAGCATTCCTTGTCACAATTTAACTAACATTTTGATGGGTTTTATCTGTTGTATATCTGTCCAACGTCGCAAAGTAGGTAAAAACCTCCTTTTTATGGCCTATGTCCAGCAGTGGACTAGTACCTAAGGCTGATGATGATCATGATAATATGTGCGTATAAGTATATATGTATAAGTAAAAAAAAGGTATATATGTATTTATATCACTTGTCTAGTACCCATGACTTTTTTTTATGTAATAGGCGGGCAAACGAGCGGACGTATCGCCTGATGGTAAGCGATTACCGTCGCCCATGGACACCTGCAACACCAGAGGCGTCACAAGTGCGTTGCCGGCCTTTGGGGGATGGGGGGGTAAGGGGAAAGGGGTTGGGGTATGGGCCTCCGGTATCGTCACTCACTCGGTGAAACATAGCGCTAGCACTATTTCACACTGGTTTTCTGTGAGGCCGTGGTATCACTCCGGTCGAGCCGGCCCATTCATGCCGAAGCGTAGGTTCGGTAAGCTGAACATCGGTCATGCCTTTCTTCTCAGCTTTCAACATTTACTTACTATTTTCTTTATACTTGCAGGGTCTCCTCTGGTCGATGGCCTTAACACGCCTCGTGGTAAAATCGGAGAAGCAACACTGGTTGGTAAAGCAGCCGTCGGAGTTAGCTCTACTTGGTACAGCATCTCTCTGTCTGACTCTTGTCAATATTGTTTGCATTTTCCTCGCTGGAGTGGCTGTTTATAAGGTGAGCTGGCTACTTTGTACGAATTTAGCATTTATTACTTAAAATTTGAAAAAGTAAGTTCATATAAAATAATATAAATTATACTCTTTGCGCTGTAGCATGGTGCGAGGCATGGTTCAGTAACATTTCGTTTCACTTTTGAAAATTGCCGCGATATACAAATTATGACTCAGTATTTCAGCTGTACCACATTCGCAATATATTAAATCATTAATAACTGTAGTAATTTAAATTAAACCCTAAACTGTAGTAAATTAAAGTAAATTAAATTAAACCACCACGCACCATGCTACAGCGCAAAGAGTATAGTAAACTAAAATATGTGCATAAATTTAAAATAGAGTAGAATATTAGAAATATACTGCCTCGGTGGCGCAGCGGTAGCGAATGTGACTGCTGTGCTTGAGGTCTCAGGTTCGATTCCCGGGTCGGATCAAATGTTTGTATGATCTGCAAATATTTGTTTCGGAGTTTGTGTTTTCTATGCATAATATGTATGTATTTACAAAAAGAAAAGTATGTAGATATTTATATCAGGTGTCTCGTACCCCTAACACAAGCTCTGCTTAGCTTGGGACTAGATGGCGTTGTGTGTTAGATGTCCGAAATATATATATATTTAAAATATTGTTCAACCTGCAGGTTAAAGAAGTCAGTCCATTGGAGAGAAGAGACATCTCGTGGTGGAGAGCTAACAAGGACATATTTAATGCTACAAGACAACAAAATAAAGAAGAATCGCTCAACTGGGATGCGTACACGTAAGTCATGACTAGAAGATTTTCTTTCTATTAAATGTTTCACACAGTTTCACATTTTTGAGAAAAACATGTTAGCCAATGAAATCCCTGTATGCAGAACATGATTTGAAAATCAATTTTACATGCATCACTTAATTTATTTCATAAGTTCAATAACACTCTAACCGACCCTTTCCCATCATTTCCCAAATGAAAGAGGCAGGAGAGTTTACCCATTATTAGATCATCATCACTCATCATCACACTTCTGAAATCGATACATCTTTAATATCCAGACGTAAGTATATGGTGACAATATGCCAAGTTGATCACTCATCATAATGTGTATTATATTATGTACAATCTCAATAACTTCGCATATAATGGCCAAATGCGAATGAAAAAAATAACGAAAATATTTTCATACGTACATCGAAGGCTGTTGCTAATTCCTACAAGTTATTGATTTTCGCTTACAGTTGGTTACGGGACTTATCCTTGAGAACATTTTTTAAACGGAAATCAATGCAAAAATACATTGCTGTGTATGTATGTTACACATCGTAGATATCCCATTTCATGTATGATACCATATTATTATGTTCCATAAAATAGTCTAGAGTTTCGCAATATTTATATTTTATACTTACATTACATTTTACACTTGCCGTTGATATACTAACTTTATTTTATATACATACTAGCTGATCCGGCAAACGTTGTTTTGCCATAAAAAATGGGGTATAAAAAATAGATGTTGATCGATTCTCAGACCTACCCGATATGCACAACAAATTTCATAAAAATAGGTCCAGCCGTTTCAGATATGGTAACTAACATTGTGACACGAGAATTTTATATATAAGATATAGGTACTCCGGGCGGTTGGGGTTTGGATTCGGAGACCAAAAGTATGATTGCGGAATTTGGTCACCGAATTACGCATAAATGTGATGACTTCAACTCTGGCTCATTCCTGGTGCAAAGGATGTTCGTTGCAATCCAGCGAGGCAACGTTGCTAGTATCATGGTCACTTTTACACCGGGAACAATGCCGGGTGGGTTATTGTAAATGACGTAAATTGTATAATTTTAATTTCTATATATTTATTATTTATAGCTTATATTATCATGTTCCAATATAAAATACTTTCATTCCTCTCATTTTCTCCATCTCACACCCTGATCTGCAACAGACAGTATTTTAAAGATTTTGAAATATGTCCTCTATTACAGTCAATGGTGTACTAACTCATTAGAGAGGAAAGAAAATCAGAACTCGATGGAAAAAGAGAAGGAATCGAATCGGCCGTGTCCACTGCACGGTCAGGCTGTGACATTCAGAAAAGAGACGGCCCTTATGAAGAGATTGAGAGCGCATAATTTGGAAACGTACTGTCACAAATTGCAGTAAGTACCTACTTGGATGTTTTGTAAAAAAATGTATTTTAGATATTTTTGATGTGTAAGAAAGTTACAGTTAGTTAAAGTTGGATTAATGTTTCACCATTCACCTTTCACCACAGAACAAAGCATAGAATTCCTTTTTCTATGACTACATCTATTATGCATCAGACATCATGAGGGCGGGGCGGCCGGTGGCATTGCCGCAATGGCGGCATCGGAGGCCTTACAATTATTTGTACCGTATTTGTTTAAATTTATATTTGTATTGGGGTACTAGGACTGAAAGTCAGTGAAAAGCAATATTTTCGTTGCTTTCACTGAGTAAGTGAGGTTAACGGGGCCCCAAGCAACTCCCTTATCTGTGAGGGAAGAGACATATAAATTTCGGGCACGTATTTGTAAAATAAACTTTGGACAACCAGTGTCATTAGAAAGTTGAAAGCATAAAAACTAAAAACTACATTTCTGGACATTTGAATCTTTTTCAATATAAAACAAAAATTAAATATTAATTTTTACCTTTTTTCAGGCTTGAAGACAACTACATTCCACTTAACTCACAAATGAACGCTGAAATTGAAACGCAAATTGAAAACCTCACTAAAAACGGTAAAATTCAAAACACAAATGAAGAAAATCCGATGAAAAGCATGGAAGAAGCAGTTGCAAGTAATGTGTATAGCGGTTATTTTAACTTTGCATACCACAACGAAGACTCGAAGCCAAACTCTGAAGCCCCTACCTTAGAACCCTCTTTAAATGTCACTGTGGATAAAAGTGATTATGTTATATCTAACAATAAAACCTTTGACGTATAACCATTAATGTTATTTACAAACTTTATTACCAATTTCTGAAATCTGACATTTGAGTCAGTGTCAGGCGCCGGTATGAACTTTCTGTTAATAGATCACTTGACAGAGAATCCCTGTTGAGGCCGACATTAGTTGGATATCCGAACACTGTCGGCAATACACACTTAACAAAACTGTAAATCTTAACTATTATTATAAATACGGATGTGAGTCCAAACCGATTTTAAAAATTATTTCACCAAAGGAAACTCACTTATCAGATAGTAACACAGGGTACTTTCTACCTCGATAACTGACATACATAAACGTAGCCAACGATGTGGGCAAAAGCAAATCTTAGGACTTTAACTTTGAACATTTTCGTAAATTGAGAATATTACGCACACGATTTTTAACAAAAAAATTGAAAATAAATAACATAATCGGTGTATAATGTGAGTTTGTACAGAATGTACACAGATAGAGCAGATAGAGAGATAAAATGGACTACAATATCCAGTTGCTGAAATACATAGTGTGACGGCTGACCTAAATTACTTATGTCAACATTTCTTGCTCAACATAGGCTCAAGTATCACTTCAATCTTAGACTCTTAATCACATGAAGACTATGTCTATATTTTTCCCCCATAGGCACCTATCCTATAACAGGTACAGCTGTTAATACATCTACTTTTATGAGTATTAGAACTAACATCATATACAGAGTGAGTTAGGAATTGCGTATTACTACAAAAGTTCTTTCGTACATTGAATTCAAAATATTTTGAACAATTCAGAAATGTCTTTTTACTAAAGAAAGTAGGTCCTACATTTGCTTCTGTATGGCTATGATGGAAAATTGCTATTATCTGTTAATTACTTTCTATTTATTTCCTTTTACTTATATTTATTTGAATTTTGTAGTTATTGAAGCCGTTTTTGTTAAATTTTTAATACAAATGTACACAACAATGAAGTGTTTTATTTGTATTAAAGAATGTAAATATACAGAAATTCACTCTGTATAAATTGACTCGGATGTCTCGATGCTCTAATTATCTCAAGCAGGCTTTAATTAAATGACACCAAAGTGCTAAATGCTGTGGTAGTTCCGGATGTTTCTTCAGTCTCTCAGTCATCTTTTAATCATTGGACAATAAAGATCAAAATGCCTGGTGGTGTAGTGTTCGTGATCTACATACCCTCAAGCAACTACGAACATATCTTAAGATTCGGCAAACCAAAAGATCTTATAGTTATTAACGACACTGCTATAAAACCAGGACGACTGGCAGTAGAACTAAGAAATAAGAAAACTAAAAATATCCCTATACACTTAAGTGAAAACTATTACAATGATGGCTTTAATCGAAATTTGGAAAATATAAGCGAATACGAAGAATTTTTGACAATGGAAAATGTAAGTTATTATATAAATGAATTTTAGATTCAAAAGTTTTAGGTGTAAGACAAAATAAAATATTTGTAAAAGTTTTAGTTGAATACCAATTTATTTCAATAACACAATAAAAGCCAAAACATGTAAAGTTTATCTTTGGAATCTACGTTAACGTATGATTGTAACTCCAAACAATCAGTCCTTTAGGTACATGGAGATATTTTGCTTCTTGAGGAACATTTAACGCGAGGAAGGTTTTACCGCGAGAAAAAATAGTACAAAAATGTTTACTCACTTTCAAAAAATGACGTACAATATGTTTATCTTTAGATCTTACAAGAATTATTGTCTAAGTTACACGTGGAGCATGTTGTTTGGATAAGTGACAAAGCCGGGAACTATTTTGAGATCATATTCCCATTGCCAACTGGCGACCAGTGTGAGACGATGCTCCATTGCCTCACTCAACTTGGCATTGGCGTACAATGCAAATCTATTGTCAGGTAAACGCCGTATAGTTGATTAGAATGCACTTTTAGGAATCGCAATTGCGCAATTGCGCGGAAAACCGCATTGCACAACTTGACTGTAGTAAGTAGATCTATATGTAGGTATACATAAGTATAACTTACAATCAGTATTTAGAATACTGATTTTTTTAAACACTATGAGTATATAGCCAGGTATAGCTTGCATATATTAAATGCACAGTGCACCTTAGCCATTTTTAATCCTCTTACGCTAGACATAGGTTACTGGCCTGCAAAAGCTCATCACAAAAAAAAAAAAACGACTTCCAAAAAACATCCACTTAGACAGACTTCAAACAGATTTTAGGTACCTAGCACACATTATAATACTACTATTTAAATGAATAAAGAATTAGGTATAGGCAATTTATGAAGAACCAGTTTATTTTAAGCTTTTAAGTGTTTTTTTGGCAGAGAGTTTTCGTTGGATGTTTTTTGGAAGTCAGTTTTTTTTTTTTTATAAAAAGTTTTTTTTTCAGTTTTTAGTGCAAACAATCGTAGGTAAGTAGTAAGTTGAACTATTTCATCAAATTTCATCATCAAGAATACAAATGAAGGTCTAAACGTATGTGTAATATTGAAATCATCCTCTGATTCCTAACTGTTGAAGAGTTTAACCTTCTATCATCAGTTCACCTAAATAGCTTGAAGGTATACGACTGAAGGTCTTTAGATACGTATGAAATTGAAAGAATTATCCTCCAACTCCTAACCGTTGAGGAGTTGTACCTTACATCATCAGCTCATCATCATAAAATGATGACTACCAGACGCAAATACGGGTGTAACTTCAGAAAATATACGAAAAACATTGGCACATGCCTATAAAAAATGAGAGTTTCTCTCGATTTCCCTGGGATCCCATCATCAGATCCTGATATGCTGGCAATGGGACCACCTCGGAAGCATACCCTTTCGAATACAATTTTTTTTTTTTAATCGGTCCACAACTGACGGAGTAATCGGGTAACAAACATAAAAAAAAAAAAAAAAAAACCTACAGTGGAACATAGAACCTCCTCCTTTTTGGAAGTCGGTTAAAAAATAATTTCACTTCATGAACGTCGTACGGGATTACTACATAATTCCCTTTTTCAAATTTAGATTTCGTCGTTTTTTTTGAACCCTTATAACTTTGGTTTCTGATATACCAGATCGTTCAAATTCACCGTTTGACCGTGGGAGAGCCACGCTTCGGCATGAATGGGCCGGCTCGACCGGAGTGATACCACGGCCTCACAGAAAACCGGTGTGAAATAGTGCTTGCGCTGTGTTTCACCGAGTGAGTGAGGATACCGGAGGCCCATACCCCAACCCCTCCCCCTATCTCCCCCCCATTCCCCAAAGGCCGGTAACGCACTTGTGACGCCTCTGGTGTCGCGGGTGTCCATGGGCGGCGGTAATCGCTTACCATCAGGCGATACGTCTGCTCGTTTTCCGGTCTATTCCATAATAAAAAAAAAAAAAAAAAAAAAAAAAAATTCACAGCATATGATGTCAATAATAGACTAATTAAACGTACAAAGGTTCAATTGCATAGCTCTGATACTTTAAATTTTATCTACATAAAAATAAGTCGGGTTTTTACTTCCTGACGCTATAACTCCAGAACGCACGAACCGATTTCCACGGTTTTGCATTCGTCGGAAAGGTCTCGGGCTCCGTGAGGTTTATAGCAAAGAAAATTCAGGAAAATTTTCAACAGAAAAGCGGGAAAGTGTTACATAAAACGAAGCCATCTGGTGGCGAAACGGAGTTCGCCGGGTTTGCTAGTTGAAATATAAAAAACACCGATTTCATCACTGACACACTGATGATCATCAAAACTGTTAGGGTACTTCCTTGAGTGCTAGAACGCCTAAATTTGGTATATAAACTAAGTTCAGTATACAAACAACAAAAAAATTAATAATCTTATTACTTTTGCCCCCCAACCCCCAAAATTGGTGGTGGAAATTTGTATGAGACTTTCACAAATTTCTATGCTAGAGGTTTTATAAAATAAATAAATAAATAAATTCATGTAAAACGTTGCCAAGACGACTGCATATCGCTTACCCTGTGAAAAAGATATCAGATCTCATATAGAGCCAAGCTTCTGAATCTACACGACCTAACTCTACCAACCCTAACTTCACAAATTCTACATCTGCGTAAAAATGTATGGCTTGGCTGTTTCGTTACTTTAGAAGCTAAATATTCATATAACACACTAGCTTTTACACGCAGCTTCGCTCACGCAGACTTTCATCCCCTGATTTACCCCCTTAGGGGTGGAATTTCGAAATTTTCTCAGTGCTCACTTACGTTATATAAAGAACCTACATGCAAAATTTCAGGATTCTAGCTTCAGCGGTTTGGGCTGTGCGTTGATCACTGGGTATGTCAGTCAGTCAGTTAATCACCTTCCTCTTTTATATTAAGTAGACTAGCGACCCGCCCCGGCTTCGCACGGGTGGACTTCAGATGCCCCCGCCGATGACACGATTCGTGCATTTTAAATCTGTAATATCTTCGAATATATTCATTTAAATTAGATACTGTAAAGGGCCATTTTGATCTATATTAAATGCACAATGTATTTAATTTACTTAATTGTATAAGGATTCATTCTGTATTGCGTAAAATCGCTTCGTAATCAAATACAAATTATTAAAAATAAAACCCGACTGCGTCAATATTTAGCAAAAAAAACATATAAGTTTTATATATAATCGTAATCACCGTAAAAAAAAATTATTTTGATACCACACTCGATGTATTTTGATAACATTATTTTTTTTAATATTACTTTTTGGCGCCAAAAATCCTTATTTTTTATTTTTATTTTATTTTTATGTACCCTGTGTCACTCTCACGACTAAGAAGAAACTATTGACACAACTCACATAAAAATACGACAAGCCGTTTAGGCTCTAGGGCGTGCCAAAGAAATATACATACATACATACATACCTACATACATACACTCGAAAAACATAACCCTCCTTTCGCAGTCGGGTAATAAGCCATTATTTCTCGTAAAAAGAAATGATTAAAAAATGGTTATTGTGGGTTATCCCTAAGAGATAGACATATACCGTCGCGGACTTTTTTGTAGATCTTTTTAAGGTGTAGTACATTATTTTGATCTATCTCGTAGTGTGCAACCAGCGTTTGCAATGTAAGCGCAAAAAATGAGTTTATTTGCTACATCACACACATCGAAAATTAACAGTGTTTTCATACTATATTATGCATTTATTATACATAAAAACCTTCCTCTTGAATCACTCTATCTATCAAAGAAACACGCATCAAAATCCGTTGCGTAGTTTTAAAGATTTAAGCAAACATAGGGACATAGGGACAGAGAAAGCGACTTTGTTTTATACTATGTAGTGATTACTTCAGAAACTAGATACCCACCAAAAACATAAATGTAAAAAAGAAGAGCCAAGTTCAATACAAAAATTATGCTTGGCTGTTGGCTTCGTCGCAAAAAGAATGGATATCTGAATGAGTGCCAAGTTCTGTGCAAAATCGAAATATGTATTTATAGGAACAAAAAGAAAATTATGAACAAGTATTAAACTAAATAGAGTTTAATACTTGTTCAAAATTTTCTTTTTGTTCCTATCCAAGATCTTTAAGATCTAACATTTTTAAATAACAGCAATTGTTATAGGTATCCAATAAAGCAAAGAAATAGAGTTTAATACTTGTTCATAATTTTATTTTGTTCCTATAAATACATATTTGGATTTTGCACAGAACTTGGCACTCATTTAGATCTCCATTGTTTTTGCGACGAAGCCCACAGCCAAGCATAATTTTTGTATTGAACTTGGCTCTTCTTTTTTACATTTATGTTTTTGGTGGGATATCATTACTTTTTGTAAAGAAAGCTAGGCAGGTATTGAGATTTAATAATACATATATTTAGATACTTTCAAATATCTGCTTGTAACGACGGTTCCAACGCTACAATTAAAAAAAATATTGTATGGGGACACCCCCTATTTTTTAACTTTTTTTTATTTTTAGATTTTTTCCTACGCTTAAACACAATTACCGAGCTAGATTCCAAATTTGATCCTTCTAGGCCATCTGGAAGAAGGTTAGGTTTACGTACTATATATATGTCAGGCAGAGCTAAAATTTACGACTTTTTGACCTTCGTATCTTTATAACCGTTTGAGCTAGCTTCGTGAAATTTGGGCTTCTAGATATCCTTATGGATATAATTAAACACACGTAGTTTTATGTGTTTACGTTAAAGAGGGTTTGAATTATAGAAGGGTCAAAAGTGGCACCAAGTGGTTCGTGTAATATTACTCTCGGCGCTGCCAGTTCCTTTACTTGAACTTGGCTTGACACGCTGCCGAAAAAAAAGGCGTTCGTTTCGCCTTCGTGACGGTAGCGAAACGGCGAAGCCATACATTTTTACTGAGATGTAGAGTTTGTGAAGTTAGGGTTGGTAGAGTTAGGACGTGTAGATTCAGAAGCTTGGCTCTACATGAGATCTGATATCTTTTTCACGGGGTAAGCCTTATGCAGTCGTCTTGGCAACATTTTACATGAAAATATTTTGGTGGGATTTCCTTTTTCAAATTTAGAGCTAAAAGAAATAATTCTTGTGCGTATGTTAATTCAAAAACAATATATAATTAGGAATAGTTGTTTCTTCCAGAATTTAAGCAATTCACTAAATTTCCCAACTATGTATGCTATGTTTCTAAGTGGTAAAACAATAACAATAGGTAGCCACTGCAGCGACAGTTTTGCAACCTTCATCTGGTCCTACCAAGGTTGTTCGCTTTAAATCGAAAGAAAATAACTAAATTCAATAATCTCTTAAACTCTTAAAAAAGTATTGCATAAATAGTTTACTTAATTCCATGTTTGAATAAAACGTAAAACTAAATACGCATTTCATAACTTACAAGTTATGTACGAAAAACTAGTTTTTTCTCTGTGACTAATGTTACATTCAAATTTACATCAAGTTAAAACTAAGTCTTGTAAATACTCCGGTATCTTAAATTATTATTATCCTGGAGGGCACTCACGTGAACCTGCCAACGCAGCTACCTATAGACGATATTCAACACCTTTAAATGGATAGAACGTTAATGTAGCCCGGGGCTCTAATTAGGGTTGACACGTTAATCGTACCTACCTGTCACTACCTTTATAGGTTATACCAATATCTATCTATCTATATAGTAATATTTAGTAACAAGTATATTTGTAACCCTCGACGCAAAAAGAAGGGTGTTAAAAGTTTGAGATGTTTGTATGTCTGTTCATGGTGTTACAATTTTGACGTGATTGCCTAAGGCATCGTAGCTCTAAAACGACTGGACCGGTTATGAAGCGGATGCGTATTGATGATGCAGATGTGAAGCTATAACTTTTGACCTGAAACTGCAGCCAAACCTTGGATTGATGCTTGTTTTAGGGGTGCTCTAAACTTTATATTTGTGCTTAAATGATTTTGTCCATGAATAGATTTAAAAAAAAAATAACTGGCTATTACTATTTTAATAAAAAAAGCGGCCAAGTGCGAGTCGGACTCGTGTATGAAGGGTTCCGTAGCAGCAAGTAACATAATATAAAAGTTCTTGTATATAGTTCGTTGTAACTTTGATAGATAAATTGCGGTTTACGATTTATAACGTATTAAAAAAAACTACTTACTAGATCTCGTTCAAACCAATTTTCGGTGGAAGTTTATGGTAATGTACTTCATATATTTTTTTTAATTTTATCATTTTCTTATTTAAGAAGTTACAGTGGGGACAAACATTTTACCACTTTGGAAGTGTCTCTCGCGCAAACTATTCAGTTTAGAAAAAAAAAATTTAGGAAACCTCAATATCATTTTCAAGAACTATCCATAGATGGTACACGTATGGGTTTGATGAAAAAATCACTTTTGAGTTTCAGTTCTAAGTATGGGGACCCCCAAAATTTGTTGTTTTTTTTAAATATTTTTATGTGAAAATCTTAATGTGACTTACCAAGTTTCAACAGTATAGTTCTTATAGTTTCGGAAAAAATTGGCTGTGACATACGGACGGAAAGACAGACAGATGGACAGTCAGACAGACATGACGAATCTATAAGGATTCAGTTTTTTGCCTTTGGCACGGAACCCTAAAAAGCGAATGTGATTATTGCCATTGGATTGTGAAGTGTACTGGAAGAGCGATCTTTTTTAGGTAAGACAGAAAACGATTTAAGTAAATTTATTTGGCTTTCTGAAACAGCTGAGCATAAAATTGTTTTGACCCACGACATTGACAAAAAGAATATATTGACGTGCTTTAAACTCGTTAAATCGTAACTTTCTGTCTGGTCGGTCTGATTCAATCTATAATTTTGTATTTATTCAACTGTGTCATAGAACTAGACACATTTTATTCAAACAATATTAAATTCAAACTTTGTTTAATCTATGTTCTGCTCGAAGCAGCGCGCGGCTCTAATTCTTGAAAACGATGAGTCTGTTTCCCTGATGATAATCCCGAAAAACGTATCCTCATTGCGCCCTGTCCTCATTATCGCAGTAAAATACGTGAGCAACTATCAACAAAACGGCAAAATCAACTCTTTATCCTCTTTTAAATTAAAAATATAGCATAAACATTGTAATTACAAATTAGATGAAGCTTTTATTATACTAATTAAATTGACTTATTTAATGCGTGAGTTTTGAAAACACGTTAAGGAATTGCTTTATTGTCTCTTATTAAAAAAAAAACCCCATCTACAATGGGATTATTACATACATAAATAGACAATAGTAAATTCACTCACTCTAACATTAATTAAGTGATAAGCAGAGGTCTATTAAAAATTCGCATACCATTTCTTAAAGGTGACTTTAAATGAATACCTCGCTTATTCCATCTATTGCTTCATTTACTGTTCAATCACCGGGTTATAACGAGGTGATTGGAGGTGCTGGAATTCAAGTACCTACCTACCGACATTTTATATTGTCTATGCGTCTACTATCAAAGTTTATTACTGACTAGCTGACCCACGCAACGTCGTTTGCGTCTCCTATTGCCCGTAGCGAAAAAAAATCCCTCGTTTTTGAAACATTTTTCATAGGTGCTCCGCTCCTATCTGTCTTATCGTGATGATATATAGCCTATAGTCTTTTTTTATGGAATAGGCGGGCAAACGAGCAGACGTATCGCCTGATGGTAAGTGATTACCGCCGCCCATGGACACCTGCAACACCAGAGGCGTCACAAGTGCGTTGCCGGCCTTTGGGAGATGGGGGAGATAGGGGAAGGGGTTGGGATATGGGCCTCCGGTATCCTCAATCACTCGGTGAAACACAGCGCAAGCACTATTTCACACCGGTTTTCTGTGAGGCCGTGGTATCACTCCGGTCGAGCCGGCCCATTCATGAAAACCTTCCTTTAGAAAACTTTTAGATATTCTAGTAGCAATTTGCATAGATCATAAAACCACAAACTGAAATAGCTTTTATGCTAAGCTTAGCTTTAATATGATATTTAGCTGCCTCAGTTTTTAGTAAAATCATTGATTTGAAACAGTAAACAGTTAAAATGATTTATATTTATTAATTTTAGCGTTCTTCCGTGTAATGTAATTCATTCGGCTGTGAAAAATGAAGAATACTATGAAGATACACATATGTAAGTGATGCATTCGTAAAATATTATAAATTCACGGTGTCATTCAACCCACATTAATATTATAAATTCGAAATTGTTTGTACATACACAGACGTAAATCTGAGGAAGCAAAACGCTGGCGGAACTTCGTGGAATCTATCAGATCGAAACTGACGGTCAAACAAGTGGTGGACGGGGTTCGAGGCGGTGGAGAATTGTCCTTCGACTATTTAACGCTGATTATAACGGCTGAGTAAGAATAATGTTTGATAAACATTTATTGATGTACCGCCGTAACTTAGTTTTCAAAACTGCTCTTCTAGTCAAGTTGACATTCTACAAACGTAAACGATAATAGAAAACTCGTATTAGTTACGTAGTCAAAACAACTTGCAAGTAACAACCCCTTAACCAAGTTGCCAGTGTTACTCGTCGAATTTCTTTCTACAATCTCTAATGCCTCTATTCTCTTGTGTTATTGGTTAATAGACAAAGGCGTCTGTAGCCTGTGAAGTGTAATCATTCCCCTAGCTGCTAGGGTATTGCCGCTTACTAAAGGGTGCTAGGCCCTAGCACCTTGTTGTAAGCGTAGCATCCTTGAGTAAGCGTAGCATCCTTGAGTAAGCGTAGCACCCTTGCGTAAGCGTAACACTCTTTAGTAAGCGTAGCGTCAAAGTGTTGCGGCCGGCGCCCTGAATACTGCTACGCCTGTGTGTACCGCACGCCCTCCACTATAGGTGAAGCCCCTGCTAATAGTTTGTTTTAACGTAACTCAGTGTTAAAAGATGTCATTCTCATACAATTGTTAGTTTTCTGATAACGTTTACGTTTGTTCAATGTCAGCTTGGCTTGAGGGGCAAGTCTGACCATCAAGTAAAAGATACATAACGCAATATTCACTATGACACAGTGTCACATAAAGAGAAGCCATACCCGTATCACTAACAATTTTTTTTGTTGCTGATTGCTGTGGGATAAAAAAATAACAGTTCCAAACAATCTTACATTTTTGTTTCAGTTCTCTTGCAGCATTAGGCCTAGTGGAAAACAATGCCTCAAACATCGTAGCAGCCATGTTAGTTTCCCCCCTCATGGGTCCCGTCATGTCTATCACGTTTGGCACCATAATATCTGACAGAAGCCTTGTGAGAAGCGGCTTTGAGAGCTTAGTTGTAGGAATGTTAGCATCTCTCGCATTTGGATTCATATTTGGACTAATTTTGGGAACGACACAAATGCCTTGGGGATTGGGTGACTGGCCTACGGAGGAAATGAAGGGAAGGTAATTTTCATACATTTTTTAAGTTAATTAATGTTCTTATCTTAGTAATAGATTCTCATAGTATCTCGGCCGATTTGTTGTTGTTGTTGCCTACGTTGTTGTTGGTCGTAAGTCGACGTAAAAAAAGCACATAATTTTAGTTCTATACCACCTGACCCACGCAACGTCGTCTGCGTCTCCTATTACCCGTAGCGTGATGTTACAAGAGCGCGAACAAAATACGACTCATAGCCTGATGGCACATGGCCAATAGCCTTCCTTGATAACCGGTTTATTTAAAACTTAAAGAATTTTTAAAATCGAACCATTATTTCCTGAGACTAGCACGTTCAACTAAACAAACTCTTCAGCTTTATATTATTAATATGGATAAAGTTCGATCATTTAAGGTCACATGGCAATTCACAGGCTTATTTCTTGAGCCTTTAATTTTTTACATTTAATATAGATACAAAAGAAGCATGTAATGAAAATAATGAAATATATTGAAGTAAAAAATTCTAAGATATATTGATTGACTCCTACGTTTAATTTTAGAGCAAAAATTTGAAATTATTTTTAACCCCAGACGCAAAAAGAAGGGTGTTATAAGTTTGACGTCGATGTGTATGTGTATCTGTGGCATCAGTTCGATGCGGTTTTTTTATTTGAAAGCCAGTTTCCTTGTGGTGGTTCTTAGCTATGTTTGGTTAATATCGGTCCAGCAGTGTAAGAGTACCTATCAACTCTTTTCCAAAATGATGTAAGGCATTTTTGGAGTACGATTACTCGATTAAGTGCTTGCGTAGGGGTTTTTGAATTTTTTTAATTTTAGCTTGTTATTAGACTAAAGATGTACTGATACTGACTTAAGATCGTAAGATGTTTGACTACACGGTTGGTCTCTAGTGGTTTAAGAGATCGCCTCGCCGCGCCGCTTTCTAGTGAGATTTGAACCCACAGCACTCAGCGCTGTGTTATGGGTTCAAATCTCACATGGCACATCACTTCGTATGATCCGCAAATTGTTGTATTGCGTCTGGGTGTTCTTTGTGTCCGTTTCATATATGTTTGTAAAGACCCCGCGACACAGGATGAATATTCCTAATGCGGGAGTTGTGTTTTAAAAAGACAGCAAAAAATAAAGATATTTTTCAGAGGTAACGTGCGTTCGTTATGGATGGGTGTCCTTTGGGCTCTGACTTCTGGAACAGGAGTGGCGTTAGCTTTGCTCCAGGGTAGTGCTGGACCTCTAATTGGTATAGCTATATCAGCTTCTTTGCTACCACCTGTGGTGAATTGTGTAAGTAATAGGTAATAATATTTTACTCCTGATTGACTTTAATCGAGCACTATTTTGTCAGACTATTTGTCAGTATATTTTTTGGATACCGCGGAATGCATCACCGCTCAAGGTAGTAAAGCCACGCTGATTTAAGCACGAACGGGCCGGCTCAACCGGGGCGTTAGTACCCTCTCACAGAAGACCAACGTAAAATGACAGCCTTCGTGCTGTCGTGTTTCGTTGGTTAGTGCGAGAACGGAGGCCCAATGATGAAGAAGCATCGCAATAGGACGTCATATCTAGTGTGGGTCACCATGCTGCATTATTGCATTGTCTGCATTCGTAATGAGTATGGTGACTATTACTCTTGGATTCTGCTCATGATTTCTATCAGGCAGAGTAGAGTAACAAAGTGATTGTCTTTAAAGAACACTAGTAATTGTTGTTAATATAATTTATAATTTTATTTCTAGGGCTTATATTGGGCATTGGCATGCATTTGGTTACTTTATCCAGGAGTAAAGATTCCTCATTTAAAAGGAGAACCTTATACTGGAAACTCGTCCTATCAACCTCTTTACCATGATTACTTGCCGATAGAATTTGCTATCAACGGTAAGCTAGATAACTATGTATAAATAAATAAAAAAGTTTGAATATATGTACAACTTTTATCTCTACTGATATTATAAATTTGAAAGTAACTCTGTCTTTTTGTAATAGGCTTTTGCGGCCAAATCACAGAACAGATTTTCAGGATTTTCCGTTTTAAAACTAACACTATACACCTATTCTTGTTTGGTAATTTAATTGTGCAAATAATGATTAGATTTACATTCATTGTTTTTCACACCCAAATCTAGAAAGGAATACCACTCAATATTTTTTTACTGAACACACATTTTTACATCTATTTCCTCACTTATTAGCAATAGCAAGTTTTAGTGGAAAGTATGAAGTCCTGACCTACACGAGCTAGACTAGGCTAGGAGCTAGGTACCTTATTCCTTTATAAATTTTTCAGTTTGACTGCCCTGCGTGTCTGATTCGTTTCGGATCCTTGACACCACCGCTTTCCACCACCTGCATTGTAACTAGTAGTCTTTTATATATCACAAAAAAATATGAATTATTTACGAAGCTATTTTAAATAGTACAATGTCATTCCTAACACAATTAAACTGCAGTCTGTTTGACGGCCATAGACTTGTCCAATATCACGTCGGATAACATATGGATATTTCTTGTATACAGAAATAAGTATATTTATGTATGTTATTTCAGGTATTGTAAGCTGCTGCTTGACAATTGTGAACGTGATCTGTATATTCATAACAGCGATTTTATTTCTGAAGATCAAAGAGGTCGCCGCCCCTTATACTTCAAGTCCAGACTTGAGACGGTTCTGGGAACAAGATATAAAAGTGGCACGAGAATCGAACCGAGCTAATTTACAAAAAGCTGAAGACGATGAACGTGCTGAGTAAGAACACACAAAACATATTATATTCGTAGAAATGTCTTAAAAAATAAATAACATAAAGCTATTTTGTAATATATCTATTATTATGTATTATTGTGCAATAGAAAGTACAGAACGCCTTGGAATTTGGAATAAAGTTTCTTTTTTAAATGCAAGCATTAATTTGAATCCAATAGATTAAAGACCTTTTTAATTTTAAATTAGGCACTGGTTTCAGAACAAATACAATTAAATTGATGATTAATTCATGTGATTTTGTTAATATGAAAATCTTGAATTCAGATTGGTATTAGAAGACCTTAATCGGGACACAGACGAAGCTTTAAAGGAAAAGTTGGAAGCAGCTGTTGAGGAAGCATTGGATGACGAGACTTATAGAAAAGTTAAAAGAATGAGTTATCAAAGTCACAATGCCGATGAGGTAAATATATTTATGCCGCCATTGAAAACTATTTTCTCTACAGCAATGGTGGAATAGTTCTGTGTGAAGGGGCTTTGACAAACCAGAATAGCGCCCTTCTTATAACAATTAAAGCTTCGTGCGCGTGTTCCAGAACTCTCCGAAGTTGATCACGGCTGACTGGGTATGTAAAAACTGGGATACTAACTATGCCACTTTGGCTTGTTGATCGGCTCCACGTTCTGGCATTGTTGTTGTGGGTTCGATTTCCACAAGGGACAACACTTTGCATGATCTACAATTTATTATTTTGAGTCTGGGAGTTCTTTGTGTTCGTTTCATGAATGTTCGGGATATATTTCTGGTCGGGTTTTAAGAAAAATAACCATATACAAAAACTTAACCGGGGTTTCATCAGGGGAGTCTCTATCTATAGTGCAGGGTGTGTACTGCACACGGGCGCAGCAGTGTTAGGGAGACCCGGCCGTGGCACTTTTAATGAATGCGCGTTTACTGAAGGGCGCTACGTTTACTAAAGGGCACTAGAGTAATGACTGGCGCTTCACAGGCTAGAGACGCCTTTGGGTCTCATCATACTGCTCTTTGCAGATGGATCTTCATCAGAATGGTAGTTGCTTAGCTACTGGTCTTACTTACGTTCAATTAAGGAAAAATATATACTTCTCACTTGCACACTATCAACACTATGTCATTATGTAACTTATTAATTACGCGTGATTATGTTAAATATTAATCTTATCTCCTACACAACATCAATACATCACAGTTTTGCTTTTAAAACATATACGTACCTACTAAATAATTTGAGTGACATTATCAAGTGATGTGTATGAAATTATGTAAAAACATCAAGCGGTTATGACCTTCACACAATAACTTGTTTCTGCGAAGTTAATACATAAATTGGTATATAATAATAAAATATCAGTCACTTATTAGAACAAGTTAAAGACTTAATTATTACTTGCTTGAAACGAGAAGTAATGACAAGATAGACATGATGGTCCAGTAGTGAGTGATACTGACTGCTAACCCAGAGTCAGGGGCGTCTTTAAACTCTTTAACTAAAAGTCTAGAGGAATGATTGTACCTACACGGACGGGCGCTTCACGTGCTAGAGACGCCTCTGCCCAGAGATGTTCTGTTGTTTTTGATTCGGTAGTCTGGATACCGTAGCATAGCACATGCTCTGTATAATTACCCGACTGCGAAAGAAGGAAGGTTATGTTTTTCGAGTGTATGTATGTATATTTCTTTGGCACGCCCTAGAGCCTTAACGGCTTGTCGTATTTTTATGTGAGTGGTGTCAATAGATTCGCCTTAGTCGTGAGAGTGACATTGGGTATATCAAAATTTAAAAAAAAAACAAATTATTAAAAAAATGAATTGAATAAAGATGACAGATATTGACGCAGTCAGGTTTTTTTTTAAATAATTTTACTTGTTTACAATCAGATTAACGGCAGACAAATTTAGTCTGCCCATTACACCGTTCCATACCATGACCGTGCTAGGACCGTATCAGACTCAAAAGCAACACGATACGCTCTACTATGCCCACTGAAACGGCTCGACCGCGTTCTGTGCCCGTATACATGCGTATGATGCCCGTATGCAACCCGTATGTTGCCCGTACGTACTTATGTATCCACCAAAACCGGTAGAAATCGATGCCATTCTCGCATGCGTATCAGTGTTGCGTGGACGTCTTAGAGTGCTATCAAGTTTTTAATTAAATACTATAATAGGTAGGTATGTCTATTAGAAAATTAACTGTTAGACAACTAGCAATGATTGCCATAATATTGGATGACGAAGAAGAAGAAAACAAAAAACACACTCGACGCTACTGAATTCACGATTCTATAAAAGAACGAAAAACAGAAGGAGAATATTGGACATTATTATAATTGGCCATCATACGCGGTTACAACCCGTATACTCTTCGGCTCGCCACCTGCACGGAGCGTATCGGCACCGGCAAAATATTCTCGCCGACAATTATTGACGCTCCGTGCATGGCACGTGACAGTGCTGGTCGGTTACGGAACGGTCTAGTGGGCATAGCATTTCACATATTTTTTAATACAAACAATATTTTTTTGCCTGGCGCGTTTCTAGCACGGTCATGGTATGAAACAGTGTAGTGGGCAGACTCCATTAAGGTCAATCTGAAGAACTGCTAATCTATTTACTTATTCCAGGTAATGCACTCAATCGGACTCTCAAGAACACCAGTATCTGTACGATCAAGTCAGCTCAATTCAGGCATAAATACACCAACATATCCTAATAGCTCGAATGTGGACGATATAGCAAGACTGGACAAGGTTTTAACATCCCTATTAGGCCTTAAGGAAGCGAAACGAGGAAGGTCTTTGATTTCTCATAGATGTAGTCCAAGAGCCAGTCGAATTCCAAGGATCGTGGAAGAAATTACACATGGGCATAATAGACGGTCAGAGTCTTGGCCTGAAAGAATATTCGAGGATTCTGTCGTTCGCAGTGTCATCAGTAACTTGAGAGATAGCAAACGCAAATCTCAGCTTGAAGAACCCTTTTTAACTCCTAACTAGTTTAGAAATATAAAACTTCGTAAATTCTAAGTTTTTTAGTTCGTTAATAAATTCCTTTATTAGTAAAATGCTCATGTCTGGGGCATTGCTAATTACTACTGTAGTGTACTGTACTATTGCTACGCTTTTATCGATTAGGTGGATTAAATGTATTAGAACAATAGGCACTATTATATTGGTGAAGCACATTAAACAAATTCTTTTACTTGTGTACCTTTATATATGGTATGTAATTACTTAGGTATTTCGTGTGGTGAAGGGTGGAGAATATGGTGAGATGTCTATAATAAATTTGGATGAAGTTCAAAAAGCGCAGTACCTAGAGTAAATAAATGGATTTTGAGTTTAAATTTTGAATTAGTATAGTAGGTATACTTAGATTGCTAATTTTGTTTCCTTATTAAAAACAGTACCTACCTAACAAGAAGCACAAAATCCAAGTGAAATTCAATGGGAGTCTCTTCCGTTGCACTTCACTATGCCCAGCAGTGGACTATAGGACGATGATGATAAAACAACAGTAACATATTGTTCCATCAAATTGCATAAACATGTGCAACAGCAATTTCACGCTGATATTATTTTATTAGGTGACATTATTCAACATTTCGCAGTTTCTCCAAAGGGCAATTAGTAAGCTACAATTAACAGGACTACGGCCTCGCGCAGGTGGTCATGGCTTCGGTCTACATGCCCGAAGCCGACGACCCACCACCGCACGACCTATCGCGGCTAGTCCACTACTGCGAGGAGGCGGGACTCGAGCTAATCGGGAAACGACTCCAACGCAAACCATGCCTTATGGGGCACGTCTACAGGAAACGACAGAGGTAGGAAGCTCGTCGAATACCTATTTACGACAAACCTAACCATAGTAAACACAGGTTCTGTACCAACGTTCGTCAACAGACGAAGTAAGACAATCATTGATTTGACCTTGGCAACTGAGGAAGTAGCGAAACACATCTCGAACTGGCACGTGTCCAACGACTTATCATGCTCGGACCACAGATGGATTCACTTCGACCTGCTGGTGGGGGCCTGAGCTGGAGAGACTCAGGCACGAGATGAGGAGGCAACTCAACAGAGCGATGAACACCGGAACAGACCAGGACTGGGATAAATACAAGGCCACCAAGTCCAGGTACAAAATACGACTCGGATACAGGAGTACCAACTCATGGCGGAACTTCTGTACAAATATTGAGACCACTACACAGGCCAATAGGGTAAGAAAAGTTCTCTCCAACAACTCGGCCGTATCACTAGGGTCCTTACGAAAACCAGACAACTCCTTCACCACCTCGGCAGAAGAGGCAGAATGTATTCTGGTAAAAACACACTTCCCGGGCTGTGAAATAACCAGCCCAGGCCAGATGAAGAAACCATTCCAACGGAGGAGGAATGGTAGCTGGCCCATAAGGTAATCGACCCATACAAAACACAATGGGCAATCGACAGCTTTGACTCATTCAAATCTCCAGGCCCGGACGGGATCTTCCCAGCCCTGCTTAAATGGGGAGGGAAGGCACTTACCCAAAGGCTGACCTACGTCCTGTGAGCCTGTCTGGCACACAGATATGTGCCAAGACAGTGGCAGGACCAAAACCAGGTAAAACTGACTACTCGGATCCCAAATCCTTTAGGCCGATAAGCCTAACCTCTTTCCTCCTTGTGACACTGGAAAGGCTATGCAACAGGTACCTGAGGGAGACGGCGCTGGCACAAGCACCACTACATCCGAACGAACATGCCTACAGCCCAGGTAAATCAACAGAATCAGCACTTCATGCGGTCACGACGAAAATTGAAGTAGCGATCAAGAACAAGACGATGTGCTTAGGCACCTTCTTAGATATGGAGGGAGCCTTCGACAAGACGAAATTCACCAGCATAACAGCAGCACTCGCGAGGCATGGAGTGCACGCAGGAAGAGCAGCAAGAATCGGTAGGGACGAGACCGCGGGTATAGTTTGCTAGTTACATATTATTTTAGACTGCTGCCCCACCCTGAGCCCATGGCTGGCTACGCCCATGCTACGGGCTGTATGAGAACTACACCAACTGCGGCTCTGGAAGCCATCATAGACTTACCACCACTACACCTCTTTATGAGGCAGGAGACTCTAACCGCAGCAGCGCGGCTAAAGAAACAAAATCTCTGGAGATCGCCTAGGGTACCACACACCGAAATCCTCTATGAGGCCATAGGTAAGAATACGCTTATGGAAGCGGTAACTGACACGATACCCAGGCAATTCATCTTCGATAAAAATTACAAGATACAACTGTACGAGGATCCCCAAGAAGGACTTAACCCAAGAGAGTTAAGAATCTTCACGGACGGATCCAAAACAAGGTCAGGCACTGGCTCGGGAGTATTCTCTGAGGACCTAAACATACACATCTCGACACCATTAGGAGCCCACAACACAGTCTTCCAGGCAGAATGCATGGGTATAATAATGGCAGCACATGCGATCATCTCCAGAAAGGTAACGGAATACCCCATCCGCATACTTTCCGAAAGCCGATCAGTCTTACAAGCCCTACAGACTACAGAGTCATGCGACTACCTCAGAGCTGATCTACGAATGCCACAGAGCCCTGACAGAGGTAAGTACCACAAACAGTATAACTCTTCAGTGGATCAAGGGGCATAGCAACTCACGCGGAAACGACGCAGCCGATGCAATAGCAAGAGGTGGATCGGAGACAAGGGCAGTAGGCCCAGAACCAATATTGCCCTTGCCAACTGCATGGCTGCGACGGACACTGCAACAGAACACTAAGGTAGAACACCAGATATATTGGTCCAACCTTTGTACCTGCCGGCAGACCAAGGAGGCCCTCCCGACGACCAACCCCGGATTGCCACGAAAGCTAAAGCAAATTAAGAGGCCGCCACTTCGACTTTTGATCGGAGCAATAACTGGTCATGCACTACTAAATAAACATCTTTTTACTCTAGGTGTAACAGACTATGCAGAGCAAGCATTGGAGGAAGATGAAACAGCCGCTCATGTCATCATGGCATGTCCTAGGGTGTCAGAATACCGGGCGAGACACCTCGGATCGCCGAGGTCTCTCTAAAAAGTCATCGGCAACACAAAGTGTCTGCTAGGCTTCCTGAAGGAACTAGGTTGGCATCAGGGCTGTCTTAACCTAAGCGGGGGCCCCTGGGCACATAAGAATTAGGGGCCCTTTTGGAAAGTAAATAAATGTATTATGCTAACATTTTTCTACTATGAACATTTATTATGAGTAATCGTGTATGCTGTTAGTTTTTTGGTTACAATTACCATAAAGATACCATACCTGAAAGAAACCCTTTCAGGTTTTGTATTAAGCAAAGCCTTCTAATAGGCCTATGATAATTTACCTATGAAATTGCCGTTTTGTATGCAATAAGTGAAAGTACTTATTTTTTCAAACTTTTTTATTTCTGTCTGAACTGACAACATCATTTGGTACAGTTCGCAACAGACAGTCTCCAAGCTGCAAGAGCTGGGGTTGGAAGCTCTCCCTCATCCGCCATATTTACCAGACCTTGCACCTACCGACTATTACTTTTCCAAAATTTAGACAACTTTTTAATGGGTAAAAAATTCAATTCCCGAGAGGCAGTACAAAATGCCTTTGAAGAGTTTGTTGCCTCTCGTCCAGCTGATTTTTACAAGAAGGCCATCAATAAACTGCCAATGCGTTGGCAAAGATGCGTCGATTGCATGGGTGATTACTTCGAATAACAGAAATAAAAAAGTTTGAAAAATAAGTACTTTCACTTATTGCATACAAAACGGCAATTTCATAGGTATTTATTATTACGCGTTCGGGTTCGACGAATATCAGAATTAAGCCTTCTGACGTGTAAAAGAGACTTTATTATAAACACTCTTAAAACCACAGAATAACTCAGAATAATAGTCCTCAATGACCACCTAGGTTGCTCTGTTAATCACTTATATCACTCAGATATTTGTCGCACTGTAGCTCAAACTAAACTGCCTTTTTAATACTAGATGCCACTATTACTAGATTATTTGGGAAAGTTCAACAGCCTCTCGAAACGCCCAGTTCCGAAAAAACGCTGTCGAAAACAAGCCAACCGCGCGATAATCAGTCTATATTCGACTCTATGTATATTCACTTAAGTTTTATTATTCTGTGCCTTAAGAATCCGACAACAACTTTCTCGGCTAAACCGATTGATTGATCGGTGAAACACAGCACAAGCACTATTTCACACCGGTTTTCTGTAAGGCCGTGGTAGCACTCCGGTCGAGCCGGCCCATTCATGCCGATGCTTGGCTCTCCCACGGTAGAGAGAGTTAACTTCACGGAGAACGTCCGGAATCTTAGATTTTGGCACAATTATCTGCAGGTGGAACTTTCTGACATTGGTCTTCATCCATTTCCGGTAAAGAATCCCGTTCTGTAGTCCCAAGCTATCTCATTGTGCCCAGTAAACTTTAGTAATAGCGCTTGCAGATGATAAATGACTCCAAGCAGATATATATCACTGAGCTTACCATGTGATAAGTTTTTTTTAGGTCAACTTCATCCCCCTGTGCTAACTTCATTGTTTCATCTTCACAGGGTCCCAAAAGTTAAGCTTCGAGTTCAAAGCAAGATTTCGAGTTTTGAGTCGGAGTACATTTTCTCATCGAGACATATTCTTTGGATTGTCTCATGAAGTCACCTTTTATAATTATATTGTTTATCATGTTTTCTTAGATTGGTGCCTAGGAACGTGGGTCTTAGATGAACAAACTTTTTTCGCAACGTTTCCTCAACAGCTCCTCCAGGAATTCAAAACTTTTTTTTCAACCTGGACATCTTCTAACTCTTTAACGGGTTATTTAGCTGCAGATGATCTCTCTTACCATATTTGTAGCACAGGATCCCAGAAACTCTCATAAGGGAATAGTTGATTTCTTTTATTTCCTCTGAGACTTCGCTTGTGGGTCGGCCGGATATCCTGTCGAACCGCTTCGACTTCCAGGGCGTGTGCCAGTGCTTCACTTATTGAAGCGTGGTAGCTTGGCCACCACTGCAGCTCTTACTTCCAAGTCCTTGATGCTTGATACTGTTTATGAAAATCTGCATGTTTGCTTTTATTATCTACGCTTGCCGTTCGAGGTTCTCAATTTCCAACGTACATTGCTGCAGGCCTTGTCCTGGGCATTGGGCTCTATCGCATATCTGGGAGCGGAAAACGTGTTTCAGATGGCGTTCTCGACTCGAGCGCTTCTAACAATTCTTTATATCCGCTACATGAACCAGGTAGTGCTTCTAGGAGTGACAACGCTTGCCTCCTAAGCGAAATAGTTACGACAGTCAGGCACTGTTCATTATTCCACCCGCAATATTTCAATGCGGTCAACATCCCACGACGTCCCGTGATCTTTACCGGGTCGTTGGACTACCCTGTACTTGCCAACGCTGCAGTCTCTTAAGAACTTTATGGGTCCCATCGGCCTTCGAAAATTTGAATGAAAATCCTCATTAATGGGCTCTTGATTAAACATCACTACATAGTATAAAACAAAGTCGCTTCCCCTGTATGTCTGTACCTATAAATTTTGAAGCGGTTTTATTTAATAGATAGAGTGATTCAAGAGGAAGGTTTATATGTATAATTTAGTAAGAGGAACACTGATAATTTTAAAGATTTCCAATGTGATGTCGTAAATAAACACATTATTGCAAACGCTGGCTGAAACCTACGAGATAGATGAAAATAATGTACTAAAGTATTGTATACCTTAAAGAGGGCTTCAATAAAGTCCGCAATGGTGTTTGTCTATCTCTCAGGGATAACCCACAATACCCATTTTTTATTCCTGTTTTTTTACAAGAAAAAAATGTTTATTTACGAAGCGATTTTAAGCAATATAGAATTGATCCTAATTCAATTTAATACCTTAAATACATTGTGCATTTAATATAGACCAATATGACCCTTTACAGTATGTGATTTAAATGAATATATTCGAAGATATTACAGATTTTAACGGCACGAATCGCGTCGTCAATGGATGCATCTAAAATCCATACGTGCGAAGCTGGGGCGGGTCGCTAGTTAATAAATAAAAGGTTTTTAAAAGTATGAATAAATTATTCATACACACTTACAGTTTTTAATTAAATAAGTACATATAATCAACTTCCACGCGAGGAAAGCCGCGGGCAATAGCTAGTGTACTGTATTTTTTTGTGTAAAAAGTGTTGTGTAAAAAAATGTATAAATAAATATATAATAATAAATAATGTGTAAAATGTAAAAAAGTTCAAATTATAACAAGAACATATCATTATGTCTGAGACAAAATTGTCGGTTCCTCGGGGCCCCCTGGTGAAGGGGGCCCTGGGCACTGGCCCCGTGTGCCCTTATGGTAAAGACGGCACTGGTTGGCATGTAAAAATACGCGCAACAAAGTCGTCGAGTTGCGGAAACCCAGCCCGCGAGTTCAAGATACAATTAAAGTCAAAAAAATCTGCATATAAAAACATTTTATTGAATACGTCATCCAAACAGGTTCATAGAACAATAAACATAAATAATTTACTAAATACATACATTATAATACAACTATTTTTTGTAAATAGTAAAATAGTTTATCACAGCAAAGCTTATTTAATTTATGGTAACATGTATTTCTACAGACATTTCATTATAACAATTAAATTTTGAACCTATTTACAAAGATGTCTTCATCAAGATGCTTTCAGAACACTTTTTGAATCTATAGGTAGTGTTTTCAAGGATTTATTATTCTTCACTTGAGAAGTATAAACATCATACCCTAGTGAAATAGTGTTGTCGTACAATACTCTGAATCTAGTTGGTAGAAAGTAAAAGTTTATTACTTGTGCAGGTGGCCACACCAACCATTCTGCCCGATACAACAATATAAATTTGTTCCTAACCTCTTCTTTAAAATTATCCCAAGGCTTCTCTTCAAATAATGCAATACTTCCAAAGAATGTTACTAACATAATAGGTGAAAATATTAATTGGTCTAACATCAGTTTCTTTATCACCATGTCTACAGTTTTTCCTACAATCATCTTATCTAAAATTTTGTACCAATTGTGACATAGGACACCCACTGCTGCGCCAGAGAATGCCATATGTAAAGTCCTTTTTCCATCATAACCACTTTCATGTCCTGTATATATTTCATATGCCTGTTCTATAGAATCTCCTAAGGCAGACAAGCTCACCGATATAGTCACATTTGTATATAACAAAAACTTGTCACTGAACGCCACTTTCACAAGTTTTTTGGTCTTTGAAACCGTAGAAGAAATATTAGTTCTCGCTGTAAGCTTCCTCAGTGTAATCCTTAGAGCTTGCATTTTATCTGTAACAAATGAAACAACAATAAATAAAAATAGTTATTACTTAGAATTAACAAAACAAAGAACACATAACTATTATTACCAATCATATGAAAACTCTTTTTTTTTTTCATTTAATCAGTCTTATTCGGTTTAGAGTGTTTAACATGGGAAGCATACATATCATAGCCAAGTGATATTGTACTATCATAAAGAACTCTATACTGTGTTGGTAAAAAATAAAAGTTTATTATTTGGGCAGGAGGCCATACCACCCACTCAGCTTTATATAAAGTCCAAAACTTTTGTGTAACTTCATCAGTAAAACTTTCTATTGGATTATCTTCGAATATGGCAACGGTGGCAAAAAATGATAGTAATAATACAGGTGAACACACAAACTGATCTAAGAACATTTTTTTCAGTACCATTCCAAAAGTTTTGCCAACTATGACTCTATCTAATAAATTATACCAATGGTGGCATAAAATTCCAGCGGTAATTCCACTTATACCCATTTGTCCTGTACGATTTAAATCATAACTTTCAATTTCATCTGTGAAATATTCATAAGTCTGTTCTGATAAATCACCCGTTACCGATATTCCCATTGATATTAAAGTATTTGTGTAAATAAGATTCTTGCGATTGAAAGCATCATTTACTGCTTGTTTGTATGTCTTGTAACTTTGGGAAAAAATTCTTCTGATCACCATTACAACTGACTAAATAACACCTAAAACAGAGAGGGAACATTGTCTCAGACTGAGACTGATGAACTTTAACTCAACATCTAATGAGTTTACAGATTAAGTGCTTATCTATAGTCTAAAAATCTATATAAATGAAATTATATGTTAGTTATTCTATGCTCTCTCATACATTATGAAACTATTTATACTTGGTGCCAGGGATATTAAAGACTTTTCTACCAAGAATAATCTCTTTTGATAACATAATTTTAAAACATATAAATTAGTCAATAAAATATTTTTTTAAACCCTACGTTAAGTCTATTCGATACACAATTATAATGAAGCAATACTCTACTAATATATTAATAGTATAAACATATATGTAGGATAGCTATTTTTAAAATGTAAACAAGAATAAAAATAACTTAAGTTTTAGCATTAAACTTACCTTATATAAATTTTTAATATTAGTTAAAACTATTATATAACATTTGTAACGAAAAAATAATATAGGAATTTGAGGCTATTAAATAACCTCAAATTGCTATACAATAATTTTTTTACGTCAAACCCCGCCCGCTCATAGGATTATTACCATCGCTGTTAGTGGCCGTACTGCCTACAGCTACTGGCCTGCCAATGCTGCCAATGCCAAGGCTACCAACTGCCAACCAACTGTCAGACAGATGTCATCAAGGCGCGTCTCGTCTCCACGTCTGGCAATTTCAGTGTTTCCAACTGTTTTTTTTTTTTATGTTATAGGGGGCAACCGAGCAGACGTATCGCCTGATGGTAAGCGATTACCGCCGCCCATGGACACCCGCAACAGGCATCACAAGTGCGTTGCCGGCCTTTTAAGAAGGAGTACGCTCTTTTCTTGAAGGTTTGAAGGTCGTATTGTTTGCAACACTTCTAAAAATCGCCAACTTTTGTTTCAATTGTGTCTACACTGAGTCGCCAACAATCGAACAAAGTTGTCAATTTTTGTGTTGTCAACATGTGTTGGTGACAAAAGTTCCTGTAATTTCCTTGTGTTGGCAACAAAAATTGTCAACAAATGTTGAGAACAGTGTTTCCGTTTTTGGCGGTAAACGTCAAAAGAATATGCTTGTTGCAAATGTTTATTGGCTCTATGGTGACGCTTGGTTCGAATGTTTTTCAAATTGTTGGCGACTCGGTGTAGACGGTGTAGACACAATTGAAACAAAAGTTGGCGATTTTTAGAAGTGTTGCAAACAGTTGGAAACACTGAAATTGCCAACAATTTTGGCTTAGATTATAGAATAATCAAAGGATGTCATCAATTCACCATAACATAAAGAGAGACTGAGTTTGGGTAGTGTATGTCTCTCTCACGCAAGCTTCTGATTGGTTGGTGTATTTCCCGCCAAATCAGTCATGGAATTTGGTATGTGCAACTACCGATCAGAAGCTTGCGTGAGCGGAAAAGACACTACCCAAACTCAGTATCTCTCTCTATCTACTCCGATTACGCTTTCCGCCCGTTCGGATGCCTTTTGAGATATATATGCTCTTAGTACAAAGGTTGTATAAAATGGCAACACTCAATGCTTTATTTTCTCTTTGGTATTCTTCTGCGAGATTCTGGCGGGAACCTTCAAAAAGCGCGCGCGGGAAAAAAATTAAAAATTACATTTTTTAAAATAAATATTTGCTATTTTTGCTAAAGAGGTGATTAATAGCAACTACCAGGTGGATTAATTAGTGACAATGGTGGGAAACGAGGGGGGCGGGGATAACCCGCCCACCTCACATAAACGTCCTCGGCCTGAGGTCAGGGACGGAGGGACTAAGATGGACTGTGGTGATGGCGGCGGTGCTGGTGAGCGTTTTGACTATTCACCATATATTAAACCCAATTACAAAAGACTATACCCAGAAAATGGCACCTATCTAGACTTTAAAGTGCTTATTGAAGCTACCAACAATACGGATAGAATAGGCAATAAGAGCCCTATCTATCTCAACCATATATTTTCCAATGAAATAAAAGGGGTGACGGCGATTCAACGCATTAATGCAAATAAAATAGCAGTAATATTTAAACAGTATAATACAGCCAATAATTTCATCAACAACACGGCTTTTCTCAACAAACACGGCTTTAAGGCATTTATTCCAGCTGCGGAAATAGGAAAAACAGGTATAATTAGATTTGTACCAGCAAATATTTCAAACAAAGAATTATATACAAAACTATCATCAATCTATGAAATAGTAGCTATAAGAAGATTCACAAAGAAGGTTGGGGAAGAGCGAGTACCACTACAAACAGTTAGCATTACTTTTCTCTCAAACATACTCCCAGACAATGTACAATATGATTTATTTTCATACCGAGTTTTTGAATATATACCACCATTACAGCAATGTTTCCGTTGCTTTAAATTTAACCACTCTGCTAAAATATGCAATGGTAAACAAAGATGTTCCATTTGTGGAGGTGAACATTTATATAAAGAATGTGATAAACCAACAGAGCTCTGCTGTGTCAATTGCAGTGGGCCTCATATTGCAATTTCTAGATTATGTCCAATTAAGTTAAATAAAATATTAGAAAAGAAAAATAAGATAACTTTTGCAAGTGCAACATTAAAGAAACCACATATTAATAATGATAATAAACAATTTCCACCTCTTTTACCTCCAAAAATGAAAATTTCTACTGTAAATAAGCCTGTACATACATCTATAAATAGGCCTGTACATTTATCTGTAAATAAACCTGTATCTGTAAATAATCCTGTACATAATGTAAATAAACCTAAAGATGTCCCTCCAAAGGTAGACATCAAAGCCCAAATAGTTGCCAACAACGATGTACTTATGGCCCTAGTACAGACGTTGGTGGAACTGGGTAATAAGGGGGATACTAAGCCCACTACCATAAATAGTATTAAGGAAACTCTACTTAAAAATCTAAAGTAATGGATCCAAGTCATACACTGTCTAAGCTACGTATTGCTCAGTATAACATTCAAAGTGCTAATAGTAAGAAACCTCTATTGATTCAATTCTTAGAAAAACAAAATATTGACATTTGCTTACTTAACGAAACATGGTTCAAAGACAATAAATTTAGAATACCTGGATATAATATTTACAATAAAAATTCCAATAATGCTCATAATGGTGTAGCAATACTAATTAAGCCATACTTAAAGTACAAACTATTAAACACTAGATTTTATGAAGACATTCAAACTGTTGCTCTGTCCTTATCTACTGTGCATGGTAGCTTGACTATTCTATGTGTATACTGTCCTCCTTCTAGTGGACACACACATCTCAACAGACTACATAATATAATTAACGATCTGCCAAAACCTATCTTTGTTAGTGGTGATTTTAATGCTCACCACATTGCATTTGGTTGTCTATCCACTAAGAGTAGAGGTCAGGATTTATTTAATATCATAGACGACTTGGATTTATGTATTTTAAATGATGGTAGTTTTACAACTTGTAATAACCCAAGACGAAATCCATCTGCAATTGACGTTAGCTTTATTAGTGCTTACCTCGCCTCAATATGCGAGTGGTCTGTGCATGATGATGCCATGGGCAGCTACCACTTCCCTACAATAACAGAGATTTCACTACATATAGATAAATATCACATTAATCCCCCTGTTGATAGGTTTATATATAAAAAATCTGATTGGACAAAGTATAAAAATATTTCCAAAACGATATTTAATGATTTAGTGTTAAAATTATATGATCCTATTTCAACCTATAATGATTTTTGTTCTCGATTGAATACTTTAAAAGATATGACTATCCCTAAACTCACTAAACCAAATAATTTTAAAAGCAGACCACCAGCTCCTTGGTGGAATGACATTTGTGAAAAAAGTGTAATTGCCTCTTACAATGCATTGAAACATTATAGAAGTGAACCTACAATGGAGAACTATTTAGACTACAAAAGAAAAGATGCACTATATATCAGAGCAAAAAAGAATAGGTTGGGATAACTTATGTGACTCTTTCAATAGAACTACCCCTATTATTAAGATTTGGAATCTTCTTAAAATGTTTGTAGTTTATAATTAGTTTATAATGGCGAATTTATAAACCCAGTAAATTCAAAGAAATTTTTAGGCATAGTAATAGATAGGAAATTAACTTTTCAGGAACATATTAAATATATATCAAAGAATGCTCTAAAAGGTCTAAATATAGTTAAATGTCTTGCAGGTGTCTCATGGGGAGCAGACCCTAAAATATTGTCAAATCTATATAAAAGTATAGTTAGAAGTCATTTTGATTATAGTTCACTAGTGTATATAAACAGTACTCATGTAAATAAACTAGATCTATTGCAGAACAGGGCTTTGAGAATTATTTCTGGTGCAATGTGCTCTACTCCGATAAGGGCCATGGAAGTAGAGACTAAATTGATGCCCTTAATTTTGAGACGCATTCTACTTGCAGAGAGATTTTGTCTTAAATTAATTGCTGCAAATCACAAGAAAATTATTAACAAAATTGTACCTTCTGTAAGTAGTGCTCCTGGGCCTCTAGCAACAGGAGACAATCTTTTGAATGGCAAATCTCCAACATTGTCCAAAAAATTGCTAGAAATAGAGAATACTTTTACTCATATAAGAAAACAGTGCCCATGGCCATGTTACTCTTTCTCTTATCAGTGTATTTCACATCCCATCAAAGAATTACAAAATTCAATTAATAATAATTTAGATATGCTACAGTTTTTGGCAGATAATGATAATCATTATGTTATTTAATAATATGTTATTTAATAAATGTTATGACCATGTACTTCTCAAGTCTAAATTAAGCCCCACTACCCTAGTATTAGATTCCCATATCACCGACCACAAACCTGTATTATTGGCTATTGAAGAAATTAAGTCCAAAAGGCCAACCACCACCGTCTCGTCTTCTCTTAATTATGACACTATTAAACAAGAATTGCAAAATACTGATTTCTCCTTTATCTACAATATACAATCTGCCAATGTGGCGATGGATAAATTAATTGGTATTCTAAAGGTCATCATAGATAAAAATAAAATATACAAAAAAATCTCACGTAAAAAAAAGTGCTTAAAACCATGGATAACGACTGGTATACTAAAATGTATAAGAAATCGAGATAGAATGCATATTCAGTGTAAAAAAAAACCAGACAACGTTACTCTTAAAATTACTTACATGCGCTACCGGAATTTCTGTAATGAACTCGTCCGCAAATTAAAAACTTCCTATGAGCAAAGCGAACTGGTAAAATCTAAAAATAACCCTAAGGCTCTTTGGAAAACTATTAAAGACATAACCAATAATCACAACCAACACTCTAGCCCCATTGAATTGCTAAATATTAGTGACAATCCAAAATCATCTGTAGATGATGTCTGTCAGTATTTCACAAATGTAGGTAAAAACCTAGCACAGGACATTGTCAACCATAATGCTGCTCCCCATATCGCAACCGTTAACCGACACCAGCTTTCCCCAGCTAATTCACTGAGTATACTGGAAGTGGACGAGGCTGAGGTGGAGTCCCTTATTATGCAGTTGCGCAGTGACAGTGCAGTTGGATGGGATGGAATATCGCCTGTGTTTTTAAAGGAGTGCCGGCAAGTTTTAGTACCACCGCTTACTATCTTATTTAACCAATGTATCCAACAAGGAGTGTTTCCTAATGCCTTAAAGAAGGCAGTAGTTCACCCGGTCTACAAGGGAGGGGGCAGAAACTGTGTAAGCAATTATAGACCTATCTCTATATTATCTGCTCTTTCTAAATTATTTGAAAAAATTCTTAGTAATAACCTAAAAACCTACTTAAAGAAATATGAAATCATAGCTAGAAATCAGTTTGGCTTTCGGCCTGGGGTCTCCACCGAGGATGCGGTACTTGAACTTACACAACTGGTAGCTAAGCAACTGGACAAGAAAAATAAATGTCTCGGTATATTTTTGGACCTCTCAAAGGCTTTCGACACGGTTTCTGTCCCCCTCCTTATCTCCAAGTTGGAGCGTCTAGGTGTACGCGGCACGCCTTTGGAAACCTTCAAAGACTACCTTAAAAATCGCACTCAGTCCGTTAAAATAGATTCTTACCTGAGTAACGAAGAGCTGGTAAGCTTCGGCATTCCTCAAGGCAGTATCCTAGGCCCGATCTTGTTCCAAATCTACGTCAATGATTTATGTTTGATGAGACTCCCGGAGTGCGTTAAAATCTACGCGTATGCCGACGACACCGCAATTATTGTCTATGGCACTACATGGGAATCCATTAGAGTTGAAGCTGAACGGGCTTTGAGCAATGTCATTAACTGGCTAAACTTGAACCTCCTCAGTATGAATGTACAAAAGACAGCTTATATTCCTTTCGCGATCCGAAGTAATGGTGCGCCAATCGACTCCTTTGAGATCACAGCCCACTCATGTCCCAACCCGCGATCTTACTGTACTTGTCCTACACTCAATAGAGCAAGCTGTGTCAAATATCTCGGGGTGCTAATTGATTGTGGACTAAGATGGGACAAACACATAAGTTTAATTACCACCAGAACGATGCGTCTCATTCATATCTTCAAGTCACTGAGGAGGTCAGCTAGCTCTGAAATTATTAAGCTAGTATACCTCGCATTATGCCAATCAGTAATTGGATATTGCATTGCGGTTTGGGGTGGTGCAGCTAAGACGTACCTATTGGGAATGGAAAGAGCACAGCGAGCTATACTGAAAGTGATGATTAGTAGACCGTTCAGGTATCCAACCGTCAAACTTTATGCCGACTGTAGGGTACTAACCGTGAGGCAAATTTACATTCTTCAAACAACCCTCAGGTATCACAGCTTCATTCCACCTACGGAATGCATCAAACGAAGATTTAATGCACCTCCTGTTCGCCACAAAACAACCTTTTCCGAGCATCAATTCTTCACGTTAAGCGCTTACATATACAGTTATATTAACAAGTACTTAAACATACAACAACTAAACAGATTTAAAGTTAAGCATCGACTAACTGAGTGGTTATTACTTAGAGATTATTCTACTACTGAAACACTTCTACAATTCTTAAAGTGACAGCATCAGAATCATACTCACACACACACACACACACACACACACACACACACTGACACACAACTTTTTAACTGTTATCTGCATATTTTATACATACAGTAATTATAATCAACTCAGTGCCTTTATTGTCTCAAGGCCCAACGAAAATAACTATTGGTTAACATTATAGCTGAAAACTGTCTCTTAAGATACAGGCATTGCCTAGTTTAAGAGACAACGCTCAAATTATTGGAAATGCAATTTTGTAAAACCATTGGAATTTAACATATAATATTGTAAACATTTAGAGTTAATTATGTTTTGCTGTTGTAAACATCTTGATCAATAAATCATTATTATTATTATTCTCTTTATTAAACTTATTATACAACATATTATTTACATTTTTAAATATACATATAAAAACAAATACATTTAAAAATATAAAAAATAGTAGACCACCGACTTCGGGTACAGGGACCAAGAAACCGGTGGTTAGGGCCCCAGAGACAGGAACCTCCTCACAATACGAGCCGTGTCAAGAAGGACTGCCTTCTGCATCAGACCCTTGATCCAGCCCTCCAACGTGAGCCTCTTAAGATGTTGGTCAAGGCTCTTGGCTATCAATCCGTGAGCAGATACGACTATCGGAACAATGGTCACCGAATCCACATTCCACATATCGACAATCTCGTGAGATAAATCCAAATATTTTATTTGTTTTTCTTTTTCAACTTTCACGAGATTCTCGTCATGAGGAACGGCGATATCGACAATCATTGCGCGGCGTTCTAATCGATCTATCACCACAATATCAGGCTTATTGGCAACAATAGTCCTGTCCGTGATAATAGATCGATCCCAATATAACGTAGCACGACCATTCTCGAGAACTGGGTCGGGCACATACCTGTAATATGGCACCTCTGAACTCACAAGTTTGTATTTCAGGGCAAGTTGTTGATGTACGATCCTGGCAACTTGGTTGTGCCTATGCAAATACTCGCCGTTAGCAAGACGAGAACAACCAGAAATAATATGCCTGATAGATTCTCCAGGACGGTGACATGCCCGACAGATGTCGACCGTACCATCCTTCAGGATATACCTCCGATAGTTATTCGTCATGATAACTTCATCCATAATCGCACAGACAAAACCTTCGGTTTCTCCGAACAGATCACCATACTGTAGCCAGGACGTAGATGCTTTAAAATCTATATCAGGCCCATTTAAGGCCCGATAAAATCGACCATGAAGTTCTTTGCCCTTCCATACCTCCCTGCGATCATCAGTACCAAGTACTACAGGTTTGCGCCAATTCTCTTTAGCCAAAGCGAGCGGAGTGAGTCCGGTATCCACTGCAACTACACTGCGATGCATTCCCACATCAGTATGAAGAAAATATTCTATAAAGATTGTATACCTCGCGATTGTGTAGGGTCTTGATATTTAATAGACCACGACCCCCGTACTTTCGCGGGATATACAACCTCATAACCGATGAACGTGGGTGATGCATTCGGAATGCAGTCAGCAATGTACGGACTCTCCTGTCTAGGGCATCTAATTCGGTCTGAGTCCATCTAAGTATACCAAAGGAATACATCAGAACCGGCATGACCCAACCATTGTAGGCTCGCACCTTGTTACCGCCTGATAAAAGACTTTTAAGTACTTTTTTCAGGCGGCCAAAGAAGCGTTCCCGCAACGACTGTTTCATGTCAGATTCTGGTATTCCTAAGGACTGTGAAAAACCTAGATACTTGTAGGTTTCGGCTGCAGACAGAGATCTGAGTCTTGTGGAATCTGAAAGCTCTATACCTTCAGATTCCGTAATCACACCTTTCTTTACATACATGACTGCACACTTATCCACACCAAACTCCATTTTGATAGAATTACTGAAGTTTTCCGTAACCCTTAGTAACGCTGTCAATTGTAATTTAGTGGGGGCAAATAGTTTCAAATCATCCATATAAAAAAGGTGAGATATAACTCGATCATCTTTCTGCAACCTTTAGCCTAACCCTGAACCCTCCAATAGAGTACTTAGAGGATTCAAAGCCAGGCAAAACCACAAGGGACTCAGACTGTCACCTTGAAAGATGCCCCGCTCAATATTTATAAGTACGTCGTTTACCGCAGTCTGCCGACATCCAGGATAGCGAAGTACTGTTCTCCACTGCCCCATACACGACTTTAAGAAAGTGCACAGAGTTGTATCAATTTTATACAACTCCAGCACCTTCAAAAGCCATGTATGTGGAACCGAGTCATAGGCCTTCTTGTAATCTATCCAACATGTCGCCAGACTCTTACGATTACGACGTACTTGTTGGCTAATGGTCATGTCTATGATAAGGAGCTCTTTAGTGCCACGGGATCCACTTCTACATCCATTCTGAGAAACGGAAATTATCAAATTATTATTAATATGTGTAGAAATTTTTACTCTCAGAATAGATGTCAGAAGTTTATACATGGTTGGTAAACATGTAATGGGTCTAAAATTTTTGGGATCCATGGCACTCCCAGATTTATAGAGTAAGTGGGTTATACCAGTGGTTAAAAATTGTGGTAATGACCCCGAGTCCAATGCTGCCTGGAATTGAGATGCCAGACACGCATGCGAGCTTCGGAACCATTTAAGCCAAAAGTTGTGCAGACCGTCTGGACCAGGTGATTTCCAATTCGGCAATGAACGGACTGCACAACTTACATCATCTTCATCAATGACAACTGGTTCCATAGATGTTATAGACTCACATGAGCGTCTGACATCCCGCATCCAATCACCATCTGTGTGAGTGACAGGCACCGACCAAATGTTACGCCAAAATGTATTTGTGGCATTTTCATCTGGCAAGTGCCCATCACGCTCACATGGACTCGGTGCCTCCCATTTTCGATACACCCACTTCTCATTTCTTTGGAAAATACGATTCTGATTGAAACGGTCTCCTCGTTTTTTGTACCGTCTTATCCTATTTGCCCATGCATAAACTTTCTGCTTCAAGAAGTCAATGCGCTCCGTGACACTCGACATGTACTGTTGAGGACTGATGGTAGTCCCCAAGAATGCCTGTTTCACAAAGCGCATTACTCTTGGCCGCGTATTACCTAATTTAAATGCAATTAATTTACCGATGAGTGTCCTGGTCTCAGCAATACGACGTTCTATTCTGTACTGCCAAGCTGGCACAGCATTTTTGGGTCGAGTAGTGCTTTATTCAACAAATTTAACACCAGCTACTCGACAAACTGCCATAGCCGCACAGTACAAAATAGAATGTGTATCACTAAGATCCTCGCTATTACCAAAATAATCCGGTAATAACGAATTCAGGGCACCCACCAATGCTAAATTGCGTCTATGTATGGGCAAACGGGGCAATCGGGGTCTGTTATTAAAGTTAACATACCGGTACTCCTGAATCGCATCCTCCAAAGCACTCCTTATCCTATCATTACATTGGGTACTTACGGATATAAATTCACTCTCCACTTGTTCATCAACATCTTCATTGTATGGTAATTGTTGCGTATTAGCTACCACATGTACAGCATGTGACGAAGAAGGGACAGTCAAAGTATTCCGTACGTCCGAGCGTATCCTCTCAAGTACGGCATCATCCAGCAGGTGACAGCGCTGTATAGCTCGTACTTGATCCGACAATCGTTGTGCGGATACGTTAACGGCTGGCTCAAGCTCCTGAAACAGAGAGACTAGTCGAACACGGTACGCTGTAAGGTTGGTTCCCAGCTCTGTAGCCCGAAAATATGCCCGCATGACATTCTCATTTATAGAATGTGTCCACTTCATGCGGCGCACATCACCACCGGCAGCGGGGGCCCTGTTCGAGGTCAGTGGTCCTCGGGATCCCAAGCTGGTCGGTGGCCGGCCTCTCCCCTGCCGACGTACAGGTGTTGGCGACGTCGGCGGAGAGAAAAACTCGTCGCTGGAAGATGAGCTCGACGCCACTTCAACAGCTGAAACTTCAACTATTGCTTCCGTGGGTGGTATGGCGGAGCGGGGCGACGAGTCCGGGGGTGATAACTGTGCTCTACGTCTAGCCCTTGTTAGCATATTCGGAATTTCATAATATTGTAAATTGTTGTGACATGACGTTCAAAACGTCAAGTCTTACACAATAATATTTTTCTTGTAAAACGCCTGTTTTATGATTTAATCCTGCTTCGATGCAAATAATCCATTTTTTATATATATAAAAACTTGTTTTGGTTGCTTTCTATTACTCCAAAATGTTATAAATAGAGAAAATTAATTATTGAAAAATATGTGTGCAAAATTCCATGTTGTGCTTTCAGTGTTGCTCTTTGTTGTTGTTTCTTTTATTATTATTATTATTATTTATACTGATGGTAGTAAGGGAAGTGATTATGTACGTTCTGCTATTTATGATCCACATACAAAATTCTCTCAAAGCTTTGTTCTGCACAATACATGTAGTATATTCACTGCAGAGGCATATGCGGTTTATCAGGCTTTATTACATATTCGCCAAATTAACAATTGTAAATACTTTTTGATTGTTTCTGATTCAAAGAGTTTGATAAAAGCCTTAACTAATCTTACACTTTCATTTAAGTCGAATTATATTCTGTATTTTATCAAAGAAATAATATATCAATATTATCTTAAGTACATAAAAATTTCTTTCCTATGGGTACCTTCTCACCGAGGTATCTCGGGTAATGAAATAGTTGATAAAACTGCATATGAAGGTAATAACGCTGTTGATGTTAGAAATGCAATGGACATTCCTATGACTGATTTTCTGCAAAGTATCAATGAAAATGTATGTAAGTTATGGCTAGAAATGTGGAAGAAAGACCAAGACATCAAAGGAAAGTGGTATGGAAGTATTCAAGAAGGATTGCCTGTTACACCCTGGTACAATAGATTGAAAGAAGCCAGCCGAGACTTTATAACTACGATAAATAGATTGCGCTTTGGCTATAATACTGCACCGTCACACCTTTCTAGACTTGGCATTATTACAGAAAATACATGCCCCTATTGCGAATCTCTTCTTCTTCTTCTTTTGATGAAATGGCAACCAGCCGGATCTCTCGGATCAGCTATTTCTGCCAATGTCAAGTGTTTAGTCTTCAAATTATAAGTCTTCAAGTCTTTAAGTCTTCGTCGTGATGAAATTAATGCTTAAAAATATAAAAAACGTGGATGAGATGAAATGGGGACCGTCTTCCGAAAAAACAAAAAACGATCTCCTATTGCGAATCTCAAGAAGGAACCATGGAACATCTGATTTTTGATTGTCAAAAATTCTTGCTTGACAGATTAGTGTTGGCTAGTGAACTCAGTGATGTAAAAATTAAGTGTGATTCTTCATCCCGCCCGCCGCCACTAGGACAGTTATTAAAAGACAAAAACACTTACAAACCAATATATACATATATTAAAAATACTATTAAAACAATTTAAAAATGAAGTGAAGTGAAAGTGCAATGTTTGTTCAAATTAAATAAGACTTGACTTAAAGGTCTTAGTTACCAGGTCATTAAATCCCAAAAAAAAAAAAAAAAAAGGTATTCTTCTGCCGCCCAGTGCTGCCATCTTAATGGATTTTCCACTAAAACTGGTGGTTTGAATCCTTCATTTGTTGGCGAAATAATGGTTTTAGTGGCTGGTGGATTTTTCTAGCTGTTTCAAAAAAAATAGTATTAATTACTAGAACAGCTGTGATCACTCAGCCACTAAGGCACTAACTCACTTACATGTTTATGAATATCCATAATTTACTTCTTCGGATGTGAGACAGGTTGACGAATAGTTGAATAGGTTGACATTTAGTTACAACCAAATATGCTCCAAGGTTGATATTTTTTTCAACTCATTTAGCGAATTTAAAACCTTGATAATTAAGGAAAACATCTGAAGAATGGAATATGTAATCTGATGTGTGGTATCTTTTCCAATGAAGCATTACAACATTGAGTGCTGTGTACGGTTGTAATTGGACTTCAGACCTACATATTGTAAACTGCAATTTATAGTATTTGTTTGTTTTTGGTTTGTTGTCTGTTTCTGTACCTAATAAATAAATAAATAAATGAAAAATTTTGGATGGAAGTATTGTATTTCATCAAAGACGCTCAAGGAGACGAATTAATTTAGAATAAATAAATAAATAATTCGAACATCTAACACACAACGCCATCTAGTCCCAAGCTAAGCAGAGCTTGTATTATGTATGGGTACTAGACAACTGATATAAATACATATATACTTTTTTTGTAAGTACATACATACTATACATAGAAAACACCCAAACTTCGAAATAAGTATTTGCAGATCATTTAAACATTTGGTCCGACCCAGGAATCGAACCCAAGACCCCAAGGACAGCAGTCGCATACGCTACCACTACGCCATCGAGGCAGTTAGTTGTTATTGAATAAAATTTATGTTGATTTATCTACAGATAGTGTATTTTTAATGTAGTTCCATATTTGATGGAGGCTTTCTGGTGGTTTAAAAAGTTTAATCTAGTGGAGAGCTAGTTTAACTGTTGGCAGCACTGTTGCCGAGTGCCGAATGTGTTCTGTGGAATCTGTGGTGCCTCATCTGCATCTGCTCACTGCTGGCTGCGCTGGCTGACAGCTATCAATTTAACACTACATAGGTATTACTATTAGTAATTCATACTGCTAAGTTTAGTATTGTATTTGTTTTCCAATTGTTTAAGTAGGTATATATATAAAAATTGAGTTCTATTTGTGACTTTGTCAATTATAAACTTCTGTTAAACTATACACAATGGCAGGTAAATGAAACTTTATATTTTGAACATCGAATTTGAATTCTGTAATGAAACATTTACAATCGAGTCTGTATTGATGCAGAAGTCGTAGTTTACTTCATAAAGCTCGTTAAATATATTATTTATAAATGTGCATCATGAAATTGTGATGAAAATATGATAATTTATATTAGTTGCTTATTTTTTCAGATAAATTAACCTTAGATAGACATGCTATGAAAGACCGGTCTACATCCCATCTGCGAATTTACGTTGGGTCTCTGCCTGACAATGCTACTGTGGACGATATTTACGAGCACTTTATACAGTTCGGTGAAATTCATGGGATTTTCACAAACAGAAACTTTGGATTTGTACAATTTGCTGAGGAGTCGAGTGCTCGCGAAGCTATTGCTAAAGGCAACCGGAGCTCTTTCCAAGGAAACCAAATTATTGTAAAAACTGCTCAGTCAAATCCTGATAAAAGGTAGTTGTGAATATAAATTTTAAGTAGTATACAAGAAACTTTATTGGTAGAAAGTAAAGAAAAGTTCTTTTAAATAGTAATTTTTCTCTTGGCTAGTGTGTGTTATTGATAAAATTACAATTTCCATTAGTGTAGTATGAGCTAACTAAGGGAGCTCAGAACAACAGCACTACAGAGAAGGAAAACTTTAAAGTAACCCTCACCAACTTGTTATAGTATAAGCCAAAACATTTAACAGTTGAAGAATTATAAATTTCCTTATTATACAATTTATAACTAGAACATTATCCTTAATATCAGTTAATCCTTTCAGACCTGAAGTCCACAATTGAGTACACTAAAATCTAAAATATATTGCAGTGTGACAAAGAGTGTAATTTAAAACAGCACTGGATAAAAAAATAATTCAGGTCTAAAAGGGTCTGTTTCTATGTCTCCTTGGGAACTTTTTGATAAGAAACTAGAACTTAAACTATTTTAACTACAACTGCACTAAAACTAATTATTCATATATTTGCTTTTAGGTTTATATCAAACTTATAAAGTAAAAATATATGTGTGAAGTGTTCATTCAGCAAATGGGTATTCTTATATAATATTTACTAATACAAGCATTCTTTAGTTTTGTAAACAGACACTCAGACGGAGGGAATGTCCCACCTACTTTGCCCCCTACAGGGGCAATCAATGATAGCAAGCTACCGAATGAAGAAGGAACAGAGGAATATGATAAATTTGGCAACTACATTGGAGATCAAAGTGAGTTATTATCCTACTAATATTATAAACGCGAAAGTTTGTAAGTATGGATGGATGTTTGTTACTCTTTCACGCAAAAACTACTTGCTACTACTGAGTTTATTTTTTACAGAGTTACATACAAAAACGCAAATCTTTTAAAAATACTAGCTGTTGCCCGCGGCTCCGACCGCGTGTATGTTATTTATCGCGGCAAATAGTAGTCTATGTGTTATTCTGATATATAAGCTATACTACTGTAAAGTTTCATCCAAATCCGTTCAGTCGTTTGCGCGTGTAGAAGTAACAAACACACACTCACAAACTTTCGCCTTTATAATATTAGTGTGATTAGTGTAGATGGATGATCGGCTTCTCATTCCTTAAATAAGATTGGTTGAGCCACTAGCATGCCATGTGATACAATCAGGAACATACTCCTGCCATGATGAAGAAGGGTTGATATTCTGATTCTGAGGTTTATTCTCAGAAAGACCTCTATAAGCCCACTACTATGTACAGTTCAGTCTTACAAAAGTGTTCCACCGGAATTAATTAAAGTATCAAGTAATATAATAGCCTGTCGGCCTAGTCCTGCGTTTGATTTCCATGCAAGTTAAGTATTTTTACGATGAGCATAATCATTTAAATTAAATGTAATTTATCGATGATAAATGCATTAAGAAATACATAAACATGTTTGTAAGCAGTTCTGTAACCGTAACTGGTAGGCTGAGACTGAGATTATTATTATGTATTGTTAGTTTTATTTGTTTATGCTTGTGCATTCAATTATGTTGTTCAAAGACTATAAATTAAACATAAAATGAGTTTTTGTCTTGTCAAACAATGTTCTAAATGTCTAAAATTGACTGTCACACTAATGCCGGCTGCTGACCTTCAGTTTTAACTGCACAGCAGTCGAACTGTTCAGTTAAAACATATGTGTGTAGGCAAAACTGGAAACTGTACAGTTGAACTAACAATTTATTGAAATATCATACGACGCCAGTTTTAACTGAACACTGCGACTGTTCAGTTATAACTGTGCAGTTACAACTGAAGGTCTGTGGCCGTCATAAGATAGAAATTATCTAAATACATAAATATAATTTCGGAAAGAATAGTTTTATTTTAGTTAAGCAACCACAGAATTAGCACCACTGATTCAGATTAAATTTCAAAGCAATTACAAGAACTAGTAATTATAATAGTAATTTATTGCTAGGTTATGGAGAAGAAGAACATGAAGAAGGTTACACAGGACATAGGCCTGAAGGACGGGGAGGTATGCGTGGTCGTGGAGCACCCAGGGCAAGGGGCCGAGGTGGCAGAGGACGAGGTGGTCCGCCGGGATTCAGAGACCGATCACCACTTGGTCGAGGTGAGTAATTTTATTTTACGTTTTGGTGAATCTTTACAATACTATCTGCAAGACAGAACAGATTCGAAATTCCTTAAATGTCCAGAAGTCTCTTGGGGCATTCTAGCAGCGATTTTTTTAAATGAAAATGCCCGCCCATGGACACCTGCAACACCAGAAGCGTCACAAGTGCGTTGCCGACCTTTAGGGGATGGGGGAGGCGAAATAGGGGGAGGGGGTTGGGGTATGGGCCTCCGGTATCCTCACTCACTCGGTGAAACACAGCTCAAGCACTATTTCACAGCGGTTTTCTGTGAGGTCGTGGTATCAGTCCGGTCAATCCGGCCGATTCATGCCGAAGCGTGGCTCTCCCACGGTTCAAACTTATGTATCATGTATGTTACTAGCTGTGTGAGGCCACTCCCTCGCATCACACGATTACGTGCGTGGCCATTGAATTAGGATAAATACACACATCAAAAGTGTCTAGGGATCAACATATGTGTCTAGGGATCAACATATATTTTTGCAATAACTTTTCTCCTGATCGATATTAATTAAAATTTTCTTTAAGGATTCATCAAATAAAGTGTTTTCGTTTGTCACAGTAACGATAAACCAAGTCACCTTTGCATTAATAAAGAAATTTGCCATTTTCCTAATAAAGGGATTTTTGACATTTGAACCACTAACATTAAAGTTCGAAAAAAAGACTGAAATAACAGGTTTCTTTAAAATTTTATTAGGTAACTTAAACAATTAATAATCCGTGTTTCTACCGCGAACACTAACAACACAAGAATCGGTTTGGCATACTCAAAATGAGTTCATCCAAATCACGCTGTGGAATGGCCGCCCATGTTCGTTGCAACAACAAAAAAAGGTCTTCTTGCGACTGGATACCCTCCATATTCGGCAGAGCTCTTCTCTGTAGCATATCCCATGCATGCTTAATCGAGTTCAAGTCTGGCGACTGAGCAGGCCAGGGCCAAAGCCACATCTCAATCTCAAGAAATCCGCATAAAAATGCTTGATCCCTAGACACTTTTGATGTGTGTATCTTTTAGTATCTTTGTAAATCGTTCTATAAACATTATGCCTATCTGTGAGTTATAGATTATATTATTTGTGAAACATCCAATAGTACAAAAACGCCCTTCACCCTTTACTTACACTACTACTACATTTTATTATACATATTTACACACATTACTACTACTACTTGCAGTCACTGCAAACCATATTTAGTCGCTGACAACGAATCTCCGAGATTTCAAATACGCAAAAACTACGTCACAATTTTTTTGGTCAGTGAGAGTAGTTCGGCTCGTTACACTTTCTCCAGTGTGACCTTGAAAAAAAAAACAACTTTTCGCATCGAACATTTTTGTTTGATACTTGTTTGCTCAAATAAAATTTGTTAGATTGTGGTTGGTGGTTGTTTTTTCCAGAAATATCCAAGATTGTTTACATATAGTATTTTATGCAAATATTTGACCTAAATTTTAATCTATTTTTAACCGAATTCAAAAAAGGAGGTTTACCAATTCATTTTTTATTTTGGGTGTTCGCGGATAACTTCGTCGTATAATATGAACCGATTTTGATGATTCTTTTTTTAATGGAAAGGAGATATCCCATGTACAGGTGGTACTATGTGATAAGGACACCAAGATCTGATGATGGCATGGCATCCAAGAGAAATCGAGTTGAAACTTGAAGTCGATTTTTTGTTTTTGTTATAAGTTTACTTGTGTATCCTTATGAGCTTTTAACGGTCCATTGCGTTCCTTAGGTATCTCCTTAGAAAGGAGGTTTTGGCTTACAATACAACACTGGCCAGACTTCTTGGCATAGGGTTTGTTCCAAGTTTTCCATCTCTTATGGGTCCGTTCACACAGACCGGCTCGGAGAGGAGAGCAGATTTTTATCACATTGGAAACAGAGGTTTGAGTAATTGTAGTAAGGTTTATTTTTGCATGTGCACTTTTGTCATCAAGAATGCTTGAACGCACTTAGTGTGAAATATTAAGAGGAGCCGACCGGCTCCGATTGCTTGCTCTTCCTCGCTCGCGCAGCCGATCGGCTCTGATTCTCTTCCACAGCCGGTCTATGTGAAATAGTTGGCGGCTCCGCTTTGGCCAATACCAAGCGTATACGATCCGGTCTGTGTGAAAAGAAAAATGCGATCCGATGCTTTCCGAGCAGGTCTCTGTGAACGGACCTTTAATCAGCAATAATGTTGTTCTACAAAGCTTGATCCCTAAAGTGCCTACCACACGCTCAAGTATCACCACAGTTATAACTGCGCAGGTAAACCTGTCGTTATAAATTTGTTTATAGCATGATACAGTTTTACCAACCACACGCACGGTGTTCCGTGTACAAGCCGGCCTGCGCAGGTAAAACTGTGGTGATACTTGCACGTGTGGTAGGCCCCTAAGTCGCCTCTTACGACACATAATGGGATAAATAGGGGAAACTCCGTCTTCTTAATCTGCCCCCAAACGGACATTATCTATATATATAAAAGAGTAAGGTAACTGACTGACATACCCAGCAGAGAACAACGATCGAACGAACTGTCCTAAAATTTTGCTTGTAGGTTCTTTATAACAACGATCAAACGAACTATCCTAAAATTTTTGAAATTCCACCCCTAAGGGGGTAAATCAGGGAATGAAAGTCTGCGTGAGCGAAGCCGCGTGTAAAAGCTAGTTTTGTATAATACTCGCTAAAGAGCAGCTCGGAGAGCACGTAAGCTGTCGGTCCCAGTTGTCATGAAAATCAATGGCAATCGTTATTGGAAAGTCAGTGTCCTCAAATATACTGACAACTAGTTCAATCTTCGAATTCAGTTCATCCTCAGGGTTGCGGAGGTCCGATGCCAGTGGCTCCATGGAAAAACTGATATTCAGGTAAAAGCGGTTGAACTAGTAGCTAGTAGCCGACCCCAAATAATCTTGGGAATAATAAAGGCTTGGAACTTAGAAGACTCATTAAAGATGGGAACACTGATTTAGCGCCTAATGGCCATTTTTTGATTGAATTTTAATGTCTAACATAGGTGGTGAGTGGGCAGACCGTGGTGGCTACGATCGATATCCACAAGTGCAAGAATATCCCAGAGCATTGCGGGTCACAGAGAGAAATGACTGTGAAATTATTGTGGTCTCAAAGAGCCTCACGTAAGTATTTGTTATTTTTCCTTCCTTCTAAAGACAGCTCCCATATTGGGAGTACATTTTATGTACTGAAACTATGTGATCTGTGCAATCCATAAATTGTTGTTTTGGCGCGGGCCACAAAGTGCTAGCGTATGTGGATAAGAGTACTCACATCACTCAGCGCACTATAATTAGTACCTATACTAATTATAGTCATGTAACTATTAATCTAGATCTTATGTTATTTGTTAGATACATTCCTTTGTGACATGAAAATGGGTCTTTGTATGGAAAATTCTAAAGGACTACACTGTGAAAGCTGCGGGCAGTAGCTCGTAAGTTGTACAGCCTGTCTTGAAAAGAGTACTATCGACCATTTAAACCATTATACATTTGATCCTTTTGTTACAGAGAGTATGCAGAATATATTGAAGGGCGGTTGAAACATCTAGGAATTGTCGTAGATCTCCTATTTCCTATGGAAGATGTACCCATTGGCAAAGTGCTCGGCAATATAGCATCTCGTGGTTGTCTTTATGGGATTCTAGTAATGCCACAAAACCAAGAGAATAGATCTTTGACTTTGACGATACTGCATGGATTGCCTCAAGGTAAGAGACAGAAAATATTTTTGAATATTAGAGAGACATGACCAAGTGCAGCGGTGGTTTTTGGAATATCATCGGTTAGGCTAGTGATTCCATGAATGACGATTAGAAAATGTATAGAGGAACATAAGTAAAAAATGCGTTATCTATTCATGCTAAACCAAATTAGAAAATGCTGCCGATCTGCAACATTCTGTTAATTAAGATTTATCTTAGTCTGAAAATATTAAATCTAAAATGTATTGTTAACTTACACACAACGCCATGTAGTTCCAAGCTAAGCAGAGCTAACATATATTATACTTTTTTTGTAAATACATACCTACATGTACATAGAAAACACCCAAACTCCGAAACAAATATTTCCAGATCATATAAACAGTTGATCCGACCCGGGACCTCAAGCACAGCAGTCGCATACGCTACCACTGCGCCACTGAGGCAGTCAGTCGGTAGTGGTAATGTACATTGTAGTAATGGTAGTTTCTATTGCAGAGCACCGCAACATGCCGATAGAGGACGCTCTGCAGCTGATGTCGCGCAACTACCAGGAAGTCCAGCGCGGCGGACCCTCGGGCCGAGAGGCTGTGTACGCGCTGCTGGGACAGCTCGCAGACGGACGGACCCTCACCGTCATGCAGTACGACAAAGTCATCGAATACTTACAGGTGCTTATACTAACTTGCCCCCCCCCCATTCTCTTTTTTTTTGTTGTTGGATTAAGAGTAATCAGTCGGCGGAGAGTCGGGTCTCGTAAGAGCCGACTAAGAAAGCAAACTAGCCAGAATAACAGCTCTGCAAGGGGAAAGAAAGCTAAACAAAAAAGGTAGGAGAGCCACGCTGATTTCAGCACGGTTGGGCCGGCTCGACCGGGGCGGTACTACCCTCGCACAGAAAATCAACGTAAAATGACAGCGTCCGTGCTGTCGTGTTTCGTTGGTGAGTGCGAGACCGAAGGCCCAATGATACAGAAGCATCACTAGCCCGCCATGGTGTGGGTCACCATGCTGCATTGTCTGCATTCGCAGCGAGTATGGTGACCACCACTCTTGGATTCTGCATATCCTTTCCATCAAGCAGAGCAGAGTCATTTTGGCAGGGTCAAACATAAAAAAAAAGTTGTCTGTTGGAAAAAATTGTATAGTTATAACAGAAATCCCGAAACATACTCTAATAAAGTGAATTACAATCACACAAATAAAATATAAGAGAGCCGCTAGCTGATCCACACAATCTGCTCTTTCTCTGACGTCTGCGTCTCGTCAACCATACTTGGCTCTAAGCGTGATGTTAACTATCCCGCTTTAAGATAAGAAAATTGGATAGATAGTTCCAGAGTTCATAGTGAGCAGCAACGTGATACGAGAATTATAAATATTTGATTATCAATTAAGGAATAACTTTCATCCTTATTATCTTTTTCACAGGAAAGAAAAGAACAGCAAGTCAAAATAGAACTAGGCGAGCCTCTCACCCCTGCTAACAGCAAAACACAAGTAGACCTCCAACAACGGATCTTGAGCATTCTAAACGAGAAGAAGTCTCTGAGCAGTTCGGAGCCAGCCCTAGCCCCCTCCCCCGCTCCCCCCGCGCCCGCCCCCGTCGCGCCCCCCACCCCCGCACAGCCCCCCGCACAAAGCAAACTGCTCAATGACCCCACAGTTAGGAAAGCCCTAGATTCAATTTTACAGAAGTTCGCATAATAGGTTAGTTGGCACCTAAGTCATATACGTTACTTTTTATCATGTCTGTCAAAACAATCGCTTTTATGAAAAATTGACTAAATACAAAGTTGTGACATCACTGTTTTGACTACTCAATTGAGCAATATATTTCAATGTTTATTTGAATAAAATTTGGAATAGAAATAAAAAGCTGTAACTATTATAATTGCCGAGATGTTTTGTAATATTCGTTTCAATGAAGGCGGCATCGGTATCCAATTACGATACAGTCGACTACCTTATTAGTTTAAGCATAAATTTATTTGTAAGTGATGTTGATTCCGCGGACGCTCCACTATTTTTTTGTTTTTGTAAAATGGAGGTTAATTTAGACTTAAACTTTAATGACTCCCCTGTTGGTCTAATGGTTAGTGACGGAGATCGTGAGTTCGATTTAACTCGGGACAAGTATTGTGTGATGAACACGATCAATTATTTTGTATCTGGGTGTAATTTAGAAAATATACAGGGTGGATATGACAATACGACATTTATTTGAACTAGACATACCTACACCTGTTACAAGTCCACACACAAAATTTTAATTAATTCGATTCAGTAGTTTAGCCACAGGACACTATTTTTCGTTTTACAAATTTACTACACGATTTATCCAATAAAACACTAGGAGTTAACGACCTCGTATGTCGCCACTTCGTTAAATCACGCAGGTTAGTGAACTTAAATTACAAAGGTGTCCTTATTGGTTTTAATTATTTAAGATATTTAGTTAGTTTGAAAATTATTATTTTTTAATTTCAATTCTGGGATACATTATACAATCCCAAAGTAAACTAACACGTTTAAATAGCCCACGGTTTCATTTAATGTCGTATTTGTCATATCCATCTTGTATATGTTTATTAACAGTTTGGTTACCATAGTCATAGTACACGCTCTATTAGTAGGAGAGCTGGTACCATTTTTTGGGTAGGTATTTAAGGCAAGCTGAAAACTTGTCACACACCTCTCCTAATATACCCCAGCACGAAAGTGCAGACCTGGCTGGTGAGTAGCGGGGCAAATTTTTGACAACCGGCGATAGTGATGTTGATGTAGGCTTGTCTCCCACGTGAGCACTGTTTCTGAGAGTGTTATAACTGGCGAAGTATATCGTTATACCATGGCTATTGTAAGTTACGTGACCTCGCCAGAGTGGGGGGGTTGATTTTGCCCCGCTATTCACCAGCTAGGTCTGCAGTTCCGTGTTGGGGTATAATAGGAGAGGTCTGTGACAAGTTTTCAGCTTGCCTCAAATACCTACTCAAAAAATGTTACCAGCTCTCGGACCATATCTACTATGGGATCAAATATCCATATGTGAGATGTGTTCAGTTATTTTTTTGCAAATGATTACCAGCAAAGGTACAGTCAAGATGACATTATAAATATATTTTTAAATAGAAGCTATTTTACACTCATCAAAAATTATAACATGTACATACATAAAACCTATTCAAATAATAAAATAAAAATTTCGTTACTCTGCGAGTATATTATTTTTTGAATTAAATTAATATTTTTTTGTGAAATTTTGTATGAACCTTATGTCAATTGTTAATAAAACATGTTTATCATATTGATAAGTTTTGATGAAACACTAAATTAACGAAAGGTATAATGAAATTAATAATTCATGTAGTATTTGTTAATGTCTCATTTAAATTCTAGCGTCCCAATTTCTCCTACAATATTGTGTAGTAAACTGCTCGGATCGCAGGCGAAACTCCTAGTGGTAGATCAGCAATAATATTCATACTCGATATGAAATTATTGTCATGCGGCAAAAAATGATGCTACATTGAACATTCAAGTACATTGTTGTAGACATAGCTTTAGCATTACCAACACTATTTTTTTATAGCGTATCCTGCCATGTATCTACGTGGCAAAACAATAAATAAAACTATCTTTGAAGTATGTTGTATATTGGATTTAAAAAATTACCTCAATCAGTGCAGAACCTTGTGTGTATTAAAAACGTACACAAACCAACTTAACATTTTGACAAATATATGTAGGATAGATACATACATAAATATATAATCTAATACGATTCAAGGGTCAGGCCCTTTTCGACGTTAAGATAGTAATAAATTATGCAAAACTTTTTATAAAAAAAACCGACTTCCAAAAAACATCCAACGTAAACTCTGCCAAAAACACACTTAAAAGCGTAAAATAAACTGGTTGACATTAGAACACAAGATGACATTATAAATATATTTTTAAATAGAAGCTATTTTACACTCATCAAAAATTATAACATGTACATACATAAAACCTATTCAAATAATAAAATAAAAATTTCGTTACTCTGCGAGTATATTATTTTTTGAATTAAATTAATATTTTTTTGTGAAATTTTGTATGAACCTTATGTCAATTGTTAATAAAACATGTTTATCATATTGATAAGTTTTGATGAAACACTAAATTAACGAAAGGTATAATGAAATTAATAATTCATGTAGTATTTGTTAATGTCTCATTTAAATTCTAGCGTCCCAATTTCTCCTACAATATTGTGTAGTAAACTGCTCGGATCGCAGGCGAAACTCCTAGTGGTAGATCAGCAATAATATTCATACTCGATATGAAATTATTGTCATGCGGCAAAAAATGATGCTACATTGAACATTCAAGTACATTGTTGTAGACATAGCTTTAGCATTACCAACACTATTTTTTTATAGCGTATCCTGCCATGTATCTACGTGGCAAAACAATAAATAAAACTATCTTTGAAGTATGTTGTATATTGGATTTAAAAAATTACCTCAATCAGTGCAGAACCTTGTGTGTATTAAAAACGTACACAAACCAACTTAACATTTTGACAAATATATGTAGGATAGATACATACATAAATATATAATCTAATACGATTCAAGGGTCAGGCCCTTTTCGACGTTAAGATAGTAATAAATTATGCAAAACTTTTTATAAAAAAAACCGACTTCCAAAAAACATCCAACGTAAACTCTGCCAAAAACACACTTAAAAGCGTAAAATAAACTGGTTCTTCATAAATTGCCTGTACCTAATTCTTTATTCATTTAAATAGTAGATAGTATTATAATGTGTGCTAGGTACCTAAAATCTGTTTGAAGTCGGTGCCAAGTGACTTTCGCTTAGACTTTTGTAATTGTTCGTTTGTATTCTTTTTGGCTTAGCACCGACTTCAAACAGATTTTAGGTACCTAGCACACATTATAATACTACTATTTAAATGAATAAAGAATTAGGTATAGGTAATTTATGAAGAACCAGTTTATTTTACGCTTTTATGTGTGTTTTTGGCAGAGAGTTTACGTTGGATGTTTTTTGGAAGTCGTTTTTTTTTTTTTATAAAAAGTTTTTATTTTTCAGCTTTTAGTGCAAACAATCGTAGGTAAGTAGTAAGTTGAACTATTTCATCAAATTTCATCATCAAGAATACAAATTAAGGTCTATACGTACGTGTAATATTAAAATCATCCTCTAATCCCTAACTGTTGAAGAGTTTAACCTTCTATTATCAGCTCACCTAAATAACTTGAAAGTATACGACTGGAGGTCTTTAGATACGTATGAAATTGAAAGAATTATCCTCCAACTCCTAACCGTTGAGGAGTTGTACCTTCCATCATCAGCTTACCTAAATAATTTGAAAGAATACGACTAAAGGTAACATATATACATATGATATTTAAAGATTTATCCTCCAACTACTAACCGCTAAGGAATTGTACCTTACATCATAAGCTCATCATCATAAAATGATGACTACCAGACGCAAATACCGATGTAACTTCAGAAAATATACGAAAAACATAGTATGTGCTTATAAAAAAATAGGGTTTCCCTGGGATCCCATCATCAGATCCTGATATGCTGACAATGGGACCACCACGGAAGCATACCCTTTCGAATACAAAAAAAATTTTCAAAATCGGTCCACAACTGACGGAGTAATCGGTAAACATACATAAAAAAAAAAAACATACAGTGGAACATAGAACCTCCTCCTTTTTGGAAGTCGGTTAAAAACAGAGACCTCATGACCACGCTAATAGAAGCTTACCAAATAATTGTAAATGTGGCGACTTCCACATACAGCGCAACAGAAATATACTACAGCGCCATCTACCGAAGTTACACTGAACGACGGAGTAACGAAGGAAACTAAGAAACTACCAATCCTGAATCGCGCAGTGAAAGTTCGCGCGCCAATTACAATACTTACAACATCCCAACATCAACCGTTGGGCAGTTGGCCCGCCAGGCATGATCACCTCGCCTGGTCGGAGGATCCTCCCTTTGTGTTGGAGAGACATATCACCCGTTCCTCCACAGTAAATATTTTAATCAGTGTCTGTTGGTATCTGTTTTTAAATAGATACTGATACTCCTGATCGTAGTCTTTTTGATGTTGTGCATCAAATGTACCCGAAACTATGCAAATATTTTATGGCATTTATATTAGGAGGAATCAAACCAGTAACTTAAACAGTAATACAAATAACAATTATTTAAAACAAAAACCCGACTGCGTCTTTATCTGTCATCTTTATTAAGTTCAGTTTTTATATAAAACATATAAGTTCGTAATCACATACAATACTCGTAATCACCGTTAAAAAATCTTTATTTTGATACCACACTCGATGTATTTTGAAAACATAATTGTTTTTTGAGATTACTTTTTGGCTTTTGTTTTGTTTTTTTATTTTAATTTTGATGTACCCAGTGTCACTCTCACGACTAATGTCGACTAAGACGAATCTATTGACACCACTCACATAAAACTACGACAAGCCGTTGAGGCTCTAGGGCGTGCCAAAGAAATATACATACATACACTCGAAAAACATTACCACACTTCTTTTGCAGTCGGGTAAAAAATGCTTTATGTTCGAAAACTCTATAACTGAGAAGCACCAAAAATGAATGATCTCCTGTCAAAGGACGTTCTAAATAGGTTGTCTAAAATTAGATATGTAACACAAAAAGTTATCTAGGTAAATCCATACCTACCTACAGGAGATTGCTTCACGAGAAAAGAAAATAATCGTGGGAGAAAATAATCGTTTAATCGTGGGAGAGCCACGCTTCGGCATGAATGGGCCGGTTCGACCGGATTGATACCACGGCCTCACAGAAAACCGGTGTGAAATAGTGCTTGCGCTGTGTTTCACCGAGTGAGTGAGGATACCGGAGGCCCACACCCCAATCCCCTACCTCCCCCCCATCCCCAAAAGGCCGGCAACGCACTTGTGACGCTTCTGGTGTTGCAGGTGTCCATGGGCGGCGGTAATCGCTTACCATCAGGCGATACGTCTGCTCGTTTGCCCGCCAATTCTATAAAAAAAAAAATGTTACGTGTTAGGGTTCGATTTATTTGAGAGAGAAGCCTTTTGACGCTGATATCACTTCGATGTTTATCTCACTATAGCTCAAACTGTACTGAACTGCCTGCGGCCTGCGAGACGCTCTATTTATACTCATATAATTATTATTCCTACATTTCTAGAACCTACGATAAAACACGAGAGTCGTCTCGTAAAGACGCTAATAAAAATAATCGAAGTTAATAATAATCAAAGGCAACAACCAATCGATATCCGACACTATGCATATAGAGATAAGGTCTGTAGGTGTATCTGTCCACGGGTATTGGAGTTAATAAAATGCGTAGAATATAGTTTTAGATACGTTCATGTAATCACACACTTTACAAATAGATTTAACACAGTAGTAACACTTAAGAGTGGAAGTTTAGACACGCACAAAAGACAACAAAAGTATAGCAAGAGTATAGCGAAAAGATAACAGTTAAAAAGAAATAGAAATATGAATACATACGAATACAATTATTGGTATAGAGGTAAGCGTCAAGCGATACGAATTAACAGGAGCTACAGAGAACTAGCGCGGAGTGTGCGTCGGGTGCGAGCAGACAATGCACTGACGGGTGGGAGTAGACTCAAACCGAAGCGGCGCGCGCGGCGCCGAGTAGATCCGATGATTGCCGACAGCCACACCTCAGCTAGACAGCTGTTCCGCTACAGTACTCCCCCCCCGAGACCGTTACTACGGTCGATAAAAATCAGGGAAGCGTACTCTTCTTCCGCTTCTTGTGCTCTTCTCTGGTCTAAGAGCGTAGGTGGTATCGTTACCTCAGGTGGAGCGACGTCTTGAGCAGTGAAAGCGGGTTTCAACCGATCCACTGATATGTTGTCTTCCTTACCATGGAACAATATGCAAAAATATTTTGGGCCTCGTCGTAGTACCTTGTAGGGACCTGTATACGGTGGCTCCAATGTCCTCCGCACGCGATACTGCCTTACAAATACATGAGACGTATGTTGTAGCTCCTTAGGTACATAAAATGGTCCCTTTCTATGCCACGATGCTGGTTTGGGAGCAAGGTTAGCCATGTGTTGAGCGAGACGAGTGGCGAAACTGGTGATGTCCTCCAGCTTATGGTCATCATTAGGTGCGAGGAATTGGCTCGGTAGGCGTAATGGCTCGCCATAAACCAGCTCGGCTGCAGAGGCTTGCACGTCTTCCTTCCAAGCACTTCGTATGCACAGAAGAACCAATGGAAGTACCTCAGTCCATTGAGTAGTGTTGTAGCACATGATAGATGCTTTCATTTGGCGATGCGTCCGTTCTATCATCCTATTTCCCGATGGATGGTAAGCAGTGGTACGAAGATGCTGCGCGCCAACCAGGGAAGTGATGGCCTTGAACAGGCCGGACTCGAACTGACGACCTCTGTCTGTAGTAATTTGCGATGGGCAGCCAAATCTTGCTATCCATCCGGATAGCAGGGCGGCCGCGCATGTGTCAGCCGTCATGTCTTTCATAGGGACCGCCTCACACCACCGTGTGAACCTGTCAACGATGGTGAGGCAGTACCTGAAATCATGAGATGGTGTTAGTGGCCCTACAATGTCGAGATGGATATGGGAAAATCTCGACGAGGTAATAGGGAAAGGGGAAAGTGGGGTAGAAGTGTGACGGGTAACTTTGCTTCGCTGACAATCGAGACAGCGCCTTGACCACTCTCTACAGTCCTTGCGGATCCCTGGCCACACAAATCTTTGTGTGACTAGTCGCACGGTAGCGGTACGTCCGGGATGACTCAGACAGTGAAGTTGTTAGGGTGTACTTGATCGGACGGAGACAGAAATAAATAAAGTTTTGAGAAAAGCCAACTGTGTTTAATTAAACAAATTTTTATACATCTATCCACTTTAGAACAATCAACCGACATTACACTTAAAACAAAGAGGAAGCCACAGACCACAGACAACAGCTAGTCCACTACACAGAGTAGGCAAACATTTTAATTGCCACAGTATAACACCCTCCCTCAATTAAAACAATTTTACAATCTATAAAACTTACAATTTTAAAGAAAACTTTTGAAACAATGTCTTTGACAAAGGCTTTGTAAACAAATCAGCTATTTGCTCTTCTGTACTAATGTGCTTCAAAGACACTACTCCACTATTAACTATATCTCTTATATAATGATATCTAAGGTCTATATGTTTCAATCGCTTGTGCTGTTCAGGATTTTTGGCAATATGAACAGCAGACTGGTTGTCAACATAAATGATAAAACCCTCTGAAATTAACTGTAACTCCCCTAAAAGATTCTTTATCCAGCAACCTTCAGCCATTCCTTTTCCCAGTGCTATATATTCTGATTCTGTAGAAGATAATGCCACACACTGTTGTTTAGAACTGCTCCATGAAACTGTGCAACCAAAAACTTTAATTACAAAACCAGATGTTGACTTTCTATCATTTCTATCCCCTGCCCAATCAGCATCTGTATATCCTGTCAGTAGATTTTCTCCATTGCTCTTGTATGTAAGTTTATAGTCTATAGTTCCCTTTATGTATCTTAGAATCCTTTTCAAAGCTTTCCATAGTCTTTCATCAGCATATGTTTGGTATCGGCTAAGGTAACTAATAGCATAGCAGATATCAGGTCTGGTTCCAAGCATGGCATACATGAGGCTTCCAATCAGCTGTCTGCATTGATTCTCTATCTTTTTGTCTGTAGAAGGTTTCATGTTAAGTTCAATGCCTTGTTCTATTGGTGTATTTACTGGATTGCAGTCATTCATATTATACTTCTTTAATAACTCCTGTAGATACTGTTTTTGATTTATTTCAATATTGCTTCCAACTTTCTTGATATTAATACCTAAATATGTAGCATTGTTATTTCCCATATCAACCATCTTGAATTTACTTTCTAAAGACTTCTTTAGTTTCTCTATTTGCTCTGTATTTTCATGGATTATTATCAGATCATCGACATATAGTAGTACATAGCATTTTTCTCTTCTCTTGTAGTATAAACAATAGTCTGCTTTACTTCTTTCATATCCTATTTTTAACATGAACTTATTGAATTTATCATTCCAATTTCTTGGAGATTTTTTCAAACCATATAGTGACTTCTGTAATTTAAAAACTTTATTTTTAAAATCTTTAGGTCCTTCTGGTAATGTTATATAGACTTCTTCTTCTATATCTCCATATAAAAATGCGTTTTTTACATCCATTTGTGTCCAATCCAAATTATATTTTGCAGCTATAGCCATTAATATTCTCAATGTTGGTAATTTTGCAACAGGTGCGTAAATATCTGTCAAATCTATGTTATCTTTCTGTTGAAAACCTCTTGCAACCAATCGTGCCTTATATGTGTCCTTCTCTGTATTTTCTCCCTTTTTAATTTTGAAAACCCACTTTGTCTCTATCACTCTCTTGTCATTAGTATCTTTTACTTCAACCCATGTATTGTTTCTCTCTAAAGCTTCTATTTCTCTATCTATAGCATCTTTCCATTTATTTGAGTATTTTCCATTTATCACCTTTTCATAAGTTAATTCTTCTTTTTCTAGAGAGACTAAACCAACATGATAGTCTTCCATCCACCTTGGAGTCTTTAAAATTCTTTTCCTTGTTCTAACATCTCTGTCTTCTCTTAATTCTTCTGTATTTTCTATTTCTTCTGTAGTTTCTTCATCTGTAGAATTTGTAATTTCTTCTGTATTGTCATCTTCTGTAGCTGTCTCATAAGCATTCTCTGCAGCCAATCTGTCTGTATTCTCATCAATGGTAAAACTGTCTGTACTTTCTTCTGTAGGTGACCTTTCTGTTCTTTCTTCTGTATTCCTCACTCTCTGTGTATTTGGTTCTGTTTCTATGACTTCATCTATATTCTCCTCTATGTATCTTCTGTTCCTTTTGTCTTCTTTACCTATAGGGTTCTCCTGTTCTTTAATAAATATTACATCTCTTTTAATAAGCACATTTCTTCTATTTGGATAATAAATTCTGAAACCCTTTGAACCTTCATATCCAACAAATATACCTTTTTCTGATTTTGAGTCCCACTTCCTTCTTTTTTCCTTAGGTATATGAGTGTAGACTTCTGTACCAAAGATTTTGTCTAAAGCAGTAATATCAAATTTCTTGTTTTCCCAAATCTCGAATGGTGTCTTGCTATCTTTTCCTTTGCTCGTTCTATTGAGAATGTAGACAGTAGTGTTCACAGCTTCTGCCCACAATTCCTTATGTAATTTCTTTGCTATGAGCATAGTTCTTGCTGCTTCTACTATTGTACGCATATCACGTTCTGCTTTTCCGTTCTGTTCAGGATGATAAGGTACTGTTGTTTGATGTTCGATGCCATGATTCTGTAAGAAATCCTTTAAATGTTTATTAGTAAATTCTGTACCATTATCCGTCCTTAGTATTTTGATTTTATGCCCATTCTGTCTCTCTGTATGTCTAATAAAATGCATTATCTTCTCTGGTGTCTCAGTCTTCTGTTTCAAAAAGTAAATACTTCTGTAATTTGAAAAATCATCTTTAAGTAGTAAAAAGTACTTTGCCCCTCCAACAGAATCCTCCTCCATTGGGCCACAAAGATCTGCATGTATCAACTCTGCCACTCCTGCTGTTCTATGCTTCTTACTCTGAAATGATGACCTATGGTGCTTACCTTCAATACATGATTGACATTGATCATTCTGCCGTTCATATCCAATGTTTGAGTTATCTAAAATCTCTTTGATATAATTAATATTCTGATGAGCTAATCTTTGATGCCAATCTGAGAGAGAGAGTAATGCACTTGTTTTAGATAACTCAAAATCCAAAACATACAAATCATTTTTACGCACAGCTATAAGTGTAGTTACACCATTTAACATAAATTTACAGCCCTCTTTAGTAGACATCATAATAAAATTTCCTCTGTCTATTGCACTAATTACTGAAAACAAATTTATTTTTAATTCTGGAACATAAAGTACACCCATGAGAATAGATGGTTCACCATTATGTGCTACAAACTTTATTTGGCCTATACCTAAAACCTTTAATTTTCTGCCGTCTCCTACTGTTACATACCTTTCATCTTTTAATAACTTAAAGTCATTGAAATGTTCTTTATTACAACACATGTGTTCATTAGCGCCTGTGTCCATTATCCACTCTGTTTGTTGACAGTTCGTCCTAGCGATGTAAGCCCTTGGTTCACTCTTGTTTTTGTTCTGACGCTGTCGACAGTCACTGTATACATGCCCTACTTTACCACAATAGTTGCACTTACGTGAACGACACTCTCTTTTAAAATGACCCGGTTTACCGCACTCATAACACTTTTGCACTTCTTTAACTTCTATAATTTTAGACCTATTCTTGTTTTTTTGATCTTGCTGTCTTCTATTCCATGCTCCTTTCTTCCGTGTAACCAAAGCTGTAGCCTCTGTGTCCTCTTCTTTGTTTGATAGTCGCTCCTCCTCTATAAGTAGTCTCGCTGTCAAGTTTTTGAATGTTTGTTCGCTTTTTGTGACGGATTCCCATGCTGAAATAAAGTATCTATATTCATCTGGCAAACTTATCAATATCTTGGTTATTATCATCTGTTCTGAAAAACTTTCTCCGTTGAGTTTGAGTTTGTTAACCAGATCTTCTGTATTTGAGATGAAGTTTATCATGGGAGGTTGATATTTCAGGTTGTAAAACCTCTGCTGTAATAGATGAATGCCCACATTCGATTTGGATTCAAAAACTATACTTAATTTTTCCCAAATTTGATGTGCTGTAGTACAAGACAATAGTAGTGACAAAATGTTTTCTTCTACTCGTTGAACAATTATCTCTTTGGCTTTTAAGTCGTACGCTTTTTCTTCTGTCGTCACTGGCTCTTTGAATAATACATCGTACAAACCTTTAGCCTGTAAGGTTATCGTAACCTGGAAACGCCATAGTGACCAATTATTTTCGTTTAATATTATTACGCCGGTATCTTTTCTATCACTTGCCATGATTGTAGATGCTCTTTTATGCTGCTGCTGTAGTATTCTGTCCTCTCCAGCCTCTATCTTCTGTAAAAAACGCCGTCGCCGGGTGCACGCAGTGAGACGTTTTTTTAATCTCTTTAATACTTTTCAATCTGTCAACTACGAGGTTGGTCCCATAACCTGTTAGGGTGTACTTGATCGGACGGAGACAGAAATAAATAAAGTTTTGAGAAAAGCCAACTGTGTTTAATTAAACAAATTTTTATACATCTATCCACTTTAGAACAATCAACCGACATTACACTTAAAACAAAGAGGAAGCCACAGACCACAGACAACAGCTAGTCCACTACACAGAGTAGGCAAACATTTTAATTGCCACAGTATAACAGAAGTGCATCAAAGGCTTGCTTACGTAAAGCTGGTGTAACATAAGGCCTAGGCGTTTGAGTTGAGACGTCCCAGTATAGTTTGGTGTCTGAGCCTGCCGGAGTAATAGGTCTTAATCTAAGCGACGAACCATGTGAGAGGAGCGTTTGAAGCTCTGTGTCAGTTTCCTGCGATTTAGCGAGTATAGTGAAGTCGATAGCCTTCATAACTTTGTGAAATTTGGTAGTGCCGGTCGCTGTTTTTATAGATGCCACGTCGTCTGGGACTCGTAGTGCTCCGGACACGGTGAGTGACGTGGTGCCATCAATGAGCCTTTGATTACGACTGTCTATTAGCAAATTATAAAAACTCAGAAAGTCGATGCCTATTATGGGTTTTGATACATCCGCAATCGTGAACTTCCATTTGTAGTCTCGGCGAAGTCCCAGGTTCAGACTCAGTTGTATGGGGCCATAGGTATTTATTAGAGAACCATTTGCAGCTGTCAACCCATACTTTGTCTTATGACAAGGAAACTTAACTGCAGATCGAGGATACACACATATATCTGAACCCGTATCAACAAGAAATAGCATCTTAGATCGGTTCTCGAGTATAAATAGTCGGCCTGTACCATTTGGGCAGTCAGACGCCGCTAATTCCGGCTGCCCTTGGAGTTTTCCGCTCGCCATTCACAAGGCTGCACGCATTTATGGGCTCTCGATCCGTACGTGTAGTGATAGTAACAGTGCGGGTAATGAGGGGGTGGCTGGCGAGGCCGTGAACGAGATCTGAAACCCTTGAAGTTCCTTGTCCTAGTACGACTACGTGAACGGTTACGTACCTGTTGCTGTGCGTCCAACCGAGTAGTGAGTAATGCCACTTGCTTATTAAGCTCACTTATCTGTGTGGCCATCTCCTGTAAGAGTAACGGCTGACTCTTTGCTGAAACACTCGCCAGCTGCTGGGGTCCGGCGGGTGCTATATCGTGCACGGTGTCTGCCAACTCTGCCAGCTTATCCAAGGAAAGTTCGGGCTGCGACGCTAAAACTGTTTGCAAATTATTAGGCAACCGACTAGACCATAATGTTTTTAAAAAATCCTCAGGCATGGAAGGGCCTGCCAGATTTTGTAGGTGCCTTAGAAATTGTGAGGGCTTTCTTTCGCCTAATTCCTCATACCTCAACAACTGTTGAACCTTACGCTCACGCGACGCTGATAAACGCTTAATTAATTCCGCTTTTAATTTAACATATTTTTCGGTTGCGGGTGGGTTTGTAATGACGTCTTTTACCTCCATTGCATAGCGAGGCTCCAACGCGCAAACGATGTGCTGAAACTTCGTTGAATCCACTGTTATATTTGCCATCGCAAACTGGCACTCCATTTGGGCGAACCACATCTCAGGGTCATCCGGCCAAAAAGGGGGTGGACGTACACCCACTCGAGAAGTTTCCATTGTAACTTCTTTTTGTAACGGCATCACGTCGGGGTCAGCAATGTAGGTGTATCTGTCCACGGGTATTGGAGTTAATAAAATGCGTAGAATATAGTTTTAGATACGTTCATGTAATCACACACTTTACAAATAGATTTAACACAGTAGTAACACTTAAGAGTAGAAGTTTAGACACGCACAAAAGACAACAAAAGTATAGCAAGAGTATAGCGAAAAGATAACAGTTTAAAAGAAATAGAAATATGAATATACGAAAACAATTATTGGTATAGCGGTAAGCGTCAAGCGATACGAATTAACAGGAGCTACAGAGAACCAGCGCGGAGTGAGCGTCGGGTGCGAGCAGACAATGCACTGACGGGTGGGAGTAGACTCAAACCGAAGCGGCGCGCGCGGCGCCGAGTAGATCCGATGATTGCCGACAGCCACACCTCAGCTAGACAGCTGTTCCGCTACAGGTGCATTATTCCTTACCTCAGGAGATCGATAAGAAGTGTGTGTGTATTTGTGTGCGCAGATAAGGCTTGAAGATTATTATTCGTAACACTACCCCCTTCTTAGAGATGTTCGTCCCGAACATCGCTATTGCTGCCACGATATTTTGCCAGGCGGTCGATATGCACTACTTTGAACGCTCCTCTTGAATGCCGCTGAATCCTGTAGGTGACGTCGTTCATCCGTGTAATCACCTTGTACGGCCCCTCCCATTTGGCTTGTAATTTCGGGGACTTTCCTTTCCTATGGTTTAGGTTTTGTAACCATACCAATGCACTTTCTTCGAAACCGTTTAAATTTGAACGCCAATCGTATCTGGTCTTCATATTCTTACCCGCTACGTCAACTTCAATTCGTTCCCAAGGTGCGCCGACGTTGGACTGTTTCTGTGAACCTTTTACAGCAGTACAAGTAGTACATTTACGGCACCAGTACACTGTACATCTTGCCGACAATGGAGCCAGTAGAATCTCTCGCGCACCTTTAACAGTGTCCTCTTGACTCCAAGATGGCCTCCTGAAGCTCCCTTGTGAACTTTACGTAGAACGTCCCGCACTTTAGCTCTTGGCACAACTATCTGCAGGTGGAACTCTCTGCCGTTGGTTTTCTCCCATTTTCGGTACAGTACCCCGTTCTGCAGAACTAAACTATCCCATTGCGCCCAGTAAGCTTTAGTGATAGCGCTCGCAGATGATATACTACTCCAATCAGGTCTAGCATTACCCTGTGCTTTCCATGTGATGAGTTGCTTTAGGTCATCGTCATCCCGCTGTGCGATCTTCATTGATTCATCTTCACAGGGTTCCAAAGAAGTAACTTTGATGCGCTTCACCGTCAAGTCTGTTGATTTTGAGTTTGGTGTCGGAGTACACTTTCTCCACGAGACATATTCTTTGCATTGTCTGTTGACATCACCTTTTGTCTTGCTGTCATGGTTTTCCAGAAACTTCTTTTCGCAACGTTTCCTCGTCAGCTCCTCCAGACGGTCCTCTATATTTTGTAATCTGGACATCTGCGTACTCTTTAGCGGGCAACTTAGCTGCAGATGACCTCTCTCACCACATCTGTAGCACATGATCCCAGATCCCTTCTTCAAAGAAGATTTGACTTCTTTTATTTCTTCTGGGACTTCGCGTAACTTGTGGGTCCGTGGGACATCCTGTCGTTCCGCTTCGACCTCCAGGGCGTGTGCCAGTGCTTCCCTTAGTGAGGTGTGGTGACCAAGCCTCACTGTAGCTCTAACCTCCAAATCCTTGATACCGTCCACGTATGCCTGCACGGTATTTACCCTTAACATGTCCGGGTCAGCCGACAGGTACGGTTTTCGTACGAGTTTTTCTATTTCCAACGCCCACTGCTGTAATCCCTCTCCCGGACGTTGGATTCTGTCGCGTAGCTGGGCGCGGAAAACGTCCTCCAGATGGCGTTCCCCATATCTCGATCCGAGCGCTTCCAACAATTCCTTGTATCCACTGCCCGAACTAGGCAGTGCCTCTAGGACTGTTAGTGCTTGCCCTCTAAGTGCGACAGTAAGAGCAGTCAGGCACTGTTCATCTGTCCACCCGTTAGCAGCTGCAATGGTCCGGAACTGCTGACGGTACGCGGTCCACGAAGTGCTGCCGTCGTACGATGGGACCTTTAGACTGGTTGCATGAACAAAACCCGAACCAGCTACTGCTACACCTGACATTTCTAGGTGCACCACTCTCTTCTGCAACTCCACTAGTGCAGTCCTCATGCTGTCCATATCAGAACTCAGGCAGGTCATCCGTTCCTCAGCCCCATCTAAGTCTTTCCGTAGCTTATTTACGGCACCACTTACTTCGCTAACAGCGGATAAAAGTAGATGTTGGTCATCCTTCATTTACTTTTGTAGGGCATCTTGCCCACTTTGTAGTTGCTGTTGCCCATTTTGTAGCTGCTCTTTCGTGACTACCATCATCTTTTTTTTTTTTTTTTATGTTTGGCCCGCCAAAATGACTCTACTCTGCCTGATGGAAAGCATAAGCAGAATCCAAGAGTGGTGGTCACCATACTCATTGCGAATGCAGACAATGCAGTATGGAGACCCACACTATGGCGGCCTAGTGATGCTGCTGCATCTTTTAGTCTAGTCAACAAGTATGGTACTTGTTGACTAGACTAATTGGGCCTCCGGTCTCGCACTCACCAACGAAACACGACAGCACGAACGCTGTCATTTTACGTTGATTTTCTGTGCGAGGGTAGTACCGCCCCGGTCGAGCCGGCCCATTCGTGCTGAAATCAGCGTGGCTCTACTACCTTTAGTATATCCGTTAGTATATCTTTAATATATCCGCTAAGTCAGGCGTGGGCATGGCCGTGGGGGCACGGACAACCGATACTTGTTCCGAAGGGAGCGTGGCCTGGTGGGCGGAACCAGTAGGCGAGGCGCTTTCCTCCATACCCGTTGCTCCTGCAGCACGTTGACCCCTGGTCTTCACTCCCTCGCTGATACTGTCGTCTCTCGGGGTCAATGGCATTTCCCAAATTTCACTTCTGACACCAGTTGTTACGTGTTAGGGTTCGATTTATTTGAGAGGGAAGCCTTTTGACGTGTTAAAGAGACTTAATTAAAACCACTATTAAAATCACAATACTACTCTGAATTACAATCCTTAAAGGTCGCCGAGGTCGCTAGGTTGATCGCTGATATCACTTCGATGTTTATCTCACTATAGCTTAAACTGTACTGAACTGCCTGCGGCCCGCGAGACGCTCTATTTATACTCATATAATTATTATTCCTACATTTCTAGAACCTACGATAAAACACGAGAGTCGTCTCGTAAAGACGCTAATCAAAATAATCGAAGTTAATAATAATCAAAGGCAACAACCAATCGATATCCGACACTATGCATATAGAGATAAGGTCCATTATTCCTTACCTCAGGAGATCGATAAAAAGTGTGTGTATTTGTGTGCGCAGATAAGGCTTGAAGATTATTATTCGTAACAATATTATAGCACCTGATTCTGTTTAGCTCCCGTCCGTCTTCATTTAATGTGTATGAAAGGAATGGCGTCGAGACTGCGTGATATGGTTGCAATGAAAGTTTACCGACGGACGTACGACCCTGGTTACTGCTAGCCCTGGTGCTTACCAGGATTAGCTTGTATTCATCGTCAGTCCAAGACATGTAGTCATATCAAAGTAAAACATTTTAATACCACCGGTACACCAAACATACGACATATGCACCCGTTGTTCACGCCTCTTATGTCTAGCTAGAGTCTAGCTACTAGACGACTTTTAAATTAAATTTATATTTCACCGAGTAGCCGGTCTAAATGACACAAAATCCGAACATCCCTCCAGCCAAACTATCCATCACGTGATACATTTTAACAAAGTATGTCCCTTGATAAATAGTGTTCCGCTTTGATCCACCAATAATGGGGTCGGTTGAATGAATTAAATTTACCTTGAGGCATGGGCGTAGCCAGCTATGGGCCCAGGGTGGGGCAGCAGTCTAAAATAATATGTAACTAGCAAATTATACCTGCGGTCTTACCCCTACCGATTCGGGCGCGGCCTATAGGCCCATCGTGTTGCTGGACGAGACGTCCAAATTGTTTGAAAGGATACTGCCCGTATCGTCCGGCACCTCTGCGAGGTGGCGCCAGATCTGTCGGATGCTCAATTCGCATCCCGAGAGGGGCGTTCGACGGTCGATGCCGTGTTGCGCCTGAGGGTGGTGACCGAAGAGATAGTGGGCTGTGGCGGCGTGCTGTTGAGGGTGTCGTACGACATCGCCAACGCATTCAATAGTCTACCATTTAGCTGCATCAGGGAAGCACTCCACAACCACGGCGCGCCAGAGTTCCTGAGGCGGCTAGTGGCAGACTATTTAGAAGAGCGTACCATCATGTAAGCGGACCGAGAGGTCTTGAGACGGCGACCCATGTCGTGCGGTGTTTCGCAGGGGTCAGTCCTTAGAACACCTGTGGAACGTGGGGTACGACGGTCCTTGGAAGTCGTCTTCCACTCCCCGGGCTAGGCGTAATTTGTTACGCGAATGACAATTTGGTCACGGCCCGGGGGCAAACTTCCAAGAGGCGGCGCACCTGGCCACCAGGGGTGTCTCTTTGGTGGTTGGGCGCTGGGCCCACGAGTGGCCCTAGATAAGACTGAGGCCCTGATGTTTCATGGGCCCCGTCGTGATCCGCCACCCGACGCCTCTATCGTAGACAACTCGGTCCTCGTACTGGTTCAGGCCCAGATGAAGTATCTGGGCCTGATCGTCGACGGTATGTGGGTCTTCGATGAGCACTTCCGACAGCTTGCTCCGAAGCTGATCAACGCTGCCTTGGGCGACTTTTGCGCAATTTGGGTGGAGACAGCGTCGCAGCAAACGGTTCTACATAGGGGATGACCGGTCGATGGCGCTGTATGGTGCACCAGTGTGGATAGCGGCTCTGACCGAACAGAATAGGACGCGCCTTTGGTGTCCCCAGAGGATATTGGCTGTTAGAGCCATACGTGCCTTGGCTACGGGATTTGGAGGCGAAAGTGCTCGCCGAAGGTTATCGGCGAACTGCTGACTTCCGGGCAGAGAACCACTTTCGCCCGCCGCCCGAAAAGATACGCGAGTAGCGTGAAGCCGCTCGTCGAGCCGCCATGGTTCGCTGGTCATCCCGGCTGGAGACTCCACCCGCTGGCTTTGCCACCGTGGAGGCTCTCCAGCATCCTCTTCCTCCTCCAGGTGATCCTCGAGTGGGCAGGGCAGCAGCTCGGGACCCTTTCTTTCCGACTGACGCAGGTACTTGCCGGGCACGGTTGCTTCGGGAAGTACCCGCACTTGGTCGCTAGGAAGAAACTTAGTCTCGCCTAAGGTCACGGTGGGGCAAGTGCCTTACAGGTCAGAGCCACTTGCCCCACCGGGCTACGCCCATGCCTTGAGGCGTTTCACGTTGACGCTTAAAAAAGCCTCTTAGCGACCTTATAATCAACAATAAAATCTTAATAAATTAAATTCAAATGTATCGTGACTAAAAACTACGTTATTATTCGAAATCATCTTCTAAATTCATAAAAAAGAGGAAGGTGACTGACATAGCATAGCAAGCACTGAACCTAGAATCCTGAAATTTTGCCTGTAGGTTCTTTAAAGAGCGTGAGTGAGCACTACGAAAGGAATTTTGGAAATTCCATCCCTAAGGGGGTAAATCAGGGGGTGAAACGCGTACAAAAGCTAGTAACTAATAAATTAACAAGCGTATTCACAAACAATGTTATGAACATTGAACTAATTAGAGATTCCTAGTGAGTAAGGGCATAAGGTCAGTAACCTAGCTTCAGCGCTATGAAGGCATTTTGCCTTGCTAAGCGTTGCGTCCACAACGAAATATTGTAATGCGGACTTAAAGCTATTTATAGTGACCGCCTCGTCATACTTTTTAGGGCGCCGAACTTCTCGGAACCCTTATAGTGTCGTCATGTCCATCCTCGTTATTCATGATGGTAGTCCATGTGTTGAACTTTGAAGGAAACCTATACCTAAGGCTGTAGGTATAACTTTGTTAGTTCAGGAGTTAAACAACCGTTACTTGTAAAATGCGTTACTTGGGAAACTTCGTACAAAAATAACGAAATAATAAGTAAACATTATTCATAGTAATAAAAATTCAACCCCGCCTTCTAAATCCATGTTCCATTATGGGCGACTACGGAACTCTATTCTATGCGTGGCCTGTCATGCACTTGGCCGGGTTTTTTTTACTTACTTACATTTATATTCCATGATAGTTACGCATCTGTTGCAAATAGTTAATTTTAGAACAATAAATTAAGAAATTAGTGGGGGTATATCATAGGAACACAAATACACCAGTCTATAATAGATTAGGGAAAAATAGGACCCCTGGTGGTGTAGAGTGAAAATACTACAACTTTAGAAAAGAAGTGAATATGTATTATCTCAATAGTAATAAGCATACTGCATGTCAATCAGAAATTACTGATATGGAACTAGGTATATATATTTAATAAAAAGTAGGACACTAATTGGTGTTATCACTTTCTACAGAACGATAAAAGATAACCATATAGGTAGGTACTTACTGCATAAATTATCATATGCTACTCTGACAATAGTTATGAACGTTTTACTTAAAAGGTAGTTACTTTTTTAATGTTTTATGATCCTACTAATATTATAAACGCGAAAGTTTGTAAGTATGGATGGATGTTTGTTACTCTTTCACGCAAAAACTACTGAACGGATTTGGATGAAACATTACAGTAATATAGCTTATATATCAGAATGACACATAGGGTCTATTTACTACGATAACCGACATACACGCGGGCGGAGCCGTGGGCACCAACTAGTTTAAAATAAAACTACATTTTAAGTTACATCAGTTTTATATTTATTAAGTTCATACATAATTAATAGAGGTGGTCGAAACAAATTGATCCACTGAGCTAGCATTTCATTGGTGATTTTAAATGACAAACGGTGCTAGTTAATTTGTTATGTACATACACAAGCCAAGGGATTCTATATTGATGCTACAACTATAATCCTGGTAAGGGACTCAAGATATTGAACATACAAGATTATTTCTTTTTATATTTTGATTTGTTTGACCTTCTGCAAAACCTAACAATCAAAGCTGTTATGTCACAATAATAAAATGTACATGCAGGGAACTCCGATTTATAAATTTCGTGTAAAATTTTACATGACATGATTAATAAGATGTCAACAAACTACACCGCCAGCGGTCCCTCAAACGTCATCACTCTTCACATACTGAAATAGCTGATTAATATTTACATTTGTGTGAGGTAAACATTAGTAAACTCTGTAATCAGAAATTCATCATTATGGCATTGTAATAATTTTAAACATCAATTTATATGATAATCATTTACAAACATCATCCCATTGAGATCAAGGCTCTAGAGTCTTTTAATCTTTCAAGCATCATAGTTTTAAAAATTATATTTTTTATTTTTCTAGGTAGTTATTAGCTATACAGATATATATATATAATTATCTAGGATAACATTACGAATATCCATCTTACTCTATATAAACATATTATCCACATACTCCCTTATTACTACAGCAACTAAATGCCACCACACACCCATCAAACTCCATAAAGCTTTGTTGGAAGAATTTGGCGTCAGTTAAGAAGTTCGACAGGTGAGAGCGATATTTACATGGGATCAGTCAATTATTGACTTCACTGCCTACCACAATAGTGCAGGAGATTCTACAATCCTTTAAACCATGAAAATTCGTCAAAATAACTTATACTTTTTCAGGAGGATCTTCTTGTTTTGATGGGTCAAAGCCTTCTTTAATGTGGCCACCAGTACCTTTGGGATCTAGATCTGTAGCCCAGCTAAAGTGCATGAGTGCTAAATGGGAATTACCTAACATATTGTGGACTTTACCAAGCAAATAATATACTAATGATTCTCTTGGTGCAATATCCTTCAAATGGTGCAGATCTGCTAAAGCATCATCTGGTCTGCCTGCACGTAATAATACTGATGCTCGATGGAAACGACATAACGGATTGTCTGTGTCTAATGCAACTGCTCTTTCTAAGGTAGCAAGAGCTCTGTCCATTTTGCCCAATGCAGCTTGTGCTAATCCTAATTGGCATCTTAAGACTCCAGAGTGTGGATGTATAGTAAGAGCTCTTCGTATGTGCACTTCTGAGGGTTTCCAGCGTTCTTGTCGTGCATATACTGTAGCAATTCCAAACCACGCTACATAGTTTCGTGGGTCAATACTAACTGCTGCTCTAAAACTTGCTAGAGCCTTGTCCGTTTCCTCAGCTACTGCATACTCATGACCCAATAAAGCATGTGCATAAGCTGCATCAGGATTTAACTGTACAGCCCGCTTAAAAAATTTTAATGCGGTTTCACGTTCTTTATGGAGTGAAAAGCAATTTCCAGCTGCTAGCCAAGCTATTGGATCTTTTCTGTCCAATTCCACTAATTCTTGGGCCAATGCTGACAGTTGAGCTTCTCTTTGTAAGTGCCATAAACATGTACTGTAAATATCCATTCCTTCCGTGCGATTTGGATAATTTTTTCTAATTTCTGCAAACACTTTGGCAGCTGCCTCATATTGTGCCACTTCATAATGTGCTTTGGCTATCATTGTCTGCACCCAAGGTGAAGCAAGTTGCTTTGGAGGAGCATCTTGGAATAACTTTATAGCATTTTTACAGTCTAAGAATGCAAGACTTTTATAAGCCTCTCCCAACTCTCGCATTAAATTTAACAAAGCTATACCATTTGAATTCTTTGGTGGGATTGTGGATGTAACTGTTTCTACACTTTTATTTCTTTCATTGGTTTCCACGGAATTACTTTTAATATTTTTGGCTGCACGCTGTTTATTTTTTCTTGATGGACTTTTTGGAGCTACAAATTTTCTGCATGGTGATTTATTGTTTTCTTTAACTGAATAACTGCTGTTATTATTACTAAAGAGTCTGGATGAACGTCGCGGAGCTGGACCGAGGGTACATCTTGGAGCTGGACTGAACACTGCATCTTTTAACTGTCCCATTTGTGCTCTTAATGAATTTACTATCTTAGGTATGGCTTTTTGCTCATTGGAGTCAGTAAGTGTTGGAGTATATAAAACGGGAGATTCTTCCATTGGCAACATGCCAAATGAAGGAGAGAATGGTATAGGTGCCATGCCACTGAATACACTATGCATTCTCTTTATAGGAGCTTGTGTTTCAGGAGTGATGCTTGATGACATTGTCATAGGGGTTCTTGTGGCATTATTTGGTGTGACATTTGAATTAATAATAGCTGTGTTATTAGGAATGTTACTATTCACAAATGATATATTTTCAGAATTGCTGACTAGATTTACTAATGTTGTTACACCAAATGTAAAGTCAGTGTTATTCATTTGGAAAACTTGGTGGGGATCTATTTTCTCACCCAAATTACATAGTTGTGCAAATGATTTCCACATGAATGGGTTCAGTGATAGTGCTCTCTTGTGTGCCTCAGCCGCTTTACTTCTTCTTTCAGTAATTTGATATATTTTGGCAAGCAATTGTAATGCATATGGAGCTTGTTCACCAAATTCAGAAGCCACAATATCTAAATTAGATCCTATGGCTTTCTCTGCATCTTTATACCTAAAAATTAAAGTATTATAAGTTGTATAGACAATTGTTTGGAATGCACATACTTTTTTAACCCATTATATATTAAAGTAATTGACATGAAGTTGTTAGGATGCATTAAAATATTAATGGTAATCTTATCACCTGGTAATTGATACTTACGATTTTAAATCAATGGAACATTTCGCTAATAGGAACCTGGCTTGTGGCAAGGCTAATGACATGTTTTGCAACAAATGATGAGCTTCGTTTACTTTCCCAGCTCTGTAATAACATGTTCCTAATAGAAAAGCAGTCTCTTCAGAAGCAACTGTAAGAAATTAAGAATTTATGAGTCTTGATAATACCCTTTAATGATCATAATGAATTTCGAAGCTACAAATTACGTAAAAAATCAATAATAGCACTGAAAATGCACTGTTAAATATTGTCAGGATTGGCCCATTTAGGTGACAAAATAACTATTGTAATATTACCTTCAGCATGTAATCTCTCAGCCAGAAAAATAGCATTGTCGTAAGCATAATTATTCAGACAATCCCAAACGATAACCTGTGGGAATTTAAATAATTAATAAAACGTCTCCACAAAATAACTTTTTGACAGTTCTTAGAAAATATATTTATTACGCACCTGTATTGGCTCCTGAACAATCATTTTTGTAGATTATATGCACTTATCAGAATATAAATACTACAAATATTCACATCGCAGGCCACAAATAATACACAGTCACAAATAAATCAGAGCGTATCTTTATCGACGGACATTTTTGTTAGTTGTCTTGTCTATGGATGGTGGAATGAAAATAAGTTGCCAGATTCTGGTTATACGCATGGTTTAAAAAATGCTGTCACAAATAATAAATTAAACGCAGTTTATGGAATAGATTAACTGTCTGAAAAAGTTTATTGAAAAGTTTAAAGTTTTTCCAGTAAATAGCTAGCCGAGATTATTTTTAAGGATCAAGGTTAGTATGATTTGTATGACTGTAATATTTGTATTCTAAATAAAATAATAAATTACAGTAAACGATCGTCTTTACCTTTTCTAATTAATTATTTCCGTAAAGTAAAAAGCGAAATATAATTCCCTAAATTGTAACAGTATTGTGATTCGGTCATGCACCCATCTAACATCAAATCATTAATTACTTGCAAAGAACTTCATCACCTATCACAGTCCACGGCTGGACATAGGGCCCTTAAATTTTATGTGATAATATTATTATTAAACTTTCACTTTTTCGTCTTTACCCCTTTATTGATTAAATTATGGTATCCTTTTATGTTGTATATTCATTCCTTTCAGCTGAGGTCAGTTATTAATTAAATCCAAGTCAATAGCCATACATTTTACGGATTTCATTGTATGCAATCTTAGAGCATATATATCTGGAGTGGTATCTGAACGGGCAGAAAGCGACATCGGAGTAGAGAGAGAGAGAGACTGAGTTTGGGTAGTGTCTATCTCTCTCACGCAAGCTTCTGATTGGTGGATGCACACACCAATTTGTATGACTGATTCGACTGAATCAGAAGCTTGCGTGAGAGAGTCAGACACTACCCAAACTCAGTTTCTCTCTCTCGACTCCGATCACGCTTTCCGCCCGCTTGGCTGCCTCTCTAGTATATTTGCTCTAAGTATGTAACTGCTGTAGTAACAAAATATTGTCACTATGAAGCAGAAATTGTCTTTGGTTTGTTTAAATTATAATTATTATGTGCAGCAACTAAACTAAACGCCAATCGTCACGAATACAATCACGAAATCACGAATTTGCAAGCAGCAGTAAGCAAAGTAAACGATGGGAATGCGACTGAAGTGAAATTATCGTTTTAGCAGTGTTTTGTTAGTGGGTTTGTGTTCGTTTTATAAGGATTTACAATTTGCGTGAACATTTTTGTGTAGGAAACCTACGTGATTATGTGTACAATATGCGCAGAGTGTTGATTACGAATGACATCTGTTAACAAAAGGAAAACAGTAATTTTGAGAAGTTATTAGATCATTTTTCAGGTAATTGTAATATGCACATTTTTCTTTTTTACTAGTATATATAAATTCCTTTCAATAAGTGTTAAAACGAATAGTTTGTTTCTTGCGTTCTTACATGTATCGCCCTTCACTGAGTAATAATACACCGAACAAGAAAATGTCAAGACGTGTGACCTCCAATGTGTGAGTTCCGCGATATTTCACGACTTAATATAATTGATTAGGTGTATTGCATTGGAAGGTATGGGTTTCGTTGTTACAACGATTATGTTTCACTTAGCATGTAGGTGAAACTAATGCTCATTGAACAATTTACGTGTTGCCTGGAAAGGAAAAGTTAAGAAATGATGGTATGACTTACTCTAATCCTACCTCTAAACATTCCATTTTTTTTAAATGAGGTAGGAGGTCTCTTATTAGTAAACACTTAGACACACATACAATATACCTACTTTAATAATATCTGTTTGAAAACAAATTCAAGTTGAGTATATCTTAGAATGATGTTGTTTATCCCTTTTAGTAAACTTCGTTTGAATTTGGAACCTTTAATTTATGGTTTCAAGTTTTTTTGTACTTGATCTATTGTATACACATAATCATCTACAACTAAACTCTTGATTCGGACTTTTATAACTCTTCCTACTTTAGTAGCCATACTTTTATTCTTGTCTTTAGTCTCGTTGGTCTAGTGGTTAGCGATCAGCCCTGCTGAGCCAGAGGTCATAGATTTGTTTCCCCCCGGTCCATATAACTATGTGATAAGCACAGTCATTTGTTCAACATTGTGTAATTTATATCAAGTAAATTGACGTTTTAGGTATAGAAGTATGTTTATCATTAGTTTGGTTACCATAGCACAGGCTCTGCCTAGATTAGAATCAAACTGCAGTGAGTAAAATGTGTATTAAAATATTACTTACATATAATTTTTTCCATGTAACTTAGTATTAATTTAATATTTCTTTGTTTACTACCAAAGTCATATTTTCTCTAAGACATTTATCAGTACCCCAGTATTACTTATTTTCATTTTGTTTATTTAGTTGTTCTATTTCTAATATGTACCAAAAAAATCATTGAAAATATGTTAATGAGAAATGCTATATTTCTCTGTAATAGTGTATATAAAACTAAAAGAAAGCTTTACTTTTCTTGACATATTTCGGTTTTGTTTTAAAATATGAAACTCAAACAAAAAAATCTACATAAACACTTATTCAAACAATATTAGTGCCAAAACTGAAGCATTTCAAATTATTCTTATGCTATCTCTTTTTAACCTGTTATAAAAACAAAGACAGCAGACTGATTTCAGTAAAACCTTATCAGCCATTTTGTCACAATAAAAGATAAAAGTTTATGTAGTCAAAATTGCCATTGAGTTAAGTGTTGTGTATTTTAATTAATTTGCCAAGAATGTATTTTTCTTATTTATACACTGGTATGTATTTTTTAAGGGTACATATAGCAGTTATTATAAAGGGCTCCCATTTTTATCTATATATATATGAAAATGTTAGGTTGCTTTTTGAATACAATCTACCGCAAATATTACTTTATCTATATTTATCATAATTTATTCCTCAATGCAATTATGATGTGCCACAGCGAAGCGTGGCAGGGTACTGTTATTTTGTTTTAAAAATACATACAGTAAAATATGAAACCTTATAGAGGAGGCTCTATGAACTCAGTTAAAATGATTAGGTATTTTCTTTTATTTATATACTATCTGATTTTATTTTAGGTTAAAATTTTCGATTTCAATTTTTAGATTTTCGTTAAAATTTATCTTGTTATTTGCTTTTTATTTGTGTGTATATTTTACTTCTGTTACATAAATTTTTATATTTAAGTATACACAAATTAACACAAGTGCATAACTTGTGTACCTAAATTGAATATGATTTTTATGGTGTCCACATACAATTTAATAATTTAACTTAGTCATTTGACTGGTGGTAGGTGGTAAACTCCAAATTGACCAAAAAATAATAGCAAATTAAAAGTGTATATCACTTATTAGGATATAATGATCTACAGGTAAAAATGACCTAACTGTTGTACTGCCTTTTGAAGTTTATATTTTTAGTGTATACAAATACTAGCTGTGCAATGAAATATTATCTGTGGTTTTTTAATCAGATATATTTTTCACTTATTTTAATTTTGTTGCCTAAGCCTAGCTTTATAATACTAGCTTTGTGCCTCGGAGAGCATGTGTAGCTGTCGGTCCTGCACCTGATCTCTCCCCGGTCGTGTCGGTTAACCGTCCCATCGAATTCTGAGAGAGAGGGAACAGAGAGTGCACCTGTGTTTGCGCACCACTATAATACCACTATAATACCACTATAATATCTCCTGCGTAGAACCATCTCCGAAACAACTGGACAAACAAACAGACAAAAGTTTTAAAAATTGATTGTAAGTACCGTATATACTTTCATGTGCATTTATTGAAAACCTGTTAATTTTAAATTACAAACAGACACTTGAAGTTTATTTACTTGTATAGATTTCTTCGGCACTTTATAGCCTAAATGACTTAGTGAGTTTTGGCATTGAGGTGTTGCTAGATTTGTCTTAATTGTGAGAGTGACACTGAATGAATATATGAAAATTATGTATATTAAAATTTGCAGTTAGCAGATTTTGACAGTTAGGTTTTACTTCTTTTACTTCATTATATAGAAGTATTTCTTATGGTATAGAAGCCATTAAGGCGCATCTCCTCCGAAATTGTTGGCAATTTCAGTGTTTCCAACTGTTGGCAACTCTTCAGAAAATTGCCAACTTTTGTTACCATTGTGTCTACACTGAGTCACCAACAATTTGAAAAAAATTCCAACTAAGCGTCTCTAATAATACAAGCGCTAATATCTGGTGCCCTGGTAATCAGTGGGATTCTGCTTGTGCTTTCCATCGGGCAGGGCAGAGTCATTTTAGCAGCTAAAATATATAAAAAAAAAGAAAAACAAGCATATTTTTTTGATGTTTACCACCAAAAACAGAAACACGGTGCCCAAGATTTGTTGACAATTTTTGTTGCCAACACAAGGAAATTACAGAAACTTTTGTCACCAACACGTTTTGGCAACACAAAAGTTGCCAACTTTTGCTCGGTGGAGACTCGCCTCGGCTCAGCTTTCAATGTTAAAAAATATTAATGTTAGTGTATAGGTTTCTAAGTGATAACACAATTTAATTGACTCATTGTATGGTATCTTATCTTTATGATCATAAAGCTATTTACCCACATACAAGTTATGTACTCTAAATGCATGTTCTTATATGCGTTTATAGTATATAACTAGAATACTTTACTTACGAAGAAAGTTGTTTTTCCTTACTGGTTAACTCAAGCATGAATATAATTGATGAGTTATAGATTGCAGTTCTAAAATTGATATGCTTGCTAACTGTGTATAATAGATAATTTTCATGGGAAGTATTAAATTACGAGGAATAATATCGTTTACCTACTCTGTACCTATAGGCACAACTCTCGGAAGTACATACAACACACTGCTAGTAACTACAACGGTACACACAACTTATAAAAAACTAATCTATACTCTATCAGGGTCAGCTAGTGTCTAATAAAATAATAAAAAAATGTCGTGTACTGTTCTCACGTTTGCGATGATCCACGCAATATTTGCTTGACGCTCTCGACCAATTGCAGCGACGAGCAGTCCGCATAATCGATAGTCCCGAAGCCACCGAGTCCCTTGAACGGCTTGAACCCCTGCATTACAAAGAGATATCGCCTCTATGGCAGTCTTCTATCGCCTCCACACGACAATACGTGCTGGCGTTGCAAGTCACCGCTTTAAGAAATTAAGAGTGGGAGACATCTGACATACGCTATCGAACTAAACGGTTCGACTCTTCCTTTTTGTGCCGAGCAGTCAAAACCTGGAACTTACTACTAGCGCACGTGTTTCCCTCTCACTATGATCCCAGATCTTTTAAGCTTTAAGCTTTTTTGTCACTTTTTGTATTCATTAAAATACTAATACAATAGGCTTGGAATAAACTAATAATGCGTTTATCAGATGTTTTTATAGTTTCCTATTTCTCGTACCTTCTAAATACTTTTGCGGCTCGGGATTCGTAGGAGTTATAATATATAAGAGTCACGTTTCGTAATCTTCTTAAACATAAGATAAAAAGTTTAATGCCACTACCTATCTCGGATTCTGTTATTTACTTACTTACATCTAAAAAATATGTAGCACGTCTGAAATCTCTTCCTACGTCCTGAATGTAAGGTAATATTTAAAACTAGGATTTCAAATAGACCCGATTAGAAAATAGAATTTAGAGGATATCATAGCTTCAAAAATCTACCTACGTCATGAAATACTAGAAATTGAATTCCTGCCACGAGTGACTAAATGCCTTGACTTGACCCCTTCCATGAAATTCGTATTGATATTACATATTACAGTTCGGTAGTGTCACAGAGGAATATTTTTTATACATATGCTGGTGTAGAGAATTTATTTGGTTCTTTGTACTTAGCCTTATCGGCACACTTACTAGGCATTGTGAGAATGAATCATGAAAGTATGATAAACTATTTATATTGCTTTATTTTATACGCAATCCTTTAAGGTTAAATGGTTATTAGTTATTAGTCAAAAATAAATACACATGAATCAGTATTTTCCGACCGACCGACTAGCGGAAAATAGTGTAATAGTAAATTCAACTGCAGTTGAATATTCAAACTCAAAATTGTAATCATTTTAAAGAATAATTTTCCAATTTGTTATTAGTAGAGAAATAAGTTTTAGTACAGCCATTTTTTTGTGTTATTAAATATCCTGTCGGATCTCCGGCTACTAGGGGCGGACAGAAGCTAGTAGAATGTTACGGTGCCACTAAAACGAATGACCCACAGAACAAAAAATATAGGTAGAAATGTTATGTAGGCGGGGCAGGCGCGCCGCGAAATAAGTCCAAATACCTCTATTTTGTCTGCTGGCATTAACTGAACGGTCGCATTCGCATTTAACTTTCAACGGGAAAAAACAATAAAACAATCATACATTGCGTATTAAATTCGATTACTAACTACATTGTTTCCACAAGAGTACGCAATGAACTGCATTTCCTGCGTGAATATTTCGATTTATTTCACCCGAACAGATTTAGTATAAGGCATAGGGGTGTGCCCAAATATTTATGATGCAATCGATACCGCAAAATTGTGGATGTCGATGATATTGGTTTGTGTTTTTCTTAAGTAGAAAGAGGTGATTTGTTTTATATTATGATTTTTAACCGACTGCAAAATAATTTTTAATATGAATTTTTTTGGAAAGCTTTTTGATGAAATGGAATAGGAATAAGAGAAATATTTCCTTTAAAACTTAAAACATATTTTGAAGATTAACATTTTCGGGCCGTCCAACGTCTATACATTGTTTTTTGCATTTAAATTTAGATATAAAATTTAAAAAATGTACATCTTGTGATGATATAAAATAACCTCATAATTACTGTTGATTACAGGGTTAGAAGGTACAGAAAAATTATTAAGATTATGTGTGTTACGTCTATAGAAATTTGTGTCGTGTTGATAAGTATGAAACGTCAAACTCCAAAATTAGATGTACAATATGTACTTATGTTTTGACAAAACAAATGTCTTATTTTTATATATACACAAGAAACTAGTACAATTTCACTCAATCCATTTCTAAGACAGTGACTTTAATATAAAAAATAGGATAGCGATATTTAAAAGTAAGAACTATTTCTTATAGAAATTAAGCAAATTTAATTATTATAATCGACAGGACCACATCTCTACGGTGGGTGGGTCATAAAGACGAAGATCCACCTCTAAACACAAAATTGCACGTAAAACTCTACTTAATGCCAAGAGCATAAGGTTGTAGTTTATTATTATATTCATTAAATCCCTTGGACGAATTAGAATAGACTTAGTTATGTGTGTATAATATTATTAATCGTTTATGTGTGCGTCCCGGCGACAAAAGATTACTTACGAAATTACGTCAAAGGCTTTTCTAGTAGTTCTGTGGAATGACCGGCCTTAGATTCTACTACTGCTACTTTAAGAAATACCCGGATTGTGTGGTTCCCTCAGATCTATCCCTATGAATAACAGTACATTTTTCGTTGAACCCAACGTAATTTTTTGTTGTTTCCGTGCTTACATCGGAACGTCCTCTACCATTAAACTGTTTATACAATCAAATATTCTTGCTCTATGCTAAATAAACTAATTATTCTAAGTATTAACAAGTTTTAGCAAAAAACATATTAAACCAGTTCTGAATAAAGGTCACTGAGTCATTGTAATACAGTCTCTTACATAAATAGATTTAAGAAACGAGGTATACGGTTTTCAAAGTGATACGCTTTGTACACAGGTTCTGCAGCCAAATTATTGGGTATATTTTTTAGTAGTTGGGGCAGTCTGAAGTTGAAAAACCTTGACTCTTATATTAATCGATCAATCTGTATTCCATACTGTAGCTAAATTGTCGATGGCTCTTACTTCGTGTTGGTAAAATTTTGACTGACTTAACATACGGATAAAAAATTATGACCAGAAAGCTCAAAATAGTCACATTCAGGTGACCAGGCTGCCACTGTCATACTTAGGTACCATAAAAACAAATCTAACTTCATGTAGTTACGCATGACGCCCTTGTTGAACGCCAAATTAGGGGATCGATTAAACTAGAGATGAAACGGATATCCCCCGGTATACGGTGTCAGGCATATCCGGCTTAAAATTTACTGTCTAGTTGGATATTCAATATATTTTGAATATAAAACTAATATTGTATTTTTTTTTTCACAATAAGTAAATAAATTTGCAAACTAATCTTAATATGGAGTCATGGAAATATCGTCATAGGTTTATGAGATGAGGGCCACAATTGCGGTCAATTACTGTCACTCTTCAAGTAAAAATGAATTCATCAGATTAAGTTATTTTCTAGATCGTGAGAATAAATACTTATGTTTTTATTTTCTACCTCGTTGCAGTAGTTGTAGAATCCATACTAATTTTAAACATTCGAAAGTAACTCGGTCTGTCTGCCTATCTGTTGTGCTTTCAATGAAATTTGGCATGATGATACTTTGATTCTTAAGAAAGTACATAGGCCAATGATATTTTTATCATTGACATAGGCTACTCTTTATCGCGATGACCGACATATTCGCAGTCGGAATCGCGGGCTGAAAAACTGGTGTGTCATTCATAAACATCGCAAAATATGGCTAACTCCGTCTTGTTATTTCTATTTTCACGATTCTAAAAATATTAACCTCTCTTGAGAACTTATGCAACTTTTCAAAAATTCCTTCGGAATCAACAACAACAAACCCTTTCCTAGGCCCGTATTTTGAAAGGCGTGTCTCAGTCGTGAATCTAGTTTTGTCTGCTAATTTTGTAAAGCAACAAGTTTAACCAAGATTTGAGGGTTTCGACTTGAATTTGTTTGACTACTATGACGCGATGAGCGCATGTTTATTCCTTTCGTTACACAAACATGAACGTCCTTCAGTCGTCCTTTCCATACGGGACAGTTTTCCCCTCAGTTTACTTATTTATTACAGAGTAAACACCATCGTACTCAATGTGTCGTAACCTTCTTGTGTATAAATTCTTTGCTCTATCATTTTAGGTATGCCTGTTATACGCGGAGTGAATACACTAATATTTTATATTTAGAATCACATCGCCCAACTTTCTCTTTCCCCTTTCTTAACTTTATTTATAAAGCTACGGTTTATATTGCCAAGAGGACTTAATAACTAAGTAAAATCATTTTTTCCACATAAAAACCCACGATTTCAAACCTATAGCCAGTAGTTTCACACACTCATAAATACGAAATCAGCACACTTAGATTTCCTAAGATTAACAGGTTAGTTGATAGTCACAGATTAAGGCACAATAAAGAAGACATGACATAGACACGTGTCGTGTTCTCATGACTTTTTTTTGTGTATGGACCGCCAAAATGACTACTCTGCCTGATGGAAAGCATAAGCAGAATCCAAGAGTGGAGAGCAGAGAACAGAGCTAGCCATATAATATGTACAATAATTATATTGAGTGCAAAAATTACTGGCCATTCTAGAACAAGTGACATCACTCGAGTTTCAATGTATAATGTAGACTACGTTTTAAAACAAACTCAAAGGAAATACGTATCTTTAGAACACTTGACTTTAGTTAGACCACTTGATTGTTAAGAGAGAATTGATGTTTATTTCTCTGCGTCATCGTATCACGGACAAATGAGTGAATAATTGTGCCTATTGTAGTTATTTGTTTGGATTTTTATGACGTATCTATATGTTTCTACGGTGTTGTATATGGATGCAAATGTATTTTCAACCGACTTCAAAAAAGGAGGAGGTTCTCAATTCGACTGTTTTTTTTATGTTTGTTACCTCATAACTTTAGACTGAGTGAACCGATTTTGATGATTCTTTTTTTATTTGAAAGCTGTTGCTTCCCGAATGGTCCCATTTAAATTTGGTCCAGTTCTGACATGTCATCCATGAGAAAACCATATAAGTCTTCAATTTGCATTATCTATGTACGCGACAAATTAACGAATAACTCAATATTCCCGTATGGTCCCATTTAAATTTGGTCCAGATTGAAGTCGGTTTTTTTTGTTAAAATTTGTGATTATTGAAGGAGAAGTCCGTTACTGGACTGGACATTAGGCCTCGCATTAGAAAATATGTTGAGGCCTACTATACGATTAGACTAAAGATTAAACTTCACATGTTTTTAATTTTAGTGTTCAATCAGTTTATAGTCAATCTAAATCACTGCAATTCGTAAGTTACTCACTCATAATAGAAACATGATTAAAATCTAGAGATATACTTTGATCATGCAGAAGATCGCATGCTTTAATAATAATAATCATATATTTCGGACTTGTCTATATTTGGCTATGGCGTCATTTTGTTGTGTGACATATCTGACATCCTCAAGTTTATTTTTGAGACATCTGACGCAACACCATCTAGCTTCAAATTAAGCAGAGGTAGTACTATGAACTTGTACTATATTACGAGTACTTAACTGTGACCTTCTTACTTGTTCTTCCTTAGATTTTCAACAATCATCTTTCACCCTAATTTAGAGGGTAATCTTTATAAAAATGACACGGATAACTGCTTAAATACCAGATATGTTGCCCCCAGATACCCTAGTGTACCCAAGGTGTCCTAGATGTTAAAAAAATATTTCCTAACGTCTTTCAAAAACCCGAAACTGAAAATAACGATCTTCCGATTTAAAAACTAAAAGGCCTTTTTGTAAAACGAGTAATAAATTTCAAATCTACCCAACTCCGTAATTCAATTAACTAATTGACACAACGTTATTTGTACAAGTTAGTTGAAGATTATAGCAGCTGAAAGAGCTTGACAAATAATTCTGGCGAAGTTTATATCTAATAAAGCTTTCAGTAGCAGTTTTCGGTAACACCAGCCAATTAGAAAATTAGAGATAAGCCGATAGATTTAAATGTATTTTTACAAAGATGTTATTATTCGTTGGGTATGGACACGTGAAAAAACGTTCTAAAGAGCATGTATTATAGTGTAGATCGCTCTAAGTCTGACGGAAGATAATGAGGTAGAGGCCTACCGCCAAATAGAAATAGGCCTCTAAAAAGCCTAGATGCCAGAACCAACAACAACAAGACAAGTGAGGAGACTCGACCCCGCATAACGGAACCAGGAAGGAAGAAGAAGATTAATATCCATTGTGTAATTCCTTAAAGTTAAAAATTTGAAATATATTTCAAATCATGTTATTATATGATCGGTATCGTGACCTTAAGTTAGCTTAAGATAAAATCACGATTTAAAGTCCCTAGCTACTTTGTTTCTCAATCTTAATATCTACCTTTCAAACTGATTCATTAGAGACTGCTCGGTATCATAGAAAACATGAATTTCCGGATATTTTGTTTTATCTTTAACTAGCGGTCGCCTAGTGGTCGAAATTCAACTAGGTAGAATTCATTTATTTTTTTATCTTTCTGCACTTCTCCTCCATATAAACTTTAATAGGGTAGTTGACTGTATCGTAAATAAAATACCGATGTCTCCTTCATTAAAACGAATGTTACAAAACATCTCAATTTTTTTTTTATTATCTAATAATTATTACAGTTTTTCATTGCCAATACAAATTATAATCATATAACATTTAAATATTAGGTCTTTACCTATGAAATTGCCTTTCTTCAGTACTGGTCATTTCAAATAAAAAAAAGTTTGTAATGGCTCTGTATTCTAAATTCAAATTAATTTTGTTTTAAAACTATGACATTCTATTTACAAACTCAGTCTTTTGTTTTTTGATTAGCGTTGTATTTTCATTACATTTGAACATTTTTCGTCATAATGGATACTTTAAAAAATCGTGTAATTATGGAATATGAGTTCCGTCGTGGCACCAACGCGACACAAACGGCACGTAACATTAAAAACGTTTACGGAGAGAATTGTACAAACGAACGCACAACCCGTTATTGGTTTTCCCGGTTCCGTTCTGGAAATTTTGACTTGAAAAATGAAGCTCGTGGTCGTCCGGAGACTTTGGTTAACAATAATGAATTAAAGGCGATTGTGGAAGCTGGCGAAACTCAATCTACAGCTGAGCTAGCAGCAGCTTTTAATGTAAGCTTCAAAACAATATTGATCCATTTGCGACAAATTAGCAAGGTAAAAAAGCTTGATAGATATGTGCCCCACGACCTTAACGATCGCCAGCGCATCGTACGCGTCGAGACCTGCCTTGCGCTGCTCAACAGGCAAAGAAATGAAGGAATTTTGAAACGAATTGTTACGTGCGACGAAAAAAGTGATTATGTTCAACAATCGAAAGCGTTCAGCAAGTTGGTTAGACCCTGGTTCAGCACAAAGCAATGCCCTAAACCATAAATGACCCCTAAAAAGGTGATGGTCACTGTTTGGTGGTCTAGTGCGGGTGTAATTCACCACAGCTTTTTACAAAACGGCATGAGCATTAATGCAGATGTGAACTGTGAAGAACTGGAGAGAATGATGGAGAAGCTTGCACATCTGCAACCAGCTTTGGTCAATCGGTCGTCCCCACTGCTCCTTCACGACAACGCGCGACCCCATACTGCGCAACAGACAGTCTCCAAGCTGCAAGAGCTGGGGTTGGAAGCTCTTCCTCATCCGCCATACTCACCAGACCTTGCACCTACCGACTATTACTTTTTACAAAATTTAGACAACTTTTTAGTGGGTAAAAAATTAAATTCCCGAGAGGCAGTACAAAATGCCTTTGAAGAGTTTGTTGCCTCCCGTCCAGCTGATTTTTACAAGAAGGGTATCAATAAACTGCCAATGCGTTGGCAAAGATGCGTCGATTGCATGGGTGATTACTTCGAATAACAGAAATAAAAAAGTTTGAAAAAATAAGTACTTTCACTTATTGCATACAAAACGGCAATTTCATAGGTAAAGACCTATTATAATGCTCCATTGAGTAGTTTAAAATAGTGGCGTCACAAGTTTGTATTTAGTACATTTTTCATACAAAGTTATCGTTTTGAGTTTTTGACAGATGATAAAAAGTAAGTAGTAGTAAGTAAGTAGTGACTGCGGTGTCAACTACCCTATTCCGTTAGCATAATTTTCGTAAAAAGTGGTACAAAATTTTTGCTTTACGAATTAATTAAAATATACATCTTCATCGACACAACATCAATAATGTACATATTGTACATACATTAATTTTCACGGAACTTTCAATAATATACACACATCAAAAGTGTCTAGGGATCAAGCATTTTTATGCGGATTTCTTGAGATTGAGATGTGGCTTTGGCCCTGGCCTGCTCAGTCGCCAGACTTGAACCCGATTGAGCATGCATGGGATATGCTACAGAGAAGAGCTCTGCCGAATATGGAGGGTATCCAGTAGCAAGAAGACCTTTTTTTGTTGTTGCAACGAACATGGGCGGCCATTCCACAGCGTGATTTGGATGAACTCATTTTGAGTTTGCCAAACCGATTCTTGTGTTGTTAGTGTTCGCGGTAGAAACACGGATTATTAATTGTTTAAGTTACCTAATAAAATTTTAAAGAAAACTGTTATTTCAGTCTTTTTTTCGAACTTTAATGTTAGTGGTTCAAATGTCAAAAATCCCTTTATTAGGAAAATGGCAAATTTCTTTATTAATGCAAAGGTGACTTGGTTTATCGTTACTGTGACAAACGAAAACACTTTATTTGATGAATCCTTAAAGAAAAATTTAATTAATATCAATCAGGAGAAAAGTTATTGCAAAAATATATGTTGATCCCTAGACACATATGTTGATCCCTAGACACTTTTGATGTGTGTAGTTTGTGTTGTAGGCAACTGTAGAAAGTTGATAAAAACATTTCTTCATTATTTGGACAAAATTTAGACATTGCTAAGGTTTATTTGTACCTAACTTATAAGTAATGCATGACACTAGCATTCCTCATGACCTTGGGCACTGTCATATTTTATGTAGCTACTGTAAAACTTTTTCCTAAATATAAAGTAGGGATCTTAGTTCACCTTGGTCAGTACGGAAGTGAACTGTGACCGTGACTCCGTACCATAATATAGGTATATTATCACTCTTCCGTTTTGCTAGGATTCCTTTTTAACCGACTTCAAAAACTGCCTCGTTGGTCTCGCGGTTGGAGTGTGCGACTGCTGATCATGAGGTCTCGGGTTCGATGCCCGGGTCGGACCAAATGTTTGTATGATCTACAAATATTTGTTTCGGAGTTTGGGTGTTTTCTATGTATAATATGTATGTATTTACAAAAAAAAAGTATATATGTATTTGTATCAGTTGTCTAGTACCCATAACACAAGCTCTGCTTAGCTTGGGACTAGATGGCGTTGTGTGTTAGATGTCCGAAATATTTATTATTTATAAAAAGGAGAAATTCGACCGTATATATGTTTTTTTTTATGTGTGCTCGCGGATAACTTCGTCGTTTATGACCCGATTTTGATGTTTTTTTTTTAATGGAAAGGAGATATCCCAGCGGTAGTACCATGATAAGGACATTAAGATCTGATGATGGCATCCAAGAGAAATCGAGTCGAACCTTGAAGTCGGTTTTTGTTTTTGTTAAAATTTCATAAAATATACTTTCATTCTCATCGATATCCATGTAGGGGCAGGCTTTAAGTATTATGTTTCCCAATCCAAAACACAAAATTATTATTTACACTTAAACGCCGCTCAACCACCGAACCCAGAAAATAATAAATAACTCTTATAAGTTACTCATTTTAACGACGCTTTGAATTTCCTTAGAGAATTGAGGTTTAGATGTTGCTTTTATTAAAATAAACAGTGGTTAGTATACTTGAGACCCTTCTTTGTTTATTGTCGGTTAAAAGTCTGAATATTGTACTATTAACCATGCTCTTATATCAAGTTAAATTCTAAAACTAGCGACCCGCCAATCTTCGCAGGGAAATCTTTAAAATTCTTGGATGTTATGTATTATATACATATAAAACTTCCTCTTAAATCACTCAGTCTATTAGTAAAAACCACACTAAAATCCGTTGCCTAATTTATAAGGACTAAACGTACAAAAATAAAAAGCGACTTAATTTTATACAATGTAAGATATGTGCCGACTTTATTTAATACGTTGAATAAGCTACAATTGCCTTTATTATGGAACTAGTTGTTGCCCGCGGCTCCGCCCGCGTATATGTCGGTTATCGTGGCAAATAGTAGCCTATGTGTTATTCTGATGTATAAGCTATATTACTGTAAAGTTTCATCCAAATCCGGTCAGTAGTTTTTGCGTGAAAGAGTAACAAACATCCATCCATCCATACTTACAAACTTTCGCGTTTATAATATTAGTATAGATAGTATAGATAAAGGGAAAACTAGCTATTTTACAATGTGTCTATGAGAGTTTAATTTTTAAAACACTAATGTGCCTGAACCAAGAATCGAAGATAATCTAACCTACCTACCTTTTGGTTTAAAGATCAAGACAAGGTTTCCTTTGGAAGTGTAATTGACGCGAGTTAAGTACCAACTTCAGCTTAATGAACTGAATCTAAAGTTGATTAACAATTATGCTACTAATCTAGTTAAGAAAAATGGGAAATGTTTAGTTAAATACCCATAGGAAGTGCCTCTAAACTCTAAACACACCAGTTGCGATACTCAGTGACTATCGAATTACCACTCATAGTTCACAAGATCATCTCAGGTGCCGATTCGTTCAAAACTCTTAAATAGATAACGAATAGGCTATAGTCATATCGACGGTAGTGTTATCTTTCAATTAATATCGCTTGTTTACCAGAGACGCTTTTAATAAAATCGATTCCTTGAAACGAACCTTCTTGATCAACTATAAAAGGATAGGTAATTTAAGGAGCCGCTGTACCTATAGTAACCCATTTTGTTACTTTGATCAGAAACCGAGGTCATTGATGAGGGCAGAAGAAAAATAAGTTTATTAAATCCTATCAGTATTTATTTCCTTACATAGCCATTTCTTTGTACATGTTCTTGTAACAGAAATTCTTGTTTCTCCCTCGGGGCGTCAAAGAAAATGGAGAAATGCATACTGTATGAAAATCGACACTGTTCGACCTTAGTTTTATTATCCTTTATGGCGCACACAGTGGCCAATGCTGACTTATGTTTTGATTAATAGAACGCTCGTGTACAATTTTATTGTGTTCTGTACTACATTGTTCTATAGAGAGGCCTTGTTAACGACGATGATGAACTGAGCGGATTGTTGTGTTGGCTAGAAATTAAACAATCTTTCTGTACAATAGATGCCAAACAAGTTATTGTCTAGGATTGCTGATGACTTTAAAATTAATGGTCGTAATAAATACATGCGAATGTGTAAGTAAAGTATGATGTTTATCACTATATTTAAAAAGGACGTATGCTTTATTTTCAACAATCAATCAATCAATTGTTTATTTGCGGAAACATAGGTTAGTTACAGATCTTATGCTTATTTTAGAGGTACACTATGTCCTACCACATTATGCGGTGTGCAAATCTTATATAAACAGAAATGTCATAAGTTAAATTATTTAAACACTTAAATTATCAACATATGTCAATTAATACATCAAATAATTTCAATGCAAAACAATGAGAGAGAAGAAAAAAAAATGGTTTCAGATATTACAATAACAGGTAGTTAAAAATTGTCGAAGAAAACAGAACTACTAAAGTATATTAAAATAGTACGGTAACATTAGCATAAATGTTATATAGCGAATATTGTAACATTAAAAATTTGTGGTCGATAAGAATTCATCAACAGTTTAATAACTCTTGTCTACCAGATACTGGAATAATTTGTTTTTGAAAACATTCTTTTTCATTTGAAAACACAACAACCTTTATAAGGCTGTCTGAATGCCATCCTTCAGAATTGAACAAAAGAACTATAATAAATTGTAATAAAAATGTATTTTTAATCAAAAGTTAGTAAACGAAATAAAGGAATATACATTATATTCTATAATAGAAAACACTGACGTCACTATACTTGCCCGCGTAACATGATACACTTGGTAAATAGGTAGCGCCTTTGTTTTGGTCTCACATTTCCACTTAACTTATTATAACAATATTTCTAGCCTTGAAAAATTAAATGAAGTTTTCTTTCAGAATGACTACGGCAGAGACGATCAACGTGACGGCACAGCCGATCAAGGAAGTGCCCCACGATACGACCATGTTCCTCCAGACGACGGCCGCTCAAGGCATCGCGGGGATATTCGTGTGGGCAGCACTTTTCATTACTTGCCAACAGGTAATTAATTGATATACACACATCAAAAGTGTCTAGGGATCAACATATGTGTCTAGGGATCAACATATGTGTCTAGGGATCAACATATATTTTTGCAATAACTTTTCTCCTGATTGATATTAATTAAAATTTTCTTTAAGGATTCAATCAAATAAAGTGTTTTCGTTTGTCACAGTAACGATAAACCAAGTCACCTTTGCATTAATAAAGAAATTTGCCATTTTCCTAATAAAGGGATTTTTGACATTTGAACCACTAACATTAAAGTTCGAAAAAAAGACTGAAATAACAGTTTTCTTTAAAATTTTATTAGGTAACTTAAACAATTAATAATCCGTGTTTCTACCGCGAACACTAACAACACAAGAATCGGTTTGGCATACTCAAAATGAGTTCATCCAAATCACGCTGTGGAATGGCCGCCCATGTTCGTTGCAACAACAACAAAAAAAGTTCTTCTTGCGACTGGATACCCTCCATATTCGGCAGAGCTCTTCTCTGTAGCATATCCCATGCATGCTCAATCGGGTTCAAGTCTGGCGACTGAACAGGCCAGGGCCAAAGCCACATCTCAATCTCAAGAAATCCGCATAAAAATGCTTGATCCCTAGACACTTTTGATGTGTGTATTTTAACATTCGTTATATTTGTAAATTGCATATCGCTAGTTTTCTTACGTTTATTTTATAAGAATTTATTGTCTACTGAAAGAAATATGAAGGAGTAATTTACAACATTAACTTATTTATTATTATTATTAAATGCCCTGATTGAGTGCCTGATCATCAGCACAGAGCCTAAACTTCTGGGGCTCGACTAGAAATTTTGGTAGCTGTTGCTTTTAATGTTGTGAGCACCCACTAAGAGATATTTTTTGGAAAGTTCACACCTATAAAAGTAACAAAATGAGAGGTGGGAGTAAGTAAGCTAAAATACGAAATTAAGAATAATCACGTAATGAAACCATGGCTAAAAGCTAGTACCTAGTCTAGTAAGCAATTTAAAAAAAGTTTTGATATATCCTTTTACTTCAAATTTCATCATAAAGGTCCTTTATGGTCAGTACAAATTAGTGTTGAGGCAAGAAAAATGATCAGTTTTTTGTATTGCAGAGGTTGTAAATAAACTGTTTTATTGCAAAAACGCAAAGAATAGAGAAACGTGCCGCAAGAATCGATTGTTATGATTATCTGATATCATTGCATCAATATTACAACAGACGGAATCAGATTTAATACTTAAAATCACGTTGTCTGTTCTATAGACTATTTGGAGCATGAAAGCGATAACTATAAACCATTTTAAAACTTAATAATTTTTTAAACGATTGTTCAGCGTCTGATTTAATTTTCCCAAATCTATTTGGTGTCGTCGTAATGTTTTTAAAATTTAATTCACATTTTTTAAATAGAATTGTAGTATTCTACCACATTCACGCAATGCACTCTAGTCCCAAACTAAGCAGAACTTGTACTATATCTACCTACTTCACAAACACCTTCTAAAAATATGGTGGTTTTAATAAGTTCCTCGCTTAAACGCACAAAGGTACTGTACTATAACCCTATTTAACTTCATCTGAGACATAAGGTAAACAAGGAAACCAATGTTTCTCAAACGAGTTGATCGCGAGTAAAGATGGCTGGTGTAACCAAACAAATTACAAAATTTCACATTTCTACGTAAATTATTTGCCTTATCACTACTCTTCAATTTAGTAGTGTTATAATACGTTCAAAGTTTGGGAACAGCTACAGTTTTAGGTGTTTTTAATGTCACTTTTTGGCCAGTCCACTATGAACTCGGAAAATTTGGACAGTTGCAATTTTTTTTTTTAACACGTATTTCCGTTGTACTTGACACTGGTAGAATAGTCGACATCGTCACAGTTTGCCATTTTCCAAGAAAAAGAAAATGTCACTTTTTTTTATTGATACTAGATGCATATAAAATTTGACCTATTAAAGAACCTTTTTCTGGTTTTTTTAACTTTTGTCTCAGAGGAAGTTGAATAGATTATATGTAAACATTTTTTTTTTAATAAACGACGGATTTTTAATACCCAAATTACTGAATTGGATGTAAAATTGGTAAAATATGTACAAAATGAATGAATTTAAAACTCTCACAAATATTAAAAAAAAATTATGAACCAATATTACTTCATCTCATGTGTAAAACAAACGTCACCAACGTGGTTCACTAAGTAATTACGTTTCTATGTGAATAACTTACTACGTAGCAATTAAGGCGGACTATACACGGTGACGTGATGACGTCGAACGCTATATCATTCTATGAACAAGCAATGACTACGTCAAGATGTAACACACCTGCGGCCTAGACGTTTCGACATTCATAATTTATTACAAGCCTTATATACGCAACAGTTTTCCTTAAGTCAATAGATAGACTTTTTTACCTTGAGATAAAAATATACCAACCTTTATTACATTTGAGACGTCGATTATTTAGGCCAGTCTGCTCACTTTTTTCATAGGTAATAAGTGTAATAAATAACGTATTTTCGTCTTGATAACAAATGAAAAAGAAGGTATTAATTAAGAGAAAAAAGTAGGTATTCAACATGGCGTATTGGGACAGTGAAGTAGCATTTTCAACCGAATCGTTTTCATCTATGTTTTTTCCTGATCATTTTTATATCTAAATTTATTTATACTCAATTAAAAACAACGAAAACTCTCTGCCAAAAAACACTTAAAAGCGTAAAATAAACTGGTTCAAACTGGACTTCAAACAGATTTTAGGTACCTAGCACACATTATAATACTACTATTTAATTAAATGAACAAAGAATTAGGTATAGGCAATTTATGAAGAACCAGTTTATTTTACGCTTTTAAGTGTTTTTTTTAAGAGAGTTTTCGTTGGATGTTTTTGGAAGTCGGTTTTTTTTTTATAAAAAGTTTTTATTTTTCAGTTTTTAGTGCAAACAATCGTAGGTAAGTACTAAGTTGAAATATTTCATCATCAAGAATACAAATTAAGGTCTATACGTACGTGTAATATTAAAACCATCCTCTAATCCCTAACTGTTGAAGAGTTTAAACCTTCTATCATCAGCTCACCCAAATAATTTAAAAGAATACAACTAAAGGTAACATATATACACATGCTATTTAAAGATTTATCCTCCAACTCCTAACCGTTAAGGAGTTGTACCTTACATCATCAGTTCATCATCATAAAATGATGACTACCAGATGCAAATACCGGTGTAACTTCAGAAAATATACGAAAAACATAGTATGTGCCTATTAAAATGAGGGTTTCTCTCGGTTTCCCTGGGATCCCATCATCAGATCCTGATATGGTGGCAATGGGACCACCTCGGGAGCATACCCTATCGAATACAAAAAAAATATTCAAAATCGTTCCACAGTTGACGGAGTAATCGCTGAACATAAAAAAAAAACATACAGTGGAACATAGAACCTCCTCCTTTTTGGAAGTCGGTTAAAAACGTTTTAATACAGTTGAACATCTACATCCAACGAACGGTATCAAAAATCGAGCCTCACGATTGTTTCAATGGTATCTTATAATCATGTGATTCTACTATAATAATAATATTATAAACGCGAAAGTTTGTAAGTATGGATGGATGGATATTTGTTACTCTTTCACACAAAAATTACGGAACAGATTTAGAGGAAACTTTACAATAATATACCTTATACATCAGAATAACACACTAGGCTACTATTTGCCGCGATAACCGACATATACGCGGACGGAGCCGCGAGCAACAACTAGTCCTACAACACGAAAGTTTGTAAGTATGGATGGATGGATGGATGGATGTTTGTTACTCTTTCACGCAAAAACTACTGAACAGATTTTAATGAACCTAACAGTAATATACCTTATACATCAGAATAACACATAGGCTACTATTTGCCGCGATAACCGACATAAACGCGGGCGGAGCCGCGAGCAACAACTAGTACTACAACGCGAAAGTTTGTAAGTATGGATGGATGGATGTTTGTTACTCTTTCACGCAAAAACTACTGAACGAATTTGGATGCAACTTTACAGTAATATAGCTTATACATCAGAATAACACATAGGCTACTATTTACCGCGAAAACCGATATATAAACGGGCGGAGCCGCGGGCAACAACTAGTCATCAATAAATAACTCTCTTCTGTCCGCATAGCTAGTTAGTCGTCCATCTTACAGAAAACCTTGACTAAATTTTAAAAAATGTGAACTCTTGCATAAATCACCTATAGGAACAGTTATTTTTTAATTATTCCACAAAATATACAACATGTAGGTTAGGTATAAAAAAACTGGGTTTCCATCTCTAAGCAATTATACAAGCTAGTGACGTCATAGCAAGCAGTAAATATTCGGCACGTTTAGTTTTCATTTTATCGTGATAGTTGCGTATGTCACAGTAATCCCACTATAATAATAGGTCTTTACCTATGAAATTGCCGTTTTGTATGGAATAAGTGAAAGTACTCATTTTTTTAAACTTTTTTATTTCTGTTATTCGAAGTAATACCCATGCAATCGACGCATCTTTGCCAACGCATTGGCAGTTTATTGATGCCCTTCTTGTAAAAATCAGCTGGACGGGAGGCAACAAACTCTTCAAAGGCATTTTGTACTGCCTCTCGGGAATTGAATTTTTTAACCACTAAAAAGTTGTCGAAATTTTGGAAAAAGTAATAGTCGGTAGGTGCAAGGTCTGGTGAGTATGGCGGATGAGGGAGAGCTTCCAACCCCAGCTCTTGCAGCTTGGAGACTGTCTGTTGCGCAGTATGGGGTTGCGCGTTGTCGTGAAGCAGCTGCAAGAGCTGGGGTTGGGCAAGAAGTTGACAAGAAGGGCATCAATAAACTGCCAATGCGTTGGCAAAGATGCGTCGATTGCATGGGTGATTACTTCGAATAACAGAAATAAAAAAGTTTGAAAAAATAAGTACTTTCACTTGTTGCATACTAAACGGCAATTTCATAGGTAAAAACCTATTATTATAAATGCGAAAGTTTATTTAGATGTTTTTAAATCGTTCAATCTGCTCTGGATGTAATTTAGCACAGAGGTATATTATAGTCTGGAATGGCACATTTCAGACTACACCTGACAATCCATTACAGGCTACTCTGTATCTCGTGTAGTATTTCCGTGGAATGAACAAGCTAAAACCTCTGGTAACACCACGGAGCGTAGCTAATCTTTCAATGAGAATAACAGTGACTATCACAGTTCACAGACTATATAAATCAGTACAGAAGTGACGTCATAAATCTGTACTGTCACTTAATTTACTTCACCTTCATTGAATAACAAATTATTGTACCTAATAACAAAGTTCTAAAAATAAACGAATCCAAATAATTATATAGGTCCTATAATTAACATTAATGTGACTTTTATGGTAATGCATGTAGAAAGTATAGCTACTACTAACTTGTTCTTTTACATTTTAATAGACACATTATACGGTTTAGAATAGTAATTAGATTCCCCCTAAAAGTAGCATCTATCTAAAATGTAACTAAAGTGCAATTGTATCAGTGTTGAATAGCAAAGTTGTTGATTTTAATGTACATAATGTTGCTAACAGGGAATCTGCAGATGATTCAATTTTCTTCACTTTTCTCAAAATTAACCTTTTTAGGAATATATTACATATCATGTTGATAAATAGATTTTACGTGAAATATGAATGAAAAGAATTTGTAAAAAGATTTGTCTGTGGTAATCGTTCGTAAGGATTTGGGGAAAACACCAAGAATCGACAAACTAATCAGAAGTCACTGCTTATATAGAATTGAGATTATAATGTGATTGCGTTTAGTAAGTAATTGGCTGACTAATTGACGAACCAAGTAGTGATATTCTGGTAAACCCAGACCCCAAATGCTCTTAGAATTAATAAAGGTTAGGAAGAAGAAGCTATAAACGAGTAATTCTTAGGCAACCGCCCGATATACCCAACCGGGTATATCGTTGCACAGTAGACAATATGACAGTGAAAACGGACATTTACTATTCGTTCCATAGATTGAAAGGGCTTTGTATAAGAAGAGTCCGAGTAAAACTGCCGCGTGTCAATATGGTCTAGTTCCAGAGAAATTAAATACCAAAGTTTACCTTTTTGCGGTTTCGAAAACAGAAAAAAATTAATTTCTTCGAAATCAACGAATTAATGTACTTTCGTATTTTTAATCAATGAGTGCAGAAGAAGCGCATATTATAAGCTTATTCGCGTTATTAGAAAGTCCACAGTTTAGCGTAAAAAAATTTTTTTGTTAATTTTCCTTTTCATTTTATTTCTCGGGAACATCAGCAGTGGTGCACCTAAATTTTATTTTAAAATATATTTTAACCTATGCACAGTCCATACAAAAAAAATCGGCTGCCCATTCCGCGGTATATTTAAATAAATTGAATTTAAAGTTTTGATCAAGGGTTGACTCTGACAATTTTTTTTTATTAAAACTACAGTATATAAGACATCAAAAATTTTAACAAAAAGAACCGACCTCAAGAACTGGACCAAATTAAAGTTCTGAGGTAACAAACAAACAAAATACAGTCGAATTGTTAACCCTTCCCCTTTTTCGAAGTCGGTTAACATTACCAAAAGTTAGGTTAGTTATATATACTACTAACAATCCTGATGATTGTTAGTGTCTGTTTTCGTTTTTTTTTAAATATCAATCAAAATTCACCTTGATTTTACTATACTCCAAAGTGACAACCCTAGACCCTCACAAGTTTGTTTTTATTATTTCTCAAATATACCTACCGCGGAATGGGCATCCGATTTCTTTGTATGGACTGTGGATAGATTAAAGTATATTTTAAAATAAAATTTAGGTGCCCCAATCCGGATGTTCCCGAGAAAAAAAAAATGAAAAGGAAAATTAACAAAATCATTTTTTTACGCTAAACTGTGGACTTTCTAATAACGCGAATAAGCTTATAATATGCGCTTCTTCTGCACTCATTGATTAAAAATACGAAAGTACATTAATTCGTTGATTTCGAAGAAATTAATTTTTTTCTGTTTTCGAAACCGCAAAAAGGTAAACTTTGGTATTTAATTTCTCTGGAACTAGACCATATTGACACGCGGCAGTTTTGCTCGGACTCTTCCTAAACAAAGCCCTCTCAATCTATGGAACGAATAGTAAATGTCCGTTTTCACTGTCCTATTGTCTACTGTGCGTTGGCGTGTTTTAATATTGAAAATACACACTATGCATTTGTAAATTTCATCACATTTACCGTAAACAACGTAACAGTGTGAAGTAATTACGTTTGAGGAAATAATACGTTCTGCTGACTTCTTTTCACGTATTGGCTGAACATTATCGTTGGTATTACTAGGTCGTGCTTGTTCGAGGCTCGGTTGAATCAAATTGCTTTATGCATACCTATTGTTACCATTCTTTACACTTTCGTTGAAATGAGGAATTTAGAACCGTAAAGGTGAAGAATGTTTTTTTGGATCAAATTAAAAAGTGAACTCAAAACAATTAACAAAATTATTTTTAAAAGTAGGAGGCGTAATGCTATCACGTTGAGAGTGAATTGACAACCCGGGCGACATACCTGGCGTCTGTATGCACTGAGAGTACAGAGTACTGTACTGTAATGTCTGTCTGCATTGAAAGAATGAAACACATTAGTAAATGTGTTTTTCTTTCTTTCTTTACAATTAGAACTCCCGCCCGAACGCTTATTGTCTAATAATGTTAAAGGGATAGGCGGGGCTTCCTATGCATACTTTGAATGGGATGAGGGAGTTAGGGTTGAGGTCTATAGCTGTTGTACTTAGCGTTTGCGAAAGTTATATTTGATGTGAATTGCCCTTCTCTCCAGAATTCAGTACAGATTAACAGTAAAGTTACTTCTGCCTACCTTCTACCATAAGTGTAGGGATGATTTAAAGTAGGTAAATAATAATAATAATCTTTATTAGCAATATAGTTTATACATAATTTTGTGTCGGTGTTAGCCGCACTAGGCTCAGCCTGTATACGGCTAGCTATTGTACGATAAATAACGTTGTCTTATTTTACACCAAGAAACCTTTTGATTGTCAGCACGGTATCTTGACGAAAATTGGTGAGTAATCCGAATATATCCGGATACGAACCGAAGATAGTTGCTAATGCCTTAGTCCAATTAATTGTGTTCGCACTTTCTATTAATGCAGCCTTCATCGCCCCGTAATCTTTCCACTTTTGAGTTAGATCGTAACCGATTATATTCTTAATTCCCGTCAATTTTCTTAACGTTTGAGACGATTCTTCACTGAAGTTGATTTTTGAATATTTTCATATTTTTGGTCTATTCGCATTACCAACAAGTTTTGTATGAAAGCTTGCAACCCCAATTGGAAGCCCAATGATGTAGAAGCAACTCAATTAGGCTGCCATAGTGTGGGTCAGTATGCTGCATTTTTGGATTGTCTGCATTCGCAATGAGCATGGTGACCAGCTACTCTTGGATTCTGCTCATCGTTTCCATCAGGCACAGTAAAGTCACTTTGGCACATATATATATACAGGGTTTATATATATGTGCCATGTTATATATATACAGGGTAAATTTTCTTATAACTAGAAAAAAACTAGGTATATTTTTATTTTATTTTTCCTTATGTACTCATGAGCAGGTCTACCTTTTGGCGCCCGCTTATCGTTGAATTTTGGGACACATGGTATAAAAACTTGATTGATCAGCTCATCTCTATTTTCTTAATGCGAATAGACTAAAGCTAATACAGGTATCATAGTATCAAGTAGTACTAAGGCTTTCAAATAAAGTTTCTATTTGGGGCACTAGATATCCAAGTTAGCCATTCGTTTAACAACAGCCCGAAAAGTGATAAATTAGAAAAAATTTTTTTTTACACATGTATGTACATTGATAAGATAAAAATTATTGCGATTGTAGAAAGTTTTATCGGTCGGTGTGATTATTAATTGTATTATATTGTAATGTAACTCTCAGGCTATCGGATAATACGAATGCATTAATATGTATCGATAAGGATCTATATCGATATATTTAAAACTTTCACAACTGTTGAAAGCGATGAATTTTCAAAGCCATATAATAATAGGATTGGTTTGTTGTTTATGGAAACCTTTTTTGTTGTGGTTTTTTTTTTAAAGAATACGATCGTTTTGTTTACTGTAAAAAAATCTGTAAATCAAATGAAAGGTGAAATGAAAATACGGCTTCTCCAAGTGTACTTCAATGGTTGTTTACGAAACGTAATGATTCTGCCCCTGTCAGTTAGGCACGATGACGCACCTCATTATGACCCGTTGAAGAAGGAATATTCAATGGACAGATTGAGGTAATGGAAAAAACTGTTGTAAACAGACATAACCCGCATGCGTTTATCGTGAAAATCGATGACAAATACTGTTTTCCTAAACAAGCAGTGCTGAAAATTATGACAATGGTTATAAACCTTTAAAGCTGACCAGGGCAGAATAAAATCTTACGTTGTCGCTACACATAGTTTCAAATTATGTTGTAATTTTACCGGAAAAGGCTTACTTAAGGCAAAACAATGTTTTTTCGTAGTCAATCAATGCTGACACATATAGGTATTCAAACTTAACTTTATATATAGTGAAGTCTTATGTATTTTTAATACTGGCTTTCGTCAGCAGAAAACGATATTTTTATATCTTTCAAAACATTTAATTTTATCGCTAGAGATCTATCTACTCGTATTTCAAAAGTTCCTAACTTGGTCGTGTTTCATGTAAAAATTAGATAAACTAGAAAAAACAATCTTTGTGCCTTTAACTGTTTTCTTTTTTTCTTTTTATTGTGTCGTACATTTAAGACAAATTCCAAGATATGATATTCCCGCTTTCTGTCGTCGTCGGGTGTCGATTCATGTTTATTTCTACCACACTGCTTACGCTCTTTCACGAAGAGGAAATCCACTGTGAATAATATACTGTGGTAACTTTGTGGAGAGACGCCCTCAAGCAACAATGTAAAACCATAATCTTTACTAAGGGTGACATAATCTTTAATTATGAACTTATAGTGAAGTGCAATCCTAAAATTGAATCCAATAAGTTTGCGGTTTTAGATGGATAAACCACTAAACTCTTTACCCACGAGCTCTACGCCAACGGTATTCTCCTCGCCTTTACAGAATGTTTGAAAAACGAAGATCTAAATATGATGCCAAGAATGAGAAAAATAGTACCCTCTGCCTAGGGCCTAGAGTTACTTTAAATGATAACACTCGTAACGAAGTTATTCGCCAAATAAAACTTACTGTCATAGTCCACATAGCGTGCCACATTAGAAGGCCTTGGCTTCAATAGGTGTGTGCAGAAGACGTCATATCCAAAAACCCTAACTATCTCAGGCCTCTTTTTGATGACGTAACATTATCTTAAGGGAAACATTCAGCGCTTTCTCATTTTCTGCGTCTCAGAGGAAAAGAAGAAGTGCTTAGGGATTTTCGTTGCCGAGGTATACCAAAAGAAGAGAGTTTATTCATCTCGATAGTAAAACATCGTAGCTTTCGTGACATTCAAATTTGTGTAGAAGACACAAACATGAGCCGAGTCTTTCCTGTGTGAAATACCACTGAGTTTGCATAATATCATGCAGATGTTAGATAGTAAACTGGTTATATAGCTTCTTAAAACTGATTAATATCATAAACATACCTATCCTCTAAATCAAAATATCTCGTGATCAGCTTTAGGATACTAATAGGTTCATGATTATAAAAAGATTGTATTTCATATCGTCTATCGATAACGCGAGTTTTAGTATGTCGATCTTAAATTACAGTATTAGCCAATTCTTTTGTACCAATATCAGAAACTGTTATCGCTGCTAGCTAGCACTATATTCCATTTTATATTTACTGACTGATAACGTGGTATGTTTCGTAAAGTTTATGTGAATAATGGCTTTGCGTTGCGAGGTAATTACAAAACTGTCATACTCGGTTTTTTGACCTTGCGTTTTCCCATCGGGACCGGAAGCATACGTGCCGAACTGACTATTTTACTGTTAGTAATAGGTGAACAGCCTATACTTATTATACTCGTGAATTTTTTGTTATAAATTGTAATTTTTACAATCTAAGCCCAAACTCTAATCTCTAGATCTGGTGAGCTGGGACGGAGGGAGCTACTCAATTGTTTGAGTAGCTCCCCATCCCATGAGTACCATCCCAGCCCACCAGATCTACCACTATAACTCACTTGTTACTCTAATTGCAGATCCATAAGCGGTAGTTACAATACTTACAATAAGCCGTCTGCTCGTTTGCCACCATAAATAAAATAAATAAATAAATATATAAATATTTTCGGACATCTAACACACAACGCCAACTAGTCCCAAGCTAAGCAGAGCTTGTGTTATGGGTACTAGACAACTGATACAAATACATATATACTTTTTTTTGTAAATATATACATATTATACATAGAAAACACCCAAACTCCGAAACAAATATTTGTAGGTCATACAAACATTTGGTCCGACCCGGGAATCGAACCCGAGACCTCATGATCACCAGGCGCACACGCCAACCGCGAGACCAACGAGGCAGTCTTAAACAATATCTCTATAAACAATAAAATAAATCTATTATAATCTAATCTATTATACCTAAACAATTGTTGTATCACGTTGTAGCTCACGATGATCTCCGAAAGTATCTAACCGATTTTCACGTTTTTTAAGTGTGTATTGCCTAAGATAGGATAGTTACCATCACGATTAGGCCAATAGGAGCGGCGCATGATTGAAAAGAGACGCAGACGAAGTTGTCTGGTTTATCTAGTAATTTTATATCTGGAATGTGATTATCTAGTTTTTCACCTGAGAAGAAACTAAACGCATAAAGGGCCAGCGGTAACGGTAAGCGTCTAACCGCATTACCGTTAAGGCCTAGTACCGAGAGGCCTTTATTGTTTGTACGTGACGGAATAAATCACCTTTACAGGCGAAAATTATTTTTTAAAGCAATAACGATGAGACTGCTCGACTAAGATTGATGAAGCGAAAAATATAAAACAGTTGAAATATATTGCTTTAGTATGTTTTATCCGGAATGAACTCTTATCAAACGCTTTGCGTCTTTTATTTTTCAAACATCAATTTTGTTTCATTAAGACACAGTTTTTTTATCCATACTTTTTTTTCTTCCTAGCCTTATTATCCCAAGATTATTTGAAGTCGGCTACTAGTTCCACCCGGTTTTACCTGAAGAATATCAGTTTTTACACGAAGCGACTGGCATCAGACCTCCGTAACCCTGAGGGTTAACTGAATTCGAAGGTTGAAACTAGTGTCAGTAGTCAGTTGGCAACCGGGACCAACGGCTTAACGTGCTCTCCGAGGCACGGGCGTGTGTTGTGTTTACCGCCAAACTTCCATACTCCGGGCTGGTGGTAAAAATAATTTCATAACGAGAAACCTAATACATTATTTGGCCCGACTCGGGAATTGAACCCGAGACCTCTTGATTGGCAGTCGCATACGCAAACCGCCAGACCAACGAAGCAGTCAATATTATAAATTCGAAGGTAACTCTGTCTGTCTGTCGGCAAGATTGGCTATGGCTAAATCGCTGCACTGATTTCAATGAAATTTGACATCGAGATACTTAGGTTCTTGAGGATGGACATGGGATACTTCTTTACCGCTATAACTGACATACACACGGGTGTAGCCATGGGCAAAAGCTCGTATTAATATACATATTTATTCATCGGTTCGTCTGATCCCTGTTAGCAAATTCTAAAATGTATTTGGATTTTAATTTCTAAGTGACAAGACAAGCAGCACTCATTCACAAGTATGAAGTAATGTAAGATTCATCGTTTTCTGCTTTTCAGGATTTCCCATAACGCATACCATTCGTACGTGAATACAATCACGTTTGTTGGAAAAGCCCGATTGGCTATAAACCCAATAACAAGGTGTAGCCGTGTAGGCATAAACCGTCTTATCGAGTGGTTGCGAGTAAAGTCCGGTTTTACGAAAGACTCTTCATATCTTATCGAGACACGAAGTTCTGTAGCAGTAATACCTATACTGTTTACCGATGTTTACAAATGTAAAGGACTAGCTTTTGCGCGCGGCTCCGCCCGTGTGTATATTGGTTATCGCGATAAAGAGGAGCATATGTCCATACGCAAGAATTAAAGTAGCTCCATGCAGAATTTCATTGAAATCGGTGCAATGGTTTAGCCGGGAAACCGCGACAGACAGACCGACAAAATTACTTTAGAATTATATATGATGGAATAGTATGGATTAAATGTAAGTGAAATCTTTGTAAAACTATATACGAAGCGTTTATATAATATAGCGTTTTATTTGTTAACTAAACAGCAAATGTACTATGCATACGACATATAACCTTGGCAGCATATTGTTATATATTATAATAAAACGAAATATATATATTTCCTTCTATTATTTTGTCCGTTTCTTATCTCAAAAATAAATACAAATTTCATTGTTTAGGTTCATATAAATAAAGTTGTAAATAGAACATTTTGATCTGAAGTAATAAAGGTTGTTAGTAAACAATATTTGAAATATAGATTTTAAACAAACATATTAAATTTCTGCTTAAGCTACTAAACATTTGCGATTACTAATAAGGTCTAAAATTCTGCCAAAGTTACTAGATGTGTGTATTTGGAAAAGAAGGCAGGTAGTAGAGCCACGCTGATGTCAGCACGAACGGGCCGGCTCGACCGGGGCGGTACTACCCTCGCACAGAAAATCAACGTAAAATGACAGCGTTTGTGCTGTCGTGTTTCGTTGGTGAGTGCGAGACCGGAGGCCCAATTAGTCTAGTCAACAAGTTCCATACTTGTTGACTAGACTAAAAGATGCACAAGCATCACTAGGCCGCCATAGTGTGGGTCGCCATACTGCATTGTTGTATTCGCAATGAGTATGGTGGCCACCACTCGTGGATTCTGCTTATGCTTTCCATCAGGCAGAGTAGAGTCATTTTGGCAGGCCAAACATAAAAAAAAAAAAAAAAAAAAAAAAAGAAGAAGGAAGAAAGCGGTTGCTTTTTTCTGACATCTGTTATGATTATGACCCTGACAGACAATATGGGTGTTGGCAACATCAAATAAAGTAACAGGTGATACAGCTCAGATTTTTTTTGGTCTGAGTAATACTGTTAGTACCGTTAGGCCGCCTCCCACTAAGCATGAGCACCTTGCCTGATCGTACGCTCCATCCTTTGTGTTGAAGGGACATATCATCTGTCATTCCTTCACATTCTAAATGTTATTTTTATTACTGAACTCGTATGTAAAACAATTTCAAAAGGAATAAATGCATTTTAATGAAACTAATAACTTTCTAAGCACTTAAAATGGGGTGCATGAAAGGAGCCTCCCCGTTGCGACGTACCATAATGAGCCCCGTACGTCCGGCGCACCCTGGAAACAATCGGCGATCCCCTTGCTGATTGGCGAATCCTTTCACCACGATGGCAAACACCAACAGTCCACCCTTAAAGCCGGCCTTGTGTGTAGTCTCTATTAACATCGAGGGTTTCTCGCAAGACAAATCAGAAATTCTCTCTGACTTATGTCGCACCGCGCACTGCGACGTCTTGTGTGTCCAAGAAACCCATAGGGATGAAACTCAGAGTCGGCCGTACATTCCTGGACTCACGCTTATCGCCGAGATCTGTCACCCGAAGCACGGTAACGCAGTGTTTGTTGCTCCCGGCGTAAGCACAAAGTCAAGTAAATGTTCGACCCAGAATGGTATTGAAATAATTACAGTAGACCTTGGCCACTGTACCGTCACTTCTCTTTACAAGCCCCCCGGGACGCCCTTTCAATTCTTGCCTCCTGAAAATTTCAGCGACCAGCCCGTCAAAATTGTAATGGGTGACTTTAATAGTCACAGTTCGACCTGGGGCTACAACTTCACGGATGTGAATGGGCAAGCTGTTGAGGAGTGGGCAGAGTCCAACGGCTTAGTGCTTCTCCACAGCCTAAAACAACCAGCTTCCTTTAACAGTGGCCGCTGGAAGCGTGGTTACAACCCGGATCTAACCTTCACTAGTGAAAACATCATCTCACAGTGCACTAGGACCGTATGCACTCCCATACCTCGTACACAGCATAGGCCCATTATGTGCACAATAGAGCCCGTTATAAAACCTCTAGATGCGCTCCCACCCAAACGCCGATTCAACTACTCTAAGGCCAACTGGCAACGGTTCTCGGGGTTCGTGGACGAGGCCCTACTAAGTGTCCCACCAACGCCACAGAATTACGACCGATTTGTTGACATTGTCTCCACAACATCTCGCAAATGCATACCTAGAGCTTGTCGAAAATCCTACATACCGGGACTATCGAAAGAATCCAAAGACCTGCTGGAGGAGTATGAAAGTCTATTCAGACGCGACCCCTTCTCCGCGGAGACTACCTTAGTCGGTGAGGAGCTACTTCTGCAGATAGGTAAGTCTCGACAGGAAAGATGGATGAACACTGTTACCAATATCGACATGACCCATAACAGTAAGAAGGCATGGAACACCATACGGAAATTGACCAGCGACCCTCCTTCACCTGCACCTCCCCGACTAGTCACCGCTAATCAGATAGCCCATCAGCTTCTCCTGAATGGTAAGACATCAGGCCGCCTCGCAAAGACACCAAAATCGAACAGCATCAGGGGCGCTAATAATCACATCAGTAAACCATTCGGCCTGTCTGATATCGTCTCGGCCATAAATCACCTTAAATGTGGCAAGGCTTCGGGGGTGGACAACATATCTGTGGAGCAATTAAAGCACCTCGGCCCTGCTGCTGTGTCATGGTTACTGATGATGTTTAACAACTGCTTGGAATCCGCTTCCGTACCAAGGGTCTGGAGAAAGTCTAAAGTTATCGCTATACCAAAACCGGGGAAACCAACAGACAACCCCAAAAACTTCCGGCCTATATCATTATTGTGCCACACATATAAACTGTTTGAACGACTGCTGCTGACCAGGCTTACTAGTTTTATAGACCCGGTTTTGATACCAGAGCAAGCGGGCTTTAGACCAGCGAAATCATGCTGCAACCAGACCTTAAAACTCACGCAACATATCGAGGACGGTTTTGAGTTGGGAAAAATAACCGGCGCTGTTTTCGTCGACCTCACTGCGGCATATGATACGGTGAGCCTTAGGCGACTGTTGTGGAAGGTGGAAGTAATGACTGGCGATTCAAAATTTGTCATGATACTCCGAGAGCTTCTCCATAATCGTCGCTTTCAGGTTCATCTCCTCACGGATCGAAGCCGCTGGCGATCCCAGCGGAACGGTTTGCCACAGGGCAGTGTCTTAGCCCCGCTCTTATTCAACATCTACACGAACGACCAACCGTCCAGCCCGAACACCTTCCGCTTTATATACGCAGACGATCTTGCGCTAACATCCCAAGCTTCCAGTTTCGAAGAAGTAGAGGTCAACCTCACTGCGGCTCTTTGCGCCTTGAGTCGGTACTACAGGGATAACTCGCTCAAGCCAAATCCAACAAAAACTGAGTCCTGCGCGTTTCATCTTCGCAACAACCAGGCGAACCGAAGGCTCAACATCATGTGGCAGGGTGAACTCATTGCCCACAATCACAATCCAAAGTACCTGGGTACTATTTTCGACAGGTCACTCACATTTAGAAAAAACTGCGAGAATATTAAAAAGAAGGTACACGCCCGCAATAATTTACTCCAACGTCTCCGCACTACCAACTGGGGAGCCTCACCGCAGGTTATGAGAACATCTGGCCTGGCGCTATCATTCTCTGCTGGCGAATTTGCGTGCCCCGTGTGGAGCCGATCTGCTCACGCGAGGTTAGTAGATACAGCACTAAATGACACATGTAGGATAATTACAGGTTGCCTCAAACCGACCCCTACCAAACTGCTGTATCCGCTGGCCGGCATAGCGCCACCGGTGGTTCGGAGGACTGTGGCGAGTTCCGCAGAGAGGGCAAAAATGGAGAGCGACCCACGACACCCCATGTACGGCTACACCCTGCCCCAACAGAGACTAAAGAGTCGTGGGAGTTTTGCGAAATGTGTCGACCCATTGACCTTGGGCCCATCTCAAGCTAGGTGCAAATTGTGGAGCGACAGCGTGTCATTGCCGGAGCCTTTTGTGGTGCCGGCTGAGCGCCTACCGCCTGGACACGAATTACCGTGGCCGACCTGGAGGTCCTTAAACAGACTTCGGACTCAGGTCGGCCGGAGCAAGGAAAACATGTCGAGGTGGAGCTTTGCGGACGGTGACAACCTGGGCTGTTTATGCGGTGAAACCCAAACGATGTCCCACCTTACATCATGCCCTGCCTGCCCGGACACCTGCACGAGGGAGGATTTGATGGCTGCCACCGACAATGCAGTCAGAGTGGCCGCGTTCTGGTCTGCTAAGATCTAATTACACTGACACGAAACGTTTGCCGCCGAAACGCTAAGAAGAAGCACTTAAATAAATTATTTTATACAGGGTAGATAAACTATAATAAGGGTAATTCTCACGAACAACCAATTCCATGTAACATTTCGCAATCCCTTTCAAGGTAGCATGAAACACGATAGAGTTTGAGGTTTAATTCGCCTGTCTTTTAACTATAATTTAGGTTAATCACTAAATAAATAAACATTTCTTTTTTTACTCACACAAAGGGAATTCCGTGCGAATCTGGACTTAACGTTATTTCATACTGACTAAATTCTCCTTAAGAATGACTAATTACCACACTGTTGATAATGCAGGGAATTGTAAATTAAAAGTAACGTGGATTCGGTAGTTCTTTTATTACCCGACTACGGCAAAGCCAAAGGAGGGTTATGATTTTGACAGGCTATGTATGTATGTATGTATGAATGTAAGTATGTATGTATGTATGTTCATCTGTTCCCTCATAGCTCCTGAACTACTTATTAGAACTGGACAAATGAGGTATCGTTAGAAGCGTCTTGATCGTCCGCTGGTTATAGGCTATATGACGTATCACTGAATCTAATGTTGCGCCCTCTAGCCGACATAAAGTACTGTATTAAAAAAATAATTTCAGATAAATATGCCGTGTTTGGTATTATTAGAAAGGGCGTTACTTGTACATTTCAAATATACAAGTTATATTTGAAATGTACAAGTAACGCCCGAACAAATAACAAGCATTTTCTCGTGAATTTGTCCGTATTTATTCGATAATTGTGATATTTCTATGGTACCTTTTAAAATTAGAATTTTGCAAAGAAATTAATACTATAGAGGCACCAAAACATTTTAAATAAAAAAAAGTAAAAACTAAAACCCAACTACGACAAAAAACGACGCTGAAAAAGTATGAAACAAGTTTCAAAAGCATAACAAATTAATTGCCCATCTAATCAAATTTACGTGTTTCCTTCCCTCTGTTTTCAAAAGGTGAAACAAATATTATTGTGCACCATGGCGCGTTGTGGTAAATGAGTTGAACATCCGTAAGTAATGATGTTATATGGCAAAGAATGGACGTAACTGTAACTATTTAAAAAGCTTGTTTTGACCTTAATCACTATAACTGTTACTATTGTTAGTTTCCTCTTGTTATAAAACTAAGAAAAATTATTATTTTTCTAAGTGTATTTTTCCGTGTGCTAACAAATTAAAAATATAGAATGTCATTACTTCTATTCATCCCGTGGGTGTCGTAAGAGCCGACTAAGTGAGAAAACTACGCTAGACAACAGTAATGCAAAGAAAAGATAAACTTATTGAAAACCTTATACAAAGCGGTCTTGGCCAGCGTGATATAGATAGCCGACCAAAACCTAAAGCCTATGTCAAGCAGTACACTATTAAAGGCTTTTGATGATAATGTTGATGATGATAAAAAGTGTATTTACTAAAAACATTAACATATATAACGTGTATATGTATAGTAATGTAAAAGACTAGTCGTTGCCCGCGGCTCCGCGCTCGGTTATCGCGGCAAATAGTATCCTATGTGTTATTCTGATGTAAAAGCTATATTACTGTAAAGTTTCATTTAAATCCGTCCAATAGTTTTTGCATGAAAGAGTAACAAACATCCATCCATCCATCCATCCGTCCATTCACCCATCCGTCCATCCATCCATACTTACAAACTTTCGCGTTTATAATATTAGTAGGATACAAGAAGCCGTTTAAAACTAAAATTGTAAAAACTGTGTAAATTATAATTTGATGTTATCTTATCTTCGTGACAAGTTTGTTGCACCTTCTAAAAACAACGCCTTTAATGAAAACTTATTGTTTTCAACACAAACAATACAATAACATTCGACAGGAAACTGACAACTTTCTATTGCAGGTAATGATATTTATGTTCGCATTTGTCGTCGTTACGATTTACTAGGTAATGATTTAGAACGAAACGAAATTTCCCGAGTACTTAGCTATGATAAATATGTAGATAAAGCAATGGTAATCGCAGCTCGTCTCGATGATGCTGAATAAGGATTAGTATTTATTACACCCCTAATTATCCCCATACGGAATACTGGTGTGGGGGAACGGGTGATATGTCCCTCCAACACAAAGGGAGGATCCTCCGACCAGGCGAGGTGATCATGCCTGGCGGGCCAACTGCCCCACGGTTGATGTTGGGATGTTGTATGTATCTTAATTGGCGCGCCAACTTTCACTGCGCGATTCAGGATTGGTAATTGGTAGTTTCTTAGTTTCCTTCGTTACTCCGTAGTTCGATGTATCTTCGGTAGATGGCGCTGTAGTATGTTATGTTGTTGTTGCGCTGTATGTGGAGGTCGCCACACTGGCATTGATGTATGATTGAAAGTACGTACGTATTCACCAAGCCTTTTTTTCCCTAAATTAAATTGGAATCGGCTGTAAGTACTACGATAAGAAGATAAGAAATTACTGACATACGACTACCGACATTAGACCTCCACAAACAACCCTAGTACCGTAGATAGAAGTAAGATATCGAAATACTGTAGAAAGACTGAAAGTACCTACATATACGAATATTTAATTTGTAACGATTCTCTAGTAGAGGCAATGGATCAGGACCTATTGCAGGTAGCAATAAAGATAGACCGAGCACTAAAATCAATCCAGGAAGTCAATGATAGAAGAGATATTGCTTGTGCGGTGGATTGGAGAGTGCAATTATGTAACTTTGGCCAGTTTGAAGACTAAAACCGACTTCTAAAAATATTCTCATTAGATCCATCATGGATCTGGCCAATGAATCCTCTAAGAATGAACCTATAATATACGTTTTATTTTTAAAATAGTTCCTAAAATTGCTTTTTTTTGTTTCAGATATACCAACATCTCCGTTGGTACACAAACCCATCGGAGCAACGTTGGATAGTTCGTATATTGTTCATCGTTCCAATATACGGCTGTTACAGTTGGATCTCGTTGCTATTTTTCAATGGCAACTCCTACTATGTATACTTCTTTACCGTCAGAGATTGCTATGAAGGTAACTATTATATCATTAATTAATTATTTTTTTTTTTTTTTTTTTTTTTTTTATGTTTGGCCCGCCAAAATGACTCTACTCTGCCTGATGGAAAGCATAAGCAGAATCCAAGAGTGGTGGCCACCATGCTCACTGCGAATGCAGACAATGCAGCATGGCGACCCACACCATGGCGGCCTAGTGATGCTACTGCATCTATTAGTCTAGTCAACAAGTATGGAACTTGTTGACTAGACTAAGTGGGCCTCCGGTCTCGCACTCACCAACGAAACACGACAGCATGCTTGTCATTTTACGTTGATTTTCTGTGCGAGGGTAGTACCGCCCCGGTCGAGCCGGCCCGTTCGTGCTGATAACAGCGTGGCTCTACTACCTCCTAGCACACATAAAGCACACATAAATTTCAATAGCACACGATTATTTAAAACAAATAAGAATAATGAAAAGGTATAAATTAAATCCGGTTGCTGCAGAAATTTCCGGTTGCGCATGTTGATATTTTAGCAAACCTGTAAGCATACACGATAGTGTGTGACAGACTTATGGATTGATTATAATGTAACTGGTTGTTCTCTGACGCAACGTGCTTGATTTTACTTTTATCAATAATGATGATCTATCCAATATTGCATTTAATGCGCCTTAAACGATAACTTATCTAAAATCAGGTAATGCTAATAGGCGTCAGAAGTTGCGCAACCTTCATCATTAAATTAACGAATAGCTTGTAATAAGGCCCGTGTCCAGCAGACTACGAAAGAATGATGATAATGAAGTTAGGGATTGTGTAGGTGTAACATTATTAGTCTATTAAACTATCTATAGTTTATGATAGTACCTATATTTGAAATTATAGCGACAGTCACGGCAAAACATGACATTACGCGTATCACGAAACAGTTCTAGATGTGTAAATACATACTAAACAAGTTAAACTTATCAGTGGTATGCAGTCGTTGAATATGCTATAAAAATATATGTGGAACGGAAGACGGTATTTTAATACCTACATTTACTCCATAGTACGCATTTGTTAATTAAACGTAGGTTTTTAGCTGTAGCACACTTATGAAAGAAAAATTTGTCAAGTCCATTTTACAATTTCTAATAGTGGTTAGGAGGCAAATCTAATAAAACTAGTGACTAACCAAAAGTGAGAAGAAGAGAAGAGGACCCAAAGTAACACAAAGAGCAATGGAGAGGTCAATTCTCAGAGTTTCGCAGCGAATCAGGAGTGAGGAGATCCGCATGCGAACCAAAGTCACTCAAATAAAAACAACGTTAAATGTAAACCTTGTAATTTTGTCTTACGATGTAAATATCAAAATTTACAATTTAAATTTAGTAGATTGCCTCACAGTCTGGAGCCCGTCTGTTTAGCTCTATTAATCGATTCTACTACCTTTGATGTTTTCTGTGCAGTGCAGTGAAGTGATTACGTAAACAAAATTAATGCTGTTTCAAAGTTTTCAATGTTTAACAGATTCGGCAACTTTAATAGGACAATGGGCGGTAAACGTCCCTTAGTTTTAATAATGAATGATGAATTTTTTTTCTTCCGATTTTTTCCCTTTGGTAACGAATTTGTTAATCCATGATGCGAACTATTAATGTACCCACTATATTTTATCCAAATCCAACCAGCTACGAGTATTTCTTGAGTTAATAACGTCTTAACATAGGTACTCGCCTAAGTAATTGTCGCATTTTTTAAGTGTAGTGTATTAATGAACGCCATTTATGTGCACAAGTACAGGTCGATGTTTTTCTTTTCGTATAGCGTGTATAACGCTACTTGAAAGTGCATAGCGAATCAATTGTCCTAGTTCTGCAATGTAATTATCGATGTTTGAATCTTTTACCGTTGCCCTGTAAAAAGTTTATTATAACCTTTGTCTCCTCTATCCTAGGTGTCTTCAAAGTTTGCGGGGCAAAATCAGCTGACGATATATGGTCGCCTTTAGCTTAGTTGCAATTGTTTCGCGTCCATTCTATTTCTACAATGCCTCTTTTCTCTTGTATTTTGTTTTGACCACGTGACTTAATTGAGAGACGTCATTCCCATATATTTGTTTGTTTTCTATTAACGTTTACGTTTGTAGAATGTCTCTTGGCTTGGGAGGCAGATCACCTGATGGTAAATGACTCTTGTGCTAATGAATATCTGGGACTGAAGATACAAAACGTATTCTTTTAGCGTTCAAACACTGGTTATATAATTGTATTCGTAGTTTATGCACATGAGTAGCTAGAGTTAGTAAATGCGTTATGTTCATAATTTCGAATCTAGGTCATGGTTGAGAAAAAGTGAGATGTTGGCTTGTGTTTGGTCAATGATTTAACAGAAATACGCTTGAGATTGACGCTGAGATGTCCTTAAATTTCACTAGATGTTTATTTGTCATGTGTGGATGTTAAACTCAATTTTTAGCCGACTTCCAAAAAGGAGGAGGTTCTATGTTCCACTGTATGTATTTTTTTTATTTTTTTTTATGTATGTCCACCGATTACTCCGTCAGTTGTGGATCGATTTTGAATTTTTTTTTGTATTCGAAAGGGTATGCTTCCGAGGTGGTCCCATTGCCAGCATATCAGGATCTGATAATGGGATCCCAGGGAAATCAAGGGAAACCCTCATTTTTTATAGGCACATACTATGTTTTTCGTATATTTTTTGAAGGTACACCGGTATTTGCATCTGGTAGTCATCATTTTATGATGATGAGCTGATGATGTAAGGTACAATTCCTTAACGGTTAGGAGTTGGAGGATAAATCTTTAAATATCATATGTATATATGTTACCTTTAGTCGTATACTTTCAAGTTATTTAGGTGAGCTGATGATAGAATGTTAAACTCTTCAACAGTTAGGGATTAGAGGATGATTTTAATATTACACGTACGTATAGACCTTAATTTGTATTCTTGATGATGAAATTTGATGAAATAGTTTAACTTACTAGTAACCTACGATTGATTGCACTAAAAACTGAAAAATAAAAACTTTTTATAAAAAAAAACCGACTTCCAAAAAAACATCCAACGAAAACTCTGCCAAAAAACACTTAAAAGCGTAAAATAAACTGGTTCTTCATAAATTGCGTATACCTAATTCTTTATTTATTTAAATAGTACACACATCAAAAGTGTCTAGGGATCAACATATGTGTCTAGGGATCAACATATATTTTTGCAATAACTTTTCTCCTGATTGATATTAATTAAAATTTTCTTTAAGGATTCATCAAATAAAGTGTTTTCGTTTGTCACAGTAACGATAAACCAAGTCACCTTTGCATTAATAAAGAAATTTGCCATTTTCCTAATAAAGGGATTTTTGACATTTGAACCACTAACATTAAAGTTCGAAAAAAGACTGAAATAACAGTTTTCTTTAAAATTTTATTAGGTAACTTAAACAATTAATAATCCGTGTTTCTACCGCGAACACTAACAACACAAGAATCGGTTTGGCATACTCAAAATGAGTTCATCCAAATCACGCTGTGGAATGGCCGCCCATGTTCGTTGCAACAACAAAAAAAGGTCTTCTTGCGACTGGATACCCTCCATATTCGGCAGAGCTCTTCTCTGTAGCATATCCCATGCATGCTCAATCGGGTTCAAGTCTGGCGACTGAGCAGGCCAGGGCCAAAGCCACATCTCAATCTCAAGAAATCCGCATAAAAATGCTTGATCCCTAGACACTTTTGATGTGTGTAGTATTATAATGTGTGCTAGGTACCTAAAATCTGTTTGAAGTCGGTGCTAAGCCAAAAAGAATACAAACGAACAATTACAAAAGTCTAAGCGATAGTCACTTGGCACCGACTTCAAACAGATTTTAGGTACCTAGCACACATTATAATACTACTATTTAAATGAATAAAGAATTAGGTATACGCAATTTATGAAGAACCAGTTTATTCTACGCTTTTAAGTGTTTTTTTGGCAGAGAGTTTTCGTTGGATGTTTTTTTGGAAGTCGGTTTTTTTTTAGTTTATATTTTTTAGGCAGTGTGGACAGTCCTCGTTTCTTCCTCTAATGGGCGATGGTATGTCCATCGCCCCTTAGAGGGAGAGGAGGGGAAGAGACAGAAGGGGGAGGAATGGGTCTTTCGGTTTGAGTATTTTTTTATGTATAAAAAGATAGGTTTTTATAAAAAGTCAATCTAGCTTTAATAGTACAAGCTCTGCTTCGTTTGAAGCTAGATGTCGTTTAGTGTGAGATGTCTGAAATATTTAAAAAATACTAAAAACAAACAAAAACGGATGCGGATTCAGTCCTTCATTTCCAAATATCCGCAGATACGGCCACGGAACTCCGACACATAACTAAAACACAGTGATCGCATTGTTCATGTGCTCATTCACCTTTCGAATACCAATTCTGATATTTTTTTATTTTTTTTTATTTCTAGCACCTCCAACATTATCGGAGCCTGTTTCTGCATATCCTTTCATTCTGGTTCTCGTCTTTTACTGCTGCTCGTGCGTCCATTCCTCTTACTATGTCTTCTATCTCATCCTTTCATACTTTTCAGGTAGATTATCTGTGACCTTATTCTGCTATTATCCAGTGATTTATTTAACGCTATATTTATCTTTTCTTTTTCCTATTCAACTTCTTTTATTTCCTTAATGGGGGGGTTATTGATGCAACACAAACAATTCTGATATTTCATTGTATTAATATTAGGTAATTACCTAGTTGTTATATTTAGTGGTCTGAGACTAGACCCGGATATCTTCTAAGAGCGTGGTTGTTTGTTGTGTCTCAGAAATTACTGGTCAGATATAAAAACATTTTTCACTGCAAGATAGACCAATTATCGAGGAAAGCTATAGACAATATATCATCACGCTACGACCAAAAGGAACGGAGTATCAATAAAAAGTGTTGCAAAAACGGAAGAAAATTATTCCTTTAGAGACCTTTGAAACGGTTGAGGTTAAAAAAAAGACAATGTTAAAGAAATTCCACATTTAAAAGAAAGGGATCAATCCATACTTCCATACTCTATAATATAAACGCCAAAGTAACTCTGTCTGTCTGTCGTGCTTTCATGGCCAAATCGCTGCACTAATTTCAATGAAATTTGGCATAATCCACTTTGATTCTTGAGGAAAGTCGTAGGCTTTGCTGTGATAACCGGCAAACACGTGGGCCGCGCAAACCGCGCGCAAAAGCTATATACCATAAATGCTAACTTTAGACAAGGATTAATATAAACAATTTTCATTAATGTCTTTCAAAAACTTAGCTTACATATTATGCTTTCAAGAATCCTGTCGGCTACCATATAAACATTACATAGGTATATAATTGTGGCATTTGTTACATACGTCATACAAAGGGCTATTGTTAGATCACGCACTCGTCCAATATGCCAACGCTGCAGTCTCCATGACACAAGGTGCCGACGTAGAATTACGATAACACACCACAAAGACCTGTTATGAGATCAACGGTGCCACGAAGGCGATGACAGCATTACGAACATGGACAACAAAGGCCTGTTATAAGATCAACACCGCGTCACTAGCACAAGGCGCCGACACAGCATTGTTATAGTATATATATTTAAGATTTGTCATTCTACGCACACTTACTTTTAAGCCAACATCGCGTTAGCAACTTAGACTAATTAGTTATAGTTTAAATGTAATTTTTATAATCTTTTATTAAATTAACTTCAAGTTCTATTTCGTTTCTCTAAAACTCCTTCGGCTGTGGCAAATACGTAATTGGCGCAGTCGGTAGGATACTCGCGGGTCGTTTCGCGAGCTATAAAGATCTCTAATATCGAAATCCGCGTTCGCGAGCAGCCCGAGCGGCCTTCAAGCCACTGTACGAGTATCCAGAATCTACGAGAGCTGCAGCCACTGGGAAGAGTATCCGAACATTGATACGCGGCGAAACGGAATGAAAGGGTGAGTGCACAGAATCGTTCTTGTGTTGCTATTCCTTTACCTTGAAGTTTTCATTTCCCAAAATTTTCCACCCCTAGTAACTCCCGTATTAGAGAGTCTGCATCGAGCTAGATTCGTCGACGAGTATAACTAGATAATGGTAGGAATTTGGATTTAAAAGATTATAATTATAGTTTAGAATTACTTAAATCAATAATTTTTTATTCTTCAAAATTTTCCACCCTAGTAACTCCCGTATTAGAGAGTCTGCATCGAGCCAGACTCGTCGGCGAGTACAACTAGATAGTAGTAGGAATTTGAATTTAGAAGACTATAATTTAGAATTAAATCAATTACCTAGAATTAAGATAATGACGGAGCGCAACCCGGACATAATTTTTAAGGCTTTACGCCCTGTACCGGAGTTCGACGGGAACCCACATATACTTACCCGATTTATTAAGTTATGTGACCAAATAGTATATACCTACCTTACTACGGAACCCTGCGATCAGTTATCGAACCTTTGCTTGATTAATGGAATTTTAAATAAAATCACAGGCCCCGCTGCTAGTATTATAAATTCAAATGGCATATCTGATAATTGGCTAGACGTTCGGAATGCATTAATCAATAATTTTGCAGACCAAAGGGATGAAACTGCCCTTTATAATGACCTCTCTTTAGCCAACCAGGGACAAAGATCACCACAGGAATTTTATGACCACTGTCAGACACTATTTAGTAGAATTATGACATATATTAGCCTTCACGAGACAATATCCACTACTATTGAAGCCAAGCGCACTTTATACAGAAAACTAACCATGCAAGCGTTTGTAAGGGGTTTACAGGAACCTCTAGGTTCACGCATTAGGTGTATGAGACCTGACACGATTGAGAAAGCTTTAGAATATGTTCAGGAGGAAATGAATATATTGTATTTGCAGCAGCGCAATGACATAGCTAGTAAATTACAGCCGACCCCTAAGGTCACCCACTCTACTCCTGTACATACCCCGAAACTTTCAAATAACTATAGCCATAGCCCAACCGCATCATATTGGCCTTCACACGTAGCAAATAGGCCGCCACCTCAGCCGATGCAACCTTTTAGGTTTGCACAAGGGTTCAGGATGAATCCTATGCAACATCAGCCCTCACCACAGGTACGTATGCCCACACACACACAACACATGTTTAGTGCTAGGCCTCCAAATTATAATCTACGAAGTAATACGTTTAGGATGCCACCTAGAACTCAACCCAGTCAGCCACCTGGCCCCGGACCGATGAGTGGTATAGAACACTTTAATCCCAGGCCGATGCCACCTCCAGGAGGAATCCGCAGACATGACTGGCGTACCCAGGGCAATCCACCACCTAATAATTACTTTAAATCTCGTGAAATAAACTTTAATGAGTGTTACGATGATAGCTATTATTACGACCACAACTATAACCCTGACTATGACTACTTTTCACATACCAATGACTATACCCCCTATGATGACTATGACACGAATCAAACACAGTATCAAGGCCATGATCTTCCTTTAGAGTACTCTTATAACAATTCAAACGATAACCTTGAGAGTGCCAATTCAAATTTTCGGACGGATCAGAAATTAGAAAAGCCAGGATAGAAATAAACTTACAAACACAGAGACAGTTACCATTTATTCAGATATCAAATCCCCCTTTAAAATTACTTATCGATACCGGTGCTAACCAATCATTCTTAAGCCCGGAAGCCGTTCAAAACTATTACCCTGATATTCCTTTAAATTACGATCCATTTGAAGTAACTAATGTACATGCTACTACGAGAAACAACTACTCTATAACACTACCGTGCTTTAACGAATTTAATGACCCGGATAATATACGTTTCTTTGTCTATAAGTTCCACGATTATTTCGATGGTCTTATAGGACTTGACTTAATGACCAAATGGGAAGCTAAAATAGACCTTAAAGACAAGACCTTGACTACACGACATACAGTAAACCCTATTAAAATATACAACTCCCACAATGTGAATTTATACGAGGATATTATCCCTGCAAAGAGTTATAAGGTAGCTACGTTACCGATAAGTGCCCCGGATGGCGATGTAATTATTCCAGAACAATTAATTTGTAACTGCACTATAGCTGATTGTGTAACTACTGTAAAAGATAACCATGCTCTTTTAGAAATTTTTAACCCTACTGATAACGATGTTGTATTTGCACTTGAATACTCAATTAAAGCAGACGCCTTATCTAGAATTGAAATTCATAACCAGGAAACCAGTTCGACCATTGCAAATCCCACCAAGAAGACTCCCACTATAGATAATTCAGCTACTAGTACAGCCCACACAAACCAGGAAAATCTAATTTTGGAAGTACCTAATAAAGACGAACCAATAACATATCTTGTACCCTACGCCATAATAGCTTACAACAGCTCTATTCATGGTTTTACAAAATGCAGACCCTATGACATATTAAAAGGCCATTTTGACCCCAGGGACCCTATTGACATTGACATAAACGAAAAATTACTCCAACAATATGTAGTGACTCATAGAGCACAGATGAAGACTGTCCATGACATAAACGAGACTTCGTTAGCCAATAGAACTGCTCTTATAGAATCCCGTAATAAGTCTAGACAACCTGAAATTGACTATAAGCCAGAACAACAAGTTTTTATAAAAAAAAAAAAGAAGAAAAAAAAAATGCTTTCTGAAAGACCTGAAACGAAAACCCAAGAGTAACCAATTGTTACAGGTTACTACTACTGACATTGATGCTGGAACCACTTCTAATACGACCTTAAGAGATAAGACTTGACAATTTAGATTTATTACCATTTAGGCTAGGATAAGCTAGAGTAACGACACATTATTATACATTTTTACAATACATCGTACGTACGTAAGTACTATCTAAAGCTACACATAAACATACGTACATGACTATAAGAATAGACTCACTAACGAAACCTACTTATTATACGAAATACATCTAGAACACCTAGTAAAAAAAACCAATATCCTTAATCATCTATACACCTTAGAGCCTGGCAGGACAAAAAGAGGTCTACTTGACGTATTAGTCTATAATTAAAAGCATTACCGGCAATCTGGATTATCAGGATGCACTTAAATACACTCAAGCTGTAGGTACCATAAAAAACAAGATAAAAAAAAACTGTAGAGTTTAATTATCGCGCTAGTCTAAACAAACTTATAGATAGTTTAACTTATCAAAAACAAAAGTAATATTAATTATATCCTTCAGGTAATCTTAAATGAAAATGCTTACAGAGCCAATAACATTATTAATTATGGGAAATTGAATTTGTTAGAATAAAAAAAAAAAAAAAAAAAAAATCTAGCCTTTACTAAAACCTGGACAAAATAAACTTAGAACTTAGTTAGTACTTAGGAATACTATGATATTATAAGGTCAGGATCGAATTTTGTAGTTTAACAGATAATTATAGTTTTCAAACTCCCCGTAGTCTTTCCGAATATCTATGATTTCTGTAAACTATCCCTCGCACAAAATAAATTTCACCAATTCCTTATTCCTTCTCATCCTTATATAGCAACTGATAGAAATGAATTTGTGTACATAGAGGCAGAATGCCCGAAGTATAGTAAGCACATATGTCTGTGAGAAAAACGTAGCCCAGCAGATCCGGACAGATCCTGATTGCACTCAAGTACTGCAGAACTGACCATTATTAACGACAACAACGAAATAAAAAGTCAACCTTTGAAGTAAACCTTTAAGATCTTCACAGCATCCAGAATAAAGTATCCCAGGAAACACCGATAGAAAACGACAACGTCCAGTCAACAAACCTGTACCATACGACCATTCCATTCTATGTATTGGTATCAGTTACAACTGCAATTATCACCTACGCAGTAGGCCGTAACTACAAGATCTAGCACCTAAAACTAAATAGTTCAAAAGAGAACCCAACACTCCAGATACACACTATGGAAGATCCAGCCAACCCTAAACCAGAAGAATTTTCAGCAACATTTTCCATTAACATGACAAAATAGTTGCTGAACTGAGGGTGGAGGTGTTACATACGTCATACAAAGGGCTATTGTTAGATCACGCACTCGTCCAATATGCCAACGCTGCAGTCTCCATGACACAAGGTGCCGACGTAGAATTACGATAACACACCACAAAGACCTGTTATGAGATCAACGGTGCCACGAAGGCGATGACAGCATTACGAACATGGACAACAAAGGCCTGTTATAAGATCAACACCGCGTCACTAGCACAAGGCGCCGACACAGCATTGTTATAGTATATATATTTAAGATTTGTCATTCTACGCACACTTACTTTTAAGCCAACATCGCGTTAGCAACTTAGACTAATTAGTTATAGTTTAAATGTAATTTTTATAATCTTTTATTAAATTAACTTCAAGTTCTATTTCGTTTCTCTAAAACTCCTTCGGCTGTGGCAAATACGTAATTCATTCTTCGAAATGTTATACAAACATATTTCACTAGTCATAATATTATGGTGACACTGACGGACTCATAAACTGCATCAAAGTAAAAAACTTTAAACTTTAAAGGTAGTAGAGCCACGCTGATTTCAGCACGTACGGGCCGGCTCGACCGGGGCGGTACTACCCTCGCACAGAAAATCAACGTAAAATGACAGCATTCGTGCTGTCGTGTTTCGTTGGTGAGTGCGAGACCGGAGGCCCAATTAGTCTAGTCAACAAGTTCCATACTTGTTGACTAGACTAAAAGATGCACAAGCATCACTAGGCCGCCATAGTGTGGGTCGCCATGCTGCATTGTTGCATTCGCAATGAGTATGGTGGCCACCACTCGTGGATTCTGCTTATGCTTTCCATCAGGCACAGTAGAGTCATTTTGGCGGGCCAAACATAAAAAAAAAAAAAAAAAAACGACTTTGAAATAAATATTTTAACCAAGTATGCAAACTTTTTACACAGATTTAAATTGAAACGTCTAGATTGGTTCGTTAACTTTAAAACAGCGTAGGGTCATATCATATCCTTAAGTTTCAGTTTGTGTACTGGAAAGGACCTTAAAACTTTTTTGAAGAAAAAAACAGAAATTTAAAGAAAATTGGTTTAATAAAAAAAAAAAAATTAACAATAAAATAGCTTTATGCAATGGTTTTTTTATGTTGTAATAGGGTGTATTACCTCCACGTGCCCTTATTAAGGATTCTAATCGGTTCCGCATAGATTTGATTAGGGTTGTTAAAACATCTTGCGGAATATTGTCCCATTCTTCTGAAAGTGCTGTTCTTAGTTGTGCCACTGTCGTAGGCACAGGATTTCTCGGGATTTCTCGCATATACAGCTCTTTTTAAATTGTCGATACACTCTTCTGACGATAGACTCTTCTGCGACCATCTGCACCATATAAACATGTCCTACACTCGTCTGTAAACAATACGGAGGCCCTTTTCTCATCTGTCCAATTTAGGTGATCACGCGCAAATCTTAAGCGAGCTTGTCTGCAGGCTACAGACAACTTTGGACCATTTGCTGGTCTAAAAGGGGTGAAATCCGCTTCCTTTAACCTTCTTCTTATTGTTCGTGCACTAACGTTTACTCCACGCACTTCATTAAGCTCTGTTTTGATGTTAACTGACGTGAGGAAACGATTTCGCAGGGAAGTTGTAACAATAAATCGGTCATCACGACCGGTGGTTGCTCGAGTTCTGCCTGTACCACGTCTCCTTTTGTAAGAACCTGTCTACACAAACCTTCTGTATATTCTAGAAACCGTAGACTGGTTTAAATTTCTACCAATCGTTCGTTGATCCAAGCCCTCCCGCACCAATGCTAAAATTTGAGCAGCTTGTTCGGACGAAGTATCCATATTATGGTTCAGAAACTCTCGATGTGTTAAAAAGCTAACCCAACAATTCTGCTGGTAACAATAATTCAATTGTCAAAAGAATAAAAAATCAATAAGAATCAATTTTAAAAAACACGCAAATCTGATACTACGAGTAAATTTTCTTTTCCCGGCTATATTCATTTGTTTTACTGCAGTTCTATTTTTAAATATTGCTTTTTTTAAAGATTAAGGGCCAGTCTCTCCATATTTATATAATTTAATCTAAAAAGTTTGCATACTTATTAAAAAAATCATGTCATAGTAATCCTGAAGTTTCATGCAGTTTTATGAGTCCGTCAGTGTACTCCAGTTGGTGTTGAGGTCATTGGTTTACGAACTGTTTTGTGAAACTAGGTACTCATCACAGTACCTACTATTTTACATTACGTTATTAAATAAATATTTAGTTATCATCATGACAACGCAAACTCTACTCATAAGCTTTTGCTCATTCCGCCCGCTTATGTCCTTCTCCAAAGTCCAATCTATCTCCATTAAGAAATTCATTCAAATCGAATCAGCGGCTTAGCCCTGAAATGGTACTAGACAGAGAAAAGTTACTTTCGAATTTATAAGATGGTTTTTTACTCAGTATTCAACGACACACAATCTTCGACTAACCGTAGGCCAGTGTGAGCTTACTACACATGAACTCCACCGTCACGGTGACAGTGTTTGCCGTAGCCATTGGCTCGCTCTGAACTCTTCACCAATCGCAAGGCGTCAATAGCGTCCGCGCAGTTGAGAACAGCTGTTCTCCTCAGTTCATGTCTACGACACGTTTACAATTAGTACATCATCAATAGGAATGATACAAGACTACTAGGACTGTAATATATGTTCGTCACATATATTAATTAAATGAGCACAAGTGCTAGCCAATGACAAGCGTTTATGGACCTATAAACTCGTTATTTGTATTTTAGTGACGTAATAAAATACCATAAACGATTTCACCTGCACAAATCACTATCAGTGTGGATTGATTAATATTGTAAATAAGAGAGAAGCCATAACCGACAACTACGTAATTAAAGGTCTGATGAAAGTGAAATAAGCGCGTGTTGTATGTCAGGATCGTGGAGGAACTTGATGACCCGGGTACATTAGGCTTAAACCCGTGTTTTGTATATGTATTATGAACACAAATGTGAGATTGTTTTTTTCTTACCAATCTTATCTTTTTAATCCTAGCTATTAAACTGATCACTATAAACGTCATTACGTTGTCAGGTGTACAGAATAGGCAATTTCGTATTTCGTGTCAAATAGAAGTGTCACCACCCTTGACTCTTACTGTGTCCTACGGAGCAAGGACTACGTAGGTCAATAGCACTGCAAAGAGATAGAAATAAACCCTGTACCTACTCGTCTAAAGAAATCATCTAAGGAAAGATCTACGGACAGTGGACAAACGCTGTTAACGATGATGATTAAATTGTTGTCAGTAATGACTTAGGTAATTCTAAAAGATTTTTCTTCTTCTTTTTTCCTCATATTGTATGTATGTTATGTTATATTACAGCGTTCGTGATCTACAGTTTCCTATCACTCTGCTATGAGTACTTAGGCGGCGAGGGGAACATCATGTCAGAACTCCGGGGCCGACCGGTGCGAGCTTCGTGCGTCAATGGCACGTGTTGTCTCAGCGGGGCCACATACACCATCGGCTTCCTACGGTTCTGCAAACAGGCCACACTTCAGTTCTGTCTCATCAAACCTGTGTGCGCCTTTATTATTATATTCCTGCAGGTAATAGAGAACATGCATATCAATTTTCATTGTAGTTCATGTCGACCAAAGAATAGATGTATCATCTTTATATGACTGTAATCTTTAAATTTCTTCCTTCCTAAAACAGCTCATGATTTTTGGAAAGTAGTTCACATTGACTTTTGCCCAATAGTCAGAGGACTGTTTTACACTTTCACGATGACTAGGGGGAGTTACTTAAGACTTTAAAACCTATTTGTCTAGGGGAAAATAAATTAAAAAATAGAAAGGAGGATGATTTTAAATTGTATGCCAAGAACAGCGTTTCACTTCATACGTACATATTAATCTTCTATATATCTATACTTATAATAAAAATGTAACAGGTCCAATTCTGTACATTAAAGATATTTTGGAAAAAAAATTGGAGGGCTCTCTATAATCGATACTGCAGCCTAAACTGTATTTTTTTTTCATTTTTGTCTGTCTGTCTGTCCGTCTGTCTGTCTGTATCTTGGCCGCGCATCACATCGAAACTACTGAACGGATTCAAGTGAAACTTCGCATGATTTGAGTTCATACTACGAGGACATAGGATACTTTTTATCCCGAAATTCAGCACGGTTTCCTGGAGAGAGGGGATGAAAGTCAAAATATGTACTTAGTTGTAATTCAATAACAAATAGTCCGATTTCATTCATTCTTTTTTTGCTAGAAAGAAAAAAAATAAGAGATAACGGGAAAAGTATTTTTTTTGTCCGCGACTGTACACTGCCTGTGGGAAGCTGAGACAGATATGTAAATTTGGCGGTACGAAGTTCGCCGGGTCAGCTAGTCTTTAATATAATTTAATGGTCTATAGATGGCCTCTCCTCACGAAGAAGTTTTTAAACCTACAATTGATATTTTTTGTTAATCAACAGGCTAGAGGTCTGTACCACGACGGTGACTGGAGCCCCGACGGCGGTTACATCTACATAACCATCGTGTACAATTTCTCCGTGAGCTTGGCACTCTACGGTCTCTTCCTCTTCCTTGGTGCTACAAGGGAGATGCTCAAGCCGTTTGATCCGGTCCTCAAGTTCTTCACCGTGAAATCTGTCATTTTCTTGTCATTCTGGCAAGGTAGGTTTTGTTTAAAAATATCCCACTAAGGCGAAGAGAAAAAAATTTTTTGACAGCTTATGATATATTTATATATTTCGGACAATTAAGACACAACGCCATCTAGTCCCAAGCTAAGCAGAGCTTGTATTATGGGTACTAGACAACTGATATAAAGACATATAAAATACCTACACTCCTGAACAAATATTTGCAGATTTGGTTCGACCCGGGAAGGGGTCTCCAGTCTCGGTCTCGACCTACAGTACATACCGAAGAAACCGAGACACTTATCTCGGTCTCCGGTCGCGGTCTCCTGTCTCGGTCGCTTGTCTCTGTCGCGGCGCGAACCGCTACCTTAATCAAAGCATTTTTTCTTAAAAATGCAGGTAAACTCCCAAAATAGATAAAAATCCACGAAGTAGATGGCATATCGTATTAAAATATAACAGCAGTTGCTGCAAAACTTTTTAGTTTTTGAATCGTACACAAATCAATATTTTTTAAAATAGACAATTTAAAAAGATATTGTTAAAAACAATCGTTACATATAAAATGTTTTATATTTCAAAATAACTGTTTGCTTTATTTATTATTTTAAATAATCAGTGAATCACCGTTCATAAAATGAGTTATATGAAAGAAAAACGTAACGATAATAATGCAGCTTAGTACGAGTGACTTTGAAAATACATTTAATATGTATGAAACATGTGGGAACATGCTTCTGTTAATGCGTTTGTGAGCGCAGCTGTAATTCTGTTTAAATTTTTATTTGTATAATACGTTTGCAAAAACTCAATACTTCATGTTCACATTACACTACGAAAATATTATATATAAAAACAATGTGAAATATTAAGATTAAGTCATTTAAGAGTTACGAGTCGCTAACATTATTTGCGGTTTAGACTCATTCTTTCGATTTATGTCTAGAATGAAATGAGGACGTAGTGCAGCGACCTAGTACGTAGGTACTAAGTATAACTAGGTACGTATGTATTACATGATAAAATACCTACTTGTCGGTTATGGATACCTATTAATTTCTACATAGATAGCGTCAGTTATCATTACACGTAGGTTCCAAATGTGCAGAACCTTACCCCACTTCCATAATGATCGTTAACCATTGATTAAATGTGCAATAAAGTATGTGCATATTTTAAATAAATCAAAATTAATTGATGTTTGTTAGTCTTACTGAAACTTGAGAATGGGAAGACCGATTTGGTTAATTTTGGGTTCGAAATATGTATTTGTAGAAATACGGGAAAAGTTTAAAAATTGTGAATAAAAACTTAATTAGGACCCAAATTGGACGCGAACGAAATAGTGGGTATAGCTAGTCTAATATATAAAAATGAATTGGTGTTCATTAGTCTTACTAGAACTAGGGAATGTCTGGATCATTTGGGCTAATTCTGGTCTTGTATTATGTGAATAAATATTTGTGGAAGTCCAGGGAAACCTTGAACGGTATGAAAAAAGATTAATTTTACGCCTACAAAGTCACGGACACAGCTAGGAAGACCACAATAATTATATTTAAATTAGAATGATTGCATCACAACTGTCTAGATGTTAGTAAATGACGATTATCGTAATTCTAGGAAAATTGAGTCATTATAGGTTGAATTCCTTTTCATTATCTTGCGTGCCACTCATCAAATACATTGAGACGATAACAATTGTAATTATAGATTTATCAATCGTGTCGATTTCCTGGTCATCCTTGAAAATTATTAGTTCGGTCTAGACCGACATACAGGTGGTGTTTTGCGACCTAGGAAATGAGATCATTATCAGATTCGTATAGATTACGTATTGAATAACGATTTTAAAAGATGACTCGTCCTAAAATAAAACAATATGCAGATAACATTTATAAAACTCTGGCGATCTTATTTACCAGCAAAGTACTAAATGAACCTAGTGTAACTGGTTTTTGTAGTTTTCTATTTCTCAGTATAAGTTGAAAACATGTAAGGAACATTCCTTGTTCGTTTTCAATTTCTAGAAGACTTCTAGAAGACGCCTTTTAGCAGGAAACAATGGCCTCAGGATTAAAGAAAGAACTCTTTCTTTCTTCTTTTCCCAAATTAAATTAGCACGAACGGGCCGGCTCGACCGGGGCGGTACTACCCTCGCACAGAAAATCAACGTAAAATGACAGCGTTTGTGCTGTCGTGTTTCGTTGGTGAGTGCGAGACCGGAGGCCCAATTAGTCTAGTCAACAAGTTCCATACTTGTTGACTAGACTAAAAGATGCACAAGCATCACTAGGCCGCCATAGTGTGGGTCGCCATACTGCATTGTTGTATTCGCAATGAGTATGGTGGCCACCACTCGTGGATTCTACTTATGCTTTCCATCAGGCAGAGTAGAGTCATTTTGGCAGGCCAAACATTAAAAAAAAAAAAAAAAAAACTGAACTTCGATTTTTTTATGTAAAAACCAAGTACTTATCAAAGTTCTGTAGAAAGATGAATAAAATTGTCGACCTTTTTGGACACGTACCCCCCGTAACAATGGCTACAAATGTGTGTACAAAACAAATAGATAACCTAGGAAGGGCTAATTTATAAATAACTATAAGAAATCTTAAATATTCATTCTACAGGAGTAGCCCTAGCCATCCTAGAGAAGGCCGAAGTGATATCGCCGATACACGACGAGCTCGGCGTGCCCACCACAGCTGGTACGGTGTCCGCTGGCTATCAGAACTTTTTGATCTGCCTTGAGATGTTGGCGGCCGCCATCGCACTCCGCTACGCTTTCCCCGCCGTCGTGTATGCGCATGCACATCGCGACCCGCACCGCTCCGTCACTATGCAGTCCATCTCTAGTAGCCTCAAGGTAAACAATAATAGATTATGTATTTTATTTACAAATTAATAATTTTATGAATTAATATTTTACTGTATTATGTCTGGTCTGATTGTAAAACAACATAAATATATGTATGAGAGTTATGATTTGACTGTTAAACTGCAAGTTTAACACAACAACTACACTAAATATTTTAAAATACTGGATGTACTATTGTTCATATCGATATTAGTTACAATAGAGTATTTGCTACAACTAAATAAAAATTCTGTACTACCAGTAGTAGTATACTTCTACTGTAGTATAAGTCTACTTTCATTATTCCTAAAAATAATATTATACTACGAGTATAGCATTAGCAAGTAGGTACACTTTAAAAATTATTTCTGTGATCGAGAAATGAGTATCGTCAATACTGTCTAGTACTGCTGCATGCGACGTACGACGCGAGTAAATGTGCCTTACCAAATGTAATCATTGTGTATTTAATATTATCTTCTACGATTTTACAGGAGACAATGAACCCTAAGGACATAATGACGGATGCGTTCCACAATTTCCACCCACAGTACCAACAATACACTCAATACAGCTCTGGTGAGTAACAGTTCCTTATACCTGTTATTTATACTCGTTCATTGTGGTACCGCATGTTTCATACGCTGCCTGGTCGCATTTTATTTGCTCGTTTTAATAAATCTTTCATGTGACGTACTATGTATTTGTGTTTGGTATTAAAGCGATATTATACATTACGTAGATCTAGACAGATCCCAGTAAACTGCTTTGATTATAATTTTTAGTATGCATTCATCCCAAAACGTTCATAATAATTTTATAGATAGATTATTTGGTACTGAACTAAACATAGTGACAGTTGAGATGTGAGATATCGAAAAATGGACTGTGAGCAGATGAGATTAAAGTATATAATCCAACAACAAATTTTAAGGAATTTTAGTTTAGTGATGACAACAACTGAATCACCACGAATGTGGAATACTAAATATTGAGATAAGCTATTTATACGATCATATGTTCTAAGAAAAACATAGAACGATTTTTTTCAAGTTATTAGTTGTTAATAACAATTTTTATAGTCGCCTGTGCAATATTATGATAACGTATCTGTTATTATAACTCCAGCGTATTACTCATATCTAGTATGAACGTAATTTATGATTGTTTTGTGGAATTAATATATTTTACGATAACGATCACCCGTTTCCTTGTATACTAGACTATAACTTGAGCAAGTTTAAATAATTTCTTAATATTACTCATCGCAAAATATTGGTATCTGATTCGGACTGCGTCATGTATTACTCGCTAAACCTTTGACGGTAGAATCTAAATAGTACTAAATAGTAGACTTAGAAGGTGTTTAGTTAGAAAATAAAGGAGGTAATTGTTTTGTCTTAAAAATGCGCTATTTACTATTTTTAAACAACTTTTTATCCATTGAAGTTGATGGTAGGTCATATTAAGTAACAATAGAACACACTAAATTATTTTAGTAAGACTTATTTTTGGTATTCAAGCATTTGTATTGGTTGAAATGCGCCCAGCTTCATCTAACTACATACATATTTTTAAAAAGTAGGCTAGGTTTTATTTTTTGGTTTTATTTTCTTTCAGATGTCACTTCTCACCTGCCTTATGAGAAACTATAAATTCTGCCATAGCTGTGCTCTGCATGAAGTGCATTGTTGTATGTCTGTTTATAAATACATGTAATAATTAAATACATTTTGCCCAAGCATGAATGTACCACTAACAATATGGTATTTTGTCAACTTTGATTTTGACCTGGGTTTTGATTGACATCTTATCACCGAACAGTATTCTGAGTATTATTCAGTATTGCATCACAAGATATAACCTATGGTATAAAAATACAGGTAGAGCATTCCGAGATACTTATAGGACGAGATGACGTCATCATCACTATCGCTGGTTCAGTGTTACCAGTAGTGTGAAATAATAACTCCCCAACCACCATTATTCCCTTTGTGAATTCGATAGCACAATAAAGTTTTACGTTATCATATATTTCAATTCAAATATTTTGTTATATATATACCCAAAACAAACATATAAATGCATTTAACATTCTTTAAAATAGAATGGTGACTGAAAATGTTTCCATCATTTCATGTTATGTTGCTATAAAGTGGTAACTGGATAGTGACGTCACCCTAAGTAGCTTTCGGAATGTCATATCTGTATTGTTATACCATGATATAACCCAAGTCACTGTCAAAATGACAGTTTAACATTAGTTTTATATGTTTTTGTTTCATGCGAAGATTTTATGTAATAGTAATCAACCATTCTGGGGCTTATGACTTACACAGCGCAGAAAGATATTTTAAAAAGTGCCTTAAGAGATCTGTGGGAATAAGCCGTTTTTCACTGTATTTTCTAGTATATGTACCTTTAAAGATGATTATAGATTAACATAACTATAAAAACTGTTTTTATTTCGTTTTGTTATCGGTTTGTAATAAATTGGATTTTTTAAAACATAATCAACGCTTAAAAATGTAGAGACTTATGTAGGAAATTTGGCAATTCTAGTATAAAGAGAATTCGGAAAAAGAAATATGTCAAACCATAAAGTAATTCATTTGATATAGAATTTTCGTTTAAAATTTTAATTTTACGTGTTAACCTACCATACCTAGTTTGCCTGTCATTCGTACTATTCTTAATACATTTAAAAATAACATTAATTTCTAGCCCTAAATTAACACATTTTGTAGATAAACAATGTTTTTAAAAAGTCCAACTTGGGGACCATTTAACTTAATGTTAATTCTACACACATCTTTATTGTAAATTTAAAATATAAACATTTATTTCGGTGTTCTACTCCGTTGAGGTATTTGGCTAGTCCGAAAAGCATAACGAATTTTAATAAAATAAACTTAAATAAGTGTACACCGAAGGTTAATTAAGCTAGGGCTAAACGCGAAAGACGAGGACGATTGGAAAATTTTCCACAACCAGTTGAGAAACTGTTTATAATAAATTAATATTGTAAAAAACCTAAATATAAAATATTAAAAATCTTTTTTTAGGACCATATAAGGCATAGATACTGAATAATTTAGTTTTAAATTTATTATTCATATAGATAACGAGAAATCGTCGCGAATATTTTTTTTATTATCACCCCCTAAAAAAAATTCAAATCATAACAGTCACTCCTCAATTCATTCATCATTCACAACGACATAATTAATTTTAATAACTATGCTATTTCGAATATCGTCAAATTATTGGCTAATCGAATTAGTAATATTATGAATACATAATGCAGATAATATATGATTCCACCTCAAAGATAGCAATATTTTCCTTCTGCTCACCTGACCCAGTTGACACTCTACAAACGGAAACGTTATTAGAAAACTAAAAAACGTATGGGAATGACGTCATCGCAACGCTAGGTCCAGGTCACGTGGTCAAAGAAAATATTAGCCAATAGAGACGGTAGCTATTGTAGAAAGGGAGTAGACGGGAAACACTTGGATCTTGGCTAAGAGGGCTGAGTTGCGTATGTCCTTAGGCAGCAGAAATCACTTTCCCTTTTCTTTTACATAATATGCCATTACGTTCTTAAAGTATATTAAACGTTTAATAAATAATAAATTAGAATATTATTTATTGCATAAAAAATACAAGTAGTAGTGTTACACTCAAAATATCTATAGATACCCACATATTTTTATCACCAGAATAAAAGAAATAAACTACAAAAATTTGTCGTTTGTAATAATTCGGACTATTCATTGCCATAGTTAGTAGTTATTCTATACTTATGCCTATAGTATGTTTTTGTGTAAGATTTAGTGTGTAAATGTTTTTCTGTGATTATGATTATTTTCTTTTTTTTTAAATTTTGTTACTTTTTCTTATAGTTACAGGATATGATCCTTAGTTGAATGCTAGAATAAAAAAAATCTCTTTTTAAGACTTTTTTGGTATTTATTGGGTTGTTTTTGTACATTTTCTTTTAAAACAGTTGTTTTTCGATGCGAACTAACCTTGTGTTGCCAAACCAAAGAACGGCATTTCATGTTTCCACCTCCAGTTGCAAAATGTCGACGCGATGATGGTGCCGATGCTTTGTAATAATGCGCTTTGATTGTATCGATTAATTTAATTAATTACAACCCGTAAAGCCACACTTTGTGTTTTCCTTTCGTAATATTGTTATCATAATATTATTTTATAATTAGAAGATTTTAATCTTAGTTTTAGTCTGAATAAAAATTAAAAAAACCACTGCTCGTTAGATTTAAGTTCTCATATTTTTTTTACGGCTCATAATTTGATTTTTAAAAACACCTGTACTTCGCCTCTCACTAATAATAAATAAAGGATATTACCTATTTCTATTTTATTTTAATTATTCACTAGTAGGTACTTTATTATATACATAACTAAATACAGCGTATTACTTACGTACTTAACTTATTAAAGTTCAGCTCACTTAATCCATACCATTATAAATCGAATAATTTGTAATGTAAGACTGAAAATCTGTACATTTGATGTCATTTTTTAATAAGTTACATAATAAAAAATTGACTGACCTCCATTCGTAAGAGTTATATGACTTTATTAATATTTCGGACATCTAACATACAACACTGTCTAGTCCCAAACCAAGCAGAGTTTGTGCGTACTAGACAACTGATATAAATACATATACTTATTATTTAATGTAATGGATGTACTTTTTGTCTATGTTATGTACCCACATGTAATATAATAATTTGTTAGTAAATATCCTGCATCAGATTCGTTACAACTATGAATAGTCCCCGCTTAAATCTGGATATGATAAGACCAGGTAAGTTCGTTTTAAAGTACCGCTTTTTTATTATTTTGCTGGCATGCTTTGTGAAGAATGACCTTAACCTTTATAGAATGTGTCATAACATCATTTGCATGGTTCCGCACTAGCACGAATGTCAACTAGGTATACTCGTATGTTAATATTCGATTAGCCTGTCTACATGCTAAGAATTATATGCATACCTATCAATTGTGTGTGCCCTGAACCGTATACATATCGCACCACTCAAGTATGGAAAAAACAAAGTTTCCCTTTTATCTTGAATTTTATATTGTCCGAATTTTTCGATAACTTATAAGCTCGACAATAGAGTGATAGATGCTGATATATTTTATCTTGATCTTATTTTTTGATGTGATGGAAGATTTTATCAGTTACAATATGTGCATTATCTTTACCTTTACCGCGGAGCAATTGTTTTTTAACCGTCGGGGGGGGGGGGGGGGGGGTTGGTAGTATAAATCTCGATTTTCGAACTAATCCCGGTAGAGGGTTCGCCGCCATCTTGTTTTTTTCGTTTTTCTGAAATAGCTCGTTAATTTTCAACTTTAGAGCAAAAAGACAGTATCCGAAGTTGTTGGAAATTAAATTTCTCACAAGTTTGGTTATTATCATTTTTACGCTAGGATCGATATTTGCGGAGTTATACTATCAAGAAAAATCGTAATGGGTAGAATTTTATTTTCTTCAACTTTGGTTCTCGCACTTTTTTACTCCTCGATCAATATTTTCGGATTTATACTGAAATAAAATTTTTGATATTTTTTTTTAAAATATTTTTTGTTTTTTTACTTTCTATTTTTTTTTTATTTTTTCTTTTGATTTTTGATTTTGAAGAAAATAAATTTCCACCCATTCCGATTTTTTTGATAAACTTCATAGTTATTTATTTATTTATTAGCTTATATTACCTTACTACATTTACTGTTTAAATCTATCTTAACATTACATTCTATCTTATCTATTTTTTGTTGGGGATACTATAATAATTAATTTCTAAGTGTTAGATGTAAGGACCGCCTTTTGCGGTATAAGCCTCCTCCAAACATTGCCAAGTGGCTCTATCTCGTGCCAGTCTGGACCAAAGGTGGCCCGTAGTTTCCACGATATCGTCACTCCATCTTTTAAACGGTCTGCCCTTTCTTCTTTTCTTGTCTAGTGGATACCAATTTGTGACTGTCTGCGACCATCTTCCATCGATTGCTCTTTGAACATGGCCGGACCATTTCCACTTGAGTGTCAGAACCTGTTTAACCACGTCTCGCGCTTTGGTTCTTTTCCTGATTTCCGAGTTTCTTACTCTATCTTTCAACTCAATATTCATGTAGCTTCGTTCCATTCCTCTTTGACAAGTTTTGATCTTGTTCAGGTTTGAACGCTTGAGAGGCCAGGTTTGACATGCATAGGTAAGAACCGGAGTAAGACAAATGTTCATCGCTTTGGTCTTCAAGTTTGTGGGAATGCAACCTTTGAAGATCTCCTTTAAAGACCAGTACCTATTCCAAGTATCTTCCAAACTTCATAGTATAACTCTGCAAATATTGATCCTAGCGTAAAAATGAAAATGACTAAACTTGTGAGAAATTAAATTTCCAACAACTTTGGATACTGTAATTTTTGCTCTAAAGTTGAAAATTAACGAGCTATCAGAAAAACGAAAATATTTAACTTTAAAACAAGATGGGGCGAACCCTCTACCGGGATTAGTTCGAAAATCGAGATTTATACTTCCAACCACCCTCCCTCCCGACGTTTAAAAAAAAACCGCTCCCCGGAATTTTTTTCTATTTAAATGTCTATCCCGACTGGACTAAAAGGGTTTCTCGCCTTGAAACAAACTGTTTAAAATCCATCGAGATATCTAGAGTATTGTTTATTCTATTTAACATTTTTATGGACCAACAAAATAAAATGGACAGCCGGATCAAAGTTCCCACAACATCCCACACACGTACATATAGATATATGTAACCGTAAGATTGTCAAAACCGTTGGATTGTAATCTATCTCGCGAGATTACAAACAGTCGAAAGATTGTGAAATGGTATTGACGAATCGCAAGTCGCGTGCTGATTGGTTGAACAACATATGTCCCGCGCCGCCATATTTGTTTGTTAATTCGTCTTTGTTGCCGAATGTAAAGTATTTTTGTGATTGAAAATTGATTTCATGTTGAAAATACCTTACAGCTCTAGAATTAGTTATATAAAATTGTTGTGACAGTAAAATTAATTTCCGGATAATTAAATAAGTTCTAACCTAACCTAAGTCTATGGCCATTGAACAGCCTACTGTAACACCGTCCAATCAGGGACAGTTGACAATATGACGCCCGTAAGCAGTATATCACAGTTGACAATCTATCGATAGTTTGCAATCTCGCTAGGTAGATTATAATCTAACGGTTTTTACAATCTTACGGTGGCACATATATATGATTAAAGCACACTACACTACTAAGTAAAAATAGTATAACATTTTGTTGGTAAGAATGTTTGAACACATGTTTTTGTTGATTTTGATAGTAGTGCAACTATTTGCACGAAAAAGTTTTTTTGCATATCATCACAATAGTAAATTTTGTGGTCTTTTGTGTAGGCACAATGCACTACTAGGATTATTGCACCTCTACAATGGAGAATAGGAAAATGCTTTAACAGGCAATAAATAAAGTAATAATTGGGATGGGCTGCATTAGTCTTTCTTATTCTACACTACTTTGAAAGTTGCTTAAGGAAAGCGAACAGGATATGCATCCATTCCTTACACCAATGTTTGTACATGTTTGTAATTAATACCCATGTGGCTAATGTAGTGATGCGCGGAGGTGCAAACCCGGGCAAGCGCTCTGACGAGGGCGCAGCACTAGCGCCTCGCCCGCCACCACAGCGTGTGGCAACTATCTGCCACGCCACCAACTACCACGAGAAGACCACCCTCCTGAGCTCCGACGACGAGTTCCAGTGAATGAGTGATCATAAGTATAGCACAACCAGCCCCACTTAAAGTCATTGTTGTTATTCGATAATGTGTCCAGCCCTTTGAAGTTTCAAAAGTCTGTGACCAAATTAGCATCAAATGGCAAAAAATTATGGATTGTTGAAATATGTAGAATGTAGATATGTGTTCGGTTATTTTTTGCTGTGATGGTGTTGTTAAGAAATATTCAGAAATGTATACCATTTCTCAATATTTCTAAGGCAGTGGTCCCACCGTCGGCGAGAAAACGACTTAACTATCGGTGATTTTCTCGCTCAAGAAACGTACAATAGATGTAAATTCCGTGTAAACAAAAGAGATGCATATAATAATAGTTGCTCTCCGACTGTTCACACTGCCGGTGACGACTCGCTTTACTAGTTTTGTCGCTGAGTGAAAAGAGCTTTCAAAGATAAACTCTTGATAATTTCTGTACAGTGCGGCTTTGAAAGTACACGTATGGATATCAACAAATCATTGCAACTCTCATTGTTGTCTAGTTCATACTACGACGACGATGTATTTTACGATAAAGATATTTTCGGACACATTCAATAAAAAAAACTCATCCATAGTGTCTTGGAATGTGGTGTTGGCGCGACTGCGCGAGTAATCGCTCATCGCACTTGAACACTCGCTTATAGCCCAGCGACAAAACTATCGAAACTACACACTCGCTGCCCGCTGATCGCCAACTCGTACATAGTTTCTAGTTCTTCTCGTTTCTTGTTCATCGTCGGCGGTGGGACCACTGCCTTAACATGATTTGGAATGTATATTTCGGATTAAATAAACATAATTATGATGAAAGTAACTATGTACTTATAATAATCGTTCATTTTATTAAGTTCTATTTGTTACATTTTGAGGAAAATCAAAAACCTCTCGATTTCTTTTTCAGTTATTGAAAACAAAATTAGCTTCATTGTATACTAAGCATATCGGATAACAACAAAAGCTACCTGTATAAAACTTAAGTTTTTAGGAATGTTACCATCAAAAGAAAGTTGATTTTAAAAAGCAAATAATATATTTTTATGTATTCCTTGGAGCCCTTTACATTTTAAAGCATAGAACAAATAAATACGCCTGATTCATAGCTGTACATTCATATTTGTTGTGGATATTAAAAAAATATTTTAAAGTCATGAAAGCTTTATTCATCGGTGGTTGAAAATAGATTATATAATAATAATAATATATTTCACTAACTTGTAATAACATAAAGAAAAGAATACCAATGTTTTTATGTTAAATAGTGTTATAAGTATGTGATTTTTTTTCGTTTTTTTATACAAGCATTTAATTGTTCTTTGTTCTAGTTTTAGTGTTAGTACGGAATGACTAGTGTGTATATCGAGTGCTCCTTTATGGGAATAAATCTTTATTTATAGGCTGATTATCGTAAAATTAAAAATAAACAATTGCCATCCAAATGGAGCTGAATATTTTTGCGTTCGTATCTGTTGTCTGTTCTTGCTTATGTTCGTTGTCCAAAGTGGAAATACAAAAGTTAAAGAAAACAAACGCTCGGAAGCCACTTTACACTTGTTGCACACTAGCCACGTGCTACCAAGTTCGTTACCAAAGCTATTTTAAAGAGTGATGAGGGACGAGGGTCAGTACTGTCAATGACCAAATCGACATTAAACTGTATATTTGTCTATGATAATATTATCATATTTTTTAGAGGTTCTCAATTCGGTTGTTATTTTTTTATTTTTGATGTCAAACGAAATCAAAAATACCAAAAGTAATTGATTTCATATTGATTTAGATTAAACTCTTCTGTACTACGAGTAAAAGTTAGAAACATTAAATTAATACCAAAATGTGTAAGAAAGGACACACGCCTTTCACAAGTAGAGGAGTTGACCGAGTTGATGCTGTAGATTTGACATAAAACGGCGAAAATGGCGCGAAATAGGACGTAAGATTGTATAGTTATGTAAATTAAAAGTAAATGAAATAGCAAATGATACCTTACGAGATGTACAGGAACAGAGGAATTATTATTCTATATAAAGTTAATATTTAACTAGCTGTAAGGACAGTAGAAAATTAATTAAAAGCAAATTCTCCTATGAAATAATGAGTTTTACAATAACTACATCCCTTTATGTGCGGGTGGTTATCTAACGCCTTTGCCCCAGACTTTAAGGTAAGAAGTAGACACTCCTTGTCCTGTGTATTGGCCACACATCTATAGGTACACGTAAGTACCTACATATTTATCTTTAGATATACGTACTTGAATATGAATACTTCATTTTTAGTCTGGAGTTGAGGCGTTAAATGTATGAATAATAATGACTTTGTACCTAAAAGTGCGAGAGTTGGTCATTCTTGGAAACTTATCTGTTCTGTACATTGAAGTAACGCTAAGTACTTATGAAAAAGCATTATATTTGACGGAGTAAAGTATGAAGTCAATTAAAATAATATTATTGCTGTATTTTGTAAGTATTCTAAAACAATTCCCTAAATCTGACCAATTACTCTCGTGCTAAAACCACGGAGCCACCTTTTCACATATCTACAAATATATAAAAAGCTGTAACTTGTAAATCCATTATAAATCTTTGGATGTGCCTTTGCCCGAAATAGCTTCACATTTCAAACCAGCTACTAATATGTAAGTAATTTGCCCAACATGTGTTACAAAAATGCATTCCCTCTTGCCGAAGCCGAAAACCAAAGAATGTCACTGCCAAAGTGTCGCCTCGTTTGTAAACAATAACATTTAATATCTACTTACAATTAAAATAATTAAATGTAGCTTGACAATATTAGCCTCTGCTTTGCCGTCCAAACTGCTTTGGCTTTCCGAGTTTTGAAAATATGTCCTTGAGTATTTTTATATACATCGTGGTATTTACCAAAGTTAGAGATTGCTTTTTTAACGACTTTGTTACCAATCACTTGCCGCTATTTTAAAGAAACTCGTTTCGTTATTAAATAGTGATGTTTTATAAGTGTCATCAGTCGCTCCCGAAGTTGTAAGAAAAGAAACAGTTCGTCGGGCAATGTCGTATTTTTATTTTAAAAAATATGGAAGGATTAAAAAGTACCTACTCACTCTATTCCGTTTTAAGAATTGATACATTATACAAATAAATACATAGGTAATAACAAAATCTGTATTGTGACCTGACATTGTGTATGGATAATAACTTGTTAGATAGCTTTATTTAGAAAAAAATGTAAAGAAAGAAAAATACAACAGCTTCCAAAGTGTTTTATTCTTTAAAATGCACTAACACTTATCAAATCAGGATTCTAAAGGACTTCTAATTTATATAATTACACCATCTCTAACTATATCGACGGCAAGCTGATTGTGACAAACGTTTTTATGACTGCAATCGCCATTCTATAAAGCTGAAATTATTTATTTTAAAATTAAATGTTATCTGGTAATATATAAATTCGATCCTTACTAAGCTATATTTTACGAGTTGTTGGTTGTATGTCCTATCAACTCCTATCGTAAAACATTGTTTTTCTATGTAACTAACTTTGGTGTATTTAAATTAATGTTTTAAATTAATCTAAGCGTATATGTATTTATTTTGATAATTTGTAAGTACACTTTACCTTATCTCAATGTAAATACTCGTAGGTATGTGAATTCTACTCCCCTTAATTCGATATTTTTGTTGCTTTTGCACAGTGAGTATAGTAATAGGTACGATCCAGGTGCACTATTTTTCTTAGAACTTTTTATTTTAAGTCAATTACCTTCTCTTTCTATTGATCTAATGGTAAAACTTTTAGATCATTATAAAGTCACTTCTATTCTCAAAGACAAAAATACCTACATATACAATAATTTTTAACATCTTACGAGAAGTATTTTGATCCAAAAGTTCACGATAAAAAGCTGACAATGTAAGCTACATCTCAGTGTACTTACGTAAAATACCTGCAAAATAGAGCATCAATTGGCGCGCAACTTTAATTTAGAACGAAAGCCGAGCCTACACTGAACAAAAGTTGGCAACTTTTGTGTTGTCAACACGTGTTGGTGATAAAAGTTTCTGTAAAACCGAGTCTCCACCGATCAAAAGTTGTCAACTTTTGTGTTGTCCACCTTTTTGGTGTTGTCAAATTACGGTGGAGACGCGCCTTAAGAAATACACAATTAACAAAAATGGACAGCATATCAGTGCGTCTTAGCCGCCATATTTGCAGATGGAAGCAGTGTTAAGTTACCGCCTCTTACTCTCAGGGCCTGTCATTTCTTTATATAAAAAAGAAATAATAGAGAAAAAGAAACGCTACAGAGCTGCAATAAATACCCATTACAAGTTTATTCTTGGTTTGATCCCGCAAATTAGTCGCGAATTTACTATAAAGTCTTTATATGATCTAATAGTTTGATTTTTAATATATACCTACCTACTGAATAGTAATATTATGCTAATCATGTAAATTAGGATTTTTTTCAGAACTATAAGAATTATTTTTATAACATAATGTAGAAAGTGGCATTAACATGTTTCTGAACGATGGTTGAAAAAAAATAACGTGGAATAACTATAAATAAATACTCATAATTGAAATAAAATGTTTTAGCTCCAAGTCTATGTATAAATAAATAATGATATTAATATAATATTTATTGTTTTTATTTTCGTTTATATATCTTATTAATATTATAAAGGCGAAAGTTTGTTGTGTGGGATGTTTCTTCGGATCCGGATGAAATTTGACACAGGCCTAGTATCTTAGATTTATAATAGTCTGGTGCTATACCAGAGTTCTAATCTACTATTTTTCATATCGAAAAATGTAGTGTTCCCGTGGCATGTTGTCCATCTACTGTTGTAGATGGACAACATGCCACGGTCGGCAGCGGTCGGCAATCTTTTTGCAGGCAAGGACCAATAGTATCAAAATGATAAATAGGCGGGCTGCTCTATATGATATTTTGGTACTTATACCTATTTTTCATCTCTTTTAACATAGTAAGAACTTCTTTAAGTTTCCATCAGCAGCCATATTTTGAACATAAAATACCTCAAACAAACTTAAACTAAAATAAAGTCTACTTAAACTTCTCTGACCAACTCTTCTTCAGACCATGATAGAATCTAAAACGTTCCAGTTAAACCCGGAAAACTAATTCGCTGTCGCGGAAATGAAAACAGACCTAAACCAGAACCTATAAATCCTCAGGGAAGAAGGCATGAGATTTTGTGAACTGCAGCGTAAAGGCAGAAAGTCGAAGTTTTCAGAAATGATCTTAGGTTTAGTGAGAAAAACCCGCCTATCACTTCGTCGGAAAAGGACGTTGCACCAAATGTATAATCGAGGGTCAAAAGTGTTCGTACAAACTCTTGGAAGAAGCCACTTGACTTATAAGTTGACCACAACAAGTCAAGAAGTTTTTGACTTGAAACCATCAGTCATTTCGGAAGTGAAAAGCTGCTATGGCGGGTTGATCTGATCTACTGACCTGTACCAAAAGTGAGGACACCAGAGTCGCTCTAACGCGATACTATAACGGTGTCCTGCCTCAAGTCAATATCGACGAAATAGAGATAGCTGTTAAACAGCTGAAAAATGGAAAAGCCCCTTGGAGAGTATGGCGTTAAGACAGAGCTATTAAGGCTGGAGATAAACCCGTACTGTACGAGCTTCTAAACTTTACAGTGCTCTCCTGTTTGAAGAGAGAACTCCAGAGGCGTGGACAAGGAGTTTGGTCGTATTGTTCTACAAAAAGGGAAACAAGACCATCTCCCTTCTAAGCCCCTTCTAAAAACTGTACTGTAACTTTTATAGCATCTGCGCGCTTACTGAAGGGCGCTACGCTTAATAAAGGGTGCTAGAGTAATCATTGCACACGGGCGCTTCACGGGCTAGAGACGCCCTTCTATTCGAGTTTTCTCGTTGTGGATCCAACTTAAACAACGAAAATACAAACTTTCGTCTTCAGGCACAAACGAAAGTTATTAATCAGTGTGTCCTACACGTCATGACATACGGAGCCCAAACGTAAACACTTACGGTACGGTCGGTCCACAAGCTCAGAGTCGCTCAGTTTGCTATGAAAATGGCTATGCTTGGCGTTTCTCTGAGAGATAGCATCAAGTATGAGGTGATCCGGCTGCGAATTCAGATCATCGATTGAGCCCACCAGATTACCAAGCTAAAATGGCAATGGGCTGGCCATATTATCCGGAGAACTGACAACCACTAGGGTAGAAGAGTTCTGGAGTGGTGACCGCGTTTCGGCAAACGTAGTGTAGGAACGACCACAGCCCAGATGAAGTGACGACTTGTGCAAGATCATATGCTCGCTTAAAACTTTACGCTCGTAAAACTTAAGAAGATAAGTATTATTTATTTTTAAGAATAAGACTGCAATTTATAAAACAGTCGCGGGCCGCAAGGAGAACGGTGGCGGGCCGCATTCGGCCCTCGGGCGGTGGGTTGCTGTCCGCTGATCTACAACAATAACCGCAAGTAACATCGAGGGGAGCGACTTGTACTTAAGCAAAATCTCCAAACCTTACACTGGTTTGTTGGTTGAGTTTTTACGATTTGTTGAATCTTATAGCAAAAGGCATAGAAATAAAAAGCGAATTGTAGTATTAAATTTTATATTAAAAATATAGGTACAGTTTAATAATATTAACCACATTTTCCATAATGCTATGGCGATCTCACAGTGTTATTGCTTCATATATATTTCTTAAACAAGCTTCGAGTGCATAAATAAAGACAATTTTAACTTACATCTAGGTAAGTACAATTTAACGGCGATTAAGACATCGTCTTTATATAGGGTTTGAATATTGACCAACATTCTAATATTGAATTCTTACTTTAAAACTAATTGCAGTGCATTTTGATGGAGAAAATACACAATGAGATAGCTAAATCGTACGTAGTATCGGAGTTTTCGACACTGTATACAATTATTTACTCAGTAGGAAAAGGAATATCATTTACATTATAATCCATTGAACTGACTCCAGGATACAAAAGTGGTGCATGACAACTAATCATGTAAGTAATACCTATGATGAATTTAAGTTTCTAATATATTTTATTGAATAACTTTATTTTCTGCGTGTCCCAGATGGACATTATAGTCCCGGGCACATTGACTCTGGATCTTATAGTCTGTCTCAAACTCCGATCCTCCGCTCCGATCAAGATATGAGTCCCATTGGTCGCCATGGACGTTAACAGTCTCTTTAATACGGCGAGGAATTGACTCTGCCTGGAAAGCGGGAGGAAGAAGAGGTGGATATGCTCCGTAACCACGTTCAGAGGACAGTGTGAACTCTTCTTTAGGACTATTAAGTGAAAACGTTTAAAAATCAAGTGTGTTAGTACTGTTAGTAATAGCAGTACCTAAGAACTTCTCGGATCTGATAGCCTCTATGTCAGAGGAAGGCCGCCTTTTATGGCAACTCGATTCCGATATATTTTTTTCGTTATTCGTTGCCCTCATAAAAGATTTCATTACAGAAAATACTTAGATGTCCTTTATGGTTGTTCAATATTTTGTGTTGCATATTTTTGGAACCAAAATACCATTTAAAACACATTTATCGTAGGTATACTATGGCGTCTTTGTGTGGGGAACGTACAACGCTTTAGAATAAAACCATGCCACTCAGAATCAAGCGACTCTCATTGATACTCAGTACCTGGATGACCGAGCGTCGCTCGGTATTTTTTTTTTATAAATGGGTTTTTTGGAAACATTGGGACTATCCAAACGCCACCTTTTTATTTTTCTTCCAATAAAAAAAATAAGTTAAGTGGTACCTGGCCCTCTCTTGGTACGCCCTGATACTGTTTATTCTGCACCTTATTCCAGTAGTTTAATGTAGTTCGCTCGAGTTGCGATAGATGGCGCTAGATGTACATCCATTTTATATATTTGATTGTTAAAAACACGAATAAAACGACATTTTCTAAAAATGGATCCTAGCTAGATCGATTTATCGCCCCCGAAAACCCCTGCATACAAAATTTTATGTAAATCGTTGAAGCCGTTGCCGAGATTCAGATTATATATACAGGGTGTCCTAAAATTCAACGATAAGCGGGCGCCTAAAGGTAGACCTGCTAATGAGTACATAAGGAAAAAAAATAAAAAAAATATACCTAGTTTTTTTTAGTTACAAGAAAAATTTAGAATTTCTTTGAAAATTTATACCTTTCATGATATTGCTACTATTCACCACAACTCTTAAAAACACCAAATTGCCCGCAGTTTTTACACAAAAAACGTTCAAAATAATTTTTTTCCCTACAATTTTGAAATATTTTTACTGTTAGTGTACTTTGACTCATGGTCTTGTAAAAAAAAAGTGTGGACACCACTACGTAATAAATAAATAAGAAAAATGAAGGGTGTAAATTTTCAAAGAAATTCTAAATTTTTCTTGTAACTAAAAAAAAAACTAGGTATATATATTTTTTTTCCTTATGTACTCATGAGCAGGTCTACCTTTTGGCGCCCGCTTATCGTTGAATTTTGGGACACATGGTATATATATATATACAAGAATTGCTCGTTTAAAGATATTAGATATATTATATTTTATTCGGATAAATTAATGTTATGATAAGTACCAGTCAATATCCAAACAAATATACCAATTGTTTCGATGTCCTTTACAATGACTTACTCTACTGAGCAAGTAAAGAAGTTTACATATGTATTTATATTAAGATAAATGCACTACAGGTATCATAAAAATTTTGTCAAACAATACAAAACATAATATATTTATTTAATTTTAAATACAAATTTTATAATCTTAAACATTTCTTTTACATAAAAGTAACATTAAATTTTACAAAAAATAGTGCTCATTAAATATTTCTTAAAATATTGTCATTGCGATGGATGTCGATCACAAATTGTATAGATGTGTGTTTCCATTGTACTGTTTTCTATTTGTATTTTTATCACTATTATAAGTAGGTATTTAGAAATACCTATAAAGGTACAAACATCGTTTGTAATATCGTTATTGAGATACAGGGTAGTTTCAAAACTGTAATGAATTCTTAGGCAAAGGATGTCCTTACAAACTCATTTAAAAGTGTGTAGCAAATAAGTAAAACGTTAATTTATTTCAATCTTCATACCTAAATATTAGGTACCTACGCAAAAAATTCTGAAGGAATAAACTACCTACATACAAGTACACATAAGCTAAATGTTCAACGTTGTATTGTACCTTTTCAATCTGTATTATAACTAATTCCTGACCTTTTTTAACTTTACCAAGAACTACACACATCAAAAGTGTCTAGGGATCAACATATGTGTCTAGGGATCAACATATATTTTTGCAATAACTTTTCTCCTGATTGATATTAATTAAAATTTTCTTTAAGGATTCATCAAATAAAGTGTTTTCGTTTGTCACAGTAACGATAAACCAAGTCACCTTTGCATTAATAAAGAAATTTGCCATTTTCCTAATAAAGGGATTTTTGACATTTGAACCACTAACATTAAAGTTCGAAAAAAAGACTGAAATAACAGTTTTCTTTAAAATTTTATTAGGTAACTTAAACAATTAATAATCCGTGTTTCTACCGCGAACACTAACACAAGAACATCGGTTTGGCATACTCAAAATGAGTTCATCCAAATCACGCTGTGGAATGGCCGCCCATGTTCGTTGCAACAACAAAAAAAGGTCTTCTTGCGACTGGATACCCTCCATATTCGGCAGAGCTCTTCTCTGTAGCATATCCCATGCATGCTCAATCGGGTTCAAGTCTGGCGACTGAGCAGGCCAGGGCCAAAGCCACATCTCAATCTCAAGAAATCCGCATAAAAATGCTTGATCCCTAGACACTTTTGATGTGTGTACTTAACTGAGATCAATAAATGACGGTACGAGTTTTTAGGAAAGATGTAATACCTCCAAGTTTTTTCGCGAAGTTACAAATCGGAAAAGTAATAACCTTCATGCGTTTCATTAGCATTAAAATAATCGAAGTTTCATAGGAAGTTAGACTTTACATATACAATAATATTTACATGCTTATGATTAATTACAAAGCTACAGTGGCGGCACTCCATAATCATAAAGAGATTATTAAACGACTACGTACCTAACTATATGCCACCGCGCTAAAGGCATCTAAATCACAATTTTCTAAGACAGGCTAAGCCTTGTAAGAATGGAAAGAGAAAAGAGAGATATGCAAAAAGTCACAACATATTCGACCCCAGATTTAACTGAAGTTTGATTAGATGTCTGTTACATTTTCGTGTAAATTTCATAAAATAAATTATGTTTTGATCAGATGGGCGTGTATGACCTGTGTTTTTTTTCTTTTTATGAAGAGATAACTTCATAAGGCAGGGTAAACCGCTTCGTTACGTAACGCGTTACGGCGCCAGTTTTTTTATTATAACAAGTCTATTAAAATAATACCTATCTATATTAATTTATAAAGCTCAAGAGTTTGTTTGTTTGCTTGAAGCGCTAATCTCAGGAAATTATAGTCCGATTTAAAAAAAAACAATTCCAATCCCTGTTCGAATTATAGGTCTTAGCTCTTAAGGGCTCGGTAATATCCAACTCTCCCCTATAAGTCGTGAAGTTGGAGGCATTTGGGCGGCTCAAAAAGATTACGTTACGTAGCCACAACGTTGTCTTGCCATTTAGTCCAGTCGAGATAGACATTTAAATAGAAAAAAATCCGGGGAGCGATTTTATTTTTTTAAACGTCGGGGGGGGGGGTTGGAAGTATAAATCTGGATTTTCGAACTAATCCCGGTAGAGGGTTCGCCGCCGTCTTGGTTTAAATTTTTAATTAATTTTTTCGTTTTTCTGAAACAGCTCGTTAATTTTCCACTTTAGAGCAAAAATGACAGTCTCCAAAGTTGTTGGAAATTTAATTTCTCACAAGTTTGGTCAATTTCATTTTTACGCTAGGATCAATATTTGCGGAGTTATAAACTATGAAGTTTGGCGACTTCCACATACAGCGCAACAGAAATACACTACAGCGCCATCTACCGAAGATACACTGAACTACGGAGTAACGAAGGAAACTAAGAAACTATCAATCCTAAATCGCGCAGTAAAAGTTCTCGCGCCGATAATCATATATACAACATCCCAACATCAACCGTTGGGCAGTTGGCCCGCCAGGCATGATCACCTCGCCTGTTCGGAGAATCCTCCCTTTGTGTTGGTGGGACATGACACACCTGTCCCCCACAGTGGTGACCCCGACGTGATTGGAAGCAGCCTTCGAAGCAGCATCAGCACGCCACCATCATGTTCACTCCCACAGCAAGTCTCACAGCCAGCCAGCAACCTCGGCTCAACAGGGATACACCACACGCTGGAAGCGTCCGCTCCAGCCTGGTTCACCCCGACGGCCTCATCAGCGTCTAGGCACAGCACACTGCAGCTACGGTTCATGTAAGCAGAGCATATCTCTCCCGTCTATGCAGCAGCCAGCCACTACGCAGCAACCGCCCCGAATCACTGGGGACCTCACCGCAGCACCGCGCACCGCACGCCATCCCGACTCACTTTGATCTGCGGACTTCAGCCCCGACTAACTGGGACTAGCGGCATTCAGTTCCGACTCATTGAAACTTGCGGCACTCAGTTCCGACTCACTGGAAGTGCTTACTCCTGGCACTGGCAAGCTCCGCAATAGAGCACAGACAGCTGACTTAACATACATTAACCTCCGGTCTTGGAGGGGAGTGATGTGGCGACTTCCACATACAGCGCAACAGAAATATACTACAGCGCCATCTACCGAAGATACACTGAACTACGGAGTAACGAAGGAAACTAAGAAACTATCAATCCTTAATCGCGCAGTGAAAGTTCTCGCGCCGATAATCATATATACAACATCCCAACATCAACCGTTGGGCAGTTGGCCCGCCAGGCATGATCACCTCGCCAGGTCGGAGGATCCTCCCTTTGTGTTGGTGGGACATGACACACCTGTCCCCCACAAAGTTTATCAAAAAAATCGTAATAGGTGGAATTTTATTTTCTTCAACTTTGGTTCTCGCACCTTTTTTTACTCCACGACCAATATTTTCGGATTTATACTCAAATTGGAGGTGAAATTGTTTTTATTTTTCATATATTTTGTTTATTATCTAGTGTAACGGTGGATTAGCACCAAGTAGAACGTTCGGGATATGAATGCGTGAAATTACTCGAACGAAGGTATTTTTATAGTATTTGACAGGCTTGACCCAATTCAATACTAAATTCACATATTTAGTAGATAATATCAAATATTGTTTACCATAAATATTCTAATGATTATTAGCATACAATTATTATTTGATAATACAGGATTGTGTAACATTAAAGATTTGATATGAAATATAAGTCGCGCCGGAAGCTGACAAGCGGAAGGCGCCAAGGAATTAATATGAATCAACTATTTACTTGTTTATAAAATCACCAAATGAATTATAAGTTTATAATATATTTTATTGTATGCCTAGTAATTATTAAGATTTAAATAAATGAAGCATTTATACGAAGTTGGAATCGTTACTTATAACACTATTTCATTTGTAAAAAAAAATATTTTATGTTGATAGTATAACTCTGCAAATATTGATCCTAGCGTAATAATGATAATAACCACACTTGTGAGAAATTTAATTTCCAACAACTTTGGATACTGCTATTTTTGCTCTAAAGTTGAAAATTAACGAGTTATTTCAGAAAAACGAAAAAAAATAACTTCAAAACAAGATGGCGGCGAACCCTCTACCGGGATTAGTTCGAAAATCGAGATTTATACTTCGATCGATCGCTACCCGGATTTTTTTCTATTTCAGGCTAGTTTTATGTCTATCCCGACTGGACTAATTCCTAAACCCGCACGCGGCCAGGGTGGTGACGTATGGCCTTAACCCTCGGACCCGAGCCCCGCAGTGGGACATTATGGGTTGTTAATGATGTTGATGAATTCCCCGGGACCCACAAAATTATTATAATCCTGAAATATTACACGAAAAAGTAACCCACCTTTCCAAGTAGTAATGAGATTAAGAACTCCACATACTTGTAATTTCTATTTTCTAAAGCTCTCATTTTGGATCGATGAATTCATTAAAAAAAAACTTGCTTAAGTGTCCATCTTATATTTCGAACTTTGGATGACTGTTTTCTTGCACAAGTTTCGTTCCATAAATAGGCTTAGCTTTCGAAAACATCACGGTTATGGAGGGTAGAGCTCGAGAAAATATACACTCTTGCTACAGTGTACAGACTTTTTTATCCTAGAGGTGGTCCTCCTTACATCTCCATAATCACGGTATCAGCCATAAGCCATGAGTTACATCATTTACCCATACTTTGAGTACACACTAGCGACAAGTTGTGGAGACTTTATAAATGTAAAATGAAATTGTACACATGCAGATTACTAAAATAAAATTGTGCTTTGCTAGGAACGGATTATTTTTCTATTTTGAGTAATTTTAAACTTTTGTCTGTCTTCCTTTACAATCAAGTTTTGTTAAGCGATTATACAGCAGCAAGTTTGAATCTGTTTTCTAGTTCCAAAATATCAGCTTAAGTATAGTTCTGTGGTGTGGTAGATTGTTTTTGTTCATGAGACAGAGAGGTATAACATTTAAAAAGAAGACAGTAAAGTTTTACATTGAACGAGTTATTATTAATAAGATCTGGTCCAGAATTGTATATAGGTACTAAATAGATCTTAAAAGTAATATAGCTGCTGAATAAATAGGTACAATGAAATCGTAATTATAAGCTAAGATTAGGTAAGTAGGTACATACTCAGATTAGTGATTGGGTAGTTGAAATATCGATTTTCAAGTTTCTTTAAGCTTCGGAATCATCATTTTTTTATAAGGTGAGTTGTTTTATCTGGATAAGGGCTTGGTATATTTATCAGTCCTGCACCTGCTTAATGATTTATTCTAAAAAAAAAAACTAGAAATTTGAGTAAGTACACTTAAGTAATTTTTAGTAGTACTCGTTAGTAGAAGTCTTAGGAATATAATCTGTATCTTTATTGATTTATTCTTTTCTTTAATTAATATCTACGCACTTTCATCACCATTTTATTCACACAATATAATTCTAATTTACTAATATTCAACAAAATTAAACTAATAAGACATTTCTCGGTAACTGGTAAATGTAGGTACAATATAATCAGTAAAAATATTAATTAACGGCCATAATTTGAATATAAGAATCTGGTTCCCGATGTATTACCACAATATGTACCACAAGAATAGGAATGTATTGCATTCCATGATGAAAAATAATTCAAGAATGTGAATGAAAAGTCCTCTTTTTCTCTGTTAATAGTTCAATAGCAATATGTCCTTTATAGGATTTTACAGAATCCCCGCTTTACGACCGTTTGTAAACCATTTGCTCCAATATGTGTGTGTGGAAATCGGACATAAGTAAGACAATGCTGAGCAGAGGGGAAATACGTTAGTAACTTTTAATATATTATTATTTTCTTTACTTATTCGTTCAATCAACATGTAACAAATTATTTCAGAAGCTAAATACTTAAACAAGTCAAAACTAAGGGCATGTATTTAGTATACTTTTATCAATCCTTTGAAAAAAATTATTTCTACGAAGAATTTACTTGAATTAAAAAACACATAATTCTAGCTAATTTATTTCGTTTCTTCAAGCTTGCTTAAGAAAATCGTAATAACAAGACAACCTACTGTATTTATTGCTTTATCGAAACTTCTCCGCGAAAGGAATATATGAATATTTAATCATAAGTAGGTACCTAGTTAATAAATACACTTGGAGATTTCTTTGGAACATATTTTGTTGACTGGTCACTAATACAGGATATTAATTACATGCACCCAACACGAAGAGGATCATAAATACCTACTCTTAAAACAATCATCATAATTTGATAGTAGTTTGCTCACTTACGGTTTTCTAATACATAGACTCATGGTCGAGAAATTATAAATTGTCTAGCACTTTCGCTGATGGAAAGTTATTCATTACACATTACAGTTACATATATGTAATTATATAGTAATGTATTTATCAAGATCGACACTGCAAAAGCCAGTAACAATTTTAAAATTCATATAGCCGCTGCTTTATTATAACTTTCAACATTCTCAACCGTTTAACTTTCAATATTCTCAAAAACTCTAAGAAACTTCGCTTTTATAACCGTCTGCCACTTCCACTAACCGACTACTGATCGAACCGACCACTACTGACTAACCGAACCGATACTTAGTATCATTACCCGCCTGTTTTATTTATCAGACTCTTTATTATCATTAAACAACTTTCACTAGAACACTTCACCTCATCTTTTAATTTAATATCATTTAAAGACGGATAATTCTCATTATCAATCGCAAAATCACTAAATGAATGTTATCTCGCTTTAACCAACTGTTAATATTGCTAAAATCACCCTTACAATATGCGCTCCTACATACAAATCTTGAAAAAGAGACAAGACGGCTTTGAGTCCTTCTAATCTTACGATGAAATACTTCGCAAACTTACATCTACCCTAAAATCCTGGATCCAGCCTTGTCTTCTTTACAAGCCTTTAATTTGAATCTAAGGAAACGCGAAAATTGCTGTGTGCATTATCACTAAGGACGTGGATGTAAATGGATGCCGTTGTGCTGCTGACACTGGGCGGATGTTGGACGTCGCACGGATGCCTGCTACGAGCAACGTTGAACTGCTCGCGATCTGAAATATGAAATAGGTAATTAATTGAATAACGGAAAAAAGACGCAGGGCATATTTGCAAAATGGCGATTTCTAGGCTTAAAATTTACAAAGATTAAAGAAAATGTTTATTATTGAAGTCTAACTTTTCCATTTATACAATCAAAAGATGAGTTATAAATATGTCGACACAACAATCGGCGGTCTTATCGATTTCACCGAAATCATATCGCAAATGAGTATAAAACATTGTTATAAAACATTCACAGTATTTCTCTCACTCAAACGGCAAAGACAAATAGCAGAAATCCAGAGTAACTTAGAGAGCCCAAGTGAATGTGTTGTTGTATCATAGAGGTAGTCTTAGATAATTTTTTGAACTTGTTTAACCAGGAGATCAATTTTCGTAATAAAAATTCAGTTCCTATCTTAATATACATATTTCTTGTGTGCGTGTGTATGTGACTGAACTCCTCCTAAACGACTGGACCAATTTTGATGAAATTTTTTGTGTGTGTTCAAGGGGATCTGGGAATGGTTTAGATTCACAAAAAAGACTGGACCGATTTTGATGAAATTTTTTGTGTGTGTTCAAGGGGATCTGGGAATGGTTTAGATTCACAAAAACGTAAACGATGTTACGTGGGTCATAAATATGGCGGTACGAAGTTCGCCGGATCAGCTAGTATACCATAAATGTAAAAAAAATGAAAAAATAAAAAAGTAAATAAAGTAAAAAATCTCATAAATGTCAATAAATGTTATTTTTTCGTAGTAGGTATGGTATAAAATATCTAACGCTATCTGTGATCATTTGGTATTGTGACCAAAAACTGAATTCGTATTCTGCTAGTTTTAGTAAGACTACTGTATTACTACGAGAATACCTTTTCTTCATCACCTTTAATAGTCCACTGCTGGACATAGGCTTCTTCTTAGAAAGGAGGTTTTGTTTGGCCTACTATACCACGCTGGCCAGACGGGTTAGTATAGGGTTTATTTCAAGTTTTCCCTCTCTTTGCAGTGATGTTGTCCTGCAAAGTTTGCTCCCTTAGTCGGCTCTTACGACACCCATGGGATAAATAGGAGTGGTAATATTCCGTGTTCTTAATCTGTCACCACATGGATTACTTTTATGACATTTGAATTTAGAACGAATTTTTATTATCTACGACATAATTTGTTCTTCAGTTGTAATTGCAAACTGTGTGAGTGCGTTCAAACAGTACAATACAGCAGATAATATTCATAAAATCGAACAAATATTCCATAAAGTACTATTACAAATATGTTAGTAATTTATCATGTTCAGTAATTTATTTGCGAAAGGTTTTTTACTCTCAAACAAACACAGCGCGATCTCATTTCTAATTAACATCACAATTTCGGTACCCGTCTTCATGTTGTTATTTCGTTATCCTTTATTTGAAAACTGTCGGCCGTTCCGTTCTGCGTAAAATTTTATGACGACCCGGCGCACTTCGTTCGTTAAAATTGAATATGTAACTTCCTATCTAATAGGTAGGTACTTTTGATGTTCAATTTACATGCTATGCTTTTGAGGCAGTCCAATTATGTTTACAATTTCAAAGTTTGCTTGCGTGATGTGAAAATATGTGTATACATATGGAGCTTAATTGGCTGTAATAAACAATTGTATAGTTAAAAAATTTGCAAAACTGAGGTTTTTTTATGGCGGTATATTTTTTGCCCGAGGCTCCGCCCGCGTGTCTGTTGATTATCGTACCTAATAAGAGTTTTTCCTTTTTTTAGGGGGCAAACGAGCAGACGTATCACCAGATGGTAAGCGATTACCGCCGCCCATGGACACCCGCAACACCAGACGCGTTACAAGTGCGTTGCCGGCCTTTGGGGGATGGGAGTAGGGGTATGGGCCTCCGGTATCTTCATTCACTCGGTGAAACACAGCGCAAGCGCTGTTTCACAACTGTTTTCTGTGAGGCCGTGCTATCACTCCGGTCGAGCCGGCCCATTACAACAGTAGCCTATGTCCCTTATTAATACTTATTTTAAATATAATTTTGTCTGTAAAAGTATTAAAGTCTACTGCCTCGGTGGCGCAGTAGTAGCGTCACATACGCTACTACTGCGCCACCGAGGCAGTAGACTTTGTGCTGCTGTGTTTGAGGTCTCGGGTTCGATTCCCGGGTCGGATCAAATGTTTGTATGATCTGCAAATATTTGTTTAGGAGTTTGGGTGTTTTCTATGTTATGTACGTATTTACAAAAAAATATGTAATATGTATTTGTATCAGTTGTCTAGTACCCATAACACAAGCATTGCTTAGCTTGGGACTAGATAGCGTCGTGTGTTAGATGTCCAAAATATTAAAAAAATAAAAAGTATTGTGGTGTCCTACCTTTATTTTTTTACAATGATTTATAAAAATATATAAAAGTTCTATGCGAGGTATAGACAAAATAACTATTCGGCTATACATTTTTATTATGATTTTTTAACGATAAAAATAAAAAAATAACTAAACTTGTGCTACCACCTAGTAATCTCTACTGAAACAAGTTCTGTCTAGAGTTATTCCGTACTTGTTACATGCAACTTATAGATTACATAAATTTTTCGTTCACGAAATAAATAAAATAAATATTTCGGACATTTTTTTTTTGTAAATACATACATACATATTATACATAGAAAACATTCAAACTCCCAAAACACAAATATTTGCAGATGAAAAAAAAATATTTGATCCTCCACGGGATTCGAACCCGAGACCTCACATCACTCTCATACGCTACCATTTTGACTCCGAGGCGTCAATCTTACGTTGTGGACGTTTTTTGCCGGCTAGGGTACCCCTCCGCAACGCCCCATAAGGAACTTCGTTCCAAAAGAAAATTCTTGTAACTGTCTTGACCATTACATCAAGACAAGTTGTTACACATGTTGTAATTTTATATCCAGCTGGAAGTCGATTGTAATAGATATTTAAACCGATGTTTTGCGGTCTAGACAATTGCGTGTATGTAGCTTAAATATGCTACAATTATTATAGCTTAGAGCCCCCGCAGACTACAAACTTTTTAGTCGGAAGCTAGTTTTATCGGGTTGGCTTTTGGCTTATTTATCGGCCGATATCAAACTGGTGTAGTCCGTGTAGTGTGCTCACTGTCATACATGTTCATACTGACTAACAGCCCGATCTAACTATAGGCCGATTAAAAGTCTGTGGGCTCTAAGACATGACTACACATCGCTATACAGGCATGAAGACACCAAAGATGAACAAACGTTTTCATTTTGATTTTTGAACACGTTAAGCCGTCGGTCCCAGTTGTCATGAATATTTATGGTAATCATTATTGAAACGTCAGTGCCCTTGAGTATACTGTCAACTAATTAAACCTTCGAGTTCTCCATCAGGGTTGTCCATCCGAAAAATGATTACCGTGGTATCGGACATGGCGACATATACACACATCAAAAGTGTCTAGGGATCAAGCATTTTTATGCGGATTTCTTGAGATTGAGATGTGGCTTTGGCCCTGGCCTGCTCAGTCGCCAGACTTGAACCCGATTGAGCATGCATGGGATATGCTACAGAGAAGAGCTCTGCCGAATATGGAGGGTATCCAGTCGCAAGAAGACCTTTTTTTGTTGTTGCAACGAACATGGGCGGCCATTCCACAGCGTGATTTGGATGAACTCATTTTGAGTATGCCAAACCGATGTTCTTGTGTTAGTGTTTGCGGTAGAAACACGGATTATTAATTGTTTAAGTTACCTAATAAAATTTTAAAGAAAACTGTGATTTCAGTCTTTTTTTCGAACTTTAATGTTAGTGGTTCAAATGTCAAAAATCCCTTTATTAGGAAAATGGCAAATTTCTTTATTAATGCAAAGGTGACTTGGTTTATCGTTACTGTGACAAACGAAAACACTTTATTTGATGAATCCTTAAAGAAAATTTTAATTAATATCAATCAGGAGAAAAGTTATTGCAAAAACATATGTTGATCCCTAGACACATATGTTGATCCCTAGACACTTTTGATGTGTGTATATAAGCGGACAGACCCGCGGGTAAAAGCTAGTAATTTTATAAATGTACTGTAGTGTGGAAAGTGGAAGGGGATTTGTGATACAATAGCGAGCACACAAATCAATAAAATTACGATCGTGAGAAAGATTACAAATGCTTCCAGTAACTAGAAAAGCTGATTATGCTGTCGCTGGTTATTGTAATTGCTGTGGGCCTTTATTATTCTGGGCATCTATCTAGTTTTTACCCGACTACGACAAAGTTAAAAGGAAAGGTCACAGTTTATATATTTGTATGATCCATTCCAACGTAGCGTACCTACCAACTATTAATTTTAATGAATGAGGTGTCAATAGAATCGTAATTAAGACCCCAGTGACATTTTTTATTCAATTATATTCTTATTAGCAAGCATCCTCGTTAGCGTCCAAACTATCATCCCCCGTTTTAACCCCAAAAGGGGGTTGATTTCTAAATATACGTTATTAGTACACCTCCACGCCGTATATAGAGTATACATTTTAAATTTCAAGTCTCTTACTACATAAAAATAGGACTTTCATACAAACGTCCAACCCCCTTATTACCCCCTTAAGGGTGGAGTTTCGTAAAATCCGTTCTTAGCGGATGTCTACAACCCTATAAGGAACCTACCCGCTAAATTTCAAGTTTGTAGGTGTTATAATAGGTCTTTACCTATGAAATTGCCGTTTTGTATGCAATAAGTGAAAGTACTTATTATTTCAAACTTTTTTATTTCTGTTATTCGAAGTAATCACCCATGCAATCGACGCATCTTTGCCAACGCATTGGCAGTTTATTGATGCCCTTCTTGTAAAAATCAGCTGGACGGGAGGCAACAAACTCTTCAAAGGCATTTTGTACTGCCTCTCGGGAATTGAAATTTTTACTCACTAAAAAGTTGTCTAAATTTTGGAAAAAGTAATAGTCGGTAGGTGCAAGGTCTGGTGAGTATGGCGGATGAGGGAGAGCTTCCAACCCCAGCTCTTGCAGCTGCTTCACGACAACGCGCGACCCCATACTGCGCAATAGACAGTCTCCAAGCTGCAAGAGTTGGGGTTGGAAGCTCTCCCTCATCCGCCATACTCACCAGACCTTGCTGCACCTACCGACTATTACTTTTTCCAAAATTTAGACAACTTTTTAGTGGGTAAAAATTTCAATTCCCGATGTAACAGGTCCAATTCTGTTCATTAAAGATATTTTGAAAATTTTTTTGGAGGGCAGTCGATACTGAAACCAAAACTGTATTTTTTTTCATTTTTGTCTGTCTGTCTGTCCGTCTGTCTGTCTGTATCTTGGCCGCGCATCACTCCGAAACTACTGAATGGATTCAAATGAAACTTGGCATGATTTGAGTTCATACTATGAGGTAGGACATAGGATACTTTTTATCCAGATATTCAGCACGGTTTCCTGGAGAGAGGGGATGAAAGTCAAAATATGTACTTAGTTGTAATTCAATAACACATAGTCCGATTTTATCCATTCTTTTTTTGCTAGAAAGAATAAAAATAAAAGATAATGGGGAAAGTCTTTTTTTTGTCCGCAACTGTACACTGCCTGTGGGAAGTTTAGACAGATATGTAAATATGGCGGTACGAAGTTCGCCGGGTCAGCTAGTGTATAATATGTATGTATTTACAAAAAAAAAACTATTTATGTATTTAAATCAGTTGTCTAGTACCCATAACACAAGCTCTGCTTACTTTGGGACTAGATGGCGTTTGTGTGTTAGATGTCCGATTTATTTATTTATTTTTATTATTTCTTCTAGTCTTGTACTATCGACAAATTTGAACCGTGACCCACCATAAGCTTACTTTTTTACAGTAATTCAAATGCAATTAGGTCGACATTCGCGTTAATGTGCATTACCATGGTACAAACCTTGTTATCTGTCATTTAATTACACAGAATTATCTGTTAAAGTGATATCTGAGATTTTTCTCGTAATTTGTTCTGAGGTATAGTTAATTTCAAAGAGCATGGATTAAAAATATGATTATTACTGTTTTATCTAAAATATTATCCACTGAAGTGATGTTATAAGTAAAAATTGCATAGATCTCCGACCAATTTTGACGTAGCTTGCTTAATATTTAAAACGTCCTAAGTACTTTATGCACTTTAAAAGAAGAAAATCTTTGTTGTTTTGACGGTTTCAACGATTTACCTATCGGCAAAGTGGGTCATGCATGATTCAAGTTTGTCGATAGTACCTCTAAGCATTTCTAAATATTTCAGTTCCCAACAATAATATTAATATATACTATAGCAACTACCACGGTGGCGCAGTGGTAGCGTATGCGACTGCTGTGCTGTCTCGGGTTCGATTCCCGGGTCGAACCAAATGTTTGTATGATCTGCAAATATTTGTTTCGAAGTTTGGGTGTTTCTATGTATAATATCAAGCATTTACAAAAAAAAGTATATATGTATTTGTATCAGTTGTCTTAGTACCCATAACACAAGCTCTGCTTAGCTTGGGACTAGATGGCGTTGTGTGTAAGATGTCCGAAATATTTATATAAACATTTAAGTAAATAACCATTGGGATACCGAACAGAAACATTAATATTCGTTATCTTTAAATGACATCTCTCGTTGACGTTTCTAAGAACACCTTTTTATTTTGTTATAGATATAGATAACAAAATAAAAAGGTACTTTTTACTACAAAATATGCGATAAAATACGAAATTTTTGATAGTGGTGAATTGTTAAATCGATACGGTGGCGTCAGCACCATAACTTTTTTTTTATGTAGGGCCCTGCCAAAATGACTACTCTGCCTGATGGAAAGCATAAGTAGCATCCAAGAGTGGTGATCACCATACTCACTGCGAATGCAGACAATGCAACAATGCAGCATGGTGACCCACACTATGGCGGCCTAGTGATGCTTCCGCATCATTGCGGCTTCGGTCTCGCACTCACCAACGAAACACGCCAGCACGAATGTTGATCTTCTGTGCGAGGGTAGTACCCTCGTACAGTAGTATAACTAGAGTTGGTAATATTAGCAATGCCTAGATTGTACTGTACACATGATCTTGTACAGCAGTTAGTAGACTAATGTCTAGCCTAACGATAATTATTGCAATATAGGTATGTCTCCGGCTGTATTTTTTAAAATTACGAACTAGCAGACCCCTGCGATGTTCCCGCGGTTGTTTTTATACCTTTAAAGTACCTACCTAATAACCGCGGGTAACACCGCGTGGCGAAGATAGTCTAAAAAAAGTAACATACTTAACTCCTTCTTATATCATCAGATTATCTGCTAGTGAAAGTCCCGTTAAAATCGGTTCAGTGGTTCCAGTGATTAGCCGGAATGAACAGACAACAGACAGACAGACAAACATTTTAAAACTTGATTTTTTGTTGTAAGTAAGTACCGTATATACCTACTTTCTTTCTTTAACTTTAAGTTGCAAACAGACACTTAAATTTTATTTAATTGTATAGATTTGTAATGAAAAACGCAAGAAAATTATATATTTAAAAGACATAGCTTTCTTTCATTGCGATTACAATCGCTTTAGCCTTTTTCTTTTAAGGGGACGCCAAGGCAAAATGTCTGCGAATTGCTTTTACTTTCATTAACCCTTTTAAATGAACCCTCCGGTTCCGGATATTTCCGACTCGCTTTTCCATTCGCAATTTAGTCAGCATAGTTGCGTGATCTTTCCATGTCCGAATTCCGAATCACGTAGAAATTATCGGTTTTTGTAACGAGGTAATCAAATTTTTTAAAACATAAATATACCAACCGCATTAATTGACGTAAAGACTCCAATTATTCAATAACAATGCAATAGGTAGAAGTCTAAATTATAAAATTTAAATATACACTGTAAATAGCTTTAGTAGGGAGAAAAGTATTTATAAAACAATGTAGGTTTAACTGAAGCGAAAAACAGTGATGATTGCTAAACAATTGTGCAAAGAAAAACAAAACAATGAACTTGTAACCTTCCAGGGAGGGTGCGAGGAGTGATTAAAACCTCTTCAGATGTGTCGGCTGACGTCACAACGAGTTGGGGTCCCACTTCACTGTAGGTACCACCCAAGCACAGCCAGGCCTATTGATGAAATGAAATAAAATAAAAAATTTAAACTGAAAATCAAATGAAATAATTGAAATGTATTGTACCAAATGATAAAAAATATAACGGGAAAGAACCATTGGAATTAAAAGTGAGCTGTGTAGCTATATCAAAACCAAAAGGGATTTTATTATTACTTTAGATTTTCTACTAAAGTAATGATCGAACTTAATTACTTTAAGTATAAAATGGCAGGAGAACTTTTTTGTTTATGTGTAAATGAAATTAATAGAAAATAACATTTAGGCACTAGGCTGTTTGTCAAAATGTAGGTACACTAATATCGATGAAGTCGCTGGCAAAAGCTAGCATGATACATTACCTATGAGGAGGTCTGTGTGGAGATCCGGGCGGTGAAGAGGCGGGGGAGAGTGCAGGAGTAGCAGGCGCCGAAGCAGCACGCCGTCGGGAGTACTCCGTGCCACCGACTGCCATGGCCGTGCCGCCGCCTACTGGATCTGTCACGCGAGTTACGCTCATCCCTGACGTAGAGCGTGAGGGCCGCGATGGAGCTAAACCCGAAGAGATAAAATAAAGACGGTGGTATACACACTTTTGGTGTTTAGTTTTTTTGTAAAAAACACAAAACTGATAGACGCAGATACTGTGAAAATATTATTGCTTTGGAAAGTATTTCTTCTTGGTCAGTCGATCTATTTTTATTAGTAGTAGTAGGAGAGGGACATACTTTAATAAAAATATCGTTAACTAGACTCAAACTAAGCAGAGCTACGCGACCTCTACGGCACAACATAACAATGTGTAAATAAATTATTATGAGATGGCAGTCGTACTGACAAACTTGAGGCTCCAGATCTTACAAGCAGCAGTCAGCGATCTATCAAGTAAAAAATATGTTCAACATACCTCCAGTATAGCTATATAAACCCGCAGGCGATGACCGTGGCCGATATCCTGATGTATTGGACGTAGTAGACAGAGTGGAAGGCGATCGTTTCATGCTGGGGTTTTCCCCAGAGCCTGCGGCAACTGACGGCTTCCTCGGCCTTGGTTGTCTCTTCGATCCTGTTCTGCATACCCCTGATGTGAGAGACGCAATGATACTGCTATAGTGAGTGAAATGTGCAATACAAGAACACCTCTAGCAAATGTGCTGGTGATTACAACATCGCAAGTTGAGTACGGCATCAAATATAAATAGGGCATCATTTGTATATGATCACGATGAAAGTGATTTTAGCGATGTTCTAGTAGTGACATCACTTGACCAGTTATCTGTCTATGGTAATTCATTTATTATTTTAAATGCAGATTCTATTTAGTGAAGCGAAGCCCAGAATATTTTATTAGTGATTTTCTCTCATACTCTACACAACACAACTGCTTTTCAAAATTTTCTCTAAATGTAAATTTTATAAGTTTAAGTAGCACTTGAGCGTTAATCTATTAATTGTTTTACGTACTTAAAATTACAATAATATTATTTAAGTTGAGGTAGGTATAATTTTGGTATAGCTAAATAACTATAAGTTAAAATATTTAAATAGTTTATAAACAAATTTGTGTATTCAATATAGAAATCGGTGCATTCCTAAATGTAACGTTACGTTTAAAATTATTTTATTAACAATAACTAACACGACTCGAGATGGTGTAACCGATTTGTAACCGTTAAAAATAATATTTAGCTACTCTTTAAATATGTAGTAAAAGTATACAAAGCCATTCTAAATATTGTTGCAATTATGTTTACAAATCGAATTGTAAAGAAATGATCAGATTTATATACCTTTCTTATATTAAAGTAACCTTATATGTATTATTATCTAAGATATACAAATATATTATTTCATTTACCAAGGCTGACATCATTAACTTTCAGCAAATTGAACAAATCGGTTATTTCATTAAGGGACCACAAAAAATCCGTCAAATTTCCTTATTGATGCGATTGATGATGATTTTTATTTAATATTTTCTCAAAAATATTATTCTAAGATGTTTACAATAATTTAATGAATTTATTATTAAAATAATAATAACTAAAATCTCCAACAGAAAATATAAAATTACGAGGCAAAAAAATACCTAATTCTACGTTAAAGCGCGAGATGCTTGAAATGACCGTCTAGATATTAGATTAACAGTTTATTGAACTCAGGCTCTAGACTCGAATCGAACTAGGTATACACAATGTATGTACGTGACTAGAATATAGTACACTTCTTTTGAACACTACTAAAGGCACATTTTCAGAAGCCGTTTTCAAAGAACTTTAGTAGTACTCCCCTGAGGTCTTAACTGTGAACCAATTGTGAACCGTTTGTTTATTTTAGTCTTTTGGTTGATGTTATGGCAGTGGGTTTCAAATATAGCGTGCATGAAAATAGGATGGGTGATGTGGGAGTTGAATCTGGATTTGATGGGCAGCTGCTCGTTCTAATGGGAACCTGAAGAAGAACAATTTAATGAGCAGTTTCACCGCAATGTTTATTGCCATTGCTATGCAGTCGAATGTTAAGAGTAAGTAAGTGAGTTTATTATGTTTGTGTATCGTCATCATCAACAGGCTCACACACATAGTCCACTGCTGGACATGGGCTTCGCCTTATAAAGAAGGTTTTGGCCTTTAATACTCGTACCTGCTGACCATACGTGTTCGCATGGTAGAAGATGCGTGTTATAAAATATGCATGTTGGTCTTATGAGAAATTTATTGAGATTTTCTTGTTTCTTTTTTAATGGCGTAGAAAACTTAAGAAGATTAAGAAGAGCCGCCTGGCGGTAAGTGACCTTCGCCAAAAGACACCTGTAGCTTAAAAATCACAACTGTGTTGCTTTGCTAGTCTTCTCTGGACTGGTACAAAGCAATGCTTATCGGTACTTTTTGGTAGTAGAAATACCTATTTGTGAGCCTAAGAAGAGCTGTCTTCTTAAAAACAATATGACTATAGGTGTCCTATTTTCTTTTCCCATAACGGTATTAGTTAATGAATTTTTGAATAGTAACAGTATGTTTTTGATGTTCGCAAACATTGTTTTCATCATAAAACAAATATTTGGCGACATTCACAGAATAAAATTGCGAAAACTGTTGCCAGAGCAATCTTTTTCATATAACATGTGTATAGTGTACCAGTGTATTTGTAGTATTTGAAGAGATATATTTTACACACATAGCTAAAACAACTAAAATAAACATACGTACGTAAAACATTGAAAGAAAAACATCAGAACATCAGAAAAATTGCAAATAATAAATGTTGAACATAAGTAATTTATAGATTTGTATGATAGATGTATGCATCTACATGAATTATACATATACAGTAAACATAATGATAAAGGGTTTCGATTTAATGTACAAAGTAATTTTACATCTATACTTTATATAGTTTGTGAGTTTGTGCGTTTGTGAGTTTGTGACGTTGTAGGGGGTAATCTCTGGATCTACTAACCCGATTTTGAAAATTCTTTTACCAATAGAAGGCTACGTTATTTATGAGTGACATAGGATATATAATAACCCGAAAAGTGGAAAGACTTTTTCGTGGTAGCCGGATTTGCAAAGTAAGTCGGAGAAAAAAATGTTTACCGCCCTACGAAGTGGGCACAGGTCAGCTAGTATTATATAAATTACGGGAATTAATGCGAACATGTTTTTTAGTCCAAGGTATATTGATAGTTTGATATTACTAGCATTATGTAACTAATATAATAAGTTATAGGGGCCAAAGTATTTTTCAATTCGAAGGAAACTGAAATTCCTCTTCCCTGAAGGTTTTAAAGCGGAAATTAGTATGAAAAACCGAGAGAAAGACACGAGTAAGAAAAATCTTAACAACCAATGTTATAACAATATATGACGCATGTGATATATAAGCAGTATTATATTTAACAATATGATTCATATTTAAGATATTTCGATCAAACTCACAGGCCGTTACTATGTTTACAACATACAATATATAAATATATAATACTACATGCAATAACTTTTGTTAATACCACATAAACTTCAAAAACAAATATTAAGCTACATATGTTATGTGAAGAAGACAATGGATGGTTGGCTTGCACAAAAAAAAGAGGAAATAGAAGTGGTTCATCTCATAAGACTAAATGCTGATGGTCGTTTCTCTTCTGAAAATATATTAAATTTACCTAAAATTTCTCAATTAAGCAGTAGCCCGGACATTACCATTATAAATAGTGTGTCGAAAACTATTGTAAGTATATCTTAAGCGAATATCCAAAATTACCAGTGGGGCACTGTCGTCCCATGGAGCATTTCCCTTCGCAGATTGTTCGCTGATTCAGCATGGTCTGGTAAGAGTCCAACATGACGCGGCATTCCGACAAATCTCTGTCGGCTAATGCCAAGGACGGGTATCGCTCCTTCAGTCGTCTTCGTTCCTGAAACAAATAAATCTTATAGGTACTTCTAACATTATCTCAATTTTTCTTTCAGGACAATATTTGTTAATCTATATATATTAAAATAAATCGCCGAAATGTATGTCCGCACATAACTTCCGATCGCCTGCACCAAATTAAATTATTCTTTTTTTATGTGTTCATTATTGTTAGGACAAGGTTTGTGTATAAGAAAAAATCAAAGATAACGGGAAAAGTCTTTTTTTTGTCCTCAACTGTAGACTGCCTGTGGGAAGCTGAGACAGATATGTAATTATAATTGTGTAAAATTCCCTGAAATCTGAAGGAAGTACATTATTAATGTAAGAGCATTTTTTTTCTGTAGTGAAGTGTTAAGATTGCGTAGTCCATCCATCCCGTAGGACTTGATTAAGTAAGAGTAAGGCATATACGCAGGATAGTACTGCATAGAGAAAGAAAGCTTGAAATAGACTATACCAACCCGTCTAGTCAGCGTGGTATGTTAGAACAAAACCTCAGTTCTTAGGACAGGCTTGCATCCAGTAGTGGACTGCTAAAGACTGTTGATAATGAAATTTTTTGTACAACATATTTTGTAAATAAGCACACGACAAATATTGCTGAATTTGCTTCAGTTGTTATTTTTGCACATTAAGGGTTACGTCATAATATATGAAACTATTTCTATTAAGCATCAGGCAGGTTCAGCGTTACTAAATCAATATTGTGAGTTAATTACACACATCACTAATGAATCAAAACGCCGTAGCGTGAGTGAGAGTCATAAATCTACGTAATTTATGGTATAACTTGCTATACAGGATCGAAAACAGGCTCCACTCATTAATAACCAACAGCACATGTTCGCCTTAAATATTATAAACTGACGGTGACGGTATGGTGCCTATTTAAAAAGTCATGCTTATTCATTTCAAGCTTTAAACGACTGAAAAAACCTTTAAGTGATATTTTTGTGATCTTTAACTAATGTTTTTGTGAACTTTTTTTTTACTCACTAAGACTTTATAAAAAAAAAAGAATATTATCCCTTGAAGTGTTTTTTTTTGCGATGTACCATTAATGAAAGAGAATTATCTTTTTGTCATTATTAAAAAACTGGTAGAGAACCGATTGAAAGTATTTTGAACAAAAAAAAAATGTAGTATTTTATTTATCACGAATTGACACCATGAAGTCTACGAAAAGAGAATGTCGGCAACCGAATTTGCTTGTCATATATTCTTAAAATAATAATCAAGGAATTTTCTAAATAAGCTGAATGTAAATGTAATCACTGAGAAGTCAGTCAACTGTAGGCAGACCTGCATCGTACGTCTAGCCCTATTTTCGTTTTATTTGCCATAAGCTTGTTACGGTATACAAATATTCGCAATTTCACATAACCTTTCAAACGAATTCGTGTGACCAATCACTGAATATTATTCTATATTCATACTCTGGTCTGAAATAGGTATATGAATGAAATTTTGGAGACATAACAAGATGAAACTAAAGTCAAGTCACGTCGTCGTTTTTTTGAGAAAAAGAAATTGATGTTTAGTGTAAAAGTTTTATATTTGCTAGTCGAGCTAATTTTTGGAAATATAGGTATATTGTTAGCAGAAATTCTTAGAATTATTATAAAAACCTGCCGCACGGATATAAATAGCGTGGTTGGTTTAATGCCAGGGCATTCGCTCATTGGAATTTGAACGGTGAGGTTGTTGAAATGATGGTCGGTAAAAAGTGCATTAAGTTTTTTTTTTTTAATAAAGCTTTTTCTCATGTACCTAACTATATTGTTATTAAACGTGCCAAGGTCTCTGTATGACCGAAAATGTTTTTTGGAATCTTCGGTAGGGGTCAATGAATCAATAAATTTTAGTTGGACAATTTGGGGTCATAATTAGACCGGAGGTCCAACGACCACAGAACTACTTAACCGAAAACTCGTAGTCCAACTGGTTGGACAATACAGTTGGAAAACGACTCCGAAACTCGAAAATGAGATAAGAAGGCCAATTAGATGGTTGATCATAACTTTCTAAATCAAATTATTTTACACAAATTGATTTCCTTACCTCAACAAGTTTATAAGTTTCGAAGTCTTGAAGTTGCCTTTGGAAGCCGAGGTTCGGGTTGGCGACTGCGCGACCAGCTCGAACTACCTTCAGAGCCTCGCGCCAATTGAGTGGAGTGACTGACATGATGTAGGCCACAGCTACGGTCACGCTGCGTGACATCCCTGCTAGGCTGTAAAAATGTGTCCTTTAAAAATTGTACTGAATACAAACCAACATAGAAATACATTGGCACCATAAAATGTTTGTAATACAATAATACACAAAATATGTAATTTGTTAAAAGTTATGTTGCAGGTTTCCAACGTGAGTTTGGTCTGTCAGTATATTTAATTGATGTAGTTTTGTTAAAGCTGAAAGCAAAGGAAGCTTTCGGCGGTGGATATAAGAGAGTCACGAGAGAGATGTATACAGAGTATGAGTCACAAGGCAATAACTATTTAAATTGGTCGATCATTGCTTACATTTTTTAGTTCATTTCCACAAAAGTCGACGCGCTAATCTCAGAAAGTGCTGGATCGATTTGAAAAATTCTTTCAGTGTTAGATAGTAAATTTATCGAGGAAGGCTATAGGCTATAAATCATCACGCTAAGATCAATAGGATCGGAGCACCAATGAAGAATGTTACAAAAACGGGGGATTTTTTTTACGCTACGGGCAATAGGAGACGTAAACGACGTTGCGTGGGTCAGCTAGTGGATATATATTTGTGTAATTGATTAGACTAGTAGCCGACCCCAAAAAAATCTTGGGATAATAAAAGCTAGGAAGAAGAAATTAGAAGTGGTTACGGACGGCACAAACGTCTCGAAATGTTTTATGTCTTACGAGTATGAAAACGTATGTATGGAATTAATTCAATCGCAAAAAACACCTTAGTACTTATTACCTACCTTACAGTTTGAATGAATTAATTCTTTTGAGTTGAAAGAGGGTTCGAGCTATTCCCGTGACTTCTATTACTCGTAAAGTTTACTTTAACGTATGTTATTGTGTGTAAAAACTGTTGCTAATAACCCATAAAATTTATAAACTACAAATTTTCTGATGCTAACAAAACTAACTTTGTCAACAATAATTTTTCTAGTAGATATTTTTTTATTTTTTTTATTTTATTTATTTATGTTATTGTATAGTCTAAAGTTCATTCAACGAGAGTTGTAGGTAATACTTTAAAAAGAGTAATGTAACAATGTATTTATGTAAAAGTAATGTGCTATTGCTTATATTCTTGATGTCTTAACAGCAATAAGTAGAGTCTATTGGAAGACTTGTAGGGATGTTGGTAGTTTAGGTATATAAAAAGAGGCATTTTTGAAGATAACTACCCCACTAGTCTCTGTCTCTAGACGAACCGATGGTCGCTGGAGCCAAAATGTAATTGAGTGGAGACTGCGGTTAGGCAAACGTAGTATAGGGCACCCAGTAGCACGATGTTGGACCGACGATTTGAAGACAGTGGCGGATGGATGCGGACTGCCCAAGACCGGGATAGATGGCGCTTCTTGGAGGAGACCTTCGTTCAGCAGTGGAAGGTGTTAGGTTGATACATAAACACCCTCCACTAGGTATATTCCCGTGTTGCACGGACTTTACAAACATATGAAACGAATACAAAGAATACCCAGACTCAGAACAACGATAAAAAAAATGAAAGTGCTTATAAGGTATACATATTTTTTATTTTATGTGGAAATCAAATATATAAACTCCTATAGCAGTCAGGACTATCGTCACTGGATCAACAGACAAATCAAAATATATATCATGGTGTACTTGACTATTTTCGGTTTAATTTTATTTCACACTAGTGACCCATCCCGGCTTCACACAAAAGTCTTTGTTATTCTCGGATTTGCTATAACATGTATTACACATATAAACTTTCCTCTTGAATCACTCTATCTATTGCTGAAAACTGCATTAAAATCAAAATTAACTTACGCATTTGGTTAAAAAAATAGGATGATTTTTAGCAGAGCTTTAGTCTCCAAGTTTAAGTCTCCAAGATTTACACGCTCCATACGAGTCATTAGTTTTGTCCCGGCATGATTTGTCACTCTTCTTTTAACTCGAGAAGAGAGTGTAGTCAAGTAGCAACGAGACACTCGAGGCACGCAAATGATGCGTCATTAAAACCTTAGCTAAAAGGGCTTTTGTTAAAACTTTTGTTGTAACGTCTTCTTAAGGTAGTGTGCCAGTTTTATCTAGTTTTGTTCTGGAGAAAATTGGTTTGTGTTGAACTCATTCTAACTATATTTCGTACTTTAATTAAGGCACACCTACTATGGTATTTTAAATTAGAGGGTAAGATTAAAATCTATTCAGACTATTTAGTGAATAAATTGACATACAATTGTCTAACTTTTTAATTTACCTACTAACCAACTTTCATAGGCGATTGTTACAGTCGCAATTACAAATCCTTTACGATTTATTGTAACCATTCATTTAAAGTTTCTAGCACAAGTTATCACTCTGCTGTTCCCGCTTTGCAAAGTGCATGCATGTCAGTCGCTGGCTTTCACCGTGAATCCAAACTACATATGTTTCTTGTCCTCGAATCACGATAGAAATGTTCGCTCATCAAACAATTTACATCTCTTGTGTCCCTCCCACAATTTCGACTTCGTGAACTCTTCGTTCTTTGTGCAACCGGTACAACTATACGCTCCCACTCGAACATAAAATTACCTACATCACCCAAAGGTTGGCTGGTACAGAATGCCTTGGGCATTAAGCCCGCCGATTTACATGTTCTAAAAATAAAGTTTTGAGCTTGTGATTTAGTTATATATAGGTACCTAAGTACTATAGTTAGCGTCCATATAGTGGTTAGTTACGTGTCCGGTATAATAAAACCTCCAGTTAGGAAAGGAAATTGTTGGTACTTCCGTGGTGTTATGGAGCGTGGAAAACATTACACGTTAAAAGCGTGGTTTATTACTTAATGTGTAGTTTTCTTTAAAGCCGGCTCTACACTCGCGGCGCGAACGGCCGCGAAAGCCTGCGACAACTGCGAATCACGAGTGTAGATGTTGTTCACGCCTTCTCGTTCGCGCTTCGCACCGTTCCCCGATCCGTGTCGGTTTTTTGGCCCGCGACTCTGGCAGTCGAAACACAAATATCATAGAAATAAGAATAATGTTCATGCATGATGCCTACACACGCATAAGTGCTATCTTAAATATACCTGTAGCTGAGTTAAATAAAAAGAAGGAATCACTTATGTCAAGCTATAGATCGTATAGAAAGAAAGTGAAGGACTCTATCCACAGCGGTGCAAGTTCCATCCATCTCCTTTTTGTATGCTTCTTAACTTTAACACAAAGGTAATTATAATACGCAATGGCAAGCAGTGACACACCAGCAGCAGAAATCATGATGATGGTGTGTCACTTCTTGCCACTGTGATGAGGCACTTATGCGTGTGCAGGCATCATGCATGAACCTTATTCTTATTTCTATGATCTTTGTGTTTCGACTGCCAGAGTATCAGCTCGGCTTGATAACACTCAATGAGGGTCAGTTCCAGATCATTTTTACATTATATTGTTGCCTGGAAGAGATTGCCGTTGAGCAATAAGGCCGCCACTTGTACTACCGATCTACCTAGCTTTAAGTTATGTACTTAGTTATCTGGTGTACATTAAAGCGATTTATTATTATTCCACGTAGCATTCAGATTTAAGTCAATTACCAACGCACGCACAACCACTCCCTACGATGTCTTGTACGCTACTGCTGCAAACTGAGAGTGTGGATGCGTTCACGTTCGCGCGCCGCAAACTCTTTGTCGCGGGCCAAAAAACCGACACTGATCGGGGAACGGTGCGAAGCGCGAACCAGAAGGCGTGAACAACATCTACACTCGTGATTCGCAGTTGTCGCAGGCTTTCGCGGCCGTTCGCGCCGCGAGTGTAGAGCCGGCTTTAGACATGTCACATAAAACGTTAATAAAGTAGGATTAAGGCGACGTATATATATACACACATCAAAAGTGTCTAGGGATCAACATATGTGTCTAGGGATCAACATATATTTTTGCAATAACTTTTCTCCTGATTGATATTAATTAAAATTTTCTTTAAGGATTCATCAAATAAAGTGTTTTCGTTTGTCACAGTAACGATAAACCAAGTCACCTTTGCATTAATAAAGAAATTTGCCATTTTCCTAATAAAAGGATTTTTGACATTTGAACCACTAACATTAAAGTTCGAAAAAAAGACTGAAATAACAGTTTTCTTTAAAATTTTATTAGGTAACTTAAACAATTAATAATCCGTGTTTCTACCGCGAACACTAACACAAGAACATCGGTTTGGCATACTCAAAATGAGTTCATCCAAATCACGCTGTGGAATGGCCGCCCATGTTCGTTGCAACAACAAAAAAAGGTCTTCTTGCGACTGGATACCCTCCGTATTCGGCAGAGCTCTTCTCTGTAGCATATCCCATGCATGCTCAATCGGGTTCAAGTCTGGCGACTGAGCAGGCCAGGGCCAAAGCCACATCTCAATCTCAAGAAATCCGCATAAAAATGCTTGATCCCTAGACACTTTTGATGTGTGTACATATAGGTAAAGGATATGTACAAAGATTAGCAACAAGTCTATATAAAAACAAACTAACACCCACCAAGAATTAGAATGTTAGAAATTTATTTGTTGTGGTGGACCCAGTTTTAGATGAAGCTCACATTAATACGTTGTGTTGAGTTATACTTTCCTGGACGTGTTTTTATTAATAAAATCGGGAATCCTTCGGTAGACATATAGTAGTTTGAATTTAATATTTTTAAACCTACCAGTAAGCGGTAACCGGTGCTTTTAGGTAAGTACGAGGTTGTCGTAATTTCACTCTTTTGGATCTTTCTCATCATAAGTTCTCTGATTCCGATATAAGGTTTAATGAATAAAATACACACATCAAAAGTGTCTAGGGATCAACATATGTGTCTAGCGATCAACATATATTTTTGCAATAACTTTTCTCCTGATTGATATTAATTAAAATTTTCTTTAAGGATTCATCAAATAAAGTGTTTTCGTTTGTCACAGTAACGATAAACCAAGTCACCTTTGCATTAATAAAGAAATTTGCCATTTTCCTAATAAAGGGATTTTTGACATTTGAACCACTAACATTAAAGTTCGAAAAAAAGACTGAAATAACAGTTTTCTTTAAAATTTTATTAGGTTACTTAAACAATTAATAATCCGTGTTTCTACCGCGAACACTAACACAAGAACATCGGTTTGGCATACTCAAAATGAGTTCATCCAAATCACGCTGTGGAATGGCCGCCCATGTTCGTTGCAACAACAAAAAAAGGTCTTCTTGCGACTGGATACCCTCCGTATTCGGCAGAGCTCTTCTCTGTAGCATATCCCATGCATGCTCAATCGGGTTCAAGTCTGGCGACTGAGCAGGCCAGGGCCAAAGCCACATCTCAATCTCAAGAAATCCGCATAAAAATGCTTGATCCCTAGACACTTTTGATGTGTGTACATATAGGTAAAGGATATGTACAAAGATTAGCAACAAGTCTATATAAAAACAAACTAACACCCACCAAGAATTAGAATGTTAGAAATTTATTTGTTGTGGTGGACCCAGTTTTAGATGAAGCTCACATTAATACGTTGTGTTGAGTTATACTTTCCTGGACGTGTTTTTATTAATAAAATCGGGAATCCTTCGGTAGACATATAGTAGTTTGAATTTAATATTTTTAAACCTACCAGTAAGCGGTAACCGGTGCTTTTAGGTAAGTACGAGGTTGTCGTAATTTCACTCTTTTGGATCTTTCTCATCATAAGTTCTCTGATTCCGATATAAGGTTTAATGAATAAAATACACACATCAAAAGTGTCTAGGGATCAACATATGTGTCTAGCGATCAACATATATTTTTGCAATAACTTTTCTCCTGATTGATATTAATTAAAATTTTCTTTAAGGATTCATCAAATAAAGTGTTTTCGTTTGTCACAGTAACGATAAACCAAGTCACCTTTGCATTAATAAAGAAATTTGCCATTTTCCTAATAAAGGGATTTTTGACATTTGAACCACTAACATTAAAGTTCGAAAAAAAGACTGAAATAACAGTTTTCTTTAAAATTTTATTAGGTTACTTAAACAATTAATAATCCGTGTTTCTACCGCGAACACTAACAACACAAGAATCGGTTTGGCATACTCAAAATGAGTTCATCCAAATCACGCTGTGGAATGGCCGCCCATGTTCGTTGCAACAACAAAAAAAGGGTCTTCTTGCGACTGGATACCCTCCATATTCGGCAGAGCTCTTCTCTGTAGCATATCCCATGCATGCTCAATCGGGTTCAAGTCTGGCGACTGAGCAGGCCAGGGCCAAAGCCACATCTCAATCTCAAGAAATCCGCATAAAAATGCTTGATCCCTAGACACTTTTGATGTGTGTAGTTAGTATGTAAAATGAAAATTTATTTCATTTCGTTTTTAAATATTTTTATTACTGTTTTTGGAAACTTTTAAGCTTCTGAACTAATTTTCAATAGGTGTGAAAATTGGTTCAGTTGTTTAAAAGGTTCCAATTTGCCTGAGATAATCTAATAAAACTCGAATAAAACTGGCGCGTCTTTATGAGATAAATGCAATTTGAGGATGCACTTTATAAGGTATGTGTTTTATTTATATTCATATGCATAAAATAAAGTATAATCTGATAGTGTTATCTGATAGTGTTCCATGCATATAATCTTTTTACACGATTTTTTTTATTGTATGTTGTATGTTATTGTATTGTGTATATATTATAATAATAATATAAATAATAAGTCAAATTCTACCAGTATTTTATTTCGCACCGCATCATATTTTAACATTATCCAAAGGTTGACTGGTCGAGAATGCCCCATGGCATTAGATCCGCCTATGTAGGTACAACATGAGCATTAAGTTTAAATAAATAAATAATTAGGATATTTTATTTATTTTAACATGCACCCTAGACTGAATATATAAAAGATTTACTTTCTATTATATTTGAAACAAAAAGAATAAGAAAAAGTAAGATAAAATTTGTATTTATATTTTTAATGTTTGGCCCTGCCACAATGACTCTACTCTGCCTGATGGAAAGCATAAGCAGAATCCAAGAGTGGGGGTCACCATAACGCGAACGCAGACAATTCAACAATGCAGCATAATCCTACGACATAATACTTTTCATAAAATTTATATTGCTCATCTCACCCGTAAAATTGTTACAAATCTAATCACACCTCATTCATTAAAATCGGTTCAGTAGTTTAGGCGCTACGGTGAAACATACAAACATAGACTACCAAAGTATTACCCTTCCTTTTAACTTCATCGTAGTTGGGTAATAAAATAAAGGTTATGTTATTACATACAAATGACAACTTATTATTTAACTGTGTCAAACCCCGGATCCAATCAAATGACCTGCATTTTCTTAACACGAGTTTTCTCAAGAATATTGAGATCAACAAGCATTTGACCTAGATTTAGATTGTTTTTCTAGAACGGCTTGACCCAGGGGATAATAATAATCTGTAGCAATAGCTTTTGTCACCATATTTGAGGTGTCTGACTCGATATATCGATTGTCACAGGTGCTAATGGAGCAAAGGGACGACGGCTTTTCATTACCGTCGTGTCGTGTAATTATACCTGTTTAACAGTTACGTATTGACCTAAACGTTTATCGAATCACAATTTCGGATAGGTATCTATCCTACTAATATTAGAAACGCGAAAGTTTGTAAGTATGGATGGATGAATGGTGAATGGATGGATGGATGTTTGTAACTCTTTCACGCAAGAACTACGGAACGGATTTGGATGAAACCTTACAGTAATATAGCTTATACATCAGAATAACACATAGGCTACTATTTGCCGCGATAACCGACATACATGCGGGCGGAGCCACGAGCAAAAACTAGTAGATAATAATCGATAGTTTATGTTGAATGGAATATGGAGTTTACAATTCCCGCACTAGGAATAAATCCTGTGTCGCAGGGACTTTACAAACATACATGAAACGGACACAAATAACAGCCAGACTCAGAACAACAATTTATGGATCACACAAAGTGTTGTCCTACGTGGGATTTGATCCCACGACACTTGGCGAAATAGGAAACGGCGTGGTGACCGTTAAACCGCTAGACCAAACGTGCAGTCAACAGTTGAAAGGGCAGAAGAATTAGATATCACTACTGCGTTTATTTTCTATTTTATTTTTATTTTGACGTCGCAGTGACGTAAAGACTAAGTCATGTAAACATTAATTTAGAAGTTTCTACATAATTCTTAGCCAAATTTGGTCTTCAAAAGTAAAGAACTAGAATACGTAATGTTCCATAAACCGCTTAAACGCTTGTAGAGATAGTAAAGTTAGTATCTATCTTATCCTACAAAGAAATATACAATACTATTACTTGATAAATTGTAACTCCTTTAGAAAGTAACTACAGCATTCCAGATATTTCTATCGCAGACAGCTTTATTGTCCGTGAAATATATGTATTTATTCCACACAAAAGGTATTTGTATATTGGAGTCTCCATGGAATATCTTACTGTGATTTATCTAAAGGAGCTCGAACGATGTTGTTAACCCGTCCCTGTGTCACTTATACCCGTCACTATGTGAATAAATACTTTAAATAACCCTAACATCAGCATTCAGTAACATTATTATGAGCTCTCGCTAGTTTAAGACTAAATTTGTTACGTATTTAATGTTTTAAGAGTAAAGGTACCGGACTCCTTTTGATAAGGATCTAGTAGTTCCCCCGAGTTGTTCCGCTTTTATAATGTCATACTACTTCCCCAACCTGACTGGTCCACATAGGGGATACAGACAAAAACCCCCCAACAACGCTGAAAAATAGCGAAAATAGTCGCAGAAAATAAAAAACGTATGTTGCAGCTCACAATGTAGGTACAGTACCAGCGTTGCCCGACGTCCCGCTTTTTCAATAAAAATTGTAATGTCCCGCTTTTTGGGAATAACTAGCCGGATGCCCAAAGTCAAGTAAGTTAGTTAGCCGTAGTGCATTATCGTCAATAAAATTTACAGGCAATAAAAAAAACACCATTACATTACAAATAGGAAATTGCACGACACTTTCACGAATTAGGGATGATGTAGCAGAAAAACAAAAATATTGCGAATGACCTTTTTTTGGCCACTCTCACTTATGTGTCGTACATTTTTTTACTTGGTCCCTCTTTCGACGAAAGAATCCCGCTTTTTTTCACTAAAAAGTCTCAAAATCCCGTTTTCACTAAAAAAGTATCTGGTAACGCTGGTACTTACATTTAAAAATATGAACTTTACAGAAGTATTACATGTAGGTATGTGGTTAGAGGAGGGCTTGCCAACTGGGAAACTGGCTTACAAAAAGGAAAGAAGCTTCAAATACACGAATAATTTGAATTATGTAAAACATACAATAGTGTAGTATTGTAAGAATCGTAAGTGTATCGTATGCCCAAATGAAAGGTCTTATTATTAATATAATCTTAAATCTTACTCCGACTGTAAATAACGCAGCTTGATGAGCACAGCTTGTTCCTAAGCCTGGAATACTGCGGTACTTACTGATGTTTTCGAAAGCAGGTAGTAACAAACAGAGTTTTCAAGTGGCTTGTTATATGTTCAGTCAAATCAAACAAAATTTACAACTGTTAGGGGTACATATGAATAATAGATTATTAAAACATAATAAAACTATTAAAAGAAGTAGTTAGTTTTTATTTGCAAATTCATTGAAATAATATTGTGAACGTAAGTACATATTTGTGAGAGGAAACGAAACCGGATTCGTTCAATACGTGACCAGTTAGTCTGGAAACGAGGTTGACATCAGATAAGGAGCGTTGATTTTTCCAATCGCTAATCTTTTATAATTACACGCCCGATTTCCTTCTCAAATCTGTTGGACTATTACCGTAGTAAGAAAAACACGTGAGATTTATTTTTCCTTTAATCTATTCATAACTAGCTGCCCCCCGCGGTATTAACCGCGTTTTGTTGCTTTTGAATCGGATATTGTATACGATATCGTTGCTTTTAGTTTTATTTTCACTTAACCCTATTTTTTCAAAAATAAAAGTAGTCTAAGTTACTCCTCATAACATCTGCTATCTGCCATTGAAAGTCTCGTTAAAATCGGTCCAGCCTTTCCAGAGGTTAGCCGGACAAACAGACAAATAGCCAAAAAAAAAAACTTGAGAGGTGTCAAGGGACACCCGGATGGAACGAAGTTTATACATTATATATATATACACTATCCAGCACTATGACGTCAAGTCAATGCTAAAAGTGTCGTTACAATGAAAATTGTCGTTACAACTTTTGGTCTTAATCCGACTAACCCCCTTTTGCAACGCGCCATAAGGAACTTCGTTCCAAAACTTCGTTCCAAAAGATGTTTTGATGTAAGTACTGTACATACTTTTATATGCATTAGAGGAAAAGCTTTTAAATTGAAATTACAAATAGACATTTCAGTTTTATTTGTTGTACAGATTTGCAGTTGCAGACGTCCATAGATTGTCATGTCATGTCATTTTTCGAGTTCATTCAGTAATATTTCTATCAGCACTCTATCCTCGTCAAAAACGACTTGAAATGTATTATCATTTTATATAATAGTGTCGAAACCCTATTTTAACTGAACTCAACCACCTTCTCATTACGTCGCTAAAACGTGACGGACAGCAACTAATTATTACAGTCATAATCTCACTAAAGAGATTAGCGACTAGCTGGCGTGTCATTTTCTTCCATCACTTTTAATGGAACGGTAATGCCCTTAAGCCCTGGTTATTAAGTACTACACCTGGTACTTGCCCTGTGTTTCGCTTATCACCTTCTTAAAAGATTTCAGTTCTAGTAGCAAAGAAGCGAATTTATATTTTTAATCCATATATTTATCCGTGAAGCAAAAGCTTTGTACTTCTTTTTACGAAAATTATGGTAATGGAGGAGTATGTTTAGCACAGTTAATATAGAGGAGTGTAGACAAAAATGAATTACAAAGAAATACAGGTTAGCGTACTGACAAACTTTGTATATTTTTTTTATCGTATTAGGGGGCAAACGAGCACACGTATCACCTGATGGTAAGTGATTACCGCCGCCCATGGACACCCGCAACACCAGAGGCGTCACAAGTGCGTTGACGACCTTTGGGGAATGGGGAGAGGGGTGGAGGGAGGGATTGGGGTATGGGCCTCCGGTATCCTCACTCACTCGGTGAAACACAGCGCATGCGCTGTTTCACACCGGTTTTCTGTGAGGTCGTGGTGTCACTCCGGTAGAGCCGGCTCACGCATGCCGAAGCGTGGCTCTCCCACGATAAAATATATTTATTTTTATATTATTATTTGCCTAGAGTGTTGGTAATATTTCAAGCAGAAATCGTTAAGCTTAAGTTAATGATGTTAAAAGATATGCTACTACTAAAAATAGACAATTTTTTTTTAGAGAACAATTAATTTCTGATTTTCACTCGGCAATCGAGCTTTTGATAAAAGCTTTGTACAAAAAACAAGACATAGAAGGAATTTAACTTTTGCATTTAAGAGTATGTTTATTTACAAAGCTGTACAAATGTAGCTTAGGATATACTTAGTTTGTCTATATAGCGCACTGTTACTCGTATAATGGTCCGAGAGCTGGTGCCATTTTTTGAGCAGGTATTTGAGGCAAGCTGAAAACTTGTCACAGACCTCACCTATTATACCCCAACACGGAACTGCAGACCTGGCTGGTGTGTATCGGGGCTAAATCGACCCCCCCCCCCTCTGGCGAGGTCACGTGATTTACAACAGCCATGGTATAACGATATACTTCGCCAGTTATAGCACTCTGAGAAACAGTGCTCACGTGGGAGACACAAGCCTACGTCATTATCACTATCGCTGGTTGTCAAAAATTTGCCCCGCTACTCACCAGCCAGGTCTGCAGTTTCGTGTTGGGGTATATTAGGAGAGGTGTGTGACAAGTTTTCAGCTTGCCTCAAATACCTACCCAAAAAATGGTACCAGCTCTCCTACTATAAGGCTAAGAATGTTATTTTTTTAATTTAATAGGGATACCGTAAAAGTGATATATAACAGGCCGGGCATGTATGATAATCGAAAACTAAGTTATGCTACTCCACCTTTAAATCGTTGCGGTAAAAATAGGGCAAAGGTGCGGCATTATGAAATACGAGCGGGAGGCGTATTTTTGTAAACATTACGAAAATTGGTAACTCATTCTTTGGAGCGAAGGAAATAGGTAGGTACTACGAAGGGCGTTGGTTTTTTGCACAAAGCTTCTAATTTAAAAAGAAATCTGTGTAAGTGTCTAAGATGTATTTTAAGTACTATACTTTATAATTGGTGATTAGCTGATAACTGGCCGAACAACCTAACTATTGATGTCCGAATTTGCGTCAAAATGTATTGTTGTAGTACCTACAGATGAGACAAAGATGAGTTGTTTTGTTGGGCCAACTATTAATAAATATGAAGGCATCTAACTGTTGCATACTGAAAATGTAAAAGTAAATGTAGCAGCAAAAACTCATGAAGGTTTCTACTATAGGTCATAGGTAAAATATATTTAGCCATTGATTTGAGATAAACAGTTATTTACCTAATTCCTATAAACATAAAAACAGCTTACTGATTTCTTTTGAATGTAAAGTATATCTCTAACCTAACAAATGTCTATTTTCGATGACGTGAAAAATAAAAGTAATATCCAAAAACACAAAAAAAAATGTAACTTAAAATTTATCTTGTACCTACATAAAAACAAGAACTTTCCAGGAGTTCTATTTGCACTTATGAATAGTAAATCTGGTCCAAAATCCATTCTACGCTTCTATGTATTTATAAACTACCAGCCAATATCTATAAAAAGTCTTCCATGTAAACTTTAGGGTACCCTTCGTCCTCTGAGACTGTCGTTCTAAAATTACGTACTTTACATATTAATAACGGCGCAAATACAACAATTCGTTCATAACGAAAAAGAAAAAAATACGAATAGGAAAGTTATTAGTCTGAAAAATCTAAATAATTCTCAAGTCACGTTGTTGCTCACGATAAATTCCGCAACTATCTTACCGATTTACACGTTTTTTCAAATGTTTGTTTTGTTTCCACTAAAAACCGCCTCGATGGCCGGTCTCAGGCGCCTTGCTCTGAGGAGGTCCGCATCATAATATTATTTCAGCAACCCCACCCCCCCAAGTACGATACCACGTCAATGCAGACACTATCCTGGAGGAAGCCTGGGCTTCCCCTTGCCTGTCGGCCCAATCATTATATTTTGCAACCTGACCGCAGTTTTGCGACCAGGGCCGCACTCTTACCACTGACCGCATCAATTAAGCTGCTACCAGAGGTCTCCACTCTCTGGCAGCTTGCGGTCTTTGCTGGCGTACTTAAGATAGGATAGTTAACATCACGCTTAGACCAATCCAATGGATCCGAGTATGGTAGAAAAGGCTTTTTAGGCTCACTTATGGGTCAAATATTATCTTAAAATAGTACGTGAAGTAGGTTTACAGATTTAGTTATTATTGGATAGACGGCTGAGTAAAATGCTTACGCTCATATCTTGTGATAGATAATAATAACAGAAGATCCCACATGAAGTTTACGTTGGAGGCACAAGTGATGAACACAAAAGTTTGACTTGAGTATTTTAATACAAAAAAATCATCAGCTCACATTTCTACTAAACTGTAGGTACTTAAATGTACACGATTAGACTCATCGAAGTGTAGCTAATACGAGAACAAAGCTATTGTTTGTTTTACGCCACCAATTCGAGGTAACTGACATGGACGAACAGGGCGGTGAGAAAACAATACGTTCAGAGGTCAAAAACCTACAAGTGTCCTTGATTGATGTAACAAATAAAAATATCTCTTTTACTTGTTTCTTTAAAAAAACAATTTGGAGATACAATGTGATTTTTATGATTTAGGGGTCAAAGAGTTTTGTTTCATATAACTTGTACAGTTACATGCAAAGTTTAGGAGTGTACAATTCAAAAAACACTGATCATATTTAATTTTAAATCAACAACGGCTACAAAAAACTGCTCTATTCATACTAATCCATACTAATATTTAATATTACTAAGTCGAAAGTAACTCTGTCTGTCTGTCGGTAACGCTTTCATGGCTAAACCACTGCACCAATTTCAATAAAATTTGGCATGAAGATACTTTGATTCTTGAAGAAGGACATAGGCTTCTCTTTACTGTGATACTAACATACACACGGGTGGAGCCGCGGGTAAAAGTTAGTGTTCTATATAACTTCAACCTATTTCCGCAGTTTCAGTTACGGTTCTGCCTTTTTTTTACCTAGATCAAAGCTTAATGCTATATCGGTCTTCCCCAAGTATTGAGGCATGGCATCTAATCCTTACTGGATAATTAAAAAGATCGAGAAGTTCTGATATTAGTATAGGTTACTTACCAATGTATTAAAACGTTGCCATCTCTCAGTCTTGCCGCGTGTATAAAGTCGTTGCATAGGCTGAAGTACTGCGTCAGATTTTGGTCAGGAGAATCTGACGCCATTATGCATAGGTAGTGTTTATCCTGTTAACAAAAGAAATACATGTATAGTATAAACTATCAATTTTCAACAGTCTTTAACATAAGCCTCTCCTTATCAAGGAGGGTTTGGTTTTACTAAGCGACCCTGGTTTGATAAACGGGTTGGTATAGGCTTTCCTTCGAGTTTTCTTTCTCTTTTCAGTGATGTTGTCTTGTCCTGCGTTTCCTAACTTAGTAGTCTCTTACGATACCCATGGGATGAAGAGGGTGAGAAGGGGTTGGGGGGAGGTACACACCGTATTCTTAATCCCTCACCACACAGCGGTTATGTATAAATAGGCAAACCCAGGCTCATTTCGAAGAGGTAGAGAAGGTATTCTAGTCTAATTAATTTAAGCAAGTATAATAATAATAAGCCTTTATTAATTCCACTTCAAAGTATTTTGCAATTTAAATGTTTGTTAGATGTGTTAGTTTATTAAATTTTATTCTTATATCTTATGTTAGTATTGTTAGTTTCTTCATCTTTCTTTGACGTGGATCCCGTTTGGGTGAAGGCCTCCTCTTTCTCCTTCCAAAATCCTCTATCCTTGGCAAGGAACATCCAATCTTGTCCTGCTGTTTTACTGATATCATCAGCCCACCTTTTTGCTGGTCTACCGACGTTTCTCTTTCCTGCCAAGATGTTGTTTTTATGGTCCATCTGATAACTTTGTACCTCGAAATGTGACCGGCCCATTGCCATTTTCGTTTTAAGGCATGTGTTAAAGCATCCGTAATTTTTGTTTTCTGTCTGATGATGTCTGACCTTCTTTTATGTATTTTTCAAATTTTTAGTGTACTTCTCTCCATTGATCTTTGTTTTGTTCTAATTTTTTCTTTTACTTTATTTGTGTATATCCATGTCTGACAGCTGTACAATAAGCTAGGCAGAAGACATGTATCGATTACGGTTTTTTTCATGTCTAGTGTATAGTCTCCTTTTAAAATTTCCTTAAGAGACCAGAATTTGTTCCAAGTTATTTTGCATCTCCTTTCAACTTCTTTTTCATTACTTGTTGTACTAAAAGAGACCTGTTTGCCTAGATATATGTAATTGTCCACGTATTCTACGTTGTTGCCATTTTTTGTACTTATAGGATGTTTGTGGCTATTCGTGATTAATTTTGTTTTGGCAGCATTCATCTCTAGTCCAACTCTAGCACTTTCTTGTTTCAGCGTATGTATCATTTTTTCAAGTTCTCTAGATGTTTCAGAAAGTAAAACGATGTCTGCGAATCTCAAATGGCTGAGGTAAACACCACACAAACTCAGTCCCTTGGTTCTCCAATCTAGTTTTTGAAAAACACTCTCCAGGACAGCAATAAATAGTTTAGGTGACAGGGGGTCACCTTGTCTTACTCCTCTTTCAATTCTCATTTCATCCCCTCTGGTTTCGAGTTTCACCTTACTAATTTAAGCAAGTAGCAACTCATAACATGATGGCTTATTATGAAAACTTTTACTTATTTATCAAACTTATAAGGAAGTCGAACGACGAGTCTGTTACAATTTGGGATCAATTTAAAAGTAGGTACTGCGGCGCAATTCAAAACTATAGTTTTCACTTAAAAACTAAGGGACTTGCCATAAAACTGAATTACCCTATAGATTTCCATAAAAGTCACCAATACACTAAAAAAGATTGCGACGAATCGCACATCTCTTTCTTTGTCTCAAAGTCCATAAAACAAACACTGTTAAGTTAATTTTAGTGAAATGTTTACCAAGAACGTCAAGATATACGAGTTTACCTGAAGCCTAGGACTATAAATAAATTAACTAACAAATCGTAAACAAACTATAAACTAACAAACTATTAATATATCATATGAAATAAAGGAGATCGATTACGTTAAAAGTCCATAACTTTTAATGCTATACATAAATCACTTTGATGAATGCTTTTCCTTCGTTGCTCTTGGATGGTGTAGCAAGGGTAGGTACATTGCGAAATGGCGAAAGGTTCTTTGGGTGAAATGTTTGTGTGTTGATATTTCCTCAATTGGGGGACAAGGATTGTTATTTTTATCGGGTTCAGAAACATGGGTAACGAAATCATACGTTTTACTTATGCAATATGCTGAATCCATAGAAAGCATAAAGGGTGCAACAAATGTAGCTCTTCAAAAAGATTTTTTTGGGTAAGTCAACGATAGCCAAATTCTTAGCTTGGTATACTAGACTAAAGTCTCTTTTCTAAGGAGAGGCCCACGTCCAGAAGTAGACCGTTAAAGCCTGTTGATTATAATGATGAATAATTCAACGACTGCTCTGTCTAGAATCATGTTTTTGTCTTTGCTACACGCCAAAGTAAGCGAAAATCTTTTTCATTTATAGACCACTGGTGGTCCTATACTCGTATTCCTATTTCCAACTATTGACGGTTTAACACAGTAATCTCTGAACAGATTAACTTATTGCTCCCAATAAACATAAATTAGTGATCATTACATAGGGCTACCACATATAACTGCAATGCGATGCCGCGTGAAGTTCTTTGTGGTGCATTTGTGCGAGCTCGCAGATATTTGCGATGCGTTGCGAATTGGCAGTTATGTGTGGGAGCCCTTAAAGAAATAACACAAAGATAGTAGTACAATGCAACTCAAATAAGAATAGGATCGACTTTACGCCATGTTGTGATGTCGTATTTGTCAATTCGAATCAATTGGGTAGGGTCAGCAAAACAAAAAAAAAATTAAATATAATTTATTTACGAATCATGTACGAATAATTTTTAATCAGAATTGAGCTCTTCAATTTCGCTCATCTCTGCATCACTGACCGAGTGGTCACTGTTGTTGTCATTGATATCATCATCACTGTCGGATTCCCCTATAAAATAAAACATGGATTAATGTAGCTTTTTAATATTTATTCCACCAACTGTTGTTTAAAATAAAATCAGTTATTGTTTCCTTTATTTATGACATTTTTTTTTAGATTCTAGCCCCTCAATTCCACTCAACTCGGCATCATTCTCTGTGTATTATGAAAGAAAATAGCATTTTTTTGTAATAATCATGAATAAGTAATATAAGACGTTCACTTTGAATAACTGAGACTCGGTAAAACAAAAAAAAAAATTATTGATACGCAAATAAGGTTTCGTTGCAGACCGTACTTGTCAAGGGACATTTGACAGATAGAGGTCATTGACGTTCCTATTCTTATTTGAGTCGCGTAGTACACACCGACATATTTCTTATTCTTATCACTCAGATTAATGGAGAAATCACAGCATCGCATTTTTTTATTACTTAAATCAGCCTAAGTTGTCTAGGGATACGATTGCGAAACTTCACATAGTCGCTATTTCTCCTGAGGGTAATAATGTTGGAATACGATGAAATGGTTGTGGCGCTTTAGGTTTTTATTACAAGTCGTAGGTATTTTAAGTCTCTAAAAATCTGAGAAGAAAATAGGAAAGTCTGCGAACTTTGTCATTTACGCTTTTTATAGAAATAGGATTAAAGTAAAACCTAGTATGTAAATAGGTTATAGTAATTAATGGTTCATTGAATATAAGGTCGAGAGTATTTTTAAACCTTGACGCAAAAAGGTTGTTATAAGTTGAACTTGTGCCAGTTATTCTATTGCCTAAGTTGTAATGGCTAAAAATATCTATCTATACTTATTATTATAATAATAAAAATGTAATAGGTCCAATTCTGTACATTAAAGATATTTTGAAATTTTTTTTGGAGGGCTCTCTGTAATCGATACTGAAGCCAAAACTGTATTTTTTTTCATTTTTGTCTGTCTGTATCTATCACGCCGAAACTACTGAATGAATTGAAATGAAACTTGGCATGATTTGAGTTCATACTACGAGGTAGGACATAGGATACTTTTTATCCCGAAATTCAGCACGATTTCCTGGAGAGAGGGGATGAAAGTAAAAAAATGTACTTAGTTGTAATTCAATAACACATAGTCTGATTTCATTAATTCTTTTTTTGCTAGCAAGAAAAAAAAAGATAACGGGAATATACTTTATTTTGTCTGTGACTGTACACTGCCTGTGGGAAGCTGAGACAGATATATTAATATGGCGGTACGAAGTTCGCCGGGTCAGCTAGTTGGTAATAAGAGTTTAGTGAATGGCATAATGTTATATCATAAAAGCTATGAAAATCTATATTGTTATTTTGAAAGTTAGTTGTACAACAAGATTCTCTTTGAAACCTGAACAATAGTTTGTAACATTTTCTAAGAAACTAAAACCAAACTAGTATGCTATGAAAGCATACCGACTTCAAGGTTCAGCTCAATTTCTCTTGGATGCCGTCATCAGATCTTAGTGTCCTTATCATGGTACCACCGTTGGGATATCTCCTTTCCATTAAAAAAAGAATCATCAAAATCGGTTCATAAACGACGAAGTTATCCCCGAACACATAAAAAAGAATATATACGGTCGAATTGAGAAACCTCCTCCTTTTTTTAAGGCGGTTAAAAATAACGATAACCTAATATCTGATTTATATCAATACGATTGTTAAGGTATAGTATATTACAAAGATGTTTTAGTGTTGAAGCATTTTATATCAATAGAATAAGAACAATTTATTGCATAAAATGTGGTATAATTTTGGAGGTTGCAATTATAAATGGTACGGTATCAAACATATTGTTAATATTGACACGCAAATTTAAATTTAAACTGCATTAAGAAATGAATTATCTACATGCAAAAACATTGTACTAATATTACATTGTACTGTATTACTACATTGGACTATTGTACATGAATACTGTGCTGAGGTCTAAGATCTGCATAAGCATAGAGTTTCAAATGATACTCAGCCGTTAATACTCTGTTGCAATCTCCGAGTTTAATCGGAAATAATACCTGACGTCTAGACATAACGTTAGCCATCTATTGCACGGCGATCTAAAATAATCTGGTGAAATGGGAATAGATATACACTGACCGTACCTTATCGGCCATTAAATTTTACGCCCCAGCAATAAAACTAGCTCGATATCAATGATTGCGTAGCTTTAGTTTCGATTTTCATTCGCAAGTTTGAGAGCTGTCAGATGAATCGATTTTGAATGACAATTGAATGATGTTTAAAAACGTAATAAATATGAGGATTATCATCATGGGTCATCATCATCCTAGCGTTGTTCCCGGTTGCTTCCAAAGCTACCACTTTGGAGCCCGGGGTCCACTTTCCTGCTCTTTCTTCTCCACTTTGCCCGGTCTTCGGCATCCCCATTCGACGTGAAGCCAACACGTCTTGGGTCTACCCCTTCTACCGGGATCCGGCGGATTCGGGATGGCCAGACATTTGTTTCTCACGTAGGAAGGCGGTTGTCGCAAAATGTGTTCCCACCAGCGCAGGTGACTCTCCTGAAGTTTTGCTGCAATATCACGAACACGCAAGCTGCCGCGAATGCGGAAGTTTCTCACACGATCCTTTCGTGACTCCGCACATCCACCGCAGCATATTCATCTCCGTGACGCGCAGCTCCTGTTTGTGTCGTTCCAACACTGGCCACGCCTCACAACCATGTAAGAGGACAGGCCTAATGATAGTTTTATAGACCTAACTTCAACCTAACGGGCATTATGGGGTCACAAATGACACCTGTCAACTCACGCATCTTGGCCCACGTGGCAGCAATGTGTGCCTTGACGTCGCAACCAATGTCACCGGATGCGCGAAATACAGATCCCATGTATTTGACCTTGAGATTTTCATCATTGGTATTATAATTTTATATTTCATTTCATTCATCAAGTCATTGTTCTCAAAATCATTGTAAGTGTATTAATTTTTTTGTGAACTGAAAAGTCAATTACGGTTTGCCTTTTCTAAAATCGTTCAATCTTAAATATCGAATCCACGCTATAACAGTATTGGAAATTGAGAGCTTTATATTGAAGCCCAAACATCTGTTATGTAAAATACTTATAACGACAAATCGGTCGTATAAACAGGAGACATTATATTTAAATTGGATATATGGCAAAAACGAATGTAACAGGTTTAGGACCCATATGCTCGTGTAGAATTGGTGATTCAATTGTGCCGTCCGAGAATGCCAGAGTAGCTATATAATGTTGTTACGGACCGAACAGTCGTCTATCCGAATCATACGTGAATTCAAGAACATACCTATACGATACACTATCGTATGGTCACTGTAATTTCATTTGACTCAGTCTGACATTGAGGATATTATACGACTCAGGAAAATTGTTTTGTTGTTAGAGTCAAGGAAAAGAAGTAATATGAGTTGGAAAAATAGAGGAGAATTTCAGGAGACTAAATAACACGCACTTTGAAATGAAAAGAGTATTTTAAAATCAGACGTTGCATTTAGGAATTTCAAGAAGGTTTAATACTGACATTAAGTGTTACCTTTTAATGTTTATAGCCTGCTAAAGTGACACTACTCTGTGGTTCTGCTACCTTAAATTTTTTATTAAATGATCTAAATCATTCAGTATTGCAGCAAACCGTATTCTTCTTTATATCAACATTATTTTCTTAAAGACTATTGTTTTCCAGAACTTAGCTCACATAAGTTATTTCAATTTTAAAATAGTGAGGTGCAATCTCCATTTTCTGGTAACACAAATCTTACGTTGTTTAGAATCGTAAGCATGTGCACACAATATCAAATATTCCGCTTTCTAGACAAAATGCTAATGCACCTCGCAGGGCCTCGACCTCCAAATCCGTACAACTGTATAAACCAGATTGCATAGACTCGGTCGATGTAAACTGCAGAGCGCATACATATCAAGGACTAACAAACTTATCCTTGAAACGCAATGAATTCACGGACTAGGAAAACTGATATTAATACTTTTTAAAATGTGTAAATTTTGTTTATATGACGTAAACATGACAGTTCACTAAAATATGAAAGAAACTTTGACTACAATAGGCTATTTGGATATTTTTTAAACGGTTTTATTTAGCTATAAGGTATAAGGAACAATCTCTGTGTAAATTTTATTAAAGTGAAAAGTATTCTTAATTCGCTTTTTAATTTTATTTAGATTTTAAATTTCGATAAGAACATTGATATATCGGCCAGACACCAGTGCGGTTGACATATTGATTGACCTCAAATCGTTAGTAAAACTGGGCCTGATCTTGATAGCCAAACCAGGGACTCGGGTTTTATTCTCAACCAGGAGAAGTATTTTGTGATTAACATGATTATTTATTCTGTGTCTGAGAAATAAATATGTTTATTAATTGTCTTATAACCATAGGCTCTGTCTATAGTAGTTTTGGATTATGCGACCGTGTGTGCGTTGTGTAAAGTTTTTGCTATTATTATTCTTCTTATCAGAATAGAATAAAAAATACAATTATACATTATAAAGATCACATTTTTAACTATTGTCATCATAGATTAAAATACTCTTTTCAGTATGAATTTACGCAAAAATTTTAAGTTGCAGCACATAGGAGTTAGGAGTCTCCCTCTCAATTTAAGTTTTAATTAATTAATATATATAAATAATATATATATGTCGGAGACAAGAATAAACGAGAACATGAATCACTGATACAGTCAATCTGGACTTAAGCCAAACACTAATCACTACTAAACGGATACGAATTAACTTAAACAACATCAGCAACCCCCCATGAGGGGATTGGGGCAACGCCCACCCCTCCGCGATGCCCTGTGGAATTCGCCACCTAGGCTAGTAATTCCCCCACTGATAAATATCGCCTCATACACACAATATAAAACACAGAGATACAATAAATCACAAATCAAATAATAGATATGGTCGTCGCGAGATCTGAAGAGAAACTGTGTCCTGTTGCCGATCGCGCCGCTTTATATAGAGTGTTCCGTAGTGTTCGACAGTGGCAAATGTTTGTATCACTTTTATTATTTGGATACCCTCACTCCGACACGGCCGTCCTGACGTATTACACGTCCTCGTGTGATGTTGAAGGCATCATCATCATTATCCGCAGAAAAGAAAGAGATTTTTGTGTTGTTCGGCCACTCCTGACCAAGGACATTGAGTACATTATTACATTTTATCTTCTATGGAACAACTTCATTTAGGACATTCTCATAAAATAGGCTTTTCGTTATCAAATCTGAATGCCAATAGACTTCTCGCTACATACTAAATTAATAACACCAGTAAGTAGTATCGCAACAGTCACCTCACCGTTTATCGCGTTACACATTTTTGGATTATTAACAATATCTAGATGGCCTCTTATTCTACCAATTTCACTTTTCAATGGCCTCCTCGCCTTTCAGTGGCCACCTCGCCTTTTAATGGCCACCTCGCCTTTCAATGGCCACCTCGCCTTTCAATGGCCACCTCGCCTTTCAATGGCCACCTCGCCTTTCAATGGCCACCTCGCCTTTCAGTGGCCATCTCGCCAAAAACTTAACTTACTTTTAACAAAACTTAACTAAACTTTAACAACCACCACGCTGTTAGGATATCTCATAGTCTCATTATAGAGACTACTCGCCACACAATTACAACGCAATTTCATTCCATTGCATCAGCATTAATTAACCCTTGATTATCATCATCAACATCAATAGGGACTTGATCTACGGGGATTTTCCTCACTATTATCAATGCCAGACAAATCTACCTCCTCGGGTATAACACTTAAAGGAGACTCTCGTATACGAACGCAAGCGCATTTGTAGATTCTGTTACTAGTTAAAGATTTCAAAGTATAACGATCGCCATCGAGCAACTCTACAATTTTAAACGGTCCTTTATACTTAGGTTTTAACTTTGTCTAATTTCTTTCTTAACTTTGAATCAAAACTAAGTTACTGAGATCAAACTTTACTAATTTACACTTTCCCTATCAAATGTCACATACGTGTACACACAGTATCACTCTCACTCTGCCATATCTGACCTCACTGTCTATTCTGTCTCAATAAAACAGTACACTACTGAACAGCAAAAGAAAACAGTAATATCGTTATTAAAATCAAAACAACATAAAATAAGAACTTTAGTAATTGACTACTGCTGCAAATTCTCAAAGCAATCAAAATAAATAGTATCGTAGGTCATCCCTGTGACCACCACAAGTGTAACAGTTAGTTATCCCTTGTGACTCCCACACGTGTATCTGCCAACTACATAGACATGCCAGCTACAATCACCCGCTGCTGGTGAGATAGCTGACACCAAATAGAAGTCCGACCAGTATTTTTTTTATCTTTACTGAAAATATCGACATTTCATCACAAAAATAAAAAAACGGTAATTATAATTCGAGTCACAACTATCTCAAATTGGTCAAAATAATAATTAAAAAAAAATGTTAATAGCTACAATCAAAGATGAATCCGCCTCAAACTAAAAATCACATCACAATCATAAATTTAAAATTGAATAAATAAAAAAACCCCTTAAGCAGCATCAGGTTGAAGTTATCAATTACACAATTGTCATTTAACGATTATACTGGCACGTTTTGCAGACATTCGGTTATTCTTCCCCACTTTTACCCCCATAACTTTTTAAACGACTCAACCGATTTTCATGAAACACGTCTAAGAACACTCGCACGTAACTCACCTTTCATACAAAAAACCTAAATTGAAATCGCTTCATCCGTTCGCGAGCTACGGTGCCACAGACAGACAGACACGTCAAACTTATAACACCCCTCTTTTTGCGTCGAGGGTTAAAAATAAGAAATAAATTTAAACAATAAACAAACAGCATGTGCAAAATCGGCAGCTCAATCCCAGGCAGCTCCATTTCTGACATATTTCTGCTATGGTATAATACTACACTCTAAATTTCCTAAATCGACTACCTTTGTACCGATGCCACCAATAGAAACGACCTTATTATTTTTAAGAACAAGATTCTTTTCGAAAATTGCTGCTTAAAACCCTAATGCAAGCAGATCTCTTCCATAATTATGTCGTTTGAAATACAGTAATCGTGTACTACATGAAACAATAACCGCAATGAATAAATCTGGATTAAAACTGTACATAGAATTTCGATGCTACAATAAGTGCGGGCATTACCTACCCTCAATAATGTTACTGCACAATATTGTCCATTTTTGAATTAAAATCACTTATTCCACTATTTTATTTTTGTTTACACAAAAATCAACAATCAATCAAACAATCGAGAGTATAAATTACACAATATTGTCGTTTGCCTAGAAATTCATCTGACAGAACTTATCTTATTAAAGAGCACTCAGCACAAAATAAAAATAGTACGACTCACCGGATTGTTGGAGTTGTCCGTACATACCGGTTACTTCCCAGTTATCGATGCGTTACTTTTACTACCGCACGCTGCCGCTGTTGTAGGCCGCACGTCTCACAAACCCTTCGTACGCGAAAAGGCTATACCGACACTTTGATACTATGTGAGCGTTCTCGCTTACAAAAATTTAACAAATGACACCTCGTACGATTTTCAAGCGGAGGGTAGTTCGACAGCTCGCCGCGACTGACGATCCGTTACACTCTCAAACATTGTGGGCAAATGAGATTCAGATCCCACTTCTGATGTCGGAGACAAGAATAAACGAGAACATGAATCACTGATACAGTCAATCTGGACTTAAGCCAAACACTAATCACTACTAAACGGATACGAATTAACTTAAACAACATCAGCAACCCCCCATGAGGGGATTGGGGCAACGCCCACCCCTCCGCGATGCCCTGTGGAATTCGCCACCTAGGCTACTAATTCCCCCACTGATAAATATCGCCTCATACACACAATATAAAACACAGAGATACAATAAATCACAAATCAAATAATAGATATGGTCGTCGCGAGATCTGAAGAGAAACTGTGTCCTGTTGCCGATCGCGCCGCTTTATATAGAGTGTTCCGTAGTGTTCGACAGTGGCAAATGTTTGTATCACTTTTATTATTTGGATACCCTCACTCCGACATATATGTATAAAATAAATAATAAAATTAATTTTAATTTCCCTCTCCCTTTTCGGTGGAGGAATTGCCACTCCCCTCTATTTTCTGCGATCTGTTTGACCTCTTGATAGTCCACGATTATTATGTAGAAATCGAGTCAACTTGAACTGTCATCTTATTAATATTATCATTTTAAAACGGTTGGACGTTTGGATTTTGTAGAATTATGTGGTCAAAATCTAGTTACACTCAAAATGTTACAACGTATTTTGCATTAAAATGTTTCGTTCCATTTTGCGGCGAACGAAAAGGCGAAAGCTGTTTATTGCACTTTGGACGTGAGAAAAATTCAACATCCCGTATAAAGAAACTATAAGTCTTTCAATCCTACTGTAACAGACGCAAAGCGGTGAGAAGTTTGGTTACGGGTTAAAGGAAAAACTGTGGTCGTTTTTTTAACGGACCCTTTTTTGTGGCCGCTCATACGAGTATAAATCATTTGGTCCCACCAACAATAGAAAGTAGGTACTAGTACGTATGAACTTATATATACACTATGTGCGAAAAGAGCGTGACCGGCAAAATTTAATGAAAATCTTAGAAATATTAAACGATAAATTGTAATCAGTTAAGTCTTTTATTGCTGTTTGATGCTTTATATTAATACGGTGTCCAATCTCCATTATTATCCATAATAGCTTGGCATCTTAGTGGCTTACTTTCCGCCAATTTTTCAGCATAGCTGCGAGGTAAAGACCTCCACGCGGACTTCAGTTCACGAGTGAGGTTAGCGACGCTCACTACATTTTTTGCCCTTAGTTTAAGCTTCATCCACGCTCAAACATTTTCAATTGGATTGGCATCAGGGGACCGTGAGGGCCAATGCAAAACGGTAATACCATGTTCCGCGTTCCAAGTGGTGCAGAGCCGACTTCGGTGTTTAGGATCATTATCCTCTTGCAGAATCAAGAAATCATTTTGGTGTGGAAACACCTTCTTAGCCGACGGCAATAATGCTTTTTCGTAAATTTTCGTCATCTTCTCAGCATCCAAAGTACCGGTAAACAAGTGCAAATTTCCGAAACCCTGTTTCACGGTTCGTACCATCAGTCTATTGTCAGCCGTAGTCCAAGCTCGAGTCGAGTAACCGGTTGCCCGGTCTTTGTTTACGCACGCCCAATGCAGCCTTTTTTCAATATGCGTTTCAGAAAGGAGAGTTCTCTTCACATTGCTTCGATATTTCACGCCATTTACAACTAAACGCCTTTTGATAGTGTCAAATAATATCATTAAACCCTTTTTCTTCAACTGTTCTTGCCCAGAGCGAAGTGATAATAAAGGATTCCTGGCAAACAGCTGCACAATCCGTTTATCATCTGCATCAGACGTCTTTTTCAATTTGCCACGATCTGGTAAGACATCGACGGCTTTTGTTTGTGAATATCACTTCACTCATTCGCTCACGAAGGCCTTGGACTTTTTCATATAATGGGCGGCCTAATCGGGGGACATTTTGGGGCCTTTCGGATGTGTACAGAAAAACACAGCAGCAGCAACAGCAAAATCGGGAAACGTACGCGGCACTCATTGTAAAAAATAATCAAAAGGCACTAAGGCACTCATTGTTCTATTCAGTCTAATATTTATTTTTATAAATTGCATTCCAAAATTTAAAAATATGCCGGTCACGTTCTTTTAACACACACTGTAAATTTCCTTAGCTTTTAGTGCTGAAGACCTGAAGGACAGGGAATGGTAGTTTTGCGATAATTTGATGGCGGCCTCCCACAAGTTATTCTAAATATTATTGGCATTTAATATTGTGGTTGAAAGTTATTGGTTCCTTTCATTTTATTAACCGACTTCCAAAAAGGAGGAGGTTTTATGTTCCACTGTATGTTTTTTTTTTTTTTTTATGTATGTTCACCGATTACTCCGTCAGTTGTGGACCGATTTTGAAATATTTTTTTGCATTCGAAAGAGTATGCTTCCGAGGTGGTCCCATTGCCAGCATATCAGGATCTGATGATGGAATCCCAGGGAAATCGAGGGAAACCCTCATTTTTTATAGGCACATACTATGTTTTTCGTATATTTTCTGAAGTTACACCGGTATTTGCGTCTGGTAGTCATCATTATATGATGATAAGCTGCTGATGTAAGGTACAACTCCTTAACGGTTAGGAGTTGGAGGATAAATCTTTAAATATCATATGTACATATGTTACCTTTAGTCGTATTCTTTCAAATTATTTAGGTAAGCTGTTGATGGAAGGAGGAAGGTACAACTCCTGAACGGTTAGGAGTTGGAGGATAATTCTTTCAATTTCATACGTATCTAAAGACCTTCAGTCGTATACTTTCAAGTTATTTAGGTGAGCTGATTGATAGAAGGTTAAACTCTCCAACAGTTAGGGATTAGAGGATGATTTTAATATTACACGTACGTATAGACCTTAATTTGTATTCTTGATGATGAAATTTGATGAAATAGTTCAACTTACTACTTACCTAAGATTGTTTGCACTAAAAACTGAAAAATAAAAACTTTTTATGAAAAAAAAAAAACCGACTTCCAAAAAACATCCAACGAAAACTCTCTGCCAAAAAAAACACTTAAAAGCGTAAAATAAACTGGTTCTTCATAAATTGCCTATACCTAATTCTTTATTCATTTAAATAGTAGTATTATAATGTGTGATAGGTACCTAAAATCTGTTTGAAGTCGGTGCTAAGCCAAAAAGAATACAAACGAACAATTACAAAAGTCTAAGCGATAGTCACACCGACTTCAAACAGATTGTAATGAATAAACTGGTAATAAATTGGAATTACTTTCCTAAGAAGATCTATTTGCAAGATAGACACAAATTTAGTTTAAGTGAAATTGCTAATAAACGCTTGAATTCCGTGACTCCTTGTAAACTAGTAGGTATTTCGCGCCGAGGACGTACTAAATATAAAAAAGAGTTGTGTAAGTTCAAGAAGTAAGTAAGAAGAAGTACCGTGGGAGAGCCACGTTTCGGCATGAATGGAATTGAATGGCACGAATGAAAGCCGGCTCGACCGGAGTGATACCACGGCCTCACAGAAAACCGGTGTGAAACAGCGCTGGTGCTATGTTTCACCGAGTGAGTGAGGATACCGGAGGCCCATACCCCAAACCCTCCCCGCATCCCCAAAGGCCGGCAACGCACTTGTGACGCCTCTAGTGTTGCGGGTGTCCATGGGCGGCGGTGATCGCTTACCATCAAGCAATACGTCAGCTCGTTTGCCCCCCATTCCATAAAAAAGTGGGTAAAGTTCTAGAGGAATTTAACTTGAAGGATATGGTAAGTAAGTTAAATTTTATATCTAAATGATGAAATAACAAGATGAGAATAGAGAACACACGAATGTAAAAAAGCATATCAACTACAATTAAAAAAAAACACTTTCTCAGCACAGACAATGTTATTTTCAATTTTAATTTTTCTTTATTACGTATAAAAGTAACTCAGGCTTGACACTACTTTAAATAATAAGGTCATATAGGATCACTCATGCGTCTGCCCGTCATAGTCAATTTGCTCTGAATCTGATCCGATTAAGTTAGAATTTCGCACACATTTCAATTCTTGTGATCCAATTATAATGTTGGTAAAGAATATAAATTAATTTTGGATATAGGCATTCATTGTATGTCATTATAAATATTTTTATTGCATACGTTTCCATTGAATGTATGCCTAGCGCAATCAAAAATTTAAGATGAATAACTTTCAATAAAATGGATGAAAATTGTCGTTTTTCTCACTGAGCTCTTTCTTTCGATAGTAAGTTGTTTGACACTTATAGATTACAGGGAAACTTAAAATAAAACAGCATTAGTCTTAAAATGTCACAGAAAAACTGTCGATACTGTGCCAGTTTATATTTGCACTTAAAAATAGTATACACCTAAATTACTAAATAATGTATACCTAAATAATAACATGTGTAATTCACATAATAACATGTACACCACTACATTAACCGAAACATATTCAACATTAATATTATTACTTATGACATGAAAAGGTTCAAAATGATATTTCAAATTATTCTGGTAAATTAAACGAATAAATGACCATTCTGAGTCTCTGTCGGAAATTAGAGCCCATTACCATTTATTATCTGGTAATGGTAAATTAAATAGTAATGTAGTACTTAATAATAATAACTTTTTGTTTTTTTTTTCACACAATGTCATTTAGTCCGAAACTAAGCAGAGCTTGTACTATGGTTACTAGACAACTCATACAAATCCATATCTATATATATATAAAAGAAAGTCGTATTAGTTACACTATTTATAACTCAAGAACGGCTGAATCGATTGGACTGAAAATTAGTGGGGAGGTAGCTTAGAACCAGGAGACGGACATAGGATATTTTTTATGTAGGTTTTTTTACCACGACGGTAACCGCGGTTCTTGTTGTACCGCGAGTAACACCGCGGGGCTCAGCTAGTTATACATAGAAAATACACAAACTCCGAAACAAATATTTGCAAATCATACAAACATTTTATTCGACCCGGGAATCGAATCCGAGACCTCAAGCACAGCAGTCGCATACGCTACCACTGCGCTATCGAGGCAGTCAGATTATTATTATATTACTATTTCATTAAAGAATAGCCACAAAATGTAATAAAATACAAATCACATCAATCAAAATATTAGACTCCCATAAAGGTCGGAATCAGTCTAGATTATTTACGACAAAAACAGTAATACACAAATTTATAGTTCGTAGCAGAGATTTATGGATCAAAATCGGACATGCAATGTTTCGTAAGCGACCTCGCTGGTAACTAAATACATTAAATTGTCTAACTAACTATAATTGACACGTAGACATGGTTTCGTACTCCCAAAAGGCAGCTGTTACGTTTAATTATTATTACGTAACCTTAGTTTATTTAGAATGCATCTAACTACCTCTGTGTTCTATGAAGTTTATCCCAATTATGAATTTAATATCTAAGTGTAAGTTCTGAGCATATCCATATAACTTTGTTAATATCTAATTTAGGTCATGCCTCTACAGGGACTAGTGAGATAAAGGTGTCAATCTATATTTAAAACTATGTTTTTATTATATAGTATTAACTAAGTTTCCTGTCGAGTCTTGTTTATCTATCGAACTAATACCTTTAAAAGAGCAATTCTTCTTCCAAATAAATAAAGAATTAATTATTCTAAATCTCGGAAACAGTTAAAATTTTCATGAAATCTATACTAATCTATACTTATATATATATCAATATTATAAAGCTGAAGAGTTTGTTTGTTTGAACGCGCTAATCTCAGGAACTACTGGTCCGATTTAAAAAAATCTGTGTTAAATAGCCCATTTATCGAGGAAGGCTATAGGCTATCTATTATCACGCTAAGACTAATAGGAGCGGCGCATCAATGAAGAATGTTACAAAAACGGGGGAAATTATTACGCTACCGGCAATAGGAGACGCAAACGACGTTGCGTGGGTTAGCTACAGGGAGTTTCGTGGGAGAATTCATTTGTTGAAAATTTACCAAAAAATATACCGAACTAAGCTTGGTCATTCAGGTAATCACCTACAACATTTTAAAATCTCATAGTTAGATACTAAGACTTTAGATTATTAATTGCATAAGTATGCAATAAAGCATTTAAAATTTAATAGAAGTATTAGAGCTGTAATATGGTATTTTATGAGGTCTTTGCGAAAGTCAATTACTTTCTAAGCTTGTTTATTGAAAAATTATGGTCGTTACCCGCAGAAGTTATGCATCGACGGCCACTACTTCGCTTAGGTCGGAGCGTTATTATTTCTTGATATAGGACTTTGAAATACCTAAAATATACTTTAAATCCATTGTTATACCTGAAAATTAACACCTTCAAGTAAAACAAACCGTTTAAATAATCATCAATATCTTTGCATATAAGTCCACCCAAATTGCCATCAACTACAATTTCATACCATATAAAATATTACAGTGAACTTTCTCTGATATCTTGGTTATAAGGTTATGAGACTATTTGGTTCACGGCAGTCATCAACTTTATAACAAAAATACTGTTATTTAAATATTTTTACTGGCTCAAAGAACTCTGGCCTGAATCTGCTTTCAATTATAACCTGACCCAAAAGAACTACTTTTTACTTAAGTAGCAAGTCATTTTTTTCTAAGAATATGTCGGCTTGTAAAAAACTTGTATATGACCCTTTTTTAAGGAACTTTTTTCGACCTCCACCGTCATTAAGTTCAATAAGCTCTATGTTTAGCCTATGCCTTATAAGCGAAGGACAAAAATAAGTTGCCTTATTTAAAAAGAAACCTGAGTCTTCTGATGGTAAGTGTTCGATCCGATTTTGTAGACGTAGTAGTTATTACGAATGAAATGGCTCGGAACGCCTCGTAAATAGACAGTCGAAGCTGTTTTTTGTAGAAATGTCGATTAGTGTCGTGGTTAATTGTTGTATTTGGCTCGATGAAGATATAGGTCCATCGTGATTTGACCGGCTAAACAAATTGTTAAAAGCCATCGGGCGACAGTTGCATAATTCGGTTAGAGCCGTTTTCTTGCAAATTGTGAATTCCTCGCTTCGGAAGCGGGTGACAATCGTTCGAACAATGTTTGTTTGTCTAACCTTAATGTAAGAGGTTAAGATTGAGACTTATCGCGATATTCGAATTGATTCGATTGTGCGATGTGTGACAAGGTCTGCGTGGCATCAAAAGAGGTACCTCTCGTCACTGCGCAGCGAAAAGACTACCGGAACACAATCCGTAAGTAGTTTCTTCATATAATTGTTAGTTAGAAAAAAGGGGCGAATCGTCTCTAAGTTGACATCTGTCCAGCAGTGAACGGCCTGCGAGGTGCAATTAGCTTTACGGCCTAAGGCTATTTCACAAGGTTCCTGACCCTCGAGAAGGAAGCAGCACTGCTGGACGGATTAAACAGTAAGGGTAAGTCATAAGAAAGAGATGAGGATAGTGAAAGATAGGAGGATCTAGATGATGGTCTCTGATAACTTTACAAACTCTATGCAAATGCAATGAAAGAATTGGTCAAGGCAAAGCTATATGTGCTAAAACATAACTCTTCCATGGTTTAATCTTTTAGATTTTACTTTGTGAATCTTGGTGGTGAGACTCTAATTGATATTTGCACTTCATCGCCGAATACCAACGGTCAGTATTCGTACTAAAACATATTTCCCTTTGATTTCTAGCCCTAAAACTACATAGACTGAACGATTTAATAATAATAATAATAATAATAAATCTCTTTATTGTACACCAGCTTATGTAGTTACAAGGTTAACTTAAAACTATTTTAAAGTATGTACAAGTGGCGGCCTTATTGCTTCAAAGCAATATCTTACAGGCAACCATGGGATGGAAAGAAGAGTAGGGATGAAAAGTATATGGTAGTGCCTGGTGTATTATTGGTGGATAGGAAATTAAGGTAAAGTTTACACATTATATAAACTAATAGCAACACGTAGTGTAAAGGATTGTGTTAATACATACAGACAGATGAGTGAAACATACAGACATTCCATGCAGCCATAAAAGTGAATACCCCGACCCACTCAGTGTAGCAGACTATGGGACATTGACTTCTCCCAGGTAATATTCCTTTACCAGTCTCTTAAAGACAGTCAATGTTTTCGCACGTCTTATTGCGATTGGGAGGGCGTTCCATAAACGAACGGCCTGTACAGTGAAGGAATGGTCGAGGAATTTGGTTGCATGTCCTGGCATTTTTAATTTCAAATTCCCTGACGATCTCAAAGATTTAGAATGTGAGTCAAGTAGGAAGTTAAACCGAGATTTCAGATAGCGTGGAGTAAATGGATTGAAGAGAATATTGTACAGAAGAGAAAGAATGTGTGCATTCCGGCGAAGGCGGATGGGTAACCACTTAAGCTGTTTACGATAATCGGAGACATGATCATATTTGCGTAATCCAAATATGAATCTTATACAGAGATTTTGGAGTCGCTCAAGCTTATTTAATTGGTCTTCAGTGAGATCAAGATAACTGGCATCAGCATAATCAAGGATGGGGAAAAGAAGGGATTGTGAAAGAGCAATCTTCGTAGATATGGGTAAAAAATTACGTAATCTGCGCAAAGATCCTGCAGCGGCAAACATTTTGCGACTCAGCTCCTGCAGCTGAGGACCCCAGGATAAGGTACTATCAATATAGATCCCCAAGTTCTTCACTTTGTCACTGTACGGGATAGGTGTGCTATTACAAGTGACTTGAGGCAATTTTGTCCAATCAACTTTGGAGACCATTCGCGAGCTTCCGACGACAGTAACCTGGGTCTTGGATGGATTAATTTTCAATCCATAGGTGTTGCTCCACTTACAAATTTTACCCAAGTCAGCATTAGTGGTGTTAACTGCATCAGCCAGATTAATCGGAGTTGCACTGGTGTAAATCTGGAGATCATCAGCATATAGGTGGTAGGAGGAAGTAAGATTATTAGTGATGGTGTTAATAAAAACGGAGAAAAGTAGGGGAGAGAGCACGCCGCCCTGTGGCACGTCAGCTGCAGTGCTACACCAAGAGGAAGCAGTGTCCTCAATACTGATGCGCTGCCGGCGACCAAACAGGTAGTTGTGAAACCAGTCAATCGCCGTTGGAGATATGTTTAGAGAGCGTAGTATACACAGCAGAACGTCAAAATCAACGGTGTTGAATGCATTGCTGAAGTCTAAGAGAGTTAGAACTGTAAGCTGGCCATTCTCCATAGCAGATCTGATGTCATCCGTAATATGGACTAGGGTAGTAGTGGTGCTGTGACCAGGTCGAAAGCCAGACTGGAGAGGGTTTAGTAGCAGGTTCCGGGATAGGAAATTTGTGAGCTGAGAATGGATAAGGCGTTCAAGGACCTTGGAGAGAAACGGGAGAATAGAAATTGGGCGGTAATCGGAGAAGGATCCGGGATTTTTCTTTTTGGGGATAGGGATTATTTCAGCATTCTTCCAAGCTTTAGGGAACACGCTGTAGGAGATTGAATAATTGAGGATGTGACATATGACAGGAAGAATTTGATCAAGGATTGGAATGATCATACTACGGCTAAGACAATCAGAACCCACTGCATTTGAAGTAATAGATACTACGCTCTTCCTAACATCACAATCAGAAAATTGACTAAAGAAAAATGGAGAACAGTCAGGAGCTGGGGCAGAAGAAAGAAGTTTTATTGTACCATCTTTTGTCATTTTATCAAAATTTGACGAAGCAGAGAAATGTTGATTGAGGGAGTTTAGGTTTACATTTTTAGGAAACGAATCGTGAATAGGTTTGCCTACTCCCAATGACTTTAAAAATTTCCAGACTTTAGCTGGATCTTCGTTTTCAACGGAGCTGTGGATATATCGGCGTTGAGCACTCCTACACACCTTGCTGCAATGATTCCTTATAGTCACATACTTGTCCCGGTTACTATCGGTAGGTTTTCTTTTATATTTCGACTTAGCAATCACCTTTTTCTTTATTAGCACCTTAATGTCTTCAGTTAACCATGGTGATGGAAGACGTTTGACCCTCATTTTTTGGATTGGCGCATGTTCATTGTAGAGAGTCGTTAATTTGGCAATAAAAAGTTCCACCTTATTATCAATGCAATCAGCACTGAGGAGAGGTGCCCAGTCGATGTTTCTGGCGTCCCTCATCAAGGCACCAATATCTATACCCTTGAAGTTACGCTGCAGGATGGTCTTCGCTTTAGGTTTAGGAGGTCGGAGGCGATAGGATAGGTAAAGCAAGTCGTGATAGGAGAACTCGTCAGCAGAGCACTGGCCGTGTTTAACTGCGAGGTTAGGGGAGGAAACAAGGGTAAGGTCTAATAGAGACGGAACAGAGTGTGGGAAATAATGAGTTGCATCGGAAGGAAGAATAGACAGGTTGCTAGACTGAATTATAGACTGAAGAATAGAAGACGACCGAGAATCGTTTTTATGGAGACAGGTATTGAAATCACCCATGATTATGGTCTGACTGTACAAAGGGGTAAATTGTTCCAGGAGCAGTTCAAACGATGAGAAGTAGTTGATACGTAGGGAAGGGCAATAAAAAACACCAAGAAGTATTTTAGAGTGGAGGAGGTCCACTTCCAGAAAAAGATGTTCTCCTGCATTAGTTGGAGGAGGCTGCGGAGACATACTTATAACAGTATAGGGAATTTGTGACCGTAGATAGATGGCTACACCACCGCCACCCCCAACAGCTCGATCATTCCTGATCAGGTTGAAACCTGGTAAGGAGTATGCAGAAGAGGGTAAGCAGGGCTTCAGCCATGATTCGGAGATAAGTATGCCGTGTAAATTTGTACAGTCAAAACATGCCAGCATCTCGGGGAAGTGAGCCGGAACACTTTGAGCATTAATGTGCACCAGGTTGAGATTTTTGGGAACGTCAGAGAACTGAGACAAAAGAGTCTCCGCGATTGTTGGGTGACTCTGGAAACCACTACTACTACATGCAGAAAAATATTCATTGCTGTCATCGCTGCAGTCAGGCGAAGACATTTCAAGCAATGAAGTAAATATATTTATGAATTGAGAATATAATTTCATTTATAATGGCCACAAATGTCAGATAAAACGTGTGCACACATGTACACGTCACCAATGCCACGTCACTTAACTTTGACGTTGATATTTTTTTTTTATTTGTTTTATGGCTCTGGGTTCTAGCCCTTTTGTTGCAAGCCTCTTAAATTAAGGTTCGTTTTTATTTTTTTATGTATGGAAAATTTAGAATAATTTTTTTTGTTTGTATGCTGTGTCTATCAAATAAAGTTTATTATTATTATTATGTATATATATTATATAATATATTTCAAGGAGGTGTATATATGATTAAGTATGTGAGTCTAACTATAGTATAAAATAAAATAAATGATGTTAAAATAAAAGATATACGTAGGTACTCTCACACCACCTGCCGGTTGCCAGTTAAATAAATAAATAAAATAAAAATAAAAAAGGCCGTAAAAGCAATATAAAAAATAAAACAAATATAGGAATCAACGAACAAAAAAAAAAACAAAAAAACAAATGAAATAAAAAAATAAAAATAAAATAAAATCAATTCAATTTAAAACGCTAAAAACGGTTAAAACGCTAACAATACAACCAATCGCTAGGCTAACCGTCTGCCGGTTCGGTGTTAAACGATAACAACACATCAACAAAATACTTAAGTTTTAAAATAAGTTAAGCTTACCAAACACTTAAATTAAATATATTAATATAAGAAGCTTAGTTCTATCAGTGACTCGGGATCCAGAACGCATCCATACTGTAAGTTAATCGGAACGTTCCTTCTGACAACATTAAAAAAACAAAAGACACCTGACATGATTAAATTTTGAAGTTTGACATAATAAGTGTTTACGAAATACCGTGTCTTGATTTACAAGTTTCATATTGCGAAATTATGAAAATAATATCAAAGTGAGGGTGCGGACTATTCATAATAAATTAATCTTCGGCGGTATATAACGTAAAAAGTGCCTCCTGCATCACAATGTAAACAAACGATGAATATTTACTTTTTAGCTTTGATTATTAATATGTCTAGATAGAGCATCGCGATACAAAAGAACAAAATTAAATGACACAACTTTTCGATATTTGTGTGCGTGACAGCTACGTCTTACACTCGCCTCATGTCATTCTAAATTTCCTAGTGTGAGTGCGTAAATGATACCAGTTGTTAAGTTTTTTTTTGTGAAAATGGGGAAACAATTTTAATAGTGTTGAATAACTTTTCTATCTAGAAAACTATGCTAGGAAAACAAAATGTGATACAACCTAATAATATGTCTCGTGTTTTTTTATTATTTATTATTATTAGCAGTGGACTGTTAAAGGCTGTTGGTGATGAATAAAAATATGTCGTACTAGATATTAATTTTAGTCTGGTATTGTAAAAGCAGTACTTAACGATTTTTTAACCTTTTAAAAAATGTAAGACATATAATTAGCCCATCTAATTGTCTTTTTGACCAACATTAAAAAAGAAGAAAGGTAAGAAAAAAAATGTTTACATTACTTTTGTAATGGACCGGTTTAATTATTTTTTTTGTGTTAGATTTAGGACATCTTCAAGATAGCTCAGTATTAATATCATGGGGATTAGACCTTGGGCTTTCAATTTGTTTTATTAGATTTACAATCTATTTTTTTTATCTGAATGAGATCTGACGAGTAGTTTTTAAGTTAAATTTTCTCAATTCTTATCTGTTGATAAGAACATTCGAAGATATACTTGTTTTGAAATCATAAAAACTGGACTTGAAAAATGCATGACTGCACGGTTGGTCTAGTGGTTTAAGTTGTCGCCACGCCGCTTTCTATTAAGCCAGGTGTTGTGGGTTCAAATCCTAAATAGGACAACACTTTGTGTGATCCACAAATTGTAGTTCTGAGTCTGGGTGTTTTTTGTGATGTATATTCGTAATGCGGGAGTTATTTTTTTAAAACAGAGAGGAGCTCATATCTAGTAAGTATACCTAAAAACCTTTAAACGATGCCCATAGTGACATTTTACAAAAACGGTGCGGCGGCCATATTTGATTCAAATAATGACATGAAATTAATACTCAGCATACCTAAAAACACCTTACACGATACCCATAGTGACATTTTACAAAAATGGTGCGGCGGCCATATTGGATTACAAAAATGATTTGAAATTCTTAGCGTATATATTATCTACCATGAAGTATTTTATACAACACAACTCCGCCTACCACATTTTATGAGGGAGTTTTGACTTCATAAACTAGCAACACCCAAAATGGCGACTACAATAATAATTTATTTTAGAAATTATTTAATGGCTTTGTTTGCTGTAATAGATACATATCAATGGTACTTAACGATAATAGGTAACTTTCTTTGTTAATTTAGATCGTACTCTGTAATTTCTACACACTTAAATCGCACAATTCGCCATTTTTATCAACACAAAAATGACAGCAACTAGTGTGTATCCACTGACAGTGCATTTGGTACTAAACGCGGAAAAACATTTAGGCGTCAACAGTTAGAGCCTATTTTTTCGTGTGTTTTTACAGCTTTGACAGTCCATCTAGACATATTAATAATCTAAGCTTTTTAGCTCGCTTTGACTTAGTGGAGACTGTTTTCACGGTTGCCACGGGCTTATCACAGCTAGTTCCGATCCCGTTCAACTCCACAAGAGACGACACACGATGCTGTCTTCCGTCAGGGCCCAGTAAATAAACATAACCTTGCCTGGTCCAACAGCTGCTAACACCACATCTTTCTCGGGCTGCCATAAATATATCGTGACGTAATTTCGTGAGGAACTCTGAAACAGTGATACCCGAACCTTTTAACTTGGTTTTGCTGAACCAAATGTTGTCACGGGTTGAAACTGATTGCAGCTTAACCAGGATCGGTCTTGTCTTCTGTGGCTGGTCTGTCTGGCGACCCAACCTTTGGCATCGCTTAATGTCGTCTGCACTGAACCGCTCCAGCTCAAACCGGTCTTTGATAAGGGAGGCAACCACTTTAGCGGTGTCCTCTTTCTTGTCCTCAGCTACACCATGGAGAGGAGGATCTTTCTGCGCCCACGCATCTCGAGTGCGTCGACACTCCTACTGATTGCTTCAACTTGCTGTTGCAAGTTGGTTAAGAACTGCATTGTAAGCAATTTAAAAGCTGCAAAGTCGGTTGTCAGACTAGAGATGGTGGCAGGTACGCTTGGCTCCTTCTGCAGCTTAGACTCAAACTCAGCCATCCGCTTGTGGAAGTCATGGCTCATCTGAGTGATGGATTCAGAGACTGTGTTCATTGAGGAAGTGGAACAGTGTTACTAATAAGTGTGAACTGCACAAAGGAAAACACCAAATCCGGCAGGTAGAATAACTATATGTTAACTTGCATTAAATTTATGCTAAATATAACTTTGTTTACTATTTTTAAATTTAAATTAAAAAGGAGGATAAAAAATGTGACTTGTTTTGCAACTACCTACGAAGAAAAAATAAAAAATAAAAAAAAAATAAAAAAAAATGAGATTTAAATATTTTACTATTTTATCTTTCTGCATTCCACAACATAAATTAGGTACCTAGTATAAAAATCTAAATTAAGTATCATTATGGATCCTGTTAGATTTCGAACGTCATTATAATGGCAACATTTTTGATTGTCACTTTTTCTTGTTTGACGTTTTGAGGTTAACAGAAAGTACTATAGAGACGCTTGCCGGCCGAACACGTTTTCGCATTTGATTGTCGGTTTAAGCGAATTGAATTGATATTAAGCTAATTTCCCAAGACTCGGTTTTCGTCGGTAACCGTTATGATTGGTCTGGTTTGGACTCGCGAGTTTTTGTAGGCGCGTTCAAAAGGGCGTGATCCGTGATAGCTAATACGAGTTTATTGTAATTCGAATACCTTGAAAGATATACAGCACTTTGGAGCATGTTTGTGTGAACGTACCAAGACAAAGCAGTGGGGTACCCCGTCAGCGGCGCCGAGAACAAGGAAGCCACACAACTCCAGTAAGTGCTTGATGATTTTAGTTTAGACCAAGAACACGGTGAATCGCCGTAAAGGTTCATTGCTCTCGCTAGTGAATTAGGTTAGCGATTTAATGCCTGTACAAATGGGCCCTACTAGCATTATAAACTTCCCAAGGTGAACGTTGCATTGGCGAGAGAATTGAACAGATCCAGTTTGGGGATAGCAACATTTACAATAAAAACACAAGAACAAAAGAAGAAACAAAAGAAAGTTAGAATACATTAATAAGTCGAACAGTCGAAGAATTTAATTATCATTATAATCGGGTTACAAAGTTTGATTTGATTTGCTTCCAAGTTCCATCTACTCACATTCCTCTTCGCTAATGTCTCTATTTATGCTATATTTTTATTAACATATTTATTGCTATTTTTAAGGCAAGATAAAATTATTATGTTCATAAAGATCACCATTAGTCCTGTATTTAATAAGACACTTGTTGTATTGATAAAAAACGTTGGAAACAATAGCACAGTGGCTTTCGTCACGTTTTGGGCGTCTGAATTATTTCCCAACCAGATTATAATATATGCAACCTCTTCTATAGACTAATTATTTTAGTATGAATGTATATAACATGTAAATGATACTCATTTTTTCATGATACTGTTTAATATTATTGTAACTTTTTTTATATTGTTATGAATATTTTTCTGTAAGTTTTTCTCTTTTTTAATTCTTGAAAAGTTTTTGAAATCGGCAGCATACTAAAAGTTTGTTTTCAGTAAAATATTTTTTCCTTGTAAAGGGTTATTAAATGGTTTTATTTAACTTACACTATTTCTTTATTTATTTGGGTCAAGTCAAGTTTAGTATCGGAATTCGACTCCCTTCTTGTTGACAGATGGGTCTGATATATATATATATTTTTTTCTTTAAAAAGACAACTCCCGCACTAGAATAAATCCTGTGTCGCGGGGGACTTTACAAACATACATGTAACGGACACAGAGAACACCCAGACTCAGAACAACAATTTGTGGATCACACAAAGTGTTGTCCTATGTGGGATTTGAACCCACGACACTTGGCGAAGTAGGAAACGGCGTGGTGACCGTTAAACCACTAGGCCAAACGTGCAGTAAAAATATTTGGTACAAACCTTTAGTTCTGATGACAATACAATTTAAAATACTCTGCAAATAATAATAATAACCGCTTTATTGTACACCAGATTACTCACAACAAAGGTAGCTTAAAGCTAGGAAGTCCGAAATATAAATATATATATATTTCGGACATCTAACACACATCTCCGTCTAGTCCCAAGCCAAGCAAAGCAAAGCAAAGCTTGTGTTATGGGTACTAGACAACTGATATAAATACAAATATACTTTTTTTTTGTAAATACATACATATTATACATAGAAAAATCCCAAACTGCGAAACAAATATTTGCAGATCACACAAACATTTGGTCCGACCCGGGAATCGAACCCGAGACCTATAGCACAGCAGTCGCATACGCTACCGCTGCGCTAGCGAGGCATTTACAATTGGCGGCCTTATCGCCCGAAGGCAATCTCTTATATCACTCATAATTAACTAACTCCGCCCGTGTTTTTGTCGGTTATAAACAGAAAAAAATAGCCTATGTCCTTCCTCAAGAATTAAAGTATCTCCATGCCAAATTTTATTGAAATCGGTGCAGCGGTTTGGCCGTGAAAGCAGGACAGACAGGCCGAGTTTTTTTTTTTTTTGCCCGCCAAAATGACTACTCTGCCTGATGGAAAGCATAAGCAGAATCCACGAGTGGTGGCCACCATACTCATTGCGAATACAACAACGCAGTATGGCGATCCACACTATGGCGGCCTAGTGATGCTTTTGCATCTTTTAGTCTAGTCAACAAGTGTGGAACTTGTTGACTAGACTCATTGAGCCTCAAAAAAGGAGGAGGTTCTCAATTCGATCGTATGTATTTTTTTATTTTATTTTTAGTGTGTTCGCGGATAACTTCGTCGTTTATGAACCGATTTTGATTATTCTCTTTTTAATGGAAAAGATATCTCCTTTCATATCTCCTTTATTTCAATTTATAATTTAAAATTTCCTAATTAAAATGAATCCCAACTAGATCTATTTTTCGCCCCCGAAATACCCTGCATACTAAATTTCACGAAAATCGTTGAAACCGTTTTCGAGATTCCGATTATAGATATACTAGTTTTTGCCTGCGGCTCCGCCCGCGTATATGTCGGTTATGGCAGCAAATAGTAACCTATGTGTTATTCTGATGTATAAGCTATATTACTGTAAAGTTTTCTCCAAATCCGTTCAGTAGGTAGTTTTTGCGTGAAAGAGTAACAAACATCCATCCATCCATACTTACAAACTATCGCATTGATAATATACTGTATGGATTGATATAAGACAAATAGAAGTTCAATGCTCTCGAGGACACAAAATCTAATACGTATAATATGAACTTAATTGCATGTCAATTTTTAAATATTTTTATTCTAACCATGATCAATCAATTCTATTTCTCTCTAATCCTGATATAACAGACACCATATACAAATAAACGAATTAAAATTAAAGCGACGAGATTAACGCGAGAATTACGATAAATATTCATACTTTTTAAAAGCCCGATGATTTGGGTTTATGTAAAGTATAACACGGAATAAGTTAAAAGGAAATCTGTCGGACGCTTGAATCATTGAGGTCCCGCCGACCGTCCGGCCGACCGGCCGACCGACCGACCGACCGCGAGGCGAGGCGCGCTATAGAAATGGTAACTCGTGTTACATAACGGATGTTGTGGGATTTCAACTCAATGTATGTTCATAAATACTTGATTACCTACTCATATTTGATGTTTCGCTGTAAAAATACAGGTGATAATTTTTAACAGACTTCAAAAAAGAGGAGGTTCTCAATTCGATCGCATGTATTTTATTATTTTATTTTTAGTGTGTTCGCGGATAACTTCGTCGTTTATGAACCAATTTTGATGATTCTCTTTTTAATGGAAAGGATATATCCCAACGGAGGTACCATGATAACGACACTAAGATCTGATGATGACATCCAAGAGAAATCGACTCGAACCTTGTAGTCGGTTTTTGTTTTTGTTAAAATTTTACTTGTAATTTTTCTGTTTGATTCAATATTTCAATTTATAATTTAAAATTTCCTAATTAAAATGAATCCCAACTAGATCGATTTTTCGCCCCCGAAATACCCTGCATACAAAATTTCATGAAAATCGTTGAAACCGTTTCCGAGATTCCGATTATAGATATACTAGTTTTTGCCTGCGGCAAATAGTAACCTATGTGTTATTCTGATATATAAGCTATATTACTGTAAAGTTTCATCCAAATCCGCTCAGTAGATTTGCGTGAAAGAGTAACAAACATCCATCCATACTTACAAACTTTCGCGTTTATAATATTTGTAGGATATTTATAAAAGAATTGCTCGTTTAAATGTTTTGTTAAATTAGATTAAGTAGAATTAGAGCCATTTGGCTTATTTCATATTTCCGACTTAAGAAAAAGTTAGGTAAACAGTAGGTACTAGTAGTTCTCTTTTTCCCTACAGTATTATTTGGACTAACGGAAAAAAAACTGAAAGAACTCTTTGAAAAACGAAATTCAAAATTTAGTAACAAAGTTCGTCTGCATCATCTTAAAGCTCAGATGTGTTGTAAAGTTTATTTTGGGGTTTGAAATTTTGCTGTTAAAATTGAGAGTTTTTAAAAATGCTGCAGTTAGCTACATCCGTCAGCGTTTCAAGTTAATTTGCATACTAACACTGCATATAAATTTGCATAAAATATTCAGCGTTCATTTGGAGTAGGCGATGAGGGAACAGTTCATGTGGTCCCCGATGTTTGTACATTTAGAAGGGCTCTAATGAACGAGTAGTTTTATTCATGATTATGATTCTGTTATGAACCCGTTAACCTGGATTTAATATGATTTGGGAATTAAGCTGAACAGATTAAGGGACTTTGAGCATTAGACTGCTAAAACCACGAGTAGTTATTAAGTTGATCTGGTCGTTGCCGACATTGGTCGTGGTATAACATTTTAACTAATTGATAATACGATTAAGTCTATATTTAGTAAAGTGCGACAAGGATGCAAGAATTGCAATCCGACCAAAATATATGTTAAAAAATATGTGAACCTCGACGCAATATTTTGGCGTTTCTCACCTTTTCGTGAATTTCTAGACGCAAAATTGTTATGGTTCACAGCCCAGTGGATCAAATATTATGATGATATTTTTTTAATAAACGTATTATTTATTCTAAAAACCAAATTAGGTGCATGCTAGATTTGCACCGCAAGAATTTCATACGTCGTTATTTTATTTAAATTTAATATTTTTACGTGTTTTAAAAAAAATGTATTGCAATAAAAACATACATACAATGGTTCTTTTTTTTACAATGAAGCATAAGCATAAAATAACATTGCCTACATATATAATACAATAACGTAACCTATAATCAATCAACTACGTTCTTTTAAGGCATTAATTATTCACAACATAACAATATGTATTACTTATTTTCCCATTTAATAGTTAATTGATGTTAAATTTTACTCAAGATACCTACCGCACGATTTTGACAGATCGTGAAAAAGATTGTTAACAACGGAAAGTCACAGAACCGTGAGTAAATAAAAGTGTGAACAAATGTTGGGAAGTAGTCGCAAAATATTCGTTATATAAAAATAAGCTGACGGGTTACTGGGGTGAGGCGAACAAGGTCTTTCTTTCTTTTTCTTTGTGCTGAAAAATGAAAGCGAACTGTCATTAACGATACAGTTTGTCTCGCAATGTTATGACGGGAGACGGAGGTTGTGATGCCTATTACAAAAAAGAAGAAAAATAAAAAAGCATTGTGAATTTTGCGAAGGAAGAGCGCTGTATATAATAATTATCTTTGTAAAAGTATCACCGCCTTCAAGGCATCTTAATTCTAGACGTAAAAAATTTCTTCAAACGAAACGAGACCAAACTTGAAGATGTACAATACAATACAATTCTATGTTGCGCGATAAATATTGTGTAAAGAAGTATAGTTTATTTTTGAAATGTTTTGTAACGAAGTTCCTTATGGGGCGTTGCGGAGGGGTACCCTAGCCGGCAAAAAGCGTCAGTAACGTAAGATTGACGCCTCGGTGGCACAGTGGTAGCGTATGCGAATGCTGTGCTTGAGGTCTCGGGTTCGAATCCCGGGTAGGATCAAATATTCTTTTATGATCTGCAAATATTTGTTTTTTCGGAGTTTGGATGTTTTCTACGTATAACATGTATGTATTTACAAAAAAAAATGACCGAAATATTTATTTTTCTGTATTTTTGATAAGAAACTTCGTTCCTATTTGGGGTCCCACGACACCACAGTTTTTTAATACATACTTTTTAAGCTGTAACCTAAACTTGGCTAATAGGTACACCTGACCTTGGCGAAGTCGAAGTAGAGTGAAAAATGAGATGCGTAAACTAGATATGTAACCTGTTCCTTTTTGATGAATTAATACAATATGTTTTAGGTTTATTATATACACACATCAAAAGTGTCTAGGGATCAACATATGTGTCTAGGGATCAACATATATTTTTGCAATAACTTTTCTCCTGATTGATATTAATTAAAATTTTCTTTAAGGATTCATCAAATAAAGTGTTTTCGTTTGTCACAGTAACGATAAACCAAGTCACCTTTGCATTAATAAAGAAATTTGCCATTTTCCTAATAAAGGGATTTTTGACATTTGAACCACTAACATTAAAGTTCGAAAAAAAGACTGAAATAAAAGTTTTCTTTAAAATTTTATTAGGTAACTTAAACAATTAATAATCCGTGTTTCTACCGCGAACACTAACAACACAAGAATCGGTTTGGCATACTCAAAATGAGTTCATCCAAATCACGCTGTGGAATGGCCGCCCATGTTCGTTGCAACAACAAAAAAAGGTCTTCTTGCGACTGGATACCCTCCATATTCGGCAGAGCTCTTCTCTGTAGCATATCCCATGCATGCTCAATCGGGTTCAAGTCTGGCGACTGAGCAGGCCAGGGCCAAAGCCACATCTCAATCTCAAGAAATCCGCATAAAAATGCTTGATCCCTAGACACTTTTGATGTGTGTATGTTTGCGTAGTTTTTAGATAATATGAAGTACATTACGAGAGTTAAAGATACTTTGTTAACATGAGGTATACCAGTAATTATAACGTTCTGAGAGTAGTTATTAGCAGTTCATTTTAACAATTTAAATTTAAAAGGTATCTACTTCAAGGAAACTGTATAAATTAGACATACCTATTGGTCGCAAAACTATTTAATTTGGTCGTAAAATGCAAATGCTTTCACGTGTAAAGTTTGACGCGAAAGACCTTCAACTGTTTGCTTTACAAGGCCAAAGGAAATAAGACCACCGCAGAGGGATAATAATGTCTTGATGCAAATTATAATTAATGCTCGAACAGGAGTTTCCTTTTAAATACTGTTTAGTAAAGCGAGCATAAGTTACAATTAATACACTTAATCAATTTCACTCTAAATTAATCTAACATGTACAATACGGGCTTGTTGTGTAAGTATGGTTAAGGCATGAACTATCATTATTGGATTTAGTACTTACTACATTGATTTAATGTAACTTATTGACAACTAACACACTTATAATCTGTAACTTGTACTTTACTAAATGTTTCGTTTTACGATAAATGTTTATCTAATTAAAACCAATAATCTTATAAAGCCCGTGTGTGAAATCAGCAAGTACAAATTTCAAATCAGGTAATTATATGAGGGCAATGTCTTTTCATTCTAAGAAATAAACATAAAATTTAATAAATCCTGAAAATGCTTGTCTTCAGGTCTGGTGGGTTAGGCATAGGCTAGACATAATGCATATCTCTTGTATGTGTGTTACTGTGTATATTTGTCAAATCAAATGTGTTAGTAGAAATTTTCAATATGAAACGAGTTTCACAGAATAGTTGTTAATTAGAGCAGGTCATCGATACATTTACGAGAATTTTGTTCAAGGGTGTTCGAAAGCGTAATGTTAGATATCGATATTTGACATACAGCCCCCAAAAACGAAGCATGAACAGAGTGACAGATATTGTCAGTTAATTTTCAACTACTCACACTTTTCTTTGTTCTATTTGCTATCACTTTTTTATGAACTAATGGGCAAACGAGCAGACGTACCTGATGGTAAGTGATTACCGCCGCCCATGGACACCGGCAACACCAGAGGCGTCACAAGTGCGTTGCCGGCCTTTGGGGGATAGGGAGGGGGATGAGGGGAGGAGATGGGGAGGAGTATGAGGGAAGGGTTTGGGGTATGCGCCTCCGGTATCCTTACTCACTCGATGAAACCCAGCGCAAGCGCTATTTTACACCGGTTATCTGTGAGGCCGTGGTATCACCGTGGCTCTCCCACTGTAAAATTTATTTAGCATACATCCTTCAGATGCTTCTTTTGTTTCGAAGATATGCTAAACCTTAGTTTAGTTACATTAACATAGTTAACTTATTAATTTGATAATCGAATCGTACTCATATCATAAAAGTTGCATGTTTGAAGTGTATTCTTTTTCAAATATTTCATAGAGCCTTTTCACAAAACTATAAAAAACATTGAAAGGAATCCTAGCAATGGAATGGAATCCACGAATATAATTCACAAATTGCGACGACTGAATTACCGCTATGCTAGCGACCCTATAGAAAAATCCAATTGCTTTGACATTTCGCATTCCCTCTACGGTCACTGTTTTCATAAAACACAGGTTTTGTTTTTTCAGTCACAGTGTAATCATATAACTGCTGCATTTATTGCTGAAATCACTGAAACATAGTTGAATTTATATGTATTGTGCATTAATATATAATACTAGTTGTTGCCCGCGGCTCCGCCCGCGTATATGTTGGTTACCGCGGCAAATAGTAGCCTATGTGTTATTCTGATGTATAAGCTATATTACTGTAGTTTAATTTTTGCGTGAAAGAGTAACAAACGTCCATACATCCATCTATCCATCCATACTTACAAACTTTCACATTTATAATATTAGTATAGATATGTAGTAGTTAATTTCTGTATTTTAGTTATATTTAAAGTAAGTTTATTTTATATTCACAAAATTCAATCTCTTTGCAGTGCAGTTTCTCGTAGATCCATATTGTCGGCTGAGAATAGGTCAAAAACAATCCACCCAAACTCATCTAATCCGAATGATTCAACAATAACAGGGCAACAACAATGATCTGGCGTTAAATTGGTACTATTCTAACCTACATGATTCTTAATAAAGTAAATTACCGGCTGGGCATTAGGCATTGTATAGAATACATAGGCAAAGTTTAAAATCAATAATATTACATACATTACCTACACTTTTTAGGTATTGTATACATTGCGTAGGTATTGTATGGAATATCGGATTATACAGATTGCCGGTAACATATACAATAAAGCTATATAAAAAATAAATAGTTACAATAACATCTTCTGATACTCTAATATCTTCCGATCTGAAATTCAAAGATTAACGACGAAAAGAAGCCACTAGCATTAGTGAACACGTAATTGTCTAGACTGCTGCTGAAACGAAACGATTGAATTCTAAGGTCAAATGGTTGTTTTGGATTTCATTTTTAAATTTTCCTCGTAATATATCAACTGTTGTTCTAAACTCTCACCTGCAATAGAGTTCACAGAGTTGTACGTAAGTCCAATTAAGTGATCTGATAGCCATAATTTGAAGTTTTATCAATAGCTTGATTTACGTTACTCTTGAAAAATAAGGAATTTCGTTCCAAAAACAAACAAAGGAAAATAAAGGAATACAATTCAGAGAAAAAATACAAAATGAATCACGTAGCTACACAATTTCGTGCTTAGTATTGTACTCGTAGCATAGCGTAGCACACGTAGCTGCTGCGAACGTCGACAAATAGAATGTTTTTTCGTAGCTCAGTACATTTTACTAACAGGAATTTAGAACACGTGTGCGTAATACTGGGTCTGTGACCTGAGCAAGGGTCTGATGATAATTAATGTGTGTGAAGCGGGACAATAGGGTTTGAAGTTTCGGGTACACGACATTTGTGTCTAGTACATCACTTATTTATGATACCGACATTGCTAAAATAAACCTTTTAAATTTGGATATATAGCGTGTGCTAGTTGAACGTCTATAAAGAAGACTTATGTAACTCAATGGAGGAAAAATATGCATTGTGTTTCTTTCTATGTTTATACCAATATAATGTAAAATATCCCTGAAAACACTATAATTCATATACATTAAGTCCAGAGGACTGTAAGGAAGATGATTAGAGGACGAATTGTAAAAGAAGTAAAATATCCTTTTACCCTGCGTATCCGCTGATGAATTCAAAAAATCTGAAACCTGTTACGTACGAAGCGAGAAAAAAAATTGCCAACACGCCGCTGTCGACAGGAAAAAAAGCTAAGAATATATTAAATTCTTATTTATCAGCTTTCTCTTTGTCCGACATCAAAGTATTGTTCAAGATACGAAACTGTAGATTTCGAGAAAATGGATTTTGAGGGAAAACGGCATTTTTCGTGAAGGAACGGATTTCCTTTTATTGCAAAGTGATGTTTCGCTAACCAAGGTGGTTATATTGGGGGAGGCAAGGAATGTTTGCAAGTCGTAAGTAGAGGTACTATGAGTGTGTTTTTTTTTATTGCGCGATATAGAACTGGTAATTAATAGTAGTACAAATCTTGCTCAATAGATGGTGTGAGTTTATCACCTGGCGTGATTTCAATTAGACATAAACGTTTGTGAAAAGCGTTTCTATTTAATAAGTAAAATAGAATAAACACCCGCGCGAGTAAATCAAATTACATTTGAACAGAATAAAATAGGGTCTGAAGTATATCAACGCGTCGTAATGTAATATCTGTCTATTGATATTTATGTTTTATAGGTTATTTTTTACTGTAAATAGAACATTCAACAGTATGACATACATAATGTTGATTATTCTATTTACTATATTTTTTTATAATATACATATGTCGGAAACCAGTATTTTTCGGGCAGAAAACGAAGTAGGTATAAACAAATAATCTTCATTATCAAGTATTTAACTTAAAGTGGGAACAACGAGCCGTAATGTAGTTCCTAGACTTGTTGTCCGCGCGGTGGCCGATCGGTAAGTGAGCTCTGCCCGGCCCGCACGAACACTTTTGACTGCCTCGTTGGTCTCGCGGTTGGCGTGTGCGACTGGTGATCAAGAGGTCTCGGGTTCGATTCCCGGGTCGGTCCAAATGTTTGTATGACCTACAAATATTTGTTTCGGAGTTTGGGTGTTTTCTATGTATAATATGTATTATTATGTATGTATTTACAAAAAAAAAAAAAAAGTATATATGTATTTGTATCAGTTGTCTAGTACCCATAACACAAGCTCTGCTTAGCTTGGGACTAGATGGCGTTGTGTGTTAGATGTCCGAAAATATTTATTTATTTTATTTATTTATTTACTTATTTAGACTCTGCCGAAGCAATGACGTTTCACCGCTTGCGTCCCGTTGTCAAATCAGATCCCGTACTATTGACCGTTCCGACACATATATATATTATTTATTAATATTGTTTATTATTTAACAGCTCCTTTTTGAGGAGAGGCTTATGTCTAGCCGCGGACTGTTAGAGGCTGTTAATGAAAATGATATTCCCGGTAATATTAAATGTTATTAGAAAATGACAGATTTACAAATAATGATTCGTAAATGAGTATAAGCCTGGTTTCTTTTTAGGATGTACTTGAACAGACTAAGGTTCATTTATGTACTTGCAATACTTCGATCGTATTGAACCTGTACACGATCCTACTCTTTTACGTCATAGTATTTTTTTATAATGGTATATTCTGGCAGTGACAGTTTTATTGTTACCTCTTTATTTGTTTTTAATAATTTAGACATTTACTACGCATCTATCTTACCTACTAATCACAGAGAGAATTCATTTTGTAACTAACTTTTATCCGATTTCAAAATATTTAATATTTACAGATGACTGATTATTTATTAGTGCCTTACTAATCATTGTACGTCGATATTGTCGATACTTACGGAGTGTAATCTTCTTGCTGCGTCGTGTATTGACAGTATGTGAGTGATCTTGTACTTATCCAGTTGAACAGTATCTTTCGAATCCCGGTAGTTTCCCACGTAAAGACCGGGAAGCACCTGCAAAGAAAACAATCGTGAAAAATATCGATTTGTTAAAATACTTGCTTGAACTAAGTAGCAAAAATACTGAGTATTATACTCGGTGTCCGTGTGGTGACCGATCAAGAATACGGTACTCCATATTACTTCACCACCCCTATTCATCCCTTGGGTGTCGTAAGAGCTGACTGAAAGGCAAAGTACGCTTTGGCATGAATGGGCCGACTCGACCGGAGCGATACCACGGCCTCACAGAAAACCGGTGTGGAACAGCGCTTGCGCTGTGTTTCACCGAGTGAGTGAGGATACCGGAGGCCCATACTCCAACCCAACCCCATCCCCCTCCCCATCCCCCAAAGGCCGGCAATGTACTTGTGATGCCTCAGGTGTTGTGGGTGTCCATGGGCGGCGGTAATCGCTTAACATCAGGCGATATGTCTGCGAGTTTGCCCCTTATATTCAATAAAAAAACATCACTGCAAAGAAAAGGAAAACTTGAAACAAACCGTTTACCAGCCCGTCTGCTTAAAAGAGATATATGCCCAGCAGTGGACTGTTAAAGGCTGTTGATGGTAATACTCGGTTCGGGTTTGCAATACTATCTTATTCACACCAGTTGCACACGGGGAATTTATATTTGAGTTACTTAAACCTAATTGAGAAGACTTATACCTAGTAGGACTAATAAGAAGCATGTGTAGCCAAATCCTAATTTTGTATTCGTGCCGTCATAATCAAAAGGAACATATAAAACATTTTTTCTGTTACTGGAGAGTATTGTTATCAAACACGATTCGTCAGTAATCAATAAATTAGACGTGAAGCAAAAACTTTGAACCTATTTTTACGAAAATTATGCGAACGGAGACGTATGAAAGGCAAAGTTACAGTTTATATGTAAGAGCAGTGTAGTAAGCTAAATAATACAAAATTTTAACAAAAAAACAACCGACTTCAAGAACAACCAAATTGAAATGGGCCCATACGAGAATAATGAGTTATTCGTTAATTTGTCGCGCACATACTTAATGCAAATGGAAGACTTATATGGTTTTCTCATGGATGACATGTCAGAACTGGACCAAATTAAAATGGGACCACATGGAAAGCACCAGCTTTCAAATAAAAAAAAATCATCAAAATCGGTTCACCCAGTCGAAAGTTATAAGGTAACAAAAAATAAAAAATAATTTGAAATCGATTAAAAATGTAAATTGAACTATGGTCGAATTTCGACCACTAGGCGACCACTAGAATATATAATACTGCCTTAATGTTTTAAATTGCTAGTCATTTCAAACTTATAAGAAATGGAGGCCTTATTTCAAAGGCGAGTATTTAATGATAAGATTCAAAAGTATAAAAAGGCAAGAAAGTAAAAAGGGTATAATTACTATCAAATTATACCTTTGTGCCTTAATTAACACGACTTGAGCGACAGCAAAAAATGCGCAGTCATATTCGTGTCATGGGAAAACGAGAACGTAAAGCTAAAACTGTTGCTAATTACTAATGTGAAAATTAATATTTAGGTAAAAATATATACACTTGGATAACCACAATGCCACCTAAATTTAAACTAAGCAGATCTTGTAACATGACAGTTAAATTGGTATATAGAATTCTTTCTTATATGCTTTTTTGTTTTAAGATCATACATACATTTGATCCGACCCGGGTATCGAACCCGAGATCTCAGCAGTCTCATAAGCTACCACTGCGTCACGAGGCTGAAACATTTTAATGTTGGCGATACAAACGTCATTTCATCAACTCCACTCAATTTCCTGAGAACTTCATCATCTGGCTGGTAGATATAGCATATCCATTATTATTTTATAGAAAATTATCTTCTCTGTGAGAAAAACACCACATGAAAGATCATAGCGAGGTTAGCGTTGCAGCTGTTTAAATGAATTATTTATTAATTATCAAAGCCAAGAAATATGTATACGATATATGTCATTTTTTGCTTGTGGAAATATTTGCATTCCGTTATTCGTCTTTCTTTCTTGATATCGTAATTCGTAATTATATCTTCGGAGAAAACATCACTAAGACTCACCGTGGTCACAGGTCGACTCAGTCAGTCAACAAGGAACCTCGGTCAGTTCAACTTGATCTAACCGCCAAGGAATTCCAATTTATATAACCTAATACATCGTCATCTTTAAAAGGCCTTAAGAGTCCACTGTTGGACATAGGCCTATCCTTGGAAAGATGGTTTAGCCTTGCTACACGTACTACTACTTACTCACACGGGTTTTTTTCAACTTTTCCTTCTTTTTGCATTTGTGGAGGAACGGGTGTCATGTCACTCCAATACAAACCCGGGGTGGTACTACTCTCGCACAGAAAATCAACGTAAAATGACAGCATTCGTGCTATCGTGTTTCTTTGGTGAGTGCGAGACCGGAGGCCCAATGATGCAGAAGCATCACTAGGCCGCCATGGTGTTTGGGTCACCATGCTGCATTGTTGCATTGTCTGCATGCGCAATGAGTATGGTGACCACCACTCTTGAATTCTGCTTATGCTTTCCATCAGGCAGAGTAGAGTCATTTTGGAAGGTCCATACATTAAAAAAAAAAGAGGATCCTCCGACCAGGCAAGGTGATCATGCCTGGAGGGCTTCGACCCAATTCATCCTTCAATTTTATAAATGCGAGAATTTGTGAGGATATATGAATATTTGTTTCTGTTCGGAACTAGTACAGAACTATTGATCGCATTTAGATAAACTTTATAGTAATATATTTACAGTTTACAGCGCAAGCTAATATTCACGCTACTATTTACCGCGCATACCAATATTCACGCTACTATTTACCGCGCAAACCAATATTCACGCGGGCGGAGCTGCTCGCAAAAGCTGGCACTATGTGTATAATTATTTGAATCCCCTAATTACGGCATGCGAAATTTAGGATTCAGTACAAATACTTATCAACAAAACGCGTGTATTCTCACATTATGTCTACTATAATTTTTTAAGCGTAGTATAACTAAAGTTTAATTTAATTTACATAAAATTACCACTCTCTTTAGCCATTAGCAAAACATTAGGGCATATCTGATAGTGTTCGTCATGGCACTAAAGTCAATTAGTCGATGTCGTGACTTAACAGATTCAAGTGTGTGCTATATATTTTTCATGCCACAAAAATTAGCATAAAGACTTTATGCTGATTCTTGATGGTTAAGCCTTACCATAGACTACTAACGGTTATAAACTGTAGGTATGGCGCATGTGTCACTCTTTTATAGGTAACTCACCATAAAAAGTCATGGTTAATTTATTCATCAGCCTTGATTACAAGAAGAAAAACACGCAATATGTCAATTAAAATACGATTGGATTTCCCTTGACTCAAGTGCGCATATCGATAAGCATAAATAAAAAATGCGGTAAGAATACCTAATTATCTAAGTAAACACTAGAACGATGAAATAATATATTGGGCTAAATAATCTGAAGAGTGTAGATCTCTTAAAGACAATAACAAATGTGTTTTAATGGAACCTTAAATCGTTGTAAATCGATTTCACGTAAACGGCTAAATAATAGAAAACAAAGCAATTATAAACAAGGAATTCTACCCAAGGCAATAAATCTACCTGATATCTATCTCTGACCCGCCTGGTGTCGGCAAATTTACGAAATGGCAAAATTACGGTTGGAAATCTTGACTGTGATGGATGTTTTTATATCAGACTGTAAAGATGTAACAGTATATACATACATACATACATATAGGTATACATACATGCATACATACTATAAAATATACACTAATTCCTGAAGAACATACAACGCCTTCCAACCAGTCTTGGTTGGAAGAAGTCGTTACGTAAATTTTTCTGCACTCCTTATAAAAAACTTGAGCTCCAATAAATAAATACCATAATGAAACGATAAATTAAATATATAAATAACATTGAAGATTAATAGTTACAACTTTAAGAATGATACCTAAACCGATTCTATATACCGAAAAAAGAAAAGGATAAGTTTCGCAATGCCCTAACTCTCTTAGGTTAAGATCGAAAGCTTTAAAATAAATTGGCCATCATTTAAATTAGAATGTTGGTTTGAGATGTGATGGCTTCCAATTGAGCTGTGGACCTGAATGAAAAGATTGAAGAAAAATCTAGATTTCATACTTTTAGAAAAATTTTGTGGGTTTTGAAACTTTGATGTCATTTTTTTCAAACACAACTCCTGCCTTCGGGATATACATCCTGTGACTTTACAGACGTACATGAAACGGACATAAATGAACCGGTTCAAACGGAGTGATACCGCGATGTCAAAAAATCGTTGTTTAGAAACTTTTTAGTTGATTTTCTCCTAGTGAGTGAGGTAACCTGAGTTCAACTCGACATCTCTTTCTAATTCTCGGGGGTGGGGTGCACTCAAATAAGGTCAAGTGGCTTGTGACTCTTGGGTTATAAGTATTTATTGCAGCGGGGTCACTTTCCGACAGGTGATCAGTTAAATGAATGTCAAAAAAAATATCGCATGTGCCTATGTGCCCTGAGACCAAATGATACAGAAGCATCTCAATAGGCCGCCATAGTGTGGGTCACAATACTGCATTGTTGCATTGTCTGGCGCCGCAACGAGTATGGTGATTACTACCCTTGGGTTCTGCTCGTGCTTTCCATCAGGCAGAGTAGAGTCACTTTGGCAGGCTAATATATATACTAAAAATATTGGATTCTCATTTAAATTAATGAATTTAGACACAACAAATAAACCTAAAGAGAACGCCCTCAATTTTTGAGCTAAATCCGACTCAGAATGCAGTACCCGCGCGCTTACTATTTTATTTTTGCCCTACCTTTTCAAACAATCCTTGGTAAAAAATATATCATTTACCAACTGTTTCAATAGCAACATTGTAGTTCATACATTACTAAATGTAAACACGACTACACGTTGACTTACTTAGTAAGTAAACATAGAAAAGGCTGAAACTATGCGTGTAATCTAGATAGTGTCAAAAAGTGGAAAAAATGAGCAGCTGCTTTCATAATGTGATCTATGTATTTTTTGTATCGAAGCGTTTTTTTTTTTTTTTTTTTATGTTTGGCCCGCCAAAATGACTCTGCTCTGCCTGATGGAAAACATAAGCAGAATCCAAGAGTGGTGGTCACCATACTCATTGCGAATGCAGACAGTGCAGTATGGCGACCCACACTATGGCGGCCTAGTGATGCTACTGCATCTTTTAGTCCAGTCAACAAGTATGAAACTTGTTGACTAGACTAATTGGGCCCCCGGTCTCGCACTCACCAACGAAACACGACAGCACGAACGCTGTCATTTTACGTTGATTTTCTGTGCGAGGGTAGTACCGCCCCGGTCGAGCCGGCCCGTTCGTGCTGAAATCAGCGTGGCTCTACTACCTCTACAAATACAGTTAAATATTAATTGCTATTTATCTTTACAGTTCAAAATTGTTGCATGGTTGTTGCAGCTATTTAGAAAACCAGTTTAGCATAAATTTAAATTAAACGAGCTTATGAAGCTGATAACTACTTCCATATCGAGTCACACATATCCGTCGCGTAAATTGCGTGCAAAAGTTCATCGCCCTCTAGTTTTATTACCATCTTGGTCGATATTCGTGTCCAATATGTGGTGAAACCAAGACGAATGACAACAATTAATTATTGATAGTAGCACTCAAGCCAAATCGCATTCTCCTGTATACCAGTCTAAAGCAATCTTAACTTCGATGTAGTAATTTGTTGTTACTACGGTTTTACAACTTTAGAGCCCATTATTGAGCTGAGTGTTTCAAAAGTAGCACGGGATTGTTTTAACATAATAGGAAATGTTCATAGCCTTGTTGTGTATTAATTTCTCAAGTCAGCGTCTCAACATTATTGGACAAAAATAACTTTAATGAAATTGCCAAACTTCGTCTTTTATGTTAACTTTTATGTTTTTTCACTCGCGGTGGTGAATCGTGCTTCGAATATTCAATGCTTTCAACGTTGTTAACAATGTAGAATCTTAATATCATGGCTTCAAATTTGATAGCCTGTTGGATGTGTTTCTAGTTTACTGCCGGAAATATTATCCAGATTATATAAACTGAGAGACAATTTTACGATCTGCATGTATTCGAAATTTTGTCACATCTATATTTGGAAAATTCTATTCAAACAATGTTAATCAAAACTTCTTTAGCACCAATGTACCATAACTAACAAACCGTTATTAACAAAACAAGATGTTATTTATATCTTGACAATCCATTTTAAGCCTCATAAAATTTTACGGAACAATAAATTTCTTTTCAGGACAATCGGAGAATTCCTAAGCTATCCTCTTTCTCATAAAGTATTAAAGCAGAAAATTGATTGACCTTTAAATTTGATGCTGTGTCAAAATTTGCATTAGAAAGTAAGTAAATTAACCAAAGCATTACAGTCGTGAATAATTACCTTGTTGAAAACCAAAAGCACTTTACTTTCATTGTAAGTAAATGTGTTTTATTTGTGGTATTATTTTTCTCCGGAATACTTATATTTTCCGTAACTTAAATAGGATATTAGACAAATGGGGAATAAATTTGGTACTAAAATGCGTCATCACAAAATCAATATATTGAAGAAGTGCTAAGTGAAAGGGAGCATAAACATACGTAATTGTAAAATATGTATATTATAGCAATTCCAAAACTGAATCATATAAAGCGCTATTAGTATATAATGAGATGTTTTATTATACATATCAACTGGTTTACATATATCGGAAATACAGGTCCAGTATTGTTTTTAAAAATAGTAACGTCATTAGCATCGTTATTATGGGGGTTTTCCATTTTCAGATAAAACCATTAAATTTTACTTCAACCAAAATTTACTTTTATTTACAAGAAGAAGAGGTGACAATAATTTTAGGTGTTTGCTGTCCGACCCCAAATAAATAAATGGCGGAATGGCCACTCCGCTGCAGCCGGCGGTTTTTTATAAAACGAAGGAGGTGTAGCAGGACGACGTCACTTCGAATTTACAGCGATGAGTCAACTCGTCGCATGTCGTTTTGCGCCGATAGATATTATATAAATTGTCACACAGATTAATTATAATCCCAATCTTACTCAAAGCACATACCATACACGGTAGTAGACAGGCACTTGCGGGATTCCCTTTGCCACTTTCGCCACAAAGGAGCAGAGAATGCTAACAATTTATTCCACGTATAAAGGCACACAAGCCGGGAAAACTGCTATTGCGAAATCGCTATTAAAGGTGGAACTGTGTCTGCTTTTTAATGCAAACTTTAAAGCCACAAATAATTGTGGGTATTGGTATTGGTTTTCCCTATGCTCATATTCGTATACGTACCTGCTGTTGATAAGTGGTTTATTAATAAAATAAAAGGTAGTCACGCTGCTGACTATACACCACAAAGAATAGGCAAGTGATACGAACATCTAAATAAAACTAATGTTTAAATATTTTGAGATACCTAGTCTATCATTTTAGGTATTTACGTAATAGGAATAATGTACATATTAATGCAACAATCAAATTAAAATTGAAGTTCAAACTACTTTATTTGACACTGAAATTTTACTTTCTCTTACCGTCAAAAGCTTAACAACAATAAAGACGAAAAAAACAAGGTGTTAATAAAGTCGTATCTTTCATTTCCTAAAACCAATAGTACAAATAGTAACCAAGTAAAACCAACCAGTAGAGAGGTGCTTAATGGTTTTCCTTCGACAGGTTCACCTGCAGTATTCGAAACTACAAAAGATGTACTATTTTTTTTCTAATATTTGTAGGCTGGCTATAACTAACACTGACGATATATATTTTTTTAAAGAAAAAGTAAATGGGTACCTAGTATTAGAGTTTTAATTAATTACTAGACTAATAGCAATTAATTACTTTAAAGATAGTAATGATCACCGAACTTGGATGTAGGTGCGAATTACAGAGAAGATACCTAGACGAAAGCAAATAATCAAAAATGTTGTACCAAAACGATTATTTACTACTAGTTGTCGCCCGCGGCTCCGCCCGCGTATATGTCGGTTATCGCGGCAAATAGTAGCCTGTGTGTTGTTCTGATGTATAAGCTATATTACTGTAAAGTTTCATCTAAATCCGTTCAGTAGTTTTTGCGTGAAAGAGTAACAAACATCAATCCATCCATCCATACTTACAAACTTTCACATTTATATTATTAGTATAGATGTTTTACTTAATAACACAGTTAATACCTACAAAAATTTTAATAAAATTGTAGACTACATTTTTGTTATAACAATACTGTAGAATTCAGGAAATCCACCAAACCAAGGCCAGACAGCATCGATATATATGTACTACCAGACAATAACAATGAACATGCGCCAGCTATATTTATTACAACTGATAAAACGCAATCAGTCTGTTTATGGTTTTTAAGTTAATAAATATGTAATACTACAAAATTTTAACAAACAAAAACCGACTTCAAGAACTGGACCAAATTAAAGTGGGGACACAGGAAGCACCAGCTTTCAAATAAAAAAGAATAATCGAAATCGGTTAGCGTGATATTGAGTTATTCGTCAATTTGTCGCGCACATACTTAATGCAAATTGAAGACTTATATGATTTTCGCATGTACGGCATTGTCAGAACTGGATGAAAATGGAATCACACGGGAAGCACCAGCTTTCAAATAAAAAAAAATCGTCAAAATCGGTTCACCCAATCAAAAGTTCTGAGGTAACAAACATAAAAAAAACAGTCGAATTGATAACCTCCTCCTTTTATGAAGTCGGTTAAAAAGTAAACAAAACCTCATTTCGAAGGAGAGGCTTATGTAAAACATTGGACAATTAACAGCTGTTGATGATGATGAAATGAAAAGTAATGTTTGATACCAACATAGTTAATGCACGTAGGATTAACTATGGGACATTCCTTAGCAGAATAGCACACTCAAAACACTAAATGGATTACCATAAGAAGTAGACAAAGAAGTAATTCAAGAGAGATATGAAGAATAAGAGCAACAGGGCTAGTTCCTTGGAGTAGTATTTTCAAAGCACTCGCAAAGGTATGAAGGTCGCAATTAGAGTTATAGAAAATAATAGAGGGAAAGAATGTGAACATCTTGACTCTTTGAATTTGTAGCCAAATAAGATTTTTCCAAAGTGCTAAGAATCTGTAATAAAGTAATCTTACTTTACAGTCAATAACATTAAAATGACAGAAAATTGAATCCAAGTTGCGAATAAGCTATTTGTATCGCTAAGAAGATCGTAGCGAATCTCCTATTAGAAAAACACGATCATTTTGTATCAGCCATAGAGCATACTGCAACTGTAGGTTAGCTTCTATCTATCGACCATGTATGCCGTGTTTGTAATTAAAAAATATTAGAAGATGGACGACAAAAATAAATCATTAAAATCGATGATCTTTCAGAACGGGGACCGTTACCTTAAATACCAATTTAAAATAAAACAATCTATTCTAAGAGACATCATAAAAAAATATCAGAGAAAGTCAATTTTCCATAATCGGAATTCTTGTCTATCAATATAGCATTCTATTAACTTATATAAGTATATCACTTTATATTTTTAATACGTTTTTACTATTAAAAAAATATTTTTATCATAGTTAAGGTTTTAATTATAACAAAAGTTGTAATCTGTTTTTAAGTAAGTACATCTTTCTTTTCACTAAAATATGATTTTGACAAGTTTTTTTGTTAGTAGTGTACATACTCCTCAAAACTCATTACTTTTATTACAGGGGAGTGTTTAGGGCTCTCCGTCACGATAGCTATTGAGTACCTACATTAGTGGAATGTCAACGAGGATTGTTCACTATAAATTACAACACAAAATAGAAATTAATTATTTCTTGTTCTACACGACCATTTATTTTACCATATATTTAGAAATATATGTACCGTATATAAAAGTGAAGCATAACTTAACAAAAAATACTATCCTGTGTAGAATAATATAACAACCGATAATTTATATAGTATGTTGTTAGTCTAAAATAAGAGTGCATGTAACAAGTTTCACAAAATAAAGCGGTACCAAAATTTTATAGAGAACGGTCGCAGAAGTGGCACAAAAGCGTAAACTAAATAAACTTCAGCATCAAGAGCATGTAGTCTACACTTTTCACACCAGTCATATCAAAATCCTTTAATATTCCACTAATGGACATTGGCCTCTCACATCACATAGAACCTTAGAGCATACATACACGGAGGGAGCTTGCGTGAGAGAGACAGACTCTATCTAAACCCAGTCTCTCTCTCTCTACTCCGATCACGCTTTCCGCTTGTTCAGCACTCCCTCCATGTATGCATCCTTATTCTTCTTTAAGTACCATCTCCACCACGGAGGTCGGCGACCATATGTCTGTACGTCTCCCTATCTTCAGTCATGCGAATTAGTGCATCTGTGCTTTCCACAGCCAACCAGTCTCTTATATTTATCGTCCATGATGTTCACCTTCAATTTCAATTCAATATCAGTCTCATGAAGTCATACTTATTACTTCTATACATATGCCCAAAATACGCTGCTTTTCTTTTCTTAATTGTTTCTACCACCTCTAAATCTTTATTCATAATTTCTAGCACTTTTACGCCATGTATGTATGCTCTAAGCAAAGGACATAGACTTACAAAGGAGGTTTGCCTCACCTAGCTCGCTCGGTTCGTAGAGCCTACTATGTAAAGTTGGCTAGACGAGTCAGCATAAGTTGTACCAAGTTTTCTTTCTCTTTACATTGACTTTGACCTGCATAATTTCTTCCTTAGCCGCCTCTTACGATACCCATGGAATGAATAGGAGTAGCCACATTCTTAATCTGTCACTAATCTGAAACTAGCTGCCCTTTTAGTAAAAAACTGTTGCTCTGTGCAAAGAGAAATGAGAAAATAAGGGAGTCATTTCAATTTTTTTTTCTGATTTACTTTTTTCCAAATAGATCTCAAATTGATATGAAAAACGAATACTTGTATACTAACTAAAGAAGTACAGCATATCCAATATTAGAGAATTACGATTTAAGCTTCAAAATCAACTACACATAGAACTTTAGACATGTTCAGCTAAAGTCATCTACAAAGCCTCGAGGAAAGGGTTAGGATTCTGTTTGATTTCCAAAACGGCTTTTGTTGTTTGTTATTGACAGGGTATTAAAGTGTAGTTTACGATGCTGTAATATTCTCGAAACTGAGCTGGTTTGACACACACTATCTTATGCAAATATTAATTAAAAAGTGGTAAAATATTACCTATAGGTACTACTACTTCCAAAATAGGAAAAGGAACAATGCTACGTACCTATATAAATATGCTCAAATATCTAAAAAATATTCAAAAACTGTAGCGTCGATAACGCTGAAAATTTAACGTGCATTGCGGTATAACTTTTATTAGTTTCTCTTTTCGAGCTTCGATGATATTTGTTCTATGGCACTGATTGAATAAAAATTGTTTCGTGTGACGAACATAGCGTGTAGCACCATATGACACCACTTTTATCGTCCCATCGAGACAGTCTTACTCAAAGTATTGCTGTTAAAAAGGATATTCCGTCCATAAACTTGAATAAAGAATACTTCGCCAGAAGTAGGCACAAAGTTAGACATCGTACTTTTGCTTAATATATAATGAAAGTTAGCGCCTAAATTGTAAGGGAAATTAATCAAACTTTGGCGAGACGCCAGTAACTAGGGGGTTCTCTATTAATATGTATGGTTTACAGACAGATTTATAGCCTAAAACTAACATAAACACTGCTATAAATACTTATTGAATATTAAGCGTTAAGTACTTTCAGACTTTAGCTTGTTTACCCGACACGGCAGGTTTATTGAATCCCGTTTTAATCATACTATCTACATTGATGTAGAAGATCAGCTCGAGTGTGCTTCTTCGCATTTAATCCGTTATTTAAGAATTGGCTCAGACGAATTTAGACGTTTGATATTAAATACGAGAACGCTGCAATCCCTGCTGGGGTTACATGAAATGAAAAAGATTATTTTTTGCGCAATTTTTAGTGGTAGGTATAGTAGTTTATCTTGTAGGCTTTTAGGATTTCCGTGTAACATATACTTATAGGGAAGAAAATATTAGCTTAAAAAATAAAATTATAATGTAGGAAAAATAACTGACCCTAAAGCTTTACTAAATACGACAGCGAACTTCTGAAAAGTGTTATGGACCGTAGAAAAACAAATATCCTAAGTTTGGGACTGTTGAAAACTTGGACCGCACTTGAGTATAATCCGTTAAAACGAGGAATTAGGAAGTGTAAAAATAAATATTGAAAAGAGTCAAATAAAATATGTTTAAATAAAATTACTTCTCCCTTACAGTAGTAACGTATGTTTAGTGACTGTAAGATTTGAAGGCCTTTAATTTATTATTGAACTTCAGCATTACATATTTGTCACTTCTTTGTGAATCTCATTGCATTGTTGAGTACTTCAGGGACACCGAGTAGTCGTTGCGATGAAAGATCCTTGAGTACAACTTTTAGCCTGATATTTGCAATGTAATAAAGTTACGCAAATTTATTGATACATATAAAATACGAATTTACTGAACAAGTATCATATTTTTATGGGTAGTCGTAAAGTATGCATTATAATTAACTGTTTTATAAGTTTTGTAATTTAATGACCACCACATAAACGATGGAACCCTATACTACTTATTTAAATCTATATATATATATAGGCATAGAATGTGCCAACTTTATTAATTTGATTTGACTTTTCAGTAATTTACCGTTAACATTAGTACTTAATGTTTTCATAATGAGAAGTCCACTTTGTCAAAAACCGAACATGAATTTTGATAATATATATAAATGACTAGCTTTTACACGCGGCTTCGCTCACGCAGACTTTCATCCCCTGATTTACCTCCTTAGGGGTGGAATTTCAAAAAATCCTTTCTTAGTGCTCACTTACGTTATAAAAAGAACCAAATTTCAAATTGTGCGTTGATCTCTGGTTATGTCAGTCAGTCAGTCAGTCACCTTACTCTTTTATATATGTGTAGGTGATAACAGTTTGTTACACCGGTATATGAAATTGTCAAAGTACATAATCTTGATAGAACGAATACGTGTAAGACAAAATTCTAAAATTTATCGTTATTCGAAAGATCATAAAGACGGAAAGGAAGATTAAGAATATTTTTTATTTTGTAACATAAATATAGACTAGAAACTAAAACAATAAATCGGGAATCAAAGGTGTGTTTTATTAACTCGATATTATTGTACTAAGTTATTATAAGTTTTCTAATAAGTCATTCGGCTTAATATCAACCAAGATATAGCTTAATTAATAGGATTTATTTGCTGCCATATTAATCTTACGGTAAGAAACCTGAAGAACAGTTAATAAAACGGTTCTATAAAAATGCAATAATTCTTTTACAGGAGGTTTATTAGTTCAGATCGTAAATCAAGTGGTTACCAAAGTCGGAGTTGCTTACGTCATCCTATTGCCATTGCACACTGATAGACGATAGACTTAGATAGACTTGTTGACTAGACTAAAAGATGCACAAGCATCACTAGGCCGCCATAGTGCGGGTCGCCATACTGCATTGTTGTATCCGCAATGAGTATGGTGGCCACCACTCGTGGATTTTGCTTATGCTTTCCATCAAGCAGAGTAGAATCATTTTGGCAGGCCAAACATAAAAAAAAAAAAAAAAAAAAAAAGATTAATTTGCTAGTGTGTTCGAATGACACTAAGGAACTTTTTTTTTTTTTTTTAACGTGTGGAAATCCCCTCGGACCGTCACCCCACCGGGGCTTGCGGCGGGGCGGTGTGTCGGACTCGAACCGACTAAAACCACACGGTGTGCCACTCTGCGCCTGTGAAGGGAGGAATCCGGGAACTGCAGTTATTAACACGTCCGGACCCCTCCCAGCGCTTGCCCGCACAAAAGCGGGCACCGTCAGCTGTTACAATCTCAATTTAGGCGACGTACGGCACACGCGTAACGTCCAGCGCGTGGAGTCTCCAGCCGGAACGACCATCTAGCCATAGTGGCTCGACGGGCGGCTTCACGCCACTCGCGTACCTCTTCGGGCGGAGGGCGATAGCCATACTCTACCCGATATTCAGCCACCCGTCGATAAACTTCGGCGAGCACTTCCGCCTCCAAATCCCACGGGGGTGTTCCGGCCAGGGCGCACGCCGCCTCGGTCGACACCGTGCGGTATTCGCGTATGGCTCTGACTGCCAATACCCTCTGGGGCCGCCAGAGGCGCGCCTTATTAAGGGCAGTCAGAGCCGCCACCCACACCGGTGCGCCATACAGCGCCATCGACCGGACCACCCCCGTGTAGAGGAGTCGGGTTGCGACGCTGGCTCCACCCAAATTGGGCAAAAGTCGCCCAAGGGCAGAGGCAGCGTCGACCAGCTTTGGACCAAGCTGTCGGAAGTGCTCGTCGAAGAGCCACCTACCGTCGAGGATCAGGCCCAGATACCTCATCTGGGCCCGAACCGGTACGAGGACCGAGTTGACCTCTATGGAGGCGCCGGCGGGTGGACCACGACGGGGCCCATGGAACAATAGGGCCTCCGTCTTATCCAGGGCCACCCATAAGCCCAGCGCCTCGATGCGCCCGACCACGAGAGAAACACCCCAGGTGGCCAGGCGCGCCGCCTCATGACACTAAGGAACTCGTGTAACCACTTACTAAAAAATCCCTAATTGACTATTTTGAACTTATCTGCCAGAGAAACTACAGACTTCAGTTTCACAAATCTTTGAAATATAGTTACATAATATGTGGTGGATAAGTATCTAAAACTTAATCAGGAACTGGTAAAAGTGGCCCTAAAACTCAATGGGTTAAAGATGGGCCGGGCCTATGATTTCTTACTTTACTTCATTTTTTTTACATTTGCATTTTATATGTCCGAGCATCTACTAATTCTACGGGGCGACTGTAAGAGCCGCTATAAATTTATGACTTTTGAGTGCAGGTGCAGGTTTCCATGGACGTCATATTTCTTGTGAGTTGACGGATTAATAATACGGAGACATATTGATCCTTTAAATGAGAGAATGATGAAGAGGCGACTAAGGGATCAAATAAGCAGGTCAACTTTACTGCTAAGAGAAGGTAAACTAGAACCAAACATTATACCAACCGTAGGTATAGTAGAATAAAGCCTCATTTCTATGAAGAGGCTTTTGTCCAGTAATGAACTGTTAAAGGCTGTCTACGTGGCTTACGAGCAGGTCACCGTCTAATCTACTGGTTTTCTCCTCTATACTACATAACATATATAAATAAATTAAATTAAACAGTCTTTTAAAAACAAGCTTTTATTAGAAATATATTTATTATAAAGTACTCGTCGAGACGAATCAAACGAGTCCAAACTTGATGGTGTTGCGACGTTTCTTTATAGAGTTCCTATCCTTCCACCTCCAGCATCAGGTAAGCTTCATGTCATCATAATATTGCATTGTCACGCTGTACACATTTGCTTGCAAAATTTCAGCAAAATCGGATGAAGATATCAGCTTCAAAATTGAGTTGCAAGATTCCACCCGAACATACATACATACAATGTATGTACGAGTAACATTGCAAGTTAATAAAAAGCTTGTAAAAACTGATTATAATTTTTATCCATAATTTTTCAAACTTTGGCAATACTTGATTGCTGACAACTACTTTGTATCGTGATAGAAATAGAGCAAAAGTAATAAAGTATATAGGTACACCCTCCACCACCACAACCGTTTCCGACGAAAGCTTCCACCGCAATTAATACTGATTGTTTGCTATTAATGTACAGGCTCGTTAGAGGGCTTGGTATTCTCAGTAACAGCAAGTTCAAATTACGGCAATAGTCAGCGTATTGCATGAGTCGGATAAAGTTTTAGTTGAAATAAATTTGTAGGTGATTAATGTCTCTCTACCTACTCTGTGTGTGTGTGTGTGCGTGCGTGTGTGTGTCTGTGTGTGTGTGTGTGTGTGTGAGTGTTTGTGAGTGTGTATATGTATGTATGTGTGTGTGGGTGTGTTATTACAATCAACAGTTTTCAATAGTCCACTTCTTGATATAGGCTCTCCTTCTTCTTCTTAGCGTTTTGAAGGCAAATGTTTCGTGTTGGTGTAATTAAATTTTAGCAGGTGTCCGGGCAGTCGGGCACGCATGATGCAAGGTGGGAAACCGTTTGAGTAGGCTCTCCTTTGAAAATATGTTTTTAACCGACTTCAAAAAAGGAGGAGGTTCTCAATTCGACCGTATATATTTATTCTTAGTGTGTTCGCGGATAAGTTCGTCGTTTATGAACCGATTATGATGATTATTTTTTTAATGGGAAGGAGATATCCCAACGGTAGTACCATGATAAGGACACTAAGATCTGATGATGGCATCAAAGAGAAATCGAGTCGAACCTTCGAAATTCCTAGGGGCGAGTAGTGCATTTGTTATTTATTTTATTTTATTTGAAAGCTGCTGCTTTCCGTGTGGTCCCATTTCAATATGGTCGTCCTTGAAGTCGTTTTTTTTTGTTAAAATTTTACTTGTGCATTCGTATAAACCTTAAGTACTTAGTACCTTATTCCACAGGAACCTAGAAATACCACGATGGCCAGACCGGTTAATATAGGAAATATGTCAAGTTTTACTTTTCTCTCAAGATAAATAGTACACCGTATTCTGACACTCCGTATTCTGAATCCCTGACCATACGAACTGTGCGTGTGTGTGTGTGTGTGTGTGTGTGTAATAAATACCTACTATTCTAATTCATTACTGTTGTCTCCGACTGTGAGTCTATATATTTTTTATCTGTCTCTATATTTTTATCTTTATTCTTAGGTAATACCGCACAACAGAAGATAAAAAGTAAGTATTACGAAATAGATACTATGTAGGCTTATGATATACATATGTACAACAAAGTGTTGAGCGACACGCACTTCGCCGAACTTTATTCAACCAAACACGCAACATCACTTAAATTCCGTTCTACAATTTTCCCTTTATTCACCTTAATACCATTCATGACTTAGTAATAATTCAATGGAAGTAATCTTGTATAAGTAACTCGTGGTTTTAGTTAAGGGTAAGTAGGCTATTGTTGAGGTATGAGAATACTGAGGGATTAGTTAGTATATTAGTTTGTGTGTTTACATTTTCCTTTGTGTTCAATAGGGAAAGAGTAAAATTGCTGTTCTAGTTATAGGCTATGATAATATTGTAGGTTCTTAGAAGGCGACTGGAACTTGATTAATTCGCTATACTGAATAAAAAGTTGAATTAATTTAAATAGCAAAAAAATCACGTTTTTTGTATGGGAGCCCCCTTAAATATTTATTTTATTCTGTTTTTAGTATTTGTTGCTATAGCGGCAACAGAAATACATGATCTCTGAAAATTCCAACTGTCTAACTATCACGATTCATGAGATACAGTCTGGTGACAGACGGACGGACAGACAGACGGACAGCGAATTAAGTCCCGTTTTACCCTTTGGGTACGGAACCCTAAAAAGCGAACAATAGAAATTTGTTTGGCTTATGATATTTTTAATACGCCTTTATTAGCTATGTTTGTAACTAACAAAACAAGCAAGTCAACAAACCTAGTAATAATTTAGAAAGCATAGAACAAAACTTTTAATAATTACAACTTACACTCACAAAACATATTAAACACGAAAATCACGAATATTTACACAAACTTACCATTACATTAACTATCAAATATGATTTTTTTAACAAAACCGGCCGATGTCCAGCAGTGGAATTCGATAGGCTGACGATACATTCAAATATACTTTAATAAAAAACTTCGTTAACAAAAAAAACAGAATCGCTTAGACAGCTTTAAAACTGAGGTAATTAAAACATAAATGAATACATTATTTAATTTTACTTACTTCTCGAAACTTCTCTTCCTACTTGTTTTTTAGTAAAATAGATGTCATACAGATTCTTGGATAAAATATTTCTTTCGTACACTTTCCTCCTTATTCATGTGTCAACAAAACACATGCTATCTCTAAGGTCGAATGAATAGCGTACCCTTAAAAAATTCAACGTCTGATTACTGTTTGGCGCTTAAGATAAAAACTAGTAAATTTTGTACCAGTCATGGGTTCACTCGGCTAGTTCCCGAGTGAACTGTTAGCTTTTAGAATAGGACGATACGTATCGTACCACTTAAATATTCCAATCAACCCACTTGAGCATAAATAAACCCACTAGATTCAAGCCACGCACAGTGTAAGGTTCCGTAGTTCATTACTATTATTATTCTAAACAATCACCAACTTTATCTGAGTAATTTTTCAAACAGTTTTGTAAATTTTCCAAAGGTATATTTTATGAATTGACTGACTTTATTGTTCAACTAATGAACCGAAGTTATCTATATATATAAAAGAGTAAGGTGACTGACTGACTGACTGACTGACTGACTGACTGACTGACATACCCAGAGATCAACGCACAGCCCAAACCGCTGAAGCTAGAATCCTGAAATTTTGCATGTAGGTTCTTTATGTAACGTAAGTGAGCACTAAGAAAGGATTTTTTGAAATTCCACCCCTAAGGGGGTGAAATAGGGGTTGAAAGTTTGTATGGAAGTTCGTCATTTTTTAAGTAAGAAACATGAAACTTTACTTTTAGGCTACTGATTAAAAAAGAGTAGATACATATTTAAGCGTTTCTGGATATTCTACCCCTAAAGGGTTAAATAGGGGTTGTTATTTCGTATATAGGTCAGTCTGGATATCCGTCATTTTTGAAGTTAGAAACATGAAACTTTATTTTTTTGGCTGCTGATTAAAAATGAATTGATACGTGTTTCAGCGTTTTTGAATATTCTACCCCTAAGGGAGTGAAATAGGGGTTGAAAGTTTGTATGGAAGTTCGTCATTTTTTAAGTAAGAAACATGAAACTTTATTTTTGGGGTACTGATTAAAAATGAATTGATACGTGTTTCAGCGTTTCTAAATATTCTATCCCTAAGGGGGTGAAATAGGGGTCTAAAGTTTGTATGGTAGTTCGTCATTTTTTAAATTAGAAAAATGAAACTTTATTTTTAGGCTACTGATTAAAAAAGAGTAGAAACGTATTTAAGCGTTTCTGGATATTCTACCCTTAAGGGGGTGAACTAGGGGTTGAAAGTTTGTATGGAAGTCCGTAATTTTTTAAATAAGAAATATGAAACTTTATTTTTGGGCTACTAAATAAAAATGATTAGATACGTATTTAGGAGTTATTGGATATTATGCCCCCAAAGGGGTGAAATAGGGGTTGAAAGTTTGTATGGAAGTCTGTAATTTTTTAAATAAGAAATATGAAACTTTATTTTTGGGCTACTAAATAAGAATGATTAGATACGTATTTAGGAGTTTTTGGATATTATGCCCCCAAAGGGGTGAAATAGGGGTTGAAAGTTTGTAAGGAAGTCCGTCATTTTTTAAGTGAGGAACATGAAAACTTAGTTTTGGGCTACTGATTAAAAATGAGTAGATACGTATTGAAGCGTTTGTGGATATTCTACCCCTAAGGGGTGAAATAGGGGTTGTTATTTCGTATATAGGTCAGTCTGGAAGTCCGTCATTTTTTAAGTGAGAAACATGAAACTTTATTTTTTGGGTGCTGATTAAAAATGAATTGATACATGTTTCAGCGTTTCTGAATATTCTACCCCTAATAAGAATGATTAGATACGTATTTAGGAGTTTTTGGATATTATGCCCCCAAAGGGGTGAAATAGGGGTTGAAAGTTTGTAAGGAAGTCCGTCATTTTTTAAGTGAGGAACATGAAAATTTAGTTTTGGGCTACTGATTAAAAATGAGTAGATACGTATTGAAGCGTTTGTGAATATTCTACCCCTAAGGGGGTGAACTAGGGGTTGAAAGTTTGTATGGAAGTCCGTAATTTTTTAAATAAGAAATTAGAAACTTTATTTTTGGGCTACTAAATAAAAATGATTAGATACATATTTAGGAGTTTTTGGATATTATGCCCCCAAAGGGGTGAAATAGGGGTTGAAAGTTTGTAAGGAAGTCCGTCATTTTTTAAGTGAGGAACATGAAAATTTAGTTTTGGGCTACTGATTAAAAATGAATAGATACGTATTGAAGCGTTTGTGGATATTCTACCCCTAAGGGGTGAAATTGGGGTTGTTATTTCGTATATAGGTCAGTCTGGAAGTCCGTCATTTTTAAAGTTAGAAACATGAAACTTTATTTTTAGGCTGCTGATTAAAAATGAATTGATACATGTTTCAGCGTTTCTGAATATTCTACCCCTAAGGGGGTGAAATAGGGGTTGAAAGTTTGTATGGAAGTTAGTCATTTTTTAAGTAAGAAACCTGAAACTCTATTTTTGGGGTACTGATTTAAAATGAATAGATACATATTTAAATGTTTCTTAATATTCTACCCCTAAGGGGGTGAAATAGGGGTTGAAAGTTTGTATGGAAGTTCGTCATTTTTTAAGTAAGTAACATGAAACTTTATTTTTTGGGTGCTGATTAAAAATGAATTGATACGTGATTCAGCGTTTCTGAATATTCTACCCCTAAGGGGGTAAAATAGGGGTTGCAAGTTTGTATGGAAGTTCGTCATTTTTTAAGTGAGAAACATGAAAATTTATGTTTTGGCTGATTAAAAATGAGTAGATACATATTTAAGCGTTTCTGGATATTCCACCCCTGAGGGGGTGAAATAGGGGTTTAAATTTCGTATATAGATTATTCTGGAAGTCCGTCATTCTTGAAGTTAGGCACATGCAACTTTATTTATAGCTACTGATTAAAAATGAGTAGATGGGTACCTCGGTAGGTGTGGGTACCTCGGGCAGACTTTGCAGTTAAGTAGAAACAACTTCGAGGACGAGGTGAACAGGAGAATTCAGCCGGGTTGGGCAGCGTTTGGGAAAATTCATCAGGTCTTTTCATCGTCAATCTCACAGTGCCTAAATACGAAAGTCTTCAATCAATACGTCCTACCTGTCATGACATACGGTGCCGAAACGTGGACACTTACGACAGGGCTGGTCCACAAGTTCAAAGTCGCTCAGCGTGCTGTGGAGAGGGCTATAATAATAATAATGCTTTATTTTTCTCATCACAAAAGCTCAACGTTTGTCTAAGGGATCGCATCAAGAATGAGGTGATCCGGTAGAGAACCCAGGTCTTTGACATAGCCCACAGGATAAGTAAGCTAAAGTGACAGTGGGCTGGCCATATTAGCCGCAGAACTGATAACCGTTGGGGTAAACGGGTTCGTGAGTGGTGACCGCATCTCGGCAAACGTAGCGTAGAACGTCCACAGGCCAGGTGGAATAATGATCTGCCCAAGACGGCTGGCAGGAGCTAAATGAGAGAAGCTGAGGATCAAACCAAGTGGTGTGCAATTGGAGATGCCTATGTCCAGCAGTGGACTGCGATGATGATGATGAGATATGTATTTAAGCGTTTCTGGATATTCTATCCCTAGGCTTGACTGGAAGTCCGTCAATTTTTAATTTAGTAGCCTGAAACTTTGTCTTCAGGCTTCTGATTACAAATAAATACGTTTAAAAACATAAACACAGTATTCATAGATACTTACACAGTTTTAATTAAATACGTATAATCAACTTCCACGCGAGCAAAGCCGCGGGCAACAGCTAGTTCGTAATATTTTTCTCTTCAAATTCCTTATGTCATTTTTACTTTACATATTTTTTCTAATTTATTAAGCTAATGGTTTAGGCTCTAGTGTCTGTATAAAAGTTTAGTAATCGGTCGGGATTAGTAGAACATATCTCTTAGTCTTTGCGTATTCTATATTATATAATAACCCTAACGAAAGGGCGTAGGAAATTATTTTCTTACTTCAAGTTTGTTAAAGCCTTTTTATAATAATAATAACTTTACACGTCTCACACACGGCCCTTGGATTTTAAACAGATTTTATCAGGAACTAATGAAACTGGCTTTAACCTAACTAATGTTATAAATTCGAAAGTAACTCTGTATGTCAGTTACTTTTTCACGACTAAGCCTATGCACCGATTTTAATGAAATTTCGCATAGAGTTATTCTTGAAGGACATGGAGTACTTTTAACTACGATAACCGATATATTCACTAATGGAGCCGCGCGAAAAAGCTAACCTTCTTCTTCTATATTTATAAAAAAATTAAGTTTGTATACGCTTCAGAAACTCAAACAGTTCTACTCTAATTTAGCTCAAATTTTCGACTCAATACACGCTTTAAAGATAGTTTTTATCTATCATTTAGAAAAATAATGTACCACAGACAAGTGTGGCATGGTACAGCTAGTTATATTTATAAATATCTTAGTAAGTAGGTAGATATACACACATCAAAAGTGTCTAGGGATCAAGCATTTTTATGCGGATTTCTTGAGATTGAGATGTGGCTTTGGCCCTGGCCTGCTCAGTCGCCAGACTTGAACCCGATTGAGCATGCATGGGATATGCTACAGAGAAGAGCTCTGCCAAATATGGAGGGTATCCAGTCGAAAGAAGACCTTTTTTTGTTGTTGCAACGAACATGGGCGGCCATTGCACAGCGTGTTTGGATGAACTCATTTTGAGTATGCCAAACCGATGTTCTTGTGTTGTTAGTGTTCGCGGTAGAAACACGGATTATTAATTGTTTAAGTTACCAAATAAAATTTTAAAGAAAACTGTTATTTCAGTCTTTTTTTCGAACTTTAATGTTAGTGGTTCAAATGTCAAAATCCCTTTATTAGGAAAATGGCAAATTTCTTTATTAATGCAAAGGTGACTTGGTTTATCGTTACTGTGACAAACGAAAACACTTTATTTGCTGAATCCTTAAAGAAAATTTTAATTAATATCAATCAGGAGAAAAGTTATTGCAAAAATATATGTTGATCCCTAGACACATATGTTGATCCCTAGACACTTTTGATGTGTGTATATAAGACTGAAGAGTTTTATAGATAAAACTTAGTGCAAAAAGTATATATGTATGTAGCTACAAATTGATTTTGGTTTAAAACCAATCTGTATTTTAGATCAGAAAATAAGTTTTCTACGTGAATTAAGGTTACGCTTGTTCAGAATTATTTTAGATGATTTTGACTATAACAAAGTACGTAATTTCGCAACCTCCGTGAGCACGATTTCATGTCAAATGTCCTTATTTTTTCTAAACATGTATTAACCCCATAAGAGTTCTCATGAGCTTATTTTCCAAGCCAACTATTATGCTATACCATCTCGAAGTTACTTAGTCCCGTCCATGCCGAGATCAGAGCAAAGATAGGGACGCGATCTTTGTTTTGATAGGTATCCGAATTAAGATCATGAAATAATTTGTTTTACTGTTTGTTATGCTGCTAATATTTTTTTCTAGAAACTTCTTTTTAACTTTGTACTATCCATACTTATATTATATATTCGAAAATAACTCTGTCTAACGTCTGTCTATCTGTCACGCTTACACGGCTAAACCGTTATACCGATTTTAATGAAATTTGGAATGAAGATAATTTGATTTTTGAGGAAGGACATAGGCTACTTTTACCGCGATAACCGAGATATACGCGGGCGAGCCGCGGGCAAAAGCTAGTATAACTATAAAATAGGATAAACATACCTTCGTTCGGTGAAAAAAAAATACTTCAGTAAGGATAGAAACCTCACAACAGTCGACTTATGATCTGGAGTATTGATTGTAGGCCCATTGCCAATTTTACGAGCCATAGATATGTATATATGTGTTTTACATATGACATCTCCTTATATGCTTCTTTTATAGCCAAAGAACTTTCCCCATTCTTAGTTTTATCTTCTAAAAAATATTCAAAGTTTTGTGTGTTTTATGTTTATAACTCATGTCTAATTAATGTTTGTAAGGTTTTATAACGATTCTCAATATATATGGAAGTTTATTTTTCAATTACTGATTCTAAAAGAATTTTAAGATAGAACTGTCTTAAATAAATCAAAGGCAACAAAAATATATCGTCGTGGAACTAAAAATGTACTATTTATTGTATTTTAGGTATCAGAAAATTTAAGACTTTAACCGCGTGAAACCTCCGGAATTCGCAGGAAATAAATTCCATAAATTATTCGTCAAAGTAATAAAAGGGACGTCTTCGAAAGCAAGTTTTGGAATCGATCTAAATAAGAATTATGTAAATGGGCTCAGAGGTGCCGGGAAAATAGGAAATGCAAAACATGTTACTACTCTTGGTCTATATTTATTTATTTTCCATTAAAAAAAAACAAACTATTGTTAAAGATGTAGACTAATGTAATAGTGTTAAACAACCTTACTATTTAATAATATATAAAGCTACTATAATGTTTAAGTTCTCGGTTTTACTATATACATTTATTAAACAGTAATATTCTATATCAATTATATTATCTATAAACATGCTTGGCTTATTAAGAAATATTTTTTAGTTATTGTTTTCACCAAAAACAACGAAACAGAACGTAGATAAAGTGTACCTCCGACGCTACGGCTATGAGGTACGACTACTGCTACGAGTCTACGTAGACGTTACGTAACATTCACGGCTTGCATAGAATTTCGACATTCCAAACCTTAAATAAATAATTGACCACTTAAATGCTTATTAAAATAATTGCTTACCTTGTTCATTCCATTACCCATTGTGGTAGATTGTACAAACTATTCAGACCACCGAAATTATTGTCGTCATTTTAGTAATAACTAACAAATTAACACACAATTCAGTAAAAACGATTTTTTTAAAAAATCAACGGCATTTTAATGTCACATTTAACTGTCAAATTGTCAACAGAAGCACGTCACTATGACTACATTGTTGATACCGGTGCGCCACGCGATATCGATGTTGCCATCAGTTACATAAAAAAGTCGAACTGGATAATCAGGATGAGCACGGGTCGTTTTAATCTGTGAGTTGGCAGACGTCGTAAGTTTTAATCGTGATCTGTTTTATCGATCGTTTTCTTTCAAGTAAGTCGCGATGTGTGAATACAGTGAAGTCGTGTGAAAACAGCATGCGAGCACACGTGCAATGTCACTGGCTCGCGGCGCGGCACTGCCGCGTCTACCGCTCGCAATGCTCGCTCGGCGTCACTGCGTCTATAAAAACCGCATAGTGACGGTTACGTTGTCATTTTATTTGTGTCGATGTCTACATTATGGTAATTGAAATTTTGTGTGCAAATGTGGAATGTAAGTTATATGTTTGAAAGTATTGATTATAACCACTTCAAATTGTTTCGTTTGGTTTTTTAGGCAAGAAGTCATGTCATTTCCTATATAATTTGTTGTTAAAATATAAATTATTTCAGAAAGCTTACTATCGTAACAACGAAAATAATCGTTACCAAAAATGTGTTTTATCTAAGTAGCACAGTCGTAGAGTCGTACAGAATAGGTACTGAAAAAAAGTTGACCTAGTGTCTTTTCAAATATGTACCAGTTGTAAGTCTCAGAAGAAGCAAACAAAAAAGTCTTTCTTGTATGTATGGATTCAAATTATTATTAATACTATTTTCTAAGATTGTTTTCTGTGTAAAACTGTAAATAAAGTTAAACCTGAAGAATGGAGATTGCAAAGTACAAACTACTACTTAATTTGGCTAAGTTATAAATAAAAGAAACGAATAAAAAAGCTTTCCAAATAAGAGACCCTATTACTAATCTGCACAACAAAAATATTTCTTGGCAGATTAGGTTAATTTTTACGTAATGTATCGATATTTTTATCGATACAGAGATTCTCTAGTACTCGTAGCAGCTCGTAGCGGTTGGTAAGTGCCGTTCTGATGGGCAGCTAGGCCGACGAAATACGCAGGGACACTTGAGAACCGCGCAAATTTGTTAACTATTCCAATTTAAGAAAGTATCCGACGAGACTGAATAAACCTTAAGCATTACCATTGCAGCATATAAAGGGTTTTATAACAAGCACTTAAGTTAGATACTTTAAAAATGGAAATCTATGTAAATAGTAGGTTAATAATTGCTGTTGTACACTGTTCAGTAGTAAATATTGTTATAAATGTGTATAGTTATTTGAAGTGAAAACTCTTTAGGCACGTTGAGCACTTTTTGGGTGAATAAAAATCATGGAATTCGCGTCATCCTCACCCAACGCTTTCAATGAGCTATATGTGTACTGTGTATATAAACTCTTTTGCAAGAAAAACGGGCACTTAACCAAATAACTATAGATAGATAGAGAGAAATAATGTTTAAGCTCAAAAAACTATTATTGCACCTGCTCGCTAAATAAAAATGAAACGCGTTAATTTCTTTGTTTTTCTTGAATACATTAAAAGCATATAAAATTTTGTATTGAGTGTGACCCCCTCTTGCTGAAATCACGGCTTGCATTCGTCTGGGCATGCTAGCGAGTATATCTTTAATGTTTTCTTGGGGAATACGTTCCCACTCCGCGGTAATCACATTCTTTAGCTCTCTGATGGTCTGCGGAGACGGCTGCACTGATGTCACTCGTTCCAGAACGTCCCAGACATGCTCTATGGGATTGAGGTCCGGACTTCTAGCTGGCCAGTCCAAACGACGAATTCCGACTTCTAGCATATACGCTTCCACATCACCAGACCGGTGGGCGCGAGCGTTGTCGTCCATAAAAATTGAGTTTTCACCAAGAGCGGTTGAAGCGGGTTGTGCATAAGGAATTAGATCTTCCGTTATGTATCGGTGTCCAGTCAGTGTACCGTTTTCGATGAAGAATAACTCCGTACGATCCATAAAATTTATTCCTGCCCAAAACATAACAGAGCCCCCTCCAAAAGGTGTGATTTCTTCAAAACATGCCTCTGCAAAGCGTTCTCCTCATCGACGTAGCACTCGCCAACGTCGGTCTTCACCATGCAGAGATATCCTGGCTTCATCGGAGAACAATACCCTATCCCAGTCTTCATGAGTCCATGACACACAATTTCGAGCTAAGCTAAGCCTGGCAACTCGATGTCCACGGAGTAATTTAGGGCCGCGTGCCGGGCGATGACTGTGTATATTAGCAGCGAGAAGCCTCCTCCTGACCGTCCATAGACTAATTTGCACATTTCTTACTTTTTCGAGGCTGTTCTTGAGGTCCACATAAGAAGATTTGCGATTTCTCAACGCTTGACTAACTAGAAAACGATCATCCCGTGGTTCGGTACATGTCTTTCTGCCAGAACCAGGCCTTCTCTTTGTTGAAGTATTTATTTAAAGTGAACCTTATTATATATATAATATGTTGTGTCAATTTTAGATTTATTAAAGTAAAGTAAATTATACATTAAAAATGGAGTTTTTCATCGGGCTCTGATCACAAAAGAATATAATCTCAACACTCTTGACGGAACCGGTCTCTTGATAGCGCCGCAAGGTCCTTTGAACTGTCGACCGACTCACATTTAGCCTCTGAGCCACGAAGCATTGGCTTCAACCTTCTTCAAGCAGCGTAATAATTTTGCTCGCTTTTATCACTTTATCTACTATTTTCGAGATTGCTAAACAGCAATAAATATACTTTCAAATGTCAAGGACATCAGATAATTTAATAAAAATTGACAAAAAGTTAATTAGAGTCGATATTACCTATAGGGAATTCGCGCCACAAAATGTAGTTAAAAGTTGTTTTCTTTGAAAACCAGGCTCAGTCAAAAATTTGAATTTGGAATGTACTCTTATAAACATTATGCCACTTTTATAACTGGCCAGTAACATGTTCAAATGATTAAAACCTTTTTGGTATTTTATATTTTTCAGCCAGGAAGAAAATCGAAACCGGCCGTTTTTTGCAAATGAGTATATAAATATGTGTACTTTTTGGGTGAACAAAACGCGTGAAACTCGTGTCATCGTCACCGCACGCTGTCCATGAGCTATATGTATACATAGATATACCTTCGTGCGTTATTAGGGAGCGTCCATAAATTACGTTAGGTGTTTTTTTTAATTTTCTGTATGGTGAGATGTCGTGAGATTTTATTCGACCCCCTCCCCCATCCCCCAATCTCACGTGAGATTTCTCAAATGTGGGTTTCTTACGTAAACGCGTTGGATTGTTTTGTAAAAAAAAATTGTTTCGTGCTTTTATTTACGACTAGTTATGACTAGTAATCAATATTTCTGAGAGTTTAATTATAAGTGTAATAAAAATTTAACAATAGAATACTTAAATCGTAACTACTGTGATTAAAAAACGAATATCTACTCTAATTCAGTCCATGGAGAATCATGTGCGGTCTCAAGAGAGACTATTGGAACCAATATGTCCATATGATTTTCAGTAAAATCATCTGCTCCTTCAACTACGTTCTGATCTAGCCACTCTAAGCCGTTGGCGCTTGCGCACAGTAACTCATTAGCTCGTCTTATGACAATCCGTGAGGGTCGCACTTTGCGGAACATACGCGCTTGCATAGCTGGAGCAATGTGGGCTGCTCGCCTATGCTCTGCAGCTCTTGTGCTAGATACAAAGTACATACCGCATGTACTGCAGCATCTTTTCTCTAAATCATCACGTACACTTGAGCAATAGAGATCATAAGGCGTGCTGATGAAGGCATTCAGCGGTTAAATCGGTAGGCAGTGGCGTATTAGAAATGGAGCAAATGACTTTCCGTCATACTCTTTAAAGTCCGGAATTTTCAAATGTCCATCAACCTGAGTGGTAGGGTGTGGAGGTGGCAGAAAACGGTCGTGAAGAATCATATGCAGATCACTCCGGCGTGGGCTGCAGGATTTCTGGTCATCGCATTTCACAATCTAAAAAATAAAAAATAAACAATTTCCCTTTATAACTCTTAATAAAAATTTGTTGATATTCGTGCTCGTTAAAAAAAAATATAAAAATAGGCACGCATAAAAATTTGATATGAACCAACTGCAATGTACCTGGAGTAAATATCGGCTCTCTATAACGTGCTCAGTGTACCATTCTTCGGCTGGCAGGTCTGGAACGCTGGAAGTGTCATTATTCGGGTCTATATATTTAGCGACTGCTTCGCGTGCGTCAATGCACACTGCAGACCATATTTCAGCCAAAATATCCCCTGCCTTTTTGAAATTATCCTTTTCCAAACTTTCGTCTAATGTTCTGCCGCTGGAGTCAAGATGTGTCCCAAAATAATCATGGGGAAGAACAACGCCTGTTAGTTCCCGACTGAGTGGAGCCGTGCGTCTCTCTACTCTGTTGAATGCGCTCCTGCCAGGGGCATTAATCACAATAAATACTGCGTCCAAATCATATTGTTTAAAATGCTCTATGGCGTGTGCGAACACTTTGCGATATCGCGGATTCTCGTCAGGCCCACCGTCACTTGAAATTATAAGAACAGGTTTAACTTTGCTGTCTATATTCTTTAAAAATTTGGAAAAAGACTCAATTGTTAAAAGAATGTCGAAGACTTGAGCGTGACTAGTTGCAGTTGAGTTTTTGTTTCAATCAGAAAAAAAATTGCGTGATATTTGCCGAGACCCCCCCTCTCTACAACGTAAGATTAGATGAGATTTGACTCGACCCCCTCCCCCCCTTAAACATCTCACGTAAATTATGGACGCCCCCTTAGTACCTATACATTAAATATATACAAAGAGTATATCTCTCTACATATATATCCATATGTGTACTTAGTTTTCACTACTATCGGAAGTCCCCAAAGACTGACCCGCATTTTATTTTATTGTAATGACCTGAGCACAAATGCGTTAATATGTGCATTTTTTATGGTATAACTGGGTAAACGAGCATACCAGTCACAGAGTACAATGTATATATTATAGAATACCAGTCACCGAGTGGTAAGTATCTACCGATACTTATTGACTTCTACAAATCAAGAGTTGATAGTGCGACGCCTTTCGGTCCCTCCCGCTAGAGTGAGGGGAAAGAGGTGAGGGAGATGGGGGTTGATATCTGATAACCTCACTCACGCTTTGAAACTCGTTGTAAAGCAACGAAAAATTAGTTAAATACTATTTTTCTGCAAGGTCGTGGTATGATTCCGATCGAGCCGGCCCATGTCGTGTGCCGAGGCATCGCTCCCACGGCTAATTATATTAATGGAACCTTTTTTATAATTGATGAGACGTGACATGAAATGCTAATTTTATTTAACAAATAATATTTAACTAATTAACTAAGTCCTAATTTAAAGTATCTAGGATGATTAACTGATTAACGGCTATAAATTCAAAATGCCACAAAAAAGAACTCAAGCTATCTATATAGCATAATCCTCATTAAACTTTTCAGTACTAGCTGAGGTAATCAACAGTATTATAATAATCATGATGTTGCCTTGTTTAAGTTAGCCGTTTTTTACGTTTTTTACAGTGTACTTGAAGTACAATTATCTTTTTTTTTTTTTTTTTTATTACACATCATGCATTTTATGTACATAGGCGGACTAACGGCGATGAAAACAATAAAAATATTATATACACTTATATTACATGATATACCTATTTATCAGATAATTTTTCTCATCTTTTGTACAAGCTGCAACTGGGATTTTCCCTCATAACTTGATTGTTTCCTTCTCCGGCTAAAAATATACTGAAGTTAACAAAATGACTATACTAAAGCTTGAATTTTTGATATCTATGTTTACTCGTAGATTCTTTATTACATAAGTGGCAAACTAACAGATGGGTGTGCTAGCGGCTAAGTGTTACCGCCACTCACGTAAAGCTGCAACTAAGAACAATTTGTGACACCGGTGTTTGAGGTGTATGAGTAACAATGTTGTAGAAATATAATAAATGAAACTTCAGTTTAACATAACATATTAATACTTTATTTTGTACAAATGATAGGTTCTTATGTCATTTAAATAATACATATTTCTAATACATTTTGTTAAAATCTATCTTTTATACAAGCTATTAAATCTATTAATCCATCTGAGGTAGGTATACCATAGATGCAGTAAGATATCTTCTTATCATTCATAAGTTTAGTATTAAAATATATTAATGGTACGGTATAATAAATGCTCAGGTAATAAAATAATACTAGCTGATCCACCCAACTTCGTCGGCGTCTCTTTTCAATCATGCGCGGTTCCTACTGTCTTAAGCCGGGTCTCCACCTTAGGTCTCCACCGAACAAAAGTGGTCAATTTTTGTGTTGTCAACACGTGTTGGTGACAAAAGTTTCTGTAATTTCCTTGTATTGGCAACAAAAATTGTCAACAAATGTTGAGAACAGTGTTTCCGTTTTTGGCGGTAAACGTCAAAAGAATACGCTTGTTGCAAATATTTATTGGCTCTATGGTGACGCTTATTTCGAATGATTTTCGGATGATTTTCACTATTTAGGAAATGTAAAAAATATTGTTTGAAAAACTATTTAATCTATACTAATCTATACTAATATTATAAAGCTGCAGAGTTTGTTTGTTTGTTTGTTTGAACGCGCTAATCTCAGGAGCTACTGGTCCGATTTGAAAAATTCTTTCAGTGTTGGATAGTCCATTTATCGAGGAAGGCTATAGGCTATATTTTATTTTCAAAAAATTAGAGATCCATATGAAAATTGCTATTTTGTAACCCAAGGTGTGAAATCGAAAACCTATTTTTGCGTGCGCTGCAAAGACTATTGACAATAGAACAAAATAATGTATTACGGGTTTGTAGGTACCATTAACATCTACAAAAAAGTCCGCGAGAGCATATATCTAACTATCATGGTTTAGTCACAATAACCGCTTTTGTGTTCAAAAAAATTATTAAATCGTCTGAAGAAAGAAACTACGCTAAATGTGTATCGTATTATTAATCCTTATCCAAATAAAGCATTATGTTATCAAGGGTGTTTGTGTAGAAGTTAAATACTTTTTGTTTCATCCCATTCGGACATTTCGTTTAGAAGTTATCACGAGTATAAGACGCTAAGAGTTGGTACCTAATAATGAGTTATTTGTCAAAGAGTTTTTATCAATATAATAATACCTAATATTAGCCTTTATCCAAATAAATGTGTTGTTGATTATGAGTATTAGATCTTAGAAGAGTATAATAAATACATCTATCCATACTTATATTATAAATGCGAAAGTAACTGTCTGTCTGTCTTGCTTTCACGGCCAGACCGCTGCACCGATTTCAATGAAATTTGGTACACAGATAGTCTAGAGCCTGAGAAAGGACATAGGCTACTTTTTAATGCGAAAAAAGGGTTGTAAGGGGTTTAAAGGGGGGAATAAGGGTTGTATAGAAGTCGGGCGGTTCACTCGCCATACGCATGCGCGTTACCTACGCCGGGCGTCATGACAACTAATAAACAAAGCTGTCACCATGATATAAAAAATACAGAAGACATTCCGAGATACAGCACGAGATGACGTCATCATAACTATCGCTGGTTCTCAAATTTTATACTTTTGGGGAGATTTTACAACCTACTTAATTTACTTAGTCAATAATTAAAATTCAGAAAATAATTTGAATACATAAGTTTTGATCATGATTGTGAGGGACAAACTATATAGACTGAGAGTCAGCCCAGAATTACGTAATTTTAGGAAAGATGAAATTTTAAGGGTAGGTAGTCTAACATTTACTCAGAAAGGAATGGGGTACTCACTAAGCTGAAAGTGGGGCCGATTTTTTTTTTGCCGGCTCCACCTGCATGCATATAGGTTATCGTAGTAATTTCCGTAGCCTATACCTAAAATGTAGAGATGATTGTATTATATGAATCCATTCTCTAAAAGGGTGTTTCACCTTTCAAAGTTCTGGAAGGGGTTCGATCGATTATGTAGTATTGCTTCTGCCCATAGTCTTTTAGAAGCATTTGCTTCGAAAGAAAAAATATTGTACCGCCTTTTATAGCTCTGCTCTTACAGTTCCGAATAGAACAACAAATCATTTTGTTTTATAGTTTATATTTATAATACTAATAATATAATAATTTATAATACTATAAATACAAATAAATATTTGAGAATAGCTGTATAAACTAGCACAGAACGAGGCAGACTTATGCGTGTAACGAAGATAACGAGATACAGAAAAACACTGACATAGCACGTTTGAGTGTTATCAGTAGTATGAAATAATGACTCCCAAAAACTATTATTCCCTTTGTGAATTCTATAGAACAATAAAGTTATACGTAATCATATATTTAAATTCAAACATTTTGTTTGATTATGCACACAAAACAACAATTTAAATGCATTTTACATTTTTTTTTAAATATAATGGAGACTGAATTTTTTTCCATCATTTCATGTTATGTTGCTTTAAAGTGGTAACTAGATAGTGACGTCACCCCGTGTAGCTTTCCGAAGGTCATACCTGTATTTTTGCTGTCAGAATATTACAACAATATTAACAGCCCAAGGAAAGACGATTAAAGTTGCAGTTCATTTTTTCCCATGGGCAGCATACCCACGAGTATCAAATACGCTAAATATTTATATTTTGGCAAAAGATGGCAAAAAAAACGCACATAATTAAATAGTACTTTTTTTTTACTTAAGGGCTGACAAAGTGACTATGGTCTGTCTGATGGAAAACTCAAGCCGAATCCAACAGTGCGAGCAACCATACTCACTGCGAAAGCAGACAATGCAGTATTGCGTCCAACAATATGACGAATTAGTGAGATGCTTTTTCACCAATAAATTTCACGCCCCACTTAAAGGACCTGGGATCATAATAGAAGGGAAACACGTGCGCTGCCTGCGCTGGTAGTGAGTTTCAGTTTTTAACTGCTCGGAACAGGAAGGAAGAACCAAACCGTTTGGTTCGAGAGCGTATTTCTAAGACTCTAAGGCGGTGTTTTCCAAGGCCAGGACGACGTTCTGCAGAGGAAGGGAGAAGGGGAGACAAGTTTGAAGAGTTCTTCAGAATACTCCCCATGATACATGCGGTAGAGGACTGCTATAGAGGCGATATCTCTACACAGCTGCAGAGGTTCAAGGAGCTCGGTGGCTTCGGGACTGTTGAAAGGCGGACTGCTCGCCGCTGCAACCGATCGAAAGCATCAAGCAAATACTGCGCGGATCCATCACAAAGATGAGAACAGTACTCCATGCACGAGCGAACCTGGGTCTTATAAAGAAAACACAAATGCTCGGGCGCGAAGAACCGTCTCACCCTGTTCAGTACGCCAAGTTCCCGCGAGGCCTCCTTAGTGATGCTCTCGATGTACTTCCGTGGTTTGAGGTCCCGGCAAATATATATGCTCAGGAAACCGAGCTTATCCCGTAGTGGCAGTTGAGTGCTCTGAAAAGTGGGGAGGGAAAAAAATGGAGACTTTTTGGTAGATAATGCGCACAACTGTGTTTTCTTAGCGTTGAACTCGACCAGATTCTCATCACCCCATTTTAAAATTCGGTTCAAAAACCGGTCGAGCTTAGCTTCTGTCGATTTTCCTCAACGTCTGCCAGCTTGGCTGCACGGTGTCCAAAATATCGCCAATGAACTGTGCTATGGTCTGCATAGTAATATACGTTGCCAAGGCCTAACATGTCATTGATATGCAGAAGAAATAGCGTGGGCGACAGGACTGAACCCTGAAGTATGCCAGCGTTTACCTCGAGAAAATCAGAGACCGCGCCATCCCAAAGGCCCCTACTGCGGCCCTGATGAAGAAAAGCGTCAATGCGAGTCACGAGTCTAGGAGGCAGACCCAATGCCGAGAGCTTGGAGAAAAGCGAGCGGTGCCAGACCCGATCGAAAACCTTGGCCATGTTGAATGTCGAAATAAGCTCATAAATATGCACTTATATAAATAAATACTTAAATAAGTTTTTAATAGTGAAACGTGTGTGTTTTATTTGTAAAATATTATTAACCTCAATATTTAAAAATGCTACACAAAGTCACTGTTCCACGCGGACGAAGTCGCGGGCACAGCTAGTACATAGATATCCTAGGAAATGTATGAATTTCCTCGGGATTGTATATAATTCCAATATCGTATTAGGAAATGTATAAAGTAAATGCTTTCTGTAATAAAACACGTTGTTAATAATATATTTTTATTATAGCACTCTTTTTTATTTATTTTTTATTTTATTTTTATTTAAAGTTTGCATTTATTTAATCTAAACTAGTTAGTGTAACAAAAACCAGAAAGGTTTGTTCGTACACTAACATTCGTCAATGTACTCAATCGACACAATTATAATATTTAAAAACAAAAAATGCACACAATACGAAATAGTAAATTACACAAGTAAGTGGGTATGCTTAAACTAGGTCTAGTAATTCATCACCCGCGAGGGGGCGACGTACGCGTGTGCCGTACGTCGCCTAATTAGAGAGTCCATCAGGTGACGGTGCCCGCTTCTGTGCGGGCAGGCGCTGGGAGGGGTCCGGACGTGTTAATAACTGCAGTTCCCGGATTCCTCCCTTCACAGGCGCAGAGTGGCACACCGTGTGGTTTTAGTCGGTTCGAGTCCGACACACCGCCCCGCCGCAAGCCCCGGTGGGGTGACGGTCCGAGGGGATTTCCACACGTTAAAAAAAAAAAAAAAAGGTCTAGTAATTCATACGCGGTGACAAATAACTTTACGGTCTATCTTTATTTCAGACTACCTGCTCTTCTGTTTTATTATGGTTGCGTTAGCTTGCATAGTAATAAGTGCTATACTGGGCTGCATACAGGTGTTTCGTTCCAAAAACTTTATTAATTCATTATTTACATTTCCTTAAATCCCTCAAAGAAGAGTAAACCACTTAGATATTATTTACTAGTTTTATGAGAATATTATCGTTACCCTTAATGATATTATTATTATTTTAGTGTGTTAATAAAGTAGGTTTTTAGATTACTTTTCAAATTATTACTATTTATTTTATTTTTTATGTGTACTGGTAAGTTATTTATTAAATCAGGATTTATATTTATTCATATTATCTTAATACCGTAAAATTATAATAATATGTTCATATGTTCTAACCTAACCTAAAAATAATTACCCACCAATATCTTAAATGTTTTACATTTCCGATTGCTATTTAGGAAATGTATAGATTTCCTAGGAAATGTGTAAGTATAATATAATTTATTTCACATATTTCCGTGCGATTTTAGGAATTACATACATTTCCTAGGAATTGTATACAATGACGGATTACATACATTTCCGTTAACATAGACGCAATGGAAACAAAAGTTGGCGATTTTTTGAAGTGTTTCAAACACTGAAATTGCCAACAATTTTGGTGGAGACGCGCCTTTAGGAAAAAATGGAAATTGTTTAGACAGTTTCGAAGTTCATTGCGAGCAACGTGACTCGAGAATTATATATAATATACATATTCGGACATCTTGTCGGCTGAGCTTGTAGTGTGGGTACTATATGAATACATGTATACTTGTTTATACGTAAATACTTACATTTCTATCAATAAAGAAAACACCTAAACTCCAAAACGAATATTTACAAATCATGCAAAGATTTGGTTAAGCACAAAAGTCGTATTAGCCACCACAGCACTACCGATTCGTATCGACTTTTAGTAAGCAATTACCGCTGCCTATGGACGCCCGTAACACCAGAGGCCTCACAAGTGGGTGCGTAAGAAGGAGTACGCAATTTGAAGGTGTTTCATACTTTTGAATTTCCTGACGTTTCTATAAAGTTCTAGACGGCGTTCACGATTATAAAATGAAAATTTATGAAAGTCTTCTTGTCATGCGTAAAATTGTTTACAAATTATTTGAACAAACTTTTTTTGACAAATCTTTCACAACACCAGCAAACTAACATCACATTTTGTTTATGAATGTCAACGAGGGTTAAAAGACGGAGGAAATTCCATCTGAGCAGGTTTATTTGAAGAGGAAATTCTGTTACATAATTTGTATTTGAACAAGAATATCTATCCTTTTTGTAAATAGCGGCTGTAGATTGAAATACTCGTATATGTCTCTTTAGGCAATCAATATTTTATCTTTATTTTTAGGCAGCCAGGGACTGGGACCGTTTAGACGTTTAGGCCATCTTTTAAGTTTGTATCGAACTTGTGTCAGGAACGCAGGACCCTGCTCTTCTTTACTTAAATAATAAGTTGTCTTCCGCAGTTACAGTTAACTAGGTATATAATGATTTACGCAGGATGGCGGGAGCTGGATGCGAGAAGCCGAGAATCAAACCAAGTGGCGTGCAATTGGAGAGGCCTATGTCCAGCAGTGGAATGCGGTAGACTGATGACGATGATGATATAGTAATAGAAAGAACTTAACAATTGAATATAATATTATAACAATAGAAAATAGGATTTTCTGGCTAACAATATTCTAATGCCTCGTGCGTACATCTGTTTAAGTGTGTGTATTAGTATTTTTCCACACACCTTTACTAAGTACAATACTTACAGCAGTCAAGAAATTATTCGCAAACTATTAAGTGTTATGCTAAGTACTCACATACGGTTTTACTCGATCGAGCAAACATGTCGAGTAAACCTTTCCACCACACCACAGCACAGGCTTTCGTCCACACATTCAGCATTGATCGATCAAGTGACGCATCTTTTGGCTCGCCGTTCAGTATTCAGCGAACCGTTAGAACCAAACGATGTTTGTTGATCAACAAGGGAGACGGTGGCTACATTTAGCAAGTCTACCAATTCTTAATTATAAAAGAATTAAAGAAAATGAAAAGGAGAAACGTAAAAGGAGATCGAGCCATTGAGCGAGCTCGATGCGAGCCTTCGAGTTGTGAGTTTTGCGGTTCACACGTTAATTTTTACTCGCTTTGGAGTAAAACTATTAAGTAATACCGTATGTGAGTACGGACCATTACACATACATATTGTTCATAAAACTGTAGATATTTAATTATAAATATTTAAAGTATCACTACATAGTATAAAACAAAGTCGCTTTCTCTGTCCCTATGTCCCTTTGTTTGCTTAAATCTTTAAAACTACGCAATGGATTTTGATGCGGGTTTCTTTAATAGATAGAGTGATTCAAGAGGAAGGTTTTTATGTATAATAAATGCATAATATAGTATGGGAACACTGTTAATTTTCGAGGTTTCTAATGTGATGTAGCAAATAAACACATTTTTTTGCGCTTACATTGCAAACGCTGGTTGCACCCTACGAGATAGATCAAAATAATGTACTACAGTATTGTACACCACAAGTCCGCGACGGTATATGTCTATCTCTTAGGGATAACCCACAACAACCATTTTTATTCCTTTCTTTTTACGAGAAATAATGGCTTATTTACGAAGTGATTTTAAGCAATACAGAATGAATCCTTATACAATTAAGTAAATTAAATACATTGTGCATTTAATATAGATCAAAATGGTCCTTTACAGTATCTAATTTAAATTAATACATTCGAAGATATTACAGATTTAAAATGCACGAATCGTGTCGTCGGCGGGGGCATCTGAAATCCACCCGTGCGAAGCCGGGGTGGGTCGCTAGTTAACTATAAAACTATCATTTTTTGTGATAAAAAAGAAACATTAATTTTCTGATGTTTTACTCGACTTATCTTATTACCTAAAATAGTAAATGCGATCGATATCTTGTCTTTTTTCTTTATATTTTTAAAGCATGCAACATGCATGCTTTAAATGCTTGTATCCTTATTAGTGTTGTAACTCAATAATACTTTTAGATTTACATTTAATATTACTTTAATATATTTAAGTCATTAAAAAAATACTTATTCACACCAGTGAGTAAAATGGAGAACATCATTCAGTATATACATAAAAACTAGTACGTACGTACATACTCATATGGCAAATACTGAGGAAATACGAAAAAAAATACTAAAGAAAAATTGCACCCATTTCTGAAATAAAACGAAGGATCGTTACGATTATTATTGTTTTGTATTTTAAACAAAAGAAATATCCCGTTGGCCCTTAGTGGGAGATAACGTAGTTTACGAATAATAGATTACGATCACTAATTCACGTAAATGTTTTGGAAGTTCTTTGCCTAATTACTTGTTTTGTTTTCTGAAATTATTTTACTTTTATCCAGTACTTTCTTTTAGGAATGCTACCAGTAGGCTTTTTTACTTCCTAGTATTTTTATCTATTTTACAGTAATTTAATAATAATATATAATATAATATATAATAATATTTTGAATGATAGAACAGTAGTTTTTAGTAACAATGTACGACAAATATTTGTGCAATAAATGGTTTGTTTCATTATCAAACTCATTAACTATCATTTCTTAATCAGTTTTTACAGTACAAACTCTGCTTAGTTAGAAACTAGATGGCATTGTGATTTAGATGTCAAAATATTACATTAATATTTTTATAACAGCTTACGACTATGTTTACTTTCATTTTGCCTTGAGTTTGTTCCGGGGTCGCGCTACTAAGGACAGTCCAAAAATGATCATCATAGCGCCTACCCACCATTTAACCGATGAAGCTTCTTCAAACAGCATTATACCTACCAAACCCTGTCAAAGAAAAATAGGGTATAAGTGTAAAAAAGTAGACAGATTTTGATTTATTATCTATACATATAAATTAATCGCCGAAATGTATGTACGCGCATAACTTCCGATCAGCTGCACCAAATTAAATAATTCTTTTTTTATGTGTTCCACATTGTTAGGACAAGGTTTGTGTACAAGAAAAATTAAAAGATAGCGGGAAATGTCCCGGTATATTTTCTGTAAACGTTTGTTCCCGAAATCTGTAAACATCTTGTCAACACTTTTACATTATTAAAAAAGTTATAGTGATATCACATTCACACACAACATAGTGGCATTCAATTTATCGGTATAGTTGCAGACCAATGTTTAAAGACTTCGAAGATGCGAACTAGCTTGCGATTTCATCTTCATTACATATTTTCAAGAACATCTGTAAGAGAACAGTAAGACTAATATACCCTTTAGGTTAAATAATATATAAAAATATTATTACAAAAGCTGCACTTACTGAAAGAACGTAACTAGAAGCAGCTGAAATGACGGTGGGTGCTACGGAGTTGGATGCAGCGTCGAGAGAGCGCAGATAGTGCCTGCAGCCCCACGTGTTGGCCATCACCATCGTCACCAGTAAGGCACCCCATATTGTGTAACTATCGCCCTGTTTACAATAATAACATAGATTAGCAACCTGAAGTGGCAGTAGGCTGGTCCTATTAGCCGCTGAACTGACAACCGTTGGGGTAGAAGAATTCTAGCGTGGAGACCCCATCTTGGCAAACGTAGCGTAGGACACCCACAAGCCAGGCGGAGTGACAACTTGCGCAAGATGGCTGGCAGGAGCTGGATGCGAGAAGCCCAAAATCACAAAATCGATCAGAATGGCGTGCAATGAGACTGGTGGACTGCAATAGGGTAACGATGATGATGATGACACAGATTATAATCTGTAAAGTTTTTTATCATAATATATTATTAAGGTGAGGTCTGGGTAAAGCTTGAGGATAGAAAAATATTGATGAACAATGCTTTGAAATATTTTAAAGTGGTATAAGCCAAACTGCGGTACAGTAGTAAATTATGTAACAAACTCCTCCGTTCCTGAATTAGATTAACTGAAACGTTATCAAAGGGAATTTCGAACAATTTTCATCCCGACAGTCTAATTTATGAGGTTTAGCTTTACAATTCATTTGAGTTTTGTGTAATTGGCTGAATTATGAGGATGACAGATAATAATTTCGCATCAAAATCATGCCGTCTTTGAGCTGTAAGCCCTAAGGCGTAAGTAATTTCGCCGACGGCGTGTTAATAGTTCTATTTTATCAGATTTTGTTTCATAAAAATTGATATTTTTTATAATGACCATCAACTCATAGTAAACATACCAAATTTATATGAAAATATATTAATTTAAGATGTACATAAACTACGTATCAATAAGTCGAGTATCAAAATCCAGCTGAGAACGTAAGCTGTGGTGTCCCCACAGTTTTTTCGAGAGTATGTATATTTCTTTGGCACGCCCTAGAGTCTAAATCTCAGGCTTGTCGTATTTTTATGTGAGTGGTGTGAATAGATTCGTCTTAGTCGTGACAGTGACACTGGGTAGGTACATGAAAATTAACAAATTTTCGATATGTTCATATAAAAGTTTAAACAGTACTTATTTACATCAGAAAATCAATTTTTACATTATTTGTCTGTCTCTCTGTTTGTTCCGGCTATTCTTCGGAACGGCTGGACCGATTATGACGGGAATTGCACTGGCGTATAGCTGATGACATACGGGCTAACTTGGTTACTTTTATTTTAAACTAGCTTCGCCCCGCGTAACACCGCAGGGTGCCGCTAGTTGTTAATAGAATAGTTATTTATGTTAGTAATACGAAAATGAATGCCCACCATAGACCACCTGGTCGATTTTTTACCAAATTTATTTCTATCATTGTACTTTTATTTCCGTGCCGATTTTATATCAAAACCATATGTGGCCACAGTGGCTATTACAGAACAATATGTCAGAAACCAATCTAAAAACAACACTAGCAGCACCTGGGCCTTTTACGACATGGCTTTATTTTTGGCAAACCTCATTCTTATTTTCGTACTTCGAAAATACGTCCCCAAGAGTAACATACTTGAGATTCCTATGTATTTACGTAATCTTAGCTATACGATTCCATTTCGGAAAGGAAAAACAGGTACAGAAAACAGTAGAATCTTCTTTCTAAATCTAAAATTTTCTTTCATGGTACAATATCATACGAAATAATAATTTTATGATCTAACGTTTAATGATATGTATGAGGTCAGCTTGGCACCGACTTCAAAGAAATTCTAGGTACCTAGCACACATTATAATACTACTATTGAAATGAATAAAGAATGAGTATAGACAAGAATTCTCACATAGCAATTTATGAAGAGGCAGTTTATTTTACGCTTTTTAGTGTTTTTTGGCAGAGAGTTTTCGTTGGATGTTTTTTGGAAGTCGGTTTTTTTTTATAAAAAGTTTTTATTTTTCAGTTTTTAGTGCAAACAATCGTAGGTAAGTAGTAAGTTGAACTATGTCATAAAATTTCTGCTGATGCAAATAACTTTAGTGGTTTAAATGTCAACCCCTATTTCACCCCTTAGGTATAGAATATCCAGAAGCGCTACGTAATGTGTTAATACTCATTTTTATCGGTAGCCCAAAAATAAAGTTTCACCTCTTAGGGGTAGATTATCCAGAAACGCTTAAATACGTATCTACTCATTTTAAATCAGTAGCCCAAAGATAAAGTTTCATGTTTCTAACTTAAAAAATTACGGATTTTCTTACAAATTTTCAACCCCTATTTCACCCCCTTAGGGGTAGAATGCAAAATTCCTTCCTTAGTGGGTGTCTACTCAATAAAACGATCCATATGAATAACTGAAAGATACAAATTAAGGTCAAACGTTCGTGTAATATTAAAATCATCCTCTAATCCCTAACTGTTGAAGAGTTTAACCTTCTATCATCAGCTCACCTAAATAACTTGAAAGTATACGACTAAAGGTCTTTAGATGCATATGAAATTGAAAGAATTTTTCTCCAACTTCTAACCGTTGAGGAGCTGTACCTTCCACCTTCCATCATCAGCCTACCTAAATAATTTGAAAGAATACGACTAAAGATAACATACACACATATGATACTTAAAGATTTATCCTCCAACTCCTAACCGTTAAGGAGGTGTACCTTACATCATCAGCTCATCATCATAAAATGATGACCACCAGACGCAATTACCAGTGTAACTTCAGAAAATATACGAAGTAAATAGTATGTGCCTGAAAAAAATGAGGGTTTCCCTCGATTTCACTGGGATCCCATCATCAGATCCTGATATGGTGGCAATGGGACCACCTCGGGAGCATACCCTTTCAAATACAACAATAATTTTCAAAATCGGGCCACAATTGACGGAGTAATCGGTGAACATCAATAAAAAAAAAAACGTACAGTGGAACATAGAACCTCCTCCTTTTTGGAAGTCGGTTAAAAAAATATAAAATAATTTAATTTGTATGTGCTACCAATTCATAGGTTTGAAATCGGTCTCCAGCCAAATGTAATAGAAGGTACCACACTCGCTATATTTCGAGACCAACGTCAACGACGTCATCGACGCTTCGGTTCTTTTGTTCTACGCGAAGAGCATATATCCCGCTCAAGGTCACGCGCGGCGAGTGCGGTACCTACTATTACATTTTGGCTTGGCACCGACTTCAAACATATGAATAGGTAGCACATACAAATTAAGTTATTTTATACATTTTAGTTTTGGAAGTCGGTTTTTTAAACGAAGTTTTTTTTTATTTTTCGCTTTTTAGTCTTTCTCAAGTCTCTCATCATCATTTCATCTAAATAACTTGAAAGAATACGACTGAAGGTAACATACATACACATGACATTTAAAGATTTATCTTCCAACTTCTAACCGTTAAGGAGTTTTATCTTCCATCATCAGCTCATCATCATGAACTGATGACTAGGTACCAAATGTAAATACTGTAATAGCTTAAAAAATATATGAAAAACATAGTACGTGTCTAACAAATTTGAGGGTTTCCTTCGATTTTCTTGGGATCCCATCATCAGATCCTGATATGGTGGCAATGGGACCACATGGGGAGCATACCCTTTCGAATACAAAAAGAATTTTCAAAATCGGTCCACAATTGACGGAGTACCTAATCAGTGTGCATACATAAAAAAATACAAAAAAAAAAACGATGAAATGGAGAACCTCCTCCTTTTGGAAGACGGTTAAAAAAATATAATGTCCACAAAAACCAACATTAAATTATTAGGTATCTTATCTACATAAAAAAATCGTCACAATTATTCAATCCATTTTCTTTTGGATTGTATCTGTAATTAAAAGAGCTAATTGGTAACCGAATGTAACAACCACATTACAAAGTTAAGCAATCTCCGCCAGGTCAGTCTATTGACGGGTGACCATTCCATTTTTTTAACACATTGTCCGTTCCTTGGAAATATGTTAAGACGTCGATTCCGGTTGCCATTCATTCGAAGTGAAAAACCTTTGATATAACTAAATAAATATTGTGCATTTATAATAGGTCTTTACCTATGAAATTGCCGTTTTGTATGCAATAAGTGAAAGTATTTATTTTTTCAAACTTTGTTATTTCTGTTATTCGAAGTAATTACCCATGCAATCGACGCATCTTTGCCAACGCATTGGCAGTTTATTGATGCCCTTCTTGTAAAAATCAGCTGGACGGGAGGCAACAAACTCTTCAAAGGCATTTTGTACTGCCTCTCGGGAATTGAATTTTTTACTCACTAAAAAGTTGTCTAAATTTTGGAAAAAGTAATAGTCGGTAGGTGCAAGGTCTCAGCAAGTTGGTTAGACCCTGGTTCAGCACCAAAGCAATGCCCTAAACCAAAAATGACCCCTAAAAAGGTGATGGTCACTGTTTGGTGGTCTAGTGCGGGTGTGATTCACCACAGCTTTTTACAAAACGGCATGAGCATTAATGCAGATGTGTACAGTGAAGAACTGGAGAGAATGATGGAGAAGCTTGCACATCTGCAACCAGCTTCGGTCAATCGGTCGTCCCCACTGCTCCTTCACGACAACGCGCGACCCCATACTGCGCAACAGCCAGTCTCCAAGCTGCAAGAGCTGGGGTTAGAAGCTCTCCCTCATCCGCCATACTCACCAGACCTTGTACCTACCGACCATTACTTTTTCCAAAATTTAAACAACTTTTTAGTGGGTAAAAAATTCAATTCCCGAGAGGCAGTACAAAATGCTTTTGAAGAGTTTGTTGCCTCCCGTCCAGCTGATTTTTACAAGAAGGGCATCAATAAACTGCCAAAGCGTTGGCAAAGATGCGTCGATTGCATGGGTGATTACTTCGAATAACAGAAATAAAAGAGTTTGAAAAAATAAGTACTTTCACTTATTGAATACAAAACGGCAACTTCATAGGTAAAGACCTAATATTATTTAGATACTTTTTCCATTATATTGTTTAAAAGAAAACATACTTATATATTATTAAATGGTTTTACTTTTCTAGTGCATTATGCATAATCAGATCAAATCATCACATTGACATCAAAAGTTTTTATTGCTAAAACTTACTTACTATATCTATTTTAACCCCCTATGCAAAAAGAGGGGTGATATAAGTTTGACGTCGATGTCTGTCTGTCTGTCTGTGGCATCGTAGCTCTCAAGCGCTATGGCGACGGCGAACCGATTTCGATGCGGTTTATTTTTCATTTGAAAGCTAGTCTTCTTGCGGTGGTTCTTAGCTATGTTTGGTTAATATCGGTCATTATCAGTCCAGTAGTGTAAGAGTATCAGCACTTTTCCAATATGATGTAAGGCATTTTTGGCGTATAATTACTCGATTAAGTGTCGTAGGGGTCGTAGGGGGTTTTTTTATTTTTTTTATTTTAGCTTGTATAGGTACGTTACCTAATCTTTGCTGTGTGAAAAGCGAGCGCAATGAATTTGAACTAGTTGAATGTAATGTTGCCGTTGTTTAGCTACTTTCGATAGTTTAGCATTCAGTTACTTAGGTACTTTTGTGTTGTTTAGCTAATTTAGAACTTTTAAGATGATCATTCAATTCTGGCGCTAAACTTCGTAACCGATCGCGGTAAAAAGTAGCTTGAAGATGTCCTTCCTCAAGAATCAAAGTACATATCTCCATGCCAAATTACCTACATTTAATTCGGCAGTGAAAGTGTAACAGACAGAGACACGTGATATTTGAATTTTCAATATTAGTATGGATATTGATTTATTAGCAATATTTTATAGATAAAAGTTGGTCTAGTTTTGGACAAAAAGTAAAATACCATTTCATTGCCTTTTGATCCACTAGCGCCACTTGTGGCTATTTAAGGAACCTCTATATATCTTTTATCGGATGAATGGATATTGACAACAATGACAACACTAAAGCTCCAAATAAACTATTCGGACGCGGCTGACGGACGCGGCTTATAGCCGCGACTGATAGTGTGCAGTCTCTTCGGACGTTGCTTGCGGACGTTTTCAGTGTTGCCACTTTAGTGATTTTAGACAGAGATATTCTAAAAAAAAACACTGAAAAATTATGTAATGACTTTGTTGTAATTGACTTAGTGATTTTGTCACTAGATTTGATGAATTTTAGGAGTTAGACAGAGATATTCTAAAAAAAATCACTGAAAAATTATATAATGACTATACATTTGACATGACATACATTTTAAGTATCTCAATGAATTTAGAAAATACATATTTTCCAACCCTTTTACCCTTCGGTAAAGGCCCTGATAAATGTTTTGGCTTAGTAAAATGTACACTTTGCTTTGCCGAGTATAAATTACCTGTTTTGAAACGTAGCTTTAGACATATAATAATATTAATAATAATAAATATTTCGGACATCTAACACACAACGCCATCTAGTCCCAAGCTAAGCAGAGCTTGTGTTATAGGTACTAGACAACTGATACAAATACATATATACATTTTTTTTGTAAATACATACATATTATACATAGAAAACACCCAAACTCCGAAACAAATATTTGTAGATCATACAAACATTTGGTCCGACCCGGGAATCGAACCCGAGACCTCATGATCAGCAGTCGCACACGCCAACCGCGAGACCAACGAGGCAGTCAATCTGCCTCGTTGGTCTAATAAGTAATAAACTTACTAAAGAGTCGAACTAGCAACAGCAAGTCGTGGTGGTGTGGCGAATTCTATTTCCAAAACGAATTCTCTTTGACACTGACAGCGGTCAGACGTTTTGAGATGATGAAAAAGAAAACGATTGTGATGTGAATACAGTGTTTTTAATTGTATGTGCTTTTAATATTAAAGACCTTGTTACTGGTAGCAGTTATTGTTATTGGAGTCCCTCAGTGAAAGAATCGGTCCCCAAACTGGTGACCCCGACGTAATTTGAACACGCAACCTTCTTCCCAATGTATAATAGATTGGCAGCAAATTTAAGAATGTTTAAGGTTTCAACCCTAAATATAATCGAAAAAAAAACAAGTTGTTGTAAGGTTCCTATACAATATACATATTTGAAAATATTTAAATTATCAAGATACATCTACATCCACAAAGATAATCGATCAAGATGAAGAAAAAATACCAGCAGAAGTATTTGAAGTTGATTTTAAAAACATAATACCGGGCGCATTAATGATATTAGTTAACAATAAACCAAATTGAGTTAATTCTACAATTTTCGAAATTCATTAAAAAGTAAACTTTTCATTTGTGTAAGTTTACAAAAGTAACCTTCTGGCAACACTGACACGGACGTGACAAAAAAAATCCAGCGCTCCAGATTCCTTTCGGACGTCCGAACGCTCAAGGTCAGTCAAAGGTTACGTCCGCGACTTACGTCCGATAGTTTGCACTATAATATATACATTGTACTCTGTGGTTTGCACACCTCAATGTAATTTCATACTATTACGGCTGTCAGCCGCATCCGTCAGCCGCGTCCGATAATTTGTTTCGAGCTTAACATTACCAAAACAAAATACTTAATAAAGACTTACTACAATGCTAGCAGTTCCTGTTAATTTTCCTAGCGTACTTCCGACAGCCGCCCATACACCAGCTAAGAATGCTTCATTAAACATAGTTTACTTTTTTTATAAAAAAACTACAATATCTAGTTAGAGGTTATGATAGCTGTCATTCGGCATTACTTTTGCGTCTACTGGCGTTTACGTTTACTTTACACATATCATCAACTGAGTCTTAACATAGCATCTTCATGTTTTATAATATATGAAATTAACTTCAACAATTTGTTTAAAAAGTAACTTCTTACAATATAAGTTTGCACTGCTAATAGCAGAATGATATTAAATAACATAAAAAATAGACAAGTGCGCAAAAATACGTGCGACATAATGTCAAAGTGACGTAAATAGTGATGTACCTAGAGACAAATACCCTAATAAATTCATTAATTTTATACTAAGTCCTCAGCGTATTTTTACCACAATTTTAATAAAAATTGATTTACGTAGTTATATGTCAATGCCACTTATAAGTCTTATTGTCATTGATCTAATACGACATACCCTTTTTTTTTGTTTTTTGCAGAGAATGCTTTTCGCACCTTACCATTGGTTGGTGGGACGAAGGGTGTATGTGGGACTCCCAGAGAACCGGTCAACCCACTAAACTCCGCCACAGCATACCTCCGCAGTTGAGAGCAGCTTCATGAACGCATCGGTGGCTTCTGTTGGCTTCGTCCCTGCCTTACTTCACAGCTGAAGTTGAGCTACATCCCGGGTTGACAACGGTCATCCCAGGCACACGACTAACTCTAGATCTGTCCCGTTTCATAGATAAATGAAAACAATAAAACTATCAGTGATTTCCAAAGGAAAAAGAACGGATGTCATTAAATGACATAGGTATTCTAAGTATTGTCAGGTGTGTCGAATTTTATTTGATTATCATCTGACTTGGTCAGCAAATCAATAAACGTCGTCTTCCTACGAGCCCTTTCCCAAACAAGGTCGGTGTCAGCTTTCATTCTACTATGACATGTCTCTACATGCTTTTTCACGTCAAATGTCTGTCTTCGGTCCTGCACAACTTAGGTACTTGGTGATATCGAAGTAATACAACCAACCTCTCTGCCTAGCGTATGTGGATTACGAGAAAGCCTTCGACACCATGGATATCTGGGCTGTTCTGGAATCCATGCAGAAGTGCCTGGTTGACTGCTGATATATCCAAGTGCCGATATGTCTGTACGAAGCCGCAACGATGACCGTCCAAGTACAAGAACAGAGCACAAGGCCACAAGACCAATTCCTTTGCATCGTGGGATTAGACAAGGAGACATCATTTCTCCGAAACTGTTTACCAATGCATTGGAACACTCGATTGGAACAAACGGGGAATCAACATTAACGGTCAATACATCTCACACTTGCGATTTGCAGACGATATTGTATATTATGTTTGATATTGGCACTCTTGGCAGAGTCTTTGCAAGATATCGAGGAAATGCTGAACAGTTTGGACGATTTTTCGAGAGGAGTGAGACTCCGGATGAACATTGAAATGACCAAAGTCATGCATAATTTGCATGTACCTTCCGAGTAATCAGAGTCCCTTGTCCTTTAATAGCGTTATTATCGAGTTTGTGCAAGATTTTTTTTTTATTTTTTTTTTAATGTTCAAGCTACCAAAATGATTCTACTCTGCCTGATGGAAAGCATAAGTAGAATCCAAAAGTGATGGTCACTGTACTCAATGTGAACGTGGACAGAGCAGCATAGTGACCCACACTATGGCGGCCTAGTGAGATGCTTTTTCACGCCCCGCTTAAAGGACCCGGGATCATAATGGGAAGGAAACACGTGTGGTGGTAGTGAGTTCCATGTTTTGATCGCTCGACACAAGAAGGAAGAACCGAAACGTTGCGTTCGAGAGCGTATGTCTTCCACTCTCAAAGGGTGACTGCGAAGGCCGGCACGTGTTGTCCTGTACAGGAAAGGAGAAGGGGGGACCAGTTGGAAGAGCTCTTCAGAACACTCCCCATGATACAGGCGATAGAGGACTACCATAGAGGCGATATCTCTTCGCAGCTGCAGGGGTTCTAGGGACTCAGTGGCTTCAGGACTACCGATGATGCGGACTGCTCGCCGCTGCAACCGATCGAGAGCGTCAAATAGATACTGTGCGGCACCATCGCATAGATCAGAACAGTACTCCACGCACGAGCGAACCTGGGTCTTGTAAAGAAGACACAAATGCCCGGGCGAGAAGAACCGCCTCACCTTGTTAAGTACACCTAACTTCCGCGAGGCCGCTTTAATGACGCTCTCGATGTACTCACGCATGTTGAGATCACGGCATATATCCATACCCAGGATACCAAGCTTGTCTTGCAGGGGCAGTTGAGTGTTCCGAAAAGTTGGGAGGGGAAGGAAGGGAGACTTTTTGGTAGATAGCGCACACACCTGTGTTTTCTTGGCGTTAAACTCGACCAGATTCTCACTGCCCCATTGAGAGATGCGGCTTAGAACCAGGTCGAGCTCAGCGACAAGATCCCGTCGCTTCGCCTCAACGTCCGCTGACTTGGCTGTAGGGTGACCAAAATATCGCCCATGAACTGTACTGTCGTCTGCATAGCAATGTATATTGCCAAGGGCCAACATGTCATTGATATGCAGGAGAAACAGCGTGGGTGACAGGACGGAGCCCTGAGGTACACCGGCGTTTATCTGCCGATAATCAGAGGCCGCACCGTCGCAAAGGACCTTAATACGGCGCTGGTGCAGGAATGCGGCGACCTAGGTGCAGAGTTTAGGGGGCAGGCCGAATGCGGGAAGTTTGGAGAGAAGCGAGCGGTGCCAAACCCGATCGAAAGCTTTGGCCATGTCGAGGCTGATGGCCAAGGACTCCCCATGTCTGTCAATAGCTTCACCCCAAAGGTGAGTGACATACGCTAGAAGATCACCCGTGGATCGGTTGCTTGTTGATGATCCGTTCGAGCACCTTGCAGAGAATGGATGTTACGGCTATAGGTCGGTAATTAGCCGGGTCTGAACGGTCACCTTTTTTGGGGATAGGTTGCACGTTCGCCTCTCTCCAAGCCTCCGGAACAATTCCTGAGGAATAAGACAGGCGGTACAAGCGCGTCAGTACGGGAGACAACTCCGGGGCGCAGTTCTTAAGAACCACCGCTGGGACACCGTCGGGTCCACTGGCTTTCCGGACGTCAAGTGACCTGAGTTCAGCTAGGACATCACTCTGACGGATACGGATATCCCTCATCGTGGAGTCACTGGTCCGAATGGTGGGCGGGTGCACGCCCCGATCGTCCATTCGAGAGTTAGCCGCAAAGAGGTCCACAAGCAGTTTCGTTTTCGTTCGTGATAAGTGTATGAGCGAAAGAGTGCTCGTGAAATCATAGTAAGGTTGGCGTGGATCGAGCCGTCGGCCAGGGAGACCCGTAGAAACGGTGGTGCCGCTGGCCGCCCGCGGCATAGAGAGGGGCCCAACCGCGGCTAACCACCCTGGGAGGCTGCCCCGTCAGGTCGCGCATAATCCACGGAGTGGCTCGTCGTGCCGGTTGGTGACCGGACGGTGGGACCAGGCGACCACATCCGGGAGGGTACGGGGGCCCTTCCGTCCGACGGCTCGGTCACCGTCATGCCTCACCGTTGTATGACGCCACAGCATTCCAAGTCTCAGTATTACACTGCCACGATGACTGTCACGCCTTTTACGCTCCCATTTCCCTGCCCCCCTTTTTTATCATGGCAGCAAGGAAAAAGCAAAAACGTTTTACAGCGGCACTTCATTCTCCCACCAACCCACTTTTTGAGGTGGAGTTCACTAACATCCGTGGACTCCATGCAAACCTCAACGCCGTCCACCAGCATCTTGAGACGGCAAGGCCGGCCATGCTATTCCTAACGGAGACACAAATACGCCGCCCTGCCGACATGACATATCTTCACTACCCTGGCTATGTGCTTGAGGAGTGCTTCCTGGCGAAGGCTGGGGTATGTCTTTTCGTCAGGGTGGATGTTTGTTATCGCCGATTACGCTGCCTTGAGGACCCATCCTTCTCCATCCTATGGCTCCACGTGGATACTGGCTCTATGAGCCGTATCTACGTCTGCCTATACCGATCCCACTCTGGAGACTCTGAAACAACTCGACTATTTGAACATCTCAGCCAGGCAGCGGACAAAGCGCAGGAGCAGTTTCCGACCGCCGAACTGGTGTTTCTGGGAGACTTTAACGCCCACCATGAGTCCTGGTTGGGATCTTCCAGAACTGACCACGCGGGTCGGACTGTCCACGCATTCGCTCTCACGCATGACCTCACCCAGCTGGTACTCCAGCCCACCAGGATACCAGACATACCTAGTCAAGCGCCTTCTTTGCTGGACCTACTGCTGACGAGTAACCCAGTGCAGTACAGTGTATCGGTGCTCGCCCCCCTGGGATCCTCCGATCACTGCCTGGTATCCACCACGGTGCCTCTTGCTGCCCCTCCACGACGAGTGGCAGCAAAAAGACGTTTATGGCACTACTCGTCGGCAGACTGGGATGGAATGCGGGATTATTTTGCATCCATCCCGTGGGCTCAACGCTGCTTCAAAGATAAAGATCTGTCGCAAAGTGCGGCTGCCGTGGCTGGCGAGATCACTGTAGGAATGGAATACTATATTCCCCACAGTGAGGTCGCCAGCGCAACGACCCGTCCCTGGTTCAATCGCGAGTGCGCCCATGCTGTCTCACAGAAGCAATCGGCCTACCGCGCATGGATCAGGGCCCGCGCTCAGGGCTCTGCTGACGTTGATCGACTAAAAGCAGCGTTTAACAAAGCCACTAGGGAATGCAAGAAGGCTTACATCAGAGCGGATGCCCAGCGCATCGCGCGGCTTGGTCAAGAACTCGTTGCATACCCTACGGGTAGCCGAAAGTTCTGGCGATTGGCCAAAGCCGTGCAGTCCAACTTCTGCCAGTCCTCGCTACCACCGCTGAAATATCCAGATGGATCACTGGCCCATCAGCCACAGGAGAAAGCGAAACTGCTTGTTGATCTTTTTGCGGCTAACTCCCGAATCGATGACCGCGGCAAGCACCCGCCTACCATTCCGACCTGTGACACTACAATGCGAGATATTCGTATCCGGCTGAGTGATGTCCGTGCGGAGCTTCGGTCACTCGACGTCCGGAAAGCCAGTGGACCCGACGGTATTCCAGCGGTGGTTCTCAAGAACTGTGCACCAGAGTTGTCTCCGGTATTGACGCGCCTGTATCGCCTGTCATATTCCTCGGGAGATGTTCCAGAGGCTTGGAGAGAGGCAAATGTTCAACCGATCCCCAAAAAAGGCGACCGCTCCGACCCGGCCAACTACCGTCCGATAGCCGTCACCTCCATTATCTGCAAAGTGTTTGAGCGGATAATAAACAAACAACTGGTCCACTACCTGGAAGATCACTCCCTACTAAATGATCGTCAGTATGGTTTTAGACCGAACCGATCTACGGGTGATCTTCTAGCGTACGTCACTCACCTTTGGGGTGAGGCTATTGACAGGCATGGGGAATCCTTGGCCATCAGCCTCGACATGTCCAAGGCCTTCGATAGGGTTTGGCACCGCTCGCTTCTCTCCAAGCTACCGGCTTTCGGCTTGCCCCCCAAACTCTGCAACTGGGTTGCCGCATTCCTGCACCAGCGCCGCATCAGAGTCCTTTGCGACGGTGCGGCCTCCGATTTTCAATCGATTAACGCCGGAGTACCGCAGGGCTCCGTCCTGTCGCCCACACTGTTTCTTCTGCATATCAATGACATGTTAGCCCTTGGCAACATTCATTGCTATGCAGACGACAGCACAGTTCATGGGCGATATTTTGGACACACTACAGCCAAGCTAGCAGATATTGAGGAAAAACGACACGAGCTTGTCGTTCAACTCGACCATGTTCTGGGCCGCATTTCTCAATGGGGCTGTGAGAATCTGGTCGAGTTCAACGCCAAAAAAACACAGGTGTGCGCGTTCTCTGCCAAAAAGTCTCCATTCCTTCCCCTTCCCACTTTTCAGAACACTCAAATGGCATTACAAGGTAGGCTCGATATCCTAGGCATGGATATCTGCCGAGATCTCAACCCACGTGAATACGTTGAGAGTGCCACTAAAGCGGCCTCGCGTAAGCTAGGTGTTTTAAACAAGGTGAGACGGTTCTTCTCGCCCGGGCATCTGTGTCTTCTTTACAAGACCCAGGTTCGCTCGTGCGTGGAGTACTGTTCTCATCTTTGCGATGGTGCCGCACAGTACCTGTTTGACGCTCTCGACCGGTTGCAGCGGCGAGCAATCCGCATTGTCAACAGTCCCGAAGCCACCGAGTCCCTTGAGCCTCTGCAGTTGCGTAGAGATATCGCCTCCATGGCAGTGCTCTATCGCTATTATCATGGAGAGTGTTCTGAAGAGCTCTTCCAACTGATCCCTCCCTCTCCCTTCCTCTACAGGACAACACGTGCCGGCCTTGGAAGTCACCGCTTCAGAGTAGTAGACATACGTTCTCGTACTCATCGCTTCGGTTCTTCCTTCCTGTGCCAAGCGGTGAAAACCTGGAACTCACTACCAGCATACGTGTTTCCTTCCCACTATGATCCCGGGTCTTTTAAGCGGGGCGTGAAAAAGCATCTCACCAGGCCGCCATAGTGTCGGTCACCATGCTGCATTGTCCTTATTCGCAATGAGGATGGTGACCGCCACTCCTGGATTCTGTTCATGCTTACCATCAGGCAGGGCAGAGTCATTTTGGCACCTAACTATAAAAAAAAAAAAAAAAAAAACGATAACTGTCACCCCTGCATCTGTGGGCTTCCGGTCTCGCACTCACCAACGAAACACGACAGCACGAATGCTGTCATTTTAGGTTGGTCTTCTGTGCGAGGGTAGTACCGCCCCGGTCGAGCCGGCCCATTCGTGCTGAAATCAGCGTGGCTCTACTACCTCTATCTTGGCCTAACTATCCATTACCTGCGGCACGATGGACCCACGACTTGAAGAAAATGGCTGGCAACGGATGGATGCAGACTGCCCAGGACCGGGATGGTTGGCGCTCTTTGGGGGAGGCATTTATTCAGCAGTGGACGGCAATAGGCTGCGAGATTTCGAAGTTCTAGGCTAGAGATTGTTGTGGGACTTTTTAGGGTTTCAACTACCACCTAGCGGGAATTATCTCGATTAGTGACATGGTAGCGGCCATAGTAGGTACGGAAAGAGAGCACGTGGAACTCCGTCTTTTCCTTCTGTGAGCAAATTATGTTTGCAAATGAAATGGCAGAATGGAACCGGGAAAGATTTAGAGATCGAAGAACGATCTCCGTCTTCCATAAGCGCAACCCTGGGGGTGACAGGTGAGGCCATCTGTCACCTTAGTAGGAGTAAGCTGGGGTTGTAGTACGACGCACTATGGGGTGGATGAGGAGGGGATCACTTTCTAGGGTACAACTGGTTCCCCAACTATGAGTAGGTACGTACTAATAGCCGAGATAGCCCAACACAACAACTAGTAGATGGTATCCTAGGGATTTTTGCACGTAGGTAGGTACATAAAATAATGGCTCTAACTACCCGCTATACCTATTGCCACAGATGTTCTGAAGGCAACCGGTGCCGACAATTTAGCGTTCATAAAATGTAAGCTTGTAAGATTACTAGCACAAAATCTTAGAAGGTTCTTTAAATCTTCGTAAATATTTCAATAATTCATTCGAGACTTTACATCCGGAGTTTAACCACTTAACCTGCAACGGCTTGCGTATGTGTATAGGTACTTAGTTTAAATTAACAAAAGTATTATGCATGCGCATCACTATAAAACACTGCAGGCTCTTCTGAGAGCAAAGTGTGCAAACTCACAAGTTCAGAACTCACTATAGTCACTATTAATTAATCTAGTGCTCTGAGACTACTGAGATTATTAGCACAGTAGACAGTTCGACACACACAAAATACGAATACGAACCTTTGTGGATACAACATTACAACGTCATTCTTTTAGCAGTTAAAATTGTTCTAAGGGTTTTAAGTATCTGGCCTTCTTAAAACTTCAGAAACAAAATACGAACGTGACTTCAAATTCTACAATCAATCATTTATCACGAAGATAGCTGTTAATATTTGTTGTTAATATTTGCTTTTTCGCGTTCATTTATAAAAGGTTTTCGAAAATATTTACTTGGATTAAGACTGGTGTGAACGTTTAAAAATGGAAAATATTAAGGCTGGTGATAATGTCCTGGTAATCTGGAACAGTGACGTTCAGAGTGCGATCAGTAAACTGGTAGAGGAGATCACAGGAATGGTTCAGAATGGCACTGTTGTTTTAGAAAACTCAGAAATGATCACTGAATGTAAGTATTTTGCACTTACTCGTATTAATTTATTATAAATTTGGTTTAAAATAACCTAAAGTGCGTGAGTAGGAATGCATTAGTAAAATAACACTTGTTGATAAGCCTAATATTTTGTTAGATAAAGGTGTTTAGCATTTTAGTGATAGGATTTATGCTGAGATACTCTGGTGCTAGAGCTAAAAATTCAGTGTATCTGACTTCATGTTGTGAAAAAAAGTATGGTAAGGAATTTTAGTTATTGAAATTTGTTTAAGTGTACAATATTGTAAATACATTTTTTATCATCTGGCATTTAATTTACAATTTGAACTTGCTTGTAATATTGTATTATTTCTGCTCAACATAAAACCAATTAGAAAATGCACTATTTCCACTATGTACCAATTTACTTTTGAAAATATTGTCATGAATTTCACGATGAAATGTACAAAGTTTTATTGTGAAATTGTGAAAACTACAATCTTGTTTGGAAAATAATAATATATTCATTAGTCACAGACCAAATTATCCAAAGCCTCTAAGCTATGATAATTAGATTTCATAATATATATATTTAGGTATATATTATGTTATTAAATTCTATCAAACAACTATTTCTACAATTTATTAAAATTTATCAATATACATAAAACATCTACCAATAGTATTATGCACTTAAATAAATTTAAACTTAGAAACAGTGCTTTTATTTAAATAATTACACAAATGAATAAGTGTAAAACTCTACAAACAGTACAATTAGTATTGTAAAATAAATTAGTACAACATCAACAATTGATGTTCCATAAAATGTGATTGTTCTTTGAAATTTTATGCCATCGGGTGCAAACAAGTAGTCTGGTCCCTTTGCAAGAGACAGCTACTCCTAAAAAGCCAAAGAAGGTTGCAAACATATTTATAGTTTAGTTATTTTTAACCTGTAAATGGAAATAACTTACTAAAAATATTTCTCATTTTAGCATCCCGTCCACACTCATCATATGATGTAATACTATCCAACTGGTTACCTCCACACACGGTGAAGCACAAGGATAATATTCTAGCAATAATAGTAAAGCTCCTCAAACCTAGTGGTAAAGTGTTACTGAAAGATGAATCTGATTTACGTAGTGCCCTCACAATAAATGGGTTTGTAAATGTCACAAAATCTTCGGACAATTTATATGTTGCTGAGAAGCCTAAGTTTGAAGTAAGTGTTTTAGTAATACTATTGGTTGTTATGTAACTTGAGAAAGTCTAGTACTATTTCAGTGGATAGGCCAGTGGTAGGCCGCCATAGTGTGGGTCACTATGCTGCTCTGTCCATGTTCACATTGAGGGTAGTGATCACCACTTTTGGATTCTACTTATGCTTTCCATCAGGCAGAGTAGTCATTTTGGTAGCTTGAACATAAAAAAAAATTGTCAAAGTTGCAATCCATCAAAACTATTAAATATAAAGTATATAATATAAAATCATTGTTGAATAGCAAAACTGTTTTTTTTAAATACAAAAGAAAATGGCAAACCATTGAAATACAATCTGTCAAAGCAGCTAATAGTCTATCTACTGTATATTCTAAATCTTCTATATGTCTTCAACATTTAAATATATAAAACTTTTTCAAGTTCTTTTAATACAATAAAGTTTCTTTTAGTTTTGTTTTTAATAGTAATTTATTTTTGTATGAGGGCGAACCTGTTAGATAGTAAAAAAATGTAAATAAGTAGAGAAATACAACGTCTTGGAAAACTTTTCTGGTGCCTAGTAACTCATGCCTATTATAGAAGTAAAGCATTATATTATTAGCACTGAAAAACATCTTTAAAAATATTTTTTTATAAATACTAGTTGCTTAAAGTTGCAATCATCAAAGCAATGCAAAGCAAATTAGTGCTGAACATCAGAGTGGCGTGCAATAGGAGATACCTATGTCCAGTAGTGAACTGTAATAGGCTGATTGATGATGAGTTCTCTAAATCTAGCCATATTATTTTTAGGTTGGTTCTAAAGCCTCATTAAAATTAAACAATAAGCCTGCAGTATGGAAATTAGATGATACTGTGGAAGCTGCGTGGGGAGGCGGTGGTGATGACGAGACTATAGACGACAACCAGCTCCTAGATGAAGATGATTTGAAGAAACCAGACCAGCAATCTTTAAGAGGTATTTTTGAACAATGAAATATTGTATAGAAGTAAGCAAGCTCATGACTAAGTGGCAACCATTTCTTAACATGGTGAGATCCTTCCATGCCTCAGAGAGCATGTCTATCTGTCAGTCTCAGTTGCCATACGACCATATTTGGCAATCTTACGTGTAGTTGGAGCCCTAAAAACGACGAAGTTATCTGCGAACACACAAAAAAAATGGTCGAATTGAGAAACTTCCTCCTTTTTTGAAGTCGGATAAAAAGTTCAACAACAGTCTTTTTAGGGACTCATATGGTACAGTAATTGGTTTGTGGAGATCTGATGGCGCGTAAAAAATTAAATTTTAGTCATAATATGATAATAGTAGGCTTAAAGCCAACTCCAACCTAGTTTGGGCACGTTAAAATTTAGAACAACTGTAACAAAACAAAGTAATGAAGAACTTTTCATGATGATTTTGCATATTTCTTTATCTATTTAAAAACACTACTAGGAGTGTGTATAGTCCATTCGCTTAGATACGGTCACATTGATCGGGCAAACCGCTACAAAATCAAAGGGCCCGCCTGCGGCGTACACAAGCAAGTATGATTTGTCAGTTTACGCCGTTGTATGAATTAATATATTCGTAATTCACAACAATAACCACAATTGCGTGCGGGTGCACCGACACGATCTAAAATTCTAAAGGAATGGACTTTACACGTAAATTATATACATATGTATTTGTAAGCGTAACATAGAGGCCAGTTATCGTCGACGATGCCGTCACTTATTAGATACGTTATCATGATAGCAAAATAACATTGCTAGTTGAAGTTTTGTGTTCCGAATCCGGTTGGGCAAGTTGAGGTTTTGTGTTGCAAATCGGCCCAATGATTTCATTCACAGAAGGTCAATGGCTTTACCTCGACTGTTTGTAAGGCGGTTCTTTTATACGTTCGTACTTGTTCATTGAACAAGTAAACATGTTTACTCTCGTCTGTAATATCTTATCTTCTTTTATATTTTTTGTTCTTACTATTATTTCATTCATTTTATTTATTATATTATAACCTCGAAATTTGACACGATTTTAACATGCTTCAATATTGCTTTTTTTTCGCTTTACTGTTGTACATTGGTGAATGTATGGTAATTCCGTTTCTAACTACTGAACAAAAATTGCAGGAAAAACTGTTTGGTTAAAAATGTTACTTTATATTCCCCCCCCCCCCCTTGTGTGTCATTGGCTAAATCTTAGTATTAGCCAATAACACACGAGAATTTAGGCGTTAACGATTGCAGAACGAAGAACGCTTGCAACTTGGCTAGGGGGGCTGACATACGTTTTCATTAGATATAATACTGCTACCAGCATGACCATTCGGTTTTCCTTAATTACATGAGTCCTAAGGATATAGAAGCATTGCTCCGTTTTTCATATCACATACTTAGCTGAAAATTATTATCAGAGGTGTAGATCGTTCCGTCTTCTCACGAAAACTCCTGTTCTGAGTTTGGAAAGCATGAGAAACTGCAGCAGTGCAGCTCAACAAACAAGCAGACCATTAGGCGATACCTACTCCAGAAATTCATTTCAATACTTGAATTTATTAAAATCTATTGTTTTACCTTTGTTAGTGGATACGATGAGAGAATTGCTTATTTTTAACCGATTTCCAAGAAGGAGGAGGTTCTATGTTCACCAGTATGTATTTTTTTTCTGTACGGAGCGGTACTTCCCTCTCACAGAGTACCAAACTAAAATGACAGTATTCGTGCTGCATTGCGAGCGTGCATCTCAAAGAGCCGCCATAGTGTGGGTCACCATGCTGCACTGTTGCATTGTCTGCATTCACAATGAGTATGGTGACCACGATCTTGATTCTGCTCATGTTTCCCATTAGGCAGTAATCTGCCTAATTACTGCCTCTGATACTGATCTACTAAATTGAGTAATCTCAATTTTGTAAGCTCATACATAAAAAAATAAATGAATAGCATTAATTAAAACCATAATCTATTATTACAGTGTGTGCAACAACTGGTAAAAGAAAGGCATGCGCGGATTGTTCTTGTGGTTTGGCAGAGGAACTCCGCGGTGAGACCAAGGATACACCTAAATCTTCTTGCGGCAGTGTGAGTATTTTATTTATTATGAAACGCTACCTGTTTCGAAATAATTCATTTCAACAATCTTAATCTATACTATTATATAAAGCTGAAGAGTTTGTTTGTTTGTTTGAACGCGCTAATCTCCGGAACTACTAGTCCGATTTGAAAAATTCTTTTAGTGTTAGATAGCCCATTTATTTTATCGAGGAAGGCTATAGGCTATATATCATCACGCTAAGACTAATAGGAGCGGAGCACCAATGAAGAATGTTTCAAAAACGGGGGAAAATTATCACGCTACGGGCAATAGGAGACGCAAACGACGTTGCGTGGGTCAGCTAGTTAAATATCTATTTTATTAGTTTACGAGTAGCGATAAAGATTTAGGATGAAAATAGGTATAAGTTAACCAATTTTTTGGTGCGGAAACCCTCTCGGATAGATACACTTCACCGAAATACCAGGGGGAGTGGCAGGGGCGGTTCCAGCCTGAAGTTTTGGGGGGGTCACTAATCCACTGAGTCGAGTAAATTAGACTTTATTGCACAATACACAATATTATTTCACACAAAAAAAACAAATGGATATCTTTTGTTTTTATTGGTAAATCTATTGCGATCATAATATTTGAGACATCTGTGACAATCTCTGGATGAATATTTAGAGGATCTAGCTCCGTTGGGGGACGAAGGGCGTGTATGGAACTCCCGACAAATCGGTCTAACCCTAAACCCCGGCAGCGGCCTACATCTGCAGTCAAGAGGAGCTGCAGGAACGCATCAGCGGCTTCTGGAGTTCCCCCTGCCTTACCCCATCACTAAGGTACATCCCGGGGTAACCAGATTCAAACCCGGGACAAGTCGCTGTCGTACCTCTCACCGCTCTACACAGTAAGAGAGTCGGAACACCGACCCACCTGAGACGACACCCCCGGTCGCACCGAGGTGTCGCGTCGTTTCCAGCGGCCACATCTCCCCTGCATGTGGCCACAACGACCCTTAACCGACGATTGGGGAGCAAGCGGCCTTTATCGCGCATCCTTCGTCGCCTCTTTCGAGCAGGATCGGCCATTTCCCGATCTCGGTTCCCCGATCGAGTGAATCGGTAGCTGATAAGTTGGTTCTCTCTATGCAAGCTTCGAAGCTCGGCAGAAAGGCTCCGACAGTGCCCGCCAAGCTCGTAGGGCTTGCTTATGTGTGTTCTGACGATGCATTCTGGGCTCATGAAACGGCGCTATCTCTTCGTCATTCCGACCGACAGATCGAATTTCGTCGCAGACCATTGTGTTCATGTCGGCTAGAATGTCGAAGGGTGGATTTCGTGGATCGTCGCCGCCTCGTACGAGATCGTACGGTGGCCTCGTACGATCCGTATGGCTGCAGACTCCCGAGTTGAGCATTACAGCGGGAAGATCCCGCCGGTGCCCCATAGAGGACCATGGATCGCACGACGCCCTTACGCACTCCCAAGCACAGAGAGGCAGCGAACTTCTTCCCGCGGTCCCCCGAGATTGGGCAGCAGACAATGTGGCACCCCTGCTACTCCTCGTACTGGGGACTAGTCGCCCGAAATGCTTTTCAAAGTTCTACCGATTGTCCATGATGAGGTACTTCATGTACTGACCCACTTGGACTTCGGTGTCATCCACCCGGAGGTATGAGCAGGGTGGTTCCTGCCCGAAGTCACTAGTCTGACTTCGGGCAGGAACTGCGTAGGCCCGCATCGTATACGAGGTTCCATAACAATGGGCCCAATACAGAGCCCTAGGGAACCCCACAACACACCTCCCTTCAATTTTCCACTCCGTTCCGATCGACAAACTTCATTGTCCTGTCGCGCTGATAGACCTCTATGACTGCACGCAGGTAAGTCGGCACCTCGTGATATTCAAGGGCCTCCCTAATCGCGCCCCATTGAAGGGTGCCGAAAGCATTAACGATATCAAGGCTAACTACCAACACCACCACCCCGATCGGACTGCCGACCCCGATAGGGAGCGAACACATCTATATATTAGCGTCCATTGTCGAGCGTCCCCGTTGTAATCCAAATTGGCAGTCCGATAGATCAGGGCCCACTCGCGACAGGTGCTCGCTGATACGGCCAGAGATAACTCTCTCAAAGAGTTCCTATCCTTCCTATCCTTTGATTTCTTATCTCGATTGAACAATTATGGAAACTGATATGAACAAGAAAATCAGGTTCTAGTAGCAGATTTTGGGGGGGGGTCACGTCCCCTGTGACGCCCCCCCTGGAACCGCGCCTGGGGAGTGGGTATGTCGGACTCGAATTGACTAGAAACCCGAACTTAAGACCCGAGTAACCAGGTGTAACCAAGAAGGAAAATCCATTTCAATAATTATGAGTTCGCCAAGTTAAATTAAGGGTATTAATTCTAAATCAACTAGCATTGACAACTGTTCTTGCAATAAGCTACTTCGACCTTGTTTTTATGCGTTAAGCATGGCATTTACTTATGTGTCTAGACGATAAATATTATATCTAATAATTTATTCATGTTTTCTTTTAATTGATTGCACGCATGGTGTAGTGGTTTTAGCGGTCGCCATGCCGCTTTATACTACGCTGAGTATTCTGGGTTCGATACCCATATGGGACTACATTTTGTTATGTCCTTTTCGCGGATATATACTACTCAGTATATATTTGTAATGCGGAAGTTGATTTTTTAGGAAAAAGAAATGTTTTTTTAATAAAAATACAAAATCCTATTTGCCCCTCATAACTAAAACAAAAAAGAAATTACCACTATAAACCAAGACAACGCACTGAACCAGATAATATAAAATACAATGCAACTTAAATAAGAATAGGATCGACTTTGCGCCATATTGTGACGTCATAGCTGCCAATTCGAATCTATTGGGCAGGGTCAGCAAAACAAGATATTTTTCAAATATAATTTATTTACGAATCATGTACGAATAATTTTTAATCAGAATTGAGCTCTTCAATTTCGCTCATCTCCGCATCACTGACTGAGTGGTCACTGTCGTCGTCATTGCCATCATCATCACTGTTGCATTCCCTTATAAAATAATTTTTAATAAGTTTTTAATATTTATTTCACCAACTATTGTTTAAAATAAAATTAGGTATTGTTACCTGCATTTGGGACAAAATTTAATCAGAATCTAGCCGCTCAATTTCACTTATCGATACCTCCTACGTATATATAAAAATACTATAATGTTAGTTGACTCAGTATACATAAGAGGTATTTCGCATGCACGACTCACCGCCGTGCATCGTATACTGAGCCGCAATACACTTGTGCCGATTCGTGCCCCCACATACCCCGCGTATACAGGTACGATGTCAGTTGAATGAGTATACAATATACGATTCTATCTGATGTTGAAATTGATTTAGTATACGCGAAATTATCTCAGTAATATTGTTCTTTTTAATTTTTTTTTAATTTATTATATTGTGGTTAAGATTTTTCTTACTCGAGATTACTCTCGGTTTTTCATCCTAATTCCCGCTCTGAAACCTTCAGAGAAGAGGAGGTTCGGATTCCCTTGAATTTACGAATACTGTGTCCCCTAAAACTTTCGAGAGTATTGTGCATATATGTATTGCTGCCTGTTTTTGTATTAAATGTATGTTTATGTTTGTATCTAATTTATTTATGTATGTATGTAAGTATACTTTTTTATTATATTTTATATAATTTTATATATTTTTATTATATTTTATTATTATTATTATTATATTTTAATTTTAATTAACACTATCATAAAGATCATAGATTATTGTATACATTTATATAAAAATCATAAAATACCTAAATTTGCTAGTTGACTAGTTGACTTTTACTACAATACGTAGGAGGTATCGTTATCTCGGCATCACTCTATGTGTATTATGAAAGAAAATAGTATCTTTTTGTAATAATCTATTATTATAATAATCTAAAGTATTGGCCTCCGGTATCCTCACTCACTCGGTGAAGCACAGCGCAAGCACTATTTCACACCGGTTTTTTGTGAGGCCGTGGTATCACTCCGGTCGAGGCATTCATGCCGAAGCGTGGCTCTCCCACGAATCAAATATCAATAGATGATTATGCTATATAAATTTTATCAAAATTGTTTTTCTTGTTATATTTCAGTGCTACCTCGGTGATGCATTCCGCTGCGCTACTTGTCCGTACCTCGGTATGCCAGCCTTCAAGCCTGGTGAGAAAGTGATGCTGGAACTGAAGTCTGACATATGAACAAATCTATTTATTAATAATTTAATTATATTTATTATTAAAAATGCTCTCCAGTTAAGTATTAGTTACGTTGTGATCGCTTTAAATAAATATTAAACATGTATTTTGTTATTTAATTTGTAATAAGTTGAATGTGATTGGAGTGAAATGAACTAAAGTGGTTGTGAAATGGTAATTTGTCAAATCAAATAACGCGCACTTTTCCGGTTACTGTACACTTCGGCTCTTTCCACAAAATCGGGTGTGATTAGTTAACTATAGATGTTTTCTGATTATCCAAGTTTGGTCGAATTGGTCATCAACAACCCATAACGTCCCACTGTTGGGCTCGGGTCTCCTCTCAGGAGAGGGTTAAGACCATACGTCCCCACGCTGGCCGAATGCGGGTTGGGGACGGGCAAGACAACGTTGTCGCTACGTAATCTTGCCGTTGTATGTTTTTAAACCGCCAAAGGCCTCCAACTAAGCTTCACGACTGTTATCCTAGGATAACAACCGGGACCGACTGCTTAACGTGACCTCCAAATCACTGAGACGCTCATGGTCGAATTGGTCACGTAGTGTAAAAATTTGACTGTCCACTAAGCTATCCACGTTAAGTCTCGACTGCGCAAGGTCTATTGACGGACTCGATAGTATAATACTTAACTCTAGTATCTTAATTATTTATGCATGCTATATTTGTCTCGGCGTATCCTGTTGTCTAAATGTCTGAAAATGTTTCAACGATATGTTTCAATGTACATTTCAGGGTAACTCATACTAAGCATGTAAGTACTAGTAAAAGTACATACATGTAACTGTTATTTCAGAGCATAAGGTAAACAGTATATCTGTCAATCAATCAATAACAATCGGAACAAAAAACCCTCTCGAAATTTGCTTACATTTCCCAAGCGATCTTTGCAAGCAATATCCCCTGAGTCTTTTTACCTTTTTTTCATCTGCCCGTGTTTTTACTAAAAGACAATGACAGATATTGCCTTACCATGCCTATGATATGCTTTGATACGAAAAGAGTAGTATTTAAGTTTCATTAAGTCTTATTTGACAACCAAAAACATAATAATTTGAAATTGAAAAACAAATTAAAGTTTCTTCACAGTTGGCGTCGAAGTGATAGTAGTATTTGCTATGTGTTTCTAAACACTAGACAGAGTTCCTAGTTTATTAAAATACTAGCTGACCCGGCGAACTTCGTACCGCCATATTTACATATCTGTCTCAGCTTCCCACAGGCAGTATACAGTCGCGGACAAAAAAAAGACCTTTCCCGTTATAATATAATATTTATTAGAAATGTTGTTCAACGAAACTATAGTAATGTAATATTTAATATGTGTTTATATATTTGTATTCGTCAGCAACAATCACAAAATCAGTACAAAACAAACTAGTAGGTAATTATTTAACTTACAAATCTAATTAAGAACACTGAATATTAGTTAAAGCTTGGCTCTTAATATTCTACATTATAATTAACAGTCTTTAACAGTATTAACATTTTTTTAATCAAATTTTAAAAGAGTTAAAGCTTCTAATAAAAGTTTCCATCAAAAAATCTAAAATTATATTACACCTTGTTAATGAATATAATTTTCATCAAAAACAAAATGAAAATAAAAGGCTGCTTCTGAAATAAACTTAAAAAAACCAACATAAAAAGACAGTTGAGTATTTTAAATTACATTCTTTTGCTGCTTTGTGAATACTCATTCCAATCTTTACACGGTCGTGTGCGTGTGAACTGAGGGACCATAGTGATATTTTTGTTTGAAATTTTTATATGATTTAGTAGTAGGCTCAAAACAATTGTAGAACAAATATGAGAATTTGTAAAAAGACATGTTAAAAACTACAGCCCTTTAAGTGTGGTCCCTCAATCCTCACATACCATCAGCCAGATCTCGGCAAGTATGTAAAAAAATAAGGTATTGTGACTGCAGACATTTAGTAGAGAATTTGTAAAGATATATACTAAATAACTGAGCACAAATCATCAACGATTAAAAAAATACAACGACTATACTGTGGTCCCTCAGTCCTCACACGAAAGATTTCAATATACTGAATATAACCACATCAACGGAATAAAATCTTTATTTTCTTACATACTGTTTTAGAACAAGTCTTATAGCAATTTGTAAAAAAAAAAATAAAAAAAAATATCGACGCACTTTGAAGATATTTATATTCAAAACTGGTCCCTCAATCCTCACGTTCTCAAACATACTTGCATGTCTAGCTGCTAGACGACTAAAGTATCACAAAGTGTAGTGTATTAAACTTTTTGTAAAAAGTTTCTACAAAATAATAGGTATCTTTAATTGTGTGTATCTTACCTCTAAAATGAGATTATAGCATTTCAGTGATCTTATGAACAGATATACGAGTAGTGTGACCACACAATAAAACAAAATGTAGATTACCAATATAATTTTTATTGTAATAATCGAAACCCAAGGTTGTACGGTTGATTTAGTGTTATGTTACATTACGTATCTTTACAAAGCATGAAATAAAGTAGCTTTAGCTAAATTTTGACGCTTCGCACCATTTAGGCTATGTTTCAAGGAAGCTTTATGAACTTATAATACCCCAGTATTTTACAAACCATTATGGTAACATAGTGGTATTATTTATACAGCTCAGTTTTATACGTTCTATTATCACATAAAATTGAACATTTAATAAAAAAAAAACTTCGTTTAAAAAAACCGACTTCAAAAACTAAAAAGTATAAAATAACTTAATTTGTATGTGCTACCTATTCATAGGTTTGAAGTCAGTGCCAAGCCAAATGTAATAGTAGGTACCACACTCGCTATATTTCGAGACGAACGTCAAAACGCTTCGGTTGTTTTGTTCTCGCGAAGAGCAGCTATCCCGCTCAAGGTCACGCGGCGGCGAGTGCGGTACCTACTATTACATTTTGGCTTGGCACCGACTTCAAACCTATGAATAGGTGGCACATACAAATTAAGTTATTTTATGCTTTTTAGTTTTTGAAGTCGGTTTTTTTAAACGAAGTTTTTTTTTTATTAAATGTTCAATTTTATGTGATAATAGAACGTATAAAACTGAGCTGTATAAATAATACCACTATGTTACCATAATGGTTTGTAAAATACTGGGGTATTATAAGTTCATAAAGCTTCCTTGAAACATAGCCTAAATGGTGCGAAGCGTCAAAATTTAGCTAAAGCTACTTTATTCCATGCTTTGTAAAGATACGTAATGTAACATAACACAAAATTAACCATACAACCTTGGGTTTCGATTATTACAATAAAAATTATATTGGTAATCTACATTTTGTTTAATTGTGTGGTCACACTACTCGTATATCTGTTCATAAGATCACTGAAATGCTATAATCTCATTTTAGAGGTAAGATACACACAATTAAAGATACCTATTATTTTGTAGAAACTTTTTACAAAAAGTTTAATACACTACCCTTTGTGATACTTTAGTCGTCTAGCAGCTAGACATGCAAGTATGTTTGAGAACGTGAGGATTGAGGGACCAGTTTTAAATATAAATATCTTCAAAGTGCGTCGATATTTTTTTTTTATTTTTTTTTTACAAATTGCTATAAGACTTGTTCTAAAACATTATGTAAGAAAATAAAGATTTTATTCCGTTGATGTGGTAATATTCAGTATATTGAAATCTTTCGTGTGAGGACTGAGGGACCACAGTATAGTCGTTGTATTTTTTTAATCGTTGATGATTTGTGCTCAGTTATTTAGTATATATCTTTACAAATTCTCTACTAAATGTCTGCAGTCACAATACCTTATTTTTTTACATACTTGCCGAGATCTGGCTGATGGTATGTGAGGATTGAGGGACCACACTTAAAGGGCTGTAGTTTTTAACATGTCTTTTTACAAATTCTCATATTTGTTCTACAATTGTTTTGAGCCTACTACTAAATCATATAAAAATTTCAAACAAAAATATCACTATGGTCCCTCAGTTCACACGCACACTACACGGTCTACAACTTTTTTCATATCTTTTGCATCATGTCCGCCAATTTTTCAGTTTTCTGTTTTAGTTCGACCCATTCTTAAACAAAAAGCTTATTAATATTAGTATTAGATATTCTATTAACACCTTTTTGTTTATTACAATCACAGTTGAAAAGTTTACTTATGCATAGAACCAGTTCACTGTGTACCCTACGATTTTAAGCCACTGTTGCATAACTATTAAACAAACCAAATTCAAAGGATATTTATATATCTAAGTTATTTAGGAATAGTTACTTTACACATGGAAACAGTGCAATATAATGTAACTAAATATACAACGATTCTAGAAAGAAAATAAATGAAAACACGTGTACTTACTTTTTTTGGCACCAAGGACAAAATTATACACTGTAGTAGATCATCTAATGGTAGTTATGTTTGTCTGTGTCTTACATATTAAAATGATCCCGTCTCAAAAATTCATCCTGTATATGTTAGTTTTCTGTTAACGTTTTCGTTTATACTGGGTGGAATACTTATACTAAGTACTCTTAATACTGTAGATAGAAATTTTTACTCAAAAGAAAACATTCCTTTATTTTTGAAAAGAAAGAAAACTGCATTCAAAGATTTCCGAAAATCCGCTTACCACACCCGAGAATCGAACCGACTAAAATCTGTAAAAATTACACCCTGTACTTTTATTGCATCGATGGTTAGGATTAAATTATAAGGATGAAATCTCTCTAACAAACTTGAAAAATCAAATGAGAGAAGAGCCATGAAATCTTAAATTATTTTGATTATTTACATAAAATGGTAAACTAATCAGTTGCTCGAAATGGGCTCCATTTTCTTGGATACACAAATATATTTTTGTAACGAATTCATTTCTAGTAACCTTTAATAACGTGTTGTGGTGAATATTTGTAAATCGTATTCTGAACTTCAACTCTCAACTCGTTTACATTCGCATAAGATTTAATGTAAATTAGATTTTTTACAAACCTATCCCACAAAAAAAAAAACTAAATTCGTGTGGTGTCGTGAGACACCATGACAGGATCCAGATAGGATCGAAGTTCCTTATCAAAAATACAGATGGCGCTATACCAAATTTTTCGTTTACAAAATAAATAATTACAGATGGCGCTATACTAAATTTTTCCTTCACGCTCTTTAAAAACCACAAAATTATCTTAACACCTTTATTTTATATAAAATTATTTATAAAAATATAAAAAAGTTCTATGCGAGGTATAAAGAAAATAACTATTCAGGTATACATTTTTTATTATGATTTTTTTACTGATAAAAAGAAAAACTAAACTGGTCATTTGCGCTGTCACCTAATAGTAATCTCTACTGAAACAAGTTCTGTGTAGAGTTACTCCGTACTTGTTACATACAACTTACATATTACTACGCTATACAAAATTTTTCGGTCAAATAAATAAATAAATATTTCGGACATCTTTTTTTTTGTAAATACATACATATTATACATAAAAAACATCCAAACTCCGAAAAAACAAATATTAGCAGATCAATCAGATCATAAAAAATGTTTCAAGCACAGCATTCGCATACGCTACCATTGGCATTGTGACACCGAGGCGTCAATCTTATTACATGATTTAAAATTAAATATCAATAATAGGTTTATAACAAACAACTTAGACATAGCTGAATCTTTTAATACCTTTTTCACAAGTGTACCAGTTACTACAACGAGTACCTACCTTGAATTCTTGTGCGTCCGGTTCTGAACTGTTGTTAAGGGCCAATGTAAATGAATGTAAGAATCTATTTCAATTTGAATACATAAACCCCATAGATATTTTAAAAACGTTTAAGTCTCTTAGTTCTAAGAAAACAGGGGACCTATGGGGGATTTCAGTTAAATTAATAGAAACTATCATAATTGATATAGCACCATTTCTAGCAATAACATTCAATCGATGTGTTGATTCTGGGGTTTTTCCTAACCTCATGAAGTATAGCAAAGTAATACCTTTGTTCAAGAAGGGTTGTACAACTGAACCAAGTAACTTTAGGCCAATCTCAATCTTACCGGCTATTACTAAAATTTTTGAAAAAGTTATTTTGCAACAACTAGAAAGCCATTTTAATCTAAATGATGTATTTCACAAAGAACAATATGGCCTTAAAAGGGTCGTTCAACAATTGATGCGGGTGCAACTCTTTTGAGACATATATTTAATGCATGGGAGAATTCGCAAGATGCGATATGTGTATTTTGCGATCTCTCAAAAGCTTTTGACTGTGTAGAACATAACACGCTTTTTCTTAAACTTAGGCATTATGGTGTTAATGGTATTGCTTTGTAACTTATCGTTTCCTACTTGAAAGATAGAATTCAACATGTAGATGTCGATGGTGCGAGGTCATCTGGATTACCTGTTACTATGGGCGTTCCGCAGAGCTCTATACTGGGTCCTCTACTTTTTCTCATATAGGTATAAAAATGACTTACCATATTATTTAAAAGATCTCTGTGATATAGTTCTATTTGCTGATGATACGTCACTTATTTTTAAAGTCGATCAGATCAGAAACTATCATTCAAACCTATCATTGATTACATAAGGTACACAACTCGTTCGAAGGTCTTGGTGTACGTTTTTATAATAAAATTCCTATCCATGTAATCGACCTTCCTGTAAATAAATTCAAATACGATCAACGATTATCTAAACGACAAACAGTCATGGGCTTAAGGTGTCATTAGAATTTAGATAGATACACACAAACTTCTTAGTCTTATAATAAAGCTAAATCTTAACAAACCATTGTTAGTTGAAAGTAATGCGTGACGATTATTATGGTAATTTAATTAGTAGTGATTTTTATCAGTATCTCGACTATGGTTTGTCAGCTCACTAAAATGTCATTGCTTGCGGTGTCGTCGTGGGGCGGGTCGTTTCCTTCCCTCTGATATGGCGAAGGAGAGGATGGCTGGTCCATGCGACATACTCGTGAACGGGTGTTGCTTGGGGTGACTGGTCGGCCTAGTCAGCGATGCTTTAGACAATACTATTATTCTGGTTCGTTCAACTGCAACCCTATGCTTCTAACCCTAATCACGAATTATTTTTAACAGTAGATTTTCCAACTGAATGTAAGTAGATGTGCACCTTGAATGATTTCTATGTTTAATAGACTCAAACCTTCAACGTTATCACTGAGTGTTTTTTTTGTTTGTGCGTTAGATTTTGGAGCTTTATAATAAAAGGAATTTCAGGTGGCAACAGCTTGCATACTGTTTACCTTACATGTAATACTAACACTATTGTACCTGAAAATTTCATCAGATTTTGAAAAAGAGTAGCCATGAGTTTCTTTGCCAGTATTCTTCTCATGAGCCTACGCATTTTGGAAACTGGAAGTTATGGATCGACACAGGCAGGCAGTAGATTTTTGGTGTTTTCGCCTAATTTACCTCGACGATACAGCACATGCTGTGGCGTCTGTTTGTGTCGATCTATGATTTTTAACTATAGCTTCAATTTGACGTTCATGAGTGTCACTCTGATTGGTGTCTTAGATGAATAAATGATTTTGATTTGATTTGATTTACGTAACGGCGTAACGGACGCTTTTTGCCGGCTAGGGTACCCCTCCGGCCCCATAAGGAACTTCGTTCCAAAAGGGGTGAGATCTGGTGATCTCGCAGGCCATCTGATTGTGCCGTTTGTTCCAATCCACGTATTATAAAATTTTAACAAAATTAAAACCGACTTCAAGGTTCGACTCGGTTTCCCTTGGATGCCATCATCAGATCTTAGTGTCCTTATCATGGTACCACCGTTGGAATATCTCCTTTCCATTAAAAAAGAATCATCAAAATCGGTTCATAAACGACGATGTTATCCCCGAACACAAATAAAAAAATACGGTCGAATTGAGAAACCTCCTCCTTTTTTGAAGTCGGTTAAAAATGGTTATTAATGTAGGCAGTAGTGATTCTGCTCCTATGGGTTGGAGCACCATCTTGCTGTAGAATTATTTGGTTTCGCTCTTCCTCGGGGAAACTATTTAACTCATTTCTTAAGAGATCCAGTATTTCAAGGTACTTGACAGTGTTTAAATGACCTTCGTACACGTGGACTAACACGTTATTAAGTTTGTTAGAGATTTCATTCTTATACTTGACCCTAACAAACGATGCAATAAAAGTACAGAGTATAATTTTTTGAGATTTTAGTCAGTTCGATTCTCGGGTGTGGCAAGCGGATTTTCGGAAACCTTTGAATGCAGTTATTTTTCTTTTCAAAAATAAAGGAATGTGTTCTTTGAGTAAAATTTTCTATCTACAGCATTAAGAGTACTTTCGATTCAGGTGGCATTACAAAATTCCATCCTGTATAATAATTATATAAACGAAAACTTTGTTGACAATTATTGTCAACCAGCTGACCAGCGGTTCACGAGATTAGCGCGTTCAAACAAAAAAACTCTTCAGCTTTATAATATTACTAGCTGAGCCCCGCGGTGTTATCCGCGGTACAACAACAACTGCGATTAACGCCGTGGCGAAAAGTTTAACCTAACCAATTTTCAGCCAAATCGGTTCAGCCGTTCTTGAGTTATAAATAGTATAACTAACACGACTTTCTTTTATATAGGTAGGTACTAGTTGAGCCCCGCTATACAACAACAACCGCGGTACAACAGCAACCGCGGTTAACGCCGCGGCGCAAAAACAAAATTCTATGTAAAAAGCAATCTATGTCCGTCTCCTGGTTCTAAGCTACCTTCCCACCAACTTTCAGCCAAATTGGTTCAGCCGTTCTTGAGTTATAAATAGTGTAACTAACACGACTTTCTTTTATATAGATATAAATACCATCTAAATACCACGATAGTTCTCAACTAATAATGTTAGTAGGAGAATAAAATAAAACAATCTTGTAGCAAATATTCAATTATACATCATATTTTCTCTTCTTTTTACAAACAGTTAACTTATTTAACATATTTCGATCTATAACATCTTCCATTTACAATAAATCTGAATAGTAGTCATTCCGCTATACAATAAAATATACATAAATTTTTGCGATATTTGTCATATAATAACAATTTCATAGTTATCTATTAATTTAAATGACACAATATTTCCTGTTCTCGTACGATATTTTAATGGAAAGTGTACATACAAGTGCATACAAGTTGTTTCTGCTTTTTACAATACTAACCTATGTTACCAATCACTTGTTTTGCTGTAAAATAATCTATTTTATTTGTTACATGGTATCATTATATATTTATAATCTGAGGAATATTAAAATATTGAAAATCTGTTAAGGATGGCACAATCATTTTGCGTCAGTGATCTTCAGTGAGGGCACTGTCCTAACACTATGGTCTATAAACCTTCTACTGGCCTTGCCGAAAGTTGGCAATTTCGATATATTTCTTTCTTTATGTGTTACATCTATTGTCACTATATATTAACATCTATTTATCGTTGAATCACAATAAGAGAAGACATTACGATTGCGTAAAACGATGGAATAAAATCTTGAAAATATTTTAAGGTGACGTTAAGATTTAGGATTTATTGACGGACGAAATCGGCTTTAACGTTACGTTTACCCATATCTGTTTGTTATTAGCTAACAAACAGCTATGGGTTATTTTCTAAACAGTAAGGTTTTGAAAATTGCAAAGTAAGATTATCTGCCATTTGAAGGAATATCATGTGTAAACGTGCCTTAAAAAATAATTGTTTACTAAATTATTTATTAGTAAGATAACTGATATCAGTCTTTGGGGAAGTAGATTATATTGTCGATAATAGCAAGTCATTAGATTTATTTAAATAGTTGGAACAATTGATAATAATTTTTCCTACTATCCATGACTCATTGATCATCAGTACCCACTAGGTAAATGTATATGGAAGCATTGTAATGGAATATATTCAGTTGCGTTACTCAATATGCTAATGTAGTAAACAATCATTCCTTTCGTAACGTCAGCCTCAAATTTACGTATAACAAACATTGACGGAATCAAACGTATGGCAAAACTAATTTGCATATTGTCTAATTAATACAGTTTACGATGAACACCGATGCACATATTTAAATTGGTGATTTAACAACTCACGAATGCGCACACGCACAACATTATATGTTGTGCGAGCATTAACTAAATGACACTGTTTTGTTCAAATATCGAAATCTAACAGGACAGAAGCAAACTTATAGTTCACGCTTCAAATGCTTCCAATTCTCTACATTTACTCGCGCATTCATGAGTTACAATAACTATAAAAATATTATAGACCTTATAATGTAATAAATGTATAATCATGAAGTAACAAGTGCTGACTGAATATGTACCTATACGTAAAGTTATTTTAACGTATAATTGACTTACTAAATCTACTAGGAGGCGCGGAAGAACATCGATTGTGCCAATATCATACAAAAAAGTTGGCAAACAGTAGGACATACAACAAAACGTTCCTTAACAAATTTTATACTTTATAATATCAATCATGATTGTGCCTGGATTACGTCCACAAAAACAATATAGCACCTTTTGAAATTAAATTAATACTTTCTGAATTTGGATTTTGGGAAATAATACTTTTTGTAAGGAATTTTGTACTAAATGATTGTCCAGCTTTGATGGCGGAGCTTCTTAGTTTATGACAAAATGAGCTCGCGCCCACGAATAAATGCTCCTATCTCATAATTTAAGTAATATCTTCAAAGAAACTACTATCCCACAACATTCAGTAAAGCGACCCAGTCTTTTCAAAAGTTTATTTTCATCAAATTGAGATCTTGTTTAGACTTGATTGCGACCGGCCCGCGCGTGACGTCAGCGGCGTCGCGAGACACTAGTCTTATAGTTTGTGAGGTAGGCTTAGTCATGATCTAATGAAAGCGCCTTGTTAGAAAATACCGATTAATAAAATGAGATCTTTCATTACAATTACAAATATTAATATAAAGACGATAAAACTAGAATTACATACATTATACAACAAATTATTAACTTTTGTACAACACCATCTGTCGTAGCCGGTGTCAGTACCTATCTTATGGTTGTCGGTTATCATTTAACACATTAATCATTAATAGCACGTAACATATGCGGTACAATGAAACTAACCCTTTTCCAAGTCTAACTGTCATCTTTCAGCGATCATCTTGCTCTTTGACGCGTCGTTTGCGGCCCTTGCCACGACGACTGACTCTTGCCGTATTTGTCAAAAGCGGTACAAGATCCATGACTCGTTAACGTCTGACAAAATTTATTGTTCCAGATATTTTTATTATGCAAACACAATATGGAGTTGAATTTGAAACAAAACACAATTATTACTTAGTAATTACATGTTTAACATAAATTTGATTTTGATATGGCCATGCATTTGTCGTTACATTTATAACGATATATGTATATCAATCACAGATGCTCTTTAAGTTTGTTTATCAATTTGTTTTTTAGCGTTTCCTTTTTGAGTAGGTATACAACAACTGTACATTTTCTTACCAATAACGCACTTATTAGTCTAAAACATATATATTTCTTCTATTCAAGCAATACTTCATACCTACTTTGACCAATAACTACAAAATATCACAGACTGTGTGTTTATTATGTATACATCTTCTCATAGAATAGTTTATGTGTATTAGGTACACATGGACGTCAAAAGCAATAGAGATGACATCTAGTACATAAACCATGATCATTATACATATTTTATGTTTACAATATATACCTATCTCTCATTATTTATATAAGACCGTGATTAATTATTTGTCAGGAGAGTTAGCCACCAGTTTGGTGAGACAGCTGTCCCAGCGTCCTCGGAGGACCACGAATTACGACAATTAGATCGTCATGGATATGTCTGCAGTCACAACCATCTGAGAAGATTGGAACTCTAACATGACTGCGTTGTCTTCGTAAACCAACATAATCATTCAGAATATTCGTATAGAAAGAAATCAGTCGAGGTTTAAGCACACGTCAGCCTTTCACTACTATCTATTAGCTAACATTCATTGTACCTTTAATTTTGTTGTTTATATATATGTATTGCCACATGTCCACGTAGACTGGCATTTAAAATCTCATTGGTTATCACAATATCTAACCTACTTTAAGATCTGGTACAAACTTACACATTGTTATTTTTGTGCTCATTAGTTTTAATAAATTGTTTACTCCACGGTTTCATATTAAAAAATAATTATATTTTTAAATTTTTCGTGTAAGAATGTCTAAAGCGTTTTACTTTGTATGCCGTATTTTGTAATATTATAACATTCATGTACCATATAAGATTGAGAATTCTCTGAACTCACGACGTCCCGTGACACCGTTTACCTATTGTTTTGTGACACATTAGGTTAGTCATGGAGCGTAACATTCAGTATGTCCTAAGTTACATACATATTTACAACATCGTACACGAATGCGTACAGAAGCACCCGACAGTAAAAAGCACCTAGAGTTCCCCAATAGAATTTCATAAGCGTACCATTATGGACTGCCGATCGCTGCAGAAACCGAGCAACTTAACATAAAAAGTGTATGCCGCCACACGACCGAACTCACTGGGGCCGATTAATTCATTTATCTACAAGTTCCCTGCACGAGGGAGGTAGTTCAAAAACACTTGTCCGTTCCACTCGTAAAATACAGTTCAGTCGGCACACAGAAACAGTAAAAGTCAGAAACGAGCAGGGAGTTGCAACGAAGGCGATCCTAATAGGGTCTAGACAGTTCTCCTTCCAAGTCCGTATAGAGACGATTAGTAAAGTTCAGCGCTTCTTTAACGGAAGGAGGTCATCCTCGCACAAGTCGGAGGCGGACCACCGTCGCTTGCGCGCGTCCTCTTTTACGCTGAGGTTCTCCGGTTGTGTTTGAGGTGGAGCTGAAGTGGGCATGCTCGCATTGCCCGCGCCCGTCGCGTGCTTGCGCGGGACCAGGGACACGCACACGTCACCGACTTGGAGCCTCTGCACGCGGAGGCCGTACTGCGCCATCGTACGCTCCGGTTTGCACGACGCCCATCCTCTCCCATACACGAAAAATGGATGCTCAACTGTGGATTCCAGCTCCACCTGGAAAAAACCAAAAAAAAAAATTAGAATAATTGCAACTTACTGCCTACAATTCGGAATTTTTTATCGAAGTTGGTCAAGTGTGAAGTACATTAGATTTCGTACCTTTAAAAGCCGACGCAGCATGCTCATAAACAGGTATGAAATGACTATTCGTGACATAAGTTCCTAACCTCTGTATTTTATTTAACTAATTAATCAGTGTACATTGCATACATAAAAAAATACTAATCAAATTGAGAACCTCCTCCTTTTGGAAGTCGGTTAAAAATATAGATCAGTCTAGTTCTGAAATTGAAAGAAAGAAAGATTTATTTGATAGAATATAGTACAAAAGATGTTATCCAATACGTTCCTTATATTCTACCATTTCTGGTGTACCTACTACAAGTTTTGGCCAGTAGGTACATAAAACAATGCCTTAGGTTAGACAATACTTATAACTGACCTAACTTACTAATGAAAACCTTTAATATAATACTCATATATTGCTTTATCTGCTTACTCAAAAAGAAAAATCACTCTATAGATTCTACACTTACAAAACAAATTGTAAAAAATCATTTCCAGCATCCGTCTCTTTCTACAAAATTTGGGTTAAACCTGTCCAGCAAGTTTTGAATACAAACAATTTCAAACTCTAGGTCGTTAGTTAATTTAATTACTGTCTTAAGAGCACTTACTTGTGAGCGGTTCCTGTCATAAGTGAGGGTCAGTGCAAGTCGGTCTCCTCGCTCGTCAAGCCGCAGTAGCGTGCACTGCGTGAGCGCGAGGTCGCCGCTTCTGTCGGCACTCATGACAAAGTCTTCCGTACGCATCTCCTCAACCCGCCGTAGTGAGCCATCCTCGAGACGGATCAGCGCACCACGACAGAAGTAGGGTGCCGGCGCACCTCTTTCGGGAGATGTTGGAGGTTCCTGAAATTGGTGTAATAAATCATAAGTTTAGGAGATCAATTTAAGGGGGAATGTATTGTATCCAAATGGGGGATTTTTAACGTAAAAAATTAAACAGTAGGTACAGTTATCCGTAACCTTAACAAACCAGTGTTGTTGAGAGTTGGACAGACTTACGTGTTGTAAAGATAAATGTCTCTCGCGTCTCCTATCTTCTTATTTTCATATTCCTAACTGTCGTGTTAATAAGATGTAATATGTTCTAATAGTTGTAATTATTTAACTGATATTTACCTCTCTGGGTGGCGGTGCGGGTGCTGGAGCAGACACAGGTGGTGAATGCGGCGCCGGCGCAGGTGGCACAAACCCAGAGGTAGCGCGGGGACGGGGATGGTAGTTAGTTGGTGGCGCCTGAGGTCGCGACCGGTATAAGTACGCGTAGGATGGATGATGTAGAAACGGCGAATACGCTCCAGGAACTGAAGGGAATTGTGGTGCTGCTGGTGCGGGTGGTGCAGCCATAGGGTCCCGGGGCCGCCGCGGTGGGTACCGCGGGTAGGGCCGGGGCGGTGGCGCCAGGAACTCGGGCGTCATACCGGCCGGCGGTGGCGGCGGATACAGGTGGCTCAGCTGCCCGAGCTGCCCCAGCTGGGCCAGCGCCTCGCCGGGGAGGCTCGCTGAGATCATCGGTCGGGCTGTTGACAAATGTAGAGGTATGTTAATTTTGTTTATAAAACACAAAAATGTAGGTGATCTCATAAGGTCAAACGAAGTTGGTATACACCGCTCATTCATCCTCTAGAGTCGTAATTCGAAAGTAGGTAGGTAGGTAGTTAGTCGAAACTAGGCTTACAAAACTTTACCATGATAAGGGATACCAAAACGAATTAGCAATAAACATGATGAGTAAACAATGACAATGTAATCATTACTTGCTACACTTTAGGGGTAGATTAAGAAAGTGTAAGTAGAACTCATGACGTGAGTGGGTGAAAAAGTAAGTTCGTGAGCACAATTTCAAAAGGCTAAGCCTTTTATTTCAAGACAGTAAACTTTTGAAAGTAGGTAGGTACTGTTATGGCGATAATCTTTTATAGTGACAGGTTTATTTTTGTAACTGTTGGTAATTAATTAAATCTGGGTACCTTGGGTAGGTGTAGGTACTATGAATTTAATTATTTTAATAAGTTTAAATAGTCATTATATCAAAAAATATTTACCTCTTCTTTCTCTTATTGTATTGGAAGCTGTACCAAACTGAGTAAGTTACAAAAGTACCTGGATGACCGAGCGTCGCTCGGTTTTTTTTTATAAATGGGTTTGGGACTATCCAAACACCACCTTTTTGTTATTTTTCTTCCAATTAAAAAAATAAGTTAAGTGGCGCCCCCTCTTGGTACGCTCTGATACTGTTTATTCTGCACCTTATTCCAGTATAATGTAGTTCGCTCGAGTTGCGATAAATAGCGCTAGATGTACATTGATTTGATATATTTGATTGTTAAAAACACGAATAAAACGACATTTTCTAAAAATGAATCCTAGCTAGATCGATTTATCGCCCCCGAAACCCCCTGCATACAAAATTTTATGAAAATCGTTGGAGCCGTTTCCGAGATTCAGATTATATATAAATATATATATATGTATATATATACAAGAATTGCTCGTTTAAAGGTATTAGATTATTGATAGCACCAACTCATATACACATATTCTTTCATATAAATTGGGTGCGTGTTATTTCAGTGTTAAAAGTTAACAAGTAATAAATCTAAACCGCACTAGTTGATAATAAGAAGTATCTGTTATTCCTGCACTACTCGTCAGTAGTAAGTAGGTAGCTTCCAGCATCTGCTTTAGATTACTCGACTCGAGTTCAGTATCTCGACGAGATAAGAATGTGGAACGGCCGACGCGGTCGTCAACATTAAAAATAGATTTTATTCACGCACATAAAAGTTAGTAATTCAGTGTGCACGCCACATGACGTGTAGTAGTCTGTCGTATAAACACCACTTTTGTTCTATTTTTAGGGTACTGTAGGTCTACCATTAACACAAACTGATCTTTGTTGCTTTATCGTCCGGCTGTACTCAGGCGCGAGCGCACAAAACGCTCACAGTTGAGACTAGTGAATGTGTAGGTATAATAAACATAATTATTATTTCTTACTTCATAATAATTTATAACATTAAATAATTCTAGAATATAAAATTAGACGTTCGTTAATTGTCGTTCTATTACGTATCTGTATGTCTTGCCTACGTAGGTACCTTAAGAAATTCAAGTAGGTTGTCAAACTTTGATATTATTATCGAGAACGCACATTGACGTGGTTTTTCGATTATATCGAGTAATACTAAGTTTCTTTAAAATAACTAAATATTATCTTGTAAATATTATCCTCGTTATTAAGAAAGAAAATTTATATAAACGAAAGTCCCAATGATATTATTTATTATTTCATATACATGTGATATTGATTTCGGAACAAAAGACGGATGAAGAGCTCTTCAATTATTTGTAATCATATCATTTACAATCTCTTCATGAATCTTAAACAGGAACTGAATCAATGAGATGTTCCTTAAACGTTTTTCTGTCATATCTCACTCGTTTTGTTTCTACATAAATAGGTACAGCAACGGACAGGTAAATGTAATAGAACCTTTTATTTTCATCGTTAAAAATTTAAGCCAAATCAGACTTTGATACAACCTGGAGAAGTAACTATTTACATAAAGCAACTTTGAACGATTAAAATGTATAACGAAAATCTTTTGTTTATTTATATTTCCTCTATAGTTTTCATTAATTTATATAAATTAAAGAAAACTATGGAAATTTTCTTCTGCACGATGACTATTTACATTTTAGAGTATTATTCGTATCAGAGAAAGAATGCATACGTAAAAGTGACATCAAACCCATAAATGTTTGCTGACAAATCCATTAAAAAAGTAGACTTATTTTACTAAAGCATGGCAAACGCGTAGAGAAACTTACTCGTACTCACTCAATGAGATAATACGTCATAGATATAATGAATCAAATCAATACCTGTTGTGAATCACAATAATAAACGATAATATAAGTCAATTTGATAATCTCACGACGATATCAGGTCTTGAAAATCGCCAAGATACCACAGTGTGGCTAATGATACGACTGGTATACGCCTATTGAAGAATTACACTTGGTTGTAACGTTCATGTAATAATTTTTGTACAAGGTTGTTTCGCTAAAAAATCTTTCAAGCAGTTTCACAATTGTTTAGATACTTATTACTCTAACATGAAACACATGTAGATAGATAAACATTTTCGAAATAGACAACGAATGTTTATAAGTTTTGTGTCATAAACGTCCTTTAATAGTCTATTGCTGTAAAATGTACATGGCCTCTACTTGAGATCGGTCTACTATACCACGCTGGCAAGGCGGGATGATATACCTATGATTTGTTTCAAGTTTTACATCTTATTGAATTGCTTTTCTCTTTGAATTGGTTTACTCCCTAAGTCGAATCTTACGACAATCCGTCACCACAAAGAACTTTATTGTAATAGTACGTTTTTAATATGCTTCATCAACAATTCATAGGTCCCCACGCTTGCAGCTTGGGAACTGGCAAGACAACGTTGCGGCTACGTAATCTTGCCGTTGGATGTTTTCAAGCCGCCCAAAGGCCTCCAATTAAGCTTCACGACTGTTATCCTACGATGACAGCCGGGACCGACTGCTTAACGTGACCTCCGAATCACGGAGACGCTCATGGTATCATGCCACCAGCGGTCACCCATCCAGGTACTGACCGCGCCGTCGTTGCTTTATTTATAACACTTTCTGCTTTAAGTACCTAAGTATTTTCATATTGATAAAAGTTGTTACTGTGGCACGCCTAACAAGGGTGCTGCTAGCTGCGTATGCGAAGGATGTTTGCTAAAGTTGTTAACAGACTCTGTCAGCAAATGGATGGGGAATCGCCAACACATACACTTTCTGTGGCTGTGTGCTACGAGCGGTAGATAATTATGTGTTTTAAGTGTTTATTTAACTTCCAACGATTGTGAGTTTAAATCAGGTCATGATTATTATCAGTGTTACAACAGCTTCTAAAAATAAACGCGAACTCACTGTAACTACTTAGTAATTTTACTAGTATTTTAGTTGGCAACTTGCTTTTGGCTGCGACTCTGCCCGCGTGTATGTTGGTTAATTATCGCGTAAATGGTAACCTATGTCCTATCTCAAGAATCAAAGAATGGAGATCCTTTGGTCCTGTTATATAAATTAATTGTTTTCGTGTTGTGGGGGTATTCCCTATAACGGTACATGTCAAGCTATCTATTTTCATATTTTATAATAAGTTTACATTATGCTTTATGTCAAATTTATTTAAAAATATCAATACAATTTCGATTAGCTTGTGGGGGAACAGTGTTACTGCTATCTTGGCGAATTGTTATTCTCTATCGTAGCATGAAAAACAGAAGTGTAAAATCTAATAATGTGTAAAGGAAACAAATTAAAAGGCTCGTCAACATTCCTGTGCACTTTAGTACTGCAGGCGATAATTTGATGAACAAAGAAGTCGCCGTGCCCATGCACCTGCGCAAACAATCGTGCTCATGTCGTGTTAGCGTACCTCTCTCGGTAGGGGATGACTTGTTTTTAAACTTTATTTTTAAGCTAATAGATTGAGCACTCATAACATCGGCTTTGGAGGCAGGGATAGTAGATTTCTTCTTATGATGGAGCTCTCTGCTTTTAGAATTACTTGCTTTTTTATAGGGGACGTGTTGCTTTTAAAAACCTTTTTATTTGGAATTGTGGAAAAGCACACCAGACGTTTAACCGATTTCAAAAGAGGAGGAGGTTCTCAATTCGATTGCTTTTTTTATGTTCATTACCACAGAACTTTCGACTGGGTGAACCGATTTTGATGTTTCTTTTCATTTGAAAGCTGTTGCTTCCCATGTGGTCCGATTTCAATTTGGTCTCTAGTTCTTGAAGTCGGTTTTTTTTTTTTTTATTTGCAAAATACTTTAGGATATTACTTTAATTCGGGACTCAGACAGACTAATTGTCTAAAGACATTAGGTAAGTTCTAAATCTCGTTGTTATGCCTACCTATTAGTTTTTGTTAGAAACAGAAAAGCGTAATATATTATAAACAAAACAACAAATTATGTTGATAACGCAGCACATCAGATTATGAATTACTTTAATTTTATTTTAAATTGTTTTACGGAGAGATTTTTTCATGAGAACCTTTAAACAAAGGCTACTTTATTTTTCTTTTCTTAATATTTTATACTGATAATAAGAAATTTAATAAGAGTTTAATTTAGATTGCAAACAAATTAACAAGCACTTCTTTGCAATATCAACAGAGTTAAGTTTTTTTTATGACAACTTCTGCACTAGGAATATTCATGAACGGGCACAAAGAATACCTAGTCTCAGAACCAATAATTTATGGATCACACAATCAGTTCGCTGGAGTGGAGTACGAGTATATATTTTCTTACTTTATAGAGCCTCAAAAGAAGTAGCTTTCTTGAAATCGTAACGCATCTTAAACAGTTCCATAGATTAGTTTAAGAAAGATAAATCTGTGTAACTTGTTTGTAGGACATTCTTCTCATTCATTGAATTCTGACAACCAGTAGAGATCGAAATGGTTTCTTTAATTTCGAAGTTCTAAATTTTGTTTGTCAATATCAAACAGTGAAAAGGTGTTAATTGAAAACCGATAAAAAAACAACAGATAAAGCGCCGTTAAGGAATGATCTGTAAGGATAAACAAAGAAACAAGGGTGACGTTGATGGACAAAGTCAGTTATTTTCCTTATCTAGTTTCATGGAAATCGTGTAATAGTAAAAATAAAGTATGATTTAACTCGATATAACATTCCGAACGTTTCAAAACGATTAACGATGTTTCTAACAAGAAAAAGTAAGTAGGTAACCAAACTAGAGTCCGACTACGTATAAACTTTTGGTGAAATTTAAATATCGTTTGTCACTCGAATTAAGGAATCTATTGCCACCTCATTTATTTAAATCGGTTCAGTAGTTTATATGCTACTGTGGCACCAGTAGAGACTGCTATAACCCTTCCTTTTGGTTCCACCGTAGTCGGGCAAAAAGACCTAAAACTGCACATATTTGTATCTAATTGCGTAATAGACGAAATGGTAATTATAATTAATTTGTATACACACTCACGAACATTGTCTGTTTGTATAAAATAAAATTTTGCGAATGAGGAAACATTGCCGCGTACATTGTTTGGCATTGTGAGTCATAAAAACAACGAAAGATGGTGTCTTCGTGACTAAGCTTTTAAAAATTCAAGCCAATTAACTAGCTCTCATTTGAGCGCTGCGACTGCGTAACTAAACTTTTAATAACAATGGACAACAAAATTTAATTTTAAGTTTATTTAAAATTTAAAAAATAGTCTCGAAATAGCGAGTGATTAATGAAATACAAGTGTTAACGTAATCTATCATTATTACAAGGATTACATGCCTTCAATTTGTTTTAATTCTACGCATTACTGTCCCTTTGGAAACCTTCCCTTAGTTTTGATTGTGAATGTGAAGCAGAATGTGTTTTCTGTGCTCTTGGCTGGTGTACATATGCAACATTTCATGATTATAGGTCGAGTAGTTAAGGCATGAAAGCGTAACAAACAAATTCACTTTAGGATATCAGGCGACAAAAATCATTACAACAATCCTAAAAGTCTGTCTGTATTTTTCCATTAAAAACACTGCGGCGTCAAACTGTTTTTTTATTCCGACACAATTTAGCAAAAAACGAAACACAATTTCCAGTAATAGATTTTATAATTGAAGAATGCTCTAATTTTAAATAGTTTTTACGTGAAACGCTGTCTGTGGGCTATGATCATATCTATGGCAGTTGGCGTAGGCGCAAGCAGCAAGGCCGCGAGTTCGGCGGCCGCGCGGTAAAAAACCTGGTATGAATGGCGAGCCAAATTCGCGAACGACTCTCGGCGGAAGCGCTTACATCACTAAATCACAGCACAAATATGGCCGCTGCTTTAATGCACCAACAAAATATGTACAATATTTTTCTGTATTAATTAACAAATAAAGCGCTGTGTACTGTACTGTGTGTGTGTTTTAAAGCAGAGGATCTGAAGAGAGAAAGACATTTTATTACCTATAAGTCAAGGGACAAAATGTTTCAACTTTAGAGGGAGAGAAATACGCAAGCTAAATATGAAACTTCACAAACAACATGAAGTAACTGATTTTTGAGATTGTTTACGCGCATATAGTTTCCAGTATCGTTTACAAATAGCATAATGGTACGATGGTATTACAAGGCGGCGTGGCGGGCGCACGGACTGGCATGGGGCGGACGGTGGCCGGGCGGTCGATAGGGCGCCGCCCGTAACCCACTTCCGACGCCCCTGACCTTGCCGCCGCCATTCACGCCGCGTCTTACAGCGCCCGCCATTTCCCCCCACCAACCAACCCATCTTTCCCCCTACTCATGCTACGCTAAATCTCCTACATCCATCGTCACGCTCAAGTCCTACGGAAACTTACAAATGCTGGGATTATTTTGACTTTTACGCTTCATTCGTTCAATGTTTATCAAAGATATGTTTACATGGTGTTAACTTTCAACATATATACTAGGTAATAACGTTTCAATCTTATGGGGGTTATTTTATAAATGATATTATGGTTTTGAATACCTACCGTGTTTTACAATACCAATAAGGGAGCTAAAAGTTATCAATGTTATTTGTAATTAATTGGTAATTAATTGCAATATTGGTCATATATATTAATGCTTTAGTGTATAGTTGTGACAGAATGATATGTTGGATGAGTTTATCGTTTAGTTCATTAAAATAATTGACAGATGTGCGGCACCAATAAAGTTAAAAAGACGTATGACGGTTTGCCTCCATTCTTTGACATTTAAAATCGTGAATAATAAAAATTTATACGTAATTTTATATGTTTTATTAGTAGACAATTTTATCCCCTCATTCGTAGACGAAGACGTTGTTATATCACCGACACAGACACGTAGGATATTTTCATTAATATTATTAATCAAATTGTGTAGTAGCAGAGCAATACTATAATTTGAAATGATAGATCACACCTGTTTCACCCAGCTGTCAAAGCGTTATATGTAGGGTTCTCAGTCTCTTTTATTATAACTTTGAGAAATACTATGTGTCTATAGACACATAGTTGTATAGTATACTTTTTTAAACTTACTTATTTTACTTAGTATCTACTCTTTTTAACCTTTTTATGTTTTATTTAGTTTTGTTAAAGATAGATAACTCAGTTATTTTTTAAATAAATACCTTTATTAATTAACACAAAACAATAATTAAACAGGGGTAGGTACGCAAAAGTTCCGTATGTATTATCCGTAATTATGCAAAAACCATCCATGAAGAAAGGTTAATAGTAACTAAAGTGGCCGGGATTTGTAATGTTAGGTATCAATGAGATAACATATTAGAGATAGTATCAAGTCACCTTAAATTTTATTAACAGTGTGAATTATTATAATTTATCGCCCACTACTATTTAGATTGTGAGCAGTCATCCGACGATCAGACAAAAACTAATGTAATTCTCAACAACTTAACCTCCTTTCACTGATATATAGCTACGTAGAAACATTAAAATTTATATCAGTCAATACTTTACGTAATACATTGAGAATTATGTATAGAATTATCATCCATTAGTTTAGCTAAACATGTGCATAACACGCGAGATTGACGTCACTATTCCCATTGTAAGCTAAATGTGCCTAAATTATGTCAGTCCGGTTACTACTCGAAAAAGACCAATTTCAAAAGATATTTCAATGATTTCACGCCTTAAACCGCATCTGTACTTTATCCATAAAATGAAATAGCTATTACATTGACAAAAAGAGTACTAGGATTTCGTAAATTTAGTGCTCGTTGCTGAATTTCATTTGCCTACACAATATAAAACTTAAGTCAGCTGGAAACTGAGGAGCCGTCAGCAAATTCTGCTTTAGACAAGACTTTGGAGGCTGAACAAATTCTAGCAGTGTGTATCATTTATTGTTGAGTAAAACTGATTTACATTACCGTAAATCCAGTAAATAAAAGTATTTTTAATTTAACCTATTTAAAAAGAGAGGAGGAACTCTATCTCTTACTTATATACTATAACTATATAACTTTTTTTTGTAAGGTTATAGGTACCTCCCGTTTGGTCTTGTCCCAATTTGGACAATAAATACTCTACCTAAGGTCGGAAAAATAAGCAATGTAGAAATTATACTCTTTGCGCTGTAGCATGGTGCGTGACAGTTTCAGTAACATTTCGTTTCACTCTTGAAAGTTGCCGCGATTTACAAATTATGACTTAGTATTTCAGCTGTACCACATTCGCAATATATTAAATCATTAATAACTGTAGTAAATTAAAATAAAACAACCAGAATGTTCTAGTCTACAAATAAAAGCCGCACCATGCTACAGCGCAAAGAGTATAGTTTATTACAGTTCATTAACATGTAGGCGCAACAGTCAAACATATATTTTTTAAAGTTAATTATAACATAATATTTATTTATTTATAAGATATTTAGGTAATATGTATGTTTAAAAGTATACGTCATAGAGCTTGAAATCTACATACATAAATTCTTGTGAAGTTCAAGGATATTTTTAAAATTCTGATAAGTCTTCTCTGTAATTCTGGCAATGTAAGGCTAAGTACGGTTACTATCTCAATCATGTCCATCTATTTGTAATGAACTTTAAAAATAATAAAAAAGGATAATTATCCTACTTCGAAATTCAACGAATTCAAGGTTGACTGAGTGATATGCAACTTTGCAAAAATATAATATTTAAATAATTAACCAATTTTATAGCGATAAAGAGAAGCAATTTATCATTGTCTACGCGATGGTGAGCTTCGGATATCGAGGCTGAATGAACGGAGCTAGTCACGCGAGGCCGGTTACGTAAAACCAAGTTTCCACAGTATTACTTAGCTTACTTGTTTGCGGTAAAAAGGCAACTGACGTGTTAATAGCATTGCAGTATTGCTAATTACAATATTAAGTTGCATTTTGATTCCTATCGAGAAACCGGATTCGTTTTATTAAGGACAGTTATTTTCGTTTCGCTTCGATCGCGCACGTGTACTCGTATTATGTTTGTGGGCGATAACAAAACGCAAATTAAGTAAAATGTTTCAGGTCAATGTATTTTTAATACAACACAATTTAGCCAAGGTTGCTGTTCAGAGCATGTTATAAAGATTTTTAGAGAATTGTATGTAAATTTGGCATTTTTGTAGTGCGGTTGCCAATTTTAGTCATGACAATATGGTGAACTAAATTATCCAGCGTAATTGTTGTTCTGATGGCCACAGTTTGCGTCGAACCTACAAGGAGGCGGCGTATTCGTTTAAAAGACCAATTTAGAGTCCAACAACAGTTTTATTGAGTGTATCACGCAATAGGAGAGTCGAGGCAAACAACCCCGCCTACACTCGCGACGGTACACGGACACTCTTCTATTTACATACACGCGCCAGGGTTGTCAGATAATTCAGAATTTGTAACGATAATTCTCCAAAATGTTCATCATATTTATGTTAAACAATTTATAAACACTAGAATGATTTTCGAATCGAAACTACGTAGGTGTTGGTTCAGCGTAAAGTCAATGTTAGAGCTACTAACATAGAAATTAAAAGCAAATACATATATTAAAGTACGTCAACCCTGTGTTCATTAGAGCTAAGTTGCGGCCACCGTCGCCCACGCGGCTATACACTAACAATGTGTTAATGTGTGCGCCACCTGTATTCTGATGTGCGCACAGGCGCCATCAATATGTCGTCTCGCAAATAGTTTGTGAAATAAAATGCCATTTATTTTATCTAATTATGGGATTATGTTAAGCCATTGTTTAATAGACAATATATTTTCATGATATTAATTCTGTATCGATTTTCTACTTTTGAATATACTTAGTAGTTGCTATGCTAGTGCTTACCCTACCAATAAAAAAAGAGGGACTTTAAATCGCCACAGCAGTTTTATAATACATCCGCGGAATAACTCTTTTATTTGTTTAATTAAAAGAATTATCTATTATTGATAATTATTGAGTATTTTGACCACTACTTTTGGATTCTGCTCATGCTTTTTATCTGTCAGAGTGGAGTCACTTTGGCAGGCCCATCATGTATAAAAAATTAAAAAGATAAAGAAAGCATTTAACATTAAAGTTACATTAAAATTCAATCTAAAAATAGTAAGCTATCATAGAGATTTTTTGCAATTCATTACAATGTCAAAACTTTTTCATGTAAAATCAAATCAATTTGTTACTGCATTTGCATTAATTACCGAGTTCGTTGACCGATGTTGTATTGTTACCTATTTTTTTCTACCACGTCGCTCTTATTGTAATTGTTTTAGTGATGTGAATCGTCAGTATTTTTGCTGTAACTAAAGAACAAAAGCTGGTGCAAACTAAATCTCAAACTGTAACGCGACATCTTGCGTCAAAGTATTTGGTTTTTTTGTCTCTTAAAAATTGCATCGCATTATTTCGTAAGTGTTAAAGTTAAAACAAGTTACAAGAAACCAGGATGTTAATTGTTTTTCCACGAAATGGGATTCGTATCATCCATTTATTCATGTATACCACTTACGAATAGGAATCACAAAAATTGGATGAGAAAAAGAGATTTTATAGTATTTATTTAGGAAACAGAATTCGCCTTAAACAAATAACCAGTATCATTCATATACGGGCCAAGAAAATAGAAACAAACACAAGAACTGAAGTGCAGTACTTAAAACTTTGAAGCGAAAAACGGAATACTAGATAGAGGTGAATTCTGCAGAAGATCTCTCTAAACTACCAAACTCTGGACATTACACATAATGCGAGTATTGTTTGCCTCTACTGCTTTAACTCATAGGACTGGAACATTAGTTAGGAATACCTTTGTTTCTTTAATATACGAGTAGTGTTTCTATTAATTTACGCAGATTGTGATAACTTACAGATGAAGTAAGTGTAGACTATGTAACCTGGTGTAACCGTACCCAAAATAACCTCGATCAAAATGAGTTATCTAAGTTGTTGAAGTATTGGCTGAGCTACCTATTTGATCATCTATTCAGCACAAGTTTACTATTAGCAATTAAAGGCAGCAGAATATGGTTTTCCTCCAATAAATTCGTTAAGTTTGTAGTGTATATAAACTAGACATTCTATTTGGATTGTAAAATGGCGTGACTCGCGTGGTTCGCCCACGCTTATACATCAAACGGAATAACATATCCGTCGCTCACTGGCTCAATCATCCATACATCTCCACAACGTAAAATCGTAAACATACCACAAGAGTTCTTACGACCAACAATATACCAGGAAGCATGCGTTGATTTTGTTGATAATATTTAATCGCGCTTGAAGTGTTTTGATTATATTTGACTTACAACCCGTTCGTTAATAAGCACTGACAACCACACTCGGAAGTAGAAATAGTTCAGTATTGAAGTAGTATTGCGATTTCTTCAATCAAGTAGCTACTCGAAATAGAAAGTGGACCCCCCGGTCTAAAAAACAAAAGACTGACTGCCTACTAGTGTTCAGACCTCACTTTTCTGATGCCAACACTTTTCTGATTGACACAAGTCATGACTACAGTAATAAAAATGACAAGAAATCAACATTTATAGATCGTTTGGTCCTCTTCGAGTTGGGTATTTGATACCAGTTAGAAAACAAAGTGGCAAAACAAACCCAAAAACACTGTTGAGTCAAAAATTACGTGTAAAGCGAAACTTCAATCTGTTATTTTACTGAATCTGATAATCTTTGGTTGTTTAAAGTAAATAAACCTTTATAAAATGAGTGGGTGTTGACCTTTCTGTAAATATTTAGTAACAAAATAGTGGTAGCGCAGGGAAAATACAAATAGTAATTACAACCATTTTATGTGTAAACTGGTACAACTATATTCTGAGAATTATTAAGAGTAGGTATAATCTGTTTTTATGGATAAAAATTGAGTATGAAGTGTTTTGCTTCTTCTAATTATCTCCCATCACCTTTTTGGGTTCGATGCAATAACTTGTCTTTTTCATTGTACTCTATTATTCGTCATTTCACTGAGCTGTTTATAGCTATCTTCGATCAGACCATTCATTCAAGTTTTGTCTTCCTCTTCTCTTGCACCCATCAACTTTGTTAACATAAAAGTAAAACCCTCTTTCCATCTCCATTCATTTTCAACCCATCACATTTTCTTCTTATGATTGTTAAGTATTTAACGCCGTATAAATCCAAATAAAATACACACATTCATTTATTTATATATTCCATTATTATTGACTAATAAATCAGTAACGAATCACGGATTAGAAACGGGTATAAAGTAGAAAATCGTCGACCATCCGTCCACAGCCGCTCTGCGCTAAAGGGATTTATTTTAGACTGCATTAAATAGGCAGACAGAATTTGTTTTTGGAATCCAGGTCAAATCTAATTTAAATCTCCCCTTTTCTATATCATTTACATGGACTTTGTTAAGAATTCAGCGCTATTGATCGCTCTTGATGAACGATGCAGGCGGTTGCTATTTAGAGATGTAAATACTTTCGGTGACACAAATTGTCTAAACAACGTTCAACTATACTACCTATTCGTTTATTAAAATATATTACTGTGTTGTTTCTATTGATTTGATGGCAAGAAATAAGAATAAGTGTAAAATAATAAAATATTTTTAGATGAATGTTTGGCTTCATACGGATAAATACGGAAATCTTAGATTAGAATTTTGAATATTGTCTTTGGTGGTGTGATATGAATACCAAGATCCAAGGGAGAGGATGAAATGAGACGATAGGCTCTAACAACAATAATGGCAAAAAAGGAAATAATTAAATATTATTTTGAATCATCGATCCACATAATGAAATGGATAGTAACGAAATAGCTTCTTGCATTAATAAATAGAATATATCGTTTCGTCAGATACATTATATTACACATCGCTAGGCCATAATTAAGTAGTGCTTATACGGACAAATATGGAGATAAACATTTTTTGTAAAATTATAAACAAACATTGACTGCCTATTATATTATATATATATATATAAAAATAGGCAGTCAACAGTTTCTCAGAATTTACTGTTAAGTATGAATGCCGATAATTATTGTGAGCGATATAAATTGTCGTAAATTGTATATAGGTATAAATATAAGTATGTTATTGTATAAATGTAGATATACACAGTCACGTGTTTAATCAATAAACTATCTTATCTTAATAATATGCAACGATTTGAAGCAATAAAATATCGTAAAGGTCGTCTATAATCAGGATTTTTGTTCGGAAACGTGGGCTGTAAATTAAGAGACATTCTAGAGGACAATGTGAAGGTTACAAAACGCATGTTGATTAAAATAAAGTTGATTCATATTGTGCGTTGGTCAGGGTTACAGTCGATGTCATCGATCACGTGTATGGATGTGACGTAATCGGCGCTCTCCTGTCTGCCTACCCTGATCGTGTATCACCCATTTACAGTACCTACCAAAGGTCAAGACTTCTTACACCCTACTTATGTATAATTTTCTACCTAATTGAAACGTTTCAGTTGTATAATATTACTATTCTATACTCTACTATTTCTGTCTATCCAATAAACGTAAATATAATGTAGTTTCGGCATCCGAAGCGGAAATTACTTTATTGTATTTTTACTGTTTGAATCAGTTTGTTTAAAAATAAATTCAAGACACTTATGAATGCTGTTGTCTAGACTCCGTTTACAGATGCCACTGCTTCTTACGTTACATACCTTGGCAAAACCTATCAATATTGTCTATGCGACACTGTCTACCGATTCATTATATTATCTCTTTCTAACTTCTTAGATTAAGATTATATCCAAACATACTTTCTTATACATAAATATCTTACGCATAACTAAGTTATCATAATATTTTATTACTTTATATAATATAAATGCCCCGTGTTGTATTAGGACTGTTTTCTAACGTAAATGTTTAATGTTTGCTTAGGGTCTATCATTAGTTTGCTTTATTGTAAATAACCAAATCAATCAATCTGACAAATAATAATCACAAATTTTAACAAAAAAAAACCGACCTTAATCTGAACCAAATTTAAATGGGACCACACGGGAAGCACCAGCAAATAAAAAAGGAATCATCAAAATCGGTTCACCCAGTCGAAGGTTATGAATGAGGCAACAAACATTTAAAAAAAAAAACAGTCCTCCTTTTTTTGAAGTTGTGTTTGAAAATATTTTTGATACTAGGTATCATAAGGTTTTTCCAATTTTTATTGTAACGTCACCATTCAAGTTATCTATAACGAGTATATTGTTTAATTCTACTGAAATAAATCATGAATGACATTGTAATCTCGGCTACACCTTTATCAACATCCCTTGCATACGTTATTTTAAATATTATAATTAAACACGTGATTATAATAAATATCTGAAGTTAAGACGTACAATTTCAGATGTCCTAATATCTACTACTAGTACTATACATTTCATATTACCAATTTTACATTATTTTAGATCAGTAACACTGGGCTTGTTTAATATTTTACAAATTTTTGTTTCTAACTTTGAAAATCAAACGTTTTTCCCTTATTTACCTCGTTAGGAGTAAAATTTCCAAAATCCTTTTATTTGTTGGTGCTTACTACATATAGTATCAGCTGTCAAAATTTTAAGTTTGCAATCAATCAAACAGAGCAAGTAATTTTCTATGTATGGATTTATTATTTTGTCAGAAAATCACAGACGTACTGACACGGACGGACCGCTAACTATACACGTTAGATATACCTGACAGGTTGGCCTGTACAGTTGAACTTTATAGGTAAAACGGAGCGTGTATGTTGCACAACGGTATGTCGTCTACTCAGTTCAAGTTTGTAGGTAAACCTGTCAGGTAAACCCTATCGTGCATTACCTTACAAATAGATTCAACATACCACGAAGAAGATCACTCAAATAATCTATTTGTACTAATTCGGTGATCAACATACACTTAACAATTTAACATAGTATTGTAGTTAAACCTCTATTTCTATTTAATGGCGTGAAGATCTCTAAGGGAAGACCAAAGTTTTGTATTTGGCTGTCTAGCCAGTCTTAATTTGGCCTATTTTAGTTTTCCTATTAATGCTTATCGAACACTTTGTAGGTACCTTAATTCATTATTTAACACGCCAGCTATAAAATGTTGTGAGAAATATTGATTAGACACATGTGATAGTGGACCCGCTGCCAAATACTTTGAGTGTTTGGTCACAGACATCTGAGAATGAAGAACGATGAACGATGAATCAATGTGTTACATCAATTCTCAATAGACGGTATTTTTTCTTAACTGGTGCCAAGAGCTTTTCTTTAACTTGGCAGCTAACACACACACACATTCTAATTCAACCCATTGATACACCTTAGCACTGAGTTCATGAATGTGTGTGTAATGTATACAAAACTTGTATAAACATGATACTGATAGCAAATAGCAACACGTCGCTATTTAAATTTTGATATACAATAGTTCTGTATGTAAACATAGTGCCTTGATAAAAGCAATAATAGCCTACGCAATTATTATTGATTCCTCAAAGGTCACCCAGTTATCTGCAGCGATAATTGCTTTTGTTAATTTAACCAATTCTAAACGAACTGCAAATTAAAAGGTAGACATGAAATTTCTTGCCGGTTCTTCTCCTTAAGAATGACGTTTTGGATTTATTTGATCGTCTAAGTCCGACATTGCACATTTTCTAAAAAATCTTATGACATTTTTAGAACTTTCTACAGTATTGTGTGGGTTGATGTTTCACCAAGTTGCACACTACGTAATGGAAAGTAAGCTGCTAAATAGCCGCCTTATAAACTGCGTGTCCTATTTAGCAATATATTTGCAAACATATCGATGTTGACCTCGTGTGAACAGTTATCGCTTCTCTATTTAGATTCCATTCGTGATTGTTGCACGCGTAGGCAAACGCCTTCGTCCCTTGAATATAAAGAGCAGATCTTAGTGCCGCGTGACTAACTACTACTGACTTACTTGTCCGAGGAATTACCAACGATTGTATTCTAAGTGGCAAAAGCGTCCGACCGACCACCGACAACTGTACGAAGCAGCCGTGATTATTAAATGTCAAATTCAATAATAATGGCCTTGCCACTTTGAATGGATTGCACATTTGCCATTTGCGGTTTAAGAACGGAACTAGTGAGTGTTATGTTCAACGTTGTGCTATGCTCAATGTATATAAAGGTGCATAATATTAGAATAAACTTAAAAGGAAAAACTCATTTGGACGAGCTCCGAAAGAAAATAATTAAATTAAAGTAACATTTTAATTATACAGAAAAGGTGTCAGGTCTTATAAAAATTCTTACTAAAAAGTGAGCGATGAAGAAATAGAGGTTGTCGGGGTTTGGAGAAATGGTGTTTTTTGATACAATTTAATTATACATTATCATGCTGTTATACTTGATCTTTTAAGAAGAAGGTTACTATGAAAATAAACAGAATAAAATAAAAAACACGACGAATATAATGAACCATTAATTTAGATTTTAATTTTTTCGGTCTATGTAGAGCTCAATATAATTGGCTTGAATTCCATTGATACAACTTAGTAGCTTAATTATTTATAGAAAAAAACACAGAATATAAAGGACGATAGATATAAGTTACAAATTTAAAGACGAATACAATATTTCCAAAAAACAAGAATATGTACCGAAATCGCCCACAATATGTAACACTTCCGCCTCTAAAAATCATACGAGATTTGTTTCAAACTTATTTTACGTATTATCATGCTGACGTAATGTTTATCTTATAAAGTATATATTTGGTTATATAACGACGACATAAACTTATAAAACAAAAACAAATATATTTATCAATGTTTATAAGTTTGGTATTATTAAAATAGAATTTGTTCAAGCTCATGTATTTGTTGTGAGTAAAAGTTCGATGTATATTTAAATAATATTATTTATATAAATACCAAATGGAAAAATGTATTGAATCTTGGAAACTATAAGCTAACATAAATATCGAGCTGTATATGCACACACTAATGATTAAGTCTTTTTAGGTACAAGGTTACAACATGGCAACATAGGTACACATTTTTTAGGATCTCCTACAGACAAAAGTATTAATAAATAAAGAACATAATCCTGGGGTACTGGGCCACCTGAACCTGTGCGTGCCTGACCGGTACGTGTGGAGGCGCCGACGCCCGCCTCTATTGACTGTGCCAGTAGCCAGGACTAACTTACTTGAGAAAGCACCCCTTACGCGAATTATCCATCTAATTAACGAAGTTTACAAAGATTTTGATATTTTTTCGTACCAATTGAATGTACTCGCAAAATGTCTTGTAAATTTAATTTGTTACAAGACATAAAAGTTGCAAAAAAAATTGTTGCAATATTTTGTTTTATATTTTTAATTTTAAGATAGATTGTTACTTTTTTGAGTTTATATTTCGTTACTGTATATGTTTCTTTGTTCAATTGTAAAGTAATAGACATAATATTGGAAATGTAAGTTAGCCTCTCTATCGCATTAGGGCAACCTGTAATGATAGTGAAGGTGATGTTGTAATAAATAAATAAAAAAAAAGTAAAAAAAAAAAAAAAAAAATTGAAACTTCGTTTATTTAAATGTTAAGTTTTGATTTAAAGTTTCAGAGTCACCAAATCCATGGGGTCAAAACATCGAAATACGAATTTATAAGTAAGAATACAAAAAATAAGTAATGTAAATTTTTATTATTACTAATCAACTCAGTTGGCCTAAATTTCGACTGTAATCAGCTACATTCCGATATAAATGTTGACTCTTATTCCGAACTTGTACTTATCAAATGTTTATATTGCACTTCCCGGGTTAATTCGTCTGAATTCGGGTAATATTTAGGTATCTGTGGAATATTTTCATCACTGGAGCGATAAGATAATTCGCGTTGCTAAGTGCGCATTATCAATTGACCCGTGTTATAATAACTTAAGAATATGTGTTCGACCTCTCAGACCTCAACGACAAAGGATTATTATTTAAATTATTTTTATAACCACTGTTTGTATAGATGATTTTACTACATATTTTGTTTATTGTATAATGTCATTGATAGTCCGTATTTATATTTTAATTTTATTTCAATCACCATAACAAATTTCACAATTACAAGCTACTTGTAGATTAGGACCTAATTAGTACCTATCAATGTAAATAAAACAAACACATGTATATTGTATTGCTTGAATCAATAAAAGAGATCAATATTCCACTGTCTGGTTGTTCTATCCATTATAAACTATTTCAAGAATAAATTTAGGAAAATAATATATATTTTTTTACGGGAATTAACGCGATCACTATTTCAAGGTACTACATACCTCTGTTTTGCCTGACGTTTCGACCACCTGTCGCCTCAGCCTCACAAGTCAGCCTGTGACCACGGCCAGTGCAACGTGGTCGAAACGTCAGGCAAAACAGAGGTATGTAGTACCTTGAAATAGTGATCGCGTTAATTCCCGTAAAAATAATAATTATTATATCATGGAACGCGAAAGTTTAAAAAAAAAAGAAAAAATTAGGAATACCCAATGAATTTAGAACAAAGACAAACTTTTAAATTTAGATCTATGTGACTTTAGATATTCACTCAACGTAATATATTTTTGGATATTAAATATTCGTCCGATAAACTTATGCCAGTCGATACCGTTGGTCTCGTACACACTTAACGGCACATACAAATTAATACATACTATGAATAATAAAAATAAACTCAAATCGCTTTTTCAACTAAAGAACTATTTGTTTCCAAAGCTGATTATGAACAAACACGAAATAGGCGGTCTAATCATCAACACGGCAATAATTCCTACAAAGATAACACTGACAAGTAACACGGATGAAAAATCACCTATGAAACAGAAATACAACTTGTATTAGTTTTTACTTGCTCTACAGATAGAGATAAGTAACAAGCAAAAAAGAGTTTAAATTCGAATTATCAATAGACGCTCACCTGAATTCTACTTAGAAACAGAAACAATTCGGCAGTTTGAACCATAAATAATAAATATTTGGAAATGAGAACGACGCACGGATGTGTGGACACATCACAATGGTGCCACGCGCGCGGTTCTGGCCAGTGCTATGCACTTGTTGACAGATATGCGCACGCGCAAGCGTTCTTCGAGGAAGAACTCTCTGAATGGACGAGGAAGATGCGGCTTAATGTTTACAAAACTTTACAGAATCACAAATACTGGAACATAAAAGACACGTAAATTATGTTGTGTAAATAAACTGAGGAAACAAGCGATTCATATTGTAGGTATTAACTTAAGTACTGAACTGCGCGGCTTAAGAATTTTCCTTTTGTCATATACGACTTGTTATACGAACGTTATCAGACGTCCTTGACGGTTCGGTTACTTGTGGGGCAGCCACTTACAGTTTTAGTTGGTGGTAAGCCATGGTAAAATTAATAGGCAACATTGAACTTGAACGGTGCGTGAGAGTGACGTCACAGCTCGTTATACACGTGGTTGGCGTTCGGCGCAACATTCGGCCTTGTCGCGGCCACCAGGCCTATCGCACCGACCACTTCGCCACCGTGCGCGCTTAACTAACCGTGAACACAGCCTCACATGTAAAACCACTATCATGTATATATACATACACATTCATTATGTACACGGCCATTTAAAACGATGTCGACGAAACATGTACGCGTTAAAGATTTCTTCAATATTACTTATTACCTACTTGTAGAAGGTCCCAATCGTATTCGGATTACAATTTCGGGACAAGATCATAGTCATATAATTGTATAAATAGCAAATGTTGAAACCATATTCCTGATACCTGATCAAGCGATACGTGTTTCCACGATACAGACTTAGACTTTTTTGTTTTCAGTAACGGGATCAGTGGCTTATCTTTGGAGAATCCCTAAATCCCGAGATTATTACAAACTTGACTACTAAATACAAAGTATTTAGATGTCAAATCTAGTTAACTTTAGTGAAAATATACCTTAAGTGTTTATGAATTTAAAGCACGGGTAAATTCATGTTGGTCAACTATAATTATATCAAACGATAATGCTATATATAGATTTAAATATAATAAGTTTGTGTTTATCATAAACGCTAACCTTATCAGATAAATCAGAACGTTGACGAAAAACAAGCATCAGATGTTTTAACGCGATATCGCAAATGTAGTCAATGTAGATTAAATGAAAACCATTCAATTCACTATCCACTTGGCCTCGTTTAAAAAAAGATGAAATTTAATAAGCTTTATATAAAATGTAAATTTTAAAATGGATTATAAAATGATCCGGGTATTGGGATACAGAAATAGCTCTAAGGCAGACCTATGTAGAGAAAATATTCCATATGGTTTTATCGTCGAATACACGACAATAGCCAAGGCTAAGTGACTGTGTATGTCGTGATGGACCCATGACCGTTAGACAAAAGGAATTCTTACAACGATAAGATGTTTCTACTTAAATAGGGAAGGAGGAAGGTTGCTTTGAAGAACTATTTGCAGAAGATGGGGGAACTGGCCTATATTGAGTAATACTTTAATAGTTACTAGACTTCGACTGGTTTTATCTTTGTTCTAAAACTGAATAAAGTAAGGCCAACTTATACAAGTTTTCATGTCACACAAGTAGTAGCAGAACCTAAGTACTGTATTATCGTTTAAAGAATAACCTTCTTCGAATTAACTGTCAAGTACCGTTTTGATTGACAGAGTTTAGGTGCAATTTTTGAACGCTTCAATGATATTTTTGAGCTGTTGTGCTATTATCTAATGTGTGTATTATCTATAGTTAGATAAGATCATATGTTATAAAATACGGACGTTGATCTTTACTTAACATAATATTAATTTATAGGAAAACTAGGCCTAACTATCTGACTGATTCTCCAATGCCCTACCTAACCACTGGGACTACAAACTATAAATTTTGGGAGAAAATGCATTTGATGTCCTAACTAAAATAAAAATAAACTATTAAAATTGTCTACTGGTATCCTTTTTAAAATTTTGGATTTATGATGATTTACAATTTACATCAATGACAGGTAATAAAAAGGGGGTCTACTATACGTTACGTCACACGCAAAGGGGGAGGGATGGGGTCAGCGGTGTGTGACATTATGTAACATAAAATGAGGTGGGGGGTTAGCTTCATGACGACACTTTTAAACGGACGTTTTCGTTTATTCAACTCTGTCTGAGTGTAGAATTTCAAATGTGTGACGTCAGACTGGTCGCAAATATCTAACTTTGAGGTAGACCGAGGATCAAACCTCATAAAACTGGTCCTGTTGACAAGCCTTAAAAATGCTATTATCAACAGTCTTTAATAATCCACTGGTGGACATAGAGGTCTATCCTTAGAAAAAAGGAACGTCAGACCTTCCGCAAATATCTACCTTTAAGGTGGACCGAGGATCAAACATCATAAAACTAGTCCTGTTAACAAGACTTAAAAATGCTATCATCAACAGTCTTTAATAATCCACTGGTGGACATACAGGTCTCTCCATAGAAAAAAGGTACGTCAGACCGTCCGCAAATATCTACCTTTGAGGTGGACCGAGGATCAAACATCATAAAACTGGTCCTGATAACAATACTTAAAAATTCTATCATCAACAGTCTTTAATAATCCACTGGTGGACATAGAGGTATATCCTTAGAAAAAAGGAACGTCAGACCTTCCGCAAATATCTACCTTTAAGGTGGACCGAGGATCAAACATCATAAAACTAGTCCTGTTAACAAGACTTAAAAATGCTATCATCAACAGTCTTTAATAATCCACTGGTGGACATACAGGTCTCTCCATAGAAAAAAGGTACGTCAGACCATCCGCAAATATCTACCTTTGAGGTGGACCGAGGATCAAACATCATAAAACTGGTCCTGATAACATTACTTAAAAATTCTATCATCAACAGTCTTTAATAATCCACTGGTGGACATAGAGGTATATCCTTAGAAAAAAGGAACGTCAGACCTTCCGCAAATATCTACCTTTAAGGTGGACCGAGGATCAAACATCATAAAACTAGTCCTGTTAACAAGACTTAAAAATGCTATCATCAACAGTCTTTAATAATCCACTGGTGGACATACAGGTATCTCCTTAGAAAAAAGGTACGTCAGACCGTCCACAAATATCTACCTTTGAGGTGGACGGAGGATCAAACATCATAAAACTGGTCCTGATAACAAGACTTAAAAATTCTATCATCAGCAGTCTTTAATAATCCACTAGTGGACATGGAGGTCTCTCCTTAGAAAAAGGGAACGTCAGACCGTCCACAAATATCTACCTTTGAGGTGGATCGAGGATCAAACATCATAAAACTGGTCCTGTTAACAGGCATTAAAAAATGCTATGATCAACAGTCTTTAATAATCCACTAGTATACATAGGTCTGTATCTCCTTAGAAAATAGGTTTTGGCCTAGAATACCACGCTGACCAGACGTATTGGTAAAGGCAGTATAAGGTTTGTTTCAAGTTTTCCTTATCTTTAACATCTTTAATGTCTGAGATCGTTTTTTGTTTTTTCGAAAGACGATCCCCATTTCATCTCATTCACATTTTTTTAATCATTAATTTCATCACGACGTAGACTCGAAGACTTATGATTTGAAGACTTTAAATACTTGATATTAGCAGAAACAGCTGACTAGCTGGTTGCCATCTCATCAAAAGAAGAAGAACAGTGATGTTGTTGTAGTTTAATCCCTTAGTTACGTCTTACGACATCCATGAGATGAATAGAGGTAGTGACACTCCGTATTTTTAATCTGTCACCACAAAGATAATCTTCTCTATAAACTAAGAAATGTACTATATTTAACTAACTGTTATCGCTTTGAACGCCATCAGTGGTGAAGAGAGACGTTGATAGCCCAGTTGCACTCGGCGATTAGAAACAATCAACGACGGTTAGCAAAGACGGCGCGGTCAGTACCTGAATGGATGACCGCTGGTGGCATGATACCATGAGCATTTCCGTGATTACGGAGGACACGTTAAGCAGTCGGTCCCGGTTGTTATCATAGGATAAAAGTCGTCAAGCTTAGTTGGAGGCCTTTCGGGGGCTTAAAAACATCCAACGGCAAGATACGTAGCCAACCGCCACGACGTTGTGTTGCCAGTCCCCAACCTGCACTCGGCCAGCGTGGGGACGTATGGCCTTAACCCTCTTCTGAGAGAAAACCCGAGCCGAGCAGTGGGACATTATGGGTTGTTGAAGAGTGATGAAGAGTGCGTAAAAGTATTAAGACATTATGCAAAAAGGCTTTCAGGGGTTAAAGTTGAATACATTGCGGGTATGTCGTAACATATGGTTAGAAACTCATTACCTTGCATAATATACATGATTGCACGTGTCTCGTTTAATACATGAGTGTCTTACACAAATGAGAACTGATGGGTTGGTCTCTGATATTGTTTTCATCTCAGAATGGTTAGGTATAAATCAGACAATGCCTACGTCACGAATTTATTACAACCAGAGAATGCGTACAATGTGGCTTTGTTATATTTAAATAGTAATAAAATATTTGGTTGAAACTGTAGGTAAATGTAGATGAAATTATTTGTGTGATAGCTGTATAGGGTTCAAATATTGTACACATGATAAAATGACGTATAAAAATATTTTGGAGAGTTTATATTGAGAACCTTCCTAAATCTGTCTTTTCATAGACAACCTTTTTAACCGACTTCAAAAAAGGAGGTGGTTATCAATGCGACTGTTTTTTTTTTATGTTTGTTACCTCGACTGTAACTTTCGACTGAGTGATCCGATTTTGTGGATTCTTTTCTTATTTGAAAGCTGGTGCTTCCCGTGTGGTTTCATTTTAATTTGGTACAGATTGAAGACGGTTTTTTTTGGTAAAATTTGAAAATATTGTACATCTGAACTCTCTTTGGTTACTTACTTGTTTTAGTATATTTAAGTTTCAATAATTCAATTCTCAGTTATTTAAAAAAATAACCTCAATTATTTTTACCTCAATACAGTTTTTACTAAAAACCTACCTAACCTCAAGGTATACCTGCTTTACTTAATCTTGATCATAATCCTACGCAGAAGTATAATAAAAGTTATCTGATTTCTTATTTTTCTTTTCTGAAGTTTTTTCAACAAGGAAAATATGTATGTATACTGCAGAGACAGCATTATTAAAAAGATGTAAAAAACATGTTTTTTTTTCTTTTCAAAACCGACCGAATTTTACGACTGGCAGTTGGTTTTAATATGAGTGACTTAGACAACAAATTTGTTCCCCGCAATAAATTCAACTATTTAAACGCGAACTTAGCCGCGGCGGGCACTATTAGTAAACATATAACACAAGATTATATAATCGTGTTACACAACTTTAAAACTAATTTAAAGTGTTAAGATGCATTAGAAGATTATAACAACACTGTTCTAGACATCAAGAAATTAATCATTGATAAAAAACCAATTTAGTTTTTAGATTAGAGTGGCAATGTGTGATGAATGGAATACCTTGTAAGTACATATATATGTACATATATTATATATATTAAACATTTTTAATAGACTAGCTAATAAACTCGTGGAATATTCTGTGGCAGGTGGTCATCAACAAAAATCACATGCACATTTACTCTATCAACCTCTTAACGCTGGTTTCCCAATAATGCGTCTTTAGCGACGGCAATAGTGGTTACTATGCATTAAAATTTACAAGATCTTAGATTAAATATACATGAGAGATTGAATGTTATATGGTTGCAACAATGCAATTACATATTAACACAGTGCATGCAACATTCGCTCAGTTGGCGTATTTGCGTATCGCGTACTGCTTGCATAAGTGGCGTATTTCGCAACATCTTACTACAGTGTAGCCGCGAAAGCTGTGACGTAACATGCGCAGGCGCTGCCGACTGCCGACCCATTGATTAAACCGAGTTGTGAATGTAACCAGTTACTTAATCCTAATTATTCGTGGTCTTAGTTCTCGACATGACTATAAATAAATAGCATACCTGTGTAATCTAGTATGAGATAGCCACGATAAACTACAAAAGTACGTTTGGTATGTAGCTGAGGTTATCAGCTATTTACTAGAAAGACAACAGTTGAATTTAGCTACATAATAATATTATTCAAAATGTACAGGTATTACTGGTACAAATGTCCAAGATAAATATGTACTATGAATGTTTAATAATGAGCTCGCAGGTCAAAACAACAATAGAACAATAAGAAAAGTAACTTTGCTTACCCGAAAATACGCCTTTAGATAGATATTTTGATTAAAATTCAGAAAGTTAACCTTTTCCAGTGCGTACTTGTAGATATTGCTCCTGGCAACACATGACGTAACATCTAAAGGTCGATGTTTAAACATTCAAAAATAACGAGATTAAACCTTTTTTTTGGAGTATATCTGTCAAACTGAGATGCGTCCTCGAAAAAGTCGGCGAGTTTTGAATAAGTCAAACAACATTGAATATTTACGTGTTTTTTTAATATTTTTAGCATATGACCTAGGCACCAAGATGCAAGGTGACAATTTTGTACTGTGTATTCTACGGTAAAGCATACAAACATACATAGGCTACCAAAGTATTACCTTTTCTTTTGTATTAAAAAGAGACTAAGCAAATTGTACAATAGTCTTTATATATACCACGCCAAAAAACCCCAAAAATAATATGTTTAAGACATATTATGCATGTAACTACATTATAAATATTTAAAGTCAAAATAGTACTGCTTTAAAGACTAACAAGACTATTTATAGCTATGATAACAATCCACAAAATGCCCAAAAATGTTTTGTTTTTATTTATCAACATAATATATTATTTTAAGTTTAAGTACTTTATCATAAATTTTATAAGGATTATTCTCGTAAAATTTAAAAAAGCTGGTAGAACAGTCTCAATCTAAACATAGTAACAGAATATTGAGCCGTTAGCATCTGGTTCTCGGTTATTTCCATAACTGCTTCCCTTTAACAGACCGCCTACAACCTTCATACTTAAACCGAAGTCATAAATTCAAGAAAGGAATCCAGCTCAAAATATACATATTTTGAGCTGGATTCCTGGCTCGCATTTTGGTATCAATCTTTAAGTATGAAATAGATACTATAAGCACATTTTTTCTTCAACGCATTAATCATTGTTTTTTTTTTAAGTATCAAGCGTACTTGTGTTCACATTTTAGAATGAAATGATGTCTCACTTAATGCCTATATTTATTACTGATAACTATATCCTTATTACCTATAAGTAATTTATTTATAGAATTGTAATGAATCGGGATTTGTAGTAACTATTGTAGTTTACCTCTTTCCTCAGTTTTGTTTAATGTTCCAAATTACCCAATGATATATTCAATCATGTGTATACTGTGTGTTCGCTTTATAATTGGGAATACCAACGATTTGTTGAGGTAATATGTTGTGTAAGAATATAGGGAATCATTGTCATAATATATGCTCATAGATTGTTTTCATCAATGCTTGTTTTACATGAATAATAGAGAACAAATATTTCGAAATCTCACTTAGTTGTTCCCAAATGCATGGGATATATGTATACCATACCTATATAGGTATTATACGCACTAACTATTAATCGTGTTAGTCTCGTTATTAGCTAAAGTTATTTAATTAAATATGTATAAAATTACTGTCATTTTACTATTAATATTTACGTTTCTAAAATTTCAACTTGCCAGGGGGCTGAGTTCGAATTTAACTAACGACCTCTAAGCTCGACTTTGAGAATCACTACGTCCAATAGAGACCATTTGTCACTCACTGGTAGCTAAACAAACCTAAGGATCTGTTCAATTGTTTGTAGCAATGTATACATTAGACCACGAGAGCAATTTACATCGAGGTACAAACATCCAACTGATCAAGGGCCGTGTTGACAAACAACGCCCTGTAATAAATCATTGTTTATATCCTAACAATGTATGTTTATAACGAATATTATTTAAATTCAAATGGTTTCATGACTTTCATTGTTATTGTTGAACCAGAAATAATCTACAATTAAACTAGACTCTAAATGAAAATGTCTGTATCTATCTTTACTGAAAATATTAACAATAAGATCGTTGCCTATTGACTGAAATAAATCATTTAACAGTTTTCCTGTAAATCAGTATAACATTTAATTTAGGATCTGTAGTTATTTTAATTATATAAAATGCAAAGGCCCGGTAGCTGACCCCAAATAATCTTGGGAATAATAAAGGCTAGGAAGAAGAAGAATAGAACTAAAATATTAAAATAAATATTTTGACAGTAGCAACGCGTGACGTCGCACTGCATTTCTATGGCACCTACCATCTTGACGTTTAAAAAGTACTCATTTGACTTAAAACAACTGAAAGCAGGAACTTTTCTTTTTTTGAACTTGACATTGGCAAAAAAGACGAAAACTATATAGCCATAAACAAAAAAAGAAACTTTTCAAATGAATGTCTAATATTTAGGCAATTTGTTCGTTACTAATAAAACCCCGGGATCCACACGGAAAACAAGGTACCTATTCAACTGTTAATGACATTGGTCTTATCCTCAGACTTTGAATGCAAAACCATTTAATATTAATTTTTCGACAACGGCGAGGACAAAAGTAAGAGTTATAGTTTTGACAGCTTTGTATGTTTCACCGTAGCGCCTAAACTACTGAAATAATTTTAATGAATGAGGTGTCATTAGATTCGTAATAATGGACCCGGTAACATATTTATGCTATATTTTTATCAAAAGTTGTTAGGTAATCAGGTTGTAGTTTTTTTTTTTTTTGTTTATCACAGGCAGTCTCAAGGCAAACATATGTATCAAGGCTAGAAGATTTTATGTAAGTTCACTTGTAAATTTAACTCTATTCGAAACCAATGGTTCGCTTTTCTTACAGTAGCATGTATAGATTCTAGTATAGGTGACCGCTCGGTATCTTGTAACACAGATATGATAACAAAGGAACGAAGGTGGATGTAACGTAAAACGAATAACTTTGATTGTTTACACATTGCAATAAGATACTACCTTCTTATGATCGTGAGAACATCATCCCGTTAATATGAGCTCTATTGTCTGCTTCTACGTGTAAAAGTTAACGCGAGTTATAATAACTTAAGAGTATGTTATTAAACCTTGTACTTGGTTGTCAAGACCTAAAAAGTATGTCTATACAGTGTAAATAATATTAAATTCAAAATTTTAAAAAAACCCCTACTCAAGCACTTAATCGAGTAATCATACGCCAATGATATTTTTGCAGACATTCTGTTATCCTTACCCACTTTCACACCCATAACTTTTAAACGACTCAACCGATTTTCATGAAACATGTCTAATAACACTCGCACGTAACTCACCTTTCATACAAAAAAAACTGAATTGAAATCGCTTCATCCGTTTGCGAGCTACGGTGCCACAGACAGACAGACACGTCAAACTTATAACAAACCCTCTTTTTGCGTTGGGGGTTAAAAATGTATCAACACGGTGGTATAGTAAAGGAAGTTTAGCTTAGTATTCTTTTTTCTTTCTTTTTTAATAGTATAGTTTATATTTCAGCATTTAAGTTGTATTGTTTTAAACTACTGTTGTCATTTGACATGTTCATTTGTTCGTTTAATGTCGTTAAACATGGTTCATTTGTTAGTACAGTGCTTGCAACAGTGCCGAAATATTATAATATTTAGCTAGTTACCGAAAATAAACACGGTAGACACACTAATAAAAAGTTGATAAGCTGATTGAATTTTTCTTTTTCTGATTGATGTTCGAATTTAAAGTTTACTGTTTTTACTTTTTAGTTCTAAATATTTAAGCCAGTCTAAATTCAGCCTTCAGCAAACACACTTGATGATGCAATATAACATATAGGTATATATATGTTTCAACGTAATGCAATTAATTAATAAAATAAATATTTGCGGTTGGACATTGACACAAGAGTATATTTTAATTAACACGTCTTTGTTTTAATGTGGTCTCGGTAATTCAAAGTATTTATTACTGAAACTCTAGCTTATCAATTTAACACTATATAACCTTAGTAAACATATGATTTCTTAATAAATAACCACATATTAAATGTCGTAAATAAATTAGTAATAAATAGTAAATGATTATATACATATATCATGTTGAGTATACACTACATAAATAATAATTTAACTATAAAAGGCATATGCATATAATCATCATCAATATAATATATGTAATAAAATCGTAACTGGTCGCTGTCTGTGCATGGAAGATATATCAGGAAAACTATTATAGCTTTGTGAACGCATTAGAACCCAAAATAATGATTGATAGAATTTTTGTTTGTTTGTCTGTGCGTTTGTGCGCGCTAATCTCAAGATCGGCTTAACCGATTTGAATGCGGTTTCCACCAATCTGATGTGGTTTGCTTCATTTAGCTTTTAGTGTTTGTTTCATCTAAATCGGTTTATAAATAAAAAAGTTATGTCAGTTTAAAGATTCACCGCGATATCCGACATTTACGCGGTCGGAGCCGCAGGCAAAAGCTGGTATCGAATATGTATAATCCCAGAATCCGTGTGTGTGCTAAAACAGATTAAGAATTCCGAGTGTCATCGCCCCTATTTATCTAATGGATGTAGTAAGAGGTATGAGGTACAAACTACGCAACGTAAAGAGAAAGAAAACTTGAGACCTGAACTCTATACCAATACCAACCCGTTTGGCCAGCGTGGCATAGAAGTCTTGAAGTCAAAACCTCCTTTCTATGTAGAGGCCTATGTCAGCCAGAGCACTAAGGCTACGAACACACAGCTAGGCGGCTTGCTTAGCGCCTACAACCTGCCGGCCAAACTGCCAACTGCACGACTATTAAAGCTAGGCGCCAAGCGCGCAGTGCGGCTGGTCGCGAACGTTTTAGAACGTTCGTTTTACTAAGATGCTCGCTAGGTGACTCGCTAGGCTCTATGCGCTAAGCAAGCCGCCTGCCTGTGCGTTTGTAGCCTAATAAAATCTGTCGATGTTGATAATTTCAGAATATGGATAAAATTTGTTAACATACTTTTGTGGTAGCCTAACAGTTTCCTTCCTTGTGTCACATATAAACCAGTATAATAATATTAAAACGGTTTATCTTTATGGAATAAACGTCTCATTATCTACTAAACAAAACATATTTTCCCGTTATTGAAATCATTTAGGTTATAAAATTCACCTACCGCTATATGAATAGGTATAACATTATTGCTGAAATAAATCGTGTTGTCTATGGCAGGTTGTATAAAGATATATACGCTTTAGGAGTTCATTATTATTACTTGAAGCATAAGCTGTTTTCTACTATTAAAAACTAAATAAAACTACTTGAACTCATAAGGATATAAACATCCTGTAGGCAACTGTTCTTCCAAAAACATCCCTACTGATGTCTGAAATATATCATATTATTATATATTCAGAAATTAAGACCGAAATATTTTTAACGCCATGTTTTTTTTGGTAATTTAATTAAATAAATTAAGGTTTATAATACTGGCTTACTATTGTTTTCTTGGAATAACAATTTAGCTATAGATAATTCATAACAATAAGTCTTTTATATAGAAATTTATTATTTTCTTTTAAATAATGTCTACTACTGGATGACAATAGAGTTAAAAGAACTTGTAAAAGTAGAAAAATCATTTTTTGTAAAAATAAATAGTCCAAGAAAATACTTAATTATTCAATACGAAAGAAATACATTATTACTTTGTTGTCAGAACCAATTCCCTAAAAGAGAGCCTCCTATGACCCTAAGCTCACTTTAACCTCCCTTAAAAGATTCCTTTCTTTTATTTGGCCCTAAAATCTGTTAAATACAGCTCTTGTATTACGTTCACGCTACATATGCTACTTTTCGTAAAAGTACACATACATCGCACACATTCTGTTTTGTTATAACTACCATTAGTCTGGTGGGTTGCCTGTACTATACTGCACAAGAACCTTCACCAACGAATCTGCAAGATCATAAATTAAGTCGATCTATTCAACCCATAATTTATCTCCAGCTGTTTGTTAACTGGTTTTATGTACATTTCAACAACGCGTTCATTCATGTCTGTTGCGAGTCTACATTTATATATACATGTACAAAAATGATGCATGTATATAAAGGCAGGTATGTGGGTGTATTATCGTTTCTAATACAGCTGATAGTGTCAGATATCGCGACATAGGCGGCCAGCCACGGTAGCTGGTTGCCTGATAACACACACATGCACATGTTGTAATATAAGTCGAGAGGTATTTGCGTGTGTGTGTGTGTGTGCCTGTAGCACTATCTGTGACACAAGCTATGATATCTCTTTGTTTTCTTCGCAACAGCCGCTTGTTATCTGACAAATGGGAGTCGTTTATTTAATATGTATCTTCTTTCTAAGTTTGAATTACCTGTATTATTTCTTGTAATTTATGCTTCGAGCTTATACCAATGTATGTTTCATGTATGCTACGTTTATACTATATTTGTATTACGTTGTTTGTAAATCATGAAGTATTTTGTTTCAAAACGCTAAACAATTTTTGTAAAAATGCCAAAAAAGATGTGTTAAATGTGGGTACATAAGCCGATGTAAATGAACAAAATAGTAACTATTACCTACTACACAACTAAAAATATCAACCGGATTCCATAGGTCATCAAGCGATTAAAAATCTGACAGGTGTCAGTTGGTATAAAACTTTATTTAAATTATTACTTAGATCATGGAAAATTGTCACTGAATCAGTAATACAGTGTTTAGGGGAATTGCAATTGTTCACCTGTATGAAGAATTATAAATGGTATTAAATAAAGATTATGCAATAGAAGAAAATAAACGATTTGTCTTTTTGATTTCTAATATTGTTCAAATTTATTGTAATTATCGTGCAAAAATTGTTGAATTAAGTATATAACTTATCCACGTCGGAGTGTAATTGCATATTTTTACATTTATCATTTAGTTATAAATCTCTAAACATGATAACTACTGATAATAATAAATTACAATGTACTATTATCTAACTCTACCATTCACGTAATCTTTGTAATAATAATTTATATCTACGTATTTTATTCTATTTATAGATATAGGTACATCCAAGTCCTTATCTAGAGACTTTAAGGATAAAATCCGCGATGAAAATCATCATGTATGTTTAAAAATTAGTGTTCAGTTGTCATTGTCACACATACTGTTTTTACTGTCCCTGCACAAACATTTTCTAAACTTCTCCGCGTTTGTTAAATTTATACTTTTTCAATTTTCATATTTATGAAGTTGTGTTCAAAAAAACACTAATGCAAACATATGAGAAAATGACATACATATGCAAATTTTAAGTTACCCAGTAAAAGTAGTGTAATAATTTACACAACAACTTAAATACATAGAGCCACTAGAGTTCTCTTTTGCAGACGATTAATTTTAAGTCAATCTCATTCCTTAGTAATACCTACATAATTACATTTTTATCAACGGAACTAAAAAAAATAGTAGGTATTAGTATAGGATGGTTGTATTTTTCATTTTATACTAAGTTTGCTGTATGTGATTGTAACTTAACCAATGTAATATGATCACACAAACAGCTAGATTGACAGTCAAATGATACTCAAAAAACTAAATATAAATTAACATATTACACAACTACAACTGGAAAAAATAAACATTCTAATTATATACAGTAAGTAACAAAATAACTTTACTAGGTTAAGATTCAAATTACATAATTGATATTCAAGCCTCGGATAACGAATGCGATTATAGAGTTTATCGATAAACTCGCTTGTTTTTGAACATTATGCGCTGGCAACATCACTGATATGGTGATTGGCAATCTTTTTACCTGCAGGGGTATTTTGAGAGTATTTTCCAAGAAGGAAACGTTGAAATATTAATCTTTATTACACAGACAACGGGTATAACCTCAAAGACTTTTTAGGTACTACTGTTTTGATGTCAAGGTGATCTTAAGTGGTTCTTTTTTTAGACTACACTACTTACACTTGGGAATCAGTCCCCCTAGTGTAGTGTGTAAAGTACGTTGAGGTTAAAGGATTGATATTTAAACATTAGTACGATTAGCATCCATAATATACATTATATGTCCCGCAACATGTGTTTGTGCCCCCAAAATGTTTATACCTGTTAATATGTGGTTAATACTGTATGTGGTGGTGGTTCTTTTTTCAGACTTACACTACACTACTTACACTTGGTGGATCAGTCCCCTTAGTATGGTGTACATTGAGTTTAACGGATTGATATTTAAACAATAGTACGATTACCATCCAAAACAAACATAATATGTACCACAGCAAAAATGTTTATACCTATTAATATGTGGTTATTACTGTATGTTATAATTCCACGATGTATAAATACATATCTGCATTTAATTCCAAATTTCAAGTAAAGTTCAACGGGTACAGGTATGACAGGTTTTCACTTAAATTACACACGGTCGTCCGTGAAACCACAGACAATTTTGCCTATTGTTCATAATAATAGGTTGATGTAACGTTGTCTCCTTCATTCAGGTGGACAATAATAACTTAGAGGAAAATTATCGTGGTAGATAGCTCGTCAACACATATTGTTTGGATATGAGTACAGTTTTTTTAGGTCCGTGACCTTTAGTGTTTAAACACTGTTTGACCTCAGATGACTTAATCTAAGCGTGCCGGAGTTCGCAAATAAGTTTTTGAACGAGTGCTATATTTACTTGAATGGTTTCTAGGCAATTTCGGACCCTCTGACTGATGTTCGGTTAATGTAACAATTAATTTGTCCTTACTATCTTGTTATTCATAATATATGTACAAGACACATATCTGAAATTCTCGTGTCACAATGTTAGTTACCATACTCCTCTGAAACGGCTGGACCGATTTTTATGAAATTTGGTGTGTATATCGGGTAGGTCTGAGAATCGATCACCATCAATTTTTTTTTTATGGCAAAACAACGATTGCCGGATCAGCTAGTAAAAGAACCCGTCACAAAGGTTGTTTTTATTTATTTTTCAGATCAGTTTCTGTCGTCAATGCAACCAAAACGTATCACCATCAATCGTGGCCCAGTACAGCTAGATTAACATATCAATCAGATAACTAGAAACTTAATCGCAGTCTGTAAAGCACCGGCTGCGGATAAACTACACATCACATCAACAGCCTTTAACTGTCCACTGCTGGACATAGACTTAGTCGCCACTTACGACACCCATGGGATGATTAGGAGTGGTGACTCTTATTAACTAAATAAACGAACTTAAACTAAACTAGGAAAAATTTACGCATGGTGAACTAAATAGATGTTTGAGTAAGATAATGTTCTTTCTAGAGTTATTTTGATAACGCTCCATTCTACAATATTGTACAGACTTTATCATAATATTAATTAGTATCACTACGTTATTTATTTATCAAAGGATTTCCTCCATATCAGTGTAACGTAGATTGTTTTACGTCAATGTAAAAGTAGGTATTTGTATTCCAAGTCCGTTATTTATTATTTTGTTTGTCATGCTATTCATATGGATGTATTTCTCCATTTTATATACATGACATGGGTCTGATATGTTCAGATTTTATTTATGTTTATCTCTATACCTACTTCGTTATATTTTAAATTTATGTTTTCTGAAAATGTTTGACGTAAAACTATTAAATATTGTTGGAGATATCCGGAATACTTCCTGAATCCATCTTTGAGGTGTGCTCAAGAAAGGGCATGTTAATTCCAGAATGCACGAAACTATAATGGCATACATCGAGTAGTCCGAAAATATTAATGACAATAGCGGAATCTCGTGAGATATGTGAAAAGGAAAAGGCTGTTATCTCTGCCTTTCTGGAAGAACAGGAGTTTATTAGGAGTACATTATCGAAATGTAGTTTAAAATCTCTTATTTCAAAACCCAACCACAATTCATAAACATAAATATTATGCTGTCGTTTTTTTTTTGATAATTTGCTATGTTTAACTTATAACACTTCTTTGCGTTGATCTTCTGTATGTTAAGTAAACGTCATTTTTAAACGACTTCCAAAAGGAGGAGGTTCTCAATTTCATCGGTTTTTTTTTTGGTATAAGTTTACAAAGCTTACATATATATTTGTAATGGACTTTATATTCTCTCTATATATTTAAACATTAGATTATATTATGTGCATTGTGAGTTACACAATATTTACACATAATTAGTAGGAATATTATTTAAATGTCAATATCTGAATACATGGACCACTACTCCAATTTATTTTTAATATCAACTTAGGTTTAGGTCATTAAAATGTTAAAGAATAAAAAAACCACGAAGTCAATCTTTTTAAGCCTTGAAATTCCCAATCAAATCGTTAATGAGGACAAAATCAGGTTAGCAAATAGGTCATATCAATAAATAATATAATCTGTCATTATTTTTATACGAGATACGAATAAGTCTAGAGTAAAAAAAAATGAGGATTCCTTTTGATGGATTGCGGATTTAAGATGTTATCATCTTTAATCGTTGTACAGGGGCTCGAATAATTTTGGAATGAAATTAAAAAAAACCTTCGGAACTCTACAAACACCTAAGAGTTACCAAAATGCATGTCTTGTCAAAATCCCAAGACGAAATCGTTAGATCCCTTCCAAAAGACAAAAATTTATCAGAGCTCTCTAGCTCTGATGAATTAAAAGCCGTGACTCTTCACGGCTCCAATTCCACAAAAAAATCATGGTGGGTACGCAGTCCAGTAGAGTTGGATTGGGAAATGCTAGAAGACAGACCGACAAAGAGATAACAAAATCTTTCATACAACAAGATGAAAACGAGACCTACAAGGTGCACGCAATGAACCTAGAAATGCAGAATGAATGGTTAACTCTAGGAGAATTTTGTATCCCACCAGCTTTGAAATGGCGCACACTTTTATATGATTGGTCACCCGCCCTGTTAAAATTCACTCACACAAAAGCCGTACTCAATTATAAATACCGCCAGTGACTGGACATTATTAGTGGACACGTTTGAAAATCACTACAGAATACCGGAGGATATCTGTGCCTCGGCGTCCATATCGGACATATTTCTTTATGCAATGTCAATTAAGCGTATAGTACTAGTAGAACTCACGGTGCCGTGGGAAACGAACATCCCTAAAGACCACGCTTTAAAAAGAAACAAGTACTTTGACTTAACCAACGAAATAACTAAAAATGGTTATGTCGTTGCGCTGTATGCCGTGGAAGTGGGTGCGAGGGGTATACCAGCTAAATCCCTCTATAACCTGCTTAAAGACCTTGGATTGCCAAGAGCTTCAGTAAGCTCTTTTCTTGAACGAATATCCAAAGCGGCATTGCTAGGCTCACTTCAAATATGGTTAGGTAGAGGGGGTAACACGGCGGACAGTGGAGGTGAGCGTTGACGCGTCGTAAGGAGTGCTCCTTAAACCTTAACCTGGGTCGCAATTCCCAGGCACTGTCGAAGTCGCATGTGTTGCCCCCATCTATCACGCGATGGACCCGGCACCCGCACCGTGAATCCATGGAACGCTAAGAAATAGGTCTTTTTTCTTTCTGTCTTTGGGTTTAAAAAGTTTTTTTTTGTATAATCTGTTGTTCTTTTTTTGAATTACATAGTATAATAAATAGTATAGCAGCTGTCAATCGGTCCTGAATGACCGTACAAATGTGATTTTATTTATTTGAAATCTATAGGTTTTAATTTAGGAATGAAAATTTTGAAATAAAAAAAATGGAGAATGTTAAAAGAGACTCTATGTAGATACTCGAAAAAATCCAATTTTTATTACCGAATAAAAAATCTAAATATTTCAAGTGTACATTATACTGAAGAGCTAATCAAAAAAGTTATCGGGTTTCCACGAACGTATCTATTACATAATTATGTACATTGTTGTGTATGAAAATAAGTAGGTTTATGTTTGAACAAAGATATTTTAATAAGTGGTAGTAGATAGTATTGTGTGTACAGTGGCATGTAACATGGGGTCAGTGGTTATCGCACGACCTTAGTGACCACGTACTTTTCCTATTTGTTCTAATTTTAACACATCAATAATTGAAAATCTTGCATTGTTGTAATTGTAGTAATAACGCAAACGTATTGTCGTATTGTCGGAATGATTAACGACTAAGCCTTACTACGTTTAATGTCAACAATAATTACTTTTAATTACTATTTTTACTTTAATTGGCCAGTTACGTTGCTTTAATTAGCGTATCTATTTGTATTATTAATGAGTAAAACAGGTCGTGTGAATTTATTCTTACTATTACTTAATATATTTAGATAAGCGGATTAAAGTTACTTGAAATGATGTACACATACATAGTCTGGGACATATCAACATCATGTATAAAAAGCAAATCGGTTAACAATTATTATTTGAGGTTTTTATGAGGATTCCTTAATCTTGAAAGACAAAATTAAAAAAAAAAAATTCAACCTAGTGTTACAATGAATTGTTATATGTATTTAGAAACTTTATAGTCAATTTACTACGTAAAAGATACCATTTCGAATTTTCTACCAATAACAAGTAGTTCGGTTAAAGAAATAAAATTATATTTTATTGAATCAATCAGTTTGGTTATAAATAAGGCGGGCGCTACCATCAACAGGTTGTATCAAAATGGGAGTTGTCAGAGCAAAAAGTTGCTTGTATCTGAATGTTCAGTTGCATTGTCCCGAGATCATTGACATAATTATAATGAATTGTGGATAATGATTATGTTGCCAACATAGTGACATAACGTAGAACCGGTTTATTGCTTTTCAAACCACGATGCTTACACGGTTTAAAGGCAAGAGAATACTTATACTGACTATAGCTACCTGAACGCGGATAAATGATTCGGAGAATAAATGACCTACGAATCGTTTAATAATTAATGTTTATTTACATAATATTTCCTTCACAGCTGTGGACATAATTATCCTGATACAACACAGCCTAAATTGATAGTGTTTTGTCTAACGACTCATACAAATATGTAGCGGAAAGGGCAGGTTGAGGCGCCAGGCCGAGCGGTCACAGTCGACATGCTCAGAAACAACCTAAATAAAGCTGGCCAGCAGGGAGTAGCCGTCTCGGACGCGGAACGCGACGCACACACGCGCACACCCACACACCCGCGCCATCTCACACACTCTCGCCTTCACGCACACAACAGTCCCCAGACGAAAATAAAATCACTCGTATGCGCCATGCAAATAGGAAGGCGGCCCGTACACGCGAGTCGCCAAATCAACTAACAGATCCTTACGTTTCGTGGCACTGTCGCAAGACGGTCACGGGCGCAGCATCGCAGGCCGCGAGTCACAGCAACGTCCGACGGTCAGATCTCATCCGAGGGAAGGCGCCGCGATCCTTCACTCTGAACTGGTTTCGTACGGTCGGATTCCGATGGAAAAGTACACGGGCGTAACGTCCACGAACATTCGGCACTAGCGGTGTAGCGCGCCGGTTTCACTGCGGTCACTCGGCAGGAAAATCAACGGGCGGAGATTAGCATGAATGATATCATAGCTCGACGTAACGACGAAACGGAGATAGAGTGCGACGTCTGCGCGGGTCGCAGCGCGACTGACGGCGGCACTACGCGGAGCTCCGTGCGTAGTGAGTGGCCGTGAGGCGCGGGGACGAGGAAACCCGGCGCGAGTACGGAGCGCCCGGTCCGTGGCCCACCGCTGCGGTGAGGGGGGACGCGGATTAATCACGTAGTAAGTATGGCCCCCTGCCGCCTCCCCGCCCTACCCGCGGCGCCGCCACCGATAGAACCTGCGCTCCACCGATACATAAATAAATACTAAATGCAATATGAGCGTTCGTTGTGCCAGACTGAAACCGGACACTTCTCGGGCAAAACGAATTCTTGTTGTGGCCGTTGCCACCGAATGTTAGTCGGTCGGGTCTGTTGGAGCGTCGCTCTCGGCCACGTAAACCTATGATGCAATGCAAGCATTAAACCGCTTGCAAGTTATCAATCAGCCTCAGAGTAGGTGCCGTTTCTATGTTAATAAGAAAGTTGGTTTCCGCGGTGAAGTTATTTTTAGAATAAAACACTCCGTGGTTTCCTGTCCATATACTTAACGATCAAGTCCGTTTGCGACATTGTACTTGATGTAATTGCATCAACTCTCTACAACAGGTATTTCCCACACATCTCTCCAGTGGAAAGGTTTTGTAACCGGTTCTGTAACTCTATGTCGCTGACGTCATATCATGTCTCGAGCTCATGGTGCCTTCGGAACCTTTCTACTTTTTATATACATTCTTGTTACATTCATTACATACATCAACATACATGTTAACTTTTTCTGCTTTTGTTACTTACATATATTGGTATTATTGGTTATATCATTCGCTTGTTTTTGACCATGAACACAACAAAGAGATGGTTTACGATCCAAAGATTTGGAATATAAATCATTGAGATCTTCTCCCGAAGAATTCTGTAAAAGAAATTGAGGTAATCAAATTTCGAGAATATTTTCTTTGTGAGTAATAAAATTGTAACATAATTTCATACTTTGCTTAGAACTCCATTAAATACTGTTCTTGTACTCTGAATCATTCACTATTTACTCTTACATATCTCTTGAGTACGCAGTAATAAAACAAAAAGCGAAACTGTGTCGTAAGTTGTACTTAGAATGGACAAAAACGGTCAAGAACCTTTATCTTGTAGTACTGTTGTCGGTAGCACTTGAAAATAATCCTGGACCATTCCATTGTGTTCACAAACAGTAATAAAAATAAGCCTCAGAACGGTTTATTGTTAAATATAAGCAAAAAAAATATTTATGCATAGTTACTTTAACTCGAATGTGAATTCTTTTTGGAGTTGTTATATCTATTTAACTGAGTCTCCTTTGCCAAAATTAAAAACGAATTGGTGACGAATTAAGAATGCGGAGTGTCACCACCCCTATTCTTTCTCTTTTTTCTTTTAAAAAGATAACTCCCGCACTAGGAATAAATCCTGTGTCGCGGGGGACTTTACAAACATACATGAAACGGACACAAAGAACACCCAGACTCAGAACAACAAGACAACAGCATTACAAGAGAGAGACAAGAGAAGGAAAACTAGATACAAAACCTAGATCAACCTGTCTGGCATTTTTTTTCTGGCCTCCGGTATCCTCACTCACTCGGTAAAACATAGCACAAGCACTATTTCACACCGGTTTTCTGTGAGGCCGTGGTATCACTCTGGTCGAGCCGACCGATTCATGCCGAAGCGTAGCTCTCCCACAAGTCAAGCCCTAGTTCATAAGAAGAGCCCTATGTCCAACTATAGATATTGAAGATGAAATTAACATGTTACCCTATCACATCCTTTTATAAGTCCAGAAAAATCCATAACAAAAAAGTAATAACCAAGGTAGATGTAAAGGAAAATAACATTTTAATATTAATTAAAAATGTTATCTTCCTTTAAAAATTAAATTTTACATACCTATTAAGGTATGTAAAATTTAAGTACAAACTTCTGAATATAAAATTTTAACAAAAACAAAACCGACTTCAAGGTTCAACTCGATTTCTTTTGAATGCAATCATCAGATTTTAATGTCCTTATCATGGTACCATCGCTGGGATATCTCCTTATCATTAAAAAAAGAATCATCAAAATCGGTTCATAAACGGCGAAGTTATCCGCGAACACACATAAAAAATATAAAAAAACATATGTACGGTCGAATTGAGAACCGCCTCCTTTTTTGAAGTCGGTTAAAAATGTGGCGTCCATTTAAAGATATACTTTCAAAATGATTCAAATGTAAATAACATAAAAACTGCATCATGTGCATCTAATATAAATAACTTTTAAGGGCCACTCGTAATTTTGTGGAATAAATAAACACTACTTTTGTTAAATTTTTGTAACAATTTTTATGTTAAATAATGAGTGTTTTGAAAGGTCAGGAATATTTAAACTAAAGAATGAAATCAAGTAAGCTCTTGTAGAATGTTATAATCACTTAATTTAAGGGCATTTGAAAATTGTGTTTTTGTAAGTTCAAGTAAATGTAGAGTCACCATCGCGTTGAACTCTTCACAAGGGCCATCGATCGATTGGTTACGCTCAAACGCAGGAGACCATCAAACGTGGTTTTTTAGCTCTACCAACTTTACTTTGATAGAGAATTTTAATGCATATTACATTACGTAATCGAATACATAAACAAGACTAAAGTTCATCAATAGCTGTGCTCAAAGGACATGAATTGTATATAATATATTCACGAATTCTCGAAATGTATACGTGATAGAGATCGTACACGGTAGTCGAATTTTGGTCATAGTTTGTTTGTTTTTTGGGTTATTTTATTTAACCAACTTAACTTGACCTATCATTGTATAGATTACACATACCATAATAAGCCTAAATACAAAAAAATACTGGACACATTTAGTTTGATGTAGACGTTTCATGTAATCTTTAATTTTGTGATACATTTTAATTGTTTATAATAGTATAATATATGTGTGTGTGGGGTTGCGGTTAATTGGTAACCACGTAGGTCAAAGCATTGCAAAGTTAAGTAATAATAGCCAGGTCCATTTATGGATGGGTGACCATTATTAACAAATTGAAATTAATAATTTAGCTTCAAAGATTTACGAACACAAATGTATAAAAATTTAAAGTTAGATTAAGGCTTGGAAATACATATCATCTATTGATACTAACTTGAAAAAATGAAATAATTTAGATAATAACATTCATATTGAACACACCTAAATAAGCTGGTTTGCAATATAATTAAAAATTCTGTCGTAGATTTCACATGATATTCTCGGAAGGAAAAAAGGTAAGATAATTATCTTAACAGCTGCCAAGTTCTTGGAACCACAGATTTTTTCGATCGATATTAACAGTCAATCAAGTCGGTTATTCATGTAGAATTAGAATGTTGCATTCACATTAGATTGGTGGGTTTACTACAAATATGCCTATGGAATTGTGTTCAGTATAGAAAGAGTATAGTTGTATGCATTTTTTTATAATCGATTTACATTTAATTAGAATTAAAGGGGGTCGACCGGGGCAATACCCTCTCACAGAAGAGGAACCTAAAGTGATAGCATTCATGCGGTCGTGTTTCGTAGGTGAGTGCAAGACCGGAGGCCCAATGATGCAGATGCATCTCAATCAGCCGCCAAAGTGTGGGTCACCATTCTGCGTTTTTGCATTGTCTGCATTCGCAATGAGTATGGTGACCAGTACTCCTAGATTCTAGTCATTCTTTCTATCAGGCACAGTTGAGTCACTTTGGCAGGCTTATCTAAACACGTTTATACTAATGACTTGCATAGCAGCTTTATTGCTCTATACATAGACCGAGATAGAAAACATATCTATACTATATATAATATTATGAAGCTGAAGAGTTTGTTTGAACGCGCTAATCTCAGGAACCGCTGGTCCGATTTGGATTTTTTTTCAGTGTTGGATAGTACATTTATCGGGGAAGGCTATAGACTATATATCATGACGCTAATACCAATAGCAGCGGAGCAACAATGAAGAATGTTACAAAAACGGGGGATTTTTTTTTACGCTACGGGCAATAGGAGGCGTAAACGACGTTGCGTGAGTCAGTTAGTATTGAATAATTTTATTGATGAAGTTAAAAAGGTTTTTTAATATCCTTGTCAATGGAATATCAGGAAACGCTACCTTCAGAGGAGGGTAGTTAGGAGGAAAAAAAAAAATTGGAAATCATAAAGACTGCCGATAGAAGTGAAAACTTATAACTTAGAATGTTTTTTTGTTAAATTAATGTGTAAAATTAGAGTTTTCATAATGTTTAAATTAAATCAACTTGTCTGTGACGCGAGCTCATAACATTTTCCCCTACCAAAAAGTGCTCAACGCGGCCCAAGAAGTTTGTGACGTCAGTATGTCGGTGACGCGCTGACGCGAACTCATAAGATTTTCCCCTTTCAAAAACTGCTCAACGCGGCTAAAGAAGTTTTCACTTTAAAAATCTAGTACATCGATATTGGCACAATTATACAGGTGAGATGAGTGGTTACGGACATTGATTCTATGTCAGATTTATGTATCGTCTGATTTAAAGCATTTCTATGAAGTAGTTAAAAATAAAGCCAAAACAGACTAGAATTCACACTGCCAGTTGGTGTATAATACGTGTAAGAAATGAAATGACGAGATTTTAGTATAGTAAGTCCAGGGTTTTTAAAAATTATGTTGATTTTATTCCAAAAAGTTTTTACACTTTATCGCCTACAGATTCCGACTTTGAAATAAAAACGTTTTAACATTTATATTAAGTAAAAAAGCGTTTAAATGGCCGTGAACCGTGCAGTGTTGTGGTCAGTTTGCTAAACAACAAAACGTGGGTTACACCGTGCGTGATCGCATTGTCTTCGCAATGTTAATACTTTGTCGTACACGGTGCGTGACGATGACGCAGGTGCATGTTTCGCATATACCTACATGTCAATACTACTCAGGCATCAAACCAGTCGCAACTTTGTATGACAATTGCGAAAAGACATTTCACCCTTAATTTAAAAACAAAATCAGATTACCATCAACAATCTTTAATAGTCGACTCCAGGACCCAGGCCTCTCCTAAGGTGGTTTTGTTTGTTGTTTGGCCAAAGCTCCCTTTTTTTTAATGGAATAGGGGGGCAAACCAGCAGACGTATCGCCTGATAGTAAGCGATTACCGCCGGCCATGGACACCTGCAACACCAGAAGCGTCACAAGTGCGTTGCCGGCCTTTTGGGGATCGGGGGGGATAGGGGTAGGGGATTGGGGTATGGACCTCCGGTATCCTCACTCACTCGGTGAAACACAGCGCAAGCACTATTTCACACCGGTTTTCTGTGAGGCCGTGGTATTACTTCGGTCGAGCCAGTCCATTCATGCCGAAGCGTGGCTCTCCCACGGTCATGCCCTTGCGGGGCTCTTATGACACCTACACGAGGAATTGAAGTGGTAGTGGTGACACTCCAGCAAAAAAAAAATAGCTTAAATTAAAATGTGAAAGTGATTTGTGTCTCTTTGTCAAGCTTTTATGCAAAGCCACAGCAAGCCTCACACCAAGCGATCATCATTGTCAAAGAAAAGGATACAAGGTATTTGAAGAGCCTCAGTGTAATCTGTGCTGATACCAATCCAGGAATCATTTTATAATTGTTTTGCCAAATATTAAATACTAGATTTTGCCCGCGGCTCCGCCCGCCTATGTCCTTTTCAGGTTCTAGACTATCTGTATACCAAATTTCATTTAAATCAGTTCGGTAGTTTTGGCGTGAAAGCGCGACAGACAGACAGAGTGACTTTCGCATTTATAATATTAAGTAAGGATTAGTAAGGATAAATAAGAGTTATGATGATTTTATAATGATCCTAACCAGTAATTATATCAGTGTTTGATTCTTTCTATAAATATAAAAGAAAGTCGTGTTAGTTAAACAATTTATGTATAACTCAAGAACGGCTGAACCGATTTGGCTGAAAATTGATAGGGAGGTAGCATAGAACCAGGAGACGGACATAGCGTTGGTTGTTGTTGTACCGCGGGTAACTCCGCGGGGCTCAGCTAGTCCTTCATAAAATGACAATGACGTACGAATTTACGATATACAAGACCACTGGCAGATATGGTAATCTTGGAACGCTTGTGTGAGGAGACTCGCATACTGTTGACCACCCTTTAAAACCTGTGTAATTTTTTTGTCTAAATTTTTACCATTCTCTTAAATTTATTATTACCGAGATCGCTAAGATGCGAATTAAGCTTTTCATTTCTAGTATATATGTAAAATTTAAAGGTCAGTCTTTGATGACAGTATACTTTTGCAAATTCTGAAAGTTCAGCACAATTAGTTCTAGGTATACTAAATATTAGTTTGATGCAGACATCGATATATACATATGTACATTCTTTAGAATTGTAAGCTTTCTACACTTTTTCTTCACAAAAACTTTAAGTAGGTATCCAATCTTCACATTTCTCTGGAAAATTCTCTCAAGAACGTATGTTTGGTACCGTGCACCTCAAAGAATTTTCTTTGCGTAGGTATATTACCTATATAGATACCTAACAGTGAAGGATTTTATGGAAATACGATACTCGGAAATAAGAAATAACAAACAAATATCAGATATCGTGATGTCCTCAACAAGTTCTCGGATATTTGATTACTTGGTATTTCATTTCATTTTATTTTTCGATTGAATTATTATAAGTCCATAGTAACAACTTCGTTTGCGTTCAAGTAATTTGATATTAAAATTGGCTGCTTCATACAATGTGATTAAAGTTAAGCTATCTCTGCACTAAGTGTTACTAAAATGCAGCATCCGAATTTTCCACCATCGTTTCACATTACAAGAACAGCCTGCCACTAGTGGACATAGGCCGCTTCTTAGAAAGGAGGCTCTGGCCTACTATAAAAAACTAAATCACCTTCTTCAGATGGCAGAATAACTTATTCAACACTACTTGTACTTACTAACTTTTAAACTTTCGCGTTCCATGATATAATAATAATTATTTTTACGGGAATTAATGCGATCAATTATTTAAAGGTATTACATACCAGAGGTATGTAATACCTTTCGTTTCATGATATAATAATTATTATTTTTTCGAAACGTCAGTCAAAACAGAGGTATGTAATACCTTTAAATAATTGATCGCGTTAACATTTTTTATGTTGGTTAGTTTATGTCACTTGCATTTATACCTGTTGCTACAACTTTAATCTCGATGCACCTACCTTACCAGATCTCTACACCCGCCAAAGGTTGACTGGTAGAAAATGTCCTGGGTTAAGTCCTCTGATGTACATAAGTGCATGTTTTTTTTATTATTATTTATGGCCCGCCAAAATGACTACTCTGCCTGATGGAAAGCATAAGCAGAATTCAAGAGTGGTGGTCACCATACACTGCGAATGCAGACAATGCAGCATGGCGACGCACACCATGGCGGCCTAGTGATGCTTCTGCATCCTTTAGTCTAGTCAACAAGTATGGAACTTGTTGACTAGACTATTTGAGCCTCTGGTCTCGCAGTCACCAACGAAACACGATAGCAGGAACGCTGTCATTTTACGTTGATTTTCTGTGCGAGGGTAGTACCGCCCCGGTCGAGCCGGCCCGTTTGTGCTGAAATCAGCGTGGCTCTACTACCTTGTTGTAAATTAATAAAATAAATAAATAAAACGCTGGTCAGACGACCAGCTTGTTAACCGACTTCAAAAAAGGTTATCAATTCGACTGTTTTTTTAAAATGTTTGTTACCTCATAACTTTTGACTGGGTGAACGGATTTTGATGATTCTCATTTATTTGAAAGCTGGCTTCCCATATAGTCCCATTTCAATTTGGTCCAGATTGAAGGTTTTTTTTGTTAAAATTTGTGATTATTTTAATTGTCTTTGCAGTGATTCCCCGCGTAGTTGGCTACCTTACTCGCCTCTTACGACACCCATCTGATACAGGGACCCTTTGACACTTTAATTTCTTTATAATTTTAGGAGACAACAGGTAGTATAAAATGTGCCAAAGATCTATAATTGAATACTAGCTGACCCACGCAACGTCGTTTACGTCTCCCATTGCCCGTAGCGTAAAACTTTCCCCCGTTTTTGTAACATTCTTCATTGGTGCTCCGCTCCTATTGGTCTTAGCGTGATGATATATAGCCTTCCTCGATAAATGTACTATCCAACACTGAAATATTTTTTTAAATCGTACTGGCGGTTCTTGAGATTAACGCGTTCAAACAAACAAACTCTTCAGCTTTATAATATTAGTGTAGATTTAATGTGCTTTGTGTTGACGTTCATTACTTTTAAAACAGTTTGTTGTCTTGTCTAGTGTTTATAGCGAGTGATATCGCAGACGTCTGTCTACCCACGTATTATCTAATAATGGCTGGTAAAACCTCTTTAGGTGTTCCCTTTATTGTGAAACTTAAGACTATAAAAAAGTAAGTAAGTTGATAACACTTTTACAAAATAAAAACCTTTAAAAGTTGAAGTTCAACCATAATTCTTAAATATACACCATAAAAATTTCCTTGTGTCGTTATTTTCAACTCTGAGGGTCGTGACCTCTATTTGGCACTAATGTGCGAGTGATAGCTCGCCACCTGTTTCTATCTTGAGCAGTGTGTAGGGCAGCATGGATCGTAGTGCCGAGAGTAGTGCAAACTTAGTCCACCCAGCGCAACAGGCTACGGCCCCTGGGTCTTTTACCCTCTATTTTACCCGTCACCATCAGTCTTTCAAGGTTATCTTTTTCTCTCCTCGCAATGTGGCCAAAGTATTCGAGGATTCTGCGGATACACAGGGTCGATAGGCGCTCACGAATGTTAAGTTCTTTTAGGATGGTTGCGTTAGTACGATGGGCTGTCCAGGGTATTCGTAGCAGCTTGAAAATAAACATGAAAATAAACATACCCAAACGAATATTCATTTCTCAGTAGCGGTGTTATCAGTATTTGCAGAAATCGCAAATATAAACTAATCTTAAGCTAAGCTTTGAATTAAGAGTAGGTAATAAACTATCTGAATGTAGCAGAAGAAAAATACAAAAACTAATATAATAGGTCTTTACCTATGAAATTGCCGTTTTGTATGCAATAAGTGAAAGCACTTATTTTTTCAAACTTTTTTATTTCTGTTATTCGAAGTAATCACCCATGCAATCGACGCATCTTTGCCAACGCATTGGCAGTTTATTGATGCCCTTCTTGTAAAAATCAGCTGGGCGGGAGGCAACAAACTCTTCAAAGGCATTTTGTACTGCCTCTCGGGAATTGAAATTTTTACCCACTAAAAAGTTGTCTAAATTTTGGAATAATTTCCAAAAAATTTTTGGAAAATTTTGGAATTTTGGATAAAAGACCTATTATTTACCCTTAAAAAACCTTAAAAATAAGAAAAACAAAATTGCTTAATAACAACAATCAGTCACAACTCATAAATTGTTGACTGAATTAGAAAATATTGCATTTCTTACTTTATCCTCTACTTCACAGAACAGGGAATTTATTCTGTAGTATATTTTAACTAAGTACACAAAACCATCGCAAACTCTCGGGCCGTAAATCCTCCGGGGTTGTGAGGGAGTAGTGTGTCGGAGTAAGTGGAAGGGATCAGCTGTTGTTAAAACATGGATCACAGGTTTCTAGCCTGAGTCAACAATATGTGTTATTACCAATGACATTCAAAAATTATGTGTCTTGCTATTGGTAAAAGAATTTCCAAAATCGGTTCAGTAGATTCAGAGAATTATCAAACAAACTAACTTTGCCTTTTCATAATATTTATATAGAAGAGGCTGAAAGTAATATTTATGAGATACTAGTTATTGCCCGCAGCTCCGCCCGCGTGTATGTCGGTTATCGCGGCAAATAGTAGATTTATAAGCTATATTACTGTAAAGTTTCATCCAAATCTGTTCACTAGTTTTTGCGTGAAAGAGTAACAAACATCCATCCATACTTACAAACTTTCGCGTTTATAATATTAGTATAGATTGAATTTCCAATAGAAATGATTTTATGACAACATTCGTTCGTGAACTTAACATTGAACAGGTTCAAGTTTATTTAAAATATACAATTCCTTCTCGAAATCGTCAAATAAATCAAGGTAATAATATTTATGTCATTTAACATACAACCTTCATAAATATTAAGTCACGCAATCAACGTGAAGGTCAAGCCTCGTAATCACATAACGTAGTATGTCAATTCCAATTTCTTTTATATAATATCTATCTACCTACTAAAATTTTTACCAAGCAGACGAACAGTTGGATAATGAACGTGTCTGGAAGCATGATGCAATGGTTAATGTGGCCGCCTTGCACTTAGTTATATTGGCCGTGCCGTTCATAGTTCAGTACAGGAACTAAATTTGTGATATCTACAAACACTATAGTTGTAAATTATATAACGAATACAGGAATTGTTTAATTTTTATTTGCGTTCTTTCTTAATTAACATGTCTGCTATACCATTATATTTAATGGTGATGTAGACTCATTCTAAACATTGTCTTATTGTTAGAGCCCATATTTTGTCTACGTGAAAAGTGTTTCAACAGCCTACAAGAATATTTCTGACAAATGTATGGAAAGATAGGAATAACGTATTTAAGTATACTTAGGTGTGCATAAGTCATCAGTTACTAACGTAATTTACGTACAAATAGATAAATATCTAAGAGAAGATAAGAAAACTTACTGATATAATATTTTATTCAATTTATTTAAATTACATTATAAACCACATTCTGCTGAAACCTTAGCTACTCTATACCAGATGAGCGGTTATAAATACGTTTATTAGCAAGCGAAAACCTTATTTCTAATAAAATAGTAATTGATTCTTTGACCTAATAGTGTTTCCATAGGCACTAAAACCTACTACTATTGTTGACGAAAGCCACACGCTATTGTACACGATTCCATGTTCATATTTCATCAGCAGTTCATTAGTCTCTTACATAATAATTTACTGCACGACGTCGTTTATACTCAGCATTTATTATATCCTGGCATTTGAACTATTTCTGTTCGCACCCAGCAGACATTTTACCGAAGCATATATGCCATTAGAAATTATGCTTCATTCAGTCTGTGTTGGAGTCTCTTCTTATTAAAATTGATGTCTAGTCGTTATAATACGGACATACTGGCTTTTACCCTCTGTTTTACTAGAACAAATGTGGATACTCAGTTAATTAGGTTGTAAACTGAAATAAAAGGCATTTTCTATTACTAGATTTATGATACCCAACCAATGTGTAATATAATAGGGTAGTTGACACCTTAGCCAAATTAGTTTCTTTTTAGCATCTGTCAAAACGATAACCTTGTATGAAAAATATACTAAATACAAACTTGTGACGACACTGTTTTAGGGTACTCAATTGAGCAATATCCTTTATTGTTTATTTGATTAAAATTTGTAATAGAAATAAGAATGCCGTAATAATTATATTTTCCGAGATGTTTTGTAATACAGTACGTACGTACAGTGTATTTGCACGCATAGTATATAGCAAGAGAGAAGAACATTGCGGCAGAAATTTCTTGTTTTTTGGACTCATAAAAAGCCTATTATCAAATATTTCGCATTTTTGTCAAAGAACACAGTATCCTCAAAGAATTTAAACAAGCTGGCTTTTTATTTTGACGTAACATTACATTTATTTTGGTGAACTTATCATTAAAAGGGGTTTCAGTAATAAGTATGATATTACGAATTGCACGTTTTTCCTTATTTTACAAAAATTACATTATGTTTTTTGTGTCATCGAACTCTTGAACATTTTGTTATTACTTAATTTCATAGAAGTAGTAAAATAAAAGTATAAGTTATCCAAAGAAACAAATTAATGACCATATCTCTGCGTAATGTAACCTAAAATAAATAATAATAAATAAATAAATATTTTCGGACATCTAACACACAACGCCATCTAGTCCCAAGCTAAGCAGAGCTTGTGTTATGGGTACTAGACAACCGATACAAATACATATATACTTTTTTTTGTAAATACATACATATTATAGATAGAAAACACCCAAACTCCGAAACAAATATTTGTAGATCATACAAACATTTGGTCCGACGCACACGCCAACCGCGAGACCAACGAGGCAGTCAAAAGAAGCTTTACATAACTCAAATCTACTTTACTCTAGGAAAAAGGCAAAAGAACATATACACAAAGGTAAGCCAGATATCATATCTTACGAGTATAAAGGCAATAACATCACCGATCCCTCACACCACCAACCCTGTGTAACAAGTAGGTATCTATTAAAGGATTCTAAGAAGTTACTATATTTTTAATAACTGTTTTTTATGTATGGCCCTGCCATAATGACTCTACTTTGCCTGATGGAAAGCAGAATCCAAGAGTGGGGGTCACCATACTCACTGCAAATATAATAATAATAATTATTAAATTAACGGTGACGTATAAAAATCGCATGTCACGTTGTTGCTTACAATGAACTCTAAAACTGTCAAATCGATTTTCACGTTTTTTTCAAATGTGTGTTTTACTGGCGTGCCTAAGATAGACGCTTAAACCTAATCGAGCATGATTGAATAGGGATAAAGACGAGGTTGTCCATCTGGTGACGGAATAAAAATACAAAGTATCACCACCCCCATTCATCCCATGGGTGTCGTAAGAGGCGACTAAGGGAACAACCTAAGTAGGACAACATCACTGCAAATAGAAGGAAAACTTGAAATAAACCATACACCAACCCGTCTGGCCAGCGTGACATAGTAGGCCATTTAGGCCAAAACCTACTTTCGAAGGCTTATGTCCAGTAGTGGACGATTAAATGCTGTTGATGATAGACGAGGTTGCGCAGGTCAGCTAGTAAGCTATACGTGTATTATAATCTATACTTCTATACTATATTATAATATGTACTAGCGACCCGCCCCGGCTTCGCACGGGTGGATTTCAGATGCCTCCGCCGACGACACGATTCGTGCATTTTAAATCTGTAATATCTTCAAATATATTCATTTAAATTAGATACTGTAAAGGGCCATCTTGATCTATATTAAATGCACAATGTATTTAATATACTTAATTGTATAAGGATTTATTCTGTATTGCTTAAAATCACTTCGTAAATAAGCCATTATTTCTCGTAAAAAGAAAGGAATAAAAAATGGTTGTTGTGGGTTATCCCTAAGAGATAGACCGTCGCGGACTTTTTTGTAGTACTTTTTAAGGTGTATAATACTGTAGTACATCATTTTGATCTATCTCGTAGGGTGCAACCAGCGTTTGCAATGAAAGCGCAAAAAAATGTGTTTATTTGCTACATCACATTAGAAACCTCGAAAATTAACAGTGTTTCCATACTGTATTATGCATTTATTATACATAAAAACCTTCCTCTTAATTCACTCTATTTATTAAAGAAACCCGCATCAAAATCCGTAGCGTAGTTTTAAAGATTTAAGCACACATAGGGATATAGGGACAGAGAAAGCGACTTTGTTTTATACTATATAGTGATTATAAAGCTGAAGAGTTTGTTTGTTTGTTTGAACGCGCTAATCTCAGGAACCGCGGGTCCGATTTGAAAAATTATTTCAGTGTTGTATAGTACATTTATCGAGGAAGGCTATAGGCTATATATCATTACGCTAAGACCAATAGGTGCGGAGCACCAATGAAGAGTGTTACAAAAACGGGGGAAATTTTACGCTACGCTACGGGCAATAGGAGACGTAAACGATGTTGCGTGGGTCAGCTAGTACTGAATAAAATAAATCTAATCCTTACTACGAGGTTGTTTCTTACGATGTAAATATTGTATCTGGGTCTGTTCCGAACAGACTACAGGCACGGTCTATTTCAGAACAAATTATCAACATTAGCATATTCGGATACAAGAATCTTGTTTATGGCTGATATATGTATTGATCTATTCGTAGAATTTGTATCAGACCTCGAAGTTTTTTAGGTTGTTTATTGTTGATATACAGAGTGTTTTCATAACTTTAAAATCGTGTTCTACTACATTAATATCGTAACATGCTTATAACTTGAGTAAAATTCAATATTCTTTATTTGACAGCTTCTTTAACTGAAGCAAACGGGTATTTAATACCGAGACTGTGGATAGAATACCCTCTATCAAACTCAACTACTAACTATTACCTGCCAGCTACTTCTGAAATTAGCGCGCACACAGACAAACAAACAAAAATGTTGTTTTGAACTCTCTTACTTTAATAAACACGCCTGTTTGTAACAGCCTGTATACTATTCTTTCGATGTTTTTATTACATATTTTTTACCCATCTAACGATAGTGTGAGTGCGACCTAATCAAAAATTAAGAAAATTGATAAAATGAGACGTAATAAGTTGGTAATAAAGACAGTACGAAACAAGTTATCAATATATATAAAAAAAAAACTACTATGCATGAGTAACGAAGCACGCGATATGCGAGCATAAAAATTAGTCAGTAGGTAGGTATCACTTGGGATATGAGTATTCAAACGATACTCCATACATTTTTTTTTATGTTTGACCCTGCCAAAATGACTCTACTCTGCCTGATAGAAAGCATAAGCAGAATTCAAGAATGGTGGTCACCATACTCACTGCCAATGCAGACAATGCAACAATGCAGCATGGTGACCCACACCATGGCGGGCTAGTGATGCTTCTGCATCATTGGGCCTCCGGTCTCGCACTCATCAACGAAAGCCCATTCGTGCTGAAATCAGCGTGGCTCTACTACCTTATGAAGTCTACTACATTTAAATCTGTGCAGGCATTTAAGTCATATCGTATAAAGGATCCACCAGTGGACTTTAATAGGCTGATGATGATGGTGATGATAATGATATAAACAATCTCACTAACATGAACCCTGTAAATTTTACAGAACATTAATACTTTTCTTGGGCTGATACATAATAAGCTCGAGAGTAAGTTTCCCGTAAGGTGGACAATTAAAATATCAAATGTGACATTCAAGATCCAGGGTAACTTAATAGTATAAAATTTTGAAACTAATAATAGCAAGAAAATAGTTAGGTGACTTCCTTGAAATGAAATTGAAATGATTGTCAATAGAATCTTAATTTTGTAATTTGTTGGTATTGGTGCTAATTCTGTTGTTGTGACACTACGCTTAAATTTCTCTAAAATTATCTATGCTCTCTTTTTGTAGTGTAGCAGGCTCCGTAATACTATTTTTGTGTGTATGTCATTAGATAACGTCTATTTTTCGTGTGACATAACTGACATAGGTACCTACTTTTAGTAAATTTTTGCCTTTATAATGTTGTTTGTCATGTCACAAAAATCATTTTACTGATTTTTAGTTTAGTTTAGAGAGTTTTCGTTCAACAAAATTAGCACCACTGTTAGTTTTGACTCGAATAACTAATTATTATTTTGGCACGGTATAGTCTTACTTGGGGTTGACTAAATGTATACATAACCGACATAGCTCTTGAAATTAGCAAGTAAAATGGTAATAGCAGGCCATGGAATTTTAAGATTGAATTGTAGTAAGTTTTTTTTGTTATGTTCAAGGGACTTAATTTGAACCGTTGGTAGTCCCTAATATAGACCGCTTAATATGAAAATCCTTGAGTCAGGACCACGTTTTCTCACACAAAGACCCAAGCGATTATGCGTAACCTTTCGTGTTCCCTTCGCCCTACAAAGCCCGTGTAAATCTGAAATGATTTTGAACAGGTTATATTTATTGCATACAAATGTCAGTAGTCGAGTCGAGATGTTCATGTAGCTATTACATGTTATGACATAATTAATCAAACGGCAGGCGGCGCGGCAGTCGACATGGTTCTTCTTATTTTGTTGGCGCGGACGACGAGGGCGTTCAGTCAGTCTGGGCGGCCGCTGGGCTATTTCTAACCAAACCTACGCATCGCCGTCTAGTTTCTATTTGTTTGGTATATAAATTGCTATCATTACATTTACACTACAGTCTGGTGCGTGCCACGATATATTTTTATCGACGTGCTGAGCGAAGTGGTCTAATAAACACTTGAGTTTCACTATTTGTAGGACTGGGTATTATTAGTGTTTGATTTTTCTATCAAGGTCTTACAAACGTACCATTCGTAAACATTTATTGGCTTCCTCGTCTATGTATACAAGCTATCGTGCCAAATGTATTCGTATTCATGTATTCAACACACAGATGTTTTAAAGGTAATATAACTGGCTAGTTAATAACCGTTAACATTTTGCGTGTTGCTATAACTGTAAACTGAGATTGTAATGATGATCTATAATGTCAACTGTCATATGCAACAATAGCAGTACTGCAAAACCTATACGTGTTGTAATGAAAGAAACACGAGCCGCAAGTTTTCATAGTAAACACAACGACGCCACCAAGCGTGTGAAGATTTATTTTTCCCAGAACGACAAAGCAACATTGTTCTTTGACTGAAATAGGTACGACTTCAAAGCGACGTGCAAGCTCATTAGGAACGAGATCGTTTTGTTCGCGTGCATATTACGTGTACTTCCTTGCTCAAAGCCACCCCGGTATCTGGATACGTTTCTGGCCACCCACAACATTCCATGTTAAGCGTTAAAATATTTTAATTCACGGTGACAAGGGTGCCGGAGAATGTACAAGTACTAATATTATGCATCATTGTCGTGTCCACGACTAAGAGCGAGTCACTCATTACCAGTTATTTTAATTACTGTCAACGTACTCATGTTTAAACGAAAGAGTTCTCGCAAGAGCCAACAGTCAACACCCGTATGTGAATAAGTACACACTGTAGATTAGAATGTCACATTGTATTCGAAATTAACTTAATTTAAAGATGAGAATATTCATAAATGTTTATAACTGTATTACAGGAAAGGATATTTTGAAAAAGTAACAGTAACTATTGTTGTATAACCGTTAGAGATCTGTTAGAAATGAGGAGTAAAACAATGGGTAGCAGGTTCTCAAACCTTAAGTTGTCGGACTTCATTTTATAAATTACAAAGGCTCATTAATCAAAGGATTATTGTTCATTCATTATAAACAAATGTATTGCATACTTTAATATAAATATCATTACTCTCTTAACTGTAAATTTAAAGATAAATATGTATAGAACAACTAGCTCATGTACAAAAAGGAGATGGGTCAGTAGCATTTCTATCAAAAATAGACTTCAAAATCCGTTTTAAATATAAATACAAGATGTTACTACAACACAAATATATTTACATTGCTGCTGCTTCGATTCTTACGCTTACTTGAAACTCCTACATATTGCCGACTATAACATTCGGGGCCAGGCCTACCTTTAGGCACTTTTGGAGTTAAATGAAAAAATTGTTCAATATGAAAGGAAAAATTTGTAAGATGCAATATTGCCCCCAAGATTAGGGATTTTATTTAATACGTCGACTAAGTTTGGGTTTGCAAACCACTGAACTTAATTTAAACCGAACTCTCTCTCTCACCGGGAAGTTACAGCGCAATAACTAGTATTGTAAGCAATGACAGTCTGTACAAAAATAACCTGGCAATGTAAATTATATGTTACTAGGTCAGGAAAATTCATTGACATATTTTTACTGTATACAAGAATAACCAGAGAATTTATATTTAATTGCAAAAAACTATTGTAAAACTATGAGTTCAATGAAATCGGGTTAAAACTGGCCTCAGATTTACTTCATCGTTCATCGCGGCAAAACTTTTATCCCATTTCTTGAATAAATTGGAAGCCTTTTTAAATTTGACTGTGAGTGAAAGTGCTATAATTTGGATTTTATTTTCCAAAAGTGGACCTCACAATATAGCAATATAACAATACAATGTCACAATATAACAATGTAAAAATCTTGCAGCGATCAGTAAGAACGGCGCATGATTGGTTAGCTCATGGTTGTGCAGCAATGACTCCAAACCTTTTGTTTTGTTTTCTTTGGTCGACTTCGTTCTCATTCAAGTCTGTTAGTAAAAAAAAAAATGTAAACCGTATTATTATTTTCTAAAAGGAGCAACAATGGAGTTTTATTGCCAGATTCTTCTCCATGAAGGATAGGCTGCACTTGGAACCGGCGACTAGAATCACTCGATTTTTTAATATAAAATATTGACTATTCATAATTGCCTGTAAAATAAGTGCCTATATGAATAAAATCTTTTTGAGTTGAGTTTGAGTTTGCCCGTCACTACTCTTCCTTAAAAATAATGTTTCCCTCTTGTATCCTTGGTTAGGTATCCTATCTGTTGACTGTTAAACAAATGATTGCCTGTGGCATTTGTGTACCAATATGACCTTCAATTCTCCAAGTAAAAATACTGCCTGAAGCAGGGAACGAGCTTAAACTGCTGAGTCGCAGGCTTACATAAATTTCACTTTCCATCAACCCGTCTGTTATGTTACTGTCCCCAATATCACACAATAAACAGTTACATTTATAATATTAAGTCTTTTAAAAAGAGATATTACGTGAATCATTTCAAGTCAGTTGACAGTTTTAAAAATATATGCAAAAATATTCTTGACCGAATTTCAAGCATGCTCTCAGTACGTAAACAGATTAATAAAAGTTATTTATATGACTGAGTACCTTATGTCCATTGTGCCATCGCATTGTGAGTCCCGAATTGACTGACCCCATTTATATAAAGATAATCATCTTTAAATAAATTTGGTCAGTAATTTTTGGTTTCATGCGAAATGCGCTTGCGACTACCGAAGCTAAATAGACGATTAATCGTCCAATGCTCATTTCTCACCGAACCTGTGCAAATACTGATGTCTAAATTGAGTTGAACACAGTCAAACGATTTATTGAATTCTATAAATAGCTCAGTCGCTCGTGGCGATATTAAAAGGATTTTTTTAAACAAGAGTAGGTATATAGCATATGCAAATGGGAGGTACTACAAAGTAATGAATTCCGGTTTGGAAATTTAAAGATTACACGTTTTTATCGAACCAAAAATGAAAAACCTAAATGCCAAATTACGCTATTTACATTCAAGCTACATACTCATACTACAAGCTACATACATCAATGCAAGATGCATACGTAGGTTCACTTCGATACAACAATAACAGAAGTTTAGAAGAGAGCCACGCTTCGGCATGATAGGGCCGGCTCGACCGGAGTGATACCACGGCCTCACAGAAAACCGGTGTAAAATAGCGCTTGCGATGTGTTTCACCGAGTGAGTAAGGATACCGGAGGCCAATACCCCCAACCCCTCCCCTCATTCCCCTCCCCATCCCCCAAAGGCCAGCAACGCACTTGTGACGCCTCTGGTGTTGCGGGTGTTCATGGCCGGCGGTAATCACTTGCCATCAGGTGATACGTCTACTCGTTTACCCCTATCCATCCATACATCCATAAAAAAGTGACTTTAATTTACTTCCAATATTTGTTTAAACGGTAAGTTAGATATACAAAAGAGAACTCCTTAAAATCTTACTGAAAAGAGAGGAGGAATTACGTAGGTAGTAACTTGCATAAAGAGTATATACACAGACATAAGAAAGCAGCACATATAACTTAAACAATAACATATATCTTCTACTGTAAAACCATTCTTGTTGTTGTTTGCTTAACTAGTTCATTTTAAATACAATATTACAACACTTGTGCAACTCTCTTCCTACAGTTTACAGAATTGATCAGTCGTGACTTTCATTTTCCTTTTGTGCATACAAATGTATTTTGCATGCATTTTGACTAATTTATTTGACTAATTAGAAAGGCTAAAGTGCTCGCAATAGTTTTAAAGACAACTTCCGCGTTAGTAACTATTCTAGTCTTGCGGGAGACTTTACAGAATACATGAAACGGACACAGATTCAGAACAATATTTTGTGGATCACACCAAGTATTGTTCCTTATTGGCATCGGATTCGCAGTTTTAATCTCTGCAATTAAACGGACTTTGACAAATATTTCACACTAGCAAACACACGCACCTCTGTCTGCACCTTCTATTGCCTGTAGTGTGATGTTATACTGCGGAAACAAATTTGTTTCCAATAAAAACCACCTCACAAGATTTCTACACCACCCAAAGGTTGACTGGTAGAGAATGCCTTGGGCATTAAGTCCGCCTATGTACAAAAGTGCATAAAGTTATAAATAAATAAATAAAAACCAACCTTAAATATAGACATATGCAGTAGCGGATTTTTCTTAGAAGTTTTTAAGTAGAACGATTCTTTCCGATATTATTTTCGAGAATATTTAACCGTTAACGCAGAAGAAATCTCTCAAAAGAAATAATTTCCCCCCGTTTTATAAACATATTTTTTATTTAGCGTTGTATTATATATGTATTGGTCGTAGTTTAATGATATACAGCCTATAACCTTCCTAGATAAATGGGCTGTCAAACGCTGAAATAATTTTGAAATCGGACTAATGGTTTCTGAGATTAGCGCTTTCAACAAAAAAAAACAAATTCTCAAAACTTCAGCTTTATAGTATTATAAGTATAAATATTTATTTATGAAAGTAAAGGTATTTAGTCAGCTGATTTAACAAGTAGCCACGCTTCGCAGAGACCGTAAACAACACAAATGTCAATGTATTTTTATTCACGACATTAGAATTAAGAGTTTACTTAGTATATTGTCGTGTGTCACGAAGCCGAGAGAATGCAAGCTGTCTGCTAATTAAAAAGGCATCTTTACTCAGTAATGACAGCATCGGTAACATTGTTATTCATTAATTCGGTATTAACTACCAACTTTGATGTCAATGAATTCGATGACCGAGATTTAAGACAAGGCTGTTTCATATTCACCACATAACGGGTTTGCAGTAGATATACGTATTAAAAAATTGTTTGGAACCCCAGGGGTTCCATCATAATAACACAACTCATACAATCTAATCCTAAAATAGCCGCAGGCTGTTGACTACACTGCTGATAAACATACTCATATATTTTTAATATACACATGCACATAGTATAGACAAATTACACCCAGAAATAGAACAAATTATCTAGCTGACCGTCGTTTACGTCTCCTATTACCCGTAGCGTAAAAAAAATCCCCCGTTTTTGTATCATTCTTCATTGGTGCTCCGCTCCTATTGGTTTTAGCGTGATGATACGTGAGGCCTATAGCCTTCCTCGATAAATGTACCATCTAAGACTAACACTATTTTTTCAAATCGGACCAGCGGTTCCTGAGATTCAAACAAACAAACAAACTCTTCAGCTTTATAATATTATAGATAAGTATAGATTTGTACTGGGTGAGAATTCGAACCCTCAAACTCTGGCTTAGGAGTCAGGGTAGTGACCCTGACTCCTAGGCCAGAGTCTATTGAGTGGCCTGGTGGTATAGTGGGTAGTAACCACTATACCAAGTGCTAAAAGTGGCCGAAGAAGTTTTGTGACGTCAGCATGTCGGTGACGCGGTGACCCGAACTCATAAGATTTTTTCTTACCAAAAAGGGCTCAACGCGGCTAAAGAAGTTTTCACTTCAAAAACAAACCGTTACTCTTTAATAAATTAGAATCTATTGTTTTTGAACTTTTATCCACCGCGCATTAGCATTTTGGCTACGTAAGGGTTATCTCAGGAGGCCAACTTTCAGATCAATACAGGACGGCAATCCTACTGTTCATCTTATAGATAGAACAATAACATCATAATCATATTAATAACAAATTCTAAATCACGTTTAGTATTTTACGTTACTATTAGTCATCGCAAATAAAACGCCGCTCGTAAGGAATACCTGCATATTTATAATACAAACGCGTTAAGGTGAAATGGTATAACGGTTTCTTAGAACTACTGAATAAAACATTACGTTTTCGCGCGTGTTTACGCACCAAAGCAAGTTCTTTCAAATATAGATGAGATGGTGAGCAAATTTGTTCAAAAAAATTTATATTGTTTTATAGGCGTAGTAAAACATGACAACTTTTATTATTGCAGGAATGATTATGTGCGTATACATATATTGATGGTCCCTATTAATAATGTCAGATCCGCAGAAAGACAATTTTAGAGTAGAGTAGTTCAAACGTTTTAACGTTAAAAAATGTACCCATGAAATTGAGAACCTCCTCCTTTTGGAAGTCGGTTAAAAAGAACTGTAGATGTTCAAAATTTTCACTGACACAAAAACCAGTAGGTGAAATTTGAACATCCACAGTTTTTTTTATTGTTTTTAAGCTATTGCATAGCTTTTATCGCGGGCTTTGGGGCCTTTGTGCAGAAATTCCGTAACGTAACAAAAAAACCTGACACCCGAAGCTCGCACGAATCGAGACGAGCTGCTCTGAACGACGAATCAACGAATGTTTCACGAATCTGTGTCACTGTCACGCACGAACATACTGCTTAAAAAAATATAATTGCATAAGTTGATAAAAAATGCTATGCAATAGCTTTACCGCGGCAGTCCCCGAGTGCCACAAGTATTTTTTTTATCATAAAAACGACATTTAAACTACTCTACTAGAAAAATGTAGTTTTGCAGATCCGACGTTATTAATTGATATGTAAAATGTAGAGATTTAAGAAAGTCATTCGATTAATTAACAGTTCTCAATAAAGTTAGGTAACTAAAACTACGGCCGTAATGTGTGTGATGGGATCAAAGCATTCTCAGATAGACAACAAATTGAAAGTAAGTCTTCATAGAAAAGAATATTCAAAGCAACTGACTCTAAACGTTAAAAGTGGTATAATGATTATAAATGGTAGAATCATAGTCAAGAATAATTCATCTGATCTTCTGATTATCTTCTGATCTAACGTAAATATTTTACAAAGGTTAATACAAGAAATACGCTAAAGGTTAAACGTGTCTATCAATAATTAATATTAGTATAAGAGAGATAATAAGAGAATTCTCTAGTACCTTTGCTCAGTAATACAATATTTGAGAACAGTACAAAAGGCAGATTGACTTAACGCAGCGCTTTGGCGTAATCTACAAACCCTTAAGCTTTAGCGGCTACGTCTTAGTGGTGAATGGTTTCAGTATAATTTATAAATTATTCATTAATATTCTCCGTTTTCGTTTTGATTAATACAGTACCTTTGTAGTATTATTTACGCTTCTACAGATAGAACAAGCAAAGCTTGAAATAACTTTTAGATTAAAAATAGTCAGAAATATTAAAATCTGAATTCACAGAAACCTTGGCTCAATTTTAGAATGATTTTTAAGAAAAGTTAGTATTGAAATGGAACTTTTTAGGTTACAGAAATCAAATGAGCAGACGGACCACCGGTAAGTGATTATCACCCGAAAGAACTGCCACTTAAGATACAAAGTTCCGTAAAACTCTATAAATAATCGCTCCTCTCCATAATTGTTAGACCTCCTGTAAACTCAATATCTCGGTGAAAAGATAAGAAAGCATTAACACTTTTTTGCTATAAGTAGGATTGTATGTGTGAGCGGAGCTACATGGCTCTCCCCGGGCTTTTCATGACGGAATTAGTTCCATCATTCTCGGGAAAAACTCTTGGTTCTCTACTACTAACAACTACTACCCAGCAACCAAACCGAAGCAACTGGAATTGATTGGTTTCAGTTGTTTCGGTTTGGTGGGTAGTAGTTCTATTGGAAAAATAGTATTATTGGAACCAATAGAAATAATGACAAAAAATACCGAGTCATAAAAAAATATTACCCAAAAATAAAATTGTAACTAAAAGGACATCTAGATTATATGTAAATTAAATAGGAAACAAAAATTGCAAATTATAAGAATAACTGTAGTATTAGAAAAGGCTGACAATTGGATGTAAGAAATATATAAGAGTTAAAAAAAGAAACTGTGTATAAGTAATATAAGAATAGTCAAGCTCTAGACAATAAAATATGCAAAAATATTCTCATAGTAGGTAGTAAAAATAGTTAAATTAGCGGGAATTCTACCCGGCAAGAAACTCACATAAATAAACGATAGTAAGTAGAATTTAGAATGACAAGGTCCTGTCGTTATCATGGACGGGGAAAAGCAGAGAGGTCGATAGACCTCACAAAAAAAACGAAACAACTACTTGATCCAGTTATCACATTATCTATACTACATAGTACAAATAAATAAAATATGAGTGTCTGTTTGTAATATTAAAATAATCGCTTTTTACAAAATGCATATGTATGTGTATGGTATACACGGTATCATGTTTTATCATTCTTCAATCATTTTTAAAAATTTTTGTCTGTCAGTCTGCCTGTTTGTCTGTTTGTTCCAGGTAATCTCTGAAACGGCTGGACCGATTTTGACGGGACTTTCACTGATAGGTAGCTGATGATATAAAGAGTAACTTAGGCTATTTTTATACGCCCTGCGGCGTTGCTTGCGGTTGATGTCGTACCGCGGGTAGCACCGTGGGACTCAGCTAGTTATATATATTAATATCTTCATAGAAATTAATATCACGAAGTGACACTTACTCCCTGAGGTGATGCAATACTTTTATTGATATAGTAAGCCTATACATCACAAAGCAAACAATTATTAAGTAATTAGTTCATTAAGTGATATGAACCATTTCACAGGCGGTACACAAATAAGGGATAATTCTACCTATCTGCTAGATAACACACAACACAAAAGCAATGCCTATTTTTTCAGAAAAATCAAGTTCAGTCAGGTAAAACTGGTTGAACTAGTAGCCGACCCCAAATAATCTAGGAACAATAAAGGCAAGGAAGAACACGAAGAAAGTTGTGGATAATCTTTTTCTTCTTTTTTACTTTCTTTCAGATGTAATTTCTATAAGATACACCAATATGGTTAAAAGCAAAATTAATCTAGTTTCAAATTTATATAAAGTTTTCTGATGTTTCAAATTACTGTTACTTAAATCTCATTCCAATGGATATTTAGATGACCCCACTCAAAGGCATAAATACATTTCTATCCTATTAAAACTTTTTAAATGAGTTTATGTGTTTGAGATACAGGCTACCCTTTGTAGACTACATAGATTGAAATATTTCATGTTATTTTCCAGATTTTCTACATTCTACCCAAGACAGCTCTTGAATACGTTCTGAAAGATCGAAGTGACGTACGTACCGTAATGAGAAATTTCACATAAGGATTAATTAAATGCTGTAATAACTATACATTCTCAAAATTTAAAAGAACCCCCGACATAGCCTGAGTTCCCTTTAAAAAGTAAAAAACACGTTATGCGCTTTCATTTGAGACCCCACCCGATGATATTTTTGCAGACATTCGGTTACTCTTCCCCACTTTCACCCGCATAACTTCTAAACGACTCAACCGATTTTCATGAAACATGTCTAAGAACACTCGCACGTAACTCACCTATCATACAAAAAAAAACTAAGTTGAAATCACTTCATCCGTTCGCGAGCTACGGTGCCACAGACAGATAGACACGTCAGACTTATAACACCCCTCTTTTTGCATCGGGGGTTAAAAATTTGTGTTGTTTTTTAGTCTTCTTGTTCGGGTGATGTGGAACTTCAAAATGAGAAATTCTTAACGTCTGTCACTCATTACAGTTAGTACGAGTAGTAACTAAGAGAAATATTTGTATTATATTCAAAGTACAGTAGAGCCACGCTGATTTCAGCACGAACGGGCCGACTCGACCGGGGCGGTACTACCCTCGCACAGAAAATCAACGTAAAATGACAGCGTTCGTGCTGTCGTGTTTCGTTGGTGAGTGCGAGACCGGAGGCCCAATGATGCAGAAGCATCACTAGCCCGCCATGGTGTGGATCACCATGCTGCATTGTCTGCATTCGCAGTATGGTAACCACGACTTTTGGATTCTGCTTATGCTTTCCATCAGGCAGAGTAGAGTCATTTTGGCAGGGCCAAATATTAAAAAAAAGCACTATTTAAGTAAACTATACCTATTTAAATTTAAAGTAAAATCGTCCATGTCGTGATAGATGAAGAATACGAAGTGTCACCAACCCCATTTATCCCATGGGTGTCGTAAGAGGCGACTAAGGCGCTGCGCAAACGTGTTGCCCGTTACTACTACTAGCCACTGGTAACTGTAGTTGCTGTGCGTCAATAGAGAAAGACAGACGGGGTACCGCGATCGTCTCACTCTTTCTAACCGAGGGAAGGCTGAAGGCTTGGCTCCCCTACTATATCTATAATAACTCTATGAAGAAAACTCGAAACAACCTATACACACTTTACCGTGGGAGAGCCACGCTTCGGCATGAATGGGCCGGCTCGACCGGAGTGATACCACGGCCTCACAGAAAAACGGTGTTAAATAGTGCTTGCGCTGTGTTTCACCGAGTGAGTGAGGATACCGGAGGCCCATACCCCAATCCCCTACCCCTACCTCTCCCCCCATCCCCAAAAGTCCGGCAACGCACTTGTGACGCTTCTGCTGTTGCAGGTGTCCATGGGCGGCGGTAATCGCTTACCATCAGGCGATACGTCTGCTCGTTTGCCCGCCTATTCCATTAAAATAAAAAAAATTGGCCAAAACCTGCTTTAATTATCAAAAACTGTTGGTGAAGACGATGATGACAGTAAAGTTGCTTTACTCTATGTAGTATATACTTTATTTTATTAATGTAACTTTATTACTTATTTCAAAAGGATACTCTGAAGATTTAAATTGCCTTACAGTTCAAAAACGTACTTTACAGCAAGTTACGGAATTGCGTGTCTGACTTGCACTCTGCAATGCGCATTAAAAACTTATAGATTGGACCTCACTCAATACAATACTGAATCATAGCGGACCTACAAGAAGATTTAATATATAATAGTTTTAAATTATAATCCCTCATATTTCTTTTTCTTATATAATCGAAACAATTAAGAGCATCGTCACATGCTGCAAAAAATAAAAGTAAGACATTCCTGTTCTAGAGTTGTCCACGAGTTAAATTTCTCACTCGAGTTCACTTTCAAATTATTCATTTAACACTTAAGAGCTATTAAACTCTTTGTCTTTTTCCATAAAATCCCCTTTTAATTTATTTTAGCATTTAAAAATGTTATCTAGTATTCCCCTGGCTCCAATCTTAGCTTTTGCGAAAAGGTGTGCTAAATTTCACCTGCTATTTTGGTAGATTTACGGGTCAGTGAGCAAATTTCTGGTTAACGTCACTGGATGTAAATTTATAAATCAGTTTCGGACGCTAGGTTCAATATATCAAAAATAAGATTAAATGACTGAGAATGTTCTATATAACGTGAGAAAAATATCAGTATGATGATAATACAGTGGTGATAATAATACAATAGATTTTTGTATTTTGTAACTAAATCTTTGACTGACTGATTATTTCTGATTGTTGTCCATACAATGTTTTAAATAGGAAGAGTGTAATAACAACACCAGACCTAAAATGAATAAAATAATACGAAAACGGGCCACATCAAGATATATTTTCCAAACATTTGGCGAACCGGACAAGACTTATTTTTTTGGTTTAGCACCGACTTCAAACAGATTCTAGGTACCTAGCACACATTATAATACTACTATTTAAATGAATAAAGAATTAGGTATACGCAATTTATGAAGAACCAGTTTATTTTACGCTTTTAAATGTTTTTTTGGCAGAGAGTTTTCGTTGGATGTTTTTTTGGAAGTCGGTTTTTTTTTTTATAAAAAGTTTTTATTTGTTCTGAAATTTCTGTCGGTATATTTGGTATACACTTGACAGAAATAAATCAAAAAAGTAAATGACATGGATAAATGCTTCTTTATTCATAATATTAAGCCATGCTTAATTAAGACAGCACTGGCTGCAGTTAATTGCTGATTCGCAGTATTGTCAATAGGGCGAGCGAGCTGTCGTGACAGGACATTAAATGTGTCTATCACAATACTAATGGAACGTTACCTGACCATCTAATTAGAGATAAGAATGCCGAACTAAATGTAATTGTCTATATGAGTCCTAAGTCACAGATGACATCATATAAAATATTAATAATTATGAGCAAAATTAATAATAAGTTGTTTTAACTAGTTCAGGTTTGTCCAGTTCGTCACGAATTGATTTGAGTCCTGGTTCATCAACGTCATCAGCTGCATTATAAAGAGTATCTTAGTAATAGTTACTTGTTTAATACAACATAATTATATTATTTTAAAAAGCATATATACAAAATCTAACTGCTTGACAAATGCAGATTTACTTTACTCATTTTTTTAATAAATGATTAGTATTAAAAATTTACAATTAATCATTAAACAGATAAGAAATTTACTCTTTTTTTTGTATAGCCCTGCCAAAAATACTCTACTCTGCCTGATGGAAAGCATTTAAGCACAATGCAACAATGTAGCATGGTGATCCACACTATGGCGGCCTAGTGATGCTTCTGCAAATGATGCCCAATGGGGCATATTTATAAAAAAGCTACAAAAATATGTTTTGAATTTTGTCATACACTTATGAACATTTCATTTTGCAAGTATGCAAGTCCTGGTACTATTATATCCAACAAGATACAGGCATATGTTTAAAAAAACTCTCTATGATTAAGTTCCTGCAGAGTGAACTGTGTAGTTTCAGGGGCACATTCCGCACCGAACAGTTTCTATAGCCATACGCTGTCACTCCCCACGAGAGGGAGGAATCCTCCCACTCGCAGCCGCCGGGGTATCATTCATACCCCGGAATTGGGTCATTAGAACGATTGGAGAAATGTTCTTTTGTTCCTTATTTTCAATGGGAGCAAGCAACGTGTCACTGTCAGAATTATTATTTGAAATCTTTACGTAATTAAATAACTTATTAGAGGTGTGTAACCTCTAATAAGTTATCCTGTGTCCTATCGAGTGCCTTTGAACACCTAAGTACAATTGCTTGGATAAAACTTCATCCAATGTTATCAATTAGTTCATAGAACTATCAAAACCTATACTTCTAACTCCCTTTTCTCTCCCTCCTGTCCATATACGACTATTATATGAACTTAATTGCATATCCAAGCGAATACTACACACGGTTATCTTTCCTCTCCTCAGGTGGGTAAAATTGTGTTACGAAATCCCCCCAGACTCTTGGCTAGTATAGTAAGAATTTTGCAGTATATGAATATTCAATGGGCATTCGCCTTATGAGACTTGGGAAATAGGGAACGAGTAGTGTTACGTGACAATTTGCTGTGTGTACAATCTATATGTCAACAAAAAATAACTGACATATTGTTTCACTGACTGATCCACCAAGGTACAGCTGAAACCACTGGGTGGATAGAAATCCGCCATAAAGTATTATTGTTCATTATGATCGAGAAAATTCTGCTCCTACTTTGTGCTCTCGTTCAGTTTGGAAGAATATCTATGTAGGTGTAAAGTCAGAGGACGGAGAGTCGATCGATCTCGATCTAGGTATCCTCTTAAATTAGACACGCAAATACAAAGTAAGCATACATAGCAAAGATATGTAGGGCTGTAGGCACCCTATAAAGGGGAAAATATAAGAGAAATACTTATCACGAAAATATCTACATATATCCTCATTATACTACATTACATATAAACTCATTAATAAAACGGCCATCACTAATTTTAACAAAAAAAAACGACTTCAGGAATTGGACCAAATTGAAATGAGACCACACGGGAAGCACCAGCTTTCAAATAAAAAAAAATCATTAAAATTGGTTCACCAATTCGATAGTTATGAGGAAACAAACAAAAAAAACAGTCGATTTGATAACCTCCTCCCTTTTCTGAAGTCGGTTAATAACCTCCTCCTTTTTTGAAGTCGGTTAAAACTAGGTGTATTCTCTTACTTTTACTTTTAGTAAGAATATATTAGTTTAAGTAAGAAAATAAACTACCTTTAAGCCTTCCCTTAGGAGGAGGAAAGGAGGTTTTAGCTCACAGTACCATGCTGGCCAGACTGGTTGGTATAGTGTTTGTTTCCAGTTTCTTTATCTTCATTCTATAGAAAATAATGCTAAAATTAGAACCAATAACTAATAGACAATAATACTCTAACTAAGAAGTATTCGATACAGCACACACTGAATTAAAAAAATTATAAGTGCCCGACCTGCTTAAAAGAGGACACAAGATATTTTGATTCGATAATAAACAACAAAATACAATTATTATTTGCATACCTTGTCGAAATATAGGTCAGGTCGCGAGATCTCGCCGGCAGGGGCTGGATGCAACGACGCCCCGGTAACCCAGATGCAAGGTACAAGGGCAAATCCACACCCTCCAACCAGCACAAAACCATTTAACATGAACTCCCAGTTCTCCTACAATACCCTGTTGTATACGATGAAGGGCATCAAGTAAATAATAAAGGAGATCAATTTAAACTGGCTCTTATAATATGGAGACAACATGCCTAATTCAGTTTCTAACGAAAGACATTATTATGTAAAAAGACCCGGCAAATTTAATATTGAAAAGCTCAGCTGACTTGTTTAGGTACTTTTGATAGGAAAATGGATATTACCGTTGTTTTTTTTTTTGGAATCTTGCACATGTGATCAGGCAATACACTTTTTTAGTATTGATTAAAACTAGACCAAGAATGTGTCAGAATATATGTACATATATATATTTATAATAACAAGTCATTCATTTACCAATGCAGTTTAACATAGGAAAGGTTTTTTACCGTTAACATTTTTTTTAATAAGCAGAAAACTACACAGTTTACATTTCAGTTATAGTCAATAATAACAACGGTGTTTCTAGTATAATGTAGTTGATCTAGATTAGAACGAGAAAAGAGATCCTAGAAGATATTTAAATAACAAGAAATAAATAAATAATTGCATATTTAAATTTAATTGCGCAATAAAACCTCTATGCAACAACGATGAACCTCGAATAAGATTAAATTATTGATTGATAGATATACCAAAGATATACTTTGAAAAAATAATTATAATTTCTGTTGCTGTTAATTTTCTGTTTTTCAACGTGTAAAACCCACATCGAGTCGGGTAAAAAAGACTTTCTTGACATGAGTAAGGAAGAGCATTCTCAAATCAGCTTAAATGAAAACTTAATAAAAGTTGGTCCAACCGGTAGGACCATGAAAGCTGTAATATCACAATCAGAGTGAAAGACTCACATGAACACAATTCCAACTTGTAACACCTCTCATTTTTGTGAATTTATCGTTAGACAACATAACAAAAGTTTATACAAACTACAAAACGGTTCCTCAATCTTAGGAAGTTATAGAAACCTAGACTAAGGAATTCAGGAAAATACTTTACATAAAAATTATAATTAAACGCCTTACACAAACAATGGGATGTGGGATAACACATCAATTATGTCGTTTTTAGAACAGCTACTTAATACCTACCTACAATCGTTCTGCACTCCGTTGGTAGTTAGGTATGAAAATATGAGATCATTTTGTGCGTGACTCAAGACATGTTGCATTGTTGTCGAGGGAAATAAGACCTGTTTTATACATTTTTATACACAACTTTAGCGTTTTTTTTTTCTTTAATCAAAATGTATGAAAATATTTCTTCATTTTTTTTTCTATATGCGTACTTGTCATTTAAATAGATGTTCCTGTGTCAATAATCTCTTCTAAATTATTTTCTTATATTTTAAAATCTACTTTACAGTATTATGATCTCATGATAATAATACTGTAAAGTAGATTATTTCAGCCCTTATTCAGCTTCTATTTGTACTGTTAATAAAACGTTTTGTTGTGACCACAATATTTGAGAAAATCAAAATACAAGTAAAAAATTCTGATACACAGTAATTTAAAAAAATAAACAAAGTTACATGACATGGTTCCTAAATTCAGCATTAACATTTCCTTACTTCAAAGTATTTGATTCCAAAGACATGCAAGAGCATTTCGTTATAATCTTTTAAATATGTCTTTAGTATTCTAGGAACGTAAAAAGCAAATAAAAAGAAATGAAGTGTCATTAATCGGTCGCTAGCCAACTACGTAACTTAGTAAGCGAGGAATTCTTATTCATAGCATTAGTAATTTGTACACTGTTGGCCATCCAATATCCAGTGAGAGAAGGAAGACCGATCAACGAAATTCAAGCCAGATAAACCGCACTGGCATTAGAGTGATTCTAAGAATTTGTTCAAACAAGTTACGAAGCTCGAAGAATAAACACACATGTAAACAATCCATACTTTACTCACACATGTACCATTAGCGCTGTGATTATACAGTGAGTGTAAGAGTAGAAGCCTGGCAACAGCCGGTAAAGGCTGTACGCGCACACGGCTGTGTTTTATTGTGTGGGTGTGGAGGCACAGCGATTACGTTTGTACGGAGTGTGGGCGGTGTATACACACAGAGCTTTCACGACGCAGCCTTGGCCGCGAGACACGTGCGTCAGTAGGGCGGTGCCCCGGCCCTGTGGCTGTTGCTGCTATCGATATTTAACTGTTCGCTGTTGACATAATAGTGTGTTTATATACTGAACAAAATTGTTATTTGCGTACGAATAGATCATGTCCTCTTATATGATTTTTATTAGGTGTATTTTCCTCACAATAAAATAAACATTTAATTCCAAGAAGTGGAACAACGTTAATCTTATCAAACATTAAAAATAACCTTCAAGGTTTGACTGTGAGGGAAAATTGTACAAGATGTTATCAACAGTCCAGTTGTACTATTATAAAAGTTGTAAATGTATATTATAACTATAGTTTGACTAACCTAGGCTACAACTACTAACTATTAACGGCGACTTCGTTCCTTTGATTATTACGTTATTTCCGAGTAACTGTTAACCTTTTTCGTACCTTATTTTTCCTTTTTCTTAGTGGGTGCTTACCTTATTAAAAGCATCAACGGCCTCGAAGCCCCTTAGTTTTTATTTCAACCGTAAAGAAAATCACCTTTTGGTTAATGTATGATATGAAAGAGATAAATCGGAAATCGCATAAAAACCTACGGAATTAAATCCGAAAAAGTTTTCAAAACATTGTCTAATTATATTTTTTTCTAATTTTTATCCCACATGCTTTTCAGTCCGTATGTTCTATTATTTATTTATTTTTGTTTTGCATTTAATGGTTTATTTAATGCAATTATTATTGTAGTGCTGCGTCTTGACGTTTCTCTTCTTCTTCTTCCTAGCCTTTATTATTCCCAAGATTTGGGGTCGGCTACTAGTTCAACCGGTTTTACCTGAATATCAGTTTTTACACGGAGCGACTGGCATCGGACCTCCGCAACCCTGAGGGCGAACTAAATTCGATGATTGAACTAGTTGTCAGTATATTTGAGGGCGCTGACTTCCCAATAACGATTGCCATAGATGTTCATGACAACCGGGACCGACGGCTTAACGTGCTCTCCGAGGCACGGGCGGGAAACACCGCCATATTCCATACTCCGGGCTGCTATTTAGAATTTCTTGTAAGAAAAACCCAACAGCAGTCCGACCCGGGAATCGAACCCGAGACCTCTTGATCTGCAGTCGCTTACGCTAACCACTAGACCAACGAGTGCGTCTTGATGTTTCTATTAAAATGAATTCAATCGATCGGTACCAGTATTTATCCAAACCATTTTAATGTTGATAGTGTACTTTTCCATGAATTCTTATAGTTTCGTGCGTTCTATTGTCGTGTTAAAAGGTTTTATTTACAAGCAACGAGTTAATCTTTTTACTCACTCAACCTTCAGCGTAATTGATTTACGTCATATTGTGTTTTAATAATAATATTAATTTTTGTCAGTCGATCACGGCTTTAACCCCGATATACTTGTATCTCCTCTTCTGCTACCTATTATCGTTGGCAAAGAATAAGAATATTTTAGCTAGGTAATCTAGCATATATTTGGTATTAGGTATTTTGAATATTGCCTTTACCTATTGATTCTTATTACCTTATCCTATATTTTTCTAAACACGATAAATTTTTGTAAAGATGTCACTATAGAATTTTTTTTGTAAAGAGATTCTATCAAAAGGGAATCTCATAAGCTACAAGACCTTAAATATTTTTCTAACAATGTCTATAAAATTCTTACGAACATAATATGAAAGCTTAACAAATAAACAAAGTTTCGTTCGCGTTTATGTCCATTTTAGCGATTATCGATAAAATACATTCTCGTCACTGTGGCCTGGATCGGGCGTCGAGAGTCGGCCGGGTGGAGGGTGTATTTCCCCTCTTTCCTCTCGCTCTATCAGCTGTGCGACACGTGCGCCGCATATACTATTTTGTCTAGTGTACTCTTGTACGCTTCGAACTTCAAGCGCACTTTGCCCGGATACTACGGTTACTAGCCAAAGCTTACTAACAACGCGCACGTACTGTTTCATATGTTATGTAAATAAATGCTTTAGTACCATTTGGGATACATTCGTAACACATAAACACGTCTAACTCAGAAGTTCTATAAATTCTAAATACATAAACCTAACGAACATTACTGCGGTGCTGAGAGTTACAATTTATGTGCGTATAATCTCAGTTAAAATACATATTATGGATGGTTTAGACGAATTTATTTTCATCTTATATGATATATTCATAGTCGTGATATACATATTAGCTTTTGCCCACGGCTCAGCTCTTGTACGTCGGATATCGTGGTTATAATTTTTCGGGTTAATATAGCCTATGACACTCAAAAATAATGGGGCTTTCTAGAGGCAAAATAATTTTCTAAATCCTTCTTCCTGAGGTCCTGTAGGTCCTGAGGTCGGGAGAAGAGGGAAGGGTCCATAGATTACCCCCTACAACCTCACAAACCTCTTTATAATATCAGTAAATAAAGATAGAGTTTGATATCGGTTATTATCAAAACCAGGTAATATAATATGATTTACTTCCTCGAAATCATTTACTATTAAATAATCACAAATTTTAACAAAAAAAGAACCGACTTCAAGAACTGAACCAAATTGAAATGGAACCACACGGGAAGCACCAGCTTTCTAATAAAAAAAGGATCATCAAAATCGGTTCACCCAGTCGAAAGTTATGAGGTAACAAATATAAAAAAAACAGTCGAATTGACAACCTCCTCCTTTTTTGAAGTCGGTTAAAAAATATGCTTGAACTGTGGTAGCTAAGGAGGTAAATTAGAAATTTCAAGAATTTTCTTGGCATAGATATAAGTTCTCGGAATAGAGATATAAAAGGACGCAGTATCGCCCGAATCACTTTGTACATTTATATGGTATTTTAATTTAATAGGTATTATATACACTGACGTTATTACGTGTAACAAAAGGTCTCTATTTAAACCGGGAAAGCATTTGAATACTATATGTTTATTTAAATTTTACACTCATTCCTGTCGTAAAATTATATTGACCACACACATTCATTTCGGTTTACTAGTCATGTACTAAGTACAAATTAAGAACCGAGTATTTTATATACAGTTGAATTAATATGGTTAAAACTTACTTGACTCATTCCTAGTTCACTATAAATAACATAATGGTAGTGATAATCAACAATAAAATTTAAATGTAAAGCCATATTAAAAGCCACAATTACACTCAAATCTTATTTACCTCATACCGCCTAATAAGGTGACTCAGCCTAACTTTCATAATATTGTATACTCTATAGTTACAACTTCACAAAGTACAGAGTGAAATGTTATAGGTAGTAGGTACTCGTATAATTTTACAGGACTTTAGTGAGAAATACAAAAACTAATTAGTTATAATGGGTCACAGCATGAAACACCAGCTTGCTCCTACTGTGTAGTGAGATGCATATCGAAACTGTAAGATTAAAGAATAACAATTCACTTTTTACCCGAGTTCAACAAAAAAGGAGGAGGTTCTCAATTCGACTGTATTTTTTTCCTCAGAACTTTCGACTGGGTGAACCGATTTTGATGATTATTTTTTATTAGAAAGCTGGTTCTATTTTAATGTGGTACATTTCTTGAAGTCGGTTGTTATTTCGTTAATTTTTTTGTGTATTATCTTACTCTTAAGTTCTAAAAATGTTGTCTAGATAAACACAAGCTTTTTAAAAAAATACTCTCAAAACTTAATATAAATGCTCTTTCCATACTTACAGTATTTCTCGATCTAATTTGAGATCTAAAACGTCAAAGTTACATAAGCTATAATAGCTGAATGAACTAAAGTCAGCCATCAATTTACCTTAACGTCAGTCATAGGCTGTGTTCATTTATAATTTTAACAAATGACATTGCATGTCTTATTACGAGTCTCTTTTAAAATTTTGGTCACAATACTCACATCCAATGTGGGAATATGATTACTTCAGGAAACCATTATTAAAGTGTGTTCTTCAGAAGTGATAAAGCTATTATCCTTAATAATGCCATTACTAGTATTTTATTATTATACAAGTGGACGGATTTTCCAGCAACACGCAAACTCATTTATAGGTATGCGAATCGGACCTTCTCGAACTTACTTAATTACTTAGAATCCCTAATGCCTATGAACGATCTGACTTTCCTTCAATATAATTCTTACCTATGTACCTATTCTTTCTAATAATCATCATCCGATCTAACCCTCTCTGAAGGATGATTGGAAGGAGCTTGAGTTTGGCGTTTGGTGTTACTCGGGGTCTGCTTTCCGACTCTTTTCCTACACTTCTAACGGTCCTCGGCATCCCGTGCTGTGAGATTCACTTCTTGGGTGTCCCTCCTGCCGGCGCCCGGCGGAGGCGGCATAGCAAAACCTTTGTTTTCAACGTATCTCGGTGGCTGCCGCCAAAGGTTAGCTATAAACCTACATATTCCCTCTATTATACTTCAAGTGGTCTTCAAAATGTAAATTGGACCAAAGTATATTAGCTAAATATGTTAAGACGCCTCTACTACGAATGTTAAGGCGAAAGTTTTTTCTTATAAGACAACTCCTGCACTAGTAATATATCCTGGACTTTACAAACATACATGAAAAGACACAGAACAACTATTTTTGAATCACCAAAGTATTGTCCCAGGTGAGAATTGAGCCCACAACACTTAGGTATAGCAATAGGAAGCAGTGAGATTACCGCTTAAACAACTACTCTATACCTCGAAACTTCTTACCGATTGAGACCAAAGTTGCGATAGCAGAATCCCTTCTTCTCCCAATTCTTGACTAAGCAGATGCCACCTACCTCGATCTCACCGAGGACCAACTAAAGACAGTTGAGCGCCTTCAAAACTTCTGTATAAGGTTCATTTTTATCATGCGAAAATTTGACCATATCACTGAATATCGAAATAAGCTCAACTGGTTACCTGGCCTTCGCCGGAATACTCACATTCTAACATTATTGTACAATATTCTCTTTAATCCCCACACTCCCCTCTATAGATAGAGGAGAGTATGGGGATTGCGCAACTAAAGGAACGCTTTGAGTTCTTACGTGATTCACATTCAATGTTGCTAAGATCGTCGGAGAACTTGAATTTGGAAATTCCGAATTCTATGGACAAGTCCTTTATGGTGCAAGCATGGTGGTCTATGGAACGTATTGCCACTGCCCATCAGACGAGCACAAACATTTGGCAATTTAAAAAAAATGATTAAAGAACATTTCCGAAATGTGATGTGATGAGAACCGTGATGTCCGCCATGTAGTGTATATATGTGTGTATCTGATGGTGTATGTGTTCACTGTGTTTTTGTTTTTATTCTAATTGTATTTGTTTTCTTCTTATTATTATTTTTTGTCTTCCTTCTGTTGTGTGTTTGTAATTCGCATAAATTACTGTGGATGACCCTTACTATAATTCGCAACTCCCTCCTTTCCTATATATTTTATCCCTTATCCAGCGGTTGCCTGGAAGAGATCGCAATTCGCAAAAAGGCCGCCATTTGTACAACTTTTTTGTTTTGTTTTCTATTGTAATTTTATAAATTGTAATTGTATCTTTGTGTTACTGTACAATAAAGAGTTATCTATCTATCTATCTATACCTCAGTCAAAGTAGAAGTATCGAGAAGAAGACAGAGATTTGGATGTCCTAGAATTAGTTACATCAAAAGACATTAACATTATGCTACTATCGCATCTATGCGTTGAAACTTTAAATATTATATTTATATGACTCATCGTATTATTACTATTTACAGGATATGTACCTACAATACACGAGGATCTGGGAACCATAAATGAAACATATTGAAAACATAATACGAATTACAAAATTGCTTCAGATGTATATTTGACGTTTGAAAGATATATCAGAAGAAACAACTTTTGGAAAAGTTCAGGTGTAACTTTAATTTCGGATATCTTGTGATTCCTACCCTTCATACCATTCGGAAAGGCTGCCCAAGAAGAATACATAGTATAATATATTGATGAATTCAAGGTACTCGATATTAAATTATAAATATTAAATTTACTTGATTCGATTGCACGATGAATTAAGGAAACGGTAAAAGTATAGACATATGTGACTGGTATTATAGTACTGTTCCTCTCTTTTAGTTACTTTACAACTGAAAAGATTATGTATCGTCATTATGATCATTACAATGTTTTATATTTCTAAATCTGTCTTTACGTACGTACTAAAATATTTAAAAAAAACCTTTTACATTTCATTTAAAACATCACATCGTCGAAACACACAAAAAACTATGTCACCTAGTCTAGGAAAATTATATTATTACAAGTTAGTAACTAACATCACAAGGATTACAGTTTATTTTCGACTTTTCACTGTTCATTCGACATTATTCCAAGATACGGATCCAATAAACAATGTTACGAAGTATCGCTTAAATTATGTATAACAGATTCGCCCGTCACTTTGTTTTGTTACCCGTCGATCTGATACGCGCGCGCATGAATGCATTCGTTCTGTGACGGCTTCCCCATATGGCCAAGGATAGGCCTTTTATGGCTCATATAAGTGGCCACTCACCTACCGCCTGAACGAGCCAGCCATATCAATGAACTGGCCATTAATAAAACATGTGGCACTAAGCCAGAAAAGGAAACGGCGAAATGAGAAAAAGAAATATTTGAAAAAAGTATTCGATGCGTACACTCGATTGTTTGTGCGATTTAAAAGCATTCAATGTAAAGCTGAGTGCACACAGCATGAATTATTCGCGTTGATTACTTTTTGCTTTCCGCAATACTATCTACCATACTCGGTGTAATTGATTCAATTCAATGTCATTACATAACTATCGTTGTGTGGCCTTACTTAAGACTTGAAGAGGAAAAGACGCATGTTTTTTCCAGGAATCAAACCAATGTTATCATTATATTTTACTTTTTCACGATGATTGGCATTGTAGCGTTGATCTTTAGAGCTAAAAGTGTATTCTTACAAAACTGTTAAACTATATAGCGATTGTCAAGTTTCAGCATGATCCTGGATGATTCTACCTCAGACAGAGTTTAATTCTGAAATGTGTGTTATAGAGAGGGATAGAACTACAAGGCGTTGAGTCTAAAATAAAATAAATTCATAATGTCGAGTGGTGGGAAGAGTAGTGGACCGGTCAGAGTGCACATTCCAGTGGCAACTACATACATAAAAATGTAAATAGGTACATACACTTACGAGTGACTGAATAACTTAGAGCATAATTTATTGGTATCATATACATTTAGATAAAAAACTCTTGAAATAATTTCATTACATTTTTATTAGCTTTTTATGTGAGTAGTTAAGTTTTAATTAGTTTTAGTATGCGACAAGTCACTTTCAAGGTCACCTCAGGTATTAATATTTAGAATAAACAATTCGAAATATAAAAATAAATCTCTATCTAGGTTTTAATATTGAGGCGTAATGAAAAGAATGAGTTCTAAACAATTGTGTTTGTTTTGGTGTAACGTTTCATTTGATATCGTGTACAATAAGATACGAAATGTATCTTAAAATTTACAAATAGAAGAAGATTCTAGTATACATTGAATTTCTAAAAGCATCATGATTACTATAAGCCCTTTCATTCCCAGATGACGTCTATTTCTCCTCCATAATCTGTCACCCGTACGCAATATCCGAAGTAATGTTTCGTCCGTAATAACGTACTCTTTTAGAAGACTAAGCGACGATGTTTACCCAATAGACTACCCTCGGTTTTAATTATCACAGTTTATCTGGAGTATTTTCATAATACATATCTAGTGGTCGTCCAGTGGCCAATTTTGTTTTTCTGGCGCTGTCGAAATGACTCTACTCTGCCTGATGGAAAGCATAAGCAGAATTCAAAAGTGGTGGTCACCATACTCAATGCGAATGCAGACAATGCAACAATGCAGCATGATGACCCACATGGCAGCCTAGTGATGCTTCTGCATCATTAGGCTCATAGTTTAACTTAACGAGGACAGACATGTTTAAAACAACTTTTTTTAAATAAAAACATAAGCTTAGGTGTGTATCTATAAGTAAATATCACTAATAAATACTACCAAACCGTACACATATACCTAAACATAGGTAATATCTAACAGTATATTCTAAGTAGTGATAAATTAAGCAAATAATAAAAAAAATCTCCCTATGTTTCATGATGCAATATATTAACTAAACATGAAAACATGTTTCAACATCCGAAACAGTTAGGTTGATAAATATTTTGTAGCCGCGTGAATCATATGCCATATTACCTATACAATGTGATCCTCAAATAAAGGAAGTTAAACTAAAAGATGTGGTTTTTTGCGGCTTGTTTAAACTATGATATCTAGAACTCCATGATAGTATTGTGTTGTCAGCTGTTGCCATGCGATTCAGTGCGGCGGTGATGCAGCATCTGAATGAACTGTAAGAAGAGTGATTTTTTGGTGTCAAATGGTATGTTACATCGGCATGTGTAAAGTGTGTTAGAGTGGAAGTGATTGAATACCTAAGCCATATTTATCAAAGATGGAAAAATTTTGCTTTTAAAACATGGTACGAGTTTAAAGGTATACGGCTATTGAAAGTTTTACTTCCTATTTCAATTTTTTTAAGCTATTGCATAGCTTTAATCGGGGGCTTTGAGGCCTTTGATCGCGGCGGCCGAATCAAGAAATTCCGTAACGTAGCGTAACGAAAATAAAACCTGACACCCGAAGCTCGCACGGATCGAGACGAGGTGCTCCGAACGACGAATCAACGAATCTGTCTGTCTCTGTTACGTTGCCTTGGACACGAAGATTTGTTATGTCATAATGTATAAAATTATTCATGGTAGCCATACACAACTGCATAAATAAAAAACAAATAAATAATTATAATTGCATAAGTTGATAAAAAATGCTATGCAATAGCTTTACCGCGGCAGTCCCCGAGTGCCACGCGTCTTTTTTTATGGACTTGGGCGGCTAACGAGCAGACGTATCGCCTGATGGTAAGCGATTACCGCCGCCCATGGACACTCGCAACACCATAGGCGTCACAAGTGCGTCCGGCCTTTGGTGGATTGGGGGAGGGGTTTGGGCTATGAGCCTCCGGTATCCTCACTCACTCGGTGAAACACAGCGCAAGCTCTATTTCACACCGGTTTTCTGTGAGGCCGTATTTGTATAGAAATTGAATAAAGGAAAGAAAAAATGCTATGTTTCTTGCTTAAAATTCTAATTAGTTGCTAAAACAAGAATAGCATTCTTGTACTCGTAATAGGAAGTAACAGTGAAATGACTAGAGAGATAGTTAAACGATATAGGTAAGGATAATAGATAATAAGGTTGTATAGATTATAACTTTTGCGACAACAAGTTCAATGTATAAATAAATGAAATCAGATAAGCATAAAAAGTTTTTGCGATATAAAGATTTCAAAGAAATGAACAGAGATGATAGAATGTTATATATGTACGTAACTAATGCTGGATAAAATAATCACAAATTTTAACAAAAAAAAACCGACTTCAAGAACTGGACCAATGAATGATTGAAATGGGACCACACGAGAAGCACCAGCTTTGAAATAAAAAAAGAATCCTCAAAATCGGTTCACTCAGTCGAAAGTTATGTAACAAACATAAAAAAAAATACAATTGAATGATAACCACCTCCTTTTATAAGTCGGTTAAAATTATATTCATGATTTAAAACTTAAAGAAGGGTTTATTTCACTGACCGCGGTTCCCTTATGAACTTCGCACAAGTGCATTCCAGTTGCTCATTTTCTGGGAACATGCTTCTTCAAAGGTAAAGTGGAATGCAAGTTTTTTAGTTTACTGTGCGTATGCGTATGATTTTTCATTGAAATTTTAAAAGAAAACGCATCGCTCGTGTAGTAATAAAAGCAGTACTGAGCGCGCCGGCGGTGTTTGAGCCATTCTGTTTTTTTCTTGTCTGCAATCCTCAGCTTGTTTTATTGTGTGATGACAAAACGACTTCTATTTATGGTATGGTTGAGCGTGTTGCGAATGCCGAGCGGCTTAGGGTTATTAGCTGCACATTTATGTATACCGAGCAATCTATTTAGACACTTAGATATGTACGTGGCTACAAGTGTTCATAAGACTTCAATTCAGATAATAGCACTGTAATATAAGTAGATTGACAAAGACAGAAATGGTTTAATATATGTAGTTATGAAACGTATTCTATAACTTCCTAAGGAAAAGCTTTTCTCCAGCATTAGACTATTATAGGCTTCTGATGAAAGTATGTAGAATAAGTCAATTAAAAATAAAGCCTGTTATAAGCTTTTGAGCTATCCATTATGAAACTCTGTGGGTGTTTTTGATATAATTAAATTATGAATTCAACAATAAAGTATGATCGTTACCAGTCAAATTCACCAAAGCAGAATAATTTAATCTTGCATAATTATTTCAGGCGTGTGCTATATACTACAAAAATATGAAGAAATTGACTAAATCGATTATCTAATAAAGTACTAGACCTTATTATTATAAATGTTGCGATTTCCCATGGGATCGTTGGGAAGCCTCACATACTCGATCACGCGATGTTCACCCGCGCTCAATCTGCGTGAGAATCTCCATAAAAGGACTTCGCTAAAATTAAACCAACATTCCGATGCTTACGATAAAAATTGCCTTAAAATTTTACACCGCTGTTTACAGTTATAACATCATAAAAAATTATGTGTAAGTACTTTATATAAGTTCATGTAGCGTAGCAATTAAAACTTTGTGAATATGCCAGAAGGTTTTGGGATAAATAAAGTTTAAAGATTATAAGAAACGTTCGATTTCTAAGAAGGAATCAAATGGTACTGTAAAGTTTTATGTCGCTTTTGAAACAAGTGATTCTGAGTTCGTAATATTGACGCGTGTTTGTGATCATGTGCGAAGTGCCACGAAGCAAGTGTGTATACAAAAAAGCAAAGCTGCTTTTGTTCGTTTAACGGGTCACACACAAGTCACACAACACAAGTGTTATCCTTGTGCTGCCTACACGAATTGAGAGAATCACGTGCACTTAACACGCAACGACGTGGCCAATTTCGTGCACAACGCTCGATACCAAATTTAGACTAAACGAATGAATTTAAAATGTTGAACAGATTAATGATACTGCTAAATTTGAAACGTAACATATGATAAAAAAAGTAAACGATTATGATCTATGTAATAAATCTCCTTTCCGTTTCGACTCTGATTATGGCTTCTTCTATAAGTTTTTGTAGTTAAAAGTGCATTTTAATTGTTCTATTAAAGTAATACATTTTTTTTTTCAATTAAAGTTCAATTATACAATTTTAATTGCATTGGATGATTACAAAACGAATGATTACTATTTTAGGCTAAAAACAATCATCTTCTAAGTATTATAAGTAGCAATAAAACTGTTTTCACATTATATTTGTGAATAGTTTATAACTACATACTTTCAATGGAAAGTGTCTGGTGCTTATAGTTACAAATATGTACGACTAAGAATGAGAAAATAAATATTTCTTATTATGTGTTTTTAACTGGTGTGGTTACCAACACTATCGTGGCCTGGTGAGAGATTTTTTCATGATCCCCTTACAAGACCCGAGATCGTAGTGGGAGAAAAACGCGTGCATGTAGTCAGTAGTGGTGAAATTTCCAAGAAACAAAAAAAATCGCCTACTACTACTTAGTCTGATGGCATTCGGTCCACGTAAAAAAACTTGAGTTCATTCGTATCCTAGCAGACTCAAGCCGACTCAAACTTCTTTGGAAAAAAGGTTGAAATTCAAACTTAGAGTAGTGATCAAATTTAGGATGATACATACTACACTCGTTACATGTGCCCTCAATCATTATCAAGCAATCAGTTTATCACTAAGAATTGATGATCAAACTTGATTACAAAAAATTGATTAGTATCACAAGATTCTTATAACAATTATATTTATTAAACTTGAGTAATAAAATTTACTGAACGAGGCCATATTTTAGGTAACATAAATTTTCATCTTCATATTGATTAAAACTTCCTCTTAAATAAAAATAATATTACATTTTAATCATCACTAATGGACTACTTAATGATTTGACAAAAAAAATTAAAGGAATAAATAAAAATTATAACTTCATACATGGTATAGCCCACGAAGCAAATACAAAAAGGAGATGCCCTAATGAAATTTTTGTATGAAACAATGCGTGACAATTTGCGGGGGTGAGGGGGGGTTACTTTGCCCTTTGCCATCTACCAATCAATAGCAAAACTACTTGCATCGTTATATGTTGATGTTGCTATGTAGTTTAGCTATTTGACACTAAGCGTACGATGTAAGGGTCATACAGGGACGTACTCAGAATTTTCTTATCAGGTAGTTATTTTTTTAAAGTCAATTTTGTAAATCATTTTGATGCATGTATCGCAAAAATTTTATTAGTAAGAAACATCGTACATAACATCTATACTAATATATTCTATACTAATATATGAAGCTGAAGAGTTTGTTTGTTTGAACGCGCTTATCTCAAGAACTACTAGTCCGATTTGAAAAAAAAAATGTTTCAGTGTTAGATAGCCCATTTATCGAGGAAGGCTATAGGCTATATATCATCACGCTTAGACCAATAGGAGTGGAGCACCAATGAAGAATGTTGCGAAAACGGGGGAAAATTATTACGCTACGGGAAATAGGAGACGTAAACAAATTTGCGTGGGTCAGCTAGTATAGTATAAAAGTGAAAGTTTGTGTGTTCTTTATATCTTCCCCGTAACCTTGGTGATGTATTTTATTTATTACTTATTTAAATATGTCACCGTAAGATTATAAAAACCGTTAGATTATAATCTACCTAGCGAGATTGCCAACTATCGATAGATTGTCAACTGTGATATACTACTTACGCGCGTCAAATTGTCAACTTTCCCTGATTGTTCGGTTTTATAGTAGGCCGATCAATGCCCATAGAGATAGTTTAGGTTATTACTTCTTTGATTAATCACAAATTATTTTTTCTGCCACAGCAACTTTATATAACTAATCCTAAAGCTGTGAGGTATTTTCAACATGAAATCAATTTACAATCACAGAAATACTTTCCATTTGGCATCAAAGACAAATTAACAAACAAATATGGCGGCGCGGGGACATATGCTGTTCAACCAATCAGCGCACGACTTGCGATTCGTAGATACCATTTTACAATCTCGTGAGATAGATTACAGTCTAACGGTTTTGACAATCTGACGGTAACATATATATTAAAGAGAGAGAACAAAAACAAATAAATATAGTACAACAACAAACACATACAATAAAGAGAACAATAACATACAAGTAGGAGTATAATACAAAAAAATAATGTTTCTACAAATTAGTTTTTCATTTATTGTATTTTCATATTCTTCAGTTTTCGTTTGATTAATTTCGTTGTGGTTTCCGAGAAAGTTTAATTTTCCTGGGATTCCTGGGATAGAATTTTAGTTAATTAGAAAACCTATCAAGTAATCAGTATAAGTAAAATTTGTTTCATTTTCAAATACTTTAAATTCTAGATTAATATAGACATAATTTTAATATAGATAAAAAAATATTCTAATTACGACCCTGTCTCTTTGTTCTGTTGATGTTTGTTTTCCTAGTTGACGATAGACGTCAGTGTTCACAAAATGATTACAAATAATACAAAAAATAATACTTTTTCGATTAAAAATTCTTTAGGCAAGAATGTAGAACATATTTCAATATTTTTTTATGATTTACTTTATAAACACTCAGCTCTACGAACCTTTGTATCTTTATTTCCCATCACACAAAGTTTTTCCATCTAGTGGCGAATAGATTTAACTATATTTCAACAACACACTGAGAGATTTTTCTAGAACTATTTTAAGAAATTAAGTATAAAATTACTTACAAATGAAATATGATGACATTCATGGCACCAGAACGTCTATCCAAGTTATTTGTACAAGATAAAACACAACACTTCATCTTTTACTTAATTGTACCGAGAATATTCAAGGATTGCGATTTTTCGATAAAGTTCTAGAACAGTGACGTTGACAGTCTAATTTGTAAGTCGCGATAACTGCGATGACGTCGGGACCTGTATTTTGTCACGGGACCTGTGCGCTTATGCCATCTCCTCTTTGTATTTGCTTCGTGGTATAGCCTGTACCATGGTAACCAAACTACTGATAAACATACTTATATACTTCTAAATACCTTACCTACATACAACAAGGACAAGGTATTGTCAAGGTATTGTGATATTTGCTTGTTTAAATAAATATACCCTATATAACAGGCAAAAAACATCTAAATATGTATAATGTTTTACATCACATTATAATCATCCCAATGTAATTATGTAATGTTCTGAGTTGATCAGAAAACATGGTCTCTGCATTCCAGTATGTAATATATAAAACTGTTCTTCTGTGGTCCTGGGTTCCAATTCTCAAAACCGACTTATTGAGTTTCACTTAAAATAGTGGGTTAATAAGGCATACGCTTATTGCGATGGTGTCTTTATAAATACATGTTTGGTAAGGCTGACTACAGAAAACTACTGAACGCATTTAAATGCGGGTTTACCCAATAGAAAAAGTGATTCAACAGGAAAGTTTTGGTGTATATTTTGCTAAGATTTTCTGTAAAATGGTCAAAAATTCAAGATACTTGAAAGCTTTTAGCTTTTTTGTAGACACTTAAATCTAAACTACACTGATGAAACTCTGCGACAGTAAAAATATGTACCCATAATACCAGTTATAAAAAAATATTTAATGATAATGATTTCCATGTAGCTGGTATTTACAAATACCAATAGAGTCAGGTAACATAAAGCCTTCACTAGAAACGTTTTTACTTTTTATACTAGTAGTTTGTTACTTCCGGGTCAGCTAACGGTCACTCACCAAATCTTAGCTCATCTAATGACCTGGGTAAACAAAAATAGATGTTTATTTTTTGGTCATCCGATTGAAAGCTGTTACGTCAACTCACTAGCAAAATTTCATGTTACACAATAACTTCTTCTGCAAAAGCAATTCGTTTATATTGTCAATATTTTACTGGTGTTATTGATCATGATCAAAGAATAACGAAAACCAGTATAATAGTATGACCTGGATCATAAAAAAATATAATAACATCGCGCTGTAAATTACAGCTCTAATTTTATCGTTTAATAAAACCTGTTAACACATGTAGACGAAGCCGAAATAATATTATTTGTTTAAAATAACTCTGGGATATCCATAATTAGATCATTAAATTAAAATGTCTTGCCGCAATGTATGAGAATAAAAATTGTAAAAATTCAAATTCACTATTTATCACACATCCTATTTTTAGCTAACTCACATTTATTACAATAACAGCGTTTCGAAGTAGGGCAAACGAATAGACGAGGCTTTCTTAAAATAGCATCCTTGATAAGTATCTATGGCGCGAAATGATGAAGCTTAAGCGCCAATAAACAAATGATTGCTAACAATTATTGCGAGGCGAGCTGCGCGGGCGCAAAGCGTAGCGCGGTAGCCGGCCCCGCCCCCGCCCGCGCTTCACCTCGACCGGCAATGAACGATTTATGTTTCGATTAAAATTCTTAATGAGAATTTTGTTTCGTTATTATTAGCATTAAAAAAATCAACCATACAATAAACACCTCGTTAAATATACATATATATTTGCAAACTGCAGGTTTTGAGTCTCACCTGAGTTTGGCAGAGGCCTGGTCAACACTGTCAATGAAAGCTTTTGCTTAAATTAAATAATTGTAATTAATAACTTGCCTTTAATATTGTGGCGACTTCCACATACAGCGCAACAGAAATATACTACAGCGCCATACAACATCCCAACATCAACCGTTGGGCAGTTGGCCCGCCAGGCATGATCACCTCGCCTGGTCGGAGGATCCTCCCTTTGTGTTGGTGGGATATGACACACCTGACCTCCACAGTGGTGACCCCAACGTGATTGGAAGCAGCCTTCGATGCAGCATCAGCACGCCACCATCATGTTCACTCCCACAGCAAGTCTCACAGCCAGCCAGCAACCTCGGCCTCAACAGGGATACACCACACGCAGGAAGCGACCGCTCCAGCCTGGTTACCCCTACGGCCTCATCAGCGTCTAGGCACAGCACACTGCACCTACGGTCCATGTAAGCAGAGCATATCTCTCCCGTCTACGCAGCAGCCAGCCACTACGCAGCAACCGCCCCGACTCACTGGGGACCTCACCGCAGCACCGCGCACCGCACGCCATCCCGACTCACTGGTATCAGCGGACTTCAGCCCCGACTCACTGGGACTAGCGGCATTCAGTTCCGACTCACTGGAACTTGCGACACTCAGTTCCGACTCACTGGAACTATTCACTCCTGGCACTGGCAAGCTCCGCAATAGAGCACAGACAGCTGACTCATCATATATCAACCTCCGGTCTTGGAGGGGAGTGATGTGGCGACTTCCACATACAGCGCAACAGAAATATACTACAGCGCCATCTACCGAAGTTACACTGAACTACGGAGTAACGAAGGAAACTAAGAAACTACCAATCCTGAATCGCGCAGTGAAAGTTCGCGCGCCAATTAAGATACATACAACATCCCAACATCAACCGTTGGGCAGTTGGCCTGCCAGGCATGATCACCTCGCCTGGTCGGAGGATCCTCCCTTTGTGTTGGAGGGACATATCACCCGTTCCTCCACAATATCTTGTTGTAAATTTCGAAAGACGTTTTGTTATTTCTAAACAAGGTTTTTAAGATTATTTTATTTTTATTTATACTATTATTTTATTACAGCTGGTCTTGTTTATCCGTGAATACCCGCAGTTTAGCTATACCTACATTAAAATGATACACTGTTTTTTTTCTCATAAGTGTGAACAAACAGGCAGGGTATAATGGATAATGATGATGATATCATTTTTGGCCTTGCAAATTTTTATTTTCTATTACTTTCTTTTGTTGCCAAAATAAATATGTTTCTTTCCTTATTTTTGACCCTGACCAAAAAGAGGGGTGTTATAAGTTTCACGTGTCTGTCTGTCTGTCTGTGGCACCGTAGCGCCCGAACGGATTCAGTGCCCGAACGGAGCGATTTCAATTTAGTTTTTTTTGTATGAAAGGTGAGTTACGTGCTAGTGTTCTTAGACATGTTTCATGAAAATCGGTTGAGCCGTTTAAAAGTTATGGGGGTGAAAGTGGGGAAGAGTAACCGAATGTCTGCAAAAATATCATCGAGTGGGGTGTCAAATGAAAGCGCATAACGTGTTTTTTACTTTTTAAAGGGAACTCAGGTTATTAAGTCGGGGTTTTTTTTTTAATTTTGAGAATTTATAGTTATCTTTCTAATGACTACCGCCGCCCGGTCATATGTATTTAATTAATGTTAGGTTTTTCAATAAGTATATTGCTTAGATCCATACCTACTAATATTATAAATTCGAAAATAATCTCTGTCTGTTCGCTTGTCTGTCTGTTACGATTTCACTTTCTGCTTCGATTTGAATGTAATTTGGTATGAATATACTTTTTTTTTTTTTGAAGACAACTCCCGCATTAGGAATACCTAAACATCCTGTGTCGCGGGGGACTTTACAGACATACATGAAACGGACACAAATAACACCCAAACTCAGAACAACAATTTGGGGATCACGATGTGGATGAAGTTACTATTACCAAGATAATATTTGTGCCCATCTTTGTTTATTATTGCTACATTTCTTTGAAATACATACAGTTCGATAGTTTAGCTTAAAATAAAGCAAGTAAATCCCGGGCTCTTATTCCTGCTGTATAAAAACTCTGTATCCTCTAGATAACATCGCATAACCTTTCTCAAAGAGTAGGTACCACAGATCATAGATGATGTGTGGTAGGTACCATTCTCATCTCTAAATGATAGCTTCAGCAAACAGCTAGTACCTTGTCATCATCAATCATCATCAACAACCGTTAATATTTCGACTTTTTAGTCGACTGCTGGACATAGAAATCTTCTTAGAAAGGAGGTTTTAGCTTACTATGTATACATACATAAAAAAAAACAAATATTTGCAGATCATACAAACATTTGATCCGACGCGGAATTCGAACCCTAGACCTCAAGCACAGCATTCGCATACGCTACCTTTGCGACACCGAGGCAGTCAATCTTACGTTACGGACGCTTTTTGCCGGCTAGGTTACCTCTCCGCAAAGCCCCATAACTTCGTTCCAAAAAAAAAGAAAAAATACTGGCCGAAAGGTTGGTGTCAGATTTTCCTTCCATTTTTAGTCCTGTTGTGTTGCTTAGTTTGATCTCTTTATCAATTCTTACAGCAGCCACGGGTTAAATAGTGTGACACTACGTATTCTTAATCCGTCACCACACTGATTGTGTGATAGCCAAGTAAGGAAAAGAGAATAATGTTGTTTCAGTGAAGACAAAACATCGAAAAAATTTCAGTGTCCAATGTAGTGGACACTGACATTTTGTCTGTTTACGGAGTTTATGCACAATGAACTACAGTTCATTGTGCATAAACTCCGTAAACAGTTTCTAGAAAATTGTAAGGTCTTTGATTTATTTTTTTCATGGAATATGGGGCAACCGAGCAAACGTTTCGTCTGATAGTAAGCGATTACCGCCTCCCATGGACACCCGCAATACCAGAAGCGTCACAAGTGCGTTGCCGACCTTTAGAGGGTCTAGGGGAGGGGAGGGGGGGTTGGTGTTTGGGCCTCCGTTATCCTCACTCACTCGGTGAAACACAGCGCAAGCGTTGTTTCAAACCGGTTTTCTGTGAGGCCGTGGTATCACTCCGGTCCGGGAGCCGACCCATGCATTCCCAAGCGTAGCTCTCCCACGGCAAATGTATGGTACGGTGATGTAAATAATCCCTACTTACTGAAACCGGTTTCAACTACATGTGATGTGTGATGAATGGTGTATTATGAATATATGGATACATGATATGTAGGTACCTACACAGTCACGGCACAACGCACTGTGAGCATTGACAGTGAGCTACGAGGTTAACCCCGCGACACAGAGGATTTAATGAACAATGCATTTACATAGAACTGTTTGAATGTGAATATACCTATGTTACATTAGTTTGTAGTGTCACAGAATACATAATAGTACTAGAAGTGTAGGTGTGTACTTATGACTAAGGACTATACAAATATTTTGTTGTTTTTTTTTTGTTGTATAAAAACATGAGATAGGTATTACATCATCAGGATGAACGTTGATATGCTGGTAAAACTGCGGACGAAAGGAAAAGTTTGTAAACTCTGACCGACTTGCTCTACATCTTCTGATCGAGAGACTTGCATGTGGAACACAGCACCCAGCCTTATGAACTGCTTTTTAACTGCTTTCGGACTGTTTTTTAAGGCTGCCTGGAGAAATTTCACCAAGTCATAAATATTGAATTCGTATCAAATCAATTGAAAAAAAAAAAATTGTTGAAATTATAAACCGCCAAAAAGTAAACAGATGTAATAAACCATCAGAGGTGTTTGAAGGTTTCTTTGTCTTAGAGAGTACGTCTTCTGCAGGCAGCCGAGCTCATTACTTCGTAGAATCACGAACACACTCACGCACTCTTCATGGTCGCTCTTCTAAAGTAAAAGAAAAAAGTTTGAATAAGGTTCGATTGAATATTTCATTATTTATACTTCCTGCAGAAATTTTGTATTAATTGTACTAAATATGTTATCATTTTCTACCTGACTTTTATGGGTTGCAAAGGCGAGTAAATAGTACATTATTGCAAACGCCGGGAAATAGGCAATTGCAGGTCGAGTATGAGTTTGAAGGCCGAGCAGTAGGCGAGGACTTCACTAATACAAGACAGGCAATTGCCATTTCCGCCGAGGCATATATAGTGCTTTTCTCAAAAGAATGCAGAGAAATAAAACATAATTTTATATTATACATTTAATTTAATTAATATTAAAAGTTACATTACCCATATTGGGGCAATTACTAAAAGAAAACCTTAAATCTGGTGGTGGAGTACAATCAATTTCCATTTCACTCTCTGAACTGTTGAACTCATTTTAATTATTCAATTTACATTTATTAAATATTTAAACAACAAATCTAGACAAATTTTCAGCTTTGCCGCCGATTTTCTATTTATCATCTGAGCCGAAAGGCAAACGCATTTACGCATACAGCCACGTGAACGCAATTTGTACTAAGCAAAGAGATTTTGGTATGCCAAGAATGATAAAAGAGATCCAATCAAAGAGTATATAATAACCCCCGCACGCCGTTTCATACAACATTGCTGGAGTGTTGTAATGTTCCAAATTCAAAAACGCTCCTGCAATGGATTTATTTTTCGCTGTCCGTAAATTAGATACTTCGCGTGTTCTTTTTTCGAAAATAATGATAATATTTCCATGCATGTTTGAGAAAACTTATAATACCATATCTAAAGGTATCTTAAAACTTACTTAGAGTAGATAGCATTGCCGTCTTTACCATAAGGGCACACGGGGCCAGTGCCCAGGGCCCCCAACATCAGGGGGGCCCCGAGGAACCGACAATTTTGTCTCAGACATATGTTCTCGTTAAAACTTGAGTACACATTACACTTTTTTCACAAAAAAATATAGTACTCTAGCTGTTGCCCGCGGCTTTCCTGGCGTGGAAGTTGATTATATGTATTTAATTAAAAACTGTAACTATGTTTGATTAATTCATTCATGTTTTTAAACATTTTATTTATTAACAAGCGAACCGCCCCGGCTTCGCAGGGGTGGATTTCAGATGCACCCACCTACGACACGATTCGTGCATTTTAAATCTGTAATATCTTGGAATGTATTCATTTAAATTATATACTGTAAAGGGCCATATTGATCTATATTAAATGCACAATGTATTTAAGGTTCTTAATTGGATAAGGATTAATGCCTAATGCCTGGATAAGGAAAATTGCTTCGTAAATAAGCCATTATTTCTCGTAAGAAGAAAGGAATAAAAAATGGTTATTGTGGGTTATCCCTGAGAGATAGACATTTACCGTGGGAGAGCCACGCTTTGGCATGAATGGGCCGGATCGACCAGAGTGATACCGCGGCCCCACAGAAATCCAGTGTAAAATAGTGCTTGCGCTGTGTTTCGCCGAGTGAGTGAGGATACCGGAGGCCCATACCCCAACCCCTTCCCCTATCTTCCCCACCCTTACCCAAAGGCCGGCAACTCAAACTCAAAAAGATTTTATTCATATAGGCACTTATTTTACAGGCACTTATGAATAGTCAATATTTAATATTAAAAAATCGAGTGATTTTAGTCGCCAGTTCCAAGTGCAGCCTACCCTTCATGGAGAAGAATCACATAAAAAAAATGTGATGTTTATTCAAGAGCCCATTAATAAGGACTTTCATACAAATTTTCGAAGGCCGATGGGGCCATTAATTTCTTAAGAGATGACCGTATAGATGTTATTGCACCGTTGGTAGGTACAGGATAGTCCGAAGACCTGGTGAAGATCACGGGACGTCGTGAGATGTCGGCCGCATTAAAAAATTGCGGGTGGAGTAATGAACAGTGCCTGACTGTCGTAACTGTTTCTCTTAGGGGGTAAGCGTTGTCACTCCTAGAAGCACTACCTGGTTCAGGTAGCGGATATAAAGAATTGTTAGAAGCGCTCGAGTCGAGAACGCCATCTGAAACACGTTTTCCGCTCCCAGATCTGCGATAGAGCCCAATTCCCAGGAGAAGGCCTGCAGCAATGTACGTTGGAAATTGAGAACCTCGTACGGAAAGCGTAGATGATAAAAGCAAACAACATGCAGATTTTCATAAACAGCAACAAGGACTTGGAAGTAAGAGTTGCAGCCTGCGGTGGTGGTCAAGCCACCACGCTTCAGTAAGTGAAGCACTGGTACACGCCCTGGAGGTCGAAGTGGTTAGACAGGATATCCGGCCGACCCACAAGTGAAATCTTAGAGGAAATAAAAGAGATCAAGTATTCTTTTAGGAAGGGCTCTGGGATCATGTGCTACAGGTATGGTGAGAGAGGTTATCTGCAGCTAAGTAACCCGCTAAAAATTTAGTAAATGTCCAGGTTGAAAAAAAATATAGGACTGCCTGGAGGAGCTGTTGAGGAAACGATGCGAGAAAAGGTTTGTTGATCTAATACGCACGTTCCAAGGCACCAATCTGGGAAAACCTGATAAACAACAAATAAGAAAAAGGTGTCTTCATGAGACAAATCAAAGAATATGTCTCGATGAGAAAATGTATTTCGACTCGAAACTCGAAATCTTGCTTCGAACTCAAAGCTTGACTTTTGGGACCCTATGAAGATGAAATAATGAAGTTAGCACATGGGATGACATTGACCTAAAGAAACTTATCACATGGTAAGCATCTAATGTTCCGGACGTTCTCCGTGAAGCTCACGATGGAGCTTCTGGAGGCCATCCTAGTGTCAAGAAGTGTCGTGCCGTAAATGTACTACTTGTATAATTTCTTTGTAACACATATACGAAACCAAGATACCAGCAACTTCATGATGGACGGAAACTAATTGCAGTTGACATCGCGAGCGGGAACGAGAAAACTCGATACTGCTGGCGCTCAAACGGTTTTGATAAAGGTGCACTAGTTTGACTGAATAACTCTACACGTATGCATAGAAAAGCCCCAAAACTACAGACCAAGTGGGAGCGTCCGTATGTATAAAGTTAACCGGAGTAACGACATGACCCACAGGATTCAGCGACAATCAAGTTCAAAGTAGTGCATATACACCACCTGGCTGAATATAGAAGTGGCTAAATATAGCAGCAATATGGCGTGGTAGCAATAGCGATGCAATGTTAGCCGAGAAAGTTCTAGTCGGATTCTTGAGGCACAGAATAATACAACTTAAGGGTAAATTTACATAGCTTCGAATATAGACTGATTGTCGCGCGGTTGGCTGGTTTATATTCGACAGCGTTTTTTCGGAACCGTGCGTTTCGAGAGGCTGTTGAAATTTCCCAAATAATTCTAGTAATAGTGGCATCTAGTATAAAAAAAGCAGTTTAGTTTGAGCTACAGTGCGACAAATATCTGAGTGATATAAGTGATTAACAGAGCGACCTAGGCGGTCATTAAGGATTATTATTCTAAGTTGCTCTGTGTTTTAAGAGCGTTTATAATAAAGTCTCTATTACACGTCAAAAGGCTTAATTCTCAAATTCGTCGAATCCGAACACGTGATAATAAATAGAAGTTTTTGCTTAATACAAAATCTGAAAGAAACCATTATGGTAATTGTAACCAAAAAACTAACAGCATATACGATTACTCATAATAAATTTTCATAGTAGAAAAATGTTAGCATAATACACTTTATTTACTTTCCAAAAGGGCCCCTAATTCTTATGTGCCCAGGGGCCCCCGCTTAGGTTAAGACGGCCCTGGTAGATAGAGAGACTAATGCTCCAATGGATGATCCATTTAATATGATCAAGCTACACCAATAACAACGCGACGAGCGGCAGCATGCAGTTACCCCCACTGAACGTGCCTCGTCTGTGGTGACGGATAGTCGGACTGCGTTTGCGCACATCGTACCTACAATACGACAAGGGCGTCGACCCGCGCAACCTTGGCTATGCCAATTAATTTTCACAATGTTTCTCTCTTGCTCACTATTATGCGGATAAATTACAGTTGGTAATCAGCTCTTGATGAAACATAGTAACAAAACGACTACTTACAGCTTCCGGTGTTCACAAGTTTATCATCGATTTGATGACTCGATTTGTTAAATAGTTATTTTAATGATGGCTCTAAGGTAATCAAAGTTGAATTGTGTTGTTATTATTTTAATTATATTCGAATTTTAAAATTCAACTCAAGCAATATTTCGGTTTAAATTAGATGTTACACAATACACTTTACTTTTATTTTAAAAGAATTGGGGTCTTACTTAATAATAGTAAATGCACTGACTATCGGATAGATTACCTACTGCTTAACAATAGCGTACAAATTTTAGATAAGATAAAAGTGAAATAACAGCCTCAATCAGATTTGCAGTTAGGTATGAACCAATTACCAATTTAAATTTACAGTATTTTTGTCAAAATTTACGTCAAGTTATTTATGAATGAGCAGACACACATAATCCCACCAAAAACACTTTCATGTAAAATGTTGCCAAGACGACTACATATGGCTTAACCTGTGAAAAAGATATCAGATCTCATGTAGAGCCAAGGTTTTGAATCTACACGCCCTAACTCTACCAACCCTAACTTCACAAACTCTACATCTCAGTAAAAACGTATGGCTTCGCCGTTTCGCTACCATACCGTCACGAAGGGGAAACGAACGCCTTTTGTGTTTGCAAATATCTTGTTTCTGAAGTAATGTGTTGTACGAATATTTAGTTTCTGAAGTAACGAAACAGCCAAGCCATACGTTTTTACTGAGATGTTTATGAAGTTAGGGTTGGTAGAGTTAGGGCGTGTAGATTCAGAACCTTGGCTCTACATGAGATCTTTTTTTTTTTTTATATATATTTTAGCTGCCAAAATGACTCTGCCCTGCCTGATGGAAAGCACAAGCAGAATCCAAGAGTGGTGGTCACCATCCTCAATGTGAACAAGGACAGTGCAGCATGGCGACCAGCACTATGGCGGCCTAGTGAGATGCTATTTCACGCCCCGCTTAAAGGACCCGGGATCATAGTTGGACGGAAACACGTGCGCTGGTAGTAAGTTCCAGGTTTTAACCAAGATCTGATATCTTTTTCACAGGTTAAGCCATATGCAGTCGTCTTGGCAACATTTTACATAAAAATGTTTTTGGTGAGATTTCATTTCTTTTTGTAAGGCAGTTTTTTTTTCTTTTTTGGGCTGTCTTTCTTGTACATCTTCTTTCTTCTTTCGAAAAAATCCGTGTAGCAAAAATAAAACCTCAAGCATAAACATTTATGAAAGTCTCATATAAAATTCCACCTCCAAATTTGGATGTTGGGGGGAAAAGTAATAGGTTTATGATTGTTTTTTGTTGTTTGTATACTAAACTTAGTTTACATACCAAATTTTAGCTTTCTAGCACTTCAGGAAGTACCCTAACAGTTTTGATGATCATCAGTGTGTCAGTGACGAAATAGGTGTTTTTTAGGTATCAATAAAATCTAAAGTATCAGAGCTATGCAATTGAAACTTTGTTTGTTTCTTTGATTAGTCAATTGGTAACCAAAGTTATGAGGGTTCAAAAAAACGACGAAACACTACGAGAAAAGGTAGGTAGTGCCCTTGCGCTTCGCTTGGCTCGTCTTGGCGGGGGCACGACCGTGCCCCCAGATACATTATTGAAGCGGAATCTCGAATCGAGTTCAAGATTCAACTCTAATACATGAAATTTTCTAACAAAACAAGATAATGAGATTAATTGATCTTCATGTTCATTCTATCGTCTACTAGTAGACATAGGCCTCTTAGTTCGATCCTTCTCGCATTTAACTCCTGCCACCCATTTTACGTGTATCGTTGCTGGCCTGTGGACGAACTAAATTATAACTGAATACTGATATTAGTTATAAGAGTTTGTTCCTAGTAAATAATGATGTGCTATATTATTTAATCCAATAACAGCATCACTTGTGACCGAGAACATCTGGACATAACGTGTCACACCCATCAGTAGCAAGCGTGACAACAGGGGAACAAACTTTTATCTTTAAATTGCCAATTAACGGACTAATGTTTATTTTATTATACAATATCATAATTTCATGCCAGAGAATTAGCTATAAAACAGTAGTATCTTATGTAAATGAATACTGAGTCTGAATCTTATTTTATTAAAACCTGCCAAGACATATCTATAGGTAACTATAGAAACTAAAAGAATTAGTTGGTATTATCAGCCAAAGGACCATGTTTTTAATGTATGAGCCTTCCAATGTGACTCTTCTCTGCTTGATGGAAAGCATGAGCAGAATCCAAGAGTGGTGGTCATTATGCTCATTGCGAATACAAACAATGTAGCATGGTGACCCACACTATGGCGGCCTATTGAGATGCTTCTGCATCATTGGGCCTAAGGTCTCGTACTCACCAGCGAAACACGACAGCACAAATGCTGACACTTTAAGTTTGTCTTCTGTGAAAGGGTAGTTCCGCCCCGTTCGTGCAGAAATCAGCGTGGTTTTACCTTGAACATAGACTTTAAACGTATTAGAGATATTTTAGGAAACTACTATTCAGCATTTTTAACCGACTTCCAAAAAGGAGGAGGTTCTATGTTCCACTGTATGTTTTTTTTTTTTCTTTTTATGTATGTTACCCGATTACTCCGTCAGTTGTGGACCGATTTAAAAATTTTTTTTTGTATTCGAAAGGGTATGCTTCCGAGGTGGTCCTACTGCCAGCATATCAGGATCTGATGATGGGATCGCAGGGAAATCGAGGGTAACTCTCATTTTTTATAGGCACATACTATGTTTTCGTATATTTTCTGAAGTTACACCCGTATTTGCGTCTGGTAGTCATCATTTTATGATGATGAGCTGATGATGTAAGGTACAACTCCTTAACGGTTAGGAGTTGGAGGATAAATCTTTAAATATCAGATGTATATATGTTACCTTTAGTCGTATTCTTTTAAATTATTTAGGTAAGCTGATGATGGAAGGTGGAAGGTACAACTCCTCAATGGTTAAGAGTTGGAGGATAATTCTTTCAATTTCATACGTATCTAAAGACCTTCAGTCGTATACTTTCAAGTTATTTAGGTGAACTGATGATAGAAGGTTAAACTCTTCAACAGTTAGGAATTAGAGGATGATTTCAATATTACACGTACGTTTAGACCTTCATTTGTATTCTTGATGATGAAATAGTTCAACTTACTACTTACCTACGATTGTTTGCACTAAAAACTGAAAAATAAAAACTTTTTATAAAAAAAAAAAACGACTTCCAAAAAACATCCAACGAAAACTCTCTGCCAAAAAAACACTTAAAAGCGTAAAATAAACTGGTTCTTCATAAATTGCCTATACCTAATTCTTTATTCATTTAAATAGTAGTATTACAATGTGTGCTAGGTACCTAAAATCTGTTTGAAGTCGGTGCTAAGCCAAAAAGAATATAAACGAACAATTACAAAAGTCTTAGCGATAGTCACTTGGCACCGACTTCAAACAGATTCTAGGTACCTAGCACACATTATAATACTACTATTTAAATGAATAAAGAATTAGGTATAGGCAATTTATGAAGAACCAGTTTATTTTACGCTTTTAAGTGTTTTTTTGGCAGAGAGTTTTCGTTGGATGTTTTATGGAAGTCGGTTTTTTTTTATTGTATTACTTTGTCAGCGTGATTTGTATGTATGGTCCAGTATGATCATACAAAATTACAATTTTCTAACACCAATAGTCAGTGACATATCGTATGGACAGGCAGACGAATTTTAAGAGTTCCATTTTTGCCAATTTGGCTATGGAACTCTAAAAAAAGTAGAAGATCTTAACGTCCAGGGACCTTATTGGTTGGCAATGGTCGACAACTATAAGCGTCCGTGCCGTTACAAAGAATAAATTGAATCCAAAGTTTGTCTGAATTAAGAAGATTTAACACTATAAAACATAAACCTTAATCGCTGTTCTATTTCATAAACAGACACTAATCGTCATCGAGTTAATGATGTTGTACGTAATATATTTATATAATAATATATACTTGTAGCTTTATTTTATTACTAAAAACTTAAATGAGATTTAAATCCATACTATCCTACTAATATGTATTATAAACGCGAAAGTTTGTAAATTGTAAGTATGGATGGATGGATGGATGTTTGTTACTCTTTCACGCAAAAACTACTGAACGGATTTGGATGAAACTTTACAGTAATATAGCTTATACATCAGAATAACACATAGGTTACTATTTGCCGCCGTGCGCAACCACTAGTAAGCTATAAACTAGGAATAAGACACTATTTTCATAAACTACAAACAGATAAACAAAAGTATAACTACACATACTAATAACAATAAATTGGTATGTACACATAATCAATTCCCAACAAGCTAAGCTCCAATGATTTACTCGAATAAGTTGTAAATACAGGCATACAGCATTGTGCGTAGTACGCAGTGTACTCCGATGAGCCGCAGGGCAGCGTAAATACTACAATATCACTGTAGCCACTATAGCAGGAGAGACGAAGGATAATGACCTGTGAGCTTGCGCCCGCGCCGCACCCGTGCTCCGAGCCCGTCACTTACAATACCACGCAGTATTTGTACTACAAACATCTAACAATACCCACTTGCACATTGTAACTACTATATATTGTTATGTAGGAGTGTAACACAAATCCGTATGCACGCATGGCTACTCTTTAAGGTAGTTTATTACTATGTTTAAAACAACAGAAAAATAAGTACTTTCTTTAAGCTTGTTAAGACTCATTTTAATGGTTCAAGCGGTGTTTGAACTTGTTTATGTAACCTTGCAATCTCTATAATCAGACTTTATTATGTAACTGAAAAAAACAACACTACTTAGAGCACTTGAAGCTTCAAAGGGTTATGTCAAGTTTCGTCAGCTACGGAATACCGAAGGCATGTTAACAGCAGTAAATAGTGGTACTTTTAGGCAGGTATATAAATGAGATATAATCACCACCATATTTGTAAATTTGTATGTTTAGTGCAATATATTACATTTCCTGTAACATATACCTATACAAATGCATCGATTATGTATACAAATCGATAAAATTCAACGATTATGCTATTAGTGACTTTGAACAACAAAATTAATCGGTTATTTGTGATATTGAATGTACCTACATACTCATCGGTTTCAGACTCTATCTGTTTCACCCCACGTTGATTCAATGACTCTTCTGTAGCAGGTAAAAACTAAAGTACAGCATCAATATATTTTACAAGGGGTTTCTTGTAGGGTGAAAGTACTTCTAAAGCAGTAGTAAATTTGAATAGTATAAAACAGTACACTATTTTGTGGCAGCCCAAGATACAAGTTTAAGTGCCACCAGCAATTACTGTAACCTTTTGTACAACTATTTGAATAAAATTTAAATTTGACAAAAAAGCGAGTAACTGTAAATAGAAACTGCCGCCACTTCGTGTTTTGATATCTTTTAGCACGTTAATCAATTAGGTTAACGTTTTATCGACATGGTTATAAATTAATAAAGTATGCTAAACGCATAAACTTAGTACCTTTACATTTGCTATTACTATCATTATGTCAGCGGTCGACTGTCCTAGTGTAGTCATATGCCTTAGTCTATCGTGTCAATAGCTCATTAGTTTCATCTTACCACTATCCTAGGAGACACTAATAAAATAACGGGGGTAAATCACTAGTCATGGACAATTTGATAGTAGGTAAGAGGTAATTTGCAGCTCTATGTGACATTACCCATCTCTACCTAAGAAATCCGTCTTTTTGCTGTGTTCAACTAACTTTCGAAATCTATTTTAGGGTTTGCAAACAGCCCATGATGTGGTAACCAAAGTCTTGTATCAAAATCTTCTATATATATAAAAGAGGAAGGTGATTGACTGACTGACTGACTGACATACCCAGAGATCAACGCACAGCCAAAACCGCTTAAGCTAGAATCCTGGAATTTTGCATGTAGGTTATTTATATAACTTAAGTGAGCACTAAGAAAGTAATTTTTGAAATTCCACCCCTAAGGGGTAAATTAGGGGATGAAAGTCTGCGTGAGCGAAGCCGCGTGTAAAAGCTAGTTTAAATATATGCTCTATGACGGTGTTCCTTAGATCCTTCTTCTAATCCGCTAACTATGTATAAGCTAACTTGCTGTCTTCCTTTGTCCTATTGGAAAACGGTTACATTTCTACCATAAAACAGGCGTCGGACTGGCAGCCTTGTATAAAATAGCAGTGGACTGCAGACCCCATAACAAAATTAGGGACATCACAAAAAAAAATGAAGATAACGAGCGATATTAATACTAGTAACGTATCCATACTCTGATAACATTAAAACTTGCCTTTACGACACCTCTATAAATGGTCATAGATCTAACTAACAATTTTCTGAAATAACACATTTGGTTTGATTCAATTTATTGGTACCTAATGTTCTCTAATGTTTAGTAAATTTATATTTAATGTCAATTATTATTTGCAATTAATTCTAAATGCTTAGTTGAAACTATTATACATTTATGTTGGTTTTAACGGTTTACTGTGGTCCATTGTTTACTATTTATAGAGATGATGGTAAATCCATGGTGATATAAATGAGGAAATTAACAATGATGTCATTTCTCATTTTGTGCTAATATACATAGAAGTGATAGGATACATGGTTACTCTTTTGTTTATGTGATGCGATCGCTATGGTGTTAGTGCTTTTGTTAGTTAATGAAATCGAACACTTTTTTGTGTTAAGCTACTACACAACATACATATTTTCTGTCACTTAAATACAGGCATTGCCTAGTTTAACAGTCACGGCTCAAATTTTTAGAATTGCAATTTTGTATAACTTTTAGAACTAAGCATATATTACTGTAAACCTTTATTGTGCCTATTATGTTTTACTGTTGTACCTACTAATTTTTGAATCAATAAATTATTATTATTATATTATTATTACTTAAAATAGGTATAATATATTTAACTTAAACCCGTCGTTTTAAGGCTGCCATTAATTTGTATTTGTATCATATTAAATTGTAGTTATTGAAGTTTTGTCATCGAGTTTGAGTTTCGTGTTTTGGGTAAAAAAATTTAGTTACGGCTACAAAATCCTGTAATTAGGACAACCTATAGGAAGTCAGTTAATAAAACTCATAAGTTCTCATCATACTGCTCCTAAATCCTTAGTGCGTTATTTAAAATACACAATAACTTCAAGCAATGTTTGATAATTTATTTAATATTTAGACATTTTTATATATACTTATTTATCTCTGGGAAGCAAGACAACATAAATTAAACAAATCCTACCACCAACAGTTCATTTACTTCAAAAACCGATTGTTTTTTTTCTCTCTTATAATACAACTTCCGCATAAATCCGCATATATCGGGGGAATTTACAAATATGTATGAAGAGGACACAAAGAACACCCAGACTCAGAACAACAATTTGTAGATCGCACAAAGTGTTGTCCTATGTGGGGTTTGTACCCACAACACTCAGCGCATAGTAGAAAATGTCGTGGCGACTGTTTTAACCACTACGCCCATACGTGCAGTCAATTTAGAGATAAACAATAATAAAATAAAAACATACTAAATATTTATTATCTTTAAAGTTTTAAATATACCTTTATCTAACATAAACAAAGCTTTATGGTACGGTTATGTTCCAAAAATATGAAACACGAAAACATAACAGGATAGTGTAATGATTCTCAACTCGACTACAAGTTACGACTTTACCTACCTTTTACGGACTGTTTTCACTGATGTAATGTTAAAGCTCACCTACCCCTGATTTCGGAAATAGTTTTGAAAACTAAACACGATCCCATTATCCATGCGAATATTATAAATTCGAAAGTTAAATCTGTCTGTCTGTTACTCTTTCCCGGCTAAACTACTGAACAAATTTGGATGAATTTCGGTATAGAGATAGATGTGACCTTCTAGAACTAGGCTAGGTTACTTTTTGTCGCGATAACCGCGGAGTTGCGGGCTGCTTGCCCACGGCGTGTATGTCGGTTATCGCGGTAGCCTATGTCCTTTCTCTATTCCATTTTCCATTGTCAATTTCATCCAAATCGGTTCAGCGCTATAGCTGTGAAAGCTTAACAAACGGACAATGTTACTTTTGAATCAATATATTGGTATGGATGATGTCATAGCTATACTATTCATACATAATACATAGTTGTATAGATGAGGAAAATGTGTACAAATATTTAAATCACGTGAAAGAATGTTTAGTTTCCGGTTGTTTATATTTACCCGTTAAGATCAAACGAGATAGATCAGTTCATTGTATACCTGCACTACAACTTTACAAAATAGAGTCTGTTCTCAACTCCTACTTTATTTATAAACCAATCAACTTTGATCCAATTTTATCATCATCCATCAGTTCTGAAATTATTCGTTATTCTAAAAACATCCACCATATGAATGGCAAATTCTTCTGCCCACTTACTGGCCTGAATGATTTCGACATTCTTGGCGCAGCTCCGATAAATTCAGAAAAAAATAAAAAAGCGCCAACGTAAATAAGCCCACTCAGTTGAAAGTGCGCATCCACACAGCGAAGCGGTGACACGAAAAATAAATCACGTCAGTATGGTACGCTCCGTATAACGTATTTTTTTACGCAACGAGCTCTTTGTTTATAAGTAGTAACGTCGCGTCGTCGAACAGACGGCTGGTTATTCAACTGGGCACATTCCGCGGCGGCTCCACTTTTTGCTCGCCCTCGGCTGCTAGCCGTCCTTTTCGCCTGTGAAAAACAACCAATTAGAACTTTTACGGCAGGAATTAACATCGCGCATTGTCGGCTACAACATGCTTCGTCCGAATGAATGCGCCGCCACCGACTGCCGGAACTATAACTACTTAGGTATTAAGTTTTATCTCACGATGAATACTGAGATCTTTGCAGCACTCACAGAAAAACAAATATACACATTGAAGTATGCCTGTTTTGTGTTCGTTTATCTGAAAGAAGATGTTCCCATTGATGTGAGAGTAATAGCCGTGGCGCCGCAGCGGCGATTCTTGCCTATTGTTTACTCGCTGATGAACCCAGTCGACGTTACGTGACGCTTTATAAAACCTTTTAGCACTTTGATCTATTCGAACACGAAAAAAAACCATATATTCTAAATGAAAACAAAATATTGAGACAGTTAATTGTTTTTACATTTTGATATTATAACTTAAAACAGGTAAGTAGTGAATAGACAACGTAGATATTCGAGTATGTATGTAAGAAAAGCAAATAACGCATGTCTCACATTGTAGAAAAATAACACATACGTTCTAATTTCGGGGTATTATTATAAATTTTTCGAGTTCTTTTAATCTCGGAGCCTAGTGTCCGACATTCTATTGAGTAACAAATAAAAAGAAAACGTTTTACGAGCGTACGTGGCCTCCGAACGATGACGCCAATAAAACCGATCAACTCAGACAAGTGTTGCCGCCATTCACTGTTTCCCAGAAATGAGGTTTCTCATTATAGGTATTATCTCAGGTAAATAAATTGTGTATATCGTAAGAGGTTTGAATGTTTCAAAGAGGAGTCTATAGTTTATGAGAAGACGCAATCAGTCTCATTCATACAAGACATTTTATTAAATACAAGTATTATGAATCACAGTCACAACAATAAATGGTGAATGATATGCATAAACAAAAGATGCAAAACATTTGTAGATTATATTCATTCAAGGAACTAAAATAGCATTAGCCGATGCTGGTGTAGATCAAATGAAATCGTATACTTACATATTATTAATCTATAAAAACATGTTTTACCTTTTTGCATTTGAAACATCGCGCTGGTTTAGTCAGCTTTCTAATGTAGCATAGTTCTTTTTGCTATGAACTTACTCTCATTACATATTTTTTAATCACTGAGTTTTATTTAATTCAACTTCTCTATTTCAATTAGTAAAATAAAAAAAAACTAAGTTTTTCTTTTTAGCACCTTTTTATTGTTTAATGCCTTTTTAGTAAAGTTGCTATCTAAAGAACCTACAGCCATACTTAAAATAAATTGTTAAATAACCCTTGCTTTAAATAAAAATCCCTTATTTTTAAGACTGTTCTGTCTAACATCACTTCAGAGCAATCTTGAATTCCCCATATATGATGGTTCAATGAAACAGAAATACCTATTTTAGTTTTTTATATTGTTATCGAGAAACTATTCAAGAAACATTACCTCTTCAAACCGACAAGACAACCCATTAAGGATATAAGAAAACTCTTATTTTAAATAGTAGTCAAATAGTTTTAAATTATACCAACGGGCTTCTTTTTTATAGGTATTTAGAACACAGGGAGTGGTAACCCACGGAGTGAGGAGCGAACATCACAAAAAGTCAACTCCTGGGGTGCACCAGCAACATTATTTACTTTTTTTTTTCTCTTCAAAGTGGTGTCGAATTACTATCTCGGAATGTTTAGTGGAGTCTGACACTAGTCATGCCGGGCAGGAATGTGTTTTTGAAATTCCCTGAAAAATTTTAGTGTCATTTATTTGTGCATCTTTTGCATAGAACAGTTTAGTTTTTGAAAATCTAAGTATTGTCTATAAATAATAAACTTTGTTGGTTATTGATCAGTTTATTGAAAAAACTTAACCATATATTAAAAACAGATTCCGACGTATTGACAACCTCCTTCTTGTTTTGAAGTCGCTTAAAAATCAAAAACACATATGTTTAAGAGTGAATAAATCAACTTAGAGATATAGAATGAAAATTTGAAAGCTTTTATTTCAAGTATGTCTTTTCAGACACTTTTAAAACGTTACATGTCATATTAATGACTCTAACTGCTTGGTTTGAAAATGTCATTCCTATGGAGAAGAACTAGCAAGAAACTCCATTAGTTACTCTTTTAACTCCATAACTTAATTCTTCTCTTTTAACATATTAGAGAATAGAATACTTCTATAAGTATTGTAGGAGGTATGTTGCCGTGTCTCTCTTTTTTGCTCTCATATGAAAGATTTATATCAAACTTTGATATTTATGTCTATATCAAAGTTTCGTTGCATAAGTGTTGTATCCCATTAGAAACTGGCGCAGTAAGATCTTGGCAAGTCGTTCATGTTGCTTTTCTTATTGTAAACCGTCCAGTGAAAACTGCTGCAGATGTATAACTTATCAGCGGGGGCCGTATTGAACTCTACTGCTGTTATACTGACATTTAAACAAAGAGTTTTATAAAAACCTTATATAGTCGATCTGCAGGTGTGCAATACATCAGTCTACGCTTTCATCTTCTGGATTTGATGCGTTGCGCCTCATAAAAATGTATTTAAAAAGTATCTATTTTGTCAGAAGGTATATTTAGGTATATTTAAACGCTTAATTAATCGAAGTTTTAAGTAGTTAAAGTCCCTTTCTAATAACATGTTTGATATAAGGTAGGAAAATATTGAAGTTTACTATTACGTACATACTATCAATAGTTTATCGAATTGTTCTTTGTAGTTCACCGAATATTTGTGGTTACTACTCCTGTCGGTTTATCTAAACGTCCTTAAATATTTAAATAAGACTTAGGTATAGTAAAATTAGACCCCATTCAGATTGAATAAATACTTTTAGGACCACTACTTCTGTACTAGGACTTTTTCACGTTGGTGATTTCGTAAAACACACACAAAAACACATACAAAAATTTAATACAAAACCCTTTACTGTGGTAAAATTAATATTTGTCAACCCTTTAGCAACACATAATATGGATGCTGTTTTCATGATATTTTTTATTTCTATCAACAAGAACAACAATGACGTATACACAAAATATACTGAACTGAACTCCAATTAATGAGATACTATATCATACCTGTACACATATATTTTACGCAAACCCATGTTACTTAACTTACCTGACTCCCAAATCTTACTTTATCGTTTTGGGAAAGATCTATTAAAAAAAACCTACCTGCGGACTGGCGTCAAGTACCTAAACCTGTCGTTTTACTACGAAACTACGTTAGACGACAAAAAATGACAATATTTAAAAGTGGCGCTTAGTTGTGGAATAATGAACTGTCTATTGTGTTCTTTATAATAGCTGGAGTGGCTTGAGAACCATGCTATTCGGCTATTATGAGCCTTGTACACGTTACTACGTTGGTCGCAGGTACCTGCGTACCCGGCGGCCCGTTAAATTTGCTGTCGATGACAATACACGTTACATGATAAGTGGGAGTGCCCCATAAATAGCCACAGATAATTGATATTGAAAAGTTTAAATTTAGAATGTATTGTTCAAATCTCACGTGAATTACAAATAGGTATATACTCTATAAAAGTAACTGTCATTGAAAAGTCGGGGTGGTTAGTACACCCTTTGTTTAATAATATGTATATATCTGTATGTGTTTTTTCTCTTTGTTGCGCTCTAGAGACTAAACATAGGCCAATTTCCTTAATGTATAGTAATATATGTGATCACTGATCATCATCATCGCCACATAAGCCTCTCTTCAGAAATGAGATATTGACCTACTATAACAACTCTGGTCAGACTGGTTAGTATATGGGTTAGAACAGAAATCCGCGGGAATGCTACCATGTATTACTCCGTGATCATGGCGCTTGCAACAGCGCCGAAATATCGGATACTCACTAACAAAAAGGTACATGGTAGAAATCCCACGGATTTCTGTTTTAATGTTACTGACCATGAAAGTTTAAAACAATATATATGGGTTAGTTTCAAGTTTTCAGTATCTTTGCAGTGCCAGTGTCCTGCGCAGTCCGTAATATATATTATAATAAGACAAATATTCAAGTAGCAGCAAACTGGATTCATTGAAGTATTAACTGCTACCCAAAAGTTGTCTTGGGTAACCTTCGCTTTCAGTAATCAGGCGATTGCCAGGCATACACAAACGATGTAGCCTTTTTAACCGAGTTCAAAAAAAGGAGGAGGTTATTAACCGACTTCAGAAAAAGGAGGAGGTTATCAATTCGACTGTATTTAATTTATGTTTGTTACCTTGTAACTTTCGACTGGGTGAACTGATTTGCATGATTCTTTTTTTATTTGAAAGTTGGTGCTTCCCGTGTGGATCCATTTCAATTGAGTCCAATTCTTGAAGTCCGTTTTTTGTTAAAGTTTTGTATTATGTGATTGGCAGTTTGGCACTACAAGATTAGAACAACAAGGTAGTAGAGCCACGCTGATTTCAGCACGTATGGGCCGGCTCGACCGGGGCGGTACTACCCTCGCACAGAAGATCAACGTAAAATGACAGCGTTCGTGCTGTCGTGTTTCGTTGGTGAGTGCGAGACCGGAGGCCCAAATAGTCTAGTCAACAAGTTCCATACTTGTTGACTAGATAGATGCAGAAGCATCGCTAGGCCGCCATGGTGTGGGTCGCCATGCTGCATTGTCTGCATTCGCAATGAGTATGGTGACCACCACTCTTGGATTCTGCTTATGCTTTCCATCAGGCAGAGTAGAGTCATTATGGCGGGCCATACAAAAAAAAACAGTTTTTATTGATACAGTCTCAATTCTTTTAAAGTCTTGAATAGAGTTGAGTGTTTTGAAACGTTTGTAATCATTAGGTGCTTTTTTACTTATTTTTACCGATATGAAGTTTGCTGCATCTTTTTTTCTGTATACAACACGTACAAACACGTTTCTTCTAAATTTGGTCACAAACTTTACATAAAACCAAATATAAAGTAAGACATCGATTAGTTAGGTCAAGTTATACGTTCAAATCGTATCGAATTCAAAAGTTAAGTAGGTATGTCTTCTTTTCTCCCCACACTATTGTTACTACCTGTTTATACAAAAATACTTCTATAGTACGTCAACATTAATTTCAAGCTGTTACATACTAACGCTACGTAAGTAGTAACTAAGTGGTAGAGCTAAGTACGAATATATACTTTGTCTTATGCATTTTTACCATCATACTTAGCAGCTAAACAGATAAATCTGGCTATATCCAGATCACTATTTATGGAAGGGGCAGATTAATGAAGAAATTTTGTTATTTTCTTGTCATCTGACAATTACAAGTCAGGTTCTATCCATATCTAGGTTCAGTTACATTAATTCGATTTATGAAAATTTAAGAAAAGATTTACTTTAAAAATGTGCCTTCAGAGACAATGTCCTGAAATATAAATTAGAAAAAATATAAATAAATTAGATAAAAATACGTATCTACTAGTAAGCCTGTAAACAAAGATAGAATGAAAAAATCATCGTACGTGTGAACCATAACGTTGCCTATATTTAAAAAAAAACATGTAAGAACCCATCCTCACATCGACATTCATTAGAACCGTTTCAAAGGGAATAATGGCCATATTGGGCCCATGTGTGCTGAGCCTTTTACAAACGATTGTGTTCAAATCACAAAATTTTACCGAAACATTGTCAAAAGACCAACACCGACTTTTGCACTTCATCAAAAATAAATTTATCTTTAAATAATACAGTCCCAACCTGTTGTCCCTTTTAAACCATTTCTACACAAAGCAATGCAAAAAATCTCTGCATGGGTTCCGTGTCTCATTGTAAAGTTTGAACAAAACTGAATTATTGTCTTTGACCAAGTTTTTTTGGTAACTTTTCGAGTGGTTCATGAATAGATTCTATTTGAAATGACCGTTTTATTATTTACTCAGTTAAAACAGCCACATTACTTTGTCATGTCCTTTTTTTGCTTGTAGTAACTTCCATGGAATAGCCAATATGAATTTGAAATAAATAAATCAATTAAGTCCAGTGTAATAATGAATTAAGTAAGCGTAAAATCATGTATCATTGAATAACATTTCTGTTTTTTTAAAATATTTTTATAAAAACTTTCAGAGTCTTTACCTTGGATAGGTTCTTAAGCTTGATAGAAACGAATCTAACTCTCTTGGTTAGTATTTTCCCAACTTAACATCAAGCTTACCACAAAAGTTTTAAAACGAAGGTCTTCGACTTCGACCCAATTGTAGTACCTACCTGCTACCTACGGGACGTGATATGGCAGAGTTAGTCCACGAACTAAAACAGCGTGCTTGATCTTAAATTGGAATTTCCTTGAAAGATAAAATTCTGTAAAAATTGGGTCATCCAAAAAAGAACAATAGTTACTGTCACAGATCGGAGGCTGGTTATGTCTTCCGAAAGACAGATAGTATTAGAACAAAGGGGAGAGGATACCAGTATAATACAAATCAGAAACGGAGGGTAGTAAGACCCCAGCTAGATGAAACGATGAGATGATGAGGAGATGGGACGGTCTGAATGTGGAAGGCAGAAGACCGTGTACTATGGCTCTAATTTATAGAAGCTTATATGTATCAGTCGATGAGTCGAATGGTATATGGTTATTGATTAATATTTATCAAACGAACTCAAGAGATTATCAAACGCCTATAAATACAGCAAAGAGATAAAGCCTAAACGACACTGTCCCGTATTGGTCTAAAACAAAAAATATCACGAAGCCTTTTTTTTAAACTGTTTTAAACGTTTTAAAACTATTTGAAAATATAACTTTACTTGCCCTCTAGCGGAAAAGCAACAAACAAAATGAAAACAAACGTTGTAGTCAGACCACTGAAGTTTTATTTAAGAATCGTACCACTAGATGGCTCTAAGGTCACTGTTGAATTTGTTACATTTATTTTTATAATTTACTAGTTGGTTGCCCGCGGCTCCGCTCGCGTATATGTCGGTTATAGCGGCAAATTGTAGCCTATATGTTATTCTGATGTATAAGCTATATTACTGTAAAATTCATCATCAATCATTCAAATTCGTTCCGTAGTTTTTGCGTGAAAGAGTAACAAACATCCATTCATCCATCCATCCATACTTACAAACTTTCGCGTTTATAATATTAGTAGAGATAAATTCCTTATTACGAGTGCAATTAAAAATTAATAATATAAATTAAGATATTCTCAATATCATTTAAACTAAAAACGTTTTACAAAATTTATATGTCACATAAGTAATACGTCAATGTTAAATTATGACATTTTGTTTGACAATTTTAAATTTCCTTTGTAAAGATTTTATTTTCCTCAGGAGTTTTACTTTCAAATATATCACTTCCTTTTCAGAGTACTTTTCCTGTTTTTTTTTTCCTGTATACATTTTGACGTTAATGAGAGCTAATTATAGCTAATTAATATGTTTTTATAAAGATAAATATAAAAGGCGACCGAAAAAAACGAAGATACAAATGTAGCCATGTCAGATTTTTTTTACAAAAACTGTTATACAACGCGTAGTGCTGGATATAAATACAGGACCTTATCTACTAACACGACGTCCAAGTTTGGAGACCTATTAAAAGTAAAAGAAGATGGAAAACATGTCAGTATCTGGGATAAAAAAATTTCAGAACTTAGAAAAGCAATCCTTGCAAAAGTTTGCAAGGAAGCGTCTATTGCAGAAGCAATTCGAGACAATATGCATAAAAAATTTGAAAAAATCGATGCAAAAGTTGACTCAATGTTAGAGCTCCAAAACACTGTTCTATCACTGCGAAAAGATCTGATTGCTGCAGGGGCTGCATTAGTGGAATTACTAGACAAAGTTGATAAAATGGATGCTATCTCAGCTGCAAACAGTTTTCAATCGCGTAACACATTCCAGGCTCTAAGATCGGTGCTCGAAGAACGAGATGAAGTTTCAATAGCAACTTACCTGCCTACGAATGCATAGTTATGTATTTTTGAATCGAATTTGTTGTAAATCATGGTTGCACAGGACAACTTTTTTCTGCTTTTAAACCAAGTTCAAAACAGGAGAATGGTATCAATTCGTTTGTGTTTCCTACGTCAGAACTCCGTCATTTATGTAGTGATTTAGCAATTTCTTTTAAACCGGGAGATTTATTTTCCGATTGATCCCAATCAAATTTAAGGATGGCATAAAAGCAATAAAGAATATACCTACTTTATTAAAGTTAATCAAAATGAAGATGCTTTAAAATACAGTAATACTTTTAAAAGTGTTATTTTATTCTTGTAGCAATATGTGCACATAGCTAGGTTTCTTTTAAGCTCTTTAATCGGGGTTCATATGAGGGATATATATTATCCCACCAAAAACATTTTCATGTAAAATGTTGCCAAGACGACTGCATATGGCTTACTGTGTGAAAAAGATATCAGATCTCATGTAGAGCCAAGCTTCTGAATCTACACGCCCCAACCTTACCAACCCTAACTTCACTATCTCTACCTCTCAGTAAAAATGTATGGCTTGGCCGTTTCGCTACATTCACGAAGGCGAAACGAATGCCTTTTGTATTTGCAAATATCTAGTTTCCGAAGTAATGTGTTATGTGGGAATATTTACTGAGATGAAGAGTTTGTGAAGTTAGAGTTGGTAGAGTTAGGGTGTGTAGATTCAGAAGCTTGGCTCTACATGAGATCTGATATCTTTTTCACACAGTAATCCATATGCACTCGTCTTGGCAACATTTTACATAAAAATGATTTTGGTGGGATTTTATTTCTTTTTGTAAGTTACCTAAGACAGTATTTTTTTGTTTTTTTTTTTGGGTTTATTTCTTGTACGTCTTCTTTCGAAAAAGTCCGTTTACCTAAAATAAAATCTCTAGCATAAAAATTAGTGAAAGTCTCACACAAACTTCCACCCCCAAATTTTGGGGGTTGGGGTGCAAAAGTAATAGGTTTATGAATTTTTTTGTTGTTTGTATACTAAACTTAGTTTACATACCAAATTTCAGCTTTCTAGCACTTCAGGAAGTACCCTAACAGTTTTGATGATCATTAGTGTATCAGTGAACTCGTGACGAAATCGGTGTTTTTTAGGTATCAATAAAATCTAAAGTATCAAAGCTATGCAATTGAAATATGTTTAATTAGTCTATTATAGAAATCATATCCTAAGAATTTGAATTATCTGGTATATCGGAAACCAAAGTTATGAGCGTTCAAAAAAACGACGAATCTCTTCGAGAAAAAGTAGGTAGTGCCCTTGCGCTTCGCTTGGCTCGTCTTGGCGGGGGCACGACCGTGCTCTCAGATACTAGCTTTCGCCCGCGGATTCGCTAAGCAACAGTTAAAAAAGACTGCACGTTTGGCCTAGTGGTTTAACGGTCACCACGCCGTTTCCTACTTCGCCAAGTGTCGTGGGTTCAAATCCCACGTAGGACAACACTTTGTGTGATCTGAGTCTAGGTGTTCTTTGTGTCCGTTTCATGTATGTTTTACAGGCCCCCGCGACACAGGATTTATTATTTTATTTTTATTTATTTATTTATTACACATCATGCACTTTAGGCACATAGGCGGACTTAATGCCTTAGGCATTCTCTACCAGTCAACCTTTAGGTGATGCAGAGAAAATAGGAAGTAGATGCATTTAGGTTATTTGTAAATAAACAAATACACATACATATATGAACTTACTATACACTATACATAATACATAGATGCATATTATGCATACACATACTAAAATATATATAAATACATACATACACAAATAAATACCATAACCAGTATGAGATGTCATTTATGTATTGGTTGATTCTGCGAGCTGTTTCAATAAATACTGCTTTACTTTTGTTTTGAATGTTAAAACGTTGGTAGCCATCCTGACCTCGAGCGGAAGCTCATTCCAAAGAAGAACGGACAAAAAAGGATGAGCCGATGAACTCAACGTGTGGGAGGGACAACGAAGAAGAAGTTTATTAGAGGACCGAAGGTTTCTGTTATGATTGCTACATAAGAGTTGAAAGTACGATTTTAAATACGTTGGCGAAGATGGGTTATTCAAGATAGAGTTTTGACTGCACGGTTGGCCTAGTGGTTTAGGCGGTCGCCATGCCGCTTGCCAATTCGCCAAGTGTTGTGGGTTCAAATCCTACACGGGACAACACTTTGTGTGATTCACAAATTGTTGTTCTGAGTTTGGGTGTTAATTGTGTCCGTTTCATGTATGTCTGTAAAGTCCCCCGCGACACAGGGTGTTTATTCCTAATGCGGGAGTTGTCTTTTTAAAAAAAAAAAAAAAAAAAAAAGAGTATAGGACAGTGAGCGTGCGTAGTTTATGGTGTAGGCGAATTGGTAGCCAATTGAGCTGCGAATGAAAGAGGATACGTGATCGTATTTACGGAGATTATAAACAAATCGAATGCAGTTATTAAGAAGACGATCTAATTTATCGAGAAGGTCTGCATTCAGGTCATAACAGCACACATCACCATAGTCGATTAAGGGGAAAATAAGGCTCTGCACAAGAATGGTCTTGGTTTCTACGGGTAGGAAATTTCGCAGGCGGTTCAGAGACCGAAGCGTTCCAGTAACCCTCTGGCACTGTTTCGTTACTTGTTCACGCCAGTTTAGTGTACTGTGGAGGTGTAAACCTAGATATTTCACCGATCTACCAACAGGTATATTAGTCCCATTAAAAGTAATAGCTGGAAGAGTCTCAACGTCTACTCTGCTTATCGATCGGTGACTTCCCACCACAATGGCTTGACATTTTGTGGGGTTTACTGATAACCCAAACCTGTGAGTCCATGCATTGATAGTTTTCAAGTCGTTGTTGACCATTTGTTTAGCTGTCGAAATATCCTCTACTTTACTCTGCGAATAGAGCTGTAGGTCATCGGCATACAGATGATACGCACAAAGAAGTTCCGGGGTTAGGAGATTAATATAAATAGAAAATAAAAGAGGAGAAAGAATACCGCCTTGAGGAACACCAGAGTTAAGATCACACCAACTTGAACAGGATCCATCGACATGAACAGACTGCTGGCGTCCCCGAAGATAAGATGAGAACGATTCCAGTGCTCCAGGTGAAATCGCAAAATAGGAGAGGATAGATAGGAGGATATCGTGACTGACGGTGACTTTATTCCTAGTGCGGGAGTTGTCTTTTTAACAAAAAAATAAAAAAAATACTAATATTATACTAATTTATAATATCACGCATGTCACGCTTTCACGGGTAAATTGTGTCACCGATTTTAATTATATTTGGCATGGAAGATCTTTTATTCTTGAAGAAAGACATAGACTACTCTTCATTGCGATAACTGACACACACGCGGGCGGAGTAAAAGGGTAAAAGCTAGTTTTTTTTTAAACCTCTTAGTATATTTCATTTTAGTCAAGAATCGTCAGGTTCTATCTATAAAATGGCGGCTTTAGAATGTATCCGTTACACCAATCTCAACTTAGGATCTTAGTAAAGGAAAGTATTTTTTAATATAAATTATGTTCTGTGACTCTGGCTTGAATTTATCGTGGCTCGTACCTTCCTATCGTGCTAAATACCTTTCATGATAGATTCTAAACATTTCATTAATGTTTGGATTAATTTAGGATATTGTAGAAAAGTTAACGTATCTTGTATCTTGGCAAGCGGCGTAACCAACAGAAGAAACATAATAATAATTCATTAGAGTTACGAAGGGTTGAAGTTCTAGCAATCTAGGCTTCCCATCGAGAATAATTCAATGTAAAAAGGACAGTTAATAAAAAGGTCAATAACTCATTTCATATAATCTAAAATCTTTCAGAAAAACAATACCTTTGTTTTCCGATTTTCATTTTTTCTTTTCGTTTAAAAAAAGATAATTGTTTGGTATTAATCGTGAATGTTATCACTGACAATTTTAAGTTTCGAAACTAAAAACTTAACTCCACAAAATTCAGTTTATTAATGTCGAGAAAAAAAACCACTTTCTTTTTGTGATTGCGATTGCCAAAATATATGATACCAAAAATTTAGTTTAGGTGAGAAAATTGTTAATACATAACTTATGGTTCTGTAGCCATACAATCTCTATCTTTCTCTTTTCCGATAGATAGTCTAGTTTTACCAGAGATCATGAATAAAAAACACAAATGATATTCCACGTAAATGTAATTAAAAATTGAATATTTTCAACATCATATATTTGTCTCAGGTTCATTGTATGCGCAGCTCTAAGCTGTACACAAATAATTTAAGATTACAATAAATTAATTTTACACATTGAACAAATTTCTATGTATTACAATTTTTATTCCACGTATATATCGTTTAAAACGCACGAAATACAATAATTTTATCTGGAATAAGTAATTTAATTACATAAAAAGCTTTTTTTATTTAAATTTGCTAAACACATAAAGAGAGTAACTCTCTAAAAATTTTAATTATGTATAATCGAAAATACGACAAAAATGATTATTTGATAAAAGCCATATTCAATATGGCACTCATTTTGACAGTAATTTAAGCTAAGTCATATTATTTTAAGAAGAACGTTCTGAGAACGACAGTTTGAAACATATTCCTATCTATACACATATAATCCAATAAATGTATGTACTTGGTATACGACTAGTGAATATTTAGGTAACTGTTTTACTAAATTATGGAAGAATTCTACTACACAATTTATCTATAATTAACTAAATAAAATACTGACTTAATGACCAGGTTATCTTAAACAACACATTCAGCTTTTCTTTTAATGTTTTACAATAATTCGTTTAATTCGAAATGAATCTCTTTACTTGCAACGATAATACTTTACTGTCTGTCTGTCTCTACTGTGTACTGTACATATGTGTAACTCAACGTACTTGAAATATATAAATTAGAGATAACCTGCCATTATACATCTCATACAATTAATAGTAAATGCAACAAAATTATTCAACAAGTAATACAAACATGAACGTAAGTAAACGTTTTGTGCACCAATCATTTTCACTTAAACATTTATAAATGCAAATTGTCAAACAATTTCATATTTAATTACTAAATAAAGGAAACATTAATAAAACTAAATATTTAATATAAATATCACAAATTACAAAATAGTCTACTACATTGATTACTATAGACGCGGAAACAAACATACGTCATTGTTGTCTATTGCACACAGAAGAGTTCCCGCCATAAGCAAAATAGCAACTATACAATATAAAATGAACACAGACTCAAAAAATGGACAAGAGCTTAAAATATAATTCAGCTGCTGACAATTAAATAACACCTCTTGAGTAACGCTGAGATAAAATAGTAGTTTTCATACGAATAGTCATAATTTCAATTCGTAAAAAAATACAAAAGAAGGCATTCTTTCTTTCCTTAGCTTTCCACGTCTATCTAATAGAAAGTGTAATTGATACATAAATTCCACGACATGTACTTTTAAACGTTGACAACACTTAAGTCCACATCGAATCACAAGAAGTTCGATAGACAAGAAAGAATGCTAGATCTTTTTTTTGAAATTCTTTTTTCACTTGAGTAGCTAACAGTCACAAGTCCAATGTGTCGTTACGCCTGTGGCTACCTTACACGTGGGTAGCAGGCGCCGATTCTCAGTCGAATAAACAAATGAGAGCTCTAAGAAGGCCGTCACCAAAGCACGCACAGCAACCTCGTTTCGGTTTCTCGTCGGGCGCAAAGCTGGGCTGTTTCGGTCGTTTCGACCGGCGTGCACATAATTTACTGGTTTGCTCCTCTTCAGCCGGTGGCTCTGAACGCGCACTGAGGTGTACTGGTAGGGCTGCGGGCTCGGTAGGCCGGGGACGTGCCCAGCGACGCAGAAGTGCCTCCTGTTCATTGCCGACTGGTACCGGTGCAGATAGTTTTCGAGCGCGGGCTAAAACTAACGCGCGTTCCATCGGTTCAAGTAGTTCAAGAGCGAGAGCTCTATCAAGTTCTTCACCGGACAGCAATAAGTATCGTGGACAGTAAGCCAGTTCCCCAAGCGCTGCTCTTTTATTCGCCGGAGTCAATTCTCGCTTGGTGCGTTTGCATACAGCTGTACTCCAACGTGATAGAGCTTCAGCTAGTACCAGCTCACTTGACACCCGTAGCGTATCACGTTTCACAATAAGCATCAAATCCTCGTATGTGAGCTCCTCAATGCGTTCATCAGTTAAAGCTATATCTGCATTATCATCCAATACTAGAAGAGCATTGTGAGCAAGAGAGTCGCACCAGCGCGAGCACTGAGCCAGGGTGCGGGCGGCAGCATCATCGGAAAGAGCCGGCAGAGGAGGCGCAGAAGCTGCGCCAGGTAGTCTTGCACAAAGGAATCGTAAGTCACGTAAAATTTCAAGTGCTACTCCAGCGTCGAGCATCTCGTCGAGTCTGCGAGCACAACGCTCTGCAAGTGGTGGGCAGAGAAACTTGTAGGCAGCATCCAGTGCGCAACGCGCTGTCCCTACTGAGTTGAGTTGCGTCGGTTCACAGTAGTGGTAGCGCAGTAATTGTTCGAAGCCCCTCCGATCGATGTAGTCAACGACGATAACGTCAGTTTTGCAAGAAAGCAGGGCTGCGAATACAGGGCTGGTAGCAGCAAGCACGCGGCGGTGCCCAGGGTAGCGCCAAGTGTCACCGTTGATTCCGACTTCAAACACAATGTCACTCTGCTTTTCATCATCATAGAGCGTCCCCGTGGTAACGTCAATATCTAAACCACCGTATTCCATGCAGGTCGTGCTTGCTATCCCCGACTCGATCTCATCCTCGGAGTTGGTACGCGCTGGATTCGTTACTATCGTCATTTTCGTATTTCTTCGATTGCACTACCTGGAAAAAGTTTAAAAAAATGGGTTATTTTATGTCATACAAAATAATAATTATGAACTAATGACATGAACATAATTTCTTTGAAATTCTAACCAATCTATAATATAATGAATTTTTAGACCAAAATTTTACTCTTTAGTAATTTTGTCTTTTGATGTTTTAGTCTAAATATCAAAAGCTTAATAAGAGGACTAAACAATAACTGGTTAAAAGTATAGCTCTTCAATGGCAATAAATCAGGGCTTCCGGCTTTTGATAGGTTCTTAATTTCTGACATCAAAGTTACGTTCTATGATTGAAACTAGCGCCATCAATCTGAAAAGTGATGATCTATGGATTAAAATGTTCAATATAATAAAGCATGACAATTTATTTGTATTTATTCTCCTTGTTAAGTAGTTCGCATAAATAAATATACTAGACTACAATGAGTATAATGTACCTATTTGTAATTATTTTAATATGATTTCTTTAAACCCTTCCTTGTGCGAGACACTAACTAGCGCTAGTTAGCGTGCATTTAGCGTCGTTTATTATATCCTGTATTATGAACATATCAGTGCCATAAAGAATCGTTATTACTCAGTTTGTGTTACCAATCATCTTATGTGTAAACAGTTACCAAGGGCAGTTGGCTACGGTTTTCAGAAATGTATACAGTGTAAATATAACACGAATGCAAACAATTGGTTTAACGGTAATGTATAACTAATAGTTAACGTACTTGATTCTTCGTTACACCTGTTTTACCTTGTTGCCATATTTAGGAATGTTATAGATTAGTATAATCAAAAACTTAATAAAAAGAAAATAATACTAACGATCTTCCAATAGATCATCAAACAGATTCACTATTCTTATAGCTGAGAACACTCTATGCAATCTCCTTCTAAACAAAAATACCATTAAAATCGGCCTTTTCTTTCAGCCAGTGGCTGTTTAGAAGCCAATAACGTGGGTTAAATGTTTGACCTATATTACCCATGTAAATCCGTTTTACGGTACTGAACAAAAAATCTACTACATACTTTACTGCTGAATTGTTTAAATATCATTAAAAATATTTAAAACATGCCAAACGTTGGACGTTTGGCATGTTTTAAAACTTGCGACTTGATTTAAAAAATTAAAAAAAAAATTTAGAATCTCTTACACACAACGCCATTTAGCTTCAAGATAAAAAGAGCATGTACTACAAAAGCTAGATTGATTGATAGAAATACATACTTGAATACTTATTTTTGTTAATATATACATAGAAAACACCCAAACTCCGAAACAATAATATTTGCAGATTATACAAAAATTGGGTCCGTCCATATCATTGGTCCGACCCTTGAATCGAGCCCGAGATCTCAGCACAGCAGTCGCACACGCTACCACTATACCACCGCACCGAGACGTTTCTCATGTCGTTGCTTTGAATTCAGTTGTATAGGAATAAACCTATTGAGTCCTACATCATAATAAAATTCTTGTAATAATATCTAGGTCAGCAAACTGGAAACTTCCATTTACTATTCATAGAATATATTGCATAGAGCAAATGGAAAGCTGTATTGATTTTCTCTCAACAACCTAGCCTGGGCTTTAAATTGAATACACATTGTATCTTTATGCTACACTATATATCATATTATTGATATATACCATGTTTGCACAAAGCTCAATGTAATGAGTTCTGTATAAATAATTTTTATTTAACAACTTTATGCACAGAACTTAATGCCACAGGCATTCTCTACCAGTCTACCGTTGGGTGGTGCGGAAATGAACAAAAAGGTGCACTACATATATTAGTTAGGGTTTCTAAATAGACAATAAAAAATAAGAAACAAATGAGAAAAAAGGAAAAAACAAAGGAATACGATAAGTCTAAATATCCATACAAATTGTCATATAAACATACTCATAAGCAGTTATATATAAAATACATGCATACACATACGTATCAATATTGTGATGATTCCGCTATGCTTCCCGCTAGGAGAGCCCGTACCTTGACCTTGAATGAGTTACGACTGGGTTCCATTCTGATTTCCTTGGGAATATAATATACCTAGGTAGATACGTCTAGTTTTAACCAGCTGTTTAACGTAGTTTCATATACGTTTATAATCACGGCTCAGTCTGACCCATTTTTTTTTATGTATGGCCCTCCAAAATGACTCTACTCTGCCTGATGGAAAGTATAAGCAGAATCCAAGAGTAGTGGCCACCATACTCATTGCAAATGCAGACAATGCAGCATGGCGACCTACACCATGGCGGCCTAGTGATGCTTCTGCGTCTTTTAGTCTAGTCAACAAGTATGGAACTTGTTGACTAGACGACTAGACTATTTGGGCCTCCGGTCTCGCACTCACCAACGAAACACGACAGCACGACCGCTGTCATTTAACGTTGATTTTCTGTGCGAGGGTAGTAGCGCCCCGGTCGGGCCGGCCCAACCGTGCTGAGATCAGCGTAGCTCTACTACTTTTAGACCTTTACCCATGATATTAGGTACGTATCATATTATTGACTGTCTCGGTGGAGCAGTGGTTGCGTATGCGACTGCTGTGCTTGAGGTCTCGCGTTCGATTCCCGAGTCGGACCAAATGTTTGTAAGATCTACAAATATTTGTTTCGGAGTTTAGCTGTTTTGTGTTTTCTATGTATAAAATGTATGTATTTACAAAAAGAATGACTTCTGTTTGTAAATACATACATGTGTTTATATTAGTTCTCTATTACCCATAGTACAAGCTCTGCTTATTTTGATACTAGATGGCGCTATATGTCAAATTTCAGAAATATTATTATTTTGTACAACCTTTTTGACTTTTAGACTATCAAAGATTTTCGAATTTCAATAAATAAAAAACACCTTTACCATTATACAAGTATTTTACTAAATATATCAAGCGCTGGAACCTTCTCCTTTCAGGTATTTTTTTAATCAAATTCTAACTAAAATATAACAGCATACCTATCTACTTTTTGTTAGCTGAGGGCACGTATTCGCTGAATTGTTGTAATGAATAAAAATGAAAAGAAGTAAGTGTAATTAATTAGGAGAATTTACCCCCAAGCCCCGAAGGCATTCTTTCGAAACAGTAAAATTTTGGGAATTTGGGTAAACTAATATTATAATTAACTTTTAGAGAAATATCATCGTGTTCTCTGCGCCCACATAAAGTAATTGTTGTTTTTTAAAACCAACCTTTAAAAGTATATTTAATTAGGTATACCAACTCAATTCTTGGGAAATCTGAACTTATTCCTACTATAGGTACCTACATGTATATTTACATTTTTAATTTGAAATGAAATGTAGTGCTTAAAAAATATTTATTTCTTTATAAGCTAACTAGCTTTTACACGCAGCTTCGCTCACGCAGACTTTCATCCCCTGATTTACCCCCTTAGGGGTGGAATTTCAAAAAATCCTTTCTTATTGCTCACTTACGTTATATAAAGAACCTATATGCAAAATTTCGGGATTCTAGCTTCAGCGGTTTGGGCTGTGCGTTGATCTCTGGGTATGTCAGTTAGTCAGTCAGTCAGTCACCTTACTCTTTTATATATATAGATAGAAATGAGTTAGTTCGGTAGTCAAAGTATGCTATTATATATAAATGTATCCTTAAGTTTTTGGACTAGCCCTACAGTCAGTGTCCACGTCTCGCACTGTACTTCATTACAGGGAGTACCCATTGGTTGAAGACTTACGTCTTCTTATGGTGTATCTGACGAAAATATGTAGTTCAACTTCCTGAACTAATATGCTAATATTATGAAAACTTAAGAGTTTGTTTGTTTAATTGTTTTGTTTAACGCACGAACTACTAGTCCTAAATAAAGTACAAAAAATAGTGTCGCGCAACTGCTGATAAAACGGAGAGTGCATATAATATAAATCTCGATTATATAATATCTAGCTGCACCCTTCATTCTGCATTCGTTGTGGCACATAATCTTTTTATTGTTGAGAAATTAAGACAAAAACTAAAGAGAAAAATAGATAAAGCAAGGTTAGAACCTGATTATATGTATATCGTACCAAAATTTGAGCTCAATCGATTGAAAACTTTTAGAATTTTTGAAATGTACACAAGCAAATTTAATATTTTTATATGTATATAGGTATATATATCTATATATAGTACAACTATTACATTATCTCTTAGCTAAATCTTGGAACACACATTTCTCTAAAGCGAAAACCAATGGCAACAGAATGTCCGTTTTGCGAAACGTGCGTAAACGGGGCGCTATGCGTCACCTCCTGCATTCCCTAAAGCATAAACAAAAATACACATTGAAATGCTTCTGAACACGTTTACGCTTCTCGCAAGTGCTTCGTAAATAAACACATTACCCATACACAACTACTAAAATTGCTAAGCGGAGTTCTCATATTTATAACTCGATTCAACACACCAACATTCGAAAATTTGGCGATGTTATTTCATTATTTTAATATTGCACATACAATGTCTACTGGCGATGTACACGCTGAAATGTACAGAGAGTTCTCGCGTCGCGTCGTACTTCAAAACATTGGAGGCACATTGATGCTACTATTGCTATTTATAACAAATATTCGCAATTTCCATAATAGTGTATGTATGCTTATTAAATACATCTAAAATTACAAACGCTGCATTCGTTCATACATGGCGATTATTGTCTTTTTTTGGTAGGTACAGGAGACAAACGAGATTCACACGATGTTAAGTAACGTGACGATCGATAAATATCTGGAATGCATGCCCCTAATAGGTGCAAAGGCGCATTTTAAAGTAATAAATTCCAAACCTAAATAGAGTAAGTGATAGATCTTAACGCGGGACATTCTTCCACATTTTCATCATAAACTTATACTATTATTCGTATAGTAATAGATATAAATTTCTCATCCTAAATGTTTGAAACAGTAAAGTTATCTTTTTTGGAATGAAGTTCCTTATGGGGCATTGCGGAGGGGTACGCTAGCCGGCAAAAAGTGTCCGTAACGTTAAATCTTACGTTATTATGATTGACTGCCTCGGTGTTGCAATGGTTTGTTTTTTTCGGAGTTTGAATGCTTTCTATGTATAATATGTATGTATTTACAAAAAAATAATAATAGTTAACTTTTTCTTCACCCTTTTTAATTTAAATTAAATTATTTCGTGACCAAAAAAATTACTTTTATAATAAGGAACTTCGTTTCTATCTGGTGTCCCACAACACCACACGGTTTTTTTTATAAATTTGAAAACTGTAGCATACAAATCTTTGACTATAGAGATTTAAAAAAAATAGTTTGTGGCTATGACATGTACCAAACTCGAATTCCAGTTGTAACTCATTGAACAATGTAGGTTACATAAAGAATCTTATCTCACATTGTTACCACTTTCATTGTAATACAAGCAATATATGTTCTATCTCATTTATTTATCTGATTCAAATGAGCTTTTAACTTATGTACACACGTCCACGATACTGTAATAGACTGTTTATGATATAATTGAAGTATTAACAACCATGCATTTTTGGGGATAAGATTCAAACTCTTTGACAAAAATAGGTGTACTGTCTAATATTGGTATTATCACGTGAAGAGAATTCGTTGTAGGCTCTTTGTACCCGACTTCGATGAAGCCAAAAGGAAGAGTAATTGTTTTGGCAGTCTATGTATGTTCCACTCTACTACTGAACCAATTTTAATAATTGAGGTGTCAATAGATTCCTAATAATGGCCCAGGTGAGGCAGTATAAATTGTTTCAAAAGTTTTACATAGTCGGGTAATAGTTTTTGAAACTGTTTCAAGTTCTTTTTGTTTTATGAACATTTCGTATTTTGAATACCAATGCTTTATGTAACAAAAGTGCAGGAGGCTACAATTTTTTATTGATGTTTAATAGTTTAAAATTACAAAATACAAAGTATAAAGCATTTACTACAATTATTGTTTAAGTTAAACTAGTTTAGAAGAAAAACAAATCACAAAAAATATTTGAAAGACCGCTTTGCGATCACAAAAGAGTTTACGCGATCAATGGGTTTGCAAACTTTTGATTTAACCAAATAATGAGAAATGAATTGAATGAAATGAAAGTAAAAAAAGTTAAGATTGTGACTACCAGCCAATTAAATTAAAGAAATTGGTAAAAATTTGCAATTACAAGGATTAAGCACAAGACGATGTTTACCTGGTCTTAGGTGACCTAGCCAACCCTCTTATCCAAAGAAGTGAGCCCCTAAGGTACCCATATTACACACCCGTATTACATATTACCCGTAATACTTTAAACTATGTCAAGTTCTACCTAATAGGCTCTATTAAACATTATCATAATAGATAACGCTTTTTAAACGTTACAACTGCAAGAATCATTTATTTTAAGATGTCATGCCATCAAAATATATGTCACAATGCATTTCCCTGATGTTACGCAATGAAATTCCCGTATCGGCTTCCTCTGTCAAAATATAATGCAGTTAGTGTTGAAACTGTAGGGACATTTTACGATAGAGGTTATTTGTGATGCTCTCGCTAACCTACATACATTCGCATAGCTTTACGATGCTGGGCTGGATTTGCCCTATTTTTAGAGACTGTAATTCATTGGTGCTGTGTTATGAAACTGCCACATTTTATAATTTATAAACTACTACACTATAAATCAAAATTTTATTCATGTTTTAATTTTCTTGGCAATGGCAAAAGTGGATTTCTTGAAGTCACTTTGATTGTGTAGCTTTAAAAGATTTGTATGATTGAACAAAACAATACCTAATTGAAAAGAAACCGGTAAGTTACCTTAGCCTAATCTACCTCTTAAAATGTTTTTCTCTTTATTTAAGACAACAGTTTTACGTTTACCTAGTGCATAAAACTGTTTTCTTATTAGATCTTGTTCAGTCTTGTTTATATCAAAAGATAAGGTAAAGTTCTAAGAAGTTCAGCTATTCTATTCTTAAAGGAAAATCTGTAGAGCTTCATACAAATTATTCGCAAACGAGTTTTTAAAATGAGGTTAATTTTCTTGTTTTTCAAGATTCTCTAAAAAGAAGAAAATGGTTTAATCTAATTGGAAGACAACTGGAGTTCTTCTTTAAAAGACTTATATTATTTAGTTCGTTATCAGTGAAAAAAGAAAATTAATATATTATTTTCATTATTATGAAAAGAATATGGATAATTTATAATTATTATTTGTTCCGTTTTCGATATCCGGAATCCATTTTGAGTTTAGTCTTCCGTTTTTCTTGTGTTTCCGGTCAAGCGAGTCCCTCTCTCTAACGCTATTGGTGCTCCCCTCCACGATTCGTGCGTGACAACTTCCGGTTTGTCACCTCGTGGATCGCGCCATTTTGCTTATCATTATAGCATCGTTTTTCGTAGTGTTCGGGTCAAAAAGCGTTTACGTATTCCAAATTTAAATAAGAGTTTTAATAATTTATACACTTCGTTGTAAGTTATAATTAAAAATAGTCCCTCTCTTCTGCGATGAAAAATAACAGCGACGAAGGATTAAACGTCACCAGGAAGAGGCGAAGCAGCGCTATGTCGGAGACTTCTTCTTAGAGTTCAAGAAACGAACACGACAAGTAAGTGATTTGAAGTATGAATTTTTGTCACAACAAGGGCCTTCTTAACGAGTTTACTTACGCAAAATCAAGTAAATAATATACAATGCTCTAAAATTTTACAACCACCCCCGGATAGCGGTTCGGAAAATTCCGAACTTAATATTTCGGATTATACTACGGTGGTTAAGATCTTTTGTATCCTTAATCAAATCCAGAATTAATGAGCAAGTAAGAAATATTATAATATTTTAAAGCAGAATATTAGCAATTCATTGGTACTTCTGAGACTTAAAAGAATTATTTGTCTACCCCCGGATGTATACTAAACTAAAACCAAATGTCCTCATATGGTTTTAGTTACTACACATTCACACGATATGACGTTTTTTACCAACACCGTTCATACTTGTTAGAGCCTTCGTTTGCTGCTAGTACACATGCAATGCTTATTCAAAGAGAATTGCGAAATACCTTACAAAACAATGCTGTAACTTCCTTTTGAAAAAGTTGAGAAAATATTTGGCAGGAATTCTGAATTTAGGAAAGTTAGTAATGATTATGTTGCAAGTAACTTTTGTTGGATGGGCGGACTTTATATGTTTGCACAGAGAATTAGTACTTGAACAAATACCTGATTAAATTAATAAATATTTATTAATATAATTTAAAGCGGGTTTGAATAAAGTACCTACCACCTAGCTCGGTATATTTGTTTGATTCGGAACTGTTAGCCATTTACTTATTAATAGCTCCCGTTACAAAGAGAACAATACCAGTGCATTCGAACGCTGGGACAAATGTTACATGCCATAGCAATGATTATAGTCATAGCTTCAAAATCTAAGCAGTCAAGGGATAAAACATTTCGTCCCTATAGTAACAAGGGCAGTCTAACCAGGCTAAGGGCAACAAAGGCACAGCTTTTAACGCTGTACAACAAAAGAAAAGTAGACTGCCTCGATCTCGCTCTCCAATTAAAAACCCTAATCGTCGGGCATGATCGATACACTTTCTCGGCGGCTGTCTCACACACTTTCGCGGCGGCTGTCTGACACAATATCGGTGTATAAGGCGCAGTCTTGCAGCTCCCAAAGAAATAGCAAGCTACTAGAGGGTATTCGCATCCCTTTTATATTGAAGCCGCCACTCGTATACCCGAGCGTCCAAGCCCTATCCAGTTTCGCCACGAAGAAGCAGAAATATCCTCAAGTTCCTAAGATTCTTCCTAACACCCAAACAAGATGGAACCTTTCGTCCAATCTTCAGCCTGAAACGAATAAACAACTTCGTGAACGTCAGCCATTTTCACGTACCGTCCTTTCTGCAGAGCATGGAATAAAATAATAATAATAATAATTACTACTACTATTACTAAATTATTTTAACCTACGTATGTATGGCCTTAACCTTCTTCTGGGCAGAGACCCGAGCCCAGCAGTGGGACGTTATGGGTTGTTGATGTTACATCCACCAGCACAGCAGGTTCCTGAGGGCAAGCTTCAATGGCACTCTCTGCCAAATGACCTGCCTCCCATTTGGTCTATCGTCAGCCCCGGGTATTTTCGCGGCAGTTACAAAATGGATCGCGGAATATCTGAGAAAACAGTATTCACTGCGTGGTATATCTCGACGATTTTTTACTGGCCAACTAATCTTACGAAATGAATGTTATGAACAAGTGACGTTTACAATAACACTGATGTAACACCTGGGATGGAATCATCTTCAGCAAATCTGTTCTGGTTCCGACACAATGCCTAGAACTTCTGGGTGTTACCTGGGACACGCAAACCAATACAAAGTCCTTGTCGGAACCAAAATGCCTAACGCTACGCAGGGCTTTACTAAAACAGATTTCGCTAGGCAACTGGTCCCTCAGACAGGCCCAGTCCCTAATGGGGAGACTCAGTTTTGCCTCGTTCGTCGTCCGCAGAGGGAGGCTTCATTGTCGAACACTGCAATCCTACAGTCGACGTCTGCCAAGATCCCTGCCTCACCAACGATTCGTGATTCCGGAGCTAGTTCTTGCCGAGATGAGTTGGTGAGTGAAAGCGGCACCCGGCTCGTCACCACTACATCTGGAGCCACTTTCGCTTCTACATACGACAGATGCATCCGATGTAGGATGGGGAGCACAACTGGGACAGTTAATATTGTCAGGTCAGTGGTTTGAATATTTGTTTAGAGGGTTCACCTGGGATGGACAATCATCTTCAGCAAATCTGTTCTGGTTTCGACACAATGCCTAGAATTTCTGGGAGTGGTCTGAAGACCTCTGGTATGCACAAGTGACGTTTACAATAACACTGATGTAACACCTGGGATGGACAATCATCTTCAGCAAATCTGTTCTGGTTCCGACACAATGCCTAGAATTTCTGGGTGTTACCTGGGACACACAAACCAATACGAAGTCCCTGTCGGAACCAAAATGCCTAACGCTACGCAGGGCTTTACTAAAACAGATTTCGCTAGGCATAACTGTTAGGTCTGGACCTAACAGTCATGGTACATCAATTGCAAGGAATTGTACCTACACTGTTTATGCAGCTGTAAAAACGTGATGTTAAGTATGTCCTTGTAGCACCCTTCGTGCAAGGTGTATAAATTAAAGATGTCAAGTCCGTTCACTCTGATTTATTAACACACGGTAACAATTACATAATAGTTACTATTACACGACAATGTACTGGGAACGACTATCAACTACAGTTTACATGGAGCAACTAACTCCTGAGACTGTCGTTCTGCTCACATAAAATCGCTTACGACTACAATGTGTGTGTACCTACACAGCCATCAAGCACGAACATCGTCTGTTAAAAAATTCACGTATTATCCCATTACAGACTGATAATCGTACAGTTGTGGCCTACATAAACAAAGAAGGGGGCACGAAGTCGAAGAAGCTCTTAAATTTAACGCGACAGCTTTTAGCTCTGCTGGATTACCTGAACGTGAACTTAACGACGAAATTCCTCTCTCTGTAGATCCACAAGACCGGAGAGCTCTATTACACAACGCATTTCTCCAATGCTTGAAATAGTTTGGGATGGCCGTTTCCACCACCCAATCTAGTACCGCAAGTGCTCACCCATCTCAACACGACCAAAGGCACTGTTATGGGAAAAAGCTTTCTGGAGAGCCGATTTACAACAGAGATATCATCTAACATTTTAGTAATACAAATTTGAGCTATATTTGTTTAGAGGGTTCAAAAAACCATCCTAAAAACCACCTATATGGGACCCTAGAATTGTTTTGAATCGCCTTATTGCTATTAGATGAGAAAAGTTTTTATGAAGTCTCTAGATGCAGGCAATCGATCCTTTAAAAAAAAAAAAAAAAAAAAAAAAAAAAAAATGAGGTCGTTCTCATTCTTTTAAGGATCGACTCCGAGCACTTAAATGGCAATAGATATTCTCTGCTTATGTGGCCAGTCATTGGTTCTAAAATAGACTCGGCCGAATATCAGCAATCTGGATGGAAGATCAGATCGCATCCAGAAAGAAATTTTAATATAGTGTACTGGGTCCGAGGTATCACAAAGTCGTCGTAACGAAGAAAACTGGTCCTCACTATTTATTACTACAAAGAGGTCCGAGGTTACCTGCTACTAGAACTAATATCGGAGGGGTGGTGAAGGCTGTACTACGAGAAGCAGGGATTGAAGCATCTCCTGGATCAGTACTTTCAGCAGTGTCTTCATTAAACTGGCTGGAGAACTGTACAATGGATGAAATTATATCTACTGGAAATAGGAAACAAGAACATGCTTTCAGAACTTATTATCATAAACAAAATAAAGAGGTAAATAGACCTGTTTCCCAGATTAATGTCTCTTTATCACAATGTTTTGAAGCAGTGTGATTGTTTATTGTTAATGTTGTGAATGAATATAGATTCCTATATCCATGTTAATCTTAATCTTTTTGTATGTATGTACCTACCTGCCGTGTAGTACCTACCTTTCAGTCATTAATACACATTATAGCATCAACTACCTACAGTACCAGGAGAAATCAAACACATCACTCAAAATGGATTCCGGATATCGAAAACGGAACAAATAATAGAGAGTTTTGACAAACAATAAAACTTACCTATTATTTTTCCTGAGATATCCGGAATCCAGATAATTCCTACCTGGTACTCACGTTGTATAATGATAAGCAAAATGGCGCGATCCACGAGGTGACAAACCGGAAGTTGTCACGCACGAATCGTGGAGGGGAGCACCAATAGCGTTAGAGAGAGGGACTCGCTTGACCGGAAACACAAGAAAAACGGAAGACTAAACTCAAAATGGATTCCGGATATCTCAGGAAAAATAATAGGTAAGTTTTATTGTTTGTCAAAACTCTCTATTATACATAACACAGCCTTGCCATAAAAACCTTCAATCATGAAGTTTGAAATCTAATATTTAAAACTATAACCAACGATTGAAGTAGATTTTTACTTTTGAAATCGTTTATTAAACATTACATATATTCATTAATTTTAATTCAACAATGCTTGAGAATCTTAATACTGACACGCCGTTCCTCTGACACTCAAGTCTGACAGCTGTCAATTACTTTTAATGGTACAATAAAGGCTTATAAGAGCATAGAAGTCTAAGCATTAAAATTCAGAGTAAGACTACTTTAAATATTCTCAATATAATATGAACCGCAATATTTAAATTTGATTTTGAAGGTCTCGGAATATATATGAAATGGTTTCTCATGTCCATACGAAGAAAAATATATTTATTTATCTTAGACTTTATGCACTTTTGTACATCAACGGACTTAATGCTCAGGGCAGCCAACCAATTTTATAAGGTTGGTGCACAAAGGTTAATTAAAATAAAATTGTAATTATACTTTAAATCTGTGTGTGTGTGTGTTTGTGTGTGCGTACGTGCGTGTGTTCGTGCGTGCGTGTGCGTTTAAGTAGTAAATGAAAAGATAAAAAAAATACTGCATTTACAAAAAAGGCAACGGATTTAGCGGATTATTTCTAACTTTGTTACCTAATCATGAATTTCCATATAACCATTCATCCCTTAAGAGTGAAATATCCAAAAACCCTTTTTGCCAAAATTTCAAATTCGCAACCTAGCGGATTATGCTCTTCGTTGATGAATCAGTCAGTTAAGGCAATTAATTTTATACGTAGGTATAGACTGCTACGGTCGGGTAGCGCCCTCAGTACCGGCCGTGCGTGCATCCTACAAATTGCTCAACTAAAATAAAAACGATAAAATTAGTGAACGTCAGAGAGTGTAAGCCTTGCATCGCATTCAAGGTTTTGTAATTAAATCTTAATAATATTTTATTGACTTTTCGAATGTTACATTGTTGCTTCTTTTTATACGCTTACATAACTATAAAAACCAGTAGCAGTAATTGGATAGACCGGATATTTTGTTACATAACTTTTTATTAATACTTTAATCGGTTCGTCTGAATATGTTTATTTATAATAACGTTAATTTAATAACATTGTTGTATTTTTTTGTTGTAAATTACTTATTTTACTCACATAATGTCATGACATCATACCGATAATCCGAATCCCGGAACATTTGACAACCCTATGTGGATAATACTGATTACTGATAATGATTAGTTCTTTAAAATGAATTTTCCATTCTTTAATTATTATCTACGTAAGTATTTTTTCTTTAAAATTAAATGAATCCAAATTCCCAAATAAAGATAATTTTCGGACGGATGGATGTTTGTTACCCTTTCACGCAAAAACTACACACATCAAAAGTGTCTAGGGATCAAGCATTTTTATGCGGATTTCTTGAGATTGAGATGTGGCTTTGGCCCTGGCCTGCTCATTCGCCAGACTTGAACCCGATTGAGCATGCATGGGATATGCTACAGAGAAGAGCTCTGCCGAATATGGAGGGTATCCAGTCGCAAGAAGACCTTTTTTTGTTGTTGCAACGAACATGGGCGGCTATTCCACAGCGTGATTTGGATGAACTCATTTTGAGTATGCCAAACCGATGTTCTTGTGTTAGTGTTCGCGGTAGAAACACGGATTATTAATTGTTTAAGTTACCTAATAAAATTTTTAAGAAAACTGTTATTTCAGTCTTTTTTTCGAACTTTAATGTTAGTGGTTCAAATGTCAAAAATCCTTTTATTAGGAAAATGGCAAATTTCTTTATTAATGCAAAGGTGACTTGGTTTATCGTTACTGTGACAAACGAAAACACTTTATTTGATGAATCCTTAAAGAAAATTTTAATTAATATCAATCAGGAGAAAAATTCGCAACCTAGCGGATTATGCTCTTCGTTGATGAATCAGTCAGTTAAGGCAATTAATTTTATACGTAGGTATAGACTGCTACGGTCGGGTAGCGCCCTCAGTACCGGCCGTGCGTGCATCCTACAAATTGCTCAACTAAAATAAAAACGATAAAATTAGTGAACGTCAGAGAGTGTAAGCCTTGCATCGCATTCAAGGTTTTGTAATTAAATCTTAATAATATTTTATTGACTTTTCGAATGTTACATTGTTGCTTCTTTTTATACGCTTACATAACTATAAAAACCAGTAGCAGTAATTGGATAGACCGGATATTTTGTTACATAACTTTTTATTAATACTTTAATCGGTTCGTCTGAATATGTTTATTTATAATAACGTTAATTTAATAACATTGTTGTATTTTTTTTTGTAAATTACTTATTTTACTCACATAATGTCATGACATCATACCGATAATCCGAATCCCGGAACATTTGACAACCCTATGTGGATAATACTGATTACTGATAATGATTAGTTCTTTAAAATGAATTTTCCATTCTTTAATTATTATCTACGTAAGTATTTTTTCTTTAAAATTAAATGAATCCAAATTCCCAAATAAAGATAATTTTCGGACGGATGGATGTTTGTTACCCTTTCACGCAAAAACTACACACATCAAAAGTGTCTAGGGATCAAGCATTTTTATGCGGATTTCTTGAGATTGAGATGTGGCTTTGGCCCTGGCCTGCTCATTCGCCAGACTTGAACCCGATTGAGCATGCATAGGATATGCTACAGAGAAGAGCTCTGCCGAATATGGAGGGTATCCAGTCGCAAGAAGACCTTTTTTTGTTGTTGCAACGAACATGGGCGGCTATTCCACAGCGTGATTTGGATGAACTCATTTTGAGTATGCCAAACCGATGTTCTTGTGTTAGTGTTCGCGGTAGAAACACGGATCATTAATTGTTTAAGTTACCTAATAAAAATTTTAAGAAAACTGTTATTTCAGTCTTTTTTTCGAACTTTAATGTTAGTGGTTCAAATGTCAAAAATCCTTTTATTAGGAAAATGGCAAATTTCTTTATTAATGCAAAGGTGACTTGGTTTATCGTTACTGTGACAAACGAAAACACTTTATTTGATGAATCCTTAAAGAAAATTTTAATTAATATCAATCAGGAGAAAAGTTATTGCAAAAATATATGTTGATCCCTAGACACATATGTTGATCCTTTTGATGTGTGTACTTAACGGATTTGGATAAAACTTTAAAATAATAGGTATAGCTTAGACCTCAGAATAACACATAGGCTACTATTTGCCGCGATAACCGACATACACGCGGGCGGAGCTGCGGGCAACAACTAGTTAGTTTGTAAACAAAGGAAGCATGAAATAACACATAAAAAATAGAACTCATTGGAAAAACTGCTTTAGTTATTGAAGTCGGTAATAACTATTCTAAATCTAAATACATTAAAACAGTATGTCAAAAAGTCAAATAAAATTGATTCGAAATGCGAATTGCACAAGATTATAAACAGATGAGCGGATTAATATGGTGTCTCCAAAATAGAACTCGGAGTCAGTTGGGACACGCGGAAATGAATAAGCAACGAATACACGCAATAACGCGCTTGCGCAAGCTCCAGCTCCACAAATTTAATATGCATATCGAACCAAATGACTAGGTATATCGAAAATGAAAAATTGACAGTCTATGATTTTTCAATTAAATTTATGACTGTACATTTGTGTTTCTGTGGCATGTGGCATCCTACATGGCTGGATCGATCTTTAATTAGTTTTGTTTGAAATGGGACTTGATTGAGCTATACTCATTACAATTGATTATATTATTAGTGCATAATTATTGTTTCATTACTTAATATAACCTGGATGACCTAGCGTATCGACAACTTATACGATACTGACAAAAAGTACCCCAGTTTATAGCATAGTTAGTGCGTAACGCGTGTGTTTACTTGGAACTACGAGCCTTTTTTCTGCTTCAACAAGAACAAGGCGGTGCGTTATCTACCTTTTTTATTTGATCTGAGCTGGTAAGTTATACAAAGCTAACTAGTCATATAAAATAGTTTTCACTATTTCAAAAGTATACACGAAGCGGGCTAACTTCAAAATACAAGCTTTACGAAACTCGTATCGTGAGATCTCTAGCACTTTAGTATATCTTCCTGTAATGTTTAATGAATACTGAAGTCAAAAATCAATATTAACAAGATAAATCAATTTTTTTTCAAGTTTCGATAGGAAAACATTGCGCGATCTGTTTGCAATTAATATTCGAGTTTTAATTAAAAGTTTTGATGTTATGGAAGATCTCTAGCGCTTTTCTTATTTATCTTTTACTTTACCTTGACCTTCACAAGTCTTAATTTTCACAAACAAGAACTAACTATAATAATAACGTTTTAAGTAAGCGCTATATATTTTTATAGATATGTAGCATAAATTTATTATGGCCTTAGAATTTTTTACAAGTTTACAACCGTATGAAAGTTATTCAGGAAAAACCCACTTCCCAAAAATAGGGTGACTTTTATTTTGAAGGAACTCTCCAAACCACGTGATTCATTTAAATTATTTGAATTGGGACACGCTCTTAGAATTTGTGAATGAGATTTGCTTTTCTTTTTGTAAAAAATAACTTGTTTGTTGAGTCTCACTCTCATTTAGTAATCACGCGTTCATTAGACGCCAAGTTTGTCTTCTATTTTTTTTAAATAAAACCTTTTTAATTCTTAAGGAATCTACATCCTCTATTTTGTTTATCCATAAAAGTTGTTCTTATTTATTATTATTGTTAAATGCATTTCAAAGCTAATAATTAAATTTGAATACTGCTATTGTAATTTTAATGGATAGAGTATTCAATTGTATTTATTGAGATAAGTGGATACTACGCCCCATGATGGCAAAACAGTCACAATAAACGCCATTGAATATCTGTGTAATGTGGGGAACTGCTAGTGTGTATATAAAAAATAAATATTGCAGTTTATAGTATTTATTTATACAATCATACTCGTTATTCATAAAAAATAACAAAAACTGACATTTTCAGAGTGACCAGGCGTTATTTGTTGAGTGGCATAGATTTCGTAATACGGCATTTTTACGGTGGTTGACATTGAAATTAAAGATGAGACCTGCCAACAGAGCATTTGCGCTAACTAGTCCATTGTCCGACCTAATGTGATTCCAAATATGAAGAACAAGTAAACATTACAAATAACAAAGTTTGTATGATATAAGTATTTTTCTGCTTGTACAAGGAACGTCGAAAGTTTTTGTTTTCGATTCGAATTTTAAATATGCGTTTGTGTTTGTTTTTAACTACACAAAAGAGGCTTGTATTAAATTTATAAGTGAATATATAAACTTTAATTATAATGTATTACATAATTGAATGTAGATATACCAGTGCAAATTATTACCGAGTAAGAAAAAGGATTATTTTCCTTACCACAAAACAATGATATTTAATCATATTATAATGCTTACATGTTAGTGTGCAGAACAGTATAGTTAATGTACTTGAATAGGTACATTGTTTAAAAATAGCTGGTAGACTTTTTTATTGTTTAATAGGTATTTGTCTATTTCAGTTTTGCCAAGCAATATTAGTCCTTAAAAAAAGTTTCTACTAGTTATTTTGAAAGTAGATATCATTATGCGTATATATGCGATATGCGTAGGAACGCATTCATACAGAATTGTTAAAATGCAATTATAAAAATTAATATTACAATTTATTTGAGTAAACCTTGATAGATGCAAGTACATAAGCATTTATATCATGAAATTTGATTAAAAAATCAATTACAAATCTTGTTTACCCTAAGGTACTATATTTATGTTTCGGATCCCACAAAGGTCCCCTCATTCAAAATTTAACGATAGTAATATTAATATTTGATAATAAAAGAAACTTTCGTTTCACTCATATTACCTTCGTCTAACCCTTCCTCGCTCGAAAGCGAGGTAAAAAAGTTGGTAATTGAATCTATATTCAAAAAAATTTTGTTTATGGTTTGATACGGGAGCAGCTAGCTGGGCCGGGCCAGGGCGACCCGCCCGACCCGGCCAAGCGCGTACTGCCCTATTTACTACCAACTAGGTCAAGAGTACAGAGACTCAGCGAAAACCATCGACAATCCTACCTTCATATAATATTGTCTGTTAATGAGATATAACATTGTAGTAAAATATGAGTAAGAAAAGGAAGTAATGACCTACCAGTATTAGCTCATTGTAAGTAATGTGTGTTATTATCGCCAGTAATAAACAACACGAACTATATTAATGTTTCAGTGTCTTTTTATGTGTTATACATTTTATGTATTCTAAATAGTTATAGTTTAGTCGTTATTCGTTATTATCTTTGTGAAATATATATGTGGTATTGACTATTATTTTCATTGAATTAAATTTTTGTATCCTTGCTGTTCAAAGGCACAATGTTGCCACGGAGACTGCAAGACAGTCTTACTTCCATATTTATAACTAGCTGACCCGGCGAACTTCGCACCGCCATATTTACATATCTGTCTCAGCTTCCCACAGGCAGTGTACAGTCGCGGACAAAAAAAACTTTTCCCGCTATCTTTTATTTTTTTTCTTTCTAGCAAAAAAAGAATGAAAAAAAATCGGACTATGTGTTATTGAATTACAACTAAGTACATACACACATCAAAAGTGTCTAGGGATCAAGCATTTTTATGCGGATTTCTTGAGATTGAGATGTGGCTTTGGCCCTGGCCTGCTCAGTCGCCAGACTTGAACCCGATTGAGCATGCATGGGATATGCTACAGAGAAGAGCTCTGCCGAATATGGATGGTATCCAGTCGCAAGAAGACCTTTTTTTGTTGTTGCAACGAACATGGGCGGCCATTCCACAGCGTGATTTGGATGAACTCATTTTGAGTATGCCAAACCGATGTTCTTGTGTTAGTGTTCGCGGTAGAAACACGGATTATTAATTGTTTAAGTTACCTAATAAAATTTTAAAGAAAACTGTTATTTCAGTCTTTTTTTCGAACTTTAATGTTAGTGGTTCAAATGTCAAAAATCCTTTTATTAGGAAAATGGCAAATTTCTTTATTAATGCAAAGGTGACTTGGTTTATCGTTACTGTGACAAACGAAAACACTTTATTTGATGAATCCTTAAAGAAAATTTTAATTAATATCAATCAGGAGAAAAGTTATTGCAAAAATATATGTTGATCCCTAGACACATATGTTGATCCCTAGACACTTTTGATGTGTGTATTTTGACTTTCATCCGCTCTCTCCAGGAAACCGTGCTGAATTTTGGGATAAAAAGTATCCTAGTCCTACCTCGTAGTATGAACTCAAATCATGCCAAGTTTCATTTGAATCAATTTAGTAGTTTCGGCGTGATGATCGGCCAAGATACATACAGACAGACAGACAGACGGACAGACAGACAAAAATGAACAAAATTACAATTTTGGCTTCAGTATCGATTATAGAGCCCTCCAAAAAAAAATCAAAGTATATTTAATGTACAGAATTGGCCCTGTTACATTTTTTTATAAGTATAGATTTAATAATTTATGGAATAAGTATCCACGTTAATGCAGTTTTTTTTTATAAAAGACAACTCCTGCATTAGGAATAAACATCCTGTGTCGCGGGGGACTTTACAGACATACATGAAACGGACACAAGTAACACCCAAACTCAGAACAAAAATTTGTGGATCACACAAAGTGTTGTCCCGTGTAGGATTTGAACCCACAACACTTGGCGAATTGGCAAGCGGTGTGGCGACCGCCTAAACCACTAGGCCAATCGTGCAGTTGAAATGCAGTAACTTCTTTATTATATTATGGAATCCATTTTTTTGCGTAGGTATCGTATTTTAAAGTTTGCAATAAAACAGAACGCAATAATTTCGCTCTGACTAAAAACCTTAAAATTTCAGCCTATAACATTGCAATTTGTTATATCGGTTGTGACATTCAGATTAAATACCTACTCCGTATACTAATTAATACCTAAAGGGAGCTGACGAAGCAGTAATTAAATTCTCACCGAAGCGACCAACTATCATACTAAAACTGTATTCAACCTTTCAATTGTGATTCCGCCTTTTATTTATTAAAATAGTAAAGGTTAAATAGTTTGAAATAGAGGAAAAAAGCAATTAATTATAAACTTCAAAGTATTAATAATATTATTATCATTGCTATTACCAACCCGTTATAAAGTCATTTTTCCCTGAACAGTATTTTGCGGTTAAATAAAGTATTTGGTGTAATAATAGTAAAAGAAAAGTTATTTTATTTTTCAAGAACCTTTCCGAGTTTTTCACAATAAAAACAAACTCAGTTGAAATTAAATGTACTAATTTAGATAATTCGAAGCAACGAACCAACAAAGCAATGACTTTGCTAGACAGTCAATGTAAATAAATTTCTAGCGCTGTGTTTCATACCCGGTAAATATTAAAGTAAGTAAGAAAAAACATCTTATATGAAAGTTTATATCTCGCCTACTCCAAATACTTGATACTGAGTAACAAAATATTAATTTTATAAGTTTCAAGCAACTGCATAAATATTATCATTGACCATATTTAGAAAGCAAACCTTGGTGATTCGACCGGAATTAGTACCGAGCTCTTAAGGTCTGTTTCCAAATTTAAAAAAAAACAGATAATGTTGTACACTCACAATTTTTATGATGGTGTGTCATTTGATTAGTCACTCCTTTATTTGAGACAAGGGAGAACATCAGTTTCGTTGATATTCATTTCACGAGGACTTCTAACTCGTAAATCTAATTTATGCCTGTTTTCTGATATACCTAGATGAACCACTTGGGCGTAAAAATAGTAATAAAACAACAAGGTCTCAATATTATGAAGTATTTTACTGCTACAGATCTGCTACCAAATTAATTCACGTGTTGCTATAAAAATGGTATGAATAATTTAAGCTTCTGTTTAAGCGAGTGATCATAAGCTATAATATCATCTTGTAATCTTGAAGCCTTACCACAACCATTATTTTGTTAAATTATTTTTAGTACCTGGATAACTGTTTTTTTTTGGAAAATTTTCTAAAAATGAATCCTAGCTAGATCGATTTATCGCCCCTGAAACCCCCTGAAAAAATTGTTGGAGCCGTTTAAAAAAATCAGATTAGGTATACAATACAATAATTACTGTTTAAAGGTATTAGATAAAGTACATAGGACACATTTAAAGACATGAGTTTTTATCTGGCAATTTTTATTGGCACATATCTAACATTCCCGCGAAATTTTGTCAAAGTTAAATTTTTAATAAATCTTTAAGGTTTATTTGAAATTTGAATGCTACCGTTATTAAGTCATTCGTATCAAATAATTAATAAGGCCTTCTTCGAACACCACAACACCCCATAATACAATAGTGCCAATATGTACGTGTGAACTACAATAACTTGTTTCAATATCAAAGGCCCATAATGTAACGTGATAAGTGATACGGACTTCCGAATAAATATTGGCTGTTTAACAATAAAGAAATAATCGAAATTCCTTGCCGTTCGTTTTTTTTCTATTAAATGCGCACTAACGAAGCGGCAACCATTATTGATAATATTGAAATGAAAGCTTTCAATATAAAATGTAAATAACACCACATAAACGGTAATAACGAATTGATTTGATATTGTTTCAATCAATTGCCGAGACACGTACTTGTTTACAAAGGTAAATGAAGGTAAAATGAAAACAAAGTTCGTTTTGGTTAACCATAACCAAGTTAACATATTAATAAGAACGACTTTAGGAAAAGGTAATTTTGTTTTTTTGGTACTTCCAAGGTAACAAACACAGTCAGATTATTGGCAAGTGAATACGATTGATGCTTTTATGCAGTACCGGTGCTTTTCTAAATTTGGAGATAGTCTAGCACGCTATCTCACGACCGAGGAAAACTATAAACTAATATATTTTGCAAACATTTTTAATCTAATAAAATGTAAGAATAGCTAATCCCAACACCTTTAAAGGCCAAGTAAAGCATAACTGAGCAGTGACTAGTGACTATCTCAATAAACAGAATTTTACGACTCAAACTGTAATAAAGCTCGAACAATGATAGATTCACAATCGCCCTATCCTATGTTTTATCACAAATACCAAATCAGAGGCCTCCCATCTTGGTTTATTAACGTCATATTTGTTTAGTCCGCGCGAAGCAAGTGTAGCTCTTAAATTGCTTAATCGTTTACAAGAGAAAATTGGATGAGATAAGTGTTTCATTTGTTGCCATAAGTAATTCTGCTAAATGTATTGTATTTTTTTTTTAATACTGAAATGGTAAGGTTGTAATGGTTAAGTGTTTATTTTCAAAGGCTAGGAAGAAGCAGGGAGATTTCTACTAAATAGATAATATTTCTCTACAGTTTGCAGTATTTTTTATCTCGCGTGGAATTAAAGAAGAAAACTGAAACAGTTTTTAGAATTTATACAATTTTCATACTACATTTCCCGAATTCTAAATGTAGTACATTTAGAATTTGGCAACATCAAAGAAATGAAGCGATAAATTGGTTACATTTAATGTAATTTTGCTTTTTAAATTGTTACATAGTGAGAATACCGAAAGCAAGCGAACAACGTACATAATACAAAAAAAAGCTTTTACTGTTTTTTTTAAGTTATTGAAGTAATGAATAGGAAAAGTCAATACACTAACGCACTGATGACACTTGACTAATTGAACTGTTTCAAATGATTTAGAGGAAAAATATATCACTTAATAACTTATTCATTTTTGTTGAAGGAAGGATTTAATATTTTAAGTTAATTATATCTGTCGATATACTAGAGAAGTTTACTGGTATGTTGGACCTTAGAACTAAGTGCATTTTAACTGCAGAAAAGTAAATAAATAAACAAAGCTACTCACTCAAAAAATTCAACAAGACACAGCGACTGTTACAATACGCCATCAGTCAATATACTAACAAGGTTTCTGGACAGCAAGGGATTTATAAACCCATGTTAATCATATATATATATTGAAAGGAAACTTTATAGAATAGAGTTCGCATACATAGACCGAAAGTTTTCCATGACATCTTTCCTTAAATTCGTTCTAAACTGACGTAGCGGTCTTAGTGCAAAAGCACCTTGTATTGTACAGTCATCCTCGTCACACCGATTCTAGTATTAGAATATTCATTGACGAGGTTGTGTAATTATGTACATTACGGAAAATTAATTAAAGCTGTTTCCTTCTATGGTATTGTATGAATAACAAATCTTACATTGAATGGATGGTTTTGGTTATTGCATGGTGATTTGTCAGTAATTTTCCTTGACAAATTCTTGGTCTTTGAGAGGAATATTTCTTTCCATTGGAAGAAAACATATGAACTAATAAGTACGAGTATTTAGAGAGAATTGCGCAGAAATACCATTATAAAGACAAACTACATCTTGGCTTTTAACAAGTAATAGTTTTCATTGTCGATTATACCCATAACGCTTAAGAAAGTAGTTGGCTGTATATATAATTGAATAATTGGTGAAAAATACTGCAATTGTTATATAATAAAGAATCAATAGTGCAAAACCTATCATCATACTTAACTGAGCTAACTGTGGAATAAACAAACCAATATACCTTTCGGATATACAGCACTTTTGCCTCAATTTCCTTATCTGGGCTTACTGTAAAAGAAAAACCAATATACCTTAGGATATAATTACCTCGTTTGCATATCTTAAATTCATTATTATTAGGAATTTGTAAAACGATTTAGGTGTATTCATCGGTCATTGCTTGTTTGCTGGGTCGTTGCGTCGTCGGCGTCGTCACGTCACGACCATCGCTGTATGACTCACGTGTACTTAATTTGTACCCACAACTTATAATTGACTTTATTATTGCCTATACTTGAGATGTGTTACTCATATTGATGTATTTATTATATAATGCATAGATCTGTAAATCGGAGAATTACTTAACTGAATAATATAGCACATATTAAGAATACATAAGATTTATGATATTACTAGCTTTTGCTTGCGGCTCTGCCCGTGTATATCAGTTATCGCGGTTAACAGTATCTAAGCCTTTGTCCTTCTTCAAGAATCAATATATCTCTATGTCAAATTTTATTGAAATGGGTGCGGCTGTAAAGCATAGGTACCAAACTGACAGATAAAGTTACTTTCGAATTTATGATATTTGTATGGAAGTACGGATATGGATACAATTCCATCTATATAAAAATGCGCTGTTCATGTTTATTTACCTTTATTTGATATGTTTTAACTTAGAATTAGTGAAAATAATCCATATCTCTATACAGCTAGAATCGCAGTCTAACAAAGCCCCTGGAAGAAGGAGGAAAAAGATAGGCTCTCATTTCGAATTGTATTTTTATTTTCACGTGTCCAATATCAGCGTAGATGACTTTTAGGCCGCGTACTCGAACTCAGCGGGAGCGGGGCGGGCGCGGGAGCGGAGCGGGCGCGGAGCGGGCGCGGAGCGGCAGCGGCACGTTCAAATGTATGGATTTATATGGGAGTGTTTTCGAACACAGCGGAGCGGGAGCGGGCGACGAGCGGGTGACGAGCGGCGGACGAGCGGTGCGTATAGAGGTATTATAGATAGAGTAGGGAAGACATATGACTGCCGGTAAGCGGAAACGTCCGACGATTAGAAAGAGAGAGAAGATCGCGGTATCCCATCTGTCTTTCTCTACTGACGCATGCGCAGTAAAGGACTGCTTGTTATTATGATAACCTCCTAACTTGGTAGGTACCGCGATCGTCTCTCTCTTTCTAACCGAGGAACAGCTGGAGGCCTGGTTCTCCTCCCTGGGTCCGTAATTTTACTGCGAAAGTCACATGTTCGATGAATGGAAAGTCGTCTGAACGTTACTTCGAATACTTTTTACCAATAAACTCTTCTACTACTGAACGATGATTCATCGAATATTTTTGAATCGAATTAATGTTTTTTTTTTTTTTTTTTTTTTTTTTTTTTTTATGTTTGGCCCGCCAAAATGACTCTGCTCTGCCTGATGGAAAACATAAGCAGAATCCAAGAGTGGTGGTCACCATACTCACTGTGAATGCAGACAGTGCAGTATGGCGACCCACACTATGGCGGCCTAGTGATGCTACTGCATCTTTTAGTCCAGTCAACAAGTATGAAAGTTGTTGACTAGACTAATTGGGCCCCCGGTCTCGCACTCACCAACGAAACACGACAGCACGAACGCTGTCATTTTACGTTGATTTTCTGTGCGAGGGTAGTACCGCCCCGGTCGAGCCGGCCCGTTCGTGCTGAAATCAGCGTGGCTCTACTACCTCTAAGTTTAGTAATGTACGGAAGGAACGTATGATATCTCAAAGTTATTAGACTTCCTCGATTATGTATGAAATAATACACCACACATGTTTTCTTTATACTTTTATTTTCATTTTAAACTTATTCGGAAAAGCATTAATTCGATTCAAAAATATTCGATAAATCGTTCAGTAGAAGAAGAGCTTATCGGTAAAAAGTATTCGAAGTAACGTTCAGACGACTTTCCATTCATCGAACATATATTATGACTCGCACGGCTCCTCTGCTCTATCTATAATATCTCTATGGCGGTGCGCACCAGTGTCGCGGTGTCAGCTAGGGATGGAATAAAATAGCAATCACCTGTGATTATTGATTTTTAATTTTGTCAAGTTTGTGATTTTTCCAAATTTATTTACTTATTAAAATAACAATTTTAATAGTTAATTAAATAAACATTTTATCCATCTTTATTACTTGCAATATTGTTCGAATGGTTGTTTTTTTTTTTGTTTTTAATTTTATTTTGATAGGAACGCAAATATTACAAAAAATATATTTAAATTCTATGTATAATATGTATGTATTTACAAAAAAAAGTATTTATGTATTTATATTAGTTATCTAGTACCCATAACACAAGCTCTGCTTAGCTTGGGACTAGATGGCGTTGTGTGTTAGATGTCCGTAAATATTTATATTTTTATTTGACGAGCGACCGACGAGCGTGTGACGAGCGACATACGAGCGGGCGCATCAATCTTAGACAAAGTATTACATAGACTTGAAACAATTTTGTAATTAACCGACCAAATTGTAACCAGGTTTGTTGAACGTTTGGAACATTAATAAGGGAGAATGGGCTTTAACCTGGCAACGTTAATGTTTGATGTACTTGGTTTCTATTCCTTACGGGTGTACGCATATGTCAAGTCTACGTAATACTTTGTCTAAGGCACGAATGTAGAGTCTGGCCAACGAAAGCTGTCCAAGAAAAAAGGCGGGAATTTTAAAAAATCAAGAGCTGTTAACCCTGGCTATACACTGCATAAACGGAGTTGATACTATTTAATTTTCAGCAAGTACATTTTTTTCGAGTTGTAAAAATTTTGTTTTGTTAGCAACTGTTGTTGAAATTTTCGAATGTATTATGAAGAATATCAAATAAAAGATTACTTTTAATTCTGTCTTTTTATTATTTTCAAATAATCCATTATTTATGTACAGTCGAGGACCCCGAGGAGCCGTACAAATATAGGAGCTATGAGTCATAGTTAAAATCGGATTCCAAAAACTCTACACCTGATATTGAATCAGCTTCATTGCTTTCTTCGCTGCTACTGCTACTGTCCCCAACATGTATTATGAATGGTTCAAGTTCGTTTTCAGTAATACGGTCCCTTAATTTGTAATGATTTTCCACATTTAGTACATGATCAGTGTACTTCTTCCAGTCATCAGCAGTTATGGATAGAAAACATTCTTTTATTAAATTTTGCATTTCAGACCCTGGTATTCCTATATTTTTGCTTGCTACTTTTCTCTTCGCTTGACTCCATACAAGCTCAATAGCATTGAGGTCGCAATGATACGGTGGCAGCAACAAAATTTCGTGATTGTGAATATGACTGTGTTTTTTTAGAAGCACTTCTGCTTCGTAAACAACGGCAGGTTTATTATCTTTCACCAAACACATTAATTCAGCTTTGGTGTGATATTCTTCAAAATGAATATTATTTTCTTGAAGCCATATTCGGAGATTAGCTTTAGAATCAGACATAGTAGGGGGTTTGTTTACTTGTTTCACATGGTAACTTGCATTGTCCATCACGATTACACTAGGTCTAGTGAGATTAGGTATCAACATTTCCTCAAACCATTTCATAAAGTTGGTAGCATTCATATCATCATGGTAGTCAGCTGATTTGGATTTTGTGCTGAATACCAATAATGCACCTGGCACGAACCCTTCCTCCGATCCGGCATGCACAATAATATGTCTTTTTCCTGATGATATATTAGTAGTGACACCGCTTGTAGAAGGTCCTTGCCATGATTTTTTAACTTTATAGTTCTGATGTACATATGTCTCATCAAGGTAAATAATCTGTTTACCTTCTAGCCTCTTTTTATGTATTGTCCTCAAGAATCTATGTCTCCATGCCGCAATTTCATATTTTTCTGTAAGTAAAGCCCGTTCATTTTTATTGTTTTGAAACTCAAACCCGTTCTTGTGTAAAAATTTTCTAAGGGTTTCACGGCATCCCTTAAATTCAATTGCTTCCCTCAGCTCATTGTGCAGGCTTCTCAGTGTTGGGACTTGTTTTCTAACTCCATAAAATTCGTTTATTTTGTTTCTTATAGCTGAAATATCAAAATTATCCAAATTGGAAACTGTTGCTGAATGTGGACGATTTTTCCCCGGAGTATTCCACTGTCCTTGATTTTTAGACCCTTCAATTTTAATTCTTCTTAGAGTCTTCACACTGACATCTGAAGATAACAAATACAATAAATTATGTATGTAACAGTATATTATTAATTATCAGTCAATAAAGTCAAAAACCATAATAATATACAAAGACATTATTACAAAACAATAATATTATATTATTTAATTTAGCCATCCATACATTGTCATAAATTTATATAACTCTTCGAAGTAACTGTTAAAATCTATAATTTCTAAAGTAATACCTGTCATTGAAGATATCTTTTCTAAATAATGTGTTTCAGAAGTCGCCATTTCATTTTTTTCGAGAGTTTTCAATTTCTTTACTGCTTCCACAATTTTAAGTTTTGTCTCCTCGTTGTTAATACTTCCTGAAAAGTAGATACACCATGAAAAATATTGCGATTTGTCTTAAATAGTCTAAAAGTATCAAAATGTTTCATTAGAAATTCAATAAACTAACCTGAAAGTGAAAGGATTGAATCCAGTCGTAGTATTTTCTCTGCAGATTTCTGATTTAAATCACTTTTTATGTCTTTATATTTGTCAATCATAGTTAATAGAAGCTTCCTCGTCGAACTTTGAATTGTTCTCGGCATTATTTTAAACAAAATCAATGAAAATATGATGCACATAAACCAACGTAAACAGAAGATGACTCAAGTACGAAACGTCAAAGTGTCAATTTTGACAGTCTTAAATTATTGCCATATCAAAACTTCTGAAAATAATACGTGGACAGCTTTCGTTGGCCAGACTCTAGCGGTGTCATATAGGGATGTAATAAAATAGCAATCACCCGTGATTAATGATTTTAATTTTGTCAATGTTGTGATTTTTGCAAGTTCATTTAATTATTAATATTTTATATTTTATTTATTTGTTGTTATTAAAACATTTTAATCATCTTTATAACTTGTTAATTTGTTCGCTTTTTTGATGTTATTTTTTTTCTTTATGTTATATTTTTTTTATTTTCTATAATGATCGAGTATAGTAACCTAATACCCCTCTAACTTGTCAATGTAAATTATTGTGTTTACAATTACGACTAATCAAGATTTTTTTAAGGTTATCAGGCTTGGGTTGTACGATTTTAGAAAAATAAATTTAATATACTAATTTATGACGCTATTACATATGTAGATATTATGATTATATAAAATATTATCAAACATTCATCGTTTTCACTAATTATTTAAAATCACTAATCATTTTTTTTGTGAAATCTGTCATCCGTATCAAGTTAATTTTACGAGGTATTGTTTCTTATAACACATCACTAAACCGCTCTAGCGCCCGCTTCTAGCCCGCTGGTTTCGAAAACGGGTTAGCGGCCCCGCTCCGCTCCCGCTGCCGCACCGCTCCCGCTCCGCTGCCCGCTGAGTTCGAAAACGCGGCCTAATAGCAGTATCTTTAATCCATACAAATATTATAAATTCGAAAATAACTCTTTTTATTAAACTTTTATGGCTAAACCGTTGAACCGACTTGGATAAAATTAACATTTTGAAATCGCGTGTATGATTTCAAAATGTTAATTTTTTAAATCATACACCCACACACGGGCAGCGCCGTGGGTAAACGCTAGTCTGTACATATAAAATTACTTGCCTCTACTGATTTATCATCACAGAGCCTAAACCGCCGGAACATGTCGGCAGGGTAGGTAGGTATTATTGGAGGATCCATTTTTATGATTCAATCATGTGCGCTTTTATAAATCTCCAAATAAAACCTGTACCTATAGTCCATTCGCCTAGATACGGTCACCGGATACACAGTCGCACGTACGGCAAGCCGCCACAAAATCAAAGGGTCCGCCTGCGGCCTACACCCACAAGCATGTATGATTTGTCAGTTTACGACGTTGTATGAATTAATATATTCGTATTTCACAACAATAACCACAATTGCGTGCGGGTGCGCCTACACTATCTAAACGAATGGACTATACACGTTTTTTTTTGTTTTTTTTTTTATTTTATGTTTGGCCTGCCAAAATGACTCTACTCTGCCTGATGGAAAGCATAAGCAGAATCCACGAGTGGTGGCCACCATACTCATTGCGAATACAACAATGCAGTATGGCGACCCACACTATGGCGGCCTAGTGATGCTTGTGCATCCTTTAGTCTAGTCAACAAGTATGGAACTTGTTGACTAGACTAATTGGGCCTCCGGCCTCGCACTCACCAACGAAACACGACAGCACGATCGTTGTCATTTTACGTTGATTTTCTGTGCGAGGGTAGTACCGCCCCGGTCGAGCCGGCCCGTTCGTGCTGAAATCAGCGTGGCTCTACTACCTACAAAACGTAACTACGTACAAAACGGTTACGTTTTTGTAAATAGGCTCTATTCAAGCGTACGCCAGACCGTGCGTAAATCCTCCCGATACATTCAGTTATATTTACATGAACCAATTAGGATCATCCACTACAGGTCGACTAATCTATCTGGGTTTTATCTTTGTAAATATGACTCATCAATCAAATACACAGACAGAGTATTAGATTCCCTAAAATGATGTCATAAAGATTGCTTAGGTTCTTACAAAAATAGGGCTTAAATTATTTTACAACTATCTGCGCCCGTTTGTTCTCTAGCTACTCCTTATATCATCAGCTATCTGTCAGTGAAAGTCCCGTCAAAATTGGTATAGCCGTTCCAGAGATTAGCCGGAACAAACAGTTAAACATTTTTTTAAGTAAGTACCGTATATATTGTTATATGAATTTAGTGAAAAGCTGTTAATGTGCAATTACTAACAGACACTTCAATTTTATTTATTTGTAAAATTACAATTTGATTTGATTGAGTTTTGTAAGTACTCGAAAATATTTGGATCAATAAACCTAACCTTAGTGAGGTTGAAAGCAAGGCAAGGGAATAAAAAAATGTGTGTGACTAGCTACCCCAGACTGCCCCCTGGAGACATTTACCGCATTTACATTAAAGAAAGCAGTCTAGACAGTTAGATCACTGATTATACCTGTCCTGTCGAACAAAAGTACCTATTCTATGTACCTTAGCCACTAATGCAGACCGTGTAAAAGTGTTATCTACTGGTTTATTCTCCATATTTTTGAGGTTCCGTACCCAAAGTAAAACGGGACCTTATTATTAAGACTTCGATGTCCGTCTGTCACCAAGTTATATCTCAGGAATCGTGATAGATAGACAGTTGAAATGTTCAGAGGTGATGTATTTCTGTTGCCGCTATAACAACAAATACTAAAAACCAGAATAAAATAAATATTTACGGGGGCTCCCGCCCCCGCAACGTGATTTTTTTTGCTCATTTTTGCTCGATATTGATAACGGCAACAGGGACGCTTGAAATATTCACAGAATGTTTAGATATATATGATATATATATATATTCATTTTAAGAATTAATAATTAAAATAAATTAAATAACAAGCTTTTTAAAAACAAGCTTTTACTGGAATGCCTCGAAAAGAATCAAACGAGTCCAAACTCGATGATGTTGCGACGTTTCTTTACAGAGTTCATATGGCCACTTGGCCACCTTCCAGCTCTAGCATCAGATCAGCTCCATGTCATTATAATATTGTATTGTCACGCTGTATACATATGCTCGCAAAATTTCAGCAAAATCGGTTGAAGATATCTGCTTCAAAATTGAGTTGCTAGATAATGAAATGAAAATTGTCTGCATTCGCAATGAGTATGGAAACCACTGCTCTTGGTCTTGGATTCTGTTCATACTTTCCATTGGGCAAAGTAGAGTCCCTTCCGAAGGCCCATTTTTAAAAAAAAACTTGTTTTGAACTGGTGACGCTTCCACAGTTTAGGCAAACCTAAACTGTGGAAGCGTCACCTTGGCAAGACCTTTTTTTTTTTAAACACAAACCTACACTTGACCTAAATTTTTTTATAAGTTAAATTTTCCTTGTATAGCTTTTCTACATCAACAGTTTTTAATAGTCCACTGGACATAGACACAACTCCTTAGAAAGGTGGTTTTGATTTGTATCAAGTTTTCCTGCTCATTGCAGTGCTGTTGTCCTCCAGAGACCCACAGAATGAATAAGGGTGATCCTAATTAATCACCACATAGATATATTATTGCGAAAAATAAATACATTTTATAGATTTTTCATGACATGACATATTATAAACAAAACTGCTCAAGTGTACGAATGTTTCCGTACGTGAAATTAACCTACAAAGTAATTGCTGCCTGTATTTTTATCGAGATTTTTCTCGAGGTAAGTAAGTAACCTATTATGCTGAACAAATACTGAAAATACGCCTTTGACGAGGCTCAATCTAATATACAAAACAGCTACCGATCATAGGTCCTTAAAGGTATTAGTTGTATGCCAGGAATGGCAGTCCAAAATAAATGAATTTCTATACTCTTCTCTTCTACCGACTTCTTTTGGCGGAAAACTAGAGAAAGTTATTTTTATATTCAAAGATTTTTATGGTACAAGAACTACTGAGCAGATGGGTGATGGTAACCTTAGCCCATGGACACCTACAACTAGACAGCTCTGACCGCCCAGAATAGGGCACGTCTCTGGCACCCTCAGAGCCCTGGATAGAACCATACGCGACTACCGCACCATATCGGCCGAGGGGGCATGCGCCATGGTTGAACCTCCCCCGTGAGATTTAGAGGCGCAAGTACTTGCCGAAGTTTATCGGCGGATGACAGACCTTCTGTCGTTCTTCATCAGAAGAGGCACGTGAGTGGCGCAAGACCGGCTGGTTCTCCAGCCGGTCATTCTCGAGTGGCCAGGGCGGTAGCACGGGACCCGTTCCTTCCGGCTAACGCAGGTCCTTTCCAGGCACGGCTGCTAGGAGGGAACTGAATCTTGCCTTTTACCACTGCAACTGCAGTGAGGATTCGACTCAACACACGTTAGCGATTTGCGCCGTCTACCTGGGCGACGGAGCGTCGGTCTTTCACTACCGGCCGTCATACGCTCCATGGCCGGTAGCGTCACCTGTTTTACCGTGGTCGCAACGAGGCGGCGGAGAAGGCCCGAGAGGACTACCTCCTCTCGGACCCAATTCACAGCCGGTGAACCAGGCGACGGAGGCCTGCTTACCAGCGCCTCATGCCGCCCTGAGTGTGCTCGCGGATGGACGGGACATGTTTTCTGCTCCATCCGCTTTAGTGGCCAACCGCGAGGACACGACGCTTCGCGTGTGCTGTACGTACGTCACCTAAATGGAGAATTTAATAGTAGATGGTGCCCGCAACGCGAGCTGGCGGTAGGAGGCCCATACCCCAACACCTCCCCCCATTCCCCTCCCCATCCCCCAAAGACCGGCAACGCACTTGTGACGCCTCTGGTGTTGCGGATTTCCATGGGCGGCGGTAATCGCTTACCATCAGGCGATACGTCTGCTCGTTTGTCGCCTATAATATAAAAAAAAACTACTTATGCTTTCCATCAGGCAAAGTAGAGTCATTTTGGTAGGCCTAAACATAAAAAAGAAGCCTTTACAGTCCATGCTGGACACAGGCCTCTGTTTCAAGAAAAGGTGTTGGCCTGCTATCCCACGCTGGCTTGACCGGTCGGCATAGGGTTTGTTTCAAGTTTTCCTTCACCTTGCAGTGATATTATCCTTCGTAGTCTGCTCCCTTATGGGCCTACAACACCCGTAGTACACTTATTACACACTGTACACTTATTACGCTTCCAAGCCTAAACCTTTGAACCAATTTTGATGAACTGAAAACAAAACATTGCAGGACAAGATTCAAAGTTTCGAGACCAATAAATTGCTGATTAATTTCAGGTACATTAAAACTATACCATTTTTAAAACGTCCATTATGGTAAGAAATAGAGAACGTTCTGAATGTTTCTTTGGAAAAATGCTTCATTACAGTTTAATATTGTTTAATATCCAGTTTTAACTAGAAATAGGTTATAGAAAACGGCCGTAAAAGAGTAGACTCCTCCAATAAATAAATAAATATTTCGGACATCTAATACACAACGCCATCTTGTCCCAAGCTAAGCAGAGCTTGTGTTATGGGTACTAGACAACGGATACAAATATATATATATATACTTTTTATTTTGTAAATACATATATACATAGAAAACACCCAAACTCCGAAACAAATATTTGTAGATCATACAAACATTTGGTCCGACCCGGGAATTGAACCCGAGACCCCATTATCAGCAGTCGCAGACGCCAACCGCGAGACCAACGAGGCAGTCAATTGAATTGAAAAACTTAGTAATAATTATGTACTTAGCTTATTAGATACATGTAACTGAATAAAATGAAATGATTTATTTCACATAATGAGTAAGTAGCCATTTATTGTAGAACTTAAAGTAGGTATATAAATACTTTAAGGGTAGGTATAAACCCAAAAGCTCAAGGGAATATAAAAACTACAAATGCAAAGTAAGTAGCTTATTATTATTTATGTTAATATAGTATATCTAATACCTTTAAACTTTTACTTTTTTGGAGTTTTGGGGGCAATAAATCGATCTAGCTAGGATTCATTTTTAGAAAATTTACAAAAATAATAAGTAAAAATAAGTTATTTGCTTCACAAATAACTTATGATCCTTATAGTATCTATTATAGTTTTTATATTCTCTTGAGCCTTTTAGGTATTGATACTATAATTTCTATAATAAATAGCTACTTACTACATTAAGTAATACCCAATAAGATTAGTTCGTAATTATGAGACGGCTCTGCTCTTTTACGGTGATATACAATAACCTAGTACCTGGATGACCGAGCTTTGCTGGTTTATTTTTGTAAATTTTCTAAAAATGAATCCTAGCTAGATCGATTTATTGCCCCCAAAACTCCAAAAAAGTAAAAGTTTAAAGGTATTAGATATACTATATTAACATAAATAATAATAAGCTACTTACTTTGCATTTGTAGTTTTTATATTCCCTTGAGCTTTTGGGTTTATACCTACCCTTAAAGTATTTATATACCTACTTTAAGTTCTACAATAAATGGCTACTTACTCATTATGTGAAATAAATCATTTCATTTTATTCAGTTACATGTATCTAATAAGCTAAGTACATAATTATTACTAAGTTTTTCAATTCAATTGACTGCCTCGTTGGTCTCGCGGTTGGCGTCTGCGACTGCTGATAATGGGGTCTCGGGTTCAATTCCCGGGTCGGACCAAATGTTTGTATGATCTACAAATATTTGTTTCGGAGTTTGGGTGTTTTCTATGTATATATGTATTTACAAAATAAAAAGTATATATATATATTTGTATCCGTTGTCTAGTACCCATAACACAAGCTCTGCTTAGCTTGGGACAAGATGGGAGAATATAAAAACTATAATAGATACTATAAGGATCATAAGTTATTTGTGAAGCAAATAACTTATGATCCTTTTTGGAACGCTACCAGTAGGCGATGATGCGGAGGAATTTTTGACGCCTGTATGTAAATATTGTTGTTTCCTTTTTTTATTATTATTTCCTAGTATTATAACTTAATTTTAAGATACTATATTATAGTATAGATTCTCTCCATAAAATATTTTGCAGAGGACGTTGAGTCGACTCTATCAATATGAACATTTGTTTTACATCTCAATAACTTATTATAAAGTTAGTATGGTATGTGTAGATCTATATATTTGCTGTTTTATACCTCTTTATTTTTATAAATATGTTGTCCTAATTATTTAGAAATTGATGAAGACATAAAGAACGAATAAACTACCTTTACACCAATGTTCTCCGAATACCTATCTTTCGAAATATTCCGATATTCGTAATATCATACTTTCATTTTAAAAACGGTTTTTGCAGATAAATGCTTGCTTCGTTATAAATAAAGAGTATCAATATAATTACTTAATATTGTAATAGATATACCTACTCTACAATTCATAAATAATGGTATCAAGAATTTACACGTTTTAGAAGCAGTACGTATATGTTGAATGAAAACTCTACAAGTTGATTACATTCAAAAGCAAAAGGGTCTATTTTAATAAAGAAGGCTATTAAACATAGTAGGTACACAACCCTCAGCCTTGATGAGTTCCAGTTCCAGCTCGTTAGTTTTGTGTTATCAAGTGTACTTATTGACTTAGGATACTTTAAACATTTAATTATGAAGCTGGAAAGTTGCTGAGTACTAGCGGCGCCTAGCAGTATTATCCGCTCTTTTGTTGCTTTTGAATCGGATATTGTTCACTGTTAATTGATTTTAATTTTGTTTTCTCGTCTAAAATAAAAGAGGTTTCAGTTACTCCTTATAACATCAGCTATTTGCCACTGAAATTCTTGTCAAAATCGGTCCAGCCGTTCCAGTGATAAGCCGAAAGGAACAAAGAGAGATAGACACAAAATTAAAAATTTAGTACCCTAGATACTTTCATTTGCATTTAGTGAAAATCTGTTAATCTGAAAGTATAAACTGTCACTTCAATTTTACTTATTTGCATAGACGATTCAATTGAAAACTGACACAACCAAGTCAATTTACCTAACCGACTATTCTCCGTCTATGCCAGATTTACCAGTCTTCTGAGAACAAACACAATGAGAGGAATGCAGTATGTCGCTTATTCAGGTGTTTAGGTAATTAAGCATTCGCAGAACGTATGGATGTGAACCGACTCCTCGAGATGATTCAAATCATTGGAGATATGCCAATAAGAGCAATCGTTTTAAAATATGAATAATGTTAGCGGTATTACTCGTTCGGTATTAATATACTCATACCGTCATTTTATTAACAGAGTTATTTATCTGGTGTTCGGTTTGGAATTTTTATTGTGGTTTAGAGTTAACACATGGTGAACAAGGCTGTTGAACTGGTGTTTTATATTAAACTAGCGGACCCACGCAACCTCGTTTGCGTCTCCTATCCCGTAGCGTGATAAATTTCCCCCCGTTTTTGAAACATTTTTTATTGGTGCTCCGCTCCTATTGATCGTACCGTAATGATATATAGCCTATAGCATTCCTCGATAAATGTACTATCCAATACTGAAAGAATTTTTCAAATTGGACCCGCCGTTCCTGAGATTAGCGCGTTCAAAGAAACAAACTCTTCAGCTTTATAATACTAGTTTGGATTAGCTTTTAATCGCTGCTTCGCCCACGTGTATATCGATTGTCGGTTATCCCGGTAAAGAGCAGCCTATGTACTTCCTCAAGAATCAAAGTGTCTCCATTAATAATAATTTCATTTAAATCGGTGCAGCGGTTAAGCCATGAAAGCTGAAGAGACAGAGAAAATTACTTTTCAATTTATAATATTACTAACAATCCGCCTCGGCTTCGCACTGTTCGGAAAATATCTCTGAGATGTGAGGCTTTTTCCCGACGTCTTCAACAAATATCGTTATATTTTAGCCAATATACCTACTCAAAAATTTAACAAATTATATACGAAAACCTTCCTCAAGAATCAGTCTATCTATAGGTAAAAACAGCATAAAATCCGTGCGGTAGTTTTTGAGTTTATCGCGAACAGACGGCGGTGGACGAAGCATGGACAGTGGACAGTTTATAAAATTCGTTTGTTTTTGACCGGTATCTGTTGCTGAATGAAGTTCGCCCTCTAATGTGTTTTTTTTATATATAGACCTGCCAAAGTGACTCTATTCTGCCTGATGAAAAGCATAAGCAGAATCTAAGAGTAGTGGTCACCATACTCATTGCGAATGCAGACAATGCAGCATGGTGACCCACGCCCTGGCGGCCTAGTGATGCTGCTGCATCATTGGGCTTCCGGTCTGGCACTCAGCAACGCGACAGCACGAATGCTGTTTTTTTAGGATGATCTTCTGTGCGATGGTAGTACCGCCCGGGTCTATAATAAAGAAGGCTATTAAACATATGCATTTATTTATATTATGCTGAAATCAGCGTCTCTACCACCTGTTGCATATCTTTGCTTAATAAATAAAAAAAATAAAAAAAAAAATATTACAATTAATTGGGGTTTTTTTAGTATATCAGAAACTTATCGTTGTTAAGGTATGGCACAGTAGAGTTATGTTGCGTTTCGTATCTGGTAGAAATGTTTACTTAAGTCCTACATTTTTAATTTTTTCTTACTACATTACTTATTAAACAAAAAGTAGTCCTTAGATTAAGAGAATTTAACTGTAGAAGTATGCAAATAGTTTTTCTCAGTAATTAATAGGTCTTTACCTATGAAATTGCCGTTTTGTATGCAATAAGTGAAAGTACTTATTTTTTCAAACATTTTTATTTCTGTTATTCGAAGTAATCACCCATCCAATCGACGCATCTTTGCCAACGCATTGGCAGTTTGTTGATGCCCTTCTTGACCCCATACTGCGCAACAGACAGTCTCCAAGCTGCAAGAGCTGGGGTTGGAAGCTCTCCCTCATCCGTCATACTCACCAGACCTTGCACCTACCGACTATTACTTTTTCCAAAATTTAGACAACTTTTTAGTGGGTAAAAAATTCAATTCCCGAGAGGCAGTACAAAATGCCTTTGAAGAGTTTGTTGCCTCCCGTCCAGCTGATTTTTACAAGAAGGGCATCAATAAAATGCCAATGCGTTGGCAAAGATGCGTCGATTGCATAGGTGATTACTTCGAATAACAGAAATAAAAAAGTTTGTAAAAATAAGTACTTTCACTTATTGCATACAAAACGGCAATTTCATAGGTAAATACCTAATATTAACCTCTTTATTTGAAATTTTAGAAGTGGTATATTATCACCTGTTTTCAGAATTTGCTAAAAATATATCTAAGAACATTGGAAACCAGTTTCTTATCACAGAAAAACATTTTCATAGCGTCAGCTGGTTAGCACTTGTTGACTACTTTTATCTTAAGTAATTTGAAATAATGTGTATTTAACATGGGAGTAGCTGGGGAGGGGTTGGGGTTGAAAACCCCTCGCGCCGCCACAAATGTTTCTACACTATTGATATTTTTAAGCCTTTAATTTTTCACAATAATATGTATTACGGTTAAAGGGACATCGCCTTTTTATTTTCTTCAAAAGGAGAGGGCTCAAAACTAAAACCTGGTCGCGCCCGTGTTATTTATTAAGAATATTTTCCTTTTATATCGTATTATCAAACTATCTGAGTATCTCTTACAATCTTCTTTATATTACATATTTAATCTAGCAGTTACCAACATAATAAAGTGAAATCGATCTAATGGGAAATTATTCCTGAGAGGTGAATTTACTATCAGATCAGATTTCAATATTTTACTCGTATATAGTTTACAACAAAAGAGTATCATCTTCTGCCTGCCTGCATGCCTATTGCAGTTTATTGCTTGACATAGGCTTCTATTATTGCACAAAAAAAAAGTATACAATCAGGAATACCAATTAAGATTTAGAATATTTTCCTACACCCAATGATGCAGAAGCATCACTAGGCCGCCATGGTGTGGGTTACCATGCTGCATTGTCTGTATTCGCCGTGAGAATGGTGACCACCACTCTTGGATTCTGCATATTATGCTTTCCATCAGGCAGAGTAGAGTCAATTTGGCAGATTCAAACATAAAAAAATAAAATACCTCTGAAAGGTACGAGTACGTTATTGAACATATTGATATGCACAATACGTCGCCCAAGTGCCTCCAACAACTGTTACTTACCACCATCAATTATAATAAGTAGCATGATAGACAAACACTACACTGTACATTCAGCTGTTCATGACACCTCTGTACATGATACGCGAAGCCAAGTATTTAAATTTCATAATTGTAAATACTATAATTTACATTCCCATAATTTTTGCATTTTCACTTTCAGTATACACCGTCATAACAAAAGCAAATAAAACATTATCACAACAAAACATTTTCTTTACCTGTTGTGACGTGCACCAATCTGCTCAACAGAACTCACTCCTTCACTATTCAGGAACGCCCAACAAGTCCAGACGAAAACCAATACATTTTTAAAAACAAAAGTTCAAATACTGCACTTCACGGAACAGAATTTAATCATGTTTAATGAATTAAAAAATTGAGCTAGGGAACGTCCTGTTGTGTGGGTGGTAGGTATTGTATTGAGAGGTAGGGTGCCCGGGGAGCGTCGGCGCGCGCCGCCCGCCCTGCGCGACCTCGCCCGGAAAACCACCGCGGCGCAGCGCTCAGCGTTCAGCCGACGTGGTATCGTCGCCGATGTCGCGTGCTAATATTAGCGGTTGATTTTCGCGCGCTGCAGCAAGGAGGCGCGCTCACATCAAACCTTCGATGATAAGTGTTCGTCGGGCGGCACAGCGCGACGGCCGGTAGGCAACAGCGCATGCGCGACGCACACTACACAACAAAACAGTAGCGACTCAAAGTTACATGGTAGCAAAGGTATTATTGACTAAATGAGAGTAAGCTCTTATAAAATCGCTATGATGATAACTTACCTGGAAATTTCCGACATTCCCTTTGATCTGGATTTATGTTTCTATAATTTTGTTAGAAAAATGCTTTGACTAAAATTAAAGAAACCTATCAGGGTTTATAATTCAATAATAAAGAAAAATGAAAAAATACGGACTTATAACGGCAGATGTTATTTTGTTAAATGTAAATACATATTATTTTTAAAATACTTTTAATCATTTTTTAGTTAAAAAAAATACTAAAAAGGTAAACAAAATCGTAAAATAAAAGATATTCTATAGGACTTTTGTAACTTTTTTATTAATTTTTGAAAAACATCTAAGACTTCAATAAAGATAAGCAACAATGTTTGTCTTACCCAAACGGTCTAAAAAATATTATGTAGGGCTAACTTAAGGTACTTAATTTTAATTATATAATTATTATCCTCTAAACAAAGAAAGTATTCTTTATTCGGTATCAACACCGAAGAAGAAGGAACTAATAACTATATAAGAAGGAACTAAGCAACAAGTGAACTGCTCAAACGAACTAAAGTTCACATGCGCAAAAGACATGAAGAATAGGCATGCTTATTTTAAATTAAGTATATTAAATAATTATTATTCAGTTAAACTTTCATTCAATTTGAACTCTGAACCAGTAAATTAAATGAAACAGTTATTGTTAAGTCATATAAAATTGGTGTTCGAATATAAGGAAGAAATTTGTTTATTTTTTATTCATTTTCTTTATTTGAAAGACAACTCCCGCACTAGGAATATTCCTGTGTCGCGGAGAACTTTACGAAAATACTTGAAACGAACACAAAAACACCCAGGCTCAGAACAATAATTTGTGGATCACACAAAGTTCTGTCCCATGTAGGGTTTTGAACCCACAACACTCGTGTAGTAGAAAACGGCGAGGCGGCCGCTTAAACCACTACGCCATTCATGCATTAAGATTTGCTGTCCTACTTTATACAATGATTCAGTTTCTGGGTAATACAGAAAACACAATATTATATTTATAAGGTAGTAGAGTCACGCTGATTTCAGCACTAAGGGGCCGGCTCGACCGGGGCGGTACTACCCTCGCACAGAAGATCAACGTAAAATGACAGCATTCGTGATGTCGTCTTTCGTTGGTGAGTGCGAGACCGTAGGCCCAATGATGCAGAAGTCACCATGCTTTGTTGCATTCTCTGCATTCGCAGCGAGTATAGTGACCACCACTCTTGGTTTCTGCTTATGCTTTCCACCAGATAGAGTAGAGTCACTTTGGTAGGTCTATACATAAAAAAAACAGTTTTATTATTTCTAAAGATTTATTAATTTTAATAATTAGTTGGCATCATGTGTAATATCGATAAATTTTTCTGATTATGTGCAGTGTTATGTAAATTTAGGCATGATGTCATCGAGATATAATGTATAGAGAAGACGCCACTCATTAGCGCGGTGTTCCATACAATTGCGGCGCTTGCGCCGCACTTTCTTCAGTCGCTTGCTAGCTACACTCTGCAGAAGCGGTGGCTTTAGCGTCTGATTGTTTAAATTTAAAAACGTTCTAAAACTCGTGAAATATGCCATTTTGTGTCTTGAGATATTGCACTAATAATACAAGGAATACGGAGAAAAACAAAGGAATAACTTTTCACCAGTAATTAACTAGATATAATTGTTTTAAAATTAAATACGAACAAAAAAATTTAAGACGCCATTGTTGCCTCACTCGACATAGAGTACTTAGAGTAAAACATACAGAAGTGATATTTAGGTAGAATTAAGTGACGTTAAATGCACAACGTATCTAACGTATTTAATTGCATAAGGAAAAATAATATGTTGTTAAAAATAGCTTCGTTAATAACCCTTAAAACTTTTTTTGTAATAATTACACTTAAAATTATACTTAAAGTATAATTAAAAAAACTGCTTTTATATTTTATACCTCGATGCATTCTATAAAAAAACTGAAACTGTCAAAGCTATTGAAGTACTATTTACTCAGTGTGAATTTCCTAATAAAATTTCGTAGGTATGAAGCTATTTATCCGTTCTGCTTTGTGCTTGGCGCTTACTCTATCAAAGCGAATCTTTGCAACAGTTCGTTGGCCAAAACGCGTAAGCGCCATGAAAATCACGGCGCTTATGACATTTCGCTCACGAGGAAACTATAGCTCAAATGCGATAGAGCGCTGCTTGTTAATACTGTTGGATTAGACTACTAATTTGTTTGGCTGCGCTGCAGCGCTTTTTAGTTTTAATTAAAATATAAACGGAACATATAATTGGTTTTGAGTGGCTCCTCTAGTACGTAGTACGTAATATCTCGATGCATGATGTAGACTTTGAGAGGACCTGAAATCAAATAGTCCGGGTCCTCTCAGCGCCAGGCTGTCAGGGTGGTTTGTTGTGGAAATACCGCATACTCCTGCATCCTGAATCCACAATTTTTTTGTAATTATACGGACATTTGTTAATATGTTCTACGTTATTTTTCACAACAATTTTTTTTCTTTTTTTAAAGACAACTCCCGCATTAGGAATAAACATCCTGTGTCGTGAGAGACTTTACAAACATACATGAAACGGACACAATTAACACCCAAACTTAGAACAAACAATTTGTGGATCACACAAAGTGTTGTCCCGTGTAGGATTTGAACATTTTGAACCCACAACACTTGGCGAATTGGCAAGCGGCGTGGCGACCGCCTAAACCACTAGGCCAACCGTGCAGTCATAACCTAGCTTCACCCATATACCTAATAGCTTACATATTTATTTTACCGAAAAAGGTAGTAGAGCCACGCTGATTTCAGCACGAACGGGCCGGCTCGACCGGGGCGGTACTACCCTCGCACAGAAAATCAACGTAAAATGACAGCAGCAGTGCTGTCGTGTTTCGTTGGTGAGTGCGAGACCGGAGGCCCAAATAGTCTAGTCAACAAGTTCCATACTTGTTGACTAGACTAAAAGATGCAGAAGCATCACTAGGCCATGGTGTGGGTCGCCATGCTGCATTGTCTGCATTCGCAATGAGTATGGTGACCACTCTTGGATTTTGCTTATGCTTTCCATCAGGCAGAATAGTACATAAAAAAAGGTGAAATATACCTTGTCTACATGCTTAAGAATTTATATGCACCGTCACAGAAGTTATTTAAACTTCACTTGAACTTTCAAATAAACTTTGCATCCAAGGGACATAGGCACATAATACTAAAGTATTCTAGCATGAACCAGGGACGGAGGTCGTTCAACGACCTCCAGTGTATGTCTGATTCAGTTGCAGTACCTGCCTGGCTCGTTCCCTTGTCTAGCAAACGCTCTCCGCATTTTCCTTTTCCAATTGACACACAACTTAAATGATTTCTGTGAATTTTCATAAAAAGTACAAAAAAACCCTTATTATATTACTTCGTTATTGGTCTGTGCTCTATATTTTTTTCTCAGAAATACGTGGTGAACAAATAATATAATACAAAGAGTCAATTTTGTTCCGCTTGAGGGGGATCCTGGTTTTTAGCCAGCACCAGCACAACAGTGACATCTTTAACTCATATTTTTTATTGCCATGTATTATTAATTACATAAATTAATGATAATGATAATTTTAACATTTTACAAGTAAGTCAAAAGCTTTTAAGAAAATGACGATACGGATGTCGTAGTAGCTTAAGTACTCATCTCGCCTCTTCGTAATGGGCTGACTGTTGTGGGCTCAATTCTCACATGCGAAAATACTTAATGTTATCCACAAGTTACTGTTCTGCGTCTGGGTGTTCTTTGTGTCCGTTTTACGTATGTTTGTTAAGTTCTACGCGAGTCAGGATATTTCGAGTGCAGGAGTGGTATTTAAAAAAACATAAAGGCACCAATCAATGCCTAGAACCACAAAACTGGCGAGAAGTCTCACAGATTTAACATTGAAAATTTACATAGTTTATTGTCGATATATAATTATGATGTAATCCTTAGTATAGAAAAGTAAATTTTGACACTCGGCAAAATAACGCGCACAAGATTTCGAGAATCAATTGATGAGATGAACCACCACATAGAAGAATGCATGGAACACTCCATTATTTTTGCCTGTAATTTCATAATTGAATACATGTTTGAAAATTTAATGAATGACAAAAATAAATAATCAAAGTTTACTACAATGAGTGAAGTGCTCTCTGTACATACCAGAAATAAACATGATCTCAGTGCACATTTTATCCGTTGCCACAGAGTAGGCAACTCGTTCATGACAATAAATACACATACAGTAAACTCTCTCCCTGGCGTAAATTTAAAATTACTGTTAAATTTAAGTTATCTACAAAATGTATTATGGCGGCATTGCATATCTCAATGATAAAGCCGGCTAGGATTGAACTGTTCATTTAGTGAATGCTGTTCTTTTTCAATATTTACATAAACATATTTTTTGACGTGACGTTAACTTATTATTTTTTACAAATTCATCTTCATGTCTATTTATTAACTTTTATTTTTTAACTAATTATGTATTATAATTGTGATTCACAATACAATTATAATTATAAAGTTTTTTTTTACTAACAGTATGTATTTTACATTTTAAAAAGATTGTCTGGACCTTAAAGGAGGCGACGATCTTTGAGTTTGTGTGTGTTTACAATGCTAGTCCTGGTAAAAAAGAGCGAACTTATCTGATCGAAAAAGTTAAACATGCAAAAGTGTTCTTGTAACCTATTTGCAGAATTAATGATTTCACTTTATTACATTCAGGGGCGTCCTTTGGGGTTGGCGAGCAGTGCCCGGAGACTTTCCTCATGCAGGGGCCTGATGCACTCGAGAAACAGAAATTTCCCAGGTTTATTGCGCTTGTAATTTTATTACGCTTCCAGTGTCGACTGTTGCGTTGCATTTATTTCAAGTAAGTATCATGATTAAAACTAATGCCACAAAGGTTAGGGCTTTGCGATGAACTACCCGATCGGGGCCTTGCAATTGTTACCTGCCTGGGGCATCGCAGTAATTATCCACCCAGGGCCTCGCAATTATTACCTGCCCAGGGCCTCGCTATAGCTAGGGCTGCGGACACCCAGGGGTATTGACACTCTGAATTCTTAATCCATTACATAATATACCTACTTATTATTATGTTCATTTCCAGTATAATTCTAGCTAAATTGTTATTTCCGTATCATGATAGATCAACATAATTTGTAAACTAGTCACACGTAAATTGGTTCTTTTTAATACATATTTAGAATTTGAAAAAAATACTGTTTTTTTCATAAATTAGACTTATACTAATATTATAAAGGATTAGTTAGTTAGTTATTTGTCCGATGCTACTGATCCGATTTTTTTTTCTTTTATCGCGGTTACCGAAATGTACGCAGGCGAAACCGCAAGCACAGTATAAAAAGAGGGAGTGATTTTTATATTCAGCATCAGTACAGATTTAAGAACGTCCATCTTGTGTTGACTAATGAGTCATGTCATATAGGCATAGGTATAGCTTCAGATACAGCAGTCATACAATTTTTAGGGAGCTACCTACATGAATTAATAGGTAGCTTCCAGTGTGGTCGAAATTCGTACATATTTCTTTTTTTTTTGCTCCCTTCCTACCTACAAAATTTTACTGCGCCCATACTCTTCTGTTCGCGTAATTTTCGTAAAAGTTTTTGCTTCATGTATAAATATGTAGATTATAGTTAATTTATCCGTAAGGCCGCGTTTTCGAACTCAGCGGGCAGCGGAGCGGGAGCGGAGCGGCAGCGGGAGCGGAGCGGGGCCGGTAACCCGTTTTCGAAACCAGCGGGCTAGGAGCGGGCGCTAGAGCGGTTTAGTGATGTGTTATAAGAAACAATACCTCGTAAAATATAGCTTGATACGGATGACAGATTTCACAAAAAAAATGATTAGTGATTTTAAATAATTAGTGAAAACGATTAATGTTTGATAATATTTTATATAATCATAATATCTACATATGTAATAGCGTCATAAATTAGTATATTAAATTTATTTTTCTAAAATCGTACAACCCAAGTCTGATAACCTTAAACAAATCTTGATTAGTCGTAATTGTAAACACAATAATTTACTATATTGACAAGTTAGGGGGGTATTAGGTTACTATACTCGATCATAATAGAAAATAACAGGGGGTACAATGAAAAAAAAATAACATCAACAAAGCGAACAAATTAACAAGTTTTAAAGATGATTATTTTTTTTAATAACAACAAATAAATAAAATATAAAATAATTAATTTTAATAGTAATTAAATAAACTTGCAAAAATCACAACATTGACATAATTAAAATCATTAATCACAGGTGATTGCTATTTTATTACATCTCTATATGACACCGCTACATTCATGCCTTATATAAAGTATTACATAGACTTGACATATGCGTACACCCGTAAGGAATAGAAACCAAGTACATCAAATATTAACGTTGCTAGGTTAAAGCCCATTCTTCCTTATTAATGTTCCAAACGTTCAACAAATCTGGTTACAATTTGGTTGGTTAATTACAAAATTGTGTCAAGTCTATGTAATACTTTGTCTAAGATTGATGCGCCCGCTGGTATGCCGCTCATCACACGCTCATCGCTCGCTCGTCAAATAAAAATATAAATATTTTCGGACATCTAACACATAACGCCATCTAGTCCCAAGCTAACCAGAGCTTGTGTTATGGGTACTAGATAACTAATATAAATACATAAATACTTTTTTTTGTAAATACATACATATTATACATAGAATGTTTAATATACACACATCAAAAGTGTCTAGGGATCAACATATATTTTTGCAATAACTGTTCTCCTGATTGATATTAATTAAAATTTTCTTTAAGGATTCATCAAATAAAGTGTTTTCGTTTGTCACAGTAACGATAAACCAAGTCACCTTTGCATTAATAAAGAAATTTGCCATTTTCCTAATAAAGGGATTTTTCACATTTGAACCACTAACATTAAAGTTCGAAAAAAAGACTGAAATAACAGTTTTCTTTAAAATTTTATTAGGTAACTTAAACAATTAATAATCCGTGTTTCTACCGCGAACACTAACAACACAAGAACATCGGTTTGGCATACTCAAAATGAGTTCATCCAAATCACGCTGTGGAATGGCCGCCCATGTTCGTTGCAACAACAAAAAAAGGTCTTCTTGCGACTGGATACCCTCCATATTTGGCAGAGCTCTTCTCTGTAGCATATCCCATGCATGCTCAATCGGGTTCAAGTCTGGCGACAGAGCCGGCCAGGGCAGGACATTGATGTTAGCTGCGGCGAGAGTCTGTCTTACAACTCTTGCGGTGTGCGGTCATGCATTAACTGAAATAAGGGACCGATTTGCACTTGTAGAGGAACGATGACGTCTGATACAATCGTCTCAGCATAAATTTGAGCGTTGAGGTTGCCTCTGATCCAAATCAACTCAGTTCTTCCCCCGATCCAAATACCCGCCCATACCATGATGGTTCCACCACTATAAGGATGGACTTCCTGGCAGGATTTTAATCGCTGTTGGCGTCCAGGGGTTCTCCAGTGTCGTATACGTCTTGTATCCGGTCTCATACCAAAACGAGACTCATCAGAAAAGCACACGAAACGCCATTGTTCTTCTGCCCAATTTCTGTGTTCAAGAGCCCATTGATATCGAATCCTACGATTGTGCATTGCTATAGGTGGTACCCGTAGCGGTCTTCGGGAATGAAGGTTCACTTCATGCAAGCGGTTTCTGACTTTTTGGTCGCTAATTAAGTTCCCTGAAGAGTGATGAAGCCTCACGGCTAACATCATGGCGGTTATTGTTGGAGCTCTTCGAGTTAAGATTTGAATGTATCGGTCTTGTCTCCGTGTGGTGCAGCGATACCGTCCTCCATGGCGCTCAGCCATGGTACCAGTGCTTCGGTAACGTGTCCAAAGTCGACTGATAACACTCTGACTTGTATTCAGAGCTAAAGCCACAGTACGTTGCCGGGAACCAGCTTCTATCATTCCCACGGCTCTGAGCATTTCTTCCCTGCTTAAATGCGTTTTAATCAGTAGTAGGGAAACAGTAGCACTAATAATGTCTTCAATGCGTTGTATCTTTTTATAGGGAAAATATTGACAGCTGATTTTCATCTTTTACTCGAATTTGATTGACAGTTCCTGATTCAAATTATGAAATGCACCAAAAAGGATCCATATAAATTTATAAAATCATAAATTTATTACAAAGCCACATCTCAATCTCAAGAAATCCGCATAAAAATGCTTGATCCCTAGACACTTTTGATGTGTGTATTTTTTGTAATATTTACGTTCCTATCAAAATAAAATTAAAAACAAAAAAAACAACCATTCGAACAATATTGCAAGTAATAAAGATTAATGAAATGTTTTTTTAATTAACTATTAAAATTTTTATTTTAATAAGTAACTTAATTTGGAAAAATCACAAACTTGACAAAATTAAAAATCAATAATCACAGGTGATTGCTATTTTATTCCATCCCTAGCTGACACCGCGACACTGGTGCGCACCGCCATAGATATGTTATAGATAGAGCAGAGGATCCGTGCGAGTCATAATATATGTTCGATGAATGGAAAGTCGTCTAAACGTTACTTCGAATACTTTTTACTTATAAAGTCTTCTTCTACTGAACAATTCATCTAATATTTTTGAATCGAATTAATGCTTTTTCGAATAAGTTTAAAATGAAAATAAAAGTATAAAGAAAACATGTGTGGTGTATTATTTCATGCATATTCGAGGAAGTCTAATAACTTTGATATATCATACGTTGAAGAATGAAACATTTCAATATCACTTTATTTAACCTACTAATTAAATATTATAAATTATAATAAGTATGATTTATTATTATCATATAGTTAAATAACTGAAATAAAAATGTAAAAAAAAAATGGAGCGTGCGGACAGTTTAAAAAAACCTACGTTCCTCCCGTTCTAAACTTTAATGTACGGAAAATTAAAATTTAGAAACATGAAATTTGGCAATAACACTTTTTTGATTGCATTTAGTATTTCTGCTTATGAAAAGCCTGCCTACGGCAATCTAAATGCAAACATAATATTTATCTCGCGTTAACAAGTAACCTAGGTGCTTCTCATTATTATATTTTACTAGCAGGTTATTATCAAATTTCATGTTTTTGAATTTTAATGTACGGAAGGAACGTATGATATCTCAATGTTATTAGATTTTCTTGATTTTGTATGAAATAATATACCACACATGTTTTCTTTATATTTTTACTATCATTATTATATTCATTCGAAAAAGCATTCATTCGATTCAAGACTGTTCGATGAATCGTTCAGTAGAAGAAGTGTTTATCGGTAAAAAGTTCTTTCGCGATAAACACAATTCGAATTAACGTTCAGTCGACGTTCCATTCATCGAACATGTGACTTTCGCAGTAAAATTACGGACCCAGAGAAGGGAACCAGGCCTCCAGCTGGTCCTCGGTTAGAAAGAGAGAGACGATCGCGGTACCTATCTGTCTGTGTGTACCTATATTTTATTACTTCAAACAACTTTATAAGATACTAGCTTTTACACACGGCTTCGCTTACGCAGACTTTCATCCCCTGATTTACCCCCTTAGGGGTGGAATTTCAAAAATTCCTTTCCTAGTGCTTACTTACGTTGTATTAAGAACCTACATGCAAAATTTCAGGATTCTAGGTTCAGCGGTTTGAGCTGTGCGTTGATCTCTCTCTATGTCAGTCACCTTCCTCTTTTATATAATATACACACATCAAAAGTGTCTAGGGATCAAGCATTTTTATGCGGATTTCTTGAGATTGAGATGTGGCTTTGGCCCTGGCCTGCTCAGTCGCCACACTTGAACCCGATTGAGCATGCATGGGATATGCTACAGAGAAGAGCTCTGCCGAATATGGAGGGTATCCAGTCGCAAGAAGACCTTTTTTTGTTGTTGCAACGAACATGGGCGGCCATTCCACAGCGTGATTTGGATGAACTCATTTTGAGTATGCCAAACCGATTCTTGTGTTGTTAGTGTTCGCGGTAGAAACACGGATTATTAATTGTTTAAGTTACCTAATAAAATTTTAAAGAAAACTGTTATTTCAGTCTTTTTTTCGAACTTTAATGTTAGTGGTTCAAATGTCAAAAACCCCTTTATTAGGAAAATGGCAAATTTCTTTATTAATGCAAAGGTGACTTGGTTTATCGTTACTGTGACAAACGAAAACACTTTATTTGATGAATCCTTAAAGAAAATTTTAATTAATATCAATCAGGAGAAAAGTTATTGCAAAAATATATGTTGATCCCTAGACACATATGTTGATCCCTAGACACTTTTGATGTGTGTATATAGAAGATTTTAGAGTTAATTTTATTTTATTTTTCGAGGTTATCATAATAACAAGCAGTCCTTTACTGCGCATGCGACAGTAGAGATAGACAGGTGGGGTACCGCGATCTTCTCTCTCTTTCTAACCGTTGGACGTTTCCGCTTACCGGCAGCCGTAGGTCTTCCCTACTCTATCTATAATACCTCTATACGCACCGCTCGTCCGCCGCTCGTCACCCGCTCGTCGCCCGCTCCCGCTCCGCTGTGTTCGAAAACACTCCCATATAAATCCATACATTTGAACGTGCCGCTGCCGCTCCGCGCCCGCTCCGCTCCCGCGCCCGCCCCGCTCCCGCTGAGTTCGAGTACGCGGCCTAAATGTCACCGATCGACTGTCAAAACTGTACTTACTCCACTTTTGAAAGAGTGTTCATTATGTTTCTCTTAACTTGATACTTGCTAAAGTCAAATAATACATCAGCCCATTTGAGGTTATGAAACTCATTTCCTTCAAACGCGCTCTTCAGTCACAATCGTCTCCGGACTAGACATCTTAACCTCTACTAGTCTAGCCTCTAGCTTTCAAGGTAGAATCAGTACTAGTAAAGACAAGGTTACATTAAATACACTAAAAAGACAAGCAAATACGCACCTAATAAGAACATAGCAATTATCATAAACCTAAAATGTAAATTAATTTCATACAAAATATGACCTTGGTGTTCGCTTACATAATTAAACTGAACGCTGAAGACTTGTGAATGGTTTCCTTGTCATAAATGATAAATGACTCCGTTAAAACTATATTGTTTGGTGTATATGGTGAACGGAACTCTTTGTAAACTGTTGTGGTTTTGGATCACGTAGTATAAAGCCTCCTTCATACACTAGTTTGTATATAGGTAGGTGTTCTACTAGTACTAATGTTATATTATATGCATATTTGAATACTACAATATATAATATTACAGATTCGAAAGTAACTCTGTCTGACTGTTAAGCTTTTACGGCTAAACCGATACATCGATTTTGATGAAATTTGGCATTGAGATACTTTAGTTATTGAGCAAAGACACATGCTATTTTTTGCTTAACAGGTGAGTTTAATTCTAGAATGTATTTCAACAAGTTCCATCAAATGCCCCCAATCGAAAGTATGAATTATAATATATTATTATTATTTTCTCTTATTGGAGTCACATAGTTAGTGTGTCTACATCGCAAGTTCCCAACAACACGACGCACGCGACTCACCGTAGCAAGTACGTAGGTACTACGAGCGCGTGCGCACCGCGCTGACTCACGCGCAATTTAAAATTATAATAATAACATTGTAGGACGTTCACATTGTACAGCGAGGTTTTGATCTCCGTACTTATTATCTGTTGTTTATTTACTCCATTTACACACTTGTTCAATACGTTCTAATACCGCTAAATGATTCCGGTAGGTGTTTGTCTAAGGTCGTTCCGGTAACAAATAACTAGTTACTTGATTGATATAAATTATGCGTTATTATTATACTTACGTTACCTATTATTATGTGTTTGTATCTTATACCTATTAATGGCATCCCTGGTAGCCTTAATTATTGTTTTTTTTTAATAATTTAATAACAACACGTAATATATCTATGTAAACATATATGTACCTACTTATTAAAGAGAAAAACGAGTGTGCTTCAGACCACAAGAGTGAAATTAATCTTCGTTAAATAAAACTAACTGGCTTTGAGAAAAAGAGAACGAAAATGTGTGTTCGCACCTCTCTCTCTTGCCACTACAGTAATAAATGAAACGTAACTCGTAACTCTCCTTCTTTCTATCTTCACTAACTTATATCTCCCTCTCAATTTCCGTTCGACTCGCCCGATCATACTTTTCGTAACGCTCTCGTCACGCATTTACCAGCTTACTCCCCAGGTCAAGCGTGCGCAAAGAAGTTTTATTTCAATTATACCTACTCACAGAGCAAGTGACCGTGCTTTAGTAAATCAAATTCACGACTCACGTGCCCTGGCATAATTTCTAGGGATATCAAAATACATTGTTCTACAAAACGCAAGACGGTAGTAAATTTAAAAAATGTTTACCTTACATACGCCTGACTTGTCTTGACATAAGGTCCTATGTCCCCTAGATGAGGCAGAGGGCATCCACAGTGCATCACCATCCCGTTCTGTCTTGAGCGTCACGCTTGATTTCGCTCCAGGTCTTCCAGGCCAATGGCCTTCGCTTCATCGATGATAGTCCGCCGCCAGGTTTCTTTTGGACGGACACGCTTGCGTTTTTCTTGGGGATTCCAGTCTAGGGCTTGCCTCGGGATGTAGTTGGAATCTCTTCGAAGGGTGTGGCCTATCCAGCCCCATTTGCGTCGTTTGATCTGTTGGTCGATCGGGACTTCATCGCAGCGATCCCACAAGTTAGCGTTGGATATTCTCTCGGGCCAGAATATACCGAGTATATGGCGAAGGCATCGAATCACGAAGACCTGAAGTTGATGCGAGACAAGCTTTGTGACCTTCCATGTCTCGCACCCGTATAGCAATACGGGGTCTTCACGTTTGGACCGGAATATTTTGTGTTTGACTCTCCGTGTCAGTTTCCGTGATTGCCAAACGGGTCGCAGCTGCGCAAAGGTTGCTCGTGCTTTGGCGATCCTAGAAGCGATGTCCTCTTCAGTTCCTCCAGTTTCTGACACGCAGACACGCTGTGTGACATACGCCTACATAAACCATTTTAATATGACAATTATCTCTAGCAAAAAAATCAAAGATTTTATATTAAGCATAGCATATTAATTTAAACGAAAATAATGTATAAGTAATGATAATTTCAAAAAAAAATACTTGGCCCTTGGGTGAGTACGGTTTAAACTTGTCTTGAAATTATAATTATTATGCTAATTTTAGATTATATTATTTATATCTAGTAGATAGAGTATCGCGCTGCAACAGAACATAAAGTTTTTGTTTAACCAATTCCTGCCTGTATTTCTTTTATTCACAAAACTATTACACTCGCTAATTTTTTAGTTATCGGGACTCGAGTAAACTCAAACATTTAAATGCAAATAAACTTACAAAACCACGCAGTGTTTCAAATATCGTAGTGTTACTATGTCCACAAAAGCTTTATCTAATCGTATGCTTACTACCGCTGTGTAATTACATGGCAAACAATTTTAGTTTAATCCTTACTAACCGTTACCTAGTTATCTGTGGACTAATACGGATTGAAATCGGTCAAGGACGTCTAACAAGCCCAGTAGACAATATTACCTAGTTACTTGCAGTTATTCCTACGAATTTTCTTTTGTGTATGTTTTTTTAAATATTTACTAGTAGTTCCCCGCATTTTCACCTGCGTTTTAGTCACAGCTCCGTTTTCTTTTTAACCGACTTCAAAAAAGGGGGATGTTCTCAATTCGACTGCATTTTTTTTATGTTTGTTACCTCAGAACTTTCGACTGGGTGAACCGATTTTAATGATTTATTTTATTTGAAAGCTGGTGCTTCACGTGTGGTCCCATTTCAATTTGTTCCAGTTTTTGACGTCGTTTTTTTTATGTTAATTTTTTTACTTTTACAATCTGTTTTAAATTTCGCTAACAAACGAACAAAACGATTTTTGATTTTTTTTCTTTCATATTTTGATAGTAATTCTAATATTCGAGGCGGAAACAAACGGCAGATCAAAACAAACTAACGACAATATAAAGAACGGTCTAGCCTAGGCCTTCTTGAGTTGTAAATGGTGTAACTACATACTTTATATATTGAGAATAGAATTAGTTGCTAGTAAGGTGCCAAAAACATTACCAAGATACTAGATTAATACAAACCTATGACCAAAAGATGCAGCGTTCTATCACACGGTATCATTGCCTCATCTTGCTAAAGAATGAAACTAGTGCCTGCCCGAAATTTGGTAGGGAGATTTTGTTTTATGTACCCTGTATAACTCCTTAAATGAAGATAAAAAGAGTTGTGTTCTTATGGGAATTCATATCATGGACGTGGTCGTCGATTTCTACATATAAATGATAACACGATATTTTTTTCTGGTCAGGTCAATATAGCATAGGCTCTACCTAGTTAGAGATCGGAGAACCTAGTGTGAGTTTATTTCACACCAACTCGATCGTCACGGTGACTGCCTATCAGACGGCCATAATAAATCATAGAATTTAGGACATTAGCCCGCCCATGTTCAAAGTTCTTATTTCACAACTATGAGATGACTTCAACGAAATAAAAATTAATTAGCATTATGAATATCTTCGTTTTTAAAAGGGCAAGAGTCACCTGATGGAAAAAGACTACCACCTCCATAAAGGTCTGCAGCTCTGAATTCAAAAGCACGTGACCGGCCTTTGAAAAAAGAATGCGCTCTTTCCTATAACGTTGGATCGGTCCGGAAATGGCACAGAGGATAATTTATTCCACATATTTTTGTGATCACAGACGAGAAAGTCGTTAGACGAGCAGGGTGTTATGTAACTGTAATCTTAATAACAGTTTTACTTTAGAGTACCCTTTGGCAAAACCCGGGAATCTACTACACTGTGGGAGAGCCACGCTTCGGCATGAATGGACCGGCTCGACCGGAGTGATACCACGGCCTCACAGAAAACCGGTGTAAAACAGCGCTTGCGCTGTGTTTCACCAAGTGACTGAGGATACTGGAGGCCCAACTCCAATCCCTCCCCCATCCTCCTCCCCATCCCCCAAAGGCCGGCAACGCACTTGTGACGCCTATGGTGTTGCGGGTGTCCATGCGCGGCGGTGATCGCTTACCATCAGGCGATGCGTCTGCTCATTTGGCACCTATTCCATAAAAAAAAATCCGAGCTTATTTTTATAAAGTTTATTTATGCTGTTTAATTGTTAGAATCTCATGGGAAGTCATTTAATATTAAAAATATAAATAATACCGAACGGGGACAGCAAAGACCCGCCCGGGGGAATGAAAAAAAAAACCAAACCGAAATCCCGGCACTGCAGCAGACAATGAAGACTTCTACAAAGTGTACCTATGTAAAACCTGGCTATAAGAGAATGTTTCTGGAGAATTCGGTGAGTGGAGACTTTAATGTTTTTGTAGAAAGTACCAAGGATAATGAGAAAATTTGGAAACAACCAGACGATCGTTACCACAAATCTCTTCAAAAATGACATCAAGGGCATGACGAATATTAGGAGGATCAACGCAAATAAAATCTGCGTTACCTTTTCCCAGTCAAGTAATGCAAACAATTTCCTGAAAAACGAGCAATTTTTACTGATGTACCAACTAAAGTCTTATATTCCGTCGACGGCGCGGGCGGTGGAAATAGTCGACGGCGCGGGCGGTGGAAATAGTTGGCGTGCTACGTTACGTACCCACAAGTATTAGTAATGAGGAGCTCTTTAAAAAACTATCATGCTCATTTGAGATTATAGGCGTACGTAGGTTTACAAAGAAAGAAAATGGTCTAATCAAACCATTCCAAACTGTGAGTCTCACATTCTTATCAACAATATTACCTATTTGGACCTGTTTAGGTTTCGAGTGTACCAATACAACGCGCCTTTGTTCCAATGTTTCAAGTGTTTTAAATTTAATCATGGCGCAAGAATTTGTAAATCAGTGCAAAAATGTTCAATCTGCTCAGAGGAGCACCATTTTAGCGAATGCACTTCTAAAATTGACGAAATATTAACTAATGACTATATTCGTAAAAGGCTGATTGGTGCTTTGGTTGGAATCGGTAATGAAAAACGGGCTATTACTAATTCTGTAATACAAGAGATACATAGAGACAGTTTTAAAGGACGGACCTACCGTTGATGAAAATTGTAATGGATTTTTAAATTTTTGTATACTAAAAGCATGTAGGTACGTTAAGTTTAATAACCTACATGATGTAATTCTGTAATCTATTTTAATAACAGCCCTCTTCCTTGGTATAATTCACAAAGATATATTTTAAATTACATATTATACGATATTAGAAAGATTATTTACCAAATAAGTCAGCTCACCGGTTAAATTATTTACTTCTTTCTTGTGGGTACCAGCTCATTATCTTATTATCGGTTATGGAACTGTGGACCACGCTGCGAGAAATAGGTTTGTTGTCGATCACTCTGCTACTATGAAGATTTCGCACACTGACTACCAAGCAGCTATCACCCATGATCTGAAAAGGTTGTGACATGAATACTGGAATATGCAAGTACACAAAAGGCAAAATGGTACGCGACGACCCAGGGTAGCCCGCCCGCCAAACCTTGGTACTCCTACAAGAATGAAAACACAGCAGAAAGTTCATTACCATTGTGAACAGACTAAAGTTTGACTATTGCTACATTCCCACTCAACTGAACAGACTCAACTTAATTCCGAGTAACGCGTGTGAAGTGAACTGTGAAATGTTGTAGAAAAAAACTTGTAAACTTGAAAGCAAAACTCTCCATCAAATAGTTTCCAATCAAATATCAACGACTGGCTTAAAAGGGCTAGAACCCAGAGCCGTAAAATCTAGTTTTAAAAAACCTGTCAAGTGACAAATCTGTCAATTGTGAAACGTCAACGTCAAGTTTAAGTTATTTTCACACACAGTGGTTGTTTATTGGTAATTTATTAGTTTAATTTTATCTTAGTCACTCTGTCTATATTTGATAATGATGACCGTAATTATTTAATTAATTGTTGCCCGAACGATTTATTCATACGGTTTTTGTGAATAATGATCTCTCTTCAGTTAGGCACATCACACGTATCTACCATAACTTAGGTATTTGATTGAATATATTTAATTTACAGTAACTTACTTTACATATCCTCAAGATGTCTTCTTTTCACGAAAGACAAAAGTCGCTTTTCAACCAGTTGAAAGATGCAGAAGAACAGTGTGGCTTTTCAAAGACAAACAAACAAGCAGAACCAGATGATTATGGTTCAATAGATAGACGCACTTACAGAAAGTTAAAACATGAAATGAAGCAATTCAGAGGTAGAGAAAGCATATATAAGAGGGCTGAGGCCAACATTCGTGAATGCTTACGAGCCAAAACCATTCCAGACCACATTAAAAACCCCAAAAAGTGGGTTTATTATTCTTTAGCTGATGTCACACAAGAACAAATGTCAGATGCAACAAACACAGCAACGGCACTAGCACTTATTCAAGAAATGGAAGATAAAGCTGCACAGCCGGAAATGGAGTGTGATTATGATGAATCGGGTGTATTTAAAAAGCCTGCTTTCCGAATTTCATCCACAATTAAAAAAGTACCACAAGCCAGTGTAGATGACAAAGTCGTGTTTAAAAGTAATAAAGTAGTAATGCCAGAGTATGTAGTAGGTATTACAAAAAAAGTTGAAAAGAAAAACAATCCTCTGATAAAGAAGGTACCCAAAAAGTGTGAAAAGAATGCTGAGTTAAAATTAGACCATCTGTTTGAAGAGGAAGATTAAAAGATTGTGATTTATAGTACTTATATTTAAGTAATAGGATACATACCTTATATATCTTATTAAAAAAATGTCTAAATTTACTATTTTTATTTAAATACCAGAATAAAAAACTTGTGCATGCCAGTCTGCTCCAGAATTTATACTATGGCAACCTGACACGCTGATAACATCAACCCCAGGTAACGCCGCGGGTCGAAGCTAGTCTAAAAAAGCGCGAGTCGGACTCGCCCATGAAGGGTTCCGAAGCAGCAAGTAACATAATATAAAAGTGCTTGTAGTTTGTTGTAACTTTGATCGATGTTTTAATACCTAATACTTAGTGTATTTTTTTTTTGCGGTATACGATTTATGCCGTATTAAAAAAATCTACTCACTGGATTTCGTCCAAACAAATTTTTGGTGGAAGTTTGCATGGCAATGTACATCATATATTTTTTTTTTAGTTTTATCATTCTCTTATTTTAGAAGTTACACACATTTTACCACTTTGAAAGTGTCTCTCGCGCAAACTATTCAGTTTAGAAAAAAATGATATTAGAAACCTCAATATCACATATGGGTTTGATGAAAAAAAAATTGAGTTTCAGTTCCAAGTATGGGGAGCCCCAAAATTTATAGTTTTGTTTCTATTTTTGTGTGATAATCTTACTGCGGTTCACAGAATACATCTACTTACCAAATTGCAACATTATAGTCTTATAGTTTCGAGTAGTCTGTGACATACGGTCGGACAGACATGACGAATCTATAAGGTTTCCGCTTTTTACCTTTGGCACGGGACCCTAAAAAGTTGCCTAAGTTACTCCTTATGTCATCAGCTATCTTCCAGTGAAAGTCCCGTCAAAATCGGTCCAGCTTCCAGAGATTCGCCGGAACAAAACAGACAGACGGACAAAAATTGTAAAAAATGTTATTTTGGTACATTTTCCGTGTATACATACATACTATGCATTTAGTAAAGAGCGGTTATTTTAATATAACAAATATACACTTCACTTTATTTCTGACTGCCTCGTTGGTCTCGCGGTTGGCGTGTGCGACTCCTGATCATGAGGTCTCAGTTTCGATTTTCGGGTCAGACAAAATGTTTGTATCAGGGATGTTGCGGATGTCGATTTTTTCACATCCGCGGATGTGAATGCGGATGCGGATTTTCGAAGTCTCACATCCGCTTATGCGGATGCAGATGTTTAAAATTTTACATAAATATAATAAATTAATGAAGAACTTAAACAATAATAAAGTACCTAATTATTAACATGTTTATAATTGAAAATTAGTCTATAATGCTTTAATTTTTCTAACTTTACTTACTAACTTTAGTATTTGTAAGTGAAGTTAAAAGTAGGAGCCTACTTAATAAAGAGTAATATTATTTGTGATTCAAGGCGGTTACGCAAAGGTTCGTAAATTAAACACGCGATACTAAATAATTATTCGATAGGAACACTGCCTGGTTGGTGGTGTAGATAAAAATCTTGATGTCCCTGGTCCTATTTGTTACATATCCTTTTCCATGGAATCAGTCATTCTCATTCTTTTAACCCCTTCAGAATTGGCATTATGAGAACCGAAAACGTCATTCTCAGTATGTTTCATCATCAAAATGTCGTCTTTCTTCTTCTTTTCTTTAGTAACCAGTGTAAAAAATTGTGCTTAAAACGAGGAACTAATTATGTGGGTGGAATAATAAAGAATATTGTTTAAGAATGATAAACTTTATCTACAATAAAACATATTACCGGTGTAACATATCGGCATTTATCTGTGAATTTTAATTTAATAAGCTGACCTAAGACCAATATAAAGATTTATCAATAAACAATTCGCTGGGCCCCGCTCAATTTCTTTCTTGTCACAACTTGTATCACATTCGGATCCGCATTGATTACTGCGGATCCGGATGAGGATGTCAAATCTATGGGGATGCGGATGCGAATATTCGCAACATCCCTGGTTTGTATTATCTACAAATATTTGTTTCGGCGTTTGGGTATTTTCTATGTATAATATGTATGTATTTACAAAAAAAAAGTATTGTATTTGTATCAGTTGTCTAGTACCCATAACACAAGCTCTGCTTATCTTGGGACTAGATGGCATTGTGTGTTAGATGTACGAAATATTTATTTATATAAGACATTATTAAGAACTTGTATACCTACATTTCTGCAAATAAATACATTTGATTTGATATTTAAATGCACAGTATCTACATTTTCAGATCAGAGTATAGGAAGTTTCAAATAAAATATCTCAGATAAATTAAAATTAAATGCTTTATTATTATCAACACTGTGATATGATTGCTGAATCAGACTTTATTTCCATGTTTTCTTGTTGATTATCTGTCTTGCTTTCTGCAAATGCACTAAGGTCCCGCATCATAGAGTAGGCATCTTCACCATCAGCATAGTACTTGGGTTCGATTTCCAAGATTTTAAAGCCAAGTGAATTAGTGTACAGGTTGAGGGCAGCTCTGTTGCTTTTTCTTACATGCAGTGACACATACTTGGCCTGGAATGAAACCGAACAGGTAGTTAAACACTGATATTACATAACTAGTAGCACCCTGCAGGGAGCTGCTATTATAAAATAAAGTAGCCTGTGTTACTCCTTATAACATCAGCTATCTGACGGTGAAAGCTTCGTCGAAATCGGTTCAGCCGTTCCAAAGATTAGCCAGAACAAAATGACAGACAATATTTTTTTATATAAGTGCTATATAGACTTTACAAAGAGACACTACAATTTTATTTTATTAAGAGGATGAGGAACTTACATGCATTTTTGCCATTATTTTAGATCATAACAGGACACCGTAATTCACTAACAAAAATTGCCACTAAAGATATTATTAATCTTTATAAATATCTTTATAATTATAAATCTGAATAATAATATGATAAATTATGTGATGGTAATTAAAAAAAAACTGCAATAACATGAAAGGAATATTACACTTTTCTAATAGGCGGTACACACTGCAACGATTTATCGTAGCGATTTAACTGTGCAGTTTTATCGCTAGTGTGGACGGAAATCGGCTCAGATTTTTTGGTTGGTGCAAACGATCGGAGGCATGAGCAAAAGTTATTTGATAAATCGTTGTCGATTTAACTGCACAGTTCGTCTGTGTAGTTATCGTAGCGTGTGGACGGAAGTTGGTCCAATCGCTCAGTTCGTTAACAAATCTTGCTCTAGGCAAACGCGGCCGAGCACATAAGTCAACTCATTTCAGACTGCCTCGGTGGCGCAGCGGTAGCGTGTGCGACTGCTGTGCTTGGAGTCTCGCGTTCGATTCCTGGGTCGGACCAAATGTTTGTATGATCTGCAAATATTTGTTTTGGAGTTTGAGTGTTTTCTATGTATAATATGTACCTATGTATTTACAAAAAAAAAAGTATACAGGGTGGATATGACAAAACGATATTTAACGAAACCGCGGACCATTCAAATATGTCTGTTGACTTTGGGATTGTTAATATTTTTTGAAAATTGAAATTAAAAAAATGAAACTTTCAAACAAACTAAATGCCTAAAAATATTAAAACCGATAAGAACACCATTTGCAATTTAAGTTCACTGACCTACGTGCATACGAGTACAGCTGAGCGCCCGCGGCAACATCAAACGGCGCCCGCGCGGTGCTGCCGCCTACTTATTGTAATAATGTGCATGTATTTACACAATCACAATATTTCACAATAATATCACAAAACATGAAATTCAATTAATTATAATTTAATTTTTTCAATTCTCAATGAATACACAGATCGTATCTTTTAATAATGTAATTTTTTCGCAATTTTACAAATTAGTAAGTAGGTAGGTACTAACAAATAGCTTTGCAAATAAGTAATAACAAAAAGTATGTCTTACGGGCAATGTCTTACAAAAAGTATATCTCGTCGATCTAATAAAGCCTGTACTTACTTGTATTTAAAGGTTTACGCATGTTTTTTTTAGAACTTTGTGAATAGATCTATGGCTTACTTACTTGAAAATGAGGAGCAGCTGTACGCAAACTACATGTCAGTGTAGGTACGTAAAGCTAGAACGGCATTTTCTCGGCATTCTCCATAAATTAATATCATATCCGAGTATTCACTAGCCGTATAACCAAATCGAGGCATTGTTTCATTTACACTCACACAAAGTAATCGTTAAATAAAAACTAAGTACTAACAAACCTAACTAATGTGTCCTGTCCCTGTCCTGTCACTATTAAAGCAGTTTTTCGCACTAATCACTTTAAAATACCTATTATTTATTAATAATCAAAACAAACAGTAGGTACATAGAGCTTCCGCGCCGGCTAGTTCAAACGTGCAATGACGCGAACACGTCACGGGTTCGCGTATTGCGACTGACTGCCGACTTGCCGACTATTCAAATGCAGTTTTTTACGCTTGAAATTAGAAAAGGATAGAAAATATATTTTCGGTTGACCCTTTTACTCTCCCGGGTGATTCCTTCCAGCAATACCTACCTATTGTTTTTAACTATTTTGTGATTACGTGTGTGAGGATCTTATTGCTCAGACATAAGGTATATTTTAGAGTGAAAATTATTTGAGTAGTTAGACCTAAGGTCGTTAACCCCTTAATGATAGCGATGCATTCAACACATCGTGTAGTAAATTTCAAAAACGAAAAGTAGTGTCCTGTGGCTTAACTACTGAACCGATTTCATTGAAACTTTGTAGGTGGACTTGTAACGTGTGTAGGTATACCTAGTTAAAAAAACTCTTGCTTTGTGGTATCCACCTTGTATTACAAGGTGGATACCACAAAGCAAGAGTTTTTTTTCAGTAGTTAAGCCACAGGACACTACTTTTCGTTTTTGAAATTTACTACACGATGTGTTGAATGCATCGCTATCATCAAGGGGTGAACGACCTTTTAGGTCTAACTACTCAAATAATTTTCACTCTAAAATATACCTTATGTCTGAGCAATAAGATCCTCACACACGTAATCACAAAATAGTTAAAAACAATAGGTAGGTATTGCTGGAAGGAATCACCCGGGAGAGTAAAAGGGTCAACCGAAAATATCTTTTCTATCCTTTTCTAATTTCAAGCGTAAAAAACTGCATTTGAATAGTCGGCAAGTCGGCAGTCAGTCGCAATACGCGAACTCGTGACGTGTTCGCGTCGTTGCACGTTTGAACTAGCCGGCGCGGAAGCTCTATGTACCTACCTACTGTTTGTTTTGATTATTAATAAATAATAGGTATTTTAAAGTGATTAATGCGAAAAACTGCTTTAATAGTGACAGGACAGGGACAGGACACATTAGTTAGGTTTGTTAGTACTTAGTTGTTATTTAACGATTACTTTGTGTGAGTGTAAATGAAACAATGCCTCGATTTGGTTATACGGCTAGTGAATACTCGGGTATGATATTAATTTATGGAGAATGCCGAAAAAATGCCGTTCTGGCTTTACGTACCTACACTGACATGTAGTTTGCGTACAGCTGCTCCTCATTTTCAAGTAAGTAAGCAAGCCATAGATCTATTCACAAAGTTCTAAAAAAAACAAGCGTAAACCTTTAAATACAAGTAAGTACAGGCTTTATTAGATCGACGAGATATACTTTTTGTAAGACATTGCGCGTAAGACATACTTTTTGTTATTACTTATTTGCAAAGCTATTTGTTAGTACCTACCTACTTACTAATTTGCAAAATTGCGAAAAAATTACATTATTAAAAGATACGATCTGTGTATTCATTGAGAATTGAAAAATTTAAATTATAATTAATTGAATTTCATGTTTTGTGATATTATTGTGAAATATTGTGATTGTGTAAATACATGTAAATTATTATTACAATAAGAAGGCGGCAGCACCGCGCGGGCGCCGTTTGATGTTGCCGCGGGCGCTCAGCTGTACTCGTATGCACGTAGGTCAGTGAACTTAAATTGCAAATGGTGTTCTTATCGGTTTTAATATTTTTAGGCATTTAGTTTGTTTGAAAGTTTCATATTTTTTATTTCAATTTTCAAATAAATTTAACAATTCCAAAGTCAACAGACATATTTGAATGGCCCGCGGTTTCGTTAAATATCGTTTTGTCATATCCACCCTGTATGTATTTGTATCAGTTGTCTAGTAACCCATAATATAAGCTCTGCTTAGTTTGGGAATAGATGGAGTTGTATATTTATATAAAATATTTATTTAATAAATTTATGTGAGACTAGCTGAACCCCGCGGTATTACCCGCGGTCATTGTCGTACCGCTGGTAACGCCGCGGGGCGAAGTTAGTCTAAGAAAAGTAAGTTAGCCTAAGTTACTTGTTATATCATCAGCTACCTATCAGTGAAAGTCCCATCAAAATCGGTCCAGCCGTTCCACAGATTAGCTGGAACTAACAGACAGACCTACATACAGACAAAAATTGAAAACAATGGTTTTTTGGTATATGTACCTTATATACATACATATGCATTTAGCAAAAGCGGTTATTTTAATATTACAAACAGACACTCCAATTTTATTTATTTGTATGTTATAGAAGTATGACTTTCTTTTAAGAAGCCACTCCTTACTTACACCACACACTATGTGATGTTCTTCTCTTTTTGTACAAATAAGTAAACATTTCGGACATCTAACACACAACGCCATCTAGTCTCAAGAGCTTGTATTATGGGTACTAGACAACTGATACAAATACATGTATACTAATAGATACATATCATACACACATACACAAATATATGCAGATCATACAAACATTTGGTCCGACCCGGGAATCGAACCCAAGACCTCAAGCACAGCAGTCGCATACGCTACCACTGCGCCACCGAGGCAGTCAATTTAAGCCATGTTACCGCAAGCGCGTCATCGTCTTCCATCGCGGACGACATGTTTAGTCTGAGCTTCTGCAGAGAACTGACGATCGATGCAGATATCGTTGACGTGTGGACGCTCTATGGACGTACGATAACTGTACAGTCGAACTGTGCAGTCACAGCGCTACGATAAATCGTTGTAGTGTATACCAATCATAATACTTACCAGTTACATTAGTCTGTAAACTATATGATTGACACAATTATTATTACTACGCAACCAAGCTAAGTTTACACCTCACTGGAATGCAGCGCCCCGCCAACTTCCCCGCTCACCTTCCCGTGATCGCCCTGTCGCATCAGTTATTACAGAAAATTGACTTAGCCAATATTTTGTAACAAACATTTAAATTAAACGTTTAAGTTAACGTTTAATTTTTAAACTCGAATTTTAATAGTCAATTCCTTTTTGGCATTCCTTACTTAAGCGTATGTGTGACGTAATCGACGCGAGGTGCAAACTTAGCTTGGCTGCATTGTAGTCGACTCTATCGTAAAATTTAGAGGGTATTTGGAATATAAAAGCATAGCTTCCAAAATTTTTTATTACCTGAAAGCACTCAACCATTGCAAGTGATGCTTGATTCATGAGTTTCTGTGCAAGTCCAAGGCGACGGTGTGATCTCTTCACAGCTAATGACGTAATATGACCGTGACGGTTATCTTCACCATCTTCTTCCATTTTAGCTAGCACGTAACCTGCAAAGTTGACATCACACAGTCATTAGATATGGCTTTGTATCATTGAATACCTGTTGTAGTTTAGGGACTGGATCATATATTTATATTATTGTTAATTGTTTATACTCGAAGGTTGAAAATTTGTTGTCGACTATTTGAGGGCACTGTCAGCAACCCCCACAAAAAAGTGTGATAATACTCAAAGACATCCGTCATGATGATGATAATGATGATGAATACTCGAAGAAGCTTATACACTATTGATTACTAATTAACAGTATTTTAAGATTCTTACACATTCCAAAACTTTAACATAAAATCTGTTTAAATGTTTTGCTACTAAAATAACAAACAAGAAGTGCTTGCTATCTTGACAGCAAAAAGATGACTTGACTTTGGTAGCAGATAGCTTATTAATACTTACCAACAATGTGGCCTTTTTCATCTTCTGCTACATAGCTAAGTTGGGGCCATGAGAGACCATGATAGAAGTAGTACTTCATTTGATAGTTCTCAGGCAAGCACAGCAGGTTGCAGTGCTGCATGTTCATAAGATCACTGGGCCTTGCACACCGTATATTCATCTTGGTTATCTGTAATTTACATATGATATTTTTAGGTACTTAAGATGATTTTACTAGCTGAACCCCATGGTGTTACCCGCGGTTATTGTCGATTCCGTGAGTAACGCCGCGGGACGAAGCTGGTCTAAAAAAAGTAGCCTAAGTTACTCCTTAGATCATCAGCTATCTGCCAGTGAAAGTCCCGTCAAAATCGGTCTAGCCATTCCAAAGATTACCCGGAACAAGTAGACAGACAAAAATTGTAAAAAAAAAATGTTGGTATATGTATTGTGTGTGTTATTTATTAAAAAGCGGTTATTTTAATATTACAAACAGACACTCCAATTATATTTATTTGTAGGTGTTGCCCGCGGCTCGGCCCGAGTTTATGTTGATTATCATAGCAAATAGTATCCTGTGTTATTCTGATGTATAAGCTATATTACTGTAAAGTTTCATGCAAATCCGTTCAGTAGTTTTTGCATGAAGACGTAACAAACACACACTCACAAACTTTCGCCTTTATATATTAGCGTGATGTGATAGTCATACCATATTATTATAAATTTGACAGTTGTTACATCCATACCATAAATTCGAAAATTACTCTTTATGTCTGTTACATTTTCAAAGTAAACCGTTGCACCGATTTCAATGAAATTTATCACGCAGATACTTTGATTCTTGAGGAAAGACATACAGGTGCTACTCTTTACCATGCTAACCGATATATAAGTGCCAGACCTCACGGGCAAAAACTACTTAATGTAAAAGTAACATCAATATACTGTAATATATATCTGTATATATATCAATATACTGTGATATATCTATGAAAATGAACTCCACCAATATGTAACAAACTATTTACATATACCTGCTGTACTGGTATCAATGGTATTAGAAGTACTATTAATTAATTTACTTAAATTTGCTTTAATAATTATTTTTGTTACATCATTTTCTTATTTGATTTAATTTTTATGTATATTTTTTCTTTTTCACACTCGATACTATTGCTGCATTTTTTGGCACCTTAAAATGTTGTGCATTTGAACTAGTTATTAGTGAATGTGTTTCCCATTTATATATATACTAAATAAGACTTAATGTAGCAGCAATTGGTTTACCAAATAAATAAATAGGTACCAACTAAACAAATTACTGTACTTTGTTTTTTATTCTCTTCGAATTTTCTTTGTTTTGATAGGTTGCCTTGATTCTGATGCTGGTGGACTTTCTTGCATTCCACCTAACAGCTCACGTACGAAGCGGAACTTTGACAAGCAACACTTCCAGACAATGTACCAACCTGCCAACAAACGACGTACAAACAAATAAACAAAGAGCAATACAAATAAAACAGCTAATAAATACTAGAACGACATAGTTAGTAATGAAGAAATTACAAGCAATTGGGCTACTTACAAAATAACACAAAGATAAAAACTAAAAATACGCTACATACGAAGGTTAAAACAGCTAATATCACTTCCTTCATATCTCACTAAGCTGAGGTTAATAATTATGAACACGAGGTTAATGCATCCACTTTACCAGACAAACACTATCTCTATATAATATAAATTAAATCAGTCAACAAGTGTGCCAATTTTTTCTACCCAATGTTTATTTTCCGTGATTTTCACAGCGCCATTTTGGATGGTGCATGCAAGGTACCTATTCCAAGTTACTTCAATTAATCTACGATTTAGATACGGTTTGTCCGGACAAAAGTTCGGTGTTATTTTAAAAAATATGAAAAGTAGTGTTCCGTACAAATTTAAGTACCTTATTTTTCTTCAAATTTCAAGTAATCCATGTCACATAACCTAAAATTTCAGACATAAACTATTTCGTTCTGAAATAAGTTTTTTTGTTGAAATAAATAGTTGACATTGGTGCGTATTAAAAATATTTATTTTACATATCTCTGTGTATATCTATACTCATCTGTGAAGGCGAACGCCACGCCAGACCCTAGAGCACGGCACTTAGAGCTTCGAACTATCTAACTTTTACCGTGGCGTGGCGTGGCGTTTCGGCATGCATGGGCCGACTCGACCGGAGTGATACCATGGCCTCACAGAAAACTGGTATGAAACAGCGCTTGCGCTGTGTTTCACCAAGTGACTGAGGATACTGGAGCGCGGAGGGCCATATACCCCAAACCCTCCCCCCATCTCCTTCTCCATCCCTATCCCCCCAAAGGCCGGCAACGCACTTGTTTGTGACGTGACGCCTCTGGTGTTGCAGGTGTCCATGGGCGGCGGTAATGGCTTACCATCAGGCGATACGTCTGCTCGTTTACCGCCTATTCTACAAAAGAAACTCCAGGTATATATGCTCTAAGGTCCTGATAGAAAATGAAATGCATTTGCAGTGCTTAAAAGCCCGTATCTCAATTCTTAATATTGTTGTTGTCCTTAAAAAATAATTGTAAACAAAGTATTGTCAAATAAAAGTAAATTAAATCGATCTTACAAACAACAATTTGGTTAATTGGTCTAATTAGCACTGTCTTATTAAAATGTTGAATTTTTTAATTACTAGTTCTTTGATTATATGAAAACTACACCACACACACAAGTTAAGATGGAAGGAGACAGTCAGTTCGAAAAACCTGCGGTGTCTGCTTTCTTGTAAGTAAATATGGGGGTGAGACTAGATAAAATTAGACATTTGAGAGAACTTTAAATTTTGACAGTATTACTGGTAAGAATTATATTTTTTTGTCTAGTCTAAAATTTAGCTATAGGAAACTTACTCTTACATTACAGCAGGCACAGGAGTCCTACTTTTAGTAAGGAAGAAGTTAAAGCACTTCTAAATATAGTTGAGAAACATAAAGCGATAGTATTTAATAGATCGACAAGTGCCTCTGCGAGTTACGCCAAAGAAACCACTTGGATAAAGATAGCAAAGACATTTAACAGGCAAGGCTTTACACATTCGAGGAGCGCTGATTGTTTGAAAATAAAATGGGATAACTTGAAAAAGGAGGCCAGGAAACTATCAAAAAACTTGTTGGATGATAAGTACAATGATGTTGATGATGTGACTAATCAGATGATAGTTATGATGTGCGATGCTGCAAGCAACACAAATGTTGTTGATGAACCTGTTCAATCTGATGACGATTTAAATGGTAATAAACTGTAACTTATTTACTAAACTCTAAATTGATCTTATAATTTTATTATTATTTTAATTTATTTTTAAATGAATTATGCCTTGTCTAAAGCTTTTTCTAGTTCTAAGAAATTGGAATTGATATTTAAATTACATTGACACTTTAAATGAATTGTCATAACTTAATACAAACAGCCACTTTGAAATTCTGAGAACAACACATGTGGTAGTTGATTGAAATGTACTATAACATTTACAGAAACTGAGCAGGTAAAGGAAATAACAAATGAGAATCTCTGGAATAGTGATGAAGAAAAGGATTCTGAAGATAGTCTGGGTAAGTGTAAACTTCCGTTCTCCGAGCTTGATTCCCTGTCTTGTCCATCTTAGCTAGAATCCTCTTGTACAAAGTTTCATCATGATCCATCCACACTTAATCCAGTGATGGCGGCTCCTTCAGTTTCAGTCTGCAGGGTTCCGACATGACTTGTTAACCTGAATCTGGTTGAATTGCACAGATTAGAGACTCTGTGCAATTCAACCTGTGTAATTCAACATTACACATTCAACTTGGCTGGTTGCCCAAGTAAAATGTGTAATGGTCCTGGGTCTAATTTTGCGCTGAAAGATACCCGAGTGTTCCATTCTACAATTTCTACAAGGAGGTGATATTGTTAGACTCTTAATAATAATTCTATGAGAATCAGTAGCCAAGAAAAATAAACTACACACATCAAAAGTGTCTAGGGATCAACATATGTGTCTAGAGATCAACATATATTTTTGCAATAACTTTTCTCCTGATTGATGTTAATTAAAATTTTCTTTAAGGATTCATCAAATAAAGTGTTTTCGTTTGTCACAGTAACGATAAACCAAGTCACCTTTGCATTAATAAAGAAATTTGCCATTTTCCTAATAAAGGGATTTTTGACATTTGAACCACTAACATCAAAGTTCGAAAAAAAGACTGAAATAACAGTTTTCTTTAAAATTTTATTAGGTAACTTAAACAATTAATAATCCGTGTTTCTACCGCGAACACTAACAACACAAGAACATCGGTTTGGCATACTCAAAATGAGTTCATCCAAACACGCTGTGGAATGGCCGCCCATGTTGGTTGCAACAACAAAAAAAGGTCTTCTTGCGACTGGATACCCTCCATATTCGGCAGAGCTCTTCTCTGTAGCATATCCCATGCATGCTCAATCGGGTTCAAGTCTGGCGACTGAGCAGGCCAGGGCCAAAGCCACATCTCAATCTCAAGAAATCCGCATAAAAATGCTTGATCCCTAGACACTTTTGATGTGTGTATTTGACATTCCACATTCTCAAGTACTTGATTATTTTTAAAACCTCTTTAAGACTAATTCCAATATCTTTTTGGTGAATTATTAAGTAATAAAATGGAGACTAAAGCATTCTACATTTTGAAATCAAGTTTTTTTTTTACAGATGCTGGTGAAAGTGGACGGTAAGCTTAGAACCTAAAAAGGAAACTATACTGACGCGCTAGAACGGTGTAGTGTTGTGTTATAAGATATAACCTCGTAACTTTTTTTTTTTTATGTTTGACCCTGCCAAAATGACTCTACTCTGCCCAGGGTTCCAGGATATATATCCATGGATATATATCAAGATATATATCCGATTTATATCTGATATATATCAAACTGGTTTCGTTGATATATATATATCAATGCTAGCTGAAATTAGATTGGATATCGGATCCTTCTCATGATGATAGCGGATGATATGATTCAAAATGTCGTTTATGTCCTATAATCCAGTCCAGACTCAGAATCGAAAGATGACCTACCTTTATCTTCCTTGCAGTCAAACTGAAGCACTACGAGTATTATGAATACTGCATTTTTTGATGATTTTATTCATTATTTGATAATAATTTACAGTTTATTACGAATTATTACAAATATTCATAATTTTTTTGACTGCCTCGTTGGTCTAGCGGTTGGCGTGTGCGACTGCTGATCATGAGGTCTCGGGTTCGAATCCCGGGTCCGACCAAATGTTTGTATGATCTACAAATATTTGTTTCGGAGTTTGGGTGTTTTCTATGTATAATATGTATGCATTTACAAAAAAAAGTATATATGTATTTGTATCAGTTGTCTAGTACCCATAACACAAGCTCTGCTTAGCTTGGGACTAGATGGCGTTGTGTGTTAAATGTCCGAAATATTAAAAAAATAATACAATACAATGATAATATGGCTTACAAAATTGATATACAGGGTGGATATGACAAAACGATATTTAACGAAACCGCGGGCCATTCAAATATGTCTGTTGACTTTGGGATTGTTAAATTTATTTGAAAATTGAAATTAAAAAAATGAAACTTTCAAACAAACTAAATGCCTAAAAATATTAAAACCGATAAGAACACCATTTGCAATTTAAGTTCACTAACCTACGTGCATACGAGTACAGCTGAGGGGCATGGCATGGCGGCAACGTAAAAACGGCGCCCGCGCGGTGCTGCCACCTACTTATTGTAATAATATTTTACATGTATCTACACAATCACAATATAATATCACAAAACATGAAATTCAATTAATTATAATTTAAATTTTTCAATTCTCAATGAATACACAGATCGTATCTTTTAATAATGTAATTTTTTCGCAATTTTACAAATTAGTAAGTAGGTAGGTACTAATAAATAGCTTTGCAAATAAGTAATAACAAAAAGTATGTCTTACGGGCAATGTCTTACAAAAAGTATATCTCGTCGATCTAATAAAGCCTGTACTTACTTGTATTTAAAGGTTTACGCTTGTTTTTTTTAGAACTTTGTTAATAGATCTATGGCTTACTTACTTGAAAATGAGGAGCAGCTGTACGCAAACTACATGTCACTGTAGGTACGTAAAGCCAGAGCGGCATTTCCTCGGCATTCTCCATAAATTAATTAGTGACCGACCGAAGGTTCGGTTTCGGCCAGTTTCGGCTAAAAAAACTAGTTTCGGCCATAGTTTCGGTTTCGGCCAAAAAATGGCCGAACCTTCGGCCACGCCGAAACTCGAGTGAGTGTGAATAATCGTGCGTCATTCAGTTAACTTTGTTACTAACTCGTGCTCACACGCTCACATGGCCGGCTCAGTTCGCTCCCCGTAATTCCATCGTTAATCGAAATGAATTGATTTTATGTTTAACATATGTATGATTAATATATGACATACTGTATTTGTTTAGTTCAGACATGTTCTTGACACAAAACATAATAAACAATATATTTACTACGTGATTATTAGGATAAGCTTACTTGTTAGATAAATCATCTAATAGGCAAATGGTGAATATTATGCTTTTGATAAAATAATTTTTAACTAAACAAATATTATGGAACCTTTCTAGCTCACTTCTACATTTTCGATTTCCACTATTAGTAAGACAAGAAGTAGTTCAAAATTATTAAATATATGCGGAAACGTATATATTTAACGACGACTGCCTCGTTGGTCTCGCGGTTGGCGTGTGCGACTGCTGATCATGAGGTCTCGGGTTCGATTCCCGGGTCGGACCAAATGTTTGTATGATCTACAAATATTTGTTTCGGAGTTTGGGTGTTTTCTATGTATAATATGTATGTATTTACAAAAAAAAAAGCATATATGTATTTGTATCAGTTGTCTAGTACCCATAACACAAGCTCTGCTTAGCTTGGGACTAGACGGCGTTGTGTATTAGAAGTCCGAAATATTTATTTATTTATTTAGAAAAATATTTATAGTAAGTTCGTATCAATAATATTTATTCAACATTTAAATTTACAAGAAAAAAATAAACTTAAACAAATAGTGGTCACTATTTTAGCACTTCTGCATGGATAATTTTAAATTATTTACCACCTCAAAAACCAAACAATCTTATTTTGTTCAATTTTGATCAAATATACTAAATAAAAAAACTGACTTCAAAAAACTTCAAACGAAAACTCCATGCCTAGAAACACTAAAAAGCGTAAAATAAATTGGCTCTCCTTAAATTACTATATTGCAACTCTGCTGTATTTTTAAGTATTTATTTATTTAAACAAAGTAGTATTATAGTATGTGCTATGTACCTAAAACCTGTTTGAAGTCGGTGCTAAGCCCAAAATAATACGAACAATTACAAAAATCTAAGCGACCTTTACTAAAATTAAAATAGGCCATGAATTTATAAAAAACAATTGCGTTGAGTCGCGTAACCGCACTAGATGGTGTTGCTCTTTACGATTTAGAGCCCAACAAAATTCCTAGCAAGCTGCATGATGAAAAGCGAAGAAGCGTTACGCAAAGAACAACAGTTACAACTAATTGTAAATATTTAAATGAACCCACTAAAATAAGTTTATTTTAGTGGGTTCATTTAATATAGGTACGCCTAGTTAGGCGTACCTATAGATATAGTGTAGGTTCCCAATCCGAACTTCAGCTTTGCATGTCTTTTTTTTCCTACAGACGACTAGTTTCTCTACGACTCTTAATCTGATCTGCCAGATCACCTAAACAACTTGAAAGAATGAATACATCTAAGGCCCAAAAAAAAAAAATACCATATACACGAATACGTGTATATGGTATGTTTTTTTTTTTTATGGAATAGGCCGGCAAACGAGCAGACGTATCGCCTGATGGTAAGCGATCACTGCTGCCCATGGACACCTGCAACTCCAGAAGCGTCACAAGTGCGTTGCCAGCCTTTTGGGAATGGGGGGGGGGGAAGGTAGGGGGATTAGGGTATGGGCCTCCGGTATCCTCACTCACTCGGTCAAACACAGCTCAAGCACTATTTCACACCGGTTTTCTGTGAGGCCGTGGTATCACTCCGGTCGAGCCGGCCCATTCATGCCGAAGCATGGCTCTCCCACGGTTAAAATGTATGGTATGTAAAGAATCTTTCTCTAACCCCTAATCGTTTTACTTTCTATTATCAGTTCATGTGAATAACTGAAAGAAAACGACTAAAGGTAACATACATATGACATTTGAAGATTTACCCTCCAAATTCTAACCGTTAAGGAGTTGTACCTTTTATCTTCAGCTCATCATCATAAAATGATGACCACCAGACGCAAATACCGGAATAGCTTTAGAAAATATATGATAAACATGGAACGTGCCTAAAAAAATTGTGGGTATTCCTCGATTTCCTTGAGATCCCATCATCAGATCCTGATATGGTGCCAATAGGTCTACCTCGGCTGCATGCCCTTTCAAATACCAAAATAGTTTGCAAAATCGGTTTACAATTGACGGAGTAATCGGTAAACATACATAAAAAATACATACCCTAATTACCTAAAATCTAACAACTTTTGAATAAACGTGCTTGGTTCACGTATTTTTCAAGGGCAAAAAAGGTTCGGTTTCGGCTGAAAAACCAGTTTCGGTCGGACACTACAATTAATATCATATCCGAGTATTCACTAGCCGTATAACCAAATCGAGGCATTGTTTAATTTACACTCACACAAAGTAATCGTTAAATAACAACTAAGTACTAACAAACCTAACTAATGTGTCCTGTACCTGTCCTGTCACTATTAAAGCAGTTTTTCGCACAAAATACCTATTATTTATTAATAATCAAATCAATTTAAACGTGCAACGACGCGAACACGTCACGGGTTCGTGTATTGCGACCACAGAACACACTGACCGACTAATCAAATGCAGTTTTTTACGCTTGAAATTAGAAAAGGATAGAAACGATATTTTCGGTTGACCCTTTTACTCTCCCGGGTGATTCTTTCCAGCAATACCTACCTATTGTTTTTAACTATTTTGTGATTACGTGTGTGAGGATCTTATTGCTCAGACATAAGGTATATTTTAGAGTGAAAATTATTTGAGTAGTTAGACCTAAGGTCGTTAACCCGTTGATGATAGCGTTGCATTGAACATATCGTGTAGTAAATTTCAAAAACGAAAAGTAGTGTCCTGTGGCTAAACTACTGAACCGATTTCATTGAAACTTTGTAGGTGGACTTGTAACGTGTGTAGGTATACCTAGTTAAAAAACAACTCTTGCTTTGTGGTATCCACCTTGTGATATACAATTGATATATATCGGATATATATCATAAATATCCGATATTTTGATATTTATTATAAATATCGGATATTTTCGAACCCTGACTCTGCCTGATGGAAAGCATAAGCAGAATCCAAGAGTGGTGGTCACCATACTCACTGCCAATGCAGACAATGCAGCATGGTGACCCACACCATGGCAGGCTAGTGATGCTACTGCATTTTGCAAAAAAATTGATACGGACGAGAGTGATTTGAAATAACCAGGGAAATCGATCAATGTTAGATAATATTTCAATGCCGCCGCCGCCCCGCTCCAGCTGCGTACATGTACCTACACGGCCATAGATACTGAATACACCATTTAGTTTCTTTCAAGTTTTACATGTAAAAGTATATGTAAAAAAAGCAGTCCTCATGTTAATATAAGTATATTTTTGATTAAAGGCTTGTGAATCGCTCCCTGAACTTTTCGCCCAAAGAGTGCAATCTCCTACTTCAATGTGTTAGAAAAGAAAAGAATATCATATTATCCAAAGAAAACACATCAAATGCCAATAAAGTTAAGAACAAGGCTTGGACAAGGGTAAATATATATTTTGTGAGATGATTTGAATAATAATGTTAGCTGTAAGTAAGAAGGTGCATTATAAAATCAGAGAATATTAGTTTTTTTTTTATAAAAAGACAACTCCCGCACTAAGAATAAATCCTGTGTCGCGGGGGACTTTACAAACAGCCAGACTCAGAACAACAAATATTTGGATCACCCAAAGTGTTGTCCTTTTTTTTTTTTTTTTTTTTTTTATTGAATAGACCGGCAAACGAGCAGACGTGGGATTTGAACCCACGACACTTGGCGAAGTAGGAAACGGCGTGGTGACCGTTAAACCACTAGGCCAAACGTGCAGTCCCGCAATATTAGATTAGAGGCCTGTCCAGCAGTGGACTGCGATAGGCTGGTTATGATGATGGTAGTGTACCAGTGCCCCATAATACCTTTAGCATAAAGAAGTACATATTGTACATTCCAATATAGTATGAACTTTAGATATTTGGAAGCACTATGGAAGCTTGTAAACGTTAAAAAAACAGCTTTTATTCTAAGCTAAATTCAAAGAAGTAATGCAGGTCTTTAATTTTATAGATAACAAATTCGTATAACAAATTAAGCCCTCAAAAACGGTCGACAAAAGTATTAAGGACAAAGTTTACCAACATGAGAAGATTGGCTAAAAACATCAGCTTAAAAGATTATCTCAAAGATTTTAACAAGAAACATGAGAAATTAGAAGAAGGGAGTAAACAAGGAGAAGTAAGTACATTATTACCAAACAAGAAAAAGTTTAAAAAACTATTACACAACTACGTAAATACTTAAACTTTTAACCATCGATCCCGATTGTCATAAACATTAGGCAATCGAATCTATTGGAAAGTCAGTGCTTTAGAATATACTGATAACTAGTTCAACCTTCGGATTCAGTTCGCCGTCAAAGTTGCGGAGGTCCGATGCCAATCGTCCCTGGAAAAACTGATATTCAGGTAATTTGAACCTGTTGAACCAGTAGCCGACCCCAAATAATATTTGAAATAATAAAGGCTAAGAAGAACGTATTAATAATATAATCAAAAGTAATATATTTTTAATGTACATAATGTACTGTTTCAGTCTATCAAGTCGGAGCCAATTTTCGATCAGTATCGAAGTAGCATAGACGCGGATGAAGCGGACGATCTTAATGAGACTGATGCTGAATTAAACAATCACGTTAGTTCTTCACTAGATCCATTGCGTAACGTTCTGAATAGTGATTTTGGTACAGGTAAGTTACTGAAAAAATAAATCTATACACATGAATAAAATTGGAGCGTCTGTTTATAATATTAAAAAAGCGACCAAGTGCGAGTCGGACTCGCCCATGAAGGGTTCCGAAGCAGCTAGTAACATAATATAAAAGTTCCCGTAGTTCATTTTAACTTTGATCGATGTTTTAAGACTGTAGTCCTCGAGCGTGGGAATTTGTGATTGAACACCCACATTCATATTTTACATGCACACAAACGCATCGGGCACTGTTGCATACTAACCCTGGCAACTAAAAAATTTACTTTCGGTTTTTTCTTCTAGTTACATATCCATTAACTGTTCGCCTTTGAAGAATGTTTAGAGTGTCCTACAAAGTCCTACAATGTATCTTAGTCATATCGAAAAGCTCGCGGGCTTTAAGTGACTCGTCAACGGCCGGGCATGGGTTGTAAGTGTATTCATTTTTAATTCATTTCATGGACAAATAATATATTTTTACACAGTATAAAATTAAGTCGGTCGCGCTATCTCTCAGCTTAGATCTTTTATAGTAATCAACGGATTTAAATGCTATGATATGAAATAACATTAGTACGATATATTATATTTTATTAATGGAACATAATGTTAATGTTTCATAAAAAGATAATTTTTGATCGCTTTTATTGCTCATGTTGACTAAATTTTACTACATAGATGTACGCCCCACTTTTTATTTCACGTTCATCACAGGGGTTTTTTTATAACTGTCAGTACTTGATTGATTATGACTTATGAAATCCGTATACTCTATACAAATAAATAAAAAGTAAAAACTAAAATTCACTACGACAGAAAACGACGCTGAAAAAGTATGAAACAAGTTTTGAAAAGCCGTAGTCACGCGTGGGTAAAGTGTTATTCGGAAACTTCCTTAAATATATAATACTAGCTTTTACACGCGGCTTCGCCCATGCAGACTTTCATCCCCTGATTTACCCCCTTAGGGGTGGAATTTCAAAAATTCCTTTCTTAGTGCTCACTTACGTTATATAAAGAACCTACATGCAAAATTTCAGGATTCTAGCTTCAGCGGTTTGGGCTGTGCGTTGATCTCTGGGTATGTCAGTCAGTCAGTCACCTTCCTCTTTTATTTATATAGATTACAGATATCAGATAATGTAAGGGATAGGGCATCTATTGTTTTACTATTCACCAATTGATTAAATTCGAACTTAAGGGATGAATAATAATGGAAATGACGTAAAGTGTAGATGGGACCCTTTTTTACAATTTTTGTCTGTTTGTCTGTTTGTTTGTGCCGGCTAATCTCTGGAATGACTTGAGCGATTTTGACGGGATTTTTACTGGTAGGTAGCTGATGATATAAGGAGTAACCGCGATTGGTGTAGTATCGCGGGTAAGATCGTGGGGCTCAGCTAGTTTTTTTTTTTTCAAAAAAGACAACTCCCGTATATATCCAATAAATCCTGTGTCGCGGGGGACTTTACAAACATACATGAAACGGACACAATGGACACCCAGACTCAGAACAACAATTCGTGGATCACACAGTGTTGACCCATGTGGGATTTGAACCCACAACACCTGATACAGTAGGAAGCGGCGAGGCAACCGCTTAAACCACTAGACCAACCATGCAGTCAAAAATAAAACTGTAATGTTAAGGTCTTTCATTATTTCAGTAGTAGTTATTCAATTCTAACAGAAATTTAAAAACAAGAAAAAAACATTTTTACTTTTTTAAAAACAAATTCTCAAAGTGTCTTCAAAGTACTCGTCAAGACAAATCAAACGATTCCAAACTCGATAGGTTCCGTCGTTACAAAGTTCCTATGACCACCTTCCAGCTCCAACATCAGATCAGCTCCATGTCATCATAATATAGCATTGTCACGCTATATACATATGCCTACAAAAATTCAACACAATCGGTTGAAGATATCTGCAAAATTGAGTTGCATGATTCCGTCTTAACAAATATAGTTTGTAACCCCTGAACTTGTCAGGTGGATTACTCACCGGTTAGACCCAGTCAGTCAGTAAGAGCATAAATCCCAGGGCGCCGTTAGAATTTTTAAGAAATTTAAAGTGAGGGTGCCTGTACCAGGGCTCCACGGGAGGCTTCAGTGAAACAGCTTGAGACACATACAACTTTTATTTATGTCTAACAAATTACAATTAAAAGTTACTTATTATAAGTAAATTATTTATGAATGTATACAAGGTAGTTAAGAAAATATAAATTATAACGTTCCTTAGATGTAATCAGGCCTGTTGCTGGGACAGCATTAGGTAGCTACCCTCAGGATCACCTTGCTGACTCGAGGTAGTCAGCCGAAGTCTCTCACCAGCTCAAGGTAGCTTGAGGAGACGTCCAACAGGGATCTACTTGTAGGTGCTAAATAAAAGTATTAATTAAAGATGTTAATCGTTACGTGAACTTCCCTCAAGGTAGGGCAGAAATCTTGAGGAGTGAGCCGTGAGCTGCCAACAATCAAACTTCCTCAGTAATAAATCACGAACCACAGGACGGGTATACTGAAGGTAGATTTTCAGCCGTAATCTATCGACCCTATAAACAAAATTAAATAACCTGAGGACATATTGTACATACTTAAAGATATTAATGAAAACCTTTTTGAGGCTAACTTACCACAGACAGTGGGACTTGATCACTCACAAAACACTACCATCAAAGATATATATATTCACGATAATGAAAACTTCCTCATAGTTCCAAAGAGAAGATTAAGAATGAATCCTTCATCTGCGACACATCTATTTTTAAAGACTCATCATCGAACTTTCTCGATGAAACCCCCTCCTCATTACTTGACGTGAGAACAAGACGTACAACTACTATACTGCTTGTTTCTATGCGATAAATTTAAATTGTATTGAGAATCGTATGACACACATATGATAATGTATCATTGTTACTAGGCGGCTTAATCTCAACTAAAAATCCTTTAAAATAAACGCCACCTGGCGCATCCTAGGTGCACCAGACAGCTAAACAATTTGATCGCGCTCCGCACCTAATTGTAGTTCGAACTACAGTGAACGAGAGGGCGCTGAAAACAAAAATTGTTAAAAGATTGAAATGCAAAAAAACGATGTTACACCACCCCCCTTCCCACAGTATTCCCTGAGTAGAGCACGAAGGGAATAACCAGAACAGTAACAAACAAAGAATAAGCTGTGATGACCTCAACTGTTAGGACACACAGAGTTTATAAGAAGTAAATCTAAAATTTAAAATATAGGTAGGTTAAGTTAAAAACACTTAACTCCTAGAGATACTACTCTACTGACATCACACCCTAAAACAAGGCATAATGCACACATATATGAGCAACCGAGTGGAAGGTGTGTGTCGAAGAGGAACCGCTCGACACAAAGTGTACAACCTCACGTATGAACGAATGACTTTAAGATAGAACTGATACAGTGAGGAGAAGGAACAGAAGGTGATTCCTCTTCACTATATTTCAAAATATCTTTAATATGGTAGATTCCCAGATTCTTACCATCCAAATCTGACAATTCATAGATCAAAGGCGAGCGTTTCGCGGTCACTATGCATTTCAAAAATTTAGGGGCCAACTTGGATGTGAAGTTCTTATCTTTGTTGGATAGGTAGTGCGTTCTCTTATAGACAAACTGTCCCACTTTCAATTCCACGTGTCTTTTTCGGAGGTTGTAGTACTTCTCGTTACGCCGGTGGGCAACATCTAAGTGTTTGCTCACCTGGTCGTATACACGATGAAGTTCCTTCAACCTTTCACCGAAGGACACAGGATTATCAATAGAGACCGAGTTAGGATGGGCAGAAATATCATCCTGTCTATAAAGAGCTCCATCCCCTATGAACTCCCTGCCGTGAACAAGAAAATAAGGACTGAAACGAGTGGCCTCGCTTACCGCCGTGTTTAAGGCACACTGAAGTTCCACGAGGTTCTCGTCCCATTTCTTGTGATGTGACTTCACGTAACAAGAAATTCCCCTGAACCACGTTGCGAATAGCACGCTCTGCCTGGTTGGTCTGCGCGTGATATCTGGGATTATAATAAATGTTTGGCACATTGTATTTAACCAATAAGTCTTTAAACGGTTTGCTAATGAACTGAGGGCCATTATCCATATAAATGGTTTTACAAACACCATGTACTAAGAAAACATTCTTCTCAATGAATCTCGCGACAGCAACGCCTGTAGCTATCCTTATAGGATACAACATGACATATTTACTGAAATAGTCCGAGACCACGATTAAATGAACGTTTCCCTTGCTGGAAGTAGGGAATGGACCCAACAGGTCACAAGAGATGGCTTCAAAAGGTTTAGACACACGTTTTGGATTACCCATTAGGCCAGGACGGGCCGTGTTTACACGTTTATACTGTTCACAAGTTTCACACTTGCCCACATACTCCTTAACGCTATCATACATCTTAGGCCAGTAATAGTTTAGGGCCAGGCGTTTGTGGGTTTTCCAAACACCTCCATGGGCACTCATAACGTGGTCATGGTACTTGGTGAGCAGGGATAGCCTGTCCTCCAGAGGCACCACAAGCTTCCAACTAAAATCAGAAGTTAAAGAGTATTTATTTTTAGATAACCTGTATAAAGCGTCATTACGAATATCAAAGTTGGGAAAATTACGAGGATTCTTCTTCACACTGTTAAGGGTGTGGAGATACCACGAATCCTTGGTGGTGCTGGTGCCTATCGCATCAATCCGTATTCGCGATAGAGCATCGGGTACAACATGATCTTTACCCTTTCTATGCTCTATGTCGAAGTCAAACTGACTCAATCTCATGCTCCAGCGCGCTAGGCGACCAGTAGGATTCTTCAGCTAGTGGAACCACAGAAGTGAGGCGTGGTCTGTAACCACGGTGCATTTCTGGCCCTCTACGTATTGTCTGAACTGTTCTAATGCAAAGATCACCGCAAGTAGTTCACGTTCAGTGGTACTATAGTTGACCTCGCATTTGTTGAGAGAACGACTGCAATACGCGACAGGGTGCTCCACTCCCTCGTGTGTCTGCGTGAGGACAGCAGCCACAGAGAAGGATGATGCATCACTGAGAATCCTAAAAGGTAATGAGTAGTCAGACATTTTTAAAATAGGTGCGGTGACCAAAGCGGCCTTCAAAAGGTTGAAAGACTCTTCAGCTTCACTCGTCCACTCAAAGGAAACATTTTTAGAAGTTAGCTTACACAAAGGTTTACTAATTTTAGAAAAATTGTTGACAAAACGTCGATACCAACCGGCCATGCCCAGGAATCTCTTCACCTTAGTGGTAGTAGAGCCACGCTGATTTCAGCACAACTGGGCCGGCTCGACCGGGGCGGTACTACCCTCGCACAGAAGACCAACCTAAAATGACAGTTTTGATGCTGTCGTATTTCGTTGGTGAGTGCGAGACCGGAGGCCCAATGATGCAGGGGTGACAGTTATCGTGGTAAGTGTGTGAGCAGTGGAATGCTCGTAGAGTCATGTTGAGGATGACGTGGATCGAACCGTCGGCCAGGGAGACCTGTAGAAACGGTGGTGCCGCTGGCCGCCCGCGGCATAGAGAGGGGCCCAACCGCGGCTAACCACCCTGGGAGGCTGCCCCGTCAGGTCGCGCATAATCCACGGAGTGGCTCGTCGTGCCGGTTGGTGACCGGACGGTGGGACCAGGCGACCACTTCCGGGAGGGTATGGGAGCCCTTCCGTCCGACGGTTCGGTCACCGTCATGCCTCACTATTGTATGGCGACACAGCATTCCGAGCCTCAGTATTACACTGCCACGATGACTGTCACGCCTTTTACGCCCCCACTTCCCTCCCTCACTTTTAAATCATGGCAGTAAGAAAAAGGAATAAGCGTTCAACAGCGGCACGCCATCCTCCCACCAACCCGCTTTTTGAGGTGGAGTTCACTAACATCCGTGGACTCCATACAAACCTCAACGCCGTCCACCAGCATCTTGAGACGGCTCGGCCGGCCATGCTTTTCCTAACGGAGACACAAATACGCCGCCCTGCCGACACGACATATCTTAACTACCCCGGCTACGTGCTTGAGGAGTGCTTCCTCGCGAAGGCTGGGGTATGTCTTTTCGTTAGGGCGGATGTTTGTTGTCACCGATTACGCTGCCTTGAGGACCCATCCTTCTCCACTATTTGGCTACACGTGGATATTGGCTCTATGAGCCGAATCTACGTATGCCTATACCGATCCCATTCTGGAGACTCCGAGACAACTCGACTTTTTGATCATCTCAGTCAGGCAGCGGACAAAGCGCAGGAACAGTTTCCGACCGCCGAACTGGTGTTTCTGGGAGACTTTAATGCCCACCATGAGTCCTGGTTGGGATCTTCCAGAACAGACCACGCGGGTCGGACTGTCCACGCATTCGCTCTCACGCATGACCTCACCCAGTTGGTACTCCAGCCCACCAGGATACCAGATATAGTGAGTCAAGCGCCTTCCTTGCTGGACCTTCTGCTGACGAGTCACCCAGTGCAGTACAGTGTATCGGTGCTCGCCCCTCTGGGATCCTCCGATCACTGCCTGGTATCCACCACGGTGCCTCTAGTTGCCCCCCCACGACCAGTGGCAGCTAAGAGACGGTTATGGCACTACTCGTCAGCAGACTGGGATGGAATGCGGGACTATTTCGCATCCATCCCGTGGGCACAACGCTGCTTTAAATATGGAGATCTGACGCAAAGTGCGGCCGCCGTGGCTGGCGAAATCACTCTAGGAATGGAATACTATATTCCCTACAGTGAGGTCGCCAGCGCAACTACCCGGCCCTGGTTCAATCGCGAATGCGCTCAAGCTGTTGCCCAAAAGCAATCGGCGTACCGCGCATGGACCAGGGCCCGCGCTCACGGCCACCCCGACGTGGATCGACTAAAAGCAGCGTTTAACAAAGCCACCAGGGAATGCAAGAAGGCTTACCTAACAGCGGATGCCCAGCGCATTGCACGACTTGGCCAAGAACTCGTCGCATACCCTACGGGTAGCCGAAAGTTCTGGCGATTGGCTAAAGCCGTGCAGTCCAACTTCTGCCAGGCCTCGCTACCACCGCTGAAATATCCTGACGGATCACTTGCCCACCAGCCGCAGGAGAAAGCGAAACTGCTTGTAGATCTCTTTGCGGCTAACTCCCGAATCGATGACCGTGGCATGCACCAGCCTACCATTCCGGCCTGCGACGCTACAATGCGGGATATTCGCATCCGGCTGAGTGATGTCCGAGCGGAGCTTCGGTCACTCGACGTCCGGAAAGCTAGTGGACCCGACGGTATCCCAGCGGTGGTTCTTAAGAACTGCGCACCAGAGTTGTCTCCGGTATTGACGCGCCTGTATCGCCTGTCATATTCCTCGGGAACTGTTCCGGATGCCTGGAGAGAGGCGAATGTTCAACCCATCCCCAAAAAGGGCGACCGCTCCAACCCAGCCAACTACCGCCCGATAACTGTCACCCCCATTATCTGCAAAGTGTTCGAGCGGATCATCAATAAACAATTGATCCACTACCTGGAGGATCACTCCCTACTTAATGATCGGCAATATGGTTTTAGACCGAAACGATCCACGGGTGATCGGATGAGATGCATTAGAGCTATTACCGGTATAAAAATAACTGACAGTTGCAAACCTTATTTTCTATTGTTAAAAATAATGACTTTACCCTGCTTGTACATATTTGAAACCGCTTTATTTGTCAAAAAAAACATGCATCTATTCAGAAAAGCATCTGAACATCGCTATAAAATGATTAGACAAGATTATAGACATGAACTATGCATTCGACCATCAAAGACCGCCTTCATGCATAAAAGCATACTTTGTATGGCCCCAAAAATATTTAATAAATTACCAAATAGAATTAAGGACTTAAATATTATTCCATTTAAATTTAAATTAAGACATTTATTATTGGAGAAATGTTATTATAGTATTGACGAATTCCTTAGTGATAAATTGTAAGTTATTTGACATTGATATTTTATTTTATTTTGACATTGTATTATTATTATTCTCTTTATTTCATTTATATATACATATTAATTACATTTTTAAATATAAATATAAAAACAAATACATTTAAAAATATAAAAAATAGTAGACCACCGACCTCGGGTACAGGGACCAAGAAACCGGTGGTTAGGGCTCCAGAGACAGGAACCTCCTCACAATACGAGCCGTGTCAAGGAGGACTGCCTTCTGCATCAGACCCTTGATCCAGCCCTCTAACGTGAGCCTCTTAAGATGTTGGTCGAGGCTCTTGGCTATCAATCCGTGAGCGGATACGACTATCGGAACAATGATTACCGAATCCACATTCCACATATCGACAATCTCGTGAGATAAATCCAAATATTTTATTTGTTTTTCTTTTTCAACTTTCACGAGATTCTCGTCATGAGGAACGGCGATATCGACAATCATTGCGCGGCGCTCTAATCGATCTATCACCACAATATCAGGCTTATTGGCAACAATAGTCCTGTCCGTGATAATAGATCGATCCCAATATAACGTAGCACGACCATTCTCGAGAACTGGGTCGGGCACATACCTGTAGTATGGCACCTCTGAATTCACAAGTCTGTATTTAAGGGCAAGCTGTTGATGTACGATCCTGGCTACTTGGTTGTGCCTGTGCAAATATTCGCCGTTAGCAAGACGAGAACAACCAGAAATAATATGCCTGATAGATTCTCCAGGACGGTGACATGCCCGACAGATGTCGACCGTACCATCTTTCAGGATATACTTCCGATAGTTATTCGTCATGATAACTTCGTCCATAATCGCACAAACAAAACCTTCGGTTTCTCCGAAGAGATCACCATACCGTAGCCAGGAAGTTGAGGCCTTGAAGTCTATATCGGGCCCATTAAGAGCCCGATAAAACCGACCATGAAGTTCTTTGCCCTTCCATACCTCCCTGCGATCATCAGTACCAAGTACTACAGGTTTGCGCCAATTCTCTTTAGCCAAAGCGAGCGGAGTGAGTCCGGTATCCACTGCAACTACATTACGATGCACTCCCACATCAGTGTGAAGAAAATATTCTCTAAGATTGTATATCTCGCGATTGTGTAGGGTCTTGATATTTAATAGTCCACGACCCCCAAACTTTCGCGGGATATACAACCTCATAACTGATGACCGTGGGTGATGCATTCGGAATGCAGTCAGCAATGTACGGACTCTCCGGTCTAGGGCATCTAATTCGGTCTGAGTCCATCTAAGTATACCAAAGGAATACATCAGAACCGGTATGACCCAACCATTGTAGGCTCGCACCTTGTTACCGCCTGATAAAAGACTTTTAAGTACTTTTTTCAGGCGGCCAAAGAAGCGTTCCCGCAACGACTGTTTCATATCAGATTCTGGTATTCCTAAGGACTGTGAAAAACCTAGGTACTTGTAGGTTTCGGTTGCAGACAGAGATCTGAGTCTTGTAGAATCTGAAAGTTCTATTCCTTCAGATTCCACAATCACACCTTTCTTTACATACATGACTGCACACTTGTCTACACCAAATTCCATCTTGATAGAATTACTAAAGTTTTCAGTGACCTTTAGTAACGCTGTCAATTGTAATTTAGTGGGGGCAAGTAGTTTCAAATCATCCATATAAAGAAGGTGAGATATAACTCGATCGTCCTTCCGCAACCTATAGCCTAACCCTATTTATTATTATTATTCTTACTTTAGCAAATTATTTGACATTGATATTTATTAATTTTGGCATTATTAGTATTATTTTTATTACTGCAAGTTATTTGACATTGGCATTTATTTAATTTTAACTCTGCATTATTATCTTATATTTTTTGTTTTGTTTTGTAATCCTTAATCTTATTTTAATATGTTGAAGACTCTTATTTACAATAAATTACTAAAATTATGAGAAAGCGTGTACACCTTCAAGGTAGATTTTTGAGGAACTATTTCATTAATTATTAAGATCGCATGTAAAAATGTACCAAAAATCACACCAATAAATGAATTTTGAATTTAAATGAATTTTGAATTTTGATCTTCTAGCGTACGTCACACACCTGTAGAGTGAGGCTATTGACAGGCACGGAGAATCTTTGGCCATCAGCCTCGACATGGCCAAGGCCTTTGATAGGGTTTGGCACCGTTCGCTTCTCTCCAAACTGCCGGCCTTCGGCCTGCCCCCCAAACTTTGCAACTGGGTTGCCGCATTCCTGCACCAGCGCCGCATCAGAGTCCTTTGCGACGGTGCGGCCTCCGACTTTCAGTCGATTAACGCCGGAGTGCCACAGGGTTCCGTCCTGTCCCCCACGCTGTTTCTTCTGCATATCAATGACATGTTAGCCCTTGGCAACATTCATTGCTATGCAGACGACAGCACAGTTCATGGGAGATACTTCGGACGTCCTGCAGCAAAGTCAGCAGATATTGAGGAAAAACGACAGGAGCTTGTCGCTGAACTCGACCATATTCTGTGCCGCATTTCTCAATGGGGCTCTGAGAACCTGGTCGAGTTCAACGCTAAGAAAACACAGGTGTGCGCGTTTTCTGCCAAAAAATCTCCATTCCTTCCCCTTCCGACTTTTAAGAACACTCAACTGCCACTACAAGGCAGACTCGATATCCTGGGCATGGGCATCTGCCGCGACCTAAACCCGCGCGAGTACGTTGAGGGCGTCACTAAGGCGGCCTCGCGGAAGTTAGGTGTTCTAAACAAGGTGAGACGGTTCTTCTCGCCGGAGCACCTGTGTCTTCTTTATAAGACCCAGGTTCGCTCGTGCGTGGAATACTGTTCTCACCTTTGCGATGGTGCCGCGCAGTATCTGTTCGACGCTCTCGACCGGTTGCAGCGGCGAGCAATCCGAATTGTCGGCAGTCCTGAAGCCACCGAGTCCCTTGAGCCTCTGCAGATGCGTAGAGATATCGCCTCCATGGCAGTCCTCTATCGTCTTTATCATGGGGAGTGTTCTGAAGAGCTCTTCCAACTAGTCCCGCCTTCTCCCTTCCTCTACAGGACAACACGTGCGAGCCTCAGAAGTCACCGCCTCAGAGTGGAAGACATACGCTCTCGCACTCATCGATTCGGTTCTTCTTTCCTGTGCCGATCGGTTAAAACCTGGAACTCACTACCAGCGCACGTGTTTCCGTCCAACTATGATCCCGGGTCCTTTAAGCGGGGCGTGAAAAAGCATCTCACTAGGCCGCCATAGTGCTGGTCGCCATGCTGCACTGTCCTTGTTCACATTGAGGATGGTGACCACCACTCTTGGATTCTGCTTGTGCTTTCCATCAGGCAGGGCAGAGTCATTTTGGCAGCTAAAATATAAAAAAAAAAAAAAAAAAAAAAAACCTCCTTAGCATTGGAAGGTGTAGGATAATTGAGAATAACCTCAACCTTACCTGGGTCGGTCCGTAGGCCATGTTTGTCAACATAGTACCCGAGGTACTTCAGTTTGCTACGACAGAAGTGTGATTTTTTCATGTTAATCGTGAGGCCCGCATCCTTAAGGCGCTGATGGACTCTATGTAAGAGATCCACATGCTCCTCAAAGCTGCAAGACACTGCGATGATGTCGTCTTGGAAAGCGAAGACTTTATTGTCAAATTCTGGACCAAATAAGCGGTCCATTAGGCGTTGCATCGAAGCAGAGGCTCCGATGAGACCGAAGCACATCACGTTGAACTGAAATAGACCCCTTCTAGGGACAGTAAAAGCAGTTTTCTCGGCGGATTGCGGCGAGTCAAAAGGAATCTGCCAGTAGGCAGCACTCAAATCGATAGAAGTTAGGTATTTAGCATTATTGAGATGGTCTAAGATTTGATTTATGTATGGTAATGGATACGCATCGCTCTTAGATACAGAATTAAGCTTTCGAGAATCAAGACACAATCTTAAGTCACCATTCGCTTTCTCCACCTGGTAACTTTTAATTGTAATTTGTTAGACATAAATAAAAGTTGTATGTGTCTCAAGCTGTTTCACTGAAGCCCCACGTTGGGCGCCAATTTGTAACCCCTGAACTTGTCAGGTGGATTACTCACCGGTTAGACCCAGTCAGTCAGTAAGAGCATAAATCCCAGGGCGCCGTTAGAATTTTTAAGAAATTTAAAGTGAGGGTGCCTGTACCAGGGCTCCACGGGAGGCTTCAGTGAAACAGCTTGAGACACATACAACTTTTATTTATGTCTAACAAATTACAATTAAAAGTTACTTATTATAAGTAAATTATTTATGAATGTATACAAGGTAGTTAAGAAAATATAAATTATAACGTGGCCTGTTGCTGGGACAGCATTAGGTAGCTACCCTCAGGATCACCTTGCTGACTCGAGGTAGTCAGCCGAAGTCTCTCACCAGCTCAAGGTAGCTTGAGGAGACGTCCAACAGGGATCTACTTGTAGGTGCTAAATAAAAGTATTAATTAAAGATGTTAATCGTTACGTGAACTTCCCTCAAGGTAGGGCAGAAATCTTGAGGAGTGAGCCGTGAGCTGCCAACAATCAAACTTCCTCAGTAATAAATCACGAACCACAGGACGGGTATACTGAAGGTAGATTTTCAGCCGTAATCTATCGACCCTATAAACAAAATTAAATAACCTGAGGACATATTGTACATACTTAAAGATATTAATGAAAACCTTTTTGAGGCTAACTTACCACAGACAGTGGGACTTGATCACTCACAAAACACTACCATCAAAGATATATATATTCACGATAATGAAAACTTCCTCAGAGTTCCAAAGAGAAGATTAAGAATGAATCCTTCATCTGCGACACATCTATTTTTAAAGACTCATCATCGAACTTTCTCGATGAAACCCCCTCCTCATTACTTGACGTGAGAACAAGACGTACAACTACTATACTGCTTGTTTCTATGCGATAAATTTAAATTGTATTGAGAATCGTATGACACACATATGATAATGTATCATTGTTACTAGGCGGCTTAATCTCAACTAAAAATCCTTTAAAATAAACGCCACCTGGCGCATCCTAGGTGCACCAGACAGCTAAACAATTTGATCGCGCTCCGCACCTAATTGTAGTTCGAACTACAGTGAACGAGAGGGCGCTGAAAACAAAAATTGTTAAAAGATTGAAATGCAAAAAAAACGATGTTACAAGTTAGATACAGGAAGTCCACTAACCGTTTTGCATTTAAAAAGAAGGTACATGAGCTCTTTCTAAAAGATATGTCAGAATTATCAAAAGGATAACACGCCAACCAAATCTGTCAAGTCCATAGTGTATAAATAGAATGTAAATTGATATGTATGTTTTATATATATATTTATGTATGTATGTTGCTGTATATTTATGTATTTATCTTAGATCCGAAATTGTATAACCTATGTGCGCCTACCTCACAAGATTTCTACACCACCCTAAGGTTGACTGGTAGAGAATGCCCTGGGCATTAAGTCCGCCGATGTACAAAAGTGCATAAAGTTATAAATAAATAAATATATACATACATAGCAAGTTTAAAAAAAACATATTTTATATATAATACACTAATATTTTTCTTTGAAATTATTCTTTAAAAAAAATTAAATTAAATTCAAGAATACAAATTAACAGTTACAATTCGACACTCACATGCAACCTAGGGTAGGTTGCATGTGAGTGTCAAAACTTGTCATTTACGTATTATGGACCTCAGTGCGAACTACAAACGGACGTGGTTTCACCTTGAATATTCGGAGGGCACTGAATTTTTTGAGCGCGTCAAAACTTATTTATTGCAATTTACGGGAGACAATATCTACGTACTAAAATATATGGAACTGCTGTCGCTAAAAATGAATGATGTTTAGCCTTAGATTATGGCTTTTTGATGAGAATTAATAAAAAACTAAAACGGTAAATCTTTTCTCCATACTTTTTTCTCGCTAAATAAGAAAAAAACATTTGAAATAGAGCACGAAATAGGACACAGTGTGCTAATTAAAAAGGTCGATTTCGATGATTTTGATGTTTGTTAAGGCTTTTTTTCACAAAAATAAAGAATTATTTTATAATTGTCACTCGGTAGATTGGTAGGTAGACTGATTTATTAAACTACTGTTATTTTTTTTTAGTGTCAAATAATGAATTGAGTTGTTTGTGTTTTGCAAAACTGCAAGTGCCTTTTCGCGCGTTTTTAGGGACGCGCCCCTTAATAATAGTGTATTTTTTGCGGTTTACGATTTATGGCGTATTAAAAAAAAATAGACTACTTACTAGATCTTGTTCAAACCAAGTTTCGGTGGAAGTTTGCATGGTAATGTACATCATAATTTTTTTTTAGTTTTATCATTCTCTTATTTCAGAAGTTACAGGTGGGGGGGGGGGACATTTTACCACTTTGGAAGTCTCTCGCGCAAACTATTGAGTTTAGAAAAAAAAATATTGGAAACCTCAATATCATTTTTGAAGACCTATACATAGATGTACGTACGGGTTTGACGAAAAAAAAGTTTTTGAGTTTCAGTTCTAAGTATGGAGACCCCCCAAAATGTATTTTTTTTTCTATTTTTGTGTGAAAATCTTAATGCGGTTCACAGAATACATCTACTTACCAAGTTTCAACAGTATAGTTATAGTTTCGGAAAAAAGTGGCTGTGTATCGTACGACCGGACCCTCACCAGATCGTCGGACCATTTTGTAGGGGGTTAGTTAGTTAATTAGTTAGATGTTAAAATTTTAAATTTTACAGGTGCCGTAAAGAACTTGGAAAATAAGGAGATTGTAAAATTAAAAACGGATTTATTACACTTTAAAATGGAAACAGCTAAGGTGTGTATATATTTATATACCTAAATACATTATGTTGTGGGAGAGTTATGTTATGTCAAAAATTTCATTTTTTTGTTGCTTTTCACCTCTTAAGTGAGGTCACCAGAACCCAAACCCCTTGTCTGTGCTGTGCCGAGGTCACGGGTTCGATTCTCCGGTCGGACCAAATGTTTGTTTTACCTGATAATATTGGTCTCGGAGTTTCTGTGTTAATGTACTAGTACTAGTTGTCGCCCAGTGGTCGATAGTTAATATGTATGTATTTACAAAAAAAATGTATTCTATCTAGCTGGCATAATACAAGCTAGTTTGAAGCAAGATGACGTTGTGGGTCAGATGTCTGAAATGTTTTTTTATTATTAGCTGTCAAGTTTGCCCCTTTCTCCCATAAAAAAAAACAATCAGAGGTGTATACTTCTCTATTGACTTCGACATCATCGTCATTATTACCCTTTTGCAGTCCAATGCTCGACATCTGACATTTAGTTGATAGTCCAATCTATTATTGAGTATACTCCTGTCAACTCTTCCCTATATAGCAATTCATCTTACAGTTACAAAGAAAACGAATAGAAGATTTAATACAAGCTGACGCAGCAAATCGGGAAGCTAAAGCAATAGAGACATCCCTCAGACTGCGAGCTTCAAGGTTAGAAGCGGTTGCTGTAGAAATGAAACTACCCCCAACACACCCCGCTTTAGCATATACTGCGGAAGAGGCTCGTGCTCAACATTACATACACCAATACCACGCCAGTTGAGAGATACATATATTAAGTCAGTATTAAAATATCCAACGGAGCAAGACTTAAATGACTGCCTCGGTGGCGCAGTGGTAACGTATGTGACTGCTGTGCTTGAGGTCTCGGGTTCCATTCCCTATATTACTACTATCAACATCAACAGTAGTAGTAGTATGACTGAACATAGACCTCGCCTTTGAATGATTTTAGTTATTCATATTTTAAAATGATTTGTATTTAAGGTTAAGTATTAAAAAAAAAAGTGTTAGATACGAAAATTTGTATATTTTACTTGATTGCGTTTTACAAGATGATTAAATTATAATTCAATATTAATATTATTAATATGCATTTGTACAATTTCATCTATACCTAACTAGACTACAACAACACCTAAAATATATTACACATCGCTAATATACAACATGCTTTTTACATTGATATCATATCCTACATCTATCTGCTAATGTCATATGTATACATGTAGGTACGTACATACAGTAACTATTGCAGTAAGTAGTTTGAGTAAAGACAAGCCACAATTAGGCGTAAAAAGGTGAGCTTCAACATAATTTAGTTAGTTTAATTGAGCACAATGCTTTTTTAAATCAGTCACAACGGCCATGTTTAAATAAAACATTTAGAATGCATTACAATTTTGTCCATTACTATACTAGGAGCACGCTATGATGGCCGTTTTGATTTCACATATTACAAAAGTGATGTAAAATGTCAATTAAAAAGGTTTAATATAATCACAAATTAAAACAAAAAAAACCGACTTCAATCTGGACCAAATTTAAATGGGACCACACGGGAAGCACCAGCTTTCAAATGAAAAAAGAATCATCAAAATCGGTTCACCCAGTCGAAAGTTATGAGGTAGCAAGCATAAAAAAATAAATTTAAAAAAACTCCTTTTTTTTAAGTCGGTTAAAAAGGTTTAATTTTATGACTAACTGCTCGTCACTAATGAAAATAAAGAAAAGCAATCTGCTCCTTCAAATGTACTTACTAATAATACCAAACTTCATGATTTGACAAACGTCAAACCGGCCATCATAGCGTGCTCCTAGAGTTCTTCTACTGAAGAAAGTTTATATGTGTGTTATGTACAGACTTCTTAAAACTATTTAAAATCCAAATAGATGCCAAACCGATGTTTAAAGTACACACACATAAACAATTAAATCTTGATAATTACAAGAACTTTAAAGTACTTTAGACATCAAACATTAACTTGAGCCATTTAAGGAACATTCAAATAACATGTTACTCGTTTATATTATAAGACTATTGTCACTGTTAAATTCTTATAAGCGTTATATGGCAAGTACCATTACACCTATAGAGATAGGCAGAATGCAGCCTATTCTATTCGATATATCATTTAACGCTTCAGGCCAGATCTCTAAATATAGCCAATAGAAGTAATAGTTAAGTCTATTAAATTTAAATAACCATAGAGAACAAGAAATTATGCAACCGTACCACAATGTTTTATTCCTAGCACAAGTACATACATATTTAAGCAATCTCTTCGGCCAACTTGATGGCTTACGTGTGATTTGACTCAAACAGAATTCACGTCATCATGAATGATAATTTTTTATCAATCAAACGTCCAACTGCATATAAATAAAAATAATAAAAACATCAAATATTTCACTAAGTCGTTCTATGAATACGATACTGATGCAAAATTGTATAAAATTGGACGGACAACTCAACTCACTACGGCAAAATGAGCATCCAGCAATTTTGAATCTGCTAGTCAGCGCCAAATAACTTTAACAAATAAAAAGACCTAATAGCAGCCTTTGATTTATAGTATATGTATAAATACTAACATTTAAATAGAAACTCTGTGTTTTATATTCGTCATCATATCGGCAGTCTACATCGACGTAGGCAATAGGTAAGTATTGTACGTCCTATTTCGATAGCTTCTTTGGTTTTGCTACACTCAACAGGAGTGCCACAGGGGCGTCTACTGGGCCCGAGAGTCCCGGGTCGCGGCTTCTCGGGCGGGGTGGACGACAGGGCCTAGCGCATCTAAACACTCGACCAGCGAGTGAAGGCACCGATTACAAATCCTGATAATCGATCCAAGCCTTTATATCTGAAGGGCAGCTAATGATGCAGTGGTAGAGTTGAGTGGTGTGAGCGGAGTGAGCGGTGTGGTAGGCATAGAAGGTGCTACCGTCGTGGCAGGCGTTAGCGGCGTATCCGGTGGAGGTGGTGGGTCGGCTGCTCGAACTAAAACTCTTCGAAGCTCTTGAGCGCGAGTAGCGAGTGCTCGTGCAGCTTCGGCCATGTCTCCGACAGCACTGGCACAGGGGAACTGCTGCGCTGCAGCTTTCGTCTTAGCCACGGTGGTAGCCAATGCGTCTGATAGTGCATCTGAACATCTCAGCGCTTGAGTTTTTAGACCTGCATGTTGGGCGCTCCTGTGAAAAGATAAAAGTAAGTTTAACAGAAAGTTTGAATACTCAACTGCTTTGAATATAATGCCGAGTCATTGATAGGGTTTATAATTTAGATCATGTTTTACCTGTGTACTGTGTCGCCCACATGAACAATCCTATGAGCACTGAGCACTACGAACTTCCCGTGTGCGAGAAATACATCAGGGGGTTGTCCCATTTCTATAGTTCTGAGGAAGGCTTCTACCGCTGTGGCGAGGTGAGCGCCATACGTTGCGGCCTGAGCTGCGTAGAATGCAGCTAGTTGTCTATCGTCTGCTGGCAAACGAGTTGCTGCAGCTACTGCGCTAACCTACAATGATAAATTTCTTTTTTAGAATTTGCAATTCATATTTTTTTTTGTCTTTGGTACGGTTTCATAATATGTTTTTGTTTCATCGCAAACATTTTCTATGATAAAAAAAAATAAAGATACATAAACAAGTTCTCAAGGAATTTTTAAAAAGAGAAAACCCGACTAGATGCTTAAATGTTGAAATTCTTACCTCGCCAGCATGATCAGCATCTCTAACGAGAGCGTCAAAGGAAGCCCTTAGTTTATCAGGTAGTGCTGCGCGAATCTCTGCATTTCGCCTACCAACTGCCGTCCTCGATTCTAGCCTGACATAGTCATATTCTTCGGTCCATTCATGTTCAGGCACTGGGACTGCTGGTGACCGTCTATAATATAAATAAAAATAAATTAAATATTTTGTTCATTATTTTGTCACTCTCTAAACCAAGACGAATACCTAAGGCTAAATGAATCAGTAGTGCGAGGGCAAACTAAAAAAAAATATGAGATCAGTATTTACAGTATTTAGTTACTGCCAAATTACGGGCAGTATCTTAAGTAGTTGATAACGACAGCGTGATAACTAGACTAACTATTTGTTGAAAGATGGCAACTCACCTAAAAAGCAATGATGCATTTCCATTAATAAATGAGGCAGCTCTTCTGACATCCTCAGTGAGTGACCTTGCGCATGACACGAGCTGGTCTAATGCATCCTCTGTACCGTCTGTAGGTTCTCTATCTCTTTCCAACCGTTCCGGTGCCCAATCGCCCGCATCTAAAGCACTAGTCGCTTCGTGCGTGATTCGCTCAGCGTCTTTTAGTGCTTTTACTAGAGGTCGTAATTTTACTGCGATACCTGAAAGAAGGATATTATTAGTATTTATCTACATTTAAATTACGATACTTCCGAAGAGAAGTAACTTCATCATGTAAATTCTTCAAAAACATAGTCACTTTGCATTGTGACCAGGATTGCCACTTTTTTTAAGACGAATAAAGTATTTTTTCAATACCGTATAGCAAAAATAAAGTACACATCATTAAAAGAAAGTACTATTGTTTTATACTTATTTATCCTTAAAAACAAATTTTGTGTTACTTTTTCAACTTTTAACAAATAGGTAATATTTGATATACCAAGCCAATAACTGTGAAGAGTTACGTAAATAGAGTATTTTAGCGTACTTCGGTGTCGTAGAATACAAAGTACACTTGAATGAAAAAGAGGACATTACTCTATTTTCGAGTAGGTACGTACGCGTGGCAACCCTAATTGTAGCTGAATACTGCACTTTATATTACATAAATTTTAAATTTATGAGGTTATAAATATCTAAATGAATTCTAAGAAAAATTACCTTTATCTTGTGCATCGTGTGCGTTGGCGAGCGTGGCGTCTGCAAAGACCGCGAGGTCGTGCAGCGCCGCGCGGAGCCGCGCTCCGGCCACGCGCACGTCCAGCACGCGCCCGCGCAGCGCGCCGCGCCGCCGCCAGCCCGGCGACACGTGCGACAGCAGCCGCGACACGGCAGCGGATGCTTCCTCCTGGAAATTACACATGACTTAACACCATGCCGCTCTGAGCTCCGACTTTTTACCCGACTTCAAAAAAGGAGGTTCTCAATTCGACTGTATTTGTTTCATGTTTGTTACCTCAGAACTTTCGTCTGGGTGAACCGATATTGATAATTATTTTTTATTTGAAAGCTGGTGCTTCCCGTGTGGGCCATGATGTCCCATTTCAATTTGGTCCAGTTCTTGAAGTCGGTTTTTTTTGTTAAAATTTTGTATTATTCACTGATTTTTAAATTTCCAATCACCACTGATACAGAGTGTACGTCACGTTTCACAAAATAACTAAGTATAGTTTGCGAACCAACCTGTAATCTATCGAGTGCCTCTAGTGCAGCGTCGCAAGGAAGAGGCAGCGCTCGTGACCTTGGAACGTCGTATGTGCTAGATGCAGAGGCAGCTGAGTGAACTGAGCTGCCGGAGTTGGCCGAAGCGCTTGAAGTTGCCGACGCTAGGGACCCGGTTCCGCTGCATGCAGAGTCTGCGCTTGCGGGTCGCGGAGCCCGGGGTGCGTCATACCAGTCTGCGAGAGGCCGTGGACAGTCGTACATTCCTATACGCTGAACCGGCATGGGTGCGCGTGGAACATCGTAGTGTGAACACTCCTCGATCTAAAAAATATGAGAGAAGACCACATTAAACCCTCTTGTCAATGATGAGGCAATAGATACGAAGTGTAAGTTTATACTAAGAACTTCTAGCAGACATGTAGTGTAGAAGATGCGACCCTCACGTTGTACAAGTATACTCAGATTCACAGGCAGTTGTAAATATGTGTGTGTGAAGGTACCACACACATATATATCATATATATATACTACAACGACCTGTGTACATTTAGAATACTATGCAGAACAGATAAGGAGGAGACTTTAAAAGAACAATATTTTTTCTTCACTGACAAACTTACTTTTGTGAAAGCGGGAGACTGTTGTGTAGGTAAAGGCTGATGAGCGACTGGCGGAGATGGCCGCGCTCGCCTTCTTTGCATGGCATTGCTGGCGTCGAACACGCCAGCCACAATCCTCAATCTGTTCCCGGGACATATTCCCTGTAAATAATGAGAATATCTTTAGAAACCTATGAAAATAACAATGATGACTCACTGAGGACAAACAAACAAACTTGATACGTGCATGTCTCGTCGTAGGTATACTTTAGTTCGCGTAAGGAAAAAGGTAAAATCCTCATAATAATATGTCTACATTATGATAAATAATTCTTGAATGAGCTATGTAGGTAACGATCAATGACGGTATAGTAAACGATGGAAATAATAAACACAAGAACAAGAGAGTAAATGCATTAATTAGTGTCATTGCGGTAGGTTTTTGTCACACCTTTTTTCATTAGCACGTGTGTGGGTCTCTGTGGGAATGAACACGGTGAAGGTGAGAAACTCTTACTCAGTTACTTTTGTTTGTTTAGAGACATTTAAACCTTAGTCTGGGTCGTATTAGTTCTACTTTTAAAGACTTTAACAGAAAGGCACGTTTAATATATATTTCTTATTTAATCTCAATTTATTAGAGACATTACGAATGCTGTTTGTTAAATGTGCTAAATCGTACTTTTCTAACTTATTTATTAAATGCGTAAATTAACCGTGAGGACGGGTATATGGATGTTACTCTTTCACGCAACAATGAACGCATTTCTCGTATATAATAATATATTAATAATAAATAATTTTACAGTCACATAGCTTAAAACACAGAGTATTTACTGCGTTAACCGACAAACACGCTGGCGGAGCCGCGGGTTAATAAATCTGTACTCTTTTTCATTAATAAAGGGATTTCAAAAATTATGTTTCATATATTGACTGGTGTTGCTTACTCGTTTAAAGATCTACCACCTATCTTAACGCCCCTTTATCGCAACAAGCTACTTTAGTGGTAAATTTACCTGTCGTCCTCTCAGTGAACAAAGCCACCAGCCTTCACTCCCCCCAGTGTTCTGCTCCAGCACGGTGAGCAAGTCGCCACGACGGAACGCTAGCTCGTCGGGCGACTCAGCGATATTGTCGTATAATGCACGCGCCATGCACTGTAACAAATATCAACGATACGTCACTTTAAGTGTTTTTTCCCTAAAGAATCATAGTTCAAAGTTTAATTTAAATACAATACGTCACTGGAAAAATAGTATGACATAGATACAAAGGTAAGCTGTTGCGTCATTAATATACCTAAATGTTAACTTGTGATTGCGTTTGGAATAAGTTTTGATTGTAGAGCTTCAGTCTGAATAGTTTGTTTCATCTTAAATACAAGAAAATATAAAAACATATGTACCTATTGTATAAACTTGGTAGGTATTCCAAAAGGATGGAATGAGGAGAAAGATGACATTATGTAATAGTGATAATACCTATACGTTATTACCCCAATTTGTCATCATCATTTAGTGCTGCCTTTTGTGCCTAACCAGAAGCCTGGATCTAGGAGGTCCTAGATCCAGGCTTCTGGTTATCAATATGTACCTACAAATAAACTTAATATGTACCTGCCTACTTTAATATAAATTCTATGCAATTTCCATACACAAGGAACTCTGAAGAAGCTAGGATATACTCTAGGATATTTACATAAATATTATCATTAAAAACGATTCAGGCTACCCTCTTCGTACCTACAACATAACAATTAACCACTTCGATCTTTTGTTGGTGAAAACATTGTGCATAGTTAGATGATATTAACCTAAACTGGTACTGGTTTTAAATTTCATTATTAAGTAAACAGCTTTCAATGCCGTTCATAATTATGGTGTTAGCATTCACCAGTTTCGCCCACATACGTTCACCGCATGTGGTGCGACGACGCAGCTGCAGATTGCAGCGGAACGGGCGCGTCCTAAATCAGCCGATAATGATGGATTGCATTGTGCAACGAGTTGTGGGCGCGTGTTGAGGCAGGCCATGTCCGTTTCCGATCAAATCAACGCAATCATTTATGCAACTGATAACAGGGCCTGACAATGGAACAGGCGACATGCTATTGTGTTCGTATGTGATTTTTTCGCGCCTAACTGTGGATGTTACTATTAATGTTTATTTTTCTGTTCTATGGGATTAGTTACATTCACAAGTTCAATACCTTAGAGTTTTTACAATATATTAGGAATATTTTAAATTAGGTACATACTTATGGCTTGATAAATAATTTAATATATTTCTAAACCAAAGTTTTGAAATAAACGTTGGTTATTTATTTTTCTTATGTGTTGTTCTTTAGATTGATTGTGATTTTTTTTTCAATAAACCTTTATCCAATGCCTCAATAAAAAATATTAATATAAATTTTAACTAATTTAAAAAGAAAAATAAATCGGTGTCATTACAAACTTCATGTTCGAATTATTAAAAAAATATTTCCAAATTTATGAGCCCCATGTCCACTGTTTGCAATTTAATTATACATAAAAAAAACTTTGAATAAACTTAAAATACTTAGTAACAAATTGCTATATTTATTTACCGGATTAGTCCAAATAGCTGTAACCTTTCTCGCAACGATATATCTTTTACAATTACACATTTTCAAAACACGTCTCTGCTTAACAAGCCAGAAAATATTAACACTATGAATAAACGGAACGTCTTGCACACATGTACTCGGTCCAATGAGTCGGAACGTAATGATCGAATTTATGGATATTGGAAATAAACAAGTTAAATATAAACATTGAATTGAAGTTATTAGAACTGTTTGTATGACGCCTTAGTCAGACGTCTCGCCGTCGTCATTACGATAGGTACATTGAACCACAGAACCACCTTATCTTTGTCTAAGTTTTCTATACGTAGGATCCCATTAATATTTCCTAGTTAAACATTATGAATCATTGTTATTACGTGCCAAAGCCATTGATATTAATTTTAAATTAATGAAGCGATTCATCAAATCGCTGGATTAGAGATTTTGAATGGCACCTAAAGTTAAAGTAGACTTGAAGTTATTTACTTTATTTTATTGTTTTTAAACGTAGTTAATTACAAAAAATTCAAGTTATGCATTATCTAGGTAGGTGCTTATTACTCCTACTGGCTACTTAAAACCACCAAAGCTACCCTTAATGTAAGAAGTGAGGTCCTAAAAGGTAAAAAATCAATATTTATGCAGGGCATAATTAATTTCGATTACGTATTAGTTACCCGCGGTTTCCGTACATTTACAACAACAACCGCGGGCAACTCTGCGAGGCGACGCCAGTCTAAAAAATATAGCTTTAGTTCTTCTATATACTATTTAGTTCTTATATACTATATACTTCTATATCTCCTCTATATACTTCTTATATCATCAGCTATCTGCTACTGAAAGTCCCGTCAATATCGGTCCAGCCGTCCCAGAGATTAACCGGAACAAACAAATATACCTACGGCAAAAAAGCAGTTAATATAAAATTACAAACAGAAACTAGTTTTGTTTATTTTTACAAATAAGCTACTGTTAAATGTCCTGTATCTAATCTACTATATAAAAATAAGTCGGGTTTTCCTTCCTGACGCTATAACTTCAGAACGCACGAACCGATTTCCACGGTTTTGCATTCGTTGGAAAGGTCTCGGTCTCCGTGAGGTTTATAGCAAAGAAAATTCAGGAAAATTTTCAACAGAAAAGCGGGAAAGTGTTATATAAAACGAAGCCATCTGGTGGCGAAACGGAGTTCGCCGGGTTTGCTAGTATCCTATAAAATACTACATATAACTTTCTATTAATGTGGCTACATTTTGATTTATTGTTGTTGATTCCGCTTAGTCGTGGTAGGTATTCGCTTTAAAGTTAATAAATAACTACTCTCTAACTTAAGTGAGATTTCTTTTAAAATCTCTTGGCGGGAGAACATCTTGTTCTCTCATCTCTCGCTTTCCGAAGACTGGGATGCTGCTATCTTACGTATATGGAACTCACTAAAACTTATTCATACGATTTCAGTTCATAACAACGTTTTTGATTATCAAACCCTCAAAGGATAAAATAACAAATTGGAATTACTTATTATATAAATATACTACATATCACTAAAACAAATACATGTCATGTAAACCTAAAATGTTCTAAAATGAAAATAAGGAAACAATTGATGTAAAAAGATATAGTTGAATTCTTGCCTATCGAGAATTTGAAAGTTGCTTGAAGTTGCTTCCAAAATATAGAAATACTAGCTTTTACCCGAGGCTTCGCTCGCATTTAATAAAAACTATCCCTATGTTACCTCTAATACCTCCAAGAATATGTGTACAAAGTTTCATGATGATCGGTTAAGTAGTTTTCGCGTGAAAGCGTAACAAACAAACTTAAGTACATTCACATTTATAGTAATAGATAGATACCCCTTGTATCTTGGTGGCTTTACACCTGGGCTTGAACGTTGTTCAGCTTTCATGTGTAGAGTTAAGTCAAGAATAGAGTTTGGTTATAGGATTATCTATAGAAGTAAAGTTACAACTGCTACTTTTATATTTTTTTGTTAGCAAAGGAATAATTAAGCAATGACCTAGAGGCATAAAGCTTAATTCAATTTAAAAGTTGGGCCGCCATTGCGTAAAAGAACAAAATGTCATTAACGGCTTCTCTGTCTGATCAAATAGTATTGTGTAAAGTGAATAGAAAACGTTTCCTAGGACTTTCGCAACGTCTTTTATTTCATTAACGAACACTATTGGTGAATTGAATGACAAAGATGCTATCTAGCCGGATGTAGCTAGGTACATGAATCATGATGATTGTTTCCCAGAGTTACTTTAGCTGTGCGGCGCCTAGTGTAGGTATTAAATGTGCACGTTACCTGCGTGTGCTGAACTGACGAGGTCGATGAGGTCATTGGCATGACCTTTTAATACGAGGATCCTGAGGCTATAAGTATAAGGCCAATAAATATATTTTCCTTAAACCTAAGACTAAGTCAGAAGAGTAACGGTAACTTAATGGAATTCGATTAGCTATGTCATTTCCGCTTATCTAAGACGTCGCGGACGTATCTACTTTACTTTTTACTGCGTATGCCGAAATGGGTATATTTTTGTCAGTTCACGTATCACATAGCAATTACACTAAACACCTACTTGATATCACAATTTATTATTTTGCTGTTTATGCTTATGCACAAACAATGCAAAGCATTTATATTATTTTCTACAATCAGTGCCATCACAATCTTTTTAATTTTTCTGCACTATATGGGATCTGATGAATGTATTGTTATTATTTTTCCTTTAAAGAAATATCATTTACACAAACCTAATAACAGTTTTTATGTGATAACACATTTACAAAAATTAGTTTTACTTGAATTTTGTACAAAATTAATATTTTATTTCAATTTCCATTTTATCCTCTAATGCCATTTGAAAGGTCAAAACGCCTACACATTGGTAAGATTGGCTTACATCATGATGTCGAAAAACAACAAGAAATAGTCTATTATATATATATTATATTCAACCATTGAGAAAATAGGTATAAACCTACAAGTATAATGAAAAACTTATAACAGCGCCGCAATAAAACCGCAAAATGAAACAATTACTAAAATAAAGTTGTTGTTTGCAGTAAACATGTTGCTCTGTGAAGTGGAATCAACTAGTTACACTTCTCCTGAATGAAAACAAGCAAATTGATAATATAACACTTTTAAATAACAATGTGAATCACAAACAACACAATATTGTTTTCTTCAAAGAGGTCATTTCAACTGAAACGTATAGAATATATCCTTCTAGCTTCTAGACACGTACCCATAGAATGCTCACAGCAGATTGAAGGTAACTTTACTAGAACGCTAACTTCCACGATTGTTCACTGACTCGATACGAAAAGAGCACGTGGACGAATAATGGCAAATCAACCGTATAGATGTTTGCGGTTGAGTAGACCTCACCATATGATATCGGGTTGAAAATCAATGAAGACCGGCAGGGGACTGAATGGCGGGGCGCCGACCTAGGAAGGCCGGCTCACTCCCGTAGTACGCGAGTGGATACCACGCATGCGCCACATTACTTAAAATCTGAATTGCTGTAGAATAACAGGTACCTATTTCGTTTTCCGCTACTGTGTAATTTTAATTTTAGAAGTTGAAATTTAACCAAAATAACAATTTATTAACATCAAAATAATGTTTGTAGGTATGGAGATTATAAGACAGATACATAGATAAATATTCATGGTGGATACGCAGAGAATAATTGCAAATATGCAAGTGGTTCCATTGATTTAGATCTCGCAGTCTTAGATACAGCATCAGTGGCAATTATTTAATGTAGGTACCTTGTACATTTTAAGAAACAAATTGACTAGATACGATTAGATTTGCGTCTCAACAATGTTTGATTACGCCTTTTAATAAGAGGAGGAATGATGTACAAGGCGTATAAAATACTAGCTGAACCCCGCGGTGTTATCCGCGGGTATTGTTGTACCGCGGGTATTGTTGTACCGCGGGTAACGAGAAGCTAGTTTTAAGAAAGTAGCCTAAGTTACTCCTTATATCAGCTACCTATCAGTGAAAGGCCTGTTAGAATCGGTCCAGCCGTTCCAGAGATTAGCTGGAACAAACAGACAGACAAAATTGATTTGTAAAAAAAAATATATTGGGTAAATGTGCCGTGTATACATACATTACCTATGCATTTAGTAAAAAGCGGTTATTTTAATATTACAAACAGACAATCCCATTTTATTTATTTGTATAGATTGTTACTTATTAGACTGTGGTAACGGTTGACGTCTGTACAATATAACTTTAATCGCTAATAATGTATTGCATTTTATCTGACCAGACAGAACATTATGTGACATAGACTTGACGTCATTTGAGCGTCTTGGTTGTCAGTGTCACATATACGTGTACATAAACAACGAAAGCTTTTAAAATAATAATAATACTCACTCTCTTAAAATATTACTCACGCATCTTCGCCATCATAGTGCCCCCGCGCATTAGGCGGCCAGGTCGCGCGATTAAACCGCATGACCTGGCCGCCGTAGCTGCGATTCATCTGCGGCCACGTAGCGACCACATTTTGTCAGTTGAGTTCACATCGTGCTCAGAAATGGACGTCGAAGAAGGAATTATTGTTGCACTGATTTTATTGTTACAAAAGCGAAAGAAAAAAAGAACAAAAAACAAATTTTGGATTCACCCATTGTTACGGAATAGGCTTACAAAAGGAATATATCATACATACTTTCCAGACGTATTGCAATATGAAGATTTTTTTTTTAACTTTATGAGAATGTCTAAAAAAACTTTTTACGAGATCTTCAATGTTCTAAAACCACATATTACTGGATTCAACCCATTTCGGGAGTGCATCTCTGCTAAAGAAAAATTGGTTATAACTTTGAGGTAAGATGTTACTGTTTAATAAAAAAAAAATTATATTTTTTTTTTATATTTTTAAAAAATTGAACCCGCAATCCTTGGTATTCCAACGTGCGATTTTTGTACAGTATAGTATCATCATATTGTATAACTATTGTATTTAATGAAATGATAAACAATTAAAAAGGTTTAGATATTATTTATTATTGCTTAATAAAAAGATACAAATAAAACAATCCAAAACATTTAATCATTCGGTAACAGTTCAATGAAACCCGAAGCTTCAGATTCATTTGAGTGAGGGAAAGTAAGGTCGCTAGAAGCTGTGGAGTAGGAAGAAGATGGACGAGGTTGACTTTCTTGACGTTGATATATACTTTGGGAATATTCCAATGTAGATGGATTTGGTTGAGAGTAATTTTCCGTTCTTGGCCGGGTGTAATAGCCTGTATGACCTTGACTATGTTCAAAAGAAGTATTTGGAAATCCATAGCCAGTAAATTGAGGATTGCATTTATATTTATCTATTACCTGAATCAATTCAATTTGTGCTTTTGATTTTAATAGTTCTGGTATTTGTTTATATCCACTTAATAAAGATAACATAAACATTTTATCATAATCTTGAATACGATCTCCTTGTCGAGCTTTAATGCTCTGCTCTAACACTGCTGTAAGCTTATCCACTTGTCGTGAAGTGCAGTCTTCGCTGTCAGTATTTTTCTTTGTTTTTTTGCGAGTATTTTCAGGAGTATCAGTCAACTCATTTGTTTGATTATCGTTTCCGGCGTCGTTTCTGATAAACTTGCACTGGTCTCATTAATTTCTAAGGTTGGCATTAAAAATTGTAATTGATCAAAGTAAATATAAGCTGATTTACGCTTAGCAGCTGAACCGCTTTTGGCGCCCTTGCGTCTTCTTAACTCTCTCGTAAAGGTGTCTCTTATATTTTTCCATTTCTTTTGAAGACTTAATCCTGCAACTTTTTGTTTTGTTTCAGATATTAAGCAAGTGGGTGTTCATTTGCAGAAATAAGTCATAACTTTCGAATAGGTCACACCACAGCGCGGGAAATTGTGTATGATGTTTGTATTAAAATATGGCAGCTTATGAAACACATTGCGTTTCCTGAACCACATGAGTCAAAATGGTTAGAAGTGGCAGAAGGAATTAAACAAAATGCACAATCTCCTAACTGCATTGGAGCCATTGACGGAAAACATATTGAATTAATAAAACCTGCGCATTCCGGTTAACTATATTTTAATTACAAAAACTATTTCTCACTTGTATTGCTTGCGATATGTGATGCAGATTATAAATTCATTTATATAGATGTAGGAGCCTATGGCAAATGCAGTGATTCAAACATTTTTAAAGAGTCAATATTCTACAGAAAACTTATGGATGGTCATCTGAATGTACCGCGTGGGACACCTATAGAAGAAAATGGTCCATCCATGCCATTTGTTCTTGTTGGCGATGAAGCATTCCCGCTAACAGAAAACATAATGAGACCATATCCTGGGAGAAATTTAGACAACAAAAAGAAATTTTTTAACTACAGGCTATCTCGTGCACGTCGTTATATAGAGTGTACTTTTGGGATATTGTCGAACAAATGGAGGATTTTTCATCGTCCCATCAATGTAGGAACAAACTTTGCAATTATTATAGTCCAAGCATGTTGCGTTCTCCATAATATCGTGCGATCAAACGATGGATACAGATTTGAAGATACGTTGCATATACAAAGTACCATTAATGATATACCTTCTGCACAAAATGTAAGAGCTAATAGAACATCAGTTCAATACAGGAATCAATTCGCAGATTACTTTATTAATGCGGGAAAGCTTCCGTGGCAAGACAGACTGGCTTTCACTTCATAAATAAATAGTATTAGGCATTTTCATATAATAATAATAAAAACATAATTGAAAATATTTACCAAGTTCTCCTTTTTCTTTTTCTTCCAAATTTTCCCCACCAAATATATCAGTCAGCTCCAACCATAATTGCCTTTTTAAATTTTTATTCGAATAATCATCCGACGACTGATTCCATAGAGCTTCTCTGTTTTGAATTTCGATAATGAATCGCTCCGTATCGAACATCCTGTATTCACAAAACACGTGTGGCCGCTGCGACCAGTGCGCGCACACTGATCTCAAATGGTGAAAAATTGTGAATCTCGTTGGTCGCGGCGGCTAACTGGCCGCGTGTTGAGTCGCGATGTTTCTGCTGGCCGCGCGGCCAGAACGTGGTCGCTGGCCGCTGGTCGCCTAGTGCGCGCACTTGCATATGTCACCGAAGAAATAGTTGGCCGCAGCGACCTGGCCGCCTAATGCGCGGGGGCACATACAGTCGTCATTGGCAGAATTGTCGACACCGGCACAGTTTGCCATATCCAAAAAAAAAAAACGAAAGCTTATTAAACAATTTTCATCTTTAGATTTCTTAACATGAAAAACGCAGCAAATTTTTAATTCCTATCTTCTACAATCAAAGGAGTAAATTTTAAAAGGACCGAAGTTCGTGTATAACAATTTTTCCTTCATCAGCTAAGAACACGACAGTTACAATAAATATATAGATCAGGAAGCAGGTTGTCCACTTAAAATAGTCTTGCGCCGATGCCTACTGCGTTAATCTCGCATCATTATATCGCCTACGTCTGGCGCCCGCCTGTCGTCTAGACGACTTTTTATTTTATTTTTATTAATTTAAAATGTTTCAATGCGGCCAATGATAAATTATTAACCGAATTAAAACCACAAACAACAGGACTCGAAACAAGAATACTCATATTGTCATCGACTTGTAGTATGCAGTCACCTTTGTCAGCTGTTATAAATATTATACATACAAAGGCACAGGCCAATATCGCCATTTTCTTTTTAGGGTTCCGTGCCAAAGGCAAAAAATGGAACCCTCATAGATTCGTCATGTCTGTCTGTCTGTCTGTCTGTCCGTCTGTCTGTCCGTCCGTATGTCACAGCCACTTTTTTCCGAAACTATAAGGACTATAATGTTGAAACTTGGTAAGTAGATGTATTCTGTGAACCGCATTAAGATTTTCACACAAAAATAGAAAAAAAAACAATAAATATTAGGGGTACCCATGCTTGGAACTGAAACTCAAAATTTTTTTTTCATCTAACCCGTACGTGTGTGGTATCTATGGATAGGTCTTTAAAATGATATTGAGGTTTCTAATATATTTTTTTTCAAAACTGAATAGTTTGCGCGAGAGACACTTCCAAAGTGGTAAAATGTGTGTCCCCCCCCCCCACTGTAACTTCTAAAATAAGAGAATGATAAAACCAAAGAAAATATATGATGTACATTACCATGCAAACTTCCACCGAAAATTGGTTTGAACGAGATCTAGTGAGTGGTTTTTTTAATACGTCATAAATCGTAAACCGCAAAAAAATACACTATTTTTAAAACAGCGATCAAAGTTACAGCGAACTACAAGAACTTTTATATTATGTTACTTGCTGCTTCGGAACCCTCCATGGGCGAGTCCGACTCGCACTTGGCCGCTTTTTATACCTAACTGCCAAAATGCCAATCACGATGCTAATACTAGATTACGCTCCTTCCAACTTTCTTTACCACCACCACCACTACAAATTGCATTCTTTCTCATAGAAAATCTATACAAATAAAAAAAATTGGAGTGTCTGTTTGTAATATTAAAACAACCACTTTTTACTAAATGCATATGTATGTACGATGTATACACGGTAGATACATATATTATACAACAATTTTTTTTTACAATTTTTGTCTGTCTGTCTGACTGTTCGTCTGTCTGTCTGTTTTTCCGGATAATCTCTGGAACGGCTGGACCGATTTTGACGGGACTTTCACTGATAGGTAGCTGATGATGTAAGGAGTACTTAGGCTACTTTTTTTTAGAATAGCTTCGCCCCGCGGTACGACAATAATCGCGGGTGACACCACAGGTTTCAGCTATATACCTACTATAAAATAGCTTTCAACTATCGCTAAAAATAAACTATCAAATTTTAATATGTTTAATTATAACGCTGCAATGTATTGAGAACCCCTTTTTGAACCAGATTACTATTTACGTCACTTCCTGCACTACGCAATTAAAATGGCTGCAGTTACGCACTTAGGGAGCATCAGATGTTTCAATTATTTTTGATCTGCCAAAGGCGAACGGTTAAATAAATTATGTTCTAGTTTTTCTACTTTTGAAATTGTGTTTTAAAGCAATAATTTCAATATTTAATTTCAATTTATTTGTTAGTTCACAAACTAGGCATTAAAAAAAAGAGAATTCTAGGTAGTAGAGGCACGCTGGTTTCAGCACGAACGGGCCGCCCCGGTTCGACCGGGGCAGTACTACCATCTCACAGAAGACCAACCTAAAATGACAGCATTCGTAGTGTCGTGCAAGAGTATATAAATCACTCGTGTTTCGTTGGTGAGTGCGAGACCGTAGGCCCAAATGATACAGAAGCATCTAAATACGCCACTGTAGTGTGTGAGGGTCACCATACTGCATTGTTGCATTGTCTGCATTCGCAATGAGTATAGTGACCATTACTTTTGGATTCTGCTCATGCTTTCCATCAGGCAGAGTACTTTGGCAAGCCCATAAATATGGAAAAAAAGGTATATGGTGACTGTCACCTGTCTATTTCGCAACGATTCGGCTTAAATGCTGTCAATGTCAACCTTGGGAAGATAAAAACTAAAACACACAAATAAGCATCATATCTGTGCAAAATTCTTTGTCGACTAAAATAAATTGTAAACTTTTAATTTTCACCGTTCATTGGCCAAAGATTTCTAAGGACTAACAACAAACAGCGGAGGTTCTTTTTCGCACACATCCCATTCAAAAATGAAAAAAGTAAGTTTTCAAGCACGTTGACGACACATGTGATCTTTAAAAACGCACTTCAGAAAGAAGATACATATGCATTAAGTATGCTGGTAAGTTCTCAAGATATGAAGTTAATTGCAATCGTTTTTGTGCAGATAGTAGCTCGAGAGTAGAAGCTTTTATACCTGACACATTAATATGTCGACCACTCAAACATTAAAATGTTTGAGTGGTCGACGCGGCAACATTTTGGAATTCAACATGATAATAATCGTTTGACATAACTGCTACTACTACTAATGTAGGCATGCGAAGTGTAGACGAGTATTTCATAGATAATTTCAATACGTACTCCGAAGTTTAAAATACAATATTTTGCATCGAAAAGAAATCACTTATCTTGAAATGTTTATTTGTTTAATGAACGTCGGGTTTGCTGCACAATGTAATGTTTATCATATTGCGACGTAAAACAGCCTGTCTGCTGACGATTGCAGTCAACGACCTGCCCTAAGAGATAAAGGTATCCCACGCACTATTATCCTCCGAAACTATGTATCACTTTAACATCAATTTATACTTTATGATAATAAAATTTGTCATGATGTGAAATTTAATCTGTTACCATATGATAGGGAGAAAGGTGCCGTGAGTCTTTCGATGACTGAATTACGGTTGTTTTAAGTATAAATGACTAAATCATTTCCCTTTCATTATTTATGTACAGCATAAAATTCACTGGTTTTATTTGTAATTTATGTCGATTTTACAAGCCCTTGTATGTCTTTAGAAAATTAAATAGCTGTTTATTTTTGGGACTAGCCTTTCGACTAGCCAAACGTTTATAACTTTATTAAAATAAAAATACATTCAAGATATTTTTAGTTACGTAACAATAATTAATTTTGTAATATGTTTCATCTCCAATTAATTAAAAGAAACCCATTTGATCATGCCTATTCGTCCTTATAACGTGGACACAAACACAACTGTTGATAATTATACCCAGCGGCACGGTGCGTCATTTGACATGTTACGTGACAGAACGAACACGCTTAACGTTGTTTGAACACACCAAACAAAAGTACAGTCGCCGATAACATATCATATATCACTATCGAGATCTTTTCCAAGAATTAACGTAGGTACCTATCTACTTCATACTACGGTAGAAAAGGTTTACCTTTCTTGCTTGCTTACCTAAAGATGATTGCGAATGGATAAACTATTAATTTCTGTTTACCTTATTGGAATGTAAGCTATCTAGATCTGTCCTTTTCTACATCCATTAAAAGGTTATAAATAAAGTTGCAAAGTATACCTAAAGGTTCTGATGTGAATTAAAGTTTAATTCGCATCAAAAATATAGGTCTGCCTTTAAACTAAGTAGGCATTTTAATTAAATTAAGAAGGCAGAAGTTGAAATATTATTTATTTATGGTTGTTGCCCGCGGCTCCGCCCGCGTATATGTCGGTTATAGCGGCAACTAGTAGCCTATGTGTTATTCTGATGTATAAGCTATAATAATATGTATTACTGTAAAGTTTCATCCAAATCCGTTCAGTAGTTTTTGCGTGAAAAAGTAACAAACATCCATCCATACTTACAAACTTTCGCGTTTATAATATTAGTATTTTAGTATTCATTTATAATGGATGCACGAACGGAAATTTTAACGGCGTTACATACACTTTAAAAAATATAACACAGTTACGAATTTTCCAAAAGTTAACTATTTCAACGTAACTACCTATGTATTTTCAATAATTGAAGAAATATAATTGATTTATTGAGAATAAAGTTATGTGCATGCATAGGGAATAGGTAATTTTACTAAAGGGTTATTATTTTATTACATTTAAGTTATAAAAAAAAAATCTATTAACAATAAATAGTTTTGGCTTAAAATATGTTCCTCACACCATAAGCGTTAACTTTTAGATGGCCTATTCAATTCTCAATAAGGGGTCTTGATGTTTATACATATGATAGTTATTACGGCATGGCATGACTATTTAATTATTTTATGAATGAAATGTGCCTCTTTATACCTACTTTTATGCTCTTTTAAAGAGTATTTTAACTATAAACTCTGCAGATTATTGGGAGTTGCTTGAAATGAATAACTGTAAACCATTTGGAATTCAAATTAAAGTATAATATGTATATCTTCGTCATTTATTTGATGAATTGAAAACACCACCGCCCTAGCAGGCAAACTGAGCAAAGTCCGGAGGGGCGAATTGAAAAGATCTCCCTTCTAACAACAGGGCGAGGGTATACGATGGGACGAATGATGCAATTTTGCAGTGCATTTTATTGAGATGCAGACACGAAAGAATGAAATGCTACTTTTGTTCTCTCTTTAACCACGACAACAATTCTTTAGACATACACTTTTTGTTTCGTCTGCTCGACGTGTTACAGTGATCTTTTACTTTGTAACTCGTCATAGTTTTATTCAGTTGATATTAGTTTTGAATCTTTAATCGTGCTTCCATTTCTGTATGATTATAATGCATCTGTCGCGAAGTCTCGCCTGCTGGCACGCACCAAATTGACACTTGTAGCTTGGGTAGACGATGAAAATTTGGCAGTCACCCAAACGCCAAGTTTTAACAACTCATTCAGACAATGCAAGCTATAGAAGCGATGTGCTACGAATATTAAACCGTGTTTTGGTTAAAAAAAATGCGTTTAAAAAAACCGACTTCAAAAACTAAAAAGTATAAAATAACTTAATTTGTATGTGCTAACTATTCATAGGTTTGAATTCGGTGCCAAGCCAAATGTAATAGTAGGTACCAAACTCGCTATATTTCGAGATGAACGTCAACGACGTCAGCGAAGCTTCGGTTGTTTTGTTCTACGCGAAGAGCAGCTATACCGCTCAAGGTCACGCGTGGCTAGTGAGGCACCTACTATTACATTTTGGCTTGGCACCGACTTCAAACCTATGAAAAGGTAGCACATACAAATTAAGTTATTTTATACTTTTTAGTTCTTGAAGTCGGTTTTTTTAAACGAAGTTTATTTTTATTTTTCACTTTTTAGTCTTTCTTAAGTCTCTGATCATCATTTCACCTACATAAGTTGAAAGAATACGACTAAAGGTAACATACATACTGTATAGAATCGAAAGGACTTCAGGTAATTTTTTGTAATAAAATCTCAAATGGACTATATATTATGAAATTAAATGATGTCTACAGAATATGAAGGCATGCAGACAATTGCCTTAACTTCATTGCAGGCGCTCACGTAAATTTGAGAGTTTCCTTCGATTTCCTTGGGATCCCATCATCAGATCCTGATATGGTGGCCATGGGACCACATGGGGAGCATACCCTTTCGAATACAAAAATAATTTTCAAAATCGGTCCACAATTGACGGAGTAATCAATGTACATAAATAAAAAAAATACCGATGAAATTGAGAACCTCCTCCTTTTGGAAGTCGGTTAAAAATATAAACATATCGATCCAACGGCAAAGAACGTGACATTAATTTTCAGACGACGGATAAAATAATAATAATAATATTTTCAGCCTCAGTCCCAAATCACTCAAATGAACTCCACTTGGCCTAGGCCCGTGGTTTTCATTATAATACCGAAATTTAAATTTCGAGAACAACAAATGCACAAATAATAATAATAATAAATCTTTATTGTAACAAGAAATGGATTACAAATGTTATATATGTTATCATGTGGCTGAAACTAATGTAGGTTAAACATATATAATTTGCGTGAATATTACTTGAATGCTCCCAAATCGCTGTTTTGATTTTGATGTTTTCTTTTGTGTCTATACAAGTAGGCCCATGGATGGTTAATGGTTATTTTTTTTACTCTTGGCCAGTTAGGTACATATGTCGAATCTTGTAGTCGCAATAAAATCGAAATGAATTAAATAAATTAATAAATGAAGAAGAGTACTTGAAAGCGGTAGAATATTATAATTGGGTATATTTAAAGACCCATAGAGCTTCAATAACATATTCTATATTTTACAAAAAACCACAGAATCAAATAACGTGTCGTCTTTCATCGAAATTTGAATACATCGAGTAATTATGTAAATTATGCGACTAATTGGTAATTCTAAACTCTTCTGATATTTTATACGCTGTGAAAGGTAAGTGATTCAACTAATATTTATTCCATACATGAATAAATTTATTTGATGTGCAAAAACGTTATGAAACTACAGCGCCACCTAGTTTTGTGAAATAACTTCTGGGCACGTTTGTGTGGGCAAATCGTGACCGAGGAAACAAAACGAGAAAGCTCTTTATGTTTAATTAATTAAAAGTAACGATTGCGACATTGCTATAGTCGAAGTGTGGTGTACTCGAGCTCGACTTCAAATAATTTCCTCTGATGCACAACTGTGCACTCGAGACGACAGGTTCGCCTCTGATTAAACTCCACCCTTGTGCGGGCTTTGGTTTATTTGTTGACTGTTTCATTAAAATCCTCGAAGTTGCTATAAATAACTGCAGAAATGTTTATACCACAGTTAATTTCTGTTTTAGAAGGCTTCTCTGGCTACAGCTGGCTTTGAGCTTAGTGTTAGTTTAGTACACTAAATAGAAGTACGCGTAATTGAGATGAAAATACTTTGATTCTTGAGAAAGAACGTAATGCTACACGCGGGCGTAGTCGCGGGCTAAAGCTAGTGTTATAAAATAAAAATATTTAAAGTTAACAAATAACGGTGGAAGTTCGAACACTAAGTTCTTTCTAATTTGTGTTCCAGGGCTCTAAAAACAAGGATAACTTTACTAAGATACTATTTGATGTATAATATACGTGTAGGTATACTTAATATATGTAATAACAATAAGACGTGTCAATACACATGTACATAGGGAAATACCCAGACTAATTCAAACATGCCAACCGCGACTGTATCAACTAAATTACCAAGGTAGGTACATACATACAGTACGAATTCCTAATGTGATTTTGTAGGCTCTTCATAATTTCAACTCCAAGTGGAGTAGAATAGTAAAGTTTTAATCTGGATTAATCAGATTAATGTGATTACGTAACGTAATAATTGTGGCGTTAGAGTGGCAACCACATTTGATTATTTATTAGTTGGCAGTGTTGGCACCCCAACCACCTCTCAGCGTTTCTCAAACACAAGTAAAATTAACAACATTGTTGCTTTCGACTACCTTTTTTTGTGGACGGGGTGAAAAATCCCTTCGGATCTCCAGCTCCTCGGAGACACAGGAGCCAGGAGTATGTGGTGTTTACACTAAAAAACACCCCAACGATCGGCCTCTGGCGCCCTACTCTGGGCGGCCCATATGTCAGGTTCTCCCCGAATCGACGCCGTGCCTGCTTTCAACTACCTAAGACCCAGAGGCGGATTAACCCTAAGGCAAAGTAGGCACGTGCCTAGGGGCGCCAGGTTGCTAAGGGGCGCGCGCGCCAAATTTTTTAACATAGCAAAAATATAGGCCTCACATATTAAAGAAAAATTAACACTACTTCTAGTTCGACTAGTGCTGTTTCTATACAAAAATGTAGTAGATACAACTGCAGCTGTAGTTGAGATTATTCTATAAGTTTTAGGAAGATCAGATTTGTCCATTGCATATGGGGCACTGGAGTGGACGGCGAGTCCGACGGCAAACAATAAGGTGTGGACAGAGCGGCAGCATAGGACACATTGCAGGAGGAATTGCGCCTGTAACGATTTGTGTACTTTCCATCGTTTCATGCCACCCTGAGCGTGACCACAGGACGGGTTTCACTGTCCACTCGCCACAAAGGTCTTCCGCAAGAAAGTGACGTTCGTGTGCCGGACGTCACCTCAATACGAATTTTTCACCACGGCTCGTGCCCATGCTTTTAAAAAGAAGGCGTTAGGAGTAGTCCAGCTGAAGCTGTCATCTATTATAGTAGTTCCGCAAGGGTCAGTGTTAGGACTCCTACACACTATGCCGATTGCCTGACCGTGCGTCGGGTATGTCATCAAACGTCAACAAGCTCGGCGGCAAAACTGGTATCTAATTGAACTGTTTGCCGTGCAAAGTAGCCACCGACCGAAAAATGTTATGACGGCGGTCGTATTAGGGATTATAAAATGTTTATAGTAATCCGTTTATAGGATCCGTTTTAGGCCTTTAGGGCAGTTTCTTTGGAATATCGCCTGGGCGCCAACTATACTGTTGCGATAGGTGGGTTCATCTAAAAAAGAGCGGCCCGGACGTCTTAATAAAGCTGCCATCTTCTATATCCGGCAAAGTTTACGCACTATTTGGTTATAGTCGGCTCGACTCCGATATACCTACTGTAATGACAGCTCAAGAGGGTTTCACATGTAAAATAAAATTATAGTAAAGATATGTCAACTGCCAAGATAGTTAAATTATATGGATGCTAGAAACATGGGGGAGGGGGCGCCGATGCGATGGTTGCCTAGGTCGCTCTTGATACTTAATCCGCCTCTGCTAAGACCTGCACTTAGAACTATAGCAATTTGATCACATTTACTTTAGTTATCTTTGTTTACCATGTACGGACTTCTTTCCGCTTTATTTTTGTTTATCTTTTTCACTTTATAAAAGACTAGTTTTTGCTCGCAGCTCCGCCCGCGTGTATGTCGGTTATCGCGATAAAGAGTACCTATGTCCTTCCTCAAGAATTAAAGTATCTATATGCCTAATTTAATTGAAATCGCGGTTTAGATGTGAAAGCTTAACAGACAGAGTTACTTTCAAATTTATGATATTAGTACTTATAGTTTATCGACATGGAAACCGGTGATTCATAATGAACATTTTTTTTTTTTTTTTTTTTTTTTTTTTTTTTTTTTTTTTTTTTTTTTTTTTTATGGAATAGGAGGGCAAACGAGCAGACGTATCGCCTGATGGTAAGCGATTACCGCCGCCCATGGACACCTGCAACACCATAAGCGTCACAAGTGCGTTGCCGACCTTTGGGGGATGGGGAGGGGATGGGGTATGGGCCTCCGGTATCCTCACTCACTCGGTGAAACACAGCGCAAGCACTATTTCACACCGGTTTTCTGTGAGGCCGTGGTATCACTCCGGTCGAGCCGACCCATTCATGCCAAAGCGTGGCTCTCCCACGGTATTACTTGTTTTGTTACTTAAAGTTAATCACAACGTACTTTTGTAGTGAAACGACTGATTTATTGTGAAAGCACCCTTAACTAGCACTTAATAATTCAAAATATTAACTCTCCTAAGCTCTGAGGCAAGAAATTAACTTTCTAAGCACAGCTTGTAAGTTTCTGTGAACGAGTACAAGCCTAGAGAGTTTTGCAATAATTTACTACTTCATATATAACAAGTTATATTTAATATTTCGAAACGAATTATAAATGTATTTTTAGCAGATGTTAATGGTAATGATTTTCCATACACGCGAACGCGCTAATCTCAAGAGCTACTGATTAGACTTGGAAAATTCTTTAAGTGTAGTCCATTGAGCAAGGAAGACTATCCTACTAATATCTTACTAATCTTACTAATCTCAGATTACAAAATATGTAATCTGAGCTACTAATATTATAAACGCGAAAGTTTGTAAGTATGGATGGATGTTTGTTACTCTTTCACGCAAAAACTACTGAATGGATTTGGATGAAACTTTACAGTAATATATTTTATACATCAGAATAACACATAGGCTACTATTTGCAGCGATAACCGACATACACGCGGGCGAAGACGCGAGCAAATAGCCTATATAACTTATCGCAATGACCAATAGGAGCGACGCATCAATGAAAATGTTGCAGAAATGGGGAAAAATATTAAAATTTATTTTAAAAAACGCAGACATGAATAGTTCCTTACGCGTTGGAAAAAATCATTTTGTACTTGATAGTCTATTTAATGTTGATGATACGACCCTCGCTGAGCTGTCACCATAAATGCAGTGAAACTGTGGGATACGGTTAGTTATTCTACATACATTATACACCACGAGTGCATTTATTTAAGGCTTTATATTTTCCCATAAAATTTGAATACCGATTTAAATATGCTTTTCAATTACTGGCTGACATTAGAGACTAAATAAATAGAACTCATTATTTCAGAAAATCCATACTAATGTTGTAACTGTCTGTCACGCTTTTTCATTTAAACTTCTGCACAGATTTCAATGAAATTTGACAAGGAGATACTTTAATTCTTGAGGAAGAACATAGGCTACGCTAGTTATTAGGTACATAAAGCGGCGATTTTTCTTAAATTTTTATGCATGGGCCGGCTCGACCGAGTGATACCACGGCCTCACAGAAAACCGCTGTGAAGCAGCGCTTGCGCTGGGTTTCACCGAGTGAGTGATGACACCGGAGGCCCATACCCCAATTCCTCCCCCATCCTGAAAGGCCGGCAACGCATGGCGTGCATGCTCGTTTGCCCCTATACAAAAAAACAAAGCTGTACCATAAACTTTACTTACTTTACACTACTTGTTCGTAAATTGAGTAGGTACAAAGATTGGTAAAGTTTGGCGGCCACAGTTCGCAGACGGCAGTACGGCTCCCTAGAGAGGAGCTACATTACATTCTGCTCCGAAATAGTATATAATGGGCTCGTAATTTCTTCAATATTTAGGTAGACTATCTTTGGGACCCATTTTGTGTAGTGCATTAAAGTTTAGATGCAAGGAATATTATCGACGCAAAAATTATTATTTATGAAAGTGTTTTCATTTACTAGAGAAGTAAATATAATTGCAAAGGTGTATTTGACCGTGTGGTGACGGATAAACAATATAGTATCACCATCACTATTCATGCCTTGGGTGTCGAAAGAGACGACTTATGGAGCCAATTATGCAGGATAACTTCACTGCAAAGAGAAGGATAGATACGGGATTGATATAGGATAGAAACCCTTTTTTTTTAACGTGTGGAAATCCCCTCGGACCGTCACCCCACTTGGGTTTGCGGCGGGGCGGTATGTCGGACTCGAACCGACTAAAACCACACGGTGTGCCACTCTGCGCCTGTGAAGGGAAGAATCCGGGAACTGCAGTTATTAACACGTCCGGACCCCTCCCAGCGCTTGCCCGCACTGAAGCGGGCACCGTCTGCTGTTAAAACTCTCTATTTAAGCGACGTACGGCACACGCGTACGTCGCCTCCTCGCGGGTGGCCACTGGAGCGGATGGAGGGAAAAGCCCGTCCCGACCATCCGCGGCCACACTCAGGGCGGCATGAGGCGCTGATAGGCGCGCCTCCGCCGCCCGGTTCGCCGGCGGCGGATTGGGTCCGAGTGGATATCATCCTCCCGGGCCTTCTCCGCCACCTCCTTCTGCGAGATGACTTCTTCGCAGAAGGTTGCGACCGCGGTAAAACTGCTATCGCTACCGGCCATGGAGCGTATGACGGCCGGTAGCGAGAGATCTCCTCCGATGACTGCAGTGAGGGCCCGGCGCTGCGACGCCCATGCAGGGCAGATCGCCAGCGTATGCTGGGCCGAGTCCTCACTGCAGTCGCAGTGGTGGCAGGCGGGACTCAATTCCCTCCTAGCGGCCGAGTGTAGGTACTTCCCGAAGCAACCGTGCCCGGAAAGGACCTGCGTCAGTCGGAAGGAAAGGGTCCCGTGCTGCCGCCCTGCCCACTCTAGGATGACCGGCTGGAGAGCCTCCACGGCGTCAAAGCCAGCACGTGGAGTCTCCAGCCGGAACGACCATCTAGCCATAGTGGCTCGACGGGCGGCTTCACGCCACTCGCGTACCTCTTCGGGCGGAGGGCGATAGCCATACTCCGCCCGATATTCAGTCACCCGTCGATAAACTTCGGCGAGCACTTCCGCCTCCAAATCCCACGGGGGTGTTCCGGCCAAGGCGCACGCCGCCTCGGTCGACACCGTGCGGTATCCGCGTATGGCTCTGACTGCCAATACCCTCTGAGGCCGCCAGAGGCAGGATAGAAACCCCATATCAACCCGTGTCGCAAGCGTGGTGTAGTTAGTAGGCCAAAACTTCCTTTCTTAACGGAGGTTTAGAAGCAGTGGACCTAACAAAGGCTGTTGATCATTTTTTTGTATTTTTAATAGCAGTATGGAAGATGGCGGTGTTTCTCACCCGGAGAGCACGGTAAGCCGTCGGTCCCGGTGGCCATAAACACCTATTGCAATCGTTATTGGGAAGTCAGTGCCCTCAAATATACTGACAACAACTTAACCGTGGGACAACCACGCTTTGGCATGCATGGGCCGGCTCGACCGGAGTGATACCACGGCCTCACAGAAAACCGGTGTGAAACAGCGCTTGCACTGTGTTTCACCGAGTGAGTGAGGATACCGGAGGCCCATATCCAACCCCATCCCCTATCCCCTCCCCCAAAGGTCGGCAACGCACTTTTGACGCCTCTGGTGTTGCGGGTGTCTGTGGGCGGCGGTCCCTTCCCATTTGGCGATACGTCTGCTCGTCTTCTATTCTACAAAAAAAAAAACTAGTTCAATCTTCGAATTCAGTTCGCCCTCAGGGTTGCGGAGGTCCGATGCCAGTCGCTCCGTGTAAAAACTGATATTCAGGTAAAACCGGTTGAACTAGTAGCCGACCCCAAATCTTGGGAATAATAAATACTAGGAAGATGAGATGATTAATTTTATTAGTACAGGTAGCAAACGAACATACAAGTCACCAGATAGTAAGTTACTGCTGTCGTCCAAGAACACCTGTAACCCAATAGTTACAAGTGTGTTGTCACCCTTCGATCCTTTCAAGCTTAGCCACTTAACCACACACTTAACCACAATTTTTTTATAATATTGTCGTTTTGCGTGTAAATTTCGTGAAAAAATTATAAAAAGCTAAAATCAATTACTTTACCAAAAGTACTTGTAATGTATGATTAAAAAAAAAAACAGCGGATAAACGGTAAGTACCTGGGAATCAAGTATTGTACAATCGATTATTCTCAATCATACAATTATGATGTGAAGCACAAGTTAAAGATATAAAACACATCTATACACAGAACAGCAATTTTTAGAAACATCCACAAATTGTTTGTATGTAATAATTATTAGAAATAATTGTATGTATCCCCAAAGAATACTTTCAGATGAGGTTAGGAACCAAATCCCTAAATATAGAAATGAGGTTCACTAATGTCTGAATGGAATGGACTAACACGTAATCTCCCCAATTGAAGGAAAAAAAAGACAAAAACTGGTATCACAGTCGAGCTACGGTTGAGGTTTTGTGTTCCGACACAACAATATAATTATCGGGTTAATAAATAATTATAGCAACTTAATAATCTGTATTTACCTGTAAAAAGATATTCCATCTTCTTTTTTTTTTGTTTTTGGGAACTACTCTTACAGTGTTTAATGAATGATGCAAGACCGCGTTTTGAAAATAAAATTAAAAATCACTCGTGACGTGTACACAATATGGCGGTTTGTCAAACACTGCCGCGAGAATGTATTCGCTTTCTAATTCATATTTACTTTGTAGATTCATTGTAGTGTTCTTTACGGTCTATCTGGCTTTCTTAGTAATCTGAGGTTTATAGCATATTATTTTAAAAGATTCAAAAATATCCCTAAGTGAAAACGGATATTCTGATTCATCAAAGAAATAAATGTCACTTTCTGATACAAAGTACCTACTTAAACTAACAAAGGATCTCAAGATTTCTTGAGACAAAGTTTGAAAACTAATTCGATTCAACAATAGGCACGAACTTCATACACTCTGTACAGTAACTTTAGATTGATGATCCACCATGAAAAGGAGATTTGCACAAAGGCTATGGATAATCACGATTAAATTCATCACCCAGACAGATCTTACACATACCTATTCGTATATTTTGTTACGAAACATTTTCTGTTACTTGGATAATGGTATTTTGAAAGTTAGGGACTGATTTTAACAAGCTTTTATTAGCTTTACCTGTATCTATGTTTGTTTGTAACCGACTCCTTTTCGACCCACTTTAAACTGCCAGATTCATTATCTTATATATAAAATTCTCGTGTCACAATGTTAGTCACCATACTCCTCTGAAACGGCTGCACCGATTTTTATGAAATTTGGTGTGCATATCGGATAGGTCTGAGAATCGACCAACATCTTTTTTTATGGCGACACAACGTTTGCCGGATCAGCTAGTAACTTTATAGACTTTTCAAGTAGCATTTTAGCATTGGTGGTCGTAAAAGCAACTTCATTTCAATGATTTCATTTTGTGATGTATGTTATGACGGTAGCAGTAATTATTTTTATATAGTCGGGACATTACGCTACCGTCAATCTTTTGTCTCGGATTATACTGTTAATGGTACGCTTGTGTTTGATTTCGTTCCCTAAGTAAAACCTTAAGGGGCTACTTAAAGGTCTAGACTTATCAGTGGCGACGAGAAAGTGCATCGTTTCACGTGTGCAAATAGTTTTTTTTTTTGTTGTGTTGTTTTTTTTGTTAAGATCGGGCCGTTCGATGTGAGCAAGGATAATTGGAGGTCATATGTAGAAAGGTTGGAACAATATTTTATAGCTAATGATGTGAAAGAAGCTATAAAAGTGGCTACATTAATTACAGTCATAGGTAGTGACGCTTATGAGTTGATGGTGAATCTGTGTACACCTGAGCGGCCGGCTACAAAAACGTTTATTCAGTTAATAAACGTTATGCAAAATCATTTGCAACCACAAGCTAGTGTATTAGCGGAGCGTTATAAATTCCGACAGCGTAAACAAAGTAAAGACGAGACGATTGCTGAGTACATGGCGGAACTAAAAAAGTTATCGAAAAGGTGTAATTTTAATGAGTCATTACGTGATAACTTAAGAGATCAGTTAGTGTGCGGCCTACATAACGAGACGATTAGACAGCGGTTATTTGCAGAGGACGACTTACAACTTTCATTTGAAAAGGCATATAAGTTAGCGGTGACAATGGAGGCAGCTAAGACAGGCGCAGCTTTGGTGGAAGGACGAGAGGTGGACCATAGGGAACCGACATCAGTGCTCCAAGCTACGATAGGCGTCAGGCGAACGGGAAATTACAAACAGTATGGTAACCGTGGAGCGACAGCACCACTGGCGGAGGGGTCGCGCGGACCCGCGCCGAGTATGCGCCGCGCCAGTCGGCCAGGTGAGCCGAGCGGGGGTGCACGGCGTGCGGACAGGACAGAAAGACAGCGGCAGGGGGACTGCGAACGATGTGGAGGCGGTCATGATACGAAGACTTGCAAATTTCGGTATTATGTATGTCGAGTATGTAACGAGGAGGGGCACCTCAAGAGGACGTGTCCTAGATGGACAAAGAGGATGACGGCAGATCAAGCGCGCCACAATTTTATAGAGGATAATGTCGAGGGTAATTTAAACTCGGATAGTAGTGACGAGGTAATTATTAACTCAATGTACCACAATAATCTATCACTTAGTCAATATAGCCCTTATTATATAACATTGAGTGTTAATGGAAAAAACATTAGTATGGAGTTAGATACCGGAAGTACCATTTCCTGTATAAGTTATGATAACTATTTAAATTGGTTCTCAAACAGCAGTATTTTAAAATGTAATCTTATTTTGAGATATTATACGGGTGAAACGATAAAGCCTATTGGAAAAATAAACGTATTAGTTCGTTTTAAAAATAAAAGTAAACATTTAGATTTGTTTGTGATTAATAAGGGTAAGACCACTTTATTAGGGCGGCACTGGCTGTATGAGTTAGGAATTACTTCACCTTTTGTAAAGTGTAATGTATTAGAGGTGGCTAGTTCGGAGTTTAACTTGAAGGAATTCAGTTCCAGATTCTCTGAGGTGTTCTCTCCTGGCTTGGGACGGTTTACCGGCGGGCAGGTAAGCCTGCGAGTGCGGCCTGACTCGCGACCGGTGTACATGCGCGCGCGGCCCCTTGCCTACGCGCTGCGGGAGCCTGTCGAGCGTGCATTAGAGGAGTTGGTGCGTGACGGAGTGATCACACCCGTCGAGACTTCGGACTGGGCCACACCAATAGTACCCGTGGTAAAGAAAGACGGCACCATACGTATATGTGGTGATTTTAAACTTACTTTAAATAAATGTTTAGAAGTGGACCGTTTTCCCTTACCAAAAGTTGAAGATCTTCTTGTTAAATTACATGGGGGTCAACGATTTACTAAGATTGACCTTTCCCAGGCATACGCCCAATTGGAACTGGATGAGACCAAGAAATATGCTGTGATTAACACCCATAAAGGACTTTTTAGGTATAATCGTTTAATATATGGTCTGTCCTCTAGTCCTGGTATATTTCAAAGGAAACTGGAACAGTTATTTTGTGATTTGCCTAGGGTGGGGGTATTCCTTGATGACGTCATCATAACGGGGGAAAATGACGGTCAACACAGAATGTATTAAAATAAAGTTTTTGAGCGATTACAAAAATACGGTTTAAAGATTAAAAAAGAAAAATGTACATTTTTTGCTAAATCTGTATCCTATTTGGGTTATGTCATAAGTAAGGATGGCATTCATACATGTCCAGATAAAATAGCCGCCATAAGGAACGCCCCCACTCCAAAGACAGTTACAGAGCTTAGGTCATTTTTAGGACTAGTTATGTACTATGCAAAGTTCGTACCCAACATAAGTACCTTACTAGAACCATTGTACGGGTTATTAAAGAAAAATAATAGGTTTGTGTGGAGCGTCGAATGTGAACAAGCGATTACCAAGGTTAAATCTTTGTTGACTTCGAGTAAAGTTCTCGCGCATTACTCACCGGATTTGCCAGTACTATTGACCACAGATGCTAGTTCGGTCGGAATCGCCGCCGTGATCTCTCATGTAATGCCAGCCGGGCCTCATAAAAATAAAGTGAACGAAAGACCTGTCGCGTACGCGTCACGTTCACTCAATGCGGCAGAACGAGGTTATGCACAAATTGAAAAAGAGGCGTTGGCAATAGTTTATGGTGTACGTAAATTTCACCAATACTTATATGGTAGGAAATTCATTTTAAGGACTGATTACAAGCCGTTGGTCTGTATTTTCGGTGATAAGACAGGTATTCCAATTATGGCAGCGAGTAGAATGCAAAGATGGGCGGTGTTGCTTTCAGGATATAGTTACGATATCGAATATGTACCCACAGATAAGAATGGAGCAGATGGGCTCTCAAGGTTACCATTGCAGTCGAGTAATAGCGTTAACAATAACGATAATACCTATCTAAACTTTGTACAAGATTTTTTGCCGATCACTAGAGACGATTTAAAAAAAGCGACGGTCTCAGACAATGTGTTGCGAAATATAGTTTTATTTCTAGAATCGGGTTGGTCGGCTAAATGTAAGGAGGACGAAATAAGACCTTACTGGGTAAGGCGAACAGAGCTTTACCTAGATATGGGCTGTGTCATGTGGGGATATAGGCTAGTAGTACCGACGGCATTAAGGGAATTTATTCTTAAAGAATTACACGTGGGTCACTTAGGCATTGTTAAGATGAAAGCGATTGCGCGTAGTTACGTATGGTGGCCAGGTATAGATGTAGATATAGAGCGAATGTGCAAACAATGTACTACATGTATAGAAGAAAGTGTAGCACCACCAAAGGCAACTATTAAACCATGGCCTTATATTACAGAACCATGGAGTAGAATTCACGTAGATTTTTTAGGACCTTTTCACGGTAAAACTTTTTTAGTTATCATTGATTCTACATCGAAATGGATAGAGGCTTTTCACATGACACGCACCACAGCAGCGGCTGTAATTAAAGTATTGAGAGAAACGTTCGCGAGATTCGGATTACCTAAAGAGATAGTATCGGATAATGGTCCGCCGTTTTCAAGTGAAGAATATGCCGAGTTCATGCGTAAAAATGGCATTAGGTTGACATTCTCGGCAATCTACCACCCATCCTCTAACGGGGCGGCAGAAGGCGCGGTTAAATTGTGCAAACGGGCTGTAAAGAAATCATTACGGGATGGGCAGGATATAGAAACAGCTTTACAAACATACTTGTTTGCTTATAGGAATGTTGAACATAGTACCACAGGGGTGTCGCCAGCAGCGTTATTACAAAAACGGAATCTTAGGACTAGGTTAGATCTTCTAAAGGGAGAAGGGGAAGTAGTAGACAGAGTCCAGAGGGTACAACGACGGCAAATAGAGAGCGCAGGGGGTGTGTTACGGGATTTTAGAGAAGGCGATAGTGTATGGTTGAGAAATTATGGTGAAGGAGACAAATGGTGTAGTGGAAAGGTAAGGGAGAAGTTAGGTTCTCGAAACTATACAATAGTAAGGGATGACGGTTCGCTTGTCAAGAGTCACATTAATCAGTTAAAAAGTAGATCAATACCAGGGTTGGATTGGCCGTGTCCTAGTCCGGAGTCAGTAGAAAATTCCGGAACAAGTGCACCAGAGGTAACGGCAAGCGGGTCGTGTGCGCAGGAGCACACCGTGCTGGAACCAGCAAGCGTAGAAACTAACAGGGCTGCATCGCCGGTAGGCCGTTCCAGGCGAGTACGGAAGCCAGTCATAAGATATGGTTTCGATGTAGATCATACTCGTAGTTCATAAAATCCTAGATTATAAGTTAGTAATATTGTTTGTAATACAACTAATTTAAGTGAAGGGGTGTGATGTATGTTATGACGGTAGCAGTAATTATTTTTATATAGTCGGGACATTACGCTACCGTCAATCTTTTGTCTCGGATTATACTGTTAATGGTACGCTTGTGTTTGATTTCGTTCCCTAAGTAAAACCTTAAGGGGCTACTTAAAGGTCTAGACTTATCACATTTAATAAGATTATTTCAATAAAGATGGACAGGAGGCGTAATAGTTTTATTTTTTAACCGACTTCAAAAAAAGGAGGAGGTTTCTTAATTCGACCGTATATATATTTTTTTATGTGTGTTCGGGGATAACTTCGTCGTTTATGAACCGATTTTGATGATTCTTCTTTTGTTGGAAAGGAGATGTTCCGACGGTGGTACCATGACAAGGAAACTAGGATCTGATGATGGCATCCCAGAGAAATCGAGGGGAACCCTCATTTTTTTCAGGCACGTACTATTGTTTCGTATATTTTCTGAAGCTACTCCGGTATTTGAGTCTGGTAGTCATCATTTAATGATGATGAGCTGATGATGAAAGGTACAACTCCTTAAAGGTTAGGAGTTGGAGGATAAATCTTTAAATGTCATACGTATGTACGTTACCTTTAGTCGTATTTTTTCAAGTTATTTAGGTAAGCTGATGATGGAAGGTACAACTCCTCAACGGTTAGGAGTTGAAGGATAGTTCTTTCAATTTCATACGTATCTATAGACCTTTAGTTGTATACTTTTAAGTTATTTAAGTGAGCTTATGACACAGGCGCTATGATGACTAACCCCTTAATGTATTTTGCTTTAAGTAACTCGCCTGCTTCTATTTCATCACGACATTTAAGCTTGGACACGATTCCTATTGCCCAGTAGACCACGTTCTCGGTAACAGAAATCTTGCATCTCAACATAATTTTGGCATACTCAGTTTTAATGCGTGTTAAACGACTAAAGTTATTCGCATCAGCAGAAATTATATGAAAAAGTTCAACTTACTGATAACCTACGATTGTTTTCACTTAAAATGTAAAAATAAAAATATGTATAGTAAAATATAAATAGTGCGGTACCTCCTATTATATTTTGGCTTGGCGCCGACTTCAAACAGATTTTAGGTACCTAGCACACATAATAATACTACTATTTAAATGAATTAAGAATTAGGTATAGACAAGAATTGGCACATAGCAATTTATGATGAGCCAGTTTATTTTACGCTTTTTAGTGTTTTTTAGCAGAGAGTTTTCGTTGGATGGTTTTTTGAAGTCGGTTTTTTTTTATAAAAAGTTTTATGACTTAAAGTCATAAATATAGGGATCTGTATTCAAATTTAGATGGGTTGTCGGAGATTCGGAACCCATTTCAATTAATTAGGAAAAGATGTACAAAAACATTTTATTTAAATCACACATATAATAGTAACAGAAATTATAGAAACGGTAGTAATTAATTGTTGTGGCACTTTGAGGATACTTTAACGGTCGTAAAGGTTCATCACAGATAAAAAGTGAATATATTTTTTCTGTAATGATCTTTTTGGAAAGATACGTAGGTATGTTAGGAAAGATTGAAATAGGGATTATAAATAATTATAAATATTTCGGACATCTAACACACAACGCCATCTAATGCCAAGCTAAGCAGAGCTTGTGTTATGGGTACTAGACAACTGATACAAATATACAAATACTTTCTTTGTAAATAGTACATATTATACTTAGAAAACACCCAAACTTCGAAACAAATATTTGTAGATCATACAAACATTTGGTCCGACCCGGGAATCGAACCCGAGACCTCATGATCAACAGTCGCACACGCCAACCGCGAGACCAACGAGGCAGTCACTAGTCAGGATATATTCAAAGATTAAAATAAGGATATATCACCATCAATCACTTCCTTCAACGATTGTTGTAATAAGGAACTTAGTATTATGTAAAGCAATAATAAAACATTAATGTCAAATTCGAATGTTTTATCCTTTTACAGTAAAAACGGTTTTACTACAAAAAATATAAACCTTGTCTGAATCTGCACATATTATTGGAAATATGTTGGGTATTCGTTTAACTCCCTCGGTACACGTCGCCTCCCTGTGGGATAAAAGTCTTTGGCACCCTCCCTATTTTTTGCGACGGAGAGCGACTGTGGAGTACTCTCATTACTATTCTTTCCCTCGAGGATACAAACAGTAAAATATCTATACTACTAACATATAAGATATACAATATTACGTTGGCACCTTATATTTTAGCTACAATTTTGTCAGAAGCGAACTCTTTTAAATAAGTTATATTGACATATACCAACTGAGTTTGTAGAAAAACAGAATGTTAGTTTTTAACTTTGTAAGCTATAAAGTTATAAATTATAAATAAAGAAAGGGGAGCTTTTAGGTGGGCCTTCAATTTAATCTATAATATTATTTAAAAATGTGTAAATGTTTTGTGTACTTCAGAAACAATTTTTTTTTAAACGATTGCATCCTCTTACATGATGTATTCTGTGTATGTATTTTTAACCGACTTCAAAAAAGGAGGAGGTTCTCAATTCGACTGTACTTTTTTTCTTTTTTTTATGTTTGTTACCCCATAACTTTCGACTAGGTGAACCGATAAATAATTTTTTTTTAAATGAATTTGACACAAAAAAAAGCGGCCAAGTGCGAGTCGGACTCGCCCATGAAGGGTTCCCCGCAGCAGCAAGTAACATGATATAATTTTTATTTTATTTTCATATTTGTGTTGATTGAATAAAAGGTAAAATGAAGTTTAATAAAAAAAAACTACTTACTAGATTTCGTTCAAACCAATTTTCGGTGGAAGTTTGCATGGTAATGTACATCATATATTTTTTTTAAATTTATCATTCTCTTATTTTAGAAGTTACAGGGACATATATATACAGATATTTTACCACTTTGGAAGTGTATCTCGCGCAAAATATTCAGTTTAGAAAAAAATAATGTTAGAAACCTCAATATCATTTTTGAAGACCTATCTATAGATACCCGACACGTATGGGTTGGATGAAAAAACAAATTTTTGAGTTTTAGTTCTAAGTATGGGGACCCCCAAAATTAATTGTTTTTTTTTCTATTTTTGTGTGAAAATCTTAATGCGGTTCACAGAATACATCTACCTACCGAGTTTCAACATGATAGGTCTTTTAGTTTCGGAATAAAGTGGCTGTGACATACGGACGGACAGACAGACGGACAGACGGACAGACAGACAGATAGACAGACAGACAGACATGCCGAATCTATAAGGGTTCCGTTTTTTGCTTGGCACGGAACCCTAAAAAGAGATAAATACATTACTAACCGGAAAGAGAATATATTATGTAGACGTGTAAGGGTACAGCTAAGGGTTTTTTTTATTTAAAACATAAAAATAAAAATCTTGTAACGGATTTTATGAATGTACTCATTTTCCGTTACTTACCAATTTGGTACGGGTATTTACGTTTCCCGGATAACCGCGACGGGTCGCTCGGTCTTTGAGCAGATATTCCGGTTGTATATTTAAATATTATGCAAAACAAGCTGAAATATTATTCAGAATACTACCTTGTGTTAATTCGTGTTAATTCTTTTAACGAAATTCTCAGAACTATCTCATCCAGCACCATTCAAATTTAAATTTTCGTCTTTTTAAAATAGGTTGTCAGCTGATTAAAGGATTACCTGCCGGTGTCTAAATATTTGAAACTCCGCTAGTATCAAGGATGCTTTACCAAACAATTCTACTTCACCCTACTGACATTTATAATCTTTCGTTCAATGAAATTACTTTCACATTTCACCACCGTTTATTCAAGAAAATACGACGATGACGTATCTACTTCTTTCACCATCCATCACAACCCACGAACGGTTAATCTCTTGTATTCTCATTAATTTCTTTTGTTTCACAGTTCTAAATGGGCCCCTGTGATCTCCCCGATCCATAACACAAAGGTACCCCAAATTACATTTTTTGCTTGCTCACGAGATCTAATGAAACCTCCTCGAAAGAGGCTAGTAAAAAAGTTTTAAGTAGGTTGCCGTATTTACCGAGAGCCTTACACTTTTTTTTGTTACTGAGATCAGAAACTTTCTTACTGAGTTCTTAAAAAGTAAACTAGAAAAGTGTGATATCCTGTTGGGTTGTTTTACTTGTTGCAAATACATAATAAAAAAGACTATTTATAAATTAATGTACTATTATTCTGAGCTTAATCCATAATTTAAAAGCGGCCAAGTGCGAGTCGGACTCGCCCATTAAGGGTTCCGAAGCAGCAAGTAACATAATATAAAAGTTCTTGTAGTTCGTTGTAACTTTGATCGATGTTTTAATAATAGTGTATATTTTTTAACATGTATGACGTATTAAAAAAAAACTACTTACTAGATCACGCGATCACTCGTTCAAACCAATTTTCGGTGGAAGTTTGCATGGTAATGTACATCATATATTTTTTTTAGGTTTATCATTCTCTTATTTTAGAAGCAAACTATTCAGTTTAGAAAAAAATGATATTAGAAACCTCAATATCATTTTTGAAGACCTATCCATAGATACGTAGGGTTTGATGAAAAAAAAATTTTTGAGTTTCAGTTCTAAGTACGGGGACCCCCAAAATGTATTGTTTTTTTTTATTTTTATTTTTTAGTGAAAATCTTAATGCGGTTCACAGAATACATCTACTTACCAAATTTCAACAGTATAGTTCTTATAGTTTTGGAATAAAGTGACTGTGACATACGGACGGACAGACAGACAGATAGACATGACGAATCTATAAGGGTTCCGTTTTTTGCCTTTGGCACGGAACACTAAAAAGTAACTAATTCCGAGTCACAAACAATATTTATTACCTGTAGGCGTACGTGTGCAAAAATACAAATCGTATTTGCCATATCGATTGAAAAACATAAAAAAAAATGGTGTCAGCGCGTCATCAGATTTCAAATCAAAAAATTGCAAAAAAAAAAACAACTATATTACTACAAACGAAGACGTACTTTTGTACGTTTTTATCTAGGTAATTAGTTTATTTAGGTCTTGTATCCGTATAGTTAATCTGCATAATTTATGGCCTAGATCCTAGATATATCGTTGTAATTTATTGAAGCACTCGTTTGTGGCTAACTCTTCATACTCTTCATGTTTTTGAGAGCCGCTTTATACTTAGTCTCATATCAATAAAATACTTAGTATGTATACATAAAAAGTAACACATTATTTATGTGAAATTACTGACTAAATAGGTACATCGTTCATTTTATAGCATATTTTTATTGATTAAATATTTTCTTGTGCAGCACAGAATAAGAAAACGTGGTTCAACATGCTCTATCATTGATGGTCGAAAATATTTTTTATATAATAATAACAACCTTTCACATATTCATATTTATTTAATCAAATTTAAGCAATACCTAAATAAATAGTCAATTACAAATACAATATTAAACTCGCATTTATCAATCAAAGTAAGGACTATCATTGTTTTATTACAACTTATTTGATTACATAACACTCAATGTCTATAGACTATAATTTATTGTATCAATAGTTAGAAGATAATCATTCATGTGGGAATATTGTTCTTAGTTAGATCAATTGGAGCGATAACTCCTCGATGGAATGTTCGGATGATCAGCACTTGAATTTGACAATGATTTATTGTTATAGCCTGTCGTGTTTTCGCTTCTGTACGTCTGTCAAAACACTAGTCGCTGACATGTCGTTAAATGAGGGGTGTAATTTCAAAACCCCCTAAAATGACTTCGGACACTTTTACATATTTTTACATCAAAATAAAGTGTTAAATTTTTCTTTTAATATATATAAACGTTGATTTTTATAACCCACTAAATTAACATTACTTTTTAAATTGATTTTGCTATGTATTAAACATAGCAAAATCAATTTAAAAAGTAATGTTAATTTCAAATTCAGCTATAACGTCCTACGTCAAAATCAAAATCCTCTAAAATGAAATCAACCAATGACAGCGCGGCATTCGAGTCAGATGACTTTTAAACAGTAGGAAGATTTTCGTTGCATTGTTCAAAGATCGTCGCGGATTTTCATTGAAATTCATAAGAAATAATGGACGATTTAGCGCAGTTCGTACAAAAATGCGATCCTGAATATGCTCGGAAACATCGACGCAATCCACAATCTTGGAAACAAGAACAGGAGCGCCGAAAAAGGTGAGTAAAATATTACCTAAAAGTGCCTAAAACTTACTTTGAAAGTTCGCTAAAAAGTTTTATGCAACATGTCGCAGAGCAGGTAATCTCTAGTTACTCTAAAAATGTTTCAGCTTTTTTGTAAATAAGTTAAGTTTTCTTTATCAACATTGATGACTAAAATAACGATGATATTTTATTGAGTTGTATTTAGTCACTAATCCTCACTCGCACCGCGAGGCCTGTCTCAGTAATAGGTATATTAAAAAGGCAGATAAAAAAATGATTTTTTTAACATTGCGACGTGCTTCTATTTCCCAAGAGCACTGATTATTCCCGTATTGTTTTTTGTGCAGAGCATCCACAACAAGCTATTTTAAGATCTTTACGTGGTCTACGATTACTTGTGTTACATAAGCCTGTGCCTCCTCTTCTCTACTATAGCCTCATTTCTCTTTTAAGTCTTTTCAAATTTTTATTATTTTTAATGCTTACATTATTGTAACATTTTTGTTTCAGATATTTTGTTTGCTTACCAGAATAAAATTCTATGTCGATATTGAAAACCAGCCTCAAATAACATGCACAAATGAAAATATTATTAATAGAGACCTTTGTGAGCATGGCTTCAAAGACATAACTGTACATATTTAAATTATTTTTAACCGACTTTGAAAAAAGGAGGAGGTTCTGAATTCGACTGTATTTTTTTATGTTTGTTGCCTCATAACTTTCGACTGGATGACCCGATTTTGATGATTCTTTTTTATTTGAAAGCTGGTGCTTTCATCCCGTGTGGTCCCATTTAAATTTGGTCCAGATTAAAGTCGGGTTTTTTTTGTAAAAATTTGTGATTATTTGAAATAAAATATTCTAATACTGATGCATTTTGTTTTTCATCTATTGATTTAATACCTTAGCTACATAACATAGTGTCATAAACAAAGTTTTGTAAATAGTCGTTCAATTTTATTGCATAACACCATCCATCGAGCAATATAAGGTTAGTTGCAAAACCCTCTACAGTAAGACAGTTGTCTTTCAAAATCCGCTAAAATGAAAAGTGACTTGCAAATTGCTCTATAATAAACTTTAATCTTTAATTTTATTGAAAATGCACATAAATATCTAAGATTTTTCGCGTGTTTTAGGATTAGCATTAAGTGTCAAACAAATTAATAAGTATAATTTATTGCCCAATGAATTATGTTTCCTACAACATATTCAAAATAATCTTCTTGTGAAATATTTCTTTAGGATAATTTAGAGGGTTTTGAAATTACACCCCTCAAATGTCAGTAGGCATATTCTTTATTTGAATATTATTAACACACAGTCAATATTGTTGTCTCATGTAACAGGGAAATAAACAGACTTCTGTGATGGCAAGTGTATCGGGGAATGTTAGTTAACACCCCATTAATAATAATAGTATAGCTATTTAAATAACATATGACTTTACGGGACAAAGTTCTCTTACTTACATTACTTCTTATTACTTCAAAAAGCAGACTTTCTTCATAAGTATTTCTAATCCTTTTATTAAAGCTTCATCTCAATGTTGAATTTCTTCCTATATCCAAAATATTTTTAAATTCTGGCCTGTTTCTTTTTTTCTGACACAGACAACGTGTAACTGATATCTTTGATCGTCAACCTAGATAATAGTCACTTTACAACTTATCATTTTCATCTTGATTTGAATTTGTAGCTGCCTTATAGTCTATTCACTCTGTCAAATATTTTTTGTCGGGCCAGGATTAAAAAGTGAAAATAATGTGTACCTAGTTAAATCTTTTTTTAGTACGGTTTGATTCCAAATTTGATTCAGTTATCGTTCTTAAATATAACAATTAACTCTAACATTAAACACCAATCAGACCATTTCTGATTAATGACACGAAAGAGAAACAAACTTAAACAAACGTATGGTTCATTCGTGGTAATGGAAGCAATCAGTTTGCTTAAACAAGCTAATGATTGTTGCGTGCCTACCAAAATGTTCTATTACAGTACTGACAATATTAGCCGTCATTCCGAATGTTGATACTTTAAATAAACACGTTTCAGTATAAAATTGATATGAACTTGCAGCAATCTTCATAAGCTCAAAAACTATTATACATATCAGTGATATTATAATTCCTAAACATGTTTTCATAAAATTCAAATTCAATAAATTGTTATATATTAAATCTATACTTAGTAGTTAATTTTATAAATTTGAAAGTAACTGTCTGTTACGCTTTCGCGGTTAAAGCGATGCACCGATTTCAATGAAATTTGGCATGGAGATTTTTGGGGAAGCACATAATATGGGAGTAGCTTTTACCGCGATAGCCGATATACAAGCCCTTTTATATGTATGTTTATATTTGCCGATAGGTTTTGGGCATAATCTGTTAGGTGCTTGTACGATCTTGGAGCTGGAAATCTATTATTAAATCTTCGGATTTATGAACAGATAAGAAGTAACTAATTCTAAATGGATAATGGTGAGCCTAGTATATGGAAAGTTAATTTCATAGTTTATTATGTTCGTGGCTACAACATCGGTTTCCTTTTGCGGGCTTATTAATTATATATACTTCCTTTCATGTAGCTATTTAATATTTATGAACGTTGTCCGGCCAAAATCTCATATATTTTGCTGGAAATTTCTTTGATGTCTTGCTTTTAATGTTTTACGTATAAAATGAATACAATAGAAAGTTAAGTTATGGAATCAGGCGTTACTTTGCGGAAATCCATGACATTAAATGCTATGAAATATATTTAGCTTTAATTCCGCGAGACAAATATCCAGGTCTGAAAGCAGGGCACAAATCCCACCGTCATGCATACTCACATGCACATAATGAAATGAAATGAAATGAAATCATTTATTCTGCAATTAGGTTACATGAACACTTTTGCAAGTTAAACTTTTTTGAGCAGATGAGTTCGGCCTTTCCTAACTGGACTAGCCCTGAGAAGAAAGGACGAAACAAACTCAGGGATCACCGTCTCTTTTAAAGTCCAGACAATATGCAAAAGACATTATTTCAATAACAGAAATACGATAATTACAATTTGAGTCACAATTACAATAATCAGTAAAGATAATAATTTAAAAAAAAATCACAACAATAGCAATAATTTAAAATGAATTTGTTTCAAACTATAAATTATCGTCACATTAAAATAAATTTAAACATTCAAAGTAAAAAGTAAAGTGCAGAATGGGCAGCTCAATCCCAGGCGGTTTTATCATCAAGATATTGTGCTATGGTATAATACCCTTTTGCGGATAACTTAGATTTTATGGTATTCTTAAATTTCTTTAATGGCAAATTCCTAATATCAATAGGGAGTTTATTGTAAAAGCGTATACATTGGCCCATGAACGAGTTGCCTACTCTGTGGAGACGAGTGACGTGAACACTAAGATAATGTTTGTTTCTGGTATTTACCGAATGAACATCACTGATTTTAGAAAACTTTGATATATTTTTTTGAACATAAACTAAATTTTCGTATATATATTGTGAAGATACAGTCAGAATATTTATCTCTTTAAATTTGGAACGGAGAGAAACTCGAGGGCCTAATTTATAAATGGCTCGTACGGCGCGTTTTTGTAAAACAAATATGGCATTAATATCTGCACAGTTATATACATATTACAAATGAAGGTCTAAACGTACGTGTAATATTGAAATCATCCTCTAATTCCTAACTGTTGAAGAGTTTAACCTTCTATCATCAGTTCACCTAAATAACTTGAAAGTATACTACTGAAGGTCTTTAGATACGTATGAAATTGAAAGAATTATCCTCCAACTCCTAACCGTTGAGGAGTTGTACCTTCCACCTTCCATCATCAGCTTACCTAAATAATTTGAAAGAATACGACTAAAGGTAACATATATACATCTGATATTTAAAGATTTATGCTCCAACTCCTAACCGTTAAGGAGTTGTACCTTACATCATCAGCTCATCATCATAAAATGATGACTACCAGACGCAAATACGGGTGTAACAACAAAAAAAAAATACGAAAAACATAGTATGTGCCTATAAAAAATGAGAGTTTCCCTCGATTTCCCTGGGATCTCATCATCAGATCCTGATATGCTGGCAATGGGACCACCGCGGAAGCATACCCTTTCGAATACAAAAAAAATATTTAAATCGGTCCACAACTGACGGAGTAATCGGGTAACATACATAAAAAAAATAAAAAAAAAAATACATACAGTGGAACATAGAACCTCCTCCTTTTTTGAAGTCGTTTAAAAATGTTCAAACTCAGTCGCAACCTCCACATCCGCTTTTATATCTACATTTTTAATTTTTAAATGGAAGTCACGATTTCGTACAATGGACCTTCCGGTTTCGGCGTTTATAATCTCCCATGTGGTTTTTATTTTATTGCCAGATGATTTTATTTTATTTTTTAAATATAGGGATTTAGCAACATAACAGGTGCGTTTAAACTTCTTTGAATAATTTTTTACATATTCTACAAAATCTAAGTAATGATTATATGTTTTTTCATAATACAACTCATATAGCCGCTGTCGACTTTTATAGATACCTACAGTGGCCCAGTCACTGAATACTACACGATCACTAATCGTTAGTGTTTTTGATGTAAAAGTTAATTTAAATTCATTATTAATCATATTAAATAATAAAGCGAAAGCTTGATTAGGGTCACTATCATAGGGCAATCTTAACAACTTATCCACCATATTATTCCTGAACAGGCTCATGCGGCTCTCCGTAATCGGAACATAACTAATACGCTTCCTTTGAACCTTTGGTTTTGTTCGAGTAAAAGTAACGAACTGCCCGCAATGATCTGAATCTAGCTCACTTACAATACACCTATTAATTGGTTTCACATTTGTAAAAATATTATCAATACAAGTGGCACTACTGGCTGTAATACGTGTGGGTTCAAAGAAAACGTTATATAGATTATATGACTTCAATAAGGTTAAAAACTTTACAGTTATATTCGACTTTTCGAGAATATTTATATTAAAGTCACCACAGACAATATGTATTGTACACATACAAAACAAGTGAGAAATAATTAGCATGCCATGCAACTAAACCTATACTCGACACGTGTTTCGCCCCTCCACGGGGCATCCTCAGGAGATGTTGACTCGTCGAGCGTTTGAGCTCGAATGAGCTCGCCGCACCGCTGTCGGCCCTTTATATACCATATGCATGTTTGCGATAAGGGTTTCCGGCTGAGTGTGTTGGAACAGTTAGAAATATCAAAACATAACATACACATACAAAACAAGTGAGAAATAATTAGCATGCCATGCAACCAAACCTATACTCGACACGTGTTTCGCCCCTCCACGGGGCATCCTCAGGAGATGTTGACTCGTCGAGCGTTTGAGCTCGAATGAGCTCGCCGCACCGCTGTCGGCCCTTTATATACCGTTTCGATGACGCTATAATAATGGTCGATACAATGTCATAAAGACATCTGTGCCGAACTACCTGCAATCATACTTAGAAGTGGTGATGGAATTAAGTTTGTTTGGTCATTCAACAGTGTATATGCATTATTATTGTTATGTTTTGATATTTCTAACTGTTCCAACACACTCAGCCGGAAACCCTTATCGCAAACATGCATATGGTATATAAAGGGCCGACAGCGGTGCGGCGAGCTCATTCAAGCTCAAACGCTCGACGAGTCAACATCTCCTGAGGATGCCCCGTGGAGGGGCGAAACACGTGTCGAGTATAGGTTTGGTTGCATGGCATGCTAATTATTTCTCACTTGTTTTGTATGTGTACATATGCATGATACCCATATGTGCATGTGAGTATGCATGACGGTGGGATTTGTGTCCTGCTTTCAGACCTGGATATTTGTCTCGCGGAATTAAAGCTAAATATATTTCATAGCATTTAACAATAGAAAGTAATTTTATTTCATGAATAGGACTCTATGGACTATTAAATATTCTATGTTTAGGAAATAACAAATCGTTAAATATAGAGGTAAACCCTAAACAAGACGAGTGTGTAAAAATATTAAATGCCTATCCCAAACTTGTGGCCTGTGCTAAATAAAACCAATTCAATTAAAAAATAAAAAGGATCCTACTGACCTAGTCTCCGGCTCGTGTTGAACCATGTCATATTTCAGGAACGATTATCTTGCATGATAGTTTAACAAATCATACAGCACGCAACGCCTGAAGGCCTTTTTGATTCAGTCATTTCATCTAATGGAAAAACGTCTGCGTTTTCCGGCCCCTAGTCAGCACTCTAAAACCTTTCGTCCCTATCCGTGTTTATGGTTCCTGTGACTTCATTTAGTAAATATACAACATGTTTAAACAATCAACTCTCCTCAAAAGCGCGTGTGTATTAGACATGCAGCTTTAAAGAATATTCTTGTGGACTGCAGAAGCTGCCTTGCCAATAAAGCAATGTTTGCATTTAAAATATCACAACCCGTTCCTCGTTCTTTGCCGTGCTCTTCTAACATGCTAATCTTGTAGCAAACGATGTAGACGTCTAGTCTCTCAAGAATCTGAAGAATCCATACACAAGTAGCTCCTAGATATTACTAGAAAAATACTATCTATGTAAAAGAAACATGTATTTGTGTATAGTATAATAAATACGGTTATGAGATCACAACTATTTGTAGATATTAGTATAAAAATGATTAGGTATTACGTATTCCTAAAGCAAACATGACTATTTAAAAATACAATATACACACATCAAAAGTGTCTAGGGATCAAGCATTTTTATGCGGATTTCTTGAGATTGAGATGTGGCTTTGGCCCTGGCCTGCTCAGTCGCCAGACTTGAACCCGATTGAGCATGCATGGGATATGCTACAGAGAAGAGCTCTGCCGAATATGGAGGGTATCCAGTCGCAAGAAGACCTTTTTTTGTTGTTGCAACGAACATGGGCGGCCATTCCACAGCGTGATTTGGATGAACTCATTTTGAGTATGCCAAACCGATGTTCTTGTGTTAGTGTTCGCGGTAGAAACACGGATTATTAATTGTTTAAGTTACCTAATAAAATTTTAAAGAAAACTGTTATTTCAGTCTTTTTTTCGAACTTTAATGTTAGTGGTTCAAATGTCAAAAATCCTTTTATTAGGAAAATGGCAAATTTCCTTATTAATGCAAAGGACTTGGTTTATCGTTACTGTGACAAACGAAAACACTTTATTTGATGAATCCTTAAAGAAAATTTTAATTAATATCAATCAGGAGAAAAGTTATTGCAAAAATATATGTTGATCCCTAGACACATATGTTGATCCCTAGACACTTTTGATCGATAGAAAAATTAAAAAAAACAACTAAAACTACCAATTGAATTATCTAGCCATCGACATCTGTAGAGTAGAGGTAAAATCTGCACATGTATATACATATGTATAGATAACGACAAGAGGATAGGGGTTGCCAGCGTCGCTCGTGCTCATCCTTCGACGTGACACCGACAGCCACTCAAAAGTGCGATACGCACTCGAGCCGGTTGCCACTCACACCGATTCGGACAACGCCCCCATTTTACTCGCAAAAAATAGCAAAGCCTGTTATTAAGTGTTTTTACGTTTGAATATAATTATGTAACTGTAACATTTTTTGTTAGCTGGAAAAATATTATTGTGGGTTTGTTTTTACTTTTTGTTTGTTTTTATATTCTCAAGAATTCTCAATTAACCTCAGGCCGACGTTTCACAATAGAACCACACTGCTAATAAAAATACTTCTAAATAGATACATATTATAAATACATTTTTGCTTTCTCGTCAATTTCTTCAATTTAAAAGTTATCCTATGCACCTAAGCTGTAGGCTTTTAAAACAGTTATAATTACAGAGACGAATTATATAAACCACAATTTCTTTAATTGGAAAGACATTAGCAATATGTACTATTTTTTTTAAACATTAAAACTTAAACGGAAATAAACCATGATTTCATTATGCACGAGTTGGTTAACAAAGGTGTCTTTGCGGTGATGTGGTCAGGTCTAAAAGAAACGTTGACTAACAAAAAGTGATGTCAAAAACAATATTATAGTATGAATGCTGTTCAATAGAGCGCTACACAATACCTAGTTTCTTAGTTTATAACTTTCCAGTTTCAATGTCAAAACAATTTAGTTTATCTAGTACCAACGAGTCGTGTTATGAAGATTAGATACGGAATGAGATATATTACAATGTTGAAAATATAAATAATGAATGTAAATTTATATTAACCTTTAATCTAATCCTTGATGCCATTAATACATATACTATTATTAATTTTAATACATATAATGTAACAGACAGATTATTCTTCACGCAAATACATATTTACCACAGTTAAATGTTTGAGCGTCTTTACAAACAAAAAACAATAAAAATCGAGTACCTATTGTTTAAGGATTATTAAGTCGATATTTAAAGCTTCGTTCTATCGTTTTATACAACTTATTACTGCAATACGAATCCGAAAATCGCCAAGAGGATCAGTTAATCGACTATCTCTCGTGTAAATAGAGATTAAAAATCACTTCGGTTGCTCCTCGTCTACTTCCCCGATATCTCCTTTTAAAATCGTTTTGAAGATGAAAAGGGGAATGATTCGGTCGGCTCAGTGAGCTCACAAGTCGTGTAAAATTACGAAGTGGGATCGATTTTACACTTGGCAGTTGAGTTAATGTGTATTATTAAGAAACCGCCAAGAATAAAGAGACGATATGAATCCTCCGTGAAAATTCAGAAAGTACAATACACTTTTAAAAGCACTTATAAAAAAAATCATGTTGTTATTTTAATTGATTTTATGAACATTCGAACTCCAAGGTGTCCTAGGAAGTTAACTGCATATTTATGAAACTGTAATAATAAAAACCATAACATAATTTTGTATTCTTGAACCGATGGATCAAGTCAACGTGCCAGGACTGGCCTCAGGTAGGTACCCTACTCCGTCAGAGTAACGACCTGATTATGTGTGATTTTTTATAAATCTTTAAAATCTAATAATATGTAACAGGTTAAAAAACATACTGCAAAAAATATTTTTTTTAGAATCAAGTATCGAAAAGAGTTTAATGCGTGACAAGGCTCTACTACTATTACGTACACAAGAAGCATTCAAATATTAGTTTTCGGTGCTCATTATATCGGAGCAATCCGTCTACGTTATCATATTGTTGCAACTGCACACAAAATAGTACGACGCGCAAATGCACTTCTGATTGACGCCCAAAGTCTATAAATACGTAGGTAGTGACCAGAGTCGTAAACTTCTAAACCTTATAGATAATAACGACTGGGTTAATATTGGTTAAGACCTCACAGACAGTTTATGGCGGGAACCTCATAAGTAAACGTTCGATAACACCGATAGCCGTTCCATTCCGAAACGAAGGCATTGTTTATATAAATATTATGCAACCATGTGCAGATTAAATAGTCAGATTTAACACGTCATTGTTTTGTTTGACGTTCGTATGCTGTAAACAATAGTTTAAAGATCGAAAATTGAAGCTTACCTATTATCATTAGAATTATGTTTCGACATTAGCGTGTTACACAAAGAAGAAATCATTAAACCCGTTAATATAAGGATTCACCGAAGAAAGAGACGGACAGGAAGGAATTCTGATTTAAAAATAATTTTCGTAGGAAGATACATATATCAGGGCTGTTCAAAAGAAATTTATTTCACGGACGCTTACACGAGATGAATGTTTCCCTAGTTATAGATTTTCTACACGAATCGATAATACTTTTGACACTCCTTGACCGAATGCCTTATCAATATCAACAAACATGACATTCCTTGTAGTAAAAACATGGAATATGTTGTATTAAATTCTTTGTACAATCTACAAAACATGTGAAATTGATTACAAAATAACTGTGTGGCTAACATGGCTATGGCTAACAACATCATGAAGTTTCCATACTTTTTATTGGTCTGATTTTCGTAACAATAAAGCCAATAAAAGGTCATGCTAAATCAGTAAAAAATAATGGATGGTCTAAAGCTAACATAGTCGAAAGACCATACAACTATAACAAAGCAGTTGCAGTTCCTAATACGAAATCCACCTATCATCAAAATACCACTATCCATTGTTTCCAGATTATTCTAAAAGCAAACAAGTGTAAACCAGTTCCCCTATATAACCTCTTACGAAGCTCTCTTCATAAAAACAGTACCCTAATGGATCGAAATAACGCAATAAAAGCGAATGTAATCACAATTTTCCCTCGTCATGCCAAACACAGGGGTCGCATATGTTCATACTGTGTTGTGTGCGGTTGGGTGTAATCTCGTTCGGCTTACTCGAGGCACGAGCGCCGGCCGATTGATGCCAGATTTTACCCCAATGAATGACTTAAAACACGTATATAAACGATGTGTCAATTAAAAACACTGAACTATCGAATATATTCGTATCTGTATATGTGAAAATGTTAAGTTTGTTTTCCTTCAAAAACCCATAAAGTCACTGATTGATTTCGGCATGATGTAAAAGTTTCAATTTTTTTTTAATGTATTTTTCTAGTCATCTATATTCCCCGTTACTCAACAATATAACCACAATATGGCAGGGTACAGCTAGTTCTACACGAAGACTTCATTCTTTTGAGAAACAGATAAGAATAAAAAGTAACTGTTTTATTAGGTAAACACACAGAAGAAACTCTGTTCTGTGGACAAATATGAGGACTCATTAATTTCTATTTATGTATCTATAGAATGAAAAGCCACTTTAATTTTTATTCAATACTTCACACATATTTAGTCCTATTTCATCTAACTTAGTTCGGCTTCGGCCGGTCAGAGTAATAAAAAGTTGTTCACGAATCTCATCTCGTGATTGAATCGTTAAATTCCAGTTTATGTACGAACTTATCTGTGAGTTTTTAGGTAATGTATCCTAGTCGCGACAAGTTCCATTTACTTACTAGTGTCGTAATGTAGTTTAATTGCTTGTACCGTTACTAATCTGTGATCACAACATAAATAACAAGTCCTATTAAATTTACATGCTTATAAACCTACATATTTTCTGAAAGTTGTGATATATGTATGATACCTGCGTGATATGTGTAGCTATTATTCGATGTATTAGGGGAATCAGATACCTAATAGAGGTATTAGGGTAGAGTAGCAGTATCTTTTTGCTTTTGAATTTCTGTTATGAACTATGATAGTCCTAGAACTAAGAATTCTTAGTTTAGGATTCGTATTAGATTAGGATTGGTATTCTTAAACATTTGCTGATTTCTTTATCATACGGTAAGTAGTCTGTTTGTTTTTTCGCTAGTGGCACATCTCTCAAATATACAAATGAGATAAATCATATATCCATATTTCCATGTTCCTTCTCCATGTTGATTCTTCAGGAAGGAGACTACTTTTTTTATCGAATTCTTATTATCCGGCAAAAGCTAGTCTTTTGTAAAAAACTTTCATTCGGAAAATATGATATTTTGTTTGTTTTTAGATAAATCACACCAGTAAAGTGTTTGATAGTTTAGCTTTAAAGTACAGTATAATGACATAAATACAGCTCAATACTAGAAACCGGTTATTTACCGGGAATTAAACGAAACTTTATGTATTTTTGCTACATAATACACGCATTTGTACTAATATAATGTAACAAAATAAAGTCGAGTAATTCTTTTATTCTGTACTTGACAGGAAAACCACAAATCCTTCTCAACACTTACAGTCTTAATACTTTATAAGAAGGTCAAAAAACAATAGAAAGTGTTTGGCCATCGTTTTCCAATTCGTGTATTATAATAAACTGGCAAATAAGCACACAGTCCATATGATAATAAAAAATGATAACCGGAGATTGCAGGCACAGTGTTTATTTACCGGACGTATGTCTACATTATCAAGAAAAATATATTAATTACGATGTCTAACACGATCATCAACAGCCCGTGGCAGTCCACTGCCGGACACAGGCTTCTCCTTAAAAAGGAGGATTTCGCCTGCTAAACCACGCTGACCAGCCAAATAGGTACAAGGTAGTAGAGCCACGCTGATTTCAGCACGAATGGGCCGGCTCGACTGGGGCGGTACTACCTTCTCACAGAAAACCAACCTAAAGTTGCACTAAAATGGCAGCATTCGTGCTGTCGTCTTTCGGTGGTAAGACCGGAGACCCAATGATGCAGAAGCATCTTAATAGGGTGAGTATGGTAATCACTACTCTTGAATTTTACGAAACTAAACTTAAATTTTAAAGTCCCTCCAGAATGTTGTACGTGACTTTAGACGATTTATTATAAATCCAAAATGGCTAACACTTACGTAAAAAGACATATTATGAAACGATTTTCCTCCACGTCCATACATGAGGAAGGGATATAATGAGTAATGATGACTGATGAGGTCATGGGCGTAGCCAGCCATGGGCTCAGGGTGGGGCAGCAGTCTAAAATAATATCCGCGGTCTTACCCCTACTGGTTCGGTCGCGGCCTATAGGGCCATCATGTTGTTGGACGAGGTGGGCAAATTGTTTGAAAGTATACTGCCAGTATCGTCCGGCATCTCTGCGAGGTGGGGCCCGATCTGTCGGACGCTCAATTCGAATCCCGAGAGTGGCGTTCGACGGTCGATGCCGGTGTTGCGCCTGAGGGCCGTTACCGAAGAGCCAGTGGGCTATATGGCGGCGTGCTGTTGACGATGTCGTTCGACATCACCAACGCACTCAATAGTCTGCCATTTAGCTGCATCAGGGAAGCACTCCACAAGCACGGGGTGCCAGAGTACCTGAGGCAACTAGTGGTGGACTATTTAGAGGAGCGTACCTTCATGTACGTGGACCGAGAGGGCGTCGTGCGGTGTTGCGCAGGGGTCTGTCTTTAGACCACTCCTGTGGAACGTGGGGTACGACTGGGTCCTTCGAAGTCGTCTTCCCCCCGGGCTAGGCGTGGTAATTTGTAACGCCGATGTCACTTTGATCACAGCCCAGGGGGCAAACTACCAAGAAGCGGCACGCCTGGCCACCAGGGGTGTCTCTTTGGTGGTTGGGCGCTTGGCCTACGGATGGCCCTAGATAACACTGAGGCCCTGATGTTCCATGGGCCCTGTCGTGGTCCGCCCCCCGGCGCCTCTATCGTGGTCAATTCGGTCCTCGTACCGGTTCGGATACAGATTAAGTATCTGGGCCTGATAGTCGACAGTAGGTGGCTTTTCGACGAGCACTTCCGACATCTTGCTCCGAAGCTACATGGGAACCCTCATGTCCGGTCGATGGCGCTGTCGCTGTATGGTACACCGGTATGAGTGGCGGCTTTGAATGCCCAGAATAGGGCGCACCTCTGGTGTCCCCAGATGATATTGGCTGTTAGAGCCATACGCGGTTACCGCACCGTGTCGAGCGAGGTGGCGTGCGCCTTGGCCGAAACTCCCCCGTGGGATTTGGAGGCGGAAGTGCTCGCCGAAGTTTATTGGCGGACGGCTGACTTCCGGGTAGAGAACGGCTTTCGCCCTCCGCCCGAAGAGATGAGTGCGTGAGTGGTGTAAAGCCGCACGTCGAGCCACCATTGTTCGCTGGTCGTCTCGGCTGGAGACTCCACCCGCTGGCTTTGCCACCGTGGAGGCTCTCCAGCCGGTCATCATCGAGTGGGCAGCGCGGCAGCACGGGACCCTTTCTTTCCGACTGACGCAGGTCCTTTTCAAGCACGGTAGCTTCGGGAAGTACCTGCACTCGGTCGCTAGGAAGAAACTGAGTCCCGCCAGTCCTCACTGCGTGAGGACTCAGCCCAGCAAACGCTAGTGGTTTGCACCGCCTGGGTGATGCAGCGTCGGGCCCTCATTGCAGTCATCGGAGGAGATCTCTCGCTACCGGCCGTCATACGCTTCAAGGTCGGTGGCGTCAGCTGTTTTACCGCGGTCGCAACCATCTGCAAAGACGTAATCTTGCAGAAGGAGGCGGCGAAGAGGGTTCGGAAGGTTAACCTCCACTCGGACCCAATCCGCCACCCGCGAACCGGGCAGCGGAGGAGCGCTTGCCAGCGCCTCATGCCACGAGGGGACGGGTTTCCCCCACCATCCACTGAAGTGGCCAGCCGCGAGGGGGCGACGTACGCTTGTGCCGTACGTCGCATAATTAGATAGTCCATAGGCAGAGGGTGCCCGCAGAGCGGGCAGGCGCTGGGAGGAGTCCGGATGTATTAATAACAGCAGTTCCCGGACCCGTGTGGTTTTAGTCTGACCGACTCCGACACACCACCCCGCCGCAAACCCCGTTGGGGTGACGGCCTGTGGGATTTCCACGCGTAAAAAAAGGTACCTTATAGGTTAGAACAAGGGTGGGGCAAGTGCCCCACCCTGCCCCACGCCCATAGATGAGGTCATTCTACTAATCTTACAAAACCCTACAATGTCACGGTTTGGGTAGCTTTTCAATTGCAAACCACAGAAAACCTACTACATATTTATACAATCAATTTTCGTTTGCAAAGTTTGAGGTTTCATAAATGACAATATCACAATATTTTAATATAAATAACTTCATTTACATTTACAAATTATTACGTGTCGTGATGAATTTAGAACATGGAGTGACCACATCCCTATTCATACTGCGAGTCGTAAGAATCGACTAAGAGATCAAACTATGCAGGACAACAGCACTGCAAAGAGAAAGAAAACTTGATTTAATAAAATAGATTTAACAGTAATATCGCTCATACGCATAGAGTTATTATAGATAGAGTACGTAGGGGGCCAGCCTCCAGCCGTCCCTCGGTTAGTAAGAGAGAGACGATCGCTGTACCCATCTGACATGTGCCTCTCTCTACTCGCGCATGCGCATAGCAGAACGATTCGACGGTTAATTGTTGTGATTGGATTACCAATATTAGTCCTTTACTGCGCATGCCTCAATAGAGAAAGACAGACGGGATACCGCCGTAGACAGAGAATAGAGGTATAGACTAGCTACTAAATTAATAATAATTACTGGAGTGAGTAGGCTTGAACGACAAATGTGTAAGAGGAAGCAAGACGGAGTATGATTTTTTTGTCTCTGCTTGCGTATAGGGTTTTTTGTTGTTTGCCACCATTGTCGTTGATGGCAAACAAGCGTATGGTGTCAAGGAAAAATTGTTAATCAAACGGAATAACGCTTATTCCGTGTCACTTGTAATCTAAAAGGTGTTTTAAAAAGTAGTATTTAGTGTGCAGTGATGGTGAATTGCTGTATAATTGGCTGTAAAAGCCGTAGTGAACGAAATGAATCAAACATAGGTAACCTTTCATCGGTAAGTAGAATTTCGTTTTTTTTATACCTATTAAACAGTAATTAAATGAAACGATTAAGTACTATGCTAAGGTATATTTCATGTTATTTTTATGCAAGGGACAATTAAAATTAAGTTATAAAAATCCAGTCTTTTTCGGTATTAACCGACCAAAGTGAGTGTGTGATACGTGAGCTAATCTATATAATAACATCGTGTCATCTCTGAATAGTCGGATTATACGCCATTGGGGATACCAGAATCACTGTTTTTAACACCCTGTTTTTTTTTGGTTTTCCAAATGAACCATATTTAAGAAATAAATGGACTAAATGTACGGGCCGCATAGACTGGCATCCAAGTTGCCACTCCAGAATTTGTTCAAGACATTTTGAAACCAATTGTTTTCTTCAAAAAAAAAATAGGACCTATATAAATATAAAATTGTATTCTATCTATCTTTCACTTCAATTCTCTGCCATTGTAATCGCCTCCTTTTTTAATTTTATCGATAAAAAATTATAATAAAAGATGTATACCAGAATAATTATTTTCTTTATTCCTTGAATAGAACTTGCAATAAATATTTTTATGATATGGAACTTCGTTCCTATCTGGTGTCCCACGACACCACACGACTTTTTTATTTTATTATAACTATTATAGAATCTTACATTGTCTTTTATTATTTCTCCTATCATATCTGTAACAATATTTTATTGATTTTCTACTCTTCTGTCAAACTTAGATAACTTACCTCCCGATTATGTCGAAACGAGAACTCAGATAATAGCACAAGGTAAACTGCAGAGTTTACCCCAAAAACGGGGTAAAATTTAAAGTGTGGCAATTTCAAAACTATAGATCTAGATAAGTGGAACTATCGCTATTTCACACTGTATACGTTAATGACTTGTCTATACCTCTATTCTCTGTCTACGGGTACCGCGATCCTCTCTCTCTTTCTAACCGTTGGGACGTTTCCGCTTACTGTCAGCCGTATGTCTTCCCCACTCTATCTATAATAGCTCTATGCTCATACACAATGAAATTGCATCCTATTCTAGTCGAGAATTCATTTAAAACGCAGAATACAATTATGTTGTAGAAGATAATTTATTTATCTATGGATATTAATAACAATGCAGGTTGTATTAACGCCCTAGTAATAAAATACCACAATAACACTTGGCCAGATAGTTATTATCGATTACGCATTCAATATCGGATTATGAAAATATTCATTTTGTATCTTTATAATATGACAATTTAGCCAAGGAATGCCACAATAACTGGAATAAATGTGTTAAAAACGTCCGTTGTTACCCCAAAATCTTAGACCACACTTGTTTCTAATTATGTACATCTCAGAATTCGGGGTTTTTTTTTACTTTGTTTTTATTTACAGTAATTGCGCTTATAATTCAATTTAAAACGGAAGGAATATCTTGCTAGAGGTACTGGTATAAATGAAAATAAGAGTTTAGTAGCTTCCTTATCACTTGTGGATATTGTATCCTTCATACTGAAAATATATCCTGTAAGTTTTAGTTGTTTACACAAGACTGCTGTTTCGTATTATTGATCAAATTAATTAGAACCTATGATAATTGTTATCAAGTATGTGAAATAGTACCTTAATAAATAGAGTTAAGTTCGATACATACATTAAATGCTATTCGATACATACATATTTTTTATGTTAAGGTGTGCAATAATTAAGTAAACAAGTTAAAAAGCAAAACTTTAGCGCACAATAGCGAATATTGACCATGAAACAACTCTCGATGCGACCCCAACCTATCCTTATCCGCATGACAAATAAGGCAGGGTAGGTGCGCCGCCCATGAGTCAACGTCCTCGTGCGTGCAGCACATCAAAGATATTACACTTATTCCACAAAAGCCCGTGCCTTGAAATCTCAAAATAGAATATGCAGAATACCCCTAAAATAGCAACCACATGCTAGTTCAATAGCGTGATCAAAATAACCTGCGATGCGAGGCTGACGCAGGCAGGAACTGCCAGTATCATTGATGCATGCGAATCCTGTAACGTAAATAGAGCGAAAGCGATTCTGACATGTTAATGAATTATCTATCTTCCATATAAATAAAAATGAATCGCCGACATGTATGTACGCGCATAACTTCTGAACGACTGCACCAAATTGGATAATTCTTTTTTTTTCTATATGTTAGTGTTAGGATAAATAATAAATAAATGAAAATCAAAAGTAAACGGGAAAATTTTTTTTGTTCACGACCTCACCGTGGGAACCTAAGGCGGGTATTATTACTAAAACAAGTTTTTCAAAAATTCGGCAAATATTTACGAAAGAAAAATATAGCGGTGCGACGTTCGTCGGGTTAGCTAGTAATTTACATAAACATAGAAATAAAACATTAATTTGATAAAGACAAAGGACTGTGTCAGGACTCCGGCGCCCGTCAAAGATAGATGCGCACCCGTCGACCTTGCGCGTGCGTCGATAGTCTTGTCATTGGCGTAAGAGAAATAGTCCAACGACCAACAACACGATACGCGGAATACTAAGACACCCGGCGCCTACGCGCCGACTCCAAGGCGCCGAGCCTAGCGCCAACTGACCATACAAACATGTTAAGCATGCCATTGTATGCCAAACCGCAACCTTTAAAAACCAAGAAATATCCAATTAAACGGTACATGTAGTACTAAAAAGGTACCGCCCGATATACAAAGTACCGGTAAATGATACGTCGGTAGGTACTACTTTTGATTACCGACGAACATTACGAACAATTAGTCTATTAACAGCTATAGCTATTTATATTAACCAGTGATCAAACAGTGGTCGAAATTCGACCATTTAGCCATGTTGAGCACTTGGTAGGCTAGTAGGAATAAATCTTATGAGTTAGCGTCACTGACATGCTGACATGACATTTTCGAAGTGAAAACTTCTGAAGCCGCGTTGAGCACTTTTTGGTAGGGGACAATCTTAAGGGTTCGCGTCACCGACATGCTAATGTTCGATGTTGATAATTTTAAGTTTAACATTATGAAATTTCTAATTTTACACATTAATTTTACAAATAACATTATTACATTATTAGTGGACACGTATGAAAATCACTACAGAATACCGGAGGATATCTGGGCCTCGGCGTCCAGACCGGACATATTTCTTTATGCAATGTCAATTAAGCGTGTAGTACTAGTAGAACTCACGGTGCCGTGGGAAAGGAACATCCCTAAAGACCACGCTTTAAAAAGAAACAAGTACTTTGACTTAACCAACGAAATAACTAAAAATGGTTATGTCGTTGCGCTGTATGCCGTGGAAGTGGGTGCGAGGGGTATACCAGCTAAATCCCTCTATAACCTGCTTAAAGACCTTGGATTGCCAAGAGCTTCAGTAAGCTCTTTTCTTGAACGAATATCCAAAGCGGCATTGCTAGGCTCACTTCAAATATGGTTAGGTAGAGGGGGTAACACGGCGGACAGTGGAGGTGAGCGTTGACGCGTCGTAAGGAGTGCTCCTTAAACCTAAACCTGGGTCGCAATTCCCAGGCACTGTCGAAGTCGCATGTGTTGCCCCCATCTATCACGCGATGGACCCGGCACCCGCACGGTGAATCCATGGAACGCTAAGAAATAGGTCTCTAAGTTATAAATTTTCACTTCTATGACAGTAGGTACTATTAATTATTCTGTGCTTCTATCGGCAATCCTTATTTAACTTTCTGCACTCCTGCTCCATATAATTTTAATTGTGTCAAAACTATGCTTACGTTCGAATAATTTTCGTAAAAAGGCATACAAAGCTTTTGATTCACGTATTAATATATAGATAATGTAACGTTAACACATGTTGTAAACAAGAGACGTAAACTAAGATTAAAGTTTCTGATATAAAATTTACACTCCCGAAACAATAAAGCCTAATCGATTTTGTTTTAACAAGCTACAAGCTAAAATGAATTAACCAGTCTTAGTAACAAGATCCACATTACGGTGACGTAGTATAAGATATAATCTGAAATAGAGAACATCCACCTGCAGGCGCCTTAATCTTGAGATACGGGATTATTTTTAGCCTTCAGCTTCTTCAGAAGGGTGCCTAGTAAACACTGCTGACAAGATATATTCACTAGATTAAAAACACAATCTGGCTATAGATCCTCTGTAGCGAGGCGCCTGCGTGCAGTTTTATTTTAGAAGAAAGTATGTGAATTTATTGTCTCTATCATACCGTATTTATTCTTCCTTAGGAAGCTGACAACAGGCACTATAGATCTACAACAGATAATTATACGGTCCATTAATAACTATAAATTCTCAAAATTTAAAAAAAACCCCCGACATAATAACCTGAGTTCCCTTTAAAAAGTAAAAAACACGTTATGCGCTTTCATTTGAGACCCCACTCGATGACATTTTTGCAGACATTCGGTTACTTTTCCCCACTTTCACCCCCATAACTTTTAAACGGCTCAACCGATTTTCATGAAACATGTCTAAGAACACTCGCACGTAACTCACCTTTCATAAAAAAAACCTAAATTGAAATCGCTTTATCCGTTCGGGAGCTACGTGCCACAGACAGACAGACAGACACGTGAAACTTATAACACCCCTCTTTTTGGTCGGGGTTAATAAAAATAAAAGGTGTTACACGCAAACAATTACAAATTTGTTTTGGCAAACCGATTACTTTTTTAATTCACAGTTCGGCTTCATACATGCATGGCATGTGAATTATATTATCTAACCCAATACGTAAAGCGAAACAAATCACTGAATAATATTCTAAATTGTAGTTAGACAATGCTATTGGGTAACACGAATCGTTTAGTTATTATAACTTACGAGATATCATATATCTCGTTCTTGTATGCTATGAACTAGAAAAGTAATACTTTAATATTTAATAATTATCGAAACGTTAAAGAATTTTGTATGAAAGCATAGCAAGCGGATATAACGGAATATCGTAAAAAGACAAAAAACCTCATAAATCTTTTAATAGCTCCTTTGTTCCGTAATCGTATGAAAAACGGTATTTACAAATGAACAATAAAACTGGAATGGTAATTAAAATACTAAAAGTATTCTTGTTCACTTCTGGCTGAACATTTCCTTGCGAAATGCAATTTACCATCTGCTGAGTCAACACTCAGGTCTATAAACGTCGGGTGTAAGGAGAAATGCTTTAAGATTTATATACGACTCGTGAGAGTACGACACCGAGACTCCCTTGTCAGCCGCGTGAAACTTTAAAGTCGAGAAGTACTAAAACTTGTTCACATCTTGGGAAGCTGTTACGTACAAGTGGGACTGACTCTAGCCAAAACACTTCTTTGGTGAGTCAAATATCTTAAACGGTAGAAACATTTTTAATTTTTTCGAAATACTCAAGCTAATTACTGGATGCATGAAAGTCAAATTTAAGCTAAAAAACGTCAGTGCGAGTTGTCTTGATAAATTATCATGGCAATTAGTTTTCACCATAAATGTACCACACGGACACACCGTGACAGGGGCACGAACCCGATATTTTTTACGAGGTCTTTATTAAAAGCTTAAAGTATGATGTTAACAAAATCTTATGTCCTGTGTGTATTCATCGTAATGAACATTTAGCTCTGGTTCAAAGAAATTTTAATTTGGATCTTAGTTGTCGGGCACTTGTAGAAGTAGACGTTCTCGAAGTTACTTAAACGGTTGTCTAATACTTTTTAACCGACTTCCAAAAAGGAGGAGGTTCTATGTTCCACTGTATGATGTATGTTCAGCGATTACTCCGTCAACTTCGGACCGATTTTGAAATTTTTTTTCGTATTCGAAAGGGTATGCTCCCGAGGTGGTCCCATTGCCACCATATCAGGATCTGATGATGGGATCCCAGGGAAACCGAGAGAAACCCTAATTTTTTATAGGCACATAATATGTTTTTAGTATATTTTCTGAAGTTACATCAGTATTTGAATCTGGTAGTCATCATTTTATGATGCTGAGCTGATGATGTAAGGTACAACTCCTTAACGGTTTGGAGTTGAAGGATAAATCTTTAAATATCTGTTACCTTTAGTGGTATTCTTTCAAATTATTTAGGTAAGCTGATGGTGGAAGGTACAACTCCTCAACCGTTAGAAGTTCAAGTATAATTCTTTCAATTTCATACGTATCTAAAGACCTTCAGTCCTATACTTTCAAGTTATTTAGGTGAGCTGATGATAGAAGGTTAACCTCTTTAACAGTTAGGGATTAGAGGATGATTTTAATATTACACGTACGTATAGACCTTAATTTGTATTATTGATGATGAAATAATTCAACTTAATACTTACCAACGATTGTTTGCACTAAAAACTGAAAAATAAAAACTTTTTATAAAAAGAAAAACCGACTTTCAAAAAAACATCCAACGAAAACTCTCTGCAAAAATACACTTAAAAGCATAAAATAAACTGGTTCTTCATAAATTGCCTATACCTAATTCTTTATTCATTTAAATAGTAGTATTATAATGTGTGCTAGGTACCTAAAATCTATTTGAAGTCGGTGCTAAGCTAAAAAGAATACAAACGAACAATTACAAAAGTCTAAGCGATAGTCACTTGGCACCGACTTCAAACACATTCTAGGTACCTAGCACACATTATAATACTACTATTTAAATGAATAAAGAATTAGGTATAGGCAATTTATGAAGAACCAGTTTATTTTACGCTTTTAAGTGTTTTTTTGGCAGAGAGTTTTCGTTGTTACAACTTAGATCGGTTGACATTTAAAAAAAATTATTTAATACTTTTATGCAATTTATTTTCACTTTAAAGGAAAGAAACCAAAACTTCAAGACATCTAAACGCCACTCAAACTTAAAGGCTAACGTCGACAAAAAAACCTCATCCGACTTTAATTATAACTAGCTTTTTTACCTTTATGAAAATCACAGAAATTCCTGCGAAGAAATGTTTAAAATCAGTTATTAATACGCCACTCGAACTTATCGTTGACTTAAAAAAATACCTCATCCGACTTTAATTATCACAGGTTTTTTTTATCTTTCTGAAAGTCACAATTATTCCTGTGAAAAAAGTTTAAAACGATGTATTAATACAGATGCATCTAAAAATAGTATTGAATTCAACAAAAATAAAAAATAGGTTGGTTAAAAAACGGGAGTTAAAAGAGGCATGTGCTCCGTCCCGCGTATTGTTAAAAATAGTTGTTACAAAAATAGGTAATTAGGGCATAGCCCACATATCCATAGCTCATATCCGAAGGCTGTGAAACAGGCCCCAAGCTAATTAGTGTAGCGGATATTAAAACGGGGGTGTTGCGCGTTGGCCAGTGAAATCCTAGAACCGGGCACTAAGTTATTACGTGAACGTGTAAGAATTTGACTAATGGGTCGGGAGGGTTCGTTAACTTATCATGAGGTGATCAGTCAATTAACCAATGACTTGTAGTTTAAGCCATGGACAAGTCACTCCCGAACAATCAATCAATTTGGAGGGTGAAGTAAAGTGTTTTGAATTTTGTTTAATTATATATATGAATAAATAAAACTGTTTTAAATTGACTATAACTGGGGCTTGGCAAAACTCGACTGTTTAAGGATCTCGAGAAACGAGCACGGCTAAAATCTCAAGATTTCGAGACTTCTCAGATTCTCTATTATAACCAGAATTATAGACTAGATGCAATTGTTTGAAATATGGGTATCAATAAGGATAAAATCAGTGACCTAAAGCAGTGAACGGCCAAAGTCCCAAGACTTCACGACTTCTTTTAATCTTTATATTAGCCACAATAATGACTATGTCGTTATTTCACGACTTCTCGAATTTCTACTGCGCCAAGTGTTGTGGGTTCAATTCAAATCCCGCATGAGACGACACTTTGTGTGATCCTCAAATTGTTGTTCTGGGTCTGGGTGTTTTTGTGTGCGTTTCATGTTTATGTATGTTTGTAAAGTTTTTATATTCCGCCACACAGGATTTTATATTCGGATAATGCGGAGTTGTCATTTAAAAAAAATAATTAATCTATATATATATATATATAAAAGAGGAAGGTGACTGACTGATTGACTGACTGACATACCCAGAGATCAACGCACAGCCCAAACCGCTGAAGCTAGAATCCTGAAATTTTGCATGTAGGTTCTTTATATAACGTAAGTAAGCTCTAAGAAAGGAATTTTGGAAATTCCACCCCTTAGGGGGTAAATAAGGGGATGAAAGTCTGCGTGAGCGAAGCCGCGTGTAAAAGCTAGTACATAATATGGAGATTCAACAAGAGTTCAAGTAGATTTACATAGACAAGCATCTACGTATGTAATCCCTAATTTCTAACTTTTGAGTGAATGGCATACAACCCCCTCTAGTGTACGAAACAACAGCGTCGATAATTAAGTTAAATTTATAATGTGTGAGAGCACTGAGAGCATGAAGCAAGGGTGGTGAAGGAGGGTGGCAAGCGCTAGGGTTAACGAGATGAGCGGTCACGCACGGCTGGTCCACGGAGATAGCAGCCTCCACCCCTTGCAATATATTACAACACTTTGTAATGTCAACAAAAATGTTTCGCGGAGATAAAAATTTTGTTTCTGCGCTATTTATTAGATGTTGATTAAGTAAGACTCTATTTTTTTATATTGTGCTGTCAACGCTTAATAATAAAACATGCAATTGATATTTAAATTAATCCCGTTCACTAAACCATTTTTTTTCTTTTTATGGAATAAGGGGCAAACGAGCAGACGTATCGCCTGATGGTAAGCGATTACCGCCACCCATGGACACCCGCAACACCAGAGGCGTCACAAGTGCGTTGCCGGCCTTTTGGGGATGGGGAGGGTGATCGGAGGAGGGGTTGGGGTATGTTTCTCCGGTATCCTCACTCACTCGGTGAAACACAGCGCAAGCGCTGTTACTTTCATACCATTAACTGTTACGCTTTCAGGCTTGCCCTAACTGCCGCACCGATTTCAATGTTTGTCATGTTAGTTAGACCAACAAGTTCAGCTAGTCAAGAAAAAGTGGAAAAAATTAAAAAACTTGAATCTATAGTTTCCAATCTACTACATATTACAAACTCATATTCCAAAGAAGAATGATCCACTATTAACACAGATAACAATAAGTAAGACCATAAAGACTTCTTACTTTCAGTTGAAAGAAACGACCTCTTTGTGTGCGTTTCGCTTAACAAAGAAAAGGTTAATAAACTTTGTGAAAGATGTTTTCTTTCGACCTTTTGTAAGTATGTAAATATTTTAAATTAATAATTCGTTTAAGCCAAGTTTGAACACTTTGAACAATGCTTCCATTTTTTAACGAATTGCATTCAGATTAATATTATTATCGTTGTGTAAGAACTAAACATTTATTTGATTCATTTTTTGTACTCGAGAAATTACTTTAAAGTAATAAGGTGATCTATTTAATTTGTTTCTTTATCATAAAATCTATAACGACTCAAATTTAACATCCTACTAATATTATAAACGCGAAAGTTTGTAAGTATGGATGGATGGATGGATGTTTGTTACTCTTTCACGCAAAAACTATTGAACAGATTTGAATGAAACTTTACAGTAATATTATACATCAGAATAACACATAGGCTACTATTTGCCGCGATAACCGACATACACGCGGGCGGAGCCGCGACCAAAAACTAGTAAGGACATAAAGAATTAAATCCAATATACATACTCCTTTTAATATTGTTAATTCGAAAGTAAAATATCTGTCTTTCTGTGACGCTTTCACGGCTTAACCGCTGAACCGATTTCAATGAAATTTAGAGATACTTTGATTCTTGAGGAAGGACAAGCTACTTTTTAGCGCGATAACCGACATACACATAGGCGGAGCCGCTGACTCTCAGTTCTCAGCCTGTGACCACGTGCGTTAATTCTCGTAAAAATAATAATTATTATTCCATAGGCTACTATTTGCCGCGATAACCGACATATACGCGGGCCTAGCCGCGGGCAACAACTAGTGATATATAATAATAAATGTAAACTTACTACATGATAATCACAAGCTTAATGTTTTTAAATAACAGAAATGTTACATTTCCTTTTTTATGGAAGATGGGGCAAACGAGCAGACATATCGCCTGATGGTAAGCGATTACCGCCGCCCATGGACACCCGCAACACTAGAGGCGTCACAAGTGCGTTGCTGGCCTTTGAGGAATGTCCTCCCCACATTCCTCAAAGGTTGAGGTATAGGCCTCCGGTATTATCACACACTCGGTGTAACACAGCGCAAGCGCTGTTTCACACCCGTTTTCTGTGAGGCCGGTGGTATCACTCCGGTCATGGCTTGACCCATTTGTTTAATTATTATAATCAAAATGATTATTTCAAGTTAACTTTTAATCAGAATTAATTATCAGTTACAGGCACGTAATTGCGTCATGAAACCTTTTCGTGAGCCCCATTACGTAGAAACAAAACAAAATATTAACCTTTACTTAAGTTGAGTACAAAATCTTGTCTTTCGAAACAAAAGACTGTCGGCTTGGTTCTTCTCTGAAGTTAAACAAAGCTCGGTATCTCGCAATCAGACATGAAGCTAAGATTACATTTACAAGGTTTTAAATATTATATTTCCATTTTATTGTAACATAAATAAACACTATCTTGTTGTAGATACCAAAAATACCAACTTACAAGTTATCAACTCGAAAAGAACTGTTTTAGTTATAATTTATTAAGATAAATTCCATATGGCATTAATTCCACTTCATGCAAAATGTAATGCAGGAAGTGTTTCAACGAATAAATTAATTAACTGACAAACATTTAGTTTCTTAAAGAACATTCCAGATATTAGAAGTAATGGGTACGTAATCTAATATTGTAAATGCGAATTTAAGTTTGTTTGTTACGCTTTCACGCCTTAACCACTAAACCAATTTTGATAACTCTTTCCCCAATAGAAAACTACATTATCAGTTAGTAACATTATTTTTTACAACGACAACGTGTATGTCTAGGGTTGCCAACTTTTTTTTGCCAGAAAAAAGTATAAAATGGTTTCAATGAGAAAAAAAAAAGTATTTGGAAGAAAAAAAAAGTATTTTTCCAATTTTTTGTTTTTAATGCCATAAAAACTCTATTTTTGCGAGTTTTGGCACATGCTAACATTTTTTGCCATATTTAAATGTTTAAAAGCCTGTTTGACAATCAAAATTTAAATAAATAAACAATTGGTTCCTATTTCAATTTATTTACGCTCCATTTCTTTCTTCTCGCCATTTTAGATTCATCACTGAAAAAACTCTTTCAGTGAAAGATGAAGTGGCGGGAGAGATTAAATAAGAAATATTTTCTTACATTGGTAAGCTATCAGATCACTTTTAAGTAAATATTGCCATTTGTCAACCGTACTTTTCATTTAACATAAGTGTACCGTTAAACATATAGTTAAATACCCATGATGAGTGTTTTGTTTTACGCATCACAGTAAAGTTTGGAAATAAAGTATTTTCTTATACTTTATTTGTATGCAAAAGTATAAAGTATAATTACCAAAAATAAAGTAGAATACGTTATTATAAAGTATGGTTGGCAACCCTATGTATGTCACACGAGGGCGAAATTGCGGTTCAAAGCTAGTAAAGGATGTTAACGAAAAAATATATCATTTATCAATACCTAAACAAATGCGAATTAGGTTTTCTGATTCATAGTCTAAGATTTAGTCATAATTCACAGAAATGTTTGTTGACCTAATAACGATGCCACCCACTCGTTTACAGCATATTATTTGTGATGGATATTTTTTATAGATAACCATTAAAGATAAATTCGCAACACTGGGGCGATAAATCGTGACCACAGCCATACCTAAGTAATAAATATGCAAATATATAATTGCTTTCTTTTACATTGACAAATCTATTAAGTGTTAGTAAGTCCGAAACTTTTATATGCACATCACTGATACAAAAAACATAATTATGAATATCATTCACTCAGAAGGAAATCTATTTTCTATTCGTGGGAGGCTTAAGCCCTCCGAAGACAGTCATCAGGTGATGTATGTTCTCATTTATACCCCTCTCTCCTACCACCAAATAAATAAACTACTATTCCTGAGGTATATTAAAATCTACATGTCCACAACATACCACGGCTTATGCTTTTCGTATACATAGACTACCTGACCAGCTTCGCAACTTGCGACTTTGGCGTAACCCTATTTCATTACTAAAAGTAGCCTAAGTTACTCTTTATAGCATTCATACATCAGCTAACTGCCAGTGAAGTGCCGTCCTAATCGGTCCGGCGGTTTCCAAGATTAGCCGGTTTTTTTTAATGTAAGTACCGTATACACTTTCATTTGCATTTAGTGAAAAAGTTTTAATTTGAAACTACAAACAGACACTTCAACTTTATTTATTTATGTAGATACATTTACTAAACGTTTCTAACAATTTTTTATAACTATGAGAAAAAGAGATATTTGTTATTTTGAGAACCCTCAGAAGAAGAGGAGGAAGAAGACTGACTCAGAGTTTCAAGTGTAACAACAGCTAAAGCCGAGATATACGGATTAAACCCGTGTTAAGCCTGTCTATCCTGGGTGGTTAGAACACCTGTGGAATATCAGTATCAGCAATCAATATACCTACTGACAAGCTGGTTACAGAATTCGTTGCTTTTGCTGTATTATGGTGGTTTGTTAATTGTGGATGGAATATTTTAATATTTAGTAAGATGAATTTCTCTACATATAAAATGTTAAGTTGATTTGTGTATGTTTCAAAAACTTTCTCACATCAATGCAAGCATAATAGCGTGGCAGTGTGTAGCTAGTTATTGAGATGAGTACTCGTATAATTGATCTATGAAGAAGTCTATGAATAATGAGGGAAGGCCAAAAACGTGTTAATTAAAAACAAGATGAACTAATACATACTGTATTTGTACTACTAAATACTATAATACTCTTTAAATACTATAATAAATTTGAGAAAGTCCAGTTCCCTTTAATTCTTTTATTTGTTTATTCAAAACTCGGATAGCCGGATTGGGAATGTTGATCGTAACGTTCCTCACGCCATAAGTATTTACAGGATCGATGTTAAACAGAGCGTTCGTAACTTTAAATAATTTAAAAAAAAATGAGATCCGTTTAGATTTTTTCTTTTTTTTTCCAGAGTCCGATTTGCTAATATGTAAACAAGCTGCAAGCGGTCACCAGAGCTTCATAAGCCAGTGGAAAGAGAGGGGAACTAAAGCTTTTAAGAAATAGAAAAACAAAAGTGCAAAAATTACCAGAGGAGATGTTTTTTATTTAATCCAGCCGTTTTGCCAACTACCTATTACGCAGCCAATCGGTTCTAGACGACATCTTAAACACAGATAATTAATATCTTTGATTATCATACTACAGATGATTTGGGTACACATTTATGTGGCTGGTAGAAATAATAATTAAAAAAAATGTATTACTTCACCAATGCAGGCTTTTCTTACAATGTAAGAACTTAGTGGAGCAATTTCAACTTTTTAACAAACCCTGTGAAATCATACAAATTAAACCTTTTCCAAAACAGCGAGGTATTTTATGCTGTACAAGTTATAAATCGCAAATTCGAAACTTTATTTTACCACTTTTACCATTCCTATACCACTCACCGAAATGCCAGTGCCGTATTTGAGAATTATATGGCTCGGTGGCATATAAGTATACAGAATAGGTCGCAATAACATACGAATGTAAATATTTTCAATACTGTATCCGCAATAAACATATAGCCTAAAAGACGTAAAAAAACGTCATGGATGTTAAAATCTTCATGTACTTTCAACCTTTTTAAAATTCATAGTATAATAACATTAAATATGTTAACAGCCCCAGGAAGTATTTGATTAATAATTAAATAGTAGACATATTGATTTCCGTAACAGGTTTAATATATTTTCGATATTTATTTATGTATGCATCGAGAACCAGTTACAAATTAGAACAAGATTGTCGTTTTATATCAATTAAAAACATTATAACTACAACTTTAGAACGCTCCTACAACTCCTTCGAATAATATATGAGCAAATATCCCGTTATGCGGTTATTAACTTTACATCTATGAAAACCTCTACATGAAAAGTAACAGAATGCTAATTCTTTTGAAACACTCAGTTTTTGCGGTTTTTAAGATGCTTATATTCACACTCGGATGCCTTGTAAGTGAATCACGGAGGATGTAATTGAAGAATATGCATTGGACATACATAGTGATGTTTTCGAACGGTCTCACATTCCAATCATACCACCTAGAATATATGCATTAAGTTATATTGTATTCTCCTTGTTCGCTTAAACTTTAAACTGTACCTAGTATAACTGCCTAGGTATTTATTTACCAAGTAATTTCTTACAACATCTTTCGTTTTATTAGTATGTTGAAGAAAAAGGAAAGAAACTTATTTTCTCTTTTAATGAAGAATTTGCAACACGAAAGTAATCGTCCGTCGTCATAACAGATAAGATTAAAGCAAAAGGAATGCAGAAGAACCCTGTCATGTTCATCAAAATTCAAAGACTTTTAAAGCAGTATCTAATATTTGAAAAGCTTTGGTCATACTTAGGCGTAAGTGAAGAATAGAATGTTCATAATACTCCTTGTTTGCCATATAACTAGAGCAAGCTGTGCTGTAAATACTTTGGCGTATATGACAGTCCATTATCATGCGACCTACATACAAAGTTGCAAATTATTTAGTTAACGTAATTGCAGGGCGCGAAATGCGTTGTTATCAATCGTTGATGATTAGCTGATCGACTCAGAGGAAACGTGGCCGGAACGAATTAGCACACGCTGCGTGACCAATCAGCTTCGATTTATGCAAGTAGGACTCAGGTTTTACTGATATGTATAATGTGTACTAGTATTTGTACTGAGGAATTCATACTAATTTACCAAGAATGGTTCACTTTTTCTGATATTCGATACTCATTGAACTCTCTATTCTGGGCAATAAACGAAGCTCTACTTTTTATGTGCTACTTTTTGTGGTACAAGCTTTATTTATTGTTGTTTAAACAACAATTTTGAGAAGGTATCGTTAATGAAGGTTAATTTAATCCTTTATTTTGAAAGTAAGAAAGGAACAGAGTTAAAATTAAATTTACAAAACAAAATGCTACTGCAGTGTCCAAAAATAGAATCTCAGAGCAGCCCAATTTTTTTAATTTTAAAATTAAAAGATTAAGTGTCTTAGAATTATTCAAATGTACCTATCTGATTATCTGTAACCTGAAGCAATGTGTGCGTGCGCAATGAGTATGGTGATGGAAATAGGCAGAGTAGAGTCATTTTGGCAGTGCCATACATAAAAATGGAGGTTTTAACCTTCTATACCACGCTAGCCAGACGGGATCTATCTTTTTAGAATAATAACGCATAGAAAGATAGTCTTCATACAAGCGCCCTGTCAAAAATGAAGCACTGAACCGATTCACATAGGTGTGACGATTACGTAGGTACGCGCGGCGATACGCACACATGCAAACGGAATATTGAAACAAAACATTTCTATTTTGACCTAATTATTTACAAAATACTGTGAAATATTAAAAACTTACCTGTGAAAAGTGATGTTCTCACACTTCTTTTGCTTTTCAGATGCGTTGTGACACAATTTAATTGAAGAAACCGTCATAATGGTTTTTTTTCGCGAGACACGTTCGGCGTACTTTGACCTTGAACACTACGAAGCGGCCCGGCGTTTGGAGCCATAGCTCCATTTGAGGTGCTTCAAAACGGACGCGCGGACTCTGTTTCTATGCGTTATTATTCTAAGTCTATCTTATAGGGTTTGATTCAAGTTTTCCTTCTCTTTGCAGTGATGTTGTCCTGTGTAGTTTACTCCCTTATTCGCCTATTACGACACCTATGAGATGAATAGGGGTGGTGACACTCTGTATTTCTTATCCGTCACCACACGGACACACAACATACGATTTATCAAGGTAGTAGAGCCACGCTGAGTTAAGCACGAACTGGCCGGCTCCACCAGGACGGTACTACCCTCGCACAGAAGATCAACGTAAAATGACAGCGAAAGTGCTGTCACGTTTCGTTGCTGAGTGCGAGACCGGAGGCCCAATGATGCAGAAGCATCACTAGGCCGCCATGGTGTGGTTCACCGTGCTGCATTGTTGCACTGCATTCGCGCATACTTGTTGACTAGACTAAAAGATGCAGCAGCATCACTAGGCCGCCATGGTGTGGGTCGCCATACTGCATCGTCTGCATTCGCAGTGAGTATGGTGACCACCACTCTTGGATTCTGCTTATGCTTTCCATTAGGCAGAGTAGAGTAATTTTGGCAGGCCCAAATATAAAAAAAGATACGATAAATACGATTGTAATAAATTAAATATCAGAGATCTGGTAGAATAAATAGATCATCTTAGTATTCTGTAAGTGGGCGTACTCATAAAAGTACAGTATTGTGTAGTTTCACTAGTTTCTTTTTTATAGTTGTACCACACCTATAATCATAATATTCAATATCATGATTACTTCTAATTTGTATCGTATTTCGTTATAAGAAAACATAAATTCGAAATTAACATAAAAAAGTAAGAAGCCTACTCGGTTGTTATCTATAATGCAGTCTCGTGTCGACACTAAACGCTTGTATGGTTAACATAATTATGCTATCAACATGAAAATGAGAGTTTTCATTTAAAGCCTCAGTGACCTTTCACAAACGAGGTTCAATGTGGCGACACTTTCGTCAGGCCTTGCCGCAGGGAACTAGCTTGTAGGGTTGCTAATAAAAAGAAATGCTTGTTATAACGTGAAAATTATATTAAGTGTTGTTGTCGACAGTGTAAAGTTTATTTTCAACTGATTTGAGCTATTAATGTAACGATTTTTATGAGTTAAAGTTGTAGTTGTAAGAAAATTCTGTTGACTTTATCTAAGTTCCTACCTCGGAAATAGTAATCGAAAACTATCAATTGAACCAGAATATCAATAATGCATAAAGTAAAATTATGGATATTTCAATTTCATTTTCTATCACAATAATAAGATTTGTAGAGCAAAGACAGCTACGTACAACAACACCTGTTTAACACAATTGCTTCCAATCTATTCTCATGAAAACTGCAAAAAAATCTATAAATTTTGACAACCCTAACAGTAAGGAACACTAACTACTAGTGTTGTAAGTTCGACCAACTGAGTCACACACGGTCACCTTCCATTGGCTTCCATCTGACGTAAGTTAAAGATTATTCTGATCTCTTGTTCTTCGTAGCATCATTCCTATCTTTCAATTTGGATCGAACTGCACATGGTGTGCAAATTTTATTATAATCGGTTAAGTGGTTTAGGAGTCCATTGAGGACAAACATTGTGACACGAGATTTATATATATTAAGAAAATCATTTAATATAAATTAATCATTTTCAGGTGTGACAGATATCATTCAAAAGACCAGATTAGACACAGATTAAAAATATATGTATCAAACTAATTAGTAAATTATCTGTCACAGGCAAATTGGCACCCGAGGCGTGGGTAATAAGCTCATAATTATTAATTAAAAAAGACTCAACTACCTACTCCGAACACTTATTAAGTGAATATAATTATTTATTTGGAGTTCAGGTTTGAATATTAATTTATAAAAATACTATGGGATAAAATATATTCATCGTTTAATGACACTTATTGTTTTTGAATTACTAATTGCCAGATATATTTATAAATTTTGCCACACTGCATACTAAATAAATGACAATAAGATACTGGCCGTTATTTATAGAGCGCAATCTTTTGTTGAACACATGGTAACATTAAATCGTCGATGACATCCAAAGAGCTCATATTACTGTGACCACCAACTAAGGAATTCCACAGACCCATCATGCATCACATTTCAAGAGAAGCCGCTCGCCCTTTTATTTGTTTAATCTTTCAAGTTCGGAGGTCAGCAAAAAGCGTTTGTCAAAATTTTGAATGAAATTATGGTCAATATCCTCGAAACCCAAATGGTGAATTAACACAAAATCATTAAAGGAAAAACACATGCTGTCTTTTTTTCAACTTCTGAGTACCTTTTGCACAAAAACTATAAAGCTAGCGTGTTTAAACGAATCCATTAAAAAGGCGACATCAAGTAGGCAGCGCTTCTGGGAATGCAACTACCTGCTCTTTCTAGCTGAGATAAAGCCTACACAAATACGCACAACCCGACCTAATTCGATTATTGATTACCGAACAGTTACCAGTTATAGGATTGGGCAACCTTTCGAAATCGATAGGGTTATACTGTATGGGAATGACCCAGAATCCCGGTGGAATGCGGTACGAACAAACATAAATGCATATCTATCGTCATACGTTGCAAGCTAACCGAGATTGTTATTACGTAAGGGCCAAAATTACGGTCTTTATTATTCATAGCCGCATCACTTTTGTAACCATTACGCTACTGCAGTTCCTTTCGACCTAAATTAATAGTCTATGTATGTTAGTATGTTCCACGCCTAAACTACTGAAACGATTTTTACTACATAGTATAAAACAAAGTCGCTTCCGGTGTCTGTCCCTATAAATTCTTAGATCTTTAATACCAGGCAACGGATTTTGATCCGGTTTTGGACACGTATAAAAGTAATCAATATCAGATGGCCTTTTTTATCTAATTACAACGAAAATCTAGCTGAAACCATAGATATACAGATTGTAAGACAAAAGTACTCACCGTATAACAAAAATACTGATCTGCACACAAAATTAACCATCTTACAACGGAATTTTCAGCATCCTGTGACTCTTGTTTAGGTTAGGGTTATTTTTTTTGTGGAGGTTAGGTTAATTGTCATGTTCTTAACAGTAATGGGTGCATGTGAAATCCCCGTGCGAAGACGGGGCGGGTCGCTAGTAATTAGTGAGGTGTCAATAGATTCGTTATAATGACCCGGGTGACATAGGCAATATTTTTTTTTATATTTGTGGCCCGCCAAAATGACTATACTCTGCCTGATGGAAAGCATAAGCAGAATCCAAGAGTGGTGGTCACCATACTCATTGCGGATGCAGAAAATGCAGTATGGTGACCCACACCATGACGGCCTAGTGATGCTTCTGCATCTTTTAGTCTAGTCAACAAGTACGGAACTTGTTGACTAGACTATTTGGGCCTCCGCTCCGGTCTCGCACTCACCAACGAAACACGACAGCACACAGAACGCTGTCATTTTACATTACTTTTTCTGTGCGAGGGTAGTACCGGCCCGGTTGAGCCGGCCCGTTCGTGCTGAAATCAGCGTGGCTCTACTACCTTTTTTACCTTACTACTACTACCTTACTAATTAAATTTTATCTAAAGTTTTTACATAGTCGGGCTACAATTTGTTTAACTTTATCTTGTTTTGTTGTTTATCTGATGCTGCCAACTGCCTCGTTGGTCTCGCGGTTGACGTGTGCGACTGCTGATCATGAGGTTTCGGGTTCGATTCCCGGGTCGGACCAAATGTTTGTATGATCTACAAATATTTGTTTCGGAGTTTGGGTGTTTTCTATGTATAATATGTATGTATTTACAAAAAAAAAAGTATATATGTATTTGTATCAGTTGTCTAGTACCCATAACACAAGCTCTGCTTAGCTTGGGACTTAATGGCGTTGTGTGTTAAGATGTCCGAAATATTTATTATTATCTGTGAAAATTGAGTTACATCTTTATGAATTACTTTGTATTTGCAATCGTTAATCCTATAAATCTATTAATCCCATTTTAGATTCCATACAAAATAGTTTAAGTACACTTTGTTAAGGTACATAACTTAAAAATCTGTTAATCTGTGCTGCTGTCTAGACTCGTAGCTTTCACTTCTCAATTTAAAGATCACGTTAGACCCATGATCCTAATTTATCAACACTTCCTACTAAGTCGAATGTCACAGCTGTCAGTTTCAAATGACATAATGATTATTCAAATACGAAGAAAACCGTTAAGCTGTCAGTATTGAACACGCAGTGTGACTAAAGATTTTGTAGTCCGTTTCAGACATACTTGGTATGGAAACATACATGTGTGTACGAGCCACAAGGCCTAAAGGACAAAAGGGCTGTCACCGGAGAAATTGTCGCGACTGATTTGATTGTTTGCCGCCGACCGTGCTCTTTGTCGGCGCCAAGTTTACACGTAATGTACTCTGTACAGAGTCTCAAAGCGAGGAATGAAATGTCTACATAAACTTCAAAAGCGCATGTGCGACTGAGAATAATGTCCACTGAATGTTGAAAAGCGTTAATAGTTAATTGAGTTCGCGATATTATTTAACGTGACAGTCTGCATTCCAGACCATTTCTCGCTGCTTTTAATATGACATAGATCGTTTAACTAGACGATTGTGTTAGGTCTATATGCTGGGAAGTCAATAGATACTAATCTACTGGCGTCAATGTTTTTTTTTAACTGCTATTAAAGATAAATATTACACAGGTGTCCTGCGTTACAGGATCACATGATTCTAATCAAATTAAAAAACAGGTACATATATGCATACAATGATAGTAATTAATCAAGCTCTTCTATATCAACTAACCTTGACTTGCCAAAGTAGATAACCAAATAATCTGTGTCCATTTTATCAAACACGTACCTGCAACAAAACATAAAAAAATTATAGTAACATTCACATTATAAAATTCTTTTGATATGTAAATGTAACACAATGTAGACGAATAAAGGGCAAACGGGCGTAGCTGAACTACGGCCCGACACAATAAAAGCCTCTATAAACAGTGTTTCTTCTCTGACAGTAAGCCTTAAGACGTAATAATATATATGGTATAAGAGCCAAGGGGTGGCGACTCGACGGGGACTAGATCATATGACAGATGAGAGGTATTCCAATGGTTTATTGCGTCGGGTTTTTTGTTACAAAAACGTGACTTCCGAAGGGCATTGACACCGCTACTGAGTCCCGTAGGAAGCCAAGATAACTCGCCACCGTGAGATTGTTTATCCTCCTGATGGGTATCTCACCTCCTTTTTAGTCATTTTGTTAATCAACTATCATTTATGGCATTTAATGACGGCATTAAACCTGTGAGACACGAAAATGGATCGGCTTCTTATGGTCATAAGTGTTAATCTTATCTGTGAAGGATCATACCTAATAAAAAAATCGGGGAATGTTGATTTGCACCTCTATTTAAAATTCAAACAAACTAAATCTCCCGACTAAATAGCCCACTGCATATCAGATAAATGACTGCTTTACAAATTAACTACATACTTGATTACCTAAACATATTTTATTAAAACACGTATAAAAGTAATCAAAATTAGATGGCCTTTTTATTTAATTTACAACGAAAATCTAGCTGAAACCACAGATATACAGATTGTAAGACAAAAGTACTCACCGTATAACAAAAATACTGATCTGCACACAAAATTAACCATCTTACAACGGAATTTTCAGCATCCTGTGACCCTTGTTTAGGTTAGGGTTATTTTTTTGTGGAGGTTAGGTTAATTGTCATGTTCTTAACAGTAAACTGGTATACAGTAATAGGTGAGGGATTTAAAAAAAAATTAAAATATTTTGTTTTATCAGTTTTACTTTTAGTTAACAGATATGCATTCAGTAAAACAGTTTAGCTTTATAGATCAAACAGTATATTAGATTTGATTTATTTGATGAGCAAATTTAGTGTGCAATTCAGTATTTTTGGTGGTAATTTTGAATATTTGAATATAAAAACTGGATTTACAGTTAAATACTACCCAAAAAAATATACTAATGACCATAAGTTTTATTCCTAGTTGTTAATCATCGTGTTGTTAAATTTGCATGTAGCAATAATTTTGGTAGGGACAGATACGAACAAATGAAAAAGCTTGTAAAACCAGAACCCAACCTTCCGCAAAAACTCATAATGTATAAAGACAGGACCGGGGTAGTCGTTATAAATTAAATTGAAACAGATTCCGTCCCTTTTGGCAGTGTTTGGCGGTCAAAATAATATCCAGACCGTCATACATAATATTTAAGTTACTTTTGACGCAATATTGAGGTAACCGCGGTCCTTCTTTTAAAGGACAAGAACGAACTATTCGTATAAAAAGTTTTGTATAGTCATATACTTTCCTGGTAAGTTTGAAAGCAGTTAATGGGCTAAATATCTGTCTGAAGCCTTTTCTAGTATATTTTTTACATTGTTTTAATGTTCAATATGCATATTGTTTTTAAACAAATTAGTTAAACTTCTATATACTCTACATTCTAAATTATCTCAAGCTTTTAATAGCTATTTTTTATCGTGTTTACATTAAAGAAGAAAGTCATAGAAACTCCAAAGTACTCCCCACAATCATCGGCGGCTTGCTGGCGGACTTATTAAAGACTTGATGATAGATTTATTATCTGAACTAATAATAGATAATACTTTAGACGTGCACTTGTTTCTTAGGACAAGGAACATTAACTACCTTATGTGAATTATCTGGAGATAACATTCAAAGAACGCCTTTTATATTTTCGGATCGAGATTTTGTGTTCGTAAAAAATATTCAATCACTTCTTCTTTTTTTTATTTCTGTTAACTTCATTAATAAAATCGCTTACAATTATTACTATAGTTGCCCTTTACCAATTTCTAATATTGTTTCCTAACTTACTATACCTAGAATTAAACATCATACTATAAATTCACGACTATCAATATCATTGTCATCAGCTTTTAATAATTCACTGTACAACATAAGTCTCTCCTCTGAAAGGAGGTTTCCGTCTAATATATCATGCCGGCCAGACGGCTATAAGAGAAACAAGACAATTATTATTTAGAGGAACTAAAATAGAACAAAAGTAGACGAAAAACAAAACAAAATTCAATCTGACCTGGATTTGTTACATCTGATTCAAACCGAGTCAAGTATATCAGGCTCGCAAGGTCTCGTTCAAAGCCGTACAATTTTCTATACAGTAGAACAGTTTTTACACAACACAATCTAGCTGTCAGCTACCGGGCTTGCCGCTAAGCTAACCAACTTGGGCGGGCAAGCAACGTGACTATTTAAATATAATTGCAGATCCCAACCGTACAATGTTCGCAGTTTCTTATTACTTTGAATACAGTTCAGTAATAAGCTTTGTTTTTTTTTCTGCTCACAGGTTAAATATTCGAGTGAATTTATTCGGTCGTCGATTTATTGAAATGTGTTTCTATTTTCTTTCAACCCTTTTTTTGCAATTTTTACAAAATTTCATAAATGATTGTCAAACTATTGACCTACTACCTACTTAATAAATTTTTCAGATAATTTAGATAACCAATAATTCTTCTACATCACTTCCATGTTAGTACTGTAACAAGAGCTACCTATTTCTATTCTAACTTACTACCAAAAAAAAGAAAAAACATAATTAAGATGGTAGAAAAGAAAAAGTTGAATTAAAAAATAAATTCGAGATTCAATTATTGATTTTTAAAATTTACTAGAAAAAGATCATTAGATATTATTGTATCTTCAGTATGTACGTAGATACGTTATTTAGAAACAAATACATATATAGATGTCAAAGAACATCTAGTGGAGAAGAATTAAAAACCCACTTGCGATGGGTACAAGCACAGTAGTCAAATGAAAATTTATTTCACAATATTACATAGTTACTGTTGAAATTTTATATTGACATTTATGTAAATAAAGTTATTTATCTTCGAACGACGGCTGAATAACTTATTAATTGGATTGCAACTTCGAATGCATGTTGAATAAGAAGATAATTGCATTAAAACAACGTCAGCACTTCAACTTTCTACTGTTTTTATTATGAACAACAACAAAACTACTAAAACAAAACTTTGTGATGTTCCAAGTCTGTAATTTTTGTTTTATTTCAAAAATCTATGTAATTTAACCATTATTTTATTTAAAAAAAGTAAAAGCTTTTCATCTTTTAAAACTGTGTTCTGATTTTTGACTGTCCTATATTACTAGTAAATTTTTCAAACAGCCGTAAAACAGTTTTTATCTGTCCAAAGCACATATAAACCATATATTATCATTATGAATGACTCGAGAACTACTTCGTGCATTCTGCGATGTCATTCATTATTGTGTTATCTGCATGTAAATGTGTCTACAATACTATGTAACTAACACTTAAACATCAGCCTACCGCAGTTCACTGCTGGATGTAGGACTCTCTAAATGCACTTATTCTACATTTATTATTTATATTATTGTATTATTAAAAGTTAAACACAGCTTCAAGGCTCATTCAAGCTTCAAGCTCACTGTTTAACACAGCAGCAATTATTCATCAGCTTCAAGTTCACTGTTGACGAGTCCAAGATTTTTCTTTAACTAATTAAGGAAAGATAGACAACAAAAATAGTTTGAATGAGCTATTATACAAAACGCCTGCAACACTACTTCTACGTTTTAACTTGTTTAAATCACGATCAATTATATCGAATAGGTCTTCGTTGTGTGTGAATGGAGCAGACGGCCTTTATTATCAATCGGTCTGGTATTTATAGGTATAATTACTGACAGTATAATGTAACAGATATTCAGGACATGTGTCCCACTATTAAGACGATAAGTTAACCCGACGGCGCCATGTGCAGTCATTTATTCTCAGCTATTATTGTGTAACAAAACTGTCCGTCTGCAAGATACGAAAATAAAGTTGGAATATTAATCGTCTCTGAAATGCCTGTAATTTGAAGATGATGGGACATGTTCTTGGAACAAGGTATATAAATATCTCGGAGTAAACTTTGTTTTATTGTAGACAATAGTATATACATATATGTGTGTATTATATTGGCCAGATATGGGTATGTAAGCTGTGTTCACGGCTTGATTGGAGTGCCAAAAGAAGTCAAACCTCCAAAGTTAACCTCAAAATTCTTTTTTGGAACTTCGAATTAAATTTCAAATGAGCAAACAGTTCACCTGACACCTGCAACTCCCAGAGATTCAAGTGTCTTGCGACCCTTTGTTTCCACCCCGAAATGAGAGGAGAGACAGTTTGGGCTTTGGTAATCTCACTGACTACTAGCTCGTGCTATTCCTTTCCTTCGAAAAATTCGTTTCAATCTATGTGATCTCATAGACGATTTATCTGAAAAATTGTCATTTACACTATGTGCGAAAAGAGCGTGACCGGCAAAATTTAATGAAAATCTTAGAAATATTAAATGATAAATTGTGATCAATTAAGTCTTTTATTGCTGTTTGATGCTTTATATTAATACGGCGTCCAATCTTCAGTATTGTCCATAATCGCTTGGCATCTTCGCGGCATACTTGCCGCCAATTTTACAGCATAGCTGCGAGGTAAAGACCTGCACGCGGAGGTAAGTTCACGAGTAAGGTCAGCGACGGTCACTACATTTGCCCTTAGTTTAAGCTTCATCCACGTCCAAACATTTTCAATTGGATTGTCATCAGGGAACTGTGAGGACCAATCCAATACGTTAATACCATGTTCCGTATTCCAAGTGGTGCAGAGCCGACTTCGGTGTTTAAGATCATTATCCTCTTGCAGAATCCAGAAATCATTTTGGTGTGGAAACATCTTCTTAGCCGATGGCAATAATGCTTCTTCGTAAATTTTCGTCATCTTCTCAGCATCCAAAGTACCGGTAAAGAAGTGCAAATTTCCGAAACCCTTTTTTGAGAAGCATCCCCAAACATGCACCTTTAAAGGGTGTTTCGCGGTTCGTACCATCAGTCTATTGTCAGCTGTAGTCCAAGCTCGAGTCGAGTAACCGGTTGCCCAAAATGAAGCTTCATCAGAAAAAAATATTTTGTCCCAATCATGGTCTTTGTTTTCGCACGCCCAATGCAGCCTTTTTTCAATATGCGTTTTAGAAAGAACAGTTCTCTTCACATTGCTTCGATATTTCACTCCCTTTACAACTAAAAGCCTTTTGATAGTGTCAAATGATATGATTAAACTCTTTTTCTTCAACTTTTCTTGCCCAGAGCGAAGTGATAATAAAGGATTCCTGGCAAACAGCTGCACAATCCGTTTATCCTCTGCAACGGACGTCTTTTTCGATTTGCCACGATCTGGTAAGTCATCGACGGTTTTTGTTTGTGACTATCTCTTCACCCACTTGCTCACGAAGGCCTTGGACTTATGTTTTTTACAATGCATTTTAGGCAAAGGATTGTTCTATTCGCTCTAATATTTATTTTTATAAATTGCATTCCAAAATTTTAAAATATGCCGGTCATGTTCTTTGCATACACACTGTAAGTAACTAATAAACAATGTTTGCTGGTTGGGTTTAAACTATTTCACCGACAGCTACCTATGTCACTCACAAATAACGTAGCCTTCTATTGGTAAAAGAATTTTCAAAATCGGTTCAGTAGATCCAGAGATTATCCCCTACAACGTCACAAACTCACAAACTTTACCTCTTTATATAATAGTGTAGAAGTGTAGATTACCTAAGCAACTAATAAAAAATCTGCTAGTTAGTATAATTTTTGATGACCTAGTTATCGACATACATATGTTGGAAAGATCAAACCATACATTTTGTAGGACAAATATTTGTTTCCATTATGTAATAATGTTAGTTAATATTTATAGAATTTAACAGTCACATTGTCCTACAAATTGCTTGGTACGTTATCCCGGCCCTACGCTCAAAAGTTCTTTTTTCCCTGCTAGCCCTTTGTTTTTTAAGTTTTATTAAGGTGAAAGTTGGGCCCCTCATCAAAATGAAGCCACTCACGAAAAATTAGCTTGATAGGAATAACTTGTATTTGTTCCGGGGATCCCGGACTATTATCCACATAACACAATCAGACAGAAACTACAACAAGACGGTCTTTTGAAATCAATCATAGGGAAAGTACATACAGCTATGTACATATAATACATTTTGTCTGGTTGCTGGTTTGTTTGGTGGCTTCTCATAAAATTATTCGTAAACTTTTCTTACATAGGTAGGTACATGCATCTAAAGCAACTTCCCTTGCAATTATGAAATGTAAGAAATGTTCCATACACGACGTATGATATTCATACCGGTCGTGTACAATGAGAATATTAGATTAAGTTTCACGTTGAGCAATTAAACACTACTGAGCAACAAAACTCCATATTGCTAATTATAATTAACCTAGAATTTTAACAGACCATTTAATACGAAAATATACTAGATGCAGGAAATGCAAGACTTTTATTGCTTTATTTTTATAATCGACTTGCATTACACAGTCGCTTTCATCGATGACTTTGCATGACATTAAAAATTTGACGGCAGTCGGACAAGTGTTGAATAATTCATCGGCGAGAGCAGTGTTTCTCAATATTTTATCAGCGTGTACCCTTATTTATTCAGAACCGTTCCATAATTTTGCATTTTAAGTGACAACAAAGTAATCACAGTGACATAAACAGTACAGCAGCAGGACACCCGTGAAAATTACTAATTAATAAGTTATATATAAGTATAGTTGCTAGTAGTTAGAAACAAAATAATACTTCCCTAGCTTTGTCGTTAAATTGTACTAGGTAATAAATGACAAAGGGCTTAAATACCGTCATTTGGTGGCCGTATCACTAAATAAAGAGAAAATGAGGACGCCAAAAACCATGGTCCCCTACAGAAACAAACATTTTACCACTTTTGTTAAATATAATATGTATAATGTAATGCTTATCTCCGATAGTAGTTTTTTTACGTACTATTTTTTTAATACACTTTTTGCTATCTTTTATGGGGAACCTAACTATAGTAAGAATTTTAATTTCAACTGTCAAAAGAAATATACATTTTAAATATGTGTCAAATAGCCTGCAATATGAATAAGTAGGTATGCACAAATTATACTTGATTATCTCACTATCTCATTCCATTTCTTATTGACACATAATATTTTATTTATTATGATATAATATCACCACTTTCAGAACCTTTGCTGGGAAGCGTCGATTGAATCAAAGTGTGTATCAGAGGCCCGATATGACTCTGATGCTCTATTTGCATATTATTATATCATGTTATATGTTATAGATAAATGTCGATACACTGATATTTACGAATATTTTGTTCGGATTTGGACTAGGATTACCTCTTTTTAAATATGTCAATGTCAAAGATGTTATTTTTTATCAATGTTGTTTATGCTCTGATAACAAGATCAATGTTTTATTTGAGGCTCTTTATACAGACAAATTTATAAATGGATGATCTGTCTTTATTGCATTTTATTACATTTTGTGATAGTTTATCACGTGTTCTAGATATCAATTTGTTACAAATTGATAGAATCAAAGATAAATCATTATTCCGGTTCGGGAGTATTTTTTCTTCTTGAAACGCATGTTTTCTTTTAGCCAACTTTATGCATTTCACTTTTCATCGCTGTATAGATATTTATATTACATGTATGCCAAAATTGCATAGAATTAAAAAAAAAAACATCATTGACAGCTATTAGTAGCTTGTTGTTTTACAGAGGCCTCTCAATAGAAACGTTTTGGTCTACTACACACTACACCACGATAGCTAGACGGTTTGCTATAAAGCCGAGTCTCCACAGAACAAAAGTTGTCAACTTTTGTGTTGTCAACACGCGTTGGTGATAAAAGTTTCTGTAAAACCGAGTCTCCACCAAACAAGAGTTGGCAACTTTTGTGTTGTCTCTCAACCTTAAGGTTTGTGTCAAGTTCTCCTCTAGGCAGTACTGTTGTCCTGCGTAGTTTGTTTCTTTAGTCAGCTATTACAAAAAAAAACAACATTCAGTTTATCTCAGATCTTTTCATCCAGAGAACCTATAAGCACGAGTGACACGGCTAGCGTTATACATACATAAACGTAAGGTCTGACGTGGTAGTAGTCATCGCAACCTGTCCTACTGTCGCTGACAGTCACGACTATTACATTCACACGAGTTCAACATTTATGCTTATAAACTATTTTATTACATTATGCATACATTACTAGGTATCGAGTAGTAAGATCATAATCGTAAATACTAAAGATACTACTGTTGTGCTCAATGATGGATATTAATAATACGTTTATATCCCAGTAAAAAAAATATTCGATTAGTCACTACATTTTGTTTACTAATACATATATTTTAAGCCTCCTGACGGTTTCTTTTAGACAAATTTTCGCTTTGCATCGCTGTATAAAATAGCTATTACAACATTAAGATTTAAACAGCAATTGAGATAAATTAAATCGATTCGCACGTCCAAGAATATTTAAAAAAAAAAACCGACTTCCAAAAACATCCAACGAAAACTCTCTGTCAAAAAACACTTAAAAGCGTAAAATAAACTGGTTCTTCATAAAGTGCCTATACCTAATTCTTTATTCATTTAAATAGTAGTATTATAATGGGTGCTAGGTACCTAAAATCTGTTTGAAGTCGGTGCCAAGTGACTATCGCTTAGACTTTTGTAATTGTTCGTTTGTATTCTTTTTGGCTTAGCACCGACTTCAAACAGATTTTAGGTACCTAGCACCCATTATAATACTACTATTTAAATGAATAAAGAATTAGGTATAGGCACTTTATGAAGAACCAGTTTATTTTACGCTTTTAAGTGTTTTTTGACAGAGAGTTTTCGTTGGATGTTTTTGGAAGTCGGTTTTTTTTTTTTATAAAAAGTTTTTATTTTACAGTTTTTAGTGCAAACAATCGTAGGTAAGTAGTAAGTTGAATTATTTCATCAAATTTCATCATCAAGAATACAAATTAAGGTACGTGTAATATTAAAATCATCCTCTAATCCCTAACTGCTGAAGAGTTTAATCTTCTATCATCAGCTCACCTAAATAGCTTGAAAGTATACGACTGAAGGTCTTTAGATACGTATGAAATTGAAAGAATTATTCTCCAACTCCTAACCGTTGAGGAGTTGTACCTTCCACCTTCCATCATCAGCTTACCTAAATAATTTGTAAGAATACGACTAAAGGTAACTTATATACATATGATACTAAAGATTTATCCTCCAACTCCTAACCGTTAAGGAGTGGTACCTTACATCATCAGCTCATCATCATAAAATGATGACTACCAGACGCAAATACCGGTGTAACTTCAGAAAATATACGAAAAACATAGTATGTGCCTATCAAAAATGAGGGTTTCCCTCGATTTCCCTGGGATCCCATCATCAGATCCTGATATGCTGGCAATGGGACCACCACGGAAGCATACCCTGTCGAATACAAAAAAAAAATCAAAATCGGTCCACAACTGACGGAGTAATCAGGTAACATACATAAAAAAAAAAAAAAAAAAAATACATACAGTGGAACATAGAACCTCCTCCTTTTTGGAAGTCGGTTAAAAAGAGTCACAAGCAAGACCAATTGGCATCGTTTTGCTACAACGCGTACCAACTTCAGATTTCATTACGAATTCAATGTGCATCAATGTTTTATCATTTTAGGGCGGGCTCGAATACTAATGGAGTTAGTAAATGTATTCTTAAACACGTCATTTCTTAAAATTGTGCGCTTATATCAATTTGAAAGGACGTGACTAGAATGGTAGTCTAAAAATTTAATGGAGGCTCGTGCCGCCGTAGTTAGCCTGTCGGGCATAAATAATACATCTATGGTAGTGTTGCTATCTTAAAAACATAACCTTTTTAGTTGATACTGTGACAGTTATTTTAACTTTATGCGCAATGGCCGCACTAACTGATTTAATGCCTAAGATATGCCTGAAGTCTTAGGCTACTGTGGCAAGGAAGCAACAAAATCATTTCCTACTTTTCCGAGCAACTTCATAGACTTCATACCATAATATTAGATAACCGATTTAACTATGTTTATGCGTATTACACTCCTATTATAGATCTTAATATGACATTGTATGAACCATAAAAATACCTTACTAAAACGTTAATGGCATTCTACAACATGAAAGTGTAGTGTATTGTGCATTGTTAAAATCTGAGATTACAATTACAAAGTCGACTGTGCGTATCATCATCATTAACACAGCCTTTAATAGGTTATTGCTTGACAATAGGGATCTGAATGTCTCAATAACAGCAGTTTCCGGACTCCAGTTAGTCGGTCCGATTCCGAAACACCACCCCGCCGCAAACCCCGGAGGGGTGACGGCCCGTAAGGGTTTCCACACGTAAAAAAGTCCTCTCCTTAGAAAGGTAATCGATCGGCACTATCGACAAGCAGATCAAACGTAGCAAGTGGAACTGGATTGGTCACACACTCCGTAAGCATTCCGATCATATCGCCAAACAGGCGCTCGATTGGAATCCTCAAGGAAAACGAAACCGTGGGCGTCCCAAACATACCTGGCGACGTAAGTTGCAGACGAGACGGTGAACGTCGGGAAGACGTGAAGCGACCTAAAACGCGAAGCTCAAGACACCGATTGCGATGGCGGAATGCTGTGGACGCCCTCTGCCCCATCTAGGGGACATAGGACTATAAGTCAAGTAGGTCTTAGAAAGGAGATGAGACCCACCGTATCATCTGGCCACACACTGGCCAACTGACTTGAACAGGGGTTATTTCAAGTTTTCCTGGTGTATATATTATTAATTCTATCGAAAGAAATGCAAATTAAAATACACTAAAACAAATAAAAAAATTACAACCTGATGATTTGATTTGGTAGATTTTGGTCGATATAGGATTACCAGGTGATAATGACAAAACTTATAAAATAATAGGAATCTATCTCAAAAACTTATAATAAAAGAAATCTCTATACGTAACTTCTCAACCAAGTTCACTTAAAAAATGATATTATCGCAAGGTGTCATTGATGCGTAACATGACTAACATGCCATTAAACCTATTTTCTCTTTTCAACATAGAACATAGAACTAAATAAGCTTCCTTCACGAGGGAAAAATTCAATTATCAATAACATGATTACTTTTGAAGCAGCGGGGTATTGTCCGGTCTGGACGGGGAAGTTTGCTGCCGGAATATGCCCGAGGGTAGTTAAGGGTAGTTAAGCGATTGTTTGCATACAACCCAAACTCCTCATATCGTCCTGAATAACGTTGTTAAAATGCCATTTAACGTGACGTCTACTTCTAAATTTAAATACTTTTGTACATTATATTGATACATATATGCTGCCATCTTAAAGCAAGTCGGTTGAATAGAAAGTTTGTCAGTTTGTAAAGCCGAGTCTCCACCGAACAAAAGTTGGCAACTTTTGTGTTGTCAACACGTGTTGGTGACAAAAGTTTCTGTAATTTCCTTGTGTTGGCAACAAAAAATTGTCAACAAATGTTAGGAACCGTGATTCTGTTTTTGGCGGTAAACTTCATAAGAATACGCTTGTTGCAGATATTTATTGGCTCTGTAGAGACGCTTAGTTGTAATGTTTTTTAAATTGTTGGCGACTCGGTGTAGACCCAATGGAAACAAAAGTTGGCGATTTTTTTGAAGAGTTGCCAACAATTTCGGTGGAGACGCGCCTTAAGAGGCTTTGTTCGCCATCGGGACTGCGATAATGCGAAACGTATTTTGATTGACATTTTGCCCGTATATAAAATTACCATTTACAAAAGCATGTTCACTATTCTGTTAAATAAAGTTATAACTTTCAGACATAACTGAGAAATCGCAAAACAAAATTTTCCTGCGGCTTTGCTCATGTTTCATGTCAAAGATTTTGTCAATACGTTTTCTTGGCCACATTTAGGTAAAAACTTAATTACTATTTCGTACACACGTACACATAAGTACGATACATATATGTAAATCTGTGTAAAACTACACTAAATAATATGAAATAGTAGGTACCTTTCATTCATACGTACCTTCATACCATTCATAAAAAGTCAAAATATTTTTATTAAAAAAAAGTGACTGCTGATCTAAAACCGCCCTGAGACAATTCTATTTCAATCAGCATCAGCTCTGGTAGCAACGTGTGTCTACCTTGCGTTCAATTATAATCACCACAGAAACAATAATCACAAATAAAAAAAAAAAACTACTTCAATCTGGACCAAATTTAAATGGGACCACACGGGAAGCACCAGCTTTCAAATAAAAAAAGAATCATCAAAATCGGCCAGTCGAAAGTTATGAGGTAACAAACATAAAAAAAAAAAAACACAGTCGAATTGAGAACCTCCTCCTTTTTTTTGAAGTCGGTTAAAAATCACGTTTGCAATTACGCAGGGTGCGCTACTAAAAGTAATTGTAACAGGATATTTAAACGGAGCTCGTCGAGACGAAGCGTCGTGTCTATCCAGCTCTAACCACGGACATAAAGACACCAGACCAACCACTTTCGCAAATCGTGGACCGGCTTTTAGCAAAAATTTGATCAGTGAAAGTCAAATGCGAGTAGAGTGCGACGTACGGGGACGCGAAGGTACATTAACTTAATTGATAGCCTCGCTAGATGAAACGTCGTCACGCAATAAACACATATACTTACAACACTAATATTTTATGATCGGTTGAAAGTATTAACTTGCACCTAATTAGAGACTAGAAATGAAATAAAAAGAAACTTAATTTTTACTATTATCAACTAATACATCATAATTTCTCTACTAAAATCTCTACCGTGGGAGAGCCACGCTTTGGCTCGACCGGAGTGATACCACGGCCTCACAGAAAACCGGCGATCGCGCTGTGTTTCACCGCGTGAGTGAGGATACCGGCGGCCCATACCCCAAACCCTACCCCCATACTCCAAACTCCGGCAACGCACTTGTGACGCCTCTGGTGTTGCGGGTGTCCATGGGCGGCGGTAATCGCTTACCATCAGGCGATACGTCCGCTCGTTTACCGACTATTCCATAAAAAAAATTGAGTAAAATTGTTTTCAACGACCTTCAAAAAGGGTAGTTTGCAATTTGGCTGTATTTTTATATGTTACCTCAGAACTTTGTAATATATAAATCGATTTACAATTACATATTATATTTATTTCTAAAGGGTGAAAACTAAGAAATTTAACTAGGAATCACTGTACATTGAAGTCAGTAATACTTTTAAAGTACAAATCAAGTCAGACCTTTTTAGACCAATATAAAGGAGACTGGTAGAAAATGTAGTAGTTACTATTCTATTAAACATAAAGTGGTAGAGGTACCTCAACACCCTGTTTGCAGAAGTGATAATCGAAAATTGTATGTTCAGAGTTTACCACTTATAACTTTTGATTAGAGGAAAGAAAAACAATAAGGTATGCCGTGAACCGCAAACGTGTTTCTCTTTCTCTTTCTTTCTTTTAACAAGACAACTCCCTCACTAGGAATAAATCTTGTGTCGCGGGGGACTTTACAAACATACATGAAACGGACACAAAGAACACCCAGTTTCAGAACAATAATTTGTGGATCACACAAAGTCTTGTCCTACGTGGGATTTGAACCCACGACACTTGGCGAAGTAGGAAACGGCGTGGTGACCGTTTAACCACTAGGCCAAACGTGCAGTCAAAGTCAAAGTTTCTGCTACTGAATATTGTGTCGACATTATTACCCGAACGAACCTTACGCGCGTTCTGATTACTTCACTAAAGTACAGAAGACCAAAATCGATCAGAGCGGCATGAAGCCGGCACGCCTCGACCGGATACCATGGCCTCACATAAAACCGGTGTGAAACAACACTCGCGCTGTGTTTCACTGAGTGAGTGAGGATACCGGAGGCCCATACCCCAACCCCTCCATCATCCTCCTCCCCATCCCCCAAAGGCCGGCAACGCACTTGGGACCTGTCTGGTGTTGCGGGTCTTCATGGGCGTCGGTAATCGCTTACCATCAGGCGATAGTTCTGCTCGTTTGCCGCCTATACCATAAATAATTTAAATTCAAAATTAAAAAAACCCCCTTCTCAAGCACTTAATCGAGTAATCATACGCCAATGATATTTTTGCAGACATTCTGTTATTCTTCCCCACTTTCACCCCCATAACTTTTAAACGACTCAACCGATTTTCATGAAACATGTCTAAGAACACTCGCACGTATCTCACCTTTCATATAAAAAAAAACTAAATTGAAATCGCTGCATCCGTTCGCGAGCTACGATGCCACAGACAAACTGACAGACACGTCAAACTTATAACACCCCTCTTTTTGCGTCGGGGGTTAATAAATGGGAGAGGCCTATCCAGTCCAGCAGTGGACTGCAATAGGCTGATGATGATGTACCTCCTATCTCAATACATAACTAAGTCAGAATCCGGGAGCCAAGAGACTAGTTAACACTGTTAATAACATTGAACCAAGTTTTTCGTAAGTCCGCAGCACTAATTAATGTGCTGTCCGCAAAATAAAGAACGACTACTCGTCTTTCTTTACTTTATACCGTCAGTGAAGCGAATTTAATTAACAAAAGTTAAATTTGTATTCCGTCTCCAGTCACTTCAGCAGACCAAACAATATTTCACCGAAGCCATAACTGGGTACATAAAAACTGTAATTTATATTTACTTGCCTCCAGTCGAAAGGACAAGAGTACAAGATAATATCATCCATGCAGTTTATCAGATAACGAAGGTATTGAGAGCGATTGCGTTTTCTCTTTATTTTTGCAACCAAATGTCTACTGTTTTACATAATAAGTTATAATCGTGTACGTAACGTACAGTAATTGTATTACATGTGCCGATTTCTAATAAAATATGCACGTAATCATTTAGTTAATAGCTTAAAGCTTACTTTCACACAATTGCGTTTATAAAACGGGAGCTTAATTATTTGGTAAAACGGATAGAATTACGAATCAATACTCATAAAATGCTTTTACGCTTATTTATTTTTATTTTCTTTTTTACTTACTTTATTTACTTAGGTATCAATATTATTTATTAAGTACTTTTTTTATTAATTCTAAAGTATTAAGTTGACTTTATTTAAAGAATTTAAATTTAAATATGTAGTATCTTAGATTTAACAGGTAAAAAATTGCACTCTCGTAAAGTCAAAAGCAGGTATTTCTTGTGCTATTCCAGACCATAATCTATCTCTATGTCAAATGTCCTCCAGATTTTATAATTAGTCCAACATATCTAAAAAGTAACGTGTGGCAATTCTGACAAAACAATTTTTTATTTGATTACGAATAAAGTAGAACCAACGTTTAGTACCGTTTTAATAGTTTAGTTCCTAAACATAATGCAATAATTTGGACTGTAACATCAATATTTCTATTTAGTTTTATTATCACACACAATTAATCTCCAGTAACTTAAAACATGTTAGCTCACAAAACTTTCTGCTTCAGTTCTTATAAAAATGATAAATGAATTAAAAATAAATAAAAATTACAAAAGAATAAAGTTTTATTTTTAAATCGAGTTGTAGAGTAGATACTAGATTGATACTGTTTTATTAGTCCTCGGATTTGTATTAACAACTTTCGTCTTTATCTGTGTCAATAAATCTATTTTTACATTTAAAATATATACGTACATATTATGACTTATTTTATCATTAAGCGTAAATATGTATGAGTGTGCGTATGTTGGTTCATGATTCTATGATAAAATAAACTACATATTTATAAAGCTACACCATAAACCACCTTTATAATAAAGTTAGAACTAAAAAGATTAATCAAGGCAATGTCTAACCAAGAAACTTTAAAATCTATACTAGAACCCCCCCCCCCACCCCCCGCCAGGCTTCGCACGGAAGGCTTTGAAATTCTCGGATTTCTTCTACTAATATACATGTATTACTCATATAAACCTTCCTCTTGAATCACTCTATCTATTGCTGAAAACAGCATTGAAATTAATTAGTACCTAGTTTAAAAGATTTAAGCGAACAGACATTAGAAGCGACTTTATTTTTAACAGATTTAAAAAAAGGAGGATGTTCTCAATTTGACCGTATATGTTTTTTATAATTTTCTTATGTGTGTTCGCGGATAACTTCGTCGTTATGAACCGATTTTAATGATTCTTTTTTTAATTGAAAGGAGATATCCCAACGGTGGTACCATGATAAGGACACTAAGATCTGATGATGGCATCCAAGAGTAATCGAGTCGAAACTTGAAGTCGGTTTTTATTTTGTTAAAATTTTACTTGTATACTATGTAAATATATATATTATGTTAGTTAAGGCTGTACAGTATGCACCTATTTCCATTATACTGAGTGGATGGCACTGGCTGGTGTAGAAGTGTGTCGTTATCGTCAGATATGGCATCAATTTGCAGTAATGCGGCGGACAGGTTCAAGTTACTTTTTATAACAACGAGGTCGTTGACTCGAAACTAAACAACACATGGTATTATCACAGTTTAGTATTATTGCAGGGTGTCAATGCACCAGGAAATTACACTCGGCCTTCGGTAGCATTAGGTATTGTTTTAAACTAGTGACATTTCGATTTCCGCTATTCATCGATCGATATTTACGGTGAGATTGAAATAGAGATAACGTTTTTTATTCGTGTCGACTTTACATTGTATGTTTTTTTTTGATAGAGCATCAAAGAACCAAACAAAATATAAAAGGAAAGGCCTATGTAAAGCAATGCAATCTAACCTTTGGACTATTAAAGAATGTTGATGATGATGAACGTCAACTATTCTTGTTTGGAAAAGTTTTAACATCCCACCAAAAACATTTTCATGTAAAATGTTGCCAAGACGACTGCATATGGCTTACCCTGTGAAAAAGATATCAGATCTCATGTAGAGCCAAGGTTCTGAATCTACACTACCTAACTCTACCGACCCTAACTTCACAAACTCTACATCTCAGTAAAGAAACACGAGAAACACTTCGAGAAAAGGTAGGTAGTGCCCTTGCGCTTCGATTGGCTCGTCTTGGCGGGGGCACGACCGTGCCCCCAGATAAGTTTTGTTCGAATTTCAAATATATAAAAGCCAGCAATAAAGAGTCAAAGATGTCTGATTATTGTCATTGCATACGTAAGCTATAATCGATGTGGGTTGCCATAATAATACAATGAGTCAAGAAATAGCAACAAATGTAATTAATAATATGTAATGTTTTATTTGAAACTAGGTAGGTACAAAGAAACACGTGTCTTACTTACAGCACACAGTGCAATCTGTTGCATTCTATTGTCATAAAAGTACATCAGTGGAAATATTGCTGAGTTTTCGATTTTAAATTCTTTGATTCATTCTTATAGGGTTATGTAAATATCGATATGCAAAAAGAACGATTACTAAGCATATTATTTTCCGTTGAATTTCTAAAAAAAATTTAAAATCTAAATTTTACGTGGGTCTCCCATCGCACAGAAAATCAACGTAAAATGACAGCGTTCGTGCTGTCGTGTTTCGGTGGTGAGTGCGAGACCGGAGGCCCAATGATGAAGGAGCATTACTAGCCCGCCATGGTGTGGGTCACATTGCTGCATTGTCTGCATTCGCAGTGAGTATGGTGACCACCACTCTTGAATTCTGCTTATGCTTTCCATCAGGCAGAGTAGAGTCATTTTGGCTGGGTCAAACATAAAAATATTAATATATATATACGAATAAGTGTTGTAAGGCTTTTATACTTTTAAAATGTAATCTATAAAATGTACGAGTGGAAGGATAAAATGATAAATGACATCACCAAGAGACTGGTTCAAAAATTCATCAGAAAATGGCATTCATCCACCACGTCACTCGGTTGCTGCGATTTATCATCCCATGTATAGGCACTCTAATTGCGACAACTTGTCGCCATGTTCTCAAAGATATCTCTACAAATTCCGGTAACGATAGTCAGGCCTTCTTTTCAAGTTTGCATAAAATTCAACGAATGCGCCGCCATTTTGTATTCTATCGTACGTTCAGGAATAAATGCATTACGAGTTTAGAATTGTTATTCTAGTTTCTCACGGGTGTCATCGAATGAATTTTAAACAAAATGCAAAACAACTTCATTGATACCTGTTAATAAAGAATTATGTGCAAACTTAGTTCAAAACTGGGCCGCAATAAAAACGATACTGCCATCAGTGTCAGTAAATTAGGTTCGTGAAAGATTTCAAATGTCATTGGCCTAAAAGAATCGTGAAATTCAGACATTTATCTTCTTGTCACATAGCCAGTCTCCAAAGAGATATAATTCGTTTCTTTTTAATACGGTTTGCCTACAAATTGTAACGACCCTCAATTTGGAGACCTTCGTTTAAATCGTCGATGCTCGTGAATGGACATGAATTGGGCATACCTATGTACATATTAAATTTAGAAATACAAAGACACGAAACGTTTAAAGGAATGCTACCTATTTTTGTAAAAAGTACGAAAGTGCACGAACAACACAAACTTGGTAAAGCTTATCGGAAAAATTGATAACATATGTAGGTGTTGCAATTTTTCAACGAATTGTTTACAATATACACAGTCTTCTGGGTATCTTTTAAAAGAACCGATAGCAAACTTTACGTATCAGTGGTTTACCTCATGCATTTAGTCAATATATAGAATGTCTCAGACTACAAAGTGTCTACATAGAGCATTCTTCTTCCTAGCCTTTATTATTACTAAGATTTAGGGTTGGCTACTAGTTCAACCGGTTTTACCTGAATATGAGTTTTTCCACGGAGCGACTGGCATCGGACCTCAGCAACCCTGAGGGTGAACTGAATTCGAAGGTTGAACTAGTTGTCAGTATATTTGAGGGCACTGACTTACCAATATCGATTGCCATAGATGTTAATGACAAGCGACGGCTTAACATGCTCTCCGAGGCATGGGTGTCTACTGAGAGCATTGAGGAATAATATAATTAGTTCAATGACAGAGAGCCCAATTCATACCATAGGTGTCGTAAGAATCGATTAAGGGAGTAACATAACACTACTGTAAGGAAAAGGAAATCTGGGAAGGAAAACTCTGTACCAACTCTTTTGGTCAGCGTGATATACAGGCCAAAACTTTTTTAAGAAGAGGCGGATATCCAGCAGTGAACTGTTAAAAACTGTTGATGTGATGATACAGAATTTTTTTGTTCCCGTGTTCACTAAAGAGTCTAACACCAATAAAGTAACTGTAGACTAATTTATATTTACAAAGGCACTATAAATAAAATTAGGTACGTGAAAAGATTTATAAGTAAGAATCTCGCTTTCGAGAACAGAAGGGACCTAGAATCCTGAATATAGGTTTTATTAGGTATAAAATTATAGGGACTAGCACTACATTAATTGAGGGTATCGAGGTCCAATGGACTGAGAAGATTAATTAAAGTGTTTTTTAATTGGTCTCCTCTGCATAACTTCGTGATATGGAAACATAATTTAAATATCTGGACCATCTATTTTACATTTCATAAAAAATATTCTTGTTTACATTAAGTGAATTTATCAAGTGATACTATTTATACACCTTTGTAATTTATCCATAGTAGCTTCCGTCAATATTTTAGGTAAATTACGTTTATTTCTCATTTATCTTCTGTGCTATATTTTTTCAAAATGGGAAAGTAAAACATGCGTACATTCACCGTCCGCGTCTTTACCACACTTATTTTTTTTATCTTTTGTATTTTTTATAGATTTTAATCAAAATTTAGTTAGAAGTGGACCATTGTGAGGAACAATAGATCTTTGAAACCGTGTTACCTACATTTAATTAATAAGAGTTAATAATAAAATAAGACATTTTAATATAGTCTAATTTCTTCAGTCTCTAAAGATGATGCTATTTTTCTTATTTATAATTATCTTTCCTAATACTATTTCCAGTTCTTCTGGGAGAAATAAATGAATAGTTGTTCCATTGATTCCCATCATTTTATCTATGTTGATAGAACAAGCTTACCGCAGCTGAAATCGCTAAAGCACGTCTGATCAATTGACCTGTCATATAAAACCGCTTGAACGTTTATTAGCAAAGTCAAGACCATCTTCTGATCCGAGATCTAGGTTACGAGATACTATCAAAGGCGATTGGCGATCTTCCGTGTACAGTGGGGAACAAAAGTTGCACATACTAATTCTTAAGTCACGTATGTAAATAACGGTTAAAATTACTTTTAAACAAATGAAATTGTAATGAAAAAAACATTTTAATGTCAATCGCGTAATTTGCTACAAGATCTTATTCCTGTTTTTAAATATAACCGATACATCATGTTCATAAAAGTCTATCCATCTGGGTCCCTTTTTACAGAAATATAGGGGCCGATGACCCAAATATAATCACTCAAGGTATAACTGGTTAGAAATTACCCTACCTGTCCCTTTTCCCTGATTAGCTTCTCTACTTAGCAAGAAAAGCGGAATGAAGTACAGTTTTAATAGAAAACAAATACTTCGGCCCTTCGGGTCTAGTAGTCGAATGTTTGTCATGTAACTCTGATTAAATAACTATACGATTTCTTGACATTTAAATTTCATCAGTTCAAGTATTGTACAGTATTATCCTCACATATAGTCAGTTCGATATCCAATCAAAACTAGTTGGCCTACGAAAATATCCTTGCGAATATTGAGACAACGCAGCTGCGCAGGGTGCTCTTAAAACCAATCATATTCATTAATTTTACTACCAAATGTTCTGTATTATTTCGGCAGTAACATTATTCTTGTTCTGTTGTTTTTATTTAATTACAGTTATTATTTATTATATGAAGGTATAATGACTGTGTGTAGGTCATACTGTACTGTATCATTTAAATTGAACTTAACGAAAATTCTACCATTTACAGAACTCCATTAATTCAACAGCAACGCAATTTCGGAAAGGGTTACTTAGTGCGTCGTGTCTCGGTATTTAGTTACCTGCACTTCATGAATAGTTTTACATATAAAGTGCATAATCGAATGATTTCTAACGAGTCATTAAACACTATTGAAGAAGTTAAGTGAATGTTGTCAGCCACGAAAAGGTGGAAACTGAAACTAGTATTGGATGATTAGTTAATCCTAATAACTCTGAACCTAAAACTATTAAATGTCACTGGTAAAGTAAAATAATCCTTCAAAATATGCGGAATGGCAACTCATAACTTTCGCCCTTATGACAGGGTTTCGCTCCAGACCTCGAATGGAACCATAACACGTACGTTCTTTCTGAGTGTAATTCGACTCGTATGCAATTGCCACTTGCCGGTATTAACTCTCAATGTTATTGCAGCCTAAGTGCTGGAAGCTATTAAGTTGACATTAGATTAAGTCAGGCGGCAAGACGACCCGGTTGCCGGAGGCTACTGTCTGATTACGATGTTTTACCGAGCACTTGCCCCGATTTTCGCCGCGTGCCTTATCTGCACATTTTGGCGTATTCCATTATTTATCTTTTCTCAAACTAACATCCATGTATCAACTTGCACATAACGATATGAATCAGTAAATCAGTACCGATGTCAGATACGATTATTTCTCAACATTCAAATAACCTACTTAATAATATGAATAATAAATTGATAAGTAACAGTATTCTCGTGATTGTTTTTGTCTTTTTAGTGCGCTATAATTAAGATGGCGATAATATTTCGGTTAATTGTAATTGGTGGACAAATTATGGGCTCTGGATTCGCCAACAAAGTTCAAAGGTGAATAAATTATTGGGTTGTTGGTGGTTAAGGTCTTCCTAAAGCCCTCGATCATTGGTTCACTAGACGATGTGGTAGAGGGCTGTAGCGGCCGGCCTCGATGTGCGGCCGCCTTATATGGCGCTGGCGGCCGACGAGCTACGCCGACTTGCGACAGGCTCAGTCAGGTATTTTAGGCACAGGCCCTAAATTGTTTACCTGCAACACGCACGAGCTTAAATGCGTTTAAAATGTCATGGCACTGGTAAACAAGTGTTACACTTGTTATAAATTTGCTGCAGAAATCGTTCGTTTGTGTGCATTTGATGACATTTGATTAATTTATCCAATTTGACAAGCTTGAAACCAAATGTTGACAATTTCTATCATTTCATATCATAATCTGTTCCATGTATAGATATCCAAGTATGTACATTGTAAATAATATATTTAAGTAATGGGAAATATTAATATGTGGTAACAATATTGCCTATTGCCTTTGAAATACACTATCATAAGATTTAAATGACCATTAGATTCTGATAAAACATCAAGCATAAATAACGTCTGCTTTTTATTGAAACTTGACTTTAAACCATTTGATGAATCAGCACTTTTTGTTGCTATATTATTCAAGACCAAACCTAAGCCATGATCATCAGAAACCAGCTTACAGGTTTAGCGAAATACTAAAACTAGTTGAGATTATCGTTAAACAAAAACATAAAACATTATATATAGCTGCCAAAAATTCTCGCTCTTTCCAAACTGGGTCGAACAATCGAATCTTCAGGAGAGACAGGCGCGATTGGTTATTATGTAGCCTAATAAGGGTGTTGGGAGCATTCCCAGCGTGGTCCAAAGGACGCCGCCGAGGACGCAACGCAAGAAGCTGGCCGAACTCGTCCCGTCCTGGTTATTTAAGGAACGTTTCTGCGAAACCACGCACGCGATATCCGTATAGTAATTGTAATTTGAACGCTTTTGAATTTTTCCCCTTTGGTCAACCAGCTTTGGAGTAAAAAATAAATCTCGTTTAAGGAATGCATTCAAGAGGAAATTATAACCATACATAACCAAAAAATATATTAAAACAAGGTATCTGTGACCAGAATTAAAAGTACTGAGAAATAAGTTTACGATAAACTATTTCAAAATAATATGTGTGACATTAAAGCCAGTTTACATACAGATATTTTGTAAACTGTGTCATAAGAATTCAGAAAGCTCAAACGTAGGCACTTTCCTATATTATATGTAAAGCGTTAATATTAAGTAAGACATGTATGACAGAGTTAAATGTTCCAGAACCAAAACAAAGCCGCGATATCGCTTTATCGGAACATTATCAGCATCGATAAAGGAACCGTACAAAGTGCGGATATCTACCAATCGAACGAGATAAGCGTGCATTGTAGAGCTAACATGTATAGAGGGAACGCATTCGATATATCGCACTACACTGCAACCGAAATAAGGCCGCGGTCAGAGAGGTATTAGTCACTTGTATTAATAGCGATGTTTCAACGGTACGTAACACAATGCATCTACATGTTTACTATTTACAAATATCACCGGTGAAATATCACTACTACAGTTCTAGTCATTGAAAGTTCCCCTAAATAAGCTCCTAAATCATCCAGACAGAAAAAAAACTTCAAAAAGATAATGTTTTGTTTTCGTAATCTGCAATCTCTTTATTGCTATGGCCATTGTAATATTTCTTACAAACGTACTCTAGTTTCGACAAGTGTTTAAGAACTTACTAAGTGGACATGTTCACAAGCTTACGAATGCATATTCAGTAGCATTGTATTGGAAACCATGTATTGGAGTCATATTACTGCAATAATTACCATATTCAGTAGCCGCAGTCCATTGTGATTGCTTAACCGAAGTGGACCCATGTCTACTATACCTATAGAATAGACTATACTGAGCAAAGTTATTAGCCGCTTGCAGGATCCATTATCGTAATAGGGGCAGCTAAGATGCAGACAATGTACTTGCGATAACGATATAGCCACAGGATAACCTAGTTAGTAAAAAGACAATGTATGCTCAGAGACTACCTATTCGTTCCTTAGCGCCGTCTAGACGTAGTAAAAGTCAAAAATAAAAATAAATATCCATTGCTTCTTTTAGGATCTTGCTTTTTTAACCGCGTTTATCTTTTCGTTTAAAAATGATTTTGCAATTTGAGAGCACACATTATGAGATAAAACGGTATTAGGTATGCAGATTTGATTGAATGCCTCTAGTAAAATCAAGTACTTACCTCATATGATTTAATCAATCGTTTTAGCCTTTTGACGGACATCAGATATATTTTTGTTTTTCTCTCCATATAGACAGAAGAAGCAAGAAAATGTAACGTATTTGCCGTCTATAATGTTAAGTAGTACGTTTCTCCTTAGAACCATTTAAAATTAACGTTAATGGCGACGCAATTTTCGTTTTGGCATTTTTTGGTTACGAGATTCGAGGGCTCAAGGTAGGCGCGAAGGATGTTTTTTTTTGGTTAAGGCAATTGTCAATGACGGAATCGTTCGCGAATCTAAACTTCTACCCGGTATACTCATTAGTCATTACATCGTTAAGGGTTACCTCTTCTTAGAATCTACCCTTATTTGTAACCTCGTACAATTTAATAAAACTGGAAATAAAATTGGAATTTTACCCCACCATATGGTTTGATTGTGGTTGGTTGATTGTGATTCATTTTAATGCGTGGGCATACACCTAGCCATTTAGGGCAACGAAAAAGGAAGGTGACCAGCTATTGACTTCATTTTTATATTTCCATTACCCAGAATAGTCTTTTAATATTTTTAAACTGCAATGTGCCCACATGCTAAAATACGATGTTACTGCGGAAATTCCAGGCTGTATTTATAATAAACTAGACAGTGTATGATTTAAAGGCAATGATAATTTTTTTTTTCGTGGGTAGGTGCTAAAAAGTCAACACATATATTTTAAATCTCTTTACTAAAAAAAAATAATTATACCTAAATTAGCACTAATATAGTCATAAAAGTGATCAGTTTATAACAATTACAGTTACTAGATTATTCATATGTTGAATTAAGTGTGTATCCACCTGCCAGCTTATTTGCACAAATTTTAACTACATCAACAAGCTAAAACCTCAGCTGTCAGTACAATCCACTATTATAATGTCTCAACTCACTGATATCCAAGTGGCCCAATGTAGTTTAGAAGAAAGCTTCTCCAAGAGAATGGCTCAACTGGAAGCTCAACTGCAGTCTGGAGGGAACACGAAGGAAACTGTGGCGAGAGTCTCTGAGGAGTTCAGAGCCTTCCGAGAACTGATGTTCACCATGTTGGGTCTGCTCCGCAAGCAAATCAATGAGTGTGCCAGAATGGTGGATGTCATCGAGACACGCCATCGCCGCAAGGCCCTTGTGTTTCTAGGAGTGCCTGAAGCCATCGGGGAAGATTGCAGTAAGACCTTGCTGAGTATACTCAACCAGAGGATGGGTCTCAAGGATATCCAAGCATCCAACATCAAATCATGCTACCGCATTGGTGCTCCATCTAAGGAACGTCGTCGTCCAGTGCTGGTTAAATTCGTTACAGCGGAGACTCGAGCAATTGCTTGGAAGGCGAAGACAACGTTAAAGGGGTCCGGCTTCTCGGTAAGAGAGTTTTTGACTAGAACTCGGCAAACGGCTTTCAGCATGGCCAGGCAACACTTCGGTATGTCGGCCTGCTGGACACAGGACGGCACTATTGTCATCAAGCCCTCTGATAGTAGTCGCCATAGGATAACATCACCGGACGAGCTTGAACCTCTTATTGCGAAGTATCCTAAGGCAACATCACCGCCCAAAGCAACTGCGAGCACGTCCACCAAAGGTTCACGGCGTCATTAACCATCACTCTCAGTTCTTGTCATCACTTGGAATGATAAACTGCCACACAATTAGATGAACAACATTACTTAGTTGTATTGTATCCAAAACATAAACTAATTGTTTACATCTTTACTATAAATATGTACCTTCAAGTTTTTATTTACAAATTTTGTGACAACTGACAAGTGACAACTACAATTGATAACTGTCACGATCGCGATGATTTTTTTTTTCTGTTCAGAAACGCTTGTGAAGTATTATGTTGGTAATAGTTGCGTGTCCTTTTCTTCCTAGTTCTTTTTTTTTTTTTGGTTGTTTGTTTTTTTTTTGTGTTTTGATCTTTATATTCTTTTTTCGAGTATTTTAGATGTTTAATACATTTTTTTTTTAATTGTGGGGATACAATTTTAGTATTTTATTGAATTTCGTCTGTGTGTATGCTGGCGGGTGGTGTAAAAAAGATAAGGTAACTGCAGCTTATTTGCATTTACAATCTTATTGCATACTTATTTTATTTATAATATTATTTTTGTTGTTTTTATTAAATATATTTTCTTTAGGTACACTTATGAGCGATGATGAAGTTGAGGTATTTCTTTCTGCCGAGGACTCCTCAGAAGATCTCAGTTACAGCTCTTTAACAGAAACGCTGGGTGATCAATTGAGGCAAATATTTGTTTCTCAACCACGTCCTTATTTAAATGTTTGTCACATAAATGCCCAAAGTGTCCCCAGTCATTTTAGTGATTTATTTGAAACCTTCTCTGACAGCAACGTTCATGCCATCCTGATTTCGGAAACCTGGCTCAAACCACACCTTGCTTCTACCTCATATGCTCTTCCGGGCTATGTCCTTATCCGCAATGACCGTTTAGATCAGAGAGGCGGCGGCGTCGCTGTCTACCTTCGCAGCTTCTTACCCTTTAAAATTGTCGCTTCTTCCTCTTCAAATTTCGCCACTAGCGCAGAATATCTTTTCCTCCAGGTTTGTGTCAAGGGAGTTAACGTAATTCTGGGTGTGGTTTACTGTCCTCCATCTGTTAGCTATTTCTCCAGTCTGGAAACAGTACTGGAATCTTTAGGGTCAGAACATTCACATCACATCATCATGGGAGATTTTAACACTAACCTCCTAGCCGTAAACTCTCCTCGTAGACGCAGTCTCCTTCACGTAGTCCAATCAACCAGCCTCCATGTCCTGCCGCTTCAAGCCACGCATCACAACATCGACCATGAGGACACCTGGCTCGATCTAATCCTAACCTCTGCCCCACATCTCGTTTTTTCCCATGGTCAACTGTCAGCTCCTGGATTTTCCCATCACGACTTAATCTTCCTCTCATATACCCTAAAGCTTCCCAAGCCACCTCCTAAAATTGTACAGATTCGCAGTTTCCGAAGTATGGACGTCGAGAAATTACGTGCAGAGGCTGCTGAAATAGACTGGACGTACATGGCAGCTGCTACCGACGTTGATAACAAACTCACTATTTTCAACGACACCATTATGAAACTTTATGATGTCCATGCTCCCATAAAGTCATTAAAGTTAAAACGGGCCCCGGCACCTTGGATGACGGAGGAGGTCCGGGCGGCTATGAAGCGAAGGGATCTGGCATTTCTTCGGTACAAAAAAAATCGTATTGAGGATAAATGGAACCTTTACAAAGCTGCAAGAAATCGGTGCAATCAGGTGATACGCAACGCTAAGCGCCAACATATTCTTCAAAACATAGAGTCTTCTTCCTCTTCCAGTATCTGGAAATTCCTTGGTACCCTAGGTATTGGTAAAAAACAACATTCCGTGTTCAATAATTCAATTAGTTTGAATGATATAAACCGTTATTTCTCCTCTACAACAACTACGCTGGATGTTCAAACTAAGAGTCAAACTCTGAGCTACATATCTAGTCTTACCAGTCCTACTACTGACTCATTCGAATTTTCTCCGGTGCCTTCTGAGGATATCAAGAAGATAATTCTGTCTATACATTCTAATGCCGTAGGATGTGATGGCGTTAGCCGTCGCATGATTGTCACCATCCTAGACTATATTCTCCCAGCAATCACACATTTAATCAATTTCTCTCTCGATTCCGGAACTTTTCCCTCTTTGTGGCGCAAGGCTTACATCATTCCTCTTCCAAAAAATAATAACCCTACACTTCCTGAACACTTTCGGCCTATTTCCATTCTTCCCTTCCTGTCAAAAGTGCTTGAGGCCTGTGTCTATAAGCAAGTTTCACAATTTATTCACAGAAACCAGCTTTTAAGTCCTCTACAATCCGGCTTTAGGGCCGGTCACAGTACAACCACCGCTCTCCTTAAAGTGACTGGCGATATCAGGAAGGGCATGGAGGACACCAAAGTTACAGTCCTAGTGTTAGTTGACTTCTCTAACGCTTTCAATACCGTCAGTCACGAAATCCTTCTGTCTATCCTTACATATCTTAAGGTACCTACTGAGGCACTGGAATGGTTCTCCACATATCTTCAGGGACGACAGCAGTGTGTTCGTGCTGATGACTCGACATCGAGTTGGTGCGACCTCTATGCCGGCGTCCCTCAAGGCGGCATTCTTTCTCCTCTCTTATTCTCAATATTTATTAACCTCATAACCCAACAACTTCGGAGTGCGTATCACCTGTATGCTGACGATCTACAAGTTTATTCGCAGGCAAGGTTAGATAACATAAATCAAGCTATCGATGAGGTCAACAGGGATTTGGAAGCCATAAAGTCGTGGTCAATGAGATTTGGATTGTCGGTTAACCCGACCAAATGTCAGGCGATAATAGTAGGCAGCAAACGCATAATGAGTAGACTCGATACCACCTCAATATCGCCGATTGCGTTTGATGGTGCTGTTGTTCCGTACAGCTCTGTAGTAAAGGATCTGGGCTTACTTATTGACTCGACTCTTGACTGGCGAGCTCAAGTTGCTTACATCAGCCAGAAAGTGACTGGAAACCTGCGAACATTATACCGTCTGAAAAACTTCCTGCCTACTAACATCAAAACTACTCTCATGCAATCTTTAATAATCCCAATAATTGACTATGGTGATGTGTGTTACTTCGACCTGAATGCAGAACACCTCAATAAACTAGACCGCCTTCTAAATAACTGCATTCGATACATTTTTAATCTCCGGAAGTACGACCATGTATCTGATTTACGTTCACAATTAAAATGGTTACCTATTCGCCTGCGCCGCAATCAGCGAGCACTTACTACCCTATACTCATTTCTCAACTCACCATTCGCTCCCACTTATCTCGCGCCATACTTCCGTTATCTATCCTCTAATCACAACAGAAATCTTCGTTCAGAAAATAATCTGCTTCTCTTATGCCCCTCCCACAACACCGACTTCGTGAACTCTTCGTTCTTTGTCCAAGCGGTACTGCTCTGGAATGCACTCCCACCCGAAATCAGGATGTCCACAAACCGTTTTACTTTTAAAAAGAAGGTACATGAGCTCCTTCTCAACAAAATGGCAGAAAATACTAATCGATAGCTAGTGTACGAATATATCGTAAGTATATGTGTGTCTGTGTATGTATATTTGTGTACATGTAAGTATGTGTATATGTATGACTATGACATGTATTCTATGTATGATTACGTATGTAATGTTTTTTTTTTTTGTATTTTTGCATGTAGTCTTTGTAGTTAATTTTATATTCCAACCTCTGTGCACAACCTACCTTACAAAATTTCTACACCACCCTAAGGTTGACTGGAAGAGAATGCCTTGGGCATTAAGTCCGCCGATGTATAAAAGTGCATAAAGTTTAAATAAATAAATAAATAAATAAATAATTATTTATACTGTAAATGGCTCTTTGTTTGCATGACTTCACAAGTTATTTGCATATTTTCTTAATCACTCTACAAACCTGCGCTGTGGCACATTCTGGTTGCATTCATACAAAATAATGAACAAAATTCACGCGGAAAATAATTTGAAACAATCAATAGTGGCTTAAGCAGTCACCACACTGTTTTCTACTGCGATGATTGTTGTTGGTTCAAACCCCATATGGAACAAAACTTTGTGTGTTCTACAAATTGTTTTTCTGAGTCTGCATGTCCTTTGTGTCCCTTTCATCTTTGTTTGTAAAATCTCCCGCGACACAGAATTTAATTCTAATGCGTTAGATGTCTTTGAAAAAAAAGTTTTTGAAGCATACACAAACCAACTCAACATATGCATATAAAGCCAAAAAATTCCGAAAATAGAGTAGAATACTCGTAAAATTGGAATACCCTCACGATTTAAAGATCATTTGTCTATCAATACCACTGTTGTTGCTATCCGTTGAACGTTACAAATGGGAGGACATTAATTTGGCGCAACGTGCCAATGTCACCACTATTAGTTATATACATGTCCTTGTTTTGGTAACAACACAATGAATGATAATATGAAAACACTAGCTTTTACACGCGGCTTCGCTCACGCAGACTTTCATCCCCTGATTTACCCCCTTAGGGGTTGAATTTAAAAAAATCCTTTCTTAGTGCTCACTTACGTTATATAAAGAACCTACAGGCAAAATTTCAGGATTCTAGCTTCAGCGGTTTGGGCTGTGCGTTGATCTTGGGTATGTCAGTCAGTCAGTCACCTTCCTCTTTTATATATATATAGATTAGCCTACAGTCACTGTTCTACCTACCTCTAAACCTGTAATTGCAGGTTTAATTAAGTAGCTTTCGAATTCGTCAAAGTATTCATAAATAAATCGAATCAATTTTATAGTTACAATAAATGTGAAAGTTATATGTTTGTTATTATTAAACGGTTGAAAGATTTGCGATATGTTTATAATATGATAATGGGGAACAAACCGTCCTGGGTATATAATTCAGCATTTTGTAGCAGCACTAACAATAAAATAATTATGGTTTTTAAATTGATCATAGACATAGGATGTTTTTTCACTAATGATGATGTTTATTTATTTGAAACTGACGTAAAATGGTGGAATTAATGTCATGAGACATTCTCTCCCAGTCAACCTTCTGGTGATGTAGAAGTATGATGCGGTAGGTGCAAAGACAAAGTACTAAATCCAATAAAGATTATAATAGCTACATACTTAATTAAATAATTACAACTTACAATAAATGCAATTAATAAATATTACACTAGCTGTTGCCCGCGGCTCCGCCCGCGCGTATTTTGGTTATCGCGGCAAATAGTAGCCTATGTGTTATTTTCGTGTATAAGCTATATTATTGTAAAGTTTCATCCAAATCCGTTCAGAATTTTTTACGTGAAGAAGTAACAAACATACACACTCACAAACTTTCGCCTTTATATATTAGTGTGATAACATTATCAGATACATACTTATTAGAAACAAATTATTTTAGAAACAATAAAAAAAATCTTCAGAAGTCAAGACAAATAACATTTTTCAACTTTAACTCACGTTTTTCATAGCTTACTTTAGGTCTACTCTCCTTGTACCTTCTAAAGAATAAACCAAACATACCACAATAAACAAAGAGTTATTCTACATAAAACTTTTATTATCATCGTAAAGGTTTTATTCCAAACTGTAACTATATAGTTAGTTGTTGATTACGTAACACGTATAAACCTAAAGTCCAAAAAACGCCTTAAAAGGTACCGGTTGTACAAAAGTAAGTTCACAAATGCACAGAACAGAGATATAAACACTCTTCTGTGCAAAAATGATTATCTTGAAAAATCGGAAATCGATAATAACAATTAACGAAAACTCAAACTATAAAGGTTTACAGCCTTTAAAATAATACTAACTTCATTAATATCGTTCAGGTCACGGTTTCGATTTTAGGTCAATGTCAATATTTGCATGATGACAATGCATATGGAATTACCTGGCAGCGGATGGATGCGGACTGCCCAAAATAGTTATGGTTGGCGCTCTTTTGGGGGATACCATCGTTCAGCAGTGTAAGGCAATGGATTTATTTGTTTTTATTTATAATATGTATTTGTATATGTTTTTAAGTTCTGTATCTTCCTAGTAGTAATCACTTTTTTTGTAATAAATGAGTAGCCAGGAGGCTAATGTAATCGATCGGACACTTTGGAAATTGAATGGGAAAAAGGCAGTGTTTTAAAAAAGTAAGTACGAGGAAAGATGGTGCAACGAAAAGAAAATAATATTGCTTAAAAGGTGGGACTGGGAAGTAAAAAGCAATAGCAAAGAGGTTTATGTCAAGCTCTGAGCCCCTTAGAACTTATCTATTAACATCTTCATAACGCAGTTATTTTAATATAACAAAATAATATTTATTAGCGACCAATCCCCAGCTTCGCACGGAAATGTTTGAAATTCTCGCATTTTCTCTACTTTAATATACATATATTATGCATTTAAACCTTCTTTTTCAATTACTCTCTCTATTAATAAAAAACACAAAAATCCTTAGGGTACTTTGCAAGATTTAAGCGTAAAAGAACAAAATGCTAATTCACTTTATACTATGCGCACATTCTGAAACTAAACGATGCAATTTAATACGTTCAGTACCTACATAATAACTACTTACTATGTTAATATCAAAATAGGTTGTATATCCGATTCGTAATTGACATCACATAAAGGTAAGATACACAGATAATCGTGACTGCTTCTAAGAATGATGAGTCATGTTACAGCAATGCCAGTTGTACCTAGACGGACATCGAACCGACTACTACAAAGTACGAGGTCCATTCCTTGTATGTATGTGACCTTATTTACATAATGATTCATGAGGCCTATCGACATCTTCACTTCTATCTCAGAGCTTAGTCTTACATGTATAATTTCGAGGAGTTTTTGGTATAAGGAGGACTAGATACAATTGTACTTCTATGTATGTACATACTCAGAAATATATGAGCATGTGTATCAGCGTGTATAGTATATAGGTTTTGCCTAGTTTGAGATCAGACGACAGTGTGTGAACTGTGTAAATAAGTAGCTATATTCAAAGACTAGCTGACCCGGCGAACTTCGTACCGCCATATTTACATATCTGTCTCAGCTTCCCACAGGCAGTGTTCAGTCACGGACAAAAAAAAAACACTTTTCCCGTTATCTTTTATTTTTTTCTTTCTAGCAAAAAAAGAATAAATGAAATCGGACTGTGTGTTATTGAATTACAACTAAGTACATATTTTGACTTTCATCCCCTCTCTCCAGGAAACCGTGCTGAATTTCGGGATATAAAGTATCCTATGTCCTACCTCGTAGTATGAACTCAAATCATGCCAAGTTTCATTTGAATCCGTTCAGTAGTTTCGGCGTGATGCGCGGCCAAGATACAGACAGACAGACAGACAGACAGACGGACAGACAGACAGACAGACAAAAATGAAAAAAAATACAGTTTTGGCTTCAGTATCGATAATAGAGAGCCCTCCAAAATTTTTTTTCAAAACATCTTTAATGTACAGAATTGGACCTGTTACATTTTTATTATAAGTATAGATGTTTTTTCAAAACATCTTTAATGTACAGAATTGGACCTGTTACATTTTTATTATAAGTATAGATAATAGAGAGCCCTCCAAAATTTTTTTTCTAAATATCTTTAATGTACAGAATTGGACCTGTTACATTTTTATTATAAGTATAGATGTATCGTCACATAAAAGTAGTTAAAAACTGCTATTGAAAAAGTTTAATGATTTTCAACTTATTAAATAGATATTAACCACATCGCAGATAAATATTAAATCCATCAGTATTCTTTTTTGTGGACCTTAGGTATAAATAAGATGTTCACAGGAGGGACAATGATCAACTATGTTCGGCCAATTAGGCCTAGGCAATGTGCAATTTTAAATGCATATTTGAAACATGTTTTATTTAAAACAGTTATTTATAAATAAAGTTTATTATAATTGAAAACTTATTTAAAAAACTTATTTAAAAAAGAATAATACACATTACCTGACTTATAAAACGATGCTTAAAATAGCACAAAACGCCAACCACAGCTTTTAGTTGAGAATTGTGAAAACTGTGCTGGATATAGCCGACAACCTTGCACCCTGGTTGATGGATCAATACAGCCTTGAACTTTATACCGCACGAACCATCCACAACTTTAATATGGACTGTTATTTACCTTGTTACCCGTGAACAAATCGAAATAGGGAAACTGCCTTCGATTAAAAGAATAATCTAAGTATACTTACTAATGCAATAAAGCTGAAAGGTTTGTTTGGTTTAACGGGTTAGTCTCAGAAACTACTGATTTCAACTAAGAAATTATTTTAGTGTTGGATAGAATATAAATCGAGGAAGGCTATAGTCTATAATATAACATACATAATGCATAAAAAACGGGGAAATATTATTATTAGCTTTGAGGAAGCAGAGGAAGTCGCGCACGTAGTCTCTGCTTATATACCTAAGAAAAAATCGGTATGAAGGGAATGGTATCATATAGAGCAGAATTATATAGTTACCTATATAATTCTGCTCTATATGATAACATTCGCTTCATACCGATTTTTGTTGATGTTAGTCATAAGTATATGTACTTACGGCAGCGTTGCCAGATTTTGTTTTTGTCAAAGCGGGATTTGCGGGATTCTGTCAAAAGTGGGACAAAGTAAAGAAATTAGTGAGGAACGACCAAAAAATAATGTTGTTCTTAATATTTTAGACTTTTTTGGTTTTCTGAACATCATCGCTAATTTCCGATTTGTTTAATAAATAAATAAATATTTCGGACATCTAACACAATCTATCTAGTCCCAAGCTAAGCAGAGCTTTTGTTATGGGTACTAGACAACTGATATAAATACGAGTACATTTATACTTTTTTTGTGTTTTTAGTGGAGTAGTGCCTTTAATTTTTTTTCTATTTATTTACCTACCAATTGTATTGACGATAAATTACTAGGGCTAACTAACTAACTTCACTTTCGGCGTCCGGCCAGTTATCCCCAAAAAGCGGGACAGAACCTGTCCCGCGCAGGACATTAAAGTTTTGATTCATAAATCGAGACGTCTGGCAACGCTGATTTATGTACGGCAGCATACAGGGCAGAAGCTTGTACCCACAGAAATACATCAAGATCCTGATATATTTCTGTACTTGTACTCAAAACTAAGCTAGCAAATCTTGTTGGAAGTTGTTGGGTGTTGTCTCTGGCGAAGGGAGAGAGGCAATAGGCGTGCCCTCCAAAATTTTTTTTCAAAACATCTTTAATGTACAGAATTGGACCTGTTACAGTTTTATTATAAGTATAGATTTTTTTTCAAAACATCTTTAATGTACAGAATTGGACCTGTTACATTTTTATTATAAGTATAGATAATAGAGAGCCCTCCAAAATTTTTTTTCTAAATATCTTTAATGTACAGAATTGGACCTGTTACATTTTTATTATAAGTATAGATGTATCGTCACATAAAAGTAGTTAAAAACTGCTATTGAAAAAGTTTAATGATTTTCAACTTATTAAATAGATATTAACCACATCGCAGATAAATATTAAATCCATCAGTATTCTTTTTTGTGGACCTTAGGTATAAATAAGATGTTCACAGGAGGGACAATGATCAACTATGTTCGGCCAATTAGGCCTAGGCAATGTGCAATTTTAAATGCATATTTGAAACATGTTTTATTTAAAACAGTTATTTATAAATAAAGTTTATTATAATTGAAAACTTATTTAAAAAACTTATTTAAAAAAGAATAATACACATTACCTGACTTATAAAACGATGCTTAAAATAGCACAAAACGCCAACCACAGCTTTTAGTTGAGAATTGTGAAAACTGTGCTGGATATAGCCGACAACCTTGCACCCTGGTTGATGGATCAATACAGCCTTGAACTTTATACCGCACGAACCATCCACAACTTTAATATGGACTGTTATTTACCTAGTTACCCGCTTGTACCCAATATATCAGGATCTTGATGTATTTCTGTACTTGTACTCAAAACTAAGCTAGCAAATCTTGTTGGAAGTTGTTGGGTGTTGTCTCTGGCGAAGGGAGAGAGGCAATAGGCGTGAGTTTATGAATGTATTCGTATATATGTGCGTCTGCATGTTAGTATTACGAATTAAGAGTCATGAACCGTTCGAGCTCGTAACTTACCGAAATAGTTTTCTCAAACTAACACATGTATGATAAATAAATATATGTACAAAAAAACTGGATTTCAGATAAAATAAAGTTATTCAACTTTAGAGTTAATTATTATTTTATTAATATTAAATAATTGTTTCTTGACAGTATTTTTAAACATATTCGGATCGTTTCAAAACATTGCCGTTTTGTACAAAATACTAATTTTCAGGTAGACGCTCTACCAAAACTATATTTGGTTTCATGTATTTAAAAAAAAAAAGTAATGTAACTTCAATACCTACAGTTTTATTAACATACTATTTGACCGATTCTTTCATTGATACTTCGCTCCTATTGGTCATAGCGCGATGATAAGTATATAGCCTATAGTCTTCCTCGATAACTGGACTAACACTGAAATAATTATTCAAATCGGACTCTGATCGCTTCCAGCAACAAAGATTCAGCTTAGGTAATACTAATAGTATAGATTTGTACCAATGAAAACTGCTTGCATTTATTTACAAATGTCATAAATTTAGTTTATATGATATATTCTTTTAAACATCTAGGGTTCTTTCTAAGATTTATCAGAAAATTGTGTATAAGTATATCTCCGACAGAGATCGAACTCATATTATAACAAACGAAGTAAATAATAAATCAAATCTCTTTAGGAATGCGTATCGACCATAAACGTGCGGGTTTTTCTACGATACGTCACGCTACTATGCAAAATAATAAAACGTGATTTAAAAAAAAATATGATTGTAAACTAGGTACTTATAATGCTCAATTTTAGTAGAAATATAGTAAAATATTACAAACACTTATTCAAAGCGTACCTAAGTATATATTGTAAACGATTTTTTAAGTATCTCATCAGACACTAAAAGCGGTTAACTGTGATCGTGACGTCACGTACCTATTTGTTCCACATCTATACACCTTGAGCCAAATTCTGCTAACTGTCACCAACAAGTTTACGATTAGAACTTGCTGGAAATACCGTTAGGATTTGCACACACGTTTCTTTTAGCATTCAATTTCGCAGTACGCTTGTAAGTTGTAAGTCAAAGCACTTGACGTTTTGAAAATATTAGATTTTTATTAATATAGTATTTAATTATTAATTAAGATTAAGAAAACATATTATTGTCACCACTATAGTACTCATCAAATGGGTTTCGTAAAAGGTGACTAAGGGCCAAACTTTGTAGGACAATATCACTGCTATGCGAAGGAAAACTTAAAACAAACTTTCTTATTTTTTTATGATTGGCCCTGCCAAAATGACTCTACTCTGCCCGATGGAAACCATAAGCAGAATCCAAGAGTGGTGGTCACCATACTCATTGCGAATGCTGACCATGCAGCATGGTGACCCACACCATGGCAGCCTAGTGATGCTTCTGCCTCCGTTCTCGCACTCACCAACGAAACACGACAGCACGAACGCTGTCATTTTACGTTGATTTTCTGTGCGAGGGTGGGAGGGTTCTGAAATCAGCGTGGCTCTACTACCTTGAGAACACAACACATCTGTATTTAAGTGTAATTTATCTACAATGTATATATGTTTAGAAATATATAAGTATTTTATCAGCAATCTGCTTGCCTGGTATCATAGTACATGCTTTGCCTAGTTTGGGATCGGAATACCGTGTGTGAGATTACAAAACCACGTCACTATGACGAAGTTATTTAAGACACTCATGTATATTATGATAAAAAATATCAAAGTACAGTTAATTTAGAAAATTATGCCATTTATTAAGCGTGACGAATCATGATCATAACTGTTATTTAATTTAATACTTTTCGGCACAGAATTACGGGTCTCTATGCCTTTTTTCAGTGTTTTTTTTCATAATTAAACTGAATAAATAAAATATAGAAACTTTAATATTAATAAAATATGTTTAATAATAAGGTAGTCAATTAGCGAGCGATCTGCCTGATAGTACCTAAATATAATGATGTTCGCGACATCGACTTCCGATGTCAAGACTCTCCGGTGAAGGTTTACGTTCATCGTAAACAGTAAATAAAATTAATTTCTATATAATAAGATCGTCGATATAGTCTAATTTATCTTTATAAAGCTAGGCCATCCAGGTACTACTTTGATATAAACAGCTTTTAAGTATGTTATTTATTACCCGACTACGGTAAAGCCAAAGGAGGGTTAAGATTTTGACAGGCTATGTATGTATGTATGTTCATCTGTTCCCTCATAGCTCCTTAACTACTTATTAGAACTGGACAAATGAAGTATCGTTAGAAGCGTCTTGATCGTCCGCTGGTTATAGGCTATATGACGTGTCACTAAATCTAATGTGGCGCCCTCTAGCCGACATAAAGTACTGTCTTAAAAAATAAATTTGAGATAAATATGCCGTGTTTGGCATCATTCGAAAGGGCGTTACTTGTACATTTCAAAAATATATATTATTAGCATTTTCTCATGACTTTGTCCGTATTCATTCGATAATTGTGATATTTGGTAGAGAATGCCCCATGGCGTTAAGTCCACCTATGTACAAGATGTGCATTAAGCTTAAATAAATAAATATTTCTATGTGTACTTATTAGGGGCACCAAAACATTTAAATAAAAAAAAGGTAAAAACTAAAACCCAACTACGACAATAAACGACGCTGAAAAAGTATGAAACAAGTTTCAAAAGCCGTAGTCACGCGTTGTTAATGTTTTATGGTACATTTTCAGAGTCGTTTTTTGTCGTAGTTGGGTTTTAGTTTTTACTTTATTTTTTTATTAATATGACATTTTATGTAGGTTCGTAATCCTACTATTAAATAGAACTCGTAATCCTACTAGCCCTTCTAATAATAAACGTGAAGGTTTATAAGTATGGATGGATGGATGTTTGTTAGTCTTCCACGCAAAAACTACTTTGCGTGGATGAAACTTTACAGTAATATAGCTTACTAGTGGTTGCCCGCGGCTCCGCCCGCGTATACGTCGGTTATCGCGGTAAATAGTAGCCTATGTGTTATTCTGATGTATAAGCTATATTACTGTAAAATTTCATCTTAACCCGTTCAGTAGTTTTTGCGTGAAAGAGTAGCAAAGACACACATCCTTACAAACTTTCGCATTTATAATATTAGTAGGATTATATCAGTGGTCTAGTACCCATCATAACACAAGCTTAGCTTAGCTTGGGACTAGATGGCGTTGTGAGTTAGATGTCCGAAATATTTATTTATTTATTATTTTTCGTCCAAACAAAAACTATTTTCGATTAATGGAAAATGTTGCCGAACATAAATTTCAACGCTGCTTAAATTAGTTATACTAAGACATGATGATTAGATTGTGATAACAGCAAGTAATTATCGTTATCAGATTTTTATCGCGTACTATACTTTGTCCATTCGTTTATTTTCTTTTTGACAGCTCACGCCTATAAATTACCATATTTTTTTTCGGAATTATGTACTACAGTAATGTCGTACTTTATTGACGGTGACGGTACTTTAGTGAAGTGGTCTGTGCATAACAAACAACCACAGACTATAAAACAGTACTTGAAATACGATAAATCGATCATATGATTAAAATAATTTGACTTCATGTAAGTATTTATTCTGTAAATTTAATAAAAAAGAAATAAAAATAGTATCTATGACTCCAAGATTGAATTAGTGCAAGGAATTAAGTCGAAATCTTGGAATTTAGGATCAAACCAAGAGTAAAGAACAATAACTCTGTTCATTCATCTAATTTACTGATTTATTATTTATATTTTTGTTTATTTCTTACTTAATATAAAAAACTAATAAAGGAATAATTAATATTTCAACAAAAAATATTTAATTAAATCGATTGAAAGTTCTTCATAAATAAAATCGCTATTCGTTTCAAATCGAATCGGTAATGGGTGAGGGCGTCACTAATTTAAAAATTTCTTGAACTGTCAAAAAGAAAATAAAGAAATGGACAGAGTATAATAATACTCAATATGAATATGATAGACATCATTTAAAAAACAAAAATGACGTCCATAGCTGAATAAGAGCCTCTCTTAGATACTTTATTTTTTCTTTATTCGTAATTTTTCCGTTTTTTTTTTCAAATTTGAATACGATAAGAAAAAAAATGACAGAATTAAGACGAAATTAAAAACATAAAAACACAAACAGACGAATTGTAAATATTCTCTTGGTTTCAAATCAGTTTAAAATTAACTAAATATCTACGATAATCCTTTACAAAAATAACTTGATTTAAGCAGTCAGTCAGATTGATAGTCAGGGTAAGCAATGTTGATTCTCTTTTAACTAACTACTCGTAATATAAAAACTACCACAGACTACTCGTTTAACTATTAACTCTACATATAATCTCGATTCAATTTCCAACTACAAATAGATATTATGTAACGTTCCGTTACTTTCAGACCTATTAATTTTATGTCTATCTAGACTCTAGACACGTAAATGAGCTTACGTAACTATCATTTCTGTAAACTATTAGTAGCTGATAACAAACACAATCATTCAACATGATCAGTGATCAATCAACACGTAGTACGCACACGAAACCAATCTAGAGCTTTTCAAACCTTATCATAACCGAAAATTCAAAATATCGTTATATATCTACTTAATCTATTTTATCCTACTAATTGCTGATTAATTCAACAGCAAAATGTTGTTTAAATTAAGGAGTACGAGGCCCTGAAGTTGCAATCAATATGGTCGATATCGACGATATCAATACGATAAGTTTACTTTGCGTCAGTTAGTGATAAGTAGGTAATGCATTTATATTACTATGTCAAGTGGATAGATATATACTTAGGTTGGTATTTTAGTTTTGTATCCTACTCGATTACATAGCAAAGGTAATTTAACTTAAGGAAACGTAATAACGTCCCGATTATTTTCAAGGAAATTTTCAAGACTCTTAACATTTCAATTAAGTGTGCCTAATCGGCGACTTTTCTGAAAGAAGTACCTAAATCGAGTATTATGTGATTTTTTTTAAATTAAAGCATGCCGCACGCAGTAAATGTCAATAAAAGCAGGAGAAGTGATGAAGACTCACCTGTGAAGGGAGAACAGTCTCCCGGCCCAGGGGTATCGACATTTTGCTAGCGGCGCCGGCCGCACCCCGGCGCCCGCCCGCGCGCTACCATCCACCGACCCGTCACAAGGGCCGCGCACCCGCCCGCTGTCGGTCTCACCGACGCCGATCACAAAAAAGAAAAACACTTTCCCAATAAAGCGATTTTCCACAAGTTTATTGGATTCCAGCACCGCAGCTTTTTCTTTCCGCACCGATTACACACATCACCATCAAATCCTCAGTCAGAATATACAGGAGCACTAATAAAAATAACAAATTCGATGTATATGTATAATCAGAATACGGCAGTGTTAAAAAGCGCGATTAAAATCTAAACAGCAGACTGGCGCCTACCCCGACAGGCGCGAGTGTGCGACTGGCGCGCCTCCACCGGTCGTCGCGCGCATCGTTCACGAGCACGGCTCACCCCGCGCCCGAGAGCGAGGAGCTCGCGGTCCGTTCGGCGCGGGCGGTACGCTCGCGGGTCTGTGGGGTCGCGGTACTCGCGGTACAGCCTCTTTCATCTCAGTCTCTCGGTCGGTACGCACAGAATCCTTACGGCTGATCACATGGACACGTGCAGCGGACACGGGCGTAGTGCGGTTATCGAGCGCGAGTACACATGCGCACTTCGCACCACTATCATCGTCGTGGGCTCGTGGCTGGCTCATTCATTTGTGCGGGTCTCGCCTCGAATAGCGCACACCTGAGCAAATATTATGGTACCTTGACAACAATAGCCCCGTTGTTTTGAAACGTTCAATTACAGGGGCAACGCAAGCAATTATAGCGCAGCTCTCGTTCATTTTTCAATTTTAATTAGCACTCTTCATTAATGCAGCCTACAGTTTTGTATGCAAATCGGTACAGAATCTGTAACGTAATATTACGCGTGTTGCAATCCGCGGAATGACTTACATTTATTTTTTTATAGACTATAGACAGGTATAATAACATTACGATTAAAATACAATTGATTATTGAAATATAATAGAGTAAAGTTACGGGAAACGTAAAACTTATTATTATAGGTACATAGGGGACAAAGATGGGGGGGGGGGAATTATCGCAACTTTTGACTTTGTCGTAGCAGGGTAATAAGATGACCGTACACGTTCGTACAGAAATATTATTTGAAAGAAAACAAAAGACGTAATAAGAAACTTCGTGAAGAAAATTCAGTACTTCTGAATATTGATCATAATTAAGTATAGTAATATTTTTGAAGGGTGCAAATCTTTAGGAGCAGATAAGCGTAGGCGCAGCTCGAGGCTGTATAGGTAATCGGCTGTTCGCCCACTTTTCCTTTCTACTACGTTCACTGTTCCAGATTACGTCATTATTTATACTAGATATCCGTTTACATGACTCCTCGCTGCTTTGCCCCGTTGTGGGAAGTAGATAAGTAACTGTTAAATGTTTTGCGAAGGCAAAATTTAGACACTGCAACATGGTGCCAGAAACCACGTTTCTTAAACTTAGTGACGTGAGTTCTCCACCTCTTTAGGTCAAACATTAAACCGAACCAATAACTATGATTAAATTAAGACTCGAGTAACGTGGATCTAGATATTCCACTTTTGACCACCAATTACTTTGCTTGTGCCTTTGCCACAGGGTCCATGGTTTGGTTCTTTGATTGTTACTAAATGTTTACGGGCAGTTTTCAATATTTACTGGCATTTAAGTAATTTTCCGTTCTTAATTATGAAGTAGGTAGAGCTCCCATTTCTTCATTATCTATGATATAAAATTTTCGGGTCGTTAAACTCCGAAACTATCTAACCGATTTTCGCGTTACGTTTAGACCAATAGGACCTGAACGTGACACAAAGGAAACTTGAAATGGAGACGAAGACAAGCTTTAGTGGGTCATTAAGGTTAGAATATATTAGAGATCTTATTGCAAACTATTCTATTTCATCCAAAACAATCATACAATTTTCTTCTTCCTCAGCCCGTTCTGGTACACTTCTTTATAATGTATAGGGCTCTCCCAAAATCTTCCAAGTCTTTCACAGATAATCACCTAATATCAAATAAAATAAATTAATGTAACTACAAATGCATTAAACATTTTTTTAAAGAATATCATCTGAACCAGATCCACAGAATTCATAATATTAAGACTAAACAAAGGTAGGTATACAACAGTGGTGACTTGATGACCGAATCGTGTTTACAAATCGTAGGTTTCTACTAGTAAAATTCTGTGAATTGACTGACGTGTTACTGGCTAGTTATTTGACACGCCATATCAGATACGCTATAATATTTAAGTACAATATGGGATACAATACATACATTATATTCAAACTTGATTCTCTCCTGAACTGCTGAACAGTTTCTTACTAAACCTGTTAACAATAGAAACACGCGCATTGGATTCTGATATCCAAAAATCACCTAGAAATCTCTCCATTTGTTTGAAATTACGATACGACACAAACAGTTACGCTTAGAACATTGAACACCTGAGCGACTAGGGTTTAAAAATTGCGGTAGCTGGTATGAAAATAAGACTCGTAGTGATTTGAGTCACTCCAAATTGTATGTTCAAAAACTATTATGTACAAATATCACAACATTCGAAATGTGACGACATCGATAGGTATATCTAATGGACTGAGTTTTGTAGGATAGGTAAAAAAATGATTGGAGTTCTATAAACTTCTACTTAGTATTCGCTACTACGCGCATAACTACAAATCTATACATCTTGTCACAAATAATTCTTGGGTGGGTTAACTTAAGAAAACCCTTTGTAGGTAGTAGAGCCACGCTGATTTCAGCACGAATGGGCCGGCTCGACCGGGGCGGTACTACCCTCGCACAGAAAATCAACGTAAAATGACAGCGATCGTGCTGTCGTGTTTCGTTGGTGAGTGCGAGACCGGAGGCCCAAATAGTCTAGTCAACAAGTTCCATACTTGTTGACTAGACTAAAAGATGCAGCAGCATCACTAGGCCGCCATGGTGTGGGTCGCCATACTGCATTGTCTGCATTCGCAGTGAGTATGGTGACCACCACTCTTGGATTCTGCTTATGCTTTCCATCAGGCAGAGTAGAGTCATTATGGCGGGCCATAATTAAAAAAAAAAAAAAAAAAATACCTACCTTATGCATACCTTACGCATACCTTGATGCGAAGAAGCCTAAACTTATTTCTAGATGAAGCCAATACAATCTTATTCAACAAAAAAGTGAGCTTTTCAGATTTCGAACAAAGCATTTTTTTCTATCGTTATAAAGTATTAATCAGGCTGTTACAAAACTTATAACACACAATTTAAAAATAGTCAAACGTACTTTATTTTTACGTAACGAAAAAAAACAGCAGATTTGCGGTAAATATAAAGACTATTAATCTCTCTGGATGACAAATACGCAAAGGGGCAGAAGGTTGGCTTGACTAATGATAATGTTTGCCACAAAATAAATATCTTTACTCATTGAGGAAACTGACCATGGCTAGGGGAAATAGCCAAATCCAAAACAATATCGCCTCTTACTTTATTACGCTTGCGCATTTAATTTGAGAGTATGTTTGTACACAAGAAACAATATTATATCCTTTAAGACAACAGCAATTAACATTAGGTTGAGAAATGTAATTGTACTTATTTTCTATACATATATACACGCCTGTCAAGGTGACTACTCTGCCTGATGGAAAGAGTAGAATCCAAAAGTATTCTCACCATCATACTCATTGCAAATGCAACAATGCAGCAGGGCGACCCACACTATGACGGCCTATTGAGATGCTTCTGAATGATTGGGTACTCCGGTCTCGCACTTACTAAACACGACGAACAGCACGAATGCTGTCATTTTAGGTTGGTTTTCTGTGAGAGGGTAGTACCGCCCCGGTCGAGCCGGCCGTTTGTGCTGAATTGTATGAGCTGGTATGAGCGGTGTTCAATTTTGTACTTGATGTACTTAATTTATTAGGTTACAAATCTGACATTTTCATCACTTGAAAACAGTTTGTCTACCTTTAGGATTACTCGGGATGCCAAACTTTTTTAAGTAGTAGATTCGATTCTGGCTTTTATACTGTAGGTAACATACTTTATGCAAGAAGTAGGCGTTAATAATACTGTTTAGAAATACCTACATGGCGTAATCTACGATAAGCAAAAAAACTAGTTACCTATGCTAACATACTTAAAGAAAGACGCTACTCGGATTTATATGTCATAAATTATAAAATTATTTTCAATACTTTCCGGTAAACGTCCATCTTGATTTAAACATGTCAACATGTACATCATTTATTTGACAAATCAATTATCAAGTAACTATACGACTACACTATTTAGTCGTTTTAATATGTCGAGGGACGTTTATCAATTTACCACATTTAAAACAACTGATTTGACTTGATTTAAAATGTGGTAGTGTCCTCTCTACTGCACACTATTATGAGCATGCCACAAAGTTCAACTTATCCTACGAGTCAGCATTTAATACTACCTGAACACCTTGCATCCCTCCGTCGTACATCGTCCATCTCCCATATGTGGTCATCGTAAGAACACTACACTTACAGTTCCAATTCGAAAATAAACTCTTGCACAAGTTTTGTGGAACACGAGTGGACCGAAACTCGCTACTCCAAACAAAATTAATGGTCATGAACGCGGCACGAATGCATTCGCACTACTGGCTACTGGCTAGGTAGTTTGTGCTAGTATGTTACTGCTATGTGACACTGTAGCCTCAACAAATATTGTTTAGTGCTTGATTAGCACAATGTGTGCAAATCGTTCGACGTCTGCACCAACGCTCTTGTTCAAATTGAAATTGATTGTTCGTTTGTGAGCCGCGTTCATTGATGTGATTGAGTAGAATGGATGAAATGGGCCTTGCAAGATTGTTTGTTACTATTAAGAAGCTATATCTGCAATGTACAGTGTGATTTTATACTGCCATGCCATACGTAAATTATGACGTAGGTGATGCTTTCTTGGTACCTATTGTTATTTGCATACATGTGTAGTTATTTTAACATTAATATATCGTCTCATAAATCAAGATCAGATCTTTAATTTTTGGAATTGAGTAGTGGGAATTTATCAGTCGGCAATAGACGACCTAGGAACGAGAAATGGAATTAGTGCAAACCTTTATTCTCACCTTGCGTGAGAATCTTTCGATACTCGATGATGTCCACTGAAGGTCTTAACTTTTAGTTTGGTTTAACTTTGTAATGAAAAGCAATTCAACTGATAACATATTGTTCACTAGACAGTAGACCTAGATCCGAAGACCTACATATATGTTACTAACACAGTTGCTACGGCACAAAACTCACCATTTCGATGTCAAAAATTCAATAAAGATTTAAAATAGACTCAATAAGATTTTTCCTTTAAAATAATGTTGTTTTTTAAAAACTACTTAGCTGAACTTGTAATCGAACTATTGATAAATACACCGACATATTGTAATTCTTACTTTAATTTAATACTAAGTTGGTGTATTATCATAAATAACTATTGACAGTGCTCATCACACGATCCTTGGTTCTTGATGAGAATCGGACACACGTCCTCTAACCAGAGGACGAGGTGAACTCACCAGGCAAGAAATGTTTGATGGCAGCTGCAGCTTTCGTAAAATCGCAGCTGGCAAATAAAAGGTTAACTTGCGATATCACTGAAATAAGACTACCAATAGGTAGGTACTACTAATATGTGATTGAAGGCCGTAATCTTTAAAACTATTTTTAGGAATTGAAAAATCCTTTTTTTTTTTTTTTTTTTTATTTATTTATATCAATAGTTCGTGTCAATCAATACTAGATAGTTCGTGTATCGAGAAGGCTATTGGTATAGGCTAACACTACGCTATCTATGGAAAATATAGGTAAATAAAATAATACAACATTTTGACAAAAAAAAAACCGACTTTAAGTGACTATCGCTTAGACTTTTGTAATTGTTCGTTTGTATTCTTTTTGGCTTAGCACCGACTTCAAACAGATTTTAGGTACCTAGCACCCATTATAATACTACTATTTAAATGAATAAAGAATTAGGTATAGGCAATTTATGAAGAACCAGTTTATTTTACGCTTTTAAGTGTTTTTTGACAGAGAGTTTTCGTTGGATGTTTTTGGAAGTCGGTTTTTTTTTTTTATAAAAAGTTTTATTTTACAGTTTTTAGTGCAAACAATCGTAGGTAAGTAGTAAGTTGAATTATTTCATCAAATTTCATCATCAAGAATACAAATTAAGGTACGTGTAATATTAAAATCATCCTCTAATCCCTAACTGTTGAAGAGTTTAATCTTCTATCATCAGCTCACCTAAATAGCTTGAAAGTATACGACTGAAGGTCTTTAGATACGTATGAAATTGAAAGAATTATTCTCCAACTTCTAACCGTTGAGGAGTTGTACCTTCCACCTTCCATCATCAGCTTACCTAAATAATTTGTAAGAATACGACTAAAGGTAACTTATATACATATGATATTTAAAGATTTACCCTCCAACTCCTAACCGTTAAGGAGTGGTACCTTACATCATCAGCTCATCATCATAAAATGATGACTACCAGACGCAAATACCGGTGTAACTTCAGAAAATATACGAAAAACATAGTATGTGCCTATAAAAAATGAGGGATTCCCTCGATTTCCCTGGGATCCCATCATCAGATCCTGATATGCTGGCAATGGGACCACCACGGAAGCATACCCTGTCGAATACAAAAAAAATATTCAAAATCGGTCCACAACTGACGGAGTAATCAGGTAACATACATTAAAAAAAAAAAAAAATACATACAGTGGAACATAGAACCTACTCCTTTTTGGAAGTCGGTTAAAAACTGAACCAAACTAACATGGGTCCACGCTGGAAGCACCAGCTTTCAAATAAAAAAAGAATCATGATGAAAATCGGTTCACCCAGTCGAAAGTTATGAGGTAACAAACAAAAAAAAAACAGTCGAATTGGAAACCTCCTCCTTTTTTTGAGGTCGGTTAACAAGGGGAAAAATTAATTTTGAAAGTTTATGCGTACCTAAATAATAAAATAAAAAAGCTCGACTGATATCATTTAATCTGAAACTTTCGATTAAACTTATCGTTACGTAGTGACGCAAATTATTAAAATTAATCTAAGATAGCGGGCACTGTGAACTCGTTAAACCACTTACTAAATTGTGATATTTTAATTTCAGCCTTTATCTTATGTTTGTAGAGACTTGTTAGTTCGTAACTTAATACCTAGGTAAGCAGGTACATCGTCTTCGAAGACCCTGAATTAGGACTAGGGATTGCAATCCGGAAAACCGGATCCGGTAATCCGGCGGATCCGGCTTAAATATACGTCTACCGGATCCGGTACTATTACACCGACCGGATCCGGTAAATTTGTATTTTCGCAAAATAATCACGCTGTCTCGAATATAGGTATTTTAAGCGTATGCTGTTTACACTACCTGTGCGAGTCGTGCGTCCCGTGCCTGCAGGTGACATTTGCAAGCTCTTTAAGTCGATTGGGATATGACACAACACAAACTGTTTCTTAAGATCGTTGTTTCAAACCAACAGTAAAATATTTGTTTACAAGCTAAAGAGTTCGAACAAAAACCTAACAGACATTTAAGTAGACATCTAAAGAGTATATATTTTCGGATTTTCCATGTTAAAACTTGAGTTCAAAAGCCATCTAAACGATTGCTCTCCATGTTTTATTTGACACTTGAAGAATCTACTACTAATAAGGTCGGTAAGCTTAAACATTACAATTACTGACTGAAAAATATGCAAATATAGCTGATTAGGACTTTCGCAATAGCCACTAATGATAACGAAGTAATGATGAATTTTTGGTCTCACTTAAGGTTAATCATTACGTTATGTTTAATTAGTTTCATGATGTTGATTAATTGTATCGATCTCTGATTAATCTGTAAAAAGTAGACTGTATCACCAGCTACGTTATGTAGGTAATAAAGATAAAGACAATATTTTTTTGGAAATTTTAATTATTTTAGTTTTAGTCTATGGTCTTTTTATTATGTAATAGGGCGATTAGCCTTAGATTAGCGATTAACGCAGCCTATGAATACCCGCAACACCAGAGGCGTCACAATTGCGTTGTCGGCCTTTGGTGGATGTGCCTCCCCTCCAGTATCCTCACTCACTCGTTAAAACACAGAGCAAGCGCAGTTTCACATCGGCTTTCTGTGAGGCCGTGGATTCACTCCAGTCGAGCCGGCCGTCGGCCCATGTATGCCGAAGCTAGGCTCTCCTACGGTAAGTTTGAAAGATGAACTTATTTGTTTCAAAGATGAACGACGATGAGTATTTAACAGTTTTCTCTAAAAGTTATCACAATAAGGTCGACTTCATTTATAGCTATCGTTTGTTTTTTTACACTTCATTAACGGTCCATGTTGAAACGCACAAAGAAATGAATTTATCTTTGTTAAATCAATCCGACCGGATCCGGCTGGATTTATGAAATTCGGTCCGGATCCGGTCGGATTGAAATTGACGCCGGATTGCAATCCCTAATTAGGACGAATGGGACGAGAAAACTTAATCTATACTCGTATAATCTATACAGTACAAAAGTTTGTGAGTTTGTGTTGTTGTAGGTAGGTAATCTTTGGATGTACTGAACCGATTTTGAAAAATCACCTTTGAAAAATCACATTTACCAATAGAAGGCTACGTGATTTGTTTTATTGTATTGTTGTATGTATATTTTATTAAGATTGAACAAAAAATCAGATAAAAATAATAGTATTTGTAAATTAAGTCGGTTAAAAACGACTTCAAGAACTGGACCAATCGAAAAAAAATCGAAATGGGACCATACGGGTAGCTTTCAAATAAAAAAATAATCATCAAAATCGATTCACCCAGTCGAAAGTTCTGAGGTATAAAACATAAAAAATACAGTCGAATTGAGAACCTCCTCCTTTTATGGAGTCGGTTAAAAATAAAATAAAGATGAGTTCCAACACTACAGAGGCAGTCACAAGGAAATAAACTTAATCCCTATTTAAGTTATTGGGCAAATAGGTACATTTTTTTACACGGGGAATGATTTTCGCACCTTAGGGTGGGGAGACGAAGGGCGTGGGCGTGGTGGGACTCCCGGTGGATCGGTCTACTCACTAAACCCCGCGGCGGCTAGCTTTTCTCTTTTAGTTAAGCGGCTATTACATTACACGATTTCTCGGGCCCTGCCCGCAGAGACAGGGCAGTGTAATAAGATACAGGGAGGCAGGGAGCTCAGTCGCTGCGGCGCGAGCGCAGAGTTCACACGTTCGTCTTTGGATAAAAGAGGTTGAGATATCTAGAAACTAAATTTTAAATCTTGATAGGAGTTTCCAGTGGCTAAGAATCGTAAAGTAACAACTATACTATGTTTTGCACTCATGCTATCTCAAGATAGTTTTTTTTTTCTATAAAAGGAGCTACTAAGCTTAATAGGTCGTCAAATTGGTCTGTAGTTTTGTAGGTCTGTCGAGTCCAAAACACTGAGTATTTGAATATTTGATAGTTAGTTTCTAAAGAGCAAATATTCACCCACATCCTCCTCTTCTTCCTTTTTAAATACCTCACGGTAGTAAGTGCCAAAGTCACCGCTAAAGCAACTTTCAGACTGCCTCCTTGGTCTCGCGGTTGGCGTGTGCGACTGCTGATCATGAGGTCTCGGGTTCGATTCCCGGGTCAGACCAAATGTTTGTGTGATCTACAAATATTTGTTTCGGAGTTTGGGTGTTTTCTATGTAGGTATAATATGTATGTATTTACAAAAAAAAAGTATATATGAAATTGTATCAGTTGTCTAGTACCCATCACACAAGCTCTGCTTAGCTTGGGACTAGATGGCGTTATGGCATTTTTTATTTTTTTTATTTTTTATTTATAATTTTATGCACTATTGTACATCGGCGGACTTAATGCCCAAGGCATTCTCTACCAGTCAACCTTTGGGTGGTGTAGATATCTTGTGAGGTAGGCGCACATGAAGTACATACTTAAACAGCTAAAAATGCATTATAAAGCATTACATACATAAGTCCTTATATATTTATTGTTGTTATATTTGTTGTATTTACAACAAATACATAAACTCTATATACAAATACTTAAACACTATAACTATATATAATATTAGATTACTTAAATAATAAAATAAACAAAATATTTACTATAGTAAATACTTTTTTACTTTTCTCCAATACTCTTAGTGTACGTATCTTATAGATACGTACACTAAGAGTATTGGAGAAAATGATGGTATTTATTTATTTGATGTTTCGATGAAGTCCGCGCCATAGCGACAGACGTGCACAGTCATTCACATTCACCTTAAAACTGAGTAAAGGTCACACAGGGCGCGATTTCCAGCGTAGTGTAATAAGCGGCACCCTAACTGGTAGGCAGGGCACCCGAGAGACAGCGCCCGAGAAATCGTGTAATGTAATAGCCGCTATCCCTACCCGTGTGTTACTTCATCATTTTCATATAGAGAAATACATATAAGTCTACATTTTCTGTAAATTATTTTATATAATAAAACTTAATAAATAACTTGTAAATATGGACAAATATTCTTAAGCTATTAAAATATATACTAACTGAAACATCGTGTCATTCAGATCCTTCAACTTTAAGAAACTTGCATTTAATACTAGTAAAGCAGGTAGGCAGTCAAACGGCGAGTCAAGGTGTGGACAATGTGCGGTAAATCTATCGACGTCTGTCCGTAAATATCTTTTACAGTCTTCATATTGACGGGCATCGCACTAAAATAGCTGAAATATACATAGAGAAATATACAGTTTTACTCACGTGAGTATTTAACAGAAACTCGATTAGTTTTCGATCTGACGCTTGGTAACAGAGATCATCGCTTACTTAACTCCTTGATAAGAGTTATAAATAAAATGAATCGTGCTCTTCATACTTATTTGTCGTAGATGGGAACCGAACCTACGACCTCCGGCTTAGCAGTCAGAAATAGAAGTCACTAGGTATATCAGATACTAAAAAACTACTGAAATCTCTTTTTCCTTTTTAAATTAACTAAGAATATATGCAAAGACACAAGCCACTAGTGCAAAAATATGAACAGAGACAGAAATAAATAATACTAGTTTTTGCTCGCGGCTCCGCCCGCGTGTATGTCAGTTATCGCGGTAAATAGTAGCCTATGTGTTATTCTGATGTATAAGCTATATTACTGTAAAGTTTCATCCAAATCCGTTCAGTAGTTTTTGCGTGAAAGAGTAACAAACATCCATCCATCTATCCATACTTACAAACTTTCGCGTTTCTAATAATAGGTGTAGCAATATGTGAAAGTACTTATTTTTTCAAACTTTTTTATTTCTGTTATTGTAAGTAATCACCCATGCAATCGACGCATCTTTGCCAACGCATTGGCAGTTTATTGATGCCCTTCTTGTAAACATCAGCTGGACGGGAGCCAGGAGTGGTGACACTACGCATTCTTAATCCATCACCACACGAATATGGTATATACCATGGTCTAAGAAAACAAGGTCTCGCATTCCGAGAGCTCCCCGAGGTGACGTCACTATCCAGTTACAGCGTGATAGCAACATGACACGAAATGAACCAATCAGAACCAGCGAATAGCAACATAACACGAAATGAACAAACCAGAACCAGCGATAGCGGTGATGACTTCAGCTTGTGCTGTGCTGTGTTTCGGAATGCCATACCTATAGTCTATTCAACTTCCTTTGAGACAAAAGGTAAACAAACCAAAAAAGGTTATTTAATAGGTCAAATTTTATATGCATCTAGAATCAATAAAAAAGGGACATTTCTTTATTTTTTTTGGAAAATGGCAAACTGTGCCGATGTCGACAGTGTCACTGTCAAGTACAACGGAAATATGAAAAAATAAAATAATTGCAACTGTCCAAATTTTCCGAGTTCACAGTGGACTGACTAAAAAGTGACATTAAAAACACCTAAAACTGTAGCTGTTCCCAAACTTCGAACGTATAATAACACTACTAAATTGAAGAGTAGTGATAAGGCAAATAATTTACGTAGAAATGTGAAATTTTGTTATTAGTTTGGTTACACCGGCTTTCCTCTCGATCAACTCGTTTGAGAAACATTCTTTGTTTACCTTTTGTCTCAGAGGAAGTTGAATAGGGTATAGCGTAGTATATTGTTATACCATGGTATAAACACAGAATAATTAATAGTACTGTCGTGTATAAACCACCACACGAATATGCTTTGACTGCACGGTTGGCCTAGTGGTTTAAGCAGTCACCACGCCGCTCTCTACTGCGCAAAGTGTTGTGGATTCAAATCCCATATGGGACATCACATCATGTGATCCACAAATTGTTGTTCTGAGCCTGGGTGTTCTTTGTGTACGTTTCATGTATGTTTGTAAACTCCCCCGCGACACAGAATTTATAAATATTCCTAATGCAGGAATTGTCTTTTTAAATAAATTAAATTAAAAAGCTTTTTAAAAACAAGCTTTTACTGGAATGCCTCGAGACGAATCAAACGAGTCCAAACTCGATGATGTTGCGATGTTTCTTTACAGAGTTCCTATGGCCACCTTCCAGCTCCAGCAACAGATCAGCTCCACGTCATTATAATATTGTATTGTCACGCTGTATACCTACATATGCTCGCAAAATTTCAGCAAAATCGGTTGAAGAAATCTGCTTCAAAATTGAGTTTTAAGATTCCACCCGAACATACAAGCATACATACCAACATTGCAAGTTAATAAAAAGCTTGTAAAAAAGACCTCTTACTATCCATTTTGATTTTTTATCATAGTACTTATTGTTATTAATTCTAATTGCGATGGCCAATTTGCATTGATACGTCTACGGGTACCACGAGGTCGTGTATTCGTTTATACATATTATCATGACTGCTCCTTCTGTTCCACACATGGCAGTGAGCTTGTCGCTATGATGTGTCACAACTAATAATTAAATACTAGCTGACCCACGCAACGTTGTTTGCGTCTCCTATTGCCCGTAGCGTAATAGTTTCCCCCCGTTTTTGAAACATTCTTCATTGGTACTCCGCTCCTATTGGTCATAGCGTGATGATATAGATAAACTCGATAAACTTCCTCGATAAACGGGCTATCTAACACTGAAAGAACTTTATCAAATTGGACCAGTAGTTCCTAAGATTAGCGCATTCAAACAAACAAAAACTCTTTAGCTTTATATATTAGTATAGATGACCCACGCAACGTCATTTGCGTCTCCTATTGCCAGTAGCGAAATAATTTCCCCCCGTTTTTGAAACATTCTTCATTGGTACTCCGCTCCTATTGGTCATAGCGTGATGATATAGATAAACTCGATAAACTTCCTCGATAAACGGGCTATCTAACACTGAAAGAACTTTTTCAAATTGGACCCGTAGTTCCTAAGATTAGCGCATTCAAACAAACAAAAACTCTTCAGCTTTATATATTAGTATAGATGACCCACGCAACGTCGTTTGCGTCTCCTATTGCCCGTAGCGTAATAATTTCCCCCGTTTTTGAAACATTCTTCATTGGTACTCCGCTCCTATTGGTCATAGCGTGATGATATAGATAAACTCGATAAAGTTCCTCGATAAACGGGCTATCTAACACTGAAAGAACTTTTACAAATTGGACCAGTAGTTCCTGAGATTAGCGCGTTCAAACAAACAAAAACTCTTCAGCTTTATATATTAGTATAGATGACCCACGCAACGTCGTTTGCCTCTCCTATTGCCCGTAGCGTAATAATTTCCCCCCGTTTTTGAAACATTCTTCATTGGTACTCCGCTCCTATTAGTCATAGCGTGATGATATAGATAAACTCGATAAACTTCCTCGATAAACGGGCTATCTAACACTGAAAGAACTTTTTCAAATTGGACCAGTAGTTCCTGAGATTAGCGCGTTCAAACAAACAAAAACTCTTCAGCTTTATGTATTAGTATAGATGTATTTATTATACTCTTCTAAGATCTAATACTCATAATCAACAACACATTTATTTGGATAAAGACTAATATTAGGTATTATGTTGATAAAAACTCTTTAGCAAATAACTCAATAATAGGTACCAACTCTTAGCGTCTTATACTCGTGATAACTTCTAAACGAAATGTCCGATTGGGATGAAACAAAAAGTATTTTACTTCTACATAAATACCCTTGATAACATAATGCTTTATTTAGATAAGGATTAATATTACGATAAACATTTAACGTAGTTTCTTTCTTCAGACGATTTAATAATTTTTTTGAACACAGAAGCGGTTATTGTGACTAAACCATGATAGTTAGATATATGCTCTCGCGGACTTTTTTGTAGATCTTAATGGGACCTACAAACCCGTAATACATTATTTGTTCTATTGTCAATACTTTTTGCAGCGCACGCAAAAATAGGTTTTCGATTTCACACCTTGGGTTACAAAACAGCAATTTTCTTACGGATCTCTATTTTTTATGAAAATAAAATATAGCCTATAGCCTTCCTCGATAGATGGACTATCCAACACTGAAAGAATTTTTCAAATCGGACCTTTAGATCCTGAGATTAGCGCGTTCAAACAAACAAACAAACAAATTCTGCAGCTTTATAATCTATACTAATATTATAAAGCTGCAGAGTTTGTTTGTTTGTTTAAGATCTACAAAAAAGTCCGCAAGAGCATATATCTAACTATCATGGTTTAGTCACAATAACCGCTTTTGTGCTCAAAAAAATTATTAAATCGTCTGAAGAAAGAAACTACGTTAAATGTGTATCGTAATATTAATCCTTATCCAAATAAAGCATTATGTTATCAAGGGTATTTATGTAGAAGTAAAATACTTTTTGTTTCACCCCATTCGGACATTTCGTTTACAAGTTATCACGAGTATAAGACGCTAAGAGTTGGTACCTATTATTGAGTTATTTGTCAAAGAGTTTTTATCAACATAATACCTAATATTAGTCTTTATCCAAATAAATGTGTTGTTGATTATGAGTATTAGATCTTAGAAGAGTATAATAAATACATCTATACTAATATATAAAGCTGAAGAGTTTTTGTTTGTTTGAAAGCGCTAATCTCAGGAACTACTGGTCCAATTTGAAAAAGTTCTTTTAGTGTTAGATAGCCCATTTATCGAGGAAGGCTATAGGCGTGATGATATATATATATATATTTCATCACGCTATGACCAATAGGAGCTGAGTACCAATGAAGAATGTTTCAAAAACGGGGGGAAATTATTACGCTACGGGCAATAGGAGACGCAAACGACGTTGCGTGGGTCAGCTAATCGCGCTAATCTCAGAAACTACTGGTCCAATTTGAAAAATTCTTTCAATGTTAGATAGCCCATTTATCGAGGAAGGCTATAGGTTATATATCATCACGCTAAGACCAATAGGAGCGGAGCACCAATGAAGAATGTTTCAAAAACGGGGGAAAATTATCACGCTACGGGCAATAGGAGACGCAAACGACGTTGCGTGGGTCAGCTATACTAATATATAAAGCTGAAGAGTTTGTTTGTTTGTTTGAACGCGCTAATATCAGGAACTACTGGTCCAATTTGAAAAATTTGATTATTATAAATGCGAAAGTAACTCTGTCTGTCTGTCTTGCTTTCACGGCCAAGCCGCTGCACCGATTTGAATGAAATTTGGTACACAGATAGTCTAGAGCCTGAGAAAGGACATAGGCTACTTTTTAATGCGAAAAAGGGGTTGTAAGGGGTTTAAAAGGAGGATGAAAGGTTGTTCTGGGAGTTCACTCGCCACACGCCAGCGCCCTACCTACGTCGGGCATCTTGACAACGAATAAACAAGGCTGTCACAATCATAAAAAATATTTCACTTTTTCAATGAAGACTTAACAATGATAGCAATGATATAAAAATTAAATATTAAGATATTAAGTATATATTCGTCAATCTGATTTGTATGTTCATTATATTAATAGAAATAAATAAGCCAAATTAATATAATTAATTAACAGCGTTTCTTAACTTCAAAATTCTCTACAGAAGTATCGTCATTATAAGCTAGCTGTTGGTTAGATATGAATAAAAATGTAAATAATATCGATCCTGATCAGCTGACTAATGAGATAGTTATCAATTAAACGAACGGATCATGTCAGGCGTGGAGGGAGATGTTGTCGAATACTTAAAGTCTTTAGAAATATCAGGAGTGCCTACCCATAAGTTGAGGCTGCAAGTTATTGTTCCAGCCAAAGCAATGTAATAGTACATGGCTAAATATTACACAACTGGGGTACAACATTGTAAAAGCTACAATCATGACGCATGGAATGGCAAAAGAAGATAATGTTTTAATTCCCCGTATTCCAATAATTCCAACTTATTTGACATTTTAATTTAAAAGAATGCAGTTTCCGCTGAAAGCAGCATTTCCAATAACAATATTATCAAAACCCAAGGACAGATGCTTAAAGATACAGTTTTTTTTTTCTCATGGGCAGCATACTCACGTATATCTCCATATTTTGGCAAAATATCGCAAAAGAAAAAACGTAGTTATTAAAATTGTACATTTTTTATTTGAAGCTGCACAAAGTGACTATGGTCAGCCTGATGGAAAACTCAAGCAGAATCCAACAGTGGGGGCAACCATACTCACTGGGAAAGCAGACAATGCAGTATTGCGTCCCACACTATGACGGCTTAGTGAGATGCTTTTTCACGCCCCACTTAAAGGCCCCGGGATCATAGTGGGAGAGAAACACGTGCGCTGGTAGTGAGTTCCAGTTTTTATCTGCTCGGCACAGGAAGGATGAACCAAACCGTTTGGTTTGAGAGTGAACATGTTATTCTGCAGAGGAAGGGAGAAGGGGGACCAGTTGGAAGAGCTCCTCAGAATACTTCCAATGATACAGATGGTAGTGGACTGCTATAGAGGCGATTTCTCTACGCAGCTGCAGAGGTTCAAGGAACTCGGTGGCTTCGGGACTGTTGGTAAAGCGGACTGTTCGCCATTGCAACCGATCGAAAGCATCAAGCAAATACTGCGCGGATCCATCACAAAGATGAGAACAGTACTCGAGGTCCCGGCAAATATCCTTGCCAAGGACACCGAGCTTACCCCGTAGTGGCAGTTGAGTGCTCTGAAAAGTGGGGAGAGAAAGAAATGGAGACTTTTTGGTAGAGAACGCGCACAACTGTGTTTTCGTAGCGTTGAACTCGACCAGATTCTTATCACCCCATTGTAAAATGCGGTTCAAAACCCGGTCGAGCTCAGCGACAAGCTTCTGTCGATTTTCCTCAACGTCTGCCAGCTTGGGTGAACGGTGTCAAAAATATCGCCCATGAACTCTGCTATCGTCTGCAATATATGTTGCCAAGAGCTAACATGTCATTGATATGCAGAAGAAATAGTGTGGGCGACAGGACTGAACCCTGAGGTACGCCAGCGTTTACATCCAGAACATCAGAGGCCGTGCCGTTGCAAAGGCCCATAATGCGGCGCTGATGAAGAAAATCGTCAATCCAGTGACAGGGTCTAGGTGGCGGACCGAATGCCGAGAGCTTGGAGAGAAGCGATTGCCAGACCCGGTCGATGTCAAATATCGAAATAAGCTCATATAAACACTTTATATTTTATGTACATATATAAATACTTAAATAAGTTTTTAATAGTAAAACGTGTGTGTATTATTTGTAAAAAAAATCGGGTGGTGTCGTGGGACATCAGATAGGAATGAGTTCCATATCAAAAATACAGATGGCGCTATACTAAATTTTTCGTTCACGAAATAAATAAATCATTACAGATGGCGCTATACTAAATTTTTAGTTTTCACAAAATTGTCTTAACCCCTTTATTTTATTTAAACTGATTTATAAAAATATATAAAAGTTCTATGCGAGGTAAAGAAAATAAAACTATTCAGGTACCAATACATTTTGTATCATGATTTTATATCGATAAAAGTCCTACCTATATTAATAACGCGAAAGTTTGTTAGTATGGATGGATGGATGTTTGTTACTTTTTCACGCAAAAACTACTGATTTGATTTGTATAAAACTTTACAGTAATATAGCTTATACATCAGAATAACACATACGCTACTATTTGCAGCGATAACCGACATACACGCGGGCGAAGCCGCGGGCAACAGCTAGTATTAGTATAGATGTTAATGCTGCCGTCAACCGCTAGACCAAAGATGTCTAGCGGTTGACGTACGCGACTGCCGATCAAGAGAACTCGGGTTCGAATCTTAGGCTAGGCCAAAAGTGGTATTGAATTTTTTTTATTATAGAAATACCTACTTAAAACAGCCCGGAATTTCGAAGTTGGGTTCTGAACCCCCGTGCCTCAGAGAGCACGTAAAGCTGTTGGTCCTGCGCCTGATGTCTCCCTGGTCGTGTCGGATTACCCTCCCATCGGATTATGAGAGTGAGGGAACAGAGAGTGCACCTGTCTTTGCGCACTCGCTTGTGCACTATAATATTATCTCCTGCGTAGCTGGCTGGTCTCCGTTAAAACTGGCCGCCGTGGCCGTAATCAGCTAGGGGGAACCTAATGTTAATGTTAATACAAAACCCTGAACTCTTAATAGTACGGATTAGTACCTATGAGCGAATAATATGCCTCGACATCTCTTGTGATATGTCGCCTTATTGATCGAAGATGTCGCCCTTGAAATGTTAAATAAATCGAACGTGTCAGGAATTTAAGTAATAGGTATTTATTATCACTAGGCATTTTTTACACGCTAGATATTGTAATGATTAACTTGTATCTAAGAAATATTCTAAAGGTTTTTAAAAACTTCAACTTTAACAAAAACTTGACTGCACGGTTGGTCTAGTGGTTTACCGATTCTCCACGCGGCTTTCTACTGCGTCAAGTGTTGTGGGTTCAAATCCCACATAAATAAAATTAATAAATATTTCAGACATCTAACACACAAGGCCATCTAGGTCCAAGCTAAGCAGCCCCCTAGCCAAGTTGCAAGCGTTCTTCTTTCTGCAATCGTTAACGCCTAAATTCTCGTGTGTAATCGTTGGCTAATTCAGACAAAGTAATCTCAGAAAAATTATTATTAGCCAATGACACACGAGAATTTAGGCGTTAACGATTGCAGAAAGAAGAACGCTTGCAACTTGGCTAGGGGGCAGAGCTTGAACTGGGAAAACATTTTGTTTATTTTATGGAATAGGTGGGCAAACGAGCAGACGTATCGCCTGATGGTAAGCGATTACCGCCGCCCGCAACACCAGAAGCGTCACAAGTGCGTTGCCGGCCTCTGGGAAATTGGGAGGGGGGTGGGGGGAGGTGTTCGGTTGTGGGCCTCCGGTATGTTTATGTTTTTTAATTAGCTTTACTTCCGATGCGTTAGTTTTCTGAAACTTTATTTTAAAAATGCTGTCAACGCCTCAACGGGGGTTTCACCGTACTGGCACATTTTCTTATAAATCTAGCTAATCGTTACGCATTTTTCTAGTGCAACTGTAAGCAACCAAACGGATGGCCTGACAATAAGTACCGTCACCAGTGGCGGATTAACCCTAAGGCAAAGTAGGCACGTGCCTAGGGGCGCCAGGATGCTAAGGGGCGCGCGCACCAAATTTTGAACATAGCAAAAATATATGCCTCACATATTAAAGAAAAATTAACACTACTAGAAGTAGTGCTGTTATTCGACTAGTGCTGTTTCCATACAAAAATTTAGTAGATAAAACTGCAGCTGTAGTTGAGATTATTCTATAAGTTTTAGGAAGACTAGATTTGTCCATTGCATATGGGGCACTGGAGTGGGCGGCGACTCCGACATCAAACAATAAGGTGTGTACAGAGCGGCAGTATAGGACAAATTGCAGGAGGAATTGCGCCTGTAACGATTTGTGTGCTTTCCATCGGTTCATGCCACCCTGAGCGTGGTTACAGGACGGGTTTCACTGTCCACTCGCCACAAAGTCTACCGCAAGAAAGTGACGTTCGTGTGCCGGACGTCACCTCAATTTCAATTTTTTTCTACGGGTCGTGCCCATGCTTTTAAAAAGAAGGCGCTTGGAGAAATCCAGCTAAAGCTGTCATCTATACTAGTAGTTCCGCAAGGGTCAGTGTTAGGACTCCTACACCTAGGAGTCGGGTAAGTCGTCAAACGTCAACAAGCTCGGCGGCAAAACTGGCATCTAATTGAACTGTACAAAGTAGCCACCGACCGAAAAATGTTATGACGGCGGTCTTAATAGGTATTATAAAATGTTTATAGTAATCAGTTTATAGGATCCGTTATAGGCCTTTAGGGCCGTTCTTTTGGTATATCGGCTATTACTGAGTATATCTCTTATATACCCTTCTTGGATGGTGTCGCCGTCTCGAGCTATGCGGAAGGCGTGCTCATGACGGCGTGGGGAAAGGTGCACTGTGAGACAAATCTGAGAGCCACTGCCATGATTGCAAATGTCGTAGAGGGGTGGCTTTGCAGAAATCTGTGACCTTGATCTAAAATGGACCTCGAAGGGAGCCACCCGGAGCTAGTATTGGCTCGGAATCCTGTGACTTAAGAAATCGAGAATCTGAAATTTCAACTCCACTGAGTTCTGGTTGAGAAGCAAAAGGAAAGATTTAGACAACCAAGCGCCAAGCAGACGGCGGTAAAATCTGTTATGGAAGAGTTAACGGGAGGAAACACAGAACTCTCTCATACCGGCTGACGCAGGTGTTCATCAAGAAAGGATGCTGCGGAGATCAGCTGTGTCTGATCTGTACGGAGCGAACGCCTGGGTGCCAACTATACAAGTTTAAGTTTAAGGCAAAGTTTACGCACTGTTTGGTTATAGTCGGCTCGACTCCGATATACCTACTGTAATAACAGCTCAAGAGGGTGTCACATGTAAAATAAAATTATAGTATGCTAGAAACATGGGTTTAGCGCCGATGGGATGGTTGCCTAGGGCGCTCTTGATACTTAATCCGCCCCTGACCGTCACCTATGGACCTAATGGACCATTTAACTTATGATTCATATGTACATTGCTAGTGTTTCAGTACCTCCTACAGAATCATAGGGGTTGGGGCTCTGGTAATTTCATTCACTCGGTGAAAAGGATGATATCGTCTGCATTGATAGCAGTTTTCCACTACGCTAATTGTTGATGATTAAAACGCCACATGTGACAACACTTAATGTGATCCACATATTGTTGTTCTGAGTCTGGGTGTTCTTTGTGTCTATTTCATGTATATTTGTAAAGTACGCAACGCAGGATATATTCCTAATTCGGGAGTTGTTTTTTTTTAAAGCAATGGCGTAACTGCTTAGCTACGATTTCCTGTGAAGCCACGATATCACTCCGATTGTACCGAGTCATTGTTGTCACTTTGCCGACTCAGTTTGCTCAAATCTCTTCCAAGGCTGAACTAAATGTTATTATCAATCTTAATGCAAATATTGAATAATTTTTATTTATTAGCACATCTAAGTATTACAGTTGATAAAATATCCAACACTAAAATACAGAGGTAGGTACATTAAAATGCTTTATTGAAGAAGTTTACTAAATCATGTGTGTGTATTTTGCTAAGATTTTATCGGTTGCTACGGCGGTTTAGACGCATATCTCTTTCCATTTCGTACTGGCGAACGTCCGCTCGTTCCAAGAAATCGCGCCGCTCCAAGTAACTGCAACCAAAACACATAACTTTTATTAAAACATCGGGTGGTGCGGCGCCAGGACCTGGCTTCTCTGATTTTACACTAAGTGGCACGAAGCCAGGACCTGGCGGATCGCTCATGTCGATATAAAATGCAATAAAAAACGAAATTGACGACTGATATTGCACTTGCACCTACACTATTACGTCAAGGAGGGACAACGTCAGCTAAGCGCAACAAATTTTAGCCAGGCATAGAGAAATTCCGTTCGACATAGCCCTTTCCAATTCGGACGAGACGGAGAACGTGTGTGTCAATTGTGGTGGGAACGAAATATATTTAAAAAGTGGTGTTTTTTTGCAGTTTTGTGATTATGTTGTATTAAAAAGATGTCTGGGTAAGTAATCTACTATATAACACCTTTTGTTTGAGTTTCTCTTTATGTTTTAAATGTAAATTGTCTCAGAAATGAAAGTGTATACGTGCTAGGCCACCATCAATGAATTTTGTTTATTATTTTGAAAACTAAAATGCATGCATATATATATTTAGTGTTTGGATTGTGTGTTAACATAACTCAAGTGACGAACGAAAGTTAAATCGAGAGCATCGGTGCAGTAATTTCATAATTATTCATCTAAATACCTAGCCGTGGCAATTGCCGCTTGCGTGCATTAAAAGCCCGCGTGATTCCACGGATGTCGGTTGGAAATGGAGAGGGTATAACACAAAAACTATGCTCAAACTATGCTCATCTTTTTTTAGTTTGAATGTGTGTAGTGTGTGGATTGTATACACGGTACATATATTCCATAATAACATTTTTATGGTTTTTGTCGATTTGTTTGTTCCTGTTGTTTGTTTGCTCATATCTGTAATGGCTGGACCGATTTTGATGGGACTTTCGCTGGATGATAGCTGATGTAATAAGATAGAAATTAGAAGGAGGAGGTTATCTATTCTACTATATTTTTTCATGTATAACTAGTGGCTAGACCGATTTTGATGGGACTTTCGCTGGCTGATAGCTGATGTAATAAGATATAAATTAGAAGGAGGTTATCTATTCTACTGTATTTTTTCATGTATAACTAGTGGCTGGACCGATTTTGATGTGACTTTCACTGGCTGATAGCTGATGTAATAAGATAAACTTTGAAGGAGGAAGTTATCTATTCTACTGTATTTCTTCATGTATAGCTAGTGGCTGGACTGATTTTGATGAAACTTTCACTGGCTGATAGCTGATGTAATAAGATATAAATTAGAAGGTAGAGGTTACCTATTCTACTGTATTTTTAACCGACTTCAAAAAAAGGAGGAGGTTCTCAATTCGACTGTATTTTTTTTTGTTACCTCATAATTTTTGACTGGGTGAACCGATTTTGATAATTCTTTTTTTATTTGAAAGCTGGTGCTTTCGCATACGCCCATTTAAATTTGGTCCAGATTGAAGTCGGTTTTTTTTTTGTTAAAATTTGTAGGTAATTATTTCATGTATAGCTTGTGGCTGGACCGATTTTGATGATTTCTTTCACTGGCAGATAGTGAATTTTATTAATGTGTGGTTTTCCTTTATTGTTTGCTTTTATATTACACAGGTAATGAGAATGAGAACAGCGGCGGTAAGCGCGCTCAACACCTGGCGGCCGCGGCTGACATCTGACAATGGCTCCAACTGACTTCTGAAGGGCAAACGAGCAGACGGAGCAAGACAAATGCGGGAGGGCAAATGACAACAGACCGGGTCATCTACAGAGTGGACAAACGAGCAGACGGAAGCAACGTCTTATAGTATAGATAAAGGAAAAATTGCGAAAAGCACAGATTTCTTATATCGCATAATATTTTTTTTTTAAATTTAAACTGGCTACCACTTTCCCCATGAACGCGTAGACGTATAAAATTTAAATTCATATCAAAGACTCAAGTCTATAACACCTTCAAGCTGTAACAAAATTAAACTTTTATATTAACGCAATCTCAAGAAACAACATATTAAGCCCCATATTTGGAAACTCGCAACTACTCGCAAGGGAATCAAAACCTAAAGGATACTTCCCGCCGTCCTAAAATCTTGAAATTTGGCACTAAGCAACGTTTTATAGCACAACTAAAGGAAAAATTTCGAAAATATAATTTTTTTTGTTACATTACATGTTTCTTTTATAATTATATAACTATGTATTACCGTTTGCCTCATGAACGCGCAGAGGTATCAAGTTTAAATTTATATCAAAATTAGGTGTAATAGCCTTTAAGCTTTGAAAAAAAAAAATAAGTCAACGCAAAAACGCAAAACGCAAAGGTACAACCATTTATACCACATATTTTGAAACTCGCGACTGCTCGCAAGCGAATCAAAATCTAAAAGCTGCTTCCTGTTGACATAGAAAATTGAAATTTGGTTAGAAGCAATAGCTTAACAGCACAGGTAACAGAAAAGTTCAGAAAACTTGTACTTATATACCTACAGGTTTGTACGGAATCCTCGGTGCGCGAGTCCGACTCGCAGTTGTCCGGTTTTTTTTTTACACTTTGTCTATCAAAGAGCTATTGAAATTGAGGTGAGGTAGAAAAGTCATCATAATTTACGTACTTTAAACCAGTAAGTTGACTGTTAAAATACTTATAAACTCAGCGGTGGCTTCACAGTATAGTAAACCAGTAAGTTGACTGTTAATATACTTGGCCTGAATCAGTGCAATTATTATGTATGTGTATTTATGTCTGACACTCAGTTCTTTCCACGGCACTGATGGTGAGCTCGTGCTGCACAGATCCCATTTTTTTATTGTATATTATTATTAAGTATGTGTTACCTATATGTAAACAACGGTAAATTTTTAAACACCTCATGTCATGTTATGGTTGTCTAAAAGAAATTGCCGTGAGCGGTAAGACCTCTGATTGTTATACTTGGATACTTTGTTACTCTAATTTTGAACCATTTTGCTTTGTGCAGTGTGCAATAAAGAAAAATAAATAAATATTACTTCCAGAAATAAATAAATAAAAAATCATTACTTACAATAGATAAATAAATAGGTACATATAAAAAAAAAAATACAACACATATTTTTTATAAATATAACATTAAAAAAATCATATGAAAAAAATTTTTGACTATCACAATGCCATGTCCATTTCACACTCTACATACGTAGTTTCCCGCGCAATGTTAAATTCACCGCTTGTCGTGCTCTTGTCGCGCCCTTGTCGTGCCCTTGTCGTGCTCTTGTCGTGTATGTTTGTCAGCTTATTTCTAATTGTTTTTGTTAGCAAGTACTTATTGTTTTTTATGTATTCTATAGTAAATATTGTGTACTATTTGTAACAAACAAGCGGTAATGAAAAAACTGCGTGATTGTCGCTTTAAAAGTGTAAATAGTAAAGTTAGTCATTTGAGTGTCGATTTGAATGGGTTGATTAATATGGTCCGTTCTTTGAAATAAAGGAACTTATACATCTGATACCTATATTATATAAAGTTCATGAATCATACTACTCAGAAACAATTAAATCAAGCCACTTCATTACGGCATCTGTCGTCAAAGCCACTTGAAACTCTCATGTTGTTCTAGGAGTGAGCGAGCGCGGGAGAAATGGCGCGCTGATCTCTAATAGTCGTGGTGTAAAAACTTTGTATTGAATTTGTCAACTGATGATTAAATTGAATAGATTTAAGGTTTAGCTTTAGAATAACACAATAGAAAGTATGTCTAGGAATGATTTATTTTTAAAAATATATACAAGTTTATACAAATTTTTCGTTTTTTTTTATCTCTTCCTTAATTTCTAGCGATTTTAACAACAGATACGTAAAAAACTTTACAATATTTTTACACTACTCTGTAGGAAATTTTATCAGGAATCCAAATATAATAAATATTAGTAGGTCTTCTTAGAAAACCATTGATAAATTGGCGAAAGAATGCATCGGCGCATACGTAGCGCGGCCACCCTGCAGAGGCCCCGCCACGCAACGGTTTCGCGCCCGCCGCGGCCCGCCACACGAAGGGTTAAGTAGGTATTTAGATTAAAATCTTTAATGTCAACTTTATATCATTTTAACTCTGTCTTTTCTACATCAGGCCTTCAGTAGTATTTTCTGAACTTTTTCATATGGCTAAACTAGTGAAGAATGAGACGGTTCAGCTTTGTTAAAAAACCACTGTATTTGCAATAATCGCAATGCACAATGCACAAATACCAACGGCATTAGGCTGGTCCACACAGAGCGATCAGCCTCGCGAGGCTGCTCGCTCTTGTGTGTACCCGCCTACTGAGGCGCCTAAGCAAAACCAAAATCTCTTGCCTCGGCCGAGGCACGTTCACATGGAACTAGCAGCCTCGCGCGGCAGATGCCTCGCGAGGCTGCTCACTCTGTGTGGACCCGCCTATTGTAGAATGCCGAAGACGTCACCATCCTTATTCAAGTTATGAGTGTCTTGAGAGTCACATAAGGAAAACTACCCAGGACAACAGCACTGGAAGAAGGAAAACTTGAAATAAACCTTTTGACTGCCTCCGTAGCGCAATGGTAGCGTATGCGACTGCTGTGCTTGAGGTCCCTATTCCCGGAATCGAACCCAAGCCTTCATGATCAGCGACTGTTTCAGCTTTATTGAAAAAGTTTTATATCATCGAATACTTTCAGTATCAGCAAATACTCGCGGTTGGACCAACGAGGCAATAGGTATATTGATCTTACCCATTTTTCCCTTTATTATGGCTCTGAATCTCCTCTTCGATGCCTTCCTCTTGCTTATAAGTAGACCAGTCAAGCTTAGACTTCTCGAGAGTAGAGAGCTTGTTCTTCTTGTTCAACTGACCCAGGACATTGGATAGACCACCTCCAGCTCCGGGCCGGCTGCGAGGAATCTCCGTTAGCTTACTACCTGCAAATGGAACACATAACATTCTTTCATGACTTTCTTCATGATACAATTCCTACTGGACTCCTCAAAGGACTCATCTCATACCTATACTATCAATTGAATTTTTGGTGTATAGTCCGATAAATTTCATACTTATTTAAAACCAGTATACTTATTTTGTAAAATTCTCGGTTCTAAAGATGCACCGGAGTGTCATGGTCATGAATCAATGTCAAGTAATTGTGTTAATAATTCACATTACCATTTCCTAATGTAAGCTATGTTTTACAATGTGATTTTTAAATAAGATTGAATGTTTCTGAACCTAAGATATTATTGAATTTCAATAATTCAATATTTCAATAGTCAATTAATCAACAATGAAATAGAGAACCTCCTCCTTTTGGAAGTCGGTTAAAAAATGTAACAGGTTCAATTCTGTACATTAAAGCTATTTTGAAAAAAATTTTTGGAGGGCAATCGATACTGAAGCCAAAACTGTTTTTTTTTTTTGTCTGTCTGTCTGTCTGTATCTTGGCCGGGCATCACGCTGAAACTACTGAATGGATTCAAATGAAACTTGGCATGATTTGAGTTCATACTACGAGGTAGGACATGGGATACTTTGTATCCCAAAATTCAGCACTGTTTCTTGGAGAGAGGGGATGAAAGTCAAAATATGTACTTAGCTGTAATTCAATAACACATAGTCCGATTTCTTTCATACTTTTTTTGCTCGAAAGAAAAAAAAAAGATAACGGGAAAAGTCTTATTTTTGTCCGCGATTGTACACTGCCTGTGGGAAGCTGACACAGATATGTAAATATGGCGGTACGAAGTTCGCCGAGTCAGCTAGTACTAAACTATGTGCATTAACAAGCAATTTTGTATTAAAATCAGATTGTGAAATTTTATATGTACTTACTTGTCGCCGGACTATCGGCAGTCTTAATTTTTTCTTTGATCTTATTATTTTCTACAACAATAGTTTCCCCAGCAAACTCGAAAATTCTTTGTTCTCTCGCTTTGTCATCATTTGACGAGGTTGCGCCTTTTTCAGAAGCCTCTTCTGTTTTAGCGACACTTTTAGATTCCTCAATATTTGAATCATTTTGTTTTACCACTGATCTAGGTTTCGTGTCTGTTCCTTCTAGAAATTTTGCCCATAAATCGTCTTCCTTTTTCTTCTCCTCTTCTGGGTTTACTGGCGCTTCAATGTCTTCTAGTTTTTCGGGAGATTTGGGTTCAATATCCTTAACACAATTTTTAGTTTTCCGTTTCTTTTTGGCTGTACTTTCTTTTGCTAATTTCCGTTTCTTAATGTTTTGATCTACTTCTTGTTCGTACTGTTGTTCCGTTTCTTCGTCAGCTGACCCTTCTTCTGACAACTGTTCTGGCTGACCAGGAACGTAGTCCTCATCACTCTCGCTTCCTGACGACATCTGTAACATTAGATAAGCATAAAGTAAGAATTTTCAAGTGTTTGTGGCGACTTCCACATACAGCACAACAAAAAAACACAGGCCGTGGCCGACCAGTAATCATCACCTCGCCTGGTCGGAGGATCCTCCCTTTGTGTAGGAGGGACATAATGCCTATCCCCTATATTCATTGTAGAAGTGTTCCGAAGGTCTATGTTTGTGTTTTATAAAAAGGTGAGAGTTTCAAGAGAGAGTGAAAAAGGTGAGTTTTTATGGTATTTTCATCATCATCAACAGCCTTTAACAATTCTCTGCTGGACAGGCCTCTACTAAGACAGGAGGTTTTGTCTATACCACTCTTGCCAGTCGTGTTGGTAAAAGGATTGTTTCAAGATTTCCTTCTATTTCAAGTAATGTGGTCTTGTATACTCGCAGTATGCTCCCTTAGTCGTCTCTCAGATTAAAGACTATCTTAGTCTTTTTATGGTATAGGGATAGGTAACCTTCGTACACAGACAGCTGCAAACAGCTGCCGCCTTTGAGAAAGACACGATGAGAAGTGGATTCTGCTAACTTTATACACAGACAACCCTGGAAGACTAAAGTAACTTTGACAAGCTCATACAAAAAAAAAACAAGATCAAGAAAAGTCTTAAGTAAAATAAAATTTTAACAAAATAAAAACCGACTTCAAGGTTCGACTCGATTTCTCTTGGATGCCATCATCAGATCTTAGTGTCCTTATAATGGTACTACCGTTGGGATATCTTCTTTCCATAAAAAAAATAATCATTTATTTATTTATTTTAAGGAACACAAACAATGTATCATACAATAATATCTTAAAATCTAAAATACATTATGTTTTGATCTAGTACATACATAAATAATATGTGTCCACAGCTTCTGCCATTACCTTTTAACTATCTTGAGAGATATAACAGTTTATAAAGAAAAAAATAAAAATAAAATAAAAATTTACAAAAATTTACTAATCATAGTCTTAAAACTTGCTTTACTTTTGCAAAATAAATCTACGCTACTAAAATTCTCATTAAAATCGGTTTATAAACGACGAAGTTATCCGCGAACACACATAAAAAAACCATATATACGGTCGAATTGAGAACCTCCTCCTTTTTTAAGTTGGTTAAAAAAGTAGCCATAGATACTCTCTATATCATCAGCTATCTGCCAGTGAAAACCTATCAAAATCAGAGAACCCGGACAGACAGACAAAAACATAAAAAACTAGTTGAATCCAGCAGTTGTTGTACCGAAGGATTGTTTTTTTTTTACTTAAGATGAGGATCAAACCAAGTGGCGCGCAATTGGAGAGCTGATGATATAAAGGGTAAATATGGCTACTTTCTTTCTTTTTTTTTTTGTTTAAAAAGACAACTCCCCAGTGTCGTGTCGCGGGGGACTTTACAGACATACATGAAACGGACACAATTAACACCCCAAACTCAGAACAACAATTTGTGGATCACACAAAGTGTTGTCCCGTGTAAGATTTGAACCCACAACACTTGACGATTTGGCAGGTGACGTGGCGACCGCCTAAACCACTAGGCCAACCGTGCAGTCATTTTTTTTTACTTTAGGCTGTTTTCTTTTGTATGATTGCTTGCTTTTAGATAAAGATATTTTTTTTTTTATTTGGTTATTGAATTACTAACATTAACATGATTTAAGTATGTGTGGAGACGGATTACTCGTAAGAATACAGAGTTTTGACCACCTCTATTTATCTAACGACTGTCGCAAAAAGCGACTAAGGGGCAAACTATGCAGAACAACATCACTGGAAAGCAAAAAAAACTTTAAACAAACTCTATACAAACCCATCTGGGCAGTGTGGTGTAGTAGACTAGGCCTATGTCCGGCACTGGACTGGCAAAGGCTGTTAATGATAATGAGTCCCTACCTTTATTAAGAGGTAGGTACTACAGATCACAAATTAGGGTAATTATAAGGATAAAACAAAGGTTGTAAATAGGCATAATAATATACTATATTTAAAAAATTACAAAGGTTTCTTTTTGTTTCTATTTCTATTTTTAACATTGGATACTTCATAAAAGTTGCTTCCTGTCTTTGTTCGTTTTTGAGCTCGCTCTATAGCTCTCCTCTGCTTAGCAGTTAATTTCTTTTCAGTACCAACTTTGGACTGCTTACGATTTTGTGGAATATCTTCAACAGTAAATTCCCCACTGGCTGCTTCAAGTCTTTTGCGTTTAAGATCTTTTACTGTTTCTGCATCATTTGTTAAATGATCTTCCACATCACTAAATTTATTTTCATCTTCACTATAAAAGTCACTAATATCTGATGAGTCAGGATCTTCAACAGTTTCCTCATTAACACTTTTTGAATCATTATTTTCTGTATTGTTTTCATTCTTTGAATCATCATTTTCTGTATTCTTGTCATCGTCAATTCCTTCAAGGTCTTTAGGAATATTTATTTTCTCAAGAGGTCTAACATCATCATCGTTGTCAAACTGCAAGCCTACTCGAATTTTGGCAAAATCTTGGGCAACAATCAGTTTATTGATATAAATAGGTTTGTCAGGATTATCTTGTTTGTCTTTGTCAGCATCTGGCACAGTTTCTGGAACTGTGTCACCATTTGTGTCTTCTTCTTTGTCAACTTCAGTTGTTGTTGATACATCCTCATTTTGTTTTGATAGTGGGACTTCAAAACCTTCTGGTGCCACATAGAATGGTAGTTTTCCTCTCTGCCAATCATTAAGTACCATTCTAGCAACTTGACTAACATCTGGTTCTCCTTTTTTCAGTAATTTTCCAGAGCGAAATGCAAATTTTTCTAAAAATTCCGTTGCAGTATCCCAAGCATCAACTTTGTAAGTCTTAACCAAATACTCTTTCCGAACTCTTTTGATTACTTCTTCAATGTAATCTTCAGGATTTTGAACTAATTCAACTCTAACAACTCCTTTAAGAACCTTTTCTGTATCTGTCTCTGCAGAAGGATAAACAATACCTGGACAATCAATTAAAAATATCCTTCTCATCAATGTAATGTATTGCCAAACTTTTGTCTCGCCAGCAATCGGTGCCACTTTACAAACCTTTTTGGATCTTAGTGTGTTAATAACAGATGATTTACCAACATTTGGATAGCCAATCAATCCAACACTGATTTGTTTCTTATCAATGTGTAGTTTAGCAAATTGACGTAGAAGATTAATTAAAGACCCTTTACCAAAAGGATGTGTCATGGAAGCATGGAATGCTACTGTTGGGTATTCAGCACTCAAAATAGCTACCCAACGCTGAGTCACCCAATTAGGAACTAAATCTACTTTATTTAAAATAAATATTAGATGTTTATGCCTCTTTTCTTCTCGAAGAAATTTTTCTACATATGGACTCCTAGTCCCCATCGGGTCCCTTGCATCTAAGACTTGTAAGAGGACATCAGATGAATCTATTACTTTATATAACTCATTCCAAATCCTTTTACTCATTCCGGCACCAAATACCCAGTCCCTCTGTCCTTCCTTCACACCAGTGTCTTCACGCACTCTGTCTATATCTTTATTTTCATCATAATTTTCAATATTCTCTTCAACAGCTTTAGAAAGGGATTGCATATCACCAAACTTCAAATTAACCCGCTTTCTTTGTTTTTTCGGTCCAAATGTTTTGTCAAAACCTTCTGTGTCCAGTAGATGCACTCTTGCATTTTTAGCTTTTTCATTGAGCAATGTAATAGGTAAATTAGTGGGTTTCATGATAACCTGGTAAGGATTTTTAACAGCAGCTCCAAACTCATCTTGAAATTTCTGTAAAGCATTTTGCGAAATAACACGTGAGTTGCCAAACCACTTTTGGTTAGGTTCTACGCGAGCTTGGGTGCCTGAAGGCAACCAACCTTGAAATGGTGCTGGGGTTAGGATTTTACCAGTTTTGTCTCGCTTAGCCTTAAAGTTTCTGTACATCTGAAGCCTTTTGATAGTACCCTTGGTTCTAGGCTTTGCCACACCTTTTAATCCTTCTATTGGTCGATCTGGGTTCATGGAATGGGCTCCTTTGTTGAACCCTTGTCTCCGGGGAGCCCCCGGTGCAGAACGTACTTTTCCCATCGTTTTTTCTTAAATAGAGGTAACAATTATAAACAAATCACGAGGAACCACTTAGGTTATATTTCGATCAGACACAGACACTCGCGGAAAACTACACCACTGTCAAAGCACACGTCACGAACTTCAGGTCATTAGAATAACAGTCAAAGTAATACTTACATTGACAGAAGTTTTATCACGACTACCAAACTAAATAATAAACTGTAGACGTATTAATTCGTTGACTTTTCTACTTTCAAGATACTTTTCTAGTTATTACACTTTTACTGCAATATCCACAAAAGAGTAAACGCCTTCGATAGCGCCTAACTTCACATAATTTTAGACTACTCATGGTGGTTTATCTTGTATGGAATTAAATTTTTTTGTGAATAACGCACTCTATCCACTATTCCTTGTATTATTTTAGTATTAAAATGCGTTCACGTAATAATAAAGAAATATAAAAATAGTTAAATTTGATAATGTAAACAACATTAAAAAAAATAGTTAATAAATGATATTAATGTAAAAAATAGAACTCTAAATAATGAAAGTTATAACATTTGAAATAATTTTAAACAAACGCACTCAGTGTAAAGTCTTTCAGAAAAGCGCGGGAAACTTCAAGCGTACCGGTGCATTTTTTCTGGATAAAATTTTTAATTTTAATTTTTCTATAATAACGGATCAGTTTTGTATTATATTGTAAATAATATTCATATTTAGTGTATATATATAAGTTTTAGTGTATAGTTTGCCAGATTCGGTAAGTTTTTTAATATTATTTTATGAACGAGCCGCCTGACTTGGCGGACCCGGGGGTCTTTGTACCCCCGGCTGCTAATTTTGTAACAGTTGTATCTAATGAATCTGGGATGGAAACGGATGGTCCCAGTGCACAACGTGGTCACAAAAGAACCAGACTACACAAATTATGCAAAGTATGCAATAAAAAGAAAAGGAAGCACAGTCAGGCTGTTGATGGAAGCAAGGGTTGCTGTTGTGCTAGTGCAGATAATAGTGAAAATAGTGATTCTACTCCTACTGTTAGCTCGATTGTACATATTAATGATAAAGTCACACCGAGTAGTGGTTCGGCCCCCCAAAGTTCAGTATCTGGAGTTGCTAGAACCAAGTATGAGGACAATGACATAGGCCCGTTTGTTATACACGTCCAAAAAGAAGTTAAGTCGCCCAATGATAATATCACGTTACACCCGGTCACATTTGGCAGGTTTCTCAAGACCAATGCCATTCACAACATTGTGGAAGGCTCCGTTAAGAAAATTGGCAGAAATAGAATTACTTTAGTGTTCTCAAATTTTCATGATGCGAATTCATTTGTTTTAAATAGTGAGTTATCAAAAAATAATTTAAAAGCATTCATACCAACATTTCAATTAACACGAATGGGACTTGTTCGTGGTGTTCCATCGGAATTGTCACCCGAAGAAATCATCGAAAATGCTTCAGTACCCGATAACTGTGGCAAAATTATTAAAGTTAGGAGAATAAACTATAAGACTATCGTAGAAGGGTCTCCTGTTTGGAAACCAACGCAGAGTATAGTGATTACGCCGGATGGTCAAGTTCTTCCTCCACGTATATTCATGTGCTACAACTCATTACCTGTAGATCTGTATGTGTACCCCACTATCCAATGTTATAATTGTTGTCGCTTTGGACATACAAAAATTCAGTGTCGATCCAAACCTAAATGTTACAAGTGTGGTCAGGAACATACTGGTGATACTTGTGATGTTGAGGAGGACAATATATCTTGCTGCTACTGCTCTGCTAAACACTTTGCGACCTCTAAATTGTGTCCTGAATTTTTGCGCCAAAAAGAAATTAAGAGTGTTATGGCAGAAAAATGTATTTCATATGGCGAAGTTTCTAAAATGATTGCACCTATTTATAATTCTTATGCCAATGTAGCTAGTACTCCGGTTACTACTTACGCTTACCGAAATTCGCAGTCTTCTTATACACAAAATTCTCCTTCACACACTTCACATAAAAAAACAGTGTATATCAATCGTCGCCCACCCTCCAAATTAGGTAAAGGCTACGACCGAGAACAACATCAACAATTAGTTAACGAATACAGGTTACCAACGTCACAAAATGGCTGTGCCTTTAACACCAATTCCGCAAATCCTACATTGATGTCAACATCAGATATAATCCAAATTCTCATCCAAACACTAACTCAATCTAATATAAAAATACCGACCAACGTTGCCCTTATAGTCGATATGTATAAAAACCCTCAACCTGTTAATAATGTTACTACAAACTCAGAACATAATACAATGGAACTGTAGAAGTGCAGTTTCTAAAAAAAACGAAATTATTTACTTGATAAATAAATATAAAGCTTCTTTGTTTGCAATCTCAGAAACCTGGTTAAAACCAGGTTCCATCTTCAAAATCAGTGGTTTTTCTTGTCTGAGAGATGACAGGTCTGATGGGTATGGTGGGACTGCTCTACTCATTAGAAACACTGTCTCTTACTGTCCCCTTTCTCTTCCAACATTTAATAATTTTTCCGTAGTAGCTGCACAAATAAATAATACTTGTATTGTTTCAATATACATTCCTTCCCCCTCTTCTTCAACTCTTCAACAGTTCAACAATCTCGTTTCTCTACTTCCTCGTCCTTTCATAATTTTAGGTGATTTCAACTCTCACCATATTTCTTGGGGTTGTACTCTTTCATCATATAGTGGTGACATATTATTAGATATATTTGACCAACATAACCTTTGTGTGTTAAACTCCGGGTCCCCAACTCGTCGTACAGGGCCAAATGAAAATGTTAGTGCAATAGACCTTTCCATATGTACCCCTAATTTCGCTTCATCTCTTGCGTGGTGCACTTTACCATCTTCTTATGGAAGTGACCACTTCCCAATTTTTATAACGCCCACTCATCATAGCAGTTCTCCTAATCCTTCAAGGCAACCTCGTATGAAGTACAAACTTAATAAAGATGGGTTATGGGATAAGTTTAAAACTCTTGTAGAGTTTAAACTTTCTAATTTACAAAATAATTTATCACACGAACTTATCGATTGTAATAATATTTTCACAAACGTACTTATACAAGCTGCAGATGAAACCTTCCCTGTAAAAACTTCAACCAATGGTAGAGTTCCTTCCCCTCCATGGTGGGACACTGAATGCTCGCGAATGGTAAAAGCTAGAAAGGAAGCTGAAAAAAAATATAAAAATAATATGTCCGTATATAATTTTGAAATTGTAACTGATGCTATAGCGAAAGCTCGTAAATTATTCAAAGAAAAGAAATTTGAAGGATGGAAAAAATTTTGCCTTTCCATTACCCCCAATGTAAATCCTTCTATTGTCTGGCAAAACATAAGAAGGTTTAGAAATGGTGTTACTAATTCTAATATTTCTGGCATTCCCCCTATTCTGAAGAACTCTTTTCTTAATCGTTTAGCTCCACCATTTGTTCCAGAACATGACCTTATTTATAACAACATTCCTTCTTCTATCTCTCAGAACCAAAGTCTACTAAATTCTCCCTTTACAATGCAAGAATTACAGGGCGTATTATCATCGGTTAAAGACTCTGCTCCAGGTGATGACGGCATTCCGTATTCATTCCTGGCTAATTTAAATCAAACCTCACTTGAATATTATTTGAATTTAATTAACAAGATTATGATGTCGGGTAATATTCCTCCAACATGGAAGTCCCAAACTGTTATTCCCATTCTGAAACCGGGGAAAACACCATCAGAACCTTCATCTTATCGACCAATAGCTTTGTCACCCGTAATTGCAAAAGTAGCTGAAAACCTAGTTAAAAATCGCCTTGAATGGATAGCTGAACACCGTGGAATTTTACCAGAATCTCAGTTTGGATTTAGGAAAGGCAGGAGTACGTTGGATAGTGTGGCTACCTTGGTAACAGATATTAGAGTTGCATTTTCACAAAACGAATCTGTAATTGCAGTTTTTTTAGATATAGAATCAGCATATGATAATGTTCTTCTAAATGTCCTTAAACAAAAACTAGATATACTTCGCATCCCTGAAATTTTGGTTTGCTTTACAATTAACCTCCTTTCAGGTAGAACAATAAAATTAGATCAAACACAGGATGAAAGTAGACTAGTATGGAAAGGTCTCCCGCAGGGTTCAGTTCTAAGCCCTATATTATTTAATTTGTATACGTCTGATTTAGATTCTTCACTTCAAAATACATCAAATATCCTACAATATGCAGATGACTTAGTTTTATACGCTATTGGAAATTCAGCAAGTTCTCTGTGTTCTCAGCTATCTAACTCTCTTGATTATTTAAAAATCTGGATGGACAAAAATGGCCTGAGTGTATCTGCGAGTAAGAGTTCATTACTCTTATTTACTCGACAACGTATTCCCATCCCAATAGCTATAGATTTCGATCATAACGAAATACCAGTTAAAAAACAAGTCAAGTTTTTGGGTATTATTTTGGACTCTAAACTTACAGGTGTTCCGCACTGTGATTATGTGGTAAATAAATGTCAAAAACTTCTCAATTTGATGAGATGCCTATCAGGTGTTTGGTGGGGTGCGCATCCGTTTTCCTTAAAACTTCTTTACAATGCTCTAGTTCGAAGTGTTCTTGACTATGGAATCTTCTTATTGGAGCCTTGTAACGTGAGTGCCCTTAGGAGATTGGATTCCATCCAATCAAAGTCCTTAAGAATAATCACAGGTGCTATGAAATCTAGTCCTATTAATGCATTACAAACCGAATGCAGTGAACCTCCTCTTAGACTGAGACGTCAATTTTTAGCTGATCGATTGTTTTTCCGTGTTTTACAGTTTTCTAATAGCCATTTAATTCAAAAACTTCAGATACTTGCTGATCTCATTGAGTCGTCAAATTACTGGAATCACAAATCTCTTCCTTGTTTAGTTAAAAGTTATATTCGATTTAAATCATTTAATGCCCCGACACATCGATCTTCAAAACTTGATTTGTTTAATAATAAATTCGAATCCTTAATCCATGAGCCATCTATTAAATACATTTTAGATATTGATAAAAATAATGCTAACCCCCATTTTAATTTCATTGTTGAACAAAATTGGCCTGAGTGGCACCGTATTTTCACTGATGCATCCAAGCATGAATCTGATAATTTTGTGGGCGTAGGAATATATCATGCTCAGTATAATATCGTTCAGAAAGTAAAGTGTCCACCTGAAGCAACAGTTTTCACTGGGGAATGTCTTGGCATCCTGAAGGCTCTGGAATATGTCTTACTTTTAAAACTTAAAAATAGTTTAATTTTAACCGACTCCATGAGTGCCCTTCAGGCGCTCTTGAGATATCCTTTTAAGTCTAAACCACCATTCCCTCTTATAGCGCATATTAGGAGTAAACTTTTTGACTGTGTTGTGAAGGGCTTTTCTGTACTTTTTATCTGGATTCCGAGCCATTGTGGAATAAATGGTAATGAAAGAGCTGACAGACTTGCCAATGAGGCTGTGGTGTGTGGTGATACTGTTCCGTTTAAAAATTATACTCAGGACTTGGCTACTCTCCCTAGACTTTATCTTGGGGATTCCTGGGATAGAGTTTGGGAAGAAAGTGTCCGTTCAAAAGGGAAATACTACTTTAGTATACAACCGAAAATTCCTCGTAAACCTTGGTTCTCTGTCCTCAAACTTGGCAAGATTGCGACAACCATTCTAATAAGAATGAGGTTAGGTCACACCACGTGTCCAGCACATCTGGCACGATTTCATATTATAGATAGTCCTCAATGTGAATGTGGATATGACTTTGGGGATCTGAACCACATATTCCTTTCCTGTCCGATTCATGACCGTACTTCCTTTTATAATGACTTGATATCACTCCGTGTTCCTTTCCCCACTTCCATAAAGTCTCTTCTTTTTTCTTCTAACCCCTCCATATATAGTGTTCTTTCGAATTTTATTCATAATAATAACATTCGCCTTTAAACTGTATAAATATTTATATAAATATTAATATTTACGTGCCTGCTATCTAATCAAAATATTTAATGTTAAGTATGTAAGTATTATAATATATACACATTCCTGATCCTGTTAACTTTGTTCCAAATTCCGTGAAATTGCCTTTTCGCGATAAATTGTTTCCCTAACTTTACTTTGTGTCATTCAAAGTTCAAATGCCAAAAATAAAACTTGACGCTGGCAAATGCACAGAAGTGCGAGCCAAGTTCCCTGCCAAATGGGAGGAAAAAAAAAAAAAAAAAAAAAGTCTTTCAGTGTTGCATAATGCTTAAAAAGTTTCATGTTTCGTGCAAAATTGCACAAAATTACGAAACGCGCTTAGGCTGAGGCCGCACTACGGTTTTTTCCAGCCAGTGGTTAAACCGCCAAACCGCCCGAAGCGCACACACTACACGGTAAAACCGCGAACAGTGTTGCCAACAGATAAACTAGCTCTCCTTTAGATTGAAGTTTTAAAACCACCAGAAAACCAAATCGAAATGAAATGACAGATCTGAGATAATTACTGAGCTTATATGAAAGCAACTTCAACAGCATGATCTTTTAACTAAATGTGTTGCATTTTCTGGAGATAATTGTAATACGAACTTCGGTGGAATAGAGCGCCATGGAACCAACAATGTTTTATAATTCCATAAGTTAAAACAAAATCTGAATTCGAAAATAGTTGGTGTGGGATGCTCTGCGCACATTATCTATAACGCACTGCACCACGCATGTGATTGTTTGCCAGTATATGTTGATTCAATAACATCAAAAAAAAAAGTTTTTGCCACTTAAACAAGCCGACCCCAAATAAAATTGGGAATAATAAAGGCTACAGTCTAAAAAGTTCTTAAAGAACTCTCTGACACAGTCGAGGTTGAGTATAAACAGCTTCTCTATCATTCAAAGACGCGTTGGCGAAATCTGTTTCCAGCTTTCGAGTGAGTCCTGAATGTGGATTATTTCAAAAGCTTAAAAAAGCCCCCTGATCTGATTTTTTTTTTAAATCGGAGGCATACCTGTTTTTCATGCATTCAATTATGCACATCATTTACTCAAAAATAAAAGCATTAGAAAAAAAATATAATTCAGTATTTAAAACCAGAAGGATACCTACTTGCAACCATTTCAAAAAGCTTGAATGATCGAAATAGAGAAAGTTTCTTGCCATTGAATGTACAGAGTACATATTCTAAATAAAGAAGATGAAAACACAAAAAAACTTAATAAGACTGCTGATGAAAACTTTAAGCAGATATTTTATTATTTGTTACTAGCTGTGCCCGCTAATTCGTACACGTGAGATTTGGATTTTCAAGTTATTTTAAATTTTTTACAGTTTAAACCTTTCCTGGACTACGACAAACATTTCAAAACCAAAACCAGCTAAATCAGCCCAGCCGTTCTCGAGTTTTAGCGAGACAAACGAACATCAATTGATTTTTATATAATAAGAAGAAGAAGATAAGACTAAAAAACTTAGAGCTTGAATACTGGAATGATATCTTATGAGTTTCAACTTAAAGATATTATTGGCAAATTAGTCTGGTTTAAAAAAAAAGGTTGTGAAAAATATACTACTGTTTGAAAAGCATTTTCACAACTGTGAGATTTTACTTTTCTATCACTGATTTCGATGAAAAATAACTGACTTTAATTAAACTGAATACCTATGAAAATATTCGACTAATTGAACTATGTATTCTTTTTATTTCGACTAAATAAAATAAAAAAATATAAAAGTGTTCGGATTATGACCGCAAATATCCGGGGATTTTACGCTTGTTGTCCTGGTTTCTAAATTTTTGAGATGGCCCTATCTCTAGGTCAACGCTTATTATATAAGAATTTATTTAAGAATTTCTTAAAAGTTTTATGAAAATCCTAAAACTTTAGAATACGACATTACAGATTTATGGCGGCATAATACGAGTATAGGTCCTCAGTTCAGTAACGTCTCTACGGAGGAATCTGCAAGAATGCAATTATCTGAACTGGACTTCGCTCGATATGTCGACACCAAGTATTCCAATTTTGGCAGAGGCAGATAGGGGAGTGTATTAAAATGAAATCTTATTTGTGTAACGTTAAAAGTAACCAAGAGATGAAAAATCACCTGAAACGTTACAAAAGTAACCTTCTGGCAACACTGAATAGAACCGCCCGCGGTTGTCGCGGTTTTAAAATCAGTCGCGGTAAAAAACCGCCAGTGTGGCCGCTTCCATACATTTCCCTATGTCACAAAATCAGGCTGTTAAAAACCGCGGCGGTTTAGCCGTAGTGCGGCCTCGGCCTTAACGTGGTGATAAATAATATTTAAAATTATATTTTTTTTATTATCTATTTATTATACATAATATTCATTTCATATTTTTGGGAAATGAAGTTCGACATCATATACGTTATGTTGATAAAATTAAGCTGTGGAGTATGGTAACATCAAGAAATCGTGGAAAAAATGGGTGTGTCAGGGACTATCCTGTCAGGCAACAAAACAACTACTGTTTTTTAATGTTCGAATGTTACTTTGTGCACGATTATTTAATTTGCATTTTATCCACCTTCTTATATGTGCATTTATTTTCGTTGAATTTTCCGCTAAGTATGTCGAATCGACTTCTCCAGCTTCGCGACGCAACGTTCACGAAATACTGCCTGACTGTGATAAAAAGTGTTGAGATAGGACTCCCTGTGATCTAGTTTTAGTGGATTTATAATAATACCTATGAGAAAATGGACTCTTTATCATGCCTCAAAGAATCTGTTGTGTTGTGCAACGTTAATTTTGTTGTGTGGCAAAGTAGTTATTATCGACAACAGTGATTGTATATAGAAATTAGCCAGTGAGTATAATTTCAAAAATAAAAAGAATAAGTAAATTTATTTGTTTAATTTTTCTTCTCACATAGCGATTATTAGCATTTTATTTTTGTTTTTGATCTTAAAAACAAAAATGCCAAGTAAAGTTAATACAATAATTCCGTTAAGTTGCAGGAACGTATTTTAAAGTAATTAAGTCAATGTTTTTTATGGTTTCACTATTTTTTATCAATAGTGAAAACATTAGACATCTTTACTTTAAAATGCGTTTCTGCACCTTAGCGGGTTTTCAAAGTTTATAGGGCGAATATATATATATGTACCTAGGTATAGATATGTATATGTACCTAGGTATACATATATATATATATATATACCTAGGCATACGTATATATATCAGTGGCGCTACGTTTTTGTTCAGGGAATAGAAACTAGATGGCGTAATGATGCAAAATGAAGAGTTGGCTATCTATACGTAAGTACATATTCTTATAGACCGTTCACCATAAGATGTCCCCTGCCTTCGGGATTGGTAGCATTGCCAACGGTGTTGCCAACAATATATGTACCTTTTACCCCCCCATTATCTTGTATGTAATTTAAAATTATTGTTTTGGCTTATGTTGCTCTAATAAAGTTATACTATATTTAGTTATACTATATAACTATTTTAGTTTTTTAACCGAGTTCAAAAAAGGAGGAAGTTCTCAATATGACTGTTTTTTTATGTTTGTTATCTCATAACTTTTGACTGGGTGCACCGATTTTGACGATTCTTTTTTTAATTGAAAGCTGGTGCTTTCCGTGTGGTCCCATTTCAATTTGGTCCAGATTAAAGTGGTTTTTTTTGTTAAAATTTGTGATTATCTTCAATATCTTCAAAGTACAGATATCGACCTGGTATATTTTTATTATATGACTAACTAATATACAGCTAGCTAAAAGTCTATTAAGGTTGTAAATGATGACACAATTTAAATTTTATATTATTTAATGATTTCATTTTTCCTGACAGTAAGTATGGTCGAAAGGAACGATTCCAGACATATCACTGTCACTTGCATATACGTCGTCATCTGACGTATCCGAATCTGTGCTGCTGTCATCTCCTAATTCAATTATGAGTTTATCCGTAATATTATCCATGCAGCCATCACGTTCATAAAATTTGTCTTCTAAATGTTTTACGTGTTCACACTGTTTTTGCCAATCCTGAGGAGTTATCGATGAAAAAGCTTCTTCAGTTAACTTCACGATATTACCAGTTTCTTGGCCGACATTATTGCTAGCTACTCGTCTCTTTAACAGACTCCACATAAACTCAATTGCATTTAAGTCACAGTGATAGGGGGGCAACCTAACCGCTTTATGGCCATGGCTTATCAATAATTGGTCAGCCTCATAAATCGGCGCTTCTTTGTGTTCTTTTATAATTTGATAAAGCTCTGCTTTCAACATTGTTGGTAAATAAGACAATCCCTTATTTGTAATCCATTCTTGCATTTGGAGTTTTGAGGAACTCATAGTAGGTGCTTTATTCACTTGTACTGTATGATAGGGAGCGTTATCCATGACGACTAATGAGTTCGGAAGCAAATTGGGTATAAGTTTCTCTGAAAGCCATTTCATAAAATTTGTTCTATTCATATCGTCATGGTAGTCCCCTGATTTACTCTGTGATTTAAAAATCAATTGAGCATTAGAAATGAACCCCATTTCTCCACCTGCATTAACAATAATCCATCGCGTTCCAGCAGAATCACTTGTTAGTACTCCGTCCTCGTCACCTTTTTGCCAACATTTTTTCACTGCATATGATGCGTGAATGTATGTTTCATCTAAGAAAACTATTGGCCGACCTTCTACACGATTTTGTCTCATTAGTATTGATATACTTGCGTCTCCATGCAACTATGTCGTGTCTTTCCATTAAAATTTTCCGCTTCGAACCACACTTTTTGTACTGAAATCCGATTCCTTTTAAAATTTTCCACAAAGTCGTTCGACCTCCACCAAAGTTTATATTATTCTTTAATTCTATAAGTAATTTATTCAAGGTAGGAACAACTTTTCTGACAGTATACATTTCATGGATTTTATTTCTTATTGCGCATAAATCGAAATCATCAAGATCCACTGTTTTACGACTTTTGACGATGTTTTCCAGGAGACTTGAGTTTTTGAGACGTAGAGGCAGCAACTTCACCTTCTTTAGATATTCTACTCACGGTTTTCTCCGACATGCCTGAAATAGACACATAAAATTTGTATCCTTTCATAAAATTAAATATTTTTATAAACACAAGTAATGACAATATTATCGAAATAAATTAAATTCACTGAGATATGTACTTTTTTATTTTAATCCTTTGTGCCACTTAATTTTTATTACCCATACTAAAGACATTGTGTCTGAAGCTGGTATCCCTATTTTACTAACCTGTCATGGCGGCGACTCGTGCTCGCACTTGATTGAGTCGAATTAATGGGGCTTGGTTTGCCTTTTCTCTCTCACAAAAGGCACGCACCTTCAACACAATCTCTCTTGCACTGCTTTTAAATGGCTTTGGCATGATATATTTCAAGGATATAAATATTAGCACAAAAACAGACAACAACAACAACATCTGACAACAACTGATTGACAAGAATGACAAGTAACAGTGCCAACATCACGGCAGGGGACACCTTACGGTGAACGGTCTGTATCTATGAGACTGTATTTAGACCAATCAAAAACACCAATAAACTTTTTTTTAGCTCTAGATCAAAGCGATTTGCGAAGGAACCTTTTTCAAGGAAAGAGACCCAAGAAAAATATTCACTTGAAAGACCAGTAAGACCACGTTTTGCCTTGTAAATATTTAATTGTGATTGTGGTGAATGAGTATATCGAAAACGTCCGACTGACGCGGTGTCTCGAAAAACGAAAATTTTCTTTTTTTATGTATGTATAGCTTGAAACTAAATACTACCTACACATAATGTTGCCACATAATTAAAGAATATTGCAGTGCCGATGCCCGACTTGACTAAATTATAGCCGCTCCCATCCTGAAGGCTCCTCTTCACAATGGACCATCATGGGCCATTATAAGGGACGTAACTATACGACAGAACAAGACATCGTTGGTCTCCTCTTACGTACAGCTGCGTCCCTTGTAATGGCCCATTGTGTAGAGGAGCCTTGAAAGTTTTACTCCGGCTCCAAACTGCTCTCGAAGTTGCACGAGGTAAGGCGAATACGACAGTGTGGAGAGGCACTTCGTCTTACTTCATACAACCTCAGCTTGCCTCTGGTAGCTTCAGGAAGTTGCCCGAGCGTATTCGCCTAACCTCGTTTAACTTCGCGAGTAGTTTAGAGGCTACTCAAGAAGTGTACACAGATGAAAGTATCCCTTAGAGTATGGAGTGTAGAGATAAGGAGTACCATCTAGAAGATAAAAAAGTGTCCGCCAAAATGCACTAATTAGGTGACGCCACTGTGCAACGAGTGTAAATTTTAAAGAATTAGAAAAGATAATCAAATGAACTATTATTTGTGTATGTTTGTCGAACAGGATACTACGCAAAGTTTTTAATTTTTAAATCACAATTTAATAAAAAGCATTAAAACGATATCATTCACTCTTCTCACTCTAGCGCCTATGTGGTCGGTTCTCGAACTATTATTTAGTCATGTCCATCAAAGATTGTACTCCTTACCTCTATACTCCATGCCTTAGAGCATGAGTATGCTGTCACTAGATGAGCACCAACCACTAGTGCCTGTGCTGTGCCTAGGCGTAAGGCGCAAAATAAACTAAACCAAAGCCTGCGCTTAATTTCTATGGGGTTAAATACCAATCACGTTGCGGGGTGTATAAAATACTAGTTATGATATTATATGATTTTTTTTAAATATGTGACCTCTTGGTCTACTTCAAAAAAATCTTTTAAAGAAAAATTAAGCAAAATCATCGGTTCCCCAACCCATGATCTTGCATTTTGACATATTTGTTATGTCAATTGTCACAAGTAAATATTGTAAAATGTCAGCAAATAATTGAGTGTCGATCTCGTTCTCAAAACTATCCACACACCACCAAAAAACCACTATCCACATTTTTTCACTTTGAGACGACAATAAAGGTGAATGACATAGGTTATTATTAGGGAAGTGATTCGAACATTTCATTGTGCATTTTCAACTACGCTCTAAATAATATCTGAGAAGAGAAACATCTATATCGTGTTGTAAAAAAAAATTCGATATTACAATCTGCCCCGATGCCTGTACGCTTTGAAAACCGAAAGACAACATGTATGACATGTTGTCCGAATTCCGAGTGTCAGAATTCGATTCCATCACAGATATCTTCAGGTTGACATCTGGCGATCCGTTGGATACCTTCGGAGAGATGTGGTACCCGGTTTTTCTGTGGTCTTTATTCTCCTCAGTGTTCGTACATACGTGTGCGGCACTTGTCGCCTTTGGAACTTTAAGGAAACACAAGTATGGGAAATTCTTTCCTGTATTACTAATTGTGATGGGTGTTGTGAGTCCAGTGACTTCAGGAGTGGCAACAAGCGCTGCCGTCGCCTTTATATACCGAGCGGCCAACTTAACTATGCCACCTATACATGCTCTGATATGGGGCATTGGACAAACGGTGCTAGGAGCAGGTATGGGATTTACAAGAATTTTGGCTACTTTGTAATGAAACATTCTCCTTAGCTAATTACACTGGTGTGTATATATGAAGTATATAATTAAATTATAAGTGAAATAACTTCTGAGTCAATTAACAAAGAGTATTGTTATGGGAATGTAGTGTAAAAATAGGTGCTTAAAGTGGACACATTATCTCTGTGTGATAAAATTAAAGACATGTTGTTACTCCTAATATAATGATTAGAAATATACCATATTTACTAAAACATGTTTTATATTTGTGTAGTCCTATGTAATTCATAATGTGCTTAATTTTTTATTTAAGTTTATTCAGTGACATTAGAATTAAAAATTAAATTGTATTAATAAATTATTGATGTATATTGTCCACCTTTAATATTATGACTGATTACAAAAACTTTGGGCTAGTATTAGCTTTTCTACTTAAATGTCCTGTTGTTGTGGACTTTCATCTAGTGTAAATTTATATTCATTTTGCTTTAGTTTGAGATAAGCTTGCAACTCATGTATTGTTCAGTCAACTACCTATGTTTAACTGTAAAATAAAAATAAAAACTGTTTTAACATGATAAAAATTAATAATATGGGTAACTTCAGTGCCTCAGAGTTAAAGATATAGTTATTTTGGTTATCCTTTTGCACTTTGATTTTTTGCTTTATCAACCTCACTGAAATCTGTAACTTATACAGCCTTATTCATAACATTATTTTACTTTAAGCAATGATTCTGTCTTATTTTTAACTTTAAGGATGAATGTTTAAAGTTGAAAATAACAGCAACGGATCTAGGTATTTTTAACTTTACCTAAATAACACATGTGTTGCTTAAAATTAAATTACTTTTATAAATGAGGCTGATACTTATTAAAACAACTTGGTTTTATATTTTATCCATCATAAAAGCGCACCTTGCTACATTCAAATATTTATTTGAACCTTAGCAACTTAGTAATAGTAAAATATTTTCCAAGCCTTTTGAACTCCTACATTTGTTCTACACTCTGTATCTATGTAGAAATGTGTGAAAGTTTTTGATATTAGCTTAAAATTATATCTGGCCTTAATACACTTATTGGTGACCTTGATAATTCCTCTACTAATATAGATAAGCATTCCATATAAAAATTCTATCTATAAACAATATTGAACAGTTTATAAATGATCATTGATTGAAACTATTTTTTTTATTACGGTCAGCAAAATACCATGTTTTATGGCAAAAGAAGCGTTATCAGTGCCTTTGGTGATATAAAAATATTTCAGACGGAGATTAAGAATGAAATCTGATCTAAAGATTAGATATGGTCTAATCCTTAATATAATAAACATGTATATGTCATAAATTGTTTTGCTCATGATTTGTTTGAGACTTAAAAGACCCACCGACCTTTCACTTTCGTCTGTCGTTTACTCCATAGATATAAAATTTTTGTTCATTCTTGAAATTAAAGTCAATTGTCTTTTAATCCACTATGATGATGATTCGCCGGCTGGGTTTCCGCAACTCGATGTTTTCATTGCGCCTATTTTGAGTGGTGAGTCGGCATCATTCATACCAACCCAGTTCTTCCAATAAGCCTAGCAGAACCTTCACGTTGCCGACGACTTCTGGAAGCGACCTCAGTGATCCGATTTTATTCCACTATTTAATTAACTTAAAATTAACCTGACTGGTTTCACCCTATGGCATTATCAATATGACCAAGCTTTGATTGTGTTTTTGATTGGAAAGATTTCTAAAAATGAATCCTACCTAGATCAATTTATCGCACCGAAACCCCTTGCATACTATTTCATGAAAATCATTGGAGCCATTTCCGAGATTAAGATTAGATATACCAGAATTCCTGGTTTAAAGGAATTAGATTGCTAGATAGATTAGAAAGGGCAACCGGTCAGTAAGTTCTACCAAGTGCTGACAATCGAGAATGTAACTGTAAATTATACAAATTATATACCTTAGAAATTTGTTCTTTCCGTATACTGCACAAATAGTTAATATTTACCGAGAGGTTAGAAAACTTCGCACATCTCACACACAGTAACCTCAACCCAAACTAAGCAGAGCCTTTAGATTAGAAGTAAATTTTTGCAATATCACCTTTCTTCTTATTCTTTTAATTCAATGGCTCCATCGGATATCGATGATTTTGCCAACGTCAAGGTGGGATGTAGATTAATTAGTTAATAGGTTATATATTTGGAATACCAAGCGGGAATTGTTGTGATTTCAACAGTTTCTGTTTGCGGTTCTGTGGGGTGGGACGAGAGAAAAAAAAGGGGGTATAGGAGTAAAACTATATATATGTTAATATCACCTTTCATTTTATCCGAAGAGGTTTTAAGTAAATTATTTCAGTTTACCCTACAATTTTGTACTTATAATTTTTTGCTTATATAAATCATTTTTGTATTATTAAGTGTACATTTTGTTTTATGAACAAATTTGTATAATTTTTATTTATTTTCTCTAAATTGTCATATTTAATTCTTATTCAGAAATCTATAATTATGGCAACACAAAATGTATGTAAAGTAATATGTAGTAATATTAGGTACCTAAATCATAATGTAAAATGCTAAAATGTATCTACTTATGTATGTAGCTATTGTTTACAATTTTAAGATGAAAGACCTAAATTGTAAAAGTAAAATGCTAGAAAATAATGTAATATAAAATTGTTTATCAGATGAGCATAGCTCTTTCAGGATCTCTATACTACCCATAAATAAAAATTGTCTTGGAAATAGCCATATGGCTATCTAAATGAACATAGATGATATGATGATACATGAAAGTAGTAAGTAAAAGATTCATAATCTTTTAAATACAGATGTGAAAATATGAAAAATGGTTTGGAAAGTCATACCTAACCCAGGTTAGTTCCCCCAGTAACCTCATCAACGCAATAAAAAGTACTAACACGGGCGGAGCCGCGGGAAAAAGTTAGTAAGTTATAAAATACAAAGCGTTTCAATTATGAATATGTCTGGATTTGTGACTAACTTCACTGGAAGCGTTGGCATAAACACCAAATGCTATTAGAATAAAAAATATTCATATAGTTTTTTTTTTTTTTTAAAGCGCGGCAAAGACTATGTTAGCATTTATATTTTTTTAAAGTTTGACGCCATTAATCGATTACACTGATTTAATTGACTTTTTTAATTGTAAATGCTCTGTAAAGTTGTTAACAAATGAAGGGCAAGATGGCAGATTTCCAATCCTATTCTTATTTGCAACGCTTTGTACTAGCTTTTGCCCGCGGCCCCGCCCGTTTAAGAGACAGACTTACTTTCGAATTGATAATTAGTATGGATTAGGAAAATTCAACGGGTAAAAGCGGATTAATGAAGGCTTATAGTTAATTCAATGTATGTAATAAAAATACACTTGGTAGGTTGCAGTCTTATAATAGGTTATTAAATTAATTTGCAAATCTATCTATACTTATTATACAAACCTGAAGAGTTTGTTTGTTAGAACGCGCTAATCTCGGGAACCGCTAGTCCGATTTGAAAAATTATTTCAGTGTTAGATAGCCCATTTATCGAGGAAGGCTATAGGCTATATATCATCACGCTAAGACTAATAGGAGCGGAGCACCAAAGAAGAATGTTTCAAAAACGGGGGGAAATTATCACGCTACGCGTAATAGGAGACGCAAACGAGGTTGCGTGGGTCAGCTAGTGTATTATATCGGTTAAAAAAAGATATAAGTGTGATTATGCTGTAAAAAATGTGTATTAGAGGATCATTGGAATAATACAGACAACCATAATTATCAGAGAAAAAATAAACTTTTTGGATATTTTAATCTCTTTTTTAATTTTGCCTTGTGTGCTAGAAGGGTAGAAGTATAAACATCTATAATACAAATAAATGACACTGAAGTGTCTGTTTGTTCGAATAAGCAGTTCTTCACTAAATACATATGACAGTATATACGGTATTTACATCAGAAAAGCATTTTTTAATATTTTTGCGTCTGTATGTTTGTTCTGACTAATCTCTCTCTTTTCTTTTTTTAAAAGACAACTCCCGCATTAGGAATATACATCCTGGGTCGCGGGGGATTTTACAAACATACATGAAACGGACACAAAAGAACACCCAGACTCAGAATAACAATTTGTGGGTCACATAAAGTGTTGTCCCATGTGGGATTTGAACCCACGACACTTGGCGTAGTAGAAAGCGGCATGGCAACCGCTTTAACCACTAGGCCAAACGTGCAGTCACCGGCTAATCTCTGGAATGACTGAACCGAATTTTGACGGTACTGTCAGTGGCAGATAGCTGACAGCTATTGTTTTAGACTAGCTTCGCCCCCGTGTTGTGTCGCGGGTAACGGACTTATTCTAGAAACTATTTTGATTATATAAAACAAAAAAAAATGCAATTTCTATATTCAATATTTAGTCCAACAAGGTTCTTTTTAACAATAAAATTCATATTGAGATAGTAATAGTATCGAGAAGATAAATTACATAATCCACAGTTAACATGATTAAAACCTATAACTTATAGGTGTTAACCTATAAATTCATAGTTTATAAATTCAAATAGTAATGTCTGGTATATGACCATCACAAATCTTTACATTATGTGCTTAAAAAGCGTTCTACACGATCAGAACCAACTGACCAACCAAGGTGATCTTGGTCGAATTGTTATAAAAATGGACAGTGTAGAAGCCGGTTGTCCGACCGAATGTTTGGTTGGTCCCAACGAACTTGATCGGAAGCGCATCCCTTCCGACGGGCTGCGTCGGTGGTCGGTTCCAACCACGTCCCAACCGTGTGGAACGCTGTTGTCCGACGCGAGCGCTTTAGTGTGCGCTTGTCATTAGTCGCGGGCGCACGTCATCGTGTGTTGCAATCTATGCATGGAATCATAACTCTATTAATGCAATGGATTCACAAAACGAACACCGCGAACGATTCTGACCGAATTTATATCATTGTATATTAATTTACTTAAGAATAGCAAGGTAGTAGAGCCACGCTGATTTCAGCACGAACGAGCCGGCTCGACCGGGGCGGTACTACCCTCGCACAGAAAATCAACGTAAAATGACAGCAGCAGTGCTGTCGTGTTTCGTTGGTGAGTGCGAGACCGGAGGCCCAATTAGTCTAGTCAACAAGTTCCATACTTGTTGACTAGACTAAAAGATGCAGCAGCATCACTAGGCCGCCATAGTGTGGGTCGCCATACTGCATTGTCTGCATTCGCAATGAGTATGGTGACCACCACTCTTGGATTCTGCTTATGTTTTCCATCAGGCAGAGTAGAGTCATTTTGGCGTGCCAAACATAAAAAAAAAAAACAAAAAAAAAAAGAATTAGTTGAGTCAACCACCGACCGAGAACGAAAATAAATAAATATTTCGGACATCTAACACACAACGCCATCTAGTCCCAAACTAAGCAAAGCTTGTATTATGGGTACTAGGCAACTGATATAAATACTTATATACTTGTTTTTTGTAAAAATACATACATACTAAACATAGAAAACACGTAAACTCCGAAACAAATATTTGCAGATCATACAAACATTTGGTACGACCCGGGAATCGAACCCGAGACCTCAAGAACAGCAGTCGCGTAGCTACCACTGCGCCACCGAGGCAGTTGAATAGAAATTGGTTGGACACGACGGTTGGCGGTTGGTTCCGACCGCGTAGAAGGCGTTCCAATCCGATCAAGGTCACCTTGGTTGGTCGGTCGGTTCCGATCATGTAGAGCGCTTTTTAGTCTTTAGTACCTACAACTCTGGTAGAACTTAGCAAAAAAAAATACCAATTATCTTTGAATACTGCTTCATCACGATTTGTCAATGCTACTTTACAAATTTAACCCTGTGAATCCGGTTTTCATCCAATCTTCATATAGTTCCACTATGACGGCTATACTTAGTATAGCTTTTGCTATGGTAAATAGAACTGTTATCGTCTTCTTCATGACTAGCCTCATGAATCTCTTCTAGAGTCAGAGGTAGAACAAAGTCCTGATTAGTCAATGTTTCCTGAAATCAATAGGGAAAATAAATATTTGTTTATGATACCTACTAGGGACTACGTGTTTGTAGTTAGCTTACCTCATGTATGTCAACTCTGCTAAGTCTGTTAACACTATCTTGCAAAGACTTAGTTTCAGATGTAGCATCTTGTAAAGCTAATTTTAGTTCTACAATTTCTTTTCTAGCATTTGATAGTAATCTTTCTGTAGTTGCCAATTTGTCTTGTACTTGCTCTTTATCTGCTTCCAATTTAGCCTTTGTATTTGAAAGATTTTTTATTCTATTCTCATAGAGTTTCAATTCTGAATCTACACTATTCATACTTTTAACAGTTTTACAGTGATCTGACTGAAAATTATTGCACATCTGTTTTAAATACGAAATATTTTGTTCAAGGATCACTTTCTCCTCTGTCATAAGCTTGACTTCACTTTCCAGTGCACTTAATTTACATTGCATTGCAGCAATACGGGAGGCTTGGGTTTCAATGCAATTTTCTTTGTCTATTAACTTCTCTTCTAGATTTTGAATCTTAGTAATGTAAGACTGAAGCTGTACTGATTTAGAAGCCGACTCACTCTCTAATGAATGATTAGTATTTTCTAAAATGTTAGCTTCCACAGACAGACTAGCAAAATGTTCCAACATATCAGACCTTTCAGCTTCTTTTTGTGACAATAACTCTTCAATTCTTCTAATTTCTGCAACATAATGTTGCAATTGTTGTTTTAAACTGTCTACTTCTTTCTTTGACTTGTCATGTTCAATTCTTGTTACTTTCAACATACCATTAGTATCAGCTAAACTGTTTTGTAAGTGTTTATTTTCTATAATAGCACTGTCTAGTTGTTGAGTAAGTCTTAAAATTTCACCATTCAGAAAACTTATTTGAGTTTCATGGTCAGCTAATTTATGTTCAGTGACTTTATTCATATTTAATTTTCTTTTCAGATCTGAATTTTCGTTTTCGATCTTACTGAGCTCATAAGATTGAGATTTCAATTTTTGTTCAAGCAAACTTACAGATTCTGTCTTGTTGTCTAACTCCATTACTAATTTATCTCTTTCTTGGTCAATTTTTTTGATACTGTCAATTAGTTTGGATTTTTCATTGCGTAAAGCTGTTACTTCCGATTGAAATTCTTTACATTTTCTATCTAAAGATTCAATTGCATCTTTAGACAGACTAAATTTCTTCTGAACAGTCAATAATTCATTTTGTAACTCATTACTGCTTCTTTCTGTTTCCATTTGTATATTTTTTATTTGACTTGAGTTAGTTTTTTCTCTAATGACATCTGTCTGCATTTTCTTTAATTGATCTCTCAAGAAATCACATTCCTCTTTGAGCTGTTCTTTAGAAGCTCTTCCATTTCTACTTGTCATTTTGTATGAACAATTTTCTTCTTCTAAATGTTCAATCTCTTTTTGTTTATAGATTAAATCCCTTTTTAGTTTTTCTGCTAATTCCAAAGTTTCTTTGTATCTTTGATTGTACTCATGTTTGTCTTTCTTTAGTAACTGAATTTCATTAGATAGTTCCTTAATTTTATCTTTTAGCTTCTCGACATCATTTCTGCTCAACTCAGTTTTGTCAAAATGTCTTACAGAATTAAAAATTTTATACTGGCTCAACTGCTTGCTTAGAGCTATGTTTTCTTGTGACAACTCAGAGTTTTCTAAGTTAAGCTGACTGATGACATCTTTATAATTTTGTTGATTATTCTCTTTAAAATAAGTTGATTTCATTTTCATTTCATCATTTTCTTTCTTTAACATTAAGATTTTTTGTTCACTTTCACATAATCTAGTATGTAAATCTCTAACAAATTCATTTTCATGTGAAGATTTTAGTGTGGGGCTCGATCTGTCCTTACATTTAGACATATGACTATTAAAATTATTCATTATTTCACTCATTTTTTCTTGAAAACTTCGCATATGTATTTCATTTTGTTTTCTCTCATCTGCTAATAACATTTGCAGTTCAGATTTAGTAGGGTATCTTAATTTATCTATGCCAATTTCATCATCACATGCCATTCTTCTTCTCATTTGTGACAAAGTTAGAATCTTTTCCTGCAAGCTTTTATTTAGTTCTACTAGATCTTTTATTTCTTTATGTAAAGCATCATTTTCTTTAACTGCTGAAGTAAGGGCTTCTTGAAGTTCATTCACTTGAGGTGAGGTCAATTTTACTGCACGACTTGAAAGTTGATTTTCTAATTCAGAATTTTTCATGTTTAACCCTTCCATTCTAGTCTGCAAAAATTTTATCTCACCATTCATAACAGATATTCTTTTATTACAGTCTTCTTCAACTTTTAGAGCTAAAGAATCAACTTTCTTCATCTCTTCTTGTAATTTTTTATTTTTATCTGCAAGATCAAGAGCTCTTAGCATAGCTTCGTGTTGTTTTTCTAAAGCACTTTCTATTTCTCTCTTCAAACTTTCATTAATTGTTTCCATCTCATGCATTTCTTTTAGCAGTTTTTGTATTCTTTCACTAGAGCTTACATTGCAGCAGTCTTTGTGAATGGCTGTTATAGGTCTGCCACCTTCTAACAACATGTTTAGACGACTAATTTCATCTTCTCTGTGTTCAATTTGACTTTTTAATAATACTATTTCATCACAATAGGCTTCATTCTTTTCTTCTAACATGTGGATCTTATTTGTCAATTCTGTTAGATCTCTTTCATTGAAAGACTTTTTTCTTTCATTGCAAACACACATTTTAGTTACATTGTTACTATTTTCCCAATCTTTCTTTTTAGTTTTATTCCGTGAACTCATAGTATCCGCACACAAACCTCTAAGGCTTAGGTCTCTTATCTCATGTTGTAATTTGCTAATCATTGTGTCTTTTTTTACAAGTTCATCAGACAAACTCTTTATTTTTCGCCTAGACTCTTTGACAACTCTAAGATTCTCATCTCGTAGTTTCATATAATCTTTGTGCAGGCGAGTATTCTCTTGTATCAATTTGGAGTTGTCGCACTTATACGGCTCTGCTTCCATCATCAGAGAATCACGCTGCGTCAAAGCTTCTTTCGATAAATCCATGTAATGCTGCAAACTGCGTGTTGTTTGTAAAAGATCTGCTAGTACACATTCCACTAGCGGCACTGCCTCTAGCGGTAAGGAATTATTATAGCCGAGATCTTCAAGTTTGCGCTTTAAAGTAAAGTACGGGTCTCCCATTTTGTAACAAATATTTCAAGCCTAAGATTCGAACGAAATTCTTAATAAACTGTCTTTGAAATCATACTTACACACATTCATGCATATATATCATAACCTTTCTTCTCCAAAGAAGTAGGCATAGCTATATAAAGCTTATAAAATTGTCATTTATTTGTGTGAAAAGAATTACATTTTCAAAACGAATTCCAATTTTTGCGAAACCAAACAAACAAATCAACGAAATGTCAGTCGACTCCTGTCTGTCAGTTTCAGTGGATTTATTGTGGATAGTGATGTCAGGTTCAGGATCAGGTCTAATCGCAATGTCGAACGAACGCGTGTAACGTGACGAAGGAGTTGAAGTGAAATAAACTAACATTAAGTGAAACTCAGTATGTTAATTAAATTACAAGAAAATTATATTGGTTTTTCCAAGTTCTGTAAATTCTCAACATTTGTAAAATACTATCATCAATCAACCGATTCCGTTATTGCCATTTTAATTTTATGTATGGCGTCCCAGTATCATAATTTAGGCTGAGGCCGCACTACGGTTTTTTCCCGCTAGCGGTTAGGCTGAGGCCGCATTACGGCTAAACCGCCGCGGTTTTTAACCGCCTGATTTTGTGACAAAAGGAAATGTATGGAAGCGGCCACACTGGCGGTTTTTTACCGCAACTGATTTTAAAACCGCGACAACCGCGGGCAGTTCTGTCCAGTGTTGCCAGAAGGTTACTTTTGTAACGTTTCAGGTGATTTTTCATCTCTTGGTTACTCGATCTCTTGGTGATTTGATTTGATTTTGATTTGAGGGCCCTATACTCGTATTATGCCGCCATAAATCTGTAATGTCGTATTCTAAAGTTTTAGGATTTTCATAAAACTTTTAAGAAATTCTTAAATAAATTCTTATCTAGTGAGCATTGAACTAGAGATAGGGCCATCTCAAAAATTTATAAACCAGGATAACAAGTGTAAAATCCCCGGATATTTGCGGTCATAATCCGAACACTTTTATATTTTTTTATTTTATTTAGTCGAAATAAAAAGAATACATAGTTCAATTAGTCGAAATAGTTCTTTTATTTATTTTCATAGGTATTCAGTTTAATTAAATTTACTTATTTTTCATCGAAATCAGTGATAGAAAAGTAAAATCTCACAGTTGTGAAAATGCTTTTCGAACAGTAGTATATTTTTCACAACCTTCTTTTTTAAACCAGACTAATTTGACAAAAATATCTTTAAGTTGAAACTCATAAGATATCATTCCAGTATTCAAGCTCTAAGTTTTTAAGTCTTATCTTAATATATATATTTCTTGTGTGCGTGTGTATGTGACTGAACTCCTCCTAAACGACTGGACCAATTTTGATGAAATTTTTTGTGTGTGTTCAAGGGGATCTGGGAATGGTTTAGATTCACAAAAACGACTGGACCGATTTTGATGAAATTTTTTGTGTCTAAAAAAAAAGCAAAACAACGTTTGCCGGATCAGCTAGTCTTCTTATAATATAAAAATCAATTGCTGTTCGTTTGTCTCGCTGAATTAGCTGTTTTTGGTTTTGAAATGTTTGTCGTAGTCCAGGAAAGGTTTAAACTGTAAAAAAATTAAAATAACTTGAAAAACCAAATCTCACGTGTACGAATTAGCGGGCACAGCTAGTTACAAATAAAAAATTATCTGCTTAAAGTTTTCATCAGCAGTCATATTAAGTTTTTTTGTGTTTTCATCTTCTTTATTTAGAATATGTACTCTGAACATTCAATGGCAAGAAACTTTCTCTATTTCGATCATCCAAGCTTTTTGAAATGTTTGCAAGTAGGTATCCTTCTGGTTTTAAAGACTTAATTATATTTTTTTTCTAAGGCTTTTATTTTTGAGGCGATTTGCACCCTTTTCCATAAAAAAAAACACAACTTACTCTCAATAAAGCAGATAAACGATTTAACCTCATTCTATTTCTTTGCTTAGTTTTTAATATATTCATACTGCTAAATAGTCTCTCAACATTTTTTATATATCCTAAAAGTAACCAAGAGATGAAAAATTACCTGAAACATTAAAAAAGTAACCTTCTAGCAACACTAGCAGAACCGCCCGCGATTTCGCGGTTTTCCCGCTAGCCATTTTGTAGAGGAGGTCGCGGTTTTAAAATCAGTCGCGGTAAAAAACCGCCAGTGCGGCCGCTTCCATTAGTTTCCTTTAGTTACAAAATCAGGCGGTTAAAAACCGCTGCGGTTTAGCCGTAGTGCGGCCTAGCAGTAAACCGCAGCGGTTTTTAACCGCCTGATTTTGTAACTAAAGGAAATGTATGGAAGCGGCCACACTGGCGGTTTTTTACCGCGACTGATTTTAAAACCGCGACAACCGCGGGCGGTTCTGTACAGTGTTGCCAGAAGGTTACTTTTGTAATGTTTCAGGTGATTTTTCATCTCTTGGTTACTTTTAACGTTACACAAATAAGATTTTTTTTTAATACACTCCCCTATCTGGCTCTGCCAAAATTGGAATACACCAAGTATTCCAAGTCGACGTATCGAGCGAAGTCCAGTTCAGATTATTGCATTCTTGCAGATTCCTCCGTAGAGACGTTACTGAACTGAGGGCCCTATACTCGTATTATGCCGCCATAAATCTGTAATGTCGTATTCTAAAGTTTTAGGATTTTCATAAAACTTTTAAGAAATCTTAAATAAATTCTTATATAATAAGCATTGACCTAGAGGTAGGGCCATCTCAAAAATTTAGAAACCAGGACAACAAGCGTAAAATCCCCGGATATTTGCGGTCATAATCCGAACACTTTTATATTTTTTTATTTTATTTAGTCGAAATAAAAAGAATAAATAGTTCAATTAGTCGAAATAGTTCTTTTATTTATTTTCATAGGTATTCAGTTTAATTAAATTTCGTCATTTTTCATCGAAATCAGTGATAGAAAAGTAAAATCTCACAGTTGTGAAAATGCTTTTCAAACAGTACCTACTTTATTTTTCACAACCTTTTTTTTTAAACCAGACTAATTTGACAAAAATATCTTTAAGTTGAAACTCATAAGATATCATTCCAGTATTCAAGCTCTAAGTTTTTTAGTCTTATCTTCTTATTATATAAAAATCAGTTCGTTTGTCTCGCTAAAACTCGAGAACGGCTGGGCTGATTAAGCTGTTTTTGGTTTTGAAATGTTTGTCGTACTCCAGGAAAGGTTTAAACTGTAAAAAAATTAAAATAACTTGAAAATCCAAATCTCACGTGTACGAATTAGCGGGCACAGCTAGTAACAAATAAAAAAATATCTGCTTAAAGTTTTCATCAGCAGTCTTATTAAGTTTTTTTTGTGTTTTCATCTTCTTTATTTAGAATATGTACTCTGAACATTCAATGGCAAGAAACTTTCTCTTTTTCGATCATCCAAGCTTTTTGAAATGGTTGCAAGTAGGTATCCTTCTGGTTTTAAATACTTAATTTTTTTTTTCTAATGCTTTTATTTTTGAGTAAATGATGTGCATAATTGAATGCATGAAAAACAGGTATGCCTCCGATTTAAAAAAAATCAGATCAGGGGGCTTTTTTAAGCTTTTGAAATAATCCACATTCAGGACTCACTCGATAGCTGGAAACAGATTTCGCCAACGCGTCTTTGAATGATAGAGAAGCTGTTTATACTCAACCTCGGCTGTGTCAGAGAGATCTTTAAGAACTTTTTAGACTGTAGCCTTTATTATTCCCAATTTTATTTGGGGTCGGCTTGTTTAAGTGGCAAAAACTTTTTTTTTGATGATGTTGAATCAACATCTACTGGCAATCAATCACATGCGTGGTGCAGTGCGTTATTGATAATGTGCGCAGAGCATCCCACACCAACTATTTTCGAATTCAGATTTTGTTTTAACTTATGGAATTATAAAGCATTGTTGGTTCCACGGCGCTCTATTCCACCGAAGTTCGTATTACAATTAACTCCAGAAAATGCAACACATTTAGTTAAAAGATCATGCTGTTGAAGTTGCTTTCTTATAAGCTCAGTAATTATCTCAGATCTGTCATTTCATTTCGATTTGGTTTTCTGGTGGTTTTAAAAGTTCAATCTAAAGGAGAGCTAGTTTATCTGTGGGCAACACTATTCGCGGTTTTACCGTAGTGTGTACGCTTCGGGCGGTTTTGCGGTTTGGCGGTTTAACCGCTGGCTGGAAAAAACCGTAGTGCGGCCTCAGCCTTAGTCTGCTTGAAATTCGTTTGTGGTAGATGTGATATTATATGTTCTCTGTTTCCTATGGTTTCCTACTTGGCTGCGTTTTTGGATTGGTGTCTGAAAAGTTTCTTCTTTTATGAAATGGCAACCAGCCGGATCTCTCGGATCAGCTATTTCTGCCAATGTCAAGTGTTTATAGTCTTCATACCATGTCTTTAAGTCCTTATGTCTTCGTCGTGATGAAATTTATGATATAAAATGTGGATGAGATGAAATGGGGACCGTCTTCCCAAAAAACAAAAAGCGGCCAAGTGCGAGTCGGACTCGCCCATGTAGGGGTTCCGAAGCAGCAACTACCTAACATAATATAAAAGTTCTTGTAGCTTGTTGTAACTTTGATCGATGTTTTAATAATAGTATTTTTTTGTGGTTTACGATTTATGACGTATTAAAAAACTACTTACTAGATCTCGTTCAAACCAATTTTCGTTGGAAGTTTGCATGGTAATCAGTGGCGTAGCTAGGCGTGGGCGAAGTGGACCCTCGCCCACGGCCTCGCACTTAGAGGGGCCTCGCGAGGCCTCTTTGAATGCGATGCCACCAGATTTAAAATTTCCATTATTTTTTTAATTAAAACAAAAACCTAAAAAATATTGGCCACACTCGTCACAAACTGGCAACACAGCTTAGCTTTGTAAAACGTTTCTTCACTCACTCACTTCATAGAAAAGAGCAAAGATGATATTAATTTTGGAAAAAAGGGAGGATTTCTAAAATTCACAATTCGGCGGGGTGTTACACGCGGTTGTAAATGTACAACAATAACCGCGTGTAGCACCGCGGGACTCAGCTAGTATTTATGTTCCTATGTTTGTTCGGGTGAAACCTTGCAACTCAATTTTGAAGCAGATATCTTCAACCGATTGTGTTGAAATGTTGTAAGCATAATATGTATATAGCGTGACAATGCAATATTACAATGTTATGGAGCGGATCTGATGCTGGAGCCGGAAGGTGGTCATAGGAATTCAGTAATGGAACGGCGCAACACCATCGAGTTTGGAATCGTTTGATTCATCATGACGAGTACTTTATGTTTTGATAGTAATCCGGGTCTGATGATGTAACCGGAAGGTAGTTAGAGGAATTCTATCATGAAACGACGCAACACCATCGAGTTTGAAATCGTTTGATTTTTCTTGACGAGTACTTTGTGTTTTGATAATATCCAGGGTCTGATGATGAAGCCGGAAGGCGGTTATAGGAACTCTATAATGAAACGACGCAAAACCATCGAGTTTCGAATCATTTGATTCGTCTTGACGGGTACTGTATGTTTTGATAATATCCAAGGTCTGATAATAAAACCGGAAGGTGGTAGGAATTCTATTATGAAACGACGCAACACCATCGAGTTTGGGATCGTTTGATTTTTCTTGACGAGTACTTTATGTTTTGATAATATTCAGGGTCTGATGATGAAGCCGGAAGGCGGTTATAGGAACTCTATAATGAAACGACGCAACACCATCGAGTTTCGAATCATTTGATTCGTCTTGACGGGTACTGTATATTTTGATAATATCGAGGGTCTGATAATGAAATCGGAAGGTGGTTATAGGAATTCTATTATGAAACGACGCAACACCATCGAGTTTCGAATCATTTGATTCGTCATGACGAGTACTTTATGTTTTGATAGGTAGTATCCAGGGTCTTATTAAGGAGCCGGAAGCTGGTTATAATGAGTAAGCGTACCCCATCGTATTTCAAATCGTTTGATTCGTCTTTATGTTTTGATAGTATCCAGGGTCTGATGATGGAACCGAAAGGTGGTCATAGGATCTTGGTAATGAAACGACGCAATTTATCAAGCTTGGAATCGTTTGATTCGTCTTGACGAGTATTATATAATTTGATAGTATCCAGGGTCTGACGTTGGAACCAGAAGGTGGCTATATGAACTCTATAATGAATCGACGCAACACCATCGAGTTTGCATTCATTTGATTCGTCTTGACGTGTACTTTATATTTTGATAGTATCCAGGTTCTGAAATAGGAATACCTAAATAGGAATCCGATGCATCAAATCGAAAAACAAAAACTGAGATGACCGTAGCTAATGAAGCTCTAGGTACTAGTATGCGATTTTTTTAATCAAAAAATTTTTATTGACCCCTGAATCTATAGATTTGGATATTTATGATTATCGAGTCTCAAATGAATGAAGCGAATATGTCGTATAATTTATTAAAAACGACTTAAGAAACAATATGAAGCATGACCGACAAGCGGTTTAGCAAAACTCTCAATCTCTTAATCGAAGCAGATTTAGCCGGAAAAAATAAACTACAAATTCTTATAGAAGACTTCAGTAAAGCAAAAAGCTGAAGAACATTGTAAACATTGAACACTTTTGTAAGAAAAATTAATCACTCAAATTATTTTAAAATAAAACCTTTTTTCATATCTGTATGCTTTTTAATACTCTCCCACTACTCATTTACATTTATATATATATATTTATTACATTTCATCCATCACAGAAACCACAGTTACATATTGACTTTGTGTATCGGGACACTAAAATAGATAAAGTACATGAATTCAGCTTGCTTGGCCTAAACATAGATACCAATATTAACTGGAAATCACACACATACAAAAAAATTAATCAAAATTATCAACTTTCTGCTACACTCTTCGGGAAGTTAAAAAAACCACTGACATCAAAACTGCTCTAGCCACCTATTATGCCTATGCATCCTCGTGGCTGAACTACGGCATTATTCTGTGGGGTAACAGTACAGATGCGCCTTTGCTGTTACTAATGCAGAAAAGGTTAATAAGGATAATAATGAACATAGACGATATAGAAAGTTGCAAACCTCATTTCCAAAAATTAAATATACTTACTGTCCCTGGAATGTACATTCTGGAAACATGCAAATTTGTAAGACAACACAAAGATCATTACACAACCAGGGAGGATATTAATACAAAATATACATTTCGACATAAAAATAGATTAAATTTGCCAAAGTCCAAATTAAAAATGCATGCATCAAGCCCATATGTTAGGTCCATTAAATTGTACATTAAATTACCTAATAACATTAAAAATGAAGAAAAATTTAATACCTTTAACAGGAAATTAAAAGACCTTTTATTACAAAAGTGCTACTATCACATTAACGAATATTTAAATGACAAATTCTAAGAATTCAAAATCTTTTTACTGTAAACATGACATAACATAAAAGGGACATAACAAAATTGACATACTCCAAAATTAACTTGGTCACATGACTAATATAAACATGACTTAATATAAACATGACTTAATATAAACATAACATGCTAAACTAAAAAACATTATTCTTTATTAGTAAAATTCTATGTAAAAATAATAATAACAAAATAAAATTAAAACCTAAGTACTTACATTGTAAACGTGAACAATAAATAAACAAGAATGTACTTCTGGCGTATCTGAATAGACTAGTATTAAAGTATCATTATGTGCTTCATTGATAGTAGATGTTTCGTGTTCTCTTCTAGTTGCCGTGCCCAACAGGGTCCATAATTGTTTCCTTTAATAAGTTGTCAACACCTTAATGTACATTATGGAGTGCAATAAACGATTTGAATTTCAATTTTAATTTTTTTTTACAATCATGAGTAGGCATGTCACATCGAAGCATGTTTGGTAAGATAAATTTATTAGGTAGGTAGATCTTGGGAACGAAGGAAAAGGGGCCTCGTTGATGTGACTTCGCCCACGTCTATGTAAGTCCACGCAGTCATTTATTTTTTAGTTTTATCATTCTCTTATTTTAGAAGTTACAGGGGGGGACACACATATTTTATCACTTTGGAAGTGTCTCTCGCGCAAACTATTCAGTTTAGAAAAAAATGATATTAGAAACCTCAATATCATTTTTGAAGACCTATACATAGATACCCCACATGTACCCCGCATGAGTTTGATGAAAAAAATAAAATTCGAGTTTCAGTTCTAAGTATGGAGACACACAAAATTTATTGTTTTTGTTTTATTTTTGTGTGAAAATCTTAATGCGGTTCACAGAATACTTCTACTTACCAAGTTTCAACAGTACAGTTCTTAAAGTTTCGGAAAAAGTGGCTGTGACATACGGACGGACAAACAGACAGACAGATATGACGGCTTCCGTTTTTTGCTTTTGGCACAGAACCCTAAAAACGATCTCCCGTCTGCAAAGAAGGTTTTTTTTTTTTTTTTTTTTCTCCCCATTTGGCAGGAGAACTTGGCTCGCACTTCTGTGCATTTGCCAGCGTCAAGTTTTATTTAGTTGTTATTTGAACATTGAATGACACAAAGTAAAGTTAAGGAAACATTATAACGCGAAAAGACAATATAACGGAATTTGGAAGAAAGGTAACAGGATCAGTAATGTGTATATATTTTAAATACTTACATAATTAAAATTAAATATTTTGAATAAATAGCAGCCACAGTCTGTTGTAAATATTAATGTTTATAAATATTTATACAATTTAAAGGCGAATGTTATTATTATAAATAAAATTCGAAAGAACACTATATATGGAGAGGCTAGAAGAAGAAAGAAGAGTCTTTATAGAAGTGGGGAAAGGAACGCGGAGTGACATCAAGCCATTATAAAAGGAAGTACGGTCATGAATCGGACAGGAAAGGAATATATGGTTCAGGTCTGCAAAGTCATATCCACATTCACACTGAGGACTATCTATGATGTGAAATCGTGCCAGATGTGCTGGACAAGTGGTGTGACCCAACCTCATTCTTATTAGAATGGTTGTCGCAATCTTGCCAAGTTTGAGGACAGAGAACCAAGGCTTACGAGGAATTTTCGATTGAATACTAAAGTAGTATTTCCCTTTTGAACGGGCACTTTCTTCCCAAACTCTATCCCAGGAATCTCCAAGATAACGTCTAGGAAGAGTAGCCAAGTCCTGAGTATAATTTTTAAACGGTACAGTATCACCACACACCACAGCCTCATTGGCAAGTCTATCAGCTCTTTCATTGCCACTTATTCCACAATGACTCGGAATCCAGATAAAAACTACAGAAAAGCCCTTCTCAACACATTCAAAAAGTTTAGTCCTAATATGCGCTATTAGAGGAAATGGTGGTTTAGACTTAAAAGGATATCTTAAGAGCGCCTGAAGGGCACTCATGGAGTCAGTTAAAATTAAACTATTTCTAAGTTTTAAAAGTAAGACGTATTCCAGAGCCTTCAGGATGCCAAGACATTCCCCAGTAAAAACTGTTGCTTCAGGTGGACACTTTACTTTTTGAACGATATTATACTGTGCATGATATATTCCTACGCCCACAAAATTATCAGGTTCATGCTTGGATGCATCAGTGAAAATACGGTGCCACTCAGGCCAGTTTTGTTCAACAATGAAATTAAAATGGGGGTTAGCATTATTTTTATCAATATCTAAAATGTATTTAACAGATGGCTCATGGATCAAGAATTCAAATTTATTATCGAACAAATCAAGTTTTGAAGATCGATGTGTCGGGGCATTAAATGATTTAAATCGAATATAACTTTTAACTAAACAAGGAAGAGGTTTGTGATTCCAGTAATTTGATGACTCAATGAGATCAGCAAGTATCTGAAGTTTTTGAATTAAATGGCTATTAGAAAACTGTAAAACACGGAAAAACAACCGATCAGCTAAAAATTGACGTCTTAGTTTAAGAGGAGGTTCATTGCATTCGGTTTGTAATGCATTAATGGGACTAGATTTAATAGCACCTGTGGTTATTCTCAAGGACCTTGATTGGATGGAATCCAATCTCCTAAGGGCACTCACGTTACAAGGCTCCAATAGGAAGATTCCATAGTCAAGTACACTTCGAACTAGAGCATTGTAAAGAAGTTTCAAGGAAAATGGATGCGCACCCCACCAAACACCTGATAGGCACCTCATCAAATTGAGAAGTTTTTGACATTTATTTATCACATAATCACAGTGCGGAACACCTGTAAGTTTAGAGTCCAAAACAATACCCAAAAACTTGACCTGTTTTTTAACTGGTATTTCGTTATGATCGAAATCTATAGCTATTGGGATGGGAATACGCTGTCGAGTAAATAAGACTAATGAACTCTTACTCGCAGATACACTCAGGCCATTTTTTTCCATCCAGATTTTTAAATAATCAAGAGAGTTAGATAGCTGAGAACACAGAGAACTTGCTGAATTTCCACTAGCGTATAAAACTAAGTCATCTGCATATTGTAGGATATTTGATGTATTTTGAAGTGAAGAATCTAAATCAGACGTATACAAATTAAATAATAAAGGGCTTAGAACTGAACCCTGCGGGAGACCTTTCCATACTAGTCTACTTTCATCCTGTGTTTGATCTAATTTTATTGTTCTACCTGAAAGGAGTTTAATTATAAAGCAAACCAAAATTTCAGGGATGCGAAGCATATCTAGTTTTTGTTTAAGGACATTTAGAAGAACATTATCATATGCTGATTCTATATCTAAAAAAACTGCAATTACAGATTCGTTTTGTGAAAATGCAACTCTAATATCTGTTACCAAGGTAGCCACACTATCCAACGTACTCCTGCCTTTCCTAAATCCAAACTGAGATTCTGGTAAAATTCCACGGTGTTCAGCTATCCATTCAAGGCGATTTTTAACTAGGTTTTCAGCTACTTTTGCAATTACGGGTGACAAAGCTATTGGTCGATAAGATGAAGGTTCTGATGGTGTTTTCCCCGGTTTCAGAATGGGAATAACAGTTTGAGACTTCCATGGTGGAGGAATATTACCCGACATCATAATTTTGTTAATTAAGTTCAAATAGTATTGAAGTGAGGTTTGATTTAAATTAGCCAGGAATGAATACGGAATGCCGTCATCACCTGGAGCAGAGTCTTTAACCGATGATAAAACGCCCTGTAATTCTTGCATTGTAAAGGGAGAATTTAGTAGACTTTGGTTCTGAGAGATAGAAGAAGGAATGTTGTTATAAATAAGGTCATGTTCTGGGACAAATGGTGGAGCTAAACGATTAAGAAAAGAGTTCTTCAGATTTGGGGGAATGCCAGAAATATTGGAATTAGTAACACCATTTCTAAACTTTCTTATATTTTGCCAGACAATAGAAGGATTTACATTGGGGGTGATGGAAAGGCAAAAATTTTTCCATCCTTCAAATTTCTTTTCTTTGAATAATTTACGAGCTTTCGCTATAGCATCAGTTACAATTTCAAAATTATCTACGGACATATTATTTTTGTATTTTTTTTCAGCTTCCTTTCTAGCTTTTACCATTCGCGAGCATTCACTGTCCCACCATGGAGGGGAAGGAACTCTACCATTGGTTGACGTTTTTACAGGGAAGGTTTCATCTGCAGCTTGTACAAGTACGTTTGTGAAAATATTATTACAATCGATAAGATCGTGTGATAAATTATTTTGTAAATTAGAAAGTTTAAACTCTACAAGAGTTTTAAACTTATCCCATAACCCATCTTTATTAAGTTTGAACTTCACACGAGGTTGCCTTGAAGGATTAGGAGAACTGCTAGGATGAGTGGGCGTTATAAAAATTGGGAAGTGGTCACTTCCATAAGAAGATGGCAAAGTGCACCACGCAAGAGATGAAGCAAAATTAGGGGTACAAATGGAAAGGTCTATTGCACTAACATTTTCATTTGGCCCTGTACGTCGAGTTGGCGACCCGGAGTTTAACACACAAAGGTTATGTTGGTCAAATATATCTAATAATATGTCACCACTATATGATGAAAGAGTACAACCCCAAGAAATATGGTGAGAGTTAAAATCACCTAAAATTATAAAAGGACGAGGAAGAAGAGAAACGAGATTGTTGAACTGTTGAAGAGTTGAAGAAGAGGGGGAAGGAATGTATATTGAAACAATACAAGTATTATTTATTTGTGCAGCTACTACGGAAAAATTATTAAATGTCGGAAGAGATACGGGACAGAAGAAGATAGTGTTTCTAATGAGTAGAGCAGTCCCGCCATACCCATCAGACCTATCATCTCTTAGACAAGAAAAACCACTGATTTTGAAGATGGAGCCTGGTTTTAACCAGGTTTCTGAAATTGCAAACAAAGAAGCTTTATATTTATTTATCAAGTAAATAATTTCGTTTTTTTTAGAAACTGCACTTCTACAGTTCCATTGTATTATGTTCTGAGTTTGTAGTAACATTATTAACAGGTTGAGGGTTTTTATACATATCGACTATAAGGGCAACGTTGGACGGTATTTTTATATTAGATTGAGTTAGTGTTTGGATGAGAATTTGGATTATATCTGATGTTGACATCATTGTAGGATTTGCGGAATTGGTGTTAAAGGCACAGCCATTTTGTGACGTCGGTAACCTGTATTCGTTAACTAACTGTTGATGTTTTTCTCGATCAAAACCTTTACCTAGTTTGGGAGGAGGGCGACGATTGATATACACTGTTTTTTTATGTGAAATGTGTGAAGGATAATCTTGTGTATAAGAAGATTGTGAGTTTCGGAAAGCGGTAGTAGTTACCGGAGTACTAGCTACATTGGCATATGAATTAGAAATAGGTGTAATCATTTTAGCAACTTCGCCATATGAAATACATTTTTCTGCCATAATTGTGTTAATTTCCTTTTGACGCACAAATTCAGGACACAATTTAGATGTCGCGAATGTTTACCAGAGCAGTGGCAACAAGATATATTGTCTTCCTCAACATCACAAGCATCACCAGTATGTTCCTGACCACACTTATAACATTTAGGTTTGGACCTGCACTGTATTTTTGTGTGTCCAAAGCGACAACAATTGTAGCATTGTATAGTGGGATATACATACAGCTCTACAGGTAGTGAATTGTAGCACATGAATATACGTGGAGGAAGAATTTGACCATCCAACGTAATCACTATACTCTGCGTTGGTTTCCAAACAGGGGACCCTTCTACGATAGTCTTATAGTTTATTCTCCTAACTTTAAGGATTTTACCACAGTTATCAGGTACTGACGCATTTTCGATTATTTCTTCGGGCGACCATTCCGATGGAACACCACGAACAAGTCCCATTCGTGTTATTTGATAAGTTGGTATAAATGCTTTTAAATTAGTTTTTGTTAACTCACTATTTGAAATACATGAATTAGCATCGTGAAAATTTGAGAACACTAAACTTATTCTATTTCTGCCAATTTTCTTAACAGATCCATCCACAATGTTGTGAATGGCATTAGTCTTGAGAAACCTACCAAATGTGACCGGGTGTAAGGTGGTACTATCATCAGGCGACTTAACCTCTTTCTGGACGTGTACAACAAACGGGCTGATGTCATTGACCTCATACTTGGTCCTAGCAACTCCAGATACTGAACCCTGGGGGCCCGAACCACTACTTGGTGTGACTTTATTATTAATTAATTCAACCGGGCTAACAGTAGGATTAGAGTCACTATTTTCACTCTCTGCACTTGCACAACAACAACCCTTGCTCCCATCAATAGCCTGACTGTGCTTCCTCTTTTTTTTATTGCATATTTTGCAAATTTTATGTAGCCTGGTTCTTTTATGTCCACGTTGTGCACTGGGACCATCCGTTTCCATTCCAGACTCATTGGAAACAACAGTTACAAAATGCGTAGCCGGGGGTACAAAGACCCCCGGGTCCGCCAAGTCAGGCGGCTCGTTCATAAAATAATATTAAAAAACTTACCGAATCTGGCAAACTATACACTAAAACTTATATATATACACTAAATATGAAAATTATTTACAATATAATACAAAACTGATCCGTTATTATAGAAAAATTAAAATTAAAAATTTCTCCAGAAAAAATGCACCGGTACGCTTGAAGTTTCCCGCGCTTTTTTCCAAAGAAGGTTTCCGGCAACTCCAGTATTGTCAGTTGTCAGCAGTTGTCAGTGTCAAAGTTCTGTCAGACAGGTAGTAGTGACACCTGCTGTGTTATTTCTGTGAAGTTTCTTGCGTTGTATTGTTATTTTGTATTTGTAATCGGGGTACCTATTTATTTATTCGCTAAACCTCGAATGAATTGTGTAAATATAATAACTTCTTCATTAAAAGATTTTAACTTGATATGTAAATCATTGTTCCTCCCAAAATGAATCCGTATAAGGATATAGAGGAAAATTCTTTTACTTTATCACCTCATCTAGCTTACGAGGACATAGCAACGAAACTGCTGAAAGATCATTATTTCTTAACAGCGTTGGAACTGCATACAGAACTTGTAGAAAGTGGTAAAGAACTACCTCAATTACGAGAGTTCTTTTCGAATCCGGGAAATTTTGAACAACATGTTTCTAGGGCATCAGAATTTTCTTCAATGCGTAAGTTTGTTTATGTATTTCACACGTTTTTCTAAAATTTTTAATGTCTACTTTTCGCGAACTGACCTTCTTAAAATTGTATGATGAGCAAACATTATATTATTAAAAAACAATACAAATGTAGACTTATAAGACAAAAGTAAACAAAGTATTTTTAAACAATGGGAATATAAATTTTATTTGGAATACATAAGTAAGTAATTTATATTTGTTTTATTCTGTTAAAATTGTAATTAACGACTGGTTTTAAAAGTCAAATCAAGAAGAGTCTTAATAGTCTACTGCTGGAAATAGACCTTTCGTTTTCAAAGACTTACCAGGCTAATTAACTAGGCGTGCGCGCGCAGGACGTTGAGGTGGGTAATTAAAAATTTAAAAAGTTCACACTTATAAATTACTGTCAGCTAGTTAATTAATTGAACTTGAACTCGCAGGCTGGGTTTCCGCAACTCAACAACTTTGATGCTCCTATTTTGGGTAGTGGGTCGGCACTAGTGGTGTCAGCCCACTACGCAAAATGATTTAATGAATTATTTTTATTAAAATTATTATAAACAAGAGACTATTGTAATGATTGATTAGCCAAGACGGCGGCATAGTTAACACTTTATAATAACACAACCTTATAATATTCTCCAATGCACATCTAGTAGAACGGTCGGTTTATGAATGCATGAAATTACTCGAACGAAGGTATTTTTATAGTATTTGACAGGCTTGACCCAATTCATTACCAAATTCACATATTTAGTAGATGATATCAAATATTGTTTACCATAAATATTCTAATGATTATTAGCATACAATTATTATTTGATAATACAGAATTGTGTGACATTAAAGATTTGATATGAAATATAAGTCGCGCCGGAAGCTGACAAGCGGAAGGCACCAAGATATTAATATGAATCAACTATTTACTTGTTTATAAAATCACCAATTGAATTATAAGTTTATAATGTATTTTATTGTATGCCTAGTAATTATTAAGATTTAAACGAATGAGGCGTTTATACGAGGTTGGAATCGTTACTTATAACACTATATTAAATCTGTAGATCGTACTCCGAGTCAAGCTACTCTTGACTCTCTGGATACAGCGCGGTACTCGGAAGATGGTGGGGGTGACCGAGGCGGTAGCGGTGGTGACGTAGCTGTACTGGAGTTTGAACTGAGAAAAGCCAGAGAAACAATTAATGCACTGAGGGCAAATTTGACTCAATTTGCAGGTAATTTTTTGTATCTCAATTTATTTGTGTAGAGACACTACATATCTTAACTACTCACTCACCTTCCATATGCAATATTCATGTTAGATTAAATTTAAATATCAACAAATATACTTGAACTTGAACTCGCGGGCCGGGTTTCCGCAACTCGACGACTTTGATGCGCCTATTTTGCGTAGTGGGTCGGTACTAGTGGTGCCATCACAGTTCCTCCAGGAAGCCTAGCAGACCCCTGGCGTTGCCGACGACCTCCTGAAGTGACCTCGGCGATCCAAGGTGTTTCGCCCGGTATTCTGCCACCCCAGGACATGCCAAGATGACATGGGCGGCTGTTTCCTCCTCCTCCATGCATGCTCTGCACAGAGGGCTGTCCGTTACACCTAGAGTAAAAAGATGATTGTTTAATAGTGCATGACCAGTCATTGCTCCGATCAGAAGTCGAAGCGGCGGCCTCTTAAGTTGTTTCAGCTTCCGTGACAATCCGGGGTTGATCGTCGGGAGGGCCTCCTTGGTCTGCCTACAGGTACAAAGGTTGGACCAATATAACTGGTGTTCTACCTTGGTGTTCTGTTGCAGTGTCCGTCGTAGCCAAGCAGCTGGCAAGGGCAATATTGGTTCTGGGCCGATTGCCCTTGTCTCCGATCCGCTCCTTGCTAGTGCATCAGCTGCGTCGTTTCCGCGTGAGTTGCTATGTCCTTTGATCCACTGGAGAGTTATACTATTTGTAGTACTTACCTCTGTCAGGGCTCTGTGGCATTCGTAGATCAGCCCTGAGGTAGTCGTGTGACTTTGTAGAGCTTGTAAGACTGATCGGCTCTCGGAAAGTATGCGGATGGGGTATTTCGTTACCTTTCTGGAGATGATCGCATGTGCTGCCATTATTATACCCATGCACTCTGCCTGCTCCTAATGGTGTCGAGATGTGTATGTTCAGGTCCTCAGAGAATGCTCCTGAGCCAGTGCCTGACCTTGTTTTGGATCCGTCGGTGAAGATTCTTAACTCCCTTGGGTTAAGTCCTTCTTGGGGATCCTCGTACAGTTGTATATTGTACTTTTTGTCGAAGACGAATTGCCTGGGTATTGTATCAGTTACCGCTTCCATGAGCGGTTCCTTACCTATGGCCTCATAGAGGATTTCGATGTGTGGTACCCTAGGCGGTCTCCAGAGATTTTGTTTCTTTAGCCGCATTGCTGCAGCTAGAGCCTCCTGCCTTATAAAGAGGTGGAGTGGTGGAAGACCTATAATGGCTTTCAGAGCCGCAGTCGGTGTAGTCCTCATACAGCCCGTGGCCGCCAGACAGGCCAATCTCTGGAGTCGTTGTAGTTTAGCTTCGGTTGTGGATAGCTTGGTCCGTGGCCACCAGACTATCGCGCCGTAACTTGGTGTCCGGTCCAGCTGCTGCCGTACCTTCCACCTTTGGGGTGTCCGGTCCAGCTGCTGCCGTACCTTCCACCTTTGGGGTGTTCGGTCCAGCTGCTGCCGTACCTTCCACCTTTGGGGTGTCCGGTCCAGCTGCTGCCGTACCTTTCACCTTTGGGGTGTCCGGTCCAGCTGCTGCCGTACCGTCCACCTTTGGGGTTTTTTTTGTGTTTTTGTTGTCCACTTTTTGTTTATGTATGTATTTCACCTCTCGAGCTTCCCACTCTCCGTGGAGCCTGCACCTTTGGGGATGTCCCTAAGGACACCAGGAATACCCGAGAGGTATAGGGTCGTTGGGTTGGGACTCATGCGCGACATCAGGAACTGCAAACATGCGGCCCCCAGGTGTGCCGCCTGTCCTCGCTCCGTCAGCATGCAGAGTCCCAGTGTTCTCCCGGAGAACACCCCCCCGAACCTCGCCTGCGGGCCGTACCACCTCATCCGTACGGGACGCGTGTCCATTTCACTGTGGTGGCTAGCTACAGGGCTACCGTTTCGCCTGAATTCCGGACCAAAGAGGGCGTGTTGCTTCATGGAGGTATCTAACCCCGATCCCAATCAGCTCAACCCTCCAGGACTCCTTCATCCTGGCTTGCGGCGCTCGACTGCGCAGGACTGGCGCAGGCAGGCATGATACTCCACCAAAGTCGCCTGCTGGCCTTGGTAAAAGTCCTGCGTTATACCCCACAGGACAGGGTCCCTGGCCGAACTCCGCCACCTGCATACTCCGGTCTACTGAAGCCTGAAGCATGTGGTGCCCACCCCCGCGACGAGGACGCGCCGGTCAGGACTTACCCAAGTGAGAAATAGAGAAGAGGAGTCTATTTCGCCTTGGGCCGGGTTAATGGACGTCCTTGCTAAGTCCGTCCAAAAGCCACAAATATGCTTGAACATAGAGGTGGCTACGCCCGCTGTTAATACAGTTGACAATAAACCCAGTTTAAGTGAACTTACACTTACCTTTTATTTAATCACTAGCTGACCCACGCAACGTCGTTTGCGTCTCCTATTGCCCGTAGCGTGATAATTTTCCCCCGTTTTTGAAACATTCTTCATTGTCGCTCCGCTCCTATTGGTCTTAGCGTGATGATATATTATAGCCTATAGCCTTCCTCGATAAATGGGCTATCTAACACTAAAATAATTTTTCAAATTGGATCTTGGACCCACTGTTCTTGCTTTGTTCACTCGTGATAACTTCTAAACGAAATGTCCGATTGGGATGAAACAAAAAGTATTTTACTTCTACATAAATACCCTTGATAACATAATGCTTTATTTGGATAAGGATTAATGTTACGATACACATTTAACGTAGTTTCTTTCTTCAGACGATTTCATAATTTTTTTTGAACACAAAAGTGGTTATTGTGACTAAACCATGATAGTTAGATATATGATCTAGCGGACTTATCTGTAGATCTTAATGGGACCTACAAACCCGTAATACATTAACTATTGTTGTTTTGTTCTATTGTTAATAGTATTTGCAGCGCACGCAAAAAAAGGTTTTCGATTTCACACCTTGGGTTACGAAATAGCAATTTTCTTACGGATCCCTAATTTTTTTGAAAATAAAATATAGCCTATAGCCTTCCTCGATAAATGGACTATCCAACACTGAAATAATTTTTCAAATCGGACCAGTAGTCCTGAGATTAGCGCATTCAAACAAACAAACAAACTCTGCAGCTTTATAATATTAGTATAGATTTGTCCCAGCTAGTAAAAGGTAACACAACACACACATATTCCTATACCTCTTTATATGGTAACTCCTAAAATTTGAATGTGAAAATATTTTAATAATATTTAATATGTCATTTACTTAAGTCAGTTTATTGCAGTCAACAGCTGGACATACTTAGGCCTCTTCACTTCACTGTAAATCATGACTAAACTTAACTCATTCCGTCCATAAATAGCACTTTACTGAACACAAGTAAGTTTAAGACGAACCTCACAGTCAGAACATAAATACATGAATACATGTATTAGTTTTAAAATAATTTAATATAATATTTCAGATGGAGAGTCTACTTTAGATAAAACCACAAAAGATGTATCTGATCAGCGTTCTTTAAAACCACATGAAAAAAGAGCTCTTAACTTCCTTATTAATGAATACTTACTACTTCAAGACTATAAACTAACTTCCATAACATTTTCTGATGAAAATCCAAACCAGGTATGTCAATTATATTTGCTAACATATGTGTAAGTGTTGCAATACTACCTGTGTGTACCTGTGTGTTTTACCAGATAATTAAGCTTAATTACCTGTGTAAAACTACAACTTATGTTATACTAGTTGTTGCCTGCGGCTCCGCCCGCGTGTATGTCGGTTATCGCTGCAAATAGTATCGTGTGTGTTATTCTGATGTATTAGCTATATTACTGTAAAGTTTCATCCACATCCATTCAGAAGTTTTTGCGTGAAAGAGCTACAAACATCCATCTATCCATCCATACTTACAAACTTTCGCGTTTATAATATTAGTAGGATTACCTTTTGCCCGCGGCTTTGCCTGTGTGTATGTTAGTTATCGCGATGAAGAATTGCTTATGTACTTCCTCAAGAATCAAAGTATCTCCATGCCAAATTTTATTGAAATCAGTACAGCATTTTAGCCATGAAAGCATAAGAGACAGACAGAGTTACTTTCGAATCTATGATATTAGTATTGTTTTATTATGCAGTTTTTTTATGTACGTATCACCTGATGGTAAGCGATTACCGCCACCCATGAACACTTGCAACACCAGAGGCGTCACAAGTGCGGCCTTTGGGGATGAGGAGGGGGATGAGAAGGCGTATGGGGAGTGGTTGGGGTATGGGCCTCCGGTATCCTCACACGGTGAAACACAGCGCAAGCGCTATTTCACACCGGTTTTCTGTGAGACCGTGGCTTTTTTACCCGACTACAGTGAAGCCAAGTGAGGGTAATAGTTTTGGCAGTCTATGCATGTTTGTTTGTTCCACCGTAGCGCCTAAACTACTGAACCTATTTAATTTATTATAGTTCAATAGATTCGCAATAATCACCTGACTGAAATAAGCTAAAAAAAAATTATTAAAAGTTTTTATGTAGTTTGGTTAAGGTTTTTTAAACATTATGTGACCTGCCATGGTAATGGAGAGGTTAGTAAGTCAGAAAAGGTGGTTTCGACTCATTATCTTACAAGAAAATGCACTCCTAATTTAAGTACACCTAGATAGGAAGAAGCAATAAAAATAATGCCCACCTTTCATTTTCTGCCCCACGACAGTGATGTAGAACTGAACATTATATTATTAAAATATCACATGTTATTTTCATGTCTTATGCCATATTATATTATATTTCTATGCAAATTTCAGCCAGATTCGTTCTGGCGTGATTAACAACAAGTACAACAGCTATTAAACTAATATCCATACATCCATTCTCACATGATTATAATGTTAATGGGATAATTTTAAATGCAAAGCAATTAATGTGATTAGAGGAAATAAACGCTTTGCTTTACTTAAAACTGTAATCGTGTTTGTAATGTGTTAATTTATGTTAAAATAAAGGTTTATAGACCAGGGTAGAAGCCTTTAAAAATTATAAAAAGTGAAAAAAAAAATAGTAGGATGAAACCCATTAGAAAAGGAGGAGAATATTATAAAAATGATAGCAAAATAATTTACGGGCGATCTGAGGTCGGGAAGGGGTTGGGGGGAGGTTTTAAGGGTAAAAAACGGTTTTTCTCGATTTCCGGCAAAACTAAAAGTACTATGGAAAAAAGTCAAACGGCAAAGTTGTAGGTAATAAAAAGATGTAAACTTTTGTATTTACACTTTTATCACATAACCTCAAAATTTATGTGAAAAATTAAAAAAACCAAGGTTTTGGTTTTTTATTTTTATCTTTTACAATTTTCTTTTTTTTTTCACGAAATTTGGCGAAAACTTACCTTTTTATGTCTCAAATACGCTGTAATTTATTTGGTTAGAAATATTTATTTTTTCACCTTATATTGAATTAATATCGAAAAAGCATCCTAATTTTCAATCGAAAATTCACCCGTCAAAATATCAGTTTTTTTCAAAAAGTTGGTATGTTTTCTGTTCGTTGAAATCTCTACTTTCCGATGGTGAAAAAAAAAAATATGTTACCATTGTAAATCTTCTCAGAAAATGCAAAAAATCGAAAAAAAACTCGAATTCGAAAAAAAAAAATTATCATTATAAATAATTTCATCTAAAAAATGTGATTGCTGCAATTTGTTTCAATTAAAAAGTTGATTTATTTAATGCTTATTACATTAATGTCGTAAAAAATCTCATTATATATAAATATAAATCGTACTATTAAATGTAGATACTTTATTCTGATTACGTTATTCATTACAATATATTAAGCACATTAATCTTACCATTCATAAATATATGAAAATCGGCCAAAAGTTTGTTATTAAAAATATATTTACGATATATATTTTATGTAGATTTTTATATTTTTATAGATTTTTAATATATTTTTTATGTATTTTGATTTTTTTTTTTCATGGGAGTAACTAAATTTGTTTGTGCAAAATTAAGGAGAATATTATTTTTCAATCTTGTACTAAAATATCATTCAATTTTAATCTTTAGGTTATGTTACGTTAAACATACTATTTTTTAAAGAAAATATTACTATTTTTATGTTTGAGTTGAGTGATACAGATAAAAATAGAGATAGTATTTACCTTCCTATGCAGATTCGAATTGTTTTTTTTTAAGTAAACTTGTCACAATTATCTTAAAGAAACTCAGCGTGCACGTGTATTTTTATAAACAACTAGCTTTTACACGCGACTTCGCTCACGCAGACTTTCATCCCCTGATTTACCCCCTTAGGGGTGGAATTTCAATAATTCCTTTCTTAGTGCTCACTTACGTTATACAAAGAACCTACATGCAAAATTTCAGGATTCTAGCTTCAGCGGTATGGGCTGTGCGTTGATCTCTGGGTATGTCAGTCAGTCTTTCAGTCAGTCACCTTACTCTTTTATATATATAGATGTTGTATACTGTACTGTATTTCGAATACTGGCTAGGCTAACGGTTGTTACAGCTGCTACGAAATAGTAGGTGTGTATGTAGTAAGACCCAGACCCGCCTAGCCCCTTCCCCACTTCTCTATGAAATATAGATGAGTAGGTCACTCAGGTATATAAGTTATCTTAAAATAGTTATAAATAGACATCTACGCATATAATTTAAAGAAGTTTCGTCAACTTTATCCAAATATTGTAGATGTCTTATTAAATATTAATTTTATTAACTTATTTGTTTGTTAATTATAGTAGTATATTTTGATTTGCAATTTTTTTCATCAATGTAACATGTAATCTTACGTTTTTCGAGTAATTAAAGTGTACATTTTCATAAATAGCTCAAAATTGTATATAATAAGAATAACTAGAACAAATTTTCGAATTCGAGTTTTTTTGTATTTTTTGCATTTTCTGAGAAGATTCACTATGGTAACATATTATTTTTTTTCACCATCGGAAAGTAGAGATTTCAACGAACAGAAAACATACCAACTTTTTGAAAAAAGCTGATATTTAGACGGGTGAATTTTCGATTGAAAATTAGGATGCTTTTTCGATATTAATTCAATATAAGGTGAAAAAATGAATATTTCTAATCAAATAAATTACAGCGTATTTGGGACATAAAAAGGTAAGTTTTTACCAAATTTCGTGAAACAAAAAGAAAATTACCGCCGCCCATGGACACCCGCAACACCAGAGGCGTCACCAGTGCGTTGCCGGTCTTTGGGGGATGGGCATGGGGTTGGGGGGAGGGATTGGGGTTTGGGCCTCCTGTATCCTCACTCACTCGTTGAAACACAGCGCAAGCGTTGTTTCATACCGGTTTTCTGTGAGGCCGTGGTATCACTCCGGTCGAGCCGGCCCATGCATGCCGAAGCGTGCCTCTCCCAAGATTTCCATTATTATTATTTAATTTGGATTTAAAAAAGACAATTTCCACATTAGCAATATAAATCCTGTGTCGACTTTACAAACATGCATGAAACGGACACAAACAAGATTCAGAACAATAATTTTTAGATCATACAAATTGTTGTCCCATGTGGGGTTTGAACCCAATACACTCACCGCAGTAAAAAGCGGCTTGGCGACCGCTTAAACCACTATACTCTTTGCGCTGTAGCATGGTGCGGCTGACAGTTTCAGTAACATTTCGTTTCACTCTTGAAAGTTACCGCGATTTACGATTTATGACTTAGTATTTCAGCTGTACCACATTCGCAATTATAATATTAAATCATTAATAACTGTAGTAAATTAAATTAAACCAACCAGAATGTTCTAGTCTACAAATACATTCAAAGCTCATCCCGCACCATGCTACAGTGCAAAGAGTATAGGTCACACATACAGTCAAATTGGTTAAAAACCAATATCAATTTATAAATTATTCCTAAACAACCAATCAAAAATACATTTCAGTCAAACATTCACAAATAATGTTCATTTCAGGAGTTTGAAGACTGGGATGATGTGGGATTAAATATGCCAAGGCCCTCAGGACTTGTGTCTTTATTCAGAGGAAATACATCTACATTGGGTGTTCTCAAGGTTGATGCATCCACTGATACAGATTGGTCATGTGCAGATATGGAATGTCAGACAGATTTTGAAGAAGGCAATGTTTGTGTCAGTTGTCAGACTTCACTGGAACATGAGACTGATTGGAGTCATGAGGTTGGTTGTGTGCATCTATTATGCTACTTTAACACGGTTGCTGGAGCTTGGAAAACATCCACAAGCTAAAGACCTTAGCCCAGCTAATACACACTCGTAAGTTAGTGTGTTCTGGAGGCAAATATCTGTATATTCTTTTGATTTGTGGCCAAAAACCGAACATAGCCCTCTAGATCGAAGAAAATATCAAGCAAACCTTCCCCTCGCACCCTATTCATGCGCTTGTCTTTGTGGACGCTTGTTGATTACTAATTACTTGCCATCTTTTTAAAAATGAAGTGCAATTTGTAAATTTAAATTTATTTCATCCAATATTGATTTTACAGTTGCTAATCCAAGCTGAAGAGATCGAACTATTGAAACAAAAAGTAATAGCTTTAGAGACTGAAAAATTGAACTTCCAAAAACTTTATGATGCTGCTATTGTCAGTTTAAATTCTCTTACAAGTCCAACTTCTGAAAGCAAAGGTCTCGAGCTTCATATACCAGAGGAGAAGTTGTTATCAGTACAAACGAGGGTGGAAAATTTAGATACGAACCCTATTACTAGTACAGCCACAGAAAATCATTATGGAAGTGGAAACTCAACGCACAGTGCAACTCCTGAACAATTCGAGATGATTGAAAGTGAAAAAAATAGTACAATGTAAGTGCTTTATTCCATTTATTTACTTCCTCTCAAGTAAATACCTTTCTTTTTGTAAGTAGGATAAAATACTAAATTGCACCGTTATACTTGTAATAGTTTAAAATTTTAACAATAAAAAATCGACTTCAAGAACTGGACCAAATTGAAATGGGACCACACGGGAAGCATCAGCTTTCAAATAAAAAAAGAATCATCGAAATCGGTTCACCCACTAGAAAGTTCTGAGGTAACCAAGAAAAAAAAAACAGTACAGTACAGTTGAATTGAGAACCTCCTTCTTTTTGGAAGTCAATTAAAAATACGAGGAGTATTATAACTTATACAGGGTTACTGGTAACATGTAGCAATCCCTTTAAGGGGTGATAGTAGAGATCATTAGCTATCAAATTGTCCTCGGGTAAATGAGTCAAAAATGTACCGTTTTGGAAATAAAATAAAAAAACTCATTACTTCAAAGTGCTCTTAAAAGAAACACTTACGTATTTAATGGTTGTTGTTGGTGTTTTTAGTTTGCTAACACCCTAATACGTAATAATAACACAAAAAGAACAGCAATATAGTACCGTTAGTGAATAATGATTCAGGGAATCTTAAAATTTTCATACATTTTACTGTTTCTTATGACTAAATGCAATTTTATTAAAAAAAATCACCTTAAAATTTTATCGGCGTAATAGCTTAAAAACAAGTATGTTTTATTACCTATCCAACGAGGTATAAAAAAATTAAATACGTTGACAAATGGCTGAGTAAATGAACTTAATCGGGAGTAATTGAAAAATCGTAATTTTTTAAATTCACTTATTTTGCGGTCTAACCTTACATTTACAGTTGATTTTCAAAATGTTTTTGTAGAGCTTAAATATTTTATACGGGTATTAAAAAAGTACCGGAACAGCAGAATAATTCGCTAAGGATGCATTAAAAGCTACAGACTTCTTCCCAGACTTTCCATTGGTGACCATGAAATTGACCCTTCTAGACTAGAAACTAACCTTAATCACAACCTTGAAGTTTTATGAACTCGGAATTGAAAAAAAAAAAAATTGAATATGACCTTTAGTATCATAGTTTATACCTCTAAAGCGAATGATTCTGCTGATTAGGTACTTTTCTAACCCCTGTAGATATTCTGCAGTATATACCTAACTGTTATTCATTATTTATCGTTTCTATTATCTTATTTCCAGAACAAGAAAAGGTTCAAATATAAGTTCGTTCGACGCTGGTGCATTAGATCAGAGCGTGCGAGGTTCGCCCTTACGTCGGGGCAGTGTGACGACGTTAGACGAAACCCTGAGTATTAACGATGGCGGCGAGTGGACTCGGGTCCACTACGAATATAATACTATAGATACTAATAGTAAAGAAATGTGGATTGATAGGTAAGCCTAAACCAAAATGTTTAATTCCTTTACCAGGCGTCGATCCTTGAAGTAAGAACCTTCACCAGCCTTTGCGGGCCCATCAGACAAAGCTAGTTCTTCGAAAAACTGTCCTTCTGGTAAAGAAGTCAAACTGAGGCGATGCACCTCTTCAATATCATATAAAGAAACTACTTACGGATGGAGTATGTGTCTTTCTTTCTGCTGTCTTCGCAGTGAAGAGAGGTACCTCTTTTGATGCCTGAGCAAGTCCATACACACACTACACAACCGTTTAATCACTTCGAGGATCGCGAGGATTCCTAATCTTAACCTCGATCAACAATTACATTAAGTTTATACAATCAAAACAGTGGCCGAACAATTTACGCAAGTTTTACAATTAAAACACGGCACTAACCGTCATTTTTTCCCAATGTTTTTTTTTTATGGAATAGGGAGCAAACGAGCAGACGTATCGCCTAATGGTAAGCGATTACCGCCGCCTATGGACACCCGCAACACCAGGGGCGTCACAAGTGTGTTGCCGGCTTTTGGGTATGGGGAGGGGAGGCCGTGGTATCACTCCGGTCGAGTAGGGCCATGCATGCCGAAGCGCGGCTCTCCCACGGTGAGCACAATTCATCCATCCATCCCATCGGATCCACAATTGTTGTTCGGCGTGTTCTTTTTTCGTTTTGGCTCGATTCGAAATGTATTTATTTCATATATTGTCTTTTTTTAATGCCTATAAATAACACATAATATAATTAGGTGGCCTAAGAAATGAGAGATTTTAAGTAATGAGTATACATGCTTTTGAATTTCTGTTAAGACCATTTTGGTTTTCAATGCTTTCTAGTAATATATGTTACAAACTTCCAACCCCCGTTTTACCCCCTTAGGGGTGGAGTTTTGTAAAATCCGTTCTTAGCTGATATCTACACCCTATAAGGAACCTACCTGCCAAATTTCTAGTTTATAGATGTAATAATTTATGAGTTTTCGTGATTAATCAGTGAGTGATATTTTGCTATTTACCCGACGACCCGCTTTTTGACACGCTATGTATGTATGTTCATTTGTTCCCTCATAGCTCCTTAACTACTTATTAAAAGTGGACAAATGAGGTATCGTTAGAAGCGTCTTGATCGTCTGCTGGTTATAGGCTATATGACGTGTCACTGAATCTAATGTGGCGCCCTCTAGCCGACATAAAGTACTGTATAAAAAAATAAATTTGAGATAAATATTTGGTATCATTGGAAAGGGCGTTACTTGTACATTTCAAATATATATATATATATTATATATTAATAACAGCACCAACACATCACTACATAGTATAAAACAAAGTCGCTTTCTCTGTCCCTATATCCCTTTGTTTGCTTAAATCTCTAAAACTACGCAACGGATTTTGATGCGGGTTTCTTTAATAGATAGAGTGATTCAAGAGGAAGGTTTTTATGTATAATAAATGCATAATATAGTATGGAAACAATGTTAATTTTCGAGGTTTCTAATGTGATGTAGCAAATAAACACACTTTTTTGCGCTTACATTGCAAACGCTGGTTGCACCCTACGAGATAGATCAAAATAATGTACTAGAGTATTGTACACCTTAAAAAGTACTACAAAAAAGTCCGCGACGGTATATGTCTATCTCTTAGGGATAAACCACAACAACCATTTTTATTCCTATTTTTTACGAGCAATAATGGCTTGTTTACGAAGTGATTTTAAGCAATACAGAATAAATCCTTACACAATTAAGTAAATTAAATACATTGTGCATTTAATATAGTTCAAAATGGCCCTTTACAGTATCTAATTTAAATGAATATATTCGAAGATATTACAGATTTAAAATGCACGAAACGTGTCGTCGGCGGGGGCATCTGAAATCCACCCGTGCGAAGCCGGGGCGGGTCGCTAGTTTTAAATAAAAAAAAGTAAAAACTAAAACCCAACTACGACAAAAAACGAAGCTGAAAAAGTATAAAACAAGCTTGAAAAGCCGTAGTCACACATTGTTAAAGTATACTGGTTCGTTTCTATGTAACGTGTGACTACGGCTTTTCAAACTTGTTTTATACTTTTTCAGCTTCGTTTTTTGTCGTATTTGGGTTTTAGTTTTTACTTTTTTTTAATATATGTATAGATTTAAAACATAAATTATTGTATTTTCAGTGCTATACCGAATAATCTCAAAGTATCAGTTCTGAACTGGTGCTATGAAACTCTGAACTTGAACGAACCACTATCAAACGATCTTCTTGCTGAATTGATAAGTAGCGATAAACCTATCACTCTAACAGGATTGTTAACACTGGTTGCAGATACTTTGCCTCGGGTGAGTCGGCCTTTTTACTTATTAATTATTGAAACTTTATTACAGTTAAAAAATAAACAGCAACAGTTCAACTAATAAAGGCTATAATATGAATACAAATAAGTAAAGTTCAAAGATTTATCAAATAAAAGTTCTAAATAAAATACTCAAAGTGAGAAAGTTTTGACCTTAAAAAATAAACATCAATAGTTCAACTAATAAAGGCTATAGAAATATAGATAAGTAACGTTCGAAGATTTATCCAATTCAAGTTTCAGATTAAATTTGACAGATGTTTAAAGTAACTAATTTGACTAAAGTGTCATCTACCCTATTGTGATTATTGTTGTGAAATACGAATATAGTAATTCATACAACGGCGTAAACTGACAAATCATACTTGTTTGTACTGTACTTGGGTGTACACCGCAGGCGGGCACTTTGATTTTGTAGCGGCTTGCCGCACGTGCAAGGTCGGCGCGATCAAGGTGACCGTATCTAAGCGAATGGACTATAAGTGTTAGTGGGTTATCGTGTGGTGCAGATCCTGCCCCACACGCTGGTGGCGCGGCGAGGTGAGGCTGCAGCCCTTCTGGCGGCTGCGGCTGCTCTGCTGTCTCCGGGAGACGCGAGACGAGCTAGGGCTCTGCATGCGCTTCTCACGCTCGTCAAGAAGCCCGACCGAGCCGACACCAGAGCCATCTGTGAAGGTACCAGCGCTTCTTTTAGACTAACTAATCCATACTAATATTATAAAGCTAAAGAGTTTGTTGGAGTATCAACAAAAACTGGGGAAAATTATTCCCTTTCAGAGCTTTCATTGCGTGCGCTGTTTAAATGGTAAAATTTACACAAAAGTACGAAATAATTGTTCCCCTTGAAAAGTTCCAAAAAAAAGGCCGACTGGCCGTTGGCTCACTATAAACTATTTATGGTAAACAAATTTGTATACTCTTTGGTAGAAAAAAAAGCTGTAACCGTCAAGGATATACACGTCAAACGAAAACGAGGGGTTGGGGGGTATGATCCTCCGGTATCCTCACTCACTCGGTGAAACACAGCGCAAGCACTGTTTCACACTGGTTTTTTGTGGGGCCGTGGGTATCACTCTCTCTCTCTCGTGTCATGCCGAAGCGTGGCTTTCCCACGGACAGAACGGCTGGACCATTTCTACGATTTTAGTGTTTTTATTTGTCTTCGTCCGGAATATGATAATAAGTATTGCAAACCAAAAGCATAAGGACTGCCGCGGTAAAGCTATTGCATAGCATTTTTTATAAACTTATGCAATTATAATTATTTATTTATTTTTTATTTATGCAGTAGTATGGCTACCATGAATAATTTTATTCATTATATGACATAACAAATCTTCGTGTCCAAGGCATTTTCCTTGACGTATTTCAATACGCCTGCGCGGCCGGCTGTTGATATATTCATGGTCTAAGAAAATAAGATCTCGCATTCCGAGAGTGGCTCGATTTGACGTCGCAACATAACACGAAATTAACCAACCACAATAATCTTATATATAATAAAATTCTCGTGTCACAATGTTATTTACCATACTCCTCTGAAACGGCTGGACCGATTTTTATGAAATTTGGTGTGCGATATGCAGGGTAGGTCTGAGAATCGACCAACATCAATTTTTTATACCCCAATTTTTTTTATGGCAAAACAACGTTTGCCGGATCAGCTAGTATTATAATAGGTCGTTACCTATGAAGTTGCCGTTTTGTATGCAATAAGTGAAAGTACTTATTTTTTAAAACTTTTTTATTTCTGTTATTCGAAGTAATCACCCATGCAATCAACGCATCTTTGCCAACGCATTGGCTTTGGAGCATTGCAGCTTGGAGACTGTCTGTTGCGCAGTATGGGGTCGCGCGTTGTCGTGAAGCAGCTGCAAGAGCTGGGGTTGGAAGCTCTCCCTCATCCGCCATACTCACCATACCTTGCACCTACCGACTATTACTTTTTCCAAAATTTAGACAACTTTTTAGTGGGTAAAAAATTAAATTCCCGAGAGGCAGTACAAAATGCCTTTGAAGAGTTTGTTGCCTCCCGTCCAGCTGATTTTTACAAGAAGGGCATCAATAAACTGCCAATGCGTTGGCAAAGATGCGTCGATTGCATGGGTGATTACTTCGAATAACAGAAATAAAATAGTTTGAAAAAATAAGTACTTTCACTTATTGCATACAAAACGGCAATTTCATAGGTAAAGACCTATCTATACTAATATTATAAAGCTGCAGAGTTTGTTTGTTTGTTTGAACGCGCTAATCTCAGGATCTACTGGTCCGATTTGAAAAATTCTTTCAGTGTTGGATAGTCCATCTATCGAGGAAGGCTATAGGCTATATTTTATTTTCATAAAAAATAGAGATCCGTAAGAAAATTGCTATTTTGTAACCCAAGGTGTGAAATAGAAAACCTATTTTTGCGTGCGCTGCAAAAGGTATTGACAATAGAACAAAATAATGTATTACGGGTTTGTAGGTCCCATTAAGATCTACAAAAAAGTCCGCGAGAGCATATATCTAACTATCATGGTTTAGTCACAATAATCGCTTTTGTGTTCAAAAAAATTATTAAATCGTCTGAAGAAAGAAACTACGTTAAATGTTTATCGTAATATTAATCCTTATCTAAATAAAACATTATGTTATAAGGGTATAAATTACTTTTTGTTTCATCCCATTCGGACATTTCGTTTAGAAGTTATCACGAGTATAAGACGCTAAGAGTTGGTACCTATTATTGAGTTATTTGCCAAAGAGTTTTTATCAACATAATACCTAATATTAGTCTTTATCCAAATAAATGTGTTGTTGATTATGAGTATTAGATCTTAGAAGAGTATAATAAATAATTAAATACATCTATACTAATATATAAAGCTGAAGAGTTTTTGTTTGTTTGAACGCGCTAATCTCAGGATCTACTGGTCCGATTTGAAAAATTCTTTCAGTGTTGGATAGTCCATCTATCGAGGAAGGCTATAGGCTATATTTTATTTTCATAAAAAATAGAGATCCGTAAGAAAATTGCTATTTTGTAACCCAAGGTGTGAAATAGAAAACCTATTTTTGCGTGCGCTGCAAAAGGTATTGACAATAGAACAAAATAATGTATTACGGGTTTGTAGGTCCCATTAAGATCTACAAAAAAGTCCGCGAGAGCATATATCTAACTATCATGGTTTAGTCACAATAATCGCTTTTGTGTTCAAAAAAATTATTAAATCGTCTGAAGAAAGAAACTACGTTAAATGTTTATCGTAATATTAATCCTTATCTAAATAAAACATTATGTTATAAGGGTATAAATTACTTTTTGTTTCATCCCATTCGGACATTTCGTTTAGAAGTTATCACGAGTATAAGACGCTAAGAGTTCGTACCTATTATTAAGTTATTTGCCAAAGAGTTTTTATCAACTTATTACCTAATATTAGTCTTTATCCAAATAAATGTGTTGTTGATTATGAGTATTAGATCTTAGAAGAGTATAATAAATACATCTATACTAATATATAAAGCTGAAGAGTTTTTGTTTGTTTGAACGCGCTAATCTCAGGAACTACTGGCCCAATTTGAAAAAGTTCTTTCAGTGTTAGATAGCCCGTTTATCGAGGAAGTTTATCGAGTTTATCTATATCATCACGCTATGACCAATAGGAGCGGAGTACCAATGAAGAATGTTTCAAAAACGGGGGGAAATTATTACGCTACGGGCAATAAGAGACGCAAACGACGTTGCGTGGGTCATCTATACTAATATATAAAGCTGAAGAGTTTTTGTTTGTTTGAACGCGCTAATCTCAGGAACTACTTACTGGTCCAATTTGAAAAAGTTCTTTCAGTGTTAGATAGCCCGTTTATCGAGGAAGTTTAGCGAGTTTATCTATATCATCACGCTATGACCAATAGGAGCGGAGTACCAATGAAGAATGTTTTAAAAACGGGGGGAAACTATTAGGTACGCTACGGACAATAGGAGACGCAAACGACGTTGCGTGGGTCAGCTAATCGCGCTAATCTCAGGAACTACGGGTCCAATTTGAAAAATTCTTTCAATGTTAGATAGCCCATTTATCGAGGAAGGCTATAGGTTATATATCATCACGCTAAGACCAATAGGAGCGGAGCACCAATGAAGAATGTTTCAAAAACGGGGGAAAATTATCACGCTACGGGCAATAGGAGACCCAAACGACTTTGCGTGGGTCAGCTATACTAATATATAAAGCTGAAGAGTTTGTTTGTTTGTTTGAACGCGCTAATCTCAGGAACTACTGGTCCAATTTGAAAAAATTGATTATTATAAATGCGAAAGTAACTCTGTCTGTCTGTCTGTCTTGCTTTCACGGCCAAACCGCTGCACCGATTTGAATAAAATTTTGTACACAGATAGTCTAGAGCCTGAGAAAGGACATAGGCTACTTTTTAATGCGAAAAAGGGGTTGTAAGGGGTTTAAAAGGGGGATGAAAGGTTGTTCTGGGAGTTCACTCGCCACACGCCTGCGCGTTACCTACGTCGGGCGTCTTGACAACGAATAAACAAGGCTGTCACAATCATAAAAAATATTTCACTTTTTCAATGAAGACTTAACAATGATAGCAATGATATTATATATATAAAAATTAAATATTAAGATATTAAATATATATTCGTCAATCTGATTTGTATGTTCCTTATATTAATAGAAATAAATAAGCCAAATTAATATAATTAATTAACAGCGTTTCTTAACTTCAAAATTCTCTACAGAAGTATCGTCATTATAAGACAGCTGTTGGTTAGATATGAATAAAAATGTAAATAATATCGATCCTGATCAGCTGACTAATGAGACAGTTATCAATTAAACGAACGGATCATGTCAGGCGTGGAGGGAGATGTTGTCGAATACTTAAAGTCTTTAGAAATATCAGGAGTGCCTACCCATAAGTTGAGGCTGCAAGTTAATGTTCCAGTACTATTAAATGAGGTATCTTGAGCGCCAAAGCAATGTAATAGTACATGGCTAAATATTACACAACTGGGGTACAACATTGTAAAAGCTACAATCATGACGCATGGAATGGCAAAAGAAGATAATGTTTTAATTCCCCGTATTCCAATAATTCCAACTTATTTGACATTTTAATTTAATGCATTTTCCGCTGAAAACAGCATTTCCAATAACAATATTATCAAAACCCAAGGACAGATGCTTAAAGATACAGTTTTTTTTCTCATGGGCAGCATACTCACGTATATCAAATCCACAAAATCTCCATATTTTGGCAAAATATGGCAAAAGAAAAAACGTAGCTATTAAAATTGTACTTTTTTTATTTGAAGCTGCCAAAGTGACTATGGTCAGCCTGATGGAAAACTCAAGCAGAATCCAACAGTGGGGGCAACCATACTCACTGGGAAAGCAGACAATGCAGTATTGCGTCCCACACTATGACGGCTTAGTGAGATGCTTTTTCACGCCCCACTTAAAGGCCCCGGGATCATAGTGGGAGAGAAACACGTGCGCTGGTAGTGAGTTCCAGTTTTTAGCTGCTCGGCACAGGAAGGATGAACCAAACCGTTTGGTTTGAGAGTGAACATGTTATTCTGCAGAGGAAGGGAGAAGGGGAAGTTGGAAGAGCTCCTCAGAATACTTCCAATGATACAGATGGTAGTGGACTGCTATAGAGGCGATATCTCTACGCAGCTGCCGAGGTTCAAGGAACTCGGTGGCTTCGGGACTGTTGGTAAAGCGGACTGTTCGCCATTGCAACCGATCGAAAGCATCAAGCAAATACTGCGCGGATCCATCACAAAGATGAGAACAGTACTCGAGGTCCCGGCAAATATCCATGCCAAGGACACCGAGCTTACCCCGTAGTGGCAGTTGAGTGCTCTGAAAAGTGGGGAGGGAAAGGAATGGAGACTTTTTGGTAGAGAATGCGCACAACTGTGTTTTCGTAGCGTTGAACTCGACCAGATTCTTATCACCCCATTGTAAAATGCGGTTCAAAACCCGGTCGAGCTCAGCGACAAGCTTCTGTCGATTTTCCTCAACGTCTGCCAGCTTGGCTGAACGGTGTCAAAAATATCGCCCATGAACTGTGCTATCGTCTGCATAGCAATGTATGTTGCCAAGAGCTAACATGTCATTGATATGCAGAAGAAATAGTGTGGGCGACAGGACTGAACCCTGAGGTACGCCAGCGTTTACATCCAGAACATCAGAGGCCGTGCCGTCGCAAAGGCCCATAATGCGGCGCTGATGAAGAAAAGCGTCAATCCAGTGACAGGGTCTAGGAGGCGGACCGAATGCCGAGAGCTTGGAGAGAAGCGAGCGGTGCCAGACCCGGTCGAAGGCCTTGGCCATGTCAAATGTCGAAATAAGCTCATATAAACACTTTATATTTTATGTACATACACACATCAAAAGTGTCTAGGGATCAAGCATTTTTATGCGGATTTCTTGAGATTGAGATGTGGCTTTGGCCCTGGCCTGCTCAGTCGCCAGACTTGAACCCGATTGAGCATGCATGGGATATGCTACAGAGAAGAGCTCTGCCGAATATGGAGGGTATCCAGTCGCAAGAAGACCTTTTTTTGTTGTTGCAACGAACATGGGCGGCCATTCCACAGCGTGATTTGGATGAACTCATTTTGAGTATGCCAAACCGATTCTTGTGTTGTTAGTGTTCGCGGTAGAAACACGGATTATTAATTGTTTAAGTTACCTAATAAAATTTTAAAGAAAACTGTTATTTCAGTCTTTTTTTCGAACTTTAATGTTAGTGGTTCAAATGTCAAAAATCCCTTTATTAGGAAAATGGCAAATTTCTTTATTAATGCAAAGGTGACTTGGTTTATCGTTACTGTGACAAACGAAAACACTTTATTTGATGAATCCTTAAAGAACATTTTTATTAATATCAATCAGGAGAAAAGTTATTGCAAAAATATATGTTGATCCCTAGACACATATGTTGATCCCTAGACACTTTTGATGTGTGTATATAAATACTTAAATAAGTTTTTAATAGTAAAACGTGTGTGTATTATTTGTAAAAAAAATCGGATGGTGTCGTGGGACATCAGATAGGAATGAGTTCCATATCAAAAATACAGATGGCGCTATACTACATTTTTCGTTCACGAAATAAATAAATCATTACAGATGGCGCTATACTAAATTTTTAGTTTTCACAAAATTGTCTTAACCCCTTTATTTTATTTAAACTGATTTATAAAAATATATAAAAGTTCTATGCGAGGTAAAGAAAATAAAAAAAAACTATTCAGGTACCAATACATTTTGTATCATGATTTTATATCGATAAAAATCCTACCTATATTAATAACGCGAAAGTTTGTTAGTATGGATGGATGGATGTTTGTTACTTTTTCACGCAAAAACTACTGAACGGATTTGGATAAAACTTTACAGTAATATAGCTTATACATCAGAATAACACATAAGCTACTATTTGCAGCGATAACCGACATACACGCGGGCGAAGCCGCGGGCAACAGCTAGTTACATATAATATCATTGAGCAACCACAACCAGCGATAGTGATGATGATCATATCGATCTCTCTGTCTTCTCGACAGAGAGACAGACAGATTCGTTGATTCGTCGTTCGGAGCAGCTCGTCTCGATCCGTGCGAGCTTCGGGTGTCAGGTTTTATTTTCGTTAATTACGTTACGGAATTTCTTGAATCGGTCGCCGCGCTCAAAGGCCTCAAAGCCCGCGATAAAAGCAATGCAATAGCTTGAAACACAAAAAACACGATTTTAGAAGTCGCATTATTCCTTAGATGTAAAAAAATAATTTCAATATTTCAACGTGCATAACATCTTTTCTTGATCGATCGATTTAAGGTAATTTTTTTAAATATCTTTTGTTTCAGCGACTTGCTTAATAGTAAAATGGGGTGGCAGCGGTGAAGTGTTATCGTCTATTGCCGAACTATTAGCGTCTCGATCGACCGAACGTCGGGTATTAGCCAGCCAAGTTTGCATGGCCATCGCTCCCTACGTACCTATAGAATTATGCACATCATTACTTCTCAGCCTCGTAGTACTCATGTGTGAATCGAACGAGCTAGAAATAAGATCGCTGGGGTTAAAGTCCGCTTGTTTAATATGTCCGGTTGCTGAACATAAGTATGGACAGCTGGAAAGTCTTATGTTCAACTTCCTCAGAGATCCAGTTGAGAAGTGTGTAAAGGATACTGTTAATATATTCGTACCGGTGCTAGCGAGAAATGCTTTGATTGCTGGTAAGTTTTTTATGGACTTATTATGAATATGTATTTTCAACCCTATGTAAGATATAAATGTAGCTATGTATGTGTCTGTCACTAGTTGATACATCTTATTAAATAGAAGTAAGTCTCTTTTTCTATAATTTCACGTACATTTTATTAGAACTACGGGAATCTGTTAAGAACTGACTCGGTGAACATGAATCTCAAAATAATTTTCTGATTTTTGTCACTTGGTAAATCTCATAACAAAGGAGCTAGTGTGAGTTTATTTTACATCAGCTCGCTCTCGATGGCGAATGCGTTCGGCATTGCGATCGATGAAGATTTAAGTTCAGGTTTATCCCATCGCCGAACGAAATCAACGTAACGATAATAAACGACATAAACCCCTAGGGCCCTGGTCTTTAAAATATTAGCTTATATTTTTTTAATTTCCAGGAAAATTCTCAACCGATTTATGCAGTAAAATTATGAACAATTTGAACAAAGCAACCAGTGATAATGAATGGAAGACTGTACTGTTATATTTAGAAGTGTTGCGAGTGTTAGTGTTAGCAAAACTGGCTTATGTGATTAATGTACAAATTGTTAGGGATACTACCCTCACGGACTGTGATATTCAACCGATTAATTTACAAGAAGTGCCGTTAGAAGAACAAGAGTATTTCATAGATCTACAGTGCTATGTCACGGATAATTATGAAGCGAAGACTTTGTTGGTAGCTATGAATAATTTAATTAAAGAAAAACCTGATGTCAGATGGTCGGAGTTAGCCTGGTTTATAAGCACGTAAGTTAATTTATGTTGATTTTTAAATATTTTTTTCGGAATAACAGTGGCATAAAATACACTTTCTAGAAACTACAATTCATATAATTGTAGCTATTGACAGGAAACACAAATCAATGTTAAAATATGCAAACGTTTCATGTGGTAACGCAATAAGAATACCAAGTGTCGCCTCTCCTATACTTCCCGTGAGTGTCGTTAAGGCGCGTATTCACCGAATTTGTTGGAAATTTCAGTGTTTCCAACTGTCTGCAACTCTTCAGGAAATCGCAAACTTTTGTTTCCATTGTGTCTACACCGAGACGCCAACAATTTTAAAAACATTAGAACTAAGCGTCTCCACAGAGCCAATAAATAACTGCAACAAGCGTATTCTTTTGATGTTTACCGCCAAAAACAGAAACTCAACAACATTTGTTGACAATTTTTGGTGCCAACTCAAGGAAATCACATAAACTTTTGGCACCAACTCATGTTGACAACACAAAAGTTGCCAACTTTTGTTCGGTGGAGAAAGGAGAAAGAGCCGATTAAGGGATCAAACTATGCTTTCCTTGAAAAGGAAAACTTGACGCAAACCCTATACCTTCCCGTCCAGTAATTGGTCAAAAGCTCCTTTTTAAGGAGAGGCCTAAGTCCATCAATGAACGGTTGAAGGTTGTTGATTAGACAAACCGTTAATACCTATTGAAGTGAAACTTCTAATGCGACTTCCAACAAGATAGCGTTAAACGTTTACCGGTTGCGTTAAACGTTTAACGCTACCATGGAGGGGGTATGAAAGCACTGTTGCACATTAAGGCGCGTCTCCACCGAAATTTGACAACACAAAAAAGGTTGACAACACAAAAATTGCCAATTTTTCTTTGGTGGAGGCTCGGTTTTACAGAAACTTTTGTCACCAACACGTGTTGTGAACACAAAAATTGCCAACTTTTCTTCGGTGGAGACCCGGCTTTAGGTACGAAGTTTATTATTTTTGAAGTGAAACTTCTAACGCACCCAACAAGGGTGCGTTAAACGTTTAACGCTACCATGGAGGGGGTATGAAAGCACTGTTGCGTTAAGCGTTCAACGCTCCTGGGGAGGGGGAAAGAGATGAGCGAGAGTGAATGCGTGGCACTCGAACGTATGCGCCTAGTATGCCTGTTACAGGCCAGCGCGAGCGATTCACATTACAAAGTTTCACTTCTGCCGCGCGGAGGGACTCCACGCACATTTTTTTATGTTTTATGGAATAGGGGGCAAACGAGCAGACGTATCGCCTAAAGGTGGGCAAGGCAAACACGATGAGAATCCAAGAGTGGTAGTCACCATCCTCATTGCAAATACTGATAATGCAACATGGTGACCCACACTATAGCGGCTTAGTGAGATGTTTTATTTTTTTGATGTAGGTGGCAAACGAGCAGACGTATCACCTGATGGTAAGCGATTACCGCCGCCCATGGACACTCGCAACACCAGAGGCATCACAAAGTACTCTTATTTTTTATCCAGAAGCGTAATGAAAACATTTAATTTTCTTTCAGATTGAAACAAATATTAGAAATCGTAACAAATAGCAAAGTGTTGAATCACACAGCGATATATGAACTTCTAATTTCTCTGTTCGACAGTTATGTCGATAATTTCGGTGTACATTTCACGTCGTATATACTGAAGCCAATATTTACGGATACAATAGCGGAGTTGGAACACAAAATGGAGAAACTAGACACAGTGAATGTAGATAGTACCGTCGTAGTAGGTGTTTATTTAGTCACTATTTTGCCAGCTCTTGATGATAGATCACAACAAGCAGAATTTTTACAAAAGTAAGTTGGTAAAATTTGTTGTTATTTAGTTTACATTTATTTATTGGAACCAAGTTCCTTATGGCGTGTTGCGAAAGGGGGCTAGACGGATTAAGACCAAAAGTTGTAACAACAATTTTCGTTGTAACGACACTTTTAACATTGAGTTGACGTCATAGTGCTAGATAGTATAACTTCGTTCCATCCGGGTTTCCCTTGACACCTCTCAAGTTTTTTTACAACTATTTAATCGCTGCAAATAGTAGCCTATGTGTTATCCTGATGTATAAGCTATATTACTGTAAAGTTTTATCCAAATCCGTTCAGTAGTTTTTGCGTGAAAGAGTAACAAACATCCATCCATACTTACAAACTTTCGCGTTTATAATATTAGTAGGATTAGCTGGGCCTTTACAACAACCGCGGGTAACGCCGCGGGACGAACCTTGTCTAAAAATGTAGCCTAAATAACTCCTTATATCATTAGCTATCTGTCAGTGACAGTCCCGTCAAAATCGGTCCAGCCGTCCCAGAGATTAGCCGATAAAAACCGACATACCAAAATAATATAAATTGATTTTTTGTTGCATTTAGTGAAAAGCTGTTAAATTTGAATTTACAAACAGACGCTTCAATTTTATTTATTTGTATAGATGCGGGATAGTCATGATTTTATTTTGATTTTTAACCGACTTAAAAAAAAGGAGGAGGTTATCAATTCGACTGTTTTTTTTAATGTTTGTTACCTCATAACTTCGACTGGGTGAACCAATTTTGATATTTCTTTTTGACGTGACAACGTCTTATAATTCTATGGAGCCGGCTGCGCGCACGAAAAAGCGACGGCTCATGCGACGTTACCTGGCTATGAGGCGTTCCATTTAAGGCTTGAAGTGCAAGCGAGAGCGCGGAACGAGCGACAAAGAGGCACAATCGGCCTCCGCGTATTCCATCAGTATTTTCTTATGACGTTGTCACGTTCAACTATCGTCAGTAAACCGACTTTACAGACAACCGATTTTTTTATTTGAAAGGCGGTGCTTCCCATGTGGTTCCATTTCAAATTGGTAAAGTTCTTGATGTCGGATTTTTTTGTTAAAATTTGTGCTTAATATATTTTAGATGGATAATGTACAGCAGCCTTAGAGGATTTCCGGTGAAGATTTTCTCAGTGCCCTTGAAGTGGGTGGCGGAGCATAAACACGAAGATATCGACTTCTATCTGCAGCATCTTAGAGAATGTAAGTGTTATTCTAGCTTTTACATATAAGTACGATTGAGGGGATCGTGGCTCAGTGGTAACACATTGCAAGGTTAAGCAATCTGGGCTAGGTCAGTTTATGGATGGGTGATCATTTTAACACATAAAAGAGCTAACACATTGCAAAGTTAACCAATCATTGCAAGGTCAGTTTATGGATGGGTGACCATTTTTAACACATAAGAGACCCTTTCATGTCTCGTAGAGCACGTTAAGCCGTCAGAGTTGTAGATCTTTATAGATAGTTGGAGGCCTAAAAAGTATGAAAACACTTTATTACAGAACATTGATATCGCATTAATATTAATAGCTAAGCCAAAGGTCGTGGGTTCGACTCCCGACCAGGTCAAGTGATGAGTGTGATGAGCACGATAATGTATTCTCTCTTATTGTAACTTATCCATAATATTTATTATTACATTCCTGAATCAAACTCGCTTGTACATATTCCACTATTTTATTTAAATTTACACCTAACCGGTTTCGCCTTATCACATTATCAAAGGTTAATCTAATACGTAAGATTCTCGTGTCACGGTGTTTGTTACCAGACTCCCCGAAATGGCTGGACAGCAATATTAAGTGAATTATGGTCGAATTTCGACAACTGGGCGACCATTGGTTATTATTATTACTCAGAAAAGTAAATAATGTATCTTTGATTGCAGTTGCAGCAAGTAGTTGTGAAAGTTCAAGTGGTAGTACGATACGGGTGTACATCGCGAATCTAATCACGGAACTACTCAACGCAACGGAATTAAATGAGAAATGTATCGAGAGACAAATGTTGCCAGCCGTCATGGCGCTACTGCATGATGAAGATGCGTACGTATATTATATATATATTAGCTTTTTATTAACTTGCAATGATGTATGTTCGGGTGGAATCTTGCAACTCAATTTTGAAGCAGATATCTTCAACCGATTGTTATGAAATTTTGCAAGCACATGTATACAGCGTGACAATACAATATTATAATGACAAGGAGCTGATCTGATGCTGGAGCTGGAAGGTGGCCATAGGAACTCTGTAAAGAAACATCGCAAAATCATCGAGTTTGGACTCGTTTGATTCGTCTCGAGACATTCCAGTAAAAGCTTGTTTTTAAAAAGCTTTTTAATTTAATTTATTGTTGATTGATTTGGCAATATTCAAAACTTTCTGACGACTTAAAAGACATTACTACTTAAATGAATTTGTTATTTAATAAAAGTAATTGGAGTAGATCAAATGTTTGTATGATCTGGAAAAGTTTGTTTCGGAGTTTGTGTTTTTTCTATGTTACAAAAAAGTATATACGTATTCTATTAGTCAATTTAGCTATCATAGTACAAGCACAGCTTATTTTGAAGCTAGATGGCGTTGTGTCAGATATCTGAAATATTTATTTAGAATAACAGTCCCTCTAAAATGGTTGCCGAGATCGCTTGATAACTCTTTTGTTCGCTTACTTTATATTTCAACTGTCTTACCGGTGAAGACGTGGCTATAATATAAAGATATTACTAGTTAGACCTTATATTTATCTATGGTTAGACCGCTAGATAGTTAGTTAATCTATAAAGAACATTAAAAGAACTATTTCCTAGAATAAAAAGACCTTTTAATTTAAAAAAGATTGTGATAATCTATTTTCGATCTTATATGTATAGACAGTCGAATGAATGTGCATTAAACAGACATTAGGCGCTCATAAATCTTTTGTTGGTTACAGCGTTAAATAACTCAGGAAGTTCATCATCCTGATTTCTTCATATTACATTTCTAAATATAAAAATACGGTTTCAGATCTGTTCGTGAAGTGGCAATAACATCATGGGGTAGTGTAACTCGCACCTGTCTTATCCGTGGTCTGGACTGCGAGGCCCAGTGCTGGCCGCCTGTCGACGATCTCCTGAACGGCTCTGCACCGATCTCGGCTAAAGAAACTGCTAGAACTGCGGAGGCACTTGCGTTACTGGTGCTGCCAACGGTGGATAATCATGCGGTTTCTGAAAAAGGTGTGTTATCGTAAATTAAAAAAATATATAAAAACAAAAAACCCTACTGCTCTCCCTTTTTTTCCCAATTGCGGACGCCGTTTTGATAATTAATATAGCCTATGTCACTACCACGATTCTCATGACTACTCATGAGACTCGGCTTTTCTAGAAACAGCTGGGTTGGCTTGACCAGCCAACCTTACCGCATCGCTTTAAAGATAGTCCCTGATTCTAAATGCGAAAAGCGAAGCCATCAACCAATACCAATCCTATCAATAGCGATAATATTGAACTTAATGAAATAAATCACTTATTCTACTGTTCCATAATGTTCATTTTCGTCTGACTTCTATATCGTTTCCCTTCAAAAATGCCCTGAGGCGAAATCAGTCAAGTTAAGTAAAAATAAACATTTTCGAACAGTATTTAATAGTTAATTTGTTTCTCTTATTTCAAAAGGTAAGTACAGATTTATAAAATAGGTACAATACAGGTTAAATCATTCTGAATGACTGTAACAAGTTCCAAAAAGTGAGGAGTTGTACAGTCTGCTAATTGTACAACTTTGGGAATCACTACATAGTATAAAACAAAGTCGCTTTCTCTGTCCCTATATCCCTTTGTTTGCTTAAATCTTTAAAACTACGCAACGGATTTTGATGCGGGTTTCTTTAGTAGATAGAGTGATTCAAGAGGAAGGCTTTTATGTATAAAAAATGCATAATATAGTATGGAAACACTGTTAATTTTCGAGGTTTCTAGTGTAATGTAGCAAATAAACACATTTTTTGCGCTTACATTGCAAACGCCGGTTGCGCCCTACGAGATAGATCAAAATAATGTAGGTAGTACAGTATTGTACACCTTAAAAAGTACTACAAAAAAGTCCGCGACGGTATATGTCGATCTCTTAGGGATAACCCACAACAACCATTTTTTATTCCTTTCTTTTTATGAGAAATAATGGCTTATTTACGAAGTGATTTTAAGCAATACAGAATGAATCCTTATACAATTAAGTAAATTAAATACATTGTGCATTTAATATAGATCAAAATGGCCCTTTACAGTATCTAATTTAAAGGAATATATTCGACGATATTACAGATTTAAAATGCACGAATCGTGTCCTCGGCGGGGGCATCTGAAATCCACCCGTGCGAAGCCGGGGCGGGTCGCTAGTGATTGATATTTTGAAAACTGATAGACACTGATATATTTCACTGGGATTTTTTGATAACTGATTAATTAGATGAGTGACATGTATGCCGTATGAACGCGAGCCCTGCACTGATTTACAATAAAAATGGTTGAAATGTAATGATACAAATTTGATGAGAGTGCGGTAATGGGGTAGTTGACTGTATCGTAAATAAATACCGATGTCTCCTTCATTAAAACGAATATTACAAAACGTCTCGGAAAATATAATTGTTACAGCTTTTCATTTCTATTACAAATTGTAATCAATAACAAAAATTCAAATAAATTGCTCAATTGAGTAGTCTAAAACAGTGACATCACAAGTTTGTATTTAGTACATTTTAGCTTACACGGTTATCGTTTTGACAGATGAAAAAAAGTAACTAATTTGACTAAGGTGACAACTACCCATGAAGTATATAGGTAAGGAGGAAGGATCATCTCTTATTGGCGGTTATGTGAAAAGTAATTGTGGTGTACGGTTGCACCATACAGTAGTCTAATAGTATTGAATATGATTCCAGCTGTTTCCCTGCTGTGTGCTTTGTGCCAGCGCGTGGTGGTGTCAGGCGAGGTGCTGGCGGCTCTCACGCCTGGCTTGCAACTCGCCGCACATCACTGCCGACGACATCCTGCACTTCTACCGGCGCTCAGGTACTATTCCCTAGTTTGCTCCTGGACTCTCAAATCATCATCAACAATTTTTACCCGACTACGGCAAAGCCAGGCTTTTGACAGGCTATGTATGTATGTATGTATGTTCATTTGTTCCCTCATAGCTCCTTAACTACTCATTAGAACTGGACAAATGAGGTATCGTTAGAAGCGTCTTGATCATCCGCTGGTTATAGGCTATATGACGTGTCACTGAATCTAATGTGGCGCCCTCTAGCCGACATGAAGTACTGCATTAAAAAAATAATTTGAGACAAATATGCCATGTTTGGTATCATTAGAAAGGGCGTTACTTGTACATTTTATTTTTTATATATTCATAACGGCACCAAAACATTTTAAATAAAAAAAAGTAAAAACTAAAACCCAACTACGACAAAAAACGACGCTGAAAAAGTATAAAACAAGTTTGAAAAGCCTTAGTCACACGTTATATAGAAACGCACCATAACACTTTAACAACGTGTGACTACGGCTTTTCAATTGCTGCTGCTATTTGCTGGACTTAGACCTCTCTTTATAAAGGTGTTGGTCTATTATACCACGCTGACCAGACGGGTTAGGTTTTGTTTTAAGTGTTCCTTCTTTTTGCATCTGTTGATCTAGTATATATGTTACCGTAAGATTGTCAAAACCGTTAGATTGTAATCTATCTCGCGAGATTGCAAACCGTCTAAAGATTGTGAAATCGTATCGATGAATCGCAAGCCGCGCGCTGATTGGTTGAACAGCATATGTCCCGCGCCGCCATATTTGTTTGTTAATTCGTCTTTTTTGCCGAATGTAAAGTATTTTTGTGATTGTGAATTGATTTCGTGTTGAAAATACCTCACAGCTTTAGAATTAGTTATATAACATTGTTGTGACAGTAAAATATATTTGTGATTAATGAAAGAAGTTCTAACCTAACTCTATGGCCATTGAACGGCCTACTGTAAAACCGACCAATCAGAAACAGTTGATAATATGACGCCCGTAAGCTGTATATCACAGTTGACAATCTATCGATAGTTTGCAATCTCGCTAGGTAGTTTATAATCTAACGATTTTTACAATCTATCGGTGACATATATATGACTTCACGGTTGACCTAGTGGTTTAAGCGGTCGCCACGCCGCTTTCAACTGCGCCAAGTTTCGTGGGCTCAAATCCTAAACGGGACAACACTTTGTGTGATCCACAAATTGTTGTCCTGTGTCTGGATGTTCTTTATGTCCGTTAAATGAATGTTTGTAAAGAACCCTGCAACACTTAAAAAAAAACTTGTTCTGCTCCATTAGTCTGTTTCGGTGTGATACTAGACGGTCGAGTCACCACTATTTTTAATAGCTTTTATGTTTTAAGACCGGGATAGCTGGCGCTCCTTGGTAGAGACCTACGTTCAGCAGTGGAAAGCGATTGGTTGAAGTGTTTATGTTTCTAGGAATCTAAATGTTTTATGAAATTAATAAACATCTTAATCTCAATTTCAAACATTTTTTTAAGGAAACTAGAAGAAGGATTACAACACCCGGCATTAAGTCAGTACAAGTCGGCGATAGAAGCCCTCATCCACAACGTGGCAGGTACGGTACTAAGTTATGACGTCATCCGAGAACCAACCCAACCACGCCCCGCTACCAACCTACAGGCTGCCCAGGAAGTCGGTAGGAGAGTCACACAGATGTTCCAACAATCAAAGTCGAATATGAATCTACAAAACATATTTAAGAAGAAAACTTTCGAACGTTCGTAAATAAATCATAAAAAGTGCTTCAAAAATGCAATTATGTAAATAAAGTAGAAAAAAATATAATGTATTGATTGCACTCGTTGATACAATTTCGGTTTATACCCTCGAAAGTTACAAGGTTATAATAATCGATTCTTAGTTTTCGTTGCGGCATAAATGTTTAATCGATATTTATTTTATTAAAAATAGCTATAAGCGTTACCCATATTAATCTTAAAACGTATATTTTTTTAGAGTACCCGAAGCCTTGTAATCAATAAAACTGTAACCTTTTCCACGCCATAAACAGTTATATTGTATTTGTAGGTAAAGTAGTGTGAAACAAAAATATGAAATAGATTAACGGAAATTATTTTATAACTTTGTGCTTAATAAAGTAATTATTTTTTACGTTAAACGCAATGATTGAGATAGATTGATCAATTTTTGATTACAAAATATATAACATGAATTCAGGGATAACAGAACAATGCTTATTTAAATAAATGTATTATTACAATGAACTAGTCTAGCTTATTAATGTTAGACGCACCAAAACGTAGTACCAAAAAAATAGTTATCTATTCGTTTTGGTGCGTCTAACATTAATTTCTTACTCAACTTGTCAATCTAATCTCAAGCTTAAAGTATATAAATCAGAATCATTGCCTAAGTTTGATTACACGGATGTCATAGTGGTCACCCTACCGCTTTCTACGCCAGTTGTGGGTTTAAATTTCACACGTTGTTGTTCTGAGTCTAGGTGTTCTTTGTCTCCCTTTCATGTATATTTGTAAAATACCCCGGGATACAGGAATATTCCGAGTCTGAGTTATTTAAAAGAAAAATATATTAACAATGCTTAATTAAAAAAACTCTTGCTAGACTAGCTTAACCTTCTACTTAATTTGGTACTTCTAAGATAGACATTTCTTTCTCAACTTATCAATCTAATCTTAAGTTTAATAATTAATTATCAGAATCACAGACTAAATAAAAAAAAAATTGTCGGATTTCGGTTGAACTAAACATTCCTAAAGATATTATTCTAATGTTATCGTTAATACATCAAGTACTTAATTAGTTGATACCTATTAAATAACTAGTTTAGGATAGTACAAATTAGTGCAATATAAAAACTCTTATGACTATTGCATTATAAAAAAAATACATGTACTTATTAACTGACTTCAAAACTATTTTATTATTTGGTGCCGAGCTCATGTAATAGTGCTACTCATACTCCTCCTTTTTAACCGACTTCCAAAAAGGAGGAGGTTCTATGTTCCACTGTATGTATTTTTTTTTTTTTTTTATGTATGTTACCTGATTACTCCGTCAGTTGTGGACCGATTTTGAATTTTTTTTCAAACAAAGATTTCCCATGGTATAACAATATACTTCGCCAGGTATAGCATTCCGAGACACAGTGATCACGTGGGTGACCGCTATCGCTGGTTCTCAAACTCCCCAACCACCATTATTACCTTTGTGAACTCGATAGAACAATAAAGTCTTACGTTATCATATATTTAAATTCAAATATTTTGTTTCATTATACATATACACAAAACAACTTGCAAAAAATGCATTTTACATTTTTTTTATAGAATGGTGACTGAAAATGTTTCCATAATTTCGTGTTGTGTTGCTATAAAATGGTAACTGGATAGTGACGTCACCATGAGTCGCTCTCGGAATGCGAGACCTTGTTTTCTTAGATCATGAGATTTCCCTCCTTTACGTCGTCGTTACCATGGAAATGCATATTTATGCGAATGTCGACCTATTTGTTGTTGAATTTCTGGAAGAAAGTAAGCTTTGGCGCAAACGTGTCCTTTGCTACTACCGGTCACTGGTAACTGTAGTTGCTGTGTCCGGTGGCGGCAATCGGACACCGTCACCGATCGCTACTTCTGGCCATAATTTGTCGCTTTGTAAGGAAATTTGTTAATGTTGCTTGTGCCTTCAACCGACTACTTTTAGTTTCCAGTTACCGACATCGAACACTTTTTGATCGTGATGACTCATGAGTATGTGTTAAGAAAATTAAATGTTTACGTATGCGCAGGGAGTGGATGATTTCATACTGGTTCTATAGAAATCAAATATTCATAGGTAGTTTGTATCTGACACAGGACACAGAGTGTCCACTTTTGGGCCCTGGTTTATGGTGGGTCATGATGATACAATTTCATCGATAGTACATGCATTAGTGTTATTGTGCTTCCAACTTAAGGCTGAGTTACTTTTGGTTACTGTAGTTCGTCTATACTTAGAATGAGTTAACGTCTTCTTAAATTAACATTCGCAATTTCATTGCTTAGTAAAAAAATAAGTATTTTTTGTAATTTTTTTTCAACAGGATTTTAATTGGGTCTCGGACTAGGTGGACACACTTTATAGAACTGATTTTTTTTCACAATTTGGATGCCTGTCTTGAATATGAAGATAATTTAGTTAGAAATTCCGACCTGAAAAGGCTTGACAAGAAGTTTCTCTGGCACCGAATAACTCTATAATTTCTCTTCTCAATTCGATTTCAGTAATTGCTTTTTTATCACAATTGCGGCGCTTTAAAGTCAGTAAAACCTTTTTATTCCTAAAGTGCATTATATTACATTGCATGTGCGACATTAAAATTACGACATTCTCACAAAATCCATGTAATAAATTGAATAAAAACAAAATTCTCATACAACAAAAACCATGTAATAAATTGATACAAATTTTCAATTTCAAATTATCAATGAGAGCAAGTACTAAGGACGCAAACTTTTATTGCACTGTGTGATTATACTCACTGTTATTGGCAGATGGCAATTGCCTACAATTATGTATGCATAATAAAATAACAAAATTAATTTATTGCACCCAGTCAAAATTAATTTAGTGGTTAGACCTTATAATAGTTCTGTTTAAAACATCCTGTAGCAATTTTAATGAAAAGATATTTAGTTTATGAGTGTTCGGCATCAAACCAGGTTCAATATGAAGTACATAATATAATCAGACGAATTATGACTCAGTGTCTAAAGTTATATAATGTAGCCCCCTTATGTGATAATTTGAGTTACTACTAACTCTGCCTTCATGATTAAGTAAATGTAATACTCTTATGTTTTACCGTGTATTGTGTATAAAATCAAATTTAACATTCTGTAGGTTATTTATTATGTTATTTACACTTGGAACCAGTTTCACCGCTTACTAATACAGTCTGTGATACACTAATATGACCAATGATGCCGAAGCATCACTAGGCCGCCATAGTGTGGGTCACCATGCTGCATTGTTTGCACGAGCAATGAGTATGGTGATCACCACTCTTGGATTCTGCTTATGCTTTCCATGCCTGCATAGTAGAGTTATTTTGACAGGGCCATATATAAAAAAAACTGTCTAATAACTACAGATTTCGGTTTCACAAGTCTTGAATCCTACTAATATTATAAACGCGAAAGTTCGTAAGTATGGATGGTTGTTACTCTTTCACGCAAAACGGATTTGGATGAAACTTTACATTAATAAAGCTTATACATCAGAATAACACATAGGCCACTATTTGCCGCGATAATCGACATAGACGCGGGCGGAACCGCGAGAAAAAACTAGTAGAAACATACATGTCAGATATACATATATTTATCACCAAATTTTATCTGTTAAATAGTGTTAAATTGCAGATACCTATCCGAAACTCGACTGCAGGTAGGCCTACTGGTTTAAGCCATCGTCACGCCGCTTTCTACTGGGCCAAGTGTTGTGGGTTCAATACCCACATGGGAAAATACTTTGTGTGGTCCACATACTGTTGTTCTGAGTGTTCTTTGTGTCCGTTTCATGAAATGTTTATAAAGTCCCCCGCGACATAGGATGTAAATTACAATTTCGCGAGTTGTCTTTTTAAAAAAGATAAAGAAATAAATTAAGTGGTGAAACTGGCCCTTATTGTTATATGTATTCGATTAATAGTGAATTCTCGAATCTCAATCATGAAATGTTACTTAACTATGTATTAGAAGAGAATTAAATGTTAAACAAAAAATATACAAATATTGAAATTGTTAATCCAGTGCTTGTCGTCACTAAATATTTTTAGGCACAGATACATAATTGGAGGTTGTGTTAATATTGTGAAATATATGAATTTTATTTTACGACAGTTTTTATTTTGACCCTGTTTTATATGTTTTGTCCGGTCATCATCTTCATATCAGCCGAAAGACATCCACTGACAAGGTCTCCCTTAAGGTTCGCCTCAACAACCGGTCCTATGTTGCCCAGGTCTAACGATTTCCTGCAACCTTTACCAGGTCATCGGTCCATCTCGTGGGAAGCCGGTGTTACCCGCGGGTAACTCCGCGGGTCTTAGCCAGTAGACTCGTGTTTATTTAATCTTTTTACTTTAATAGATAGGTGTCTATAAATAGAAATCGGATGACAATGATTTATCAATGTTATTCGCGCCATGTGAAAAAGAAAAAAATAATGACATCATTTCATGTTTATTTTTCACACGGCGAGACCAATCTGCTAGTATTTTTTATAGCCTTATGTACCTGTTAATTTAAAATTACAAACAGACAAATTTTATTTATTTGTACAGAATATACTACTCAGACTGACATTAAAGTGTAGCCAAGTCCTGATTTTGGAGTAAGGCAAAACGAAAAAAGACAAGAAAGTACCTCAGTAAAATTCCAGATAATAGTGTTTTTAGATTAAGTTTTCAAAATTGCTTTTCTGTGGGACTTTATTTTAGAGAACTGGATATATTTGAAATTAATCTTTTTGTATTCTAGTTAACCTGTAGGTAGAGGTACCACTGAGATTGATTAGGTAATCGTAATACCAGCTGTTCCCGGACCCCTCCTGTCACAGGAGCAATGTGGCTCATCACGTGGTTTTAGTCCGTCGAATTTCGAAACAGGACCCAGCCGTAAATTCCGATGGTTAATGGCCAGAGGGTTTCACACGTTAAAAATAAGGCATTAATACTCAAGGACTGAAGTTAATTAATAGCAAAGAAATACGACTAGGTCATTGTTGCTAGCGCAAAGATTTTTTTTTATTTTTTTTAATCTAATTTTATTTAGGGGCTTTTAGTCACACATAAGACCATGTCAGCCCCATCGTACCCTAAATTTACAATGTATTCATATCTAACTTATACTATAACTTAAAAAGTAAAAACATACTTGTTTGCAAAACAAGATATGAAAGATAAGCGCAATGATATGAAAGAATGTTTAAAAACTATCCCCCCCTGTTCCCTGCCACGCTATACCACTTATCTACCACAATAAACGGTGTGCGTGTGAACTGAGGGACCATAGTGATATTTTTGTTTGAAATTTTTATAAGATTTAGTAGTAGGCTCAAAACAATTGTAGAACAAATATGAGAATTTGTAAAAAGATATGTTAAAAACTACAGCCCTTTAAGTGTGGTCCCTCAATCCTCACATACCATCAGCCAGATCTCGGCAAGTATGTAAAAAGATAAGGTATTTTGACTGCATATTTTGACAAATTGCTATAAGACTTGTTCTAAAACATTATGTAAGAAAATAAAGATTTTATTCCGTTGATATGATAATATTCAGTATAGCAAAATCTTTCGTGTGTGGACTGAGGGACCACAGTATACCTAGTCGTTGTATTTTTTTAATCGTTGATGATTTGTGCTCAGTTATTTAGTATATATCTTTACAAATTCTCTACTAAATGTCTGCAGTCAAAATACCTTATCTTTTTACATACTTGCCGAGATCTGGCTGATGGTATGTGAGGATTGAGGGACCACACTTAAAGGGCTGTAGTTTTTAACATATCTTTTTACAAATTCTCATATTTGTTCTACAATTGTTTTGAGCCTACTACTAAATCTTATAAAAATTTCAAACAAAAATATCACTATGGTCCCTCAGTCCACACGCACACCAATAAACGCAGTGTAATGCTGACCACTCGTCATACATTACAAAAAGGAATGGTATGAGTAGGTACCTATATCACAATGAATCGTGAGTATCGTGACAGTTAAACTTTACTAAATTTTACTGATAGGTAGCTGATGATATAAGGAGTAACTTAGGCTACTTTTATAGACTAGCTTTGACCCGCGGCGTTACCTGCGGTTGATGAAATACTGCGGGTAACACGGCGGGGCTCAGCTAGTTAACAATAAATGGAGTGCAATGCTGATCACTCGTCATACGTTACAAAAACGAATGTTATTTATGACACAATGAATCGTGACAGTTAAAAAAATATCAATAGTACCTATCTACCCATATAGGTACCTAACATACACACATTTATGCGAAGATATCTACTATTGATAAATTTGTAGGTAAGTCTAAGTACACACAACCGTACAGACTCATAATATGTGACATTTTTACTGTGAGCCACATAAGCCGCATTACATGTAAAATTATCAGCATATTGTTATCTAGGCCTACCTTATCAGACAGAATATTAGCAACAGGAGCTCAGATTTACTACAGCCGAAACTCGTGCTTTACGATATTGAAAATAAGATATGGTTTAATGCGCCAATCAAATCAAGTTCATTCTTTTCATTTTCATATCAGAATACGCTACTGGTTCTGATGTAAATGATCTGTGAGGTATGGCATTAACGTATCGATTTTGAGAACTAGGTACGTTTTAAGTTAGTTCCTGCAATTTCTAGGAATTATAAACGTTTTAAGCTTATAGTTCGTCAAGGTTGCGGTACTAGCCTCACACAGAAGACCAACCTAAAATGACAGCATTCGTACTGTCGTGTTTCGTTGTTGAGTCGGAGACCGGTGCTCAATGATGCAGAAACTTCTCAATAGGACGCCATAGCTCAATTGAATTTACATTCGCAATAAGTATGGTGACCACTATTTTGAATTCTGATCATGCTTTTTATCAGGCAGAGTAGTCACTTTGGGAGGCTCACATAAAAAAACAGGTTTCAATAATCTACTGCATAACCTGTATAGTTAAGCGTGGGGTTTGTGACAAGTATTCCTTCTCTTTACAGTGCTTTTGTTGTTGAGTCGGCTCTTACGACATCCAACGGGATTAAGAGGCATACAAACTTGTAGTTAACGCAATAAAGTTCGTTGTAACCGAGTCTTACTAACAAGGTTATCAAGTGACGATTGGAAATTTATTGTATACCTATCAGTAGTGAATAAAACAATTTTTTTTTTTTTTCATATTTTGTATAATTTATAGTAATATTGTACTTCTGCCAATGTACTAGTATTGCAATGAAACTTTAACAAAAATAAATCACTGGAATGATATTGTGTTCTTATTCCTTCTTCTTCCTAGGACGCATGCAGCAGACCGCGCTGGTGTCCAACATGTTGTAATCAGGATTGCCCTTGGCACGCGATTCGATAAACTTAGCGTGAGTCTCGGCAGCTAAGTAGTAGGCCTTCACAGCTGGTGCATTCTTCATAGCAGCAATGTAAGCAACCTGGTACGAAAAAGTATATTTTTATAAACGATATATACCTTTGAGTGAAAACTGTAACCTGGCGAGAAAAAGCTTATTTTTATGTACGATATACTTTTGCAGTATTAGTTTGTGAGGTTCATAAACAGAGTCAGAACTGTAACCTGGCGAGAAAAAGCTTATTTTTATGTACGATATACCTTTGCAGTATTAGTTTGCCAGGTTTATAAACAGAGTCAGAACTATATATAATAAGCATAAACCAAAATTTTTGCTCATTGTTTTGGGTATTTTAGAATACTAATTTTTTCCCGCGAAACCTCCCGCGTTATGCTCGTTATCGCGTTGAAAGTAGTCTATGTAACTCGCTGCCTATGTAGCTTTCCATGGTTTAATTATTTTTTTAAAATCGGTTAGTACCTACTTTAGGCGACTTAGGTTACAAGAAAACAAACTTCATTCACATTTTATAATATAAGTTAGGTTGATGAAATACTGCGGGTAACACCGCGGGGCTCAGCTAGTTAGCAATAAACGTAGTGCAATGCTGATGACTTAATCATATGTTACAAAAACGAATGTTATGACACAATGAATCGTGACACTCATTTTAAGTGATGGTATCTACTATTGATAAATCTGTAGGTATGTATGTAGCTTTCCATTGTTTAAATAATTTTTTTAATCGGTTAGTACCTACTTTAGGCGACATAGGATACAAAAAAAAACAAACTCCATTCACACTTTATAAGTTAGGATTAGCTATGCTCCGTGAACAAATTAATAATTAATAATGAATGCTCACCAATGCTTCATATTTACTCTTGTCAATTGCAAACTCAGTTTTGCCTATAAGTGGAAGAGCTTCGAATCGCTCCAAGAATGGCCATAGAGTATAATCAACTAGTCCTGGACTGTCTCCATTTAAGAACTTGGTGCCGCGGCTTTCGATCTCCTTTTGCAGAATCTCAAGACCCTTGTGGTAGGTCTCTACCATATCTGGTGTTAGAGCTAATGAGTTGAATGCAGCCGTGTAGTAAGCAGACTGAGCCTGTAAATAAAATATAATTATTGTATTAACTTTTAAGGACTGCGCAAACCGACGAACGGGATGGTAGAGGATATTTTTTGCTATTTCAATTTAAAACAAAGTAGGTTTCAATGCTCTGAGAGAGATCAACCCCGGAGCATCATACAAGATTGCTTTATACGGCATAGAAGAGCGCGTTTTAAACTATATGCCAACAAATTTAAAGTTTCTTTTCGAGTGTCTTAAAAAAAAAATCTCACCGATACGCTCCGTCGTATCTGCGTTGGCCAATATGCACGATAGACATATTTATTACAGTGCAAGTGCTCAATGCCCTTTTTTTATTTAAGTTGATGTAACTAATGAACTCCAGCTAGAGTGACAACAATTTAATACTCACGCCAGCAAAACTTTCAACAATCATCTTGTCTTGAGCCCGACGTAGTGGGTCTTGGGCTTGCAGGGCCACATCAGGGTACTTTTCATCCAGATATACATTTATTATGTTGCTATCAAATATGGCCTTATTTTGTTCATATTCGAGTGCGGGTACAGTGCCTAAGGGCAATCAAAGAAAGAAATTAATATTTCTCATATGATGAAGAAAAAAGTATAACATTTACCACACACCATTTTTCAGTTATTCAATTTAATCAAATTTAATTGAAAAATTTCTATTTCTGAAAAACTGCCTCGTTGGTCTAACCGTCTAGGGGTTAGCGTCAGCCGATCAAGAGATCTCGGATTCGAATCCGTGTTAGGCTAAATAATGTTATTAAGTTTTTCTGAATATAAAAATTCTGAACAACATCCTGTAGTTTGGAAGTTGAAGTCTTAACCCCTTTGCAGAGAGCACGTAAAGCCGTTGGTCTCACGCTTGATCTCTCCCGGGTCCTGTCAGACTAAAACAGCACTGGTGGTAATTTAATATATCATACCTGGATGACCGAGCGTCACTCAGTTTTTTTTTAAATGGGTTTTTTGGCAACATTGGGACTATCCAAACGCCACCTTTTTGTTATTTTTCTTCCAATAAAAAAAAAAAGTTAAGTGGCGCCCTCTCTTGGTACGCCCTGATACTGTTTATTCCAGTATAGTTTAAAGAATAGAAATATATTTTTATTTATTTATATATTTATTTCAAATTCAATTCAAATTCAAAACCATTTATCCATCTAACACACTAAGTGACATTTATGAACGTCAAATTGAAGCTATAGTCATAAATCATAGATCGACACAAACAGACGCCACAGCATGTGCTGTATTGTCGAGGTAAATTAGGCGAAAACACCAAAATCTACTGCCTATCTGTGTCGATCCATAACTCCAATTTCCAAAATGCGTAAAGCCTCATGAGAAGAATACTGGCAAAGAAACTCATGGCTACGCTTTTACAAAGTCAGATTTTCAGGTACAATAGTGTTAGAATAGGGGTAGTATAGTAGTAACATGTAAGGTAAACAGTATGCAAGCTGTTGCCACCTGAAATTCCTTTTATTAAAATGCTCTCGTCAATATTCATACTAATGAGGCTAATATATCAGATAAATGGATGTTTACCCCTTAACCGTAGTATGCTGTATGCTGATATGTGTTTTAGATAAAGACATATCACCATACAAACAAATACAAGTGATGATTCAACTATGCAGACTGTTAACTAAACTTTAGTACTATTTATTGCTTTTGTTAGTTTTGACAAAGGTTAGTATCTATACAAAAAAAATGGAGTGTCTGTTTGTAATACTAAAATAACCGCCTTTTAGGGTTCAGTGCCAAAGGCAAAAATAGATTCGTCATGTCTGTCTGTCCGTACGTATGTCACTGCCACTTTTTTCCGAAACTATAAGAACTATGTTGACTATAAGAACTATAAGAACCTGTATCTATGGATAGGTCTTCAAAAATGATATTGAGGTTTCTAATAACATTTTTTTCTAAACTGAATAGTTTGCGCGAGAAACACTGCCAAAGTGGTTAAATGTGTCCCCCCCCCCCCCTGTAACTTCTAATAATAATAAGAGAATGATAAAACAAAAAAAATATATGATGTACATTACCATGCAAACTTCCACCGAAAATTGGTTTGAACGAAATCTAGTAAGTAGTTTTTTTTAATACGTCATAAATCGTAAACTGCAATTTACCTTTCATTCAATCAACACAAATATAAAAATAAAATAAAAAATATAGTATGTAAGTTGCTGCTGCGGAACCCGTCATGGGCGAGTCCGACTCGCACTTGGCCGCTTTTTACTATATAAATACGTATGTATACAATATACATATACCAAAATAGCGTTTATTTTCAATTTTAGTCTGTCTGTCAATCTGTTTGTTCCGGGTTAATCTTTGGAATGGCTGGACCCATTTTGACGGGACTTCCACTGGCAGATAGCTGATGATATAAGGAGTAATTTAGGCTAATTTTTAGGGCTCCGTACCTCAATAGGAAAGATAAGAGATAATCTTATAGAAAGAAAAAATAATTTACGGGCGATCTGAGGTCGGGAAGAGGATGGGGGTGAGTTTTTAAGGGTAAAAAACGGTTTTTCTCGATTTCCGGCAAAACTAAAAGTCCTATGGAAAAAAGTCAAATGGCAAAGTTGTAGGTAATAAATCTAAAGGATCTAGGATATAAAGGATCTAAATCTTTGGATTTACACTTTTTTCACAAAATTAAACCTCAAAATTTATGTGAAAAAATCAAGTTTTTGTTTTTTTTTTATCTTTAACAAAATTGTTTTTTTTTTTTCACGAAATTTGGGGAAAAATTGCCTTTTTATGTCCCAAATACGCTGTAATTTATTTGATTAGAAATAATTATTTTTTCACCTTATTTTGAATTAATATCGAAAAAGCACCCTAATTTTCAATCGAAAATTCACCCGTCAAAATATCAGCTTTTTTTGAAAAGTTGCTATGTTTTCTGTTCGTTGAAATCTCTACTTTCCGATGGTGAAAAAAAAAAAATGTTACCATAGTATATCTTCTCAGAAAATGCAAAAAATCGAAAAAACCCGCGCGCGCGAAGTTTAGAAAAAAATGATATTAGAAACCTCAATATCATTTTTGAAGACCTATCCATATCCCCACACGTAGGGGTTTGATGAAAAAAAAAATTTTGAGTTTCAGTTCTATGTATGGGGACCCACAAAATTTATTGTTTTTTTTCTATTTTTGTGTGAAAATCTTAATGCGGTTCACAGAATACTTACGAAGTTTCAACTTATAGTTTCGGAATAAAGTGGCTGTGACATACGGACGGACGGACGGGCAGACAGACAGACAGACAGACAGACAGACAGACAGACAGACAGACTGACAGACAGACTGACAGACAGACAGACAGACAGACAGACAGACATGACGAATCTAGAAGGGTTCCGTTTTTTGCCTTTGGCACGGAACCCTAAAAAGCACTTTTTCACTTTTTATTATTTTTAAAGGCTTCTACCCTGGTCTATATATATTATCACATCACACTAATCACACTAATATATAAAGGCGAAAGTTTGTGTGTATGTTTGTTACTTCTTCACGCAAAAACTACTGAACGGATTGGGATGAAACTTTACAGTAATATAGCTTATACATCAGAATAACACATTGGCTAATATTTGCCGCAATAACCGACAAACACGCGGGCGGAGGCGGGGGCAACAGCTAGTTATTTTATAAATTTCAGTTTCTGTTTTCATATAGTATCTGGATGAACATGCTTTTTAGTAGAAGCTCAATTTTTTTTTCTAAAATTTCCCGACCCCTAAACCCCCTGTGCAATAAATTTCATGAAAATCGTTGGAGCAGTTTTCGATATTCAGATTACATATATTTACAAGAATTGCTCATTTAATATAATAGGTACATATTAGATATATCTGCCTCTGTGGCGCAGTGAGAGTGTATGCGACTGCTGTGCTTTGAGGTCTCGGGTTCGATTCCCGGGTCGGACCAAATGTTTATATGATCTGCAAATATTTGTTTGGGTGTTTTCTGTGTATAATATGTTTGTATTTATATCAGTTGTCTAGTACCCTTAACAAAAGCTCTGCTTAGCTTGGGACTTGATGGCGTTGTGTGTTAAAATGTACGAATTTTTTTAATTTAAAATATTTATTTCCATTTACCAGATAATTTTTGTTATAATGAGATTAGAGGATTGTAACATGTAGTGCAAATAATAAATAAATTACATTTTTGAGTTGCCCAAGAGAGACAAAATAATTAGTTACCTGTCTACTTATTTTTAACCCCATATCATAAATGTTATTGAACTTTAGGAAATGGTTCTGTGTTATTTTCAACTTTAGGGCTATAACTTTACAGTTGGGAATAACACAAAAACATTACTTAAAGTTAAATTATGTCTATGAAAATGGATAAGAAGTGTTTAAATTTGTAACAAGCAAAAAACAAAAGCTTGGAATATCTTGTCTTGTTTAAATATCTAATTCTTCATATTGTATGAGTTTTGGCTTGAATATCTTTGGTCAGATCTTTGTCACGGACCTTTAGATTTTTGTGCTGTTATATATTTATGTAGGATTTGTAAAATGGAACGTGAAGTGTGTGTGAGCGAGACGTAAAGGTGAGAGCGAGAGAATAAAGAAGAAAAGGAAGATGGAGGATTAGGCGCGGGTTGAAGGGTTGAAAAATTGTTGTTAAATTAGTTTAAAGTAAAATAAAAGTATTTTAAGCCGAAATTGTTGCACATTATTTAATTTTGACCAAACAATCCCACACATTTTGGGGGCTCGTCCGGGATTTGGTCTATTTGGTCAAAATAGTGTGCCGACGCCGACGCAACGACGAAACACGTGCCTAATCATAAGACGAAGACGAAAAATTTATCATTTGGTGTTTATTTTACGACGAAAAATAAACCAAAATGAGCAAAGAGAAGACGACTATTACGACGACGACAGAGCCGATGGCTATGTACCTCGATGGCGCGTACAGCGTAAGTAAGTTCGATGGCGAGGATGATACCTATTCCTCAACGAAATGGGCCGAGGATATTGAGGATAACGCCGATATTTTCAATTGGACACCTCAACAAAAGCTCATCATTGCAAGAAGGTCACTGTCAGGTACAGCAGCATTATGGCTAAGGACGGAAAAGGTGTTTAAGACTTTCGAGGAGTTGAAGACAGCCCTCCAGAAGGAGTTTCCAGAGCTTATAAATACGAAGGAAATGCACGAGTTAATGTCAGCTCGTAAGAAGGAGCCTAACGAAACATATTACCAATACATGCTCATTATGAAGGAAATGGGTAAGCGTGCAAGATTTCCAGACTATATATCAACCCAGTATATTATAGAAGGCATAAGAGACACAGAAGTAAATAAAACAATATTATACGGCGCCACAACGTATCCAGTCCTTAAAGAAAAAGTTAAGTTATACGAACAAATGAAAGAAAAAACTGCAGTGTCAGGGGCGAGAGAGGTAAGCGAACGACCAGTAAGAAGACAACTTGTTGCATCCCAGGCATATTCATCACCGAGAGGCCCAGTTAGAAGATGTTTTAACTGTGGAGAAATGAACCACCAATCAAGAGAGTGTCCACATAAGAATCGTGGTGTAAAGTGCTTTAAGTGCAATGGTTTCGGTCATATTTCTTCGGCGTGTAGTTACATGCATTCACCATCATCGCATCAACAAAATCATAATCAATCGAACTTCAGGCGACAAGAATCTCATTTTCAAGTTGGTAGCAATGGCGGAGGCGCCGAGCGTACCGAGCGACCTCTAGAGGCGACACAAGACATGCGAAAGCGCGCGATGTTCACGACGGAGGCGGACATGACAGTTGCAAAAGTAAACAAACGCGCAGTTATAAGTCAAGCTGTCAAACCGACGAAGCGGATTAAAATAAACAAAGAATGTTTTGAAGCCTTAATCGACACTGGAGCCGATGTAAATTTGTTGACAGAAAGCGTTTATAAGAAGATAGGAAGCCCTGAAATAACCTGTGAAAGTTTATTATTGTGTGGACTTGGACTTGTAAACATACAAAGCCGTGGAAAAGTTTTAATTAATGTTTGTATCGATGGACAGTTTTACAGTGTTATCTTTCATATAATGCCTAATGAAAGTATGCCGTATGATGTGATTATTGGGCAAGAGTTTTTGAAGGATGTGACATTAGTGATGAATGAAGGAAGTGTGTTTTTCTGTTCAAAAGGTGAAGAATGGCTAAGTAAAATAATATGTTGTTCCTCTGTTGTAGATTTAATCGGATGTCATAAGTATAAGCAAGAGTTGTTGGATATAATTGAGCAGTATAACCCTAAACAAATTAAAGATATACCTCTAAAACTCAAAATTGTACTGAAAGATGATCATCCAGTGTCCCAACGCCCAAGGAGATTGTCATTAGCTGAGCAGCACATAGTTGAAGAGCAGGTAACTGAATGGTTACAAGATGGTATCATTCGGGTAAGTTTCTCAGACTATGCTAGCCCAGTAGTGTTAGTGAAGAGGAAAGATGGCCGTACTAGACTTTGCATAGACTACAGGCTTATTAACAGGAAGATTATTAGGGATGAGTATCCTCTCCCATTAATAGAAGACTTGATTGACAAGCTACAGCCGGCCAAAGTATACAGTGTGATTGATTTAAAAGATGGATTTTTTCATTTAAAGGTCGAGCCATCATCTATTAAGTTCACAGCGTTTGTAACTCACCATGGACAGTATGAATTCTTACGTGCTCCCTTTGGATTGTCAATATGTCCAAAGTATTTTATGAGGTTTGTGTCAATGATCTTCATGAAACTGATAGCCGAGAACAAACTTGTTATATTTATCGACGATTTGTTGATTCCAGCTTTTGATGAGCAGGAGGGTATTGACCGACTTAAAGAAGTGTTAACTGTGGCAGAGGAGTATGGACTACAGATTAACTGGAAGAAGGCAAAGCTGTTAAGCCGTCAAGTCGAGTATCTTGGACATGTGATTGGAAATGGGGAAGTGCGACCCTCACCTGACAAGACTGATGCTGTTATGAAGTATCCAGAACCTCGAACTTTAAAGCAACTGCATAGCTTTGTGGGACTGACGTCCTATTTTCGTAAGTATATTGAAAACTTTGCTCAGATTGCCAGACCTTTAACCGAGTTGTTAAAGAAAGATGTAGAGTTTGAATTTGGTCAGGAACAAAGATTTGCATTTAACATGCTGAAGGAAAAGCTAAGTAGTCCACCAGTTCTTAGGATATTTAAATTAGGATTACCGATAGAACTACATACTGATGCTTCGAGTATTGCATATTCAGCAATTCTCCTACAAAGATATAATGACGGGCTTCACCCAGTTCATTGTATGAGCAAGAAGACAAACGATGCAGAGAAAAAATACTCTAGTTATGAGCTAGAGGCTCTAGCTATTGTAGAAGGAGTTAAGAAGTTTCGACATTACTTGTATGGGTCACGTTTCAAGATTGTTACAGATTGTCAAGCGTTCGAGTTAACGTTGAAGAAGAAAGATTTAACAACCAGAGTGGCAAGATGGGTCTTGCTATTGGATGAATATGATTATAGTATTGAGCATCGACCAGGTAGCAAGATGAAGCATACAGATGCATTAAGCCGCATAGCATGTGTAACAGCCACTGAGACTAATGTCAGCGAAAAGATTAAACAAGCACAACAACAGGACGACGGATTGAATGCAATTATAAAAATACTTAAAGAAAGACCATATAAAGACTACATGCTGGATAACGGATTGCTGTACAAAGGGGATCATAAATGTTTAGTAATACCCAGAAGTATGGAACATGACATTATAAAAAAAGTACATGAGCGAGGACATTTTGGTAAGAAAAAGATGTTAGAGTTACTAAATAAAGATTACTTCATGAAAAATATAAATAAGAAGATTGAAGACTTCATTGTAGGATGCATTCCATGTCTTCTAGCAACAAAAAAGGAAGGTAAACAAGAAGGATTTCTAAATAGCATTGAAAAAGGTAGTTTACCATTAGATACTCTGCACTGTGACCATATTGGGCCATTTCTGGAGACTAAAAAGAAGTATAACTACATTTTAACGGTTATAGATGGCTTTACAAAGTTTGTTTGGCTCTTTCCCACTAAAAGTACAACAAGTGCTGAAGCGATTAACAAACTATTAATTCTGCAGCAGACTTTCGGTAATGCACGTCGTTATGTTACAGATAGAGGAACCAGCTTCACCAGTCATGACTTCAAAGAGTATTGTGATAGCGAAGGCATACAACATGTGTTGACAACTACTGGAGTTCCACGAGCAAACGGTCAAGTTGAGAGAGTTCATCGAATTCTGATCTCAGTTCTTACAAAGATGTCTATTTCAGAGCCAGGACTATGGTATAAGCATGTTGGCCGAGTACAGATGGCTCTGAACAGCACGTTTCAAAGGAGTATAAATACCAGTCCTTTCGAACTACTTATTGGCACAAAAATGAGATGCAAAGAAGATATAGAGATCTACGATTTAATATTGCAGGAAGAAAGAGAATGTTTCAGTCAAGAAAGAGAAGACCTTCGGCAGCAAGCTAAACAGCAAATTTTTAAAATTCAAGAAGAAAATCAGCACCATTATAATAAGAAAAGGAAAGAAAGTTTGAAATACAAAGAAGGCGATACTGTGGCTATAAAGAGAACACAATTTGGGACAAACATGAAACTTAAGCCTAAATATCTAGGACCATATCGTGTAACAAAGGTGAAACGGAATGATCGTTACAATGTCGAAAAGTTGGATTTATCTAAAGAAGGTCCTGTAAATACAAGTAGCTCCGCTGACTACATGAAACTATGGCCTATGTTTATGATGGAAGAAGGTCTAGGTGAATAAATAGGGTTGTAGCATTAGAGTGTTGAATGAAAGTATGGTAGTGAGATAGGTATAGTTTTTATTATATAACTTCTTAGTTTTTATTAGATGGGTGTAGTATGTTGAAAGGCTGGGGCCAGCCTTTGTTTCAGGATGGCCGAATGTAGGATTTGTAAAATGGAACGTGAAGTGTGTGTGAGCGAGACGTAAAGGTGAGAGCGAGAGAATAAAGAAGAAAAGGAAGATGGAGGATTAGGCGCGGGTTGAAGGGTTGAAAAATTGTTGTTAAATTAGTTTAAAGTAAAATAAAAGTATTTTAAGCCGAAATTGTTGCACATTATTTGATTTTGACCAAACAATCCCACATTTATTACCTGTACCTTTTTTACTTTTTAAAAGCTATTTATTGGTCTAGATATTTAGCACTGTTTTCTTTTTAACCGACTTCCAAAAAGGAGGAGGTTCTATGTTCCACTGTATGTATTTTTTTTTTTTTGTATGTTCAGCGATTACTCCGTCAGTTGTGGACTGATTTTGGATTTTTTTTTTGTTTTTGAAAGGGTATGCTTCCGAGGTGGTCCCATTGCCAGCATATCAGGATCTGGTGATGGGATCCCGGAGAAATCGAGGAAAACCCTCATTTTTTATAGGCACATACTATGTTTTTCGTATATTTTCTGAAGTTACACTGGTATTTGCGTCTGGTAGTCATTATTTTATGATGATGAGCTGATGATGTAAGGTACAACTCCTTAACGGTTAGGAGTTGGAGGATAAATCTTTAAATATCATATGTATATGTGTTACCTTTACTCGTATTCTTTCAAATTATTTAGGTAAGCTGATGATGGAAGGTGGAAGGTACAACTCCTCAACCGTTAGAAGTTCAAGTATAATTCTTTCAATTTCATACGTATCTAAAGACCTTCAGTCGTATACTTTCAAGTTATTTAGGTGAACTAGTGATAGAAGGTTAAACTCTTCAACAGTTAGGGATTAGAGGATGATTTTAATATTACATGTACGTATAGACCTTAATTTGTATTCTTGATGATGAAATTTGATGAAATAGTTCAATTTACTACTTACCTACTATTGTTTGCACTAAAAACTGAAAAATAAAAACTTTTTATAAAAAAAAAAAACTGACTTCCAAAAAACATCCAACGAAAACTCTCTGCCAAAAACACACTTAAAAGCGTAAAATAAACTGGTTCTTCATAAATTGCCTATACCTAATTCTTTATCCATTTAAGTAGTAGTATTATAATGTGTGCTAAAAGTGCCTAAAATCTGTTTGAAGTCGTTGCTAAGCCAAAAATAATACAAACGAACAATTACAAAAGTCTAAGCAATAGTCACTTGGCACCGAATAATAACCAGTTTGTACAGAAGCTGTCTGGTGAACCATCCACAAGAGGTTTAAGAATATACCTGTTTATTCTTTTTTCTCCCAAAATTAAGTCTTGAGGAGTCTTTGCTCTTAAGTGTTTTAGTAACTGTTTGAGTGTTTAGCAGATTTACTGCTAGTTTGCTTGAGTGGAGTAAGCGTGGTGTTGGAGTTAGCTCAATTAGAAAGGTTTATTAGAGCGTTTTAGATAGTTAAAATATGCAAATGATATGTTATGTTACCTTTAGGGCTAAAGTTAAAAATCCATTCTGGCTTCTCATCTAAGTTAATAAAAACTATATCGTACTGCAGATTCTTTGCGTTCAACACAAGAACAGTTCTTTCAGCATATGGACAAAATCTCATCGCAAAAAGGCGCAATTTTCCACCAAATTCAGGTAGAGCATCCCCTAAAAAATAAAGATAAGGTTAATCCGTCGGCATAACCTTTTAGATGCTATTTGATTTATGAAACTTACCGGATTTTAAATGCTTTTCAGACATTTTCGTTGCAAAGAAAATCGTTTAACAGTCGGATATGAAGGTAGGAATGAAACAAGTCAATTCAAGTCGTAGAATGATTAATTGTAAAAAAAAGGAAATTGGAATCCGACAATCCGTCCGTCGAAATTAACTGTCAGTCATCTGTCATTTGTGCAGGACAGAGACTAAAATTTCAGCGGTGCGTCTGTCTCTCTCACGCAAGCTTCTGATTGGTTGGTGTATTTTCGCGCCAATCAGTCATGCGAATTGGTATGTGCGTCCACCAATCAGAAGCTTGCGTGAGAGAGACAGACTCTAACTAAACTCAGTCTCTCTCTCTCTCTCTACTCTGAACACGCTTTCCGCCCGTTCAGTGTGCCCTTCAGATATATATGCTCTAAGGACTTGAATCACTTTTGATACGGACACGAATGCTTCGAAAATTCGAACGAAATTGTAACAATTTTGAAGAGTAAGTTACTTCTCAGATTTTAAAATAGAAATTCGCATGACACATATACCTTCGATGTTAAGAAAGTGGTTCAATCTTTATTAAATTAACACTTGTGTTTGGTCTGGTTACCATAGGCGACACAGACACTGCCTAGTCTGGGACCAGGTGGCCGTGTGTAAGAGATGTACGCGAAGTTACTACTGTACTATCATTCTCAAGCTGAAAGATCCACCAAGTGCCGCTATTTAAAACTCTCCAGGGAAGAATGGACCGCTGTTGTATGGTTGTTATTGATTCTGAATAGAGTAGGTAGGGATACAGATAAACTCGATTCAGATCGATTTTTTTTCTTATCATTCATTAATTATTAGTAGCGTTTAATAATCCACAACTGGACATAAGACCACCCCCCCCCCCCCAAAATCATACACATGTAATTTTTTCCAACTGCTACTAGAAACCATTTTTTTTCTCAGTTTCCATAATCGAGATTAGAAAGCAAAGGATAGGAATTGTTTAACATCTATAAATTAAAACTGAAATATAATGTGGATAACAAAACTTTTCCCTCGAAGGTTATAGCCTTCGAGGGAAAAGTTTTGTTAAACACTCAGATAACACTACTAGTCTGGTCAAAGGTCCAGGACAATCCCCCGATCCTTCCGACGCAATCGCACCGGTAATTCTGGTCCGACGAGTGTGAGCTATCGGAGGGAAAACTGGTTCTAATCGTATGGCGGCTCGCTTCCCGCAACACCGCGCCTGGACCTGATGGTGTTCAAGGTCGGGCGCTGGTGATCACTCTGTCAGTGCTGGGAGACAAACTGAGGCAGATTTTTACTGAGAGTTACGGCCTCGGTATCTTCCCCCTCGGTTGAAAAGAAGCGAGACTGGTGCTCCTCAAAAAGTAAGGAAAGGCTGCAGATTTTCAAAGAAAATTATGTTATATACATCGATTAGAGCGAAAATAAGAAAAGAAAGACAGATGGAGACTCGGTTTTATAGAAACTTTTGTCACCAACACGTGTTAACAACACAAAAATTGCCAACTTTTCTTCGGTGGAGACCCGGCTATAGTCGGCTCTTACGAAAACCCTGTGGGTGATTAATAATATCTAAGATAACAACAATCAACAAAAATGGAAAACGTTCATTTGATTACAAAAATTACAAGATAATGCTTAAAAGTAAGCACATAGTTTACTTTACTACGTTAGTGACTACATTAACATAGATACCTAATTAAATGATGTTCCTACTTAAACTAATACTCCATTCGTATTCATCAGTATTCATAATCCGTCACCATACGGACGACTGGATAGTATTTTCATTATATTCAGTTCTCTAAGAGTTCAAGGACAAAATTTATGTCAATCAATAATTTATTGACTTGTAACTTAACAAATATTTCGATATTCAAAATAAAACCTGTAATTGGAAAATTTGATTATGTCCGGATTTTCCAGATTTCTTGGTGTCGAGGTAAACCCCTATTCAAAACAAACAAACAAACAATATTACATAAATTAAAACTGTAAAAGATTTAATATAAGTTCGTGTGCATGGCATGACAAGGCAGTTATCGTATCTTATGATAACTAACTGCCCAGTATTAGGTAGGTACTACACTACTACTAGTCTTAAAAGCGACAGCAACGGTAAAGGTGGTGTAAAATAGTTATTCTATTTTAACAATAAAAGTGACGTTGAGTCATTAATAACTTACATCTCCTGTTTAGGGGTACGGGATGAAAATCAATTATTTTATTTTTGTTAAAATGAAAATATTACATTTCGCTTCTCCTTTTGAAATGACGTCACACTATGTTCGACTATCGTAATTTATGGATGACTATCGCAAACATTACCTTGCTACTGTTACTATAGTGCCTAACTACTTAATTACCATCTCTGTTGTCAAAGATATTTAATTACAATGTTAACTACAACGACTACTTTTGTTATGCATTTATTTATTTCATCATTTCATGGAATTCGAGCAGTCGGTCAAGTTCTGGGATACGTGTTGCCGAGAAATATGTCATCAATAAAAGGGAAGATCAACTTTAACACAAAACATCTGAAAAAAGGTAGGTTATTATCACTTTCACAATATTCAAAACTTTATTAAACATAGAGCCCGTGAAGTTTAATTTTATAAATCATTTTACACAGAGACTGAAAATAGAACAGAAATTCGGAAATAAGAATTTGTAGACAAAAACGCAGATCATATAATTTTCACTTTTCAATTTCAAGGGCGACAAGAAAAATATTATATCTTATGTATTATATATGCATGGAGTATAGAGGTAAGGAGTACAATCTTTGATGGGCTCATAAGGGGAAAATTGACCATCAAACATGACTAAATAATAGTTCGAGAACCGACCACATAGGCGCTAGAGTGAGAAGAGTGTGTGATATCGTTTTAATTCTTTTTATTTAATTGTGGTTCATAAATAAAAAAAATTGCGTAGTAAGTGTCCGACAAACATAATAAAATAATTTAATTGTGGTTTAAAAATTTAAAACTTTGCGTAGTATCCTGTTCGACAAACATACACAAATAATAGTTCATTTGATTATTTTTTCTATTTTAAAATTTACACTCGTTGCACAGTGGCGTCACCTAATTAGTGCATTTTGGCGGACACTTTTTTATCTTCTAGATTGTACTCCTTATCTCTACACTCCATAATATTATGATAAGGTCATCAATGTTACCACTTTCGTGTAGAAATTCTACCACAGACGCAGATAGATAAAATCTGATCGGATTTTAACTTAGAGCATTTATATATAGAAGGGCAGCTAAACGGGCGGAAAGCGTGATCGGAGTAGGGAGAGAGCCTGAGTGTAGTTAGAGTCTGTCTCTCTCACGCAAGCTTCTGATTGCTGGACGTACATACCAATTCGAATGGCTGATTTGGCGCGAAATACAACAACCAATCAGAAGCTTGCGTGAGAGAGACAGACTCTAACTAAACTCAGTCTCTCTCTCTACTCCTTTACGTATATTTAGTATATATACTTTATTTATATATGCTCTAAGGATTTTAAAGGGTTTTATGTAGCTCAGAGGATATTTTAATATATACGTCAACGTAATGATTAGAATAATCATTTCTTTTAATTTTCGTCTAGTATACTTCACAAACTGGTTTTGTTTAAGATGGGTGCCTGTATTTTATTTGAGATTGATTTTTAGTACCTATTTAACAAGTAAAACACAGTGCTATTTATGTTACTAAGCTAGGAACCTGTATTTTTTTCCCCGGTCGAGCCGGCCCGTTCGTCCTGAAATTAGCGTGGCTCTACGACCTATATTTATCCTAAATATTATTTAAATTAAAGGACAAGAAATTAAATTTCAAATAGTGTTTTCATTTTATTACAAACACTTGAACGATCTAAAATATTTGCATTGAAGTTTTGTTGCATTGTAATAGATAAATTAAATTTTAGATTGCCAAGCTAAATGTTTTGTTGTTGGCGTTGTTGGATATCAAAGGCAATTATGAAGATATTAAGATTAGGATACATATATTATTATATTTTAGTCGCCTGCTTGTGCTGCACAAATTGCGCATAACGGTGTCGTGACCGTAGCTGAACCTATATCTATGTGAGATTCCTCTGATAGTCGATTTAATTTTGCAAAATAAATTGCATCTGAAATTAATTTTGAAGCTATAGTTAATTGTTTCTGGCTAATGTCTCGCAACTGTAGGCCTATAGATCTGCCCATTACTTCCCAATCTTCACTTTTCATGGGAACAGAATGTGTCGTTGCATTCAGATGTTCCTGTTGTTTAAAAACTGTAATTCTGGGTTTCTTTCTATATTCCGTTCTTTTATTAGTATGTTCTTGTGATGTTGATAGTTCATAAGTGCACTCACTGTCAGTAGTATCCTGAGTTGTGTCCTACAACAAAAAAGTTATATTTTTTACAAATATTAGTACATATTATATTGTTATGTGTAGGTGAGAATTAAGTGTATGAGAGCGAGATTTAGGGACATAATTTAAATATCATAGTACAAATAGCCTTACTACTACTAGTTTCTACACTTTTGTAAAATTACTTGTGAAACAACTTCTTTTCAAAACAAATGTCCATTACAATATAAGAAAATGTAATAAATATTAAACTTCAAAAATAAATATATCTATAAAAGTTTCATATTCCTACTTAATCAATGACACATACGATTAAAAATGTGGGTCAGTAAATACCTCTGATTTTAAAGGATCTGTTGCTTGGGGTTTAGTTGAATGTCCACCGCTTGACTCATGTACATTAGATAAAAAATTTAATTGCTCAAAATACCACAGCGACGGTTCATACACTTCATCAGCACCGCCACGAATAGATTTTTTAACCTGTAAGTAAAATTCATAGGTAAAGATAAAGCTTCTACTATGAATAACTACCTAAATTGTTGAATTACTTGAAAACTTGGCAACCCAGGATATAATGTCAACTTATCATCAAAAATAATATTCCGATTCCGATCCCAGGGGATATTTTACTCTTTACGTTACGCTGTGAACACGATCTGATTTCATTGAATACAATCTAATCTGATTCTGATTTCAACAACCTGATTAAGTTCCATTTTGTCCTCTAATAAAATATAATGAATAAAAGAAAATAATACATACTTTCTTCAATTCTCTTATGTACGTTGTGCGCATATTTTCTAGTTTCTTTTTAAATGTTTTAACCGATGCGTCTATGTCAAAGTTTTCTCTGTAGATTTGTGTAAGAACTTTGTATGCATCATTACGCATGGATTTATTACTGTACATGCTACTTGATTTGTCCCATAAATAAGAAAATTCTTTATGATATAGTTCTAAAATTTGAGACCAAGCTTTACGGTCTCTTGCTGACGCCATTTTGAATCGAAATGATGATTACACTTGATTACACTCAACAGAACCGTACGGGAACAACACCGCGGCCATACTGTCGTATGTAAATTGCCATAAAATTGCCGATCGCGTTGTACAATTGTCGATTGGTCGCTTGTCTTGTATTGCGTACTGTTATCACAACTCAACTACACTAGAGAAATTATTACCTATTATGATTTTTAGTATGTTAAGAAATATCTACAGAGATATTATTTTGGTGAAAAGAAACCTAGAAAGTATATTTAAATTTTAACACTTCTGCAATAAAATCCTATTTTTGAAATATTAAATGACAAAACAATGTTTGCCGAGTTAGCTAGTGCCTAGTTATTATATTTTACTACATAAGTATATTAATAAAAATGAATAAACGAAATATATATACCTGTTACGGGCAATCCGTCCGGGCATTATTAATAATGGCCGATCTGTACTCATAATGCCCGACTCGATTGGGCAAAGTGATTAAAACAGCTTGATTAATCACTTTTCCCAGCCATATTGCACATGGCCCGGGCACACTGCCCGGCTACAAGTAATATAATAATAATAAGTAGGGAATTATTCATACTGCCCGGTCCAAGTAATAAATTCAAGCTATCTCAAACATTGATTTCTTACATGGATTACGGGCCGTCTGGCATTATTAATAATGGCCGGTCAATGTGATGAATCACATCACTTTGCCCGATGCTCTTGGGCATTATTAAAAATGGCCGGTCCTTATTAATAATGCCCAGTTAATCACGTTGCCCGTGACATACCTACCCGCATAACTTCCGATCGTCTGCACCAAATTGGATGTTATTTTTTTTATTTTTTTTTATTATTTTATAGATGCGCCAAAATGACTCTGCTTTGCCTGACGGAAAGCATGAGCAGATTTCAAGAGTGGTGATCACCATCCTCAATGCGTATAAGGACATTGCAGCATGGCCCACACTATGGCCGCCTAGTGAGATGCTTTTTTACGCCCCGCTTAAAGGTCCCGGGATCATAGTGGGAGGGAAACACGTGCGCTGGAAGTGAGTTCCAAGGTTTTGACCGCTCGGCACAGAAAGGACGAACCGAAGCGATGAGTACGAGATCGTATACTATGTCTACCACTCTGAAGCGATGACTTCCAAGGCCGGCACGTGTTGTCCTGTAGAGGAAGGGGGAAGGGCGACCAATTGGAAGAGCTCCTCAGAACACTCTCCGTGATACAAGCGTTAGAGTACTGCCATAGAGGCAACATACTTGTTGACCAGACTAAAAGATGCAGCAGCATCACTAGGCCGCCATGGTGTGGGTTGCCATGCTGCATTGTCTGCATTCGCAGTGAGTATGGTGACCGCCACTCTTGGATTCTGCTTATACTTTCCATCAGGCAGAGTAGAGTCATTTTGGCGGGCATTACATAACGCAACTGCAGGGGCTCAAGGGACTCGGTGGCTTCAGGACTGTTGACAATGCGGATTGCTCGCCGCTGCAACTGGTCGAGAGCGTCAAACAGGTACTGTGCGGCACTATCGCGAAGATGATAACAGTACTCCACGCTAGTGTGAACCAGGGTCCTGTGAAGAAGACACAGATGCCCGGGTGAGAAGAACCGTCTCACCTTGTTTAAAACACCTAGCTTCCGCGAGGCCACTCTAGTGACACTCTCAACGTATTCGCGTGGGTAGAGATCTCGGCAGATATCCATGCCCAGGATATCGAGCCTACCTTGTAATGAGATTTGAGTGTTCTGAAAAGTGGAAAGGGGAAGGAATAGAGACTTTTTGGCAAAGAACCCCTGTGTTTTCTTGGCGTTGAACTCGACCAGATTCTCACAGCCCCATTGAGAAATGCGGCCCAGAACATGGTCGAGTTGAACGATAAGCTCCTGTCGTTTTTCCTTGATATGGCTTGGCTTGGCTGTAGGATGTCCAAAATATCGCCCATGAACTGTGCTGTCGTCTGCATAGCAATGAATGTTGCCAAGGGCTAACATGTCATTGATATGCAGAAGAAACAGTGTGGGCGACAGGCCGCACCGTCGCAAAGGACTCTGATGCGGCACTGGTGCAGGAATGCGGCAGCCCAGTTGCAGAGTTTGGCGGGCAAATCGAAAGCCGGTAGCTTGGAGAGAAGGGAACGGTGCCAAACCCTATCAAAGGCCTTGGCCATGTCAAGGGTAATGGCCATGGATTCCCCATGCCTGTCAATAGCCTCACCCGAAAGGTGTGTGACGTACGCTAGAAGATCACCCGTGGATCGGTTCGGTCTAAAACTATACTGACGATCATTTAGTAGGGAGTGATCTTCCAGGTAGTGGACCAGTTGTTTGTTTATTATCCGCTCAAACACTTTGCAGATAATGGAGGTGACGGCTATCGGACGGTAGTTGGCCGGGTCGGAGCGGTTGCCTTTTTTGGGGATGGTTTGAACATTCGCCTCTCTCCAAGCCCCTTGTACTGTTCCCGAGGAATATGACAGGCGATACAGACGCGTCAATACCGGAGACAACTCTGGTGCACAGTTCTTAAGAACCACCGCTAAGATACCGTCGCGTCCTTTGGCTTTCCGGACGTCGAGTGACCGAAGCTCCGCAAGGAAGCTCAGCCGGACGCGAATATCCCGCATTGTAGTGTCGCGGGTCGGAATGATAGGCGGGTGCTTGCCGCGGTCGTCGATTCGGGAGTTAGTGGCAAAGAGATCAACAAGCAGTTTCGCTTTCTCCTGCGGCTCATGGGCAAGTGATCCGTCCGAATATTTCAGCGGTGGTGGCTACCCGTAGGGTATGCGACGAGTTCTTGACCAAGCCGCGAGATGCGCTGGGCATCCGCTCTGATGTAAGCCTTCTTGCATTCCTAGTGGCTTTGTTAAACGCTGCTTTTAGTCGATCAACGTCAGGGGAGCCGTGAGCGCGGGCCCTGGTCCATGCGCGGTACGCCGATTGCTTTTGTGAAACAGCAGGGGCGCACTCGCGATTGATGCCGTGATGCGCCTTAGGGCAGTGACGGAAGAGGCAGTGAGCTGTGGCGGTGGGTGTTGGCGGTGTCCTTGGACATACCTTCAATAGTCTGCCATTTAGCTGCATCAGGGAAGCACTCCACTACCACGGGGTGCCAGAGTACCTGAGGTGGCTAGTGGCAGACTATCTAGAGGAGCGTACCGTCGTGTACGAGGACCGAGAGGGCGTCTTGAGACGGCGACCCATGTCGTGCGGCGTTCCGCAAGGGTCTGTCCTTGGACCACTCTAGTGGAACGTGGGGTACGACTGGATCCTTCGAAGTCGTCTGCCCCCAGGGCTGGGCGTAATTTGTTACGCCGATGACACACTTGTGACAGCCCGGGGAGCGAATTTCCAAGAGGCGGCGCGCCTGACCACCAGGGGTGTCTCTCTGGTGGTCGGGCGTATCGAGACGCTGGGCTTACGGGTGGCCCTGGGCAAGACGGAGGCCCTATTATTTCATGGGCCCCATCGTGGTCTGCCCCCCGACGCCTCGCCTCGAGGTCAACTCGGTCCTCGTACCGGTTCAGGCCCAGATGAGGTATCTGGGCCTGATCCTCGACGGTAGGTGGCTCTTCGACAAGCACTTCCGACAGCTTAGTCCAAAGCTGGTCGGCGCTGCCTCCGCCCTTGGGCGACTTTTGCCTAACTTGGGTGGAGTCAGCGTCGCAACGCGACTCCTGTACACGGGGGTTGTCCGGTCGATGGCGCTGCACCGGTGTGGCTCCGCCCGAAGAGGTACGCGAATGGCGTGAAGCCGCTCGTCGAGCCACTATGGACAGATGGTCGTTCCGGCTGGAGACTCCACGCACACGCTGGCTTTGCCGCCGTGAAGGCTCTCCAGCCGGTCATCCTCGAGTGGGCAGGGCGGCAGCACGGGACCCTTTCCTTCCGACTGACGCAGGTCCTTTCCTGGCACGGTTGCTTCGGGAAGTACCTGCACTCGGTCGCTAGGAGGGAATTGAGTCCCGCCTGCCACCACTGCGACTGCAGTGAGGACTCGGCCCAGCAAACGCTAGCGATCTGCCCCGTATGGGCGTCGCAACGTCGGGCCCTCACTGCAGTCATCGGAGGAGATCTATCGCTACCGGCCGTCATACGCTCCATGGCCGGTAGCGACAGCAGTTTTACCGCGGTCGCAAGCTTCTGCGAAGATGTAATCTCGCAGAAGGAGGTGGCAGAGAAGGTCCGGGAGGACGACCTCCACTCGGACCCAATCAGCGCCTCATACGCGTGTGCCGTACGTCGCCTAAATTGAGAGTCCATTAGGTGTCGGTGCCCGCTTCTGTGTGGGCAAGCGCTGGGAGGGGTCCGGACGTGTTAATAACTGCAGTTCCCGGATTCCTCCCTTCACAGGCGCAGAGTGGCACACCGTGTGGTTTTAGTCGGTTCGAGTCCGACACACCGCCCCGCCGCAAGCCCCGGTGGAGTGACGGTTCGAGGCGATTTCCACACGTAAAAAAAAAAGGTTTGTGTACAAGAAAAATACCCCAACCCCTCCCCCTATCCCCTTCCTCCAAAGGCCGGCAACGCACTTGTGACGCCTCTGGTGTTGCGGGTGTCCATGGACGGCGGTAATCGCTTACCATCAGGCGATACGTCTGCTCGTTTGCCCCCTATTCTAAAAAAAATAATTGAAATATAACGGATTTTTTCCCGCAACTGTACACTGCCTGTAGGAAGCTGAGACAGATATGTGCCCCTACCTTTAAAGATTTCTACACCACCCAAAGGTTAACTGGAAGAGAATGCCCTGGGCATAAAGTCCGCCGATGTACAAACTTAGTGCATAAAGTTTTTAAATAAATAAATATGTAAATATGGCGGTACGAAGTTCACCGGGTCAGCTAGTTTCATTGAAAATTCACGGCTAAACCGCATCACCGTGGTTTGCCCGCGAAAGCCTAACAGACCGATAGAGTTACCTTTGAATTGATAGGTAACATTAGTATATGGATGGATAACTCTAGTCAAGTCGGCCCATATGCTGCGAAGCATAAATCTCCCATAGCCAACCTTTATTACTGTTAATGGTTAGTTTTGTAAAGAGAAAACATCTAAGAAAGTATTCTTTCCTTTATCTTAAAATCTCCTCACAAACTTTTTCAGGTGATCCAGTACCCCCTTACAATGGAAAGCTGCGACTTTACAACATGCGCTTCTGCCCGTTTGCTCAACGCGCTGCCTTAGCACTTATCGCCAAAAACATCGATTTTGAGGTGGTGAACATAGATCTCATCGATAAACCCGAATGGCTTGCCTCAAAAAGCGCTCTTAGTATGTGACAGCTTTTTCTTTCGTTAATTAAAAATGTCTGTGTATTGACAGATTAAGAGTACGGAGTGTTACTGTGTTCCCACCCCATATTCATCGTATGGGTGCCGCAAGAGATGACTAAAAGAGCAGCACAGCAAAGAGAAATAAACTTGAAACCTGTACCAAACCATCTGCCCAGTGCGCGTCGAAACCTCTTTTCTAAGGAGAACTGTTGTTGATGATGATGAAAATCTAAAAATCATCTACTGTAAAAAATGACATTGGTGGTTTATTAGTAAAAGTACCTACTGAAATAAATAATGAAATATAAAAATTTGTTCAAAATTCAGTTTCGATCAACTCTCGATCTAACAAATGTCTTGTATGGCGAATTGGCAACGCGCAATTGAAATTGAAAAAGGATCACAGGAACACACACATTTTTTACATCTTAAGGCTCCGTTGTCCTTACGTTGGCCGAGCGCGCTCGGCGGGACCGTTCGGCCGACGTGTACTGGGCCGTTTTGTGTATATTTGTCATTTGCAGCCAACATTCGTCGACGTTCCGATTAGTGTCGGTTTTTCGTGCACAAATCAAAGAAACGACAAATATTTACAAAACGGCCCAGTACACGTTGGCCGAACGCACTCGCCAAGCGCGCTCGGCCAACGTGTATTGGAGCTATTAAATATTTTACCATTTTTAGATTTTAATTATCTTTGACATTGTCATTTGTAGCAAAGGTGCCAGCTTTAGAAATATCTAACGGAATGTCGATTTATGAGAGCTTGGTTGTAGTCGAGTATTTAGACGATGTGTATCCCCAGAGACGTCTATTACCGCAAGAGCCAGTGACCAAGGCCTTCGATAAGATCCTCGTCGAAGTTTGCACGCCTCTGGTAACTTTAATCTTTATTTTTTAAGCTATTGCATAGCTTTTATTTGGCTTTGAGGCCTTTGAGCGCGGCGACCGAACCAAGAAATTCCGTAACGTAACGAAAATAAAACCTGACACCCGAAGCTCGCACGAATCGAGACGAGCTGCTACGAACGACGAATCAACGAATCTGTCACACACGAAGTGTTTGGGTTTGCGCAAGTATACTTGAACGTGTATGTCCGGCTTAAGCAGCTGTATGTGAGAAAGTATATAGGTGCATAGGTATCTATCATATCTTTATAATGCCACAATCACCCCGTAAGTATACATGTTCAAAGAAAAAAAAAATATTGTGAATAAAACAACCCGTTCAATGATGAAGACATTTATTAGGAATAGTTTATACCCTTTAAACTCTGTATGTATGCTGTGTCTTAAATCTCTAAGTATGCTGTGTAACGAAACCATATCGCTACTTAAAAAAGTGATCAACGTCATCTAGTGACGATGTTGGTACTAATTTAATAGTTTAGTATTTTTCATTCACAATATTATACATACTGCATAAATAAAAAAATTGCATAAGTTGATAAAAATGCTATGCAATAGCTTTACCGCGGCAGTCCCCGAGTGCCACACATCTTTTTTTTTTTCTTATTTAGTAAAGCAGTTTCAGTCGTTAGTCGTTTGGCGTATGCGCCTGCCGGTCAAGAGGTCTCCGGTTCGATTTCCGGGTCGGGTCAAAGAGTGTTATTGAGTTTTCCTGATTATAGAAATACAGTGAAATACTTACGACAGCCGGGGTCTGTTATGACCCCGGCTGTCGTAAGTATTTCACTGTCACTGTGCCACGAGGTAACCCTCGTGAGTACGTCACGTACTCGGAGAGTACGTCAAGACATCGATCCTGCGCCTGATCACTCCCCGGTCGTTTCGGATAGCCGTCCTATCGGCCATCGATTATAAACCTTAAACTATTGAAATCCATATTAAAAATAACCGTCGCTATCATTTTAATATTTTCATTTTAATCTCAGCCACGGGATATAACTATTGATCACATTACAATTGTATCTATTTAGAAAAAAAAAGTATATATATGTATTTGTATCAGTTGTCTAGTACCCATAACACAAGCTCTGCTTAGCTTGGGACTAGATGGCGCTGTGTGTTAGATGTCTGGAATATTTATTTATTATTTATTTAAACCATGGCCATCTTACTCTAAAGTTCTGAAACCCTAATTTATTTTTAGATTCATGGTTTGTACTTCAAACTCATCAAGTCAGAGCCAGTCACTGATGATGTTGTAGCTGGATACTTCAAAGCATTAGACATGCTGCAAATGCAACTGCTGTTACGAGGCACTAAGTTCTTGGATGGACCGGAACCCGGTTACGCTGACTACATGATCTGGCCTTGGTTCGAGAGACTGCCAGAAATCAACGATAAAAGGAAAGAGTTGGACGAGACGAAATACAAAGTTCTGGTATGTATCTTCTTTATTTCAGTGTATCTAGATACCATAGGGTATTCGTTACCGCCTGTTTGTATCTGCATGTAAACGAGACTGGCCAGAAACTTGGCCAATAATCTTCTATCCTTTTCCTTCTCTCAAGTGTTAACCCTATCATCTCTGTACTTTTCGTGTGGTCACAGATTAATAATACCACGCCACGCTCACCACCGCTACCATCTCGATAAATCTGTTTACGATAAGTAATATGTTACTTAGTATTGGACCTCAAATATGAACAGTTTAACAACATCGTTGCGTAATTGATTTGTTCAAGAATGTTATACTATTATTTAAAACTGCTTTGTATGGAGTCATTACGTCTTCGTTGCTTCCACTATATTTAGCAGAAATATCAAATCTTAAGTTTTGATTTTCACGACAGGCTGTTTACTATTTTTAACCGACTTCAAAAAAGGAGGAGTTATATATATATATATATATATATATTATGTGTGTTCGCGGATAACTTCGTAGTTTATGAACCGATTTTGATGATTATTTTTTTAATGGAAAGAAGATATCCCAACGGTGGTACCATCATAAGAACACTAAGATTTGATGATGGCATCCAAGAGAAATCGAGTTGAACCGGTTTTTGTTAAAATTTTTATGGTTTACGGATTAAGAATTCTGAGTGTCTCTATATCTATTCATCTCGTGGGTGTCGTAAGAACCGACTAAGGGGGCTGAGCAATCCGCCTGGCTAGCGTGGTATAGTAGGGCAAAATATCTTTTCTAAGATGTTCAGAGGTGCAGATTTTTCTGAAAGTAGGCTAGTTTTCTAGAGTTGTGAATGTCCAAAGCAAGCATACACATACGATAATAATAGACACGGCAATAGATATAATTTAGTTTTTAACTTTCAGTTGGAGTACATAGCGAATATGTGGGAAGATCCGATAGTAAAGGAATATGCAGTACCAAAAGAAATATTCCAGAGTTTCCACAAAGCATATGGTCTGGGTAAAAAACCTGACTATGACATACTTCTTGAAGAATAATCTACATACAAGCTACATACGGCATTGGCTTAATGACCAACACTAATCATAGACAATAATGAGTAGTTTTAACCTACAATAATAAGATAAATATCTTTAACATGCTCTGTCTAGTAGGTACCTACCTAGAATCACCAATTAAAAATTATATAAATTACCTGTTTTAATTACCTATTCGTGAATTTGTAACAATGTGCAACATTGTGTTCATCTGAGGGCCTAGCACAAGTATATAATGGTGCGTTTCCATGCTTACCAATGCTTGACAAGCATCCACAAGCCGCTAGCGTCCACAAATCTCGCTTGGCATTTGGAAGTCGTTTTGAAGCTTGTGAATGCGTCAGTGTGCTACGTACATCCAAGCATGGCGGACACCGAACTTGTATCGGTTATTACGCTTGGTTTGACCTACTTTTATTTCAAATACAAGCAAAGTGAAATAAAAGCGTTTCTCACTTTTATATGGAACGGTTACCTTTTTATCAGGGACCGAATTTTTAGGGATTTTTTAAATATTACAAAAATATGATAAAAAAATAAAGGTATAATAATAGGCTAAAACATTTTTAATTATTCGTTATTTGCCGTGGTAGAGGACACCTTGACACGTTTGGTGCGTTACGGGAACTATTTGGCCGTATTTGACTTTCGTACTGTGCGGCAGCTATCTGACCTTGTTTTGCGTTCGGTGCGGTGTGTTTTACTAGGATCCCGTGAAGTTAGGAAAAATACAACTATATATCCGATATTCTCGCTTCATTTAGTATCACTTATAATAGAAAAATAATACGGGAAGCATTTTATCGTAACGCACAGAAGTGATATTTTTTAATAAATATGTGATAAACTAATCAACTAAACTTCAAACGAAAATGTTTTATTTTATATCATAGTACACACATCAAAAGTGTCTAGGGATCAACATATATTTTTGCAATAACTTTTCTCCTGATTGATATTAATTAAAATTTTCTTTAAGGATTCATCAAATAAAGTGTTTTCGTTTGTCACAGTAACGATAAACCAAGTCACCTTTGCATTAATAAAGAAATTTGCCATTTTCCTAATAAAAGGATTTTTGACATTTGAACCACTAACATTAAAGTTCGAAAAAAAGACTGAAATAACAGTTTTCTTTAAAATTTTATTAGGTAACTTAAACAATTAATAATCCGTGTTTCTACCGCGAACACTAACACAAGAACATCGGTTTGGCATACTCAAAATGAGTTCATCCAAATCACGCTGTGGAATGGCCGCCCATGTTCGTTGCAACAACAAAAAAAGGTCTTCTTGCGACTGGATACCCTCCATATTCGGCAGAGCTCTTCTCTGTAGCATATCCCATGCATGCTCAATCGGGTTCAAGTCTGGCGACTGAGCAGGCCAGGGCCAAAGCCACATCTCAATCTCAAGAAATCCGCATAAAAATGCTTGATCCCTAGACACTTTTGATGTGTGTATATAACGTAAAGATCGCATGTGAATTGTTAACTATTTTGATAAGGTAAGAAGGAAGAAAGAACAGTTTCTACAGAATGAGTGTACTTGTTAATTTTATGTACCATTTGTTGATGAATATGATGTTAATGAATCTTCTATTCTTTGTTATGTTTCGTATGAAAATCGACAAAAGTTGGTTTCAGATTTTAAGCTCTACCCCGTCCCTAGCTCTTTATACGTTCTATGCGGGACGGGAAGTAATTTTCCGTAAAATGACCGATTTTGAAAAACAAATATAACTCTTAGTCTATTGCGAAGATCCTCGTGCTACGGCAGCTGTATATAGGCAGGGATATAATCTATGGATTGGTATATTATTAAAGGACGCCTTTATGGACCTCAGAAGTCAGGAACTGATACGGGAAAATACAGGCCGTACCGCAAGATTGGCATTCTTCATACGGGAACTATATGACTCGTATAGCACTGGTAGTAAAACTGGGTTCAGGTACTGCCGCAGCGAATGTGTTAACGTAACTTTCGTCAACTAGCCAATTCACCAACAGACGGACGGACAGGTTGTACAGACAGAAAAATCAACTGGCCACGTGCAAAATAAACCAATAATTTAACTCAAGTCGAAAGCATATACTGCGCTTACAAAACCGGCTGCCAAAACGAGTTTCCAAATTTATTGGCGAAAGAGGGCTATTCAAGCTACAAAATGTCTCTGCCTTTTTTACATTAAACGCTACGCGCGCGCGCCCGTTAGACAAACAATTTTACTATTTGACATTATGGGTCGTTTACCTACACGTATTAAGTGACGAAGTAATTAACTAAATTTAAACTTGATTTTAATTCGATTCACGGGTGTAAACAATCACTTAACAGGTCTTTAGTTACAAGTGGTAAGTTAATGATTTAGTGAATAAGTAGAATAGAATCGAGTCTATTTTTTGAATAAGTAACCGCCCTTACCGAACCGCGCGCATTCGGCGCATTCACCGGTAGGCGTGGCCTTTAGTACTAAATTAGCTTTTAGTGCGCGTGGGGACGCAACAATTTAACGAAGTAGTTATATATCCAGTAATATCCAGATTTACGTCGTCCATTGTGACCAAACTAAATAGAATTTAAGTTAAACACATGTAAACACTCGACTACTTAAAATTTAGTTTCCCCAACTTTCGGTGGTTCTTTAACAATGCATAGAAACTCGTTTTTTTGCGGTAAAGGTGCTCCCACTATGCAGTTATATATATATATGGTTATAAAACATTGTGTAGCACGATAACATTTTTTAACATACGCTACATGTCAAGAATGTTATATGTATGTTGCAAACTCTCCCAGACTGATGAACACGTTCGCAGACGGTCTCAATTTAAGTTGTCTTCTAGAATGACACAATAAATTGCCATACAAATATATTTGGCGTTTAAATACGTTGTGTCCAATGATATTACATGTTTAAAACACAATATGACAGAAACGTTTTATCACGTCAACGTTTATGAACGTCGTGTCACTAATAAAACAATGAAATGATTTGTAATAGACACAACGTATAATGACGTCCAACATATCCATACGTTCGGCAGGACGTGTAATATAGATGAATAGTAGGACAATCACAATATCACTATACGGCAAAGGTGAAGTAACGTTCTATAACTTTTGGTGATTTGGTAACGTGCAATATGGTCACAACGTTTAACTGAAATTCCGGGCAATAACATCCAAAAATTCACTTATTTTATCTTCGCCCTTAGCACAAGGTCCTGTGCATAGACACCTTAACAATTGCTCAAATCTTCGTAGATTTGAGCAATTGTTAAGGTGTCTATTTGTTATATGTCTATTTGTATCTACAATATCAGGTCGTCCTGATATTGTAGATACAAATATAGGGTGATAGTATAAACTAAACTATCAGACAACTTTGGTATTATGTCACATACTTCAGGCCTATTTTCTAACGCGCTGTGTAAAGAAGGTTCACCAGACCACCTATACTCTTCCTGGACTAACTCATGTTAATAATTTTCAACCTGAGAAATCGGTGATAAATTTGACAAATCCAATGTCCCATTTTGAGATGCGTCGAATTAAAGTAGGTAGAATAAAGAGACCTGAATCCCCACTCATGATCATAATTTTCAGCAAGTACATTCGAAATTAGAGAGGAAGTTGACAAAGTTTCATTTTGGGAAGCGGTAGATGAAGTTGGTAGTAGGTTTTCTTGAGTTCTCTCATATCAGATATCGTTTGAAACTGATTTGATGGATACAGTACCATAATATTTTGAGGCAAGTTCGGTGAAGATGATAACACATTTATATCAGGTGTAGCAGAGCATTCAGGTCTAATCAGACTGAATGATTTCTTAATGGCATTCAGCTATAGTTGGAGCGTTTGATAGTTTTAATCGTTTGGCAAAGGGGGAAAAAAATCTATTGAGGAACTCGAGTCCTAATCTGCCCCCTCCTCTTGAGTACGTTATTTTTAATTTATTTGTCTGCAAATATTACGATTCATCAATCCCGCGCTGAAGGAACTCGCGCACCCACTACCGTGACACAGTCGAACTGAGTGTAGGGACGCGGGACGCGGGCGGGAGGTACGCAGGACGTATTTAATAAACACATTGGGCGTGTATGTATGGTGTTGCCACATATTATCAACAGCACATTTTTGAAATGGTAAAAAACAGAGTCCACGTGACTGTAAAGTTTTCAGTTTTCGCTATGCTGTGACACAAGATAGGTACATTGAAACGAACTTTTTCTTTAAAACTCACCGTATATCAACGTCCTGCTGTTGATAATATTCTGTTTTTGAACATTATCATACGTCTGTCATATCAAAATCCCAAACCATGACGAAGGTACAATTACGTCCTGCCCGCGAAAGTATTAAACTCGTTTTATAACATCTTATAACATTCTGTACAATCAGTTTGGGTCTGTTTTTGGAGGAAGCTGGTAGTGGCTCAATGGAAGAAGTGCTAATTGGTTTGGCTTTTATTTTTTGTTTGAAAAAAAGGAAAAGGCAAGAAAACATTTTGTTAAATAAAGTCGTATAAGTTCATCATTAACAATTTATAACTTTTGTTACAATTAATTTGTTAAAAAAGTTTAGACAACAAATATTAAACAACATTCTCTAACGTTATATAACTGCTGTGTGGGAGCACTTAATCTATATATATAAAAGAGTAAGGTGACTGACTGACTGACAGACTGACTGACTGACTGACTGACATACCCAGAGATCGACGCACAGCCCAAACCGCTGAAGCTAGAATCCTGAAAGTTTGCATGTAGGTTCTTTATATAACGTAAGTGAGCACTAAGAAAGGAATTTTTAAAAATCCACCCCTAAGGGGGTGAAATAGGGGTTGAAAGTTTGTATGGAAGTCCGTCATTTTTTAAGTTAGAAACATAAAACTTTACTTTTGAGCTACTGATTAAAAATGAGTAAACACGTATTTAAGCGTTTCTAAATATTCTACCCCTAAGGGGTGAAATAGGGGTTGTGATTTTGTGCATAGGTTAGTCTGGAAGTCCGACATTTTTGAAGTTAGAAACATGAAACTTTTTTTTTGGGCTACTGATTAAAAAGGAATAGATACGTATTGAAGCGTTTCTGAATATTATACCCTTAAAGGGGTGAAATAGGGGTTGAAAGTTTGTATGAAAGTTCGTCATTTTTTAAGTTCGAAAAATGAAACTTTACTTTTGGGGCTACTGGATAAAAAAGAGTAGATACGTATTTAAGCATTTCTGAATATTCTACCCCTAAGGGGGTGAATTAGGGGTTGAAAGTTTGTATGGAAGTTCGTCATTTTTAAAGTTAGAATCATAAAACTTTATTTATGGGCTACTGATTAAAAAAAAGTAGATACGTATTTAAGCGTTTCTGGATATTCTACCCTTAAGGGGGTGAAATAGGGGTTAAAAGTTTGTATGGAAGTCCGTAATTTTTTAAGTGAGAAACATGAAAATTTAGCTTTGGGCTACTGATAAGAAATTAGTAGATATGTATTTAAGCGTTTCTGGATATTCTACCCTTAGGGGGTGAAATAGGGGTTGAAAGTTTGTATGGAAGTCCGTAATTTTTTAAATAAGAAATATGGAACTGTTTTTTTTTGGGCTACTAAATAAAAATGATTAGATACGTATTTAGGAGTTTCTGGATATTCTACCCTAAGGGGGTAAAATAGGGGTTGAAAGTTTGTATGGAAGTTCGTGATTTTTAAAGTTAGAATCATAAAACTTTATTTTTGGGCTATTGATAAAAAGAGTAGATACGTATTTAAGCATTTCTGGATATTCTACCCCTAAGGGGGTGAAATAGGTGTTGAAAGTTTGTATGGAAGTTCGTCATTTTTAAAGTAAGAATCATAAAACTTCTTTTTGGGCGATTGATTAAAAAGGAATAGATACGTATTTAAGCGTTTCTGAATATTATACCCCTAAGGGGGTGAAATAGGGCTTGAAAGTTTGTATGAAAGTTCGTCATTTTTTTTAGTGAGAAACATGAAAATTTCTGTTTTGGCTGATTAAAAATGAGTAGATACGTATTTAAGCGTTTCTGGATATTCCACCCCTGAGGGGGTGAAATAGGGGTTGAAATTTCGTATTTAGGTTAGTCTGGAAGTCCGTCATTCTTAAAGTTAGAAACATGCAACTTTATTTTTAGGCTACTGATTAAAAATGAGTAGATACGTATGTACGAACATGTTCTACCGGAACCGGTTGTGGTACACGGTGCCGTTCTCGAAGTTGTTCAAAAATATATGTGGTACCTCGGACAGACTTTGCAGTTAAGTAGAAACTACTTCGAGGACGAGGTGAACAGGAGAATTCAGCCGAGTTGGGCAGCGTTTGGGAAACTTCGTCAGGTCTTTTCATCATCAATCCCACAGTGCCTAAATACGAAAGTCTTCAATCAGTACGTACTACCTGTCATGACATACGGTGCCGAAACGTGGACGCTTACGACACGGCTGGTTCACAGCGTGCTATGGAGAGTGCTATGCTCAACGTTTCTCTATCTAAGGGATCGCATCAGGAATGAGGTGATCCGGCAGAGAACCAAGGTCATTGACATAGCCCACAGGATAAGCAAGCTGAAGTGATAGTGGTCTGGCCATATTAGCCGTAGAACTGATAATCGTTGGGGTAAACGGGTTCTTGAGTGGAGACCGCGTCTCAGCAAACGTAGTGTAGAACGTCCACAGGCCAGGTGGAATAATGATCTGCCCAAGACGGCAGGCAGGAGCTGGATGAGAAAAGCTGAGGATCGAACCAAGTAGCGTGCAATACGAGATGCCTATGTCCAGCAGTGGACTGCGATGATGATGATGATGAGATACATAATTAAGCGTTTCTGGATATTCTATCCCTAGGTTAGACTGGAAGTCCGTCATTTTTAATTTAGTAGCCTGAAACTTTCGTCTTCAGGCTTTTGATTACAAATTAATTAATACTTACATCAGCACATATGGGAATTCTATTCCTAAAGGGGTGAAAAGAGGGGCGAAAGTGTGTATGAAAGTCGACTTTAATTGACTATTGATTATAAATAAATACGTTTAAAAACATGAATAAATTATTCATAGATACTTACACAGTTTTAATTAAATACATATTATCAACTTCTACGCGAGCGAAGCCGCGGGCTACAGCTAGTAAGTTATAACTGAAGGAACTCAACTTGATACATAAAATTAAAAAAAAAAATGTTTTTTTTGTTTCTTCGAAAGACGGTCCCCATTTCATCTCATCCACGTTTTTAATATTTTTTATCATAATCTTGTCTTTACAATATTCTCGCTTGTATCTATTCGCTTTACACGTATCGCGTGCGGTATAATAATCTGTTATTTGTTAATAATAGTATACGATTATGAGTGACGACAGTATGGAAGAAGAAGACGCGGAAAAAAGTGATTCAATAGTTATTAATAATTGTGAAAGGGAGCTGCAAAATATGTCAAAGTGGGATAGTAATTTGTTGGTGAGTAATCCAAGTTTAAATACTGAGAAAAGGCAAAGAGACAAGAGTGAAGATAGTAGCGAAGAGGGATTTATAACGATTACCAAGAGGAAGTCAAAGAGACTCATAAGAAGTGATTCACTTGATATGCCTGATATAAATTCTACGCGTAGTATTCAAAAAAATGCGGAAACTGAGGGTAGTTTTGAAATAATGTTAACCTCATTAAAAATATTACCAAAACAAATGGCTTTGGCAAAATTATTGTACCGTGAAAAAATTGAAGGTATAACTAATGTTAAATTCAAAAACCCATATAAGGTTTATATTCGTTTAAATACCAAGGAGCAGGCAGAGAGGGTAATTAGTTGTCAGAAGCTTAAAGATTTAGATATTCGAGTGAACTTCGCAGATGATATTCTGGTATCTTATGGCATTGTTAGAGGGGTGGATTTAGAAATGAGTGAAGAAGAAATCCTAGAATCTTTAAGAAGCTCAGCTGAAATATTGTCTATTAAAAGAATGAGAAGAATAAACTTGGAAAGTAAATGGGTAGACAGCGAGACAGTTCGAATATGCTTTAAAAGCGCTGTGATTCCCCCATATATATATGTCTTCGGCTGCAGATTCGGAATTGAAAAGTATATGTTTTCAGTTATGCAGTGTTCTGCATGTTGGAAATTTGGCCATATAAGGAAATATTGCCCATATAATAAAATACTCTGCCCTAAATGCGGAAAAGAGCACAGTAATTGTGAAACTCAGACATTTAAATGTCTAAATTGCAAGGGCCCACATATGTCGCTTGCCAAGACATGTCCTACTTTCTTGAAAGAGAAGAAAATACGTTTAATCATGTCTGAAGAAAATGTAAACTACAAAAATGCTTTGGATATATTACTAAAAATAAATGGGACATCAAAACATATGAAAATAAAGGAAACATTTAATCTAAATAATAATATAGAGAAGTCATTCCCTCCGCTTAGGCAAAACAGATTTAGTAACTTAGAAAATTCAGTAGAAAATTCACAAGAAGATATGATAGAAGATTTTTGTGAAAGAGAAGAAGACGAAGGGAATATGAGCTTTAGATCGAAATTTACTAATAAAAAGAGTAAGAAAAATCAAAATACAGAACCTTGTTCCATACATATAACCTCTACAAAGATGTGAAACTGGAAATAATGAAGAGAAATTGAAAAAAGGGTTTCAATTAAGATTTATATTTGTTAAAATGAAGGAGATATTTTTTTCACAACATAAATTTGAAGATAAGATTGTATCAATATTTGAGATGGTAGTCCATGAGTTAAAATCATATATTTGTAATTTCTTTAACTGTGAGCAATTACTCAAAAAAATTGTCAACTTATTCGATGGATAGATCATTAAAAGATTTTGTAGTAAATATATTACAATGGAACTCGCAAAGTCTAAAGCCTAAATTAGCTGATTTTGAACTGCTTCTTAATAGGGAAAAAATACACATCGCTGCAATATGTGAGACTTGGCTGGATTCATATAAGGATTATATTAACATTAGTGGATACAATATCTTTAGAAATGATAGGCATGACGCATATGGAGAAGTGGCCATTATAATTCATAAGTCCTTTAATATTCAGGTATGTCCTCTTAACTTAAATAATACTGGAATAGAAGTTATTCAAATTAAATTATTGAACTGTAAAGTTTTAGAGAATATTATTAGTGTTTATTGTCCATCATCAGTAGGTACGGTACCGGGTGATTGGGATAATTTGTTCTCACAAATATCAAGAAAATCTTTGATTCTAGGGGACTTTAACGGACATCATACAAATTGGTCGTATAGGAATGACAACAGGGGCACGCAGTTACTGGATTCATCACTAGATAGTAATTTCATCTCTCTCAATAATGGTGATCCTACCAGAATTAAATTAGTCAATGGAACAATGCAAAAAACCTCACCTGATATTAGCTTTGCATCCTCAGATATAGCGTTAATGACTAAGTGGCAAGTATTAAATGAAAATCTTGGCAGTGACCATCTTTTAATTAAAATATCAATAAATTATCGAGACATGCCGAGTTTCACTAAAAAACGTAATTTTAAACTGGCCAACTGGAAAGCATACAAATTAGATCTCGATACGACGTTTTCAGCTATTGATAGTAATTATTTTCTTACAACAGACACTCAACCTATGTATGATTATTTTGAAACTCAGATTAACTTAGCCGCAGAATGTAATATCCCATTCAAAAAACAATGTACAAACCCTACAAGCAAATTTAGACCTAAAGAATATTGGAATCCATCACTATCTGAAGCAGTAGCTGAACGTAGATTGGCGCTGAGTTCTTTCAGGAAGAACCCTTCACCGGATAACTTAGTAAAGCTTCAGAATAAAGTTGAAAAAGCTCGTTTATTAATCAAACAAGCCAAATCTAGGCAATTTAAATTATTTTGTAGTAATATCGAAAGCACTACTTCTGTCTCAGATATGTGGCAAAAAATGCGATGGAGCAAGGGATATTGTCAACCATCTCGCTCTATTCCGTTTGAGGATAAACAGAAGGAGTTATTACACAACCTTGCGCCAGATTCAGTCAGAAATATATCACCATCTTTTGCATCAAATAACGTAATACTAGAATCGCCTTTTACATTACAAGAGGTTAATAAATGTATTAAAAAAAAAGATACTGCTCCGGGTAGTGATGGGATCACTTATTCAATGATTCATAATCTCCCCCTAGTAGCCAAAAGATATTTACTTGAGCTATATAATGCAATATTTCAATCAGGATGCATACCTAAACAATGGCGAACTATATTAATTGTTCCAATTCCGAAAGCTATAACTAATACCAGCAATGAGGGGAAGCTCCGTCCAATATCACTCTTAACGTGTCTGTGTAAAATTTTCCACAATATGTTGGTAGCTCGACTAGAATGGTTTATTGAAAACAAAATAATCCTATCCCCGAATACATCTGGATTCAGAAAAGCTCACTCCTGTTTGGACTGTGTCACAAGATTTGTTACTTACGTGCAACAAGGCTTCTCAAAGCATGTACCTACAGTCGCGTGTTTTCTCGATATAACAGATGCCTATAATAATATTTTAGTTGACAAGTTGACTAGCACTCTCGATGACTTGCATGTAGGAAAAAGCATATGCAGATATATTTGGTCCTTTTTGAGTGACAGACAGTTAACATTAAAAAATATAAATATAAACCAGAGTGAAATACAAACTCATTATACAAGAAACACACATAAGGGCTTAGCTCAGGGGGATCCTTTGGCTCCCTTATTATTTAATATAGCTACATACAAGGTTTGCCACCAAATTAACGAGGTGCTGTTTACACAATATGCTGATGATTTTGCTATCTTTGTTAGCAATAAAGACATACATGTATGCCAGGCAAAATTACAATCAGCTTTAAATTCAATGGTATCTGGTCTAGACAACGTTGGATTAGAAATATCAGCTGTAAAATCTAAAATTTGTATTTTTAGTCGCGGACGCATTAGAAGGCAAATTAATTTGGAAATTGATAACAAACCTTTAATGTCTGTGGAATGCGTTAAATATCTGGGCTTGTGGCTTGACAGATCTCTTTTATGGCAAAAGCATATTAATGAAATATCTCAGAAAACATCAAAATTCTTGAACTTACTTAAGGTTTTGGCGGGCCCTACCTGGGGAATTCATACTAAACATTTACGAACGATTTATATTTCCCTAATACGAAGCAGATTTGATTACGGATGTTTCCTCTATGGTAGTTGTGCTAAGACCCATCTGTATAAAATTGACAAAATACAAAATCAAGCGTTAATAATCATAGGTGGTTTTATTAAAACCACGCCAGTATATGCTATGGAAAGTGAATTATGCATACAACCGCTTTTCGTGCGGAGAACATTTTTAGCTTATAAATACTATTTGAAAGCAATATCTTGGACTGATAACCCAACTATTGAACTATTGAACGATCTTCACTTAATGTCAGATAGTAGATACTGGCGAACTAAGAAGAAACCCTTACTTCTATTTGCTCATACTGATGTTAAGGATACTGAAATAAGCTCATCCTATCCACTTGAAATGTTTTGTCTCGATTCTTGGATATCTTCTATAGATTTAGATAATATTATTAATATAAATTTGAATTGTTTTAAAAAATCAAAGCGTGATTACGAATCTAATTCATTAAGATTAGACGTAGTGCAAGAATTGAATGTTATGTACAATGGATGGCTACATTTTTATACAGATGGATCTAAAAGTTCTGATGGTATTGGAGCAGCGTATCACGGTCCAAATGGCTCAGCCATGTACAGAATTTGCTCACCTGTTTCAATTATGACGACGCAATTAGTTGCAATTTCAGAAGCGCTAAATCATATAAATGATTCAAGTGGCCAAAGCTTTGTAATTTTTACAGACAGCAAAAGCGCCTTGCAGCACTTGGCTCGATGCGCCTCTGGCTACAGAGGTGTGTCGATAGCCTATGCTATAATTGAAAAAGTACGTGATATCAGTGCGTCAAAAAATCTGAAATTGCAATGGATACCGTCGCATATTAATATTAAGGGCAACGAGGAGGCGGACCGATTAGCTAAATTAGCGATAAAAGAAGGGGATAATATTAATATTAAACCTCATTACTCCGAGCTGTTACATAAATTCAAAATTAGTTGTTACAATAAATGGAAAGAATATTTTGATGAACAGTCTAAAATAAAAGGAATTTGGTACAAGACTATTCAGTCCGAGCCTCCTCATATACCGTGGTTCGGTAACTTAGAAATAAGTAGATCGTGTGTTACGATAGCTCATAGATTACGTTCTGGCCACATTCCATCAAAACAATTTGAATTTCTAATGCGTAGAGTTAACTCACCAAATTGTGAGATATGTAACATTGTGGACGATGTTCAACATTTGTTGATGGAATGTGTCAAGAACCAATCTAAAAGAAATGTAATAATGAAGCAGTTAAACCTGAATTGTTTGGATGTCGGAATAATCCAAAGTGTATTGGCTATACCGGCATCAAAAAAAGCTATTAAATTGTACAGTCTAGCATATAATATTTAAGTGGATACTTGTTTAAGCTAAGGCCTTATGGGACTGGCATACCCTAATAGGGTAAAAGTCCCTTAAAAAAATAAAAAGGAAAAAAAAAAAAAAAAAATCATAATCATAAGACGACGAAAACTTGAAGACTAGGAGACTTTAGAATTGAAGACTTTGAATACTTGACATTGGCAGAAATAGCTGAACCGGCTGCCAGTTGCCATCTCATAAAAAGACGAGATCAGACAAATAATTGACAAAATGTCCGTCTCACTAAAGTAGGTACTCAGATAAAATATTTTTAGATGAAACCTTTGCGTGGCATGTCCTGAAATGGGTTTCAACCCAATATATTGTGGTTTTCAATAGTAAAGAATTAAAAAATAGAAATATGTTTTCATGTAGGTAAAAAGGCTCTTAAAAACGATTTAATCAGATCGCAATCAAATTTGAATCTATAATACTTTACCTCCTAATAAAATAACTTTTATTGTGAGATGAATAGATCGGAAGTAATCGGAATGGAATTTTTGCCGAACTTAAACTATGATTAATGGTCTTGAAGTGATGACCTCAGACGGCGATCATAGATTAAAACTGCTGTAGGTATATTAGTCAGCAAGTGATCACTGTACTGTATACGCGTGACATCATACGCATTAGGATAACATTTTCAGTTTTGGAGTACTTTATATACGTTATTTACATTCAATTAATAATTTAGATTATTACGACAAGTTGTTACATAATAATTAAGTTCCTACAACAAAATGTTGCTTAAATAAAATACATTTTAGTACCTACGTACCTACTCATTCTTCATCTTTTTGGGTATCGTAAATATTTATCTAGTATATTAACATCAAGATAAATTTCGTTGTGCATTTATTTATTATTTATTTCATCATTCCATCGAATTTGAGCAGTCCGACAAGTGCTGGTATACGTATAAAAAATTAAAATGTTAGCAAAGAAGGAGAAGATCAACTTTAACACAAAACATCTGACTAAAGGTTAGTAATTACCACTTATTCGTTTCATTTAAAACATTTTGATATAAAAATGAACTTGTAACCAGCTGTTACTATAACTGGCTATTGAATGTAGATACAAAAGAATATTAAAATAAAAATATTATGTAGGCCTGCATAACATTACTCTTCAAGAATGATTGATTGATTAATTTTAATTATAAGGCGACCAATGTTACCCATTATGTTGAAATTCTAACGCAAGGACAGGGTTGCCGTAACTTTTAATTTTACTCGTACATAAAAAAACTAAAAAACTCATATTATCGGCTTTCAAACCCTTAGCATTCAGCGTTTATAATGTTACAAAATATCCTCACAACAAAAAACCGAAACATGAACTTATCAAATATCACTGACGTTAGACCAACACAGTTCAATATTCCAATACTTTAACACTATCAGACAGCATGGCTGTCTTAAAACCACTGGTGGGTAAGACTGTCTTAAGCTGTCTTAAAACCACTGTTGCTCCTTTCAACCAGCCTCACTTCTGGGTGAGGCGAAGTACTCGTTGAGCACACAACCGGTGTTATAGAGACACACCCTGCGGTAAAGATACATTATTAGAGATAAATATAAATATTTCAGACATCTGACACGCAACGCCATCTAGCTTCAAACTAAGCCGAGCTTGTACTATGAAAGCTAGATTGACTCATAGTGATACTTATATCCTTTTTTTTTGTAAATATGTATGTATATTATAATTATAATAATAATTCGCTTTATTGTACACCAGATTACTTATAAAGGTAACAACTTAAAGCTAAGAGGTACAATTGGCGGCCTTATCGCCCGAAGGCAATCTCTTACAGGCAACCATGGGATGGAAAGAAAGACGGAAAGTATAGGGTAGTGCCTGGTGTATGAAAAGTTGATAGGAAAAAGAAGTGTATATATAAATATTATATAAGGTAATAGTAACACCTAGTGTGGATGATGAAATAAATACGTAGAAATATTAATTAACAGATAGGTATTCTATATAAATTCCAGTAGAATTTGAGACCCAATTCAGAGCAAGGTCGGTGAAAAGTCTTTGAGGTCTCCCAGGTAATATGCTTTCACCAGTCTCTTGAATGCAGCTAATGTCTGCGCACGTCTTATTGTTACTGGTAGGGCGTTCCACAACCGAACTGCTTGGACAGTGAAGGAGTGGTCAAAGAATTTGGTAGTATGTCCATTGTCCAGGAATTCTCAATTTCTGGTTCTCTGACGATCTCAACAATTTGGAGTGTGAGTCATGCCGAAAGGTGAACCGGGATTTAAGATATCGGGGAGTAACAGGATTAAATAGAATGTTGTAAAGAAGAGAAAGAATATGAGCATTCCGGCGAAGGCGGATGGGTAACCACTTAAGCTGTTTGCGATAATCGGAGACATGATCATATTTGCGTAATCCAAATATAAATCTTATACAGAGATTTTGGAGTCTTTCAAGCTTATTCAATTGGTCTTCAGTGAGATCTAGATAACTGGCATCAGCGTAATCAGGGATGGGGAAAAGAAGGGATTGTATAAGAGCAATCTTGGTAGATATAGGCAGAAAATTGCGTAATCTTCGCAAAGACCCTGCAGCAGCAAACATTTTGCGACTCAGTTCTTGTAGCTGAGGACCCCAGGACAAGGTACTATCGATGTAAATACCCAAGTTCTTCACCTTGTCACTGTACGGTATCGATGTGCCATTACATGTGATTTAAGGCAGTCTCGCCCAATCAATTTTGGAAATCATTCGCGAGCTTCCGATGACAATTACCTGAGTCTTGGATGGATTGATTTTCAGGCCACAGGTGTTGCTCCACTTGCATATTTTGTCCAGGTCATCATTAGTGGTGTTAACAGCGTCAGTCAGATTAATCAGTGACGCCCTGGTATAAATTTGGAGATCATCCGCGTATAGGTGGTAGGAAGAAGACAGATCATTCGTGATTGTGTTTATAAAAACAGAGAAAAGCAGGAGAGAGAGCACGCCGCCTTGTGGTACACCGACTGTAGTACTACACCAAGAAGAAACGGTGTTTTCAATACTAATGCGCTGTCGGCGACCACACAGGTAGTTGTGAAACCAGTCTATCGCGATTGGAGATATGTTAAGAGTGCGTAGTATACACAGAAGAACGTCGAAGTCAACCGTATTGAATGCGTTACTGAAGTCAAGAACTGTTAGAACAGTCAACTCGCCATTCTCCATAGCAGATCTCACGTCCTCCGTGATGTGTACAAGGGTAGTAGTGGTGCTGTGACCGGGTCGAAAGCCAGACTGGAAAGGATTAAGTAGCAGGTTTGTGGATAGAAAATTGGAGAGCTGAGTATGGATGAGATGTTCGAGGACCTTGAAGAGAAAAGGGAGAATAGAGATAGGACGGTAATCAGAAAAGGACCCGGGATTTTTCTTTTTAGGAATGGGTATAATTTCGGTATCCTTCCAAGCCTTTGGAAATACACTATATGAGATTGAATAATTAAGGATATGGCAGATAACAGGAAGAATTTCGCCAAGGATGGGGAGGATCATATTACGGCTTAGACAATCTGAACCTACTGCGTTCGAAGTTATAGATAATATGCTCTTCTTAACATCACAATCAGAAAATTGACTAAAGAAAAATGGAGTACAGTCAGGAGTCGGGGCAGAATTAAGAAGGTTTAGTGTAGCGTCTTTTGTCATTTTATCAAAATTTGACGAAGCAAAGAAATGTTGATTTAGTGAATTTAAGTTGACATTTTTAGGAAACGAATCTTGAATATATTTGCCTACTCCCAGTGACTTTAAAAACTTCCAGACTTTAGCTGGATCTCCGTTTTTAACGGAAGTGTGGATGTATCGGCGTTGCGCATTCCTACACACCTTGTCGCAATGATTCCTGACAGTTACATATATTTGTCCCAGTTCCTATCGGTGGGATTCTTTTTAAACTTAGACTTAGCTATCGCTTTTTTATTGACTAGGGATTTGATATCCTCAGTCAACCACGGTGAAGGAAGACGTTTGACCCTCATTTCTTGCATCGGCGCATGGTCATCATAGAGAGTTGTTAATTTAGCAATAAAGAGTTCCACTTTGTCGTGGTATATGCAGAAGAGGGTAAGCAGGGCTTAAGCCACGATTCAGAAATAAGTATGGCGTGTAAATTCGTACAGTCAAAACATGCCAGTATATCAGTGAAGTGAGCCGGAACACTTTGAGCATTAATGTGTACAAGGTTCAGATTTTTGGGAACGTCAGAGAACTGAGATGAAAGAGTCTCAGATAGTGTTGGATCACTTTGGGAACCAAAACTACTACATGCAGAAAAGAAGTCATTGCTGTCTTCACTGAAATCAGACATTTCAAGCTTCCAAATGATTTGGAAATTGGTTTGAAGTGTATTTAAAATAAAATAATTATATAAAAGTTAACTGAGAATTTAGAATAACTTTCTCTGATATAATTGAGTATGTAGAGTAGATATATGTATTATATTAAAATATAAAATAAGATATAATAATATTTATATATTAAATAAATAAAAATAAAAATTGCACTCTAACTCCATCCGCCGGTTGCCAGTTTAAAACAAACCAGTTATAACATTTTTAAAGTATTAAAACAAACAACAACAAAAAAAAATAACCAAATAAAACATAACTAAAAGAAAAAATAATCTATACTTATAATAAAAATGTAACAGGTCCAATTCTGTATATTAAAGATATTTTGAAATTTTTTTTGGAGGGCTCTCTATTCTCGATACTGAAGCCAAAACTGTAATTTTTTTCATTTTTGTCTGTCTGTCTGTCTGTCCGTCTGTCTGTCTGTCTGTCTGTCTGTATCTTGGCCGCGCATCACGCCGAAACTACTGAATGGATTCAAATGAAACTTAGCATGATTAGAGTTCATACTACGAGGAAGGACATAGGACACTTTTTATCCCGAAATTCAGCACGATCTCCCGGAGAGAGGGGATGAAAGTCGAAAAATGACTTAGTTGTAATTCAATAACACATAGTCCGATTTCATTAGTTCTTTTTTTACTAGAAAGAAAAAAATAAAAGATAACGGGGAAAGTGTTTTTTTATTGCCCACGACTGTACACTGCCTGTGGGAAGCTGAGACAGATATGTAAATATGGCGGTACGAAGTTCGCCGGGTCAGCTAGTACTTATAATAAAAATGTAACAGGTCCAATTCTGTACATTAAAGATATTTTGAAAATTTTTTTTGGAGGGCTCTCTATAATCGATGCTGAAGCCAAAACTGTAATTTTTTTCATTTTTGTCTATCTGTCTGTCTGTCTGTCCGTCTGTCTGTCTGTATCTTGGCCGCGCATCACACCGAAACTACTGAATGGATTCAAATGAAACTTGGCATGATTTGAGTTGATACTACGAGGTAGGACACGGGATACTTTTTATCACGAAATTCAGCACGGTTTCCTGGAGAGAGGGGATGAAAGTCAAAATATGAACTTAGTTGTAATTCAATAACACATAGTCCGATTTAATTCATTCTTTTTTTGCTAGAAAGAAAAAAAATAAAAGATAACGGGAAAAGTATTTTTTTTGTCCGCGACTGTACACTGCCTGTGGGAAGCTGAGACAGATATGTAAATATGGCGGTACTAAGTTCGCCGGGTCAGCTAGTAATTAAATAAACTAAATAGCAGAACAAAAAAAAAACGAGTCCATAAACTTACAATCCAGACACGCAAGTTGAAAGCCTTGGTTTCAAAGTTGGAGTCAGTTACCGAGTTACTGTTTTTCTGAACGAAGCGCAATCAGTGACCTGCCGAATGTCAGTTGGTTGTCACTGTTTGTCAAAGTTGTAAATAATTACGATGAGGGGTAAGGACAGAAAACAACAACAAAAAATAAATAATTACTAACTTAAATTTGCTAAAAGAAGGTACCTGTTAGTGAAATGGTAAACATTTAATATGTTCACAAACTCTAAAGGCTGTGAATCATACCTGGATTGTCTCATGTATGCAAAGTGAGTATGTTACTTTTTAGCAACTGCAGCACATTTAGACTTCGTCCCGGCGGCTTTTGGGACTGCGATAGACGGCTTAGGTGATACAGCGATAACTTGGTCCAGTTCGGCTAACGATCCGATGCGATGACGCCCTTCATCTGGACCCAAAACGTAAATAGAGTCCTCTCGGGTCCAACATCTGGCAATTCCCACCTTATCGCGTTGTCTTGTCATGTTTGATTTTCAGCAGTGTTCGGAGATTTAGGATGGTTCGTTTAAGGAAATGAATTATAGGAATGTTGTGGAATCCGGCAGCTGGATGGTTTAGCCGATAGTTGACATTTTAGTCCATGAAAATTCTTAAAATCAAATAAAAACGAATTAGTTCTACAGAGCGAAAAACTTTGCGACTGGTTTGTTTGACTACCCACGAAGAAAAAAAGACTTATATATTATATATACTACTATATTATACATAGAAAACACCCAAACTCCTAAGGAAATATTTGCAGATCATACAAATATTTCGTCCGACCCAGGAATCGAACCTGAGACCACATGCAGCAGTCGCATACACTACCACTGCGCCACCGAGACAATCAGAGTCAAAGATCATAGGTATAGACAATAAACCTGTAGGTAGGTACACCTAGCTCTAAGCTGACAACTGTTCACGATAAATGCGACAGACAGACCTATCGGCAGAAGATATCTCATAACAGAAGAATTGAAAGAAAAATCGAAGTGTGGGTCACTATTTAATCCTGTCCAGCAGTGCTGCTTCCTTTGGAGTGTAAAGGCTGTGAATAGCCTGATCCGGCCCATAGAGATAAAGCTAAGCACTCACAGACCAATCACCGATGGACAGGTCGAACCAGAGGCGTTACACCTCTTTAATAAATGATAAATATATTTATAATTTATGTTGACTTACCCTATGTATGACGTCAGCTAACCTGCTATGATGCCTAGGGTACCCTGGCGATGCTAGCTGCTTGATTAAATACACGAGGGGTTCTGAGTTTCTGAGTCACAATTCAAACACATAAGTTTTAGGGTATTCCAAATCACAATCACTTCTTGAGGAATCGCGAGATATTACATTATGTTTACACAATCAAGGTCGATCAAAACAGTGACCGAAGCAATTTACACGGAATCTTCACATCAAAATCAATTTATTAATCATACTGGCGGTATGACCGTCCGACACCAAAATTCAATGTTATTTTACTTTTGCAACGATAAATCCGTACAAGGAACTGGTATATCCGAACAAATCCCGTTTTCTCCATAATATAGGCTGACTCAGCGCCGACACGCGTCCCTACGCAGATAAATCTATAATCTCCCGTAAAATCTATATCCGCCGCCAGTCTCTCGTTCTAAACTGAATGATATTTTAACCTTGCCAATCAAAGACAATCACTGAGTGTTGCCATAGCAATGTTGCGTTTGGTTTCGAACAGTCCCCATGCTGCATTGTTTGCATTGTCTGCATTCGCAATGAGTATGGTGACCACCTGCCAGCTTATGCTTTCCATCAGGCATAGTAGAGTGAGTTTGGCAGGCCCATACATAAAAAATATATGGAATCCGAAAAAGTGGACACACAACGCGCTAGTATCATACCTGATACAAAATCGCTCTTAGAAACCTGTGAACGCCCCTTTAGACTTCTGCGTTTCTGTAAGTAACTGGGTTTGCTCACCTTTCCAAACTCACCTTGAAGCATAAAGAACTTTTCTCACTCAAGAAGAGTATATATTCATAACCAAACCAAGGTTACATAACACAACACACACCTTCAAGATTGCCGAAGTGGTGGAACTCTGATATTGATGTACGTGTTGTGTACGTACTACAAAGCGAAGGATCTATACCGAAGCCTATCTAACATCGTCCAGGATCTTTTAGATAACATAGTCTATTTCCGTAACTCATTTTCAATATTTATATATAGCGATTCATTTTTGATTAAACAAGATATTAAAAATAAAAACAAAATACGAGAGTGCATTTCTCAAGAACCAATTATATTAATTGAAATGTGTATTTATCTGCAAGTACGAGTAGGTACAATCTTGTGTCACTTCTGTCGGCAAAGTTATCTGCATTTATACTCATGTTATATTTCCACCATGTTTCGATATATATCGGGGCCTACAGATACGATGTACAAATTATTAGGTATGACAAATCATCGCAGTTTAAACTAGTCATTGAACTCATTGAAATTATTAAAGAGAGAAATATAGCTAGCTAGTAGGTACTATTGAAAGATATCTTTCAGGTGATCCAGTACCACCATACAATGGAAAGCTGCGACTTTACAACATGCGCTTTTGCCCGTTCGCTCAACGCGCTGCTTTAGCTCTCATAGCCAAGAACATTGAGTTTGAGGTGGTGAACATAGACCTCAAAGACAAACCCGAGTGGTATGTCACAAAAAGTGCTCTTGGTAAGTGAAAGTTTTATTTTCTTTTTTATAGTTTAAAACTATAAACCATTTGTCCAATAATCTTCTGATAAATTGAGAATTGCGAATGTTCGGCAAAAGTGCTATTTTACGATTAGTGTCTAAGTTTTACCTAGACTTTTCATTTTTCAATATTTAAATCATCATCTCAGTCGAAGATCATCTGTTATTAATAATGTTTGTCATTTCCCAGCAAAGGTGCCAGCTTTAGAAATCTCTGATGGATTAACGATTTATGAGAGTTTGATTGTAGTCGAGTACTTAGACGATGTCTACCCGCATAGACGACTATTACCGCAAGAGCCACAGACCAAGGCCTTTGATAGGATCCTCATGGAAGTTTGCACGCCTGTGGTAACTTAAATTCTGTCTTATTTAGTAATGATATTATATTATAAAAAATAAATAAATAAAAAAAAAAAAAAAAAAAAAAAAAAAAAATTTGATAAATAATAATTAATAATAATTTGTGATAAATTTTCCCCCGTTTTTTTAAACATTCTTCACTGGTGCTCCGCTTCTATTGGTCTTAGAGTGATGATACATAACCATAATCCTCGATAAATGTACTATCCAACACTGAAATAATTTTTCAAATCGGACCAGCGGTTCCTGAGATTAGCGCGTTCAAACAAAGAAACTCTTCAGCTTTATATATTAGTATAGATATAGATTCGAAAGTAACTACGTCTGTCTATTACGCTTTCACGGCTAAACCGCTGAACCGATTCGAATGAAATTTGAGATGGAGATATTTTGCTTCTTGAGGAAGAACATAGGCTACTCTCTTGCAGTCATACAGCCGTAAAATCATTTCATTTTACTATTCTGCTTTGGAACATTTATATACAATGTCGAAACCAGACAATGAATGTCATGCTTAGCTTTTATTAGTATTCTAATATGAAATATCAACATCCAAAAAATAAACTCCAAAAATAATATTGAATGAAGCCATTTCTTTTTTTTTGCACCTGTAATGTACCTAATGTAATTTTTAACTTTCAGTTGGAGTACGTAGCAAATATGTGGGAAGACTCGGTAGTAAAAGAATATGCAGTGCCGCAAGAAATATTTGAGAATTTCCACAAAGCATACAATCTACGTAAGAAACCTGACTACGATGCACTTCTTGGGGAATAATCTACAAGCTACACACGAAATTAGTATTAATGACTAACATTAATTATAGTCAAGAATGATTACTTTTAAGCTACAATAATACGTTTTTCTTACCTATCTTTTTTAACACACCAGACACTCCATGTACCTACTTTCTCCAAATTATATTTAAGCTAAGTTGGTTCATCCGAATGCATAAGTGCATCGGGATTGGAGGGGGATATTTTGAAAAGCTGTGAAAAAAAAATACTCTTACTAATTTTCATTTTACTATTATTGGAACAGCCCACGTACGTAGGTATTATATTACACTTCTTCGATACAATTACTATAGATGCAGATGCCTTTGCGTTGTGAAATAACTATATTATTAGGTCTTTACCTATGAAATTGCCTTTCTTCAGTACTGGTCATTTCAAATAAAAAAAAGTTTGTAATGGCTCTGTATTCTAAATTCAAATTAATTTTGTTTTAAAACCATGACATTCTATTTACAAACTCAGTCTTTTGTTTTTTGATTAGCGTTGTATTTTCATTACATTTGAACATTTTTCGTCATAACGGATACTTTAAAAAATCGTGTAATTATATAATATGAGTTCCGTCGTGGCACCAACGCGACACAAACGGCACGTAACATCAAAAACGTTAACAGGGAGAACTGTACAAACGAACGCACAACCCATTATTGGTTTCCCGGTTCCGTTCTGGAAATTTTGACTTGAAAAATGAAGCTCGTGGTCGTCCGGAGACTTTGGTTAACAATAATGAATTGTGGAAGCTGACGAAACTCAATCTACAGCTGAGCTAGCAGCAGCTTTTAATGTAAGCATCAAAACAATATTGATCCATTTGCGACAAATTGGCAAGGTAAAAAAGCTTGATAGATGGGTGCCCCACGACGGCGGCTCATTCCCCGCCCTTGTCGTTAAAAGACAAGGGCTCGGGATATGTTGCCGCCGAGTGGGGGGGGATCACCGTTTACGGTGTTTACTTCTCCCCCAACCGGAGTTTGAGCGACTTCGAGGTCTTCCTTAACAGCTTGGAGACCTCGATGCGGCGATTAGCGTCTGGGCACGTCCTCGTGCTGGGGGACTTCAACGCAAAATCCATTGCGTGGGGGTCCCCCAGGACGGACTCCAAGGGCGAGGCCGTCGAGGAGTGGGCGGCTTCGGTGGGCCTCTGTTTACTAAACAGAGGCTCCACCAACACGTGCGTGCGACAGCAGGGGGGGTCGATAGTGGACCTTTCGTTTGCTACCCCTGCTGTTGCCGCACGAGTAAGGAACTGGTGTGTCCTGGAAGAGGTCGAGACGCTCTCGGATCACTTATACATCCGATTCGAGCTCTCCCGGTCCCAGGGCCCCAGTAGGGGTCACATGGCGCGGCATTCTTCCCACTTTCCGCGGTGGGCTGTTGCCAAGCTGGATAGGGACCTACTAGAGGAGGCGGCCATTCTTCAATCTTGGCTGTCTCCGCAGGCCCCGACCGAGGAGGTCGGCATGGACGTGGGGGCTGGCCGTTTTCGCGATGCGATTACGCAAATTTGCGATACGGCCATGCCCCGCATCCAAGGTCGTCGGCCTCCTCGGAAGGAGGTCTACTGGTGGTCCCAGGAGTTGGCGGACCTCCGTGCGGCCTGTACTCGTGCCCGGAGGTCCTACACCCGTAGCAGGCGACGCCACCGTGGAGACGGTGGCGGGGACCAGCTTCATGAGGAGTACCGCGAAGCGCGGAAAACTCTGAAGCTGGCCATTTGCCGCGCCAAAGAGGTAAAGAGAAAGGAGATGCTGGAGAGTCTCGACCGTGACCCCTGGGGTCGCCCATACCGTGCGGTGCGTCAGAAGCTCCGCACGTCGGGCCCCCCCCTTACCGAGACTCTCCAGCCCAGCTTCCTGCAGGAAGTGGTCGAGGGCCTTTTCCCTGAGCGGGCGGAGCACACACCCCCGTCGATGGCCTATGCGGTCATAGATGACGGGGGTAGAGAGGACGATGTGCCGCCCGTTAGGGAATCGGAGGTTGGGGCGGCTGTTCTTCGGATCCGTTCCAAGAACACCGCCCCCGGGCCGGACGGGGTTCCAGCCCGAGTGATGGCCCGAGCCCTCGACCATATGTCGGACCGCCTCAGGGAGGTGTTGGACGCTAGCCTGGCGTCCGGACGCTTCCCTGAGTGCTGGAAATGCGGGAAGCTGGTCCTATTGAGGAAGCCGGGACGGCCTGCCGATTCGGTCGCGGCCTATAGGCCCATCGTGTTGCTGGACGAGGCGGGTAAACTTTTTGAGAGGATACTCTCTGCCCGCATCGTCCGGCACCTCTGCGAGGTGGGGCCCGACCTGTCGGACGCCCAATTCGGATTCCGAGAGGGGCGTTCGACGGTCGATGCCGTGATGCGCCTTAGGGCCGTGACCGAAGAGGCGGTGAGCTGTGGCGGCGTGGTGTTGGCGGTGTCCTTGGACATCGCCAACGCCTTCAATAGTCTGCCATTTAGCTGCATCAGGGAAGCACTCCACTATCACGGGGTGCCAGAGTACCTGAGGCGGCTAGTGGCAGACTATCTAGAGGAGCGTACCGTCGTGTACGAGGACCGAGAGGGCGTCTTGAGACGGCGACCCATGTCGTGCGGCGTTCCGCAGGGGTCTGTCCTTGGACCACTCCTGTGGAACGTGGGGTACGACTGGGTCCTTCGAAGTCGTCTGCCCCCCGGGCTGGGCGTAATTTGTTACGCCGATGACACATTGGTCACGGCCCGGGGAGCGAACTTCCAAGAGGCGGCGTGCCTGGCCACCAGGGGAGTTTCTCTGGTGGTCGGGCGCATCGAGGCGCTGGGCTTACGGGTGGCCCTGGACAAGACGGAGGCCCTATTGTTCCATGGGCCCCGTCGTGGTCCACCCGCCGGCGCCTCCATAGAGGTCAACTCGGTCCTCGTACCGGTTCGGGCCCAGATGAGGTATCTGGGCCTGATACTCGACGGTAGGTGGCTCTTCGACGAGCACTTCCGACAGCTTGGTCCAAAGCTGGTCGACGCTGCCTCCGCCCTTGGGCGACTTTTGCCCAATTTGGGTGGAGCCAGCGTCGCAACGCGACTCCTGTACACGGGGGTTGTCCGGTCGATGGCGCTGTATGGTGCACCGGTGTGGGTGGCGGCTCTGACTGCCCTAAATAAGGCCCGCCTCTGGCGGCCTCAGAGGGTATTGGCAGTCAGAGCCATACGCGGATACCGCACGGTGTCAACCGAGGCGGCGTGCGCCCTGGCCGGAACGCCCCCGTGGGATTTGGAGGCGGAAGTGCTCGCCGAAGTTTATCGACGGGTGGCTGAATATCGGGCGGAGTATGGCTATCGCCCTCCGCCCGAAGAGGTACGCGAGTGGCGTGAAGCCGCCCGTCGAGCCACGATGGCTCGCTGGTCGTTCCGGCTGGAGACTCCACGCGCTGGCTTTGCCGCCGTGGAGGCTCTCCAGCCGGTCATCCTCGAGTGGGCAGGGCGGCAGCACGGGACCCTTTCCTTCCGACTGACGCAGGTCCTTTCCGGGCATGGTTGCTTCGGGAAGTACCTGCACTCGGTCGCTAGGAGGGAATTGAGTCCCGCCTGCCACCACTGCGACTGCAGTGAGGACTCGGCCCAGCATACGCTGGCGATCTGCCCTGCATGGGCGTCGCAGCGCCGGGCCCTCACTGCAGTCATCGGAGGAGATCTCTCGCTACCGGCCGTCATACGCTCCATGGCCGGTAGCGATAGCAGTTTTACCGCGGTCGCAACCTTCTGCGAAGATGTAATCTCGCAGAAGGAGGTGGCGGAGAAGGCCCGGGAGGATGATATCCACTCGGACCCAATCCGCCGCCGGCGAACCGGGCGGCGGAGGCGCGCCTATCAGCGCCTCATGCCGCCCTGAGTGTGGCCGCGGATGGTCGGGACGGGCTTTCCCCTCCATCCGCTCTAGTGGCCACCCGCGAGGGGGCGACGTACGCGTGTGCCGTATGTCGCCTAAATAGAGAGTTTGAACAGCAGATGGTGCCCGCTTCAGTGCGGGCAAGCGCTGGGAGGGGTCCGGACGTGTTAATAACTGCAGTTCCCGGATTCCTCCCTTCACAGGCGCAGAGTGGCACACCGTGTGGTTTTAGTCGGTTCGAGTCCGACTCACCGCCCCGCCGCAAGCCCCGGCGCGGGTGAAGGTCCGAGGGGATTTCCACACGTTAAAAAAAAAAAAAAAAAAAAAAAAAATGGGTGCCCCACGACCTTAACGATCGCCAACGCAACGTACGCGTCGAGACCTGCCTTGCGCTGCTCAACAGGCAAAGAAATGAAGGAATTTTGAAACGAATTGTTTCGTGCGACGAAAAATGAATTCTGTTCGACAATCGAAAGCGCTCAGCAAGTTGGTTAGACCCTGGTTCAGCACCAAAGCAATGCCCTAAACCAAAAATGACCCCTAAAAAGGTGATGGTCACTGTTTGGTGGTCTAGTGCGGGTGTGATTCACCACAGCTTTTTACAAAACGGCATGACCATTAATGCAGATGTGTACTGTGAAGAACTGGAGAGAATGATGGAGAAGCTTGCACATCTGCAACCAGCTTTGGTCAATCGGTCGTCCCCACTGCTCCTTCACGACAACGCGCGACCCCATACTGCGCAACAGACAGTCTCCAAGCTGCAAGAGCTGAGGTTGGAAGCTCTCCTTCATCCGCCATACTCACCAGACCTTGCACCTACCGACTATTACTTTTTCCAAAATTTAGACAACTTTTTAGTGGGTAAAAAATTCAATTCCCGAGAGGCAGTACAAAATGCCTTTGAAGAGTTTGTCGCCTCCCGTCCAGCTGATTTTTACAAGAAGTGCATCAATTAACTGCCAATGCGGTTGCCAAGATGCGTCGATTGCATGGGTGATTACTTCGAATAACAGAAATAAATAAGTTTGAAAAAATAAGTACTTTCACTTATTGCATGAAAAAGGTGATTTTATAGGTAAAGACCTAATATATAGTCCATTTGAGATTTTATTACAAAAAATTACCTGAAGTCCTTTCGATTCTATACGTACAGTATGTATGTTACCTTTAGTCGTATTCTTTCAAGTTATTTAGGTAAAATGATGATGAGACTTGAGAGAGACTAAAAAGCGAAAAATAAAAAAAAACTTCGTTTAAAAAAACCGACTTCAAAAAGTAAAAAGTATAAAATAACTTAATTTGTATGTGCTACCTATTCATAGGTTTGAAGTCGGTGCCAAGCCAAAATGTAGGTGCAACACTCGCCGCGCGTGGCCTTGAGCGGGACAGCTGCTCTTCGCGTAGAACAAAACAACCGAAGCGTCGGTGACGTCGTTGACGTTCGTCTCGAAATATAGCGAGTCTGGTACCTACTATTACATTTGGGTTGGCACCGAATTCAAACCTATGAATAGGTAGCACATACAAATGAGGTTATTTTATACTTTTTTTGAAGTCGGTTTTTTTAAACGAAGGTTTTTTTAAAATACCCACATCAAAAGTGTCTAGGGATCAACATATGTGTCTAGGGATCAACATATATTTTTGCAATAACTTTTCTCCTGATTGATATTAATTAAAATTTTCTTTAAGGATTCATCAAATAAAGTGTTTTCGTTTGTCACAGTAACGATAAACCAAGTCACCTTTGCATTAATAAAGAAATTTGCCATTTTCCTAATAAAAGGATTTTTGACATTTGAACCACTAACATTAAAGTTCGAAAAAAAGACTGAAATAACAGTTTTATTTAAAATTTTATTAGGTAACTTAAACAATTAATAATCCGTGTTTCTACCGCGAACACTAACACAAGAACATCGGTTTGGCATACTCAAAATGAGTTCATCCAAATCACGCTGTGGAATGGCCGCCCATGTTCGTTGCAACAACAAAAAAAGGTCTTCTTGCGACTGGATACCCTCCATATTCGGCAGAGCTCTTCTCTGTAGCATATCCCATGCATGCTCAATCGGGTTCAAGTCTGGCGACTGAGCAGGCCAGGGCCAAAGCCACATCTCAATCTCAAGAAAAGTTTAACACTATCACTACATAGTATGAAAAACAAAGTCGCTTTCTCTGTCCCTATGTATGCTTAAATCTTTAAAACTACGTAACGGATTTTCATTCGGGTTTCTTTAATAGATAGAGTGATTCAAGAGGAAGGTTTTTATGTATAATAAATGCATAATTTAGTACGGAAATACTGTTAATTTTCGAGGTTTGTAATGTGATGTAGCAAATAAACAATTTTTTTTGCGCTTACATTGCAAACGCTGGTTGCACCCTACGAGATAGATCAAAATAATGTAGGTACTACAGTATTGTACACCTTAAAAGTACTACAAAAAAGTCCGCGACGGTATATGTCTATCTCTTAGGGATAACCCACAACAACCATTTTTTATTCCTTTCTTTTTATGAGAAATAATGGCTTATTTACGAAGTGATTTTAAGCAATACAGAATGAATCCTTATACAATTAAGTAAATTAAATACATTGCAGTGGTGGATTTACCACTAGGCTGAGTAGGCTGGAGCCTAGGGCGGCAAAATTTAGGAGGCGGCAGAATTGGCCCAAAATTTTTTTTTCTTACAGAAATAAAAATTGCTTAACGTGTGATAAAAAATACGGATAAAAGAATTCTTGAAAATTTAACAATACGTAAGAACCAAACAGTGTGCCTATAGTTTAATCTCAACTTAAAATAATCGCGGCGACTGAATCATAACCTTCTCCTTTTTGAAGTCAGTGAAAAAGTACTAAACACTTCGTTACACATATCTTCGTGAATATGGATTTTTAAAATATTGCAATAGGTGTAGATTAAAAGTAGTACTTTTAAATTTTTACTATCTTATAATCACCACTCAGGGTGGCATGAATGGAAATCTTCCTTTTGAGCCCTCTTCGCCGCCCCCTTTCGCGAGATGACATCTTAGCAGAAGGGTCTGATGACTGCAAGGAGGAACAAACGCTGTTATTTATAAGCTGGGAAAATTAAAAGTCTTCACTACAATCACTGTAAGAGTAAATGCAATGGGTGGTTCTGGGGCAACGCGCACGGTGCCTCCGTAGATACGTTGCGGTAACCGCGTATGGCGCTAACCGCTGATACCGCTCTCTGAGAATGCCATATACGCGACCTTCTCTGTACGGTCAGAGCTACAGTCAAGACCAGTAATAATAATAATAATATTCGTTAAGGATTAGTTAGGCACCGATACTTAGTTTGGGCCCGAACCGGTACGAGGATCAAAATTAAGTCACCAGGGAGTGAGCAGCGACGGGGTCCATGAAATAAGAGGAACTCTGTGTAATACTTATGGGTGTCCCTGTCACCCATGTTCGCAACTAACTAAACCACTAACTAAAGTGTCATTGGCGTAAAGATTACACCCAGCCCAGCCAGTTTAGCGCAATCAGGAGGGTTTCTCGAGGTCTGCACTGCACGACATGATTCATTCTGCCTCTGATGCCTCTGGTTCAGTCATGTCCCCCACGCGGATTCTTCTGCATATCAATGACATGTTAGCTTTTGGCAACAAAGGTTGCTATGCAGCAATAGCACAGTCCATGGAAGATAATTGGACACCCTACAACCAAGCTGGCAGACGTTGAGGAAAAACGCCGGGCGCTTGTCACTGATCTCGACCGGGTTTTAAACCGCATTTTACAATGGAGTGATGAGAATCTGGTCGAGTTCAACGCTAAGAAAACACAGGGGTGCGCGTTCTCTACCAAAAAGTCTTCGTTTCTTCCCCTCCACACTTTTTAGAGCACTCAACTGCCACTACGGGATAAGCTTGGTGTCCTGGGCATGAATATTTGCCGTGCGTGGAGTACTGTTCTCATCTTTGTGATGGATCCGCGCAGTATTTGCTTGATGCCTTCGATTGATTGCAGCGGTGAGCAGTCCGCATTATCAACAGTTTCGACGCCACCGAGTCCCTTGAGCCTCTGCAGTTGCGGCGAAATATCGCCTCCATGGCAGTCCTCTGCCGCCTTTAGAATGGAGAGTGCTCTAAAGAGCTCTTTCGATTTTTTTCTATGGAATTGGGGGGCAAACGAGCAGACGTATCACCTGATGGTAAGCGATAACCGCCGCCCATGGATACCCGCAACACCAGGGGCGTCACAAATGGAGGTCACTTTGAGGATGGGGAGGGGGATGGGGGAAGAGGTTGAGATATGGGCCTCCGGTATCCTCACTCACTCGTTGAAACACAGCGCAAGCGCTGTTTTACACCGATTTTCTGCGAGGCCGTGGTATCACTCCGGTAAAGCCGGCCCATTCATACCGAAGCGTGTCCCTCCCACGGTATCCCACCTTCTCCCTTCCTCTACAGAACAACACGTGCTGGCCTTGGAAGTTACCGACTTAGAGTCATAGAAATACGCTCTCGAACCAAACGGTTTGGTTCCTCCTTCCTGTGCCGAGCATTTAAAAACTGGAACTCACTTCTAGCGCATGTGTTTCCTTCCCACTATGATCCCGAGTCCTTTAAGCGGGGCGAGAAAAAGCATCTCTGCGTGCATTGTCTGCTTTCGCAGTGAGAACGGTGGCCCCTACTGTTGGATTCTGCTTGAGCTTACCATCAGGCTGAGCAGAGTATAAAAAAAAAAACATTTCCTCCTAGCGACGAGTGCAGTGCGAGAGAGGAAAGGGTACCGTACTGTCTCCTTGTCCAGTCGACGATGACCGACTGCATTTCCATAGTGGGAAAGCCACTACGTGGTGCCTTCAGCCTGAACGACCAGCGCGTCATCGTGGCTTGACTAACGCACGTAATCACTCGTGGTCATTTGACTCAACACTGCGACCCTCACAGCAATGGCAGTCGATGCGGGTCGAGAGATGCTCTCAAACAAAATATGTGAGAGAGAGTAAGATATGGCGATTCGCAAATTTCCCCAGCTGGGTGATGGTTTAGCGTCCGATAAGTCAAGGGACGGCTGAAAGGATACACTGGTACATATTATGGCCGTAAGACCCGACACGGCACCCTCTTGTACCAGCTAAACATACTTTGGAGATCACGTCCGACTGTAACAGCGGGTATAACAGAACAGTGTGAAAGAGAGAGTGGAGTGGGATTGAATGAGGTTTAGAACCATCTTAGTCCACCAGGCCCGGGAATGGTCCAGGTTCTGCACTCAGTTCAGGCGCTGGATATCGCTAAACGACCTCGAAGTCTAAAAGCGCAGGCCTGGGGGTAGCAGCAGAAACAGGTTACGGTGACAGAGACAGGACCGGACAGGTCACCACACACATACTGTTGTGGGAAAAGGCTGTCAACCACTTCCTGCAAGAAGCTGGACATGAGAGGCTCAGAAAGAGGGAGGGGTGGGATGCGCAGAGACGGAGCTAAGGGGATATCGAAAGGGGATATGAAAAGATCAGGGAAATATAAAATTTTAGGTTAGTAGGGGCGGCAAAAATTTAATAGCCTACTGGCGGCAAATCTGTAAATCCGCCACTGATACATTGTGCATTTAATATAGATCAAAATGGCCCTTTACACTAATTTAAATGAATATATTCGAGGATATTACAGATTTATAAAAACTTTTTATAAAAAAAAAAAACCGACTTCCAAGAAACAGCCAACGAAAACTCTCTGCCAAAAAAACACTTAAAAGCGTAAAATAAACTGGTTCTTCATAAATTGCCTATACCTAATTCTTTATTCATTTAAATAGTAGTATTATAATGTGTGCTAGGTACCTAAAATCTGTTTGAAGTCGGTGCTAAGCCAAAAAGAATACAAACGAACAATTACAAAAGTCTAAGCGATAGTCACTTGGCACCGACTTCAAACAGATTCTAGGTACCTAGCACACATTATAATACTACTATTTAAATGAATAAAGAATTAGGTATAGGCAATTTATGAAGAACCAGTTTATTTTACGCTTTTAAGTGTTTCTTTGGCAGAGAGTTTTCGTTGGGTGTTTTTTGGAAGTCGGTTTTTTTTTTTAGAAAAAGTTTTTATTTTTCAGTTTTTAGTGCAAACAATCGTAGGTAAGTAGTAAGTTGAACTATTTCATCAAATTTCATCATCAAGAATACAAATAAAGGTCTAAACGTACGTGTAATATTGAAATCATCCTCTAATTCCTAACTGTTGAAGATTTTAACCTTCTATCATCAGTTCACCTAAATAACTTGAAAGTATACGACTGAAGGTCTTTAGATACGTATGAAATTGAAAGAATTATCCTCCAACTCCTAACCGTTGAGGAGTTGTACCTTCCATCATCAGCTTACCTAAATAATTTGAAAGAATACGACTATAGGTAACATATATACATCTGATATTTAAAGATTTATCCTCCAACTCCTAACCGTTAAGGAGTTTTACCTTACATCATCAGCTCATCATCATAAAATGATGACTACCAGACGCAAATACGGGTGTAACTTCAGAAAATATACGAAAAACATAGTATGTGCCTATAAAAAAAAAAACCGACTTCCAAAAATATCCAACGAAAACTCTCTATCAAAAAACACTTAAAAGCGTAAAATAAACTGGTTCTTCATAAATTGCCTATACCTAATTCTTTATTCATTTAAATAGTAGTATTATAATGGGTGCTAGGTACCTAAAATCTGTTTGAAGTCGGTGCCAAGTGACTATCGCTTAGACTTTTGTAATTGTCGTTTGTATTCTTTTTGGCTTAACACCGACTTCAAACAGATTTTAGGTACCTAGCACCCATTATAATACTACTATTTAAATGAATAAAGAATTAGGTATAGGCAATTTATGAAGAACCAGTTTATTTTACGCTTTTAAGTGTTTTTTGACAGAGAGTTTTCGTTGGATGTTTTTGGAAGTCGGTTTTTTTTTTTATAAAAAGTTTTTATTTTACAGTTTTTAGTGCAAACAATCGTAGGTAAGTAGTAAGTTGAATTATTTCATCAAATTTCATCATCAAGAATACAAATTAAGGTACGTGTAATATTAAAATCATCCTCTAATCCCTAACTGTTGAAGAGTTTAATCTTCTATCATCAGCTCACCTAAATAGCTTGAAAGTATACGACTGAAGGTCTTTAGATACGTATGAAATTGAAAGAATTATTCTCCAACTCCTAACCGTTGAGGAGTTGTACCTTCCACCTTCCATCATCAGCTTACCTAAATAATTTGTAAGAATACGACTAAAGGTAACTTATATACATATGATATTTAAAGATTTATCCTCCAACTCCTAACCGTTAAGGAGTGGTACCTTACATCATCAGCTCATCATCATAAAATGATGACTACCAGACGCAAATACCGGTGTAACTTCAGAAAATATACGAAAAACATAGTATGTGCCCATAAAAAATGAGGGTTTCCCTCGATTTCCCTGGGATCCCATCATCAGATCCTGATATGCTGGCAATGGGACCACCACGGAAGCATATCCTGTCGAATACAAAAAAAAAATTCAAAATCGGTCCACAACTGACGGAGTAATCAGGTAACATACATAAAAAAAAAAAAAAACAAAAAAAAAAACATACAGTGGAACATAGAACCTCCTCCTTTTTGGAAGTCGGTAAAAAAATGAGAGTTTCCCTCGATTTCCCTGGGATCCCATCATCAGATCCTGATATGCTGGCAATGGGACCACCTCGGAAGCATACCCTTTCGAATACAAAATTTTTTTTTTAAATCGGTCCACAACTGACGGAGTAATCGGGTAACATACATAAAAAAAAAAAAAAAACATACTGTGGAACATAGAACCTCCTCCTCCTTTTTGGAAGTCGATTAAAAATGCACGAATCGTGTCGTCGGCGGGGGCATCTGAAATCCACCCGTGCGAAGCCGGGGCGGGTCGCTAGTTCTAGATAATATAACGTAACGTAAGCATATAGGTATTTAATTTGACGAATATTTAGTCTATTTAACTGAATTTACAATAACTACTGAATCTATTGATCTTATAAGCATCGCCTACGAGATACCTAGCCTCGCCCATACTAAATTTAGGTACAGTCATAAAAAATATCGCTTGTATCAAATAACCTTACTACGTAATAGATACGTAGGTACCTACTACTAGTTTATCATTTTTGTTGTCAAAAATATTTATTTAGTATGATAACATCAACGAGCGCTTTCGTTATGCCTTTATTTACTTCATCATTTCATGGGATTAGAGCAGTCGGACAAGTTCTGGGATACATCTTGCCAAGAAATATGTCATCGATAAAAGCGAAGATCAAGTTTAACACAAAGCATCTGAAAAAAGGTTAGTTTTCTCCATATTCGCATTATTCAATATACTTTAATGCCTTCTTAGAAAGGAAATTTAGGTTATTATGTACTTAAACTACATAGAAAGAACCCTTTTTTATCATAACCTTTATCAACTTATTATTATACGGACAGAATAGAATTAAATGAGGATCTCAAAATAAAAAAAGGGGGCTTCGTAGAAACATTATTATTTTTCAAGCCAAGGTTGATCTATAGTTAAGGAGGTCACTAGTGTTGCTAACTTTGTGTTAAAATTCTACCGAAGGTAAACGTAAGATATTTTTGACTGTGATAAGCTGAACGAAAAAAGTGGATTATTTTTTAAATAATTAATAATACACTTTGCATATACTAAACATTGGAAGGGATAATTTTAGTAAGTTTTTTTTTTTGCAATCTGATGTTATTGTATGAGTTTCTGGGTTCTGACTATTATGTACGGTAGCTGCTCTGCACCTTAAATAGATTACGAAGTATAATTTGTTTTTAGATAGATCTTAAAATTTCCTTTAAAATATCCTTCAGGTGATTCACTCCCGTCATACAATGGGAAGCTGCGACTTTATAACATGCGCTTTTGCCCGTTTGCTGAAAGGGCTGTCTTGGCGCTTAATGCCAAGAATATCGACTATGAGGTGGTGAACATAGACCTCATGGATAAGCCTGAGTGGCTTGTCTCGAAAAGTGCTCTAAGTAAGTGAAAGTTTTATTTTCTTAATATTAATGAATAAGTCGTTTGTCCCATAATTTACCGATATAAACGGTGTTATGGCACAGTCGGTCGGTAGTGAGAGAATCATGTCCGTTCTGTGGATTTCAAACCCATTTGTGGTAGATACATACTTTGTACAAATATTTACCTGGACTTTTTATTGGACTACCAAAAGAAAACATTGTATATGTACACTTGTATCGTGACTGATAGTGTAAGTATAACGCACGCGATAGATCTTAAGTGAGTATAATAATTACTAACTCATTTTTAACCCCAGATGCAAAAAGAGGGGTGTTATAACTTTGACGTGTCTGTCTGTCTGTTTGTCTGTCTGTGGCACCGTAGCTCGCGAACGGATGAAGCGATTTCAATTTAGTTTTTTTGTATGAAAGGTGAGTTACGTGCGAGTGTTCTTAGACATGTTTCATGAAAATCGGTTGAGTCGTTTAAAAGTTATGGGGGTGAAAGTGGAGAAGAACAACCGAATGTCTAAAAAAATATCATCGAGTGGAGTCTCAAATGAAAGCGCATAACGTGTTTTTTACTTTTTAAAGGGAACTCAGGTTAATATGTCGGGGGTTTTAAAATTTTGAGAATTTATAGTTATACCGATTAAAATGTATAACACTCTCATACCTATTTTTAACCCCCGACGCAAAAAGAGGGGTGTTATAAGTTTGACGCAAAAATATAATTGGCGTATGATTACTCGATTAAGTGCTTGAGTAGGGGGTTTTTTAAATTTTGAATTTATAGTTATTAACCAACTTCAAAATTAGGAAGAAGTATTGAATTCCTATTTTATTTTATCCTAGGTGATTAAATATTTGTCTCATTTTCTAGCTAAGGTTCCAGCTTTAGAAATCTCTGACGGATTGTCAATTTACGAAAGTTTGGTTGTTGTCGACTACTTAGACGATGTCTACCCCCAGCGACGTCTTTTGCCGAAAGAGCCTGTGACTAAAGCCTTCGATAAGATTCTAGTGGAAGTTTGCACGCAGCTGGTAACTTATTAGTCTTATTAATAAATAATAATTTGTACGTAGGAGGGCCTTACTACGACACAATTGAGCCTGCTCGACTGGACTGAAAAACTGGCCTCACAGAAAATTTGTTAAGAAATCATCAAAATCTAAAAAGCAGTCTCAATTATCAACGACACACGCTGTTTCCTCTTCTTTCATCTTGTAAAGTAATTCTAGCGTTGCTTTTCATTGAGTAAGCAAGTTTGCCAGAGCCCAAACACCTCTTCCGTCTAATTTTGGGGCTACAATTGAAAGGACGGCAATGTACTTTATCAAATTTTATGAAATAACAAACCATACCATTTTATAGTATAACTTAAGTACCTAATTTATTTTTAGATACATTCCTTTTATTTCAAACTTGTGATGAAACCGGAGTCAGTCACTGAAGAAGTTGTAGCCGGATACTTCAAAGCATTAGATATGCTGCAAACGCAGCTGCGATTGCGAGGCACTAAGTTCTTAGATGGAACGGAACCCGGTTACGCTGACTATATGATTTGGCCCTGGTTTGAAAGGTTGCCAGCCGTCAACGATAAAAGAAAAGAGTTGGATGAGACTAAATACAAAATGCTGGTTAGTGCCTTGAGTTTTTTCTTTTAACCGAATCTATGATAATTTTAGATTGAAGGTAAAATCAGCTAGTGAACTATGAGATACAATCCTGCTCTCTCTCTCTCTCTTTCTCGAGTGAAAACACTATCTCTATAGTTGCCAATCACTGCTCAAGTAATGTACACTCAATAATTATAATACGAGTTAAATACTAATATTTTTTTGCAAATTTTCATTCAATAAAATTCAAAGCCTAGTTTTTTTGGTAAAAGCTATCATGAACTGGTAATTGAAAGTATACATTCCTATTTCTACTTCGATTAGAGTTTTAGACCGATTTTTGTAGTCAAATAATCACAAAATCTGTTTATTTTACTGTTTGAGACATTGATTTTTGAAACAGCCACACAATTAATTTAATCAACGTGCGCGCGAGTCCTGGAGTTGCAAGCGTTTATAGACTACCATAATGGTATGTACGATATTATCATGTATTTTTTTAAATTGCAGTTGGAGTACATAGCGAATATGTGGGAAGACCCGGTAGTAAAAGAATATGCAGTATCGAAAGAAATATTTGAGAATTTCCACAAGGCATATATTCTTGGTAATAAACCTGACTACGATGTTCTTCTTGAGGAATAATGTACAAGCCACACGCGTCATTAGCATAATGATAAACACTCATCCATATCTTCATTATCATTTCCTGTCTTGGTCTGCTCTTACGACAGCCAAAAGTTGAATACTGTCGTGATAATTAAGAGGCATAGGGGTGTCGACACTCTGTATTCTTAAGTCACAAAATAAATAATTAATTAGAAATGTACTGTTTTAAATTACTTGTTATTTTAAATGCTAGAAAACAATAAACGTGTTGCCGATAAATGATCTAATACTTACATTAATTACAAATATTTAAAAAAAAAAAATAAATACAGACACTTAAAAGTGAGTTTTTGCGTGAGATCTTCTATTGAAACTGTGGTGGAACGGGTGTCATGTCCCTCCAATACAAAGGTAAGATCCTTCCACCAGGCGAGGTGGTCATACCAAGCCGGCCGCGGTTTATATTACAAACTATTCTAAGATTATATTCAAATCTTAGTCATCTTAATAAAAAAATACATCAATAATGTTCCTTTGGTTACTATATCTTCACCTCTTCACCGTTCAGGCAAACCTGAAGATTTATTTATGAACGTCAGACACTCTCAATCTTTCTCTGTTCTCGCAACATGTTTAGAATACGCCCTATTTGCAATATCTCGTAAGTCATATTCCGAAGCTGTTCCCAAGTTTTTCACCATGTTTCTGAAGTGACCTCCTATCTGCAAAAGCTCGTATGGGTGTCCAGATTCAATTGCCTGACCAGCCTCCATAACCTTTAATTTAAGGAATAACTTGTTTAACATTAATGCCATTCGTAACGATACGTACATAGAAAGTAAAGCTTACAATAACTTGATCAGAATCGGCGACAGTGTGCAAACGATGCGCTATAGTTATGACAGTGCAGTCGGCGAAGTGTTTTCGTATAGACTTCTGTATTAGGATATCCGTGCTGTGGAAAAAAGAGAGATCTCGATACTACAGTTTTATAGTTTTTAATTTCTGAGTGGACTGTTATGTCGCCTATCGCCTGAGCGCGAGACTACAGAACAGAGAATATAGGTAGAAATGCTATGTGGGCGTGGCAAGTGTGCCAGAACTTTTTTGCTCAAAGTGCCCGGCACTTCTAGTGTGTGGTGTGTAGTGTTGCCGCACTTCTTACACATCTCCGAGAACGAGAGATCTTAATGGTTCGAGAACATTAATGTTGATTTTTCTGACTCTCTGACTTAACTTGTGATTTCAATCAGTTGAATTCTGATAGAGTTCTATGTAAAGTTTAAGGAACTTGACTGCTAAGCCAGGGGCGGGCCTGAAAGGTTTTTGTCTACCCCTCCGGGGTTCAAATATATGAGTGGTATGCATGTTTTCTATCTACAAAATAATAATATACTCTTAATTTAATTTTCGGTAATTTGTTACTTACGCGGGATCAACATTAGCAGTCGCCTCGTCTAAAACGAGCAGTTTATTGTGCGCAAGCGCAGCCCTTGCTAGGCACAGCAATTGTCGTTCACCCGCGCTGAAATTAGATCCACCGGCGGTCACCGGTGCTGATAGTGACACTACGCTGTTTTTTAACTCAACCTGAAATATTGCTTTAGTCTGATGATGCATTTTATATGTATATTGGAATAAGGGTCGGCCCATTTATGTTCACAAGTCTCTGAATTTAATATCACAGACAAAAGAACAGTTTTGTCTATATTATGGAGGGAGGGCATGGGCATTATATCTATGGGTATTCAGCTAAGTTGTAAAAGCTACTTCTTGCTGGAAACTAGGCATCGGCATTTTTTAAATTCTTAACAGAAAGAAAGGAGAATTCTACTGTATTAAGAATACCGAAGTAGAAGTGACGAAAATAAAGTTTTTAGCACAGTTTTGTTAGCCCGTGTAGGTATTATATTTATATAGTAAATCTTGGTTATGGATTACAAAACATGTTTTACTGATTTTAGAGCCAAATTCAAATGCTTTTATTAGAATAAAGAGCAGCTTCACTTTAAAGACCTCTAACTGTAAGCTTAAAAGTATTGAATATGTTTAGGAAAAAAAAAATAGTTACCTGTTCCAAAACTTTCCAAATGTCTGCATCTGAATACTTTTCAAATGGATCCATATTGTATCGCAAGCTGGCAGAGAAAAGAACAGGATCTTGTGGAATAATAGAGATCTTTGATCTTAATGCCTATTAAAAAACGATGCAATTAGAAGAAATAACAGAAAGACAAAAATAAGAAGACTAGACAACGAGACGAGACTTTAAACAAGAAGAAGAGTACCTTTTTAAAACTCATTCTTTCGTTACTTAGATCGAAAGAAAAGTATAAAGACCCGCTTTGTTCCTGACTCTAGAAGGGCCTCTCCCCTTCTAGAGTCAGGAACAAAGCGTAGACGGTTACCATCATGTCAAATCATGTGACAAATACATGCTCGTTTGCCCTTCTATACCATTAACAATTTTAGATTAGATACCTTAAGAGAAAGCTTCTTTGTATCAATATCGTCAATAAATATTTCCCCTTCAATCGGCGCCAAGCGAAAGAGAGCTGAAATTAAGGAAGACTTGCCCGCTCCAGTGCGACCGACTATTCCGACCTAAAGAACAACGATAGTTTAGAATATGTACACAGAAATCCTACCTATTTTATACAACAATGGAAAACGGCTTTAGTTGTGAGACAAATTGAATTAGGCTTGAAATAAAAAGTGTTTTTCCTCATAACTATTAGGTCCAAGAGCAGAAGCGTCTCTAGCCCTTGAAGCACCCGTGTGCAATCATTACTCTAGCGCTCTACTTATATATTAAGCATAGCGAGCTCCAATAAGCGCGCAGATTCAGGTATCAATTATTATATCAAGTATTTGGCAGTCCACAAATGTGCGCTTTCTGCTTGGCACAACAAAACTGTGGAATGAACCAGTGGCGAACCTAGGATTTTATTTCGGGGGGGGATATCATCTTTTGTAAACCTTTAAAATTACAGATGTGCCGATCAGAACTTTTGCCGACTAGCCGACTAGTCGGCCCTAAAGAGGCCGTTTAGTCGGTGGACTAATGGGCCAAATCGATCAGGGTTTCGAACATTTCCGTAACTCTTCGTTTACAGCTAATTTGCGCTCCAGTCGCAAACGCCGCCTGCAAACCTTGTTTCTTCATTTTTGCTTCTGTAGGGGTCGGTCGGAGTCGGAGCGGTGTTTTAGTGTAAAAAATTTTTTTGTGTAAAGATAATACTAAGTATTATTGTTGATTGAAGTGAACGAGTTCAATGAAAAAGAAAATCACTTGTTGGACAATGTTTTTTGATTTATTAATTTTTATTTGATAGCCTGCCAAAGTGATTCTGCTGAGCCTGATGGAAAGCTTGAGTAGAATCCAACAATCCAACACCATACTCACTGCGAACGCAGACAATGCAGTATAGCGTCCTACACTATGGCGGCCTAGTGAGATGCATTTTCACACGCCGCCTAAAGGAAATGGGATCATAGTGGAAGGGAAACACGTGCGTTGGTAGTGAGTTCCAGTTTTTAACTGCTTGGCACAGGAAGGCAGAACGGAACCTTTTAGTTCCAGAGCGTATTTCTACGACTCTGAAGTGGTGACTTCCAATGCCAGTACGTGTTGTCCTGTAGAGGATGGGAGAAAGTGGGATCAGTTGGAAAATCTCTTCAGAACACTGTCTATGGTAAACACGCTAGAGGACTATCATTCTGTCATAGAGGCAATATCTCTCCGCAAGTGCAAAGGCTCAAGGGACTCGGTGGCATCGGGACTGTTGATAATGCGGACTGCTAGCCGCTGCAACCAATCGAGAGCATCAAGCAAATACTGCGTGGATCCATCACAAAGATGAGAAATGTTATCCACGAACAAGCGAACCTGGGTCTTGCAAAGAATACACAGATGCTCGGGCGCTAAGAACCGTCTCACCCTATTCAGTACGCCAAGTTTCCGCGAGGTCGCCTTAGTGAACCTCTCGATTTTTTTAAATGTATTTGTTGCCAAAATGACTCTGCCCTGCCTGATGGAAATCATGAGCAGAATCCAAGAGTGGTGGTCACCATCCTCAATGCGGATAAGGACAATGCAGCATGGTGACCCACACTGCTGGCTGATGCGATGCTTTTTCACGCCCCGCTTAAAGGACCCGGGATCATAGTGGGAAGGAAACACGTGCGTTGGTAGTGACTTCCAGGTTTTAACAGCTTGGCTCAGGAAGGAAGAATCGAAGCGATGAGTGCCAGAACGTATGTCTACCACTCTGAAGCGGTGACTTCCGAGGCCAGCACGTGTTGTTCTGTAGAGGAAGGGAGAGGAGAGGACCAGTTGGAAGAGCTCTTCAGAACACTCTCTATGATAAAGGCTATAGAGAACTTGGAGGCTATATCTCTACGCAACTGCAGAGGCTCAAGGGACTCGGTGTTGCTGTGGATTGCTCGCCGCTGTAACCGGTCGAGAGCGTCAAAAAAATACTGTGACTATGAGATATTCAGAAAAATCAAACTAAATTCTATCTTAAGAACCTTAAAAAATCATAACTACTAATGTGTTTCACATATTTTATTTTATTTGACTGCCTCATTGGTCTCGCGGTTGGCGTGTGCGACTGCTGATCATGAGGTCTCGGGTTCGATTCCCGGGTCGGACCAAATGTTTGTATTATCTACAAATATTTATTTCGGAGTTTGGGTGTTTTCTATGTATAGTATGTATGTATTTACGAAAAAAAAAGTATATATGTATTTGTATCAGTTGTCTAGTACCCCATAACACAAGGTCTGCTTATCTTGGGACTAGATGGCGTTGTGTGTTAGATGTCCGAAATATTAAAAAAAAAATAAAAAAAAAAAATTTTTGAAAAAAAGGTATACTTATAGATAGAGACTTCTAGAAAATTATTACTCTTAGACTTGGACTAGTGGCAACAAGTCTATCTTTCACAGAAAATGATAAATTTTACTTTCTTAAATATCGAATGAAAGAGTGATACCCACCTTCCATCCGCTTTCAATTTTAATATTAAGATTCTTAAGCACAGGGTCAGCTTCTGCGTCATATCTCAATGAGAGATCCTTGAAAACAATTCGACCTCTTTGTGGCCAGTCTTTGGGAGGACTGGAACCTTCGTCTTTTTCTTGGGGAAGTGACGAAAATTGAATAATTCGTTCTACGCTTGTCATTTGGGAGACCGTCTCGGTTGCCATTTTTATACCATGCTGTATCATGTTCGCGAGAATCAGACCTTGACTAATTGCCAGCCCCACATTGCCTGATTTGGTCGTCCCTTTAAGTAAACCTCGGTGTTAGTAAACAGCATTCGTATTATTAATTTTTTGTGGTGATAATAAGTTAGATAATTAAAATCATTTAGGTAGATAATATTATTGTTAAAAGCAGTTGATGCGATGATGATGATGTGATTGGGTTGTGAAGATCGTATCGCACTCAATCTATGCAAAATCAAAGTTGTTTCATATGAAGTCTGGGAAAAGGGCTCGGAGGAAATCATATTGATAAACTTACCATCATCTAGAAGCAGAAAAGTATAAGAGATTACAATCACGTAAGCAACGCAAACAAAACCTAACCAGGCTGCGTAAGCATTATTTATCACAAGAGTTAAGTACCTGCAACAGAAAAATAGGAGCTGCTTTAGGATAAGGAAAACGCGTTACAATGGGAACTTATGGCAGATAAGGACGTTAAGTTACTAAAAGTTTAATAAAAAACAAGACTTAATACTAAATATCCTGACAGATCCGTAGAATATCCCTGACCAACAAAAGGAAACTCACAAAGAGACCACAGTTCACGTTGGGACGTTGGACCTGGTTGAGATCTTAAACATAACTATAAAAGTGTTTCATCCGTTTGGTGACGGGTTATGAATACGGAGTGTTACCATCTTTGTTTATGCCACGGATGTCGTAAGAAAATAATCACAAATTTTAACAAAACAAAAACCGACTTCAATCTGGACCAAATTGAAATGGGACCACACGGGAAGCATTAGCTTTCAAATAAAAATAATCATCAAAATCGGTTCACCCAGTCGAAAGTTAGGAGGTAACAAACATTTAAAAAAAGCAGTCGAATTGAAAACCTCCTCCTTTTTTGAAGTCGATTAAAAAGGGAGCAAACTACGCGGGGTACCTACACTGCAAAGAGACGATTTTTTTTTATACGATGATGGTAAGCGATTACCGCCACCCATGGACACCAGAGGCGAGAGGAGAACGCACTTGCAACACCAGAGGCGTTACAAGAGCGTTGCCGACCTTTGGGGGATGGGGAAAGGGATGTGGGGAGGGGTGGTATGGGCCACCGGTATCCTCACTCACTCGGTGAAACACAGCGCAAGCGCTATTTCACACCGGTTTTCTGTAAGGCCCTGGTATCACTCCGGTCGAGCCGGTCCATTCATGCTGAAGCGTGGCTCTCCCACGGTAATAGTAGTAGTAGTAATAGTAAATTGACACAAACCTTCTTTTCTAAAGAGAGGCCAAAGTCCAGCAGAGAAATATTGAAGGCTATTGAAGAGACGAAAATGTGCTTTAAGAAATGTTCTATAAATTAATTGAATATGGATTCAAACGAATTTTTACCAAGCCGCTGTATGAATGTCCTGTTTCTCATCAAATTGTTTAATCAGCATATTTTGCGCATTAAAGGCGCGCACTGTCACAAGACCAGCCATCGTCGCAGTAACGTGAGAGAACACTGGACTACGAGTCACTGCTTCCACTCTATACGAGAAAAAATCAATTTTTAACTGATTACAGCAATAAGTAAGGTTAGCAACAGCATGTTTGCCCTTTGGAACTTTATTTAAAAATGATTGATACTTGTGCAAAAACATTTAAAAATATATTGGGTAAGATTTTAGACTACCCACTTAATAAGGGTGTATGGTTGGACTTGCAGCAAAGTCTATCTATCTGAGTTTTTTAAACTTGTAGAATCGCCCTCAGGCCGTAATCCCACTGGGGTTTGCGGCGGAGTGGTGTGTCGGAATCGGACCGACTAAAACCACACGGTGTGCCACTCTGCGCCTGAGATGGAAGGGATCCTGGAGCTGCTGTTAATAACACATCCGGACCTCTCCCAGGGCCTGCCCGCCTGGGCTCGGACACCATCTTTCTGAGTAGCGTAGCCTCACTGTGACGGACAGAGCGAGGATAAGTCCCACAACCAGAAAGCTGTTGGATGTGGGCAGCACAGGAACGGTCGTTATGGATAACCTTGAGGGGTGGTCTATGTCCAGCAGTGGGCGTCTTTCGACTGATGATGATGAAAAAATAGCAATTACCAAACTTACCTCAAGTTTCACATACCTTTTAATACCTTGGGCCGTTATGAGGTACATTGATGTCCAGAAGTACATTATCGCAGCGGAAAAACCAGTAGTGGCTAACATCAATGGATTTACAATAGCCACTACTACTATTACACCTAAGGTCACCATGACGATCTGTGGGGTATATTGAATTAAGAGTTACTTAGGGTAAGAGTCAGAGAGTAAATCATGCAGGACAACAGGACTGCAAAGAGAAGGAAAAAATCAAACAATATCTATAGGTACCGACCTATCTGGCCAACGTGGTTTAATGTGCCAAAACAGCCTTTTTAAGTCCTGCAGTATATCCAGCAGTGAATTATTAAAGGGTGAAGATGTGAAATCTTATAACTCACAGAAAAAATAGCTCACCTGAATACCTTCCAAATACATATTAGGTAGAATTTCATCAATGATCCCCATGTCTTTTGAAAGTCTATTGAGGATTCGTCCTGATGGGTTGGTATCGAAGAATCGCATCGTCGCACCCATTATGTTACTGAACATCTGATTGTGAAGTTTTATCGAACTGCGCATGCAAGTCCACAGGAACAAAATTGATCTGAGAATGTTATCTTTATATAAAAAACTAGCTGATTCGGCGAACTTCATACCGCCATATTTACATATCTGTCTCAGCTTCACGTCGCGGACACAAAAAAAGACTATACCCGTTATCTTTTAATTTTTCTTATACACAAACCTCGTCCTAACAATAACGAAAACATAAAAAAAGAATTATTTAATTTGGTGCAGCCGATCGGAAGTTATGCGCGTACATACATTTCGGCGATTCATTTTTATATATATATGTAGATATTGCGATATTGTTATTATAAGTATTTATTAAAATGTGGAATACATATTGTTTACAGGTGTTACAAATAAGCACAAGTATACAAGGTGGATATGACAATACGATATGAAATGTAACCGTGGGCTATTTAAATGTGTTGGTTTACTTTGGGATTGTTTAATTTATCCGAAAACGGATACAAAAAAAAAAAAATTTTCAAACAAACTAAATATTTTAAAAATACAAACCAATAAGGACACCATTTGTAATTTAAGGTCACTAACCTGAGTGGCCACGGTACCGGCTGGCGGCTGTAAAATAGTTACCTAAACGACGCGCGATGTAGGTTTACAAAGTAGATACCAACTTTATCGCCGTAAGCTAAATAGCACTAGTAATATTTGATATCATATCGTGTCGAGTTTACAACCGGAAGAGCATTATCTCTATTAGGAATAAAAGATTGATTTTTCTCGTATGTCCTGGATAGTATGTACAATAATCCGACTATTGGTAGGTAGGAATAATGAACATTCTCCCTAAATTAATATCTTATCCGTAGTAAAATATTTACTAGCCGTATAAGTGTAACCGAGTTGAGGCATTGTCTAAACTCACACAAAATAACACAACGCTCCGTAATAGTAATAACTAACAAACTTAACTAATGAGTCATCATGTCACTGTAAAATCACTACAAATAAATACCTATTAATAATCAATAGGTACAAGAACGCGACACAGGGCATCCGCGCCGATGTCGGCGGCTACTTCAAAGGTTCAAAGGTAGCGCAGCGCGTGCGACGACGCGACGCCCTCGGTCATTAACCCAACAACATCGTGTAGTAAATTTCAAAAACGAAAAATAGTGTCCTATGGCTAAACTACTGAACCAATTTTATTGAAATTTTGTTGGTAGAATTGTATCATGTGTCGGTGGGTCTAGTTCAAATTAATATCGTATTGTCATATCCACCCTGTATAACTGGCAACCACGAGACAGGTATGGCCTAGGTAGTACACAAAGCAAGTCCTATCTAAATTAATCTCGAGATCAGCCCTCTCCAGATCCTGTTTAGCGGTCTCTTTCTAGAGCATTACAGCCTCACAGAAAGAGACCACTGCGCCCCTCCTCAGCCGCCAGCATGGCAGCAATTATTGCTGGCGGGGACAAGTCTCGTGGTCGACTAGGACTTCGCCTTCGGACGCCCGTGCGTGGAAGTCCTCCAGTTGCCTCCTCATTCATACAAAATAAATATTTGAACATAAATGAAATTAGTGAAATTACCTTGTGCTTGTAAGAATAATACATCCAAATATAGCAATTGCCCAAACATAAATGTAATTTATATAGTTTATTTTTGGATTTAACACGTCATTAGATGTGTAGTTGGTTGCGAGAGTGGAGTTCATGGCCATTATAGTGGTTGGCGTTGGCTCTGGGCTTTCTGTGATGTTCGATTCTCTAGTGTTGGTTACTTCAGAAAAAATACTGAGTTGTCGTCCCCTTTGAGCCTCTACGGCATTCATCCTGCAAAATGATGCCACATATTTACTGTGCTATATATAGGCTGTTGTCAAACTGTCTAATTAAGCTTAAACTCTTCAATATAAGATCTTTTTATCAGACTTTCATAGTGTAAGGAAATATAAAAATAAAAAGGCGACACACGCACGTACAATAAAATAGACAATATAAACGAGTGATGAAAGGGGCGAAATGGGGGAATCACTCGTTTTGCAACTATTATTAAAGCAACTATTATTTTGTGTTACATTGTGTGTATTTAGATTAGGAAGAAAATTGTTACTTTGTTCATAAATTAGAATGGTAAGGTTGCCTAAAATAATTATGATTCTGATTCTTATGAATTATTGAAATTAGTTAGTTTGTTTGGTATGTTTCAATTCTCTGCCGCTTCTAAAATCTACAAAAACTGACAAAAAGTATATGGGATGTAATGGTTAATTAAGAGACCCGGCTTTTGTTACAGTCAGTGTTAGAAATAATATTTTTCCAGTTTGATTACCATTGAGAAAGCCAAAGATCACTGAAGGAGGTGATGGCCTGTGCTACGATGATGGATGTAACCATAGATCCTAGTAGGAACCTACCATTGCCGACGGAGAAGTATTTGATGTACACGGAAAGTGGTACGCGTCCTGCAAAGAAAACAGAACAGTGACTAAATAGCTGTGTTGAGACTTTGAGACATAACTAAATGAAACTTGAATGTACCTAAGTAAATCTTCTTCATGATTGAACATTAACAGTGTTATGGCTAACTATCTATATAGGCGCCGTCAGTATCATTTTCAGAGGGTACATCTACACATACTACTTCTATACTATAATAATAATATTATAAAGAAGTAAAGTTATATTTAATTACTCGAAAAGTGGAAAGACTTTTTCGTGGTAGCTGAATTTGCAAAGTAAGTCGGAGAAAAAAATGTTTACCGCCCAACGAAGTGGGCACGGGTCAGCTAGTAACTAATATGAATATATAATTATATTAGGTCTTTACCTATGAAATTGCTGCTTTTATGTTATAAGTATGCCAGGTGGGTGCAAGTGTTCTTACACCTCTTTGCACCTCCCTCCCGGCCCCCATGACTATCTATAATCTGGGATAGTTCCAAGACTGCCTCGTTGGTCTCGCGGTTGGCGTGTGCGACTGCTGATCATGAGGTCTCGGGTTCGATTCCCGGGTTGTTTCGGAGTCTGGGTGTTTTCTATGTATAATATGTATGTATTTACAAAAAAAAAGTATATATGTATTTGTATCAGTTGTCTAGTACCCATAACACAAGCTCTGCTTAGCTTGGGACTAGATGGCGTTGTGTGTTAGATGTCCAAAGAAAAAAACTAGCTATTTACGCGCCATCAAATATGATTACGGTTCCACTAGATGAGACAGTTTGTGAAATTTCGAACGCAAAGAAAATGGAAGCAAAGTAACACTGGTGTTGAATTGGATATTGTGGAAACACTCTTTAAGTTCCACTTTCATCACCTAACAGGCCTCTATCAGGCAGTGAAGCGATCTTTTGCTTCTGTGCCAAGCGCTACAAAATTTGTTCTAACATTGACTAAGAAAGTCGCTACACCCGCTTTTTTTATGGAATTGGGGGCATACGAGCAGACGTATCGCCTGATAGTAAACGATTACCGCCGCCCATGGACACCCGCAACACCAGAGGCGTCACAAGTGCGTTGCCGGCCTTTGGGGGATGGGGAGGGAGATGGGGGAAGGTGTTGGTGTATGGGCCTCCGGTATCCTCACTCACTAGGTGAAACACAGGGCAAGCGTTGTTTTACACCGGTTTTAGGCCGTGGTATCACTCCGGACGAGCCGGAGTGATACCACGGCCTGCTTAATATAAATATCACCCACAACATTACACTTAAATTAAGAGGCAAGTCTGATGAGACATGCAAGAACGTAATCGTGAATAATATTAAAGAGAAAAAATATTAGTGATTAAGTCACCTTTTCCAGACATTTCCTCAGTTTCCTCTTGGGCCCCTGGTGCTTCAGTTAACTTCTCTTGTTCTATCACTTCTTTGCTTCCGTCTTGCTGAAAAATCAGTAAACCCAATAGTTCTACACCAGCAAACTCGACAACTACAAATGTCGAAGCTAAATTAAAACTGACTACATCTATTTACAACATGCTTTGGATACTGACTTAAAAGATTATTTTTTTCTATGAAGACTGCTAGGAACTTTCCAGAAATAGAATTGGTAATCAGAATGAAAAAAAAATCATAATATACTGACAATTAAAAAACTGAACTCCTTGCTCTGATTTGTTGTCAATTATATCGATGGTGATAAACGGATTGTGACGTGACAACCCCTATTTATCCCGTGGGTGTCGTAAGAGTCGACTAGAGCGTGCTGGACAACAATACTGCAAGAGAAGGAAAACTAGAAACAAACCAGCTCTATAACCCGTATGACCAGCGTGGAATAGTAGGTCAAAACCTTCTTTCTAAGGAGATCCCATTGCTTAACAGTGAAATACTACAGGCTGTGATGATGATGTTGATATATAGTCCATTCGCTTAGATACGGTCATCTTGATCGCGCCGCCATCGCACGTGAGGCAAGCCGCCACAAAATAAAAGGACCCGCTTGCTGCGTACACCCACAAGCAAGTATGATTTGTCAGTTTACGCTGTTGTATGAATTAACATATCCGTAAATCACAAAAATAACCACAATTGCGTGCGGGTGCGCCGACACTTTCTAAACGAATATGGTTGGTTACTATTGGGCATGGTTGTTTACATCCGTTGACAATAATATTGAACTTGTCATTTTTTTAGCCACAACTAGTTTAGAACTGCTAGTTAACAATAATTACTTTAACAACAAGAGTCTGTAGTAATAGAGTGTCATCGCCCGCCGCCTCATCGGCGTTCTTTTCATTCTGCAAAAGCTCAGCGAATAATGGTGTCGTTAATACTTCTTGGAATGTTCCTTGGATTTCTATTTCTCCCTAAAATTAAAGTTTTATTTAGTGTTCGTACATTTTGGGTGTTTATATTTGTTGAGTCACAACCTAAAAGAAATCATTAAATGTTTATTGCTTGTATAAAATTTGCACTCTGCCTTATAATAATAAACGAAAATTTTAAGTACCTATGCTTTCTGGTGGCATCTACTAACAATCGTATTTTTAAACAGAATCAAATTTTTACTACGTAAAAAAACTCTTTGCATAAATATACTGAAAGATTAAATCGGCACCCAAACTTTCTGGCAAGAGAGCTAATTAGCACAGAACCAAATTCTACCTTTAAGAGGCTGAAAAGACGTGCTCCTCAAGACCTGACCGCATGAGGAGCTAGCGCCAATATGGACATATCACTGGATATTGTGCCATACACGCCTATTTATTAAAATCATGCATATCCAGCTCAATGTCGAAGAGACAGATTGCAGGACACAAGACAAATATAAAAAAAAAAAAAAAAAAAAAAAAAATAAGAGGACGCCACTTTATGTTCCATTTCAGTAACTAGTATATCATCAAAAAACTTACTTGTCGTAATATGAGGACTTTATCGGCGTTCTTCAAATGATGGAGCTGGTGCGTAACAAGAATTCTAGTATAACTGTCAAGAAGGCCTTGAATGCATTCGGATACCAAATGTTTGCCGACATGCGTGTCTACCGCTGATAGAGGATCGTCCAGTAGATAGATGTCAGCCTAATAAACCAAAGAGTCAAAGGTATTCATAAAGACTTCGTCATTGGATTAGTAGCCACTACTTGTGGTGAAGGTAGCTGTGAAATAAAGGCTTATTGTAACCAAAGTCGTATATTCATTCGCTACACCTATTTGTTAAGTTGGTGAGCGGTGTTTCCAGATCTATTTCAGATATCGTTGTATTTTTATGAGATTGATCCATTAAAATAATCTAAGTCGTCGTCGTATGGCATGCATCATTGGGTCACAAGTGTTGGGCTAGCATCTAAATAGGCCACTATAGTGGTCAAAACGAATCATTTGAGCCCAAATTAAATTATTTGTTCTAAGATTTGTTTCCTAGTTTGCAAATTTCATACATCCTAAAAGAGTAAAAATAGATTAAATATAAAATAAAGATAAAATAGTAAAAAATAGTATTCTACCTGTCTGTAGCAAGCGCGAGCTAGTCCAATACGTCCTCTCTGTCCGCCACTAAGACTAGCACCTCTCTCACCCACTAACGTTGAATCACCATGTGGCAGTAACACGAAGTCTTTTAGCAAAGTGCAAGCTTTAACTACCTTATGAAAACAGAATTTGTATGAAATTATTCTTTTAATCCAGTAAGGTCAGTCAGAGAGAAAATCATAATTCCTACAAGCGGAGAATCATTCCATTATTGAGAACCCAAGAAAAGTGCTTACATAACGAAAAGTCGGGGCAATTTTTGGGGACTACTGATAGGAGGGAAAATTAAGAACTTGTGAATTGTTTGAATTGAATTGTGAATATTTTTAAAGCTCATGGAAAGCGTTCGGTGACGATGACGCCAGTTTTGTTCACCCAAAAAGTGCTCAACACACCTAAAGAAGTTTTTACTTTAAAAACTAGTTTTTCGATTGTAAACACTGAGTAATTGTTATTAAAAAAAAATTGTAAAAGGTTTCCTCAAAATAGTTATGCCAAGGAAAAATACAAAATGCACCTGTAAACGTAATTAATTAATCAGATTTACAGGAGCACATTGTATTAACAGAATTAATACATATCTATATATTGTATCAAATTACCTTCTTATATCTGACGCGGTCATAGGGCTGACCGAACAGAATATTTTCTCTGATAGTAGCGGCGAATAACCAAGGCTCTTGACTGGCGTACGACACGCTCCAATCACCCAAAGTAATAGTTCCTTGCTTCGGTTTCAATTCGCCCAAAATTAGCTGCAGCAGCGATGACTAAAAGATAAACGTAAATTTTTTTTTTTTAAAGACCTTGACTTGACTTGAAGTTGTTTTGTGTCAAAAATAGTTGATCTGAGTTTAAAACATATTTGAAGATGTTTATGAAGTCTCCCGCGACACAGAACGATAATAATATAATTATTTTTAGTGAGAGAGCCGTTTTTAGGGCATTTGCATTTTACCTTTTATTCAATCAACACAAATATAAAAATAAAATAAAAATTATATCATGTTACTTGCTGCTGCGGAACCCTTCATGGGCGAGTCCAACTCGCACTTGGCCGCTTTTTTTAAAAAAGAAAAGAAAGTCTAGAGTAATAGTTACTTTTAGGTTTTTAGTCACAAGTGTTTTCGTACCTATATTAATAGTTTGACAATATGTTTCATACAATTATAAAAAGTTATTATACATTAGAAAGAGATATTAAGGTAAACACGAGGACACAAAAATAAAAATATGAATATTTTTATTAAATAATAGAGAAAAACGAACTTTTCCGGATCCAACTGGTCCAGCAACACCAATAAACTCTCCAGGTTTTGCTGTCAACGTGATATTTCTTAAGGTGTCTACCACCGAATATCCAGACCAACACGCTGAAACGTTGATAATTGAGAGTCCCACAGTTTTGGGAATCTCGGGTTCCTCATCTTCTACTTTAGCTAGTAAAGCTTTTGATTCATCGCCATCAGACTTTAAAGACTTGATGGATTCATAATTTTCATCCAATAACAAAAATTCCTATAAACAAACAAAGCACTTTATGTAGGTCTGTATATTTTTATGACAGAGGTGGCGAACGAGAAAAACACTTGACAATCTTGTCAGGCGTCCAGGGTCCCTTGATCAAGGGGGCCCCCATTAAATACTGTCTTTGTACCTATAGGCTAATAGAGCTAAGTTAAGGTTCTTATCTTGACTGAGCTCCTTTATTCTCATGTGTCCAAGACCTTCAAGAGTCTACATAAACAGATCTACTTGTAACGAATATTACAAGAAACTTTTGAATAAAGACATTTATTCACTTACCTCTATACGTTTAATCGAAACCATCGTCTCGGCCAGAAATGCTAGTCCTAATGGTATTAAGATATTGCAAGCTAACTGCAGAAGATTGAAGTATTGTGCTGAAGCATAAGCAGTCTGGGCTCGCATTTCACCGCCCAATAGGGCGAAAGTCACTATGGCAGCAAATAGGAGGAATCGTTCTGTGAATACTCCTAAAGCCGTAGTAAAGCCTTTTACCATGGAAGTTTTTAGGATGTAGCTAATTTCAAGCCTGTGGGAATACATGTACCTATACTTAAAATTTTAGTAGTAGTTAGCAGAGACCGAAGTTAGATTTCTCAATTTATAACACTTATATATATTACAAAAACCTGACCCACGCATCGAGATATTACGTGCATTATAATCTCGATTGACCCACTTAATTTAGTCTTTATCTTTCAAAAATAAGAAATTTCCACCTTTTTTTGGAATATTTGGATTGAGTGCTACACGATTAGAAAAGTACTATTATTATTAGTAATACTACTATTTTATAAAAATGAATGCCTATTTTCCTTGGTGCCGACATCATACAAGAACGGCTGGACCAGTTTCTCTAATTCTTTTAGTATTGGAAACCCTATTTATTAAGGAAGACCAAAGCTATAAAACATCACGATAAGACCCATATGAGCAGAACATTAGTGAAATTTCGAGCAAAAACCGAGAAAAAATATTATTAGACGCGCAGACAAAGTTCCGCAGGATAGCTATACTCTTTGCGCTGTAGCATGGTGCGTGGTGGTTTAATTTAATTTACTTTAATTTACTACAGTTTATGGTTTAATTTAGTTTACTACAGTTATTAATGATTTAATATATTTCGAATGTGGTACAATTGAAATACAAGTCATATTTTGTAAATCGCGGCAACTTTCAAGAGTGAAACGAAATGTTACTGAAACTGTCACCCGCACCATGCTATAGCGCAAAGAGTATAGTCTGTAATACCAGAATTGTGTTACATTAGGGCCTATGAGTTTCTAGGAAAGAAGGAGAATGTGGCGCCTCCCAAATTTTTAAATAATTAACTAACAGGTAATAACCACTTACTTGCGTAACTTGTGTACTAATTTTCCAAAGGGCACCTCCCAAGCGTACATTTTGATCACCTGGATACCGTTCACTAGTTCACCCATCACCTTTACCCTCTCATCCGTACGCTTTGCAATTTTACCCCGATATGTTCCTTGTATCCTGCTCAAATATACTGAAAATTATATAAAGGCTATGAGCACACATTGATCCTTGTTTCAAATGTTCCAATCTAAAATTATAATCATAAGTAGCACAAATATTTCTCACTCTATTTACCGTGGGAGAGCCACGCTTCGGCATGAATGGGCTGGCTCGACCGGAGTGATACCACGGCCTCACAGAAAACCGGTGTGAAACAGCCCTTGCGCTGTGTTTCACCGAGTGAGTAAGGACACCGGAGGTCCATACCCCAACTCCAAAATGCCGGCAACCATCCAGATATTTATATCTCGATGCCGGCAACGCACTTGTGACGCCTCTGACGTTGCAGGTGTCCATGGGCGGCGGTAATCGCTTACCTCGCTTACGTCTGCTCGTTTGCCCCTTATTCCTAAAAAAAAAATATTATTGTATCTTTAATCTAAAAGCAAAAGTAGTTTTTAAATAATGAAATATCCATTTTAATCCGGTCAAATTAGACTAAAAAATAGGGGTGAGGTTACAAAAATTCCGACTTGGCTGAATATTGGTATGATTGTTCAATACACTATTATAAAGGAAATGTGAAAAGTCCTCATCGATCTGGCACGTGCAAAAAAAAAAATACTCGGGGTCAAAGGTCACAAAAACAGGTTTTTCGTGATTTTCAGCAAAACGATAAGTTTTATCATAAAATTAGCTGAGACAAAAATGTAGATCAGATAATTATCTATAAAAATGTAAAAAAAAATCCTAAGTGTCACCGTTGCCGCGTTGTTGAGATATAACGATTTAAAAAGTTAAAAGAGTTGTATTCGTCATAATATATGTCTCCTTCTTAAAAGGCCGGCAACGCACTTGTGACGCCTCTGGTGTTGCGGTGTCCATGGGCGGCGGTAATCGTTTACCATCAGGCGATACGTCTGCTCGTTTGCTCCTTATTCAATAAAAAAATCGGTTGTCTGTAAAGTCGGCTTACTGACGATAGTTGAACGTGACAACGTCATCAAGTAGGAGAGAGACAGATGTCGAACGCTGCCGAACGCGGAGGCCGATTGTGCCTCTTTGTCGCTCGTTCCGCGCTCTCGCTTGCACATTAAGCCTTAAATGGAACGCCTCAGAGCGAGGGTTACCTCGCTCTGAGGCGTGTTTCAAATTAAACACAATCACATCAGAATAGAGGAATAGGCCTACCGGGGAAACCACATTAAAAAAACGCGCTAAGTACAAGGTGGCGTGGAAACGTGTGCATATTAGGACGGTTACAATTCTTTCAACTTTTTGAATCGTTATATCTCAACAACGGTGGCACTTAGGAAAAAAGTTTTTGACATTTTTATAGATAATTATCTGATCTACATTTTTGTCACGGCTAATTTTATGATAAAACTTACCGTTTTGCTGGAAATCGCGAAAATCCTTTTTTGTGACCTTTGACCCCGAGTATTTTTTTTTGCAAGTTTCGATCGATGAGGACTTTTTACATTTCCTTTATAATAGTGTATTGAACAATCCTACCAATATTCAGCCAAGTCGGATTTTTTGTAACCTTGGATGTCTAAATTGACCGGACTATTTCCTTTACAAAGTACCTATCATAGTAAGTATTTTGTAGTTTAGTCGTAAATCTGGTTGTTTTAGTACTTTCAATACCTACGCTATACCTCTTTGATGATACAGACGTGAGTGTGTATTAATATAAAATTGGAAATTTTTCATACCATGTGTACCTTTTTTACTTGCGCGGCGCTTCTGAGGTCCAGCACTGCTTCAAGTACATCATACGATTATTTGTCCTGGTCGGGAATCGAACCCACTACCTCTGGCTTACGCTTAGTAAACAACTAACCCAGAGGTCGTAGGACAAATAATAGAGTAAAAATACAGTCAGCCCCTTATTAAATTTCGCCTGTATACCGAAAAAACAAAACACATATTGTGCATATTTATGTTTCTAAACACTGTTTTATTTAAAAACTCAACTTAAAGGTTCTGCTCATCATGGATCGACCAAATTGGTATTTTTTTGTCAATTGAAGATTTGCAGGAGATCAAAATGAGAGTATTTTTTTCCATTTTTCTTGATTCTATGAAATTGGGGGCGGGTCCATTAACACACATACATACACACATCAAAAGTGTCTAGGGATCAACATATGTGTCTAGGGATCAACATATATTTTTGCAATAACTTTTCTCCTGATTGATATTAATTAAAATTTTCTTTAAGGATTCATCAAATAAAGTGTTTTCGTTTGTCACAGTAACGATAAACCAAGTTAACTTTGCATTAATAAAGAAATTTGCCATTTTCCTAATAAAAGGATTTTTGACATTTGAACCACTAACATTAAAGTTCGAAAAAAAGACTGAAATAACAGTTTTCTTTAAAATTTTATTAGGTAACTTAAACAATTAATAATCCGTGTTTCTACCGCGAACACTAACAACACAAGAACATCGGTTTGGCATACTCAAAATGAGTTCATCCAAACACGCTGTGGAATGGCCGCCCATGTTCGTTGCAACAACAAAAAAAGGTCTTCTTGCGACTGGATACCCTCCATATTCGGCAGAGCTCTTCTCTGTAGCATATCCCATGCATGCTCAATCGGGTTCAAGTCTGGCGACTGAGCAGGCCAGGGCCAAAGCCACATCTCAATCTCAAGAAATCCGCATAAAAATGCTTGATCCCTAGACACTTTTGATGTGTGTACATGATAAACATACGCACAATCTTACGCTCGACGCAACGTTATCAATTTTTTATTACAACAATTTACTGACAAACTGGAGACTGAAATGAGACTGAGGATTAGTCTGTTTCTCAATTCAAATAATGATTATATTATTTACCAGTTTACCTTGAACTAAAATAGACTGTAAGATAGCAACAAGCAGAGCAGCAAGAGTTGCGACGCCTATGTGTTGCCATACTAGAAATGTGATCACTGGCACCATTAAAGGCATAACCCACACATAGTTGAGGTATATGGTGACTAAATCGAAACGGAACACATCATTGGACATCAAATTTACAACTTGTCCCGGTTCTGTTTTGCCTAATCCAGCTTGATTTAGTTTTAATATCTGAAAAAAGTATTCCGGTATTATATTTTTTTTTTCAAAAATGATTATTTTTTATTTATAAAGGCAATTGAGACTGCACGTTTGGCCTAGTGGTTTAACGGTCACCACGCCGTTGCCTACTTCGCCAAGTGTCGTGGGTTCAAATCCCACGTAGGACAACACTTTGTGTGATCCACAAATTGTTGTTCTGAGTCTGGGTGTTCTTTGTGTCCGTTTCATGTATGTTTGTAAAGTCCCCCGCGACACAGGATTTATTCCTAGTGCGGGAGTTGTCTTTTTAAAAAAAAAAAAAAAATTACAACAGGTAACAAACAAGGCATGATATTTTAGGATTAGTTAGTCTGTTAATGTAAGATTGTTAAAATAGATTAATTAATGAAAGATGCCAAATAAGTATGTTTTGTCGGTCACTGTTTATAGTTACGATTGCCAATTGACAATATTAATCTATACAAATAAATAAATTGGAGTGTCTGTTTGTAATATTAAAATAATCACTTTTTAAGTTATGGAATCAGGCGTTACTTTGCGGAAATCCATGACATTAAATGCTATGAAATATATTTAGCTTTAATTCCGCGAGACAAATATCCAGGTCTGAAAGCAGGGCACAAATCCCACCGTCATGCATACTCACATGCACATATGGGTATCATGCATGTGCACACATACAAAACAAGTGAGAAATAATTAGCATGCCATGCAACCAAACCTATACTCGACACGTGTTTCGCCCCTTCACGAGGCATCCTCAGGAGATGTTGACTCGTCGAGCGTTTGAGCTCGAATGAGCTAGCCGTACCGCTGTCGGCCCTTTATATACTGTTTCGATGACGCTGTCGATACAATGTCACAAAGACATCTGTGCCGAACTACCCGCAATCATACTTAGAAGTGGTGATGGAATTAAGTTTGTTTGTGTATATGCATTATTATTGTTATGTTTTGATAAACTCAAACTCAAACTCTCTTTATTTCATAAAAAAATTTAAATTGTTTGAAATCGTCTTTTATGTAGACTCTAAAGTCATAGATCAACACACACAATAGCAACAATCTCTGTTTTGTCAAATAGCAAGCAAATAAGCTTAATAAAAATTAAACTCATACAAAATCTATTACGAGTATTTGCCTGTGCCGATCTACAACCGCCCATTTCCAAGGAGTTGAGCCTTATGAGAAGAAAGGGCAAACAAACTCATGGCCACTCTTTTGCAAATTACAGATAGATGGCACTATTACATGTACCACAACATTGTTTTGATGTGTGCCAGTATGTCCGTTATTAAGTACTAAAAGGTAAAAGGACAATGAAGAGAAAACAAGATTAAGAAAAAAAAATCGAATAAAAGAGAAAATGAAATGTAGCATAAAAAATAGAAAAAAATAATAATAATAAAAAACACACTAGCCAACACCACATTTTTCCTTAAGAAATAGCCTGCGTTAATTAATCCCAAGCATTTTGATCTTCTATATAATCCAAAATTGAATAGTAGGCCTTCTTACACAATCCACGTTTTATTGCGGATTTAAATTTGTTAATACTTAAATCTTGAATATTATTTGGGATTTTATTATAAAATCGGACACATTGACCTCGAAAAGACTTGTTTATCTTTTGGAGCCTAGTGGCGGGTACTACAAGTTTATTTTTATTCCTGGTATTTAAAGAATGTACATCACTTCTTTTCAAAAAGCTATCTTTGTTTTTCTGAACATACATTACATTTTCATAGATATATTGACTTGCCACTGTCATTATGTTTATTTCTTTAAATTTCTGATTAATGAACAACGATTGCCTAAATTATAGAGTGCTCGAATCGCTCTCTTTTGCAGTACAAAAATAGTTTGAATGTCGGCAGCATTCCCCCACAGTAGAATACCGTACGACATTATGCTATGAAAATAACTGAAGTAAACAAGTCGTGCTGTATCAACATCAGTCAACTCTCGAATTTTTCTTACTGCGTATGCTGCTGAGCTGAGTCTACTCGATAATTTATCAATATGTGGGCCCCACTGTAGCTTAGAGTCTAGTGTTATACCCAAAAATGTCGTAGTGTCCACAAGATCTAACCCGACATCCTTAATTACCACTGTAGTTTTCACTGGCTTGACGTTTGGCATTGTGAAACGTATGCACTTAGTTTTTTGTTCATTTAAAAGCAGATTGTTGATGTCAAACCAATGAACCACTCTCGAAATGGCGCTGTTTACGTCTGTGAAATTAGTAAGTGTCCGTTTTAGTCTAAATAATAGTGATGTATCATCTGCAAACAACACAATCTCGAGACTGTCCTTGACAACGTGAGGTAAGTCGTTAATATATACTAAAAATAAGAAAGGGCCGAGAATAGAACCCTGCGGAACGCCCATTTCTACCACAGAGCCTGGAGAACGCTCAACATTAATTAATATCAACTCGCTGAATTCTATTATACAGATATGAAGCCAGAAGTTCCAGTGCTTTATTTCTGATACCATAGTGCTGTAATTTCCTGATCAGCGTTTCATGCACAACACAATCAAATGCTTTAGATAAATCGCAAAAGATGCCTAGAGAATCGTGGGCATCTTCCCAGGCATCAAATATATGTTTTACTAGCTCAACACTGGCATCAGTTGTGGAGCGACCCCTTGTAAAACCAAATTGTCTATTGTGTAATAAATTATTATTATTAAAGAAGCTTTGCAATTGATCATACATAATTTTTTCAAAAATTTTGCTAAATACTGGTAGTACTGAGATAGGTCTAAAGTTAGTTGGGTCAGATGTACTACCAGATTTGAATAACGGAATAATTTTACTAGACTTCATAAGATCAGGAAATACACCACTATCAACACATTGATTAAATGTAAAAGACAATTGATTAGCCACTACAGATATAATTGTCTTAGTAATTAATACAGAGTTTCCCCATAGATCGGTTGTTTTTTTAACGTTAATAGTGTTAAAGGCTTTAATAATTTCAAAGGGGGAAACATATTGGAACTTAAATTCACTATCAACCCTACTAACATTCTCTTTTAAAATTGATTCTGCAAGGCATGGTGAGGAGTTCAAAGATTTAGTAGTTGATACAGGAATGTTAGTAAAAAAATTCTCAAATGCAGCAGCAACCTCAGCATTTGATGTGATAAATTTATTGTTTATATTTAAATTAAATTCATTGTCACGGTATTGATTTTTACCAGTTTCACTATTAATAATTTTCCTTGTGGTTTTTATCTTATCATCGCTACTTTTAATCTTTGAACTTATAAAACGGGACTTAGCCAATTTACAAAGTTTCCTAAACAGCTTCGAGTATTCTTTAACATAATTATGAAACTGTTCACTTTTTAAGTGAAGATATTTCTAACTGTTCCAACACACTCATCCGGAAACCTTTATCGCAAACATGCAGAATGTTATAGGTATTGTTGCCGCTCAAGGAGTGGCCGGTATCGATTAAATGTTTTGCGAAATGTGATTTATCTGGATGGCCATTCCTGTGAGCGGCAACATGTTCCCTGTACCTAATTTCGAAACTACGGCCTGTCTGACCCACATAGACCCCGGTGCAATCATTGCATACTAATTTGTAAACTCCAGCCATCCAGATAAATCACATTTCACAAAACATTTAATTATATTATTACAACAGTATATAAAGGGCCGACAGCGGTGCGGCTAGCTCATTCCAGCTCAAACGCTCGACGAGTCAACTTCTCCTGAGGATGCCCCGTGGAGGGGCGAAACACGTGTCGAGTATAGGTTTGGTTGCATGGCATGCTAATTATTTCTCACTTGTTTTGTATGTGTGCATATGCATGATACCCATATGTGCATGTGAGTATGCATGACGGTGGGATTTGTGCCCTGCTTTCAGACCTGGATATTTGTCTCGCGGAATTAAAGCTAAATATATTTCATAGCATTTAATTTAACCACTTTTTACTAATCTATACATATAAATAAAATTTGAGTGACTGTTTGTAATATTTAAATAACCGCTTATACATACATACTTTTTTTTTGTAAATACATACATATTATACCTACATAGAAAACACCCAAACTCCGAAACAAATATTTGCAGATTGAGAACCCGAGACCTCAAGCACAGCAGTCGCTTACACTACCACTGCGCCACCGAGGCATAAGGAGTAACTTAGGCTATTTTTTTAGACTAGCTTCGCCCTGCGGCGTTACCCTGGTACGACAATGACCGCGGCTAACACCGCGGGGTTCAGCTAGTCATCAATCGATAAAATCATGAAAGATATTAGTATACACAACAACTGTATCTCTTAATCTGTGTGTTAAATATATTAGTTTCACTGACCTTTCTGTACATCAAAGAACAACAAGCGATTCTCAATCTCATTCCAACTCTGCCTTGACTCAGCTGAACGTGTGTTAATAATATGCATGATGTAAAACTTAAAAAGTTCATTATAAATATATAAATGTGAGCTCTGCGGTAACTTTCTTTCGTTTTCTCTAGCGAAAAACATTCTATAAAATGTGCTAATGTGTACGGAATCAATGGACTGAAACAAAAATTAATAAATATATTATTTACATTTCTGGACAAAATGGAAAACTATAATAAGAATATTTACAGTAAAAACAGAAAGTCGAGATAACAAACATTATCGAAGGAACAGATAAATTTATCTGTTTAACAGCCGAAATAAAAAAAATGTTATGAATGTCAATTCGACATCCACGAACTAGGTACATATGTATATGAGGTAGAAACCTATGTCTATCGTCCTATAACTCACCAAACAACGACGAACAAAAGGCTTACTAAAAGACCACAGAGCATGTATTCAAACCAGAAGGAACGCACTATAGCTTTCGCGAGTGATGGTTTAGAACCATGTTTGCGATGATTTTCGAGTTCTATTTCCCAGGATTCTTCTAGACGGTTTCCGAGGCGCCCTGAATCATCGCTATTACGGGGTGTCCACAAATCGGCCAACGTGATATTATCTTTATATCCCCTTCGAAAAAGACCAAAACTAAATCTGAAATTTAAATATTAAGTATTAATGAAATAAATAGTGTAATTGAAAGCGACTTTTTCTTTTTTAATTCGATCCGATTCATAACAGGTATCATACATGGATTTGGGACTTAATCAATACATAAGTTCAGACTACGTTAATGTATTAAAATAGTAAAAGAACTTACTATACGTAGTTTGTGACTTAATATACTTACGTTAGAAATAATTTAGAAAGAACATTAGCCGACTGATACGGATTCTTCTGTTGCAACACCACTTTGGATTCCATCGTGCGTTTCCGACTATTGCACTTTTACAAATTATCTGCAGAAGGAGAACAGAAGCAATATTAAGTTTGTTGATATTTTAGCTGTTTTTAGATTCTTTTTTTTTACTAAAACTATAACTGTGTGACTTAGACTCCTGGAGAACCGTTCTTCTCACCCCCTAGGTAGCGGGAGGAGGTTCAGGAACACATCAGCGGCTTCTGGAGTCCTCCCTGGCGTACCCCGCGAGTCGCCGGCCGCGACTGAGGTACATCCCAGGATGACCAGAGTCACCCCGGGGCAGGACATTATCGCACATCTCACTGTTCTACACAGAGGTGGAACAGCGCCCCTCCCTAAACGATACCCCCCGGTCCCTTCTGGGTGTCACCTGTCTCCTGTCTCGGGTCGTTGGCAGCAGTTACATCGCCAAAAGATGTGGCAGTCTGTCAGAGATAGCAATCTCAAAGACTTTCCCCGACTCGTTCAGCAGGCATATCGGTCGGAACGCAGAGGGAGAATCTGCAGCTTCTTCTTTCTTATATTTTTAGGAGCACCAGTCTCGCTATATTCTAGCCGAGAGGGAATATATCGAGGCAATCCGTGAGAATCTGACCATGTTCTCGGTCGTTGATATGTCTTAGTTATTCTTAGATTATGGTAGGTATAACGTAATTACTAGTGCAAACACAGCAAAACCAGGTAATGTGACACATACCTACACTATCTTCTTATCACGTAGCCGCGTAGGTACGCGCTCTAGTTCTAATCTATACACGAAGTACCTACCTACCTACATACTTACCTCAGTATCTAATAGGAGTTAATAATTTAGCGTTTTATTGGCGCCAATTATATATGTCACCGTCAGATTGTCAAAACCGTTAGATTGTAACCTATCTCGCGAGATTGCAAACTATCGATAGATTGTCAACTGTGATGTATTGCTTACGCGCGTCAAATTATCAAATTATTTTCCCCGTCGATTTAAACCGAGTTCTTTTGACTGACTAATTTCTTTGCAAAACTTACTGATAACTATTGTCGGCGACGAAGACCCCACTCAGGCAACGTAGCGCAAGTAGCGACGGCTCTAACGAGCACTCAGCTTTAATGTAAATAAGGTAGAATTTTTAAGACTGAATCATATAGTAATACTTAGTTCTTATATACATATTTTGACTAGTACATTTGGTACTAAACATGTCCTTAGTATAGGGTGATTAGTTTGTTTAGGTAACATTTTAATATTTCTATAAGATTCTAATAAGAACGTAATCTTTCTTTTACTTATTATTTAAGTTATTTCAGTAAAAGAATTGCTAGTAATTAAATATAGTAAGAGTGATAATGATAAGTCTTATTGTGTACTGTTTCGTAATTACGTAATCATTTGTTAGTAAATTTTATGTGATAAATACTAATTAGAGCTAATTTAAATACATAGAAATAACATAAAAACTCGTAATATCTTAATAAGAAACTATTTTATACTATATTTAAGAACTATTAATAGGAATAGCAAAACTGTCTTAAGAATTTTTGTTGTTTTCGCTCTAAAAACACAATTTGAATTGTTCTAATTATAAAAATTGTTATACCATTATATAGAATAAGTCATAACTCGTAATTTGATGTATATATTGTAATAGTTTTTATAATGGTTTTTTATATAAACGCTTTTAAAGGGTTCGGCTCAAGTAAAAAAGGGTCAAAAAAGCGATCAATTTTACGTGGTCGCCTATAAGGGTGGACCGGCCGCCTTATAAAGCGAGCCGTTTGACGGTTCGAGTCAGTCGCAGCGTAGCCACCGAAGAGGCAACAACACCTAAATAGAAGCCGAACCCTGAAGCTTTAATAAAAAGAATATTTTTTTATTTATCCCTTCATATCAAGATTAGTATCAAGTTTCCTCTAAGCAAGTCCCTTCGAAATACGCATTCAGGGGTGCGTGGGACGTGCATCACCAGCGCTAAATCAAACGTACGTCAAACAAGTGGGAGAAGTCCCAGACTGCTAGGGAGTAGCCCGACAGTCGTAACAACTATGTACCAGACACATGTAATTTTATTCATGAAAAGGTAGATAATTTTTTAATTTAAATTCCACTCTAAGATGGTTGTAAAGATTAAGAACTACTTTTTTTAGAATAGTCATAGCTAGTCACTCACAATAAAAAGTCGGCTAAGTACGAGTCGGACTCGCGCAGGAAGGGTTCCGTTCCATTATCTAGACATGTCATGTATATGCCGTTATCAAAATCGAGCAAAAACGAGCAAAAAAATCACGTTTGTTGTATGGGAGCCCTCTTAAATATTTATTTTATTCTGTTTTTTTAATATTTGTTGTTATAGCGGCAAGAGAAATACAGTATCATTACATCATCTCTGAAAATTTCAACTGTCTAACTATTACGGTCCATGAGAAGGCCTGGTGACAGACGGATGGACAGAGAAGTCTTAGTAATAGGGTCCCGTTTTACCATTTGGGCACCCTAAAAATGTTTTGTAACCAAATAAAATCATTTCTTCAAGTTCTGAAGAAAGAATTGAAAGACAATAAAAATGTTTGATTCATTCAAATGTTTAATGATGAGTATCCCTAAAATTCAACAAACAAAAAAAAGCTGAAAAAGAGGATATAATGTAATGTGAAAGGTTTTGTATTGACCACATCATTAAAGTTTAGGCTGTTCAGGTAGGTATGTCCCACGTACGTATATTTCTACAGTACCTAAGTAGTGATCAAGACATCATTATCGTCTACAGTCCGCTATTGGATATGGGCCTCTCCTTAGCAAGGAGATTTAGCTCCAGACATGAATAGATACTATCTGGCTAGGTTGGTAAACGGTAAACTGATGCTGTAACTTAAGTTTCGACGCTGTCGATCGAGATTCTAGGCAATCAAACAACAGGTAATTTAATTTTATGTTGCTTTTCGCGAAATGAAGAAATAAGATAAAAGCACTTACCTGACAACTAAAACGTTGGTATTCCTTACTTTGTGCCCTACCACTGGCCAAGTATACCGTTTATACACCTTTACAATAACTGTATGAACCGATCTTCGACTTTACTCTCATGATCACAAATATATTTACAACTATTCAATTAGTAGTTAATCACAATGTCAAAATGTTCGTTAATCTACTTCATTTAGGACGTTAACATCGTACGAATAATATATGCCGGTAGCGTCGCTCGCCGGCGCCGTCGACTCGAGCAGGTAGAGCGTCGTGTCGCGTCGCAACTCATTGTGCTCATTTTAAAGTTATTGTACTTTTGATAAGCTATCTGTTTATATTTATATCACTTGTATGTATCTCTAAATAATAAATGATTTTCTTTTACGTTATCAGAAGGTTAATGTTAAGTTATAGTATCATTGACAATTTAAAGTTCATTTAGGTAGGTATGTTATTTTTTCAGTAGGACTAGGTAAATGGTTTTACTTATAAAAAAAGTAAAAACTAAAACCCAACTACGACAAAAAACGATGCTGAAAAAGTATGAAACAAGTTTGAAAAGCCGTAGTCACGCGTTGTTAAAGTGTTATGGACGGTACGTTTCTATGTAACGTGTGACTGGAACGTAGATATGCTGGAAACGATACCAATATCCTTTTTTGGGACTCGAACTATCTCTATGCCTTTCATCTCAATCGGTTTAGGACTGAATTGGTAATTTAACGAACAGATACATTCACGTTTATTATGTTATCATGGATTCAGTTTGCTTTTTAAGACTCCTCTTAACCAAAGATAACAACTGGAAGTAAAAAAGTGATGGAAGTTGTCGAGGTCCAAAAAAAATTTAAATAGGTATACCTATATAATACATAGTCATTGTCATTCGAAGTAAACAAACATTGTTTAGCGACATACCCATTGTTCGTTTAGAAATTGTTTTCTGAACAACGATGTGTTAAACAACGACTTGTGTTAAGTTAAAACAACAAATTATACATATTATCATTATTAATCCATATGCAAGCATCAACGAACTTATCTCCGTGGTATAAATAATGATCGTTGTATTAACTTCATGATGATGATGTTCTTCAAGCCGATTACGGCTACGGCGACCAGTCTCAACGGAGACTAGCCAATATAAACAAAAATACTAATATCTATACCTATACTAATATTAGGTCTTTACCTATGAAATTGCCGTTCTTCAGTACTGGTCATTTCAAATAAAAAAAAGTTTGTAATGGCTCTGTATTCTAAATTCAAATTAATTTTGTTTTAAAACCATGACATTCTATTTACAAACTCAGTCTTTTGTTTTCTGATTAGCGTTGTATTTTCATTACATTTAAACATTTTTCGACATAATGGATACTTTAAAAATTCGTGTAATTATGGAATACGAGTTCCGTCGTGGCACCAACGCGCCACAAACGGCACGTAACATCAAAAACGTTTACGGAGGGAACTGTACAAACGAACGCACAACCCGTTATTGGTTTTCCCGGTTCCGTTCTGGAAATTTTGACTTGAAAAATGAAGCTCGTGGTCGTCCGGAGACTTTGGTTAACAATAATGAATTAAAGGTGATTGTGGAAGCTGACGAAACTCAATCTACAGCTGAGCTAGCAGCAGCTTTTAATGTAAGCATCAAAACAATATTGATCCATTTGCGACAAATTGGCAAGGTAAAAAAGCTTGATAGATGGGTGCCCCACGACCTTAACGATCGCCAGCGCAACGTACGCGTCGAGACTTGCCTTGCGCTGCTCAACAGGCAAATAACTGAAGGAATTTTGAAACGAATTCTTACGTGCGACGAAATATGGATTCTGTTCGAGAATCGCAAGCGCTCAGCAAGTTGGTTAGACCCTGGTTCAGCACCAAAGCAATGCCCTAAACCAAAAATGACCCCTAAAAAAGTGATGGTCACTGTTTGGTGGTCTAGTGCGGGTGTGATTCACCACAGCTTTTTACAAAACGGCATGACCATTAATGCAGATGTGTACTGTGAAGAACTCGAGAGAATGATGGAGAAGCTTGCACATCTGCAACCAGCTTTGGTCAATCGGTCGTCCCCACTGCTCCTTCACGACAACGCGCGACCCCATACTGCGCAACAGACAGTCTCCAAGCTGCAAGAGCTGAGGTTGGAAGCTCTCCCTCATCCGCCATACTCACCAGACCTTGCACCTACCGACTATTACTTAAAAAAAAAAAAAAAAATTCAATTCCCGAGAGGCAGTACAAAATGCCTTTGAAGAGTTTGATGCCTCCCGTCCAGCTGATTTTTACAAGAAGGGCATCAAAAAAAATGCCAATGCGTTGGCAAAGATGCGTCGATTGCATGAGTGATTACTTCAAATAACAGAAATAAAAAAGTTTAAAAAAATAAGTACTTTCACTTATTGCATACAAAACGGCAATTTCATAGGTAAAGACCTATTATTATAAACGCGAAAGTTTGTAAGTATGGATGGATGGATGGATGTTTGTTACTCTTTCACGCAAAAACTACTGAACGGATTTGGATGAAACTTTACAGTAATATAGCTTATACATCAGAATAACACATAGGATACTATTTACCGCGATAACCGACATGCACGCCTAGTACATTCATAATGTCAACCCAACTCACTCCTCCAGTCTTTAGCACGCTTGAGTATTTCTACAAGGCCCGTATTAAGTCACGGGTCAGATACGCAACTTTATCTGGAGACTATACTATACCTATACTGAGCATGCCACTAGAAGACTGAAACGTCTGAACATACGTTCTGATGTTAATTAGCCCGAAACTTCGTCATTACTAAATCAAATGAAAGACATAGGGTATTTAGTGCCTTTAAAGCACAGAAAAACTCGAGAAACTCCTGGAGTTTATTAACCATTAAATAAATAAATATTTCAGACATCTAAAACACAACGCCATCGCCACATAGTCCCAAGCAGAGCTTGTGTTATGGGTACTAGACAACTTATAAATAAATTATACACATTATAGATAGAAAACACCCAAACTCCGAAACAAATATTTGCAGATCATATAAACATTTGGTCCGACCCTGAAACCTTAAGCACAGCAGTCGCATACGCTACCACTACACCACTGAGGCAGTTATGTCAATGGCATTCGATGATGTTGTTTCTAACTTTTATTATTTCTAACTACTCTACTATTTCTAACATTCCTCCGAGCCTTCTTTCACAAATTGGGTTGGAGTCACAGACGTATAAAGAGACGTCTGTGGTTGGAGTCGACTTTAATTCTACTGCGATACAAATGAACTGAGATTTTTTATGCGGAGCGACTGCCATCATACCTCTACAACCCAAGTACGGCAATATCGAAATTCTGTAGAAACCCTTGTCGAATGTGGCGATTTCTACATACAGCGCAACGGAAATATACTACAGCGCTATCTACCGCAGATACACCGAGCTACGGAGTAATGTACTACACGAAGAAATTACCAATCCTGCATCGCGCAATAGGAGTTCTAGCGCAGTTTAGCATGTAAACAATAATCCAACATCAACCGTTGGGCCGTAGTCCGACAGGCGTCATTACCTCGCCTGCTCGGAGGATCCTCCCTTTGTGTTGTCTTCGCAAAACTTGGACTTAAACTTGCATCCACGTGGCTTAAAGATAATAGGTTGATACTTAATCCTGGGAGAATATATTACACATGGCATTTTCTATCAAGAGCCTACCACTTTCGATGCGGGCCAGCTATGGTATATCATGCACGCATTATATGTTGGACTTATACCGACTACACACCGCACGACGCGCCGTCTCAACAGCAGTTTTCTGTACTCCAAAACGAAAATACCTGGCACCTTGACGGCGGACTCCGGGCCCTCTACGGCAAATATATGACCCCCCCCCCCCTTCTACCCCTCTGATGTGTTAACTTTAACCCTATCTGTTATCCCCTGTCACCCCCAAGTCATCTTTGACTGCCTCGTTGGTCTCGCGGTTGGCGTGTGCAGCTGCTGATCATGAGGTCTCGGGTTCGATTCCCGGGTCGGACCAAGTGTTTGTATTATCTACAAATATTTGTTTCGGAGTTTGTGTGTTTTTTTATGTATAATATGTTTGCTTGCAACACCCAAAGGTTTGACTGGAAGAAAATGCCTGTGGCATTAAGTCCGCCTTGTGCAATATGTTTGCTGGAAGTTTGTTTAAATAAATAAACATGTATGTACTTACAAAAAAAAAAGTATATTTGTATCAGTTGTCAAAAGTATATGGTTACTAACCATAACACAAGCTCTGCTTAGCTTGGGACTAGATGGCGTTGTTTAAAAAAAAACATCACCTTGACCCGTTTCTGACCTCTTTTTTTACGTGTGGAAACCCCCACGGGCCATCACCCCACTGGGGTTAACGGCGGGGCGGTGTGTCGGAATGGAACCGACTCAACACCACACGGTGTGTCGGAATTGAAACGACTCAACCCCACACGGTGTCACTCTGTGCCTGACAAGGGAGGGATCCGGACCCCTCCCAGCGCCTGCATGCACTGACGCGGGCACCCTCTGCCAGTAAAGTCTCAATTTAGACGACGTACGGCACACGCCTCCTCACGGCTGGCCTCTGAAGCAGATGGAGGGGAAAGCCCGTCCCGACTATCCGCGGCCACACTCAGGGCTGCATGAGGCGCTGATAGGCGCGCCTCCGCCGCCCGGTTCGCCGGTGGCGAATTGGGTCCGAGTGGAGGTCGTTCTCCCGGGCCTTTTCCGCCGCCTCCTTCTGCCAAATTACGTCTTCGCAGAAGGTTGCGACCGCGGTAAAATAACTGTCGCTACTGGCCATGGAGCGTATGACAGCCGGTAGCGAGGTATCTCCTCCGATGACTGCAGTGAGGACCCGATGCTGCGACGCCCATGCGGGGCAAATCGCCAGCGTGTGGGCCAAGTTCTCACTGAAGTCGCAGTGGTGGCAGGCGGGACTCAGTTCCCTCCTGGCGACCGAGTGCAGGTACTTCCCGAAGCAACCCGGAAAGAACCTGCGTCAGTCGGAAGGAAAGGGTCCCGTGCTGCCGCCCTGCCCCCTCGAGGATGACCGGCTGGAGAGTCTCCAAGCCAGCGCATGGAGCCTCCAGCCGGGACGACCAGAGTGGCTTGACAGGCGGCTTCACGCCACTCGCCTACCTATTCGGGCGGAGGGCGAAAGCCATGCTCCGCCCGGAAACCCCGTTTCCGACCTGGCGGAACCACTCGCAGGAGACAGCGAAGTCCCACGCGCGCATGGACATAAACACATGTGAATATCTCAACAATTATTAGTTTCTACAATACTGGTTAGATTTTGAGCAAAAAACTCTTCTGCCCTCAGATCAAATAAAAAAAGGTAGATAACACACCGCCTTGTTCAAGTATCACTGTCAGTGCCGTCTTTACCATAAGGGCACACGGGGCCAGTGCCCAGGGCCTCCACCCTCAGGGGGGCCCCGAGGAACCGTCAATTTCTCTCGCACATTACATTTTTTTTTACAAAAAAACAGTTCAGTATGTATTATTCGAAATAATTACTAAGCTTTCAGTTCATATATTTTTTACGGTTGAAAAATGAAAACGTAATAAGTTGTGTCTCTTTCACCTTCTTTACGATCGTTAAATCCTAAATTAAACATTTTCTCTGCCTTTGTATTTGCTGAATTATAGTAGGAGAAAAATCTTTAAATCGTTAAATATTCAATGTTGACATTATGTGCTTGATGTATATACAATTACTAGTTGTTGCCCGCGGTTCCGCCCGCGCATTTTTCAGTTATCGCGGCAAATAGTAGCCTATGTGTTATTCTGATGTATAAGCTATATTACTGTAAAGTTTCATCCAAATCCGTTCAGTACTTTTTGCGTGAAAGAGTAACAAACATCCATCCATACTTACAAACTTTCGCGTTTATAATATTAGTATAGATTCTCCATCGGTAATGTTATCACAAGGCGCTTATTTAGAAGGTATCATACTTAATTTACTAAGTACATCATCTGGCGATCATTTATAATAAAAACTTTGATTCCAAAGTCAAGCTGCTGTTTCCTTTAATATAAATCGTTTAAGAAAATAACTAAACTTAAGTGTTAACTAGAGGGTGAGGCACATTTCTTGCAGAAACGATGATCGATGGGGCTACTAATTTTTTACGAGACGAACGCGTACAGATAATAGCAACGTTTTTAGGCCCCCCACAAGGTGGCCCGACTACCTGGTAAAGGTTCCAGGAAGCAGTCAGAAGCAGATAGCATGGAAATAGCAGCAGGCAGCGAGTATAAATATTTGTCAGAAGCGCTCGAGTCGAGATACGGGGATCGCCATTTGGAACAAGTTTTCCGCGCCCGACTACGCGATAGAATTTAAGGTCTGGGAGAAGGCCTACAGCAATGGGCATTGCAAATTGAGAACCTCGTACAGAAAAAGCGTACCTTTCGGCCGGTCTTCTGCAGTTAAGTTGCTGGTTAAGGATTTTGCAGATGAAGACGATATAAGACTACCTGGAAAACATTGCGAAAAGAAATTTGATGATCCAAAACGCACGTTCCAAGGCAGCGACCTGGGAAAACATGACAGCAAAATGAAAGGTGACGTCATCATACAATGCAAAGATATGTCTCGTAGAGAAAGTGTACTCCAAGTCCAAACTCGAAATCAATTGGCTTGACGGTGAAGCTCTTCAATACGTTACTCCTTTTGGGACCTTGGTGAACTCGTTTGGGGTTTCGTCTTCAAGGGTCCCGTGAAGATGAAACAATGAAGATAGCACAGGGGTATGATGTTGACCTTATGCAACTTATCACAAGGATAACTTTGTGCTTTCTATGTGATAAGCTTAACCTGCTCGGAGTCATATATCGTCTGCAATCAGTACTATTAAAGCTTATTGGACACAATGGGATAGCTTGTTTCTACAAAACGGGATCCTTTACCGGAGATGGAAGAAGATCAACGGGAGAGAGTTCTACCTGCAAATCCGTGAAGTTCACGATTCAGGAGGCCATTCTAGTGTCAAGAAGACACTGTTAACAGTACGTGAGACATTCTACTGGCTTCATTCTTGGCAAGATGTACCAGATTGGTGCAGTAAATTGTACTGTCGCAAAAGGTCCACAGATGCGAAGTCAAGGAAACCAGCAACTGTAAAACGTCGGCGCATCGTGGAAACAAATCACGGTTGACGTCACGAGCGATAACAAGAAAACCCGAGACGACCAGCGCTCAAACGATTTTGATGAAGGTGCACTGGTTTGGCTCCTTAACCCAACCCGTGGGAAAGGGAAATCCCTTAAACTACAGACCAAGCGGGAGGGTTCATACAAGGTCGGCGACTACCAAGAGGGGTTTAAAGTAGTGCATTAGACCGCCTGGCTAAATATTGTGGCAGCCATAGCGGTTCTCGGGACGAGCATCTCTAAGAAGTGTTACGAAAAAAGAACATTCCACAAAAAGAATCGTGAATCGGTTTAGCCTTGAAAGTTCTAGTCGGTTTCTTGAGGCACAAAACAATGAACATAACGTAAATGTAGGTAAATAGAATCGAATAGGTATAGAGTGATCGTCGCGAGATTGGCAGTCCCTTCGAGAGGCCGTTGAATTTTCTCAAATGATCTATAGCGGCATATATTATAGAAAGGCGTATCGCGGACCGCAGTGCAGTTCAGTTTGGGCAGTAGGTTAATATCTAAGTGATATAAGTGATTAACACAACGAGCTCGGCGAATATTAAGGACTATTGTTCTAAATTATTCTGTGTTTAAGAGTGTTTATAATAAAGTCTCTTTTACAGGGCAGAAGGCTTATTTCTGATATTCGTTGAACCCTAACACGTAATGTATAATAGAGGATTTTGTTTAGCAGAAAACCTGAAAAAAAAAACATTATCGTTATTGTAACCAAAAAACTAGCTACATATTAATATCATTCATGACTTAATAAATTATATACTTGACTAGCTGTAGCCCGCGGCATTGCTCGCGTAGAAGTTTATTATATGTATTTAATTAAATCTGTGTAAGTATGTATGAATAATTTATTCATGTTTTTAAACGTATTTATTTATTTATAATCAATAGTCCATTAAAGTCGACTTTCATACTCACTTTCGCCCCTCTTTTAACCCCTTTAGGAATAGAATTACCATATGTGCTAATATAAGTATTCATTTATTTGTAATCAAAAGCCTGAAGACAAAGTTTCAGGCTACTAAATTAAAAAATGACGGACTTGCAGTCTAACCAATGGATAGAATATCCAGAAACGCTTAAATACGTTTCTCATCATCATCATCGCAGTCCACTGCTGGACATAGGCATCTCGATCGGTCGAGGCACCTGGCCTGTGGACGTTCTCACTACGTTTGCCGAGACGCGGTCTCCACTCAAGAACCCGTTTACCCCAACGGTTATCAGTTCTACGGGTAATTAGGCCAGCCCAATGTCACTTCAGCTTGCTTATCCTGTGGTCTATGTCAATGACCTTGGTTCTCTGAAGGATCACCTCATTCCTGATGCGATCCCTTAGATAGAGAAACGTTGAGCATAGCACTCTCCATAGCACGCTGAGCGACTTTAAACTTGTGAACCAGCCGTGTCGTAAGTGTCCACGTTTTGGCACCGTATGTCATGACAAGTAGGACGTACTGATTGAAGACTTTCGTATTTAGGCACTGTGGGATTGATGATGAAAAGACACGACGAAGTTTCCAAACGCTGCCCAACCCGGCTGAATTCTCATGTTCACCTCGTCCTCGAAGTAGTTTCTACTTATCTGAAAAGTCTGTCCGAGGTACCACATATATTTTTTAAACAACTTCGAGAACGGCACCGTGTACCACAACCGGTTTCGGAAGAACATGTTCGTACATATGTATCTACTCATTTTTATTCAGTAGCCTAAAAATAAAGTTGCATGTTTCTAACTTTAAGAATGACGGACTTCCAGACTAACCTATATACGAAATTTCAACCCCTATTTCACCCCCTCAGAGGTAGAATATCCAGAAACGCTTAAATACGTATCTACTCATTTTTAATCAGTAGCCCAAAACTAAATTTTCATGTTTCTCACTTAAAAATGACGCACTTCCTTACAAACTTTCAACCCCTATATCACCCCCGTAGGGTTGTAATATTCAGAAACGATTAAATATGTATCTATTCCTTTTTAATCAGTAGCCTAAAAATAAAGTTTCATGTTTCTAACTTAAAAAATGACGAACTTTAATACAAACTTTCAACCCCTATTTCACCCCCTTAGGGGTATAATATTCAGAAACGCTTAAATACGTATCTATTCCTTTTTAATCAGTAGCCTAAAAATAAAGTTTCATGTTTCTAACTTCAAAAATGTCGGACTTCCAGACTAACCTATGTACAAAATCACAAACCCTATTTCACCCCTTAGGGGTAGAATATTAAGAAACGCTTAAATACGTGTTTACTCATTTTTAATCAGTAGCTCAAAAGTAAAGTTTTATGTTTCTAACTTAAAAAATGAAGGACTTCCATACAAACTTTCAACACCTATTTCACCCCCTTAGGGGTGGAATTTCAAAAATTCCTTTCATAGTGCTCACTTACGTTATATAAAAAACCTACATGCAAAATTTCAGGATTCTAGCTTCAGCGGTTTGGGCTGTGCGTTGATCTCTGGGTATGTCAGTCAGTCAGTCAGTCAGTCAGTCAGTCAGTCAGTCAGTCAGTCAGTCAGTCACCTTACTCTTTTATATATATATAGATTACTCATAAATGATCATAGTAGAATGTTAGTGTAATTCGCTTTCTTTACTTTCCAAAAGGGCCCCAAATTTTTGTGTGCCCAGGGGCCCCAGCTGAGCTTAAGACGGCTCTGATCACTGTTACGATACTGACGAAAAGTAGCGTAGGTTATAGCATAGTTAGTGCGTATCGCGTGTGTTTGCTTGGAACTACGCGCCTTTTTTTCTGCTTCAACAAGAACAAGGCAGTGTATTATCTACCTTTTTTATTTGATCTGAGCTTCTGCCATAATATATTTCAACAGCTTAGGAGATTAATGAATAGTCATGTTTCAAAATTTTATTTATATAAAAAATACCACACTGTAAAGGAAGAAAATAGCAAATAAAATAACATTATACTAATTCTACAAATCAATACAAACTAAACGGTCTTACATAGTTCATGTCCTGAGAAATACATTTAATGTTAAGTTCGGTGTCTAGAATTATTATAACGAAATAAATAATAAAATGTCAGCTTAATATTACTAAATTTAACTATGTCAATGTATATATTTGGCTTCTATTTGATGGAGGATCAATAAAGTATAGCTTTGAACATAGATCAATATTGACCCATCTTTATATTGCAATGTACCATGTACAAAGTATTTCACTCTTTCTTGTACCTTATAGATTTTTATGAAAAAAGAAATTTAATTTCTACCTGATTTAGACATGGCGTTCCATAATTAAACAAAATGTGTTTTTTATATTTACTCAGTCTTAGTTTGTAACGTCAAATTAATGCGAGTTAAGTTTAATCATTTCTATACTTATTAGCTAAGCCCTCCAACCTCGAAATAATTTTTTGCAAGTCTGCAGTTTTATCCATTTTTAGATAAGTATTATTTCTTATTACATGCAACTTGATCCATTCCGGTATTTCCTCCGTGAGAACTCTAATGTCCCTTTGTAAATCATTAGCTGAGACATTGGATTTGAAACTGCTATCCAATTTGGAAAGAATTATGTTCAATGCCAGAACATTCTTTCTTTCTGTCACAAAGATATTTCTAAGCGTTCTAGCGAGATCAGGCAAGCGACTATAAATTACATATTTTTGGTCATGATCAGTAGACCTAGTCATAGCTTCAAGTGCTTTGGCTGCTTGTTTTGCTTTTACTTTCTCTAGTAGAGATGTGGGCAGATTACGCAGTGCAGGATTTAATAGTGTAACTGTACTGGTAGAAGGTTGAGTGGTTTGTGTACCACTTGTTTTTACACCATTTATTGGAGGGTTAGGCTTATCATCTGGTAGTCCTGTTGCTGCTTTCTCTTCGTCTGTTAGCCCACGAGCTTTAGCCTGTGCCAACTTTTCTAAAGCTCGCTCCATTTTTGTATTACATTTGAATAATTCACGAGCCTTTGCTAAAACATCCTGTGCGTTAGAGAATTTCTGGACGTTCGGCATTTCAGGTAGTTTTGCACTTTCAACTTCTGGTATTTTTTCGATTTCGAATTCAGGATGCCAACGAGTTAACTTATCATTGGGAATCACCATTGGTGGATCAAGTGTCTGTAGGTATTGTGCATGGTGCTTTTTAACCAACTGTAACAGAATATCATAGAAGTATCTACGTCTTTCTAACAGTACACTAGGATTCATATTTTTTATGTCACTAGGAAAATTGGGTGAAATAATTAATTCATATTCCTCTTTGTGGGACGAAGTACTAAAGTTCTTGATTTTCTGGACATTGTAATTGTAAAAATCTGGCACTAAATGTTTTATTTGGGCTAAGTGTTTTTGTGTGAATGATCTCTTAAGCATTTCTTGTACTGATGGTTTGAGTTTAGCAAATGTGATCTTCTCATTTCGATTATATAGCAGAGCCACAACGGTTTCCATTCCACGAAATAATTCAGCAAGGAATCTATAGTGATGTGGTAGAGGGAGACTGGTAGATGATGTCGCCAGCGCTGCATGACGAATGTATGCTGGAACCTGGAATATAAATATGTTTTTTACTAACTTTTTAAGTCTCATTTGTGTTTGTGACTCTATATTTTAAATATGAGTTGTCAGACAAGTAAGTGCAATGACTAGAATAAACATTAAGTGATTTACTATATGTTATGAAATACTAGCTGATCCACGCAACTTCACCTGCATGTGTTTTCAATTATGTTCGACTCCTATTGGTCTAACAATGATGTTAACTATACTATCTCAGGCATGACAGCAAACACATTTTAAAAAAATCGTGAAAATCAGTTAGATGTTTCGGAGTTCATCGTGAGTGACCGTGTGACAATTGACGTAATAGACTAGTCTACACCCGCAACCTCGTCTGCGTCTCCTTTGCCTGTAGAGTGATATTATAAAGCAGACCCCAAAAAAATAGACATGCTGTCGCGGACTCTTTTTTTTAAATCTTTCAAAGTGAAACAACTCTTTCATACTTTTCATTTTTTGTGAAATTTTAACAATAGAAACAATATTTCTAGCATAGACAAAACATTTTAACATTGCATTGAATTCACGGACTGCTAGTTTAAGCGGTCGCCTCGCCGTTTTCTACTTCGCTGTATGTTGAGGGTCAAATTCTACATGAGACACCACTTGGGGTCACCCATAAATTGTACCCTTTTCATTTATGTTTGTAAAGATCCCACGATTCTGGATATTTGCATGATGCAGGAGGGGCGGGAAACAAATTTATATACCTTCTTTTCTAAATAATGCTAATAGAGAATAAGAAAACCATCGATTAAATTATTTTATTTATGGATGAGCATTGCACTTAATGCTCATCCATAAATAAAAAGTGTCAATGCAGAGATATCGTCCGCTTTCAGTGTTCTACATATTGGGTGATGAAATCCAAAAGGTGAAAAAAATCATTTAATTATTTTTTCTTTGAAGACAAAGAATAGAATAGATTCCTGTGTCACGAGGAACTTGACAAACATACATGAAATGGACACAAAGAACACCCAGATTTCAGAACAACAATTTGTGGATAATACGAAGTGTTATTCCATATAGGGTTTGACCCACAGCACTTTAACAGAGTAGAAAACGTGTAAAGACCATTATAAAATTAGTGTCAATACACTCTCAGGGGCCGATTTTTTAAATAGAGAAAGGCGTGAAACAGTGAGACCCTCTATCGCCAAAACTATTTACAAGCACCCTGGAGGAGGTCTTTAAAAAACTGGCAGTCTCATGGGAAACGAGGGGCATTGTCGTGGGTGAACGAAGATTGACAAATCTTCGTTTTGCCAACGACATTGTACTTTTCGCACCCTCGGCCCGAGAACAGCAAAAAAATGTTGGACTTCAAATGAATCAATCCAAGACCTAACTTATGACCAACGGCAGAAAATGTAAGGTGGAGGTCGACGGGCAGGAGATACAATATGTCGAAGAATACTTGTACTTGGGCCAGAGTTAGCATCCTTCGAGAATAGACAAGAAAAGGAAATCGATAACGCCTGGTAGAGCTACTGGTCCATGAATCAGTACATGAAACATCTTCCCCTTTCCTTAAAACGCGGACTCTTTGACATGTGTCTCCTGCCCATCCTTACATACGGCGCCCAAACTTGACAGAGTGTCAGAACTCCAAGCTCAAGGCTTGCTAAAGAGCAATGGAACGCAGTATGTTGGATGTCAAGTGTTAGCATAAGAAACACAGAGCTGCGTTCCAAAACTAAAGTTGCGGATGTGGGCAAGAAGACTGCCAGATTAAAATGGGACTGGGCCAGACACGTACCAGGCGGTCCCATAATGAACTGGCCTGATATAGTTCTACGCGACATGTCGCTACATGTTGTGTTGCATTAAATAGTACGTTTATTGTGTACTTAATATAAGAAACACGCATCGACGTGAAATGCTTAGTCTTAGTTTAGCAGGCATTTGAATAACGAGAGTCGCGTATTTTTTCAAAATGTCGAAAACTGAGTATCGAAGTGTCATAAAGTTTCTGTTTAAAGAAGGTTTATCCCCTGCCCAAATAAAACAACGATTGGATGGCGTGTATAAGGAGTCTGCCCCCTCTTATAGCACAGTGAAAAATTGGGTGAAAGAGTTTCGCCTCGGGAGAGAAACCGTCGAAGACATTGGCCACGACGGTCGACCTGTGGAAGTGCTCACTTCCGAAACGATTGCTCTTATCGAAGAGGAGGTTCTGAGTGACCGCCGTTTGAAGATTAGAGAAATTGCAGCTAGGCTTGGGCTCTCTAAAAGTGCCGTTCATCGTGCGATCCATGAACATCTTCACATGAAAAAAGTGAGTGCAAGATGGGTACCGAAACTTCTTTCAGCGGTACAGAGACAGGCAAGAGTGCGCTGCGCTTCGGAGTTTTTGGATCTTTGTGGCGAAAATTCAAAGACTGATCGAGCGGCTAGTGACTGGTGATGAAACAATGATCTTGTATTATGATCCACAAAGCAAGCGCGAGTCAATGGAATGGCGTTATAAGGATGAAAAGCCCCTTAGAAAGGCAAAGGTGCAACAATCGACTAAAAAACTGATGTGACAATCTTTTGGGATTTTCAAGGCATTTTAATGATGGATTTTAAAGAACGTAATATAGTCGTGAACGGCGAATATTATGCTTCTTTAATATATAAATTACGAGACAACATAAAGGAAAAACGAAGAGACAAGCTGTCTAAAGGTGTCCTGTTGCTTCATGACAACGCCCCTGTTCGTACCGCTGGTGTTTCGAAGTATGCAGTTCGTCAATGCGGGTTCCCAGAAGTGAAACATCCACCTTACAGTCCAGACATGGCCCCGTCCGACTATAATTTATTTCCAAATTTAAAGCGGGACTTAAGAGAAAGAAAATTTTCAAGCGATGAAGAGTTGCAGGCGGCCGTCTTCGGTCATTTTGAGGATAAAAATTGTGATTATTTTTATAAAGGTTTAGAGATGTTGATTCACAGATGTCAGAAGTGTGTTAGTATTCGTAGTGATTATATTGAAAAATAAAATTGGTTTCGTTTCATTTCCTTCATTAGTTAATAGTTAGGCCAATTCATTATGGGACCGCCTACGTATGTCGAATGAATCCAGACCGGTGGGCCAAGGTCGTCGGCGAACGCTGGGTGCCTCAGGGTGGACGCCGACGACGAGGCAGACCCCGCAAAAGATGGCGCGACGATCTTGACGCCTATCACAGAGACTGGCCTTGGAGGGAGGGAAGTGGTTTGTTGCAGGGGAGGCCTTTGCCCAGGAGTGGGACACAAAAGATTAGTAAAAAAAAAAACTAATGTTAAGTAAAACTAACGTAACATGATTTAGACTTCAATATTTCTCTTTGAACATTTAATGATGTTCTAAGTATTTGATGAGCATTAATGACACATTAGTGTGAATATTACATCTGTATTTGTGTAATGGGTGTTAACTGATGAGCAATGATCTTAGATAAGATGTTAATACCATCATACTTAATATCTGACGATTTGTATGTTTATTATTTGTGCCAAGTCTTTTATCAATTGTTTTGGATATCTATGTATATGTTAATGATGTTTTAAGTATTTTAATGAGCATTAATGACACATTAGTGTGAATATTACATTTGTATTTGTGACTAATGGGTAATAACTGATGAGCAATAATCTTAGATAAAATGTTCATAACATCTTACTTAATATCTGATGATTTGTATGATGTGTATTATTTTTGTACTCATAGTGGGTAAGTCCTTTATCAATTGTTTTGGATATCTATGTACATGTTAATGATGTCCTAATCTGACTTTCAGAAATAGCTCCAATGATTTTTATGAAGTTTAGTATGCATGGGGTTTAGGCGGGGATCTGGCTAGCATTCATTTTTAGAAAATTTACTAAAGAAGAAATACTGAGCAAAGCTTGAGTTTTTAGCATTAGCATTTGTCTGCTCATAGTCACTAAAAACCATTGTTTTGGATTAATATATAGGTACATGTTAATGATGTCCTGAGTATTTAATGAGCATTAAGGATACATTATTCTGAATATTACATCTATATTTGTGACTAATGGCTGTTTTATAACTGATTAGGAATCATTTAAAAACATCCATTACTAATCAAGCTGTTATTAGCAATGATTTTAGAAATAATGTTGTTGATGATATGTATGCACATAATTAATTTACCCATAATGATTAAACTTAGTAAAACATTACTGTGACTGGACATCTATAACTCTCGAGTCAGAAGTTTTTGCCGCCCCTTTGGGCTCTTCCCCTAGAAGGGAGAGTTAGGGCTCCAGCTTTTTAACCACATAGTAAAAAGTAATGAAAGATTTGTATAACACTGGGTTACTGTCAGATCAATTTGAGTCCATCCCAGTAGGCTTCATTGTGCCAAAGCAGCACTCCCTTACATCCATTCCATCACCATCAGCCTATCAATCCACTGCTGGTCATAGGCCTCTGCTATTGCAAGCCACTTAGATGGATTTTGTAAATTTACTTTACATAATATACACACATCAAAAGTGTCTAGGGATCAACATATGTGTCTAGGGATCAACATATATTTTTGCAATAACTTTTCTCCTGATTGATATTAATTAAAATTTTCTTTAAGGATTCATCAAATAAAGTGTTTTCGTTTGTCACAGTATCGATAAACCAAGTCACCTTTGCATTAATAAAGAAATTTGCCATTTTCCTAATAAAGGGAGTTTTGACATTTGAACCACTAACATTTAATGTTCGAAATGTTCGAAAAAAAGACTGAAATAACAGTTTTCTTTAAAATTTTATTAGGTAACTTAAACAATTAATAATCCGTGTTTCTACCGCGAACACTAACAACACAAGAATCAGTTTGGCATACTCAAAATGAGTTCATCCAAATCACGCTGTGGAATGGCCGCCCATGTTCGTTGCAACAACAAAAAAAGGTCTTCTTGCGACTGGATACCCTCCATATTCGGCAGAGCTCTTCTCTGTAGCATATCCCATGCATGCTCAATCGGGTTCAAGTCTGGCGACTGAGCAGGCCAGGGCCAAAGCCACATCTCAATCTCAAGAAATCCGCATAAAAATACTTGATCCCTAGACACTTTTGATGTGTGTACTATCTATTCTATAGATTACAATGCAAACTATTAACTACAAATACTAACCTTGGATGGACTCTTAACAGGACTAACAAAGACTTTTCTGGGTGATATGAAGGGTCTCGGTTGTGAAGGCACAGTTGACACACATTTTTTAGGCGACAGTGGTTCAGCTGGAATTGAATTTTTCTTGCTTGGACTGAAAAAGAAAATAATACATCAATTGATAAACCACAATTTAAGGTTTGCAAGATATAAAAAACAGTAAACAAAGATGAGTAAAAAAATAAATTTACATGATGTTTCCTCCATAAAAGACAAAGTTAAAAACACATTAAATGAAAAATATATATCTAGGGAGTTAATAAAAGTAAGCCTAGACTTGAAACTTACGTTAAAACCTTTGGATCACTTATATATTTATGTAAGTTAACATAAAATATAAATAATTATCTTACCTTGAAGGTACTTCCACATCAATAGACTTAAATTCTTTAAGATTCCGCTTTTCACTGGCCGTTTTAAGCTCTTGTATGCCCTTGCTAAGACGATCCGCTGTAGCCTTTAGTTCAGCTAACCTAGAACTGCTAGCCAACTTCTTCCTAATGTCACCGAGACTCAATTCTTTTCGAGAAGTAACAACCACGTCAGGTTTTGAAGAAGCTGTACTTTTAGCCGTGTTTCCAACATTATCCTTCTTGGCAAATACTGTACTTACTTTTGCTGAAATTATGATATCCTTAGATGAAACATGTTGTGTGGCAGGTTCCTTTATGGTTTCACAAATTTTTTCTTTGAGTTCAACAGAAACTGAGTCACATTTTTTATTAATACCTTTCGCACTTATATTAGTTTCTAAAGTCCTATCTATATGTGGAACTTTACTTTTAGAAGCTAAAATTTCTTCAGTAGCGGGTCTTTTCCTGCTATTAAAAAACGACGTGATTGTCTTCTGAGACATTTTGTTATAAATACTTAATATAATATTAGTAGTAAATGTACACTGCTGGTAACTTTTTCCACAATTTAATACTTAAAACAGTAACTCTAAAGGTAGTAAACTTGACGGTTACACGGGGACTGTGGGGAATTGTGAGGGCAGGGCATTGAATGAAGGCAAGGCAAGCTTTTATTTCCCTCCAAATCTCCAAAAGTCAAAACCAAAAACGATTAACGAACGACACGAGTAGTGATGTGTTGACATCTCAAAATTAAACAAATTGCAAAATCGGTTTTAGATGATGTCATCGATTTATGTTTTTAACTTAGAGTATATATACCTAGAAGGGCATCTGAACGGGCGGAAAGTGTGATCGGAGTAGAGAGAGAGAGACTGAGTTTGGTTAGCGTCTGTCTCTCTCACGCAAGCTTCTGATTGGTTGGTGTATTTCCCGCCAAATCAGTCATGCAAATTGGTATGTGCGTCTAGTTGAGTCATAACTCAACTTAGTCGATTTATTGACTCTATGGATTTTCCCTAGAAAAGGGTTTCTTCGAAAGCGCGGGAAACTTCGTGCGTATTGGGTGCATTTTTTAACCGACTTCCAAAAAGGAGGAGGTTCTATGTTCCACTGTATGTTTTTTTTTTTTTCTATGTTCACCGATTACTCCGTCACTTGTGGACCGATCTTGAAAAAAAAAATTATATTCGAAAGGGTATGCTTCCGAGGTGGTCCCGTTGCCAGCATGTCAGGATCTGATAATGGGATCCCAGGGAAATCGAGGGAAACCCTCTTTTTTTTAAGCACATACTATGTTTTTCGTATATTTTCTGAAGTTACACCGGTATTTGCGTGTGGTAGTCATCATTTTATGATGATGAACTGATGATGTAAGGTACAACTCCTTAACGGTTAGGAGTTGGAGGATAAATCTTTAAATATCATATGTATGTATGTTACCTAGTCGTATTCTTTCAAATTATTTAGGTAAGCTGATGATGGAAGGTGGAAGGTACAACTCCTCAACGGTTAGGAGTTGGAGGATAATTCTTTCAATTTCATACGTATCTAAAGACCTTCAGTCGTATACTTTCAAGTTGTTTAGGTGAGTTGATGATAGAAGGGCTCTTCAACAGTTAGGGCTTAGAGGATGATTTTAATATCACACGTACGTATAGGTATAGACCTTAATTTGTATTCTTGATGATAAAATTTGATGAAATAGTTCAACTTACTACTTACCTACGATTGTTTGCACTAAAAACTGAAAAATAAAAACTTTTTATAAAAAAAAACCGACTTCCAAAAAACATCCAACGAAAACTTTTTATTAATTTAAATAGTAGTATTATAATGTGTGCTAGGTACCTACCTGACTACCTGTTTGTAGTCGGTATTCGAAAGGGTATGCTTCCGAGGTGGTCCCATTGCCAGCATATCAGGATCTGATGATGGGATCCCAGGGAAATCGAGGGAAACCCTCATTTTTTATAGGCACATACTATGTTTTTCGTATATTTTCTGAAGGTACACCGGTATTTGCGTTTGGTAGTCAACATTTTATGATGATGGGCTGATGATGTAAGGTACAACTCCTTAACGGTTAGGAGTTGGAGGATAAATCTTTAAATATCATATGTATATATGTTACCTTTAGTCGTATTCTTTCAAATTATTAAGGTAAGCTGATGATGGAAGGTGGAAGGTACAACTCCTCAACGGTTAGGAGTTGGAGGATAATTCTTTCAATTTCATACGTATCTAAAGACCTTCAGTCGTATACTTTCAAGTTATCTAGGTGAGCTGATGATAGAAGGTTAAACTCTTCAACAGTTAGGGATTAGAGGATGATTTTAATATTACACGTACGTATAGACCTTAATTTGTATTCTTGATGATTAAATTTGATGAAATAGTTCAACTTACTACTGACCTACGATTGATTGCACTAAAAACTGAAAAATAAAAACTTTTTATAAAAAAAAAACCGACTTCCAAAAAAACATCCAACGAAAAGTCTCTGCCAAAAAAAACTCAAAAGCGTAAAATAAACTGGTTCTTCATAAATTGCGTATACCTAATTCTTTATTCATTTAAATAGTAGTATTATAATGTATGCTAGGTACCTAAAATCTGTTTGAAGTCGGTGCTAAGCCAAAAAGAATACAAACGAACAATTACAAAAGTCTAAGCGATAGTCACTTGGCACCGACTTCAAACAGATTCTAGGTACCTAGCACACATTATAATACTATTATTTAAATGAATAAAGAATAGGTATAGGCAATTTATGAAGAACCAGTTTATTTTACGCTTTTAAGTGTTTTTTTGCCAGAGAGTTTTCGTTGAATGTTTTTTGGAAGCCGGTTTTTTTTTTATAAAAAGTTTTTTTTGGATAAAATTTTTAATTAAATTTTTTCTTTAAATAAGAATCAGTTTTGTATTATATTGTAAATATTTGTTGCCGGTATAAAATTATTTGGTAAGGCTTATCGTTTTTAGGGTTCCGCACTCAAAGTGTAAAATGGGACCCTATTACTAAGACTTCGCTGTCCGTCTGTCACCAGGCTGTATCTCATGAACCGTGATAGTTAGACAGTTGAAATTTTCAGAGCTGATGTATTTCTGTTGACGTTATAACAACAAATACTAAAAAACAGAATAAAATAAATATTTAGGGGGCTCCCAACTCCCACACAACAAACGTAATTTTTTTTTGCTCGTTTTTGCTCGATATTGATAACGGCAACAGGTAGATGATTGAAATATTCCCAAAATTTTTAGATATACATACCTATATTCACTTTCAAATAAATAATTAAATAAATGTTTTAAAAAATTAAGGGGGGCTGCTATACAAAAAAGTGATTTATTGCTCATTTTTGTTAGTTTAGTTAAGTTAGATAATGGTACGGAACCCTTCGTGTGCGAGTACGACTCGCATTTAGCCGGTTTTTTTATATTTTTCTGAGGATCGAGTTGCTTTTAACATATTTTTATTGTTTTTCAACATATTTATAAAAAACGATACAACTGTACCTAATCGTAATTAAAAGCGGTCATTAATTCGCTTTTCATTAAATTAAGGGTACATTTATTTAGGCATCCACTTAAGTACCATCAGAAAAAATAAAAATAAAACTTCGTTTAAAAAAACCGACTTCAAGAACTGAAAAGTATAAAATAACTTAATTTTTATGTGCTACCTATTCTTAGGTTTAAATTCGGCGCCAAGCCAAATGTAATAGTAGGTACCACACTCGCTATATTTCGAGACGAACGTCAACGACCTCACCGACGCTTCGGTTGTTTTGTCCTACGCGAAGAGCAGCTATCCCGCTCAAGGTCACGCGCGGCGAGTGCGGTACCTACTATTACATTTTGGCTCGGCACCGACTTCAAACCTATGAATAGGTAGCACATACAAATTAAGTTATTTTATACTTTTCAGTTTTTGAAGTCGCTTTTTTTAAACGAAGTTTTTATTTATTTTTCGCTTTTTAGTCTTTCTCAAGTCTCTCATCATCATTTCACCTAAATAACTTGAAAGAATACGACTAAAGGTAACATACAACATACTGTATAGAATAATAAATAAATATTTCGGACATGATGTTTACAGAATATGAAAGCATGCAGACAATTGCTTTAACTTTATTGCAGGCGCTCACGTAAATTTGAGGGTTTCCTTCAATTTCCTTGGGATTCCATCATCAGATCCCGATATGGTGGCCATGGGACCACATGGGGAGCATACTCTTTCGAATACAAAAATAATTTTTAAAATCGGTCCACAATTGACGGAGTAATCAATGTACATACATAAAAAAAAAAAACAAAATACCGATGAAATTGAGAACCTCCTCCTTTTGGAAGTCGGTTAAAAAAAACTTTACACAAAACAGTGATTTCGGTATTGCAAAACCCTTAGATGACTTTCTTCCTCTTACATATTTAAAATTCTCCATATTTACTTCTAACTTAAAAAGTTACGCAGCTTCTTGAAAATTATTGTAAAAAAATAATTCGATCAATAAATCTTTCTCACTTAGATTAGGAAGAAAACCAAAATATGAAACAAAAAGAGACAAATAGTATAGGGAGGAGGTGCATTAGTTCGGATCGGGCGCGACATCTGACAAGTAACAATTTCAACACACTCTGACCCTCTTTGACACAGATTGACCGATTTTAGCGATAAGACAAAAATACGGGACAAACGCAGTCCCGCCGGGACATTTTAAACTATGTCCAAAATACGGGACCTCCCGGGAAATACGGGACGGCAACGCCAGACCCGGGGGTTTTTGTACCCCCGGCTTCTAATTTTATAACAGTTGCTTCATCAGTTGTATTCAATGAATCTGGAATGGAAACGGATGGTCCCACTCCCAGTGCCCAAGGTTGACACAAAAGAACCAGGCTACATAAAATATGAAATAAAAAAAGAGGAAGCACAGTCAGGCTGTTGATGGTAGCAAGAGTTGTAGTTGTGCAAGTGCAGATAGTGAAAATAGTGACTCTACTCCTACTGTTAGCACGGTTGAATATAATAATAATAAAGTCACACCGAGTAGCGGTTCGGGACCCCAGGGTTCAGTATCTTGACTTGCTAGGACCAAGTATGAGGTCAATTACATCGGCCCGTTTGTTGTACACTTCCAGAAAGAGGTTAAGTAGCCCAATGATAATAATCACCTTGCACCCGTGGCTTATCCGTGGGAGAGCCACGCTTCGGCATGAATGGGCCGGCTCGACCGGAGTGATACCACGGCCTCACAGAAAACCGGTGTGAAACAGCGCTTACGCTGTGTTTCACCGAGTGAGTGAGGATACCGGAGGCCCACCCCCCCAATCCCCCCTATGATGGCGCAGTTGAAACAGATGCTACCCCAGGAAGGTACCAACTGCGCTTGCGTTGGAGAATCCCTCTCTGCACGTCCACACACAGAACACATCGCGCCTGAGCGTGGACGCCCAGGCTGCCCCTCGTATTCTGGGGGGGGGCAAAACTACGCTTAATCATGCTCGGGATAAGAGCAGTAACACCATGGCACCCCCTACCACGCTGGTCGTGGACTTCTGCAATATCAGGGGATTACATAGCAACCTTAACGCTGTCCATCACCACCTCGAGACAGCAAAGCCCGCCTTGCTCTTCTTGACCGAGACGCAGATAGCGTCTCCAGCGGACACTTCCTACCTAACTTACCCTGGGTACGGACTTGAACACTCCTTCATCTCTAAGGCCGGAGTGTGCGTGTACGTTAGAGACGATGTCAGCTCTCGTCACCTCAGCAACCTTGAAGGTAGGGACCTCTCCATCTTATGGCTCCGTGTAGACAGCGACGACCATCCCCGCGTCTATGCGTGCCTCTATAGGTCCCATAGTGGTGATGCCGAAACTGACCGACTCATTGAGCACATCCAGATGGCTTCAGACTTCGTGCAGCAGCAGATCCCCTCCGCAGAGATCATCGTACTTGGCGATTTTAACGCCCACCACGCCGACTGGCTCAGTTCCAGTAAAACGGATCATGCGGGGAGATCTGTTCACGACTTCGCCCTGGCATATGGCCTGACACAACTGGTTGCCACGCCCACGCGAGTCCCAGATGTGAAGGACCAGAATCCTTCACTGTTGGATCTTCTGCTGACTTCTCATCCGGACGGTTACCGCGTATCCGTTAACGCTCCACTTGGCTCCTCAGACCATTGCCTTGTCCGGAGTAAAGTGCCTATCACACCCTTGCTGCGATCACGAGTCGCACGCAGCCGTCGTGTGTGGCACTATAGGTCAGCAGATTGGGATGGGATGCGGTCCTTCTTTGCGTCCTACCCTTGGAGACAGTTGTGCTTCTCGCCGGATAATCCCAACGCCGCTGCTGATTTTGTTGCCGATGTTGTGCTACAGGGTATGGAGCTCTTCATCCCATCCACTGTGGTCCCCATTGGTGGCAAATGTCGGCCCTGGTTTGGTCCATCTTCCAGAAAAGCTTCTCGCATAAAGCAGGAGGCTTACCAAGCCTGGGCTGACGCGGTGGCGCTACGGGATCAAAATACCAGCGCTCTGAAAAAGGAGTACAACTTTGCCTCCAGATCCCTCAAAAGAGACATTGCAAGGGCGAAGTCGGAGCACATTGCCAGGATTGGCGAGAGGCTTGAGCGTCTTCCTTCGGGAACTAGGGCATTCTGGTCTCTTGCCAAGGCTATCGAAGGCAACTTTTGCAAGCCATCCTTTCCACCTCTGCACATAGGAAATAATCCGTTGACCTATGACGCAAAGGAGAAAGCCGATCTTCTGGCAAAACACTTTGCGTCCAACTCGACCTTGGATGACGGGGAACAAGAGCCGCCTACCATACCGGGGTGCGAGAGCTGTATGCTGGAAATCCAGTTCCACCAACGCTCAGTGCGCTTAGCACTTTTATCCCTTGATATCCATAAGTCGAGTGGCCCGGATGGAATCCCTCCTATTGTGTTGAAGATGTGCGCTCCTGAGTTGGCACCGGTCTTAACGCGTCTTTTTCGGCTCTCCTACTCTTCTGGCGTAGTCCCGACATCATGGAAGGCAGCATTGGTCCACCCGATCCCTAAAAAAGGCGACCGCTCAAATCCATCTAACTACAGGCCGATAGCCATAACTTCCCTCTTCTCGAAAATAATGGAGTCCATCATCAATCATCAACTCCTGCGGTACCTAGAGGATCATCATCTGCTTAGTGACCAGCAATACGGTTTCCGTAAGGGTCGATCAGCTGGTGATCTTCTGGCGTACCTGACACATCGCTGGGCACAGGCGATTGAGACTAAGGGGGAAGCCTTGGCAGTTGGTTTGGACATTGCGAAAGCCTTCGATCGGGTCTGGCACAAAGCGCTTCTTTCGAAGCTCCCTTCCTATGGGCTTCCCGAGAAACTATGCGAATGGGTCACCAGCTTTTTAGCAGGTAGAAGCATAAAGGTCGTAGTCGACGGTGAATGCTCTGACTCTATACCTGTGAATGCTGGTATCCCGCAAGGTTGTGTGCTATCGCCTACTCTGTTCCTCCTGCATATCAATGACATGCTGCAAACTAGCGGCATTCATTGCTATGCGGATGACAGTACAGGCGATGCTCTCTACACCGGCCGCGCTAATATTTCTCGGGAAAACGTCATTGAGAGTCGAAACAAACTTGTGTCCCAAATTGAGACGTCTTTAGAAAAGGTCTCAGACTGGGGTAGACTCAATTTAGTCCACTTTAACCCCACCAAGACACAAATTTGCGCGTTCACCGCTAAAAAACTGCCGTGGGTCGTATGCCCTCGGTTTCAAGACACTCCCCTATCAGCCTCAGCCAACATTGGAATACTTGGTGTCGAGATATCGAGCGAAGTCCAGTTCCGTGGCCATTTGGAGGATAAGGCCAAATTGGCCTCGAAGAAGCTTGGCGTGCTCAACAGATCGAGACAGTATTTCACTCCGGCCCACCGCTTTCTTCTATATAAGGCGCAGGTTCGGCCACATATGGAATACTGTCCTCATCTTTGGGCGGGGGCACCCCAGTACCAGCTCCTCCCTCTGGACCGCATTCAACGGAGAGCGACTCGAATCGTCGACTGCCAGGAATCTTCAATTCGGCTGGACTCTTTGGCGCTGCGTAGAGATGTGGCTTCGCTTTGCATCTTCTACCGCATTTACTATGGGGAGTGCTCCGAGGAATTGTTCGGGCTGATTCCTGCCGCCTCTTTCCGCCATCGTCCTACGCGACAGCAATTTCATCCCCATTACTTAGATGGTTGGCAGTCCACAACTGTGCGGTTCTCTAGGAACTTTCTGCCTCGCACAACAAAACTGTGGAATGAACTGTCGCCTGCGGTATTCCCGGACCAATACGACCTTCAAACCTTCAAGAAAAGAGCGTACTCCTTCTTAAAAGGCCGGCAACGCACTTGTGACGCCTCTGGTGTTGCAGGTGTCCATGGGCGGCGGTAATCACTTACCATCAGGTGATACGTCTGCTCGTTTGCCCCTTATTCAATAAAAAAAAAAAAAAAAAAAACCCGGTCACATTTGGTAGGTTTCCTAAGAGCAATGCAATTCACAACATTGTAGATGGATCTGTTAAGAGGAGAGGCAGAAATAGAATTTTTTAAATGTTCCCAGATTTTCGTGATGCTAAATCCTTTATTATGAGTTATCAAAAACGAATTTAAAAGCATTTATACCAACTTTTCAAATAACACGAATGGGCCTTGGAATAATAAAAGTCAGTTGGTACCTTGTCTTCTATAAAGAGGCTTAGTTGAGCTTATGAATATAAGTTGCCAGTCTATTTCCATTATTATATTTTAATTTATGCTTTTGACGTCTGTCGTAACTCTTAATACTGCAGTGTTTATATTTATTACTAGCTTTAAGACTAGTTAAATAGGTCTTTAGGCTTTATAATTAATAAATCAAGTGTTGTAATCAATAGATACAATGTCACAAAATAAGCCTGAGTCTCCTGTGTCAAACAAGCAGCAGCAAAAAACGAGGAGTATTCTAGTTATTCCAAGTAAATCGAACCCTTTCAATGTTGATCACCCTGAAGGAGCCCAAGAAACTGAAATAACCGCTGACGTATCCGTACCTCCAGAGGATGGTTGGGGTTGGGTGGTGGTTTTTGCAAGTTTTACGTGTACTTTCATCCTGGACGGAGTCTTCTTTACATTTGGCAGTATATTCAAAGACATGACGGATGATTTAGGATTGGATAGCACTCTAGTCGCATTAATCAATTCTATAACGGTGGCCTTGTATCTTATTTGCGGTCCTATAGTATCAGCACTTGTTAACAGATTTGGATTTCGAGCATGTACAATGGCTGGTTCTATAATACTCTCCATTGCTTTTCTCTGCTCCTATTTTACGACGAGTTATACGGGACTCGTGATTTTGTATGGAGTAATATCTGGATTTGGAGGTTGTCTTGTACTTGTGCCCTCTGCTGTGGTGGTAGGTTTTTATTTTGAACGCCTTCGAGCCATTGCGTTAGCAGTATCAGGCCTGGGCTCAAGCATGGGGATAATGATTATGTTTAGTGTTAACTCATACCTAGTGAGCATAGCGGGATGGCGGATTGTTACATTGATCCACTCAGGATTGTTCGGCACTATATACTTCATAGGTATGGCTTATCGGCCTTTAGTTGTCCTAACCTTAACCCAGACAACAGATACGGACGACCCTACTCGTACTGTGACTTACTTGCCAAGTTTAAATAAATCGAGGGCTTTGTCTAAATCTAAAGAAGGCTTAAAGCCCACGGCTGCGGAGCGCCTGTTTTCTGCTGTCTCTAACCGAAACTTTCCAACTGCAACCTCAGTGATGCATGAAGGAGTTAACTTAAAATCAGTGAATAAAGGTGGCACTTCGACACAACCTACGTCAAAACTTACAATATCCGTACGCAATATTGCAGGAAGTACCAGTCGAAAACAAGTACATTCAATGGTATCACGTATGCAATCATTTAGTAATAAAGACAAGATACATATTAAAGTCGAAGAAGAAGAAGAAGAGCAACGCCCGAAAAAATGGTGGGCCAAGTGTTGTGGCTGTTGTATATGGCAGAAACATGTTCATGAATCGCGACCTATGTACCGAGACGATGCTTTTTACGCGGGTCGTATAGAACAACTACCAGAGTACCAAAAGAGTGTTGCGGCAGTCAATGCAGAAGAGAGAACAGGTTTAGAATATCAAATGGCTGTATCGCGAGTAGTGTCTGTAGCTGATTTGGAAGAAAGGCAAGGTTTATGTACAACTGCTGTAAGAAGAGTTTTGGCTACTATGATGGATCCACATCTATTAAAACGTTGCTCCTTTTTATTATTGTGCTTAAGCGCTGTTCTGATATTCATGGGATTATTAACACCTTACGTGTTTCTTCCAGATCGAGCTAAAAGTGAAGGTATAGATGCAAAACATTGTAATATTTTTGTAAGTGTTATTGGGTTTTTCAATGCAATAGGCAGATTACTTGCCGGCCTCATGGCTACTAAATTTAAACCTTTAACATTGTATATAATTTCATGTATATTATCAGGCGTAGGAACGATAGCGTACAATTTTGAATTTGATGTTTATTATCAATATTTTTGCTGTGTAATTTTTGGACTATTTATTTCCAGTGTTACGGGTTTAAGAAGTTTAGTACTAGTCGATTGTTACGGGTTAGAGAAGTTAACAAATGGAACTGGAATGATGTTAATGTCGCAAGGTTTCGGAAGTTTAATGAGTTCACCTTTGTCCGGTATTCTGAAACAATCATTTGGTTATGCTGCATCGTTTTATGCGGCCGGAACAGTTCTTATACTTAGTGGCTTAATTTTATTGCCTGTTTATAGAATTTTGAAAAAAGAGAATGAAGAAGTTCAAGTTAAAACTAAACCGACAAGTAAATAAAAAAGTAAATGGTAGTTGTTGACGCTGTTTTATTTCTTAGGCCTATATCTAATACCTAGCTCATACTAAAATGGCTTCTTTCTTTTACGTATGTCCCAATTACTGCGAAAAAAGAATACATTTCGGGATATGAATTTACAAGTCTAGAAAAAAAACGTACCTAAATTGAAAAATACTGTCACAATGAATAGAAAAAATAAACTTTAATAATTAATAAATAATTAAATTATTAATTAATAAAACTCGCTTAAGGTAAAATCTCAAGATGCGATAACCACAAACTATTAATAGTTTCCTTTTCAATCATACCATTTTTATTCTGCCCGTGTTATATTGTAACCGGCTTCAAAAAAGGAGGTGGTTATTAATTCGACTGTATTTTTTTTTTAAGTTTGTTACCTCATAACTTTCGACTGGGTGAACAGATTTTGATGATTCTTTTTTTCTTTGAAAGCAGGTACTTCCCGTGTGGTCCCATTTCAATTTAGTCCAGCTCTTGAAGTAGTTTTTTTGTTTGTTTGTGATTATCTTTAAATTTGAATAGAACCAAAAAGGGAAACCTTAACTTTATTTTTTACATTTGGATGTATTTTGGAATACTCATTTATTACTTTGAACATGTCTCTGCAACCCCAACCAAACGCCAGATTTTTGTGATTAAGTAGCTTTAGCTTATTAATAAAAGTTATCCCATACTTTTAAAGTTAAGAATCCGTGCAAAATTTCATCTTTCTAGCACTAACTTTCTGGAAAGGTAAGCCGAGGACGAACCGACATGTCTCTCTCGGAAACAATTAATAATTTAAAAAGAACAAAAAGAAAAACAAGAAGAAAAAAGAAACCCATTTCAAAAGAACGTGCATAATATTATCTTCTTTTTAAATTTTAGGGTTTCCCTCAATTTCTGTAAGACCCTATCATCAGGTCCCGACTTGGTGATACCGTAGGAGTATACTCTTTCTCTATCATTTTGGAAAATCGGCCCTTAATTGAAGGAGAAATTAAAACATTAAAAAACAGTTGAATTAGGAACCAACCATCTTTTTTTGAATTCGGTTAAAAATAAAGTTGTTAATATTATATTAGCATATTAGTGATGGATGATTTGAACCCTCAACACTTTAGCGCAGTAGGAAGCAGCAGATGACCGCTTAAGCTACTACGCCATCCGTGCAGTCAAATCGACGTGGTTTACCATGAAAGTTCGAAATATAAAAAATTAGATTTCAGAAAAAAAATACCTTACTAGTTTTGATTTGGGGTAGTCGAAATAATCACACTATCGGAAGACATATACTTATAAGTTAAAAGTTTTAAGCATCGATAAAAATAAGGATTATCTTTTGACGACTTGCGCAAGATGGCTGGCAGGAGCTGGAAGCAAGTAGCCTAGAATCGCACCAAGTGGCGTCCAATTGGAGATGCCTATGCCCAGCAGTGGACTGCGATAAGCTGATGATGATCATGATACATTTTTCTGTAGCACAGCCCATAAAATGTTTGTTTCAAATTACACAGATTCGACTTAGTATTACAAATAAATTATGCCTGCCGTCCGGCACGGATCTGTTGTGTGGGCCAAAAAAAACGGATGCGATACATCTCCATACAGCCAAAAGTCCAATTTGAGATAGATATTTGCTAACTGCGGCTGTGGACTAGAATAGATAATGTGAGGAATGACTACATTAGAGGAAGCACCAGTGGATAAAAAGTTGAGAAGAAACCGTTTATGCTAGTATGAACATGTTATGCGTAGAGATGAGCAAAATTTATTTATTTATTTATTAAAACTTCCTGCAAACATATTGCACAAGGCGGACTTAATGCCACAGGCATTTTCTTCCAGTCAAACCTTTGGGTGTTGCGAAGCGGCTTTGTGGCAGGTATATATTTGGACAAGTAAGACGAGAGATTAAAACGAACTATCTTAAAACAGAATAAATCATATAGGTAAATCCGTACTAGGTATACATACATAGAATATAGATTACAAATATTATAATATCAATAATATAAATAAAATATATATAATATAATACATAAATATTAGAGACAATTTTAAATACATAATGCTATATATAAGTAATAAAGACACTTTTAAAGTGTTATTCTGATGACTCCGTCAAGCGGTCAAATAGTACTTACGTACTTTATATTTAAAAGTGCATCGGCTAGTGGACATCCTGATTTCTGGTGGGAGTGTATTCCAAAGAGTGACAGCTTGAACAAGGAAAGAGGAATTAACTATACTGGAAGAATGTGAAGGACAAAGAAGGAGAAGATTATTAGAAGAGCGAAGGTTTCTGTCATGGTTACAGCAGAGATATTGGAGGTGAGATGTTAAGTAGGTGGGTGATTTTGGTGAGTGGAGAAGGGAGTACAACATCGACAAAGCTCTCAAATTGCGACGTTGTCTTATGGGTAACCATGACAGCTGGGTACGATAAGCGGAAATGCGAAAATAAATGGAAACAAATCGAATGCAATTGTTGAGAAGTCGATCTAATTTGTTGAGTAGATCTGCATATAGGTCGAGATAGCACACATCACCATAGTCGATAAGTGGAAACATTAGGGTTTGCACAAGCATTGTCTTTAATTTTATTGGAAGGAATTTTTTAAGGCGATAGAATCCACGTAAAATATTTGTAACCCTCTGACAGACGCTGGCTACCTGAGTATGCCAATTCATAGTTGCATCGATGTGCATACCGAGATCTTTAACAGATGCACTAATAGGCAAAACAGCATCGTTAAAGATGACCTCAGAATACCATCAGGATCAATTCTACTCATCATTCTAGAACTCCCTATGATGATCGTTTGGCATTTTAATGGGTTCACAGTTAAACCAAACCTCTTGGACCAGTTCTTTATGTTCTCTAAGTCTTGGTTGACGCTGTTTATGGCATCGTTTAAATTTTCTACTCTAGCATGTGAATAGATCTGCAGGTCGTCAGCATACAGGTGATACGAACACTGAAGTTCACGGGTGATGAGATCGATAAATAAAGAAAAGAGAAGAGGAGAAAGAATGCTGCCTTGAGGAACACCAGAGTCAAGTTCAGCCCACATCGATGACGATTCATCGGTTCGGACGGACTGCTGGCGTCCCCGAAGATAGGTTGAGAACCATTCCAGTGCACCATCGGAAATCATGAAGTGGGAAAGTATCGCAAGGAGGATATCGTGATTCACGGTATTGAAGGCGTTTGAGAAGTCAATTAGGGCAAGTACACTTAATTTGCCAGCTTCAATGTAGTGAAAGAAGTTGTAAGTATGGAAGTGGATGGATATACGAGTAGAGAACTACCAAAGAAAAGACAGATTGACTGGGCGAAAGAGAATATGGGAAGGAAGGAAATAAGCAGTGAACTAACAAGTTAAAGAGGCTAATGAAAGAAGAACTCATCAGACTGTGGCGACTTCCGCATACGCGCAATCTACCGAAGATACATCGAACTACAAAGTGACGTACAATACGAAGAAACTACTAATCCTGCATCGCGATATAGAAGTTCTCACGCCGATTAGCATATTATATGTATACAACATCCCAACATCAACCGTTGGGCCCTGGCCTGCCAGGCATAATCACCGCGTCTGGTCGGAGAATCCTCCCTTTGTGTTGGAGGGACATGACGCCCATGACACTCGTCTCCCCACAACACCAGTCCCAAATACAGAACATGATAAGAAGATGATTTATGGTTGAGGTATTGTGCCTAAACTTTTTTGTTTTGACAGCGACATTGACAGAAAATATTCTGTTATTTCACATAAGGCACAAGAAATAATTAGATTGATTTCTTTATGTTTTATATGAATCTAAAAATCTTGAAAACGATTTAGTTGCATATATGTCGACCAAAGGTTCTAAGATAAAAAAAAAAACAGAAAAGAATTTAGAAACCATTTAACTAAGAGGTGAAGAATATAGTTACGCCTTATTTTTTTGCTTATCTCCAAGGTTATGTGAAGGATATAGGTAACTAAATGATTTGTGTGCAACGTGAATTTGGTATATTATATTTACCATTAGAAAAGTGTATGATAACTTGCTTGGTCTATAAAGATAAAAATGAGTGATCTAACCACGGGAAAGACAACTAAAATTAAATTTACAGAAGAAACAAGCAAAGCAAGTAAACTCAATGCTCACGATGAACCTTCAGAAACTGAAATATTTACAGAAATAATCGTGCCTGAAGAAGGACACTACGGATGGTTTGTAGTTGCAGGCAGTTTTATGTGTATTTTCATACTAGAAGGAACATTTTTGACATTTGGAAGTATTTACAAGGACATGGCAAAAGATTTGGAGACTGAGATACCCTTGGTGACATTAATAAACTCCATAGCAATGGCACTGTACTTCATAGCAGGTCCTGCAGTTTCTGCTCTCGTAAATCGATTTGGATTTCGAGAGTGTGCGATGATGGGTTCAATAATTATATCTTTTGCTTATCTCACGTCATCCTTGGTTGGAAATTACATAGTTGTCTTAGTGTTTTATGGCATTATATCAGGCATTGGTGGTTGCTTGATTAATATGTCATCGCAGCTAGTGGTGGGATTTTATTTTGAACGTCTCCGCGCCATAGCCATGTCAGTTGCTGGCTTGGGGTCAAGTTTTGGTATTACAATTATGTCTAGAGTAAATAACTATTTAGTTCCATTAGTAGGTTGGAGGACGATTACACTATTACAGGCTGGGTTATTTGGTATGATTTATTTTATAGCCATGCTATTTCGACCCTTGCTTTCATTAAGCGTAAACCATGAAAAAGACGATATACAAACAGTTACTTATTTACCAAGTTTATCAACAGTGGCTATGAAACATGTGACTGAATCAGAACCTGTCCTGACTACCAGAACGGAAAAAATATTTAGTGCCGTATCTAACGCTCACTTTCCTACAGTGGCTGAAGTAGTAGAAGAAGTTGAAACCGATACCACGGATATTAATGAACCTGGACCATCATCAACTTCCACGGAAAAACTAACTTTTACAGCTCGTCTTCCGCAAGGTGATATTAGTCCAAGGCAGTTGAAACAAGTTCAGTCTATTTTATCTCGAAGAAATCTTCAAGATAATGAGACAATTATTGAAATAAATGTTAATAATTTACAAGCTCCTAAAAAACATCGTTGGTGGTCACGTTGTTGTCATTGGGAACGTCATGTAGATGAGTCTCGACCTATGTATAGAGATGATGCTTTCTATAATGGACAGGTGGAAAATTTATCAGTCTACAAAGAGCATGTGTTAGGTTCAAGACAAAATAAAAAGTCTGGTTTCGAGTACCAAATGGCTGTTACCCGAACAACAGCTGCTGAAGATTTAGAGCAACGTAAAGGCATATTTACATTGGCCATCAGAAGGGTTTTGGCTACAATGCTTGATCCTCAGTTATTGAGAAGAAATTCATTTTTTATGGTATGCACAACTGGTTTTTTAGTTCACTTAGGAATAATTATACCTTACATTTTTTTGCCAGATCGAAATAAAAGTGAAGGTATTGATGAAGTTCACTGTAATTCATTTGTGAGTGTTATGGGGATTTCTAATGCTATCGGCAGATTGGTTGCTGGTTTTTTGGCATGCAAATTTAGTCCTATAAAGCTGTACAGCTTAGGCTGTATAATGGCAGGAACGGGAATGATCATATCAAATTTTCTTTTTGATGTCTATTACCAATATTTTTGTTGCGTAATGTTTGCTTTCTCTACTGCTCACATTAGTGCCTTACGAAGTCTCGTTCTTGTAGACTTATACGGATTAGATAATTTGACAAATGCAACTGGCATTCTATTAATGTTTCAGGGTTTTGGGTGTTTAATAAGTACACCTTTGTCAGGGGCGGTTAAGAACAGTTTTGGATTTCAATATGCTTTTCATTTAGCTGGGACTTTTATTATTCTGGGTGGTCTAATTTTGATAAATGTTAAACGTATAGCCAAAAGTGAACGAAGGGCAAAGGCAAAACAGATAACAGGTAAATACTCATCAGTGATAAAAAGGAAAAAGAAATCCCAATCTAAGCAATCTGCAATCGTTAAAACAAAGTAAAGACTCGAAATTTTGTGATAATTTAATATGGATAGGTACCTCTTTTGCTGTCAGCCACTTGCCAATTTCTAAGTTCAGGGCATTTCGTAGAGTAAACTACTTCTACAAACATAATTAAACTATGGCTAAATTAAGTTTTATATTTGGCCTTAAACGTCTGGTATGAAGTGATCGTATGACGGCAGTGACGGCACGCGGCTGCTACTCTTAACTTTATCTCGTGTCTCCTTCATGGCATTACTACTTCTTTATGTAAATATAGTATAAATCAGAATCATGCAGGCAGAAAGTTCTTTAGCATATAAGTATGTATTGTATCATAATATAATGATTTATCAAAGTAGGTTAATAGAACATAAAAATATAAATATAACACAAGTTTTGCTTTTATTTTCGAAAATTATTAAGTACCTACATTGAATGAAATCACTTCTTCTTATTACGTAACAACCAATTTTAAAGGAATACTGCGAAGCCAAAGGAAGGGTAAGCAGTATGTACTTATGTTTGTATGTATCTTCCACCGTAGCGCCTAAACTTCTGAACCGATTTTAGTGAATGAGGCATCAATAGATATATAGATAGATAACTCTTTATTGTACAGTAACACAAAGATACAATTACAGTTTGTAAAATTACAATGAAAAAAAACAAAAAAGTTGTACAAATGGCGGCCTTATCGCGATCTGCGATGTCTTCCAGGCAACCGCTCACGCTCGCTCGGATTATGGAGGAGGGAGTTGCGAACGCTCCCTACAGCTTATTTGTTAACACGAAGTCTGCGGCAACTTATGTGTTTTATCAACTGAGAAAGACTAGTTTATCACTCGTCCCGGTGATTTCTTTTCACAAACCACTGTTCAATGCAGAGCTTAAGATCTTTCTAGACTAGATAGTAGGTAGACGTTGTGACAAATACTTTTAAAAGCAAAAACCTTGGTGCCATTCACGCATCCATATTAATGCCTTATTTTAAATGGGTTCTCGGGTCACTCGTCGTCAATGAGATATATGTGCACATTAACGCTTGCTCATATCTTACTTCACTTAAAGTGCGTCGAGTCGGCAAATACACATTTATATAAAATCCCTTTTTTATTAAAGATAAAGTAAACTGAAATACCGGTTCCAGAAATAGTCCTAGGGTATTTTCGCGAAAAACTGCAGGCGTGACGAAGGTGAAATTTTGGAAAACTGGAACATTTTAGCGTGATGAAATGGACGTGACGCTTAATTTCTCATGCTTTATAATTATTTTGATGGAAGAATTCTTTTCCAATTGATTTATTTAAATAAACAATTAAGCAATTAATTAAATTTAATAAAAAAAACTTGTTGACGAGGATTTAGAGAATAGAATAAACTTTATTGTACACAAGATATTACAGTTTACATAAAAATAACAAATCAAATAAATTACCATGTACAAATGGCGGCCTTATCGCTAAAAAGCAATTTCTTCCAGGCAACCTTGGGATGGAAAAAAAAGATTGTAAAAAAATAATAAAAATAAACGAATTCAATTCACTAACAGGCTTTATCTTACCTTCATTCTTCCTTTTATAATAAAGTTTCCTGTCTTTTATCTTTTGTATTGCATAAAGTTCTGGATCACTCTTGATTCGGGCATTCCGGCGTCTCAGCCCATCTTTTTTTAGACATGTAGTTTCGCTTAGAATCTGATAAAATGACAATACGATAAATACAAATGACGATAAATATTTTATGATTTACGGTCATAAAAAGTTATTAGAAACTATCAATTGAATTCGGTGATTTGGAAATTGACACTCGGTGAACACATTGACACCACCACGGAAAACACCGAATCCAATACCACTGAAATCAAAATATAAAAAATACTTTCAAATGCTAATATTTACATTTTCTACTGAAGTCATGTACACGTAATATATACTATTTTTAACCCCCGAGGGTTAGAGGGGTGTTATAAGTTTGACGTGTCTGTCTGTCTGTGGCACCGTAGCTCGCGAACGGATGAAGCGATTTCAATTTAGTTTTTTTTTGTATGAAAGGTGAGTTACGTGCGAGTGTTCTTAGACATGTTTCATGAAAATCGGTTGAGTCGTTTAAAAGTTATGGGGTGAAAGTGGGGAAGAATAACAGAATGTCTGCAAAAATATCATTGGCGTATGATTACTCGATTAAGTGCTTGAGTAGGGGGTTTTTTAAATGCAAGAAGTTATCATATTTTAAACTAGCGACCCCGGCTTTGCACGGGTGGATTTCAAACGCCCCCGCCGACGAACCGATTCGTGCATTTTAATCTGTAATATCTTCGAATATATTCATTTAAATTAGATACTGTAAAGGGGCATTTTGATCAATATTAAATGCACAATGTATTTAATTTACTTAATTGTATTAGGATTCATTTTGTATTGCTTAGAATCACTTCGTAAATAAGTTATTATTTCTCGTAAAAAGAAAGGAATAAAAAATGGTTGTTGTGGGTTATCCCTAAGAGATAGACATATACCGTCGCGGACTTTTTTGTAGTACTTTTTAAGGTGTATAATACTGTAGTACATTATTTTGATCTATCTCGTAGGGTGCAACCAGCGTTTGCAATGTAAGCGCAAAAAATGTGTTTATTTCCTACATCACATTAGAAACCTCGAAAATTAACAGTGTTTCCATACTATATTATGCATTTATTATACATAAAAACCTTTCTCTTGAATTACTCTATCTATTAAAGAAACCCGCATCAAAATCCGTTGCGTAGTTTTAAAGATTTAAGCACACAAAGGGATATAGGGACATAGGGACAGAAAAAGCGACTTTGTTTTATACTATGTAGTGATATGATAGTTTACATGAAAAAGGGATTCACAGAAATCAAATTTTTAGTAGGTACCTATACTAAACCAGCGAAAACAATTACTTACCTCTATAAAAAAGTGACGTTAAGACGCACACCCGTGGTTTCTTCGTAGCTGTCGCGACACGCACGACTGATGCTTCAGCTACCGCCAATAACTATCCTCACAGACAGTTTAGTTTAGGAAATATGGGCAAATCGTTGCGCGCCACTGATATCAACTCAAAACGTCGGACGTTTAAACAATCTGTTGTATCTTCTCTATTGTGGCATATAATTATTTAATCTATATCTATACTAATATTATAAACGCGAAAGTTTGTAAGTATGGATGGATGGATGGATAGATGGATGAATGGATGTTTGTTACTCTTTCACGCAAAAACTACTGAACGGATTTGGATGAAACTTTACAGTAATATAGCTTATACATCAGAATAACACATAGGCTACTATTTGCAGCGATAACCGACATATACGCGGGCGGAGCCGCGGGCAACAACTAGTAATAATACAAAATGAACAAATAACTATTTGGTCATTTGTGAACACATGCAAAATAGCGTAATTTGTTAAAGGAAAAGAAATATAAAAAATACGTGTGGCACTCGGGGACTGCCGCGGTAAAGCTATTGCATAGCATTTTTATCAACTTATGCATTTATAATTAATTTTATTTTGCCAGTATCTCATTTAATATTGTTCAAAAAGTATTTAAATAATAGAGGGCGTTAGTAGGGCGAGTGTGGCATTATAAAGATATGATAGATACCTTTACACCTAAATACTTTCTCAAACCCAGACTGTTTTGTCTGTCTGGCACTGTGACAGATTTCGGAGCAGATCAGATTCGTTAAATCGTCGTTCGGAGCAGCTCGTCTCGATCCGTGCGAGCTTCGGGTGTTAGGTTTTTTCGTTACGGAATTTCTTGGTTCGGCCGCGCTCAAAGCCCGCGCATAAAAGCTATGCAATAATTTCCGCTGCAATGTAGGGTTCGGACGCGACACCGAGGTCAATATTTTTGTAAGTTTTTTTTTTACTTACTTTTACTTAATTTATCTAAAAATGGACGTAGCCCCTATTATTTTTTAATTTTCTATTATATGTAAAGAAATTGAAATCGTAAGTAATCAATTCAAAGAGGTTTTCGATCTGGATACGTCGTCGTTTCAAGCGTGCGGAGCACAGAAAAGAGAAAGAGATTCCTTTGTTCTGTGGTTTGGAGAATTCCCAGAATTCAAATAAAAGCGCGTTTTAGTCGTTTAAAATAAAACAAATTGTTTTAAAAATTTAACAAAAACAAAAACCGACTTCAAGGTTCGACTCGATTTCTCTTTGATGCCATTATCAGATCTTAATGTCCTTATCGTGGTACCACCGTTGGAATATCTCCTTTCCATTAAAAAAAGAATCATCAAAATCGGTTCATAAACGACGAAGTTATCCGTGAACATACATAAAAAAAATATATACGGTCGAATTGAGAACCTCCTCCTTTTTTGAAGTCGGTTAAAAAAACATTTTATTGTCGTGACTATGTAGGATTTTATACCTTACGCGAATTGGATGGACAGGTTTGATACGATGTTTTTTTTTATTTTTTCTGAAAAATTACTTTACAATTGCATTTTATAGTTAAAACAATAACATTTAATTGAATAAGCACTAACTCTTCATGGATATTATTATATAAAGCAAGTTTGAAGCATTCAAAGTTGATTAGGCTAGCGTGGGACACAGCAAATTTGGGTAGTTTGCAATTATAAAATGGATGTTTTGCTAAAAAAACAGAAGATATATTTTTATTTCATTTTCATTAAAAAAACCCTTTTGCTTATCGCTTATATATTACAGCATTTGCGTTAACGATAGATACTAGGCTGACCACGCGTCGTACCTATATAGAAGCGCTTCGATAGCCAGACCATGTGCACACAATTATATAACTATTTAAATGAATAAAGAATTAGGTATAGGCAAATTATGAAGAACCAGTTTATTTTACGCTTTTAAGTGTTTTTTTGGCAGAGACTTTTCGTTGGATGTTTTTCGGAAGTCGTTTTTTTTTTATAAAAAGTTTTTATTTTTCAGTTTTTAGTGCAAACAATCGTAGGTAAGTAGTAAGTTGAACTATTTCATAAAATTTCATCATCAAGAATACAAATTAAGGTCTATACGTACGTATAATATTAAAATCATCCTCTAATCCCTAACTGTTGAAGAGTTTAACCTTCTATCATCAGCTCACCAAAATAACTTGAAAGTGTACAACTGAAGGTCTTTAGATACGTATGAAATTGAAAGAATTATCCTCCAACTCCTAACCGTTGAGGAGTTGTACCTTCCACCTTCCATCATCAGCTTAACTAAATAATTGGAAAGAATACGACTAAAGGTAACATTTATACATATGATATTTAAAGATTTATCCTCCAAATCCTAACCTATAAGGAGTTGTACCTTACATCATCAGCTCATCATCATAAATTGATGACTACCAGACGCAAATACCGGTGTAACTTCAGAAAATTTACGAAAAACATAGTGTGTGCCTATAAAAAATTTGGGTTTATCTCGATTTCCCTGGGATCCCATCATCAGATCCTGATATAGTGGCAATGGGACCACCTCGGGAGCATACCCTTTCGAATACAAAAAAAAAATTCAAAATCGGTCCACAATTGACGGAGTAATCGGTGAACATACATAAAAAAGAAGTCGGTTAAAAACGAACGCTACCAGTAGGCGAAGATGTGGAGTTTTTTGACGCCTGTATATAATATATGTACATTAAATCATAATAATCTTACGCAAGTATAAACTGATTGGCAAATATTCACTCCTTAGAAAAGAGGTTCAGTTTTTTAGCAATTACTTTTATTTCTTACAAATATAGTTCTAAATTGCAGTGACAAATGTAACTCGCACAGCAATTAAGCTAGATAGATTAAAATTTTAAACTACCTATTTTCCAAGTGCTTTTACATAAACATAATATGTGATCGAAAAAATGACACTAAGCAAATATCGCAAGCAGTGCGTTCCGAAGTTTTCGCATACGTATTATTTGTATGCTTTTTGGTTTCAGTATAAAACCTGGACCTAAAACAGCTTTTACCACGTATATAGGAAATAAAGTACCTAGTAAGTAGGATGCATTTATTTTTACCATGGTTGCTGTCATTCCTTTAACATCTTTCAGAGTGCCAATGTCACAGACCACAAAGGCCTTGCCAATGTCTACGTGACTTTCTAACATTCTTAACCATAAGATAAGAAATCTGATTGACACCGGCACAGTTTGCCATTCATAAGAAAAAGAAAGAAAGAAAGAAATCTGATAGATGTATTTCATAAAAGTATACAATGTCACGTAAACCGACTATAAGCAGAAGCACCAACAGACCAAATACCCCTCTGGTCATCTCAAGCCACTTAGTGCCAAACTATGTTGAAGTTCCTGAAGGTGTTGAAGAAACTGAAATCGCTGCGGAAATATCAATACCTCCAGAAGATCTGTGGGGTTGGGTCGTAGTATTAGCAAGTTTCTTAAACTTTTTTATACTGGATGGAATCTTTTTTACCTTTGGCAGCTTGTATCAAAACATGACAAGTGATTTGGCAGTCTCAGGCAGTCTAATTGCTCTTGTTAACTCTATAGCAATCGCTTTATATTTCATGTGTGGTCCTATAGTATCAGCACTTACAAATAGATTTGGATTTCGGGCATGTACAATGTCTGGTTCAGTAATACTATATTTTTCTTATCTTTGTTCTTATTTTGTTAATAACTACGGGGCACTTCTACTGTTTTATGGAATAATTGCTGGAATTGGAGCGTGCTTAGTCCTTGTGCCATCATCAGTAGTAGTAGGATTTTATTTCGAGCGTCACCGGGCCATAGCTTTAGCCTTATCAGGGCTGGGCTCAAGTGTAGGGGTAATGGTAATGTTTACTGCTAATTCGTACCTTGTAAATGTAGCTGGGTGGCGAATAGTTACGCTAATACACGCAGCGTTATTTGGTACTATTTATTTTTTGGCCATGGCGTATCGACCCTTACTTGTAGTAAAATTAAACCAAACTACAGAGACCAACGACCCTACTCGTACTGTTACTTACTTACCAAGCATGAGTAGAACAGGAATATCAATGTCTACATCAAGAAGAGATGTAATACAACCAACAAGAGCGGAACGGCTGTTTTCAGCTGTTTCGAACCGAAACTTTCCAACAGCCGCCACAGTGGTTCAAGAAGTTCAACAGGCGTCTACCACTGAAGCTGGCCCCTCATCGCTACCTGTATCCAAAATTACAATATCACCGCACAATACAAGAAGTTTAAGTCAAAAGCACATAAATAGATTACAATCAATGGCACCCAATGAAAGCAACAACATAAATATAGAATTGACTGTAAGAAACGTGCATAAAGGGACACGAAAATGGTGGGAATGGTTTTGTTGTAAATGGGAGGAACATGTACCACAATCCCGACCCATGTATCGAGACGATGCATTTTATACTGGCGAAATTGAAAAACTACCTATCTACCAAAAAAGTGTTTTAGAAGTCCATCCTGATGCAAGAACGGGCTTAGAATATCAAATGGCTGTATCGCGAGCAGTTACTGCTACAGATTTAGAAGAACATAAAGGTATATTTACTACTGCTGTGAGGAGAGTTTTAGCTACAATGATGGATTTTAAGCTTTTAAAAAGTCATCCTTTTTTATTGATATGTTGTAGTGCTGCTCTGACATACACAGGTGTATTAACACCTTTTGTTTTTGTATCAGATCGTGGTAAGAATGAAGGCATTGATAAAACACATTGCAACTTATTCGTAAGTGTTATCGGTTTTTGTGGAATACTTGGAAGGTTATTCGCCGGAGCACTGGCTTCTAAATTTAATGCCCTAAAATTGTATGTACTTTCATGTATATTGACGGGAATAGCAACAATTTTGTTTAACTTTTCATTCAATGTTTACTATCAATATTTTTGCTGTGTATTCTTTGGATTATTTGTTTCATTTATTTCGGGTTTACGAAGTATGGTACTTGTAGAAACTTTTGGTTTGGATAAATTAACAAATGCAACTGGAATGATGTTAATGTTTCAAGGTTTTGGAAGTTTAATAAGTACACCCATGTCCGGAATACTCAAAGCAAGTTTTAGTTATGCTGTTTCATTCTACGTAGCTGGGGCAGCTATTATACTAAGTGGTTTAGTTTTATTGCCTGTTAAAATATTAATAGACAAGGAAACAGATAGCAGTTTGTCTAACAGGAGAACAGGCAGGAAATCACAAAGGAAGTAAATGACAGATACAATATTGTTTTACTTTTTTTTTGCGGCGTGCCTTTTGTAATCACTATTATATAGGCGCAATCGAAACAGCCACCAACAACTTGCTGTTTTTTAAATAAGTGAAATATAACTATTATTTGACACTATAACTACTAGATATTAGTAGTATGTGATTGATTTTAGTGACCTAATGTTGGTGGTTGTGGCTCTTATAGGTTTATAGTCTCAGTAATAGTACTACCAGTAGTACTATTACTTAAAATCAAGCTTAATAATTGCCAAAATCTTGATTTCAATTTATAATTTTAAGTCATCAAGTAGTTCGAGTTGAGGAAGTATTCTGTACATGGCAAGTTTTAAAAAACAAAAACGTGACGCTTATACTAAAATAAATAGTGACCACCAATGATGAAGGAAAATGTAAAATCTCTGTTTAGGATGGAATTTGTGGGAGTTTACTGATTCTAAGTACTTAATGTTCTGCTGATCTGAACTGCCATTTGAGAATTTGTTTAGACTTTTAGATCAGTCGAAATGACTGAGCACAGTGTTCGTTTCAGCCATAATTATGACCTTGCACCTATGCTAAAAAAATCTTAACAATAATTACATGTTACATTTTTTCGAGGGGAAGTTGATAAATGTGGATTACAGAATACATCAGTAGATAATTCGTTGTACTCGAATGTTTATATATCTTCTCTAATCCAATTCAGAGGATATATTGGTCGGACTAGTCTAGTCTGATTATCTTGATCTTTTTAGAGGTGGAGTACTGTGAGATTTTTGTCAACAGGGAACCACGATAGTGTTGTTATATAATTTTTTAAGTTTTATATTGAAATGTCATGTATAATATTTCTAGAATTTTTTGATGTTGTAGAGGCATTAAAAGTTTCGTGCTTCTTTAATAAATAAATGTTTTATAATAATATATTGTTTGTTCATAAATCCCTTTTGCATTTATACCTCTGTAAATGTTAACCCTCATTGGGAAATAACACTTTCTAAAATTAGTGGATGGTCACTCCGTCTATCGGCGCTGATTATAGTGGTCTAAAGCCGGGTCCGGACATGTATCATTTGCCCGATCCGATCACCGTATCCGTATCGTCGACGCGTATCATGATCGCATAATGTGGACGGGTAATGATATACGTATCATGATACGGGATCTCGATACGCCGTTATGATTCGGCCCGTCCCATGTCGTGTCGGTTTTTGTCCGATCATCAAAGGTGATACAGATACGGACGTGGGTCAGTCTGGACGCATCACTCGCGACGCTCGGTCTGTTGCACGTGCGCGTCATTTTCAGTCTTTGCCGTGAAGTAAAAACAATGAATTGGAACAATGAAAATCTTATTAAATTTATCGAGGCCTATAAAGAAAAGCAAGTATTATGGGACGCCAGCCACAAAAGCTATTACAACAGGAATCTGAAGCAGGAGAACTGAGATGAACTCTCCGTCGAAATGGAGTGTCCAGTTGGCGAATTGAAGAAAAAGATGACTATAACTTATAAAATTTATTATTATATTACTTATAAAATATATATAATATTTATATAAAAGGCACTATAACACTTATCGATTGTTTCGAAACTCTGAATAAATATTGTAGGCTTGTATAGGAATCTCCGCTGGCTAAAAATCTCAAAGTGATACTTAATCTTTTTTCAACAGAAATTGCTTTCCTGTATGTAGTATCCGTTTTTTTAATTTTGTGGCCAATCAAATTTATCAAATATTCGAAGTCACTAGGTGCCATACGGGTGAAGTTTTTGTATTTACCACTTATGTGTTGAAATCTTAGGTCTCTCATCAAAGCTCTTCCTCCAAGTCTGTTTCTGTTTCTAAATAATTCCGTTTGCCACCATCGTCTCTGTTTTGGTTTTGAGGTTAGAATGCTGTGAATGACAATAAAACAGGCACATGAAATTGCTAAATTCTCATACATTTCAACCAACTGCGACGACATGTTTGATCGAGAGCAGAAACTGAACTGGCCAATTTGATACGCGATCATGACTATTGTGAAGATACGGATACGAAGCAAATCGGAGGCGTCCACAACTTGATACGGGGCTTGATACAATACGCAGATACGGATACGGTGATCGGATACGGTGATAGGATCGGTCAAATGATCATGTCTGGACCCGGCTTTAGAGTCGGTGATGAGGTGAGATGGTAACCAGCCGGATCAGCTATTTCTGCCAATTTCTTCAAGTCTTCATCGTGTTGAAATTAATGATAAAACATATGAAAAATGTGGACCGTCCTTGTGGAGATGAAATGGGGATCATCTTAGGAAAAACCAAAAAAACGATCTCCTTAGAGTCGGTGAAGATCGATTTACACCCAACTGGTAACCAGATAAGACATTTTTATTTAATTTTATTAATCAACACACCTATACCGCAAAATAACTTGCCTATACCTAGTAGTTGGCCTGTCGCAAAGCTGTGATGACAATTTTTTTTTAGGTCGGTTGAAGTCGGTGCTAAGCCAAAAAGAATACAAACGAACAATTACAAAAGTCAAAAGCGATAGTCACTTGGCACCGACTTCAAACAGATTCTAGGTACCTAGCACACATTATAATACTACTATATAAATGAATAAATAATTAGGTATAGGCAATTTATGAAGAACCAGTTTATTTTACGCTTTTAAGTGTTTTTTTGGCAGAGTTTTCGTTGGATGTTTTTTGGAAGTCGGTTTTTTTATACCAATCATGATAAGTTATTAGCTCGGTGTAGTTAGCTATATTGATTTATCTGTTCATGCCTGTTGCCAGATAGCTACTTTATAAATAAACTAGCTGACCCACGCAACGTCGTTTGCGTCTCCTATTGCCCGTAGCGTAATAGTTTCCCCCCGTTTTTTAAACATTCTTCATTGGTACTCCGCTCCTATTGGTCATAGCGTGATGATATAGATAAACTCGATAAACTTCCTCGATAAACGGGCTATCTAACACTGAAAGAACTTTTTCAAATTGGACCCGTAGTTCCTGAGATTAGCGCGTTCAAACAAACAAAAACTCTTCAGCTTTATATATTAGTATAGATGTATTTAATTATTTATTATACTCTTCTAAGATCTAATACTCATAATCAACAACACATTTATTTGGATAAAGACTAATATTAGGTATTATGTTGATAAAAACTCTTTGGCAAATAACTCAGTAATAGGTACCAACACTTAGCGTCTTATACTCGTGATAACTTCTAAACGAAATGTCCGAATGGGATGAAACAAAAATTATTTTACTTCTACATAAATATCCTTGATAACATAATGCTTTATTTAGATAAGGATTAATATTACGATACACATTTAACGTAGTTTCTTTCTTCAGACGATTTAATAATTTTTTTGAACACAAAAGCGGTTATTGTGACTAAACCATGATAGTTAGATATATGCTCTTGCGGACTTTTTTGTAGATCGTAATGGAACCTACAAACCCGTAATACATTATTTTGTTCTATTGTCAATACTTTTTGCAGCGCACGCAAAAATAGGTTTTTGATTTCACACCTTGGGTTACAAAATAGCAATTTTCTTACGGATCTCTATTTTTTATGAAAATAAAATATAGCCGATAGATGGACTATCCAACACTGAAAGAATTTTTCAAATCGGACCAGTAGATCCTGAGATTAGCGCGTTCAAACAAACAAACAAACAAACTCTGCAGCTTTATAATATTAGTATAGATAAGCATAAGTACTTAGGCATATTCTTTATATAGAATACTAGCTGTGCCCGCTACTTCGTACACGTGACTTTGGATTTTTAAGTTATTTTTAATTTTTCACCGTTTAAACCTTCCCTGGACTACGACAAACATTGTAAAACCAAAATCAGCTAAATCGGCCCAACCGTTCTCGAGTTTTAGCGAGACAAAAGAACAGTAATTGATTTTTATATCTAAGAAGAAGATTAACAAAACAGAACAGTTGGAAATAAATTTAGTTTATTTTTAATAGAATAAAGGAGTGAAAAAAAGTGATGAAAACTAAATTATTTTAAAAACAGTCATGGCAGTTTTGCGGTGGGCAAGCCATCATAGATGTGTTCATAAATTAATATAATTAAAAAAACATCAGGATAGCAGATCCGTGTAAGTCTATCTTCACCGGCTCTCGTACTATAACTAGATTGTACCTACATAATAAAACTATTATGCCCATCGTAAACGCCGCATCATCTCTACTCACTGCAGAGGAAACACTAGTGATGAAATAAAATCAAATTATGTAGGGATCGTAGGTGTATTTAACAAAGAAATTACTAGATATCTTAAGTAGACAAAATAAGGCCTATAGATGCATCGTCTGAAAACAGTTCATTGGCAACAACGCGTGAATAAATAGCAACTAAGTACGTGCCCTAACCCTACGGTAAAAGAAATCATATTACTGTTTCACACTGTTGACTGTAATTTTATTCCATCCATTAGATCGCATAAGCTGGGCAAACGCAAGACATATTTGCTAAACCCTATAATTAAAAAAAAAACAGACTTCCAAAAAACATCCAACGAAAACTCTCTGCCAAAAAAACACTTAAAAGCGTAAAATAAACTGGTTCTTCATAAATTGCCTATACCTAATTCTTTAGTCAATTAAATAGTAGTATTATAATGTGTGCTAGGTACCTAGAATCTGTTTGAAGTCGGTGCCAAGTGACTATCGCTTAGACTTTTGTAATTGTTCGTTTGTATTATTTTTGGTTTAGCACCGACTTCAAACAGATTTTAGGTACGTAGCACACATTATAATACTACTATTTAATTGAATAAAGAATTAGGTATAGGCAATTTATGAAGAACCAGTTTATTTTACGCTTTTAAGTGTTGTTTTGGCAGAGAGTTTTCGTTGGATGTTTTTTGGAAGTCGGTTTTTTTTTTATTAAAAGTTTTTATTTTTCAGTTTTTAGTGCAAACAATCGTTGGTAAGTAGTAAGTTGAACTATTTCATCATCAAGAATACAAATTAAGGTCTATACGTACGTGTAATATTAAAATCATCCTCTAATCCCTAACTGTTGAAGAGTTTAACCTTCTATCATCAGCTCACCTAAATAACTTGAAAGTATACGACTGAAGGTCTTTAGATACGTATGAAATTGAAAGAATTATACTCCAACTCCTAACGGTTGAGGAGTTCTACCTTCCACCTTCCATCATCAGCTTACCTAAATCATTTTAAAGAATACCACTAAAGGTAACATATATGCACATGATATTTAAAGATTTATCCTCCAACTCCTAACCGTTAAGGAGTTGTACCTTACATCATCAGCTCATCATCATAAAATGATGACTACCAGATGCAAATACTGATGTAACTTCAGAAAATATACGAAAAACATAGTATGTGCCTATAAAAAATGAGGGTTTCTCTCGGTTTCCCTGGGATCCCATCATCAGATCCTGATATGGTGGCAATGGGACCACTTCGGGAGCACACCCTTTCGAATACAAAAAAAAAATTCAAAATCGGTCCACAGTTGACGGAGTAATCGCTGAACATACATAAAAAAAAATACATACAGTGGAACATAGAACATTTTTGGAAGTCGGTTAATAAATTGAATTTCTATTAGAAATACGTTATGATGATTAATTAGGACTAGTATCCGGTTAACCTATTTATTGTTTAATAACGAAGCACATTAATTGCCAAAAGTGGGTAGGGTTTTGTTATAATAATTTGTGCCTGTTATTTCTTGTCAGAGTAATGTTAGTTGCAGTAGTGGATTTACCACTAGGCTGAGTAGGCTGGAGCCTAGGGCAGCATATTTAGGGGGCGGCAGATTTGGCCCAAAATGTTTTTTCTTAAAATTCGAAAAATAACATAATAAAAATAATATGATCAAAAATACGGATAAAAGAAGTCTTGAAAATTTAACAGTACTTTAGGAGCAAAGATTGTACCTATAGCTTACTCTCGCTACTTTAAACAAAAATTCTCGCCGACCGAATCATAATCTACTCCTTTTTGAAGTCAGTTAAAAAGTACTAAACACTTCGTGACACATATCTTCGTGAATATGGATTTTTAACGCGCACGCTGCCTTCGTAGATACGGTGTGGTAGCCGCGTATCGCTAACCGCTTATACCGCTCTCTGAGAATGCTATATGCATGACCTTCTGTGCGGTCAAAGCCACAAACAAGACCAGTGTACCAGCGACCAGTTTTGGACCAAGCTATCCGAAACACTTATCAAAGAGCCATCTTTTTCCATAAGGATTAAGCACAAATACTTGGTTAAGGCCTGAACCGGTACGAGGATCCAGTTAATTAAGATTAAGTCGCCAGGGAGTGAGCAACGACGGGGCGCATGAAATAAGAGTACCTCTGTGTTACACTTATGGGTGTCCCTGTCTCCCGTAAGTTCAGCGCCTGCCAGGTCTCTGCAGCGCCTCTGGTATGCAGGCGCGCCTCTTTTTGCTAGTTCGCCACTAACTAAACTACTAACACAAGTGTCATTGGCATACAGATTACACCTAGCGCAACCAGTTTAGTCCAATCAGGAGGGCTTCTCGAGGTCTGCATCGCTTGACATGATTCATTAATTTCCTCCTAGCGACGAGTGCAGTGCGAGAAAGGAAATGGTACCGTACTGCCGCCTTGTCCAGTCAACGCTGACCGACTGGAGAAAGACCATGGAAGAAAGCCACTACGTGGAGCCTTCAGCCTGGACGACCAGCGCGTGATCGTGGCTCGACAAACATACTTACTCACTCGTGGTCCTTTGACATAACAATGCGGCGATCGTCGAACGCGCCGCTCAAAATCCGAATTAGGCATTCATCATCGGGCCTACATCACAGAAATGACAGTCGATGTGGGTCGAGAGATCCAAGATAAGTGAGGGAGAGTAAGATATAGCGATTCGCAAATTTACCAAGCTGAGTGATGGTTTAGCGTCCGATAAGTCATGGAACAGCTAAATCGGGGTACGCTACTTTTATGGCGGTAAGACTCGTTTGGGAGTATGGGCCCGAGAAGAAACACGGCACCCTCTCGTACCAGCTGACGTAGATGATGTCCAGAAAACATACTTTGGAGATCACGTCCGGCTGTAACAGAGCTGGTGTAACAGAACAGAGCAAAGGAGACAGTGGAGTGGGATTGGGTGAGGTTTAGAACCATCTTAGTCCTCCAGGTCCGAGAATGGTCCAGGTTCTGCAATCAGTTCAGGTGCTGGAGATCGCTGAACGACCTCGAAGACTAAAAGCTCAGGCCTGGGGGTAGCAGCAGAAATAGGCTAGGGTGACATTAAAGATGGGACCATGGTACCCTGGTCACCACACACATACTGTTGTGGGAAAAGGCTATCAACCACTTCCTATAAGAAGCTGGACATGAGAGGCTCCGAAAGAGGGAGGGGTGTGTTGCGCGGAGACGGGATCTAAGGGGATATGAAAAAATCAGGGACATATTAAATTGTACATTAGTAGGGGCGGAAAATTTTTATTAGCCTACTGGCAGCAAACCCGCCACTGGTTAGTTGATCAAAAAATAAAATTAATTCTGATTAACTTAGTTACTGTCTGTCTGTGCCCGTCAGTATTTTTCTATTCTAATAAGATTCCATTAGAAATCACCAGTTGTTGGTTTACCCACATCAGGCCATCATCCTTCATCAGGTTCATCTTTACAAGGACGGTCCACATTATTCATATGTTTTATCATTAATTTCAACACGATGAAGACTTGAAGAAATTGGCAGAAATAGCTGATCCGGCTGGTTACCATCTCACCTCATCACCGACTCTTAGACCATTGGAAACAGCGCCGACAGACGGAGTGACCATCCACTAATTTTAGAAAGTGTTATTTCCCAATGAGGGTTAACATTTACAGAGGTATAAATGCAAAAGGGATTTCTGAACAAACAATATCTTAGATACCATTGAACAACACTCTGTCAGCAGTGTCAGCCAACACATAATTGACTACTGATAGTTATGGATTTTAAAATTGTTCACTTTATTAGTTAATTTTAGTTATAGTTATTAATTTGTTTCTCTTTATATAATTCTAACATTTTATAACTTAATACCTATTTAACAATTGTGTAACATCGTCATCTTCTCTCAAATTTGCAATGCCTGTAAAAGGCTACTAAGTTGAGACAAACTATATTATAAGATCACAAAATGTAGGTACCTACACTTGTTAGCAACACTGACGAAATATATTGTGTCATTGGTTAGCAATAAAGATTTTGATTTTGAATTGATGTTTTTCACATAATTTTGAGCACCCTGAGAGCATAAATGATTATGATGCTGACTGTACCGCGATTTCTCTCTCTTTTGGAATGAAGTTCCTTGAGGGTCGTTGCGGTGGGGTACCCTAGCTGGCAAAAACGTCCACAACGTAAGATTGATGCCTTGGTGGCAAAATGAAGGGTGGCGTATGAGAATCATGTGAGTTCTTGGGTTCGAATCCCGTGTAGGATCAAATTTCTTTTTTGATCTGCAAATATTTGTTTTTTGGGAGATTGGATGTTTTCTATGTATATGTATGTATTTACAAAAAAAAATGTCCGAAATATTTATTTATTTATTTCGTGAACGAAAAATTTATATAATCTTAATCTGTAAGTTGCATGTAACAAGTACGGAGTAACTCTAGACAGAACTTGTTTCAGTAGAGATTACTAGGTGGCAGCACAAGTTTAGTTATTTTTTTTATTTATATCGTTAAAAAAACATAATAGAAATGTATACCTCAATAGTTATTTTCTTTATACCTCGCATAGAACTTTTATATATTTTTATAAATCATTTTAAATTAAATAAAGGTGTTGCTAAGACAATTTTGTGGTTCTTAAGAGCCTGAACGAAAAATTTAGTATAGCGCCATCTGTAAGTTGCGTGTATTATTATATTTAATCTCTAATTCTATTTGTTAATATACCAATATACTCAGAAGTTAAAACAATTATTAAACGGTTTAATTACTACAGTGTATGTTTATTTAAATAGTAGAAACATTATGAAATATTGTATAAATTTAGTAATTGACATAAAGTAGGTATTTCTATTAAACTCCATTTCACGAAAGAAGTCCCGCGGACAATTATGGAACTGTGGGGTGACGGGTGTCCTGTCCCACCAACACAAAGGAAGGATCCTCCAACCAGGCGAGTCGATCATGCCTGGCGGGCCAACTGCCCAACGGTTGATGTTGGGATGTTGTATGTATCTTAATTGGCGCGCGAACTTTCACTGCGCGATTCAGGATTGGTAGTTTCTTAGTTGGCTTCGTTACTCCGTAGTTCAGTGTAACTTCGGTAGATGGCGCTGTAGTATATTTCTGTTGAGCTGTATGTGGAAGTCGCCACATCACTCCCCTCCAAGACCGGAGGTCGATACATGATGTGTCAGCTGTCTGTGCTCTGTTGCGGAGCTTGCCCGTGCCAGGAGTGAGTAGTTCCAGTGAGTCGGAACTGAGTGCTGCAAGTTCCAGTGAGTCGGAACTGAATGCCGCTAGTCCCAGTGAGTCGGGGCTGAAGTCCGCTGATCCCAGTGAGTCGGGATTGAGTGCGGTGCGCGGTGCTGCGGTGAGGTCCCCAGTGAGTCGGGGCGGTTGCTGCGTAATGACTGGCTGCTGCGTAGACGGGAGAGAGATGCTCTTCTTACATGGACCGTAGGTGCAGTGTGCTGTGCCTAGACGCTGATGAGGCCGTAGGGGTCACCAGGCTGGAGCGGTCGCTTCCTGCGTGTGGTGTATCCCTGTTGAGGCCGAGGTAGCTGGCTGGCTGTGAGACTTGCTGTGGGAGTGAACATGATGGTGGCGTGCTGATGCACGAAGCATCGAAGGCTGCTTTCAATCACGTCGGGGTCACCACTGTGGGGGGACGGGTGTCCTGTCCCACCAACACAAAGGGAGGATCCTCCGACCAGGCGAGTCGATCATGCCTGGCGGGCCAACTGCCCAACGGTTGATGTTGGGATGTTGTATGTATCTTAATTGGCGCGCGAACTTTCACTGCGCGATTCAGGATTGGTAGTTTCTTAGTTGGCTTCGTTACTCCGTAGTTCAGTGTAACTTCGGTAGATGGCGCTGTAGTATATTTCTGTTGAGCTGTATGTGGAAGTCGCCACAGAACTAATTTTGACAGATGGGGAGATCGGCCATGTTGTCGTTTGTCGATGTTATCAAGGTTCGTTTGTTGTGGTTGATATTTTGTGAGCTTATTATTGGATTAGTGCGTTATAAGGTTTATTTACGATGCCAAAATTTGTAAAAAGTGCAGGTCGAGAAATTATATTAAAAGTGAAGGAGTTCAGTGAAGCGAAACACAAGAATCACGGTGTTATAATACCAATAAACAATGTTCGCAAGAGAGTCGCCGCCATGACAGGTAAGTTTTGGGGCTGCCATATACAGATTTTTTTCCCGATTGATTTCTCACATATTGGAATTATTTTTTTTAATGCATGATTTTTTTTAAATTTTGATGTTATGTAAAGTTATAATCAAATTGTCACAAATAACTCAACAATAATAATGTAATTACATACGAAAATAATCATTCAAACTCGTTCATTTTATTGCAGGTATGTCAGAGAAAACTGTAACGAGAGTTACAAAAGAAGGCGCAACAGAGGCGAGTACTTCTAAAGTTATCGTCACCCCAGGGAAGAGTCGCTCGCATACCAAAAAGTTCGACTTGGATGGATTTGATTTGTGCGATAAAGTATTGCCGTATAGCGCACAAATCAATAAAAATGTTTGGATGCAGAAATGGATCGATTTATTATATCCACGGCTAGTGATAGTGAAACAGAATCTGATTCTGTTTCTATTCACTCTTCTGATTCTGACAGTGATCATCGTATGTATGACCGATCATAATTATTCAATAAAACTTTGAATAAAACTTTTTAATTTCATTTTATTTTTCTAATTTAAAGTTGGTCGAACATCTTATTATCTTCTTATCTAAATATTCGAGTCGTAGTAGTTAATAAAATGAAAGTAAATGAACAATAAATTATTACCACTGATTTCCCCATATTTAATCCTGGCAACATTATGTTGCGCTAATACAGCGCTGCGTCTGCGGGACTTCTTTCGTGAAATGGAGTTTATCATTAATTTTTAATGTAGCTTACGGAAAAGATTAGTAACCCACAACTAAAACCACTATCATTAGGTACATTAAACAGTTTACGATGATGGTCTCAACTATGGTAAAATTTCTATTATTTTTCTGAAATATCAGCGAAACGATTCAAAATTATATCGTGTATTTAAAATTCTGTTAAACAGTGCATTTAAAATTGTATTCTATCTATCTTTCACTTCAATTCGCCTTAATCGCCTCCTTTTTTATCGATAAAAAATATACCCAAATAATTATTTTCTTTATACCTTGAATAGAACTTGAAATAAAAATATTTTTATGTTAAGGAACTTCGTTCCTATCTGGTGTCCCACACGACTTTTTTAACGGATGGACGTTTCCGCTTACAGGTAGCCGTATATCTTCCCTACTCTATCTATAATAGCTCTGTGAGCCAACGCAACGCCGCCGCCAGTATGGAGTGTAGAGATAAGGAGTACAATCTAGAAGTTAAAAAAGTGTCCGCCAAAATGCACTAATTAGGTGACGCCACTGTGCAAAGAGTGTAAATTTGAAGAATTAGAAAAGTAGTAGAGCCACGCTGATTTCAGCACGAATGGGCCGGCTCGACCGGGGCGGTACTACCCTCGCACAGAAAATCAACGTAAAATGACAGCGTTCGTGCTGTCGTGTTTCGTTGGTGAGTGCGAGACCGGAGGCCCAATTGGTCTAGTCAACAAGTACCATACTTGTTGACTAGACTAAAAGATGCAGCAGCATCACTAGGCCGCCATAGTGTGGGTCTCCATACTGCATTATCTGCATTTGCAATGAGTATGGTGACCACCACTCTTGGATTCTGCTTATGCTTTCCATCAGGCAGAGTAGAGTCATTTTGGCGGGCCAATCATAAAAAAAAAAAAAAAAAAAAAAAAAAAAAAAAAAAAAAAAAAAAAAAAAAAAAACGTTAATCAAATGAACTGTTATTTGATTATGTTTGTCGGACAGCATACTACTCAAAGTTTTCAATATTTAAACCACAATTTAATTATTTGATTGTTTGTTTGACACTTACTACTACGCAAAGTTTTTAATTTTTAAATTTTTTATAAATATAATTAAAACGATATCATACTCTTTTCTCACTCCAGCGCCTACGTGGTCGGTTCTCGAACTATTATTTAGTCATGTTTGACGTACAATTTTCCCCAAGAACCCATCAAAGATTGTACTCGTAAACTTAAAAACTTGGCTCCATGGCCGCCAGGCCGCCACGCACGCCAGGTTCGTATTGACATGTGGAGAACCTTTTTGAAGTTGACAGATGTAGTAGTGATGTGGGCACAGACTTATATTACATGATGATGAAGGTGAAGGTCTAAGAGCACAAAGAAAAATGGGAACTTCATATTTAATAAAAACTCGGGAACTCGCATTGAAGGTTGCGAAAACGGTTGGTTGAACGGAAACTTAAGAAGTTGATCATAATAGGTATATTTATGGAATCGCCAGAATTTATATTTATTATGAATTAAGATAATTAAGACTAGTGACTTTAACATCCTAAACACAAAGAAGAATACAAGACAAACAACATAAGGCATGTTTATTCTCTTCAGTTTCAAAATACTTGTTATAATTTTTTATGATATTTTTGTGCATTTAAACCATAATTTAAACACTAATAAAATTATACGCTTCGCAAAAGTCGTATAGCTTCAAGCTTAAAAATTCATTAAATTTAAATAGTAAGAAAGAATAAAATTGTGAGAAGTGTGTGGAAAATCTCGACATTAGTAGTAATAATAGTTCAATGCATCTAACCATTAAGTCTGATTACAAACTTATTAATTTTCAACCGACTTCAAAAAGGACAAAAAGGTTCTCACTCAATTCGACTGTATTTTTTTTTTTTTTTTTTAATGTTTGTTACCTCATAACTTTGGACTGGGTGAACCAATTTTGATGACTCTTTTTTTATTTGAAAGCTGGTGCTTCCCGAATGGTCCCATTTAAATTTGGTCTAGTTCTGACATGTCATACATGAGAAATCCATATAAGTCTTCAATTTGCATTATGTATGTACGCGACAAATTAACGAATAACTCAATATTCCCGTATGGTCCCATTTAAATTTGGTCCAGATTGAAGTCGGTTTTTCTTTTTGTTAAAATTTGTGATTATTGATAATACATACATAATTATTTAGAATACCGCTATACGCTTGTTTTTTTTTTTTTTTCTTGTTTGATTGAATAGTAAACAGTAAAATTTTAATGTATTACCATTTTACTTATGAATATCATTCTATAAATTGCATGAAATTTATGTTTATTAGTACGAAGGCATTCAATGAAATAGAACTTTATTGGTTTTTAACTTACTAAAGTTCAAAAAAATGCCTGCATCGTCTTTGGTTCTGATATTTTTTAGACAGCAACACTGTAGAGTTCATGTTCGAGCGCATTTTGTTCTGCGACCGGCCGCCATACTCAAACAAAAAGATTTGAGATGAAAAGATAAATTTATATAAATATTGGCCTTGTTGAAAGTGTTTAATTTGCTAAATGAGTTCTAAATCAGATGTAAATAGGAGAGTGCTCGCCATTCAGGCGAAAAAGAAACGTCACAAACTCGGTAAAAAGAAAAATCGCGAGGAGGATCACGGGGCTGGTGGACAAGGAAACGGTCTGCGCAACCAGAATCAGAATCGTTTAGAACCTACACATAGCTCTTCCAATGAGACGATCGAGGAGGATGAAGATGAACAATATGCAAGCGACGACGAAGAACAGGAAGACAGCGCCGACTATTGCAAGGGTGGTTACCATCCTGTCAAAATAGGAGACTTATTCCTGAATCGGTACCACGTCACTAGAAAATTGGGATGGGGCCATTTCTCTACAGTGTGGTTATGTTGGGATTTGGTCGACAAACGCTTTGTCGCTTTAAAAGTCGTTAAATCGGCTCCTCATTTCACTGAGACAGCTTTAGATGAAATTAAAATATTGAAAGCAGTCCGAGACAGTGACCCTGCAGACCCCAAGAGAAACAAAACTGTGCAGTTACTAAATGACTTTAAAATAACTGGTGTGAATGGAACCCATGTGTGCATGGTGTTTGAAGTATTGGGCCACCACCTACTGAAGTTGATACTCAAGTCTAATTACAGAGGTATACCACGAGATAACGTCAAAACGATAATACGTCAAGTTCTGGAGGGTTTGGACTACCTTCATACTAAATGTAAGATAATTCATACAGATATTAAACCAGAGAATGTGTTGGTATGTGTTGATGAACCATACATTCGTAAATTGGCAGCAGAGGCCACTGAACTACATTCCTTAGGCTTGAGGCTTCCTCACTCCTTGATAAGTACTGCACCGAAGGAATTCCAAGAACAAGTAGTAACTGCTAAAATGAGTAGAAATAAAAAGAAAAAATTAAAGAAGAAAGCCAAGCGCCAATCAATGCTACTTAAAAAACAAATGGAACAAATTGAAGAAATGGAAGAGCAGAAGAAAGTAAATAATAGTGAATCTGCACCAATGTCACAAGACAATGATGATTCACCTCAGACTCCGGAAGAGGCTAGTGTGATTGAGACAACTCGATCTGAAAATGAGCCGAATATCAATGGATGTAATGACTTAGAACAAGCAGATGAGGAAGCGTTTGATACCGATGCTGATGCTGTACAGGTAAGGACGAAACAGTATGGCTGCGGTGATGATGCAGGAACTCCAATGTCCGAGGGAGAGATGACTGACACTCCACCGTCTTTTAATTCACAATCTACTAAAGGTAAATCCCTAGAAAAGAAAGTAGATCCTGCATTTGATGTGTGTGATCTTGAGGTGAAGATAGCTGATCTAGGAAATGCTTGCTGGGTGCACAGACACTTTACAGAAGATATTCAAACTAGACAGTACAGATCTTTGGAAGTGTTGCTTAGTGCTGGCTATGGCACATCTGCTGATATATGGAGCACGGCTTGTATGGCCTTTGAATTGGCTACTGGAGATTACTTGTTTGAACCACATTCAGGTGATGGATATAGCCGAGACGAAGACCACCTTGCTCATATTATAGAACTCTTAGGTGACATTCCCAAGAGGATTGCGGCCTCTGGAAAGTATTCTAAAGTATTTTTTAATAAGAAGGGAGAGTTGAGAAATATAACAGGTTTGAAACCATGGGGCTTAGTATCTGTTCTTACGGAGAAATATGAGTGGAGTCAATCAGATGCCGAAGAATTTGCTGATTTCTTAAGGCCTATGTTGGACTTTGATCCGAATCGGCGTGCAACAGCCTATGAGTGCCTTCAGCACCCATGGTTGAACATTGTTACACCTGAACAAAACGAGTCTGAAAAATAATATAACATTGCTCTCTGTAATGAATGATCATGCATTCATGAAATCAGTAGTGTCAACATACAAAGTATTTCAGTCTTATACAATTTTAATAAAAAGTTTATTTATGAATGTCTTTGTGAATAATTTACTTTGTATCTAGAGTTTTTTGTTAGCAATCCTGAATTATTTGAGAATAAAAATTGTGTATGACTATCAAAGACATTGTGCTGAACTCCACAAATACAAGTCCTGTGACCAGTGTCAGCGGCAATGTATATAATACACAAGCTGCTCAGCATATACTTATTGAATGTATAGTAATTGGCATACACTAGATGTCTTAAAATTACACTACTGTACAGGTAACTTTAGGGAAAAATTGTGATGTATGACATGTAGACAATATAGGTTTTGTCACATTAATCTTTTAGGAATTTAGTTGACATAATGACATAGCTCTGCACTTAAATAATGTCCTGTCAAGGAGTAAGGAGTCATACATAAATGTAGCCATTCAGGAAGTAGAATGTTCACATAGTTTAAGTTTGTGTTTATCATTATCACAATAAAAATCTCATTATGTAAACTTAGCTGTAAGACAGTATTTGTAATGCCACACCTCCGAGACTGCCTTTTTATATTTCAATATGAGTCATCAAAATTTTAACAATGGCTGGCATTCTAATCATACAGTATAAATGCAGCGTCCTGAACCAGCTATTAGTTGTAATTATTTATCATAGATCCAATTTACATGACCATAATTTGTATTAATTATATCTGCAAATTTACATGAATAAAATGTCCAAACGAGCTTGTTACTATGTTATTTTTGTTTTTATTTTACATTTTCTGTGTTTCTACCTAAATAATTAATCTAAAAATATGAGATGAAAGTGATAAAAGTCTTGAAAAAAAAATCTCTTACATATACTTCTGTACAATTTATAAAACGTAAGGTGCGGCCGGAAAGATAGCTGGCAGCTTTGTTGATCTCATTGTGTCTACCTACAGTTTTTTATTGTGATTCCAGCCGGCCTACATAATATAATACAGGTACTACGATATGGTAACGCACGCGCACGCGTAACGCTCAAGTATATCTACTACACAGTAGCTGTGCTACTTTTGTAGTACCTAGTAAGGTAATAGCAAAAAACAGTGAAGGCAAAATTTAATTTCTGTTTATTTCCTCACTAAGATGTGAAAGTAGATTAGGTATACTATTGGTATTTACATTTGTTCATGTGTAAAATTAAGTATTTCGAAAAGCAGTGTGGTTTTTTAATACAAAAAACCGGTCAAGTACGTGTCAAACCACGCCCAATCGCCCAATGCAGTAGGTTCGTAGTAAGGACGGACGTTTTGTTGTTTCATATTTATAAACATTTGACATTAACGGTTTCGGCGGCCACTACCATCAAATTAATTGGTCGACCATGACTCATTAACTAATAAAGCCTACCTACTTAACTGTGATAGTTTTCCCTTTAAAATTGTTTTATATGCTACAACCACTACTACTTTTTTCAGGTCAGCCAATACTAGGTAAGGTTTCGCTAGGAGTGGGGAGGGGGGCGGTTGACTGTACCAAACATCAGCATTAAGGCATAATAACTCCGAATCGGATTTTTGTATGTATGGGCCTGACAAAGTGACTCTACCTGATGGAAAGCATGAGCAGAATCCAAGAGTGGTGGTCACCATACTCATTGCGAATGCAGACAATGCAGCATCGTGACCCACACTATGGCGGCCTATTGAGATACTTTTGTATCATTGGGCCTCCACCTCCGATTTCCAACGAAACACGATAGCACGAATGCTGTCATTTTGGGTTGGTCTTCTGTGAGATTGTAGTACCGCGCAGGTCGAGCCGGCCCGTTCGTGCTGAAATGAAATCAGAGCGTGGCTCTATTACCTTGAGTCCTATAATCTGTCCTCAAGTCAAACGAAACACCACTCACAGTGCGTGACGTCATTTGTGGGTAACCTCAATGTAAACAATACCGTGCTTGATACTTCTAACAATAAAATACCTTTTAAAACAGGAAAAGATGATAGATTGCAGAACCAATTCAAAAACTGTTGCAAGTAGTAGTTATTTTTTCTGAACGTTTTTTCACTATTAAAAAGGATATTCGAAAGCCGACTATCTAAATCTTGCCAAGTTGAGGATTTTCATGATTGGCAAGATTCATGTATAGAAACAGTATAGGTATTGTATACTTAGGCCTCTTCATACCATGCCGGCAGGTTGCTGTGTCGCTAGCATCAACACGCAAACGAGCTGCCGGCATGGCGGCCGCGGGTTATTCAAATCTGAAATCACTGAAATGATAATATATCAAAAAAAAAAAAACATACTTAACTTAGTCTTTTATTTTATTATTAAAAAAATAAAATTTGTTACCTACACGAAAATATCATCTTAAAAAATTATTTCTTATGAAATTTTTTATCTAGGTACCTTATTTTTTTTATGTACCTATGGGCCTGCCAAAATGACTACTCTGCCTGATGGAAAGGATAAGTAGAATCTAAGAGTGGTGGTCACCATACTCATTGCGAATGCAGGCAATGCAGCATGGTGACCCACACCATGGCGGCCTAGTGATGTTTCTGCATCATTGGGCCTCCGGTCTCGAATTCACACATAGCACGATCGCTGTCATTTTACGTTTATCTTCTGTGCGAGGGTAGTACCGCCCCGGTGGAGCCGACCGTACTACATATTATACCTATTTTAGTTTTTTTTGATTGATATTTTATTCCCTATTCTGGAAATATCTGCGCACATAACTGTAAAAATAAACATTACTAACGACAAATTATTGCCTTGTGGATGATTTGTTTGTGTAACCAGGCTAGGGCTTATTCCCTGTTTGGGATGATGCAGAAGCAGCACTAGGCCGTCATGTTGTGTCACCATGCTACATTGCTGCATTGTCTACATTCGCAATAAGTTTGGTGACTATCACTCTTGGATTCTGCTTATGCTTTCCATCAGCCAGAGTAGTCATTTTGGCAGGCTCATATAAGTAAAAGGGGCACATGAGTAACCGGGCTACTTGCAGATGGTGAGTAACAAGAGTGGTGGTCCCCACACTCGCGAATATTGACCGTGGGAGAGCCACGCTTCGGCATGAATGGGCCGGCTCGACCGGAGTGATACCGGCGGTAATCGCTTACCATCAGGCGATACGTCTGCTCGTTTGCCGGTCTATTCCATAAAAAAAAAAATATAGACAAAATGTATTAAAAAGCTTAGGTAGTAGAAACATAAATCGAAAATAGTATTGAGAATTCTCCTCTGATGTAAATGTGATTTAGTTTAACTGAGTGTGACTTAGTTCTTTGAAGAGAATTCAAACAGAATTAAGTAGGTAGGTATATAAGTTGAAAATTTATTTTTGATTTTAACTAAAAATGCTAAAAATATCATAGTTCGTCGTCTTCTATTGAATGCCAAGTGTGATATTGAAAATTACGATAGTGCGAAGGGAGTACGCTTTATTTGCAGTTTAATCCTATTTATAATTTGCATACTTACTTACAAAGTTAATTTGAAACCGTTTTCTAAGGACGATTTAAAAAAATGGTGATATTATATAATAGGGTTATCCTGTTCATCGGTAAATTTTTCGTATCTTACAGTAAAACTGTAATTATTCATTGTAAGGTGAATATATGTCCATAATTATTCTATATAGGTTATTATATCATATCAACCAATCGCCGTCCACTGGTGAACGAAGGTCTCACCCAAGGAGCGTCAATTGTCCATCCGCTTCAAATCCACCAAGTCCACCAATCCACTTGCTTCAAATCGTCGTTTCATGGTACTGCAGAGCGCCCTACACTACCTTAAAATATTTGTTTAGGAGTTTGGGGGTTTTCTGCGTATAATATGTAATTATGTATGTATTAAAAAAAAAGCATTGAAGTACCTATTCTATCACTCAATCTAGCTAGCATAATACAAGCTCTGCTTAGTTTGAAGCTAGACGGCGTTATGGGTTCTGTCCGAAATGTTTAATACTAGTTTTTGCTCGCGGCTCCGCCCGCGTGTATGTCGTTTATCGCGGTAAATAGTAGCTTAAGTATGTGTTATTTTGATGTATAAGCTATATTACTATAAAGTTTCATCGAAATCCGTTCAGTAGTTTTTGCGTGAAAGAGTAACAAACATTTATCCATCCATCCATACTTACAAACTTTCGCGTCTATAATATTAGTAGGATTATTATAAACATATTTTCCAAGCAATCCAGTCTGAATCAAACCTCAAGGTACTATGGAAATAAATGGAAAGTTTATATTAATTAGTAGGAAGGTAAGTATCATTGGATTTTATCGTATAAACGAATATTTAATAATATTATCGAGTAAAAGAATTTGCTTGTTTGAAAACTATAAACCTTGGGTTCTATAGGCCGAATTAGTTGTTATCTTAGCCTGTTAAATTAAGGATGAATCCATACTAATTTTATGAATTCGGAAGTAACACTGTCTGTCTGTTACACTTTCACGGCTAAACCGCAGTACCACTGTACCAATTTCATTGAAGTTTGGCATGGACATGGAGGTACTTTGATTCTTGAGGAAGGACATAGGCTACTCTTTACCGCTACTTTTACTCTACCAATACCAACTCCTCCCTCTGGACCGCATTCAACGGAGAGCAAGTTTTTCAAACAACTAGTGGTCGCCCATTGGTCGAAATTCGGCCATAATCATTTTATTTTTTTCTTTTAGTTGCCTGCACTCCTCCATATGCACCAAACTGGTGCCAACTTTCATACTCCTTCGTTTGCATAATTGCATTTTTTTAGCATTTTTTGTATTCTAATTTTCGTTAGAAAGTTTTTGCTTCACGTAATTATGTTCAAAATAAGATTATTTTTAGAACATTTTGATGCATCTCTAAATGTTTATATTAGGTACGTACCTATCTACCATTAACTGAAACTTCTACAAGTAACTTCATAATTATTTCGAAGAGATTTTATAGTTTTTGAGCTTAGAAATTAAAGTTACAATATGAGCAATTTTTTTTAATGTAGGTACTTATCTATGTATTATGGCGTGAAGCAAAAGCTTTGAATTCTTTTTACGAAAATTATGCGAACAGAGGAGTATGAAAGTTCCCATTATATACAGAGGAAATATGGAGGAGGAAATGTGAAAAATATGCAGAAAGCTAAAAAATAACAAACAATTAATTATCACAGGGTATACCTATATAATTGTGGCTTAAAATAACATTTAAAACTTGGTGTTTAAAACATTTAATTTTTTTGTTCAAATAACGCCTAACGTAAAAGATTCAAACAAGTTTTAAGCATAAACGCTTATTGCTATTCAATATCTCTTAGAGAAATACCAATTGTATAAACCATACTTTATTTCGCAAAATAATAGTTACTTAACACACTATTATTCAATGTAAGTAATTGACGATACTTTTTCGATATTAATTTTACCATACTATAATACCCTAAAGACATTAGTGTTCGGGGTATTATACTACCTACATAAAATAATCCGAGGATGATATTGGCAATGGCGATCATAAAGTTTAGTATAGGTAGATGCTACCAAACGACACGCATGATAAGTACAAACAATTTCTAACATTTTAAATGAGAGAAACATATTTAAAGCATCCGATGCGACATGACGTCAGATGTTTCTATTAAATTTCGTTCATTAAAATTATTCTTAGGTACCTACTTGACCAAAAATAGCTGTAAAACAATATTTATTATGAGTTTACGTACTTATAATTATGGCGTATATTCTCGCTATATGGATAACTTGATCGCTCACGGTTGTTGAACTCATGCTTTTGACTAAAAACAATGGTAAAATTGAATTCATAACTAATTAATAACTTATGCATATGAGGCAAACTTCTGAGATAGCTAGACAGCTCATATTCCTGTATGTATTTAAATTAATTGTAACACACATTAACTGTATTATTATTTACTAGATGACCCGGCGAACTTCGTAGCGCCACGCCACATTTTTTTTTGTAAATATTTTCTAAATTTCTGAAAATTCTAGAAACAGAAAGACGGCGAAATCTACCGGATAATCTAGAAATAGAAATACGTCGCCACCACGAAGCAAATACAAAGAGGAGATGCCCTAATGAAATTTTTGTATGAAACAATGCGTGACAATTTGCGGGGGTGAGGGGGGGTTACTTTGCCCTTTGCCATCTACCAATCAATAGCAAAACTACTTGCATCGTTACATGTTGATGTTGCTATGTAGTTTAGCTATTTGACACTAAGCGTACGATGTAAGGGACATACAGGGACGTACTCAGAATTTTCTTATCAGGTAGTTATTTTTTTAAAGTCAATTTTGTAAATCATTTTGATGCATGTATCGCAAAAATATTATTAGTAAGAAACATCGTACATAACATCTATACTAAAATATTCTAAACTGATATATGAAGCTGAAGAGTTTGTTTGTTTGAACGCGCTAATCTCAGGAACTACTGGTCCGATTTGAAAAAAAAAATGTGAAACATTTCTTTTTTGTTTTCAAAAAAAAATGTTTCTGTGTTAGATAGCCCATTTATCGAGGAAGGCTATAGGCTATATATCATCATGCTTAGACCAATAGGAGTGGAGCACCAATGAAGAATGTTGCGAAAACGGGGGAAAATTATTACGGTACGGGAAATAGGAGACGTAAACGAATTTGCGTGGGTCAGCTAGTATAGTATAAAAGTGAAAGTTTGTGTGTTCTTTATATCTTCCCCGTAACCTTGGTGATGTATTTGATTTATTACTTATTTAAATATGTCACCGTAAGATTATAAAAACCGTTAGATTATAATCTACCTAGCGAGATTGCCAACTATCGATAGATTGTCAACTGTGATATACTACTTACGCGCGTCAAATTGTCAACTTTCCCTGATTGTTCGGTTTTATAGTAGACCGATCAATGCCCATAGAGATAGTTTAGGTTATTACTTCTTTGATTAATCACAAATTATTTTTTCTGCCACAGCAACTTTATATAACTAATCCTAAAGCTGTGAGGTATTTTCAACATGAAATCAATTTAAAATCACAGAAATACTTTACATTTGGCATCAAAGACAAATTAACAAACAAACATGGCTGCGCGGGGACATATGCTGTTCAACCAATCAGCGCGCGACTTGCGATTCGTAGATACCATTTTACAATCTCGCGAGATAGATTACAATCTAACGGTTTTGACAATCTGACGGTAACATATATATTAAAGAGAGAGAACAAAAACAAAGAAATATAGTACAACAACAAACACATACAATAAAGAGAACAATAACATACAAGTAGGAGTATAATACAAAAAAAAATGTTTCTACAAATTAGTTTTTCATTTATTATATTTACAAATTCTTCAGTTTTCTTTTGATTAATTTCGTTGTGGGTTCCGAGAATGTTTAATTTTCCTGGGATTCCTGGGATAGAATTTTAGTTAATTAGAAAACCTATCAAATAATCAGTATAAGTAAAATTTGTTTCATTTTCAAGTACTTTAAGAGCGAAAAAAGGAATAACAACAAACATAAAAACTAACATCGCGTTTGTAAAGGAAGGCTCAAGATATAATTTGAATATAGATAAAAAAAATAATTCTAATTACGACCCTGTCTCTTTGTTCTGTTGATGTTTGTTTTCCTAGTTGACGATAGACGTCAGTGTTCACAAAATGATTACAAAAAATACAAAAAATAATACTTTTTCGATTAAAAATTCTTTAGGCAATAATGCAGAACATATTTCAATATTTTTTTATGATTTACTTTATAAATACTCAGCTCTACGAACCTTTGTATTTTTATTTCCCATCACACAAAGTTTTTCCATCTAGTGGCGAATAGATTTAACTATATTTCAACAACACACTGAGAGATTTTTCTAGAACTATTTTAAGAAATTAAGTATAAAATTACTTACAAATGAAATATTATGCCATTCATGGCACCAGAACGTTTATCCTAGTTATTTGTACAAGATAAAACACAACACTTCATCTTTTACTTAATTGTACCGAGAATATTCAAGGATTGCGATTTTTCGACAAAGTTCTAGAACATTGACGTTGACAGTCTAATTTGTAAGTCGCGATAACTGCGATGACGTCGGGACCTGTATTTTGTCACGGGACCTATGCGCTTATGCCATCTCCTCTTTGTATTTGCTTCGTGGTCGCCACTTACCGGATTTCTGTGCAACTTAGGTGCCAAATCGCCATCTATTAGGATTTTATAGAACTAACCCATAAATACAGACTAAGGTCGTTTAATGAACAAATAAATAGACCACGGAACAATATTTAAAGTACTTGCTTTCTAGCAAAAAAATAATGAATGAAATCGGACTATGTGTTATTGAATTACAACTAAGTACATATTTTGACTTTCATCCCCTCTCTCCAGGAAACCGTGCTGAATTTCAGGATAAAAAGTATCCTATGTCCTATCTCGTGTTAATAATAATCCATTTATTTCAGACCAAAAATCCATATTTGCATAAGTACAATAAAAAAAAAAACACTAAAACATAAAATAAAATTAACATTAAAAAACCGGCCAAGTGCGAGTCGGACTCGCGCACCGAGGGTTCCGTACAAACCTGTAGGTATATAAGTAAAAGTTTTCTGAATTTTTCTGTTACCTGTGCTGTAAGCTATTGCTTCTTACCAAATTTCAATTCTCTATGTCAATAGGAAGGCAGAAGGAATTCCCTTGCGAGAAGTCGCGAGGTTCAAAATATGCGGTATAAATGTTACAGTACCTTTGCTTTTTGCGTTTTTGCGTTGACTTAGAAATTTGTTTTCTTTTCACAGCATAAAGGCAATTAGACCTAAATATTTCATATGAATTTCAACTTGATACCTATAGGGGTTCGTGAGGAAAAGGGTAATACATAAAAAATTATGTGATGTAACTAAAAATTTGAGGTTTTCTAAATTTTTCCTTTATGTGTGCTATAAAACGTTGCTTCATGCCAAATTTCAAGATTCTAGATCGACTGGAAGTATCCTTTAGGTTTTGATTCCCCTGCGAGTAGTTGCGAGTTTCCAAAAAATGGGCTTAAATTGCTGTTTCTTTAGATTGCGTTAACATAGAAGTTTAATTTTGTAACAGCTTTAAGGTATTATAGACCTGAATAATTCATATGAATTTCAACTTAATACCCCTACGAGTTCATGAGGAAAAGAGTAGTAAGTTTATATATTTTTTAATATTTTTATTTTATGATGTAACTAAAAAATTATGTATTTCGCTATTTTTCGTTTATCTATGCTATAAGACGTTGCTTCGTACCAAATTTCAAGATCCTGAGTTCACGGGAAGTACCCTGTAGGTTTTGATTCCCTTGCGAGTAGTTGCGAGTTTCAAAATATGGGGCTTAAATTGCTGTTTCTTTTGATTGCGTTAACATAGAAGTTTGATTTTGTTACAGCTTAAAGCTATTATAGACCCGAATAGTGGATATGAATTTCAATTTAATACCTCTACGCGTACACGAGGAAAGGGTTAGTAAGTTGATTTTTTTTAATTATTTTATTTTAAAAATTAAATTTGCATCAAATCAAACCTCTACAGGGTGGCAGCTGCCCCTACCTGCCCCCCCCCCCTTGGCGACGCCCTTGCAAACATATATAAAATGGACATAAAGAACACTCAGACTCAGAACAACTTGTGGGTCACATAAAGTGTTGTTCCATGTGGGATTTGAAATTTGAACCCACAACACTTGGCGCAGTAGAAAGCGGCGTGGCGACCTTTTGTTTAAGAGGCGAACTAGGCTAACCGCGCAGTTTTGAAGGGGAACAATTCAATAGAAGCTCTCAAAATGAATATTTTTCTCTCGTTATTGCAACATTTTTTATTGATACTCCTCTCCTTTTTATTATATCCTACTGCACTCGTCTTTTTGTTGTGTTCTTCTTCCTCGATTACTGGGCTTTCTAACACTGAAATAATTTTTCAAATCGGCCCAGATCTTCCTGAGATTAGCGCATTCAACCAATAAAAAACACAGATAAACTCTTCAGCTTAAAATATTAGTATATATTGGCCTAATCGATTTACAACTTAGTCTTTCGAGCAATGTAGGTATGCTAAGATGCTTCGTGCTAAGATGTTACTCTAGTTATTTTTTTTTATTATTTTTTTTCTAGCACCTCCAATATTAATTTGGAGCCTATTCCTATCTTGTTCTTTTCATTCCAGTTCTATCTTGTGCTACTGCTCGTACTTTCATTCCTCAGACTTTGTCTTTCTTGCATTATTGCTTTCTTTTACAGGTGGGATACCTGCTACTCTATTGTATAGTCTTTATTTGTTTCATCATGCAGGAAGTAATGAACGTAACAGAATATGTATTTACACTTTTTGTCCTTACTTGCTATATTAAGTCTAAACATGTTTTACAGCTAAATTACAAATAACTACTAAATTAATCCTAGATGTTTAAACACTACAATATTGTGCAGATTACTGTTTTGACTTTGACCTTGACCCAGAATAAGGACATTTCCTTACACTGGATCATGCCTTCCGAATGGCTACTCTGGCTGCCACTGCAAGGGGATGAAGGGCGTGGCGATTGGTGACCGTTCGGAGTGCGACTCTGCAATCGCTGAAGATACCGAACGTGGTTTCGCCTCGCCTGAGAATCTCACTGATCGCTTTGCATAGGGTCAGAAGCTCAGCCTGGTAGACGGTGCAGTGGGGGGACAGAGCAAGTTTGAGGGCCCTGGTTTCGGCTTTGTTATGCCATAGGGGTAAAGCTGCGCCGACCCGGCCCTCAATCTTGCTCCGTTGATATCTGTAGTAAAGATGCGCACCTCGATGTTGTCGGTGCGCTGTAAGTGATCATCGTCTACCAGACTATTGAACTCAAGGGCCCCACGCTCCGCGGGGTAAGGTGCCTTTATAGCCGGAGCCATTCCTTAGCTCTCCCTGTCTCCCAACCATGGCTGGCACACTCCTCTCTTGGCTTCGTACAACGAAGCCACCTCGCCAATTCTGAGGTCCAGGTGAAGCATACCAGCCAAGAACAGCGCTGAGTGCAGGGAGACTTTCGGATAGCTCTTGCACAGCTTTCGGGGTAATCCGCGCTGTATATACGGTGCCAGCAGTTGTTGCGCGGCGGATGGTCTGGATCACCTCGGGGTGTAAATTCCAGCTGATCCGAGCCATCCTCGCCAGCTTGTTGTAGATTCCGATGGCCTTGTAGAGTTAGCTACCTATAGGATAAACAAATGACTACACGGGGCCCTTAATTCTAACCACCTAACCAGCCTCCAGATCACTTGATATCTGGTCTGCTTCTGTAAGGGCAGCGGTCAGTCCGAAAAGGTGCCTCCAGGCCATTGTAGATGTATGTACCTATGTTTTATATTTATTGCTATTTGTAAAAGAAAGCACTGTTTCTCACACAAACGAGGCAGTGTAACATGTTTGATCAGATATATATATTCGGCGGCCAGATGTTAAGCTAGAGGGAGATATCCAAAATTCGGTGTCCGGCTATAAAAATTATACTACCTACAAAAACGTGACGAGTTAGTCCAGATATAGCTTAATAGTTTTCACGAAAACTTCAATGCCTATAGCTTCGACTTGTTATATATCATCATACTCAGATCATAGAAACAAGATATCTACAATCAACGATAGAAAATAACTAACATCTGAAATTATGATTCGTTACAATCCATTGAAATTATATTTAACTAGCTGAGCCCTATCTTTGCATCACGGCGGAGACACCGCGGGGCAAAGATAGTCTAAAAAAGTAGCCCAAGTTACTCCTTATAACATCAGCTATCTGCCAGTGAAAGTCCCGTCAAAATCGGTCCAGCCGTTTCAGAGATTAGCCGGAACAAACAGACAGACAAAAATGTAGAAAAATGTTATTTTGGTACTAGCTGAAACCCGCGGTGTTGCCCGCGGTTATTGTTGTACCGCGGGTAACGCCGCGGGGCGAAGCTAGTCTAAAAAAAGTAGCCAAGTTACTCCTTATACCATCAGCTACATATCAGTAAAAGTCACGTCAAAATCGGTCTAGCGTTCCAGAGATGAGCCGGAACAAACAGACAGAAGATGTTATTTTGGTATATGTACCGTGTATACATACATATGCATTTAGTAAAAAGCGGTTATTTTACAAACATTCACTCCAATTTTGTATGTTTAGAATAGATTATTCCTCTCGTAATATTTTTGTTAACTTTATGTTTATTTACCACCATGCCACAATATATTCCCTTTGTTATGAGAGGCCTATGTACGGCAATGGACTAACAAAATGGGCTCCGTCCTGTAGGGACCCCTGCTTAGATCCCCTGGGGGATTCATGAAAATTTGGAATTTTCGTCATCAATGATCCTCTAAAAAATCCAAAAAAATACCCATCGGTTTAAGCAGGGAATACAAATTGGCGTTATGTTTTTAAAAACTTCCAAATGAATCTCCTGGGGGATTCAAATGGAAAAGAAATTCAAAAAGATGGGATCAGTGTGGACGAAAATTTGAAATGGATCCCTCAGAGGATCTAAGCAGCGGATCACACCAACAGTACAAGGCTGTTGATGTGATGATGACATTTTGCTAGAGTTATCACGGAATTATTCTTCTATATAATTAGCAATTTTACCTTAACTTCATATTTTTGACATTTCTGTTATCCTGGCGTTAGTCACTTTTGTTACAGGAAGTCTAAACTACACTACAAACCGTAATCTCGGTTTAAAACTTTGTTTTCAACTATGTTTCCATACATTTTTGTTTCTTACTGGACTGATCGAAATAGAGTGGCTGAAACTTCTGTTGTGGGCATCGAGATATTACGTACTACGTACTAGAGGAGCCACTCAAAACCAATTATATGTTCCGTTTATATTTGAATTAAAACTAAAAAGCGCTGCAGCGCAGCCAAACAATAATTAATAGTATAATCCAACAATATTAACAAGCAGCGCTCTATCGCATTCGAGCTGTAGTTTCCTCGCGAGCGAAATGTCATAAGCGCCGTGATTTTCATGGCGCTTACGCGTTTTGGCCAACGAACTGTTGCAAAGATTCGCTTTAAAAGAGTAAGCGCCAAGCACAAAGCAGAACGGATAAATAGCTTTATACCTACGAAATTTTATTAGGAAATTCACACTGAGTAAATAGTACTTCAATAGCTTTGACAGTTTCAGTTTTTTTGTAGAATGCATCGAGGTATAAAATATAAAAGCAGTTTTTTTAATTATACTTTAAGTATAATTTTAAGTGTAATTATTACAAAAAAAGTGTTAAGGGTTATTAACGAAGCTATATTTAACAACATATTATTTTTCCTTATGCAATTAAATACGTTAGATACGTTGTGCATTTAACGTCACTTAATTCTACCTAAATATCACTTCTGTATGTTTTACTCTAAGTACTCTATGTCGAATGAGGCAACAATGGCGTCTTAAAATATTTTGTTCGTATTTAATTTTAAAACAATTATATCTAGTTAATTACTGGTGAAAAGTTATTCCTTTGTTTTTCTCCGTATTCCTTGTATTATTAGTGCAATATCTCAAGACACAAAATGGCATAATTCACGAGTTTTAGAACGTTTTTAAATGTAAACAATCACACGCTTAAGCCACCGCTTCATCAGAGTGTAGCTAGCAAGCGACTGAAGGAAGTGCGGCGCATGCGCCGCAATTGCATGGAACACCGCACTAATGAGTGGCGTCTTCTCTATACATTATATCTCGATGGTTGTGGGAAACGCACAGAACGGGAATCGCTTTTGTATTGAAACAATGTTCGTTTTATTGTGCGGGGTACTCTAAGTATTACTAAGTAAGTATAAGGCAAATAATTTGATTGTGAGTAATCATCACACAACAATACACACATTGCCAGAGGGCAGAAAATTGGCAGCATTGGTTTTAATGGCGATCACAACGCATGCGCAGCTCTGGCAGCCGACCTTCCCGCGTCCTTACCGACACAAATGCAACGCCACTAACTACGCCAGTCCATCCATAGCGCCAGTCGTCGGCTTACGCCGTGTCGTCGCACATGTAAACACAGCTGAATAGTAATAAACAAGTGTACTTTCGATGTCGAACAACTCTATAGTCTATCGTAATCCGTCACCGGTTATAGAAACTGAAGGTGTAGTGTTATGGTGATGTGGATTCTGTAATACAGTACTGTTATTCTAATCTATAGTGGCAGTGCAGCGTGATTACAGGTTTGCAATGTTATAATGATTCTAAATAATACTACATATTTACGTAAATTCAAAACCAGTTAACACCAACTTTCATTAGTGGTTATATTTTGCATGTACCTACACATGTACACACTGAAAGAGATTGGATTATCTACAGAAAAACCGGAGCAGAAGTGTTAAGACTCGTGACCTTGACCGCTGTCATAGGTCATGTAAACAAACATTGAATGAAGTTAAAATTTTGTTGTGATCATTGCCAAATGTATTTGAACATTTAGGTATGCCAATAAAGACTAGCTTAAGCAAATATTACTTAGACCTTTTACATGATATTACAATTGCTTCATTTAATATTAAATTAGTTCGTCTTCAACATCCAACGTACACGTCGCAAAATATTATATAACTGATCATATAATACATCTATAACTATGATTTCATATTTAAATTCCTCATTCCTCATTATCTTCACTGAAGCGAACATTAAAGCCGTGAAAAGTACCTACATTTTATATTTATATAAAATTCGCGTGTCACAATGTTAGTTAGGTACCATACTCCTCTGAAACGGCTGGACCGATTTTTATGAAATTTGGTGTGCATATGGGGTAGGTCTGAGAATCGACCAACATCTATTTTTAAACCCTAATTTTTTTTATGGCAAAACCACGTTTGCCGGATCAGCTAGTAATTATCTCATTATAATATATCACAGAAGACCATAGTTTAAAGCAAATGACATCTTTACGATGACATAAAATATGAAAATGTAACTAAGTATTACGATTAGAGACTAAGAAAAAAGTCTGAAAGGTCTACCATATCTTAAAGATGGTTAGTGAGGTTGGTACGGTTGAGTGGACGGATGGCCAGGACCTGCCAGGCCTCTGTGGGTTTGTCTCAGTAAGGTCTATATCGATATGACCGTTTCGCTGCAGTCGCTTTGAGTGTAAAGCCGGCTCTACACTCGCGGCGCGAACGGCCGCGAAAGCCCGCGACAACTGCGAATCACGTGTGTAGATGATGTTCACGCCTTCTCGTTCGCGCTTCGCACTGTTCCCCGATCAGTGTCGGTTTTTTGGCCCGCGACAAAGAGTTGGCGGTGCGCGAACGTGAAGGCATCCACACTCGCAGTTTTCCGCAGTAGCATACAAGACATCGTAGGGACTGGTTGTACGTGCGTTGGTGATTGACTTAAATATGAATGCTACATGGAATAATGATCTGGAACTGACCCTCACTTACATTATTTAAAGAACCTGCATGCAAAATTTCAGGATTCTAGCTTAAGCGGTTTGGGCTGTGCGTTGATCTCTGGGTATGTCAGTCAGTCAGTTGTCAGTCACCTTACTCTTTTATATATATAGATAGTAGGTACTTATCCGTGTCCAGGCATCATGAACCTTATTCTTATTTTCATGGGTTTTGCTTTTTTTTTAACGCCCAAGCTAAGCAGAGCTTGTGTTATGGGTACTAGACAACTGATATATTTTATTTTATTTTTATTTTTTTATTTGTAAATACATACATATTATACATAGAAAATGGTCTTTGTGTTTCGACTGCCAGAGTATCGGTTCAGCTTGATAACACTCAATGAGGGTCAGTTCCAGATCATTATTCCATGTAGCGAACGAGAAGGCGTGAACAACATCTACACTCGTGATTCGCAGTTGTCTCGGGCTTTCGCGGCCGTTCGCGCCGCGAGTGTAGAGCCGGCTTATCATAGCTTTGTCGTGGCTCATTCGGTTATATGGTCTCCTGAGTGCGATATACCAGAACAGAAGCATTGCTATAACGCGTTGCACAGTATCGTAACTTACATTTAATGCATCCACTGTAAGCTCACGCTCAGTAAGGAGCCCCATAAGTCATGTCTACTCCCCTTTTATACTGAAACCAGTAGGCACATAAATAAGTAAACACTTATTAATGTGCCTCCTCAAGGTCTGGCGCCCTGTGTATGCACCGTTGGCATCTCTCTACTTACGTCCCTGGCGTTGAATACCCAGAATATTAGTCATTACACATTTTTTTTCTTCTACGTCTTTGACTATAAACGAACAGAACAGTGCTATCATGGCATTTATCTATTTTGCAAGGATTTAATGTTTCTTTTACCAAAAACACTGCAAATTAAACTTCACATTCTTTCTACTTTTTAGCAAAATTGAGGGAGAGAGGCAATTTCACGGTTTACCACTTAAAGTGTTATTATTCAAATATAATAAGAAATTCAAAATACATTCTTAATATTTCTAAGATCGGCCGGCGGTTCTATCTCCGCTATTTGTAAATATGAAAGATTTAACATTTAGGATTGCAAATCAAGTAACTTACGCACTTCTTAACCTCTGCATAGAGGCTATACATATATTTATTATCTAATAATATTTGATTTGAATATTTTTTGTGTTAGATAGCCCAATTATCGACGAAGGCTATAGTCTATATTCCATCAAGCTTCGACTAATAGGAGCGAAGTATCAATGATACATGTTGTAAAATTTCTGTTGAGAGGCTGCACTGCGTGTGCTCCGTAAACGGTTAAAGTCCCTCAAAAATTATGTATGACAGAATTGATCCCCTTTAAAAGATCTAAAATAATCCGCGTCAGCATTTGTCTATCTTTTAAGGTTTGCTCACTTCAATGTATGACAGAATTGTTCCCCTTTAAAAGTTCTAAAATAATCCGCGTCAGCATTTGTCTATCTTTTAAGGTTTGGTCACTTCAATGTATGACAGAATTGTTCCCCTTTAAAAGTTCTAAAATAATCCGCGTCAGAATTTGTCGATCTATAAGGTTTGCTCACTTCAATGTTTGAAAGAATTGTTCCCCTTTAAAAGTTCTAAAATAATCCGCGTCAGCATTTGTCTATCTTTTAGGGTTTGCTCACTTCAATGTATGACAGAATTTTTCCCCTTCAAAAGTTCTAAAATAATCCGCGTCAGCTGTAGGTATATCTTTTAAGGTTTAGGTATATCTTTTAAGGTTTGCTCACTTCCACCTGTTTAAAGTAATGAAATGTGTAAATTTACACTGTAAAACATCAAACTACGATCAATATGAGAGGCAGACGAAGTTACGCTGGTCACATATGTCGGATCTCGTGACATAAAAATAACCCATGTCCTTCTCCAAGGCCCAATCTGTCTTCATTCCGAAATTCATCCAAATCGGTTCAGCGGTTTAGTCGTGAAAGCGTAACATACAGGCAGACAGAGTTACTATCGAATTTATAATACATAATATTAGTAATATTGATGAAAGTATACACAGTACTTTCATAAAAATAATATATTCTCAATTTTTTGCTCTCTGTCTGTTCCGACTAAGGACTCCCAGACACAACTGCGATACGATGCGGCGTAAAGTTCTTTGCGATGAATTCCCTAATGTCTAAAACGGTTGCACCGATTTTGACGGGACCACAGAAATAGATCTATTTATTTCTGTGGACGGAACGTTCACTGGCAGAAAGCTAATGTTGAATAACATCAAGCTACGCACAATAGTAAGAAGTATACTAACGAGTAAGTTACGCTACTTTGTTCCTACGTGAAAACAAAAATAAAACGCATACAAAGTTGCGGTGGTGAGCTAATTAAGTATGTTCGAAACCGAACGTAGTAAACGTAATTTGTAGTGGCCACACTAGCTAACCTCAATAGCGGTAACCTCTCTCCAAAGCGAAGACCGAAGAAATTTTAACTACCACATGGGTGAGTCAACATAAATTTATTACAATAATAGAAAAAAGGGTGTTATCGCCCTTGTTGACCTACGTTCACCGGTGATTGGTCTGCGAGTGCTTAGCTTATATCTATGGGCCGTATAAGGATATTCACAAGGTTCCTTCCACTCCAAAGGAATCAGCACTAGTGGACAGACTAAACAAAATATATACATATATCCAAAATCTTATATCAGTAAAGCAGCATTCAAAAGTAAATACTCCAGACCGGTGAATGCACTGACGATGGTCGTACAAATATAAAACTGAATTCTTTGTTTCCCTTGATGTTACCAGATATAAAGTGTAGAACTCGTTTAGTTTAAGTGTTCGGTTATTTTATAGCTGTCGTTCTATGATTGTATTTGTAAATAGCAAAATGTGATGGAATATTTGAAGATTTTTATCTTTCTAGGATCTAACTTGTAACACCTAAAGGTTTAGGTGTTACAAGTTTACGTTTAGTAAGTTACAGGAGGTTCGCAAGTCGCAACCCATGGCCCAGCTAGGAGGCGGATTCGAACCATGCAGATCACATGTCGCAACCCTAGACCTACCTAGGAGGCGGGTTCGACCTTGCAGTCCCCTAGACCTGAACAGGGGGTGCTACTCTCCGGCCGACCCAGTCAGTCAATATGAGCATAAGTACCCAGGGCGCCGTTACATAAATAATACTAAATTTCAACATAAAAGAGAATAACTACGAAAATAAAATGAAAGAGATAGATCAGATGTGTGTGTGGGTGGATGTCCCTAGGATCACTTCAAAGAAACAATAATCAGCTCTAACACAGTATATATGTCCTATGAACTCATCAACACATTATATATTACACAAGAACATCACATACATCATATAACTAAAATCTTAAAATAAGTAGTGTATAAGTACACAATTTTTTTATACATCATATAACTATAATCTTAAAATAAGTAGTGGGTAATTACACTATTACGTAAAAAAATATTGTACGTGACCTTCCTCCAGCACGTCAGTTGGCCTGACCCATGGTCGGGCCATCCTCCCCATGCCTGCAGCCACATCACAAGCTCCCTAGTATGGGGAGCCACGCCTTGCAGGACATGAACATCAGGATGTCCTTGCCACACTTCACCCGAATCTAAGAAATACTTCTCACCCGTATCTTAGAACAGGTCTCCTCACCCGTATCTAAGAACAGGTCTCCTCACCCGTATCTAAGAAGCCCTAAGAACAAATACACTTTCTAAGCATTTTTTAAACTAACAAAGAACATAAAAAATAAAAGTTTGAAACAATTTTCTCAACTTACCTTATGGGCACTTAATATATTACATGATTACTACATGATTTACACAGACAGACACAATACACCTGTTGTGTTCCAACTAAAGTAGAAAAGGCAGCGAGACTGAAAACAATCCTTTTTATATACATTCTCATGGATTGTTCCAGAAGTCTCCCACTTATAATCTCATTATGACAGCTTCAGTGACACTGTCAATAGACGTTCACAAACTATCTCACCATATCAAAACATTTCTAAACTCGATTCACAATGAATTATTCTAAAACACAAAATTACGCCCTCTCTCGCACAATCAGCGAACTAAACATCAAATCACTTCTACTGTTTAAAGCCTAATTGCACAACGAGTCCTCAGAGGGCGCTATTTACATAATAATTGTTTTGGTTAAAAAAAAAGTGTTACAAACTGACCGAAACTTTTCAACTATGAGCGCCATACTTCGCAAATATGGGCCAGGATCAACCGGTGTGATGCCCCGATCTCAGAAAAAAACAGTGTTAATCTTTACATGGTATAAAAAAAGTAAAAAATAAAACCCAACTACGACAAAAACGACGCTGAAAAAGTATGAAACAAGTTTCAAAAGCCGTAGTCACGCGTTGTTAATGTGTTGTGGTATATTTCTACGTAAACAAAGTCAGTTAAAATGTTTTGGTGCCTCTATATTCTTTGCAAACTATATTTTAAATAGGTAGGTAACTAGGTACCATAGAAATATCACAATTATCGAATAAATACGGACAAAGTCACGAGCAAATGCTAATAATATATGTATTTTTGAAATGTACAAGTAACGCCCTTTCCAATGATACCAATCACGGCATATTTATCTCAAATTCATTTTTTAATACAGTACTTTATGTCGGCTAGAGGCCGCCACATTAGATTCAGTGACACGTCATATAGCCTATAACCAGCGGACGATCAAGACGCTTCTAACGATACCTCATTTGTCCAGTTCTAATAAGAAGTTAAGGAGCTATGAGGGAACCGATGAACATACATACATACCTATTAAAATCATAACCCTCCTTTGGCTTTGCCGTAGTCGGGTAAAAAAGGAATTAACAAATAAATGTATAGGCTCTGAGAAACCCTTACTTTCCTTACGAGATCCCCGTTAAAAAGTACGAAAAACATTGAACAGGTCAACGACATGAGTTTAATTCATTGTGTCTGTACTGCCAATTGTGAAGTACCAGTTTCTCCATGGAATATAAATAAATTGACGCTATACAGGCGTATCTTCCCTTTAATCATTATTTATGATCGGGATTCACTTGACCTTTGAATCGTCTGTTTAACACATAAAAGAGTGATGCTGTGTTGCTATAAGTTCTAGAAAAATTGAGCTTCACTATCGCAGAGAATTGTTAAGAGACTGCAATTAACTCTGCTTGTTCAGCTGCGAGATTTACAATTAACTTTAGCCACTGACGAAATTTAGCTTAAATATTCTAGAAGATTCTTTTGCTTTTCTAGAATATCGTAAATATTTTACATAGTTCTGTTACTTAAGCTCTATCAATCTAAATAGTATGTTAATTCTTTCTGAAGTATTTGTTAAAAACTTCACTAAAAGATGTTCTTAAAAATAGTTTTGTATGTAATTTTATCTAGTTTAGCAAGTGAAAGTGCCTAATTCTTTGTCTAATCTCTGCTTTTGTGACTTTTATTTTAAACGCTTTCGGTTTATAGAGTGAGGGAATGCAGTGTGCACCAGTATTTGGTGGTCTCGTGCATATTTGGTTGGTCTCCGTTTTGCCTGGCCGCCATGACCGAAATCAGAGTTTATCACCAAATCTTTTTTTTTATACTCCCCTGTGCCCTGTCAAAATGACTCAAATCTGCCTGATGGAAAGCATAAGCAGAATTCAAGAGTGGTGGTCACCATACTCATTGTGAATGCAGAGAAACCTAAACTATAACTTTAGATACATTCCGATGCTGAAATAAAAGTGTAGAGATATTTTTGCAATAGCAGCACCGCTTCTGATATTCTTGAATGAAACATAAACCAAATCTATACTTATAATAAAAATGTAACAGGTCAAATTCTGTACATTGAAGATATTTTGAAAATTTTTTTTGGAGGGCACTCTGTTATCGATACTGAAACCAAAACTATTTTTTTTTTCATTTTTGTCTGTCTGTCTGTCTGTCTGTCTGTATCTTGGCCGCGCATCACGCCGAAACTACTGAATGGATTCAAATGAAACTTGGCATGATTTGAGTTCATACTCCGAGGTAGGACATAGGATACTTTTTATTCCGAAATTCCGGACGGTTTCCCTGTGAGGGGGGATGAAAGTCAAAATGTGTAATTAATTGTAATTCATTAACGAGTAGTCCGATTGCAATAATTCTTTTTTTGTTAGAAAGGAGAAACTCTGAAGATTGTAGCATAAATTATTTAATTTATCACAATCTCTCTATCTATTGGAAAAAAAAATATAAAGAATTTATCATTACGAAATACGACACGTAGTGACATCTTTTGGAAGACATGCGTAATTAATAACACTTTGATTAATATATCGTGGAATAATCGTAGAACGTACTACGTATAATTCGGTGTAGCATTAAGTATTTGATTTATCGAAATCTCTCTATCCATAAATTCAGCACTGTTTCCTGGAGAGAGCGGATGAAAGTCAAAATATGTACTTGGTTGTAATTCAATGACACGTGATTTCATTCATTCTTTTTTTGCTAGACAGCAAGTACTTTAAATATTGTTCCGTGATCTATTTATACATATATCCCGTATAATAAATCTGTAGACGTTGAGTTTGCTTAAAACAGCGACATCTCTTGGAATCAAGTAACTAACTTTACAATAGGTACGTAATATGATTTTCTTTTGAACGTATAATAAAAATGTGATGTAACAGATCAATTCTGTACATTAAAGAAATTGAGATGTTTTAACGGGAGGGCTCTCTAATCGTTACTGAAGCAATGAAATTTTATTGAAAATTGTTTCTAAACTTAACAACGACATCTATTGGAATTAAGTAACACTAACTTCACAGTAGGATGTACCTATCCTATATACGAGTAATCCATATATGATTAATTTTTAAAGTAGGTATAATAAAAAAAAAACATTAATTCTGTACATTAGAGAAATTTAGATTTTTTTCGGGAGGACGCTCTTATCGATTCTGAACCAAAAACTAAAATACCATAATAACGTTAAATGGTCATTGTAAAGGAGCAAGGTCCAAATGTATGAAGGAAGACGACTTTTCAGTAGACTGTATTTAATTTTTTTTTTTTTTTTTTTTTTTTTATGTTTGGCCCGCCAAAATGACTCTGCTCTGCCTGATGGAAAACATAAGCAGAATCCAAGAGTGGTGGTCACCATACTCATTGCGAATGCAGACAGTGCAGTATGGCGACCCACACTATGGCGGCCTAGTGATGCTACTGCATCTTTTAGTCCAGTCAACAAGTATGAAACTTGTTGACTAGACTAATTGGGCCCCCGGTCTCGCACTCACCAACGAAACACGACAGCACGAACGCTGTCATTTTACGTTGATTTTCTGTGCGAGGGTAGTACCGCCCCGGTCGAGCCGGCCCGTTCGTGCTGAAATCAGCGTGGCTCTACTACCTCTTGCTGGTTTTACAGTAATAGATTACTAGAAAAAACTTGCAAAGTTGACAAAACAATTTGTATATCTTCTTCTTCTCTTATATCCTATAAAAAGCGGCCAAGTGCGAGTCGGACTCGCCCATGAAGGGTTCCGCAGCAGCAAGTAGCATAATACAATTTCTATTTTATTTTTATATTTGTGTTGATTGAATGAAAGGTAAATTGCAGTTTACGATTTATGACGTATTAAAAAAAAACTAATTACTAGATTTCGTTCAAACCAATTTTCGTTGGAAGTTTGCATGGTAATGTACATCATATATTTTTTTTAGATTTATCATTCTCTTATTTTAGAAGTAACAGGGGGGGGGGGACACACTTTACCAATTTGGAAGTGTCTCTCGCGCAAACTAATCAGTTTAGAAAAGTATGATATTAGAAACCTCAATATCATTTTCGAAGACCTACCCACACCCACACGTATGGGTTTGATGAAAAAAAAATGTTTGAGTTTCAGTTCTAAGTATGGGGACCCCCATAATTTATTGTTTTTTTTCTATTTTTGTGTGAAAATCTTAATGCGGTTCACAGAATACATCTTCTTACCAAGTTTCAACATTATAGGTTTTATAGTTTCGGAAAAAAGTGGCTGTGACATACGGACGGACAGACAGACAGACATGACGAATCTATAAGGGTTCCGTTTTTTGCCTTTCGCACGGAACCCTAAAAATGAATTGCTGTTCGTTTGTCTCGCTAAAACTCGAGAACCGCCGGGCCGATTTAGCTGATTTAGGTTTTGAAATGTTTGCCGTGGTTCAGGGAAGGTTTAAACGGTGAGAAAATATAGAAAAATTGCGGGGAAGATAATAAAAACAACAATTTCCTTTTGCCCATAAAAACTGTTCTACCAACTTTCCTGTCAAACTTTTGACTGTCAAATTGAAGCACTTATTAAATTAAGGGTTTTAAATAGGCATCATATATTATTACACGAATGAAATTAAGGGTTTTAAATAGACACCACCTATTATTTATATATTATTATCGCGTATTTTAATATTATTATTTTGATGGTTGTTATTGTTGGTTCATTCAGAAATTGTCATTGTATCGACATATTTTGTTGGTTGTCACTGCTTAGAATGCAAATAAAAATGGTAAAGATATTAGATAATATTTTTAAAATTCAGTATCAACATATCTATTTATATAAAAATGTATCGCCGAAATGTTAGTACGCGCATAACTTCCGATCGGCTGCACCAAATTAAATGATTCTTTTTTTATGTGTAGGACCTTATTGTTAGGACAAGGTTTGTGTATAAGAAAAATTAAAAGATAGCGGGCAAAGTATTTTTTTTTGTCCGCGACGTCTATCTGTATCTTGGCCGCGCATCACGCTGAAACTACTGAATGGATTAAAATGAAACTTGGCACGATTTGAGTTCATACTACGAGGTAGGACATAGATTTTTTTTTTAATTTAATTTTTTTTTAATAACGGGAAAAGTCTTTTTCTTTGTCCGCGACTGTACACTGCCTGTAGGAAGCTGAGACCAGCTGAGACAGATATGTAAATATGGCGGTACGAATTTTATTTTTATTCTACCCTTCCTGAATATTTTCGCTCCATTTCTATTCTTCTCTTCCTGAACATTTTCGCCCTATTCTTATTCTTCCTTTCCTGAAAATTTTCGCCCTATTTCTATTCTTCCCTTCCTATTCAAAGTGCTGCAGCTTTCAGAATTTACTTATAGACAAGTCTGTTCTGATTTCTGAGGACTTTTTTATTTTTTATTCTGTAATTTCTGAGATCTTTTTATTTTGTCTAAATATGCCTAACCATAAAACTAGATAAGAATTTTTTTAAGATATGTGGATTAGGATTTTTAACTCTTAACTCTTACCACAGTAAAAAACAAAAAAGGGAACGCCTCAAGAGGATCGACGAGAGATGAGACCGCCTATGCTCAATTAAAGTGTAAAATAAAAATATAGTTTTGTGACTAATAAGAAACATTGTTTTTTATTACTTAAAAATATTTTTCAATTATGGTGTACCTCCAAAATTTTGAATCTTCCTAGATGTACCTTGAACCCAAAAAGTTTGCGGAACACTGAATGTACTATGGTGATGTGTGTTACTTCGACCTGAATGCAGACCTCCTTAACAAGCTTGACCGTCTTCTTAATAACTGCATTCGATTTATTTTCAATATTCGAAAGTATGACCATGTGTCTGCTTTGCGTTCCCAGTTAAAATGGTTACTTATTCGCCTACAGTGCAATCAGCGAGCACTTACCTTCCTATTTTCATTTCTCAACTCGCCATCCTTACCTACCTACCTTGCTCCGTATTTCCGATACCTGTGCTCTAATCACGATAGAAATCCTAGCTCAGCCAATAATCTGCTTCTCTCATGTCCGTCTCATTACTCCGACTTCGTGAACTGTTCCTTCTTTGTTCGAGCAGTAATACTCTGGAATGCGCTCCCGCTCGAAATCAGTATGTCCACTAACCGATATACATTCAAAAATAAAGTACATGAGCTCTTTCTCAATGAACTGGCAGAATTTTCTAATCTATAGCTTACCGTCCTTTTTAAACGACTACCAAAAGGAGGAGGTTCGCAATTTCATCGATTTTTTTCTTAATGTATGTATGTACACGGATTACTCCTCCGTTAATTTATGGACCGATTTTGAAAATTATTTTTGTATTCGAAAGGGTATGCTCCTCATGTGGTCCCATGGCCACCATATCTCCTGATATGGCGTGACCTTGAGCGGGATAGCTGCTCTTCGCGTAGAACAAAACAACCGAAGCGTCGGTGACGTCGTTGACGTTCGTCTCGAAATATAGCGAGTGTGGTACCTACTATTACATTTGGCTTGGCACCGACTTCAAACCTATGAATAGGTAGCATATACAAGTTATTTGATACTTTTTAGTTTTTAAGTCGGTTTTTTTAAACGAAGTTTTTTTTCCATTATTTAGTGTATAAATGTTGTATTTATGTATACGTAATCTGTATATGTATATCTACTTATATATGTATGTTTGTATGTATAACGTTGAATATGATGTGATTATTGTAAATTTGAACGGACTTATGTATATAAGATTTCACACACCTGCCTTATAAGATTTCTCCACCACCCGAAGGTCGACTGGAAGAGAATGCTCTGGGCATTAAGTCCGCCGATGTACATTCTTAGTGCATACATTTTATAAATAATATATAAATAATCTACATTGTATTTATATTTCCAAAAAAGTGTGTGTGACCAGTTCCTAAAATTATCATCTCAATGTAACTAACACAACATCCACATCTGGTAGTTCTTAAACAGTTTCTAAAAGATACTTTACAATAGGTACGTTATATGATTACTTTTTTATCGTATAATAAAAATGTAAAAGATCAATTTTAAGTTTAAAATACTTGAATTAGGAGTTATAATTTTTAATATAAACAAACATATAACTTAATAGTTATGATAATTTACCAGAAACAAAACACAAAATGTGTGTGAGTGTGTGTGTTTGTTACTCTTTCACGCTAAAACTTCTAAACGGATTTGGATGAAACTTTACAGTAATATAGCTTATACAGGTTACTATTTGCCGCGAAAATCGACATTCACGCGGGCGGAGCCGCGGGCAACAGCTAGTGCACAATAAACTTGAACGTACAGAACTTACCATAATTGAATAAGGCGATAAGAATCATAGATTACGGTTATACTTTACTCAGTCAAGTTTCAAGGTGAAATAAAACGACATAATTGAAATTGGTTATAGAACATCTGTTGTGATCTTCTCATTTTTTTGTATTTAAAGGACAACTTAGGCCCAATAAAAAATAAGAAAATTGTAAGAGTTCTTTGTTCTTGAAAGATGTCGAAGAAAAATGATGGCAGTTTTTATTAAAGTAAGAGAACTTAAAAACAGTTTTTTTTTTAGAATATTTTTTGTCTATGTGTCTGTGTGTGGCTTAAGCTATTTGAATGCAGTTTTCTCTTATGTATTGTGGTAAACTTATCATTTAGTGATTGTTTTATTTCAATCGGATGGGAAATAAAAAATATAATCAGCTTAAGGACGCTAAGAATCACTGCGATAACCGACAAAAACGCGTGCGGAGCCGAAGGCCAAAAGCTAGTCCCGAATATGTCTGATTCGTACGTAATGCAGCACAAGCTATAATCACATTTACCTGGATCTAATTAAATGGCATCCAGCCTGGATTTGATTAAATTGGACTAAACATACGATCTAACACATAAAAGTCACGGAGACCCAATGATGCAGAAGCATCACTAGGCCGCCATAGTGTTGGTCACCCATGCTAAATTGTGTCGACTAAGTGCGATAGGTAGGCATCGTGCTACTAAACCGTTCCATTAATGAACCTAAAATTTATATGTATTTTAGGTTCCTTATTGCAACAAGATACAATTAACGTTCCGTCATACCTTCCCGAGTGTCTTTAGTGTGTGTTAGTCAAGAGACTGTTAGTTGTTGGAAACTGCAATATTTATGACGAAGACACTATGGTAAAATTAAGTCTTGAAAGAATAGTCGAACCTTCTCCACGCGTATTTTCAGGGTTCCGTACCTCAGAAGGAAAAAGCGGAACCCTTATAGGATCACTTTGTTGTCCGTCTCTGTCTGTCAAAACCCTTTTTCCCAGGAACGCGTGGAGATATCAAGCTGAAATTCATATGAAATACTCAGGTCTACTGTCCATTCGAGCTGTGAAAAAATCTAACGTCAAAGCCAAAGCAATCAAAAGATACAGCCGTTTATGCTGCAATTTTTCGAAACTCGCAAAACAAAACCTACAGGGTACTACCCGTGAATTCAGAATCTTGAACTTTGGTACGAAGCAACGTCTTATAGCAGGAAAAATTGCGAGAAGCATAAATTTTGAGTATCATATAATATACCTACAGGTTTGTATGGAACCCTTGGTGCGCGAGTCCGACTCGCACTTGGCCGGTTTTGCTAAAAGAACGGGCAATGATTTTATTTATGTTTGTATGTTACACCGTACCACACAAACTACTGAACCGATTCTAATGAATAAGGTGTCAGATTCATAATAATGTGACGGGTGACAAGGACTATGTTTTTATCAAAGGTTTTTACTAAAGTAGTGTGGTTGAAGTATTTTAAACTCTTATTTTTTATTTATTGATACAAATAGCGAAATATTATAGGTATATAACAACATAATCGTTTTAGTTGAGAGTCAGGTGTCCGCCCACAAAGTAAAGGGTGTACAGTTAGACTTATTAGGCTAGACTACTAGACTAAGTATTAGGCACATAGACTGCCAAACTGTTCCTTTTGGCTTGGCTTGGGTAAAAAGCAGTAAAAAAGTTTAAAATAAGAAAATAATTATAATCAGACTGATTATTAATGATAATTATCAGAATCAGTCTTTTGGGAACGCTACCAGTAGGCGATGATGCGGAGGAGTTTTGTGGCGCTTGTATGGAAATATTGTTATTGTTTTTTATTTATTTTTTTCTAGTATTTTAATTTAATTCTGTAATTAAATGTAATTTTATTAGGTTTAAATAAATGCCGTATCTCACGAAAATAATTCAGATAGAGATCTAGAAATACGTAGGTATAAAAATAGTGAAGGTAGAGCCTTGATCGCACCTACTGTATACCAATTATGTGGTAGAGTCAAGTGCCCGCCCACAAGCTAGAAAATTCTGAAAAATCTGTAAGCAAGCCGCCTGCCTGTGCGTTTGTAGTCTTACACGTTACAGATTTTTCAGAATTTTCTAGCTTGTGGGCGGGCACTTGACTCTACCACATAATTGGTATACAGTAGGTGCGATCAAGGCTCTACCTTCACTATTTTTATACCTACGTATTTCTAGATCTCTATCTGAATTATTTTCGTGAGATACGGCATTTGTGCGTTGTACGTGCGGCCGGTGCGTTTGTAGCCTAAGTTTTTTTAATTTTTTTTTCTTTAAAAAGACAACTCCCGCACTAGGAATAAATCCTGTGTCGCGGGGGACTTTACAAACATACATGAAACGGACACAAATAACACCCAGACTCAGAACAACAATTTGTGGATCACACAAAGTGTTGTCCTACGTGGGATTTGAACCCACGATACTTGGCGAAGTAGGAAACGGCGTGGTAACCGTTAAACCACTAGGCCAAACGTGCAGTTAAAGTATTTAAATATTTAAAGATAGGTAGCCAAGCAGAAGTCATCCAACTTTATAAAGAAAACCAAGATGGTAAGTCTTCAGATCGTTGTAGACTATTACCAAGTTGGAGTGAAAATTGTTACAGAAAATATTATAACTTTATCAATTTTTTATAGGGCACAGATAATAAAATAAACATAAAGATCAGGGTAAATTGATATGTTTATAGATACCGTTATGTTAGCAGCGCTCCTAGCGGAAACCGTGGCTTACTAAAATGTGTAAAATTCGCGATTCTACTTATTGCATATTCGTGATATTCGTTAACGAATATCGTCTAGATATATATATATATTTGTTACGTTATTTTGTATACTAACTGATCACAACTTCGTCTGCGTGTCTCAAAAGAAGATAATTGATAAAAACTATCCTATCTTAGGTAGGCCCGGCAAAATATACCTTAAAAAACGTGAAAATCGGTTAGATAGTAGTTTCGGAGTTCATCGTGATCAACAACGTGACACGAGAATTATTTTAGTATATTATATTAATTAATTAGTTAAAATTTATAATAACTCAAGGGTGAAAGCAATTATATTTTAAGATGACATGGTTTTATTTTGATTAAAGGACAGGTTTGAATGTATACTCGTACATAGTGTTTGTAAGAAATAAATCTTAGACGATTGAAATACTTTGCATAATTTCCAATGATATGTTGTTTTGTTGGATGATTTCCAAAAAATGATCAAAATTTCGTTTTTGCGCCGATATAACAAAAGTATTCAGCAAAGTAAAATAAACACCGACCTGAGTTTCTTTCTTAAATAAAATGTATTTTAATAACGCACTTTAAAATTAGAAGCAAATAAACTTTAGTGACAAAGCAGCACCGATAACATAAATTATGTATCCGCACTTTAATTCCTCCGAATTTCGATAGATGGCGTAAAGAGGCATCAAAACAAGAAGGATTTTTTAAAAGATTCTCCATTCATAAATTACCAAACGTACTGCAAAAACAATTTGAGTATATTTAGCTGTAAGAGATGTTATTTCAGATTCAAATCACCGGCTATTAAGATATTGTATATCTTAGTTTTTATATATTCGCTATAAATATTATTATCTAAGCTCATACTAGTCTACCGGTGACCACGAGTAAGTAGTATAACCCGTTCGAAACGTCGGGATAAAGAAGGTATCGTAACCTTTCAAATCATTTTATCGTGAATAAGTACCACTATACAGAAACTATGTGTAAAAAAAACGAAGTTCTAAAAATAGTTATTGTACCTATATTATCTTTCCTTAACCAATGACAATTTCATTGAGACTATCAGACAGTCATAATCGTTTTATTTTAATTTCATTGAGTGTAACTAGATCACATCTCATTCGCGTACTGAACGTTTGCGGTCAGGAAATTAGAAAGATACACCCTTGGCCAGTGCCGTCTTTACCATAAGGGCACACGGGGCCAGTGCCCAGGGCCCCCATCATCAGGGGGGCCCCGAGGAACTGACAATTTTGTCTCAGACATATTATTATGTTCTCGTTATAATTTGCGTACACGTTATACCTTTTTCACAAAAAAATATTGCTTTCCTGGCATGGAAGTTGATTATATGTATTTAATTACAGTTTTTTAAAAGTTCAAGTTATTTAAAAACAGTAAGTATGTATACATAATTTATTCATGTTTTTAAACGTTTTATTTATTTACTAGCGACCCGGCCCAGCTTCGCACGTGTGGATTTTAGATGCACCCACTGATGACACGATTCGTGCAGTTAAAATCTGTAATATCTTCGAATATATTCATATAAATAAATTAAATACTGTAAATGGTCACATTGGTCTATATTAAATGCACAATGGGTATTTAAGGCACTTCAATGAATAAGGATAAATGCTGTATTGCTTAAAATTGCTTCGTAAATAAGCCATTTTTTCTCGTAATGGTTATTGTGGGTTATCCCTGAGAGATAGACATATACCATCGCGGACTTTATTGCAGCCCTCTTTAAGTTGTCCAATACTGTAAATGTGTTTATTCACGACATCACATTGGAAATCTTTAAAGTTATCAGTGTTTCTCTACTATATTATATATTGAATCACTCTATCTATGAAAGAAAACCGCTTCAAAATCCGTTGCGTAGTTTTAAAGATCTAAGCATTTATAGAGACAGACAGACGGGGAAGCGACTTTGTTTTATACTATGAAGTGATCTGCATTCAAGAGCCCATTAATAAGGATTTCCATACAAATTTTCGAAGGCCGATGGAGCCATAAATTTCTTAAGAGATGACCGTATACATGTTATTGCAGCGTTGGTAGGTACAGAGAGAGAGAGAGATGTCGGCCGCATTGAAAAATTGCGGGTGGAGTAATGAACAGTGCCTGACTGTCGTAACTGTTTCTCTTAGTTGTTGTTTCTCGTTATCACTCCTAGAAGCACTACCTGGTTCAGGTAGCGGATATAAAGAATTGTTAGAAGCGCTCGAGTCGAGAACGCCATCTGAAACACGTTTTCCGCTCCCAGATATGCGACATAGCCCCATGCCCAGGAGAATGCCTGCAGCAATGTACGTTGGAAATTGAGAACCTCATAAAAGCCAATAACAGGCAGATTTTTATAAACAGCATTAGGGCTTGGAAGTAAGAGCTGCAGCCTGCGATGGTGGCCAATAAGTGAAGCACTGGCACACGCCCTGGAGGACGAAGTGGTTCAACAGGATATCCGGCTGACCCACAAGTGAAGTCTCAGAGGAAATAAAAGAGATCAAGTATTATTTTAAGAAGGGTTCTGGGATCATGTACTACAGATATGGTGAGAGAGATCATCTGCAGCTAAGTAACCCGCTAAAGAGTTAGTAGATGTCCAGGCTGAAAAAAAAAATAGGACTGCCTGGAGGAGCTGTTAAGAAAACGATGCGAAAAAAGTTTGTTGATCTAAAGGCGAGTCTCCACCAACATTGTTGGCAATTTCAGTGTTTACAACACTTCAAAAAATCGCCAACTTTTGTTTCCATTGTGTCTACACCGAGTCGCCAACAATTTAAAAACATTCGAACTAAGCGTCACCATAGAGCCAATAAATATATGCAACAAGCGCATTCTTTTGACGTTTACCGCCAAAAACGGAAACACTGTTCTCAACATTTGTTGACAATTTTTGTTGCCAACACTAGGAAATTACAGGAACTTTTGTCACCAAAACGGGTTGAGAACACAAAAATTGACAACTTTTGTTCGGTTGAGACCCGGCTTAAGACGCACGTTCCAAGGCACCAACCCGGGAATCCCTGATAAACAACATAATTATAAAAGACAGACTTCATGAGACAATCCAAAGAATATGTCTCGATTAGAAAATGTATTCCGACTCGAAACTCGAAACCTTGCTTCGAACCCGAAGCTTGACTTTTGGGACCCTGTGAAGATGAAACAATGAAGTTAGCACAGGGGGATGACATTGACCTAAAGAAATTTATCACATGGTAAGCCAAGGTTCCGGACGTTCTCCGTGAAGTTCACAATGGAGCTTCAGGAGGCCATCCTAGTGTCAGGAAGTGTAGGCAAGATGAACCGGGTTAATGTCGTAGTGGTGCCGTAAATGCACTACTTGTATACTGTTGTAAAAAGGCCCACACATGTGAAACTAAGATACCAGCAACTTTATAATGGACTGGAAACTAATTGCAGTTGAAATCGCGAGCGGGAACGAGAAAACTCGACACGGCTGGCGCTCAAACGGTTTTGATAAAGGTGCACTGGTTTGGCTGAATAACTCGACACGTATGCATAGAAAAGCCCCAAAACTACAAACCAAGTGGGAGGGTCCGTATAAAGTTAACCGGATTAACGACATGACCACAGGATTCAGCGACAATCGAGTTCAAAGTAGTGCATATACACCACCTGGCTGAATATAGAACTGGCTAAATATAGCAGTAATATGGCGTGGTAACAATAGCGATGCAATGTTAGCCGAGAAAGTTCTAGTCGGATTCTTGAGGCACAGAATAATAAAACTTAAGGCAATATAGACTGATTGTCGCCCGGTGGGCTGGTTTTTATTCAACAGCGTTTTTTCGGAACCGGGCGTTTCGAGAGGCTGTTTGAACTTTCCCAAATAATCTAGTAATAGCGGCATCTAGTATAAAAAGGCAGTTTAGTTTGAGCTACAGTACGACAAATATCTGAGTGATATAAGTGATGGCGGTCATTAAGGACTATTATTCTAAGTTGTTCTGTGGTTTTAAGAGCGTTTATAATAAAGTCTCTTTTACAAGTCAAAAGGCTTAATTCTTAAATTCGTCCATCCGAACACGTGATAATAAATAGAAGGTTTTGCCTAACACAAAACCTGAAAGAAACTATTATGGTAATTGTAACCAAAAACTAACAGCATGCACGATTACTCATAATATATGTTCATAGTAAAAAAATGTCAGCATAATACACTTTATTTACTTTCCAAAAGGGCCCCTAATTCTTAAGTGCCCAGGGGCCCCCGCTTAGGTTAAGACGGCCCTGCCCTTGGCAGTCCAAGTATTCGCAGCCTGTCAACTATACCGTCTCACCATGATAGACCAATTTTCAAAATAAATTGAAGTTATCTAAAAGTGCAAAAAAAAAACAAAATATCTTTAATGTACAGAATTGGACCTGTTACATTTTTATTATAAGTATAGCTCTGTATACCTACCTCAACCGCGCTATTGTATGCCCTCTAATTACAATGTTAAACTCGTATTGTGACCTTCTCGCAACTTGAACACTTACAAATTAAAATATTCGACAATAACTGTCATCGGTCTATTATAATATTTATGCAAATAAATGTAGTCTATTTAAATAAATTTAAGTGAAATGTCTCTTTGTGTTGTCATATATGTAACTACTTTTTATCAAATGAATCTGAACTATTTACTAAGTGACTTAGGGCCAGTTTCACGAGTTCCTGATAATATAACACTATTTGACAGATACGTTGCTAATAACTATGCATATCTGACATATATGTCTTTATCCAAGACTTCTTCTTCTTTTGATGAGATGGTAAATGGTAATCAGCCGGATCACCTAATTCTGCCAATGTCAATTAAAACAAGTCTTCGAATCTTAAGTCCTCGAGTCTTCAAGTCTTCGTCGTGATGAAATGAATGATAAAAAATATATAAAATGTGGATGAAATGAAATGGGGACCGTCTTTCGAAAAAAAAACTCTATCCGTGACCTCTGAAACCGAAACTTATTTGATAGCTAAGTTGAAATAAGTCTGTCAGGTCAGAGACTACCTATATTAGTAAGTGGTGAAACTAGTCCGCTTGTGACAGGGTTTTTGTGATAGATAATGGTCTTGGTTAGTATTTAATTGAACAGAAGAAGTTTGCAATGCTTGTTATGGCGATGTGGTGACGGATCAAAGGTACAGAGCACAGAACTACTAGAAAAGCCTTTGACGTAATTTCGTAAGTAATCTTTTGTCGCCGGGACGCACACATAAACGATTAATAATATTATACACACATAACTAAGTCTATTCTAATTCGTCCAAGGGATTTAATGAATATAATAATAAACTACAACCTTATGCTCTTGGCATTAAGTAGAGTTTTACGTGCAATTTTGTGTTTAGAGGTGGATCTTCGTCTTTATGACCCACCCACCGTAGAGATGTGGTCCTGTCGATTATAATAATTAAATTTGCTTAATTTCTATAAGAAATAGTTCTTACTTTTAAATATCACTATCCTATTTTTTATATTAAAGTCACTGTCTTAGAAATGGATTGAGTGAAATTGCACTAGTTTCTTGTGTATATATAAAAATAAGACATTTGTTTTGTCAAAACATAAGTACATATTGTACATCTAATTTTGGAGTTTGACGTTTCATACTTATCAACACGACACAACTTTCTATAGACGTAACACACATAATCTTAATAATTTTTCTGTACCTTCTAACCCTGTAATCAACAGTAATTATGAGGTTATTTTATATCATCACAAGATGTACATTTTTTAAATTTTATATCTAAATTTAAATGCAAAAAACAATGTATAGACGTTGGACGGCCCGAAAATGTTAATCTTCAAAATATGTTTTAAGTTTTAAAAGAAATATTTCTCTTATTCCTATTCCATTTCATCAAAAAGCTTTTCAAAAAATTCATATTAAAAATTATTTTGCAGTCGGTTAAAAATCATAATATAAAACAAATCACCTCTTTCTACTTAAGAAAAACACAGACCAATATCATCGACATCCACAATTTTGCGGTATCGATTGCATTATAAATATTTGGGCACACCCCTATGCCTCATACTAAATCTGTTCGGGTGAAATAAATCGAAATATTCACGCAGGATATGCAGTTCATTGCGTACTCTTGTGGAAACAATGTAGTTAGTAATCGAATTTAATACGCAATGTATGATTGTTTTATTGTTTTTTCCCGTTGAAAGTTAAATGCGAATGCGACCGTTCAGTTAATGCCAGCAGACAAAATAGAGGTATTTGGACTTATTTCACGGCGCGCCTGCCCCGCCTACATAACATTTCTACCTATATTTTTTGTTCTGTGGTACAGAGTGTCCCCACCCGTATACATCAAGTGTATATCGTAAGAGTCGACTAAGGGAGCAAACTACACAAGACAACAGCACCCTGTTTTACCCTTACCCGTAAGGGTAAACTTGACACAAATCCTATATACAACCCATTCAGGCAGCCTTGTATAGTAGGCCAATACCTTCTTTGTCAGGAGAGGTTGATGACCAGCAGTGGACTATTAGAGCCTGTTGATGATGATGATGATAATGATGATATTGTAGCAAAACTTGTCGGAGGCCTATACCCAGTACAAGTGAAAGTCTTTCGCCTGAGAAGAAGACTGATTCGTAGTTTATGGTGTAGTTAAAATAATTTATGGATCAGATTGGTGCTATTTAGAATATTATTCTGCGCTGTTTAGAATGTTATATCTGATGTAGGATCATCTCTTATTTACCTAACCATTGCGACCTTTGTCAAATTTAAAATTTTATGTGTACACCGTATAATATTTCTGCCTCACCTGAAGGTCGACTGTGAGAGAATGCCTCATGAGAATGTCTGCCTCTGTACAACATATGCAATTAATTTTAAATAAATAAATGCCAATAACGCTTGTTCCCCATTCTTGTATAAAAGTGGCCTCCAAACCTTATTGGAAAAGCTCTCGTAATCACATCATGATTAAGTTGATAAGATTGTTTACTATTCATTGATAGTAACGCATTAACGCTTCACTCACTACACCATAACTGCATGTTGACATTGCCCTACATACTATATCTTATCGGTAACACTATAGTTGTAGCTCTGACATTAGCTTAACTGTTAAGAATCTCTCACATAATGATTGATGTCAGCCCGTAATTTGCAGCAACTAAATCTTTCACAATTTTTATTTCCGACGAAGATTATCTTTTTATCACTTTGTTACTGACATTTGTAGGATAAATAAGATTTTTATTTATTTACTACAATACCGTAACGATCATTACAAACTATATCCAATTATTAGGACTAAAATTAACAATGAGTTTACTAAAAGTTACTAAAAGTGTTACTAAAAGTAACATGGTACAAAAAAAAAAAAAAAAAGAAATTCATTCAACTAATCATCATATTTATTTCCAAAATTATTGCTAAACACAATACCAACATGCTAAACCTTTGAGAATTGATTCAGCGATATAAACAGTTCGTTCGTAGGTGTTTTTTACAAGCAAATGATAGAATTTGCACTCACAAATCAAGTTGAGCCCTCAAAACAAAACGGATCAGTACCAGTCTTGTATCCGTCATTTAGATAAATTATGTTTTATTTACATGTGATAGTTTAATACGCTTTAAAATCAATATCTTAGTGGAATTTTCCCATATGAGCGACATTTCTTTAGTAATAGGTACTAACTACATAATATTGATGATTTGTAATCGTTGATATTGAACGCTATGTTTGCAAGAATTTACTAGTATTAACCATTGGTCATTACTTCTAAGTCTTTTTAACCGACTTCAAAAAAGGAGAAGGTTCTCAATTCGACCGCATGTGTTTTTATTATTTTATGTGTGTTCGCGGATAACTTCGTCATTTATGAACCGATTTTGATGATTCTTTTTTTAATAGAAAGGAAATATCCCAACAGTGGTACCATGAGAAGGACACTAAGATCCGATGATGTTATCCAAGAGATATCGAGTCGAACCTTGAAGTCGGTTTTTGTTTTTAACCGACTTCCAAAAGGAGGAGGTTCTCAATTTCATCGGTTTTTTTGTACATCGATTACGCCGTCAATTGTGGACCGATTTTGAAAATTCTTTTTGTATTCGAAAGAATATGCTCCCCATGTGGTCCCATGACCACCATATCAGGATCTGATGATGGGATCCTAAGGAAATGTCAATATTTTTGTCCGCGACTGTATACTTACGTATTATACGCCTGTGGGAAGCTGAGATAGATATAATAATATGTAAATTTGGCGGTACGAAGTTCGCCGGGTCAGCTAGTAATGTATAAAAGTTACAACTGTATAAATTTCTGGGACAATGTTCAAATAGTATTTTATCTAGAAACGAATGTGTGTCCATAATATTTGACTTGTCTCGTTCGTCAATAAATAGATCGTATTGTCAATTTACAATTGATTGTTCGATTTATTGACAAAACCAATATACTTTGATTATTTACCTACCTTTTACGATCCGGGTTTAAAAGCTGTGAATTATTTGATTCTAAGTGTGAATTGAAACATAATAGACAGTACATAGTATGTAAGTGATTTTTATGTAAGTAAGTTATTACTAGGTAGGTACAATTTAACACTTTTTTCTCGTCTGGAAAACACTATGCGTGCTTGATTGACACATTTAGCCAACCAAATGTAGAACTGTACAACAATACCCCATGAGGCATCGCTTCACCAGGGTCTAGGCAAAGTCATCGAGGTCGCACCGAAAACAGCATAAAGCGGCAGGCGCAATATAATAATGATAATATTCCCACATATTTCACATACAGCCGCCTAAAATACCAAATTAGACAGAGCCTGTACTATGGTAAACAAACTGCTGATAAACGAACTTATATATTTCTAAATACATACGTGTCACTACATATAAATAAAACAAAGTCATTAAATGCTATGAAATATATTTAGCTTTAATTCCGCGAGACAAATATCCAGGTCTGAAAGCAGGGCACAAATCCCACCGTCATGCATATGTACACATACAAAACAAGTGAGAAATAATTAGCATGCCATGCAACCAAACCTATGACACGTGTTTCGCCCCTCCACGGGGCATCCTCAGGAGATGTTGACTCGTCGAGCGTTTGAGCTCGAATGCGCGCTAGCTCACCGCTGTCGGCCCTTTATATACCGTTTCGATGACGCTATAATCACGATCGATACAATGTCACAACGACATCTGTGCCGAACTACCCGCAATCATACTTAGAAGTGGTGATGGAATTAAGTTTGTTTGGTCATTCAACAGTGTATATGCATTATTATTGTTATATTTTGATATTTCTAACTGTTCCAACACACTCATCCGGAAACCCTTATCGCAAACATGCAGAATGTTATAGGTATTGTTGCCGCTCAAGGAGTGGCCGGTGTCGATTAAATGTTTTGCGAAATGTGATTTATCTGGATGGCCATTCCTGTGAGCGGCAACATGTTCCCTGTACCTAATTTCGAAACTACGGCCTGTCTGACCCACATAGACCCCGGTGCAATCATTGCATACTAATTTGTAAACTCCGGATTTTTTTGAATTCTCTAATTTATCTTTACCGTTACATAGTTTACGCAAGTTATGATCCGATCGAAAAGCTACGTAAACATTGTGTTTTCTTAGAATATTCGCGATTCTATCTGAAATTGGGCCTATGTAAGTGAGACTCCCGACATTCTTGTTAATTCTTTCGGGGGTACATGCATAAAGTGCTGAGCGAGCCCGGTCATTCTGCTTTTTCTTAATTATATTATCAATAACTTGTTTAGTGTAACCGTTTGAAGTCGCGATTTGATACAATATTTTGAGTTCTTTTGCGTAATTATCCGTGGACAGTGGGAGTGACATTAAACGGTGGACATAGCTGCGGAAGGCTGCTAGTTTATGCTGTAGTGGGTGACAGGATGAAGCGGGAATCGTTGTGTCAGTGTGTGTGGGCTTTCGATAAATTTGGAAATCGAGTTTGTTATTGACTCTTGTGATTGTTAGATCCAAAAAATTAAGGGACTGATTTGATTCTAATTCTAATTTGAATTTAATTTTGGGGTGGTGAGTGTTGAGCCTATTTACGAAAATATCCAATTGACGATTAGTACCTGTCCAACAGATAATTACGTCATCCACATATCTATAATAAAACAGAATGTTGGGCTCGCCCACCACATATTTACATTCGAAGTAGTCCATAAATATTTCCGCCATTAATGGACTTAAAGGTGATCCCATTGCTAGACCCTCTTTTTGGCGGTAGTATTCGTTATTGAATCGAAAGTAATTTTGTTCCATGCAAATACGTGTGAGGTTAAGTAGGTCATTTATTTCTCCTGGATGTAAACGTTGCCTCTCCAAAAGGTACCCCAAAATACGTAGGCACTCTTCAAATGGAATATTTGTAAATAAACTATCTACATCTAGTGATAATAATTTCGAATTGTGGGGGGTGTTAATATTTTGTATTTTTTTAGTTAAATCTAAACTATTTTTTAAACTGTACTGTGGTTTAAAAGATGCCTTTGCCTTTAGTAAATTGTTTAGATATTTGGCTAAATCGTATGTCGGGGCACCTATGTAAGAGACAACGGGGCGAATTGGGATGTTGTCTGTTTTTTTGTATGGTTTACCAAAAACTCATAATAGAGTGCCTACGTATTTTGGGGTACCTTTTGGAGAGGCAACGTTTACATCCAGGAGAAATAAATGACCTACTTAACCTCACACGTATTTGCATGGAACAAAATTACTTTCGATTCAATAACGAATACTACCGCCAAAAAGAGGGTCTAGCAATGGGATCACCTTTAAGTCCATTAATGGCGGAAATATTTATGGACTACTTCGAATGTAAATATGTGGTGGGCGAGCCCAACATTCTGTTTTATTATAGATATGTGGATGACGTAATTATCTGTTGGACAGGTACTAATCGTCAATTGGATATTTTCGTAAATAGGCTCAACACTCACCACCCCAAAATTAAATTCAAATTAGAATTAGAATCAAATCAGTCCCTTAATTTTTTGGATCTAACAATCACAAGAGTCAATAACAAACTCGATTTCCAAATTTATCGAAAGCCCACACACACTGACACAACGATTCCCGCTTCATCCTGTCACCCACTACAGCATAAACTAGCAGCCTTCCGCAGCTATGTCCACCGTTTAATGTCACTCCCACTGTCCACGGATAATTACGCAAAAGAACTCAAAATATTGTATCAAATCGCGACTTCAAACGGTTACACTAAACAAGTTATTGATAATATAATTAAGAAAAAGCAGAATGACCGGGCTCGCTCAGCACTTTATGCATGTACCCCCGAAAGAATTAACAAGAATGTCGGGAGTCTCACTTACATAGGCCCAATTTCAGATAGAATCGCGAATATTCTAAGAAAACACAATGTTTACGTAGCTTTTCGATCGGATCATAACTTGCGTAAACTATGTAACGGTAAAGATAAATTAGAGAATTCAAAAAAATCCGGAGTTTACAAATTAGTATGCAATGATTGCACCGGGGTCTATGTGGGTCAGACAGGCCGTAGTTTCGAAATTAGGTACAGGGAACATGTTGCCGCTCACAGGAATGGCCATCCAGATAAATCACATTTCGCAAAACATTTAATCGACACCGGCCACTCCTTGAGCGGCAACAATACCTATAACATTCTGCATGTTTGCGATAAGGGTTTCCGGATGAGTGTGTTGGAACAGTTAGAAATATCAAAATATAACAATAATAATGCATATACACTGTTGAATGACCAAACAAACTTAATTCCATCACCACTTCTAAGTATGATTGCGGGTAGTTCGGCACAGATGTCGTTGTGACATTGTATCGATCGTGATTATAGCGTCATCGAAACGGTATATAAAGGGCCGACAGCGGTGAGCTAGCGCGCATTCGAGCTCAAACGCTCGACGAGTCAACATCTCCTGAGGATGCCCCGTGGAGGGGCGAAACACGTGTCATAGGTTTGGTTGCATGGCATGCTAATTATTTCTCACTTGTTTTGTATGTGTACATATGCATGACGGTGGGATTTGTGCCCTGCTTTCAGACCTGGATATTTGTCTCGCGGAATTAAAGCTAAATATATTTCATAGCATTTAATGTCATGGATTTCCGCAAAGTAACGCCTGATTCCATAACTTAAAACAAAGTCCTCCGCCGCGTCTGTCTGTCTGTTCGCGATAAGCTCAAATGCTACTGCACGGATTTTTATGCGGTTTTTAACAATAGATAGAGTGATTCTTGAGTAAGGTTTTCGTATATAATTTGTTAAGTTTTTGAGTAAATTGGCTAAAATCTATATTTATAAAAGCGAAATACAACTCACTTATTAATCACGAAATCTCAGAAACTATAACACCTACAAACTTGAAATCTGGCAGGTAGGTTCCTTATAGGGTGTAGACATCCGCTAAGAACGGATTTTACGAAACTCCACCCCCAAGGGGTTAAAACGGGGGTTGGACGTTTGTATAAAAGTCCGATATTTTTGAAGACTTGAAATTTAAAATGTATGCTCTATGACGCTGTGGAGGTGTACTAAGAATGTATCTTTAGAAATCAACCCCTTTTGGGGTTAAAACAGGGGATGGTAGTTTCGACGCAAACGAGGTTGCTTGGGTCAGCTAGTATAACGATATTTCTTGAAGACATCTGAAAAGATTAAGCCGCACATCTTCTCAGCCTATATTATATTTACCGTAAAGAATCCCTGCGGAGCCGGAGCGGGTAGCTAGTCATAGATAAATTACATCCAAATATGACCTATTCGGTTTATTGCTATTTTACTTTAGCTAATTTGACTTTAAACTTTAAATGTCCTATGTCCCTGTGATAAGGCAGAGGGCGTCCACCGTAATCCTTCGTATTACAAATAGGTACCTACACAAACTTTTTTTTTCAATACTGCTCATAGAAGAATGAAAGACTAAACAATAACATTAGAACTATAACAATTTTGTAGACAAAACAGTCTCTACGTATCAAATTTAGCTCCGAGTGTGGGCTGGCTGTGCGGTCAACCGCAAGGCTCAGGTTTGAATCTCGGCCATTCGTATAACTTCATTACAATCACTCATATTATATAAGATTCCTTTATTTCAAATTGTATCAATATCTAAATTATTGTTATAGCAGAATATAATCTAAGAAAAGATTACGCAAGTCAAAGTTAGACTTGTCAAAAAAGGACGAAATTCAAAAATAATAGAAGCGTGCGATATGTGCCCGAGGAATGGCGATCAAAAATATATTTATACTAGTTGTTGCCCGAGGCTCCGCCCGCGTATATGTCGGTTATCGCGGCAAATAGTAGCCTATGTGTTATTCTGATGTATAAGCTATATTACTGTAAACTTTCATCCAAATCCGTTCAGTAGTTTTTGCGTAAAAGAGTAACAAACATCTATCCATCCATCCATCCATACTTACAAACTTTCGCGTTTATAATATTAGTATAGATATGTGACATGCATATTTTTGAAATGCCTGATGTTTAACACTAGGTTAAACCGTGGTCACGGAAAAGTATGCTTTAATTCTTGTACAAATGCTGTAAAACCTACTCTTTTGCATTTTTAATGCGCACGTACTGAAGTATGAGTACTAAGTGAGACCTAGTATCGTAGTATAGTATTCGTATTTGTCTTAACACATAGCTTCTAATTCACACTTTCCTGGTAAGTCGTCTTTAGTTTTCATAGCGAGTCATGTTGTATAATATTTGCTCAAACTATAATGTTTACCGTCCATTGTGCATATATCAATGACTAGAAACTTTTCTGCTTGTTAACTCTGGATTGATTTTTAAAAACTAACTTTATCCAGTTATTGATAAACGTTATTTAAAGTTAAGCCACGGTTTCGTGTTATTTTCAACTTTGAAATTACAGCCTTAAAGTTGAAAATAACAGAACCGTTGCTTAAATAATGTTATTAATAAGGGGGTTATTGTTTTAGGTTGGCCGAGAAGTATACAGTATGTCATACTGTGCCTACGGGGCTTCAAAACACTTGTATAACCGTATACGTATCGTAATATATCGTTATGCTTACTGAAATCTCAATATTGATAGTGGTTCAAGCCAAAAGCTTCTTTGAAAGAGAGGCCTCTGACCAACAGTAGACTATTAAAGACTGTTATTAATGATCATGTGTAACGGTGACGTACGACAGCTTAGGATAACAATAAAATTAGCTTGAGTGTATCTTTTATTTTATGGGTGGACCGATTTTGATGATTATTTTTTTATTTTTAAGCTAGTGTTTCAATTTGGTCCAGTTCTAGAAGTCGGTATTTTGTTATTTTTTTGCTATGGATTAAGACTATATTTTACAAAGTAACATAAATTTAACTTATCTTGTAAAACAGAGCATTTAGTTGGTTCCACTTTTCCATGACCTCATATGCGTTAAGACGAACCAGACTGCATTACGTTTTTTATTTGCCATCTTGTATATTGGTGTCAGTCAATTTTAGATGATTGTAAAAAGCGTGTGCCAAATTTTCACGCATGCGCTTTAGTGCCCCGCCCGCCTGCGCTCACGCATCCGCCCTGCATCATGCGACCTACTATTTAAAGATAAATGTGACATTGTTTTATTTGCCACAGCGTAATCGTTGGAGTAATTTTCCGTGCGAAATCATTAACCTCAGAGAAAGATAACAAGGGAGATTGCATTTATACATTAACAGGACAGTTATACCAACCCATCTTTACGGTAACCTCTAATGATTTATCTAAACAAATAAATAAAACTGAAGTATCTCTTTGTAATAAAAAATAAAAGTTTTTTACAAAGTAAGTACATTATGTAGCTAAATACGGTACTCATATAAAAAAAAACATCCTTTTGTTAATTGTCTTTGTATGTTCCAGCTAATCTCTGGAGCGGCTGGACCGATTTTGAGGGGACGTTCACTTGCAGATAGCTGATGATATAAGGAGTAACAAAGGCTACTTTTAATTTAGAAAAATAGTGTAACTGAGAATAAAAAAATAAAACCAATGAAATAGTAAACAATATCTGATTCAAAAGAAATAAAAACCGCGGAACGCAGCTAGTCATGCGACTAGCTGCGTTACTTAACCAAAATCAAAAATTTTGTAAACCAGAATACATATTTTTTGTAAAATATCAATAAAAGGCAGCTTCACTAGTCAACTCTATTGATGTTGTTTAAATTAAACTGTTAAAACTTTTCTTCTTTTTTAAATTATCCACCTACCTACAGAGAAATGTGACATTGCGAGAATGTGCTTTAACCAGTGACAGTTGTACCTTGTCTAAGATGTTGCGCAGTGCTCCTAAATTTTCAGCATAGCTGTCCCGAGGCACAAATACTCAGTGGCGAACCCAGGGGGGGGGGATATGGGGGATATATCCTCCCCCCCGAAATATTTATGTTCAATAAAAAAATTAACGTCACGATTGTTGGCGACGACGCGAATTGGTGCCACGATTCCTGTAACAACTGCAACATGTAAGCGTTCGTTTTCAACTCTAAGAGGAGTGAAATCTTACTTGAAAAGCACCACAGGACACCGAGATGTTCCTCTAAACCCAAAAGACATCCTTAACAAGCTAGCGCACAATAAATCAACGCGGCTTGATTTTATTTTTAATCATTTGTAAGAGTACAAAAATTCCATGAAAATTTCGTCATATTGAATTTACCACGAATAATTTTATAAAGTTATACTTTTTTTCCTTCAAATAAAAACATGTGCTTTTCGGTTGTTCTCTGTGTTTATTTATTCGTTAACCTTTCTTCTTTACAATACCCTCCGTGGGGGGACACATGAACGCCGTGTGTGGGACTCCCGACGAATCGGTCTACCCACTAAACCCCGCGGCGGACTACCTCGGCTGTCGGGGGAGCTCCAGGAATGCATCAGTGGCTTCTGGACTTCCCCCTGCCGTACCTCCCCGTACCACCCCCAGGGCAGGTCGCTATCGCGCCTCTCACCGCTCTACACAGTAAGAGTCGGGACACCGACCCGCCTTAGACGACACCCCGGTGTCACAGGTCTCGAGTCGTTTGCAGCGGCCCCATTTCCCCTAAATGTGGCCACAACGACCCTTAAGCGACGATTGGGGAGATAACGGTCTCTATCGCGTCCCCTTCGTTGCCTCCTGCGAGCCGGATCTACCTTTTCTCGATCCCGCTCTGCGGACTCCTTCTGCAGCATAACATCTCTTCACAGAAGGAGACCGCGGCCTCCCATCCCACACTACTCGCCAGCATTGCCGATCGATCGATAACAGGTTTTGTCCGATCTGTCTGACCAGGACTCGAGGCTCGGACTCCCACGCAGGGCAGCCCTCCAGCGTGTGCTGGGTGGACCCGCAGTGGTGGCATTGTGCCGGAGCCTCACGTCCGATTCTGTTCAGATACTCACATAAGCAACCGTGACCGATAAGTATCTGAGTAAATCAGTAGGTGACACAGTCGGTTTTCTCTATCCGAGCTTCGAAGTTTGGCGTGTTGGCTGGCACAGCCCTGGATTTCGAGCCGTACCCGACAAGCCCGTAGGGCTTGCGTATGTGCGTTCCGCCGAAGCATTCCGGGCTCATGATCCGGCGCTGTCTCGGGTGGCGGCGGCGGGTGGGGCTCGCGCCAGTATCGTCGCCGCCTCGTACGACTTATTCGTTTACCTGAGCAACGTTTCTTTCTATCTCTCTCTACATATATTTATATTTTCTTATTATCTGTATAATCTGGTATTCTACACAATGCCTAGGCAATGTATACAATACATTGTATATTGTACATACATGTTTATGCATTTTTAAGGTTTACAAAAGATGGTATCCCCCCCCGAAATAAATTCCTAGGTTTGCCACTGCAAATACTAGATGCTCCCCTAAATCCGCGTCAAGGTAATGGTTACGATCGCTTGGTAGTTCACGTCCAAATACGAGAAATGATGGAGTGAACCCAGTGACTTTATTGACAGCACTATTCAAGGCGAATTGTATTTTAGAAATATATGTGTCCCAAGACCTATGATCGTTTTCTATAAAGGTGGACACTGCCGTCATTATAGTCTTATTGTACCGCTCTACTGTATTAATTTGCGGTATATAAAGCGGGGTATAGTAGACGTTTGGTATACTGTACTGGTTAAACAAGTCGCGCATCAAATTGCTAGTAAATTGTTTACCATTGTTCATAATAATGGTGCTAGGGATTCCATGGATGAGGAAAACGTTGTCCTCTAAGATCTTTGATATTATAGAGGATATAGCTCGTTTGATGGGAAACAATAAGCAGTACTTAGAGAAACAACACGTTACCACAAGAAGAAAGGTGTTCTGTTTTCTAGTTGCAGGCAGCGGGCCAACCAAATCAACGCTAATCATTTGGAAAGGACGGCAGCAGTCCTTAGGTCTACCCATTATTCCTAAAGTAGAGTGATTCGGCTACTTATATGAGAGGCAAACTTAGCAAGCTACCTACAAAATTCACAACATCTCTGTGTAAACTAGACCAAAAGTATCTCAAACTCAAGCGCTTATGGGTTTTAAAAATTCCTAGATGTCCAGATGTAGGCACTGAATGATTTTTAGAGATAGTGTCCTGCCGATACTCCGCTGGAACTACCTCCTTCCACTCAAATTCACAAGTTAGAGGGTTTAATGATTTTATAAAGCGGAAAAGTTTACCGTTAGTAACGCGGTAGTTAGGGAATGACGTAGGTGAACTTTGACATCCTTCAAAAATATTCAAGTACCACGGATCGTTTGTGAGTTTAGCGGGTGTGACTGGTACATCACCAATAGCAACAATCGAGACAGCACGGCTTAAGCTATCTGGCACTACATTTTCAGTGCCTTTCCTGTGTTTAATTTCAAAGTTGTAGGCCGAGAGACATACTCCCCACCTAGCCAATCTTCCGGTCGGGTTATTCAAGTTTAAGAACTATTTCAGAGATGAGTGATCAGTATACACTGTGAACTTAAGACCGTTCTCCAGGTAGCAGCGCCAGTGCTCGATAGCAACGAGCACTGCCAGTGCTTCGCGTTCGGTGGCACTGTAGTTACGCTCTGGCTGGAAAAAGATTTGCTCATATATGCTATGACCTTTTCCTGTCCATCCAGAGTCTGAGTAAGAACAGCTCCAATCCCATAATCGCTTGCATCTGTATGGACTTCAAAAGCTTTACTGTAGTCTGGGAATTTTAAAATAGTTTACTCTATAAAATTTCCTATGATATCTAAATACATACTTTTTCTATAAGTAACACATTTTCGACTACTAACATATTATGTATATTTTGACGTGGTCGGGCTATTGAACTGAACTATTGCTCTTAAACGTAGGTAGTCATTAAAACCAACATAAGGATAGGACTTTAATTATTCACAAACTATTAAAATTACAACTATTGGCTAGTGCATCAAGGAAGCGACTGGGAAGATAAAAGGTCTTTACCTATGAAATTGCCGTTTTGTCGACTCACCAGCTAGCGAGGATACTGCACGACATTACGGTCGCACGTAATAACCGTAACCGGGTTGTTGCTGTCTTCATCGACATGGAGAAGGCGTTCGATCGCGTCTGGCACGCCGGCCTGCTGTACAAGCTGTCCACGTCTACTACTCCTCGTCGAGTAGTGAAGATTGTGGCCACCTTCTTGCAAGACAGACGCTTTCAAGTGGCGGTTGAAAGCGCCCTGTCCACAGAACGACCCATCTGTGCCGGTGTGCCACAGGGAAGCTGTCTGTCACCATTGTGCTACTCTTGGTACACGGATGACAGCAGCACACACTAGACGCACTTCCCAGCTGGCTAAAGGACTGGAGACTGACGGTCAACGTGGCGAAGACTCAGGCGATCCTCATAGGAAGCGTGACACTGCCGCAACTGAAGCTCATGGGGCAGAATATCGAGTGGTCCGCGACGGTGAAATACCTTGGCGTGACCATCGACCGCACCCTCTCCATGAAGCCCCACGTCAACAACGTTGTTGCACAGGTTCGTGCCGCGCGTTCCCTTCTGCGGCCCGTACTATCCTCCCGACTGCCGCTCCGTGCGAAGCTTGGCGTGTACAAGGCGTACATACGCACCCGACTTACTTATGGTGCTCCGGCCTGGTTCGCGCTCGTTTCCGAGACGAACCGCCGTCGGCTGCGTGCGCAGCAGTCGCTCGCACTACGCACCCTTGTAAACGCCCCTCGCTTTGTGCGGAACAGTACAATCTCCAGGGATCTGCACGTGGAGAGCCTGGATGATTTCGTGGGACGCCTGAGCACCAACCTGTTCGTGCGTGCCGACGGATCGCAAGCCCGCCATCTGCGAGAACTCGCGCCCTATCATCGGCGACCGCCGGACAGGTATGGCCTGCCACGAGACCTCGTCTCCGTGGAAACCCCTCCCGAACCATCCCCAACACCCGACCTAGTGCTGGCTGACGGGCGCTCCTCGGGGTCTATACCCCTAGGAGCTCGACCTCGCTAAGCACAGGTCACCACACTGGACAAGACCCGGGCGTTACTAGCAGGTCGCTCGACCCCGGTAGTTATGCCCACCCCACCGGACTAATCCCCCGGGATTACCAACAGGCCCATTGGGCCCACCCCAGTGACCCACCTGTAGTTGCAGGCGGCGCTGAAAACCACTTGGACAGGTTTAAAACCTGGAAAGGTAACCCCGAGACCCTAGGGGGTCTACGAGAAGAACCACGAGACTACTTATTTTTTCAAACTGTTTTATTTCTGTTATTCGAAGTAATCACCCATGCAATCGACGTATCTTTGCCAACGCATTGGCAGTTAACTTTAATAATTTTAAGGCTTAAAGTTGCTTAGAACTATGAAAAATGGGATAGCGTTCTCGAATAATAAATCAATCGGACGATTATGATTATAATAAATGAAGTATATATTTAGGAGGGTCTGGGATGTGGGATGCGGGGCGCGGGGCGCTATACGGAGGGCGCGCTTGCATGGCTATATCCTTGGTCCTGCGCTTGCGCCGAGACAACAGACTGCCTCCTGCCTGCACTGTATTCCCGTGCAACTAAGTCATCGGTTGTGTTCTTATTTTGGTGTTCTTACGTACAAAACAGTGTTATATTTATATACAACAGACGTTAAATATTTGTGTCGACTATTGTGTGTGTGTTGTGCCATGACATGGATTTACGGGTAAGTCTTTATGAGTTATTAGTAACATTACCGTGCCAAATATTACGAATAGTAATAAATTTATGCAAACACATTTAGTTAACGTTACATTATCAAATTACGATAACGTGTGCTTGTATTTTGAGAACACTACTATTATAGATATTTAAATTAATGTGCATTTGAAATCGAGAGATAACTGTTTCGTAACATTTGATTCTTTAGAATAGGGCGCTACTATTGAAATCTGACGAACACATTTAGGTGTTAGGAGTGCATTTAGAATAACAGAAAAATAGTAAGATCTTGATCAGGGAAGCGAACCCAAGCGCATAAACGCGAACTTACGAGAATGTCACGGAACCACGGAAGCAACCGTGGCAGTGCCTGTGCATACCATATATGCATGTTATTGTAATGATAAGGATTATCCCACCCTGTACTTAGTAATAATAATAACAGGTGTGTACTTTTACTAATCAATCCATAAGCTATGTGCCTAGTGAGTTGTCTCTTTGAATACGTAGAACTTTAATATACACACAAAAAACCTTTAAGTAGGGACCTTTTATTAATTTTTAGATTTGTTAATTATCGTCATCAACAACGTTTAAGAGTCCATTGGTAATCATTATGCTTTTGGTGAGGAAAATAAGTTTTGGCTTACTATAATATCTATCTTTATCTAAACTAATATTAATAATCACAAATTTTAAGAAAAATAAAACCGTCTTCAATCTGGATCACGAAGGAAGCACCAGCTTTCAAATTTAAAAATACATCAAAATTGGTTTACCCAGTCGAAAGTTATGAGGTAACAAACATAAAAAAACAGTCGAATTAAGAACCTCCTCCTTTTTTTGAAGTCGGTTAAAAAGAGGTAAAGTTTGTGAGGTTGTAGGGTGTAATCTCGGGATCTAATGAACTGATTAAAAAAATATTTTACCAATAGAAAGTAGCATTACATATTTGTGAGTGTCCTAGGCTATAAATATATTATCTGCGCGACAGGACTGTGAAGTTTAGCGATCGGAACGGGATGGAGAATAGAAGAGAAATAAGTTGCGGGGTTCCTCAGGGCTCTATATTGAGCCCATTATTATGGAACCTCACATATGATGCAGTTCTTCGCACCAGTCTGACCTCTCGCCTAAGTGTCGTTTGCTATGCGGTCGATACCGTAATACTGGCTAGAGGGTCCGGTTTTGAGGAGGTGCTTCTGCTCGCCAGAGCTGGGCCATTATAGTTAGAAATGCGGGCAATAGGTACTTTGTTAATAAAACCGATAAAAATCTTTCATTCAAAACCAAGCCATGATTTTTTATGTGATGCTATGGAATTAAAGGCAAGACTGCAAGAGTTACGTGTCGCAGCCGTGGCAACTATCAGGTTTATTTTATTTGTAGTTGTACAGTTCTACTAATTGGTTTATTTGTGCAGTATACCTATATCATTTATATAGGAAATATAATGCGATATGCAGGGTATTTCCTATGAATTCATCCGAATTTTACTGTAACAGGAAAATAACAAAAACAGGTGAATAGAGTCGTTTGATCGTTTCGGGACGGACCGTACTTGGAGACTTTAAAAATATAGTAAGTAGGTGTAAATATTTGGGAATAGTAGTAATAATAATTATATTAATTAATGTAAGCATTGACACGCTTATCTTTTTGTTGTTCACTATTAATCTGTACTCCTTTCATTTGATTACTTCTATTACATACTTTACTTTCACTAATTTTATTATTTTACCTCGTATATTTCTATTATCACGGTTAAGTGTAGCCTATGTCCTTTCACGAGAATCAAAGTATCTCATTGCCAAATATAAATAAGCGCAGCTGTTTAGCCGTGAGAGCGTAACAAACGGACAGATAGTTACATTACATTCGAATTTATTATATTAAAGTATGAAGTATGGATATGCTAATTAATAGTATCGATATAATTGATCGGTTTATAGACAGAGAGACGTAATACTTTCATGAGGTAAATATTTACATAATTTAAAATAAGTTTTTAAGATTAAATTTTATTTAAACGATTGTAGTAAATTTTATTACTAATAGTTGTAGCTAAATTTTGTATGCTATGATTCAGATTATGCTGCAAAATATAGATATTGACACGTTTTGCAACAACTAGTAAAATTATTGAGATTTTGCTCTTATAGTAATTTAGAACCGGGATGACCGAGCGTCGCTTGGTTTTTTTTTTTAGATAAATAGTGTTTTTTAGAAATTATATTTTAATAAAGAGTCGTATTTTTCTGTTTAAGTGGCAACGTTAGGCTACCCAAACACCACCTTTTTGTTATTTTTCTTCAAATTTTAAAGCTATTAGATATACATTACCTATTACGAGTATTATTTGCTTGAGCAAGACCAACAGAACGTTACAATGGTCGGATAATAAAGCCAGAAATAAGATTTTGGTTTGGTTTACAGAACTATGATCCTACTAATATTCTAAATGCGAAAGTTTGTCGGGATGTTTGAATGTTTGTTAATCTTTCACGCAAAAATTATTTAACAGATATAGATGAAACTTTACAGTAATATAGCTTATACATCAGAATAACATATAGGCTAATATTTGCTGCGATAACCGACATACGCGAGGGCAGAACCGTGGATAATAATAATAATAATAAATCTTTATTGTACCAAAAATGCATTACAAGACACTGTACAGCCCTGACTCCCAAAGTAGCGCTAGCTGTGTGTTGGGAGTCAGTTCCTATTCACAGGCAAAGAGAACAAACTAATAGTTTAAGAAAATATAATAGTAGACATTAATAAGACAGTAGTTAACTAGTGTAAGTGTATATTTGTATATTAAGATAATTGTATATGCCTGTGTTTATGTGTGAGTATAAGTGTGTGAGGGAGTATGATTTATTGTGTATTTGAGTCTTTGTGTTAAAAGTTGTGTGTAGTGTTGGTGTGTGTGACATTATTCAAGCTTTCATTATTTTACTATTTGTAATAGGTTTTCAACATTTTCAAATTTCAGTTTATTAAGCCATAATTTAATTATTTGTTTCATTTTAAAGTTGCTCAAGTTTTTTGTTTTATAGATTAAATTTAATTGGTTATAAAGTCTTGGTGCAAGATGACTATAGTGTTGTTGGGCAAATTTGCTTGCCACTCTTGGAACTGGACACCTTTCAATCCTTTTACCCGATGGTTTTAAATGTGGAACAGTTATTTTGTGATATCTCCGTATAGTTTGGTAAACAAATAGCTTCCGTACTGTAAGCACATCAGCTATTTTATAGACTAAATGTGTAGGGTGGCGGAATGGCAGATAAAGAAGGACTTTAAGGATAACGCGTTGTGCCCTTTCTAATTCTATTAAATGTGTCTTGGCCGCTGACCCCCATGAACATATACAATAGGTAATTACACATTCAGCCAGTGCTTTGTAAGTTTGAACTAAAAGTGTAGTATCTTGTATCAGTCTCAAATCTCTGAATATGTATATAAGCTTTCTCAATCTACCACTGACCACATTTATATGTTTTTTCCAATTCAACTTGTCATCGATGTTAATTCCTAAATATTTGATGTCACTATTTTTTGATAACAGCTATGTTTCTCTATCATCATCATGTCATTGTACCTCGTGGTTTTATTTATTTGTTATACTATTTAAGGGTCTTCTTTGTAATTTTAAATGCAGCCAGCCAGCTTCCAGTCCACTAAAGACGTTTTATCTAAGACGCTATTCTGTGTTGGCAACACCCGTTAGGTCTATAAATGTTCAATTTATCTTGTGACATTGAATTCGAGGTAGAACTGGTTTTGGATCCCAACATACTTCATTATAATAAAATGAAATTATTTATGTTGTCGATTAACTAGACTAGTTGCAGAGGCACCTCTACTTGTCTACGGATTATGTCATAAAAGTTTATTACTTTTTTAATTGGATTTTTGTAATTATTTTCTAATTTATATAATACAGACAAATGAAATGAACCTTTGAGTAGTGTGTCGAGAATCTCGTGTATGTATAATCCATACAAATTTGTATGAAAATGCATAGTAAAGTTAAGTAATTGTGAGGTTAGCTAACAAAATAAAAGTGGCCTAAGTTACAGACAGTTAAGTACAGACAGACAAAATGTTTAAAAAAAAATATGTTAGTATCTTATACACATTTAGTAAAAGTTGTTAATTTGAAATTACAGACACTTCAATTTTATTTATTTGTGTAGATTTTGGAATAAAAAAACACTCAATGTTTTGAAATTCTACTGTCCCCACAATAACATTTTTTTAAATTTATATTTGGTCCTGCCAAAATGACTCTACTCTGCCTGATGGAAAGCATAAGCAGAATCCAAGAGTGGTAGTCACCATACTGCGAAAGCAGACAATGCAATAATGCATAATGGTGACCCACACCATGGCGGGCTAGTGATGCTTCTGCATCATTGGGCCTTCGGTCTCGCACTCACCAACGAAACACGACAGCACCATCGCTGTTATTTTACGTTGAGTTTCTGAGCGAGGGTAGTACCGCCGCGGTCGCGCCGGCCCGTTCGTGATGAAATCAGCGTGGCTCTACTACCTTGTAAACATAGACATACTACCTTGTAAAGATAAACATTGTATTAATTTCTAATAATATTATACTACACAATTTTTTTGCAAACGATACTCTTTTGATCCACCACACTGCCTAATAAATAACACTTGCGTGGGGAATATTTTGTCCCTTCTGCACTACTAACCACAAAACATCTTCCTGATCCATCCATCCATGATAGTGACGAAAAGTAGCGTAGTTTATAGCATAGTTAGTGCGTAACGCATGTGTTTACTTCGAACTAAGTTTCTGCTTCAACAAGAACAAGGCGGTGCGTTATCTACCTTTTTTTATTTGATCTGAGCTTTGCACTTCTAACAAAGACGGTAATGGGTAATTTAAAATTACTTTTACATAATTCATTCTCTTTGTCTTTGATACTAGTTTTCTTAACATAATACAATATCTAAGAACCCTAGTGTGGGGTCTAGCTAGGGCCTCAATTCAAGTATATTGATTGCATAAATGAGACATTAAAAGTTTTATTATTATTTACAAAGTTTTGCATAAATTGTTGCATTACTTTTTTCTTTACACTACGGCATCATACGTACAGAATTTATTAGGCCTTGAAAAAAGGACAACCTCTTATTAGAACAGTTTATGTTTATATACTTTTTAACTTACCTTACTTATCTGTGGCAAGAAGTAGGGATAGGTAAGTGTTTAATAGCGTTGTTTTCTGTCACGGTGGTGACTCGTCACGCTGCGCTGTGTCGCATCACAATGTGGCAGGTAGCTGTGACTGAGTGTCGACGGTGCTCTTCTTCATTTGGATGTTGCATGTTTAGCATATCACTATAAGTGAATACTTGTAATTGGCTCAATGTTATCTAGTTAATTGCACATTTTATAATGTTAGCTGTAAGTCCTCCAGAATATAAACAAATAAAAAACTTGATGAAAACAAGTAATCACTACAAGATACTACAATCTGACTTCGTAGAAAATGGCTAACTAATGATTAAATATGTATACTTACCTACGTAGTATCATATTTTAGTAATTAATAACTAGCTGCGCGCCACGCTGATATTGCTCATATTGGTTTTAATTGTGTTTTCGCGTAAACATTTTTCCGTTTTAAAAGGATCCCAAGCTACTTTTTTAACATCAGTTATCTGTCAGTGAAAAGTCCGTCAAAATCGGCTCAGCCGTTCCAGAGATTAGCCGGAACGACTAATTAGAAAGACAAATTTTAAATTTGTTTTTTTATGTATATAAGTCCCGTATATACTTTTAATTTACTGTCCTAATTGTCTTGTGCAATTAGTGAAGAGCAGTTCATTTGAAATGCATTAAAACCTTTTAGCACTTTCTTCTACTTTTGGGAGGAAGCTCCCAAAAGCAATTCCGGCTCGCTGGAAATTAGGCACAAAATAACCACCCCGACGCGAAGGCCAGACTAAGGCGCCCTAGTCTAGTGACGACCGGGCCGTGTGATCTAAGGTCTTCTCGCGAAGGTTCAGGGCGACTCAAGATAGAGTCTGGTTATCAGGCCCTATCCTGGGTCGGTAAAGATACTGAAGATATCATATTTACACATGGCATGCAGTTGCAGATTAAAAAATGAACTCGAAATAGGTTTATGATGTTCTCACATAACACTATTAAATAAAAATGAAACGTTGTAACTGATAGTGTTTTACTGCTGTTTGTATGGAAATAAATGTTATTAATTATCGATAATAACTTAATTATCAACCAAGTTTTTTTGAGTCCTTGTTTACTAGTACACCTAGACTTGTTATCAACTTATGAAAAAAATGACCTTAGATAAGAATAAAAAAGTGGCGGTATCCCCGAATATATAGATAACAGATAGTATCATTGGCTATTCAGACAGTCCCTCCCGGCTTGATATGCTTATGCATACCTAGCTTTTGCCTGCGGATCTACCCGCATATATTCTTTTTTATATGGAATAGGGGGCAAACGAGCGGGCGTATTACCTGATGGTAAGCGATTATCGCTGCCCATGGACATCCGCAACACCAGAGGCATTACAAGTGCGAGCCGGCCTTTGGGGGATGAAATTGGAGTATGGGCCTCTGGTATCCTCACTCACTCGGTAAAACACAGCGCAAGCGCTGTTTCACACCAATTTTCTGGTATCAGCAAATCGGTGCAGCAAAACACTCCGGTTGACCCGGCCCATTTATGCGGAAGCGTGACGATAAGACTAATCAAGACAAAATCAATAATCAAAACAAAGACTCAGTAAAAAAATATACCTAAAAACTAAACCCTAATAATTGTGGCTAAGAATTTTAAACCGACTTCCAAAAAGGAGGAGGTTCTATGTTCCACTGTAAGTTTTTTTTTTATGTATGTTCACCGATTACTCCGTCAGTTGTGGACCGATTTTGAATTTTTTTTTGTATTCGAAAGGGTATGCCACCAAGGTGGTCCCATTGCCAGCATATCAGGATCTGATGATGGGATCCCAGGGAAATCGAGGGAAACACTCATTTTTTATAGGCACATACTATGTTTTTCGTAGATTTTCTGAAGTTACATCGGTATCTGCGTGTGGTAGTCATCATTTTATGATGATGAGCTGATGATGTAAGGTACAACTCCTTAACGGTTAGGAGTTGGAGGATAAATCTTTAAATATCATATGTGCCTATTTATGTTACCTTTAGTCGTATTCTTTCAAATTATTTAGGTAAGCTGATGATGGAAGGTGGAAGGTACAACTCCTCAACGGTTAGGAGTTGGAGGATAATTCTTTCAATTTCATACGTATCTAAAGACCTTCAGTCGTATACTTTCAAGTTATTTAGGTGAGCTGATGATAGAAGGTTAAACTCTTCAACAGTTAGGGATTAGAGGATGATTTTAATATTACACGTACGTATAGACCTTAATTTGTATTCTTGATGATGAAATTTGATGAAACAGTTCAACTTACTACTTACCAACGATTGTATGCACTAAAAACTGAAAAATAAAAACTTTTTATAAAAAAAAAACCGACTTCCAAAAAACATCCAACGAAAACCCTCTGCCAAAAAAACACTTACAGCGTAAAATAAACTGGTTCTTCATAAATTGCCTATACCTAATTCTTTATTCATTTAAATAGTAGTATTATAATGTGTGCTAGGTACCTAGAATCTGTTTGAAGTCGGTGCTAAGCCAAAAAGAATACAAACGAACAATTACAAAAGTCTAAGCGATACTCACTTGGCACCGACTTCAAACAGATTCTAGGTACCTAGCACACATTATAATACTACTATTTAAATGAATAAAGAATTTGGTATAGGCGATTTATGAAGAACCAGTTTATTTTACGCTTTTAAGTGTTTTTTAGATATAGTTTTAGGCATTTTTTTACTGAGAAAAATGTAATTTGCACTGGATTAAGAAACGGTATTCCCTGTGTGTTTTCTCCTTTCTTCTTAGACGAATGACCAAACTCGTCTGCTCGAAAAATGTTTGAAATGTAAAAGTGATCTTGAATAATTCACGTAGGTATTGTATTTTTTCTGTACATGACATATCTCAATATCATACTACACAGTTTCACTATCATTAGATCAAAAACACATATAAAAAACTCATTTAAATTTAGATCACCAAGTTGATAGAGGATCTATTTATAGTATTTATATTTTTCTTCCAATGTCGTTGAAGGTCAAACACGCTCCGCCCGCCTAGCGCCTACTAACAAACAAGTAAAGGTCAATGACCACGCGCCGATTTTAAACCTTACATTGAACAAATTTAGACGTCATCAGTACACACTTTGGTATATTTATATACTATAGAATGCATTAATAAAAGTATATTTGAATTTTTCAGTTCATTTGAGCACTAGCCATTAGGAAGTAGGTATATATTCATTAGGCGGTACGTACTGTTCAAATCTACTTATAATAAAAATGTAACAGGTCCAATTCTGTACATTAAAGATATTTTGAATTTTTTTTGGAGCATTCTCTATAATCGATACTGAAGCCAAAACTATATATTTTTTCATTTTTGTCTGTCTGTCTGTCTGTATCTTGGCCGCGCATCACGCTGAAACTACTGAATGGATTCAAATGAAACTTGGCATGATTTGAGTTCACACCACAAGGTATGGGATACTTTTTATCCCGAAATTCAGCACGGCTGTTTGGAGAGAGGGGATGAAAGTCAAAATATGTACTTAGTTGTAATTCCATAACACATAGTCCGATTTCTTTCATTCTTTTTTTGCTAGAAAGAAAAAAAAAATGGGAAGTCTTTTTTTTAGTCCGCGACTGTACACTGCCTGTGGGAAGCTGAGACAGATATGTAAATATGGCGGTACGAAGTTCGCCGGGTTAGCTAGTATTTAAATACGTAACAAAACCAAAGAATTTTTGGTCTGTTTTACGGGTAATGTGTTATTAATGTGGTGGTACTGCGCCTTAATACCATGTAATCGGTATGGTGTTTCAAATAATTAATTTAACAAGGCAACATTGTAGCTAGTAAAGTTTATTTTATTATGTTGCACTCTTGTACTGAACCCATAATGGCACCAGTAACTCACTTAACGGCATTCTGTTACATGTTATACCTATAAGCTATCAATTCAATGTATTGTTTTAATGGTATAAAATAATGTAATGTTTCAAATAATTAAATTAACAAGGCAACATTGTAGCAAAGTCTTTTTTTGTTGCACTCTTGTACTCACAGAAATAAATCTTGATCTATTTCTGTGCTTGTACTGAAGTACTGAACTCGTAATGGCACCAGTAACTCACTTAACGGCAGGCATTCTGTTAAATGTTATGGTCTAAGATCCGACCCTACATCGACCTTTACCGAGCTGATCACACTAATATATAATGGCGAAAGTTTGTGTGTATGTTTGTAACTTCTTCACGCTAAAACTACTGAACGGATTTGGATGAAACTTTACAGTAATATAGCTTATACATCAGAATAACACATAGGCTACTATTTGCAGCGATAACCGACATAAACGCGGGCGGAGCCGCGGGCAACAGCTTGTAATAGAATAAAACTTAGTTTCTAATAAATTTAGTATATTAGAAAACATATTAAAAATTGGTTGTCTAAAAAAATCCTTATTTAAAAAAAAATGTATAGTTTATAATGAAAGTAATAAATGTTAATAATAAAATATTAAATAATATAACATAAATTAAACAAATCAATAAATAAATAAATATAAATATATAAATAAATACATATATATATATATATATATATATATATATATATATATATATATATATATATATTGATTTATTTACTTGTTTAATTGATATATTATATATTTCTCAAAAAAGCGAAGTTTCTAATTAACGGACAGCGAAAAATAAATCCATTGCAGGAGCGTTTTTTGGATTTTTAACATAACAACGCTCCAGCAATGTAGTATGAAACGGCGTACTGGGGTTAATATACATATACTCTTTGATTGGATCTCTTTTATCATTCTTGGCATACCAAAATCTCTTTGCTTAGTACAAATTGCGTTCACGTGGCTGTATGCGTAAATGCGTTAGCCTTTTGGTACAGATGATAAATAGAAAATCGGCGGCAAAGCTGAAAATTCGTCTTGATTTGTTATTTAAATATTTAATAAATGTAAATTGAATAATTAAAATGAGTTCCAACAGTTCAGAGTGTGAAATGGAAATTGATTGTACTCCACCAGATTTTCTTTGCCCCAATATGAGTAATGTAACTTTTAATATTAATTAAATTAAATGTATAATATAAAATTATGTTTTATTTCCCTGCATTCTTTTGAGAAAATCACTATATATGCCTCGGCGGAAAGGGCAATTGCCTGTCTCGTATTAGTGAAGTCCTCGCCTACGGCTCGGCCTTCAGACTCATACTCGACCTGCAATTGCCTATTTCCCCGCCTTTCCAATAATGTACTAATACGTTATACTTACCCAACATTATTTTAAAGTTCATTTTTGAACTTTCCACCAATGGTAATGGAAACGGAGATTAAATAAGAATTTTCGAAAATCGAAATATCAAAATGGTTGAGTTTTGAGGTTACCGCATAGAAAACAAAAATACAACTAAATTAATTAACCCCCTCCTCCTTTTTAAAGTCATTTTTTATTTTTTATTTTAACTCTTACAAATCTATTTCTGTAATTTAATAATCATCATCATCATCATCAACAACCCATAATGTCCCACTGCTGGGCTCGGGTCTCCTCTCAGGAGAGGGTTAAGGCCATACGTTAATTTAATAATACACAATTTTATTATTCATCAAACCAATATGATATTCATACTTCTCTGTAAGGCCACTGGCGCCATCCATACTGTAACCATGGACTCACCTTTTTTTAAGTAGGTAATTGCAAGATAAATTAAATAACAATAACAGTTGTGAATCATAACAAACTATAAACATTATTATAAAGAATTTATCGTTTTAAAAATACATGTTAACATCTCAATGATTTATTTTATTATAACAACTGCAATACAACTATAATTTCTGTTCGCTAAGGACATCTCACTGTGTACTAATTGATAAATCATTATTGATAGTACATAACATTGAGTTCAAGATGTTTATTGAATGTGTAATATATATTTTTCCTTCATAACCGATGTGAAACACTCAACACACAAGATGAAACTGTTTCCATTCATGAAATGTTGAGGTTTTCAATAAAGACTTATGTGTTAAAGAAAATACTTTTAGTAGGTTTAACAACAAACTCTTTATAACAAACTCTTCAGCTTTACATCTATACTATTATATAAAGCTGAAGAGTCTGTTTGTTTGTTTGTTTGAACGCGCTAATCTCAGGAACCGCTGGTCCGATTTGAAAAATTCTTTCAGTGTTGAATAGCCTATTTATCGAGGAAGGCTATAGGCTATATACAAAGTGTTAAAATATTCACCATAATGCACCTGCAACTGTGACGGTCAATACCGTCAATACAATGTAGCAAAATGCTCGATTCGATACAAAATCTATGTGTGTAGGAGAAGTCGTTTCTAAAAACAACGTATTATATTCGGGATTATGAGAAGTATAAAAGTCGCAACATTTTATACCTTATTCGTGGACACTATCATACCATCACGTACAGACATTACTACGTCGTGGACTATCTATATCACCCTGTGTAAGGTCAGTAAGAGATCTAACCTGCATGATACTACACTTGCATTCCGATCTATGTCCTTACTCGCTTTTAGTATGGACTCTTTGATCCGTTGACTTATTACTTGATACCGATAAATTAGCGTAATATTTTAGGACCTCGTTTGTGACAAATTCAACTGATAGTTTTTTTTTTGGAACAGCTGGCAAACGGGCAGACGTATCGCCTGATGGTAAACGAATACCACCACCCATGGACACCCGCAACACCAGGGGCATCACAAGTGCGTTGCCGACCTTTGGGGGTTGGAGAAAGGGATTAGGGGAGGGTTTGGGGAAGGTTTGGGATAGGTGCCCCCGGTATCCTCACTCACTCGGTGAAACATAGCGCAAGCGCTATTTCACACCGGTTTTCTGTGAGGCCGTGGTATCACTCCGGTCGAGCCGGCCCATTCATGCCGAAGTGTGGCTCTCCCACGGTAGATTTGGTAAGTGTTTAATTTGAATGTATTTCAAGAATGCTTGTACTGCGCGCGGTACAAAAACACTGTAAAGATAAACTTAACCCTTAAATTAAATGTAACTTAACGTAAAAATAAGAAAAACTTAACCCACATCCTATCCTCCTGGCCTCTGATATCGAGGCCAAAACATCTTTTCTCAGGAGAGGCATATGTCCAATATGTGTTGGTTGAGGGTTTGTTTCAAGTTCCCTTTTTATGTGCTGTCCTGAGGTCCTGCGTAGTTTGCTCTCAGTATCGGCTCTTATAAGTCTCATAACACCCAAGGGATCAATAGGGGAGCGGGGGGGGGGGATGGGCCTCGGACTTGGGCAACGACCCCTTTTGTTCTAAATCCGTGCTCGTATGAATGATATGAATTATATACCTACTACTATTTCTCTTGTTAATGCGTACAATTACATATAACTGCGTAGGATTCGTCTCAACAATACCAAAAATAAAACATGTTTATTTTCTTTATTCACACTTTAAATGTAATGTGATTGTAGAATTGTAGGTACTACTGTATACAAAGCAGACATGATCTTATACATAATAATCCATACTTAATATTGTAAATTCGAAATTAACTCTGTCTGTCTGTCCATCCCGCTTTCACGGCTAAACCGCTACACCGATTTTAATGAAATTTGGCATGAAGACACTTTAATTCTTGAGGAAGGACTAATAGGCTACTTTTTAACGCGATAACCAAGATACACGCGGGCGGAGCCGCGTTCAAAAGCTAGTACGTCGTAAATGTATGTATCAATATCTGGTAATTTTTATTAGTTATTGGATTTTACCCACCATGGAAATAAAAACCATTCGACGTATCCCTCGGGAATGATATTTTTAGCGTGAAATATAAGCGTATAATATATAATAAAGCGTAAAATATAATAAAGCGTACATAAAAATGGAGTGGCGACGTGAAAGGTTTTTTTTTGTTTTTCAATAAAACTGTACAGATAAGACGAAAACAACTATGTCGCGTTGCATCACAAAATAATTCGTATTAAACCTTCGTGGTATGACGATCTGAAAATTCACCCTAATGTAAGTCAGTGTAAATGCACTGACTTATTAATATATTTGTTTTGTAAATTTGTATCATTTATTTAAAACTGCTGTCCAAAATCAATGATAAGTCTATTGAGAGTTTTTGTAATAGCGTAAATTACTATTTTTATTCTGCAACAGATGCTTTGCATAGTATTTGCGTTGGCATTATAGTCCAGTCGAGGCAGACATAAAACTAGCCTGAAATAGAAAAAAATCCGGGGAGCGATTTTTTTTTAAACGTCGGGGTGGGTGGTTGGAGGTATAAATCTCGATTTTCTAACTAATCCCGGTAAAGGATTCGCCGCCATCTTGTTTTAAAGTTCAATCTTTTCGTTTTTTTACTTTCTTTAGAGCAAAAATGACAGTATCCAATGTTGTTGGAAATTTAATTTCTCACAAGTTTGGTCACCATCATTTTTACGCTAGGATCAATATTTGCAGAGTTATACTATCAAGTTTATCAAAAAAATCAATTAAAAAAATCAAAATTTAAAAAAAAAATAAAAAAATTAAAAAAAACAACAATTATTCAAAAAAAATTTAAAAAATAAACTAATTATTCAAAAATTTAAAGTTTATCAAAAATTTATTTTGAGTATAAATCCGAAAATATTGATCGTGGAGTAAAAAAAGTGCGAGAACCAAAGTTGAAGAAAATAAAAATCCACCAATTACGATTTTTTGATAAACTTGATAGTATAACTCTGCAAATATTGATCCTAGCCTAAAAATGATAATACAAAACTTGTGAGAAATTAAATTTCCAACAACTTTGGATGCTGCCACTTTTGTCTAAAGTTGAAAATTAACGAGTTATTTCAGAAAAACGAAAAAATGGAACTTTAAAACAAGATGGCGGTGAATCCTTTAACGGGATTAGTTAGAAAATCGAGATTTATACTTCCAACCACCACCCCCGACGTTTAAAAAAAATCGCTTTCCGGATTTTTTTCTATTTAAATGTCGGCCCCGACTGGACTATTAATTTTCATATATGTCTTTCATGGAAATGCATCACATGATAGGTATTTATTTTGATACAAGAGTTTTTGATAGCCAAATATTTCGTGAAAGCCAACGATGTTAGAATTAATTGGTAAAACGCCATACATAAGTTTAATAGTTTTGTACATACATGTATAACCGTAACCGCCACGATGTTTCAATGTTTCAAAACATCGTGTTATCTCAACACATTTCTAAATCACCTTGATATTAGGTATAACTATAAATTCTCAAAATTTTAAAAAACCCCGACATAATAACCTGAGTTCCCTTTAAAAAGTAAAAAACACGTTATGCGCTTTCATTTGAGACCCCACTCGATGATATTTTTGCAGACATTCGGTTACTCTTCCCCACTTTCACCCCCATAACTTTTAAACGACTCAACCGATTTTCATTAAAAAATGTCTACGAACACTCGCACGTGACTCAACTTTCATACAAAAAAAACTAAATTGAAATCTCTTCATCCGTTCGCGAGCTACGGTGCCACAGACAGACACGTCAAACTTATAACACCCCTCTTTTTGCATCGGGGGTTAAAAATGGTTTTAGTTTATGCTCTTGTCAATTTTACTTTACAAGTTAATTTAAGATCACCTACAATATTATAATGACATGGAGCTGATCTGATGCTGGGGTTGGAAGGTGGCCATAGGAACTCTGTAAAGAAACGTCGCAACATCATCGAGTTTGGACTCGTTTGATTCGTCTCGAGGCATTCCAGTAAAAGCTTGTTTTTAAAAAGTTTTTTAAATAAAGTGAGTTTATTTAGTGACTAAGTTCTATATTATCTGCGGAAAATTAGCACTTCCTTACCTTGCAGTAATGACTCCTGTAATGTATTTTTACTTCTTTAGATTGTATGTAGTCGTAGCAGTAGTAGTAGTACCAGTAGAGCTTTTGTTTTTCACAATGCCAGTCAGTCAGTGACCCGTAATCTTATATAAAGGAGTATATTAGCGAGACTGCACTTAATAGCTTGTGATGCTGACGTTTAAATTGCAAAAAGATTGAGAAAAATGCGTTGTTTGCGATTCCACGTAGTTTAGGAAACCTGGGCGTAGGTAGTACTTACTAACAGCTAACTAGTGCATTCTTAGGTCTGGTTTGTCCGCGCTTGAAAAACGTTTGTTGGAACAGGGTGTAAAACGCGTGCGCATGCCGGACGAGATCCGGTTCCCCAACGCATTCCGCGCCACGCCAACTGCAGTCAGCTCCCTTGTAAGGGCTAATGTTCACTATTACACCGTATACATTGAAATTGAGGCAATTATCTATAGATATAAAACATTGAGATCAGGGGTATCTGACTAACCCACATAATATTAAATCCAGAAAGTGTGATCGAGATGAAATGAAATGAAATGATATTTATTTGTAAGTAAATCTTTTCAGATATTTTTACACGTCGGACTTTACAGCTAGAAGAGACCGGCATTTCCTACGACTCACTCTGGGAAGAAATGCCGAAACAAACCACAGAGATGTCCTTTTTTTTTTTTTTTTTAAAGATTTAGATTAGATTTAGAATAGATCAGATTAATCTGTGATGTTTTTTTTCACTGTAGTAAGTAGTTTGTTATTACTTAATTTAAAAGCTCCCCTCTCCTAACTCCTAGAATTGTCACAACAAAGGGCGGCAACACTCTTCGCTGTTTCGAATCGCAAAGCGGTCCTTAGTTTTGTTCATAGGTCACCTTTTCTATAAATTTTATATTGATCAATGTTCAATCTGGACCGAAACTTAATACTTAATAGACTACGGGCCCATGTCGAAAATTATAGATCATGTGAACCACCACGAAACCTTTTTAGAATGATACAGGGACATAAAACAATAACATTCAGCACTATGCCGTCGCTTGTTAGCTGTCCAACTGAGTACTGGTGTAGGGGAGGGGCTAGCAACCCTCAGTTTTTCTCCCTTGTTAGATGATTTTTGTACAGAGTTGCGGAATAATGGATTAGAAGAGGTATTGAAATAGTATGGAACTGATGCCGTACAAAAATAGTGCGCCACAAAGTTGGAATTTTTTTGATTTCCCGGAGATTATGTCGGTCAATTTGGTCATTTGATTTTATACGGGATCGGTTCCATTCTATTCCTGAGAGAAGTTTTGAAATAATAAAATCAGTTTTAAAACTAGATTCACAACTGAGACACCTTTTAAACTACGGGCCTTAGACTATACACTTTTCTTATTGAGGAGCTATGTGTTACTTCTCTGTACTTATTCTGTACTTATCACCTTTACAAATTACAAGTTCTCATTGCTAAAAAAGAATAAGTATTTTTTTCTAGCATTTATTTTTATTTTACAACTTTGTGCACAAAATGTACAATGGCGGACTTAATACCATAGGCATTCTCTAACAGTCTACCTTCAGGTGGTGCGGAAATGAATGTAAGGGTGCACTATACTTTGATAACTTAATTTGTAATAGACAAAAAAATACTAAAAATAAGCAATACGATATTTCTAAGTATACATACAAAAATACATACATACACATATATACAGAAGTCGGTCGTATTTGTTGAGGAGATCTGCATTCAGGTCGTAGTAGCACACATCGCCATAATCAAAGATGGGTAGAATTAGGGTTTACACCAACATCGTCTTTGTCTCAGGAGGTAGAAAGTTTTTGAGCCGGTATAACGCCCGAAGGGTTCCTGTAACTTTCTGACTCACACTAGTGACCTGGGTTTGCCAACTAAGGTTATTATCGATAAACAAGCCCAAATCCTTCACCGAAGAGCTTAGAGGAATGATTAATCCATTAAATAATATAGATGGCAGTGTATCTGGATCTAGCCTTCTGGTCATACGTTGACTGCCCAAGATGATAGCCTGGCACTTTGTAGGGTTCACTATCAAACCGAACCTATCAGACCAACCACTGATAGTATCTAAATCGTGGTTTATCATGGCAATAGCCTCCGTTATATTCTCTACAGCAGCATAATAATATAGTTGTAAGTCATCGGCATAAAGATGGTACGCACACTGAAGATTTTGAGTGATAAGATTAATAAAAATAGAAAATAACAGAGGAGAGAGAATACCGCCTTGGGGGACACCAGAGTTAAGGTCACACCATAAGGAGGTGGATTCATCGACACGGACGGACTGCTGGCGCCCCCGAAGATATGAAGAGAACCATTCCAGTTCATCAGGTGATATCATATAATACGAGAGGATAGACAGGAGGACATCGTGACTGACGGTGTTAAAAGCATTTGAGAAATCAATCAAAGCCAATACGGTAACTTTGGAGTTCTCAATTGCCGTCCGAACGTCACCGGTCACCTTCAGGAGGGTGGAAGTTGTGCTGTGACCAGGTCTGAAGCCTGATTGAAAAGGGCTTAGTAAGTTATTGCGATACATGAATCGTGATAACTGTTGGTGTACACACGTCTCAAGGACTTTGGATAAGAAGGGAAGTATGGAGATTGGGCGGAAGTGATTTATAAGGGTAGGATTAGAAACTTTAAGGATGGGTATAACAAAAGCATTACGTCACAGTGATGGGAAAGTATATGAATCCAGTGAAAAAATCACTATATGCGTAATGGCGGGAAGAAGATGATCAAGGATGGGGGTGATCATGCGACGGTTAATGTTATCACTACCCATTGCGTTGGACTTAAGGGATAGGATTATCTTTTTGATATCATCTGGAGAAACTGGAGAAAATTGAAAGAAATCAATATTAGGGCGAGGTAAGTCATCCAGGTACCCAAGAGTACGACACTTTGTTTAGGGATCAAATTGGGGAAGAGAGGTGAAATGTCTATTAATATCATCCAAATCACAGGTCGTTGGGGAGTTAGATTTCCCAGATTTATCAATACCCAGAGTGCCAAGAAACTTCCAGATATGGGAAGCAGAGGCACAATTAAGACCATTGATAATGTGGCAGCGTTTAGCATCACGCACCACCCGATTACACCGATTCCTTTCAACCCTGTAAAGAGACCAGTTGGTATCGTTCTTGTTTTTTCGAAATTTTTGAAACGCTTTGTCTCTGCGTCGCATTGCATTTCAGCATTGGCCGCTGTCAAATCATCGAAAAACGACAATCTTTTATTTAGAGTACTTCCATGTGTGATTGTAGAAATGGTAATGCAAGTTTACGACGTTATTCAAATAATTTTCTTTCTTTTATAAAGATAGTGAGACTATCTTTATAACATTTATTATTAACTCATAAGATAAAGTTTTTAGGCATTCTAATAGCATTAGTTAACTAGCACCCTAACTGTGGAACGTAATGGAAGCTTTTTACTATTCAGGAACAAATACTTGGAATACTATTAGGAATTAATTCGGTTTACTTCTGTGGTAAATGTTGTACTGTCGTATCTCGATTGTCTGTGTCTAATACATTTTAGTATTTGCATATTGTTCAGATAAGATAGTTGCTTAGTTAATTCTATTAAGTTCATTATTTCTTAACCACTCAGAGGTAAACATAATTACAATGTATATACATGTTACTGTTAATTACTAAATAGAAATATAGATAATCATTTTATATCTTTATTTTACACGGGTGGGTAATTAGAATATGGTGGACCTAATTGTGAGTGGTTATCGCAATCGCAGCATAACTGCGTCACATCATTTTTCATTTTGTAGATCATTTAGTTAAATAGATATAATCTGTAAATCTCTAGAAAAAAATAACTTACAGTTATGTGGCTACCTTTGACGACCACGAGAGTTATTGTAATTACCACTTTAAAATTATGAAGGTAATGTAAAAATTGGTTTGTCAATATGCTGAAATAGTCCTCAAGTTGAAACCGGCTATTTGAAAAAGTATTCCCTCCACTAATCACGCCTTTGATCCTTGTTCCGCAGGGTAATAAGACAAGGATAGTGTCAATATTGTTTTAAATTGAGAAGTTAAAATAAAGTATGTAAAATAGATAATAAAGCCCTCTCGATTTTCCATTTGGAAGCTTCCATTTTCTATGTAATAATTTCTTGTTTTATGTACAATTGCCTTACTGTTTAGCATTATCATTGACCATAGCAAATTGAAGTATATTAGGTTATCTACTGTTTCGTGACCGGCCAAGCTGATCTTCTTGTTATAAGTACTACCAAGTCTTGTACCTTCTTCCACAGATAATAAATACACAATGTTGCTATCTATGCCGCCAGTGTTAAACATGGACATGATATCAAGATTCTGCGGCTGGCACCTGGCTTTATTTCTAGTTTATATCAGATACTAGTCCAGCGACTCACGCAGGCACAAACCTGGCTCTCTTTGTCGGCAACAACACGACTACAAAATTCATTGTAGTTACTACGAGAACCTTGTATTAGCTTTCGTTATAGATTGCTAGCCTGGAGCGGCCAGTACAATTTATTTGATAGAATTACGATCTGTTTCATTATATGTTGCTTCGATAGTAGTAACCCATTAATACCCATTTCCACCGAAGAGTACACTATTAAAAATGTTATTTAACTGACTTAACAAGCTATCAGGTGCTTTCCATAAATATTTGAGATGAGTACCTACAGATTCCAACAGTAAAACGAAAACTTTATTCTAGTTTCAGTGACCAATTTTATATTCAAACTAGCTGACGCACCAGATCTTGCACCTACCAACTATTACTTTTTCCAAAATTTAGACAATTTTTTAGTGGGTAAAAAATTCAATTCCCGAGAGGCAGTACAAAATGCCTTTGAAGAGTTTGTTGTCTCCCGTCCAGCTGATTTTTACAAGCAGGGCATCAATAAACTGCCAATGCGTTGGCAAAGATGCGTCGATTGCATGGGTGATTACTTCGAATAACAGAAATAAAAAAGTTTGAAAAAGTACTTTCACTTATTGCATACAAAACGGCAATTTCATAGGTAACCACCAACAACAAGACCTATTATTAATTGTTCCTTGTTGTAAATACTTTTCGGTAACAATTTAGAAGTTTGTTAAAATCGTCATTACCAGAGGAATCTCTAGCCCGTGAGGAGCCAGTGTGCAATCATTGCTCTAGCGCCCTTTAGTAAGCGTAGCGTCCTTCAGTAAGCGCGAAGATTCATTAAAAGTGCCGCGGCCGGCGCCCCTAACACTGCTGTGCCCACGACTGCGCCCGTGTACATCGCACACCCTGCACTGTAGGTAAAGACGCCCCTGGTCATTACATTACAGCCAAAAAATGTATATTTTTTTACGTATCGCCTGATGATAAGCGATTACCGCCGCCCATGGACAGCTGCAACACCAGAGGAGAGGCGTCACGAGTGCGTTGCTGGCCTTTGGGGGATGGGGGGCGGGGAAATTTTTGGGGGTATCGGCTTCCGGTATCCTCACTCACTCGGTGAAACACAGTGCAAGCACTATTTCACACCGGTTTTCTGTGAGGCCGTGTTCCGTTATCATGTCCGGCCGGGCCATTCATGCTGAAGCGTGGCTCTCCCACGGTAGTATTGTGTACTAGTTGTTGCCCGCGGCTCCGCCCGCGTATATGTCAGTTATCGCAGCAAATAGTAGCCTATGTGTTATTCTGATGTATAAGCTATATTACAGTAAAGTTTCATTTAAATCCGTTCAGTAGTTTTTGCGTGAAAGAGTAACAAACATCCATCCATCCATCCATCTATCCATCCATACTTACAAACTTTTGCGTTTATAATATTAGTATAGATTATTAATAATCACTATACACATTTTATTATTAATTGTAACCCATTATAATTTCTCTTGCTGCCTTGAGCTGCTAACTGAACTTATAGCTTCTTATACAACTCATACAAATAGAAGTGACGTGAGTCCGTAGCCTGTCCATAGTTAAAAATCGGCCAAGCGCAATATTATAAACGCGAAAGTTCCTAAGTATGGATTGATGTTTGTTACTCTTTCACGCAAAAACTACTGAACGGATTTGGATGCATAGCTTATAGGTACATGAGAATAACACATAGGCTACTATTTGCAGCGATAACCGACATACACGCGGGTGGAGCCGCGGGCAACAGCTAGTTGTCCATACATTTCAAGCGGCTACCTGTTGCCGTTATTAACATTGACCAAAAAACGGCAAAAAATCACGTTTGTTGTATGATAACCTCACTTAAATACTTATTCTATTCTGTATTTAGTATTTGTTGTAAAAGCGGCAACAGAAATAAATCGCCTGTGAAAATTTCAACTGACTGATAGCTATCACGGTTCATAAGATACAGCCTGGTTACAGACGGACAGTAGAATCTTTGTAATAGGGTCCCTTTTTACCCATTGGTACGGAACTCTAAAAATTATAAAGAAATTAAGCAATTATTTAAATATGTCATTGTCAAGGTTATACTGTTATGGAAGTTGTGTTGTTCAATAATGGGCTATTCATCAATCATTTGAGAAAGTAATCCACGCTTACCGACCGATAACCGATCATTTGTGTGCTTCGAGGAGTGGGTGCTTTTATTTAGGATTTTTTGTTCACCTGCAGGTAGATTGTACTAATAGTGTGGATATGACTCGACCCTCTGACGGATTATAATGTTACAATACTTGTTAAATACAAAAATAGGGAATTAGGGTGACGATTAAAATATTTATAAAATCGGGTAGCAGGTATTGTCAAATATTTTAGTGAATAAAATAATTTCATTTATTTGTGTTTCAACGTTCAATTGTCCTGTCTGGCCACTGCAAATGCCTCGTTGGTCTTGTGGTTAGCGTAAGCGACTGCAGATCTCTTGATCTGGTCTCGAGTTCGATTCCCGGGTCGGACTGCTGTTGGGTTTTTCTTATAAGAAATGCTTAATAGCAGCGAGGAGTAGGGAAGATGGCGGTGTTTCTCGCCCGTGCCTCGGAGAGCACGTTAAGCCGTCGGTCCCGGTTGTCATGAACATCTATGGCAATCGTTATTGGGAAGTCAGTGCCCTCAAATTTACTGACAACAACAAGTTCAACCTTCGAATTCAGTTCACCCTCAGGATTGCGGAGGTCCGATGCCAGTCGCTCCGTGTAAAAACTGATATTCAGGTAAAATCGGTTGGACTAGTAGCCGACCCCAAATCTTGGGAATAATAAAGGCTAGGAAGATGATGATGTCCTGTCTGGCCAGCACGCTGGTGTAGTAGTCCACGGTATAGGCCTATGACCAGCAGTGGACTGTTAAAGGAGGATGATGATGAACAATATTAAATCTGTATATTATAGAAAAGTGATGATCGAGTCTTAAACGAAGCTACCACTACATTAGCTTAGTAAACTCAGTGCGCAGAAGTGTACGATGAAGCTAAAACTCGCCAATTTAGCTCAGTTTGAATATAACAATTTTATAGTACATACGTACGCATAGCCTACTTCTGTATGCATATAATACGTATGTATAAATTAGTGCTTAAAGATAATTTGTTATATGTTTTCAGAAATTTTTTGATTGACAATTTCTAGTTCTTAACTAACAAAAAAGTAAACGAAATAGCGTAACAATCCATAGCTTGATAACAAAATATTAATAAATAATATAAGTTAAAATTTTCCAAATTGCTCCTCAAGCTAGGACCGGTAATCGGACTTTCGAAATATTTAATTTTTTTTGTAGTTAAAGACAGTTTATCTAACTACGAGTAATAATAGTATAGTTATTGATTAACGCAATCCATTTGTACATTATTTTAAAGAGAGATCGCAAATAATTACTAAAAGCAGGTAATATATATTATATTTGTTCGAACTAAAAAAATGATAAAATCAAATTACTGATCCATAAGCATATTGGTTTTATCCCTAATATTTTTGAAACAACAGCATAAAATAACATTTTAATAATACCACACTTCAATCATTAGATATTGAATTTTAATTTGCTAAAAAAATAATAGCGACGGGAAGTCTTTACCAATGTTTTGATTACCTTGTTTACCAAAGATTCTTACAAAATTGAAGAGAATTTTGTCAATAGGGTCATTGCTCTTTCTTGTCTTGCCTAATCTAAATAACTGGAATCAGCTTCTTTTTTTTTGTTTTGAATACACATGTCTTTGCTTACAATTTTTTCTTAAATTTAACCTGAGCAATTTCCTAAGAGTAATAGCTCTAGACTCAATAGTTCTTGAGACTAAAACCACTGGATATAATTCGAACCTGGAAATCTTATGAAATGATAAAATCTATCGATGAGTAAACACTTATCATACGACGATGTTTTATATATGTATAAGGCGGAATATCATCGTTGCAGGTAGAGGAAGTCCATTGTTGAGTGTGACATCTTTCAGTGATACCAGTCGTTACTTCAATTCAATTATCAATAATTATGTAGGTACTAGTGCTATTCAATTGGAATATCTTTATGTGAATCTGAGTCTAGATTTTTAAATATCCAGAAGGGTAGTTTTTTGAGTTGCTTTCACTAATCCAAATGTCCCTCTATCTCTAAAGCAATGAAGAAAAAAACTGAACGTTTTCGAAAGCTTCCTGACATGGCCGTTTTGAACTATTTCTGTTTTTATTTTAACTTTGATAATGCTCATATCCGTGATCATAAAAAGTCAATGAGACGTACTCATACACCTGCTTGCTTTGCTTGTATACCCGCTTAAGATGTTTTTGAGATGTATGTTAGTGCAGGCGCACAAATACTCGCTTGTCAGAGTAGCAAGTTCTATTCCCGATAAGCTCAATTTTTTTTTTTTTACATTTATGCTTCTATCTATAACATTTATGTATGTCAGAATTTATAGTAAAGCTACGTCTAAACTGTGTTTACTTAGAATGTTTAAAGAGTTAGAGAGTCACCGTAAGTTCAATTAACTATAAGTCGACATCACCATCTCAGCCAAAAGGTCCCGTGTGCCCACATCCATCAGTTTCCCGCGAAATTTACTAGGTCGTCGGACTACCTTGAAAGGGGCTTACCCACGCTCCGGCTTCCAGTACGTGGTCGCCACTTCAGAACTTTTTGATCTGCCGTCTTGTCGGCGAGCAATGTACTCTGCCCTACCACATAAAATTTAGAAATAAGAAAGAGGTCAATAGTTGAATCCAATTTTCACGTACCTGTACATGTGTTGGAAGTGATGGATTTATGGTACAGAGAGGTGGTCGCTCACAATGCGCCTAATAATGAAGCTCTAAGTCACCCAAAGAGTAATGGAAAGATCAATGCTCGGTGTTTCTGAGAGTGATCCATTCAAGGAAGAGGAGATACGCAGACGAACTAAGGTCACCGACATTGCCAGGAGCTTTCCAAGATTAGACAATTGGCCTGTAATTTTCCGTATCCCAAAAATTTGGAAGAAAGGTTGAACCTCCAATAATCTCACTCAGTTGCTTTTTCTGCGGATAATACTTCCGGCGCCGTCTCACCTGCAGCTTAAATGTCCTAGGATATTACATTTAAAAAAATATATTCAGTGTCTAGGCTATGCTATGAACATTATTAATAGCAAATAGGAAGTTGACATTCTAATTATATATGAACCTTCAGATGACATAAGTAGTATAACCTAAAGTATAAAACTGGTTTTACGAGCAACAGAATTTAGAAAGTTGTTATATATACTACTATGTGTGTACTTACTACTACAATGATATACCAGCTGTAACTGGGTTCTATAGTACTAGTTTACGTTTGCAGAATTTCAACTAAGCTAGGGGGCAGTTCTCCGTTCTGTCATCATCATCAACAGACTTTAACAGTCCGCTGCTGAACATAATATGCCTGTCATTATAAGGGTCCGTTCACACAGACCGGCTCGGAGAGCATCGGCCCACTTTTTTCTTTTCACACAGACCGGATTGTATACGCTTTACGCTTGGCCGGAGCGGAGCCGCCAACTATTTCACATAGACCGGTTGTGGAAGAGAATTGGAGCCGATCGGCTGCGCGAGCAAGAAAGAGCACGCAATCGGCGCCGGTCGGCTCCTCTGATTATTTCACACGAAGAGCGTTCAAGCATTCTTAATAACAAAAGAAGTGCACTTGCAAAAATTAACTTTACTACAATTACTCAAATCTCTGTTTCCAATGTGATAAAAATCTGCTCTCCTCTCCGAGCCGGTCTGTGTGAACGGACCCTAAAGGAGGTTTTGGACCACCAGATGGTACTTAATTTTTTGTGAGCCTTCATTTTTTTGCGCTCCGTTCTGTGCTGCTACCGGATTGATCAGTTCCATACCCTATTAGTCAATAGTGAAATTTTGTATCGTGATGTAAGATCATTTGACATTCGAATGGGACCATAATATTTGAATCTCATTAAGTTGTACCTTTTGACATTTTTGTAGACAAATAAAACCTTCATGTAATTATTCCTTACTCATGAACTGGTCTTTGAATCGAATGTATATAGCAAAAGTATTGTATTCAAATCCATTAGTGTTTATTCAATTAATATTAAATAGCCATTACGTGACAGGTCACTATGTAACTAAGTATAAATATGTATGTTATTTGAATATTATTTAAAATCAATTTCTTTCTTATCTTATTCAATATGCTCAAGCAAGCCCTTTGTAATGGTTTTCAATTATATGAATATGTGAGTGACTAATCTACGATTCATAGACGGTTAAAGTTGCTCCGACGCACGCACAGCGGGGGTGTCATTCATGGGGCTGACGGACTGAGCGAATGTCCTATGTAAACAAAAATACAAAAACTTAAGTACATGTGACCCTTATAAGGGCTCATCATGACTTTAATTTTTTTATCTGAGCTTACAGGGTTGAAAATAGAAAAAACTTAAAGCGTTTAAAAAAATACAATATGTACAACAATAAGGTTGGTCTTGATAATATCGACAAAGAGACGCACGCGTTTATTAAGGAATCTCTTTTTTATCAGTAGTCTATACATTTTTAAGTTTCATTAGTCAAGCCTATTTAGAGCTTTGAATGCTGACTCAACTTATAGAGTGCATGGTCTGGGATGACCTAAAACCCTAATTGATAATATTACGATCAATTAGAAACAGTAACTAACGTACATACTTAGAAAATCACATATGTATTTACAATACAAACCATAACCATCAATATTAATGATTCTGAAAACAATTAAACAAAGAGTATACTATGAATGCTGCGTTATCTAATCATTACATTAAATAATAGATAAATCGTTATGGACGGCTCTGTAGCTATCGGCCAGGCATTCTCAGAGCGTTGCACTCTATGCTAAAAATACCAAGCCGAAAGCCTAAATGCGGCCGCAGTGCGTTAGAAAACTATGTAACGTGTTTCTGTTTGACTTGTTTTGAAGCCTACCTTCAATAGAATTCCAGTGATTGCGACACATTATTCTCATTACTTTCTTTTGCGTTCAAAACCGTGACCACAGCTAATATTATTACCTAATAGAAATGTAAGGCGGTTGAAACATATGTATTTATCATTTTATCATACTCAAACCGCGATTGCGATTGTTGCAATTCTGGTTTAATATCAATACTCCGAATATTAGCTAACAAAAATTTGGGATACCTAACTGCTATGCTTCTTCTTAGATAGGTACTAAGAGGAGACATGGGTGACATGACGCTTTGGTAAGTAACCGTATCAAAGAGGCCAGAAGCCATCCAACGTCTGTTTGCTAGGTACCACTGTATAGTCTACCGCGAAGGTATTGAATTCGGTGCCTTACTCTTATCATGCCGTACCAAACATACTTGGCAGATATTTACAAACTACAATTAAAACCATCACGCCTAAACACATTAAAAATTCATAGATAATTACGGCCACCTGTTTAAGTATTGCAGTGTCATGGATGTGTGCAATCACAGATCATAAAAACAATATTTTTATGATCTTAGTGTGCAATTAAGTGAAATATTTGACTTTAACAGAAATTAATAAGCCTGAGGCGATTATTGAAACTAGACCTGGATTCATGAGACCTGTCCCTATAAAGAATAACTTTGTACTACCCAAAACCAACAACCTATACGGAACAAGCATTACAGATTACGTGATCCCATACTACTTAAAAAAATTACCTGAAAAAAACAATATTTTATATGAGGTAGGTAGATTAAAGAAAGTGGACGTATTGTAAAACCTACTAAGCATGTGAACGGCTCGCCAATACCAATTTAAACCATTAGAGGTTTTCGTTGATCAGCTATATGTTTACTGTAAGTGCTGTCTAAGAATATTGGTAAATAAATTTTAAAAATCATCACTCTGGAGACGATGGTTACATTTATCCTCTCCCTTAACCGCAGACAATTCACCAAAAGCCGAAATTATATGAGCATCTGCCACAATTAGCGCTTGCTTGACGTATAGGGATCCTCGAAGTCTGCATTTTAAAATGAATGGCTTGAATCTTTATCTATTGGTTTATTTATAAAAAACCTAACAGCCGTGGACTGATTTATAGCATATTTTTATAATTAAACAGTGTTCAAGTCGATGTCTTCGGTTTACATAAATAAGTATGACGATAATAAGTACAGTACAGGCTACAGAACCTATTAAAGAAAAGATTTTATTGAGTTACGGTCGTTTTTAAAGAACAAGTGTTGAGCATGTGACCTTAAAATTACTATTTATTAATACTGGTTTACTTCACATACTTACTTCGCTTCATTACCACAGTTGTGCCTCGCCTATTAGTCAAGGTGGACTGCAACTTTATTTAAGTTTTCATACATAAAGAGGAGTTATTTTTGATAGCTTCCGCTTCTGATAACTACAAAGACGATGCCTTAACATACTATTTAAATCTTCGAGGATTTGGAATGAATTAAATGAGTAAAAATTTGAAGCCCGGAACGTAACTTAAATCAGGATTATGTCTGATCAAAGCCTTTAAGTTATTCATAGGTTTGTAAGTTTACTTATAAACTTGAATGTTAATAATACCGTTGAAAATTGTGTTCGCTTGCACCGACCGTGGCGTGGCCGAGAAATATGAATAACCTTTAAGATTATTCGGTTTCTTAAGCTTGTATATTATTTTTATTAGAAATAATTAATTCCATATGATGGAGTGTTATCTCGTCTGGATTAAATGTTTCAATTTATTTCTCATTTTATTATCTCTTCTATCCCTTGTATCCCTTTTAGTTAAGTATCAGTAAGTATGTACACAAGTCAACTAACAAAGTCACGTTAATCCAAACATCGTCTGATTAAAATTCTAGTATGTACATAGAAATGACCTATCTTAATCTCACGGAAAATAGGTGTCCAACTGATAACTGTGATAACATTAATTAATACATACATATATTAATGGTCAAGTTAATTAATTAATTATAGTATAGGGAATGTTTATTATTTATTTTAATTACAACTGCCTTTACATGTGTATTTAATAAGATGATATGGAATGAAAATTACTCCGCAGTGATTGCTTATACCACTCGTGCAGTCTAATCGTGCAGATATGCCTAAATAATTTCACCAAAATCTTAAGTTTGGTGGTGGTAGATTATGATATAAAATTATTTACATAACCAATATTAATAAATACACATATATACTAGTTGTTTTTAATGAGGAAAGCAAGTAGTGACAAGCTACAGGATAAGATAATTGTGTGTGGCGAATGTTGACATTTTGATTAAACCCATTTATGTTTACCAGATCACGCCAGTAACAGTATTTCTTATATATATATCTTTTCTCTTTTCATTTTAATAGTTTTCACGTACTTTTTTTGCGGCAATGAGCTTGACAAAAAACACAAAACCATTTCTAGGCTTTTAGGATTCGAGACCCGAATTCTTCTTTCAAACAAATGATTCTTTTTTAGTAGTAAATAGGGACCACTAATAAAAATAATCAATTTTTATGTTATGAAAGTACGGTTAGCAAAAAAAAATAAAAGTTAAAATAACAAAGGTTGTATGGAAGTAGTCATGTTCAAAGTTAGAACTGCGATATAAAGAAATATTTATACGAGCGAAGCTGCTGACAATACTTAGTTAAAAATAAATTCAGATTTGAAATATGTAATTTCATTCAATGTTATGTTTACGTAAACTTTCCAAACTCATTAATACCTCGTTGGCCTTGACTTTTCTACAAATATAATTATTTAAATATTATATAAAAAAAAATTCATCCAGATTTATCAATTGTCACTTAAAATAATATTGGTTTTCTAACAGAGAAACCAGGAAGTCGGTAAAAGTTAAAGACTTCTGGGCATGTGTATAAAATATCAGTGCTTCTGGACATGGGATTCCCCCGAGGTCCTGAGATGCCCGCGTCCAACAACTTCGCGCGACCCTCGTCAAGTTTTGGGATCACCTTATGGGGGCCTAGCCACGCACAGTTTTCAAAAGAAATGGTAATTCAATTGCCAATTGGATGAAAGTATGTTCCTACGGTTCTTCACCGTTTTGCCTACGGATAGTATTGTTAAGATGGGAGTCGCGAGAAGAAAGTTGTCGGTTACATGTTATATAAAATGTTCATTTTTATTATTTTAATTACACTTAGGTACTTAAAATGTTTATACTTTATGGAATATGTTAATAAATGGAGGAGATAAAAGTGAAGTGAAACTGTTATGCTTATGGTTCGTTTTTCATTTTGAGTAAATTGCATAATGGTGTCGATTGAATGATCTTGTTCGGATCTCGGTATTGCGGACGCTTAAACGGGCGTCGAGGGCGCCAACACATCACACGGCCGGTACGTGAATCTCACGCGCAGACAGCGTGATACGTTTAACTTTACATGTCGCTGAAATCCCTATAACCGATAATCTATCTAAGATATCATAGAGATAATTGTCATTCACGAAAACAAATAAAGCTACTGATGTAGAACATTAATGCATAGGTTATATCTCAAATTGGTTTTGTCTAGCGTTGCGCAGGCGGCGGCGCACTCTCAGCCCGGGCGCGTTCCTCGCGCACGCTCATTCGCACCAAGCGCAAGCGCCGGGTGGTAGTGCACACTGTATTAATCGCGCGAAAATAAATCCTACCCGCAACATTTTTCGAACGAAAATAATAACAAAAATATTTAAATAATAAATAATGTTAACAATTTTCTTTTTAAAATAAAAGTTGCATATCGTGAATAACACGCAGATGTTGAGTGACAGTTATCTTTAGTGTCTTCATTAATTATATATATCAGTAAATAAATAGAAACAAAGTGTAACAGAACTTAATTTCAAGGTGTTATTAATGAGCCCTTGCGTGCCGAAGAGAAACTTGATGAGTTCACCGAAGCTGGAGATGTCTTTGGAACACCAAATTCCTGTGTTGATGAAAAAGGTAATAATTAAAATATAAAATTGTTATCGTCGTAGCCTTTGCCCCTAGGTCACTTTAATTAACTTATTAATAGGTAGAGATTTATGCTTTTGTTTATTCCTTAGCATTGCCCTGGTTTGTGATACAAGTAATAAGTGATGGTGATTTAATTAAAAGTAAATATTGTAACGACAATTACATTGCAGTGCAATTAGTTCTAAGATAAATCATAAGTTAAGTATAAAATAACGATTTCATGTCTTTTTGTACTGATGATATGTTATTTATATGTACATAAAAACAGATATAAACTGTTGCTCATGACAACGAACGCAGCGGTGATACAAAATATATAAGTATTTTTTATCTTGTTTACGCCCGCATTTTGCATGCCAATATAAACGGGCTCAAGCACCACCGTGCCGGTCATAATAAATAGCGAATACCTCCCAAGACTAGTATCTATTCCATTTACAAGAACTACTACCAACTTAATATGCAAACCGCCTTGCTAGTATATCCAGTTTCAGGATCTTGCTGTAAATTATCAGGTATTTCTTATGCTGAGTTATGCGCGTTCAATGTAAGGCGATGGCCATTGCTGGGCAGACATCAACCAGCCAATTTATTGCAGTTAAGCATGTAATCAAATTGATGATTGCCTCTTTATGCATCAAGTCGTAATACTGCAAGATAGTTGCCGCAAACTGATAAATAAATACTAAGATATATCACTCAGCCTTCAATTTTATTACCGACTTTGTAATATAGTTGCAGCAAGGTTTTCCTTGGTAATCATCAGTATTGTTATTAAATACAAAATATAAGTCACTACCTTCCCTTGTGTATGTCGGTTGTCGGCCGCGGTAAAAAGAAGCCTATGTTTTTCTTCAGGAATCAAAGTATGTCCATGACCAAATTCATTGAAATCGGTTTAGCGGTATAACCGTGACAGCGTAACAGAGAGACAGACAGTTACTTTCGAATTTTTGATACATATTTGTACGGAAGTATGGATATCTACTATCTCCAACCAACCAAAACTTTCCACTGCAATAAACTATCAAAAAGTTGTTCTAATTTATAGATATTCACCCAGATCCTTCCATTAGTAGGTGATAAAACGACAGCCGAATTCTATCCTTGTAACCCGAGTTGGTATCTGGAATAATATTTAATTATTCATACCGTCATCAGTCGGACGATTTGTTTACATATGAGAAAAAGTAGGGAACCTCATTCTCTTATCAGTTGTGAATGTATGTACATAGGATTTGATGTAATTATTACCTACCTCGAAGAAAGGCGGCTAAAAATGTGAGTATTTACGTACTTTTTTAAAAGATTCTACATCAACATCATGAGAATTTTAATACGATTATGTCGCACACTTTTTTTATGTTGTTATATTTTTATTTGGCAGAGGAAAGTCGTGCGTGGTTATGTCAAAACAAATGTTTTAAATTGATTCTATTTGGTACTTCTATTTAAACTAAAATTGTTTTAGGATCTTATTTACATCATGCTACTAATATAATTTGTTGAGGGGTAATGACTTCAAATGTTTTTAGTTAGTATCCAATCACACTATCCTTTAATGCTTGCTACACATGTAACGATAAATCGACGCGATTAATCTGTGCAAACCGATGTGACCGCCACTGATGAATGAAAATCTGCAACGATTTGACATACTCACGTTCGATAAAATATGTGCATTAATATAATAGGTCTCCACAGAATAATCACTACGAAATATCGTTCCGTGTGTATCGGGCATAAAATGCATTCGTAATACACTTTTGTAGTACCTATTCTATTCTTTTTTCGTTGTAATTAATGCATTTAATTAAAATTTTAAGGTTTTAAGTTTTATTACGATTCAATTCAGCAATAAACTGTCGACTAAGTATTGATATTATATATAACGTTGAACCAGAACGAATAATTACGTAATAAATTTTAGTTGTATGTGGTTTCTACGTCATTTAAAATCAGAAGGGGTCAGATAAAATAGGTTTATGACCTGAATTAGATTGGAGCCACATCGACTGTGCTGTAAAAAAAAAAATGTGCATATTCTAGCTTCCACATTGTCATACGGTCGCGTCTGTTGTTTTTGCAACAATCATGTAGACATGTACCCAAGGCGACACGACAGGTCAAAGATTACGATACGGACTAACACATGATTATCACGACTTAACGATACGTGCTATTGATGTTTTATGCCTACTTAAAAGCTACTTTCCCGTGTTTTACCTAGTAATTAGGTAATTGATATTCAAAATATATTTGAATTTAAAAAACTTGGGAGTTTTCAGTGACCCCTCAAGCTTAGATGAGAGAGAGGGTTTCGTGATTTGTAAGAATTATTGCTAGACAAAACTTTGGAATACTTCACTATCAGCGCACGTGTTTCCCTCCCACTATGATCCCGGGTCCTTTAAGCGGAGCGTGAAAAAGCATCTCACTAGGCCGCCATAGCGTGGGACACCATACTGCATCGTCTGCATTCGCTGTGAGTATAGTGGCCCCCACTGTTGGATTCTACTCAAGCTTTCCATCAGGCTGAGCAGAGTCACTCAGCCTGAGCAGAGTCACTCACTCAGGATGTCAAATAAAACAAAAGAATAAATCAACTTCACATTAATTTGTTCATCAATCACAACATTATATCAAAAGCCTTTAGTCAAGAGCCCTCTAGGCCTGAAGGCCTCTCCTTAGAAAGGAGGTGTTAACAGTCATGCTAGAAGCCCAAAATCTATCGAAGTGGCGTGCAATGGAACGGGGCTTTGTCCTGCAGACTCTGCAGAGGACTGAGATAGTTTGATGATGCTGATGTTAACACACAATACATGTATTTGTTTCTGGTAATGTTTTTTCGTTGAACTGTTAGGAGTGCGTGTACGCAAAAAAATACAGTTAACATTTTAATCGTTTGAGTAATAAAGGCACGAAAGCGTAGCAAACAAATTAATCCACATTCGCATTTATTTAGGATATATCTTAGAGCTTGGCTTATCAATATTAATTTAAACAAATGAGATTTAACTTTTATAATGAAAAGTAAATACGCTGACGAGTATTGTTTAGATCTTACAATAGGTATTTGCTGACAGAAATTTGTCTTATTTTAGCGCATTAACATGTCACTTAAACATGAAAAACCGAATAATGATGACTACGGCGTAGATCATGCCTTTTTACCGGCAACACTAATGGATAAAGATTAAAACTATCTAATATTATTATTCTTATAATTTTACAAAACAAAATAAACGTTGCAAAAGTCTATCTAAATAAAAATTGAAAGTTAAAATCATTGAAAGTATTGCAATGACCACTAAGGTTAAGTACCTACTTAAACTATCGCTGTATAACACAACTGTACAATATCTATGTTATTGTTTTATAGGCTATAAGTACAGGTTTTCAAATAAGTTTTCAAAGACAACACTTATTCATTACAAAAAAGCTAACGACTAGCAATTTTCTCTGTCTGGGTTGATTTAATTTTCTTGGACAACTTTTAAACTTTAAATGGAGTGTAAAGCTAGTTTTAAACTATTATATGGTAATAATTTGATGAATATTACAATATACTTGATCGTCTGATTCCGAATTAGGCAAAGCATGTACCATTGTAACAAAAATCAATATAGAAATTCTTAGGAGCATTTCTTTTTTCGTAAGATTATGCTTCTACAAACAGTAAAACCAGTATAGTAGCGGCCTTAGCTATTGGGAGGCCCCAGGCATGTATATCATTGCGAGACCCTGGGCGGGTATACGGCTGCTCCATCGTCAAATTCTAAGCCGGTAGTTGACATTGAAAGCTTGTCATAAGAACTGGCGAAATGAAATACGGGGAATCCCCGAAAGTAAATCGTAAACACTACGATAACTAACCTCATAAGAAGTGACGTGAGTTATATAATGCACGAAATTCAGATAAACATATTTTTCTACTTGAATTGTTGCAAGTGCGTGAGGCCATTGCATGAATGAGACCCCGGGCGGTTACCTTGCCACCATCCCTCAAAGGCCGTCCCTGTGTTTGCTTCCAAAGAAATTGTTGCTTTAAGTAGAATTTGCATAAAATATGATCACCAGTATTATCAAATTAGGTTTCGTTTTAATATTTAAAATTTGATTTATCTCATCGCATAAAATGGAGTCGCTTTCAGTTCTTGCACGCTTAGATCTTTCAAACTACACAACGGATTTAAATGCATTTTTCATAATACAGATATTGAAAAAGAAGCTTTATATGTATAATACATGCCTATTATAGCATAGATAATCCAAGTTTATTTTTTAGAATTTTGCAGAGGGTTGGGGGAGCGGGTGTTAGGTGTGTGGGGTGGGTTCTAGTTAAAAAGTAAAACATTCATTTGCCCCTGAATTTGTTCTATGTCACGTTTATTGTTCTGTTTGAATTTTAATGTCACAAAAATAACTGCGTAGCGAAGTGGCGGTCATTCACCTGGCGTAGCTCGAAATAGTCGCGCATCTAAACTGTCTTTTGTAGAAAGATTAACATTTTTTGATTATACTTATAGAATTAGAGTCTGGAGTAGATTTGAAATGGTTCGTCACTGACCGATTAATCATGTTTATTTTGTGTTTAGAAAAATAATTCTTTTAAATTTTTTTCAATGTTTCATTCAATTTTTGTTTGCAATCATTATTTTACGAGTACTCCTAATATCGTATTGTTAAGTGTTATCTCATATGGTGAATTTTGTGTGACTCTGGCAGATACCAAATTTTATTAAAATTAGTTCAGACATTTGAGCGCAAAGAAGCAACAAACATACACATCAACTTTCTCGAAAGATTTATTATCTATATAGATCTAATATTTGGATAAATCCTATGGATTTATTCAAAATCAGGGAGTGTTTTTTTTTATTAATTAAAATTAATAAAACCTTCCACCTAACTTTTTCATTACGATTTAGTCATTCGACCTGTTTACGTAACGTATTTATACGTTTACCGATAAAACAATGAATCGCCTTTCTGTTGGTTACGTGGAATCAAACATGTAAGCCAGTGAAACAATAAGAGCCTGTAAAGTTGATGTGTTACTGAAATGTATGCTATGCACTTCCACCAGATAAGATAGCGACTGTTCTGAATAATTGCAGAGTCTAAGTCGGGAATTGTTAAAAATACTATAAGGAAAATTATGAATAATGGTTATCAACATTTACCGGTGACTCTTTACATCCACAGTCAGATGAGTCGCCGCAACCCGCGATTACTGAATAGATTATTTCATTTCTTTGAATTTCCTGACGTTCCCAGCAGGTGCAATGGTCAAAGCTGTTAGTCAGCAATGTACATATGTATAATATATTATAACTATACCTACCTATTGTCTACAATGTAACTATCATACAATGTAATCTATAATACTTTGTTACAATGTTAGTTAGTTCTAGGTATAATAGAAGCAGAGTGTATACCTATTAACGCTTGATTATCTGGAATATGATAACTCAGTGACACAGTTTTTTTGTATCACATTAATTATCAGTATCTTCAATAATTATTATCGATAATCATGGTAAAAATAAAGATTATCTTTGGTCGATATTGATTTATTTGCATATCGCATTTTCATAATGAAATAGACCTCAATCAAAATGCAATTTGTGGGAAATGAGTAAAAAAATTGTGATAGTAGATATTTCTTATTCGGATTTTAATTCATTCAAACAGAGAGCATAAGATATAGGGATCCCCAAATGAGTTCCTGAATGAGGCATCTTTGAAAGAATGAACAAATTAAAATCAAAAGATTCACAACCTCTTCCTTTTTTCCAGTCAGTTACGAACGCAAAGTCATCGTCAAGTATAAAAAAGAAATAAAGCTATTATTTGTTGTGCAGTTGGACCAGTGTCAATAGTGATGCTCGAATTTAGTTACACGTGTCCCAAAGATTTTACTGCACAACATACCTGTCTACATTATAGACATTTGAAACTACTATACTCTCTGCCTCTCTGACTAGCGAAGATTTGCAGTCAGCTCTGTATACTAAGTAGCTAGGCAGTAGGTAGGTACTCGCGATTCCTATCTATTCCCGGATATTGCATATCCTATATAATGTCATATCATTCAATCATATCCAAAATGCAAGTCACAAAATAATAAATTTGTAAACAGGGCATGCATGTCATGGAAAACTTATATTTTCATTAATTTTAAATCTTATAAACTCTATTTGTACAGTCTTTAAAATGAAGCTTGACCTCTGTGACTGTGACAGATGGCTACGAAACCGATGAAGTAAGTTTGAACAATCGCCAGTTTTATCGCAAATGAAGTTCTGTACCGTTTGAATATAAACATTTTTTTTTCACCTGTCAGAGTCAGCCGACGACGGCCAGTGCAACCTGGTCGAAACGTCAGGCAAATCAGAGGTATGTAATACCTTTAAATAAGTTATCGCGTTAATTCTGTAAAAATAGTGGGAGAGCCACGCTTCGGCATGGCTTCGGCTCGGCTCGACCGGAGTGATACCACGGCCTCACAGAAAACCGGTGTGAAACAGCGCTTGCGCTGTGTTTCACCGAGTGAGTGAGGACACCGGAGGCTCTTTCCCTATCTTCCCCCCTCCCCTTATCCCCCAAAGGTCGGCAACGCACTCGTGACGCCTCTGGTGTTGCGGGTGTCCATGGGCGGCGGTAATGGCTTACCATCAGGTGATATGTATGCTTGTTTGCCCACTATCCATCCCATTAAAAAAAACAAAATATTATATAAAAATCATACCTTAAATGTATCTCGAAGTTGTAAAATGACATTCGTCACGGAGATCAAGCTATATTTTAAGGACTGTATATTCTAATTTTTTTACGTTTTCGTTTTACCTTAGTTTGTCTCTAAAAAAACCTTTGTAAATATTGCCGACTTATAAATTTTAATATTATAACACGAATAAATGCAACAGATTCTTAAAACAGTAGTAGATAAAACAAAAACAAAAGTGGTCAGACAGACAATAAAATTTTACAACTCAATATTTACAACTTATTTGGTTAAATGCCATCTAATCGCGATTTGTTTGATACGAAACATTGGTTTTCCAATTCATCTTCGAGAACATGTCAACCATTATTGCAAATACGTAAAATTAAATCGATATTTTATTATGTCGATATGTATACACAAACATAATGTCTATAATATGTAAATATTTTTAATATTGTGACGTGTTTTATAGAAGTATATTTTTATTAAGTATTTTGATAGTGACAAATAGTATTGGTTTAAGGAGTTCAACTCACAACATACGCACTCTTTTTAACCGACTTCAAAAAAAGGAGGAGGTTCTCAATTCGACTGTTTTTTTTAATGTTTGTTATCTCATAATTTTCGACAGGGTGAACCGATTTTAATGATTCTTTTTTGATTTGAAAGCTGGTGCTTCCCGTGTGGTCCCATTTAAATTTCAGATTTAAGTAGGTTTTTTTAATTTGTGATTATTACACGACTAAGCCATAAAGAAGGATAATAGTTTTCTTGTGTTTTAACATCAACAAGTAGTTGTTGTTTCATAGTCACCATACTTTCAGTTTGGAGCAGTATACCATCATAATGCACGCGTTACATATGGCCTTTTAACAACATATTATGTGCACTTGGTATTCTGGTCACTCATGTTAACGATAACCTTGATAATAAAAACTTTTGAGAGTTCACTGTGAGAGTTCGAAAAGAAACTACTTTAAAGCCTATTTACCTGTTTACTGATTCTATGGTAAAATTGTGCTTTCTTATAGTAATATGAAAATAAATGGTTATAGTTTTGTATGTTACACCGTAATCCCTAAAATACTGAATCGATTTTAATGAATGAGGTGTCGATAGGTTCGTAACGGCCCGGGTATCATAGCCTACAGATAAATTTTATTAAAAGTTTCGTATGTTAAAACTATTGTTAATAATATAGGTATTTACTCTACACTCTTGAATAACCCATACCAGGAAAAAATAAATTATTCCTAGCATGGTTAAACCGCATGCCAACGCTGGGTTGGAAACTACTTTCTTTGATTGTACATACTTCAGAAGATGCGCACATAGTTGTCAAGGTCACCGAGCCTTGCAGGCTTGCAGGACAAGTTTATATTTTACATCAGCTGGAATAATAAACATAATAATATACCACGACTTTTGACGCAAATTCGGTCGGAAATCAGTCATAAAATACCAGATAAAACGGAAAATGTTTTACTTTTATGACTTAGCAACGGATGAGCTATGTGTTTGGGTTAACATTGATCAGCTGGTGTTTATACATATGTATATTTATTTAGGTTATTAATGGAGCGTCAGTACACCTTTAAGTGGCTGTTTTTGGACAAAAGAAAATGTACTTACATTAGTTCTTATTATACATATATACATTATTATACATTATATATGTACTTTTTGGAGGTTAACTAAATCTCTACTTTGTAATGCGAATTAATTTGTTAACTAGCTGGCAGCACAAGAGTGACAACCCTGTTTGACCAAACAGCGCGGCCCTCGATTCCTGCGCTATGAATAAACACCATGCCGCGGGAGAATTTACAAACACTTGAAACGGACGCAATCCAGACTCTGAACAACAATTTGTGGACCACACAAAGTGTTGTCCCATGTAGGGATAGAACCCTCAACATTCAGCACAGTAGAAAACGTTCAGATGACTGCTTGCTTAAGCCTTAAATCATTAAAATTAAATCAAAGTGGAACGGTAATAATTAATGATAAAATGATTAAATAGTTTGTAGTGTACTAGAGCTATATAAATTAATAAAATTATTAGTTGCCTGTGTTATAGAGGCAATTGTGTTTACACAAAAATTTATATGTCGCTTTACACCGGGAGTAAAAAGAGGTTTGTTCTGGAGGTTGTTCTGTACCTAAATTATGATGATCGGTCAAGTAGTTTTCGCGTGAAAGCGTAACAAACAAACTTACATTAACATTTATAATAGTTAGGATAAGTGCACATATTCCTTCGATTTGTTATGTATTTACATTTTATACCCATGGCTAACTCAATAGTTATCAAAGACGTATTTTATTCATGACTACATGATAATAGTTATCATCTGTTTGTAAACGTAATTAGATTTTGACTTGTGTTTTCTACATGTAACTACCGTGGGAGAGCCACGCTTCGGCATTAATGGGCCGGCTCGACCGGAGTGATACCACGGCCTCACAGAAAACCGGTGTGAAATAGCGCTTGCTCTGTGTTTCACCGAGTGAGGATAGCGGAGGCCCATACACCAAAGGCCAAAAAAAAATTTAAATCCATACTAATATTTTATATTCGAAAGTAACTCTGTCTGTTTGTTTGTCACGCTTTCACGGCTTAACTGTTACACCGATTTCAATGAAATTTGGCATGAAGATACTTTGGTTCTTAAGGAAGGGCATAGGCTACCGCCATAACCGAAATACACGCGGGCGAAGTCGTGGGCAAAAGCGCCAAAAGCTAATACTGAAATAAATTAAAACGTAAAATGCAACTAGAAAGTTTAAGAACAAGTGACAAAGAATGCCAAAATAAACAAATACCAATCTCTCTTTAGGTGTAAACATTGTTTGTTAACTTTCAATCGAAATGAAAGTGGTGTGATATGTAAACACACGACATTTTTGTTTGCGTTTAAAACTTGTAATCAGTATAACGGTAGCCCCGTGTCTTTACACCCAAATATTTATAATAGTATACATGCGACAGTGCTTGTACCAAAATACATACACACGTACATAAATTCTAAGCCTATGTTCAAAATAGTGATAAAATATATCAATTAAGTTATTTCTGGTACATATTTGTAAAATTTTGCCTTAGCATTTTTCATTAAACAGTGTTTGAATTTGTTACTTCCATTTAGAAAAATTCTATTGTATTGTGTTTTTAACCGACTTCAAAATAAGAGGAGGTTTCTCAATTCGACCGTATTTTTTTTATGTGTTTTCGCGGATAACTTCGTCGTTTATAAACCGATTTTGATGATTCTTTTTTAATGGAAAGGAGATATTCCAACGGTGGTACCATGATGAAGACACTAAGATCTGATGATGAAATCCAAGAGAAATCGAGTCGAACCTTGAAGTCGGTTTTTATTTTTAACCGACTTCAAAAAAAGGAGGAGGTTCTCAATTCGACTGTATTTTTATTTTTTTTATGTTTGTTACCTCATAACTTTCGACTGGGTGAACCAATTTTGATGATTCTTTTTTTATTTGAAAGCTGGTGCTTCCCATATGGTCCCATTTCAATTTGGTCCAGTTCTGACATGTCCTCCTTGAGAAAACCATATAAGTCTTCAATTTGCATTAAGTATGTGCGCGACAAATTATCGAATAACTCAATATTCCCGTATTGTCCCATTTAAATTTGGTCCAGATTGAAGTCGGTTTTTTTTTTGTTAAAATTTGTGATTATGTTAATTCTATTTCAAATTGAGTTGTCTTTGGTCACAGGTAACTAATCCTCTATCTTATAGTCTCTAATGTGTGGTTACCTTTCCCTTACAAGTTACTAGCTGACCCACGCAACGTCGTTTGCGTCTCCTATTGCCCTTGGCGTAAAAAATTACCCCTGTTTTTGTAACATTCTTCATTGGTGCTCCCCTCCTATTGGCCTTAGCGTGATGATATATAGCCTATAGCCTTCCTCGATAAATGTGCTATCCATACTGAAAGAATTTTTCAAATCGGACCTGCGTTTCATGAGATTAGCGCGTTCAAACAAACAAACAAACTCTTCAGCTTTATATATTAGTATAGATAGATTAGTATAGATATTATACTCTTCTAAGATCTAATACTCATAATCAACAACACGTTTATTTGGATAAAGATTAATATTAGGTATTATGTTGATAAAAAACTCTTTGGCAAATAACTCATTATTAGGTACCAACTCTTAGCGTCTTATACTCGTGATAACTTCTAAACGAAATGTCTGATTGGGATGAAACAAAAAGTATTTTACTTCTACATAAATATCCTTAATAACATAATGCTTAATTTGAATAATGATTAATATTACGATACACATTTAACGTAGTTTCTTTCTTCAGACGATTTAATAATATTTTTGAACACAAAAGTGGTTATTGTGACTAAACCATAATAGTTAGATACATATATGCTCTCGCGGACTTTTTTGTAGATCTTAATGGGACCTACAAACCCGTTATACATTATTTTGTTCTATTGTCAATACTTTTGCAGCGCACGCAAAAATAGGTTTTCGATTTCACACCTTGGGTTACAAAATAGCAATTTTCTTACGGATCCCTAAATTTTTTGAAAATTAAATATAGCCTATAGCCTTCCTCGATAAATGGACTATCCAACACTGAAAGAATTTTTCAAATCGTACCAGTGGTTCTTGAGATTAGCGCGTTCAAACAAACAAACAAACAAACTCTGCAGCTTTATAATATTAGTATAGATACGTAAGTATATAGATAAAAAAACTATGCCGCGATTCTTATCAATGTACAATGTAAATTTGTGAAACGATTGCAATGTTGTATTCCTACATAAAAGAGCATAAATATTCTTTGAAATCCATTTTTACTGATTATAATTTGACACGGTACACTACATAGTTATTGACCACTTCGATTACTTGCAATGGAAGTAAATCAGTTTGAATATGAATTATTTTAAATGCTTAGTCAATCAAGTCGACACAGTCTTACGTGAAAGCGCATTGATTTTCTTTGAAACCGGTTATTCTTTGGCTAGGTATAATCAGACACGGCACAATACAATGACTGACTATTTCGACAACCATGTGCAATGTTCATGAATATTAATGTCGAATAAAATTGTTTTGCTGTATCATGAACAAGGCATTTATTCATAAGATTATTATTTAAGTATTAGAGGCTTCGATCATGAAATATATGGTCGAAATTTAGAGGCATCAAAAATGATATAAGCTAAGAGTGCTTTGTCCAAGTTTGGACCTCTGTAGTCATGTTGGGAAAGAAAAATTCACAATATAGCTATAGATTCGACTACAAATTACAGTATCGAAGAATAAACAGTAATTCAAGAGGTTATTTCTTATAGCTTGGTCCTTTTCGCTTTAAAAAAATCTTAGTCCGCGGGAATCTTTTAAGTAACAAAAAAATAGCTACAATTTTAGTTCTCACGAACATTTCGTTATTTCTGCATTTTCTTACTTGTTGAACTAAAACACTTACAAAAATAAAATTTTATTTACTCTACAGCTAGGGTAATAATGGTTAACCTCCCGGAGTGCAATAATTTCTCCGGTTTAAAAAAAAAAAATTAATGATATATCTGAAAACGAAGCTACAAAGCAGACAAGCTGACTAATCTTATGATAAATCTGCCATGGATTTATTAAAGCAGTTTGATGAATCGCAAAAAACTATTTTCAAAACTGAGTTCAATAACTTTTTTTACTCGATTTTTGACATATTTACAAAAATGGTATAACTTTGAAGATTTGCAATACCAAGCCATAAAAAGAGCCAATCACATGGTCCGGCATTACAAAACTCCAGGAATTATTAAATATTGACTTAGATTTTTTTTCAATTCAACACCACCAAAATCCCCCCCCCCCCCACCACAGCTGTCCTTTTGTCGGGTAGTGTAATTTTAATAAAAATTAAATAACGTACAGAAAAAAAGTAAATGACTAAAATTGAATATAATTACATAATTGTCTGACAATGTCCTCTATGTTCCAATGTCGTCTTTTCACAAGTTTAATAAGGAATAGTCTCAATGGTTACCGCTTGTTCGTGTTAATATTAATCCCGTTAATCTAGGAGAATTGCGGCTTTGTTTTGAGTACTCAATTATGTTATATTGCCCTGTGGGTCACATTGGACATGCTGTCTGCAATAGTAGGGTTGGCAATGCACAGTTTCAGTATGATTTTTATTTTTAAATGCATCCACCATTTAAGACGGAAGTTCGAGAAAATTTTGTTACTTAACAATTGTTTAACTTGTTGAAAAATTAACTTTAAGTAAAATTTCACGGGAATAAATTATTTATAGTGTTCAGAACACACCATAATTTTTTCAAATTTGAAAAAAAATTATTCAATACCTTAAATAAATTAATTAATGTGCCGTACTCGCTTTTGAGGCAGACCTATTTTCAGCGTTAAATTGAAATTATAAATAATGGAGATAAAGTTCCGGAAGTCTGAAGTTTTTTATTGGAAATTTCCTCCTCTTTCAGAATCCTTTTTTTGAAATTTCTTAAATATTAATAGTTTATGAAATATTGGCAAAAAACGAAATGCCATTTTTTTCATCTTTAATTGTTTAAAACTTTTGCAATTTTTTATGTGCTAATACACACTTTTGGCATATTTTTCTAGGCGTCATTCCGGATCCAATGGGCCATCGCACATAATTTTAAGAGCTAGACTAGACTAGTTGCCCGTCCTAGACTTTATGAGTTTAATTTTAATAATAATAGATTGAGAACCTTGCTAAATGACTTTCCAAGTGGCTTTCTCCTCGGTCCCCTTTGATTGCCAGCACGCTAATGGAATTTTTGCGGTGTGCTGTTGTCTCATAACCATCTCGGTATAATAACTTATCACGTTTTTCAAGCTTAATTTGAATCTTCCTTTGGTTAAGTATCGTATTTCTATAATTCACTGTTTTTTTTGTCAAGTAGGGAGTAAGCTATTCTTAATTGGTCTGTCAAGAATCGGTAAGCGCTTGGAGATAGTATATAAAATAGATGAGTATTTTGGTTTTAAATTATACATAAAGAATATCTATGTGTTTTTAATATGTATACAAAGCTTGTGATAAATCTCCCTTTATTTCACAGATGTTGATAGAAACTGATAGGCTTAATAACATAACAAAAAAAAAAACTAGATTGGGATAGCTCAACCTAATTTGGGAAAAATCATTACAGACAACGAGAGAAGTTTGACAATTATATGCAGTCATAGCAGTCATGTAACAACTCTGTCAGTATAATTACTTTATGTGTAGGAGAAATCTTACGATGTCACTTGTTTGCCAATTCTGTTAATAGATACTTACTTACTTAGTATTGAGTGACTACCTTTTTGTTTATAAATCAGTCAGGCATGTTTTGTGCTCAGATGAGTGGGGAACCGCAGCAACAGTAATATAAGTGCAGTGCCAGGCATGTCATTGCGTTTTGTAGGCATTGGGACTAACATTTGGATGAGTGTACTATTTTAGTACGAGTCAAAACGACAACAGTGAGACTAAAATGATATATCCTAGTTCTATTTCATTTACATTGTTTAACATATTATAATTAACTAGCGACCCGCCCCGGCTTCGCACGGGTGGATTTCAGATGCCCCCGCCGACGACACGATTCGTGCATTTTAAATCTGTAATATCTTCGAATATATTCATTCAAATTAGATACTGTAAAGGCCCATTTTGATCTATATTAAATGCACAATGTATTTAATTTACTTAATTGTATAAGGATTCATTCTGTATTGCTTAAAATCACTTCGTAAATAAGCCATTATTTCTCGTAAAAATAAAGGAATAAAAAATGGTTGTTGTGGGTTATCCCTAAGAGATAGACATATACCGTCGCGGACTTTTATGTAGTACTTTTTAAGGTGTACAATACTGTAGTACATTATTTTGATCTATCTCGTAGGGTGCAACCAGCGTTTGCAATGTAAGCGCAAAAAAATGTGTTTTTTTGCTACATCACATTAGAAACCTCGAAAATTAACAGTGTTTCCATACTATATTATGCATTTATTATACATAAAAACCTTCCTCTTGAATCACTCTATCTATTAAAAAAACTCGCATCAAAATCCGTTGCGTAGTTTTAAAGATTTAAGCAAACAAAGGGACATAGGGACAGAGAAAGCGATGTTTTTAACCGACTTCCAAAAAGGAGGAGGTTCTATGTTCCACTGTATGTTTTTTTTTTTTTTTTTTTTTTTTTTTTTTTTTTTTTTTTTTTTTATCTATGTTACCTGATTACTCCGTCAGTTGTGGACCGATTTTGAATTTTTTTTTTGTATTCGACAGGGTATGCTTCCGTGGTGGTCCCATTGCCAGCATATCAGGATCTGATGATGAGATCCCAGGGAAATCGAGGGAAACCCTCATTTTTTATAGGCACATACTATGTTTTTCGTATATTTTCTGAAGTTACACCGGTATTTGCGTCTGGTAGTCATCATTTTATGATGATGAGCTGATGATGTAAGGTACCACTCCTTAACGGTTAGGAGTTGGAGGATAAATCTTTAAATATCATATGTATATAAGTTACCTTTAGTCGTATTCTTACAAATTATTTAGGTAAGCTGATGATGGAAGGTGGAAGGTACAACTCCTCAACGGTTAGGAGTTGGAGAATAATTCTTTCAATTTCATACGTATCTAAAGACCTTGAGTCGTATACTTTTAAGCTATTTAGAAGAGCTGATGATAGAAGATTAAACTCTTCAACAGTTAGGGATTAGAGGATGATTTTAATATTACACGTACCTTAATTTGTATTCTTGATGATGAAATTTGATGAAATAATTCAACTTACTACTTACCTAAGATTGTTTGCACTAAAAACTGTAAAATAAAAACTTTTTATAAAAAAAAAAAACCGACTTCCAAAAACATCCAACGAAAACTCTCTGTCAAAAAACACTTAAAAGCGTAAAATAAACTGGTTCTTCATAAATTGCCTATACCTAATTCTTTATTCATTTAAATAGTAGTATTATAATGGGTGCTAGGTACCTAAAATCTGTTTGAAGTCGGTGCCAAGTGACTATCGCTTAGACTTTTGTAATTGTTCGTTTGTATTCTTTTTGGCTTAGCACCGACTTCAAACAGATTTTACGTACCTAGCACCCATTATAATACTACTATTTAAATGAATAAAGAATTAGGTATAGGCAATTTATGAAGAACCAGTTTATTTTACGCTTTTAAGTGTTTTTTGACAGAGAGTTTTCGTTGGATGTTTTTGGAAGTCGGTTTTTTTTTTTTATAATATACTATGTAGTGATGATGATGCAGGTTTACAAGTCATTGATCGACCACCGTGTCCCTCAATGAGTCATTTAATTGTGTAGTACATTTAATACTAATATATTTAAAAAAAAACGTATTTTCATTCTATTAGAAGATTAAATTTAGAGTTATTTCTCTAAATTCACAAACAAGGAAAAATAATTAATTTAGTTTGAATCGAAGTTTACTTTCTGTCTAATTTCTAATTTCCAAAAGAGTATATATATGTATTTAATTTTATTTTGTATGTAGTGTTATATGTCCGAAATACTTATTTATTGAAGTCTGATTCACCCACTGTAGATATTCTAGTGTTGTATACGAGTACTTGAAATTCGATTGGCTTATCGCCAATATCGACCAAATATATATATGGTTATATCATGAAAGTTGTGATGTAGACGCGATGGTTGTTGATACGGGTAATCATATGCCGATAAAAATAAATGATCTAGTTGCCAGTCACTAGTCGGTTTGATTTCATGGTACCTACGCAGGATTGACGATTTGCGACTAAAGAATTGTTCAGTGTCCAGTGAAATAAGGCCAAGACGAGTGTCGTGTCCGTATGGTTTCACTCTTATTCATTGTTTTACTAATCGTGGACGAACGCATCATTAGGTACAACAGCAGTGTGTTTACGATGGTCATACGTACATATAAACGTCGGCGTGACCGCTATTTGCCCTCTGTTGAACACTTCTCCAACCTGTTTAATTGCCTATAATAACACTAATTTATACATTTTACGCAACCCAAATCCAAATGTATATTTGGATATACATATTTTAACGGTTGGTACCAAGTAAAGTGAGATTCATCCCTTTACATCTCAGATTCATTCAGATTCATCTCATTCCCTACTTACTATGGGGATTATAAGAAAACTAGATTTGCTCGTGGCTGTATCTGCGTGTATGTCGGTTATCGCGATAAAAACCTAGCCTAGTCTATGTCCTTCCTCAAGAATCAAAGTATCTCTGTACCAAATTTCATTGATATCGGTGTAACTATTAGTTTAGTTGCTTTGGCATTGCAAGCGTAACGCATTTTAAAGGAAGTAGAGCCACATTGATTTCAGCACGGTTGGGCCCGCTCGACCGGGGCGGTACTAGGTACCCTCGCACAGAAGATCAACGTAAAATGACAGCGTTAGTGCTGTAGTGTTTCGTTGGCGAGTAAGAGACCGGACGCCCAATGATGTATAAGCATCACTAGGCCGCCATAGTGTGGGTCACCATGCTGCATTGTTGCATTGTCTGCATCCACAATGAGTATGGTGACCACCACCAGTTTCCATCAGGCAGAGTAGAGTTATTTTGGCAGGCCCTTAAACATATATAGAACAAAAAAAGCAGACAAACAGACACATTATTAGTATGGATTAAAGTTAGTAGTGTTCACATCATTTTACGGTTAGTTCCGAGTCATAAACAACGTCACGATATTGTTTTATCTCTTTTTGGAACATATGCTTTTGTTGTCACCTGTTTTCACATTATCTTATCTTAACGTAAAAATTTATTCATTTCATTTTTCTTCGATAAGTGGCCTTATTTATTATAAAAATAAATGATTAACACGCAACAAGACAGATCAGTACGGAAATATCGGGATTTGATTTCAACCTTGCTAGACAATCTGACTTGAAATTCAAGGCTTTTTTGATATGTTAGTTGATATTTTTTGTGTATGCATTATATATAATTACAAATATATATAATATCCAATATACCCATAAATAATAATAAAAAAAATATATATATATAATTTGGTTACGCGAAAAACTCTTTAAAACAAATGAAATAATGACCTACCTATATTAAGAAGCAACAAAAACAGCGGACCAGATAGTTAACAAAAAAATTTGGATTTGATGACACATTTTCTTAACGTGAATGAAATTACATGTTCTTTTTTAACTTTTATTATATACTTCATAACCTCGCTGTTGCATATCATGTTACTGAAATAAAAAACAACGCAGATAGGCACTAAGAACAAATTTGTTGGAGTAACATTAATTTGAATGGTTGTTGAATTATAACTCGACCATATAACGACAAACTCTTTTTGTTAGATTTCGAACGTCATTATAATGGCAACATTTTTGATTGTGACTTTTTCTTGTTTGACGTTTTGAGGTTAACAGATAGTATTATTGAGGACGCTCGGATCGGTTAAGCTAGGCTTTGTGAAAAAGGTGCCGTTAATTGTAATTTAGCTAATTGTCAATTCTACCCGGTCCCTTTAGTGGTTTACCGTTAAGATTGGTCTGATTTGGACTCGCGAGTTTTGTAGTCACGTAAAAAGGCGCGTCCGCGATAGCTGAAACGAGTGTGTTGTAATTAGAATACCTTAGAGATTGTACAGCATTTCGGAGCATGCATGTAACGACGCAGAGAGAATACCAAAGGGATCCCTTAGGCGCCGAGATCAAGGACATCACGCATCTCTAGTAAGTGCTTGATTACAGTAGTTAGAATAAGAAGACGGTGACACTGCCGTCGTTCATTTCTCTTGCCAGTGGACTAGTAGCGAGTTAATGCCTGTACTAATGGTACTTTGTAATAAAACAATACCAGTGCGATGCCGAACCAATGGGACAAACGATTGCTAATCAATCAACCCGTTCAAAGCTCCTCATACATTATTGTTTATGGATTATTTTATTCACACGTGTTCATACACTTTTGAATAAATCTATAATTTGAGTTTTCTGGTGAAATTATGTGATTTATTTTGGGATTAATGATCTAAGCCACAGAATGTATCCGCACAGCGACGATTGAAGTGACATTTGTGATTTATTAGATTCTTGATAGCTGTTAGACAATTTGTTGTTTACTAATTTGTGTCAACGCATCATAATGTTCAAACTAATGATCGGTGTAAAATTCTTATGTAAATATTTTGCTTAAGCGATGCATTACTGTACTGATTGAAGTTAGTTAAATATCTTTGCAAAGCAATTATAGAATTTAAATTTTTTATTACTATGTGTAATATTATTTAAAAAAAAATAGGTAAGTGACGTGACTTTCAATATTATAATATTCAAAATAAATTCAATGTTTAATAATAATTCAAACCAATAGTCAAATAACGAATAGAAAAATAAGATTCGATTTCCCTTTATGTTGATGATTCTGTTTCATCGTAATCACCATCTTAGGCTTTCTCCAAGGCTCTCCACAACAGCCGGCCCTGTCCAATTCTGTTCATTTAAAATAAAATAAAAATACCATAAATCATAAATATTAATAACAGTTATGAGAAATTTGTAAAACATATTTTAAGAGCACAAAGCTATATGTAAATTGTCCCTCCTGTTTTATAAAAATGCTTACAAAGAAAAAAAAAATATAATGAATATACAAACACAATACATCCTTCTTTTATTTAAGTGTAAGTTCATTTAACCAATCAAATACACGTGTCAAGCTCGAAATTTCGAATGTCATTGACTCTGTTGACTACTTAAATATTCTGTATTTTGAATCTGAAGTAGTAGGCATAAAGATATTTTACAAAATGTGCTTGATGCGAATGTTCTCATCGTCCAGCGTCGTTTAAATACGATATAATATTTAAAACAAAACAATACTTTTGAATATAAACTGTTATGAAAAAATCTTACTTTAATATTCAATTCACACGATTCATATAGCGTTTCATTTAAAGAGGAATAAAATGTCCCACGACATCATTCAGTGATTGTCAATTTAAACTTGAATTTTAAACATCGTTGAGAATGGGACTTCATTGGAGCAATCGGTTCGGATTATAAACTTGACAACGCGTTCTATATTGCTATTTATAGGAAAGAGAGTTATTAAAGAGCTTGAATACATAATGGATAATACACGCAGTTGTATATCATTACCTTATTTGTAATGAAAACAATAATAACCTGAATAGGTAAAAGGTAGACTGGTAGAAAATGCCATTTGGCATTAAGTCCGCCTCATGCAAATGTAATGCAGGAAGTATTAATAAATAAATAAATAAAAATATAAATCAAGTAAAATTCTTAACTCATAAACTTTTACTTATGTATTTATTTTATACTAGCTGACTTACGCAACCTCGTTTGCGTCCAAACTACCATCCCCCGTTTTAACCCCAAAAGGGGTTTGATTTCTAAAGATACATTATTGGTACACCTCCACACCATCTATAGAGCATACATTTTAAATTTCAAGTCTCTTACTTCAAAAACATAGGACTTTCATACAAACTTATAACCCCCGTTTTACCCCCTTAGGGGTGAAGTTTAGTAAATTCATTCTTAGCGGATGTTAACACCCTATAAGGAACCTACCTGCTAAATTTCAAGTTTGTAGGTGTTATAGTTTCTGAGATTTCGCGATTAATAAGTGAGTGGTATTTCGCTTTTATATATATAGATTTAGCCCCAATTAAAAAAGTTACCTTATGGTAACGTAGACAACTTTTTTAACAAAAAGACTATCAGCGACTTATGACGACGATAATTTCATGATGTTCGGCTGAGCACTGATAGCGTAACACACCAATAAACAAGTAAACAAAGTTCTAATTCGCATTAATTATATTGAGATAGAAACCTCATTTTAGCAAAGAGAATTAGTTTTGTCATTCGACTTGACAATGCTGTAAGTTCTCTAACGATAGTGATGAGATTTTTTTTGTCACTTGCATGTATGTAACTACGTAATTAATTTGTTAAAAGTTATTATGTGAATGTAATGTACCTAAAGTAGCGGTTATAGACTGGTCTAATATTAACTTAAGATATATAGCAGTCTACCATGTGTCCCAAAATTCAACGATAAGCGGGCGCCAAAAGGTAGACCTGCTCATAAGGAAAAAAAATAAAAAAAATATACCTAGTTTTTTTTTAGTTACACGAAAAATTTATAATTTCTTTGAAAATTTACACCCTTCATGATATTTTGAACGACCACGATGAAAACGTTCAAAATCATTTTTTCCCCTAAAATTATGAAATATTTTTACTCTTAGTGTACTTTGATTAGGCAAGTTGTTTTTAAAATTGGCGCAACTAATCAAGATTCTAAAATGGTGTAGTACTCCAAAATAACTAGCCACAAAAAAAAAAAGAAATTCTAAATTTTTCTTGTAACTAAAAAAAAAAACTAGGTATATTTTTTTAAATTTTTTTCCTTATGTACTCATTAGCAGGTCTACCTTTAGGCGCCCGCTTATCGTTGAATTTTGGGACACCCTGTATACCCGGATACGTAATTAGTATCATGTCGTAATAATATTTATTATTTTCATTACTAATGATGATAGTCGACCCCCATTTGACCTCAAGAATCCTAGGGAATGACTATATTATGGTACTAATCATTCCATGTTATCAAATCAATACATATTAACAAAATCTGTTCGCGGTCCGTACATGGAAGGTTTGTAAGAAAAACTATTATACTTTATGGCTTTATGAACGCAATAGAACCCAAAAAAATGATTTTTAGAACTTGGTCTGTTTGTTTCACGCTAATCTGAGAAACGACTTAATCGATTTGAATGCGTTGCAGTTTGCTCAACTTAACATTCAGTGATTGTTTCATTTCAATCCACTGATAAATAAAAAAGTTATACTAATTTAAAGAATCACCGTGAAAACCGATACATACGCGGGCGAAAAGTTAGTCATAAATAAGTTTTTGTTTCGATAGTGAAAATCATTCTTTCTTAAAGACGAAACATGAACCAAAAGACCGTTCTTCTAACAATTTATGCATAATTTCATAATTATCTAATCATTAGGTACGGCAGCACACAAAGTACAAACAAACATGTATTTACTAAATACAAGATTCATATATTCTTCATAAACAAATCTTTGAAAATACAAATAGGGCTTGTATCTCAAAACATAAAGAATAACAATCAAATTTTGAAAAGGAATAGAGATCTTATCCCTCGACTCAAGGTCCCATACATGTATGTTTAACTAGTCTAGCCGACCTATGCCCACTTCGTTGGGCTTTAACCGCCCGCTTTTCTTCGACTTGATTTACAAATACTATTATTTCTAACTGAATTTTTTGTTAAATCATAATAAAATATGGCCTATATCACTCCTGAATAGTTTCGCTTTCTGTTAGTGAAAGAATTTTCAGGATCGGATCAGTAGGTACTTCCAAAGATTACCCCCTACAACCATACAAACAAAGTTAGAAACCTTACCTCTTTATAATATTAATATAGATATGTAGATATTCGCAATCAATATTTTCTGAACATTTTCTTTTCACTGCCTTTCCCCGTAGCCTAGATGCGAGTTTTTGGCGTCGAATCTTTTTCTACAATCGCTAACGCCTCTATTCTCTTTTATACTTATTTAATTGACTACTAGCGACCCGCCCCGGCTTCGCACGGGTGGATTTCAGACGCCCCCGCCGACGCCACGATTCGTGCATTTTAATCTGTAATATCTTCGAATATATTCATTTAAATTAGATACTGCAAAGGGCCATTTTGATCTATATTAAATGCACAATGTATTTAATTTACTTAATTGTATAAGGATTCATTTTGTATTGCTTATAATCACTTCGTAAATAAGCCATTATTTCTCGTAAAAAGAAAGTAATAAAAAATGGTTGTTGTGGGTTATCCCTAAGAGATAGACATATACCGTCGCGGACTTTTTTGTAGTACTTTTTAAGGTGTACAATACTGTAGTACATTATTTTGATCTATCTCGTAGGGTGCAACCAGCGTTTGCAATGTAAGCGCAAAAAAACGTGTTTATTTGCTACATCACATTAGAAACCTCGAAAATTAACAGTGTTTCCATACTATATTTTGCATTTATTATACATAAAAACCTTCCTCTTGAATCACTCTATCTATTAAAGAAACCCGCATCAAAATCCGTTGCGTAGTTTTAAAGATTTAAGCACACAAAGGGACATAGGGACAGAAAAAGCGACTTTGTTTTATACTATGTAGTGATGAAGCATTGATATTACGTCATCATTTGTTAATTTCTCATGCATTTCTTAGTTTTTTATTAACGTTTACGTTTGTAGACCATCAACTTGGCTGGGGGGGTTGGTCTGTGATCGTTCCATCTGCATGTAACAAAGACTACAATAGACCACGAGTCACGACTCCATTTTGTTAACTGGCGGTTTAGGCCTATCAATTGGTATTTAAAAAAAGATGAGTAATATGTAGTATTAAATATGAAAAAAATTCAGACGTTACTTTTACATTGATAAGCTGATAATAATATTATTTTTACTGCTGGCGATTCGCTTATCTAAAGTACTAGGAGAAATTAGATAACATAGTACTCTACGGAGCGATAAGTTAATGCTTGTTTTATTTAAAATGTCTGACATGGTATTTTTTTTTAATTTAATGACGAATTCGCACAGATAAAAAGAGTTGATATTTTTTTACGACTGGCGATGAAGTCCAAGAATCGTTTTCAATTTCTTTTACTATGTACCTATAAAGCATTGTTTAGGATTTTTTAGTCTTGAATCTAATTTTAGTGTTATAAATGAATCCTATAAAATATTGTTAATACATTTGTTGAAATGGGTGTGTGGTAAATGGGAGTGTTTCGCGTTTAGATGTGGAGGATTCATAATAAATCCTACTAATCAACTAATATTATAAAGGCGATAATGAAGTTTGTGATGATGTATGGATGTTTGTAACTCTTCCACGCTTAAACTATTGACCGGATTTAGATGAAACTTTTCAGTAATATAGTTTATACATCAGAATAACATTTGACTGAATTTTATGTACAACTGTTTATTGTTCATGTAAGAGTGTAAACAAATTTTGTTAAATCAGAAAAAAATAACAGAAATGTCAAACACCCCGTCCGGTAGGATAAACTACCCATCCCCATACGTTACATAAAACATAGCTTATTTCTGTAGAATAGCAACATTCTATTTTCGCTGATTTGTTTGTGTAACCGCAATGTCATAAGTCAATGCATTATTAATTATACAGCTACGAAAATAATATTACGCTTCACTGAACCAAAACATACTTAAGCACTGTTGTCAAACTTATTGATACTACAATGGACACAATCTTTAATTTGTTTATTAATTGATTAATTGAGACGATTAAATTTTGCTAATTTTACATTTATTACTTTCTGCGTTATTCACAATATTATAGTTAGTTATGTACCTATGTATATAGTTATTTATTTTCAAATGAAAGTTTTAAATTTAAATTCATAGTCGCACGAATTTTATCCTAACTAGCTGAACTCGCGGTGAAAGTCGACCCTCGGATAACGCCGCGGGACAAAGCTATTCTAAAAAAGTAGCCTAAGTTACTCCTTAGATCATCAGCTATCTGCCAGTGAAAGTCCCGTCAAAATCGGTCAAGCCGTTCCAGAGCTTACCCGGAACAAACAGACAGACAAAAATTGTAACGAATGATATTTTGGTACATGTACTGTGTACTTATACATACATGTGCAATTATTAAAAAGCGGTTATTTTACTATTACAAATAGACACTCCAATTTTATTTATTTGTATAGATGTGAAAGTTTGTGATAATGGATGGATGTTTGTATCTCTTTAACTCATAATCTACAGAACGGATAAACTAGTAATTTAATATTTTTCACTAAGACTATCTCGTGTCTTTCAAAGGTGAAACAACTTAAACTTGCTCAAACTAACGTGTTAAAAATGTAAATTCATGCAAATTCATTACATTCAGAACTCAAACTGCGAATTTCCTCCAGGAGATGCACATATTAATAATAATAACTTGACTAATTTACGTTTAAGACCTATTTCTTAGCGTTCCATGGATTCACCGTGCGGGTGCCGGGTCCATCGCGTGATAGATGGGGGCAACACATGCGACTTCGACAGTGCCTGGGAATTGCGACCCAGGTTTAGGTTTAAGGAGCACTCCTTACGACGTGTCAACGCTCACCTCCACTGTCCGCCGTGTTGCCCCCTCTACCTAACCATTTTTGAAATGAGCCTAGCAATGCCGCTTTGGATATTCGTTCAAGAAAAGAGCTTACTGAAACTCTTGGCAATCCAAGGTCTTTAAGCAGGTTATAAAGGGATCTGGCTGGTATACCCCTCGCACCCACTTCCACGGCATACAGCGCAACGACATAACCATTTTTAGTTATTTCGTTGGTTAAGTCAAAGTACTTGTTTCTTTTTAAAGCGTGGTCTTTAGGGATGTTCGTTTCCCACGGCACCGTGAGTTCTACGTGTAAGTTTTAAAATTAAGCAGTAGTTTTAATTAAAAACAAGTGTGTACCTATAATTCAAACTACAGAGTTATATGCCATGAAGTGCTCAGTAGTAGCCGGAAAAAGAAAAATGGTGTGAAAAAGTTCGCTATATCAAGATTTAATATTTTTAGTTTTTTAGCAATGATCCCCAATCAATTTTAGTAATATGACTGCATGAGGTCTAGGGTTCGATTCCGGATCGGAACAAATGTTTGTATGATCTGCAAATGTTTGTTTCGGAGTTTGGGTGTTTTCTATGTATAATATGTATGTATTTACGAAAAAAGTATATATGTATTTATTTCAGTTGTCCAGTACCCATAATGCAAGCTGTGCTTAGTTTGGGACTAGATAACGTTGTGTGTTGTGTGATGAATATTGTTATGACAACAACCTGTACAGAATATTAAATGTTGATTATGTCTCGTTAGATATCTTTTACCGATACAAACTGATACGCTTATGGATTTAAATTCCAAAGAATGTGTACCTACAATAGGCTTCATTACTACGAAGCTTATCAATTACATTAATTTCTTTTTGGTCAAGGTTAGATTACAAAAAGGAAATTTTGGTAAACTTTTATATTTGCCCTATAGTTTTTGATAACATAATTTTTTTTTATTAATAAGTTCTGCCGATATACGTAGTAATATCTGATATGAATCGCCATGATCGTATAACTTAGAAGTCTAGAATGATCAGATTGCATCATCATATCAAAAGCTTTTACCAGCCCACTGCTGTACATATTGCCGACCGGTTGCAGCGGTTACAACTTATACGATACTGACGAAAAGTACCCCAGTTTATAGCATAGTTAGTGCGTATCGCGTGTGTTTACTCGGAACTACGAGCCTTTTTTTTGCTTCAACAAGAACAAGACGGTGCGTTATCTACCTTTTTGTATTTGATCTGAGCGTATAATTGGAAGCAATGATAAAATATAGTATTTTAGGCAATTTAGTCAACTAACATACATTTGGCACATAATAAGATAAGTACTAACCGGTACTTCTAAATATTTGTTACAGCAATGTTACCTCCAGTACGTTGTCATCACTATACAACACTTGTCGAAGCTCTCGTGACAGTCATGACCATGACCTTACTCACAAGCAGTAAAGTAGTGAATATAGTCATTCGTACGTACAGTAATGAACCTTAAGTTCCAGCAGAAATCTGCATTTACCTTATTTATACATATACTAGCTGACCCGGCGAACTTCGTACCGCCATATTTACCTATCTGCCTCAGCTTCACGTTGCGGACAGAAAAAATTACTTTTCCCGTTATATTTTATTTTTTCTTGTACACAAACCTTGTCCTAACAATAACGAACACATACAAAAAAGAATTATTTAATTTGGTGCAGCCGATCGGAAGTTATGTGTGTGCCTACATACATTTCGGCGATTCATATTTACACATATAGATAAATAGTCACATAATACTGTTTTGGTAACTGATACCAACGTTTTTATACATGATCATAAATCGAGGCTACATGAAAATAAACCTGGACGTTATTCTTTTTATTTGCAGAGGTCAAACGGCCAGAGTTAGGTCACAAAACTGATATAAACCCATATCTAGCTAGGGTAATAGCCGACCTCGATTCACTAAAGAATAATATGACAACACTTGATTCGATGTGTTTTATATTGTTGAAGTGGCACTCATTCAATCATTGTTGTATGTTACGAAACCACTCATAATATTATAGAAACGTCTAAGTGCAAAATAAACAGACGATTATAGCAAAGACTATTGGCATTACTTTAGTATCAATGATACCCTGAAGCAATTGTGTTATCTATGAGTTCAATGTCCTTTGTTATCAAACTTCTTCATTGAGCTTCTTTTGTATGACGTAGTCACATCTAATGCTAGTGTTATTACAGTTGTTATAAAATGATTACGTATCTCAAATGGTATATAGATATACGAGGCTTATTTATGTACTATTTTGCGAATAAAAAGAAAACTACAATTAGGGGACTGATCTTCGCCCCGTGACTAAAGTTCCACGTGACCTTGTGTTTAGTGAAAATCTTTTTCATAGGGGACTAACTTAGTTTTGCAGTTTTATAAATTTAAAAGAAATCCTCGGATTTTCTTTACATCTGTGGTGTTAGTTACCAGTTTTTTACTGCCTTATGAATGGACATCCAGAACTTCTGTTGTGAAAAGTATTGGTTCTGATAATAATAATAATCATTTTAATTCACAGTTAGCGTCCACAATGCACATACACTGTTTTATGGTCAAATATAAATAGTTTTGGAGGATCGGTAAGACAGCAGCTGACAGATATGAGAAAGGAAATTTAATTGGACTGTACGCATACTTCCTTGTTTTTTTATTACTTTTCTATCTGAAGTTTCTGAGTCGATCCCCAGTTATTATATTTTTATATGGTAAAAATTTTTATTTTATTTTTAAAACTTTTTTTCTGTATTCCGTATATTGATCAACGTTTACAAAAATAAATTTCGATTTGCTTCTAAATGATTATTTATATAAGAAGTCCGGCACTTTGAAAATCTAAAGTGTTATTATGATAAAGTTTCAGAACTGCCAAAATACACACTCTTCTTTTAGATTTTGGTCTATAACACATTTCTTGGGAAGGATTGTAAGATTTTAGGGTCAGTTTCACCTATTAGACTAATATGAACGTATCTGCCCATGACTATAGTTTTTCGTTTGACAAGTCTTGGATACAGACATATATTTTACGCGGGAAATGTTTTTCGCACCATGCTCTCCATGGAGGAGGCGGAGGGCATGTGTGGCACTTCCACAAAACCGGTCTATCTACTAAAACCCAGCGGCGGCCTACATCGTTAGTTGGGTAGAGCTCGGGAAACGTATCGGGAGTCCTGTCTGCCGTACTCCATGACTGAAATACGGCCCAGAATGACCGTGGACACTATTCTCCACAGTAAGAGGTGCAACTTCGCCCCGCCTCAGACGACACCCCTCGGCGGTACCAGGGTGTCACCTGTCTCGCGTATTTTGCAGTGGCCACATATCTGAAACTTTATCAAGCACTGGTAATACTCGCCTTTAGGGTTTGGAAACGTAAGTGTATTTAATAAATAGTATTCACGCACTATAACGCCTATCTAGAACTGCAGTGCTTTGACTCAATTCTCTGAAGAGCTACAAATAGGTGGGTGTGTGCAGTCGGTCGCGCGATTGATAACTACCACGATATGAATAAATGGACGCTCCATTAAAGTATAAAGGATCTTCCGACAATAATCGCACCAATTGTTTGCATCTACGTTTGAACTGCAACTGCTGAAAACCCTTAGAGAAATATACATTCGTATACTGAGTCTTCAAATGAAACCAGTTATTTAGCTAGTAACTTTTATGTCTTTTAACCTAAGTTCTATTTAATGAAGCCAATACATCGGTGTTGTGCATTGCATTCACTCTGCATACCAGTGATTTAATCTAGTTAAATTAAGTATATAAACAAGCACAAGAGACTTAACGATTCCGACCGATTTTCCTAAACACTGATACAATCATCGTGGGAGAGCCAGCCACGCTTCGGCATGAATGCGCTGGCTCGACCGGAGTGATACCACGGCCTCACAGAAAACCGGTGTGAAAAAGTCTCGCGCTGTGTTTCACCGAGTGAGTGGAGGATACTGGAGGCCCATACCCCCAACTCCTCCCCCCATCACCTCTCCATCCCCCCATCCCCCATCCCCTCTCCATCCCCCCCCATCCCCCATCCCCTCTCCATCCCCCCCCCATCCCCCAAAGACCGACAACGCACTTGTGACGAATCTGGTGTTGCGGATGTCCCTGGGTGGCGGTAATCGCTTACCATCAGGTGATATATCTGCTCGTTTGCCCAATATTCCATAAAAAAATAAAACAATGTCAGCAAAGATAGTTTTACCGATCACTATGAAGTACATAATACAAAAACATTAAGTACCTAGGTATATTTAACTTACGTGACATTATTTTGACATGATGAACCCTTAATGGATAAATAGTATTATTCAAATCATGGACAGCGTTTCAAAGTCAGTCCCCTGGTGGAAATAGACTTCTACTTAGAAAGAAGGTGTTGGCCTATTATAGCACGCTGGCCAGAAGATTTGTGGGTATTCAATTAATTTCAAGGCAGTTTCCTCCCTTAGTCGGTTCTTACAACCCCCCGGAACGAATAAGGGAGGTGGAACTCGATATTCTCATTCCATCACTACATGGCTACAAGCAAATAGTATGATGAGTCGTTAGAGAATGAATGAATGAATACATAAACAAATATATGCGTAATAATACTTAATAAGGTCACAAGTTTTCTACAATTTAGAAGGTATAACTAGAACACCTTAGATGTTTGTTAGATCTAGATAGATAGATGGTATTTATTAATGAACTTCTTTATTTTACGGCCTCATATAAAAACCACTGAAATAAAAGTGATTAATAAGTTACGTCACCTTTGACCTTGATCACATCTAAAAGAAAATTTCTGTTAAATATTTTACCTATTTTTTATCGTATCACTTTTTGTTTCTCGTATTGTAAAACATCACGGCAATCTGTGATGAAATTTCACAAACATATTGCATACGAGCTGTTGACCTTCTGCCGTGTGATTTCCTTGTCGCTTTCTGCGACGAGACATCGGAATCTCGTAACCAATTCCATATTTCAAACAAAACTACGTAATTTATGCATTTAACTTTCTAAGCTTCAATGCATACGCACAAGTTTTCTTCCCTCCGATGTTAGACATAATATCTCGGTATTTCCTACTCATCATCAACAACCCATATCGTCCCACTGCTAGGCTCGGGTCTCCTCTCGGGAGAGGGTTAAGGCCATACGTCCTCACGCTGACCAAGTGTGGGTTGGGGACTGGCAAGACAACGTTGCCGTAATCTTGCCGTTGGATGTTTTTAAGCCACAAAGACCTCCAACTAAGCTTCACGACTGTTATCCTACGATAAAAACCGGGACCGACTGCTTAACATGACCTCCGAATCACGGAGACGCTCATGGTATCATGCCGCCTGCTTCTCATGATCACTCTTAATTCTCATCAGCCTTTAATAGTTCTCTGTTGGACAATGTCTCCCTTAAAAAGGAGGTTTTGGCCTACAACATCACGTTGACCAGATCAGTTGGTAAATGTTCTATTCCAAGTTTTCTTTCTCTTTGCAGTGCTGTTGTCCTGCTCAGTTTGCTCTATCATCAGCTCTTACGACACCCACGGGATAAATAGGGATTTTGACACTCCGTGTTCTTAACTTGTCACCACTCGGGGTAATACCTTACGGAGGCCCAATGATGCAGAAGCATCATTAGCCCACCTTGGTGTGGGTCACCATGCTGAATTGTTGCATTGTCTGCATTCGCAGTATGGTGACCACCACTCTTGGATTCAGCTTATACTTTCCATCAGGCAGAGTAGAGTCATTTTGGCAGGACCAAGCATAAAAAAAAAGTACTATCAGTAAATCCCGCTGTTCTTTTGGCCCTAAATAATAAACAGACGTGAAAGATTATATAACAATTATTTTTCTTTAATGTTATTGTTCTTTGAATATAAACATTTTTGTATTAACATTATGTCACCTTCAGCTATCACCTTTAAAAGTCATGTGTGTTTACTAAAGGTCTACCTACATAACTTAATTGTCCACTTGACAATAAACACATTTTCCCCGATAACTCTTTTCTTATATAACTGTGGAGGTGATAGGGGAAAACCGGTCGCAAAATAATTTTATCAAACGTTATTGTTATTATACGCGATTATTGTCTTGAATGTTCGTTATTAGCTATTTGCTTATAGTTTTATCTTGATTGTTTAGGTACACAGTCTGAGCGTACTTAGATAATTTTACGTGCTTATCTAAAGCACGTTTAACAAGTGCTGTCGCGACCGCTGTTGCTTTGTTGACCTTTGCGTTGAAAGGTGACCATAACCGAGAAATATTGCTTTTTATAATATAAGTACGTCAAAAAGCTTTTAATGGTGAGGTATGTGAAAGGTATTTAAGCTTGCCATGCTTTTTAGCCAGAATATACTTACCACCTGCATACCTTTTCATGTCTAAACGACTGAAGAGATATTGCTGAATTTGTAATTTATAAAACTTTGATGTGGCACATAAAAAAGAAGACAAAGTCTTCAGTACTTCTCGAAATTTGTAGGAGAGCGCTGGCGAGATCCTAATATCAAGTTCCTAATAGCTTGACAAATTTTACCAACTTATTAGAAAAATACCCATTTCTTTCTCCCCCTCTTGTTCGTTCGTACTAGAGCTATCCGAATGTTTATAGCCTTAAATTGAGTCCGACATGACATTATTTACGTACAATAACAAGTCTATGCTCAGAGCTGTGACCGGGCGCCCTGATTGGATAATGGCGTCCAGACCACTGATGTTATTAGTAAACTATATTTACCGAAATACTCCCCTACAATCCATACTAATATTAGAAATTTGAAAGTAAATCTGTCTGTCTGACTGTTACGCTTTTACGGCTTAACCGATGCACCGCTTTTACTTAATTTGGCATGGAGATACTTTGATTCTTGAGGAAAGACATAGGAGACTTTACGTCGATAATAGGCGGGCTAGTATAGAAATATTACAGCTTCAGCTTCGTATTTACACGTGATAAACTGCCCACAAGAATAAATACATACTTTGTTGCGACTATTCCATTTTCCCAGTCCACAGACTATAAGCGTATGTACGTCACATGGCTAATTTTATATTTAGAAAGTATTTACGAGCTGCTAGATATTTGCAATGATGAAACATGCCTTTTAAAATTACAAAAAAAGTGTTGAATTTAACAAAAAATAATCTTCAACGAGTCAACCAGGGGCACTACCAGACTATGCTGTGAATACAGTATGGGCCTGCCAAAATGGCTCTACTCTGCCTGATGGAAAGCATAAGCAGAATCCAAGAGTGGTGGTCACCATATTCATTGCGAATGCAACAATGCAGCATGGTGACCCACACTATGGCGGCCTCGTGATGCTTCTGTATCATTGGACCTCCGGTCTCGCACTCATCAACGAAACACGTCAGCACAAACGCTGTCATTTTACGTTGATCTTCTGTGGGAGGGTAGTACCGCCTCGGTCGAGCCGGCCTGTTTGTGCAGCGTGGCTCTACTACCTTGACAATGTATGCAAAAATCCCTTATTTGTTGAAACAAAAACATCTCTAGCTGTTTTTGTCCTTACAATGCAACAATTATATAGAAAGCCAAATATGCATAAAATACGTGAGTGTATACTCGTAATATAATTGTCGACATTCATGTCGGCATTGTCGGCGCTGGAGAATCCGACTTCAACGTCAGAGGTCTCGTAATTATGTCCATTTCAATTAATTCTGGATGTTTCTATTTTGCTATGGAGTCTTTATGATTCACATACCTAGTATCTACACAGTAGTTAGAGAATTCTAGACACTATAACACTACCGCTAAAGTCTAGATTATTATTGTAATAAGCATAGCAGATATATTTGCAATATTCATGTTCCAACAACAACAAGTTGTTTATAAAAAAGCAAATCGTATTGTATAATTTTCTTCTTTTATAATATTGCGGGCAAATTCAGACTATATTCTGTTGTATCAAAGAGACATATCTAAAGATACAAACTTGAATAAGTAGTAAAAAAATAAACGAAGAACTTAGATATCATTTTTTTTTCTAACAAAAAAAATCCTCATTCATTAAAATCAGTTCAGTAGTTTAAACGCTACGTTACTATGGAACATACTTAGGTAAACTGTCAAGTGACAAAAATATTTTCCTTTCGTTTGACTTCACCGTAGTTGAGTAAAAAGAAAACGGTCGACAATTTTATTTATTAATTTGTTTTCACAACCAAGGGGTATAATAATCTAGGTATTACGTATATAAATAAATAGTTTTATCTCTTCTTATGTACCTACCTACTTACAACACCGATAAAGTAAAATGGTTGAAAGAAGAAAAGAAAGTACCTACCACAATTTATCATGTACTTATTACTTTTTAACAAGATATCGATATCTTGTAAGTATTAGGGGTCAATTATTTATATACCCGCTTTTGCCCGTAGCTACGCCCGCGTAGATATATGTCAGATATCGCGGTGATTCTATAAACTGATAATACTTTTTGATTTGTCTACCAATTGAAATAAAACAAACACGCAAAACAATACGATAAAACCGCATCCAAATTGGTAAAGCCACTTTTGAGATTAGCGCCCAAAAAACACAACACAGGCAAACTCAAAAGTACTGTGCTGTCGTGTTTCGTTGGTGAGTGCGAGACCGGAGGCCCAATGATGCAGAAGCATTACTTGGCCGCCATGGTGTGTGTCTGCATTCGCAATGAGTAGGTATGGTGACCACCACTCTTGGATTCTGCTTTTGCTTTCGATCAGGCAGTGTAGTTTCATTTTAGCAGGTCCATACATAAAAAAACCTAAAAACTGTTGTTTTGTGTTCTGGTTCTTTATAAAGACCCCATTCTTTACTTGTTTTTCAATATCTTTGATGTACAGATATCGACCTCTTGCAATTTTATTACCTACATGTCATCATCATCATCAGCCTATCGCAGTCCACTGCTGGACATAGGTCTCTCCAATTGCGCGCTACTTGGTTCGATCCTCGGCTTCTCGCATCCAGCTCGTGCCAGCCGTCTTGCGCAGATCATCACTCCACCTGGCCTGTGGACGTCCTACACTACGTTTGCCGAGACGCGGTCTCCACTCAAGAACCCCAACGGTAATCAGTTCTGCGGCTAATATGGCCAGCCCACTGCCACTTCAGCTTGCTAATCCTTTGGGCTATGTCGATGACCTTGGTTCTCTGCCGGATTACCTCATTCCTGATGCAATCCCTCAGAGAAACGCCGAGCATAGCCCTCTCCATAGCACGCTGAGCGACTTTGAACTTGTGGACCAGCCGTGCCGTAAGTGTCCACGTTTCGGCTCCGTATGTCATGACGGGTAGGACTTTCGTCTTAAGGCACTGTGGGATCGACGATGAAAAGACCCGACGAAGTTTCCCAAACGCTGCCCAACCCAGCTGAATTCTCCTGTTCACCTCATCCTCAAAGTTGTTTCTACCTAACTGCAAAGTCTGCCCGAGGTACACATAATTTTGAACAACTTCGAGAACGGCACCGTGTACTGCGATCGGTTCCGGTAGTACATGATCATTGAACATGACCTTGGTTTTGTCCAAGTTCATCCGTAGGCCGATGCGCACAGAAGAGTCAGCCAGGTCGTTCAGCATCTGTTGTAGGTCCTGCAGCGTCTCTGCCATAATGACGATGTCGTCCGCAAATCGCAAGTGAGAGATGTATTCGCCATTGATATTTATGCCACGTCCTTTCCAGTGTAGCGTCTTGAACAGATCCTCCATTGCATTTGTGAACAATTTCGGGGAAATAACATCCCCTTGTCTCACTCCTCGATGCAATGGTATGGGCCTTGTTTGCTGATTCTGTACTTGGACGGACATGGTGGCGGCTTCGTAGAGACATCTCAGCACTTGGATGTATCGCCAATCCACTTGGCAACGCTGCAGGGACTCCAGAACAGACCAGATCTCGATCGAGTCAAAGGCCTTCTCATAGTCCACGAATGCTAGACACAGGGGCTGATTATACTCCTCTGTCTTCTGTATAATTTGCCGCACTGTGTGGATGTGGTCTATGGTGCCATATCCGCTCCGAAATCCAGCTTGCTCTGGTGGTTGAAATTCGTAGAGTCTTCGCGCAAGACGGTTCGTGATGACTCTTGAGAACAGCTTGTAGACGTGGCTTAAAAGCGAAATGGGTCGATAGTTCTTCAACCTGGTCTTGTCACCTTTCTTGAAGAACAAGATGACCACACTTCTGCTCCACGCCTCTGGAGTTCTCCCTTCGAACAGGACAGCGTTAAAAAGCTTTTGGAGCTCCCTCAGTACGGGCTTACCTCCAGCCTTTAACAGTTCTGTTGTAATGCCGTCCTCTCCAGGGGCTTTTCCATTTTTAAGCTGTCCAAGAGCCAAGAGCAGATCTTCGGTGTAGTGGCGTGTTAATGTGGCTCTAGAGTCCTCATTTTCGGGATCAGGTCGAGATGCATGCGAAGCGTACAAACCGCCATAGAAACGTTCCACTTCCGAAAGGACGACCGGCTTGGAAGTAACGACTTCTCCACTTGCTGTAGTCAGCTTCGTCAGGTGGCTTCTTCCGAGAGATTGTACAAACACCTTTGACCCCCGATTCTGCTCGATCGCTCTTTCGATCGAAAGAGTATTGGAGCATCGGAGGTCGTGTCGTACTAGTTCGCTGATCTCTCGGTTTAGAGTCCGTTTTGCCGACGAAGTGAGAAGTGGGTTTTCACGTCGTTCCTTCATTAGCCCTAGGGTCCTTTCCGAAAGCTTAGATTTCCTGCCCTTACGCTGCATTTCACAAAATCTCGTACCTTCTTCCCTGAGGATTCGAACCACATTTTCAAGGTTCTGGTTCACGCCTGTTGTGGTTTCCATAGCAGCAAATCGGTTTTCCAGATTTGACTGGAACTTTTCAGATCCCATTGCGGCTTGGAGCAGAGTTGGTCGGAGCCTGGATTTCATCAATCGGACACGTTCAGCTTTAAAGTTGATATTCAGAGAGCTTCGGACGAGTCGGTGATCACTACCGGTGTTAAACCTATTGATCACTGAGACGTCTCTGAAAATGTGCTTTCTGTCCGTCATGATGAAATCGATCTCATTTTTAGTCATAGCGTCGGGGCTTCGCCACGTCCACTTCTTTTGGGGCCGTTTCTTAAAGAATGAGTTCATCAAGAACAACCCCTCTCGTTCGAGAAAGTTGACGAGCATTTGCCCCCTATGATTTCTGCTTCCAAATCCATGGGATCCTATTACCGATTCGCTGCAATTTTGTACTCCCACTTTGGCGTTGAAGTCACCCATAACAACGTTGTAGTGGGTTTTAGTAGTGAAGTGGAGGGCCCTCGATATGTCATCGAACATACACTCCACCTCATCGTCCGAGTGGGCCGAGGTCGGTGCGTACACTTGCACTACCTTGAGGCTATACCTCTCGGTGAGCTTGATAATGAGGTACGCTACCCTGTTCGACACACTAGACATTTCCACAACGTTGCTAGATAGGGACTTGTTAACCAGAAACCCAACGCCACCTTGAGACTGTTGGTCTCCCTCACGGAAGTACATGAGATGGCCTGAGTCAAGGGTTATGGTGTCCTCCCCCTCTCTTCGGACTTCACATAATCCCAAAATATGCCATCTAATTTTCTCAAGTTCCACCTCGAGTTGTGCCAGATGCGAGTCTAGCCGTAATGTGCGGCCATTAAACGTAGCCAGGGTCAGTCGGTTGTGGTGGCCTGCCGTAACCCGGAGATTCTTAGCACCCCCCGCCTACCGCCTACCTTACCTACATGTACAGATACGAAAACTGAAAGTCGCACGAACAGGTATATATGGTGATTTCAAGAGATACGTAGTACAATTGTCTTCCAAAGTATGCTGTTTCATTTTCCTGTTGCTAAATTATTTATACAGCCAGACTCGTCTAAACAAATCAAAATAGTTTGTGCCTTATATCAGCGGAATGAACCATCCCGTGATCGTCATCCGGCCCGAACAGAGACGTTTTTCCCCAGGTCGTGACGTGGGGGTTTTGGCACCAAATCGCTATTACGAAACATCAACTCAAGTTCTGAAATTCGCGAGTCATGCATGCAGACAAAAATAACAAGATTAAAGAGCATTTTATAAACATTTTATTATTTACTAGCTTAGCCCCGCGGTGTTACCCACGTTTGTTGTTGTACCTTTACAACCACATCTTAATAAAATAGTCTTAAGTTACTCCTTCAGGCATTAGCTATCTGCCGATAAATCGTTGTAGTGTGTACCGCCTATTAGTAAGTAGGTAAACACTTATAAAAGCATTAAGTACACATAGGTGACTATAGTCGGTATTTACTCTTAGCCCTACTAGTTAACGCCACTGGTGACTGGTAGGGCTAAGTGTAGTTTTGTCTATACTCATCGCTATCGGCAGTGGCGGATTTACAGATTTGCCGCCAGTAGGCTATTAAATTTTTGCCGCCCCTACTAACCTACAATTTAATATTTCCCTGCTCTTTTCATATCCCCTTTCGATACCCCCTTAGCTTCGGTCTCCGGACATCACACCCCTCCCTTTTTTTTAGCCTCTCATGTCCAACTTCAGATGTCATCTCGTGAAAGGAGTCGGCGAAGAGGGCCCGGAAGGAAGATTCCCACTCATACACAATTAGCCATTGGCGAACCGGATAGCGGAGTCACTGATTCCAGAGCCTCATGCCGCCCTGAGTGGTGATTAAAAGATAGTAAAAATTAAAATTACTATTTTTAATCTACAGCTATTGCAATATTTTAAAAATCCATATTTACAAGGATATGTCTCAGGAAGTGTTTACTACTTTTTAAATGACTTCAAAAAGGAGAAGGTTATGATTCGGTCGGCGAATGATTTTTTAAAGTTGAGAATAAACTATAGGCACACTCTCTGGCCCTAAAGTATTGTTAAATTTGCAAGACTTATTTAATCCGTATTTTTGATCATATGTTATTTTTGTAAGAAAAACAAATTGGGCCAAATCTGCCGCCCCCTAAAATTTGCCGCCCTTGGATCCAGCCTACTCAGCCTAGTGGTAAATCCACCACTGCCTATCGGTGGTGCTGAAAAACCCAGGTTCAAAAAGTGATTCAAAATGTATGAATAAGGCGGGCATAGCAAAGATGTCCGTCGAGTTTTAGTATGGACGTTATTTGTTTTGTTTACCAATTATTTCATGAGATCTAGGTTAGATTTGATTCCCATCCAGAACAAAATAAATCGCTGTCGTAGCACGAATGTTGGAATTTGAGTGTAGATAGGATTTCACTACACTAGATACGAATCAGGCAGCCGTATAATTGGTACTGCCTGTTATTATTATTTCTATCAATCAAGACGGTTCGTATTATAAACATTACATTTTTATTGAGTAGAATGTCCTGATGATGATCTTATTCAACACCGGGTAATGTTTTGCGACCGCGACACATACCTATAAAATTCAGTTTTGCAGCAATTCACTTTAATTTGGATCAATTTAAAAGAGCATAAAATAACAGCTACACTTAATAAATCGGTAACTACGTGCCGAGCAACTAAATAACTATATAGTTTTCATAAATCTATTGAAAATGATTCCTTTCAATCAAATTGTATAAATTTGTGTTAACTCTGCTTTAAATTAAGGTCTGTTTTAAATTATCTAAATTATATCCAAGTATCGCACAGCACATAGCAACGAATATAAAATTATATAAAGACAATAATTCCGATACTAGAAATACATTCTGATACAAAGAACACTCACACTCAGAATGCCCAGAATGATACAGAAGCATCTCAATAGGACGCCATGGTGTTCATCCATCAGGCAATCATGCTGCATTGTTGCATTGTCTGCATTCGCAATGAGTATGTTAACCACCACTCGTGAAATCTGCTTTAAATGATTTTCATCAGGCAGAGTAGTCACTTTGGCATTAGAAGTACATCCTAACGCAAAGAACCGTTTAAACTACTACGCCGTAGCGCCGTTCGTGCAGCTATTATACTACATATTAATCTACTCTTTATGGACACTGAGTTCAAAGGAAGCAAACGTGAGATAAGGGCACTCTAGTCATCCATCTATTCTGTAAATCTGATAACAAACTTTAAATTGAATAAGAACTATCTCCAATAGAAAATATTTGTTGAGATTGCAATAAGGTCAAGGCCCGCGACCCATTTCAACGTTGCCTTGAAAATGGGTCGTGCGCTGACCTTTTCTGCTGCTCTTCTGTCGCAGTCACACGGAATTAGATTTTTCTGTCATACTTGATAAATGTGTAGTAGTAATCCTTTCTGCTAACAATGTTGTTAATTAAGTATCATACAATCTATAATTTGTGTCTTTGCCAAAAGTATATAATTATATGTATCATCAACCTTCTTCTAATTTTAGAAATTGTTCAAAATTCCTTTTAAAACTGCAGTGTAAAACCTTTAAGTGAGAAATTTTTAAAGTTTTGTTTTAAACTTACATGTTCAGTAACATTAAAATAGAAATCTGCGGGATTGATACCATATACCTTTTTGTACCTACATGCTAGCAGTCCCGCAGATTTATATTTTAATTTTAAAGTTTTTTCTATATAATTGTGATTTATTAGGTGTTTTTTGCGATGTTTGTATCGACATATAAATTTTATTCACATTGTTGGTCATCGTAGGTCATTTACACTACCAACAAAACTTCATTTATAGATATTATAAATGAAAATTGACAAACAGAATATACATTATTTAATCTAAATGTTATTGTTGCTTTTAGATAGCTAACAAAAGCGATAGTTTATTTTTGTGACTACCGCATCATCAAATTCCATTTTCAATAAAATAAACGATGATTATATGCACACACCGACATTGCAACCAATGAAATTACTGTACCAGCTTTGTTGTGCTGCAGGTCTAAGCCCGATTCACAGAGAACCAATGTAATTTTCAACTAATGATAGAGAACCAAAGTATTATCTTATCAAGTTCGTTCACTTTTGACATTCAGCTTTCATACGTGATAATAGAATTAATATCTCGTCATGGCTACAAACGTGTATATTTATAAGAATAAAACAACAATATTTAGCAAATATATCTGTCTTATCCCGTTTAATTACCGAGGGCACTTGTCAATTGTTGAATAAAAAATATAAAAATGCTATCACATTACCACTTTTTCAAGACATAAACATGAGATATTTAATTATAAATTGTTTATATTTATTTTATTATAAACACATTTAGATCTGTAAGACCTTTACCCATTTCCATGCAAATCTTCGTCAACCGAAATATTTAAGAGCCACTACCATTATATTTGAGAATTGAACCTACATGTTTTATTATACTTACGAGTTAAAAATATTTATATATGTACTGTACAACGATGAAACCATAAAAAGGTGCATCTTTAATGCAGATGTATAAATCCACTTATTTATGCAGCTGCAGCCGTGCCAAAATCTGCATATAAAATAATCATTCGGGTCACCTTCAATATGTAAATAACCACATTCTGTTATATAAAAAAGGAGCCAAACTTATAATTAATGGTTAATTGTAAATGTTTCAGACGCAGATGAGTGGAGATCGCCCCGGGTCACAGTGCGGACTCACCTCATTGCTGCCCATGTCGTGTGGGCGCCGCGCGGCGGCGTTCGCGCGCGATCTTCACTCGCGTCTCAGCAACCTCGGTGGTGCTCACGGCGACGACTGCGAGAACAGCTGGCTCACGCGAGACGCCGCATCCCACCGACCTACCACATCTACCAACCAGCGAGAACTCGACACATTCTACGATTTCGAGTTAGAATGTGAAAGCCCCTCAAGTCCTATCGACGAAGATGAACATACTTTCCCAGAACGATCTCCCACCGAAGAAAAGGAAGCACCTTTCTACGACGTAGTTAATGAACCAGAACCAAAAGAACAAGCCAAATTCCTATTACAGCAACCCGATAAAGGTAAAAATGGTATCATATTTTCTACAGCTTTCTACACAGACCTTTCACCAGTGAAATTACAGCCGATTCCCCGTGAAAATGGGCACACCGATAAACGTTTATATTCAGCGATCACATTTGAAGGTTGTGCAAGACAAAATAGCTTTGATGAAATTGACTGTGCTCTGCCATCACCAGCCCTAGTTAATACAGACCGGCTTAGCTTACCAATTTATCAAACTGTAGCAGTGGACAGTGACTCTGAATTTGAATCTGCTAAGAGCGATCCTTCAGATACAACTGATGAAGTATTTGAAAATGAAACAACCTCCGACTCCAATCTTGCCGAAAATGTGGAAGTTATATCACTGGCAGAGGTCGAAATTCCACTTGACGAAGAAGCCCAAGAAACAACTGAGCCAGAAAAGGCCCCATGCAACGAAGCTACTAAAGAATCTGTAGAAATAATTACTGGTGAAGTTTCTGTAGAGAAAGAAGCATCGCCAGTGAGAGAAATAGAAACGTCACTTTTAAGTGCAGAAGTAATTGAAGAAATCAATGAAAATCACAACGATGAAGATGATAGGCCTCAGCGTGTTCGACGTTGTTCTTCTTTAAAAACTGGAAAAACGCCACCTGGTACACCGGGCCGTAAAAAAATTGTCCGTTTTGCAGATGTGCTTGGTCTAGATTTAGCGGATGTGAAAACCTTTATGGATGAAATTCCGGTCATACCAAAATCTGCATACGATGATTTGACCGGTTGTGACGTTCAGAGTTCGCCACCAGTGCGAACTCCGACACGGCTCGGCGCACTCACACTAGTGCCACTATTTCAGCTGCCAGGTGAAATCACCGATAGACTCGAAATCCTCAATGTGAGCCTAGAGAGTGCGCGAGTATGTGACGGAGTGCACGTGACAGTGTGCGGCTCGGTACGCGTCCGAAATCTAGACTTCCACAAGACTGTAAATATTCGCTACACGATGAACAGGTGGAAGACTCACACGGACCTTCAAGCAACATACGTGCAAGGATCGTGTGACGGATTTTCAGATCGTTTTCAGTTCGTACTATACGCCCCGGCGATTTCATCGGGCCAACGTTTAGAGTTCGCAGTACGATTCCTATGTAAAGGCCAGCAGTACTGGGATAATAACAGCGGAGCCAATTACTGCTTCGATTGTCTGGCACTGGGTGCAATGGCGCCGGTAGGCGCGGCCGGTCCACTGCACCCAACAGTAGAGTGGCATCCATCGTTCTACTGATGCGGCACGACGCCGTTCGGTAAAAGTGATGCGGCGGTGACTCTGCGGGCCGGAGCACCGCACGGGCCCAGACGTTCGCGGGACGCGCGAGTCGCACGAACTCCCGACCCGATGAGGCTAAACGTTGTAAAGCGTATTTGTGATATAATTAGACTAGGTGTAGATATTACAATCCGACGAGTGAGCGACTCGTTCTCAGAGTGCCATTTTGCAGTAGCAACGTTTCGAGTTAGTGTATATTTTATCGAATCTTTCGTGTCGTACTATTATAATTAGTGTAGAGTAGCGTCCCCTAGCACAATAAAGTGAGTTTTGGATCGATGTGTGCCGGACGCGATCACTCTTTGTACATATTGAGAGAGATGAATTCTGAATGATATTAAATGATAATATTTTATTACTATTTTGTACGACATTATTAGATGTTTTTAATAATAATAATATGTCGAATTAGGAGTAGCTCCTAGGTAGAATGATTTCATTCACTTACTCCGTTATGAACTGTAGATATTATGTACGTTAATATAATGTCTAAGTAGTTGTAATGTCGCAGGTGACATAATATTCTCCTTGTAAGTACGTTATAAATTTTCATGTTAATGTAGATAAAAACCCTCTAAAATGTGTTAATTCAGTGTTTAAAATAAACTATGATGTCTATTATATGCCTATAAATCGATGCGAATAATATATAATGAACATTTTATATGAATGTTATAATCTGGATATATTTATATTTTTTAGATATTTTATTAATAAATGGTATCATGACATACTTCTTTAAAAGAACTGATAAATAATAGCCAATTGTTGATGCACTTTTGAGATTTTTATCCATGAGACTATTAGAAATTACGAAATTAAATTATTGTTACTTTTAAGCGATATTACCTATAATTTATTTATTTGGCCAACTTTCATATTTTGTATATGTACCTGAATTCTTAAAATGTGGCCATATTAATTTTATATCAATTTGAATGCTGTCCTTGAAAAAGAACTATTAATTTTACTGTTATATAATGTAATTGACTCCTGTTTTGTAATGAATATCTATCTAATAAATGAATGTGCATAATAATGAACTAGTAGTTTGTATTATCTATATATACTACTTATAATAAAAATGTAACAGGTCCAATTCTGTACATTAAAGATATTTAGAATTTTTTTTCTGGAGGGCTCTCTATAATCGATATTGAAACCAAAACTGTATTTTTTTTTCTTTTTTTTCTGTCTGTCCGTCTGTCTGTATCTTGGCCGCGCAGCACGCCGAAACTGCTGAACGGATTCAAATTAAACTTGGCATGATTTGAGTTTATACTACGAGGTAGGACATAGGATACTTTTTATCCCGAAATTCGGCACGGTTTCCTGGAGAGAGGGGATTAAAGTCAAAATATATACTTAGTTATAATTCAATAACAGTCCGATTTCATTCATTATTTTTTTGCTAGAAAGAAAAAAATAAAAGATATCGGAAGTGTTTTTTTTTTGTCCGTGACTGTACACTGCCTGTGGGAAGCTGAGACAGATATGTAAATATGGCGGTACGAAGTTAGCCGGGTCCCTAATACACACATCAAAAGTGTCTAGGGATCAACATATGTGTCTAGGGATCAACATATATTTTTGCAATAACTTTTCTCCTGATTGATATTAATTAAAATTTTCTTTAAGGATTCATCAAATAAAGTGTTTTCGTTTGTCACAGTAACGATAAACCAAGTCACCTTTGCATTAATAAAGAAATTTGCCATTTTCCTAATAAAAGGATTTTTGACATTTGAACCACTAACATTAAAGTTCGAAAAAAAGACTGAAATAACAGTTTTCTTTAAAATTTTATTAGGTAACTTAAACAATTAATAATCCGTGTTTCTACCGCGAACACTAACACAAGAACATCGGTTTGGCATACTCAAAATGAGTTCATCCAAATCACGCTGTGGAATGGTCGCCCATGTTCGTTGCAACAACAAAAAAAGGTCTTCTTGCGACTGGATACCCTCCATATTCGGCAGAGCTCTTCTCTGTAGCATATCCCATGCATGCTCAATCGGGTTCAAGTCTGGCGACTGAGCAGGCCAGGGCCAAAGCCACATCTCAATCTCAAGAAATCCGCATAAAAATGCTTGATCCCTAGACACTTTTGATGTGTGTATTTACATAACTAAAGATACTCAACAGGTACTCTACCTGAGTTGACTGAGTAAGCCCTTTAGTGTTTGTGGTTGTGTCCCTAAACTAAAATTTCTCTAAAATTATCTTTTATTATTAAAACGATTTCATTCTGTCAGGTTGTTGTTACGATGAGCACCACGAACCGACGAGCATGCATGCAGAGTTCGGTGAATGTGGTCGAAGCAAAAAAGGTACCTATGTCAGGACTGTACTAAGTGGGGATCAATTGTCTCTGCCTACCCCTCTGGAAAACAGGCTTGACTGTATGTACGAGTATGTATTTAGTCAATCTTCGGTGTTAAGAACGTCGTTTGATATGACAAAAGTTATTTTTAGTGATTTTTTGGTTTAGTTTAGAACGTTTTTAAACAACCGAATTAGCATCTTTGTCTTTCATATGGGAACTATTAAAGGAAAAATTCAAATATAAAAACATACAATAAATTAATCTAATGTACTTTTATTACACAATCTTATCGATAAGCGAAATATATCACAACAAAATTTCATTTTGATCTCACAATAAATAACTTTGATGGACTAAATATAGATAATGAATAAACATATTTTGAAGTCGTTCTTAATCTTAGTCTATGAAAATATATATTTTATCTGATAAAGCATCCGTGCTAGCATAGACAGTGGCAATTTTGTAAAGCTAGGACGTTATTTTTTAATATACCTCATGGGGATGGTAGGTATCGAAAACGTTTCCAGCAAACAATAAATAGTTCTGAAACCGACAAAATTGGCGCTAGTGTAGCCAAAAATATTCACATTGACACAACTTCTCTAGAGAAAGTTGTATATTGAGCTGAACTGTTTTATTAACATATTGAATATTTTACCTTTGCCTATCTTATAATTTGTTTGCTGCAAATAAAGTTTGCTGTAAAGAAATTGAAATTTATCTCTTTTTTTTTAATTAACTATCTTGCTCCAACAACTTGCTACAGTGGCGCCATCTTAATTTCATCAACAACCCATAATGTCCCACTGCTGGGCTCGGGTCTCCTCTCAGGAGGAACGGACACTTTTTCATACACAGATATTGTTCTCCCTACCTATACAGTCTACGAAATTTTATACTTATAACCGGAGTCCTTGCATTTCTCTTCAAATGATTTTCCTATTGACATCGAATTTTGACTTTTGAGGGCACAATAAATATGGACATTTTCGAAAAAAGTCTCTATTGCTGATTGCCATATCTTTAATGTATATCATGCCATATTTTTAAATTTATATTGACATTCAAGAGAAAGGTTAAACCAGATTAAAATGACGCTGATTTATTCAAGTAAAACTGTCGTATTCGCATTGCCTTAGAACAATGAAGAGCAAACAAACAGACAGAAAACAAATTTAAAATTAAAATTTGATATTATATCGCGTCCTGATGCATCATGTCAAAGCGATTAATAACAATTTATAAATAGACACTTAAAATTTCTTTATATAGGAAGACAGATTGTCTGGATAATTAGAAAATTAACAATTTAAATTTAGATATTAATTACTATCGTTTGAGTAAAATTGTCACTTATAATTGATCTCCATTTTCTTAAGCCTAGTAGAAAGAATCCTTAGGTAGGTATAACATTGTATTATGTCATTGCGGATTACTTTAGCCTAGTAATTCGGACAATATAACCCACATTGATACAAACTCTAAAATATATACAAAAGTAATTTACACTGTAATACGTATTACAATAAGATCAAAGCAGACGCGAAAAAGTATTATGATGTAAATAAAAAGGTACTCCAATCATTTGACTCACTATTCTCATCATTTGCTCATCACCATCATCAACAACCTTTTATAGTCCACTGGAGGAGATAAAGCCCTCCTGAAAAAGGTTTGGCCTATTAAACAATACCGGACAGACGAGTATACCTACTCTACCTAAAGTCGGGTCTCCACCGAACAAAAGTTGTAAATTTTTGTGATGTTAACACGTGTTGGTGACAAAAGCTTCTGTAATTTCCTTGTGTTGGCAACAAAAATTGTTAATAAATGTTGGCAACCGTGTTTCTATTTTTGGCGGTAAACATCAAAAGAATACGGTTGTTGCAGTTTTTTATTGGCTCTGTGAAGACGCTTAGTTGTATATAATAGAATGTATTTCAAATTGTTGGCGACTCGGTGTAGATGACACCGACACAATGGAAACAAAAGTTGACGATTTTTTGAAGTGTTGGAAACACTGAAATTGCCGACAATTTTGGTGGAGACACGCCTTCGAAACCTTAAGGTTTGTTTGAAGTTTTCCTTTTCTTTGCAGTGATGTTGTCCGTGCAGTTTGCTCCCTTAGTCGTCTCTTTCGACACCCAAGGGATGTAAAGGGGAGGTGACACTTCTCCTTCTTAGTCCGTCATCACACGAATATCATTTACTCATACATAACCTTAAGCTAGTAATCTAAACAGTCTAAAGAGAATGGGATACCCATCATTTCTAACAGTTACACTCTGCCGTGTCTTCTGGCTCTCCTTCTTCTTCCACTTCTGGTCGTTGGAAGAGTGATAGTGGGGTCTCGAAGTGCTCTTAACTGCATATAAAGTCTTTGTTTACAAAACTCGTAGAACTCAATTTCTCTAGTAAAGTTCGCTCGAACTATTTGCTTGACTGCTTCGGAAACCGGAGGCTTGAATGCGTTGCGGTTAATACGGTTGAAGGTGTTCAGTTCCTCTGTAATTTAAAATATTCACTGTCTTAATCGGTGGTTGTAGTTTAATTATTATTATTTTTTATACTCTCGATTGTCGGCACTTGATGGAACTTGTTATAATACATTCTAGAATTAAAATCACTTGTACTTATTCCACTACTTTTATTTTTATTTACACCTGACCGGTTTTGCCTTATGGCATCATCAAAGGTTAACCATAAGGCGAAACCGGTCAGGTGTAAATAAAAATAAAATAGTGGAATAAGTACAAGTGATTTTAATTCTAGAATGTATTAATTATAATTGTTTGGTTGTTCTGTATAAAGATTCTCTTAGATTCTTGTAGTTTTTTTAAATGGAGACATCTATCTAGCATTGCATTTGCTAGGTCTGTTTTCCGTTCTTTCAGCCGCGGTGTGAACGCTTAAGGAGGCGGCGTCATCTCTTTAAGAGGCTACTAGAATAAGAACATCATCTGAACAAGATATTTGTGAACCTGTATTAATGTATTGCGTGTAAAAAATAAATATAAATTGTCTAGCAGTGGTTTATGTTCCCTACTATTCGCTATTCGTAAATACTTAGAACGAGCAGTTAATTGAATATTCGAATATTAGTAATTTATGATGTTGGTGCGTAAGTATGGTTTGTCATGACATATACATACCCCAGTACAGTTGTAATGCGCCGTCGAAGAACCGTGGAATATATCGCTCAAAAGCGAGGAGTGTGGAGTTGAGGTCTTCGAGCACTCCTACAACTGCGTACTGTTGTTCTACCACACGCTTAGCGCGTTGCAATGCCTCTACACTATTGAAGGGCCTGTAACATAAGTAAGTATTACATTAGTTTGATATATTAAAGCAACTAAGTTAATATTTTATTTATGAGGGTAGCTCGCTAGCTACTTTGTGTACAATTGTATATACGAGTATGTATGGACATAAAGTCGGATCCAGACAGCACAAGAACAGTTCTCGTGGAGAGCTTTGGGGAGGCCTATATCCATCAGTGGACGTCTTTCGGCTGAGATAATGATGATGGGCATGAAGTTAAATAGTAGAATGGGACTAGGTATAATAGGTCTTTACCTATGAAATTGCCGTTTTGTATGCAATAAGTGAAAGTACTTATTTTTTCAAACTTTTTTATTTCTGTTATTCGAAGTTATTTTGGAAAAAGTAATAGTCGGTAGGTGCAAGGTCTGGTGAGTATGGCGGATGAGGGAGAGCTTTCAACCCCAGCTCTTGCAGCTGCTTCACGACAACGCTCGACCCCATACTGCGCAACAGACAGTCTCCAAGCTGCAAGAGCTGGGGTTGGAAGCTCTCCCTCATCCGCCATACTCAACAGACCTTGCACCTACCGACTATTACTTTTTCCAAAATTTAGACAACTTTTTAGTGGGTAATAAATTCAATTCCCGAGAGGCAGTACAAAATGCCTTTGAAGAGTTTGTTGCGGAAGGACTTTAGAATCTATACAATCGATTTCGGGGGTGGGGGTAGGGGGAGGGGGTGGGGGAGGGGTGGTAGATAGCCCCCCTTGAAGGGGGGGTTGCGATTCCTCATAGTTTTTTTTATATGAATTTTTGAAAATTTTATAGGTTAGGACGCATTTCGCAATATATACAATAGATTTTGGGGGGAGTCCCTGGGGGAGGGGGTGGGGGATACCCCTTACTTGGAGGGTCCTCCTCACCTCCTAACCATTTTCACCCGCCGGAAATACTTGGTTCCCTTAGAAAAAATAGAAATTTGTACAAAAATTGTTTGTATATTCCACTTATTAAACATGTTTTATCGCTGTTATGTTTTATCGCTGTTATTTTTTATATAAATATGTATATAAAAACTGGCTTCAATTATGAGTCGACGGAGCCCCGCTACGCGGGGCTCCTATTTGTGGGTGGTTTATAAAAAAATAACCACGATGGCTTAAGCTCCAAACAAATTATCGGACGCGGCTGACGGACGCGGCTTACAGCCGCGGCTGATAATGTGCACAGTCTCTTCGGACGTAACCTTTGACTGACCTTGAGCCTTCGGACGTCCGAAAGGAATCTGGAGCGCTGGAGTGTTGCCAGAAGGTTACTTTTTTAATGACATTTCGCTTTACTTTCTGGTTTATTGCTAACTAGTATCATTAATGCGCACGGTATTATGTTTTTAAAATCAACTTGAAATACTTCTGCTGGTATTTTTTATTCATCTTGATCGATTATCTTTGTGGATGTAGATGTATCTTGATAAATAAAATATTTTCAAATATGTATAAACATAGGAACCTTACAACAACTTGTTTTTTCCAGCATATTTAGGGTTAAAACCTTAAACTAATTTTTCAGTGATTTTTTTGAGAATATCCCTGTCACTAAAGTGGCAACACTGAAAACGTCCGAAAGCAACGTCCGAAGAGACTGTGTGACTGTGCACATTATCAGCCGCGGCTGTAAGCCGCGTCCGTCAGCCGCGTCCGATAATTTGTTTGGAGCTTAAGGCGGGAGCTTCGCTGCGCTGCGCTCCCTAACCTAACATCTCATCTAACCTAACCCAATAAAGTCGGATTGTGCCAACTCGTAGTAATACATTGCCATTAATTACCTAAGAATTATATCCTGTTCTTATACATTTCCTATAACACATAATATATATAATTCACAACTCTAACCTAACCTACAAAGTTAGCCACTAACAAAAACATTAGGGTGTTGCTAAGTTGTTGTAGTTCTTTAATTGAAATGGCGTCGCGTCATTAGTGTTGCGTTTTGGTTCTCCTTTTTTAAGAAAATATGTCCTTTATTAAAAGTGAATATCAAAACGTAATATATAAAAAAATACTCGAAAAGTATTTCTTCGTATATTGCGGTGTGTATTACAATAAAAACTAAATTAATTTAGCAAAAAATTACACAAAAACTATTTTGAGAGTTTGAAAAAAGTTTAAAACGAATAACGTAAGGAATAACAAAACGCAGAGAAGATGTCAAAATTATTTTCACGTATTTTATTTAAAATTTCAAAAATTTATATCTCAAAAACTACGACTTTCCGCAAGTTGAAATTTTAGGAGTAGACTAACAAAAGCAAGAACTATCAAACATAAAATTGTCAACTCTCAAATCGATTGTATAGATTCTAAAGGTTAGCCTTTGTTGCCTCCCGTCCAGCTGATTTTTACAATAAATCATCATCATCATCAATAAACTGCCAATGCGTTGGCAAAGATGCGTCGATTGCATGGGTGATTACTTCGAATAACAGAAATAAAAAAGTTTGAAAAAATAAGTTCACTTTCACCTTTCACTTAATGCATACAAAACGGCAATTTCATAGGTAAAGACCTATTATTAAGCTCCTCATATTCCATCTTAGTGCTGCTAACTTGACTTCTGTCACACGAGTTGAATTTGAGTCGTATATTATCCGAATTGGTACATCTATACCTATATATATTTAAAAGATGCAGAAGCATCGTCAGGCCACCATGGTGTGGGTCACCAGGCTGTATTCGTAATGAGTATGGTTATCACCATTCTCGGATTCTGGTTAGGCTTTCCATCAGGCAGAGTGGAGTCACTTTGACAGGCCCATGCATAAAGAAGGGCCAGTTACAGCACTTACAGCTGATTAAAGTGTATGTTATGTACCACCTCAACTCAATAATTTCGAATCGATAGCATAGATCTTTTGTTGTGGTAGCGCCTAACCAACATTTGACGGGCAATCTCATAATTGTCCTCTGTCACCGTCAAATGGGCTACCAGTTCCCTAGGCTCTCCCTTCAACGCTGACATCAGTTGTGCCATCTTATAGGCTTTAGGTAATTCCTCCCTTAAGTGGACCAAACTGTCAAATAAATTGATGAAGCTGACCCACTCACCGAGCTCTCCATCAAAACTGGGTAATTGTATCTGAGGCAGTTTTGATACAACCCCGCGAGAGTGTGAGCTTTCCACAGCTTCTTCATCACAGCCAGTTCTGCGCTGGCGCTTTATTCCTGCTATGCGCTGCTGAATGTCATCAGCAATTGAGAGGCACTGGTCAAAATCAGCCTGCATCGCGGACCTCATCTGATCACTGACTCTCTCCTCCTCAAGGGCCTCGACCTTGTTAAGGGCTTCCATCATTAGCTCCAGCCGGGCTGGCGCATCCAAAGCTCGAGCCAACAGTGCATCTTGTCTATCTGGTCGGCCTAGGAGGCCTTGAACCGATGTAAACCATCTCAATTCCGTGCTAATCTTAGCCCGGTACAATGACAACGACATAGCCGCAGAATCTTAATTACAAGCTACAATATTTTATGTTTTATATAAAACTATTAAGTGCTTGTGCACTCACTTAATCTCAGATATATATCTACCTACAAGTTTCACATTATCAATACCCAGTAACTCAAAATAATTGAATTTAAGTTTCACTAAACAATATTATTCTAGTAATAATGTCTGTGGGCTAGCAAAATCTAATTGTATTAGACTAATATATTGGACCAAATGTCCCAAACAATTAATATTTAATATTAAGTTTTACAATTCAACCAATAATTAAATGTGTCACCTTCCTACATTTAATCATTATGCTAATAAATTGTTTTAAATACTTATTTAAACAACTATATCAGTGGAATCAAAGATATGTGGACAGTGGAACAGTATAGTTACCTACCTAACAACGAGGTATCAGCTTCTGAAGCACTACTGAGTGCTCACAGCTCAGAGGTTAACCACGCCTGCTACCAAATGTTCAATCCTTTCGCCAATGCAGCGTTCACCTTGGGAAGTTTGCAATGTCTATAGGACCCATGGTATAGGCATTCAATCGCTAAGCTTGTTCACTGGCAAAATAATTCAACTTACGGCGTTTCACCGTGTTCTTATTCTAAGCTAATGTAATCTCAAGCACTTACTGGAGATGTGTAGATTCCTTGATAGCGGCGTCCAAGAGGCCTCTTGGTAGTTTCCTCTCTGCGTTGTTACACATACATACTCCTAAATGGCTTACGGGCTCCCGAAGTCTCGTAATTACAAGACACCCGATTTAACTATCGCGGATCGCGCCTAATTGACGTGACTACTAAAACTCGCGTGTAACCAGACCAATCATACCGGTAACCAACGAAACACTGAAATTGGATGAACAATTAGCTAAATAACCCGGCACTCCTTTTCGAAGCCTTGCTCGACCGGTCAAAGCGTCCATAAGTTCTACTGTCACTTCAAAACGTCAAACAAGAAAAATGTTGCCATTATAATGACGTTCGAAATCTAACATATATGTTTAGTTTTTTTTTTTTGAACTATATGAATTTATTCATGAAATTTAAAAAACAACATAATATATTATCTTAAAATTAAATTAAAATACTAGGAAATAATAATAAAAAAAGGAAACAACAATATTTACATACAAGCGTCAAAAAATTCCTCTGCATCATCGCCTACTGGAAGCGTTCCCAAAAGGCTGGCAGCATTGCCACGTTGAATGGCAATGCTAATTCTCTGTGCTAGAAAAAGGCCGGCCTTCTGGTTACGAGAAGCGTCGATCAGTTGCTTAGCTAGTTGTTTAAACATAGCGCGAGCACTCGGACCCCATGAACCTAGCGTCTCGACCCCAAACGGTTCAAAAATATAATTACCTATTAGGTTTTGGTATTTACGCCGTTTGAGGCTTTCCGCAGAAGCAGCAGCAGCGCCAGCATAACCAGCTGTACTTGGAAGATGAGATGGCGCGAGGGTGTCGACGCAAGTTGCGTCCTACACCAAAGACTTACCCATCTTCCATGGCAGTAACGACATACCATCCGGTCTCTTGTCATCGTCCCGTACCAGACCATTTGGTTCACGGTCAGCTGGAACGCCGGCGGCAACAAGAGCACGATGGATAATGTCATTAATATTGGCATGTCGAGATATTCGGCCAGCGCTTCTGCTACAAGAAAGGCCATGATGTCCGAGACTGTCAACAGCTTCTCCACAGTGACAAGAATGCGGAGAAACACAAGGCGCTCCTAAACGGAGGCAAGTGGAGGGGCGAAATGTAGTATCGTCCAAAGAGGTACCTATGTTAGGCGATGGAAGTGCCTGAATCCATAAACCTGATTCCCACTCTCTCACAGCCAACAAACGAGCGCGCTCAGCAAGACTGGTTGATGTATCCAGAAGTCCTCTTTGCTTTAAAATACATAACGGCGCGTCCCATTGGCGCTAAGAAAATGGGTTAGCAGGTAAAATAGTACTGGGACAAGCTATCTGCCAAGCATCTATAGCAATGGCCTTGCATGACAATTCAGAATCAACCAGTGTGTTGATAAGAATTTTCCTGTTTAATTCTTCTGTGCCATGAACTGAAGACAGAAAAGCTGGAAGGCTGACATCTTCAATTTTGCGTACTCCGACCACCCAAACGAACTGGTAGGGATGCTTGGAGCCAGGCTCGATCGTTTAAAGCCACATTCAACACTTTGCTGAGCGTGTTTTGTATAATTTTGTTAGTTTTTATGTTTAGTTCTATTTTAATACTCTAGTCACGTAAATAGTAAATATCAACAAACACTTGCTCCCACGCAGTGTATTTTGCCAAATATGACTTCACAAAGTGGTATTTGGCACATCTCGTTGATATTTTAAAACATTAGAGACGAGATAACATATGATCACTCGACATTCTAGCCGCGTTGTCTTGTGACCATGACGTGCAGTAAAGACTTTGTAATTCAATTGATGCATAATGGTAATAACGACCACTAATAAAAGTACGAGGGGTTCTATAAATAAGTGACATTTTATGCTTTTATAACTGTCCTACAGTTGTACTTGATTCATTTTAGTTTTTTAAAACTTCAAAGCAGAAAGACACCATGTTTATATTAGTTAATTTCTTTGTTGAAATCCGATAGAAATGTTTAAATTCAAACGAAACGTAGGTATACGTCTCAGATCACAAAAATAAGTTGTTGTTGAATGTTTCTATGATCTGTGGTATACGTTAACCATCAGAATCTAGAAAAATAAATTGGACTTATCAAAGTAATAAAATAATAATCTTTATTTATTTCATATATTATTACATTACCACCACTGATAATATATTCTACCTAAGAAGATATTTCAAACATAGACTTGTTTTTGTTTTTTAGTCTGACAACAGTCTTTCTACAGAATTTCGATATCGCCTAGTACTTGGGCTATGGAGGTCTGATGGAGGTCGCTCCACGTAAAAAACAGTATCGCAGTAGGCTTAAAACTGACCCCAACTTGGTTTGAGAAAAGGGCTCAGATTAAAATTTCATGTGGTTGTTGGCTACTAATGACCTGGTGTCATTAAAAGAGCTAGCTCTGGTCTTGATTATGTGTGTAAATAAAACTATTTCATGATACGACTATAAATATACGGTCATCTACATAATACATACAAGTAAAAATATAAGTCAGTATTAAATAATTTTTAGAAGAACTTTTGTAATGAAGAATGTGGGATGCATGGTGAGTACTTTTAAGACTAACTTGAACATATAACGAGTTTGATCATCGCGTAGTTCTAGCCATAATTAACAGATGGCGTCACATGTTATGTTGTTTCGAGAATAGAGAGATGTTACTGTTTTCATCTTTCGGATCACAAAGGAGGGATGTTGTTATAAGTTTAAAATAGTTCCTAAACGCATTGATTTCCGAATAGTTTTTTGTTGGCGTTACTTTTCACAGAGAGACTGACGTTACTAGAGAAAAACCGGAACCATCTCCTCTCATTTCAGGACTCACAAGACCGGTAATGGACTTGAGACTCTCGAGTTAAAGATCCATGGATTATTTGTCTCTTATAACAAAAAAACCTTTGAATAGCACCTGCAGGATATTATTGGTCAATAAAAGAATCATATTAAGTTACTCCCAATACTCCTTGAAGTATAAGAATAGTTACGCGCTGTATTGAATTGCATGCAAAGTAGGTAGTAAAACTTGGGAACACTTAATATTTTATGTAAGGTGAATATTATAATTGTGACAGATAATATATATAAGTGCCACAGTATTTATAACTTTCCTTTTAAATATTCATTACAAAGGGTTCTCTATAATTATAAAACCGCCACATATAATCATAGATAATTTTATTAGCTACTAGCTGAGCCCCGCGGTGTTACCCACCGTTTAACATCAAACGCAGTTAACGCTGCGGATCGAAGCTAGTCTTAAAAAAAGTAGTCTAAGTTACTCCTTACATCATCAGCTATCTGCCAGTAAAAGTCCCGACAAAAAATATCTTCTAGGTATCAAAATGTCTTCATTTACAAAGCGAAGGCCATGCTTCTATCTATCTATCTATAATGGATTGGATTTATTTTGCTAAGCATTGGACTCAGAACAACAATTCACAGATCACACTTCAAGGGGAGGCGAGGTGACCCTACTATTCATGCTGTCGTGTTTTGTTAGTGAGTGCAAGACCGGAGGCCCAATGATGCAGAAGCATCGCTAGGCCGCCATGGTATCTGTCACTATGCTGCATTGTTGTATTGTCTGTATTCGTAATGAGTATAATGACCACCATTTTTGGATTCTGCTTATGCTTTCCATCCGACAGAGTGGAGTCACTTTGGCCCATACATGACCAAAAAAAAAATTCCAAAACGCTATTCGTGCAGGTTTATTAATACTTACGTGCATTGAGGCTCGTGTCCACAGAAGAACAGGGTTTGACGACGATGGTCGCCAATACCTTCGTGGGTCTCTCCTTCAATGTAGCGGCACTCTCGGTCCCCACTCAGTACGCAGGTCTCAAAGTCCTGGAAACCATCGTATGGGATGTTATTAGGTTAATACTGAAATATACTCAGCCAAGTTGACAATCTATAAACGTAAACGATATTAGAAAATAAATCAAATGTGAATGACGTCATCTCCAATTCTCAACTCTGCGTCACATGTCACATGGTGAAAACAAAATGACAAGAGATTTGACACTAAAAACTTGTATCTTTATGAACCTATACGCATTAAATAGAAAAAAGTGTGACGTCACGGGACGCCAGGCAGATGTGAAACATCGAAATTGTTTTGTATGAGTTATATAAAAAAAAAAAAAAAAATGTGCCTTTTTTCAATTTCTTTTTTTTTACAGAAAATAAAATTACTATTTACAGTGTACATTAATATTCGTTTTTATTAAATACAATTTTTTTAAATTTATTTGAAATCGCGACAACTCAATTATTTTTAACCGACTTCAAAAAAAGGAGGAGGTTCTCAATTCGACTGTATTTAATTTTATTTATGTTTGTTACCTCATAACTTTCGACTGGGTGAACCCATTTTGATGATTCTTTTTTTATTTGAAAGCTGGTGCTTCCTCCCATTTAAATTTGGTCCAGATTGAAGTCAGTTTATTTTTGTTAAAATTTGTGATTATTATTATCAGTAACCTGATTTTTGGCGTGGCGAGATTTGCCGCCTTACCGAAGGCGGCCAATCTCGCCACGTACCCTCGCCTATAGATGTTTCACATCAATAAAAACTTATTGTGTGGTGTATTTTATAAAGGATCTTCGATTTTACAGTTAGGATAACTTATCAAGGGGAAAAGTACATTACCTGTCGGTGTCACTCTTTTATGGTATAGTGGCGCTCTATACTATACAGGGACAAACGAACAGATAGGTCAACAGATGGTAAGCGACTACTCTGACCATAGACATCTTCAACTCTAGTCAAAGTTGAGGGTCTTCGAGTCGGGCCTGAGAAGGCAGTCTTAATTACTCATTATTTCCAATCAAGAAATTGCATTGCCATTGCAATTCTGCATTTCATTTAAACAATGAACTTTTTTTCACATTTAATTTTATTTACTATAAAATAAAATTATATTGGTGTTTTATAGTATATCAATAAATTAAGTAACAGAATTGTTCGTTTCATGTATTTAACTTCATGAAATGAACAATTTTGTTAGTACATTCTCGTTTCAAGTTTGTTTTATTCATAACGAATTACGTTCCTTATTTGATATTAATATATTCTAAAACATTCATAGATTAAATCTGGCAGAAATTTTTCTGCAGGAAAATCTCTGGAATTTCAGATTCGTTATCTGAAATTCCATTACGTTAAGTTCAGATTGACTAAATAAAAAAAATCCTAAAGAATACGCATATTATAATTTAAACAGGAGAGACAGTAAATAAAATATGAAGCGATAATACTTGTTGGGATTGTACGGCGGAGGTATATTTCAAGCAACTACAATCTAGGGTGTAGCAGAATATGTAACGAAAGTAGTAGTAGAAGAAAAGTTAAAGATGGTGTACCAAGGTGAACTCTTTCAACTAAGAATAAACTATGTCAAGTAAACGATTAACGAATAAATTTTGTTTAGATGCATTCAGCTCAATTTATTATCATCTTCTTAAGCTTGTTCTAAACTTACTTGAGATCATTATTCATTTTACTTAGTTCCCAGACTACTTATTTTCCTTGGTCATCTTCCTTTTCTATTACTACACGTAAAACTCTCTTTATCCCGTTTTGTCATCTGTATAACATTATCATCAGCCTACTGCAGTTCACTGCTGGACTCAGGCCTCTCCCATGACATAAAACATCCCAGAACATGATTGACATAAAATTAATCGGTGAAAACACCATTTATAACAACCTTATAAATTATTAACTAATTAAGACAACACGCCTAAATACTAAACATGTTAGTTATTTATTCAAACTAATTATTTCGTCAATTTTTTCTTGACATGAAACTAATTTATTTTTTGCAACTCAACACGAGATCATATTTAAACTTCGGCACGACCTGAAACCTATTCATATACCTAGTTAATAAGGTTTTTTACATAGTAGTTGTGCACATATGTACACAAAGAGAAACGGAAAGGTAAATAGAGCTATTTTAGATGATCGTAATCTGAAATGATAGCAGGCCCATAGTCGTTCAAGTTCGACCTCGCTAGTTACATGACCATTCGGACTCAACCAAAGGAACTGCCAGTTGTGACAGGCGACGCAGAATACTACTTGGAATGGCTGGAGAACTTACCCCAAGAGCTCAGCTGAGGTCCGCGAGAAGAACTACGAGGGAGAAGGATGGCCGATATTGCCACATCTATTTTATGGAATTTTAATCCGGGACAAATATAGTGTGCCTCAGCGCCCTTGGCCTAGTTTGGGATCAGATGACCGCTTGTGTGAGTGTCACTTTACAAATCTTTTAAATTTCGATAATTCATTAACATTTTCCTATATGCGTATTTCATCATATTATCAGTTTCAATACACCTAACAAAGAACCAACAAACAATTGTTATTGTTAGATATTTTAAAACTAGTATCGTAACAGGACCCTTAGGTTTAGGATTGAAGGTTATCCTACTAATATTATAAACGCGAAAGTATGGATGGATGGATGGATGTTTGTTACTCTTTCACGCATAAACTACTTAACGGATTTGGATGAAACTTTACAGTAATATAGCTTATACATCAGAATAACACATAGGCTACTATTTGCCGCGATAACCGACATATACGCGGGCGGAGCCGCGGGCAACCACTATTAATCATAATTGAATGCTTTTGTAATTTAATCAGGGACATATTTATAGAAATGAGGGTAGAATTGTGAGCTACAGATAGAATAAAATTAGTGCGAGGATATGTAAGATACGTTTGTAATTAAATTGTATATCAGATAAATTGAATCTGTTCTTCCAATTCTGATTCATCTTCTGCGTAACGGTCTTGTAAATTCGTTAATCTAATCAGATAAACACATGTATGTACTTCGAATTGAAACTTTCTATGCTGTATCTATGGTATACACATATGCATATAACATTACAATGTGTCTTTTAAACCACAAGTTACAGATTTACATACAATGAACTTTAATTGATTCATTTAATTAAAGTAACATTTATTAAGGTCATTGAACTAATATTACATGGAGTTCATAGATTTTGTATTATTTTTGTTAATATGCTGCAATTTATAGTTATTAAATTTACGTGTAACATTTACATTTATATATAGCATTCTGAACCTTAATTATAAAATGGTCAAAAATGTCATTGTATGAATTTATGACAATTTTATAATTAAGGTTATAGGAAAATAAATCCTACAATTTGTGTATTCCGACAAAATTTTGTATAGGTACATATCAATATCCTGAAAGAGACAAGTTTCATTTCTTTTCCAGGATATATTTCAGCCGGGAAAAAGTTGTTACCCTTGACAGTAATAACTGCCAAACCTCTTAGGTTTCGTAAGATGTACATTGACACCAGCTCCCCTAGCCAAGTTGCATTTTACAAACGTAACCGATAATAGAAAACTAACAAATGTATGAGAATCATCATTATCATCAACATCAACAACAAAAATGAAAATAAAATATTGGCCAATAATACAATAGCATAGAGGCTTTACCGATTGTAGAAAAGAGAAACCACGCGAAACACTTGCAACTTTACTAAGGCTAGGTTGCCGTAGCGGCGTCCAATCATTGTACCTCTGATTAATCGTCAGACGGTGTAGCGCCAATTTGACAGTAAATTGATCATCGACGAATCATCTCCGCGCTGTACTACAATAGTGCGGAGCGATGTAATTATGTACTATTTCTTCTTATTATTATTGGCCTATTGTAAACTGGACTAGGTACTTGATAAACATTAATGTATCTTCCATTTTCCAATGTATTTCAACACTGTCTATTACCAATAATAAATTATTATTATTATTTTAATAATAACTGAGCAGGTAGGTATGTTTGTCGTTTCTCAACGCTAAACTCTGATTGCATTAAAATAAACTACATTTCATAGGCATAATATTTAGGAAAAAGTTTAAAGTTTATTGTAGGTAAATCTTGTTACAGCCCTTAGGAGTGGAGCATTATTTTAATATATTAGCTGCTAAAATGACTCTTCTCTGTCTAAAGAAAAGCTTGAGTACTTAGAATCCAAGACGGGTAAGTCAATGCATAATATAGCTTGTGTAATTTTATTATGATTGAGCAAAACTGTGGTGGTGCTATTGCCAATTAGACAAAATGCATGGTTGTGTTTGGCATATTAATACACAATTTTTAAATTAAAAATAAAGTCAAATAGTTAAGCTTATTATAATTTTTAGAGACAATTTAAAAACGTCTTCTGTTTTTCTTAAAACATTAACTTTTGCAAATTTAATTAAGTAAATAATTATCATTAGCGCTTAAAGCAAAGTTAATACATTCTGCTTATAAATTCCTAGTACCGATGAACAGTTTCTATTTGTGATTAGATTTACTAGAGATTCATAAGGGGATTGCTTAAGATGCACACGTGTGATGCGCCATCACAGAGATGATGCTTTTTAAGTAATACCGGTTCATTATTAACAAGCATAACTACAGTGACATTACTAGAAAGTTAGACTTTAGAAAAATCTGTACTATTATGTACTATTATGTATTACTATGTTAATATGTCAAAGTAGTAGAGCCACGCTGATTTCAGCACGAACGGGCCGGCTCCACCGGGGCGGTACTACCCTCGCACAGAGGATCACCGTAAAATGACAGCGTTCGTGCTGTCGTGTTTCGTTGGTAAGTGCAAGACCGGAGGCCCAATGATGAAGAAGCATCACATCGTCATGGTGTGGGTTACCATGCTGCATTGTTTGCATTCGCAATGAGTATGGTGACCACCACTCTTGGATTCTGCTTATGCTTTCCATCAGGCAGAATAGAGTCATTGTGGCAGGGCCAGACATAAAAAAAAACATACTGGGTGTTCTTTGTGCCCGTTTCATTTCATGTGTGTTTGTAAAGTCCCCCGCGACACATGATTTATTCCTAATGCGGGAGTTATCTTTTAAAAGAAAAAAAAAGTCACTATCAAGTTTTTTCTATTGGCAAATAGAATAATATCAATTCACATCTAACACATTAACCTAGTTTACGATGATGTTCGATGAATCGACACCGACAAGATGTTTATCTCTTATAATATAATTGATACAATTGGATCAATATCATTTTGAACTGTTGAAAGTGTAAAATCTATAAAAAGAGGGAGGTGACTGACTGACTAACATACCCAGAGATCAACGCACAGCCCAAACCGCTGAAGCTAGAATCCTGAAATTTTGCATGTAGGTTTTTTATATAACGTACTAGCGACCCGCCCCGGCTTCGCACGGGTGGATTTCAGATGCCCCCGCCGACGACACGATTCGTGCATTTTAAATCTGTAATATCTTCGAATATATTCATTTAAATTAGACACTGTTAAGGGCCATTTTGATCTATATTAAATGCACAATGTATTTAATTTACTTTATTGTATAAGGATTCATTCTGTATTGCTTAAAATCACTTCGTAAATAAGCCATTATTTCTCGTAAAAAGGAAGGATTAAAAAATGGTTGTTGTGGGTTATCCCTAAGAGATAGACATATACCGTCGCGGACTTTTTTGTAGTACTTTTTAAGGTATACAATACTGAAGTACATTATTTTGATCTATCTCGTAGGGTGCAACCAGCGTTTGCAATGTAAGCGCAAAAAATGTGTTTATTTGCTACATCACATTAGAAACCACGAAAATTAACAGTGTTTCCATACTATATTATGCATTTATTATACATAAAAACCTTCCTCTTGAATCACTCTATTTATTAAAGAAACCCGCAACAAAATCCGTTGCGTAGTTTTAAAGATTTAAGCAAACATAGGGATATAGGGACATAGGGACAGAGAAAGCGACTTTGTTTTATACTATGTAGTGAATAGTGATGATGAAGTGAGCACTAAGAAAGGATTTTTTGAAATTCCACCCCTAAGAGGGTAAACCAGGGGATGAAAGTCTGCGTGAGCGAAGCCGCTTGTAAAAGCTAGTATTATTATTAAAATTATAACCTGTAGAGATTATATATTGATTGTAAGAATGACTTGCAGTAAAATTTACGAATTCAAAAATTTGCGTGTTGTTTCGGATTGATTTGAAAGAAAGAAAGACAATATATTTAGTACAATAAATAGTAAACGCAAAGTGCAATTCGCAATTAATAATTTAATTAATTAATAAATGTTAAGGAAACGGTTGACAAATTGCCAAACTCAATGTTCACGTATTATTTCAGTTTTTATAAAAATAAAGAGAAATCTGTTAAAATAATACATTGTGAAATATGAGATCTGATTATTGTCAGGATTTTATTTATTAAAAGACAATGAAGTTTTAACTCTCTCAGTTTGTCAAAAGTCTACTGAGAACCGAAGAGGAGAAGTATATAATAAGCTCTTTATGTAATCTATTAGCAGTTTTTTTTCTGTGAAACCAATGACTTCCACATTCTTTGAATTCAAGGATTTGTGATTCTTTCTTGCCTAAAAAGCGGTTGTAAATGTTATATCAAATACCTATATTATATATATAAAATTCAATTGTCCGCGTAACTTATTTAAAATGTAACCTGTAGATAGCTTTGAAGAATTAGTCGATCGTGAGCGTTGAATCGTGTCGTGCTAATAGCACGATGCCGTCGTGACCAACTGCTCTGAACTTTTGTCTATGGGATCCGCCTGAATTAAGATTTTGACAGCTCTAACGGCAACCGTGACCCGTCACACTTGAAAAACTCAATTTGGCACAGATAATACTGTAAAATTTAAAAATCGAATTCCGGAAAGGAATGCGATTTTCAAATACGGTGTTGTTTACCTTGTGATGTGGTTAAACGCTAGATGGACCATAAAGTGGGTTTACAGCGCAAGGAAATTATGATAGTATGGGAACTACCAATTTGTGTATCGATAAGTAATAGTTATTGTTATGATCATACTTTTATACAAGGTGATACAAATCGTTTTAGATGAGTATAAAATTAGAAATAGTTTCTCTATTGTTCGCAATACATAAAATAAAACGTAAACTGTTCTAACTTACTACTTTCAAGCACGATCGTCACGTTAACCTAATTTTTCTGCTTAGGGTTATCAAAAAAATTAATTTCATTTTTAACAAAAACTTTAATAAAGGTACTTAAATAGGACCATAGTAAAATTTACTTGTTATTTTTTAAATCTCAAAACAAAGTTAACTGAATGTAATTTTGTATAAATAAACATTTTCACCAATGAAGCAAACTTCATAAGGTTCTTTTAATACTTACAATTTAAAAATTTATCCAAATAGGTTTAATAAATTATTATCATTCTCATCTCAGCAGAAAGACGTCTACCGCTGGACATAATTTCATCAAAAAAAGATAACAACAATTAGATAGTAAAATACATAATTATTAACATGGTAACCCTACATGAGACTTACTCTTAAGCAGTTAACAGAGCAGAGCACGTCAGATTCGACGAATTCACTCACGATCTACCATGATCCAAAGTGTTTTTCCTCTCACAAAACATTCTTAAAGTAAATTACAAAATTAGCATTCAAGTGAAACAAAAATAATCACAAATTTTAACAAAAAAAAAACCGACTTCAATCTGGACCAAATTTAAATGTGACCATACGGGAATAATCAGTTATTCGTTAATTTGTCGCGTACATACATAATGCAAATTGAAGACTTATATGGTTTTCTCATGGATGACATGTCAGAACTGGACCAAATGGGACCATTCGGGAAGCACCAGCTATCAAATAAAAAAATAATCATCAAAATCGGTTCACCCAGTCCAAAGTTATGAGGTAACAAACATAAAAAAAAAGAAAAAAAAATAGTCAAATTGAGAACCTCCTCCTTTTCTGAAGTCGGTTGAAAAAACCGACTTCAATCTGGACCAAATTTAAATGGGACAGTTCGGGAAGCACCAGCTTTCAAATAAAAAAGAATTATCAAAATCGGTTCACCCAGTCAAAAGTTATGAGGTAACAAACAAAAAAAAAACAGTCGAATTGAGAACCTCCTCCTTTTTTTGAAGTCGGTTAAAAATAGATTACAACCATTTTGTGATCTAAATGTTAGATAATTTTCATTTTTTTTAAACATCTTTTAGCTGCGCCAAAATGACTGCTCTGCCTGATGGAAAGCATGAGCAGATTCCAAGAGTGGTTGTCACCATCCTCAATGCGAATTAAGACATTGCAGCATGGTAAACCACACTATGGTCGCCTGGTGAGATACTTTTTTACGCCCCGCTTAAAGGATCCGGGATCATAGAGGGAAACTCGTGCGCTGGAAGTGAGTTCTAGTTTTTGACCGCTCGGCACAGAAAGCAAGAACTGAAGCGATGAGTACGAGATCGTATGTCTACCACTCTGAAGCGGCGACTTCCAAGGCCGTGTTGTCCTGTAGAAGAAGGGGGGACCAGTTGGAAGAGCTCTTCAGAACACTCTCCGTGATACAAGCGATAGAGTACTGCCATAGAGATGACATCTCTACACAACTGCAGGGAACTTTTTCAGCAGTAGGTATACCATAGATTATTTATGCGAATAATCTTATCCAAAGAAGGCAATACGAATAAGATCAAGACGATTTTCACCGTTAATAAATAAAAAATACATCTCGTGAACGGAGATCACATCACGATTACTTGAAGAAACAATAAAAAATGTAATAGTGGACACGTTTCCATGACAAGGTTAGAAAATGTAAAGAATTTGTAAGATGTTTATCTCGTCATGCACATTTATCACGCATTTAACATTTTCTAGGTATTATAATACTTTTTATACGCAAAAGAGTTAACCGGCCCAGAAAATGGTAACTGTGGCCTTTAGATCTTTGCGACACTGACGTAACGGGGATCTAGGACATTAAACTAATTCTACGTACACGTTGCCATCTACCACTTCTATTCACGTGTTTCTAAGTTCCTAAGTATTTTTATTAAAATTCACAATATTAATTTCTTCTAGGTTTTGCAAGCAATTATTACTATTTTGTTAAAATATTTTACGAATCGATATATGTATGTCGGAAATGATACAACTACATATTAATTAGTGATATTACTTTCACACGTAACCTACATTAAATTTTAGTGTTTCATTTCAAAGAAAATAAACTTCTTAAATTTCAAAATATTTAATTTATTTTATTTTTTTTTATTTTATTTTATTCAATCTATTATATTTTACTTACATTCGATTTGCAAACGCTTCGCCTTCCCTATTCGTCTTTTTACCCGACTGTGAAAGAAAGAGGGTTATGTTTTTCGAGTGTATGTTATGTATGTGTGAGTGATTTTTATGTGAGTGGTGTCAATAGATTCGTCTTAGTGGTGAGAGTGACACATCACGATTAAAATAATCACAAATTTTAACAAAAAAAACCGACTTCAATCTGGACCAAATTTAAATGGGACCATACGGGAATATTGAGTTATTCGTTAATTTGTCGCGTACATATATAATGCAAATTGAAGACTTATATGGTTTTCTCATGGATGACATGTCAGAACTGGACCAAATTTAAATGGGACCATTTTGGAAGCACCAGCTTTCAAATAAAAAAAGATTCATCAAATCGGTTCACCCAGTCCAAAGTTATGAGGTAACAAACATAAAAAAAAACAGTCGAATTGAGAACCTCCTCCTTTTTTGAAGTCGGTTGAAAATATAAATGCAGTCGGGTTTTTTTTAAGTAATTCATTACTTCTAAACTATGAGGAGGGAATATTTTACGAAATGCATAAGATATTAGTTTTTGTGAAATATAAACATCCTTGGCAGTCTCTATTCATGAATTTAATCATAGATACATATTAAGTCCTAAGTCCTGATTAATGCGAAATGTGTGACCGTGCATGGTCAAGCATACGCATTAGCCAACTTCTGCGAACAATGTGTATCAATCCTTATTCATTTATCAAAATACAAATTAATCATTTTGAACATAGACAGTATAATTAGGTACTTATTTTTGTTAGCAAAACTATAATTATCAAGCTGAATAATAAAACGTTGGAAAGGATTTGTTTGTTTGAAAACTGCCGTTAAGTAATTTTTAAGTCAGTTATTGACCTGCTTAGATGAGTTAAGGCCTGTAACGTCCATCAGTTAGCTATGAAAGGCTTTTGATGGTAAAGAAGCTAACAGATTCTACTAAAGTTAGTAGTGTCTAGCGTATTGTTTAATTGACCGAGTTAATTTAAATACAAAAAGAATTAATAACACTTTACAAGATTTACAAAATATTTAAGCACATAGCAGAAGGTCGCATGTTTACAAAAATTCTAGGGGTCTAAAAAGTTTCCGAACTCAACGTGAAGATAGCAGCACTCGTTAATAAAAACTAGCGAATGTACTTGTGCATTTTTAGATTTGCATTCAGCATGGGAGAAGTGTGCAGAGTTCAAGTACTCTATGTTAAAAAAAATAAGAACAAACCTCTTGTATCATCGTTAGTTCGAAAACTAAAGTGAATGTTTGGCATGATATTATTTTTAGTAAATGCGTAAAGATGGCACAGTAATATAAAAACAAGGTATTAAACAAATGATAAAAATATTCAATAACACTCACCTTTTTCAACCAAGCTGGATCAGGTAGCGGCAGATCGGGGAAAGCCCGTTTCCTCTCAACGTAGTACCACGGCGCTCGTACGTAGTAGTACCACGAGATCACCCGCTCCACAGGGTCGCGTACCACGTTCACGTATATAGGAGATGGGTACCCGTACCTGGATTGAAAAACACAAATGCGTCATTACTTTTCTTTTTTTAAATCCTGTACTAGGTATACATCCTTTGTGGCGAGGATCTTTACAAACATACATAATGGACACAAAGGACACCAGACATTGAACATCAATTTGTTTATCATACAGAGTGTTGTGCCATGTGGGGATAGAACCTATAACACTCAGCGCTTACTTCTGCGAGGTGACCGTTTTAACCACTCCGTCTATGGAGTCAAAGTCATTTAGAGATAATATAAAATTTCTAGCCCTGACTTCTTCAGCACAGATACTGAATTAATAACGCTATAAACTTGACATTTCAGCAACTGATCATTTTTTAAGTTTTAATCATCCAATAATAAAGAATTTTGGGAAAAGAAGTTTTAAAATTCCACCCTTAAAATGTGAGCGGTTGTATAAAAGCATTGATTACCCCGTGGGTGATATGTGTGTAGAAGCTACGGGCTATGATCTGTATTAGTATTATAATGAGGTAGAGTTTGTGAGGATCTAGGGCAGGGGGTAATGTCTGGATTTACTGAACTGATTTTGAAAACTCTTTAACCAATAGAATGCCATATTATTTGTAAGTGTCATAGGCTATATGTATATTAGGTCTTTACCTATGAAATTGCCTTTCTTCAGTACTGGTCATTTCAAATAAAAAAAAGTTTGTAATGGCTCTGTATTCTAAATTCAAATTAATTTTGTTTTAAAACCATGACATTCTATTTACAAACTTAGTCTTTTGTTTTTTGATTAGCGTTGTATTTTCATTACATTTGAACATTTTTCGCCATAATGGATACTTTAAAAATTCGTGTAATTATGGAATATGAGTTCCGTCGTGGCACCAACGCGACACAAACGACACGTAACATCAAAACGTTTACGGAGAGAACTGTACGAACGAACGCACAACCCGTTATTGGTTTTCCCGGTTCCGTTCTGGGAATTTTGACTTGAAAAATGAAGCTCGTGGTCGTCCGGAGACTTTGGTTAACAATAATGAATTAAAGGCGATTGTGGAAGCTGACGAAACTCAATCTACAGCTGAGCTAGCAGCAGCTTTTAATGTAAGCATCAAAACAATATTGATCCATTTGCGACAAATTGGCAAGGTAAAAAAGCTTGATAGATGGGTGCCCCACGGCCTTAACGATCGCCAGCGCAACGTGCGCTTAGAGACCTGCCTTGCGCTGCTCAACAGGCAAAGAAATGAAGGAATTTTGAAACGAACTGTTACGTGCGACGAAAAATGGATTCTGTTCGACAATCGAAAGCGCTCAGCAAGTTGGTTAGACCCTGGTTCAACACCAAAGCAATGCCCTAAACCAAAAAAGACCCCTGAAAAGGTGATGGTGACTGTTTGGTGGTCTAGTGCGGGTGTGATTCACCACAGCTTTTTACAAAACGGCATGAGCATTAATGCAGATGTGTACTGTGAAGAACTGGAGAGAATTATGGAGAAGCTTGCATATCTGCAACCAGCTTTGGTCAATCGGTCGTCCCCACTGCTCCTTCACGACAACGCGCGACCCCATACTGCGCAACAGACAGTCTCCAAGCTGCAAGAGCTGGGGTTGGAAGCTCTCCCTCATCCTCATTTGGTGAAAAGCTGTTATTTTAATATTACAAACAGACACTCAATATTTTTTTATTTGTATAGATTTATATATGACATTCAAATTTGTTTAAGCCCGTATTGGACTGACTTAACAAAAGGATGTACCAACGTTCACGGGTACACACTTATAAATGTTGGTATTTCTGATAATACTAAAATTCTCACTTGTTTATCTTTGAAATAGACAGGACTTGGATACAATAATACAAAAATTGGTTTTAATACATGAAGAATTTAATATATGAATAATCTAGTCCAACAACATAAATATCGATTAGATTAGTGTAACATATTATTCGCGCGTTGCTGAATGCATGTTACACTTTGATTCTATATAATCAAAGTCTCACGTACATTATGAACATCTCCGGCACATTTACCACAACTTTATAGATATCGATGCACCATCGACAGTGACACACACCTTTGGCGAATAATAGATATCTACATATCGGCACACTCTTATGTACCTACTAATATATTCATTCAACCGCTAGTCAAACATAAAATATTTTAAAGTCGCATATGTCTGTTACTTTTAATGTAGAACAAGATCTAACGATTAGTTGAGTATGGCATTCGAATAATAATCAATTTTAAATCGCTTAAATCATACGACATGTCAATTTAACATGTCTGTTATTTATGGATTTTTAGCAAGTCATTGGGGCCTAATAAGAAGACCCTGTCTGATGTTTTTGATAGAGTAAAATTTGTTAAACTTTTAATTTAGTCATAAATAGTAAATAAACGACAACGCGCGAACCCATACTGTTCAACAGACAGTCTCCAAGCTGCAAGAGCTGGGGTTGGCTCTCCCTCATCCGCCATACTCACCAGACCTTGCACCTACCGACTATTACTTTTTCCAAAATTTACACAACTTTTTAGTGGGTAAAAAATTCAATTCCCGAGAGGCAGTACAAAATGGGTTTGAAGAGTTTGTTGCCTCCCGTCCAGCTGATTTTTACAAGAAGGGCATCAATAAACTGCCAATGGGTTGGCAAAGATGCGTCGATTGCATGGGTGATTACTTCGAATAACAGAAATAAAAAAGTTTGAAAAAATAAGTACTTTCACTTATTGCATACAAAACGGCAATTTCATAGGTAAAGACCTATTATTATGCTATGTGTATATATAGTAACCCGAAAAATGAAATTACTTTTCCGTGGTAGTCGGATTTGCTTGAAAATGATTAACGCCGCAGGAAGTGGGCGCGATTTAGCTAGTATAAATTTAAAATGAAATAAATATTTTAAAATGAGATATTCGAGTAGCTTAATATGATAAATACTATGTAATTTAATGATCAATTTAATTGGTATTATTTTAGGCTGATTTCTAATAACAACAGTTATTCGTATGAATTTAGAACTCATTTAAAATCTTTAGAAACGCAGAAACGCATCGGCCCGCCCTCATTCCACTTTAATCGATGAGCTAAACAATTGTTCAAGTTAGGGCTGCCACATGCAGGCAGTGCGATTGATCGATGATTTAACAACACCTGTATCGGAAGGTCAGATATCAATTTGTTACTGCGCGATTTTTTATCATCAACATCCCATAATGTCCCACTGCTGGGCTCGGGTCTCCTCTCAGGAGAGGGTTAAGGCCATACGTCCCCACGCTGGCCAAGTGCGGGTTGGGAACTGGCAAGACAACGTTGTGGCTAATTAATCTTGCCGTTGGATGTTATAAGCCGCCGTAAGGCCTCCAATTAAGCTTTACGACTGTTATCCTCTACTACGATAACAACCGACTGCTTAACGTGACCTCCGAATCACGGAGACGCTCATGGTATTGTGCCACCAGCGGTCACCCATCTAGGTACTGACCGCGCCGTCGTTGCTTAACCTGGTGATTGTTTCAAATCACCGAGTGCAACTGGGCTATGGGCGCCTATTTTCATTTATATTATTTTCTAATCTTAGCTACTTTGGAAATTAAGTGCATTACATGATAAAAATAAATGTCTTGCGTTATGGTCAACCAGTTTTCCAATTTTATGTTTACGATCGGGTTTTTACCACATTGTTTGTAAAATTTGGACGAAGTTACACGTTCAGACAAAGTTCAAAATTAACAAATACACACATCAAAAGTGTCTAGGGATCAAGCATTTTTATGCGGATTTCTTGAGATTGAGATGTGGCTTTGGCCCTGGCCTGCTCAGTCGCCAGACTTGAACCCGATTGAGCATGCATGGGATATGCTACAGAGAAGAGCTCTGCCGAATATGGAGGGTATCCAGTCGCAAGAAGACCTTTTTTTGTTGTTGCAACGAACATGGGCGGCCATTCCACAGCGTGATTTGGATGAACTCATTTTGAGTATGCCAAACCGATGTTCTTGTGTTAGTGTTCGCGGTAGAAACACGGATTATTAATTGTTTAAGTTACCTAATAAAATTTTAAAGAAAACTGTTATTTCAGTCTTTTTTTCGAACCTTAATGTTAGTGGTTCAAATGTCAAAAATCCTTTTATTAGGAAAATGGCAAATTTCTTTATTAATGCAAAGGTGACTTGGTTTATCGTTACTGTGACAAACGAAAACACTTTATTTGATGAATCCTTAAAGAAAATTTTAATTAATATCAATCAGGAGAAAAGTTATTGCAAAAATATATGTTGATCCCTAGACACATATGTTGATCCCTAGACACTTTTGATGTGTGTATTTTATTTTCATATGTGACAACCCTACGCAAGACTCATCAAAATAGTTTTTGCACTTGCTTGTATTGTGTAATTACTTTAACAAGAGAGTCACCTATCGTATAATGGCGGTCGACTCGCCAATTAAGGTTTAAGCGATTCATTAATCATGTTATATATATGTTTACAGCCAATATTGATGCACTTTTGATTGATGCTTGAGAGTAGGCGGTTTCTTTCTTATTCGAAAATAGAACAGCTACTCATTGTCATTTTTTTTCTTGATTTGAGCTTGGTCCGAGGTCATTCATTTAGCGTCAGCTACCGTTATTTAAAATTTGAACTTAATGCGATCATTTTCGAACGGTAATTGTTTTAATGTTTCTTATTGGTTGGTTCATTCCTTCTTCTTTTATGATAAGGGCTAAGGAATCATCGTGAACTCATTTCACAAACTTTTATATGAAAAATAATTAAAATGAAATTGCTTAAAATGCCTTCCTTATATTATGAAAATAATGTTAAGGTAGTATACAGATTTAACTATTTACAAATGAAGCTTGTAATTTTAATGAGGGTTTGGAGAAGCATTGCTAGATAGCTCAATACTGAGACAAAGTTGGTTGAACCCATGGCTATTCATTCGTAAAACAAGCAATTAGAAATGGGTTTTTGGTCAAATATACTTGTACGCATCTTTTAGAAAGTGTCACTTGTCAAGGAACGCAAAACCTGGAATATTTGCGTTTTGTGTATCAGAAAATAAAACAAAGGTAAATTTGTTATAGAATGTATTTTATTACAAATTATGAAAAAACGGTTATGATATAGGTATATTATCGTTCAGCTAATATCTACACCTTATACCTACTCATTAATGTTCGTCATCGCATGAGCGTGAGTTTAAATCCATTTCGTTTTAAGAAGCAGGAAAATTACATTTAAAAAGTTACCTTAACTATAGTTTTACAAACAGTTTGTTCAATAAAGTAGGTGCCAGTTTATTATTTTCATGTTCTATTAGACACGGTATACGGTTTACTTAACCAACCAATAAATTTACAATTCCTGTTAAATTGCTATAACTAACGCTCGATGTAATAAAAACAGAACGAAACGATGTGAGTTGTTTATTTTCGATTCGCTTTATTACATAGTGTTCTGTTCCCCGTTCATGTGGGTGCATTGTTAAAAAATGAAGAGCAAAACTGACGAGATTAATAGGATAAATCATTTTTTTATAGGATAAAAAAATAATTAAGCCTATTCCAAAAAAAATCAAACGAAAGCTCTAGAAAGCCCAGAAACACTAAAAGCATAAAATAAACTGGCTTCGATTTGGCTTCTTTCGAAACGACTACTTCCATTTATGTTACTCCTGCTGATGCTAATAACTGTAGAAGTATGAAGCACTTATTTAGCTGAGCATAGGCTAAACGGCTTTAACTCCTAACCGTCAATGAGTTGTATCTTCCATATCGGGTTCATCATCATATCATCAATGACGGCTACCAGACGCAAAATATTAGAGTAGTTTCAAAAAAAATTAAAAACACATTACTCGTGCCTATAAAATTTGATTTCCTTGGAGTCCTATCATCAGATCTCGACATGAGTACAATGGGACCAGCTGGGATCTACACCAAACGCAATGTTAAAAGTATGTATTTTCAAAATCGGTTCATAAACGACGAAAATATCACATATATGTATGTGATATTTTCGTCGTTTATGAACCGATTCGGACGAATTGATAACCTGCTCCTTTTTTGAAGTTGGTTAAAAAACAAAATTTGAAGCGGTAAAGTCGTGTTTCCTGCGCCTAAAAATAACAAAACAAACTAACAATACGTGTTAACTAAACATGTTAGCAAAAAGTCGCAGGAGACTGACCTTTAACCGAACATCAAACATGATTACACGAACAGCAAACATCTTTTATCTACTCGACAAAATGACTTATAGTACACTTACTTCCTTTTATAGTATAAACATCAATAATAATAGGTCTTTACCTATGAAATTGCCGTTTTGTATGCAATAAGTGAAAGTACTTATTTTTTCAAACTTTTTTATTTCTGTTATTCGAAGTAATCACCCATGCAATCGACGCATCTTTGCCAACGCATTGGCAGTTTATTGATGCCCTTCTTGTAACAATCAGCTGAACGGGAGGCAACAAACTCTTCAAAGGCATTTTGTACTGCCTCTCGGGAATTGAATTTTTTACCCACTAAAAAGTTGTCTAAATTTTGGAAAAAGTAATATTCGGTAGGTGCAAGGTCTGGTGAGTATGGCGGATGAGGGAGAGCCAACCCCAGCTCTTGCAGCTTGGAGACTGTCTGTTGAACAGTATGGGTTCGCGCGTTGTCGTTTATTTACTATTTATGACTAAATTAAAAGTTTAACAAATTTTACTCTATCAAAAACATCAGACAGGGTCTTCTTATTAGGCCCCAATGACTTGCTAAAAATCCATAAATAACAGACATGTTAAATTGACATGTCGTATGATTTAAGCGATTTAAAATTGATTATTATTCGAATGCCATACTCAACTAATCGTTAGATCTTGTTCTACATTAAAAGTAACAGACATATGCGACTTTAAAATATTTTATGTTTGACTAGCGGTTGAATGAATATATTAGTAGGTACATAAGAGTGTGCCGATATGTAGATATCTATTATTCGCCAAAGGTGTGTGTCACTGTCGATGGTGCATCGATATCTATAAAGTTGTGGTAAATGTGCCGGAGATGTTCATAATGTACGTGAGACTTTGATTATATAGAATCAAAGTGTAACATGCATTCAGCAACGCGCGAATAATATGTTACACTAATCTAATCGATATTTATGTTGTTGGACTAGATTATTCATATATTAAATTCTTCATGTATTAAAACCAATTTTTGTATTATTGTATCCAAGTCCTGTCTATTTCAAAGATAAACAAGTGAGAATTTTAGTATTATCAGAAATACCAACATTTATAAGTGTGTACCCGTGAACGTTGGTACATCCTTTTGTTAAGTCAGTCCAATACGGGCTTAAACAAATTTGAATGTCATATATAAATCTATACAAATAAAAAAATATTGAGTGTCTGTTTGTAATATTAAAATAACAGCTTTTCACCAAATGCATATGTATGTATAATGTATACGAGTACACGGTACATATACCAAAATAACTTTTTAGAAAATTTTAGTTACGATTAATTTTTTAACCCCCGACGCAAAAAGAGGGGTGTTATAAGTTTGACGTGTCTGTCTGTCTGTGGCTCAGCAGCTCGCGAACGGATGAAGCGATTTCAATTTGTTTTTTTTTGCATGAAAGGTGAGTTACGGGCGAGTGCTTTTAGACATGTTTGATGAAAATCGGTTGAGTCGTTTAAAAGTTGTGGGGGTAAAAGTGGGGAAGAATAACCGAATGTCTGCAAATATAATCGAGTATGGTCTCAAATGAAAGCGCATCACGTGCACATTACAACATAATATGTTCAATAAAAATCGGTGGAGCCCTGAAGAAACTCTGGGGGTAAAAGTGGGGAAAATACCCAATATCTGCAAATATGTATATGTGGTGGGGAGAAAATGAGGATGGCAATCCGAATATCAGCAAATTTACCCAAGTAGGGTGGTGAAAATCTAACCATTTATTTTTTGTTTTTATAAGTAACAATATTACATATAGAAACAAAAAATAGTAATCAATAAGTAAGTAAAATAAAAGCGAACAATGTAATCTTTACCTTAAATATAAATTTGAAAAATGTCGACAAGAATCTATGTATTAATAACTTAACAAAATCTACATTATAATAAGTGTGTACCTATAAAAGTATAAAATAAAAATTAATAATAACCCTGACGCAATAACCTGAGTTCCCTTTAAAAAGTAAAAAATAATAAAAGAAACTCAATCTTAAAGTACCCAAGTATGTACGTATTAATAATTCTAAAAGAAATACATCGCGTTGGGGGACCGCTCCTACTTATTTAAAGTCAAGTTAGTCAAGGTAAGTAGTTTAATAGTTTTTAATTTAATTATATAGAAAATTTACCGTCACCGGTCATCCGGGTACTGAAGATTTATTGGGCTAATTAGCGCAATTTTATACGACATTTCGTATGTTTTGCGCTAATTCTTACTATGAGTCAAATGCTTACCTGGTGAAGTTGGTGTAACAAACATGTTTGATGTAAGAGGCAGGTGGGGTATATGCAGACACAACCCCAGCAAGTATTTGTTGATCTACCGGTGCCAAGCGTATCGTCTCCACCCGCTGGACTGCATCTCGATTAAAACCTGAACCAATAAACTTTGTTTAAATAATTTATGATAAACATTAAAAAAGACAAAAAGGAATAAGAGGTATAATATAGAAATCGCGAATTTGCTCGGAAGGCGTCAACATCCGGGTGGCAGCAAGAAAATGCGATTATAGTTTTTTTTTTACTTGTGCTACTTATGTTTTATTCTATACTAGCTGACCCACGCAACGTCGTTTAGGTCTCCTATTGCCCGTAGCGTAAAAAAATCCCCCGTTTTTGTAACATTCTTCATTGGTGCTCCGCTCCTATTGGTCTTAGCGTGATGATAAATAGCCTATAGCCTTCCTCGAAAAATTTACTATCCAACACTGAAAGATTTTTTTAATCGGACCAGCGGTTCCTGAGATTAGCGCGTTTAAACAAACGAACAAACTCTTCAGCTTTATAATATTAGTATAGATATATATAGTACTAGCTGCCCAGTACGTACTTCGCTACGTATAAAGTGAAATAAAAAAAAATGGTGATATAATTTCAGATTTAAACTATCCTATCTCTCAAGTTGGATCGAACTGCACATGGTGTGCAAATTTTATTATAATCGGTTAAGTGGTTTAGGAGTCCATTGAGGACAAACATTGTGATACGAGATTTATATATATTAAGATAGAGATATTAGTATAGATTCGTAAGCCATTTCGGTGTCAATGGCAAAATGGAACAGACAGTAACATAAATATTCTCCTAATGAAAGGTTATTTGGTTTTGAAGGTAGTCTTAGAGAAAATGTATTCATTAGCTCTACAAATAAATTAAATTAAAAAGTTTGTGTTTAATGTCAGAATATAGGAGATTTTTAAATAATGCATCTGAATATACAGTTCTAAATAGTTTCAGTTTCCGATCCAAAAATTGCTTATCTTTTTGTTTAGCAAAAAACTTTCTCAAAAATACTACTATAAACCCATTTTTCTTTAAATATATACTTATGTCCAGTTTTTGCGGATTTAGAACTGTCTTGAACTTCGACGCTCCTTGTTAATGAGTTTTAATTATAAAACTGACTTCCTTAAGAGAAAGCAAAGACATTCTAAAATTTAGATATCCATATATGTACGTCTGGTCATTAAAACAAGTGAAATCTCCTTAACAAATCTTCTTGTGACTTTTAAAAATACCGCTTCCCTTTGTTAACTTATCAACAAAAAGCGGCCCGTATTTAATAGTCCTGTCCTACTTAACATAGGGGAGAAAGAGGAAACTCGACCTTTGAGATTTTAAGTAATCTTGTTTATATTCATCTTATTAATTTAGATGGCACGGTTGGCCTAGTGGTTTAAGCCGCGTCGCCACACCGCTCTCTACTGCGCCAAGTGTTGTGGGTTCAAATCCCACATGGGACAACACTTTGTGTGATCCAAAAATGTTTGTTCTGAGTCAGGGTGTTCTATGCGTCCGTTTAATGTATGTTTGGAAAGTTCCCCGCGACACAGGATGTTAATTTCTAATGCGGGAGTTGTCTTTTAAAAAAGAAAAAGAATACCAGACAAAACAGTTTTGATAGAAAATAAATTAATCATGAATTTTAATCAATCCTATAGTAAATTGAACTGATCTTTAAATCACAAAAAAAATCTACTTCATTTATTCACAATTTAAAGCTCTAATTTTCAATAACTTTTATGAATAGTTATTTTCTTTAATTATTTCATCATTATCAGCCCGATGCAGTCCACTGCTGGACATAGGCCTCTCCATTATTGTGTACTGATAATTAATAGAAGACAATTAATTAATTTTAAGTTCCAAAACACTAAATTAAATGCAAGTTTGTGTTTACAATACACAAACTTGTTTGAATTATGTGGGGATTATTGCCCCATGGTTCCCAACCACAGTGGTTGTAATTAAAAGTTTTAATGAAGTTGACTGAAAATTAAGTGATAATTTCGTAAAGCGAGATATTTCATCAACATAATTATTTATGGGCTTAATTTTTTATAGGTCCTCTTGGAAATATAAAAAGACTAAGTGACCGAGCTTTTATTGCCATACTTACCAGCTTTTGCCCGCGGCTTCATCTCCGTTAATGAATATTATAAACCATTTCGTTTTTTTGTTTACTGGTAGGTATAAATAGGCCATATGGTATTCCAGACTACAATCTAATCTAATATAATGCACTACATATTTTATCAAAGTCCGTTTAGCCGTTTTGACATGATTGACATTAAAACAATGTAAGTAATAATACTAATCTTAGAACCATCATCTTAAGAGGTAAAGAATTCGCCCAACTCAATTTATTTTTAAAATTACATCACTTTCCTCTACCAAGGTATATCTCAGAAATTTAAATCATACTTGTCACTTACCTAACTAAATGTCACTTACCATAATATCCGTAATTACAAAGGTTGTCTGTAAGAGATCTCCATGAGCGATAAGACCGCCAATTGTCACGTTTGAATATATATTGCAACAATTTATTTCTATCTGTTATGTGTGTGCAATAAAAATAAATAAATAAACTTACTGAACTGATTTCTGATAGCTAATCTTCTAAGTAGCTCCATGAATGTCTGGCTGCCGACTTTTGGCACCCTGTTGAAGAAGAGAACGTCTGTCCCGGCGCGCGCAGTGTTATTTAACTCCCATGGGTCCGGAATGAGAAGTTCATCCAAGTAATCTTGTTCTTCTTCTATCTGCTGGGAGTCTTCTGGTTCAGCTTCTAATGTTCGCTGAGGTTTGCTGCGCTCCTGTGATTAAATATTTTTAAGTATAATGTATATTATTCGAAAGTTTAAAGCTTTGCAGATATAGGTCTTTGAAAAACATTCAGGGTTTATAAAGAACTAGTTGATGCCCGCGGCTCCGCCCGCGTGTATGTCGGTTATCGCGGCAAATAGTAGCCTATGTGTCATTCTGATGTATAAGCTATATTACTGTAAAGTTTCATCCAAATCCGTTCAGTTGTTTTTGCGTGAAAGAGTAACAAACATCTATCCATACATCCATCCATCCATACATACAAACTTTCACGTTTATAATATTAGTAGGATTTCTTGGATTGAATTCATTAGCGTATTATTAATTTTAAGTATCTTTTTACTCAGCCGCTACTTTTCCCCGTAGAAACTTATACTCCCCTAAAAAGGCTAGTATATTGAACGGAAAGTATACTTAATACACACACACATATAAATTGCTAGTCACTGACAAAATAATGTTTTCGAGAGATAGACGAAGTTACCCATAGATTACCCCATTTTATGAGTAACTTGGTTGAAATTTGTCTTTTACCCAAGCCGCAAGCAAAAGCAAGCAAATCATAACATTACCGCATACTTAGATTTTTAACTAATTCCGATGTAATTAAAACACGTGGATGATTTGTGCAAGCGTAGAATAGTGTTGGACGCACTATTACATAATGTATTAAGTAATAAATGAGGTAGGCAGTTAGGTTAATCCTTCGTGAATACCGACATTTTGTACATAGTTTACAGCTATTCATGGATAAACTTAAAACTATGTTAGTTACATAAGCCTCACGTGTCATCATTTTTAGGTTTCCGTGCCAAAGGCAAAAAACGGAACCCTTATAGATTCGTCATGTATGTCTGTCTGTCCGTCCGTCTGTCTGTCTGTCCGTCCGTATGTCACAGACACTTTTTTCAGAAACTATAAGAACTATACGGTTGTAACTTGGTAAATAGATGTATACTATGAACCGCATTAAGATTTTCACAAAAATAAAAAGAAAACAATAAATTTTGGGGGTCCCCATACTTAGAACTGAAACTCAAAATTTTTTTTTCATCGAACCCATACGTGTGTGGTGGTACTGGGGTGGGATGGTACACATCTATGGATAGGTCTTCGAAAATGATATTGAGGTTTCTAATATCATTTTTTTTCTAAACTGAATAGTTTGCGCGAGAGACACTTCCAAAGTGGTAAAATGTTGCCCCCCCCCCCCTTGTAACTTCTAAAATAAGAGAATGATAAAACTAAAAAAATATATGATGTACATTACCATGCAAACTTCCACCGAAAATTGGTTTGAACGAGATCTAGTAAGTCGTTTTTTTTTAATACGTCATAAATCGTAAACCGCAAAAAAATTTGGCAATTCTTGGCAAAAAAACGTTTGCCGTATCAGCTAGTAATATATATATTTACAGCTAGTTTATAATATATATATATATATATATATAAACTAGCAACCTACCACGGCTTTGCACTGGCTCTTTACGAAAAATATAATTATAACCTATGTTACCCCGAGAAGATGTGCGGCTTAATTTTTTCCGACCTCTTCAACAAATATCGTTATATTTTAGCCAATAAACTCAAAAATTTAACAAATTATATACAAAAACCTTCCTCAAGAATCACTCTACCTGTTGGTAAAAACCGCATCAAAATCCGTGCAGTAGCTTTTGAGTTTATCGCGTACAGACAGACAGACGCGGCGGAGGACTTTGTTTTATAATATGTAGTGATGACTAGCTTTTGCCGCGGTTCGATTATCGCGCGAGTTTTTTCTGAACAATTGTAGAAAATGTACAGATGAATGTGTGTACAATCACGAAAGTACAATTTACTGCTATAATTAAGTCAATAACGTAGCATGCCATAGCACCGGCGCGGCGGTTTAAACGAAGTCGTGAAAACTATTGCATACTATTACAGAAAATGCAGTTCATAGTGTCATTGACCTTTCACCCGCCAGAAAAGCGTGATAAGTTTATCATGACTAGCTCTAGATTTTATAGGACTGTTATAAAATATTTATAGAAGACTAATTTAAAATTGATTTTTATAGAACAGTGCCTCGGAGAGCACGTTAAGCCGTCGGTCCCGGTTTTCATGACCAACTAGTTCAATCTTCGAATTCAGTTCACCCTCAGGGTTGCGGAGTTCCGATGCCAATCGCTCCGTGGAAAAACTGAGATTCGGTTAAATCGGTTGAACTAGTAGCCGACCCCAAATAATCTTAGGAATAATAAAGTCTAGGAAGATGATAGAATAGAAGATTCAGTCCAGTTCATGTGAAAAAAGCTTTTATATTTTCAAGTTATAAATTTGATATGTATAGGTTTCATGTCAAGTTTTCCTTCTCTTTGCAGTGCAGGCCTTTTTTTTTGTGCGGACGTCCCGTCGGATACCACCGGCTGGTCGTTATGTTGGATTCGAATTGACTAAAAACCGCACACCGTCTCGGTTACTAGAAGCCGGGGAACCAGGTGCACCCACGAAGGGAAATCCCTAGAACCCCGACGTACCTCGGGCCACCAACTATTTGTAGGTGGCCACTCTCCCACCAACTCACTTTTTGAGGTGGAGTTCAATAACATCCGTGGACTCCATGCAAACCTCAACGCCGTCCACCAGCATCTAGAGACGGCACGGCCCGCCATGCTTTTTCTAACGGAGACTCAAATACGCCGCCCTGCCGACACGACATATCTTCACTACCCCGGTTACGTGCTTGAGGAGTGCTTCCTCGCGAAGACTGGGGTATGTCTTTTCGTCAGGGCGGATGTTTGTTGTCGCCGATTGCGCTGCCTTGAGGACCCATCCTTCTACACCCTTTGGCTCCACGTAGATATTGGCTCTACGAGCCGAATCTACGTATGCCTATACCGATCCCACTCTGGAGATTCTGAGACAAAGTCGAGCTTTTCGAATATCTCAGTCAGGCAGCGGACAAAGCGCAGGAGCAGTTTCCGACCGCCGAACTGGTGTTTCTGGGAGACTTTAACGCCCACCATGAGTCCTGGTTGGGATCTTCCAGAACTGACCACGCAGGCCGGACTGTCCACGCATTCGCTCTCACGCATGACCTCACCCAGCTGGTACTCCAGCCCACCAGGATACCAGACATACCGAGTCAAGCGCCTTCCTTGCTGGACCTACTGCTGACGAGTCACCCAGCGCAGTACAGTGTATATGTATCGGCGCTGGCCCCTCTGGGATCCTCCGATCACTGCCTGGTTTCCACCACGGTGCCTCTTGCTGCCCCTCCACGACCAGTGGCAGCAAAAAGACGTTTATGGCACTACTCGTCGGCAGACTGGGATAGAATGCGGGATTATTTTGCATCCATCCCGTGGGCTCAACGCTGCTTCAGAGATAGAGATCTGTCGCAAAGTGCAGCCGCCGTGGCTGGCGAAATCAATGTCGGAATGGAATACTACATTCCCTACAGTGAGGTCGCCAGCCCGACAACCCGTCCCTGGTTCAATCGCGAGTGCGCCCATGCTGTTTCACTAAAGCAATCGGCGAATCGCGCATGGACCAGGGCCCGCGCTCACGGCTCCCCTGACATTGATCAACTAAAAGCAGAGTTTAACAAAGCCACTAGGGAATGCAAGAAGGCTTACATCAGAGCGGATGCCCAGCGCATCGCGCGGCTTGGTCAAGAACTCGTTGCATACCCTACGGGTAGCCGAAAGTTCTGGCGATTGACTAAAGCCGTGCAGTCCAACTTCTGTCAGCCTTCGCTACCAGCGCTGAAATATGCGGACGGATCACTTGCCCTTGAGCCGCAGGAGAAAGCGAAACTGCTGCTTGATCTCTTTGCGGCTAACTCCCGAATCGATGACCGCGGCAAGCACCCGCCTACTATTCCGACCTGCGACACTACAATGCGGGATATTCGCGTCCGGCTGAGTGATGTCCGTGCGGAGCTTCGGTCACTCGACGTTCGGAAAGCCAGTGGACCCGACGGTATCCCAGCGGTGGTTCTTAAGAACTGTGCACCAGAGTTGTCTCCGGTATTGACGCGTCTGTATCGCCTGTCATATTCCTCGGGAACTGTACCGGAGGTTTGGAGAGAGGCGAATGTTCAACCCATCCCCAAAAAAGGCGACCGCTCCGACCCGGCCAACTACCGTCCGATAGCCGTCACCTCCATTATCTGCAAAGTGTTTGAGCGGATAATAAACAAACAGCTGGTCCACCACCTGGAAGATCACTCCCTACTAAATGATCGTCAGTATGGTTTTAGACCGAACCGATCCACGGGTGATCTTCTAGCGTACGTCACACACCTTTGGGGTGAGGCTATTGACAGGCATGGGGAATCCCTGGCAATTAGCCTTGATATGGCCAAGGCCTTTGATAGGGTTTGGCACCGTTCGCTTCTCTCCAAGCTACCGGCTTTCGGTTTGCCCCCCAAACTCTGCAACTGGGCTGCCGCATTCCTGCACCAGCGCCGCATCAGAGTCGATGCGGCGCTCTTTCTTTCTCTCCACACTCTTTCTTCTGCATATCAATGACATGTTAGCCCTTGGCAACATTCATTGCTATGCAGACGACAGTACAGTTCACGGACGATATTTTGGACATCCAACAGCCAAGCTTGCAGATATTGAGGAAAAACGACAGGAGCTTGTCGTTCAACTCGACCATGTTCTGGGCCGCATATCTCAATGGGGCTGTGAGAATCTGGTCGAGTTCAACGCCAAGAAAACACAGGGGTGCGCGTTCTCTGCCAAAAAGTCTCCATTCCTTCCCCTTCCCACTTTTCAGAACACTCAAATTGCATTACAAGGTAGGCTCGATATCCTGGGCATGGATATCTGCCGAGATCTCAACCCACGCGAATACGTTGAGAGTGTCACTAAAGCGGCCTCGCGGAAGCTAGGTGTTTTAAACAAGGTGAGACGGTTCTTCTCGCCCGAGCATCTGTGTCTTCTTTACAAGACCCAGGTTCGCTCGTGCGTTGAGTACTGTTCTCATCTTTGCGATGGTGCCGCACAGTACCTGTTTGACGCTCTCGACCGGTTGCAGCGGCGAGCAATCCGCATTGTCAACAGTCCTGAAGCCACCGAGTCCCTTGAGCCCCTGCAGTTGCGTAGAGATGTCGCCTCTATGGCAGTACTCTATCGCTTGTATCACGGAGAGTGTTCTGAGGAGCTCTTCCAACTGGTCCCCCCTTCTCCCTTCCTCTACAGGACAACACGTGCCGGCCTTGGAAGTCACCGCTTCAGAGTGGTAGACATACGATCTCGTACTCATCGCTTCGGTTCGTCCTTTCTGTGCCGAGCGGTCAAAACCTGGAACTCACTTCCAGCGCACGTGTTTCCCTCCCACTATGATCCCGGGTCCTTTAAGCGGGGCGTAAAAAAGCATCTCAATAGGCGGCCATAGTGTAGGTCACCATGCTGCAATGTGCTATTCGCATTGAGGATGGTGATCACCACTTTTAGAACCTGCTCATGCTTTTCATCTGGCAGAGCAGAGTCATTTTGGCGCAGCTAAAACATAAAAAAAAAGAAAAAAAAAAACTATCGGAAAGCTCGTAAAAAACTAAATGACATTAAAAAGCGTAACGTAACAGGAGATATTTACAATAACGCTCTTATTGCTCTTAGAGTTGCCAGGTCTCATTATAGAGCTGCTGTGGAGAAATCAAAGGGAAATTTAATACGCAAACTTGTTGATAAACTCGATAGAGAGGGTCCCTGGTCACCTTTGTATCATGAATTTAAAGCAAATAGATCAAACGACCTTGCATACGTACAGAACATCAAAATTAATAATAGTTATACTACAGGAGTAGAACAAACCACAGAATATCTTTTAGAATCACTTGTGCCTGACGATCGGCCGGAGGATGACACGGATTATCACCGACAAATTAGGCAGTGGGCTATTGAACCACCATTGTCTCCAATGTCTGACTTACCATCTTCGGACGAATTCCTCAGGTTTGTTAGGTCATTACCACTAAATAAGGCTTCGGGCGACGATAAAATATCAAACAAAATGATAAAAGAAGCTTGTAAACTTTCGGGTGATACGGTTTTAACAGTTTTTAAACGTTGCATTGCGGAAGGAGTATTTCCTAGTGTTTGGCGGTGCGGTAATATTCGTATAATACCAAAAAGCGGCGACAAGCCGCCGGACGATCCTAAATCCTATAGACCCATAACACTGTTACCATCGCTGGGAAAGCTTTTAGAGCGTCTTGTAGTACCACGACTTCTACCGGGTGGAGTTAAATTTCATGATAGACAATTCGGGTTTACGTTGGGAAAATCGACAACTGATGCGGTTATATCTGTAAGGAAAACTGTCACCGAGTCAAGTTTTCAATACGTTTTAGGCATCTTCTTAGATATATCTGGCGCCTTTGACAATGCGTGGTGGCCCATGCTATTGCTAAAATTAAAATTAAGAGGTTGCTTTAAAAATATTTATTCCCTTATCTCCTCGTACTTCCTACAAGGTACTACTAAATTGTGACTTGGGCATCATTCTGTGTCGAAGGCGCTTACGATGGGGTGTCCTCAAGGGTCAGTGCTAGGTCCATACTTGTGGAACATAGGCTTCGACGATTTTCTGGCAATGCCTGTGCCGTCCGGATGTACCCTGAATGCGTACGCGGACGACGGTTTGTTATTGATAGAGTCGGATACTAGAACGGGGCTTGAGAGGCTGGCCGGTGAATGTTTGGACTTAATATCTCGGTGGGGTGGGCGTAATCGGTTGACTTTTGCACCAAACAAAACCTTCCGGCTACTTCTGAAAGGTAACCTCAAATCACCGCCGTGTATTAAATTTGAAAATGTTACTATTAAAAATAAAACCTCGGTTTGTTATTTAGGATTGGTTTTAGAAAGAAATTTTTCATTTATTGAACATATTAGAACAGTTAATGATAAGTCTAAAAAGAGTTTCTTTGCACTGACGAGAATATCAACTGCGACATGGGGTCTGTCATTTAATACACTAAAGATCATATATGGAGCTACTTATTTGGGTTCTATTTGCTATGGTGCTCCTGTATGGGCAGATAGGGCGACTGTAGGTGCTGTCCGTCGCAAACTGTTACAAGGCCAACGACCTGCATTGATTTTCTTGTGAAAGGCATATAGGACGGTTAGCACTGAGGCTTTACCGGTGTTGGCAGGTGTTCTTCCGGTCGATCTCGAGGTGCATAGACGTGCAGCCATGTACTATTTCACACTACAAAACATGGAATGCGATTTTTTGGGCATACGAGACCGCGGAAAAATCATAAGATTGTTTCAACAGCAATCCAATATCTATAACGACCTCTTGAATGAATGGCAGCAACGATGGGACGAATCATCTAAGGGGCGCCACCTCTACCAGTTCTTTCCATCTGTTCGCGAACGGTTGTCAAGGACATGGCTCGAGGTAGATCACTGTGTCGCTCAATTTCTTACAGGCCACGGTAACTTTAAGAGCAAACTATACTCATTTAAATTAGTCGATTCACCATTGTGTCAATGCTCAACACCTGATTCTAGCTGTGAACAGTCGGCTCATCATATCCTCTGGGAATGTAGTCTTTGGTACAATGAACGTAATATGATCCTGAATAGCTTACAAATGACGTCTAGGGTAGTATATTATGGGGATCTTGTGTCAACTGCGGTGAATTTCCGTGCGTTTAAGCGATTCTGCCATACATACTATAGAAATCAAATATAGCTCACTTAGGACCCATAATATTTTATCCGTGGTGCTTCCCGGTTTGAAAAAGGCGTCTGCCTATTTTGACTTCATTTTGTCTCCCGCTTTGCTAAGGAGGGAAGTGGACTTATTATATTTCCAACTCCTCCAGTTTTCTTCTGATTAATTTCGTTGCGGGTTCCAAGACAGTATAATTTTTCCTGGGACTTCCCGACTGTCATAACTCGGTGTGTTCGTGGGTCACCGCTGTTGATCCTGGTGTACAGGAGTTACGGTGGTGGGCGTGTGGGTGGGATTAGTGCCATTAAAAAAAAAAGTCTTAGCTGAGTTTTTACAGCCCTTTTATAGGCCGGATTATTATAAATATATACTTATCTATGCTATTATATAAAGAGGTAAAGTTTGTGAGTTGGTGACGTTGTAGGGGGTAATCTCTGGATCTACTGAACCGATTTTGAAAATTCTTTAACCGTTAGCAGGCTACGTTATATATGAGTGACATAGGATTTACAATAACCCAAAAAGTGGAAAGACTTTTTTGTGGTAGCCGGATTTGCAAAGTAAGTCGGAGAAAAAATTTTTACCGCCCAACAAAGTGGGCACGGGTCAGCTAGTAGTATTATAAATAGGTAAAGTTTCTAACTTTGTTGGTATGGTTGTAGGGGGTAATCTTCGGAAGTAGTGATTGGGTCCTGAAAATTCTTTCATTAACAGAAAGCGACACTATTCAGGAGTGACTTAGGCCATGTTTTATTATGATTGAATAAAAAATTCAGTTAAAAATAATAGTATTTGTAAATCAAGTTGAAGAAAAGCGGGCGGTTAACGCCCAACGAAGTGGGCACGGGCTGGCTAGTCACTACATAGTATAAAACAAAGTCGCTTTTTCTGTCCCTATGTCCCTTTGTGTGCTTAAATCTTTAAAACGACGCAACGGATTTTGATGCGGGTTTCTTTAATAGATACAGTAATTCATGAGGAAGGTTTTTATGTATAATAAATGCATAATATAGTATGGGAACACTGTTAATTTTCGAGGTTTCTAATGTGATGTAGCAAATAAACACGTTTTTTTGCGCTTACATTGCAAACGCTGGTTGCACCCTACGAGATACATCAAAATAATGTACTACAGTATTGTACACCCTAAAAAGTACTACAAAAAAGTCCGCGACGATATATGTCTATCTCTTAGGGATAACCCACAACAACCATTTTTTATTCCTTTCTTTTTACGAGAAATAATGGCTTATTTACGAAGTGATTATAAGCAGTATAAAATGAATCCTTATATAATTAAGTAAATTTAATACATTGTGCATTTAATATAGATCAAAATAGCCCTTTACAGTATCTAATTTAAATGAATATATTCGAAGATATTACAGATTAAAATGCACGAATCGTGGCGTGGGCGGGGGCGTCTGAAATCCACCCGTGCGAAGCCGGGGCGGGTCGCTAGTATAATAATAAATGAATTGAAATGGTGGTACTTACAGCGCCGGTGTGTTTTCTGATCGCCTCAAGAGCTTCTTTGTACTCTTGCGCAGACGCATACGCATGCTCCGACCGATCAGTGGGTATTTCTAAAAAAAAAACACATTGTTAGATTTACTGCCGATTAATAATTTTTTGTAGGCGATAATAGACTGTCATGTTAATATTAAATATAAGGTTGCTTAAAAGGTTGTGACGTAAGTTGGTGTTGCTTTTATAAACGGTTTGTGTATTTCAAACGTGTCATATTATCACGTCGATGGTGTAAAGGATTGAGCCCGCTACCTTTCGATAGTAATTAGAAAGCCATGTAGTTACTACGCTTCGTTTTTTAATGGTAAATTTAAAGTGAAATAAGTAAACAGAATTTTATGAAATATGTATATCTATCATCATCAAGAGCCTTTAATAGTCCACTGCTGGACATATTTAAAGCGAAGTCATAGCATAATATAAAGCAGGAACGGTCAAACAACTAATAACTACTAAATTATGTCATGTTGTTTAGAAGTATTCTGTCGCTATAATTCACTTTTAAATGACAACAAAACAGCACTAGAAGTTCTTAACATTAACGAGGCTTGATAATTAAAAATTTTAGTGTAAGTAAAACTAGTATTTACAGTGGAGTACCTACTGAAATGATTTAGTGTAGGTAGACTGCAGGATTTAAACTAGTTTACAATATAAAAGGTGTTCTTAAAAAATATTGGATTGCACAAATCGACAGACAAAACGATAATTTAAGTGTCAACTCTACATGGATTTACGCTATTACGGCGGATTATACCGCTATTAATATAAAAAGAAAACTGTCCCGAAGATTATAATAGATTCTTTTCAAACTGAAATACGGCAATCTGTCAAATACAAGCGTCTCAATGAGACTCAGGCTTGGATTTTGCCGGTTTAAAAGAAATCTTTTTTGACAAAGTAATTCAACACAATTAGTCTCTATTCTTCTCACCCTGAACAAAGATTTTCGTGTTAAAAAAATCCATGTCATAATTACTATTCGTCGTCATCACACACAACTCGAAAAATCCAGAATTATAATTTCAAAATTTTATTTAAGGCTGTGTAGCTGTGCTGTTAGTAGTTTAAAAAACAAAGAAAGAACCATTTGTGCTGCTGGTAGCAACATATAATTTCCCATCAAAACACATTACCCATTACAAACAATTATTAGTGGCTGGCTCAAGTAGTTGCAGTCATTGCCTGACTCTAGAACTAATCGGACAAAATGAAATTACAGGTTTCGGATCAAAACTTAGTCATTCTATGAAAGCCAGCAGGCATTTACAGCAAACAAAAAAGTGTATTCATCGTTTAAACGATTGTAAAAAGTTTAATATCGCTTTGCGTTGCGTTTTAGTCTGATGGTGTAATAAAATTGATTTTTTCTTATATTTTCTGAATACAGTTTTATGTGGTTATAAAGTGAACAATGCGAAGACTAGTTTTCGTATTTACAGCATGCTGGGTTTCGTGCAACTTTAATAATCGGGACGTGTGTTTTTTAACCGACTTCCAAAAGGAGGAGGTTCTCGATTTCATCGTTTTTTTTTTTTTTTTTTTTATGTATGTACATCGATTACTCCGTCAATTGTGGACCGATTTTGAAAGTTCTTTTTGTATTCGAAAGGGTATGCTCCCCATGTGGTCCCATGGCCACCATATCAGGATCTGATAATGGGATCCCAAGGAAATCGAAAGAAACCCTCAAATTTACGTGAGCGCTTGCAATGAAGTTAAGAGCAATTGTCTGCATGCATTCATATTCTTTATAGATCATTTAATTTTAAATGAAATGATGATGAGAGACTTGAGAAAGACTAAAAAGCGAAAAATAAAAAAAAACTTCGTTTAAAAAAACCGACTTCAAAAACTAAAAAGTATTAAATAACTTAATTTGTATGTGCTACCTACCTTTGAAGTCGGTGCCAAGCCAAAATGTAATAGTAGGTACCGGACTCGCCGCGCGTGATCTTGAGCGGGATAGCAGTTCTTCGCGTTGAACAAAACAACCGAAGCGTCGGTGACGTCAAAATATAGCGAGTGTGGTACCTACTATTACATTTGGCTTGGCACTGACTTCAAACCTATGAATAGGTAGCACATACAAATTAAGTTATTTAATACTTTTTAGTTTTTGAAGTCGGTTTTTTTAAACGAAGTTTTTTATCTCTACTCAGCTAAGCTTAGCTGTGCGACCTTTATGTGTCTGGCACTAGGTAAGGAATCGGTCTCACTAAAGCCCATGAATCTAGATTAAATTTAAAAATTACGATCACCTTGTTCACAACCTTTAAATTTTTTATATTGATGGAACCTATGTATAGTCTTTGTAAGTGGCTCATAACTCACTCATAGAAAAAAAAATCAAGAATTATAATACTTTCATTAAAGTAAGAAAGATGAGAAAGACCCATGTGGACATGGGTCTTTCTGTCTTTCCACAGCTGGAGCTGTGGACTATTGAAGATGAAGATTACAATGAATAAGCTTTGGTCAATTTGCTGAATAGTCTCTCGTAGTGATGACAGAGTAAACTGTTTGTGGATAGTAAAAAATAACTGCCCTTTACAATACTGTACATAGTTGTTTTTTCTGTGGGATTTCATAAACAGACACATGAAACGATCACAAATAACATCGAAACCCAGAAAAAACTGTGTATTACACAAAAAAGTCCTTTGTGCCGATCAAACCCACAACACTTAGTACAGTAAAAAGCGGCGTAGTGACCGCTTAATTAAACGACTAAACAGTACCTAACTAGTATAACTATCACCTAACATTCTTATAGAGATTGGTTGTTCACATTGTTAGTACCAGCAATGTGCTAGTTCGACATTCTCGTGGGTATTGAAACCAGTAGCTCGTTAGTTGAAACCCGGTATCGAGTAACGTAATCTAACCCGGACTATGTGCCCTTAGCTATTAGTACAGTAGGCAACATAAACCATTTGAATTAGTCAAAATACTTGTCATACCATTCGAGATCAAAATCTCTGTTCTGTTTCTTGATTCTGCCAGTGCCTTAAATAAAGATACAACTTATGGTACCCATAAGCTACGCGGATTTTATAGATACGTCTCAAATATTCGTAATTTAATTGTTCTTATTTAAAAGTCAAAATTAAGCTTATTGCTGTACTAATATTATAAACGCGAAAGTTTGTAAGTACGGATGGATGGATGTTTGTTACTCTTTCACGCAAAAACTACTGAACGGATTTGGATGAAACTTTACAGTAATATAGCTTATACATCAGAATAACACAGAGGCTACTATTTGCCGCGATAACCGACACATACGCGGGCGGAGCCGCGGGCAACCGTACGCAATATAATTAACACCAATTTCTTTAAGTTTATGCTTGTCTGTAAAAAAATATATCTGATTAATTATGCAATAACTTGTTACTTTTTATGCTTTATTAAATACTTTTTGTCCAGACTTTGCAGCCCTAATTGACACATACAGTACTTTAAATACATATATATGAATAGTTTAATTGTTAGAAAACATATCCAATTAGTCCTTAAATTATTTTTATCATACCTACAACAAAATCAGTAATTACTTCCGAAAATGTATTTTTTTTATGTTGAAGCCCATCAAAGTGACTCTACTCTGCCTGATGGAAAGCATACGTAGAATCCAAAAGTGGTGGTCACCATACTCATTGCGAATACAGAGTATGCAACAATGCAGCATGGTGACACACACCATGGCGGCCTAGTTATGCTTCTGAATCATTGGGTCTCCGGGCTCACACTCATCAACGAAACTAGACAGTACGAATGCTGTAATTTTAGTTTGATCTTCTGTGCGAGGGTAATACCACCCGTTCGAGCCGGTCCGTTCGTTCTGAAATCAGTGTGGCTCTACTACCTTTACGTAATGATTATTTTGAATATAATCTGCTCCAGTCACTTCAAATGGTTGACTTCAGTAGGTTCGTAAACAAGAGACCTTCACAAAAAACGGTTAACTAACAAGAAGTCAGATGAAATCATTAAGTTAATAAGCTATGATAATACTTACGTAAATTACGAGCATGTAACAATTTTACGCACTGTGATGTAATCTTCTTAGTCGCATCCTCCAAAATCATGGTCCATTAAAATGTCATTATTACAATGTACATAAACTACAGGTTTTAGTTTTTTACACGTATGTTACAAAAAAAAACATTTCCGTAATTCGCTATAAAACACAATTACTAACTTTTTGTACAGTCTATTGTATAGTAAGACGTAAAAACTATAAATGCGATGATTAGAAGAATATTACGGAAAAGACATACATATATTTGCATTTTGTATTCTATTTATATAGTTGATTAGTTACCAGAGAATAATAAACACAAAGAAATAAATAGACAGACGATTATGTTTTTAAACACAATGATCAACTTTATAGCTTTTACGAGTATATGACTGGGTGTAAATTTTCTTTCATACCTATCGCTATAAATGCTATAATATATAAAATAGCACTAAACGTAAGGCGAAGGTCTAAGCAGTTTCATGTAGTCATTATCAACATGAATGTTGAATAAAAGCATTATATATTTTTTCTATTTATGGCATACCTACAGGTGATGTTTTTCCGAATTACAATTCTTGTTTCATACGCAGTTATTGCCATTTGAAATTCGCTATTTCACTATAGATATTGCATAAACCCCTGTTTATAGCTGTGTTTATAGCTGTGTTAATTACTAAAGTTGGAGACACAAGCGCTAGTTTCATCTTTGGCATTGTTCCCTCAGGATAATGCACCTCGGAATTGCCTAACTTCAAAACGGAACTCAAACCTCATTTACACTTGTAATCATATAGTGTATGCAGATATTTACTAATGGAAATGCGTCTTGCTTTTAATGGGATTGTATAAATCACTAAAGAGTAGAATTCTTTATAAAGTAGTACCTACTAAAGTGTATTAATATCAATCGTCAGAGGAAGGAAAATATTAAGCATACATAAGACTAGATACATACATTAGACTAGACGGTACCTAATAAATACACGAAACATAGAACTCTAATTATTTAATTGTGAAGTTGTCCATTAATATTTGTTAATAAAAACGGTGTGCTCATTTTAAGCATCTTATCGAAGAATCGTGAATTATGGTTGTAACCGCGACTTAGTAACCTTAAAATAAAACAGGAAAATTATCACAAAATCGAAATAAAATTACAATTAAAAACTAGAAAGCTTAACGAGCTTCATACACGTAGAAGAAAGCGACGCCTGGGGCATGAAACTGAAAGATTCAGACGAACTGATATGCGATTGTCGGTCATTTCATTATGGCAAAGAGGTGGATAATTTTTAACAATTTTAATATCTATATTACCATCAAGTAAAATTTTAACAAAAAAAAAACAGACTTCAAAGAAATGGGACCACATGGGAAGCACCTGCTTTCAAATAAAAAAGAATCATCATAATCGGTTGAACCGAAAGTTCTGAGGTAACATAAAAAAAATACAGTCGAATTGAGAACTTCCTCCTTTTTTGAAGTCGGTTAAAAATACTATTTTACAGTAGTAAATATTGTTGGTCTAGTGGTTAATGACCCTGACTGCTAAGCCAGATGTCGTGGGTTCGATTCTCAGCCCGGAAAAATCTTTGTATGATGAACACGATCAATTGTTCTGGCTGTGTCTGGGTGTAATTTATCTTTAAATAGGTATGTATTTAGAAATATATAGGTATGTTTATCAGTGGTCTGGTTACCACACAGTGTGTGAGATTGTTTGTTTGTTTGTTTTACCGGGCCATATCCGCACTTAGTCTCTTGATTGGGCCGTTGTACGTGAGTTTGTCATCTTCCTTTTTTTTTTTAACGCGTGGAAAAAAAAAAGGGAAGTCGGACGGTCACCCCACCGGGGTTTACGGCGGGGCGGTGTGTCGGACTCGAACCGACTAAAACCACACGGTGTGCCACTCTGCGCCTGTGAAGGGAGGAATTCGGGAACTGCTGATATTAACACATCCGGACCCCTCCCAGCGCTTGCCCGCACCGTCACCTGATGGACTATCTAAGTAGGCGACGTACGGCACACGCGTACGTCGCCCCCTCGCGGGTGGCCACTAAAGCGGATGGAGGGGAAAACCCGTGCCGACCATCCGCGGCCACACTCAGGGCGGCATGAGGCGCAGATAGGCGCGCCTCCGCCCGGTTCGCCGGCGGCGGATTGGGTCCGAGTTGATATCATCCTCCCGGGCCTTCTCCGCCACCTCCTTCTGCGAGATTACATCTTCGCAGAAGGTTGCGACCGCGGTAAACCTGCTCTCGCTACCGGCCATGGAGCGTATGACGGCCGATAGCGAGAGATCTCCTCCGATGACTGCAGTGAGGGCCCGGCGCTGCGACGCCCAAGCGGGGCAAATCGCCAGCGTATGCTGGGCCGAGTTCTCACTGCAGTTGCAGTCTCAATTCCCTCCTAGCGACCGAGTGCAGGTACTTCCCGAAGCAACCGTGCCCGGAAAGGACCCCACGGGGGTGTCCCGGCCAAGGCGCACGCCACCTCGGTCGACACCGTGCGGTATCCGCGTATGGCTCTGACTGCCAATACCCTCTGAGGCCGCCGGAAGCGGGCCTTATTTAGGGCAGTCAGAGCCGCCACCCACACCGGTGCACCATACAGCGCCATCGACCGGACCACTCCCGTGTAGAGGTGTCGTGTTGCGACGCTGGCTCCACCCAAATTGGGCAAAAGTCGCCCAAGGGCGGAGGCAGCGTCAACCAGCTTTGGACCAAGCTGTCGGAAGTGCTCGTCGAAGAGCCACCTACCGTCGAGGATCAGGCCCAGATACCTCATCTGGGCCCGAACCGGTACGAGGACCGAGTTGACCTCTATGGAGGCGCCGCCGGGTGGACCACGACGGGGCCCATGGAACAATAGGGCCTCCGTCTTGTCCAGGGCCACCCGTCAGCCCAGCGCCTCGATGCGCCCGACCACCAGAGAAACACCCCTGGTGGCCAGGCGCGCCGCCTCTTGGAAGTTCGCCCCCCGGGCTGTGACAAGTGTGTCATCGGCGTAACAAATTACGCCCAGTCCGAGCAGACGACTTCGTAGGACCCAGTCGTACCCCACTATCCACAGGAGTGGTCCAAGGACAGACCCCTGCGGAACGCCGCACGACATGGATCGCCGTCTCAAGACGCCCTCTCGGTCCTCGTACACGACGGTACGCTCCTCTAAATAGTCTGCCACTAGCCGCCTCAGGTACTCTGGCACCCCGTGGTAGTGGAGTGCTTCCCTGATGCAGCTAAATGGCAGACTATTGAAGGCGTTGGCGATGTCCAAGGACACCGCCAACACCACGCCGCCACAGCTCACTGCCTCTTCGTTCACAGCCCTAAGGCGCATCACGGCATCGACCGTCGAACGCCCCTCTCGGAATCCGAATTGGGCGTCCGACAGGTCGGGCCCCACCTCGCAGAGGTGCCGGACGATGAGGGCAGAGAGTATCCTCTCAAAAAGTTTACCCGCCTCGTCCAGCAACACGATGGGCCTATAGGCTGCGACCGAATCGGCAGGCCGTCCCGGCTTACTCAATAGGACCAGCTTCCCGCATTTCCAGCACTCAGGGAAGCGTCCGGACGCCAGGCTAGCGTCCAACACCTCCCTGAGGCGGTCCGACATAATTATGGTCGAGGGCTCGGGCCATCACTCGGGCTGGAACCCCGTCCGGCACGGGGGCGCTGTTCTTGGAACTGATCCGAAGAACAGCCACCCCAACCTCCGATTCCCTAACGGGCGGGACATCGTCCTCTCTACCCCCGTCATCTATAGGCATAGGCCATCGACGGGGGTGTGTGCTCCGCCCGAGTTTGTTTGTCATCTTCCTACTCCAACCATCCTAGATCATCCCAGAAGCTCAGCAGCCTTTTCAGGTCAATACATGCTTCGGGGAGTGATGTTGATTGGAGGATGGCCACCCGTTGATCTGCCACACTTCTACATTCTGTGAGAAAGTGCTGCGGCGTTTCTTCTGCCTCCATGCATCCCCTGCACAGAGGGCTGTCTGTTGTGCCTATAGTGAATAGATGCTTGTTGCTAGGGACAATGCCCTGTCAGGTACCAGTGACCTTCCTGAGATCGTCCCTTTTTAGTCTAATCAGGTTATGGGCTAGTCTTTTTTATGCTACCGGTACTGCACTTTTTGTTTGCCTATGCATCCTACATTGTTTTTCCATTCTGTTTATAACGTGTGTGAGATATGTGAGGATATTATTATTAATACTTCATTTATTTATTTTACAACTTTATGCACAAGATGTACAATGGCGGACTTAATACCACTTTATAATCTATCTATATATAAAAAAAAGGAAGGTGACTGACTGACATAACCAGAGATCAACGCACAGCCCAAACCGCTGAACCTAGAAACCTAAAATTTTGCATGTAGGCTCTTTGTAAAACGTAAGTGAGCACTAAGAAAGGAATTTTTGAAATTCCACCCCTAAGGGGGTAAATCAGGGGGTGAAAGTCTGCGTGAGCGAAGCCGCGTGCAAAAGCTAGTAACAGATAAACGAATTTAAAAAAAATAAGACTGGAGTAGGAATAGTAAACTTTTAGACAATAAAAGTTCAATTATCATGTGTGAGCACTTTAGAGATGGACATTTGTTCTTCAAAGGGGTTGTATGAAATGCTACAAATCCCTAAAATCACGAGTGAAAGTAATTTTGTTTTCCGATGGATATTTACGAAATTGTCTTATTCTATGAGAATATAATCTCTGAAATTTTAGTGTTCTCTAAGTTTGTGATTTACAGGGCACTAAAATTTCACTGTATTTAATATGCTAGATGCAAGTTATATCTAATTTAATAGGCACCAAAACGTTTACCGTGTAGTACATGTAAGGAAAAGTAGAGAATCATTCATTGCCGTGATATTTGTAAAAATAAAATGAGTTAGTGTTTTCTGTGAACGTGTAAAATAATGGTGTATTTGATAAGAGTAAATTATGGAATACCCGAATGCAAACTGTTCTAATGTTCATCAGAACAAGTAAGAACAAGATTTACATTTGCCGCCTTATTCATAAACGTTATTTAACGTAAAGCTACGGTTCTGTGTTATTTTCAACTTTAAACTTACAGCCTTAAAGTTGAAAATAACAATAAAGTTTATGACCTTTATGAAAAAGTAGGAATATATTTATGACCTTTTGATTTTATTTTATAATAATTCAAATAAAGACGACGATCTGCTTGTATAACATCAATCATTCTAGATTTATAGACACTTAAAAAAATCATCACGAATGTAGATTGAGGAATATTGTCCGCGAAATTTTAGTAGTAAAAGTTATTTGTCTATTTATAACAGGTGACAAAAATGATGTTGAAGCAGGGATTGTTGGTAACTGCACTTAAATTCATTTATCGTTAAGTTGCTCGATTTTTTACCGATTTTTAAGTACCGTGTAGATAAGATACCGTACAAAATAAAAATATCTGTATTAGGTGTGCTCTACTAAACTTTACCGCATAGCAATCATTCATAGCAATAATGACTAGCGACAAGGAGTGGATTTTTATCTCGCTTTTTAGGGTTCCGTGCCAAAGGAAGGAACCCTTATAGATTCGTCACGTCTGTCTGTCTGTCCGTCTGTCCGTCCGTATGTCACAGCCACTTTATTCCGAAACTAAAAGACCTATAATATTGAAACTTGGTAAGTAAGTAGATGTATTCTGTGAACCGCATTAAGATTTTCACAAAAAAATAAGAAAAAAACAATAAATTTTGGGGGTCCCCATACATAGAACTGAAACTCAAAAAAATTTTTTTCATCAAACCCATGCGTGTTATCTATCTATAGATAGGTCTTTAAAAATGATATTGAGGTTTCTAATTTTTTTTTTCTAAACTGAATAGATCGCGCGAGAGACACTTCCAAAGTGGTAAAATGTGTCCCCCCCCCCCTGTAACTTCTAAAATAAGAGCATGATAAATCTAAAAAAAATATAGGATGTACATTACCATGCAAACTTCCACTTAAAATTGGTTTGAACGAAATCTAGTAAGTAGTTTTTTTAATACGTCATAAATCGTAAACTGCAATTTACCTTTCATTCAATCAAAACAAATATAAAAAAAAGCGGCCAAGTGGGAGTCGGACTCGCCCATGAAGGGTTCCGCAGCAGCAAGTAACATTTTTTTTTATATTTCTTTTGATTGAATCAAAGGTAAATTGCAGTTTACGATTTATGACGTATTAAAAAAAAACTACTTACTAGTTTTCGTTTAAACCAATTTTAAGTGGAAGTTTGCATGGTAATGTACATCATATATTTTTTTAGATTTATCATGCTCTTATTTTAGAAGTTACAAGGGGGGGGGGGCACATTTTACCACTTTGGAAGTGTCTCTCGCGCAATCTATTCAGTTTAGAAAAAAATGATATTAGAAACCTCAATATCATTTTTGAAGACCTATCCATAGATACCCCACACGCATGGGTTTGATAAAAAAAAATTGTGAGTTTCAGTTCTATGTATGGGGACCCCCAAATTTTACTGTTTTTTTCTTATTTTTGTGTGAAAATCTTAATGCGGTTCACAGAATACATCTACTTACCAAGTTTCAACATTATAGGTCTTTTAGTTTCGGAGAAAAGTGGCTGTGACATACGGACGGACAGACGGACAGACAGACAGACATGACGAATCTATAAGGGTTCCTTCCTTTGGCACGGAACCCTAAAAATGTTACTTGCTGCTGCGGAACCCTTCATGGGCGAGTCCGACTCGCACTTGGCCGCTTTTTAAATATTTGACTGCATGGATGGTGTAGTGGCTTAAGCGGGCATCTGCTACCTATTGATTTGGTTTGATACCTAGTGGTTTGATTCCCACATGGGAAAACACTTTGTGAGATCAACAAATTGTTGTTCTGTGTCTGGATATTCCATGTGTCCGTTTGATAAATGTTTGTTAAGTCCCTACACACAGTCCGGCAACGCACTTGTGACGCCTCTGGTGTTGCGACTGTCCATGGGCGGCGGTAATCGCTTACTATCAGGCGATAGGTCTGCTTGTTTGTACCCTATTCAATAAAACAAAAGTCGTGTATCAGACGTACCGAGACTGCGGGAGTTGTCTTTAAAAAAAACTTGTTGATTAAATAGTAACTAGCAGTTGTCACGGGAAGGCGATAGCAGGAGTACAGAAACTGTAAACCACTTGTTATATACTGGCTGTATTATTAAGATATACATTTTATTCCATTTTAGAAAACGTGACAAATATTTCGGATAGTTTTTACGGATTTCTTTATTCCTCAGTGAGTTTTTACAACTAGTGATATTTTATTAAAGTGTCTATTAGGACAGTAAAGTGAAAATAAACATACCTTATTTAGAATTAATAGGATTGTACACGTCGGAATTGAATACCTAAGTGGTTCACTCGACTATACTGGCAGTATTTGCCCTTATAAGTCCTCTGCAAACAGAACTGTCTCGCGTCTATTTGATGGATATCGGCGGGTTGTTGACCTCAAAAGAATTCAAAGGCATATGGTATGCCTATGTGCTGTATGTGCCCAGGAGCTTGTGTCAATTTATATAACATAAAAGATACCTGTCCTGTCCTAACATACCTAGTTGAACTTTTGTTAATATCAGTTAAGAATGGATACATCTCGTACAAATCAAAATCACAAGAAAATATATGGCATCATTTAAATAATTTCTATGCCAATCTTTGCTCGACAAAACTGATCGAGTATATGATAAAAAAAAGCGGCCAAGTGCGAGTCGGACTCGCCCATGAAGGGTTTCGCAGCAGCAAGTAACATAATAACATTTTTCTCATAAAAAAAATTATTTTTAAAAAGTGTATAAACTATATATTTATGGTCTAATTAGGTTTTAATCACGTTAATGTATCGTAACATTTAAGTATTATAAAATTCAGTGGTAAAAACACATGTGAAAAGTCTATATTGACATATGCTACGTTCTTACATAAAATTGTAAATAATATTGGTATTAAGTACACATATCTCACAAGCCTGTGAAAACTTGTGTAATTAACGCTTTGTTTCAAAATTTATTATATTTGAATTTCCAAATTACTCTCCATAACAATACAATCATTAAAACTTGTGAATAGATAACAATAGGTTAGTTAGAAAATCGTTTTTGCAAGTTAACGGTAATGAATTCTTATGTACATAACTATCGTGACGCACAATTTCTTTTATTTATTTAATAATATTATGAACATACGAGTAATTCTAATTATAGCTTAAATAAAACTATACTAACTTTACTCAAAGTGGTTTTCAACGGATATTTCATTGGTAACAATGCAACAACCTCTTTTATGCAGTCCATCCCTTTTTTCTTTTGTCGTCCTCTACTCTTATATCCTTCCATACCTAACACTTTCTTAACTAAATTTTGCTCATCTCTACGCATCACATGTCATGTCCATACCAGGACGGCAGGTCTGATGATCGTTTTATATATTTGTCCCTTTAACGTTTATTTCTTAGGTAATCAACAGCCTTTAATATAGTTAATTGCTGGTTTCAGGCTTCTCTCTACTAAGGAGATTTTTGCCTACGAAACACGTCGACCAGACGGGTTGGTATGAGTTTGTTTCAAGTTTTAATTATCTTTACAGTGATGTTGTCCTACGTAGTTTGCTCACTTAGTCGCCTCTTAAGGTGCGTATCCACCAAAATTGTTGGCAATTTCAGTGTTTCCAACTGTTTGCAACACTTCAAAAAATCGCCAACTTTTGTTTCCATTGTGTCTACACCGAGTCGCCAACAATTTGAAAAACATTCGAACTAAGCGTCACCATAGAGCCAATAAATATTTGCAACAAGCGTACTGCCTTGGTGGCGTAGTACTAGCGTGTGCGACTGCTGTGCTTGAGTTCTCGGGTTCGATCCCCGGGTCGACCAAGTGTTTGTATGCTCTGCAAATATTTGTTTCGGAGTTTAGGTGTTTTCTGTGTATAATATATTATGTATTTACAAAAAAAAAGTATATATGTATTTGTATCAGTGGTCTAACCCATAACACAAGCTCTGCTTAGCTTGGGACTAGATGGCGTTGTATGTTAGATGTCCAATAATATTTATTGTTTATTTATTCTTTTGACGTTTACCGTCAAAAACGGAAACACTGTTCTCAACATTTGTTGCCAACACAAGGAAATTACAGAAAATTTTGTCACCAACACGTGTTGACAACACTAAAATTGACAACTTTTGTTCGGCGGAGACCCGGCTTTACACACACAGGTGAATACGATGCAAACAAGGGTGTTGAAACTCCATATTCTTAATCTATCACCACACGGTGGATTTCTTAGTTAATGTTGACATCGAATTTGGTATCATCAACAGTTTATGTAGTACACTGATGGACATAAGCCTCTCCTGTAAAAATAAGTTTTGATATAACCGGCATTGTCCCTAGTATCTGTTTGTGGTGTGTCTCTTGTACAATTCATGCATTTTATCATTGGAACGTGTAACTTTCTTTATTGTAAAACACTTTCAATTGCTTATTTGTAAGTGGAAATTCAAAACGGTAATTATAAGACCTAGTCGTTTTTTTTAGATTTAAGTAAGTTAAGAATGTCAGCTTGTGTGTTTTCTATCAAGTGATACTCAATATTATATGGCAACCTAACCGTGTGCAACTAAATGTTTTTAAATACATTACGCGTGACTTGAATTGAGAAAGTAAGAAGTGCGTGGTTTAAGTGTGAATTCGCCTTAACCATAAAAGATGAATGGTTATTTATGCTTTTTACAACGCTGTTAAAAATAATGGGACGTACGTCAAATTCAAACCCATGTAAAATGAATTAATTTATTTGCCTTCGGCGTACGCTTGCTTCCATAAATATTAATTTGTGTTGTAATTGCTAAGATTTAGAAATTTAACTAATGTAATAATTACAAAATGTTTTATATATTCTTAATTGTATGTAAGTAAGTTAAAACTAAATGAATTTAACGTTAGTCTATTATTTTGTATTATAGGAACCCGTTAATATGGTATAGGCCTCCTTCAATTTCTTCCAGTTTTCTCGGGTCTGCGCTATTTTCATCCAGTTTTTCCCTGCCACCGATACTATGTTGTCTGCGCATCGTGTTTGTAGTCTTCCCACATTTCTTTTTTTCTTGTCCACCATTACGACGAATCAATCATATTCAGGGACAGTACCTTGTAAGATCAGGGAAGCTCAATACGTTACACTAGCTGTTCACTGCAATTTCTTCCGCATTCTTGGTTATTGCTGCTCTCAATTGTCAGATTTTCTTAGGAATTGGTCTAGCGATTATAATTTCTAAGTTGAACTAGAACGTCCAACAAAAAGCAGTCCCCTCAACTTTATTCATCATGATCAACAGCTTTTAAAAGTCCACCACTGGACTGTTAAAAGCTGTTACGCCTCTCTTTAGAAAAAAGATTTTGGCCAACTAAAACACGCTCGTCAGACGCGTTGTTTAGGGTTTGTTTCGAGTTTTCCTTCTCTTTGCAGTGCGGTTGTCCTGTGTAATTTGCTGCCTTAATCGGCTCTTTCGTCACCTATGAAATGAATAGGAGTCTCTCTCCGTATTCTTATTCCATCATCACACGAACAAGTTTGTTCTATTTTCAACTTTAATAGGTACAAATTAAGACAGATTACCGCCATATATAATTTGATATCAGATATTATCATAGTCGCTTGCAGCATCTATCTTTATGCGTTGTTTTATGGTACTGGTATGTCTAGTTCTTACACTTGTTGCTATGATAGCTTTATTAGATTTCTTGGATTCTCTCAATAGAATTTATTAGTAGCTGTAATTTCATAGACAGTTGACCTTTCAGTCCGAAGGAGTATCAGTTACATCATTCTATGAATACTCCATAAATAGAACATGGGACCATTGAATTTTAACATTTGATGGTTGGTGATGGTTTAATATATTTTACCTTCGTAGTTCTAAATAAAGTAATAATTGAATATTCAATTAAATATTTTTAGTGTCTTACAAAGTCGAATAACTATCATTGTACGTATAATGACACATTTTATACCACGTACGAACAAATTATAAACTAGAACAAAATATGAGACGATTTTACATTTTTTTAAAATTCAGATCTTTTTCAAATAGGAATTTTAAGAACCGTAGAATATAAATACTTAGTAAAAAAAATGCCTGTAACAAATAATAATAATTCTTTGTTGTGTCTAAATGAAATAATAACCGCCCCGAAATACATACAAAAGAAAGATCACTATCTATCGCTGCTTCTTTATAAAGGTTATCAAAACGACTGTAATAATGAAAAATAAACTAAGTTTCTCTGTTACATATTTACTGTTTTAAACCTATGTGAATGATCTTTAAAAAAATAACAAACATACCTTGGTAAACGACGTTTGTCGTCAACCATAAAATATATTCTACGGCTGATGGCCGATCATAATCGTATTACAGCAAACTACACAGTAAATGAGTCACCATTATGTGAAGCTTAATGCAAAGCTAAAAAGGTTTTTTATTTATAAGACCTTCAAAAGAAGTATTCTGTAATGTTTTTTTAATATATGCCTAGAACATTGTTCTTAAAACTGTTCTATCGTTATTTTGAAACATGAATTATTTTATGTATTTAGTTACTTAGGCCCTAGGTCTTTCTGCCGTCTCTTTCTGCGAGCAAGTTATACTTGCGAAGGAGATGGCGGAGCGGGACCGGGAGAGGTTTAGAACTCTCCCTGTCAGCCAGGCCCGGGAACGGGCCAGGTACCGCAGACAACTCGGGCGTCGGAGATCGCTAAACGATCTCCGTCCTCCATAAGCGCAAGCCTGAGGGTCACAGGTGAGGCCACCAGCCACCCTAGCAGAAGCAGGCCGGGGCGGCGGCGCGAGCTCTATAAAGTGCTCGCGCCTTATTCTGAATAGAAGTGTTAGGGTTCCTACACAGGAGGGGGCCACCTACAAATAGTGGGTGGCCCGAGGTACGTCGGGGCTCCAGGGATTTTCCTTTCGAGGGTGCACCTGGTTCCCCGGCTTCTAGTACCCGAGACGGTGTGCGGTTTTTAGTCGGTTCGAGTCCGACATAACCACCAGCCGATGCAGGTGGTATCCGAGGGGATTTCGGCAAACAAAAACAAAAAAAAAAGCCCTAGGTCTTAGGATTATAATGCCTCAATAAAAGCTTTATCTTGTTGAGAATAAATAAAACTAGACTGGGTAGTTTCAAAATTATCGTTTTTAGACAAAATAAAGAAAACAAATTCTTTAACTTTATTATACCAAAATATATGTACAAGCAGAGTATGTAGAGCTGTGTGCTACCACCCATACTAAATCTACTACATGTCAATGAAAATAGTAGTACGAGAGATGCCTTCAAACAAGATCAAACCGTCCCAAATGTGGTCCCAAACATTTCTCGAGAAAACGTCATGGAGAGTTGAAACAAAACGAGTGTCTGAAATTGAAAATTCTTCAAATTCAAATTGGGATCGACTGAATTTAGTCCATTTTAACTCAAAAAAGACAAAGATTTTCCGATAAAAATCTCTTTAAGTTACAAGTACGTAACCCTAACCTCCATCCCATCATCCCTCAAATCGCGAAAGCTTCCGGTAGAAGGCTACGTTTAAGTTGCATTTATGTAGTAGAGAGAAATTAAGCGTAGAGTAATACCTATAACAGAACAAGAAACATGATTGTTTAGTAATAGTGTCCGACCGAATATTCGGTTTCGGTTTCGGTCGACTTTCGGCAAAAAAACGAGTTTCGGTTATGTTTCGGTTTCGGCAGCAAACCTGCCGAAACTACGACCGAAACCGAAACTGCATTCGAGAGTTTCCGCGCTGTGTTCGGGTGTGTTCGGCGCGGTAAATGAAATCCAAGCGACGATGACATTTGGCCACGTCCACGTGCGTAATCATGTCGTAACCTGTTTGTTTGGAGTGCATTTTGTTTGTTGTGAGTTTTCGTGTCATATGTTTTGAATTCGGTAAGTTTTATCATGTAATATAATTTATGAGTACCTCGAAAAGTAATTTAATATAATAAAGGAGTACCTAGATTATAGTAGAATCAAGTTTACCATAAAAAAATAAAAATCTAAACATTTTGTGGTTAATTTAACTCTTTCGCTAATACTACATGTAAACAAACATTAGTTAGGTACATGGTATTTACCATAGCGCATTAGTGGTGATAATATTAAGGATTTAGAGTTTCGCGTTCAATTTAATAATTATTAAGTAGGTACCAATATAATAATTGGTTTTTTTTTACAAATTAACACTTATAATTAAACGAGTAGATACCTACTTGGTTATCCGTATAAAACTAACACTTATACTTATTTTATTTCTGTTTTTCAATTTAAAACCTTATCCATAACAGTTCATAAATATAAATAAATAATTAAAAAATACATTGAGTACCTACTGATTAAACCTAATAGAGAACCTTTCTTTTGTTGTAGTATTGAATCATCTATTAAGAAAGAACAATGTCGTTAAAAAACAGCATTTGGCAATTTTTCGAGAAAAGTTCGTCTGATTCATCTAAAGCCAAGTGCAAACAGTGCAATTAATTATATTGTGTGATTGATTATGTGATTTATAGAAAAAAAAAAACTAACTGATTATAATAAGTTTTCTTTATTTTTCTCTGAAAACATGATCCTTATAAGAAAGTTTCGGTTTCGGTTTCGGCCGAAACTGAGACCGTTGCCGAAATTCGGTTTCGGTTTCGGTCGTAAAAACCAGTTTCGGTCGGACACTATTTAGTAAGTGGAATAATAAAGATATTCGTCATTTAAGAGAAATCTCAATTTTCCAATGACTTTATCGCCTCAGGCTACGAATTAGAACTATTAAAACTGTCTGCGGCACAATCCGCAATCATTACGGTTTAAATGTGCGCCATTAGGCACATCACGCAATGTCATTTAATATGTATTTTTCAATATTAAATTGTGATTGCCAAAATATGCTGCCATTTCAAACCAAGGAAGCTAAGTAAAGCAAGGTTAAGTTCAAATATATGTTTATGCACTGGCAATTATATCGTTATCTATAAAATTTTACTTTAATACGCTTTTGCATAGCTAAGGCAAAATTATTGCAAATCATTTGTTTCTTGGTATAATAAGTTCTACGTAACTAAATAAAATAATTATATTTCGGACATCTGACACACAACGCCATCTAGTCCCAAACTAAGCAGAGCTCATACTATTTGTACTAAACAACTGACATCAATGCATTCTATCCGCAATCCGAAACTCATTTTGTCCGACCCGGGAAACGAACCCGAGACTTCAAGCACAGCAGTCGCATACGCTACCACTATGCCACATTCGCAATTATAGAATATATTCAGAAAAAACAAAAATATATTATTTATACTCTCCTATCCTCTTTCTCATTTCAAATTCTCAATTAGCTTACGACGTGTTATATATTTAAGACAGCCATGACTGCATAATATTTTACAAGCCTATGTAGGTTTAAAACTTTAAGTGCATCATTACTAAGTTTAAGTGCTCATCTCATATTTTTAAGAATTTATTTCTTTGATCTATTAATTACGTTACATATTACCCACATACTTATTCATAACTACTCGCAAATTATGGTTTTTTGTACGTTGTAATTTATCGGTTATTACAGTTATTATTCATGAGAAGCATCGCTGATTGTTAGTATTGCAATAATTTACTCGCGATTATTTTATTAGCGGATTCGTATATCTTTTACGAGCAGATTAGTCTTACGTCTATAGAAACATACGATATGTAGAACCTATATTAAGTTTTATTAAATCTATATATTTACACGAGAAGGAAAACCTATGTAACCCCTTTTAACACATTTTTATACGGAGGAGGAGGCGGCTTACACGGAATATACCTATTGATTAGTTCGCTTAGCTAACATTAAAACTGCATCAAAATAGATTGAGTTCTAAAATAAGTCTGCTGTCAGTTAAAAACAATCGATTTTGATAACTTATTTATCATATATTATATCAAAATCGGTCCACAAATTGACGGAGTAATCCGTGTACATACATAAAAAAAACAAAAAAAAACCGATGAAATTGAGAACCTCCTCCTTTTGGAAGTCGGTTAAAAAAATTGCTATATTTTCAGGTATTTTTAAGTAAAAACGTTAAAATTCGCGATATAGGACACAGTGTACGTGTTGTGTTATAAAGTATAGAAATAATGGACGAAACAGTTCGTGGAAGTTTTATTTGTTTCCAACATTAAAATGAAAATTGGAGCAAAAAATAAATGGATAACTGCTTAGAAGAGAAAAAAGTAGGCAACATAAGCTAGTATGATATTACTGAATATATTTTATTTTTAACATACCGCATGCTAAAATTACAATCCTTTTTTATTTGTTTTAGAGCTGATCTCAAGTCCACAATAATTGTGGGCACTAGGAGCGCTGTCATCGCGCACACAGCGAATAGAAGTGAATCTACTGCATAAATAAATATTCGGACATCTAACACACAACGCCATCTAGTCCCAAACTAAGCAGAGCTTGTATTATGGGTACTCGATAACTGGTGGGGCCCGACCTATCGGACGCCCAATTCGGATTCCGAGAGGGGCGTTCGACGGTCGATGCCGTGATGCGCCTTAGGGCCGTGACCGAAGAGGCAGTGAGCTGTGGCGGCGTGGTGTTGGCGGTGTCCTTGGACATCGCCAACGCCTTCAATAGTCTGCCATTTAGCTGCATCAGGGAAGCACTCCACTACCACGGGGTGCCAGAGTACCTGAGGCGGCTAGTGGCAGACTATCTAGAGGAGCGTACCGTCGTGTACGAGGACCGAGAGGGCGTCTTGAGACGGCGACCCATGTCGTGCGGCGTTCCGCAGGGGTCTGTCCTTGGACCACTCCTGTGGAACGTGGGGTACGACTGGGTCCTGCGAGGTCGTCTCCCCCCCGGGCTGGGCGTAATTTGTTACGCCGATGACACGTTGGTCACAGCTCGGGGGGCGAACTTCCAAGAGGCGGCGCGCCTGGCCACCTGGTGTGTTTCTCTGGTGGTCGGGCGCATCGAGGCGCTGGGCTTACGGGTGGCCCTGGACAAGACGGAGGCCCTATTGTTCCATGGGCCCCGTCGTGGTCCACCCGCCGGCGCCTCCATAGAGGTCAACTCGGTCCTCGTACCGGTTCGGGCCCAGATGAGGTATCTGGGCCTGATCCTCGACGGTAGGTGGCTCTTCGACGAGCACTTCCGACAGCTTGGTCCAAAGCTGGTCGGCGCGGCCTCTGCCCTTGGGCGACTCTTGCCCAATTTGGGTGGAGCCAGCGTCGCAACGCGACTCCTCTACACGGGGGTGGTCCGGTCGATGGCGCTGTATGGTGCACCGGTGTGGGTGGCGGCTCTGACTGCCCTTAATAAGGCGCGCCTCTGGCGCCCTCAGAGGGTATTGGCAGTTAGAGCCATACGCGGATACCGCACGGTGTCGACCGAGGCGGCGTGCGCCTTGGCCGGTACACCCCCGTGGGATTTGGAGGCGGAAGTGCTCGCCGAAGTGTATCGACGGGTGGCTGAATATCGGGCGGAGTATGGCTATCGCCCTCCGCCCGAAATGGTACGCGAGTGGCGTGAAGCCGCCCGTCGAGCCACCATGGCTCGCTGGTCGTTCCGGCTGGAGACTCCACGCGCTGGCTTTGCCGCCGTGGAGGCTCTCCAGCCGGTTATCCTCGAGTGGGCAGGGCGGCAGCACGGGACCCTTTCCTTCCGACTGACGCAGGTCCTTTCCGGGCACGGTTGCTTCGGGAAGTACCTGCACTCGGTCGCCAGGAGGGAATTGAGTCCCGCCTGCCACCACTGCGACTGCAGTGAGGACTCGGCCCAGCATACGCTGGCGATCTGCCCCGCATGGGCGTCGCAGCGCCGGGCCCTCACTGCAGTCATCGGAGGAGATCTCTCGCTACCGGCCGTCATACGCTCCATGGCCGGTAGCGATAGCAGTTTTACCGCGGTCGCAACCTTCTGCGAAGATGTAATCTCGCAGAAGGAGGTGGCTGAGAAGGCCCGGGAGGACGATGTCCACTCGGACCCAATCCGCCGCCGGCGAACCGGGCGGCGGAGGCGCGCCTATCAGCGCCTCATGCCGCCCTGAGTGTGGCCGCGGATGGTGGGGACGGGCTTTCCCCTCCATCCGCTCTAGTGGCCACCCGCGAGGGGGTGACGTATGCGTGTGCCGTACGTCACCTAAATTGAGAGTTTTTAACAGCAGACGGTGCCCGCTTCAGTGCGGGCAAGCGCTGGGAGGGGTCCGGAGGTGTTAATAACTGCAGTTCCCGGACTCCTCCCTTCATAGGCGCAGAGTGGCACACCGTGTGGTTTTAGTCGGTTCGAGTCCGACACACCGCCCCGCCGCAAGCCCCGGTGGGGTGACGGTCCGAGGGGATTTCCACACGTAAAAAAAAAAAAAAAAAAAAAAAAAATGGGTACTCGATAACTGATATAAATACATACATACTTTGTTTTGTAAATACATAGGTAGGTACATTATTATACATAGAAAAATACCCAAACTCCGAAACAAATATTTGCAGATCATACAAACATTTGGTCCGAGCCGGAAATCGAACCCGAGACCTGTTGATCGGCAGTCGCATACGTCAACCGCTGACCACCGAGGCAGTCAGATAAGACTATCTATAATAATCTGTATCTATTTATCTGTGGCTTGTGGCAGTACACGTATGTTAACATGACCTCATGACAAGAGCCTCCGTATCACCGGATATGCCCCGCTACACTTCATTCGTTATTCTTATACGTTTTTTTCTATAATATCATTATTATACACATTATCAATGAAGCCGTGTTATTTATTTTCCTCTTTGCCGTTATTATTTCGAATGGAGATGTAGTTTTTGTGATTCAATCGCGGATAGTCTATTAGCGTAGTTCACGGTTTAATGGTAACTACGTTTTATTGTATTTCTTATGGTTGTTTTTTGTAAGATAATAAAGTGATTTCAGAGTATCAATGTAAAGCAGATATTAATTTCAATTATGGATAGATGAAGTTCGAATAACGGTAAGGTTTGCGAGTGATCTCTTTTAAATTATACGTTGAGAGCTGGCATTTTTTGTGTAAAAAACAGAAGTGCTTGGCCAGAAAAGCAAGTGCTTGTCTATAGATAAACCTGGAGCCTTCTAGTTAAAATAACACAGAACCTTTGCCTATCGTCAATAACGTTTATGAATTAGGGTGTAAATCTATCTACACTAATATTATAAACGCGAAAGTTTGTAAGTATGGATGGATGGATGGATGGATGTTTGTTACTTTTTCACGCAAAACTACAGAACGGATTTGCATGAAACTTTAAAGTAATAAAGCTTATATATCAGAATAACACAAAGGCTACTATTTATCGCCATAACCAACATATACGCGGGCGGAGCCGCGGGCAACTACTAGTAATACATAATGTAGCGTAATTTTCAAAAACTATTGTACTTTTCGTAAATGAAGACTTGTAATCTCATGACGTCGTGTGTAATTCAATCCCGTAATATTCTTACCGTTATCATTACATTCTTATTATTATTTTAGGTTACATTTAAACATGAATAATATACGTAGTATAAATATGTAGGTATGAATATATACCTACATATTTTTCTTTTAACATTTCCTCCATGCAATTTATGGAAAATTATTGAGCCTTTGGAGGATTGCTCCAGAGATCCAAAGAACATCCACGAAAAAACACATGTAAACCATTTTTTACACAGCATGAGTTCTGTAACACTTGAAGTCCTTAATTTCAAGCAGTTTTTTTTTAATGCATAAAAAAAATTCACGTAATAAACCCGAATTATAATCATGTAATGGAACAAATCCGATCACGTAATAACTATTACATACCATTTAATTGCCTGACCTGCCTTTAGTAGTCAGCCTGTGACTTAATACCTATTACGTGACTGTACTAACTTTTAAACTTTCGCGTTCCATGATATAATTATTATTATTTTTACGGGAATTAACGCGATCACTATTTCAAGGTACTACATACCTCTGTTTTGCCTGACGTTTCGACCAGGTTGCACTGGCCGTGGTCACAGGCTGACTGGCTCAGCGGCGCACGCCCTCCGTCGTCGAATCCGTGAAGTCGAAGGTTCTTCATCCACCCGCACATTTTCGATATTATTGATATTTTTGTTTCGCCATGTACCGTCACATACCACACTAACAGGGTCCCTATTCTGTAAGCAAACCGATGTGTTCCTATTCTGGTGTTACGTGACTGCTTTAACAGGTAGGTAAGTATGGAATGTGAAGTTTTATTAGTTAACATGAACCTAATTGACCTATCTTTTTCATATGTTACCCTTTATTTTTAAGTTTGAAAAAAAATCTCGTTATTATATAAAATTCGCTATATTTTTTTAAATATCAAATTCTCTATTTTTATCGAGTAATATAATATTATCACTTCATGTATATGTTAATTCATGTATCCATAGTACCTAAAGATACCATAAAATGTAAATTCAGATGAGGTCAATTTAGTTTTGACTGCATTACAATGACAATACTGCGCCATTTGTGTGGTCGAATTTATTGCGGAGTTTTACAACTATGGAAAACTCGGTTATTAGTGAAGCAAAGTAACAGTAATTTAACTATCCCACATAAAGTAGTTACGATGCTACTATTGAGATTCGATCTTTGTACGTATACACGTGCCTTTAAATCGAAGCCACAACTATCGACGCAGTGTCCACTTAGTTAACCACACTCTCAACAGTCTTAAATGATCCAATGCATGATAGACTCTCCCTAGAAAGAAGGTTTTGACCTACTGTTCCATGCTGGCCTGACGGGTTTGTGTCAAGTTTTTCTTCTCTTTGCAGTGCTGTTGTCCTGCGCAGTTTGGTCGCCATACACGTTCAAGTATACTTGCGCAAATCCAGACTGTTTTCTCTGTCTGTCTCTGTCACGCACTACGGACAGACGGACTTGCGCAAGTATACTTGAACGTGTATGCCCGCCTTTAGTGGTCACCCTTGGGATGAATAGCGGTGGTGACGTCACCACACGGACTAATTATAATCCAAATGAAATCAATCCCTGTACTTTTGAATTGATAACTACAATATATATGGTGCGTGACCTACTGTTTGTAGTCAAAGTAAATACCAATTTCCCTAACACGACAATGACATTATAAACATTGTTCAGGCATTGTTTAAACAGACAATATGCCTGTGAACTATACGATCTCATAACGGTAAACTCATTATCAGAACATCTTAACATATCCGTTTTATAGCAATCTTTCGCTAAACCGGTATGTTAGAGCGTATTTCTGAAATGTGCATACAAAAGGCTATAAAGGCGGCGGTAACATCAAGAGGAAGTGATCATTGCTTTGTTCTGGAGAAAGTTTGATCTCACATTTCATTTAATTTTTATTATGTGTTGATTACTGTCAGTGGGTTAAGAAAGAAATTAACTATGGATTGTTTGCCTTTTTTGTGTTTTACGATTAGCTGACATACGATATACTACTAATAATATAGCTAATCGATTACAAAGAATACCTACTATTTGACTGATGTCCATTGATACCCATGGAAATTTGCTTTATAATTGTCCTATTACTTCATTGATTTATGAGTACACCTACTCAGATCATTTTCCATGATGAATAACGTCAGCGTAGTGGTAGAAAATATTATTATATATACATTCTGTTCTAATGGTTTCATTTTGTTTAAAGGTTACGCAAAGCTCATGAAAACAGAAGACCGAGTAATCTACGAAAGATTTTTGGCACTTCCCTTCCATATTTAAAAATGCATATTCAGTCCAGTCTTGGACTAGAGTGCTACTTTTTCATTTTTAACCGACTTAAGAAAAAAAACAAACGAATTGTTTTCAATTCGTTTGTTTTTTTTTTTATATTTGTTACCTCATATCTTTCGACCGCTGGTGCTTCCCGTGGGGTCCAATTTCAATTTGGTCCAGTTCTGACAATGTCATCCATGAGAAAACCATAAAGGTAAGTCTTCAATTTGCGTATGTGCGTGACAAATTGGTGAATAACTCAATATCACGCCAACCGATTTCGATGATTTTTTTATTTAAAAGCTGGACCCATTTCAATTTGGTCCAGTTCTTGAAGTCAGTTTTTTTTGTTAAAATTTTGTATTATTAAAGACAACGGTCTTTAGTATTAGGAACTAGTTTTTGCTCGCGGTTCCGCCCGCGTGTATTTTGGTTATCGCTACAAAAAGCTGCCACCGACCATTACATGCCCTCTCCTCCATTTTTCTTAATTTAATTCTAACTACAAAGTGCAATGTCTCGTTTTAATAGTATTGACTATCAAGACGCGATAAAATAAATAAATTTGTTTACATATATAAACATTACATATAATATTACAAATATTACATATATATAATGACGAAAGTAGGGAGCGATATCACGTTTTTGTTTTATATTAATCAGTTTAATGATGATTACAGCTATCCAGTATCAGTTGGATGAAGTAACAGGGAGGACATTCTTGTATAAGTGTAGGCAGGGCGTTGAGATGTCGATAAAAAAGATTCTTCGTAGCGTCGGCGTCGATCGTGGTCTGTTAGTACTTTGTACGTGTTTGAAGGAAAGTTACGTGTAGGGTCAACAATCACAGATTAAAAATTCAAAAATAAACTAACCACTGTTACAAAGCAAACTACAAAATAAAACTAACAAATAAATAAAACTGAAGTGATTTTCAACAGATTTTCACTAAATCCATATGAAAGTAGGTATATGTGGTATCTACACCCTACACCTCTCTCGCATAAAAACCTATACGGTTTAAGCGAGTGGTTGTGATCTATATTAAAATATGTTTACTGTAATGCTTTGTCCATAATAATAAAAAAAACGTAAAAAAAATGTTGGCAGTCTGTCTGTTTCGCCTAAACTCTAGAACGGTTGGACCGATTTTGACAAGATCTCACTGGCAGAAAGCTAATGACATAAGACACTGCGGGGTTCAGCTAATGCTTACTAACTCGTGAATGCTCTATCGTCATTGCAAATCAGGAACGTATTATCTATTATCTAAAAAACGGTACTCAGAGATTTCATCTTGCATCCGAAATGTGCTTTGTTGAAAGCGAGTACGTTAAATTTGTTAGTTAAACCTTTATTTACGCATTAACATTTAGTATAGGTACGCATTGTTAGGCTACATTATGCAAATAACACTCACTACATTTCCATTGGGGTACTAATAGGGAAGGTTAAATAAAACCCAAGAAAAGTTCATGTCAATAGACATGTAGTATTACGTGAAATAAAATTTGATCGTACATTCATTTTCTTCATTTATCCATGGTTCTCTGAAATTGACTTAGGTTTGTTTTATCGTCTTACCTTAATGCGTTTACTTAGACCAAGAAATAAATTTAACACTTAATAAACAAACACACTACAGGCAAGACAATTAAAATGGCTAGTTTAAAATTGATTGGGTTTTTTAATTATTTTAAACAACTGTAGCCTATTGAATAGTTAAGTTTTATTTCCCATTAAGTTAAGTATGTATGAATAAAATGTATTATTCAGCTAGCAACCCTGCAAATAAAAATCGCTTACAGAGATTAAGTAAGTGATGTTACTAGTTAAAGCCATGGTTATAGTCGGCAACTATCATTATAATATGCTGAGCATTCGTGGGTTGAAAATAGCAATAACGTTACACAATCGAATATTAAGTTCAGAAAATGTTCGAATAACGCACAATATTGTTATATAATACTGAATATTAATTTACATATGCATACAATATTGAAAGAAAGTGAATTGTGTAATATTTTAATAACTTTGGCCTATAAACCCTTTACGCTGTGGCCGCGTAAACTTCCATCGGAAATGACCTAGTGTGTGTCTTTCACCATTTCTTAAATATACTATCCTACTGGAAATGATTACTTAGAATAAATTCCTATTAAGTACTTATTACAAACACTAGTATACTTTATATATAAGTATCCACATGAGAGGACTATGTCCAGCAAACAGCGATAGACTGGTGATAACTCTTGTACTGCTTCACCTTACTGAAGACAAGTTTGGAGAACCGACTTTTGTACTTCTGAACGTTTTTATCATCGATATATCGACCTATAATAAAAGCCTATGATAGTCCACTGCATGCCATAGGCCTCGACTTATAAAATATGTTTACACCCTATTCAGGTTTACACATGAACACGAGGGTAACACTCCATATTCTTAAGCAGTGCCCATATGAATACGGGGCCTGCTCATTAAATATTCTACATGAACCCCGCGGTTATTGTCGGTAACGCCGCGGGACAAAGCTAGTCTAAAAAAAAGTAGCCTAAGTTACTCCTTAGATCATCAGCTATCTGCCAGTGAAACTCCCGTCAAAATCGGTCCAGCCGTTCCAGAGCTTACCCGGAACAAAGAGACAGACAGACAGATTTTACAAAATTGTAAAATATGATATTTTGGTATATGTACCGTGTATACATACATATGCATTTAGTAAAAAGCGGTTATTTTAATATTACAAACAGACACTCCAATTTTATTTATTTGTATAGATAAATAAGACTACGCAGTACGCAGTAAGTCACTAATGAATTGTCAACTCACAATTCTCTTGAATATAAACACATCGAAATTTCCCATTTACTTTGTGTATAAGGTTAATGGCGTCTAATACAGCGCAGAGTGGTGCACAGCCATGTAAGGCCTGCCCTCGGGTTGCCGGCTGACACAATGGTACCGCGCCGGGAACGATAAAGGAGTCACGACAAGCCTTCCGGGACCCTAGGGCGAGAGTTTAGTGCGGCCGTGTTAGTGCGGTCAATGAACTTAGCTTGGAATATATTTGTACACGAAATATTTATATTGGTGGTGAATTATTTTTTAATCTTTAATCCTCCTTTGCTTTGATGAAAAATAAAAACATGCAGTTAGTTTGTACACTTCAAAAAGTTAAAAACTAAATATCTTTTATCAATTAATTATTGATTTTTATTGTTTTTTTTTACCATAGAACTAAACTTATTGGTGTAAAATAGTTACGCTGTTTTGTAAAAAACGTATGCTCCTTTTAAGTGTCTAGACTTGCTACCCTGCAGGCACGTTTATCACCAAAACAAGACACTAGAAATAGTAAAAACAGATTTAAAAAGATGAACTAAATGTATAGTCACATACCGTTAAATAGATGCGACAGAAACTGCATTGTAGTAAAAACAGTGGCATAAATACTTTAAGAGAAATGCAGAAAGTTTTGAGAAAGTTGCAACGAAATTAGACTAAGAAATATTTAATATATCGTGAATGTAACTAAATGTTTGTAACAGAAACTTGGTAACACATTGGTTGATGAAAGTTACCTTGTTACATTTGTTACACTTACACAATTATATTTTAATTAAACTTTCTTCATTCTTTTTCTTATTATCTTCTTGTCTTATTTTGCAGAAGTATAGAATGTATCCAATCCTAAGAGGATTGGATAAATTCCTGCTACCTTCTTAGGTCAAAGAAGGTCAAAAGCAAGTGCGCTATGGCGATCCTTCATGTGTAATAATAAATATGCGGAGGCCTACAGACCCAGATTTATTTTATCATGATATTCACGAACCTGCTGTCCTGATATCAATGTGCGTTAAATGCCCAAACCGAAATATTTTTTTCGTGAATTGACTAAATGAACAAATGAGTGTTAAATACCCGTGTGAGCATTTTGCATTATTATTATTGCTTGATATTTCATTTCAAGAGTATGTAATGCCATGGTACCGTACAATTGAAGTATCTACATTTTTTTTATTTATAAACAATCTAACACAAACGTGTTAAATAAAAATATTACTCGCTTCAAAAAGCTTTATTTATTTCACTTGGAAGTGCCTCGTCCCGTGTATATGAATACTATGCCGCTCCCATGAGTCACAATGTAATTTTATTTAGCCTGTAGGCATCTACAATAAAGGACCTGTCTAAAGCGAAAATAACTTTACAAATTGTTCTTTTAGAACCTGGGACTAGCGCATTCAAACAAAGAAACCCTTTTATACCACTTTTACTTTATATATAATTATTTTAAGATAGAATTTGTTTGCTGCTTTAATACCTTGTTACGGTTATTTACAACGAAGTAATATTGAATTATTTAACCTTTATACAGCGGAAAACGCTGTAACACTGTTACCCACGGGATCTTAAAATTTGCATAAATTCTCTTAATTTACATATAGGGTAAACGTACCTACTCGAATTTCTCGGTGTATGGGTATTCAGAAAGGGTGTATAAAATTGCTTTAAGACATACTTCATCCCTTCACACTTTCTTAGTTAAGTTAGAGACCTTGTTTATGCAACCTTACCTTTTCAACACTATTTATATTAATGTGTGGTGTTACCGGTTATTGTACCTTTACAACAACAACCGCGGGCAACACCAGTCTAAAATAGAAGTAGCCTACTACCCCTTATATCATCAGCTATCTACCATTAACAGTCCAGCCGTTCCAGAGATTAGGTGGAACAAACAGACAGACAAACATTTTCAAAATTGAATTTTTGATGTGAGTACCAGTATATACTGTTCATATTATGAATTTAGTGATAAACTGTTAATTTGAAATCACAAACACACACTTCGATTATATTTATTTTCATAGATATGTAGGTATATGTAATACAATCGCGGCTTCAAAAAATATAGGTTATTAAATTAAATGCTTAATTTCTAAAATTAAACACACTCGTAATCCTATTTATCTTTGAAAACATGCATGCTTAATCGTTTCAATCACGCGAGATAAATTGTGTTAAATGAATATTCATTACGGTACAACGTTTCATAGTTGAATTAGTAAAAAACGCATGTAAAATTTACACGCTCACTAACATAGCTCAAATGATTTACGGCAAAATGTAATTATTTAATATTAATGTCCGATATGGCGTAGTATAATAAATGTTAATGAAAGTATGTAAGTAATGTATTATGAGACATTCAATTTGTATGCAATTCTTCCCACTGTTTTAATAAATGAGTCTCAATATTTGCATGTTAATCAAACTTTCAACCTATTGTTTATTGAACTTTCGAATTTTCTTTAACTTGTTAGTATACATGTTTTTACATTTGATTTCACAATGTTTGTACCCTTATCATGCATTGGGAGAGATAGATGGAATTTATAGAAAAACTAGGTATAATTAGTTGAAGGACATATTTGAGTTGGACGAAATATTGTTTTAATTTCTATGAGTTGTATTATATTTATAACTGCTTATAATTGGTGTATGATAGCGCTAGCGGCACTTATTATTTGTTCTTGGTACTAACACCAATTTCGTTTTTCCACCTTTTGAAATCATCGAATAGTTAAGCTGTTCGAACGAACACCGCAAACTATCGATACCGCATAAGAAGTCATAAAAAAAGGAGAGTTAATCAGCGGTGCAAATGTGCTAGCCAGAGAGTAATAACCACGGCCTGACAAAAATCTATGTTAAGTCATTTATTTTTCATGATTTAAGGGTCACTTACCAGTAGGTAACCCTTCTACCCGTTTACTCTTCTATTCCATAAGCAAAGCATTAGAATTAGACTGCACGTTTGGCCTAGTGGTTTAACGGTCACCACGCCGTTTCCTACTTCGCTAAGTGTCGTGGGTTCAAATCCCACGTAGACCAACACTTTGTGTGATCCACAAATTGTTGTTCTGAGTCTGGGTGTTCTTTGTGTCCGTTTCATGTATGTTTGTAAAGTCCCCCACGACACAGGATTTATTCCTAGTGCGGGAGTTGTCTTTAAAAAAAAGCCCTTATCGTTATCTTCCTTTGAACAAGCAATTCTCTGAATCTCGAAAACAGATCCAATGATTTTCATGAAATTTACTATGCCCCCCGCATAGTAAATTCCATGAAAATCATTGGATCTGTTTCAGGGGCGATGAATGAATCAATCTAGCTAGATCTATTTGATCTTAGATTAAGATAGACTTTACGTTTATTTATATTTATCTAGCTTTTCCTTTGAGTCTTTTTTAGGCTCCACCCGAGTGCGTGTCGGTTATAGTGGTAAATAGTAGCCTAGGTACTTCCTCAAAATCAAAGTATGCAAATCGATGCAGCGGTTTAGACGTGAAAGCAACACGTACAAGTAACACACAGACTAAAAGACTAACAACCAACAGAAGTCAGAGTTACCCTTAAATTTATTATATTATCATAGATTTCCATAATAAGACAGCGCACTTTCGCTATACGTAAGTCTAGTTAATAAGAATAATAAATACTCGCAAATCTAAACCATATTATATGAACATAATCTTACGTCGTTTGATTGTATCATCTGTAAAGGACTTTCTCTGGTGTAATAAATGTTATTTATGTGTCATTTAGTACGTAACAATCTGGTTCTTGAAAGTGCAACACCAAATTAGGAAGTTTACTATCAAGATATGTAGATAAATCGTCATGTGTGAACGTAAGACATGCCACAAAGGAAGAATTTTCTCCTTTCTAAAACGGAAATGTTCTCACAATAAAATATTCGTATTCCTAGTAAGATTTACCTCGAGTTAAGTCGTCGTTAACGACGTATTCATCTGAAAGTGTTAGAAAAGGCGAAGTGAAGTATTAAAGTAAGATGTTTAAAAAGTCGAGAACTTGTATTGCATGAAACCGTACGTATAGATATTGTGTACGTATGTACGTATGTACGTGCGTACGTGCGTAGTAAGTCACAGAGAGTAAAATACTTTGCTATATTTCTTTAAATTTTGTCATGTCTATGAATGTATGTATGTAATGTTTCGGAGTTTGGGTGTTTTCTATGTATAATATGTATGTATTTACAAAAAAAAGTATATATGTATTTGTATCAGTTGTCTAGTACCCATAACACAAGCTCTGCTTAGCTTGGGACTTGATGGCGTTGTGTGTTAGATGTCCGAAATGACGTACGGTGCAGAGACGTGGACACTGACTGTGGGGTTAATCCAGAAGCTTAAAGTCGCTCAACGTGCCATGGAACGCGCTATACATGGAGTCTTTTTGAAGGACCAAATTCGTAACGAAGTAATTGGTCAGAGAACCAAAGTGACCGACATAGCTCTGAAAGATAGTAAGTTAAAGAACATATATCGCAGAACTGACCACCGTTGGAGTGGAGACCGCGTCTTCTATAACGTAGTGTGGGACGCCCTCTAGCCAGATGGCGGAATGATTTGCTCAAGGCTGGCAGCGACTGGATGCAAAAAGCAACAAACTGAGCTCTGTGGTGTTTCTTGGGAGAGGCATAGGTCCAGCAGTGAACTGCAACTGGCTGATAATGAAATGATGAATGGTTGTATAAAAATATAATTGTCTGCTGCTGGGAGTTATCCTAAATGTCAGTATTTTACAACATTACTTTTAAATATTATAGTCATGATGATGGCCGTCAACATTGTTACTAATATTAATCCAATCTCCGTCAACAACATGGATGGATGAGATTAAAAAAGTTGCAACACTATACAGCAATGGACGTCGCCTAGCAGAGTTGACGGTAGTAACGACGAGTCTAACTACACTTTAATTATCTAAACTATAGCTTCTATTTAAGCCATTATCATAAATTATTTTCACTATGTTTTGGTATTAAAAATGTATTATACTTTTTCATTTGCAGCACTCTTCTAAGTACGCACTTAACTTACTAATCGAAAGTAAATGTTCGTCAGTTTTCAATTTGGACTGTTAGGTTTACAATAATAATAGAAAATTACGAGAAAATATTTTGTACCACTAAATGACATTAATCCAGTTGTTCTTTTTTTGCTGAAAAATAAAGAATACGTAAGCTTTGAAATCTCAGGTTTCAATTTATTTCAATTTGATTAAAAATATTACGTGTTTCTGTGTGTGAATGTGTCTGTGGTGGTGTTAGAGAGTTCATTTGAAAGAAGTCGAAGCAAATATTTGTTCAATTTTGAATTTCAGCTGTGAGCTGGTTACTGCAGACCATCGTGACCAGTTATGAGTACATATATAGAATAAATAACATTTTCTATAAACATTTTCATTTTCTGTAAACTTTTCCGTAAATTATGTTGGTAAATAAAAATAAAGTACTAACTTTTGTCGGCAACTTTGCTCGCGTAATTTCTTAGTTTGTGTTTCAAACTTTGCAAGTATGACCTTCCATACAACCCGTAATTTACCCCCTTGAGCTAAAATGTCCTTGAATCAGGGCAAGTAATTTCATATGTATAGATTTAAACATGTGTAAAATTTCACATGCGGCGTTTTCAAACATAAACAAAACAGTTTTAAGACGCAGACATTATGATTATGTGGTCGGCGAATACATTATGTGGTCACCAGGTTATGACTTAGAATTGCAATAGTATATGTATGCATGTAATAAAAGAAAATGTAATAAAAGTAATTTAAGTGCCAATGGCATCAGTTCCACACGAATTCTAAAAGACTCACTTTGTCAGTATAGATTTTCTTTACCGATTGCCATGCGCAACTTAATTTCTTAACAGGTTTTAGGTACCTAATTATAAAATTGTATTATTAAGTCCTTCGAAGCTGATAAAGAAATACAAATACTAGTAGGTATAATAGGTTATTTTTATTTAGCTGTCTTTTCTCACATTATTTTGTTGTTTTATTGCGTTGTTTATTCTCAGTGCATAATGAAAGTAGTAAACACTTACATGTAACTTACACCCGAAAGAGTAAAAACACATTTCTCATCTAAAACAAAAGTCCAATCTATTTCAAATTGGCAAAGTCTTATGAGTACCTACCTTATTAACTAGATGAAAAAATATATCTTTATATACCGTATACGTTTATTAGATACTTTTCACATATTGAACAACGACCGATTGCTATACAATACGAAGGTTCGATCTCATACCAATGTTCATGTAATTACATTTTCGTTCATTGAAGGTCATAAATGAAATGATAACGCTACGAGCAATCATTGTACATATACAGAAAAACTACATGGGATACCTGTAACTTGTAATCTTGTAAGAAAGCGCTTCAATTCGACCCTTTCTCTAGAATTAAAGTGATCGCTTCTAATTTTGTATCCGGACGAGATCGAATAGACAACAATCAAACACATATGCGCGTACAAATGTACAATATCCTATCATTATTTGATTAAAGTTATATGAAATGATCGTACGTGAGGTGGTAAACTCGTGAAAGACGGTTTACGAAATTTTATCCCACGTTTCCGACCCAGTCGTCATGTTGATCATTCACCTCTGACAAAAGCTATAACTATTGTGTTAATATTACATAAAATATAGGTTTCTTTGATCTTGACCATGTGCCGCGAAAGTGCATTGAAAGCAATACAATTTATACGAGGGACAAGGTTCTTAAATATGTTACAATATGTTACTTTTTACGCAATATAATTTTAGGTTTAGTTCTGTTTTTAAGAGTAAGTGATAATAATAAACTTATAAAACATTTTTTTAAGGTTTGGCCCGCCAAAATGACTCTGCCTGATGGAAAGCATAAGCAGAATCCAAGAGTGGCGGTCACCATACTCACTGCGAATGCAGACAATGTATGAAATTATATGAAGTTATATTTTAAAATTCACAGAAAACCGGTGTGAAATAGCGCTTGCACTGTGTTTCACCGAGTGAGTGAGGATATCGGAGGCCCATACGCCAATCACTCACCATACCCCTAACCATACCCCTCCTCATCCCCCTTCCCATCCCCAAAGGCCGGTAACGCACTTGTGACGCCTCTGGTGTTGCAAGCGTCCATGGGCGGCGGTAATCGCTTACCATCAGGCGATATGTCTGCTCGTTTGCCCGCCTAGTACATAAAAAAAGTGATACACCCAGTTAGTGGGACCCCTTTAAAATATTTCTTGACTCGCTGAGAACATGATTTCTATTTATTTAAGTACATTATTGTTTTGGTAATTTTGGAGACGAATCCGATTACATTTTTTCCTGATAGATGTGGGGCTGGCTGCATATTGGTAACCGCGTATGTCAACACTGGTTAACACTGCAAAGTTGAACAATCCTAGCCAGGTCTATCTATATATGGGTGACAATTCTTAACCTAAAGGCACGTAGGGGTGCCTAGAGACTCTAGAAAATTAGAACATATTAAATGTTTTGTCATAACACAATGCAATAACGTACAATAAAGTAGGTATAAATCATGGAAACAAAAACATCACATAACATAACCTAAAAAAATCACAAAACGTAACGCATAATGGTTTTGCGTCAAATTAAACGTCCCATTAAATAAAAACTAACAACAAAAACATAATTTCTAAAAGCGTATGGTTATGATCATTATATTCAAACTATTCGCCGTACGATTACAATACCGAAAAAATGGCACAAAGAGAAATTTTATCTATTAAAGCATTCTGATAACGGGTCGCACATAATGTCGGGTTAACAGTAAAAATATGAATAAAAACGCGTGATTGTACTTTGCATATCTAAAAAATAGTCAATAACTAGACTTAATATCTTCTTATAGCCGGGGAGATGGAGGTAGATTTTGTTTACACGAATAAAATGAAAGAACTTTTGATGGTTTTATACAACAGAACAGAGAATTCTATATTCTGTGTTATACGAGTATACCGGGTTAAAAGGGTTATACGGGTGTATCGACACAGAATTGTCTGATTAACTATTTTTCAATGTTAATGTTTGTTGCAGTTGTAAAACATATTAAATGGAGAGAAAAGTATAATTGAAGGAAGAATAATCTTCGACTTGTAGTGAAAAACTTTTAGTTTAAAATGTAGGATTTTTGAGTTGTGTTCTTACTTTGTGTTAGTTAAAAGTAAAGTTGGAAATATTGTAGGTAAGTTTAGTTGTCATTTTTTCGATGAAAATATTTTGCCATATAGCCTTAAACAATATACATATGGAACGAGATCATTGTATAGATATTATTTTAGAAGAAAAAATATGCCTCAACCTCCTCAACTCAGCTTATAGAGTGAAAAATCTACACAAAGAGGCTTTTTGTATGAATAAAAATATTCAATTTTAGGACGTCGTAATACAATGAATGTAGATACACATTCTTTGTTGATCATTCCAAAATGAAAAATGTTGTGCGAAAATTGCTTTGCAGCTTTCTTTATTTATGCCTTTAAGGTATATTTTTGCAAAGTACTTAATCCTGATTAAAATAGATGTGGCTAAGAAGTTATTAAAAGTAAATACATTTCAAAAAAATAGATCGTTTATATATACAGAAGATAATCGCTGTTACGTTGAACTATAATCCTAAGTTAGGTTGGGTTATGTCTCTTAAAGTCATTCGATAATTATAAATTTAAAAAGTTGATATGTATTACGGTAAAATATTTTATACTTAAACAAATATACAAATATGACAACAAAGATTGAAGTTTCTACAGTCAGATCCTATTAAAAAAGATTCTCGAATCTGACTTCTGCATTTATCTAACTGCAATTAAATGAATCGCCTTGAAATCATCTTTTACGACAACAACGTGTATATTTAAAAACGTCTACGTCCTTTATTTCTTGCCAACAATCTTGTTAGCAATCTTCATATGATGTGTCTAATAGGGGTTATAATTCTTTCGTACGCAGGAAAATCAAATTATTATCATCGCTCGGTTCCTTGAAATAACAATGGGCTGAGAAACAATGTGAACAAAAGTCGTTAAACTTGAAACTATTCAATAAATCTTGAACATTATCTGATACTCGTTAAAGACTTTGTGTTAGATTAAATGAATTCTGAAGGTTCTATATGATAACACTCTGAGAACAAATGATACTTATTATTTATACATGTTAGATAGCTAAAGAAGCAAAGACATTACATTTAAATATGTGTGGGTTTATACCCCCACAAACACATTTCCGATAGAACCGAAAGTAATTTCAAGATAAGGCGCTCATTATGTGAATATTTTTAAGGCTCACATTAAATTTTATAAAGTTGATAAAGTGTGCCCTTTACTATTCATATTATCGCTATATATTTGATACACATATTGTGGGAAAAGCCCTGATGATGTTTAGTCTGATTTCGTAATGATCTGTTAAGTAGCCAACTTGAAAACGTAACAAAGAAATGAACAATCACTACATAGTATAAAACAAAGTCGCTTTTTCGGTCCCTATATCCCTTTGTGTGCTTAAATCTTTAAAACTACGCAACGGATTTTGATGCGGTTTTCTTTAATAGATAGAGTGATTCAAGAGGAAGGTTTATATGTATAATACATGCATAATATAGTAGAGAAACATTGATAATTTTAGATGTTTCTAATGTGATGTCGTAAATAAACCCATTCTTTTACGCTTACTTTGCAAACGCTGGCTGTACCCTACGAGATAGATCAAAATAATGTACTACAGTATTGTACACCTAAAAAAGGTCTACAAAAAAATCCGCGATATATGTCTGTCTCTTAGGGATAATTCACAATAACCATTTTTTATTATTTACTTTTTACGAGAAATAATGACTTATTTACGAAGCGATTTTAAGCAATACAGAATTAATCCTTATCCAATTGAGTACCTTAAATACATTGTGCATTTAACGTAGACCAATATGGCCCTTTACAGTATTTAATTTAAATGAATATATTCGAAGATATTACAGATTTAAAATGCACAAATCGTGTCGTCGGTGGGTGCACCTGAAATCCACCCGTGCGAAGCCGGGGCGGGTCGCTAGTAGCAAATAAACAGTAAAAAGTTATCTAGAAATTATAGACACGGAGATTCAAAAAGCAAAAAAGTTTTATAAAACCAAACTACTATAGCTTTTTTGCAGAATTTGGACATACAAATTTAAGTTTAGTATGTCCAAATTCAAAAATAATCGCTTATCATCTAAGAGGTCGTATTGCTGGCTTACTTAGCGGTATAAACCATAACATAATCCCCACGTAGTAAGGTCACGTTGATTATACTACATATTGTGATGCATGACTTGTAAACGGTAATGTGGGGCGCAACAGCAGCTAACGGGATGAGCTATGTTCACGCACACGCGTTATTTTAACCACAAGCTCTATGACTATAATATGAGTCTTGTCAATTAGGTATAAACGTGCTACTTCGTTTTCACTGACCCGCAAAGGTACATGTATTCCTATATATAACTGCGTTTCATTTTTTAATATTTTAAGTAAACAATCTTAGAACTTGTATCTAGAATTACAATACACGATAAAGACCCTATTTTCCTTATTTACTAGTAAATCTAGTAACTCTTTTTAGTATTATTAAGTAAGTGTGGTTGGTAAGTATCCTATCCTACTAACATTATCAACGCGATAGTTTGTATGGATGGATGGATGGATGGATGTGTGTTACTCTTTCACGCAAAAACTACTGAACGGATTTGGATGAAACTTTACAGTAATATAGCTTATACATCAGAATAAAACATAGGCTACTATTTGCCGCGATAACCGACATACACGCGGGCGGAGCCGCGAGCAAAAACTAGTATTTACTTAGTAAAAAACAATAAGATTTACTATTAAATAGGTAAAGGGTCTTTATGCAGCATGAAAACAGCTTATCGATAAAAATAAGTGAGTTAATAGCAACCATAACCAACGAACGAGAAAATTATTGATTTTATTCCCGGCCTACTTATATCCCATTCAAGCCTCAGTACAAATTGATGAATTGCTTGCAACATTCTTGAGTCTAGACCATACAGCTGAACAAGATCGAACGTGCTACCTCTCAGTTTTAAAAGAGTCATCAAAGATGATACTTTCATGAAATATCTTCGTCTCTATTTAATTCTAAATCTGTTTATAGACGTGATGAATGAAACGTCAAACAACCTATTATATTATAAAAGTTTAACATACGTAAACACAAGTTACTCTTATACAAAATCTACATAATTACCGTTGATTAAATGTTAACAGAATGCCTATTAGTTATTAAATTAAAGTGTACGCGATAGTTAATGTTCGCGTACTGTAATTATCTAATGATTGCTGGAAAACCATAGAAGAGTGTATACTGTGTAATGTATACGTTAAATTGCTACTTTTCGGGTTCAAGCTATGATTCTTTGGTATAACATAAGTCATTATGGTAATAAGCTACTGCAGACTTGTCGATATTACTGAACTGCTCCTAGGGTTGCCCATTATTCTTTTCTGAGGGTAGTCCTTGAACAGTTGTTAAAACATGGTAACTGCCTCGTTGGTGCAGTGGTAGTGTACGCGACTGCTATGCATGAGGTCTCGGGTTCGATTCCCGAGTCGAAACAATGTTTGCATGATCAGCAAATATTTGTTTCGGAGTTTGGGTGAGTGAGAACATAAATGTAAAAATGGAGACCCAAGTTCAATACAAAAATTATGCTTGGCTGTGGGCTTCGTCGCAAAAAGAATGGAGATCTAAATAAGTGCCAAGTTCTATGCAAAATCCAAATATATATAAATTTATAGGAACAAAATAAAATTATGAACAAGTATTAAACTCTATTTCTTTACTTTATTGGATACCTATAACAATTGCTGTTATTTAAAAATGTGAGATCTTAAAGTAGGTTAGATTTGACTTAGCCAGTTTTCATAACATCAGTCATTTTATAAAGTTATTCAACATATATATATTTTAATTCTGATAAAAACTGGCCAAGTCAAATCTAATAGGTATCCAATTAAGTAAAGAAATAGAGTTTAATACTTGTTCATAATTTTATTTTGTTCCTTTATATACATATTTGGATTTTGCATAGAACTTGTCACTTATTTAGATCTCCATTCTTTATGCGACGA